>OY821746.1:21482604-26750859 GCA_963682055.1 Primula veris | reverse complement strand
GATTGGGGTATTGTTTCAGAAAAGTCATAGTTGAATTGGGGGTTGAGAAAAGAATGACTATTTTCCATATTTATGGAGAATAAGAGAAAATAAAAAAGAAGAAAATATGCAGGATAAAATAAATAGAAGAGTAGAGTAGGTTAGAGATAGAAAATATATGCGTGAAAAATATGAGGGTGAGTCAGTTTTTTTTTGCCATGTCATCAAGTAATAACACTTAAAAAGATTGTTATCTTTAACAATGTTTTTAATGTCTATAAAGTTAAAACACACTTTAACACATCTAATGGAGAGACAAAATTGTATTGTTAGATAACATTTTTAGTTAACACACACTTTAACACACCTATTGTAGATGATCTTATATTTAACAATTTTTTTTAACATTTATAAAAGATAATGGAGACAAAAAAAATGCATTGTTAGAACATCCACAATAATTGTGTTAATTATAACAATATTAACTTTGACAAATCATCATTTAATTGCATGTTAAACGGCACATATGTAACTTAAATTTAACATTCACATTAGTGTATTAACTTAACAAAGTTATATAATTTTAATTAAAATTAATTATCAATTGAAAAATCATTAATTAGTCATTTTGTAAACCTCATTAATATAGGAACTAAACTGTGAGTATTTTAAAATATAGTTCATGTTTTAATTAATTATATTTTGCCACATAATTCATTAACAACATTAAAAATATTGTTATATTTAACATCTATAAAGATAGCACATGATTTAACATAACTAATGGAGACAAAAAAATGCATTGTTAGCTAAGTATTTTAGTTAACAATAGAGATAACAACACTATTGTAGATACTCTTAGCTAATTATTTTAGTTAATAATAGAGATAGCACACACTATCGTAGATGCTCTAAGAAAACGGTGATAAGATCTTAATTAAGAGGAATCAAACATTTAACACCTAATTTATTCGGAAACTCTATTTAGCATACGTATCACGTTTCTTCATAAACGCGTTTTCGGAAACGGGTGCGATACTTTTGCAAAATTTTACGATAGATGTCTCCGAACGTTTCGAAAATTTAAGCGAATCTATTTCCATATGCAACCTGTATTGTAACTTTATGAACATTAATTTATAAGAGTGCAAACCATTTATCCCTTTTCAGGGCCGTTTTCAGAGTTTTGGAGGCCTTATACCACTTAAAAAATGGGTTTTTTTTTTCTATGTAAAAAAAAAGTATTTAAATAAAACTTATAAGATACGATTAATAAATGGTAAAATATTAAGGTAGAAAATATTATATGTAATAAGTTGAGTACAATTAACAAAAAAATCAATGATATGAAGCAAATTTTTTATAAAATTCGCATTCAAACTAAAATTATAATATGATTTTTTAAAAAGGAAATCAGGAACCAAATATGTTATCTATTCAACAAATCATGTCAATACCTGTTTTTTTTAATATAGGAGACCACAGAGAAGCTTACATAAAATTAAATGGTTCAGTGGTGTACTAAATTCTATAATAAAATAAAAAAATAAAAATAAATAAAATCTAGTCTACGTAAAGAGTCGAACACAGGTTGATTAGACTTTTTAGTAAAAAAACCAACAATCTGGCCACATATAACTATTGATAAAAGAAATTAAATTAATTATATATATATATATATATATATTTAATATTTTGCCAAACGGAGACTTAAAAATATACGTTTTTTTAGGTTCTACACGCATGTCTCTTGAGTCTAGTCCAAAATCCGGCCCCGTCTCTTTCTAGGTGTCCCCTTCCATGCCTTTTTCTTATTCATTTATTTTCAGAGTTGATTTAAACAATATTTTTAAATTCTAAACTTATTTTAAGTTTTTTTATACATTTTCTCAATAACTATCGATTGAAAAAAAATCATACTAAGTTTTTTTTTTTTTTGAAAGATAAAATCATACTAAGTTAATTTGAAAAAAAAGTTTGAAAAAACGTGCAATTCTATATAATTTGAAATATTAGATACTGTATCTAACTAGTAAAACGGACTCTAGAAGTAAACTTGTTAAACATGTATCTTAAAAATTATTGACATGTTTATTGAATAAAAATAGTTCTAATTGAAGTCACAATTTGGTACAATTTCCCGTCAAGGATAATACTGAAAAAGGGACCCGTGTCACACGCTTACCAACAAAAAGAAAACACAGTCACCAACTAACTCCATCATTACGACTAGGGGACCCTATATTTCAAAAAAATAAATTACGGGACCTACTTTAAAAACAAAAATAAAAATAAAACACTACGGGACCATACCCTTTTCAATTTAGCCCACTAATCCCTAAATCACCCCTCGCGACCAGTAGTACAACTAAGGTGGGTACCGGGCCGATTGACACGAATTGATCTCAATTTTAATTTAACCCGTAAAATAAATAACGGGACAGATTGATAAAATTTAAATATCAACTCAACCCAACTCAAACCCGTTACAATTAAAAGTCCAACCCAAAACAACCCAACCTGCAAAATAAATTACGGGTTAGAGCGGATTGGGTTTAGATTGATTCTTAAATTTGTATTTTGGTCATTTGTTTTTTATAATTTGCATAATCAACCTAAATTTTAAAATAAATCGAATATTTCAAAAAGAAATATAAATTAAAACAAATGAAAATATGTTTAGAACATTTGCGAATAAGTAATAAAACTAAAATATAACAATATGTATATATATTGCGGATTAAAACCTATTGGCGCGGATTAACCCGCGGTTTGTGAACCTCAACCCTAACCCAACCCGCAAAATATATAGCGGATTGAGACGGGAAAGATTGATTTTTTTTTTTATACCCAACCCGCCCCAATCCATGCAGGTTGGGTTACGGGACGGATTTGCGGATTTTGCGGGTTGGGTTGAGTTGAGTGTCCAAAAAAAATCAATCCGTCCCGCCCCAATCCGCTATATATTTTGCGGGTTGGGTTAGAGTTGAGGTTCACAAACATGGGTTAATACGCTCCAATTCGTTTCAACCCGTAATATATATATATATATATATATATATATATATATATATATATATATATATATATATTGTGTATTTTAAGATACCAACATTTCGTTCTTGTTATATTTTACTTTTATTACTTGTTTGCGAATATTCTAAACGTATTTTCATTAGTTTTAATTTATATTTCTTTTTGAAATATTCGATTTATTTTAGAATTTAAGTTGATTATACGAACTATGAAAAATAAATGACCAAAATAAAAATTTAATAATGTAAACCCAATCCGCGCAACCCGCAATTTATTTTGCGGGTTGGGTTGGGTTGGATTGGAATTTTAATTGTAACGGATTGGATTGTATTGGGTTGATATTTAAATTTTATCAATCCGTTCTGATCCACTCCACGATTTATTTTAGAGATTGAGTTGGAATTGAGATAGGATCCTTAACCATGCCTAAATATGACCATGCAATAAATTGTAAAGATTGTCGGGTCATTATATATGTTTAGCATTTTTGCCATCTAATTTTAGCAAGTGGGTAAGATTTCCCGGTGGTATAAAAAATTTAGTCAAACTACCAACAAAAGATAAACAGTTAGTACCACAACTAAATCTATTATTTAAATCTACAGAACCATTTTCAATTTAACCCAAACACAATTAAAAATCCCTAGATCACCGTTCGCGACCTCGTAACAGCCACTATCTCTCTCTCTCTAAATAAACAAATAAATATAATAATTAAAATGTCGGGGGATAAGCCGGTGGTGCCGACTCCGGCCCCGATGCCGAGCCCGAACGCGCCTCCGCCATTTCTAGCGAAGACGTACGATATGGTGGACGACACGTGTACGGACACGATCGTCTCTTGGGGACCTAACGATAATACCTTCGTGGTGTGGGACCCGCCTGAGTTTGCTAAGGAGCTTTTGCCCAAGTATTTTAAGCATAATAATTTCTCAAGTTTTGTTCGCCAGTTGAATACTTATGTATGTATCTCTCTATCTATCGCTCTATTTCGATTTGTCCTTTTTTTTTTTTTTTTTACTGCATGTGGAATGTTTTTATTTTATTTTAAATAGTCTAATTAGGGCTTAGGATGGTGTTTTTAAGTATTAAGGGCTTAGGATGGTGTATTTAAATAATCTAATTAGAGCTTTATTCATTTTGATTGGAAGTGTTAACCATTATCAATTTAGGGAATCAATTAAGGGCTTATAATGGTGTATTTATGTATTCTAAGTGCTTAGAGAAACAAGTAACTTTTTTCCATTTTATTATTAATTTTTTGCTTATAATGTTAAACATTATCAATTTAGGTGATCAAATTAGGGCTTAAAATGGTGTATTTAAGGATTTAATGGCTTAGTTTAACAAGTATCCTTGTTCTTTTTTGCTTAAAACGTTAAAACTTTATCAATTTTTTTGCTTATAACTTAAGCATAATAATTTCTCCAGTTTCGTCCGTCAGTTGAATACTTATGTCTTTCTGTATCGATTGCCTGAAATATTGTCCATTTTTTGTTAGTTTTTGTTTAAATTGTTTTCATTGCATGTAGAATATTTTTGGTTTAAATAATCTAATCAGGGTTTATGTTGCGGCTATCTAAATATTAGATCAGAAATGAGATGCTATCACATATTAGTATTTAACTAGCCTCTGATTAAGTGATCATTTTCTAGGTTTCTTTTTTCTTTTTTTAAAGTCTATTGTAACTAGGGATAGAACTTTACTCTTTGTTTAGATAGTCTAATTTGGGCTTAGGAACAACTTCTCCAAGCTTCGTACGACTGTTGAATACTTATGTATATATCTATATCCTTCTGTATCGATTGCCACAGAATTGTCCTTTTTTTGTTTGTTTTTTGTTTAGACTGTTCTCATTGCATTCAGGATATTTCTAGTTTAGCTAATTTAATTGAAATGTTAAATATCATCCATCTAGGTGTTCAAATTAGAGCTTAGAATGCTGTATTTAAGTATTATAAGGGCTTAGGGCAACAAGTAACTTTGTTCCTTTTGCTTAAAATGTTAAACATTATCAATTTAGGTGATCAAATTAGGGCTTAGGGCAACAACTATTGTTCTGTATCAATTGCAACAGAATTCTACTCTTTTTTGTTTAGACTGTTTTCATTGCATGTAGAATTTTTCAGTTTAAATAGTCTAACTAGGGCTTATGTTGGTGTATTTAAGTATTGTAAGGGCTTATTGTTGTTTTTTGCTTAAAATGTTAAACATTACTATCAATTTAGGTGATCAAATTAGGTCTTAGAATGGTGAATTTAAGTATTCTGTATTCTAAGGGCTTAGGGAGAAACTAGTAACTTTGTTCTGTTTTGTTTATAATGTTAATCATTATCAACTTAGGTGATCAAATTTGGGCTTAGAATGGTGTATTTGAGTATTTTAAGGGCTTAGGGCAAGAGCTTTGTTCTTTTTGCTTAAAATGTTAAAAACAGTATCAATTTAGGTGATCAAACTAGGGCTTAGGATGGGTTTTTCTGAATTTTGAAACCCTTTAATGGGCTTAGGATGGTGTGTTTAACTTTTCAAATTAAGGTTTATGGAAAAAAAATTGTTCTTTATGCATAAATTGTTGATATTATCAATATAGGTGTTCAAATTAGGGTTTATTATTGTGTATCTAAGTGTTGATACTTTTTAATGGGCTTAGAGTGGTGTATTTAGAGTATTCAAACTAGGGCTTAGGGCGAGAGCTTTGTTCTTTTTGCATAAGTTGTTGACGTTATCCATTCAGGTGTTTAACTGCATGATGTGGGTTGAAATCCTTTAACTGCATAGAATGTTTTTTTTTAAAGTATTTAAATTAGGGCTTCGGGCAAGAACTCTGTTCTTTTTGCTTAAAATGTTAAACATTATCAAGTACGCGTTCAAATTAGGGCTTATAATTGTATCTGAATGTTGAAATACTTTAAGGGGATTTGAGTGGTGTATTAAGTATTCAGAATAAGGCTTAGGATAAATTGTGGCATTATTAATTTAGCTGTTCAAATTGGAATGTTGAAATCCTTAAAATAAGGATAAAGTTGAGTACTCGGCGTCGGCTATTTCTACTTTTAGTTGATAAAACTATCAAGTACTGGATTGGTAAATGTTGCTACTCTTGTTTTGTATTAGAGTTCAGATTTATGTATCTGAATGTTGATTGGTTTTATTATATTGAGTTTTTAGTCTTTAGAATGTTGAATGATTGTATCCGAGTGTTGCATATCTAATTATTAGATCAGAAATGAGACGCTATCACATATCAGTATTTAACTAACCTCTGATTGAGTGATAATTTTCTAGGATTTTTCTTTCTATTTTTTAAGTCTAGTGTAACTAGGGAAAGAACTTTACTCTCTGTGCATAAATGGCTGATCTCTGAATGTTACGATTACCAATTCAATCTAGTGCTTCAAGTGGGGTTTTCATTTTGTCACAGTTTCAAAGGGCGGTCTAGGCAGACTCCTAGGCGGTAATTAGGTGCTAGGTGGGGGACCAGGCGCCTAGGCGGCAGGCAGGAAAAAGTTGGGCTTAGACCGCCAAGTAGGAACTATGCGAGGACCAGGCGCCTAGGCATTAGGCAGGAAAAAAACAGGCTCAGGCAGAAAAAATCGGCTTAGGCCGCTAATTAGGAGCTAGGCGGGGACCAGGCGTCTAGGCATTAGGCAGAAAAAAATCGGGCTTGAGGGAAACAGTCGGCTTAGGCGGCCAATTAGACGCCAGGCAGACCCTTTCCGCCTACACCATCTAACGCCTTTTAAAACATTGCATTTTGTATTGTAAACTGTTAGGCTGATATAGTAACGTTGCACTTTGGATAGCTGTAGACGTTCAATGTTTTTAAATGAATGGTTAGATCTAGACCGTCCATGTATTTTCTTGCGATCTAACAGTCCCGAGTTCATAACGTTGGACGGTTTTGTGTATTGTCTAATTAAATGACGGAAAAATGGTGGACCCTTCATATATGGGTATATGAACGTTATTTTATTAGGGACCTTTTTTTGACGTAATACAAACAAATGCTGCTTTTACTTCGTCGAGCCTTTATCTGTGAGTTTCTCTGTTCCCTTTTATGGATGTGATTGGTTTCAAGTGTGTGTATCATACTATAATTTCTTATTTGATGTTGCAAATTTGAATTCAAATTAGGGGATAGAGTGCTGTATTGCAATTTTTCAGCTCCGCTTGTTGCAATCTATTTTCATTCTAATTTAAGCGCAGCTTTTTAATATATATACATTTCAATATATATACATGGCTGAAAGCCTGAAACATTGAAATGTAAATAGATTAATTACAACTGACCCATGAAGTTTTAGTTTTAGTTTAATTGGTTGATCTTTTATCAAGGATCTTCTCTTCTTTCATCTTTTACTAGTGTGGTTTAATTGAAGTAAAAAGAGAATCATTTTTCTTTTATATTTCAATGTTTCAGGCTTTCAGCCATGTAATTTAATTTAGGCTTATGATGTTTTTATGAGGTATTGATTGTAAAATTAATTGCATGATCCTTTTCCAAGGATTTTCCCTTTTTTCACTTTTATTGGTCTGGTAGAATCAGGGCAAAAAATATAATTCTCTTGTCCAATCTCAGTGTTGTTACCTTGTCTGTCGTTAGTACTTGGAATTTGGGTTTAGAATTTATATCTGAAGGTTGACACCATGTCAGAATTTTGTGTTTGGCTGTTCTATCTAAATGTTGCATTTGAGTTTGAAACTAGGTTGGAACTTATTCGACATGTTACAAATGTACGAGGAATTAATTTTAACTTTAAGCTATGTTATCACTTGTAAAAGAAAGTTTGTTTAAAAGCTGTACATTTATATGTTTGTTGTGGGTAATGTTGTTGAATTGTAAGTTAGAGGGTTATTAACTAAGCATTAAGTTGCAGTAGAATTAGGGCAAGAATGGTGTTCTCTATGTAGACTTTGTTCTATCTGAATGTCTCAATCAATGACCTGAGTAAAGGTTTGAATGTGTGTTGTCATCTTGTGGTAATGCCGCTGAAATTTATTATGAGTTGATAAGAAATGGACATGGTTGACTTGCGACAGAAATGAAGTTCTGTGTAAAAAGTGTTCAATCTGAATGTTGCAAATTGGGATGAATTTTTCAAATTAGAGTTTGGAAAATCAGAAAATAGTTTGTGAGAGGACCCCATAAAATGGTTTTTGAACCAAACCCGAAATATACGGGTATACAACATATGCACTTATGACGGAAGAGGTTCTTGATTCAATCCACTGAACTCCTGTAAAAAAAGACTATTTATCATCAAACGGTAGAAAACGGAAAGACACATGAAACTAAAAGGCGTCTTAATCAAACTCCAAAGACGCACTAACTAAAATTTATTCGACAAACTCCAAAATCTAAAAGTGATTATGACATAAACTACAAATACTTGGAAACAGACTTTTTCTACGATCTTTTAGTCCGTATTAGAAGTTGTGGAAGAGGGAGCACGATGCAAAGGATTCTACAAATTTGTGTACGATTTAGGGATGTGCCTTTTCTGAATTCAATCTTAGAAGATTATGAAAACAGAAGGTAAAGTGGAAGAAACATGATGGAATTATAGCAGGATATTCATTCCTTGTAGCGAAATAAGGTTAGTAATTTTATAGAAGCGCCATTACTCTTGAGCATTTTTCATTCCATTGTTTTCTGTAATCTTTGGAGAAAAATCTTGAGACCCTTATTCTTCAATTTGTGTGTGTTATTATGGTGATTAACATAAAATGCTCAGTTTTGATTAGCATCCGTCTCTGTAGGTTTGATACATTTCCTTTTATCCACAAACTTGGATGTTAGAAAATCATTCTTTTCTGAATGATGCAATTGCTTCTGACTTTCACATGTTATGTATCGCTTTTGCTGCATGATAGCTTGTTTACAATGTGATCATGTCCACTGTTGCCGTTTACTTTTCATGATTTACCAAGCTTTTCTGGAAACCTTTTATTATCTCTATATTATTTAATGCCTTTCATGTCTTACAGCAGTGACCATGTTTGATTTTGTGGTCATTCCTTGTCTCAGTGTCTGCTAATGTGCTGTTAAAGCTTACATATTATCTATTGCACTGCAATTTTGTAAATAGTGTTCTCAAGGGCTTTTAAAAGCTTTCGCATACTACATATTCATGTAATCACTTCAGATGGAGAAAATAGAATGATGAATAAACTTTTGTTGATTATGTTCTAGATTACAAAATTATCGCTTATACTAAACCTTAAGAGTCGGCCTTCATGTTGCAGTTCTTGAGAAATTGGAATTCTTTTTTAGCCTGGTTATGTGAAGCTTGTAAACAAAAATTGCTTGAATGTCAAGTGTATACTGTGGTTGAATTACCTCTTTTTTTGTGTCTATGACACGTCGTTCAGACTCAAATTGGTAACAACATATACTATGTCGGTTGCTAGGTTCTTCCTGTGCCTGACATTTGAATTTTTAATTTTTGCATTGAACGTAATCACATTCATGCACGTTCAGTACCTTTCGTGAATATAAATACTACGTAGTTGTTTGTAGGGATTGTCACTTACATAAATATGGATCCAATTTTATTTTATTTTTAAAGTAAAATGATGACCTGTTTTGCTAAAATTTTGCTGGTCAGACATTATGAGATGATACCAAATGACTGAAACTTATGATTTACCCCTATACTTGTCGGTGGGTGTGCACACTGCACACACACTTGAGTAATATACAGGATTAACTCGATCCTGTAAACAATCAGATTCAGCATTGGCTGCTAATAAACGTGTCTCGGTTTTTATACATAGTATACATTTTCTTGTAATAAAATAGAATGAGCTGAGTTATACATTAACATTTTTGTTTAAGTTTTCTGTTGCGACTATGGTCGAAAGTGACTTCTATTCGTTAAAGAGAGCTAAGCAGTGACTATATATAAAAAGTGATGCTAGTAGTTTGTATAAGATTAGCTCTACCTGCAGACATATTCCTTGGAAAGGTTGAACAGCACCAAATTGTACCACCGTTTTTTAGTAACTTCATGTAGTTATCTCATACTTGGTCTTTTGACAGGTTTAGGCATTACTTTTCACTGTGAAATAAGCACTGTACAATATCTCAGAATGGTCTTACATTAAAGGGAGTTGCTTAGTTTTGTTCCTCAAGGGGACAAACCATTATGTTCTTTCCTAAAAAAAAAATTACTGTTATCCGAGACTCATTTCCGTTACGTATTCTCAGGGTTTTAGGAAAGTGGATCCAGACCGTTGGGAATTTGCAAACGAAGGATTTCTCAGAGGACAGAAACACCTTCTTAAAACCATTAATCGAAGAAAACCTGTCCACGGACACAACAACCAACAATCACAACAGCCACCACATGGTCAAAATTCATCTGTCGGCGCTTGTGTAGAGGTAGGAAAATTTGGTCTAGAAGAAGAGGTTGAAAGGCTAAAAAGGGACAAAAACGTCCTTATGCAAGAGCTCGTGAGGCTAAGGCAACAACAGCAAAACACTGATAATCAGCTACAATCGACGGTCCAGAGGCTACAAGGCATGGAACAGAGACAACAGCAGATGATGTCTTTTTTGGCTAAAGCTGTTCATAGCCCCGGGTTTTTAGCTCAGTTTGTGCAACAACAAAACGAGAGTAATAGGCGAATTACCGAAGGGAATAAAAAAAGAAGGCTTAAGACGGATGGAGATGATTTAACTTCGGATAATAATAATTTCTCAGATGGGCAAATTGTGAAGTATCAACCTATGATGAACGAAGCTGCTCAAACTGTGCTTAGGCAAATAATGAAAATGGATACGACTCCACGGCTGGAAAATTTTGAAAATGGGCCCAATGATTTTTTAATTGATAATAGCCGTACATCAGGAGTGACTCTTCAGGAGTTCCCACCATCCAGTGGCCCGTCTTTTTCGGGATTAAATTCTGGGCTTTCAGTACAAAGTCCGTCGGCTTCTTTATCTGATACTCACTCTCCCTCGCTAGATGTGGATACTGAAATGATTCCGCCGGTTGTGGTGGGAGAACAAACTATGCCACATATCTCACTACCGCAGATTGATCACTCTCCTTTACAGATGGTTCCAGAGAGCAATGCTAACGTCTCAAGTACGCCATCATCGGAATTGAATGGTGAAATACCCTTATCTTGGGACAATTTTATGGAAGCGGAATTTGATTGGGATAATGCCTTGCTGGACGGTGATGCAGACAAACTCCCTGAGATTGGTCATCCATTTTGGGAACAGTTTCTTCGGAGCCCACTACCTGGTGATAATGAGGACATGGACTCGGCTTCTACGGAAGTTACTGGAAAGGAAAGTGAAACAAAGATGTTAGAGGATGGATGGGAGAAAGCTCAGGATATGAAACAGATTACTAAACAGATGGGATATCTTGGTTCAGATACTCAGAAAGAATGATATACCATGCTATATGTACAAATACCTTGCTTCGCCGAGGTAAACTAGCATGTTTGAATTCAAATACTATGGAGTATATATTTTGTGGTCATGGGTCTCCGCTTATAGTCTTATTTTATGGAGGACTGTTATACTCCGTATCATTTATGTAGTACCCATTTTTCGTGGTTTTTGATTTAGTTGTTTCAATATGTGGAACTAAAAGAGATCTGGTTTTTGCCTCTAATATCTCCCCTTCCCATGCCTTCCCTCTTAATCTCTCTCTCTCTCCCTCTCTCTCTCTCTCTCTCTCTCTCTTATTTATTCATCTTCGAATTTTTATCAACTCCTTGCTTAAAAAATAATCATTTTTTATCCGTTAATCAAAAAAAATCTCAGTGGTCCTAATTGTATCTGTCTAATAAGTTTTATCGTTTGTTGTTCTTCGTGGATTTCTGCAGGATTCATAGGGAAAGTGAGTGCTCCATGATTTAGGTAATCCTTTTTTTGGACTTTTTGTGTGTGCTTCATATAGATCCTTAACCTCTTAAATATATAGAACCCGGTATTTCCCTATGTTATGATGATGTTTAAAAGAGCTCATTACAGAATTCGGATACACCGAGTATGGTTTAGGATGTGGCTCGTTGTCAATTAAATGCGTTTTGACAAGTATCCAGCAGTGATGCTTCAGTAATCTCTATATGTTGCATGGTAGTAATTTACTACTTTGTCAAAAGATGTTTCTATGGCATTTCAGTAAGCATTTGTTGTTAACACCACCAACGCTGTTCCGTTACAAAGTTCAGAAGAAGTTATGCTTTTTATGAGTGTGCGTTCTAACTTCTAACCAGTAAGGCACTTTTTGACAAAAAATTAACTCAAAACTGACTGTAATTTTGGGTACATCACTCCACTCCCACGTCTTTAATTTTTAAAATTATGTCGTTGAATTCTCGATTGAGCTTGGTTGAATTCTTCATGAACAGTAAGAAGTGTTTAAAATAACCCTGTTTATTAGAAAGTGAATTTCATCAAGGTTATCTGTGTGAGTTGTGCAACCCTGTTTAGAAAGTGAAAAGCATCGTACTGTATCTGTGTGGATTGTGCATAATGATACTATCAAGGATTCGGCAAGGGGGTGCAGGTGCCCACCCTTGGTTCAGTAGGAAAAAAAATTAAAAAATATTTTTTTTATTAATTTTAAGCATTTATTTGTAAAAACAGTTCATCAATAGATAAAATTACATGTAAATTGTATCACACTCACTTCATTGGTGTAGTGGAAAAGCATCTTTTTACTTGCTAAGAGGTGTCAAGTTCAAATCTTGTGTCACCCTCAATTAATTTGTTTCTTTTTTATTATTATGATTTATGAGTTTCTTTTCAATGTTTTTATTTATACAATTTTCTAATTAAAAACTAAAAAGTACTTTAACTTGCTATACTTTATTTCAACATTTTTAACATTTATTTTGACTATATTTTTTTACTCTTAAAAAAGTTTGAACATAATGTGCTTTTAATTTGAAATAGTAAGCATTGGTTATTTTATTTTAAGAAATAAAAGTTGTTACATGACAATATTATTTATTACAATAACATCATTATTAACACATGATTGGCCTAATATATATAGTTGTTTAATGAGTTTTCTCAAAGTTAAATAATTCACTTTATTTGAAAAATTAAGACACAACTATATATAGAATCTTATGAACTTATATTTTTTTGACGGTTTTACTCTTGAGTATTGATATAAATGTTTAAAAAATAATACATCACGTACCTATTGATAAAAATTTACATACGACTTGTTTTCCATTACTGAAAATCCTAGATTCATCACTGGATATTATTGGGTTTTATGATGTTTTGTATTCTAAATTTTGCCATTTTTTCAGTTTTGTGCCCCTAATCCTTATTTTTTTCATTTTTGTACCCTATATTTCAGTTTTTTTTGTTTTCTGAATTTTTCCGTCCAAAACCGTAACAGACATTAACGGAAATCAATCACATGCAAGACACATGCTAACTTACCCTTAAAATCAAGGGTAGTTTGGTCTTTTACATGTAATTATTCAATTTCAACCGTTAGATCTTGACAAAATGATCTTATGGCTCATGTATTATTACATATACAATTTAAATATACATAATAAATTCTGTATAAACAAACATACATACATATATAAATGTACATACATATATAAACATACATACATGATACATATATGGTATAAACAAACATACATACATATAAATATATATACATGTACATATATTTAAACATACATACACATACATATATTTACGTATAAAGATACATATAGTAAACATACATATGTATAGAATTGAAATAGAAATTGAAGGTTCTGAATTGAAATAGAAATATGTATTAAACATACATACATATACATATATACGTATATATGTATATGTATGTATATCTCCCTAAGTCGTCGTCGCACCACCTGATCCTCCCCCGCCTCCCTCACTCCCCCTAACTCTAATCCCCGTTCACGTGGCACCAGATCCACCTCCTCTGCTCCCTGTCGTCCTCAACGTGGCACCAGATCTGCCGCTCTCCCCATGATCTGTCGTGATTGTAGTGGTGCGACGTGATTGGACAACGGAGGCGAAGGTGAGGCGGCAGAGGGTTGGGGTTTTGAATAGCGTCACATTTGTTCTGTCGCCACATCATCGTCACTATCTTCCTCCGATTCTGTTACGTCCCTATACTGTTCAAAGTGTGTATATATATATATATGCATATTTGTTTTGTTATAAAAATGTGTATTTGTTGTAATTTTTGGGTTTTTTTATATTAAAAATATAATTTAAGTAACCATTATTTGAAGTAAATAGTTTAAATAAATTAGGGTACCAAGGTAAAAACATTCAAAAATAGACATGTGCACGGCACATGACCATTAATTGGGCGGAAAAGGTAAGAAAATAGAAAATGCTGAAATATAGAAACAAAAATGAAAAAATAAGGATTGATAGCACAATTAAAAAAATGGCAAAACTCAGGGTATAAAACATCATAAAAGCCGATATTATGTCATCATATATATTGATGAACAAATTTGGAGATGCAAAAATTGTTTATTTTGAGATTAGTTTAGTTGTACGGATGAAGCTAGCATGTATATATATTGACTATATTCCAAGAAAAAAAATAGGGCCAACTTCTTACTGATTAATTTATAAGCAATGTTAAACGTCTAGAAGTAATGATTGTGTAAACCTGTGTTCCAAATATGTCTGATATATATACATTATGTGATTTACTACTCCGTCAAAAGTTATCCACATAGCAACATTCTGAACAAAGTATAAACAGGTATTGCATTTGGAGATTTTAGTGGGTGAAAAAATGATTCAAAACCGTGCATAAAATTTATGTACATCACTTCCACTTTTGCCATTTTAATCTTACATGGTTGATGTTTTGAGGGACTGGTGTTATATGCTACGGAGATATTGGTTTACGGCAAAAGAAAATAAAATTGCTATGCTATGGAGAGATTGGTTTACCGCAAAAGAAAGTAAGTATTGTTAGTTTTTTTGTGATTTGGCGGGGAAGGTGTTTGGAAGAAGAAAGAGAGGTGGATGAAGCCCTAACATTGAAACCGGCAAGTTGTTACATTAGAACGTTTTATACAAACACACACGAACACATTCATAGACTGATAGATGCTGCTAAAAGGAAGCGACGGGGCCATGGGTAAAGGGAAGAGATTTTCTTGAACGCCTTTGCTTGTTTTATACTCAAGTCTCGAAACAAGTGTCATGCTTTGAAAATGATGATATTTAAGGATTTAAACCACTTTCACTTAAAATTCAACTAAAAAGCATCAAAAAATCAATTTCAAACAAAAACTATTTCTTAGATATAATTGTAATTTGATATGATTTTACTATGAAAAAAGAGAGATTTCAAAAAAATAAAAAGAGAACATTTACTGAAAAAGAAAAGTGGACATTTATTTTGGACAGCCCAAAAAAGAGAACAAAACATTAGATTATAATTACAAATTTGATATTCAATTCTTGTATAACTAATCATTTTTTCAATATTAATGGAAAAGTAGATTTGATTCATATTTCAAGTTTACATTCAATTCCAGAAAGAGGAAAAGGAAGGAGTTCAAGTCAGGACCAAATGGGCAAGAATTTAAAGTTTGAGGCAGTGCGTTATCATAATATTAGCAACTCGTGTTACTTTAGATCTCACTATATGGTGTTGAACTGTTGATCATTGAACCATCTTCATGAAGAAAAAAAATGAGAAAAACAAAGCAGCAAATTACCAAAAAGTCCACAGATAGATATAAGAGAGGAATCGGGGTGAATCTTAGCTGTGATTAACAATAATGGTTTTGCTTTCATAAAAACACACACTCAAATATGTACCGAGAACAATATGATACTGGTTACAAGCTTCAAATAACAATCTCTAAAAAACCCCAAGCCATCAATCTTTTGGATGAACTCTTAGATGGCCAAATAATTGTAGAGTTCCGATGCTTTGACGTCTAAATCGATTAGAGAATTGTAATTAAAAATTTGTAGGGGAAAAGTCATGATGCTTTGGAGTACCTGTATGTTGGTGGAGACGACCACCTGAAATAAAGGTTTTATCGATGTTAATCGAAGCTTCAATTTCATGTCATTCTTCCAAATTTAATCCTTTTCAAAACATTATCCAACACATAAAACAAGGGGGAAATGAGACGATTTAACAAAAGGACAATCACGATGAGTAAGTTCCCTTAAGAACTTGTATTCCACATAGCTTCATTACACTTTGGGACTGCAGGGGTAACTATTAACACGTCAGCTAATGTAAATTATAGACATCTTTGTATCATTGTATGCAGTTGAGAAGCTGGCAGAGATACTCTAAAAATGAATCTGGTGTACTGTCAGGAACTCGATAATGAAGCACTAAATCTTCACCTCATCTTTCTTGGGGAGAATTACAACCGTCTCTTCTTGGGTGAATTTCCACCCATACTTATGCCAAAACTTTGAGCGTAATCCCCATTGTTTTAGTTGCAAGACTGCCGTTCTCATAATTTGAATACGTTAACCGGTATTTCATAATTTCAATTGCAACAATATCAGTCCCTATAGTTTCAGTAAGTTATATCAGGGGTCTCTTCCTATTAGGATTGAGGACCAATACTGTTTACACATGGGACAACTTGTGTTGCTTGTTTAAAAAGTACATAGTAGGAAATATTAGTAAAACTTACTCAAACTATAGGGACCAGTTCCACTTTGAAGTATAGAGACCATCAACTTGCAACTGAAACTATGGGTATCAAATAGAAAGTTGATTCACAGTACATGGACTATTGCTGTACTTCACCTTCTTCCTTGTTTCTTGATTTGGTATATCAGATCCTTCGACATGAGTAGGCAGTAAACATTCTCGACTGTGAAGTGTGAAGCGCATTTGCCCATGATCTATTTTTGCACCTTTTTCGAAAAGTTCTACCACGCATGTGACTAATCACACGAATTATGGTTTTCTTTGCTTATAAATGTCTCATAACTGAATAAGAAATCAATATTATTACTAATAAAGAACTGACCTGGTTTGGATATAAGGTGAATACGAGACCTTGGGCCTTCAAACATCCAATCATCTTCATCCATAGCCTTCACCTCCTCGTTCAGTGTAGCCATCACGTCAGATTTCAGTACTGTAATGCATAAATCAAATAACATTTGTGTTACTGTTTTTGTGTATAAATGTAATATCAACGTTATTGCCCTCATGTATTTGTCTAGACTCTATACTATTACAGTATTGACCTCATACATTTTTGGGGGGGAAGCGATAATTGCCAAGCATTAAAATTTTCATGTTTGGACTTAGTCATGGCCACATTGAACCCATGTTCCATATGTAATATAACAATATTATATCAGTTGCATACACTTTTGTTTTAGTGTACAGAAAAACTAAAAAAAAAAAACTCGTTATGCTTTAATTCGGCTCATTATACTTTTCACCAAATTCTATTATATTTCCAAGATGTTTCCAATTCTGAAAACTATTAAAGCAGCTTGCTTAGACGGCAACTTATTCCTTAAACATTCTACTTAAAGCATGTAATAACTTGAGTTTACATTTACGACCTTGAAATTAAGTTGTCCTGTAGAAAAAAAAAAAAGAGCCAAGACAACAAAGTTAAGCTCATCTGGTAAACGAGCCGAGCTCTGAACACTCCCCATTCTGGCTCATTTAAAGGCTAGGGCTCGTTCAATATAATGTAAACAACATCATAAAGATGTTACCAAATAAAAAACAATACATTTACAGCAAATCTCATAGCATCTACAAAGAGTTCAAAACATTTACTAAATAGAATATTATAGCATGAGTAACAATGTAGTTGACCGTTCACACAAGCATTATTCTTTCCATTATTAAGTACTTACATATATTGTTCAAAAGTTACTATTCACTAAAGTTCTTAATAGAAACTTCGTAGTTATGTAAATTATAAGAATTCGTTACAGCTACGGAAAAATTAAGAGTTTTCCAATGACACTAGAAAGTCGGAAAGTAGGTATATAACATCAAAACAGGTTCCTTATTATCCATACATAAGGCTTATGTGAAAGCTATATATCAGCATACAGATATTGGAAAGACAAGTATATCTATCTGTCTAACCTCTAACTGCAAGCTTTTTCTGTCTATAAATTAAAACAAAAAAAAAAAAAAACATTTTAATCTGCTTAAGCTGACCAACCAAATGTGTTATATAATAGCTTATAAGAAAAACAAACTCAAAGTTAGAAACCAAACAAGCATGCCGAGCAAGGCAAATTCAACTCCGCACAATTTCATACAACCAAGAAATGGTCTTCAGTAGTGTAAAGTAGTTTCGATTTTACTGATGTTGTTTTAATAACAGACATCAAAATCCTTCTAATTAAAAGGTAAACTGTACTTTCAGGTAATAATATGAAAACAAATGTTGTTGTTTTTTCATCAAGCAACAGCTTTCACTTATAATTATAAATGAGTAAAACAACAACATTGGTAGTTAGCTTTTTTAGCCATTCAAAAATAGCTTTTGAGTCAAAAAGCTATAAAAAAAAAAAAAACTTAAAAGTAGAAGCTAAGAATTTGAGATTTTTTTGGCTTTTACCACAGTATAAATTACCAAAAATAGTGATTTTCTTATTGAACCATTTTGAATTTTACAAGTAACTTATAAGATAAAAATAAGTAAAAAAAAAATGACTTATGGAAAAAAATAACTTGTAAGCTAAAAGGCTAAGGTGGTGCCAAACAATATGCTTCGATTAGAAAAACGACTTATGAACAAAAATGACTTAAAAGCAGCTTTTAGAGCTGATGCCAAACGCGCCCTAAGAGAAATAAGTGAACAAGAAAGGCATATTACTAATTACGGAGTACTAAACAGTGATAGTAAACTTAAATAGCAAGGCGAAAACGGAAATAATTAGTTTATTAAATATATTACAATTAAGTAAAAAAAACAAACTCTTTGTACAAGTAAAATAAAAGCCTAAACCAAGTAGTTGCGCAAACCAAACAAACAAACAAATAAGCAATCCATATTTGTTGCTAATTATTACTCCCTCCATCCCACACTATAAGTCATGTCCGAAACCCCGTCCAAATTTGACCGGATTTGAACATGTAACTAAATTACCGAAACGAAAAATTTCAAAATTTAGATACGAGTTATTTGCCGGCCAAAGTTCCGTGTGGTTTCGTATACCACTTATAGGTGTGGGAAGGAGCAAACGAATTGTAATTTTGTTAGTTTAATATATATATATATATATATATGTATGTATGTATAAAAAAAAGAAAAAGTTGGGGAGAAAAGTGGTGACCTTTGAGGGCATCGTCTTTACGATCTAAAATAGAAATCATATCAGCTGGGAAATGAAACTCTTCTCCGGCGGCCGATGACGGTGTTGTGTTGATTCCGTTCATCGCCGACGTCGAATTCGATGATCGTGCCGGCGACGACGTCACCGAGCTACTACTCATTCTCGGTGGTTTTTTTAGAGAGAGAGTGAGAGCGTGCTTTTTTTATTTTTATGGGTTTTTATATTTAAGCGCTGTAAAATATTTTATTTGAAGGCTCTACTTAACCTGTAAAATATTTGTCACCAAAATTATTTTTTTTAAAACTGTTTTTAGCCTTATTAACTGTTAGCGATACTTACATTTTTTATGAAAATTTATTGATTAAAAGCGTCTTTGGAATCGATTTTTGTAATAAAAGAATATATTTTATAATGAGAAACTAACTTACTTAAGATAAGTTAATTTTGAAATATATAATATCGTAAAAACTTTATGTTTTTTCTTACGGAAAATGTTTTCCGCCCAATTTTGAAATGAGTCATTTTCCCTTGTTTTTCTTAAGAGATAGAAAATATTTTTCTTAGTTTCTTATTTTCCTGTAAACCAGTTATGCAAAAAATCCATTTTTTTCGAAAAATATTTTATTTTGCTGATTTCCCTTTGAAACAAACAGAGTTAAATAAAAGTTTATGACTGACGATATAATCGCAAACTATTTTATATAGAGTTGTATATACTTGCACGATTAGTGTATATCAAGGTAGTTTATGTCAAATAATATATGATTATATATGGTCAATCTTGCAGAAATGTCGTTTGAAAAATCCAACAAAAATACATTTATGATTTTTAGATTTTTTTGCTTTTTTGGGTCTATTAATATGTTATTGAACGCCGATTAATGTGACTATCCAAACACAGTGATTTTCGAAAGGAAGAGATGTCCCTGACTGTGTAAAACACAGTCAAAAAAACTGTGTTTAGGTCTGAACCGTCTGATCCAGTTATATTCAAAGGATCAGATGGTACAAACGTAAAAACAGTTTTTCTGACTGTGTAAACACAGTCAGATGCCCCATTTCCTTTTCGAAATCAATAATCTAAAGATTAACTATGTTAACAAACCAAAAGCTTTAAGTAAAAAAAAAGTTAAAATATACGTCTAGTATATAATGTTTAATAATTTAGGTATTGTAATATGAATTTCAAAGGTACCAAATTACGAAATTTGTCATAATTAGGTACCTATCGTTAAACAAAATTATGAAATTGAACTCACATTCTCTTACATATCATATGGTGAGTTTAATTATATCACCATTTGTCAAAAATAAACTGCAATTTCATCGATTTATGTTATTAGTTTCTTAATTGGACGAAATTTCATAATTTGGTATCTCGATTGTTAAAATTGGTATTTCAGTAACTAAATCATTAACCACCGATACTACAGTACACTAAACGTATTTTTTTCCAAAAAAAAAAGATAATAAAAAAATAAAAACTCGTATGTTATTAACCTTTAGAATGACCAACGAAGAAAATTGAGTCAAAGTTTAAAGAAACGGGACCGAAAAAAAACTCGTCTCACTAAAGTTGCATTTTGATAAAGATTGCGCATTTTAGGCTTTTAACATATGCAAAAAAATCTAAAGTACTTTGGCTAAATCTTTAAACTTAAAATTCCGTCTCGGGGAGCTGCTTTAATAGTTTTGGGTGCTTATTAAGCTTTTGGGGTTTAAATTGTCAAAAATACAAAATGTGAGGGCAAAGGTGTGAAATAGTAAAAAAGCAAACTTCTTATTTGTTTTAATTCACAAACTGTGTGTGTGTGTGTGTCTCTCTCTCTCTCTCCTACAATTATTCATTTATTAGTAGTTTTTTTACAACTGAGATTCGGATATTGTAAATGAATCATTGATAGGCTCGGAAGCTATTACATGTACATTTTTTTTTTCATAACTTTGGTAGTTTTTATAATGTTTAATAATGTTGATTTTCTATTTTCATAAATGAATTGATATGATGTTTTTTTTTTCATTTAACCATCAATCTTTGGTTCATGTTTTAGGTACCATATGGAAATTAAATAAAACTCAGGCAAATGAATATTTTCTTGGCTGTTGTAATCCTCCTTGCACTCCTTGTAGAATTCGTCTTTGGAAATCCTTACTCGGTCTCGAGTGAGGTTGGTGACTAACGATAATCGTGTTGTTAGTTTTATTTTTTTATACAATTTGTTCTTGTTCCTTCTTATTTTTGGTTTTCTGTATCTGGAGCTTAATAGTATATTGGAAACTCCTTTCCTTGTTATTTAAAGCAACCATTCGATATTGCTTTTCGAAACTAGCCAAATGGTGTTTTAATTTCACATTTTTTAAGCAGCAGATGTAGAGTCCGTTTGGTAACAAATTTTTTTACCTGATAGTTTTGAAAGGCAGATTTTTTAGGCTAAAAAAATCTTTAAAGCTAAAAGATCTGGATTTTCAATGGACTTTTCGAAATGATTTTGTAGATCTGATTTTGGACTTGAAAATATGTTGCCAAATATAGCCATATTATTTCCATATATCTACTGCTCTTTTCATTGACGCCATTGTATCCGTGTTGCATAAAATTCTGTATATGCAACTGGACTCGAACTAGCTTATTAACACGAGTCGTTTCCTTCTTTCTCTGCTTTTATACATATTTAAGATGGAATAACATTAGCCATAAAAATTGAAATGCTGAACTCATGAAATATTGATTATATAAATAAGTTCCTGATCTTGTTTATTTTATCCACTTTCAGGGAACCAGTAGTAAACTAGTGGACGCACGATCTTCATCCCCAGAGAAATATGTCTCGGAATTATATTTTGAAAAACATGATAGACTTGTCGACGACTCTTTCAACGGTTATATAGAAAATGAGCTTCCAATTGGCTTGTGTGAGACAACGCTAGACAACGTTAATTCGAAGCTGTCAATCCACAAACGCCTCCTTATTGGTGAAGGGTCTCACCGACAATTGCTTTCTACTATTAAACTTGATATTCAACCCGATTCAATAACTGAGAAACTTAGTCACTTGTGGAAATTGGTGGTTGTAGAAAGATTGCCTAGTGGAGTATTCGCTGATCCATTTGAGCTTCAGCATCTTCTCGATCGTGGTGGTAAATCACTTTCTTTTTCCTTGAGGCTTGTTTACTAATTCTCTATATCTAAATTGTAAATATATATTTATTTTCCTGTTTTGGGTTATTGTTCTTTGCAGTTTTTACTGATGCAGTTGTTTTGGGAGACACGAATTTGGAGTTGCCTTCAATAGCTTCAAATCGGTCCCTTGTTGAGGTTCACGTCAATTTACATAATGGCATATTATTAGGAAATAACAATGCACAAATTCAGATCGAGCTTCCATTGCATGTACGCTATCCGGTATGTGATAAAGAACATTAAAAAGTCCAAAACTGAAACATTTGTTTTAATTAGGCTACATATTCATCAGGGCTATAATTGGATCTCAGTTTCTCTTTACATTGTCGGTACTCAGCTTTGCAATAGTTCAATGGTTTAAAACAGAAAGCAGACTCTTTGAAGGCTTCTGAAACTACTTGTTTGGTTGCAACATTTAACCTCAACTTTATTTTTATTTTACTTAATAGATAGACTGCAATTAGGCGTTCAACTGAAAAGTTTTTTGCTGTTTTTTTCCTTCTAGCAATTTAAGCTGGATAAACTCAGCTTTCTTCTCAATCTAAAAATGTCGAGTTTACTTCACATTTCAGCATTTGTAAACAATCAAGCCTTATGATAAAAAAAGCAAAAAAATCAGCTTAAAACTGTAACTAAACAAGACTTCAAAATTTAATATATAAGACACCAATATGAAACTATGTGGCAATCTTTACGAGTCTAGTATGATGAATGAAGTTTTCTTTTTCCTTTCTTATTTGCAGCCTTTAGGAGAAAGTGGACTTTCGAGGGTCGAATTCGGTAGACCTGACCTATTTATGATTCTCAACACAGAAGTAAAATCTTTAAACCACAGTTGTTTACTTGCAAAGACATCAGATTTTGGATCCCAAAGAGTTGTGTGGGAAGTTCCTTGCGGAATTAAGGAACATTCTCAACTGGTTTCTATTGTTACCTTTGTTTCTGCTGCTGTATCGGCTCTTTTTATTGTCTTGACCACATTGTCTTATCCTCGTATCGATCGTAGGTGAATTAAATATGACTTGCCTATTTCTCATCATTATTGGCTCTTTTTGTAGTTGGCTTGTTTAATGTGTTATCACACTCGCATGATTTAGCTTATAGAATACTTCACCTTCTTTAAACGGTTACGACGTTAGTTAAGGTAACATGGAAACCCGTGGCTATTAGTATTAGTCACTCACCCACGCTTTTATGTTCTTTTTCACTTCCTAAATGGGTTTATGTTTTGTCATTCTTTACTGGCCAAACCACTGGAATGTATAAATTTCGGTTACCATTAATTACATACGGAACAGTTCTTTTCATCTTTACAAAAAAGTCAGATTTTGGAGAACAGAGGAATAAAAAAAAAATTAGTGCCTCAGGCACAATTTGTTTCATCTCCTCTAAATTTAACAAATTGTTCTGATGATCTTGCAATGATATATTATATCCTAAACTTATTTCTTGATAAAAAGATGGATAAAGCTAAAGTCAGATTATAATTTTTGTGAGTTTTGACACTTCTAAAACGGGAAAAAATACATTTAATACACCAAACTATAGTGCTGTTAAGGATTTAGATACCACATTTTAAAATTTTCAATTTGGATACTACACTATAATAACTTTCCAATTTAGGTATTATCGTCTAAATAAATCACGGAATCATGTCACGTAATATTTGACAAACATTAATTTGAGAGGCTAATTTGATAATTTTGCATAAAAATATATTATATTAGAAAAAATTTCCCTCCAATTTCACACACAAAAAAAAAGAAGCATATAATCCAAATTTTTGTTATGTGTGAAATTGGAGGAAACGTTTATATAGGATGATATTTTTGTGCAAAATTGTCAAATTAGACTTTCAAATTAATGTTTGTCAAATGTCATGTGACATGATTCCGTGATTTATTTAGACGGTGGTACCTAAATTGAAAAATTATTATAGTCTGGTATCTAAATTGAAAATTTTAAAAAATAGGTATCCAAATCGTTAAAAACAGATAGTTTGATGTATTAAACCTATAAAACCCCCTTCTAAAACTGGCTTTCTTGGTTTGCCATGCTTTTAGTGGCACTTGAGAATAAAGCCACCAAACCCTTGGTTTTCTTTGGTTCGACTGTTTTTTTATTTTCATCTCGTGGTTGCTTCATTTCATTAAAACAGAAAACATATACCAGTAAAGCGTCTTTACATGTGTGCTGTAACAATTAAATTTTTGTGGAAGGATACGTGCTTGGGGGGGCGGTGGAATCAGTGAAGGAGCCTAATGCTTGGGTTCGTTTAGATTAGTTTTGAAGCAAATCTGATCCAAATTAAACTTAAAAGTAGTCGCTTTTATGAAGGATATATCATATATGACCAGGAAAAAGAACCAAGTTAGCCAGCAATCATTTTTTTCTTTTGATAAGTTGTGCATGTGAGTAGACCATTTACAACAACGCCCTGAAAGTGTTCTTTGGTTATACTGCTTTAAGGGGGAAACTAGCATTGTTCTGTAAAACAATTTAAAGTAAGAACCACTAACATGGAACTCATTAACAGGGGCCACACTAAAATCTAGTGGACTCGCATCAATTTGAATTTGAAGCAGAGCAGCGAGTAAATCAGTGTAGGAGTAGAAACTTTCACTTTCAAAAAAAGTTACACCAGATCCTGACATTCATTTACATAAACATAACCACCCCACTAATTATAATACAGAGAGAGAAAAACAAAATGGAAAAGAACTCAGTCGGATAAACAAATTGAATTCAATATCCATACTTTACACTTAACTTCAATGTCTTGATTAAACAAGAATTGCACACGATTTCAATCTTGCTTGTAGAAAAGAGACTCTGTATCAAATCAGGCCGCTAGCACCACTATCACAATCATAAGCACAATCCCAAAAATCACCAAAAGCAGGCAAGTCTGCATCAAATTTAGAGGTCAGTGTGATGTGATACCGCAAAATGTCGGGGAAGACAAGATATGTGAATAATTTTGGACCAGTCTAATATAACCATACAATTAAATAAGTTCTTTGGTTTCAAAGGATGGCCACAAACAAACAATCACTTGGTACAAAGTACAAACACTACTCAAAATAAAGGATTTGTCCTAACTAGTAGTTGAACATTAGAGATACATCATACCTTAAAGCATCTGCAATGGCCTACCAGTGCCAAGATTAGAAGGAATCATGTTTTAAAGCATTAGGTTTCATTGCTGTTTAGATTGAAAAGATTCCCAGAAAAGTAAAGGGAAAAAAAAATATTTCAATCGAGCACTGCTTCAAGCTCCCACGGACCACAATAAGAAAGTAACATTGACTACGAACTTCTACGACATATATTCTAAAATTTAAAGTTTACTTAACAAATATTCAAATGACCAAGCTGCTTGGGTCAAAAGTTGTCCTCAAACCTAGTCTAGAATAGTGTAAAGATAGTGAAAGTGGAAATGAATTACCAGAGAAGAGTTTGATCGTTGTGTCTTTGCTGCTTTTGCAAGTTGTGATTTTGCTTGTCCAGTTGCAGCATGAGCACCCTCGATATGGGACCCAATATCATCTGCAACATATACCTCAATTCAGTTACGACTTACGAACATAAGTTCTGGTTACCAAAATGCAAAGCTTGCTACTTTGTGCTTGTTTGGTTGCAGCTTTTAAGCAAAAAAGTTGATTTTTTAAGTCAAAAGAAGCTGGGTTTGTCCCGATTAGAGCTTCCGTCTGTTAAGGCCCAAGAAACAGAAAAGATAGGCTCTTCAGCGGATCAACCAAATGCAGTCTATCTTTTAAGATAAAAAAAAGTCAGCTTAAAAGGTGCAAACATAGAGGGTCCAAGTAACTGAAGTTTCGTAGTACTAACCAATCGTGACTCCTTGTTCATGGACAAGCACAGCAAGGTCTTTGAATATCTCGTTCACTTCTCCAATTTGATTTTGAATTTCTTGTATCCCTTGGTCTCTTTCTTCAATAATAGCTTCATTAAATGTTATCTCATTGTCCAACAACATGACTTCTTGTCTGCAGCAATATTAGAGGGAAACTAGAGTGACTAGCCAAAATAGAAAGACAAGAAACAAAGTTCTAGAGGGTAAGAAGGAACAAAAGGGGAAAATAGACTCTGCTGACATAATCTAGCAAAATTAAAGGCAAGGTTTTTGTCAAGGGAACTAAGTCGAATTTTGAAAAGCAGTCAGCATGATCTCAGCACTTCATTTAAATGCATAATTACTGTCAAGAAATACCAGTCTTGCAAATGGCCATCACTATTGGTGAAAGTGGACACAGAAATGAAAACCTGATTAAAACAAAAGTCAAAGCTACTGCAGAATACATTCCGCATGAGATCTTAGGTTGGACCAATAAATTAGCAGCGTTCCTTCTTTTCAAGATAAAAAATAACCTTCTAGGTCATAAATCACAGCGTTAAAGGTCATCAGGTAAAGTCAAATTGTTTTAGAAGTGACTTAGAAGCTCATCTAATATATTGCAAAATGATCTAATCCAGAAAGAAGCTCCATAGAACCACAAGGTAACATTCCCATTTTTATTTATCTTAACTCAAACGACAAATATTCATCTTCTTCTCTCTTTAGCCTAACCTTTAATACCTCTCACCGTAGAAAAAAAATAAAAACAAACAATAAGATCAAGTCGTATATGCCTACGATGTTAATGTGGTAACGGCCACATATGAAAGTAAGAATCATGATCGGCTACGAACTTTATATAGCGTCAATGCATGAAAATGAAGGAAACTACCAGAATCAAATGCAAACCAATCCTAAACCATCTTTCAATCAAAAAGTTAAATCTCTCAAAATATAACAATGGAAGCAAAATCTCATTGAGGAAAAATGGAAGCATGTCAAGCCATCATTTACGTAGCTGTATACATTTGTTTTATTCGTGACTAAAAAACTTGAAATTTGGTAGAATACATTTACGTAGCTGTATACATTAACCAGGTAGTGAAAACTCACCTTCTCGATTGGACAAGCAGGGCACGCTGTTCTGAACTCTTGTCGTAACTTTCATCAACCTCATTTGCATCATAGCTACACACAATATAAAAAAAAATGACATAGGCAACCTTTTTTTAAAGAGACAATTTGTTTACATGAAATATTTATTGCACTTGCCTATAAGGAAGAACTGTTTGGGGAACAAGAGGAGGATATGCAGTCTCCTTTTCAGCTGCTAGATGCTGGGCCTTTTGGAACTCTTTCAAAACTGCTTGGAAATCTTTTGCAAGTTTAGCATCAGTAATTTTCTTGTTTGCCTGCAATAAATAACTATAAAGTTCAGCAAAGGCCTCTGATTATTATTGTTGTTGTTGTTGTTGTTGTTGTTATTGTTATTATTTAGTACAATAATAATTATTATAATTATTATTACCATTATTATTATTGTAAGGGTTTGATAAGATATCTTTTGTAAGCACCAAAGTTCTAGACCATGTTCTCACAGGGATATTATGATTGACTACCACCAAATTATAGGGGTTCATCAGTTAACACCCATTTATTTCAGGTTCCATCAATTAGGTACTTCACCATTTGATATAATAACTGGCAATCATTTGTAAGATTTTAACTTTTAACTTTTTCTGAAAAAGATTAGCTTTTAACACTCTATATGTGTGTGTGAGAGTGGAGAGAGAAGAGGGTAGAAATGTAGCTCTACAGATGGCAAGAGAAACTTACACTAACTTCTGCACGATGATCGGTTTCACTAGCTTGTTTAAGTTTTTCTGAGGTATCCTTCACCAACTGGCCAATGTGTAACCTTGTCTTGTGCCTGCCAGTTGATAACACCAGGATATCAATAAGCATCGGCACATAATAAAAGCTTAAATAACTAACACTAAAAACAAATGTCAAAGTATGAAGGAAACGTAATATTAAAAATCCGGTGCTATCCGAAGTTCCAGGATGTTACAAAGTTACTTGAACTGACGTTCCAATCTGCTCCGGTTATCTTTAGCCTGGGTTAGTAAATAACTATCGTTTGTAAGAACTAAGAAGTGAAAGATTACATCAGGCAGCAGGATTCATTTCTAATAGAACGACGTGAAATGGCCATCAAGTCCTTTAAAAATCGAAAGACAACAAAGAAAACGAATAACATCTACAAATACAAAAAAAAATCCCACTCTTATACATGTACCAAATTAGGCCTATGAACCTATGCGTCCCTACTTTTGCCCCCCCCCCCCCCCCCCCCCCCCTTTACACGCATGTCTTTTGCGCACAGCAACATTAATGTTCCGTCAATGAGATGTGAAACCAATGTGCCCAAAAACCATAGATAATTGTGGGTTCTTCCATTTTAAAGTCCTTATTATCAAAATAAAAAATCGATTGGATTGAAACGGTGGATCATCTAATTTCTACCATAGTAATGCAGAATTTTCTACTATATCTTTATCCATATACTTGTGTAGTGGCACCTGACCAGTAATAGTCTATTGGCTGTGATGTTCTTATTCAGGCTTGCTTAATTGTAGCTTCTAACCATTAACAAGCTTACTTGGGGACAAGGAATAACAAAATAATTCACATTAATTCAGCTTCAAAATTCTAGCTTTCCCACTCAAAAAAGAACGACATCTTGGAAGTGACCAGTAAAATTTAATAAGTAGGTAGAAGAATGAAAAATGGTGAGCTTTTAAACTTTTCAGCAAGATAGATCATCCGTTTCCCTCGTGTGTAGAACTCATAGGGCAGATTCAAAAGGGGAAATTCATCAGGGACAGGGGCGGAACCAGAACCAAATGTGTGGGGTTGCCAAAATTAATAAAAGCGCATAATATTTTCCAAAGTAAAAACACATAAAAGTCGGATTTTTGTACCTTTTTTACCATCTTTTCTTCATTTTTTATACCTTATTTTCTTGATTAAAATGTATTTGATTTCTATTTTTTTCCTTTTCGCTCAATTTCGACTTTCTTTTCCAACTCCCAAAAAAACCCACAACAGTAATGTCACGTGCAGTCATGTGTCGAAAGTTTCAGCATTTCAAAATTGACTAAAAAATAAATAAAATAGAAACCCAAAAGATACAAAAGTTAAATTTAAGAAATCAAGGTATAACAAGTAAAAAGATTAAGACACGAAGGTAAAAAAATATTAAAAAAAAAACCTGGAAAAACCAAACGTATATTAAATAATAGATATATACGAACAATTAAATATCCATTACACAATTTCAGTATATTCACTTCAATTAAAATACAAACCACCAAAAATTCTTTTATAAATTTTGTTTGCACCCACCACTACTCTAATTATTATTTTTGTTTAATTTTTTTTAAAGATTTTGTTACGTGTCAACATGATAAGTTGATGTAAAATGTCTTTTATAATCAATTGCATATGTTAATTTTTTAAGTATTACTTATATATTATCAGCACATACAAAATTATGGTATATTATTGCACTAACAATATATAATTTTGGGAGGGGTTGCTAAAAAAATTTTTAAGGGGTTGTCAGAATACCGTATATATAAATTATTATGAAAAACATTAATAAAAAAAAATTGTTTTTCGAAATTATGGGGTTACCGTGGCAGCCCCTGGTCATATGGGGGTGCCGCCCCTGATCAGGGACGAAGATTATTAACGTATTATATTATCCAATCTATTTTACGTAACTTGACACTTGAGGATGTCTGACTGCAAGCTGGACTCACCTAACCTAGTTTCTTGTAGCTTACAGCTTTTACCCTTTCAAGCCAGCAATCTATAAAACCCAAAAATTTAAAGTTTGACAACTCAAGTTCAACCAAACACTGACCTTACAGGTCACAACCGAAGAAGGTCTTAATTCAAGAAGAAAAAAACTTTCTTGTTGGAATTTAAAAGGGTAAGAAAAACTAAAGTCACAAGCTAGACCCATTACTTACCAAATCTCCATATCATGAATTGATGCAAAACAACGGGTAAGGAAAACTTCGAATCTACGGAGAGGGTTTAAAACTTGAAAGAAAGTAAATATTATTGAGAAGTCTGAATAATTTTGATGCTTTTCTACAATGATTGCTTCTCCCTTTTATACTAAACTAGAAAACAGGAAAATAGTCACAATCCTATTTAGAATAGGATTTGATTCTAATCTGATTTTAAAACCTATTCTAATAATAAAACCAAAAGACAAAATAACTTCTATTCCGATTCCTGTTAGGAGTCTTGCATTAAATTCCATCTAGTGATGTTCTGCATCATAAACCCATAATTCAAAAGGTTTTATGCTAGACTTTTTGAGGTTAAAAGAAAAAATATAACCCAGGCTCATGCAGCTTAAAGCTTCTATTGTTTCCGGGACAAAAAATTCAATAATCCAAGGAGCTCAAGATTTTAAGTTGGTCAACCAAATGCAGTAAAAATCTAACCAAAACACTGATCATAAAAGCTGCAATGAAACAACACATTAATTCAAGAAAAAAAAAATGCCTCCTTGGAATCCAAAAGGGGATTAAAAACTCAAGGATCCTTGTACAAAAAAGTGCTGAATTACATGTGGATCATTATGTTTTTTTTTTGTTATTATGCTCGGTGTTAAACCCTAAAATCAATAACCATGGTTTGAGTAAATGGTAGGGATGATAGCTATTAATTTACATGCCTAAATGCTAAATACACATAAATACATAAATATCATCCCTATTCACAATAACCTAAACCCTAGTTCTACATAAATAGATAAACAATTAAATAGATACATAAATAGCAACTAGAACAAAAGGATATATAGATTAGATACAACATATACGTACAGTTTTTCACGAAGCTGGGGGGTGTCCTTGGGGGTACCGAGGGAGTTAACGATACGGTGAAAAGTCGATACGGAGGTGTTAATCTGGAATATACCCGACGCCATCGCTTGTGTCGGATCCTGCCTGACGTTGATTAAGTCTCGCCGTGACTTTATCGGACGGCCAGCTTCCAGATCCTGAAAACTCATCTCTATTTCTCTCTCTATGTGTATATGTTAATATGTATCTATGTATGTATATATTAGACTATGGAATTGAGGGAATGTGATTAAAGAATTATGAAAATTGAGGGAGAGAGAGAGAGAAAAAAAGAACTAGTAGAATATTAGGATGGGAATGCAATGGTCATTTGCAAATTAAACACCATAATCTATCAAACCTTTGCAAATAACCTTGATGCTATCTTTATTTTAAATAAAATAATTTTTTCATTCATGTGTTCGTTTACAAAATCATTTGTTTGATATTTGTAGTTTATCATTCACACGAGTAAATATAACAATTATTGTAAAAAAATCATCAGAAGATGCTCTTTACATTAAAAAAAATATTATTTTAATTAAAAAAGCTATTTTTGTGCCATTCCGTAAAAAAATTACTTGATATGTATGAATATTAAATATATAATTATAATAAATGAAAAATCAACCAAAACGGATCATCGAGCATAAAGTTATATTATTTAAAAGATGTCATCACGGGTTATTTACAAAAGTTTGATAAGTTTATAGGGGTTAATTACAAGAATTGATAGTTACTAGGGGTGATTTGAAAATGATCCATAGTTCCGGGGGGTTATTTGCATTTTACCCGAATATTAGAGATATACATATATATATATATATATTGGGCTGATGATATAACGCCGGCGAGATGACGTGGTTTAGAGTTTGTTAGACACGTGTGATTTGGGCGGCTGTTTTTTTATACTATTAAAACTGGGGCGGGTCCGGCACGGACCTGGTGAGCTAAACAATCCTTTTATTACTTAGATAAAAAGTATTATTATTCTAAATTTATTCTAAATACCAAAAGTTTTTAAGAATTTATCATATCAACTTAACGAAAGCAGTAAATTGATGAAATTATTGAACTAAACAATTGAATTTTGGAAGTTTCAAAGCATATTCTTGTTATTCAAAAGATTATATAGATATGGATAGTGAATCCAAATCTTTTATCCCTTCTTCTCTATCTCTTTTCGTGTTTTATTTCTTATTTTCACTCAAATTTTAAATTTTCACAACTTATACCGTAATTTTATAAACTTTTATATTATATTGTATTCAAATTTTAAAACATTTGAACATAATATTGTTTTATACAATTTTTTTAATATTCAATGTTTAATTTACACTAATTTATATATTTATTCCAAAATAAATTTTGTGCGGATTTTCTTTTAAAAATAATTATTGGAATGTATTGATACATGTATTATAATAATTATACAATTTTTTTCAATTTTTTTAGAATTTTTTTTGGGATAAAATAAGCAGGGGGCACGGAAGGGGTAGAGAAATGGGGTAGAAGATTTGGACTCCAATTTAGTACATAAACATCAACACACACTGTATGTATGTGTGTATGTGTATATCTGTGCGTTTCTGGTATGTCATTAAAATCTCAAACAAGGGTGTTACGAAAAAGTAACCTCTGCATTAAATTGGACGTCAGACGAAATTTTCTCAAACGATTACGTTCATTTGCACCCCTCACCAGTCGTCACATGTCGCATGATGTAATCATGTCTTCGTACATATCAAAATAAAATTGACTTGTATATTTCCTCGACTGCCTTTCTTAACTCCATATTTTATTTAATTAATTTGGTGGGTTAGACATAAATGTATAGATTAACTAGTAGCTAGCAAAGATTCTGGTTTTCAATTAAAAAAATTTATTCATATTTTCTCTATATCGTTCCAATTTTATCGGATGTCTCCGAATGGACGATTATTCAGATCTTATTTCTTTTTCTTGAAATAACGACACAAATGTGCTTAAAAGGCAGATAGAAAAAGAACTAAAGAAGCAACATGATGGTACATTCGAAATTTCCGGTAATGCTATTGCTAATTGGATGAAAGACGTTGAATTAAGTAAAGCTTCAATTTATTGTATAAAATTAAAAGAATAATAGTAGTTGTGTATTGGGTTACGAAATAGAAATCAGCAAGAGTCATAAAATTAAATTAATAATCCTTCTTCTTTATGCGTGTAAAATCTGTATATGCTACTGCGCAATATAATATGTTTAACTTATTTTTCTGATATCACACATAAAAGGCTTTGTTTGTCTAGACTTCCTTGTCACTCGTGATTTGTTATACATTTTTTGGTTTAATTAAATTTAGAATCACAAAAGGATCCCGCTCACTTACATAGTCTATTATAATTAACACATAAACAAATTGGACATTGAATTAGCGGGTGAAATTCGGAATACTGGTTGTTGGATCAAATTTGACGGTCCGGATACATTAAAATTAAAATAGACGTCATTTGAATTTTTTAAAAATAAGATGTATCCATCGATCCACACCGTCAATTTTATATCTAACTATCCATATCTCTAGTTTCACCCACTCTCTTCATGATTTTCATCCAAAGAAGTTATGCTATCAAGATGATCGAGCTTATCAATTTTGACAAGTCACATTTCAAATAGTACATATTAAAAATCCTCCAAATAAAAACCTGAGTCAAGTAAACACTTATAATACCAGAGTACTAGTAATTAAGTAGTATAGAGATTACATTTGAGTCCTAAGACTAAATTGGATGATGATTAAATTTTCAAAGATGATGTTAATTCATTTAATTTTCTATTAGATTAAATTATAAAACCTTAAATATTGTATAGAACTTCTAATAATATACATTATTTTAAGGGGCAATTAACATAAACATACACTATACCTATTATATTAACAAAAACATACGCTCAAAAGTTAAATTATAAAAAATATACATTCAATTAATAATTAATAAATAATAAATAAATAAAAACTCGTTCATCCCTATATCTTTTCTCTTTCTCTCCTCCTTCTTCTCTCTCTCCGGTCTCTCTTCCTTATTCTCTTTTTCCGATCTTTGTCTGCTCCTCCCTCTCTCTTTCCGATCTTTCTCTCCCCATCTCTCTATTCGATGTAGATTGAGACGGAGATATCCGTCGGAATGTGCGGCGAGTGTATAGAGCAAGATTGAAAACTTGAGGTTGATGCCGACGGAGATGCGGTCGTTGAAAGAGAGCCACACGACGACATGGTAGTTCGAGATCGGAGAACGGAAAATAGTTGGATTTGTTAACTAATGTATAAATTTGAAAAATAAGCGTATGAACTCCGTGAATTGAATGTATGAAGTTAAAAATTATGGATATGAATTATGCAAATAAGTATATGAATTATGTAAATTGAGATATGAACTTTATGAATTAGGGTATAAACTTTTGAAATAAGCGTATGAAGATATACAAATCAGGTATGGACTTTTGAAATAAAAGCATGAACTTTTGGAACAAGAGTATGTAATATATGATATGAACTTTTGGAATAAGAGTATGTAATATACATATTATGATATGAACTTTTGAGTATGTTTTTGTTAATTAGAAATTTTTGAGTATGTTTTTATTAATTTAGTTTTAAAAATAGTATGTTTGTTAATTTATTTTTATTTCAACATAAGCAGGTTTAAGTATTGTTTTACCATACAGAGTAGATACGTACTCGGGAACTTTTCCCAAATTACTAAAAGAAGAAATTATAGAAATAGTAATTAAAATTTAAAAGTGCTTTGCTACTTCCCAGATATACCAATTCATACTCGAGTGATTATTGCAATCAAGTAATTTTTTATTTTATTTTTTTGAAATAAGCAATCAAGTCATTTTAATTTTTTTATTTGCATTTAGATATGAATAGTGACAAAACTTTTTTCGTAAAGATTACATTTAATGGTCTCCACGATCTTAACAACAGTATTTATTTCGGTCACCTTAGTTTAACTTAATTATGTTTCGGTTTAGAGTAAAATAAATTTCATATTTGACCACGCAACTAGGTAACTTTTAGTCAAGTTTTAGTGGTAGGATAAAACATTTCTGTGTATTGCTCGAGATTAAACAAATAAGTAATCGAAATCAAATACGCTGGACGGCTGAAGATCAAAAAACATTACCTATTCAAGCATGAAAATCGTTGTTTTAATATAGTTATCCTTAGTATCAGTTAAGTGAAAAAAAATGCATTTTTATTCCTAACATAGTACGAAGATATTTTGCATGAATGCACAAAGATGCTAAACTACGAGAGGAATGATGCTTAAATTTACGAATTATAATGTATGAACATTTGAATCATTGAAATTCCGAATGTATATCTATTTTCTCTTGATCACATCAATATGCATAATTTTCTATTTAATATATTACTAATATTTGATCAGTTATTAACTTATAATACACCATATCATGTCCATTTATGCTCAAAATCTAGTATAATAATTTTATTTTCCTTCAATGTAAGATTGTCACGGATAAAATTACACATAACCATCATGATTTTGCCACCATAATCGAAACTTATGTTTTAAAAGAAGACCCTACACGAAAATTAGACGGGAGTTGAACGCTCAATAGATTAGATAATGTTTAAGAGATTAGTCATTAATTAAGCATAATTAGACGAGATTATGTGCAAAGTAACTCAGGGGTGAAGCTAAGAAGTATAAGTAATAAAAATATGTGGGTGCCAATTGTCAAATATGATTAATTTTAACAAAAAAATAGTAAAAATGCATGTTTAAAACTACTCCATCCGTTCCATATTACTTGTCCAATACGAATTTACATGCGTTTTGAGATGCATTATTTTCGTAACTAAACTGCCGAAATGACAAAATTGAAAAAACTATCACATATTCAAATTTAATTTGAGTGTATAAAAGTATCTTCAAATTTGTCATTTTAGTAATTTAGGTACGATTTTTTATCATCTTAAAATGCACATTTTACGATTATAGACAAGTAAATTGAAACAAAAGAAATATATAATTACAACTTTAAAGTTGATGGAGGGGTTTCATAACCCCCGATAATCTGTATATAGCTTTACCCTGAAATGACCTATTTCTGCCTTAAATCCATATTATTTCTAAAAAAACATTGACCAAAAGGCCCAAAAGCCATTTTAACAACGAGTACCAAATATGTTTGTTTTTCAAAACTAGGAAAGCAGGAGTGCAATAATTTATTAAATTGTCCAATTTTATAACGAAATGTCTAACTTAAAAAAATAATAGTAACGCGTGGTGATATATATATATATATATATAATTCGCATATTTTCTCCATAAATCTCCACCACCACTCCCCTCGCCGGCATATATATATATATATATATACACACACATTTTATATATCTATATAATCTATTTTTCTATATCTGTTTCGGTATATTTACATTATTCCACCTGATAATAAGATATCCGATTATATTCTCTCTCTAAAATCCGTGGATCTAGTCACAATGTCTGTGAGTTTTTAAACTCAAATACTTTCCATTTTTTTTTCTCATTTTATGCGACTATGCTTTGTTTGGTAACATATTTTCTCCTCCAAAATCATATTTTAAAAATATGGATTTTTTTTTAGGGTTTTTAGCCTAAATACCTGATTTTTAGAAGCTAAATAATCCAATCACCACACGTATTTTTTAAATCAAAAATCCAAAAAACAACTAAAAAAATATGTTACCAAACGGATATATATGTATGTATATATGTGCACTTAAATTATTTGGTAATTGGATTTTATTCGTTGAGAATGTGTATGTGATGGATTTGGATTCGTTTACCTTTTTGTTGTATGTTGAATTGATTCGGGTTTTTATTTTATTTTTATATTATATAAAACGATTTATGGGGTTTTAGAATTTGTGGAAAAAGGTAAAAAGTGTGTTGAAAAGTTGCTTAGTTTTAAAGGAGTATTATATTTATTATATATGGTCAAAAAGGTCGGTTCACTTTTCTTTTTTTTTCCAACTTAATACTATTAGATTATTAGTAAAAAGGGATAAATAAATTGGTATTTGTAAAAATTAGGAAATAGTTACTCTTATGGAAATATTATCATTATATGTTTTGGTTATTTTACGGTTTTACCAAACAGCAATTTTTTACTCTTATGAAAAATGGAAAAATTAACTTTTATACCCTACCAAACAAGCCCTCTACGAAACCGCTTTGTACTGTAGAGATTGGCACAAATTTAGTTGATTTTCTCAGAAGACCACAAATTGTGGTATAATCGCTTATAATATATCTGTAATCACTATGTATCTCTTTCTTGGAACGGATTTTAGTATTTCACCTGAATTGTAGGACGAAAGGCCAGATTATAAAGCTGATTAGTCTGAACTCTTAATTGGAAATATTTAAGTTTTTTGAGAAATTTTATAACCATATATTAGTCTGAATAATAGATATTGTCAGGCTGATGTTATTAATATTTGAATAATACTTTTCCTAATTTATCGTTAGCTAAGCTAGTGAAATAAGATTTATGTAATTTGAAAAAGGATCGAGTATTTTGAAATGAGATACATGTAGTGTTCTGATTAGAATTTGCATCTATTGAAAAGTGTATCGACATGTGTTAATATTATTGATTGTAAGACAATTTCTTGAACACGGAAAAATGCCATTTAAAAAACAGTTTTAGATAAGGCATATTACCTTCAATCACTTCTTTTTTCACTTGTCATCGCCGCGTGAAGGTTGTATGGAAGGGTTTTTCCTATTTCAAGTATTTGGGCAAAAATAAATATGTGAGGCCTCTGTAAATTATTTACTTATCTATGGTTCTCCGCATCAAATATGGTCGATTGCATGAAGGTTTTGAAAAATAAGACTTTACTTTTGTAATGCACTTGGACACATGTGCCTACACAGTTTGTTATTTAATTGATGTAATTTTGAATGTTTTTTGCAGCAAATAAGAACGGTGAAAGTCAGTAACGTCTCATTGGGGGCGACTCTGCAAGACATAAGCGAATTCTTTTCGTTTTCTGGTGATATTGAATATGTTGAGATGCGGAGGTTAGTATTTTGTGGTGTGTGTTTTTTTTATTTTATTTCGTTAGTTATGATCTTTCCTTATTAGGTGTAATCTTATTCTATGCAGTGACACCGAGAGATCCCAGATTGCCTTTGTTACCTTCAAGGATGTACAGGGAGCAGAAACTGCTGTGCTTCTCTCGGTAATTTCCTTTCTTGTGTAGATTTGATGATGTTTCTCATGGTTTGTTATTATACCTTTCTTCAATTGTCAATTGAGATAACCTCGCTTGAAAATCTTATAGCTAATATCTGATTTTTGGTGTATAAATTTAATCTTATATCGAGGAACTAGTTCTCGTACATGGCAGTCCATTAACTTTTTTAAGTATCTGCAGAAATGATCTATTAAGGTGCAAAAAACTAATTACAGGGCTTGATTCTCTTTTTCTTTTCGACGGTATCTCGGCTAATCTTTTGTTGTGTGTTGTGCTTCTACCTTAAAATTTTGGCCTATAAGACTTAAGAGCAATTATACGATAGCTTAAGTTGGTTCCCTGCAAGAGAAATCAGTGATTTGTCAGTTGTTAACTTTAATGGATTGTTAAATATTCAGTTCATACTCTCTCCCCAATTGATGAGAGTTGTAGGAATACCTGGGAGAACGGGGGTCTGGTTATCATACTCGTTGAAGGAAAGACTAACGTTGTATTTTTTTGAATCAAAATTGTGTTTTAATGAAGGGATAGAGCTATTATAAAGGTTTATTGGGTGGGTTAGCCAACTAGAATGGTAGTTTAGAGTCCAACCACTTGTCTATCAATTTTTTTGTTCTTCGTAGTATTAAATTATCTTCAATGATCCGACTGCCATTTTAGATGATTTTAATTTTCATTTCTTCTGGCTATAGTTATAATTACTCCATGATAACAATATTGGTGATAGAGTCACTGTAAGCATATTCTGTTTTTGATGCTCTTCATTTGTAGTGTTCAACACTCTTGATTATGCCTTGTGCTTTTATGGCAACTAGCTTTCCCTAAGTCTAATTATAGAAAAACTGATTTTGTATGCAGAACTTTTGTTATTTTACGTCTACACGTTTAACATTTTTATAAATATTGTTATTTCCTTAGAATATTGTCAATAGATTATGTTATTAGTACTTATAGGAATTCTGGATTGCAATATTTCTCTTTATCAGTTCATCCTTTACGTGGCCTTTTTGCTTGATATATCTAGTTTAACCACCCACTTCACAGGCATGAGTTAAGCATCATTTCTTGTGATACTCTTACCAGAAGGACAAATATTTCGTGACAATAGATAAATACTTGGTTTCTCCAAGTTAGTGAAAGAGTCTCAGCACTCATGTTTTATTAGAGTCGGTAATTCTCAGTTGCCTTGAATAGTTAATTGTATGTCTGATGTATACTTTTTCTTGATATCATAGAATATAGTATGTATGCTTTTCACATTTGCTTATATATTGTCCTTATCATTTGGCAAAATATGAATGGTCACTGAAGCAAGATCTCTTTTTAAGTTAGCAGTCACATTATTAGCAACTGTTGGTTTATCGAATGGATTAAGATCAAGGACTTCTGGTTCAGGAAAATATATGAAACCAAATGTTCGCATTAGGATTTTAGCAGGATCATGCAGGATCAGAATTTTATCGTTGTCGTATCCTTGTATCATCAGTCTATGTACTTGTATCGTCAGTCTATGCACCTATTTCATCAGTCTATCAGTCTATGTACTTGCATCTCCATGTTATTTCTTCGAACCACTCCCCCAGTTATTTTGCCACATTTTTTATAATCATCATGGACCATGGTTGTATTGTCCTAATCAACATGATTCTAGTCTAGATATGGTCTTACTTAATTTTCTCTTTTTATTTACAATTTAATTGACCACAGGGAGCAACAATTGTTGATCTATCAGTGTCCATAAGTCCAGATCCTGAATATCAGCTCCCACCTGCTGCTTCAGCACCACCCCTTGTAAGTTCTCACCTCTAAATCGATAACTTCTTTGTAGCGCATGCAATTATACAAGAAAAACATATACAAGATGTATTATCCAACAACTTATCATTTTGTTCAGGCACTACAAATTCTGTTTTAATCTTTCTAAGTTTCTGATGGAACCTGGATTGGGTCCATTGATGACGATAGAAAACTAGGCAAAAGTTAGAATGGACTTTCTACTAACAGATTCTCTTTGATTCCCCATTCATAATTATAATAGAAGTCTTGTATACCTTAAATACCAATGCAACCCTATCAAGGCTTGGACTTACTAAGATCAAGCCATGCCCATTATAGATATTTACCAGAACTGTGAAAAGAAATAATGTTTTCTAAAAAGTAGAAAAACTCGGGGTTTCATCAGTTTCAACTTATATCCTGCTGTCAATTATGCAGAAAACAGAAAACCAGGCCACAACTGCTCTTCGAAAAGCGGAAGATGCAGTCACGGGGATGTTAGCAAAAGGATTTGTCTTAGGGAAAGACGCTGTAAACAAAGCCAAATCCTTTGACGAAAAGCACCAACTAACCTCAACCGCGACCTCTACAGTAGTCAATTTCGACAAAAAGATTGGCCTCACTGAGAAATTAAGTGCTGGGACTTCAGCTGTGAATGAAAAAGTCAAAGAAGTGGATCAAAAGTTTCAAGTTTCTGAAAAAACCAAGTCAGCATTTGCAGCGGCTGAACAAAAAGTGAGCAGCGCTGGATCAGCTATAATGAAGAACAGATACGTATTTACAAGTGCTAGTTTCGTTGCGGGTGCTTTTAGTAAGGTGACAAAGGCAGCGGGTGAAGTTGGTCAAAAGACGAGAGAGAAAGTGGGTATGGCTGAAGATGAGCAGAAGAGGAAAATGATTGATGATTATGCTCAGATTCATTTATCCGAGTCTCCTACTGAAGGTTATGAGCCTGAGGAACAACATTCTTCTAAGCCAGTACCAGCCAAGGGTTTGATCCTTTGAGTTGTTTGTTCGTCAAATTGCTTAGTCATCTATGTCGGGAATGAGTAAAACTATAAATCGAATTATACTGATCTTCAAATTTTATTGAAAGTGATGAAAAGAACAAGTGTATCTCTATACTTGGATTGCATTGGTATATCGACTTAAGGTTTACAGAAAACTTTTATTGATCGGCATTCCCTTGTAATATTGTCCCCTTCAATGTTTTTACTTTTTATCAGGGCTCCGGTTGCATTTATACTCCCCATTTCTTCTTCTATCCTGTGACTCCTGTCATCCTCTGACATAATTCCAATATGGTTTTAGTTTAAAAAATTATAGTAATTTCCTGATACCAAGGGTTTTAAGAGTTTTGGTATATGCATTATTTGGGCACCTATGCCCGCTTTTTTTTTTTTTCTGAACAAAATTCCTTTTAGAATGACGAATTTAAATGTCAAGTGAATTACTCCCAACATCTACAATTCATGTCATTATTAATGCAGCAGCTGAGTTGTTAAGGCAAGTTTTTTTAAATGAAAGTTACCGAGTTCGACCCATGTCATCATTTGCAATGATATTTTTGAACTTAAGTTTCAATAAATAGCAAAAAAAATAATGCAGGCATCTAGATTCAAAGCCGTGACTTATTGGTTTGGGGTGACATGAATTTCTGCTGTGCTACATGTATAGAAACTGTTAGATAATGCAATGAAAACGTAGTATAAATTATAAAAAGTTGCATATATCTATTATTTTTTGAAAAATAAAAAATCCAGCCCCTCCGACCGGATGACACCTAAGCTCAAGGGCTGTTAAGGGCTGTTCTGGCTGTGGTCAGGGCCGGCCTTGTGCATTCAGATTGTTTATAAGAACTGTCGTGTAAGACATTTGCCAATTTTGTTCCATGTTTGTTGAGATTACTGCACGAATGTGGTTGTGGTGATATTAATTCTGCATTTGTGCACACTGCTAATTGATGCTTTGACAAAAGAGAAAATATAACCACGATGTTTTAAAAAAGTTAGAAAAATTATTTTTGACTTTATGTATGACTTGCATTAAGAGGAACAGAAGAAGAGTAGCTAATGTTTAAAAAAGAAAAGCTACTGAAAGTTTTCATATGGTAAAATGATACAACCTTTTTCACATCATACATCAGTTGAGAACTTCACATCACATTAAGATGAAAGATAAACACGTAATAATTTTCACATTAGAGAATCAACAATTACACCATAAGTTTAAGCATCGGTCCACATAATATCCAAATCACCCCAGTTATTTTGTGGAACGCCGAGGGCCTTCCACACTGCTCTAGAGGCATCAACTATGTTGTTCGGGCACGGTGGTTGATAGTCATGATCATCGTCGCATCCCATAGTAGAGTCACACTCCTCGACAACCATAGCTTTTACACTCCGCCCATTAGCGCTGATGATAACGTCGTTGAGGCACCTGCTCCCCCCATTGTACCACCCAGTCGACAGCGCCACGACAGGTGTATCATCGTCATGGTATTGGTTGTCACACTCTGAGGGGCCGCCACCGTCTCCGCCTTTTTCGAAGCTGTTAAGTGTCAAAGTCGCCTTCGTTTGCGGGACGACTTGCGGGGAGCACTTGTAAGTTGTGTAGAGTTCTCCTTGCTTACAACAATCGGAGTCGTTCTCTGTGTTGCATTGTCCGGGAGGGGGCTTTATCCCCTTGATGGCGCCGCTAGGCCTGCATGACTGTGCCTCAAATCTCAGAGCGTGTGTGTGGACGATAACGAGTAACGTGACAAGTATTATCGCTCGGAAGCTGATATTTTTCATCCTTACTTAATTTGCAATATTCTCTCTTTTTGTTATTCGTTCCTTTAACTCTATGTTGTAGTGATTGTTACATGTGAACTTGATTAGAGGCCGGATTACCTTTTTATAGGGCAATAATGAACTCCTTACCGGAGAACAAAACAATGGATCGTTCAGCGATTGCATACTATATGATTTAGAAGTTGAGTTATCGTTTTGCTAATTTGTTTTTATTAATTCACATCACATTAGTGTACCATCAAAGTTATTAGAAACTAATCATGGAGTTACGTACGAAGGTGTGGTCTTACTTGAGTTTTGTAACTTTGTTATTACTATTGACCTCTTTTTATTTATTAAAACTGTAAAAGTAATAAGTTTATGCAAATGTTCCTAACCGACGTGGTAAATTGCAAGATAATTTTTCTTCATAATTATGAATTAACAAACAGCTGGTTTCTTGCACGTTACTTTTACTTGTTACTAGTATTTTACTATCTCTAATAAGCTATTTCACTTATGATAAGTTGTTTATAATTTACAAGAAACTACTTTGAACTTATAAGATACTAGTATTCCTTTTTACCTTTAAGTTAGTTTTCACATTTTTAAAAATATATCAATTTCGTGAGTCAATATCTTCTACCCCTAACTTTGTCCTCGTATTTGCCCATTTATTCATTTCAACTTCACTTGTAACTTTTTATAACTTTATAATAAACATGCCAATGATTTTTAGAATATATTTTGACAATTTTTTTAATTACGTTAGTTTAGTTCAAAATATTATTTTATAAATTATACATAGAACACACAAAAGGGACATATGATCCTCATACCAATGCTGCATCTTGGTTCAATTTCTTGTGTTGACAAAATTTTCTAAATAATGCAAACAATTTGCTCCTCGTTCTTTTTGCTGAAGATAATGACGAGGCACTTTTGCTTAATTGAGTTATAATATGCAAAGGCTATGTGTAACTTACTCTTTACTCATGATAAGCAAGTTAACTTTTACCTTTTAGTTTGTTTACACTAATGTAAGTTTTTCTTTTTAACTATGAGTAAGGTACTTGCTTAACATTCTCTTTATAGACTAGTTGGCTAACCTCAAAATACAAATAATATATGACAGATACGTTGTTCCATGAGATGCAATGTAGATGTAATTTTGTTGTTTAAACATCTTTTTCGAATTTCTCTATCTTTCTCGTGTATAGATACATACTATTTTGGGTTGCATAAGTCGCATATTTTATATTTGGCATTAAAAATTCGGGAAATAAGTTAAATTTATAAAAAGTTAGCCTTTAAGCTGATCATAAAAGCAAAAGAAAGAGTTTAAATGATGTTAGTAAACAAAGGCATGCACACACAAATGGAATAAAAGATACTCAAATTTCATACAGTATAATGGTACAGATTTTGTACATTATAAACCAGTAAATAACTTCATAACAAGGTGAAACATAAACACGTATTTTAACATTATAGAGAATGGCAACCATAAGATTAAGCATCGGTCCATGTGATATCCAAATCACCCCAGTTATCTTGTGGAACACCGAGGGCCTCCCACACTGCTTTTGAGGCATCAACGATGTTGTTAGGGCACGGTGGTTGATAGTCATGATCATCATCGCATCCCATAGTAGAGTCACACTCATCGACAACCATAGCTTTCACACTACGTCCATTAGCGCTGATGATAACGTCATTGAGGCACCTGCTCCCCCCGTTGTACCACCCAGTCGACAGCGCCACCACAGGTGTATCATCGTCGTGGTATTGGTTGTCACACTCTGAGGGGCCGCCGCCATCTCCGCCTTTCTCAAAGCTGTTAAGTGTCAAAGTCGCCTTCGTTTGTGGGACGACTTGCGGGGAGCACTTGTAAGTTGTGTAGAGTTCTCCTTGCTTACAACAATCTGAGTCGTTCTCTGTGTTGCATTGTCCAGGAGGGGGCTTTATCCCCTTGATGGCGCCGCTAGGCCTGCATGACTGTGCCTCAAATCTCAGAGCGTGTGTGTGGACGATAACGAGTAACGTGACAAGTATTATCGCTCGGAAGCTGATATTTTTCATCCTTACTTAATTTGCAATATTCTCTCTTTTTGTTATTCGTTCCTTTAACTCTATGTTGTAGTGATTGTTACATGTGAACTTGATTAGAGGCCGGATTACCTTTTTATAGGGCAATAATGAACTCCTTACCGGAGAACAAAACAATGGATCATTCAGCGATTGCATACTATATGATTTAGAAGTTGAGTTATCGTTTTGCTAATTTGTTTTTATTAATTCACATCACATTAGTGTACCATCAAAGTTAGTTATAATTGATTTTTTTGAAGATTAGTTATTATAGATAACTATTCATGGAAGTTACGAAATAACTACTCATGGAAGTTACGAAAGTGATGATTTTTCTTCAATAGTATGAATATATTTTTCTTGCAATACTTTTACTTCTTAGTTCTTACCAGTAATTCACTATCTCTAATAAGCTATTTTCACTTGTGATAAGTTGTTTATAATTATAAGAAACTACTTTGAACTTACAAGATACTTTAGTATTCCTTTTTAACCTTTAAGTTAGTTTTCCACAATTATTTAAATATGTCAATTTTGTGAGTCAATATTTTCTACCCCTAACTTTGTGCTCGTATTGGTCCATTTCTTCGTTTTGGCTTCACTTGTAACTTTTTTATAACTTTATAATAAACATGCCAATGATTTTTAGAATATGTTTTTGACCATTTTTTTAAGCACATTATTTTAGTCCAAAATATTAAATTATAAATTATTCATAGAAATTATACATCTTTATTTCTATATTTTCTTAAATTAATAAATTATGATTCGTTTTTTAATAAATAATTACTGAGATAGTTTATATATCTCTTAAAATAAGTCTCGAACCCAAAAATCTCGTTTATCACACTTCTAGAAGGAGGCATAGAAAATATTCAAAAGAACACAAATAAGGGACATAAAATCCTCACTCCAATACTGCATATTGGTTGAGTTTCTTGTGTTGACAACATTTTGTAAATAATACAAACAACATTTTGTACTGAAGATGATGATGAATTGTTTTTGCTTAATTGAGTTATAATATGCAAAGGCTATGTGTGACTTGCTCTTTACTCATGATAAGCAAGTTAACTTTTACCTTTTAGCTTGTATAATAATATAAGTTTTTTTTCTTCAACTATGAGTAAGGTACTTGCTTAACATTCTCTTTATAGACTATTATAGTTGGCTAAACTTCAAAATGCAAATAATGACAGATAACGCTGTTCCATGAAATGAGCCGTGTGCATGTAATTTTGTTGTTTAAATATTTTTTTCTTCTAATTTCTCCCTCTTTCTCGTGTATCGATACATACTATTTTGGCTTGCAAAAGTAACCTCTTTATATTTGGCATTGAAAATTCGGGAAATTCGTTAAATTTATAAAAAAAAAAATTAGCTTTTAAGGTGATCATATATAAAAGCGAAAGAAAGAGCTTAAATAATGTTAGTAAACAAGGGCACACGCGAATGGAATAAAAGATGCTCAAATTTCATACAGTAAAGTGGGACAGATTTTTGTACATCATAAACCAGTAAATAGCTAATTCATAACAAGGTGAAACATAAACACGTATTTTAACATTAGAGAAAGGCAACCATAAGATTAAGCATCGGTCCATGTGATATCCAAATCACCCCAGTTATCTTGCGGAATACCGAGGGCCTCCCATACGGCTTTTGAGGCATCAACGATGTTGTTAGGGCACGGTGGTTGATAGTCATGATCATCATCGCATCCCATAGTAGAGTCACACTCATCAACAACCATAGCTTTCACACTACGTCCATTAGCGCTGATGATAACATCGTTGAGGCACCTGCTCCCCCCGTTGTACCACCCAGTTGACAGTGCGACGACAGGTGTGTTGTCGTCATGGTACCGGTTGTCACACTCTGACGGTCCGCCGCCATCGCCACCCTTCTGGAAGCTGTTCAATGTCAGAGTTGCTTTTGTCTCGGTTACAACTTGCGGTGAGCACTTGTAAGTCGTGTAGAGCTTTCCTTGCTTACAACAGTCTGAGTCGTTCTCCGTGTTGCATTGTCCGGGAGGGGGCTTTATCCCCTTGATGGCGCCACTAGGTCTGCATAATTGTGCATCGAATCTCAAACAATGTGTTTGGGAGAAAACGAATACTGTTATAAATATAGCTCCCAAGATTATGTTTTTCATCATATTTCTAATTTTAGATCTCTCCTTTACTATGCCTCTTGGTATTAATTGTAGTGGTTGATATGAGTTTGCCTAAGGATTTAGCTATATATAAGGTGATATTGAACTTTTTTCTACGAGAACAAGACAATGAATGGTTCAAAAATTTCATACCCCCGTACTTTGAAGTTGAGTTATCATATTAAATTTGTTTTATTATTAAGTCACATCAATATGGGAAACCTTCTATGTTGTCAAGGACCTTATGGTAAAATACTATACTTGCTTAATAGTACACTACAAAATAATATTTGATTTAGTGAGAGTCAAAAGCTGTCACAAGTCTGTCGCAAATTGACTAAACTGTCACAAAACCGTCACAAATTGACTAAACTGTCACAAAGCCGTCACAAAAACCGTCGTTAATAAGCTCGTAACAAAAAATAGCGTCATTAATCCCGTCGCTATTTGAGTATTTTTTTGTAGTGGTAGATTGTCCTTTAATGAAGATTATTAATAGTGTTCACAACTGAAAATATGTCCATGGCAAAAATCTGAAAATATTCAACATCATTAATCCTGTATATTGAGAGTGGATTTTTCTAATATACTTCTTCTTAAAAAATACACAAATCATAAAATTTTTATACAAACCGTACATTTTATGTACGGTTTGTGTTTTCAGTATAAACCGTATAAAAAATGTACAGACCGTAGATTACAACACTGGGGATTTACAGATTTACAATTATACTCATACGTCAATTTAACAAAAAAAAACAGAACTCTCTCTCACTCAAACAAATAGAGAGCCTTAAAAACCCTCAAATCACTAATCAACCAAAATAAAAACCTTATCCCTCAAATTTCATCCGATTAAACCACGTTTATCTTTAATTCACCGAATTAGATACCCTAATTCAAGTTATTTCTTTATTCCCTAGTTTATTATTTATTTTATGTAGTTTCAATTTGTAAAATAGGAAAAAAGATATAAAATATGTTAATTGATTAATTGATTATTCACTTAGTGATTATAATTGCTTGTTGTTTGTTTATATTAATTAAAGAAAATTAGGGTTGTTGATATTTTCCCCGTTTTATTAAAAAATAGGTTTTTATTCAAATTTGTTTATTTAGATATTTATTACTAATTGTTTGGTTATCATTAAATGTATGTTGTCAAAAATGGCCAAACAAAAATGGATTATTACAAATATGCAACGCAACTTTTTTACCTCTTTATAGTGCGACGCCTCCTGCAACGACATATTACATCCCTACTATAATGTGTGTACGTCAACAATTGACATTATGCTAAATTTATTCCTAAAGAATGGATCTTTCCAATGACAAGTATTATAGCACGGTGGGAACAAATACGCACCGAACCTGATGAGCCATGGATGAAACTTTTTCGAGCAAATTTTAACTTATATATAGCGTTAGAAAGGCAATCGGGAAAGCAAATCCTAACGGAAGAAGATGTTATAAACGTAGCAAGTCCATAATTAGTTTTTTATTTTTATTTTTATGTAGATCTAGTACATTTTTTCCAAGTTGTTGTAAACTAGTTTTTATGAACATCAAATAAAATTATGTGATGTATATGTTTAACTAATATATTTGATGAAATTTAGTTAATGTTTGCATATTGAGTTAATTTATTTTATGACATTATGTGATTTTCAGCTAAAATTATGTTGCATATTGAGTTAATTTTTTTTATAAAATTTATATAATTTATAATTGTTTCATTCAAAAAAATTGACAATTGGCAACATATTGGCAATTTAGTTAATCTTTCGTATTGAGTTATCCAAGTGTTGAAAAACAAACCAAAGTTATCTTATTGCAGGTCTAATAACTATCACGTATGTACATGTAAATGTATGATTTCAACTGCTTCATATTTCTTAATTCACCTACTAAAACTTGCAAAAAGAGTGAAATTAAAAGTATCAATAAATCTCAAGTCATACACTTCACAAAAAGGCAACATGATGATCCAAAAACATGAAATTTTTATCAAATCAACTTTTTTTGGGTAATTTGTCTAAGTCACATTTGTGTTTATTTTGAGAGATTGTTAGAATTGACCAAATTTATATATATAAAAAATCATGTGTTAAAGATTTAGTATTTTATAAAAATTTCATTTTTATTTTATCTATATTTTTAAAAATAGGACATTTAGTTTTTTATAAAAAAAAATTCTTCTTTAATTAAAAAAAAATCATGATTAATTTTTAAAATTGGAATATTTTTATTGATATAACCAATATTGCAACTCTAATAAACTAAAATTTTTATCAAATCCACTAAACATGAAATTTGTCAAATCAATTTTTTTTGGATAAATTTGTCTAATTCTACGTTTGTGTTTATTTTGAGAGATTATTAGAATTGACCAAATTTATATATAAAAAAAATCATGTCGAAAAGATTTAGTATTTTATAAAAATTTCATTTTTATTTTATTTATATTTTTTAGAATATGCCATTTAGTTTTTTATAAAAAAAAATCATGTTTAATTTAAAAAAAAAATTAGTATTTTTATTGATAGGACCAATATTCAGTTTTTATGAAATGCAGGGACTGGTATGTAATTTATGTAAATTACAGCAAACCGTACAAAAAAATCTACGGTCTGTAGATAAATGTGCGGTTTGTACTGAAATACAAACTATAGATTTAATCTACGGTCTGTATATATTTTTTACGGTTTGTACAAAAAAATTACGATTTGTGCATTTTTTCAGAAAAAAAAAATGTAGTAGAAAAATTCAGCCTTATTGAAGATATGTAGTTTTTTTGCTTGTGTTTAACCCCGGATGTATCTTTTACTTGTTTCCAAATTCATATAGTTGCTTTGGAACACAAGGATTCTAACCTTTACTTGTCAAAATTATTTTTTATGAAGAAATTCTTGTCAAATTTATTTTTTATGATAGAAATTCTTGTCAAAATTATTTTTTCTGATAGAAATTTGGACTAAATTGGTTATTGATGGTACATTGAAACAACTTTTAGTGCATGGTGTACGTCATCGTGAATGGAAAAATGGATCTTTATATCATGTTTTTTCCTTCTTTTTTTACTCTTTAAAAAAAGTTATACATGATCGATCAAGTGAACAAAGAAAGCTCGAACACTCCATTTGATTTTCAATGTATTCAGAAAAAAATTCTGCCCATCTGCAATTGAGATTTCTCGCCATCTGCAATTCTTAGTATCACCATACAACGTTTACAATCCAATGAGTTCAGACAAATTTTCTGCAATCGAATTACATATCAGCAACAAAATCATAGGTAAAAAAAGAATATCAGTGATTTTGAAGGACCTCTAAAATGAGATTTTTTCCTATCTCGTGTAAAAAACTATCACTCTTTTCCGAAACATAGAACTGCGGTCCCAGAGTACTTTCTTCTTGTAATACTTTCACTCTTTTGTACTCTATTCCCCTTTCTGATGAAAAAAAGAACGATCTGCAAGTAAACAGATTCAGAACTTGGTCCAAACTGTACAATTAAAAAGCACGAAGTCACAACCTCATATATGGTTTTCATTTTTCCAATTAATCAAAGAAGCAATTGTAAAAATTTAGCAAGAAACCATTTTGACGCAACATGCAACTATGGCAAATAATATATTTAAAGGGCAATTAAAGTATACTACCCGTCTCTCTTCACATCTTTCCGATCTAAATAGAGCTTCAGTATTACGCAAATATAGATCAGAACCGTATAAGTTATAACGGTAATGTTGAAGACTAGGAAGAACGTAACACACAACTCTTTCAGAAAAGGGACTTGTTTCATTAAAGTGTCCAAGTAACTAAATTAGGAATTTGTAACCCTTGAATTAATATATCAAATATTACATTAATATGTTTTCATTTGAAATTTGAAATTTGAAATTTGAAATAAATATACGATACAGACACGAAAAGGATATTCTAATATGATTAGTCGAAATTACATGATATTGCTAACAGATACGGAATCAGAACGATAAGCGTGAAAAGTTGGGCAACACATGTGCATACAAGTTTTATCTGGTCAAGAATGTAGCATATGTGTGGTACAATTAAAAAGCAAAAATATCACAGTAAATCATTTCCAAATGTAAACTTAAACAAGTATCACCGGCAAATGTTTGAGTAAAAGTATCACACACATCCGCTGATCCGCAAGTGCTTAGAAGACACGCAAAAATGAGTTCTACTCAATAATTTTGGAAGAGTAAAAACGTCCAAATTGGATAATCCAAAATAATGATAACACAAGGACTATTAATAATGAACTTAAGACTTTGAGGCACACAAAAGGATTGAGTCTACAAGACTACAATCTATACTCCAGTTCATTCTCTACAACTTAATCTGGCAAAACTAAGTTTTTTATGCATATAGATTTGAATGCCAATACGCATAAGTAAATTTTATCTATGAAACTAAAATTTTATCGATGCACAAAAAATACTGATAAAGTAGGCATCACATCCTTGAGATTGGAAATGAATTTGATTATACACACTAGAAAGAGCTACACCTACTATGGCAATGGCATATATACCGGCGCCTTGAAATCTCTCTAACGGCTAAAAAACATGACGAAAAGAGTTCAAACTGTGATCTTTATATCCTGTTCAATTGCAGCTTTGTTTTTCCTTATGAACTGTATTTCGCTGACCAACATAAAAGTTGAGGTTTTATATGCTGGTGTTCAAAAACTATAATGTTTTAAACGAAACAAATCCAGATTTTTTTTCAGACTTGGATAAACCAAATTAGTCCCTCAAGCATGCCATGAGAAATAAATGAATTTAGTATCACGAATCAACAACTTATAATCAATTTCTCTATAAACATATGAAAAATTATATACATACCTCATCCAAAACATCAAGCCCAAGAGTTATCAAAAGCGGCTGATGTGATCGCCTGCGAGAACTCCTCAAAACTAATCCTACCATCCCCATCCGTATCCGCTTCACGTATCATCCCAGTCAACTCCTCGGCTGTCAATGCATGGCCTAGTTTTGCCATTGAATGTGCCAGCTCAGCAGCTGTTATAAATCCGTTACCATCTCGGTCAAACATCTTAAATAGCTGCCCAAGCTGCTCCTTTGTGTAGGGCGACTTTGCAGGAAGCAGCTCAGGCGCCACTAATGATACAAATTCAGAGAATTCGACAAGGCCGTTGCTATTCTTGTCAGCTTTTTGTATGAGGGTCTCGAGCTGATCCGGGCTCTGTTTGAGAAAAATATCAAATGATTTAAAGATTGTTAGTACTAGCAGTTTGAACTTTTAGGGAAATTGGTCGGAGCTAATTAACGGAGACAAATATAATCCATAAATGGTTAACAAGTTATCACTACTAATAGTTGAAGCTTTCTGGATTAGTTTATCAGGTTAGTCTAGTCCTGTTGGAGAATAATATCAATGATCAAAAAAAGTTATTGTTATGAAAAATTAATCACTTTAAAATCAATTTTTAACCTTGTATCCGGTTCAAAAGTTTTCACATGCACCACTTTGATAGAATATTACCAAAAATTCAATTCTGTTGCGCCACTGCTACTCAAAGGTCTAGGTTTTTTAAGTACACCGGATCGGCGTCTTAAGCTGGTATGGGATCTGTTGAAGAACAAATGATTATGAAACGGTATGCTACTGTCAGTTAGAGCTTCGGAGGTACTATCTGGTTGTACCTTATAACCCCTTTTAAGTTACTTTTTCATCAAACATTGAACTATATTTGGTTGATTCATTGATATTATTCTCCAACAGGACTAGACTAACTTGAATAAGCTAGAAACTTTAAGATAGATGAACCTAACTTTTTTCCAGAAACGTAAAATTATTTCCTTAAAATCTGCTACAGAACATTAGCTTAAATCGTATCGTAGCCTAGACCATGAGTTTGATTCTCTAGCAAAATAAACAAAAAAGGGAAAACAAAATTTTCAAAAGTTTAAGATCTACAAAAGTTAAAAATGAGCCAGGCTTGACAAGGAGAATTATAAAAATAACAAAAATGATCAAAAATCTATTTATATTACTAACATTCTTGAGTTTTAGCATAATTGGTGAGCACTTAACTGGTTTCAAGCCGAGGGAACGGAGGAGTGAGCCTAGCTCGAGCTGAGTCAAGCTGCCATCATTGTTACGGTCAAAAGAGCGGAATATTTCTCGTAGCTCAGCGAGCTGCTCGTCGTCGAGCTTAACAGGTTCTTTACTCATGATATTCTTTTTTTTCTAGAAAGATTGTACAAGGATTTCAATAATGGGATTTAAATATGGTTACTAGTACATCAAGTGGAGTGTATATTTGTTTGTAACTTATTTTTTAGATCCTGATTGGGAGCTAGATTGATAAGTAATGACGAAATATTCGGATCAGGAAAGAGAGAGGGAAAGTGAAGACTTATTCTAGTCGACCGGCTTTGATAGTTGGGAGATAATATAGGTGTATTATTTGATGAGTTGTTTGAGTCAAATGCAACATAATTAAAATAAATATTAATGTTACCCGATCTAATATCATACCAACGGAATATAACTCCAATAGTGTTGTTATCTCTATTGTTAACTAAAATAATTATCTAACAATGTATTTTTTTATCTCCATTAGTTACGTTAAAGTATTTGTTATCTTTATAGATATTAAAAAAATTGTTAAAATTAACAATGTTTTTAATGTTTGTAACTGGTGACATGCCAAACACACCCCACAATTAACATTATTATCTCCTATAAATTCTATCCATAAAGAACAGGGACCAGTAAATAAAAGAGAAATTGTTAATTAAAAATTGATAACATTGTTAACTTGAAACTAATGTGTTTATTAAATTTAAGATGCATATGTGTCATTTAACATCTTTTTAAACGATGATGTGTCACTATTTAACATTAAAAAGTTAACAAAACTATTATGGATGCTCTTAAATATTAACACAGTATCAATTAGTTACATGTTAAATTACATATATGCATGTTGAAATTAAGTCTTAAATTGGTTTTTCATTTTAACAAAGTTATATTTTGTTCTATGTTAATTGATGCCTAGTTTTATTAACTTTGTTTTGCCACGTCATCAAATAAGTCTATTGTTAAAGTTAAATGATATACTGTAACATAACCAATGTGAAGTAAATTTGTTTCTTAACTATAACAATTTTTATTTAACAAGAAAGATAACATGACTATTGCAGATACTCTGAATTGTGTATTATTTCTTCATGGAAATTATAAATACAAAATTTTAGAACTAAATTAATTAGGCAAGTGTTATAATAATTTAGTGCTCCATATATGTGAGTTGCCATACTCGTATGTCACGAGTCACAAACATAGTTGCTACATGAATGTAGTTTGTTTTATATATTTATTTCACCTCTTATGTGTAGCGTAGTGTATGAACTAGAAAATATACAACTAATATGACAGTCCTTACATATCTTCATTAATTGCTCTTCCGTTGCAAATTGCAAATCACTCTTTTTTAAGCATGTCTCATTATTGCCCTCATTCTTTCTTTTCTCCTAAATTAGCATTTGTTTTTGTAAACCAAAATGATAGTCTTGGCTTCAGACTTGTTTTCACATTTAATTATCATTGAAATTGAAATTGAAATTGAAATTGAAATTGAAATTGAAATTGATTTGGTATTGTTATTTTATAGGAAGGGGTCTTAAGACTCTTTTAACTCTTTAAGGGGTTTATGCATACGAAGCTAGCGATACCAAATGAAAATGAAGACATCACATTTATTTACAACGATAAACACAAATCAGGTTAACAATATTTTAGTAGTATTACTTTTAAATAGTATATGATAAGCATTGTAATTGACTTATTAATGTTTTATTAGTATAAAATCCTGGGAGTTATATACTCTTATCAGTATCCTACCTCTTTTATTCTTTCCTTTACACGAGAATATTGGGGGAAAGAATATTGATGGCGCCAGTCTCGTGAATTAGCACATCAACACCATTAATTGATATACTTTGTCAACTGTAATTTAACAATCTTGAGAAAAATGTGATTGCCGGTCCTCCTTTTCCATTTGTTCACCTAAAACTTTTAATATTTTAATACCACGTCACAAAGAGAAGGAATGTTATTGGTCGGGTCCACTTAGTGGAAATTTCAACCATCAAACCGTCGTTACAATAGACTCATACTACCCTAAACAATTATTTTTTCTTGTAAATATAGTAAAATTTGTTAAAATTATATCATATTAGTTTCTCTATACCTCATTCAAATATTTATAAACTCATCTCACTCTCTCAAATTTAAGTGAATGATAAATTAAAATAATATTTTCTCTTTTTTCTCTCTTCACGTTCTCTCTTAGATATATATTTAAAAAATTAATTTGAGTTGAAAGTAAATTATTAAATAATATATAAATGTTATAAGGGAGATGATAGAGTAATTGATGTGAAAATTGTATTAATAAATTAAATAATATGACTATTATCCCAAATTAATTTAAATAAACTGGTCGGTTAAGTGATGCAGATGTTTTTAGCGGGAAAAAAATCATGAAGCTTGTACTTACTTAATCCACCTAAAATAATACTCCATCCATGATAAATTATTGGGGCTATACAAAATTACGTGTAATTTTGACCGATAAATAACTCGTATCTATATTGTTGAAATTGAATTTTAAAAAAATATAATCACATAGTTTAAATGTTAAACTATATGAATAAATTTTAAAAAATTATATTTCAACAATTTAAATACGATATATTTGTCAGTCAAAGTTGTATTATGATCATTTTCATAATTCAAATTTTGATGAATAAACAGTTTGACGTTGAAACTTTGTACTCTTTCGTCCCAGAATAATAGTCCATTAAAAAATCACGTACAAAGTTTAATCGGTTAAAAATTTGTATCAAAATTACCGAAATGATTTTTTTAAATTTTAATAATATAATTTAACTTTTGAAATATATGATTAACTTTTCAAAATTTCAATTTCAATAATTTTAATAGAAGTAATTGATTGGTCAAACCTTACATATCATTTCGTATAATGGACTATTGAATGGAAGAATATAATACTAGAGTATATTTCAGATATGGCCCGTGTAGTTTACTGAAATCCTATCCAGTCGTTTACTTTTGCTATCAATGGGCTTGTTTTCTAATTTTGGGAAAGTCATAAATGCCGTCCTTGTTGGTATGGACAGTATAGTCAGCATGTTCACAAATAAAGGTTGCTCTTTATGTAATTATTTGTTACCATAGTCTAGCATCCGTATTTGTTATCTCAAAATATATATATTTTTTTAAAATTTGATGACTATGTTATAAAAAAGGTATAAATCAGGAGCCATATAAATTTTTTAAATTTCAGAAAACACAAAATTCACCTTATATAAATGTATATGATTCTATTGATGAATATCCATATTTTTATGATTGAAATATTGTTATGATTATTAAATAATAATAAACAAATAAAAAGAAATAATGTATGGTTATTATAAGTAAACTTAAATTTTATATAAATGTAAACGATTTATTAAAATATATAAAATATATTAGATTTAAAAAAATTATTAAGGTTGCCCATGGTTAATCTTATAACCGATTTGAAATGATAAAGTACTAAGATTTGACCAAGTCTGTCACAGACTTCAAAGTTGAGTATTTGATGGTAGGGTACTATTTGTTACAGTATCTCTCAAAATTTAACCCCCTAATATTTATTCAACTAAAACTGGAGTTATAGCGACCATCTGTGTAATTCACACTAATTATAACGTGAATAAGTTTTGCAAACTAGTTTGGTAGCAGGCAGGTTTTGAGGACGGTTGAGGTCGTGCTGACATTATTCCCTTTATATTCTTATTACATATCATTGCATTAGAAATAGGATCATTTTTGTTTTATTTAATCACTAAAAAGAAAGAAAATTCATATATTTAACTTGGGATTAATGTTTAGCCAGTTGGAATATGACATGCACACATCTCTAATTTGGGATTGGGTACGACCCGGATTGGTGTGCATTGAGTTTAATTATAATCGAATCAGTAAAATAAATGGTGGGACGGATTGAGTCGGATTAATAAAATTTAAATATTAACTCAACATAACCCATCCCGTTACAATTAAAACACCAACCCAATTCGATCGGCAAAATAAATTACGGGTTGGATTTATATTGATTCTTGAATTGTTATTTTGATCATTTATTTTTCATAGTTTACATAATCAATCTAAATTTTAAAATAAATCGAATATTTCAAAGAGATATATAAATTAAAACCAATCAAAATACATTTAGAACATTCGCGAATAAATAATAAAACTAAACTATAACAAGAATGAAATGTTGTTATATTAAAATACACACAATAAATATATATATATATATATATATATATATATATATATATAATTATATATAAATATCGCGGGTTGAAACGAATTGGGACGGATTAACCCGCGATTTATGAATCTCAACCCTAACATAACCCGCAAAATATATAGTGGATTGGGGCGGGACAGGTTGATTTTTTTTTGACACTCAATCCATCCTAACCCGCCCCAATCCATGCGGGTTGGGTTAAAATGTGAGTTTACGGATTTTTTACCCACCCCTATTTCTAATAGTCATTGTAAGAACAGTGATGACAAAAACGATATATTAAGGTTTTCATCAGGCCGGTGATAGGCAAAGCCCAACCAGATTTGGTGAAAGTGCGGAAAGGCCATAATCATATTATGTATTGGAAGTGTTCAAAATGGACAACGAACAAGGTTGACATGAAATCTGGCAAGGAGAAACACGGTACATAATTAGTTGTGAGCACCAAATTCATCGCTAATAATGTTGTCGAAAACAAGAGAATCTATAACAAGCAATGTGTAGAGTGTGCTCCCAATCATCGGTCCTTCTATTGATCTACATAGCTAATAAAGAATGGTTACGTATATATGTATATATACATCAGAAATGAGGTGAGTGTAATATTGCTCAGATGCGGTATATTAATTGCATGGTATTTTTTCCCACTTCAAAGAGGTGTTGTTTGTACATGTTAGAACCTATAAATAGTAAAATACCATTCTGCCAGTTCCAGAATACATTTAATAAAATTATTTGTGATGTTCCATTTATTTATTCAGTTATGAAAATAGCATAACAACTAGACACGCCAAAGACGAAGAATAAGAATACCACATAGGAAGAAATTTGTAAAAGTACTAACAACAAATAATTAACACAACCTTTAATGTTTTCCCTTTAAAGTGTTTGTACTTGAATAAAGAACATTTTGTGTGGAAGAGATAAAATAGCCTAATGTGAACAAAGTAATTATTAACCTAAAACAAAGTAATTAATGACAAGCATCTTAAAAAAAAGTAAACTTATATCGTATCATACTATTAATATAAGCCAACCTAAGAAAAATAAAACTGCCAAATTTTGACATTTTTTTCCAAAAATGTTCATATTCTAATTTACTAATTACTAATATACCATAATGCAATTCAAATACATAAATAACTAAATAAATATGTTCCTTTCCACACATCAATTCTTCTCCCAAACTATAGTTATATAACAATAAAACATTATATTCTTATATACATACGATTATTAAATTACTATATTCATTTTTTTTAATTTTTTTTTAAAAAATTTAAATTCATTTGTTCGGGATCATATTTATATACGTATCGCACACATAACGCGTGGTCTACGATACTAGTATATATATACTTCTACGGTTATGTTAACTAGTGCCCCCGATCACTTAGATAAGTATTAATTATTGTAATTTTTTTTTATAGAGAACAACAAAATAGCATTAGTTTAAGAATTATAATTAATACCATTAAATGTTTCATCTCATTATTATCACCTATAGTAACGTTGGGGTATAGTATAACATTAAATCATTTCATTATTATCACCTATAATAGGTAACGCGTTGGTATTCACTCTTTTTTTTCTTTTTTAATTTTAATGACAACAAATTATAACTTGATAAAGTAAAAACTATCAAATCTAATAAAAACTAAAATAAAAATATATAAACCTAGTTGGTGAGTACTACCGTAAACTTAAATTTTAATTAAAATAAATTTTAATTATCATTAAAATAAATTCTTTTTTAATTACAATTATAATATGGTAAAGCTAAGAAAATAACTATATAGCCCAATAAAAACTCAAATAAAAATATAGAACCCTAGTTAGGACTACTCTAAACTTAAATATTTATTTAAATAATTTTTTTTATTACATATAAGTATTGCTATATATATATAAATGTAAATATATATATATATATATATATATATTTACATTTATCAATGCACTATATATATAAATACTTATTTGTCTATTTACATTTTCCATGAAGAATATTAATCCACTCTCATTGTAATAAATACACTGCAAGAAATTAAACCAATGTTTAGTGATTAGCATTTATTAGCATATGAGTATTTATTACTTATCTAGCTAGTTCCCCGGGGGCACTTTGAATCATTTTCCATACTTCTATCGTAGCAACCACATTTGTAACCTATGTATCAACTTTTACCACATATGAGTAGATTAATTTTCTTAAAAGATCTTTCACTTAAAGTTACTTAGGCTTTGCCTAAAGGCTAAAACTAAGTGAAGCAATATTCGAGCATTCGTATCAACATCTTTAAATCACATATTTTCTTCATTCTATTGATGTTATGCAAAAAAGAAAAGAAAAACATATATGAATTACCCTAATGCATTCTCAAATTAAACTTTAGCTAAAGGAGCATATGCATCAATTTATTTATAATCTTCCTCAAATTTAAGTATAAACACGTGCATGCACTTTTTTTAGTTTAACCCAACCACGTTTTCAATTACAATATCTCAATCTCCCTATTAATTCCCCTATTAAAGTTGAATGATTTATTTTTGAAAAATGTGGAAGAAATGTGTGGAAGAGAATGAAGTAGTAGTATTATTTAAATGATTAATAAAAGGGTTTGAGAAGAGCTAAAACAACCAATTAAAGAGCATATGCATCAATGCATGCATATGACATTGTTTCCTTATTTTATGGAAATTTTACCAAAAAAAACGACTTGCATCAATAACTTTAAGGTATTCTCAAACTAACTAGCAGCCATGACTCTCCTCATATACAATGAGTAATAATAGACTCCCTCAAATAATAAAATACTACATTATTAATTTATATGGAGAGAAAAAGTTAAGATAGAGTTATAAATAAATGTGTAGGGAAAAAAAAGTTAATAGAATATAATAAAAAAAATATGATAAGTTAAGATAGAGATGATAAAATAGAGGAATTGAAAATGATATAAAGTTAAATTTTTACCCTAAAAATATAAAAGTTTATTAGTTTAAAGGAAAATGTTTGGTTAATTGATGATCTTAGTAAGATGATCAAATTGCTCATTTTACTTTGAAGGAATTAAAGGATAATTGATGCATGAACTTTTTTACCAAGTATTTCCATGTATTTAGGGATTATGTTATTTTGCATACATAGATGCATATGCTCCGAGTCTCCTTCTAATAACTAATAAAATATTATTATTATCTCTTCATGAATTCATCCATATTGGAGATAGGAAATATTGAAGAATGAAAAGTATGGTACTTTATATTGCATATGGAACGAGTTACTTTTATATTGCATATGGAATTTGAACCTGTAGATCTTTTGAATTAAGTGGTTTTAAAGGGTTTGTTTGGCTACAAAAAAAAAGTATGGTACTTTAGAATAATAGGGAATTGATGTGAATGCTTGAACACCCTTGTATATTTAAGAATTAAAAAAATACTTCATAAATAAAATAACAATTACACTCACATTTTAGTTCTAGTACAAAATATAAAAACAAATAGGAGATAGAAATATTTAAAAAGTGGCAACTAACATATTTATTATAACAAGGAAGAAGATATAAGTAATTAAATGATTTAATGTATAATTGCATTGCTAAAACTTAGAGTAAAAAGGAGCATTTTACCCTAAATAAATTTTAACAAAAATTACTACGAGGTAACTCAATCATGCTTATGATAATTCAAAAAAATATAAGAAAGTTCATCAAATCAAATGTACTACTAGCTAGCATGAACAATTATTTCCGTGATTTTGCGTAAAATATGGAGGCACTTTTTGTACTACTAATTAACATTGATGTAGTAGTAGTCCCTGACAACGAACTACTTTATAAACCCACCTGCTTTATTTAATAAAGTCACCGCCGTAATAATAAAATAAACATGTCAATATCCTCCGGTCACTACATAAACGCTGCAAATGCAAGTACAAAATTTGGAAGCTTTGATAGGACCATGTAGTTGTACTAGCTATAGTTGACTTCAATTCTTACCCACACGTATACTTGTTCTTTTGCTTAATTTGCTACTCATACCCCACACGCAATCCATGGATCCGCCTAGGTTGAATTTTTAGGTTAGTAAAAATGTATTTTTATGTTAATAAAATTATGTAATTTTGTATGTTATATATATTTTTTAATGTTTTAGAATCAAAATCGAATGATTAACACTATTGTAAATTTAGTCTATTATTATTTAGGTTGTGTCACATATTAAAAACCTAACATATACTAATGAACTCAAAAATATCTACCCTATAATTAATTCAAAATTAAAACTAAAAAATACTAAAAATCTAACGTATAATGAACCCAAAAATATCTACCCTAAAATTAATTTAAAATTAAAACTAAAAAATAATATTGGTTGACACACCCTAAATAATAATGTATTTTGGAATGAACACCGAACGATTAACATTATCGTGAATCTAGTACAATATTATTTTAGCTGTGTCAGATACTAAAAAGATAACACCTATTAATAAACTGAAAAATATATTAAATGGATCCAAGGGGGATTGATTTTTGGTATCTTGAAAAATCAAGGCAGACTGGCTTGAATTTTTCAGGGCAGCCAAAACCAATCCGTAAAAGTGTGTAATTTTGTATGTTATATTTTTGTTTTAATGTTTTGGAATCAATCTCGAACGATTAACACTATCGTGAATGTAGTCCATTATTATTTAAGGTGTATCACATACTAAAAACCTAACACATATTAATGAACTCAAAAATATCTACCCTAAAATTAATTCAAAATTAAGACTAAAAAATACTAAAAACGTCACACATGTTAATGAACCTAAAAATATCCATCCTAAAATTAATTTAAAATTAAAACTAAAAAATATTATTGGTCGACACACCCTAAATAATAATGCATTTTGGAATGAACAACGAACGATTAACACTATCGTGAATTTAGTAAACTATTATTTTGATTTGTCATATAGTAAAAACGTAACACCTATTAATGAACCAAAAAATATAATAAATAGATCCAAATCGAATTGGTTCAAATTTTTGAGGACAGCCAATAAATAGCAAGTGCACCAGAAAAAAGCAAAACAACAATATACAAGTTCACACTAAAATAGATAGTTTTTTTACATAACTTGATGCGAATGTTATAAGATTTGAATGCTCTAAGGTAAAAACTTAGTACATGAGTTAAATTGGTATTTGTGTTTTGGTCTACTATGTAACATACCCTAGTTCGCGTGTCAGATACTTTACAAATACTTCTAAGCTACATATTTTAAAGATTTTGAACACGACATGAAAAAAACATGACACTGAATAGAATGTATATTTCACGTATGTATATATATATATACAGTAGAAACTCTATAAAATAATACACTTGGGACCACCAAAATTTATTAATTAAAAGAGTTATTAATTAATCGATAAATTAATAATTATTAATTTATATATTAATTAATATTTTATTAATTTATAGTAAAATACTTAGTTTACAAACACCTTTCAAGCTTCCACTTAATTATTGTACAATTAACCTTAGTAAAATAAAGAGTTTCAATGCATGTATATCAAATAAGTAGGAGATATGAATAGTTTCAATGCATGTATATCAAATGCATACACATTGAACAATTTCTTGTTGAGATATGAGAAAACAACACCAGAAGTTTTTACCATGCTAAGAAAAATTAGAGACGAGATTCAAGGAAAAATTGATTTCAACAAAAAAACAAAAGACAATTGAGTCATTTTTCAAGAAACCTTCGTAAATCATTCATGTAATATGCTATATATAAGGAATTATTAATTTATATTTTATATGGGGTCTAAAGAAATTATCAAAAATGTATTATCTTATAATTTTAGTGAATTATTAATTTAGCACCCTATCCCCGAGTCGGGACCGGCCAAAAATATTATCTTAGAGAGTTTATTAAATAATCGAGTATTAATTTATCGAGTTTCTACTGTGTGTGTATATATATATATATATATATTCTGAGCCAGTAGTAAGTACACTAGAAAAATGCAAAACAACAATATACTCCACAAGTTCACAGTAAGGTAAAAACATAATACATGCGAGTTAAGTTGATATTTGTGTTTTGGTCTAGGATGCAACATACACCGGTTCGCGTGTCCGACACGTTACAAACACTTCTAAGCGACATGTTTTAAAGATTTTGAACACACGTGAAAAAGACATGACATTTACACTACAAAAAAATACCCAAATAGCGACGGGATTAGTGACAGTATTTTTTGTTAAGAGCTTATTAGTGATGGTTTTTATGACGGATTTGTGACAGTTTAGTCAATTTGCGACAGATTTGTGACAGCTTTTTAAATTAGCGACATATTTGTAACAACTTTCGACTCTCACTAAATCAAATATTATTTTGTAGTGTTAATAGAGTATATAAATATACTATTCATATATATATATATGTGTGTGTGTGAAATATAGATTCTGTATAAAGTTCAAAATTATGGTACTGTGATGGTACAACAATGTAAATTCTATAATAATACTATTTTAATGTAAGTGTTATAAAGTATGTCAATTGACATATTTACCTTAAAGATATATTTTTATAGAGAAATTTAGATGATTCTTATGTTAAAAAATAATCCAAATTTAACTCATTTTTTGAGAATCGTGTCATATAATGTCGGACCGTGTCCGCCTCATGCCCAAATGGTCAACAGAGAAATCATAATGTACACGCGTATATCTTGTGTCGAACATCTCATTTACCATATTTCACTATTGTCCGTGTCGGACACGGGGGTGTCTTTTTATTTTTTGTTATGGTATAGCCTTCTTATTCTTACCATGTCAATATGCCTTTTAAGTTGGGTAGGTATTTGGTTATTATAGTAGCTAATATCAAAAACTAGAAAACACATTTGTTACGATACATCTCCAGAAAAATAAAAAAGAAATAAAGAGATCCACTCAAAATACTAACGAGATCTAGAAAATATAATAATAGGAACACAGAAAGCTTGATGAGAAATGGATAGATTTAAGGCTATAAATGTAAGTAAAATCTGGCGAGCCTGATTTTCTTTCTAAACTCGGGTTAATCAATTCGCATCGGCTTCGATCTTTCGAGGTGTCCGAAGAGGGTTATGTCTGCTTCGATGATGGGATGCTCTTCGTGCCTGCACAAGAAACGAACAGGGACCCGGGGTTGGTGTCAGCTTTTCCCTCTCCGACGATCAAGTCAGTATAGGCGAGACTGAAAGTAATTATATAGTGAAGGGTGAGGGATCGGACCGGTTACAAAACGTGGCGTCGAATGTCGGAGGTTGTATTACTGTAATCCGGGCTATATTAGGTTTATCTCTCTTCTCGCTCTTTTTTTCTATCCCCTTCTAAGTGGTATTAGGAGGGGTATTTATAGTGTGAGCCAGATGTGTCTTAACCCTTGGATCACTGTACTGTGAAACACTGATCCAACGGCGTTAGGTCATTTATGATTCTGACAAGAGTACTGTCATTTTCCGGGGCCCACAGGAGGAGGTCTGTGATTGGGCCACGTCGATGAAACACATGAAGGGTCCCTCAAGGGAGCAGGAGCATTAATTGGGGAAGTGTGCTCGGCACGCTTCTTTAAGCCGGCCTAAGCGCAGCTCGACCCCTCCAGATCCGGGGCGTTACGTCACTCAGGGTCGACGTGGCCCGGATTTCCGGTTGTGGTGATGGTATTGGCCCGGACGAGGGGCGCTGACATTCCCTCGCCAACAGCTCCCTGTCCGGAGTCGTTGTTAAGGATGAGGTCGACAAGGATCTTCAGTCGTTACGGGGGCTCCGGTCATTCTGTTCTCATGTTTGGCGGTGCGGAGATGCCTCTGCATAGCCGGTCTTGTGACACGTGTTCTGATATTTATGAATTTCTTACACGTGGAGCACGCCTAGTATGCATTTATGAGGCGCCGCCACCGTCTCCTCGATTCCATCATTGCTATTAATGCTAAAACGGCTGATAAATGACATTTGGCAGATGACCTCTGCCTGCTGTACACGTGGAGCACGTCGATTGCGTGGTGGCGGTTATTTGTGGGAGTTCGTGTAATGGGCCGTTGCTGTATTTTCACCTTCTGGTAAATGTCTTTTCACCTTCCAGTGGGGGCATATAAATACCCTCAGTGAAAATTCATTTTCACTTTCTCACTCTCTCTCTAAAATTCCACAGCAAACTACTTTCTCTCTCTCTCTTCCTTCCCATACTTGGCAAATTTAATCAAACGCTCAAACACGATGGTTATAGTTCACGGAGCTGGAAAGGGCCCGATGGTTGCTCCCCAACCACGGCGCTTGGCCGTCATGGCCAATGCCCTGCCATTCCGAGCAATGATTTTAGACCCGACCCTGTCCGTGGCTTCAAATGACAACAGCATAATGGTGAGGCTGCATGGGCTCGACCTCAACGAGTTTCGACTGCTCTGTGGGATCGGCGAAGACTTCAAACTCCGGAAATGCGAGAGTGTTGATGAGGTAAATGGGATTGTGCCCGATCCCAATAACATGGTGACCCTCTCCCTTTCCATTCTTATGTATGGGGGCACCGACCTCCCCATCCCGGAACTGCTTGCAGAGTTGTGCGCCTGGACACAGACTCTTCCATGCCAGTGGCCACTGCAGGCGCACCGCGTCTGCGCCGGGATGGAGGCCTTAAACATCCTGTTGGGCCCGGCCCTTCCGGAACCATTGGGGCTGAGGGAGCTGTTGGCCTGCTACGAGTTTCTGCAAACCGAACCAAGCTCCCAGTCCAAGAGCAGGCAACCCTACCTGCGATACCGGGCCTATAACCAGCTGATCACGGGTAACTCCGATTCGAATCGGGGTTACACACAGGACGTGGTAGTGGTGGAAGGCCACTGGCTCCACCGTGACGACCTGATTCTCCCATCCAGGCCGGGGAGGGTGCTCAGCACCAAAGAAAACAAGGCCATAGTGGCCTCGAAGCTGATGGGCCTGGGTGAGCCCAACGTCGAGTCGCTGAAGGTGGCTCTCAATTGGTGGGGTCCAGATGGGACCGACGTTGGGGTGCGCGATGCAGAGCGCCTACTGACCTGCGGTTCCCCCACCACTTGCAAGGGGAATGGCTTCAAGTGGCCCCACATGACCTTCTGCCCTGTGGGATATTCCAGGGAAAGGTGGGAGAAAAAGAAGGGTCTAGAGTCGACCCTCCCTCCCAAGGTGGTAGAAGAAGCCGAGGCCGTTGTGGGGCCTGTGTTGAAGAAGGCGGCGAAGCCGAAGATGAAGCCGAGTAGCAAGGTGAAGGCCGTGACGGTGGCGTCCTTTGCTCCTGCGTCAGCCGGGGTTCTCTGGGAGACCCGACTGGATGGTACCGTCCTCCATTACAGGGAGGGTCCGGACGGTACCCGTTGCTATATCGATCAACATGGGAAGCCTCTGACAGAGGTCCTTCCCTTAAGCTCTAGGGAGCCCAGTGTGAGGAGTCTCTCTCACCTGGAAGATAGCCCCTTGGAGGCAGAACCCTCCGGGCCAGGCTTGGGTACCTCACGGACCAGGGTACGTTGTTTCTTGTTCTTCTAGAATTCCAGTTTCACACTTGGCTAGATTTTGCTAATTTTTCCGAATTTTTCTAACTTCTTGTTTGTCTAAACTATGTAGGTGGTCCGTTCTGATGAGGAGGAGTAGGAAGAAGTTGCTGCAGAGGCGGGGGGTGAGGGTGAGGAGAGAGAGGGGGCTGAGGAGGAGGTTACCGAGGCAGGGGATGGCGAGGAGGTAGTGGTTGAGGCCGAGGAGGAGGAGGTCATCGAGGTGGGGGAGAGGGAGGTGGCAGTCTTGCCTTAATCTGGCACCAGTGTTGCGGCGAAGCCCTTGGAGGCCATGGATGATTTGGCAGCTCATACCAGGCTCGACCGGCTGGCTCGCAAAGCCCAGCTTGGAAAGAGGAAGGTGGAGGGGACGAAGTCCCTCCGAGAGGGGAAGAAGGCCAAGGTTGGGGGGAGCAACCCGCCTGAGGTTGTGGTCGTGGAGAGGCCGAGGACGACGTCGGGCCCTACTCAAGGCTCGAGCTCCTCCTCCGCCTCCCCGACTCACAGGATGCCTATACAAACACCCGAGGAGGTGAAGGCGGCTACGGGGGGTGAAAAGTATAATGGAGGCTCACCCTTCCGCCGGGCTACTCGCTTTGGCTGCGCTTCAGCAGCAAAGCATCGAGGCTGACCACCGCGGTCGTGACCTCGCCTCTTCCATGGCGTCGGCCATGGCCATGATTCCTCAGGTATGTAACCACTTACGGTGTCTCTTTGTATGTTTTCACTTATTTCCCCAATATTTTGCTAAGTGTTTGCTCTTTCCCTTGTAGGCCTATTTGATGATGAATCAATATGTGTATCACCAAGGCCAGCTGGTGAGGTCATGGGCCACGAAGGCCGAGGCTAATGCCAGGCAAATGGAGGAGGCCCAAAAAAGGGCGGAGGAAGCCCAGAAGAGGGCGGAGGAAGCCCAGCAGAGGGCGGAGAAGGCCGAGGGCCTTAATGCCTCGGTGGAGGCTCGAAGGGTTGAAGCCGTGAAGGCTAGGATGGAGGCCGAGGAGTGTGCCCAAGCTGCGGAGGCGGCTCTAAAGGAGGCTAAGGCTGGCGTAGCAGATAAGACTAAAGCTGCAGTCCAGTCCGCCCAAGCCGAGCTGATTGCCGCCTGGGCCCTAAAGACACAGAAGGATTTCAATTCCTTCTATGTCGAAGGGTGGTCCGAGGCGGCTGCTTTTATGAGGGCGGGACCGGATCATCCGGTGTGGAACGTGGACAATATCATCGTTCCCGTCCCCTCATCTCACATTCCAGAGGTGGTTCCCCTTACTCTTTGAGCTCTTTCAGACGAAGAGGATGAGGAAGATGAAGACGGGGCCAGCTAGGGCTAAGGTAGTTTTTAGATTTTGTTTTCGATGTAATCTTCTTTATGTACTTAGCTTGTAATAGCTTTCCATGAAATGAAATGAAAAACAATTTTGGCCTTTTGGACTTGTCTTTATTCTTCTGTTTTTTACTTCCATTGTGTGTTTCATATACGTGCTCCCAAATAAGTGGGCCCTTATGCTTCGGCGTGGGGGCACTCATTTTACATAACTCAAAACTCACAATTCGAAGTAACACTTAGAAAATATACACGAATATAAGCCAGGGTGTTCTGAAACAAGTGAACAAGTGAACAAAATAAATAGATTCAAGCCGGGGTGTTCTGAAACACTTGTAAAATATAAGTAAATTGAAACCGGGGTGCCGTATAGGATCGGGTGTTCTGAAACACTTGTAAAATATAAGTAAATTGAAACCGGGGTGCCGTATAGGCTCGGGTGTTCTGAAACACTTGTAAAATATAAGTAAATTGAAACCGGGGTGCCGTATAGGCTCGGGTGTTCTGAAACACTTGTAAAATATAAGTAAATTGAAACCGGGGTGCCGTATAGGCTCGGGTGTTCTGAAACACTTGTAAACTATAAGTAAATTGAAACCGGGGTAATTTTGAAATAACAACAATTTCATTCATAAAGCCCTCAGGCATATTTACATCATATTCTTATTTACATCAAAACACAAAGGTCGAGCCCTACTGATAGTACTTCCTTAGGTTGTTGACGTTCCAAGGTCGATCCACCGGGACATCGTTGGGAAGGCGACCCAACAGGTAGGCCCCGTTCCCTACTGCACTGAGGATTCGATATGGGCCTTCCCAGTTGGGGCCTAGCTTGTCGTCGGACTGTACTCTCGCGTTGTTGTTTACTTTCCGTAACACGAGGTCTTCGTCTTGAAAACGTCTGGCGTTCACTCTTTTGTTATAGGAACGTCCCAGTTCGTTCTTATACTTGGCGTTACGGATGGCTGCGAATTCCCTTCGTTCTTCAGCATATTCGAGCTCGAGGCCCATCATTTTTTCGTTCAGTCCGTTCTCCACCATGTCGGTTCTGAGAGAGGGGAGCCCGATTTCTAACGGGATGATAGCTTCCATCCCGTAGGTGAGGCTATAAGGCGTTTGTTGAGTGCCCCGTCTTCTCGTCGTTCGGTAGGCCCATAGGACGTCCTGCAGTTCATTGGCCCATCGTCCTTTGGACTCGTCCAGCCTCTTTTTTATTCCGTCGAGAACGGTCTTATTCGACACCTCAGCTTGTCCGTTCCTTTGGGGATATGAAGGGGTGGAATAATATCTTTTGATGTGGTACTTTGCATACATCGCTTTTAATTTAGCTCCGGTGAACTGGCCCCCATTATATGCGACTATCGAGTACGGGATTCCAAATCTTGTGATCACATCTCTCCAGAGGAACCTGATCCCCTCGGCCTCCGTTATCTTTGCTAATGCCACGGCTTCTACCCACTTTGAGAAGTAGTCGGTGACCATGAGGAGGAACTTTTTGCCCCCCGGGGCCTGAGGGAATGGTCCGACGATGTCCATGCCCCATTGTGCGAAGGGCCAAGGCGAGGTCACACTGCTCATTTTTTGGGCCAGGGCTCGAGGCATGGGCGCGTATTTCTGACACTTCTCACGCCTGAGCACGAATGCTTTGGAATCCTTTTGCATGAGGGGCCACCAATATCCGTGGGTCAAGGCTCGGTTGGCCAGCGACCTGCCCCCGATGTGGCTTTCACACGTTCCTTCGTGTATTTCCTCCATGACCCTTACTATCATATCGGGATGGACACAGAGCAGGTAGGGCCCGAAAACCGATCTCTTATAAAGTTTATCGTTGGGAGCTAGCCAGAACCCCAGTGCCTTTCTTCTTATTTTTTCAGCCTCTTTCTTATCGTCGGAAAGATCACCGGAGCGATGGTATTCGATTATGGGGTCCATCCAGCTCAGCTCCGACGGGAGGTCGGTCACCACGTTAATTCTTGCCTTAGCCTCGATGCTAGGAGAAGGGACGTATTCTACGGTGATGACTTTTTCTTTTTTATCACTCATGGCCGAGGCTAGGGTTGCCAGTGCATCGGCGTGGGTGTTCTCATTTCTGTTGATGTTGACGATTTCTCGAAACTCGAAGCTTTGGAGTATTCCAGATCGATGGCTACGTAGCTTGCCATTCTTTCGTCCTTTGTCTGAAACTCACCACTAATCTGGCTGCTGACTAACTAGGAGTCAGTGTGCACCAGTATCTTCTTGACTCCGAGGCTTCGGGCCATTTTCAAGCCGGCGATCACGGCCTCGTACTCCGCCTCGTTATTGGTGGCTCGTAAGCCAAGCTGGATTGACTTCTCGATCACATCACCTTGTGGGGACCGGAGTACCACACCGAGGCCGGATCCCTTTTTATTGGTAGCTCCATCTGCATGCAAGGTCCATGTTTCTTGGGTACGCTCCTTGATGCCGGGAGATGTGGTCATTCCGGTGAATTCTGCCACAAAGTCAGGCAGGGCCTGCCCTTTGACGGACGTTCGTGGCTCATACCGGATGTCGTACGCGTTCAGGTGGCAAGCCCACTTCGTCATATGTCGAGACAGATCCCCCTTCTGGAGTATTTCCCGGACGGGCTGATCCGTATACACCATGATACTGTGTGCCGAGAAGTAGTGGGCTAGCTTTCGTGAGGCCATAACGAGGGATATGACGAGCTTTTCTAGGGGCATATACCTAGCCTCGGCGTCAAGGAGGGTCTTGCTTACGTAATAGATTGGCCTTTGATCCCTGCCGAGCTCTTTGATGAGGACGGCGCTGACGGCTATCTCGGACACGGCAAGGTATAGAGCAAGGACGTCACCGGTGTCCGGCTTGGCCAGTAGAGGTGCGCTTCCGAGGTAGTTTGCAAGCTCCGTGAATGCACTCCGGCACTCATCGTTCCATTCAAACTTCTTCTGAGCCTTCAGAGCCGTGAAGAACGGCTTGCATCGGTCCCCGAACTGGGCAATAAACCGGTTGAGGGCTGCGGCCATCCCGGCTAACTTTTGTACGTCCTTTCTCTTTTCAGGGGTTCTCAAGTTCTTCAAGGCAGAGATCTGGGCTGGGTTCGCTTCTATACCGCGGTGGGTTACCATGAACCCTAGGAACTTTCCGGCACCAACCCCGAAGGCGCACTTAGAGGCGTTCAGCTTCAGGCCATGCCTTCGGATTGTTTCGAACACCTCTCTTAGGTCGGACAGGTGGTCCTCCTCCTGGGCGCTTTTTACCACCATGTTGTCAATATAGACCTCCATGGTCCGGCCTATGTTCTTAGAGAATATCTTGGTGACTATTCTCTGATATGTCGCCCCGACGTTCTTGAGCCCAAATGGCATCACTTTGTAACAGTAATTCCCCATTGGAGTTATGAAGGCGGTTTTTTCTTGATCAGCCTCCGACATGGGTATTTTGTGATAGCCGGAACAGGCATCCAGGAAGCTCATTCTGGCGGCTCCGGCCGTGGAGTCCACTATCTGATCGATTTTAGGCAAGGGGAAAGGGTCTTTGGGGCAGGCCCGATTTAGGCTCGTGTAGTCTATACATACACGCAGCTTTCCGTTCTTTTTAGGGACTACCACGGGGTTAGCGAGCCATCGGGGGTAATAGATCTTCCGGATGGCCCCGGCCAACAGGAGCTTCTGTACTTCTTCACTGATGGCATCAGAATGCTCTGGACTGACACGGCGCCCTTTTTGCATCACAGGCTTTGCGTCCGGGTTGACGTTCAAACGGTGGCAGGTAAGGTCTGGACTAATGCCAGGCATCTCGCTCGGAGCCCAGGCAAAGTAGTCGAGGTACTGGAGCAGGAGCTCAACGAGTTCGGTTATCTCGGGCTCGCTTAGCTTCGCGCCCACCATGAAAAAGTGGCCCTCGTCGTATCCAGGGATCTGGATCTTCAGCAAGCCCCCTTCTACCTTCTCTTCAGCTTCTGGCCCCATCTTTTTGTTCAGTTCCCTCAGCAGCTTAGGGTCCTCTGTTTCTATATTCATGGCGCTCTGAACCGGCACTGGTTTTTCGCCGGAGTACACGGCCATGGCACAGCTTCGCGAGACTTTTTGGTTTCTCGATATGGTCTCTACTCCAGTCACAGTTGGGTACTTGATCTTTTGATAAAAAGTGGAGGAGACGCCTTCTATCTCATGAAGCCATGCATGCCCTAGTATGATGTTGTAAACGGAGGGGACGTCCACCACCGTGAACTCCACACTCATAACCTTGGTTCCTGTTTTAACAGGCAAGGTTATGTTTCCTCTGGGCTGAACAGCCTCATAGTTGAATCCGTACAGGGGAGGGGAGTTGGTATCTAGCTGCCCCTCCGTCAGCCCCATCTTTTGGAAGAGGTCTCCAAAGAGTATATTCACAGAGGCCCCTTGATCGACGAGGATTCATCCCACTGAGCAATGGCCCACTTGGGCCGTGATAACAAGGGCATCGTAATGGGGCAGGTCTACCCCCACCAAATCGAAGTCAGTGAAGCTTAGATCTGGCTTGGTACCGTGCTTGCATTTCTTTCGGGGGTTCGGGCTCTCGGCGAGGCAAATGCGCTGCTTCATTACTGCTTCTCGGGCCTCGGTTCTCTCCGCTCCATTTGGCTTTGGTTTCTTTGGCCCAGAATGGATAACCTGGCAATTCATCACCGGTGGGGGGAGGTCCGGTTGCCTTTCATCGGCCCTTTCTTCTCGTCCTCGATCAGAGTCCCTTCGTGACTTGACGTATTTGCCCATCAGGCCATCTCAGACCCATCCCTCTAGCCTTGCCTTCAGACCATGACATTCGTTGGGATTATGGCCACGGCCTCTGTGATAGTCACAGAATTTGTCGTTGGGCCCATGGGCAGGCTCATTCCGGAGTGGGAGAGGCCAGGAGAAGAATGGTTCGTTCTCTATTTTGCTAAGCAAGTCGGTCAATGGGAGGCGAAAGGTGGTGGAGTAAGCAGTTTCCGGGTTTGATGGATCAGTCCGGCGGGGCTCTTCCCTTCTTCTCTTAGAGACCGGTTGCTGATTTCTTTCGGCCCGAGGCCTTCCCATCCTTTCAGCTATGGGGCAGTCTCGTCGAGGACTCCTTTCGATGGTCCTTTCAAGGGGCCGTTCGATGCTGGCGACCGAACGGATTGCCCCAGCAGATCTCATGTCCTTTTCAATATCGACATGCTGCTTTATCATCGATCTGAGCCGGGTGACCATGCTAGGAGGGGATGCTATCATTTCGTTGCGGATTCTGCTCCCTACGACCATGTTCTGCCTGAAAGCAGCTATGGCGGTAGAATCGGGGCATTCGTTGCACTCCACATGTTTTTGCCAGAACCGGTTATCGTAGCTCTCGAGGGTCTCTTTGGGTAGGGCCTTCACTTGGTATAACTGCTCCGGTTGGGCAACCCTCTCCTTCAAGTTAATGAACCGGTGAGCAAAGTCGTAGGCCAGGTCGTCCCGACAGTGGATGGAGTTAGCGGGCAGGGACTGGAACCATTTGTTGGCCAGTCTCCCCAGGCTGGCGGGGAAGCATTTGCACATGAGCTGATCGAGATGGGACCAGTGATTCATTTGGTATCGATAGTGCCGGAGATGAGCTTCCGGGTCTGAATCCGTGTTGAAAACTTGTAGAACGGGGGCAGTAAAATTCCTAGGGGGAGCGCTGTATTCTATCTCGTCTGAGAACGGGGTGCTGCGGGTGGAGGCAACGATCTTTAACGCTGCTTCGACGGCGGCATCATCCCGACCAGCACGACGGCAGCGCCTCCGTCTCCGAGGAGGCTTTTCAGTTGGTGCACGACTCGATCCTGGCCGTGAGTCGTAACTGTCATCCGGCCATCGGATCCGTGAGTGTACGCTTCGCTCATTGTCATGGCGGAAATTCCCCTCGTGGGAACGCCTTGACTCCTCTCTCCTAGCCGGCTCCTCAGGAACCTCTAGGGGGGGGTCGTCTCGGAGGTCCCAACCGCGACATCACGCTTTTGGTGGGGATGTGAACGGGCTCTGGTTGTGCTTCGCCGCGAGAGACGGGTCCGGGCTCTGATGTCATCATCGCGGTTATCAATGCCTTTTGAGCTGCCAAGGCAACGAGCTCCCTCTCATGGATCTCAAGCATCATGTGAGCCAGCTCGTCGCGTGACCGGGGCGTTCCCTGTACTGCAGTAAGTGGAATAGGCTCCCCAACAGGCGCAGTTCTCGGGGTGTCAAAAGAAAGGGTCCTTGGCATCCCAAAGACCGGGGCACGTTGCGGGGGCGGGGTCTCGTATTGGTCATTATCAGTCATTGTCTCTCGAAAACGGGTTGTCGGAGCTAGCGCGTTAGAAATTTCCCACAGACGGCGCCAATTGGCGAGCCTGATTTTCTTCCCAAGCTCGGGTTAATCAATTCGCATCGGCTCCGATCTTCCGAGGTGTCCGAAGAGGGTTATGTCTGCTTCGATGATGGGATGCTCTTCGTGCCTGCACAAGAAACGAACAGGGATCCGGGGTTGGTGCCAAGTTTTCCCTCTCCGACGATCAAGTCAGTATAGGGGAGACTGAAAGTAATTATATAGTGAAGGGTGAGGGATCGGACCAGTTACAAAACGTGGCATCGAATGTCGGAGGTTGTATTACTGTAATCCGGGCTATATCAGGTTTATCTCTCTTCTCGCTCTTTTTTTTCTGTCCCCTTCTAAGTGGTATTAGGGGGGAGTATTTATAGTGTGAGCCAGATGTGTCTTAACCCTTGGATCACTGTACTGTGAAACACTGATCCAACGGCGTTAGGTCATTTATGACTCTGACAAGAGTACTGTCCTTTTCCGGGGCCCACATGAGGAGGTCTGTGATTGGGTCCCTCAAGGGAGCAGGAGCATTAATTGGGAAAGTGTGCTCGGCACGCTTCTTTAAGCCGGCCTAAGCGCAGCTCGGTCCCTTCAGATCCGGGGCGTTACGTCACTCAGGGTCGACGTGGCCCGGATTGCCGGTTGTGGTGATGGTATTGGCCCGGACGAGGGACGCTGACATTCCCTTGCCAAAATCCTAATTTATACTTAACTTATAAAATGGCATTTCGTAATCAAAAACATAAATACCAACATGGTCTAAAATAAATGAATAATCAAACATCCCTCTTTAATAAAAAGGCTCGGTTATGTGAGAGTTTATCATTCCCCTCTTCTCTAAGACGAATTATGACCTTAAGGTTAATTTTCGCTTTCACTCACATATTTGCATATCTGCTTCTTTAACAATGTATCAGCCTAATTGTCTCTACCCTGCTTATCTGCAATGATAATATGCCCTACTCCTTCGGCTAAAATTGTAAATAGGAAACTGATTGAAAGAGAGAATGTTGAACCAACCTAACAACAATCTTTTTTTTTTCTAGTAAAGTGGTTGATAACCTAGTATATCACGCTTATCAACAAGTTCGATCACTGACGTCAGCAAAGTAGGAAACCTCAACACAGAGTGTTATTAATTAATTATAAAAAAAAAATCTAAAAAAAAAAAACTAACCACCACCACTATCCTCACACTTATTAGCTGCCTTTCCCTATTTTTTTATGCTTAGTATTATTATTTAATTGATTGTTTCTTTTTCTAATCTCATTATGAAAGTAGTTGATTACCTGTTGAACAGACCAAACAACCACCACTATCCTTCACACTTATTTGCTTGCTTTTTATTAATTTAATTTGGGCGGGTAAAATAATACACAAATCCAACCGTATATCTTTTAACTTTGTTGGTTAAACAACCGAAATGAAATGAGCGGAAACCATATGATTTGGTTTGATATTGGTTCGGTCATCGTTTGAGAAATTTAAATGTTATGGACAACAAAAACTGGAGGTTGAGGATACTCCAAGTTAGTGAAAAATTTAAACTAGATTTACTTAAGAAAAAAGAACAAATTAACTGGGTTAATTTATAACAAAAATCATCTACTGAAATTGATTAGTTTGCAAGCTTTGTCCTGAAGAAAACAAAATCATGTGTATCCCTATATTTAAATATTTGTTCAACTCGTAACATCAATAAGTAAATTATAAATCATATTGATTTTTATGTGTTTCCACTGTGTTTATGGTCAAAAAACTATTATATTACTAAAATTCAACTAAATAAGAAACTGATATTGACATATCAGAGTTGTAATAGTACAAATCCAACTAAAACATCAATGGGCAAAGGGTTGACCTTTTCAGATTTGTATACTAATAATAGTAGCCGGCATTTAATGCCTTATTTAAAAGTAAAACTAATGTTTGACCCACCTAGAAAACTCGGTAAATGAATTTGTTACTCGTTTTATACTACTATGTAGGAAATAGGAATAGTCGAAGGGCGCGTAAGAAAACTCCTTATAAAAATAATAAGAAACAAATTTGCTTCAAAAGAATTACAGTGTAATGTCTGACTTATAATTCAGTTTTACATATTAGTCATTTCTTAATAATTTTAACTTATGACTCACTTGTAAATATACAACCCATTTTTATTAGAAAACACCTAAAAATAGTTTTCAAAAAAAAAAACTAAGTAAACAAATATACTAACCAACCATCCATGTCCTCAATAAAGAGCTAAAAAAACCAATAACAATTTACTTTCCCACCAATTAAGACGGAAATAAAAAATATCTAATTCTATTTATTCATTGTTTAATCGTTTAATCTCATCTAATTTATTACTAAGCGCCTAGATTCCATCTACTGGTTAGTATATATGTTTGAGAACAAATTTTTTTGATGCAAAACAAGAATTTAAAAATTCACTGAAAATTAATACTTTAAAAATTTGTTTTGTTTTTTGTTTTTTTAGTTTAAAAGTAAGATTTTTAAAAGCTAAAGAATTTCATGGTTGGAATAAACACAGATTCTAAAAACTGAAGAAAAAACTAAAATAATAAGTTACTAAAGGGACATTTAATTTACCTTTCCTCGTTTTGACCCGTGTTGATTAATACAAAATTAAGCGGAAACAATTTAGTTAAATACTTAAATATCCCCTTAATCTTTTTCCGGTATTTTCTACCCAAAACTTGTGGATTCCCTTCACTGTTACTTTCCCTCCCTCTCTCTCTCTCTATATATATACTCACCTACATATATAAATATTAAATATATAACTATATTTATATATATATATATATATATAGATAACCAATTTCGCCGTGATTAGCCGTTCCTTCGCCGGAAAACCGCTCTGTTCGCAGCGAGTTGATTAGAGATAGATAGATAGATAGAGAGAGATTAGAATCTGTTGGATCGCCGAGTCGGCTCCGATTCTCCGCTTTATTCGATAATGTGGCGAGATTAAACCTTGTTTTGGGCCTTTATTATATTATATTATACACATTTATTGAAGAATTCGTGCTGAGATGGTCAGTAACTCTCTCTCTCTCTCTCTATATATATATGTATATATTTATATAGATTAGATACATACATATATTCATATATAATATATTTATATGTATATGTGATGTTTTCTGGTTTTGTTATTTTTTCGTCTTGGTTGTGATTAGCAGATTTGTTATATACACATTCATTGATCTCTCTCTCTCTATATATATATATATACACACACACATACATAAATATATATTTATATATTTATGTGATGTTTTCTGGTTTTTGCTATTTTTTTCATCTCTGTTGTGATAATGTGATTCAGAGATTTGTTATTCTCTTTGTTATAATTGTTTTTGCCTATATTTTGCTTTTGATGTATTTACTTATTTCGCATCTAATTTTTTTTTTTTCAAACTTTATTTTTTGAGCAATGTTCATGTTTTCTGACATTCTCGTCAATATTTAAAATATTTTCGGTTTTCCAACATTCTCCCTTTCTCTTTACCTCTCTTTTGATCTATTTTATGTATAATATTATTTTTTACTCGAGTTAATAGTTTTTTTTATTTATCATAGAGTTTTTGATGGTGTTGACAAGCACCATTAAATGACCTTTTATTTTATTTTTCCTAATTTCGTTTTTGTTTTCTTATTTTCTTGCCTATTTTATATTAATGAAATTATGAAAAGGTGGGTCTCTGTTTTTTGTCACATTATCTCGTGGAATTTTTAACAATTTGTAATATTTTCTATAAATGTTATAAAAATAGAGTTTTGAATGTATTTAATAATTGGCATCTTAAGACTGCAATATTTGTTCTATTTTGCGGAAATTTCTTCCTGTTTCTAATTTTCCTGGCGCTAATTTTCTGCTAATTTGGAAATATTTTCTCTAAAAAGTTCCAAGCTGGTCAATGATCAATTAGTTGCCTTTTTTGAATCAATACTTTATATGTATGACATATTTGTACACAGTATATATGCATGTATGTATTGTTTGTGGGTGTGGATTAGTTTGTTTTTGTGATTTAATTGACAAGTATTGACCTTTCTTTGTTGTACTTATGCAAAAGATCACACTTAAAAGTACCCCACTTTGTTTTTTTCTTTTATATGCTTTCCTTAGTATTACACCCATCAAATTCCAAAGAAAAATATTCGATAAATCCTCAATCTTGGGTAAAGATAAATTTAGGGATATTTGGTGAAGATAGAATAGATATATTAGTTTTTTTTTTTTTTAAATCATTGCAGCCGCCCTTCGATCTCATGGACAGGAAAGATGACAACATTAAATTTTTGATAATTATTGAAAATACCTGTCTACTTAAACACTAATTTTGCTAAAAACTCGGACGGCTATGAATTGATAGGAGAATTCCATGTTCCTTTGAGACGTGTTGATCGGAGGCATGTAATTGTTGGAGAAATTATTAGTTCCGAGGAAAGGTTGATAACGGGATATTCGCCAAAAAATATAGGTATATATATTCGACATTGTATACAATATGTTTCCGAGGATGGACTAGGTGTGTTGATTTACTCAAAAGTTTAGCTCTTGTGGTTTTAACCTGTTTTCAATCCAATTGGTTCGTGAATACGGGCTTGGAAATACATATCACCTTGAAAATATGTCATATCAATCACAATTGGTCTTTAAAAAAAGGCAGTTGTGATTTTCAATATGCTCCGGACCCCAGATAGACGTGTTGATAAGAGGGCTTTCATTGGGTGATTGTTATTGTTGCATTGACTGTCATACGGGTTGAGGGTTGCTGTTAAAGTTAATTTAATTCAGATAGTACTGATGTAAATTTGGGTCATCAGGAAGCAGTGTTTCAAAAGGTGGTCCAGGCGGCCGCCTAGGTGCTAAGCGGCACCTGGCTGCCCCGCTTTTATGTAGCAGTTTGACTTTGTAGTTTGATTCGAGTCAACACGTATTTGGCAGGTCAATCTTTTTTAGTGGGTTTATAAAAAATGCCTAGTAAAAAAGAAAACATATTAACCATAATAACTTAGGTCTGAGACAACCATCAACAAAACCAAGAAAAGAAAAGGTAAAAAACCACTCAGATTTGTACATGGTGAAGCTACAATTATCAACTGCTCGAATGTTGTTATTGTAGACTAGTTGTAACTATAAGCTTACAGACTCTAAATGCTTGATTTTACATAATCATATTTAGAACATGCCTATTGCTTGAGAATCCTTTTAAAGCAAGTAAAAAACACTTAAAAGCCGTTTTCCTGCCTAGGCGGCACCGCTCATGCGGCCAGACGCTCAGGCGGGCCCCCGTCCGCCTAGACCCCGCCTAGTGCCTTTTGAAACCTTGTCAAGAAGAGTGAATGAATTATTCTAAATTTGTTGCAATTTCGTGTTTTTTTTTTTTTCTTGTATCTGTTTTTCTTAGTGAATTCGGTTTATGGAAGTTCCGGGATTGCTGTATATCTTGTCTGAGATCAAATTTTGAACGGAAATATGTATTGTTTAATCATTGATTCAGGTGGAAGGAAGGGTGAAAATGTCTAGAGAGGCTACTTTGGAATTTTTGAAACGTAAAAGGCGCCAAAAGGCAGAGCGAGAACCAATAACTACCACCATTGGTTCTACTAACATGATGATTAGAAGTGTAGAAGATGCTCTAAGAGCTCCATCTTCTTGTGGTTTTAGAATGCATAACAAAGAAGATGCATATTCTCAGTCAAATCATGCTTCACAAGAAGACCTTTCCTCAAAGCACACAGGTGATAAGTTTGGTTTAAAGGATCTTGATTGGGTTGAGCAGATACCTGAGTGCCCTGTCTATTGTCCTAGTAAAGAGGAATTTGAGGACCCTTTGGTCTATTTACAAAAGATAGCACCTGAAGCTTCACGATATGGTAAAATATCTTATAATGTTATGGATTTACTCTGTTGAGATTTTGTTCTTGAACGTGTTAACATGAGCTATCACCTTTATTCTATTCGTCGTTATAAAGATCTGTAATGCTAGGCTCAGTTTATGCGATTAACTGTATCTTCTATAATCTGGCATTAGGTTTTATACTTGGTGCAAAGTTCGTACATTTTTATCCCGTGATTAGCTTCTTGTGATATGTTTCACCTCTTTTGATGACCACTATAGACTCATACATAGAGCCATTGTTTCTTTTATGTTTTGTAAGTGCCAGGATTTGTGTTTGGAAGAGTAATGTAAAAGAAAATTTTCATCACTGGTAGAAGCACTCACAGCCTAATAACATGATTGTAAAAGTTTTTATTCCGGATCATGTTTTAGGCTTAGCTAATCTGTTGAAACTGGGTCATACATTTGATCATTTATTTTAAAAAATAAAATAAAATAAAATAGCTACTCCCTCCATCCCATTGTGTTTGGGAGACATACTATCATGGGATGTCCCATTTCGTTAGGTCATATATTAGAAGTGGTAAGCGGCTGTGTTTCTCGACAATAACCCCTATCTGTAATAATCAACTCTTATCCCAAGAAAAAAGTTATGGAAAAGGTAATTACCAGAAAAGGCAAAAGTAATTATTATATCCATATAATATTTTTTAGTACTATTATTATCCCAATAAATTGTGATGGAAGGAGTACTTTGAAGGGGCCATCATTTGCGTCGAGTATTAACACTGTCCCTCATCTATGATCTTACTATTGTCTCCGGCTTAATGCTCTTTTTTCCCCCCTTTAGCTTCGAATTACGTGAAAGCTAATGACATGCTTTTGAGACTGTTCTATACTGAAAATTTATATTTACACTTAAAAAATCTGTACCCTCTTAGGCTGTAACATTTAGCAACATATTTTTTTTTGCACCCAACAAGTGCTTTCAAACCGAGCTAGATAGTCTCCTATCATTAGGCTCACCAACCAACCTGGAATTTTGTTCTTACTATTCCTACCTGATAAACTATAAGGATCGTTTCCAGCCATATCGAGAATGATTGCTTTTGTAAATTATATATGAGTTTGCCAATTTGGTATTGATAATTGATTACCAGTTTAATAAGCAGCTGGGAGTGCCTTAAGTGCTAAAGCTAAACATACAGATTCTACTAAGTTTTCTTTGTTTTAACTGCATAGTTTCTTGATTTTAATTTTTCTTTGTATATATGGGAGGATCTAAGAGTAGGCTATAAGGGGGTACAGTGTAACAGAACCCCCTCATATATTTTTTTTACCATGTATTTAACCAAATATATTACAGCTATGGTCCCTTTACCCCTCGTTTGATAAAATTAAATTATCCACATGAAGTTCAGCCCCTCCCGTCATTGACTCCTGGTTCGGCCAGTATTAGTACATTACCTCGAGTTGATCTCATTTTCTTTTACATTTAGTAACAAAATGCAAACTTCTTGCTTTAGGAATTTGTAAGATTGTTTCGCCGGTGAGTGCATCTGTTCCAGCTGGTATGGTTTTGATGAAAGAGAAAGCTGGATTTAAGTTTACAACTCGTGTACAACCCCTTCGTCTTGCTGAATGGGATACTGAAGACACAGTCACCTTTTTCAAGAGTGGGATGTAAGTTTGCCGCTTTTTTTGTAGAGTTTTGTCTTTTCAGTTTCATGCTAGAGGACATGGAAGATTTTCTTAGCTGTCTTGTTGGCTTGATTATGCATTTTTATTTTTCAGAAATTATACATTGTGTGATTATGAGAAAATGGCAAACAAGGTTTTTGCTCGTAGATACTATAGCTCTGGGTGTCTTCCTGTCACATTTATAGAAAAGGAATTTTGGCATGAGATAGCTTGTGGAAAAACAGAAAGTGTAGAATATGCTTGTGATGTTGATGGTAGTGCCTTTTCATCTTCGCCAAATGATCCACTTGGAAGAAGCAAATGGAACCTAAAGGTGTTGATATTTTTGTATAAGCTATGTTTCAGTTATTTTTTTAGGAACACTTTTTTGCTACTTTTCTTTTTACAAGCAAATATTCAGATTTAAGGTGAAAAAAAAATGGCTGCTGTGTTTCTCTTTACATTCCTTTACCTTTTTCTGATGCAATATCGTCGCCAATTATAACTTTTTTTTGGTATTCTTTCTTTTGATGTCAGAATCTTTCTCGCTTGCCCAAGTCTATTCTACGTCTTCTTGAAACAACAATACCGGTACAATTTCTCTCTCTCTCTTTTCCATTATTCCCCTGTATCTACCACAATTGAATATTTTCTTTATGAATGTTGGGTTTATTTTTCCAGGGAGTTACTGAACCAATGCTATACATTGGAATGCTTTTCAGCATGTTTGCTTGGCACGTAGAAGATCATTACTTGTATAGGTATATGCTTACAGCTTTTGCATTTCTAAGACTTGTTTTATCTGCCTATAGATGGTGTTTTTACTATTTTTTTTTTTCATTTCTTAGTATTAACTACCATCATTGTGGTGCGGCGAAAACATGGTATGGAATTCCTGGCCATGCAGCTTTAGATTTTGAAAAGGTGGTTAAAGAGCATGTATATTCGCAGAATATAATGTCGGATGATGGAGAGGATGGTGCATTCGATGTGCTTCTGGGGAAAACAACGTTATTTCCTCCAAATATTTTGCTTAAAGATAATGTCCCTGTCTACAAGGCTGTTCAAAAACCTGGAGAGTTCATAATAACCTTCCCTAGAGCATATCATTCTGGATTTAGCCATGGTTAGTTCTTCTACTATCTTGCATTTACTATTACGAACGATGAAGAATGTTTGTTTTTTGATGGGATATTTTAAGTCACGTGCGGCTATGTATACCAGGTCTATGGTTGTTTGGATTATGTATTTCTTTCTCGTGAACAATCATCAACCCTTTAAAGAGAGATCACAATAGGTCTGGCTTGCCCAAACTGCCATCTTACTTGGGCACCATGAATATATTTTAAATACCTAAAGGTGATAGTTTTGGACAGATAAATAACGTTTAAAAGCTCAAAAAGAAATTGGGGAATATTTTATTGCTAAAATAACGTTGATTTGGATAAACAAGATATATAATCATTTTTTCTGAAAAAGATATAATAGCACAAATTTATGCTCCGCTTGGTTGTCGGAGAGGCTAGGTCTGTTCCTGCACAACAGTAGCTTTTCTTTTGTTCTGTTTCACTCTTCATATTGGCCGTGTCAGCAATCTTCCTTAAAATCATTCTATTTATTATTATTACAGGTTTTAATTGTGGCGAGGCAGTAAACTTTGCAATCGGTGATTGGTTCCGTTTGGGGTCGATAGCTAGCATTCGCTATTCACTTCTTAATCGTGTACCTCTTCTTCCTCATGAAGAACTTCTTTGCAAAGAAGCGTTGCTTCTCCATAAGATTGTGGAACTTGAGGATCCTGATTTTTCTTCCAAAGAGTTAATTTGTGACGGTAGTATCAAGATAGCTTTCACCAATTTGATGCGATTCCAACACCGAGCTCGGTGGTGTCTAATGAAAGCACAGGTATACAAAGCAGTATCTCCAATTTCTCATGGGACCATTCTCTGCAGCCTGTGCAAACGTGACTGTTATTTGGCATATCTCAATTGCAGTTGTTGCTTGCATCCCATATGTCTTCGCCATGGTATGTTCCTCCACTTGACTTGCTTTGATTATAAATAAGGAAATTATCATTTTTTGCTCCAATCTATCAGCTTTTGATATCTAGTATACCAACTTATCAAACTTCACACATGAGACACTAATTTACCCAAAACAGAACATTTAGTGCACCAAGTTTTAAGAATTGAGATGCTAATTGAAAGTCTAAACCAAATAAATTAATAAGGATACCAACCTATCAGGTATTACTAGTGGTTAAAGTTAAAAGCTTAAAGTTTAATGTTGGTGTAATAATTGTTCAATTTTGTGTAGGTTGTGGTGCTTAGTACATCAGTGTGAGCCAACAATTTAATACATATACTACTTTTGAGTTGAAATTGCAATGCTGGTGTACTCAGTTTTATTTTATGTATTTTTGTTATGGGAACCAGTGTTTTAAATAGCGTTATCGCTATCGTAGCGTTTTTTCGAGAGAAACGCTAAAAGCGCTAATAGCGTTGCTATATAGCGCTTTGCGGTGTATTTTTTTTTGCCTAAATATGCACTAAACTTTAGAATATATAACAACAAAAAAATAAAAAAATATAGTTATATTAGATAGTAATAAAAAAAAATCAAAAAAAAAATTGTTGTTGGTGAGTTTCGAACCCAGGTCTGCTGGAAATTACAGCACAGTCTTAACCATCTGGACTGTAGACACTTTTATGAAAATTGCACAATATATATTTATTATTTAGATCCGCTGTTTTTTTTTTAACTCGCTATTTACGCTTTTGGTCCAGAATTTCGCGATTTTTGCGTTTTTGGTCCCCTATAGTGCGATTTTAGCGCAATTCCACCCAAAATCGTGATTTTTCGTTGCGTTTTTTGCCAAAAAAGCGCTATTTCGCGCTACATAGCGCTATGTAGCGCGAATTTTAAAACAGAGATGGGAACTAACTATATTAGTAAGGTATACTAATTGTGAAAAGTTGATATATTGGCGTATAAAAGTGATATAGCTCTTAAATTTAGTGAAACGTACTTGATTTGGATATTGAGGCACGCTTCTTATTTTACTATACAGAGATAAAATCTGCCGACATACCCTGTGGGGGAAAACACACTCTTTTTCTAAGAGAAGATACTTGTGACATGGAAGCTACAGCCATTAAATTTGAGCAAGAAGATGATCTTTCTTCTGAAGCTCTAAAGCAATGTAGAAGTGGTGACGACTTGTCTCTATTACTAAAGAGGTTCCCAAATGCGGAGCGAGATGGATACTCTCCATATTGTGCTATAACCTTTGATTCTGAGAGCATATTTCCCATACAGTCTAATCAGCTGGATAGCACAGAGGATGCGAGTACGGAATTATCTGAAGCTTCTCTCTCTTCTGTGGCTTCAACACTTTTTTCTTTACAAAGGCCTCGTGAAAATGTTTCCGCACTTAACAGTGTAAGACTTGTAGTTGGTTTCTCATATTTTAATGCATCAGTTGGTTTCATTAATTGAAGCGCTTCTTCTTAATGATACAGTGCCTTCCAAAAGTGTTCTGATTTTTGTTTACTAGATAGGGTCTTGAAAAAAACATGTACATTTATTGAAATACAAAAACTGCCAGTAAACAGCAGACTAAAGTATGGGATAGTTTAAGAAAAAAAGACTAAGCTATTGCGAAGCAATCCATATGTTGCTCAAATCTGATAGTGCTTTTCCCAGTGTAAGGAAAAGCTAGCTTTTTAGCATAAGCTGTGACCGGACTAGCCATATGGCGCATGAACAGCAAAATGAACTACGAAATAGTTTAAAGAAAAAAACTAAGCTACTGGTAGGAAATCCATATGTCGAGTGCTTTTCCCATTGTAAGGAAAAGCTAGATTTTCAGCATAAGCACTGACCGGACTAGCCATCGTATGCTTTGTTAGGATTTCCATTTCTTCCTCAATTGCTCATCACTTAGCTGAAGAAGAAATTATTTTTTTGTTTTAAGTTTTTATCAATTTTCCATCATAGCAGGTTCGGAGTTGTGTTAACATAAGTTTCGAAGAAGCTGCGTCAGCTGTAAAGACTACTGTGGAAGAGAACAGTGAAGAGTCTGATACAGAGATATTTAGGGTGAAAAGGCGTTCGTCCGTGAAATCAGAACAAAGATGTCGTAATGATGCAGTATCTACCAATATTGATCAAAGGGTATGTTTTCCACTATAGTCCATGCATTACATTCATTGATGTTGATTGATGTGGGGTAGTACATTTGTTCTGAGGGAAGTATTTGTAACAGTTGGTCTCACATCTGTGTATGCATGCATTGGCGCAATCGTAAAAACTCTGTGGTTTCTCTTGATGGACTGACCTCACCTTTTCGCCTCTCTCTTTCTCCTTTCTTTCAATATCTTAATTATGCACCTAATGTCCACATAGTTGTATTACTGTGGAACTTGCCCCTGTCAGGCTTGGAATTATTTTCATTTGAACCATGTATCATTGTCAAATCATTGTGTGACTCCTTTGGACTATGAGAAAGAACTAGCAACACCGTTCCTTGCATTCACTTGACCAGCAACACCGTTCCTTTACACCCATTTGACGTATGACTCCTTTGGACTATGGAAAAGAAATAGCAATACCATTCCTTACACCCACTTGACCAGCAACACCGTTCCTTTACAGCTTACACCCTTCTGGCAGTAACACTGTATTCTGTACACTGATAAGCAGAATAATTTTTGAAACTCAAGGTTCATGAATACTTAATTCGAGTTTATTAGTTTCTTCACATCAATTTTGACTGTTATCCCATGTTCTTGTTTACATTGCTACATCGTATCATGATTATCATCATTTGCTCTATGATACATTCTTAGCATTGTTTTAGTTGTAGTTCATGGAGCTGTCTTTATGTTTGCAGGGGTTCAAACGACTAAAGAAACTTCAGCCTGAGAGAAAATACGCACGGCCAACACCAGCAGCATGTTCTACAACTAACAATTTGGAAAGAAATAATACCACTACAAGTGTTCAATCAAAACAAAACTCAGTTTTTGTGGATAGGCTTCGCAAAGGTTCTCCAAATTCTTTCTCAATTAAGTTTAGAAAAAGTGTTAATGGCGACAATTTGAGTAGATACTGGAAACAAAGCAAAGGTAATAGTTCTTGTCAGGACTTGAAAAAGGCTATTAGAGAATCACCGCCACCAGAAATTGCACATAAGCGCATTAAAATACGCGGCCCGCCTTTTCTTGGGCTTGATCGAGTATCTGGTGGACAACACTAACTTCATATTTACCTATCGAGAGTGCTAACAGTATGACTAAAACTGAAGATTCAGTTGGGATAGCAGCATCAAATTGACAAAATTTAGGTTGACGAAATTGAAAAATTCTTTTGTGCAGGCCTTGAAATTAGGCGATTAGCACGGTTAAACTTATATTCTTGAGGTTCTCGGGTCACAGGTGTTTTTCCGTCTTTGGCTGGAGAACCTTCCCACTTGCAGTAGGGAGCAGATCTAGATGTACATTTGCTGTTTTAAACAGTTTAGAATATTCATTTTATTCTGGTCTGCTGCTTTCCTTTTGAGGATTTTTTATATTCTTTTGTAGCTTTGAGGTCAATACGGAGTATTTATTTAAGACTACTTGGACGTAGAAAAATCTGATTTTTATTCGAAATGTGACGTTGCTGCTTTGATTTTATCACTGTGAATTAGAATTTAATACATTCTTTTACATTGCTTCAACAAGAGCAATGCTAGTAAAAAATATTCAATAGTCACTATTTACTTTCTGAACATGTGCTTATTCTGATTTACGAGTCTATGTTAGATGTAGAGTACTTTATTACAGAGATCAATTTTGGCGTACGTTTGATCATCATCTTATGGTGGCTCTCTCCTATATGCAAAAAAAGTTCAATGATAGATGTACTTAATCGAAACATTTTTGCAAAAAAAGTACTACCGTATTTTTTTTACTTTTATTCTTATTAAGTACGGAGTATTTATTAGAATAACTATCACTAACAATTACATTTTACCCATTTCAATGATATAGCCAGATTAATCAACATTTATACGTTTCCATGCAACATGTCATTTGTTACAAGTAGTTTTGTTAGTTGGTCAATTGGTCACTTTTATTCATGAATAGTTTGGATTGGTTCATGTCAAAATCGTTCTATTGGATCAAATTTACTTGAACGATCTAATAAGCATTTTGTGTCATAATTGAGAAATTCTATGTTAAGATTTTTAGTACTCACTTCGTTCCTATTTAATTGTCAATTACGAAACTACGTGTAATTTTGACCGGCCAAGAACTTGTATCAAAATTGTCGGAATAAATTTTTTTAAAAGTTGATCATATAGTTCAAATATTAAATTTTATGATTAGATTTAAAAAAAAATTCATTTATACAATTTTGATACAAGTTATAAGCCGGTCAAAATTGTACGTAGTTTCGTAGTTGATAATTAAATGAGAACGAAGAGAGTATTCTTCTGCTTATTACCTATATCCACTATTTAGACAGAATACCATCACCTATTTTTACTAAGAAACTGGAAGAAACCTCAAACATGGAAGAAAGAGATGTAGAAATATAAAGAACTTACGAAACGAAGAAGACTAAACAAGAACAATCCACCCAAAAAAATCATTTTTTCTTTCCCTTTTTTCTGGAATAATGTGAGGATACGGACAAATTCAATGAAAGGAAAGTGATCCGAGTGAGTAGAAGAAAAAAATTGTTGTTCCAGTTTCGTATTAACGCCAAGTCCTATTAGGCTAACGTGCTTAAATGTTGTTGTCATAACTCGCAATCAACGAGGAAAGAATAATTTTTTACTTAAATGTTTGGTTCATAAGGAGAAAACATGAAAACGAGTAATATTTCTAAAAATTGCAATTATAAGCTAAACCATATGCAGTTGCAAGATTAAGTTTTTATAGTTTTTTTTATTAGTAAAAACGTCTTGCCATACGTTCTCATGTAGAATAAATGAACGTGCAGAATGAGTAGCAACTACCATTAATACATATATCAGCTACAAGCTGATGGAAGTTACCAAAGAAAACCATATTTATGTAATATATTGTCTTTTTTTTAAACAAACAAACTTCTTCATTCCATGTGAAACCATGGGACCAATCAAGATGCTTCAACTACTACGGTAGAACTTTCCTATAAAAATACTCCATATAGAAATAAACTCCATATAAGAATAAAAATTTTCGATACCAATTCGGCACCAGTTATATAAATAGAAATAATCTTCACATTGTAATAATTTATAATTTTTTAAGATCCCGCCTTAAAAAAATGTACTTCTATATCGTGATAAATAACATAAACTTGTAAAATTACATATGTAAATTTCAAGACGGCTTTGTATGCTAAATTATAGATAGTGTTTATACATGTAAAGAAATTATTAAATAAAATTTAGATGAATTTTCATTTTTCTAGATACATATATTCGATTTTCTAAATAATTTTGTACTCAATTAATTTTTTTAAAATTTATGAGTTTATTATATCATGATTTTCCACCTCCTTTAATTCATGTTATCGTGTGTTTTCAAAATATGTAATTGTCTCTTAAATATTTGTATTAGTTAGTGAAACAATGTATAAATTTATTTTGTATTATATAAAATATATATTTAAATAAAATTATATTTTTTATATATGAACCTTCATTTAAGAATAACCTCTATATATTCATATTTTTTCGTGGTCCCGAACTTATAACTGTATAGATGTTATACTGTAATTAAGACATAAATATTTAAAACAAAATGTGTACAATCTAGCTGCATATATATTTCCAAGAGTAGAGTATGTAATTGTGTCACCATTTCTTCCAGCAAAACTTCTTGTTGTAGCTTCAACGACAACTAAACTTTCTACGTAGATAACTGGCATTTAATCTGGATTTCAATAAAACTCTACCTCACTACCTTAGTTGTTGCATTCTGTAATATATTGTATTTGCATAAACTTCTTGTTAGGGGAGAAACTAGAAACGGACTAAAAGGGATTAAAACATCCCCTTATTGAGAAAACACTTAAAATTTTCTACATATTTTGATGAAGATGTGAAGATTATAGAATCTTACCACCCCGGCCCATACTAAAAAAAATAGTTTATATATGTAATTCAGACTTACCGACATATTAGTTCCGTCACTGCTTCTCATGTAAGCAATGGATGTGTGTTAAGCTGACGGGAGGCGTTATGTGTGATTGATATTTTGCTATAGATGTAAGAAAAGCCACTCTTAAATGGAGTAGGAAAAAGCTTTATTCCTTTTCCTTTAAAGCTAGCAATTATGGCAAACTTTTATGAATAGATAATGATGAATAATTAATTGTTGTTGCAAAATCTTGTGAAATTTATTTCACTTTATTGAATACGAACAAGGATGTGGTAAAGAGTGATAGTTAATGTGTACTTCAAATCTTGGATCATTATTAATTATCTTTACTGTATTTATAATCAAAACATTCAAGTTTGCTATGCAAGTATGCATACATATATAGTACATAATGTGTGCTTCAATTCAATTTGTTAAGTAACATCAATATATACCGCTACATTTCTCCTCTTTTTTTCTTCATTCTCCTGTATCTACCACAGTTGAATACAACCGATGCAATACAACCAATGCAGGGAGTTACTCAACCAATGCAATACAACCGATGAAGTGAGGAACATGAGAGACCTACATGCATAGAAGCTTTTAGACAGTGAAGTGACTGTTACAAACTTAGATTCGGAGATCAAATCTGAACGTGAAGCTTAGTTCGGCATCCTCTTTCGTTCATTAATTAATATGGGTATATTCTATAACTACTTCCAACTCCTTGAGGAAGCTCTACAAGCTAGTGCAGTTCATGTTGTTTCTAAAGTTGAAAAACATGATGCGCACACGAACTCACCTTCAGAATTCACCGTGACGTGCGCCTGCTGCTTAGTCTTCAGTTACACTTCAATTTACTATTCTATTTTGTTATAATCCCGATATCCCATGTTTTTATCTACATCTTAGATTTGAATTTCTATTCAATTTACCAAAAAGAGAAGAAGATTTCTATGGATCTATTCATTTTGCTAATTTAATAAGGGATAATTATTGTTTATTACATCAATCTATTGGTGTTTAAGAATCTGCATACTCACCAAATTACAAGTTTAATAATTTACATACTCACTTATAACAAATTCATCAATCAACACACTCTAGTCAGGGGCGGAATCAGAACAAATGTGTATGGTTGCCAAAATTAATAAAAACGCATAATATTTTTCAAAGTATAAACACGGAAAAGGCAATTTTTTTTAATACTTTTTTACCATATTTTCTTCATGTTTTTTTACCTTTTTTTCTTAATTAAAATGTATTTAATTTCTATATTTTTTTTTTCTCAATTTCGACTTTTTTTTCAAACTTCCAGAAAAATCCACAACACTAATGTCACGTGCAGTCATGTGTCGAAAATTTCAGCATTTCAAAATTGATTAAAAAATAAATAAAATAGAAACCCAAAAGATATAAAAGTTAAATTTAAGAAATTAAGCTATAACAAGTAAAAAAATTAAGACACAAAGGTAAATAAATTTTAAAAAAAAAAACTGAAAAAACCAAACGTATATTAAATAATAGATATATACGAACAATTAAATATCTATTACACAATTTCAGTATATTCAATTCAATTAAAATACAAACCATTAAAAATTCTTTTATAAATTTTATTTGCACTCACCACTATTCTAATTATTATTTTTGTTTAATTTTTTTAAAGATGTGTGTTACATTTTAACATGATAAGTTGGTGTAAACTGTCTTTTATAATCACTTGCATATGTTAATTTTTTAAGTTTTACTTATATATTATTAACACATACAAAATTATGGTATGTTATTACACTAACAATATATAATTTTGGGAGGGGTTGCCAAAAAAATATTTAAGAGGTTGACAGAATACAGTATATATGAATTATTATGAAAAACAATAATAAAAAAAAAAAATTTCCGAAATTGTGGGGTTGCCGTAGCAACCCCTGGTCATAGAGGTGTGCCGCCTCTGACTCCAATTAACTTATGTTAACTTTTTAACCGATTATTGATCATGTACGATTTCTGTTTTTACCTTTAAATCATATCTGAAAGTAGTCACATGGTCACACATGATTAAACTTCTCTTAAAAAGTTAATATAAATCAACTAAAATGCGTTGATTGATAGATATCTTAAAAGTTATGTAAACTGTTAAGTTTATAAGTTGAATATACAAATTCTTAACCACCGATAGATTGATGTATTAAACAATAATTTTTCATTTAATCTATATAACATGGATAAATAGTGAGTCAGTACTGACCCAGATGAGGAGCTTTATTACCTCTTTATGATAGTATTTTTTTAATACTACGTAGCATGGGAAAATTTGGTAATAGTCTCACACTAGATAATCGAAGATTGTAAATCTTATTTGTTTGCGTAAGTTATCTCAGAATATTCATTTATAAATTTGTGTGCAGAGTGCTTTAATTAAAATACAATCCCGTTAATTAAGTATCACCATTTAACATTAACAAATTAATCAAAAACTGTATCGACTCGTTAGTCTACTTTTCATGACCTGTTTAATATGACTTAATTCTTCGTTTTCGAAGCTTATATAACTAGAGAACCAGAAAGAATGCATGTTTAATTAGAAAAACCCCAATACCTACCACTTTTTATACTTATGTTATAGACAATACCAAAACATTTGGTTTTCCAATCACTCACTTTTACATCATATAAATAATCCTTACAAATTTAATTTAATTTATAAATTAAAAAAACGGAGTCATCGTTCATCTTTCTCATCTCTGTGTTCCCCTCTTTCTATCTATTTCATCTCCTCTCTCTTTCTCTAACTCATCTCCTCTCTCTCTGTCCGGCGGCGCTGCTTCCTACGTTTGTTCTCTGGCGACGGAGATCACGGTGGGTGTGATCAGCCTACTGCAACGAAAATCTAATCCACCACCAGGCGATGGAGCTCAGATATCTTCTCTCTCTCTCTCTCTTAGGTCGGCGGAGATGGATGTCGAGGGCGATGCGGGAGGGGAAGGGTTGCGCCAGGGAGGCGGCGTTGGCGGTGGTATGCGGCGGATGGTGGCTGTTTCTCTCTCTCCCTCTCTCATTTTTTTTCTCTGCCCGGTCCCTCTCTCTCCCTCTGCGCCGTTCTCTCTTTCTATTCTCCAGTGATGGGTTTTTCTCGGGGTCTGCTCAGGCAGTGTTGAATCCAGGATTTTGAGTAAGGGAAGACAAAATTATATGTAAAAATGTATCAAAATGCAACAATGATTATAATGATGTAGTTGTAATAAATAATACAATTGCTTACTATATAGCAATTTTTCTTTTAAATGTATATGTTTAATGCTTTATATTTTATTTTAAACGTACATAACATTGAGAGAATACAAACTAAAGTTAAATGTAATTTTAAAAATGTAAAAATGGAATTATAGAGATGTAACAAAGTCTAAGAAGTAATAAAAGTAACAAGTATTATTAAGTTTTTTAATTAGAAAAAATGTATTAATAATAACGTTTAAAAGAAACTCATAATAAAACGAAAAAAAAATTGAGAATGGGAAAAGAATGGGAAAAGAGTGTCACTCTCCCACTGCACCAATATAGTAAGATTGTAAATAATTTGTATATGATATTATATAACTATTTTTTGTAAAAAATACTAAAAAAATATTTTTTAATGTTTTTTTCTCCCGAACCAAGCCCTTGCCCACATATAGATTCGCCCTTGTGCTCAGGCCGTGGCTGGTGGTGGCGGCAGTTTGGTTAACATGTTTGAAAAGAAGGAGGCTTACTATTGTAATTTCAGTAGTTTGGTTACATTATTATTGAATTGGTCCAATAGTTTTCAAAGTTAAAACTAACAGTGATTAATATTGGTTGACTGTAAAAGTGAACAAGTGAGTTTTGGGGAAAATTATGCATTTTTATTGATCCATATGTATTTTTTAAGCAATTTTTTTGAACCGTATGTTTTTTATGCATGTTTTATGCACTTTTTATAAACTTTTATAGACTCGTATATATTTTTTATGCACTATTTATGCATTTTGATTGACCCGTATGCATTTTTTATGTACTTTTATTGACCCGTATATATTTCTTATGCACATTTGATGCACTTTTATTGACCCGTATGCATTTTTATGCACTTTTGTTGACCCGTTTAATTTTTTATGCACTTTTTGTGCATATTTTATGTACTTTTATTGACCCGTATGCACTATTTATACATTTTTATTGACCCGTATATATTTTTTATGCACTTTTATTGACTCATATATTTTTTATGTACTTTTTATGTACAATTTATGCACTTTTATTGACTCGTATGCACTATTTATGTATTTTTATTGACCCGTATATATTTTTTATGCACTTTTATATACACATATATATATTTTATGTAATTTTTATGCACTTTTATATACTTTTATTGACTCGTATACACTATTTATGCACTTTTATTGACCCGTATATATTTTTTATGCACTTTTATTGACTCATTTATATTTTTATGCAATTTTATTGACCCGTATGCACTATTTATGCACTTTTATTGATCCGTATATATTTTTATGTATTTTTATTGACTCATTAATATTTTTACTCACTATTTATGCACATTTTATACACTCTTATTAACCCGTATTCATTTTTTATGCACTATTTATACATTTTTATTGACCCGTATATATTTTTTATACACCTTTTATGCAGTTTATTGACTCGTATGTATTTTATACACTTTTATCGATCCATATGCAATAATTATTGATCTGTATGCACTTTTCATGCACTATTCATGCATTCTTTATGCTCATTTTATGCATTTTTATCGACATGTATACACTTTTTATGCACTTTCAAATTTTTTATTAACTTTTAAAATTTTTTTGATTTTTTTGAACCTTTTGAACTTTTTGACTTTTTAGATTTTTTGGATTTTTTTTTTGTATTTTTTTTTGGATTTTTTTGATTTTTTTTATTAATTATTAATTTTTCGATTTTTTATAAATTAATTTGAATTTTTAATATATTTTTGATGTTTTTATTTTTTCTATTTTAGAGAGAGAAATTGAGTGTTTTATGTTAAATAAGAGCGTTTTTGTAAATAAAGTGAACATTAATGAGAAGTGAATTTATAAAAACTCAAGTTTTGAAAAAGTGTCATCGTGGACAATAAATTACTCAATCCGTTCCTATTTAATTGTCCACTACGAAACTACGTGCAATTTTGACCGGACAAAAACTTGTATCAAAATTGTCGAATGAAATTTTTTAAAAATTAACCATATAGTTCAAATGTTAAATTTTATGATTATATTTTTAAAAAATTCATTTCGACAATTTTGATACAAGTCATAAGCCGGTTAAAATTACACGTAGTTTCGTAATAGACAGTTAAATGAGAATGGATGGAGGAGTAAAAATTGGGTTATATATTAAGCATTAATTCTTATCGTAATTTACTACTTTACTTATATAATACTAGCAGACTTGCCCACCCGATGGGTAGTGTAACGCGTAGATGTGTAAATTGTTGTGAAATATTAAATAAAAATATTTAGCAACACAAACTCAATTTTACAACAAAAAAAACACACTTATAATCATAAATAAATATCAGGAAGAGTAATACCTGAGAGGGGGAGGAGAGAGAGTGCAGTGAATATGGATAGAGGAGAGGGGGAGGAGAGAGAGTGCAGAGAGGATAGAGGAGTTATTTTTTGGGGTTTATTCAAACAATAATTAGTATCTATTTTGAATTGAACGTAAGACAGTTATATTTTTTTTTTAGTTTTTGAATTTCTAACACTATGTGTAATTTTTTAAACTATCAATAGCTTTTTGTAATTAGTTGTTTCAAGGCTTCATAAGGCATCTACACATATATTAATAGTATAGATTAAAGGGTAGGATTGCGCAAATTAGGATATAGTATATTTCAACGTTCTCGTCCTGCCTTCAACTTCCTTTGTAAATGCCGTTTAACTACTCAATTAGACTTTTGAAAAGATTTTCTCATTTCCATTAGCGTTGTTCTTTCGGTTTTTTTAAAATGTTCTACAATATCCATCTAGGAGATGAGTGTTTTTAAATTGATAGTTCTAAATAATGAATTGATTAAAGAAAATTTCTAATTAGATGAAGACATGCGGAAACACATTATATTACCGTAATAACATACTCAATCCGTTCCCATTTAATTGTCCACTACGAAACTACATGCAATTTTAACCGGCTTATAACTTGTATCGAAATTGTCGAAATGAATTTTTTAAAAATCTAATCATAAAATTTAACATTTGAACTATATGATCAATTTTTGAAAATTTTCATTCCGATAATTTTGATACAAGTTCTTGCCCGGTGAAAATTACACATAATTTCATAGTTAACAATTAAATAAGAACGGATGAAGTATTCGTATTTAAGTTCATAAGGAGAAACTAGAGAAACGAATAATGACAATTAATAATATAGATTGATGATAACTGATTTTCTAGACCGCATACAATATTTTTATAGAGAATGTAATAAATCAAATTCAATGCACTTAAACCAAATACATAAACGATATGGAAAAAAATTAATTTGTGCATTTTCATTCTTATCACAATTTCTCTTTTAGTCAACTAAAAATAGTTTCTAGCTACTTACGTAAGAACAAAAATAGTAATGATTTTAATTATAATCATGCTTTAAATAGGGAAATGTACTAATAATGTGACAATACATTCTTCTCTCTTCTTCCACCATCGTTGCCAATACTAGGGTTTCAACTTTCTGGTTGGTAATTACCTAATTGTTTCTTTTTTCCTGTCCAGGTTAGTTATCTTCTGAAATTTGAAATCTTTTACATTAGTTATCTTCTGAAGTCGTTGACTTTTTGTGCTCATTTACAATATGTCCAAGTTAGTTTATGGAAATATCTTATTTTCAAACCTAATTGCATTTATTTAATTTTGTCGAGTGATATCATGATTGTTAATTCTTCATAAATCATATCCGGTCTAGTTTCGCTATATATGTGCTAATTGTAATTCTTTTAGTTGTTAGACTAGGTAATTTGTATTAAAGATTTAGTTTAGAGTGCAGATTTGTTAGAGGAATGGGTAGATTATTCAAATTTTGTCTAAAAAGTAGAAATGTAAATCCCCATGAGTTAGTAAATTATGAACATGACTTGAAAGATTCCTACTCGTAAGGAAATGTTACCAACTTACCATCATGTTTTTTTTCTTACTCCGTAGTGCGGTTGAATGCCATAAGTAACATAGACAAGCTATATAGGACTGTTTCTTCTTTAGTTCGTACTTCTTTTATATCACGCAACGCGGGAAAATGGGAAATGAATTTTCTTATAACTAGATGGTTTGTTGATATGAGATCGAATGCTTAAAAATAATTGTTGTTGGATCGCACATAAATTGGTATAGTATGGTTGAAAATATACCTTGATTCCCTTAAAATGATGTAGTTGAGTACTTATTTGAACAGTCAGATAAAGTTTACGATGTTTTCTTTCATCTGGAACTTAAGTTATAACCACTTCTCCCTATTAGTGTTATAATTCTTTCAATGTAATATATGAATCTTCTCATGATCTTGTTAATCGACCTTGTTAGATTGTTTTTTACGTGGTCGATTAAATTTATTGAAATTGAAATTGACGGTTCACTATCTTTTTTTTAATTAAACGTGGGAGACCCACTTTTTCCCCATTGATTTTAATGTTTAATTGACCTACGATCTTATTACATAGTAAATCAATACATAAAGTGAAAACAGAGAAAATTAGAACATGAGAACCAAAAATAAATAAACAATAAAATTAAATCCCTCCTTTTAGTAAGATCAATTTTCCAACTCTCTACCGTCTCTTCTATTCAGCCTGTCCTTACTATTAAACTCCATAGAGGAGAGAAATAGAGCCCTTCATTTCCTCATATAGAATAAACTATTGTTGATGTTGGAAAATCCGATCACCAATAGATAGATTTGTGATCCAGCCATGAAAATAGTTTAACCTTTTTGTAGATTATTTCTTCAAAATCTTATATGTTATGCACCAATTTTTCTTCAATACGAATATAAAATAATTAACAAATGTCAAAATCCCCATAATCATAAATATCATAGTAATTGTTAATTGATTTTGACATGTTTCTAGTTTATATCGATGTGTTTAAATTTTTCTATATTCACTCTGCATTTTAAATCAATTCCATTTCTTGGTTTGTTTCCTCTTTTTCCTCTTCTTTTTCATCCACTTATGTTTTTCAATTGGATGAGTAAAGGTCTACAACTAGCTCGCCTTTCTTTATGCTTGTCAGCGTTGCAGTTTTGAGTAATAGATGTGTGACTAATTGCTCATTATTTCCCTTTCCGTTATTTGCTTTAAATAACTTGGGCAAATGATCAGAGGGTAAATTCATTTTTTGAGATTGAAGAAGGCGAATCGGTTCAGCTGTAAAGTCATCCTCTATATCTTCTTGTTGCTCTAGATTTTCAGTAATACGGAGTAACTGCCACACCAAGGTAGTGTCCTCTTGCATATTGTCATTGCTATCTTGTTCAGTTATGACCTTTACTGTAGCTAAGATTTCTCCTTCTCTCTCTTCTTCTTGTTCTAACCCACATTTTTTTAGTTCTACTCTCGTCGTAAGTAGTCTGCCAAGGGTTTTCAGTTGTAGGGGGCTGATAATATCGCAGCTCGTTTTTTTTCTTAGAGTACCTCATTGGCTCATGGCCTTATTTACGAATCACGTACCTATTGCCTTCTCGGACAATAGGCATCTTTATGACCAAATTTTTTGCACTCACCACACCTAGGAGGTAACCACTGATATCGCACATCTATATCAACAATCTCATCCCCATTCTCGACTTGAAAAGTATTAGGCATGCAGATTTTTTGAAGCATCCATTTAACTGTTACTTGGTCTATATAAAGTGGTCTGCCAATTCTACTTGCAAGCCTGCTTAGGTTGCCACATGACCAGAACTCGAGCAGAACATCATAAACCTCACCCAGATTGGTATCACTTCTATCGCTTCTTTATTAAGCTTCAACATACGATGCCATATCTTCACAACCATTAGCCTACCAAACACATAACAGTGCCTATTCTCTAAAAACAGATTCATATCATTCTCGTTCTGAAAATATAAGAGGAAGAAACCTTTCTCATTGCGTCGGACTAAGATCAAGCTAGGCCAAAGTCTCTTCATTTCGGCTTCCACGTCAAAAAATGGCAATTTCCCTCCTAAGAAGTACCCTACAACACAATTTTTTAAGCTTTCTAAAATAGTATCATCTGGGATAAACTCAACCGGACCTTCACCATTTGTGCAATAGCTCATTTGTTGCTTTGATCTGGCACTAGGTTCTTTTTCCAGTGATATCCAACATATTGATTTATCAGTTTCCAGTATACTTATAATAGACGATGTGCAATTTTTATTATGCTGTCTCTTAGCATCTTAGCATGTCTGGTCGAACGAAGCACGTCACTTGCATTAATAAGGGTTCAGTAATTTCGCTTTTATTGTGATCTTTATAGGAATTAGTACAGTACTTCAAATATGATAAAGACTATTAAACCTAGAGTTCTAACGTTAAACCTACAGTACTTCAAGCTATCACTATATATGCCATCTAATTAATATCCACATGTTTGAGTCATTCATATGTATTTTATATTCATATAACATATTATTGTCTTTCTTTCTCAGAATATAATGGCTAACAACAACATCAACAATGAAGCTGAAATCTTAAGGGCCAGAGTAATTGAGTTGGAAACCCAACTTAATGCAAAAACTCTAGAATTGGCAGACGCTGACTTTGTGTCTGATATGATGGCCGGCTTCTTCAACCAGATTTTTGATGAGAAGTTGGTTCTCGAGGCCCGGGTTCTCGAGCTCGAGGAGACGGTAGAGGAACTTGAAGCGGAGGTGGAAGAACTGACCAACGGTGGTCAGTAGTGTTTTTATTTTATTTGTTATTTTGTTGTTTTCGAGCCTTGGAGCTTAGGCTCCATTTGTAAGGTTTCAAAGTTGTTCCAAAAAATTAATAATAAAAGTTTCTTTCTGTCTTACTTCTTTTTTTGTTTTTGTTCCTAGAAATTATTATAAAAATTGACAGCCTAATAGACAGTCTGATACCAAACATTGGTGTAATTTGTTGAAAAATAGTAACAAACAATGTAATTAACAATTTATTGGAATTTTTTAAACTATAACAAAGAAACCAATGACAGAGTAATAGACAAAATGATACTAAATATTAGTGTAATTGTTGAAAAATATCAACAGACAGACTAATAAACATTTGAACATTAATTTCTTAACTAAAAAACCAATGACAGACTAATATCAAATATAGGTGTAATTGTTGGAAAATAGCAACAGACTAATAGAAAGACTGATTAATAGCTTAATATTATTTCTTTAAATAATATTAAAATTTTTATTTTTATTTCCTTAATCAATTTAATAGAAAGACTAATTAACAATTTAATATTGGTTCCTTAAATAATATGAACAATTTATTATTATTTCCTTAAATAATACAAACAATTTAATATTATTTCCTTAATCAATTTAATAGACAGACTAATTAACAATTTAATATTAATTTCTTAATTTTTCAAAAATAGCAACAAACATACTAATAGACAGAGTAATAAACATGCTAATTAATAATTTTGAATGGAACAGAAGAGCCAATGACAGACTAATAAACAAATACCAAATTTGTGGTGGAATTGTTGAAACATAGCAATACAGCAATACATAGACCAATAAACAATTTAATATTATAACACGAATAAATGCACTAATAAAAAAATGGTTGAGAATCTGATATCATATTTATTCATGTTAATAAAAAATATTTCACAAACGACAGATTTATAGTATTTAAATTGATATTATTGAGAAAAAAAATTAGTAATAGACAATATAATAAGTTTCTAAGTTAGGGTTTCACTACAGAAATAATTATTGATCAAACAAATATACGACAGTCTATTTGAAGTATTTTGAGTTAGAAACGTCAAAAGTTAATAAGTATTATTAAAAAAATGTATAGAAATCACTTTTATCACCACTGTAGTAGTCTACGAAACTTCAGCAACACGTTTTCTAATTCGATTGTCTTCGTAACAAAGGAAGAAAAAAAAATGAGAGGAAGGTTTATTTTGCCTTTCTCGTCACTTATTTAGAGAGAGAGGGGGTGGTTTTTTATCAGTGCATGTTGATTTGGGACGGTTTTCACCGCACAAGAGAGAGATAGAGAGGGCGTGGGGGGTGTTGTGGTGACGTGATAGACACGTGTCACAATCTAAAGCGGGGGTATCTATGTAAATATCCAAGTGGTACTGATTTACAGTTATTACTTTCGCGCTGGTACTAATGCCAATCTAGTACCGACCAAAAATTTACCCTATCATATATATGTATGTATAGCCCAAATGGCTATGAGAGACTAACCTTTTTATCTCAAGACCCTAGTTCTAACCACCCAACAAACAATCTATTTTTTGACAATTCTAATCTTTTGCCTTTTATTACAATTGTTTAACGCCTATTAACAATTTTTTAAGCTTAATTTTATTTCTTTGTCGTTAAAATCATGAATTTTAACCTAATTAAAAGGAGAAATGTATTTTTGTTTGCTTGATAATTTTACTATATGAAAACAATTTTTTTAACGCCGGACAATCTTTGGAGTCAGGTCGCTTCTATGGTAGAACAATACTTATCAACGGGATCCTCTTAGTGTATAAAAGCCACCACTCTTGAAAAAGAAACAAACATGATAATTTTTTTTTTAAATGCTAGCTTTGGCAAAAGCTATTATGAAAAACTTGATAAATTGTTGCAAAATCTTGTAATAGTTTTTTTCAATCTTTAAAATACGAACAAGAATGTGTTAAAAGTTAAAATTAGCCTTTTTACTTATATTCCCTATATATAAGTAAAAAGGCTAATTTTAACTTTTGGTGCATCATGGGTGTTTTAGATTGATAGTTCTTAATAATGTGTTGATTAAAGAAAATGCGGAAACACATAATAGTACCATAATAACATATTCTTATATAAGTTTATATGGAGAAATTAGAAAAAAAAAGACAATTAATAATATAGATTGATGACAACCTTTTTTCTAGACCGCTTTTTTATTTTAATAGAGAAATGTAACAAGTCAATCCAATACAGAAATAATATGGAAATAATTTCAATTATGTATTTTCATTCTTATCACATTTGCTCTTTAGCTAACTAAAAAAAAAGTTTCTGCTTACTTAATTTAGAACAAAATTGTAACAAATTTATTTATAATCATGCTTAATACCACTAATAAATTGTGACAAAGTACTATAAAGTATAAATTGGACAGTATTCTTTCTCTCTTCTTCCATGATTTTTGCGGACTAGGGTTTACACTTCCTGGTTGGTTACCTAATTGTTCTCTTTTTTTCTGCACAGGCTAGTTGTCTTCTGAAATTTAAAATCATTCACAAAAGTTATATTAAAGCATGAGACGTTGTAAGAAATCTACTTTTTGTGCTCATATACAATTTCTAAGTGAGTTTATGAAAATATTTTATTTTCAAACCGAATTGCATTTGCGTTTACATTTTTGTCTAGTGACATCATGATAGTTAATTCTTCCTAAATCATACCGGGTCTAGTTTCGCTATATACGTATGTGCCAATTGTAATTGTTTTAGTTGTCAGAGATTGTTAGAGATTTCGTCTGAATTGCAGATTTATTGGAGCAATTGGTAGATTGTTCAAATCTTGTCTAGAAAGTAGAAAATGTAAACCCCCACGAGTTAGTAAATTATGAACATGACTGGATAGATTCCAACTCGTTCGCAGAATGTTACCATCAAGTTTTTTTTTCTTCTTATTTCAGAGCGTGCTTATATGCTATAAGTAACATCAGTATACTATATAGGACTAGTGCTTCTTTAATAACAGGCAACCCGGAAAAATGGGAAATGAATTTTCTTATAACTAGATGGTCTGTTGATATAAGATCGAATGCCTACAATTAATTGTTGTTGGATATCAATACAGAAGTACTGTTTTTCTTTTGGAACGTAAGAATATTATATAAACAAAAATAGCCTTACTAGCCCAAGACGCTAGTTAAGGGTGAAATAGAGTTAACATCAGTATTACATCACAGAAGAGCTAGTAAATGAAACAATCTAAACAGAGACAACACTACCTAAATCTACCAGTACATCAGATGAATCTTAGAAAAGAGCTCAACAAATCTCTAATCTTGGAAATAACGATCAATAAAACAGCCTTAAACAACTAATATAGAAGTACTGTTGGTCGCATATAATTTGGTTGATTATTTTTCAAAATATACATTTGTTTCCTTAAAAAATAATGTAGTTAAATATATTTTTTTTTTTTAAAACTGGAACATACTCATTATTATTGATAATAATGTGCGCTATTACAAGTTTCATTGTTCTTACAACAAACTCTAAGTGACTAAACATAACCGATAATACATATCCATAAAAAGTCAACAATTCTAATGTTCACGTAAATCATCCCATCCAATAAATTAACCAAAATCAACCCTAATAGAACATAAGCAAAAATATAATTCATCTAAATAATTTACATAGAAGAATGAAAAATTGTCAATGAGGCAGCCTGAACGAAAAGTCGAGAAAAAAGCAAAGATAACAAAGTGTTGGGTTCGGTGTAGACGAAATGAACTCAAGTAAGATATAGTATTCTACTGGGCGCGGCTCAATGATCACCATCGGGGTGCCAGCCTACTAATTACCCGATCTAAAAGCACGAACAAAGGCTGAAAAACCAAAATACAACGGAGTGCTCCAATCCATCGCTACACACCCACAAAATCGTCAAATCAGTGCCAAGCACTCAATCAGATCATCAAATCCAACACAAAGACAAGCTCCTCCACCACTCATATGTAAATATTGAAACGAGAAATAAATCATACAAATAGTAAAAAGGAGGAAATTGTAAATAACTTTCACATATCGTCTAATTCACCAAACACTTTCCAACTAAGATAAAACCCAAAATCAACTAACCAAACGTAAGAACCCAAAATAAAAAATCAACTACAGACACAAAACCCATCAAAACTGAAGCAGCCAAAAGTGGTGTAGTCAAAAAAGTTACCGTGTTCGATTTAAAATCAGACAAACGGAACAATCAGCCAAAAGGGAGAAGAGTGAGCAAAAAAGAGGATCGAAGTCGATGAGTACCGAATAAAACAAATCATAAGGTAGTGTATCACCTTAGCAACAAATCTGTCATTAGAAACGTATGAACACATTACGAAACAAATCCAAAAATTACTGGGAGTAACATAATTCTGTACCTTGTGATAGGTGAGAAAAAGGCCGTAAATTCCACATCGGCGAAACAGATCCAAACCCAGCTGGGACCAGATTTGGAATTACGGAGAAAGCGAAATAGTGGTGTGAGGGAAATGATCCCCACATCAATTGAAACCCGTAAAACAAATCCAAATTTGTTGCGTGCAAGCACATTTTTTTTAGTTAGGTAGATCTCATTTCCTTTCATGTACTTCTTTCACTTTTTTTTATTAGTTAGCTAGATCTTACACGCAAAATCAAATAAAAATCATTACAGTTAGGTCGTAGCTTTGTGGATCCTAACATGCCATTTTTATACCTATTTTGAAAAGGTATATTCTTTTTTCTTCTCAAGTACTTCAAACATTTAGAATTTCTTTTCATTTGGCAACAGCAGAAGCTCTAAACGATGCTCATGGGGATGAAGAAGAGCAAGAAGATAAAAGCAAGAAGGATAATGTTGTTCAGGATTTTTACACTTTTATACACGATACTATTGACTTTTTGCAATTTTGTATACCATACTACCACTTTTCGGTGATTTTATACACTTTCGTCCAATAAAATTAAAATTCCGTATAAAAATAATATGTGGTAAGAAAAGATTTCATTATTTTTCCTAAAGTTCAAGCTATACTTGAAAATTTAAACAGTTTTGTACATACTTAATATATGGTATGGAATGAAAATGATATGTTTGAGGTCATGAGTACGCTACATGGATCAAGATATGCAACTGATATTACGGAAGAAAAAATATGGGTGTTATATATGAAAGTCGAGTGGACAGAAATTATTATATGAAAGTGTATAAAATCACCGAAAAGTGTTAGTATGATGCACAAATTAAATAATCTGTTAATATGATATATAAAATTGCAAAAAGTCAATAGTATGGTGTACAAAAATGCAAAAAATCCAGTTGTTCATAACGAATAAGCGATTTACTATATAATAGCCATATATAGTTCTCTCCCTCCCAGTGTAAGTAAACAATGTGATTTGTTGCCAAGTAGGTAAATTTTAAAGGGCTTATTGTGTTCAAGATCTCAAGAAGTAAAAGTTTAACGAACTTTTATACTGAGTTTTACTTTAATTTTCCTTCCTTTGAATTAGGATTGCAAAACCCTAAATTATGCTTTCTTAGTAGCTAATTGTTAGAGACGTTATCAGAGCCTCTGATTCAGAGGGTGTAAATAGTCTTTAGATGGAATGAACATTTAAAATTTGTACACATAAAAAAAATGGTTAAAAGCTGTTATTTTCCTTCCGTAAGGAGAAAAAACTGAATTTTGTCACAGTTTCTAATAAGAAAATATTAGCCGTTGGGAATGAGTACGCTGTTGTGTGAGTTAAGGAGTTATTGGAAAGCTAGCAAGCAAACATTTGGACAATCATCTGAATCTTTGATTGAGTTAGTAAAATCATTTATTGGTAAGACTTTTAACAGGGGAAGGTTATATGGGCTCTAACAAGTTAAATATTCTTAATTAGTGTAGATGGAAGCGCTTATTGGAAGTTGGAAAAAACAATATCGTTTACGAGGTTGTTTGTTTCAAAAAATCCAAGTATTAACTCGAATTAAATGTTTTAAAGAACATATGGGCTCTTATACAATTGTGCAAGAGCTAGGGTATCTAGCTATTTGCTCAATTCTTGATAGCCTAGGTTATACTGAAGAGCTCGACTCAGCTATAATATTTCTGTTTTTTGTATAAAGAGGGATGGGCTAAAATATTTTCAAAATTATTGTGCGAGGTACAATACCATCCATGCCAAATTTATAGAAGCAACTGATAATAGAAAAAAAGACTCATTGGTCAATAATCTTTGCGAAAGATTTTTTTGAGTTCAAAGATCCTCGACGGGACATTGCCGTTCAAAGCACTACATAAAAAACCAAATGGGTTTGGTTGTTTGGATGAGAGCTTTGAATATTGTGTGAAGATAAGTAGGTGGCTAGAATATGAAGGCCATATGAACAGAAGTTTAGGCTGAAGATGTTGACGTGGTTTAGCTTGAGATCAACTAGAGGAGTGAGAAGTGTTGTGAATATATTTATACACGATTGGATTGATGATAATTGTTGTGAATATATCGTTTTGTGATATTATCGAACAAAAGTTCGAGAAACGGTTTTTGTAATTATAGCATTGACTAATTATGTCATGGGTATTCCAGCAAGATAGAGTAACATGTGACTCTGCTTTAAATTGCAATTTTTTTTTTGCTGATTAATAGTTGGGCATGTTTATCACTATTGAACATCCCTTCATAGTGTGGTAAATTTTAGTCATTTCTCAATCTGCAATTCAATCTTTTGGTCTCCGGTTAGTGTAGGAGGGAATTTTAGTTGATTTTGTGGTTGATTTGAAGACTGGTAGTTTTTGATGATTTTTTAGTCATGTTTGGAACCTCTCATACCAATTTGAAATGATTCAGATTAGTTATAAACAATATCCGGAAAATAAACAGAATTTCAGTCTCAATTAAAAGTATAATAGTTTTACATGCAAAAATTTCTGGCTGACTTTTCCCAGAGCCGATCCGGCGCCTATATATATACACACCTAAGCCGTTTATTTTTTTTGGCGGCTTTTCAAATTTGTTCGAAAAAGCTCATAACTTTTGCAATAAAGAAAATCAATGCAAATAAAAAAAATGTGAACCATGTCATAATAAACAAATTGTCTATTATATTACGTGATATAGAACCTCAAATAACATAGGCATGACCTGCCCTTAGCCATCAATTTATCGACACAAAAAAACGCCTTTTGAGGAATATAACCTAATTGTTAAAGAGATATATAGCTAAAAGATTGTGGCATAAATATATTGATTTGTGTAGGCAAAAAAAAAGAAGGTAACGTTAGGAAGACTCGAACCAATGACCTGTTGAATATACCGGACGCTTGATAACCACTAGGTCCACTACGCTACGTGAGCTTCACAAATATAGAAGGCGCACTAAAATGCAGTAACACAAGTTTCAGTTACAACTGAACTTCAGTGAATTCAGTTTTCAGTTGTAACTGAAACTAAATCTTCGTATATAAGCTTAGATTAAAAGATTGAGAAAGATTACAATGAATATCCGAGACTTACAAAACCTATGAGTCACTCACATTTTAAGCCTATATTGCTATTGATCTTATTGCTCTCAACTATCCCATTTTAAGTTGGACTCCCGCCGTAGTTCATTCTCTCTTGCAATAACTATATATATTCTAAGATAATAAACTCCCAAGTTATGAATAAATAAAACAAACTCTATGACTGAATATGCATTTATATATCATGCTTACCAACAAAGTAACACAATATATTTAGGAATAAACTTTCCATGTTTAGTTCCGATTGATTGATCACTCAATCTTCAATTCTTCAATCTTTGACTTTTTAAATGAAGCTTCGCAAAACAATCTTCATTCAATATTTTGATATCCTACACATTTGCTATCGTCATGAATTCCTTTTTTGATCAGCAAACTGTATCTCATCAGAATCTTTGACATCACTACCAAAATCTTTCAGTTGTATAAGTCAGTTACAACCGAAGGTCTTCAAAGAATAAACCTTCATCTCGAAAAAGACTGAGGAAATTAATGCGAAAACCCAATTCTGATCCTACCTGCAGACCAGTCTATCGAATTTGCCTAATTGAATGCATGTATTTGTAAAAACTCTGCATGTAAGGCGACATTGTGAATGGACGGCACATTTTGCTAGGGATGATGCTGTTGTGTTTTGTCACTTGATTGATAATAACAAAGATCCTATAGCCTATGGTTGTTTTAATTGCACATCTGAATCTGCTAAAAATGAGGAATGTTGTAGGTAAAAAGAGGTGTGACGAGTCAATGTCCCAGCGAAAATATTTTTTGAGCTCTACCATCCTCGATGGGACATCGAAGTTCAAACAACTATGAAAAAATCAAATGGGTTAAATTGTTTGGATGAGAAATTTGAATATTGTGTGATGATGATTAGGTGGCTAGAATATAAAAGTCATATTGGACAGGAGTCTAGTCCGAAGTTGTTGACGTGGTTTAGCTTGAGAGCAACTGGCAGAGAGAGTACGGTTGTAATACATTTATACATGCTTTGAGTGGTGATCCAGTTAGCTTTGTTGCACAATCAATTGACTCGATTTCTGATACTATGCCGAACAAAAGGGAGAGACATGGTTTCTGTAGTAAATTATGGCATTGACTTATTTATTACAGGAAGATCTCACAAGCCACAAGATAGAGCTACCCTTCAAGTTAAATTGCAAAGACTTTATTATTGCTGATTAATGGCAGGCAAGTTTATCACCATTGGCATCCCTTCATATTGTGGTAAATAATAATTATTTCTCTATTTGTAGATGACGGTATCAATTCATGTAATCTGCTTTTCTTCATGTAGAACTAGTCTGCTATATAATTGAACTGGTTGTTGCTCATTTAGCTGCAAATGTTAGATATTGGGAATAATTTTAATTCGAAAAGAAGAAGTTATTTATAAATGTTGGACCATCTCTGCAGCTTAGCTACTAATTTTGGGCATGTAGATTGCTTAGCCCTTGTTACCTGTTTAGAATTGTAGCTGGAAAATGGCAAATTGTCTCACACTAGATGGCCGAGGATTAGAACTCTTATGTGGTTAATTAGTAATTGCACAATTCAACCTAGGTTCTTTGCATGATGTGCTTGTTACATTTAATGATGTTTCAATGATTTGTTTCCTTTGCAGATCTACAGCATGTAAATTACTTAAAAGTTTTTGTCTGAAAATATGAAACCCATTGAGTTGCTCTTCTATACAAGAGGGGAGATGTTGGACGTACGTAGTTAGTTCATACTTTTCCTACTTCGGGGTGTGAATGAATGTCGTAAAATTCAACCTTCAGCAAACTATATGATTATTACCTAATTTAGAACTGTACTTTTATAGCATAAAGTAGTGAAAAAAAAGGGAAAGTAGTCTCACCCTAGATGAGGGTTTATAATAAAATGTGGATTCAGATAAATAAAAGATTCATCAATTACTATGCTTGTAAACTTTTATAAAGTAAATTAAAATACCTGGTTGTGGATGTTTGTATAAATGATCAATCAAATTGGAGCTAATCCCCGGAATTTTATAATCTCAACTAGTTGAAGAGGTCAAGAGTTACTCTTGACTCAAAGATCTATTTAGTATGGAGGATCACTATCTGCTTAAATAACTTCGTAATTAAAAGTGGTATTCAGAACGTCTAGATTGAGATGAAATCAATTGGGCTTACAATTTTTCATCCTTTGAGAAGCAGAGAAGAGAGACAACATTATAAAAAGTCCCCACCAATGTTCTAAAAGGTGTAAGTCGGACTTTCGACGAATATTTTATAATGTTGTCCTAATTAGCTTCACACAGTATTTTGAGGGGCTCTCTCTTTCTTCTTTACTAGTCCTCTGCATTAAAATCGTATTAGGTAAGCTATCACTACATGATATTGCCTCTTACACCTGTTTATAAAAAAATGTTATTCTAGTTTTGTATAAACGTGATGCCAAAAATAACGAGGAAAGTGCTCTGAATGTTTAGTTGTCGCAAGCAGCGAGTTAAGACATTTTTTTTCATATCCCTAAAAGTTGGATTCGAATGGAGAAAACACGAATGCGTTATGAAACGGTTATTTTTTCCTAAAATTTGAAATTATGAGCTAAACCCTATACAGTAGTTAGAAGATAATTGCGCATTCCTATATAAACTGAACCACCCAGCTCTTATGAGTAGAAACTAGAAACTAAAATTAAATGTGATTTAACCAATTAAGCGAAACAGTTGCCAGTTACCCAAAGATCCATATTTACTAATTATTTTTTTGCATTGCTGGATTACCCTTAAACATAGCAATGGTTATATGTTAAGCATGAATCAAACCTCGTTGTACAGTACTCGTACCTATAAACGTAGTACATGTGTTGTGAGTGGGAACTCGTACATATCAATCGATAGTAAAACAGTGTTAATTTTCATCGTAGTATAACAATATTTATCAATGGATTTCTCTAACCTCTTAGACTCTCAGTGTACAAAAGCCGGCCGTCTTGAAAAGAAACAAACTTGGTACATTTTTTTGGGTGCTGAATTCATTTAGTGCCATGTATTTTGTATGGTTTTTGCTTTAATGTACCATGTTTCGAAAATGATAATGTAATGCACTCAACTTAACATATTTTTTGATTTATTGATCTCAGTTTATTAAAAAAAATTGATTTGGTGACCTACGTAACTTTATAAGTTTTAAAAAATTACAATCCGGCCCACATAGTTTAGAAATTAATAAACTAACCACATATTTGTTAAAAGTGACAAAATTAACCTTTTACAATTTGTTTTAAAAGACACGTTTCCAAATAAGCAACTTATCTTTTATTTTTTATTTTTTATTTTTTTAAAAAATAAATAAAAATTTTCCCAATAAAGTGGGAATTTCTATTAAAAATAATATGTTTTTCTGATAAGATTACTAATTTTTTTCCCATTTTACTGATAAAATTATTTCTCAAAGTTTAAAAAAAAAAAAAAAAAATCAATATAGAGAAAAAACGACTTTGAGGACGATGTTTTTCTTTAAGAAATTCTTTCCTTGGAGAAAGCACGCCTTTTTTGGGAAATTTAAAATATTTTTTAAAGAGAATATTATATTTAGAAAATTTTAAAGAGAATGAAACCTTTCTAAAAAGAAGTAAAAATTTGCCCACAGTGTTTATAAAAACTAGTAGTTCTTTTAAAAAGTTAATCAGTATATATTTCACATATTTTTCTAGAATATTAAATAAGAGCATATTATATATTTTAGTATAATAAAATATTGAAAGTTTTCACAATGATTCAAGAGCTTGTAAAAACTATATTTTTATTTAATATTTTTGAAAAATATGTGCAAATTTACTAATTAAAAATTTAAAATGGGAAATTTTTTATTCTTTTTAGAAAGATTTTATTCTCTAAGTTTTTTTATTAAAATATATTCTCTTTCCAAAATATTTTAAATTTCACAAAATAGCTTACTTTCTTCAAGCAAAGAATTTCTTGAAAGTATTTTTAAAATATATTGTCATCAAAATTGTTTTTTTCTAGATTAATTTTTTTAAGTAAATAAATTTAAAAAATATGATTGAGACATCATTTTATCGCTGAAAAGAAAAAGAAATCAGTAAACTTATCATAAAAAGAACTTTTGTTTTAAGAGAAACTCCTACTTTATTGGGAAAAAAATATTTAAAAAATATTCTTTAAAAAGAACAGTTGCTAATTAGAAAATGTGTTATTTTAATTTTTTTTATAAAAGAGTTAATTTTGTAACTTTCAACAAATTAATGACTAGTTTATTAATTTCTAAACTATGTGGGTTGGATTGTAATTTTTTAAACTTGTGAAGTTATGAAGGTTATCAAATCAAATTTTTTTAATAAACTGAGGTCACTAAATAAATTTTTTGTAAACTTGGCTAACTAAATCAAAGAATACGTTAAATTGATTGCACTAAATTAACATTTTTGAAACCTGATACAATAAATAAAAAAACAAGCAAAACGTATGGCACTAAAGTGAATTTAGCCCTTTTTTTTAAACCTCTAGCTTATGGCAAGCTATTTCGAAAAAAATGATAAGTTGATAGAATAAATCGTTGAAAAATTTTGTAATAGTTTTTTCAATTTTAGAATACGGCACAAAAATGGATAAAAAGTTTATCGCCTTTTTACTTATTTCTATTCCTTATAGGTAAAATTGTCTTAAAAAAACAATATGCATCTTGGCGATGAATGCTTTAAATTGATAGTTCTAATTAATAATAAATTGATTAACGAAAATTTCTAATTAGATGAAGACATGCAGAAACACATAATACTACCGTAATAACATATTCTTATTTAAGTTTATACGGAGAAACTAGAGAAACGAATAATGACAATTAATAATATAGATTGATGATAACTGCTTTATTAGACCGCATACACTATTTTTATAGAGAATGTAATAAATCAAATCCAATGTACTTAAAACCAATACATAAACGATATGGAAAAAATTTAGTTTGTGCATTTTCATTCTTATCACAATTTCTCTTTTTGCCAACTAAAAAAAGTTTCTACTTACGTAAGAACAAAAATAGTAATAATTTTAATTATAACCATGCTTTAAATAGGGAAATGTACTAATAATGTGACAACACATTCTTCTCTCTTCTTCCACCATCGTTGCCAATACTAGGGTTTCAACTTTCTGGTTGGTAATTACCTAATTGTTTCTTTTTTCCTGTCTAGGTTAGTTATCTTCTGAAATTTGAAATCTTTTACATTAGTTATCTTCTGAAGTCGTTGACTTTTTGTGCTCATTTACAATATGTCCAAGTTAGTTTATGGAAATATCTTATTTTCAAACCTAATTGCATTTGCATTTAATTTTGTCGAGTGATATCATGATTGTTAATTCTTCATAAATCATATCTGGTCGATTTCGCTATATATGTGCTAATTGTAATTCTTTTTAGTTGTTAGACTAGGTAATTTGTATTAAAGATTTCGTTTAGAGTGCAGAATTGTTAGAGGAATTGGTAGATTATTCAAATTTTGTCTAAAAAGTAAAAATGTAAATGCCCATGAGTTAGTAAATTATGAACATGACTTGAAAGATTCCTACTCGTCAGGAAATGTTACCAACTTACCATCATGTTTTTTTTTTTACTCCGTTGTGCGGTTGAATGCCATAAGTAACATTGACAAGCTATATAGGACTGTTTCTTCTTTAGTTCGTACTTCTTTTATAACACGCAACGCGGGAAAATGGGAAATGAATTTTCTTATAACTAGATGGTTTGTTGATATGAGATCGAATGCTTAAAAATAATTGTTGTTGGATCGCACATAAATTGGTATAGTATGGTTGAAAATATACCCTGATTCCCCTAAAATGATGTAGTTGAGTACTTATTTGAACAGTCAGATAAAGTTTACGATGTTTTCTTTCATATGGAACTTAAGTTATAACCACTTCTCCCTATTAGTGTTATAATTCTTTCAATGTAATATATGAATCTTCTCATGATCTTGTTAATCAACCTTGTTAGATTGTTTTTGACGTGGACGATTAAATTTGTTGAAATTGAAATTGACGGTTCACTATCTTTTTTTTAATTAAACGTGGGAGACCCACTTTTTCCCCATTGATTTTAAAGTTTAATTGACCTACGATCTTATTACATAGTAAATCAATACATAAAGTGAAAACAGAGAAAATTAGAACCTGAGAACCAATAATAAATAAACAATAAAATTAAAGCCCTCCTTTTATTAATTGATCAAACTTCCAACTCTCTACTGTCTCCTCTATTCACCCTCTGTCCTTACTATCAAACTCCATCGAGCAGAGAAATAGAGCCCTTCATTTCCTTGGATAGAATAAACTATTGTTGATTTTGAGAAATCCGACCACCAATAGATAGATTTGTTATCGAGCCATGAGAATAGTTTAACCCTTTTGTAGATCCTTTCTTCAAAATCTTATAGGTTAGACACCAAATTTTCTTCAATACTAATATAAAATAATTAACAACTATCATAATCCTCATAATCATAGAGATCATAGTAATTGTTAATTGATTTTGACATGTTTCTGATTTATATCGATGTGTTTTAATTTTTCTATCTTCACTCTGCATTTTAAATTCATTCCATTTCTTGGCTTGTTTCCTCTTTTTTCTCTTCTTTTTCATCCACTTATGTTTTTCAATTGGATGAGTAAAGGTCTACAACTAGCTTGCCTTTATTTATGCTTGTCGGCGTTGCAGTTTTGAATAATAGAGTTGTGACTAATTGCTCATTATTTCCCCTTCCGCTATTTGCTTTAAATAACTTGGGAAATGATCAGAGGGTAAATTCATTTTCTGAGATAGAAGAAGGCGAATTGGTTCAGCTGTAAAGTCATCCTCTATATCTTCTTGTTGCTCTAGATTTTCAGTAGCAACATACGGAGTAACTGCCACCAAAGTAGTGTCCTCTTGCATATTGTCATTGCTATCTTGTTTAGTTTTGACCTTTACTGTCGGTAAGATTTCTCCTTCTCTGTCTTCTTCTTATTCTAACCCACATTCCTGCCTAGTTTGTGATGGGGTCCGTATCAGATTTTTCTCCCATTTGTTCGCCCACTTTGATTTCCTTGGTCTCAACCTTACGATGTTGTTCGTCTTGTGTATTATCTGATTCCAAGTCAGCTATAATATCAAAAGGATTGCTAACATTTACTTCCACATTTTACTTTGCCTTTTTCACATATTTTTTTCTTATCGTTCCAATGTTAGCCACATTCCCAAACCTATCAACCTGTTTTTTAGTTCTACTCTCATCGTAGTAGTCTGCCAAGGGTTTTCGGTCGTAGGGGGCTGATAATATCGCAACTCATTTTTATGAAGTACCTCATTGGCTCATGGCCTTATTTACGAATCACCTACTGCCTTCTCGGACAATAGACATCTTTATGACCAAATTTCTTGCACTCACCACACCTAGGAGGTAACCACTGATATCGCACATCTATATCAATAATCTCATCCTCATTCTTGACTTGCAAAGTACTAGGCAGATTTTTTGAAGCATCTATTTCGACACAAACACGGGCATGTCACTCTTAGCATTTAACTGTTGCTTGGTCTATATAAAGTGGTCTGCCGATCCTACTTGCAAGCCTGCTTATGTTGTCACATGACCAGAACTCGAGGGGAACATCATAAAACTTCACCCAGATTGGTATTACTTCCTCCGCTTCTTTATTAAGCTTTAACATACGATGTCATATCTTCACAACCATTAGCCTACCAAACACATAACAATGCCCATTCTCTAAAAACAGGTTCATATCATTCTCGTTCTCAAAATATAAGAGGAAGAATCCTTTCTCATTGCGTCCGACTAAGATCAAGCTTGGCCAAAGTCTCTTCATTTCAGCTTCCACGTCAAAAAATGGCAATTTTCCTCCTAAGAAATACCCTACAACACAATTTTTTAAGCTTTCTAAAATAGTATCATCTGGGATAAGCTCAACTGGACCTTCACCATTTGTGTAATAGCTCATTTGTAGTTTTGATCTGGCACTAAGTTCTTTTTCCAGTGATATCCAACACATTAATATATCAGTTTCCAGTATACTTCCAAATGATGTGCAATTTTTATTATGTTGTCTTTTAGCATCTTAGAATGTCTGGTCGAACAAAGCATGTCACTTGCATTAATAAGGGTTCAGTAATTTCGCTTTTATTGTGATCTTTATAGGAATTAGTATATATGCCAGTACTTCAAATATGATAAAGAATATTAAACCTAGAGTTCTAAGGTTAAACCTACAGTACTTAAAGTTATCACTATATATGCCATCCAACTAATATCCACATGTTTTAGTAATTCATATGTATTTTATATTCATATAACATATTATTCTCTTTCTTTCTCAGAATATAATGGCTAACAACAACATCAACAATGAAGCTGAAATCCTAAGGGCCAGAGTTATTGAGTTGGAAACCCAACTGAATGCAAAAACGCTGGAATTAGCACACGCTGACTTTGTGGCTGAGATGATTACCAGCTTCTTCAACCAGATTTTTGATGAGAAGTTGGTTCTCGAGGCCCGGGTTCTCGAGCTCGAGGAGACGGCAGAGGAACTTGAAGCGGAGGTGGAAGAACTGACCAACGGTGGCCAGTAGTGTTTTTATTTTATTTGTTATTTTGTTGTTTTCGAGCCTTGGAGCTTAGGCTCCATTTGTAAGGTTTCAAAGTTGTTCCAAAAAATTAATAATAAAAGTTTCTTTCTGTCTTACTTCTTTTTTTTTTTTTTTTTTTTTGTTCCTAGAAATTATTATAAAAATTGATAGCCTAATAGACAGTCTGATACCAAACACTGGTGTAATTTGTTGAAAAATAGTAACAAACAATCTAATTAACAATTTATTAGAATTTTTTAAACTATAACAAAGAAACTAATGACAGACTAATAGACAAAATGATACTAAATCCAGAAAAAATAAAAAAATCTAGAAAAATTATAAAATTATAAAATATGTAAAAAAAAAAAAAAATTTGAATAAAAAATGAAAAATTTCCAAAAGAAATCCAGAAAAAATAGAAAAATTGGAAAAAACAATTAAAAAATTGGAAAAAAATTATAAAATTATAAAAAAAACAAAAAATAATTTTTTAACAATCTCTTACAAAATTTATAAAAATTCCAGAAAAATAAAAAATACTAAAAAAAATAAAAAAATTCCGGAACAAATTAAAAAAATCCAGAAAATTTATAAAATTTGGAAAAAAATTAAAATTTTGGAAAAAATCCAAAAAATTCTTATAAAATCTTTAATATTATTTCCTTAATTTTAAAAAAAATAGCAACAAACATACTAATAGACAGAGTAATAAACATGCTGATTAATAATTTTGAATGGAACATAAGAACCAATGACAGACTAATAAACAAATACCAAATTTTTGGTGGAATTGTTGAAACATAGCAATACATAGACCAATAAACAATTTAATATTATAAAACAAGAACAAATGCACTAATAAAAAAAATGGTTGAGAATCTGATATCATATTTAAATTGGTATTATTGAGAAAGAAATTAGTAATAGACAATATAATAGGTTTCTAAGTTAGGGTTTCAGTACAGAAATAATTATTGATCAAACAAATATGCATTCGATAGTCTATTTGAAGTATTTTGAGTCAAAAACATCAAAAGTTAATAATTATTATTAAAAAATGTATAGAAATCACTTTTATCACCAATGTAGTAGTCTACGAAACTTCAATAACACGTTTTCTAATTAGATTGTCTTCGTAACAAAGAAAAAAAAAATGAGAGGAAGGTTTATTTACCTTTCTCGTCACTTTTTTAGAGAGAGATTGGGTGGTTTTCTGTGAGTGCACGTTGATTTGGGACGGTTTTTACCGCAGAAGAGAGAGATAGAGAGGGCGTGGGGGGCGTTGTGGTGACCTGTGTCACAATCTAAAGCGGGCGTATCTATGTAAATAGCCAAGTGGTACTGATTTGCACTTAGTACTTTTGTGCTTGTACTAATGTCAATCTAGGACCGACCAAAAATTTCTCCTATCATATATATGTATGTATAGCCCAAATGGCTACGAGCCTAACATTTTTATTTCAAGACCCTAGTTCGAACCACCCCACCAACAATCTATATATAGGTAAAATTGCCTAAGAAAAGAAACTTGCATATTGGTGCATCATGGGTGTTTTAGATTGATAGTTCTTAATAATGTGTTGATTAAAGAAAATGTGGAAACACATAATGATACTATAATAACATATTCTTATATATGTTTATATGGAGAAATTAGAAGAAAAAAAAGACAATTGATAATATAGATTGATGACAACCTTTTTTTTTTTCGGAAGGTAAGAATTTTATAGAACAACAAACAGAAAATAAGGATGATTGCACAAGCCGCAACCTAAGCCTTAAAAGAGAGTTTCAAGCTATACAATCATACAAAGGGAATAAATATAGAAAGCAGTGAGTTTCTTTAACATAGCCAAAAAAGCATAATTCTAAGTTAAAACGCTTTAGAATGGTGTGACAGAGACCTGTGAATTGATCTTGCAAATGGAGTTCTTCTTGTCCTCGACTTTGCTAAGGATACACTTAGAGCCATAACTCATACAATTTAACTTCTTTTTGTTAAGTTTACCAAGCCAAGGCTTGTCAGCATCTGCCATAAGACTCTTAACATCAAAGAAGCTGAGAAGTACTAAAGATTTGCATAGATTTGCCCAAATGACAACCTGTTTTACTAAATTATACCTGTAACCTTTAGAGTAGGATTTAGCTTCCATAGTATTATCCTGGTTTCTTTTCACCCACCACTTCCTTCCCTGGTTAGATAACCAAGAGTTGTGCCTGAATTGAGAAAAGTTAACACAAAAAGTCCATCCACTAGAGATGAGAGTAGTAACCTTAAGATCATTATTAATACTTCTAGGAGAGTTGTAAAATAAGACCCATCCCAGACTCAATCTAACAAGTTTCATTTTGTAAAAATATTATCCTTGAGTTTCCAGCACCTGGCAATGTACACATTCCTATTAGAATTAGGAATTTTTCTAAGTCCATTGAGCTTCACCTGAATGTAAAAATCAATGGTGAGGATGTTAGAAGTAGCATCATTATGAAATTTGCCATGTCTTCTATCATTTCTTTCCTTCCAAATGGTGTAAACTGTGGAAGAAAAATAACTTTTCCCAGCTTAGCTGACAAGCTATCACCTTTGAAATGGTTTAAGGCCCATTCAATCCACTGATACCATGTATTGCGAAGGCCAAGAAAGCCAGCTTTGTACATGAGATTGTGGAATATGCTTGTGGAGTAGTAGCATTTGAAAAAAAGGTGGTCCATATCCTCAATATGGTTACCACAGAGAGAGCCTTAATATGGTTACCACAGAGAGAGCATGTAGCATCAATATTAGGGTACCAAGAGCTTATTCTGTCCATAGTGGGCAGTCTTTTGAGCATAGCTTGCCAAATGACAACTACATTTAGAGATATTATATTTGAACTAAACAAGCATGCTCCACTAAACTGTAGCTTTCTTGGTTCTAATATGATCCCACATGACTTTAACAGAGAAGCACTTATCATTTATGTTCCAAGCTATTGTGTCCTCTTTATCAACATTGATCGGAGGGTGCACTAAGCTTTTGAGGTACATGATGTCAAGATTAAAACAGTGAGGCCATTCCCAACAGCCATTGTTAATGATGACATGGACTTTCTCATTGATTGAGAAGTCAGTGTCATGAAGCATGGCCCTAGTGTGGGCTCTAGGGAAGATAGAACCCATTTTAAGCCAATTATCATACCATAAATACGTACTTTTAGCATTGCCAATTTTAAAGTAGATTAAAGGAGCCAGTTTGTCTCCGGCCTTAAGAATTTTCTTCCAAGAGAAACTACATTGGGCAGGAATCTTAGCAACCCAAATGCTCCTATCTTTGAGCATATTAGAGTAAACCCATTTTTCCAGAGGGAATTATTAGAAGGATTACAGATATTCCAAAAAAGTTTAACAATAAGAGCTTGATTCCATACTTTAATATTCTTGAAACCTAGACCACCTTCTTTACAAGGAGTGGTAATATCACTCCAAACTACCCTAGCCCCACTACTAATCCATAAAAACTTTCCCAAAATTTGGTCAATTTCTTTGGTAACAACAGCAGGTAGGATAAAGTGAGTACAACAAAAGATAGTTAAGCTATAAAGAACAGAGTTTATGAGTTGGATTCTACCAGCATAGGTGAGGAATTTGCTAGTCCAAGAAGAGATTCTAGCAGTGATATTATTAACCAAGATCTTATAGTGGCTAGTTTGAAGTTTTGCAATAAGCAAAGGCAATCCCAAATAAGTAACAGAGAGGTTCTCTTTCTTAAAGCCTAGAAAACTAGTGATATCATGGAGGGTATTATCCTCTATCCTACAAGCAAACAAGCTACCCTTATCAGAATTAGGGGTAAGACCTGAGAATTTGGTGAAAAGACTAACTGCACTATAGAGAACATTAACAGAGTTCTGGTCACCATTACAAAACAAGAATAGGTGATCAGCAAAGCAAAGGTGAGTGAGCTTTAACTTCCTACACTTATTATGGAATTTAAAGGACTTATCCTTGGTAAAGTGTTCTAATATTAGAGAGAGAACATTCATGCAAATAACAAAAATGTAAGGGGAGAGGGGGTCACCCTGTCGGAGACCTTTCTTGCCTTTAAAATAACCTTCCATACTGCCATTAATCATGACAGAGTAGGAAGGAGAAGAAATACAAGTTCTAATCCAGTTTCTCATGAAGCAAGGAAAACCCATAATATTCAGAGTATCATTAATAAATGTTCAACTAATAGAGTCAAAAGCTTTCATTAAATCCACTTTAAGAGTGGTTCTAGGTTTTCCTTTGTCAAGGTGGTAGCCTTGAAGAATCTCCTGAGCAAGCAAAATGTTGTCACTAATAGATCTACCTTTGATAAAAGATGACTGATTTTTTAAAATAATATTGTCCAAAAAAGGTTTGATTCTACTAGCAATTAGTTTGGAAATGCACTTGTAAATAAAATTACAACAAGAGATAGGTCTATAGTCCTTTATAGTAGAGGGGTTCTCACTTTTAGTGATAGGGCTAAGCATGTATTATTAACTTCTTTTAGCAGAGCATTAGATTTAAAGAAATATTGAATGGCAAGAGTAACATTTTTACCAATAATATGCCAAGTTTTCTGAAAAAAGAAGCCATTGAAGCCATTGGGGCTAGGGGCCTTATTAGGATTAAAAGAGAAAATACAATCCTCAATTTCCTTATCAGTAACCAAAGAACTCATAAAGTTAACCATATCAGAAGTGATTACAGGTTTAACAAAAGCTCTCAAGGCATTAATACCAGGATAATATTTGTCACCTTTAGAGCCAATCAAATTCTGATAAAAACCAACAATGTTATCAATAATATCAGAGTGGTTAGTAAGAATGTCACCATTGGCATCATGAAGAGAGGAAATCCTCTTTCTATTATTAATTTGGTTTATAGCTTTAAAGAAGAATGATGTGTTTTGGTCTCCCTCTTTTAGCCAATTGATTCTGCTTTTTTGTTTGGCAAAACTTTCCTCATCCTCAAGAATACTTATTAAGTTATTCTTAGCAGTGTAAATAAAAGCTAAGGATACTGAGGTATCCCCCTTATCAAACTTAGTTTGGGAAATATGGAGCAACTCTTTAGCATTGGTAGCCTTAGCTCTAATGTCTTTACCATGACTGTTAGCACGTTTTTTTAGAGCTTGCTTGGTGGAGTGGAGCTCTGAAAAATCTAAAAGGTTTTGGGCCTGCCTTGAAAAGCTTGCCAAAGTTAATGATCATTGGAGTGTGATCATAAATATCATTTGGTAAAAAGGTAGCCTCTGAGTTGGTAAATAAGGTAATTCAAACATCATTAATAAGTACTCTGTCTATCTTTTTTTGAATTAGAAGGGAATCCCAATTGTTACACCAAGTGTATTTAAGTCCCTTGTAATTCAACTCATCAAGCATAGCATTATCAATACATAAAGGAAAATCATTATAATGAAGAGGCCAACTAGTGCTACCTTCTTTTCTATCCACATGGCTTCTTAGTGCATTGAAATCTCCCATCACCACCCAAGGAAAGCCTTGAGTATTACGAGAGAAGTCTACTAAGTCCTTCCACAAAATGGATCTTCTTATGGTGATTATAGGCATACAAAAAAGTGGCTAAAAAACACTCATTAGTGTTGATGCTATCTAAGAGACAATGAACATGTTGAGTACTAGCATGGATAACAGAGCAATTCCAAACTGCACTATTATAAGCCACTATAATTCTGCCATAGGGGGCAGACGTGATGTTAGTAACATAGTCCCACCCAGGAAAAGTAGTTCTACACGTAGGACCAACTTTGTGGGAAGGGATTTTAGTTTCTATAATGCCAACACAAGACAAATTATTGTTAAAAACCAAATTTCTGACAGCTTGTTGTTTAATAGATTTATTTAGCCCCCTTATATTCCAGCATCCTATAGAATTAAGATCTGTTGTCATTTCAAATATTTTTGGGGGGTATTAGCACTAAAATTGTTACTAAGTCTTTCCAGATGGGCTAGCTTTTTTTTTTTCATGTTTTTGTCAATTTTCTTAAGCTTATTTTTTTCCTTTCTAGTAAAAAGATTCTTGACATTAGTTTCAGATATTTTGCCTGAGATTTCAATGTCTTCCTCAACCTCTAGAGTGGGTACTTGTGACAAAATATTGTCATGTAATTCCCCATCATTTGAAGGAGCATCAAATTCATCTAGCTGGTCTATTTCCCCATTAAAGTTAGTCCCAACTATGTCCATATAAATGAGTATTAGTTGAGTGATGTGCTCTGGGGTTTTGATAATGCTTATCAGGGAGTCATAATGCTTAGCATTTAAATTGGTTTGAATAACTTCTCTAGGAGTAACATCCTTAGTAGTAAAATCCTGTTTATCAAAGATATTAGAGAGTCTAACACAAACAATGTCAGTTCCCTTAGATTTTAATAAGCTAGGAGTTGCTTTAACTTGAGCAGTTTTATCATTACCGATATGGTTACTTTGAAAAGAGACCCTACTACCCTTCTTACCTGAGTGTTTCTTTCTATTCCCCACTTTAATCCAGTTATCATTGCCATTAGTTGGCTAGCTATTAGTCTTGTGGTTATTATCATTAACATGGCAGTATTTAGCTAAATGGCCAAACAAATTGTAGTGAGTGCAAAGCTTGAGAATCCAGCTATAAGCCATATTAGCAGTAACGTTATCACCAAATTCATCTTCCACTAGGATATCAGAAGGAAAATCACTGTCAAGATTGACCTCTGCACAGATCCTAGCAGAGTCAAACTTGTTGAGAGAAGAGCTTTGCTCATCAGCATAGAGAGGCACCCCAATTCTACTCACAATTTCTACTTGTTGTGCTCATATACCATTTCTAAGTGAGTTTATGGAAATATCTTATTTTCAAACTGAATATCATTTGCGTTTGCATTTTTGTGTAGTGACATCATGATAGTCAATTCTTCCTAAATCATACCCGGTCTAGTTTGGCTATATACCTATGTGCTAATTGTAATTGATTTAGTTGTCAGACTAAGTAATTTATTGTTAGAGATTTCGTCTGGAGTGCAGATTTGTTGGAGGAATTGGCAGATTGTTCAAATCTTGTTTAGAAAGTAGAAAATGTAAATCTCCATGAGTTAGTAAATTATGAATGACTTGATAGATTTCAACTCGTACGCAAAATGTTAACATCAAGTTTTTTTTTCCTTCTTATTTCATAGTGTGCTTGAATGCCAAGTAACATCATCATGCTATATAGGACTATTTCCCCTTTAGTTTCGTGCTTCTTTAATATCACGCAATGCAGAAAAATGGGAAATGATTTTTCTTCTAACCAAATGGTCTGTTGATATAAGATCGATTGCTTAAAATTAATTGTTGTTGGATATCAATATAGAAGTACTGTTGGTCGCATATAATATGGTTTATTATTGTTCAAAATATACCGTTGTTTCCTTAAAAAATAATGTAGTTAAATACCTTTTTTTTTAAAACAGGAACATACTCATTATTATTGATAATAATGTGCGCTAGTACAAGTTTCATTATTTTTGGAACAAGCTCCAAATGACTAAACATAACCGATAACATAACTTTAATGTTCACCTAAATCATCCCATTCAACAAATTAGCCGAAATATACCCTAATAAAATGTAAGAAATAATACAACTCATCTCAATAATTACATAGAAGAGTGAAAAATTGTCAATGAAGCAGCCTGAACGAAAAATCGAGAAAAAAGCAAAGATATCAAAGTGTTGGGCTCGGTGTAGACGAAATGAACTCAAGTAAGATCTAGTATTATACTGGTCGCGGCTCAATGATTACCATCAGGGTGCCAGCATACTAATTACCCGATCTAAAAGCGCGAACAAAGGCTGAAAAACCAAAACATAACCGAGTGCTCCAATCCATCGCTACCTACCCACAAAATCGTCAAATCAATGCCAAACACTCAATCAAATCATCAAACCCAACACAAAGACAAGCTCCGTCACCACTCATACGTAAATATTGAAACGAGAAATAAATCATACAAACAGTAAAAAAGGGGAAATTGGAAATAACTTTCACATATCGTCTAATTCACCAAACACTTTACAACTAAAATAAAGAGGTTTTATAGGTTTAATACAACAAACTATTTGTTTTTAACGATTTGGATACCCAACTTTCAAAATTTTCAATTTGGTTACCCCACTATAATAACTTTTCAATTTAGGTACCACCGTCTAAATAAATTACGGAATCATGTCACGTGACATTTGACAAATGTTAATTTGAGAGGTAATTTAAGAATTTTGTACAAAAATATGTCATCCTATAAAAACGTTTTCCCCAATTTCACACATAACAAAAATTTGGATTATGTTCTAATTTTTATTATGTGTGAAATTGGGAAAAAAGTTTTTCTAAAATGACGTATTTTTGTTAAAAATTGTCAAATTACCCTATCAAATTAACGTTTGTCAAATGTCACGTGACATGATTCTGTGATTTATTTAGACGGTGGCACATAAATTGGAAAGTTATTATAGTGTGATACCCAAATTGAAAAATTTGGAAGATGCGTACCCAAATCGTTAACAAAACTATAGTTTGGTGTACTAAATGTATTTTTTCCCCTAAAATAAAACCCAAAATCTACTAAGAAAACATAAGAACCCAAAATAAAACATCAACTACAGTTACAAAACCCATCAAAACTCAAGCAGCCAAAAGTGGTGTAGTCGAAAAAGTTACCGTGTTCGATTTAAAATCAGACAAACGGAACAGCCAGCCAAAAGGGAGAAGAATGAGCAAAAAAAGGACCGAAATCGATGAGTACCAAATAAAACAAATGCTAAGACAGTGTATCACCTTAGCAACAAATCTGTCATTAGAAACGTATGAACACATTACGAAGCAAATCCAAAAAGTACTGCGAGTAACATAATTCTATACCTTGTGATAGGTGAGAAAAAGGCCGTAAATTCCACATCCACGAAACAGATCCAAAACCAGCTGGGACCAGATTTGGAATTACGGAGAAAGCAAAAGAGTGGTATGAGGGAAATGATCCCCACAGCAATTGAAATGCGTAAAACGAATCCAAATTTGTTGCGTGCAAGGGCCTTTTTTGTAGTAAGCTAGATCTAATGTCCTTTATGTAGGTCTTTCTCTTTTTTTTTTATTAGTTAGCTAGATCTTACACACAAAATCAAATAAAAATCATCACAGTTAGGTCGTAGCTTTGTGGATCGTAACATGCCATTTTTATACCTATTTAGAAAAGGTATATTCTTTTTTCTTCTCAAGTACTTCAAACATTTAGAATTTCTTTTCATTTGGCAACAGCAGAAGCTCTAAACGAAAATGATACGCTCATGGGGATGAAGAAGAGGAAGAAGATAAAAGCAAGAAGGATAATGTTGTTCAGGGTTTTTTACACTTTGGTACACGATACTATTGACTTTTTACGATTTTGTACACCATACTACAAGATTATTTAATTAGTACACCATACTACCCCTTTTCGGTGATTTTATATACTCTCGTCCAATAAAATTAAAATTCTGTCAAAAAAGAATGTGGTCAGAAAATGTTTCATTATTTGCCCTAAAGTTCAAGCTATACTTGAAAATTTAAACGAGTTTGTACATAATTAATATGTTGTATGGAATGAGAATGATAGGTTTGAGGCCAGTAGGATACATGGATCAAGATATGCAACTGATATTACGGAAGAAAAAATGTAGATGCTATATGTGAAAGTCGAGTGGGCGAAAATTATTATATGAAAGTGTATAAAATTACCGAAAAGTGATAGTATGATGTACAAATTAAATATATGGTAGCATGATATATAAAATTGCAAAAAGTCAATAATATGGTATATAAAAGTGCAAAAAAAACCCGTTATTCATAACGAATAAGCGATTTACCATATAATAGCCATATATAGTTCTCTCCCTACCAGCGTAAGTAAACAATGTTATTTGTTGCAAAGTAGGTAAATTTTAAAGGGCCGGTTGTGTTCAAGATCTCAAGAAGAAAAAGTTTAACGAACTTTTATACTGAGTTTTACTTTAATTTTCCTTCCTTTGAATTAGGATTGCAAAACCCTAAGTTATGCTCTCTTAGTAGCTAATTGTTAGAGACGTTATCAGAGGGTGTAAATAGTCTTTAGATGGAATGAACATTTTAAAGTTGTACACACACAAAAAATGGTTAAAAGCTGTTATTTTTCCTCCGTAAGGAGAAAAACTGAATTTTATCACAGTTTCTAATAAGAAAATATTAGTGCGTTGGGAATGAGTAGGCTGTTGTGTGAGTTAAGGAGTTATTGGAAAGCTATCAAGGAAACATTTGAACAATCATTTGAGTTTTTGACTGAGTTAGTAAAATCATTTCTTGGTAAGCCTTGTCAGAGCAATCGCATCAGTTCGCTTATAACTCCAATTACCTTAAATATGAGTAGATTGTTCTAAAATTGTACATGCATAAGTTTTTTTATCCATTATCTTAAATATACATGAACTTAAATATCTTTCAAATATAAGTGATCAAAATATTCATTTATAATTTAAATAATAATTTTGCTCTCTTACTTTTCTCTTATTCTCTCTCATTTATTTGTACTTTTCACATATAAATTAATAAAATAACAAAAATACAAGTTGTATAGTTGTGATAAAGAAATTGATAAAAAAAAGTTGATAATTTGTATAAATCAAAATGTTTTCTTATAAGTTGTAAAAATGTACTTTTTACTTTAAATATGATAAACAGTCTAAGTTATTTAATGTGCTTGCTCTAGTAAATTAATTTGGCTTGAAAAAAATTGATATAAGTATATTAAAATATAATAATATTTAGTTATGATAATAAATTTGATAGTGAAGTTGAAAAATGTATAAAATTAAACTGTTATCTTACAAATATAAAAGTGATGCTGATAAAGCCATAACTTTGGTCGGTCGCGTTAGGCTTTTCAACAATGATATAATAGTAAATCAACTGTGAATAATGGACACTTCCTGATCTTTATTATTGCTCGGATTATTGTCCTTATTCGGACTATTACACTTGCTCGGATTAGTATTTCGGTTTTACAATTGTGCTCGATATGACTATTTAATCTCTCGTCTTGATCTTTCTCCCCTTTTATTCGGTGCTCGGCTTTGTCTTTCTCGGTTGATTTCTTGAAGTGGTGTGTGTTGATTAGTTTCTCTCTTTTCTCAACTTCTCTCTATATTTTTTGGATAGATTTTCTGGTCCCTTTTCTAGGAGGGGTAGTTGGCTATTTATAGGCAACTATGCCTTCTAGGATGTTGACAAATGTCTTCATCCCATGGGTTTTTCAGACATGGGTCCCCATTTGATTGGGCTTGGGCTTTTGATAGTAACACCTCAATTCCTATAAAAAGTATGAGACGACCCATTTAAGCGTTGGATACCCATTTATAAAGTGGGTTGATTATTACCCGAATAGAATATTCGGGTCTAATTTTTATGTTCTATCAAGTGCTCCCTGACTTCCTCGGCGTGGTTTCCATGTCGGGGGAGTCATGTTCGGTTTGTCGAGAACGTTACTTCGGTCTTGTCTTTCCCAATGCTTCATCGAGAAACGCAATAGACTCATGACGGTTCCCTGGGGGGCACATTTAATGTTTCCTATCCTAATATCTTTCTTCGAGGAAAACTCCTATAAAGGAGTGTGCTCCCTCCATAATTAGGCATTTTACTACTAATTTGCTCGTGACATAATGGCTTCTTCAGGTTCTACTGGTGAGAGCTCCTTTAATTATATTTCATATTTAGAAATGGAAATCAAGAAATCTCGTACCGCGAATAAGAAACTCGTGGCCAAGGTTTCAGACTACAAGAAAAGGTTGTCTGACATGGATTCTGATCATCATGTGACGATGGCCGATCGGGATTGGGCTTACGAGCATATAAAGAAGCTCGAGGCTAATCTGGCTAAGTAGAAGGCAGCAAAAAGGGCCTATAAGCTTGCCTTCAAGGAGTTGCATGCTCGGTCTAAACCGAGTTCGGATGACGATGAAGAAGGCTCTTCCTCGAAATAATTAGTTTTTTGCGATTTCTGTTGTAATTTCTTTTGAATGGGGAGTCTTCTCCTCAGTTGTAATCGAAGTTTTTGAAATTAATAAAATATTTCCCTATCCTTGTTCTTGTCTGTTCATCTTCTTGATATCTTTTTGGATGACTTTAATTGGGTTTGGAACTGTAGTTAATTCGCCGTAAATGCTTTTGGGAAGTTCAAGAGGTTGTATTTCTTCGAGATGACCTTTGATCTACTCATTGTTTCTTCTTATAAAAGGGGACTGTCCCTGTATTCTTTATGCAATTCATTCTTTATTGACGAACAAATGGCTTCTCCTCTTGAAAACTATGGTGACAACCTTCCTGAATATGTTGCTCGTCTGGAAGAGGAAGTTCAGAAGATGCGTTATCTCGAGAAGAGGGTTGCCCGGCTATCGGTGGAAGCTCGTCGGGCCGCCGAACTAGACGAGCGATTGGATGCCCTGGAGAAGGAGCACCAGAGGTCTTTGCTCGACAGTATTCGCGCTCGTGCTCGGATCAAAGAGCTCGAGGCCTCCAGAGATAGGCAACTTGCTTCCAAACTGGCCCTTAAGGAAGTGTATGCTCGGTCGAAAAGGAAGCCAAATGACGAAGCGGGCCCTTCTACGAAATGATTTTATCATTTTTTTATTGTATTTCCTTTTATTGCTTCTTCTGTAACGAAGTATCAATTAATCAATAAAGACTTCTTTCTCTTGTTTATATCTGAATTACTTTCCCAATGCAACTTCTTATGACTGCGCACGCTTGTGGCCTCATCAATGCTTTTTCTTGGGCCTAGCGTTTGACCTTATCCATTGGACCTTCTTACTCTTTATATCTGGGGACCAATAGGATTTCTTGAGCCTTGTGCATAAAAATCTTATTCACCAGAGTTTTCTTGATCTCTGTGCAAAAGATCTTAGATATTTATTTGAACCTAATGCCTTTCCCCAGAAATGACGCGTGTTTCAATGCCATTATTACTTGCCCTCTTTAAATATTGGTAAGAATCCAAGCGTTTTGTGAATAAGAGTGGCTTTTAATTACTCACGCTTTTTTAGAACCTTTGGGGAATCCAAACGTTCTTTCTTGAACAGACACATCTTTTAATTGCCATCGCTTCTTAGTACCCATTGGCGAATGGTTGCGACTCTCAATACCAGCCCTCATCTAATTGATCTATAAATACCTGCTTACAGCATGGTTACATCCACAATTCTCATCATATTATTTCCCCCCATATATAGACCCTCATCTTATAATTTCCCTAAGATGTCTGGTCCTTTCACCCCATCAACATTAGCTTTGCAAGTCGAGGCTTTTGAAGCCTCTTATAGCCATGTACAAAGGCTGTTGAGGGATGCCGAGGAGGAACTGAAGGTGATGCGTTATCACCATACCGAGATGGTTCGGGAATTAACTTGGCTAAGATCCGAACTGGCTTATAGCCGACGTGCTCGTCAGGCTCTAGTCGAAGAGAATGAGATGCTAAGGGGGAACCCGACACTGAGGGACAGGGATGTCTCTGCCGGGCCCTCTCATCGATACCGATCGACTTCCCCCTAACCTTCCCCCTTCTTTTTTTTTTTTTTATTTTTCTCTGTTTTTCCCCATCTTTTCCCATCTCTTTTTTTTTCTTCTTTTTATTTCTCCTTTCTTTTTTGTTTCATTGACTTCCTTTTTATTTGTCTGTTTCCTTCATTTCTTTATCTTCTTCTTATCTGTTTTTCTTCTGTGGCTCCTCTTTCTTTTTCTTCATCTTCTCTCCCATCACTCTTTTTCTTTTTTCTTCTTTTTTGCACCACTATGATGTAACAATCAGCCCTGTGATCCTAAGGGTTTTGTGTTACATCTAGGGTTTTTGTCATTTTTCTTTTCGACTCTTCTTTCTTATCACTTCTTCTTTTCTTGCACTCTTCTTCTTTTCCTCTTCTTGCTTTTCCTTTCTCTTTCTTCTTACTTTTTCTTTTCGGCGTCTCCTGCTCACTTGGTCAGCTGATATATTTGATCCTTTGCCTGATCTTCTGTACTAGCTCTTCTCGGATGTAATAGATCTTCTTTTCGGATGTAACAGATTTTCTTTTCGGATGTAATAGATTTTCTTTTCGGATGTAATGAATAATGATATATCTCATCTTTATTAATGAAAAGTATTTTTGCCCCTTTATTTTTGCACTTCTTTTTATATTGCACCTGTGGTTTGTTGTTTGTCGGGAAGTTAGATCTTTGAATATCTCGTCTTTATTTCCTTCTGTACTGTTGTATCAGATGTCAGTAGATGTCCCCATCACTGTCGAATATAGGTGCATGCTCCCTAGTAGGTCAGGAATACGCATGCTCCCTAGTAGGTCAGGAATATGCATGCTATCTCCGTTCTATAAGTACTTCTCTTTTCTTTGGTAGTTTATCATCTCTCATTTTTCTTTTTGCTTCTCTCTCCCTCAGCCCTTTATTTTCTTCCGTACTATAACAATTTCCCAGAATGTCTGGACCTATGGTGAGATATCATGCTCAGATGAAGGGCTTGGACACTGAGGTATCTCGGGTCCGCCATCGGATGGCAAGGCTTGAGAAAGAGTACGGCGTTTTGGCCTTGAGCTTGTTCGGCTCTTATCCCGAAGAGACGGTGAAATGGACCGAGATTTCGGCACTGAGTCGTCAGCTCGATCACTTGTTGTCACAGAGAAATCATATGGCCAACTCCTGGTATGATGCCGAGGAGATTTGGGACCATGCTCAAGATGATTTTGATAACTCTCCTCAAGGCCTTGCTAGCATAATGGTAAAGAATGCTCGGCTTGAGGAACGCGTCAGGGCTCTTACCACGGAGAACAGTGAGCTCTCCTCGGAGAATGACAATTTGGTCGCCATGAATGACTCCTACCAAGCTCGGTTGAGTTGTTCAGCTCGTTCTGCCTTCTCTCGGTCTGGCAGTTCGATTTTTCCACCCATTGATCCTTAGATTGGGCTGGTTTTCTTATGTATTTCCCCCTTTTCAATTTGTGTTTTGTTTTCTGTATTTGATGAATCAGTTGTATCTTCTCGTATCTCGTGCCTGTCTTGTGAACCATTGTAACGCTTCGTACTTTGTGCCTTTTGATTCTCTATAAATGCTCCCTATTGCCTGTATCTCATTACCAATTTCTACCTCTCTTGTTTTATAATTTGCTTCTTCTAACTTGCTTTTGCGTGAGATGGCTCCCATCACTAGGTCTGCCTCCAAAAAGAAAGCCCTTATGGAAGAGGAGCCTACTTTTCTGCTACCTCGTCCCCCTGGTTTTGGGGAGGAGGATTTGACTCCTCTTCAACTAAAAGAAATTGAGATGTCATGGCTGAAACATGATCTCATGTGTGCTCGGACTGAAGTGAGGAGGTTTAAACAATACTGGGACGAGGAGGGCACTGCTCGTTTCAAAGCCGAGCAAAAATGCGAGTCTCAGTCTTACGCCTTGAAACAGGCTGAGATGGCGATTTCTCGTTTGATTAGGGAGAAGGAGCGTCTGGAGGAACTTTTGGCGAAGAGGGATGTTGCTATGGGGGATAGTTCGAAAAAGTAGGATGGGTGTATTTTCTTGTAACATTTTTCTTTTTCTGTTGTATTGTTTGTGTTTCCCCCTTTGTGGATGAATAAAACTTGTCTTGCACTTGATTCTGTCCTATTTTATTTCTTGTTTGCTTCACTCTTTTATGTTGATATCATTTGATGTCTCTCAGCATACACCGAACAATATGCCCGGTTATCCCCCCGGAGAGCGTTGTTAGACTTGATGCTCCCTGCCGTCAAGCTAGAAACGGTCTTCGTCCACCTTGTTCGGTGTGCCCTTTGGGTAAGAATTGGTTGGGAGTCGAGGAACTTTAATCGGGGGACATTCTCGGTGTGATAATAGTGGTAGCGTATGTGGTAAGCTTTTCGTGGTAGGGTCCACTGGCCGTTTATTTAGGTGTAATGATGTGAACTGCCTTGGGTAGTGGGATACGCGCTGACGTGGCGAAATCTGGAGCGTTTATATGTTAAAAATAGCAGCGGTTGTTGACTTTTGTATGGTTGGAAAAAAGGTAAACCTCTGTTACACGAAAGGACGGTTATTATTTTATTCTTTTTGTGACTCCACTCCTTTCTACTGTGCCAAGTAATCCTTTTTTTATTTTTATCACAGAATTTGCTGAAGAAAATATCTCTCTCTCTCTAAAGCATATTCTTCTCGCCAAAAAGGAAAAGAGTTCGGCCGCTTGATCTAGGGTTTCGTGGTTTTGTTGGAAGACTTGCTGCTGTTCTCCCGTGCTTGTTCATAATGATAACCGTAAGTGTTCTTTCTCTGTTGGTAGGGGTTGTAGGGAATTTTGTCGTTGTGGTCATAGATGTGTCACTGGTATATGGTTTAGGTTGTCTATATGTGTATGATGATTCTTATGTATCTGGTTAATGTGAGTGCGGTGGGGGGGGGGGGGTGCGTTATATTGATGTGGTTCTTGTTTGTGTATTTGGTTAGTATATTGATGGAATTGTGAATGATGTTTGGATAGGAAATTCTGACCCAAAGTGTGGCCCAAGTTGGCACATTCGTGGAAAAGGATTTTAAAGAGCTTGCCGGAATACCTGACAACATACATATCCGGTTTCCTATTTCTGACGAGGAGGTGCTGGGATTTGTTCCTGCCGGCGAGGTGGCTGTGCGCTCTTCGGCATTTTTTACTGGGGGTCTTCGACTTCCTTTTACAAACTGGGTGGCTTCGTTCTTTGAGGCCGTCCAGATTGCTCCAGCCCAACTGGCCTTAAATGGTTACCGTACTCTGAACGATATTCAAAGGTTATCGGAGTTGGCCGGAATACCGATTGAATTGAAGGACGTCTTCGGAGTCTACAGTCTGAGCTTTGAGCGTCGCAGCTCGTATCTGAAAACCCAGCGTACCTATTGCCGGCTTGTTATCGGTTTGCCGGATACCAACAAAGAGCGCAATCTTGGTATCGTGATAGCTTCTGGTGAATGGGGCTCTCCGGGACACCAGATTCCTGACCGGCCACCAACGCTCCCCCTATGCCCGATCTCGGCGCTCCCAATGTAGAGGCTCTGTTAGCTCTTTGGAAATGGTGGGGGCCGGGACCGACGCCGGATCCGGTGAGTCGTACTGCTCCAATGCTGCTCGGGTACCCTATGGGGTCGGTGACCAAGGGGAATCCTGCGCCCGAGATCCCCAAAGAGCCTGAGGAAGAGTTCTTGAAAGTGGTCCGGGCACGAAGTGCTGCTCGGCTCGGGAAGAAGCTCGTTCGGTCTAAGAGTCATGCGTCTGACCCTGTTGGTAGAGTAACGAAGAGGTCCAGGGGAACCGATACATCGGTTACCGAGGAGGCTGATATCGTTGGCTCGGGCGAGGGGGCGGTTGCTGCCGCCGAAGGGGATACCGCCGAGGATGCCTCTGTGCCGGGCGAGGTATGTGTATATGTATTATGATTTTCGTGTCTTTTGGTTATCGGTTGGTTCGCTAGTGCTTTGCTTTATTAGTTATCTTGTTTCAGCTACTGACTTCTCCATTGGTTACCCTCGCTCTTGCCCGGTCGATGGGTATTATTGTATTTCAGGGGTCGGTCGATAGCCTGTTCGGACATATCAACATGCTGGTGGCTATGGGGAAGGAAACGATGACCCTGCCTGCGGTCTCGCCTGTCCTTTCCGAGGCCGTGTTGGACCTGTCTGGTATCTCGCCCATCCGTACAGAGGATGTAATCGAGCGCAGGACCCCTGAGACTAATGCTCCAGAGAAGGAGGCGGTCGAGGAAGTGGATATGGAAGGCGGCGAAGAGATTGCCGGGGATGTTGTGACGGGTGTCGAGGATGAGGCTCTCGACGGATCCGAGAAGGTGTTGGTTGACGGGGTTGCAATGACCCATTACATCGACCGATGTGGGGGTGAGCTGCTGGAGCAACCGCGAACCTTGAAGATGGGGTATACGGCTCTGAAACCCCTTGCGTTCAAGGATGCAGAAAGACTAGCTGCTCAACCTACAATGTCGGTTATAGAGCAGGCCCACGCGGATGCGCTGAGGGTATGTGGGGCGCTTATTTCATAATATATACCATGATGCTCGTATTTCGTTATATAGGTCTGGTACTTGTATTCTGTTTGGAATCTAATGTGTTGAAGTGCAGATTGCCTTGAGTACCGTGGCGCTACGGGATCAGCTGGGAGCTCTAGGGGCTGAGAAAGAGAAGCTGGTGGCCGAGAAGAACGCCGTAGTCGAGGAGAATGAGCAGAAGATAAAGGATCTGCTTGCGGCTTTTGAGGTCGAGAAAGAGAAATTGGTCGCCGATAATAAAACCCTGGGCGAGAATTATGACAAGCTGTCGGTGGACTTTCTGCACCTGACCGAGGATGTCGATAAATTGAAGGCGGAACAAGAGAGCATGGTCGTTAAGTATGGCGAACTAGAGGAGGAGAACTTGCTCCTGGCAGAGGACGTGGAAGCCGAAAGGGCTAAGGTGACGGCCCTGAAAATGGCACACGCGGAGGAGCGGACAAAGTTAGCAATGATGGCCAACTTCTCTGTATACTGTGCTCATGTGCGGGCGCTCAATTTCGCGAATGTTCCTTTGTCGGATAGGGCGTGGTCGGAGTTGGTGTATCCGTGTCCGCATGGTGCACCGCCGAAACACTTAGACTGGGCGAATCTTCGTGAAGAGGAGCTTCCTCGGCTGCCGGGACAGACAATTTCGACAGCGCTGCGTCCTCACTCTATGTCGGCCCCGTCCACTCCTCGACCGGATGCTACTGTTGTTCCCCCACCAGTATCTCCTCAGGTGGAACCTTTACTATCTTTCTAGCAGTATGTATAGTATATTTTTGTTGTTTTTGTTTTTTTTTTGTTTTTTTTTGTTTAGTCTCTTGTGTATCTAGAAACAGATTCTTTTGGGGAAGTGATAATATAGGTGCTGTGTTTTCTTTCTGTTGGGCTTTCTTGGGTTAATTTCTTTTGATGGTCGTCATATTTTGAAGGATGTGAAAACAAAATATTGTCAGGTACCAAATAACCCCCTTGCCATGGTGGTCTGGACCTCGCCTAGTCGTAGTGTAGGTGACGTAATAGAAGATTTGGAAAGATCTAAGGCGTCCATTACCGCGAAATTGACTTGTGCTTATCAGGAAATCGAGGGTCTGAATATTCATATTTCCAACTTGGCGATTCGGTTACGTGATTTGGGAGAGAAATTTAGTAAAAAGACCGCCCATTATACGGCAAATAAGGGTAAAGCGAAGGAACTTCTCGGTGCCCTACGACGTTCTCGTGATGAAGCCCGAGGTCGTGTGACGAGCTTGAACTTGGTCCTTGGGGCCGTTTTCGAGGACGCGGACCTGCTGCTATCCTTTGCCAAAGCGTATTGGGCCCGAGCTCGCGCTTTAGAGGTGCTGGAGCATATAAAAGGAATGAGTGGTGTGTCCCGGGCAGAGCGCATGGTTGATGCGAAGGCCGGGGTAACTGAAACCACTGTTGCCTTGAACCGAATCGAGGCGGTCATTCGTGAGCGTTTGGGGACGCAAATTAATTCATTGCGAGATATTCATTTTGCCGATGTAGTAGAGAGCTCGGCGTCTGTTGAGGGGTTGTTGGATTAATAATAGAGTAGCTTGTTTTGTCGTTTTATTTGTAGCTTGTATTCATATTTTTATTTATTTATTTTTTATTTTTTATATTCATCTCTTCTCGTTCTTCTCCCCCCCCTTTTTTTTTATAGGCACATGCTACTATGTCGCACCAGGCTGGTTCTCCATGCCGAGTTAACCCGGGGTTAGGACCTACTGGTGCTGCCCGGGACGAGGTCTCATCTGGTGCGGCTAGTGAGGTGCCTGACAAGTGGCCCTACATTGTTTTGATGGGCAAAAATGTCAAATTGACTGACCAATGTGCTCGACTGCGGACCAAGCTGAAAACCCAGGCGGCCTCTTTTCGAGAATACGTTCGCCGTGCCGAGCATACTGTTGAGGTTCAGGAGCGTCGTTTGGATCGATATTGGCGTGCAAAGGACAAGTACTTTGGCAAATTAAAGTTGCTTGTGACCAAGGCCAACGTGTTGGTGAAGTATTTCCGTTTGTCCCGTGCCAGATACGATGCTTCCGCAGCTATGATCGAAGCTCGCCGTAATCTCTCCTTTGACGATGATCGCCGTAAAGCGGCCTCGGATGCTCACCAGTTCGCGAAAGAAGCCGAGTTCAACGCGCGGCTTCAGACGCTGACTTGTGTTGGGGCTCATACGACCAATTTTGATGCCCTCATTTCTGAGGAGCGTTTTGATGGTGATGAGTCTGATGGGTACACAACGACGGATGACGAAGAGATTGAGCTCGGTCAATTACCGTCGTGCTCCTCCTGCAGTAGCTCTTAAATGAATCTCTTTAGTGTCGATGATCTTCTTGTTGCCTCCGTAATGCGGGCGAGGACTATTTATGTTATTTCTTTATTCCTGTTTTGTACCTTTCCATTGCCGTATTGCTATTTGATTGATTGGATCGATTTTTCCTTGCTAAATCATTTGTTATTTCGTTATTCCTGTTTTGGAGATGCTTCTTGTTGATATTTCGTTGTTTAGATTGATTCTCCTTCGTTGTTTTAGCCAATTTGTATTGTATCGCCGCCGTAATGTGGACCTGAATAATTCCTTGCATTGTACCTGCATATGAATTTCATAGTATTCCTAGGCGTTCCTTTGAAAACACGCCATTTAGGGAATTTCATAGTATTCCTAGGCACTTCGGCCATGTTGGGAATTTCATAGTATTCCTAGGCACTTCGGCCATGTTGGGAATTTCATAGTATTCTTAGGCGTTCCTTCGGTAACACGCCATTTACGGAATTTCATAGTATTCCTAGGCACTTCGGCCATGTTGGGAATTTCATAGTATTCCTAGGCACTTCGGCCATATTGGGAATTTCATAGTATTCCTAGGCGTTCCTTCGGTAACACGCCATTTACGGAATTTCATAGTATTCCTAGGCACTTCGGCCATGTTGGGAATTTCATAGTATTCCTAGGCGTTCCTTCGGTAACACGCAATTTACGGAATTTCATAGTATTCCTAGGCACTTCGGCCATGTTGGGAATTTCATAGTATTCCTAGGCGTTCCTTCGGTAACACGCCATTTACGGAATTTCATAGTATTCCTAGGCACTTCGGCCATGTTGGGAATTTCAGTATTCCTAGGCACTTCGGCCATGTTGGGAATTTCATAGTATTCCTAGGCGTTCCTTTGGTAACACGCCATTTACGGAATTTCATAGTATTCCTAGGCACTTCGGCCATGTTGGGAATTTCATAGTATTCCTAGGCACTTCGGCCATGTTGGGAATTTCATAGTATTCCTAGGCGTTCCTTCGGTAACACGCCATTTACGGAATTTCATAGTATTCCTAGGCACTTCGGCCATGTTGGGAATTTCATAGTATTCCTAGGCACTTCGGCCATGTTGGGAATTTCATAGTATTCCTAGGCGTTCCTTCGGTAACACGCCATTTACGGAATTTCATAGTATTCCTAGGCACTTCGGCCATGTTGGGAATTTCATAGTATTAGTAGACAGCATGATAATATATTTTATTCATTCAAAAGACGAAAGATAATGCCATTAAGCAAGAAGGGTAAGGTAGCACCTGTACTTGTATTCGGAGGATTGCCTATACGTAGTACTTCTTTAGGTTAGCCACATTCCAAGAATTCTTTTCCCCTCGGCTGTTGGCGAACAGGACGCTTTTGATTTTGTAAGAGACTGGACTTGTTTGCTTGACGATTTCGTATGGGCCTTCCCAGGTAGGGCTTAGTTTGCCATGTATTTCGTTGCGGGTATAGACCGTCACTCGTCGCAGCACCAGTTCTCCTACCATGAACTCTTTGGACCCTTTTACTCTCTTGTCATAGGTTTGCTTCACGCTTTGTTGGTACTTAGCTAGGGTAAGGGCCGCTATCTCTCGTTTCTCGTCTATCATGTCGAGCTCTTCTCTCATTCTTTGTTCATTGTTTCCCTGCTCGACCAACGTCGTTCGGAGCGTGGGTAGCCCGATCTCTGTCAGTATGATGGCCTCAACACCGTATGCTAAGCTAAACGGGGTTTCCTTGGTGCCCGTCTTGGGTGTAGTTCGGCACGACCATAAAACGCTGAGTAGCCGCTCGGGCCACCTCCCCTTTGCTTGTTCAAGGGTGGTCTTGATGCCGTCTAATATTGTTCGGTTTGACACTTCGGCTTGCCCGTTTCCCTGTGGGTATGTCGGCGTCGAATAGAATTTTCAGATACCGAGTTCCTCGTACCACAGCTGTAAATTGGCATCTTTGAACTGGGTTCCGTTGTCGGCGACGATAGCGTACGGTATACCGAACCTAGTTATGATGTATTCCCAAATGAAAATTGACGTTGCTGGCTTTGATTTCTCGGAGGGGTTTAGCTTCGACCCATTTGGTGAAATAATCCATCGCGATGATCAGATATTCCACACTCACAGGTGCTCTTGGGAGTTTACCGACCAAATCAATTGCCCATTGAGCGAACGGCCATGGTGCCGACACCGGGGTCATCATAGATGATGGGAGCCGTGGTATCTTGGCGAATCGTTGGCACTTGTCGCAACGTTGGATGTACGCATCGGCGTCTCGCTTGATATAGGGCCACCAATATCCTTGGGTCACTGCCTTGTTTGCAAGGGACCGCCCTTTGATGTGTGCTCCGCAGAATCCTTCGTGGATTTCCTCCAAGACCGGCAGTTGTAGCTCGGTCGGGACGCATAGTAGGTGGGGTCCCTGGTAACTGGATTTGTATAGTTTGTCGTCCTCGGATAGCCAGAAACGAGGAGCTTTTCTTGTAATTTTTAGCGCTTTTATCTTGTCGGCCGGAAGCGTCTCATTTCGCAGATAATGGGTCATGTCCTCCATCCAACCTTGTTCGTATTGTATTGATGTCACTCGGTCTACTCTTTTAATTATGCTCGGTGTTGGCAGTAGTTCCACTGTGATCGACCGGGTGTCAGTCATTGTTAATGTCGATGCTAGGGTGGCCAAAGCGTCGGCGTGTGCATCCGAGGGACCGGGCAATGAGCATGCCATTTATCATGGCCTCGTATTCTGCCTCATTGTTGGTAGCTCGGAAGCCCAATTTTATGATTTTTTCGATTATTGCTCCCTCTCGAGACTTTAGGACGATCCCCGCTCCAGATCAGTCCTTGGTGGCTGATCCGTCGACATGTATCTGCCAGTGTGATTGTGGAGAGAGTGCCAAAGGCTCGTTATAGCCTTGGGTGAACTCCGCGACGAAATCGGCCAGGACTTGTCCCTTTATGGCCTGGCGGGGTGCGAACTCGATATGAAATTGGGATTGCTCGACCCCCCAGGTGGCAACTCGACCGCTAATGTCCGTCCGTCGAAGTGACTCTTTGATATGAAATTTCGTGTATACCCGGACCTGATGAGCTATGAAATAGTGTGGCAATTTTCTGGTTGCGACGACCAATGCCAGACACAGCTTTTCTAAGGGTAGATAACGTGTTTCGGCTTCGACCAGAGTCTTGCTGACGAAGTAGATCGGAAACTGTTCGCGACCTTCTTCTCTTAAGATAACTGCGCTCACAGCTGTAGTGGAAACTGCTAGGTAGCATGCCAGAACGTCTCCTTTGTTCGGCCTTACCAGTAGTGGCAGTGTCCTCATGTACTCTTTGAGATTGTTGAATGAAGCTTCACATTCCGGGTCCCAGACGAATTTTCTATCCTTCTTGAGTGATTCAAAAAATGGCCGTCCCTTATCTGCGGATCGGCTAATGAACCTGCTCAGCGCGGCCATCATTCCCGTGAGCTCTTGTACCTGTTTCTTATTCTTGGGCGCAGCTAGGTTTCGTAGAGCCGTTATTTGATCGGGATTAGCCTCTATTCCTCGTCGGCTAACCATATGCCCCAAGAATTTCCCTTTGCTGATGCCAAATGCACACTTACTCGCATTGAGTTTCAGTTTGTGCTCGCCCAGCGTTCGGAAAACGTCCCTGATATCTTGAAGGTGTGATGTGGCTCTTTCGCTCTTGACGACCATGTCGTATATGTATACCTCCATCGTCTTCCCTATATGATCTCGACATACCCTTGTTATCATCCTTTGGTATGTTGCTCCCGCATTGCGTAGGCCGAACGGCATTACCGTATAGCAATAATTTCCCAAAGGCGATATAAACGAAGTCTTTTCTTGATCTTCGCGGGCGAGGGGAATTTGATGGTATCCTGAATATGCGTCAAGGAAGGTCATCCGTTCTGCCCCCGCAGTAGCGTCCACCAGTTGATCAATCCTTGGAAGGGGAAAGTGGTCCCTCGGGCAGGCTTTGTTGAGGTTGGTGAATTCTATACATACTCTCTCCTTCCCGTTCTTCTTAGGGACGACGACCGGGTTGGACAACCATTTTGGATAGTAAACCTCTCTTATGGCTCCAGCCTCCAATAACTTTTGTACTTCAGCGATTATAGCTGCTCTGTGCTGTACTGACACTTTCCTGCTCCTCTGTGCTATCGGCTTGTACTCGGTGTTTACACTTAGGTGGTGGCATGCTGTATTGGGGTCTAGGCCCGGCATATCTTTAGGACTCCAGGTGAATTTATCAGTGTTGTTGAGAAGGAATGCTTTCAACTCCTCGGATTCCTGTTTTGGAAGGTTGTCGCCGAGGAGGAAGTAATGCTCCTCGTCCATATCTGGTATATACACCTTCCTGAGTGTCTCTCCTACTTGTTCTTCGACAACCCTTTCGGCTTTGGATATTTGGTTGATCAGCTTCTTGGTGCTGGTGGGTTGTTCCACCATGCTTCGTTGTTTTTGGAGAGTCGCGGTGATGTCCTCGCAGCGTCTTGAATCCTCTTGACATCCTCTGGCTGTCTCGATCTCTCCCCTGTCATTTGGGTATTTGACCTTTTGGTGATAGGTCGAGGGTATGGCCTTCATGGCATGTAATCAAGGTCGGCCCAATATTGCATTGTGACCGGAGTGGTCATTGACCACTAAGAACTCCACGGGAACCGACACGGACCCGGTTGTGACACTGAGGATGATCTTACCCAACGGTTTAGTCGTTTCGGAGATGAATCCGATCAGTGTGACGTCAGTAGGCTGTAGATCTTACAGCTTGAGTTCCATTTTGTCGAAGAGCTCCCTGTACATGATATCACAAGAGGCTCCTTGGTCGATAAGTACCCTGCTGACCGTGTCTAGGCCAATTTGAACTCGGAGGTTAATGGCGTCTCCATGGGGGTAAATCACCCCTTCTTCGTCAAGATCCGAGAAAGAAATGGGCGGATGTCGTCGTTGTGTGCAGTGTCGTTTAGAGGTCGACGCCTGTGATGCCTTGGCTACTTGGCCAAAGTGGGCCAGCTGCCGTTGTCGCGATCGTTCCCCGCCTGGGCCCTTGGGTCTTGTCATATGAACGACGTTGATCGTTTTGCCTTGCCGGTTGTCGGATCCCTCGATGGCCAATTGTTTGCCTTTATTCCCAGCTCCTTTGATGAACTTGGCTAGGTATCCTGCATCGCCCCACTGGTTCATTCTCCATCACAGGTTACGGCAATGCTCAGTGAGATGGCCGTGATCCTCATGATATGCGCAGAAGAGCTTGGAATCTCTCTGACTGGGGGGAGTGTTGATCGGTTGCGGTCGGGAATACCAACTTTCCCTGCATATATCCTTGAGGATATCTTCAGCAGATAGGTTGAAAGTGTATCGCAGCTCGACCGATCCGAAAGTATTTCGGTGTTCCCTTTCTTGGGGCCGACCTTGTTGAAACGGCTTGGGTGGCATCGGGTAGGTGAGCTGGAGCGGTTTATGCTCGTTGATCGGTGTTGGGTATGCGATCTGGAGCGGTTTGGGCTCTGGTGCTCGTGGTCGCTCTACCCTGCTATGGACCTCGGGACCTTTGCCCTTGCTGGTTGGTTGGAATGCTTCTCCCTGGTTACTCCTAATTCTTTTGCGACCCACCTGTGCCTCGCGGACCGACTCTCTTCTGGGTAGAGTTCGGTTGAGGAAACGCAGTTCGTCGTTTTTATCGGTGAGGTGGGTACAATAGGCTAGCAGAGAATCAGTAGTCGGGAAGTTTTTGCCTATGAACTTCCTTCTCGCCCAATAGCCATTAGGGATGGAGTTGATAAAGTTCTGGATGGCTATATTATTGGCATATCATGGAATCTGGTTTGCTACGTCGATAAAACGTATGCAATAATCGTTGAGCCTTTCATTTGGCATCATCGTCATTTTCAGAAGGGTTTCGATACTAACCTTCTTTTTCCGATGAGCAGCGTATCGGGTGGAGTACGCTCTTAGCAGTTCTGCCCAGTCTCTAATGGAGCCCCGTGGTAATTGTGATACCATGACGAAGCATCTTGACCCAAGCTGTTTTTGAAAAATTTGCACATTAGTGCATGGTCATCACTCCACAGTTCCATCTTCGTCTTGTAGTGCCTCAGATGGTCGATAGGGCAACTCTTCCCATCATAGAGCCTGAATTCGGGGATGACGAATCCCATAGGATTGCGGTACCGCGTGATCTGTTCGGTAGATGGGGTTTCTTGGCATACGTTCCAAGCCAGTTGGAACGCGTTATCCGTGACTTGGTAGGGGGGAGGGTATCCTCCCTGATGTGGTGGTGGGCCATATCCTTCCCCAATCCTGTATTCGGGATATCTACCGTCCTTCGTGTTTGTGTGGACACGTTCCATATGAGTGTTCGGATGGACGATAGTTATTGGGACATTGCCCCCTTGGTGGGGCACTCTTGTATCGGGTCGCCTACCCGCTGCCTCCAGGGCGGCCCTGTAGGCAGAGTCTTCCACTTCGTGGCGTGGGTCTTTGTCGGGTTGGATAACTGGCAATACGATGCCGGCCGCTGTCATGGCCGTCATGCATGCCGCCAGCTGAGCTTGTAGCTGGGCGTAGTTCCTTTCATCGGCTAACGGAACAACGTGTTGCACTTCCACCGTGGGTGGTGTAATCATCCTCGGAGGATTAGTTGGTAGTCGGGGCGACTGACCGAGTACATGATCCTCGGGCATGCCAAACTGATGAGCTTCGTTCGTTTGTAAACGAGCACCCGAGTTGACCGAGGCTGTAGGCAAAGGGACTCTTGAGCTCGGCCCTGCCTGGGACCCGGGTAAGCGTCTTCGTGCACGCCTTAATACGGGCACGTCTTGTTCGTCATCCGAGGACGAAGGGTGTTCGTCGACAATCCCTTCAATGAAATGTTGGGGTGGTTCGATCGGTTGTTCTTGGTTGACGTAGGAGGTTGTTGGTTGGTTTCCGGATTGGATAGCTTCATATCTGTCACGGATGGCGAGTAGATCGTCGAGGTCTTGTTGGCTAATTTGCGCGTTTTGGTTATTGGTTTCTACTATCTCGGGATGGTTTTCCTCTACATTGGTCACCATTGTCGCTCGTCTGGCAGAGTATTGGTATTCGAATTCTAAACTAGTTGGGAACTAGATGATTCCCGGAGACGGCGCCATTTGATAAAGCCATAACTTTGGTCGGTCGCGTTAGGCTTTTCAACAATGATATAATAGTAAATCAACTGTGAATAATGGACACTTCCTGATCTTTATTATTGCTCGGATTATTGTCCTTATTCGGACTATTACACTTGCTCGGATTAGTATTTCGGTTTTACAATTGTGCTCGATATGACTATTTAATCTCTCGTCTTGATCTTTCTCCCCTTTTATTCGGTGCTCGGCTTTGTCTTTTCTCGGTTTATTTCTTGAAGTGGTGTGTGTTGATTAGTTTCTCTCTTTTCTCAACTTCTCTCTATATTTTTTGGATAGATTTTCTGGTCCCTTTTCTAGGAGGGGTATTTGGCTATTTATAGGCAACTATGCCTTCTAGGATGTTGACAAATGTCTTCATCCCAGGGGTTTTTCAGACATGGGTCCCCATTTGATTGGGCTTGGACTTTTGATAGTAACACCTCAATTCCTATAAAAAGTATGAGACGACCCATTTAAGCGTTGGATACCCATTTATAAAGTGGGTTGATTATTACCCGAATAGAATATTCGGGTCTAATTTTTATGTTCTATCAGATGCTAATTATCTTAAATATGAGAAAAAGTGTAAGTAAACTGGTGCGGTTGCAGTGGAAGTTTATATGGGTTCTAACAAGTTTGATATTCCTAATTAGTGTAGATGGAAGCGCTTTTTGGAAGCTGGAAAAAACAATATCGTTTACGAGGTTGTTTGTTTCAAGAAATCCAAGTATTAACCCGAATCGAATGTTTCAAATAACATATGGGCTCTTATACAATTGTGCAAGAGCTGGGTATCTATTTGCTCAATTCTTGCTAGCCCAGGTTATACTGAAGAGCTCGACTCAGCTATAATATTTAGGTTTTTTGTATAAAGAGGGATGGACTAAAATATTTTCAAAATTACTGTGCGAGGTACAATACCATCCATGCCAAATTTATAGAAGCAACTGAAAATAGCAAAAAAGATTCATTGGTCGATAATTTTTGCGAAAACTTTTTTTGAGTTCAAAGATCCTCGACGGGACATTGCCCTTCAAAGCACTACAAAAAAAAACCCAATATTCGATGTTTGGATTGATTTATGAAAGTGGCTCCTTTCGCCGGAGCGTTTCTCTCTCTACCTTGGGAAAGCGGTGAAGAATATGATCAGTTTGTGGTCCAGACATCTATTTGGTCTGGATATGAGCCGTGGTGAAGATTCTGCAAGATTGGTCCCCCAAGTTACTGGTTACTTCTAGTTCTAGTTGGTGTAGGGATATTTGTTTTTCTTTCCTTTTAGACTGTAATTTTTATCTTGCTAGATTTTTGGTACCTGTATTTCGTTTTCCTGACATTTTGAGTATCACTTTGGGATGCTCGTTTTTGTGGGGTTTTTCCCCCATATTTTTATTTTCCCTTTATTAATAAAATAAAAATGTGGTTAAAAATGTGGTTTTCCCTACCAATTATTAAAAAAAAATGTAGTTATTGCCAACAGAGTGTGAGTTAAGGCATTTTTTCATATCGTTAAAAGTTGAGTACGAAAGGAGAAAACCCGAATGAGTTATATATGCAACGGTTATTTTCCTAAAATTCGATATTATGAGCTAAATTAACCATATAGTTAGAAGATATGAGCTAAACCATGCAATTGTACGTTCCTTTATAAATGAACCACGCTCGTTATGAGTAGCAACTACTGCTAGTAAAATTAACCGTTGATTTAAATGAAACAATTGCGCGTGAGTTACCCAAAAATCCGTGTTTATATTAATATTTTGACTTCTAGTAAAAGCATAGGTACCATAAACATAGCAATATATTTTTGTAAAGCATGAACCAAATCTTGTATATCGCAGGAGATGTTGCAAGTGACAAAACGTATCTATCAACCGATAATGAAACAATATTTTTATAATTAGGGTTGGGTAAAAATCCCTATTTCGCGACCCACACCCGACCCGATTTTATCCCGAACCCAAACTTGTCCTGTCCTGACTATTTTCGGGATAGAGATCGGGTGTAGGGATGAATCCCGACGGGAATCCTGACTTGACCCGACCCGATTTCCTTTTTTTTAATAGCACACTGATAATATATGTTGGGAATTTATTTACGAGTTAAATGAATTAGATTTCCCAATAGTTGGTATTAATTATTCTTATGCTCTAATTTTAGTTTACGAAAATTATAGGAGTAGTATTCTTATTTAATAAAAAAAATACTAAAACATAGGACCTTTCTTTTTCATAATTTTTTTTTTATTCAATGGGTGAATTTAATATTAAAAAAATAGTTTACTCTTTATAATATTATTAGCCTATTGTAATTTTGTATGTTAAATAAGTCTCATACTTTATACATTTGTAGTTTTGAATTGAAGATAAAAGTCAAGAAAAAATATATAACTTTTAAAAAATTAATTTTGTTATTTTTTAGAAAATATGTTTAGAAAAATAAACGAACAACCTTTTTCCGACTTTACAAGTTATAAGTTATAACATATCATGTATCTAATATAGTATTATCGTTGTTGGATATACGAATAACACCAAGTTTTATTAATTGTTTTCCCATCATTTTCTCTATTCTTTGTTAATTTCCCCCTCTATTATTAGTTATTGGTGATTTTTTTATTTTTTTTACATTTATTAGTAATGCTTTTTCTCAAATATAAATTGTGTTTATTATGTTTAGACAACCATGAATAAATAAAACACATACTTATTTCAATAAAGTTTTTCTTTTATCAAAAAAATTATTTTGTGAAAAAAAAAATGTTGGGATACCGCTATTCGGACCATACGGATCCCGAAAAATCGGGTCTCCACTTTTTTCGGGTCGAGGTCAGGATTTTTTTTTTTTACTCTAAAAAATATCGGGTCGGGACATATGTTAATCCGAGCAGGTCGGGTCCTGACCCTAAACCACCCATAGTTTTCATCATAGTACGTAGAAGAATACTTATCAAGAGGTTCCTCTTAGAGTGTAGTAAAGCCAGCACTCTTGAAAAAGAAACACACTTGATATTTTTTTTTTAAATGCTAAGCTTTGGGAAGCTATTTTGAAAAAAATGATATGTTGATAGAATAAATTGTTGCAAAATCTTGTAATATTTTTTCAATTTTTGGAATACGAACAAGAACGTGTTAAAAGTTATAATTAGCTTACTTATTCATATTCCCTACATATAGGTAAAATTGCCTAAGAAAAGAAACATTCATCTTGGTGCATCATGGGTGTTTTAGAATGATAGTAATTATTAATAATGTATTGATTAAAGAAAAGTTCTAGGCATGCGAAAACAGGGGCGGATTAAGGAATTTTTTTCGGAGGGATAATAATAAAATATTTTTAAATCGTGTAATTCTTTTTTGTATATTAGGAATCGATCCGTCAAAAAAATTACACAAGACATTAACATAAAACGATAGAGTTCTCAAGTATGTATTTATTCAAGTGAAACCTAAAAGAATATACAACCATAATTATATTAGTGAGAAACATTAGATGAAACGATTGAATCTGAAGTTAATGGGTATAAAATGAAAAAAAATGTATATGTGAATGAAGTAAATGGATATAAAACACTACTAGAATATTTCTTTGTAATTTATACAACACACAAAGGAGTAATATAGTAATTAGTTTTGAAAAAAATTTGGGGGGGGGGGGGGATTGTGCCACCCCATGCCCATACGTGCATCGGGCTGTAAATGAGGCGAAAATTTTGTGAAAAAATATAATTTCGTTTCGTTAATAGCTCGTTTCATTTTCGTTCATTACTAAATGAAATGATAATGAAATAAAATATGCATCTCGTTTATTAAACGAGATGATAATGATCATATCCTTTTTTTTGTTTTGTTAAATTTAGTTTTCGTCTAATATATATATATATATATATATATATATATATATATATATATATATATATATATATATATATATATATATATATATATATAATATACATATATACATGTGTGCGTTTATAGCAATAAAAGTATAGTAAAATATACTACATTAGTAATATGAATATAAAATTCATTATATAAAAATATATAATGTTAGGTGTAAATATGATTACGTGCAAGTTGTAACATAGTGGTTCACGTAATACGATTACGTGTGAATGTGGTGAAAACTTCGTTAAAAATTTCATATTCGTTTCGTTAAGAGCTCGTATCGTTTTCGTTCATAACTAAACTAAACGAAAACGAAATGAACGAAAACGAATGATAACGAAAAACTCAAAAACTAAACGAATTTCGTCTAATTTCGCTCGTTTTCATCTCGTTTTGCTTCATTAACAGCCCTAGCGGAAACACATAATAATATGGCATCGTACTAACATATTCTTATATTATATAAGTGTATATGGAGAAATTAGCGAATCAAATTTAGAAAAATAATAATATAGATTGATAATAACCTTTTTTCGAGGCCGCATACAATATTTTAATAGAGAAATGTAATAAATCAATCCAATACTCTAGAACCAAATAAATAAAAAATAAAGAAATAAGTTAAATTATATATTTTCATTCTTATTACATTTTCTCTTTTAGCTAACTAAAAAAAAGTTTCTAGGAATCAAAATAGTAACAATTTTATTTATAATCATGCTTTATACAACTGATAAATTGTGACAAGTACTAAAATTCAGAAGATACGTATCTTCTGAAATTTAGAATCATTTACATTAGAGTTATAATAAAGCATGTGATGTGATGTCTTTGAAATTCTACTTTTTGTGCTCATTTACAATTTCCAAGTGAATTTATGGAAATTTCTTATTTTCAAACCTAATTGCATTTGCATTATTGTCCAGTGATAACATGATTGTCGCTATATATGTGCTAATTGTAGTTGTTTAGATGTTAGACTACGTAATGTGTCAGAGAATTCATTTCGAGGGCAGATTTCTTAGAGGAATCAGTAAATTATTCAAATCTTGTCTAGAAATTAGAAATATAAATCTCCATGAGTTAGTAAATTATGGACATGACTTGATAGGTTTGCTACTCTTACAATATTAATGCTATCTTTTTTCGGAGTATGGTTGAATGCCATAAGTAACATTAACAAGCTATATAGGACTATTTCCTCTTTAGTTTTGTACTTCTTTAATATCAGGCAACGCGCGAGAAAATGGGATTTTTTTTCTTATAACTAGATGGTCTGTTGATATGAGATTGAATGATTAAAACTTATTGTTGTTGGATCTCATTATATAAGTGTTGGATAATATATGATCTGGTTTATTATTTTTGAAAATATACCTTTGCTTCCCTAAAAAAAATAATGTAGTTAATAAGTACTTATTTGGACAGTCGGAGAGAGTTTTGGATGTTTGGTTTTATGTGGAACTTAAGTAATTACTACCGATCCGTATTATTATAATTCTTTCAATGTAATATATGAAATCTTCTGGTCTTGTTAATCGATCTTGTTTGATCGTTTTTGACGTGGTCAATTAAATTTGTTGAAATCTCAATTGACTGTTCCCTATCTTTTTCCAATGAGATCAAAATTGATGATTTATAAGTTTCCAGTCTACTTATATAAACAATGTGTAATTCGTTTTATGTTGTCTCTTAGGCCCTTAGCAATTCTGGCTGAATGAAGCACATCAGTTACAGCGTTTCTGTGATTTCGCTTTTATTGTGAGGGAGAATCATTGATTAGTACATAAAAATATACTTAATTTCAAATAAACCCACGGATTCTTAAGTCTTGTTTAAGATTTGGTACATATAATGTAGAATTATGTAGAATCAAAGTTAAAAAAACAAAGAGTAAAAAGAACTAACATCATGTAGCATATGTACTAATTTTTAAAAGTATTTAAAGGCCCGAGTTTTTGATAATTAAGTATCACTTATATGTATCTTTTCATAATTTTCTCTTATTGTGATCTATTGAAGTAATTAGTACAGTACTTAAATGTGACTAAGAGTATCAAACCATATATAAGAATTCATATGAGCAGACTGCAGACATTGCCTTAACCAATTGGCTTTTTCCTGTCCGGGTGTGAATTAATGCCATAGGTAACGTTTGGCGACTAAATTTATGATAATCAAAACATAAAAGAATTCATATGTGGTTGGTCAAGTTTACCTAGACACCTTCTTATAATTTTACAATTGAAGTAGAAGACTCCCATGAGATATCTCGAGCACAATAACAGTATTTGGCTATGACTTGTAAATATGCCGGCTTTCACTAGCTACTTATTTCTTTATTATATTATATATATAGCTACTTATGATGTCACTACTGCTCGTTTTCCCAAACCGATCTTATTTCCTTTCATGTTCGTCTTTCACTTTTTTTTATTAATTTGCCGGATCTTACACACAAACTCAAATAAAAATCATTACAGTTAGGTCGTAGCTTTGTAGATTGTAATATGCCATTTTTATACCTAATAGAAAAGGTATATTCTTTTTTCTTTTCAAGTACTTCAAGCATTTAGAATTTCTTTTCATTTGGCAACATTAGAAGCTTTAAACAAAAATGATAGACGCTCATGGGGATGAACAAGAGGAACAAGATAAAAGCAAGAAGGATAAAGTTGTTCATAACGAATAAGCGATTTACCAGATAATACCCGTATATAGTTCTCTCCCTCCCAGTGTATGTAAACAATGTTATTTGTTGCAAAGTAGGAAAATTTTAAAGGGCATGTTGTGTTCCAGATTTCAAGAAGAAAAAGTTTAACAAACTTTCATACTGAATTTTACTTTTCCTTCTTTTTTTTTTTAAATAATCAGTGGGAAATCCCACAATTTTATTAAATAATAAAGTGGAAAATTGTTATAATTACAATCTATCGCAGTAAACTGTAAACCGACAGAAACTTTAGGACTAAAAAGAATAAAATGAAACTTTGAACACGCGTCCCATTACTAACTCTATTGAACTATTTGTCTACTGTAGAATCATCACTTTCTTATTTAGAGAGAGACTGTCTCTCTTCTTCTTCCAAAAAAAACCCAAAGCTCATTTGATTTGTAAGTAAGAAATTCTCAGAGTTTCAGTGATGATTACCGCCTTGAAATAATCTGATAAGTCTTCTATGCAATTCGAAATTATTGGGTCTTCTTCGCACCCTAAATTCGGCAGGTAATCTGCTCATTTGTTACCTTCTCTTTCTATATGTATAATTGTTAATTCATGAATTTTGAATTGCTGCCTTATTAGATCCATAAGATATATTAAATCCCAATACACTTTCTCTTCCTTTGAATTAGGATTGCAAAACCCTAAGTTATGCTTTCTTAGTAGCTAATTGTTAGTGACGTTATCAGAGGGTGTAAATAGTGTTTAATGGAATAAACATTTAAAAGTTGTACACACAAAAAATAGTTAAATCGGTTATCTTTCCTTACGTAAGGAGAAAAAACTGAATTTTGTCACAGTTTTTAATAAGAAAATATTAGTGCGTTGGGAATGAGTACGCTGTTGTGTGAGTTAAGGAGTTATTGGAAAACTAGCAAGCAAATATTTGGACAATCATTTGAGTCTTTGACTGAGTTAGTAAAATCATTTCTTTGTATGCCTTTTAATAGGGGAAGGTTATATGGGCTCTAACAAGTTTAATATTCTTAATTAGTGTAGATGGAAGCGCTTTTTGGAAGCTGGAAAAAAAATATCGTTTACGAGGTTGTTTGTTTCAAAAAATCCAAGTATTAAGCCGAATCGAATATTTCGAAGAACAGATGGGCTCTTATACAATTGTGCAAGAGCTGGGTATCTATTTTCTCAATTCTTGCTAGCCCAGGTTATAATGAAGAGCTCGACTCAGATGAAATATTTCGGTTTTTTGTATAAAGAGGGATGGGCTAAAATATTTTCAAAATTATTGTGTGAGGTACAATACCATCCATGTAAATTTATAGAAGCAACTGACATAGCAAAAGAGACTCAACAGGTCGATAATCTTTGCGAAAGCTTTTTTGAGTTCGAAGATTCTCGACGGGACATTGCCATCCAAAGCACTACATAAAAAAACCTAATGGGTTTGGTTGTTTGGATGAGAGCTTTGAATATTGTGTGAAGAAATGATTAGGTGGCTAGAATGTGAAGGCCATTTGAACAGAAGTTTAGGCTCAAGATGTTGACGTGGTATAGTTTGAGATCAACCAGAGGAGTGAGAAGTGTTGTGAATATATTTATACACGATTGGATTGATGATAAGTGATAGGGTTGGTTTAGGTGCACAATTGGTAGACTCGTTTTATGATATTACCAAACAAAAGTTCGAGAAACGGTTTCTGTAATTACAGCATTGACTGATTATTTCATGGGTATTCCAGCAAGATAGAGTTACATGTGACTCTGATTTAAATTGCAAATATTTTTTTGCTGATTAATATTCGGGCATGTTTATCACCATTGAACATTCCTTCATAGTATGGTAAATTTAGTCATTTCTCCATCTGCAATTCAATCTTTTGGTCTCCGGTTAGTATAGGGGGGAAATCTTAGTTAATTTTGTTGGTTATTTGATGAATGTGGTATGTTTTGATGATTTTTCTAGTTATGTTTGGAACTCTTCTCATACCAATTTGAAATGATTCAGATTAGTTATAAACGAATAGCAGGAAAATAAACAAAATTTCAATTGGAATTAAAATGATAATAGTTTTACATGCATGCATACCTTTTTGGCTGACTTCGCCATACAACATATACTAATTTGAAACAAAAAATGACTGCCGATAGTTATATGCAGTACACACGGCTTCATCACGCAAGTGTTCACTGTTTAACTTGTTCTAACAATCTAAAATAGATCCCATTAATTTATTCTGATTAAATAGTCGCAGATACTCTGACGAAATAAACACACTTCAACTAATTAATTACCTAATTCAATGATTATACACATACACAAATACATATTATAAATATATGGGAAAGGCTAACGTGTGTCACTGGACACATATTTAGAGTATCAAATGTTATCCAATAAATTTTCAATATTTTAAATATAATAATAAAATAGTATGTAAATGATTGGATGTAGCATTGCTTATATTTAAATCTTGTAAATAAGATAGTGCATTGAATATCATCATTTCTATAATTTGCATTTATTTTCCAATTATAAAGTAAAATGCTGTGTTTACTTTTAATGTTTATTATTCTATTGTGAATTTCGAGTGAAGTAATTTTCTATTTTAATTAGGCGGGGTTTTGAATTGTTAATGATTTTAAAATGTTTTGACACATAAAATATACTAAAAATCAATGATTTTTTATTACTTTAATTAATATTTAATTTTAGCCTAGTTATAACTAGGGTTCTATAATAATATTTGACTTTTTATTGTATTGTAGAGTTATATATATTGATTTGTACATAAATTTTTAGTTACTAATTTGGGGCCTAGATTAATTGCTTTTTATTAACCAAAATCTTCAATTCCAAATATACACACCATATGTTTAATTTTGAAATCTTACAATAATTATAGTGATATAGTTATTACACATATTTTCCCATATTTTCTGCTTGTTCGGGCACTGCAAGAATTTTTTGTGGAAATTTTTACATGGATTTATATTGTGAATGTTTGGCAACTTTCTTAGGCTTTTTAGCTTTTTCATTAAAAATTTAATGAGTGTTTGGTATATGCCAACCTTTTTATCTCTTAAAAAGCTAGTTTTTGGGTAAAAAAACTAAAAAGCTCAAAAGCGTTGTAGCTAGAAATTTGCGGTTTTTTTTTAGTTTTTTCACATTAGATTCTCCAAAAGTAAAAAAAAACTAGTAGAATGTGGTTATATATTTATAACTCACTTATAAGTTAAGAGGTGACCAATTACTTACTAACGGGCCATTATAAGGTACTTTTTACTTATTACTTTTTATTTATACATATTAAGTTAGCCTTTACATAAATTTTTTTATTGGTTTTAACTTATGCATACAAAAAAATTGGTTGCAACTTACAAGTTATTCATATATTTAAATTATAATTTATGTTTAACTTATTAATAACATTTAATTATCGTTAAATTAATTTTAACTTAAAATATTTATGTTTTTATTTTTAGGAGTTACTAAATAGTAAATAAGTAACTTTCAACTTGTTCGAATTAATGCGAAATAAGTCACTTTTATTTATTCTCCATATGAGTTAATGTCTTATAACAATTCTAACTAATTACAAGATTTTTTTTAGTGCTAAAGTGTTATTTATACATTTAAACTACTTGGTTTTAGAAAAAAATAAAATATAAGTTACGTTTTTATGTAAGTTACTTTTCCCGTATGATTTGCTATTCACTTAAGATAAGTCAACTTTTTACTAGCAAAAAAGTCTCATTTTACTTGTTTTTTGTTAGTTTTCACTTATAAGTTACTTTTTAAGTTGTAGTTGTTATTAGTAATTTAATTTTCTTTTAAATTACTTTTTCCTTAATAGATTACTTCTAAATTATTTTAAGTTATCATTAGTTAAATTGAACTTTTTTTCTCAATTTTCACCCAGTTACATTTTGTTATGCTCACGCTATGGTTGCAGAAAATATTTTTCTTAATTTTCCCTCAATTTTGGAAATTTTTTTCCTAGAAAACAAAATTTCCCCCAAAACAAACACAGAGAAAACTATATTTTCCGAGAAAATATTTTTCAGCCTCCATTTTCCTTGAAAACAAACAGAGATGTGATTTAAGTGAAACAGTTGCGAGTTACCCAAAAATCCGTGGTTACTAGTAATTTCTTTTGGATTGCTGGATTACCCGTAAACATAGCAATGAATATATGTTAAGCAGGAACCAAACCTAGTACCTATCAACCTCGTACAGATGTTGCAAGCGGCAAAACGTAGCTATAAATCGATAGTGAAACAATTTCATCATAGCAGAACAATATTTATCAACGGATTAGTGTAGAAAAGTTAACAGTCTTGAGAAGAAAGAAACTTGAAACATTTAAAAAAAAAATCTGGCATATGGCAATCTATTGCGAAATAATTGACAAGTTGTTGTTACAGAATCTTGTCATAGTTTTTTCAATTTTAGGATACGCAAGAATGGGTTAAAAGGTAATAATTCACTCTTTTACTTATTTCTATTCCTCATAGGTAAAATTGCCTAAAAAGGCAATATGCATCTTGGTGATGAATGTTTTAAATTGATCGTTCTTAATAATGTGTATTGATTAAAGAAAATCTCTAATTTGATGAAGACATGCGGAAACACATTATAGTACCGTGATAACATATTCTTATGTAAGTTTATAGGGAGAAACTATAGATAATCGAATAATGACAATTAATAATAGAGATTGATGATAACTGTTTTTCTAGACCACATACAATATTTTTATAGAGAATGTAATAAATCAAATCCAATGCACTTAATTAACCAAATACATAAAAGATATGGAAATATTTTAACAAACTGTCCAGTTTCATTCTTATCACAATTTCTGTTTTAGCCAATTAAAAAGAAGTTTCTACTTACGCAAGAACAAAAATATTAACATTTATTTTATAATCTTTCTTCTCTCTTCTTCCACCATCGTTGCCAACTTTCTGGTTGGTTACCTAATTGTTTTCTTTTTTCCTGCTCAGATTAGTTATCTTCTAAAATTTAAAATCATTTACATAAGTTATAATAAGGCATCTGATGTCATTGAAAATCTACATTTTGTGGGCATTAGGAATTTCCAAGTGAATTTATCGAAATATCTTATTTTCAAACCTAATTGCATTTGCATTTAATTTTGTCCAGTGATATCATGATTGTTAATTCTTCATAAATCATAGCCGTCTAGTTTCGACATATATGTGCTAATTGTACTTGTTTTAGTTGTTAGACCAAGTAATTTGTGTTAGAGATTTCGTTTGGAGTGCAGACTTGTTAGAGGAATTGGTAGATTATTCAAATCTTGTCTAGAAAGTAGAAATGTAAATCCCCATGATCAGGTAGTAAACTATGAACATGACTTGATAGGTTCCTACTCGTACAGAGATGTTACCATCATGTTTTTTTTTTTTTCTTATTTCAGAGTGTGGTTGAATGCCATAAGTAATATCAACAGGCTATATAGGCATATTTCCTCTTTAGTTTCGTCCCTTTTTAATATCACCCAACGCGGGAAATTGGGAAATGATTTTTCGTATAACTAGATGGTCTGTTGATATGAGATCGAATGCTTCAAATTAATTGTTGTCGGATATCAATACAAAATTGTAGGATCGAATATATTTTTGCATTGTAAGGTTGAAAATACACCTTTGATTCCCTTTAAAATAATGTAGTCGATTACTTATTTGGACAGTCGGAGAAAGTTTACGATGTTTTCTTTCAAGTGGAACTTAAGTTATTACTTATTTGGCAACAACTGGTCTGTTACTATGACTTATTGCAGAAAATTTAGCAACAATATAGTAACGTTTATCAACACTTAGCAATAGTTTTCGTTGATATGTTGCTGCTAAATGTCAGCAACAAGCCATATATAGTATCAAAGTAATTGTTACTAAAATTTTGCTGTCTGGATTTTATTTTTTTGTAGTTATAATATCTCATTCAGCATAAGAAGTGTTTTTTCACTTATTGCGAATTTGATTTTCAGGAAATTGTACCGTCATTTGCTAACATTAATATGTATCATGTTTTTGGCTGTTAGTTCAGGATGATGAAAGCAAATGAGACTCCTTCCCTGTTAAAGAAGAACAAGGGTTAGTGATATTAGATATACCGAGTTCAGAGACTAGTCCTGCAACTACTAATCATTTATGGAAGTTACAAGTGATCAGTAAGTGAACTACTTCTTAATCAAATATTTGCACTAAACACAATGTTTTGAAAACATGTATGAAATTATCAATAAATCAAGCTTGAGAATTTAGACATTAGTATATAAATGCCCGTCATGTCTTGGCTCTAAATATAGCCTCTTTTAAACATTTATAACGTGTGTGGAAAATAATACAATAAATCAATCAGTTGTGGAATATATACCTGCACAGTTATTCTGCTCCCATAGCCTATCGCGTTCCACCCAACTCAAGTATCAATTGTCAACTGTCAAAAAAGGCCATGACTCGATCGAATCCTACTACACCAAAATAAAATAAAAAATTGCAACAACTCTTACAACAATTGTTGTGCCCCTTCGACACTCTGACCACATGGCCTACCTACTTGCTGGTTTAGACCTTTCGTACGACTCGGTTAACACCTCCATACACACAATGATAAAAACACCACCTCTCACAACAGTTTATGACCTCTTAATTCGTCAAGAAGATCACAACACTAAAGCCCATGCGGCCCTTGAAAACCCTTCAGCTAATATAGCTATATGCCTAGTTGTCCACTCTGTAAGGATTTTGGGCACACTGTTACTCGATGCCCGCTAAGGTTCGATCATTCATTTTAGGGGGTGGCGTCTCAACCTGCAGCCTATGCTGCCGGTCCAATCACCACCATCGATCATTCATTTTAGGGGGTGGCGTCTCAAGCGCAGTAAGCTTTAGAAAGCAAAATATATCAACAAAATAAACATTATTTGAAGAATAAAATAAAAAAAGGAAAAGGGAGAAAAAAAGGAAAATAGTTCCGGCCTAAAAAAAACTCTCTTGCTCTTGCTAAATATAAAAAGTCTTGCTAATAGAGTGCGAGGTTGATGATGTCGATGTTTTCGACCAAACTTTAGCCTCTTTTGATAATATTTGAATCTTCCGGCCAAAATACTAATCAGAATGAGAACTGCAGATGTATTATTGGCCTCTTTAATCAGCCTGCTAATGCTCTTAGTAATGACACCGCAACTATCACTTCTTTTGATGTAAAATACCCCCAAAAACTTGCAAGAAATATTCGCTTTCATGAAAACTCCAACTTTTAATCCTTGATTCTTGTTTTTATCTTTGCATTTGTCACGACCTTTCTTCATGACTTGAGGCCCTCTTCGCCCTATTGAATTGAAAGGGTCAATAGGGCACCTGCACAAGCAAACGAAAAAACAGCAGTACCACCTAACCAAGCGCCACTTGACCAAATAACAAGGAAAATTGAACAGATTACCTAGTACAAGGAGCGTAATAGCAGCTAGTCTCTTTCCTATCACTTATATTGGTGATAGAGTCGTTAAATTATCTTAAATTCTTCATGTTACGAATATATGCAAGAACTTAATTTCAATAAGATGATGGGATCACATGTCTATGTGATTTAACATTGTGCAAGACCATCTTCGCATTTATCACTTACAATATCTAGCATTCACTACAGAAGCATTGTGTGATTTATCTATATGCTCGTCTAGATAAAGAGCATCTTTGATGGATTCTTTAGCGTGCTCAATCTCATTACAATTCCCCTTCAGCATGTTTCCCTCGTAAATATTTTTAACAATATCCATCTAAATAGGAATAAATTGAGCAATATGTTCAAGGAAGTTCAGTTATTTCTTCCGCTTAAGGACCAACAAACTAGGGAAAACCCTAGAAACATGATTTAAGACACATAGTGCCTTCTCCTTCACCCCTTTAGCCAAATCATTTATAGTTCTCATATATGGTTCCCGGTCAAACACCCTTTCTCATTTGGATGGACAATCATCACACGACACAAAATAAAAAAATCCTGTGTACGTTAATGGTGAGGTTGTGTACGGTTTGCGCCTATCTATTATGCTCAATGAATGGACAGAACGCAGGAACACGTCAGTATCGGTCCCATCACGATTACGGCACCTCGTGAAGTACACAACATAGTTATGTAAATCTCTCTGCGGAAGAAGAATGTCGATTTTGGTGCAATTGCATATATATGAAGAGTTTAATAAGGTCCCAATGAGGCAAAAACCCGGCCAAGGGTAAAGTTTGGGTTCCTTTAGAGTAAACTTTACCCCTTGTCGGGTGTTCGCCTCATTGGGACCTTATTAAGTTCTTCATATGCAAGTGCACCAGAATCGATATTTTTCTTCCACAGAAATATATACAGAACTATGTTGTGTACTTCACGAAGCCCCGTAATCGTGATGGGGCCAATACTGTCGTGTTCCAGCATTTCGTCCATTCGTCGTGCGACATAGATAGGCACAAACCATACACCCTCACCGTTGATGTACATGAGAATTTATTATTTCGTGTCATGTGATGATTGCCCATCCGAATGAGAATGAATGTATGACCACGATCCCTATATAAGAATTATAAGGGATTTGGTTGAAGGGGTGCGGGAGAAGGTACTTTATGACTTCGATCAGGTCTCTTGGGTTTTCCCTGGTTTGTTGGTCCCTAAGCGGAAGAAATAACTTAAGTTCCCTGAGTGGAATCCTATAACTGAATATCAACTAATTATGTTGTCAAACAGTTGTTAAAATTTAGTCACACTCATTTTACCAACGATTTTTGAAAAAATGTATGTTATTATAAATCCAGACATTTTCTTGTACAGTCTTCTTTGCCTTTTTTTTTTTTTAATGTAACGACACTTTAGATTAGAAAAATATTATGATTATTCCTATTTTTTTGGATTTTAATTTTATTTATTTAATCGCCACCCTTGTTATACCATGGTTTGCTTTGATATTGATTTACATGATAAAACCATTTTGCAGTGGTGTGGTCCGCTGTTTTAGAAGTTATAATTAAAACTTTTTATTACTAATTGTCGGAATGCTTTATGGTTGTTACTATAGTCTGTAAAACTTCTACATACAACAAGAAGCTAGATGCACCTTAACTAGTAATATGACAACGTAAATTAGTAATTTCCACTTTTATACAGTTATTGTTGTTATGCCGATACGATGAATCCTCTCTGGTAGCTTAGAAACTACTTGTTGCTTCAATGGTAACAGTATTTTTGTTCTGATTTCTGAACTCAATGGAGGGTGTGTACTTACCAGTCAGATGATAATAGGGACAAACTTTTCTTTTCCTCATAGCAATGTAATTCTTCTACAAAATTTGGTTGTAAAATTCTTTCACTCGTAGTTTCCTTTTACCTTCTCAACATGGGATAAAGTATAACTGTAAACTCCCATGATTGCATCTAATCCTCTACTCTACCGTCCATGGTGACTTCTACCACTACTATTACATTCATCACTATTATTAAAACCACTATTCTATTTAATAATGATTAACTTGTTACTTATTATGAGCCTCTAGTTCATAAGTTTGTTGTTATAATTTATCAGGTGGGATTTAACTGCATTGAAGAATACCGAATGCGAGTGTATCTCTGTTAGAAATTCCACCTGTTAGAACATAATTTGCTTAACTGTCTAAAAAATAGCAGGTACATAATGACGTTTCTCTAATTTTCATTTTTGACCATTCTCTGCAGCCATGCAACTGTTATTTGGCATGTCTTAATTTCGGTCATTTGTAGCAGCAGCCTTATGCATTCGCCATGGTATGTCCCTCCATTATTTGAAATGATTTTTAGTTTTTTTAATACCTCCATGATTTGGTAAACTTCAACATTCTGAAAAATAGTAAACCAGAACTCGCTCATTCCACCACTGAGAAACATGTAAAATATTCTCCGTTATAGTCCATGTTTACTTTGCATCTGCTCTTTCTTGATATTCCTTTGGTATATTGGTGTCGAGTAGTAGGTTTCTTTTCCGAAAATAGGAACTATTTATAGTTAAAAGTTCCACCGGTCTCTTATATACATGCATCGTTGCAGTTGCATTTTGCAAATTTCAGTCACTACAATTGGTTTAAGATATAAGTATTAATGAGTACTTATCTGATACTGTAATTAGCTGTACCATAAGAAGCAGATATTATAACATAAAGCATAGGGAGCTCCATATGTATTCTAAATTCACTTAGACTTGCATAAGGAGCTTACTCGTAAACCTTTACCGGAAAATGCATGTTGCTCTCTATCTGTCGACCTTCTCACCCGATAAAATAAGCCCTTCTGACGAAAGTTTTAACTCGGTTTTAAGATAATTGAAAGGTAACCTTCGTACTAAAAACTATGAAAACACTCTGTTACCAACATTCAACACCATCTTACTCAATTCTTCCAAGTTTCCAACTAAAGTGGCTTATATCATCTATCTGTCCTCTTTACAATCTGCTTAATAAATTTGCTTAAAGGGGGGTAGGTTTCTTAAGATTAACAAAAAAGCCATAGGCTAGAAACTCTTCAACTTAAGACCGAAATTTACATATCTAGTTTGGTTACTATGCAACCCACTAGGCTATCAACCCACTAGAAATAACCTAGTGGGCTAGAGCACGCACTATCAATAGGAGGTGCAGGGTTCGAGTTTTATTAACGGTGGTAGATGTGAAGTCACTTGATCCTTTTTAATAATATTTAAAATTAGTTTGGTTACTATGCCTCGAAAACTAATATACGAAAACAGATTCCTTAAAGGAAAGCTTGACATATATAACTTTGTTTCTATGCTTTAATCATCATATTTGTCTCAAACAAGAAGATCATTAATTTTGGTTTAACATATCTATCTCAATTCCTTAAAGGAGAACTCTACATAGCTAGTCTTTGGGTTTAGAATATCCAAGTATTGTTATTATTTGTTTCAAAATACTCTATTGTTATTTTACTTCAAGATGCGCCAAAATTGAAAGTTCCCAAACTTAAATCTAGCTTGTTTCTGAGACTATATAGCTGAAAATATCATTATAGAATACATGATACCCTGCATTGCACCGTGCTCCAACAAATACTCTCTCCATCCCAAAATTCTTAGTTGTTATTTCATTTAATGACGTATTAAAATTTAAAAGCAACCAGTTTACTAGAATATAACAAAAAGACAGAAGTAGATAAAATGACGAGACAAAATTGTGTTAATAAAAGTGTGGGAAGTGAAACATCCTCTGTTGAAGAAGATTTCCAATTAAGCATTGGGTATAAAATTTGGGTACAAAATTAATATCTGAAGCTTTTCATTTATATTTTCATACTTTCAGCTTTACATCATTTCCATACCGTCTTTTCTTCTTATCTTGATAAAATAAATGATTTATCAGGGACAATAAAATTAACGTCCATTCGTTCAAATTTGCGAGCCTGTACATTCTTCCCATTGATACGAAACTTGGCAATGTTATTCCCACCAAGAATATAATTAATAGTCGGAATTGTGCGAACCTCCATACGAGCGTATAAAGATTGATTGGCAGAATTGTAGTCGTCCATCCAAACATTGTTTACGCAATCCCCAAAATGACCATTGAAAATATCTCTTATTTCACTTTCGGTCAGAGGGTATGTTAGGACCAGATTTCTGGTCTAAATATTGTTTATTGTCTATTGGTTTTTACTAAATAAATCCTAACTGTTATTAAGAACTAAGACAGGATTGACAGGTTCCAAGTACCAGTTGCAACCTCAGTTACAACCTACTAAGTTAGTAGTATTAGGTTTCAAGTACTAGTTGCAACCTAAGTTACAACCTGTGTTGACAGGTTTCAAGCAATGTTGCAACCTCAGTTGCAACCACTAGTTCCAACCTGCTGTTAAGCAGAATTCTATCTTGTTCTATAAATCTGCATAACTATTCTTTAATAATAATTATGTGTTTTAAAGTATGCAGGATATATTCTCATATAGTCTTAACATGGTTAATATGCGTATATTGAGAATATCAAAGTGTTAAGGAAAGATGTTTTATAAAAGATATAAAGAGATTAGTTTATAAGGTTATGTTTCCTTTTAATATATATATATATCTCTATTCTTATTCTTGTCCTTATCACTTGTTTCAATCTTTTGATCCTTATAATATTCAGTAAAGATATGTTTAAAGATTGATTGATATGTGGAGTTAAATGTTTCATATGTTTATGAAAAGATATTATCTTTAAGAGATCATATCTTTATATGTTTCCTTTCAAAGGAAAAGATTAACTCCTACTTTCAAGTGTGTTACTAAACAGGTATTAATCAAAAGATGATTAGAGTCAATCCATGCTGAAGAATCTCGTGATACTTGGAGAGATTGAAGCTAATCAACCAAGTCAAAAGCAATCAAAAGATATTGAAGATAGAAGATTGTTTTTACTTGTTTATATACTTAGTAACTTAAGCTTGTAAAGGTGTGTGTTCTAAATTATAAAGAACTTATTTTCTAGAGAGAATACACGTGAGCTTTAAAAAGAAAACAATGGTGGGATGCCATTGATTTATAAGTGATAGTTATAGAGTAGGAGCAATATAGTGATAGGCAGAAAAATCTAGAGGGAGTCTAAGTTTTTCATTAAGACTTGAGTCATATATTGTAAGCTTTTTATAATATCATAATCTGGGTAAGTGCCCCGGAGACGTAGCCTAGTTAGGTGAACTCCGTTGTTAAATGTGCGTGTGAATTATTTCCAAGTACATTTAATTTTAAAACAGTTCTGTCCATTAATACACTTGGTTCCAACTGCAGTTCCAACCTCACTTGGAACCTTACTGCAAAACTGCATCTAGAACAGCGGATAGGAATTTCAATTGGTATCAGAGCTTCACACTAGATCTTACTTAGTGTGGATCCTGTGTTCTAGTAACAATGGACTTAATGAGGGAAGGAAACGCCTTCAACAAACCTCCATTGCTTGAAGGAGGAGTAAACTATGGAGTATGGAAAATTAGAATGAGGTCTTTCATCAAACAGCAGAATGAACATGCATGGAAGACTGTTATGTATGGATGGGAGGCTCCAACTACCATGGATAATGAAGGAGAACTGATTCTCTTACCTGAAGACAGATGGTCTGCTGAAGAAGACAGAAAATCAAGTGCCAACTCAACAGCCATAAACTTGATTTTTGCTGGTGTAACTCTCAGCGTATTCAGGTATATCTCTCATTGTGAAACAGCTAAAGAAGCATGGGATATTTTGCAAGTTACTTTTGAAGGAACCACTAAAGTAAAAGCTTTCAAACTTCAACAGTTAACTACCCAATTTGAGAACTTAAGAATGGAGGAAGATGAAAACATTGAACAATTTAATGGTAGAATCTGCCACATTGCTCATCAAGCTGGAACCTTAGGTGAAAAATATAGCAGTGATGAGGAAGAGCCTTCTGATGAAAACATTACTAAGCAATACCTTGTTCTGTATGAAAAGTATAAATGTCTAAGTAAACAATCCCTGATCATAAGCAAACTGAATGTTGATCTAAAGGATGAGGTTAAAAGTCTTACAGAGAAGCTTAAATTACAACTGGTTGAACTTACTGAAACTAAAAAGATAATAAAATTGCTGAATGTTTCTGCTTCAGATAAATTAGATGACATGCTGTCATATTCTAGAGGCTCCAAAGATATCAGTGGTCTAGGTTACTATGGTGGTAAGAGTACAGGAAAAACTACTTTTATTGAAGCTGTTGCTAAAGCTAAAACTCATGATTTTGACCACAAGGTTAGAAGCTCATTTGCAACCAGGAATAAAACTCAGGTTTATGTAAAGAAGGTTGGAAGCTCAGTTACAACCAAAGTTGCAACCATGAATAAACTGAATAGCTTTAGGGATAAAAATAACTTTAGGTTGAAGTTGTGTAATTTATGTAAAAAACCTGGTCATTCTGAAATCCAGTGTTATTTAAAAAGAAACAGAAAGTATATTTCCCAGAATACCTGGTTGGCTTCTGTCAATAAAAATTTGAAATGGGTCTGGAAAGTTAAAGAAAAAGCTACTTTAGTTGCTAACAACAAAGTTGTTATTAACTCTTTGAATGCTGTTACTTCTAATGATTGGTATTTTGACAGTGGATGCTCTAAGCATATGACAGGTACCCCAAGTCTCCTAAAAAATGTCACCATTCTTACAGGTAACACTGTTGTGTTTAGAGGTGGAGATACAGGTAAAATTATTGGTAAATGTACCTTAAACAAACCTGGAATGCCTAATATTGAGGATGTTTTTCTTGTAGATGGTCTAAAAGCTAATCTTATTAGTATCAGTCAACTCTGTGATAATGAAATGACTGTTAAATTTGACAAAGAAAGATGTCTAATTACTAATCTTAACAATGATTTAATCATGACTGGAGTTAGATCAACCAACAGTTGCTATGTGTTTGAAAAAGATGAAAAAGAATTGCCTCAAAGTAGGTGTAATCAAGCCATTACTAATAATGCAGATATTTGGCATAAAAGGCTTGGGCATGTGAATTACAAAACTTTAGATAAGCTTGTTAAAAAAGAATTGATAAGAGGAATTCCTAAACTTAGTGCTAAAACTCAAAGTGTCTGTGGTGATTGTGCTATAGGCAAACAAACCAAAAGTATTCACAAAAGTACTAGTCTAATCTACACTAAGAGAGTCTTAGAACTTCTTCACATTGACTTGATGGGTCCTATGCAAACTGCTAGTATAGGTGGTAAGAAGTACATTCTAGTTGTTGTAGATGATTTCTCTAGATACTCTTGGGTAGTGTTCTTAAAGGATAAGTCTGAAACTTTTGAACTATTCAAGACTCTGTGCTTAAAACTGCAACTTGAAAAAGGTTCCACTAGTGGTAATATTGCTAGGATTAGAAGTGATCATGGAACTGAATTTGAAAATATCAGGTTTAAAGAATTCTGCAACTCCTTAGGAATATGTCATGACTTCTCTGCTCCTAAGACTCCACAGCAAAATGGCATAGTTGAAAGGAAAAATAGAACCATTCAGGAAATGGCTAGAGTAATGCTTAACTCTAAGAAACTTGCCAATAGATTTTGGGCTGAAGCTGTTAATACTACCTGTCATATAGCTAATAGAGTGTATATTACTAAAGGTACTTCCATGACAGCTTATGAAATATGGAAAGGTAGAAAACCCAATGTAAAGTATTTTCAAGTTTTTGGATGTGTTTGCTACATTCTCAGAGATAGAGAGCATCTTGGTAAATTTGACTCTAAAAGTGATAAAGGGATTTTTCTTGGTTATGCTCAGAATAGTAGAGCATTTAGAGTCTTCAATCAAAGAACAAACTGTGTTATGGAATCTTATAATGTGTTATTTGATGACCTAAAAACTGTTGATGAGATTACAGGTGATGATGAACAGGCTGAGACTACAGAAAAAGAGAAAGAAGAAACTCAACAAACTGGAAGTCCCAGAGTGGTTGGAAGTCCAGTTGCAACTGAGGTTGGAACTGAGGTTGGAACCACAGTTGAAACCCAAAATGCTGCTGAATCTGAAGAAGAAGAAGAAAGTTCTCATGCTCAGTCAACTAGCAGGCCTCGCTATGTAAGGACTCAGAAAAATCATTCTCTTGACAATGTCATAGGAGAAGTTACTTCAGGTATGAAAACCAGAGGAAAAAGAAATAATGTTGTTCACTTTGCTTGTTATATCTCTCAGTTAGAACCTAAGAATATAAAAGAAGCTCTAGAAGATAGTGAATGGATTTTAGCCATGCAGGATGAATTGGCCCAATTTGAGAGAAATGATGTATGGAATTTAGTACCCAGACCCTCTAATAAAAATGTTATAGGGACTAAATGGATTTTTAGAAATAAAAGTGATGAGGATGGAGTGATTATCAGGAATAAAGCTAGGTTGGTAGCTCAAGGGTATACACAAATTGAGGGAATTGACTTTGATGAAACCTTTGCTCCTGTAGCTAGAATTGAATCAATTAGAATGCTACTATCTCTTGCATGTCTGTATGATTTTAAATTGTTTCAACTTGACATAAAGAGTGCTTTTCTTAATGGTGTGATTAATGAAGAGGTTTATGTCAGTCAACCTAAGGGATTTGAAGATCCTAACTTTCCTGAACATGTTTATTTGCTGAAAAAGGCCTTGTATGGTCTTAAGCAAGCCCCTAGAGCTTGGTATGATAGATTAACCAAGTTTTTGCTTGAAAAAGGTTTTAAAAGAGGGGGAGTTGATAAAACTCTGTTTACAAAGAAAACTACAAAGGATATAATTGTTGCTCAAATATATGTTGATGACATTGTGGTTGGCTCATCTTCTAATAATAGGATAGAAGAATTCATTTCTGATATGAAAAATGAATTTAAAATGAGTGGTGGAGGTGAATTGACTTACTTTCTAGGATTGCAAGTTAAACAGAATGAGAAAGGGATTTTTCTATGTCAAAGCAAGTATGCAGACAATCTTGTTAAGAAGTTTGGTCTAAGTGAGAGTAAAGAAAAGAGAACTCCTATGAGTACTATCCTTAAACTGTCTAAAAATGATAAAGGAAAAAGTGTTTGTCCCAGTCTTTATAGATCCATGATTGGAAGTTTGCTGTATTTAACTGCTAGTAGACCAGACCTTTGCTTAAGTGTAGGAGTCTGTGCTAGATATCAAGCAAATCCTTTAGAACCTCATCTTCTAGCTGTCAAAAGAATTCTAAGATATGTAAAAGGAACACCTCATCTAGGCCTATGGTATTCTAAAGATACAAACCATTTTCTTAGTGGCTACTGTGATGCAGATTGGGCAGGAAACATAGATGATAGAAAGAGTACTTCTGGTGGTTGTTTTTATTTTGGAAACAATCTTGTTTCTTGGTTCAGTAAAAAGCAAAATTGCATATCTTTATCTACTGCTGAGGCAGAATATGTTGCAGCTGGAAGTGGATGCACTCAACTAATTTGGATGAAACAAATGTTAACTGATTATAATGTTAAACAAGAGATATTAACTCTGTTTTGTGATAACAAAAGTGCTATAGATTTAGCTAAAAATTCAGTTCAACATTCCAGAACCAAACATATTGATCTAAGGCATCATTTTATTAGAGAACTAGTTGAAGAAAAGAGCTTAATTTTAGAACATGTTTCAACTGAAAGACAATTAGCAGATATTTTCACAAAGCCCCTTGATACAAACAAGTTTGAATCATTAAGAAGTGACATAGGGGTATGTCATTATCAATCTAATTGAATACTTTTGCTAAATATGTCTGTATTGAGTACCTTTAATAAGTTTTATTTCTAAGGTTAAAGTCTTATTTTGAGCTATGATGTTTTTGTCTTGAAAAAGCCGCTTTTTTTTGGTGCCTCAAAAACAGATGTGAGGTAACTTGTCCTTAAAAAACCTCTCTGGTAATAGAGTTGCAAGCACAAAGTGCAATTTTGTATGATGGTTGCAAGTTCAGTTGCAACATCAGTTGAAACCTCACACTCTCAATAGTTGGTTGGAAGTTCAGTTGCAACATCAGTTGAAACCTTGTGTTAAAAATACTGGTTGCAAGCTCAGTTGAAACATCAGTTGAAACCTCAGTCTATTCTATAACTGCCAAGACAAAGTCTTGTTATTTTTTGACATCACTTATACTCTTTCCTTGCTGAGGTCATCAAATTAGTTTTTGTGTAGAAATAAAAACGGATTTGCTCAATTTAAGCTCCTAAAATTTAATCTTTATTAGAGTTATTCTTTGATAAACATATTTTCGTGAGTAAATTGCTAGGTTTCTTTTGTTCTCCTAAAAGTTAGATATCTGTTTAAGTGTTTTTTTATCTTGAATCAAGTCAAATCTCCTTAAAGCTTCAACTTTTGAATTTTCAAATTTTGGATGAATCTGTTTTGAAAAAGGAATGTTTATCTGTTTAATTGGCTGAATTTATCTTAATGCCAACTGTTTCTTTCGTGATCATAGTATGATTTATTTTTCAAAATTCTGTTTTTAAAATACTTCCTATTTTTAAGCCAAAATCTGTTCCTTAATTGATTTGCATGTATCTATTTCCTATTTCAAAAAGATATGGACTTAATTGCTCTTTATATAAACTTCTTTTTACTATCCAAAATCAACTACTTTTTACAGAATCTCTCTCTCTCTCTAAACTGTTAAAACCTAGGTCTCTGTAAAATACTCTTCAAGGTTCTAAGTAGGGTTCCAACCCAAGTTGCAACCATGTCTACGAACCCCAATTCTGATGATGACTGCACTCTAAGGGACTTCATGAACAAATCTCCAACCAGTCCTAGCTCTAAGGCAAAGGTAAATGAGTCCTCCTCTTCTAAGAAACATAGGACTAAAAAACGTGCTAGGAGGAATCCTGAGAATGAGCCTATTAAAGATAAGTTTGAGTTTGTTCCTAGATTTAATGAAGTTGATCCTAGATTCTGGAGTAGAAAATCTTATAGGAGATTTAGGGCTTACTCTAGTAAAGAAATCCATTGTGAAAGAAGGCTCAATTTGGTTAGTTATCCACACATACAAGTGTATGTTGAAAAAATGCTCTCTGCTGTTGGATTAGGAGACACTATTTCTTATGCTAATTCCTACTATCCTGCTGTAGTTAAAGAATTTTATGCCAATTTGACTAGTGGTGTCTTTGATAAAAGTAATCCTATGTTTGGAAGGGTCTTTCTGAGGGGAATAACTTTAGACTTTACACCTGAGTTGATCAATAACTGTTTGAATACACCCAATCCTGCTGTGGATAATGCTGAGTATGATATGGAAGTTATTGCTCTGGTTCTAACTGGAAAGAACACTAGCTTTGATGGTACTTCCATCAAAACATCCTCTCTCACACTTTGTGCTGCTGTATTGCACAAAATTGCTAGGTTCAACTGGACCCCCACCAAACAACCCTCTAGAGTTAACAAAGATATGGCCATCTTTCTGTATAAGATTATGTCTTCTCTACCCATAAACTTTGGTCATCATATCTTTAACCTTATAAGGGATTTCAGTGATGATAATTCATCATCCATTCTGCTTCCATTCCCCTGCCTCATTTCTAGTATAATTCTGGGTCAAGTTGCTTCTATGAATAGAGATTCTCCCATTAGTATTACTAATGAACCAATCACAGACTGTCCCTCTGCTCTCTATATTTCTGCCAAACTGCTCAAAGAAGGGCATGTCAATGACATATCTGGAGAAAAGGGCAAAGAAAAAGAAGAAGAGACATCTACTGCTCCCTCAGACAAGAAGAAAGGAGTAAAGTGGTACTTACTCCAGAAGCTGGCTTATAATCAAGAAAGGAGAGCTGAATTGGATGCTGATGATTATCAAATCAATAAGCTGCTGGTGGATATTATTGAGAGTGAGGATGATGGTGATAGTGATGATTGTTTCTCTATAAGCAGTGAAGACAAAAATGAAGAGGTGGTTAGAGACCAACCTCTCAGAGAAAGAGCTCCACATTCTGATATACCTCGTGACTGATTACAATGGTTGCTGACAAATAGGGGGAGTGAAGTTTATGTTGAAGTTTATGTTTTTTTGTTATTTCAATTTCAAGACTCAATGCTGCTGGTTTTAATTACTTTTTTAATTGCTGTACTAAGACATTGTTGTGCCATGTTTTTGGCCTTTAAATTTCTGCAATTTCCATTTTGATGTCTTTTAAATTGAATTTATGAATTGATAAATTCTGTGCATATGAAGTGCCTGCAATTCTAACATACAGGGGGAGCTTAAACAGATGACTCTTTAGTATTGATAATATACTATTTAAAGACTGTGCTGATATTGAATTTGCAGGTGGTTGGGATGATTTATAAACTTAATTGATTTGTCAAAACCAATGACAAAGGGGGAGATTGTTAGGACCAGATTTCTGGTCTAAATATTGTTTATTGTCTATTGGTTTTTACTAAATAAATCCTAACTGTTATTAAGAACTAAGACAGGATTGACAGGTTCCAAGTACCAGTTGCAACCTCAGTTACAACCTACTAAGTTAGTAGTATTAGGTTTCAAGTACTAGTTGCAACCTAAGTTACAACCTGTGTTGACAGGTTTCAAGCAATGTTGCAACCTCAGTTGCAACCACTAGTTCCAACCTGCTGTTAAGCAGAATTCTATCTTGTTCTATAAATCTGCATAACTATTCTTTAATAATAATTATGTGTTTTAAAGTATGCAGGATATATTCTCATATAGTCTTAACATGGTTAATATGCGTATATTGAGAATATCAAAGTGTTAAGGAAAGATGTTTTATAAAAGATATAAAGAGATTAGTTTATAAGGTTATGTTTCCTTTTAATATATATATATATCTCTATTCTTATTCTTGTCCTTATCACTTGTTTCAATCTTTTGATCCTTATAATATTCAGTAAAGATATGTTTAAAGATTGATTGATATGTGGAGTTAAATGTTTCATATGTTTATGAAAAGATATTATCTTTAAGAGATCATATCTTTATATGTTTCCTTTCAAAGGAAAAGATTAACTCCTACTTTCAAGTGTGTTACTAAACAGGTATTAATCAAAAGATGATTAGAGTCAATCCATGCTGAAGAATCTCGTGATACTTGGAGAGATTGAAGCTAATCAACCAAGTCAAAAGCAATCAAAAGATATTGAAGATAGAAGATTGTTTTTACTTGTTTATATACTTAGTAACTTAAGCTTGTAAAGGTGTGTGTTCTAAATTATAAAGAACTTATTTTCTAGAGAGAATACACGTGAGCTTTAAAAAGAAAACAATGGTGGGATGCCATTGATTTATAAGTGATAGTTATAGAGTAGGAGCAATATAGTGATAGGCAGAAAAATCTAGAGGGAGTCTAAGTTTTTCATTAAGACTTGAGTCATATATTGTAAGCTTTTTATAATATCATAATCTGGGTAAGTGCCCCGGAGACGTAGCCTAGTTAGGTGAACTCCGTTGTTAAATGTGCGTGTGAATTATTTCCAAGTACATTTAATTTTAAAACAGTTCTGTCCATTAATACACTTGGTTCCAACTGCAGTTCCAACCTCACTTGGAACCTTACTGCAAAACTGCATCTAGAACAGCGGATAGGAATTTCAGGGTACCTCCTCGAAAACGTCAAAAACAATGTCATATCATCTACGGGGAAATGTATGTCCAGTGACCAATAAAATATCTGGTGTGGCGGTTCTTTTGAGCAACAATTACTATTACGAACTTTGGGTCATACTCCATGATTTGCTCAAATTGAAAATTCAGGAAAAAAGTATGTAAACCAGAACTCTCTCACTCCAGCCCTGAGAAACAAGTAAAACATTCTCCGTTATAGTCCATGTTTACATTTCTTTGGCTTTTTGATATTATTTTGTTATTGGTGTCGAGTAGTAAATTTCTTTTTCTGAAATAGGAAGTATATGTAGTTGGTAGTTCCACCAGTATCTTATATACATGCATCGTTGCAGTTGCATTTTGCAAATTTGAGTTGCTACGATTGGTTAGAGATATAAGTATAATGAATACTAATCTGATACTGTCATTACATGTACCAGAAGAAACCTTATAATATCTCCTTCAGCATAAGATGTGAGTTTCCTTTTATTGAAAAACTCTTCCCGGATTTAATTTTTCTGGAAATAGAACTGTCATTTGTTAACATTAATATATATCATGTTTTTGGTTGTTAGTTCAGGATGATGAAAGCAAATGAGACTCCAGTTCTGTTGAAGAAGAACAAGGGTCAATGATATATTTACTGAGTTCAGAGACTAATCCACAAATTACTAATCATTTGCGGAAGTTACAAGTGATCAGTAAGTGTAACTGTTTCTTAATCAAATATTTGCACTAAACATGTACAATATCTACCTTGTGTAGGTTAAGTTTGTACTATTTTTAGTACTATTCTAATCCGATTTTCACAAGTTACATACAGCTCTTGCACTATCCTTGTGTTTTTTTTAATCATCCTACAGTTTCGCTTTTTAGTTTGCTTACGAAAACTATCGGCCTTCAGATTTTGTACTTGAAACAACTGAAATAATTAAATATTGCATTAAACTATCTTCATAATTGCAGAGGTTCGAAGGAAACTTAAACTCGAGGGGGAGACATGTTGGGAAATCAAGTCAAGCACAAAGAAAGACAGAAATACTCAAACTGAGCACACACACAATTTGATAACGGAGTTCACCCAAATTGGCTACGTCTCCGGGCCGCTACACGTGGCACTTAATATTATTAAGAGGATTACAAACGTAATCTAGCTTGATCACAAACTATGGTTCTCTCGCAAATAGAACTCTCTTTTTACAATATAAAAGGTGTTGAGGTGTAAATGTGCAATTAAAATACAAGATATTGGGGCATATAAATAGAACTCTTAGTGGGTCATATTACAATTTCAGGCGATGTGGGATAATTAGAAAACATGACCAAATCTCATTTGGCTCCACAACTCAACAATCTCCCACTTGGAGTCAAATGTCGAGTGCTTCAAAAGAACTCCAATTATCCCCGACCACCGAACTCACTGTGTTCCACCGAGCAGAATGCTCCCATCGGTATCCTTGTATAATAATTATTACTCTTCCATCATCGGAGAGTTACTCATTCTTCTAGTGTAGCGACGACCCTGAGCCTCATGCTCTGAGCCCTACTGAGATTGCACACAGCCTCAGTTTGTCGATTGTAACAGCCATCGTTAGAATATCGGCGGGGTTCTTAGCGCACTCAATCTTTTCTAGCGCGAAAATTCCATCTTCTAGAACAGCCCGGATAAAGTGGTAACGAATCTGTATGTGCTTTGTGCGTGAATGGAATACAGGATTCTTAGCTAGCTGAACTGCACTTTGACTATCACAGTGCAGAACTCCCTTGTCGGTTTTTTGACCGAGCTCCTTTAATAAACCTTGCAACCAAATCATCTATTTGCTTGATTCTGTCACCGCGACGTACTCAGCCTCTGTGGTCGACAATGCAACAATCTTTTGCAACTTAGATGTCCAACTCACAGCAGTACCACCGTAGGTACAAACACATCCCGTTGTGCTCTTTCGGCTGTCCAGATCACCGGCCATGTCAGCATCCACATAGCCGTGCAGGCCTTCCGAGGTCTTTCGGAAACATAATGCCGAACTCATTGTACCCGAGAGATATCTCAATATCCACTTCACAGCTTCCCAATGGTGCTTTCCTGGGTTACTCATGTAACGACTGACAACTCCCACTGTATGGGCAATGTCCGGTCTTGTACACACCATAGCGTATATCAAGCTACCAATTGCTGAAGCGTAGGGTATGTTCGACATACGATCCTTTTCTTCCTCGTCTGAGGGTGACTGTTTCTTCGACAAGCTAAAGTGTGCGGCTAGCGGTGAGCCTACATCCTTGGCATGAATCATGTTAAACCGTGCCAACACTTTCTTCACATACTCGTCTTGCGACAGAAACATGGACCCATCCCTTCCTCGGGAAATCCTCATACCGAGGATCTGATTTGCGGCACCCAAATCTTTCATCTCAAACTATTTCGCCAACTATTGCTTCACCTTGTTAATCTCAACAAGGCTCGACCCGGCGAGCAACATGTCATCTACATACAAAAATAGTATGACGTACGAAGAGTTCGCAAATCTCTTCACGAAACAGCAGTGATCGCTATCACTTCTTTTGAACCTGGTATCCACCATAAAACTGTCAAACTTCTTATACCACTGTCGTGGTGCTTGTTTTAGCCCGTACAAGCTCTTCCTCAGTTTGCAGACCAGTTTCTCTTTTCCCTTTTCGGAAAACCCTTCAGGTTGGAGCATGTAAATTTCTTCTTTAAGATCTCCATGGAGAAAGGCAGTTTTCACATCTAACTGCTGACGATGAAGATTCGCATTTACAACAATGCTCAACAATAGCCGAATAGTCGTCAACTTTACGACTGGTGAAAAGATCTCGGTGTAGTCAATTCCTGCCTTTTGCTGGAACCCTTTGAGTACAAATCGTGCCTTATATCGTTTTGAGCCATCTTGTTTCTCCTTTAGTCGGAACACCCATTTGTTGCTTAGTGCCCTTTTCCCATTGGGCAGTTCAGCTAACTGCCAAGTTACATTCTTCTCAAGTGACTTCATCTCATCCTTCATCGCGAGCTCCCACTTGCTCGAGTCTTTCAGCACCAGAGCTTCTTCTCTACTTTCGGGCTCGCCTGCATCACTGAGCAATATGTAATACAGGGAAGGAGAGTATCGGGCAGGAGGTCTCCTCTCTCGATGACCTCGGCCCAATTCAGGTTGAGCAGTTTTGGGGCTCCTCCTCGTCCTCTTTAGCACTTGCTGGTTGGTTGTCGAGAACCACTGACTCATCTTCAGTGTCATTTTCCAACTCTCTTGGAAACACATTCATGTCGACTATACCACTTTCCTCGGATGGGTGCACGTGTTCTTCCATCACCACATTTTGTCGATCTTTGAACAAAATGCTTTCGTTGAAGATGACATCCTTACTGCGAATGATCCTCTTTGTTTGACCATCCCAAAAGCGATATCCAAACTCAGCTCCACCGTATCCCACAAAGTAACACACTTTGGATTTCGAGTCAAGCTTGGTACGATCATTTATATCGATATGGATTTATGACAGACAACCGAACACTCGCAAGTGTTCATAAGAGATAGGCTTTCTTATCCACTCTTCTTCGGGAATCCTCTTTTCTAATGGCACTGAGGGTCCGCGGTTAATGAGGTAAACCGCCGTGCTTACTGCATGTGCCTACAAGGCTTTGGGCAACCCACTTTCCAGTCTCATACTCCTAGCACGCTCATTGATTGTTCAGTTCATTCGCTCGGCCACGCCATTCTGCTGTGCCGTTTTTCGGATGGTCTTCTCCATTCGAATGCCTCTTTGAGCACAGAACTCTATGAACTTCGCATCAATGTACTCACCGCCGTTATCGGACCTCAAACACTTGAGTTTATTCCCGGTCTCTAGTTCGACCATGGCCTTCCATTCTTGGAATTTCTTAAACACATCAGACTTGTATTTCAAGAAATAGACCCATGTTTTCCTTGTCGAATCATCGATGAAGGTCACATAGTACTGAGATCCTCCAAGTGAGGTTACCGGAGATGGTCCCATACATCTGAGTGGACCAATGCTAGCTTCTCCTCCTTGGGAGCTTTTCCACCTTTCCAGAAGCTTGCTTTCTTCTGCTTCCCGAAGATGCAACCTTCGCACATGTCGAGGTTGACAAACTTCAAGCCTGGAAGTTTACTGTCCTTCGCTAACACCTTCATTCCCTTCTCATTCATGTGACCCAACCGTCGATGCCACAGTTCCGAACAGTTTTGCGACACAGCTGTCGCAATTGTACGCTACTCATCGGTCATGTACAGTGTACCGACCTTACTCACTCGGGCTATCACCATAGCTCCTCGTGAAACTTTCCAAGCTCCATAGCTAAACGAAATGGAGTGTCTTTCGGCATCAAGTTGACCTACTGAGATCAGATTCTTGGTCAACCTTGGAACATACCTCACTTTCGTTAGCTTCCATACCGACCCGTTTGGAATGCGAATTTTCACATCGTTCATTCCAACAACATCCAACGCTTCTCCGTCGGCTAGATACACTTTACCGAAATTACCCGCAGTGTAATTTTCGAATAAATCCTTCTGAGGGGTTGTGTGAAATGATGCTCCAGAGTCTAGAATCCACGATTCTATATCTCTCTGTTCGGCAAGCATCAAAAAGTCACCCGAATCTTCGTCGCTCGCAACATTAGCCACGTGATCACGGCCGGTACCCTTCTTCGGCTGCTTGCACTCATGACTGAAGTGCCCCATACCCTAGCAGTTATAGCATCAAAGATTCTTCTTACTTCGATCGCTATCTTTACCGCCTCGGCTTTGCCCTCTTCTACCTCGGGATTGCGAACGTCCTCTAACGTCCCATACACTGGCCTTACCCCGGTCTCTTGAACCCACGTTCAAGGATGCTCCATCATTTGAGCATTCATCCATGTCTAATCTCCTGAGTTCCTCAGCGAGTATTTGATCTCGGATGCCGTTGTAAGTCAGTTTCTCCTTTCCAATTGAGTTGCTAACAACAACTCGCATGAATTCCCAACTGTTCGGTAAAGATGCTAGCAGTGTAAGGGCTCTCACTTTGTCTTCAAAAGTTATCTCCACCGCATCCAACTGATTTACTGTGTCGATAAACTTGTTCACGTGACTCGCGACAGGTGTCCACTCAGCCATGCGTAGGTTGAACAACTTACGCATGAGATGTACCTTGTTGTTTGCGGATGGTTTCTCATACATGTTGGTGACGATCTTCATCATCCTCATCGTCCTCGTCTCTCTTGCGATATTATGTGCTACACTCCTAGATAGTGTTAGGCGGATCACTCCCAACACTTATCGGTCTAAGAGTTTCCACGCCTCCTCGGTGGTCGTGGTCGGCCTTTCCTCAAGGAGAAGTGGCTGATGCATCTTTCTCCTGTAGAGGTAGTCCTCTATTTGCATTCTCCAGAATGCGAAGTCCTTCCCATCGAACTTCTCGATCCCGTGTGCGAGTCTCTCTTCTTTTGCCATTGATCTTCCTCTCGATCTTCAATCTTAGTTATGCGAACATCGGACTCTGATACCACTTGTTGGAAAATCAAGTCGAGCACAAAGAAAGACAGAAATACTCAAACCGAGCACAAACACAATTTGATAACGGAGTTCACCCAAATTGGCTACGTCTCCGGGCCGCTACACGTGACACTTAATATTATTAAGAAGATTACAAACGTAATCCAGCTTGATCACAAACTATGGTTTTCTCGCAAATAGAACTCTCTCTTTACAATATAAAAGGTGTTGAGGTGTAAATGTGCAATTAAAATACAAGATATTTGGACATATAAATAGAACACTTAGTGGGTTATATTACAATTCCAGGCGATGTGGGATAATTAGAAAACATGGCCAAACCTCATTTGGCTCCACAACTCAACAAGACACACATCAACTTCACTTTCAACAACTGATTACATGACCAGGATAATACCACCATAAGTATTCATTCAAAGAAAAGTGTTGATGACGATCGAGTAAATACGGAGAACACGGATATACTAAATCTTATAGTGACTTGGCAAAGGCGAAGAGACAATCACCAACATCAGAACAGAATCATCATTAAATTGTGAGGCTAGTCTTTTCTTGGGTGTCGTCAGATATCAGAGGGTCAACTCTAACTTTGTCGCTATCTAATGGGAATTCTATAAATATAACTTATTTAAATATACGATGGGGATAGTAGCCATAGATTGACCAAATTTAGGTTAAGAAAATTAAAATCCATATGTGCAGGCCTCAGATTTTGGTTTATTAGCAGTATAGCACAGTTATAGTTGTATTAACAGGCTGTATAATTCCGGTCAATGGCAGTTAGATGTAAATATGTTGTTTTAAGTATTTAACAGTCTAGAAATTTCACTTTCTTATGCTGCATCCCTTAAGAGTTCTTTTCTTCTTCCATAGCTACGAAGTTAATATGACCATTAAACAAGTCGGTTCAAGTCAGAAAATCATGTATATTTTCCATTGTTTTAAAAATCTCGCAACGTTGCACAAAGTTGTGCGATATAGTGGTTTTTGAAAGAAAAACGCAACGCTAAAATGCTATTTGGATGGAAAAATGCTATAGGAATGCTATTTACGCTATTTACGCTATAGCGGACGCTATTTACGCTATAGCGGGTGCAATCCAAAAAAAAAATAAAAATTATTTATTTATTTATTTATTTTTAGTCAAAATTTTAATGAAATTATTGGAGTTTAAAGAGAATCAAACCTCAAAACTCTTGCAAACAAAGTAAATACTCTGACATCTCAAGTATAATCATTTTGTGATTATTAGTTCCAATTTTTTTTTTATATATTTAGTTAATTTTTATTAGATGTTTTGAATTTAATGCTATATTTATATGTATTTAGGCAAAAAAAAATACACCGCAAAGCGCTATGTAGCAACGCTATTTGCGCTTTTAGCGTTTCTCTCAAAAAAAACGCTACGGTAGCGATAACGCTATTTAAAACACTGATATTTTCTAGATTTTCTCATTGTCTATGTGATTTTACTATTGTGAAGTTCTATTCTGGGCCATTTTACACTTCTGGAAACAAGAGCATCATAACAAGATTAAATTATCAACACTTCTGCTGCAAAAAAACATCGAATGATTATAATTGTTCACTGTTGTGGCGGATATTAGCTTCTGCTAGATGTATATAACATTACAAGCCTATGTTATACTGCGTGCTACTTGCCTACGTATATGGATTAAGATCAGTACCGACTTTTGCTCAGTGTCTGTTATAATTATAGTTTTGACTTCATTAAAAGTCTGATTTGGGTCTGAAGTCTTTCAAGGAAAGTTTTGGTTAATTTGGGTTGAATTGGATAAGCTCTGCTGCATTTTTTTCAAACGAAAGGGTGAAATTTCTTCTAAAGTGATGCTATAGTAATTTATAAATTATAAAACAAGTTAGGTGACATTGTTCAACTCAGAGTAGTTTCCTTCGTCTACCGTTTCCACTAAAAAAATGTCAAGATCGCAGCATAGAGGTTTTTGAAAATTGTTGTTAAAGTGAGTTTCCTAACTTTTTACAACAGTTTACTAACAATTTTGTTGCTAAAATTTAACGCCATTCATTTCATCAACTTTTAAAAAGGTGTTGTTGCTATCCCAACATTTACTTCTTGTGTTCACAACTTAACTCTCATTACCAATTACATGATTTTTTAACCAGCCGGCCCTAGAGAGAGAGAGACGACTAGGGTAAAAAGCCCTAGCCGCCGAAAAGATGACCGCTATTCAACCACCTGACCCCAACCAAACCCTCCCCCCGGACCCACCTACATCTAAATCTTTCGCATCCATATTAAAAACCCAAACCGTAACATCAAAAGTTCCTGTTAAACATATCGAATCTTTTGAAGGAGAACCAATGATTCATTACTCAATCGAAGACTTAACAACTCTTTCAGAACCATTCAAATATACTATTGTAGGGAGATTTTCACACGGTAAGTCTCATATAGATATAATCCGTAAAACGTTTAGTTCTATGGATTTGAAAGCTAATTATCATATTGGAGTCATCGACTCAAACCATATTCTAATTCGCTGTTATTATGAAGAAGATTTTCTATGAATTTGGATGCGCAAAATTTGGTATATAGACAATTGCCCTATGAGAACTTTTAAATGGTCTTATGATTTCAGCTCGGAAAAGGAATCTCCAGTAACCCCTGCTTGGATCTCTCTATCTAAATTACCTATTTATCTTTATAATAAAAGTAGTATTTTCAGTATTGCTTCAGCCTTTGGAAAACCCCTAAAGGTTGATGAACCAACAGCGAAACTGACTAGACCAGGTCTAGCCAGAAGCTGTTTTGAAATTGATTTAAGGAATAGTCTTATAAAAAGAGTAAGAATAAACTATGGCATCAATGAAGGTTTTTGGCAGCACTGTTTATATGAAGATGTCCCTAATTATTGCTCTCAATGCTTTAAATTGGGTCATTCTAAAGAGGTTTGTAAGTTTACTAACCTAGGGAAAGAAGAAGACAGCAAAGAGAAGAATATCAGCAAAAAGATAGACTTTGTAAATGACAGTGAAAAAGCTAATGAAGTGAACTGCAAAAAACAAGCCAAACATAAGAATATAAAGGCCAATTATTACAAAAATTATGAGAAAGTAAGCACAAAAGAATGAGTTACAAAAAGCTTTAATAATGAACCACCAAATAATGTTGAAGAAGCAGCTGCAAAACCAGCTGTAGAAAATCCTGAAAATAACAAATTAATTATACTATTGGAAGAAGACAAGGGTGATGAGTGTAATCTCAATACTGAAATGGTCCTATTTACTGGTGAACCACCTGTACTCAGGTCTCTAAATATTACTCCACTCTATGTTGATAATGTTACAATGAGAAACTCTAGTTTAGTTGATGCTCCAGACATTTCAAAAAATTTAAGAATTGATCTGGGTCTCTCTCCTAGAGAAATTCCCAATATTTTGGAAGAAAGTGAATGGAAAACTCCAAAAAGAAAATTTGGGAAAAAGCCATTTGCTGTTTGCAAAGATGCTATGGTTCTTAAATCCTCTAATGTAGGGGTTAAAATAAGTTTTAAATGATTAATACACTCTTTTGGAATATTAGAGGAGTGGGTATAAAATCTATCACTAGGCGTATACATAAATTATGTAAATTACATCATATTATGTTTTTAGTTTGTATTGAACCAAAGAAAAATCAAGATAAAGTGGATTTCTACAAAAGGAAGTTTGGGTTTGATGAGGTCTTGGTTCATGAAGAGAACAAGATTTGGGTTTTCTATATGCAAGAGATTAATATTTCTATTATTAAGCAAATGAATCAAGCTGTATCCAGGCAGTTTCTATTGGTTATTTGGGTTTCCAGTTACAGATTACAGTAGTTTATGCCAAGTGTACAGCAGTTGAAAGAAAAGCTCTTTGGAACTTTTTAGAAAATTCTTATACTAATAATCCTTGGTTGATTGGAGGGGATTTCAATACTGTTTGATCTGAAGAAGATAAAATTGGGGGTTTGCCTATTAATATTAACTCTGCTAATGATTACTTATCTTGCATAAACAATTTGGGTGTTTCAGAAGCTATCTATAGTGGATCTAAATATACTTGGTGAAACAAGCGTAATGGGGTGGATGCTATTTTTGAAAGAATAGATAAGATTCTATTTAATCAAGAGTTTGCCAATTTATTCTGCAATATTTATCTTGATCATTTGAGCAAGGCTACTTCAGATCACAATCCTTTATTGTTAAAGTTACAGTTGGTTCAAGTTAGCAGTCCAAGAAGGTTCATATTTCAAAATTTCTGGGTAGATCATGAAGATTTTCATAAAATAGTGAAAGATGTCTGGGTTCCTAGTCATAATTCTAATGCTTTGGAAAATCTTGCTACCAATTTAAAAGCAACTTGAAAGAAACTTAAAGAGTGGAATTATAATACCTTTGGGAATATTTTTCAAGAAATCACAAAAGCTGAAGACAAATTGTTGAAAGCAGAACAAAAGTTTGAAGTGGATCCATCACCTGTCAATAGAATTGAGCTCAATAAAAAAGAAGCTATTCTAAAAGCTAAGCTTAGTATAGAAGAGAAATACTGGGCACAAAAGGCTAATCTGAAATGGGCATTAAAGAGGATGCTAATACAAAATTCTATCACAGCATAGTTAAGAAAACAAGAATTAAGTGTGCTATTGGTGAAATAGAAAAAGAAGATGGTACTTGTATTAAAGAACCAGGGGACATTAAAATGGAGGCCATTGATTATTTTCAAAGGCTATTGGCAGCTGATCAATCTCATTGCTATGTATATAATAGCTTAAACATAATTCCTAAAGTAATTTCTGAAGAGATGAATAATTTCTTGGACAAAGACCTCTCTAGAGAAGAGGTAAAAGAAGCTGTTTTTGGCCTTAGCAATTCTAGTGCACCTGGTATAAATGGTTTTACAGGTCAATTTTTTGTTTCCTGTTGGGATATTATTGGTGAAGATATTATCAAAGCTATTGAATTTTTCTTCATGGGGAATCTACTACCTAGATCTCTTTCTACTACTGTTATTGCTCTTATACCAAAGAACATTAAGCCTAAGAAGTTTGCTGAATTCAGACCTATCAGCTTATGCACTTTCTGCAGTAAGGTCATATCGAAAATTATATCTTCTAGATTTGCTAACATACTGCCTAATATTATTTCTGAGAATCAAAGTGGATTTGTCAAATCTAGAGACATTGTGGACAATATTCTTCTTGCTCGAGAATTTATTTCAACTCTTAATAAAAAATCTAGTGGCAAAAATATAGCTATAAAGCTAGATATGAAAAAAGCTTATGATAAAATATCATGGCATTTCCTTATTTCTACTTTAAGAAAATTGGGTTTTTCTGAGAAGGTTATTGACCTAGTGTGGAGGATTATTTCTAGAAATCAAACTTCTATTTTAGTGAATGGCAGCCCTACTGAACTTTTTACTCCTAGAAATGACCTTAGACAGGGGGATCCTCTATCTTCTAGCGTATTTATTATTTGTTCTGAAGTATTAAGAAGGAATTTAAATAACTTGATTGGCAACAAAAGATGGTCAGCATTCAAAGCTCTTATTGAAAGTTCTATTATTACTCACCTTACTTTTGTTGATGATCTGATAATCTTCAGTTTAGCAGATACTCATTCTATCAGAAAGATAAGCAATACCCTGCAATGTTATAATAGAGATTCTAGTCAAAAAGTCAGCTTAGACAAAAGCTCAGTCTATTTCTCAAAAAGTGTCAGTGCTATACAAAAAGGAAATATCTGCAAAGAGCTTAATATCACAAGTAAGAAACCTCATTTTTCATACCTTGGTTGCAAGATATATTCTGGGCATAAAAAGTGTATACTTTTTCATGAACTTATTTTAAAAGTAAGAAGTAAATTGTCTACTTGGAAGGGTAATTGGCTAAATTTGGGTGGAAAATTAATATTGATTAGGCATGTTATTCAATCTATACCTATTTATACATTGGCAGAATGAATCCCCCTCTACAAGTTATTAAAAGAATAGATCAATTATTGTCAAACTTTTTCCGGGGTAACAATAATGGTAAAAATAAGTATCATTGGGTTAGATGGAGCAAAATTTGTACTCCTGTAAAAAAAGGGGGCTTGAATGTTAAAAGTTTTCATGACATTTCAAAAGCTTTTGCAATGAAACTCTGGTGGAAGTTCAAAACAAAAGATTCTTTGTGGACCAACTTCATGAAAGCTAAATATTGTAAAAAGAAAGAAAGCAGAAGACATTCCTATTAAAAGAGATACTAATACTTGGTGCAGAATGCTTCAAGCTAGAGAATTAACTGAGAGTAATACTACTGTAGTTGAAAATGGTTTAAAACCTATATGGAAACTTACTACTCTTGGGAATTTTACTATAAACTCAGCCTGGGAAATTGCTAGAGAAGTAGGTACTGTAAACTGGAGAAGCATATTTATATGGAATAGAATGGTACCTTTAAAAGTCTCTTGCTTCATGGGAAAATTATTTAACCAAGCTGTATCCTTGGATTGCAGCCTGCATAAATTTGGTATTAGTATAGCCTCTATGTGTGGGTGTTGCAAAAATTCAGAAGAGAGTTTTGACCATCTTTTTAGTACTGGTATAGTTGCAAATGAGGTTTGGAACTTCTTTGAAAGTAAATGGGGTATTTTTATTCAGAATAATTCTTTGTATGGAAGAATCAACAGCTGGTGGTCTTATATTATTAAGAAAAAGAATTTTTCTGAAATTTTTTTTTGCCAGTTTCTACCTTCTATCATTATTTGGATTATTTGAAAATCCAGATGTTCATGCAAATTTGAGAATATCAAAATGAGATCAAGCAATATAATTCAAAATTCTGAAGAGTTGATTATTCAGTCTGGTTATAGGGAGAAAGATTTCTCTTATTATAATTATAGAGGCAAGAAGAATATTAAAAAAGTCACTATTGTTAAGTGGTTTCATCCTCCAACTGGGTATTTGAAACTAAATATAGATGGCTTTTATAAACAAACAGAGGTTTTTAATGGAATTGGTGGTCTTATTAGAGATGAAAATGGTTTTTTTATCAAAGGGTTTTCTAGGGCTATCACCAGCAATTCGGCTCTTTATTCTGAATTTCTAGCCCTATATTATGGGCTACAAATCTCACCAAAAGACTTTTAATTATTGAGAGTGATTCACTAAAATTAATTAATATCATCGAACGTAAACAAAAATGCCCTTGAAAAGTTTTAGATCTATTTAATTGTATTAAAGATCTATTAAAGGAAGGAGAGTACCTGTTTAAGCATGTAGTGCGAGAAGGCAATAAAGCTGCTGATCTCCTTGCGAATTGAGAGGGTATCATCATTTATTCTTGTCTGGATGATTTTCCACAGGTATTGAAAGGGATTATATTTACTGAAGCTAAAGGTTTATCTAATATAAGGTTTAGATGAAGATGAAGATGGGGACATAGTTTAGTTCTTTCTTAAATTAATTTATTATGAAGATGAAGATGAAGAGTGAAGAAGAGAGGAGAGATTCTCTCTCTTAGGTTATTTCTCAGAGAGAAATGAAGAGTTGCAAGATGACATATGTTACTACATCTATTTTCAGGTCCGGTCCCTCAAGTTTCAATCGTCATTCTATTGAATCCAGATTTAACAATTTCTGGAATTTAAGTTTCATTTATCTCAATTGGTTGTAATAGTTTGTTTTTATTTCTTTTGGGTCTCTAATTTTGAGATTCTCTCTGTAATTACTTATGGTTTCTTTTTGTGGGGTTTTCTTTCGCAGATTTCATTAATAAATTGTGGGTTTCCCCACTAATAATTTAAAAAATAACACTCATTACCAGATGTTATTTCTGATAAGTAAATCATGCATATGAGTTCTACCATAATATGTAGTGAAGTCTTACAGAAAATTCTTTCTGGTACATCAAAAGCTTTAAAACAGGCTAACGTTATGGGTGCTACTACCACTCACATCCTCCAAAAGTAGTTTGACTACACTATCTGGGCATCTTTCCAAAGGTGAAATTTTCTAGACATTTTTATACCCGTCTTTGCTAAGTGTTCAAAGAAACAGTGCCCTGTGTGAAGAGCATAAGTTATGAAAGTGTTGCATTCAGACAACATAAATCTAACATCCTATCAAACCATGGAATAGGCCGTTAGTACTAGAAAGGACGGGGTATATACATCACTCAACCTAATGACTTTTGTCACTGTAAGAAACTGTCAGGATAACAAGAGATCATGTTGATATTACGTCAATAAAATGGATGTGCGTATATTAACAGCATATTTAGTAATTCGATATCCAGTTTCTAATCTAGTCACACTTACTACAGCGAGAACATAGCAGCGAGACATATTCTTGTCGTATTCTAATTCATTGTATGTGAATTCTTTAAGTTGTAGTATAATCAACACTATCAGAAACCTTTTTTCACAACGGAATTTGTATAATCCACAAGGCAAGTATAAATAAAATTAGAGGCTTACGACATATATAATCTAAAAAAATAAAGAATCCCAATATTTATAAAAACAAGACTTGGAACTTAAACTTGACTCGAGCAAAAAAATTCTTTCAAATTGCATCCAAACACACTTCTCTGTCTTCTACCATTCCAAGTGGAAGTTTTACTTTGAAATCAACACAAGCGTATTGAAAACAGATAATATACTACAAGCGCAAGGATGACAAAAAGGAATCCCATGCTCACACGAGCCTCCCTGCCAGTAATTACAAAAAGTTCAAAATTTTCTACACATACATTTTTTTATATTATTATTTACATTTCCAACACAATCTTTGTGCTGAAGATGTGGCAAAACATACTAGTACCAGGTAAGATACTCGATCATTGTTTTCCTATAACACACACAATGCATTCATAGAGAGAAATAAGTAGTAAAAATTCATACTATATAGTATATATAACAAGTTTATTGCCACTATATATATAAGAAACTGTGTTTTTTATTAAAAAAAACTTATGTTGGTTTCCTTTTGTTAACAGCTTCTTTTTCTATTTAAATAGAAAACGCAATTAGAATTTATAGGTTTCATGTGCATCTGTATCAATAAATTGGGACTATAATTGAGCAGTATATTCTTTGAATAATCAGGAAAGTATATATATGCTCTTTTGGAAACAAAAGATTTGTTTCTGTTTACCTAAAATTCAATTTTTCATACGCTTGCATAATAAGAAATTGGGCTATATGTTCTTTAGATAGTCGGTCAGTTTATTTTTCTTCTGGAAACAAATAAACTGTTTCTAATAAAGTAAAAAACGGAAATCGAATTAGATTTATTACAGGCGTATGAAATAAATGAGACAACTACTATAAATTTGGTATGATGTATGCTACTTTTTACCTCACCACCATTGCCGGTCTTCATAAGCTTAAGAATCGCTTTTAGATTTAACCCAACAAAATTTTCTTTAGAATTCTGTACTTGATCAGTTTTCAGTACTAATTTAGACTTTGAAGAGATTCTATGGTGAGATTTTACATTTGGAACTTTTTGTCTCTTTTATGAATTTATCATTACTATAGTTCTCACACACCAAAACATGAACCATTTTATCTTGCTTATCGACCTAATTTTTATCGGGTTGACCCGATTTATGACCTTTTTCAAAACAATTTGCTATTTTTTACCATTAACATCCATATATCCAATTGATTTTTGGAAAAAAGGTCTAGACTTATGAAGGATGAGCTATGGTGTTACATTGTTTCTGACCATGTCTGGGTGAATAAACTAGATATGTTACACTACATGATATCTTAGCGAATTCGCTTTTATAGTAGATCTGTTTAAGAATAGAGTACAGAATTGAACAAAATCTGGAATAAACTTTGTTACCATCACGTTTGACCTGTTCTGCAGTCAAATATGAATCAATGACAACTGTAACATTTGGAAATTAATTTGTAGTAATAAGAATGATATACATCAAAAGAGCTATATGATTTCTTCCTCCTCAGTATTATCTTTTTGGAAATACTGATTTTTATGCATGTATGTATTTATATACAGTTAAAGATGTTAACTCTCCTGAAATCTTATGTACAATATAACGTATTACTGAGTATCGGAAATATGGTATGTTGAGTAGGTTTATCCAAATATCGTCTTGTTAAGTTTAGTATAGGATACTTTTTTGGAAAAGACTGCCATGAAATTAAATCTCGCCAACTTGTGTAAATCATAATTTCTCAATACCTATTTACAGTACATGAACTATTCAAGATATGATCCTCCTAGAATTTAAAAAGTACACGTTCTATTATCTTTCTTTTCCAACACTAATCATCAATTAAATATTAGCTTCAAACTACTTACATAATTTTCTTACCTCACTTTCAAGCACAAGATTGCAACTATAACGATAGAGGCTGATGGGGAGGAAGAAATAGAAAAAGATAAACACAACAGGGCAAAGTGGATTGTAAAGCGAATAAGCGATTTACCAGATAATAACCGGTATATATATTTTTCTCTCTCATGATGTAGATTGTCCATGTTTAATTACTAGCTCGTTCTAAAGTACGATTGTTTTCTCAAGGGCTTGCTGTGTTGCAAAGTCTAAAAAGAATTAGTATAGTGAAATTTCATATTTCTTCATATGAATCAGGAATTAAAACCATACATTGTTTTGTTAGTTACCGAGGACCTATCATATAACAATTATCTACCCATGAATTGGTTTATTTCGCCATTGATGTTTTTTTTAAACATGTCAATTGGTATATACACAATTTGCGCTTTTAGGTGTTAATTATATTATTTCTAATTTATTTATTTTACAAATGAGATGGAATGGATTAATTAACAAACAATAAACATCATCAAACCCAAATTCAACTAAATTTGCTTCAAATCATTGAATTCATGACTGATGTGTTAGGTTTGGTTTGGATTCAAAATTAATCTGCACGATAATGGTTTGGATAAGAATTTAAGGTAATGCATTCCAATCGGACACTCCTAGTGTTCCTTAAGTGTATGAATACTATACATATGCTATAATAGGAGCATACATATAGTACTCAATGGAGCAAATGAGTCTTCAATGACTGCAGACTTAAGCTTTGAGTTCATAGGGTAGAGCAATATATATGGAACACACCTGGATACTCGAGAGTGTGAAACAATTTAGTGCTGAAATTGAAAGTAAGATTTAATGCATGTATTCTATATGATATAAACTACTTTTCCCACAAGTATCATTCCTTTTCTTAAAATTGCATTTTTATTCCATTTATCACCGACGTTGCAAGGAAAAAGCACACTAAATGAATATGTTTTTTTTTGGTCAAAAGAACAAAGTTACTAATCCGTAGTTAGATAAAATTAGACTATTGCTTTTCTGATTGCAAAGTAAAAGCTAGATTTTCAGATAATAAGTTGTGACCGAATTCACTGTTTGTTATATGCATAAGTACAGTATCCAAACTCCGTCTTCAGTTCTTCACTTCAACTTCAGTACTTGAAAGGCAATAAATTTTGTTACATTATTAGATTCTATGTTCAAGAGCGCAACTGTAAAAAAGTTAAAGCATCCAGAGAAAAAAAAAACAACTCTGAGCCTTTTCTTGCAATATCTATTATCTACTACTCATAATTGGTTCTCGATTTTTTCATCACAGAAGGGCTTACCTCCCAGATTGTTCTGCTTCGAGGCAAATTAATTCTGCAAGGTCCTCTAGTTTCATCCTTGTAAAGCACCTCATAGTAACACCTCTTATCGACATTAAATCTACCACTTCCGCCAATAGTGTCTCATCATCACTCTCGAAGGACTGTGCAACAGTTTCCATCTCCGTGATCTCTTCTCTAACGGACACGATACGATTTTCCTTACACGGGTACTCATCGTATATGTCATTAAATATGCATATTGGCGTGGGAAAGCATCTGCACTTTACGTAAGCCAGGTGGCATTCCCGACCACAAGCACCACAATGCATAATCTTGTCGCTATACGGAGCAATCCTGAGAACACAACTCTCGCTGTGATGGAGCCTTATCAAGGCTGCGAAATTGACCTTCATGTCCCTATAAGAACACAACTCTCGCTGTGAGTTTTTGTTTACGAACGTATACATTGCTTCTTTGCATAAGAGCTCTTGATATGGAATGATCTCACGCCTGATATAAAGAGCACGACGCTCACTTGCTTCATCTCCAAAGGGAATCAATGGAGCAATTCTAAATGTAGCTCCTCCTTTCATACTAATCTCCTCGCAAGCAAAGTGATGGAGCCTTATCAAGGCTGCGAAATTTACCTTCATGTCCCTATAAGAACGCGACTCTAGCTGTGTTTTCTTTTTGTTTACGAACATATACATTGCTTCTTTGCATAAGAGCTCTTGATATGGAACGATCTCAGGCCTGATATAAAGAGCACAACGCTCACTTGCTTCATCTCCTAAGGGAAGCCAATGTGGTGTAGCAAAATGCACCTCCTCTTAAAAGTTAAACCCATGGTTAATTGCCATATCATGAATTAAAATTTCTCAAGCCAGAGGAAGCATGTAAGAGTAATAATAATTAAAATTTTGATTTTCGACATCTTCCTATAAAGTTTAGTAAATAACAAATCTTTTGTACTAGTAACTTAGTGATGTTATTTAATTTTTTAAACAATTATGATTTCTTAATTTGAATCTTTGATTTAGAAAGACACATAATAAATAAGAATAAAAAAAATTAGATTTTAGGTAGTTTAAATTAATACATATATATTTTTTTATTAAGCCTTTCCAATTTGAAAAAGATAAAAGACTTGGTAATTGGAAAACAATTCAGAATAAAAACTTGCACCTTCCCATTTAGCTTTTTTCATCTAACTGTGTGTGTCGCGAATCCTTAAGAGATATCAACCATTTTAAATTTTTAGAATTTTCCCAGACATCCTTGCACTGGTACATAGAATTTGTTATTTATGTCTCTCAGATGTTAAGTTCCCATTAGTGTGCCATTTTATACAACTTAATATTTATCCTACGGCAACATTTTTTAGGACCTCTTGTATGTTGTTATATTTATGTCATGCTCGCTACTCTAAGATATTCTTGGAATATAATTTATTTCCATGTAAACCATAAAAACTTGAAGATAAGGATTAAGGATATACGTTCGGAGATTGAGTTATAAAAAGACGGATATGGTTTTGTTGTTCTTGTTCTTTTGCCCTCTCCAAAATAACAGAAGCACAGTATATAACTACTTATTTACACATAGGAATTACATGTTTAATTGTTCTGGAACTTAACATTAACATATATTACATGCAAGAAGGGTTTCAACATATATTACAATGCTAAAAATATTGCATGTTATTGTCAAGAAGGGTTATTGCATTTTTATTATATGCAATAAGGGTGTAGTAAATATATTTTTCCCCATTAATATTTGGTCAAAGTTATCTAATTATTAATATCTATAAAAATAATGATGAATTATTTGAGTTCGATAAGGTGTGTTATGAAACTAGAAGATGCAATAGGGATTTGGATCGATCCTTTGCCAATATTGACGACGAACAACCATCCCTTAACAGATTTCAACATCCTCATTAAATGGCCAGCCAAATACTCAACCAACAACTTTGTGAGATGCCTAATATATGGAGCCATTTATAGGTGGAAAAAGTAATAATCTTAACAGTATTTAAATAACAAAGAGGAACAATTAGAGTAATATACGTGTAGATAGTAAAGGCACATGTATTATGTACTCTGTTTTAAAATTCGCGCTACATAGCGCGAAATAGCATTTTTTTGGTAAAAAACGCAACGAAAAATCACGATTTTGGGTGGAATTGCGCTAAAATCGCGCTATAGGGGACCAAAAGCGCAAAAAGCGTGAAATTCTGGACCAAAAGCGTAAATAGCGAGTTAAAAAAAAATAGCGGATCTAAATAATTAATATATATTGTGCAATTTTGATAATAGTGTCTGCAGTCTAGATGGTTGAGATAGTGCTGTAATTTCCAGCAGACCCAAGTTTGAAACTCACCAACAACAAATTTTTTTTTTGATTTTTTTTTATTACTATCTAATATAACTATACATTTCTTTTCTTTTTTGTTATATATTCTAAAGTTTAGTGCATATTTAGGCAAAAAAAAATACACCGCAAAGCGCTATATAGCAACGCTATTAGCGCTTTTAGCGTTTTTCTCGAAAAAAACGCTACGATAGCGATAACGCTATTTAAAACACTGATTATGTATATATAGCTTGGATTTCATTAAGTTCTTTTTTGATTTTTTTTTATTACTATCTAATATAACTATACATTTCTTTTCTTTTTTGTTATATATTCTAAAGTTTAGTGCATATTTAGGCAAAAAAAAATACACCGCAAAGCGCTATATAGCAACGCTATTAGCGCTTTTAGCGTTTTTCTCGAAAAAACGCTACGATAGCGATAACGCTATTTAAAACACTGATTATGTATATATAGCTTGGATTTCATTAAGTTCTACACAAGCACTATGGCTAATTGCTAAGCTAATTCTTAAAAATATAGGTAAGAGAACCAATTTGGGTTAGACAATCAGACATGTCTAGGTCTTTTAGCTAACTAGAATGCCCCTCCCGTGCCCTAGCTTTGCTAAAAGATATGCAACTTGCTATCTGTAATGTACTATAGCTTTAACTACAAGAAAAAATCATTCAACCAGAAAAAATAAATCATCGTTATGTAGTGTCGGGTCAGCCATAGGTTGACGAAAGTGTTAATTTGTCGTCTAAGTGAATGTTTTCCCAAAAAAAAGCTACGTCATATCAATTTCTATGTACATATACATTTTTTATCGCTACGAGATGGCAGTGGGCACAGGAAAAATATCCCAATGAAAACTTGTCGGCTCAAAAACTCGTGCTGACAAATTGATTTGTCTTATGAACCAATGCACAAACCTTTAGGCTGACAAAATCAATAAACCAAGAACGTATACAATAAAACGATATGATTCGTCGGCAAAGACATATACAAAAAAAAAAAAAATGATTTGCATTTATTTAATAAAATTCGTCATTATGTAAAAATGATAAGTCTAATTGGATCATAACCACTATCAAATATGTCACAAACACTCGGCCGACGATATCAGAGTTACAAATAGTATGTTTTTGAAATCTCTTTATGTACGTAGTTAATGATGTAAAAACGATAAGTCTAACCGGATCATAACTACTATGAAACACCCGGCTGACAATGTAAGATATAGATTAAATTATCGGGTAACAATATGTTTATGAGTCCGTAGAAAAATGAGCCCAAAAGGGTCCTCTGAAAATGGTATACACTTGTGTACGGATGGCAATTTTTCGGCTTTCGACCCGACCCGACCCGACCTGTCTTGGGTCGGGTAAAAGTATAACTTTATTTGAGTCGGGTCGAGTTAAATTGGATAAAAGTGTAATTTTACACCACTTAATACTCTCTCCCTTTTCTCTCTTCTATACATTAATTTCTCTCTTTCTCTTATAGTAATGATATAGTAATGTATATACATATCGGTAGTTTTCTAAATAAATCTTGTAGACTTTAATTAATTATATTTATGGTAAATATTAATGTGTTAATTAATGACTATATATTATCGTCATTATTTTTATAAGAATTTATGGGAAACAAATAATCATATCAATTATATACATTTATATTACATTTTTACTGCCACATTCAATAAACATGGAAATGTCAAAAAGAAAATTGCAAAATTTAAATCACTAAATTAATATGAAAGGATATTTAATACCGCATTAGTATTTATATATTATATTTCTAAATCAAATGATTTTTTACTTGATCATATGATTTTTTAATAAATTTTCTTTCAAATCTTGTCATTTATGAGTTTTTTTTTTTTCATATGGATAAAAGTACAATTTTGTACATATGTCGTGCCGGATCGGGTTTTGAATGATACGACCCAATTGTCATCCCTACACTTGTGGTACGTAGCTAGACTATGCTGGTTTCAGCTCATTCAAGTGTTTAGAAGGCTAATATTTACCCTTTCGTACTCTCTATTCAACTTAAGTCAAAAGTTTTGAATTAACTCAGCTTTAGATTATCTGGCTATACTAGCTAGGTACAACCAAAATGTTTGTCTATCACGAAATTACATCCAAATTTGACCGGCAAATAACTCATATGTAAATTGTCGAAACAGAAATTTTTAAAAGCTAATCAAATAGTTTAAGTTTTGAAAATTTTGATTTCGACAATTTACTTATTAGTTTTTTGTCTGTCAAAATTGCACGCAGTTTCGTAATGAACAAATATTTTGGAACGGATAGAGTAACAATTTTACAATCACTTTGCTTGGCTCGATCAGCTCAAATCTTAGGTTCAAATTCTAGATAAATTTGGTTCAGCGTTTTTTGCAATTTGAGTTTCTGCATTCTGATGGATCTAGGTCTATTATGACTATAGTGCCTTTTATTAATTTCTTTCATTTCTGGCACAATACTATTTTATTTAATTGTTGAATTTATTTATTCCCTTTAGTATGTTCGCAATTAGGATCCTCGATTGTTTTTTTAATTGCGAAGTGGCCCGTTAGGGTTTGTATAATATTTACCATTTGACTCATATTTAGACAATAATAAAGTTAGAGAGAGGTTAAAGCTCTTTTTTATTAATATTTGTGATGATATTTGGCGGTTGTGGACGCGTGATCCCTATTTGGTCTTGATTGTACCATAAAAAGTTAAACCTAAGACTCTCATCCATCACATTCCTTCTCATCTGAATAGGTGAACATATATATATACTCCGTATTACTATATTGCTGCAGTTAAACAATAGTTACCTTTTGAACTAGTTGTAAGCTTGATTAAAATAACAATACAAATTGTTGGTCAAGGCCTGACAAACTAAGCAATTTTTGATCTTTTTTCACTTGTATCTCGATTATGTTAAGGGTTTAATGGACCTAGAGGCTCAAATATACCTAATTTAAAAATATGATGATTGTTGAAAAAAGGATCATGGATTAAAAGGGGTTAATTTTTGTCATCAAAGAAGAGAAAAAAGTGATAAATTCTAGGTGATAAGAGTATCCTTAACGGAAGAGATACATGGAATAACTATTTTTTAAGAGCATCCTACACATTTGCTATCTTCACGAATTCCTTTTTTTTATCAACAAACTGTATCTCATTAGAATCTTTAACATCACTACCAAAAATTTTCAGTTGTATAAGTCAGTTACAACCGAAAGTGTAACTTATAAAAGATTATTAGAAAAATAATGAATATATAACCAAGTAAATACAAAGCGTTGTTTAACAAAATAACGACAACAAATAGGAATTATTAGACCCTATAAAATAGGTCCTAACCGAGACTTTGTATGTATTTTTATTACGTGCTTTTGGTGTATTTTGAACAATATGCAGGGTAGGGTTATTGTGGGGATTTTATGAGCTGTGTAGAGTTTCTGGTGTCCGTTGTGCCTTTGTATTATTATATCTTACTTAGCCTCTTGAAGCCTGTTTCATGGGAACTGTACCTCTGCCCGTTATTTTTAATAACAATGAGTATGTTTCTAAAATAAAATAAAATCAAGTACAAATATTTGATAATGTTGTCATTACCTTCATACCGTATTTTGAGAGGCTCTCAGTGTAGACTATTTTTTAACAGTCCTCTAAGTTGGAAATATTTATTTTGGTAGCAGAACAAACTTTGATTAAAATGACAGAGGCTAATATGGAGGAAGAAGATGATTAAAGAGCAAGATAATAAAGCGAAGTATGAAGAAGTTAATTACACATCTGCATAAAATGGATAAGTGATTTACCAGATACATAACATGTATACATTTAACGTTACTCCCTCTTCCAGTGTTTCTTAACATTGATTACTCGTTCCAAAGTATTACCAATTTTCAAGAGCTTGATGTGTTGCAAATGTTAAGCATAAAAAACGAGTAACAGACTAGCATAGTAAATCAAAACCCTAATTTACGTTCTATTAGTAACCACTCTATAGGGATTTTAGGGCAAAGGATCGAATAAAAGTTTTATTGGTTTCCTTTTCCTGTCTAACATAAATACAATATTTCACATTTTCGTATAAGAGTACGTGAATACAGTGGCAGAACTAATATTCATGTATAGATGGGGCTGAATTATATGTATATACTATTTTATAATTATGGGGGTGCTGAAATACTATAATCGACAATTTTTCAGTAAAATACATGAATTTTTTTTCGTAATATGGGGGTGATTTAGTCAGTTTTAGCCCGTACGTACACAGTCCTCCCCTGCGTGAATAGGGTGTTGGATGAATATGACGATGTTTGAGTTAATGTGTCAAATTGGTTCCAGTTTTAGAATTTACCCAACTCTAGAAAATGTTCAAATACTGGGAATTCATTCCGGGTTGCTATCATTATATGTAAAATCATCAAATTCTTAATTCTAATTGAAAGAAACTGAAGCCGAAGTTCTGAGTGGTGTTATGCAATTTCAGTTACAACCTCAATTATAACTGAAGTTTCAGTTATAACTCAAGTTGTAACTAAATTATTCTGCGAAGTTAATAAAAAAAAGATTGAAAACGAGACGTTTGATACGGAATTTGACATAATCCAGGTCTACATCTCTGAGGTACTGACACAATGATTTATTGATATTTTAATGACAGTAACGAGTTTTGAGACTTACAATACTCAAACGTATATGTCTAACTCTATACCTCACAACTTAAACATTATCAATCTCTCTATGAACTAAGCCTATAACTTTTCTCACTTTTTTAATCTCTCGTATATGCCTAGCTTTATCAAATCATCTTAACTTCTAGCACTAATTAGTGTTTTACAAAGCGCTAAGTTGAGAAAGCGTTTTTACGATAGATACACTTAAAGCGCTAAAAGCGAAGCGTAAACTTTTTATTGTATAAAAATATAAGTACATGTTATAAATATCTAAAAAAATATAAATATTTAATATATATTTTGAAAATATCATTTAACGATTTTCTATATAAGAAAATTTGAAATATTTCATAAATAGCAAAAAAATACGGATTTAAGTCTTATAGTACTTAAATTTTTTAAATGTTGTAGTTCGTCAAAATGAGTGATTAAGTATCACTAGCAAATGTGGTAGAATTTGTTATTAATTATGTTTTTGTGAAATTGTTAACCCTAAATCAGCATCGTTTTCATTGTTTTTTGGACAAATAATAATTTAAAACAACTAGAAGTCTTGAAAACGCACAAAAAGCGTGATAAAAGCGCACTAATAATGCTTTACAAGCCAAAAAGAGAAAAAGCAAAAAAGCGTATACATTTTTTTTTTAGCAAAAAGCTTTATCGAAATTTTAGTGCTTTAAAGTGCGATTTTTAAAACACCGATTCTAATTCCAAAATTTCAATACTACTCCATCCCAAGTTAGGCTAATTTTTTTTTGCTATAACAGACTGCTAGGTGCACCTTACTATATTGTGATTACATGAATTAATAATTTACAGTTTATCAATTTTAAATTGTTCCTCAATTACAATTGTCAGGACATTGTTCTTTAAACAATTTTGTGCTCGTCATCAAATGACAAAAATGTAACCTGTCTCAAAACCTGACCTCATTAGAGGAGAAATAACCCTAAACAGAAGGTCTTCAAAGAATAAAACTTCATCTCGAAAAAGACTGAATGTGAAAACCCAATTCTGATCCTACCTGCAGACCAGTCTATCGAATTTGCCTAATTGAACGCATGTATTTGTGAAAACTCTGCATGTAAGGCGACATTGTCAATGGACGACACATTTTGCTAGGGATGATGCTGTTGTGTTTTGTCACTTGATTGATAATAACAAAGATCCTATAGCCTATGGTTATTTTAATTGCACATCTGAATCTGCTAAAAACGAGGAATGTTGTAGGTAAAAAGAGGCTTGACGAGTCAATGCCCCAGCGAAAATATTTTTTGAGCTCTACAACCCTTGATGGGACATCGAAGTTCAAACAACTATGAAAAAATCAAATGGGTTAAATTGTTTGGATGAGAAATTTGAATATTGTGTGATGACGATTAGGTGGCTAGAATATATGAAATTCTTATCCGCTGTTCTAGTTGCAGTTTTGCAGTTAGGTTCTAAGTGAGGTTGCAACCACAGTTGGAACTCAGTGTATTAATGGACAGAACTGTAAACGGTTAAATGTACTTGAAATAAATCACACGCACATTTAACAACGGAGTTCACCTAACTAGGCTACGTCTCCGGGGCACTTACCCAGATTATGATATTATAAAAGCTTACAATATAGGATTCAAGTCTTAATGAAAAACTCTCAGACTCGCTCTAGGTTTTTCTGCCTATCTCTATATTGCTCATACCTTATAACTATCACTTAATAAATCAATGGCATCCCACCATTGTTTTTCTTTTGAAAGCTCACGTGTATTCTCTCAAGAATGGGTTCTTTATAATTTAGAACACACACCTTTTTACAAGCTAAGTTATAAACTATTTATACAAGTAAAACAATCTTCTTGCTTCAAGATCTTTTATGATTGCTTTGACTTGTTTGATTGGCTTCAATCTTTCCATGTATGAGCAAACTCTTCAGCATGGATTGACTCCAATCATCATTGGTAATTCCTGTTTAATAACAAGCTTGATAATAGGAGTTAGTCTTTTCTTTTAACTAGGAAACATATAAAGATAATATCTTTTAGAGATAATATCTTTTCATATACATATGAAACACTTAACTCCATATTACATTCAATCTTAAACATATCATACTGAATTGATAAGGAACAAAGATTGACACAAGTGATAAAGATTTGCATAAGAATAGAGATATAGAATTATCTATGTAAAGGAAACATAACTAATCTCTTTATATCTTTTAGGAAATCTTTCCTTATCACTTTGATATTCTCAATATAAACGCATACTAAACCTGTTAAGATCATATGAGAATATATCCTGCATACTTTAAAACAAATAATTATTATTAAAGAATAGTTATGCAGATTAACAGAACTAGACAGAATTCTGCTGAATAGCAGGTTGGAACTGAGGTTGCAACTGAGGTTGCAACATTACTTGAAACCTCCAACGATGTCTACGCAGGTTGTAACTGTGGTTGCAACTAAGGTTGCAACATTTCTCGAAACCTATCAACATAGGTTATAACTGAGGTTGCAACATTGCTTGAAACCTAACAACACCTGTCTTAGTTCATAATAAACAGATAGGATTATTTAGTGAAAACCATTAGACAACAAATAGAATTTAGACCAGAAATCTTGTCCTAACAATCTCCCCCTTTGTCATTAGTTTTGACAAATCATCTAAGTTTATATAAACACTAATCCACCTGCAAATAGTTAGCAGTACAGTTTTTTATTTTATTTCATTTATCAGTGCTTTTGTAACACCTATTTAGCCCCCCCTGCAAGTTAGAATAGCATGTATCATATAAGCACAGAATATATCCATTCACAGAGTTTCAGACCAGATTCAATTTCAAAAACAGTCATACTTCAAAAAACAAATTGCAGAAATTGTAAGGCCAAACAATGCTGGCACAGAATAGTCTTAATACAGCAATTGTCACTGAACTTTAAAACAGCAACATAAAGTTTGAAATTGAAATTAAAGTTTGAAATTGAAATTAAAGCTTGAAACTGTAAACATTAAAGTGAACCATAAACTCATCTCCCCCTATTTGTCATAAGACAGACAAACTAGTCACGAGGTATGTCTGAATATGGTGCTTTCTCCCTTAAAGGTGCATCTCTGACAACCTCTTCCTGGTCTTCTTCACTGCTTATGGAGAAACCATCATCACTGTGAGTAGCATCACTATCCCCATCATCATCCTCACTCTCTATTAGATTCACTAGCAGCTTCTTGATTTGATAATCATCAGCATCCAGTTCAGCTCTCCTTTCCTGATTGTAAGCCAGCTTCTGTGTCAAGTACCACCTTACACCTTTCTTCTTTTCTGAAGGAGCACTAGAGGTCTCCTTTGCACTAGAGGTCTCCTTTTCCTTTCCTTTGTCTCCAGAAATATCATTGACATGCCCTTCTTTTAGCAATTTTGCAGAAATATATATGGCAGAGGGACAATCTGTGATTGGTTCATTAGAGATACTTATAGGAGAATCTCTAGTCATAGATGAGACTTGGCCTAGAATCAATGTAGTGATTAAGCAGGGGAAAGGCAGCAGAATGGAGGGAGAATTTGTATCACTGAAATCTCTTATAAGATTGAAGACATGATGGCCAAAGTTAATGGGTAGTGAAGACATGATTTTATACAGAAAGATGGTTATTTCTTTGTTTACTTTGGAGGGTTGTTTGGTAGGAGTTCAGTTAAACCTAGCTATTTTGTGCAACACAGCAGCACACAATGTGAGAGAGGATGTTTTGATGGAAGTGCCATCAAATCTGTTGTTCTTTCTAGTGAGAACCAGAGCTATGACTTCCATGTCATAATCAACATTTTCAACAGAAAGATTGGGTGCATTCAGGAATTCATTGATTAACTTAGGGGTAAAATCTAAAGTTACACCCCTCAAAAAGATTCTTCCATAAGCAGGATTACCCTCTTCAAACACATTGCTACTTAGATTAGCATAGAATTCTTTAACCACAGCAAGATAAAAGGAGTTAGGATAGCAAATTGTTCTATTTAAGCCAATAGTAGACAGCAATTTTTCAACATGCACTTGTATATGTGGATAACTGACCAAATTAAACTTCCTTTCACAGTGAATTTCCCTACCAGTAAAGGCCCTAAACCTCATATACGTTTTCCTACTCCAGAACCTAGGATCAACCTCATTAAACTTAGGATTGTAAGTAAAAACAGCAGATATAGGTTCATCCTCTAAATTTCTCCTAGCACGTTTCTTAGTTCTCTGTTGCTTAGATGAGGAAGACTCACTTACCTTTGCTTTTGAGCCTGGACTGGTTGTTGACTTATTCAAGAAGTCCCTAAGAGTGAAGTCATCATCAACGTTAATATTGGGGTTTTTAGGAGAGTTGGAAGACATGGTTGTAACTAAGGTTGCAACTGGACTTAGAACTTTGCTGTGTGGGTTTTTCAGAAAACTTAGGGTTTTTGGTTAATAGAAAGAGAGAGAGAGAGTAATTGTGATTGTTGTGATTGATTTGGGATATAAAAAGAGTTTAGTATAAATAGCAATAAAGTCCAAATCTTTTTACAATTAGAAAAAGATATACTCAAATCAATTTTTGAAACCAAATTTAGCTAGAAATAAGGAAATTTCTTATCAATAGAGATTTAAAAATACAAACACACTGAAATCTCGTAGGAAACAGTTTGTCAGAAGGATAAATCCAGCAATAAATAAAGATACACATTCCTCGTAAACAGATTTATCAAAATTTTGAATTTTAAGAAGTTGAAGAATTTAAGGAAATTTAGACTTGATTCAAGAGAAGATAGCAAATCAGGAAGATATTTGCACTTTTGAAAAACTGAACTCTAGCAATTTACTCAAGAAGATATGTTTATCATAGAATAGCTTAAATATAAATTAGATTTTAAGAGCTTAAATTGAGCAAATTCATTTTCATCTCTACACAAAAACTAGTTTGATGATCTCAGCAAGGAAAGAGTATAAGTGATGTCAAAAATAACAAGACTTTGTCTTGGCTTTCTTATTTAGGAGTGTATGGACAATCACTGAATTTTTCAGTATTCTGAGTATGAGGTTTCAACTGATGTTGCAACTGAGCTTGCAACCAGTATTATGAGCATGTGGTTTCAACTGAACTTGCAACCATTGTGTAAAAATTGCACTTTGTGCTTGCAACTCTATTACCAGAGAGGTTTTAGGACAAGTTACCTCACATCTATTTTTTGAGGCACCAAATAGCGGCTTTTTTAAGAAAGAAAACTTCAAATCTCAATAAAGACTTACCTCTAGAAATAAAAAGTATTTAAGGTACTCAAAACATACATACATAGCAAGAGTATTCAATTAGATCCATAGTGACATACCCCTATTTCACTTCTTAAAGATTCAAATTTATTAGTATCAAAGGGCTTTGTGAAAATATCAGCTAATTGTTTTTCAGTTGAAACATGTTCTAAAATTAAGCTTTTTCCTTCAACCAGTTCTCTAATAAAATGATGCCTAAGATCAATATGTTTAGTTCTGGAATGTTGAACTGGATTATTTGCTAAATCTATAGCACTTTTGTTATCACAAAACAAAGTTAATATTTCTTGCTTAACATTATAATCATTTAGCATCTGTTTCATCCAAATAAGTTGAGTACATCCACTTCCAGCTGCAATATATTCTGCTTCAGCAGTAGATAAAGAGATGCAATTTTGCTTTTTACTAAACCATGAAACAAGGTTGTTTCCAAAATAAAAACAACCACCACAACTACTCTTTCTATCATCTATGTTTCCTGCCCAATATGAATCACAGTAGCCAACAAGAAAATGGTTTGTGTCTTTAGAATACCATAATCCTAGGTGAATTGTTCCTTTTACATACCTTAAAATCCTTTTGACAGCTAGAAGATGAGGTTCTAAAGGGTTTCCCTGATACCTGGCACAAACTCCTACACTTAAGCAAAGGTCTGGTCTACTAGCAGTTAAATAAAGCAAACTTCCAATCATGGACCTGTAAAGACTGGGACAGACACTTTTACCTTTATCATTTTTAGACAGTTTAAGGGTGGTATTCATAGGGGTTCTCTTCCCTTTACTCTCACTCAGACCAAACTTCTTAACAAGATTGTCTGCATACTTACTCTGACATAGAAAAATGCCTTTTTTATTCTGTTTAACTTGCAATCCTAGAAAGTAAGTTAATTCACCTCCACCACTCATTTCAAATTCATTCTTCATATCAGAAATGAATTCATCTATCCTTTTATTAGAAGTTGATCCAAACACAATGTCATCAACATAGATTTGAGCAATGATTATATCCTTTCTAGTTATCTTAGTAAACAGAGTTTTATCAACTCCCCCTCTGTTAAAACCTTTTTCAAGCAAAAACTTGGTTAATCTATCATACCAAGCTCTAGGAGCTTGCTTTAGACCATACAAGGCCTTTTTCAGCAAATAGACATGTTCAGGAAATTTAGGATATTCAAATCCCTTAGGTTGACAAACATAAACTTCTTCATTAATCACACCATTCAGAAAAGCACTCTTAATGTCAAGTTGAAACAGTCTAAAATCATACAGACATGCAAGAGGTAGTAGCATTCTAATGGATTCAATTCTAGCTACAGGAGCAAAGGTTTCATCAAAGTCAATTCCCTCAATTTGTGTATAACCCTGAGCTACCAACCTAGTTTTATTCCTGATAATCACTCGATCCTCATCACTTTTATTTTTAAAAATCCATTTAGTCCCTATAACATTTTTATTAGAAGGTCTGGGTACTAAAGTCCATACATCATTTCTCTCAAATTGAGAGAATTCATCCTGCATAGCTAAAATCCATTCACTATCTTCTAAAGCTTCTTTTATATTCTTAGGTTCTAACTGAGAAATATAACAAGCAAAGTGAACAACATTATTTCTTTTACCTCTGGTTTTCATACCTGAAGCTACTTCTCCTATGACATTGTCAAGAGAATGATTTTTCTGAGTCCTTACATAGCGAGGCTTGCTAGTTGACTGAACATGAGAACTTTCTTCTTCTTCTTCAGACTCAGCAGTATTCTGGGTTTCAACCTCGGTTTCAACCTCAGTTGCAACTGGACTTCCAACCACTGTTGGACTGCTTGTTTGCTGACTTTCTTCAGTTTCTTTTTCTGTCATATCTGACTCTTCATCATCACCTGTAGTCTCATTCACATCTTTTAAGTCATCAAATAACGCATTATAAGACTCCATAACACAGTTTGTTCTTTGATTAAAAACTCTAAAAGCTCTACTATTTTGAGCATAACCAAGAAAGATCCCTTTGTCACTTTTAGAGTCAAATTTACCAAGATGCTCTCTATCTCTGAGAATGTAATAAACACACCCAAAGACTTGAAAATACTTAACATTGTGTTTTCTACCTTTCCATATTTCATAAGATGTCATGGAAGTGCCTTTAGTAATGTAAACTCTATTAACTATATGACAGGCAGTATTAACAGCTTCAGCCCAAAATCTGTTGACAAGTTTCTTAGAATTAAGCATTACTCTAGCCATTTCCTGAATGGTTATATTGTTTCTTTCAACTATGCCATTTTGTTGTGGAGTCTTAGGAGCAGAGAACTCATGACTAATACCTAAGGAGTTGCAAAATTCTCTAAACTTACTGTTTTCAAATTCTGTTCCACGATCACTTCTGACCCTAGCAATATCACCACTGGTTGAACCTTTTTCAAGTTGAAGTTTTAAGAACAGAGTTTTAAACAGATCAAAAGTTTTAGACTTATCTTTTAAGAAAACTACCCAAGAGTATCTAGAGAAGTCATCTACAACTACCAAAATGTACTTCTTGCCACCTATACTAGCAGTTTGCATAGGACCCATTAGGTCAATATGAAGAAGTTCTAGGACTCTCTTAGTGTAGATTTGACTTGTACTTTTGTGAGTACTCTTTGTTTGTTTGCCTATAGCACAATCACCACAGACATTTTGAGTTTTAGCACTGAGTTTAGGAATACCTCTTATTAATTCCTTTTTAACAAGCTTATCTAGGGTTTTGTAATTCACATGACCAAGCCTTTTATGCCAAATATCAACATTATTAGTAATGGCTTGATTACACCTATTCTGAGGCAATTCTTTTTCAGCTTTTTCAAAAACATAGCAGCTGTTTGTTGATCTAACTGCAGTCATGACCAAATCATTGTTAAGATCAGTAATTAGACACCTATCTTTGTTAAATTTAACAATCATCTTGTTGTCACATAGTTGACTAATACTAATAAGATTAGCTTTTAGACCATCTACAAGAAAAACATCATCAATATCAGGCATTCCAGGTTTGTTTAAGGTACCTTTACCAACAATTTTACCTATATCTCCACCTCCAAACACAACAGTGTTTCCTTTAAGACTGGTGACATTTTTTAAGAGACTTGCAGTACCTGTCATGTGCTTAGAGCAACCACTGTCAAAATACCAATCATTAGAAGTAACAGCATTGAAAGAAGTAATGACAGCTTTGTTATTAGCAATTAAGGTAGATTTTTCCTTAACTTTCCAGACCCAGTTCAATTTTTTATTGACAGAAGTCAACCAGTTTTTCTGAGAAATGTACTTTCTGTTCCTCTTTAAGTAACACTTGATTTCTGAATGACCAGGTTTTTTACAGAAATTACACAGCTTCAACCTAAAGTTAGTTTTATCCTCAAAGCTATTCAGTTTATTCCTGGTTGCAACGTTTGTTGTAACTGAGCTTCTAACCTTATTGTCAAAAATATGAGTTTTATTCCTGGTTGCAACTTTGGTTGCAACTGAACTTCTAACCTTATTATCACCATCATGAGTTTTCCATGCATGGTCATTTTGCTGTTTAATGAAGGACCTCATTCTGATTTTCCATACTTCATAGTTTACTCCTCCTTCAAGCAATGGAGGTTTGTTGAAAGCATTTCCTTCCCTCATTAAGTCCATCTTTACTAGAACACAGGATCCACATTAAGTAAGATCTAGTGTGAAGCTCTGATACCAATTGAAATTCCTATCCGCTGTTCTAGTTGTAGTTTTGCAGTTAGGTTCTAAGTGAGGTTGCAACCACAGTTGGAACCCAGTGTATTAATGGACAGAACTGTAAACGGTTAAATGTACTTGAAATAAATCACACACACATTTAACAACGGAGTTCACCTAACTAGGCTACGTCTCCGGGGCACTTACCCAGATTATGATATTATAAAAGCTTACAATATAGGATTCAAGTCTTAATGAAAAACTCTCAGACTCCCTCTAGGTTTTTTTGCCTATCTCTATATTGCTCCTACCTTATAACTATCACTTAATAAATCAATGGCATCGCACCATTGTTTTTCTTTTAAAAGCTCACGTGTATTCTCTCAAGAATGGGTTCTTTATAATTTAGAACACACACCTTTTTACAAGCTAAGGTATAAACTATTTTTACAAGTAAAACAATCTTCTTGCTTCAAGATCTTTTATGATTGCTTTGACTTGTTTGATTGGCTTCAATCTTTCCATGTATGAGCAAACTCTTCAGCGTGGATTGACTCCAATCATCATTGGTAATTCCTGTTTAATAACAAGCTTGATAATAGGAGTTAGTCTTTTCTTTTAACTAGGAAACATATAAAGATAATATCTTTTAGAGATAATATCTTTTCATATACATATGAAACACTTAACTCCATATTACATTCAATCTTAAACATATCATATTGAATTGATAAGGAACAAAGATTGACACAAGTGATAAAGATTTGCATAAGAATAGAGATATAGAATTATCTATGTAAAGGAAACATAACTAATCTCTTTATATATTTTAGGAAATCTTTCCTTACCACTTTGATATTCTCAATATAAACGCATACTAAACCTGTTAAGATCATATGAGAATATATCATGCATACTTTAAAACAAATAATTATTATTAAAGAATAGTTATGCAAATTAACAGAACTAGATAGAATTCTGCTGAACAGCAGGTTGCAACTGAGGTTGCAACATTACTTGAAACCTCCAACGCTGTCTAAGCAGGTTGTAACTGTGGTTGCAACTGAGGTTGCAACATTACTTGAAACCTATCAACATAATATAACTGAGGTTGCAACATTGCTTGAAACCTAACAACACCTGTCTTAATTCATAATAAACAGATAGGATTATTTAGTGAAAACCATTAGACAACAATTAGAATTTAGACCAGAAATCTGGTCCTATTAATATAAAAGTCATATTGGACAGGAGTCTAGTCCGAAGTTGTTGACGTTGTTTAGCTTGAGAACAACTGGCAGAGAGAGTATGGTTGTAATACATTTATACATGCTTTGAGTGGTGATCCAGTTAGCTTTGTTGCACAATCGATTAACTTGATTTCTGATACTATGCCGAACAAAAAGGAGAGACATGGTTTCTGTAGTAAATTATGGCATTGACTTATTTATTACATGGAGATCTCACAAGCCACAAGATAGAGCTACCCGTTGCCTTCGAGTTAAATTGCAAAGACTTTATTATTGCTGATTAATGGCAGGCAAGTTTATCACCATTGGCATCCCTTCATATTGTGGTAAATATTAATTATTTCTCCACTTGTAGATCACGGTATCAATTCATGTAACTTGCTTTTCTTCATGCAGAACTAGTCTGCTATATAATTGAACTGGTTGTTGCTCATTTATCTGCAAATGTTAGATATTGGGAATAACTTTAATTCGAAAAGAAGAAGTTATTTATAAATGTTGAACCATCTCTGCAGCTCAGCTACTAATTTTGGGCATGTAGATTGTTTAGCCCTTGTGTTAGGACCAGATTTCTGGTCTAAATTCTATTTGTTGTCTAATGGTTTTCACTAAATAATCCTATCTATTTATTATGAACTAAGACAGAGTTGTTAGATTTCAAGCAATGTTGCAACCTCAGTTACAACCTACTAAGAAAGTGTTGATAGGTTTCAAGTAATGTTGCAACCTCAGTTGCAACCTGCTAAGACAGCGTTGATGGTTTCAACTAATGTCGCAACCTCAGTTGCAACCACAGTTCCAACCTGCTGTTCTGTAGGATTCTGTCTTGTTCTGTAAATCTGGATTATTATTCTTTAATGATAATTATTTGTTATAAAGTATGCAGGATATATTCTCATATGCTCTTAAAGGTTTGGTACGTCTATATTGAGAATATCAAGTGGTATGGAAAGATTTCCTAAAAGATATAAAGAGATTAGTTTATAAAGATATGTTTCCTTTACATAGATAAATCTATATCTCTATTCTTATGCAAATCCTTATCACTAGTTTCAATCTTTGTTCCTTATCAAATTCAGTATGATTCATTTTAAGATTGAATGAAATATGGAGTTAATGTTACATATGTATATTTAAAGATATTATCTCTAAAAAGATATTATCTTATATGTTTCCTTATTAAAAGAAAAGACTAACTCCTATTTCCAAGCTAGTTATTAAACAGGTTTTATTCTATGAAGATTGGAGTCAATCCTACGCTGAAGAGTCTTGTGTTACATGGAAAGATTTAAGCCAATCAATAAAGTCAAAAGCAATCAAAAAAGACATTGAAGATAGAAGATTGTTTTTACTTTCTTATATAGTTGATAACTTAGCTTGTAAAAAGGTGTGTGTTCTAAATTATAAATAACTCATTCTAGAGAGAATACACAAAGAGCTTTTAAAAGAAAACAATGGTGGGATGCCATTGATTTATAAGTGATAGTTATAGAGGAGGAGCAATATAGAGATAGGCAGAAAAACCTTGAGGGTGTCTAAAAGTTTTTCATTAAGACTTGAATCCTATATTGTAAGCTTTTTATAATATCATAATCTGGGTAAGTGCCCCGGAGACGTAGCCCAGTTGGGTGAACTCCGTTGTTAAATGTACGTGTGATTTACTTCAAGTACATTTAAACAAACTGTTCTGTCCATTAATACACTTGGTTCCAACTGTGGTTGCAACATCACTTGGAACCCAACTGCAAAACTGCAACTAGAACAGCGGATAGGAATTTCAATTGGTATCAGAGCTTCACACTAGACCTTACTTAGTGTGGATCCTGTGTTCTAGTAAAGATGGACTTAATGAGGGAAGTAAACGCGTTCAACAAACCTCCATTGCTTGAAGGAGGAGTTAACTATGGAGTGTGGAAAATTAGGATGAGATCTTTTATCAAACAACAAAATGAACAAGCATGGAAAATAATGTTGTATGGTTGGGAGCTTCCAACTGCCATTGATGGTGAATGTGAACTGTTTTATGTACCTGAAGACAGGTGGTCTGCTGATGAGGACAGAAAATCAAGTGCCAACTCCACAGCAATAAACTTGATCTTTGCTGGTGTAACTCTCAGTGTGTTAAGGTATATCTCTCATTGTGAAACTGCCAAAGAGGCATGGGACATTTTACAAGTTACTTTTGAAGGAACTGTTAAAGTAAAAGCTTTTAAACTCTAACAGTTAACCACTCAATTTGAAAACTTAAGAATGGAGGAAGATGAAACCATTGAACAATTCAATGGCAGAATTTGTCATATAGCTCATCAAGCTGGAACCTTAGGTGAAAAATACAGTGATGTAAAACTTGTTAAGAAAACTCTAAGGTCTCTTCCAGAAAGGTTTGAGATTAAGGTTATTGCTATTGAAGAATCAACAGACTTAGACAATCTTAAACTTGAAGAACTTATAGGAAATCTGAGTACTCATGAACTTAAATTCTTAAAACAGAAAAGACCAGACAAAGGAATAGCCTTTCAAGCTAAGAAATCTGAATCTAAGGTCTGTGAAAAAGTGAGTGATGAAGAACAGCTAGCCTTCTTTGCTAAAAAGGTTTACAAAAAGTTTTATAAAAAAAAAAAGGATGATACTGGAACATCAAAAAACTTTCAGAGAAGGGATAATCAATTTAAGTCAGAATCTAGGTTTAACAATAATTCTACAGGGAAGTGGAACCCTAAAGAGAAAGATAACAAAGATTACAAACCTAGAGAAATTCAATGCAGAGAATGTAGAGGTTTTGGTCACATTCAGTCTGAGTGTGCAAATACTTTAAAAAGGAACAAAAATGCTTATATAACCACTCACAGTGATAGTGATTCTGAGAGCAACAGTGATGAAAAGGATGATTCTAATTTTGTTAATTTTATGGGAATAATCACTGAAAAAGAACCTACTTATGAAAGTGACTGTGAGTCTGTTTCAACCATAGTTACAACTGCTCTTAAAACCTATAGCAGTGATGAGGAAGAACCTTCAGATGAAAACATTAATCAGCAATATCTTGTCCTTTATGAAAAGTATCAATGCCTGAGTAAGCAATCCTTGATCTTGAACAAACTTAATGTTAATCTAAAGGATGAAGTTAAAAGTCTTACTGAGAAACTCAACAAACAGCTAGTTGAACTTACTGAAACTAAAAAGAAAATAAAACTGCTGAATGTTTCTGCCTCAGAAAAATTAGATGACATGCCGGCCTATTCTATAGCCTCTACAGATAACAGTGGCTTAGGTTATTATGGCTATGAAAACACTGGAAAAACCACCTTTGTTAAAGCTCTTGTTAAACTGAAACTCATGTTATTAACAATAAGGTTAGAAGTACAGTTGTAACCAGAAATGTTAGAAGTACAGTTGCAACCAAAGATGCAACCACAGTTGCAACCAAGAAAAAACTGAATGGCCTTGAGGTTAAATCTACTTTTAGAACTAAACTGTGTAACTTCTGTAAAAGATCTGGTCATTTAGAAATCCAGTGTTATTTAAAGAGGAACAGAAAGTATATTTCTCAGAAAAACTGGTTGGCTTCTGTCAATAAAAAATTGAACTGGGTCTGGAAAGTTAAAGAAAAATCTACCTTAATTGCTAATAACAAAGCTGTTATTACTTCTCTAAATGCTGTTACTTCTAATGATTGGTATTTTGACAGTGGTTGCTCTAAGCACATGACAGGTACTGCAGGTTTCCTAAAAAATATCACTAATCTTACAGGAAACACTGTTGTGTTTGGAGGTGGAGATACAGGTAAAATTGTTGGTAAATGTACCTTAAACAAACCTGGAATGCCTAATATTGATGATGTTTTTCTTGTAGATGGTCTAAAAGCTAATCTTATTAGTATTAGTCAACTATGTGACAACAAGATGATTGTTAAATTTAACAAAGATAGGTGTCTAATTACTGATCTTAACAATGATTTGGTCATGACTGCAGTTAGATCAACAAACAGCTGCTATGTTTTTGAAAAAGCTGAAAAAGAATTGCCTCGGAATAGGTGTAATCAAGCTATTACTAATAATGTTGATATTTGGCATAAAAGGCTTGGTCATGTGAATTACAAAACCTTAGATAAGCTGGTTAAAGAAGAATTGATAAGAGGTATTCCTAAACTTAGTGCTAAAACTCAAAGTATCTGTGGTGATTGTGCTGTTGGCAAACAAACAAAGAGTATTCACAAAAGTACTAGTCAAATCTACACTAAGAGAGTCCTAGAACTTCTTCATATTGACTTAATGGGTCCTATGCAAACTGCCAGTATAGGTGGCAAGAAGTACATTTTGGTAGTTGTAGATGATTTCTCTAGATACTTTTGGGTAGTTTTCTTAAAAGACAAGTCTGAAACTTTTGATCTCTTTAAAACTCTGTGCTTAAAACTTCAACTTGAAAAAGGTTCAACCAGTGGTAATATTGCTAGGGTCAGAAGTGATCATGGAACAGAATTTGAAAACAGTAAGTTTAGAGAATTTTGCAACTCCTTAGTATTAGTCATGAGTTCTCTGCTCCTAAAACTCCACAGCAAAATGGCATAGTTGAAAGAAAGAATATAACCATTCAGGAAATGGCTAGAGTCATGCTTAATTCTAAGAAACTTGCCAACAGATTTTGGGCTGAAACTGTTAATACTGCCTGTCATATAGTTAATAGAGTTTACATTACTAAAGGCACTTCCATGACTGCTTATGAAATATGGAAAGGTAGAAAACCCAATGTTAAGTATTTTCAAGTTTTTGGGTGTGTTTGCTACATACTTAGAGATAGAGAACATCTTGGAAAATTTGATTCTAAGAGTGATAAAGGGATCTTTCTTGGTTATGCTCAGAATAGTAGAGCCTTTAGAGTTTTTTATCTAAGAACAAACTGTGTTATGGAGTCTTATAATGTTATATTTGATGACTTAAAAGATGTGGATGAGACTACAGGTGATAATGAAGGGTCAGAAATGACAAGAAATGAAACTGAAGAAAGTCAGCAAACAAGCAGTCCAACAGTGGTTGGAAGTCCAGTTGCAACTGAGGTTGAAACCGAGGTTGAAACCCAGAATACTGCTGAGTCTGAAGAAGAAGAAGAAGAAGAAGAAAGCTCTCATGTTCAGTCAACTAGCAAGCCTCGCTATGTAAAGACTCAGAAAAATCATTCTCTTGACAATGTCATAGGAGAAGTAGCTTCAGGTATGAAAACCAGAGGTAAAAGAAATAATGTTGTTCACTTTGCTTGTTATATTTCTCAGTTAGAACCTAAGAATATAAAAGAACCTTTAGAAGATAGTGAATGGATTTTAGCTATGCAAGATGAACTGTCTCAATTTGAGAGAAATGATGTATGGACTTTAGTACCCAGACCTTCTAATAAAAATGTTATAGGGACTAAATGGATTTTTAGAAATAAAAGTAATGAAGATGGAGTGATTATCAGGAATAAAGCCAGTTTGGTAGCTCAGGGTTATACACAAATTGAGTGAATTGATTTTGATGAAACATTTGCTCCTGTAGCTAGAATTGAATCCATTAAAATGCTACTCTCTCTTGCATGTCTGTATGATTTTAAACTATTTCAACTTGATATTAAGAGTGCTTTTTTGAATGGTGTGATTAATGAAGAAGTTTATGTTTGTCAACCTAAGGGATTTGAAGATCCTAAATTTCCTGAACATGTTTATTTGTTGAAAAAGGCCCTGTATGGTCTAAAGCAGGCTCCTAGAGCTTGGTATGATAGATTAACCAAGTTCTTGATTGAAAAAGATTTTAACAGAGGTAGAGTTGATAAAACTCTGTTTACTAAGAAAACTACAAAGGATATAATCATTGCTCAAATCTATGTTGTTGACATTGTGTTTGGCTCCACTTCTAATAAAAGAATAAATGAATTCATTTCTGATACGAAGAATGAATTTGAAATGAGTGGTAGAGGTGAATTAACTACTTTCTAGGATTGCAAGTTAAATAGAATGAAAAAGGCATTTTTCTATGTCAGAGTAAGTATGCAGATAATCTTGTTAAGAAGTTTGGTCTGAGTGAGAGTAAAGAGAATAGAACCCCTATGAGTACCACCCTTAAACTGTCCAAAAATGACAAAGGTAAAAGTGTTTGTCCTAGTCTTTATAGATCCATGATTGGAAGTCTGCTTTATTTAACTGCTAGTAGACCAGACATTTGCTTAAGTGTAGGAGTTTGTGCCAGGTATCAGGGAAACCCTTTAGAACCTCATCTTCTAGCTGTCAAAAGGATTTTAAGGTATGTAAAAGGAACAATTCACCTAGGATTATGGTATTCTAAAGACACAAACCATTTTCTTGTTGGCTACTGTGATTCATATTGGGCAGGAAACATAGATGATAGAAAGAGTAGTTGTGGTGGTTGTTTTTATTTTGGAAACAACCTTGTTTCATGGTTTAGTAAAAAGCAAAATTGCATCTCTTTATCTACTGCTGAAGCAGAATATATTGCAGCTGGAAGTGGATGTACTCAACTTATTTGGATGAAACAGATGCTAAATGATTATAATGTTAAGCAAGAAATATTAACTTTGTTTTGTGATAACAAAAGTGCTATAGATTTAGCAAATAATCCAGTTCAACATTCCAGAACTAAACATATTGATCTTAGGCATCATTTTATTAGAGAACTGGTTGAAGGAAAAAGCTTAATTTTAGAACATGTTTCAACTGAAAAACAATTAGCTGATATTTTCACAAAGCCCCTTGATACTAATAAATTTGAATCTTTAAGAAGTGATATAGGGGTATGTCACTATGGATCTAATTGAATACTCTTGCTATGTATGTCTATTTTGAGTACCTTTAATACTTTTTATTTCTAGAGGTAAGTCTTGATTGAGCTTTGAAGTTTTTATCTTGAAAAAGCCGCTTTTTGGTGTCTCAAAAACAGATGTGAGGTAACTTATCTTAAAACCTCTCTAATTTCTATTAAAGTTATTCAATGATAAATGTATCTTCCTGAGTAAATGGCTAGATTCTTGCTTTCTAACGTCCTATATTTTATATAACTATTATATTTTTCTTGAAACAAGTCAAATTTCCTTAAGAACTTCAACTTATAAATATTCAAATTGTGGATAAATCAGTTTACAAGGAATGTTTATCTTTATTATTTGCTGGATTTATCTTGAAAACTGTTTCCTTCGTAATTTCAGTGTGATTAATTTTTCAAATTTCTGTTGATAAGAAATTTCCATATTTTTAGCAAAATCTGTTTCACATTTGATTTGAGTGTATCTTTTTCCAATTACAAAAAGATTTGGGCTTAATTGCTATTTATACTAAACTCTTTTAATATCCCAAATCAATCACAATAATCACAATTACTCTCTCTCTCTTTCTATTAAACAAAAACCCTAAGTTCTCTGTAAAACCCACTGCGAAGTTCTAAGTCCAGTTGCAACCCTAGTTCAAACCATGTCTACAAACCCAAACCTCAACAGTGATGATGGCTTCTCAATAAGCAGTGAGGAAGAATATAAAGAGGTTGTCAGAGATGAACCTTTAAGGGAGAGAGCACCACATTCAGACATACCTTGTGACTAGTTTGTCTGGCTTATGAAAAATAGGGGGAGATGAGTTTATGGTTCATTTTAATGTTTACAGTTTCAAGCTTTAATTTCTATTTCAATTTCAAGACTTTATGTTACTGTTTTTAAATTTCAGTTACAATTGCTGTATTAAGACTATTCTGTGCCAGCATTGTTTGGCTGTACAATTTCTGCAATTTCCTTTTTGAAATTTCTTTTTTGAAGTATGACTGTCTTTGAAATTGAATCTGTTCTGAAACTCTGTGAATGGATATATTCTGTGCTTATATGATACATACTATTCTAACTTGCAGGGGGAGCTAAATAGGTGTTACAAAAGAACTGATAAATGAAATACAGTAAAAGACTGTACTGCGAACAATTTGCAGGTGGATTAGTGTTTATATAAACTTAGATGATTTGTCAAAACCAATGACAAAGGGGGATATTGTTAGGACCAGATTTCTGGTCTAAATTCTATTTGTTGTCTAATGATTTTCACTAAATAATCCTATCTGTTTATTATGAACTAAGACAGAGTTGTTAGGTTTCAAGCAATGTTGCAACCTCAGTTACAACCTACTAAGAAAGTGTTGATAGGTTTCGAGTAATGTTGCAACCTCAGTTGCAACCTACTAAGACAGCGTTGATGGTTTCAAGTAATGTTGCAACCTCAGTTGCAACCACAGTTCCAACCTGCTGTTCTGCAGGATTCTGTCTTGTTCTGTAAATCTGCATTATTATTCTTTAATGATAATTATTTGTTATAAAGTATGCAGGATATATTCTCATATGCTCTTAAAGGTTTGGTACGTCTATATTGAGAATATCAAAGTGGTATGGAAAGATTTCCTAAAAGATATAAAGAGATTAGTTTATAAAGATATGTTTCCTTTACATAGATAAATCTATATCTCTATTCTTATGCAAATCTTTATCACTTGTTTCAATCTTTGTTCCTTATCAAATTCAGTATGATTCGTTTTACGATTGAATGAAATATGGAGTTAATGTTACATATGTATATTTAAAGATATTATCTCTAAAAAGATATTATCTTATATGTTTCCTTGTTAAAAGAAAAGACTTACTCCTATTTCCAAGCTAGTTATTAAACAGGTTTTATTCTATGAAGATTGGAGTCAATCCTACGCTGAAGAGTCTTGTGTTACATGGAAAGATTGAAGCCAATCAATAAAGTCAAAAGCAATCAAAAAAAACATTGAAGATAGAAGATTGTTTTTACTTGCTTATATAGTTGATAACTTAGCTTGTAAAAAGGTGTGTGTTCTAAATTATAAATAACTCATTCTAGAGAGAATACACAAAGAGCTTTTAAAAGAAAACAATGGTGGGATGCCATTGATTTATAAGTGATAGTTATAGAGTAGGAGCAATATAGAGATAGTCAGAAAAACCTAGAGCGAGTCTAAGAGTTTTTCATTAAAACTTGAATCCTATATTGTAAGCTTTTTATAATATCATAATCTGGGTAAGTGCCCCGGAGACGTAGCCCAGTTGGGTGAACTCCGTTGTTAAATGTACGTGTGATTTACTTCAAGTACATTTAAACAAACTGTTCTATCCATTAATACACTTGGTTACAACTGTGGTTGCAACATCACTTGGAACCCAACTGCAAAACTGCAACTAAAACAGCGGATAGGAATTTCACCTTGTTACCTGTTTAGAATTGTAGCTGGAAAATGGCAAATTGTCTCACACTAGATGGCCGAGGATTAGAACTCTTATGTGGTTAATTAGTAATTGCACAATTCAACCTAGGTTCTTTGCATGATGTGCTTGTTACATTTAATGATGTTTCATTTATTTGTTTCCTTTGCAGATCTAGTACAACATGTAAATAACTTAAAAGTTTTTGTCTGAAAATATGAAACCTATTGAGTTGCTCTTCTATACAAGAGGGGAGATGTTGAACGTACGTAGTTAGCTCATACTTTTCCTACTTCCAGGTGTGAATGAGTGCCGTAAAATTCAACCTTCGGCAATCTATATGATTATTACCTAATTTAGAACTGTACTTTTATAGTATAAAGTAGCGGAAAAAAAGGGGAAGCAGTCTCACCCTAGACGAGGGTTTATTATAAAATGTGGATTCAGATACATAAAAGATCCATCAATTACTATGCTTGTAAACTTTTATAAAGTAAATTAAAATACCTGGTTGTGGATGTTTGTATAAATGATCAATTAAATTGGAGCTAATCCCCGGAATTTCATAATCTCAACTAGTTGAAGAGGTCAAGAGTTACTCTTGACTCAAAGATCTATTTAGTATGGAGGATCATTATCTGCTTAAATAACTTCGTAAATAAAAGGGGTATTAAGAACGTCTAGATTGAGATGAAATCAATTGGGCTTACAATTTTTCATCCTTTGAGAAGCAGAGAAGAGAGACAACATTATAAAAAGTCCCCACCAATGTTCTAAAAGGTGTAAGTCGGACTTTAGACGGATATTTTATAACGGTCCTAATTAGCTTCACACAGTATTTTGAGGGGCTCTCTGTTTCTTCTTTACTAGTCCTCTGCATTAAAATCATATTAGCCAAGCTATCACTACAATGATATTGCCTCTTACACCTGTTTATAAAAAAAATGTTATTCTAGTTTTGTATAGTTGTTGCAAGCAGCGAGTTAAGACATTTTTTTTCATATCCCTAAAAGTTGGATTCAAATGGAGAAAACATGCACGAATGCGTTATGCAATGGTTATTTTTCCTAAAATTTGAAATTTTGAGCTAAACCCTATACAGCAGTTAGAAGATAATTGCACATTCCTATATAAACTGAACCACCCTCTTATGAGTAGAAACTAGAAACTAAAATTAAATGTGATTTAACCAATTAAGCGAAACAGTTGCCAGTTACCCAAAGATCAATATTTACTAATTATTTTTTTGCATCGCTGGATTACCCTTAAACATAGCAATGGATATATGTTAAGCATGAATCAAATCTCGTCGTACAGTACTCGTACCTATCAACGTAGTACATGTGCTGCGAGTGGGAACTCGTACATATCAACCGATAGTAAAGCAGTGTTAATTTTCATCATAGTATAACAATATTTATCAATGGATTCCTCTAACCTCTTAGATTCTCAGTGTAGAAAAGCCGGCAGTCTTGAAAAGAAACAAACTTGGGACATTTTTTTGGGTGCTAAATTCACTTTAGTGCCATGTATTTTGCATGGTTTTTGCTTTAGTGTACCATGTTTAGAAAATGATAATTTAATGCTCTAAACTTAACATATTCTTTGATTTAGTGATCTCAGTTTATTAAAAAAATTGATTTGGTGATCTACTTAAACTCATAAGTTTTAAAAAATTACAATCCGGCCCACATAGTTTAGAAATTAATAAACTAACCACATATTTGTTGAAAGTAACAGAATTAACTTTTTTACAATTTTTTAAAGACACGTTTCCAAATAAGCAATTTATCTTTTAATTTTTAATTTTTTTTTATAAAAAATAATTTTTTTTTTCCAATAAAGTGGGAATTTCTATTAAAAAATATGTTTTTCAAATAAGATTACTACATTTATTTCTATCAAAATTTTTTTTTCAAATTTCAATATAGAGAAAAAACGACTTTGAGGACACTGTTTTTCTTTTAGAAATTCTTTCCTTGGAGAAAGCACGCTTCTTTTGGGAAATTGTAAATATTTTGTAAAGAGAATATTATATTAAGAAAATTTTAAATAAAATGAAACCTTTCTAAAAATAAATAAAAAATTTCCCGTAGTGTTTATAAAAACTAGTAGTTCTTTTTAAAATTTAATCAGTATATATTTCGCATATTTTGCTAGAATATTAAATAAAAATATAATTTGAAGAACATATTATATATTTTAGTATAATAAAATATTGAAAGTTTTCACAATGATTCAAGAGCTTGTAAAAACTATATTTTTATTTAATATTTTTGAAAAATATGTGCAAATTTACTAATTAAATTTTTAAAATGGGAACATTTTTATTCTTTTTAGAAAGATTTTATTCTCTAAGTTTTTTTTATTAAAATATATTTTCTTTCCAAAATATTTAAAAATGATTCTTTAAAAAGAAAAGTTGCTTATTTGAAAACGTGTTATTTTAAAAAATTTATAAAAGATTTAATTTTGCCACTTTCAATAAGTTAATGGTTAGTTTATTAATTTCTAAACTATGTTGGTTGGATTATAATTTTTTGAACTTGTGAAGTTTAGAAGGTTATCAAATCAAATTTTTTGAATAAACCGAGGTCATTAAATAAAATTTTTGTAAACTTGGCTAACTAAATCAAAGAATATGTTAAATTGATGACACTAAATTATCATTTTTGAAACCTGATACAATAAATCAAAAAACATGCAAAATCGTTGATAGAATAAATCGTTGAAAAATCTTGTAATAGTTTTTTCAATTTTAGAAAATGGCACAAGAATGGATAAAAAGTTTATTGCTTTGTTACTTATTTCTATTCTTTATAGGTAAAATTGTCTTAAAAAAACAATATGCATCTTGGCGATGAATGTTTTAAATTGATAGTTCTAATTAATAATAAATTGATTAACGAAAATTTCTAATTAGATGAAGACATGCAGAAACACATAATACTACCGTAATAACATATTCTTATTTAAGTTTATACGGAGAAACTAGAGAAACGAATAATGACAATTAATAATATAGATTGATGATAACTGTTTTTCTAGACCGCATACAATATTTTTATAGAGAATGTAATAAATCAAATCCAATGCACTTAAACCAGATACATAAACGATATGGAAAAAAATTAATTTGTGCATTTTCATTGTTATCACAATTTCTTTTTTGTCAACTAAAAAAAGTTTCTACTTACATAAGAACAAAAATAGTAATAATTTTAATTATAATCATGCTTTAAATAGGGAAATGTACTAATAATGTGACAACACATTCTTCTCTCTTCTTCCACCATCGTTGCCAATACTAGGGTTTCAACTTTCTGGTTGGTAATTACCTAATTGTTTCTTTTTTCCTGTCCAGGTTAGTTATCTTCTGAAAGTGGAAATCTTTTACATTAGTTATCTTCTGAAGTCGTTTGACTTTTTGTGCTCATTTACAATATGTCCAAGTTAGTTTCTTTTCAAACCTAATTGCATTTGCATTTAATTTTGTCAAGTGATATCATGATTGTTAATTCTTCATAAATCATATCCGGTCTAGCTTCGCTATATATGTGCTAATTGTAATTCTTTTAGTTGTTAGACTAGGTAATTTGTATTAAAGATTTCGTTTGGAGTGCAGATTTGTTAGTGGAATTGGTAGATTATTTAAATCTTGTCTAAAAAGTAGAAATGTAAATCCCCATGAGTTAGTAAATTATGAACATGACTTGATAGATTCCTACTCGTAAAGAAATGTTACCAACTTACCATCATGTTTTTTTTCTTCGGAGTGTGGTGGAATGCCATAAGTAACATCAACAAGCTATATAGGACTATTTCCTCTTTAGTTCGTACTTCTTTTATATCATCATGCAACGCAGGAAAATGGGAAATGATTTTTCTTATAACTAGATGGTCTGTTGATATGAGATCGAATTCTTAAAATTAATTGTTGTTGGATCGCATATAAATTGGTACAGTATGGTTGAAAATATACCTTGATTCCCTTTAAAATGATGTAGTTGAGTACTTATTTGGACAGTCGGAGAAAGTTGACGATGTTTGCTTTCATGTGGAACTTAAGTTATAACCAATTCTCCCTATTAGTGTTATAATTCTTTCAATGTAATATCTGAATCTTCTCATGATCTTGTTAATCAACCTTGTTTGATTGTTTTTGCCGTGGTCGATTAAATTTGTTGAAATCGAAATTGACGGTTAACTACCTTTTTTTAGTTAAACGTGGGAGACCCAATTTTTTCCCCATTGACTTTAAAGTTTAATTGGCCTACAAGCTTATTACATAGGAAATCAATACATAAAGTAAAAAACAAAGAAAATTAGAACCTGAGAACCAAAAATATATAAACAATAAAAATTAAGCCCTTCTTTTATTAATTGATCAAACTTTCAACTCTCTACTGTCTCATCTATTCACCATATGTCCTTACTATCAAACTCCATAGAGCAGAGAAATAGAGCCCTTCATTTCCTCGGATAGAATAAACTATTGTTGATTTTGGGAAATCCGACCACCAATAGATAGATTTGTTATCAAGCCATGAGAATAGTTTAACCCTTTTGTAGATCCTTTCTTCAAAATTTTATAGGTTACTCACCAACTTTTCTTCAATACTAATATAAAATAATTAACAACTGTCATAATCCCCATAATCATAGAGATCATAGTAATTCTTAATTGATTTTGACATGTTTCTGGTTTATATCGATGTGTTTTAATTTTTCTATCTTCACTCAGCATTTTAAATCCATTCCATTTCTTGGCTTGTTTCCTCTTTTTTCTCTTCTTTTTCATCCACTTCTGTTTTTCAATTGGATGAGTAAAGATCTACAACTAGCTTGCCTTTATTTATGCTTGTCGGCGTTGCAGTTTCGAATAATAGAGTGGTGACTAATTGCTCATTATTTCCCCTTCCGCTATTTGCTTTAAATAACTTGGGAAAATGATCAGAGGGTAAATTCATTTTTTGAGATAGAAGAAGGCGAATCGGTTCAGCTGTAAAGTCATCCTCTATATCTTCTTGTTGCTCTAGATTTTCAGTAGCAACATACGGAGTAACTGCCACCAAAGTAGTGTCCTCTTGCATATTGTCATTGCTATCTTGTTTAGTTATGACCTTTACTGTCGCTAAGATTTCTCCTTCTCTGTCTTCTTCTTGTTCTAACCCACATTCCTGCCTAGTTTGTGATACATCCGAATGGGGTCTGTATAAGATTTTTCTCCCATTTCTTCGCCCACTTTGATTTCCTTGGTCTCAACCTTATGATGTTGTTGGTCTTGTGTATTATCTGATTCCAAGTCAGCTATAATACCAAAAGGATTGCTAACATTTACTTCCACATTTTACTTTGCCTTTTTCACATATTTTTTTCTTATCGTTCCAATGTTAGCCACATTCCCAAACCTATCAACATGTTTTTTAGTTCTACTCTCGTCGTAAGTAGTCTGCCAAGGGTTTTCGGTCGTAGGGGGCTGATAATATCGCAACTCATTTTTATGAAGTACCTCATTGGCTCATAGCCTTATTTACGAATCACCTACTGCCTTCTCGGACAATAGGCATCTTTATGACCAAATTTCTTGCACTCACCACACCTAGGAGGTAACCACTGATATCGCACATCTATATCGACAATCTTATCCTCATTCTTGACTTGCAAAGTACTAGGCAGATTTTTTGAAGCATCTATTTCGACACAAACACGGGCATAAGTCACTCTTAGCATTTAACTGTTGCTTGGTCTATATAAAGTGGCCTGCCGATCCTACTTGCAAGCCTGCTTATGTTGTCACATGACCAGAACTCGAGGGGAACATCATGAAATTCCTATCCGCTGTTCTAGATGCAGTTTTGCAGTAAGGTTCCAAGTGGGGTTGGAACTGCAGTTGGAACCAAGTGTATAAGGTTCCAAGTAATGTTGGAACTGCAGTTGGAACCAAGTGTATTAATGGACAGAACTGTTTTAAAATTAAATGTACTTCAAAATAATTCACACGCACATTTAACAACGGAGTTCACCTAACTAGGCTACGTCTCCGGGGCACTTACCCAGATTATGATATTATAAAAAGCTTACAATATATGACTCAAGTCTTAATGAAAAAATTAGACTCCCTCTAGGTTTTTCTGCCTATCACTATATTGCTCCTACTCTATAACTATCACTTATAAATCAATGGCATCCCACCATTGTTTTCTTTTTAAAGCTCACGTGTATTCTCTCTAGAAAATAAGTTCTTTATAATTTAGAACACACACCCTTTACAAGCTAAAGTTACTAAGTATATAAGCAAGTAAAAACAATCTTCTATCTTCAATATCTTGATTGCTTTTGACTTTGTTGATTGGCTTCAATCTTTCCAAGCATTACGTGATTCTTCAGCGTGGATTGATTCCAATCATCTTTGAGTAATACCTGTTTAGTAACAAGCTTAAAAGTAGTAGTTAATCTTTTCCTTTTTAAAAGGAAACATATGAAGATAACATCTTTTAAGAATAATATCTTTTCATAAACATATGAAACATTCAACTTCATAAATATACCAATCTTTTGAACATATCTTTACTGAACATAAATCTATAGGGATTAAAGATTGAAACTGGTAATAACGATAAGCATAGGAAATCAAGATACACATTTAAAAGGAAACACAACCTTATAAATTGATCTCTTTATATATTATAGAAAGCATCTTTCCTTACCACCTTGATATTCTCAATTAACGCATATTAATCTGTTATGATTAGATGAGAACATATCCTGCATACTGTAGATCAAATGATAATCAATAAATAACAGTTATGCAAATTAACAGAACTAGACAGAGTACTGCTGAGCAGCAGGTTGGAACTGAGGTTGCAACTGGGGTTGCAACTGGTGCTTGAAACCTAATACTATAGGTTGCAACTGAGGTTGCAACTGTTACTAGAAACCTAACACTGTAGGTTGTAACTAAGGTTGCAACTGGTACTTGAAACCTGTCAATGCTGTCTTAGTTCTTAATAACAGTTAGGATTTATTTAGTAAAAACCAATAGACAATTAACAATATTTAGACCAGAAATCTGGTCCTAACAATCTCCCCCTTTGTCATTGGTTTTGACAAATCAATCAAGTTTATAAGTCATCCCAACCACCTGCAAATTCAATATCAGTAAGCTCCCCCTGTATGTTAGAATTGCAAGCATAAGCACGATTATTCAAACTTGAAGTTGCAGAAATTTAAAGGCCAAAAAAAAAATGGCACAACAATGTCTTAGTACAGCAATTGAAATAGTAATTAAAGACAGCAGCAATGAGTCTTGAAATTGAATGAAACTAAACAACAAAACATAAACTTCACTCCCCCTATTTGTCAGCAACCATTGGAATTAGTCACTAGGAATATCACACTGTGGGGGTCTTTCTCTTAGAGGATTCTGCCTGACTACTTCTTCATCTTTTGCATTGTCATCCTCACTGCTGATTGAAAAACCATCATGACTTTGAGTGTCATTACTGTCATCATCCTCACTTTCTATGAGATTCACCAGCAGCTTATTTATCTGATAGTCATCAGCATCCAGTTCAGCTCTCCTTTCTTGATTGTAGGCCAACTTCTGTTGTAAGTACCACCTTACACCTTTCTTCTTTGCTGAAGGAGCAGTTGAAGTTTCTTCTTCTTTTTCTTTCCCTTTGTCACCAGAAATGTCATTGACATTCCCTTCTTTTAACAGTTTGGCAGAAATATAGATAGCAGAGGGACAATCTGTGATTGGTTCATTAGTAATACTAATAGGAGAATCTCTATTCATAGAAGCAACTTGACCCAGAATAATACTGGAGATTAGGCAGGGGAATGGAAGCAGAATGGATGATGAATTATCATCACTGAAATCCCTTATAAGGTTAAAGATATGATGGCCAAAGTTTATGGGTAGAGAAGACATTATCTTATACAGAAAGATGGCCATGTCTTTGTTAACTCTGGAGGATTGTTTGGTAGGGGTCCAGTTGAACCTAGCAATTTTGTGCAATACAGCAGCACAAAGTGTGAGAGAGGATGTTTTGATGAAAGTACCATCAAAGCTAGTGTTCTTTCCAGTTAGAACCAGAGCAATAACTTCCATATCATACTCAGCATTATCCACAGAAGGATTGGGTGTATTCAGACAGTTATTAATTAACTCAGGTGTAAAGTCTAAAGTTATTCCCCTCAAAAAGACCCTTCCAAACATAGGATTACTCTTATCAAAGACACCACTAGTCAAGTTGGCATAAAATTCTTTTACTACAGCAGGATAGTAGGAACTAGCATAAGAAATAGTTTCTCCTAATCCAACAGCAAAGAGCATTTTTTCAACATACACTTGTATGTATGGATAACTAACCAAATTGAGCCTTCTTTCACAATGGATTTCTTTACTAGAGAAAGCCCTAAATCTCCTATAAGATTTTCTACTCCAGAATCGAGGATCAACTTCATTGAATCTAGGAACAAACTCAAACTTAGCTTTAATAGGCTCATTCTCAGGATTCCTCCTAGCACGTTTTTTAGTCCTATGTTTCTTAGAAGAGGAGGACTCATTTACCTTTGCCTTAGAGCTAGGACTGGTTGGAGATTTGTTTAGGAAGTCCCTTAGAGTGCAGTCATCATCAGAATTGGGGTTCGTAGACATGGTTGCAACTGGGGTTGGAACCTTACTTAGAACCTTGAAGAGGATTTTACAGAGACCTAGGTTTTAACAGTTTAGAGAGAGAGAGAGAGAGATTCTATAAATTGTAGTTGATTTTGGATAGTAAAAAGAAGTTTATATAAAGAGCAATTAAGTCCATATCTTTTTGAAATAGGAAGGAGATACATGCAAATAAATTTTAAAACAGATTTAGGCGAATCAAATAAAATAGGAACAATAATTCTACAGGGAAGTGGAACCCTAAAGAGAAAGATAACAAAGATTACAAACCTAGAGAAATTCAATGCAGAGAATGTAGAGGTTTTGGTCACATTCAGTCTGAGTGTGCAAATACTTTAAAAAGGAACAAAAATGCTTATATAACCACTCACAGTGATAGTGATTCTGAGAGCAACAGTGATGAAAAGGATGATTCTAATTTTGTTAATTTTATGGGAATAATCACTGAAAAAGAACCTACTTATGAAAGTGACTGTGAGTCTGTTTCAACCATAGTTACAACTGCTCTTAAAACCTATAGCAGTGATGAGGAAGAACCTTCAGATGAAAACATTAATCAGCAATATCTTGTCCTTTATGAAAAGTATCAATGCCTGAGTAAGCAATCCTTGATCTTGAACAAACTTAATGTTAATCTAAAGGATGAAGTTAAAAGTCTTACTGAGAAACTCAACAAACAGCTAGTTGAACTTACTGAAACTAAAAAGAAAATAAAACTGCTGAATGTTTCTGCCTCAGAAAAATTAGATGACATGCCGACCTATTCTATAGCCTCTACAGATAACAGTGGCTTAGGTTATTATGGCTATGAAAACACTGGAAAAACCACCTTTGTTAAAGCTCTTGTTAAAGCTGAAACTCATGTTATTAACAATAAGGTTAGAAGTACAGTTGCAACCAGAAATGTTAGAAGTACAGTTGCAACCAGAGATGCAACCACAGTTGCAACCAAGAAAAAACTGAATGGCCTTGAGGTTAAATCTACTTTTAGAACTAAACTGTGTAACTTCTGTAAAAGATCTGGTCATTTAGAAATCCAGTGTTATTTAAAGAGGAACAGAAAGTATATTTCTCAGAAAAACTGGTTGGCTTCTGTCAATAAAAAATTGAACTGGGTCTGGAAAGTTAAAGAAAAATCTACCTTAATTGCTAATAACAAAGCTGTTATTACTTCTCTAAATGCTGTTACTTCTAATGATTGGTATTTTGACAGTGGTTGCTCTAAGCACATGACAGGTACTGCAGGTTTCCTAAAAAATATCACTAATCTTACAGGAAACACTGTTGTGTTTGGAGGTGGAGATACAGGTAAAATTGTTGGTAAATGTACCTTAAACAAACCTGGAATGCCTAATATTGATGATGTTTTTCTTGTAGATGGTCTAAAAGCTAATCTTATTAGTATTAGTCAACTATGTGACAACAAGATGATTGTTAAATTTAACAAAGATAGGTGTCTAATTACTGATCTTAACAATGATTTGGTCATGACTGCAGTTAGATCAACAAACAGCTGCTATGTTTTTGAAAAAGCTGAAAAAGAATTGCCTCGGAATAGGTGTAATCAAGCTATTACTAATAATGTTGATATTTGGCATAAAAGGCTTGGTCATGTGAATTACAAAACCTTAGATAAGCTGGTTAAAGAAGAATTGATAAGAGGTATTCCTAAACTTAGTGCTAAAACTCAAAGTTTCTGTGGTGATTGTGCTGTTGGCAAACAAACAAAGAGTATTCACAAAAGTACTAGTCAAATCTACACTAAGAGAGTCCTAGAACTTCTTCATATTGACTTAATGGGTCCTATGCAAACTGCCAGTATAGGTGGCAAGAAGTACATTTTGGTAGTTGTAGATGATTTCTCTAGATACTTTTGGGTAGTTTTCTTAAAAGACAAGTCTGAAACTTTTGATCTCTTTAAAACTCTGTGCTTAAAACTTCAACTTGAAAAAGGTTCAACCAGTGGTAATATTGCTAGGGTCAGAAGTGATCATGGAACAGAATTTGAAAACAGTAAGTTTAGAGAATTTTGCAACTCCTTAGTATTAGTCATGAGTTCTCTGCTCCTAAAACTCCACAGCAAAATGGCATAGTTGAAAGAAAGAATATAACCATTCAGGAAATGGCTAGAGTCATGCTTAATTCTAAGAAACTTGCCAACAGATTTTGGGCTGAAACTGTTAATACTGCCTGTCATATAGTTAATAGAGTTTACATTACTAAAGGCACTTCCATGACTGCTTATGAAATATGGAAAGGTAGAAAACCCAATGTTAAGTATTTTCAAGTTTTTGGGTGTGTTTGCTACATACTTAGAGATAGAGAACATCTTGGAAAATTTGATTCTAAGAGTGATAAAGGGATCTTTCTTGGTTATGCTCAGAATAGTAGAGCCTTTAGAGTTTTTTATCTAAGAACAAACTGTGTTATGGAGTCTTATAATGTTATATTTGATGACTTAAAAGATGTGGATGAGACTACAGGTGATAATGAAGGGTCAGAAATGACAAGAAATGAAACTGAAGAAAGTCAGCAAACAAGCAGTCCAACAGTGGTTGGAAGTCCAGTTGCAACTGAGGTTGAAACCGAGGTTGAAACCCAGAATACTGCTGAGTCTGAAGAAGAAGAAGAAGAAGAAGAAAGCTCTCATGTTCAGTCAACTAGCAAGCCTCGCTATGTAAAGACTCAGAAAAATCATTCTCTTGACAATGTCATAGGAGAAGTAGCTTCAGGTATGAAAACCAGAGGTAAAAGAAATAATGTTGTTCACTTTGCTTGTTATATTTCTCAGTTAGAACCTAAGAATATAAAAGAACCTTTAGAAGATAGTGAATGGATTTTAGCTATGCAAGATGAACTGTCTCAATTTGAGAGAAATGATGTATGGACTTTAGTACCCAGACCTTCTAATAAAAATGTTATAGGGACTAAATGGATTTTTAGAAATAAAAGTAATGAAGATGGAGTGATTATCAGGAATAAAGCCAGTTTGGTAGCTCAGGGTTATACACAAATTGAGTGAATTGATTTTGATGAAACATTTGCTCCTGTAGCTAGAATTGAATCCATTAAAATGCTACTCTCTCTTGCATGTCTGTATGATTTTAAACTATTTCAACTTGATATTAAGAGTGCTTTTTTGAATGGTGTGATTAATGAAGAAGTTTATGTTTGTCAACCTAAGGGATTTGAAGATCCTAAATTTCCTGAACATGTTTATTTGTTGAAAAAGGCCCTGTATGGTCTAAAGCAGGCTCCTAGAGCTTGGTATGATAGATTAACCAAGTTCTTGATTGAAAAAGATTTTAACAGAGGTAGAGTTGATAAAACTCTGTTTACTAAGAAAACTACAAAGGATATAATCATTGCTCAAATCTATGTTGTTGACATTGTGTTTGGCTCCACTTCTAATAAAAGAATAAATGAATTCATTTCTGATACGAAGAATGAATTTGAAATGAGTGGTAGAGGTGAATTAACTACTTTCTAGGATTGCAAGTTAAATAGAATGAAAAAGGCATTTTTCTATGTCAGAGTAAGTATGCAGATAATCTTGTTAAGAAGTTTGGTCTGAGTGAGAGTAAAGAGAATAGAACCCCTATGAGTACCACCCTTAAACTGTCCAAAAATGACAAAGGTAAAAGTGTTTGTCCTAGTCTTTATAGATCCATGATTGGAAGTCTGCTTTATTTAACTGCTAGTAGACCAGACATTTGCTTAAGTGTAGGAGTTTGTGCCAGGTATCAGGGAAACCCTTTAGAACCTCATCTTCTAGCTGTCAAAAGGATTTTAAGGTATGTAAAAGGAACAATTCACCTAGGATTATGGTATTCTAAAGACACAAACCATTTTCTTGTTGGCTACTGTGATTCATATTGGGCAGGAAACATAGATGATAGAAAGAGTAGTTGTGGTGGTTGTTTTTATTTTGGAAACAACCTTGTTTCATGGTTTAGTAAAAAGCAAAATTGCATCTCTTTATCTACTGCTGAAGCAGAATATATTGCAGCTGGAAGTGGATGTACTCAACTTATTTGGATGAAACAGATGCTAAATGATTATAATGTTAAGCAAGAAATATTAACTTTGTTTTGTGATAACAAAAGTGCTATAGATTTAGCAAATAATCCAGTTCAACATTCCAGAACTAAACATATTGATCTTAGGCATCATTTTATTAGAGAACTGGTTGAAGGAAAAAGCTTAATTTTAGAACATGTTTCAACTGAAAAACAATTAGCTGATATTTTCACAAAGCCCCTTGATACTAATAAATTTGAATCTTTAAGAAGTGATATAGGGGTATGTCACTATGGATCTAATTGAATACTCTTGCTATGTATGTCTATTTTGAGTACCTTTAATACTTTTTATTTCTAGAGGTAAGTCTTGATTGAGCTTTGAAGTTTTTATCTTGAAAAAGCCGCTTTTTGGTGTCTCAAAAACAGATGTGAGGTAACTTATCTTAAAACCTCTCTAATTTCTATTAAAGTTATTCAATGATAAATGTATCTTCTTGAGTAAATGGCTAGATTCTTGCTTTCTAACGTCCTATATTTTATATAACTATTATATTTTTCTTGAAACAAGTCAAATTTCCTTAAGAACTTCAACTTCTAAATATTCAAATTGTGGATAAATCAGTTTACAAGGAATGTTTATCTTTATTATTTGCTGGATTTATCTTGAAAACTGTTTCCTTCGTAATTTCAGTGTGATTAATTTTTCAAATTTCTGTTGATAAGAAATTTCCATATTTTTAGCAAAATCTGTTTCACATTTGATTTGAGTGTATCTTTTTCCAATTACAAAAAGATTTGGGCTTAATTGCTATTTATACTAAACTCTTTTAATATCCCAAATCAATCACAATAATCACAATTACTCTCTCTCTCTTTCTATTAAACAAAAACCCTAAGTTCTCTGTAAAACCCACTGCGAAGTTCTAAGTCCAGTTGCAACCCTAGTTCAAACCATGTCTACAAACCCAAACCTCAACAGTGATGATGGCTTCTCAATAAGCAGTGAGGAAGAATATAAAGAGGTTGTCAGAGATGAACCTTTAAGGGAGAGAGCACCACATTCAGACATACCTTGTGACTAGTTTGTCTGGCTTATGAAAAATAGGGGGAGATGAGTTTATGGTTCATTTTAATGTTTACAGTTTCAAGCTTTAATTTCTATTTCAATTTCAAGACTTTATGTTACTGTTTTTAAATTTCAGTTACAATTGCTGTATTAAGACTATTCTGTGCCAGCATTGTTTGGCTGTACAATTTCTGCAATTTCCTTTTTGAAATTTCTTTTTTGAAGTATGACTGTCTTTGAAATTGAATCTGTTCTGAAACTCTGTGAATGGATATATTCTGTGCTTATATGATACATACTATTCTAACTTGCAGGGGGAGCTAAATAGGTGTTACAAAAGAACTGATAAATGAAATACAGTAAAAGACTGTACTGCGAACAATTTGCAGGTGGATTAGTGTTTATATAAACTTAGATGATTTGTCAAAACCAATGACAAAGGGGGATATTGTTAGGACCAGATTTCTGGTCTAAATTCTATTTGTTGTCTAATGATTTTCACTAAATAATCCTATCTGTTTATTATGAACTAAGACAGAGTTGTTAGGTTTCAAGCAATGTTGCAACCTCAGTTACAACCTACTAAGAAAGTGTTGATAGGTTTCAAGTAATGTTGCAACCTCAGTTGCAACCTACTAAGACAGCGTTGATGGTTTCAAGTAATGTTGCAACCTCAGTTGCAACCACAGTTCCAACCTGCTGTTCTGCAGGATTCTGTCTTGTTCTGTAAATCTGCATTATTATTCTTTAATGATAATTATTTGTTATAAAGTATGCAGGATATATTCTCATATGCTTTTAAAGGTTTGGTACGTCTATATTGAGAATATCAAAGTGGTATGGAAAGATTTCCTAAAAGATATAAAGAGATTAGTTTATAAAGATATGTTTCCTTTACATAGATAAATCTATATCTCTATTCTTATGCAAATCTTTATCACTTGTTTCAATCTTTGTTCCTTATCAAATTCAGTATGATTCGTTTTACGATTGAATGAAATATGGAGTTAATGTTACATATGTATATTTAAAGATATTATCTCTAAAAAGATATTATCTTATATGTTTCTTTGTTAAAAGAAAAGACTTACTCCTATTTCCAAGCTAGTTATTAAACAGGTTTTATTCTATGAAGATTGGAGTCAATCCTACGCTGAAGAGTCTTGTGTTACATGGAAAGATTGAAGCCAATCAATAAAGTCAAAAGCAATCAAAAAAAACATTGAAGATAGAAGATTGTTTTTACTTGCTTATATAGTTGATAACTTAGCTTGTAAAAAGGTGTGTGTTCTAAATTATAAATAACTCATTCTAGAGAGAATACACAAAGAGCTTTTAAAAGAAAACAATGGTGGGATGCCATTGATTTATAAGTGATAGTTATAGAGTAGGAGCAATATAGAGATAGTCAGAAAAACCTAGAGCGAGTCTAAGAGTTTTTCATTAAAACTTGAATCCTATATTGTAAGCTTTTTATAATATCATAATCTGGGTAAGTGCCCCGGAGACGTAACCCAGTTGGGTGAACTCCGTTGTTAAATGTACGTGTGATTTACTTCAAGTACATTTAAACAAACTGTTCTATCCATTAATACACTTGGTTACAACTGTGGTTGCAACATCACTTGGAACCCAACTGCAAAACTGCAACTAAAACAGCGGATAGGAATTTCACCTTGTTACCTGTTTAGAATTGTAGCTGGAAAATGGCAAATTGTCTCACACTAGATGGCCGAGGATTAGAACTCTTATGTGGTTAATTAGTAATTGCACAATTCAACCTAGGTTCTTTGCATGATGTGCTTGTTACATTTAATGATGTTTCATTTATTTGTTTCCTTTGCAGATCTAGTACAACATGTAAATAACTTAAAAGTTTTTGTCTGAAAATATGAAACCTATTGAGTTGCTCTTCTATACAAGAGGGGAGATGTTGAACGTACGTAGTTAGCTCATACTTTTCCTACTTCCAGGTGTGAATGAGTGCCGTAAAATTCAACCTTCGGCAATCTATATGATTATTACCTAATTTAGAACTGTACTTTTATAGTATAAAGTAGCGGAAAAAAAGGGGAAGCAGTCTCACCCTAGACGAGGGTTTATTATAAAATGTGGATTCAGATACATAAAAGATCCATCAATTACTATGCTTGTAAACTTTTATAAAGTAAATTAAAATACCTGGTTGTGGATGTTTGTATAAATGATCAATTAAATTGGAGCTAATCCCCGGAATTTCATAATCTCAACTAGTTGAAGAGGTCAAGAGTTACTCTTGACTCAAAGATCTATTTAGTATGGAGGATCATTATCTGCTTAAATAACTTCGTAAATAAAAGGGGTATTAAGAACGTCTAGATTGAGATGAAATCAATTGGGCTTACAATTTTTCATCCTTTGAGAAGCAGAGAAGAGAGACAACATTATAAAAAGTCCCCACCAATGTTCTAAAAGGTGTAAGTCGGACTTTAGACGGATATTTTATAACGGTCCTAATTAGCTTCACACAGTATTTTGAGGGGCTCTCTGTTTCTTCTTTACTAGTCCTCTGCATTAAAATCATATTAGCCAAGCTATCACTACAATGATATTGCCTCTTACACCTGTTTATAAAAAAATGTTATTCTAGTTTTGTATAGTTGTCGCAAGCAGCGAGTTAAGACATTTTTTTTCATATCCCTAAAAGTTGGATTCAAATGGAGAAAGCATGCACGAATGCGTTATGCAATGGTTATTTTTCCTAAAATTTGAAATTTTGAGCTAAACCCTATACAGCAGTTAGAAGATAATTGCACATTCCTATATAAACTGAACCACCCTCTTATGAGTAGAAACTAGAAACTAAAATTAAATGTGATTTAACCAATTAAGCGAAACAGTTGCCAGTTACCCAAAGATCAATATTTACTAATTATTTTTTTGCATCGCTGGATTACCCTTAAACATAGCAATGGATATATGTTAAGCATGAATCAAATCTCGTCGTACAGTACTCGTACCTATCAACGTAGTACATGTGCTGCGAGTGGGAACTCGTACATATCAACCGATAGTAAAGCAGTGTTAATTTTCATCATAGTATAACAATATTTATCAATGGATTCCTCTAACCTCTTAGATTCTCAGTGTAGAAAAGCCGGCAGTCTTGAAAAGAAACAAACTTGGGACATTTTTTTGGGTGCTAAATTCACTTTAGTGACATGTATTTTGCATGGTTTTTGCTTTAGTGTACCATGTTTCGAAAATGATAATTTAATGCTCTAAACTTAACATATTCTTTGATTTAGTGATCTCAGTTTATTAAAAAAATTGATTTGGTGATCTACTTAAACTCATAAGTTTTAAAAAATTACAATCCGGCCCACATAGTTTAGAAATTAATAAACTAACCACATATTTGTTGAAAGTAACAGAATTAACTTTTTTACAATTTTTTAAAGACACGTTTCCAAATAAGCAATTTATCTTTTAATTTTTAATTTTTTTTTATAAAAAATAATTTTTTTTTTCCAATAAAGTGGGAATTTCTATTAAAAAATATGTTTTTCAAATAAGATTACTACATTTATTTCTATCAAAATTTTTTTTTCAAATTTCAATATAGAGAAAAAACGACTTTGAGGACACTGTTTTTCTTTTAGAAATTCTTTCCTTGGAGAAAGCACGCTTCTTTTGGGAAATTGGAAATATTTTGTAAAGAGAATATTATATTAAGAAAATTTTAAATAAAATGAAACCTTTCTAAAAATAAATAAAAAATTTCCCGTAGTGTTTATAAAAACTAGTAGTTCTTTTTAAAATTTAATCAGTATATATTTCGCATATTTTGCTAGAATATTAAATAAAAATATAATTTGAAGAACATATTATATATTTTAGTATAATAAAATATTGAAAGTTTTCACAATGATTCAAGAGCTTGTAAAAACTATATTTTTATTTAATATTTTTGAAAAATATGTGCAAATTTACTAATTAAATTTTTAAAATGGGAACATTTTTATTCTTTTTAGAAAGATTTTATTCTCTAAGTTTTTTTTATTAAAATATATTTTCTTTCCAAAATATTTAAAAATGATTCTTTAAAAAGAAAAGTTGCTTATTTGAAAACGTGTTATTTTAAAAAATTTATAAAAGATTTAATTTTGCCACTTTCAATAAGTTAATGGTTAGTTTATTAATTTCTAAACTATGTTGGTTGGATTATAATTTTTTGAACTTGTGAAGTTTAGAAGGTTATCAAATCAAATTTTTTGAATAAACCGAGGTCATTAAATAAAATTTTTGTAAACTTGGCTAACTAAATCAAAGAATATGTTAAATTGATGACACTAAATTATCATTTTTGAAACCTGATACAATAAATCAAAAAACATGCAAAATCGTTGATAGAATAAATCGTTGAAAAATCTTGTAATAGTTTTTTCAATTTTAGAAAATGGCACAAGAATGGATAAAAAGTTTATTGCTTTGTTACTTATTTCTATTCTTTATAGGTAAAATTGTCTTAAAAAAACAATATGCATCTTGGCGATGAATGTTTTAAATTGATAGTTCTAATTAATAATAAATTGATTAACGAAAATTTCTAATTAGATGAAGACATGCAGAAACACATAATACTACCGTAATAACATATTCTTATTTAAGTTTATACGGAGAAACTAGAGAAACGAATAATGACAATTAATAATATAGATTGATGATAACTGTTTTTCTAGACCGCATACAATATTTTTATAGAGAATGTAATAAATCAAATCCAATGCACTTAAACCAGATACATAAACGATATGGAAAAAAATTAATTTGTGCATTTTCATTGTTATCACAATTTCTTTTTTGTCAACTAAAAAAAGTTTCTACTTACATAAGAACAAAAATAGTAATAATTTTAATTATAATCATGCTTTAAATAGGGAAATGTACTAATAATGTGACAACACATTCTTCTCTCTTCTTCCACCATCGTTGCCAATACTAGGGTTTCAACTTTCTGGTTGGTAATTACCTAATTGTTTCTTTTTTCCTGTCCAGGTTAGTTATCTTCTGAAAGTGGAAATCTTTTACATTAGTTATCTTCTGAAGTCGTTTGACTTTTTGTGCTCATTTACAATATGTCCAAGTTAGTTTCTTTTCAAACCTAATTGCATTTGCATTTAATTTTGTCAAGTGATATCATGATTGTTAATTCTTCATAAATCATATCCGGTCTAGCTTCGCTATATATGTGCTAATTGTAATTCTTTTAGTTGTTAGACTAGGTTATTTGTATTAAAGATTTCGTTTGGAGTGCAGATTTGTTAGTGGAATTGGTAGATTATTTAAATCTTGTCTAAAAAGTAGAAATGTAAATCCCCATGAGTTAGTAAATTATGAACATGACTTGATAGATTCCTACTCGTAAAGAAATGTTACCAACTTACCATCATGTTTTTTTTCTTCGGAGTGTGGTGGAATGCCATAAGTAACATCAACAAGCTATATAGGACTATTTCCTCTTTAGTTCGTACTTCTTTTATATCATCATGCAACGCAGGAAAATGGGAAATGATTTTTCTTATAACTAGATGGTCTGTTGATATGAGATCGAATTCTTAAAATTAATTGTTGTTGGATCGCATATAAATTGGTACAGTATGGTTGAAAATATACCTTGATTCCCTTTAAAATGATGTAGTTGAGTACTTATTTGGACAGTCGGAGAAAGTTGACGATGTTTGCTTTCATGTGGAACTTAAGTTATAACCAATTCTCCCTATTAGTGTTATAATTCTTTCAATGTAATATCTGAATCTTCTCATGATCTTGTTAATCAACCTTGTTTGATTGTTTTTGCCGTGGTCGATTAAATTTGTTGAAATCGAAATTGACGGTTAACTACCTTTTTTTAGTTAAACGTGGGAGACCCAATTTTTTCCCCATTGACTTTAAAGTTTAATTGGCCTACAAGCTTATTACATAGGAAATCAATACATAAAGTAAAAAACAAAGAAAATTAGAACCTGAGAACCAAAAATATATAAACAATAAAAATTAAGCCCTTCTTTTATTAATTGATCAAACTTTCAACTCTCTACTGTCTCATCTATTCACCATATGTCCTTACTATCAAACTCCATAGAGCAGAGAAATAGAGCCCTTCATTTCCTCGGATAGAATAAACTATTGTTGATTTTGGGAAATCCGACCACCAATAGATAGATTTGTTATCAAGCCATGAGAATAGTTTAACCCTTTTGTAGATCCTTTCTTCAAAATTTTATAGGTTACTCACCAACTTTTCTTCAATACTAATATAAAATAATTAACAACTGTCATAATCCCCATAATCATAGAGATCATAGTAATTCTTAATTGATTTTGACATGTTTCTGGTTTATATCGATGTGTTTTAATTTTTCTATCTTCACTCAGCATTTTAAATCCATTCCATTTCTTGGCTTGTTTCCTCTTTTTTCTCTTCTTTTTCATCCACTTCTGTTTTTCAATTGGATGAGTAAAGATCTACAACTAGCTTGCCTTTATTTATGCTTGTCGGCGTTGCAGTTTCGAATAATAGAGTGGTGACTAATTGCTCATTATTTCCCCTTCCGCTATTTGCTTTAAATAACTTGGGAAAATGATCAGAGGGTAAATTCATTTTTTGAGATAGAAGAAGGCGAATCGGTTCAGCTGTAAAGTCATCCTCTATATCTTCTTGTTGCTCTAGATTTTCAGTAGCAACATACGGAGTAACTGCCACCAAAGTAGTGTCCTCTTGCATATTGTCATTGCTATCTTGTTTAGTTATGACCTTTACTGTCGCTAAGATTTCTCCTTCTCTGTCTTCTTCTTGTTCTAACCCACATTCCTGCCTAGTTTGTGATACATCCGAATGGGGTCTGTATAAGATTTTTCTCCCATTTCTTCGCCCACTTTGATTTCCTTGGTCTCAACCTTATGATGTTGTTGGTCTTGTGTATTATCTGATTCCAAGTCAGCTATAATACCAAAAGGATTGCTAACATTTACTTCCACATTTTACTTTGCCTTTTTCACATATTTTTTTCTTATCGTTCCAATGTTAGCCACATTCCCAAACCTATCAACATGTTTTTTAGTTCTACTCTCGTCGTAAGTAGTCTGCCAAGGGTTTTCGGTCGTAGGGGGCTGATAATATCGCAACTCATTTTTATGAAGTACCTCATTGGCTCATAGCCTTATTTACGAATCACCTACTGCCTTCTCGGACAATAGGCATCTTTATGACCAAATTTCTTGCACTCACCACACCTAGGAGGTAACCACTGATATCGCACATCTATATCGACAATCTTATCCTCATTCTTGACTTGCAAAGTACTAGGCAGATTTTTTGAAGCATCTATTTCGACACAAACACGGGCATAAGTCACTCTTAGCATTTAACTGTTGCTTGGTCTATATAAAGTGGCCTGCCGATCCTACTTGCAAGCCTGCTTATGTTGTCACATGACCAGAACTCGAGGGGAACATCATGAAATTCCTATCCGCTGTTCTAGATGCAGTTTTGCAGTAAGGTTCCAAGTGGGGTTGGAACTGCAGTTGGAACCAAGTGTATAAGGTTCCAAGTAATGTTGAAACTGCAGTTGGAACCAAGTGTATTAATGGACAGAACTGTTTTAAAATTAAATGTACTTCAAAATAATTCACACGCACATTTAACAACGGAGTTCACCTAACTAGGCTACGTCTCCGGGGCACTTACCCAGATTATGATATTATAAAAAGCTTACAATATATGACTCAAGTCTTAATGAAAAAATTAGACTCCCTCTAGGTTTTTCTGCCTATCACTATATTGCTCCTACTCTATAACTATCACTTATAAATCAATGGCATCCCACCATTGTTTTCTTTTTAAAGCTCACGTGTATTCTCTCTAGAAAATAAGTTCTTTATAATTTAGAACACACACCCTTTACAAGCTAAAGTTACTAAGTATATAAGCAAGTAAAAACAATCTTCTATCTTCAATATCTTGATTGCTTTTGACTTTGTTGATTGGCTTCAATCTTTCCAAGCATTACGTGATTCTTCAGCGTGGATTGATTCCAATCATCTTTGAGTAATACCTGTTTAGTAACAAGCTTAAAAGTAGTAGTTAATCTTTTCCTTTTTAAAAGGAAACATATGAAGATAACATCTTTTAAGAATAATATCTTTTCATAAACATATGAAACATTCAACTTCATAAATATACCAATCTTTTGAACATATCTTTACTGAACATAAATCTATAGGGATTAAAGATTGAAACTGGTAATAACGATAAGCATAGGAAATCAAGATACACATTTAAAAGGAAACACAACCTTATAAATTGATCTCTTTATATATTATAGAAAGCATCTTTCCTTACCACCTTGATATTCTCAATTAACGCATATTAATCTGTTATGATTAGATGAGAACATATCCTGCATACTGTAGATCAAATGATAATCAATAAATAACAGTTATGCAAATTAACAGAACTAGACAGAGTACTGCTGAGCAGCAGGTTGGAACTGAGGTTGCAACTGGGGTTGCAACTGGTGCTTGAAACCTAATACTATAGGTTGCAACTGAGGTTGCAACTGTTACTAGAAACCTAACACTGTAGGTTGTAACTAAGGTTGCAACTGGTACTTGAAACCTGTCAATGCTGTCTTAGTTCTTAATAACAGTTAGGATTTATTTAGTAAAAACCAATAGACAATTAACAATATTTAGACCAGAAATCTGGTCCTAACACATCATAAAACTTCACCCAGATTGGTATTACTTCCTTCGCTTCTTTATTAAGCTTTAACATACGATGTCATATCTTCACAACCATTAGCCTACCAAACACATAACAATGCCCATTCTCTAAAAACAGGTTCATATCATTCTCGTTCTGAAAATATAAGAGGAAGAAACCTTTCTCATTGCGTCTGACTAAGATCAAGCTCGGCCAAAGTCTCTTCATTTCAGCTTCCACGTCAAAAAATGGCAATTTTCCTCCTAAGAAATACCCTACAACACAATTTTTTAAGCTTTCTAAAATAGTATCATCTGGGATAAGCTCAACTGGACCTTCACCATTTGTGTAATAGCTCATTTGTAGTTTTGATCTGGCACTAGGTTCTTTTTCCAGTGATATCCAACACATTAATTTATCAGTTTCCAGTATACTTATAAATGATGTGCAATTTTTATTATGTTGTCTTTTAGCATCTTAGAATGTCTGGTCGAACAAAGCATGTCACTTGCATTAATAAGGGTTCAGTAATTTCGCTTTTATTGTGATCTTTATAGGAATTAGTATATATGCCAGTACTTCAAATATGATAAAGAATATTAAACCTAGAGTTCTAAGGTTAAACCTACAGTACTTCAAGTTATCACTATATATGCCATCTAACTAATATCCACATGTTTTAGTCATTCATATGTATTTTATATTCATATAACATATTATTCTCTTTCTTTCTCAGAATATAATGGCTAACAACAACATCAACAATGAAGCTGAAATCCTAAGGGCCAGAGTTACTGAGTTGGAAACCCAACTGAATGCAAAAACGCTGGAATTAGCAGATGCTGACTTTGTGGCTGAGATGATTACCAGCTTCTTCAACCAGATTTTTGATGAAAAGTTGGTTCTCGAGGCCCAGGTTCTCGAGCTCGAGGAGACGGTAAAGGAACTTGAAGCGGAGGTGGAAGAACTGACCAACGGTGGCCAGTAGTGTTTTTATTTTATTTGTTATTTTGTTGTTTTCGAGCCTTGGAGCTTAGGCTCCATCTGTAAGGTTTCAAAGTTGTTCCTAAAAATTAATAATAAAAGTTTCTTTGTGTCTTACTTCTTTTTTTGTTTTTGTTCCTAGAAATTATTATAAAAATTGACAGCCTAATAAACAGTCTGATACCAAACACTGGTGTAATTTGTTGAAAAATAGTAACAAACAATCTAATTAACAATTTTTAAGAATTTTTTAAACTATAACAAAGAAACCAATGACAGACTAATAGACAAAATGACACTAAATATTAGTGTAATTGTTGAAAAATATCAACAGACAGACTAATAAACATTTGAATATTAATTTCTTAACTAAAAAACCAATGATAGACTAATATCAAATATAGGTGTAATTGTGAGACAATTTTTGATTGATACCTTTTTAAACTATTAATTTAAGAGTTGGTACAACTTTCAAAATACTTATTGCAAATTAGTACCCCTTGTCAATATATACATAAACCCAACACATTTGGCCCAATAAAAAAATTGAAAAAAATGTAAAAAAATTAAAAAAAAATCCAGAAAAAAAAAATCCAAAAAAAATATAAAATTATAAAATATGTAAAAAAAAAAAATTGAATAAAAAATGAAAATTTTCCAAAAGAAATCCAGAAAAAATAGAAAAATTGGAAAAAAAAATTAAAAAATTGGAAAAAAATTATAAAATTATAAAAAAAAAACAAAAATAATTTTTTAACAATCTCTTACAAAATTTATAAAAATTCCAGAAAAATAAAAAATACTAAAAAAAAATAAAAAAATTCCGGAACAAATTAAAAAAAAACCAGAAAATTTATAAAATTTCGGAAAAAATTAAAATTTTGGCAAAAATCCAAAAAATTCTTAAAAAATCCAAATTTAATATTATTTCCTTAATTTTTTTAAAAATAGCAACAAACATACTAATAGACAGAGTAATAAACATGCTAATTAATAATTTTGAATGGAACATAAGAACCAATGACAGACTAATAAACAAATACCAAATTTTTGGTGGAATTGTTGATACATAGCAATACATAGACCAATAAACAATTTAATATTATAACACAAGAACAAATGCGCTAATAAAAAAAATGGTTGAGAATCTGATATCATATTTAAATTGATATTATTGAGAAAGAAATTAGTAATAGACAATATAATAGGTTTCTAAGTTAGGGTTTCACTACAGAAATCATTATTGATCAAAGAAATATACATTCGACAGTCTATTTGAAGTATTTTGAGTCAAAAACATCAAAAGTTAATAATTATTATTAAAAAATGTATAGAAATCACTTTTATCACCATTGTAGTAGTCTACGAAACTTCAACAACACGTTTTCTAATTAGATTGTCTTCGTAACAAAGAAAAAAAAATGAGAGGAAGGTTTATTTTACCTTTCTCGTCACTTTTTTAGAGAGAGATGGGGTGGTTTTCTATGAGTGCACGTTGATTTGGGACGGTTTTCACCGCAGAAGAGAGAGATAGATAGGGCGTGAGGGGCGTTGTGGTGACCTCTGTCACAATCTAAAGCGAGCGTATCTATGTAAATAGCCAAGTGGTATTGATTTGCAATTAGTACTTTCGTGCTTGTACTAATGTCAATCTAGTACCGACCAAAAATTTCCCCTATCATATATATGTATGTATAGCCCAAATGGCTATGAGCCTAACATTATTATCTCAAGAACCTAGTTCGAACCACCCCACCAACAATCTATATATAGGTAAAATTGCCTAAGAAAAGAAACTTGCATATTGGTGCATCATGGGTGTTTTAGATTGATAGTTCTTAATAATGTGTTGATTAAAGAAAATGTGGAAACACATAATAATACTATAATAACATGTTCTTATATATGTTTATATGGAGAAATTAGAAGAAAAAAAAGACAATTAATAATATAGATTGATGACAACCTTTTTTTTTTTGAGAAGGTAAGAATTTTATAGAACAACAAATAGAAAATAAGGATGATTACACAAGCCGCAACCTAAGCCTTAAAAGAGAGTTTCAAGCTATACAATCATACCAAGGGAATAAATCTAGAAAGCAGTGAGTTTCTTTAACATAGCCAAAAAAGCATAATTCTAAGCTAAAACGCTTTAGAATTGTGTGACAGAGACCTGTGAAATTGATCTTGTAAATGGAGTTCTTCTTATTCTCGACTTTGCTAAGGATACATTTAGAGCCATAACTCATACAATTCAGCTTCTTTTTGTTAAGTTCACCAAGCCAAGGCTTGTCAGCATCTGCCATAAGGCTCTTAACATCAAAAAGCTGAGAAGTACTAAGGATTTGCTTAGATTTGCACAAATGGCAACCTGTTTTACTAAATTATACATGTAACCTTTAGAGTAGGATTTAACTTCCATAGTATTAGCCTAGTTTCTTTTCGCCCACCACTTCCTTTCCTGGTTAGATAACCAAGAGTAGTGCCTGAATTGAAAAAAAGTTAACACAAAAAGTCCATCCACTAAAGATGAGAGTAGTAACCTTAAGATCATTATTAATACTTCTAGGAGAGTTGTAAAATAATACCCATCCTAGACTCAATCTAACAAGTTTCATTTTGTAAAAATTTTATCCTTGAGTTTCCAACACCTGGCAATGTACATATTCCTATTAGAATTAGGAATTTTTCTAAGTCCATTGAGCTTCACCAGAATGTAAAAATCAATGGTGACGATGTTAGAAGTAGCATTATTATGAAATTTGCCATGTCTTCTATCATTTATTTCCTTCCAAATGGTGTAAACTGTGGAAGAAAAATAACTTTTCCCAGCTTAGCTGACAAGCTATCACCTTTGAAATGGTTTAAGGCCCACTCAATCCACTCATACCATGTATTGCAAAGGCCAAGAAAGTCAGCTTTGTAGATGAGATTGTAGAATATACTTGTGGAGTAGTAGCATTTGAAAAAAAGGTGGTCCATATCCTCAATATGGTTACCATAGAGAGAGCATGTAGCATCAATATTAGGGTACCAAGAGCTTATTCTGTCCATAGTGGGCAGTCTTTTGAGCATAGCTTGCCAAAGGACAAAACTACATTTAGGGATATTATATTTGAACTAAACAAGCATGCTCCACTTAACTGTACCTTTCTTGGTTCTAATATGATCCCACATGACTTTAACAGAGAAACACTTATCATTTATGTTCCAAGCTATTGTGTCCTCTTTATCAACATTGATAGGAGGGTGCACTAAGCTTTTGAGGTACATGATGTCAAGACTAGAACAGTGAGGCCATTCCCAACTTCCATTGTTAATGATGGCATGGACTTTCTCATTGATTGAGAAGCCAGTGTCATGAAGCATGGCCCTAATGTGGGCTCTAGGGAAGATAGAACCCATTTTAAGCCAATTATCATACCATAAAGAGGTACTTTTACCATTGCCAATTTTAAAGTAGATTAAAGGAGCCAGTTTGTCTTCGGTCTTAAGAATTTTCTTCCAAGAGAAACTACATTGGGCAGGAATCTTAGCAACCCAAATGCTCCTGTCTTTGAACATATTAGAGTAAACCCATTTTTTCCAGAGGGAATTATTAGAAGGATTACAAATATTCCAGAAAAACTTTAGCAATAAGAGCTTGATTCCATACTTTAATATTCTTGAAACCTAGGCCACCTTCCTACAAGGAGTGTTAATATCACTCCAATCTACCCTAACCCCACTACTAATCCATAAAAAAATTTCCCAAAATTTGGTCAATTTCTTTGGTAACAGCAGCAGGTAGGATAAAGTGAGTACACTAAAAGATAGTGAAGCTATAAAGAACAGAGTTTATAAGGTGGATTCTACCAGCATAGGTGAGGAATTTTCTAGTCTAAGAAGATATTTTAGCAGTGATATTCTTAACCAAGATCTTACAGTGGCTAGCTTGAAGTTTTGCAATAAGCAAAGGCACCCCCAAATAAGTAACAGGGAGGTTCTCTTTCTTAAAGCCTAGGAAACTAGTGATATCATGGAGGGTATTATCCTCTATCCCACAATCAAACAAGCTACACTTATCAGAATTAGGGGTAAGACCTGAGAATTTGGTAAAAAGACTAACTACACTAGAGAAAACATTAACAGAGTTCTGGTCACCATTACAAAACAAGAGTAGGTCATCAGCAAAGCAAAGGTGAGTGAGCTTTAACTTCCTACACATATTATGGAATTTAAAGGACTTATCATTGGTAAAGTGTTCTAATATATGAGAGATAACATTCATGCAAATAATAAAAATGTAAGGGGAGAGGGGGTCACCCTGTCTGAGACCTTTCTTGCCTTAAAATAACCGTCTATACTGCCATTAATCATGACAGAGTAGGAAGGAGAGGAAATACAAGTTCTAGTACAGTCTCTCATGAAGCAAGGAAAACCCATAAGATTCAGAGTATCATTAATAAAGGTCCAACTAATAGAGTCAAAAGCTTTCATTAGATCCACTTTAAGAGTGGTTCTAGGTTTTCCTTTGTAAATGTGGTAGCCTTGAAGAATCTCCTGAGCAAGCAAAATGTTGTCACAAATAGATCTACCATTGATGAAAGCTTTTTCAAAATAATATTGTCTAAAAAAGGTTTGATTCTATTAGAAATTAGTTTGGAAATGCACTTGTAAATAAAATTACAACAAGAGATAGGTCTATAGTCCTTTATAGTATAGGGGTTCTCACTTTTAGGGATAAGGGCTAAGAAGGTATTATTAACTTCTTTTAGCAGAGCATTAGATTTAAAGAAATATTGAATGGCAAGAGTAACATCTTTACCAATAATATGCCAAGTTTTCTGAAAAAAGAAGCCATTGAAGCCATTGGGGCCAGGGGCCTTATTAGGATTAAAAGAGAAAATACAATCTTCAATTTCTTTATCAGTAACCAAGGAACTCATAAATTTAACCATATCAGAAGTGATTACAGGTTTAACAAAAGCTCTCAAGGCATTAATACCAGGATAATATTTGTCACCTTTAGAGCCAATCAAATTCTGATAAAAACCAACAATGTTATCAACAATATCAGAGTGCTTAGTAAGAATGTCACCATTGGCATCATGAAGAGAGGAAATCCTCTTTCTATTATTCATTTGGTTTATAGCATTAAAGAAGAAGGATGTGTTCTGTTCTTCCTCTTTTAGCCAATTGATTATGCTTTTTTGTTTGGCAAAGCTTTCCTCATCCTTAAGAATACTTAGCAAGTTATTCTTTGCAGTGTCAATAAAAGCTAAGGAGACTGAGGTATCCCCCTTATCAAACTTAGTTTGGACAATATAGAGGAACTCTCCAGCATTGGTAGCCTTAGCTCTAATGTCTTTACCATTACTGTTATCACGTTTTTTTAGAGCTTGCTTGGTGGAGTGGAGCTTTGAAAAATCTAAAAGGTTTTGGGTTTGCCTTGGAAAGCTTGCAAAAGTTAATGATCATTGGAGTGTGATCAGAAATATCATTTGGTAAAAAGGTAGCCTCTGAGTTGGTAAATAAGTTAATCCAAACATCATTAATAAGTACTCTGTCTATCTTTCTTTGAATTAGAAGGGAATCCCAATTGTTACACCAAGTGCATTTAAGTCCCTTGTAATTCAACTCATCAAGCATAGCATTATCAATACATAAAGGAAAATCATTATAATGAAGAGGCCAACTAGTGCTACCTTCTTTTCTATCCACATGGCTTCTTAGTGCATTAAAATCTCCCATCACCACCCAAGGCAAGCCTTGAGTATTAGGGGAGAAGTCTACTAAGTCCTTCCATAAAATGGATCTATTCTTATGGTGATTATAGGCATACAAAAAAGTGGCTAAAAACACTCATTAGTGTTGATGCTATCTAAGAGACAATGAACATGTTGAGTACTAGCATGGATAATAGAGCAATTCCAAACTGCACTATTATAAGCCACTATAATTCTGCCATAGGGGGCAGACGTGATGTTAGTAACATAGTCCCACCCAGGAAAAGTAGTTTTACACGTAGGACCAACTTTGTGGGAGGGGATTTTAGTTTCTATAATGCCAACACAAGACAAATTGTTGTTAAAAACCAAATTTCTGACAGCTTGTTGTTTAACAGATTTATTTAGCCCCCTTATATTCCAACATCCTATAGAATTAAGATCTGGATTCATTTCAAATATTTTTGGGGGGTATTAGCACTAGAATTGTTAGTAAATCTTTCCAGATGGGCAAGCTTTTTTTTCCTGTTTTTGTCAATTTTCTTAAGCTTATTATTTTCCTTTCTAGTAAAAAGATTCTTGACATTAGCTTCAGATATTTTGCCTGAGATTTCAATGTCTTCCTCAACCTCTAGAGTGGGTACTTGTGACAAAATATTGTCATGTAATTCCCCATCATTTGAAGGAGCAACAAATTCATCTAGCTGGAATGAACATTTTAAAGTTGTACACACACAAAAAATGGTTAAAAGCTGTTATTTTTCCTCCGCAAGGAGAAAAAACTGAATTTTATCACAGTTTCTAATAAGAAAATATTAGTGCGTTGGGAATGAGTACGTTGTTGTGTGAGTTAAGGAGTTATTGGAAAGCTAGCAAGGAAACATTTGGACAATCATTTGAGTCTTTGACTGAGTTAGTAAAATCATTTCTTGGTAAACCTTGTCAGACCAATCGCATCAGTTCGCTTATATCATCAATTTATCTTAAATATGAGGAAATTGTTCTAAAATTGTATATGCATAAGTTTTCTTATCCATTAACTTAAATATACATGAACTCAAATATCTCTCAAATATAAGTGATCAAAATATTCATTTATAATTTAAATAATAATTTCGCTCTCTTACTTTTCTATTAAACTATCTCCTTTATTTGTACTTTTCACATATAAATTAATAAAATAACAAAAAGATAAGTTGTATAGTTGTGATAAAAAAATTGATAAATTTTTTTGATAATTTGTATAAATCAAAACGTTTTCTTATAAGTTGTAAAAGTGTACTTTTTACTTTAAATATGATAAAACGTCTAAGTTATTTAATGTGTTTGCTCTAGTAAATTAATTTGGCTTGAAAAAAAATTGATAGAAATATATTAAAATATAATAATATTTAGTTATGATAATAAATTTGATAGTGAAACTGAAAAATGTATAAATTTAAATTGTTATCTTACAAATATAAAAGTGATTCTAATTATCTTAAATTTGAGAAAAAGTGTAAGTAAACTGGTACGGTTGCAGGGAAAGATTATATGGGCTCTAACAAGTTTGATATTCTTAATTAGTGTAGATGGAAGTGCTTTGGAAGCTGGAAAAAACAATATCGTTTACGAGGTTGTTTGTTTCAAGAAATCCAAGTATTAACCCGAATCGAATGTTTCAAAGAACATATGGGCTCTTATACAACTGTGCAAGAGCTGGGTATCTATTTGCTCAATTCTTGCTAGCCCAGGTTATACTGAAGAGCTGGACTCGGATATAATATTTAGGTTTTTTGTATAAAGAGGGATGGACTAAAATATTTTCGAAATTACTGTGCGAGGTACAATACCATCCATGCCAAATTTATAGAAGCAACTGAAAATAGCAAAAAAGATTCATTGGTCGATAATTTTTGAGAAAGCTTTTTTTGAGTTCAAAGATCCTCGACGGGACATTGCCCTTCAAAGCACTACAAAAAAAAACCCAATATTCGATGTTTGGATTGATTTATGAAAGTGGCTCCTTTCGCAGGAGCGTTTCTCTCTCTACCTTGGGATAGCGGTGAAGAATATGATCAGTTTGTGGTTCAGACATCTATTTGGTCTGGATATGAGCCGTGGTGAAGATTCTGCAAGATTGGTCCCTCAAGTTACTGGTTACTTCTAGTTGGTGTAGGGATGTTTGTTTTTCTTTCCTTTTAGACTGTAATTTTGATCTTGCTAGATTTTTGGTACCTGTATTTCGTTTTTCTGACATTTTGAGTATCACTTTGGGATGCTCGTTTTTGTGGGGTTTTTCCACCATAATTTTATTTTCCCTTTATTAATAAAATAAAAATGTGGTTAAAAATGTGGTTTTCCCCACCAATTATTAAAAAAAAAATGTAGTTATTGCCAACAGAGTGCGAGTTAAGGCATTTTTTTCATATCGTTAAAAGTTGAGTACGAAAGGAGAAAACCCGAATGAGTTATATATGCAACGGTTATTTTCCTAAAATTCGATATTATGAGCTAAATTAACCATATAGTTAGAAGATATTAGCTAAACCATGCAATTGCACATTCCTTTATAAATGAACCGCGCTCGTTATGAGTAGCAACTACTGTTAGTAAAATTAACCGTTGATTTAAATGAAACAGTTGCGCATGAGTTACCCAAAAATCCGTGTTTATATTAATATTTTGACTTCTAGTAAAAGCGTTGGTACCATAAACATAGCAATATATTTTTGTAAAGCATGAACCAAATCTCGTATATCGCAGGAGATGTTGCAAGTGACAAAACGTATCTATCAACCGATAATGAAACAATATTTTTATAATTAGGGTTGGGTAAAAATCCCTATTTCCTGACCCGATTTTATCCCGAACCCAAACTTGTCCCGTCCTGACTATTTTCGGGATAGGGATCGGGTGTAGGGATGAATCCCGACGGGAATCCTGACCCGACCCGACCCGATTTCCTTTTTTTTTTAATACCACACTGACATATATGTTGGGAATTTATTTATGAGTTAAATGAATTAGATTTCCCAATAGTTGGTATTAATTATTCTTATGCTCTAATTTTAGTTTACTAAAATTATAGGAGTAGTATTCTTATTTAATAAAAAAAATACTAAAACATAGGACCTTACTTTTTCATAATTTTTTTTTATTCAATGGGTGAGTTTAATATTAAAAAAATAGTTTACTCTTTATAATATTATTAGCCTATTGTAATCTTGTATGTTAAATAAGTCTCATACTTTATACCTTTGTAGTTTTGAATTGAAGATAAAAGTCAAGTGAAAATATATAACTTTTAAAAAATTAATTTTGTTATTTTTTACAAAATATGTTTAGAAAAATAAACGAACAACCTTTTTCCGACTTTACAAGTTATAAGTTATAACATATCATGTATCTAATCTAGTATTATCGTTGTTGGATATACGAATAACACCAAGTTTTATTAATTGCTTTCCCATCATTTTCTCTATCCTTTGTTAATTTCCCCCTCTATTATTAGTTATTGGTGATTTTTTTTTTACATTTATTAGTAATGCTTTTTCTCAATTATAAATTGTGTTTATCATGTTTAGACAACCATGAATAAATAAAAGTCAAACTTATTTCAATAAAGTTTTTCTTTTATCAAAAAAATTATATTGTGAAAAAAAATAAAATGTCGGGATACCCCTACTCGGACCCTACGGATCCCGAAAAATCGGGTCCCCACTTTTGTCGGGTCGGGGTCGAGATTTTTTTTTTACTCTAAAAAATATCGGGTCGGGACATATATTAATCCGAGCAGGTCGGGTCCTGACCCTAATCCTCCCCTAGTTTTCATCATAGTACGTACAATAATACTTATCAAGAGGTTCCTCTTAGAGTAGAAAAGCCAGCACTCTAGAAAAAGAAACACACTTGATAATTTTTTTTAAAATGCTAAACTTTGGGAAGCTATTTTGAAAAAAATGATATGTTGATAGAATAAATTGTTGCAAAATCTTGTAATATTTTTTTCAATTTTTGGAATACGAACAAGAACGTATTAAAAGTTATAATTAGCTTACTTATTCATATTCCCTATATATATAGGTAAAATTGCCTACGAAAAGAAACATTCATCTTGGTGCATCATGGGTGTTTTAGAATAATAGTAATTATTAATAATGTATTGATTAAAGAAAAGTTCTAGACATGCGAAAACAGGGGCGGATCAAGGAATTTTTTTCGGAGGGATAATAATAAAATATTTTTAAATCGTGTAATTCTTTTTTGTATATTAGGAATCGATTCGTCAAAAAAATTACACAAGACATTAACATAAAACGACAGAGTTCTCAAGTATGTATTTATTCAAATGAAACCTAAAAGAATATACAACCATAATTATATTAGTGAGAAACATTAGATGAAACGATTGAACCTGAAGTAAATGGGTATAAAATGAAAAAAATGTACATGTGAATGAAGTAAATGGATATAAAACATTACTAGAATATTTCTTTGTAATTTATACAACACACAAAGGAGTAATATAGTAATTAGTTTTGAAAAAAAATTGAGGAGGCATGTGTCACCCCATGCCCATACGTGCATCGGGCTGTAAATTAGGCAAAAATTTCGTGAAAAAATATCATATCGTTTTTTAAGAGCTCGTTTCATTTTCGTTCATTACTAAATGAAATGATATTGAAATAAAATATACATCTCGTTTATTAAACGAAATGATAATGATCATATCCTTTTTTTCGTTTAATTTTGTTAAATTTAGTTTTCGTCTAATATATATATATATGTGTATATATATATATATACATATATATAATTTTATACATATATACATGTGTGCGTTTATAGCAATAAAAGTATTGTAAAATATACTACATTAGTAATAAAAATATAAATTTTATTATATAAAAATATATAATGTTAGGTGTAAATATGATTACGTGCAAGTTGTAACATAGTGGTTCACGAATGTGGTGAAAACTTTGTGAAACATTTCATATTCATTTCGTTAAGAGCTCGTATCATTTTCGTTCATTACTAAACTAAACGAAAACGAAATGAACGAAAACGAATGATAACGAAAAACTCAAAAACTAAACGAATTTCGTGTAATTCCCTCGTTTTCATCTCGTTTCGCTTCATTAACAGCCCTAGCGGAAACACATAATAATACGGCATCGTACTAACATATTCTTATATTATATAAGTGTATATGGAGAAATTAGCGAATCAAATTTAGAAAAATAATAATATAGATCGATAATAACCTTTTTTTCGAGGCCGCATACAATATTTTAATAGAGAAATGTAATAAATCAATCCAATACTCTAGAACCAAATACATAAAAAATAAAGAAATAAGTTAAATTATATATTTTCATTCTTATTACATTTTCTCTTTTAGCTAACTAAAAAAAAGTTTCTAGGAATCAAAATAGTAACAATTTTATTTATAATCATGCTTTATACGACTGATAAATTGTGACAAGTACTAAAATTCAGAAGATACGTATCTTCTGAAATTTAGAATCATTTACATTAGAGTTATAATAAAGCATGTGATGTGATGTCTTTGAAATTCTACTTTTTGTGCTCATTTACAATTTCCAAGTGAATTTATGGAAATTTCTTATTTTCAAACCTAATTGCATTTGCATTATTGTCCAGTGATAACATGATTGTCGCTATATATGTGCTAATTGTAGTTGTTTAGATGTTAGACTACGTAATGTGTTAGAGAATTCATTTCGAGGGCAGATTTCTTAGAGGAATCAGTAAATTATTCAAATCTTGTCTAGAAATTAAAAATATAAATCTCCATGAGTTAGTAAATTATGGACATCACTTGATAGGTTTGCTACTCTTACAATATTAATGCTATCTTTTTTCGGAGTATGGTTGAATGCCATAAGTAACATTAACAAGCTATATAGGACTATTTCCTCTTTAGTTTTCACTACAAGAAAAAAGACATATAGCAACAAAAAATTACATTGCTATTTAAGCTATTTTTGTTGCTAACTAAGATTAGTAAAAATTTTGCAATAAAAATTGATATGTTATTGTTTGGCTTGTTGCAGATTTTAGTAACTAAATTAGCAAAACATGATTATTATCAGTAACATAACTGTAACATATTTTTATGTTGCTATGTTAGTGACATAAATTGTAACATATTTTTTATGTTGTTACTTGGTGAGTTTTTATTATACAAAAATGCAACATTTTGTAACATAAATTTAATTGAAGCAAATGTGTTACAGATTTTAATTATTTAAATAATACCAATTTATATATATATAATGCTTTTATTGTAGCATTTTTTATGAATATTGTATACTGAAGCTTTTTGATGGTATTTTACTGTAGAAAATGATACTATTCAAACAAAAATTAATTAAAACACAAACAATCGTTGATTTAACAAACCATTTATTAATATAACATTTACAATATAAACAACTAACAAAAAACATATAAACATGGATTCTGATAAAGCAAAACAAAATCAGATACAACGAACAATAAGGAGAACCACATAAGCTAAAATTTCCGAAATATTACACAACCTATTCCCATTGCGAAACATTACGTGATCAGATTCTCAAGTTATACTCATTGGACAGAGTTTTGAGTTTAATAGAAACAAAACGCAGATTGCTCGCACACCAAGAACTATGACTTTTGGATCACCGGTCGACAGATTTATGACCATCAGACTAAGGGGGTGATTATTCTACTAAGATCCATTGTGCTACGAAAATATATGATGCCCATCTGCATATAAATATGAGTTCGTGAGCACAACCAAATGAAATTTTCAAACATAAGTATTTTTATAGAAAATTCAATAATTACAAAAGTAACTAACAATCAGTTTAATAGAGTTACTCCAAAATATATCTCAATATGGTCTTATAGAAGTTATAGTAAAAACTTATCCTATTCAATGGACATAAACAACAGTTATCACTTATCAGCTATCATCATTGTATCCAAAATTCTAAGTATTACTATGTGTAAACCCAAAACAGTCTACTATTGATTTACATATTGTCACGCCCCAAAATCCTAAAACACTCATATCGAGTCATGACCTTTTGAAAAGAAAGAAAACTGACCTGTTGGTACAAAATTGAAATTTTAAAAGAAAGCATTTGCAAGCTAATGGAACAATTAAATGAATATAATAAACGGTTTGCCAAACGCGGCTACAATACAGGATTTATAAAAGCTAAAAATAATGAACGAATGAATTTGCCCGTAGGCTACAACCTCAAAAACAATTTAAGTAAAAAGAAAACAAAAGCCCGAACCCATGTGATGCCTTGCTAAAGCTCTAAACCATACGCTTCAACCTAAGTTGTACCTGAAATACAAAATTGTAACGGTGAGTCCCACGCACATAACTAGACGGGACGGCACCACAAACACGTCACTCCATCCCATAAATGCAAGAGCTCACAAATTCTACAAATACGGTAATCGATGTATAAGAAGAAATATAATGTCATTCTACAACGGGATAAATTAAATAAATTAGATAACATCAACGCACATATATAGCATACATGGACCTCTCACGCCACCTACCCCAGTCCGTAAGGTAGGTCATTCCCTATCCCTTCGGCCGTCTTCTTTCCCCGGAATTAGGGAGAGACAGAGACCATTGCAACATAAAAGTAGATTTATAGTGCGCACTTGGACCTCTCACGCCACTCATCCCAGTCCGTAAGACGAGTCATTCCCTATCCCTTCAGCCGTCTTATGCCCCCGGAATTAGGGAGAGACATAGACCATTGCTAACATAAAATAAATATAGTGCACACTGGGACCTCTCACGCCACCTACCCCAGTGTAAGGTAGGTCATTCCCTATCCTCTCGGCCGTCTTCTGTCTCCGGAATTAGGGAGAGACAGAGACCATTGCCACTACAACTAAATCACAAGGCCTCGGTCAATAATAATAAATCATCCAATTAACACAATCTCATAAGTATATATATTAAGGTATCGGCCAATAATATTATACTATTCAAATAACGCCATCTCATACGTCACTCAACGTTGTAGACATGCGAAATTTTCAACTAATAAAAATATGCCACGTGTTTTTGAAAAAAATGAGTTTTAATTCCTTTATTAAATAAAAATAGTATCTTAAAAGAAATGATAGAAAAACAAACCTTTTGTTTTCTTTTATTTTTGTGGAAAATAAATAAGTTGATTTTTGTTTCCAAATGATTAATTCCTATTTGAAGTTGGTAAGTTTTATAGTTTTTCTACTAATTTATAATTTGTACAAACTATTGGGCAATTTATTAGTAAACTGATTGATCATTGTGAAATTTGAGAAGAACTCAAAAATATAGGAGGCATCCTTGCGAATAAGTACTCCTTGAGCCTATAAATAGGGTGCTACCCTCACTTGAAAAACACAAGTTGAAAGACAAAGGTGAAGCCAAATCCAAGAGAGAGAGAAGCTCTACCGAAGTCAAGCCATCAACCACCAAGCATTCGAAGATCTTCATCAAACCCGAAGAACTTCAAGCAAGCTCATCAACAAAATCCAAGACAAATCCACCATTTGATCCGCAAGAAGCTCCAAAGGCCGCGAATTAAGTGTTTTTCAAGACCAAGCATTCGAAGATCTTCATCAAACCCGAAGAACTTCAAGCAAGCTCATCAACAAAATCCAAGACAAATCCACCATTTGATCCGCAAGAAGCTCCAAAGGCCGCGAATTAAGTGTTTTTCAAGACCAAGCATTCGAAGATCTTCATCAAACCCGAAGAACTTCAAGCAAGCTCATCAACAAATCCAAGACAAATCCACCATTTGATCCGCAAGAAGCTCCAAAGGCCGCGAATTAAGTGTTTTTCAAGACCAAGCATTCGAAGATCTTCATCAAACCCGAAGAACTTCAAGCAAGCTCATCAACAAATCCAAGACAAATCCTCCATTCGATCCGCAAGAAGCTCCAAAGGCCGCGAATTAAATGTTTTTCAAGACCAAGCATTCGAAGATCTTCATCAAACACGAAGAACTTCAAGCAAGCTCATCAACAAAATCCAAGACAAATCCACCATTCGATCCGCAAGCAAGCTCCAAAGGCCGCGAATTAAGTGTTTTTCAAGACCAAGCATTCGAAGATCTTCATCAAGCCCGAAGACCTCCAATCAAGCTTGTCAACAAATTCAAGCAAGATCCTCATTCGATCCTCGAAAACATTTCAAAACCACAAATCAAGCGTTTTCCAAGATCAAACTCACAAAGAAATACAAGTCAAGATCAACCTCAAAGGTCAAGCAAATCAACAAGTCAATCATCACCAAACTATTGTAGCCAATAAGAACTCATTTGTGAAGAGATTAATCAAAGGACTTCTATTTTCTTTATTTTAGAAAATATTCAGAGATTGTACCCGCTAAATACAAATAAATAAAATTATTTTGCTTTCTCCGTTTATCTTCTGTCTTGGTATAAAAGATAGAAAAATTTGCGTGAAACAAATTTTGGCACACCCGGTGGGACAATTTCTGCCATTCATCTTTTCTCTTCGTCAATCGATCAACCATTCATGGCTCAAAATAAAAATACGCAAAACAGTCACATCATGATGACCCGAAGCAAGTCCGCTGTCCAACTATCAACACCCTCATTCCTTGTCATGGGCAAAAAGGTAGAGGCTACCTCCGAAGTGAAAGCAAATTTCAAAGATGGTACATGGGCAAGTGACTCTTCTGATGAAGAAGGCTTGATTGGAAACCATCACTTGGAGGACAACTCAGATTCCATAAATACTCCCCGTTCAGTTGTTGCTACTTCAACAAACTCAACAAATATGCAAGTACTGGTGATAAACGCTCCTACGGTGGAAGAACAAGTTAATGCAATCGCTGGGACCCTAGAAACTTTAATGAAGGCTCTTAATGAACGAGACGCTCAGATGGCGATATTGACTGACAGAGTTCAACAATTGGCAGAGCCACGCCAAGGGGAGAATCGACGTAGAACTGAAGGAGGTGAAGGTTCTTCAAATGAGGAAAGGCCCTTAGAAATAACGAATGGCGTAATCCCTCTAGAGCAGCTGAAAGAGTTCATACTGGGTACCGTAAAAGGAAAATATGAAGAAGTGGCACATTCCTCCTTCGGCTATGTCAAACCTTACACACGGAGAATCGAACAGTTGAGGATGCCTTACGCATATCAGCCACCCAAGTTTCAACAATTTGATGGCAAGGGAAATCCTAATCAACACATTGCACATTTCATCGAGACTTACAACAATGCAGGGACTTATGGGGATCTCATGGTGAAGCAATTTGTCCGCACACTAAAAGGAAATGCATTCGAATGGTATTGCGACTTGCAACCGGGATCAATAGACACTTGGGAACAATTGGAGCAAGGATTCCTTAATCGTTTTTATAGCACTGGGCGCACTGTGAGCTTGATGGAATTGACAAATACCCGCCAATGGAAAGACGAGCCTGTTGAGGACTATATTCATCGATGGAGGGGATTGAGCTTGAATTGCAAAGATAGACTGTCTGAAACATCAGCAATAGAGATGTGTGTTCAAGGCATGCATTGGGGATTGTCCTACATTCTCCAAGGAATAAAACCAAAAACATTTGAGGATTTGGCAAGTAGAGCTCATGACATGGAAGTTAGTATCTCGACTAGCAGTGACCAAGCTCTCCTACTTCCAGGAACCCAAAAGACTCCAAATAAACAAGATGGAAGGAAATGGATCAAATCTCGTGCAATAACTGATAAAAGAGAATCGTTTGTCGTGTCAACTCCATCTCAAAGCCTTCCTCCCATCAAGGTGAAAGCTAGCATGAAGAATGTTGAAGATGACAAACCCAATGTAAATCAAAGAAGCGAAAAAAGAAGACTCACGCTAAGAGAGATGCAAGAGAAGGAATACCCGTTTCCTGATAACGAAGTTCCTCGCATGCTAGAGGAACTCCTCGTACTTAAGCTAATCGATCTTCCACAAATGAAACGTCCCGAAGAGGCCGACAAAGTTGATGATGCAAATTATTGCAAATTCCACCGTCTCGTCAGTCACCCAACCCACAAGTGCTTCGTCTTGAAGGAGAAGATCGTACAATTGGCCGCTCAAGGAAAAATCTCTTTGGAGGATGAAGAGATAACTACTGCCAATTACACATGTATCATTACAAATCCAGAGTTTGAAAGCATGGACGAGAGAAGGACAGTCATGATCCAATTTGGATCTTTGCCGCCAATTGCAATCATCATGCAAAACTCGAGCACTGAAGGCAATACCTCGTGGACTTATGTTAGCCATACGAGAGGTTCAAGATTATCCACCAGCGAAGAATTGAGTGAGTTTGAAGAGGGAGAAGACTACCCTTCGAATAACCCACAACTACTACAAAACGTACCAGTTTACTCCATTTATGAAGGACAACCTATTTATGAATTCAAGAAAGACGGCCATTGCTTCTTTGATGTCTGTGAATGCGAAGATTGCTTGGATGACCAATGGGATGACTTCTTTGAAGACGATGAAGAAGCTAAGGGAAAGAGTAAGAAAAAGAAAAATAAGAGGAAATCAACCCAACAATCACTACGGGAAAGATACGAAGCTAGAGACCCAAGTGTTGGCCTGTTGGGTGAGCCATCAGGAAAGTTTGACTATTTTGTCCAATATACCAAAAAGAAAGAAGTGGGAGGATCAACACCACCCACATGGGAAGATTTTCATAGAGAAGATGAGAGATCGAATAACCCACAACCATTACAAAACGTACCAGTTCACTCCATTTATGAAGGACAACCTATTTATGAATTCAAGAAAGACGGCCATTGCTTCTTTGATGTCTGTGAATGCGAAGATTGCTTGGATGACCAATGGGATGACTTCTTTGAAGACGATGCAGAAGCTAAGGGAAAGAGTAAGAAAAATAAAAATAAGAGGAAATCAACCCAACAATCACTACGGGAAAGATACGAAGCTAGAGACCCAAGTGTTGGCCTGTTGGGTGAGCCATCAGGAAAGTTCGACTATTTTGTCCAATATACCAAAAAGAAAGAAGAGGGAGGATCAACGCCACCCACATGGGAAGATGTTCATAGAGGGGACGAAGACTACTATTTTTCTAATTCATGCAATGTCGCAAGTATAGAGGAGTACACGGAAGAAAGCGAATGTGGTTCGGATGAAATTTCGGGAACATCATTTCAAAAAGAAGAGGTGAATCAAGTGGCAGACGTGACAACTATTAACTTCTCTGATGACGATTTGGTGCTTGACACAAAACCTCATAATCGCCCACTCTTTGTTTCCGGATACATGCAAGACAAAAAGATAAATAGGATTTTACTAGATGGGGGGTCCGCTGTCAATATTCTACCACTGCGTACGTTAAACGATCTTGGAATTCCAGCCAACGAATTATCACAAAGTCGTCTCATGATCCAGGGCTTTAATCAAGAAGGACAAAGGGCCGTTGGAAAAATCCACTTAAAGCTTGTGATAGATGAAATGGTGTCGAGTGCGTTGTTTCACGTCCTTAATGCGAAAACTTCTTATAATATGCTTTTAGGACGACCATGGATTCACGAAAATGGAGTTGTCCCGTCTACACTTCACCAATGTTTCAAATATTGTAAGGACAATGTGGTGAAGAGGGTCATAGCTGATAATAATCCATTCAACGGAGTGGAATCATATTTCGCAGACGCTAAGTTCTACATGGATAAAGGGAAAGAAGTAGAACCATTTGTATCTGCTCCCTCTCTAGGTCCTATAAAAGAAAATGAAAAGATCGACAAAAGAAAGAAGACTGGAGTAGATGTTACAAAAGGCAAAACAGGGACTAAGCTCTCGTCTCAAACTATTAAGTCGTTAAGTGCTGATAGTCACAAGGGTGGCGACTTAACTTTTCCTATAACATCAATCAAGCAAGTTGGGGTTCTTAAAGGATTTGTTAGACCAACACATGGCCCATTAACTGAGCATGGAGATTCATCAAAAGAAGTTTTCAGCCCAAAAGCATACAAAATGCTCGCAAATGCAGGCTATACATCTAAGGAATCAAGCCCCCTTGGAAAACTTACTCCGACAGTAATGGGGAAAGAATGTTACGGCCTTAACCAAACTCAGTGCATGTTGAAACAAAAAGGCTACATAGTAAAAGGATTACGTGCAGGGATTGGGTACAAGCCGCCTCAACCAGCAAAAATAATCGTAAGAAAATCAAGCAACTGTTATATCACGTTCGAAGAAGAAGACTCAACACCAAAGTGTGAATCTTGTGGCTCAAATGATTTAGAACCTCGTCGGCAATTATGGGTGGGAGAGCCCATTGTCCAACGGCCTCACTCATCTCGAACTATACCCCAAAGTTTTGAAAGGTTAACCATAAGGGGAGGCCCAATGCTCATAGAGTCGACAAGCAAAAGAGAACCTTCACTCGAAATATTGCTGAGAAGAAGAAGGTCGGTATTTGAACGTTTAGGCGCGACCAAAAGAGCTTCAGTATTTCAAAGGTTAACAAAGAGAAAATCAACTTTTAAGCGCCTGGGGGCATCTGAAAGGAAAACATGGTTCGCTCAAATGCGCCGTAAAAGAACAGTGAAATCTGTAGAGGATAATAACATCCTGCAACTAGAGAAATTGGAAATTGCGGAATCCTACCACATCACTCTTATGGATGACGAGGAACAAGTTGAAAGAGATATAGCAGAGGCACCAGAAGAACTTGAAGAGGGCGTCCAATCCACTGTGGATGAGTTAGAAGAAGTAAATCTTGGCACAGTGGATGATCCGCGACCAACATACTTAAGTGCGCTTTTAACCGATAAAGATAAAGAAGGCTACATCAAGTTGCTTAAGGAATTCAAGGATGTCTTCGCTTGGAGTTATGAAGAAATGCCAGGGCTGGACCCAAAAATAGCAGTCCACCACCTAGCGGTAAAACATGGAGCACGGCCAGTTAAGCAAGCTCAACGGAGATTTCGAGCAGAATTGGTTCAGCAAATTGAGTTGGAAGTTAACAAGCTCATTGAGGCAGGGTTCATAAGAGAAGTCAAATATCCGACATGGATCTCAAGCATAGTTCCTGTGAAGAAAAAGAATGGCCAGATTCGAGTATGCGTTGACTTTCGAGATCTCAACAATGCATGTCCTAAAGATGAGTTTCCGCTACCCATAACCGAACTCATGGTTGATGCTACAACTGGGCATGAAACTTTGTCGTTCATGGATGGATCGTCTGGGTATAATCAAATCCGCATGGACCCACGAGATGAAGAGATGACCGCCTTTCGCACGCCTAAAGGTATCTACTGTTACAAGGTGATGCCATTTGGATTAAAGAATGCTGGCGCGACTTACCAAAGAGCAATGCAAAGGATCTTCGATGACATGCTCCACAAGAACATTGAGTGCTATGTAGACGACATTGTTGTAAAGACCAAAAACCACCATAAACACCTCGAAGACCTAGAGGCGGTTTTCAAACGATTACGACGCTTTCAGCTCAAGATGAATCCGCTTAAATGTGCCTTCGGGGTCACATCGGGAAAATTCCTTGGATTTATCGTTCGCCATCGAGGAATCGAAATCGACGAATCCAAAATCGAGGCCATCATGAAGGTACAAGCCCCAAGAAATATTCACGAGCTAAGAAGCCTACAAGGAAAACTCGCGTATATTCGACGATTCATCTCAAACCTGGCAGGTCGTTGCCAACCTTTCAGTCGACTCATGAAAAAGGGGACCCCATTCGAATGGGATGAATCATGTGATAATGCTCTTGACGCAATCAAGTCTTACCTAGTAAATCCCCCTGTATTAGGAGCTCCAATTCTTGGAAAGCCTTTACTTCTATACCTTGCGGCACAAGAGCGGTCCATTGGAGGTCTATTAGCCCAAGAAAATGACGTCGGAAAAGAGAATGCTTTGTATTATCTTAGTAGAACAATGACTTCGTGCGAATTGAATTACACGCCAATCGAAAAAATGTGTTTGGCCTTGGTTTTTGCGATAAAGAAGTTAAGGCATTATTTCCAGGCCCATACAATTCGACTTATATCTAAAGCAAATCTGGTCAAGTACGTTATGTCTAAACCAGTGTGGTCAGACCGCCTAGCCAGGTGGGCACTTCTCTTTAAAGAATTTGAAATAATCTATGTTCCTCAAAAGGCCGTCAAGGGTCAAGTTCTTGCAGATTTCCTTGCTGACCACCCAATGCCCGCTGAATGGGAGCTATCTGAAGACCTACCCGATGAAGATGTAATGTGTATAGAGGTTCAACCGCCCTGGTCAATGTATTTTGATGGGGCCGCAAACAGCGAAGGCGCCGGTGCAGGGGTCGTGTTCCTAAGTCCGGAGGGAGATGTTTTTCCCTATGCTTTCACTCTCACACAGAAATGCTCAAACAATATGGCAGAGTATCAAGCTCTCATATTAGGATTGGAGATGGCGCTAAATGCAAAACACCAGCATATTAGGGTGTATGGAGATTCCAAGTTGATCATAAATCAAGTTCTAAATGAATATGAGGTCAAGAAGATAGAATTGATACCATATCAAGGCTATGCCGCGAATCTCATTTCGTGGCTTGGAGATGTTACATTAGACCATGTTCCAAGAAAAGAGAACAAACAAGCTGATGCATTGGCAAAATTGGCATCCAACATTGCCCTGCCGGACAAACACATGAGCGTTCCAATATGTAAAAGATGGGTAATCCCTCCACAATTAGAAGATGAAGAAATAATTCCAGAAAATAATGATGAGACCGTAGAGGAAGTTACAGCTGTTTCGGTCCTTGAGATTGAAGAGGAAGACTGGAGGCAGTCACTTATCGATTACTTACAACATGGAAAGTTACCCGACGATCGACACAGGAAGATAGATGTGAGACGACGCGCTGCAAGGTTCGTCTATTATAAAAATACGCTCTATCGACGATCTTTTGAAGGGGTGTTCTTACGCTGTCTTAGTGGAGAAGAGGCAAAGCAAGCGATGGAAGAAGCACATTCCGGAGTATGTGGCGCTCACCAAACTGGTCCAAAACTTAATTTTCGAATTAAAAGAATGGGGTACTACTGGCCCAGCATGGTTAAAGATTGTATCAATTTTGCCAAAAGGTGTCAACCTTGCCAATTTCATGCTAATTTTATCCACCAACCACATGAACCTTTACACCCTACGGTCGCGTCTTGGCCTTTTGAAGCTTGGGGATTAGATGCGATAGGGCCTCTGCCAAAGTCATCTGGAGGTCATCTTTACATTTTAGCAGCTACAGATTATTTCTCCAAATGGGCTGAAGCTGTGCCTTTGAAAGCTGTGAAGAAAGATACGGTGGTGGATTTCATCAAATCAAATATCATTTTTAGGTATGGAGTGCCACGCTACATCATTAACAATAACGGAACTCCCTTTTACAACAAATTGGTAACAAGTCTATGCAAGAAATTCGGCTTCAAGCAACATAACTCTTCCATGTATAACGCACCAGCTAATGGGCTTGCCGAAGCTTTTAATAAGACACTTGGGAATCTGTTGAAGAAGGTCGTGGCTAAGTCCAAGCGAGATTGGCACGAGAGAATCAAGGAAGCTCTATGGGCATATCGGACGACGTATCGAACATCAACTCAAGCCACCCCATATTCTTTGGTGTACGGCGTGGAAGCTGTTTTGCCCCTAGAAATACAAATTCCATCACTAAGGATTGCCCTCCAAGAAGGATTAACGCTAGAAGATAATGCCCGCCTTCGTCTCGAAGAACTCGAATCACTGGACGAAAAAAGGCTTGAAGCGCAACAAAGGTTGGAATGTTATCAAGCTCGTATGTCAAAATCATTCAACAAAAGGGTCAAGCGAAGGTCCTTCCAAAAAGAAGACTTGGTGCTCGCAGTAAGAAGACCCATCATCATGACACGCCGAATGGGAAATAAATTCGTCTCCAAATGGGATGGTCCGCACACGGTAATCGAAGTTTATTCAAATGGTGCATACAAGTTACGCTCTCAAGATGGATTAGAAATTGGGCCTATCAACGGAAAGTTCCTAAAGCGCTATTACTCTTGAAGAAATCGAAGACACTCCTTGACGCAAGAGTATAAAGTGCATGTTACTCGTTGCCCACATGAGTATAAATTGTGTGGCAACAAAATGAACTACGTTTGGCTTGATCCTTCACGGGTACGTAGGCAATTTGAGACTTGTCTCAAGTTCAGTCATAACTAAAAAAAAAAAAAAAAAAAAAAAACAAAATGAACTACGTTTGGCTTGATCCTTCACGGGTACGTAGGCAATTTGAGACTTGTCTCAAGTTCAGTCATAACATAACAAAAAAAATCACATCCATTATATCTCACAGGATAAAATCAATTAAGAAAGTAAGAAACGAAAGCAAGACAAATATTGAAAAGGCAAAAATAGCCGAATTTATTCAGAATAGAGATTGTGCTGGTTACATCAAATGTCGCAAAAAAGGGGGTGCAAACGAACAAAGAAGCAAATCTCAAATCTAAAGAAACAAAAAGAAAGTGCAAGCTAAGAAAACAAATTAAAGTCTACAAGTTCGTCGCGGTAACTCTCTAGAAAACTTGATAAAAATCCCAAATCATTCTCAGCATCTTCACTCTGGGCGCACTTAGCTTCAAGTGTCGAAACTTCCTCGGTCACAACATCAATGTCACGTTGTATTTGAGATACCATAGCCCTCTCCTTCGCCAACGACGATTCCACTATGGATTTTTCAGCTTCTAACTTCTCGATTTGTGTAGTTATATTTGCGAGTAGTTCTTCTTGATCAGCGACATTGGCCTTGTGTTTACCTTGCTCACCAACCATAGCTGTGGTCAGCCTAGTTTTCTCTTCGATGGCCATTTTATGGATATCTCTGGAGTCTGCCTCTAAAGATGATAGCTGCACACTAAATTCACGAGCCCTTGCAAGCAAATCAAACACCTTCCTCCTCAGTAACGATAAATCCATGACCTTTGTATGCTCCATCGCATCGAGTATTGTTGTAGCAACATCGTCTAAGAAACTCAAGTCTTCAACCGAACACCTAGAGAGTTTTTGGGTAAATTCCGTCCACAAAGAGATGAGATACTTCCTCGCATGTTCCGACACAATATCTTCAGCACCGACAAATATAGAAGCAGCAGGGGAAGCTCGTGGATGCAAGGGTTTCGCTGTTAAGGCCTTTGTCAAAGTCTGGGGTTGATTTGAATTACCTTCTCCAACCAATAAGTCATTTTTTTTAATCTTGTTGAAAAGATCGAGAGAAGTTGGACCTTCGACAGATCCCTCACTAGCATTTGGAGCCTTGTCTTCTTCATTGCCGAGTAAGTCCGACATATTTGCTGCAATAGGCAAGTCCCGCATAAAATTCTTAGCAAGCTCGAAATTATCATCCTCGAGACAAAACTCCACCTTAAAATGAGACGCAAAGGAAATAGTCAAAAATAAAACAATGATAAGGTTACACTTAGGTAAAAATTCTCAAACGTACCCCATTCAAGAGTGTGCCCTTTGGCGCACCGTCTGCTGCAAGATCAACAACTTCTTTCTGAGGAACGATTGCTTTCATCTTCTTGCTCCGATGATGCAGTTCACTCCCGCTCAAGTTATCTTCTGGTTCGGCTTGAGGGGTAGAACGTTTTTCCGGACGAAAATTTGTGACAGGGACTGGAGGCTTTGACTTTTTGCTTTCAGGAATTTCGACTTCCTTAGGCACAGGAAGGTCAGAAATTACTTTCTTTACAGAAGATATTATAATATGACGTCCCGAAAAAAGGTAGTTCCCATGCACTTTCTTCCACCAATCAACAAAAGCACCACTTTTATACGTCCTCAGATCTGACACAAGAGATGGAATAACTGCCTTAGAATCACTGTAATCGTTCCTACTTGAGCACCAATGTTTAAAGCCCTCTTCAAGTGATGAGTCTCGAATAGCTTTTTCCCCCGATTCGGACGGCACCAGTTGCCTAAACCCGAATTGTCGGCTGAATCGATGAGCATTGTAGGGCTCCAATACAAAACCATCCCCACGTCGCAGAGTTAATAAACACGGCCGAATAGCGGCAAATCTCGCCCACTGGTCAACACTTAATGGTTTTGCTTTAAGAAAAGGTGCAAGAGGTTGTCGTCTACACTTAACAAACGAAGTTGCGTTCCAACGAATAGTATCACCAGAATAAATTAACTCACGAGCATGCTTGTCACCTAAGGATTTAGCACCTCCTTGACCAGAATACTTAGCCATCATCGGGTTAACTGGAGGCTGCGGTATCATGTAGTGGGTATCGAAGTAATAGGCCATCCACGCGAGAACATAATGAATAGGAAGGCTAGCTCTTGACACGCCTGGTGTTGGTGAGTTCGAAATAGTATTCATTCCTCTATATATGCAGGCCAACACTGGGTAGGCGAGACTAATTTTTGTGCCAGTGGCCATTGAGGCAGCGGGTTTAAATATGGTAGGACGAATATGAAGATTGTTTCCCTCGGGTAGAACAAATGCGCATAGCCAACAAGTCAAGAACGCTGCAAGATATACCTCCATAAAAAGATGATCTGGGACACTCAGCAATGCAAAAGTCTCTTTAGCACACGACGACCAACCCTTGACATTTTTTATGACACCACTTGGATTTCCATGATATTTGGGACGCTTTTCCTTTGATAATGATTGCACGGTGGGTTTGACGTGCCATAGATCACCCTTGAACCAAAAATCCACCCAATCGACCATAGATACCTTATCTTTTTTGGTCAGAAGGTGAAAAGCCGAAAGCAAAAATCGGCAAGCACGGAACGTTTTCGGATTATTATCATTGGATCGTAATTCATCGGGGTAGGGGATGACCTCATCAAAAATTGAACCAAATACAGGAAGACCACCGATGGCATATAGATCCCAAAGTGAAATGGATGCCTCCCCCGCCGAAGTATGAAGAGAGTTGGTCTGGGAACACCACGACTCGCAAAAGGCACGGAGAACGTCGATTTCTTTCTCATATGTAAAAAGGGACGCATAGATGGCATCATACAAATCAGCGTTTCTCAACATAGAACACTCACGACCCAGAACGTCTTCCAGCCACTCCCAATACTTCGGTATATAAGAAAATTTGCCGAGTATGTTTAGATTTGGGCCCCACCTTGCCTCTCCATTAATGATACGTCGGCCAAGAGTGTTGTACGGTTGATTTTTAGGATCCTTTTTGTCGAATGGTGACTCGAGGTATATCTCTCCGTGTTTATCTTCGCGAGTCCATGCTTTAACTCTAGGAATACTTTCTAGCGCCGGCCAGGCAGGGGCATGACGACCGGTCAACGGTTGATGGATGCTCAGCGATGTCGTCTTCCCAACCGTCTTGATGATTAATTTCTTTTCATTGCCGTTTTCCGCTAGCTCGAAGCTTGCCATGAAGATTTAAATGCTGCAATAAAAATGGTTTAGTTGTGAAAATTAAGAAGGGGCATGCAAAAATAGAGATAACAATATTGACAACAACTCTGAAAAAGGTCGAGTCAATAATGTCAGGGTTGTGACCACTTGAGTTCCGCCGACATCAACAACAATTCTATAAAGCTCAAGTTACAACGCAAGCAACAACTCAAAAAAAGAGACGAGCAAGCACAAGCAACTATCATGTAGAATCGAGTTTTGTCTTACAATGCCGGCAACGACTCTAAAAGAGACGAGCCAAACACCAAGTATTTTGGCCGATCGTAGGCTTTGTCGATGCTAGCAACAATCTAAAAGATCGAGCCAATTGTCAAGTCTTTTGGCGGATTACAGGCTTTATCGACGCTAGCAACAATCTAAAAGATCGAGCCAATTGTCAAGTCTTTTGGCGGATTGCAGGCTTTATCGACGCTAGCAACAATCTAAAAGATCGAGCCAATTGTCAAGTCTTTTGGCGGATTACAGGCTTTATCGACGCTAGCAACAATCTAAAAGATCGAGCCAATTGTCAAGTCTTTTGGCGGATTGCAGGCTTTATCGACGCTAGCAACAATCTAAAAGATCGAGCCAATTGTCTAGTCTTTTGGCGGATTGCAGGCTTTATCAACGCTGGAAGAAATCTAAAAGATCGAACCAACATCAAGCTGTCCTTTGATAAATTTCTTCTAATTAATGTAAGGAAATTCTAGCTACGTGCTAACAAAAAAAAAAAAAAAAAAAAAAAACAACCTAACTCGTTTTCTTTCCCTAAGAAAAAAGGGGGCAGTATACACGGTAGTTTTACATAAAACGTTTAAATATAAATTAAAAACTAAGATATATTTTGCTGACATGGCCAAGAAAACTTTTTTTCCAGATTACTAAAAAAATTCATCTCGTTTATCTTCTTACTGTCTTTCACGTTTCTTTTTCGAAAAAAAAGAGGAGGTAAGTACAAAAATAACTAAAGAATAAAATAAAATCCAGGCGTTACCTTTATTTTTTATTTTTTTTATTTATTTTTTATTTTTTATTTTTTTTTCTTTCTGCAACATATATTTATCTATTAAATATTACTCATGTGTGTCTGCCAGTGTTCTATTATGTTCATAAAAAAAAAACAGAGGGACACTACACAGGTTTCGATAACCACATGATTTTAAAAAAAAAGAGTAAAAAAAAAAAAAAAAAAAAAAAAAAAAACGTTGTATTCTCAAAGTGTCTGAAGGCAATATGTTCACTTTTTTTAAGTAGTACAAAATCTTCAAAGTAAAACATCATCATCTCTTCGTCATCATTCAAATTGTCTTTTTAGTCATGGTACCTAGAATACTTGCTACAATCTGGAGATCAGAAACAAAAAAAATATATATACATATAGATATATAAAAATAATGGAACACATGCATGTCAGGAAATCACATGGTCATTGTTTGTTTGTCTTTTCTATCCTAAAAACATTGGTGGGGGAGACATGCTACATATTTTTGTTGAGGTGCACTTATTACACTACATAATTTCTGAAAAAACGCGTGAACCGTAGATTAAATCTACGGTTTACAGTGATCCACTGTAAACCGTAGATTTAATCTACGGTTTGTATTGATTTAATGCAAACCGTAGATTAAATCTACGGTTTACAGTGGATCACTGTAAACCGTAGATTTAATCTACGGTCTGTGTAATTTCACAGATTTTTTGAAATTAAAAATTAAAATTAAAATTCTAATAATTAAAATTAAAATACTGAATATTTTTTTCAAATTAAACATGATTTTTTTTTTACATAAAAATGTCTTATGTTTAAAATTTGATATTTTTTTCAAGTGTATAATTTGATATTTTTTTCAAGTGTATAAGTTGATATTTTTTTCAAGTGTATAAGTTGATATTTTTTTCAAATAAGGCATTTTGTTTTTTTCAAATTAAAAAATAAAATGACTTATTTTTAAAATTTTACATAAAATAAATTACCAATATTCTAACAATCTCTCAAAATAAACACAAAATTTACACAAATTTACACAAAAAAAGTTGATTTGATAAATTTTATGTTTTTGGTTGATGTTATATTTTTGTCAAGTTTATAAGTTGATATTTATTGAATCATTAACTAAATCGTCAATTTTTGTGAAGTACATTTGGTTTGTTTTTAACACTTGTATAACGCAATATGAAACATTAACTAAGTCGTGAATTTGGTGTCAATCGTCAATTTTCTTGAATGAAACAATTATAAATTATATAAATTTCATAAAAGAAATTAAGTCAATATGCAAACATGAATATCAACTTATAAATTTCATAAAACAAATTTATTAAACAAAATTTACAACAAAATTAAACAAAATTTACAACAAAATTTCATAGAACTAAATTTCATAAAACGAATTTATTAAACATTTGTTTACATCATATAAATTTACAACAAATTGGAAAAAATAGTAATTTACATAAAATTAAAAATAAAAAACCGATTATGGACTTAGGTCTATAGGTTCTTCATTTGCTTTTTTCTTTCCCGATTGCTTTTCCAGCGCCATATATAATTTGAAATTTGGTCGAAAAAGTTCCTTCCATGGCGCAGCTGCCTCAGTGCGTGTTTGTTCCCACCGTGCTATAATTCCTGGCATTGGGAAGATCCCTTCTTTAGGAATAACCTGAGCATAGTGACAACTGTTGACGAACACCATTACAGTCGGGATGTAATATGTCGTTCCCTGAGGCGGACCAGTATAAAGCGGTAAAAAAGTACTGTTCCACACGTTTACCCCTCCATTTTGATTTTCCCATAAGGACAACAATACAATTGGCATATTATAATGAGAAGCAATTAAAAACCCATAAGACGGAAATCTCATCCATTTGTCAATAGGTGCGGGATCTGTAGAATGATAAAAATTTAAACTTGATAAAATGTAATCATACCGGTAAGCTTCAAAGTCAAGATTCTCAAACAGCTCATAATAAACACCTTTCATTTGCTGCAGCTCTTGAAACAATTCACATCTTATCGCGTACCAATCATCTTCCCCATTCTGTTTACCCGTCGCATTTGCAAGTACCCGGAACCCACAGTTACCATCCCCACACACATCATAAACCGTTTCGATGTAACTATGTAACATGACCCATATTTGGTCACTGTACAGGAAGGTTGGCCTATTGGGGGTGGGTTTAGGGTTCTGGTTTCGCGGCCTCCTAGTTGGGTTTACCCTTACCTCCGGTGTTTCATCGGCCTTGCCTTTGCCCTTGTCCCTACTAGCACCAGCACTCTGTTCCTCCACATACTCCCATCCCGACTTATCCCTCTTACTAGATTTGTCGCCTTTTCTAGGTCTCCCCCTATTTGCTCTCACTTCGGGGTCACTGACGGATGTTCTGGCTGGTACGGTTATCTCTCGGAGTTGTGTTTTCATACGCCGTTTTTCAACATTCGTTTTGCTAGCGTAAACACTTTTAAACTCTTCTAGATCACCCTCTACCCCATAATCATCGGTGTTCCCATTATCATCAATTACGTCTAATTTTTTCCAGAATGGATGAATATATTCTAGAGGAAGAGGCTTCCCGAATAAAATATGTTCACTCATAATATGATGACAAGGTAAACCGTGAGACAATTTAAAACCGCAAGAACAATTCTCATCAGCCTGGCCACTACATTTTCTGTGTTCTTGGAATAATAAATCAAAGGCATAGTGTGTGATATACGACCTAAGATTTATAAATAGAGGCGTTTTTTCAGAATGTGGAAAATAAGACTTGCATTTATCCAACTTCGTCTTAATATCCTCAAACTGTTTTTCTAGAATTCTATTCACCTCTACCCAAACAGTTTCAAGCGTGCCAGTATTAGTGGAAAGGGATCTTTTCAGCTTAGCATGTTGTTGTTCAGCTCGATTGCTAGTTCTGTTACCTAGATGTGTTGTGTGGTTGGTATAGCATGCAACAAACTTTTCAGCATAATCATTTAAAAGCTTGTCTACATACTTAATCACAGCAGGGTACGATTTGTAAGAGGTATTGAAATTAGTTCGGTTATAATTATACTCCTCTATCGACTCAGAATCAACCAATAAACCCCAATCATCTAGAAACGTTTGCCACTCCTCGTCAGGGATCTTTTTACGGCAGTTTCTCAAAACATTTTTTGCAATATGAAAAGTGCACAAAATATGATGAGAGTCGGGAAAAACAACGGATAAAGCATTTGATAAGGCCATTTCCCTGTCGGTTACAAACACCCTAGGTAGTATACACCCCTCCAATGTAACTTTAAATTTTTCCAATGCCCATATATAACTTTCTTGTGTCTCGTCACTCATGAAAACAAAACCTAAACAATATGTTTGGTTCGTTGATGTCATTCCTACGACTTCTAAAAATGACATATTAAAACGGTTTGTCCTATATGTACAATCCATTAACAAGACATCAGGAAAAGCTTTGAACATCCTTATAGAATCGGGGTGTGCAAAAAACAAGTTCTCAAGGCAATGGGTTGATGGGTTCATATTATAGTAGAATGTGTAGCGATGTCTATCCAACAAATTAAAAAGTTCCTGTGTCGGGTTTCTACCATCTCGTTCTTTAAATTTCAGTCCGGCCAAAAAATTATGTATCGTTTTAGTGTTTGATACATTGTCAGGATTTCTATTTTTAATGGCCTCTAATATTGCACCAACTTTAAAACTACTTTGCCTTAAAGTTTTAACAATTTCTTTTTCATCTTGGGTTAAACGAGCACGTCGTGCTTGACCTTGGAGGTAAGTTGGGGGTGGGTGGTTATGTTGTCCATTTTCTACGTGACACATCCATTCACCATTAACTACGTAACCTTTAATGAAAAATGGACAGTCTTTTTTCTTTGTACCTGATTTTACGGAAGATGGTTTCTTTTTTTCGTAAACCCCCGATTTATCACACACAATATCAACATACGGTGTTCTGCTCCCATCACCCCCTCCAGACCTACGAATCGTAAGGATGAATCCCCAATTTCCAGCCACATCAGCAAGATCAGCAAGCATTTCATCCCTTGTTTCCCAAGTCAATTCATCAACTTCAAAGTGCTCCGAATAATCAGTTAGCTCATCGTTTGAGCCACTGGATGAATTCGCATTGTTGTTGTTATTCCATTGGTTGTTGTCATAACCATAGTTGTAATTCATTTTCGAAAAAGTGTTTGTTTGTATATTTTATTGGGGAGAAATGAGGATTTTTTTAGAGATTTCCGAAATGTGTTTGTGTTTGATTTTATGGTTTGTTAGAATAGGCAAAATTGAGTCATATTTATAGGGTAAGTTTACACTACAAACCGTAGATTACTTTTACGGTTTGTAGTGAATTTTTGGTGTAGTCATTTCGAAACTTTAATAATGCATTGAGTAGTCATTTTCGGATAGGGTTGTCAAATCATAATAATTCAAAAGTGATAAGGTGTTGTCGGAATTATTTTGATAGATATGGTATCCAATGTAATTTACACTACAAACCGTATATTACTTTTACGGGTTGTAGTGTTTTTTTTGGAGTAGTCATTTCGAAACTTTAATAATGCATTGAGTAGTCATTTTCGGATAGGGTTGTCAACTCATAATAATTCAAAAGTAATAAAGTGTTGTCGGATGCATTTGATGGAAATGGTATCCAATGTAATTTACACTACAAACCGTAGATTACTTTTACGGTTTGTAGTTTTTTTTTTTTTTACGTTGTTTACGGTGATTCAGTGCAAAAAGTACATTCGTAAAACGTCGCTGCTCAAATCAGGGGTACAAACCGTACATTACTTTTACGGTTTGCACAAAATACATGCAAACCGTACATTTAATGTACGGTTTGTATGAAATCTGTACAAACCGTACATTAAATGTACGGTTTGTATGTATTTCAGAATATTTAGGGTTTTTTAGGGTTTAGGGTTTAGGGTTTAGGGTTTGTAATATAGGGTTTAGGGTTTAGGGTTTTTAATATAGGGTTTAGGGTTTAGGGTTTGTAATTTAGGATTTAGGGTTTATGGTTTGTAATTTAGGGTTTAGGGTTTAAGGGTTAGGGTTTGTAAATTAGGGTTTATGGTTTAGGGGTTAGGAGTTAGGGTTTGTAAATTAGGGTTTAGGGTTTACGGTTTAGATTTTAGGGTTTAGGGTAAGTGGTTTGTAATTTAGGGTTTAGGGTTTAGGGTTAGGGTTGTAATTTAGGGTTTAGGTTTTAGGGTTTAGAATTTAGGGTTTAGGGTTTGTAATTTAGGGTTTAGGGTTTAGGGTTTGTAATTTAGGGTTTAGGGTTTAGGGTTTAGGGTTTGTAAAAACTCAATATTGGTCCTATCAATTAAAATACAGAATATTTTTTACCCTAAAACATACAAATCAAACATACGAATCAAATTAAACTTACGAATTTATAACGTACAAATCAAACATAGAAATCAAATTAAACCTACGAATTTATAATATTCCAACCCTAGCTAATAATAAAACTGACAAATCAAACATAGAAATCAAATACAAAAACAGTGCATTTATTTTTTTTTGTAACGACTAAATGTTTTAAAGTTGGACATAGGGAGCATCTTTCCCGCCGATGTTAATCTATCGGATGACGGCTCAGCAGACTCTTCGATTTTGTTTAGCTCCGTACGCCGTCTTTGTCGCTGCTGCGATTCTGGATGCGGCGCACGCTCGTGGGATGTAACTGTCAACCCTCGACTCCAACTGTCGGTTGACTGATGACTAGGATGATGCTCGAACGGGACATCATCCTGAACGTAGCCCGACCCAGCAAAAGAAGCACGACGACCATGACCGCTTGAACTCGGACCCGGACCCTGATCTGTAGTCGGGGGTCGACCTCCACTGGTTCTTCTACCGCCGCTACTAGATTCGCCTTCCCCTCTGCCTCTTTCGTCGGGACGCCGACAACTTGCCGACCTAGTGTAATTTCTTGGGTCGTAACGTAGGTCGTCATCACCATCGTCGTCGTCGTCGTCGTCGTCATCCCCCTCCGACTGTTCATCAGCTGACCCATACGGATTCATACCCATTTCAGCGAACTCCTTACGTAGTAAGTCCACGTCCGTTTTCATTTTCGCCCGTTTGAACGATTTGAAACTGCGGCGCAACATCGCTTTCTGTAAAAAAAAAACAATAAAAAACGATTTATTAGTATTGAAATATACATAAAAAGAAGTAACGATTTATTAGTAAAAAACGATTTAGTAGTTACCATTTTATTGAAGACACCCGTATTCTCCCGGAAACCGTGAGGGGGCGGGGCAAGTTCAGGTGGGTTTATGAAGATGCGGGTCCGCTCTCTATACCATTTCATGTAACCCGGTGACGTCCCCGTGCCATATTCGCCGTTAATAAGACGGGTGTGGCGGTCATTCCACACGACTATAAATTCTCCCACATATCCAGAAACATCACCGCCCCGCTTACTCCGGTTGTCTTACAACGTACCACCCTGCATAGATTAGCCTCTAACCAGGCCAGAAGAGCTGATCCCCAACTATACTCAGCACATGTGTCAAAATCCTCCAGAAATGGCAGAGGCCAGAGTGGAATCTGATCACTGCTCTTATCCGAAAACACATGTGCAGCCAGTAATAATAGCATGGCAGCCCTAGACTGATATAGTAAACGCTCCTCACTAGGGTTGGGGGGTAATTCACCGAAGGTCTGTAACATCCAATCAAGTCTAACTGTCAGACAGTTTTGATCGACTTGATTGTCAGCCGGCCTAACACCCAACAAACTCTCCATCATAGCCAACCTGCTCGCCTTCGTGTCATTCCGCTCCGACCGGGTCACAGCAAGACCATCCACCCTCAGACCGAGCATAATCTCTACATCCTGTAAAGATATCCCCAACTCTCCCCCGACAAAATGGAACGTGTGCGACTCATCACGCCACCTATCAACTAAGGCTGTAATCAACCCTCGGTCTACGGTATAATTACCTATACTGTAAATACCGTAAAAACCAGCCCTAATGATATTATGAACTACCCTTTCAGGCGTCGGTATCTGCCAACTATAATTATAAACCCTAATCTTATTGGCATCTCCTCTACCCGCTTCTCTGCCAGCATCCCAAGTCTGATTAGAAATGTGACCGGTCTGTCGTAAAATACCCAACCTCCCTTTAATCTGTGGACCTGGGTCTGTCATCCTAACTATGATAACCAAATATAACTCAATTAATGATAACCAAAAAAATTTGATAACATAACCAATTAATGATAACCAAACAATGATAACTCAATGATAACCAAACAATGATAACTCAATTATAACCAATTAATGATAACCAAACACACATTTTTTCATAAACCAAACAATAATAATTCAATTTTTTAATGATAACCAAACACACATTTTTTCATAAACAAAACAATAATAATTCAATTTTTTAATCATAACCAAACACACATTTTTTCATAAACCAAACAATAATAATTCAATTTTTTAATGATAACCAAACACACATTTTTTCATAAACCAAACAATAATAATTAAATTTTTTAATGATAACCAAACACACATTTTTTCATAAACCAAACAATAATAATTAAATTTTTTTAATGATAACCAAACACACATTTTTTCATAAACCAAACAATAATAATTAAATTTTTTAATCATAACCAAACACACATTTTTTCATAAACCAAACAATAATAATTAAATTTTTTTAATCATAACCAAACACACATTTTTTCATAAACCAAACAATAATAATTCAATTTTTTAATGATAACCAAACACACATTTTTTCATAAACCAAACAATAATAATTCAATTTTTTAATCATAACCAAACACACATTTTTTCATAAACCAAACAATAATAATTAAATTTTTTTAATCATAACCAAACACACATTTTTTCATAAACCAAACAATAATAATTCAATTTTTTAATGATAACCAAACACACATTTTTTCATAAACCAAACAATAATAATTCAATTTTTTAATCATAACCAAACACACATTTTTTCATAAACCAAACAATAATAATTAAATTTTTTTAATCATAACCAAACACACATTTTTTCATAAACCAAACAATAATAATTCAATTTTTTAATCATAACCAAACACACATTTTTTCATAAACCAAACAATAATAATTCAATTTTTTAATCATAACCAAACACACATTTTTTCATAAACCAAACAATAATAATTCAATTTTTTTAATCATAACCAAACACATTTAATCATAACCAAACACATTTAATCATAAACCAAACAATAATAACTCAATTTTTTAATCATAACCAAACACATTATCAACAATTCAAATTAACCAAACAAAATAAAAAAACATGCAAAAATGGGACAAATATCAACAATTATTAAAATTTCTATAATTAATATAAACAAACAACAAACAATTATATATAGCTAAGTGTATTATGGATTTGCATATTTTATATATTTTTTCCTATTTTACAAATTTAAATTACACAAAATACATAATAAATTAGAGAATAAAAGTTATACCTTCAATTATGGATAAGTTTGATTGATGATTTGGGGTTTTTTGTTAATAAATTTGATAGTTAATGTGGTTGATTGATTTGGGTGATTTTTTGGGTTGAAAATTGGGGGTTTTTGAGAGAAAGAGAGAGAATGTAGTATAAAAAATGTTTTTTTTTAAAAAAAAACGTAAGTTTCTGTTTTTCAGGGACCTGCTGTGTAATTTTGGCGCAGGGACTGACTGTGTAATTCTGAAAATCAGGGACTGACTGTGTAATTTCTTCAGAAATTACACAGACCGTAGATTAAATCTACGGTTTACAGTGATCCACTGTAAACCGTAGATTTAATCTACGGTTTGCATTAAATGAATACAAACCGTAGATTAAATCTACGGTTTACAGTGGATCACTGTAAACCGTAGATTTAATCTACGGTTCACGCGTGAAAACAGAAATTATGTAGTGTATTGAGAGCACCTCATTTTTGTTAGCTTGCTAAATAATAAACAAAGGAACAAAAAAAAAAAAAAAAAAAAAAAATGAGAAACTTACAATGGTATGGAGAGTGTTAGGTTCAACTATTAAGCGGCTGAACACCGGAGATGCTGTTATGACTTTAGGGTTGGAAGTTTTTAGTATTGAAAGAAAAACAGGAAAAGTGACCCTATATATAGTCAACGTGTCTAGATTATAGAAATTCCAATCATGAGAGTGATTTAAGCCTATGGTTGATCTCAGTATAAATCATAGAAACGTTTGAGATTGTTATGGAAATAAAAAGTACGTTAATGAGTGATATCTTGTTATTATATATATATATATATATATATATTCGGTTTCCATAATTTCTCGTCGATAGGATTAATTGTTTTGTAACTTGGCAAGACCCATAAATGCAGGGGTTATCACACGGGAAAAAGATGAAGCAAATATATACTATTCCAAGATTTGTGGAGATTAGATTTCAATGGTTTTACCAAAATTTAATAGATACTACAAGCCAACCAAAGGAAAGTAAAAGAAATGTATTTAATCATGATCACAATCTCCATGTTTTCATGCCTTAATAAAAATGTGCTTTTACATAACACAAACAAAAAGGGGCGCGAAGGCCAGTTTAGTTTATCAATTGAGTAAAGTCAAGGCGAACTAGGTTCATCGGGGAAAATATAAGCTCCTTAATTTTATTTTTTCAAAGACTCGCCTAGTTCTTCCCAAGTTTTTTTTTTTTTTTGACGTACAAATTCGAGACGTGTTCATCCACATAAATTTCTGAACAAGTCTCGAAGGGGGCATTTGTAGACATGCGAAATTTTCAACTAATAAAAATATGCCACGTGTTTTTGAAAAAAATGAGTTTTAATTCCTTTATTAAATAAAAATAGTATCTTAAAAGAAATGATAGAAAAACAAACCTTTTGTTTTCTTTTATTTTTGTGGAAAATAAATAAGTTGATTTTTGTTTCCAAATGATTAATTCCTATTTGAAGTTGGTAAGTTTTATAGTTTTTCTACTAATTTATAATTTGTACAAACTATTGGGCAATTTATTAGTAAACTGATTGATCATTGTGAAATTTGAGAAGAACTCAAAAATATAGGAGGCATCCTTGCGAATAAGTACTCCTTGAGCCTATAAATAGGGTGCTACCCTCACTTGAAAAACACAAGTTGAAAGACAAAGGTGAAGCCAAATCCAAGAGAGAGAGAAGCTCTACCGAAGTCAAGCCATCAACCACCAAGCATTCAAAGATCTTCATCAAACCCGAAGAACTTCAAGCAAGCTCATCAACAAAATCCAAGACAAATCCACCATTTGATCCGCAAGAAGCTCCAAAGGCCGCGAATTAAGTGTTTTTCAAGACCAAGCATTCGAAGATCTTCATCAAACCCGAAGAACTTCAAGCAAGCTCATCAACAAATCCAAGACAAATCCACCATTTGATCCGCAAGAAGCTCCAAAGGACGCGAATTAAGTGTTTTTCAAGACCAAGCATTCGAAGATCTTCATCAAACCCGAAGAACTTCAAGCAAGCTCATCAACAAATCCAAGACAAATCCACCATTTGATCCGCAAGAAGCTCCAAAGGCCGCGAATTAAGTGTTTTTCAAGACCAAGCATTCGAAGATCTTCATCAAACCCGAAGAACTTCAAGCAAGCTCATCAACAAATCCAAGACAAATCCTCCATTCGATCCGCAAGAAGCTCCAAAGGCCGCGAATTAAATGTTTTTCAAGACCAAGCATTCGAAGATCTTCATCAAACACGAAGAACTTCAAGCAAGCTCATCAACAAAATCCAAGACAAATCCACCATTCGATCCGCAAGCAAGCTCCAAAGGCCGCGAATTAAGTGTTTTTCAAGACCAAGCATTCGAAGATCTTCATCAAGCCCGAAGACCTCCAATCAAGCTTGTCAACAAATTCAAGCAAGATCCTCATTCGATCCTCGAAAACATTTCAAAACCACAAATCAAGCGTTTTCCAAGATCAAACTCACAAAGAAATACAAGTCAAGATCAACCTCAAAGGTCAAGCAAATCAACAAGTCAATCATCACCAAACTATTGTAGCCAATAAGAACTCATTTGTGAAGAGATTAATCAAAGGACTTCTATTTTCTTTATTTTAGAAAATATTCAGAGATTGTACCCGCTAAATACAAATAAATAAAATTATTTTGCTTTCTCCGTTTATCTTCTGTCTTGGTATAAAAGATAGAAAAATTTGCGTGAAACAAACGTAATACAACATAACACATAACCACATGTACTAAATTCACAACTAGTCAAACGCTATAACAACATAAAATCACTTTCAGACATTTTAACAAACATCTTGCATGCATAAACTACAATTCACCATTATTCAACATAAATTTATCCAATTTCATCAATAATTATATAATCGCAATAATCAACGCATAAAACATGCAACCCATCCATAATCTCATTAATCCGAAATTAATATAATTAACTAATCAAATTCTCCCATTCAAATAAGTGAATAAATCATACAACAATTAAACCAAATTAACAATTTATAAACCTAATTAAGATAAAAAGGCATAAACCCCCAATTTCTAATAAACGCAAAACCAAAACCTAACATACACCCTCGTCTAATCGCAATGAATAACCCCGTTACCTTAGCGCGTAGAGGAGATGCTTCCGGTATGAACCCGCTAACGGTGGTTTCCTCTTCTTCTTCTTCTTATTATTATTTCTCTCTTTTCTCTCTTTTTCTCTCTTACTTTTGGGCTGATTTTAGGTTTAAGGTTTTAAAAAGTGGCTAAAAAGTGTTTAGAAAAACTGTTTTGAGATAGTTTGTGGTAACGAACTATTTGGTCCACAAAATTCTAAAACTTAACTCTAAATCCAAAAATATAGTTTTACTACTCAAAAATAACAAATATTTAGAAACAAAGCTATTGGGTCCTTTTTATTAGTAAAATTAATAACAGGTTTTTAAAATAAAGTTTTTTTTGGAAGAGTTTCGGTTTTTGGCTAAAAATTAGTCGAGTGACCGGTTTTTGGTAAAATTTTGAATAAAATGTTTTTGGATAAATTAAATCATAAATAAAAATTACTTATAAAAAATACCGAAGGTTACACATATATAAACTGGAATTGAAGTCTATAAACAATTTCTCTCCAAAATTATAACCTTTTTCTTAACAGAGTAGAGATCTCAGTTCTACATCTCTTAATTACAAGGCCAACATCATGATAATATATATGGAAAACAGTAGGTAGTATTTGAGTATAGCTATATTAAGGCCTACACATATTTTTGGAGAACTATGAAACGGAGATTAAGAGGCAATAATCCATATATATATTTTTCGGCCTCAATTACAAAGACCTACTGTAATTACAAGAAGGCCCCATAATTTTTCAACCAAAATATTTCATACCTACACACATAAACCCATACACACATATATAGATTGATAGACGAAGAGAGAGAGAACCTGAGAAAAAGAGTGATGACGGAGGAGGAAAATACACAGATCGAGGCCAAATAAAGAGAAGTGATGAGGATTGTGTGGCGTACAAAGAGGTCCAGTTGGTTTCTGGCGGTGGGTGTATTGCATTTGCACTTATGAGTTTTCTTAAGTTTCACTTGTGAGTTGGTGTTATGACTTGGTGTAAAGTAAACTAATGAGACTTGAGGCGGAAAAGCAAACTAGTTTGGGGAGATTTTGAAAAAAATGGGGGGAATGTTAAATTTTTTGAATTGGGAATGGTGGGAGGCGGCTTTGGTCAAAATCTAATCAAAATAAATAAACAAAAGAACCAAATAAACAACATTTAGGATTTAATATGATTATAATTATTATTTTATCACACCAACAGAATAAACAATATTTAGGATTTAATAGTAACAAAACTAACTATAATAATTTCCACCAAAATTTTCGCCACAAAGATTAGTGTTGCTATTTTTTATGCAACAATGTTATCGCTATGTTGCTACAATTTCAAATTTACTTATAGCAACAAAATTTTATGATGCAAAGATCTTCAGGCTTTGTGTGTTACAATTTGTTTATATTTTTGCTGCTAAACATGAGAAAAATCAGCAACTATTTTACTAACACTTCTTCTTGTTGCTAACTTTTCTTGCAATTTTTGTAGGTAATTATGTTGCTAAATGTTTAAGAACTTTCATGTTGCTATTTTGTTGATGTTTTGTTACTAATTAGCAACACAATTTAATCCCTTGAAATTTTACGTTGCTATATGTCTTTTTTCTTGTAGTGTTTGTACTTCTTTAATATCAGGCAACGCGCGAGAAAATGGGATTTTTTTTCTTATAACTAGATGGTCTGTTGATATGAGATTGAATGATTAAAACTTATTGTTGTTGGATCTCATTATATAAGTGTTGGATAATATATGATCTGGTTTATTATTTTTGAAAATATACCTTTGCTTCCCTAAAAAAAATAATGTAGTTAATAAGTACTTATTTGGACAGTCGGAGAGAGTTTTGGATGTTTGGTTTTATGTGGAACTTAAGTAATTACTACCGATCCGTATTATTATAATTCTTTCAATGTAATATATGAAATCTTCTGGTCTTGTTAATCGATCTTGTTTGATCGTTTTTGACGTGGTCGATTAAATTTGTTGAAATCTCAATTGACTGTTCCCTATCTTTTTCCAATGAGGTCAAAATTGATGATTTATAAGTTTCCAGTCTACTTATATAAACAATGTGTAATTCGTTTTATGTTGTCTCTTAGGCCCTTAGCAATTCTGGCTGAATGAAGCACATCAGTTACAGTGTTTCTGTGATTTCGCTTTTATTGTGAGGGAGAATCATTGATTAGTACATAAAAATATACTTAATTTCAAATAAACCTACGGATTCTTAAGTCTTGTTTAAGATTTGGTACATATAATGTAGCATTATGTAGCATCAAAGTTAAAAAAACAAAGAGTAAAAAGAACTAACATCATGTAGCATATGTACTAATTTTTAAAAGTATTTAAAGGCCCGAGTTTTTGATAATTAAGTATCACTTATATGTATCTTTTCATAATTTTCTCTTATTGTGATCTATTGAAGTAATTAGTACAGTACTTAAATGTGACTAAGAGTATCAAACCATATATAAGAATTCATATGAGCAGACTGCAGACATTGCCTTAACCAATTGGCTTTTTCCTGTCCGGGTGTGAATTAATGCCATAGGTAACGTTTGGCGACTAAATTTATGATAATCAAAACATAAAAGAATTCATACGTGGTTGGTCAAGTTTACCTAGACACCTTCTTATAATTTTACAATTGAAGTAGAAGACTCCCATGAGATATCTCGAGCACAATAACAGTATTTGGCTATGACTTGTAAATATGCCGGCTTTCACTAGCTACTTATGATGTCACTACTGCTCGTTTTCCCAAACCGATCTCATTTCCTTTCATGTTCGTCTTTCACTTTTTTTTTATTAATTTGCCGGATCTTGCACACAAACTCAAATAAAAATCATTACAGTTAGGTCGTAGCTTTGTAGATTGTAATATGCCATATTTATACCTAATAGAAAAGGTATATTCTTTTTTCTTTTCAAGTACTTCAAGCATTTAGAATTTCTTTTCATTTGGCAACATTAGAAGCTTTAAACAAAAATGATAGACGCTCATGGGGATGAACAAGAGGAACAAGATAAAAGCAAGAAGGATAAAGTTGTTCATAACGAATAAGCGATTTACCAGATAATACCCATATATAGTTCTCTCCCTCCCAGTGTATGTAAACAATGTTATTTGTTGCAAAGTAGGAAAATTTTAAAGGGCATGTTGTGTTCCAGATTTCAAGAAGAAAAAGTTTAACAAACTTTCATACTGAATTTTACTTTTTTTTTTTTTTAAAATAAACAGTGGGAAATCCCACAATTTTATTAAATAATAAAGTGGAAAATTGTTATAATTACAATATATCGCAGTAAACTGTAAACCGACAGAAACTTTAGGACTAAAAAGAATAAAATGAAACTTTGAACACGCGTCCCATTACTAACTCTATTGAACTATTTGTCTACTGTAGAATCATCACTTTCCTATTTAGAGAGAGACTGTCTCTCTTCTTCTTCCAAAAAAAAACCCAAAGCTCATTTGATTTGTAAGTAATAAATTTCCAGAGTTTCAGTGATGATTACCGCCTTGAAATAATCTGAGAAGTCTTCTATGCAATTCGAAATTATTGGGTCTTCTTCGCACCCTAAATTCGCCAAGTAATCTGCTCATTTGTTACCTTCTCTTTCTATATGTATAATTGTTAATTCATGAATTTTGAATTGCTGCCTTATTAGATCCATAAGATATATTAAATCCCAATACACTTACCCTTCCTTTGAATTAGGATTGCAAAACCCTAAGTTATGCTTTCTTAATAGCTAATTGTTAGTGACGTTATCAGAGGGTGTAAATAGTGTTTAATGGAATAAACATTTAAAAGTTGTACACACAAAAAATAGTTAAATCGGTTATCTTTCCTTCGTAAGGAGAAAAAACTGAATTTTTTCACAGTTTTTAATAAGAAAATATTAGTGTGTTGGGAATGAGTACACTGTTGTGTGAGTTAAGGAGTTATTGGAAAACTAGCAAGCAAATATTTGGACAATCATTTGAGTCTTTGACTGAGTTAGTAAAATCATTTCTTTGTATGCCTTTTAATAGGGGAAGGTTATATGGGCTCTAACAAGTTTAATATTCTTAATTAGTGTAGATGGAAGCGTTTTTTGGAAGCTGGAAAAAAAAATCGTTTACGAGGTTGTTTGTTTCAAAAAATCCAAGTATTAAGCCGAATCGAATATTTCGAAGAACAGGTGGGCTCTTATACAATTGTGCAAGAGCTGAGTATCTATTTGCTCAATTCTTGCTAGCCCAGGTTATAATGAAGAGCTCGACTCAGATGAAATATTTCGGTTTTTTGTATAAAGAGGGATGGGCTAAAATATTTTCAAAATTATTGTGCGAGGTACAATACCATCCATGTAAATTTATAGAAGCAACTGACAATAGCAAAAGAGACTCAACAGGTCGATAATCTTTGCGAAAGCTTTTTTGAGTTCGAAGATTCTCGACGGGACATTGCTGTACAAAGCACTACATAAAAAACCTAATGGGTTTGGTTGTTTGGATGAGAGCTTTGAATATTGTGTGAAAAAATGATTAGGCGGCTAGAATGTGAAGGCCATTTGAACAGAAGTTTAGGCTCAAGATGTTGACGTGGTATAGTTTGAGATCAGCCAGAGGAGTGAGAAGTGTTGTGAATATTTATACACGATTGGATTGATGATAAGTGATAGGGTTGGTTTAGGTGCACAATTGGTAGACTCGTTTTATGATATTATCGAACAAAAGTTCGAGAAATGGTTTCTGTAATTACAGAATTGACTAATTATTTCATGGGTATTCCAGCAAGATAAGAGTTACATGTGACTCTGATTTAAATTGCAAATTTTTTTTTTGCTGATTAATAGTCGGGCATGTTTATCACCATTGAACATTCCTTCATAGCGTGGTAAATTTAGTCATTTCTCCATCTGCAATTCAATCTTTTGGTCTCCGGTTAGCATAGGGGGGAAATCTTAGTTAATTTTGTTCGTTATTTGATGAATGCGGTAGGTTTTGATGATTTTTCTAGTTATGTTTGGAACTCTTCTCATACCAATTTGAAATGATTCAGATTAGTTATAAACGAATAGCAGGAAAATAAACAGAATTTCAATTGGAATTAAAATGATAATAGTTTTACATGCATGCATACCTTTTTGGCTGACTTCGCCATACAACATATACTAATTTGAAACAAAAAATGACTGCCGATAGTTATATGCAGTACACACGGCTTCATCACGCAAGTGTTCACTGTTTAACTTGTTCTAACAATCTAAAATAGATCCCATTAATTTATTCTGATTAAATAGTCGCAGATATTCTGACGAAATAAACACACTTCACCTGAATTACCTAATTCAATGATTATACACATACACAAATACATATTATAAATATATGGGAAAGGCTAATGTGTGTCACTGGGGCACATATTTGGAGTATCAAATGTTATCCAATAAATTTTCAATATTTTAAATATAATAATAAAATACTATGTAAATGATTGGATGTAGCATTGCTTATATTTAAATCTTGTAAATAAGATAGTGCATTGAATATCATCATTTCTATAATTTGCATTTATTTTCCAATTATAAAGTAAAATGCTGTGTTTACTTTTAATGTTTATTATTCTATTGTGAATTTCGAGTGAAGCAATTTTCTATTTTAATTAGGCGGGGTTTTGAATTGTTAATGATTTAAAAATGTTTTGACACATAAAATATACTAAAAATCAATGATTTTTTATTACTTTAATTAATATTTAATTTTAGCCTAATTATAACTAGGGTTCTATAATAATATTTGACTTTTTATTGTATTGTAGAGTTATATATATTGATTTGTACATAAATTTTTAGTTACTAATTTGGGGCCTAGATTAATTGCTTTTTATTAACCAAAATCTTCAATTCCAAATATACACACCATATGTTTAATTTTGAAATCTTACAATAATTATAGTGATATAGTTATTACACATATTTTCCCATATTTTCTGCTTGTTCGGGCACTGCAAGAATTTTTTTGTGGAAATTTTTACATGGATTTATATTGTGAATGTTTGGCAACTTTCTTAGGCTTTTTAGCTTTTTCATTAAAAATTTCATGAGTGTTTGGTATATGCCAACCTTTTTAGCTCTTTAAAAAGCTAGTTTTTGGGGAAAAAAACTAAAAAGCTCAAAAGCGTTGCAGCTAGAAATTTGCGGTTTTTTTTATAGTTTTTTCACATTAGATTCTCCAAAAGTAAAAAAAAACTAATAGAATGTGGTTATATATTTATAACTCACTTATAAGTTAAGAGGTGACCAATTACTTACCAACGGGCCATTATAAGGTACTTTTTACTTACTACTTTTTATTTATACATATTAAGTTAGCCTTAACATAAATTTTTTATTGGTTTTAACTTATGCATACAAAAAAATTGGTTTCAACTTACAAGTTATTCATATATTTAAATTATAATTTATGTTTAACTTATTAATAACATTTAATTATCGTTAAATTAATTTTAACTTAAAATATTTATGTTTTTATTTTTAGGAGTTACTAAATAGTAAATAAGTAACTTTCAACTTGTTCGAATTAATGCGAAATAAGTCACTTTTAGTTATTCTCCATATGAGTTAATGTCTTGTAACAATTCTAACTAATTACAAGATTTTTTTTAGTGCTAAAGTGTTATTTATACATTTAAACTACTTGGTTTTAGAAAAAAATAAAATATAAGTTACGTTTTTATGTAAGTTACTTTTCCCGTATGATTTGCTATTCACTTAAGATAAGTCAACTTTTTACTTGCAAAAAAGTCTCATTTTACTTGTTTTTTGTTAGTTTTCACTTATAAGTTACTTTTTAAGTTGTAGTCGTTATTAGTTATTTAATTTTCTTTTAAATTACTTTTTCCTTAATAGATTACTTCTAAATTATTTTAAGTTATCATTAGTTAAATTTAACTTTTTTTTCTCAATTTTCACCCAGTTACATTTTGTTATGCTCACGCTATAGTTGCGGAAAATATTTTCCTTAATTTTCCCTCAATTTTGGAAATTTTTTTCCTGGAAAACAAAATTTCCCCCAAAACAAACACAGAGAAAACTATATTTTCCGAGAAAATATTTTTCAGCCTCCATTTTCCTTGAAAACAAACAGAGATGTGATTTAAGTGAAACAGTTGCGAGTTACCCAAAAATCCGTGGTTACTAGTAATTTCTTTTGCATTGCTGGATTACCCGTAAACATAGCAATGAATATATGTTAAGAAGGAACCAAACCTAGTACCTATCAACCTCGTACAGATGTTGCAAGCGGCAAAACGTAGCTATAAATCGATAGTGAAACAATTTCATCATAGCAGAACAATATTTATCAACGGATTAGTGTAGAAAAGTTAACAGTCTTGAGAAGAAAGAAACTTGAAACATTTTTAAAAAAAATCTGGCATATGGCAACCTATTGCGAAATAATTGACAAGTTGTTGTTACAGAATCTTGTAATAGTTTTTTCAATTTTAGGATACGACGCAAGAATGGGTTAAAAGGTAATAATTCACTCTTTTACTTATTTCTATTCCTCATAGGTAAAATTGCCTAAAAAGGCAATATGCATCTGGGTGATGAATGTTTTAAATTGATCGTTCTTAATAATGTGTATTGATTAAAGAAAATCTCTAATTTGACAATTAATAATAGAGATTGATGATAACTGTTTTTCTAGACCACATACAATATTTTTATAGAGAATGTAATAAATCAAATCCAATGCACTTAATTAACCAAATACATAAAAGATATGGAAATATTTTAACAAACTGTCCAGTTTCATTCTTATCACAATTTCTGTTTTAGCCAATTAAAAAGAAGTTTCTACTTACGCAAGAACAAAAATATTAACATTTATTTTATAATCTTTCTTCTCTCTTCTTCCACCATCGTTGCCAACTTTCTGGTTGGTTACCTAATTGTTTTCTTTTTTCCTGCTCAGATTAGTTATCTTCTAAAATTTAAAATCATTTACATAAGTTATAATTAATAAAGCATCTGATGTCATTGAAAATCTACTTTTTGTGGGCATTAGGAATTTCCAAGTGAATTTATCGAAATATCTTATTTTCAAACCTAATTGCATTTGCATTTAATTTTGTCCAGTGATATCATGATTGTTAATTCTTCATAAATCATAGCCGTCTAGTTTCGACATATATGTGCTAATTGTACTTGTTTTAGTTGTTAGACCAAGTAATTTGTGTTACAGATTTCATTTGGAGTGCAGACTTGTTAGAGGAATTGGTAGATTATTCAAATCTTGTCTAGAAAGTAGAAATGTAAATCCCCATGATCAGGTAGTAAATTATGAACATGACTTGATAGGTTCCTACTCGTACAGAGATGTTACCATCATGTTTTTTTTTTTCTTATTTCAGAGTGTGGTTGAATGCCATAAGTAATATCAACAGGCTATATAGGCATATTTCCTCTTTAGTTTCGTCCCTTTTTAATATCACCCAACGCGGGAAATTGGGAAATGATTTTTCGTATAACTAGATGGTCTGTTGATATGAGATCGAATGCTTCAAATTAATTGTTGTCGGATATCAATACAAAATTGTAGGATCGAATATATTTTGGCATTGTAAGGTTGAAAATACACCTTTGATTCCCTTTAAAATAATGTAGTTGATTACTTATTTGGACAGTCGGAGAAAGTTTACGATGTTTTCTTTCAAGTGGAACTTAAGTTATTACCACAGCTTCCTGTTAGTGTTATAATTCTGTCAATGTAATTATATGAATCTCCTCATGGTCTTGTTAATCGACCATGTTTGATTGTTTTTGACCTGGTCGATTAAATTTGTTGAAATCGAAATTGACGGTTTGCTATCTTTTCCCAGTGATATCCAATATATTGATTTATCAGTTTCCAGTCTACTTATGTTCAATTTTTATTAGGTTGTTTTTTAGGCCCTTAGCATGTCTGCCTGAATGAAGCACATCAGTTACATTGAATAAGGTATCTGTGATTTCGCTTTTATTATGATCTATTGAAGTAATTAATGCAGCACGTCACGACAAGAAAATAACAGGATGGCAACAACTGGTCTGTTGCTTGGCTTGTTGCAGAAAATTTAGCAACAATATAGCAACGTTTATCAGCACTTAGCAATAGTTTCTGTTGGTATGTTCCTTCTAAATGTCAGCAACAAGCCATATATAGTATCAGAGTAACTGTTACTAAAATTTTGCTGTCTGGATTTTATTTTTTTGTAGTTATAATATCTCATTCAGCATAAGAAGTGTTTTTTCACTTATTGCGAATTTGATTTTCTGGAAATTGTACCGTCATTTGCTAACATTAATATGTATCATGTTTTTGGCTGTTAGTTCAGGATGTTGAAAGCAAATGAGACTCCTTCCCTGTTAAAGAAGAACAAGGGTTAGTGATATTAGATATACCGAGTTCAGAGACTAGTCCTGCAACTACTAATCATTTGTGGAAGTTACAAGTGATCGGTAAATGAACTACTTCTTAATCAAATATTTGCACTAAACACAATGTTTTGAAAACATGTATGAAATTATCAATAAGTCAAGCTTGAGAATTTAGACATTCGTATATAAATGCCCGTGTCATGTCTTCGCTATAAATATACTCTTGTAAACATTTATAACGTGTGTGGAAAATAATACAATAAGTCAATCAGTTGTGGAATATATACCTGCACAGTTATTCTGCTCCCATAGCCTATGGCGCTCCACCCAACTCAAGTATCAATTGTCAACTGTCAAAAAAGGCCATGACTCGATCGAATCCTACTACACCAAAATAAAATAAAAAATTGCAACAACTCTTACAACAATTGTTGTGCCCCTTCGACACTCTGACCACGTGGCCTACCTACTTGCTGGTTTAGACCTTTCGTACGACTCGGTTAACACCTCCATACACACAATGATAAAAACACAACCTCTCACAACAGTTTATGACCTCTTAATTCGTCAATAAGATCGCAACACTAAAGCCCATGCGGCCCTTGAAAACCCTTCAGCTAATATAGCTATACATCCCTCCAATAACCAACAACAAAACTGTCCTCCTCCAAATCATGGTCGTCAAGACCAGAACACCCATCGATATTCCTATTTAAAGTCTAACCGTGGGGGAAGAGGTCACAAATCACAATCGTGGTCGTGGCCGTGGATGGGGCAGTTCATCGGGTACCTATATGCCTAGTTGTCCACTCTGTAAGGATTTTGGGCACACTGTTACGCGATGCCCGCTAAGGTTCGATCATTCATTTTAGGGGGTGGCGTCTCAACCTGCAGCCTATGCTGCCGGTCCAATAACCACCATTGATCCCTTGTACTGGAGACACTCACCACATCACTTCCGACATGAATAATATAAATCTTGGCATTGAACCGTACAAAGGCATGGATCAACTCTAAGTTGGTGATGGCACAGCTTTGCCTATCACTTATATTTTTTTTTTTTTGTAAACTAAGCATATATTACCACCAAACCAAATAGGAACATAATTAACTTACTGCACAAGCGCAGTAAGCTTTAGAAAGCAAAATACATCAACAAAATAAACATTATTTGAAGATTAAAATAAAAGAAGGAAAAGGGAGAAAAAAGGGAAAATAGTTCCGGCCTAAAAAAAAACTCTATTGCTCTTGCTAAATATAAAAAGTCTTGCTAATAGAGTGCGAGGTTGATGATGTCGATGCTTTCGACCGAACTTTAGCCTCTTGTGATAATATTTGAATCTTCCGGCCAAAATACTAATCAGAATGAGAACTGCAGATGTATTATTGGCCTCTTTAATCAGCCTGCTAATGCTCTTAGTAATGACACCGCGGCTATCACTTCTTTTGATGTAAAATACCCCCAAAAACTTGCAAGAAATATTCGCTTTCATGAAAACTCCAACTTTTAATCCTTGATTCTTGTTTTTATCTTTGCATTTGTCACGACCTTTCTTCATGACTTGAGGCCCTCTTCGCCTTACTGAATTGAAAGGGTTAATAGGGCACCTGCACAAGCAAACGAAAAAACAGCAGTACCACCTAACCAAGCGCCACTTGACCAAATAACAATGAAAATTGAACAACAAATTACCTAGTGCAAGGAGCGTAATAGCAGCTAGTCTCTTTCCTATCACTTATATTGGTGATAGTGTTTTACCTAATTCATGCAAGTCGTTAAATTATCGTAAATTCTTCATGTTCCGAATATATTCAAGAACTTAATTTCAATAAGATGATGGGATCACATGTCTATGTGATTTAACATTGTGCAAGACCATATTCGCATTTATCACTTACAATATCTAGCATTCACTACAGAAGCATTGTGTGATTTATCTATATGATCGTCTAGATAAAGAGCATCTTTGACGGATTCTTTAGCGTGCTCAATCTCATTACCATTCCCCTTTAGCATGTCTCCCTCGTAAATATTTTTAACAATATCCATCTAAATAGGAATAAATTGAGCAATATGTTCAAGGAAGTTCAGTTATTTCTTCCGCTTAAGGACCAACAAATCAGGGAAAACCCTAGAAACATGATTGAAGACACATAGTGCCTTCTCCCTCACCCCTTTAGGCAAATCATTTATAGTTCTCATATATGGTTCCCGGTCAAACACCCATTCCCATTTGGATTGACAATCATCACACGACACAAAATAAAAAAAATCACTTGTACATTAAAGGCGAGGTGTACGGTTTGTGCCTATCTATTATGCTCAATGAATGGACAGAACGCAGGAACACGTCAGTATCGGTCCCATCACGATTACGGCACCTCGTGAAGTACACAACATAGTTCTGCAAATCTCTCTGCGGAAGAAGAATGCCGATTTTGGTGCAATGGCATATATATGAAGAGCTTAATAAGGTCCCAATGAGGCAAAAACCCGGCCAAGGGTAAAGTTTGGGTTCCTTTAGAGTAAACTTTACCCCTTGTCGGGTGTTCGCCTCATTGGGACCTTATTAAGTTCTTCATATGCAAGTGCACCAGAATCGATATTTTTCTTCCACAGAAATATATACAGAACTATATTGTGTACTTCACGAGGCCCCGTAATCGTGATGGGACCAATACTGTCGTGTTCCAACATTTCGTCCATTCGTCGTGCGACATAGATAGGCACAAACCATACCCCCTCACCGTTGATGTACATGAGAATTTATTATTTCGTGTCATGTGATGATTACCCATCCGAATGGGAATGAATGTATGACCACGATCCCTATATAAGAATTATAAGTGATTTGGTTGAAGGGGTGCGGGAGAAAGTACTTTATGACTTCGATCAGGTCTCTTGGGTTTTCCCTGGTTTGTTGGTCCCTAAGCGGAAGAAATAACTTAAGTTCCCTGAGTGGAACCCTATAACTGAATATCAACTAATTATGTTGCCAAACAGTTGTTAAAATTTAGTCACACTCATTTTACCAACGATTTTTGAAAAAATGTATGTTATTATAAATCCAGACATTTTCTTGTACAGTCTTCTTTGCCTTTTTTTTTTAATGTAATGACACTTTAGATTAGAAAAATATTATGATTATTCCTATTTTTTTGGATTTTAATTTTATTTATTTAATCGCCACCCTTGTTATACCATGGTTTGCTTTGATATTGATTTACATGATAAAACCATTTTGCAGTGGTGTGGTCCGCTGTTTTCGAAGTTATAATTAAAACTTTTTATTACTAATTGTCGGAATGCTTTATGGTTGTTACTATAGTCTGTAAAACTTCTAGATACAACAAGAAGCTAGATGCACCTTAACTAGTAATATGACAACGTAAATTAGTAATTTCCATTTCTATACAGTTATTGTTGTTATGCCGATACGATGAATCCTCTCTCGTAGCTTAGAAACTACTTGTTGCTTCAATGGTAATAGTATTTTTGTTCTGATTTCTGAACTCAATGGAGGGTGTGTACTTACCAGTCAGATGATAATAGAGACAAACTTTTCTTTTCCTCATAGCAATGTAATTCTTTTACAAAATTTGGTTGTAAAATTCTTTCACTCGTAGTTTCCTTTTACCTTCTCAACATGGGATAAAGTATAACTGTTAACTCCCACGTTTAGTTCTCTATGATTGCATCTAATCCTCTATTCTACCGTCCATGGTGACTTCTACCACTACTATTACATTCATCACTATTATTAAAACCACTATTCTATTTAATAATGATTAATTTGTTACTTATTATGAGCCTCCAGTTCATAAGTTTGTTGTTATAATTTATCAGGTGGGATTTAACTGCATTGAAAAATACCGAATGCGAGTGTATCTCTGTTAGAAATTCCACCTGTTAGAACATAATTTGCTTAACTGTCTAAAAAATAGCAGGTACATAATGACGTTCCTCTAATTTTCATTTTTGACCATTCTTGTCACGCCCCAAATTCCATAAACACGGTCATCGAGGCGTGACCTTTTTAAAACAAAAGGAAATAGAACTTGTTGGTACAAAATTAAAATTTTTAAAGAAAACATTTGCAAGCTAATGGAACAATTAAATGAATAAAATAAATTGTTTGCCAAACACGGCTACAAGACAGGATTTATAAAAGCTAAAAATAATGAACGAATGAATTTGCCCGTAGGCTACAACCTCAAAAACAATCTAAGTAAAAAGAAAGCAAAAGTCCGAACCCATGTGATGCCTTGCTAAAACTCTTAACCATACGCTTCAACCTAAGTTGTACCTGAAATACAAAATTGTAACGGTGAGTCCCACGCACATAACTAGACGGGACGGCACCACAAACACCGTCACTCCATCCCATAAATGCAAGAGCTCACAAATTCTACAACTACGGTAATCGATGTATAAGAAGAAATATAATGACATTCTACAACGGGATAAATTAAATAAATTAAATAACATCAACACACACATATAGCATACATGGACCTCTCACGCCACCTACCCCAGTCCGTAAGGTAGGTCATTCCCTATCCCTTCGGCCGTCTTCTGTCCCCGGAATTAGGGAGAGACAGAGACCATTGCAACATAAAAGTAGATTTATAGTGCGCACTTGGACCTCTCACGCCACTCGTCCCAGTCCGTAAGACGAGTCATTCCCTATCCCTTCGGCCGTCTTATGCCCCCGGAATTAGGGAGAGACATAGACCATTGCTAACAATAAAATAAATATAGTGCACACTGGGACCTCTCACGCCACCTACCCCAATTTCTAATAAACGCAAAACCAAATCCTAACATACACCCTCGTCTAGTCGCAATGGATAACCCCCGTTACCTTAGAGCGTAGTGGAGATGCTTCCGGTATGAACCCGCTAATGGGGCTTCCTCTTCTTCTTCTTCTCTTTTCTCTCTTTTTCTCTCTTTTCTCTCTTGGCTGATTTTTAGGTTTAAAGAATTGAAAAGTGGGCTGATTTTAGGTATAAAAAAAACTGTTTTTACAAAGTTTGTGGAAGCGAACTATTTGGTCCCCAAAGTTCTAAAAACTAACTCTTAATCCAAAAATATTGTTTTACTACTCAAAAATAACAAATCTTTAGAAACAAAACTATTGGGTCCTTTTTATTTATAAAATTAGTAACAGGTTTTTCAAATAAAGTTTTTCGGAAGAGTTTCGGTTTTTGGCTAAAAATTAGTCGAGTGACCGGTTTTTGGTAAAATTTGAATAAAACGTTTTTGGATAAATTAAATCATAAATAAAACCACTTATAAAAATACGGGATGTTACAACTAACCCTCCTTAAAAGAATTTCGTCCCGAAATTCCATTTCCTCTCTAGAGAACTACTCCCATAAATGATCAACTTTTATAAATAAGACCGTAAGAATTTAAACGTATAATTCGTGTATTAATTCAAGAAATAAAATACGCAGGGTTCACAACCCGTAACAACTCCACAATCCATAACTCAAGTACATGAACAACATGTAAGAATCTCAAATAAGGTAAACACTTATATATAATATTAAACAGCATAAAAGACAACTACTCAACAACTCCAAAACGCCCCAAGACTCAAAGTACGAGTCTTTCTAGCAAACTAAACTCTAATAGAATAAACTCTCAACCCAGACCTGGGGGTGTCACACGGCTGAATAACACGTGTGGCGGCACGTGCTAAACAAAGCCTAAATGAAATAATTTTTAAACACTCGCTAAATAACTCATTAAATAAGCTCAAATTTCTAGCAAAAGCTTCATTAAATAGAATCTCGAAAATTACGTTCATTACAAGAAGTTAATCTCTTACAACTAAAATAAAAATGTAATTGCAGTAGTAATAATAAAATCTTTTTCTTTCTTTTTATGGTAAAAGCAAAATGATAACATGTATATCTTATAGTACCAAGCCCGAGTGACTTCCTCAATCACTTTACCGTCGATCTTTTTCTAAAGTGTATAAACATACGTGCACTACGTAATTAAGGTCACCACAGCATGACGGCTGAGTCTATTCCTTAAAACGTTCCGGTTAACAAAACTATGTACAATTGCTAAGTTAACCGTTGAGAACTAAACTCTTTCGTTTAGTTGCCAACGTAACGTCACCCCACTTTTCTCTTCCCCTTATTCGGAATTCTCCGTTGGACTTATTCTCATGGTCCCAAATACAAATCATAAGCAAATCATAAAATAATAAATTTAGAAACCTTATACAGATACACTGTATATAACCTTTATCTTTATAAGATACAAACTAGTTCTCTTTATACAGATCCACCGTATATAAATCACTTCTTCTTTTTCATTCTTTTCTCTTTTTTTTTTTTATTGTCTTTGTTTTCGTAACAATATAAAAACAATGTTTCCATATATAAATAGTACTTGAAAAAATAATACCCATGAGCCTGTAAAATATTATCAAAAGTTGCAACGGAATATTTATAATAGCAAGACAAAACCCACTCACCTAATATTAATCCGAAAGAACAGAAACATTTCTACAACGAATAATCTAGTGCTTAGCTTTCCACTAAACCTTTTCCCTTGCTCAACATAGGACTTTAATTCTCTCATCTTTGTATACTATCGTTACATACATATAATTTTAATACAGTAAAGGAGTATATAATCTAATCAGGGAAATGCTACCTAGCTTTCTTTCTTTATTTGCACTTGTGTATATATCTATATTAACAAGGAAGAATTCATTATAGGGACGTGTATATGGCATGACAATTGGCTTAGCATTTATACTACAATTCTATACCAATTTATTACTTCTGTTTCAATTTCTCATGCAAGGTTACCTCCTTAATAAATTACTAGCAACAGAAACTCTTTGAATACATGTAACATTATTTCTCCTTAAATATTCCACGCATAGTAGTTATAGGAATAAATACAAACATCTCGTTATAGAAACCTCAAGATAATATTTACTATTCTTAATTGACATTTACTCTTCAGACAAGGCATCGGTTTTATATATGAATACAATCAAATCATGTCATTAATCATCTTAGTGAGGCATTCAAAGACTTATTACTTACACCATTATTCCTAATCATACGTTTATACAATTCCATATTTCTAACCGAAGTAAATTACATAATTACTAGGCCCAATTCTTACCAGCTAATCCCTAAAAGTACTACCATGTATCAATCCATGGTAAATCATTTTACCAATTAAATACCTCTAAATCCTTTAAAACCCTATAGCTTTGATAACGTGTAACCGTAAGGTCCTTAAATCACTTAAACAACTAAACATTAGTATTCTTACTTATGAAAACAAAATAGTCACATGAGTAATTATTTAGAAGAATAAATATTCAAAATTAAAATTTTAAATTAAAATACGGGATTTTACACTCTCCACCACTTAAAGAAGTTTCATCCCGAAACTTTATTTCTTTAATAACCTGAAAAAAAAGATAATGTTTCCGAATAATATTATATATGCTTTCTTAGACGTGATTAAATCAGCTCACATAATTTTTTTTAACCAACCGGACTCCAAAACAGTTACTTGTGTGTGCATGTAGCATAAACTATATAAAAGAAGTATAATAAAAGGTATCTTGGAAACTCATTTGAGATTAAAATTACTAATAATAATATCATCATTATCCTTGTGAAACTACTTATGATGGAAAAATACTAACGTAAATTTCTAAGGTCAAACTTTTACCACTTCGGATCGTTTATTATCTCATTAATTACCAAATTCTATAACTCCCATCAATCATAATTCCAAAACTCTATAACTCCTGTCTACATAATTCTTAGTCCAAATTCTGATTTTAGTCATCATCAATGCTAATAACAAAGTGTACACCATGAAAGCAAAACACATGATGTAAGCTAATCTTTTAATTGGTAAAATAAAATAAAATTTGTTCCTACCATGTTTTTCCTTGAACTGATAATTAACCTCTGGGATGGTTCAAATTCAAACAACTATTACTGATATTGATACCGTAAGATAACCAAACTTATTCCAAAACTTGTTTCCATATCGTTTTCCGAAACATTTATTACTTAAACATCTATATCTATTTCATGTGCTTCCGCTGTACGCTCTGATAAAATAATAATAATAATGGTGCTAACCGGCCTAACATTGCATTTTGTTTCTAATTTATCAAACAATCCAGTTTTAGCATCTAGATCACCACCCAAAAATAATACCAATCTCCCTTTATACCATGTTCTCTTAAACAAAACAATCTTTAATTAATAAGAAGCGCAAAACCTAATAATTTATATTTAGTCCCAAAATACCACTCCAAATTCACATGTAATACATGCTCTCAATCAAAGTGCAAGACCTGTTGAAACTTTGCAACTAATCCGACCAAAGAGATTTACTTGAAATAACTAGGACAACTATAATGCTAGTTCACTTATTATTTGAACACTTTAAACACAAATTAAATCTCAAGTTTGGATTCTAATTATAGCTTAAACATCTTTTACAGTGGTCAAACGAATTGAAAATAACCTCACGAATCATTTCATTGAAACTCTAAGCAAAAGTCGGCACCGAAAGGTAATCCATGGACAACATTAAATTACAAAAATTAGAAGGAAACTACCATAATCGAGGTTCTCTTATAGCTGTCGAAAACTTCCACTCAAAAAAAAAAATCCATAAAATAAATAAATATATCCTATCATGCCCTTTTGTTTGTTAGTTACAATCCGCCGCAATAGTTAACTACATTTTTATTTATATATACCAAACCAGTGACTTCATTAACGTACAAACCATTAATAGAGATAATAAGAAAATGTTTTAAAAACTTTGTCTCACCTATAATAGTTTACAAACTCAAACATTTTAACTTGTATAGGGGCATACTACACCAGATATATTTCTTAAGTTTTCAATAGTTAATCTTATAAAAATAAAATCTATTAAAATTCCCTTATATCGACCTTGAATTTAGTACATATGAAATTAGCTGTGTGTAATTCCTCTTAAATATGGACACCAAACCAACTCAACTAAATTAAGTCTTACATTATAGTATAGTCTTACATTATACAGTATCAAACGAGATTCTTCATGTAGGGACAATTAACTCAGAACCTAAAATATCTAAGTCCCCAGTTATCATTCTATCGAGTGAAGGAAAATAGTTGCTAAATGTGAAACATATATATAAAACACTAGCTTACAATCTAACCAAGAAAAAATTATATTCAATGTCTAAAAGAGTAGAATCATGTTGTAAGGAAGAAATAAGTGCACAAACGACTTATAAAACTAATGAATTTAGGACACGACCTCACAAAACGTAATTAAACATTCATGTTTTCCAACTTATAAAATCTAACCAAATTTGCAAAGGCATCAAATTCCGCTAATCATACAATACAACATTCCGCACATTACGTGATAATCACAAAACATGTAATTCATGATAAAAGCTCGTTTTTCATGCTAATCATTTTATCAAGATTTCTAATGATCATAATTATAGAGCACTGAAATACAAAGCCAACGCTTCAAGCGGAATCAAATTCGGAGTAAAAACGAAGGAGTTACGAGCGTTTGAAGTTTAGCGAAAAACCGCAAAATTTGCCAGAAAACGACCAATCGTTTTTGACAAAACGAACGGTCGTTTTTGTCAAAATCTGACCAGAGAGGTCTGAAAAATGCGACCGATCAAAATAATACTTAAAAATAAAACGACCAATCGTTTTTCTGCAGAAAATTAACGATACAAAAACGTAAAATTCCTCAACACTTGTTAATTCCTTACATGGAACATATCACACAACATCATTTTAGTCCACATCATTTACGATCAACATCCATTCGCATAAAATGTTCATTACCACACAAGTTAATAATTGAAAAACACACTACATAAAACCATCAACTTCACAATTCTCGCACTCTAATAGTTCGCTACTACTTGACATGCAAACTTTTACCTCATACACACTATATCAATCTACACACGCATACAAAGAACACAAAAGTGCGAGGGATAACCCATCACGGTACGTTATCCTAAAGCACCCGAGCGTCCTCGCATACTCTAGAATTCCACATCGCTAAGGTATTCCTTCACACATACCGACGAGAGGTCAACCCACTAGTTTGGTGAGCCGGGATCAACAAGCGTCCTCATTGTCCCCAACTTGCCTCACATGTGGACTTTCCTTCCATCAACTACTACTAAATTCTAGCTACATGTCTTAAGCTAAATGCAACCCCCCGTTTTTAGAAAAAGTTTTGAGTTTTTGGAAAAAGTTTTGTGAAAATGATACGATGGATCTTGGTCCAATGGCTACCCATCTTCCCGTCGTCCCAAAGTATACAAGAACCTAGTTAGCTCTGATACCAACTTGTCACGCCCCAAATTCCATAAACACGGTCATCGAGGCGTGACCTTTTTAAAACAAAAGGAAATAGAACTTGTTGGTACAAAATTAAAATTTTTAAAGAAAACATTTGCAAGCTAATGGAACAATTAAATGAATAAAATAAATTGTTTGCCAAACACGGCTACAAGACAGGATTTATAAAAGCTAAAAATAATGAACGAATGAATTTGCCCGTAGGCTACAACCTCAAAAACAATCTAAGTAAAAAGAAAGCAAAAGTCCGAACCCATGTGATGCCTTGCTAAAACTCTTAACCATACGCTTCAACCTAAGTTGTACCTGAAATACAAAATTGTAACGGTGAGTCCCACGCACATAACTAGACGGGACGGCACCACAAACACCGTCACTCCATCCCATAAATGCAAGAGCTCACAAATTCTACAACTACGGTAATCGATGTATAAGAAGAAATATAATGACATTCTACAACGGGATAAATTAAATAAATTAAATAACATCAACACACACATATAGCATACATGGACCTCTCACGCCACCTACCCCAGTCCGTAAGGTAGGTCATTCCCTATCCCTTCGGCCGTCTTCTGTCCCCGGAATTAGGGAGAGACAGAGACCATTGCAACATAAAAGTAGATTTATAGTGCGCACTTGGACCTCTCACGCCACTCGTCCCAGTCCGTAAGACGAGTCATTCCCTATCCCTTCGGCCGTCTTATGCCCCCGGAATTAGGGAGAGACATAGACCATTGCTAACAATAAAATAAATATAGTGCACACTGGGACCTCTCACGCCACCTACCCCAATTTCTAATAAACGCAAAACCAAATCCTAACATACACCCTCGTCTAGTCGCAATGGATAACCCCCGTTACCTTAGAGCGTAGTGGAGATGCTTCCGGTATGAACCCGCTAATGGGGCTTCCTCTTCTTCTTCTTCTCTTTTCTCTCTTTTTCTCTCTTTTCTCTCTTGGCTGATTTTTAGGTTTAAAGAATTGAAAAGTGGGCTGATTTTAGGTATAAAAAAAACTGTTTTTACAAAGTTTGTGGAAGCGAACTATTTGGTCCCCAAAGTTCTAAAAACTAACTCTTAATCCAAAAATATTGTTTTACTACTCAAAAATAACAAATCTTTAGAAACAAAACTATTGGGTCCTTTTTATTTATAAAATTAGTAACAGGTTTTTCAAATAAAGTTTTTCGGAAGAGTTTCGGTTTTTGGCTAAAAATTAGTCGAGTGACCGGTTTTTGGTAAAATTTGAATAAAACGTTTTTGGATAAATTAAATCATAAATAAAACCACTTATAAAAATACGGGATGTTACACTCTGCAGCCATGCAACTGTTATTTGGCATGTCGTAATTTCGGTCATTTGTAGCAGCAGCCTTATGCATTCGCCATGGTATGTCCCTCCATTATTTGAAATGATTTTTAGCTTTTTTAATACCTCCATGATTTGGTAAACTTCAACATTCTGAAAAATAGTAAACCAGAACTCGCTCACTCCACCACTGAGAAATAAGTAAAATATTCTCCGTTATAGTCCATGTTTACTTTGCATCTGTTCTTTCTTGATATTCCTTTGCTATATTGGTGTCGAGTAGTAGGTTTATTTTCCGGAAATAGGAACTATTTATAGTTAAAAGTTCCACCGGTCTCTTATATACATGCATCGTTGCAGTTGCATTTTGCAAATTTCAGTTACTACAATTGGTTTAAGATACAAGTATTAATGAGTACTTATCTGATACTGTAATTACCTGTACCATAAGAAGCAGATATTATAACATAAAGCATAGGGAGCTCCATATGTATTCTAAATTCACTTAGACTTGCATAAGGAGCTTACTCGTAAACCTTTACCGGAAAATGCATGTTGCTCTCTATCTGTCGACCTTCTCACCCGATAAAATAAGCCCTTCTGACGAAAATTTTAACTCGGTTTTAAGATAATTGAAAGGTAACCTTCTTACTAAAAACTATGAAAACACTCTGTTACCAACATTCAACACCATCTTACTCAATTCTTCCAAGTTTCCAACTAAAGTGGCTTATATCATCAATCTGTCCCCTTTACAATCTGCTTAATAAATTTGCTTAAAGGGGGGTAGGTTTCTTAAGATTAACAAAAAAGCCATAGGCTAGAAACTCTTCAACTTAAGACCGAAATTTACTTATCTAGTTTGGTTACTATGCAACCCACTAGGCTATCAACCCACTAGGAATAACCTAGTGGGCTAGAGCACGCACTATCAATAGGAGGTGCAGGGTTCGAGTTTTATTAACGGTGGTAGGTGTGAAGTCACTTGATCCTTCTTAATAATATTTAAAATTAGTTTGGTTACTATGCCTCGAAAACTAATATACGAAAACAAATTCCTTAAAGGAAAGCTTGATATATATAACTTTGTTTCTATGCTTTAATCATCATATTTGTCTCAAACAAGAAGATCATTAATTTTGGTTTAACATATCTATCTCAATTCCTTAAAGGAAAACTCTACATAGCTAGTTTTTGGGTTTAGAATATCCAAGTATTGTTATTATATGTTTCAAAGTACTCTATTGTTATTTTACTTCAAGATGCGCCGAAATAGATGAAAGTTCCCAAACTTAAATCTAGCTTGTTTCTGAGACTATATAGCTGAAAATATCATTATAGAATACATGATACCCTGCATTGCACCGTGCTCCAACAAATACTCTCTCCATCCCAAAATTCTTAGTTGTTATTTCATTTAATGATGTATTAAAAATTTAAAAGTAACCAGTTTACTAGAATATAACAAAAAGACAGAAGTAGATAAAATGACGAGACAAAATTGTGTTATATTAAGTGTGGGAAGTGAAACATCCTGTCTGTTGAAGAAGATTTCCAATTAAGCATTGGGTATAAAATTTGGGTACAAAATTAATATCTGAAGCTTTTCATTTATATTTTCATACTCTCAGCTTTACATCATTTCCATACTGTCTTTTCTTCTTATCTTGATAAAATAAATGATTTATCAGGGACAATAAAATTAACGTCCATTCGTTCAAATTTTCGAGCCCGTTCATGCTTCCCATTGATACGAAACTTGGCAATGTTATTCCCACCAAGAATATAATTAATAGTCGGAATTGTGCAAACCTCTGTACGAGCGTATAAAGATTGATTGGCAGAATTGTAGTCGTCCATCCAAACATTGTTTACGCAATCCCCAAAATGACCATTGAAAATATCTCTTATTTCAGTTTCGGTCAGAGGGTACCTCCTCGAAAACGTCAAAAACAATGTCATATCATCTACGGGGAAGTGACCAATAAAATATCTGGTGTGAGGTTCTTTTGAGCAACAACGTACTATTACGAACTTTGGGTCATACTCCATGATTTGCTCAAATTGAAAATTCAGGAAAAAAGTATGTAAACCAGAACTCTCTCACTCCAGCCCTGAGAAACAAGTAAAACATTCTCCGTTATAGTCCATGTTTACATTTCTTTGGCTTTTTGATATTATTTTGTTATTGGTGTCGAGTAGTAAATTTCTTTTTCTGAAATAGGAAGTATATGTAGTTGGTAGTTCCACCAGTATTTTATATACATGCATCGTTGCAGTTGCATTTTGCAAATTTCAGTTGCTACGATTGGTTAAAGATATAAGTATAATGAATACTAATCTGATACTGTCATTACATGTACCAGAAGAAACCTTATAATATCTCCTTCAGCATAAGATGTGAGTTTCCGTTTATTGAAAAACTTTTCCCGGATTAAATTTTTCTGGAAATAGAACTGTCATTTGTTAACATTAATATATATCATGTTTTTGGTTGTTAGTTCAGGATGATGAAAGCAAATGAGACTCCTGTTCTGTTGAAGAAGAACAAGGGTCAATGATATATTTACCGAGTTCAGAGACTAGTCCACAAATTACTACTCATTTGCGGAAGTTACAAGTGATCAGTAAGTGTAACTGTTTCTTAATAAAATATTTGCACTAAACATGTGCAGTATCTACCTTGTGTAGGTTAAGTTTGTACTATTTTTAGTACTATTCTAATCCGATTTTCACAAGTTACATACAGCTCTTGCACTATCCTTGTGTTTTTTTTTAATCTTCCTACAGTTTCGCTTTTTAGTTTGCTTACGAAAACTATCGGCCTTCAGATTTTGTACTTGAAACAACTGAAATAATTAAAATATTGCATTAAGCTATCTTCATAATTGCAGAGGTTCGAAGGAAACTTAAACTCGAGGGGGAGACACACATCAACTTCACTTTCAACAACTGATTACATGACCAGGATAATACCACCATAAGTATTCATTCAAAGAAAAGTGTTGATGACGATCGAGTAAATACGGAGAACACGGATATACTAAATCTTATAGTGACTTGGCAAAGGCGAAGAGACAATCACCAACATCAGAACAGAATCATCATTAAATTGTGAGGCTAGTCTTTTCTTGGGTGTCGTCAGATATCAGAGGGTCAACTCTAACTTTGTCGCTATCTAATGGGAATTCTATAAATATAACTTATTTAAATATACGATGGGGATAGTAGCCATAGATTGACCAAATTTAGGTTAAGAAAATTAAAATCCATATGTGCAGGCCTCAGATTTTGGTTTATTAGCAGTATAGCACAGTTATAGTTGTATTAACAGGCTGTATAATTCCGGTCAATGGCAGTTAGATGTAAATATGTTGTTTTAAGTATTTAACAGTCTAGAAATTTCACCTTCTTATCTCTGTTTTAAAATTCGCGCTACGTAGCGCGAAATAGCGTTTTTTTGGTAAAAAACGCAACGAAAAATCACGATTTTGGGTGAAATTGCGCTAAAATCGCGCTATAGGGGACCAAAAGCGCAAAAAGCGCGAAATTCTGGACAAAAAGCGTAAATAGCGAGTAAAAAAAAAACAGCGGATCTAAATAATTAATATATATTGTATAATTTTCAGAAAATTGTCTGCAGTCCAGATGGTTGAGACAGTGCTGTGTTTTCCAGCAGACCCAGGTTCAAAACTCACCAACAACAAATATTTTTTTTTTTTTTTTTATTACTATCTAATATAACTATACATTTTTATTTTTTTTTGTTAAATATTCTAAAGTTTAGTGCATATTTAGGCAAAAAAAAATACACCGCAAAGCGCTACATAGCAACGCTATTAGCGCTTTTAGCGTTTCTCTCGAAAAAACGCTACGATAGCGATAACGCTATTTAAAACACTGCTTCTTATGCTGCTTCCCTTTAAGAGTTCTTTTCTTCTTCCATAGCTACGAAGTTAATATGACCATTAAACAAGTCGGTTCAAGTCAGAAAATCATGTATATTTTCTAGATTTTCTCATTGTCTATGTGATTTTACTATTGTGAAGTTCTATTCTGGGCCATTTTACACTTCTGGAAACAAGAGCTAGCATCATAACAAGATTAAATTATCAACACTTCTGCTGCAAAAAAACATCGAATTAATGATTATAATTGCTCACTGTTGTGGCGGATATTAGCTTCTGCTAGATGTATATAACATTACAAGCCTATGTTATACTGCGTGCTACTTGCCTAACGTATATGGAGTAAGATCAGTACCTACTTTTTCTCAGTGTCTGTTATAATTATAGTTTTGACTTCATTAAAAGTCTGATTTGGGTCTGAAGTCTTTCAAGGAAAGTTTTGGTTAATTTGGGTTGAATTGGATAAGCTTTGCTGCATTTTTTTCAAACGAAAGGGTGAAATTTCTTCTAAAGTGATGCTATAGTAATTTATAAATTATAAAACAAGTTAGGTGACATTGTTCAACTCAGAGTAGTTTCCTTCGTCTACCATTTCCACTAAAAAAATGTCAAGATCGGAACATAGAGGTTTTTGAAAATTGTTGTTAAAATGAGTTTCCTAACTTTTTACAACAGTTTACTAACAATTTTGTTGCTAAAATGTAACGCCATTCATTTCATCAACTTTTAAAAAGGTGTTGTTGCTATCCCAACATTTACTTCTTGTGTTCACAACTTAACTCTCATTACCAGATGTTATTTCTGATAAGTAAATCATGCATATGAGTTCTACCATAATATGTAGTGAAGTCTTACAGAAAATTCTTTCTGGTACATCAAAAGCCTTAAAACAGGCTAACGTTATGGGTGCTACTACCACTCACATCCTTCAAAAGTAGTTTGACTACACTATCTGGGCATCTTTCCAAAGGTGAAATTTTCTAGACATTTTTCTACCCGTCTTTGCTAAGTATTCAAAGGAACAGTGCCCTGTGTGAAGAGCATAAGTTATGAAAGTGTTGCATTCAGACAACATAAATCTAACATCCTATCAAACCATGGAATAGGCCGTTAGTACTAGAAAGGACGGGGTATATACATCACTCAACCTAATGACTTTTGTCACTGTAAGAAACTGTCAGGATAACAAGAGATCATGTTGATATTACGTCAATAAAATGGATGTGCGTATATTAACTGTTGGAAAAAATGTGTAGGAAAACATGTTTTAAACATGGTTGTTCCAAAGTGGTCAGGGACCATCTTTGAGTCAATTTTTAATGCGAATCCTCAGTTTTTCTGAGGCCATACTCTATGCGTTTGATTAGCTCGTGCGACAAGCTTCGCAACGGTATATCGCATGACCTATTCGGAGGAATGGTGTGAATGATAATTGGACTCGAATGTTGGTACTCGAAAGAGGGAAAAACCGAAATCTGGAAAATGGAGTAGAGAGCGGGAATAAACCATGAGAGTTATCCCACATTGAAAAATCAAGGTTGATTTTTACTCTATATATACAAGTCCATCACATGTAGTTGGTAAACTAATAAAGTCCACATACCCATGAATGGGTCAGTGTGTACCACACACGCGTGCGCTCGCTCGGGTCACGGAACGCGGGATTTGGGATTGCATATTTACAAGAGCAGTCCCTAGAGTTCCAGAAGGTTTGAAACTCCAGCAGTAATTGGAGGCGGATTCTGGGGATGTAACTCACAGGTTTCAGAATCCTCTATAAAGAGAGGCAGCCATCCCCTCACATTCTAACACATATGAAATCAGTATCTTCTCTCTAACATTCAAAAGCAGCATATATTTTTTTTATTCATAGCATTTAGAAACCAGAGAGAACCACCCACTAAAAGCTCGACTTAGACTCGTCGCCAGTTTCCGGCGAGTCTTCCGAGAGACGTTGTACCTTGGGATCGAAGCGCCAACGCAACTAGAAACCTTAAGGTGGTTGGGCGAATATCGGTTAAGGGCATACTGTTAACAGTAGCCTCGTCTGATTGTTTTTTTATTCTGTCCATTTATTTTTCCGCTCTTAAATTCTGTTTTTACATTCTGTTTTTCCAATTCAGTATTTTAATTCAGTATTTTAATATTCTGTCCTTAGCTGTAGCTTTTATATTCTGTTTGTACTATTCTGTAATTACTTTAAAGTTCTGTTTTTGTTGCTGTAATTACATTTCTGTAATTTAATTCTGTAATTAGAATAGTTTCAATTCAGTCATGTTATTTCAATTCATATCAGAACAGTCCGGCTGTTAAGTTTATACTTTCCAGTCCGGCAGTTTCTTTTAATTGTAAAACAATACATCAGATTATTAATTGATAATAATCTGATAACGTTTGCTTTAATTATTTTTCAGTACTTACATGTTGTAATCAGTTTATTGTATTCCATTTGAAAATTAATAAAGATTACACTGGTTTTGTTTAATTCTTGTTTAGTCCTTTATTTATTATTAATTGTTATTTCGTACACGAAAACCAACATTAACAACATATTTAGCAATTCGATATCCAGTTTCTAATCTAGTCACACTTACTACAGCGAGAACATAGCAGCGAGACATATTCTTGTCGTATTCTAATTCATTGTATGTGAATTCTTTAAGTTGTAGTATAATCAACACTATCAGAAACCTTTTTTCACAACGGAATTTGTATAATCCACAAGGCAAGTATAAATAAAATTAGAGGCTTACGACTTATATAATCTAAAAAAATAAAGAATCCCAATATTTATAAAAACAAGACTTGGAACTTAAACTTGACTCGAACAAAAAAATTCTTTCAAATTGCATCCAAACACACTTCTCCGTCTTCTACCATTCCAAGTGGAAGTTTTACTTTGAAATCAACACAAGCGTATTGAAAACAGATAATATACTACAAGCGCAAGGATGACAAAAAGGAATCCCATGCTCACACGAGCCTCCCTGCTAGTAATTACAAAAAGTTCAAAATTTTCTACACATACATTTTTTTATATTATTATTTACATTTCCAACACAATCTCTGTGCTGAAGATGTGGCAAAACATACTAGTACCGGGTAAGATACTCGATCATTGTTTTCCTATAACACACAATGCATTCATAGAGAGAAATAAGTAGTAAAAATTCATACTATATAGTATATATAACAAGTTTATTGCCACTATATATATAAGAAACTGTGTTTTTTATTAAAAAAAACTTATGTTGGCTTCCTTTTGTTAACAGTTTCTTTTTCTATTTAAATAGAAAACGCAATTAGAATTTATAGGTTTCATGTGCATCTGTATCAATAAATTGGGACTATAATTGGGCAGTATATTCTTTTGAATAATCAGGAAAGTATATATATGCTCTTTTGGAAACAAAAGATTTGTTTCTGTTTACCTAAAATTCAATTTTTCATAGGCTTGCATAATAAGAAATTGGGCTATATGTTCTTTAGATAGTCGGTCAGTTTATTTTTCTTCTGGAAACAAATAAACTGTTTCTAATAAAATAAAAAAACGGAAATCGAATTAGATTTATTACAGGCGTATGAAATAAATGAGACAACTACTATAAATTTGGTATGATGTATGTTACTTTTTACCTTACCACCATTGCCGGTCTTCATAAGCTTAAGAATCGCTTTTAGATTTAACCCAACAAAATTTTCTTTAGAATTCTGTACTTGATCAGTTTTCAGTACTAATTTAGACTTTGAAGAGATTCTATGGTGAGATTTTACATTTGGAACTTTTTGTCTCTTTTATGAATTTATCATTACTATAGTTCTCACACACCAAAACATGAACCATTTTATCTTGCTTATCGACCTAATTTTTATCGGGTTGACCCGGTTTATGACCTTTTTCAAAACAATTTGCTATTTTTTACCATTAAAATCCATATATCCAATTGATTTTTGGAAAAAAGGTCTAGACTTATGAAGGATGAGCTATGGTGTTACATTGTTTCTGACCATGTGTGGGTGAATAAACTAGATATGTTACACTACATGATATCTTAGCGAATTCGCTTTTATAGTAGATCTGTTTAAGAATAGAGTACAGAATTGAACAAAATCTGGAATAAACTTTGTTACCATCACGTTTGACCTGTTCTGCAGTCAAATATGAATCAATGACAACTGTAACATTTGGAAATTAATTTGTAGTAATAAGAATGATATACATCAAAAGAGCTATATGATTTCTTCCTCCTCAGTATTATCTTTTTGGAAATACTGATTTTTATGCATGTATGTATTTATATACAGTTAAAGATGTTAACTCTCCTGAAATCTTATGTACAATATAACGTATTACTGAGTATCGGAAATATGGTATGTTGAGTAGGTTTATCCAAATATCGTCTTGTTAAGTTTAGTATAGGATACTTTTTTGGAAAAGACTGCCATGAAATTAAATCTCGCCAACTTGTGTAAATCATAATTTCTCAATACCTATTTACAGTACATGAACTATTCAAGATATGATCCTCCTAGAATTTAAAAAGTACACGTTCTATTATCTTTCTTTTCCAACACTAATCATCAATTAAATATTAGCTTCAAACTACTTACATAATTTTCTTACCTCACTTTCAAGCACAAGATTGCAACTATAACGATAGAGGCTGATGGGGAGGAAGAAATAGAAAAAGATAAACACAACAGGGCAAAGTGGATTGTAAAGCGAATAAGCGATTTACCAGATAATAACCGGTATATATATTTTTCTCTCTCATGATGTAGATTGTCCATGTTTAATTACTAGCTCGTTCTAAAGTACGATTGTTTTCTCAAGGGCTTGCTGTGTTGCAAAGTCTAAAAAGAATTAGTATAGTGAAATTTCATATTTCTTCATATGAATCAGGAATTAAAACCATACATTGTTTTGTTAGTTACCGAGGACCTATCATATAACAATTATCTACCCATGAATTGGTTTATTTCGCCATTGATGTTTTTTTTAAACATGTCAATTGGTATATACACAATTTGCGCTTTTAGGTGTTAATTATATTATTTCTAATTTATTTATTTTACAAATGAGATGGAATGGATTAATTAACAAACAATAAACATCATCAAACCCAAATTCAACTAAATTTGCTTCAAATCATTGAATTCATGACTGATGTGTTAGGTTTGGTTTGGATTCAAAATTAATCTGCACGATAATGGTTTGGATAAGAATTTAAGGTAATGCATTCCAATCGGACACTCCTAGTGTTCCTTAAGTGTATGAATACTATACATATGCTATAATAGGAGCATACATATAGTACTCAATGGAGCAAATGAGTCTTCAATGACTGCAGACTTAAGCTTTGAGTTCATAGGGTAGAGCAATATATATGGAACACACCTGGATACTCGAGAGTGTGAAACAATTTAGTGCTGAAATTGAAAGTAAGATTTAATGCATGTATTCTATATGATATAAACTACTTTTCCCACAAGTATCATTCCTTTTCTTAAAATTGCATTTTTATTCCATTTATCACCGACGTTGCAAGGAAAAAGCACACTAAATGAATATGTTTTTTTTTGGTCAAAAGAACAAAGTTACTAATCCGTAGTTAGATAAAATTAGACTATTGCTTTTCTGATTGCAAAGTAAAAGCTAGATTTTCAGATAATAAGTTGTGACCGAATTCACTGTTTGTTATATGCATAAGTACAGTATCCAAACTCCGTCTTCAGTTCTTCACTTCAACTTCAGTACTTGAAAGGCAATAAATTTTGTTACATTATTAGATTCTATGTTCAAGAGCGCAACTGTAAAAAAGTTAAAGCATCCAGAGAAAAAAAAAAAACAACTCTGAGCCTTTTCTTGCAATATCTATTATCTACTACTCATAATTGGTTCTCGATTTTTTCATCACAGAAGGGCTTACCTCCCAGATTGTTCTGCTTCGAGGCAAATTAATTCTGCAAGGTCCTCTAGTTTCATCCTTGTAAAGCACCTCATAGTAACACCTCTTATCGACATTAAATCTACCACTTCCGCCAATAGTGTCTCATCATCACTCTCGAAGGACTGTGCAACAGTTTCCATCTCCGTGATCTCTTCTCTAACGGACACGATACGATTTTCCTTACACGGGTACTCATCGTATATGTCATTAAATATGCATATTGGCGTGGGAAAGCATCTGCACTTTACGTAAGCCAGGTGGCATTCCCGACCACAAGCACCACAATGCATAATCTTGTCGCTATACGGAGCAATCCTGAGAACACAACTCTCGCTGTGATGGAGCCTTATCAAGGCTGCGAAATTGACCTTCATGTCCCTATAAGAACACAACTCTCGCTGTGAGTTTTTGTTTACGAACGTATACATTGCTTCTTTGCATAAGAGCTCTTGATATGGAATGATCTCACGCCTGATATAAAGAGCACGACGCTCACTTGCTTCATCTCCAAAGGGAATCAATGGAGCAATTCTAAATGTAGCTCCTCCTTTCATACTAATCTCCTCGCAAGCAAAGTGATGGAGCCTTATCAAGGCTGCGAAATTTACCTTCATGTCCCTATAAGAACGCGACTCTAGTTGTGTTTTCTTTTTGTTTACGAACATATACATTGCTTCTTTGCATAAGAGCTCTTGATATGGAACGATCTCAGGCCTGATATAAAGAGCACAACGCTCACTTGCTTCATCTCCTAAGGGAAACCAATGGGGTGTAGCAAAATACGCCTCCTCTTAAAAGTTAAACCCATGGTTAATTGCCATATCATGAATTAAAATTTCTCAAGCCAGAGGAAGCATGTAAGAGTAATAATAATTAAAATTTTGATTTTTGACATCTTCCTATAAAGTTTAGTAAATAACAAATCTTTTGTACTAGTAATTTAGTGATGTTATTTAATTTTTTAAACAATTTTGATTTCTTAATTTGAATCTTTGATTTAGAAAGACACATAATTAATAAGAATAAAAAAAATTAGATTTTAGGTAGTTTAAATTAATACATATATTTTTTTTATTAAGGCTTTCCAATTTGAAAAAGATAAAAGACTTGGTAATTGGAAAACAATTCAGAATAAAAACTTGCACCTTCCCATTTAGGTTTTTCATCTAACTGTGTGTCGCGAATCCTTAAGACATATCAACCATTTTAAATTTTAAGAATTTTCCCAGACATCCTTGCACTGGTACATAGAATTTGTTATTTATGTCTCTCAGATGTTAAGTTCCCATTAGTGTGCCATTTTATACAACTTAATATTTATCCTACGGCAACATTTTTTAGGACCTCTTGTATGTTGTTATATTTATGTCTTGCTCGTTACTCTAAGATATTCTTGGAATATAATTTATTTCCATGTAAACCATAAAAACTTGAAGATAAGGATTAAGGATATACGTTCGGAGATTGAGTTATAAAAAGACGGATATGGCTTTGTTGTTCTTGTTCTTGTTCTTGTTCTTTTGCCCTCTCCAAAATAACAGAAGCACGGTATATAACTACTTATTTACACATAGGAATTACATGTTTAATTGTTCTGGAGCTTAACATTAACATATATTACATGCAAGAAGGGTTTCAACATATATTACAATGCTGAAAATATTGCATGTTATTGTCAAGAAGGGTTATTGCATTTTTATTATATGCAATAAGGGTGTAGTAAATATATTTTTCCCCATTAAAATTTGGTCAAAGTTATCTAATTATTAATATCTATAAAAATAATGATGAATTATTTGAGTTCGATAAGGTGTGTTATGAAACTAGAAGATGCAATAAAGATTTGGATCGATCCTTTGCTAATATTGACGACGAACAACCATCCCTTAACAGATTTCAACATCCTCATTAAATGGCCAGTCAAATACTCAACCAACAACTTTATGAGATGCCTAATATGGAGCCATTTATAGGTGGAAAAAGTAATAATCTTAACAGTATTTAAATAACAAAGATGAACAATTAGAGTAATATACGTGTAGATAGTAAAGGCACATGTATTATGTATATATAGCTTGGATTTCATTAAGTTCTACACAAGCACTATGGCTAATTGCTAAGCTAATTCTTAAAAATATAGGTAAGAGAACCAATTTGGGTTAAACAATCAGACATGTCTAGGTCTTTTAGCTAACTAGAATGCCCCTCCCGTGCCCTAACTTTGCTAAAAGATATGCAACTTGCTATCTGTAATGTACTATAGCTTTAACTACAAGAAAAAATCATTTAACCAGAAAAAAAAAAAAATCATCGTTATGTAGTGTCGGGTCAGCCATAGGTTGACGAAAGTGTTAATTTGTCGTCTAAGTGAATGTTTTCCCGAAAAAAAGCTACGTCATATCAATTTCTATGTGCATATACATTTTTTATTGCTACGAGGTGGCAGTGGGCTCAGGAAAAATATTCCGATGAAAACTTGTCGGCTCAAAAACTCTGCTGACAAATTGATTTGTCTTATGAACCAATGCACAAACCTCTAGGCTGACAAAATCAATAAACCAAGAACGTATACAATAAAACGATATGATTCGTCGGCAAAGACATATACAAAAAAAAATGATTTGCATTTATTTAATAGAATTCGTCATTATGTAAAATTGATAAGTCTAATTGGATCATAACCACTATCAAATATGTCACAAACACTCGGCCGACGATATCAGAGTTACAAATGTATGTTTTTGAAATCTCTTTATGTACGTAGTTAATGATGTAAAAACGATAAGCCTAACCGGATCATAACTACTATGAAACACCTGGCCGACAATGTAAGATATAGATTAAATTATCGGGTAACAATATGTTTATGAGTCCGTAGAAAAATGAGTCCAAAAGGGTCCTCTGAAAATGGTATACACTTGTGTACGGATGGTAATGTTTTGGCTTTCGACCCGACCTGACCCGACATGTCATGGGTCGGGTAAAAGTGTAACTTTATTTGAGTCGGATCGAGTTAAATTGGATAAAAGTGCAATTTTACACCACTTAATACTCTCTTCCTTCTCTCTCTTCTATACATTAATTTCTCTCTTTCTCTTATAGTAAGGATATAGTAATGTATATACATATCGGTGGTTTTCTAAATAAATCTTGTATACTTTAATTAATTATATTTATGGCAAATGTTAATGTGTTAATTAATGACTAATATATTATCGTCATTATTTTTATAAGAATTTATGGGAAACAAATAATCATATCAATTATATACATTTATATTACATTTTTACTGCCACATTCAATAAACATGGAAATGTCAAAAAGAAAATTGCAAAATTTAAATCACTAAATTAATATGAAAGGATATTTAATACCGCATTAGTATTTATATATTATATTTCTTTCAAATCTTGGCATTTATGAGTTTTTTTTTTTCATATGGATAAAAGTACAATTTTGTACATATGTTGGGCCGGATCGGGTTTTGAATGACCCGACCCAATTGTCATCCCTACACTTGTGGTACGTAGCTAGGCTATGCTGGTTTCAGCTCATTCAAGTGTTTAGAATGCTAATATTTATCCTTTCGTACTCTCTATTCAACTTAAGTCAAAAGTTTTGAATTAACTCAGCTTTAGATTATCTGGCTATACTAGCTAGGTACAACCAGTGTATATCATTTTCACAAGGACCCTTTTGGGCTCATAAAAATGCGGTGTGGAAAGAAGAAAAAGAGAACGACGTAACAAATTATGTTGCTTGTTTATTTGTGGGGCTATCACTTCAGCATTCAAAAAGTTAGAAGTGTTTAATGATTAATTAAAGTCTTATAGTTGACTGAAGTCTTTATAATTAAACTTCCTTCTTCCCAAAACGATCCTGCACTTTCATCATAATGTGTATTATATTAATAAAATAAACAATTATATTTGGACATAATTAAGAAATTAGGAGTAATAAACAATACTTCTTTCGTTCCAAAATGTTTGTCCATTATGAATTTACATATAAATTTAACCGACAAAAAACTCATATGTAAATTGTCGAAATCAAAAATTTCAAAAGCTAATCATATAGTTTAATTGCACGCAGTTTCGTAATGAACAAATATTTTGGAACGGAAGAAGTAACAATTTTACAATCACTTTGCAGCTTGGCTCGATCAGCTCGAATCTTAGGTTCAAATTCCAGATAAATTTGGTTCAGCGTGTTTTGCAATTTGAGTTTCTGCATTCTGATGGATCTAGGCCTATTATGACCATAATGCCTTTTATTAATTTCTTTCATTTCTGGAATAATTTCTTTCATTTCTGGCACAATACTATTTTATTTAATTGTTGAATTTATTTATTCCCTTTAGTATGTTCGCAATTAGGATCTATTTATTCCCTTTAGTATGTTCGCAATTAGGATCCTCGAGTGTTTTTTTAATTGCGAAGTAGTCCGTTAAGGTTTGTATAATATTTACCATTTGACTCATATTTAGACAATAATAAAGTTAGAGAGAGGTTATAGCTCTTCTTTATTAATATTTGTGATGATACTTGGCGGTTGTGGGCGCGTGATGCCCTATTTGGTCTTGATTGTACCGTAAACAAGTTAAACCTAAGACTGTCGTCCATCACATTCCTTCTCATCTGAATAGGTGAATATACATATACTCCGTATTACTATATTGCTGTAGTTAAACAATAGTTACCTTTTGAACTAGTTGTAAGCTTGATTAAAATAACAATACAAATTGTTGGTCAAGGCCTGACAAACTAAGCAACTTTTGATCCTTTTTCACTTGTATCTCGATCATGTTAAGGGTTTAATGGACCTAGAGGCTCAAGAATACCTAATTTAAAAATATGATGATTGTTGAAATAAGGATCATGGATTAAAAGGGGTTAGTTTTTGTCATCAAAGAAGAGAAAAAAGTGATAAATTCACTGTGATAAGAGTATCCTTAACGGAAGAGATACATGGAATAACTATTTTTTAAGAGCATCCTACACATTTGCTATCTTCACGAATTCCTTTTTTTATCAACAAACTGTATCTCATTAGAATCTTTGACATCACTACCAAAAAATTTCAGTTGTATAAGTCCGTTACAACCGAAAGTGTAACTTATAAAAGATTGTTAGAAAAATAATGAATATATAACCAAGTAAATACGAAGCGTTGTTTAACAAAATAACGACAACAAATAGGAATTATTAGACCCCATAAAATAGGTCCTAACCGAGACTTTGTATGTATTTTTATTACGTGCTTTTGGTGTATTTTGAACAATATGCAGGGTAGGGTTATTGTGGGGATTTTATGAGCTGTGCAGAGTTTCTGGTGTCCGTTGTACCTTTGTATTATTATATCTTACTTAGTCTCCTGAAGCCTGTTTCATGCGAACTGTACCTCTGCCCGTTATTTTTAATAACGATGAGCATGTTTCTAAAATAAAATAAAATCAAGTACAAATATTTGATAATGTTGTCATTAGCTTCATACCGTATTTTGAGAGGCTCTCAGTGTAGACTATTTTTTAACAGTCCTCTAAGTTGGAAATGTTTATTTTGGTAGCAGAACAAACTTTAATTAAAATGACAGAGGCTAATATGGAGGAAGAAGATGATTAAAGAGCAAGATGATAAAGCGGAGTATGAAGAAGTTAATTACAAATCTGCATAAAATGGATAAGTGATTTACCAGATACATAACATGTATACATTTAACGTTTCTCCCCCTTCCAGTGTTTCTTAACATTAATTACTCGTTCCAAAGTATTACCAGTTTTCAAGAGCTTGATGTGTTGCAAATGTTAAGCATAAAAAACGAGTAACAGACTAGCATAGTAAATAAAAACCCTAATTTACGTTCTATTAGTAACCACTCTATAGGGATTTTAGGGCAAAGGATCGAATAAAAGTTTAATTGGTTTCCTTTTCCTGTCTAACATAAATACAATATTTCACATTTTCGTATAAGAGTAGGTGAATACAGTGCCAGAACTAGTATTCACGTATGGATGGAGCTGAATTATATGTATATACTATTTTGTAATTATGGGGTGCTGAAATACTAGAATCTACAATTTTTTAGTAAAATACATGATTTTTTTTCGTAATATGGGGGTGATTTAGTCAGTTTTAGCCCGTACATACACAGTCCTCCCCTGCGTGAATAGGGTGTTGGATGAATATGACGATGTTTGAGTTAATGTGTCAAATTGGTTCCAGTTTTAGAATTTACCCAGCTCTAGAAAATGTTCAAATACTGGGAATTCATTCCGTGTTGCTATCATTATATGTAAAATCATCAAATTCTTAATTCTAATTGAAAGAAACTGAAGCCGAAGTTCTGAGTGGTGTTATGCAATTTCAGTTACAACCTCAATTATAACTGAAGTCCCAGTTATAACTCAAGTTTTAACTGAACTATTCTGCGAAGTTAATAAAAAAAACATTGAACACGAGACGTTTGATACGGAGTTTGACCCAATTCAGGTTTACATCTCTGAGGCACTCACCCAGTGATTTATTGATATGTCAATGACATTAACGAGTTTTGAGACTTACAATACTCAAGTGTATATGTCCAACTCTATACCTCACAAGTTAAACATTATCAATCTCTCTATGAACTAAGCCTATAACTTTTCTCACTTTTTTAATCTGTCGTACATGCCTAGCTTTATCAAATCATCTTAAGTTCTAAAACTAATTAGTGTTTTAAAAAGCGCTAAGTTGAGAAAGCGTTTTTACGATAGATACGCTTAAAGCGCTAAAAGCGAAGCGTAAACTTTTTATAGTATAAAAATATAAGCACATGTTAGAAATATCTAAAAAAATATACATATTTAATATATATTTTGAAAATATCATTTAACGATTTTCTATATAAGAAAATTTGAAATATTTCATAAATAGCAAAAAAATACGGATTTAAGTCTTTTAGTACTTAAATTTTTTAAATGTTGTAGTTTGCCAAAATGAGCGATTAAGTATCACTAGCAAATGTGGTAGAATTTGTTAGTAATTATGTTTTTGTGAAATTGTTAACCCTAAATCAGCATCGTTTTCGTAATTTTTTGGACAAATAATAATTTAAAACAACTAGAAGTCTTGAAAAAGCGCAAAAAACATGATAAAAGCGCACTAATAGTGCTTTACAAGCCAAAAAGAGAAAAAGCAAAAAAGCGTATACATTTTTTTTAGCAAAAAGATTTATCGAGGTTTTAGAGCTTTAAAGTGCGATTTTTAAAACACCGATTCTAATTCCTAAGTTGCAATACTACACCATCCCAAGTTAGGCTAATTTTTTTTTGCTATAACAGACTGCTAGGTGCACCTTACTATATTGTGATTACATGAATTAATAATTTACAGTTTATCAATTTTAAATTGTTCCTCAATTACAATTGTCAGGACATTGTTCTTTAAACAATTTTGTGCTCGTCATCAAATGACAAAAATGTAACCTGTCTCAAAACCTGACCTCATTAGAGGAGAAATAACCCTAAAGAGAAGGTCTTCAAAGAATAAAACTTCATCTCGAAAAAGACTGAGGAAATTAATGTGAAAACCCAATTCTGATCCTACCTGCAGACCAGTCTATTGAATTTGCCTAATTGAACGCATGTATTTGTGAAAACTCTGCATGTAAGGCGACATTGTCAATGGACGACACATTTTGCTAGGGATGATGCTGTTGTGTTTTGTCACTTGATTGATAATAACAAAGATCCTATATAGCCTATGGTTATTTTAATTGCACATCTGAATCTGCTAAAAACGAGGAATGTTGTAGGTAAAAAGAGGCTTGACGAGTCAATGCCCCAGAGAAAATATTTTTTGAGCTCTACCATCCTTGATGGGACATCGAAGTTCAAACAACTATGAAAAAATCAAATGGGTTAAATTGTTTGGATGAGAAATTTGAATATTGTGTGATGATGATTAGGTGGCTAGAATATAAAAGTCATATTGGACAGGAGTCCAGTCCGAAGTTGTTGACGTTGTTTAGCTTGAGAGCAACTGGCAGAGAGAGTATGGTTGTAATCACTGTTTTAAAAAGCTCGCAACGTTGCGTAATGTTGTGCGATATAGTAGTTTTTGAAAGAAAAACGTAACGGTAAAACGCTATTTGGATGGAAAAACGCTAAATTCGGGCTATAGGAACGCTATTTACGCTATAGCGGGTGCAGCCCAAAAACAAAAAAAAAAACAAAAAAAAAATTAATTTTTATTATTTTTGATCAAAATTTTAATGAAATTATTGGAGCTTAAAGGGAATCAAACCTCAAAACTCTTGCAAACAAAGTAAATACTCTGGCATCTCAAATATAATCATTTTGTGATTATTAGTTACAATTTTTTATATATATTTAGTTAATTTTTATTAGATATTTTGAATTTAATGCTATATTTATATGTATTTAGGCAAATAAAAAAATACACCGCAAAGCGCTATGTAGCAACGCTATTTGCGCTTTTAGCGTTTCTCTCGAAAAAACGCTACGGTAGCGATAAAGCTATTTAAAACACTGGTTGTAATACATTTATACATGCTTTAAGTGGTGATCCAGTTAGCTTTGTTGCACAATCGATTGACTCGATTTCTGATACTATGCCGAACAAAAGGGAGAGACATGGTTTCTGTAGTAAATTATGGCATTGACTTATTTATTACATGAAGATCTCACAAGCCACAAGATAGAGCTACCCGTTGACTTCGAGTTAAATTGCAAAGACTTTATTATTGCTGATTAATGGCAGGCAAGTTTATCACCATTGGCATCCCTTCATATTGTGGTAAATATTAATTATTTCTCCATTTGTAGATGACGGTATCAATTCATGTAACTTGCTTTTCTTCATGCAGAACTAGTCTGCTATATAATTGAACTGGTTGTTGCTCATTTAGCTGCAAATGTTAGATATTGGGAATAACTTTAATTCGAAAAGAAGAAGTTATTTATAAATGTTGAACCATCTCTGCAGCTCAGCTACTAATTTTGGGCATGTAGATTGTTTAGCCCTTGTTACCTGTTTAGAATTGTAGCTGGAAAATGGCAAATTGTCTCACACTAGATGGCCGAGGATTAGAACTCTTATGTGGTTAATTAGTAATTGCACAATTCAACCTAGGTTCTTTGCATGATGTGCTTGTTACATTTAATGATGTTTCATTTATTTGTTTCCTTTGCAGATCTAGTACAACATGTAAATTACTTAAAAGTTTTTGTCTGAAAATATGAAACCTATTGAGTTGCTCTTCTATACAAGAGGGGAGATGTTGAACGTACGTAGTTAGCTCATACTTTTCTTACTTTGGGGTGTGAATGAGTGCCGTAAAATTCAACCTTCACCAATCTATATGATTATTACCTAATTTAGAACTGTACTTTTATAGTATAAAGTAGCGGAAAAAAAGGGGAAGTAGTCTCACCCTAGATGAGGGTTTATTATAAAATGTGGATTCAGATACATAAAAGATCCATCAATTACTATGCTTGTAAACTTTTATAAAGTAAATTAAAATACCTGGTTGTGGATGTTTGTATAAATGATCAATTAAATTGGAGCTAATCCCCGCAATTTTATAATCTCAACTAGTTGTAGAGGTCAAGAGTTACTCTTGACTCAAAGATCTATTTAGTATGGAGGATCATTATCTGCTTAAATAACTTGGTAAATAAAAGGGGTATTAACAACGTCTAGATTGAGATGAAATCAATTGGGCTTACAATTTTTCATCCTTTGAGAAGCAGAGAAGAGAGACAACATTATAAAAAGTCCCCACCTATGTTCTAAAATGTGTAAGTCGTACTTTAGACGGATATTTTATAACGTTGTCCTAATTAGCTTCACACAGTATTTTGAGGGGCTCTCTGTTTCTTCGTTACTAGTCCTCTGCATTAAAATCGTATTGGCCAAGCTATGACTAAAATGATATTTCCTCTTACACCTGTTTATGAAAAAATGTAATTCTAGTTTTGTATAAATGTGATGCCAAAAATAACGAGGAAAGTGCTCTAAATGTATAGTTGTCGCAAGCAGCGAGTTAAGACATTTTTTTTCATATCCCTAAAAGTTGGATTCGAATGGAGAAAACACGAATGCGTCATGCAATGGTTATTTTTCCTAAAATTTGAAATTATGAGCTAAACCCTATACAGCAGTTAGAAGATAATTGCACATTCCTATATAAACTGAACCACCCTCTTATGAGTAGAAACTAGAAACTAAAATTAAATGTGATTTAACCAATTAAGCGAAACAGTTGCCAGTTACCCAAAGATCAATATTTACTAATTATTTTTTTGCATCGCTGGATTACCCTTAAACATAGCAATGGATATATGTTAAGCATGAATCAAACCTCGTCGTACAGTACTCGTACCTATCAACGTAGTACATGTGTTGCGAGTGGGAACTCGTACATATCAACCGATAGTAAAGCAGTGTTAATTTTCATCATAGTATAACAATATTTATCAATGGATTCCTCTAACCTCTTAGATTCTTAGTGTAGAAAAGCCGGCAGTCTTGAAAAGAAACAAACTTGGGACATTTTTTTGGGTGCTAAATTCACTTTAGTGCCATGCATTTTGCATGGTTTTTGCTTTAGTGTACCATGTTTGGAAAATGATAATTTAATGCTCTAAACTTAACATATTCTTTGATTTTGTGATCTCAGTTTATTAAAAAAATTGATTTGGTGACCTACTTAACCTCATAAGTTTTAAAAACTTACAATCCGGCCCATATAGTTTAGAAATTAATAAACTAACAACATATTTGTTGAAAGTGACACAATTAACTTTTTTACAAATTTTTTTAAAGACATGTTTCCAAATAAGCAACTTATCTTTTAATTTTTAAAATTTTCTTATAAAAAATAAAAAAAATTTCCAATAAAGGGGGATTTCTATTAAAAAAATATGTTTTTCTGATAAGATTAATACATTTATTTCTATCAATTTTTTTTTTCAAATTTCAATATAGAGAAAAAACGACTTTGAGGACACTGTTTTTCTTTTAGAAATTCTTTCCTTGGAGAAAGCACACTTTTTTTTGGAAATTTGAAATATTTTGTAAAGAGAATATTATATTAAGAAAATTTTAAATAGAATGAAACCTTTTTAAAAAGAAATAAAAAATTTCCCGTAGTGTTTATAAAAACTAGTAGTTCTTTTAAAAAGTTAATCAGTATATATTTCACATATTTTGCTAGAATATTAAATAAAAATATAATTTGAAGAGCATATTATATATTTTAGTATAATAAAATATTGAAAGTTTTCACAATGATTCAAGAGCTTGTAAAAACTATATTTTTATTTAATATTTTTGAAAAATATGTGCAAATTTACTAATTAACTTTTTGTTAGGACCAGATTTCTGGTCTAAATATTGTTTATTGTCTATTGGTTTTCGCTAAATAAATCCTAACTGTTGTTGAGAACTAAGACAGTAATGACAGGTTTCAAGTACCAGTTGCAACCTCAGTTACAACCTACTAAGTCAGTAGTGTTAGGTTTCAAGTAGCAGTTGCAACCTCAGTTACAAACTACTAAGTCAGTAGTGTTAGGTTTCAAGTACCAGTTGCAACCACAGTTCCAACCTGCTACTCAGCAGTATTCTGTCTAGTTCTGTTACTCTGCATAGCTGTTATTTATTGATTATTATTTGTTCTACAGTATGCAGGATATATTCTCATCTGTTCTTAAAAGGTTAATATTCGTAAATTGAGAATATCAAAATGTTAAGGAAAGATGTTTTCTAAAATGTATAAAGAGATTAATTTATAAGGTTATGTTTCCTTTTAATATGTATCTCTAATTCTTATGCTTATCCTTATCATTTGTCTCAATCTTTGATCCTTATATATTCAGTAAAAATACGTTTAAAGATTGATTGTTATATGGAGTTGAGTGTTTCATATGTTTATGAAAAGATATTATCTTTATATGTTTCCTTTCAAATGGAAAGACTAACTCCTACTTTCAAGCTTGTTACTAAACAGGTATTAACCAAAGATGATTGGAGTCAATCTATGCTGGAGAATCACGTAATGCTTGGAAAGATTGAAGCCAATCAACAAAGTCAAAAACAATCAAAAGATATTGAAGATAGAAGATTGCTTTTACTTGCTTATATACTTAGTAACTTTAGCTTGTAAAAGGTGTGTGTTCTAAATTATAAAAAACCCATTCTTGAGAGAATACACGAGAGCTTTTAAAAAAAAAGAAAACAATGGTGGGATGCCATTGATTTATTAAGTGATAGTTATAAGGTAGGAGCAATATAGAGATAGGCAGAAAAACCTAGAGGGAATCTGAGAGTTTTTCATTAAGACTTGAATCCTATATTGTAAGCTTTTATAATATCATAATCTGGGTAAGTGCCCCGGAGACGTAGCCTAGTTAGGTGAACTCCGTTGTTAGATATGCGTGTGATTTATTTCAAGTAAATTTAACTTTTCATAGTTCTGTCCATTAATACACTTGGTTCCAACTGTGGTTGCAACCTCACTTGGAACCTAACTGCAAAACTGCAACTAGAACAGCGGATAGGAATTTCAATTGGTATCAGAGCTTCACACTAGATCTTACTTAGTGTGGATCCTGTGTTCTAGTAAAAATGGACTTAATGAGGGAAGGAAACGCATTCAACAAACCACCTTTGCTTGAAGGAGGAGTAAACTATGGAGTTTGGAAGATCAGAATGAGGTCTTTTATTAAACAGCAAAATGAACATGCTTGGAAAACAGTACTGTATGGTTGGGAGGCTCCAACTGTTACTGATGGTGAAGGTGATCTAGTTTATATTCCTGAAGACAGATGGTCTGCTGATGAGGATAGAAAATCAAGTGCAAATTCAACAGCAATAAACTTGATCTTTGCTGGTGTCACTCTCAGTGTGTTCAGGTATATCTCTCATTGTGAAACTGCCAAAGAGGCATGGGACATTTTACAAGTAACCTTTGAAGGAACTGTTAAAGTTAAAGCTTTTAAACTTCAACAGTTAACTACTCAATTTGAAAACTTAAAAATGGAGGAAGATGAAACCATTGAACAATTTAATGGTAGAATTTGTCATATAGCTCATCAAGCTGGAACCTTAGGTGAAAAATACAGTGATGCTAAACTTGTTAAGAAAACTCTAAGGTCACTTCCAGAAAGGTTTGAAATTAAGGTTACAGCTATTGAAGAATCAACAGACTTAGATAATCTTAAACTAGAAGAACTTATAGGAAATCTGAGTACTCATGAACTTAAATTCTTTAAACAAAAGAGACCAGAAAAAGGAATAGCCTTGCAAGCTAAAAATTCTGAATCTAAGGTCTGTGAGAAAGTGAGTGATGAAGAACAGCTAGCTTTCTTTGCTAAAAAGGTCTACAAAAAGTTTTTAAAGAAAAAGCAGGATGATTCTGGTGCATCAAAGACCTTTCAGAAAAGGGATAATCAAATTAAGTCAGAATGTAGGTTTAACAATACTTTTACAGGGAAGTGGAATCCTAAAGAGAAGGATAACAAAGATTACAAACCTAGAGAAATTCAATGCAGAGAATGTAGAGGTTTTGGTCACATTCAGTCTGAGTGTGCAAATACTTTAAAAAGGAACAAAAGTGCTTACATAACCACTCACAGTGATAGTGATTCAGAGAGCAACAGTGATGAAGAGGATGATTCTAATTTTGTTAATTTTATGGGAATAATCACTGAAAAAGAACCTACTTATGAAAGTAACTGTGAGTCTGATTCAACCATAGGTAAAACTGCTCTTAAAACCTACAGTAGTGATGATGAAGAACCTTCTGATGAAAACATTACTCAACAATATCTTGTTCTTTTTGAAAAGTATCAATGCCTGAGTAAGCAAAACTTGATCTTGAACAAACTTAATGTTAATCTAAAGGACGAAGTTAAAAGTCTCACTGAGCAAATCAACAAACAGCTAGTTGAACTTACTGATACTAAAAAGAAAATAAAAATGCTGAATGTTTCTGCTTCAGAGAAATTAGATGACATGTTGTCCTACTCTAGAGGGTCTAAAGATAACAGTGGTTTAGGTTACTATGGTTGTGAAAGTACAAGAAAAAATACCTTTATTAAAGCTGTTACTAAAGCTAAAACTCATGATTTTGACAATAAGGTTAGAAGCTCAGTTGCAACCAGGAATAAAACTCATGTTTTTGAGAAGAAGGTTAAAAGTACAGTTGCAACTAGAGATGTAACCACAGTTGCAACCAGGAAAAAACTGAATAGCTTTGAGGTTAAATCTACTTTTAGAACTAAACTATGTAACTTCTGTAAAAGATCTGGTCATTTAGAAATCCAGTGTTATTTAAAGAGGAACAGAAAGTATATTTCTCAGAAAAACTGGTTGGCTTCTGTCAATAAAAAATTGAACTGGGTCTGGAAAGTTAAAGAAAAATCTACCTCAATTGCTAATAATAAAGCTGTTATTACTTACTTAAATGCTGTTACTTCTAATGATTGGTATTTTGACAGTGGTTGCTCTAAGCACATGACATGTACTGCAAGTTTCCTAAAAAATGTCATTAATCTCACAGGAAACACTGTTGTGTTTGGAGGTGGAGATACAGGTAAAATTGTTGGTAAATGTACCTTAAACAAACCTGGAATGCCTAATATTGATGATATTTTTCTTGTACATGGTCTAAAAGCTAACCTTATCAGTATTAGTCAACTATGTGACAACAAGATGATTGTTAAGTTTAACAAAGATAAGTGTCTAATTACTGATCTTAACAATGATGTGGTCATGACTGGAATTAGATCAACAAACAGCTGCTATGTGTTTGAAAAAGCTGAAAAAGAATTGCCTCAGAATAGGTGTAATCAAGCCATTACTAATAATTTTGATATTTGGCATAAAAGGCTTGGTCATGTGAACTACAAAACCTTAGATAAGCTTGTTAAAGAAGAATTGATAAGAGGTATTCCTAAACTAAGTGCTAAAACTCAAAGTATCTGTAGTGATTGTGCAGTTGGCAAGCAAACTAAGAGTGTTCACAAAAGTACAAGTCAAATCTACACTAAGAGAGTCCTTGAACTCCTTCATATTGACTTAATGGGTCCTATGCAAACTGCTAGTATAGGTGGCAAGAAGTACATTTTGGTTGTTGTAGATGATTTCTCTAGATACTCTTGGGTAGTTTTCTTAAAAGATAAGTCTAAAACTTTTGATCTCTTTAAAACTTTGTGCTTAAAACTTCAACTTGAAAAAGGTTCAACCAGTGGTAATATTGCTAGGGTCAGAAGTGATCATGGAACAGAATTTGAAAACAGTAAGTTTAGAGAATTTTGCAACTCCTTAGGTATTAGTCATGAGTTCTCTGCTCCTAAGACTCCACAGCAAAATGGCATAGTTGAAAGAAAGAATAGAACCATTCAGGAAATGGCTAGAGTTATGCTTAATTCCAAGAAACTTGCCAACAGATTTTGGGCTGAAGCTGTTAATACTGCCTGTCATATAGTTAACAGAGTTTACATTACTAAAGGCACTTCCATGACTGCTTATGAAATATGGAAAGGGAAAAAACCCAATGTTAAGTATTTTCAAGTTTTTGGATGTGTTTGCTATATTCTTAGAGATAGAGAACATCTTGGAAAATTTGATTCTAAGAGTGATAAAGGAATCTTTCTTGGTTATGCTCAGAATAGTAGAGCCTTTAGAGTTTTTAATCTAAGAACAAACTGTGTTATGGAGTCTTATAATGTGTTATTTGATGACTTAAAAGATGTGAATGAGACTACAGGTGATGATAAAGAGTCAGACTTGACAGGAAAAGAAACTGAAGAAAGTCAGCAAACAAGCAGCCCAATAGTGGTTGGAAGTCCAGTTGCAACTGAGGTTGAAACCCAGAATGCTGCTGAGTCTAAAGAAGAAGAAGAAAGTTCTCATGTTCAGTCAACTAGAAGGCCTCGCTATGTAAGGACCTAGAAAAATCATTCACTTGACAATGTCATAGGAGAAGTTGCTTCAGGTATGAAAACCAGAGGTAAAAGAAATAATGTTGTTCACTTTGCTTGTTATATCTCTCAGTTAGAACCCAAGAATATAAAAGAAGCTTTAGAAGATAGTGAATGGATTTTAGCTATGCAGGATGAGTTGTCTCAATTTGAGAGAAATGATGTATGGACTTTAGTACCCAGACCTTCTAATAAAAATGTTATAGGGACTAAATGGAATTTTAGAAATAAAAGTGATGAGGATGGAGTGATTATCAGGAATAAAGCTAGGTTGGTAGCTCAGGGTTATACACAAATTGAGGTAATTGATTTTGATGAAACCTTTGCTCCTGTAGCTAGAATTGAATCCATTAGGATGTTACTCTCCCTTGCATGTCTGTATGATTTTAAACTGTTTCAACTTGACATAAAGAGTGCTTTTCTGAATGGTGTGATTAATGAAGAGGTTTATGTCTGTCAACCTAAGGGATTTGAAGATCCTAGCTTTCCTGAACATGTTTATTTGTTGAAAAAGGCCTTGTATGGTCTAAAGCAAGCTCCTAGAGCTTGGTATGATAGATTAACCAAATTCTTGATTGAAAAAGGTTTTAACAGAGGGGGAGTTGATAAAACTCTGTTTACCAAGAAAACTACAAAGGATATAATAATTGCTCAAATATATGTTGATGACATTGTTTTTGGCTCTACCTCCAATAAAAGGATAGAAGAATTCATTTCAAATATGAAGAATAAATTTGAAATGAGTGGTGGAGGTGAATTAACTTACTTTCTAGGATTGCAAGTTAAACTGAATGAGAAAGGCATTTTTTTATGCCAAAGTAAGTATGCAGACAATCTTGTTAAGAAGTTTGGTCTGAGTGAGAGTAAAGAAAAGAGAACCCCTATGAGTACCACCCTTAAACTGTCTAAAAATGATAAAGGTAAAAGTGTCTGTCCCAGTCTTTACAGATCCATGATTGGAAGCTTGCTTTATTTGACTGCTAGTAGACCAGACCTGTGCTTAAGTGTAGGTGTTTGTGCCAGGTATCAGGCAAATCCTTTAGAACCTCACCTTCTAGCTGTTAAAAGAATTTTAAGGTATGTAAAAGGAACAATTCACCTAGGCCTATGGTATTCTAAAGATACAAACTATTTCCTAAGTGGCTACTGTGATGCAGATTGGGCAGGAAACATAGATGATAGAAAGAGTAATTCTGGTGGTTGTTTTTATTTTGGAAACAACCTTGTTTCATGGTTTAGTAAAAAGGAAAATTGCATCTCTTTATCTACTGCTGAGGCAGAATATATTGCAGCTGGAAGTGGATGTACTCAACTTATTTGGATGAAACAGATGCTAAATGATTATAATGGTAAGCAAGAAATATTAACTTTATTCTGTGATAATAAAAGTGCAATAGATTTAACAAAGAATCCAGTTCAACATTCTAGAACTAAACACATAGACCCAAGGCATCATTTTATCAGAGAACTAGTTGAAGGAAAAAGATTAATTTTAGAACATGTTTCAACTGAAAAACAATTAGCTGATATTTTCACAAAGCCCCTTGATACTAATAAATTTGAATCTTTAAGAAGTGATATAGGGGTATGTCACTTTGAATCTAATTGAATACTCTTGCTATGTATGTATGTTTTGAGTACCTTAAATACTGTTTATGTTTAGAGGTAAGTCTTTATTGAGCTTTAAAGTTTTTGTCCTGAAAAAGCCGCTCTTTTGGTGTCTCAAAAATAGATGTGAGGTAACTTGTCCTAAAACCTCTCTGGTAATAGAGTTGCTAGCACAAAGTGCACTTTTTACACAGTGGTTGCAAGTTCAGTTGCAACCCCAGTTGAAACCACATGCTAATAATACTGGTTGCAAGCTCAGTTGCAACATCAGTTGAAACCTCATAATACTGAAATTCATTGATTATCCAAATTCTCGAACTTGAAAAATCCAAGACAAAGTCTTGTTATTTTGACATCACTTATACTCTTTCCTTGCTGAGATCATCAAACTAGTTTTTGTGTAGAGATAAAAATGAATTTGCTCAATTCAAGCTCTTCAAATCTAATTTGTATGTAAGCTATTCAATGATAAACATATCTTCTTGAGTAAATTGCTAGAGTTTTTTTTAAAAGTGTGAATATCTTCCTGATCTGTTACATTCTCTTGAAACAAATCCAAATTTCCTTACAATCCTCAACTACTTTGAATTCAAATTTTTGGGTAAATCTGTTTACAAAGGAATGTTTATCTTTTATAAAATGCTGAATCTATCCTACTGAAAAACTGTTTATTTCGTTATTCTATTGTGTTTCTTTTGATAAGAAATTTTCTTAATTTTCGCAAAATTCTGTTTCTAAATTGATTTGAGTATATCTATTTCTAATTACAAAAAGATTTGGCCTTTATTGCTATTTATACAAACCTCTTTTTAAATATTCCAAATCAATCACAATAATCACAATTACTCTCTCTCTCTCTCTCTCTCTGTAAAACCCTAGGCTCTCTGTAAAACCCACTGCAAGGTTCTAAGTACGGTTACAACCCCCAGTTGAAACCATGTCTAATAACCCCAATTCTGATGATGATTGTACTCTAAGGGATTTCCTATCTAAATCCCCCACCAGTCCAGGCTCAAAATCTAAGGTAAGTGAGTCCTCCTCATCTAAGATTAAGCGTACTAAGAAACGTGCTAGGAAAACTTTAGAGGATGATCCTATTTCAACTGCCTTCTCTTATACATCTAAGTTTAATGAGATTGATCCTAGGTTCTGGAGTAGGACCATGTATAGGAGGTTTAGGTCTTTTGCTGGTAGGGAGATTCACAGTGAAAGAAAGCTTAATTTGGTCAGTTATCCACATATTCAAGTACATATTGAGAAGCTGCTGTCTGCTGTTGGCCTAGATAGAACTATTTCTTATCCTGATTCTTACTATCCTGCTGTTATTAAAGAATTCTATGCCAATCTAAGTAATAATATATTTGATGAGGGTGATCCTGCCTATGGCAGAGTATTTTTGAGGGGTGTAACTCTAGATTTTACTCCTAAGTTGATAAATGATTATCTGAGTTCACCTAGTCCTACTGCTAACAGTGCTGAGCCAGATATGGAAATTCTTGCTTTAGTTCTAACTGGAAAGAACAATAGATTTGATGGTAGCTCCATTAAAACATCCTCCCTCACCTTGTGTGCCTCTGTGCTGCACAAAATAGCTAGGTTCAATTGGACTCCCACTAAGCAGCCTTCTAAAGTAAGCAAGGATATGGCTATATTTTTCTATAGGATCATGTCATCTTTGCCAATTAATTTTGGTAATCATGTTTTTAATTTGATTAGAGACTTCAGTGATTCTGATTCACACTCCATTCTGCTACCTTTTCCATGTTTAATCACTGGGGTGATTATGGATCAAATCTTACCTTTGACTGGATCCAAACCTATTAGAATAGTCACAGAACCAACCACAGATTGTCCTTCTGCCCTATATATCTCAGCAAAACTGCTAAAAGAAGGGCATGTAAATGACATTTTTGGTGACAAAGGAAAGGAAAAGGAGACTTCTAGTGCTCCTTCAGAAAAGAATAAAGGAGTAAGGTGGTATTTGAAACAAAAGCTGGCTTATAATGAAGAAAGGAGAGCTGAATTGGATGCTGATGATTACCAAATTAAGAAGCTCCTGGTGAATCTAATTGAGAGTGAGGATGATGATGGGGAAAGTGATGCTACTCACAGTGATGATGGTCTTTCCATAAGCAGTGAGGAAGAAGATGAGGAAGTAGTCAGAGACAATCCTCTAAGAGAAAGAGCCCCACATTCTGATATAGCTCGTGACTAATTTCAATGGCTGCTGACAAATAGGGGGAGTGAAGTTTATGTTCTGTTTTAAATTCAATTTCAAGACTTAATGTTGCTGTCTTTAATTTCTATTACAATTGCTGTACTAAGACAATGTTGTGCCATGTTTTTGGCCTTTAAATTTCTGCAATTTCCATTTTGAAATATGCCTGTCTTTAAAGTTGAATTTGCGAATGGATACATTTTGTGCTTAATTGATGCCTGCAATTCTAGCATACATGGGGAGCTTAAACAGATGTCTCTTAAGTATTGTTATAAGATATACAATTTAAGACTGTGCTGATATTGAATTTGCAGGTGGTTGGGATGATTTATAAACTTAATTGATTTGTCAAAACCAATGACAAAGGGGGAGATTGTTAGGACCAGATTTCTGGTCTAAATATTGTTTATTGTCTATTGGTTTTCACTAAATAAATCCTAACTGTTGTTGAGAACTAAGACAGTAATGACAGGTTTCAAGTACCAGTTGCAACCTCAGTTACAACCAACTAAGTCAGTAGTGTTAGGTTTCAAGTACCAGTTGCAACCTCAGTTACAACCTACTAAGTCAGTAGTGTTAGGTTTCAAGTACCAGTTGCAACCACAGTTCCAACCTGCTACTCAGCAGTATTCTGTCTAGTTCTGTTACTCTGCATAGCTGTTATTTATTGATTATTATTTGTTCTACAGTATGCAGGATATATTCTCATCTGTTCTTAAAAGGTTAATATTCATAAATTGAGAATATCAAAGTGTTAAGGAAAGATGTTTTCTAAAATGTATAAAGAGATTAATTTATAAGGTTATGTTTCCTTTTAATATGTATCTCTAATTCTTATGCTTATCCTTATCATTTGTCTCAATCTTTGATCCTTATATATTCAGTAAAAATACGTTTAAAGATTGATTGTTATATGGAGTTGAGTGTTTCATATGTTTATGAAAAGATATTATCTTTAAAAGATATTATCTTTATATGTTTCCTTTCAAATGGAAAGACTAACTCCTACTTTCAAGCTTGTTACTAAACAGGTATTAACCAAAGATGATTGGAGTCAATCTATGCTGGAGAATCACGCAATGCTTGGAAAGATTGAAGCCAATCAACAAAGTCAAAAACAATCAAAAGATATTGAAGATAGAAGATTGCTTTTACTTGCTTATATACTTAGTAACTTTAGCTTGTAAAAGGTGTGTGTTCTAAATTATAAAAAACCCATTCTTGAGAGAATACACGAGAGCTTTTAAAAAAAAAGAAAACAATGGTGGGATGCCATTGATTTATTAAGTGATAGTTATAAGGTAGGAGCAATATAGAGATAGGCAAAAAAACCTAGAGGGAATCTGAGAGTTTTTCATTAAAACTTGAATCCTATATTGTAAGCTTTTATAATATCATAATCTGGGTAAGTGCCCCGGAGACGTAGCCTAGTTAGGTGAACTCCGTTGTTAAATATGCGTGTGATTTATTTCAAGTACATTTAACTTTTCATAGTTCTGTCCATTAATACACTTGGTTCCAACTGTGGTTGCAACCTCACTTGGAACCTAACTGCAAAACTGCAACTAGAACAGCGGATATAGATATCACTCATTATATATATATATATATATATATATATATATATATATATATACATGGATATATATATACACGTGTGTATATATATATATACTAGTAAAAGTTATCCACGCGTTGCGTGTGATACGCGTAATGACATAAATCTCGTAATATATTTTATTTTTAACATAATATTCAGATTTGATATAATTTATTATAGTTACGGAGGTTAAAACGAATTGTTAATTAATTTAGGGTACATCCGTAATTAGTAAAATATATTGAGGACAAATAGTTAATTAATTATATTATGTATATTGGTAATTAGTAGAAAAGATTAGGGGCATTTTTAGAAAAAATGGTCAAAATTTGGCAGCCTCATTTTTTCTTGGGTTGGCTTATATTAATAAGATATATATATATATATATATATAATCAGATAAGAGGAGAGAGATATAGGGATGGAGAGAGGTCGATATATATATATATATATATATATATATATATATATATATATATGAATGTATTTTTATGATTGTCTATCTCAGATCTACTTGGGTGTTTTGGGAGATAATTTTTAGAGAGAGAAAGAATAATGAGTTATGAACCAAAATAGAATTGGACCCCTTTATATATTTTAAGGGATGGTACCAATATCCAATTAAAATGTTTTAAAATGTATTTTATGCTAATAAAAGTTACAAGTGGTACTAAAATCTAAAAATTATCTTTAAGTAGTACTGAACTTCAATTATTTCTGTAACTGTTGGAAAATAGCAACAGACTAATAGAAAGACTGATTAATAGCTTAATATTATTTATTTAAATAATATAAAAAATTTATTTTATTTCCTTAATCAATTTAATAGAAAGACTAATTAACAATTTAATATTGTTTCCTTAAATAATATTAACAATTTATTATTATTTCCTTAAATAATACTAATAATTTAATATTATTTTCTTAATCAATTTAATAGACAGACTAATTAACAATTTAATATTATTTCCTTAATTTTTTTAAAAATAGCAACAAACATACTAATAGACAGAGTAATAAACATGCTAATTAATAATTTTGAATGGAACAGAAGAACCAATGACAGACTAATAAACAAATACCAAATTTTTGGTGGAATTGTTGAAACATAGCAATACATAGACCAATAAACAATTTAATATTATAACAAAAGAACAAATGCACTAATAAAAAAAAATGGTTGAGAATCTGATATCATATTTAAATTGATATTACTGAGAAAGAAATTAGTAATAGACAATATAATAGGTTTCTAAGTTAGGGTTTCACTACAGAAATAATTATTGATCAAACAAATATACATTCGACAGTCTATTTGAAGTATTATGACTCAAAAACATCAAAAGTTAATAATTATTATTAAAAAATGTATAGAAATCACTTTTATCACCATTGTAGTAGTCTACGAAACTTCAACAACACGTTTTCTAATTAGATTGTCTTCGTAACAAAGAAAAAAAAATGAGAGGAAGGTTTATTTTACCTTTCTCGTCACTTTTTTAGAGAGAGATGGGGTGGTTTTCTATGAGTGCACGTTGATTTGGGACGGTTTTCACCGCAGAAGAGAGAGATAGAGAGGGTGTGGGGGGCGTTCAAGTGGTACTGATTTGCAATTAGTACTTTCGTGCTTGTACTAATGTCAATCTAGTACCGACCAAAAGTTTCCCCTATCATATATATGTATGTATGCCCAAATGGCTATGAGCCTAACATTTTTATCTCAAGAACGTAGTTCGAACCACCCCACCAACAATCTATATATAGGTAAAATTGCTTAAGAAAAGAAACTTGCATATTGGTGCATCATGGGTGTTTTAGATTGGTAGTTCTTAATAATGTGTTGATTAAAGAAAATGTGGAAACACATAATAATACTATAATAACATATTCTTATATATGTTTATATGGAGAAATAAGAAGAAAAAAAAGACAATTAATAATATAGATTGATGACAACCTCTCTTTTTTTCGGAAGGTAAGAATTTTATAGAACAACAAACAGAAAATAAGGATGATTACACAAGCCGCAACCTAAGCCTTAAAAGAGAGTTTCAAGCTATACAATCATACAAAGGGAATAAATCTAGAAAGCAGTGAGTTTCTTTAACATAGCCAAAAAAGCATAATTCTAAGCTAAAACGCTTTAGAATTGTGTGACAGAGACCTGTGAAATTGATCTTGTAAATGGAGTTCTTCTTATCCTCGACTTTGCTAAGGATACACTTAGAGCCATAACTCATACAATTCAGCTTCTTTTTGTTAAGTTCACCAAGCCAAGGGTTGTCAGCATTTGCCATAAGGCTCTTAACATCAAAGAAGCTGAGAAGTACTAAGGATTTGCATAGATTTGCCCAAATGACAACCTGTTTTACTAAATTATACCTGTAACCTTTAGAGTAGGATTTAACTTCCAAAGTATTAGCCTAGTTTCTTTTCACCCACCACTTCCTTCCTTGGTTAAATAACCAAGAGTAGTGCCTGAATTGAGAAAAGTTAACACAAAAAGTCCATCCACTAAAGATGAGAGTAGTAACCTTAAGATCATTATTAATACTTCTAGGAGAGTTGTAAAATAATACCCATCCCAGACTCAATCTAACAAGTTTCATTTTGTAAAAATATTATCCTTGAGTTTCCAGCACCTGGCAATGTACACATTCCTATTAGAATTAGGAATTTTTCTAAGTCCACTGAGCTTCACCAGAATGTAAAAATCAATGGTGACGATGTTAGAAGTAGCATTATTATGAAATTTGCCATGTCTTCTATCATTTATTTCCTTCCAAATGGTGTAAACTGTGGAAGGAAAATAACTTTTTCCAGCTTAGCTGACAAGCTATCACCTTTGAAATGGTTTAAGGCCCACTCAATCCACTCATACCATGTATTGCAAAGGCCAAGAAAGCCAGCTTTGTACATGCGATTGTGGAATATACTTGTGGAGTAGTAGCATTTGAAAAAAAGGTGGTCCATATCCTCAATATGGTTACCACAGAGAGAGCATGTAGCATCAATATTAGGGTACCAAGAGCTTATTCTGTCCATAATGGGCAGTCTTTTGAGCATAGCTTGCCAAAGGACAAAACTACATTTAGGGATATTATATTTGAACTAAACAAGCATGCTCCACTTAACTGTAGCTTTCTTGGTTCTAATATGATCCCACATGACTTTAACAGATAAGCACTTATCATTTATGTTCCAAGCTATTGTGTCCTCTTTATCAACATTAATAGGAGGGTGTACTAAGATTTTGAGGTACATGATGTCAGGATTAGAACAATGAGGCCATTCCCAACTGCCATTGTTAATGATGGCATGGAATTTCTCATTGATTGAGAAGACAGTGTCATGAAGCATGGCCCTAGTGTGGGCTCTAGGGAAGATAGAACCCATTTTAAGCCAATTATCATACCATAAAGAGGTACTTTTACCATTGCCAATTTTAAAGTAGATTAAAGGAGCCAGTTCGTCTCCGACCTTAAGAATTTTCTTCCAAGAGAAACTACATTGGGCAGGAATCTTAGCAACCCAAATGCTCATGTCTTTGAGCATATTAGAGTAAACCCATTTTTTCCAGAGGGAATTATTAGAAGGATTACAAATATTTCAGAAAAAGTTTAGCAATAAGAGCTTGATTCCATACTTTAATATTCTTGAAACCTAGACCACCTTCCTTACAAGGAGTGTTAATATCACTCCAATCTACCCTAACCCCACTACTAATCCATAAAAACTTTCCCAAAATTTGGTCAATTTCTTTGGTAACAGCAGCAGGTAGGATAAAGTGAGTACACCAAAAGATAGTTAAGCTATAAAGAACAGAGTTTATGAGTTGGATTCTACCAGCATAGTTGAGGAATTTGCTAGTCTAAGAAGAGATTTTAGCAGTGATCTTCTTAACCAAGATCTTACAGTGGCTAGCTTGAAGTTTTGCAATAAGCAAAGGCACCCCCAAATAAGTAACAGGGAGGTTCTCTTTCTTAAAGCCTAGGAAACTAGTGATATCATGGAGGGTATTATCCTCCATCCCGCAATCAAACAAGCTACACTTATCAGAATTAGGGGTAAGACATGAGAATTTGGTGAAAAGACTAACTGCACTAGAGAGAACATTAACAGAGTTCTGGTCACCATTACAAAATAAGAGTATGTTATCAGCAAAGCAAAGGTGAGTGAGCTTTAACTTCCTACACTTATTATGGAATTTAAAGGACTTATCATTGGTAAAGTGTTCTAATATAAGAGAGAGAACATTCATGCAAATAACAAAAATGTAAGGGGAGAGGGGGTCACCCTATCTGAGACCTTTCTTACCTTTAAAATAACCGTCCATACTGCCATTAATCATGACAGAGTAGGAAGGGGAAGAAATACAAGTTCTAGTCCAGTCTCTCATGAAGCACGGAAAACCCATAAGATTCAGAGTATCATTAATAAAGGTCCAACTAACAGAGTCAAAAGCTTTCATTAAATCCACTTTAAGAGTGGTTTAGGTTTTCCTTTGTAAATGTGGTAGCCTTGAAGAATCTCCTGAGCAAGCAAAGTGTTGTCACAAATAGATCTACCTTTGATGAAAAATGACTGCTTTTTCAAAATAATATTGTCCAGAAAAGGTTTGATTCTATTAGAAATTAGTTTGGAAATGCACTTGTAAATAAAATTACAACAAGAGATAGGTCTATAGTCCTTTATAGTATAGGGGTTCTCACTTTTAGGGATAAGGGCTAAGCAGGTATTATTAACTTCTTTTAGCAGAGCATTAGATTTAAAGAAATATTGAATGGCAAGAGTAACATCTTTACAAATAATATGCCAAGTTTTCTGAAAAAAGAAGCCATTGAAGCCATTGGGGCCAGGGGCCTTATTAGGATTAAAAGAGAAAATACAATCTTCATTTTCCTTATCAATAACCAAGGAACTCATAAATTTAACCATATCAGAAGTGATTACAGGTTTAACAAAAGCTCTCAAGTCATTAATACCATGATAATATTTGTCACCTTTAGAGCCAATCAAATTCTGATAAAAACCAACAATGTTATCAACAATATCAGAGTGCTTAGTAAGAATGTCACCATTGGCATCATGAAGAGAGGAAATTCTCTTTCTATTATTCATTTGGTTTATAGCTTTAAAGAAGAATGATGTGTTCTAGTCTTCCTCTTTTAGCCAATTGATTCTGCTTTTTTGTTTGGCAAAGCTTTCCTCATCCTCAAGAATACTTAGCAAGGTATTCTTAGCAGTGTGAATAAAAGCTAAGGAGACTGAGGTATCCCCCTTATCAAACTTAGTTTGGGCAATATGGAGCAACTCTCCAGCATTGGTAGCCTTAGCTCTAATGTCTTTACCATTACTGTTAATACGTTTTTTTAGAGCTTGCTTGGTGGAGTGGAGCTTTGAAAAATCTAAAAGGTTTTGGGTCTGCCTTGGAAAGCTTGCCAAAGTTAATGATCATTGGAGTGTGATCAGAAATATGATTTGGTAAAAAGGTAGCCTCTGAGTTGGTAAATAAGGTAATCCAAACATTATTTCAAATATTTTTGGGGGGTATTAGCACTAGAATTGTTACTAAGTCTTTCCAGATGGGCTAGCTTTTTTTTTTTTCCTGTTTTTGTTAATTTTCTTAAGCTTATTATTTTCCTTTCTAGTAAAAAGATTCTTGACATTAGCTTCAGATATTTTGCCTAATATTTCAATGTCTTCCTCAACCTCTAGAGTGGGTACTTGTGACAAAATATTGTCATGTAATTTCCCATCATTTAAAGGAGCAACAAATTCATCTAGCTGGTCTGTTTCCCCATTAGAGTTAGTCCCAATTATGTCCATATAAATGAGTATTAGTTGAGTGATGTGCTCTGGGGTTTTGATAATGCTTATCAGGGAGTCATAATGCTTAGCATTTAAATTGCTTTGAATAACTTCTCTAGGAGCAACATCCTTAGTAGTAAAATTCAGTTTATCAAAGATATTAGAGAGTGTAACACAAGCAATGTCAGTTCCCTTAGATTTTAATAAGCTAGGAGTTGCTTCAACTTGAGCAGTTTTATCATTACCAATATGGTTACTTTGAAAAGAGACCCTACTACCCTTCTTAGCTGATTGTTTCTTTCTATTCCCCACTTTAATCTAGTTATCATTGCCATTAGCTGACAAGCTATTAGTCTTGTGGTTATTATCATTAACATGGCATTATTTAGCTAAATGGCCAAACAAATTGTAGCGAGTGCAAAGCTTGGGAATCCAGCTATAAGCCACATTAACAGTAAAGTTATCACCAAATTCATCTTCAACTAGGATATCAGAAGGAAAATCACTGTCAAGATTGACCTCTACACAGATCCTAGCAGAGTCAAGCTTGTTGAGAGAAGAGCTTTGCTCATCAGCATAGAGAGGCACCCCAATTCTACTCACAATTTCTACTTGTTGTGCTCATATACCATTTCTAAGTGAGTTTATGGAAATATCTTATTTTCAAACCGAATAGCATTTGCGTTTGCATTTTTGTGTAGTGACATCATGATAGTCAATTCTTCCTAAATCATACCCGGTCTAGTTTGGCTATATACGTATGTGCTAATTGTAATTGATTTAGTTGTCAGACTAAGTAATTTATTGTTAGAGATTTCGTCTGGAGTGCAGATTTGTTGGAGCAATTGGTAGATTGTTCAAATCTTGTTTAGAAAGTAGAAAATGTAAATCTCCATGAGTTAGTAAATTATGAATGACTTGATAGATTCCAACTCGTACGCAAAATGTTGTTGGTTTCCGTGTACGAAATAAAAATTAACAATAAATAAAGGACTAAACAATAATAAACAAAAAACCAGTGTAATCTTTATTAATTTCGAAACTGATAGAGAAATTAATGATTACAACATGTAGGAACTGAAACGTAAATAAAGCAAACGTTATCAGATTATTATTAATTAATAATCTGATGTACTGATTTGCAATAAATAGAAACTGCTGGACTGGAAAGTATAAACTTAACAACCGGACTGTTCTGTTTTAAATTGAAAATACAGGAGTGAATTGAAACTAATCTAATTACAGAATCTAATTACAGAAATGAAATTACATAATAGAAACAGTACTTTAAGTAAATTACAGAAAGGTAAATACAGAATATAAAAGCTACAGCTAAGTACAGGAAATTAAAATACTGAATTGAAAGGACAGAATGAAAAAAAAAAACTGAATTTAAATGCGAAATAAAATTGGACAGAATGTAAATAAACAATTAGACGAGGCTAGTGTTAATAGTATGCACTTAACCGATATTCGTCCAACCACCTTAAGGTTTCTGGTTGCGTTGGCGCTTCGATCCCAAGGTACAACGTCTCTCGGATGACTCGCCGGAAACTGGCGACGAGTCAAGGTCGAGCTGTTGGTGGGTGGTTCTCTCTGGTTCTAAAATGTAATGCTGATTTTTGAGAGATGATATATGTTGCTGTATTTTATTTCAGAATGTTGTGTATGTTATGACATGTGGGGGGTCTGCCTATTTAGAGGCTTGCTGAGTATCTCAGCCATTAAAGTCATTTTACTACTGTCAGTTTTCGAAATTCGAAACTGTAGTATTAACTTTGCAATGAATTCATATTTATTGCAACAGTTACAGCTTTGCTGGATGCTTTTCCCGAACAGGTGCATTTTTCCCGAACAGGAACACTTTTCCTGAACTGGAACAGGCGCACTTTTTCCCGACGAGCAAGCCCATGTGTGGTACACAATACACACATGTGTATGTGGACACACTACTTAATATCCACATGGGATACCTTAGTATATATATTGTAAAAATCACTCATGATTTTTCAATGTGGGATAACCCTCATGGGTTAAATCCCATTTCTTTTCTCATTTTCCAGCATTGACTTTATTTCCTCTTTCGAGTACCAACATTCGAGTCCAATTATCATTCACACCCTTCCTCCGAATAGGTCATGCGATATACCGTTGCGAAGCTCGTCGTACGAGCTACTCAAACGCTTTGAGTATGGCCTCAGAAAAACTGAGTAGTCGCATCGAAAATTGACTCAAAGATGGTCCCTGACCACTTGGAACAACCATATTTAAAAACCTGTTTTCCTACAATTTTTCCAACAATCCCCCACATGAATGCAATTGGCTCGAAAGCCCATGTCCTAAATGCAAATCAAGAGAACCACAAAAGTTCACTGCCTAAGGTCAGGTAGCACGCGCCTTGAACCTGCCATAGCAGAATACCATCCAGAATACTGCTATTAGGTAGCTGTAAAGCTTTGAACCATCAAGCTTTGTGTATCCCAGAATGGCACCCGCACAGTGCCCTCTCTACCCACGTACTAGGCCCTTTAGTTGTTGTCCATATTTGGCCTGGACTGCCTTGGCAACTTCAACTGAGTGCTCTAGTGAATTAGCCCAAGCTCATCACATGGTACCGGCCTTACACACTCGTTATAGGTGTTCCAAGTCGAAAGTGTCCTGACTCACTTTACTCGACCGTCGAGTTACTTGGATCATTAAGAGCCTCAAGCTCACCCTTACAATGGTACAGGTCTATCACTCTGTCATCGCGGAAATGGGCTGGGAACTCCAGGTTCCCGAGTGCTTTGTTCGGTTGCCCTCACAGTTCAGTTTCCCTTTGAACCTATCAGGAAATATTCCGTTTAGGTTGGGTTGCCTATGGGGGGGTCACCAATTTAATGGGCTTTAATCCCATTCCGTTCGATGACGTCTCGACTCCTACTTGAGTCAAGCCTTTTGTTAATGGATCCGCTATGTTTTTCTTTGATCTTACAAAATCTAAGGACACCACACCATTGGATAACAATTCCCTTACGGATTTATGTCTCCGACGTATATGTCGAGACTTTCCATTATACATATGATCCTGAGCCCACGCAATAGTTGATTGACTATCACAATGCATGCTTATTGCGGGAACAGGTTTTGGCCACATTGGAATTCCTTCCAATAGACTTCTCAGCCAGTCTGCCTCTTCGGTTGCTAAGTCTAACGCTATGAATTCTGATTCCATAGTAGACCTTGCAATACACGTTTGTTTGGAGGATCTCCAAGACACAGCAGCTCCTCCCATTATAAACACATATCCACTCGTGGACCTTGTGCTATTGGATTCTGATATCCAGTTGGCATCTGAATACCCTTCCAGTACCGCTGGATATCTGGTATAGTCCAGCCCGTAATCGGATGAAAACCTCATATACCTGAGAAGTTTCATTATGGTCTTCCAGTGTTCCTCATTCGGATTGCTGGTGTACCTGCTCAGTCTAATCACTGAGTTTGCTATGTCTGGTCTAGTGTAATTCATTATATACATGAGACTGCCTATGACTCGAGAGAACTCCAATTGATTCACACTTTTACCGAAATTCTTTTTCAGGTTACATTTGAACTCAATTGGGGTTCTAGACATAGCCTTACTGTCCTTGTCAAACTTGTCTAATACCTGTTTAACATAGTGACCTAGGGACAAGGCATATCCTTCTAATGTTTTGGTAATCTTCATACCAAGTATTACATCAGCTATACCCAGATCCTTCATATCGAAGTGTTGTGACAACATTTTTTTTGTGGAGCTGATTCTATCATTACTCCCAATTATGATCATGTCATCCACATAGAGACAGAGTACGACACAGTCTCTTCCACTTCCTTTAGAGTAGACGCATTTATCACACTCATTAATGTGAAAACCGTTTGATAGCATAATTCTATCAAACTTCTCGTGCCATTGCTTTGGAGCTTGTTTGAGTCCATATAAAGACTTTACAAGTTTGCACACTTGGTGCTCTTTACCAGGAACTACAAACCCTTCCGGTTGTTCCATGTAAATCTCTTCTTCCAGTTCTCCATTTAGAAACGCCGTCTTTACATCCATTTGATGTATTTCCATATCAAACAAAGCTGCGAGAGCAATGACGATTCGGATTGATGTTTTTCTGGAGATAGGAGGATACGTGTCAAAATAATCGACACCTTCCGTTTGCCTGAAGCCTTTTACTACAAGTCTCACCTTGTATTTTTCAATCGTGCCGTCAACCCTTAACTTCCTCTTGAAGATCCACTTGTGACCTAGGGGCTTACATTCTTTCGGAAGATCCACTAGTTCCCAAGTGTGGTTTTGCATGATTGATTCAATTTTATTTTGAATAGCTTCTTCCCAATATTGGGAATCCGGTGTTGACATAGCTTGTTTATATGTCACCGGTTCTCCTTCAACCATGAAGGTTAAAAAATCTGGTACAAAGGAAGTTTCCTTCCTTGCCCTTTTACTGCGCTGAGGCTCTTACTCTTCCTCTTTCTCTGTCGGTTCACTTGCCCCCACATTTCCTTCACTGTTCAACTCTTCAGTTGCTACAGATGTAGGTAATTTATGGGGAAAGATATCCTCAAAGAAAGAGGCCTCTCGGCTTTCCATATACGTATCTACGTGCACATCGGGATTGTCCGACTTGTGTACGAGAAACCGATATGCACTACTATTATGTGCATATCCGATGAACACACAATCCACCATTTTAGGACCAATTCTCATCCTCTTAGGAGTGGGAACTAGGACCTTTGCGAGACAACCCCAAACCTGCAGGTTCTTATAACTAGGTTGATAACCTTTCCATAATTCATATGGAGTCTTTTCTCGCTTCTTATGCGGTAACATGTTTAAAACATAGTTTGCGGAAAGTATCGCTTCCCCCCACATGTTCTGGGGTAACCCAGAACTGATTAGCATAGCATTCATCATTTCTTTTAGTGTTCTATTTTTACGCTCAGCAACCCCATTTTGCTCGGGAGTGTATGGGGCTGTGGTTTGATGTATAATGCCACTTTCAGCGCATATCTGCTCAAACGGTGATTCAAATTCACCGCCTCTATCACTTCTCAATGTTTTAATTTTTCTATTGAGTTGATTTTCAACTTCGGTCTTATAAAGAGCGAATTTCTCAACTGCTTCGTCTTTACTTCTCATTAAGTAAACGTAGCAGTATCTAGTACAATCATCTATAAAGGTGATAAAGTACTTTTTCCCTCCTCGCGTTTGTATAAACTTTAAGTCGCGTACATCCGTGTGTATTAGACCGAGAGGTTCACTTTCTCGTTCAACATGTTGAAACGATGATTTCGTTAATTTTGCCTCTACACAAATCTCACATTTGTGTTGCTTATCAAAAACGAAATTTGGTATTAGTTTTAGTGATATTAATTTCTTTAAAGAATTATAATTCACGTGACCTAATCTACCATGCCACAAATGAAATGACTCAAATAAATACTCAAAATTAGAATTTTTATTGGCCTCTTGGGCAACAGTCATTACATCACTAGTGCTAGCCTCAGCTTCAGCACCTTTATTGGGAGCAGGTGTCTCTACGTTTAACTTAAGCATGCCGTTGGTCATATAGCCATGGCCTACATAGACATCATTTTTGGTGATTACAATTTTATCGGATTCTAAGACTAGCTTGAACCCATTCTTCACTATCACAGATCCGGATACCAGATTCTTACGGATATCCGGAACATGGAGCACATTGGTCAACCTCAGCTCTTTTCCCGAGGTCATCTTCATCACCACCATTCCTTTTCCTTCCACCTTGGAAGTAGCAGAATTTCCCATGAAGCAGCTTTCTTCCTCTACTGTCTCGTAGGTCTTAAACATCCACCTTGTTGAGCAGATGTGGCTCGTGGCACCGGTATCCAGCCACCACTCTTTGGGGTTGCTCCCCACGAGATTCACCTCAGAGACCATAGTAGTAAAGTGGTCATCATCTCGTCCTCCCTCGGCCAGATGTGCCTGAGCTGGAGCTTTCCTCTTCCCCTTGCCTTTGAAGTTCCTCGGGGGGGGGGGGGGGGTGCTTAGGCTTAACAGCGCCTTTATTGTCATAACAGTCCACGGCACGATGGCCGGTCCTGTTACACACAAAGCAGGTTCCCGTAAATTTCTTTGCGACAACAGCACTGCCTCCATTGTCAAAACGTTTCCGTTTGACGTTGGAGCTTTCGACCACATTAGCCTTTGCCATCGGGATGTTAGCACCACCGACTCTCCTCACAGATCGACGGTTACTCACCTCGATATTGAGCTTCTCAATGAGCCCTTCCAGCCTCATTTCCTTTCGCTTGTGCTTCAGGTAGTTTTGAAAGTCTTTCCAAGACGGTGGCAATTTCTCAATCATGAGTGCCACCTGGAAAGGCTCATTAATCACTAGCCCCTCAGCCTCAAGGCGATGGTAAATGAGTTGGAGCTCCTCAACTTGCTCCATGACACCCCTGCTGTCAGTCATACGGTACTCATGAAAGTCCGTGACAACAAATCTCTTTGTGCCAGCGTTATTCACTTTGTACTTATTTTCGAGAGTTTCCCATAGCTCCTTTGCAGTAGCTTTGGGCTCGAAAACACTGAACAACGTGTCATCTAGAGCACACAGGATATAGTTCTTGCATAGGTAGTCGGCATGTCCCCATGCCTCAACCGCAGAGAACGACTGCTCGTCCAGATCGTCCTCGCTTAGTACGGGAGCAGTCTCCTTAAGAAATCTAGTCTGATTCAGGGTCGTGAGATAAAACAGCATCTTTTGCTGCCAACGTTTAAAATTGTCTCCCCTGAATTTTTTCGGTTTCTCCAGATGAGAAGTCGACAAAGTAGGCACAGCCGAATACATCGGTGCCTTGCCCTTGGCCGCAGCCTTAGCTCTTGCTGCAGCCTTAGCTGCGGCCTTGGCCGTGGCCGCTGCTTCGACTGCAGCCTCAGCTTTGGCCGTAGCATCCGCCATGGCCGCAGCCGCGGCGGCCTCAGCCGCTACAGCTACGTCATCGACGGTAGCCCCCACAATCGCATCGCCCCCAGTGTTATGAACATCTCCACCAACCACTGGGTCATGCCCACTTCCGATAGGCAACTGAATAGGCGACGTGTTTGTCATCTAAAATGACAATACAATACATATGAGATACGTGTACAAATAATTCTATAAACAACACACCAAAATTAAACTTTGGGTTTGTAAAAGAATTTTATTTCAACAATAAATTAAAACTGTTTCCCTTTTGTATACCAATACGGTTGATATCAAAAAGGATTAAAAATGATTCTTATTGAATACCAATATGGTTGGTATCAAGAAGACACTAAAACAAAATAAAACTGTTTGGAATTTTTCTTTGTTATTCAACTTCTAATATAATTTAGAATTGAAAACAAAAAAGCATTATTCCTTTTAAACTAAATAATTGTATTAATTAATACACGAAAGAAACAACAAATATCGGTTAAGATTGTTGGTTTCCGTGTACGAAATAACAATTAACAATAAATAAAGGACTAAACAATAATAAACAAAAAACCAGTGTAATCTTTATTAATTTCGAAACTGATACAGAAATTAATGATTACAACATGTAGTTACTGAAACGTAAATAAAGCAAACGTTATCAGATTATTATTAATTAATAATCTGATGTACTGATTTGCAATAAATAGAAACTGCTGGACTGGAAAGTATAAACTTAACAACCGGACTGTTATGTTTTAAATTGAAAATACATGACTGAATTGAAACTAATCTAATTACAGAATCTAATTACAGAAATGAAATTACATAATATAAACAGTACTTTAAGTAAATTACAGAAAGGTAAATACAGAATATAAAAGCTACAGCTAAGTACAGGAAATTAAAATACTGAATTAAAATACTGAATTGAAAGGACAGAATGAAAAAAAAACTGAATTTAAATGCGAAATAAAATTGGACATAATGTAAATAAACAATTAGACGAGGCTACTGTTAACAGTATGCCCTTAACCGATATTCGCCCAACCACCTTAAGGTTTCTGGGTGCGTTGGCGCTTCGATCCCAAGGTACAACGTCTCTCGGATGACTCGCCGGAAACTGGCGACGAGTCAAAGTCGAGCTGTTGGTGGGTGGTTCTCTCTGGTTCTAAAATGTAATGCTGATTTTTGAGAGATGATATATGTTGCTGTATTTTATTTCAGAATGTTGTGTATGTTATGACATGTGGGGGATCTGCCTATTTATAGGCTTGCTGAGTATCTCAGCCATTAAAGTCACTTTACTACTGTCAGTTTTTGAAATTCGAAACTGTAGTATTAACTTTGCAATGAATTCATATTTATTGCAACAGTTACAGCTTTGCTGGAAGCTTTTCCCGAACAGGTGCATTTTTCCCGAACAGGAACACTTTTCCCGAACTGGAACAGGCGCACTTTTTCCCGACGAGCAAGCCCGCCCGACGAGCAAGTCCATGTGTGGTACACAATACACACATGTGTATGTGGACACACTACTTAATTATCCACATGGGATACCTTAGTATATATATTGTAAAAATCACTCATGATTTTTCAATGTGGGATAACCCTCATGGGCTAAATCTCATTTCTTTTCTCATTTTCCAGCATTGACTTTATTTCCTCTTTCGAGTACCAACCTTCGAGTCCAATTATCATTCACACCCTTCCTCCGAATAGGTCGTGCGATATACCGTTGCGAAGCTCGTCATACGAGCTACTCAAACGCTTTGAGTATGGCCTCAGAAAAACTGAGTAGTCACATTGAAAATGGACTCAAAGATGGTCCCTGACCACTTGGAACAACCATGTTTAAAAACATGTTTTCCTACAATTTTTCCAACAAATGTTACCATCAAGTTTTTTTTTTCTTCTTATTTCATAGCGTGCTTGAATGCCATAAGTAACATCATCATGCTATATAGGACTATTTCCCCTTTAGTTTCGTGCTTCTTTAATATCACGCTATGCGGAAAAATGGGAAATGATTTTTCTTCTAACTAGATGGTCTGTTGATATAAGATCGATTGCTTAAAATTAATTGTTGCTGGATATCAATATAGAAGTACTGTTGGTCGCATATAATATGGTTTATTATTGTTCAAAATATACCATTGTTTCCTTACAAAATAATGTAGTTAAATACTTCTTTTTTTAAAACAGGAACATAACTCATTATTATTGATAATAATGTGCGCTAGTACAAGTTTCATTATTTTTGGAACAAGCTCCAAATGACTAAACATAACCGATAACACAACTTTAATGTTCACCTAAATCATCCCGTTCAAGAAATTAGCCGAAATCTATCCTAATAAAATGTAAGCAAAAATACAACTCATCTCAATAATTACATAGAAGAGTGAAAAATTGTCAATGAAGCAGCCTGAACGAAAAGTCGAGAAAAAAGCAAAGATATCAAAGTGTTGGGCTCGGTGTAGACGAAATGAACTCAAGTAAGATCTAGTATTCTGCTGGTCGTGGCTCAATGATTACCATCAGGGTGCCAGAATACTAATTACCCGATCTAAAAGCGCGAACAAAGGCTGAAAAACCAAAACATAACCGAGTGCTCCAATCCATCGCTACCCACCCATAAAATCGTCAAATCAGTGCCAAACACTCAATCAAATCATCAAACCCAACACAAAGACAAGCTCCATCACCACTCATACGTAAATATTGAAACGATAAATAAATCATACAAACAGTAAAAAAGGGGAAATTGGAAATAACTTTCACATATCGTCTAATTCACCAAACACTTTACAACTAAAATAAAGGGGTTTTATAGGTTTAGTACACCAAACTATTTGTTTTTAACGATTTGAATACCCAACTTTCAAATTTTTCAATTTGATTACTCCACTATAATAACTTTTCAATTTAGGTACCACCGTCCAAATAAATCACGGCATCATGTCACGTGATATTTGACAAACGTTAATTTGAGAGGTAATTTGACAATTTTGTATAAAAATATGTCATCCTATAAAAACATTTCCCCCAATTTCTCACATAACAAAAATTTGGATTATGTGCTAATTTTTATTATATGTGAAATTGGGAAAAAAGTTTTTCTAAGATGACATATTTTTATTAAAAATTGTCAAATTACCCTATCAAATTAACGTTTGTCAAATGTCACGTGACATGATTCTGTGATTTATTTAGACGGTGGCACATAAATTGGAAAGTTATTATAATGTGATACCCAAATTGAAAAATTTGGAAGGTGCGTACCCAAATCGTTAACAAACCTATAGTTTGGTGTACTAAATGTATTTTTCCCCTAAAATAAAACCCAAAATCTACTAAGAAAACATAAGAACCTAAAATAAAACATCAACTACAGTTATGAAACCCATCAAAACTCAAGCAGCCAAAAGTGGTGTAGTCAAAAAAGTTACCGTGTTCGATTTAAAATCGGACAAACGGAACAGCCAGCCAAAAGGGAGAAGAATGAGCAAAAAAAGGACCAAAATCGATGAGTACCAAATAAAACAAATGCTAAGACAGTGTATCACCTTAGCAACAAATCTGTCATTAGACACGTATGAACACATTACGAAACAAATCCAAAAAGTACTGCGCGTAACATAATTCTGTACCTTGTGATAGGTGAGAAAAAGGCCGTAAATTCCACATCCACGAAACAGATCCAAAACCAGCTGGGACCAGATTTGGAATTACGGAGAAAGCGAAAGAGTGGTATGAGGGAAATGATCCCCACAGCAATTGAAACGCGCAAAACGAATCCAAATTTGTTGCGTGCAAGGGCCTTTTTTGTAGTAAGCTCGATCTAATGTCCTTTATGTAGGTCTTTCACTTTTTTTTATTAGTTAGCTAGATCTTACACACAAAATCAAATAAAAATCATTACAGTTAGGTCGTAGCTTTGTGGATCGTAACATGCCATTTTTATACCTATTTAGAAAAGGTATATTCTTTTTTCTTCTCAAGTACTTCAAACATCTAGAATTTCTTTTCATTTGGCAACAGCAGAAGCTCTAAACGAAAATGATACACTCATGGGGATGAAGAAGAGGAAGAAGATAAAAGCAAGAAGGATAATGTTGTTCACGGTTTTTTACACTTTGGTACACGATACTATTGACTTTTTACGATTTTGTACACCATACTACAAGATTATTTAATTAGTACACCATACTACCCCTTTTCGGTGATTTTATACACTTCCGTCCAATAAAATTAAAATTCCTTCAAAAAAGAAAATATTTCATTATTTGCCCTAAAGTTCAAGCTATACTTGAAAATTTAAACAGGTTTGTACATAATTAATATGTGGTATGAAATGAGAATGATAAGTTTGAGGCCAGTAGGATACATGGATCAAGATATGCAACTGATATTACGGAAAAAAAAAATGTGGATGTTATATGTGAAAGTCGAGTGGGCGAAAGTTATTATATGAAATTGTATAAAATCACCGAAAAGTGATAGTATGATGTACAAATTAAATATATGGTAGTATGATATATAAAATTGCAAAAAGTCAATAATATGGTATATAAAAGTGCAAAAAAACCCCGTTGTTCATAACGAATAAGCGATTTACCATATAATAGCCATATATAGTTCTCTCCCTACCAGTGTAAGTAAACAATGTTATTTGTTACAAAGTAGGTAAATTTTAAAGGGCCGGTTGTGTTCAAGATCTCAAGAAGAAAGAGTTTAACGAACTTTTATACTGAGTTTTACTTTAATTTTCCTTCCTTTGAATTAGGATTGCAAAACCCTAAGTTATGCTCTCTTAGTAGCTAATTGTTAGAGACGTTATTAGTGGGTGTAAATAGTGTTTAGATGGAATGAACATTTTAAAGTTGTACACACACAAATAATAGTTAAAAGCTGTTATTTTTCCTCCGCAAGCAGAAAAAACTGAATTTTATCACAGTTTCTAATAAGAAAATATTAGTGCGTTGGGAATGAGTAAGTTGTTGTGTGAGTTAAGGAGTTATTGGAAAGCTAGCAAGGAAACATTTGGACAATCATTTGAGTCTTTGACTGAGTTAGTAAAATCATTTCTTGGTAAGCCTTGTTAGAGCAATCGCATCAGTTCGCTTATATCATCAATTTATGTTAAATATTAGGAGATTGTTCTAAAATTATATATGCATCAGTTTTTTTATCCATTAACTTAAATATACATGAATTCAAATATCTCTCAAATATAAGGGATCAAAATATTCATTTATAATTTAAATAATAATTTCGCTCTCTTACTTTTCTCTTAAACTCTCTCCTTTATTTGTAGTTTTCACATATAAATTAATAAAATAACAAAAAGATAAGTTGTATAGTTGTGATAGAGAAATTGATAAATTTTTTTGATAATTTGTATAAATCAAAACGTTTCCTTATAAGTTGTAAAAGTATACTTTTAACTTTAAATATGATAAAATGTCTAAGTTATTTAATGTGTTTGCTCTAGTAAATTAATTTGGCTTGAAAAAAATTGATAGATGTATATTGAAATATAATAATATTTAGTTATGATAATAAATTTGATAGTGAAGCTGAAAAATGTATAAAGATAAATTGTTATCTTACAAATATAAAAATGATGCTAATTATCTTAAATTTAAGAAAAAGTGTAAGTAAACTGGTGCGGTTGCAGGGGAAGATTATATGGGCTCTAACCAGTTTGATATTCTTAATTAGTGTAGATGGAAGCGCTTTTTGGAAGCTGGAAAAAACAATATCGTTTACGAGGTTGTTTGTTTCAAGAAATCCAAGTATTAACCCGAATCGAATGTTTCAAAGAACATATGGGCTCTTATACAATTGTGCAAGAGCTGGGTATCTATTTGCTCAATTCTTGCTAGCCCATGTTATACTGAAGAGCTGGACTCGGCTATAATATTTAGGTTTTTTGTATAAAGAGGGATGGACTAAAATATTTTCAAAATTACTGTGCGAGGTACAATACCATCCATGCCAAATTTATAGAAGCAACTGAAAATAGCAAAAAAGATTCATTGGTCGATAATTTTTGCGAAAGCTTTTTTTGAGTTCAAAGATCCTCGACGGGACATTGCCCTTCAAAGCACTACAAAAAAAAACCCAATATTCGATGTTTGGATTGATTTATGAAAGTGGCTCCTTTCGCCGGAGCGTTTCTCTCTCTACCTTGGGATAGCGGTGAAGAATATGATCAGTTTGTGGTCCAGACATCTATTTGGTCTGGATATGAGCCGTGGTGAAGATTCTGCAAGATTGGTCCCTCAAGTTACTGGTTACTTCTAGTTGGTGTAGGGATATTTGTTTTTCTTTTCTTTTAGACTGTAATTTTGATCTTGTTAGATTTTTGGTACCGGTATTTCGTTTTTCTGACATTTTGAGTATCACTTTGGGATGCTCGTTTTCGTGGGGTTTTTCCCCCATATTTTTATTTTCCCTTTATTAATAAAATAAAAATGTGGTTAAAAATGTGGTTTTCCCCACCAATTATTAGAAAAAAAAAAATGTAGTTATTGCCAACAGAGTGCGAGTTAAGGCATTTTTTCATATCGTTAAAAGTTGAGTACGAAAGGAGAAAACTCGAATGAGTTATATATGCAACGGTTATTTTCCTCAAATTCGATATTATGAGCTAAATTAACCATATAGTTAGAAGATATGAGCTAAACCATGCAATTGCACATTCCTTTATAAATGAACCACGCCCGTTATGAGTAGCAACTACTGTTAGTAAAATTAACCATTGATTTAAATGAAACAGTTGCGCGTGGTTACCCAAAAATCCGTGTTTATATTAATATTTTGACTTCTAGTAAAAGCATCGGTACCATAAACGTAGCAATATATTTTTGTAAAGCATGAACCAAATCTCGTATATCGCAGGAGATGTTGCAAGTGACAAAACGTATCTATCAACCGATAATGAAACAATATTTTTATAATTAGGGTTGGGTAAAAATCCCTATTTCCCGACCCGCACCCGACCCGATTTTATCCTGAACCCAAACTTGTCCAGTCCTGACTATTTTCGGGATAGGGATCGGGTGTAGGGATAAATCCCGACGGGAATCCTCACCCGACCCGATTTCTTTTTTTTTTAATACCACACTGACAATATATGTTGGGAATTTATTTATGAGTTAAATGAATTAGATTTCCCAATAGTTGGTATTAATTATTCTTATGCTCTAATTTTAGTTTACTAAAATTATAGGAGTAGTATTCTTATTTAATAAAAAAAATACTAAAACATAGGACCTTACTTTTTCATAATTTTTTTTTTATTCAATGGGTGAATTTAATATTAAAAAAATAGTTTACTCTTTATAATATTATTAGCCTATTGTAATCTTGTATGTTAAATAAGTCTCATACTTTATACATTTGTAGTTTTGAATTGAAGATAAAAGTCAAGTGAAAATATATAACTTTTAAAAAATTAATTTTGTTATTTTTTACAAAATATGTTTAGAAAAATAAACGAACAACCTTTTTCCGACTTTACAAGTTATAAGTTATAACATATCATGTATCTAATCTAGTATTATCGTTGTTGGATATACGAATAACAGCAAGTTTTATTAATTGTTTTCCCATCATTTTCTCTATTCTTTGTTAACTTCCCCCTCTATTATTAGTTATTGGTGATTTTTTTTTTTTTACATTTATTAGTAATGCTTTTTCTCAAATATAAATTGTGTTTATCATGTTTAGACAACCATGAATAAATAAAAGTCAAACTTATTTAAATAAAGATTTTCTTTTACCAAAAAAATTATATTGTGAAAAAAACTAAAATGTCGGGATACCCCTATTCGGACCTTACGGATCCTGAAAAATCGGGTCCCCACTTTTGTCGGGTCGGGGTCGAGATTTTTTTTTACTCTCAAAAAAATCGGGTCGGGACATATATTAATCCGAGCAGGTCGGGTCCTGACCCTAAACCTCCCCTAGTTTTCATCATAGTACGTAGAATAATACTTATCAAGAGGTTCCTCTTAGTCTTAGAGTGTAGAAAAGCCAGCACTCTTGAAAAAGAAACACACTTGATAAATTTTTTTAAAATGCTAAGCTTTGGTAAGCTATTTTGAAAAAAATGATATGTTGATAGAATAAACTGTTGCAAAATCTTGTAATATTTTTTTCAATTTTTGGAATACGAACAAGAACGTGTTAAAAGTTATAATTAGCTTACTTATTCATATTCCCTATATATAGGTAAAATTGCCTACGAAAAGAAACATTCATCTTGGTGCATTATGGGTGTTTTAGAATGATAGTAATTATTAATAATGTATTGATTAAAGAAAAGTTCTAGACATGCGAAAACAGGGGCGGATCAAGGAATTTTTTTCGGAGGGATGATAATAAAATATTTTTAAATCGAGTAATTCTTTTTTGTATATTAGGAATCGATTCGTCAAAAAAATTACACACGACATTAACATAAAATGACAGAGTTCTCAAATATGTATGTATTCAAATGAAACCTAAAAGAATATATAACCATAATTATATTAGTGAGAAACATTAGATGAAACGATTGAACCTGAAGTAAATGGGTATAAAATGAAAAAAATGTATATGTGAATGAAGTAAATGGATATAAAACATTACTAGAATATTTCTTTGTAATTTATACAACACACAAATGAGTAATATAGTAATTAGTTTTGAAAAAAAATTGGGGGGGGCATGTGCCACCCCATGCCCATACGTACGTCGGGCTGTAAATTAGGCAAAAATTTCATGAAAAAATATCATTTCGTTTTTTAAGAGCTCGTTTCATTTTCGTTCATTACTAAATGAAATGATAATGAAATAAAATATGCATCTCGTTTTTTAAACGAGTTGATAATGATCATATCCTTTTTTTGTTTTGTTAAATTTAGTTTTCGTCTAATATATATATGTGTATATATATATATACATATATATAATTTTATACATATATACATGCATGTGCGTTTATAGCAATAAAAGTATTGTAAAATATACTACATTAGTAATATGAATATAAATTTCATTATATAAAAATATATAATGTTAGGTACTTAGGTGTAAATATGATTACGTGCAAGTTGTAACATAGTGGTTCACGTAATACGATTACGTGTGAACGTGGTGAAAACTTCGTGAAACATTTCATATCTGTTTCGTTAAGAGCTCGTATCGTTTTCGTTCATTACTAAACTAAATGAAAACGAAATGAACGAAAACGAATGATAATGAAAAACTCAAAAACTAAACGAATTTCGTGTAATTTCGCTCGTTTTCATCTCGTTTCGCTTCATTAACAGCCCTAGCGGAAACACATAATAATACGGCATCGTACTAACATATTCTTATATTATATAAGTGTATAGTGGAGAAATTAGAGAATCAAATTTAGAAAAATAATAATATAGATTGATAATAACCTTTTTTTGAGGCCGCATACAATATTTTAATAGAGAAATGTAATAAATCAATGCAATACTCTAGAACCAAATACATAAAAAATAAAGAAATAAGTTAAATTATATATTTTCATTCTTATTACATTTTCTCTTTTAGCTAACTAAAAAAAAGTTTCTAGGAATCAAAATAGTAACAATTTTATTTATAATCATGCTTTATACGACTGATAAATTGTGACAAGTACTAAAATTCAGAAGATACGTATCTTCTGAAATTTAGAATAATTTACATTAGTTTTAATAAAGCATGTGATGTCTTTGAAATTCTACTTTTTGTGCTCATTTACAATTTCCAAGTGAATTTATGGAAATATCTTATTTTCAAACCTAATTGCATTTGTATTATTGTCCAGTGATAACATGATTGTCGCTATAAATGTGCTAATTGTAATTGTTTTAGATGTTAGACTACGTAATGTGTCAGAGAATTCATTTCGAGGGCAGATTTCTTAGAGGAATCAGTAAATTATTCAAATCTTGTCTAGAAATTAGAAATATAAATCTCCATGAGTTAGTAAGTTATGGACATGACTTGATAGGTTTGCTACTCTTTAAAATATTAATGTTATATTTTTTCGGAGTATGGTTGAATGCCATAAGCAACATTAACAAGCTATATAGGACTATTTCCTCTTTAGTTTTGTACTTCTTTAATATCAGGCAACGCGCGAGAAAATGGGATTTTTTTTCTTATAACTAGATGGTCTGTTGATATGAGATTGAATGATTAAAACTTATTGTTGTTGGATCTCATTATATAAGTGTTGGATAATATATGATCTGGTTTATTATTTTTGAAAATATACCTTTGCTTCCCTAAAAAAATAATGTAGTTAATAAGTACTTATTTGGACAGTCGGAGAGAGTTTTGGATGTTTGGTTTTATGTGGAACTTAAGTAATTACTACCGATCCGTATTATTATAATTCTTTCAATGTAATATATGAAATCTTCTGGTCTTGTTAATCGATCTTGTTTGATCGTTTTTGACGTGGTCAATTAAATTTGTTGAAATCTCAATTGACTGTTCCCTATCTTTTTCCAATGAGATCAAAATTGATGATTTATAAGTTTCCAGTCTACTTATATAAACAATGTGTAATTCGTTTTATGTTGTCTCTTAGGCCCTTAGCAATTCTGGCTGAATGAAGCACATCAGTTACAGCGTTTCTGTGATTTCGCTTTTATTGTGAGGGAGAATCATTGATTAGTACATAAAAATATACTTAATTTCAAATAAACCCACAGATTCTTAAGTCTTGTTTAAGATTTGGTACATATAATGTAGAATTATGTAGAATCAAAGTTAAAAAAACAAAGAGTAAAAAGAACTAACATCATGTAGCATATGTACTAATTTTTAAAAGTATTTAAAGGCCCGAGTTTTTGATAATTAAGTATCACTTATATGTATCTTTTCATAATTTTCTCTTATTGTGATCTATTGAAGTAATTAGTACAGTACTTAAATGTGACTAAGAGTATCAAACCATATATAAGAATTCATATGAGCAGACTGCAGACATTGCCTTAACCAATTGGCTTTTTCCTGTCCGGGTGTGAATTAATGCCATAGGTAACGTTTGGCGACTAAATTTATGATAATCAAAACATAAAAGAATTCATATGTGGTTGGTCAAGTTTACCTAGACACCTTCTTATAATTTTACAATTGAAGTAGAAGACTCCCATGAGATATCTCGAGCACAATAACAGTATTTGGCTATGACTTGTAAATATGCCGGCTTTCACTAGCTACTTATTTCTTTATTATATTATATATATAGCTACTTATGATGTCACTACTGCTCGTTTTCCCAAACCGATCTTATTTCCTTTCATGTTCGTCTTTCACTTTTTTTTATTAATTTGCCGGATCTTACACACAAACTCAAATAAAAATCATTACAGTTAGGTCGTAGCTTTGTAGATTGTAATATGCCATTTTTATACCTAATAGAAAAGGTATATTCTTTTTTCTTTTCAAGTACTTCAAGCATTTAGAATTTCTTTTCATTTGGCAACATTAGAAGCTTTAAACAAAAATGATAGACGCTCATGGGGATGAACAAGAGGAACAAGATAAAAGCAAGAAGGATAAAGTTGTTCATAACGAATAAGCGATTTACCAGATAATACCCGTATATAGTTCTCTCCCTCCCAGTGTATGTAAACAATGTTATTTGTTGCAAAGTAGGAAAATTTTAAAGGGCATGTTGTGTTCCAGATTTCAAGAAGAAAAAGTTTAACAAACTTTCATACTGAATTTTACTTTTCCTTCTTTTTTTTTTTAAATAATCAGTGGGAAATCCCACAATTTTATTAAATAATAAAGTGAAAAATTGTTATAATTACAATCTATCGCAGTAAACTGTAAACCGACAGAAACTTTAGGACTAAAAAGAATAAAATGAAACTTTGAACACGCGTCCCATTACTAACTCTATTGAACTATTTGTCTACTGTAGAATCATCACTTTCTTATTTAGAGAGAGACTGTCTCTCTTCTTCTTCCAAAAAAAACTCAAAGCTCATTTGATTTGTAAGTAAGAAATTCTCAGAGTTTCAGTGATGATTACCGCCTTGAAATAATCTGATAAGTCTTCTATGCAATTCGAAATTATTGGGTCTTCTTCGCACCCTAAATTCGGCAGGTAATCTGCTCATTTGTTACCTTCTCTTTCTATATGTATAATTGTTAATTCATGAATTTTGAATTGCTGCCTTATTAGATCCATAAGATATATTAAATCCCAATACACTTGGCAACATTAGAAGCTGTAAACAAAAATGATAAGACACTCATGGGGATGAACAAGCCTCTCCCTCCCAGTGTATGTAAACAATGTTTGTTGCAAAGTAGGAAAATTTTAAAGGGCATGTTGTGTTCCAGATTTCAAGAAGAAAAAGTTTAACAAACTTTCATACTGAATTTTACTTTTTCTTTCTTTGAATTAGGATTGCAAAACCCTAAGTTATGCTTTCTTATTAGCTAATTATTGTTAGAGACGTTATCAGAGGGTGTAAATAGTGTTTAAATGGAATAAACATTTAAAAGTTGTACGCACAAAAATAGTTAAAAGCGGTTATTTTTCCTTCGTAAGGAGAAAAAACTGAATTTTGTCACAGTTTTTAATAAGAAAATATTAGCGCGTTGGGAATGAGTACGCTGTTGTGTGAGTTAAGGAGTTATTGGAAAACTAGCAAGCAAATATTTAGACAATCATTTGAGTCTTTGACTGAGTTAGTAAAATCATTTCTTTGCATGCCTTTTAACAGGGGAAGGTTATATGGGCTCTAACAAGTTTAATATTCTTAATTAGTGTAGATGGAAGCGCTTTTTGGAAGCTGGAAAAAAAATATCGTTTACGAGGTTGTTTGTTTCAAAAAATCCAAGTATTAAGCCGAATCGAATATTTCGAAGAACAGATGGGCTCTTATACAATTGTGCAAGAGCTGGGTATCTATTTGCTCAATTCTTGCTAGCCCAGGTTATAATGAAGAGCTCGACTCAGATGAAATATTTCGGTTTGCATTTACCTAAATTACCTAATTCAATGATTATACATACACACAAATACATATTATAAATATATGGGAAATGCTAGCGTGTGTCACTGGGGCACATACTTAGAGTATCAAATGTTGTCCAATAAATTTTCAATATTTTAAATATAATAATACAATAGTATGTAAATGATTGGATGTAGCATTGCTTATATTTAAATCTTGTAAATAAGATAGTGCATTGAATATCATCATTTCTATAATTTGCATTTATTTTCCAATTATAAAGTAAAATGCTGTGTTTACTATTAATGTTTATTATTCTATTGTGAATTTCGAGTGAAGTAATTTTCAATTTTCATTAGGCGGGGTTTTAAATTGTTAATGATTTTAAAATGTTTTGACACATAAAATATACTAAAATTCAATGATTTTTTATTTGTTTAATTAATATTTAATTTTAGCCTAGTTATAACTAGGGTTCTATAATAATATTTGACTTTTTATTGTGTTGTAGAGTTATATATAGATTTGTACATAATTTTTTCGTTACTAATTTGGGGCCTAGATTAATTGTTTTTGATTAACCAAAATCTTCAATTCCAAATATACACACCATATGTTTAATTTTGAAATCTTACAATAAATTCTATTATTACACATTGTTACATTAAATTCTATTATCATGTCAATGATTATTTTCTTATTAGATTTAGCTTAACATATGTGACAGTGACACATGTTAGCATAACCGTATATATATATATATGTGTCTGTGTGGGTGTGCACGCGCGTGTGTGCGCATGCGTGTGTGGGTCTGTAAAAAATGGAGAAAAATGCATATTAGCCAAGGTATCACTGCATGATATTACCTCTTTCTTTCCTTTTTTATTTTCACAAACAAACAAGCTTTATTAATATAAGTGTGACCTAAACCAGATTACATCCATAAAGCAAAATACAAAAACGAAACATCAAACTAAAAGATAACACAAACTCCTATATTAGACTCCTATATTTAGAACACCTAAGCCAGCAATCTTCTCGCTCAAAAATAAACAACACGACCAAAGAAACAAACCGAGAAACTACTCAGAAAAAACTAAACCCTCTGGACATAACCTTGCAAATAAGTGTTTGCATGCCTAATATTTTTCAAGTCATGTTCTTGAATTTTCATAGATTTCTTAAGTTCTGCATTCTCCGTATGTACCTCTTTAATCCTAAAACAAATCCTAAAACAGTCTTTAATACCCAGAAAATCGACCCAAGTGCCCTTGTCATTTACTAAAGCCTTTTTTGCTTTCCAGAAAAACTATTTATATAAAAAAAAAAAGATGTTCTTCTAGTTTGTACGTAGTTTGTCGCAAGAAGCGAGTTAAGAAGTTTTTTTGATATATGTAAAAGTTGGGTTCGAATGCAGAAAACACGAATACATTATGCAACAGTTGTTTTTCCTAAAAATCAAACTATGAGCTAAACCCTATACAGTAGTTACAAGATATGAGTAAACCATATAATTGCACATTCCTATATAGTAGAACCTCCATATAATAATACTCTATATAGGAATAAACTCTATACAGAAATAAAAATTATCGGTCCCGAGTAGATATCGAGCTAGTTGATTTGTTAATTGCGATTAGAATTTTAAATTCGTAAAAAACGCCTAAAACTTTATTCATCCCCCTCTAAGGTTTAGCCGCACGGGCCAACACTGTGTTTACTCAGTTAAAATAAAAATATATACTTGTCATTTAAATATTTGTGTTAGTTAGTGAAACAATGTATACATTTATCTTGTATTATACAATATATATATTTAAATAAAATTATATTTTTTATATATGAACATCCACTTAATAATAACATATATATAGTAATATTTTTTCCTGGTCCCGAGTTTATGACTGTATTTAGGTTCTACTGTATAAAATGAACCACCCTCTATTTGTTTCTCCATAAATTATTTTCCTTGGAAAAAATTTGTTTAGAAAAACTTATATTTTCCCATATTTTCTACTTGTTCGGGCGTTGCAAGAATTTTTTGTGTGGAAATTTTGTACATAGATTTATATTGTGAATGTTTGGCAGCTTTTTTAGGCTTTTTAGCTTTTTCATTAAAAATTTCACGAGTGTTTGGTATATGCCAGCCTTTTTAGTGCTTAAAAAGCTAGTTTTTGGATAAAAAAAAACTAAAAAGCTCAAAAGCGTTGCAGCTACAAATTTGTGTTTTTTTTTTTAGTTTTTTCACATTAGATTCTCCAAAAGTAAAAAAACTATTAGAATGTGGTTATATATTTATAACTCAGTTATAAGTTAAGAGGCGACCAATTACTTACCAACGGGCCATTATTAGGTACTTTTTACTTATTACTTTTTATTTATACATATTAAGTTAACTTTTACATAAATTTTTTATTGGTTTTAACTTATGCATACAAAAAAATTGGTTTCAACTTAAAAGTTATTCATATAGTTAAATTATAATTTATGTTTAACTTATTAATAACATTTAATTATCATTAAATTAATTTTAACTTAAAATATTTATGTTTTTATTTTTAGGAGTTACTAAATTGTAAATAAGTAACTTTCAACTTGTTAGAATTAATGCGAAATAAGTCACTTTTATTTATTCTCCATATGAGTTAATGTCTTATAACAATTCTAACTAATTACAAGAATTTTTTTTAGTGTTAAAGTGTTATTTATACATTTAAACTACTTGGTTTTAGAAGAAAAAAAAATATAAGTTACATTTTTATGTAAGTTACTTTTCCCGTATGATTTGCTATTCACTTAAGATAAGTCAACTTTTTACTAGCAAAAAAGTCTCATTTTACTTGTTTTTTGTTAGTTTTCACTTATAAGTTACTTTTTAAGTTGTAGTCGTTATTAGTAATTTATTTTTCTTTTAAATTACTTTTTCCTTAATAGATTACTTCTAAATTATTTTAAGTTATCATTAGTTAAATTTAACTTTTTTTCTCAATTTTCAGCCAGTTACATTTTGTTATGCTCACGCTATGGTTCCGGAAAATATTTTCCTTAATTTTCCCTCAATTTTGGAAATTTTTTTCCTGGAAAACAAAATTTCCCCCAAAACAAACACAGAGAAAACTATATTTTCTGGAAAAATATTTTTCAACCACCATTTTCCTTCAAAACAAACAGAGATGTGATTTAAGTGAAACAGTTGCGAGTTACCCAAAAATCCGTGGTTACTAGTAATTTCTTTTGCATTGCTGGATTACCCGTAAACATAGCAATGAATATATGTTAAGTAGGAACCAAACCTAGTATCTATCAACCTCGTAAAGATGTTGCAAGCGGCAAAACGTAACTATAAATCGATAGTGAAACAATTTCATCATAGTAGAACAATATTTATCAACGGATTAGTGTAGAAAAGTCAACAGTCTTGAGAAGAAAGAAACTTGAAACATTTTTAAAAAAAATCTTATATATAGCAACCTATTACGAAATAATTGACAAGAAGTTGTTACAGAATCATGTAATAGTTTTTTCAATTTTAGGATACGACACAAGAATGGGTTAAAAGGTAATAATTCACTCTTTTACTTATTTCTATTCCTCATAGGTAAAATAGCCTAAAAAGGTAATATGCATCTTGGTGATGAATGTTTTAAATTGATCGTTCTTAATAATGTATACTGATTAAAGAAAATATCTAATTTGATGAAGACATGCGGAAACACATTATAGTACCGTGATAACATATTCTTATGTAAGTTTATAGGGAGAAACTAGATAATCGAATAATGACAATTAATAATAGAGATTGATGATAACTGTTTTTTCTAGACCACATACAATATTTTTATAGAGAATGTAATAAATCAAATCCAATGCACTTAATTAACCAAATACACAAAAGATATGGAAATATTTTAACAAACTGTCCAGTTTCATTCTTATCACAATTTCTGTTTTAGCCAACTAAAAAGAAGTTTCTAGTTACGCAAGAACAAAAATATTAACATTTATTTTATAATCTTTCTTCTCTTCTTCCACCATCGTTGCCAACTTTCTGGTTGGTTACCTAATTGTTTTCTTTTTTCCTGCTCAGATTAGTTATCTTCTGAAATTTAAAATCATTTACATAAGTTATAATAAAGCATCTGAAGTCGTTGAAAATCTACATTTTGGGGGCATTAGGAATTTCCAAGTGAATTTATGGAATTGGTAGATTATTCAAATCTTGTCTAGAAAGTAGAAATGTAAATCCCCATGATCAGGTAGTAAATTATGAACATGACTTGATAGGTTCCTACTCGTACAGAGATGTTACCATCATGTTTCTTATTTCGGAGTGTGGTTGAATGCCATAAGTAACATCGACAGGCTATATAGGCATATTTCCTCTTTAGTTTCGTCTTTTTTTAATATCACCCAACGCGGGAAATTGGGAAATGATTTTTCGTATAACTAGATGGTCTGTTGATATGAGATGGAATGCTTCAAATTAATTGTTGTCGGATATCAATACAAAATTGTAGGATCGAATATATTTTGGCATTGTATGGTTAAAAATACACCTTTGATTCCCTTTAAAATAATGTAGTTGATTACTTATTTGGACAGTCGGAGAAAGTTTACGATGTTTTCTTTCAAGTGGAACTTAAGTTATTACCACAGCTCCCTGTTAGTGTTATATTCTTTCAATGTAATATATGAATCTCCTCATGGTCTTGTGAATCGACCATGTTTGATTGTTTTTGACCTGGTCGATTAAATTTTTTGAAATCGAAATTGATGGTTTGCTATCTTTACCCAGTGATATCCAATATATTGATTTATCAGTTTCCAGTCTACTTATGTTCAATTTTTATTAGGTTGTTTTTTAGGCCCTTAGCATGTCTGGCTGAATGAAGCACATCAATTCCATTGAATAAGGTATCTGTGATTTCGCTTTTATTATGACCTATTGAAGTAATTAATGCAGTACGTGACGACAAGAAAATAACAGGATGGCAACAACTGGTATGTTACTATGGCTTGTAGCAGAAATTCAGCAACAATATAGCAACGTTTATCAGCACTTAGCAATAGTTTATGTTGCTATGTTGTTGCTAAATGTCATCAACAAGCCATATATTATCAGAGTAACTGTTACTAAACTTTTGCTATCTGGATTTTTTTTTTTTTTTAAGTTATAATATCTCATTCAGCATAAGAAGTGTTTTTTCACTTATTGCGAATTTGATTTTCTGGAAATTGTACCGTCATTTGGTAACATTAATATGTATCATGTTTTTGGCTGTTAGTTCAGGATGATGAAAGCAAATGAGACTCCTGCCCTGTTAAAGAAGAACAAGGGTTAGTGATATTAGATATACAGAGTTCAGAGACTAGTCCTGCAACTACTAATCATTTGTGGAAGTTACAAGTGATCAGTAAGTGAACTACTTCTTAATCAAATATTTGCACTAAACACAATGTTTTGAAAACATGTATGAAATTATCAATAAGTCAAGCTTGAGAATTTAGACATTAGTATATAAATGTCCGTTATGTCTTGGTTATAAATATAGCCTCTTGTAAACATTTATAACGTGTGTGGAAAATAATACAATAAATCAATCAGTTGTGGAATATATACCTGCACAGTTATTCTGCTCCCATAGCCTATCGCGCTCCATCCAACTCAAGTATCAATTGTCAACTGTCAAAAAAGGCCATGACTCGATCGAATCCTACTACACCAAAATAAAATAAAAAATTGCAACAACTCTTACAACAATTGTTGTGCCCCTTCGACACTCTGACCACGTGGCCTACCTACTTGCTGGTTTAGACCCTTCGTACGACTTGGTTATCACCTCCATACACACAATGATAAAAACACCACCTCTCACAACAGTTTATGACCTCTTAATTCGTCAAGAAGATCGCAACATTAAAGCCCATGCGGCCCTTGAAAACCCTTCAGCTAATATAGCTATACATCCCTCCAGTAACCAACAACAAAACTGTCCTCCTCCAAATCATGGTCGTCAAGACCAGAACACCCATCTATATTCCTATTTAAACTCTAACCGTGGGGGAAGAGGTCACAAATCACAATCGTGGTCGTGGCCGTGGACGGGGCAGTTCATCGGAAACCTATATGCCTCGTTGTCCACTCTGTAAGGATTTTGGGCACACTGTTACTCGATGCCAGCTAAGGTTCGATCATTCATTTTAGGGGGTGGCGTCTCAACCTGTAGACTATGCTGCCGGTCCAATCACCACCATTGATCCTTTGTACTGGAGCCACTCACCAGATCACTTCCGACATGAATAATATAAATCTTGGCATGGAACCGTACAAAGGCATGGATCAACTCTAAGTTGGTGATGGCACAGCTTTGCCTATCACTTATATTATTTATTTTTGTAAACGAAGCATATATTACCACCAAACCAAATAGGAACATAATTAACTTATTGCACAAGCGCAGTAAGCTTTAGAAAGCAAAATACATCAACAAAATAAACATTATTTGAAGATTAATATAAAACAAGGAAAAGGGAGAAAAAAAAGAAAATAATTCCAGCCAAAAGAAAAGAAAATAGTTCCAGCCAAATATAAAAAGTCATGCTAATAGAGTGGGAGGTTGATGATGTCGATGCTTTCGACCGAACTTCAGCCTCTTGTGACAATATTTGAATATTCCGGCAAAAATACTAATCAGAATGAGAACTGCAGATATAGTATTGGACTCTTTAATCAGCTTGCTAATGCTCTTAATAATGACACCGCAGCTATCACTTTTTTTGATGTAAAATACCCCCAAAAACTTGCAAGAAATATTCGCTTTCATGAAAACTCCAACTTTTAATCCTTGATTCTTGTTTTTATCTTTGCATTTGTCACGACCTTTCTTCATGACTTGAGGCCCTCTTCGCCCTACTGAATTGAAAGGGTCAATAGGGCACCTGCACAAGCAAACGAAAAAACAGCAGTACGACCTAATCTAGCGCCACTTGACCAAACAACAAGGAAAATTGAACAACAAATTACCTAGTACAAGGAGCGTAATAGCAGCTACTCTCCTTCCTATCACTTATATTGGTGATAGTGTTTTACCTAATTCACACAAGTCGTTAAATTATCTTAAATTCTTCATGTTCCGAATATATGCAAGAACTTAATTTCAATAAGATGATGGGATCACATGTCTATGTCATATAACATTGTGCAAGACCATCTTCGCATTTATCACTAACAATATCTAGCATTCACTAAAGAAGCATTGTGTGATTTATCTATATGCTCGTCTAGATAAAGAGCATCTTTGACGGATTCTTTAGCGTGCTCAATCTCATTACCATTCCCCTTTAGCATGTCTCCCTCGTAAATATTTTTAACAATATCTATCTAAATAGGAATAAATTGAGCAACATGTTCAAGGAAGTTCAGTTATGTCTTCCCCTTCAGGACCAACAAACCAGGGAAAACCCTAGAAACATGATTGAAGACACATAGTGCCTTCTCCCTCACCCCTTTAGCCAAATCATTTATAGTTCTCATATAGGGTTCCCGGTCATACACCCATTCCCATTTGGATGGACAATCATCACACGACACAAAATAAAAAAATCCCGTGTACGTCAAAGGCGAGGTGTTACGGTTTGTGCCTATCTATTATGCTCAACGAATAGTCAGAACGCAGGAACACATCAGTATCGGTCCCATCACGATTACGGCACCCCGTGAAGTACACAACATAGTTATGTAAATCTCTCTGCGGAAGAAGAATGTCGATTTTGGTGCAATTGCATATATATGAAGAGCTTAATAATGTCCCAATGAGGCAAAAACCCGGCCAAGGGTAAAGTTTGGGTTCCTTTACAGTAAACTTTACCCCTTGTCGGGTGTTCGCCTCATTGGGACCTTATTAAGTTCTTCATATGCAAGTGCACCAGAATCGATATTTTTCTTCCATAGAAATATGTACAGAATTACGTTGTGTACTTCACGAGGCCCCGTAACCGTGATGGGACCAATACTGTCGTGTTCCAACGTTTCGTCTATTCGTCGTGCGACATAGATAGGCACAAACCATACACCATCACCGTTGATGTACATGAGAATTTATTATTTCGTGTCATGTGATGATTGCCCATCCGAATGGGAATGGATGTATGACCACGATCCCTATAAAAGAATTATAAGTGATTTGGTTGAAGGGGTGCGGGAGAAGGTACTTTATGACTTCGATCAGGTTTCTAGGGTTTTCCCTGTTTTGTTGGTCCCTAAGCGGAAGAAATAACATAACTTCCCTAAGTGGAACACTATAACTTAATATCAACTAATTATGTTGCCAAACAGTTGCTAAAATTTAGCAACACTCATTTTACCAATGATTTTCGAAAAAATGTATGTTATTATAAATCCAGACATTTTCTTGTACAGTTTTCTTTGTCTTTTTTTATGTAATGACACTTTAGATTAGAAAAATATTATGATTATTCCTATTGTTTTGGATTTTAATTTTATTTATTTAATCGCCACCCTTGTTACCATGGTTTGCTTTTATATTGATTTACATAATAAAACCATTTTGCAGTGGTGTGGTCCGCTGTTTTCGAAGTTATAATTAAAACTTTTAATTACTAATTGTCGGAATGCTTTATGGTTGTTACTATAGTCTGTAAAACTTCTAGATACAACAAGAAGCTAGATGCACCTTAACTAGTAATATGACAACGTAAATTAGTAATTTCCACTTCTATACAGTTATAGTTGTTATCCTGTATACGATGAATCCTCTCTCGTAGCTTAGATACTACTTGTTGTTTCAATGGTAATAGTATTTTTGTTCTGATTTCTGAACTCAATGGAGGGTGTGTACTTACCAGTCAGATGATAATAGTGACTAACTTTTCTTTTCCTCATAACAATATAATCCTTTTACAAAATTTGGTTGTAAAATTCTTTCACTCGTAGTTTCGTTTTACCTTCCCAACATGGGATAAATTATAACTGTCAACTCCCTCGTGTAGTTCTCTATTATTGCACTAAGCCTCTACTCTACCATCCAGAGAAAAAAGAAGAACTAATGTATATGTGAAACAAGAAGAGAATTTGTTTATCGTTCTTGGTTACATTGCTGTGAAGCTATTACAAATATTTATAGCAACAGTAAAATAGTAGAATCTTTAATAATGGTAATACGTGATATCAATCCTTGATTTGAGTGAATAAATACTGCCCCATAATATTATCCTTGATTTGTGTTTTGAATTCTTTCCAAAGTTGGCTGAGAAAATTTGGAAGCTGTATCATTTTGTTTAGTAAATACTTTGTCAACTTTATATTCATTGCCAAGTATTTCTCCATTGGTATTTTCACATTGATGACTATGATCATTTCCTTTAATACCCTCCCTCAAATTATGTCGGGGTCGGAGGCATAATTTGCGAGAAAAATAACGCAGCGAGGTCTTTGACATTGGCTTGGTAAATATATCAGCTAGTTGTTCATTGGTAGGGACATAACGAGTCACAAGGAGCCCATTAGCAACACGTTCCCGAACGAAGTGATAATCTAACTCAATATGTTTGCTGCGGGCATGGAAGACGGGATTAATTGTCATATGTAAAGCGCTGAGATTGTCACAAAACAACACGAGTGGTGACGAAACAGGAACACGAAGATCACGAAGTATAAATGTTAACCATGTGAGCTCAGCTGTAGTATGGGCCATTGCACGATATTCAGCCTCAGTGCTTGAGCGGGAAACCGTTGGTTGTTTCTTTGCACACCATGAGATTAAGTTTTGACCAAGGAATGTATAGAAGCCGGTAGTAGATCGTCGAGTGGTGGGACAGCCAGCCCAATCTGCATCAGAAAATGCACAAAGATCAAGTGTAGTGCGGGAAGTAAAATTAAGGCCTAGATTGATGCTGCCTTTTATATATCGTAAAATTCGACGTACCATTTTTAAATAGGTTAGTGTAGGAGCATGCATAAATTGAGAGACAAAATTTACACTAAACGAAATGTCAGGGCGCGTGAGAGTCAAATATTGTAATGCACCAACAATACCACGAAATTCGCTTGGGTCATCAAGTAAAGTGATACTAGAAGATTTAACAGGTTTTGATTCCAGTGGAGTATTCATTGGCTTTGAATCAACCATCTGCATCTTTTCAAGAATTGTCAAAGCATAATGAGTTTGAGAAAGATGTAAACCATCATGAGTAGGGGAAATTTCAATACCCAAAAAATGATGTATAGGTCCTAAATCTTTCATTGCAAACTCTACACTCAAAACTTTTATAAATTGTTCAACTTCATGTGAATGAGAACCTGTCAATAACATGTCATCAACATATAAGAGTAGAACAAGTGTACCTTTAGATGAGTGGCGAATAAATAGTGAAGGGTCAGCCATGCTACAAAAAAAATCATTAGTACGTAAAAAGATACTAAATCGATCAAACCATGCACGTGGAGCTTGCTTGAGTCCATAAAGAGCACGGTGAAGCTTGCACACATGATTAGGATTTTGCAAATCAACCATTCCAGGAGGTTGCTCCATGAAAATGTCCTCACTAATATGACCATGAAAAAATGCATTTTTAACATCAAGTTGTCGAATACCCCATTGTCGTACAAGGGCAAGACTAAGAACAATACGTATGGTTCCTGGTTTAATAACAGGGGAAAAAGTTTCAGTAAAATCAATCCCATCTAATTGATGATATCCTTTAGCTACCAAGTGTGCCTTAAGGAGATCAAGTGAGCCATCGGTGTTCAGTTTTGTCTTGAACACCCATTTTGAGCCTATCACGTGCATTTGTGGTTGACGTGGAATGAGTGTCCATGTTTTATTATGGTGAAGTGCAGCGAGTTCTTCACTCATAGCATGACGCCACCCTTCGTGTTTAAGAGCAGTTCGGACGCTAAGAGGCTCACGGGGAATTGATTGCGTGTGGACTGTTAATGCGTATTTTGGGTTGGGCTTAATTGTGCCCGTTTGAGCACGGGTAACCATAGAGTGGTGCGAGGTGGACGAAGAGGTTGTAAGGTCTGTAGGTTGTTCGGTAACGACCACATGATCATAGATCCCTATTGACAAATTGGGAGAATTGTCAGGAGATGATTGTGGGGAAGTGTCAAATGAAATGGGCACTAATTGGTTAATAATAGCTTCAGAATTTGAGTTGGCAACAGCGGAGTCTAGCGGTGAAGTTTGGGTGCTAATGATAGGAGTAGTAGTATTTTCTGAACTTATGGTGGTACAAGATGTGTCTAAGGGTGAAGTTACAGTGTGTAATATGGGACTATAATTAGGCAGCGGAATTGTGGAAAGCTCGTCATCGGATTTTTCTGCAGAAAAATCCATGTCAGTAACCGGAATAGTAAGCCAATTGTCAAATATACTTAGTAGTTGATTGTGCAAATTAGTCGATTTAGATGTTTGCTGAAACGGAAAACACTTTTCATCAAACACTACATGACGGGAAATTATTATCTTCCGACTTGACGGATGAAAACATTTATACCCTTTATATTGGTTACTATACCCGATAAAAACGCATGCTACTGTTTTTGGATCAAATTTATTGTTACGAGTGCCCCAAGTGTAAGGAAAACATTTATATCCAAATACACGTAGTGAAGAGTAATTCGGATAAGTACCATGTAGTTTTAAAAAAGGAGTATCAAAGTTTATAGCAGATGAAGGAAGACGATTATATAAATAAACAGCCGTAGAAAAAGCTTCAACGCATAAATACAATGGAGCTCCACTATGAAAGAGCATTGTCAAACCAAGTTCACGAATAATACGATGTCGTCGTTCGACCATACCTGTTTGTTCCGGTGTGTGTGGACAAGAAATTATATGAAGGATACCTTGTGCTTGAAAATAAGATCCAAGCTTGTTATTAACAAACTCACCACCACCATCTGAATGAAACACTTTAATTTTTTTGTTAAATTGTCTATCAACATATTTTTCGAATAAAAAATAAACATCACTAAATTCTGATTTCCTTTTCAGAGGGACAAACCAAGTAAAACGAGAAAAATCATCAACAAAACACGCATAATATCGGAAAGAACCAAGAGACGTTACAGGAGCTGGCCCCCATAAATCACAATGTATTTTATCAAATACTTCTACACTAGAATTTTTAGAATTATAAAACGGAAATTTACTAATTTTTCCTAATTAGCAACTGTCACAAAAAGACGGTGACTTATTCGAGCCTACTACTTCGATATGACCCTTATTCTTAAGACGTTGTAAAGATGAAAGTTGTGGGTGTCCTAGCCGTTGATGCCAAATATCCATCGTCCCAGTTTTATAACGATTAGCAAAATGTAGTTCATGTGGATTAGAAAGAACGTAAAGATTACCCTTGCACTTCCCCGTCATCACTATTCGACCTGTTTCTCGTTCCTTCACACACAAACCATTGTTAGAAAATTCACAATTTAAAGGAAAATCATCGGTTAGTTGGCTGACTGATAATAAATTTTTAGCTAATTGGGGAACAAGGAAAACATCTCTTAAAGTAAATTCCATAGATTTGTATTTAATACAAGTGTCCCCAATAGCTTCAATAGCCAATGATGTTCCATCACCAATCTGGACAAAGTCGATACCGAGAAATTTTCTTAAATTTTTTAACATACCTGCATTACCTGTCATGTGGTTCGATGCTCCGGTGTCGGTAATCCATTCAGGTTCATAAACCGATGTATCAAGGGTGAGTGCAGCAAGTGCTTGTGGAAGCTCATCATGTTTTTCCTGTAGTTTAGGTATAAACCAACATATTTTGGCTATATGTCCGGGAGTATCGCAATATTGACACCTCTCGCCTCGATATTTTTCACGCTCACCCGGAGTCATGCGTCGTTGTCCATGTGGGGGCAGGCGTCGGCTAAGGGCATTCATATTTTGGTGAATTGGGCGTGAGGCATTTTGGTTTTTGGCTTCACGTGTTTGTTGAAAGGGCATCGAAGAAGTGGAGTTATTAGAGTTGTGAGCCTGGAATCCTCGTCCGCTTGAGTTGAAGTGATTTTGATTTTTTCGAGTTGGTGACTCCCAGGAAGTGTGTTGCTTATGGCTAAAGAATGCCATGGGCGGAGTGGAGTTGATATTGAACCATGATTGTCGTTGCTCAAATCCTTGAAGGAGAGACACAAGCTCCGAGTAACTTGGAGTTGGAGGCTTGAGCATTGACGTAGTAAAAGACTCGTATTTTGGTCCCAGACTTGTCAAAAGAGAAAATATTTTTTGTTTTTCATCAAGAGGACTGCCAAGTGCTGCAAGGTTGTCACATGTGCTCTTGAATTGTCTTAGGTGGTTTTCAATGGTCGTGTCTTCATTTTTGCGAAGATACGTAATTTCTTGTCGGAGCGTAAACTCACGCTCTTGAGATATTTGGGCATAGGATTTTTGCAAGGCATCCCAAACTTTATGGGCCGTGTCTAACCCTATGACCAAACCAAGAGCTTCTTCGGTTAGCGTTCCAATAATCCATCCTCGAAGAAGACGATCGGAACTACGCCAACTGATGTAGTCTTTGGTTAGAACCTTTGTGGGAATTTCAGTTGTGGGGGTGGTGTACATTTCTGGTATTTGGGTTTCACCGGTAAGGTGACCGATAAGTTCTTGGCTTTCGGCAAGTGCCATTGCTTGCTCACGCCATAAGTGATAGTTGTTGTGTTTGAGTTTAAGGGTAATAAAGTTACTGACATTGAAAGAAATTTGTGCCATTGATGTGAGATTTTAACACTCACGTCGGCTCTGGTACCAAGAGAAAAAAGAAGAACTAATGTATATGTGAAACAAGAAGAGAATTTGTTTATCGTTCTTGGTTACATTGCTGTGAAGCTATTACAAATATTTATAGCAATAGTAAAATAGTAGACTCTTTAATAATGGTAATACGTGATATCAATACTTGATTTGAGTGAATAAATATTACCCCATAATATTATCCTTGATTTGTGTTTTGAATTCTTTTCAAAGTTGACTGAGAGAATTTGGAAGTTGTATCATTTTGTTTAGTAAATACTTTGTCAACTTTATATTCATTGCCAAGTATTTCTCCATTGGTATTTTCACATTGATGACTATGATCATTTCCTTTAATACATCCACGGTGACTTCTACCACTACTATTACATTCATCACTATTATTAAAACCACTATTCTATTTAATAATGATTAACTTGTTACTTATTACGAGCCTCCAGTTCACATGTTTGTTGTTATAATTTATCATGGGATTTAACCAATGTTTTAAATAGTGTTATCGCTACCGTAGCGTTTTTTTGAGAGAAACGCTAAAAACACAAATAGCGTTGCTACATAGGGCTTTGCAGTGTATTTTTTTTTTTGCCTAAATACATATAAATATAGTATTAAATTTAAAAATCTAATAAAAATTAACTAAATATATATATATAATTGTAACTAATAATCACAAAATGATTATACTTGAGATGCCAGAGTATTTACTTTGTTTGCAATAGTTTTGGGGTTTGATTCTCTTTAAGTTCCAATAATTTCATTAAAATTTTGACCAAAAACAAAAATAAAATAAATTTTTTTTTTTTTTTTTGGACTGCACCCGCTATAGCGTAAATAGCGTTCCTATAGCGCGAATTTAGCATTTTTCCATCCAAATAGCATTTTAGCGTTTCGTTTTTCTTTCAAAAACCACTATATCGCACAATGTTGTGCAATGTTGCGAGCTTTTTAAAACAGTGGATTTAACTGCATTGAAGAATACCGAATGCGAGTGTATCTCTGTTAGAAATTCCACCTTTTAGAACATAATTTGCTTATCTGTCTAAAAAATAGCAGGTACGTAATGACGTTCCTCTAGTTTTCATTTTTGACCATTATCTGCAGCCATGCAACTGTTATTTGGCATGTCTTAATTGCGGTCATTTGTAGAAGAAGCCTTATGTTATAGTCCATGTTTACTTTGCATCCGCTCGCTCCACCACTGAGAAACAAGTAAAATATTCTCCGTTATAGTCCATGTTTACTTTGCATCCGCTCTTTCTTGATATTCCTTTGCTATGCTGGTGTCGAGTAGTAGGTTTCTTTTCCGGAAATAGGAACTATTTATAGTTAAAAGTTCCACCGGTCTCTTATATACATGCATCGTTGCAGTTGCATTTTGCAAATTTCAGTTACTACAATTGGTTTAAAATATAAGTATTAATGAGTACTTATCTGATACTGTAATTACCTGTACCAGAAGAAGCAGATATTATAACATAAAGCATAGGGAGCTCCATATGTATTCCAAATTCACTTAGACTTGCATAGGGAGCTTACTCGTAAACCTTTACCGGAAAATGCATGTTGCTCTCTATCTGCCGACCTTCTCACCCGATAAAATAAGCCCTTCTGACGAAAGTTTTAACTCGATTTTAAGAGAATTGAAAGGTAACCTTCTTACTAAAAATTATGAAAACACTCTGTTACCAACATTCAACACCATCTTACTCAATTCTTCTAAGTTTCCAACTAAAGTCGTTTATATCTTCGATCTGTCCTCTTTACAATCTGCTTAATAAATTTGCTTAAACTAGTTTGGTTACTATGCAACCCACTAGGCTATCAACCCCCGGGAATAGCCTAGTGGGCTAGAGCACTCACTATCAATAGGAGGTGCAGGGTTTGAGTCTTATTAACGGTGGTAGGTGTGAAGTCACTTGATTCTTCTTAATAATATTTAAAATTAGTTTGGTTACTATGCCTCGAAAACTAATATACGAAAACAAATTCCTTAAAGGAAAGCTTGACATATATAATTTTGTTTCTATGCTTTAATCATCATATTTGTCTCAAACAAGAAGATCATTAATTTTGGTTTAACATATATATCTCAATTCCTTAAAGGAAAACTCTACATAGCTAGTTTTTGGGTTTAGAATATCCAAGTATTGTTATTGTATGTTTCAAAGTACTCTATTGTTATTTTACTTCAAGATGCGCCAAAATAGATGAAAGTTCCCAAACTCAAATCTAGCTTGTTTATGAGACTATATGGCTGAAAATATCATTATAGAATACATGATACCCCTCCCTGCATTGCATCGTGCTCCAACAAATACTCTCTCCATCCCAAAATTCTTAGTTGTTATTTAATTTAATGATGTATTAAAAGTAACCAGTTTACTAGAATATAACAAAAAAGACAGAAGTAGATAAAATGACGAGACAAAATTGTGTTAATAAAAGTGTGGGAAGTGAAACATCCTGTCTGTTGAAGAAGATTTCCAATTAAGCATCGGGTATAAAATTTGAGTACAAAATTAATATCTGAAGCTTTTCATTTATATTTTCATACTCTCAGCTTTACATCATTTCCATATATACTGTTTTTTCTTCTTATCTGGCTAAAATAAATGATTTATTAGGGACAATAAAATTAACGTCTATTCGTTCAAATTTGCGAGCCCGTATATGCTTCCCATTGATACGAAACTTGGCAATGTTGTTCCCACCAAGAATATAATCAATAGTCGGAATTGTATGAACCTCCATACGAGCGTATAAAGATTGATTGGCAGAATTGTAGTCGTCCATCCAAACATTGTTTACGCAATCCCCAAAATGACCATTGAAAATATCTCTTATTTCAGTTTCCGTCAGAGGGTACATCCTCGAAAACGTCAAAAACAATGTTATATCATCTACGGGGAAATGTATGTCCAGTGACCAATAAAATATCTGGTGTAGCGGTTCTTTTGAGCAACAACGTACTATTACGAACTTTGGGTCATATGATAAAGGTAAATAAAGAGTCTTCACAGATGTGAAACTATTTTTAGTTGTTTAAATACATCCATGATTTGCTCAAATTAAAAATTCAGGACAAAAGTATGTAAACCAGAACTCTCTCACTCCAGCCCTGAGAAACAAGTAAAACATTTTCCGTTATAGTCCATGTTTACATTTCTTTGGCTTTCTTGATATTATTTTGTCATTGGCGTCGAGTAATAAATTTCTTTTTCTGAAATAGGAAGTATATGTAGTTGGTAGTTCCACCAGTATTTTATATACATGCATCGTTGCAGTTGCATTTTGCAAATTTCAGTTGCTACAATTGGTTAAAGATATAAGTAATAATGAATACTAATCTGATACTGTCATTACATGTACCAGAAGAAACCTTATAATATCTCCTTCAGCATAAGATGTGAGTTTCCGTTTATTGAAAAACTCTTCCCAGATTTAATTTTTCTGGAAATAGAACTGTCATTTGTTAACATTAATATATATCATGTTTTTGGTTGTTAGTTCAGGATGATGAAAGCAAATGAGACTCCTGTCCTGTTGAAGAAGAACAAGGGTCAATGATATATTTACCGAGTTCCGAGACTAGTCCACAAATTACTAATCATTTGCAGAAGTTACAAGTGATCAGTAAGTATAACTGTTTCTTAATCAAATATTTGCACTAAACATGTACAGTATCTACCTTGTGTAGGTTAAGTTTGTACTATTTTTAATACTATTCTAATTCGATTTTCACAAGTTACATACAGATCTTGCACCATCCTTGTGTTTTTTTTAATCATCCTACAGTTTCGCTTTTTAGTTTTCTTACGAAAACTATGGGCCTTCAGATTTTGTAATTGAAACAACTGAAATAATTAAAATATTGCATTAAGCTATCTTCATAATTGCAGAGGTTCGAAGGAAACTTAAACTCGAGGGGGAGACACACATCAACTTCACTTTCAACAACTGATTACATGACCAGGATAATACCACCATAAGTATTCATTCAAAGAAAAGTGTTGATGACGATCGAGTAAATATATACGGAGAGCACGGATATACTAAATCTTATAGTGACTTGGCAAAGGCGAAGAGACAATCACCAACATCAGAACAGAATCATCATTAAATTGCGAGGCTAGTCTTTTCTTGGGCATCGTCAGATATCAGAGGGCCAACTCTAACTTTGTCGCTATCTAATGGGAATTCTATAAATATAACTTATTTAAATATGCGATGGGGATAGTAGCCATAGATTGACCTAATTTAGGTTAAGAAAATTAAAATCCATATGTGCAGGCCTCAGATTTTGGTTTATTAGCAGTATAGCACGGTTATAGTTGTATTAACAGGCTGTATAATTCCGGTCAATGGCAGTTAGATGTAAATATGTTGTTTTAATTATTTAACAGTCTAGAAATTTCACTTTCTTATGCTGCTTCCCTTTAAGAGTTCTTTTCTTCTTCCATAGCTACGAAGTTAATATGACCATTAAACAAGTCGGTTCAAGTCAGAAAATCATGTATATTTTCTAGATTTTCTCATTGTCTATGTGATTTTACTATTGTGAAGTTCTAATCTGGGCCATTTTACATTTTGGAAACAAGAGCATCATAACAAGATTAAATTATCAACACTTCTGCTGCAAAAAAACATCGAATGATTATAATTGTTCACTGTTGTGGCGGATATTAGCTTATGCTGTGTAGTTCTTACACACCTATATATGTTATATTGCGTGCTACTTGCCTAACGTATATGGATTAAGATCAGTACCGACTTTTGCTCAGTGTGTGTTATAATCAGGGGCAGAGCCAATGTATGCCCAATGAGGGCTGTAGCCCCCGCTGGAATTTGAAAAACTATTATTTTATATGTAATTAATTGTTAATTAAAGTTTAGTATAGCATAATGGTTCAATGTTAAAACCATAATATTTGATGTGGTGCTTGTTTGTTGGTTTGAATCTCCACAGGAGAAATTATCATATTTTGGTTTTTGGGTAAAAATATTACATTGGTACTATTATATGTGTATTATATGTTGTGATAAAAATATTTTTTTGTGTTTCATTTTTACAAAAAAAAATAATCTAAAACATTGTATAGTTTCTTAAAATCTTCATAAATATTGAAATTTGAAATCACTATTACATCTTTGTAGTTGTACTAAATATAAATAAACTCCATGGCCTAAATTTATTAAAATGCAATTTATTCTTTATTGTCATCGTTCAATTTAACCAATCAATAAAGAATATTGGAGAATTGATAACATCATTTGCAAAACGCTTATCATATCTAAAAAATAAGATATATATCCATTATATTGTGCCACCGTTCAGTTGAAATTCTGGCTCCGCCCCTAGTTATAATTATAGTTTTGACTTCATTAAAAGTCTGATTTGGTCTGAAGTCTTTCAAGGAAAATTTTGGTTAATTTGGGTTGAATTGGATAAGCTTCGCTGCATTTTTTTCAAACGAAAAGGGTGAAATTTCTTCTAAAGTGATGCTATAGTAATTTATAAATTATAAAAACAAGTTAGGTGACATTGTTCAACTCAGAGTACTTTCCTTCGTCTACCGTTTCCACTAAAAAAATGTCAAGATCGAAACATAGAGGTTTTTGAAAACTGTTGTTAAACTGAGTTTCCTAACTTTTTGGAAAAGTTTACTAACAATTTTGTTGCTAAAATTTAACGTCACTCATTTCATCGACTTTTAAAAAGGTGTTGTTGCTATCCCAACATTTATTTCTTGTGTTCACAACTTAACTAACTCTCATTACCAGATGTTATTTCTGATAAGTAAATCATGCATATGAGTTCTACCATAATATATATGTAGTGAAGACTTACATAAAATTCTTTCTGGTACATCAAAAGCCTTCAAACAGGCTAACCTTATGGGTGCCTACTACCACTCACATCCTTCAAAAGTAGTTTGACTACACTATCTGGGCAACTTTCCAAAGGCGAAATTTTCTAGACATTTTTCTACCCGTCTTTGCTAAGTGTTCAAAGGAACAGTGCCCTGTGTGAAGAGCATAAGTTATGAAAGTATTGTATTCAGACAACATAAATCTAACATCCTATCAAACCATGGAATAGGCCGTTAGTACTGTTGAAAAAAGTAACTTGTATGGTATTAATTTTATGGTATTATTATTATTTAGCATTTACATTTTATAAGTTTTTAGAGATCATGGATTTAGCATTTATATTTTATAAGTTTTTTTAGAGATCATGGGTTCATGGGATTAAAACTATGTAACCTTTCATTTACTACATTCATGTTGAGTTTAGTATAAATAAGTGATGTTTTTACCTTTATAAGACACACCAAAATAATAAAAAGTCATTTCCCCTCTCTTGTGTTTTTTTCTACCATTTTGTTACTAATTTTCCGACATCCTTTGATATTCTTTCAAATCCAACAGTGGTACCAGAGCCAACGGTCCCAAAATGGCCGGTGAAATGACCCCTTTTATCCACATGCTTAAGAAAGATTTCTACGATAATTGGAGCATAAGAATGAAAGTGCTTCTCGGTTCCCGAAATGTGTGAGAAATCGTAGAGACCGGGTATAATGAACCCGAAGAAGACGCTGACGTAACTCAGGCTCAAATGGAGGACTTAAAGAAGAAGGATCGAAAGTCTCTTAACATAATCCATCAAGCTTTGGATGAAACTATGTTCGGAAAGGTGGCGTGTGCAACCACAAGCAAAGAAGCTTGGGATATTTTGAAGAATTCGTTCAAAAGAGTTGACAAGGTAAAAAAGATTCGACTCCAAACCTTACGTGGTGATTTTGAGTCTTTGTGTGAAAGTCTCCGAATCAGTTGACGATTATTTTTCATGAGTTCAAAAGGTCGTCAATCAAATGAAAAGATACGGAGAAAAATTGGACGACACACGTGTTGTCGAAAAAATTCTACGTTCTTTAGATTTCAAATGGGATTATATTGTTGTGGCTATCGAGGAATCTAAAGACATGGAATCTATGACGGTGGATCAACTTTTGGGCTCGCTCCAAGATCATGAAGAAAAACTCAACAAAAGAGTTGTGAAAGAAGAGCCGCTCGAGCAAGCTCTTCAAACGAAATTTAGTATGAACGAGAAAAGTTTTGACAACTCTAATTGCCAATGAGAAAGTGATCGAGGTCAAAATTATGTCGTGGTGGTTACAACTCTTTCAAAAAAGAAGAGAGGAGACAAAACTCTTATCCAACAAGAGGCCGTGGAATAGGAGAAAATTATAATGGAAAACCGAGGTATGATAAGTCCCAAATTAAATGTTATAATTGTCAAAAAATTGGGCATTACGCTTCCGAGTGTAGATTGAGTAATAATAAATTTAACGAAAGGGGTAATTTTTCTGGAGAAAATAAAGAACGTTTTACACTTTTATTTGAGCATAATGAAAATAAAAGCGGAGAAAATACGTGTTATTTAGATACGGGGGCTAGCAACCATATGTGTGGTAATAAAAATATGTTTAACGAAATTGATTAAACGGCAAATGGAGATATTTATTTTGGTGATGAATCTAAAATTCCCGTGAAAGAGAAGGAAAAATTCTTAATCCAATTGAAAAATGGAGAAAATGATTTTATCTCGAACGTTTATTATGTGTCAAATATGAAGTCTACTATTTTGAGTTTGGGACAACTTTTGAAAAAGGGCTATGATATTCATTCGAAAAATTATAATATTTTATTAAGTGATAAAAATGAGAATTTGGTTGAAAAAGGCCCGATGTCGAAAAATATAATGTTTTCTTTGGATATTCAAAATGGTGGGGCTAAATGTTTGAAAGCGTGTTTTAAAGAAAAATCGTGGCTTTGGCATTTGAGATTTGGGCACCTTAATTTTGGTGGTTTGAAATTGTTGAGTAGTAAAAATATGCTGAAAGCTTTAACTCATATTGATCATGTTGATGAACTTTGTGAGGCATGTTTGTTTGGAAAACAACCGAGGAAAAGTTTTCCGAAACAAGAGACTACATGAGCTAAAAAACCATTGAAACTTGTTCATACAGATATTTGTCGTCCTATTAAACCATGTTCTCTTGGAAAAAGCAATTATTTTTCTCTTTTTATTGATGATTTTAGTCGAAAGATTTAGGTTTATTTTTTAAAACAAAAATCCGATGTTTTTGATACTTTCAAAAAATTTAAATCTCGTGTTGAAAATGAAAGTGATCACAAAATAAATTCTATGAAATCGGATCGAGAGGGAGAATTTCTCTCAAATGATTTTGAAAATTATTGCGAAGAAAATGTAATTTTTTGTTCTTTGACGGTTCCTTATACCCCACAACAAAATGGGGTTGTTGAAAAAAAAAAACCGATCTCTTTTAAATGTGTCTCGTAGCATGCTTAAAAGTAAAAATGTTCCAAAAGAGTTTTGGGCCAAGGCCGTGGATAGTGCGGTTTATTTATCGAACCGTTCTCCATCCCGAAGTGTTTGGGGTAAAACTCCCGAGGAAGCATGGAGCGAAAGAAAACCGGTTATTTCTCACTTACGAGTTTTTGGGAGTATTGCGTATGCTCATGTTCCGGATCAAAAAAGGTCCAAATTAGACGACAAAAGTAAAAACTTTCTATTTATCGGTTACGACTCGAGGGCGAAAGGCTATAAATTATATAATCCGGAAAATGGAAAATTTGTTATTAGTCGGGATGTTGAGTTTGATGAAGAGGGAAAATGGGATTGGGACAAAAATGAAAACGACTACGATTTTTTCCCTTATTATGGCGATGAAGAATATGAGAAAATCGAAATGGAAGAAGAGCTCGCTACTCCACCTCCATCAGTACAATCATAAGTCCAACTACAATCCCCAATTGACAAAAGTTGTAGCGAAAGAACGCCACGTTTCTGTACTATGCAAGAGTTATATGAGGTAACGGAAAATGTTGATAATGTTACTCTATTTTGTCTTTTTGCGGGTTGTGAACCGATAGGTTATGGAGAGGCGATGGAAAATAAAAATTGGAGAAAACATATGGATGAGGAAATGGACTCGATAATAAAAAATGATATGTGGGAGTTGGCGGATTTACCGAAAGGACACAAAGCTATTTGTGCTAAATGGGTTTATAAAGAGAAAAAAAAGTCAAAAGGAGAAATCAAAAAAATATAAAGAAAGGTTGGTCGCAAAAAGATACAACCAAAGGGCCGGCATCGATTTTGATGAGGTATTTCCTCCCGTAGCTCATCTAGAAACTGTTAGATTTTTAATTTCTTTGGCCGTTCAAAATAATTGGAAAATAAACCAAATGGATGTAAAATCGGCGTTTTTAAATGGAAATTTAGAAGAAGAGGTTTATTTGCAACAACCACCGGGTTATGAGATTATGGGATTTGAAAATAAAGTTTTAAAATTGAAAAAAGCACTTTACGGTTTGAAACAAGCCCCGAGAGCTTGGAATACTAGAATTGATAAGTATTTCCAAGAAAATAATTTTATAAGTTGTCCACGTGAGCATTCTCTTTATGTGAAAATGGATAAAAATGGTAATGTGTTGATTGTTTGCCAATATGTTGATGATTTGATTTTTACGGGAAATAATCTGAAGTTATTTGAAGATTTTAAAAGGGTAATGAGTCATGAATTTGAAATAACGGATATTGGTCTTATGTCGTATTATATTGGAATTGAGGTGAAACAAAATAAATTTTGAATTTTTATTTCGCAAGAAGGTTATGCAAAAAACATCCTTAAAAAGTTTAAAATGGATGGGTGTATGTAACATCCCGTATTTTTATAAGTAATTTTTATTTATGTTTTAATTTATCCAAAAACGTTTTATTCAAAATTTTACCAAAAACCGGTCACTCGACTAATTTTTAGCCAAAAACCGAAACTCTTCTGAAAAACTTTATTTTAAAAAACCTGTTACTAATTTTACTAATAAAAAGGACCCAATAGATTTGTTTCTAAAAATTTGTTATTATTGAGTAGTTTATTAATATTTTTGATTAAAAGTTAGCTTTTAGAACTTTGGAGACCAAATAGTTCGCTTCCACAAACTATCAAAAAACAGTTTTTCTAAACCTAAAAATCAGCCCACTTTCATTCTTTAAACCTAAAAACAAGAGAGAAAAAGAGAGAAAAGAGAGAAAAGAGAAGAAGAAGACAAACCACGTTAGCGGATTATCACCGGAATCATCTCCTCTACACGCTAAGGTAACGGGGGTTATCCATTGCGACTAGACGAGGGTGTATGTTAAGATTAGGTTTTACGTTTAGTATAAATTGGGGGTTTTTGCCTTTTATATTAATTATGTTCTTAAATTGTTAATTGGGGTTAGTTGTTATATTTTTAATTCGCTTCTTTGATTTTGGATTAGTTGTGGATTTAGTATCTTGATTTCAGATTAATGATAATATTAATGGGTTGCGTGTTATATGCATTGATTATGTATTATTATGGTTGTTGATAGAATTGGGTAAATTATTGTTGAATAAAGATGTGTTTTATATTGCGTATACAAGGTGTTTGTTAAAATGCCTGAATGAGTTTTTATGTTGATTAGACTTGTTTGGTTAGTTGTGAATCTAGCACCTATGCTTTTGGATTATGTTGTATTACGTTACGTGACGTATGAGATTGTGTTATTTGAATAGTATAACATTATTGGCCGAGGCCTTAATATTGATACATTAGCAATGGTCTCTGTCTCTTCCTAATTTCGGGGACAGAAGACGGCCGTGGGGATAGGGAATGACTCGTCTTACGGACTGGGGCGAGTGGCATGAGAGGTCCTAGTGTGCACTATATTTATTTTTATGTTAGCTATGGTCTCTGTCTCTTCCTAATTTCGGGGACAGTAGACGGCCGTGGGGATAGGGAATGACTCGTCTTACGGACTGGGACGAGTGGCATGAGAGGTCCAAGTGCGCACTTTAAATCTACTTTTATGTTAGCAATGGTCTCTGTCTCTTCCTAATTCCGGGGACAGAAGACGGCCGAGGGGATAGAGAATGACCTACCTTACGGACTGTGGTAGGTGGCATGAGAGGTCCATGTTTGTTATAGATTTGTGTTGACGTTATTTAATTTATTTAATTCATCCCGTTATAGAATGTTATTATATTTCTTTTTATACGTCGATTATTGTAGTTGTAGAATTTGTGAGCTCTTGCGTTTATGGGATGGAGTGACGGTATTTGTGGTGCCGTCCCGTCTAGTTACGTGCGTGGGACTCACCGTTACAATTTTGTATTTCAGGTACCAATTAGGTTGGCATGTTTGGATAAGAGCTGTTGCATTGCAACATCATGGGCTTGGGGCTTCCGTTTTCCTTTCATTTTTATTATATTTTGAGGTTGTAGCCTATGGGCAAATTATTCGTTTAGTATTCTTTTTTTTTAGTGTGTCAAAACCATTTTGCTTGTAGCCGCATTTGGCAACATTTTTATTTAATTGTCAATTGTTCTTTCAGCTCGTATTTATTTCTTTTAAAAAATTTTAAATTCGTACCAACAGGTTCTATTTTCTTTTGTTTTAAAAAGGTCATGCCTCGATGTCCGTTTTTAGGATTTTGGGGCTTGACAGTGTAAGACGATAAATACCCCGGTAGATTGTGCTACAAAATTATCGAAATATTTTGAGAATGAAAGTGTGGATCTGATGTTTTTTAAGAGTCTGGTGGAAGCTTACGATATTTAACTATTACTCGACCGGATATTTTATATGGAGTTGGTCTTATTAGCCGTTATATGGAAACTCCAACTTTGTCGCATTTGAAGGCCGCGAAACGAATCTTCCGTTATATAAAAGGTATGGTTGATTTTGGATTAAATTACTCATTTTCTAATAATTTTGAGTTGATTGGCTATAGTGATTACGATTGGGGAGGCGATATTGATGATCGTAAAATTACAAGTGGCTTTGTTTTTTATATGGGAGATACGGCTTTTACTTAGAGTTCGAAAAAACAACCAATTGTGGCACTATCTACATGTGAAGCCGAATATGTTGCCGCTAGTTCTTATATTTGTCAAGCGATTTGGTTATGAAATTTGTTGAAAGAATTGAGGATGCCACAAAATGAAGCTACGAAAGGGTTTGTTGATAATAAGTCCGCGATTGCCCTAGCGAAAAATCCGGTGTTTCATGATTGAAGTAAGCATATCGACACGCGTTATCATTTTATTCGCGAGTGTATTGAAAATAAGGATGTTGAACTAAAGTACACGAAGTCAAAAGATCAATTGGCGGAAATTTTTACGAAGGCTCTCAAGTACGAAGATTTTCAAATATTGAGGATTATGCTCGGAGTTACCAAACAAGATTAAAGGGGAGTGTTGAAAAAAATAACTTGTATGGTATTAATTTTGTGGTATTATTATTATTTAGTATTTACATTTTATAAGTTTTTAGAGATCATGGATCTAGCATTTATATTTTATAACTTTTTTTTAGAGATCACGGGTTCATGAGATTAAAACTATATAACATTTCATTTACTACATTCATGTTGAGTTTAGTATAAATAAGCGATGTTTTTACCTTTGTAAGACACACTAAAATAATAAAAAGTCATTTTTCCTTTTTTGTGTTTTTTTCTACCATTTTGTTACTAGTTTTCCGACCTCCTTTGATATTCTTTCAAATCCAACAAGTACTACGAAGGACGGCGTATACACGATCACTCAACCTAATGACTTTTGCCACTATAAGAAACTGTCAGCATAACAAGAGATCATGTTGATATTTCGTCAATAAAATGGATGTGCGTATATTAACAACATATATAGCAATTCAATATCCAGTTTCTAATCTAGTCACACTTACTACAGCGAGAACATCGCAGCGAGAACATATTCTTGTAGTATTCTAATTCATTGTATGTGAATGCTTTAAGTTGTAGTATAATCAACATTATCAGAAACCTTTTTCACAACGGAATTTGTATAATCCACAAGGCAAGTATAAATAAAATTAGAGGCTTACGACATATATAATCTAAAAAAATAAAGAATCCCAATATTTATAAAAACAAGACTTGGAACTTAAACTTTACTCGAGCAAAAAAATTCTTTCAAATTGCATCCAAACACACTTCTCCGTCTTCTACCATTCCAAGTGGAAGTTTTACTTTGAAATCAACACAAGAGTATTGAAAACAGATAATATACTACAAGCGCAAGGATGACAAAAAGGAATCCCGTGCTCACACGAGCCTCCCTGCCAGTAATTACAAAAAGTTCAAATTTTTCTACACATACTTTTTTTTATATTATTATTTACATTTTCATCACAATCTCTGAAGCTGTGGCAAAACATACTAGTACCGGGTAAGATAATCATTGTTTTCCTATAACACACAATGCATTCATAGACAGAAATAAGTAGTAAAAATTCATACAATATAGTATATGTTAGGGCTGGGTGAAAAACCGGGAAAATCGAACCGAACCGATAACCGAACCGAAAAAGACCGAAACTGAAAAACCGAAAAATTTTCGGGTCGGTTTTGGTTTTCAATAAAACCGAACCAAAAAAGAACGAAAAATACCGGAAAAGACCGAAAAACCAAAAATAAAACCGAAAAATAACCGGAAAAAACCGAAACTGGACCGAAAAAACCAGTCCGGTTCGGTCCAAAAAATAAAAAGACCGAAACCGAAAAAAACCGAACCGAAAAATATGCTTGGTTTCGTTTTTGCCAAAAAACGAACCAGACGGGACGGGACCGAGCCCTAGTATATATAACAAGTTTATTGCCACTATATATATAAGAAACTGTGTTTTTTATTAAAAAAACTTATGTTGGTTTCCTTTTGTTAACAGTTTCTTTTTCTATTTAAATAGAAAACGCAATTAGAATTTATAGGTTTCATGTGCATCTGTATCAATAAATTGGGACTATAATTGTCACGCCCCGAAATTCGAAAAACGGACATCAACGCGTGACCTTTTGAACAAAAGGAAAAAGAATCTGTCGGTACAAAATTTAACTTTTAAAGAAAAACAACTTGCGACCTAACTGACCAATTAAACGAATGAAATAGAAATGCTTGTCAAACGCGGCTACAAGACAAGATAGTTTTAACAGATTTATAAAAAAAAGATACCAAACGAATATAATTTGCCCGTAGGCTATACCTCAAAAATGGTCTAAGTAAAAAAGAAAACGACTGAAAGAAGCCCCGAAGCCATGCGATAACTCGTTAATGCTTCTATCTAAATGTCTCAACCTAAGTTGTACCTGAAAGACAAAACTGTAACGGTGAGTCCCACGCACATAAATAGACGGGACGGCACCACACAGGATACCGTCACTCCATCCAATAAATGAAAGAAGTCACAAACAACAACTACAATAACAACGTATCAAAAGAAATGTAATAGCATCATATAACGAAATAAATTAAGTACTCCAACACACATCTATAACACACAAGTACCTCTCACGCCACCTATCACAGTCCGTAAGCTAGGTCATTCCCTATACCCCTCGACTCGTCTTATGTCCCCGGTATAGAGAGAGACATAGACCTTTGCCAACATATAATTATATCTATTACACACATGGACCTCTCACGCCACTCGCCCCAGTCCGTAAGATGAGTCATTCCCTATACCACTCGGCTCGTCTTATGTCCCCGGTATAGGGAGAGACATAGACCATTGCCAACATATAAATATTTAAAGTGCGCACTTGGACCTTTCACGCCACTCGCCCCAGTCGGTAAGACGAGTCATTTCCTATACCCCTCGGCTCGTCTTATGCCTCCGGTATAGGAAGAGACATAAACCATTGCCAATAAATAAAACTCAAGGCTTCGGCCAATAATATTATACTATTCAATTATCACAATTCCCAATAAAATCGCATTCTCAAAATACTAGCATTATCAAATGTCATATTATCGCAATTCAACAAAACACATAAGCATATATACTAGAATCACAACTAGCCAAACAAGTCCAACAACATAAAATCTCATTCAGACATTTTAACAAACAGCTTATATGCATAAACTACAACTCATCTTTATTCAACATAAATTTACCCAATTTCATTAACAATTATAATAACACATAACAACTCATAAAAACACACAAACCCATCTATATTCTCATTAATTCAAAATTCATATGTCTAAATTCCCAATTCTCAAATTAGTGAACCAAAAGAGCAACACATAAAACCCAATTAACAATTTAATAGAATATAATTGAGATAAAAGAAAAACCCCCAAATTTTATAAGAACATCAATATCTAACCCTAACATACAACCCCGTCCAGTCGCAATGGATAACCCCTGTTAGTTTAGTTCGTAGAGGAGATGCTTCCGGTAAAGACTCGCTAATGGTGGTTTCTTCTTCTTCTTTCTAAGTTTTGGAACCTCTCTATTCTCTCTTTGTTTTTGTGGTTTTTGGTTTTCTGTTTTGAAAAGTGGACTGTTTTGAGAGAGTTTAGGCAAGCGGACTATTTGATCCCCAAAGTTCTAAAAGTTAACTGATAAACAAAACTATCACTACAAAATAATATTTGATTTAGTGAGAGTCAAAAGCTGTCATAAGCCTGTCGCTAATTTAAAAAGTTGTCACAAATCTGTCGCAAATTGACTAAACAGTCACAAAGTCGTCACAAAAACCGTCGCTAATAAGCTCGTAACAAAAAATACCGTCACTAATCCCGTCGCTATTTGGATATTTTTTTATAGTGTATATTATTTTACTGCTCTAAAATAACAAATCTTTATAAACAAAGCTATTTGGTCCTTTTTTTTATAAAATTAGTAACAGGTTTTAAAAATAAAGTTTTTCGGAATAGTTTCGGTTTTTGGCTAAAAAAACATTTTTGGATAAATTTAATAGCAAGTAAAACCATTTATAAAAATCCGGGATGTTACAATAATTGGGCAGTATATTCTTTTGAATAATCAGGAAAGTATATATATGCTCTTTTGGAAACAAAAGATTTGTTTCTGTTTACCTAAAATTCAATTTTTCATACGCTTGCATAATAATAAATTGGGCTATATGTTCTTTAGATAGTCGGTTAGTTTATTTTTCTTCTGGAAACAAATAAACTGTTTCTAATAAAATAAAAAACGGAAATCGAATTAGATTTATTACAGGCGTATGAAATAAATGAGACAACTACTATAAATTTGGTATGATGTATGTTACTTTTTACCTCACCACCATTGCCAGTCTTCATAAGCTTAAGAATCGCTTTTAGATTTAACCCAAAAAAATTTGCTTTTAGCTGCATTATTCTGCCCAGGTTTGGTAATCTCTGATCAGATACTACTAATTTCGTCTTTAAAAAGAGATACTATATAGTTATTAACTTAAAAAGTGTTGGATTACATATAATAGGTTTAGTATGTATTGTTGAAACTCTACCTTTTATTTTTTTTAGAATTCTGTACTTGATCAGTTCGCAGTACTAATTTAGACTTTGAAGAGATTCTATGGTGAGATTTTACATTTGGAACTTTTTGTCTCTTTTATGAATTTATCATTACTATAGTTCTCACACACCAAAACATGAACCATTTTATCTTGCTTATCGACCTAATTTTTATCGGGTTGACCCGGTTTATGACCTTTTTCAAAACAATTTGCTATTTTTTACCATTAAAATCCATATATCCAATTGATTTTTGGAAAAAAGGATGAGCTATGGTGTTACATTGTTTCTGACCATGTGTGGGTGAATAAACTAGATATGTCACACTACATGATATCTTAGCGAAACAATATATATGGAACACACCTGGATACTCGAGAGTGTGAAGCAATTTAGTGCTGAAATTGAAAGTAAGATTTAATGCATGTATTCTATATGATATAAACTACTTCTCCCACAATTATCATTCCTTTTCTTAAAATTGCATTTTTATTCCATTTATCACCGACGTTGCAAGGAAAAAGCACACTAAACGAATATGTTTTTTTTTTTTTGTCAAAAGAACAAAGTTACTAATCCGTAGTTAGATAAAATTAGACTATTGCTTTTCTGATTGGAAAGAAAAAGCTAGATTTTCAGATAATAAGTTTTGACCGAATTTACTGTTTGTTATATGCATAAGTACAGTATCCAAACTCCGTCTTCAGTTCTTCACTTTTATTGCAAGAATTAACTTCTTTTTTCTGCTTTTATGGGATTTTTTCTTTCATTATGTTCTAGCGGTAAACCCTGTTGCGGAAGAATTAATTTTAACCAAGGTCAAATCTATTAGCTGCTACAACTGTTGTCAATGACTACTTAATTTAAATTCGATAATAACAAAAGTCCAATTCTATCTTTTGGGAAAGGATTAGTATAATATAATATCGAATCTACACAATACATATTATTTCTACTAAATCTACAAATTGCTTATTTCTTTTTAGATTTATTGCCGTTATATCAAGGAAAAATCTTTGTGAATCAATGCATTAACTTCTTCTTTTTAAACTTCAAAATGACATGGTGATTGTTCAAAGGTGCAACCGAATAAACAAGCCTTTAGTAGAAGGATTTAACAAATTAAATGTTTTTTTCTTCAAGGAGAGTAAACGAGAAGTAGTATGACGATTCTTTATCTTCTTTCCATCTTACAGGGAAACTGAATTTTGAATACTCGCAGTACTAATATCCCTCACACTAAATTTGTTTATAAACGATAGTTTGATATAATAAACATAAATTAACCCTTTATCCAATGAGCCTTTTTTTCCTTTTTTTTTTTTTGTTTTTTTTTAAGACAACAATCAATATTTTATTATTTCAGTACTTGAAAGGCAATAAATTTTGTTACATTATTAGATTCTATGTTCAAGAACGCAACTGTAAAAAGGTAAAAACATCCAGAGAAAAAAAAACAACTCTGAGCCTATTCTTGCAATATCTATTATCTACTACTCATAATTGGTTCTCGATTTTTTTCATCACAGAAGGGCTTACCTCCCGGATTGTTCTGCTTCGAGATAAATTAATTCCGCAAGGTCCTCTAATTTCATCCTTGTAAAGCACCTCATAGTAACACCTCTTATCGACATTAAATCTACCACTTCCGCCAATAGTGTCTCATCATCACTCTCGAAGGACTGTGCAGCGGTTTCCATCTCTGTGATCTCTTCTCTAACGGACACGATACGATTTTCCTTACACGGGAACTCATCGTGTATGTCATTAAATATGCATATTGGCGTGGGAAAGCATCTGCACTTTACGTAAGCCAGGTGGCATTCCCAACCACAAGCACCACAATGCATAATCTTGTCGCTATACGGAGCAATCCTAAGTGTAGCTCCTCCTTTTGTACTAATCTATTCACAAGCAAAGTGATGGAACCTTATCAAGGCTGCGAAATTGACCTTCATGTCCCTATAAGAACACGACTCTAGCTGTGATTTTTTGTTTACGAACATATACATTGCTTATTTACATAAGAGCTCTTGATATGGAACGGTCTCAGGCCTGATATAAAGAGCACGACGCTCAATTGCTTCATCTCCTAAGGGAATCAATGGAGCTATTAGGACCACATTTCTGGCCTAGTAACTCTTTGTTGTCAATTGTTTTGAACAAAATAATCTAAGTTGAATGTTAAAAATTAAGACAGTTTTATATTTATAGGTGAGGTTGCAACCTCAGTTGCAACTACAGTTCCAACCTGTCAATACGCAGAATTCTGTCTAATTCTGTCTAACTGCATTACTTATCTTTAAAATCTTTTATTTGAATTAAAGTATGCAGAATATATTCTCATTTGTTTAAAAAAGATTTACTTTATATATATTGAGAATATTAAGTTGATAAAGAATGGAAGCTGATTGAAAGATATATGAATATTAGTTTAAGAGATATTGTTCATTTTATTGTGCTACTAAATCTCTTTTATTATGCAAAGGCTTTATCACGTGATTCAATCTATGTACTTACAAAATCAGTTATGATCCAATTAGATTGTTATGTCCTAGATCTGAGATTCTAGTGACATATTGTTTGTTATCATATTGGAAAATATAGTTTTATATATTCATAATAAACTCTCAATATACAGACATGTATTGTGTAACGATTAAGTTCAAGTTGTGCATTTAGTTGAAACCTCAGTTGCAACCGTAGTTGAAACCTCAGTTGCAAGCGCGGTTGGAACTGACTATACTGGACAGATTATGTAATATTCGGTCAAATATTTTCTAGAAGAATCAAAACGTGTTGAACAAGTTTAAATGATTTGAACCCATCTCTGAATGATAGAAATAATATATTGAACATTTTTTCTTATTAGAATAGAAGACTTAAAAGAAGACTCCTTATCAAGTAAAGAAACATAAAAAAAAAAAAAAAAATTATTTGGAGATATCTTGAAGACAATTAAATTAAAGATCTGTATAATTTTGAATTAAACAAGATAAAACCAATGGGGTGTAGCAAAATGCTCCTCCTCTTAACAGTTAAACCCATGGTTAATTACCATATCATGAATTAAAATTTCTCAAGCCAGAGGAAGCATGTAAGAGTAATAATAATTAAAATTTTGATTTTGTACATCTTCCTATAAAGTTTAGTAAATAACAAATCTTTTGTACTAGTAACTTAGTGATGTTATTTAATTATTTAAACAATTATGATTTCTTAATTTGAATCTTTGATTTAGAAAGACACGTAAATTAATACATTTCTTTCTTTCTTTCTTTTTTTACTAAACTTGGTCAGATTTTATTTTTTCAATCAAAACAACACACACTTTTATTAATGAGAAAGTAACTTGTACAAAACTCAAGACACTTACGCAGCACACTGCATAAGTAGAGAAAATAGACTAACCAAGAAATTTAGACATGTAACTTTAGGCTTAAGAAGTAGAGCAAGCAAAAGGATAAAAACTAGTATATCTTGCTATTTTACACCTTTGTGATTATATATATTAGTGCCACTGCAGCGACATCACTTTCTTTCAAATAGAGATACTATCACCGCTTAGTTCGAACTTTATTTCCTCTAGTTTGCATTGAATGTTTCGAAAATCTCAAATTCCAATTGTCTACTCCCCCAACACCAACATCCGAATGCATTCCACAATCATCCTCGCTTGAATAACCTTCGGGCTCAATTAAGAATGAAGAGTCTATGTTATAGTCCCGCATAAGGTCATTCAAAATGTAATTGAAAGGTACAAACTCATTAAAAGCATGAGATACGGGATCATTCGGCAGAGATTTTTCATTAGTCTTTTCCTTTTTACTCTTATTCTTCTTTTTTTTAGCTGATTTTGACTATTTCGGAGCAACTAAATCTTTGTTTGAAATCTCGTTTGAAACCCCTTCCAAGGGAGGGGAGTTCTCTTTGTCTAAATTTGTTGGAGTTTTTCTACAAGCAACTATTGAATCTGCAATAGTTACAAACTTGCACTTTTTAGGTTCAAAAACCATGGCATTGGGGGATAACTTTGATATTGAAAAGTGTTCAGTCAATACTTCATTATCCACCTCTGCAATTGTTTCCTTTATAGGTGGTACCTTAGTATGATCTTTACTCATTTCTTGTTCCAGTATAGCATTAGAAGGCTCAACTACGTCCCCACACTCATTTAAATTTTCAAGACCAGAAAAGGAGTTTTCTACAAGAGTTAACTCATTAGTGTCACTCGAATGAACTCCCTTGTTGCCATCAATGCCTTTCGTAGTTGTGCCTACATCTGAACTATTAGCAGCTAAGTTGTGCTCAGTTATACTAACCTTATCAAGCTCATGTGAATTATTAACATCTCCATCTTCTTTGTCGGTACCAACTGGCTGCCATTTACCTTGAACCTTCTTGAAAAAATTATTATTATTATTTTTGCTCTTTTCCCCTACCTTATAAATTTCCACAATTATTCTGGTTGCAACCAGTTTCTTATTCGGAAGCTCCTGCTTTGTATTTTGTTGTCCAACAACGTTACCCATACTCGAACAACTAACCCCATTACTATTCAATCCAACTTTGTCAAACTTTGATATACTGCTGCATTGTGCTTCAAAGGCTTTAGTGCCAGCATAAACTCCTTTATTCTCTATTTTTCTTAAATCCCTCTCCACTCCACTTTGTTCATATCCTTCTCGAGTATCAACTGGAATTCTAGTACACTCATATTTATCATGTCCTTGCAAATAACAATGAGTGCAATATTTGGGGTATCTTTCATAAACAATTTCTTGCCAAAAACCATGATCTAATGACTGGCCTATCCATATATGTGTCACTCTTGTCTTAGTTAAGTCTACCTCCACACAGACTCTTGCAAAAGCCAGCCTCGCGTGAGCCAAAGTAGCATTATCCACACCCAAAAATTTACCAACAACTTGAGTTATGGATTTTAGATATGAATGAACACACAAGTTCAGTGGTAATACGGGCATTCTAATCCAAACAGGGGCCAAAGAGGATTCTCGAAAAAGTGAAAAATTCCTAGTACATATCTTTTTTTATCAAGTCTTTCCAATTTGAAAAAGATAAAAGACTTGGTAATTGGAAAACAATTCAAAATAAAAACTTGCACCTCTGCTTCCCATTTAGGTTTTTTCATCTAACTGTGTGCCGCGAATCCATAAGAGATATCAACCATTTTAAATTTTGAGAATTTTCCCAGACATCCTTGCACTGGTACATAGAATTTGTTATTTATGTCTCTCAGATATTAAGTTCCCATTAGTGTGCCATTTTATACAACTTAATATTTATCCTACGGCAACATTTATTTAGGTCCTCTTGTATATTGTTATATTTATGTCTTGCTCTCTACTCTTAAGATATTCTTGGAATATAATTTATTTCCTTGTAAACCATAAAAACATGAAGATAAGGATTCTAAGGATATACGTTCGGAGATTGAGTTATAAAAAGACGGATATGGTTTGGTTGTTCTTGTTCTTTTGCCTCCAAAATGACAGAAGTACGGTATATAACTACTTATTCACACATAGGAATTACATGTTTAATTGTTCTGGAACTTAACAATAACATATATTACATGCAAGAGGGGTTTCAACATATATTACAATGCTGAAACTATTGCTTGTTATTGACAAGAAGGGTTCTTGCATTTTTATTATATGCAATAAGGGTGTAGTAAATATATTTTTCCCCATTAATATTTGGTCAAAGTTATCTAATTATTAATATCTATAAAAATAATGATGAGTTATTTGAGTTCGATAAGGTGTGTTATGAAACTAGAAGATGCAATAATGATTTGGATCTATCCTTTGCCAACATTGACGACGAGCAACCATCCCTTAACAAATTTCAACATCCTCATTAAATGGCCAGTTAAATACTCAACCAACAACTTTGTGAGATGCCTAATATATGGAGCCATTTATAGGTGGAAAAAGTAATAATCTTAACAGTATTTAAATAACAAAGATGAACAATTAGAGTAATATACGTGTAGATAGTAAAGGCACATGTATAGCTTGGATTTCATTAAGTTCTACGCAAGCACTATGGCTAATTGCTAAGCTAATTCTTAAAAATATAGGTAAGAGAACCAATTTGGGTTAGACAATCAGACATGTCTAGGTCTTTTAGCTAACTAGAATGCCCCTCCCGTGCCCTAGCTTTGCTAAAAGATATGCAACTTGCTATCTGTAATATACTATAGCTTTAACCGGGAAAAAAAAAATCATCGTTATGTAGTGTTGGGTCAACCATAGGTTGACGAAAGTGTTGATTTGTCGTCTAAGTGAATGTTTTCCCGACAAAAAGCTATGTCATATCAATTTCTACGTACATATACATTTTTTATCGCTACGAGGTGGCAGTGGGCTCAGGAAAAATATCCCGATGAAAACTTGTCGGCTCAAAAACTCGTGCTGGCAAATTGATTTGTCTAATGAACCAATGCACAAACCTCTAGGCTAACAAAATCAATAAACCAAGAACGTACTACAATAAAACGATATGATTCGTTGGCAAAGACATACACAAAAAATAAAATAAAAAATGATTTGCATTTATTTATTAAAATTCGTCATTATGTAAAAATGATAAGTCTAATTGGATCATAACCACTATCAAATATGTCACAAACACACGGCCGACAATATAAGAGTTACAAATAGCATGTTTTTGAAATCTCTTTTTTTTTTTAATTTAATGGGGGAAAACCCACATTTTTATTTTATTAATGATGTAAACAAAAAATGTGGATGAAAAACCGCACAAATGGATTGGGCCAAAAGTGCTCCAATCCGTCAAAAACAAGCATCAAAATTATATTATTGAAAATCTTTCGTGTCAAATAATAAAAACTTGTAACTAGAGGGACTTGTAGCGTAATAATCCTACTCTGTCTTCTTCTTCTCCACGCGTCACCCATCCCCCATCCCATTTCAGATAAAAAACCGACAGCCTCTCTCTCTCTTGCAAACCTTCCTTCAATGGCGATTACGGCCAAACTCATCTTAAATTTTGTATATCATCGCGATCCATCCTCATTATACTTGCTAATCCCTTCGGAAAGTGATCTGCATCCTCAAACATCAAATTTAACCCACTTTTTGTCAAGAAATCTGCAGCGCCATTTTCCTTCCTAAAGGTATGATAAATCTGTTTTTGAAATCTCTTTATGTACGTAGTTCATGATGTAAAAATGGTAAGCCTAATCGGATCATAACTATTATGAAATAGCCGGCCGACAATTTAAGATATAGATTAAATTATCGGGTAACAATATGTTTATGAGTCGGTAGAAAAATGAACCCAAAAGGTTCCTCCTAAAAATGGTATACACTCGGGTAGTGATGGCAATTTTTCGGGTTTTGACCCTACCCGACCCGGATCGGTTAAAAGTGTAACTTTATTTGGGTCGCCTCGGGTTAAATTGGGTAAAAATGCAATTTTACACAAATTCATACTCTCTCCCTTCTCTCTCTCATATACATTAATTTCTCTCTTTCTCATGTAGTAATGATATAGTATTGCATAGGGCTGGGGAAAATTCCCGAAATTCCGACCCGACCCGCACCCGAAAAGAGTCCCGACCCGAAAACATCGGGTTTTGTTCCAACCCGACAAACTTCGGGATCGGATGGCAATTTTGATTTCGTCGGGTGTCCTGACCCGACCCGATTTTTTAATTAATTTGTATTTTATATTATATAACATGATTTTTTTTTATTTCAATACTAAAATGTAAATTAATTTATATCAAATGCAAGTTATTATAATCGAATATTTTACATCTATCATGTAATGTAAGCACTATAACATATGAATTACAATACTTTTTGTTTCATTTATTAGTTATAATTACATAAGTATAATATAAAGTTGTAGTTTTGAATATATGAAACTATTAAAATAAAAGATATACTTAAATTAAAAAGTTATATTGTTATTTCAAAAACGATAAAAATTATAATGATAAGTTATCTCATTTAGTATGATAATTGTTGATTGTGTGAATAAAATTAAATACTAAAAGAATCTGATAAAAAATATATCAATTTTTTTATCTACTCCATTGTTTGTAGTTTCATACTATTTTTTCTAGTACATGTTAATTTTTTTTTCATTTATTAGTAACATTATTTTTAAACTAGGATTATGTTTCGTGTTAATAACATGTTTAGACTTCTCAAATGAAAATTGTTAATAAAAAATGACGTTGTCGTAAAATAAAAAAAATATGTCGGGAGATTCCGGATAAACTTATCCCAACCTTATGGGTCCCGAAAATTCGGATCCCAAAAAAGTCGGGTCCCGACTTTTGTCGGGTCGGGGTTGGGATTTTTTTTTCACTTCCAAAAGTAATCGGGTCGGGATACGGATTGAGTGTTTACGGGTCGGGTCCCGACCCTAACCCACCCCTAGTAATGCATATACATACATTTCGGTGGTTTTCTAAATAAATCTTGTATACATTAATTAATTATATTTATGGTAAATGTTAATGTGTTAATTAGTGACTAATATATTATTGTCATTATTTTTATAAGAATTTACGAGAAACAAATCATCATATCAATTATATACATTTATATTATATTTTTACTGCCACATTCAATAAACAGGAAATGTCAAAAAGAACATTGCAAAATTTAAATCACTAAATTAATATGAAAGGATATTTAATGACACGTTAGTATTTATATATTATCTTTCTAAATTAAATGATTTTTTACTTTACCATATGAGTTTTTAACAAATTCTCTTTCAAATCTTGACATTTATTAATTTTATTTTTCAAAAGAAAAAAAAAAGTAATATAAAAAACAAGTCAAATGGGTTGAATCAGATCTAATGGATAAAAATGCAATTTTATACATGTGTCAGGCCGGAATTTGAATGACCCGACCCAATTTTCATCCCTATTTTACCTAGCTAGGCTATGCTGGTTTCAGCTCATTCAAGTGTTTAGAATGCTAATATTTATCCTTTCGTACTCTCTATTCAACTTAATCTACTAGTCAAAAGTTTTGAATTAACTCAGCTTTAGATTATCTGGCTATACTAGCTAGGTACAACCAGTGTATATCATTTTCACAAGGACCCTTTTGGGCTCATAAAAATGCGGTGTGGAAAGAAGAAAAAGAGAACGACGTAACAAATTATGTTGCTTGTTTATTTGTGGGGCTATCACTTCAGCATTCAAAAAGTTAGAAGTGTTTAATGATTAATTAAAGTCTTATAGTTGACTGAAGTCTTTATAATTAAACTTCCTTCTTCCCAAAACGATCCTGCACTTTCATCATAATGTGTATTATATTAATAAAATAAACAATTATATTTTGACATAATTAAGAAATTAGGAGTAATAAACAATACTTATTCCGTTCCAAAATGTTTGTCTATCACGAAATTACATCCAAATTTGACCGGCAAATAACTCATATGTAAATTGTCGAAACGGAAATTTTTAAAAGCTAATTAAATAGTTTAAGTTTTGAAAATTTTGATTTCGACAATTTACATATTAGTTTTTTGTCGGTCAAAATTGCACGCAGTTTCGTAATGAACAAATATTTTGGAACGGATAGAGTAACAATTTTACAATCACTTTGCTTGGCTCAATCAGCTCAAATCTTAGGTTCAAATTCTAGGTAAATTTGGTTCAGCGTTTTTTGCAATTTGAGTTTCTGCATTCCGATGGATCTAGGTCTATTATGACTATAGTGCCTTTTATTAATTTCTTTCATTCACAATACTATTTTATTTAATTGTTAAATTGATTTATTTATTCCCTTTACTATATTCGTAATTAGGATCCTCGAGTGTTTTTTTAATTACGAAGTGGCCCATTAGGGTTTGTATAAGGCTTACCATTCGACTCATATTTAGACAATAATAAAATTAGAGAGAGGTTAGAGCTCTTTTTTATTAATATTTGTGATGATTCTTGGCGGTTGTGGGCGCGTGAGCCCTTATTTGGTCTTGATTGTACCGTGAACAAGTTAAACCTAGACTCTCGTCCATCACATTCCTTCTCATCTGAATAAGTGAACATATATATACCCCGTATTAGTATATTGCTGTAGTTAAACAATAGTTACCTTTTGAACTAGTTGTAAGCTTGATTAAAAATAATATAAATTGATTGTCAAGGCCTGACAAACTAAGCAACTTTTGATCTTTTTTCACTTATCTCTCGATCATGTTAAAGGGTTTAATGGACCTAGAGGCTCAAGAATACCTAATTTAAAAATATGATAATTGTTGAAATGATGATCATGGATTAAAAGCGGTTAGTTTTTGTCATCAAAGAAGAGAAAAAAGTGATCAATCCCAGGTGAAAAGAGCATCCTTAACGGAAGAGATACATGGAATAACTATTTTTTAAGTGGAAAAACTTCTTTTTCACACTTTACAACATTAATAGACAAATGCACTGTATGTTTTGTGTGGATCGATATTAAAATGCTTGCATGAATACGCATATGAACCCAAGCATCCTTCTTTTATGGACATCTATATCTTCGTGACGATAATAATATTTTAAGAGATTCTGGCCCAACAAAGTTGATTCATATATACAGTATGTATGTTTTACTTTCTTTAGTTCCCCACTTACGCTTACAGAAAAAGTTATATTTTAGGTGAAATTTAGGTCAATTTGTTTTTTCTTCACCGGAAAGTTATCTTATGGTTGCTATATTTACCGAAGTAGCAACTCATAGCCTTCTCTTGATTCTAGAGGACAAAATGAGTTTAAGCTTACTACATGATCAATATTGTACAACGTTTTCCATATCACGTGATCATTGTCCGAGAGGACCTTCAAGTGGTCTTACAAATTTGCCGACATAGATTCGTTATTACACCTGTTTGGATCATTCTACCAAAACTACAAACTGAAACTACATCTATATATGCAATAACTCTAGTATTTTTTTTTCTTTAAAGTTTTTGCTAACCCACTCAGAGTTGATGAATCTGCAACAAAGTTATCAAGACCTGGTTTACCTAGAATATGTGTGAAAGTTAATCTATCTCGAGAGTGAACTAGAAGGATTATAATTGGATATGATGAAGATGGGAGATTATTGCAATACCAAATATGAAAATATACTACCAATTTAAGTTGTATTCTTTTCAATTTTGTACTGTTTTCTCCTATTTCCCGTTTGGGAGCGCACTTGACTTATTTGTTTTTGTGGGATTTTTCATCCACATTTTGATTTTTCAATTAATATAGTAAAAATGTGGGTTTTTCCCACCATTAAAATAAAATAAAAAATTGCTACAAGCTGAATCATGAAGAAAGTAATTAGAGGTTCAAAGAGCAATAAAAACAAACAGATAATAAAGAAAAATCAAAAATAATTTTATGAAGGACAAGAGTGTATACCAAAACAAATTACTCATACTAGCTAATTATACTAAAAACCAAAATAGACGTCAATATACCCCCAATACTAACCAAAACAAAGAAAACGAAATCGCAAAGGCATGGGTCGTGAGGAAATATAAATCCGGAAAATGTATACCGGAGTGTGTATCTGAGTGTGATCAATTGAAAAATATCAACTCCCCCGACTTGGACTTGTTTCGAATTATACAAGGTTCACAAATCAAGCCCTAGAAAATTAGAAATTCAGACCTAGCAAGACACATTCTCATTAGACAGAAAAAGCAAAAATCAAGAAAGCTCTAGTGTAATGTAATAAGGTCCATCAAATAGTTTGTTAAACAACTAGATATAAAATGTATTTTCCAAGTTTATATTAACTTCTATTATTCCATCCATTTCCCCCTTCTCTTACCCGTCCCACTTCCACAAACAAGCACCTCCCCTACAAACTGTCCTTTTCTTTCATATACTTCACACAAAAAAACAACCATTCACTTCATACCTTATAATTCTCCCACATCTCCCCTTTCTCTCTCACTCATCTAATTCTCAAATCTGTCTTCCAACTACTCCCATCAATTCTTTCTAAATTCCCTATATCAACAAGAAGAATAAACCTCAAATCCCTTAGCAAGAACAAGAACAAGAACAAGAAATAAGTGAGAAAAAGAGTTTTAACCCATATGTACTGTTTGTTTGGTAGCAAAAGATGGAGCTTTTCCCAGCACAACCAGACCTTTCTCTTCAAATAAGCCCTCCGAACAGCAAACCTTCTCCGAACTTGCGAGAGGAACAAATCCCTGACTTAGGGTTTTGGAAACAAGCTTTAGGATCAAGAACGAACTCCACCTCATCATCAAGCACCTACCCGAGCAATCTCACCCGTCCGTTTTATCATCATCAGTACCACCAACAACGGCAACAAGAACAGTGTTTGGGACCGATAAGGGGAATACCGATTTACCAAAACTACCCTTTCTCCAGTTTCCCCTTTTCTCATCATAATCCCAACCAGTCATTAGATTGTACTAATATTCCTATTTCACTCCCATCATCAGTATCCCCAAACAATATTAGTAGTGGTATTAATACTATAAGATCAAGGTTTTTGCCTCGGTTTCCGGGTAAAAGAAACATGAGAGCACCGAGAATGAGGTGGACTACTAGTCTACATTCTCGTTTTGTTCGTGCTGTTGAGCTTTTAGGTGGCCATGAGAGTAAGATCCGTTTTCCAGTCAAGTTCCTTCGTTTGTACTTAACTTTCAAGAAGCGTGTTGTGTTTTAGACTTTTAGTGTCTCCTCTTAGTCTTAAAATTTATTTTTAAAATTCTAGTTATAAAATTAACCAGCTAAACAAAACAGTTTTTCTGTAGAAAGAGAAAAGAAAAACCATCAGTATATATATAGTATACCCACTAAAACTCTAGAACTTCGAACAGGAAATTAAATGAAAACAATGTTTGTTAGACTTAGTTTAGTTGTGGTGGATTTTGGTACTCAATTAGGACTATCTTCTATCATTTTTTCTCAATACGTGAAAAAAAATACCCCTTCACATTTTTGTATTAAATCCATAAAAGTTTTAAGTTTCTTTTTTCTTGAGGTATAAGTTAATAATCTAATATTATATTCTAAATGTTTAATTTTTTTTTTTTTTGAAATAAATTCTAAATGTTTAATTTGAATATAGCAAATTAACGTCTCTCCTTATATTTCTCTTATAATTAAGTAGCATTCTAACATTATCTATTGGAAATGATGTCTTCAGGAGCAACACCCAAGTCAGTTCTTGAGCTCATGGATGTCAAAGACCTCACTTTGGCACATGTCAAATCTCATCTACAGGTAAATTAAATCATTAACAGGGTATTAAATATATCAATTATTTATCCAATAATTTTACCTATAAATAATAGAGTAATTACATGAGCTATTCAGACAGTGACTTTGAGTACTGCTATTTACGACTGAACTGTGTTTGTAACCCGGAAAACTTGTGGGAAAATGAAAATAATTTTTCGAAAAACATTTTTTATATTTGCTTACATAAAAAAAATTAGTGGAAAATAAAATAAAATAAAGTGTGAGAAAATTTTATGTGTAAAATGAGAGAAATCATTTTTTTTCAAAAGTGAGAGAAAAAAAAAACGGGAAAAATAAGACTAGTTACCTCTTTCTCCCCTTATTTTCTTTTCTTTTCTCTTAATTTCCCAAAATTTCAAACATATGACCGGAAAATTATTTTAATTTAATTTTACCTGCTTTTACTTTTTTTTCCTTTCCTTTTCTTTTCCGTGACATTTTCGGGATTCAAACACACCCTTAAGATACCTTTTTGAAGCAACTCCTACATCCACTTCTTTATGCGTTTTTTCCTTCTTTAATTTTAGTAGAATAAATGGAAAAACTCAAGCTCCGGTTTTGAAAATAATATTAAAAATTGGTTACATACAGTGTTTAATCGTAGATATGTGATCCAGGATGTGTCTAGGTGCTAGATAAAGACTAGATAACAACACTAAGTTAAAACCTATTGTTTTAAAAAAGCGAAATCTTAACCAAAACATTTTTGCAAGAGCTACGCTAAAATGCAAAAAGCGAAAGCTGTTGGCAGCCTAACAAGTAAAAAAACAAGTTTTTCAAGCTTTGAATCGAGTTTTTTTGCTACCAAACACGCTTTTTTAAGACAGTAAAAACCGGTAGGTGCAAATATGAAAATACGGTAGATTAATGAACTGCTCTCCTATGTTTGTACAGTATATATTTATATATATATATCATTCTATTATAATAAGTCAACCCAAGGGAATTGAGACCGCTCAATTTTGCCCATTTTTTCCAAAAATACCCCTATATTGTTTTATTAATTACAATAATACCATCCTCATATAAAAAAATAAAAATAAAATAAAAACTAATAACACTATGTGTCCCTCTTTAACAACCAAACATTCTTTTAAGTCTTATACTATTTTTTTTTTTTGTATTATCCACGTATTTGTATCATAACTACACTTATTTTTTATATTTTAATTGCATTACGCGTCACACACGCAACGCGTGGGGCACGATTACTATTATATATATATCATTGCCCTAGAAAAGACACGTAAGGAAACTGAAATGCTATGATTACTCAATGATATGCTTAACTGGTTAGGTTAGGTAACCATGTTATCTTGACCATGATTAAGCACTGACAGTGTACAGTATATATGCATGTGTTACATACGTAGATACATGTATAAAAAGTACAAACACGAAAAGTTGTTTATCACTATTTACTTTTTCTACTTCTGCCTTCAAAAATATGTCTGCAGTGAGGAAAGGTTATATAGAGATCTCAAGAGCATGTGACGATATATAGTTTTTCTTTTTGAAACAAATATATAGATTATACTACCTACTTATTAATTCTCATTTTCTCAAACAGAATTCCACTTTTGTTGTGTGACGACTAAGTTTGTGAGCAAATGCTTTGTATTGTTAGGCACATTTTCTATTTATTTCACAAATGGAAATGTATTATTGAGCTTTTCATCAACTATAAAGAATCAAGCTTTAAATAAAATGGCTCATTTCCCCTTGACCTCGTTTCGTTTGGTACTAAGCCGCTCCTGCTAATGGTGTATCTCATTTATACTAACAATAAACCAAAGCTTCATGATTTCGATCAAATTTCAAATTTCCTTTGTAAGCGAGTTAAGACAGGTAATAATTTGGGCAGTTCAATGAACTAGGATATCTAGCTAAGATGATACTTTTTAACTAGAACTTCCACGGCAAAGTTGTTTCTTATAAACCGACGGTCACATTGTAAGTAACGGAAAAACATAACAATTGCATTTTCTTTACTTTGGGGTCAATTTAGTCTAATTTTATTTATAGTATCTCAAATTTCCTGTACCTATTTTAACTTGTCGATAGCTGACTATACTAATGTTAAAAAATTTATCATACATTGACGCAGATGTATCGGACAGTTAAAACAACTGATAGGCCATGTTCTCCAGGTTGCCTACTTATTTTACATTTCAATTTCTACCAATCATGATACCACGATTTATCAATTATATTGTGTTGTAATATGCATATCGCTGATAGACATAAAATTTTCTTCAATCAGAATTGTACGAAAATGGGTCATCGGGAGAAAATTCGGAGGATATAAGTTTTGATCTTCATAACGTTAGAAAATGTGATCAAACAACTCAAGAAAAAGATCGTTATGACGTTTGGACCAACTCTTCAAGGTGAAGCTTCTCTACTAGTACTAAATATACTAACATTTTAATATCTCATGATCTATAATTTAGATCCGCTCCCTACAAAGGGCCTTGATATCTCGGCTCGTTTTGTTGAACTTTTATACAAAAAGTTTTGCAGCTCTTGTAGTTTTCTTTTACCTCAGTTACATTGCTTTATTTAAAATTTACCCGAAGGTATTAATTTCTCAGCTAGGTCTTTGAGCTGTTCCCAAGCTCCTATAATCTTATTAAGCTTTCTGACTGACATAATTAAAGTAATTACTAAATGAACGTCACTTTATTATGTACGTAAATTCTGTTAAAAGAACTTATGAAAGCATTTGAGTTTGTATTATTTAGAAAAGAGCCAAATCTTAAAAGAGAGACTTCAATTGTACCACTATAATATCAGCCTTCATTGAGCATACTGCTTTAGTCCTCTTCAGTTCCGTATGTCTGTTTTGACATGAATAAATGGACTGTCACATGGGAAGAGTCAGCTTTATTTCAATAATAAGCTCTAATAATGTAAAAAGGAGTTATTGCTAAGAGGAAGAATTTTTGTAAAATAAAATATGATTTTTGTTACAGATGTTGTGTAATGAAGTTTTTTGTTTGAAGAAATGGATTTTTTGCAAAGAAAATTAGAGAGAAAATAAAGATTTATTTTTGTTGAAAAAACTTTCCGGTTTGCTTCTTTTATCTGCAAAGCTTATTCGACATAAAGTAAACTGGTATTCCCGTCCATATATAATGGTCAGAAAAAAAATTGAGATATTCGTTTAGATCTTGTTTACATGTGCATTTCTATCTTCTTTTAGCTATATATAAACTTCTAAATTATTTAGTAGTATTCTGTAAATTCAAGTAAATCTCATACTGACGAACAAACTTCTAGCTGATTGACGAACAAACTCATCTCCCTCAGGTTAACGTAAAATGCAAACTTGGTGGATTATGGGACTAATTGAAATATCATTTCATATGTTTGTGTACAGTAGGGAAGCATGGAACGGAGGACCTGGGACTTGCGGGGCTGCAAGCATATTAGTATCTGTTGAGGTACGTACATAGTTCACTTTAATTAATTCAAGTCAAAATTAGCAACTTTTAAAGGGTGCAAAATTCAAATCTTACCATTATCGTGGTGCACTGACTTTAAATTATTGTAGTAATGAAACAAATTCAATTATTAATAAAGAGTCCAATTTTGATGCGTATATAATAAATTAATAATATTGCGCCTTATTTTATTGCATTGTATTATCCGATGCGAAAGATGGAAAATTAATAAAGCTTTCTGAAAAGGTTAAATAATTTTTACAAGTTTAATGGACAACGTGGCTTAGAAGATATATAAACACAATAAGTAAGGTAAGGATTAGTTTTGAAACTGTACAAAATTGCTTGTGTTTAGCTCTTTTGATGAGCAACTTCTTCTTTATTCCTTTTCCATTTTACTTAATTCTAACAGGATGCACGCCCATGATATTGTCAGAGTGAAATACCAATATTGTTTTATTTAAACTTCCAAGTATAAAACAAAATGCCAGTTTTTAATCTTGTAATGAAAAATAACAAACCACCTTCAAATTGGACCAAACTTGTGTATACTTGGCAACCAAATATTAATGTTTATTCAAAATATAGTGTCTAGGAAGTGTTAAAAAGTATATATAGTACTTATTATTATATAAGCTTATACATATGTCTATTGTAAGTTTGTAACATAACTTCATTCGAGTCAAATGCCTTTGTTTCTCTCACTCTTACACACTTCTCTCTTGTGCTGCTTCTCTAATAAATCGTTTATAACACCACTTCAAATTTTTTCTTTTTTTCCAGAAGGACAATGATCCAAAACTCTTAAGCTATAATGAAACGATTTTAGACGGAAGCTCATCAAACCAATCAGAGATAAGCCACAAGAAACCCAATCTGGAGTTCACCTTGTTCACACCGCAATGAAAAATATCAGCCTAAGTCTATACAAAACGATAAGGCATGCATAGCCAGATCAGTTAGTGAATATGCAAGCTGAGAGACCTAAATTATAAATTGTAAGAGGGATTTTGATAACGAAGATGTGGTAAACTGTTGCTGTGGTTATTGATATATATGTTGACAGGAACCAAGTTTGAAATCATAAAATTAGTGACATCAAAATAATAGGGTCCATTTTTTTTTCTTATATGTGAAATTATCAATATACCCCTAACAAATAATAGCATTTTATTTTACTATTAATATACAATTGCCCACACAAAAAATTCAAGTTTTATTCACAAATAAATAAATAAACACATAACAGTCTCTGTCTCTCACAAAACGTAACAAAGGTACTTGATGTTCTACTCTTGGTGGTAAATAAAATCTTTGCATCACTACTTGTAATTGTCAACTTATTTGATAAACTCAAAATAAGTTAAACAAAATTACTTTTCTCTGAAATTCTAATAGATTTAGGGGTTTATTCGGATTCATTTTTGCTGCCTAATTTTTTTAGGGTAGCATATCCTAGTTTTTTATGGGTCATGGGATCAAAAAACAATCAAATCTAATGGTCAACAAAAAACTATGAAAAAAAGGTAAGTAAAAAAAGGGTTGACACGATTACATATCCGATACTTTTTCGGTACGATTGATAAATTTAATTTTTATTTTTTACGTAACGTATTTGGAATGCATCCGATACTTTTTCGGTATGGTTGATAAATTTTATTTTTATTTTTTTCTTTCTACAGTGCACTATAATTTAGGATGTGTCATCCAATAGAATAACTTAGTTTTAATTTTTAATTAATTTTAGTGCAGTAATTAGGGCTGGGCTAAAAACCGGAAAAACCGAACCGAACCGATAACCGGACCGAAAAAAATCAAAAAAGACCGAAACCGAAAAACCGGAAAATTTTCGGGTCGGTTTCGGTTTTCAGTAAAACCGAACCGAAAAAGACCGAAAAAAACCGAAAAAACCCGAAAAAAACCGAAAAATAACCGAAAAAACCCGAAACTGGACCAAAAAACCGGTCCGGTCCGGTCCAAAAAATAAAAAGACCGAAACCGAAAAAAACCGAACCGAAAAATATGCTCGGTTTCGGTTTCAGTTTTGCCAAAAACTGAACCGGACCGGACCCAACCCAACCCTAGTAGTAATTATTTTGGGTTCAGACCTTTATCAGGTTTATGGTAGTTTTACTCTAAAATAACGTATCGTAATCGCATTCAAACTTTCTTCTTTTTTTTAACTACTCATGTTACCGAGAAGTGTATGTAGGCAATACTATATAGTAATATTTTTATAATTTTTGTTGAACCTTGTATAAGATTACTTTTGATCGAATGGCTCCAAAAAAACTAGGATAGACTACCCTAAAAAAGTAGGACAGCAAAAATATATTCGATTTATTCATATGGGCATATGACTCATGAGCTTTTTGCGGATGATTTAGACAACTAAATTTGGGGGTTTTAAATTAATATTTTAATTGGATATATTTATTCTCAATTTTGTGTATATGATTGATTCAGTAATTTATTCTTTATTAGGTGTAGTTGTGCCGGATTATTTACTTAAAACATGGTGTGAAAAAAAAAATTATCAATTCGAACGTTTTTTTTATATTTTAATAGTTAAAGTAATATTAGTATTTAGTGTCCCTTTTTTTTATCGATTTTGTGTCTCCAAAATGCTAAAGACGACAATGTATGTTGACGTGAAATGATTAACAATGAGGGCTCATTGTGTTAGTTCTTAGCAATACTCTACAATTTTTGAACTTATAACATGAAATGTTGGTTGAATTTAAATCCACGTTAAATTGTTGTTGATTTTTTTCAATTTGATTTTACGTGATAGGTGATATCTGCAAAAAGAAGTTTTTTTTATAAGAGAACCACTAGACCATAAGTAATTTTTAATAATATATCTTGATTTTTTTTCTTGTTTCTTCCACTACAATAGTTATAAACATCTAATGAATCTAACGAGTGACAATTTGGTATATTACACAAAGTCGATGTAATAATGATGTCTCTAAACAATGCATTCCCTGCTTTCTTTAGTCTTGCAAACTTCATCTAATAGTTTCTTATTTTATCTCAATCATTTGAGATAGAGATCTTAAGATGTTCTTTATTAATTCAGTCACTAAATATTTTTCATCCAAAGCATGAGCTTCATAAGCTAGATCATACTGTTTAGAATTGAAGTGCTCTTTAGTCTTATGCTCCTCCATCATTAAACTTTCAAAGTATGAAGATGTTAAAGTTATAACCTTACTAGTCCCCCTCGTAAGTAATCTTCAGAATATCGCAGGCGTCTTTAGCTAGTCCATACGTTGATATCAACTTCAATTAAATTGCTAGAATTGTACCGGGTACTGTATTAAGAGTCTTAGAAGTAACAAAATATTTCAATGTCTTGCTCATCTTACCAGTTTTCATCACGAGCAAGAATTTTTTTTCGTTCAGCATCAATCTTTGTTAATGCTTCCCAATAATTTAAAATGTATTTTCCATACTCTTTAATCTTCTAAGTTGACAATTGCTCTTATACCCACTTCCTAAACCCATAGTTTGAAGTTTTGAACTCATTTCAAGTAAGGGTTGCTTGCAAGCGGATCCACGATTTTTCATTAACTCCATAAATCATAACACAAGACTCGCACTAAATTGTTAAGTGTGAAACTTTTACAATTGAAATTTAAGAAGCCTTAATTCTGAAAGCAATTACGCAATTTCAGTTGTAACTCGTTTGTAATTGGGAATTGCAACTAAATAATATATGGAATTACAATGCAAACTGGACCTAAATAACACATAACATTTGGTGACAAAGTTCGAACTAAACATCTATGTTTCCGAACATTCACCTAGTATATATATTGATATTGTTAAGCTTACAATGTAAACCTTAAGACTTATAATACTTAATAGCTTCCTCACTATTAGGGCTAGGTTCGGTCCAATCCGGTTCGGTTTTTGGCAAAACCGAAACCGATCATATTTTTCGGTTCGGTTTTTTTCGGTTTCGGTCTTTTTAATTTTTGGATCGAACCGGACCGGTTTTTTCGGTCCAGTTTCGGTTTTTTTCGGTTATTTTTCGGTTTTATTTTTGATTTTTCGGTCTTTTTCGGTTCGGTTTTACTGAAAAGCGAAACCGACCCAAAATTTTTTCAGTTTTTCGGTTTCGGTCTTTTTCGGTTTTTTTCGGTTCGGTTCGGTTTTTCCGGTTTTTCGCCCAGCCCTACTCACTATTATAAGCCTATTTATTTATGCTCCTATCTAATGAACTTCCAACTAATCAATGATATTTGGGCGTGATTTCTCTCAAAGACAATATAATGTAATTTTCTCTCTTGTACTTCTTGTGCTATCTTTCTTTGGCCAATGTGATATACGAATACTAGTAATCTTGCTCCACGCGTTGCGTTTGTGACGCATAGTGTGGTAAAAATATTAAAATTTAGTATAGTCATGATACAAGAATAAAAAAAGATAGAATATAAGATAATAAGATTTAAAATAATCTTTAGTTGTTAAAAGGAATAAATAGTATTATTAATTTTTACTTTTTATGTTTTTATATTTTTTTATAAGAGTACGGTATTATTGTAATAAAAAAAAGTTGTAGTGGTATTTTTGAAAAAAAATGATAAAATTTGACAGTATCAAAATTATTGAGTTTGATTATATTAATAGTATGGTATGAAATATGACAAAAAGTAAAGGATATTAGGCTTATCTATAGGTTTTACGTAAGATTCTACGTTGAACACACAGGAATATTACAACAATACTCTTTGATTCTTTGACTAGAAGTCTTTCTAAAATCGTTCTTCAAATATTTTTGGAATTTGACTTCATGATAAAAATATCTTATTTCCTTCATTCTGAATTTGCTTTAAATATCTGTACTTTGATCACCACGGTTTTTGCTCCACAAATATTCTTGGCAAAATCTTCACATAATTTTTCGGTTAATCTTCAGTTGTATTTTTCAGTCCCAACTCATATGTATTTAATTAACAATTTGTATAAAATTTATAACTAATAACTGTTTAAATAACGAGAGTGATATAAATATTTTCAAAGTGTTATTTGATAACAAACAGAGAGGGGACATTACAACCTAATAGTACGTACATAACAATTCAGTGGGGCAAACTCTGCTGATTAGAGAAGTAATTTAAATCTGGAAAAGTAAAATACTGATCTTTTACCAGTATAATCCATTTGATGATTAGAAGTAATCATGCTCGTTCTATTTCTAGTTGCTACTTAATTTAAACTTAGTTATAGCATCTTTTATTCAATTTCATAGTACTTCTATGTTATTTGTCTCAAAACTTCAAAATAATTGATTCTGAAATATACTAGAATAATTTCTAAAGGAAAAAATAAAATAAAAATGAAAAGTCCCAAAGTTGGAAAAGTACTGTATACTAAAAAAGCATACTTTGCATTACATGGTTTATAAGTCCTAGGCCCCTCCCCAAATCACTGAGGAGATAGAGAGATATATTATGCAGTGATGCAGCGACAGAAGCGAGTCATCAGCGGGTTACAGTTTCAGAATAAAGAATGTCAAATTATTTATGAATCATTACACTATCATTTAACCATGACCAAATGACATGTTATACGTGTCACAATCATGTCAATTTGATGTTGACGAGAGATATATGAATCGTTGGATCTGAAGAATAGTGATTTTGATGAGCTACTCTTTGACGCACCTTGTTTTCACCCCATAAACCAACCAAGCCATAAATTTTGACAGATGAGGAAAATAAAAGTTTGAATATTTGAGTCGATCGAGAACGTTGCATGAAAAAGTTGTACTAGAGCCTATTCACTTTTAAAAGTTGTACCATAGTAAATGAAAGCTACACTAATTATTTTGAGTCAATTCAAAGGCTAGGTTCATTTTGATATTACCAAAATTATGTATCAGTACTGCATCACCTATATAACCAACTGCTCATACCCAAATTATTTGAGTATTATGGGGGAAAAAGGTAAAACATATTAAACTTGTTTTACTAATAATTTTGTAAAGGTGACCAAATAATTCTCAAATTCCCAAAATTTTAACAGTTTCGCAAAATGAAGGAAAGAGTACTGAACTACTGATACATTTCATGTGATATGAAACTTGTACAATAAGACGAGTAAATTATTTCTGAAGTGGGGGGCTAAGTCTCCATTTATATGTGTCAGACTATCATCACTATATAAAAAAAATATGACATTTTTTTTTGTTTTTTAAAAACTGAAACAAGACTTCATATGCAAATTTCTACTGACATTTGATATCTATGAGATATATAGTGTTTTAATACTGTATGGTACTTGTTCTAATACCCCAAAAGAGTAATAGTGCAATATATGAACATAAGCTATGAGAAAAATGGTATATTAAGCTTAACACGACAATTTTCCACATCTTAAAGGTACTCAAAGAATTAGGATAAAATTAAAAAATAGGACCTACCTCAGCCCCAAAAAAAATTCAAAGCTCATATATTTATTCTCTTTTCTACATATGTTTTTTGTTGCTGTATGTATTTTTGTAAAGTTTCTATATGAAAGCATTCATTTTGTTGCAAATTGTATATTCTTTTTATCATTTTACAAAACTAGATTCAAATTAATCGTATATTTCTTTTATATACAAAATGGCTATAGAGGTCTACAATTAAACTATAAATACAGATTTTTGTTTCATTTATATGTATTCATATCGAAACACTATATGATTTGCCAAGCTGCTTTTAATTATCTCGACCATTCTACATGTCTTTCATCGAATGAACTTTAAGATACAACACTATGAAGTACTCCATGAACTTGTGATTTGTTTTGCAGCTCTCAAATTTTGTGATAGTATATATTAATATCAACAAATCACGAATTATTTTAACCTTGATGAGTTGATGTTTAGTACTTATTTGCACAAAACAAAGAAAGTGACTTTTTAGGTTTGCAGACAAACTACTTTTACCTAATAGGTCAAATGAACTTAAAAAGTGAGAAAAGAAGTCATTCATTTAAATTTGCTCAAAAGATATGCAACCACTAACATCCATGCAGGGGCGGCCCAAGCTCAAGTCCAGTAAGACTTGGATTTGTGGTAAAAATTAGGCTGAGGCAAAAAAAAACTGAGCTGGGATAAAAAAAAAAAAAAAAATTGGATAATAGGGATTGGACAAAAAAAAAATGGACTGTGGTTTGGGCAACCAACAGTACTGGGCCGCCTATGCATCCATGCCATCTATAAACAAAAGTGATAAGATAATAATCATAATATTAACCACTCCTCTCCTTCAAAAGAAGTACTCCTATTACTTTCGGTATTGAAAAAAGTTACTCCCTCGGTCCAAACTCGGGAAAAAATTGTTAAAAAGCAACAGGATAAGTGTGTATGCATAGCTTATAACTTAAATACACTATAATAAGGGAAAAGAACCAAAGGAATGGGAATTGAAGAAAGCAAACAAAACCACGAAATCCAAATCTGTCAAGCGCGTTACATGGCGACATTCTCGCGGGGAATCATTTTTCCTAGAGATGGGAAATAGTGAGAGTAATTGGAAGAATATTAATAGGTTCAAATAAAATAATACTACATATTTACTTCTTTAAGATGTGCATGACCTGTCGCTTTTAATGAGGTAGCAGTGCAAAATGCAGAGAAAAAAGACGGAATAGGGTTGAGTTGACAATAAATGCGTGTGTATGCATATGCATAATGCATGCATATTTGTTGGATGTTCTTGCACTGATAAGCACAAGACAGGTACATGTTGTAAATTGACTTCAATTTAAAATGATAGACAATGGGGAAAAGATAGTTACTGGTATTGGGAAACTTACTTTTGGGTAAAAACTAAAATGTGAATATCATCATCTATTATGGGTGATTAGCAAAATGTTTTGGTTAATTTCTCTGTTTTAAAAAGTTCGCTTCATCATGAAAAAGCTCGATTCAAAACTTGGAAAAAAAAAAAACTTAAACATCACTTTATCCGCTTTTTAGTCCGCTAAAAATTATGCTTTTAACGTAGTTGCTGGAAAAACGCATTAGTTAAATTTTCGTTTTTCAAAACAGCTAATATTATCGGGACTCAATAAACCGTGTAAATTTTAAAGGAACTCTCATGTAGAACATTGAAATGCCTTAAGTTTGTTGTTCAAATTTTAGATAAGTATATACAGTACATATCATGAGTCGGTGCTGGTCCGGTGCCTTTTTACACCTAAGACGTAAAAAAATATAGGCGTTTTTTTTTTTACTTTGTCTGAAAAAATTAATATCGTGATATTAAAAAAAAATCCGAGTAAATTTACAAAATCTGAGATATTTAGATGTAAAAACAAAGTAGTCTTTTACATTACACAAAATAGACCATCAAATAATGTAGCTAGATTCTTCGTGTATTGTATCACGATGTAAAAAAGGACCATTTTCTGCACGCACAAAAAAAAAAATACTTTTTTTTACAAAAATCACGCATATTTAGTGACCGACGCCTAATACAATAATTAGGAGGGATATGCATATATAAATTAGTAGTATGTTTTACTCCATAGTCCTACAACTAGTACTACGTATTGCATCTTCATATTGATGGCTAAAGTAAAAACAGTAAAAGTAAAACACAACCCAATGTTAAATTTTTGAAAATAACGTACTCTTGGTTTTTATGACATTTTAAAATTGACCTAAGAATATCTCCAGTAGCAAGCAAAAAGACAAAAGTAATGAAATGATTTTGCAATCGAGTGCTTTGTGATTGACGCCTCCCTGACTCTTTTTCTGCTCACTGACATTTCACTAATTTCCAGCCTTTTGTTCTTTCACATCTTTTGGGCCCATCTCTCCCCTCCTCTCTATATAAATATATTTATGTAAATATGTATATAATAAATATTACTGTATGTATATTACTCGGATCCTCTGTCTTATGTGTTGGGGATGAGCGCAAAAAAACACACTGATAGAGACCAAACTGTCCCCGCTATTAAGGGCACCCTTCCTTCTTAATCTTTGTGCAGCATTAATATATCTTTGTATTCTATTTCTACCCCATTCTTGTTGATAACTATTTAATGCTAGTCTTTTCAAGTTTCGGAAATATATGGAAACATTAGTTTCGAATTGCAGTAGTTGGAAACTTTCTCGAGTCAATATAAATTTAATGTTACATTAAATTTCATACCAAATTTTGGTACGATAACATAAGGACTAAGATTAGGAGAATCTTTTTCTTCGATTTTGTTCTCAATTTTACCACTGATGAGACAAGTTGTCCAACAACTTGTCACTTTTATTTTGCCACATTTAAAGTTGTATATAAAAAAATAAATTAGTCATGATTTAGGTTGAAAGGAATAGTTCAATGTTTAGGGTTGTTTTTAGGTTGTCCTTTTTTAATGAGCTGGTTTTAGGTAATTTCAACGAATTGGGGCACAACCCTATTGTTTGATTGTCGTCCGTTTCTGCAATTTAAGGAGGTCTTATACGGTTATACCAAACTAAAAAAAAAACATTTGGCATGCAGAGCCGAGCCGAGCAAACCTGCTGGAAACCCCATTGAATCCAGCAGTTCAGAATGGTTCCCGGTTCCATTAGTTTTTCTTAAACCACTAAGAAAAATTTGCTGTAACAAAATTGTTTTTAATTGAAAAAACTAATTAGATGCATCATATTCATGAAATGAAAAGCAACAAGTACCTACCCTTATTTAAACACTAGACCCAAACGTACGATAGACTTTCTAGTTCTTCATGGCCCAATTCTATTTTCAGCCCAAAAAAGTTATCACATGTATATTCATTACTGATCGAGACCAGAAGTGGTTTTCCATAAATTGGAGCATGAGATAGCGTATATTTTCTGTTTCCGCTGTATCGGCTGTATCGCAGTATTGGGAGGCAAAGCCGCCCGTTGAGCTTTATTCCTGCTATATATATCGCTACGTACTTTACAGGTAAAAAAAAATGCTTTTCTTCTTTTTATAAGTATGTTACTTCGACAACTATTTTTCTTACTTTTACTACTTTATATTACATCTATACCTCTATGCTAGTTCTATAAGTTGTTACTTCTACTCCCATCTATTGTTCCCCCTATCTAAACTTCCAAAAGAATAATACCAACAATATTGCTATTTTATCTCTAATTCTACCCCCATGCTATTAATACGAAGTAGAGAAAAAAATTTAATTATTAATACTGCTTCTACTTTTTATCTCATTTATGACAGTGCTACACTACTTTTAATTTTTGTTTCTACCACTATTAACTCAATTGGCTTGCTGCTTCTTTTTCTAGTTCGATAATATATTTTGATTATAAGTGCTTCAAAGATTTTCAATGATTTAACTTAGTGTATATGTTTTCTGTTCGATTGTATAATACTCGTTGGTATTTTTCCAAAAAGTAAAGACCAAACTTTTTAGGTCCTTTAATGATATTCCAAAACAAAACCAACGATTTAAACGAAAGTCAATTCGTAGTTTGAATAAGCAAGTTACGAGAGTTTCAAAAATGAAGAATGTAAATCACTTGATAGACCTCTGATAACAATTCTGCTTGTAACCCAGAAGCCTTTGACAGATTTTTTTATCTAATTCGAGACAAAGCGATCATTCAACCTGCAGATTCAAAAGCCCCAAAAGCCCTATTAGCCAATAAATCTCTCGACAATCTACTACACTGGTAATATATATACTGACTATAAATGCATTAGTTTCTCATCCAATTGGCTATCTTTTACCTCGCGTCTCTCTATATTCTTCAATACTTTAAATCATGAACTCCGTTAAAACAACTTTAAAAGTGTGTAAATAAAAAATATAAGATTTTAAGCAAAGTCCATATTCTATCATGTTACACACACCTATATTAACTTTTACTTGAGTAATTCATATCATTATATTTATATCCATCAAGTAGAAACAATTGTATTAAGCGAGTTTATTTCATCACACGTATTTACAAGAGCGTATTTATAAGTACGGCTGTGATAGAGTGATTGGATAGAAACTTTTTAAGTTAAGTGTGATGAACAGTTCTAGGCCAAACACTTGAGTACACATATATTGAGCGAATTTATTTCATCACACGTATTTACAAAAGCATATATATAAGTTATATATATATATAAGTTCAATTGTGATCGAGTGATTGGGTAGAAACTTTTAAATTAGGTGTGGTAAACAGTTCATACAACGAAATAAATTAAGTAACTCCAACACACATTTATAATACACATGGACCACTCACGCCACCTATCCCAGTCCGTAAGGTAGGTCATTCCCTATACCCCTCGGCTCGTCTTATATCCCCAGTATAGGGAGAGACATAGACCGTTGCCAACATATAAATATATCTATTACAAACATGGACCTCTCACGCCACCTACCCCATTCCGTAAGTTAAGTCATTCCTTATACCCCTCGGCTCGTCTTATGCCCCCGGTATAGGGAGAGACATGGACCATTGCCAACATATAAATATTTAAAGTGCGCACTTGGACCTCTGACGCCACTCGCCACAGTCCGTAAGACGAGTCATTTTCTATACCCCTCGGCTCGTCTTATACCCCCGGTATAGGGAGAGACATAGACCATTGCCAATAAATAAAACTCAAGGCCTCGGCCAATAATATTATACTATTAAATTATCACAATTCCCAATAAAATCACATTCTCAAAATACTAGCATTCCCAAATGTCACATTATCGCAATTCAACAAACACATAAGCATAGGTACTAGAATCACAACTAGCCAAACAAGTCCACCAACATAAAATCTCATTCAGGAATTTTAACAAACACCTTGTATTCATAAACTACAACTCATCTTTATTCAACATAAATTTACCCAATTTCATCAACAACTATAATAACACATAACAACTCATAAAAACACACAAACCCATCTATATTCTCATTAATTCAAAATTCATATTTCTAAATTCCCAATTTCTAAATTCAAATAAGTGAACCAAAAGAGCAACACATAAAACCCAATTACCAATTTAATAGAATATAATTAAGATAAAAGAAAAACCCCCAAATTTTAAAAGAACACAATATCTAACCCTAACATAAAACCCCGTCCAGTCTCAATAGATAACCCCCGTTACCTTAATTCGTAGAGGAGATGCTTCCGGTAAAAACTCGCTAATGGTGGTTTCGTTTTCTTCTTTCTAAGCTTTGGAATCTCTCTTTTCTCTCTTTTAGGTTTCTGTTTTGAAAAGTGGGATGAAAATTGTTTTACATGAAACTGTTTTGAGAGAGTTTGGAGAAGCGAACTATTTGATCCCCAAAGTTCTAAAAGTTAACTCATAAACAAAACTATTATTTTACTGCTCCAAAATAACAAATCTTTAAAAACAAAACTATTGGGTCTTTTTTATTTATAAAATTAGTAACAAATAAAGTTTTTCGGAAGAGTTTCGATTTTTGGCTAAAAATTGTATAAAACGTTTTTGGATAAACTTAATCGTAAATAAAAACCATTTATAAAAATCCGGGATGTTACAGATTGAATCTCGAATGCATACTTTTATTGGGACTGCATCACTAGTTATTACTTTTATCTTCATTGACAGGAGAGTCATAAGCAGGCACTAACTCTTGTTGTGCAATGGAAGTTGTTTAATAGAGACTTTCACATTTGCTCAATTTCCGATAAATAGCCTCGAATGTAAGTATTTAACTTCATGAAAAAAAAACAGCATTACATCATATTAATTTGGTTTGAAAACATTGTAAATAGAACTAACATATATAAGAAAATATGCCTTCGAAGTAGTTGCATCATTTCATCTTTTTTTCACTTACATACACAAACAGATATATCATCGCCATGCAGTGATAAGAATAAACATAATAGAGCTAGCCTTTCTCACATTTACTTTGTTTCCAATTTGCAACTCTTCAATTTTGGTTCTTGGATTGGCTTCAATTGCAGCTTTCTTTTCAAGCTTTTGTGCCGTATCTTCAATGGTGTTATGCAATTTATTACGTGGCCTAAATAGACCACGTATACGTTGTTCGGCTCTTACACATATTGGTGGATCTTGGCATTTAAAAAATCGACATTAATCGCAGTTATGAAACATTGTACATGGATTTGAAAATGAGTTCATAATGTGATAAGTTTGAAAGACATAAAATGACCGAACTGGCTCAAGACTCAGAAATATCGTTATCATGTAACCTTGGGTCCTTGACTACATTAACTAGCTACTGTGATCTGATTTTCCCACTATTATTTGAAAGTCAACCCTCTCTTTTTTCATACTCATGTTCCACTTTTGCCGTACTTGTTTCTTTAGTAATATGTCATGAAAGTTTTAACTGTGATCGATACTCTCATGCTTTCAGGTGGCCAGAGTTCTTCTTTTCATCTTCTTCTTCTTCCATATATTCATACACATTGACCAGATGAGTGGTCAGTACAACTACAAGTACATTATATCAAACTCAAACCAATACTTTGATGTGGTTACTTTCTGCAATAATTGTATTTATCTTGCTCTTTTAAAATTTTGGTATGTGATTTTTTAGTAGTGTAGTGGCATGCTTATTAAGTAATCATTTGCTAGGGTTAAGAAACTTATGTTTCACTTGTGTTATTGACGTATTGTAGTAGGTAAGTACTAAGTAGGGTAATCTCGAGCTTTCTTGTAGAATGGTTTCAAGAGGAGAAGTTGATTTAATTCTTTAGAACATTTTTAGTAGTTCTTTGTAGGAATTTTTAATGTTAATTATGTCCTCTTTAATAAGATTTAAAAAAAATGTTAATGTTATGATCACTTTAAATTCCGTATGTCTAGGTAGATTTTCTAACTTCTCAAACTCGATAAGTATGCAAACAAGTTAAAAACATTGTTTACACATAGATCTGTCTAAATATTAAATAACATATCGTATGTTTTGACTTAATTTTGAGCTGGATTGATCATTTTTCCCCTCCGATTTCAGGTCAAACACGTGTTTCCTTTGGGGTCCTATAGCTTGCTTTTGATTCCCGCTATATTGGCTATGATGAACTTCTTCTGGTTTTATAAAATCACAAAAGGCATAATAAGAACTCTCTCTAAAGCTAGGCACAGTCGGTAACCAGATGCTTTCTTATGATGCATAAAAGAAACAGAATATTAAAATCTCACTTTGCTGCGCTTGAATATGGCTACAAATAAACCTGTAATTGTGTACTTCCCTTTACCCGATGATGGAAACTAGTTAATTGAGAACCGGACAGGTATGTATGACTAATTATGTAGACGGTAGGTTTGCTCTCCTCAAGTAACTGAACCAAATTTTCGATTTTGGAGTGTCACTCCCTTGAGGCTTACCGACTGAATATGTATTTTTGACTATAATGTAATTTGGGATACCGATGTAGGATACTTGAAAATTGTTTCATTGTTTACCCAATATGATATCCTCTGCTGCGTATTTTGGCACTGGGGTGAAATACGGGGTTGATAACATATGTTTTTAAGAGTTTACCAACCTATAATCTTTTTGCTATAGACTAGAAGTAACTAGTAAGAAATTGCAGACTTATATACTAATAGTCTGATAGAGGTCAATCTCACAATGTAAATGCGAAGAAAGGGAATGCTACTTTCCTACCTTATTTGGTCATTTATATATGACTAATTATGTAGACGGTAGGTTTGCTCCTCCACAAGTAACTGAACCAAATTTTCGATTTTGGAGTGTCACTCCCTTGAGGCTTAACGACTTAATAGACTCGCTATTACTTATGAAAAGTAAAAATGTTGTTTGGTGGTGATTACAAAATCTTACTTTTTAGAAAAGTAAAACTCTTCTCATCTTACTTATTAAAAGTAAAATTTATCATACTTATTAAAGTAATTAAAATGCTTTTAAGGATTTGCAAACTTGAAAAAAATTGTACCAACAACTACTGTGTTTTGTTTATTTTTGTTTGATTGAGTTCATATGACATTTGCTATGAATGGTTGTGTTTTGTGATGATGGAAAAAAATTGTATGCATGCATAAATATAAGCCGATGATGGATGAATAGGATGTGTTTGGTGGTATTTTCATTTTCTAAGTTATATATCAACCGAGACAGTATTTAACTTTATTTTTAAGCTGAGTTTTTTTTTTTTTTTTGCTCAAAGAAGTATAACTTTTTCTTAGATAAAAAGAAATTATTTTGGAAACAAATTTTCACTCATTTTTATGAAGTCCGTTAAACCAAATTAATTATGATGAATCAGTTGAAGTTAATTCAAAATATATACTAAAATTTCATCAAACTGCTCTAATAGTAGAGTGTTGTATGGATGATTGTTGTTAAAATGATCTTATCATCAGTATGATAAGAATGGTTATTTTATTTTTATGGGGTACTCTTAAGGAAAGTATATATATGTTCTAATTAGATGAAGTCTATGCCAATAAGCATATGGTTCCTTAAAAAGTATAGTATCGAAATTGCCCATAAGTCTATGGGTCCTTAAATATCACAAGTGCTGTAAAAAAATCATTTATTACTCACATGATTTGAAAAAACTAACTATTGTATCTGTTTGAATGTTACATATTCGTTTACTATCTATTCGAGTCTGTACTTGTAAACTTGCTAAAACGTAATGGACTAAACCCGACCTAATATGTTCAATCTAACTGTAATATGCATTTTAATATTTTTGTTTAAAGTCTTTGATACAAAGCACCTTCATTTTTATCACATTCTTAGTTAAGTGTGGATTTATAAATAGAACTTGATATAATCATTATATATGCTTGTATAATCATATGCACCGGAGGCGAAATCGTTAATTTGGCATCTTTTTTATGTTCGTATAATCATTATATTTTTGTAATTTGGTATCTTTTTAATCTTTCAATTAAATGTTTTTTGCTAATTAATTATTTTATTTTATTCTATTATTCGTAAACTGATTTTAGCAAACAACATTTTTGATGAAAAATATACTTTTACAATATTCACCAAACAATATTTACTCACTAAAAAGTAAACAGAAAAAATATACTCTTCAACCTCATTACAAAAAGTATACTTTTAAACCTAAAAGACGCGCCAAATGAGACCATTGTTATCTTCCCATTTTGTTATACTCGTTGCGGTTAAGAGTTGTTAAGTAACCGTTTGAACTATATATAGGTACTTAGGTAGTAACGTGTTTTGAATAATCGAGAATGCTAGTTAGTCGTTTAACAGAATAAGTTGTCTCGATCGATCAGATTTGCCCCCATGTTAAACTCAAGAAGGTAATGCTAATCATTTCTATGTATTTGGAAATAACATTATAAATACAGTAGATAGTATTTGTGGCTTATCAACGACATTTAATTACATCGCAATGGGATTCGATTAAGCTATGCAAAGTTTTCTGTACATGTTTAGTGTTAGATATTAGTAAAAATTAGGAATTGACAGATAATGGCTGGAGTAAGTAAGATATATTCGCCATAAATGCAATTCATTTAAAATTATGTACAAATTTATTTCTACTTATATTCGATATTAAAGATTCCAAAATAGTAAACATAATGACAACCTTACCAGTAGAGGAAATGGTGCCTATTTTGACACACCCCTATTTCCATATTAACACCAATCAATTTAATTTGTCGAAATCTCAAAAGTGAAATTCCTATAAAAGGGCCAACAATCAACATAGAGGCATTTGTCCACAACTCGGAGAATTATGCCCTTCCAAACTGATCTTGTTTATGACATTTCGTTAATATCGATTCCATTTATAAAAGAATTTGATGAAATGTTATGAACAACGATCACTTTGCAAAGGCGTTTCGAAAACACAAGTATGGGGAAGCAGCTACAGGCTGTATATTTTAAAAAGACCAATATTGATAGTCATCCATGTAAGATAGATAGAGGGAAACAAATTTTACTAGTATAATTTTTGTTTTATTTATGTTAACTTTTACCTTCCATTGAAAATATACATCTCTTTCGTTGAAATATATGTCCACATATCTAATAAACTTTTATTTGGTTTTAAAAAAAAAAGGACGATTACTAACAATAACTTTTATTATATTTCATTTTTACTAAATTCAGAAAATTAACATGGCAAGTGTACTGTACATACATACAAATACACAAATAAAATGGTTTATTAAAAAAACCCATAAAATATTAATGTATTATTTGATTGATGTATCAACTTTTATTTCCAACTTTAATTAGGAGAGATTAAACTAAATTTTAATTAGTGTAGATGTTTAGCGGTAGAATATATATAAATATATATGTATATTTTAGGGTTTAATTAATAATAACTTTAATTATATATAATTATATATATATATATAATATATATATATATATATATATATATATATATATATAATTGTAACCTTTTTAGGATGAAAATTTCCAACCTGAAGGGTAAACGACTAAGTAAAATAATATATTTTTCTCAATATTAGTAACAGATGTTGTTATGCATTAGACACTATATAGTTGCCAAAACTTTACACTAAATTTGAGTCCCCTCCTCATAATACTAAAAAAAAACTAAAGCATTAGGGATAAAAAAAAAATTAAGAGACAATCAAATTTTGTTTTTAATTAAATAGTAATTTTTGGAGACAAAAATAATCTGTTATACACAAAAATAAATTTTTTTGTCTGCAAATTTAACTTTTAGGCACAAAAATTGAAATTTTTTTGGTCTCCAAACACAATCTCATACGGGCATAAAAAGACAATTTAATTTTATATCAAAATACATTTAAGGACACATTTAAATTGTCTCCTTATGTTGGTACCGGATTGTCATTGAAGACAATTATTTTTCCAATTTTGGTCCTTAGAGTATAAAGTAGGGCAAGTCCTTACTTTATACTAAAAAGTAAACATTAAAAATATACTTTTCAACCTCATTACAAAAAGTATACTTTTAAACCTAAAAGACACATCAAAGGAGACCATTGTATCTTCCCATTTTGTTATACTCGTTGCAGTTAAGAGTTGTTAAGTAACTGTTTGAACTACATATAGGTACTTAGGTAGTAACGTGTCTTGAATAATCGAGAATGCTAGTTAGTCGTTTAACAGAATAAGCTATCTCGTTTGATCAGATTTGCTCCCATGTTAAACTCGAGAAGGTAATGTTAATCAGTTCTATATATTTGGAGACAACATTATAAATACAGTAGACAATATGTGTGGCTTATCGACGACATTTAACTACATCGCAATGAGATTCGATTAACCTATGCAAAGTTTTCTATACATGTTCAGCGTTAGATGTTAGTAAAAATTAGGAATGGGCAGATAATGGCTGTAGTAAGTAAGATATATTCGTCATAAATGCAATTCAGTTAGAATTATGTACTAGTTTCTTTCTACTTATATTCGATATTAAAGGTTCCAAAATAGTAAACATAATGACAACCTTACCAGTAGAGGATATACAAGTAAATGAAAATGTTGCCTATTTTGACATACCTCTATTTCCATATTAGCATAAATCAAATTTAACTTGAAAAAATCGCAAAAGTGAAATTGGATTCCTATAAAAGGGCCAACAATCAACATAGAGGCATTTGTCCACAACTCGGGGAATTATGCTCTTCCAAACTGATCGTGTTTATAATATTTCATTAATCTCGATTCCGTTTATAAATGATTTTGATGAAATGTTATGAACAACGATCACTTTGCATTGTCATTTCAAAAACACAAGTGTAGTGAGCCACATACCGGGGTGGCAGATGCCTCCGGTCGATTTTATTTACTTAATACACAATTGTTGTATGATGATTAAACATGGTATTTGTAGCTTAGCCGATAAAGTTTATGGTTGGAACACCAATAGGCACGAATTCAATACTTAATTACTGTCAAATCTATATTGTTATTTTTTTTCATTTTCATTTTTTTTTTTTGAGCATTTTTTTTAATAACAAATATGGCTCTTTTACTTTTAGATTCTCAACATTCTACTATGATATTAACTTTGGACCTTTTGTGCATTGGTTTTGAAGTGAGATTTTACTTTACATTACGTCTAAAATAAAGTTTTATTTAGTTTTTCTTCCGATATCTTTTAAATTGTTCAAACAATTAAAAAGATGGCTTATATTTTATAATAATCTTTTTCATTTGAATTTCATCCAAATAAATAACTGGTTTAAGATTTTAATCTTCGACATATAAACACAAGGCCGAAAAAACGACTATGGACGCTTTGTTTATAATTTAAAGAATTTATTTTAACGAAAACACTAGTAGAGTTCTTTCGTTAATATAAAACAAAAGTTCAATTGTATTTCTTTATTCAATTTCAATCGTTTATAAATAATTAGAAAATGTATCCGTGCACCCCCACCTTCTAAATATTGAGGAAACCTACCGACTAGTTATTTTTTAATTGTGCCCATGCTAAACGAATATCATGGCATACCTACAAAGTGATTGAGTGAAATTTCACCATTTTGATTTTTATTAATTGGTGAATTTACTCGAGCATCGATCAATTTGTAAAAACTCTAAAGATAAACAAAATATAACGAATTAAATTTTACATGATTGCTGATGTGTATTGTGAAGTAATAAAAGCATCAATCCACATAAGTATTATAAATATTTCTCAAGTACTTTTCATATTTCATGATACACATGAAATGAACTAGGTGGAGTCACCTCTAGTAGCCCTCCACCCTGTTTTGATAAAATTGATGGAAAAATATAATTTTTTTTTAATGTATTTTGATTAAAAATATTTAAAATAGCCCTCATTTACCAGAATTAGCGTTTCCGTCCCTCATCCATTGGATTTTGGTTCCGTCCCTCACGAATCACATTATATGCAAGGCTGGACTCCAAGGAATTACCCTACTTTATACTCCATGCAAAAATTAACTTCCTATAAAAAAAGACTTAACAATATTTGTTCTCATCATCTTTGTTGTGTTTTGGACGGTTACAATATGGAGCTTTTAACTATATGCTGCAAAAAAACATCACTGGAAACACTCTTGCTAGATAGAAACATAGTTTTCAACTCATATTACGGAAACAAGAAGCCATATGGAAAACTTGCTTTGAGATCCTGGTCGATCGAAATTCCAACCAAATTAGGATTAATTTATGAGACTTAAAAGTTAAAACTTCTAATTTATATCTTGTAGATAATGAAATTAAAAGAAGCCATATTTTCTTAGATACTATTCCATCAAAAGGTCATTTTCTTCGACTTGGATCAATGTGTCAAGCTATTTAAATTAACGATTTCGCCTATGGTGCTTATGATTATACAAATATATATAATGATTATACCACGTTCTATTTAAAAATCCACACTTAACTAAGAATGTGATAAATCCACATTTATAAATAGAACGTGGTATAATCATTATATATGTTTGTATAATCAAAAGCACCGTAGGCGAAATCGTTAATTTTGCATCTTTTTTATGTTTGTATAATCATTATATTTTTCTACTTTGGTATCTTTTTAATCTTTCAATTAAATGTTTTTTCCTAATTAATTATTTTATTTTATTCTATTAATCGTAAACAGATTTTACCAAACAACATTTTTAATGAAAAATATAATTTTACATTGTTCACCAAACAATATTTACCCACTAAAAAGTAAACAGAAAAAATATACTTTTCAACCTCATTACAAAAAGTATACTTTTAAACCTAAAAGACGCGCCAAACGAGACCATTGTATCTTCCCATTTTGTTATTCTCGTTGCAATTAGAGGTTGTTAAGTAACAGTTTGAACTATATATAGGTACTTAGGTAGTAACGTGTCTTGAAATTTAAGAGTCTGCTATTCAGCCATATATTTGAGAGTCTGCTATTCGACCATATATTTAATATTTTTAATAAATATTTAAGTTTAAGGTAGTCTCAAATAGGGTCCTATAATATTATATTTGAGTTTTTATTTTGTTGAATCGTCAAATAAAATATATCAAAATCATTAAAAATTTTAAATATTTTTAATTAATATTTAAGTTTAGGGTAGTATCAAATAGAGTTCTATAATATTATATTTGGGTTTTTATTTTGTTGAATCGTCAAATAAAATATATTAAAATCATTAAAATTTTGAATATTTTTAATTAATATTTAAGTTTAGGATAGTCTCAACTAGGGTTCCATAAATATTATATTTGGGGTTTTATTTTTATTTTGCTTGGGTGTCAAAAGAATTCTAAAAATTATATAAAAAAACTGTCTGGTAATCAGTCTGATAGAGTCAGTTTAGTTCTATAGCATTAGTGGTTAATTAATGTGTTGATGGATGAACCGGCTCAAGACTCAGAAATATCGTTATCATGTAACCTTGGGTCCTTGACTACATTAACTAGCTACTGTGATATGATTTTCCCACTATTATTTGAAAGTCAACCCTCTCTTTTTTCATACTCATGTTCCACTTTTGCCGTACTTGTTTCTTTAGTAATATATGTCAGGCCCCAAAATCCATAGAACACGGATATCGAGGCATGACCTTTTTAAAACAAAGAAAAGAGAACATGTTGGTACGAAATTAAAATATTTAAAAGAAAACACTAACGAGCTAATGGAACAATTAAATAATAAATAAAAGTGTTTGCCAAACGCGGCTACAAGACGAATGGTTTTCACAAAATTATATAAAAAGGAACGAATGTAAATCGCCCGTAGGCTACAACCTCGAAAATGTCTAAGTAAAATGAAAGCAGCATAAAGAAGTCCCGAGCCCATGTGATACCTTGCTAAAGCTCCTAACGAAAAGCCTCAACCTATAATGTACCTGAACAACAAAATTGTAACGGTGAGTCCCACGCACATAACTAGACGGGACGGCACCACAAGTACCGTCACTCCATCCCATAGATGCAAGAGCTCACAAATTCTACAACTACGATAATCGACGTATAAAAAGAAATATATTAACATTCTATAACGGGATGAATTAAATAAATTAAATAACGTCAACACAAATCTATAACAAACATGGACCTCTCATGCCACCTACCCCAGTCCATAAGGTAGGTCATTCCCTATCCCCTCGGCCGTCTTCTGTCCCCGGAATTAGGAAGAGACAGAGACCATTGCAACATAAAAGTAGATTTATAGTGCGCACTTGGACCTCTCATGTCACTCGTCTCAGTCCGTAAGACGAGTCATTCCCTATCCCCACGGCCGTCTACTGTCCCCGGAATTAGGAAGAGACAGAGACCATAGCTAACATAAAAATAAATATAGTGCACACTAGGACCTCTCATGCCACTCGCCCCAGTCCGTAAGACGAGTCATTCCCTATCCCCACTGCCGTCTTCTATCCCCGGAATTAGGAAGAGACAGAGACCATTGCTAATGTATCAATATTAAGGCCTCGGCCAATAATATTATACTATTCATATAACACAATCTCATACATATAAATATTAAGGCCTCGGCCAATAAATAATAAACCAATCATTTATCACATTCTCAAACGTCATTCTAACGTAATTCAACAAAACCCAAAAGCATAGGTTCTAGATTCACAACCAGCCAAACAAGTCTAATCAACATAAAAACTCATTCAGACATTTTAACAAACACCTTGTATGCACAATATAAAACTCATCTTTATTCAACAATAATTTACCCAATTCTATCAACAACCATAATAATACATAATCAATGCATATAACACGCAACCCATTAATATTATCATTAATCCGAAATCAAAATACTAAATCCACAACTAATCCAAAATCAAAGAAGCGCATAAAAAAAATTATAACAACTAACCCCAATTAACAATTTAAGAACATAATTAATATAAAAGGCAAAAACCCCCCAATTTATACTAAACGTAAAACCTAATCCTAGCATACACCCTCGTCTAGTCGCAATGGATAACCCCCGTTACCTTAGCGCGTAGAGGAGATGCTTCCGGTAAGAATCCGCTAGCGTGGTTTCTTCTTCTTCTTCTTCTTCTTCTTCTTCTTCTTCTTCTTCTTCTTCTTCTTCTTCTTCTTCTTCTTCTCTCTTTTCTCTCTTTTTCTTTCTTGTGTTTGGCTGGTTTTAGGTTTGTTTTTGAAAGAAGTGGGCTGATTTTTGGTTTAGAAAAAACTGTTTTTAGATAGTTTGTGGAAGCGAACTATTTGGTCCCCAAAGTTCTAAAAGCTAACTTTTAATCAAAATTATTAATAAACTACTCAATAATAACAAATCTTTAGAAACAAATCTATTGGGTCCTTTTTATTAGTAAAATTAATAACAGGTTTTTAAAATAAGGTTTTTCGGAAGAGTTTCGGTTTTTGGCTAAAAATTAGTCGAGTGACCGGTTTTTGGTAAAATTTTGAATAAAACGTTTTTGGATAAATTAATTCCTAATTAAAAACAGTTATAAAAATACGGGATGTTACAATATATGTCATGAAAGTTTTAACTGTGATCGATACTCTCATGCTTTCAGGTGGCCAGAGTTCTTCTTTTCATCTTCTTCTTCTTCCATATATTCATGCACATTGACCAGATGAGTGGTCAGTACAACTACAAGTACATTATATCAAACTCAAACCAATACTTTGATGTGGTTACTTTCTGCAATAATTGTATTTATCTTGCTCTTTTAAAATTTTGGTATGTGATTTTTTAGTAGTGTAGTGGCATGCTTATTAAGTAATCATTTGCTAGGGTTAAGAAACTTATGTTTCACTTGTGTTATTGACGTATTGTAGTAGGTAAGTAGGGTAATCTCGAGCTTTCTTGGGGAATGGTTTCAAGAGGAGAAGTGGATTTAATTCTTTAGAACATTTTTAGTAGTTCTTTGTAGGAATTTTTAATGTTAATTATGTCCTCTTTAATAAGATTTAAAAAAAATGTTAATGTTATGATCACTTTAAATTCCGTATGTTTAGGTAGATTTTCTAACTTCTCAAACTCGATAAGTATGCAAACAAGTTAAAAACATTGTTTACACATAGATCTGTCTAAATATTAAATAACATATCGTATGTTTTGACTTAATTTTGAGCTGGATTGATCATTTTTCCCCTCCGATTTCAGGTCAAACACGTGTTTCCTTTGGGGTCCTATAGCTTGCTTTTGATTCCCGCTATATTGGCTATGATGAACTTCTTCTGGTTTTATAAAATCACAAAAGGCATAATAAGAACTCTCTCTAAAGCTAGGCACAGTCGGTAACCAGATGCTTTCTTATGATGCATAAAAGAAACAGAATATTAAAATCTCACTTTGCTGCGCTTGAATATGGCTACAAATAAACCTGTAATTGTGTACTTCCCTTTACCCGATGATGGAAACTAGTTAATTGAGAACCGGACAGGTATGTATGACTAATTATGTAGACGGTAGGTTTGCTCTCCTCAAGTAACTGAACCAAATTTTCGATTTTGGAGTGTCACTCCCTTGAGGCTTACCGACTGAATATGTATTTTTGACTATAATGTAATTTGGGATACCGATGTAGGATACTTGAAAATTGTTTCATTGTTTACCCAATATGATATCCTCTGCTGCGTATTTTGGCACTGGGGTGAAATACGGGGTTGATAACATATGTTTTTAAGAGTTTACCAACCTATAATCTTTTTGCTATAGACTAGAAGTAACTAGTAAGAAATTGCAGACTTATATACTGATAGTCTGATAGAGGTCAATCTCACAATGTAAATGCGAAGAAAGGGAATGCTACTTTCCTACCTTATTTGGTCATTTATATATGACTAATTATGTAGACGGTAGGTTTGCTCCTCCACAAGTAACTGAACCAAATTTTCGATTTTGGAGTGTCACTCCCTTGAGGCTTAACGACTTAATAGACTCGCTATTACTTATGAAAAGTAAAAATGTTGTTTGGTGGTGATTACAAAATCTTACTTTTTAGAAAAGTAAAACTCTTCTCATCTTACTTATTAAAAGTAAAATTTATCATACTTATTAAAGTAATTAAAATGCTTTTAAGGATTTGCAAACTTGAAAAAAATTGTACCAACAACTACTGTGTTTTGTTTATTTTTGTTTGATTGAGTTCATATGACATTTGCTATGAATGGTTGTGTTTTGTGATGATGGAAAAAAATTGTATGCATGCATAAATATAAGCCGATGATGGATGAATAGGATGTGTTTGGTGGTATTTTCATTTTCTAAGTTATATATCAACCGAGACAGTATTTAACTTTATTTTTAAGCTGAGTTTTTTTTTTTTTTTTGCTCAAAGAAGTATAACTTTTTCTTAGATAAAAAGAAATTATTTTGGAAACAAATTTTCACTCATTTTTATGAAGTCCGTTAAACCAAATTAATTATGATGAATCAGTTGAAGTTAATTCAAAATATATACTAAAATTTCATCAAACTGCTCTAATAGTAGAGTGTTGTATGGATGATTGTTGTTAAAATGATCTTATCATCAGTATGATAAGAATGGTTATTTTATTTTTATGGGGTACTCTTAAGGAAAGTATATATATGTTCTAATTAGATGAAGTCTATGCCAATAAGCATATGGTTCCTTAAAAAGTATAGTATCGAAATTGCCCATAAGTCTATGGGTCCTTAAATATCACAAGTGCTGTAAAAAAATCATTTATTACTCACATGATTTGAAAAAACTAACTATTGTATCTGTTTGAATGTTACATATTCGTTTACTATCTATTCGAGTCTGTACTTGTAAACTTGCTAAAACGTAATGGACTAAACCCGACCTAATATGTTCAATCTAACTGTAATATGCATTTTAATATTTTTGTTTAAAGTCTTTGATACAAAGCACCTTCATTTTTATCACATTCTTAGTTAAGTGTGGATTTATAAATAGAACTTGATATAATCATTATATATGCTTGTATAATCATATGCACCGGAGGCGAAATCGTTAATTTGGCATCTTTTTTATGTTCGTATAATCATTATATTTTTGTAATTTGGTATCTTTTTAATCTTTCAATTAAATGTTTTTTGCTAATTAATTATTTTATTTTATTCTATTATTCGTAAACTGATTTTAGCAAACAACATTTTTGATGAAAAATATACTTTTACAATATTCACCAAACAATATTTACTCACTAAAAAGTAAACAGAAAAAATATACTCTTCAACCTCATTACAAAAAGTATACTTTTAAACCTAAAAGACGCGCCAAATGAGACCATTGTTATCTTCCCATTTTGTTATACTCGTTGCGGTTAAGAGTTGTTAAGTAACCGTTTGAACTATATATAGGTACTTAGGTAGTAACGTGTTTTGAATAATCGAGAATGCTAGTTAGTCGTTTAACAGAATAAGTTGTCTCGATCGATCAGATTTGCCCCCATGTTAAACTCAAGAAGGTAATGCTAATCATTTCTATGTATTTGGAAATAACATTATAAATACAGTAGATAGTATTTGTGGCTTATCAACGACATTTAATTACATCGCAATGGGATTCGATTAAGCTATGCAAAGTTTTCTGTACATGTTTAGTGTTAGATATTAGTAAAAATTAGGAATTGACAGATAATGGCTGGAGTAAGTAAGATATATTCGCCATAAATGCAATTCATTTAAAATTATGTACAAATTTATTTCTACTTATATTCGATATTAAAGATTCCAAAATAGTAAACATAATGACAACCTTACCAGTAGAGGAAATGGTGCCTATTTTGACACACCCCTATTTCCATATTAACACCAATCAATTTAATTTGTCGAAATCTCAAAAGTGAAATTCCTATAAAAGGGCCAACAATCAACATAGAGGCATTTGTCCACAACTCGGAGAATTATGCCCTTCCAAACTGATCTTGTTTATGACATTTCGTTAATATCGATTCCATTTATAAAAGAATTTGATGAAATGTTATGAACAACGATCACTTTGCAAAGGCGTTTCGAAAACACAAGTATGGGGAAGCAGCTACAGGCTGTATATTTTAAAAAGACCAATATTGATAGTCATCCATGTAAGATAGATAGAGGGAAACAAATTTTACTAGTATAATTTTTGTTTTATTTATGTTAACTTTTACCTTCCATTGAAAATATACATCTCTTTCGTTGAAATATATGTCCACATATCTAATAAACTTTTATTTGGTTTTAAAAAAAAAAGGACGATTACTAACAATAACTTTTATTATATTTCATTTTTACTAAATTCAGAAAATTAACATGGCAAGTGTACTGTACATACATACAAATACACAAATAAAATGGTTTATTAAAAAAACCCATAAAATATTAATGTATTATTTGATTGATGTATCAACTTTTATTTCCAACTTTAATTAGGAGAGATTAAACTAAATTTTAATTAGTGTAGATGTTTAGCGGTAGAATATATATAAATATATATGTATATTTTAGGGTTTAATTAATAATAACTTTAATTATATATAATTATATATATATATATAATATATATATATATATATATATATATATATATATATATATAATTGTAACCTTTTTAGGATGAAAATTTCCAACCTGAAGGGTAAACGACTAAGTAAAATAATATATTTTTCTCAATATTAGTAACAGATGTTGTTATGCATTAGACACTATATAGTTGCCAAAACTTTACACTAAATTTGAGTCCCCTCCTCATAATACTAAAAAAAAACTAAAGCATTAGGGATAAAAAAAAAATTAAGAGACAATCAAATTTTGTTTTTAATTAAATAGTAATTTTTGGAGACAAAAATAATCTGTTATACACAAAAATAAATTTTTTTGTCTGCAAATTTAACTTTTAGGCACAAAAATTGAAATTTTTTTGGTCTCCAAACACAATCTCATACGGGCATAAAAAGACAATTTAATTTTATATCAAAATACATTTAAGGACACATTTAAATTGTCTCCTTATGTTGGTACCGGATTGTCATTGAAGACAATTATTTTTCCAATTTTGGTCCTTAGAGTATAAAGTAGGGCAAGTCCTTACTTTATACTAAAAAGTAAACATTAAAAATATACTTTTCAACCTCATTACAAAAAGTATACTTTTAAACCTAAAAGACACATCAAAGGAGACCATTGTATCTTCCCATTTTGTTATACTCGTTGCAGTTAAGAGTTGTTAAGTAACTGTTTGAACTACATATAGGTACTTAGGTAGTAACGTGTCTTGAATAATCGAGAATGCTAGTTAGTCGTTTAACAGAATAAGCTATCTCGTTTGATCAGATTTGCTCCCATGTTAAACTCGAGAAGGTAATGTTAATCAGTTCTATATATTTGGAGACAACATTATAAATACAGTAGACAATATGTGTGGCTTATCGACGACATTTAACTACATCGCAATGAGATTCGATTAACCTATGCAAAGTTTTCTATACATGTTCAGCGTTAGATGTTAGTAAAAATTAGGAATGGGCAGATAATGGCTGTAGTAAGTAAGATATATTCGTCATAAATGCAATTCAGTTAGAATTATGTACTAGTTTCTTTCTACTTATATTCGATATTAAAGGTTCCAAAATAGTAAACATAATGACAACCTTACCAGTAGAGGATATACAAGTAAATGAAAATGTTGCCTATTTTGACATACCTCTATTTCCATATTAGCATAAATCAAATTTAACTTGAAAAAATCGCAAAAGTGAAATTGGATTCCTATAAAAGGGCCAACAATCAACATAGAGGCATTTGTCCACAACTCGGGGAATTATGCTCTTCCAAACTGATCGTGTTTATAATATTTCATTAATCTCGATTCCGTTTATAAATGATTTTGATGAAATGTTATGAACAACGATCACTTTGCATTGTCATTTCAAAAACACAAGTGTAGTGAGCCACATACCGGGGTGGCAGATGCCTCCGGTCGATTTTATTTACTTAATACACAATTGTTGTATGATGATTAAACATGGTATTTGTAGCTTAGCCGATAAAGTTTATGGTTGGAACACCAATAGGCACGAATTCAATACTTAATTACTGTCAAATCTATATTGTTATTTTTTTTCATTTTCATTTTTTTTTTTTGAGCATTTTTTTTAATAACAAATATGGCTCTTTTACTTTTAGATTCTCAACATTCTACTATGATATTAACTTTGGACCTTTTGTGCATTGGTTTTGAAGTGAGATTTTACTTTACATTACGTCTAAAATAAAGTTTTATTTAGTTTTTCTTCCGATATCTTTTAAATTGTTCAAACAATTAAAAAGATGGCTTATATTTTATAATAATCTTTTTCATTTGAATTTCATCCAAATAAATAACTGGTTTAAGATTTTAATCTTCGACATATAAACACAAGGCCGAAAAAACGACTATGGACGCTTTGTTTATAATTTAAAGAATTTATTTTAACGAAAACACTAGTAGAGTTCTTTCGTTAATATAAAACAAAAGTTCAATTGTATTTCTTTATTCAATTTCAATCGTTTATAAATAATTAGAAAATGTATCCGTGCACCCCCACCTTCTAAATATTGAGGAAACCTACCGACTAGTTATTTTTTAATTGTGCCCATGCTAAACGAATATCATGGCATACCTACAAAGTGATTGAGTGAAATTTCACCATTTTGATTTTTATTAATTGGTGAATTTACTCGAGCATCGATCAATTTGTAAAAACTCTAAAGATAAACAAAATATAACGAATTAAATTTTACATGATTGCTGATGTGTATTGTGAAGTAATAAAAGCATCAATCCACATAAGTATTATAAATATTTCTCAAGTACTTTTCATATTTCATGATACACATGAAATGAACTAGGTGGAGTCACCTCTAGTAGCCCTCCACCCTGTTTTGATAAAATTGATGGAAAAATATAATTTTTTTTTAATGTATTTTGATTAAAAATATTTAAAATAGCCCTCATTTACCAGAATTAGCGTTTCCGTCCCTCATCCATTGGATTTTGGTTCCGTCCCTCACGAATCACATTATATGCAAGGCTGGACTCCAAGGAATTACCCTACTTTATACTCCATGCAAAAATTAACTTCCTATAAAAAAAGACTTAACAATATTTGTTCTCATCATCTTTGTTGTGTTTTGGACGGTTACAATATGGAGCTTTTAACTATATGCTGCAAAAAAACATCACTGGAAACACTCTTGCTGGATAGAAACATAGTTTTCAACTCATATTACGGAAACAAGAAGCCATATGGAAAACTTGCTTTGAGATCCTGGTCGATCGAAATTCCAACCAAATTAGGATTAATTTATGAGACTTAAAAGTTAAAACTTCTAATTTATATCTTGTAGATAATGAAATTAAAAGAAGCCATATTTTCTTAGATACTATTCCATCAAAAGGTCATTTTCTTCGACTTGGATCAATGTGTCAAGCTATTTAAATTAACGATTTCGCCTATGGTGCTTATGATTATACAAACATATATAATGATTATACCACGTTCTATTTAAAAATCCACACTTAACTACGAATGTGATAAATCCACATTTATAAATAGAACGTGGTATAATCATTATATATGTTTGTATAATCAAAAGCACCGTAGGCGAAATCGTTAATTTTGCATCTTTTTTATGTTTGTATAATCATTATATTTTTCTACTTTGGTATCTTTTTAATCTTTCAATTAAATGTTTTTTGCTAATTAATTATTTTATTTTATTCTATTAATCGTAAACAGATTTTACCAAACAACATTTTTAATGAAAAATATAATTTTACAATGTTCACCAAACAATATTTACCCACTAAAAAGTAAACAGAAGAAATATACTTTTAAACCTAAAAGATGCGCCAAACGAGACCATTGTATCTTCCCATTTTGTTATACTCGTTGCAGTTAAGAGTTGTTAAGTAACCGTTTGAACTATATATAGGTACTTAGGTAGTAACATGTATTGAAATTTAAGAGTCTGCTATTCGGCCATATATATAAGAATCTGCTATTCGACCAAATATTTAATATTTTTAATTAATATTTAAGTTTAGGGTAGTCTCAAATAGAGTCCTATAATATTATATTTGAGTTTTTATTTTGTTGAATCGTCAAATAAAATATATCAAAATCATTAAAAATTTTAATATTTTTAATTAATATTTAAGTTTAGGGTAGTATCAAATAGAGTTCTATAATATTATATTTGGGTTTTTATTTTGTTGAATCGTCAAATAAAATATATTAAAATCATTAAAATTTTGAATATTTTAATTAATATTTAAGTTTAGGATAGTCTCAACTAGGGTTCCATAAATATTATATTTGGGGTTTTATTTTTATTTTGCTTGGGTGTCAAAAGAATTCTAAAAATTATATAAAAAACTGTCTGGTAATCAGTCTGATAGAGTCAGTTTAGTTCTATAGCATTAGTGGTTAATTAATGTGTTGATGGATGAACCGGCTCAAGACTCAGAAATATCGTTATCATGTAACCTTGGGTCCTTGACTACATTAACTAGCTACTGTGATATGATTTTCCCACTATTATTTGAAAGTCAACCCTCTCTTTTTTCATACTCATGTTCCACTTTTGCCGTACTTGTTTCTTTAGTAATATATGTCAGGCCCCAAAATCCATAGAACACGGATATCGAGGCATGACCTTTTTAAAACAAAGAAAAGAGAACATGTTGGTACGAAATTAAAATATTTAAAAGAAAACACTAACGAGCTAATGGAACAATTAAATAATAAATAAAAGTGTTTGCCAAACGCGGCTACAAGACGAATGGTTTTCACAAAATTATATAAAAAGGAACGAATGTAAATCGCCCGTAGGCTACAACCTCGAAAATGTCTAAGTAAAATGAAAGCAGCATAAAGAAGTCCCGAGCCCATGTGATACCTTGCTAAAGCTCCTAACGAAAAGCCTCAACCTATAATGTACCTGAACAACAAAATTGTAACGGTGAGTCCCACGCACATAACTAGACGGGACGGCACCACAAGTACCGTCACTCCATCCCATAGATGCAAGAGCTCACAAATTCTACAACTACGATAATCGACGTATAAAAAGAAATATATTAACATTCTATAACGGGATGAATTAAATAAATTAAATAACGTCAACACAAATCTATAACAAACATGGACCTCTCATGCCACCTACCCCAGTCCATAAGGTAGGTCATTCCCTATCCCCTCGGCCGTCTTCTGTCCCCGGAATTAGGAAGAGACAGAGACCATTGCAACATAAAAGTAGATTTATAGTGCGCACTTGGACCTCTCATGTCACTCGTCTCAGTCCGTAAGACGAGTCATTCCCTATCCCCACGGCCGTCTACTGTCCCCGGAATTAGGAAGAGACAGAGACCATAGCTAACATAAAAATAAATATAGTGCACACTAGGACCTCTCATGCCACTCGCCCCAGTCCGTAAGACGAGTCATTCCCTATCCCCACTGCCGTCTTCTATCCCCGGAATTAGGAAGAGACAGAGACCATTGCTAATGTATCAATATTAAGGCCTCGGCCAATAATATTATACTATTCATATAACACAATCTCATACATATAAATATTAAGGCCTCGGCCAATAAATAATAAACCAATCATTTATCACATTCTCAAACGTCATTCTAACGTAATTCAACAAAACCCAAAAGCATAGGTTCTAGATTCACAACCAGCCAAACAAGTCTAATCAACATAAAAACTCATTCAGACATTTTAACAAACACCTTGTATGCACAATATAAAACTCATCTTTATTCAACAATAATTTACCCAATTCTATCAACAACCATAATAATACATAATCAATGCATATAACACGCAACCCATTAATATTATCATTAATCCGAAATCAAAATACTAAATCCACAACTAATCCAAAATCAAAGAAGCGCATAAAAAAAATTATAACAACTAACCCCAATTAACAATTTAAGAACATAATTAATATAAAAGGCAAAAACCCCCCAATTTATACTAAACGTAAAACCTAATCCTAGCATACACCCTCGTCTAGTCGCAATGGATAACCCCCGTTACCTTAGCGCGTAGAGGAGATGCTTCCGGTAAGAATCCGCTAGCGTGGTTTCTTCTTCTTCTTCTTCTTCTTCTTCTTCTTCTTCTTCTTCTTCTTCTTCTTCTTCTTCTTCTTCTCTCTTTTCTCTCTTTTTCTTTCTTGTGTTTGGCTGGTTTTAGGTTTGTTTTTGAAAGAAGTGGGCTGATTTTTGGTTTAGAAAAAACTGTTTTTAGATAGTTTGTGGAAGCGAACTATTTGGTCCCCAAAGTTCTAAAAGCTAACTTTTAATCAAAATTATTAATAAACTACTCAATAATAACAAATCTTTAGAAACAAATCTATTGGGTCCTTTTTATTAGTAAAATTAATAACAGGTTTTTAAAATAAGGTTTTTCGGAAGAGTTTCGGTTTTTGGCTAAAAATTAGTCGAGTGACCGGTTTTTGGTAAAATTTTGAATAAAACGTTTTTGGATAAATTAATTCCTAATTAAAAACAGTTATAAAAATACGGGATGTTACAATATATGTCATGAAAGTTTTAACTGTGATCGATACTCTCATGCTTTCAGGTGGCCAGAGTTCTTCTTTTCATCTTCTTCTTCTTCCATATATTCATGCACATTGACCAGATGAGTGGTCAGTACAACTACAAGTACATTATATCAAACTCAAACCAATACTTTGATGTGGTTACTTTCTGCAATAATTGTATTTATCTTGCTCTTTTAAAATTTTGGTATGTGATTTTTTAGTAGTGTAGTGGCATGCTTATTAAGTAATCATTTGCTAGGGTTAAGAAACTTATGTTTCACTTGTGTTATTGACGTATTGTAGTAGGTAAGTAGGGTAATCTCGAGCTTTCTTGGGGAATGGTTTCAAGAGGAGAAGTGGATTTAATTCTTTAGAACATTTTTAGTAGTTCTTTGTAGGAATTTTTAATGTTAATTATGTCCTCTTTAATAAGATTTAAAAAAAATGTTAATGTTATGATCACTTTAAATTCCGTATGTTTAGGTAGATTTTCTAACTTCTCAAACTCGATAAGTATGCAAACAAGTTAAAAACATTGTTTACACATAGATCTGTCTAAATATTAAATAACATATCGTATGTTTTGACTTAATTTTGAGCTGGATTGATCATTTTTCCCCTCCGATTTCAGGTCAAACACGTGTTTCCTTTGGGGTCCTATAGCTTGCTTTTGATTCCCGCTATATTGGCTATGATGAACTTCTTCTGGTTTTATAAAATCACAAAAGGCATAATAAGAACTCTCTCTAAAGCTAGGCACAGTCGGTAACCAGATGCTTTCTTATGATGCATAAAAGAAACAGAATATTAAAATCTCACTTTGCTGCGCTTGAATATGGCTACAAATAAACCTGTAATTGTGTACTTCCCTTTACCCGATGATGGAAACTAGTTAATTGAGAACCGGACAGGTATGTATGACTAATTATGTAGACGGTAGGTTTGCTCTCCTCAAGTAACTGAACCAAATTTTCGATTTTGGAGTGTCACTCCCTTGAGGCTTACCGACTGAATATGTATTTTTGACTATAATGTAATTTGGGATACCGATGTAGGATACTTGAAAATTGTTTCATTGTTTACCCAATATGATATCCTCTGCTGCGTATTTTGGCACTGGGGTGAAATACGGGGTTGATAACATATGTTTTTAAGAGTTTACCAACCTATAATCTTTTTGCTATAGACTAGAAGTAACTAGTAAGAAATTGCAGACTTATATACTGATAGTCTGATAGAGGTCAATCTCACAATGTAAATGCGAAGAAAGGGAATGCTACTTTCCTACCTTATTTGGTCATTTATATATGACTAATTATGTAGACGGTAGGTTTGCTCCTCCACAAGTAACTGAACCAAATTTTCGATTTTGGAGTGTCACTCCCTTGAGGCTTAACGACTTAATAGACTCGCTATTACTTATGAAAAGTAAAAATGTTGTTTGGTGGTGATTACAAAATCTTACTTTTTAGAAAAGTAAAACTCTTCTCATCTTACTTATTAAAAGTAAAATTTATCATACTTATTAAAGTAATTAAAATGCTTTTAAGGATTTGCAAACTTGAAAAAAATTGTACCAACAACTACTGTGTTTTGTTTATTTTTGTTTGATTGAGTTCATATGACATTTGCTATGAATGGTTGTGTTTTGTGATGATGGAAAAAAATTGTATGCATGCATAAATATAAGCCGATGATGGATGAATAGGATGTGTTTGGTGGTATTTTCATTTTCTAAGTTATATATCAACCGAGACAGTATTTAACTTTATTTTTAAGCTGAGTTTTTTTTTTTTTTTGCTCAAAGAAGTATAACTTTTTCTTAGATAAAAAGAAATTATTTTGGAAACAAATTTTCACTCATTTTTATGAAGTCCGTTAAACCAAATTAATTATGATGAATCAGTTGAAGTTAATTCAAAATATATACTAAAATTTCATCAAACTGCTCTAATAGTAGAGTGTTGTATGGATGATTGTTGTTAAAATGATCTTATCATCAGTATGATAAGAATGGTTATTTTATTTTTATGGGGTACTCTTAAGGAAAGTATATATATGTTCTAATTAGATGAAGTCTATGCCAATAAGCATATGGTTCCTTAAAAAGTATAGTATCGAAATTGCCCATAAGTCTATGGGTCCTTAAATATCACAAGTGCTGTAAAAAAATCATTTATTACTCACATGATTTGAAAAAACTAACTATTGTATCTGTTTGAATGTTACATATTCGTTTACTATCTATTCGAGTCTGTACTTGTAAACTTGCTAAAACGTAATGGACTAAACCCGACCTAATATGTTCAATCTAACTGTAATATGCATTTTAATATTTTTGTTTAAAGTCTTTGATACAAAGCACCTTCATTTTTATCACATTCTTAGTTAAGTGTGGATTTATAAATAGAACTTGATATAATCATTATATATGCTTGTATAATCATATGCACCGGAGGCGAAATCGTTAATTTGGCATCTTTTTTATGTTCGTATAATCATTATATTTTTGTAATTTGGTATCTTTTTAATCTTTCAATTAAATTTTTTTTGCTAATTAATTATTTTATTTTATTCTATTATTCGTAAACTGATTTTAGCAAACAACATTTTCAATGAAAAATATACTTTTACAATATTCACCAAACAATATTTACTCACTTAAAAGTAAACAGAAAAAATATACTCTTCAACCTCATTACAAAAAGTATACTTTTAAACCTAAAAGACGCGCCAAATGAGACCATTGTTATCTTCCCATTTTGTTATACTCGTTGCCGTTAAGAGTTGTTAAGTAACCGTTTGAACTATATATAGGTACTTAGGTAGTAACGTGTTTTGAATAATCGAGAATGCTAGTTAGTCGTTTAACAGAATAAGTTGTCTCGATCGATCAGATTTTCCCCCATGTTAAACTCAAGAAGGTAATGCTAATCAATTCTATGTATTTGGAGATAACATTATAAATACAGTAGATAGTATTTGTGGCTTATCGACAACATTTAATTACATCGCAATGGGATTCGATTAAGCTATGCAAAGTTTTCTGTACATGTTTAGTGTTAGATATTAGTAAGAATTAGGAATTGACAGATAATGGCTGGAGTAAGTAAGATATATTCGCCATAAATGCAATTCATTTAGAATTATGTACAAATTTATTTCTACTTATATTCGATATTAAAGATTCCAAAATAGTAAACATAATGACAACCTTACCAGTAGAGGAAATGGTGCCTATTTTGACACACCCCTATTTCCATATTAACACCAATCAATTTAATTTGTCGAAATCTCAAAAGTGAAATTCCTATAAAAGGGCCAACAATCAACATAGAGGCATTTGTCCACAACTCGGAGAATTATGCCCTTCCAAACTGATCTTGTTTATGACATTTCGTTAATATCTATTCCATTTATAAAAGAATTTGATGAAATGTTATGAACAACGATCAATTTGCAAAGGCGTTTCGAAAACACAAGTATGGGGAAGCAGCTACAGGCTGTATATTTTAAAAAGACCAATATTGATAGTCATCCATGTAAGATAGATAGAGGGAAACAAATTTTACTAGTATAATTTTTGTTTTATTTATGTTAACTTTTACCTTCCATTGAAAATATACATCTCTTTCGTTGAAATATATGTCCACATATCTAATAAACTTTTATTTGGTTTTAAAAAAAAAAGGACGATTACTAACAATAACTTTTATTATATTTCATTTTTACTAAATTCAGAAAATTAACATGGCAAGTGTACTGTACATACATACAAATACACAAATAAAATGGTTTATTAAAAAAACCCATAAAATATTAATGTATTATTTGATTGATGTATCAACTTTTATTTCCAACTTTAATTAGGAGAGATTAAACTAAATTTTAATTAGTGTAGATGTTTAGCGGTAGAATATATATAAATATATATGTATATTTTAGGGTTTAATTAATAATAACTTTAATTATATATAATTATATATATATATATAATTATATATATATATATATATATATATATATATATATATATATATTGTAACCTTTTTAGGATGAAAATTTCCAACCTGAAGGGTAAACGACTAAGTAAAATAATATATTTTTCTCAATATTAGTAACAGATGTTGTTATGCATTAGACACTATATAGTTGCCAAAACTTTACACTAAATTTGAGTCCCCTCCTCATAATACTAAAAAAAAACTAAAGCATTAGGGATAAAAAAAAAATTAAGAGACAATCAAATTTTGTTTTTAATTAAATAGTAATTTTTGGAGACAAAAATAATCTGTTATACACAAAAATAAATTTTTTTGTCTGCAAATTTAACTTTTAGGCACAAAAATTGAAATTTTTTTGGTCTCCAAACACAATCTCATACGGGCATAAAAAGACAATTTAATTTTATATCAAAATACATTTAAGGACACATTTAAATTGTCTCCTTATGTTGGTACCGGATTGTCATTGAAGACAATTATTTTTCCAATTTTGGTCCTTAGAGTATAAAGTAGGGCAAGTCCTTACTTTATACTAAAAAGTAAACATTAAAAATATACTTTTCAACCTCATTACAAAAAGTATACTTTTAAACCTAAAAGACACATCAAAGGAGACCATTGTATCTTCCCATTTTGTTATACTCGTTGCAGTTAAGAGTTGTTAAGTAACTGTTTGAACTACATATAGGTACTTAGGTAGTAACGTGTCTTGAATAATCGAGAATGCTAGTTAGTCGTTTAACAGAATAAGCTCTCTCGTTTGATCAGATTTGCTCCCATGTTAAACTCGAGAAGGTAATGTTAATCAGTTCTATATATTTGGAGACAACATTATAAATACAGTAGACAATATGTGTGGCTTATCGACGACATTTAACTACATCGCAATGAGATTCGATTAACCTATGCAAAGTTTTCTATACATGTTCAGCGTTAGATGTTAGTAAAAATTAGGAATGGGCAGATAATGGCTGTAGTAAGTAAGATATATTCGTCATAAATGCAATTCAGTTAGAATTATGTACTAGTTTCTTTCTACTTATATTCGATATTAAAGGTTCCAAAATAGTAAACATAATGACAACCTTACCAGTAGAGGATATACAAGTAAATGAAAATGTTGCCTATTTTGACATACCTCTATTTCCATATTAGCATAAATCAAATTTAACTTGAAAAAATCGCAAAAGTGAAATTGGATTCCTATAAAAGGGCCAACAATCAACATAGAGGCATTTGTCCACAACTCGGGGAATTATGCTCTTCCAAACTGATCGTGTTTATAATATTTCATTAATCTCGATTCCGTTTATAAATGATTTTGATGAAATGTTATGAACAACGATCACTTTGCATTGTCATTTCAAAAACACAAGTGTAGTGAGCCACATACCGGGGTGGCAGATGCCTCCGGTCGATTTTATTTACTTAATACACAATTGTTGTATGATGATTAAACATGGTATTTGTAGCTTAGCCGATAAAGTTTATGGTTGGAACACCAATAGGCACGAATTCAATACTTAATTACTGTCAAATCTATATTGTTATTTTTTTTCATTTTCATTTTTTTTTTTTTGAGCATTTTTTTTAATAACAAATATGGCTCTTTTACTTTTAGATTCTCAACATTCTACTATGATATTAACTTTGGACCTTTTGTGCATTGGTTTTGAAGTGAGATTTTACTTTACATTACGTCTAAAATAAAGTTTTATTTAGTTTTTCTTCCGATATCTTTTAAATTGTTCAAACAATTAAAAAGATGGCTTATATTTTATAATAATCTTTTTCATTTGAATTTCATCCAAATAAATAACTGGTTTAAGATTTTAATCTTCGACATATAAACACAAGGCCGAAAAAACGACTATGGACGCTTTGTTTATAATTTAAAGAATTTATTTTAACGAAAACACTAGTAGAGTTCTTTCGTTAATATAAAACAAAAGTTCAATTGTATTTCTTTATTCAATTTCAATCGTTTATAAATAATTAGAAAATGTATCCGTGCACCCCCACCTTCTAAATATTGAGGAAACCTACCGACTAGTTATTTTTTAATTGTGCCCATGCTAAACGAATATCATGGCATACCTACAAAGTGATTGAGTGAAATTTCACCATTTTGATTTTTATTAATTGGTGAATTTACTCGAGCATCGATCAATTTGTAAAAACTCTAAAGATAAACAAAATATAACGAATTAAATTTTACATGATTGCTGATGTGTATTGTGAAGTAATAAAAGCATCAATCCACATAAGTATTATAAATATTTCTCAAGTACTTTTCATATTTCATGATACACATGAAATGAACTAGGTGGAGTCACCTCTAGTAGCCCTCCACCCTGTTTTGATAAAATTGATGGAAAAATATAATTTTTTTTTAATGTATTTTGATTAAAAATATTTAAAATAGCCCTCATTTACCAGAATTAGCGTTTCCGTCCCTCATCCATTGGATTTTGGTTCCGTCCCTCACGAATCACATTATATGCAAGGCTGGACTCCAAGGAATTACCCTACTTTATACTCCATGCAAAAATTAACTTCCTATAAAAAAAGACTTAACAATATTTGTTCTCATCATCTTTGTTGTGTTTTGGACGGTTACAATATGGAGCTTTTAACTATATGCTGCAAAAAAACATCACTGGAAACACTCTTGCTGGATAGAAACATAGTTTTCAACTCATATTACGGAAACAAGAAGCCATATGGAAAACTTGCTTTGAGATCCTGGTCGATCGAAATTCCAACCAAATTAGGATTAATTTATGAGACTTAAAAGTTAAAACTTCTAATTTATATCTTGTAGATAATGAAATTAAAAGAAGCCATATTTTCTTAGATACTATTCCATCAAAAGGTCATTTTCTTCGACTTGGATCAATGTGTCAAGCTATTTAAATTAACGATTTCGCCTATGGTGCTTATGATTATACAAACATATATAATGATTATACCACATTCTATTTAAAAATCCACACTTAACTACGAATGTGATAAATCCACATTTATAAATAGAACGTGGTATAATCATTATATATGTTTGTATAATCAAAAGCACCGTAGGCGAAATCGTTAATTTTGCATCTTTTTTATGTTTGTATAATCATTATATTTTTCTACTTTGGTATCTTTTTAATCTTTCAATTAAATGTTTTTTGCTAATTAATTATTTTATTTTATTCTATTAATCGTAAACAGATTTTACCAAACAACATTTTTAATGAAAAATATAATTTTACAATGTTCACCAAACAATATTTACCCACTAAAAAGTAAACAGAAGAAATATACTTTTAAACCTAAAAGATGCGCCAAACGAGACCATTGTATCTTTCCATTTTGTTATACTCGTTGCAGTTAAGAGTTGTTAAGTAACCGTTTGAACTATATATAGGTACTTAGGTAGTAACATGTATTGAAATTTAAGAGTCTGCTATTCGGCCATATATATAAGAATCTGCTATTCGACCAAATATTTAATATTTTTAATTAATATTTAAGTTTAGGGTAGTCTCAAATAGAGTCCTATAATATTATATTTGAGTTTTTATTTTGTTGAATCGTCAAATAAAATATATCAAAATCATTAAAAATTTTAATATTTTTAATTAATATTTAAGTTTAGGGTAGTATCAAATAGAGTTCTATAATATTATATTTGGGTTTTTATTTTGTTGAATCGTCAAATAAAATATATTAAAATCATTAAAATTTTGAATATTTTAATTAATATTTAAGTTTAGGATAGTCTCAACTAGGGTTCCATAAATATTATATTTGGGGTTTTATTTTTGTTTTGCTTGGGTGTCAAAAGAATTCTAAAAATTATATAAAAAACTGTCTGGTAATCAGTCTGATAGAGTCAGTTTAGTTCTATAGCATTAGTGGTTAATTAATGTGTTGATGGATGAACCGGCTCAAGACTCAGAAATATCGTTATCTTGTAACCTTGGGTCCTTGACTACATTAACTAGCTACTGTGATATGATTTTCCCACTATTATTTGAAAGTCAACCCTCTCTTTTTTCATACTCATGTTCCACTTTTGCCGTACTTGTTTCTTTAGTAATATATGTCAGGCCCCAAAATCCATAGAACACGAATATCGAGGCATGACCTTTTTAAAACAAAGAAAAGAGAACATGTTGGTACGAAATTAAAATATTTAAAAGAAAACACTAACGAGCTAATGGAACAATTAAATAATAAATAAAAGTGTTTGCCAAACGCGGCTACAAGACGAATGGTTTTCACAAAATTATATAAAAAGGAACGAATGTAAATCGCCCGTAGGCTACAACCTCGAAAATGTCTAAGTAAAATGAAAGCAGCATAAAGAAGTCCCGAGCCCATGTGATACCTTGCTAAAGCTCCTAACGAAAAGCCTCAACCTATAATGTACCTGAACAACAAAATTGTAACGGTGAGTCCCACGCACATAACTAGACGGGACGGCACCACAAGTACCGTCACTCCATCCCATAGATGCAAGAGCTCACAAATTCTACAACTACGATAATCGACGTATAAAAAGAAATATATTAACATTCTATAACGGGATGAATTAAATAAATTAAATAACGTCAACACAAATCTATAACAAACATGGACCTCTCATGCCACCTACCCCAGTCCGTAAGGTAGGTCATTCCCTATCCCCTCGGCCGTCTTCTGTCCCCGGAATTAGGAAGAGACAGAGACCATTGCAACATAAAAGTAGATTTATAGTGCGCACTTGGACCTCTCATGTCACTCGTCTCAGTCCGTAAGACGAGTCATTCCCTATCCCCACGGCCGTCTACTGTCCCCGGAATTAGGAAGAGACAGAGACCATAGCTAACATAAAAATAAATATAGTGCACACTAGGACCTCTCATGCCACTCGCCCCAGTCCGTAAGACGAGTCATTCCCTATCCCCACTGCCGTCTTCTATCCCCGGAATTAGGAAGAGACAGAGACCATTGCTAATGTATCAATATTAAGGCCTCGGCCAATAATATTATACTATTCATATAACACAATCTCATACATATAAATATTAAGGCCTCGGCCAATAAATAATAAACCAATCATTTATCACATTCTCAAACGTCATTCTAACGTAATTCAACAAAACCCAAAAGCATAGGTTCTAGATTCACAACCAGCCAAACAAGTCTAATCAACATAAAAACTCATTCAGACATTTTAACAAACACCTTGTATGCACAATATAAAACTCATCTTTATTCAACAATAATTTACCCAATTCTATCAACAACCATAATAATACATAATCAATGCATATAACACGCAACCCATTAATATTATCATTAATCCGAAATCAAAATACTAAATCCACAACTAATCCAAAATCAAAGAAGCGCATAAAAAAAATTATAACAACTAACCCCAATTAACAATTTAAGAACATAATTAATATAAAAGGCAAAAACCCCCCAATTTATACTAAACGTAAAACCTAATCCTAGCATACACCCTCGTCTAGTCGCAATGGATAACCCCCGTTACCTTAGCGCGTAGAGGAGATGCTTCCGGTAAGAATCCGCTAGCGTGGTTTCTTCTTCTTCTTCTTCTTCTTCTTCTTCTTCTTCTTCTTCTTCTTCTTCTTCTTCTTCTTCTTCTTCTCTCTTTTCTCTCTTTTTCTTTCTTGTGTTTGGCTGGTTTTAGGTTTGTTTTTGAAAGAAGTGGGCTGATTTTTGGTTTAGAAAAAACTGTTTTTAGATAGTTTGTGGAAGCGAACTATTTGGTCCCCAAAGTTCTAAAAGCTAACTTTTAATCAAAATTATTAATAAACTACTCAATAATAACAAATCTTTAGAAACAAATCTATTGGGTCCTTTTTATTAGTAAAATTAATAACAGGTTTTTAAAATAAGGTTTTTCGGAAGAGTTTCGGTTTTTGGCTAAAAATTAGTCGAGTGACCGGTTTTTGGTAAAATTTTGAATAAAACGTTTTTGGATAAATTAATTCCTAATTAAAAACAGTTATAAAAATACGGGATGTTACAATATATGTCATGAAAGTTTTAACTGTGATCGATACTCTCATGCTTTCAGGTGGCCAGAGTTCTTCTTTTCATCTTCTTCTTCTTCCATATATTCATGCACATTGACCAGATGAGTGGTCAGTACAACTACAAGTACATTATATCAAACTCAAACCAATACTTTGATGTGGTTACTTTCTGCAATAATTGTATTTATCTTGCTCTTTTAAAATTTTGGTATGTGATTTTTTAGTAGTGTAGTGGCATGCTTATTAAGTAATCATTTGCTAGGGTTAAGAAACTTATGTTTCACTTGTGTTATTGACGTATTGTAGTAGGTAAGTAGGGTAATCTCGAGCTTTCTTGGGGAATGGTTTCAAGAGGAGAAGTGGATTTAATTCTTTAGAACATTTTTAGTAGTTCTTTGTAGGAATTTTTAATGTTAATTATGTCCTCTTTAATAAGATTTAAAAAAAATGTTAATGTTATGATCACTTTAAATTCCGTATGTTTAGGTAGATTTTCTAACTTCTCAAACTCGATAAGTATGCAAACAAGTTAAAAACATTGTTTACACATAGATCTGTCTAAATATTAAATAACATATCGTATGTTTTGACTTAATTTTGAGCTGGATTGATCATTTTTCCCCTCCGATTTCAGGTCAAACACGTGTTTCCTTTGGGGTCCTATAGCTTGCTTTTGATTCCCGCTATATTGGCTATGATGAACTTCTTCTGGTTTTATAAAATCACAAAAGGCATAATAAGAACTCTCTCTAAAGCTAGGCACAGTCGGTAACCAGATGCTTTCTTATGATGCATAAAAGAAACAGAATATTAAAATCTCACTTTGCTGCGCTTGAATATGGCTACAAATAAACCTGTAATTGTGTACTTCCCTTTACCCGATGATGGAAACTAGTTAATTGAGAACCGGACAGGTATGTATGACTAATTATGTAGACGGTAGGTTTGCTCTCCTCAAGTAACTGAACCAAATTTTCGATTTTGGAGTGTCACTCCCTTGAGGCTTACCGACTGAATATGTATTTTTGACTATAATGTAATTTGGGATACCGATGTAGGATACTTGAAAATTGTTTCATTGTTTACCCAATATGATATCCTCTGCTGCGTATTTTGGCACTGGGGTGAAATACGGGGTTGATAACATATGTTTTTAAGAGTTTACCAACCTATAATCTTTTTGCTATAGACTAGAAGTAACTAGTAAGAAATTGCAGACTTATATACTGATAGTCTGATAGAGGTCAATCTCACAATGTAAATGCGAAGAAAGGGAATGCTACTTTCCTACCTTATTTGGTCATTTATATATGACTAATTATGTAGACGGTAGGTTTGCTCCTCCACAAGTAACTGAACCAAATTTTCGATTTTGGAGTGTCACTCCCTTGAGGCTTAACGACTTAATAGACTCGCTATTACTTATGAAAAGTAAAAATGTTGTTTGGTGGTGATTACAAAATCTTACTTTTTAGAAAAGTAAAACTCTTCTCATCTTACTTATTAAAAGTAAAATTTATCATACTTATTAAAGTAATTAAAATGCTTTTAAGGATTTGCAAACTTGAAAAAAATTGTACCAACAACTACTGTGTTTTGTTTATTTTTGTTTGATTGAGTTCATATGACATTTGCTATGAATGGTTGTGTTTTGTGATGATGGAAAAAAATTGTATGCATGCATAAATATAAGCCGATGATGGATGAATAGGATGTGTTTGGTGGTATTTTCATTTTCTAAGTTATATATCAACCGAGACAGTATTTAACTTTATTTTTAAGTTGAGTTTTTTTTTTTTTTTGCTCAAAGAAGTATAACTTTTTCTTAGATAAAAAGAAATTATTTTGGAAACAAATTTTCACTCATTTTTATGAAGTCCGTTAAACCAAATTAATTATGATGAATCAGTTGAAGTTAATTCAAAATATATACTAAAATTTCATCAAACTGCTCTAATAGTAGAGTGTTGTATGGATGATTGTTGTTAAAATGATCTTATCATCAGTATGATAAGAATGGTTATTTTATTTTTATGGGGTACTCTTAAGGAAAGTATATATATGTTCTAATTAGATGAAGTCTATGCCAATAAGCATATGGTTCCTTAAAAAGTATAGTATCGAAATTGCCCATAAGTCTATGGGTCCTTAAATATCACAAGTGCTGTAAAAAAATCATTTATTACTCACATGATTTGAAAAAACTAACTATTGTATCTGTTTGAATGTTACATATTCGTTTACTATCTATTCGAGTCTGTACTTGTAAACTTGCTAAAACGTAATGGACTAAACCCGACCTAATATGTTCAATCTAACTGTAATATGCATTTTAATATTTTTGTTTAAAGTCTTTGATACAAAGCACCTTCATTTTTATCACATTCTTAGTTAAGTGTGGATTTATAAATAGAACTTGATATAATCATTATATATGCTTGTATAATCATATGCACCGGAGGCGAAATCGTTAATTTGGCATCTTTTTTATGTTCGTATAATCATTATATTTTTGTAATTTGGTATCTTTTTAATCTTTCAATTAAATTTTTTTTGCTAATTAATTATTTTATTTTATTCTATTATTCGTAAACTGATTTTAGCAAACAACATTTTCAATGAAAAATATACTTTTACAATATTCACCAAACAATATTTACTCACTTAAAAGTAAACAGAAAAAATATACTCTTCAACCTCATTACAAAAAGTATACTTTTAAACCTAAAAGACGCGCCAAATGAGACCATTGTTATCTTCCCATTTTGTTATACTCGTTGCCGTTAAGAGTTGTTAAGTAACCGTTTGAACTATATATAGGTACTTAGGTAGTAACGTGTTTTGAATAATCGAGAATGCTAGTTAGTCGTTTAACAGAATAAGTTGTCTCGATCGATCAGATTTTCCCCCATGTTAAACTCAAGAAGGTAATGCTAATCAATTCTATGTATTTGGAGATAACATTATAAATACAGTAGATAGTATTTGTGGCTTATCGACAACATTTAATTACATCGCAATGGGATTCGATTAAGCTATGCAAAGTTTTCTGTACATGTTTAGTGTTATATATTAGTAAGAATTAGGAATTGACAGATAATGGCTGGAGTAAGTAAGATATATTCGCCATAAATGCAATTCATTTAGAATTATGTACAAATTTATTTCTACTTATATTCGATATTAAAGATTCCAAAATAGTAAACATAATGACAACCTTACCAGTAGAGGAAATGGTGCCTATTTTGACACACCCCTATTTCCATATTAACACCAATCAATTTAATTTGTCGAAATCTCAAAAGTGAAATTCCTATAAAAAGGGCCAACAATCAACATAGAGGCATTTGTCCACAACTCGGAGAATTATGCCCTTCCAAACTGATCTTGTTTATGACATTTCGTTAATATCTATTCCATTTATAAAAGAATTTGATGAAATGTTATGAACAACGATCAATTTGCAAAGGCGTTTCGAAAACACAAGTATGGGGAAGCAGCTACAGGCTGTATATTTTAAAAAGACCAATATTGAGAGTCATCCATGTAAGATAGATATAGGGAAACAAATTTTACTAGTATTATTTTTGTTTTATTTATGTTAACTTTTACCTTCCATTGAAAATATACATCTCTTCCGTTGAAATATATGTCCACATATCTAATAAACTTTTATTTGGTTTTAAAAAAAAAAGGGCGATTACTAACAATAACTTTTATTATATTTCATTTTTACTAAATCCACTAAAAAACAAACAAAAATGACAAGAGAAAATTAACATGGCAAGTGTACTGTACATACATACAAATACACAAATAAAATGGTTTATTAAAAAAACCCATAAAATATTAATGTATTATTTGATTGATGTATCAACTTTTATTTCCAACTTTAATTAGGAGAGATTGAACTAAATTTTAATTAGTGTAGATGTTTAGCGGTAGAATATATATAAATATATATATATGTGTATATTTTAGGGTTTAATTAATAATTAATAATAACTTTAATTATAATTATATATATATATATATATATATATATATATAATTGTAACCTTTTTAGGATGAAAATTTCCAACCTGAAGGGTAAACGACTGAGTAAAATAATATATTTTCCTCAATATTAGTAACAGATGTTGTTATGCATTAGACACTATATAGTTGCCAAAACTTTACACTAAATTTGAGTCCCCTCCTCATAATACTAAAAAAAAACTAAAGCTTCAGGGATAAAAAATAATTTAGAGACAATCAAATTTTGTTTTTAATTAAATAGTAATTTTTGGAGACAAAAATAATCTGTTATACACAAAAATAAATTTTTTTGTCTGCAAATTTAACTTTTAGGCACAAAAATTGAAATTTTTTTGGTCTCCAAACACAATCTCATACGGGCATAAAAAGACAATTTAATTTTATATCAAAATACATTTAAGGACACATTTAAATTGTCTCCTTATGTTGGTACCGGATTGTCATTGAAGACAATTATTTTTCCAATTTTGGTCCTTAGAGTATAAAGTAGGGCAAGTCCTTACTTTATACTAAAAAGTAAACATTAAAAATATACTTTTCAACCTCATTACAAAAAGTATACTTTTAAACCTAAAAGACACATCAAAGGAGACCATTGTATCTTCCCATTTTGTTATACTCGTTGCAGTTAAGAGTTGTTAAGTAACTGTTTGAACTACATATAGGTACTTAGGTAGTAACGTGTCTTGAATAATCGAGAATGCTAGTTAGTCGTTTAACAGAATAAGCTCTCTCGTTTGATCAGATTTGCTCCCATGTTAAACTCGAGAAGGTAATGTTAATCAGTTCTATATATTTGGAGACAACATTATAAATACAGTAGACAATATGTGTGGCTTATCGACGACATTTAACTACATCGCAATGAGATTCGATTAACCTATGCAAAGTTTTCTATACATGTTCAGCGTTAGATGTTAGTAAAAATTAGGAATGGGCAGATAATGGCTGTAGTAAGTAAGATATATTCGTCATAAATGCAATTCAGTTAGAATTATGTACTAGTTTCTTTCTACTTATATTCGATATTAAAGGTTCCAAAATAGTAAACATAATGACAACCTTACCAGTAGAGGATATACAAGTAAATGAAAATGTTGCCTATTTTGACATACCTCTATTTCCATATTAGCATAAATCAAATTTAACTTGAAAAAATCGCAAAAGTGAAATTGGATTCCTATAAAAGGGCCAACAATCAACATAGAGGCATTTGTCCACAACTCGGGGAATTATGCTCTTCCAAACTGATCGTGTTTATAATATTTCATTAATCTCGATTCCGTTTATAAATGATTTTGATGAAATGTTATGAACAACGATCACTTTGCATTGTCATTTCAAAAACACAAGTGTAGTGAGCCACATACCGGGGTGGCAGATGCCTCCGGTCGATTTTATTTACTTAATACACAATTGTTGTATGATGATTAAACATGGTATTTGTAGCTTAGCCGATAAAGTTTATGGTTGGAACACCAATAGGCACGAATTCAATACTTAATTACTGTCAAATCTATATTGTTATTTTTTTTCATTTTCATTTTTTTTTTTTGAGCATTTTTTTTAATAACAAATATGGCTCTTTTACTTTTAGATTCTCAACATTCTACTATGATATTAACTTTGGACCTTTTGTGCATTGGTTTTGAAGTGAGATTTTACTTTACATTACGTCTAAAATAAAGTTTTATTTAGTTTTTCTTCCGATATCTTTTAAATTGTTCAAACAATTAAAAAGATGGCTTATATTTTATAATAATCTTTTTCATTTGAATTTCATCCAAATAAATAACTGGTTTAAGATTTTAATCTTCGACATATAAACACAAGGCCGAAAAAACGACTATGGACGCTTTGTTTATAATTTAAAGAATTTATTTTAACGAAAACACTAGTAGAGTTCTTTCGTTAATATAAAACAAAAGTTCAATTGTATTTCTTTATTCAATTTCAATCGTTTATAAATAATTAGAAAATGTATCCGTGCACCCCCACCTTCTAAATATTGAGGAAACCTACCGACTAGTTATTTTTTAATTGTGCCCATGCTAAACGAATATCATGGCATACCTACAAAGTGATTGAGTGAAATTTCACCATTTTGATTTTTATTAATTGGTGAATTTACTCGAGCATCGATCAATTTGTAAAAACTCTAAAGATAAACAAAATATAACGAATTAAATTTTACATGATTGCTGATGTGTATTGTGAAGTAATAAAAGCATCAATCCACATAAGTATTATAAATATTTCTCAAGTACTTTTCATATTTCATGATACACATGAAATGAACTAGGTGGAGTCACCTCTAGTAGCCCTCCACCCTGTTTTGATAAAATTGATGGAAAAATATAATTTTTTTTTAATGTATTTTGATTAAAAATATTTAAAATAGCCCTCATTTACCAGAATTAGCGTTTCCGTCCCTCATCCATTGGATTTTGGTTCCGTCCCTCACGAATCACATTATATGCAAGGCTGGACTCCAAGGAATTACCCTACTTTATACTCCATGCAAAAATTAACTTCCTATAAAAAAAGACTTAACAATATTTGTTCTCATCATCTTTGTTGTGTTTTGGACGGTTACAATATGGAGCTTTTAACTATATGCTGCAAAAAAACATCACTGGAAACACTCTTGCTAGATAGAAACATAGTTTTCAACTCATATTACGGAAACAAGAAGCCATATGGAAAACTTGCTTTGAGATCCTGGTCGATCGAAATTCCAACCAAATTAGGATTAATTTATGAGACTTAAAAGTTAAAACTTCTAATTTATATCTTGTAGATAATGAAATTAAAAGAAGCCATATTTTCTTAGATACTATTCCATCAAAAGGTCATTTTCTTCGACTTGGATCAATGTGTCAAGCTATTTAAATTAACGATTTCGCCTATGGTGCTTATGATTATACAAATATATATAATGATTATACCACGTTCTATTTAAAAATCCACACTTAACTAAGAATGTGATAAATCCACATTTATAAATAGAACGTGGTATAATCATTATATATGTTTGTATAATCAAAAGCACCGTAGGCGAAATCGTTAATTTTGCATCTTTTTTATGTTTGTATAATCATTATATTTTTCTACTTTGGTATCTTTTTAATCTTTCAATTAAATGTTTTTTCCTAATTAATTATTTTATTTTATTCTATTAATCGTAAACAGATTTTACCAAACAACATTTTTAATGAAAAATATAATTTTACATTGTTCACCAAACAATATTTACCCACTAAAAAGTAAACAGAAAAAATATACTTTTCAACCTCATTACAAAAAGTATACTTTTAAACCTAAAAGACGCGCCAAACGAGACCATTGTATCTTCCCATTTTGTTATTCTCGTTGCAATTAGAGGTTGTTAAGTAACAGTTTGAACTATATATAGGTACTTAGGTAGTAACGTGTCTTGAAATTTAAGAGTCTGCTATTCAGCCATATATTTGAGAGTCTGCTATTCGACCATATATTTAATATTTTTAATAAATATTTAAGTTTAAGGTAGTCTCAAATAGGGTCCTATAATATTATATTTGAGTTTTTATTTTGTTGAATCGTCAAATAAAATATATCAAAATCATTAAAAATTTTAAATATTTTTAATTAATATTTAAGTTTAGGGTAGTATCAAATAGAGTTCTATAATATTATATTTGGGTTTTTATTTTGTTGAATCGTCAAATAAAATATATTAAAATCATTAAAATTTTGAATATTTTTAATTAATATTTAAGTTTAGGATAGTCTCAACTAGGGTTCCATAAATATTATATTTGGGGTTTTATTTTTGTTTTGCTTGGGTGTCAAAAGAATTCTAAAAATTATATAAAAAACTGTCTGGTAATCAGTCTGATAGAGTCAGTTTAGTTCTATAGCATTAGTGGTTAATTAATGTGTTGATGGATGAACCGGCTCAAGACTCAGAAATATCGTTATCATGTAACCTTGGGTCCTTGACTACATTAACTAGCTACTGTGATATGATTTTCCCACTATTATTTGAAAGTCAACCCTCTCTTTTTTCATACTCATGTTCCACTTTTGCCGTACTTGTTTCTTTAGTAATATATGTCATGAAAGTTTTAACTGTGATCGATACTCTCATGCTTTCAGGTGGCCAGAGTTCTTCTTTTCATCTTCTTCTTCTTCCATATATTCATACACATTGACCAGATGAGTGGTCAGTACAACTACAAGTACATTATATCAAACTCAAACCAATACTTTGATGTGGTTACTTTCTGCAATAATTGTATTTATCTTGCTCTTTTAAAATTTTGGTATGTGATTTTTTAGTAGTGTAGTGGCATGCTTATTAAGTAATCATTTGCTAGGGTTAAGAAACTTATGTTTCACTTGTGTTATTGACGTATTGTAGTAGGTAAGTAGGGTAATCTCGAGCTTTCTTGGGGAATGGTTTCAAGAGGAGAAGTGGATTTAATTCTTTAGAACATTTTTAGTAGTTCTTTGTAGGAATTTTTAATGTTAATTATGTCCTCTTTAATAAGATTTAAAAAAAATGTTAATGTTATGATCACTTTAAATTCCGTATGTTTAGGTAGATTTTCTAACTTCTCAAACTCGATAAGTATGCAAACAAGTTAAAAACATTGTTTACACATAGATCTGTCTAAATATTAAATAACATATCGTATGTTTTGACTTAATTTTGAGCTGGATTGATCATTTTTCCCCTCCGATTTCAGGTCAAACACGTGTTTCCTTTGGGGTCCTATAGCTTGCTTTTGATTCCCGCTATATTGGCTATGATGAACTTCTTCTGGTTTTATAAAATCACAAAAGGCATAATAAGAACTCTCTCTAAAGCTAGGCACAGTCGGTAACCAGATGCTTTCTTATGATGCATAAAAGAAACAGAATATTAAAATCTCACTTTGCTGCGCTTGAATATGGCTACAAATAAACCTGTAATTGTGTACTTCCCTTTACCCGATGATGGAAACTAGTTAATTGAGAACCGGACAGGTATGTATGACTAATTATGTAGACGGTAGGTTTGCTCTCCTCAAGTAACTGAACCAAATTTTCGATTTTGGAGTGTCACTCCCTTGAGGCTTACCGACTGAATATGTATTTTTGACTATAATGTAATTTGGGATACCGATGTAGGATACTTGAAAATTGTTTCATTGTTTACCCAATATGATATCCTCTGCTGCGTATTTTGGCACTGGGGTGAAATACGGGGTTGATAACATATGTTTTTAAGAGTTTACCAACCTATAATCTTTTTGCTATAGACTAGAAGTAACTAGTAAGAAATTGCAGACTTATATACTGATAGTCTGATAGAGGTCAATCTCACAATGTAAATGCGAAGAAAGGGAATGCTACTTTCCTACCTTATTTGGTCATTTATATATGACTAATTATGTAGACGGTAGGTTTGCTCCTCCACAAGTAACTGAACCAAATTTTCGATTTTGGAGTGTCACTCCCTTGAGGCTTAACGACTGAATAGACTCGCTATTACTTATGAAAAGTAAAAATGTTGTTTGGTGTTGATTACAAAATCTTACTTTTTAGAAAAGTAAAACTCTTCTCATCTTACTTATTAAAAGTAAAATTTATCATACTTATTAAAGTAATTAAAATGCTTTTAAGGATTTGCAAACTTGAAAAAAATTGTACCAACAACTACTGTGTTTTGTTTATTTTTGTTTGATTGAGTTCATATGACATTTGCTATGAATGGTTGTGTTTTGTGATGATGGAAAAAAATTGTATACATGCATAAATATAAGCCGATGATGGATGAATAGGATGTGTTTGGTGGTATTTTCATTTTCTAAGTTATATATCAACCGAGACAGTATTTAACTTTATTTTTAAGCTGGGTTTTTTTTTTTTTGCTCAAAGAAGTATAACTTTTTCTTAGATAAAAAGAAATTATTTTAGAAACAAATTTTCACTCATTTTTATGAAGTCCGTTAAACCAAATTAATTATGATGAATCAGTTGAAGTTAATTCAAAATATATACTAAAATTTCATCAAACTGCTCCAATAGTAGTGTGTTGTATGGATGATTGTTGTTAAAATGATCTTATCATCAGTATGATAAGAATGGTTATTTTATTTTTATGGGGTACTCTTAAGGAAAGTATATATATGTTCTAATTAGATGAAGTCTATGCCAATAAGCATATGGTTCCTTAAAAAGTATAGTATCGAAATTGCCCATAAGTCTATGGGTCCTTAAATATCACAAGTGCTGTAAAAAAATCATTTATTACTCACATGATTTGAAAAAACTAACTATTGTATCTGTTTGAATGTTACATATTCGTTTACTATCTATTCGAGTCTGTACTTGTAAACTTGCTAAAACGTAATGAACTAAACCCGACCTAATATGTTCAATCTAACTGTAATATGCATTTTAATATTTTTGTTTAAAGGCTTTGATACAAAGCACCTTCATTTTTATCAAATTCTTAGTTAAGTGTGGATTTATAAATAGAACTTGATATAATCATTATATATGTTTGTATAATCATATGCACCGGAGGCGAAATCGTTAATTTTGCATCTTTTTTATGTTCGTATAATCATTATATTTTTGTAATTTGGTATCTTATTAATCTTTCAATTAAATGTTTTTTGCTAATTAATTATTTTATTTTATTCTATTAATCGTAAATTGATTTTAGCAAACAACATTTTTAATGAAAAATATACTTTTACAATATTCACCAAACAATATTTACTCACTAAAAAGTAAACAGAAAAAATATACTCTTCAACCTCATTACAAAAAGTATACTTTTAAACCTAAAAGACGCGCCAAATGAGACCATTGTTATCTTCCCATTTTGTTATGCTCGTTGTAGTTAAGAGTTGTTAAGTAACCGTTTGAACTATATATAGGTACTTAGGTAGTAACGTGTCTTGAATAATCGAGAATGCTAGTTAGTCGTTTAACAGAATAAGCTGTCTCGATCGATCAGATTTGCCCCCATATTAAACTCAAGAAGGTAATGCTAATTAATTCTATGTATTTGGAGATTACATTATAAAGACAGTAGATAGTATTTGTGGCTTATCGACGACATTTAATTACATCGCAATGGGATTCGATTAAGCTATGCAAAGTTTTCTTTACATGTTCAGCGTTAGATATTAGTAAAAATTAGGAATGGACAGATAATGGCTGGAGTAAGTAAGATATATTCACCATAAATGCAATTCATTTAGAATTATGTACTAATTTATTTCTACTTATATTCGATATTAAAGGTTTCAAAATAGTAAACATAATGACAACCTTACCAGTAGAGGAAATGGTGCCTATTTTGACACACCCCTATTTCCATATTAACACCAATCAATTTAATTTGTCGAAATCTCAAAAGTGAAATTCCTATAAAAGGGCCAACAATCAACATAGAGGCATTTGTTCACAACTCGGGGAATTATGCTCTTCCAAACTGATCTTGTTTATGACATTTCGTTACTCTCGATTCTGTTTATAAAAGAATTTGATGAAATGTTATGAACAACGATCACTTTGCAAAGGCGTTTCGAAAACACAAGTATGGGGAAGCAGCTACAGGCTGCATATTTTAAAAAGACCAATATTGATAGTCATCCATGTAAGATAGATAAAGGGAAACAAATTTTACTAGTATTATTTTTGTTTTATTTATGTTAACTTTTACCTTCCATTGAAAATATACATCTCTTCCGTTGAAATATATGTCCACATATCTAATAAACTTTTATTTGGTTTTAAAAAAAAAAATAAGGCCGATTACTTAACAATAACTTTTATTATATTTCATTTTTACTAAATTCACTAAAAAACAAACAAAAATGACAAGAGAAAATTAACATGGCAAGTGTACTGTACATACATACAAATACACAAATAAAATGGTTTATTAAAAAAACCCATAAAATATTAATGTATTATTTGATTGATGTATCAACTTTTATTTCCAACTTTAATTAGGAGAGATTGAACTAAATTTTAATTAGTGTAGATGTTTAGCGGTAGAATATATATAAATATATATATATGTGTATATTTTAGGGTTTAATTAATAATTAATAATAACTTTAATTATAATTATATATATATATATATATATATATATATATAATTGTAACCTTTTTAGGATGAAAATTTCCAACCTGAAGGGTAAACGACTGAGTAAAATAATATATTTTCCTCAATATTAGTAACAGATGTTGTTATGCATTAGACACTATATAGTTGCCAAAACTTTACACTAAATTTGAGTCCCCTCCTCATAATACTAAAAAAAAACTAAAGCTTCAGGGATAAAAAATAATTTAGAGACAATCAAATTTTGTTTTTAATTAAATAGTAATTTTTGGAGACAAAAATAATCTGTTATACACAAAAATAAATTTTTTTGTCTGCAAATTTAACTTTTAGGCACAAAAATTGAAATTTTTTGGTCTCCAAACACAATCTCATACGGGCATAAAAAGACAATTTAATTTTGTATCAAAATACATTTAAGGACACATTTAAATTGTCTCCTTATGTTGGTACCGGATTGTCATTGAAGACAATTATTTTTCCAATTTTGGTCCTTAGAGTATAAAGTAGGGCAAGTTCTTACTTTATACTAAAAAGTAAACATTAAAAATATACTTTTCAATCTCATTACAAAAAGTATACTTTTAAACTTAAAAGACACGTCAAAGGAGACCATTGTATCTTCCCATTATGTTATACTCGTTGCAGTTAAGAGTTGTTAAGTAACTGTTTGAACTACATATAGGTACTTAGGTAGTAACGTGTCTTGAATAATCGAGAATGCTAGTTAGTCGTTTAACAGAATAAGCTGTCTCGTTCGATCAGATTTGCTCCCATGTTAAACTCGAGAAGGTAATGTTAATCAGTTCTATGTATTTGGAGACAACATTATAAATACAGTAGACAGTATTTGTGGCTTATCGACGACATTTAACTACATCGCAATGAGATGCGATTAACCTATGCAAAGTTTTCTATACATGTTCAGCGTTAGATGTTAGTAAAAATTAGGAATGGGCAGATAATGGCTGTAGTAAGTAAGATATATTCGCCATAAATTCTATTCAGTTAGAATTATGTACTAATTTCTTTCTACTTATATTCGATATTAAAGGTTTCCAAATAGTAAACATAATGACAACCTTACCAGTAGAGGATATACAAGTAAATGAAAATGTTGTCTATTTTGACATACCTCTATTTCCATATTATGTTATTGTTGCATGCTAGTTTAAGTGCAGGTTAGATCCTTTTGTGATTTAGTTTTCAACTGAATTTTGTTGTCAACAGCCGTTTGGAGTGTTTAATGATGGTTATTGTAATTTTAGTTGCTAGGATTTTGGTCTCGTAAGAGACTGCAGTTATTATTTTGCTAATTGAGGGTTAGCTAGGTAATTAAAGACTAAGGATATATTGTGACTTGGTAATCGGTCTCTTTGTAAGTCAGTGTTTGTAATCTGGGTTTAGTCCCATCTTTTGTATTAGTGAAAGTTGGGTTTAAAAAAAAAAAAAACATTTATTTCTTCGATAATATGTGAATGATTGTAGTTTTCATTCAACTGAATTCAACAAATTTAACATATTAACATAACCATAGTTTCGGATTCTATATTGGTATGTGTAATGCTTAATCACGTTTTTTTTTTATGTTTCATTACTAAATGGTACTTTGACGCCTATATAATCATATAATATAGTACTAGTATTTATGTGAATTCATAAACTAATGAAACCAAAAATGCAATAAACCAAAAAAGAATGCCTTTACTCTTTGTGTCATCAATGACGTGGCTTGCTGATTAAGCAAAACATCTAAGGTTATTACATGTTCTGATAAAAAAAATGCTATTATTACTTGCGTGTCTGCTAATGGGAAAAACACCTCAAACTAGAGACACTCTCCTATTTTTTGAGGAAATCCAGCCGTCGATATAGACAAGCCTGAATACAATGACGATTAGTTTTAAACAGAATAGAATAATTTGCCATATTGTCAGTGTTGTGTCAAGTCCAACAATAGTTGTACTAGTAATATTCAACATAAGTTTCCTTTTTTTATAATGAAAATTGTAACGAAATAATAAAAGAGACGTGTTATAAATACAAAATGAAATACAAATGGCCCTTAACCTTTTTTAAAATTTCGTTTTACATCCTTATATTATACTCTCAACCTCCTTAGTCCTCCTCAATTGTCTCTCTCTCAAGTTTCTATTTCCTTGCTCCCGTCCTATGGTATCTCACCATTCATCGATAATAACTGCAAAGTTTGACATTTGTTTATGAAAAAGTGGGTCATTTTCGATCTGATTTCGTATCTTGACAGTTAGGGTTTGAAAACAAATTTGATTTCGGTTTTCAAAAAAAAAACAGGATTAAAGGGAGGGTGATCGAAAATGGATAGGGAAACAAAGTGAAGGAATATAAAAGATATATTAGAGATAGATCAAATGCTGGGGGCTGATTGAGGGTAAAGTTGGGTTATACTGTTACAATTATATATATAAGGACTAGTAGCTTTATTAGTCCAATGTAGAGGGTTCAATATTTAAATAAAAATGTTATAATTTAATCTCGCTCAATAATCATTGTATAGATATTACATCATCTACGGTTGTAAACAATTCTGTATACATGTAGCACGGTGCACATTCCTCATATTTTCAATGTTTTATATTATTTATAAAGTGTTTATTCAAAAAAAATCTGTTAAATTTGATATTTTATATATATTTTTGATATTCATTAATATTAATACCTTATAAATTGTCAAACAAACAATTAAATACCAAAAAAAAAAATATATATATATATGTATGTATATGATCAAATTTAACATATTTTTTTTAAATAAACTTATAAATAATATAAAACATTTATAAATAATATATTTTGGTTGAAAGATGCATAACAAAATAGAGATTGATAAATAAAGAGAAACATAAGCAGGTGGGCGTTACCCAATTGACAAGTGAGAAAAGATGACAACAATCATCTTACCTTGTTCTCTCACTACAATCTCCTTATTCACCACAACACCAATCAAACCCTCCGTTACTCACTCTCTCTCTAAACCCATACTCTCGACTCTCCCCACAACAACTCTTATCATCTCATCCCTCCATTCTCTCAAATCCAACTTTCCCAATCGACTCATCTGCCGAACCGCTTACACTTTCTCCCCAACCAACACTCACTACGAGGTTACTACTGTTTCAACACTGCCTTTTTTTTTAATGAATTAATGAGGGTTGAATTGTATTGATTTCAGTGTTGATGGACTAGTTTGTAAGTGTATAGAAAATATTCTGTTACCTTCTGTAGTGATAGGACTTGTCTGTGATTTATTAGAATGTATAGGGACTGTCTGTGTGAGAGACGGTTATTTCTATGTAACTAACATACAGATAACTGTTTAGACATTCACATTTTTTTATGAATAAATGAGGGTTATACTGTATTCGTTTCGGTGTTGATGGACTGGTTTGTAAGTGTATAGAAACTGCTCTGTTACTTTTTGTAGTGATAGGACTAGTCTGTGATTTGTTAGAATGTATAGGGACTGTCTGTGTGAGAAACAGTTATATTGTATTGGTTTCAGTGTTAATGGACTGGTTTGTAAGTGTATAGAAAGTATTCTGTTACTTTGCGTAGTGATAGGACTCATCTGTGATTGGTTAGGATGTGTAGGGACTATATGTGTGAGAGACAGTTATCTCTGTGTAACAGATATATTTTCGCTTTAAGAGAATAATAATATTAGTTTCTCTCTCTTGGTGTTCGTTTTGTTTACGATTTTTCTCTGCTTTTTCTGCATTTTTTTTCCTTTCAATTGATTTTCAGTAAACTCGTGTACATTATACTTGTTATGAGTAGCTTAAAGTAGACTTAAAAAGGGTTGACTATATGAATTGATCCCTATACTTTTGGAAGAAGTTCGAATTTGTCCTTGTATTTTGAATTCTACCAATTAAGGTCTTGGTAGTTCGTGATGTTGTCCTAGGTTAGAAGTAGCCTTTTCGACGGTAGTGCAAAATCAAAATGTAGTTCATTCTATTGGATTAGTACAAAATTTACTCAACTATAAGCTTGAATAGAATTTTGGTGAAATATGGGGAGTATATTGGAGCAATGGGGACCAAATTGGATTTTTTCTAACTCTCGGCGAAGAAGGATTTATGTCAAACAATGGGGACCAAATTGGAGTTTACCATACCAAAAATTTGAAGGAAAAAAAGAAACTAACGATTCGTTTTCAAAATAATGTTGAAACAGAAAGTGATGTTAACCTTGGGAAAAGCCATTCTTATGGTCTAGAGCACCTAAGTCGTTAATTTATCAGACAAAAAAGCGCATTTTATCAGTAAAATCTAAACACTAAATAATAATCAATATATAAAAATGCAAATGTAGTACATTATATGTTGTGGCTAATTGGAAGAATGCTTCTTTTTTACCTATGATTTCTTAAGTCCGAGCCTCGAAAGCAACCTATTCATGTTTTTCACCCTTACAAATAATTGTAAAAAAAGACGCTGCCGGGAAAACTCGAACCAGTGACCTGTCACTCGCTATGTCAAATAGATGCACTAAAATGTGTACATAATACATATTAAAAAAATGTATATAAGTATATATATATTAAGAAAAAATAGACTTTGGCGCCTTTTATCGGTTGGCGCCTGAGTGCATTAGATGTTTTGGCTTGTATAAGGGCCGGCTTCGACCTTAGGATCTAAGAAGGATGGATGAGATGGAGAAGTGCTTCAGGAAATCTTGTGTGACCGTAATTTGCTTCTATTAGATTGCTATAAGACTGGATTTATTTTATAGTAGTGAGTATTTGACGATTAAGAAACTGAATGAAAATATATGAGTCCATGAGAGATGCTGATGTTGAGATTGATGTAGATAGATCTGTGGAAAGATTAGGACACACAGAGATTAGAACTGAGGTTATTCTGGATTACGAGTGCCTCCAAGGCTCCAACTAAGGATAAAGTGAGAGAGACGATTTAGATGATTTGGGGATGAATGAAGGAGACCAATTCTGTCACTTTTGCAAAATAAGAAGATCATTACTCATTGTTTTTGCAATTCGAAGCTACAAAAACCTGGGTAGAATTTTATTTAACATTTTTTGGTATTAAAATTATCTGTTTTAACTTTTTTCTATTCAATTTATTTGTCAAAATTTGGAAACTAATATGATTGAGAATTATCTAATTGCACTACCATTATGAGTTTGTATTGTTTTACTAAATTACTAGACATGTTCTTAGTAAGTACGGAAAAGAACAAGGTCGGGTTAGGACCTGGCAAAGCTTGGGCTGCCATGTATATAACTCTGGTTTAAAGTTCTTGAATCTCTTTTTGCCTTTGATAGTCTCAGTTTTTTCTGAATAAATTTCAGCTTTATACAAACTGTTTCTTAGTCTCATTGATAATTGATATGCAGTTTCTGGATGGTTCTACCGAGGTGGAGTTGAGACTTCAACTTGAGGGTCATGACACTGTAACTTCCCAAGATGTATTTGTTGACATGAACGATAGCGTGTTAGCTATCAAAGTACGAGCAAATGGGACCCTCAATACATTAATGGAGACTACTTGTTTGTATGATAAGATTAAGCCTGCAGAGACAATATGGTATGTGACTGCATGTACTTGGTCATTATTTACTAACTAATTTGTTGCAAGGGAAATTTACAATATTGTACAGAAAAGTATCACCAGATTGGCGGATTCCCCTGTCGACAAAAATTAACAATTCGTACACTTATGGTACATTTCTCGATGATTTTAGTTGCTCAGGAAAACAGCTATAGATAAGGAACTGAAATGAAAAAAAAAAACATAGATTTGGGGACTATAATGGAACAATGGTCATAGAATGGGAGTGTGTGAAAGGATTTGTTTTTGCGTAAATATGAAGTACCTCCTCTGCTCGTCCTATGATTTTTTTTTCCGATTTGGTATTACTAATTGTATTAAGATCATCAAGAAATTTAGTACCTTAATGTACTAATTGCTACATTATTTAGGTTGGCATTCAGAATCAAAATTTGGTCTTATGTTAGTGTACAAATCTATAGCAAGTCCTTTGGGGCAACATTGTTTTAATTTCACATATGCCGGTATTCCAGGTATCTGGATGAGGATCAACTGGTGGTTAATTTGAAGAAACAAGACCCAGAATTAAAATGGCCTGATATAGTTGAGACATGGGAGTCCCTAAGTGTAGGAGTTTCACAGCTATTGAAAGCAACATCGATTTACTTAGTCGGAGAATCATCAGAAATTAATGAAAGAATAGCTCAAGAACTAGCTGTTGGTCTTGGGTAATTAACCATCTTTTTAGTTTTCTAAAATAGAGACTCTGGAATCCGTCAACAGATCTATGCATTGTCTGGTTATTTGCGATATCTAATATTTGGGTAACAGTGTTACAGTTATGCCTTATGAAAGACCATAAGCATTTGATCGTTAGATTGAATTAACCCGTTGTATCAAATCATTACTTTCCTTAAAAAGTTTAATCTTCAGATCCACATAAAAAAAAAGTGTTTTTGATGCTTGTGTTCTTATCCTAATTTGAAACTTATCTTATACTATGCTCCAGTTGGTTGATTGGTGTTCTGATCCACATATAAGAGAGCACTGTGTTTTTGAACGTTGTGTTCTTATCCTAATTGGAGACTTATCTTTACAGTATTCCATTTGGTTGATTGATGTCATCACTTTGATGGAAGGTTGTTTTCTTTCTCATACTTAGATATGCTAGTCTCGAGTATATAAGGAAATGTCAAGTGTAAGCGTAGGGTTATAACATGAAATTACAACATATCACGTATACATGTTAATGTCAAAGTCCTACCTTTTGATGTAAAGCCATGTCATTCTCTTTCTTTATATTGATGGCAGGTATACACCGCTTACTACAAAAGAGCTTCTGGAAACATATACCAAGCAAACAATTGATTCATGTGAGTCTAGTTGGCATTATTAGAGGAAGAACTTGGGGGGTAAAAGTGAAAAGAGATTTTGGATTTGTTCATTAAGGTCAAATCATATCTGATCTTGTTTCTACCTCTCCAGTACTTATAATTACAATCTTAAAATATTGGATTTTCTATTTTTTAAATAGGCTATCTCCGTCACTCGTAGTGATTTATTATTCATAAAATGATTGACAAATAATCAACTCATATTAATCCAATTAAAATTTCTGTAACTTTAAAGTTGTACAGGAAAGAAAAAATTTGAATCGTACTCTCTCTTTTATTTTTACTTTTCTCGGGGTGAGTCTAGTTGTACTATGAGAGGAATAACTTGAAAGGTAAAAGCGGAGAAAATATTTCCGATGAAAAAGATTATAAAGTACTGATATATGAACTTCTTGAGGTAATTCTTTTTCTCATTTGTACATTTGATTAACAAGCAATTAATTCCAGGGGTGAGTGAAGAGGGGTCTGACTCTGTTGCAGAAGCAGAAAGTGCAATTTTAGAAAGCCTTAGTAGGTACGTTCTATACATGCATTGCATAAATATTAGTCTACTTGGTATCGTATTTGGCTATCAGTAGAAAAACATCTTACCCTTCATTATTGAATTGATTTTGTCAGTAATGTTCGTGCTGTTATTGCAACATTAGGAGGGGAGCATGGTGCTGCAGGAAGAAATGATCAATGGAGACATTTATACGCAGGATTTACTGTTTGGCTTTCTCAGTCTGTCGCAACTGGTAGGTAACCTTTTTATGCTTAGGTCTCTGAATGTTTCATGGGAATATAATCAATATATCATGTTTGTATCAAATAATCAGCTTTTACAATTAGGATGTCAAGTTTTACAATAGACAGAAGTGTACAGAAATTCGAAAAAAGTAGCCACCAGGCAGCCAAAATTCACACTTTAAACGAAACTGTACAAAGATCGAACAGTTAGTACACTAACCTATCAAAATCGTAAGTGTTTGTTCGTAATTGTACGATTTTGTATCCGGTGGTGCTTAGTTTGTACTACAACCAAATAATACATTACCCCGTACTGGTCAAAATTTTAACACCCGTGTACTAACTGTTTTATTTTGTGTAGATTGGTGTCTAAATTGTAAAATTTTAATAGTATGATGTAGTAATTGCTAAAAATCGATAGGTTGGTGTACACTGATGATTTTTTCCTTGTTTCATTTGTGAAAGCGTCCAGCTCTATTTGTAAGAGTATTATTAATCATCAGAAGCAATCTAACTAGTGTTAACGTTTGTGATTCTGTAACACTTATTTCCACCAAATTTTGTTTACTATCATTGTGTAATCTATAAAACTTAATGTGAAAATTTTGTTGATATTTTACTACAGATGAAGATTCGGCAAAAGAGGAGGCTAGAAAGAACGTTGAAGATGGCAGCGAAGCTTACTCTAATGCAGATGTTGTAGTGAAGCTTGGTGGATGGGATCCCAACTATTCAAAAGCTATTGCCCAGGCTTCTTTGAGTGCCATTAAACAACTAATCCTCTCGGACAAAAAGCTTCCAGGTGCCAATTATTCAAATCAAGCTTGTTTTATATATATATTTCAGAATAATCAAATGGGACTGGGACGAGTTGTCTTCGGTCGTAAATTTTATTTCTACCAAACCTGGTTCTTTATCCCAAATACACCTGTATTCAGGTGTTTATATTTCGTTTCCGCCTATTTATACCATCTGCTACTTTACTTTGGCATACTTATGTTATCACTGTGAAAATTAGTATTGATCGACATCCATTATTCTCTGTGTTGTGTTTATTATTGAAATTATTTTGCCGGTTGGTCTTAGGAAATTTTCTTATCGCTTTCAAACTCGTCTCACTAATATAATTGGTCTTAAATTTGTACTCAAAACGCTACAAATTATGAGGGATTTATCACCCCTATACTTGGCTGCCCAAATTTTTCCCTTAGTTCAAGAGATTATAAATTTGTAATCATATGCAGTAGATCGCGGAATGGAAAGTGAAATTCAACACAGTACCTAAATGTGAGATTAGTCATACATGTTCATATTGCTCTAAATGATATTCCCGAAAGACATCATGTTTAAACACCCTGGCAAATTTCTCCTTTTTTTTTTTTTTTTTTTAAAATTTATGGAGCAATAGATTAGTTGCAAATGGATTTTGATAACTGAACCTGCTGCTTGTGACAGGGAAGAAAGGTTTATACATCAGGCTGGGATGTCGAGGCGATTGGCCGAACATCAAACCTCCTGGATGGGACCCATCAAATGGAGGTGATAGTTCTCCTCACATGTAAATAAGTTTACAAATAGTTATCCAAAGAAAGGGAAAATTTTGTAATTGTAAAGAATGTTGCTTTACTCGTATCAACCATGTATTAATTATTTTTTGCCTTATTCAGACCAATATGGATTGGATGAAACGCACCTAATCATTATTCTACGTCTGTTTAAAAGATGTCTTTTAATCAAATTAGTAAAACAGATTCACGTGACATCTATAACATAAAGATTTTGGGGAAAATCTCCTACAAACTTAACTATCAAGAATTGGTGGACAAGATTCGGAAGCAACCTACAAGTGTAATGCTATCTCCAGAGCACTCGAATCAAAAAAGTAAAAAAAAATATTTGTTTTATGACAGAAAATGTAGACATGTGGATTGAGCTGAGGTCTAGTCGAGCAAATATGCAAGTGTATTAACCCAGATAAGGCATTATCTGATCTGAAAGCCCTGACGTTTTACCCTTCATGCAAGAAACGCATTTTGTCAAATAATTGTGTAAGGTTAAGAACATCATCCGCACACATCAGCTCATTTCGAAACTCAACTAAGCTCGAGCCTCTATTTGAAGAATAAATACTATACGCATCATTGACTTTCGAGATAATCGAAATTGTGCGTCATTTTGATATCTACGGCAGTCAAATTTATGTTCAGAGAATCCCAAGGATCAGTAATCTACATAACTTTCCGTGAAAATTATGTTTTAATGTAGATATTCAGCTTTTGGCGTATATCTCTAATTCTAGTAATTTAGTGGCATTTATTTCATTACATATGTGCAAACATCATATTCAAACGCACAAGTTTGATCAAGTTCAAATTTTTTTCCTCCTGCAATTATTTCATTATTATATATCTTTATTCTAGTAATTTAGTGGCATGCTTTGTATTAGTAATGTACAAAAGGGTTTCTAAACTAAATATTTGAAGTCAAAATTACAACAAAATAAAGATTTACTATTAGAGTGTCTTTTTTATAATTTAAAAAGACCTAGAAATATATTATTTAATTATTATGGGGTCCGGATAGAAAAGCTGATATATTGAGCAAAATATAAATGGAAATATAAAACTGAAAAAGTGTAGTTTTTATGTAAAATGTAGAGATAAAAACGAGGAGTTAATTGTTTGGTTTCATAATAAACTGTAGACTAGTTATTTTGGAGAATAAGTCACTTTCATATCTTGTGTTTGTCACAAAAAATCAATTAGTATCTCATGTTTGTACAATTGGCTTGATTTTGTGACCTCATCGTAAATTCTAACCAAAAATTCCCCGGATACAGTCGTTTAAACGGTAAAAGACATTTCTGCCCTTATTTTTGAAGAAAAATTTTGCAAGCCTTTAATGTAATAACACAAAACAAAAACATTTTATTTATATGTATATGTATGTATATAATCTGTGTATGTATGTATTACTTAATAGGGATATACATATATGTGCATGTATTTATATATGGGTGTATGCATGTATAAAATATGTGTATATATATGTATGTATATCTATGTAAGTATTTATCAATATATATATGGCGGTGGGGGTGAGTGAACCGGTGGTGAAGGTGGGTGGTTGAGGGGGCGGCATCGACGGAGGTGGGTGGATGAGGAGGCGGAGGGTATATATATAATGTATACATGTATGTATCTATCTATATATGTATATATATGAATGTATATCTATGTAAATAAACGGTTTTATAAACAAAACAAAAGAAATATATATATATTTATCATTCTATTATAATAAGTCAATCAAAATCAAATGAGTCTGTCCAATTTAGCAATTTTTTTTTAAAAATACATATACACATCTATATTAATTACAATAATACCATACTTCCATAAAAATATAAAAACTAAAAACTAATAAAACTATTTATCATTCTTTAACAATCGAACATTGTTTTAAATCTTAAACTATGTTTTTTTTTATTATCCACATATTTATATTATAATTATACATATTTTATATATTTTTATTGCATTACGTAGCGCACACACAACGTGTGGGATACGATTAATTCATATATACATATATGTAGGGAGATAGGTAAGAAGTTTGGTGGCAGGGATGTATATATCCTATATCTATATCTATATATATCTATATCTATCTACGTATATATCTATATCTATCTACGTATATATCTATCCTATATCTATAACAATAATGGCATGTGTTATTATTATTGTTGCAGTTTTAAATGTAAGTTTTACTGTTCATATAAATTCACGTGCCATTACAAGATGTGTTTGTGGTTAAAATTTAAGTTCATAGATATCAAATCAATTGTATAAAGGTGAGATACTAAATAAGTTTTTTCAAAGGGCTCTAATTGAATTGACTTTATTATGTCCTTTCACATAAATTAACATAATAAAAATCCATTCATCTTTTTTCCCCCTCCCATGTCTAATGATAAGAAGACTACTTATACTGCTACTAGCATTTTTATTAATTACAAAAGAGTCCTCTTAACTTTCCATAATCTGCACTAACGCTCATATAGTTCTCAATTACTCCTATGGTCCGCAGTTGCACCGTGGTATGAGTGTTCTCATCTTTGAAAGCTCCGCTATCGGTTACTTGGAAGCTGAACGTCTAAACAGCCATTTTGAGGAACAAGGAATCGACAGGAAAGCTTGGGAGAGTCGCCGAGTTCTATACAATGCCGGTGGAAACCGCCAGCTGTACGGTTACATGGCAGATAAAGACGACCTGGATTACTTCAATCAACACACCCAAGGTTTGGTTTCTACTTATCAGGGCAAGACATGAAATTAGATGCTTGTTTGATTGCACCTTTAAAGCGTATTAGCTGGATTTTCTAAAGGTTGAGAAATGTTGGGTTCATGCAGCTTCTTAAATTCTGTATCTTTTCAAGCCAAAAATTCAGAGAAACTTGGCTTTGAATCTGCTCAACTAAATACAACCTAGCAATAGAATACAAAGCTAAGAAAAATGGGCTTAAAGGCTGCAACCAGACAAGGCTAAAGAACTAAGCTTAAAATTTAAAGCTTGTTTGGTTGAAGGTTTTAGTAATAAATATAAGGTGGTTTTATTTCAGTAAATAAACTAGATTTTTTTTTATTTCGCAGATTCTAGAATCTAGATTATCATTATTAGGCCACAGGAGTAGACAAGCTAAGCTCATAAGCTGTTTAACCAGTAGCTAAGCTATAAACTACAACCAAACAAGGCTTAGGTTTTGATGAATTGACATTTCATATAATACCTGGCATGACATCTCTTTTGTAGTGAAAGCAAGACTGAAGTATGAAATGAAGTCGTACCAAGAAAAGGTTGTAAGTGAGCTGAAGCAAATGAGTGAAGATAATCAGCAGCTGGTTTGGTTCAAGGACAGAGTAGCTAAAGAGAAAAAGCATTCCAAAGCCCTTGAGGAGTCTTTTGGGTTAGTTTCAGAAAAGCTGCGCAAAACTTTGGAGGAAAATCGTATTGTTAGACAAAGAAGCAAAGTTCATCATGAGCAAAACAAACAAGAGGTAACAACAACTTCATTTAACAGATCTGATATAGAGAATAGAACAAGGATAAATATTGTTTTAACCTCTTTCCTGTTACAGTGGGTTACACAAGTCATACACTCATAGTTTCCTACGATGTTGCCCTTGATGTTTTCATGTAATCTGTTTTGTTTAGCATTGGGATTTCAGATGGCATGTATAGTGGCTCTCTGTGTTTTGCCTTACATCTTATTCTTGTAGTTAAAATCTATTTTTGGATTCACCATGACCTAACAGCTATATGCAGTTATTTGGGTAGTAAACATATCAGCTCTACATTCTGTAAACACCACTTGATTAGGTTTATATTCACTTCAATTGGCACCACACTTTTTAAACCCTAGTGTTAGGTTTTTCAGAGATGGTAGTAATCATACTATTAACTAGTGTATCTTAGATATGGATATATTTTTATTTAATTCTGAACCTGGTTCTAAATGTCAAATCTTCCTGTTAAGTTGTTTGACGCCATAACTTTAAAATACTTGCTCAGTGTTTTTCTAATTTCATTTTGGTATTTCCTTTTGTTCTTTTGTCTTTGCTCCTGAGTTTTCTTTTGTTCTAAATGCCTCTTTTGTTTGTTTTATGGTTTTTACTTTTTTTTCTTGTTTTATTTAGATGGACTTCCAAGAGGATTTTTTTAAGAATCAGCTGAAAAACATCCATGATGAAAGGGACAAAAAGGCAGAGAGCTTTGAGATATTACAGCAGGAAGAGCGTCAAAAAGTGAAGCAATCGAAAGCAAGAAGGTAAACTTCCTGTCCGTTTTTTTTTCTTAACAAGGTCTATGTTTTTTGTCAATAAACATTTGCATTTTCTCGAGTACTTCAATTCAGCCTCTGTAAAATTAAAATTGCAGCAACTGCCTGAATTTGATGAAGTTGCCATAATAAGTAATTTGATCGGGCAAAACAACGTTTAATTTCACTTTTGTACTCAAATCTTTGAGCTGATTTTCTATTTTTGTTACCCAACCTGAGGTATCCCAGATAATTTGCTTGTTTATAACTTTAAGCTAAAGTTAGCATTGTTCATTATGCAGAAGGTACACTAGTTTGACAGCTATAAGCTATATATAGCTTTTTCAGTGATAACCTTACATGTTTGCTTAAGCATTCATAATGCGGAAGGTACCAGAATAGCGTCTTGATGGATTCTGTTTTAACAATTCTGGCATTTTCTGTCAATAATTTTACTGGCTTTATTGATATTACAGTTTTGGCTATAGTGCCACCAAACCGGGCGACTTGTTAATTTTTTGCTTCTTATTCCTCCCTAAATTTAGCTTCAGAGTTTCCTTTCGGCGTGTTTTAGGTAGTTACGCACACATCTCTTTATTTTCAATTAATCCTGTATATGCTGCTTGGTATTTTTGTAGGGATGACGAAGTTTAGAATTTCATAAAATCTCAGGACAAAGAAATGGACGAGTTTGTTGTGGAGAGAGACGATCTGATGAAAATTTATGAGGAAGAGAGAGCTGCAATGAAGAAAAGACATTATGATGAAGAGGTTGAGCTGGAGAAAAAGATTGATTCTCAACTCAACCAGCTCATGGATAAGTACACCTCCCACCACTCACAGTAAAGGGAAAGATGCTGGTGAGAAAATAGTGAGCAACCTATATTGCCCGTGTAGGCAATCTTCTATCAGACTAGTATTAATTTCCTTTTAAGTACATTTCTCTGTCCTTTTAGAACCATTTGGTCGACTTTCTTGATGGAATTCTCTAATGGTACTTCAAAAAACCCATACAATTTAAGCTCAGCACCTTTCTGAGGTTGTTTTGGCGATTCTTGAATTATTTTGCACTGTTTGTATACATATATATACATAAAGATGTATATATATGGTATACTGTGCGTGGTGTTTGTTTATGATTTTCCATCATTTTATTGGTTCCTCTCGTATATGCTGGGTAATTTTCGACAAGAGGAAGTTTCCGTCCTTTTTTAAAGAAAAGAAAATGACTTCTTTCTGATGAAATTAGGGTAAATTTTCTTTTCTACTTAACATAGACCTTCCGAAGTCATCGAATGTCCTCTTTAAAAGCAAATGTAGAGCCTTGATATGGCATTGAATGTGAATAACAAATTGGATGCTATAGGGGGAACCTCTGTACTCAACGCATCAGATAGGAGTCATAAGACCGGTTCCTTCTCTAAATCAAAATTTTCTTGACTACTATCTGCCCCATCATGAGTTCATGGCTCACCTTTGCCCCATTGGAATCATTTTCCACCGCTGGTAAACCAAAACTTAACAGCACTCGAGTTCAGATTTTCCTTCTGTTCAAGGCCAGAAGGCCCGAGTCTATTTTCACCTCCAAAAGAGTTCTTTTCTTTTCCTACTATATCACTGTTGTCTAGGCGTCTAGCATCTCAAATGAGTCAAGTGGTGTTAGCGAATGCGTAACACTTTCCCTACAAAATATGTTTCCCTGCAATACTCCATGTCCGGGAACCCCAATTTCTTCTCTTCTTGTTTCATCACCATGACTTGCCATAACTTCAAAGGAATTATCCAATTTCGGGACAGATTTTTCTTTTATTGCACTCAGTTTGTTTTCAAGACACATTTCCCTCCCTTTGCCACATTTAAACTATGAAGATGTCAAATGATGGGGCCAAAAGTGAAGTTAAGTGATTTGTAAGGCTCGGAAAAGTCAAATAAATGAGTGTGAAGTGTCGATCAAAATAATTTAACACTTCAAAGTAAACACAATCGTCAATAAAAAAAAAAAGGCAAGGAGACTAAATTCACGCAAGCAATCGATTCGGATCAGATAACCATCAATCCCTATCATGATTCGGGTTGTTAACTAATTTACCAATCTTCTTCTTCTTTTAAGTAGTCGGAACCACACAAGCTACCAGCTTCTGCTCATCTCATGATACTCTTACGGTAACCGCCGTCTTCTTTACGAAACTCTCTCTATCTTCGTTAAAGTAGTCTACTATTTCCATGCTTAGGAAAAACAGAACTACTTTTCATTGAAAACCTAATTATTTGATTGTGTCACGTCTTCAAACTGAGCTGATCCCGAGACAAACCTGATACTACTTATCTGTACCAGACGATGGTGAGGTTATGACACCCACCATTTCTGGGTCCCAGGGGAATGCATACATGGGATTGTGCCACCTTCTCCTATACAATAACCATTACGGTGATATTTCTTCTGGACTGGCGCCAAAACCAGTGTGAATGAAACTCGGCTCTGAGCCGATTATGCTCAAGTTATTTAGTAACAGTGACAAGTAACATCTTTCATCATTTTACAAACAAAAAAAGTATAGTTTTTATGAACTAGCATTTACCACTAACATGGGATTGTATTCTAGTGTGGTAATATCGAACTCAGGACAGAATTTCAATTTTATAATTTGACAAAACGATTTCTTAAATGTATTGTAATCAACTTGGGTAGAACCCAACTCCATTTGGAAGCATCACATACACAACTAGTTATTCGATTTTGGTTTGTCTTCAGTCTTGGCTCGTTCTACAACCGATTTGTGCTCGTTCTGAGACAAACTTAATATCTACTGATCTATACCAGATGATGGTGAGGTTATGACACCCACCACGTCCGGGTCCCAGGGACTTACATCGATGAGATTGCGTCACCATTTCCGATGACAGCCGTTACAATGACGATATGGACTGGTAAAACCGGGGTAAATGATAAGGCTTCAAGTTGACGAATGCCAACTCGATCAATAACAATTACAAGAAACAGTCTCTCACCATGTTCGAATTACAATTTCACTAGCTCGATAAAACATCAAGTATTACATGAAGTAGTGAATTTCAATTACTTCCGCTCATCAATATCTATGCACATCTTTTTGCTTGTGACATCGATCATAACTCCTTATGAACATCAAACATAGGGTATTTATAAACATCAAATTACACTATTCCAAATCAGTTCGTATTACTTATAATAATCTCCTTACTATTTGAAAAAACAATCATGATATTAGATACAAAATCAATTTTGATTATACGTTAGTTTCCTACCTTGTGTTCATTATTCTCTTACTATGTATTCAAACAATATGGACAATCATACAACGACATACGTAATGAAGACGGAAGAAAAACATCAAAGCGTCGGCAAATCGCCACACAAAAGTATACAAGTAAAGGAAAAAATACGAGCATCATACAACTACATACATAATTAGTGAAGACGAGAAAAACATCGACACATCAACATACAAAAGCATAAAAGAGGAATACTTTGAGAAAACATGAAAAAGCTACAAACCAACAAAGGACAACATAACATCTCTACTCATCCGCCTCAGCATTGGAAGGTGCTCCTCCCATAACATCTATTAAAAGTGTCCTTAAAAAAAGTTTAGCATTTTTATAAATTGCCGTGTTACGATGGAAACCCCTTGTCATTTTGGTAACTTCGTCCCTGGGCGATTGTGGCGTTGATTTTCCAAAGATGCAACTATGCTCAAGTTTTGTAACATGTGGCATGAATGACTTTTCAAAAGTGACGGTGGATCAGTACAATAATAAGGGGCTAAAGGGAACAAAGTTTAAAGATCTGTGAAATGCCTAAAGATAATGACATGATTTTGAAGGGGATTTTTTTCATCTTTAGTGTCTTGGTGTTTTTGGAATATTGATAATTCTAGCCAATGACATGGTTGATGAAACAAAGAGCACCCTGTTTTATATTGAGCATTTATTTATTCTCGTTACATTGTTTTTACTTTTGTGTGTAAAATTAAGGTGGAAGAAGACCTCTCATTTAATACATCACTCTTAAAAGTTTTTGTGATTTGTTGGTTGCAATTTAAGCCTACTCAAGTGAAAATCCTTCCTAAGATTACTTTCAAATATCATCAGCAAGATTTATCTTATTGAAATTTAAAAAGTTATTTAACTTTGATATAAGTGATTATGATCTAGGAGTGTTGTTTAAGTACTCCAAAATTGTTTTATGAATGACATGAGCACAAGTGCATTGCAACTATTAGACTGTGATTGCATGCAAATTAGTATTTTAAATTTCTTCAAAAAAAACTAACATTTCTGAGTATTGTAGGGAACAACCACGTCCAATGGACGGAGCTTCCATGCTAGTAGCCTAGTACTGTGTATAAAAGCTGTAAGTTGTCTTGTAATTCATTAGTTGGTAGATAGCGACCTGTATCACAACTATCATGCTCTTATATTATCTTACAATAATACAAATCACAATTCTTAATAAAAGCATCCAAAGCATAGTACATATCCGGATCTGAGTTACACCAATTATAAGAAAATACTAATATCAATAAACAAGGGAAATAAACTAGAAACTTATTATTTTATTACTTCTTGACAGACTTGAGTTCTATCCGTTCCTTTTTCAGCCGAGCCACAAGTATCTCGAGTCTGCTAATTCTGGCCTCAAGTGGCATTCTTCTCAACATTTCCAGTCTGTACAATTTAGCATTAGCTTCAGATCTGTCCTTGTTTACGCTATCTACACTACCCCCCACTATTCTCTCTCTCCCCTCGTCAACTGCCACTTTGGCCACAACTTGCTTTGTTGTAGTTTCGCAAACTTTGGCTGGTTCCAGAAGAGGTTCCATATCTACATCATTACCATAATTGATTTCTTTTCCAATGTCATCAAGAGTTCGGATTGGACTTTCTTGAACTTTTGTTGGTTCCATATGAGACTCTAATCGTACATCATCGTCATTACAAGCCAGTTGAGACAATAATGGTTCTTGAGGTCCAACATGAGGAGAAAACTCGTCACTACTGGGAACATTAATTTCACCTTCATCGTGCCTTGTATCCATACAAGAGATTTTGTTTTCATCTATTCTTCCAAGTCTATGGTTATCATCAAGAGTTTGGATTGGACTTTCTTTTCCAATATCATCAAGAGTTTGGTTTGGACTTTCTTGAACTTTTGTTGGTTCCATATGTGACTCTGATCGTACATCATCGTCATTACCAGCCTGTTGAGACAATAATGGTTCTTGAGGTTCAACATGAGGAGAAAACTCGTCATTACTAGGAACATTAATTTCACCTTCATCGTGCCTTGTTTTCATACAAGGAATTTTGTTTTCATCTATTCTTCCAAGTCTTTGGTTATCATTCTCCATTTCCCCCAGAGATTCAGCACTAGAAGCAGACTTACAATTATCAAAAATCTTGTAATCATCGATTACTACAAAATTTTGTTTAGTACTCCCCAATTCCTCATGTGATTCAGCACAAGAGGACAACCTCAAATCGTCAGGACTTTTGCTCCCATCAGTTTGTTCGAGTCTTTGTTTTTTTATACTTGTTTCCTTTTCTAATTCAGCACCTGATGATGCCATGCAAGCATCAGGAATTTTACCTAATTCATTTTCTTGAAGTACTTGTTTACCCTTTTTCTTGATCTTCCGTGACTTTTTCGACTTGGTAGCTTTTACAACATTACTAACAACTTTCTCTGCTTTTAATTTCATGTTACGAGCAGCAAAATCCTCAATAGCTGGCCTCTTTTTATTCGTTCTACTTGAGGTGGCTATGGGGAATTCTTTCAAAAGCTCGGTTATTGACTTCCTTTTCCGGTCTTCAACTTTGACAGCGTCATTTTTCTTTTTTTTTTGAACTAGTTTCGACTGTTCCCACCACTCCAAATACCGACTCGTAACACCCGATCTAAAAGACCAAGCCGGAATATACAATTTCTCGTCTCTAATTGCCCTATTGTAATTTTTCCAAGCAATCTCAGGACTCTTGTCAAAACGAACCACTTGGCCAGGAATTTCCTGGTCAAATCCAAATTGCCTCGAAACACGATGAGGAAAATAAGGTTGTATACAATTGATACCAACTAATTCAGACACCCTCACAATTTTAGCAAATGACTTAAAATCCTCACGCATACCCGGACTCACCGACACCCACTTCTCTTTATCCGGGTAAATATTACGAAGCTGCCAGCATCTCTCTCTCTCATCATCGCCATATGGCCGCCAAATGAAACTCTCAGAACCAGAATCTATGGCTGATCTCACCTCTGCCAATTCCGAACCCTAAAAAATAAACAGAAAATAATAAACTTCTTCACCTCGAAAATTCTACAAATAATTAGGATGAGTTTTATTTCTACAAAACTATAACTATTGAAGTAACTATGGTTTCTTGGAAATTATAAAATCTAAATTGTTTTTCAACCTCACACCTCCAACTACGACAGATTAGTTAATTCCAAGAAAGCAAACCACGCACTTATTTATCTAGTCATAGTTAGTTGTCAATTACAATTATATCACAAATTTAATAACCTGTCATACGCATTAATCAAATATGGTGGCCTAAAACTGAGAACTTGATTTTTTTTGAAAATGTTGCTATACGAAACCATTTCCATATCTATTACTATTTCAAAACTATTTACCAATTTAAGTTATTTTTGCCACATCACATGCACATAAGAGAGAGATTTACAATTTGACGCTTACGCAATAAATAAGTGATATTTGTAATTATTTCTTTATCCCAATAGGCTATATCTACATTCTATTTTATCCTCTCTCTTTCGCTTGATTGTGAAACTATCCATCTAGATGTTGATAATCAAGCAATACCAGAAAATCTAAATGTTTTACTGCTTCCGGTCTAGGGAACTAATAAAAGCAAACGAGTTTTAATAAACATGTCAGCTAAAAAGTTGCAATTCAAAAATTATAGACTTACCGACATTTTTATAGTACTTCCTGTCTAGAAAACATAACACAAGGAAAATGATTTCTTGTTCATGACTTTGTTTCCCATTGATGAGTGTACTTTTGATACTAAGGTTAGACTTCTTCCTAAAGTACTAGTGTAAAGAACATTTTTTAACTTCTATTCTGATTCTGATGTCTTGTGACTCCCGTCTTTTGACTTAATATAGCTCCTTGTAATATTAGACATAAGCTTTATCAGCAAAATTAGTGGGTCGAAATTTCAATATCAAGCTATCCAAGTCAAGGAGTGATATAAAAAGAAGGAAATATACCAAAATAGAAAGATAGAAATACTCCGCCAGGTTTCTAGCCGTTTCACCATCTTTAATATAAATAATAACTGTATCACGATATACGAGAACCACAACTATAGACCTGCGGAGTGATTATTTATGGTTGGGTTGCTTATGAGTAATGCCGCGACTACCAAGATGCTATTAAAAATTCATAATGTTTACAACTTTTTGCAGGTTCTGGAACTATATAAAGTCTAGACTGAAAGCCAAGAGATGATGTCAAGAAAGAGATTGTGTTCTGCTAATTCAATTGAAGCAATAAAACTATTCAGTTTAATTCTATCTTGCTATTTCTTGATAAGGTGAAACAAAAAAAACAAAAAAGTATAAATACAACTAATTAACATTTAGATGGATAATTTTACATTAGTACAAAAAAGAAGAATATAAGAGGACGTAGATATTGAAATATGTCCAATATGTGTGATGTGATATGTCCAACCCCATTAGGCCTAGCCTGGTGCGTCTGAACCCGCACTTTCACTTATGAGGTGCATGGTTTGAGTCTTATAAATGGTTAGGTGTGATAGCCTTAATCCTCTTTAAAAAAATTAAAAAAATACATATATCTGATGTTCCAAAGTAACTTAAATACATAAATAGTGTAGGGATAGAAATGGATAGGGAAAGAGTTTGGTCGATAGCATTAATTTGGTAAAAAAATCTCGAATTAAGTCACTTTGAATCACAAACATCTAAACTCTATTCTCAACCAAATTAACAGCATGAAGATAAAGCAACTGAATGATTCCCGACAATCAAATATTTTGTCTATATACGGAAAGAAAGCGGTCAAAGCCCTGAAAATAAAAAGAAACATGAAAAATACTCCTGATGACCTTATTTGATAGGCAAGAGTTCTATTTTGGTATTCCAATTAATAGGCCTGTTGGAAATTGAACTACAATTGGAAGTTGAACTAACAATTGGAAATTGAACTACAATAAATAATTTATCTATATTCCCTTAGTTAATGTCATATTTACCAACAAAACAACATTTAAATATTCAATGAAAAGGGGAAACTAGGAAAATATTTGTTAAAAAAATAATTCAATTCTATAACCTTGGTTAATATTCAATGAAGGTTCGATTAGGAAATGATTGTTACTACCTTGGTTATGTATAGCTATCAAGTAAGGATGGCAAAATTAACTATATATAGATATAGTAATCGACCTTTTGAAGATTTTTCCTGCGAGCCATCACTCCATTCCACTTAGCCATTCTCGGTTCGTCTTCGATCCTCGAATTCGGTTGAGGTCTGAGAGTTGGAAACCTCTCCCAACCCCAAATCTGGACCAGGTGCATAGGAGACCACACTTTCACCGCCACATCCTTGTTTTTCTTAAGAAACAAAGCTTGTTTCAAAAGGGTGAGGTCTCGATAGAGAGACGCGAGGACGGAAGGAGCTAAGGCGACCCTTGTCCCCCTAGCGAGCCGACAAGCAAGCGCATGCAGGTGCTTACCAACGACGTCATGAGCAAATCTGAAGACATGTCTTGACAACCACAACACCAGAAACGCCACGTGCTCTGCTATGCTCCCGCTACCCATAAAAACCCTCATCCAAGAATTCACCGTCACCTTCTTAAGACTACTCTTATTCAGATCTTCCCTCGCCTTTTCCAACTCCCTGACAATCTCAACATCGCAATCCAGTGGTGGCTCTGAGCAGGCTCCACTGCCCACAGCATCACAACCCTGAAGAGCACAAAAACAAAAATTAAAACCAGTTTATATATATGTCCATGAAAATTTGATATCATACTTACTATAATAATAAACAAAACCAAGAGTTTTGAGTCTGCCAAATTTTGGCCCACTTTTTTCCGAAAATACCCTTCGCCTATTTGCCTAATTACACATATATCTAACTCAATGTAAATAATAGATTAGTAAAAAAATTGATCTATTACTATCCCAAACAAAATCGTATACATACCCCTCTTAAATACAAAATCGTGGCTACATAATCACATACACCTTATTACATACCATCTGTATACAAAATCATGGGCTAAAAATTGCATACCGCTATTGTGGATCCTTTTGAAAATCTTAACATTATTCGTTCGGAATAAAATAAATGACAATACGTGTCGCACACGCAACGCTAGGCTACGATTACTAGTGTTTAAATATCTAAGCAATTTTTGATTTAGAAATTATGCGGTCCTCTTATGATTAGATGGCCTTACATAACCAAATAACTCATCGAAACTCGAATACATGAAAATGATATGATTAGAAAAACGGTAAGAGATCATAGTAAAGAAAGAGTGCACTACTTTTTCAACCACGGGTTCTCCGGAGACGGAAAATCCACCCAAGACAGCGACATCCTCGAGGGTAAGAGTAGCCTCAGCGTAAGGGAAAACAAACGTGTTCGTAGTTGTACACCATCTCGAAGCAAGCCCGAAAACCAAGTCCGTATCCGGTTTAACAGAGTAAGTGGAACTCAAAACAGCATGATGAATTCCAGCCTTTCGCCAAGTCGGTTCGTGCAAAGCTTGCATGCGGCTAACCCACTCGGGCCAGTTCTTGAGAGGATTGTTCACCCAAGTTGATATGTTTGTCGGGTTCGGGTTTTCGGAGGAGGAGCGGAAAGCAGAGAGGGGGAGGTCAAACGCGGTATCGGAGTCGGAGGAGGAGAGAGAAGGGGTGAGGAAGCGAACGGGTTTTTTTGTAGGGTTTTCGGATAAATTACTGATTATTATTAGTTCCTCTTTTTCTTCTATCAACATCATTGTTGTTGATGATGATTCTTCAATTTTCTTCATTCTGGAAAATATGATTTTGTGTTAATTTTAACAAACCAAGTAGATAGATTGTAAGATTGATTGATAAATAAATTTAATAATAAAAAGGTTATAACTTATACCTTCAGTTCTCTAAAGAAAGTGGTTTAGTGTGTGTGTGTGTGTGTTTTTTTTGCGGTGTTTTTATATGAATATATGATCATATTTTTTCTACAAGGATGTTTTCGATGTTTTTCGTGTTAAATGCAAATAACCCCACGGAACTATCGGTTATTTTCAAATAACTCACAGAAACTATAACCTCTATTCCAATTAACCTTCAATGCTATTTTTTTAAATGATTATAACGTTATGCTTCATGATCCGTTTTGGTTGATTTTTCATTTATTATAACTTTTTATGGAATGACATAAAAAAATAGTTTTTTCTTACTTAAATACTCTCTCCGTCCCGAATTAAATGGAACTTTCCCAAATTATAAAGAAAAAAGTGCTATGTTTACATTTTATACGCCTACTTAATATACATATATGTGCCTAGGAGAATGTTACAATATCACACATCCACAAATTTAAATGTTGAAATTGGTATTTAACGGAAAAGAAGAAAAAATCTTTAAAAGTTGAGTCTCCAATACTTTGGGACGGAGCGAGTAATATTTTCTTATATAAAGCCTATTTTGATGGTATTTTAATGTAATTGATCTCTTAACTACGTGCATTGACAACTACATATAAGAAATAAATAGTTTTGTAAAATGTACAAATGAATAAAAAGTTGTGTCATTATAAATATGAACCGAGGGGTTAATTGTAAAAGTTTGATGGTTTATAGGGGTTAATTGTAAAAGTTTGATGGTTTATAGGGGTTAATTGAAATAATTGATAGTTTCTGGGGGTTATTTGAAAATGACTCATAGTTTCAGGGGCTATGTCGATATTTTTATAGGTGGATAAACAATAATGTGAACTCGGTACACTAAATTATAGTGCACCGGGTTTACGATAGTGTTACTCTCGTGATGTGGGGTTAGGTCAACATTTGGCTGTAATGATTAAATCTCGACCGTTGGTCTATTTATATCCAACAGTTAGAAACAATGATTAACTTTATACTCTTGTTATTATTCCCTAATTAATATTTCTCCCCTCTCAAAAATATGTTATTATTTGTGTTTTCATCAATTATTAAGAAGGCATAGTTAGAATATTTAACATGTTACTTTAGTAGTTTTTGAATGATCAATAATGTGAGGGTTAATATTTATTGTTATCAATGCTTATTTAACGTGTGTATATATGTAATTTTTTTAATGTGTGTATATATGTAATTTTTAAAGCATAACTAAGGATAGTACATTGGAAATGAGATTATAATTTGGGACAATTAAAAATGAAATGACACATTTTTGTGGCGTGGAGGGAATGGTAAAATTTAAAAGAGTGCGAGAATACCCACAAAAACACAAGAACTGACGTATCAAAAGAAAATTGTGTTTGAATTGTAAAGAGTTAAATAATAATTTTAATAATATGTATTTTCTAAAATAAGAAAGTGATTAATATCTACTGATATTCCAAAATATAATAATGATCAATTATTTAGACACGGGAAAAGCAGCCGTGATCATCACTTCTCTTGCTTTATTTGCCCATCAACGATTTTTTATTTTAAATTACTACAAGTTGTATACAATATTACTTATTGATCAACTATGTCATGAGTTACATCTCTCTGCTTCGCTGATGTGGTTGTTGGAGCACCGAATACTATTTTAGGTGAAAGTAACCAATGGGAATAATATTTTTAAATTTGGACAATTCGTCTGTATGTATCCAACAATTGAGGATAAAGATTACTTAATAGTGATATTGACTTATCTTATTTCTCCCCCCATTCCACAATCTTAATTTCTGCGAGCAAAAATTAAGGAATTATTATGATTATTATTTTTTGTTCAAATTGATTTATTTCAACTTTGATGGATCCCCCTTTATTACACAATTGCTGGATTTTAGTTCGATGGATAAGAAATGCACAATCGTCGGATTTTAGATTTGTGGAAATACGAGGGACACCGAAATACTTTATTAGAGAGAACCTAATTTGACCCAGTTCACAAGGTAATAACCTTGCTTTTATCACAATTCAGGATCATACCGGAGAAGCTAGAGGTCTACTAGAGCTGACTAGCCTGACTTTAACATGAAGACGACTGAAAATGGTAATAAATTAGGTCGGTTCGCTAATCATTTTATGAGATGATTGGACATTCTATTAAAAATCATATGAATCCCATGAAGTTATATTCATCAAACTTCACATTCCAGCCAGAATGTCTCTGAATAGGTAGGACAAGGGAGAGGTTGTTATAACGCAGGTTTCACACAAAAATATGTATCGATCTATTAGATGAAAAGAGGAAGCAACATTTTCAAATCAATGGAAAAACAAAATTTGTATCGATCTAAGAAATTTACTATTTGAACACTTGCGCTTAGTAGTGGAGTAGATTCAAATGTCGATCAAGCGTAATCAAACAGGTTGCGCTAAACTGGATGAAACAAACAATAATTTACTGTAACATGTTAATACACAGAACGGATGTAATTTTAACAATGGGCTATATTGATTATAGTATATTGTAAAGAACTGTTAGAAACAGTTCTCTTAGGACTAAATTGAAGGTTCAGTAAAATGATGTACTTGATTGTAAAGAACTGTTAGAGACAGTTCTGGAACTCTTAGGACTGATTTGAAGTTTGTCAAATGTATATATATATCTCAGCTGTAAACAATTGCTTTTAAGTTGGTTTAATAAAAAGAGCTTTTTTTTCTCTCTCTCTCTCTCTCTAGCTATTCTCTCAATATATATATATATAGAAACACAGTAAGGTTTGATCGCAATACGATCAACCTATCTAGTCCACCAGAACGTGGATTATTTATTTCGACATGGTATCAGAGCTTTTATAAAGCTTCTTCTCCGCTGCGATTTTACAGAGTTTACTGGGTTTCTTCATTGGTTTAATTGAAGGGTTCTTAAATTTGGGGTTCTTGATAAATTTCATCACTACAATTGGTAATATCTGTATTACTATCTCTTTTGATTATCAATTCTTTAATTGGTTATCAATTCTTTAATTGGTTATCAATTTCTTGATTGATTGAAGAATTAGGGTTTTTTTTTTTGGGGTTTTCTTATTTTGGATATTATTCTCTATTGTGTTTTTCTCCTGAAAACAAGAGATGTCAGAATTTGGTAATAATAATGATGTTCAACCCCAACCTACTGTTATTCCTTTTATAACTACTATGAGCCCATATTACATAGGTTCTAATGAAAATACTAGCACTAGCCTAGTTACCCCTGTGTTAGCTGGGGTTAATTTTCATTCTTGGAGGAGGGCCATGGAAATTTCAATAGGGGCCAAATCCAAACTAGGGTTTGTGACAGGTACCCTACCTTGTCCACCAGATACAGATCCAATGAATGGAGCTTGGTTGCAGTGCAACCTGATAGTTATGTCTTGGATCATCAATTCAGTTAGTAATGATATATCACAATCCATTCTATATGTGGATACTGCTTCTAAGATGTGGATAGAATTAACAGAAAGATTTGCTCAAGGAAATGAGGCTAGGATTTATGAATTACATCAAGATATTCATAGTACTGTTCAAGATTCACTTAGTGTATCTAGTTATTTTACTAAGATTGAGACTTTATGGAATCAGCTAAGTGTTTTAAGTCCTATTCCTAGGTGTTCTTCTGGTATTATAGGAAGCTGTTCTTGCAATTTCATGAGTGCAATTGTGGCTAGGGAACAGAGGGTTTTTAAAATGATTTTCTTGATGGGTTTGAATGAAAGATTTGCTCATGTTAGGAGTCAAATTCTTTTAACTAGGCCTCTTCCTCCTTTGAATGATATGTATCAAATGGTTATTCAAGAAGAGAAACAACAGAATGTAGGGGTTCATGGTGGGATTTCTGAGAATAATATGGCACTTGCTACTCAGTATAATAAATCTCAGAATAATCAGGGTGCTAGTCAAGGGTTTAGGTCTCAATCTAATCAGTCTTTTAGGCCAACTGGTACTAACAATAATTCTAGACCTTATAGACCTTTATATAATATGGGAAGAGGGATGGCTATGAAGTGTTCTCATTGTGGGTCAAATAGACACACCAAAGATAGGTGTTATAAGTTGCATGGGTATCCACCTGGGTGGACTCCAAGACCTAGAGGCTTTAATCCTTCTTTTTCTGGAAATAATATGGCACATTTAGTTACTTATCAAGATGGAGATGTGTTTGGTAATGATACAGGACAGCAGCACCAAAAGGAGAATTCAAGAGAGGTTGGTCTACAGCAGCAGCCTGATAATCAACAAGCTGGTGCTACACCTCTCTCTAACATGGTTTTTTCTGGCATGTCAGGTAAACAAACTTCTTGTTCTTCTTTTTATTCTAATGTATGTCATAATGTAAGCATGCTAGATACTGATTTATGGATAATTGATAGTGGGGCTAATGAACATATGGTTAATTCTTTGCATCATTTTAGTAGTTTTAAGAAGGTTGATTCACATGTTAATTTACCTAATGGTCAGAAGGCTGTTGTTACTCATGTAGGGACTATTGTTTTTAAAAATAATATAGTATTGTACAATGTCTTATGTGTACCTTCTTTTGGGTTTAATTTAATTGCTGTTAGTAAATTGGCTAATGACTCTGGTTTGATAGTAGTTTTTGATTTAAAAGGTTGTTATATTCAGGACCAGGTATCTTTGAGGATGATTGGTAGTGCACATGCAAAGAATGGTTTGTATGTTTTTCAGAGAAAGGATTTTCTTCAAAAATCATCTTTTTGTAATAGTTCTATTTCTGAGAATAAGCCACATATTTGGCACTCTAGGTTAGGACATCCATCAATTACTGTTCTAAATATCCTTTCAAATGATGTAAATGTAAAGTTCAGTACTTTGAAATCAGTTCCCTGTGATGTTTGTCATTTAGCTAAGCACCATAGGCTTAGTTTCCCTGTAAAAACTTCTCATTCTAATAAAGCTTTTGATCTTGTTCACTGTGATCTTTGGGGTCCTTATTCTGTTTCTACTTATAATAATTTTAGTTATTTTCTAACCATAGTTGATGACTTTACAAGATGTACTTGGATTTTCTTACTCAAGAATAAGTCTGACACATCTATTATTTTTCCACAATTTCATAAAATGGTAGCAACACAGTTTAATTCCAAGATTAAAATTATGAGAAGTGACAATGGAACTGAGTTTAACTTGTTAGATTTTTATTCTAAAACTGGTATTATACATCAAACCAGTTGTGTTGAGACTCCACAACAAAATGGTATTACAGAAAGGAAACATCAGCACTTGCTGAATGTGGCTAGGGCTATAAGATTTCAGTCTAATTTACCTTTAAAGTTTTGGGGGGAGTGTATTTTAACTGCTGCATATTTAATCAATAGAACACCTACACCTCTTCTGTCTAATAAAAGTCCTTATCAAATGTTGTATGGTTCTAAACCTAATTATCATCATTTAAGAGTCATTGGTTGTTTGTGTTATTCTAGTACTTTAAGTAGAAATAGAACTAAGTTTGATGCAAGGGGTAAAAAGTGTATTTTACTTGGTTATGGTGCTAGTACTAAGGGGTACAAATTATTAGATTTCATTACAAATGAGGTTTTTCTTACAAGAGATGTTTTTTATGAAGATTATTTTCCTTTTAAACAGCAACCTAATTTGGTTATTTCCACAGAACCTTTGGTTTCTAATGAACCTTTAATTCCAAGTGAGACTTTACAGTTCTCTTAGGACTAAATTACCACCTGGTAAACAACCAATAGGATGTAAATGAGTTTATAAGATTAAACATAAGGCTGATGGATCTATAGAAAGGTATAAAGCTAGACTAGTTGCAAAAGGTTATACACAATTAGAGGGAATAGATTATGAGGCTACTTTTTCACCTGTAGCAAAGATGACCACAGTAAGATGTTTTTTAGCTCTTGCAGCTTCACAAAATTGGTTTCTAGCTCAAATAGATGTTAATAATGCTTTTTTACATGGTGAATTAGATGAGGAGGTTTACATGACATCACCACCAGGTTTTTTACAAAAAGATAGTACTTTGGTTTGTAAATTACAAAAATCTTTGTATGGTTTGAAACAGGCTTCAAGGCAGTGGTTTTCAAAGTTAAGTAGTGCTTTAATACTGTTTGGTTTTAAGCAGTCTATTGCTGATTATTCTTTATTTACAATCACTAAGAATGGTTTTTTCTTGGCTCTTTTGGTTTATGTAGATGACATTATATTAGGGAGTAAATGTTCAAATTTGATAAATGAAGTTAAATTTTTTCTTAATAAACAGTTTCAGTTAAAAGATTTAGGATCTTTGAAGTTTTTTTTAGGTCTTGAGGTAGATAGAAATAAGACAGGAATTCATATATGTCAAAGAAAGTATGCATTAGAAGTTTTGGCTGATACTGGTCTTTTAGCATCCAAACCTTCTAGTTTTCCAATGGATACAAAACAAAAATTTACTAGTTTTGATGATGATTGTTTTGAAGATATTACTTTGTATAGAAGGATAATTGGTAAACTCTTATATCTAACCATTACAAGACCAGATATTGCTTATTCTATCCATGTTTTAAGTCAGTTTTTAGCTAGGCCCAGCAAGAAGCACTATGCAGCAGCTTTGAAGGTGCTAAGGTATATTAAGAAATCACCAGCACAAGGTATTTTCTTCTCTTCTTCATCTTCTTTATCTTTAAAAGCCTATAGTGACTCAGACTGGGCAGCATGTATTGACTCTAGAAGATCTGTGACTGGTTTTAGTATTTTTTTTAGGAGATGCTTTGATTTCTTGGAAAAGTAAGAAACAGAATGTTGTCTCTAGGAGTAGTGCAGAAGCTGAATATAGGGCACTTACAGTGACTAGTTGTGAGATTATATGGTTGATTCATTTGTTAAAAGACTTAGGTATTAATCATGACAAACCAGTAGCTTTGTTCACAGACAGCAAAAGTGCACTTGCATTAGCTTATAATCCTGTTAATCATGAAAGAAGCAAGCATATTGAACTTGATTGTCATTTTATAAGAGATTTAGTTCTTAAAAATACTGTCCATTTGTTACATGTTGGTACTAATGATAATGTGGCAGATTTATTTACAAAAGCTTTAGGATCAGCTCAGTTTCAGCATTTGATTGTCAAGATGGGAGTGTTATCACTTCACTCTCCATCTTGAGGAGGGCATATTGATTATAGTATATTGTAAAGAACTGTTAGAAACAGTTCTCTTATGACTAAATTGAAGGTTCAGTAAAATGATGTACTTGATTGTAAAGAACTGTTAGAGACAGTTCTGGAACTCTTATGACTGATTTGAAGTTGGTTTAATAAAAAGAGCTTTCTCTCTCTCTCTCTCTCTAGCTATTCTCTCAATATATATATATATATAGAAACACAGTAAGGTTTGATCGCAATACGATCAACCTATCTAGTCCACCAGAACGTGGATTATTTATTCATTTCTAAACCAAAAGTTCAACTAAAATTACACCGATGTGGAACATCTGAACAAGTCACAGTCTTACATATACATCTCTTTCAAAAGCTAGTCTTAAAAACATTAATAAGCCCCTAAAAGTTCCATCTATCTAGTTGGATTCTAGCTTCTGCCATATCTTTCTGCGTCTTCTTTCTCCGGTAAAATATTGGACAGTCTCGGCTGAGATGAAATAGAAGATAACATTATGAACACTTCAAAATGAATAAAATAAACAGCTGACAAACAAATAAACTGAAAACACACTGGAAAAAAGAACAATGGTTGGTTGAGCCACTTAGTGAATGGCAAGCATTGATAGCAGGGACAAATTTATTTACGAGTAATATTTCTATCTCATGTAAAAAAAACATTCATTGCAGTAAACAACCGCCTTTATTATTCTGTTCCATGTAACAAATCACAGATGAAAACAAAAACGGGAGTGGAGAAAATAGTGTTCAGTTTACAAGTTGCACGAGCTACTCAAACGCTTTAAGTACGTCCTCAAAAAATCTGAGCTGTCGCATCGAATATTGACTCAAACATGGCCCATGACCACTCGGAACACCCATGTTTAATAACATGTTTTCCAACAACATGTACATGTTTGAGGACGAATACGAATAGCGAGAAAGATATTAAGAGATAAAATTTTCCTGAAAGAATAAAAAAAATCTCAAAGCCTAAATTTTCAATATCTGTAATTTAGAATCAACTGCCTTCTAATCTATATATTCCAGGTAAAAAATAAAATAGGTTACTTTTGTTGATGATTGTATAGACATATGAATACCGTAAAAAGCAGGGGAGTAGTTTTTAACTTTATTCAATACAACACAATATAATTAAGGGTTTCTTTCTGCCAAGAAGATACATTTTAATTTGAATGATTAACTTGGTGTTTGTATTTAAAGGCAAACAAGTATTTAGTAGTGTTTTCTAAAATAAAGTCTCTACATTTGTACTTAAATGGGATTTTCCATATAGTAATTGTTATTTACACGATTGTGCATGTGTTGTGTTGTGTTTTTTTTTTTTGAAAAAAAATATTGTTTTCGTAATTGGTATGCACTTGACTGTGTATGTGTAAATGGAATTTTTGTATGGAAAAATTGGGATTTTAGATGGTCCCAACATCAACCAAAATACACGAATTTTAGAAAAGGAACATTGTAAAACATAGAACAAAAAGACACGACTATTCATCTCATTATTTGCCCTAACTTTAAAGCATTTATTGCTCTTTCGTGTTAGATTACACGAGTTTAATAGCAATTTATCTTACTGATTGCACACCTAAGTGTCCTATTCAGCATTTTGAGAACGGAGACAAATTAAAAATATGGAACCTTTTTTCCCTAGTATTTTTTTTCCATGGACAAAAAAAATTTCAAAACTAATAGTAATAGTTATGTATGAAATATATGTAATTAAATTTGGAGCTAAGGTAATTAAGTAATTACCTAAAAAAAAGGATTGTGTGGCATTTACGGTTGTGACGGGTTTTTTATATTAAAAAAACGATTGTTGGAGATGGTGGTTTTTCATTAATTTAAATATTGTCAAATGGATTAATTTTTATAAGGTTAGTTTAGACATGTTGGAGCTTAATGTTTTTTTTTTCTCTTTTCTATTCTTAATGTTACTTGTATATTATCATTTGGTTATTTTATTAAGTGGGGTGCAATAACTTATTTTGCATTTGACATGGGAAATAGAGAGAAGTTACATAGCTCATAGGAGTGTCAAAGTTAGCAATTTAAGGTTAAAAAATACACAATGATTTGAAAACTTACCAACTAAATACTTTCTCCCATTTGTTTAACATATGTGAATTGTATTATAATAAAATTGTACAATTATTTTGAGATGAGAAGAAAATTTAGTTAGTTCTATCCAACTCGATGTCAATAGAAAATAGAAAAAATACTCATATATATATATAGCGGTTGACCTACATATCAAGAGATAATTTCATAATGTTTTTTTATCTACAAAAAATATCACTGTCATGTGACTTTGACACCAAGTCACCAACTAGGGCATATGCCGTCACATGAAAGTTATAATATTGTATTTGATGTCGTTAGGGGCGGAGAAATGATTTAGGTTTAGCAGGGCACAAAATAATAATAATAATATATATAAGCATAAATGATCTTTATTATAAACAAAAACTCATTATCATATGTAATAATTTTTACTCTTTTCATATTAATGAAATTCCCAAATATAAAGATGAATAGTTTTTATTTTAATATCTTTTGCAAGCTAAAAATATAAATTTAGTCAAAAAGGAGAAAATATGCTTTTAGGAGTTTCGAAACCATAATCAAATAGGATATACAACTTTTAATTTCAACACTAAACCATTATGCGACACAATATTCAATTTAAAATCTAGTGAGCCCCACTAGCTCCACACTGGTTCCGCCCCTGAATATCACCAAACATCGAAGGGACAAGTTTTTTTTTTTGGGAACGTTTTGAAGAGACAAGTTATCATATCATTGCCAAATAAATTAATGTTTATAAGGTTAGTTTAAACATGTTGAAGCTTAATGCTACTTGCACCTTATAATTTGGTATCAAATGGGTGCAACAAATTATTTTTTATTTCACATAGAAAATATAAAGGAGTTGCCCATAGGGATTCAATTATGCTCCATTAAACTTTGTTAATGCACCTTTTATATAACTCTAAGCCATTAGATTAATTTCAATCATGTGGTTAAGAAAAAGCCTACTTTTAAATTATATTTTTTCTCTTTACAAATGTTTGGAGGAACACTTTTCTTAAAAACTCACAACAATGTCGGATATTTAGTGCTATTTGATTTTTTAACAAATAAGCTTTGTTTACATGTTATTATCACGTCATATTGGGTATTTTGATAATATATTTTTTATGGTTCATTTAGTAATTTTGATACGTTCCTCTTGATTTGTCTATTTATTATTGTTTAATTACTTTATGTTTTTTTTCTCTTATTTTCTTTCATGCGTTTTGTTTTTGATACATTTGAGTTTTTAACTAGCAAGTCTATTGACTATCATGAAAATGTATTCAGCTCAGTATTTATTTAGAATGCTAGACTTTACTATACATAAATAACTAGCGTTGCAATTTGTTACACGTTTATCTCATACACATTTGTATTAATTTTACTATAATCTTTCAATAATATTGAACCATTCAACAAAATAATTATAAGCAAAAATGAATATGACAAAGGCTAATATTTTATCTTGCACATTATAATTTGTTTTTGTTTTTTCAATTGGGCGCAACACCTTAATTTGTATTTAAAGTGAAAAATACAAATGAGTTAGACATATCTCATACGATATCAAAGTTAGCAATTTAAGATAAAAACGTATAACGCAATGATTCTAAAAATTACCAATTATTTAATTAGTCCTAGCTGACTCACGTGTTAGTAAAAAAGAAAAAATTACTCGCAAATAACAATTACTGTTATGCTGACACATAATTTTTACTCTAAACAAACTTATTTACTTATGAGATAATAATTTAGTTTCATTTTTTCCAGGGAGATTTAATACCTATAAAATTGTTTGTGATGTTTTTTTAAATACAAAAATTACCCCAGTGGCATATGACCTTGACACCAAGTCACGAAGTAGCACACAACAACATATCTCGTCATACAAAAGTTATCAGAATATCGTCAAATGGATTAATGTTAATAGGTTTATTTAGACATGTTAGGAGTTTAATGTTACTTGCACATTATAATTTGTTTGTTTTTTTCAATTGGGTGCAACAACTTAATTTTGTATTTAACTTGAAAAATAGAAAGGAGTTACACATATCAAAGTTTTTTTTTTTTTTTTTTTTTTTTTTTAAGATTAAACGAACCCTCTATTCATAAGTGAATATGTACAATCCTCAAACAAAACAATTACAATAAATTACATTACATGATAGGCTATGAATCTTAATCGCCAACAAAGTTCGGGCTAAGTTTCTAATGTCTACTAATAAACATATTTCTACGATTGTTAGTAACATTACTTAAGTTGTTCATGCTATTAATTACATAAAACTCAATGATTCTAAAAACTTGTCCGGGACTAAACTCCATTCCTTCGTTAATTCTAGCATTGCGTTCCCGCCACAAACTATATACCGTTGATGCGAGTAAACACTTTTCTAGAGTGGCGGATGCCGATTTTCCTTTGAAAACTTCACTTGACCAATTAACTCACTCGTTCCAAGTCACACACGAGCCCATAAATCCAGTTTTTGAACAACCGATAGTTCACACTATTCTAGAAAACTCGCATTGAAAAAATAGATGATTTACACTTTCCGCATTTTTTTGACAAAGCGGACATCCATTAATTCTAACAAGCCCCATTTTTTGAAGGTGATCAAAAGTTAAAAGTCTATTCAAAACGGCTAACCAAAGTATGAAATTACATTTTGGAGGTGAGATTCTTGCCCACACCACGTGGTGCCAAGAGACCGTCTCACTTTTTTTGCGTATAAAATCACATGCGGACTTAACGGAATAACCATAGGTAAGATCTGGTTTCCAGAAAACTTTTGAAGCTAGAGACGGAAGCGGGACAAAAGGGTAGAATGATTATACATAGGAATGAAGGGTATACACCAAAGTTTTGTTGAAAATTATTAGAGAAAAGATCAGCAGGGGACAAGAAGCATTCTACACACACATGCATCACACTCACACAAACCACACAAACGCCCATAATTTTTTGTTTTAGCAATTCCCAAAGATGTAAAATGTTCCGTCAAGACCAAGAACATTGAGAAGGAACCGGGATTCTTCAAATGTCACGTCCTCGAATTAGATGAATTACGACCCAACGTTTCGAAAGAGAGGAGTGAGTAGGGTCAATAAGGAACCAAATATGTTTTCCCATGAATGCTCTATTCCAATATTTTATGCGTTTTATTCCCAAACCACCTTCCGAAGTTGGACACGTCACCTTAGCCCACGCTACTTTAGCCTTGTGTGTATTCAAGTCGGTCCCCGACCAAAGAAAGTTACAGAGTATACTTTCTATAGAATTAACTACTTTTGCAGGGAGAATAAAGTGAGAGCTCCAATAGTATTGAATACTTAATAAAACGGATTGTAGAAGTTGAAGTCGGCCTACAAAAGAGATGAATTGTCCGGTCCACGAAGTCACTCTATTTGTGATACGATCAACAAGAACCGCACAATCTCTAGATTTTAGCCTAGAGGAAATTAGAGGAACAACAAGATACTTGATAGGCAGAGACCCAACGCTAAAACCCACTAAACTCGAAATTGTCATACCCATAGTTTCCTCCACACCTGCCATGAACAGTTCACTCTTCTAAGATAATTTAAGATAAAAACGGATAACACAGTGAGTCTAAAAATTATCAATTATTTAATTAGTCCCAGAGAATTCACAAAAATCTCCCAAATTTTGACTGAAGAATCTAAAAGAGACATTTATGTGGAGATTATGACAAAAAAAAAATGAGACATTACAAGCTATCAAATAGTTAATTGTTGTGTGGCAACTATTAGCAAAGTATCGACAAAGTAAGATATATATGGAGAGAGAGTAAAGTCGTCTTATTCAAGTATGAATATGTGTTCAACTATGAAGACTCCAACCCCTTTATATAGTGGAGGGGTGGAACAAGATACGTGTACAAGAGGGAAGCTAGAAAGCCATAAGTCAAAAATTCAAAGGTTATACATAATGTATGTAACCGATACATGAATATGGACAACCACATACAATGTATCACAACACTCCCCCTTGGGTGTCCAAACATACTGCAAGCTTCCTCGTCTTCATAGACTCTGATGAATTGTTGAGTCGCATTCACTATTGCCAACACATAAAACCTCAAGTCCGGAAAACCCGATGTGGGACAAAAAAACCGGATCATAGGACAAAAAAAGGTGTTGTTGAATGGAGTGGGCCGAAACGCCATACAGGTGCATGAATGAACTGACTAGAAAATATGTGCCTCATCAAAACCTTGCCAAGAAAACCCAGTGGGAAAAAACTTGGTCGAAGGACAAAAGAGTACACAACTATCAGTAGTAGCGGGGGAAATAACCATACACGTTGTGTCTCATTAAAACCTTGTTAGAGAAAACCATGTGGGACAAAACTCTAATCGAAGGACAAAAGAGTGCACGATGGTTAGAAGTATACAACTGGATACTCCCCCTGATTTCGGAAATCATAAGTGAGAACGGGATTAGAAATGTGTCTCGCTAAAAACCTTGTCAAGGTAAACCCAGTGGGACAAACCCTGGAACTAAGGACAAAAAGAGTACACAAACATTCATCAGGATGCTCCCCCTCACATGCACACTACTGGGTACGGAAATAATAACTAGTGAGAACTTGCACGCAACAGGGTGCTAAGCATATGTGAGGATACACACAACAGGGTGATAAGCATACGTCAGGATGCTCCCCCTCACTTGCACACAACAGGGTGCATTGAAACATGTCGTTTAGGAAAGCTCGGAGAGCTTCCTAAGTCCGATCGCTCCAACATGTTTTTGGAACGAATATTTTGGCAGTGACTTGGTGAACAAGTTTGCATGATTGTTCTCGGATCCAATATGCTTCACTTCAATCCTTTGAAGCGCTTGTTGTTCATGTGTAAAGAACAACTTTGGCAAGATATGTTTAGTGGCATCACCTTTGATGTAACCATGTTTCGCTTGATCAATGACAGCGGTGTTGTCCTCATAAATAACAACTGGTTCATCAGGATCATAAGGTAGATCACACGTACTTCGAAGATGGACAATAACTGCTCGAAGCCATACACACTCTTTAGTCGCCTCATAGAGCGCGAGTAGCTCAGAGTGGTTCGTCGAAGTAGCCACCAAGGTCTGTTTACGAGACCTCCATGATATCGCCATGTTCCCAATGGTAAAGACATAACCAGATTGGGAACGTCCCTTGTGCGGGTCTGATAAGTAACATGCATCGGCGTAACCGATAAGGGTCGCGTTATTTCGAATGCCAATGAGGGTAGGCCAACTCGATGATGCAAATGGGATAAACAAGCCCTTTTCCATAGTGCCTGTAAGGTAATGGAAGAATGTCTTTAAGGCCATTGTCGTGGCAGCGTATTAGCGCGATGCTGTGTCGAGCTATCTAATTTACAGCAGACGAGATGTTCATCTTAGCACATTAGACCAAGTATAGTGGTGCGCTTATTGTACTCGGATATGAACATCATGGTTCGATATTTCTTTAAGGTCACTCCAGGGACGGAATGGGTCTATATCAATGGCTAGTGATCGAACGATCATGGGAGAATTTGACGACTTACTAAGCGTCAAAACACCTTCTGGGTGTAGTCTGAATCATGGACTTAGATTCAATCTTTACGGGACTCGATCATCAGGCCGAGTCACTACTGTGTCTTCCCAAGATCCTTCATCTCGAAGGCAAATCCAAAAATGGATCGCGTAATAAAACACGCAAGGGCATAATACTTGTTCAAGTATCTCAAGCTGATCAAGTACTCACTTAGGCGGGTATACCACATCCGCTCGGATTATATTAATCCATACAGTGAACGTCTTATTTAATTGAAATCGTGTTCCGTGCTCAAGAACTACTTGATTCAAGCATTATGAAGTCACACAGGGACCTTCATCTATATCTCTTTGTCTAAATTCTCATAGAGATAAAAACAGTGACCACAATCACATGCTGCATAATCAGTTTTTTTGGGAAACTACTAAACTGATAAAGTAGAGGACCGTTATAACGTCCATTACGAGGAAATCAACCATCTCGTAATCAATTCCAAGATGTGAGAGAAGCCTTGCGCTACTAGGCGAGCATTCTACAATCTCATTATTCTCATCACTTTTCCTTACGAATAACCAAATAAACGAACTCGTTTAACATTGGTGGTGTTGGAACTACAAGTCCGAACACACTTTCGCTATGGAGTCTACTTGGATTGTAAGTTTCCATTAGTACAGTCTATTCTCCGTTGACTTCAGGCAACGGTACATGGTTCCCTGTCATAATTTGTTCATATTATCAGTCGTCACTGAATATATGAACAAGTAATCAATGACAGTCTCGTTTCGCTTCAATATCGTCTAAGATATCATGATCGACAGATATTTTGAGATTCTTAGGATGAGGAGGAAATCACACATCTTCTTGATCCTTTATAATCTCGTGCGACAAACGAGTTTCAGTTCACCACCTCTGGGGCTGAACGAATTAAGAACCGGTCAACTTCCTTGTATCTTGGGAAGGATGACAGACTGACGGCCGACGGCAGCATCCTTTGCTTGGCGGGTTCGGCCAAAGCAACGTGTTACGACTGGAACACAGCGTCCGACAAGTACGTCTATCCTTGCAAGCATTTTGCAGCAGGTATAAATGATCTCGTGACATCTCATAAAGTCATTAAATGCGTCTGGCATTTAGTTAGACTTGAGGGAGTCTATGCACTTACTTATCACTAAGTGCAGTTTTGGGTGTTGAACCATGGGGTTCAATAATTGATTTTGATTATAACGTTGATTATGTTTCTAATGATTTTACGATTTCTCTATTTCGATGATATAATGCTTGTCTTTTCCAAAAAGAGAATTTGTAAATTTCAGAACGCCAGAAAGATAGAGCACAGAAAAATGAAGCCACAAGTTCAAGCGTGTTGGCCCCGGTGCGGCTAAACCTTAGAGGGGGGGTGAATAAGGTTTCTAGGCGTTTTTGGCCTAATTAAAATTCTAAGCAACTAACAACCCAACTTATGCAATTCTAAGCTTAAGCGTTTAACAAAAGTTAATGAATTGCTAAATTACTAAACGCAAGCAATAAATACGCAAGAATATAAGTTGCGGAAAGTAAAAGCAAGGGAAGAAAATGACACCGTGATTTATAGAGGTTCGGCAAACGTGCCTACGTCCTCTTCTCGGTACTACCGAGTATTTCACTAAAATGTTTCTTCCGGATTTTACAAACCCTATCGAGCTCAATCGACCGATTGGCTCACCCTCTACCCGAGGTTCCTACTCTTGATACAAGTGCAAGAGAACACGACTACGAGTCTACGACTCCCCCTCAATTTATGAGTACCCGAATGAAAAACCTAGAGCTTTTAAGCTTCACTTGCTTACAAAGCCTCTACCCGTTCACTCGCTCACAATTGAGTTTATAAAACACTCGATACAAATTTTGTTACAAAAATGTAACTACACTCACTATTCTAACTGCTTCTTAAAAAGCTAATTGGTGAGTTGTTGATGATGATCGAGCTTGAATCTCTTTCTCGTTGATTTCCTTCTTTCTCGAATATATTCACCAAAATGGTGATTTTTAGGGTTTTTATGAGAGAGGTTGAAAGATGATGTTATGTATGATAATTGGTTATTTGGGAGAGAGATTAGGTTGGTTTTTATATCAGCAAAGTCTGTTTTTGCTGGATATGACCGTTGGAAGTTTTAAGCAACTTTCCAGAATAAGCTGAAAAGCTGTTTTCGAAATCTGTAGAAAACGATCGGTCGTTTTCTACAGTCGATCGGTCGTTTTCCAGAAAACGATCGGTCGTTTTCTGAAAACGATCGGTCGTTTTTATACTGGACTCACTGGAAGAAATTGGACAAAAAACGATCGGTCGTTTTTGTCCAGTCGATCGGTCGACTGTTCTTCTGGCAGTTTCTCGGTCTTCTCGCTATTCTTCGAAAGCTCATAACTCCTTCGTTTTAGCTCCGATTTTGGTTCCGTCTGAACCTGTGGCTTCGTTTTTCTGTGCTCTATCTTTCTGGCGCTGAAATTTTCATTTACTTCTTTTGGAAAACGATCGGTCGTTTCAGAAAACGATCGGTCGACTTTTCGACCTGCTCACTGGAAGAATTTGGACCAAAAACGATCGGTCGTTTTTGTCCAGTCGATCGGTCGACTGTAATCCTGGGCCCGTAAATCTTCGAATGCTCATAACTCCTTCGTTTTAGCTCCGATTTTGGTTCCGCTTGAACCTATGGCTTCGTTATCGAATGCTCTATCATTTAAAGACCTGAAATATACGTTTTCTATTTTTGGACAAGACAAGAGTTATATCATCGAAATCGTAAAATCATTAAACGCATAATCAAAGTAATAATCAAAATCATTATTGAACTCTATGTTCAACAAAGCGGAACCAGAATCGGAGCTAAAACGAAGAAGTTACGGGCTTTTGAAGATTAACAAGAAAACAAAGAAAACTGAAGAACGACCGATCGTCTGTACAAAAACGACCGATCGTTTTTGTTCTGATTTCTTCCAGAGAGTCCACAAGAAAAACAATCGATCGAAACTCAGAAACGACCGATCGTTTTCTGAATAACGACCGATCGACTGTAGAAAACGACCGATCATTTTCTGCAGATTTCGAAAATAGCTTTTCAGCTTATTCTGGAAAGTTGCTTAAAACCTCTGAATAAAAAGCCTCAACCACTGCCAACGGTCATATACAGAAAAACAGACTTTTGGTCTATATAAACCAACCCAATCTCTCTTCCAAAAATAACAATTAACACACCAATTATCATCCTTCAACCCCTATATACAAAAACCCTAACAATCACCATTTTGGTGAAATTATTCAAAAAGAGGGAAAATTGAAGAAAAAGATAGTCAAGCTCAAACATCATCAAACTCACCAATTAGCTTATTTAGAAGCAATTAAAAGTGTGAGTGTAGTTACATTGTTGTAACAAATTTTGTAAAGAGTGAAATTATAAACTCATTTGTGAGCGAGTGATCGGGTAGAGGCTTTGTAAGCAAGTGAAGCTTAAAAGCTCTAGGTCTTTTCATTCGGGACACTCATAGAGTGAGGGGGAGCTTAATCGGTTGATTAACTCGATAGGATTGTAATATCCGAAAGAAGATTATTTTTAGTGAATTACTCGGTAGTACCGAGGAGAGGACGTAGGCCGTTTGCCGAACCTCTATAAATCTTGGTGTCATCTTCTTTCCCTACCTTTTACTTTCCGCAAATATTTATTATTGCTTATTTTCTTGCTTGCGTTTAGTAATTCTAGCAATTCATTAACTCTTGTTAAAACGCTTAAGTTTAGAATTGCATAAGTTGGGTTAGTAGTTGTCATTAAGTTTTAATTAGGCGAAAAGCGCCAAAAACCTTATTCACCCCCCCTCTAAGGTTTAGCCGCACCGGGCCAACATTGGGGATCAAGCTAAGACTGAGTGGGTTATTTCACGTCGTTCCTTATCAACGGTAATGTGCAAATCTCCCCATAACGACGGGGATAACAGTCTTAGCGATGTCACTTTCGCATATCATGCGGTAAAGAGATCGCTTGCCAAGGTTACTCTATCAAATGATAGGCAGGGGATTCATAATCGACTTATGTCCCCTTCAGAGGTCCATAGTGTGAATACATATACCGGATTTCGCAAATTTTCAACTCAAAAGCTACATCTAAATGTCTAAGCTTGAGGAAAATTTCTACTCAAAAGAGATACATTGTAAAATGTTCAAATTCGAGGCAATTTATAAGCTCACGTAACATATAAATGTCTACGAGCTTTTATGTGACAAGATAAAATAGAATTCAACAATATCGTAACATAAAGGCATGCCATACTCATGTAAACTAGTCCTAACATGGAGTAGTAATATTAAACCATATGAGTTATTATCTAATTCAACACTAAAGTGTGACTTTTGCCATTTTCTATGGGTAATTAATACATCGCATATGTTATATCAATTCATAGGCAATAAATGGTGGCATGCTAAGAGGCTAAATTTAGTTTATGTCACACAAGCAATTAATATTATCATGCAATAGGTATTTTCTACAAGATTTCTACAAATTTTAGAAGTTGTAGCAATTAAATCTTAGATCATTTGCATGTAAATAAGTATTTTCGGACTAAAACATTAGATAAACTCATACATATATACTATTCTGTGTATAAGGAGTATCTACAGGGACTACGAGTGTAAATACAGGAAACTATATGCATTTTAAGGGTAATTACAGCTCTGGTCCTATAGTTTCAGGAGCTTTATAGAGAGACCCTAAAATATCAGTTAGTCACAGATTAGTCCTCCAATGTTTTAAAAATGACAATTTAGGTCCGGCAGTTTATTATGTCTAACTATACAAGTTATAACTCGTTTTATAAGTGACATACATGGGTTCCAATAGCAATTTTTCATCAAAAAAAAACATCCATCATGTGATATAAATCTTAAACATGAGATTTCCGGTTCTATTCTTGATTAATCATGCAATTTCTACGTTTTATTACAAGTAGAAATTGTGTACCTTAATTCGGAAATGCAAAAAGGATGATCGATATGTGATCTAGCAACCCAATAAACCCTCTTACTAACTCGTCGAGGAATAAATAGATCCGTATACTTACTTCTAATGAAACTATCTAGCTATTTCTTTATTCCGTCGTTAAGCAAAGTGCCGATAACGTGTTGTGTAGCAACTATTAGCAAAGTATCGACAAAGTAAGATATATATGGAGAGAGAGTAAAGTCGTCTTATTCAAGTATGAATATGTGTTCAACTATGAAACTCCAACCCCTTTATATAGTGGAGGGGTGGAACAAGATACGTGTACAAGAGAGAAGCTAAAAAGCCATAAGTCACAAACTCAAAGGTTATACATAATGTATGTAACCGATACATGAATATGGACAAACACATACAATGTATCACAACATTAATGATATTTACACTATTTCCACACTTGTTGTCACACTCATAGTGGTCGAAATATAAAAAGTTTGGGCTCTAACTATATACATTTGTGCCACCAAACTTCTTACCTATCTCCTTACATACGTATAGATATACTAGTAATCGTGTTCCACATGTTGTGTGTGTGGGGCACGTAATACAATAAAAATATAGAAAATATGTATAATTATAATATAAATAGTACGTTACATCGTTCTTTCCTACATAGTTCGGACAAAGACAGATATATCACAACAACTAAGAGAGAGAGAGGGAGAGAGAGAGAGAGAATGGAGGAAGAAGGGAGGAGAGGTGGAGTGGTAAAGCATATATTGTTAGCAAAGTTCAAAGATGAAGTGCCAGCTCACCAAATTGATGACCTCATCAAGGGATATGCCAACCTTGTTCATCAAATCCATCCCATGAAAGCCTTTCACTGGTACTATATTATATTTAGTAATCATTTATAGTAGTAATTATATATCATCACCTGTTCCTTCTATTCACTTCGGATTTTATTTGGATTCATCTTTTAATAACCAAAATCTTAGCTATAGTGTATTTTTTAGAGCTGAAGGCGGAAAGTTGAGCTTTTTTTTGCTTTTTATCGAGCTTTGAATCAAGCTTTTTTTTTTTTTTTTACTACGAAGCGCGCTATTTAAAACAGAGTTAGATTTATGATGAGGTTAATTATCTGAAATTGATGGGCAAGAAAAGGGTTCTACAAGTTTTAAAACTTTTAACATTTGAAGGAAAAAAAACACCCAGAAAAAACCCCGCTTTTACGCTGGTCGACCAAATGTACGACTACATCTTATGAAAAAAAAAAAGGCAACAAGCTTGAGCTTATTAGGTAGAACCAAAGCAAACAGGTAAAGGTTGCAGCTTAAAGGTCAACTTAAAAGGCATTATATTGCCTATAAATTGTGTAATGTAGAGTGAATTGTGTGTATTTTCAGCCAAAAGGAACATAAAGTGGCGGTTTTTCTTTGGTTTTGGATTAAAGGCTGAGTCTTGAAAGCTGGATTTCAGTTGCTTGACTAGCTCTTAAGACTTTTTGTGTCTTTTAGCTGAAAAGGCTAGGTGCCGATAGCAAGATGAAGTATGAACACAGATTTTTCTTAATCTGAAAAGATATAACTGATTTGCTTAAAAGCTGTAATCAAACAAACCTTTTGTAATCATTTGTAGTAATTGTAGATCATCACCTGTTCCTTCTATTAACTTTGGATTTGATTAGGATTATGATGTGGTTGATTATCTGAAATTCATGGGCAAGAAAAGGGTTCTACCACTTTTAAAACTTGTAACATTTAGAGGAAAATAGAGTATTGTCTTAAAAAGCGAAATCTTAACTGAAGCGTTTTTGCAAGAGCTATACTAATAGCTTGCCCAGAAGCGGAAAAGCGAGCTTTTAAGTTATTTTTTAAGCTTTAAATCGAGTTTTTTTTACTACGAAGGGCACTTTTTAATGTAGTATTTTAAAAAACCCGCTTTTACGCTAAACACCAAATGTATTACATCTTATAGACAAAAAAAGTCATCAAGCTTGAGCTTATTAGGTAGAACCAAAGCAACCAGCCAACTAGCCAACCAGGTAAAGGTTGCAGCTTAAAGGTCAACTTAAAGGCAGTATTTTGCCTATAAATTGTGTAATGTAGAGTGAATGTTGAATAGCGTGTATTTTCAGCCAAGAGGAACATAAAGTGACGATTTTTCTTTGTTTTTGGATTAAAGGGCGAGTCTTAAAGCTGGATTGCAGTTGCTTGACTAGCTCAAAAAATAAGATTCCCTACGTCTTTTAGCTGAAAAGTCTGGATGCCGTTTAGAAAGATGAAAAATCATATTTTTCTGGACCTCAAAAGATGTAACTGAATTGCTTAAAAGCTGCGACCAAACAAACCCATTGTAACAAGTTTAGACTAGGCACATGATAACTTTGACTGAGAAGTAGATATTACTTTCAAGTTTCACATGAAATGATTCAGTTCTGAACTTCATTTGCTGCAATACTAGAACACCTGTTTTTTTAGCATGATATTGTATTGCTTTAAACAATCCTTTCTTCGCAGGGGAAAAGACGTAAGCATTGAAAACTTGCACCAAGGTTTCACTCACGTTTTTGAGTCCACCTTTGAGACCGTGGAAGGCATTGCAGAGTACATTTCCCATCCTGTACATGTTGAGTTTGCTAATATTTTCATCCCCGCCTTGGAAAAAGTTGTCGTAATCGACTACAAACCCGAACAAGTGCAGCTCTGAAGCGAAAAGTGTAATGTTATACATCTGGAGCTTTTCAAGTAATCTCACTGTTTCATTTGGATGTTATGTACCTTGAATTTTAATGTGTACTTGAATCTTTGGAAACTAATAATCAAGTTTATGATATGCTTTTATCTTTTTTTACATGTGGTATGGTCTGTTTGCTAAGAATTATTGGTTTTATTTTTTAGAAATTGCTTAGCTATTTGTGGTTTTTAGATAGAAGTTGGGAGTTTGTTCGTTGATGCTCCTTCAATAATTCTTAACCCCTCCGGAAAAGAAAGCAAAAGATTGAAACTGAAAGAACCAATAGAAAATTCACTGCAGCTTTAGATCTTTCGCTTGCTTCGGTGATTTCTAGATTGAATAAAATATTCATATCCCCTACTATGTACACATATCCTGAATATGGTATATCTCTACAAAGGTTGAGTGGTTTTAATAGAACTGAAGCCTGTATTTTTCAGTAAATGAGTTGGCCGAGAACTGCGGCATAGTTTATAACTTTAAAGTTGAAAGCTTGCTAAATCCAGGGGCTTTGTTTGGTTGTCGCTTTTAAGTTGGGAGTTTCCTTACGTTTTTGCTTGAATGTTGAACTGCATTTAGCTGATCATCTTAAAAGTAGATATTTTTTAATAGGTAGAAGCATTAAGGGATCTGAGACCAACATTTTTCTCAACTCAAAAATTCAGTTTACAATTTAATGTCGGATGAGACTTCAAATGTGCCCGTCTCCTTTCTTTTTATATATGTTTAGTTCTCAATTTCACCAGTAAAATATGCCTATCCTTAACATGGTTTATCTCTATAAAGGTTGAGTGGTTTCGATAGAATTGAATCAAGCCTTTAATTTTCATCAAATGAATTTGCCGAGAAGTGAGACATGGTTCATAAGTTGAAAGCTTGCTGAATTTAGGGGCCTTGTTTGGTTGTAGCAATTCTAAACTTTGAGTTTCTTTACGTTGATTCTTGAATGTTGAAACTACATTTGACTGATCCGCTTAAAATAAAGTTTTCTGGGTTTGTTTTTACCTGAAAAGGCCGAAGCTTTAAGGGTATGAGACCAAACTTCTTTTTGTGCTTAATATAACAATAGACCAAGAACGGAAGCCATCCTTTTTTTTTAATGTTTAGTTATCAATTTCACCAGAATCAAGCAGAAGCTATCCGCAATTCATAACAAAAGCTGAGAAAATAATCGAAAACGATAACAACAAAGAGAAGTAGTTTCATTGCTTTCCATCCAGTATAGCTCCAACAGCCAAAACAATGCCAATAAGATCTTGTGACTTCGTATTTGCTTTCTGAAGCTGTTTTGGTGCTGGCGAGTCTTCAAAGCTATCTTCCCAAGTGACAGGCCCATCAAACGCGGCCGAGGCATAAGTCCTAAAGCTTGAGATGTCATCTTTCCTTAAAGCCTTTTTAGCTTCATTAAGCAAGTCGATAGCATCCTCGTAATTCTCCACACAAGTATCGTATTGGTCTTTTCGCCTAGGGTCCGTAGCTTGTTTGGACAGAGATACAACATACTTGCATGTTTATTTAGCGTGTTTTTTTGATATTCCGATAGAGATATAACCGATGCCCTTGAGATTAGCTTTGGCTGAACGAGGATCGGATTTTAGGGTTTTATAGCAAAGGGGTTGGTTTTGGGTCTCTGAGCAAACTTTGGTGATTACGTTACAACTTGCAGAGAGGTTTGTGATCAGTAAAGACACCAGTACTAGGGATAAAAGGGAAGAGGCCATTTTGTAGACTTGCAATTATAGTTTATATAGTGATATGGTTCTTACATGGTGACACTGAAATTTAATTTGCCTCCGGTACTATTTACTTGTATGTTTTGATGTATTCAGACAAATACAGAGTATCATTTTCACATTTGGAGAGAACTTAATTGTCAGGGGGTGGGGTGTGTACCTGGAACGGTCAGTTTATTTGACTGTTTATGATATAGTTATATTAACTACCGTTATATTAGAAAATGAATGATTAGATTATATTTTTCAATAACTAATTTATTTTTTCTATTTTCAACAAATTAGAATTTAATAAATTAAAAACAAATTGTACAAACACACTAAAACCCCAAATAAAAATATAGAACCATATAGGCCGCCTACCCTAAACCTAAATATTAATCAAAATTTAATATATTTTTTTATCTATTTGACATTTTTTTATACAAACGGGTTGTGAACCAAACATATATGGTGAATGATCATTAATTTTAATTGGGGTAAAATCAAATCGTAGCTTGTTGTGTAAAAATAATACTCCAAAATATGGAAAGAATTTATTCCTGTATTTGAATACAATAGCTTGTTATATATATACATATATGTTTATATATTTACTCAAGAAAGATTAATAAGTTAATATCCTCCATTTCTCCATGTGTTGGAGTATTTTATAGAGGGTGACTTTTTAAACTTCAAAAAGTCTGAAAATACTCTCAGACCGTAGATTAAATCTACGGTCTGTATTGATTCAACACAGACCGTAGATTTAATCTACGGTTTACAGACATTTGCTGCAAACCGTAGATTAAATCTACGGTTTGCATTGAATCAATGCAGACCGTAGATTTAATCTACGGTTTGCAGCAAATGTCTGTAAATTACACAGTCAGTCCCTGATTTTCAGAATTACACAGTCAGTCCCTGCGCCAAAATTACACAGAAGGTCCCTGAAAAACAGAAACTTACGTTTTTTTTAAAAAAAAAACATTTTTTATACTACATTCTCTCTCTTTCTCTCAAAAACCCCCAATTTTCATCCCAAAAAACCACCCAAATCAATCAAACACATTACCTATCAAATTAATTAACAAAAAAACCCCAAATCATCAATCAAATTTATCCATAATTCAAGGGTATATCTTTTATTCTCTAATTTATTATTTATATTGTGTAATTTCAATTTGTAAAATAGGAAAAAATATATAAAATATGCAAATTGATTATTCACTTAGCTATATATAATTGTTTGTTGTTTGTTTATATTAATTATAGAAATTTTAATAATTGTTGATATTTGTCCCATTTTTGCATGTTTCTTTATTTTGTTTGGTTAATTTGAATTGTTGATAATGTGTTTGGTTATAATTAAAAAATTGAGTTATTATTGTTTGGTTTATGATTAAATGTGTTTGGTTATGATTAAATGTGTTTGGTTATGATTAAAAAATTGAATTATTATTGTTTAGTTTATGATTAAATGTGTGTTTGGTTATGATTAAAAAATTGAATTATTATTGTTTGGTTTATGAAAAAATGTGTGTTTGGTTATCATTAAAAAATTGAATTATTATTGTTTGGTTTATGAAAAAATGTGTGTTTGGTTATCATTAAAAAAGTGAATTATTATTGTTTGGTTTATGAAAAAATGTGTGTTTGGTTATCATTAAAAAATTGAATTATTATTGTTTGGTTTATGAAAAAATGTGTGTTTGGTTATCATTAAAAAATTGAATTATTATTGTTTGGTTTATGAAAAAATGTGTGTTTGGTTATCATTAAAAAATTGAATTATTATTGTTTGGTTTATGAAAAAATGTGTGTTTGGTTATGGTTAAAAAATTGAATTATGATTGTTTGGTTTATGAAAAAATGTGTGTTTGGTTATCATTAAAAAATTGAATTATTATTGTTTGGTTTATGAAAAAATGTGTGTTTGGTTATGGTTAAAAAATTGAATTATTATTGTTTGGTTTATGAAAAAATGTGTGTTTGGTTATCATTAAAAAATTGAATTATTATTGTTTGGTTTATGAAAAAATGTGTGTTTGGTTATGGTTAAAAAATTGAATTATTATTGTTTGGTTTATGAAAAAATGTGTGTTTGGTTATCATTGTTTTGTTATCATTAATTGGTTATAATTGAGTTATCATTGTTTTGTTATCATTAATTGGTTATAATTGAGTTATCATTGTTTGGTTATCATTAATTGGTTATCATTGAGTTATCATTGTTTGGTTATCATTAATTGGTTATGTTATCATTTTTTGGTTATCATTAATTGAGTTATATTTGGTTATCATAGTTAGGATGGCAGACCCAGGTCCACATATTAAAGGGAGGTTGGGTATTTTACGACAGACTGGTCACATTTCTAATCAGACTTGGGATGCTGGCAGAGAAGCGGGTAGAGGAGATGCCAATAAGATTAGGGTTTATAATTATAGTTGGCAGATACCGACGCCTGAAAGGGTAGTTCAAAATATCATTAGGGCTGGTTTTTACGGTATTTACAGTATAGGTAATTATACCGTAGACTGAGGGTTGATTACAGCCTTAGTTGATAGGTGGCGTGATGAGTCGCACACGTTCCATTTTGTCGGGGGAGAGTTGGGGATATCTTTACAGGATGTAGAGATTATGCTTGGTCTGAGGGTGGATGGTCTTGCTGTGACCCGGTCGGAGCGGAATGACACGAAGGCGAGCAGGTTGGCTATGATGGAGAGTTTGTTGGGTGTTAGGCCGGCTGAAAATCAAGTCGATCAAAACTGTCTGACAGTTAGACTTGATTGGATGTTACAGACCTTCAGTGAATTACCCCCCAACCCTAGTGAGGAGCGTTTACTATATCAGTCTAGGGCTGCCATGCTATTATTACTGGCTGCACATGTGTTTTCGGATAAGAGCAGTGATCAGATTCCACTCTGGCCTCTGCCATTTCTGGAGGATTTTGACACATGTGCTGAGTATAGTTGGGAATCAGCTCTTCTGGCCTGGTTAGAGGCTAATCTATGCAGGGTGGTACGTTGTAAGACAACCGGAGTAAGCGGGGCGGTGATGTTTCTGGATATGTGGGCGATTACCAGACTACTGCCGGTTAGACCGTGTGAAGAGCTGCCGGAAGATGTCGAGCCACCGGAGGGCTTGCCTAGGTTCCCCCTCGGTTACAGGTATGATATTTATTTAGTTTTTGAATTGGATTTGCTTTTTTATATTATTGTGTCATCTATCATTTACTTAGCTGCCGGTTATATTTATTGTTTATCGGTTTTTGTTTGTATATTACAGATGGAAGATGTGGCGGCAAACTAACCTTACGCCATATGTCTACGGACATAATGTGGTCCACATACGTGACCAGTTTGACAATATGTCGCCTGAATAGGTAAATTTTAATTTTCGTATTATATGTAACTTACGTATTATATGTTGTATATGTTTGCATTGGTCTTATCTTCGCAGAATTTATTACTCGTCTATTTTTAAACCATTGTTTATATATTCTAATTTGATGATTACAGATAGTGTGGCAACCTTACGGGGATCTTAATCAGTATCCGGAATACTGCACGCGGGGCCGGTATATGTGGCATTGTTCTGTGCCTCTCATTTGTAATGAGAAGATTGAGTACCACCCCGCGGACAGGTTCATGAGGCAGTTCGGTTTTGTGCAGCGGGTCCCTACGTATATTTGGAAACCAAGACAGGGTCACGGCAAGGATAGAAGATATGGGGTTGGGCAAAAACACGACTGGCCTTTACTAACCGGAGAATTTATAGCCGTGTGGAATGACCGCCACACCCGTCTTATTAACGGCGAATATGGCACGGGGACGTCACCGGGTTACATGAAATGGTATAGAGAGCGGACCCGCATCTTCATAAACCCACCTGAACTTGCCCCGCCCCCTCACGGTTTCCGGGAGAATACGGGTGTCTTCAATAAAATGGTAACTACTAAATCGTTTTTTACTAATAAATCGTTACTTCTTTTTATGTATATTTCAATACTAATAAATCGTTTTTTATTGTTTTTTTTTTTACAGAAAGCGATGTTGCGCCGCAGTTTCAAATCGTTCAAACAAGCGAAAATGAAAACGGACGTGGACTTACTACGTAAGGAGTTCGCTGAAATGGGTATGAATCCGTATGGGTCAGCTGATGAACAGTCGGAGGGGGATGACGACGACGACGACGACGACGATGGTGATGACGACCTACGTTACGACCCACGAACTTACACTAGGGCTTCAAGTTGTCGGCGTCCCGACGAAAGAGGCGAATCTAGTAGCGGGGGTAGAAGATCGACTGGAGGTCGACACCCGACCACAGATCAGGGTCCGGGTCCGAGTTCAAGCAGTCATCGTCGTCGTTCTTCTTTTGCTGGGTCGGACTACGTTCAGACCGATGTTCCGTTCGATCATCATCCTAGTCATCAGTCCACCGATAGTTGGAGTCGGGGGTTGACAATTACATCCCACGAGCGTGCGCCGCATCCAGAATCGCAGCAGCGACAAAGACGGCGTACGGAGCTAAACGAAATCGAAGAGTCTGCTGAGCTGTCATCGGATAGATTAACATCGGCGGGAAAGATGCACCCTATGTCGAACTTTAAAACATTTAGTCGTTACAAAAAAAAATAAATGCACTGTTTTTGTATTTGATTTCTATGTTTGATTTGTACGTTATAATTTCGTAAGTTTAATTTGATTCGTATGTTTGATTTGTATGTTTGTAAAAAATATTCTGTATTTTAATTGATAGAACCAATATTGAGTTTTTACAAACCCTAAACCCTAAACCCTAAACCCTAAATTAAAAACCCTAAACCCTAAACCCTAAATTACAAACCCTAAACCCTAAACCCTAAACCCTAAATTACAAACCGTAAACCCTAACCCTATATTAAAAACCCTAAACCCTAAATTACAAACCGTAAACCCTAAACCCTAAATTACAAACCCTAAACCCTAAACCCTAAATTAAAAACCATAAACCCTAAACCCTAAATTACAAACCCTAAACCCTAAATTAAAAACCCTAAACCCTAAACCCTAAACCCTAAATTACAAACCCTAAACCCTAAACCCTATATTAAAAACCCTAAACCCTAAATTACAAACCCTAAACCCTAAACCCTAAACCCTAAACCCTAAACCCTAAAAAACCCTAAATATTCTGAAAATTACATACAAACCGTACATTTAATGTACGGTTTGTACAGATTTCATACAAACCGTACATTAAATGTACGGTTTGCATGTATTTTGTGGAAACCGTAAAAGTAATGTACGGTTTGTACCCCTGATTTGAGCAGCGACATTTTACGAATGTACTTTTTGCACTGAATCACCGTAAACAACGTAAATAAAAAAAACTACAAACCGTAAAAGTAATCTACGGTTTGTAGTGTAAATTACATTGGATACCATTTCCATCAAATGCATCCGACAACACTTTATTACTTTTGAATTATTATGAGTTGACAACCCTATCCAAAAATGACTACTCAATGCATTATTAAAGTTTGGAAATGACTACACCAAAAAAAACACTACAAACCGTAAAAGTAATCTACGGTTTGTAGTGTAAATTACATTGGATACCATTTCTATCAAAATAATTCCGACAACACCTTATCACTTTTGAATTATTATGATTTGACAACCCTATCCGAAAATGACTACTCAATGCATTATTAAAGTTTGGAAATGACTACACCAAAAATTCACTACAAACCGTAAAAGTAATCTACGGTTTGTAGTGTAAACTTACACTATAAATATGACTCAATTTTGCCAATTCTAACAAACCATAAAATCAAACACAAACACATTTCGGAAATCTCTAAAAAAATCCTCATTCCTCCCCAATAAAATATACAAACAAACACTTTTCGAAAATGAATTACAACTATGGTTATGACAACAACCAATGGAATAACAACAACAATGCGAATTCATCCAGTGGCTCAAACGATGAGCTAACTGATTATTCAGAGCACTTTGAAGTTGATGAATTGACTTGGGAAACAAGGGATGAAATGCTTGCTGATCTTGCTGATGTGGCTGGAAATTGGGGTTTCATTCTTACGATTCGTAGGTCTGGAGGGGGTGATGGGAGCAGAACACCGTATGTTGATATTGTATGTGATAAATCGGGGGTTTACGAAAAAAAGAAACCATCTTCCGTAAAATCAGGTACAAAGAAAAAAGATTGCCCATTTTTCATTAAAGGTTACGTAGTTAATGGTGAATGGATGTGTCACGTAGAAAATGGACAACATAACCACCCACCTCCAACTTACCTCCAAGGGCAAGCACGACGTGCTCGTTTAACCCAAGATGAAAAAGAAATTGTTAAAACTTTAAGGCAAAGTAGTTTTAAAGTTGGTGCAATATTAGAGGCCATTAAAAATAGAAATCCTGACAATGTATCAAACACTAAAACGATACATAATTTTTTGGCCGGACTGAAATTTAAAGAACGAGATGGTAGAAACCCGATACAGGAACTGTTTAATTTGTTGGATAGCCATCGCTACACGTTCTACTATAATATGAACCCATCAACCCATTCCCTTGAGAACTTATTTTTTGCACACCCCGATTCTATAAGGATGTTCAAAGCTTTTCCTGATGTCTTGTTAATGGATTGTACATATAGGACAAACCGTTTTAATATGTCATTTCTAGAAGTCGTAGGAATGACATCAACGAACCAAACATATTGTTTAGGTTTTGTTTTCATGAGTGACGAGACACAAGAAAGTTATATATGGGCATTGGAAAAATTTAAAGTTACATTGGAGGGGTGTATACTACCTAGGGTGTTTGTAACCGACAGGGAAATGGCCTTATCAAATGCTTTATCCGTTGTTTTTCCCGATTCTCATCATATTTTGTGCACTTTTCATATTGCAAAAAATGTTTTGAAAAACTGCCGTAAAAAGATCCCTGACGAGGAGTGGCAAACGTTTCTAGATGATTGGGGTTTATTGGTTGATTCTGAGTCGATAGAGGAGTACAATTATAACCGAACTAATTTCAATACCTCTTACAAATCGTACCCTGCTGTGATTAAGTATGTAGACAAGCTTTTAAATGATTATGTTGAAAAGTTTGTTGCATGCTATACCAACCACACAACACATCTAGGTAACAGAACTAGCAATCGAGCCGAACAACAACATGCTAAGCTGAAAAGATCCCTTTCCACTAATACTGGCACGCTTGAAACTGTTTGGGTAGAGGTGAATAGAATTCTAGAAAAACAGTTTGAGGATATTAAGACGAAGTTGGATAAATGCAAGTCTTATTTTCCACATTCTGAAAAAACGCCTCTATTTATAAATCTTAGGTCGTATATCACACACTATGCCTTTGATTTATTATTCCAAGAACACAGAAAATGTAGTGGCCAGGCTGATGAGAATTGTTCTTGCGGTTTTAAATTGTCTCACGGTTTACCTTGTCATCATATTATGAGTGAACATATTTTATTCGGGAAGCCTCTTCCTCTAGAATATATTCATCCATTCTGGAAAAAATTAGACGTAATTGATGATAATGGGAACACCGATGATTATGGGGTAGAGGGTGATCTAGAAGAGTTTAAAAGTGTTTATGCTAGCAAAACGAATGTTGAAAAACGGCGTATGAAAACACAACTCCGAGAGATAACCGTACCAGCCAGAACATCCGTCAGTGACCCCGAAGTGAGAGCAAATAGGGGGAGACCTAGAAAAGGCGACAAATCTAGTAAGAGGGATAAGTCGGGATGGGAGTATGTGGAGGAACAGAGTGCTGGTGCTAGTAGGGACAAGGGTAAAGGCAAGGCGGATGAAACACCGGAGGTAAGGGTAAACCCAACTAGGAGGCCGCGAAACCAGAACCCTAAACCCACCCCCAATAGGCCAACCTTCCTGTACAGTGACCAAATATGGTTTATGTTACATAGTTACATCGAAACGGTTTATGATGTGCGTGGGGATGGTAACTGTGGGTTCCGGGTAGTTGCAAATGCGACGGGTAAACAGCATGGGGAAGATGATTGGTACGCGGTAAGATGTGAATTGTTTCAAGAGCTGCAGCAAATGAAAGGTGTTTATTATGAGCTGTTTGAGAATCTTGACTTTGAAGCTTACCGGTATGATTACATTTTATCAAGTTTAAATTTTTATCATGCTACAAATCCCGCACCTTCTGAGAAATGGATGAGATTTCCGTCGTATGGTTTTTTAATTGCTTCTCATTACAATATGCCAATTGTATTGTTGTCCTTATGGGAAAATCAAAATGGAGAGGTAAACGTGTGGAACTCTACTTTTTTACCTCTTTATACTGGTCCGCCTCAGGGAACGACATATTACATCCCGACTGTAATGGTGTTCGTCAACAGTTGTCACTATGCTCAGGTTATTCCTAAAGAAGGGATCTTCCCAATGCCAGGAATTATAGCACGGTGGGAACAAACACGCACTGAGGCAGCTGCGCCATGGAAGGAACTTTTTCGACCAAATTTCAAATTATATATGACGCTGGAAAAGCAATCGAGGAAGAAAAAAGCAAATGAAGAACCTATAGACCTAAGTCCATAATCGGTTTTTTATTTTTAATTTTATGTAAATTACTATTTTTTCCAATTTGTTGTAAATTTATATGATGTAAACAAATGTTTAATAAATTTGTTTTATGAAATTTAGTTCTATGAAATTTTGTTGTAAATTTTGTTTAATTTTGTTGTAAATTTTGTTGTAAATTTTGTTTAATAAATTTGTTTTATGAAATTTATAAGTTGATATTCATGTTTGCATATTGCGTTATACAAGTGTTAAATACAAACCAAAAAAACTTCACAAAAATTGACGATTTAGTTAATGATTCAATAAATATCAACTTATACACTTGACAAAAATATAACATGAACCAAAAACATAAAATTTATCAAATCAACTTTTTTTGTGTAAATTTGTATAAATTTTGTGTTTATTTTTACAGATTGTTAGAATATTCGTAATTTATTTTATGTAAAATTTTAAAAATAAGTCATTTTGTTTTTAAATTTGAAAAAAACAAAATGTCTTATTTGAAAAAAATATCAACTTATACACTTGAAAAAAATCAACTTATACACTTGAAAAAAATATCAAATTATACACTTGAAAAAAATATCAAATTTTAAACATAAGGCATTTTTATGTAAAAAAAAATCATGTTTAATTTGAAAAAAATATTCAGTATTTTAATTTTAATTATTAGAATTTTAATTTTAATTTTTAATTTCAAAAAATCTGTGAAAACACAGAGACCGTAGATTTAATCTACGGTTTACAGTCAATGACTGTAGACCGTAGATTTAATCTACGGTCTGAGAGTGAATCCAGAATTTATGTAGTACAATGAGCTCACCTCTATTTTATACAAAAAATATTTAAAAGTTACTGACATAAATTCAAATCCATTTCTCCATGTGTTGGAGTATTTTATACAAAAAATATTTAAAAGTTACTGACATAAATTCAAAACATACTATGGTCAAATACTTTAAGAAAAAACTGAAACTCATATACAATAATCAATCAAGGACACAAAAAATTGGATTTGAAATATAAGGGATTGCATATGGTCCCAAATAGATTAGATTATAGCCATTAATCTCATTATTTTAAAATCTAATGGCTCATGTTATTTGCAGTTTTGGTAGTTATCAAAGTTAGCTGTCTTCCACCCCTTTCCCCTTAATCATATAAAATATAACATAAAATAAAATTATATTGAAGGAAAGTTACATTTACATGTACTTAGGGCGGGGGAATATCCCGACAAATTTCGGGATCAGATAGCAATTTTGATTTCGTCGGATGTCTCGAGCCGATCCGATTTTTTAATTAGTTTTTTATTTTATATTATATAACATGATCTTTTTTATTTCAACACTGAAATGTAAATTAATTTATATCAAATGCAAATGATAATAATCAAACATTTTACCTTTAGCATTTAATGTAAACACTCTATCATATGAGTAACAATTCTTTTTGTTTCATATATTAGTTATAATTATATTAGTATAATATACATTTGTAGTTTTTAATAGGAAAAATCCCCAATAAGTAACACTTTTAAAAGTTAATCCCTAAAACATCACAAATAAGATCACTCTCCCCAATTGGTCACACTTTATAAATAATATAAATACCCTAATATTCCTATTTTTCCATCTACCACGTTAAATGTAAACTAAAATCCACTCTCTCTCTATATATGTCTCTCTCTCTAATCTCCATCGATCTATTTAGACGAGCTCCTCATCGGAGCTCTACCAGGCAGTGTCGAAGATTGGCGGCGCCGACGTCGACGTCGACGTCGCTGGGGTGGTTGAGTAGACAACCGACGATGTGGACAATCAACACCTCGTCACTTGAGATGGATCTCGTCGGAGGTGGCGATCAACGGTGGCAGCCGACGGTGGGGATTTCACCGAAAGAATGGCGACGGATTACCGCCCTATGTTGCTGCTATTCGTTGACCCCTCTGTCTATCTCTCTCTATATATATACTATGTATTTATAGTATAATACTTGGTTTCTCTGGATGTAATTTTGGGAAAAAAAAACTGACTTTGGTCATAGCTCGATGGCGAGATCATCCATCACAATGGTCATAACTCGACGTGAGAGAGAGTAGCTTTGGTTGGGCACGTGACACCTAACCAATTTCTGTTATTTTTGAATTTGCTGATTTGGTGACCAATTTCTATGCCATATGTGGAAATAAATGAGTCACATGTGCATAAAAGGTGTCCTATGCATAAAGTGTTGATTTGGTTTTGTAATTTAGTTTTGCTGATAAACAGTGGAAAATACAACTATAATTTAATTGCGGCAATGATTTTTTTTCTTTTATTTTGTCATTGCTTTCCATACGAATTGTTGATTTGGAAATTGAATGATCATCATTTTCATTTGTGTTAGTTGAATATTATTGTTTTCTACTTTTTATAAACTATATTCCTTTTTATTCACTGTTTATGCACTCGTATTCAATTTTATAGGCATTTGCATGCATTTTTATTGACATTTTATGCACCCGTGTCCACTTTTATGCACCTTTTATGCACTTTTTATGCATCCGTATGCAATTTTATTGAACTTTTATACATCTTTTATGTACTCGTATGCACTTTTATTAACCTTTTATGCACTTTTTATGCACGCGTATACACCTTTTATATACTTTTTATTGATCTGTATGCACTTTATATGTATTGTATGCACTTTTTATGTACCGCATGCACTTTTTATGCACCGTATGTATTTTTTATGCAATTGTATGCACTTTTTATGCAATTTGATCGATTTTTATGCACTTTTTATACACATTTATGCCTTTATTATTCCCTTTTGTGCACTTTTTATACATTTTATGCTCTTTTTATTCAGTTTGATGCATATTTAAGCCCTTTTATGCACTTTTTATGCAATTTTATGTACTTTTTATGCACATTTATTCACTTGTTATGCACCTTTATGCATTTTCTATGTATCTTTATGCACTTGTTATGCACATTTATGCATTTGTAATGTAACTTTATGCATTTTTTACGCACTTGTTATACATGTTTATGCACTTGTTATGCAATTTTTATGCACTTGTTATACACTTTTATGCACATATATGCATTTTTATGCACATTTTATACACTTTTTTATGTATTTTTATACATTTTTTATGCACTTTTATACAATTTTTATGCACCATATACACATTTTTATGCAAATATATGCACTTGTTATGTACATTTATGCCCTTTTTACGCAAATTTATGCACTTGTTATGCACTTTTATCGACCCGTATGCACTTTTAATCGCTTTTTATGCATTTTTTTTATGCGTTTTAATGCATTTTTATGCAATTTTATTGAACGTTATGCACTTTACTGTGCATCTTAGTCAATTTTATGTTTTTTTTTTTCGATCTTTTGAGTTTTTTTTGTTTTCTTTCAATTTTTTGAGTTTTTTCTGATTTTTTGGATTTTTTCTGGAAAATTTGAGATTTTTTGGATTTTTTGAGTTTTTTTTTTTGTTTCCTTTCAAATTTTTGGGTTTTTTCCGTATGCACTTCTTAAATTTTGACTTTTTTTTTTGTGAAAAATTATTTTTTTTTGTGAATTTTTTTTGTGTGAAAAAACTATTATTTTTATGAAAAAACTAATTTTTTTTTTTTTGTGAAAAAACTATTTTTTTTGTGAAAAAACTTTTTTTTGTGTGAAAGAAGCTATATTTTTGTGAAAAAAGTAAGTTTATTATTATTTTTATGCATTTCTCCTAATTTTTGTTACTTTTTTTTTGTTATTTTGAAAATATTATTAATTTTTTTGTATATATATATTTTTTATTTTTAGAGGGAGAAATGATAATTTCTATGTTATGATGATGGCATTTTTGTAAATTGGTTGAATTTTAAAAAAATTTGACTTATTATGGATGAAAACATTGATGTATGACATTTTAGGGATAAAGTATCAAAAATATGACTAATAGCGAATTACCCTTTTTTAATATATGAAACTATTAAAATAAAAAATATAATTAAAAGTTATATTGTTACTTCAAAAAAGATAAATAATTATTATTTTCCGATTATAAAAATTATAATGATAATGTATCTCCTTTATTATGTGAATAAAACTAAATACCAAAATAATCTGATAAAAAATGTATTAAGTTTTTTATCTAATATATTATTTATAGTTTTATACTATTTTTTCTACTACATGTTAATTTCTTTTTGCATTTATTATGAGTGTTATTTTTAAACTAGGATTATATTTCGTGTTAATAACATTTTTAGACTTTTCAAATGAAAATTGTTAATAAAAAATGGCATTGTCGTAAAATAAAAAAAATATGTCGGGAGATTCGGGATAAAACTATCCCGACCCTACTGGATCCGGAAAAATCGGGTCCCGAAAAATCGGATCCCGAAAAATCAGGTCGGGATACGGGTTAAGTATTTACGATCGGTCCCGAATATGAATTAGTGTGCCAATATGGTTGTAATCGTTGATTTTACTCGTAATATTTTGACAAATCTAAAACTTACACGGCTTCAAGATTTTTTTATTGTCATGTCAAAAAGTTCATTCAGGCACAGAATATAATAGTATAGATTAGTGTGCCAATATGTGCTATTTCGATTCTCGTTATGGTTATTGTAATTTTTTTTTATTGCGTGTGATTTGAGCAGATACTCCCCGGTTCCTATTTAATTGTCTACTACGAAACTACGTGCAATTTTAACTTTTGTATCAAAATTATCAAAATGATTTTTTTTTTAAAATCTAATCATAAAATTTAACATTTGAACTATATGATCAAATTTAAAAAAATTTCATTCCGACAATTTTGATATAAGTTATTGGCCGGTCAAAATTATACGTAGTTTCGTAATGGACAATTAAATGAGAACGGATGGAGTAGTTCTTAAATCATACAATTATGCGGATAAACAAAAAAAGAAATATTACAATAATCATAACGAGAATCGAAATAGTTTAGACATGATACAAATTAGATTGACTGTTTTATTTATTATCATGTCACGACCTTGTTAAATTTTTATAGGTTCGAGCATCTTGTTGCCTTGCACTATCTCCTTATGTTCTTTATTGTATATCTGGGTTAGATCCCAATTTTATATATGCTATGTTTTCGTTGCTGATTAAAAAAAACACAGTTCTTGTTTTGTACCGTTATATCATTAGACGTCGTAGTGTATCGTCGCAGCGTCAACCGGAAATATCCGCAATTCATAACAAAAATTGAGAAAACAATCAAAACGATAACCAGGGACGGTCCGCTAGTGTAGCTTGTTCGAGGCTAAAAAAAATTGGTTGTCCCCAATTATGTATTTTTATATAAAAAAAATGGTTGGCAAGGATAATCGAACCTATAAACAATATAGTATCAAACACTATGTATTATATTATTAACCACTCCAACACTAACATTTATGATGATTTTATTGAATTACTTTTTAATATTCTAATAATTAGATATTTTGGCTTACGGGGTTGCTCTTTGAAAAAAATTTGGGCTTTCTTGCCCAAAGGTCCAGCCTTACTGGACTGTCCTCTGGGCCGCCCCTCACCATAACAACAAAGAAAACTAGTTTCATTAATTAGTTTCCGTCCAGTATAGCTCCAACAGCCAAAACAATGTCCAAAAGACCTTGCGAATTCGTATTCGCTTTTTGAAGCTGTTTTGGTGCTGACGAGTCTTCAAAGCCATCTGCACAATCGACAGCCCCATCAAGCGCAGCCAAGGCATAAATCCTAAAGGTTGAGTAATCACTTTGCCCTAAAGCATTTTTAGCTTCATCAAGCGATTCGACAACGTCCTCGTAATTTTCCACACAATTATTGTATTAGTCTTTTCGCTTGGGATCCGTAGCTTGTTTGGAAAGAGATACAACATACTTGTATGTTTTCTCAGCGTATTTTCTTGATATTTCAATAGAGATATAACCGACTGCCTTGAAATCGTCTTTGGCCGTACGAGGATCGGATCTTAGGGTTTTATTGCAAAGGGGTTGGTTTTGGGTCTGTGAGCAAACTTGCTTGATTAAATCACAAGTTGCACAGGAGAGGTTTGTGATCAGTAGAGAGAGTAGTACTAAGGAGAAAAAGGAAGATGCCATTTTGTAGACTTGCACGTATGATTTGTAGAGTGATGTTCATAGTTTGTATAGTGATGTTCTTATATAGTGATTCTGAAATTTCATTTCCTTTGGTACTATTTACTTGTATGTTTTGCTGTATTCAGACAAATAGACAGTATCAATTTCATTTTTGGAGAGAACTTAATCATATAAAATCTGACATAAAATAGACTATTGAAGGAAAGTTGCATATATATGCACTATTTTTCTTATAAATGAATGATAATCTGAATATTAATTGCAAATGACTCTTATAGGCATAAAGAGGAGCTGTATCGAACAATAGTTAATGATAAAGGATGTAATCTTTCAGGATCTTCTGTTTAATGTATAGTACTAGATTACGTGCATGAGATATATAAAGGAAGTGTATAAATTAGAGATTTATGGAATGATACGTTTAACGTTATGTCTAAAGGAAATTTTTGTCATGTAACGAACTCTTACCAAAAGGTATATTGAAGCTGAAGTACATTCTCCATCTCCTTATGAACATCAAGTAAATTTCAATCACCTAAAAACTACAATTATCAATGCTCTACATAATTGTTTAAGCATTTTTCTTCGAAGAATTACAATGTGATACCAAAAAAGACAGGACATTACAATGAGCAAGTATCAAAGAAGAACCTGCTCTCACTGAAAAACTTCAATAGAGGTTAACCATAATGCATATCATTCATTAATTACATGTACTATGAGGCACCGCCACTCCAAAAATTTTAAAAATAAAAAAATTCTAAGATTTAAGATTTTATAAATTAACACTCAACCAAATAAAAATAATAATAAGATAGTTCAAATGGTAAACATAAAGATTTATGTCCACAAGGTCCATTAGTTCGAATCTTAGGCCCCTGTTTGTTTTGTTGTAAAATGGGCGTAAACAAACATTTACGGGTAAAATAAATTTTTCAGTTGATTGGTTTACCGTAAAACATTTTTTTTCGGAAAACTTTTTCCACATATCCAATAAAATTGGGGGAAACGGTTACCCCACAAATAAAGTCGTAAACGGTTTACGGAGGCTCTCTCTATATTATTTTTAATACTAGTATTGTAACTATTATTAATTATAGGTTACTCTTTCAAAATTATTTAATATTTAGTCCAATTCCATCTAATTAACCAATACAAAATGTAACAAATAGAAAAATTTCTAAAAAATAAAAATAAAGGAAAAAAAATAAAAATAAAATCCGAAAATTCTAAAAAACCCAATAAAATTTGAAAAAGCTAAAATCTAATTAACCAATAAAAAATAGAAAAAAATCTAAAAAAATAATAAAAAATGGAAAATTTAAAATTTAAAAATTCCGAAAAATGTAAAAAACCCGAGAAATTTTGAAAAATCTAAAAAAACTCAATAATATCTTCTATACTTCTAATTTTATGAGTTTATAGGTTGAAAATTATAAGTTATTACAAATGATGTATATGAAAGAAATATACATTTAGTTAAATTTTCCTATACATGTTGCGATTTTTATTAATTATTTGTTTAAAAAAAATTGTAAACAAAATTTGATTTTTTTATAAAATTTTAGGTGGAAAATTTTTTATACACCAACCACCCGTAAATGAAAGGCAAACAAAAAATTTCAGTGTAAAACTTTCCCATGAAAATACTTTCTCTATGTAAAACTTTTACTATGAAATAAACGGAGCCTTAAGATTATTTTTTACTTTTCATTAAATTAACATTATTTTACTATTTGACTTCTTCATTAATTAATTGCATCTTTAAGATACTATTACAAGATTTTATAAATAAATGTTTTTGTGTAGTTTCATAGTTATATTACAAAAAAAAATTAAAATAATAAATTCGTATTTGTAGTCAATTTTTCTGTATCGTTTGAAATTTTTAAATCAATTGGCAAGTCAACTAAGTTTTAAACTACATGTTTCTTTGGTTTTTTATACCGTTTATTTTTATTGTACTAACAAAAAAAAGCTCCAACGGACCCTTAAAATTAAATTCTGATTCTGCCACTAAAGAATCACTAAATAAGTTTTTCCTTGAAACATAAGGAACCACTAAACAAAAGGAAACCATAGGGAAACACTAAAGAAGTTTTCCCTTGAAATCGACATGGTAATACCACTAAATGTTACTGAATATGATCATTAATGAGAACCAGTATCTCAAAAGGGATTGAAATTTTTTAATCAATTGATAAATCAGTTAAGTTTTAAACTACATGTTTTTTTTTGTTTTTTATACTGTTTATTGTTATTATACTAATAAAAAAACTTGAACGATCACACAAAATTAAATTACGGTTCCGCCAGTAAACATGATATCCATCTGTTTAGCTAAGGGCTCGAACATTCCTAGTCTTTCTTAAAAAGATTATTTTAACTGTAATAGTATGATAAGAAGGAGCCTGGTGTGCCAAAAAAACTTTTTAATTCGACCCTAGATACAAATGAATAATGCCAAAATGCATTAAAGTAACTTCAGATTAGCGTCTGATATACATAATAACATGAATATTAACATATGCTTCGTTTTTTTGGAAATTAAGCGTTTTATTGATATGCGGAACTTTTAAAACTATGCTGGTAGGCTACAAGCAAATACTTGGAATGATTAGAATTTCATCGAATCAAGTGTGGTCTCAATCTCCAAACATTACAAATAAAAACATTTCTATTGCTACTAAAGTAAGACCTCTCTGTAAGAATAATGCATATAGTAATAACCTTCCTATAGTAATAAAAAAATCCCGATCCAAACTCAGGCCAGTTTAAAATAGGAATAAACTCTCTAATGTCATATTCCGTAGTTTTTTATGTTCTCGTTAGTTATAAATTCACCTCCTTATAGGAATAAAATGCATTTCATTACAAAAATATATATATCTAGTTACAATAAATTTATGATGATGTTTACTTTAATATACATAATATTTATACATGTAAATAAGATATATGAAAGATTGTATTTGACTTTACAAATTTTAAAATACATGTTTTTGTTTTCAAAATACATGTATTTGTTTTCTACATACATGTATTTGTTTAACTAAACTTTTGATAGATTCATTTGTTTGTTTTAACTTATAATGAACCATGTATATGTATCTAATATTATGTAAATACAGTACATATGTATTTTTTACTTTTTTTAATATGTAAACTCTATATATGAATAACTTCTATACAATAATATTTTTTTATGGTCCACACAATATTACTGTATAGAGCTTTTACTGTAGTTACATTTGAGAACTTATTCAAACTACACGTAACCAAAATCTCGATTTCCTTGATGACTTTACCTAGAGGAAGTCTAGTGTCTCTATAAATTCTAGCGTTGCTTTATTTCCAAATACAATAAACGGAAGTCGCCAAAGATGATACTTCCCAAAGACGCACTAACTGTTTTACCATTACTTCACGGTCTCACCCAACGCATCCATTGATTATAAGATCGTTTTACCACATTACAACCGATCTTACCAAGTAAGACGGACCAAATGCGTTTCGAGAATACAAATCGAAAAAATAAGTAGTCCCTCGATTCCGCATGTCGACCGCAAAGCTCATATCAATTGACTTGAACCAAACCCATTTTTTGTAATCGGTCAAGCATCGAAAGCTTATTCAAGTTCGCTAACCAAAGTATGAAGTTACACCTTGGAGAAACTTTACTATTCTAAACAACTTTACTCCAAGGAACCCTTGCTTTCTTGAGCCTAATAGTTTCCCAAGCCGAACCGACGGTGTAACCTTTAGAAAGATTGGGAAGCCATAGAGGGGAGGTCCCGCCTTGGACACCGGTCATACGAAAATGATCTCTAAAAACCTCCCTAAGTTGCAAGAGTTTACGCCACACCCACGAACATCTAGATGGAATAAGGATTACCAAAAATCTCGATCCCGAATTAGATGAGTCAAACCCCATATTTTCCACATAGACCGAGATAAAGGATGTAGGAGAATCCAAATATTTTTACCCATCAAAGAACTATTCCACTCTAATTTTTTTTATACCGAGACCCCCTTCTTTGCAAGGAAGAGTAACATCAACCCAAGCCACCTTAGATCTAAAACGTTTTAATTCCGGGCCGGTCCATAAGAAACGTCTTATATTTTTCTCAATCTCATCAATAACCTTTACGGGAAGAATAAAATGAGAGAACCAAAAAGTTTGCATGCTTAGCAAAAAGCTTTAATAAGTTAGTGTACCGGCATATGAGAGATATGTACCCAACCAAGATGATGCCCTCTTAGTTATACGTTCAATAAGAATTTTGCAATCCCCGGATTTGAGATTCGTTGTAATGAGCGGAACTTCGAGATAACGAATAGGTAAGGACCCTGTTTCAAACCCGAATAAATCTACTAGCCGAATTAGGAGTAAGGCCGGAAAGGGACGAAAAAAGGTTAAGAGCCTCCTTTAAAATATGAGCCGACTTGAGGTCCCCCTTTGAAAAAGCATAAGATTGTCCATGAAACATAAGTGTGTAATATTAAATTCCTTACATCTCCAATGAAACCGAAAATCAGGAAAGAGAGCAAACTTTTTAAGGATGAGAGATAGAAATTTCATACACAAAACAAAGAGGATAGAGGATAAAGGATCCCCTTGGCGTAACCCTCGGAAAAAACCTTCTAAGACTCTATCTAACGCAATAGAATACGAGAGAGTAGTAACACAAGCACAAACCCAAGAGATATATAAACTCGAAAAACCCATAAGAATTATAATGTCCCAAAGAAAGTCCCATTTAACCATATCATAAAAGCCTTCATTATATCCACTTTAATAGCAAGTCTTTTCGAACCTCCTTCCAAATGATAACTGTGCATGAGTTCTTGTGCCAAGAATATATTGTCACTAATACGTCTATTTTGAATGAAAGCCGATTGGTTCTCCTCAATAATACCATTTAAAAAAGGTTTTAATCGATTTGCAAGAATCTTCGATATGCACTTATATATATATATATATATATATATATATATATATAGTATTACAACAAGAAATCGGTCGATAATCCATCAAACCTGTTGGATTTGAAACTTTGGGTACAAGAGCAATTATTGTGGTGTTAGCTTGTTTTAAGAGGGAACCCGAACGAAATAAATCTTGTATCGCCGCAATAACATCCCTCCCAATAATATGCCAAGTAGCTCGAAAAAAATAACCATTGAATCCGTCGGGGCCGGGAGCCTTGTTAGGGCTTAAAGTGGGCATACAATCTTCAATCTCCTTAACGTATTTTGTCAATTGGTTCCTTGCTCACCTAATTAACGAAAAATGTCAGTAAGGATTGATAAAACAGAACTTTAAGGCTTTAACTCGTGTTTAGCAAGTCTAAGTCCGCTTCTACGACTTTGTTCCTCAGTTTGACCGAACGTACGTAGGGACTCGGTGTAGAAGTGATAGCAATGTTCTCATGAAAATCAAATTCAGGAAATGTCTTTATTTCTCCGTTAAGAAAATCATACGATAAAATCTACGTATTTGCTTCTTGTTCAAAGCCATCTTCAACAGAAGCTCACCATTCTTCGCAAAATTATCCACTTGGATTTCACAATTCCAATCTCCAAGAGGCACCGCCACAGTTGGGACTTCCAAAATCCTAAGATTCCAACTCCGATTGCTTTTAACGATCATCTCTAACGATCAAAAGAGAGAGCGTTCCTCCTTAAATTCTATAATCCTCCAAGAATTAATATCTTTGAGCATCAACAAGCACACTAGTGGGAATTTTTATTTCATAAAGAAGCCCTTTATTAACGTCGAAAAACAACACCGGCGAGGTAAAAGATGTTGGAAAAACTTGTTTTACATGGGTGTTTTCGAATGGTCACAGGACCAACTTCGAGTCGATATTACATGTGACAACGCTGAGTTGTTAATACCGTACTCAATGCGATTGAGTAGCTCGTGTGACGAGCTTCGTAACGGTATATCGCATGACCTATTCGGAGAATGGGTGTGAATACTAATCAGGTTCAAAGTTGGGCTCTCGAAAGAGGAGAAAAGCTCAATGCTGGAAAATGGAATGGAAAATGGAAAAACCATTGAGGGTTATCCCATATTGGAAGATTAAGAGTTAATTTTACAATATATATACAAGACCAACTCATGTAGTTGTTAAACTAACATGTCCACATACATCAGATTATTAATTAATAGTAATCTGAATAACGTTTGCTTTAATTACTATTTAGTACCTACATGTTGTAATCGTTAATTTCCTTTCCAATTCGAAATTAATAAAGATTATACTGGTTTTGTTTATTTTTGTTTAGTCCTTTATTATTGTTTAATTGTTATTTCGTATACGGAAACCAACAATCTTAACCGATACCCTGTTGTTTCTTTCGTGTATTAATTAATACAATTATTAATTTTAAAAGGAATAATGCTTTTTTGTTTTCAATTCTAAATCATATTAGAATTTGATTTACAAAGAAAATTTCCAAACAGTTTAATTTTGTTTTTAGAATCTTGTTGATACCAACCTTTTGGTATTCAATAAAAACCGTTTAATCCTTTTGATATCAACCGTATTGGTATTCAAAAGGAAACAGTTTAATTTTATTGTTTTAAATAAAAAAATTCTTTTACAAACCCAAATTTCTGTTTTGGTGTTTTGTTCATAAGAATTTATTGTACACATATCTCATACGTTTATTGTGTTGTCGTTTCAGATGACAAACACGTCGCCTATTGAGTTATCTATCGGAAGTGAGCATGACCTAGTGGTTGGTGGAAATGTCCATAACACTGGGGGCGATGCGAATGTGGGGGCTAACGCCGAGGACGTAGCCGCAGCGGCTGAGGCCGTCACGGCTGTGGCAATGGTGGATGCTACGGCCAAAGCTGAGGCTGCGGCTGAAGCAGTGGCTACGACCAAGGCCGCGACCAAGGCTGCGGCTAGGGCCAAGGCTGCGGCCAAGGGCAAGGTACCGATGTATTCGGCTGTGCCAACTTTGCCGACTTCTCATCTGGAGAAACCGGAAAAATTCAGGGGAGACAACTTCAAACGTTGGCAGCAAAAGATGTTGTTTTATCTCACCACCCTGAATCTGACCAGGTTTCTTAAGGAGACTGCTCCCGTCCTAAGCGAGGACGATCTGGACGAGCAGTCGTTCTCTGTGGTTGAGGCATGGAGACATGCCGACTACCTATGCAAGAACTATATCCTCTGTGTTCTAGATGACACGTTGTTCAGTGTTTTCGAGCCCAAAGCTACTACAAAGGAGTTGTGGGAAACACTCGAAAACAAGTACAAAGTGAATAATGCTGGCACAAAGAGATTTGTTGTCACGGACTTTCATGAGTACCGTATGACTGACAGCAGGGGTGTCATGGAGCAAGTTGAGAAACTCCAACTCATTTACCATCGCTTTGAGGCTGAGGGGCTAGTGATTAATGAGCCTTTCCAGGTGGCACTCATGATTGAGAAATTGCCACCTTCTTGAAAAGACTTTCAAAACTACCTGAAGCACAAGCGGAAGGAAATGAGGCTGGAGGGGCTCATTGAGAAGCTCAATATCGAGGTGAGTAAACGTCGCTCCGTAAGGAGAGTCGGTGGTGCTAACATCCTGATGGCAAAGGCCAATGTGGTCGAAAGCTCCAACGTCAAACGGAAACGTTTTGACAACGGAGGCAGTGCTGTTGTCGCAAATAAATTTGTGGGAACCTGCTTTGTGTGTAACAGGACCAGCCATCGTGCCGCGGACTTCAAGGGCAAGGGGAAGAGGAAAGCTCCAGCTCAGGCACATCTGGCCGAGGGAGGACGAGATGGTGACCACTTTACTGTTGTGGTCTCTGAGGTGAATCTCGTGGGGAGCAACCCCAAAGAGTGGTGGCTGGATACCGACACCACGAGCCACATCTGTTCTAACCGGTGGATGTTTAAGACCTACGAGGCGGTAGAGGGAGAAAGCTGCTTCATGGGGAATTTTGCTACTTCCAAGGTGGAAGAAAAAGGAACGGTGGTGATGAACATGACCTCGGGAAAAGAGCTGAGGTTGACAGGGGTGCTCCATGTTCCGGATATCCGTAAGAATCTGATATCCGGATCTGTGATGGTGAAGAACGGGTTCAAGCTGGTTTTTGAATCCGATAAAATTGTAATCACCAAAAATGGTGTCTATGTAGGCCGTGGCTATATGACCAACGACATGTTTAAATTAAACGTAGGGACACCTGCTCCCAATAAAGATGCTAAAGTTGAGGCTAGCACTAGCAATGTAATGACTGTTGCCCAAGAGACCAATAATAAGAATTTTACTTTTACTTATTTATTTGAGTCATTTCATTTGTAGCATGGTAGATTAGGTCACGTGAATTATAATTTTTTAAAGAAATTAATATCACTAAAACTAATACCAAATTTCGTCTTTAATAAGCAACACAAATGTGAGATTTGTGTAGAGACAAAATTAACGAAATCATCGTTTCAACATGTTGAACGAGAAAGTGAACCTCTCGGTCTAATACACACGGATGTATGTGACTTAAAGTTTATACAAACAGGAGGAGGAAAAAAGTACTTTATCATCTTTATAGATGATTGTACTAAATACTGCTATGTTTACTTAATGAGAAGTAAAGACGAAGTAGTAGAGAAATTCGCTCTTTATAAGACCGAAGTTGAAAATCAACTCAATAGTAAAATTAAAACATTGAGAAGTGATAGAGGCGGTCAATTTGAATCACCGCTTGAGCAAATATGCGCTGAAAGCGGCATTATACATCAAACCACAGCCCCATACACTCCCAAGCAAAATGGGGTTGCTGAGCGTAAAAATAGAACGCTAAAGGAAATGATGAACGCTATGTTAATCAGTTTTGGGCTACCCCAGAACATGTGGGGGGAAGCGATACTTTCCACAAACTATGTTTTAAACAAGTTACCACATAAGAAGCGAGATAAGACTACATATGAATTATAGAAAGGTCATCAACCCAGTTATAAGAACCTGCGGGTTTGGGGTTGTCTCACAAAGGTCCTAGTTCTCACTCCTAAGAGGATGAGAATTGGTCCTAAAACGGTGGACTGTGTGTTCATCGGATATGCACATAATAGTAGTGCATATCGGTTTCTCGTACACAAGTCGGACAATCCCGATGTGCACGTAGATACGTATATGGAAAGCCGAGAGGCCTCTTTCTTTGAAGATATCTTTCCCCGTAAATTACATACATCTGTACCAACTCAAGAGTTGAACAATAAAGGAAATGTGAGGGCAAGTGAACCGATAGAGGAAGAGGAAGAGCCTCGGCGTAGCAAAAGGGCAAGGAAGGAAACTTCCTTTGGACCTGATTTCTTAACCTTCATGGTTGAAGGCGAACCTGTGACATATAAACAAGCTATGTCAACACCGGATTCCTAATATTGGGAAGAAGCTATCCAAAATGAGATAAAATCAATCATGCAAAACCACACTTGGGAACTAGTGGATCTTCTGTCAGGATGTAAGCCCCTAGGTCACAACTGGATCTTCAAGAGGAAGTTAATGGTTGACGGCACGATTGAGAAATATAAGGCGAGACTTGTAGTAAAAGGCTTCAGGCAAACTGAAGGTGTCGATTATTTTGACACATATGCTCATGTCTCCAGGAAAACGTCTATCCGAATCGTCATTGCTCTCGCAGCTTTGTTTGATATGGAAATACATCAAATGGATGTAAAGACGACATTTCTAAATGGAGAACTGGAAGAAGAAATTTACATGGAACAACCGGAAGAGTTTGTAGTTCCTGGTAAAGAGCACCAAGTGTGCAAACTTGTAAAGTCTCTATATGGACTCAAACAAGCACCAAAGCAATGGCACGAGAAGTTTGATAGAATTATGCTATCAAACGGTTTTTGCATTAATGAGTGCGATAAATGTGTCTACACTAAAGAAAGTGGAAGAGACTGTGTTGTAGTCTGTCTCTATGTGGATGACATGATTATAATTGGGAGTACTGATAGAATCAGCTCCATGAAGAAAATGTTGTCACAACACTTCGATATGAAGGATCTGGGTATAGCTGATGTAATACTTGGTATGAAGATTACCAAAACATCAGAGAGGTATGCCTTGTCACAAAGTCACTATGTTAAACAAGTACTAGACAAGTTTGACAAGGGCAGTAAGGCAGTCTCATGTATATAATGAATTGCACTAGACCAGAAATAGCAAACTCAATGAGTAGACTGAGCAGGTACACCAGCAATCCGAATGAGGAACACTGGAAGGCCATAATGAAACTTCTCAGATATATGAGGTTTTCAGCCGATTACGGGCTACACTATACCAGATATCCAGCGGTACTGGAAGGGTACTCAGATGCCAACTGGATATCAGACTCCAATAGCACAAGGTCCACGAGTGGATATGTGTTTATAATGGGAGGAGCTGCTGTGTCTTAGAGATCCTCCAAACAGACGTGTATTGCAAGGTCAACTATGGAATCTGAATTCATAGCGTTAGACTTAGCAACCGAAGAGGCAGACTGGCTGAGAAGTCTTTTGGAAGGAATTCCAATGTGGCCAAAACCTGTTCCCTCAATAAGCATGCATTGTGATAGTCAATCAGCTATTGCGCGGGCTCAGGATCATATGTATAATGGAAAGTCTCGACATATATGTCGGAGACATAAATCCGTAAGGGAATTGTTATCCAATGGTGTGGTATCCTTAGATTTTGTGAGATCAAAGGAAAACATAGCGGATCCATTAACAAAAGGCTTGACTCAAGTAGGAGTCGAGACGTCATCGAACGAAATGGGATTAAAGCCCATTAAATTGGTGGCCCCCCCACAGGCAACCCAACCTAAACGGAATATTTCCTGATAGGTTCAAAGGGAAACTGAACTGTAAGGGCAACTGAACAAAGCACTCGGAAATCTGTAGTTCCTAGCCCATTCCCGCGATGACAGAGTGATAGACATGTACCATTGTAAAGGTGAGCTTGAGGCTCTTAATGATCCAAGTAACTTGATGGTCGAGTAAGGTGAGTCAGGACACCTTCGACTTGGAACCACCTATAACGAGTGTGTAAGGCCGGTACCATGTGATGAGCTTGGGCTAATTCACTAGAGCACTCAATTGAAGTTGCCAAGGCAGTCCAGGCCAAATATGGACAACAACTAAATGGCCTAGTACGTGGGTAGCAAGGGCACTGTACGGGTATCATGCTGGGATACGCAAAGTTAAAGGGTTCAAAGCATTTATGTTACCTAATAGCAGTATTCCGGATGAAACTACGCTACGGCAGGTTCAAGGCGCGCGCTACCTGACCTTAGGCAGTGAACTTTTACGGTTCTCTTGATTTGCATTTAGGACATGGGCTTTCGAGCCAATTGCATTCATGTGGGGGATTGCTGGAAAACATGTTTTAAAACATGGTTGTTCCGAGTGGTCAAGGACCATCTTTGAGTCAATATTCGATGCGACAACTCAGAATTTCTGAAGCCGTACTCAAAACGTTTGAGTAGCTCGTGCGACGAGCTTCGCAACAGTATATCGCATGACCTATTCGGAGAATGGGTGTGAATGATAATTGGACTCGAAGGTTGGTACTCGAAAGAGGAAGAAAAGTCAATGCTGGAAAATGGAAAAAGAGATGGGATTTAAACCATGAGGGTTTTTTTTTTATTCAATATCCGATCCATTTTATTAATAAAATCGCAAAACTACTCTTTCATGAGCCACGCCCCCATGATAGCGTTTCCAATCAAAAATACATTAACGGAAAATGTTGGCATTGCGACCTACAATCAAAAGGCAACTAGTGCTAATGAACCTATTTTACTAAGAACATGGTGAAAAACAATAAAATTAACACTTTTAATCTCGACTTTTCAAAGAAAAAAAAAAATTCTGAGGGTTATCCCACATTGTAAAATCAGGAGTGATTTTTACAATATAAATATAAGTCCATCACATATAGTTGTTAAACTATCATGTCCACATACCCATGAGTGTGTTAGTGTGTACCACACACGCACGCGCTTGCTCGGGTCTCGGGACTCGGGCCTCGGGTCACGGGACGCGAGACGTGGGCCACGGGATGCGGGCCTTGGGATTTGGGGTTTGGGGTTTGGGGAATGTCTCGCGTCTTGGGTCTTGGGTCTTGTACTAAACTGAAATATTGACTTTTGTATATTTACAAGAGCAGTCCCTAAAGTTCCAGTAAGGTTGTAACTCCTGCAGTAATGGAGGCGAATTCTGAGGATGTAACTCCCAGAATTAAATGACCACATTAAAGGCTGCGGTTTCAGAATCCTCTATATGAGGCAGCCTCCCCCTCACATTCAAAACACACGAAAATTCTCACTCTCTCTAAACAGCATACATTATTTTTTCATAGCATATTAGAAGCAGAGAGAACCACCCACCAACAGCTCGACCTTGACTCGTTCCAGTTTCCGGCGAGTCATCCGAGACGTTGTACCTTGGGATCGAAGCGCCAACGCAACCAGAAACATCAATGTGGTTGGGCGAATATCGGTTAAGGGCAGACTGTTTACAGTCGCCTCGTCTTTTTCAATTCTGTCTTTTAATTAACGTTTTTCAATTCTTTAATTTATATTTTTGTCTTTTCAATTCTGTCATTTTATTTCAGTATTTTAATTTTCTGTACTTAGCTGTACCTTTTCAATTCTGTATTTACCTTTCTGTAATTTCCTTTAAGTACTGTTTTATTCTTTAATTTCAATTATGTAATTAGAATAGTTTCAATTCAGTCCTGTTATTTCAATTTCAATCAGAACAGTCTAGCTGTTAAGTTTATACTTTCGAGTCCGGCAGTTTCTATTTATTGCAATTCAATACATCAGATTATTAATTAATAATAATCTGAATAACGTTTGCTTTAATTACTATTCAGTGCCTACATGTTGTAATCGTTAATTTCCTTTCCAATTCGAAATTAATAAAAATTACACTGGTTTTGTTTATTTTTGTTTAGTCTTTTATTATTGTTTAATTGTTATTTCGTATACGGAAAGCAACATTATTAGTTTGTATTGAGATAATGCCGGATTTCTCAGAGTTCTACTCTTTTGACGCCACTAATTGTTTGCAAGTGGTTTTACATGTAATTACTTTGAAACATGTACTTCTTGTAACTTAAGAGTGATATGATCGGTGTAAACATGTACTTCTTGTATCTTAAGAGTGATATGATCGGTGTTTTAAAAAGCAAAATATTAGTTAAAGCGTTTTTGTAAAAGATATATTAAAAACAAAAACGCAACTTTTTAACGGACTAAAAAACATAAAAGCAAACTTTTTAAGCTTTCAATCAAGTTTTTTCATGCTTTTTAAAACAGCGAATATGATAGAGGTTCAGATTCAATAAGCTAAATATAAAGTCCACCGAAAGTTGAATGAAATTTGGTGAAGCATGATGGTGGGGAGGATGAACATTATTATGTAGGGTAGGTAGGTGTACAGTGGATTTGATTGTATCTTTGTTGTTTACTCTTTTTTATGAATCGTCTTTCTTTAATTTGTTTGTTTAAGCGTGTACTCTTGCTAGTATCATCTTATCAACTCGGTTGTTGAGTACTTTTCAAGGGTACTAATTTCTCAATGTCTCTATCACTCTATGTATATATATGATGTGTACATTGAACATAGAATAAACGTGTAATATTCTGGCTGTAGGTAAAAGGGTAGTAGTAGATGTGGTCATAAAACAATACTCACACGAATGGTTTATTTATAACTGGATGCTTAAAAATATAATAAACAGTACTATGTTTTATTTAGGGCCTGTTAAATTGTCCGTAGGTGGCTCTGATGTCTCTTTCTTCTCTCCCATGCTTTCATTTACTATTATCTATTTATTTATTTCTTAATTGACCTACCAAATTTCATGTATTTATTATCCTTCTGCGTTACTTCCCACACCAAACACACCTCCCCTAGGAAAGAATACTAAGAAGGAAGTATGTTGTATTAAAATTATACCAATTTCAACAATATATATATATACATACTTGCAATTGAACATAATCCAAATCACTATCTCTAAAGCTGAAGAAGGCACTTAAACTGAAGTTACTGTAAGGATGGGAATTCTCAAGTACCTAAAGTATAAAATTAAGATGGTGAGATGCAATCGACGATGCTCTCCTTCCGATGAAACAATCAAGAAATTTGGCACGGGCCAAAATTATGTTGGTGATAATGATGAAAATGTTACAGAAGACTTGATTATAAAGGAGGGCTCTAATGTTAGGAGTTATGGTTGGAACGAGATAGTGAGGGTTACAACAAACTTCTCACAGGTCGTTGGATACGGAGGATTTAGCAACGTGTACCTGGCTCACCTTAAGGGTAACAATCTCGGGGCAATCAAGATCAACAGCAATATAACTGAACGTATGTACCGAGTTTTCAAACAAGAACTTGATATCTTGCTCCATATTCACCATCACGATCATATTGTCAAGCTCCTTGGCTTCTTTGACGATCAAGGTGAGCGCCACTATTCAATATTATAAATAAATAAATAAAATAGACCTTGTAATTTTATTAAAAAAAATTAATGTAGTTAGTAATTTATGGTTTAAATATATACATATATATCAAGGTAATAAAGCTGGTTAAACTGTATTTTCTTGAAACATTGGAAATTGGTTTAAATTTTTATGCTATTGGAAATAGACCCTATTTTTTAAGTTCGATTGGAAGCCTCCAAGACTCTAGCAACAACACTTTATAGGTGCCTTTTGGCCTCGTTGAACAGGAAGTACTACTTCAAATATCTATCAAATTAGGTGTAGGTAATTTACAGCCGTCCATTGATCTTAATTATATCTCTTTTCTTTCTCAGAAAAGGGATTTTTGGTACTTGAGTACATGGAAAATGGAACCTTGCAAGAGAAGCTTCACGGTGATGTTGGATTTGTGTTATCATGGGCAAACCGTATGCAAATAGCGTATCAAATAGTCCAAGCCATCGAACACCTTCACGAGAGGTGTAGTCCTCATATCGTCCACGGTGACATCAAATCTTCCAATATCTTATTAGACAACAACCTTGAAAGCAAGCTTTGTGATTTTGGATCCGCAAAAATGGGCTTTTCTTTGGCGTTAATGTCTTGTAAACAGCAAGATCGGTTCATGATGACTGGTTCTCCTGGTTATGTTGATCCTCACTACCTAAAAACGGGGATCGCCTCTAAAAAGAATGACATATACAGCTTAGGGGTTCTTATTTTGGAACTCATCACTGGGAGAGAAGCTTTTTCAGCTAAAACTGGGAATATGTTGAAATCATCAATGGATAACTCAACCAAATTAGCAATTGATCCGCGCCTTAATAATAATTTTGACACGGAAGAGGCCGATGCTATGTTTTCTGTTGCTCGGCTCTGCCTTGGTCATTCCCCGGCCCTAAGGCCTTCTGCGTCTGACATAGTGTTTTCTATGCGACACCAAATCCCATCGATCTTTGTCCAATCATTATGAAAAAAGTGTGCAAAAAATTCGTTATCTGTAACATCACAAGTGTATAGTCTTTTAGACCACATACGTAAGGGAGGGGGAAGCTAGCCATAAATAAGTTTTCCGGTCTCTTTCTCTGTATTTAGAAATTTACTTCATTGATACTATTAAGACACAAAAATTTGATCAAACAAATATTTTATTGATTTGTCTCATGTGGTAAATGAGAAGATGTAATCAATATTCAGTCTTTGATTTAAGGAATATGTTTCCTCGTTATTAATTTAAGGCTTGCAGCCTATATTTCTATGTCGATTATGTGCAAAGTAAAATAAGAAAATACCATTGTTCTCTTTCTTCTCGCCACATCATGCTTAAAACGGGGATTCGGGGTGACTATTACCTTCTCTGACGTTTCATGGAATTTTTCAAAATATTTGTCTCTGCGTTGTTCCAATTTTCTTCTTATTTCTGTAATGATTTTCTGACAGTTCTCGCAAATCAGGGACTGTCTATCTGGATCCACTCTAAACTTCCAGTCCTTTTAAGGTCGGTCTGTCCTTCGCTAGTGTTTCTAAAGACTCTTTAATAGCCTTCTTTATCTCAGGTCTAAATAGTAAATTGTTCTAGTTGAGCATAGCTGGTGGTAGGACTCTTGCTAAACAAAATAAGACCAATGTCTCGTTTGGAGCCTTGTTCCGTAGTTTTCGGAACCCATTGCCCTAGCCGCCTTGGGTAGAGGTGGTGCTTTATATTTTTTTTGTCATCCTTTAGATCTTCCGACTTAACCACAATATCTTTTTTGTTACTTGGCACAATAGAACGTTTTTTCTTCGAAGACTGTAGCTGGACAGCTGCATGGATAGGACTAATGTGCAACGTGTTTCCCGATAGCATCCCGATGGCAATACCCTTTGCACTTTTTGTTGACCTCGTCGAAGTTAACAATGTCTCTTTTACGTCGTAGTTTTTAGTATAATCCGTAGACAAATCGATCTCAACTTCAGAACTAATGGGTTTGAGCCTGACCTGCGGCAGGATCATTGTTAAAAAAATTTAGACGTTTATATAACGATATTTTTTAAAGTGTTATTGTTAACACAACGTTTTTTTCCGAGAGATATCCTAAATGCACAAATAGCGTAGCAAAAAAACGATTTGATTGTGAGATTATGATGTTTATTGTAAGATTATGATGTTTTTAACAAAACAAAAAATCTTATTTATGGTTGGTATTTAATCATTAAAAACATATTCATTATTTATCTAGCACTTAATAATTTATTGTAAGATTATGATGTTTTTAACAAAACAAAATAAGTACTATTAGCACTATTTTGGTGGGTAATAGGTCTTTACTCTCACAATCAGCCATGATCTGTCTCAAAAGTTCTTAAGACATGGGTAACATTTCTTCCTCTCGTATTTTACCTGCCATGATCTGCTCTGAAGATGGGACCCTTGCTGTTGTTGAGGAAGGTGAAGAGCCTTGCGAGGTTGTAGCGGAATCGTGTGCCATCAACAGTTTTGACAAAAATCAATAATTAAAATCCTTCGGATGTAATATGCAGTTTGGAATGGGAATCCATAGCAGTTGTGAGAAGGCAATAATTTTGTATCCTCTGGTTAATAAAACAAATGGTTGCGACCTTCTGAATCGGCACCCCTCTAATTATTATAAATTTAGGGTTCCATCAAAATGATAAGATACTTGATTCTCATTCCCAAAAATCAGTATAACATATATAGAGAAATTCTGAAATTCTCCGGAATTGCTATCCGTCGAATTTCTTAGACTTGGTTGTATCCTGAAAACAATTTATTAGTAACCTATTAGCAAATTCCGTGGAATGGGAGTAAATATCATTTTAAGGAAAACGATATTCGTGCCTCTAATCCAAAATAGTTTGATTTTGATTAAAATTCCCAAGAGGTGGTTATGAATTTTGTATGAATGTGGCTTTTCGTAGTTTGTGACGTTTGTTTGGAATTTAAACTTTTGTTTAAACGTGAAATTATAGGGTAACTTAACATGGTTAAGGCCGCAGGGCTAAACAAGTCAGTAACACTAAACAGCACTAGACCACATGTCCGCATTAATGATGCTAGAACAAAAGTACATATACGTGGAAAAAAAATCCCGAAATTCCAACCCAATTCGTGTTTCAATCCGAAATTTTCCAACCAGAGAAGAGTTCCGACTCGAAAACTTCAGGTTTTGTTCCGACCCAACAAACTTCGGGATCGGGTGGCAATTTTAATTTTGTCGGATGTCCCGACCTGACTTTTTAATTAATTTATTTTATTTTATTTTATTTTATATAACATGATTTTTTTTTTATTTTAACACTAAAAATGTAAATTAATCTATATCAAACATATGAATTAAATTTTGTACATTTACCATGTAATGTAATCACTCTATCATATGAGTTACAAACCTTTTTGTTTCATAAATTTATAGTTTTGAATATATGAGACTATTAAAATAAAAAATATACTTAAATTAAAAGGTTAAATTGTTATTTCAAAAAGATAAATGATCATTATTTTTCGATTATAAAAATTATAGTGATAATGTATCTCATTTAGTATGATAATTGTTGTTTGTGTGAATAAAGCTAAATAGTAAAGAATCTGATAAAAAAATATACATTTTTTTATCAACTCAATTATTTGTATTTTGACACTATTTTTTCTATTACATGTTAATTTATATTTGCATTTATTAGGAGTGTTATTTTCAAATTAGTATTATGGTTGTGTTAATAACATGTTTAGACAGGTATAAAAAATTATTATTTCTCAAAGGAAAATTGTTAATAAAAATGACATTGTCGTAAAATAAAAAAGATATGTTGAGAGATTCGGAATAAATCTATCCCGACCCTATGGGATCCCAAAAAGTCGGGTCCCGACTTTTGTCGGATCGGGGTCGAAATTTCTTGCTCACTTACAAAAATAATCGAGTCGGGATACGGGTTAACTGTTTACGGGTCAGGTCCTGACCTAACCCACGCGGTATGTATTTGTTCGACAAGTTTTTAATGCATCGATCTTCATTCCAAATTAAAATATTTGAGAACATGACATCAACCAAAAAATTCTGGTCCCAAGTAAAGGGTGTTGAAGTTCGTTTATTTTGCTAATTTCTATTTTTCTACTTAGATAATCCTGGTATCTTTTGTGCTATACTTAAGAATATCTATATCTCAATCAATTTAATTAAAAAAAACTCATTTATGTGTACTTCTTTACAATCAAGTACACATGTCATAAAAAATAACAAAATATACAAAATATACAAAAAAAAAAAATGAAAAAATATATTAAAAAAATTGTATATATCATCAAATAGGATTAGACATGATTGGACATGATTAGATAGGATTAAACAGAATTAGACATACAAGATTGGACATGATTAGACATGATCAAACTGGATTAGACAAACATTATTGAACAGGATTAGATAGGATCATACATATTTTTTGTATAAAAAATGTATTTTTAAAAATTTTGGTTTTTTTAATTTGGTTTTTAATTTTTAAATATTTTTTGGATTTTTTAATGACATATGTACCTATTTGTAAATAAGTTTACAAAATATGTACTTTTTTGTAAAGAGTCGTCAAGTTCAAAACAACCGGGTTTTTGATAAATAAGTTTCTAAATATTCACTAAATTCTCATTTTGCCATCTTTTGTTTTATAATCTGACATTTTTAATCAAAACCTTTTTGGTTTTCTTTTGGTCAGATTATGGATGAAAAGTCAGGTTATTTGTAGCTTATACGTAAGCATGAGCTTAGGGTTTTTAGTGACATCTAATGTGGTATCAGTTCAATTTTACCAATTTTAAGTTGGTTTTGTTGTGTTTAAGCCTAATTTATGTATTTTGATTTGGTTGTAAATATGGGTTAGGTTCCACCCTTATATTAATATATATATAATTTTGGTTTGTGAAAAAAAAAAATAACTGACAACATGACATGAAATCTGGTGGTGACGACACTTAAACCATTATTACTAAATTAAATTGTTTTTAAAGTTTGGCCTTGCGATTCTCGGCACCTATGTATGATAGTATCCATTTGTACATTCCTTGTGCAAGTAAGATGAGAGAATTATAAAAGAAGTCGAACATTCTTGTCTCGTAGAAAATCTGGTCGAAATCATATCAATTTTGTGAATATCATTCTTCTATAAGATACATGTATGTAAATATGGAATGATTCATGAGATTATGTCTCTAGCTCCATTTCCATTCAGGCCTGCTAGGGCTTCCGAATATAGAGAGGACCACGTTGACCATTCGTTTTCTTTCTTGATGATCAATCTGGAGTAGCTTTTAAGATGCCGGCTTTTGATATTTAATCTTTATCAATAAGCGGATATTTTGAAAGATAGAGATCCTTCAGGGTGGCATAATCCCAAGAAAAATATATACATATATTTGAAATCCCATGCACACATAAATCATAGTACTAATAGTTATGTTTTCTTAGTCCGTTCAAGAAAATTAATTAATTGGCTCTTCAATTAGGTAATAATGTTGAGAAACTGCTATATGTGAGCAGAGGAATCGGTCCATATGACCGTATACTTTATCCAGAATGACATGTTGCTTTAACTGAAACACTTTGGTACCAATGCAATTACAGTAATTATACAATTGATCTTTCTGGTTCCATAAGAATTATTCAAGGGTTGATAAAAAAAGCAGCACAATAGCAGCTAGAGAGCAAATCTGAGTGTAAAAGATTGAAAAGGCAAAAGGACAGGACACATGAATAAGCATTATGTATACATCATACATGCGCCAATTATCGGATTTCAGAAGCTTTGGCAAAATGATTAAAAGTTCCTATTCAATAATGAAAAGTAGTAAATTTATTCATAAACCTCTTAGGAAAGAGCCACATTACATTGATCATCGGTCACAATTTTGAGAAATAGTACAACATACCAAAACAATCGGTAAACTTCAAAATAAACTTTTTTAATCTTTGATGATGAACTTAACGAGCTTCAAGCCCTTCACGAAACAGAGATGAAAAGGCACCAGTTTCATGTTTTTCCATTCCTACCCCTATTTCGATCCCACCGTTATCCTCTCTATCATCGGAGAGATAAATAGCTCGGCCACCACTTATTGAAACCACTTCTACTTTTACAGGATTTCCCCATCCGAAATCTACCTTATAGAGCTTAAATCGGGTCGAACCCCCAACTGAAAACATCAAGGGAGTATTCATTATAGAAAATGCAAGAGCAGTGCTTACTTTCTTAACTTCCTTTAGAATACTCTCATTTAAATTAGTCAAAGCCTCGCTAATAGCATTAACCGCAGTGATAAATCCGTCTTCGGCTAAAAATTCCTTAGTTTCGCGACCATGTCCTAAACAAACAATGAGGCAGTTTCCAAAATAAGTCGGAGGAAGAGGCGGATCCAACCGAAGCCTACTATCCGCACTAAACCCGAAGAAAGTTTCATTTGCAGTTACCTTTTTAGATCTAGTTAAGCAAGTCCAAATATAGGCACTTGTCACCGTAAAAGTAGATAACCGTGTATGGTTAGGCTTCACCTTACTTTTCAGAACCTCTATGTTCTCTCGGGTCAACTTAAAAGTGCCTAACATCGTAGAAGAAGGAGTCATGTCGAATGTTGTTAGAATTTTACTTTGTGGTTCTATCGGCCTAAACCCTTTTGGGAACACCTTCTCAAGCTCCTTGTGGTGTTCCACAAAGGTCCTATCGAAAGACGGAGTCAACTCAGGTGGTAAGGTAGATACGCCTTTCTTGCAGACATAGGCCCATGAATGCATAAACATGGATGCGGATTTCCCATCCATAACAGAATGGTGCACCACATGAGCAATAGAAAATCCTCGGTTTGGGAAAAGAGTGATTTGCATAGTCATTGCAGGGATTAGGGTCTCGGATGATGGAAAATTAGGCACCAAGGACCATAATTCTGTTGATTCACGGAAAACATCTCCTGAAAGATAGTCAAAGTCTGCTTGTGTTTCGGCTATGGTGAGACAAAGACCGTCCCCGTCGTTGTATTGAATGATGGGTAGGTTCGAGTCTTGGGGCCATGTTAGGTTGCCGGCGAGGGGGAGGAAGTGTTTAAGAGTGACCGAGAGCGATTCCTTTAGCTTAGGAAGAATAGTATGAAAGAAATCCGTGTTTGGTTCTGATAATTGGTAAAAGAAAAGACGAGAGGTCGGTTTTGTTTGAAGCCAAATACTGTCAAGAAATGTGATAGGAAGAGAGAATTGGGAGGGTGTATCAGATGGAACTACTTTGCAAATGGCCAAGGTTTTCATGAATTTGGATTCTGCCATGGGAAAAGAAAATGAGAGAAATTTTGATAGTTTTATTTCCAACTGCTCACACAATCATTTTAATACATGTACATGTTTTTGACATAATCAATTTCAGATAGTTTTAGAGTCAGTGGTTAGCTTTATTTTATACAAAATAATTAAAAAGTTGACAGCAATTATAGGAGGAAGTAAAAAGTCTCTATCTCTCCATATATAATAAGATTGTGGAAGCTGCCTATGTACATGCTTTTCATCACATAATAATTGCAGTCTGTGAACAAACTGGCTTATTAATAGCTTCTTGTTTATTACTCTACTTTGTTTAATCTCAAGAAATAATAATTAGCTGAATAAGCCCTGCATTTTTTGTATTTGCAATGAAACTCTACATGTAAAAGTAATGAGATAACTCAGAGAGAGAGGAAAGGGTCTCCAAAGCCAAAGGAGACTCAGATCCTAGAATGTTTTTATATGTAACTGAAGCCATAAACAATGCGATGTATAATGAATCAATAAGTTTCATCATTCTTCTTTTGGATTTATAAATATGGTGATTGGTTCATTTTTCTTTTGAATTTATAAATATGGTGATTGGTTCATTTTCATGCGTTTGTTAACCCGTTGATTTTTTGTTTGTGATTGCCCAGGTAGGGAAGGAAGGCAAGTTAATTATTAAAAACTCGTAATTTAAAATATTTTTAAATATTAGCATCTTAAATGATACTGCTAAATATGCTATATAACGTTACTTATTTTTACTCTTTATTTTTAACTTTGATGATATACAGGGACGGACCCATGGGATGGCTGAGGTGGCCACCCCGACTGCGATTTTCAATTTTATTTTTATTTTTTTTATATGTATAATTTAAATTTTTCTAAAATATATGCATTCATGGTCAGTCTTAACTTCATATTTATTTTATTATATGTTAAACATAGAAAAAATTCTTTATTTTTGTATAAAACCTTATTTATTTTATCTTATATTCAACATATTTTTTACACCACGTCCCCTGCCAAAAAAAAAATCATTCTGGTTCCGCCCCTGATGCTACATTATATGTACAAAATATTAAACAGAATTTGAGAATTCGGGATTTTAAAAATTAAGTATGTTTTTATTTACTAATCAATGATTCTCTCTGAAAACTATCCCAAGTTTTAATTTTAGGTATTCTGGTCTGCATTTTGGAATCATTCCGGACAATTCCCTCTGTATCGCCGGTTAGAAATTGTTTTGCACGAAAATATTCACTTTTCATTTAGTCAGTTGATATGAGTGTCTTTTGTATGTACGATTTGTTGGATTAATTTTAACTTAGTTGTTGTGTGATGATTTAAATTTATTTTAGCTAGGACACTGTGTGCTATGTATTATTTTTTTACTTAACTCTCGAAGCATGTTCTAATAACAATGACTATTATATTACTTGCATACATTATTTATAATAATAATAAGCTCATATTATTAAAAAAAAAAAAAAAAAAAAAAAAAAAAAAAAAAAAAAAAAAAAAAAAAAAAAAAAACTTGCGACAACCCCATGAGTGCCACAGATCACAGATCTTGAGGATGTAAAGTCAACACTATAATATTCTAAACGAGACTTGGCAGTTTTTATGCCAACTTATAAGCGTTAAATCTGTGCATCCAATCCTAAATAAGGAATATACAAGTGTTCAGGCACCAGTAATCACTAAACAAAATCATTCCTGAAATATGTCTTTCGGGACCATCTAAGGCCTCACGCAATTAAGATTTACCTTCGTAATACTAACATACTACTCATGTCAGAATAGGAGTCAATAAATTTACCTTTAGGAGTGTTATAAGATACCGATTGAAAGAAGAAAATCCAAACAAACTCCGCAATACCTATCTTCAGGCCTTTTCAAGGTACCAGCCACAAAATACCTTAGGCTTAAACTATGCCAGACTCGCGTATTGCTTCGATAACTGATTAGTTGGTATTCTTATTTACCGGTACCTAATGCAACTGTCAAGCGATGAACAACATATTCAAATATTAATGCATTCAATCCAATTATTTGTACGTCGGCCCTATAAAAGAATACAAGCTGTGAAATACTATTAAGGCCATGAGCTCTAATGAGGGAGTCATTAACAAGTATCACACACAAATCATTACCATCTTAGAGAGAGTATCACTCCAGAAAAATCTCGACGAGCTAACTAAATAGCTATTTCCTTCGAGCCGTGTGCGAACAATCCTTGTACCTAGAAACTCATTGCCGTTCTACTTCTAGAAATTAGCGTTTAAGCGGATACGCTTAAACTGTCGTCTCGTAGATCCATATCCACCCTTTATTTTTGCAGCGTTTGCATTTAAGTCCTTACTTTTGATAATTTGTTTCAGTTTTATAGTTTCTTTTAATTACCTTCAAGTCTTGTGGTTTTAAATAATTACAATTCACTCTTATAGTTTTGAGTATTTACATAACGATGAAGTTTCAGTTAATTATATTTTAGTTCAATATTTTTGGGTATTTACATTATAGTCGTTCAATTCCAGCTAATTACATTTCAGTATAACAGTTTGTTTTATTACAAATCGGTCAAGTTTCTGTAAATAAAATTTTAGTTTCTTTTTTGGGTTTAATTTGTTAATCCAGTTTTTACCGCGACCTTTAAATACAACAAACCCAACATGTGAATCATCAAAAAATGTCGGCGAAGCTTAGTCAAACCTTTGTTGACCTCACCGGAGCTTCACCGTAGAAGTAAAAGATTAGGTATATAGTTCATGACGAACGAATATACACCTCGAGATATAGTTCACGAATGTGTGCACTTTGCTAGACAATCGGCAACCCCGTCAGAGGTTTGTCTGACCTCCGACGACCTCCGCTTGTGACAGAAGAGGATAAAGGGTCATCATTTTAAAGGAAATTCACTTTCACAAATGTGTATATAATTCACGACTGTGTATGCATTTTGTCGAAAATTTGTTCCACCACTGACACACGGGTAAGTGGTGGCCGCGGGTTTGGAAAAAGCTCTAGTGTGATTTAAAATTAGTTGTGGGAAGAGAGTTGGGCTAGATTGTATTGTGTTTGAGATTATGAGAGAAAATGTTGCACTTTTTCGGGTTAATTTCAGTTTATTGACTTGTGTTTTTAACCAAAATTGATTTGGTAGACTAACTTTCAAAAATCTTGATTTAGTGAATGTGTTTTGCATTGTTAATGATTTAGTGACCTCCCGTCAACTTTTTTGAATGAAAAAGTTTGTAAATTACCAATTTAGTCTGTATAGTTTGAAACTTTATAATATAACGTTAAAATTTTAAAATATGCATATTTTAGTTCCAAAAAAGTTCAATTATAATAATCCGACGTAATTTTTTGTAACACAATAAACAAAATTTTATATACGATTCAAAAGTTTGTCAAAAATGTATTTTGTTTATTATTATTGCAGAAATGGTAAAATACTTCTTGTATTTTTTTTTTAAAACTACTACTTTTTAGAAAAGATAAATTTTAAATATAATAAGTAAGAAATAATATTATTATTATTTTCAAAAAGAAGAGAATTAAAAAATAATATCTATTTTTAAATAAAGACTTTTTTCTTCGATTTTTTTTAACATGTAAATCTCTTTCCAAAATAAATAAAGTTCTTAGAAAATGTTTATTTAAAGGAAAAAAATTCCTAAAGAAGAAAGTTTTAGTAAACAATTCAAAAAAAAAAAATCTTAAGTAAACATCATATTGTTAAAATAGAAAACATTACGTATAATTTTACTACGTTTTCAAAAAAAAAAAAAAACTCACATTTTCTTGAAAAAAATTTCTCTGAAAAATTGCATTTTTTTTGAGAAAAAGTTGCTTAATTGAAAATGTGCCTTTTTCCCAGAAATAGTTTTTTTCCTTTGAAAACATGTTCATTTTATTATTTTCATCAATTTACTAGCTTAACTGTTACTTTATAAACTATGGGGACTGCATAGTAAATATTTTAAACTTCTAAAGTTAAGTTTAACGTTTTCCATCGAAAAAGTTAACGACATGTCACTAAATCATTAAAAATGTATAACAGAGGTAACTAAATCAAGATTTTTGAAAGTCAGGTTATCAAATCAAATTTGATCCAAAACATAGATCACTAAACTGAAATTAACCCCACTTTTTCGGAAAGAAAGATTTCAAACCTTTTTGGAAATATAGCTTAAAATAACATTTGTGGGTAATTTCCTTAATTAAAAATTATGATATAGGTAGATATTTCTTAACAACTCGTAATTAGACTTTCTGAATGTCATTTAATCGATAAAATATTAGGTAGATCTGACCTATCCATTAAAATAGTGATTTCAACCAATACAACTTTAGTACTCTTATATTTATTTTAATTTAACCGTAGATCCAACAATGATTTCATAATATTTTCTATAATTTTATAAGTTGAGAATGCCAGATTTTTTTTATAATCCACCAAATATTTACTTCTTTTAATCAATGTACATCAAATTTAACCCATAAATAAAATTATTATTAATATTGAATGATGGATTGAATATTCTATTATTATATACTACATGATACCCTTTATTAATAAAGGTAGCATCATTACAAAATAGCATCTAACGAGTTAACATTGATAGAGTTTCAAATTCGTATAACCAGTTCCAAAAATTATATGGTAATAATGTGCACACTTACATTACTCTTTATTTCATATATACCAATGAAGATAAAATGATGTAACTGCATTTTTTTTCATAATTTCTAGTAACAAGAAGTATGCTGAGTAATGTAAAAGGCTGTGTACTTGTTTGCTAATAAAATTTTAATGACAGTGTAAAATCTAAAGTAAAACCGAATTTTCTTTTTGTCAAAGAAGAAAAATTCATCAAGCATAATGTGATATCTAAAACTTACTTTAGCCAAATATAACTAGCATGACACTAAAAAAAAACTAAGTATGAGGCGAGTTATGAATTAGCTAAATTTAATATGATATGAAATTGGTACCTATTTCTATAATTCTTTCCAGGGTTGGGTACGGTCCGGTTTTTGGTAAAACCGGAATCAAAACCGAAATTAATTTCGGTCCGGTTATTTTCGGTTTTCGATTTTCTGAAAATGTGAACCGAACCGAACCGGACCGAAACAAACCGGTTCGGTTCGGTTCTGATTCGGTTTTTCGGTACCGGTTTTGGTTTTCCGGTACCGGTTTTGGTTCACTTATAACAAGGCAATACAAAACTTCACTTATAACAACAAACCCAAAAAAACCCAGAAATTTCCAGATTCTTTATCCAGTCGGTTACTTAGGATTGTAAAAAGAAATTCATCAATTGAAAATAAGAGGAACTAAGAAAGTATTTTTAATAATTATGTAAAAATAAAAATGCAAACAACAAAATGGATGGTATGGATGCTCACCATTGGAAATTTGGAAGAGAGACAGAGAGAATGCGGCTAAGAAGAGCGAGAGTAATAACTAATAACTGATAAGGTCCATAAGGATATGGAAGCCCTAAAAACATTTACATTATTGGTTCTTTATTTTCTTTATTTGTTTCTTTATTTAACCAAAGAAATTAATTTGTACATGTATGGTATAGAATTAATTTGTATATTTTTTCGGTTTTTTCGGGTTTTTTTCTGTTTTACGGTTTTTTTCGGTTCGGTTATGCAGTGAACCGAAACCGGCCAGAATGGTTTTCGGTCTTCTCGGTTTCGGTCTTTTTCGATTTCGGTTTTTTCGGTTTCGGTTTTTTTCGGTTCGGTCCGATTCGGTTTCCGGTCTGGGTCGGTTTTCGCGGGTTTTTGCCCAGCCCTAATTCTTTCTATCAATATTACTAGCCAAATTTTTTTATCCATGTGATTCCATTTGTACTCACATTTACACTAACACTGTCGTACACCCGATACATTATAATTTAGTTTGCACCATTTACTAAAAATACAACACATATTAACGGATCCAAAAATAACTATATTAAAATTAATTCAAAATTAAAACTAAAAAATTATATTGATTGGTACACCCTTAATTATATTATACCGGATTCATAGCGAGTGTTTATCTCACATTTATGTTTATGTGGACCCAATAACAAAAAAAAATATAAGAGCAAAATCATATGTAATACTTTAAATAACTTGTAGCTTAGACATATAAAGTATAGGTAATACCGTAATATTTTAAATGTATAAGATATACTAATAAAATTTAGTTTTTATTTGAAGTTTAGACATAAAAAGTGATGATATTTCTCGTAGTTAAAAATATTTCAAATACCACTGGCCAAAAACTTGGAGTTTTTTGCCAAAATGGTACAGTGGACCACTTAAATTCCCAGAATGGGCTACCTTTCTGAAATATTCCCAAAATGGTCTACTTTCGAAAAACGACCGATCGAAATGATTAAAACGACCGGTCGTTTTATTATTGAAATCTCTGAAACAATTTGGACAATAAACGATCGGTCGAATTGGACAATACGACCGGTCGTTTTTCAGACAAAAACGATCGGTCGTTATGTACATTTCGATCGGTCGTTTTTGGTCTGAACTCACTGGAAGAAATCATACCTAAAACGATCGGTCGTTTCTGAAAAATGATCGGTCGTCTGTTGAAAAACGATCGGTCGTTTTTCAGAAACGACCGATCGACTGTAAAGAATTTACAGAACAAGGATTTTTTGCAGTTTTGGACACTGATTTGACAAAAAATATATAAAAACATGATCCCCTTTTTGAACATGATCTCTTAAAAAATGATGTCGTAAATTAATATGTTTAGTACGAGAGTGTTGGATCGGATTTTTCGAAAGATTTATGCACTAGACTAGTATTATAACATAAAATGATGTCGTAAATTAATATGTTAGGTACAAGATGTGTAGGTGACGTTTTACTAAACATCCGATTTAAAACAAGGAAATGGGACAACATCCGATTTAAAACGAAGTTAAACAAATCTAAACGATTAAGGAAAACGAACGATAAAATGCAAGCGAAAAATTGGCCATAGTTTTGCCTAAAAACGGTCAATCGCCACAAATGAAAACAACAAAAATAACCCAATCAACTAGATATATATGCGCACAAGTTATAATAACATCAAAATCGCATTTGTAGAATTATAAATACGCAATCTCACAACGTCATATAAATTAACACGTAATGATAAATAGCAACATAACATAAAAAAGATTCATAACATAAAAACGGTCAATCGCAACAAATGAAAACAACAAAAATAACCCAATCAACTAGATATATATGCGCACAAGTTATAATAACATCAAAATCGCATTTGTAAAATTATAAATACGCAATCTCACAACGTCATATAAATTAACACGTAATGATAAATAGCAACATAACATAAAAAAGATTCATAACATAAATGCAAAGCGTTTGCTACTTATTACATCAAAAACAACGTTGGAAGAAAATGAAAAACAAAGGAAATACAACGCAAAATAAAAGAGAGGTATTTCTCCCCCTTTGACATCATAAATGAAAAACAAATGAAATACAACGCAAAAATAATCAGTTGTAACTGTGGATGATCAGTTGTAAGCTCGGCATGAATGCATGTATGAGGACCGTTGTACACCGACACTTCAAAAAATCCATGTTTCTTTCTTAGTGAAGCTCGTAGTTTCCATTTGCATTGTTGAGTTTCGGCCAGTTTACAACGAATTTCCCAAAATTTTGCCTTCGAACTTTTAGTGGAAAAATGGATGTTACGTTTGATTGACCAAAGTTTTATTCCCTTTTTCAACATTTCTTTATCCCTAAATAAAAGACCAATAAAATGATCATTAACTTGAGGATCCCAAAATCCAGGATACATCATATAATTTCGTCTCTGGTTACTATAATTTTCTTGAGTGTCGAACGGTTCATTAAACAAACTTGACATTGGTTGATGCATAGGAATTTCATCGGAAATAGTATTATTCGCCAATTGTGACCCACTTGATTGGTTGTTTTCATCCTCATCCATATACAAGCCCATTTCAGATGATAATTCTTCGTACTCAACTTCTTGTACATTTTCTTCGTCATCGTCAGACTCGTTTTCGCTAATATTGAAGTCCGGATCTTCATCCTCTGGTTCATCCCCAAGTTCTATCGACCAACCAATATTATCTGCCAATCGACACACTGCATCCAAATGTGTCAAATCTGGTTCGTTGTTCTCAGAATATACCTCTAGCATTGGCTCCTGTCGAATGGGTGTTCTACTTGATGTACCGATTTCATGCATTGGCTCTTGTCGAATGGGTGTTCCACTTGATGTACCGATTTCATTAGTGGAAAGAATATTATAATACAACCCGTAATCTTGATCAGAAGAGTAAACTTGCTCAATTTCAACATATAACTCTATAAACGTTCTTCCATTTTCTTCTATTAACTCAAGCATGGTTTCCAACGAATCATTATCATCAACAGCCAATCGCATATATTTAAACTCAGTAAGTGTGGTCAGATATGGATAACGACATGTTAAACTCAAACGATTTGAAGTCGATGATACATCAAGTACCTTAAACAATTTTTCCAAAAATTGGTCGTATGTCGTGTTTCTAGATACCTTAAAAAAAAATTTATAAGAAATATCATAAGATAACCCCTCGCTATTAGTTTCCATTATCGTACCTCCCCAATAACACATAATTGTAGTATTTTTCATTTCGATAACCACACGGTAAAATTAACAATTTTACTCAAATAATACTCCAACAACACAAAATATTGAGCTTTTACCTGTTTTGGAAGAGATCTGATATTTGCCCTAAAATGATCTAAGAGCTCTGTTTTTTTTATTTTTACAGTGGTCTGGGAAATGAGATGAGTACAGTGGTCTGGGGAAATGAGATGAGTTTGTTAAGTACAAGTATTTCTGAAAAACGACCGATCGAAATGTACATAACGACCGATCGTTTTTGTCTGAAAAACGACCGGTCGTATTGTCCAATTCGACCGATCGTTTATTGTCCAAATTGTTTCAGAGATTTCAATAATAAAACGACCGGTTGTTTTAATCATTTCGATCGGTCGTTTTTCGAAAGTAGACCATTTTGGGAATATTTCAGAAAGGTAGCCCATTCTGGGAATTTAAGTGGTCCACTGTACCATTTTGGCAAAAAACTCAAAAACTTGTTTACCCATATGGTCCCATTTGTTAAAGACGTTATGTGGACCTAAAAACAAGAAAATATGAAAGCAAAATTTTAAATGTAATATTTGAAATAAAAATACAAAGTAATAATATATTGTCGTAGCTAGAAATATTTCAAATTAATTCACCCTCCAAGAAAACGCGGCGTTGCCACCGTCAGCATAAAGAAAGAAAGAAAAGAAAAGAAAAGCGTATGACAGGATGTCAAACAAATTAAATTACCAAAACACCCCTATCTTTTCCAATTGTTACATAATCAACCCAAAACCACTACTAAGTAGCTCAACCTCTTCCCAAACCCTCAAACCCATCTCTCTCTCTCTCTATATATATATATATATATAGATACATATATAGCATATGATCATTAATATCTTATACTACTTTAGCACTGCCCCATCATTAAGTTAAAAGGGTAATAATTAAAAAACCAAATATTTGTTTTTTTTTTTAACTTTCTCCTTTGTATCTGCTTAATTAACAGATCATTTGGCTGATTGGCTCAGATCTTTAGGTAATTACTAAATTCTTACAGGCTTAATCTCCTTTTTTTTATTACAGCATTTTTTTAAAACTAGCAAGTAAAGTGGTTGGATAAGATCTCATCTGGGTATTTTTTATTTAATTATTTTGTTCATAATGTAAGTTGGGTTTTTGGATTTAGTCATCAGATTTTAGGGTCACCAAATTTTTTGACAGTTGGATAATATAATAATACTATTTTTGTACGTATGTATTTTTATGTTTGTATGTCACTTGGGCTTTTTTTTATTTTATTATTAAAGTTAAATGAGACGTGATAAACTGGTGATGGTGTAGCTGTTATACTTACATAAGCATATAGTAATTATGTACTTATTTTTACTAATATTTTACCAATACTATTTTATACTCCAGGGCCTTATTTTATAGCTTGCTTTGGATTCTTCATAATTTGGCCCCCATTTTAGTGTTTGATGATTTGATCTGCAGATTATAATAGTATTTTTTTTTCTTTGCATCTGCAGATTAAAGGTACCTTTTTTTTGGCTTGTTGATATTGGGTTGTGTGCTATTTGAGGAAAATATGTATTTTTTATAAAATGATGTTTTTTTTTTAATAAAAAAGACTGTTTATCAAGTGATAGAGTCATAGAGATGTGAGAAAAAGTCTCATCTTTTATAGATCTTTGATAGTAGCTTTTATTTTATTTATATAAAGTTTGAATTTCTGATTATAATATATTACTAGTACTATTTAATCTTGAGAGCCAGAGTCTTATTTTTTAGCTTGCTTTGGTATCTTATTAATTCTTTGCATCTGCAGATTTATAGGTACCTTTTTCTTTTGCTTGTTGATATTGGGTTGTGTCCTATTGAGGAAAATATTATTATTTTTTTATATAAAGACTGTTATCAAGTGATAGAGATGTGAGAATAAGTCTTCATTTTTTATAGATTTTTGATTGTAGTAGTAGCTTTTATTTATATAAAGTTAAATTTCTGATTAAACAATTTATATATTAGTGTGTTGGAAAGAGCAAAAGGGGATTTTGAAATCAGATTTACTCTTATACTATTATAAGATTTTCTATTTCCTCCATATATCCAATAATTTTTTCTTTAGGGTTTAAGTTACAAAATCTATGATAATGGTACCATGAGTCCTAAATCCATGTTTGATATATAAATCTTGTTCTTAAGAAAGTGCTGTAATATAATACTACTATTTATGTATGTAATTATGTATGTATGTATCTGTTTGTACGTCACTTGGACACTTTCTTAATTTATTATTAAGTTAACTAAGTCGTGCTGAATTGGTGATAGTGTAGCTGTTATACTTACATAAGCATATAGTAATTTTGTACTTGTTTATAATTTATTACTAGTACTATTTAATATTGAGAGCCAGGGCCTTATTTTTTAGCTTGCTTTGGTTTTTTCATAATTTGGCTCATTTAGTGTTTGATGATTTGCCTCTGATTATAGTATTTTCTTTGCTTCTGCAGATTATAGGATCTTTTTCTTTTGCTTGTTATTTTGGGTTTTGTGCAATTTGAGGAAAATAGGTTTTTTTTTTTATAAGAAGACCGTTATCAAGTGATAGAGATGTGAGGAAAAGTCTTCATCTTTTATAGTAGATCTTTGATAGTAACCTTTACTTTATTTATATAAAGTTTGGATTTTTGATTATATTAGTGTGTTGGAAAGAACAAAAGGGGATTTTGAAATCAGATTGTTGAGTGCAAGATAGAGATAAAGAGAGATGTGGAAGAAGATTTACTCAGTGTAAGGTTTTCTATTTCTTCCATATATCCAATCATTTTTTCTTTAGGTTAAGTTGCAAAATCTATGATAATGGTACCACAAGTCCTAAATTCTTGCCTGATCTACGGATCTTAGTTTTTGAGAAAGTGATATACTTGGTTTTACCTCTTTGTCAATTCTATGTCTGATCTTTGCTAATGCACTTTTATTTTTGCTTTCTTATAATTTGAGATCAGGTGACATTCTATTCTAGAAGTTAATACATAGTCTAGCAATGAGTTCGAGATCGTTCAAAGGCTATGATAAAACCCAAGAAAAGTCCATCCCTATGACAGTGACTTTCGCTCGGAAAACTTCATCGGGTCGACATGTCAACTACTCTAGAGATTCAAACGACATCGACAGCGAAACAGAGAGCAGTGAATTCGCAAATTACAGTGTCCATTTACCTCCAACTCCAGATAATCAGCCTATGGACCTTTCGATTTCGCAAAGGGTTGAAGAACAATATGTATCTAGTTCTTTGTTTACGGGTGGATTTAACAGTGTTACCCGTGCCCATTTGATGGATAAGGTTATCGAGTCCGAGACAAGCCATCCCCAGATGGCAGGAGCGAAAGGATCATCTTGCAATATACCTGGTTGTGACGGGAAAGTGATGAGTGACGAGAGGGGTGAAGATATTCTCCCTTGTGAATGCGATTATAAGATATGCAGAGACTGTTACATAGACTCGGTAAGAACCGGAGATGGGATTTGCCCGGGTTGTAAAGACCCTTATAAAAACACCGATTTGGCTGATAGAACGATGAATAGTGCGCCTTTACCTCTCCCAGCTAATGTGAGCATGTCCAAGATGGAGAGAAGGTTGTCTCTGATGAAATCGACGAAATCAATGATGACTAGGAGCCAAACTGGGGAATTTGACCACAATAGGTGGCTTTTTGAAACTAAGGGAACGTATGGGTACGGGAATGCAATTTGGCCTAAAGACAGGGGAATTGGGAATGAAAATAGTGATGAGGGTACCGGTGATCCCACGGAGCTTCTTAACAGACCCTGGAAGCCTCTAACCCGGAAATTGAAAATACCCGCTGCTATCATTAGCCCGTATAGGTATTGATACTACCGTATAATTCTTAGTTTTTATAGTTTTCTTTTTTTCCTCATTTGAACCTAACGAGGGGTAGCATTTTAGGTAAAAATTTAAATGTGAATTACATTAGTCCATGTTCCGCTAGTAAAGTGTAGGAATTGGTGTATCAAGATAAGGCGCTAGGCGAGGACCAGGCGCCTAGGCATTCGGTGACCTAGGGGGAAAACAATCAGGCTAGGCGGGAAAAAGGCGGCCAATTATGCCCTAGGCAGACTCATTCCGCCTAGTGTCTTTTGAAACCTTGCTAGGAATGAATTAAAAGTTCCCATATGTTACTGTGTTGATTATTTCTTGACTGGGTTTGGCTTTCATTTGGACCACATTTTTCTTATCTGTTATGTCCAAGGTGAAATTTTACTTTTGTTTGGAGGGTACTTCTTAAGTTTTGCGAACTTGATTCTCAGACGATAGGTAAACAAATATTGGCTATATTTGAAATTTCCGGAGCATTACTTTTTGCTACTATCCTGGCTGTCCATTTAAAATCTGAAAGTTGAACCCTTTTGATCGTAGTATGTTTACTTTCTCCATAAACCTTTTCTTTTGATCTTGTCATATACTCATTTTACATGTTATGATATGTGTTTGTTTAATGATGCTTTTTGTCCCGACAAGTTTTCGGGACATGCATGTAAGCATTCGACATCTTCATATGTAAATAGTTATGTACATGTTTTTCCGAGGTTGAATCTTACTATTATAGTCAGTAATTAATACAGTGTTGTGAAATGTTATGTCTTTTGGACAAGTGTTAAATGTTGTTTTGTGCTGGTTTATCATATCTAAATATTCTTCTTTATGTGTAATCTTTACAATTGACTTGTAACATTCACTCAATAGTTTAACTTAGCTTAGCAAGACTATCTTGCTCTGCCTAGCTCCATCCCTTTACCATGATTTTTATAAGTTTATCTATATTGGTTTGCTTTATTTCCTTCCTTGAACATGTAACATCCAATCTTAGTATAACTTCGCAGGCTTCATGTCAGCATAGTCGTTTCAATTTGTTTCCTTAATCACGATTGCTATCAATTTTATTACCTTTCTTCAACACACAACATTGACTCATACTATGATTTCACAGGCTTCTAATCTTAGTGCGTATAGTTGTTCTCGGATTTTTCCTTACATGGAGAGTCAAGCACCCAAATGATGATGCCCCATGGCTATGGCTAATGTCCATCATATGCGAGATATGGTTTGCCTTCTCGTGGCTTCTCGACACCCTTCCCAAGTTCTGCCCCGTCAACCGCTCTACCGACCTAGCTGTCCTTAAAGAAAAGTTTGAAACCCCAAATCCTCAAAACCCCACTGGTAAATCTGACCTCCCCGGAATGGACATATTTGTCTCCACCGCAGACCCTGACAAAGAACCCCCCCTCGTCACCGCTAACACCATACTCTCGATCCTAGCCACGGATTACCCAGTTGAGAAACTGGCTTGCTATGTATCCGATGATGGAGGAGCTCTTTTAACTTTCGAGGCTATGGCAGAGGCTGCAAGTTTTGCGAATTTGTGGGTCCCCTTTTGTAGGAAACACGATATCGAGCCGAGGAACCCTGAGAGCTATTTCAGTTTTAAGAAAGATCCCTATAAGAATAAGATGCGGACGGATTTCGTTAAGGATCGTAGGAGGGTTAAGAGAGAGTATGACGAGTTTAAGGTCAGGATTAACGGTTTGCCGGATTCGATTCGACGGAGATCTGATGCTTATAATGCTAGAGAGGAGATTAAAGCAATGAAGCTGCAGAGAGAGAAGGGTCACGACGAGCCATTGGAGAGTATAAAGATTCCAAAGTCTACGTGGATGGCCGATGGGACCCACTGGCCTGGCACCTGGGTTGTCTCTTCGAGTGAGCACTCTAGAGGTGACCATGCCGGTATTATTCAGGTAACTTTTTTTTTGATTTTTTGGTTTGGAAATGAGGCATTGTTTGGTAAATACTGCTTTCGTTTTATTTTGTTTCCAAGTATGGGTTTTTGTTAACCGTAATATACCAACATATAACTGTTGGTTGTTTTGTTCCTCTAACTTGGCATTTATTATAGTGATACACCCAAGTAAAAATTGTCTGTTGATTCAGCATCCCTCATCAATTTAGATTGATGCGGATGTACAAAATCCAGAATATCCTTTAGTTTTTGTTGAATACTTTACCACTGGGTTCTTGGTACTAGCATATACTTATATATTTGATTCCTTTCATTACTATCAATAAGGCCTTTTGGTGGGAATCGACGGACTCTAATAGTTTTGTTAAATTTTTTCGTTTATTTGTAGGATAAAGTTTTATAGCAACTTATAATATACAAACACAAATGCTATGTAGATCGGGTGTGCTACTTATGATTTTGAGGTTTAAAAAAGGAACTCGTTGAGTGCCAAGTACCTTAAATTTAAGTAGACTGAGGATTGGTTCTTCCCCTGCCTTCAAAAGTAGGGTGCATGACCCTATCTAGTCCAGAAAAGTAGGCAATTACATAGTTGTTGTACAGAGCAGTACAAAACACCATCTCAGAGGTTAATAAGTTTTAGCAGCTTTGTGCAAGACTCAAAATTTATATATTTTCTCAATGGAAATGAGAAAGGCATGTAGTTCCGTGGTGTGCTTCCTGAACATGTTTCTTTTCTGTCTCTAAACTAGTATATAGGGCCTTTTTGTTGATGGCTCTAATCTTCTTTTTGTTTTCACAGGTGATGCTAAAACCTCCAAGCGACGAGCCCCTTCTCGGAGAAACAAATGACGATTCTACCCCCCTTGATTTTGCAGAAGTAGACATCCGTCTCCCGATGCTCGTATACGTATCTCGTGAAAAACGTCCCGGATACGACCACAACAAGAAAGCAGGTGCAATGAACGCTCTTGTCCGAGCCTCAGCCATCATGTCCAACGGTGCCTTCATTCTTAACCTCGACTGTGATCATTACATATATAACTCTCAGGCTTTAAGAGAAGGCATGTGCTTTATGATGGACCGTGGTGGAGACCGATTGTGCTATGTCCAGTTCCCTCAGAGGTTCGAAGGGATCGACCCCTCAGATAGATACGCCAATCATAATACGGTGTTTTTTGACGTGAATATGCGGGCCTTAGACGGGCTTCAGGGACCGGTGTATGTCGGGACTGGGTGTATGTTCCGTAGGGTGGCACTTTATGGTTTTGACCCTCCGAGAACGAAGAATTATAACACAGGTTTGTACAGTTGTTGCTTTCAATGTTCGGCTGAAAATATATAGAAATGTTTTTTAATATGAGGAGCTAATGATATATAAAAGGATTGTTTTAATATATATGGTGAAAAGCAACTTTTAGTCTATTATACAAAACGAGGCTACTATGAGCCTCTGTTGTTTTTCACAATGAAAATAAAATGTTAACGAATAGGCAAACTGACGAACTCATACTTGTTTGTTACAATTTATAACAGATTAGTCTGATTGCAGTTTTCGAGCGAATAAGATGATTAATTTAAAGGTTTAGAAATAAACCTAGATTCATTCAGCTTAAAATTTTCTAGCTTATTCAGCCGAAAATCAGTTAAACTCAGCTTTAAGCAGGCCAGCCAAAAGGCGATCTAGCTTTTAGCAACAAAAAAAAGCAAAAAAAGTTTACCCTCATAGGCTTGAACAAACAACACCTAAACGTAGAATCGCCCCTATATATCTGTTTTGTATGATTTGACCCTCTGAAATTAAAATTACCATGCAGGATGTTGTAATTGTTGCTTCCCGAAACGCAAGAAAACCTCAACAGTTGATGATGAGAACCGAGCACTCCGGATGGGGGATTACGATGATGAAGAAATGAATTTGTCGCAGTTCCCGAAAAAGTTTGGTAATTCGTCTTTCCTTATCGATTCAATTCCGGTGGCTGAATTCCAAGGCCGGCCATTGAAAGATCATCCAGCGGTCGAATATGGGCGCCCCCCTGGTGCTCTTACGATTCCTCGGGACCTTCTAGATGCTTCCACTGTTGCCGAGGCTATTAGCGTAATTTCTTGTTGGTACGAGGATAAGACAGAATGGGGGAGCCGAGTAGGGTGGATTTATGGGTCGGTGACTGAAGATGTGGTGACGGGGTATCGTATGCATAACCGTGGTTGGAGATCAATTTATTGCGTTACGAAAAGAGATGCTTTTCGTGGAACCGCTCCTATAAATTTAACCGATCGTCTACACCAGGTCTTAAGGTGGGCCACGGGATCGGTCGAGATTTTCTTCTCAAGGAACAATGCGTTTTTAGCTAGTTCAAAGATGAAGATCTTGCAAAGGATTGCGTATCTAAACGTGGGTATATACCCATTTACTTCCATTTTTCTCATCGTTTATTGTTTTTTACCAGCGCTTTCTCTTTTCTCGGGACAGTTCATTGTCCAATCCCTCGACATTCAGTTTCTTACGTATCTGTTGATCATTACGATAACGCTTTGTTTGTTGGCCATACTTGAGATCAAATGGTCAGGAATAAACCTCGAAGAATGGTGGAGAAACGAACAGTTTTGGTTAATAGGTGGCACGAGTGCCCATTTAGCTGCTGTTCTTCAGGGCCTTCTAAAGGTTATCGCTGGGATTGAAATATCGTTCACATTAACATCCAAATCAGGTGGTGACGAAGACGATGAATTTGCAGACTTGTACATTTTAAAATGGACGGCCCTGATGATACCACCTATCGTGATCATGATGGTGAACTTGATCGGGATAGCCGTCGGATTTAGCAGGACTATATATAGTCAGATACCTCAGTGGAGTAGATTGTTGGGAGGGGTTTTCTTTAGTTTTTGGGTTTTGGCTCATTTGTATCCGTTTGCAAAAGGGTTGATGGGAAGAAGAGGGAGAACACCCACGATCGTGTTTGTTTGGTCAGGGCTTATTGCTATCACTATCTCTCTTCTTTGGGTCGCGATTAATCCCCCTGACGGTGCTTCGGAGATTGGCGGATCCTTCCAATTTCCGTGATTTTTTATTCGTATTTTTGTTATCGGAGTTAAATCGACATTGTCGTTTCATTTAATTTTTCTTGTTTGAAAGGAGGATTGACGACACATTATATGTAACCTGACTTTGAGGAAATGGAAACTGGTTATTAAATGTTTTTTCCAGTTCCAGAAACTAGAATATAGAATGGCTTAATGAACCCCATTGCATTAGTCTCTGAGGTTCCGAGGAGAATTGGTTCTTCTGTTATACATACATATGTTGGATTATGTGAATATCGAACAGCCTTTTTAACCGACCAGTGTAGAAGTGTCGCGCTTCAAGTTTTGAATAAATTAGTTCATTCGTCTCAAATAAAATGCCTTAGTTGCATAGTAGATTCTAGTTACATTTCGTTGGGTAATTGTGTAACAAAATGTACCAAACGTTGTTTACTATCTTTCACTTCACAAACAGCTGTAGTGCCCAAAAAAATTACAGTATAGCTGTTTAACGAGTTCAGAGTTAATATTAAATTATGCAAATAAGAGCATATTCCTGAACCAATCAAAGGATAGTAAATGAATTGATTAAGTTGGCATATGGATGGAGTATAATGGAATAGGGTCATATTGAATTCCCCTCTGAAATGAGGAATGGAAGGGAGCCACTACGAAGAAGTTGGGAGTTACAAAAGCTTCGAGCTCATATTGATTTGGGTTGAAAATCGTAATTGAACCCTTTTGAGTTTTAACTTCTCATTGTTCCTAAGTAGCTCAGTAGTAAAGCGGTCGGCAATTAACTGATTGGTTCGTAGGTTCAAATCCCATTTAGGAGGATTTGCGTCATTCTTAATGAACTTGCTTTGTCTTTGTTTCTATGGCGTTCTATCTATTGTATCATAGAATAGTTTGAGAGCACAGGAAATAAGTTCTGTAGCCAATTTGGTAAAATTTGCAATGGAAAAATCAAAATGATGTTTACGAGTACAATAACGACTCTCAAATAGTTCAATATTTCCATTTTTGCGTAACATAACAGAGTGGCTCTTCACACGCTATGCCTATGCGTACATGTTTTCATGTTATGGGTTAGAGTAGAAGTTTTCAAGCGTTAATCAAGGCCGGTTTCAAATATTGTTTTTTTAAATCCGAGAACATATATATAATGAAGGTATGCTTTACGGTAACTTTATATTAATGTTACAATCCGCCTAGATAAATAGTGAAAACTGAGAATCAACCAGCAAGGACCCAAGTTACATGGTTGTCATTTCTAATATTCTATGCTAATATACCAAGTACAAATGTACAAATCAGATATGGCATTCATATCACATATCATCACCCCTAGTTTCTCACATATCGTCTGCACTAGCTTCTGGAGGAGCAGGTCTTCGTAACCTTTGCCGTGAGCTACGGTGACGGGTTGGATGACGACCGAATTTCATTCTCATCGTCCGCTTTAATCTTCCAGTCTCCATAAATAAATGTCGTTCTGATGGTACAATCACACACTCTGGAGGTGGTATGGGATATCTCACTAAATCGTAACAGTATGAGTAATACATATACCTGTCGAAAAAATCATAAATCTCATCTTGAATGATAATGTGGTTGATAGAACATGTAAACAATTTTATTTACTGATTTTGACTTAATAAAATTGGTACATAAGCAACAGTACTATGTTAAGTCATGTTTAAATTATTGATGTTAATTTTATCCAAGTAATCAATTAATTATAATGAATATTTATAATGGTCTCTGGATCTTGCAAACACCATTTAACGTTTTATCTGGGTAACCGTGTCGATTTAATTTCTAGAAGAACCAGCGCAATGAGATAAGAAATTGATACAACTCATTCTGTGAAGAGTAATGACCGGTAATCTAGCTGGTACATTTTTTTGCGACGAGCAGTGTCCGGTCCTGTCCTAATTGAAAATTTTCAATTTGTCGTTTCGTCAGTGTGATAGTCGTGATAGTCGTGAACTTAGATTAACGTATTCTAAAGCAGTGACATTAGTGATAACAATACCTTTCTCGGAATTTAGTCATGGCATCACGGCGTGACGGAGTGATGATGTTAAAGTCAGCCGACTCGAGCATCGTGGTAGTACCGTCACATTGAGGCGCAGGAAGCTGTTGGATTGGATCGACGGTGCAACCTTGGAGAACAAGGTCCTTGAATTCAGAGGCAAAAGGCTGGTATTTATAATTTACGCTATACTTTCCTCCGTTAGTGGCCCATTTAGACCCGTCCCAAATAGTGGCGTATAAAGACATTGGCTTTGATGGGTAGTCTGATCCCATTGCGTCGTTCTGGATCACTTGCCTTATCGGGATTTCGTCTATGTAAAATCTGAACATACGTAATAACATGAAATTTATAATAGTGCTATGTAAATTATGACAAAATTATTTTTGATAAAAGACTGTTAAACGGTAATCAGATTAGCTAAATTTTTAGTTTAATTGAGTCTTTGCACGTGACGTGCCGAATTCAGTGCAAGGTCAATCAGGATTCAGGAGTAGTTCTTAATCATAAAGTATGCTCGGTAAAAACAAATTACAAATTTCATTTATGTATTATGTCTCATCTTTTTACAGATGCTAACATATGATTTACTGTTTGAATTAAAAAAGGATAAAACTCTTAACTAAATAATAAGTAGTTCCCAGCTGCTAGTTAAAATAAAAACCAACAATCTTTCCTAAACCACTTACGTTATCATCTATTCTTAGAATGGCAATAATTGTGTACAAAGCAACCCGTAACATTTTGCTTGTTGCAAACTAGATCAGTTTACTTTCAAAAAAAAAAAAAGATCAGTTTTGCCCCAGGTGTATAACAAAATTAGCTTTCCTCAACCAGCCCCAAGTGCAAAAGCAAGATGTGACAATGACAACATTTATGCAGGTTTGTAGGATCATGTTATCGTCTCATATGTATTCGTAAAAAAAAAATTGATTTTTTTTCTAAATCAAAAATTTATTTTATTTCTAAAGTGTTTGTTCAAAAAAATATGTACAATTTAACTTTTTATATTTTTTGGATATTTATTGTTTGTTTTGGCAATTTACTATGTAGTAATAATAATGAATAACTAAAAAAAATATAAAAAGTCAAATTTTACATATTTTTTGAACGAACACTTTACAAATAAAGTAAAAAGTTGATTTAATAAAAAAAAATTGAAAAAAATAACGAATACATATGAAAAAAACGATAATATGAACAAAACATGACCTTACAAACATGATCAAATGTGCACCCAAACAAACCATAATTAGTGAAGAAATGATATGTGCAATTGTATAGAAGAGTGTACAATTTGTGTGAAAATAATTATTCCTTTTACGTGACGATATCTACATATAAATAATAATATGGACACATATTTTACATTCCACCATACTATACATGCACATGACAAAATTGTATTTTCGTATATGCCACAAGGATTGCATCAGGAGTGTTTGAGTGGTGAGTAAATAATTATTTCCCAGATATCCGGACAAAAAATTTAAAGACATCTTCAGGCAAATTGAGAACAAGAAGACATTTATTGTGAAAAGTACAAAAAATCATAGCTGTCGTACAAAGGTTACGAAATAGGTTGATATATGATGTTTTATTCTATCTTGATGGATGTTATGATGTGTTCATTATTATATGCACCCCTATTCTACTTTGAGAGGCTCAATAATTTTTCTTGGAAATTTCTGTGGTCCAAATAGAAGATTTTTGGCTATTCTTAAACTTTGGGTTGATTATAATTCCATGTTTTGACTATTTATTTTACCTTTTGAAAACTAGACTAGATTTACTACAAAATGTTGATTTTAAATCATGGTTATGTCCATCCATCCTATAATGTATGATGGCATAGCACACAAACTATGCTGGTATGAAAATAATGTGACTGGTAGATAACAATACACTAATTTAGAAGGCAACAAGAAAACATTCAAGAAGTACGTCAAGATGTGCTTTCATGGAAGTGTTTTTCAATCGATATTATGATATATCAATCCAGAGTTCAAGGAACAACGTGAAATTGTTTGGAGATAAAGTGAGCTTATTGTTAAGGTGAAATGTATGCTTTTATCACGAGGAAAAGAAAAAGGATCGAGCTTTGAAAATTCAACATTAAACACTTTTTTTCTTAGATGTTTATAGAGTACTTAATTGACTATTGTACTTCATTAACAAAGAATAAGAAGAACAAAAACAATATATTGCGTCTAAGATCTTCAAAAAGAAACTTCATGTTCCATGTGTGGCTGAAAAACAGTTGTAAAACTAAATATAAAGGTTGCATAGTACTTTATCTAGAGTCTCGGTTTTAAATAAATCAAGTTATATTTTTCCACTAAGACGGAAATAGCTAGAGACTTGCTCAGTTTTTATAGTTGTCAAAGATTCACATAATGATATTAATATACTATAAGCTTTTATTTAACATGTAACGCATATTCTTCACATTTCAACGTACTAACAAAAGTATATGTTAAAGAAACAAGAAAAGGGAGATTTTCTTTTTCTTTCTTATAATTGCTAGCCAACTCGATCATGACCAGTTGGGTAAGAAAAAGAGAAATGGTATGTATAAATGTAAATATGAAATGGCTTACAGCTTACATGATTTGTTTGGAGGTCCAAAGAATAGTGTATTTATGAAACTCCTTAGCGGGGTCGAACCACAAAGTGTATCTCTCTTCTCTACCGCGGTTTGTACTCCCGTTTCCGTATAAATTTGTTTGAAACCTCCACGGCTTGCCACGCACATTTCCCAAGAATTCAAAGTCAAGTTCATCGTGGGTCTTCTCGAAAACGTCACCATTCGATGTCTGTCTCATTACTCAAAAAAGTTAAAGAGGAAACTTAATTATTAGGTTTAGAAATAAGCATGGAGCATGCGCTAAGTATCTAAAATAAGGTTAAAAGAAAGTATGCATATTGTTTTACTTTTTTTCACTCAACAATTGCTACAAACGACACCCAGGGTATCGATTCGTCATACAATGAACTTGATAGCTTAATAAACTTGGTCCGATGCAAACATGTTACAAAAATATTGGCATGCACCAACACCCAAAGGTGTAATCTTATATACGAGTTCAAATATAATTACATAATATATTAATTAACTGCATGATGCGATTTATTCGCTCGACGTTTCAAATCGTGAAAGTAAATGTTTCTTTACAATTTAGCAAGATCATTTTGCTGTGAACATATTATTACTTACATAAAATGCAACGACGATACCAGCAGAATAGTTTGATGGCAACTTGATACTCGCACTAAAGAGCCCATAATTATAGTAACTCGATGATATAAATCCAGAACCTGCACATAACTTTAAAAATAAGAAAAGGAACACAAATGTTCAAATGTGACATAAATAATGACGAACAAGGGTACGTACATAAAATAACCACTACTAGCTCTTGAGTAGCTAGTGCTAAATAATCGAAAAATTAAATTCAAGACTCCTACGTAATTAAGTGCTATCTCGTGTGAAATCCATGTTACAGAATATGATACGTTTAGAAGTAGCTAGTGATACATGTAGAAATTATGCCCTTGTGATATTATCATATTAATATAACTTTACAAATGGTTCCCATTTTAAAATTATATAGAATGAAGGTGATACATTAAATTATCATACCAGACTGACGGTTGAGGAGGAGAGAAACGGATGTATCGTCGGGTGATCGAATGATATTAAAATCGCTGAATAGAGGGGCGTAGCCTTGGCCGTATGTGGTGGTGTTTAGGGTGAATGCAGAGGCCGAACGGGAGATGATCAACAAGAGGAGAGAGATTAGAGGGAATATGTTGTGTTTAGATAACAAAAGATGATCCATGTTTTTTGCTTTGTTGTTGTATATTTTTTCTCTTTCCTTTTGTCTCTCCTATAGTTCTGTGTTTTCTTTAATTCAACACAAGTTCTATATATAGCAAGCATTGAAATGAATGGTGGTGTTTAATTGGCTGTTATATATGTTATGTGAGAAATTATTTGGTCATTGAGGACTCCTCCTCTTGTCTTTATAATTGCGCATTATATTTACAAATCTTCTCTGTTTAGTAGTCATATACAATTAACAATAATAGATGTGTGTCAGTGAAGGTATGAGAATGGGTCGTTCAGAGGGCCACATAATTTCTTTTTCTCATCATAGGTTCTAAATCACCAAAATACCTAATCCAAGTTTTAAGGGTTTCTTTGTTTTTTTTTTTTAATTAACACCATGCATGCATATTTTATTAACAAATAAATATTTAGTTTTTGAGCCAAGCTTTCAGCATAGCATTTCTGATCAAGAAAAGGGGTAAAATAACAAAGCCATAATACTAAGAACAGGAAACCTGCACTATTATGTGATTGAGGCAAAAAACCAAAGTACGTGGTAAATACCTTAAATCTCGTATTTTTAGCACAAGAGTTACTACGATGGTTTAGTCTTTACTCCTTATCACTCTGATGTTTATAATAGCTTCACATTATAGCTCCTTGATCAATGTGATCTAAAGAGTATTCAAGAGCAAATGTAAGAGAGAGAAAAAAAAATGGAGATTAAACCTTTAATTATAAAGTAATTTATCAAAATTAAGCTTGGTAAAAAACCAAATAACAGAGAAACACCTCAAAAAATAAGACAAAAGTACACATCTTAGGAGGGAATTACTCAAATGTATAACTTAAAGTTGGCTATCAGTAACATGAGTAGATTGGAATTAACTCTTGGTCTTCAAAATTAGAACCTCATTTTGCTTGATTTTGTTCTAGCTATATTGAATATGAGTTTTCTTCGGGTTAATAACCTAATACATTATGTAATTTGGTTTTTAACTCTAGATTGCAAACACTCTCATTAAGAGTAATTAAAATGAACTACAAGAAATGTCAGGTAATTAGCAAAAAACATGTTTTTGTAAACTTTTGGTAAAATGGGTGTCACTTAATTTTAACAAGAGTTGGCAGCATAATGACTTGCAATTTTGTTGTAAAATTTTACCGATACTCACTTTATCAACAGTTTTCAAAAAATGTTTGTTGTTATCCTGATATTTTTTTATAGTGAATGATTTTCTGTCGATTTTGTAGACTAAATCAATATATCCTCGGCTAAAGAGCCCGTAGTCAAATCACTATTTACTATATATAGTAAAATCTTTATAAATTAATAATGTCGGGAGCATGAAATTTTAATAATTTAGAGATGTATTAATTAATCGATAAATTAATAATTATTATTTTATAGAGATTTTTATCGATTTAATAAATATACTCGTTCATAACATAAATTAACTCATTATAAATTACTAAGAATGCTCGTTAAATTCGTTAGTAAAAACAACTACACTATTTCATTATTAATAATAAGTATAATTTTTTTTACATCTTAAACTGTATAGCAAACTAAAAATATATATTAGAAATATTTAATACGTCTGGTTAATTTTATGTACATTGAGCATCATTGAATAAAATAGTACAACTCATTGTTTAATTGCGCATAGAATTTTATAATTTTTTGATGTAGTCCGCAAACACAATATAAAAGATTTTGGACGCAATAAGAAAATTTATAGATAATATTGAAATAGATTTAAATTTTAATAAAAATAAAATGACTATAGAGTTATATTTCACTAAATCGTTCTAGTACTATTTGTCATTTTGAAAAATTATTAATTTATGAGTTTATTGTGACCAAATATTTATATAAGGATCTTTCAAAAATTTATTATATTATTAATTTATCGAAATTGATGATTTTTTACACTGATCAATTAAGTCGGAACCGGAGAAAAATATTATTTTAAAAAGTTTATTAATTTAGCGAGTATTATTTTATAGAGTTTCTACTGTAAATATATAACATGTTATGTGAATATATAGTATATATTAATCTCCCTAGATCTCATGCATAGAAAATGTCCTATTTTAAAATTTCAGAAAGACTGATAATATTTGGCCATAGTTAGTTTTGAATAATCGACTTGTTTGTAAATTGAAGCAGAAAAAAAAAAGAAATTGGATAATTTTTATGAGAGAGAGAGTATATCGGAAGCAGAGTACCTGACTCTGAGTTAGGGTTACTCTGCTTTCTACGACCATTAGATCTGTTATTAAATTTAAACCGTAACAGATCCAATGGATGTGAAAAGCAGAGTAACCCTGACTCATAGTCAGATACTCTGCTTCCGAGTATATCGTCAAAGATAGCAAGCAAATCATTTAGAGCATCTACAATAGGTGTGTTAAAGTGTGTGTTAACTAAAAATCTTAGCTAATAATACAATTTTGTCTCTCCATTAGATGTGTTAAAGTGTGTGTTAACTTTATAACACTTAAAAAGATTGTTAAAGATAACAATCTTTATAAGTGTTATAACAATATTTTTTTGAATAGTAGTTGCCTCGTTTTATTCTTTGTTCTGTAGATGGTGATGCAAAACCATTTTCAATTTATTTCTTGTTGTTCTTTTAGCATAACAATCTGTTGACAAAGAAAATACTTAAATAACCAAAAATCATTCCAATAAAAATTCTCACCAAATTCTGAAACTTACAAGATATGAACATATACTTCAATTAAATCTAACAAATTGTGTTTTCTACACTAGATCATATACGAATTAAACTTTTTTTATAAAGATATGTTGAAAATAAATAACTTATTTTCCTATTTCTAAAATTCTATTTTTTCTCAAATTTGGCGCTGAAATTTGACGGTAATGTATGGTTGCTGGAAAAAAAAACAGATAACTACTGTATTTTAAATATTTAATTTTAATTAAAATAGATAACATTGTTAAAGTTAAAACTAATGTGGGTGTTTAACTTAATATGCATATGTGTCATTTAATTGTTTTTTAAATGATGATGTGTCACTCGTTAACAATAAAAAATTAACACAACTACTATGGATACCCTAAGTTATCACGTTTGCCAAGTCGGGGCCACCAAATATACTATCTTAATCGTAATTTGATTTACTGAGTTTAAAAATATAGAGACTTTTCACTGTTCTCAATTTGTCATAAACGTTTTGAAAAGGTGTTACTTTAATTTTCTTAATATATTTTCCAAGTACAGCTGCAAGTTTTGTCTCACAAATATCTAATAAAATCCGTTCTCTCTTATTTTACGTAGGACCAGCACTTTTCCCTTGCTATTTGTCATCATCTATTTAAGTTTTCCATGGGAACAATACTTTGGCCTGTATCTGGTTTGTGTATTTCTCCTTGATTTCTTCCTTTCTGAAAATTAAAGAAATCACAAATATTTGTTGATGGAACATAGAAAATATCTCCATATTTTAAGACGGTTTCTACTTAGTACTCTTTTACAAGTTCATCTCTTTATTGATTTTCATGCAGCCCGATAGTGTGTTACTGCGTTACCTTCTATGAAACCGGTTCACAACCCGGAAAGAAAGCAGGTGCAGACAGTCGAGAGCCATGACCCCTCTATTTAAAAAAAAAATTAACAAAAAATAAAATAAAAAAAATAATGTATTTTGATCAAAATCTTAACCACACTCATAATGGGAAAAAAATATTCATTTAGGGTTCAAAAAAATTTATATAGAAATTGTCCTTCACATCTAGGATTTCTGCTTCCTTCATTGTTCACAACTTTTATAAAACATTAGAATAATAAATTGAATGAGCCAATTTTGTCGGAATATATTGGCTACTCTAAAATCTTATGCAAAGTTTTGTCTTATGAATGCAATCTTTACTTTTTCAAAAGCAGAATATAATCGCGGATTGTCTCATTAATAAAATATTTTGGACCTAATCTTTTGAGAAACAGACAAAATTTATAACATTACTTAATTTACGGGTTTACACTTTACACTAGTTTATACAAACACACAGTGATAAATTTATGTTTGGTCTCTGCTCACCAGCTAAAATGTTAAAATTCGACAGCCCTAATCAAAACAATATCAAAATAAGAAAAAGAGAGAAAGTTGTTGTTCATAAGAATAAATTAGAGATTACAATAAAGACAAGAGAAATACCGGGGTACATGAGTTATTATAATAATTAACCACCTCAAATTTAGCAATGACATAATAATTAATGGGAATTAAAAAAAAAAAAACTTCAGTTTTGTAATCATTCTATTATAATAAGTCAACCCAAATCAAATGAGACTGTCTAATTTAGCTATTTTTTTTCCAAAAATACTCATGTATTTTTTTATTAATTACAATAATACCATGCTCCATAAAAAAATAAAATAATAAAATAAAAAATAACAACTAATAACATTATGTGTCTCTCTTTAACAACCAAATATTCTTTTAAGTTTTATACTATTTTTTTTTGTATTATACACGTATTTGTATGATAACTACACTTATTTTTTATATTTTAATTGCATTGCGCGTCACAAACGCAACGCGTGGGACACGATTACTAGTATATATAAAACCGTTTTTTATAACCACCCCGAATTTAGCAATGACATAATAATTCTTTGAACAAGTATTTATATTCTTATATTCTAAAATACACAATAGCTAAATTTACAGTAGTAAGACATATTTATTAATTCAACTATACTATATTTATGTTATTTGACCAACTTAATACCATAGTTTTTTTATTTATTACAAAAATAGTATTTTAGAAAGAAAAGAAAATTATTAAAGTTTCTACACTTCATATTGGTATATATAGCTTCTAAAAAGGATTATTTAAGACTTTGAAGTGTTTCACTCAATTTTCAAAATTAAACTTTCCTAAACATTGTCCTCAAAAATGAAACAGATTGTGGTTTCTATTTCCGAAACGGGTTTTCGGTAAAACACGTTACCGACCCTAAACAGAGTTCGTCGGTTTTTTGTGTTCGTAATGAAGTCTTTGCTCGAACATGCTAGTACACTAAACATCCCTGCATATCTCTAACTTGTATGTTTTGGTAATTTTTCCTATGTGAATTTAAGATTTTACTAACTCATCACAAAAAAGTAAATTAATACACATCTAAGCCTCCAGAAGAAAAGCAATTTAACGATACCTTTCAAATTACAAGAAAAGAGTTAAATTAAATACTAAAGCTAAAAGTGTTTTGATTTGAATAATCTGAGTATAACCTCGCGGCCAATTAAAATAAGTTCGTCTTTGACTTTTATAGAACCAATGGCCGATTACCAACTTTGTATGCTGCTCAAATTAAAGCTAAACGTGCTCTTTCTATATCTTTTATATCATTATGCTAATTGCTAACCTAGGCAGTGTAGGCGTAAGGAAGCTAAGTGTAGACCAAAGGACGACGATATTCCAAAATTTTAACACTGTTCATAAATCATTCCTGTTTTCGTCTCTGGCCCCAAAGAATGAGTAGAACCATAGGAGTACATTGATCACCACCCCATACATTGCTAAGACAGTGGTAAGCAGTTTAAAAATAATTTTTAACATTCCTGGTTTCGTCTCTGGCCCCAAAGAATGAGTAGAACCATAGGAGTACATTGATCACCACCCCATACATTGCTAAGACAGTGGTAAGCAGTTTAAAAATAATTTTTATCTAATATTTTATCCACAAAGACGAGCAAACTATCAAAGTTACTAATAAATTTCACACAACTACAAGTAGGCCAATTATTATTTTTCTGCTGAACAAAGGTTACAAATTCACTACAAGACACCAGCTGATACACCTTATCTGCAATGGTCCCTATAAAAAACTTTCGAAACTGGGAAGTGGTACAATGACCTGGTTTATAACTACTTGTGTTTATAAAATGAAGACAAGAAAATTGAAACCCATCCTTTGTATGTGCTCAATATGGGAATGGGCAAAGGGGCTCATGATACACAAGACATGTGACATGTATATACTCATTGTTGCGTGTTGAAAAACCCATATGTTCATCATAACAAAATGCACCTGCAATTCAGCTTTAATTTCTAGTGCTTTACAAGTAGATGGTGCTTGATATAAAAGTAGCTAAACAGTTCCAATTAATATATTGCGTGGCATAAGTCCAACATAAGAATCTGTAGGGGTTTATTCAATTTTCTACCTTCCTTCTTCCTATTTTGTATCTTCATTTCTTTAAAAAAAAATTGATTTTTTTTACCCTGGTTTCTATTTTGTTTTTTGTTTTTTTTACCTTTGTTTCTTAATTTTTCTTTCTTTTTCCTTGGTTTTTACTTTCTTTTCTTTTTTATACCCAAGTTTTAGCGGTTGAAAAGTGATCAAATAAGAAAAAAAATATAAACCTTTGTAACAAAATAAAATAAGAAACAAGTATTTCCCCTTTGTTCTCTGCTCCGTAAAATGTGTGGTATAAGCCCATGAGTGATCATATACTCCTACTTTGGACGACATTTTTAAAATACACTGGAATAGGAATAAAAGATACACAAGTATAAAAAATAAATAAAAAAAGAGGACGAATTTCAGCAAGGTATACCCTGCTATAGTTGGACTTAATTAGCAGTAAAACAAGAGGGTGATCGATCTACTGATCTTCCTTTCTACTTGATTATGTTTTCTCCTATTTTCATAAAACAAAAGAGTTGTATATTCTCCTATAAAGGCATGTACTTATAAATTAGTTATAACACAAAATCCTCGAGCGATTCTTTAACGACGCTCTTCTGGCGATGAGAGATTTTCGGAAAAAAAATATGTTTAGCTCATGGACTACCACTTTTAACAATTGAGGCATCAAAGTACGAAATTTCGTCTAATTAAGAGACTAACCGCATAAATCGACAAAATTGTAGTCGTATATCTCTCATTTGATGATCTATTTTTACTAATGCTGACAGAATTGCACTCATCATGTCATATGCAAGAGAACGTGAGTGTAATTTCATCATTTTATTTAACGATAAGTCCTCAATTGTGACAAATTTCATAGATTAGTACCTCAATTGTTAAAATTGATAATTGAATACCTAAATCGTTAAATACTGATAGTACAGTACAATGTATCTATATCGTTTAATCAAAACATAAGGCTGCAGTGAATGAAATATCAATATCTTATTGATTGCAGAAAGAGCCTTCAAAATTGTATCTTGCCAATCCCGAGTCTCGAGCTCCAATATCTAACACCTTAGCAGTTAGCATTGGCAGCCTTTTCGAGATGCAGATATCAAACTAGTACCCTGTAAAATTATCACTAGAAATCAGGGGACTGAGAAAACAACTCAGATAACAAATGGAAAATAGATTTCAGTCTCCTATTTCATCTCCATAACACAAAAAGAACAGAACCTCGAATAAAGAGAACAATAATTCTGGAAAATCTTTTCAAAAAACTTCAATCAAAAAGGGTCCTGAATGATTCTACTGCATTCTTCAAAAAGCCGTTTCTTACGTGATGGCATAGTACGAGATAATGCAAACTGTATTTACAATCGTACTGCTCAATTTGGCACTTTCCTAAAGCCATCACAATTTACAAAGTTAAAAGACAACTATGTACATCAACTCTTAAGAAACTGGTATTTGGATTCAACATAACTTTCTGCATCCCACATGAAAGACCCGAAAGCAACTGCCTCCAACACAAGCATCGTCAAACCCGGAAAAGATAGAGAGAGAACCTCATCATTAGAAGTATCAAGTGACCCATCATCCGCGATCTTAATATCCGGCCTTCCAAAAAGCGCCTGTGTTTGCTTCTCAATCAATGAAATTGCCTCTCTCGATCTTATTGTCGCGTATCTCTGTAGAGTCTCCGCATCTAGATACATTACGTAAGATCTCAATTTATAAGACTTACCGTCTTCCAAATCAGTGGGACCCACTCCATGGTCTTCATCGGGGTATATCCGGATCACAGAATCCGGGTCCCACAGTTGATTATTAGCAGGGGTTTGCTCTATTTGTCCGTCTGTAAAATCCTTGGGGAGAGTGTTCATTGATCTCTCGAGTTGAAACCTTTCATCGACCCGTTTTAGGAAATACCCATACATAATCGAAGCAGCATATAATTTCCCGAGCTTTATTTTGCTCATTTCAATGGAGTTGAGGAGTCCTACAACACTGTCGCCTAGAACAAGGGCTAAGTGGTTTTGTATCATTTCAAATGCTTCCATAGAGTGAACAGACTGTAGTTTCTGTTCTTGGTTAGGCCAAAAATCCACCCTGCCGGTGGGGTCTGATGCGGCGGAAATCTGAGGGATCATTGAAATACTGTTTTCCACAAATTTCTGGACAATCAAGCAGTACATTATCTCCTCCAGTGTCTTCTGTTTTTCCTTCTTTTTCACCTCAGCTATTCTCCTTAAATTATAAATTCAAAAATTACAACAGATCAACCCAGTAATACTTTTCAAGTTTCAACAATGGAGATGGAGTAAACAGTCCAAGACCACGATTAAGCCCATATTATCAGCTCAGAGTTTCAGACTTCGACAAGAACTTCTCAATATCAACTTATGTAATTAAATATCTACAATTTCAATTAATCACAAAAATGATGCCCAACAAGATTATAATTTTACATTGAATTAGTTGACCAGGTCCTCATCCATTTATTGGTATTCAACTGAACTGAGACTCCGAGGTTGTGACTTTGTGCAAATAGAGATGAAGACCTCCACATGATAGGTCATCTTAAATAGAACTACAATTTCATTCAGAAGTTCAAATTCTCTAACGTTACCGAGTCTAAAACTAAGTGGCAAGATATAAGATTGACCACTTCACTGATGGAAATGGTTCATCAATTTCAAAAAAAACGATCACTCTGGAGTTGGAAGAAGTACCAACAGTCACGTGTTTGGGAAAAAAATAGTGTTGAAATTGGAAACGATATATAAGATCATAACAGAAACAATAATCGAGCAAGATAGGCTTCAATTGAGAATCATAACAGATAAGCGGGGTCAGCTCACCTCCATACCTTATTCTACCTAAAACCTCCAGACTATTCATCTTAGCTATACAAGTGTCAAAAGATAAAATCAGTGGTTAACAATACCTTTTCTTTACAGAAATGTAAAAGACAAATAAAACTAAAAAAGGCCCCATTTTCTTTACATCTCTCTCTCCTCCAGTCAATCTCCATCCTTCACCCTTTACTCTCGTCTCCAGTAAATCACAAACCAATCCTTTGCATCTTCATTTAATTAACAAATAAGCTTTACACTTTTAAATTTTTTTCCAAGTTTCCTAATAACAAAGCTCAAAATGGTTTTGAAACCTAAGGATATACTATAGTATCTTCTTCATTGTTATATAGGATAATTAAAATTTATAATGACATAAAAATTACAGACCTCAATTATCAATTCTCAATTCTCATTGATGAAAGGAGAAGCAGGGAAATACGTCTGAGAAAAGAAAGAGTGAAGAAAAATATATATTTTGTTTTATTTAATGATGTAGGTGATTTTGGACCATTGGATATGCTATTGTACATGTGTAAAGCTGAGATCTAAATTCTGAAGTGAATAGGTACAGTACAATAAGATCTGGAGCACATAAGCACATTACAGCATGGTTTTATTATTCACCAAAATGAAAGAAGGAAAAGTAATGAACAATGTCCACCTAAAGTAATGATCGTTCCAAGATCTCTAACCACAACGTCGACTATCCATCTAGTAAATGATTTTACTCAAATTATCAAACGTATACCCAACCTCCATATTTTTTATATGAAAATATGTTCCTACAACTACAAAGAGAATTAACCAAAAGAGTCGAGCAGAAGTTTAGCATCACATGCCACTAACAATTTTCATTTTTCTTAGACCACTATGCTTAAAAAAGAGAAGAAGAAAAAACAGAAAATATTCTTAACCCAGTACTGCATCTGCATGTATAAAGAAAATGTGAACAGTGCATGCAACCAGCAACCTCCAAGCAAATAGAGCTTTCCATCACTAATGAACACGAGGTAAAATTTCATAAAATGGCAGGAAAATAGAATAAAATAATTTTATAAAACAATTAGAGTACAAGAATGCAGAAAACCTCCTGGCGCAATGAAATGATGAACTTACTTATACAAGGAATCTTGCGGCGTAGATTCAATTTCTTCAAGCTTGGTGTCTTTTTCAGCTTGAAGATTCTCAAGCTGCTGATCAATAGCTGCAGGTAACAGGTGAGGATGAGTTTGTAAAATTTGTGTCAACAGCTGTCCTATTGGAGAATCCAATTCAAGAGGAGCAACCCGTGCCACATCATCTCCTAAACTCCCAGAAGCTCTTACTGCTGAGCCTCTCTTTGTTTGGCACCCAAACAAACTCCTCAATTTTGATCCGGAATATAAAGGACAGTCCTAAAAAAAGGAATCTGATTATGTTTTTAAATTGGAAACAAGCATAGCTAAGAGTAATTAGTCAACAGACATATGGTATAAGATTTTTTGGTTATAAAAAAAATACTATCAAAAGGCAAGACAACCAATAGATAACTATATCTGATTTTAGTCTTATTCCATAAATTAACAAATGATACTCCTAAGAAGCTCTTTGTATTATAAAGAATTTCATCACCTCTAGTTAGATGTGGCAGCAAATAAAACATACTCGTGTGACAATTGTGATGCACAATTTAAGTTCAACAGCTATGTTGCACGGGTACTAATACGGGTATCGTATCCGATACCGATACGTTGATTCCATTTTTCTTTGAAAATTTAGGATACAATATGCTTATGATACGTTAATCCCATCTAACTATAGCTTTGTAAGGACTAATTTGATAAATGGAAATCAAAGGAATACTTTTTGACTTTTTGTAGTGTAAAATTGTCACGTTCTACTAGGAAGGGGATTACCCCACCAATACAACCAATTTATCCCTAATTACATTTCCATCGCCATGTCTGGAGATGTAACCCCAATTTCACTTCTTTAACGACAACCTATCGTTTCTCATTCCCATCACAACACTGCAACGAGCAAAATTCAAAGTTTACAAAAAAATATACAAGAACACATGTCTACTGTGACCCATTCCGTTATATCAAGAGATACCCTCAAATGCATCTCGTATCCTATCACACTTGAATGAGAGGTAGGGAGGCCAAGGGGAGTGTTTTCCTCAAGTTTGAAAACCATTAGAATGTTAGGCTTGTAAGAAACAGTTAAACCACCAAAGAATTTGAATAAACCACTCCTCAACAAATATAAGGACACAAACCTTTCTTAAATGTTCATTTCTCGGATTCACCCATTCTGAGTCCAAAGCAGAGCACATCGTGAACAATTAACCAAACCAATAAAATCGTCCTGCACTGTGACAGACCCATAAAACCAATCTGGACTGTGACTGACCCATAAGCCTTTAAAATAATAGTACTAAAACCAATCTCAACTGCGACCGACCAATAAGCCTTTAAAAGAATTAGTACTAAAACCAATCTGAACTGTGACAGACCCATAAGCCTTTTAGATAATTAGTACTAAAACCAATCTGAGTTGTGACAGACCCATAATCCTGTAATTAATTAATTATTAATTTCTCTTAAAACCACTGAACTGTCTTTACACAATATTATATTTGAATAATGATAACAAAACAACATACGGGATCATATCCGACTCCATCCAAACTTTTGAAAGCTTAGCCAGGTTCTGTTAATTTCTGATTTGAACCCAATTATTTTTCTTCCAAATTGTGTGTACCCCTGCCAGGTACAGAACCAGGAACTCTAAAAGGGATAGGCTGAAATGCTACTTTTGATAGGAGGCTAAAACACTTATTTAGATCAATAGGGGCTGAAACACTAATTTTTGAAGATTTTGATCATTGAAAAATTGCAATTTTCATAAATTTATATCAAAAGGGGGGCCGCAGTCCTTGATTGTCTCCACCTAGTTCCTTCCCGACCCCTACTAATTACTATAGTCTGTATATAATCAATATAAAATTTTACAATCTCATCAATAATTAGCAAAAATCCTCTCCTGAACGGTAATAAAATCAACTCTTAAACTCCAATTCAGTGAGTAAATGTTTCTAAGCATAAATTCGGAGAAATTATCTTCTTAGAATTAAAAACAAAACATTTCCCTACTCTAGTCAATAGACAATCGATACAATTTTTTTTGCAATTACACGGATAATTAGCAATATCCTCTCCTAAACAGAAATATAATCACTTTTACCTACGAATCACCGAGCTTATAAATCATTGTCTCCACCTACTTCCTTCCCTCATCCCTACTATAGTCTATAATTAGCAAAAATCATCTCCCAAGCTGAAAAAAAAATCACCTCCTAAGCGGAATTAAAATGACCTCCTAAACTCGAATCCAAATCATTGTCTCCACCTAGTTTCTACAATAACATGGATAATAAGCAAAATCCGCTCATACACAGTAATATAATCACCTTAAACTACGATTCACTATGATTCACCGAGTTTATAAATCATAAAAGATGAGAAAATTATAGTAAACCGAAAAAGGGTATGAATATAATACATAAAATAGGAAGAAAAAAAAGAAAAAGAAGAAAAAGGATTACTTTGATAGAAGCGTGGGAAAGGAAGAGAGTTGAAGAGAGAGGGTGGTGGTGCGGCGACCTTAATGCGGCGGCGTAAGGCGGCGCTACCAGTACGTCCGCTATTACTCCTCCTGATATTCGCATTTCTTAATTACGACTTTTATTTTTAAGAGAAAAAATAACGAATGTTTAGAATGTAAGTTCTTTTCTTTTTCTTTTACTTTTTGATTTAACACACTCCTTGCATTTATGTCACGCTTCAATTAACTGCTTGTCACGAAAGCGGGTCTAGCCGAAAGTTACCGTGAAGGTAGACGGGGATCGACGGGACTAACATAAGATTGATTCGTCGTTAGGTAATTTATTTCCATCTAAATTCCGTCTTATCTATTTATAACATCGATATTGATCGATGTCTTATCTATTTATAACATCGATATTGACCGATGTCTTATCTATTTATAACATCGATATTGACCGATGTCGGTTTTTTTTTTTTGTCTTCTTTGAGTGGAATACACATGGTTTACTTCATTCAGGAAAATTTAACTATCATGCTTTCCGTTTTGGACGTATCAGAATAAATTCATTTTCTACTAAATTTTCTCTTATTTATGTTCTTGAAATACCCCCTTTTAATTGTTAGTATATTTACATTTATAGCCTCACGTTTTAAACAAGAAATGATTTTGTTTCGGAATTTTTGATGTTGTGAAGATAATTTTATTGAGTTTGTATAAAATTGATTTGAATTATTAAATATCACGGTTTTTAAAATATATGACGCTTATCTCAATGTTTTGATGCTATTTTTGGAGGCAATAATTTACAAACGAATTCTTTAAATAAATTGCTACACAACATTAATTTTTGACAAATTCTTTAAATAAACTGCTACACAACAATTTCTTTAAAAGTTTGTTCTAAGAGCATTGATGATTTGATACGATATGTGCACTTAATGTTGCACTTAGTTCTTACATCGAAACACTAGAACACAAAATTATGCTTGTCAAAATAGGTACTTTTATAGTTTGTTAAATTCCAAAAAAATCTGTCACGATCCAAAATAGAGAAGTGACACAAGTGCAAATCTTGTTTTTAAAGTAATTAAAGGTTGTACAATTTAGATAATTTATATCTTAAGTCCCAAATTGTAGTAACAAGATAAAAACATACTACCAAAAGGAGCAAAAAGTCTGTCAAATTCTCTACCCCGCACGCGCACTCATGAGTTATGAATATGTATAAATTAATACTATAAATCTATAATCATTTTCATTAATAAATACTACTACTTGGATCTCCATCAAACCATACATACATATAAAATGCCGTTACATTTCTAAATCCTACACTAGTTTTTCCCCTTTTTTCCTGCTAAGATATTTTATTTCTTTCTTATTAGTTTTCATTTGGTCACGGATTTGCAAAAAAAATAGAATTTTAATAGAATTGATTACCGATAACTTATAATTCAATTCGTTTTTGTTCATACCTGATTATTCTCGATCCTTGTTTGTGACCGGATAAAATTTTTAATTTCCATTTACTGAATTAAGGGCATGCATTCGAATATTTAGAGCTGTGATAGTATTTTTTTTTTTCTTAGAAATCTCTGATAGTATGAACTACAAATAATTATTCATGTCAATTATTATAATCTATTAGATGACGTTATTCAATTAATTAGATAGTAATGTGAGCTTATTAGTCAACGTTATTCTATTAATCTTTTTGTTACTTGTTTATTAGTATATTCAAATGTGATACTTTTACCATGTGATTTTTATGAATATTATTTGATGAACTGTTTATTTTTTATTGAAATAGAAAGAGCTGGCTAACAATTTCAACTTGTTTGTATTTGTTGAGAGAGAATAAGATGATAGATTTCTCAAACATAGTTATGATGAGAAATTTGAAAATAGATTGAATATGTTTTGCAAATATTATAGCTTTTCAACATAGTTAATAACGGGTAAAAGTTTAACCGGACTTATTATTTTGAATTTTACTTTTTTCTATTATGTTTACCTAAAGATATTGTCATTGGTTCAGTAGGCGGATGTACTGACCTGACAACTTTTTCTTTTGACATTTGTCAAGTGCTTTCTAAAATATTTAGAGAAATATTATATTCCTGTAAACATTTTGTTATAAACCAAGGAATAAAATATTCAATTTTATTATAAGAAATTAACTCTTGATAATAAAGATTCTTGAAATTTTCACGTTGTCCTCTGTTAAATTTGTTAAAATACCAATTTCTAAAATATTAACTACTATTTTGGCTTAAATCCATAAAATTTTAGATCAGCAAGTGTTGGTAATCCAACTTCAGATTCTTCTACCTCACTATTTTTTTTGTAAATTCCGTGTGGAATATTATTTTTAGAGATTTTTATTCCTCTAATTGATTTTTTTAAATCAACATGCGTTTGTGATGTTGATGGCCTAGAAGACTGTGGTATATCTACTCTTTAAGAAAGTCTTCCACTCCCAAAAAAACTTCGATATATTCTATGATTAGCATATGGAGCAAATGATAATTCTACAGTACCATCTTCCGTTTGAACCACCTGTTTTATTTGCTTATTTATTATAGGCTGTGGTGGAACTACATTTTCTATGGTCCACTTTTCTGGAAAGCAGATTCTTTCTCATTCAATTATTTTAGGTAAATCTATTCTCCTAGTCAAAAGATTGATTTCAATTAACACATTCTGTCCTGATGTTCCTATTTTCTTAGTTTGAGGTGATAAGGTAGACATTATTTTAAAATGTATCCTATATACAAGAACAATAACTCCTGATCCGGAAGCATGATTATATCCTTTAGTTTGGACATATAATGAGAGTGAATCCAATAGGTTTCTATTATCTAAAGTTAAGCTTAAATTTGGATAAGTATTAAAATAAGTAGAACCATGACTAAGACTAATTTCTACAGATCCCATACTAGAACCATTCTCATAATTAAGACAGCGTGCATCTCTAAGATTGGCATATATACAAGCATTTAATGCTTATAAAGTTAAAGGCTTGAAAACAATTTAAACAAGACCTATATGTAGTCAATGATATTTATCTGGGGATTCTTGTAGTATTTTTATAAAATCACTATTATCTAATAATCTTATTGTAGTTTCAGCTCCATCTATGCTTACTGCTTGTTCAAACAGTTTTTATTATCAATTTAGATGAATTAAAAAATGAACATGTCATGTATATTTCTTTAGGAAGTATTGTTGAAATTGTCCAACGATTAAGTTGTTATTCTGTATTAGGAAACTCTAAGACCTCAGAATTTTTAAGATCTGTTTTTTTAAACAAATAATTCATTTTTTAGATATATAGGATATATATAATGCAGTAAATCAAAAATAAGATCTATAATCTTTTCTTAATCTTATAGCCTAGTGCAAAATATTACAAATCCCGGATGGAGGAAGCATGTAGTAATGCAAATCATGAAATTATTACATTTCTCAACTACTAATTTTTGTCTTCTCTCTTTTTTTTTCCTTTCCTCTTTTTCTCCCATTTTTTCGTTTGCTCTAACATCTATTTATAGCCTAGTGCGCATGACAAATCCGCTGTTTTTTCAATAAAACTGTAGATCAACAGTTAGCAGCTGTGTTTTTTTCTTCTCCGCGTAATAAAACACAGGATGAATTGAAAGCATGTGTTGCAAAGTTGACATTGATTGAAAAGGCATTAAAAGTATTCTTTATGGGAACTTCCTTTTTATTTTATTTTCACCCGAATTTTTATAGCTCCATTCACGTCCTTAAGATATTAGAATTTGAGAAAATTTTGTAATTGAAATTTATAGGAAATTTTTCGAGCTTTCCGAAAATATAAAGATCGTAATTTTCCGACTCCCGTAGCTTCTTCAATCACAAAAATACTAAACTGAACCTTTTTTTATCCGAATTTATAACACTCCGTTCAATAATGTCTCATAGCACCGGTCTCTTTATTTCTACAATTATAATACAAAAACAAGTAAAATGATACAAAACAATAATTTACATAATAGTACTTAACTTGCACATATTATTATAGATTTATTCTTAAAACATTACACAATAGTAGTAAAATACTACAATATTTACAACTAATCAATAATTCTTAAGAAAATGAAGAGATTAGGGATCTTATAATGTCATTCTTACATCATATATATCATTATTTAATTTAGAACATGGCTTTGATACCAATTAAGCGATATTTATGTTTGATTTATAGAGAAAAGTAAAAGCAGAATAAAAGATAGAAAACTTACAAGAACTATGATCTTTATTGCATACCAAACTTTTGCATATATAATTATATATAGAGAGAGTATATGTGTATTAAAATTTTCGGATGGATTGGACAAGGCTCATTCCTCTCTATTTATAGCCAAATAATTACACAACAATTTCTTCCTTTATTACAATATTACTTTACCTATTACAACACACACCCCTAATTTTATTACACAATTATTACAAAACAACATACCCCTATTTTTATTACATTATTCACACCCGGGGCAAAATAAATAATATCAAAATTTTCCAAAATGGTTGGGGTCCTTAATTGGTGGAGTCGATCGGCCATTTCAGAGAGCAAAGATAAATTTCTTTTGTTTCTAGGAAATTTTATTTTCCTTTTTTATTTTATTTTTATTTTAGGACAGTTTGTCCTACAGATTTAAGTTAATTTATCCTTTTCCTTGTCATTTTTTAAGGATGGGATTAATTGCCTCATTATCTCATTAAATGATGCTTTCGAATTAATTAATTCGATGTCTTGCTCTTGTCATTCTCCTGCTAGACAAGTGTCTTCCATAGTTTCATCCGAATTTGATTTTTCTGATATAGACATATTATCTATATTATATGAGAAGGTGGATTTACATTCGTCACGCATGAATTCCATGCATTTTAGCCTGATGTCCTCTTGAATTAAGAGAGGATATTTATATTTTAACTGTCTTTTAACAGTCATTAATAAATTTTCTTTTTTATCAAATGGAAATCTTTCCCTGTCAATATCCCTTTGATTGACATTGCATTTGATACGTATCTTTTTGATGGTCGATTCTACGTTAACATTATAAGAATTGTACAATCTGTAATGGAATTTCCTTTCTAATACTGGTAGATTGATATCATCAATTTCTACTGATAATGTCCATTTTCATATCCATGAAAGTTGAAATTAGGCAAAGAAATATAATGGACATTGTCCCTCTATTAAGTCTTCTAATTTAGACAAAATTTGATGGGATTCCACCATGGTGTGTATAGATCATGTACCTCTTTGGGTAAAATATCTATAGTGGCTCCATAACTAACCCACCATTTATGAAACCAATTTGGAAGTTGTTTTTTCAAAATTTCTGGAGATATTTGAAAAAAACATGTGTGTTTCTTCTTTGAGTTTTCATATAAGAAAGCCGAATTCCATGCTTCAATATAATCCCAATAATTATATGGGTATATTTGGTTATTTACCTGAATTTTTTAGGGGTTACTAGGATCTAGTCCCAATCAATGTGTCTTAAGATATTTCTTATGATACATTTACCGTAACTAATGACCGTTTCATTACGGTTTTGGAAGGTATGTGTAAATTCTACTGACCCTGTTATAGAAAAAATTTCTTTCATTATAAACCGATTTTTATCAGCTTGTGATGGGTGCGACAATCTGTTTAAATATTTTTGTTTTATTGTCCACGAATCATTTTGTAAATGCATATCCTCTTTCTCGATAACCAATATGGTCTCCCATTTGTCTTTATTGATAAAAATAGGTTCTTGTTTAAGAACTTGCATTGCACTTATCTGTGGATTATCAAGGTATACATTTTTAGGTGCTATACCTTTTTTTTTATTTCTGGAATTGTTATGTTTTTCTTTGAATCAAGAGGTTCCTCTTGAGAAAGTATTTCTTCCTTAGGTCTATGCAAGTATTTTTGCAAATCTAAGCAATTTGGGTTATAATTGATAAGTGGTGCTTGAGTGACTGGAGGAGGAAGTATATATCCCCCATGAGTTCTAACACACCCTCGGCCGCGTGGGCTGCCCCTACCTTTGGAGCTAGAGCTCATTTACCCTGCAAAAATTCCCGTGTTAGATAATATGCAAGACTATTAGTCTCTCATTTGATATATTTAATGTCTAGGTCAAATACGGATAATTGTGCTTGCCATCTAGCAAAAATTTGTTTGGAGACTAGATGTTTAACATCCTTTTCAATAATTTGTTTTGCTGCAGAGCATTCAATTCTTAATAAGAATTTTTTATTTAGCAAATCATCTTGCATTTTATTTATACAATTTACAATAGAAAGCATTTCTTTATTGTAGAATATTTTTCTTGTGTGTTGGATTTCATTTTCCTGACACGTATCTAACAAGTTCTTCAAAATTTGTTTTAGGGTTTCGTTGCTTCAATATACCCTCATATCCTATATTGGATGCATCAGTTTCAGCAATTTTGAACCATTCAGGATTTGCAAGTCCCAAACAAGTCAAACTTTGGACTTTAGATTTTATCATTCTAACTGCTTTTGTATGTTTAGAAGTCCAAGAAAATTGTTTCTTTTTTAGTCTAGAATATAGAATAGCGGCATCTTGAGTAAAATTTTTATAGTAAGGAGAGATGTAATTTAAACTTTTCAAAAATCTTTGTAATTGTTTTATATATGTGATTTCATCCGGAAATTTAGAAGCAAATTCTATACTCTTTGTAATTGGAATTATTGTCCCATTACTAATTTCATGTCCCAAAAATCTTACTTTGGTTTGAAAAAGTTTCATTTTTGAGGCTGATATAACCAAGCCATGCATAACTATTAAGGTCTTGAAAATATTAAGATGCTTAATACTCCCTTCGTCCCTTTTTAAGTGTCCCCTTGAAAATTGGGACTTTTTAAGAGTTAAAATTTTGATATATAAACTACCTATATTGCCCTTATTAAAAACATAATTAAATTCATTTATGTTGATGGAATGTCTCATGAATGGTAAGTCTGTCACATTATTATGTTTATTTCCTTTTATATTCTCTTTTTTATTTTAATATTATTTAAAGGGTAAAATAGGAAGTTTGTTACTTTTTAATTACCAAATTGATAAAGTGGACACTTATTTTGGGACATCCCAATAAGAAATAGTAGACACTTAAAAAGGGACGGAGAGAGTATGTTGTTCTATGGTTTGATAAAAAACAAGAATATCATCGATATATACTAATATATACTGAGTATAAGGGATAAAAATATCATTCATTATATTCTGAAATTCAAAAGGAGCATTTTTTAGACCAGAAGACATTGCATTCCATTCATAATGTTCAAATGGTACAGTAAAAGCAGTTTTATATCTGTCTTTTTCATCTATTTGAATTTACCGGTAACCTGATTTTAAATCAAATTTGAAAAATATTTTAGCATTGTAAAGGCGATCCAAGAGGTCTTTTTTATTTGGGATCGGATAACGAATCCACTTAAGTACTCTATTTAGGGGTTTGTAATTTATGTAGTACCACTCCAACTCCAAGGAGAACTAGATTTTCTAATCAAACATTTTCCTAATAAACTATTAATTTCTTGTTTACATAATTCTAGAGATTGATTATTCATTTGACAAGGCCAAGCCTTTGTTGGGATCAATTTTCATCAAAATTTTCGTCATAGGGCAAAATAACAATATGTTGTTTTCTATTCCAAAATGCATTAAATAAGTCCGTGCAAATGGTTTTATTAGAATCTTTTTCAATATGAAAGATATTTTATTTCATCACACTATTTTGGATGTCATTTTCTATTGAAATATGACAAATTTCAGATTTTAAGAAATTTATTTGTTTTTCTTTTTGTAAGATACGCTTTACTTCATTTAAGAATTTTGTTTGAGGATCAGTAATAAAATCTCACTTTATAGTTTTTCCCTCTTTTATGGAAGATATTCCTGAAAAGTCAATAGGCATCAATGAATGTAGAAATGGTGTACCTAAAATAACATGTTTGGAGAGATTTTTTACTAATAAAAATGAGGTTGGTATACAGATTTTCTCATTGCAAACCTGAACATTTGTTAATTTATATTTGATTGGTATCTTATTACCACTAGCTGATGTCAAAGACTGAATAGTCTTTTCAAAATAGTTAGTTGGAATTATTTCTTCATTGATACAGTTCATATATGCTCCACTATCTATTAAAGCTATAAGTTTTTCTGTAAAATTATTTTTTATTATAATTGTCACTTCAATAAGCCATTTTTGACTAGTAACTTATGCAAAATGTTGAGATATTTCTCACTATTTTTAACACATGCAGAAGTAGATGCTTTCTCATCAGAACTAATAGTATTATCTATTTGTTCAATAGAATGCATCATTTGATTAAATATAATATTTTCTTATTTAAGGATTTTTATCTCATTTTTTTAATAGATTTATCTCTCTCTTTAAATCTTGTAATGTCACTGGTTTTTCTTGTTATTGCCAAAAATCTAGCCTTTACCTCACTAAACCATAGCTATCAGGTGTAGGTTTTGGTGTAATAATTTTAGCTTCCTGCTCACTGATACCAATTAAGCGATATCTATGTTTGATTTATAGAGAAAAGTAAAAGCAGAATAAAAGATAGAAAACTTACAAGAACTGAGATATTTATTGCATACCAAACTTTTACACATATAATTATAGAGAGAGCGTGTGTATTAAAATTTTCGGATGGAATGAACAACCCTCATTCATATCTATTTATAGACAAATAATTACATAACAACTCATTCCTTTATTACAATATTACTTTACTTATTACAATACACACCCCTAATTTTATTACACAACATACCCCTATTTTTATTACATTATTCACACCCGGGGCAAAATAAATTACATCAAAATTTTCTGAAATGGTTGGGGTCCTTAATTTGGTGGAGTCGATCGGTCATTTCAGAAAGCAAAGATAAATTTCTTTTGTTTTTAGAAAATTATATTTTTTTAAGGACAATTTGTCCTACAGGTTTAGGTTAATTTATCATTTCCCTTGTCATTTTTTAAGGATGGGATTATATATATATATATATATATATATATATATATATATATATATATATATATATATATATATATATATGTATGTATGCGCGTGTGTGTCTCTTATTGTCCAGACTATTAATATTCAAAGCATAAGAAAGAGGAAGAATGTGCGGGAAATTTGCGTATTTGAACTACAATATTGTTGATAGAGAGATAAGATACATATTTGAAATGTTATTCACCGTTATGGAAAATAAGCGAAGCATACGATTAAACAAAATATGTTAGCATGTTCAAAACATATAACTGCCATTAAACTACATGGTATAGAGTCTATAGACAGACACTCGTTACTCACCCTTATAATCAATGTAAACATAGACTTGGGATCCAGTAATTTGGATCTGTGGGATCTAATTAAAGTACACACATTTAGGAAAATACTACTAAATCACCGTCTATGTGCCTCAAATAAACGATGCATAATGCAGCGTATAGGGTACTCAAGTCTCAAGAAACACACAATTATCTGTTGTAATTCATCTTCTTTTCATTTGTCTCTTGTTTTGAGAGTGCTTTTCATACAACTATTTGTGGTATAACGGCAGAATTTGTATGTAAATGACACTCTTTATGTGAATCAAGTCTCAAAAATTGGTATATTTGTTTCTCTCGCTTGCAGCCAAATTGCATCATTCTTGCAATAACTCCAGCAAATCAAAGATGTTGCGAGGTAAATCAAGTGCGACTTAAACACAAGGAGAATAGCCTAAAAAACCAGTGTAGACCTAGTACAGTCATACTCAAAGGAGACGTGACAGTTCGGAGTGACTTTACTGTGTCTGCACTTGTACCTCGAAACGCTCAAGGTAATTAATTACTGCAAGTACTAAACGTATTGACGATATCGATATTATTAGAGGGGAACTTTGCGCTTTTTCTTTCGCTTGTGACTTGGTCATTAAACATGGGTGGAGTGATGTGATTATAAGGTCGGATTCCGAAATACTTATTAAATATTTGAACTCTCCCTCGACAAGGGCACATTGGAGGGGAAAGCAATTAAAAGAGATTGTCTAGTGGCGTTAGAAAATTTCAAAAACTAGAAAATACATAGTGAATAACTCTTGGGCGCACGTGTTAGCCCGGTGGACCGCCGCCTACTCTTGGATAGGATGCATTCCATGTATTTTTATTCCGATGCTAAAATATAGAATAGCGGCATTTTGAGTAAAATTTTTATAGTAAGGAGAGATGTAATTTAAACTTTTCAAAAATCTTTGTGATTATTTTATATATGTGATTTCATCCGGAAATTTAGAAGCAAATGTCCAACTGAGCGATTTTGGGAGGTGCCAAGTTAGTAGAAAATTGATTTCGTATTATGTATTTTCTTACTTTGTTTATCGATGCTACTGTTTTAGTCGTTATAATTCTGTTTTACCCGTTTTAATGAACCTTTGATTACAAAAAAAAAAAATGTTGTGACGTCTGACGCAATTAAGCTTGCTGGAGAAATGGACACCACTGGTCTTGCCTCTTCACCTTTTGTGCATTAAGTTAAAGAGATTTCTTTTATTGAAATGTATGTCGTCCTATTTCATTCTTACATGTATGATCCCGTGATATATATATATATATATATATAGGTGATGGACAAGGGAACAAATGCTCTGGCGGTAACTTTTATTTTGTTACTTATTATCAATTACAGGTATTTTGTGATATTGAAATTTGTGGACGGGTTTACTTTAAATTAATTATAACTTATATATTATTACGTTATACACGTTATTAACATAATTAACTAAAATATTTTTCTATATGATGATCATACAATATAAATTGCAATGGGTGTGTTGAAACACATAGCTTGAGTCATGCGGAATGGAGGTAAACTCTTTATTTTAAAACGGCAGTATTTGAGAATTTGGTTCGTATGACGGAGGTAGATCGCCGGGGTACAGAGTTGGGTTTTTCCTCCTTATCCTATCACTACACTATTTTATGTGTGTGTATTTGACAAAAATTGATATGGTATTGCGTCCTTTATATAGATAGAAGGAGGATCCGAAACTCTTCATATACTTTGATTTCTAATGTCCATCAAGATATGATCAATTTAAACCGTTCGTTAAGTTGGAAATACATAGAGTTTCTTAACTCACAATTTATTATCACTAAATCATAAAATCTTATAACTTATAAATGTTAAGGGACCACACTAATGACCAAGAATTATTATGTTTTATAAATGTTAATAACCACACTAATGATCAAGAATTATTGTGTTTTAACTCTTTAGAATGGAGATTAATTCTTACATTTACACCATAGGCCGGGGTTGTCTAATATTTTGTTTTTTAGTTATTTACTGCTTGTTTTCTTAACTTCAAACAGGTTGCAGTGAATGATTCATTTTTTTCACAGGCACAAGCCGCACAACTATACAACATTTTGAAGCTTTGCCGTGCTTTTGATCGAATATTCAAGGAGCACCTTGATGGAAGGCAAGATCATATTTCTAACTTTAGTAATTCTTTCACACACTTTTCAGGCCATATCTGTTGTATCAGAATCATTGCTTTATAGCTCAGTTTAAAGCTCTATGCAAAGCTCGGTCAAAGCTTAAAAAGGCATTAAAAGCTGACTTTCCAAATTTATGTCCATAAGCTTACTCTTAAGCGTAGCTCTAGCAAAAAAGCTTTAGCTATCTTTTCGCTTATTAAAACTTTGATCTAACTTAGTTTACTATATATGATTTGAGATGGATAAAAGACTCTCTGACTGGCATTTATTTTTGAAAGGTATAGCAAGGCAGAAATGTATGGATTCTCATTTTCTTTTCCAGAGAGAAGTGTATTCTGTGAAACGATTTTCTTTTACTAATTTTTATTTTTCAATCTTTTAGGCGGGGTCTTTGACGTCCAGCTCCCCTGCTGCACTAAGGAGGCTACCCTTGTCACTGATTAGTAAGGGAAATTGTTTCAGAGGCTGATGGGTACCATAAAATATACTGTCAAATTCCAAAAAATACTGTGAAATTCCAAATATATACTGTCAAATTCCTTAAAAATACTTTGCATACATATAGAATGCCGTTACAGCTCTAAATTCTACCATAGCTTTTCCATTTTTCACTGGTAAGTTAATTTAATTCATACTTATTAATTTCCTGGCAAATAAAAAAGTTCCAATTTATAGTTCAATATTATACTAAAACTGAAGTACTATTCCGTATAATTGATCAAGCAAAGAGTAGAACACAGATTTTTTTTTAAGTTACTAACTCCTATACGTGAATATTAGAAGTTGCTTGACTTGCAATTTGCTAACAAAAAAAGAGAACTTGAATTACATGATCGTAGTAACCTTAACTAAAGGGTTTTCTCGAGGCGTCGCCAAAGGGTACATAAGATGTAATAACCTTTATATGTTCAAAGCTCAACAAGATAAGAAGATAATGAGGTTGTACAATAATGTATTATGTACGAAATGTGGACAACGTTTATAAATGTGGGTAAAGCACGTGTGAGTGTGTGACCCGGCTGAAACTGAAGTTGGCAGCTCACTCGATGAGCCCAAAACTCCTATATTCAGAGATCACAAAAATCAACATCGTTACCACAAAACACAAATATTTATCAGAATAACACTTAAATAACATTCGCTAGACATTGTTAGCTAACAGAGTGTACTTCAGAAAACATGTAAAAACTTCAATTGTTCTCTAAAAAAATAACATGTAAACATAATAAAAACAACTTCATTTGTTAAAAAACAGATAAAACATAAAAGAAGTTAATATGTTACAAAAAAACAGATAAATCAACAAATTCCTTGATCTCTTATGGATTTGGCAAGAACCAGATTGGCGGAGTTTGATTCCTGCTAAAAGATTCCGAAACATGATGAGGAAAAGAGATACCATGTTCTAAGTTGAAGATACCCGAATCGTCATCAGGTCCCCAATCTTTATACTCACAATACCGATTATGATGTTCACTTGTATAGTATATAGAATTTTGTGAGCAGTCTGCATATTCAGTTGTTGAAACAGACACAGACTGATTGTCACCCACAAACAAGGCTTGTTCACCAATGTTGTTTATCTCTACCCAAGTTGGGGATCCTTCCTCAATTGGAAACATCATCTTAAAAACCTTAAAAATGCCAGACTTCGGAAAATCGTCTACCGTTATTCTATCAAAATATGTTTTATCCCTTACAGGATCTTGATCATCATCATCATAGTAACCGTAGCCTTCATTATTATAAATTTCAACTTCCAAGGCGTTGGCTTCAGCATGGTTGTCAAACAAATGAAGAGGCGTCCATCTTCTTTGAACCATTAACAATTCCCCATCTTGGGATTCAACAAGATAAGCTCTATTGCCACGACCATCAGTTGCTGGGGAGATGGTTTTGATAGTTTTACTGGCCAAGTCTATTTGAACAAGCTCACCAAGAACATCCACACCATAAAGCTTACTTTTATAGTTGATGATATCATCAAACTGGAACTCTGAATCGAAAATATTCCAAGAAGATTCGCCCGACATGAAGGATGCCACCCTATAATTACCGAAGACGACTACAACCCCAAAATTATGTGGATTAGCAAGAGGATCCGATAATAATATTCCCTTTCTGATTTCATAATCAAAATATAATTTGTGAAGCAGACGAGGGTCTACAAATTCAGGGAGAGAGATACACCCATTATAGAATGGGTTAACAAGGGTTACTACCAAGGTCTCATCCACACAAAACAACCATCCAAGAGAGGAACCTGAAAATCTGTATTTATAAGGACACGGAAGCTTAACTTTGTAAGTTAACCTGTTGGAGACGCTATATACAGACATCCACTCGTTGTTATCTTCATCTGTCTTAAAGATTAGCAATGGCAATTTCTTATGAGATGCCCTCAAGATATTCAAGTTGACTTTGTGAATAACATCAGCTTTGAGGGCAACACAACGCCATTGCAGGCAAACACTGCTAAATCGTATATAGTCAAAGACCCGACCTAACTTCATCACCATCAGGTCCAAAACGCATGCTGGAAGGCCTGCCCAATCTCGAAACAATGCATCCATTCTCCAAACTGCAGAGGACAACAACAAAGTATGATTTGATGGAGAATTAACCATTAGGCACTAGCTATTGAAGGGAGAGAGATGATGTGGAGTCCTATTTTGAACAGGATCCCATCAATCTTTGCTATTCTAATATGCAAGACAACAAGAAGTAAACTTTATAAGATAGCAATTTTATCTCCACCAAAAAACGAGCTCAAGTGTCTCCGGAAAGAACAAATTGAGAAGAACCTAAGAACAAAGCAGTAAGAGGAAATTTGGACAGTACAAAAACCAAAAAGGTATAAATAGAAATTTGTGTCAGTATCAAGTAAAAATAATAACATTAATGATTGAAACATAAGTCAAAAATTTGCAGGCCAGAGCTCAAAGTATTGACGTGTATGAAATGGGTATACTTTTTTAGAAGCTGGATAAAAAGATGTGGTATTATATTACCCAGGAGTTATTAATTTGCAGGACAGATTTTAAAGAGATTGATGAAAGTTCATGAAAAAAGTATTATTAAAATGTGAAGAAACGACAGTCTTCTTTGGAATCTTAATGAGCTTATAAAAATGGATGATGGATGTGTACCTTTCACTAACTAAAAAAAGAAAAGTTAATGATCTAAGTAATACCCCGGTGCAAAAAAGAAACAACTAAATACTTAGTAATAGAGATGAAAATTATATACCTAGATACCAAAAAAAGAGACAAGAGTAGAAAATAAAAGAAAATCTTTGCCATTACCCCAAGTGTTAATAATTTGCCCGACAAATCTAAAAGGAACTGAAGAATGAACAGATGTACTTCTTAGAGACCGGAAACAAACAGATATACAGAGTCATTGCTAATACCCAACTGCTAGTTTTTTTTTTTTTTGAAAATACAGTGCTAGTATTTTTGCAAATATCCAAGTCACAGTATTTTGTCCTCATAGTTGCACGAAGCGGGAGCGGATGGTACTAGAAGTGAGGAAGCGTCGTCCGAAGCGACTAGAAGAATATATATATTTTTTAAAATTTTATGTGTTAAAAACTATTAAACGATAACAATTCTCCCAATACTTAATAAATCAAAACAGAAACATAATACTCTTTTATGGGTTAGCATAGGTATATGAGTCGATTTGGTAGGGTTGGTTTAGATATGGGTTAGCAAAACAAATTAGGTCTTAATAAAGCTAGACATTTTTTCATTCCCTATACATTATAATATGGAAGTTTCCGCGAGCTTCCAACTACGGATTAGAAGCTACGTTCAACTAACTTTGTTATTACCTAAATTTGCAGACCAGAAAATAATAAGAATGGCAAAGATCAAATAGGTGTTCTTATGAGAACCTGGAAATAAAGAGAAAAAAAACACTTTTAAAAGAATTGAAGAGTTCTACAGGTGACATGTGCTTTGTTTTTACCAAGATGTTGATAACTTGTAAGCAATATCCTAAAAGTATAAAAAAAAAAACAAATAACTACACTTGTTTGAACCGGAAAATAAACAGATAAAGCAAAAGGGCAAAAAGACACGTTCTTTGATATTACTAGGCATGAATAGTAACACAGATTTTGGTACGATTAAAGAAGATGATAACGGGAAGAAAAAAAAGAAGATGCGCAGTGCTTAACAAAAGAAGGCTTTGTCCTCAGCCAACTTGAAAATATTGGTAGGCCAGTTCTTAAAAGGATTGAATTAGATGAAATCTGTAATTTTGAGAAACTGGAAGGTTGACTAGGCAACGGTAAAAAAGACGCGGTCTTTGCTATTACCAGATAGGCAACGGTAATAAAGACGCAGTCTTTGCTATTACCAGGTATTAAAATTATGCATAGAAGGGTGAGGAAGATCAAGCTTATCTATTTTTTGATAAATGTAAGAAACAGGTACGTCACTTTAGTACTTCCCAGGTGTTTAAAATCCAAATTAAAAATGTAAATAAGATCGAAGAAGACAAAACATGAGTTCTTTAGAAACGGAAGAAAGTAAAAGATAAGCTATAGTGAAAAAAAGGCATGGTTTTTGCTGCTAACCAGGTGTTAAAGATCAAACATGTGTATCAACAATTAACCGTGAATAAAAGATTGAAGTTTGTGAATAAAAGACACGTTTTTTTTTGTTTAATTACAACGGTGTTGATAAATTGCAGGGAAGAGATTAAGAAACACCAGATGCCTTTATATTTTTAGAAGGAAAAAAAAACAGAAAAGCAGTGGTGAACAAAAGGCACAGTAGTGATTGAAAAGCACGGCATGTATCATCACTCAACCAAGGAATCAAGTAAATTGCATAAAATAAAGCAGATAAAAAATTGAAATACAAGAGATAAGCTACTGATTGAAAGACACACTGTTTGCTATTACTCGAGTGTTGATATATAATTTGAAGGCCTGATACTAATAAGATTAAAAGATCAAATATGTGTACTTGACAAGATGGGAAAAACAGGCTTAAAAGGTAGTGAATAAAAGTCAGTCTATGCTATGATTCTACAATTTACGTGGGTGTTAATGATAATCCGCAGGCCAGACCTAAAAGAAGATGGTCTATGCTATTATTTTACAATTTACGCGGGTGTTAATAATGCGATAATTATACAGTTAACCCGAGTGTTAATAACAATCTGCAGGCCAAAACCCCGGTATATTTTATTTGTTTACACAAATAGCATTCGGTATTATAACTAATACCACATATATATGCTGGTACTATATATCCACTAATAGTACCTGGTTACAAATTATATGCTTTTATATTATAATGCAAACAAACATGACGAGAGAGGAAAGAGTAATACCAAGACGATTCGGCGAAGTGAGGCGCAAAAGATGATAAATTAGAGAGATGCAAAGGGTATATTTGATTTTTGTGTTAGTAATTGGGGGATTCTTTATTACATAGGGTATCTGCGTGTCACTGAAAATTTTTTGTCTGTGATTTTGTTTTTTTTATTTCTTTTTACTGTATCAAAAAATTCCTCAATTTTACCTAAAAACTTTTTCAATTTTATTCAAAAACTTCCCCAATTTTATATAAAAAAAAAACTATAACCATCAACCTGCTTCATATATCAAATTAATATATTTTTTTATCAAATCAACGTCACCTTACCACTATAATTATCCCCAATTTTACCAAAAAAAAACCTCCCAATCTAAAAAAAAAAAAAAAAAAAAACTTTTTCAATTTTATCCAAAAAAAACTCTAACCATCGACCATCAACCATCAAACTCGTTCGTATATCAAATTAATATATATTTTTCTCAAATCAACATGACTCTATTACTACATTTATCCTCAATTTTCCCCTAAAAAAAAACATATCCCAATTTATCCCAATTTATATGTAAAATTGGGAGAGGTTTTATTTTGGTATAAATTGAGTATACCAAAAGTTTATACCAAAATAAAACATCTCCCAATTTATAAATTGGGATATGTTTTTTTTTAGGGACAAATTGAGGATAAATGTAGTGGTAGAGTGATGTTGATTTGAGAAAAATATATATTAATTTGATATACGAACGAGTTTGATGGTTGATGGTCGATGGTTAGGGTTTTTTTTTGGATAAAATTGAAAAAGTTTTTTTTTTTTTTAGATTGGGAGGTTTTTTTTGGTAAAATTAAGGATAATTATAGTGGTAAAGTGACGTTGATTTGATAAAAAAATATATTAATTCGATATATGAAGTAGGTTGATGGTTATAGTTTTTTTTTTTTTGATAAAATTGGGGAAGTTTTTGAATAAAATTGGAAAAGTTTTTAGGTAAAATTGGGGAATTTTTTGATATACGAAAACGAAATAAAAAAAAAAATCACAGACAAAAAAAAAGGAAAGAAAAAAAAAAAAAAAAAATTCAGTGACACGCAGACGTGGGATTGCTGCAATCCCACGTCCCTCGTACTAAGTAATTCCCCTATGTAATAAAGAATCCCCTTAGTAATTGGCCCAAAATATCTTCTCTCCCCCCCCCCCCTCTCTCTCTCTATATATATATATATATATATATATATATTTGTCTTAATCTATATATTTTGTAACATATATTTGTTGTAATCGAACAACTCAAATTACAGTAAATTTTTGATAAAAAAAAATACAAATTACTACTAATAAAAATTACATGTAAATTACTGCCAGAACCAAGTAAGTGTTAGTAAAAGATTAAAAACATGTAGACCCAAATAATATACCTGGAGAAGAAGAGAAGCATATAAAAAGGTTGGAGAAGAAGATAAAACACAAATAAATTGGCTAGTTTAGTATCTTGAGAGAGAGAGAGAAGAGGTTATGTTTTAAATAGAACATGGTGGTAGCAGTTATAGAAGTTAGGTAGTTTTCTTTTTTTCATCAATAGGTCCTCTGAATTTTGTGGGTGTTATTTTGTGAACTTGTAAGGTTGTTTGACAAATACTTGTTTCAAGGATTCATAAGAGGTGTTGACATAAAATAATATATATATATATATATATATATATATATATATATATATATATATATATTTATTTATTAGCTGACCTACCCATCGATGGATGTGAATCCAAAAAATATATATGTAACCCGTTATGGTAGAATATTTGACGAAGGGAGGAACAATTAAAATAATACCTGTAGAAGAGAGAACAAATTATTCAATGAAAATAAAGTGGAATCCAGTTTCAGTTTCAAAAGAGAGGGAGAGAGGAGAAAGAAATAATGATGGTAGTTTATGATTTTAATTATTAAACGTTATATTAGATAATAGCAGGAGAAGTTATTTTTTCCTATTTTAAATTCTACGCTATAATCTTCGATGAAGTAGATACAATTATGGTTGAGGGAGAGAGAGAGAATTTGATGACAGTTATTTTTATTATAATTCCTGTGTAAAGGTGTTTACTACTATTTTGTAATTTTATAAATTAATAAGACTTTTTTATAAATAATTGTTTCAAGTATTCATAAGTCATTTTCATATAAATAATAGTATAATATATATAGACGAGACTAATTCGATTGTTTTGCCCGGTTTTGGATTTGATCAAATATATTCAAATCCAAACTTATTTAGGATATGAACACAATTTGAAAGTGAGTAAAGAAACAAATAAGTTCTACCATTTCCGTCGACCACCTTTGTTTACGAGTTATGTTGCATTATAAATTAATTAATAATAAGTGTTAACTATAAATATACGTGCAACTTTAATTATTAATTTTTTCATATATCGATTGTCAGAAAAAATTATTTCAAAAACCAATCATATAGTTCATGATTAGAACTATACGACGGAATTTTTAGATTTAAATACGAGAAATTTAATGATAAAAGTTGCACGTATTTTCATAATGAACACTTATTTATGGACGCATGGAGTATTTTTTTATTCTTCGAAATCTCATAAAAAAAACTCAAAAAGAAATCAAGAAAATAAACAAGTGAAAAAAAAGGCCATGCAAACAATCTAGTGAAATAGAAAAATCAATAAAACAATCTAACGAAGAAACAACTTGAAGAAGAAACATTCCACTAGGCATTTCAAGAAAAAAAAAATCCCAATTGTTCATGAAAATCGTATAGTGAACGGACAAAAAAAACAAAAGAATGGTGATAGAATACGCGCAAGAAGTGTATCCAATTTATTTATTTTTAATAATAAACTATCTTCATGTCATGTATGTCTCCGTGGGAAACACACATGTTTACCTTTTGTTTCATATCTAAATAAAAGTTATGTTCATTTTTATCGAATATACGTTGATTTATGGGGAGGGTACCGTACACCTTCCATGTGTGGCATCAATTTTTTTTAACCTAGGATGATTGCACTTGAACGGCTTGAGTTTTTCTTTTGAATAAAAAATCAAATACTTTTAATAAAATAAAACTTTTTAACGAGAATGACATTTATTTTTTAAAACAAATGTCATCCCCGTTTTGATACTTTTTAACTCATACTTTTTAAACCTTATTTCAAAAAACACATGTCCAAACGAGTGCATCTTTGGAACAGTCAGTTTATTTGATTACAGTCAGCTTAATCATCATTAAATTAGAAAATAAATTGTTATATAATTTTTTTTAATAACTAGTTTATTTTTTATAGTTTCAACAAATTAAAATTTGATAAATTAAAAACAAATTATACAACACATTAAAAACCATAATAAAAATATAAAATCATAGGTGGCTATCCTAAAATTAAATATTAATAAAAAAATATATTTTTTTTTTTTATGTAAAGGAAACAGTCCTATATACCCGACTTTTACCCAGTAATTCCCGTCCAAACTTTGTAATTCCATTTATATACTTTTCGTTGTACTTTCTCTCTCTACAATTGCAACGACTCCATCACCATCGCCGCTGCAATCGAGCTCCGACCTCCGTCGTCGTATTTCTCTCTCCTCCTCTGTATCTCTCTCCCCCTCATCCCTATCCCGTCCTCTTTCTCTATTTATATACACAGTTAAGTATTTATATGCAGTTTTCTATATTAAATATAGTTATATATATACATATATTATACATGTATGTATATATATATATATATATATATATATATATATATGCACTGCTAGATCTGAGCCCTTCGTACTTCTCCGTATCCGCCTGACGTCGACCTTTTACCTTCCTCCCCTCACCGCCTTTTGCCGTCGTTCTGGTGTAGGCGGCGGCGGGTTTCCTGTAAACCCTAGATTTCTGGATTTTAACCAGGGACTTGAGTTGTAAATTAGATAAAGGGAAAGTTATATTAGTTTACATTTTGATCCCTGGAGTTCTTAATTAGTTTTCTTTAGGTCCATAAGATCTAAACTTAACAATTATTACTTGATTTGCATATTTTACAAGTTTATTAATTGCAATTGAACCTCTCAAGTTAATTTGAAAGAGTAATTACAGATCCAATCCTTTAGTTAAAAAATTTAACCTTTTCAGTTCACAATTTAAACTAGTTACTACAAAAATGTTTAATTGCTAATATATGGTCCTTTCAAATGAACAAAGCCGCATAAAAGTGACATAAAATATTTTTAAAATGTCTCATATTATTTTAAAAGTGTATTAGTAATCCTTAAATTGAAGATTTTACGGCTTAATTTCACTTTGTTCAAAAAAACTAACTTAAACTATCTACTAAACTGTTTATTAAATTTTCAATGATTGTTTATGCATTTTTTTTGTATTTTCTATGCACTTTTTTCGCGATTATATATGTTTTTTTTTTTCGATTGTGTATGCACATTTTGTCGATCGTGTATGCTTATTTTTCGCGATTGTATATGCAACTTTTTCGCGACTGTGTATGCACATTTCTTGAATTGTGTATGCACGTTTTGTCGATTGTGTATACACCTTTTTTGCGATTGTGTATTTAACTTTTTTGGATTGTGTATGCACGTTTTCTCGATTGTTTATGCACCTTTTTTGAATTTTTATATCAATATTTTGGATTTCTATATGCTCCTTTTTTTGGATTGTTTATGCACATTTTTCACGATTGTAAATGCACATTTTTTGGATTATGTATGATTTTTTCTCGATTGTATATGCATTTTTCTACATTGTGTATATACCATTTTCTGGATTAAGGGTATCCGTTCGTATATTAGAGCTGTGATAGTAATTTTAAATTTAAATTTAATTGAGTTTTGAAAAATCTCTTATAGTATGAAGTACTAATAATTTTTCATGTCAATTATTATAATCTCAGATGACGTTTATTAATTAATTAGATAGTCATGTGAGCTTATTAATAAATTACCTAGGTTTTTGTTTCTTATCTGTTAGTATATACTATATTCACATGTGATGTTTTTATTCAATAACTTCAAGGCATGTTTTACAATGAGATAGTATTATTTGATTAATGGTTTTTTATTTATTTATTGAAATTAAAAGAGCTGGCTAACAATTTCAACCTCTTTGTATTTGTTAAGGTATACATAATACATGATAGCTTTCTCAAACATAGTTATGATCACAAATTTGATTATAGATTGAATTTTTTTTCCAATCAGTGTTTTAAAAAGCAAAATCTTAGCTAAAGAGTTTCTACAAGAGCTACGCTAAAAGCCTAAAAAGCGAAAGCTTTTAACGGCCTAAAAAGCAGAAAAAAATAAACAAGTTTTTTTAAGCTAGGAATCGAGCTTCTTTACTACGACGCGTTTTCTTAAACAATGTTTGCAATACATCATAGCTTTTCTAAACATAGTTATGATGTGTAAAAGTTTAACCGGACTTTTTATTTTGAAAATCTGAAAGGTACTAACTTTGTATTTTGTATATGCATATATGTGTCTTAGTGTCCAGACGATTAATATTCGAAGAATAAGAAAAAGGAAGAATGTGTGGGATATTCGCGTATTTGAACTACAATGTTGACAGAGAGAGAAGCTACATATTTGAAGTGTTATTTAATGGTCTGAGGCGTTTGGAATATAGAGGCTATGACTCTGCTGGAATTTCTATCGACGGATCTTCAGTTGTTCCTTTGGTTTTTCGCCAAGAAGGGAACATCGAATCTCTCGTTAAATCCGTCTACCAAGGTAACATCCTTTTACATTTTTCTTGTATTTGCAGTTAAAAGTTTCTGTAAATACTTATGGCTTGTACCTGAGGCACTCAATGCAGATGTGTATCAAGTCATAACTTTCTCGCTCTTCATCTAATAGAGAGAAAAGGGAGATGAAATTTTTCAAAGGGGGTGTTTGATAGATAGGGCTTGTTTGGTTGTGGCTTTTAAGCGAAGCGTCTGGATTTCCTAAGTGTGAGAAAAAATTGGACTCGTATAGCTTTTGTTCTGGCTCAATAAATCTAAAAAGAACTTGGGCTAATGAACCTTTTGCAATTCAGCTTTTAAAAATTAAAGCTGAATTTAGAAGTGTAACCAAGGAAACAAACATGAACATTGGGCTGCATCTTTTGGCTTAAACCTTATTTGAACTTGAAAAAAATAAGGGCTTTCCTGAAAGTGTCACCATAAGCTTTTGAAGAACTATGTTTGTGGAACAACAGAAATATCACTTACCGGTACCCCAAAAAAACTTGTACGTGAGGCTACTTTGAGCTGGCATTTTCAACTGCATGTGTATTGCCATTTCAACCTATTTGTCTCTGGTTTTGTCCAGCGTTCTTGTTTTTTTTATTAAAGGCTGCTTAGTGTTGCGGAAAAAAACTTATAAATTGTGATTGTGATGTTATTTCTTACAGAGGTTGCTGCAACTAGTTTAAATTTGGAGGAATCATTTTCTATACATGCTGGAATAGCTCACACCAGATGGGCAACACATGGAGAGCCGGCACCAAGGAATAGTCATCCGCAAACCTCTGGTGACGGAAATGATTTCGTAGTTGTTCATAATGGAGTTGTCACCAATTACCAGGTTTGATTTAGTTTCATGTTAACAAAAGAATAGTGTTTTTTTTAGTAAGTAATGATAATAATGATAAGCTGCACTGGCCTTTCGCGATTCTTAGCATTATATTTCTTGTCACTTCGTCCCAAGAAGATGGGCTGGATTAACTCTTCAGGCTGTTTCTTTCTCCATGATTAACTTAATGTAGATTCACCGCATGCTACTCTATAAAATATAGCAAGACACCCTTGATATATTTATATTTGTAAGCAGACAGGAATGGAGTTCCATCTAATATATAATCAACTGAAAACTCGTAGAATTCTGGTTCGATTAGGCAGAAATTAGAAAATTCGACATATTCATAGGAAGAACACAAATGTTTAGTTCAAGAGATACTGAATATAACATGGTACTGAAGCAGGCAAAGCTTATTTAGTTAAAAGTATCACACCCATGAGTTTTGATGTTTTTCACACTGTTGTCTCACCTTGAAATAAAGTGGAGGGGTGTGTTAAAATACGAAACTATTTATTGGTACGCTCTAATTACTTGAAACTCTAGGTATGGTGCCAACACTATGTTATTTCTAGCTGTAGCTTTGATATTCTGTTTTTGTTTTCGATGCTTTTTTTGTTGCCTATTGCCTTTCTTAGCTGTGCGGCTGTGCCATTTAGCACCTTAATGGGGGGTAAGGGAACTTCTTTTTTTGAGAAGCAGTTAACTTTTGCTTTTCAGTTGTTCGTATTTACCTTCCAGTTTCCATTGTTACTTTATTCTGTCTGTGGTTTCAGTTTTGCTAATTATTTAACTGGAAGTTGGTTTTTGCTGCTTACTGTAAGTCATTTGGTAGCTATGGCCAGGGTTTGACACTATTTACCATAAGGTAGATGTTGGATGTTGATAAGTGTTCTGATGTAGGATAGTGGAGGGTAATGATTATTATTTGGAGGGCATCTCAATAAATGAGAAAAAGCAGTGATTAAGAGTGGCTAAAAAATAACACTTGTTCTAGAAAATTGTGGAATGGCTTGTTTGTGTGAATGAGGGGTTTTGTAATATTGAGCAACCTTTTTCTGTGAGTGAACTTTGAGTACCAACAACACATACTAAAATAATGATGATGATGACCTTGTAAACTCCATTATAAACAACACATTTATCGTTCTCTCCATTTAAACTCCCAATGATGATTACACCACATTAACAACACAACGAAATCAACTCAAATAATAAAAGGCAATCATGTTTCATATAAGGATGTTTTCCTCGCAAAAAAAAAGGAAAATACTAACATGAAACCAAAAAATTTGAATCAAATTTGTTACAAAAAACCTACCTGATCCTATAAGAAGAAAATCCCTACCAGCTATGCTCTCCAGCACAGAAAACATTCCAGCAGTCTGCAAAAAAAAAAAACAAGTTTAAAATCAGAGTTAGTTTCAAATATCAAGCCTAACAATAATAACTACTGTTATTATGAAAAGGTTACACATGCATATCTCGTAAAATAAACAATGTAAAAGGTTTGCAGAAACACAACATCGAGCGCTAAATGACACGTGTGCATATGAGGAATATACCCACCATAATACCAAAGTTACGGTAAGCAAATTAAATGTTAGAACTTAAAGAGTAAACAAAAAAATGGATAAATTGACGATAAATAATACCGTTTCAATCATGATCTTGGGCTTAAGGGTTATGATCGCGATTGAGATGAAATTGCCTGTGGGCATAAGTGGAAAACGGCCTCTTGCAATTGCTATAAAAGCAGGGGAGCGGGTTTTCTTTTCTATGGTTTTTCTGATGCTGCATAATGGCAACCCACGACTTCTGATATTCATCCCGACAGATGTGGCATTGGAAATATCTGGATCGGTGGATGAACGCCTTGACAAGGGGCTGAGGAGGGGGAGCGACGGAGGGCAAGGCTCCCACGTTAGCATCACTGAGGGACTGTCAAGAATAGCGTAATAATCGGTACAAACTCTAAATTAAAAACCGTAAAAATCAGTAGATTATGTTGTGATTTAAAAAACAGAGAAAGTGATTTAGTACAGAATACCTAGTTTTCATCCATAAAGGGCAAATTAAATGGTAAATTAAACAATATTAAAGGACGATAATTCTGTGGCAATCAATGCAGAACGATATATATACATACATATGTATATATATATACATATATATACAAAGTTGTTTCCCTGAGCCCTAATTTGATCCCCTAAATTGATAATGTTTTAACATTGTAAGCAAAAAAAACAATAAGTCCTTTGAATAATTAAATACACCAATCTAAGCCCTTATTTTGACTATTTAAACTAAAAATATTCTGCACACAAACAGGACAACAATACTTAATGGCTTGGGGCATGTTTTTTGTCATGTTTTTTGTCCTCTTTTAAGTATTCTGTATTTTAAGGGCTTGGGGCAACAGCTTGTCCAGCTTCGTGCGACAGTTGAAGAATACTTATGCATGTATCTATCGTTCTGTATCGATTGTCGGAAATGTGTCCTGTTTCTTTCTGTTTTAATTTTTCTTAATGCGTGCATAATATTTTTAGTTTAAATAGTCAAAATAAGGGCTTAGATTGGTGTATTTAATTATTCAAAGGACTTATTGTTCTTTTTTGCTTACAATGTTAAAACATTATCAATTTAGGGGATCAAATTAGGGCTTAGGGAAACAACTTTGTATATATATACATATGTATATATATCGTTCTGTATCGATTGCCACAGAATTATCGTCCTTTAATATTGTTTAATTTGCCCTTTATGGATGAAAACTAGGTATTCTGTATTAAATCACTTTCTCTGTTTTTTAAATCACAACATAATCTACTGATTTTTACGGTTTTTAATTTACAGTTTATACCGATTATTACGCTATTCTTGACAGTCCCTCATCAGAGATATAAGTATATGGAAGATGGACCAAATGGTGATGCTAACGTGGGAGCCTTGCCCCCGTCGCTCCCCCTCTTCAGCCCCTTGTCAAGGCGTTCATCCACCGACCCAGATATTTCCAATACCACATCTGTCGGGATGAATATCAGAAGTCGTGGGTTGCCTTTATGCAGGATCAGAAAAACCATAGAAAAGACAACCCGCTCCCCTGCTTTTATAGCAATTGCAAGAGGCCGTTTCCCACTGATGCCCACATGCAATTTCATCTCAATCGCGATCATAACCATTAAGCCCAAGATCATGATCATGACTGAAACGGTATTATTTATCGTCAATTTATCCAGTTTTTTTTTTACTCTTTTAAGTTCTAACATTTAATTTGCTTACCGTAACTAAGTTCTAACATTTAATTTGCTTACCGTAACTTTGGTATTATGGTGGGTATATTCCTCCTATGCACACGTGTCATTTAGCACTCCATGTTGTGGTTCTGCAAACCTTTTACATTGTTTATTTTACGAGATATGCATGTGTAGCCTTTTCATAATAACAGTAGTTATTATTGTTAGGCTCGATATTTGAAACTAACTCTGATTTTAAACTTGTTTTTTTTTTTGCAGACCGCTGGAATGTCTTCTGTGCTGGAGAGCATAGCTGGTAGGGATTTTCTTCTTATAGGATCAGGTAGGTTTTTTGTAACAAATTTGATTCAAATTTTTTGGTTTCATGTTAGTATTTTCCTTTTTTTTTGCGAGGAAAACATCCTTATATGAAACATGATTGCCTTTTATTATTTGATTTGATTTCGCTGTGTTGTTAATGTGGTGTAATCATCATTGGGAGTTTAAAATGGAGAGAACGATAAATGTGTTGTTGTTTATAATGGAGTTTATAAGGTCATCATCATCATTATTTTAGTATGTGTTGTTGGTAATCAAAGTGCACTCATCTGTAACTTGGTAGAATGATAAATGGTTTCGTGTTGTCTTAATCTATTCGACTCAAGTCAATTTATTTTCTGTTTGATATCAATTTCGGAGGAGAACGTTAGTATATTATTTCAAGGCTACTTTTCAGTCTGGATTACTAACAAAATTTTAACATGCAGGAATTGTGACGAGGGGGCCTTTGGTATTGCAGCTGTATAAAATAGAGGAAGGAGAAGAGGAGTATGCGCAGTTCCTTCATCAAGATAATAAAAGAATTGTCGATTTCGGTATGTATTTCGTTGAGCAATGTCATATGAGAGTTGTTGTATGAAATGAAAAATAGTACTTACTTAGCTATATGTAGGTGAGAAAACAATTGGTGTATTGACAAAGCTGGATCTGATGGACAAGGGAACAAAAGCTCGGGAGGTAACTTTTATTTTGGTACTTATTCTCAATTACAGGTACTTTGTGATATTGAAATATCTGGACAGCTCTACACCATAGGTCGGGGTTGTCTAATATTTCGTTTTTTATTTATTTACTGCTTGTTTTCTTAACTTCAAACAGGTTGCAGTGAATGATTCACTTTTTTCACGGGCATAACTATACAACATTTTGGAGCTTTGCCATGCTTTTGATCGAATATTCAAGGAGCACCTTGATGGAAGGCAAGATCGGTATTTCTAACTTTAGTAATTCTTTCACACGCTTTGAGGCCGTATCCGTTGTATCAGAATCATTGATTTATAGCTCAATTTAAAGCTCTATGCAAAGCTCGGTCAAAGCTTGAAAAGGCATTAAAAGCTCACTTTCCAGATTTTTATGTCCATAAGCTTACTCTTAAGCGTAGCTCTAGCAAAAAAGCTTTAGCTATCTTTTCGCTTATTAAAACTTTGATTAGATACTTAGTTTGCTATTTTTGATTTGAGATGGATAAAAGACTCTATGACTGGCATTTATTTGTGAAAGGTATAGCCAGGCAGAAATGTATGGATTCTCATTTTCTTTTCCAGACAGAAGTGTATTCTGTGAAACGGTTTTCTTTTACTAATTTTATTTTTCTTTTAGGCGGTCTAGAGGCGATAGAATAGGCGGAGTCTTTGACGTCCAGCTCCCTGCTGCACTAAGGAGGCTCCCCTTTGATTGCCCCTTGTCACTGGATAATGTAAGGAAAATTGTTTCAGAAGCTGATGGGTACCAGCCTCATCTCATTGCACCAGAACAAGGTCACCGACGCCTTATTGATGGGGCCCTCAGCTTTTTTAAAGGCCCTGCAAAAAACCTTCAGTTGATACTGTAAGAGCTTTAGTATCTGTTGGATATCTTTGTTGATCTTAATAGCCTTCACGAAACTTTACCTCTTTTGCTTGAATGCCAACAGCAATAGAGTAAATGGAGTATCAGACATCTACAAGTCCTTTTTTGCGTTAGTTCATGTTTGTAAAAGTTAGGTCATTTGTATTCATAAACTTTCAGCATGGGATGTCAATAATTATAGAGTAATTGAGTATACAGAGGCAAGTTTTTTTTGGTAAATTGTTGTTGGTAATTCTTTTAACAATCTAGTTACTCGGTTGTTCTTCTGTGGGTATAATAAATTAGTTTAGGTCGAATCATATCAAATGCTGTTACTGTATGGTTTATCATTTAATTGTTCTTATTGTATCTATCATTTCCTGACAATTCTTTCAACTGGCTTATTGTATGACACATACTATATGAAACCTTATCTGAAATTGTAGGTTCACTCCATGTTGAAGGAGATTGTCAGACTCCCACTTGTAGAAGCTCAGGTTTGATATTGTTCGACCCTGATTTCGTATAGCTCTACTTAACAGTCAACACGCATGTTATTTTTAACTAACACTAATTTTCTCAGTATCAAGAATTAAGACCCTTTCCAACTCTTAGATCAGAAACAGCCTTGGCAGCTAACGAGTCGTTGCTCGATCACTTCTGCGTACAAGTTGGGAAAAAGGAGGTACTACACATCATGTACGTCACTTCTAGTTTCACAGTTGTAGCTTTTTTGATAGTTGTTTAGTACTATTGGGAACATCAGATTTTTATCCAATATCTTATCCTCCCAATAGGAGCAACCTATTTGTCTCTTGAAAACTGGATTTTGATAATTGTTTGATAATGTGTTCTCAAGCCTCGAGACAAATATATCATCAGACCTAGACTGAAAAGAGTGATAGTCTTATGATTATTTCTTACCGTATAGGGATGTCAGCTCTCACAATTACTGCACGAAGATGTAGAATTAGCAGCAGATAGGAGGCAACAATGTGCAAGCAGGCTTTAGCTGTACAAGACCGCAAGGAATGAAATTGATTCGGCTTTATTTTTTATATAGATAGGATCAGTAAATGCTTGTTTAGGAGTTGGAACAACTTGAGTTACAATTTGGTTCTGGTTGTCCGGGGGATTATTAAAAATTGGTGGTAGCTCTTTTGTGATCAAATGTTTAGGAACTCAACTTGATTTTGTGTTTGCGAATTAGTAATGCGTTAAAATGGCTGTAGTTCGAGTTCAGACGCATCAGTATGCACGTTTCTTTTGTTATGAATATCTTACACCTTCTGTAGTTGTGGTGATCCATCGAAAAGAGTATTTAAATCTTGTCTACACTTGCCAAGAAGAGAATGTCTCCTTTGTTAAGGAGGCCGAGTAAACAAAACCCCTTCATTCGGAAGGGTGGGGAGTCATGAGCTATCCTAAGGGCCTAAGTTCTTGGGTAAGCCATCTTGCTCCCATTGTTCAGTTTAATAGGCCAAAAATGCCCCAAAAGAAAAATCTACCATGTATTTTCAGTTGATCGACCAATACAGTAGAATTTATAACGAAAAAAGATAGTTTAACCAAGATCCGTCTTTATTGTGGACCTCTCTTAGTATAATAGGAAAACATTGTTTTGAGTTCTTAAAAGAAAATCAGAAGCAAAAGCAATCATATACGCTATCCAATAATAACCCGACTGACTATTCTTTGCATCATCCATGATCAAAAGCCAATCTTTCTTCGTTATCCACAATCAAATCTCCATAAATTTTTGAAACTTTAGGGAAGGGCATACATATGTTATACTAAATCAGTTTCCATTTGTAGTGTCCTGATAAACAAATATTCATGCATTTGAGTAGATCTTTTCAAGAAAAAGCCCACAATTTCCGGTCGTTTACTACAGAAAGTAGAGAGAATTATGTAGAGGTCATATAAATAAGAATTTTTAGAGTAGAGGTTGTAGACCCAAAATATTTTAAGTTGGGTTTCTCCAAGCCCAATTAATATCCCCGTTTCTATTCATTTGTCCGCATATCTGTCTCGAGAAAATTATGTAGAGGTTTCCTAAATAAGATTTTTTTGAATAGAGGTCCTAAATCCAAAATATTTTAAGTTGCGGTTCTTCGGCCCAATTAATATCCTGGGGGAATTGCACATAGGTACAATTTAGCCAACTTATTTAGCAAAAACAATAATCTTAAATCTTTATTTCACATAGGTCTGATTTTTATTTCAATTAGGTAAAATACTATCAAATTCAAAAAAAAAAATACTACCAAAATCAACAACAAAAAAGTTATTTACCGATACAATATCGTGTCAAATTCCAAAAAAAAAAAACTGTCAAATTCCAAATATATACCGTCAAATTCCATAAAAATACTTGCATACATATGAAATGCCGTTACAGCTCTAAATGCTACCATAGTTTTCCCATTTTTCCCTGGTAAGTTAATTTAATTACTACTTATTAATTTCCTGGCAAATAATTTTTTTCCAATTTATAGTTCAATATTATACTAAAACTGTAGTACTACTCCGTATAATTGATCAAGGAAAGAGTAGAATACAGATTTTTTAAAGTTACATACTTCTATACGTGAATATTAGAAGTTGCTTGACTTGCAATCTGCTAACTAAAAAAGAGAACTTGAATTACGTGATCGTAGTAACCTTAACTAAAGGGTTTTCTCGAGGCATCGCCAAAGGGTACATAAGCTATAATAACCTTTATATGTTCAAAGGTCGCAAGATAAGAAGATAATGAGGTTGTACAATAATGTTTTATGCACGAGATGATGGACTATTTATGAATGAATGATACTGTGGGTAAAGCACGTGCGAGTGTGCGACCGGCTGAAACTGAAGTTGGCAGCTCACTCGATGAGCCCAAAACTATTATATACAAAGAATCAGAGATCATAAAAATCAACATCGTTACCACAAAACACAAATATTTATCAGAATATAACTTAAATAACATTAGCCAGACATTGTTAACTAACAGTGTACTTCAGAAAACGTGTAAAAACTTCAATTGTTCTTTAAAAAAATAACATGTAAACATAATAAAAACAACTTCATTTGTTAAAGAACAGATAAAACATAAAAGAACTTAATATGTTACAAAAAACAGATAAATCAACAAATCCCTTGATCTCTTACGGATTTGGCAAGAACCAGAATGGCGGAGTCTGCTTCCTGCTAAAAGATTCCGAAACATGATGAGGAAAAGAGATACCATGTTCTAAGTTGAAGATACCTGAATCGTCATCAGGTCCCCAATCTTTATACTCACAATACCGATTATGATGTTCACTTGTATAATATATAGAATTTTGTGAGCAGTCTGCATATTCAGTTGTTGAAACAGACATAGACTGATTGTCACCCACAAACAAGGCTTGTTCACCAATGTTGTTTATCTCTACCCAAGTTGGGGATCCTTCCTCCATTGGAAACATCATCTTAAAAACCTTAAAAATGCCAGACTTCGGAAAATCGTCTACCGTTATTCTATCAAAACATGTTTTATCCCTTACAGGCTCTTGATCATCATCATCATAGTAACCGTAGCCTTCATTATTATAAATTTCAACTTCCAAGGCGTTGGCTTCAGCATAGTTGTCAAACAAATGAAGAGGCATCCATCTTCTTTGAACCATTAACAATTCCCCATCTCGGGATTCAACAAGATAAGCTCTATTGCCATGACCATCAGTTGCTGGGGAGATGGTTTTGATAGTTTTACTGGCAAAGTCTATTTGAACAAGCTCACCAAGAACATCCACACCATAAAGCTTACTTTTATAGTTGATGATATCATCAAACTGGAACTCTGAATCGAAAATATTCCAAGAAGATTCGCCCGACATGAAGGATGCCACCCTATAATTATCGAAGACGACTACAACCCCAAAATTATGTGGATTAGCAAGAGGATCCGATAATAATATTCCCTTTCTAATTTCATAATCAAAATATAATTTGTGAAGCAGACGAGGGTCTACAAATTCAGGGAGAGAGATACACCCATTATAGAATGGGTTAACAAGGGTTACTACCAAGGACTCATCCACACAAAACAACCATCCAAGAGAGGAACCTGAAAATCTGTATTTATAAGGACACGGAAGCTTAACTTTGTAAGTTAACCTGTTGGAGACGCTATATACAGACCTCCACTCGTTGTTATCTTCATCTGTCTTAAAAATTAGCAATGGCAATTTCTTATAAGATGCCCTCAAGACATTCAAGTTGACTTTGTGAATAACATCAGCTCTGAGGGCAACACAACGCCATTGCGGGCAAACGCCGCTAAATCGTATATAGTCAAACACCCGACCTAACTTCATCACCATCAGGTCTAAAACGCATGCTGAAAGGCCTGCCCAATCTCGAAACAATGCATCCATTCTCCAAACTGCAGAGGACAACAAGAAAGTATGATTTGATGGAGATTTAACCATTAGGCACTAGCTAGTGAAGGGAGAGAGATGATGTGGAGTCCTATTTTGAACAGGATCCCAGCAATCTTTGCTATTCGAAAATACGTGCAACTTTAATCATGGCGGCGGTAGACCGGAGCTTCGACGACCTCGTCGGAGCTCCCACGTACCCCACCATCACCGCCAACCCATAGGTAAGTGCTAGGTCGGAATATAGGTACAAACCCTAGTTAAGGAGATAGGGAGTTAGAATGAACTTTTGTGATTTTTAGATGAACAGAGAGAGTTAAAAATAAAAACTATATTTAAAAATAGAAATTAGTACCTAAATGGAACAAAATGTTTGGGGTATAAATATTTAAAAATATTTGACCTTACTTGAGACTTTTTTTACAACTTTTTATCAATATGGTAAAAAAAACAATTTAAATCCACAATGAACCTTTTTTCGCTATGCTCAAGTTCTTTTATCAGGCCCGTTAGTAAAAAAATTCATAAAAATGGAATTCAACAAGAGTTAACTTGTGTAGATCAATAGGGAGGAGGAGAGGAACTCTCCCCAGTTCACATTGATCTTTCCGTTCTCGGAGCCTCGGGTTGCTACCACCCCCTGCTTTACCGACCTCCCCGTCTACTCGGGAGGAAGCGGGTCTGGTCCCATCGAGCGTTCCTAGCATAGTTAGATGGGGTGCGATTTCACGGCGACCTTAATGCCCTCGATCATGCAGAGTTGTAGTCTTTGAGCTCGATGCCCCTTGACCAAATGGAGGTAGGGGTGTAAATGAAGCGAAACGGACTGAAAAGGGTTTTATTCATGTTCATGTTCATGTTCATGAACCAAAACACTTGCTCATGTTCAGTTCATATTTATTTAAATACGAACGAACGTTTAACGAATATAAACCGAACATTGAATGAGTCGAACACGAGTTGTTCGCGAACGTCTCTTTTCATTCAAAACATTTAATAATTTAAAAAATAGAGTTTTTTTCTTTCTTTTTAAAATATATTATAATTTTATCTTTATTATTAAATTGTTTACTATGATAAAGTTATCTATAAATAAATAAAACGTTCGTTAGCTAATCTATTTGACATTATAACATAAAAAAATTCTTAGTTTTAAGTATATATATTCTATTAATGTATAATTTTGTTTTTACATATGTATAATTAATTACTTTAACGAGTACTTAACAATAAAATCATTAATTGTATTTATGATATGATGATATAAATTACCTTAATAAGTTTGAAATAATACAAACATAACATTAATATTATTGTAGTATAAATAAGTTTATTAATTTGTAGTAATACTGGCTAGTTTTTGTTATATCATTAATAAAATTAGTTTTTTTATTTTATCAAATTTTATATATAGTTACACGAATACGGGTTTATACGAAACGAATAAAGTGGTGTTGTTTATGTTCAGTTCAATTAATAAACGAACACTATATTCTTGTTCATTGTCATGTTTGTTTATAAATGAACTAAATGAACGAACATGAACCAAAACTAACACGAACGATTTTACGAACGATTCATCTCATTTACAGCCCTAACTGGAGGACCCCAACATCGAAATTTCTTAGGGGTGAGTGTGATTATTCTTTTCGTTTCAATTCTTATTGTTTTCTTTCTCTCCGCCCCCTCTGCTTAAGCCTGAATTGTATTATGTTCCTTTCCTTTTTAGCTGCTCATTGACTCGCTCGCCGGTTTAGCAACAGAATTAGTTCCTATCCCGTTATTAAAATTTAACGACACTTACTAACAGTTTTTAAAAGTCAAATGTTAGTATCTGAACTTTTCTTCTGTAAACCAAAACTCGAAAACAATTCTATTTTACTTTTCATGGCTTGAGTAATTTGTTGTGCATCAGATTCCACCACGATTTTCGACGATTGTTTCCACTTTGCCAACTCAAAGTTTCTCTTATACTTAATGCTTCGGCCTCCTTGGGGGTGAACATGCTAGCTAATTGTTTCGAAAAAGCAACTACATTCAGCTCTATCCAACCTTCATTCGGTTTTTGCCATCTAGTATCGGATTCAGGGGTGTTTGCAATAGTCTTATACTCCTATAGAATCCCCTCTTTACAAACCAACCAACAGTGAATGTGATGCATGGATCTGCAAATTAAGTCTTTTATCTTTATTTACTTTTATTTTTAAAGATACTTATTTAGTTTCCTTTTTAATTCGTCAATCTTAATTATTTACTACCCAAGACATGTTATTTCATCCTTTATAACTTCCTTTTTATGAACAATATTAGTTACCTATTTAAGTTTGGGTTGTCGGCATGTTTTGAAAGACTTTGATTATTAATAAACCATAAGAAAAAGAATTTTCTCTCTCTCTAGTTATTTCGAGCTTTCTTGTTCCTACAATTTCGTATTAACAAGCCTACAAGATAATCACTATCTTGTTCCGGCCCTAGAATGAAAAATTCACGTGTGAATTAAAAGTTACATTTTAAATGATCTGTGTGTAACAAATTTAATTCATACAAAAATGAGCAAAATTAAATTCTAACAAAATGATAGTAACAAAATAAATAGGGTTTTATATTTTTTTATATTTTTTTTATCTTGGTTTATTCATTTGTTCACCTTTTGTACCTTTGTTTCTTAATTGTTCTTTTGTACCATGGTTTTTACTCTTTTTTTTTACCATCGTTTCTTAAAATTTCTTTTTTTTTACCATCATGTATATTTTTTTCTCCTTTTTAGTCGATTTTCAACTGCTAAAATTCGGTTACAAAAAAAAAAAAAAAAGAGAGTAGAAAACAAGGTAAAAAAAAAAAGAAAATTTAAAAAACAAAGTTACAAAAAGAAAAAAAAAACAGAAACCGAGAAATAAAAAAAGATAAAATAAGAAACGGATGTACAAAACTGAAAAAACATGTAAAAACCAAAGTATCAAAAGTGAATAAACACAAGTAAACATACTACCAAAATGAGCAAAAAGTCTGTCAAAATTGTCACCCGCACGCGCACTCATAAATGTATATAAAAATTAATACTTTATAATCATTTGCATTAATAAATAATACTCTGGATCTCCATCAAACTATACATACATATATATATATATATATGTATATATATATAAATATATAAAATGCCGTTACAGCTCTAAATTCTACCCTAGTTTTCCCCCCTTTTTTTTCCCTGGTAAAGATAATTTCAATTCATTCTTATTAGTTTTCATTTAATCGATTAGGGGTCTAACAAAATAGGATTTTGATAGAATTGATTATTAATAACTTGTACGAGTAATTCAATTCGTTTTATTCATACATGATTATTATGAATCATTGTTTTTGACCAGATCAAATTTTGTAATTTCCATTTTCTGGATTAAGGGTATGCATTCGTATATTAGAGCTGTGATAGTAATTTTAATTTTAAATTTAATTGAGTTTTGAGAAATCTCTTATAGTATGAAGTACTAACAATTTGTCATGTCAATTATTATGACGTTTATTAATTAATTAGATAGTGATGTGAGCTTATTAATAAATTACCTAGGTTTTTGTTTCTTATCTGTTAGTATATACTATATTCACATGTGATGTTTTTATTCAATAACTTTGAGGCATGTTTTACAATGAGATAGTATTATTTGATTAATGGTTTTTTTATTTATTTATTGAAATTAAAAGAGCTGGCTAACAATTTCAACCTCTTTGTATTTGTTAAGGTATACATAATTCATGATAGCTTTTTCAAACATAGTTATGATCACAAATTTGAATATAGATTGAATTTTTTTTCCAATCAGTGTTTTAAAAAGCAAAATCTTAGCTAAAGAGTTTCTACAAGAGCTACGCTAAAAGCCTAAAAACCGAAAGCTTTTAACGGCCTAAAAAGCAAAAAAAAAAAAAAAAACAAGTTTTTTTAAGCTAGGAATCGAGCTTCTTTACTACGACGCTTTTTCTTAAACAATGTTTGCAATACATCATAGCTTTTCTAAACATAGTTATGATGTGTAAAAGTTTAACCGGACTTTTTATTTTGAAAATCTGAAAGGTACTAACTTTGTATTTTGTATATGCATATATGTGTCTTAGTGTCCAGACGATTAATATTCGAAGAATAAGAAAGAGGAAGAATGTGTGGGATATTCGCGTATTTGAACTACAATGTTGACAGAGAGAGAAGCTACATATTTGAAGTGTTATTTAATGGCCTGAGGCGTTTGGAATATAGAGGCTATGACTCTGCTGGAATTTCTATCGACGGATCTTCAGTTGTTCCTTTGGTTTTTCGCCAAGAAGGGAACATCGAATCTCTCGTTAAATCCGTCTACCAAGGTAACACCCTTTTATATTTTTCTTGTATTTGCAGTTAAAAGTTTCTGTAAATACTTATGGCTTGTACCTGAGGCACTCAATGCAGATGTGTGTCAAGTCATAACTTTCTCGCTCTTCATCTAATAGAGAGAAAAGGGAGATGAAATTTTTCAAAGGGGGTGTTTGATAGATAGGGCTTGTTTGGTTGTGGCTTTTAAGCGAAGAGTCTGGATTTCCTAAGTGTGAGAAAAAATTGGACTCGTATAGCTTTTGTTCTGGCTCAATAAATCTAAAAAGAACTTGGGCTAATGATGAACCTTTTGCAATCCAGCTTTTAAAAATTAAAGCTGAATTTAGAAGTGTAACCAAGGAAACAAACATGAACATTGGGCTGCATCTTTTGGCTTAAACCTTATTTGAACTTGAAAAAAATAAGGGCTTTCCTGAAAGTGTCACCATAAGCTTTTGAAGAACTATGTTTGTGGAACAACAGAAATATCACTTACCGGTACCCCAAAAAAACTTGTACGTGAGGCTACTTTGAGCTGGCATTTTCAACTGCATGTGTATTGCCATTTCAACCTATTTGTCTCTGGTTTTGTCCAGCGTTCTTGTTTTTTTTATTAAAGGCTACTTAGTGTTGCGGAAAAAAACTTATAAATTGTGATTGTGATGTTATTTCTTACAGAGGTTGCTGCAACTAGTTTAAATTTGGAGGAATCATTTTCTATACATGCTGGAATAGCTCACACCAGATGGGCAACACATGGAGAGCCGGCACCGAGGAATAGTCATCCGCAAACCTCTGGTGACGGAAATGATTTCGTAGTTGTTCATAATGGAGTTGTCACCAATTACCAGGTTTGATTTAGTTTCATGTTAACAAAAGAATAGTGTTTTTTTTAGTAAGTAATGATAATAATGATAAGCTGCACTGGCCTTTCGCGATTCTTAGCATTATATTTCTTGTCACTTCGTCCCAAGAAGATGGGCTGGATTAACTCTTCAGGCTGTTTCTTTCTCCATGATTAACTTAATGTAGATTCACCGCATGCTACTCTATAAAATATAGCAAGACACCCTTGATATATTTATATTTGTAAGCAGACAGGAATGGAGTTCTATCTAATATATAATCAACTGAAAACTCGTAGAATTCTGGTTCGATTAGGCAGAAATTAGAAAATTCGACATATTCATAGGAAGAACACAAATGTTTAGTTCAAGAGATACTGAATGTAACATGGTACTGAAGCAGGCAAAGCTTATTTAGTTAAAAGTCTCACACCCATGAGTTTTGATGTTTTTCACACTGTTGTCTCACCTTGAAATAAAGTGGAGGGGTGTGTTAAAATAGGAAACTATTTATTGGTACGCTCTAATTACTTGAAACTCTAGGTATGGTGCCAACACTATGTTATTTCTAGCTGTAGCTTTGATATTCTGTTTTTGTTTTCGATGCATTTTTTGTTGCCTATTGCCTTTCTTAGTTGTGCGGCTGTGCGATTTAGCACCTTAATGGGGGATAAGGGAACTTCTTTTTTTGAGAAGCAGTTAACTTTTGCTTTTCAGTTGTTCGTATTTACCTTCCAGTTTCCATTGTTACTTTATTCTGTCTGTGGTTTCAGTTTTGCTAATTATTTAACTGGAAGTTGGTTTTTGCTGCTTACTGTAAGTCATTTGGTAGCTATGGCTAGGGTTTGACACTATTTACCATAAGGTAGATGTTGGATGTTAATAAGTGTTCTGATGTAGGATAGTGGAGGGTAATGATTATTATTTGCAGGGCATCTCAATAAATGACAAAAAACAGTGATTAAGAGTGGCTAAAAAATAACACTTGTTCTAGAAAATTGTGGAATGGCTTGTTTGTGTGAATGAGGGGTTTTGTAATATTGAGCAACCTTTTTCTGCAGAATCTGAAAAAATAAATTAATTGTAATTTTATGTTGATTGGTAAAGTTGTGAAACTCTATGATGGTGATGTATTTTGTCTAATTTCAGGTTTTGAAGGAAACCTTACTTCGACATGGATTTACATTCGAGTCTGAAACCGATACAGAAGTGATACCAAAACTTGCAAAGTTTGTTTTTGACAAATCACAAGAAGAAGGTACCTGTTTTGAAACTAACTTGACCTGGTTTGTAAATGTTGGTTTATGTTGACGATATTAAAAAGAATCTTTTGGCCGTTAAGTTCATTGAGATTTGTCTATCTAGTTTTAGCTCACCTGTATTGTTACACTATTGTTGATGTATATCAAAGATAAGTTATTATTTGATGCAAATTGACCAAGGAATGGAGTCTGACGAGAGGCATAGTTGCATAAGTTAACTTATGTGCATCTTCTGTAGGAAACAAAGCTTTATGTCCAGTTTAAGACAATGTTGTGGCTCATTAAACTTGGAGATATCTTATCTTTTGACAATGGGTCAATGGCTATACCTATACTTGGCTTAGGTTTTAGTTTCGCTACTACACTCTTACTGATGTCTTCTGTTTTATCAAATTGCTCTTCGGGGGAAAATATAATAAGTACTTAGAGGTGCTCACCTCTATTCCTATAATCAAGAGCACTGCTTAATGTGTTATTCACAGAATGAATAGTCTGTTTTCTTCTGAAGAACCTATATCCTTTTCTGTTAAACATCTTGTGGACTGAAAGGAACACCACTAATTAGTTACAACTGCAAGGCCAATCTGACACAGGTTTAAAATGCAAGGATAATTTTAGGAATCCGAAGAATGTAACACTTTTTGTCTCTTATTCTAATGTTTTTCTTGCAGGCGATAAGGATGTCACCTTTAGTCAAGTTGTCCTTGAAGTTATGAGGCATCTTGAGGGAGCATATGCACTCATATTTAAAAGTCGACATTATCCAAATGAATTAGTTGCTTGTAAACGTGGTAGTCCTTTGCTCCTTGGTGTCAAGGTATGTACATCAGGAAAAGTTTCGTTACAAAAGTCGAGCAATACAGTGATAAACGATGAAGTGAAGATCTAATGTTGTGTTGGATTTAGGGACTTGAAAAACAGAAACCATGTCTGTTTTAAAAAAAACTTGCCCAGACATGTTATGGTGACTATATTCCGTAATTATAAATCACTGTACTTATTGGTCTTAATTGGTTGAAGATTCTCTGTATTTGGTTGAGTAGCTTGAGTTTTTTCTTTTTGGCTGAAGCTAGAAAGCTTTAAGCTGAATCAACCTATCTACTCTCCAAATAAATAACAGCTTATCTGCTTAAAAGTTGCAACCAAACAAGACCATGATATGAGAATTTCGAGACATGGTTGTAACTTGTAAGCAAGTCATCAACCATATGGAGTTTTTGGATATGTTTGTACCGTTCTAGTTAGATTGCAAACATATATAGCAAACCCAACGCTGTCAAAGCAAATTGTTTAAATATGACTTTGATAATTGCATTTTCATTGTCTGGCACATTTGATGAGAAATAATTCGTACTTGCATCTAAATGCTGGCTGAACCATCTCTTTTTCTTTGACTCTTTGGGCTTTGAATTAGATTTTTAATTTGTCTTTTTATGCGAAAGCTGAGATGAATACTTTAATACAGACTTATAACTGCAAATTGACAATTTTTTGGAAGAATGCAATTAATTACCAGAGTTTCAAACACCGACTATATTGATGCTTGTATAGATCTACTAGTATTTATGGCCCTGTATCTGCTACAACATATTTTAAAAACATGTGCAGAAGTTACCCAAAAGTAATTCTCCATTGTGGTCTTCTAAACTGACAATGATTCATAGTATTGGGTGGTGGCATAGCGTCGTATACATCATCCAGAGATCATCGCATTTAATTGTTGACTTTGAAAGGATTGTATAACGATTGCGAGATTCTATTGTGGATTAAAGACCATTCTTACATTTGCTTTTACAGCAATAGGATTTGGCACATGATTTTGAATAGCCAAGTTTAGAATGATCAATATAATGCACTGGAGTAATGGGCTTATGTTGTTGTCAATGTTGCTGACTTAATATACTGAACAAATTTGTTACGTTTTTAAGTCATTTTTTTTAACTAATCGATAACTTTTGTCACGTTCGTTATTGAGAAACATAGACTACTTTGACGTTCCAAAAAAGTAGTCAAAACCCATTTTTTTCGAAAAGTTGCATGATTATGAGATTGCTCCTGTTTTCAAATCTCCCTGTGCAGTAACCAGTTCTTGCTCACTATGGAAGAGTTTGTGATGTTCACTACTTTATATGATTGTTTAGTAATTTTCTATAGTATCCAAGCTTTTTTAATATTAGAATTGTTTCGTTACAGGAGTTTAGTCAAGATATGAGCAGAAGTCAATCCTTTGATGATGCTAAGATTTTCACCAAGGACGATAAACCCAAAGAGTTGTTCCTTTCCAGTGATGCTAATGCTGTGGTTGAACACACCAAAAAGGTGTTGGTGATTGAGGATGGTGAAGTTGTTCATATAAAGGTATATATGCCTTCCATTACTTATATGTTGGTATTTACTTTTTAGCATCATTTGTGTTCTCTATTCTTTCTTCTCAGTGGAACTGTATCTACTTAAGCCGGATGTCCTAACTCATATTTGGATTTTTAAGATTATTTTTTAAGGTTAAGCAGTTTCCAAAAAACAAGTTTTTTTTAACTCTTATAGTTGGGTGTCATGCATTTGTTTTATCATTTTATATACCAAAAAGAAAATAAAAAATTAGTCGTTGAGGAGGCATTGTTTATTCTCTGAGATCATAACAAGTTAAAAAAACATTAATTTTATGGTTCTATTTCCTAGTTGAATATTGTGAATGCATATGACTGGAATTATTAATATAATAGGTGTTGTACCTAATAAAAATGATTCTCTTGCCACGAGGACCCATCAGCGAGTACACTGGCATTTTTTTTGGTGCACAAGATTCTTATCACGTGCTTAGTTTTTTTTTTCCTTTTTCCGTACCTTTTTTAATTGTATGGCTTCTTTCCTTCCTGTTAATCCGTTTTGAACAAAAATGAATTTTGCCTTGGACAAATGAGTTATTTAGTTTGCTCGTTTTTTGTTTAGGATGGAGCCATGTCCATTCTTAAATTCGAACGTGGGAATGGAAAACACAGCGGTACACTTGCTTCTGTGCAACGTGCATTGTCCATTCTAGAAATGGAAGTTGAGCAAATAAATAAAGGAAAATATGAGCATTATATGCAAAAAGAAATACATGAACAACCCGAATCTTTAACCACAACCATGAGAGGGAGACTTATACGTGGAGGTTCATGCAAAGCTAAAACTGTTCTGTTAGGGGGTTTAAAAGATCATTTGAAAACTATCAGGAGAAGCAGACGCATCGTTTTTATTGGTTGTGGCACAAGCTACAATGCTGCTTTAGCTGCAAGACCCATTTTGGAAGAACTTTCTGGTAATTATAGTTATACGGGTGGCTATGCAGTAACATCTTTTATAATACTACGTGAAACAGATCACTTTTGTAAACCAACCTGTTTAACAATTAGTACAACAACCTAACAAAATTCAGTTTCGACCCCATTTTACACAAATCGAACAATTAGTGCATGTGCTAACAAAATTCACAATATAGATACCAAACTAGACAAAATTAAACGAATAGTGGTCTGACCTGTCAAAATCCACGAGTGCTTGAAAGTTAAAAATGTTAGATTTTGTCAATATGGCTGCTTGTACATCAGCAGATCGAACAATTAAATATATAACTAGCTTCTTGGAGTTAAAATTGTAAAGGCGGTGTACTAATTGTTTCACTTTTTGTAAATTGGGTGTACTAATTATTGATGTAAAAAATGTTTTTTTTCCCAAGCACTAAATTATTTTTCTACTCGTGTTGTAAATTTTCTAGGTATTCCTGTGACTATGGAGATTGCTAGTGATTTGCTGGATAGGCAGGGCCCTATATATAGAGAAGACACGGCTGTTTTTGTTAGTCAATCTGGTGAAACTGCAGATACACTGATCGCGTTAGATTATGCGTTGGAAAATGGGGCATTATGTGTAGGCATAACCAATACGGTTGGTAGTGCAATCGCGAGGAACACACACTGTGGTGTTCACATAAATGCTGGTGCTGAAATTGGTGTGGCTAGTACAAAGGTAGCATTGCAATTCAGTTTCTCTTTCTATATCTCTTGTCATGCCTTAATTCGCTGACTAAAACTAAGGTTAATAGAAGAGAGAGAGTTGTATTGATATATATGTATGAATTAGGGCTTATATGATAGAGACTTATATAGCCTAAGGAAAAATTCGAAAATACCCTTAAGGGCTAACGATAGAAGACCAAAAGTATATGCTCATATTCTCTTACAATTACATCTGTCTGCAGGCTTATACAAGTCAAATAGTGGTGATGGCTATGTTAGCATTAGCAATTGGAAGTGATGCGATGTCCAGTCAGGCAAGAAGAGAGGCAATAATAGATAGCTTGTTTGATTTGCCTAGTACGTTGCATCAGTTTCTCCTCTGGAACTTTACTTTAATGTTTTTCGGGTTGTAATCATTGAGTACCCATCTGTTTCAGATTTTAAGCAATAACCATTTTGTTATTTAGTTTATTTGGGGGTGTCTTATACATTTCCGTATGAAAGACGGGAAATACTATAATTTAGTATTAAAGACAAATATTTAGTCTTTAAAAATTGACAGGAAACCGTATTTGTCTTTAGGTACATGGCAATTGCATTTCATATAAATAAACCAAATGTTTAAAAGTATTGGAAAATGTAATGTTTGTACAATTTGTGCACTGATATTTTGTTGAAAGTTCAGGTACTTAATTGCTCGAAATTGGAACAAGTGGTTGTTGACTCATAATAGGTGTCATTTGTTTAATCTTTTATTTGTTTTTGTGTATATGTAGACAAGGTGAGAGAGGTACTGACACTTGACCGGGATATGAAGGAACTCGCAAAACTACTAATCGCCGAGCAATCACTGCTTGTGTTCGGGAGAGGGTACAATTATGCCACTGCACTCGAGGGTGCTCTAAAAGTGAAGGAGGTATCTTTAATGCACAGTGAAGGAATACTAGCTGGGGAAATGAAACACGGTCCTTTAGCATTAGTAGATGAGAATTTACCCATTGTTGTGATTGCTACACATGATGCTTGTTTTACTAAGCAACAATCTGTTATACAGCAACTTCACGCTCGGAAAGGGAAACTTATTGTTATGTGTTCAAAAGGAGATGCTGAAACTGTGAGTGTCGGTGGCTCTACGAGAGTAATCGAAGTTCCTCGTGTTCAAGATTGTCTTCAGCCAGTAATTAATATAGTGCCGTTGCAGGTAATTGAATATATGTCATAAAACAAAATTTCCTCAAACCTCCAGTATTAGTAACACTTAATTTTATACCTTGTCTTACACTTGAGAGTTTTATTTTAACTTATTATAGTATGTTTTGTATGTATTTTGAGTCATCTTTTAGATTCAAATTTATGGTGAAGCTTTTAATGATGAATACCTACAAATATATGTAAGGAATGAGTTGATATTAACGCCCTTCAGTTTGCATTGGAGAAAACTTTGCTCAGGATTTACTTTTGAAAATAGTAAAAAAACCATTTCTTCTTTTCAATTGGCATTTTGTAGGATGCTTCATCTTCTCAAATATAATGCTGTGTACTTTTGCTCATTCTGAAATTAATTCGTTGTTTAATTGTATGTTTATGCAGTTGTTGGCATATCATTTGACTGTTTTAAGAGGCCACAATGTTGACCAGCCCCGCAACCTTGCAAAGAGCGTGACAACTCAATGATGAAATCTCTCGCTTAATCCTCAACCAGTATTTGCAATTCTTACTAGTCTGACAGTTTAGTTGATGATGACCATGATGATGTTCTGACCAGATTTCGTTTTTCTGAGTGACAAATACGATATGCGTACTTTTGAATTTGTCAATCCTCTAGATCAGATTACTAGCATTGTTTCTTGTGCAATATATCTGAAAGCTGCAATTAATTATCATTCTTGTTTATATGTACTTAGAATTTTTTTCACATGACCGGAATGAGATATTGACAAACTAGGACTGGGACTCATTTTGTATGTAGAGTCTTGATTTTAATACACAGAACCTGTTTGAGGGATATAAAGAACTTTTCTTTTTTATATAATGAATCGATGATGGTGGGATTGTTTCGTGGTGTAAGGAATACATGACCTAGTTGCTAGTTCAAAAATTACATACTCGACCAACCTGTACTCTAGGCTCCAAGTTGTTTGTAACCAATGTGAACCGTATTCCATATTGCAGTCGTCACAAAACTACAGAATTGCTTGCGCAAACAGATTAATCAAACATGGTGCCACCAACCAAAACCTATTTTTATTTTTATTACCTAGATCTCTCTCACGCACACTCACAAACACAGGGTTTATTATACCTTGGCACCCTAAAGTATAGTCATATTTTCGTTTAGTACCTTAAAGTATGACATTTTCCTTAATCAAACAAAATCTATTTTTATTTTTATTACCTAGATCTCTCTCACGCACACTCACAAACACAGTTTATTATACCTTGGTACCCTAAAGTATAGTCATATTTTCGTTTAGTACTTTAAAGTATGACATTTTCCTTAATCAAACAGTGAACATGTTATCTTGGAGCAGCGCCAACCCCATGGTTGTGGTTCTCACCCTTCAATACTTCTCTGGGGTCTGATAGCATAAACATCATCTCCAAAAGAAAAAAAGGCTAAAAACAATGGGACTTTTCAAGTAAGAGTTGGGGTAAACTACTTATGATCTGTCGCGTTAAATTAAACTACACAACTCCATTATTAAAATTACGCATAAAATTTCAATTAAACACTGTTAAAAGATATACAGCATCTCATTGTTCCCAACAAACTCATTATTTCAGACTTCCCCCCACTAAGTCAAAATTTTACAAACCAAGTAACAGTAGTAGAAAAGCAGAAACTATAAACAACCAGCACTCTGTCACATTCAAATCTTGATCACACTCAAAAATTTTATATTTCTCTTTCTCCCTCTCACCAATCAAGTTGCACTATGTATCAGTACCCACCCCATGATGAGACACTCCCCGGTGCGTCTTCTCTAACATTGCAGCCTCCAATTTGATACTAGGACTACAGTAGTATTTATCAGCCATCAGCCACTTAAACAAATTAAACAACACAATTGCGCAAGTCGAGAAGTATAATATAAACAGATTCATCAACAGTGCCCATAACATCAATCCAGACCATAGCAGTAAAAGCTGCAAATTCAATCATTTCACCAGAAGAAACAAGAGTGTGAAATAGCAGATTATCATAACACGTTCATATTAATCAAAATATAGTTCTACAAAAACAAAAGAGCAATTTATCACTCATAACACAGGCATATTGATCAAAACAGAACACAATCTTTAATCTCCCTCTCACAAATTATGTCGAAGCATTGATATGCCCAGAGCAGCACCCGCCACCATGATGATGATGATGACCCCCGTGGCCACCACCAGTCTTAGGATTCAACATCTTCCTCATATCATATGCATCTTCCCCATCCGCATAATACTTAGCCTCCACGTCATGTATATCATACCCCAACGTCTCCCTATACAAATTAAACGCCGCCCTGTTACTCCTCCTCACATGCAAACTCACATATTTCGCCCCAAACGCCATCTCCATTGCCGCCTGAGCCGCAGTCATGAGCTTTGTCGCCAACCCTAATGAGATTTTGAAATCAGTGAGTTATATAAGAGCAAATGAATTAAGAGATATAGATATGTAACAGTGACTTCGCTGAAAAAAGACATAAATGGAAATAAACAATTACATTTATTTTGTCACCAAACCTGATTAATATACTACTACAAGGGTAAATCTGAGCAATGAAAACATCCCCTAGATTTCTAGTACTAGATAACCTCTCACTGCCTTGAACACATGATTCCTTAATAAACACCAAATACATGGTAGTATTTGGTTACATCTACATAAAACTATAGTTTCTTGGCTACTAGGAAGAAAGTATACCCTTTAACTAAACAGACCAAAAAACGTCAATATCAATTTCATTCTACATCAAAAAAATTGGTCGGTATCTATCATAAACACAATTAGCACCTTCACCTTCATACCAAGGACAACATCGATTTGTTGAAGAATAATCTTGTCAAAATGGCTCAAAATCTGGAAAAAAACAAATCATCAAACCAAAATAAAACCCAATTCTCTAATCAACCGAAAACCGTAATAATTTCACAATACTAACAATAAATTTTAAGACCTAAAGCCTGAGGAAAACCCATCCAACCAAATTATAAACCCAATGCTCCAAAAGATCAAAACCGTAAAATTTTCATAATAATAATAATAAATGAATAAAATAGCTACGAAACAGGACCTAAACATTCAAATCAAGCTCTAATTCTCTAATAACTACGACACAATAGAATTTATCTCAAACTTAATTGACGTAATTTGCGACAACAATAATAACAAACAAATAGAATAATAATAAGTAACAAGAATAGGCGACCTAGTTTACGGTGGGTACGGAGGACAGCTAGGATGTGATATGCCCGTGGACTTCGGCAGGTGATGACGTGTCCTTCCATCTTAGAGAGAACGTATCCGACTATCTTTCCGTTATAGTCCTCGGCCACGTACAGAAGCTGATGCCAAAAGAAGATATGGTAGAGATAGTATTTCATCTGGTAATTCTCCAGTAGGCATAACAGGTTACATGATTGCATTGCAAGGAGGTCGTCCATTGTTGCCCTACGTATGCACACCATTGTTGGTTGCAGAAAAAGCTAGGGTTTGTAGAGACGGAGAGGGAGTGGGTTTTTTTTTTTTTTTTTGGGGATTTAATCTGAATTATAATCTTTTTTATGTGAAAAGGTTAAAAAATCCCCCAATTCCTAGCTTCTCCGTTTTTGACTTTTTAAAGGTTTTTTGACCAAAAAGCTAGCTTCTGAAAGGCTAAAAAAAGCTAACATGCCTAACATCCACAGATATTTTTAATCAAAAAGCTAAAAAACTGAGGAAAAAAAACTGTTGCCAAACAGGCACAATAACAAATGAATTGAATAATAATGATAAAACCTGATTCTCTAATATAACCCAAAACTATAATAGTTTAAAAGTAATAACAGACCTAGTTTGCGTTGCCTTCGCGTTAAGACCTAAAACCTGAGGAAAACTCCTCAAATCCAATTCTCCAATAAACCAAAAGCAGTTTCAAATTAACAATAATAATAATAACAGACCTAGTTTGTGGCAGGTTTGCCTTAAGACCTAAAACCCAATGAAAACTCGTCGAATCTAATTCTCTAATAAACCCAAAACCTGACAAAAACTCATCGAATCCAATTTTATAGCAAACCCATAAACGTAACACATGACAATAATAAATACAAATGAATAGAATAATAATAATAATAATAAGAGACCTAGTTTGCGGTGGGAACGTAGGACAGCGAGGGAGATAATATGCCCGTGAACCTCGGCAGGTAGGTGACGTGTCCTCTTCCATCTTCGCCAATATGTATCCGACTATCTTACCGTTATAGTCCTCGGCCATGTACAGCAGCTGAGGCCAAGAGAGGATGTGGTAGAGATAGTATTTCATCTGGTAATTCTCCGGTAGGCATAACAGGTTACATGATTGCATTGCAAGGAGGTCATCCATTGTTGCCCTACGTGCACACCATCGTTGGTTGAAGGGAAGCTAGGGTTTCTAGAGCGAGAAGAGAGTGTGTGTAGGATTTTTGTTTTTATATGAAAAAAGGCAAAAGGCTAAAAAAATCCCCCATGTCATAGCTTCTCTGCTTTTGAGTTTTTTTTAGCTTCTTTAACCCAATTGCTAGCTTCTGAAAAGCTAAAAAAACTAACATGCCAAACATTCACAGATATTTTTAATCAAAAAGCTTAAAAAACTGCTGCCAAACAGGCACATAATAATAGAAGTAACATGAATAGACCTGGCTAAGAGCTAAAACCCGAGGAAAACTCACAGAATCCAATTCACTAATAAACCCAAAAACCCAACAACAATAACAACAAATGAATAGAATAATAACAGGCCTAATTTGCGGTGGGTACAGGTTAAGCCCTAAAGGCTAAAACCCAATGGAAACTCAATTCTCTAATAAACCCATAACTGTAATAGTTTCATAAAAGCAACAGGCTTTATAATAACAGTAACAACAAATAAATATCATAATAATAAGTAATAAAAATAAAGAACCTACTTTGCTGCGGGTACGGAGAACAGCGAGGGATGTGATGTGCCCGTGAACCTTGGCAGGTGGTAACGTGTCCTCTTCCATCTTAGCGAGCATGTATCCGACTATCTTCCTGTTAAGAGTCCTAGGCTACGTACAGAAGCTGAGGCAAAGAGAGGATGTGGTAGAGATAGTATTTAATCTGGTAATTCTCCGGTAGACATAACAGGTTACATGATTGCATCGCTAGGAGGTCGTCCATTGTTGCCCTACGTATGCACACCATTGTTGTAGGGAAGCTAGGGTTTCCAGAGAGGGAGAGAGAGAGTAGGATTTTTATTTTTATATGAAAAAAGGCAAAAGGCTAAAGAAAATCCCCCAATACATAGCTTCTCTGCTTTTGAGTTTATTAGCTTTTTTAACCTAATAGCTAACTTATGAAAGGCTAAAAAAGGCTAATATGCAAAACACCCACAGCTTTTTTTCATCAAAAAGCTAAAAAACTGAGAAAAAAAACTGTTGCCAAATAGGCACATAATAATAAAAACAACTAGGAAAACTCACCGAATTCAATTCTCTGACAAACCCAAAACCATAACATTTTCAAGACAACAACAAGAACAAATGAATAGAATAAAACCCGAAGGAAAATTCATCAAACCAAATTAAAACCCAAAACTGTAACATTATCAAGACAATAATTATATAATAAAAACAGACCTAGTTTCCCCGAATTCCCCCATTCCTAGCTTCTTTGCTTTTGAGTATTTTTAGCTTTTTTAACCCAATAACCAGTTTCTGAAAAGCTAAAAAAGCTAACATGCCAAACACCCGCAGATTTTTCCAATCAAAAAGCTAGAAAAAAACTGTTGCCAAACAGGCACAAAATAAAAAAAGTAACAGTAATAGACCTAGTTAAGACCCAAAACTCACCGAATCCAATTCTCTAACAAATCCAAAACCGTAACATTTTTATGACAACAACAATAACAACAAATAAATTAATAATAATAAGAAAAAGAATAAGACCTAGTTTGCGGTGGGTTTGGCTAAAGACCTAAAACCCGAGGAAAACTCATCAAACCAAATTAAAACCCAATTCTCTAATAAACCTAAGACAGTAATACTTTCATAACAATAATTATAAATGATTATAATAATAATAAGAGACCTAGTTTGCGGTGGGTACAGAGTACAGCGAGGGAGATAATATGCCCATGAACCTCGGCAGGTGGTGACATGTCCTCCATCTTAGCCAATACGTATCTATCTTACCGTTATAGTCCTCGGCTACGTACAGCAACTGAGGCCAAGAGAGGATGTGGTAGAGATAGTATTTCATCTGGTAATTCTCCGGTAGGCATAACAGGTTACACGATTGCATCGCTAAGAGGACTGTCCATTGCTGCCCTACGTACGCACACCATTGTTGTGTTGGTTGCAGGGAAGGTAGGATTTGTAGAGAGAGAGAGTGGGGGGATTTTTGTGGTGGGTTCATGTTGAGGCCTAAAACCCGAGGAAAACTCATCCAACCAAATTAAAACCCAATTCTCTAACAAAACCAAAACGGTAAAACTTTCATAATAACAATAGATTTCAATGAATAACAGACCTAGTTTGCAGTGGGTTCGCGTTAAGACATAAAAAGCGAAGAAAATTTATCCAAACCAAATTAGAATCAAATTTTCTAATAAACCCAAAACCGTTATATTTTCATAGGGCACGTTTGGCATCAGCTTTTTTTCAAAAGAACAATGAGAAAGAAGCTCGAGTGTACCGTTTGGCACCAACTTAGCTTTTTTACTTATAAGTACTTATTTTTGTGGTAAGTCATTTTTTAATTATTTTAGTTTATATGTGACTTGTAAATATACAAAATGGTTTAACTGAAATATTACTGCTTTTGGTAATTTTATGTGAAAAAGCTAACAAAATCCCCCAAATCCTAGCTTCCCTGCTTTTGAGATTTTTTAGCTTTTTTGACCCAAATACTAGCTTCTGAAAAGCTAAAAAAGCTAAGAAAAAAACTGTTGCCAAACAGGCACATAATAATAAAAGTAACATGAATAGACCTAGTTAAGAGCTAAAACCCGAGGAGAACTCAACGAATCCAAATTAAAAAACCAATTCTCTTATAAACCCCAAACCTTAACATTTTCATGACAACAATAATAACAAATGAATTGTATAATAAGTAATAAGAATAGGCGATCTAGTTTGCGGTGGGTACGTAGAACAGCGAGGGAAGTGATATGCCCATGAACCTCAGCAGGTGGTGGCGTGTCCTCCGCCATCTTCGCTAATACGTATCCGACTATCTTTCCGTTAGTCTTCAACCATATACAACAGCAGTGGCCAAGAGAGGATGTGGTAGAGATAGTATTTCATCTGGTAATTCTCTGGTAGGCATAACAGGTTACAAGATTGCATTGCTAGGAGGTCATCCATTGTTGCCCGTCGTATGCACACCATTGTTGCAGGAAGCTAGGGTTTGTAGAGAGAGAAAGAGTATGATTTTTATTTTTATATGAAAAAAGGAAAAATGCTAAAAAAATCCCCCAATTCCTAGCTTCTCTGCTTTTGAGTTTTTTTAGCTTTTTCAACCCAATAGCTAGCTTCTTAAAACCTAACATGCCAAACACCCACTTATTTTTTCAATTAAAAAGCTAAAAAACTGAAAAAACCTGTTGCCAAACAGGCACAGAATAATAAAAGTAACATGAATAAACCTAGTTAAGACCTAAACCCCAAGCAAAGGTCGCCGAATTCAATTCTCTAATAAACCTGAAACCATAACATATTCATGACAACAACAATAACAACAAACAACTAGAATAAAAATAAAAATAAGTGACTTAGTTTGCGGTGGGTTGGCATTAAGACCTAAAACCCAAGGAAAACTCATCGAACCAAATTTAAACCCAATTCTCTAATAAACCCAAAAACGTAACACATGACAATAATAACAAAAAAAAATAGAATAACAATAATAATAAGAAGAAGAATAGGCAACCTAGTTTGCGGTGGATATGCAGTACAACAAGGGAGGTGATATGCCTATTAACCTCGGCAGGTGGTGACGTGTCCTCCTCCATCTTAGCGAGCACGTATCCGACTATCTTTCCGTTATAGTCCTCGGCCACACACAACAGCTGAGGCCAAGAGAGGATGTGGTAGAGATAGTATTTCATCTGGTAATTCTCTGGTAGGCATAACAGGTTACATGATTGCATCGCTAAGAGGTCGTCCATTGTTGCTCTGCGTATGCACACCATTGTTGGTTGCAGGAAGGTAGGGTTTCTAGAGAGAGGGAGAGAGAGTTTGGGGAATTTAGCTTTCTTGACCCAAAATCGCCCAATTCCTAGCTTCTCCGCTTTTGGGTTTTTTAGCTTTTTTTGACCTAAAAGCTACCATATGAAAAGCTTAAAAGAACTAACATGCCAAAAACACCCACAGATTTATTTAATCAAAAAGCTAAAAAACTGAGAAAAAAAACTGTTGCCAAACAGGCACATAATAACAACTGAACTGAGTAATTGTAATAAAACCCAATTCTCTAATTAACCCAAAACTGTAATACTTTCACAATAATAACAGACATAGTTTGCGGTGGGTTCCAAATTAAGACCTAAACCCCGAGGAAAACTCACTGAACCCAATTCTCTAATAAATCCAAAACCGTAACACATGATAATAATAACATATAAATAGAATAACACTATAATAATCACAACATAACTAGTTTGCAGTGAATTTGCTTTAAGACCTAAGACACGATGGAAAAGTCATTGAACCAAACTAAAAGCAAATTCTCTAATAAACCCAAAAACGTAAAACTTTCAACAACAAATGAATTGAATTGCATAATAAGCAATAATAATAATTAAAAAAAGAACAAGACCTAGCTTGCGGTGGATATGGAGAACAGCAAGGGAAGTGATGTGACCGTGAACCTCAGCAGGTGGTGACGTGTCCTCCTCCATCTTAGCGAGCACGTTTCCGACTATCTTGCCGTTATAGTCCTCGGCTACGTACAGCAGCTGAGGCCAAAAACGGATGTGGTAGAGATAGTATTTCATCTGGAAATTCTCTGGTAGACATAAGAGGTTACATGATTGCATCGCTAAGAGATCGTTCATTATTGCCCTACGAATGCACACCATTGTTGGGTTGGTCGGTTGGGTGGAAGGAAGCTAGGGTTTGTAGAGAGAGAGAGAGAGAGAGAGAGAGAGAGAGAGGGGGTATATGAAAAAGGCAAAAAGCTTTAAAAAAAATCCCACAATTCCTAGCTTCTCTGCGTTTGAGTTTTTTTTTAGCTTTTTTAACCTAATCGATAGCTTCTGAAAAGCTGAAAAAGCTAACATGCCAAACACCCGTAGATTTTTTCAATCAAAAAGCTAAAAAAATGAGGAAAAATAAACAGTTGCCAAACAGGCCCATAATAACAAATGAATAGTAGTAATAGACACATAATAACAAATGAATAATAGTAATAAAACCCAATTCTCCAATAAACCCAAAACCATAAAATTTTCATAATAGTGTAATAAATGAATCAAATAACTACGAAACAGGACCTAAAACATTCAAATTAAGCTCTAATTCTCTAATAACTAGGAAACAATAGAATTGATCTCAATTTGATTGAGCTAATTTGCAGTGGGTTCGAGTTAAATCAGAGAGAATGAGAGGGTGAGCAAATCAAGAGAGAGAGAGAAAGAAATCAGATAATAGCACAATAAACCCAATTCTCTAATAAACCGAAAACGGTAAAAGATTCTAACAACAAATAAAAAGAATAATAATAATAAGAGACCGAGTTTGCGGTGGGTACGGAGAACAGCGAGGGAAGTGATATGCCCATGAACCTCGGCAGGTGGTGACGTGTCCTCCTCCATCTTCGCTAACACGTATCCGACTATCTTACCGTTATAGTCTTCGGCTACGTATAATAGCTGAGGCCAAGAGAGGATATGGTAGAGATAGTATTTCATCTGGTAATTCTCTGGTAAGCATAACAGGTTACATGATTGCATTGCTAAGAGGTCGTCCATTGTTGCCCTTCGTATGCACACCATTGTTTGTTGCAGGAAAAGCTAGGGTTTGTAGAGAGAGAGTGGGGATTTTATGTGAATTATACTTTGTGGGAGGGGGTTACTATTTACATAATGGTTTTAATATATGTCTAATTGGTCCAAACCGTAATTATTCAAGAAACGGAAACGGAAAACATGAATAAAAAAACCAGTGAAATAAGAAGAATCGGGAAGCAAGGGACGGGAAAAAGAATTTTTGAGAGGGAAATAATTTATCTAGGTAACTATGATCGTGACTTTAAAGTATTTATGTGTTTAATAATTAGAGTGTTTAAACTTACAGATTTTAGACTATAGACTGATATGAACATGAGGAGGTCGTGTTTTTTGGTTTTTCATTTATTGTTTCTCGTCGTCCATTTTTCTTATTTTAATTGGTGTTAATGTGAGTAGAAGCATACTTTACTCACTTTTTTTACAAAACCTACAATAAAATAATATATATCAAACATGCTCAAACTAAAATTGAAATGTCCTAATAAGATATGTGTTGGATTCTTACATACATATGGACCATGTTGTAATTTTTATCTTGATATAGACCATACAAAGTAGTAGGTTATTTCATGGTGAAACGCAGATGAAAAGGGATTTTTTCGCCTCATACGATTTTCAATCATAGTCGTTAGGAGGTGAAACCAAAGGAGAAAACCAAATGTGAAAGAAATGAGAAAATGTTAAGATGCTTAAAATTATTAGAAGCGAAAAACAAGAAACTGACATAGTGATTAATGTTAAAGATGGAATTGGGGTATCTAACTAAGAGTCATGATTCAAACTCTTTATATACATTATATAAAGTCAAAATAATCCAATCGTTCATTTAAAACTTAACTAATAAAAAATAAACATATAAAACTTTCAAAATAAATAAATAAACAAAGCGGTAGATGAAGTATATTGATGTATATAAAGATTTTTTTTGAAAATTATGTATATGGAGATTTTTTTTGAAAATTATATTTATAAAGATGTATATATATATATATATATGTATATATATATATATATATAATGATTATGGATAGTTTTTTTTTTAATTTATATTTTTTTTTAATTGAGTTTTAAAAAACAATGGAATTATTCTCCGTTTATCATATCATACTATTATTTATGTAAACAGGGCTTATGAAACCTTGAAACAAATAATTACAAAAATATCCTATAATTTTTTAAACTATTAAAACCACCCAGAAATTTACACGGATTTTAAAAAAACAGTTACAAATCAATTCAAAAACCCATTAGTTCAACAACAATGTACGGTTGAGTCTCACATTAATTTTTTTCTCTCTCTCTTAGTTATTCCATGAATTTAATAGCAAAACTTACCTAAATAAATCCAAATCACTTCGTTATCACTGCCTATCTCTGTCCCTTTTTTGCCGGTCCTGAAATTTTCTTAAATTTTTTTTTTATTTCATAATCATTTATTATACTAAATTACACACTGATTTGTTAAAGAGAGAGACACACACATATCATTTATATTATATTAACATAAGCTTCCACACAGTGTGCAAATGGCGTCTCGCTGTCGTTCTCTCTCCTCTAAATCTCTCTCCTTCCTCTCTTCTTCATCCAAAGGTACACACACACACACATATATATATATATATCATTATCATTTCATTATATTATATTAACATAAACCAACCCAATAAATTGTAGTTACTTTTGAGGCTGCTAAATCTTACTCCTGTTTTTCCAAAATTACTTTGGTGGGTTTTTAAATTTTATTAATTAATTGTTTTATTTTGGGTCAATCTTGTTGATTGATTAAATTACACTATCCTGCTATATATATTAGTACATTTTTATTTTTGTTGATAATTAAACTGATGGAATTTATTTTTTTATATTTTTTGGGGTTTTGGAGGGTTTTAGTTTTCTTAGTTTAGGGTCTATTTATGTGTGTGTATACATGTGTTGATGTATGTGTGTTGATTTGTTGAGAAACCGATGGATTTTTTTTCTTGAACGTTTTTGTTTCAGAAAAAAACTGACATGGGTCACGAATCGAGTGCATTTGGTTACTTGTATATATGTGTGTATATATATATGTATGTATGTATACACTGTATTAAATGTGTATATACTTTTTCTGCAGTTGCTTCTAACAAACCATTCTCCACGAGCATTGTCGGTGACTCTCCGATACTAGTAATTATTACTCTCCTTTTTACTTTATTATGTGCTTCATTGTGTAATGTGTATGGAGTGTGATTAAAATTATTATTTACAGGTTAGGGATTTTATTCGTTCGGCATTGTACGACCCTGATTATGGGTATTTCTCCCAAAGATCGGGCTCTGTTGGAGTGCTTGAGAGAAGTATTAAGTTTAATCAACTCCAAGGTACCTTTTTTATTTAATAAAGGCTATGAACAGTATATGTATATGGCTTAGGGGTTTGTATAAATGAGTATTGTAGTGTCTTTTAAGGACTCATTTGATTGTCTTGTTATCAGTAATGAGTAATGTTTAGGACTTTTTTTTTAATCGACCCCAAGGTAGTGCTTTTATCAAATAAAGTTATGAACAGTATGACCATGTTTGTTTGCGGTATAGTGCAAATAGGTACAATTTGTAACTAGGTGTCATGAGTAGTATAAATAATACTAGGTGTTATTAGTTATACCCCTTATTAGCATAAAATGCAGTACGATTAGTATTATACCCTATTTAGTACCAATCACTAATTGTGTAAACAAATACTCTGTATGATTGAATGTGGGTCCTACAGTACAATTAATATTATACTCCTCTTATACTGTAAAGTGTAAACAAACATGGCCTAGGGTTTTATATAAATAAGTGTTTTAATGTCTTGAGGCTCATTTGATTGTTTTTTTGAGTAATGAGTAATGTTTACTGTTAGGGCTTGTTTTGGTACAACTTTGAACTCGGCTTATTTACTTTTTCGCAAGATTTGAACTTTGAAGTGCATTTGGTAATCAACTTTGCATCTGCGTTATTTTAGTTATCTGGCCTGAAAAAAGGTAGAAGTTTTAAAGGTTGTGTTAAGCTTTTTCCCTGACGTCAAATAAGCAACTTTAATTACTTGGAAGCTGCAACCGAAAAAAAAGCCTTATTGAAGGTAGATGTAAAATTAAGCAGAAGGTATTATTGTTTAATGTGAGTGAAAAGTCAATACTTGTTAATACAAAATATTCTATAGATAGCTTTGTGTGTTTGTTTTACTTATACTGTTAACCGATTATAGAAGTAGACTGAAAAAGAATTCCGTAACAATGAGGTGCTGTCATTAGAAAAAAAGTAAGTTAGGTCAATTTTGTCCACCCATAAAGAGATTGATTACCAAATTGTTTTTAGTAGTAGAATAAGTAGCAAAGGTTTACTTAATGCTTATACTGCTTTTTACTTATAAGTAAGCTTCTATGATAAATCACCAGAGAAACCCTTGAAAATTTATTGAAACTACAGAGCTCAAAGTATTCATTATATACGTCATTATTAATTTTGTTATGCCTAATTAGCACTTTGATTCTTTTGAGGATCCATTTACGGTCTTGATTACTCTTTTTATGAAATTATTAAAACTACATATCAATTGAGTACCAATGTTTTCAAGTAAACAGGGAGGAAGGCGTATATGCAAAATTTGGATCGCATTTACAAGCAGAATGACATATCTTGGTTTACTCCGGTGGAGCTCTTTAAGGTATACCACACATTGCTTTTATGATTTATCCCCCTTGTGTCTTTCATTTCGGTATATTAAATTAAAACTTAAAAGCAATTTCTTAACTGTAGCCTTGGTACGCACATGGAATTGCTGAAGCTATTTTGAGAACTGCGGACCTTTCCATTCCATTGAAGGTTAGTTCATCAATCACATTAATTGCCGTTTTATACCCCAAAGCTATCTGCCATCATCTATCTATATCTTGTCCATTTTGATGTGTGGTTATTGCCTATATTGTTGCCTAAATGGAAATCCTACTCTTTTTTATCTTTTGCTGTCGTACTGTTAAACTTTTCATTTGGTCAGAATTATATAATTTAAACTGGTACGTGAAATTTGGACATGGTTTTTTCCTTCCTTCGATCTTACTTCTCTGAACTGGTAATCTGGACTAGCCAAGAGACAATATTCTTCTCTTTTTGAGGTGGATTGACTAAGCATTGAATTTACAATTCTCCCTTTATACATTTCCCATGACATACATAAACAACAAGTATCATTTTATTACAACTGGTCATGCTTCTTATCAAGCGAACAGTTGATACTGGATACTCTTTTTCTTTATAAAGTATATTCCCCTAAGAATTAGTCTCAATATGACTTTCAATCTCTATTGGCAAAAATTATTGTAACGTGTATATCCATCTGAAATACAGATTTCTTATTGTTTTTTAGTATTGATAATAATATTTGTGGAATGAGTACCTGCAACTGATTCCACCAATCAGATAAAAATGACCCCTTGCATTTACCAGTTTAGTGCTCCTCTTTTATTTAGTGAAGCATGAACATTGGACACCGATATTTTGGAAACGCAAAGTTCGTATATGAACGAGAGATTCAAGAATATAGCTCTTTTCTCAATTCTTATGTCCTTAGATATAATTCCTAAATCAATCCCCTTACACTTATTTCCAGGATCTATGACTTTACTTTTCTGATAAATAATTTCTTGCTCTCAAACGACACGTGCTATCTGTTTGTTTTTTCTGTCTTCCTAAAGAATACTGTATGTCTAGTCTATTTTCTTTGAAAAGATATAGTTTGGTTCCTGTGTAACTTAGTTCAATTATATCGTATTGAGCTTATTGAAGAATCAAGAGTAATTTATTTTGAGGGGAACTGATGTTTCCTTCTGGCTTTAATTTTGTTATGAGTATGAGCTAATACTGGTTCATTATATATCAATTCAGATTTATGAAATTGGTGGTGGATCAGGAACTTGTGCAAAAGGAGTAATGGACTACATTATGTTGAATGCTCCTACAAGAATTTATGACAGTATGAGCTACACGTATGTATACCACTTTTGTATGTAGCAAGTATCAATTATTACCAATTTACCTCCTTATGCAGAACAATTTGATTACTAACTGTCTGCCAGACTTGTTATTTTAGCTGGTTATTTTATTAGAATGTTGCCTGCAATATTTGGAGACGGGTGAAACTAGAAGTTGAAAATTACTTCCTTTATATAAACTCATCGTTTTTCATGTTCAGTTGAAATTGTAAAGCATGATTAGAAGCTGTCTGCCATACTTGTAGTTTTGACTCTGGTTATTTACAAAGTATCTATGCAATATTTGGAGACGTGTGAAACTAGAAGTAGAAAAATATTTCCATTTCATGAACTCATCATTTTCCACGTTTAGTGAAAATGTTGAGCGTGTTATCTCTTTATGAGATCTCCTAGAGAAAGAAATCTTGATGACAATTCTTTATATACAGACCCTTTAAACGTGCTCTTGGTCTGTGAACAGTTGTGATATTCATATTTTCTTGGAAAAGTTTTCTATTAGGTGAGATATTACGAAATAGGAAAGTACTGGTGCTTAAGACTTTGGAGTTTATGGGGATTGGTTTATCCTTGACACATACTCTCTATCTCTTATAAAATTCAGTTTTGTAATTCATTGATTTAGCTTGGTCTTTAAAGCCATCTTACCCAAGTTAAGCCTCAAGGCTTTTTTAGTTTATCTCATTTACCTTTAAATGAAATTTAAGAATGATCTTACCTGTATTACTTTACGTTACCTATTGCATGAACTTTAAGAAGCCTCAAGGATATGAGAGGTAGGTAGAGTTTATTAGTTTTTGGCCTGCTTGGTGGTTACTTTAACAACCCCACCACCACCACCACCACCCACCCACCCACTTTTGTTTAATGGTAATTATAATTTATACTTGCTGTTTGTTGTAGTTCAGTTGAAATTAGTTCTTCACTAGCCCAGAGGCAGTTAGAAACAGTTGGAGAAGTTAAGAGCCATTTATCAAAGTTTAAAGTCGAGTGTCGTGATGCTGCTGATCAGAGTGGATGGGGTAATATTTCTTAATTGTGTTTCGTTTTAGTTCGTGACATTGAACGAGTTGTTTGGCAGACTCAAAATTTCAGTTTCTTCTTTCACTGGTTTTGTTGTTTATGTAGTTACTGTTATTTTTCTTTGGGTCAGTTTGTATGTGAGTTCTCTATATAACTCTTAAACACGTAAGGTATCTTCAAGAATGAGGCTTGTTATAAAAAGTAAGGTGGTTTTTTAATACAAAAGTGTTAGCAATATGGTTGAGTTAGAGTCGTGAGGAGAGAAGAAAACTAGTAGAGGTGCAACTATGTGGAAAGGTGGAATACGAAGTCAGTTGTTACGCGTGCAACTGCTTTTTATGTTGGTTGAAATTGTCAAATCGATGGTTAAATATACATATATAGAGAGAGTTTGCAATTATGACATATATATATATATATATATATCACTAGAAATAAATATGATTATTAATCTTTTCCCACGTGTGTTTTGCTTTCTTCTTCTTTTCCTTTTCTTTCTCTATTGGGGCTTGAGGTATTATATTTTCCTAATTCCTTTGCTACTTCTGCAGGAGATGTAAACAAACAGCCTTGTTGGGTTATTATGCTGGAGGTACAATTTATAAATACTATGTTTTGCTTTACCATGACATTCATATAGGAAAATATAGTATGCTCATCCTCAAACCACTTAGGAGTAAAGAAGATACCATTATTAACTTGCATGATCTTTCCAATGGCTTGCATTTGATGGACGAGAAGGTAAATGCAATTTGTCTTTAACTGGTTATAGACTTTTATAAATTTAGAGAAATTCAATAAAATCAGGAAAGAGAAGGGGCAAAATGGCAGTAAAAGTTCCATGAGTAGTAAAATCTACTAGAGCAGTAACATCACATCAATTTTATGTTTCTTTTCCGGTTGAAATCTTCTCCCAGAGAACATTGGGCCACCCATTTCAATCTAAGCTGGACAAAAAGAAACTATATCTTACTAACAAAGTTGTTTTTAGTCTTTAATATTAATACTATCTATTCATAAGTTTTTTTTTATCTTTGTGGGGAAATAAAGCCTAAATCTGCATTCTTACTAAATTATAGGCGGCTAGACCTTAAAGCTCATTATTTATTCCTACTTATTTTTTATGTGTATTGGTTAAAAGGTGCTTGATAATCTTCCACATGATCAAGTGTATTCGGAGAATCAAGTCTCACCCTGGATGGAAGTGTGGGTTGAAAATCAACATGACAGGTAATTCTTCATATACACTCCCGACACAGGATAGATAGTATGAGTAACATACCAATATGCTCATTTACTGCCCTAATTGGCTTCTTTACAGGAAACTTATGTGTAACAGTTAAAATAGTAAACGTCCCTCTTTACCTATGCCCCTTTGATAATTTAAACGTACCTTGAAACCAAACCGAGGTCCAATCACATTAGACTTGGACATTCTAGATGATAGAAATTATATTGAATTGAAAAAAATTCTCCAATAAGGTAAAGTATTTTAACTTTCTTATTCTTAAATCCTTCTTAACGTGGTAGCATGCGTTATCTCTCTTGGTAAATTAGTTATTGTAAGACCAATGGTATTAGAGCTGAACATGGTATGCATAGTAGCCTGAAAGATTGCATTGTAAAAAAGGTATGCTAAATTGATCAGGACTACTTGTTTGCATGATTGAGTAACGTGTGTACTTATATAATTCTACTAACGTTTTTAAATAACTTTTAAGCAGCCATTTGAACTCCACTGGAATTCAATCCCTTCATATTAAAGACGAGCATTTCCAAGATGTCACTATTTTCAACATGGTTTATTTTTTTATTAAGGTCAGAGTTAACAGAGTTGTATCGACCGCTGCAAGATCCGCTTATTAAAAAATGCTTGGAGATTGTGGATTTGGACAGCAGCAAAGAGATCCCAGTCTCAAGAAAAATCTGGGCTAAAATATTTCCCAAGGCTCGGAGGTCTTGGCTGCCAACGGGTTGCATGGTAAATTTTTGAAAATTGATCAAATTATATCTTTGATGTCCAATTACAATATATGCCTAAGTAACAACGATTTTTTTAATTTTATTTTAGAGGCTTCTAGATGTTCTACATGGAGCCCTACCAAAGATGTCTCTTATCGCTTCCGATTTCAGTTACCTCCCTGATGTGAAAGTTGCTGGAGAAAGAGCTCCATTGGTTTCAACCAAGGTACATAATTAATTTTCCTCGGATACTAATAAAGGTTTGTTAAAAATTAACTCGTACAAAAATGAGGTGACAGCATTTTATTGTTTACATAACTTGTAGTAGTGCCAGTGGGTCTATCTTCTTCTTAGTCAATGCTTACACATCATTTGTATGTGTTCTTGCTTATGAGGCTCTTTTTGTTCAAAAATATTTTTCCTTAACCTCATGATTTTATGTGCAATGTGCTTTTGCAAGCTTTGCACCTGTATGTTGCCCTGAAATTAATTTTGTGGTGACGTATTCTTTTGTTACTGGATTATTTTCTACATATCATCTGGCCTTAACGGCATTTGGGGACCTTCAGAATATTGTCGCTTGACTAGAGGGTTCGCTTTGGTTACTTCACAACAGATATATGGCACCTTGATGATTTTGTGTTATAATTTGAATTTTTTTCTAAAAGTGTGCCTTCCATTGCATTAAACCTCGAATTTGCCTTTTTTTTATTCTAGTACTTTCTCATGGTCAACTACATTTACCTGTCAGCCTTTTTCTCCCTGAATATCATACAGCCTCTGAAAAACATAAAGCTGCCATGTGAATTGCCTTGCTATCGTTATGTACTTTATGGCTGTATTTCATGTGTGTGGTCTAGAATTAAATTAAAAATGTATCAACGAGAATTTCTTACTATTTTTTGTTATCCCTTTCTTGCTGCAGAAAGATGGCAGTAGTCTTGATTACAGCAGTTACTTGCAAGCAAAGGTGAGCGTGGCACTGTTATGATTTTGACAAGGATTATACTTTATCAGTCTGGAGTCGTTGAGGGGAGAGTGTCTATCAATATGCGGTTTTTAATTGTAAATGAATGTAAAATTACTTATTATTGTATTACATATATTAAGTTGGTTACATGCTACGGTCTGCTTTGATAGGTTGAGAAATTTAATTTGTCTGATGAAAGGCTAAAACCTCTTCCCTTAGTATTGTCTTCTAAGTAAATCACGGTTTATAATTTAAAAGATAACAAGTTATTAGCAATGGGGCAATTATTACTGAAGAATCTATAGAACTTACTCGGAAATATCAATCTGAAAACTAGGCTATCCCCTGTGTTCCTCTAAAATTTCAGTAGAACATAGTCTTTGCTAGACTCTGCAGCATGACTAAATTGGTAGTTCCTTGTTTTCTATTTCAGGGAGATGCTGATATCTTTTTTCCCACAGACTTTTGGCTGTTAGAACGTATTGATCATTATTGCTCTGGATGGTTGAAATCGGCGAAAGATAAATCATCAAAGCAGGGAAAGAAAAGGAGGACAATTACGGTAATTTCATGTTGTATTTTCCCACTCTTGAGTCTGAAAATATATATTTACCACAAATGGGATAATTGAAATTCTTATATTCATGACAATTACCCATGGTATGTCTCGCTGTTGCTAAATAATTTTTTGTTGGCTAACTTGGGATGCTTTTCATGGTCAGGCCGACTCAAGCCTTAATATGTTGACAAATATGAAATACTTGTTTTTCAATTGTGCGATAGAGTGGCCAAAAGCATTTGTAGATGCTGAAATAAGTATATTTCTCATGATGCTTGCATTTTATGAAACGAGGATTTTGTATCAATTCTTCTTTTTTATGCTTTGTCCCTTTGTGTCTATTACGTGACACCACTAGGAATCTATTTATATCTAAGTTTTGCTCACAAATACTTCCTGATATTGATCCATGTATATTTTTTTCATTTGAATAGTCAATTATTTTGAGATTCCGTTTTCTTTCTTTCATCTAGTATTGATATTTTCCATTTAATTCCAGCTTGATACATCTTTGTTTATGGAAGAATTTGGTCAGCCCTCAAGAACAAAAACCAAAGATGGATACAACCCCCTTCTAGATGATTTCAAGAACACAAAAATATTTATTAGTGTCCCAACTCACAATACAAAGTAGACAAGTCCCACAATATGCCCCTATTATTCCATCCGTGGCCAGACGTAGAGAATGCCTTAGATCTGTTACCTATACAGAGAATTCTTATGGGCACAAGTGAGAGTCTGTCACTTTTCGTGGATGGCTGAAACATAGTCACCTGTGGTAGCACGGTCGGTGATGGTACTCTTCCCCTAGTAGCAGACGCATTTGTAATTCCATTTTATGGATGTTGCATTGAGAGGTTCACCTAAAGATTGCTGTTTATTTTGTAGTTTTTGCAAAATCTGGGCTCCTTTTGTTTCAATTTTTACATGATGGAAACTGGAAGTACATTGAAAATAAGTTATATCAAGCAAATTGTTTGTTGTGGTGAGGGTGCCGTTACAAAAGGCAAAATTTTCATCCATATCTCCCTCTTCTTGTTGTATGGTTTTGCCCATTGTGTTCTTCTTCCTCCTTTTCCTTTTATTTGATTCTTAGTTTTCATCAGGAAAGTAATGAAAATATGTTTTCATTGTCCACTGGAGCCTGTCATCTTAACTCTCTAAAAAACTGGATGTTATTTCCTTCAGGTTCTTAGACTTGGAGGGACATTGTAGTGAAATTCTAAATATTGTTTTATGGATTATTTCTATCAGGCAAGTGTGTTCATCTGGTCGTTTGTCACCATCTCGAACGTTAATGAGTTTATCCCTAACATAAATTCTGCATGACATGTGAATTTTGCATAATGTGATATATATGCTGCAATCTTTTCTGTCTTAAAACATCAAAAGATCAGCATGAAGCAGTGTCCGCAAAATTTCTACAGGAGCCATGTTGGATAACTTTAAGCCCTGATATCATTACTCGTATAACGTTTAGAAACCCTATGATCCCACAATAGAAACTATTGCATATTTGTATGACAGAGGTGCTCTAGGTTAAGCTAAATGGTAAGTTTACGACTGTGACATTACCCAACTCCCACACGTTATTGATCATTATATGAAAGGGACGAAAACAAAATGCATCAAACTTGTTCAAGCAGTAATGATTCTTTTTTACGGTGGCCTGGAGCCTGGAGGTATCAAAAAACTCATCACCGATCAGTTAACCACAACGCTAGTCTGTTTAGAACATATTTGTCGAGTCTAACTCTGCCGTATCCTGTGCTTTTAAAATTTGTGCACAGATGTGCTGATAATTATTCAAAGCATACAAAAAATTACTACCGAATGGCAACTTGAAAACATAGTTTATTTTAGGTCATCCAGTTTTACATAAAAAAAAAATAAATTAAATGACCAAATACCAATAGTTCAAGCTAGTTGCTAGTAGCAGACTTCCGAGCAGTCACTGATCTTAGCTTTGTCCCACTCCCAGCAAAGCGGTATCAAATCACTAATGAAAAGAAGACAGGTCTAAAATGATAATAAGTGAAATCATAGTTGTCATAAACGAAAACAAAAGTGTAAAGTGAAACGGAAGTTGAAATGTGAAATGTGTAAGAAATACATACAAAGAAAAAGATTTACACATGAAATAATGACAGCCGGAAAACAAGAAGCGGAATCAAAAACGGAAAAGTAATTTTTGAAAGGTCAAACGAGTTTACAGCTGTTTGGTCGTATCTCATAGGTATAAAAGTATATTTTTTTATGATGGACGTCGAAAAATATACTTTAATTATTTGTAACTCGTAAGTTTAGTCTGTAACAAGTTTTTAGAAAAATATCTAATGATGGGAAATTGTTGATAGTGGCGTATTATTAGTCAAAAATTTAATAATTGTAAATATAAATTACATTCAAGTTTTAAGCACCGAATGTCAAACAACTAAACAAAGCCACATTAAAAAGTAAACCCCTTCACTTCATCAATGAGGCTGGATTTTCTGACTACAAATTTTTTTTAACGCAAAAACCGTAATTACAAAATACAAACCGTAATTCAGAATTACGGTTTACCTTTTTTCTTATAAAATCATTAAAAATAATAAAAATAATAATAAAAAATCTAAAAATAGTTATACCAGTTAACAAATAAGTAAAAATATTTCAAAGTTAATTCTAATTTTTTTACTGATTTTTATTACATTTTTATCTTTTATTGCTATTTTTTACAAAAAAAATACCACAAAAATTGTAAAATCAATACAACATAGTTGTAAAATTAATATCTAACCTTTTCAACCATGTTTTTTTAATTTTATAATTTTTGTAGTATTTTTTTTCTACAAATTAACAATAAAAGATAAAAAAATTAAAATTAAATTAAAATTTAAAATATTTTTTACTCACTTTTTAAGTAGTATAACTATTTATAGATTTTTGACAATTTTTACAATTTATTATGATAATTTTTATAAAAAAAAATCAAAATAATAAGTAAATAAAAAGATAAACCCGTAAATGAGAAATAGAATTACCGATTATAATTTACCTTTTAAGGTTTTGGCGTGAAAATCCAGCCTCCTTCACCAATAGATAAACCTCCCTCCCTCTCTCTCTCTCACACACACACACACACACACACACACACACACACACACTCTCTCACACACACAGAGAAAGAGTAAACATGGAGAGCAACGAAAAACAAGCCCTAACCCTAAAAACCCTAGCAGAAACAACCTACACCTCCTCACCAACCACCAACCTCAACTCCGCCTTATCCTACGCCATCAAAGCACACACCCTCTCTCCCTCTCTAGACGGCTTAACCGAGACCCTCACCGCCTTCCAAATCCTCTCTCACGCCACCCAACCCGTAAAAAACTGGTACAGAATTTTACAAATCGAACCGTTCTCGCAAATTAGCGTTATTAAGAAACAGTACCGGAAGCTTGCGCTGACATTGCATCCGGATAAGAACGCGTTTGCAGCGTGCGAGGAAGCGTTTAAGTATGTTTCAGAGGCGTTTGGTGTGTTGTCGGATAAGGGGAAGAGGAAGTCGTACGATATGGAGATGAGGATGGCGATGCAGGTTGGTAACTCCGTCTCGAAAAGATGGTCCTGTTTTGTTTCCATGTTACGATAATTAATATGCTTATAGTTTTATTCGCTGTTTTAAAAAAGTGCGTTGTAGTAAAAAAAAAGCTCTTTAAAGCTCATTTTTCCTCGATTAGTGTAGCTCTTGCAAAAACAGTTTAGCTAAGATTTTGCGTTTGAAAACACTCGTTTTGCTATTATTTACACCTTTAAGTAATAATGATATCTAATATTTGTATATACTAGTAGAAAGATGACTTTGTGCCAGTTTGGTATTTGCTTGTTCTTAGTTTTTTTTTCCTTCTTAATCGTAGGCTCGCTGGTGTTTGGTTTACCAGCTTATTAGATTTTAAAAGGATAGATTTTTGGGTCAGTTTGGCAATTACTTTTTTCTTAAAATGATTAAAAAAAATTGGGTAAAAAAGCTAAAAGAGTACAAAATTGGGGTGTTATCGGATAAGGGGAGGAGGAAGGCTTACAATGCGGGGATGAGGATGGCGATGCAGGTTGTTTTTGAAAAGATGGCTTTGTTTGGTTTTCGTCAATATTATGAAAAGTTTGCTAGAGTGATTAATATGATTTTATTTTTACTATTGGGTGTGTTTGACATCGGTTTTTAGGTCAAAAAGCTGCTTTTAAACTGTTTGGCACCACCTTAGTTTTTTTTAATTATAAGTGATTTATAACTTATTTTTGTTCATATGTCGTTTTTTACTTGTGTTAACTTATAGGTGACTTGTATCTATACAAAGTGACTTGATTGAAAAATTTCTACGTTTGATAATTTTTTATGTGAAATAGCTTAAAAAAATCCCCCCAATTCCTAGCTTTGCTGCTTTCAAACTTTTTTAGCTTTTATGACCCAAAAGCTAATTTCTCAAAGCTAAAAAAGCATTTGTGTAAGAACCCGTCCGCAGCCTGCGAGAATGCGTTTAAGTATGTTTCGGAAGCGTTTGGGGTGTTGTCTGACTAGGGGAAGCGTAGGGTGTATGATACCGAGATTAGAATGGCGATGTGGGGGTTGTTAGAAGCTTGCAAAGATGGTCTTATTTGGTTTTCTATCGATATTAAGAAAAGTGTTAGGATAGTTAATATGATTATAGTTTTGCTATTGTATAATAGTACCCTTTAAGTAATGAGGATGCCTAATATTTGTACTTACCGATGCTCGTTAAGTAGAAAGATAACTTTGTGCCTGTTTGGCAACGCCTTTATTCTTGTTTTTTTCAGCTCTTTGCTAATAGAAGCTCTTGGTATTTTGTTTAGTAGAAAGATAGCACTTTGCTAAAAAAAAGTTCAAAAGAAGAAGTTAAGAAGTTAGAAATTATTTAGGTTTTTTACATACAAATTACCAAATCTAGGGGGAAAGGTTAGGCGTACGATACGGAGATTAGGAACGCTATGCAGGTTGTTAGAAGCCCGAAAAGATGGTCTTGTTTGGTTTTTGTCAATATTAAGAAAAGCTTGTTACAGTAATTCATATGATTATAGTTTTGCTATTATATACCCTTTAAATGATAACGATAGCTAATATTGTACTTATGAGTAGAAAGATAGCTTTGTACCAGTTTGGCAATTGCTTTTTCTTAGTTTTTTTCTTAAACGAAGCTATTGGTGTTTGGTTTAGTAGCTTGTTTTATATTTTAAAAAGAGAGATTTTTGGGTCAGTTTGGCAATTGCTTTTTTCTTAGAAAGATAGATTTTTGGGTCAAAAAAGCTAAAAAAAGTCCAAAACAAGAACCTGTTGGCGGTCTGACAAGAGGCGTTTAAGTAGTGTCTTAGGTGTTTGGCGTGTTGTCGGATAGGGGGAAGCATAGGGCGTATGATACGGAGGTCCGGATGGCGATGCAGGTTGTTTTAGAAGCTTGAAATACTAACTCTGTCATGAAAAAAATGGGCCTATTTGGTTTTCATCAATATTGTGAAAAGTTTGTTACATTAATTCATATGCTTATAGTATTACTATTATACACCCATATTTGTACTTACTAGTAGAAAGATATCTTTGTGCCAGTTTGGCAATTGCTTTTTTCTTAAAAAGATAGAATTCTGGGTCAAAGAAGCTAAACAAAGGTCCAGAAGAAGAAGCTTAGGATGGCGTTGCAGGTTGTTAGAGGCTTGAAATACTAACTTCGTCATGGGAAGATGGGCCTATTTGGTTTTCATCAATATAATGAGACGTTTGCTACAGTAACTTGTATGGTTATGTTTTTACTATTAGGCGCATTTGACATCGGCTTTTTAGGTCAAAAAACTGCTTTTAAACTGCGTGGCACCGCCTTACCTTTTTGTACTTATAAATTATTTTGGTTGTTACGTCACTTTTTACTTATTCTAACTTAAGTGACTTGAAAATATACAAAATGACTTAATTGAAAATTTTCTTCTCTTGATAATTTTTATGTGAAAAAGATTAAAAAAAAGTCCCCAAAGTACTAGCTTTTCTGCTTTTGAGCTTTTTAGCTTTTCTGACAAAAGCTAGCTTATGAAAATCTTAAAAAGCTTATATATCAAACACTCTAGGTTTTCTTATTCCAAAAGCTAAAAAAGATGAGACAGGCACATTATATACCCTTTAAGTAACAACGATAGTTAATATTTGTACTTACTAGTAAAAAGATAGCTTTGTGCTAGTTTGGTAATTGCTTTTTTCTTAATTGAAGCTATTGTTGTTTGGTTTATTAGCTTATTTTAGATATAGAAAATTAGATTTTCGGGTCGAAAAAGCTTTAAAAAAAGTCCGAAAGAGGAAGCTAGGAATTAGAGACTTTTTTTTTAGTTTTTTCACTTACAAATTACCAAAATAGATTTTTTTGGATGAAATCTGTGTGTATCCTTACAAGTCACTTATATAAGTTAAAATTGGTAAAAATAAATTATCAGGTGGTGAAATACTACACTGCATCTTCATTGAAGCAAGCTTTTTTTCTAGTTAAATTTTTAACCAGCTTTTTGAGAGGGAAAAAAGATGCTTAACGAGCCCTTGATATTGTAAATGTTGTATATTACATATATCACGACTCTTTATATAGACTTATAGAGTAGAGTACAATTAATACGGTAACATATTTACTTGTAGAATAAGATGAAGTAAACGCTAATCTAGGTAGGAGATAAACTTATTCTCTAAATCAATTTCAATACAATCATTTGTTTTCTGAACAATATAATATTATAATACAGGCTGAGGCTACGGAGGGTGGTGGCGTGGCAGAGAGGGAGTCGTTCTGGACGTTGTGTGTAATATGCACGTTGATGCACCAGTTTGAGCGGAAGTATTTGGGTTTTAATTTGATGTGTCCTGGTTGTAACAAGAGCTTTAAGGCTTTAGAAATTGATTATGTCGGAAATAAGGATAAAGGTGTTGGAGAGGTGTTGGAAAGATCGATGCCTGTTAATGATGGATTAGGTACCGATGATAGTGGACTGTTGAGGTCGAAACAGGGAGTGGGTACGAGAGGTTTGGGTAGATGTAAGTTTAAAAGAACGGAAATTACAGAAGGGAGTATTTCATTGAACAATGGGGAGTCAAATAGTGGTATTAGAGAGTTGAGATCTAAAAGGGGGGTGAGAACGAAAGGATTAGGTGAATGTAGGGCGAGTATGGAGGATAGTGAAGAAGAGGGAATTACGTTGGCGGAAGTGTTGGAGAGGTCGATGCGGGAAAAAGATAATGGTAGTGGATTGTCAACTTCGAAAAGAGGTGGATCTAACTTGAAGAAAGGGGAAGTTGAAGATGAGGGGTTTGTGTTATCGGAGATTCTTAAGAGGTCAATGCTCGGAAATAGCAAGTTGAGGTCGAAAAGGGGAGTCGGTACTAGGGTTACAGATGAATCTAAAAAGTCGAAAAGAGTGGAAAGTCAGGATGATTGGACTAAATTGTCGGAGGTATTAGAAAGGTCAATGCCGGAAAATGGTGCAGTAGGTTGCGAAAATGGAGTGTTTAGGTCAAAAGGTATGCAAAAAGGAGTTGTATTTGACGGAAAAAGTGTGAGTATGAGAAATGCAGACGAATCTCGGTCAAAGAGGGCAGGAATTGAGGAAGAAGAGAGTAGGTCAGCAGAGGTGTTTGAGAGGTCAATTCCTGCAAATGGCACATTGGGTAGTAATGATAGTAGAGTGTTGAGGCCTAACAGAGGAGTTCGTACAAGTCGTTTCGGAGAAGAAGAAGAAGAAGAAGAAGAAGAAGAAGAAGAAGAAGAAGAAGAAGAAATTGTGGAAGAGGTGTTTGAGAGGTCAATTCCCGCAAATAGCACATTGGGTAGTAATGAGAGTAGAGTGTTGAGGCCTAACAGAGGAGTTCGTACACGACGTTTCGGAGAAGAAGAAGAAATTGTGGAAGAGGGGATTACATTAGCAGAGAGCATAATGCGGGCGAAGAAGAAGGTAAGAGAGGAGAAGATGAGATTGAGAGCGAAGGAGAAGCGTGAAGAGAGAGAGAAGGCGAATAATAAGAAACGGAGAAGAGTGTCCGCGGATGTGGATATGGAAATAATGTCGGTGATAGATTCGGACTTTTACGATTTCGGTAAGGATAGAGTAGCAAAGAATCTTAAGAAAGGGCAAGTTTGGGCTGTATATGATGGTGATGATAGTATTCCCAGGCACTATGGATTAATAGATGAGGTCTCTCTGTTCCCTTTTAAGATTAGATTGATTTGGTTAGACCTTGAAAGTAGTTCAAACGGGGTGTTGTTGAGTTGGGACAGAACAGGAGTTCGCGTTTCTTGTGGGAGGTTTAAAGTAGCAGAGACAGATATAATCCGTTCGATGAATATTTTTTCCCACTCTGTGACCGCCGAGAGGGCGGCTAGAGAGGTGTATAGAATTTACCCCAAGAAGGGTTCTGTTTGGGCACTTTTTAATGAAAACGCATCGCAAAATAGTGATAAAAGATGCTATGACATAGTTGTGTGCTTAACAAGTTACGATGAGACATATGGGCTGAGCATGGGTTACCTTGAGAAGGTGGACGGGTTTAAGACGGTGTTCAAGAGAAGAGAAATTGGTAGTCATGCTGTTAAGTGGCTTGAGAAACCTGATTTTGGGTTATTTTCACATCAAATCCCTGCTAGGAAGCTTTTAGGTGAAGAGGCATCTGAAATTTCAAGAGATTGTTGGGAGCTTGATCCGGCCTCCCTTCCTTCTGAGCTGCTTAGTCAGTTGGCATAAGTGATTAGCTATGGCCTTGATTGCTTGCAGCTTTTAAGCCCGGTTGGTTTGTTTTTTGCTTCAAAGCTGGACTGTGCTTATCTGATCAAGTTAGTTGGTTTTTTGGTTCTTTTAGCTTAGTAAGGCTAGAAGTTGTAGGCTCGATGAACCCGGCTGTTTTCCAAATTCGAACATCATATTTACTTAAAACTTGCAAGTTAACAAGCCATATGTATGTATATTTGCCTCTTCTATTTATTCATTTGTTCGAAGGAAATTTGTATAAAGGTGAAGATCCAAAGAATGCATTCATTGTCCACTTATATGATTACCCACTTGAAATATGAAGTGCGCATGTCGGTACTCAATCATTTGTTCGTTAAAATTTCAAATTGTAGAACCATTTTTCCAGATTGAAGCTATGATGATCCAAAATAACTTGTAAAACCATTGCGAGCATTAGTAAATTCAACCAAAACTTATCCCGGCAAAAACACAACCAAATGAACAAAGTAAGCTCTCGCTCTCTCTCTTTTCAACAAAGTAAGTTAATGTGATGGTGCAAATTTGCAGTCCTCTCTCTCCTCCGAGTCCAAATCTTCTGCCTCCTATTCTCTATCTCCTTCCGTGCCCCCTTCTTATTTTATACCAAAAAAAATTCTAAAAAACTTGAAAAAAATTGTACAATTACTATAATACATGTATCAATACATTCTAATAATTATTTTTAAAAGAAAATTCACACAAAATTTATTTTGGAATAAATATATAAATTAGTGTAAATTAAACATTTAATATTAAAAAAATTGTCTAAAACAAAATTATGTTTAAATGTTTTAAAATTTGAATACAATATAATATAAAAGTTTATAAAATTACGGTATAAGTTGTGAAAATTTAAAATTTGAGTGAAAATAAGCAATGGGGCACGGAAGATGATAGAAAATAAGGTGTAGAAGATTTGAACTCCTCTCCTCCCCACCAAAAACTCGGTCCGAACCTGGACATCACTATCCACCAGATGGAAACATCTTTAAGCATTCGTACACGTCCTAGATTTCCAACACAGTCATGCAAAAGTTTTATTTAATATTTTACAATGTTACACTTAAGTTTCGGAAATGTGTCAGAAACGTTTTTCCCAAATTTTTGAAGGAGTACCGTTTGCGTTTTCGAAACAGGTTTCTGGGAGACCGCCTTTCCTAGCTAAATAGAATTTACAGGTAACTCTGGTTCAACCCAATCTTTTCTCTTCTTGTTTTTTACCTCTGGTTTAGTGCTAATTATTAATCAAAGTAATAATATTAAATAGGAACATGATTGGGCTCCGAAAACTGTTATAAATTTTCAGTACCACAAAAAGCGATTTAGATCCGAGTATTAAGTTACTTGCACATTAATACCAAAATATGTTATAAAATTTTCAGTACCACGAAAAGTTGTCAAACCTAAGGTCTCGATAAGAGCTTACGGAACATCTGTGAAGTAAAATGATTTAAACATTTGAATTTTGATGTTAGCGGTGGCATTCATAAATCAAACCTAACCGACCAAGCTGGTGACTGGCTAGCAGAGGCGGTCCTATGGCTACTCGAAACAGCCACCCGACACGGGTGACAGACCGTTTCTTTTTTTTGGAAACAAACAATACAAAAGTGTGAATTTTTGTACCCAAATTGGACAAAAGAATTCATAGCATAAAAAAGAAATTAAAAGTAAAATTATTCTTAGCATAATAACTACATATATGTGATCATTAGATTTTTGGAAAAATGACAATTAAATACATTTTTTTGATTTTTATTCCAAAAAAAATAACAAGGCTCTTATAAGTTTTCCTTCTAAATACATGACCGGTTGACAAATATGTTACATGTACGGATTTTTTTTTTTGTGGTCAATCAAATAAACGGCACAAAGTCTATTTTTCAAAAATAAATATTCAGTTGTTATTTTTTTCAAATTTTGATTAATTATTAGATTTAAAGTATTATCCATTGAGTTTCTATATTTTTATTTGAGTTTTTATTTTGTTGTAAAATTTGTTTTTAATTTATTAAATCCTAACTAATTTGTCTAATATATAATAATAAAAAAAATTAAATTAGTTATTGAAAAGATATCACATAACTCTTTATTTTTTAATCTAATGAATTTCTGAATTTATTAATAGCCACTGATTTTGAAGTAATTAATAGCCGACTGTTTGCTTTGCTTTTTGTAGATTTTCGTGTCATTTTTTTTTCTTTCTAAAATATTTCTCTACTTTAGTATTCTTTTATTTTATAAGGATTGGTTTTAAACTTTTTTTTTAAAATAAAGAGAAGATAGAGAAAGAAGGTCAACATTAATTTACAAGTCACCAAATGTATCTCTTTGGAATAATGTGCAAAATATGTGTGAAGTGGTATGAAATTTAAACATATGTACATAGCTGTCTTTTCCATATGTTTTGCCAGTTTATAAACTGCCAAAATCGCAAGTTCGATCTATTAATCAATATTAATGTTTCAAGTCAAAGCCAAATCGATAATTAGTCGGCAGAGACGAAGCGATTATTAGTTTACGTGAAATGTTAAATTTTATATAAACTATTAACTTAAATGAAATGCAAAATATAAAAAATACCAAATCATGAGCCGTTTTCACATATTTTATTAAAAATATAAGATCAAAAATTACCGTCACTCCTACCATCACCTCTGCCGCCCCGATGATTTATAGTTAGGTTTTGCCCCCAACTAGTCGGTTTGGTAACCGGAATTATTTGTAAATACAGTAAAACTCAATTTATATGTTTTTGATAGGCTACACTTTTGCTAATAAAAAAAAGCTTATATAAACACCATCTCCTCTCTCTCTCTCTCTATATATATATATATATATATCGTTCAATTGCAGACTACTAACTCCAATGGGTTACGAAAAAGATCCGTAAGTCTCTCTCTCTCTCTTCACTTTCTAGGCTTTTCTTTTAATTTTTCCAATTTATTGAATTAGGGTTTTTTCTCAATCAATTCAATTTCATCGATCCCTTTTTATTGAATTAGGGGTTTTTTTATCAATCCATTCGATTTCAAATTATCAAATTCGATTAATTTTTTTTATTTTTGCAGGGACCGAGATGAAGACGAAAATCCCCTCACCTTCGACGACGTGGACTCGGAAGAAGACGATCCCCAGGAAGACGACGGAGACACATGGCGTCGCCAGGAACGGTCCCCGACTCCGGTATACAACGATGACGGAAAATCCAAGCCCCGTAAACGCCTCGTCAAGAAGATCAGCGTCGCAAAAGGATTAGTGGATGAGGATGAGGTGTCGGGGTTTGATGACGTGGCAGATGATGTTCCGGGGTTTGATGACGTGGCGGAGGAGGAGGAGGGAGGGTATGATGAGGTGGCGGCGATGGGGAAGAGGAAGAAGTTTTCTTCGGCGTCCTCGAGTAAGGGGAAGGGGTTTGATGACGTGGCGGACGAGGAGGTGGAGAGATATGATGACGTGGTGGAGGAGGAGGAGGGAGGATACGATGAGGTGGCGGCAATGGGAAAGAGGAAGAAGTTTTCTTCGTCTTCGAGTAAGGGCAAGAAGAAGAGGAGAGAGAGTGGGTTTTCGGGTGGCGATGATGTGGAGAAGGAGATGTGGGATACCGTTGCTGGCAACGATTCTGAGGTATATTAGTTTTTTATTTTTTATATTATTACTATTACCTCTTTGTGTTTTTTTAGTCTCTGCTAATTTGCTTATATATGGGTTGTTAGCTTGAAATTAGGTCATGTTCTAATTTTTCGAGTATACTCTGTAGTAATCTGTGTTTTAATAGCTACGCTAATAGCCAAAAAGCGGAAAAGCAAGCTTTTTTCGCCTTTCTTAAGTTTTGAATTGAGCTTTTATTGACTTTTTTCTCTACGAACCAAGCTTTTAAACAGAGGTAGTAATACGGATGCTGGGAATGGTTCTGAGGTTTTTTTAAGTTTTATTTATTTATTTATATTATTACCCCAGGTTTTTTTTTTAAAATCTGTGCTAATTTGCTTATATATGGGTTGTTAGCTAGGAATTGGGTCATGTTCTAATTGTGCAAGTTGGCTCTGTAGTAGTAATCGGTGTTTTAAAAAGCGAAAACTTAATTGAAGCGTTTTAGCAATAGCTATGCCAAATGCGCAAAAAGTGTAAAAACGTGACCTAAAAGCGGAAAACAAGCTGTTTAATTTTTTCTTAAGCTTTGATTTGAATTGAGCCTTTTCACTATGAAGCGAGCTTCTCAAAGCAGAGGTAGTAATATGGTTGCTGGGAATGATTCTGAGGGATTTAGGATTTATTTATCTCCTTTTGTTTTAGGGTTGATGAAAGACTTGTTTGGTTGCATGTTTTAATCTCTTGTAATTTGCTTTTATTGGTTGGGTAGCTAAAAAGCTTATCTTTTTGGTTTTCCTGATTTTGTTTAAGTGGCATGTATTTCTTGGGTTTAATTAAGTAATCTAATCTGCTCGAATGTTGTAGTCAAAAACCATCAGGTTGCATCTTTTAATCTTTACCAAACCAGCAAATTTGTTAGTCCTAGGAATGATTCTGAAGTGTTACACCTTTTTCTTTACCCCCTTTTGTCATTAGAGTTGATGAAGGAGTAGTTTGGTTGTATCTTTTAATCTCTGCTAATTTGCTTATATTTGGTTGGCTAGCTAGAATCTATTCGGATTCCTGATCTTATTTAAGTAGGGTGTATTTGTATCTCTTTCTTAGTTCCAGATAAGTAAGCTTATTTACACAAAAATATTAGTCAAACAGGCATTAGGTAGATATATGTTGAGCAAGAAGTTTTTTGCACTGGGGGCGATTCTCAGGTATTAAGAACTTCTTTTACCCCCTTTGTATTAGGGATGATAAAGGACTTGTTTGGCTGCATTTTTTAGTTTCTCCTCATTTGTTAATGAACCGTTTGGCATCAGTTTTTTGGTCAGAAAGTTGCTTAAAGAAAGCAGTGGAGAAAAAAAGCGTACTTAAAAAAAAAGTGGCACATTAGTGTTTGGCACCTCCTCAGTTTTGTGTACTTAATAGGTGATGTAGATCTTATTTTTACTTATAAGTTTACTTGTTTCAACTTATAGTGACTTGTAAGCTGTAACTATATAAACAACTGTTTTTCGGAAAACAACTTTTAATGTAAAAAAAACATTGAATTTCTAGCTTATCTGCTTTGGAGCTTTTTTGACCCAAAAGCTAGAGAAGATAGGAAACATAACAGTTTAAGCTTTTTTTAAAGAAAAAAGTAAAAAAAAAACAGTTATCAAATGCACTAAATATGGGTTGTTAGCTAAACATCAGGTCAAGCTTTAGTTCAAGTTTACTGAGTAAACTTGAAGTTTACTATATGGTAATACGCATTACGCTCAGCTAAGCCTTATCTGGTCGTGCCAGGAGCAACAGTTCGGGGCAATAATGGTGAAATTTCTTTGTGAAGGTGAAATGTTAGTTACATTTATAGAATGCGGGATATAATAGAAATAGTCAAAAAGGTTCAAGAACCAATTTTTTTTAAAGGGCTAAAATTGCTGATCTTATTTAAGTTGGTTTAATTTGTATTTTGTATAATTTCTTAGTTTTAGATAAGCAACCTTATTTTCTCAAACATTGTAGTCAAACTAGCATCAGGTTCATATATGGTGAGCAACCTTTTACAGTGTGGAAATTCTAATGGTCTAGTTTTAATAATTCCATGCTGAGTTCTTTCATAAATGTATTATTGGTAGATGAATGTATGTTTCTTCTTCTTCTTTTGGTCTTTGCATTTTTGTGTTTTTCTATGGTATGTATATCCTTAGGTTCCCTCTATTTGAGTCTGAGCCTATCTAGTTGATACTGGTCTACTGTTATTTCATTTTAGGCATGATTCCAGCTTTCTTCACAATTATCTCTATATGTACTGGTCATAAGGATCATAAGTTAATTTGTAGCACTGATTTTTGAATTGGTACTAGCATGCATGTATAAGAGTTTCCCTTGTGTCCCTTCCCCCGTGCTTTGTTTTCTTTCGTAATTTAGGTGATTGATTGGGTGATTTAAAGCACTTTTACCTATGGAATTACACTGGTCCAAATTTAATTGATTTCATGCATATTTATTTCCTGATTGTTTATTGTTTATCTTTAGTTTTTTATGTTTCAATTGTGGTTCATAAGCCCCCTGTTTTATTCTTTAACTTTGTTGATCTAAGTATTGAACTTTTTTCCGATCTTGAGCAGGATTCCTTCTTCATTCACTTTATCCATCTCTTATGTCCATCAATTTATATAGGTGTTTGTAGTGCTTGATAGGATGTGAGTTGGTTTCTTATGGTATTGCATGAGTTATTACTTGTATGTATTGGATTCACCCTTCTTGTTCCTCGGTGTTCTGTCGATCGTATTAGTTAAAGTTTAGGTTCTTTAATGTTTTTGCTCCTTAGAAATTCTATAGGTTAAGTTTCACCTTCCTTTTATCATAACTGTTCGTGGGTTCTTTTTTGTGTGTTGGCAAAGACGATCTCGTTTTTGCGACTTTCTTTAGTTTTCTCTATCTTGTGCACAATTCTTTCTTCACCTTAAGTTGTACATGCTTCCAGTTTTGTCAATTTGTGTTTATACAGTAGAACCTATATAAATTGATGCTCGGTAAATTAATAAAAACTCTAAAATAATAATTTTATCCGGGTCCCGACTTGGGCCAATGTAAAAAATCGCTAATTTCGATAAATTAATAATATGATAAATTTTCAAAAGATCCTTATATAAATATTTGGTCCCCTCAGAATCATAAATTAATTAATATTCAAAACGACAAACATTAATAGAGCGATTTAGTGAAATATGACCATAAGAATCCTTAGTTAGAATGGGATTCCCCTCAAAATATGATAAATTAATAATATGATAAATTTTCAAAAGATCCTTATATAAATATTTGGTCCCCTCAAAATCATAAATTAATTAATATTCAAAACGACAAACATTAATAGAGCGATTTAGTGAAATATGACCATAAGAATCCTTAGTTAGAATGGGATTCCAACTCAGTACCCCTTGAGTGAGATTTTGAGAAGAGTTGCTCTTTGGAGAGCACAGTACGATGAAAGTTGTAAGCTGTGTTCGGGGGGGAGTTATTGTCTATCGTTGGCCTCTATGGTAGAATAAGTCGGGGGACCTGAGAGGCGGTGGTTTACCCTAAGCGGTTCGAGTCCGCTTATCTTCAACTCGTGAACTTAGCCGATACAAAGCTAGATGATAGCAACCTGTTTTTCAGATTCGGCGGTTCGATCTATGATTTATCATTTATGGACGTTGATAAGATCCTTCCATTTAATTTATTTAAATCTAGTTGGGGCTCCTACCTATTTTAATGTATCTAATGTTTTTGCTTAGATTGCTAGATGGTTGAAGATGTAACACAATTTATATATTAGTAGGTGAATTAGTGTATTTCACTTTACTAACGAGTTTAACGAATAATCTTAGTAATATGTAATGAGTTTTATGTTATTAACGAGTATATCTATTGAATCGATAAAAACTTATTTAAAATAATAAATCATTAATTTATCTATTAATTAATACCTCTCTAAATTAATAAACATCTCTGGTCCCAACAATATTAATTTATAGAGGTTTTACTTGTATATTGTTATCGACCTTTTGATGGGTATGTATTTAAACTAGTCAACAGAGCAAGGATTATGCGTTACCCACTGGGGCAAGCGTAGTGGCCAAAACTCACACTTTCATATAGGAGGTTGTGGTTTCAATCATGTGGCATGAGTGAAATTCTTGAATGACCTTTTTAAAATTGGAATTATGGTAAGATTATAATATTTTAGTCAAAGCCACAGACGGCCGGGTAAATTGATATGATTTATCACTATGATGATTGTCCTCCTAGTATAGTAATCAAACATCATTCTTTATGTTCCACTTGAAGAATCAAATAATTTTTTAATTGGCATATTATATGGAGTATAGGCCACTTCAAAAACTAGATGGAGGCTTCAGTTAAAATGTTGCCAAATGTGGCCGATAAATTTGTCTTGACTGACTCCATCCTGTAGCCGCCTCATTAAGTTCTATGCATGGTTTCTCCTACTATTAATACTGTACTCGTTATATTTGGGTATATTAGTCAACTTTGCTTCTCGGAAAAAGTTCACTTTTGATGCTTCTGTGGTATCCAACACGGCAACACTCGGTCGTGGATATTGGACGAGAACTTTAGTTGTTTTTATTTTGCCTGTGTTTTGAATAGTTAATCTTCCCTAGCTGTATAAACATCCCTTTTATTTCCGATTTCTGCTGGTAATTTTCCTAGATTGCCATTTTTGTTTTGTCTGTTCATCTTAGTGAATCTATCTTTGCATGTTTGTTTGATGCTGACAAGGTTTACATGCTTTCAGTGAGTGAGTATAATGCTTTGGAACTATCAGTTCTTTTTATCTATATGATATCCCCGCTCTTCATAAAAATCTTTTGATGCATTATCAAGGTTTTTTAGAATGCAATTGTCTTTTAAGTTGTTGCGTTTTAGGGATATTTTTATATCTTAACTTTCGTTTTTGTGATTAGGATGATCAAAACGGTGAAAGGACAATGGATGATGAGAACTTCATTGACGATACTGGTGTAGACCCTGCAGATCGTTATGGAAGTGACAATGAACGTGATTCCCCTATCAATGCCCCTCAGGTTCAAATTCATTTTTCTTCTAAATATGAAGTTTTATTCTTCTTTACATATGCATTTGTTTTCACTTTATGCCTACTTGCATGTTTAAATGTTAGCATTTTTGTGTGTTGCAGGCAGAGGAGGGTGAGGAGGAGGATGAAATCCAGAAGCTTTTCAAGTCGGGAAAAAAGAAAAAGAAGAGTGAGAAAAGTGCTGGGGAGATAGCATTGCTTGTTGAAAATGTTATGGCTGAGCTTGAGGTTGTGGCTGAAGAAGATGCCGAACTCAATAGGCGTTCAAAACCCGCAATCAATAAGCTTATCAAGCTACCCTTTCTTACTGATGTTCTCTCTAAGTACGGAATGATTGTTTCCCTGCTGTTTCAATTCTGTGTTTTCTCATTTAATACTCAATTGTAAGTGGTCTAATTTTATTTCCTATTGGATTGTTTCTTTCTACAGAAGACAGCTTCAGCAAGAATTTTTGGACCACGGAGTATTAACTCTTCTGAAGAATTGGCTTGAACCTCTTCCAGATGGAAGCTTACCGAATATAAACATCCGTGAAGCTATACTGAGGATTCTAACTGATGTATTTGCGTTACCCCCCCTCTCTCCTTAGATTCTTGCTTATTATTTTTCCTTGATATTATTTATATAGGGAAATAAACTTTCTTCATGCAGTTTCCAATTGATTTGGACCAACATGACAGAAGAGAACAACTGAAGAGGAGTGGTCTAGGAAAGGTTAGGTCCCACTTTTTCCCTTTTTTTGGTTGCTAAACTCTGTTTAGGAAATAGAGTTATCAAGAGAAACCTATAATTTTTCTGTGCAGGTTATCATGTTTCTGTCCAAGACGGACGAAGAGACTACCACCAATAGAAAACTTGCAAAAGACTTGGTTGATAAATGGGTAAGTTATGCTGCTGTTGATTTATTTTTAGCATCTGAAACCTGAACAAGCATTTGATCACAGCTGTCATATCCCTGTTTGTTAACAGAGTTCAAATATTGTGGATTAAGCCCCTCATCTTTTACTTCTCTTGAAGAGATGATTTTATCAAAAAGATTTAATCATGTTAATTATCACTTCAACACGATCTTTGAAGCTGGCTAGTAAAAATCCACGATTGTACACATATATCACCGATTCACCATAGCCTCTTCATAAGTAATTTAATCACCTTATCTTCAGGTCTCTAGTATTTACAGTATTTCTCTTCATCCTCAAGAACTTTCTTCTCCATTATCTCTACCCTAGCATGCTAGCACATTAGCTTCTAGGGCAATTAGCACCACTTCTTCATCAACCTCTTTTGTTTCTTATCTCTAGATTGGAAACAATTTACTTGTCAATTTCAAATTTCGGATCTCAATATCTTGCATCCCTCTTCTTTTTCCATTGGGATTTCCATTCGGATCTAATTTTCAGTTATTACCTTGTCAATTTCAAGATTCTGATTCCAATTAAAACACCACCATCCTCTCTTACTGAGATTTGTATTTCAAGGATACTTGGGCAATGATGAAAGTAGTTCACGGCACATTGTAGCACCACTATTTCGCAAACAAGCTGGAAAAGACAGTTTTTCCTGGTTTAAAACTTTAAACCTTTTTTTAAATAATAATCCAGCTTAGAAGCTTGTTTTCTGGATGTGATTTAGCTTAGAAGCTCGCAATTCTTATAGGACTGAACTCATAAGCTATTAACAAACAAGCAATAGCATGGTTGTGTGTATCCTTAGAATAACTATAAAATCCGTGACATTCTGTATTACATTAAGGGTTTGATTTTTTTTTTTGGCCATAATGCAGAGTCGACCAATATTTAATAAGAGCACAAGGTTTGAAGACATGAGAAACTATGAAGATGAGAGGGTTCCTTCCCGGAGACCGACTGTGAGAAAGTATGGTTATTTATTCCCCTCTTTCATGCTATTTCACTGGGAGTTGTTCCGGTTCTATTGCTTCATTGTGTATCTTGTTTCTTAAGCATTAATATTTTAAATTTAACTTAGGCCAACGAATAAAGCACCCGGAATGCAATCTAGAGTTGATGATCTAGATGAGGCTGAGTTTTCAAAGTAAGATTCCATTCGTTTTGTTCCTAGTATTTTGTTATTCGTTTTCGATGTCAATGTGTTCTACCTTGATGTGGGAATTTTTCTGTAGAGGGAAAAAGTCAGGGCAAGCATCGTCGTCTGCAAGGGGGCTTACTACGAGACCAGAAGCAATGGCTCTTGATTTTATGGTTCGTCCCCAATCTAAAATTGATCCGGATGAAGTTAGGGCTCGTGCTAAACAGATTATTCAGGACCAACGCCGCATTAAGGTTTGTTCTCTCTTTAAAAAAAATAATAATAATCAATTGCTAAGCAACTTACTACTATATGGGAATGCATATTATGTGTCCTGAAAGCAGAAAATTTGTCCCAGATTTGGTATTGTGATTCCAATATTGGTTTAAGATTTGTTGTCAAGTCTTTGATGGGGGTTTATAGTGCTTGCCATTGTTACTCCTTTTTCGAGCTATCCTTTAAAAGATTCAGTTGGTAGGTGGGTATTGGGTGAGTGGAAATAGGAAAAGGAACAAAAAGTATTTCTTACAGTTGATCATCCAGATGCAATGTTGTTCTTTGATCTATATTAGAAAGTAAATATCTTTTTCCTAGTAAATTATTGTTCGAAAATTTGATTCCTCTTATCTATTATTCTGCAGATGCAAAAGAAGTTGACGCAGTTGAAAGCACCTAAGAAGAAGCAGCTCCAAGCTACGAAGCTCAGTGTGGAGGGACGAGGCATGGTCAAATATTTATAATTTCTCTCTTTCAGAGTTCGTAAGAGAAAGTTTGCCATGCGTCGATACATAGTCTTGTGAAAAACCTTTTGAATGCTTGGTATAAGTTCCGGTCTATGCTAAATAATTCTGGGCTATAATGTGAATTTTATTAGAATGATAAACTGCTCAATTTATTGCAGTTGGGGAAAAGAATAGTAGTATCTCATACTTAGGTGGAACTTGGAACAGGGCCATTTATTTGAAGCTACCATATTTTTTCTTCCTATGGTTTTTTGTATGTGGATAATAACAAAGTTAAAAGTTCTATCCTGGTGCATTTGGCACATGGCTAAAATATTGTCTGATAGTACTCGACTTGGTTCAACAAGCACTGAATCAGAGTTGAATTGTAGTATTTGGCATTTTGTACAGGCTTCGATTGGGTTCCAGTGTTCCAGTGTATCAGGGCAAACTTTGAACACTGTAAAGCTAGGGTAAATAGCTTAGCGCCTAAAAATGTTGCTGTAGCAACTATGTACGCATAACCAAACTTGTATCTGAAACAAGTCTAGTTTTACATGCGTGTGGATTCACGTTTCATGGCACACCCTAGTTTCAGGATTTCTTCAAAGAAAATATTGTCACTTAAAGAAGAAATGTTTACTTGAAAGTAAAAAAGGTTTTATTTATAACAATGCATTTGTATTTGTGGATGGATTCCAATTATTGTTGTTTGTATCCATGAGTAGCCACTACACTGTTCCCGATTCTGCGATCTCCTTGAGGGTTAGGTCTAAAAAGAGCATGTTGAATATTGCTGACAATTACTACTTACTAGCATATGATGTCATAATGTTGGCGTTATCTTTAGAGTATAGTATTTTATTTTCTAGGCTTTATTCGTTGAACGGTTCCCTTGAAGGTAATCCGATTTATATTACTACTAAATTACAATGGAAGAGTTTAACATTTTAGTATTTCTCTGCTTACCAGCATCATGTAAAACATGTTTTAACCTTGCATAATTTTTACTATAAAACCTATCTTAGGCACTTCATCTTTTAATTAGTCTACTGGTTAAAAAATATAGGTGTAGACGATGTACCTTTTATTTGTATAATAATTTACAACTAAATATGGCAATGAGGCCCTTTTTTTTTTTTTTGAAAAGAGAATCCCTTGTGAGTTCTGCATTTGAAGTTTTCTTTAGTAACTTCTCCATTTAATTTAGTCCCAACCTTAATACAGATTGATAAGAACGAGACTGAATGATTGAAATTTCATGTTCTAGTTTGCTATGATTTGGGTTTGCACTTTGAAGTTAAAACTTTTTTCGTGTGATGGTTTACATAAAACTACAAACTAGGGGAAATTACTCCCTAATTCCCGAGTGATTGTTGGTGGACGCCTCCAATTAAAAAAAATGAGTAAAGATGTATTAACTGATGATCTGCCCTTAAATTTACTCATCAACTTCCTAAGAAATAAGAATTATGAGCAGGATTAGCAAATAGGGCAAAGAAGCAGTAATAGACATGAAGGGCAATTAGTCGGTGACCTAAGTCCTTGTAATGTTAAACTTTCACTGGATTTATCTAAGTTTTGAAATTCCTGGTTGTGTTCATAGATCATATTGATTTAGTTCTCATAAACTCATGTTGTCTCTCTCTCTCTGGAATTACTGTCTAAACCAGCACAAAGAAAAACAAAACCAAAACGAAACTTTGATCTACACATGAACAATTTGTTTAAATCTCCCCTAATGTATTTGCGATTTCTGATAAAATTGGGATGCATCTGGTTCCTAAATTTGAATCTAAAGTCGTGTTGGTTGTCACATTTTAAGATGGATGAGCATGAACATCATTTGATCTCAACGTCTACGAAAACTAATTTGTTTTAAAGCTGCAGGCAAGCAAAAACCCTTTATAACTGGAAAACATTTATAAGCAAACTTGTCAATATCCCGGAGTACTTTTGGTAACTACAAGATCAGAAATATAAGAAAAAACAGCTTTGCATACATTTGTACGTGTTGTTGGATTCAGAAGACTGTATTACATGGTTTTTTAACAAATATGTAGCTGCCAATTGCCCTACACTCAAAAACTTCAAGCAGCAGAATACTTTTTTTTTTTTCATCATACCAAAACTGAAAATCCGATGTTACTACAAGGAAAATTTCACGCCCTCGTCGTCTGTCGCGGTTCCTTTAAAGATAGCAAGTTTTCCCTTGTGTTCAAGTAGTTTCAAGGCACGAAGTAGAACTGTACGATCAATCCCATATAGCTCTAGAAAAAACGGCAAGACAAAAAGAGAGAGAAATCACCCAGTTGAACCATTCCAAAAGCAAACAAAAAAAAACTTTCTTTTCTTCTGTACAGGTTGGTCTTTATCTGAGAGTGTATATGTATACCCATTCTTTGAAGGGGGGAAGACCCAAGAGATAGCATTGCCACAGAATGATGACATAAATGCAATGTACAGATGTTTTTAGGGTTTTTAGGATGGTACCGAGTAGTGAGAAATAATCAGTAGTGGTAATAGAAAATGTAATTAAGTACAACAAAGTTCTTATCCGTGACAGTAAAAGCAGGGTTTAATATTACCTGTACCACGAGATTCAATCCCTGAACGAATCTCTTCAATTGTCATCACACTGTCTTCCAAGCCATTGTCTTTTACCTAAGAAAGCACACGTACGGACTGGTAAGTTCACCATATCTTACGGAACAAGTGTTAAAAAAGGACAATTTGGGAAAAATAAAAGATGAAGAGAGTAGCTGTGATTCAATAATAATACATGGCAAGAGCGTAACACTAACTTGGCATCCTTATTGTAGAAAGACACTTTGCCCTTATTGTAAAATGACGGAGGGCATTTTAGTTCCTATATTCACTACTATTAAAAAACACAAAATAAGCTAACAAAACAGCTTATTTACATATTGGTATGTTAGCTTGTCAGAAACAATGAAGATTCCAATAACATAAAGTTACCAATAACATAATATGCTGGCTGCTGATTTTTAAAATTCCAGTTCAGCGAATATGAGGTAATAAGCCAACTTATGAGTACGAAGGAAGCCCAGCCCATAAACCAAACACAAGATTCATTTAAGTAGTCATAGGATGTGGCTTCTATTTTATAAGGTAGATATATTAGGGCTAACATGATTAAAAATTGACTTTTGTCTATATTAAGTAAAAGAGCAGGTACATAACAAAAAAATCCATCTCCCAGATAAGAAACTTCTTTTAAAAATTGTAAACAATCACACAGAAAAAACTTGATACAGAACAAGCCCTAAGTAGATTTTCACAGGTATACTCACAAAATTTAAAATCACATCAGCCCAGTCTTGAATACGGTGCCATAGGATAAGGCATTTCCTATGTCCTTTATCAATCCATTCTGCACGCCCTATGGAGTACAAATATCCCAATTATTTGTCATAGGATCCTTGATTGCATATTAAGTCATCAACAACATAAAATATGGAAATTTTAAACATATAGGCTAACCTTCAGAAACTAAGGTCGAGAGAAATACCTCCCTAGCTTCATGAGTCAGAGTCCCTACATCATCACCATAAAACTAGGATCTTAGTAGTAAATAATGCGAAGAACGATATGTAATTGTACTAAAGTATGTGAGTGGATATGAGTCCATCTATTAACAACTGAAGTAAATAGAGAAGCGTTTGCAATTAAAAATTCAAATGAATTTGCTTGAAACAAAAAATTCCGAGTTAATATCTTTAAGGTGTTTATAGTACTTATTCTGATGGTGCTTGAGTTTTAATTAGAACAACAATAAATTTGCCAACTAAATTTAGGTATGAGAAACAGCTGTAATGAATTCCCAAGAACTTGAAAAGAGGTGCATTCATGTTGTGGAAGAACAATTGCTGTTGATAACTGTTCCTAAGTAACCAAGCAAACATTATATTCATTTTACATATCTACTAATGATATCTGAAACTTTTTTTTTACAGTAGTTTGGTAATTTCTATTGCCCGCACACTATTCACCTAATATTTTTTTTCCCAAACGAGTTGCTAGAGTTCCTTTCAAATAACACATGGAAAGATTAAGTCAACTATCCGCCAAAAACAATTATTTCGTAAAAGAAGATAGATAAGCATGTGGCCACAATCCAAGGACCAGGTCCATAAACATACTCCTTCCAAAAAAAACAAAAAAATACAACATTCGACAAGGAAAATAAACCCTGTTTAAGCTCAATACAATATCTTGCAATAGGATAAAATAAAGAATATTTAACACATATCGTTATTAGTGGTACACCCTCCTTGATTGTAGTGGTTATTATCGAAAACAAAAGAGCTGTAATAGGGGAACTCAACCACACAGATACAAATATACAATGCAGTGTCAAGACATCAAGTATATGAGAAACTGAATGGAAAAAGAAATCCAATGGACAACAAAGAAAAATGTTTAAGGAAAGATGGATGGACATACTACAAAAAGTTTCATAAATACAAGGGAAAGGGAAAGGGAAAGGGAGGACTCACTTTCAATCACTGGATTTGTAAATAAAGGAAATTCATTTTCAAGCTCGATTATGAAAAGCTTCTGAGTTTTACAATAATCAAGAATCAGATCCTTCCACAGTTGTATCTGCTTCTCCCGAGAGTCCTTGACCGGCTGCAACCTAAAATAAAAAAAAAAAGAGACAGAAAACATGAAATGTAAACATTAGTCTTGATGAGTTTCCCCTACTGATCCTCCGATTGTTTACGATTGACAGAAACTAGGCTTATAAAGCCGATAGTATGAATATTGAAGTCAATATGATCGAAATTAAGTATCTAAACAAACAACAGAAGGCATTTGATAACGATAGGTAGGCCTATTAAATTCCTCCAATAAAGTTCTGGAATCGCACACATTGAATAAAAAAATACAGGCAGGGAAAATAAGAACGTCAACGAGGTTTTGTTAGATTGTACTAATTCTTAAGAAGAAAATAAATAGTTCTGTTCGAAATAGGATAAAGCAATAACAGAAGCATTAAAAAACCAGCTTTTTAGTATATAAAAAAAAAAAAGCAAAACAGCTGATCTAAAAAGTTAAGCAATTATTTAATTTGAGTACTCGATTAAGGGTTTGTTTAGTTATTACTATTAAGCAAGGAAATAGTGTTTGCCTAATTAATAGAATTGCTAGACGGATCTAGTTTCAGACTTTAAGCTGTGTGTTAATTTGGTTGGGTAATTATTTTCGGATATGAAGAAACTAGAAAAGCTAGAGGAAAATGAACCGAGAATATTTCTCAAACTTCTCAAATAAGCCAGCTTGTTTTCTGTAGGCAAATAAGTCAAACATGCACAGCCAACTACATGCTAGCGTGTAAGCAAAAAGGAAAAGATACTTTATCTTAAAAGCTACCACCACACAAACCCAACCCTACATCAAAGTGCACAGATCATAACCCTATTATTTTCTTGTCTGTAAAGGATTTAAACCAATATGTTGATCTATTCGAGTCCGAGAAAAAACAGTTGGATTCCTTGGGATTAAATCTATACCATTTTAGGACCCTAAACCCCGAAAATTACAGTATTCAAGCAAACAGGCAATTAACTGCATAGTTTGAACAAAAAAGTTGGCTTCTTCGAGTCGTGGAAAAAGTCGAATTCCTCTGGCTTATAATTTCTTTAACTTTTCAGACCATTAAACCAAGTATATTCAGGTCTCAAACAAACAGGCACGTAAGCCAGCAATTTGAGAAATTAAACTGGCTTGTTTAAGTCCTGAGAAAAATGTCACTTTCCAGCTTAAAATTTAAAATTTTCTTTTCACACAATAATTATAATCATTTTCAAAACCGTTAAAACCACCTGAAAAATCAGCTCTTAAGTAAACAAGCATTCTCTAAACCTAGCTTTTAAGCAGTTAAGTTGGCTTATTTAAGTCCTGAGAAAAAAATGTCAGTTTCCAGCTTAAAATTTCTAATTTTATTTTCACACAATAATTATAATCATTTTCAAAACCATTAAACCCCCTTAAAAATCAGCTCTTAAGCAAACGGGAATTCTCTAACCCCGGCTTTTGAGAAATTAAGTTGGCTTATTTGAGTCCTAAAAATATTGAACTTAGAATATCTATTTTTCTTTTCACACCATATACAGAAAAGAGTTAAATCTTATTTATACAAAATAAACAATTATATATTTCCAAACAATAAACCCAAATAAAGTTAAGGTCAAAAGCAAACAAGCAATTAAAAACCGAGCTTAAAAGATGCAACCAAACAAGGCATATAAAATAACCAAATGAAAGAGAGAGAGAGATATAATACGTGAAGTAAGGAGGATAATTGAAGAATTGTGGCAATTTGAAATCTCCCAATTTCTGCATATTCTCTCTTTCTATCGATTTCTTATTCATCCAAATCTTTTCATTTATTAACTAACCATTTAATTTCATCAAAATAAGAATTGCGTTTGAATAATTAGTATTTATATTAGACACGGCTTCAAATTTAGTTGCAACTTTTTTGTTACTACTTTTTTAAGATTTTAAAAATTCAACTGCCTTTGGTATGGGTGTTTTTTTTACATTTTAAAAATCTATTTCGATAAATATAAATATAAAATTTAAAAACAAAAAGCTACGTATTTTGAATATTTTGATAGCTTTATTACTATCATTTTAATAATTTAAATGAATATTGATTTTATTTCAACTAAAATTTTGTTCCTACATTTGCCGTGTTACTTACTTGTTTAAATGTGATATTTTGAAAATTTATAAAAAAAAAATGCCAAAAAATCAATACGTTGAAAGTTAGTTTTTTTAACTTTTTGCCAAACATTCGTGTATATTTTGAAAATCAAGATTTTTCCTGTTGCTTTCTGAAAGCAGCTTTTTGACTGAAAATTTTGATATCAAACGTACCCTTAATCAAGTTACTAACCAAGGTTTTGTTGGGGCAGTTATTTTTCGTTTTTTCTTCTATTTTATTTTTAAAGGTATTGTTCAAAAAAAAATCTGTAAATTTTGATTTTTTAATATTTTTTTATGTTTAATTTTTTGTTTGATAACTTATAAGGTAGTGATATTAATAAATACCAAAAAAATATATTCCATGTAAAAGGTCAGATTTTCATATTTTTTTAACAAATATTTTAGAAATAAAATAGAACATTGATTTAAAAAAAAACGAAAACTAATTATGAATACATTATGAAAAAACCGATATGCTATGGTTCTGTGTCTCGTTTAGTTTTTCGGTTCCATCGTGACATGTATGATTTAGACCGATAAAAACAAATCATATTTGTGTTTGAATTATAATTGTACTATATCAATGAGAGTGTAGACGTGTCACTAAGTAGCTAATATTCATTGCAATTGCCAAGTGTGTAATGCGTAAAATGATCTGAATGTGCAGATAAAAGTTTGTTACTTTATGATCTCTAAGATGTCAATGTTGCGGTGACAATATAATTATATGTATAACCCAATGAAGTAAATGTCATGAAGGAAAAACTTTAGTTGAAAAATGTACCTTACTCCCTAAATATATGATTCCATTTAACTATGCAAATTCAATAAAGGAAAAAGTAAGAAAGACAAATGTGGCTTATCACCTGTAGGTGTGAACTATTGTATTTGGAAAAAAAAAACCTTTATGCACCTAACTAAGCATAAATTAACAAAAAAAAAATATATCAAATTATCACCATCAACAATTGAAATACCAAACTTTGTTCGAATTTCACAAATCAATATTTCCGACCAATTCAATCTCAAAATCGTGTCACTTGCCATCACACGAGCAAAATAACTAATTTTACAAAAACAGTAAAATTACTTTTAATTTGGTGACGTGATGACACGTGACACAATTTTGAGATCAATTTGTCCCGAAAGGTCTTTTTGTGAAAAAATAACAAAGTTTAGAGCTTAAATCGTTAATGTTAATAGTTTTGTATTTTTTTTCACTTTTTTTTTAAGTTGGGTGTAATAAATGTATTTTATTTCCTATTGTATTTCATTAACACTACAAAAAAATGCTCAAATAGCGACGGGATTAGTGACGGTATTTTTTGTTACGAGCTTATTATCGACGGTTTTTGTGACGACTTTGTGACAGTTTAGTCAATTTATGACAGACTTGTGATAGTTTTTAACTGTCACTAAATCAAGTATTATTTTGTAGTACAAGTGCTCTGCAAAATGATTTGTCGGTGATCTTTCTCTAGGAAGCTATGTCCTTGTCAAATGCAAAGTATGGCAAAATCATGTTTATAGAGAACAAAATGAAAATGCATATTGGTTTGCTAAACAGTATCATAAGGGAAAATTTCATACTTTTACAAATTGTCCTGATTTATCCAATATGGTGAGAGCATATTGGTTTGGTTATAGGTATATTACTTTTAAATTGAAACAAAATTGTATTAGATTGGGAAGAAAAAAAATACAATACATTAATTTAGAGATCGGCACATTAAATCAGAATTAGAGTAAATTTAATTATATTAATTAGTGAAACTTAAAGTTTAACACACTAAATGGGAATTGAAGCAAAGTTAATTACATTAAATTTTATTACTTGTTTTTGACAAGCAAGTTGTTTCATGTAGTTTGAGTGTTAAGTAGAGTTGCTATTCTATGGCCTATATTGAGATTGTTTTTATGATTCTATTCTCACTTTCACTTGCCTAATTTTATATCAATGACATAATGAAGGACTAGAGCAAGCATTCAATCTCATGAATAAATGATGAAAAATACCAGTGATATACTTAAAGAGAAGAAGAAGGTGCATGGTCACTTTGTCTAAAAGTCCAAAATATCTCAACAACTTAATGATCGGTTAAAGTGAAAGAAGATCCTTGTAGTGTTTGTTCGGAAAAAAGCGATCCATGCGCAAATGATAATAACAAGCGGGATCTCTTCAGTTCATATCGAGTAGGTAGTAAATCCCATGATGTATGGCGAGCCTGATTTTCTTCCCAAGCTCGGCTTACGTATTATTCGCGTCGGCTCCGATCTTCCAGGGTCGTGACGTAAGTGGTATCTGCTTCGTCGTCGAGGTGCTCTCTAAGCCTGCACAAGAAACGAACAGGGGCCCGGGGTTGGTACCAGGTTTTCCCTCTCCGACGATCGAGTCAGTGTCGGTATAGACTGAATGTAAGAATATATTTAAGGATGAGGGCTTGGTCCAGTTACGAGTCGTGGCGTCAGATGTCACGGTTGATATTCTGGTGGTCCGGGTCGTTTTAGCTTTCTCTCTCCTCCCTCTTTTGTGCGTCCCCCTCTAAGCAGGATTAGGGGGGGTATTTATAGTGAGGTTCAGAGGTGTATTAACCCTTGGATCACTGTACTGTAAGATGCTGATCCAACGGCGTCAGTCATTTATGACTCTGACAGGAGTACTGTCCCTTCCCGGGGCCCACTGGAGGTGCCCTGTGATTGGGCCACGTCGATGAAACGTCAGGGGGGCCCCCCCAAAGGGGGCAGCAGCATTAATTGGTGAAGCGTATCGAGTACGCTTCTTCGAGCCGGCCTAGCTTCACCCCGTTTGGTATTGAGCCGGGGTGATGATACATCCGCTGTACAGGGCCCCGGTTTGTTAATTTCTGTGGTGATATCGGTCCGGACGAGGGGACATTGACATTCCCTCGCCAACAGCTCCCTGGCCGGAGTCGTCGTTAGTGACAATGCCGGTGAGAACCTTCTTCACTTTACGGGGGCTCCGGTCATTCCGTCTTCATGTTTGGCTGTCTGGAGGCACCTCGGCGTAACTCGACTCTTGATACGTGTTCAACCACTCATGGATCTCTTACACGTGGAGCATGCCAGTTTTGCAATTATGAGGCGCCGCCTCTGTCTTTTCGGTTTCTTCAATGTCATTAATGCCAAAACGGCTGAAGGGTGACACTTGGCAGACGACCTCTCATTGCTGTACACGTGGAAGGCGTGGGTTGGGTGGCGGCTGTCGTTTGTGGGAGTTCGCGTAACGAGCCGTCGCGTCTTTTCACCTTCTGGTAACTGTCTTTTCACCTTCTAGTGGGGGTCTATAAATACCCTCAGTGAAAGTTCATTTTCACTTTCTCACTCTCTCACTAAAATTTTCACAGCAAACCATTCTCTCTCATCCTCCACCCTTAGCAAATCTTATCTTCGAACACTTAAGCCAAAAAAGAAGATGGTTATCAAACACGGAGCCGGAAAAGGCCCGATGGTTGCCCCGCAACCACGGCGTCTCGACGTGATGGCAAACGCCTTGCCATTCCGGGCGATGGTTATTGACCCCGCCATCTCCGTCGCGGTAAACGATAACAGTATCATGGTCAGGCAGCACGGGTCTGACCTAGAAGAGTTTCGTCAGCTCTGCGGCATAGGGGAGGAGTTCCGACTTCGAACCTGTGCGACCTCGGACGAAGTGAACGGGATCGTGGCTGATCCCAAGAGTATGGTAACTCTCTCCCTCTCTACTCTCTTATACGGGGGCACCCACCTCCCCATTCCGGAGCTACTGGCGGAGCTCTGCGCCTGGACGCAGACTCTTCCGTGCCAGTGGCCTCTGCAAGCGCACCGAATCTGCGCCGGAATGGAGGCCCTAAGTGCCTCGTTGGGCCCGGACATTCCGGAACCACTGGGGCTTAGGGAGCTCTTGGCCTGCTACGAATTTTTGCAGACCGAGCCGAGCTCCCAATCTAAGAGCCGGCAGCCCTATCTGAGGTGCCGGTCTCACAACCAGTTGATCACAGGTAACTCCGATTCGAATCGGGGTTACACACAAGACGTGGTCGTCGTGGAGGGCCCTTGGCTCCTTCGTGATGACCTAATTCTCCCGAACAGGCCGGGGAGGGTGCTGAGCACCAAGGAAAACAAATTCACTGTGGCCTCTAAGCTTGGGGGCCTGGGCGAACCCAACATAGAGTCGTTGGAGGTGGCCCTTAACTGGTGGGGTCCGGATGGGACCGACGTGGGGGCACGCGATGCGGAGCGCCTGCTAATCTGTGGCTCCCCCACCTCCTGCAAGGGGAACAGCTTCAAATGGCCCCACAGGACCTTCTGTCCCGTGGGATACTCCAGGGAAAGGTGGGAGAAGGAGAAGGGTCTGGAGTCGACCCTCCCTCCCCGGGTGGTTGAAGGTGCCGAAGCAGCCCCCCCTCCCAAGGCTTCGAAGCCGAAGCTGAAGAAGGGCGGTAAGGCGAAGGCAACGAAGGCGACGACCGTGGCTTCCTTCGCTCCTTCAACGGCCGGGGTTCACTTTGAGACCCGGTCTGATGGTACCGTTATCTACTTCCGGGTGGGGGCGGACGGTACCCGCACATACATTGATGCGCAAGGGAAGCCTCTGACAGAGGTTCCTCCCTTGAGCTCTAGGGAGCCCGCTGTGGGGATCCCCCTTCAATTAGAAGACAGCCCAACTGAGGCGGAACCATCCGGGCCTGCCTTGGGTACCTCGCGGACCAGAGTAAGTCACTTCTTGTTTTCTTCAAATTTTCGTTTTTACACTTAGCTAGATTTAGTTATAGTTAATTTCTCTAACTCTTAACTCCTTTCTTGTGTGGCCTGTGTAGGTGGTCCGTTCCGATGAGGAGGAGGAGGCAGATGAAGAGGCTGGGGAGGTGGTAGCTGAGGTGGTTGAGGTTGGGGGCGAAGAAGAAGAAGAAGGGGCGATCGACGGGGTTGCTGAGACGGGGGAGCCCGAGGGGGTAGTGGTCGTTGTCGAGGCCGAGGGGAGGGATGTGGTGGTGACGGGGGAGAGGGAAGTGGCGATCCTGCCTCCGTCGGCTGGCCCGGACGATTTGGCAGCCCAAGCCAGACTCGATAGGCTGGCCCGCAAGGCCCTATTGGGGAAGAGAAAGGTGGAGGGGACGAAGTCCCTCCAAGGGGAAAAGAGGGCCAAGGTCGGGGGGAGTAACCCCTCCGAGGTTGTGGTCGTTGAGGGGCCTAGGGAGACGTCGGGCCCCGCTCCAGGCCCTACTCAAGGCTCTGCCTCCAGTTCTGCCTCCCCGGCCCACAGGATGCCTGTGCAGACTCCCGAGGAGGTGAAGGCGGCCACGGGTGTGAAGAGCATCATGGAGGCTCACCCCTCTGCCGGGTTACTAGCTTTGGCTGCGCTCCAGCAGCAAAGCGTCGAGGCTGATCACCGAGGTCGTGACCTCGCCTCCTCCATGGCATCGGCCATGGCTATGATACCTCAGGTGCGTGTAGATCGTTTTGTATGTTTTCACATGTTTTCAAATTCTTTCCATATATTTTTGCTAAGTGTTTTGCCTTTTCCCTTGTAGGCCTACTTAATGATGAACCAATATGTCTATCATCAAGGCCAGCTGGTGAGGTCATGGGCCGCGAAGGCAGAGGCTAATGCCAAGCTTCTGGAGGAGGCCCAAAAAAGGGTGGAGGAGGCCCTGAAAAGGTCTGAGGAGGCCCTACTCAGGGCGGAGAAAGCTGAGGGCCTCAATGCCACGGTTGAGGCTCGAAGAGTCGAAGCCGTGAAGGCCAAAACGGAGGCCGAGGAGCGTGCCCAGGCTGCGGAGGCAGCCTTAAAAGAGGCCGAGGCTGGCATCACGGACAGGATAAAGGCGGCGGTCCAAACTGGCCAAGCCGAGCTGAACGCCGCCTGGGCCCAGAAGACACAGAAGGACTTCAACTCCTTCTACGTCGAGGGGTGGTCTGAGGCGGCTGCCTTTATGAGGGCGGGACCGGATCACCCGGTATGGAACATAGAAAACATTATAGTTCCCGTTCCCTCAGCTCCCATTCCGGATGTGGTGCCTTTGACTCCTCGAGCTCTCTCGGATGAAGAGGACGGGGCTAGCCAGAGTTAGGGTAGATTTAGGCTTTTGTTTTCAGTGTAGTTTCCTTTTTTGTACTTAGCATGTAATAGCTTTCCATTGAATGAAATGAAAAAACAATTTTGGACTTGTCTTTTATTCTTCTGTTGTTTTGCTTCTATACTTCCGTTGTGATTTATACATCATTCATTGTATACGTGCTCCCAAATGGGGGGCCCTTATGCTTCGACGTTGGGGCACTCATTTCATATACATCATAAATCGAGTTGGCGCGTGTAGAAACACTTGTAAAATTTAAATGAACTGAAAAATTCAAGTAAATAGAACCGGGGTGCCGTATAGGCTCGTGTTCTGAAACACTTAGATAAAATTTAAATGAACTGAAAAATTCAAGTAAATATGAACCGGGGTGCCGTATAGGCTCGTGTTCTGAAACACTCAGATAAAATTTAAATGAACTGAAAAATTCAAGTAAATATGAACCGGGGTGCCGTATAGGCTCGTGTTCTGAAACACTTAGAGAAAATTTAAATGAACTGAAAAATTCAAGTAAATATGAACCGGGGTGCCGTATAGGCTCGTGTTCTGAAACACTCAGATAAAATTTAAATGAACTGAAAAATTCAAGTAAATATGAACCGGGGTGCCGTATAGGCTCGTGTTCTGAAACACTCAGATAAAATTTAAATGAACTGAAAAATTCAAGTAAATATGAACCGGGGTGCCGTATAGGCTCGTGTTCTGAAACACTTAGAGAAACTTTATAACGACAGTTTTCATTTATAAAGCCCACAGGCATAAATTTACATCACATTCTTATTTACACAAAAGTCATAAAGGCCGAGCTCTACTGGTAGTACTTCCTTAGGTTGTTGATGTTCCAAGGTCGGTCGACCGGGACGTCGTTGGGAAGACGACCCAACAGGTAGGCCCCGTTCCCTACTGCACCGAGGATTCGATAGGGGCCTTCCCAATTGGGGCCTAGCTTGCCGTCGGATTGTATCCTGGTGTTGTTGTTTACTTTTCGTAACACTAGGTCTTCGTCTTGGAAACGTCTGGCGTTAACCCTTTTGTTATAAGAACGCCCCAGTTCGTTTTTATATTCGGCGTTACGGATGGCCGCAACCTCCCTTCTTTCTTCGGCGTAGTCCAGCTCTAGCCCCATCATCTTTTCATTAAGCCCGTTCTCCACCATGTCCGTCCTCAGAGAAGGAAGCCCGATTTCTAACGGGATGATGGCCTCCATTCCGTAAGTAAGGCTATAGGGTGTCTGTTGAGTGCCCCGTCTTCTCGTCGTTCGGTAGGCCCAAAGGACGTGATGCAGCTCTGCAGCCCATCGTCCTTTGGACTCGTCTAGCCTCTTCTTGATTCCGTCGAGCACGGTCTTATTTGACACCTCAGCTTGTCCGTTGCATTGGGGGTACGATGGGGCCGAATAGTAGTTCTTGATGTGATACTTTGCATACATCGCTTTTAATTTGACCCCGGTGAACTGTCCCCCATTGTCCGCGACGATTGAGTAGGGGATTCCGAATCTGGTGATCACGTCTCTCCAGAGGAACCTGATCACCTCGGCCTCCGTTATCTTTGCTAATGCCACAGCTTCGACCCACTTTGAGAAGTAGTCGGTGACCATAAGGAGGAACTTCTTGCCTCCCGGGGCCCGAGGGAAAGGTCCGACGATGTCCATGCCCCATTGGGCAAAGGGCCAAGGCGAAGTCACGCTGCTCATCTTTTGGGCCGGGGCTCTAGGTATGGGGGCGTATTTCTGGCACTTCTCACATTTGAGCACGAAAGTTTTAGAATCTTTCTGCATGAGGGGCCACCAATACCCGTGAGTCAAGGCACGATTGGCAAGCGACCTGCCCCCGGTGTGGCTCCCACACGTGCCTTCGTGTATCTCCTCCATGACTTTCACCACCATGTCAGGGTGGACACAGAGGAGATAGGGCCCGGAGAACGATCTTTTATAAAGTTTATCGTTGGGTGCTAGCCAGAACCCTAAGGCCTTTCTTTTTATTTTTTCAGCCTCCTTCTTATGTTCAGGAAGGTCGCCGGAGCGATGGTATTCGATTATGGGGTCCATCCAGCACAGCTCCGGCGGAAGGTCGGTCACCATATTAACGCTTGCCCCAGCGTCGATGCTAGGGGAAGGGACGTACTCTATGGTGATGACTCGCTCCTTTTTATCACTCATAGCCGAGGCCAAGGTCGCTAGGGCATCGGCGTGGGTGTTCTCGTTTCTGTTGATGTTGATGATCTCCTGATACTTGAAGCTCCGGATTATTTCGGAGGCGATGGTCACGTACTTTGCCATCCTTTCGTCCTTTGTTTGGAATTCACCACTGATCTGGCCACTGACTAATTGGGAATCAGTGTGTACCAGTATCTTCTTGATGCCGAGGCTTCGGGCCATTTTCAGGCCGGCTATCACGGCTTCGTACTCCGCCTCGTTATTGGTGGCTCGGAAGCCAAGCTGGATTGACTTCTCGATTACATCACCCAGTGGGGATTGGAGAACCACCCCGAGGCCAGATCCCTTTTTATTGGCAGCTCCGTCGGCGTGCAAGGTCCATGTTCCTTGGGCTCGTTCTTCGATGCCGGGGGACGTCGTCGTTCCGGTGAATTCTGCCACAAAGTCGGCCAAGGCCTGCCCCTTGACAGAGGTTCGCGGCTCGTACCGGATGTCGTACGCGTTCAGGTGGCAAGTCCACTTCGTCATACGTCGAGACAGGTCTCCCTTCTGGAGTATTTCCCGAACGGGCTGATCCGTATACACCACGATACTGTGTGCTGAGAAGTAATGGGCCAGTTTTCGCGATGCCATGACAAGTGCCAGGACAAGCTTTTCTAGAGGCATATACCTAGCCTCGGCGTCGAGGAGGGTTTTGCTTACGTAATAGATTGGCCTTTGCTCCCTGCCGACTTCTTTGATGAGAACGGCGCTAACGGCTATCTCGGATACGGCCAGGTACAACGCAAGGACGTCGCCGGCGTCAGGTTTGGCCAGCAGGGGCGCGCTTCCAAGGTAGCTCGCCAGCTCTATGAACGCACTCCGGCATTCGTCATTCCATTCGAACTTCTTCTGAGCCTTCAGAGCCGTAAAGAATGGCTTGCATCGATCTCCGAACCGGGCTATAAACCGGTTGAGGGCAGCGGCCATTCCGGCTAGCTTTTGTACATCCTTCCTCTTTTCAGGGGTTCTCAAGTTCTTCAAGGCAGAGATTTGGGCCGGGTTCGCCTCTATACCGCGATGGGTCACCATGAACCCTAGGAACTTTCCGGCTCCAACTCCGAAGGCGCACTTAGAGGCGTTAAGCTTCAGATCATGCCTTCGTATCGTTTCGAACACCTCTCTCAGGTCGGCCAGGTGGTCGTCCTCCTGGGCGCTTTTCACCACCATATCGTCGATATAGACCTCCATGCTCCGGCCTATGCTCTTGGCGAATATCTTGGTGACCATTCTTTGATAGGTCGCCCCGGCGTTCTTAAGCCCAAACGGCATCACCTTGTAGCAGTAATTCCCCCTTGGGGTTATAAAGGCGGTTTTTTCTTGGTCAGCCTCCGACATGGGTATTTGGTGATAGCCGGAGCAGGCGTCCAGGAAGCTCATTCTGGCAGCTCCGGCGGTGGAGTCTACTATCTGATCGATTTTAGGCAGAGGGAAGGGATCCTTAGGACAAGCCCGGTTAAGGCTCGTGTAATCGATGCAGACACGCAGCTTCCCGTTCTTCTTAGGGACCACCACGGGGTTAGCGAGCCATCTAGGATAAAAAATTTCCCTGATGGCTCCAGCTAGCAGAAGCTTTTGTACTTCCTCGTTTATGGCGTCGGCATGCTCCGGGCTAACACGGCGCCCCTTTTGCATCACAGGCTTCGCATCCGGGTTGACGTTCAACTTATGGCAGGCGAGGTCGGGACTGATGCCCGGCATTTCGCATGGGGACCATGCGAAGTTATCGAGGTATTCGAGCAGAAGCTTAATGAGACCTGAAACCTCGGGCTCGCTCAGCTTTGCGCCCACCATAAAAAAGTGGTCTTCGTCGTACCCCGGGATCCTGACCTTCAGCAACTCTCCTTCTACCTTGTCTTCAGCTTCCGGGCCTATCTTCTTGTTCAGTTCCCGCAGCAGCTTGGGATCCTCGGCTTCTATGTTCATAGCACTCTGGCCCGGGACCGGTTTACTACCGGAGTATACGGCCATGGCACAGCTTCTTGAGACCTTTTGGTTTCCCGATATGGTCTCAACTCCATTCGGAGTGGGGTACTTGACCTTTTGGTGTAGAGTGGAGGAGACGCCTTCTATCTCATGAAGCCACGCGCGCCCCAGAATGATGTTGTAAACGGAGGGGACGTCCACCACCGTGAACTCCACGCTCATAACTTTGGTTCCTGTCTTTACAGGCAAGGTTATGTTCCCTCTGGGCTGGACAGCCTCAGAATTGAATCCGTATAGAGGGGGGGCGTTGGTATCTAGCTGCCCCTCCGTCAGCCCCATCTTTTCGAAGAGGTCTCCAAAGAGAATGTTCACCGACGCCCCCTGATCGACGAGGATGCGTCCCACTGAACAATGGCCCACTTGGGCCGTGATGACGAGGGCGTCGTAGTGGGGCAGGTCTACCCCCACTAGGTCGAAGTCGGTGAAGCTTAGATCTGGCTTGGTTCCTAGTTTGAACCTCTTCCGGGGCTTCGAGCTTTCGGCGAGGCAGACATGCTTTTTCATCGTGGCCTCACGGGCCTCGGTTCTCTCCGCCCCACTTGGCTTCGGCTTCTTCGGTCCAGAATGGATAACCTGGCAAGTCATCACCGGTGGGGGGAGGTTTGGTTGCCTTTCGTCTTCCCCTTCTCGGTTCCGATCAGGGTCCCTTCGCGTCTCGACATATTTGGCCATCAAGCCGTCCCGGACCCATCCTTCCAGCCTTGCCTTCAGACCATGACACTCATTGGTATAGTGACCGCGGCCTCGGTGATAGTCACAAAATTTGTCATTGGGCCCCCGGGCCGGCTCGTTCCTGAGCGGGGGAGGCCAGGAAAAGAAAGGCTCGTTCTCGATCTCAAAGAGCAGGTCGGTCAGTGGTAGGCGGAATGTGGTGGAGTAGGCATTTCCTGGGTTCGAAGGGCCGGCCCGACGGGTGTCCTCCCTTCTACGCTTAGGGGCCGGTTGCTGGCTCTCCACCGTTCGAGGTCTCCCCAACCTTTCCGCTATGGGGCGATCTCGCCGGATGCCCCTTGAAGCGGCTCCTCCCGGAGGCTGCTCGATGCTGGCGACTGAACGCGCCGCTCCAGCAGATCTCATGTCTTTCTCGATATCGACATGCTGTTTGATTAGTGACCGGAGCTGGGAAACTGAGCCAGGAGGGGTTGCTATCATTTCGTTACGTATCCTGCTTCCCACGATCATGTTCTGCCTGAAAGCAGCTATAGCTGTAGTATCGGGGCAGTCGGCACATTCAGCGTGCTTCTGCCAGAACCGATTGTCGTAGCTCTCGAGGGTCTCTTTGGGTTGGGCCTTCACTTGGTACAGCTGCTCCGGTTGGGCAGCCCTTTCCTTCAAGTTGATGAAGCGGTGTGCAAAATCATAGGCCAGATCATCCCAACAGTGGATGGAGTTGGCAGGCAGAGACTGGAACCATTTACTTGCGAGCCTCCCCAGGCTGGCGGGGAAGCATTTGCACATAAGACGATCGAGGTGGGACCAGTGGTTCATCTGGTATCGATAGTGCCGGAGGTGGGCTTCCGGGTCAGAATCCGCGTTGAACACTTGAAGAACGGGGGCAGTGAAATTTCCGGGGGGTGCACTGTACTCTATCTCGTCTGAGAACGGGGTACTGCGGGTGGAGGCAACGATTTTTAACGCTGCCTCGTCCGCGACTTCATCTCGGCCAGCGCGACGACCCCGCCTCCTTCTCCGGGGAGGCCTTTCAGTCCGAGCGCAACTCGAAACGGGCCGCGAATCGTGTCTATCACCGGGTCGACTGATTCGCGAGTGTACGCTTCGGTCGTTTATACGATGCGAACTCCCCTCGTGGGACCGCCTCGACTCCTCTCCCCTAGCCGGCTCCTCTGGAACCTCTAGGGGGGGTCGTCTTGAGGGTCCCAGCCGCGACATCACGCTCTTGGTGGGGATGCGAACGGGCTCTGGCTGCTCTACGCCACAAGGGACGGGTCCGGGCTCGGATGCCATCATGGAGGCTATCAACGCCTTTTGAGCCGCCAAGGCAACGAGCTCCTTCTCATGGATCTCTAGCATCATACGAGTCAGCTCGTCGCGCGACCGGGGAGTCCCCTGGACCGCATTGAGTGGAGTAGGCTGCCCCTCAGGCGCAGTTCCCGGCGTGCCAAAAGAGAGGGTCCTCGGCATTCCAAATACTGGGGCATGCCGTGGAGGAGGGCTCTCGTACTGTTCATTATCCGTCATCGATCCTTGGAAACGGATTGTCGGAGCTAGCGTGCTTCAGTTTCCCACAGACGGCGCCAATTGGCGAGCCTGATTTTCTTCCCAAGCTCGGCTTACGTATTATTCGCGTCGGCTCCGATCTTCCAGGGTCGTGACGTAAGTGGTATCTGCTTCGTCGTCGAGGTGCTCTCTAAGCCTGCACAAGAAACGAACAGGGGCCCGGGGTTGGTACCAGGTTTTCCCTCTCCGACGATCGAGTCAGTGTCGGTATAGACTGAATGTAAGAATATATTTAAGGATGAGGGCTTGGTCCAGTTACGAGTCGTGGCGTCAGATGTCACGGTTGATATTCTGGTGGTCCGGGTCGTTTTAGCTTTCTCTCTCCTCCCTCTTTTGTGCGTCCCCCTCTAAGCAGGATTAGGGGGGGTATTTATAGTGAGGTTCAGAGGTGTATTAACCCTTGGATCACTGTATTGTAAGATGCTGATCCAACGGCGTTAGTCATTTATGACTCTGACAGGAGTACTGTCCCTTCCCGGGGCCCACTGGAGGTGCCCTGTGATTGGGCCACGTCGATGAAACGTCAGGGGGGCCCCCCCAAAGGGGGCAGCAGCATTAATTGGTGAAGCGTATCGAGTACGCTTCTTCGAGCCGGCCTAGCTTCACCCCGTTTGGTATTGAGCCGGGGTGATGATACATCCGCTGTACAGGGCCCCGGTTTGTTAATTTCTGTGGTGATATCGGTCCGGACGAGGGGACATTGACATTCCCTCGCCAATGTATATTTTTTTTCCTCCGACAGCGTTGCGAAATCAAGTAATTTTAGTTTTACCATAAAATTTGAGTCGAGGGGAAGGTAATAGATATATACAGTGATAAATGTGTTCTTGTATATTGTTGCACTGTAATGTATTGATTTGATAAAAATATTTCAAAAGCAAATACCATAAGTGCAAACTTGGATTTCCAAGCGAATCTGCATTCAGAAATTTGATTATTGTTTATCTACTTAATTCTTGATGCTCTTTAATACAAATAGGAGAAAAGGAAGTGGTATTGGTCCTACAATTGAATAAACGATTGTGCAAATACGTGTTGTACCTCGTTTTCTACTAGTGCAAATCTGTGTCATAGCTCGATTACTCGATAAATTGTCTTACCTAATCAATTCACAATGTATAATCAACTCAAAATTACAATAGGTGGGCACAAACATTTATTTCCTTATTGATTTGTTTTTATACTAGTAGATACAGTATAATTAATTACACATACCTGATAAAACAAGAAAATGGAGATATGAGACGGTTTCCTTTTAACATTTTCAAACCATATCCGTCACTTTCAAAAAACATGGGATCATTACATGTTATAGTTAAAACATTTGGACCATTACTGTAAAAGTAAAACAGAAACGCGTGTAATTTTAATATTATTTTCATCGTCATCGATATCTCCAACCCCTCACTACTTTACTCACTTAAATATATACATACATAACTTTCTCTCTCTATATCTATAGATTTTCGAATAATACGCAATGGCGAGCAGAGGAGATCCAAACCCTTTTGATGAAGAAGAAGTCAATCCTTTTTCGGTATATTTAAATAATAAATAAAACTTCTTTTTTGTTTTTTGTTTTTAATCTTACTCTATTTAGTGTTGAATATCTGCAAAGCCCTAATTATAATAGATCTATATATAAATATCCGGTTTCTATTTTTAGTTTGAGGCTATATTACTGGATCTAGATTTGATTTTCTTATTTAGTGGATAATATACCTGATTATGTTACTATATATTATCTAGTTGCCAAATAAAAATAAAATCTAGTTGCTAAATACAAGCTATTTTTCGGTCATTTAGGAATAATAATTGAGTAAACATTTATTTTTAGATATATCTACATTTCCTCTTCTAATATTGTTACAATCCATGTTGCATGGATTTTTTTTTTTTGTATAAATGTTCAGATTTACATAACATATCAAAAATATATATTTGAAAAAGAAAGAAGTCAAATATATGGATTACTCATACGTGTTGAGTCGGAGGTTATGAAATAGACTGTCGATCGAGCCTTTTGTGTAGTCGCATGCGACCAATTTAGTTTTTATTAAACTTTTATCTGAAACTTATCAAATAAAAAATCACTTTTTATATTGTTAAACCATGATTAGACCCATCATATAACTGGATAATGGCATGTTCACTTTTCAAAATAATAAATTATATAAAAAGTCAAATTTGGCCCAACGTTTCGGATAACCCTATCGGTGGCGTATCCGTATCTACTACGTAAACAATACTCTGAATCACGTAGCCGATACTCCAAAATATAAAAAATTTCAAAAGTATCCATGTAACACAGATTTCAATATGTTGTGGTTTGTTTGGGAATATGTAACACAATCTGTTTTAAAATGGGTATTGTTTAATATTTCACAAATATGCATGTTTAATCTAGTTGTCAAGCGTTTTTCCGTTGAGTGGAAAATTAACCTATGTAAAGTGGTTCAGTAATGGTAGTTGGTGCACACTGCACAGTCTGACACAAAAGTGTAACAGAATTGTCATCGGCTTGTTATTTTGTTAGTACATATTCACTAGCATTTCCGGGCAATATCTCTCGGCATTATTGAATCTGTTTAGATATGTAAGCATCCACACTTCTGAGTTTGATTTGGGCAAAAGGAAATGATTAGTGATATACATACAATATTGTGTATGTATAGCTATATTACCATTACTATTGTTTATGTGTAAGGTATAACTTAGTTGCCAAGCATTTATTCTTTTATTTAGAAAGAAGAAATATACGAAATGGTTTTAATTACAGAATCGCTACTCAACTTCACAAACATGTAATTGACCTATGAGTGTTTTTTTTACGTAAAGATGTAATTCTCCTTGTCTTTCTGCTCAAGTGCATTTGTACTTCTAAATTTGATTAAGTGTGTTGTGCTCTTGCTTGGGGTATAACAGTGTTTGTAGAGGTGATAGGTACTGAATCTGAAACTATGAAGTCCCTAGTTTAGGGTGTTAGTGACATTGCATCTAGAAACTAATGAATAATTCATTTGGAATTTCTAAAATGTGATGTGTTACGCATAAGAAATCGTGTCAGCATATATTATCTCGTTAGCTAACACCGGTCAACCTACATAATAAGAGTCACCCTCAACTGTTTTAGAATTGCAGATTCAAAAATTAATATGCGTCGTTGGAATACGCATTGGGTGAACCCGGTCCACTATTTTTTAGTCTGTCAAGCCAATAAGAACCCAAAAGAAACATGGGATAGCTTGGTGAGGCCCCCTTTAAAATTGAATTAAAATAAAACACAAGATTATTATTGGTTTGGCACTCTATATTTTGGGTGGACCCGGTTCACACAATATTTTGCCGTGTCCTTGACACACAATCCCTTTCATTTTCCTTAGGAAATTCTGCAATGATATAGAAAATAGAAGTACTCCTCAAATGTTTCAAAAGTGCACACTCTCCTGATCTTGAAATTTGTGAATATTTCGTGCTTATTTTAAAATGGCTAGAAGCACTCTAGTAGACATACAGATTCATGTATCTGTATAATTAGTAGGCTGACATTTCTCCCTCCATTTAGTAAGTAAATGCTCATCAAATGCCTAAGTTATGGACACCAGTTCCATAGATGCACCAATGGAGGTGAGTCTTGTTGTTGCCAATGTTGGAACTTGGGCATTTTGTTTTGCTATCCTTAAATAAGATTGATTTCTAATAGTAATAGTAATATATGCATACTTTCTTAGCTGAAATAAGCCAGTTCCATCTTTTCTTTTATAACCTCATGTAGTGGTGCCTTGTTTGCTCTTTAAGTGTACAATGCGTTAAATTTTCCCCCACTGTATTATATATATTGCTTTTATTTTATTTTTCTCTCTATGCACAGAATGGTACCCGTCCTGGTTCAAAGCCGAGAATTCCTCAGATGGTGGCCCAAACCCTGGGGTTCGGACAAAAACATGATGCAACTGTTGACATCCCACTGGACACTATGAATGTAATTTTTTTGCTGTTAGTTTTCACTTGCATCTACATTTTGATATCACTAGTGCAGCAGTAATGAGTTTATGATCACGTGGTGTCAATATCACAGGATGGTAAGAAAAAAGAGAAGGAGCTTGCGAATTGGGAGGCAGATTTGAAGAGAAGGGAACGAGTTAGTTATCATGCCTTCTTTTTATTTGATCATTCTGTTCGTTAAGAGTTTTCTTGTGTAATTTTATCCTTCTGTGGTCTGTGGGCTTGAATTATTGCTGAAACTCCTACTTTTCTTTTCAGGAAATAAAACGGAGAGAGGAGGCTGTAACCAGTGGTAAGCTGTTATATTGAAGCCCAATATACCATGTGTTTGAGATTAACTCTATTGCCTCTCTTAAAAACAAACAAATTTTAAATTGACTAAATTCTGATTTATAAGCCTTGGTTATTGCATTTCAGCTGGTATTCCCACTGATGATAAGACATGGCCTCCATTTTTTCCAATAATACATCACGACATTGCAAATGAAATTCCTGTTCATGCTCAAAGGTTGCAGTATCTGGCTTTTGCAAGTTGGTTAGGTATCTTTCATAACCTTATGTTATCTTGTTTCCTAAGGCAGCCACATCAATATTGGTGGAAAGTCCATTTTGAACAAGGATTGAGTCACTAGGATGCTTCCTTTTCCTTTAAAGACTCTATTTGTCTACATCTTTTGTTAGAAGCTATTGTGTTTGCTCATTCATCGACTCTATTTGCTCTTCGTGTATCCCCCTTCCATTTGTATATATATTAAGTATTTCCCTTGTGGTGCAGGAATTGTATTTTGTCTTCTGTTCAACCTTCTTGCTGTGATTGTTTGTTGGATTAAAGGGGGAGGTAACGTATTACATCATCGTCTTAAAAGTTTTAGTAAGGCTTTATATAAAGCTTGTTAACGGTTCACTAATTGCAGGTGTAAAAATCTTTTTCCTGGCAACAATCTATGCTATACTCGGGTTGCCACTTTCGTATGTTCTATGGTATAGGCCACTTTATCGGGCAATGAGGTAAATCGTCTTTCCCCCTTTACATTGTTGTTCTCTTGAATTACCATATTGATTTTTAGTCTGTGACGCACTCTTCATTCACAGAGTGACTGCTTATTTTAACTTCTATGTATGGGTTCTCCTCTAGTTTCGTTCCTTTCACTGGTTTAACAAATTTAAGTTAGATTTTTTGTGGGTTCTCTCTCCTTAACGAGCCAGGCAGCCAGGTAAATTGCTATAGGGAGTGGAATTATCAATGGTGTCCTTGCTTCTGATATTCATAGGTTGATTTACAGCAATCAGGGATTGCTATCTGTAACCATACCATTGTCTGTAAAATGAATGCTTTTGCAAAGAGAATTATATACTTATACGGTACCTATAAAGTTAACTGAGAGTGTCTATAAGGTATTTTATAGACACTGGGTATACAATTAGAAAGATTATAGGTTATGAAGCAGAAGTGTGAAACGAAAGAGATGCTGTTTAGGGGGAAGAAACTATCAAAATAAGAACAGTAAACATCTATAAAACCTAAAAATATTTAATTTGAACGATACAGATTACTTCCTAACAGAATTCTTTTTCCTTCTAATGGCACCTATGTGACAATGTCAATTGATAATATTTGTTTGGTCCCCCCAGAAGAGCTTTGAGACTTTAGATACTTAAATTTAACTAATTAAATAAACCAGCTGTCTTACCAATTAATAGCTTGTTGCATTCGGTGTTGCCTTAGAGTGTGAAGGTCGTTCACTTTTTTTAATATGCAATTTGGCACTGTGAAAACACATTCTTTATAACATGCAATAGTGGATTTATCTTTTTTAAATGGTTTGCAATTATCTTTGATACTTACAGTATTTGCTATTTACAACCTACCAACATTGCAGGACTGACAGTGCACTGAAGTTCGGATGGTTTTTCATGTTCTATTTGGTTAGTGCGGTAATTTTAATTTAACAATCTTTAGTTTTCTTTTTGATTGCATACTGATTGTCCCATGTCTTTGTTGATTTTACCTTTTGCAGCTACACATTGCTTTTTGCATATTTGCTGCTATAGCTCCCCCAGTTGTTTTCCATGGAAACTCGTTAGCGTAAGTTACTCTCCTTCTTTGTAGCCACACAACCAAACTTTCACCGACTCTATTGGCGCACATGGCATAGTAGAATTTTATCTCAACCGATTAGGAAAATAATTGGTTCATGATTTAAATACTGTCTTATAAATCTCATCTTCATTTATGTGGTTTTTGTGTTGTGAGTGTCCAATGATCTTAAATTTATTTGAGCACTAGCCTTGTGTTGTTCAATATTCACATCTTTTAAAATTTTCTAGTTGAATTTTCGCTTTCTTATCTGATCATGCAAGCCTTTCAAAATATTGAATCGGCTACGTTGTATTAATATGTTTAGCACGTTATAGATTTGTTAAAATTTTAAACATTTTATAGAACAGTAAAGATATTGGAACATTTAGGAGATTTAGAAAAAGATTATGGTAGTTTTAAACCATAAAAAGTTTGCAAGCTTGAAAAATATTTGTACTGGTTCCAAATTGGTGGTAAATGTATTGTTGTGAACACTAGTGTTTCACTTCCAGTGTTGAAACAATGATATAACTCGTAGGATCGTAGATTCTGAAATATAAGGATCTTTTTGTCCTTCTAATGTGCTTCCCACTGCACCTCGTAGTTTATAAAATGGTGTATGCTTCATGATTACATACTTGTTATCGTGGATCTGGACTACTTTTCTCTTCTGTAAGATTTGTTCACGATGGAATATCTCATGATGGTCATGCTTCAAGGCCAACTTGTTTCAGTTTGTTATTTTGACTCCCAAATTCATCACTTTATTGATAAAGTTAACTTTTTTTCTTTTCTATTTAGTAACAACGAAAATGCTTCCTTCTGTAATCATAAATTAATTTTTTTAACCATCCTTTTTTTATCTTCCGTGCAATTATATCTTAGCTGGCATTCTTCTGAGGAATCATTTTCCTTCTGGCTTTTCATGACACAGCGTTTCTACTTTTTTAAGTCACTCTTCTATTATTAGTGATTTCTTGACTGTTTTGTTTTAATTTATTTCAGGGGCATCCTTCCTGCTTTGGATCTGTTTTCTGGAAGTGTGGTGGTTGGGGTAAATTTTATTATGTTCTTTCCTTTGTTTTCATTGTCTTTTCTTTTTTGTCTCTGAGTCCAATCCGTTTGTTGGTCCTTCTATTTTATTCTTTGGTTGGCTGTATGAGTGTTCTGTTATCCTTGTTCTTTTTTAGTGTTAACAGAACTAAAATGCTAAGCTGCTAACGAGATAGCAGTACTTATATTGCACTGAGAATCATTTGCGAGTTTTTTCTTACCGGTGAGTGGTTTCAGTGAGGTTGTTGCCTGAAATCTGATCCCTTGACAATTAGTCAGTATGGTATAGACCTTATCAATCTTTGTTGACAGGCATTTAAATTTCTGATAAGAGTTATGAGTTTGAATTGTAATTAGAAGAGTGTTAAGACATGTGCAGCATGTTGTGCAGAAAATAGTGCTTTGATTTGAAGTCTTTCCCTTTGTAAATCTTTTGACTGTTGTTTTTATTTAACTTTAAAATGTACTTTTCAACTGTTTCTTAATGTACATGTTACATCGTTCTATATCTGAAAGTGTTTTTTGGTTGGGTTTTAACGCTTTTTATTGTAAACCTTTACTGTTGAATTATTTTGTGAACTATTATTATCAGATTCTACAAAAATTAACTTGCCACATGTTCTAGGAGTTGCTTATCTAAAGATAAGTCTCATACACTAAACATTATGATGTGAAAAGAAATAGAGTTTCATTAGGCAGACCTCTAGTGATTTACATAAATAATCAGTTTGCCGAGACGTAAAAGTTAATGCGTTGGAATTTGGATACTTTGAGCAATGAAAACTTGAAGTGTTCTTTGTGCAGTTTTTCTTGTTTTTTTCTTTATAAGTGTTTCCTTGATGATTATTGAAGTATGACAGTGAATCGATTTACTAACTCTCTTTGTTTGGTTTTAGGTTTTCTATTTGATTGGATTCGCTTTCTTCTGCTTGGAATCACTTTTGAGCTTGTGGGTTCTTCAGGTTAGTGTATAGATATCATTATCAATTCTCAGCTTTTTTATGTTGGAACATGTGAAACTGCTTTTGGCCTCACTAATTACCTTCTGAGACGGTTTTAGTATTCTTTAAAACAAGTTCATGCAAACTCCACTAAACATGTTTGCTTTGATCTCTTTATGCAGAAAATTTACATGTACTTCCGCGGTAACAAGTGATCTCCTATCTAGTGTGATTGTCCCTTTCGGATGTAGAGATACTGGTGTTTGTGCAGAGTATAGTTTTCCATGTCTGCATTTTCTTGGAAAGTTTGAAAAACGTATTAAGATGAATATGATTGACTTTCTTACATATTTGATTCTCTTGTTCTTTTCTTAGCTTGTAATGGATATGCATAATCTTAATGATTTGGTATCTAGTTGGTTACCTGGTCAGTTGGTGGTGTCCACTATGTGACCCATCATGTGTTTAACGAATGGGCTGTATGCAGACCATTGAAAATTAGTACATACGTTGACTGCAGGTTTGACCTGCGGTTAAGCCTCGTCTGGGCCCACACGCCAGGCGGTTGCTCCCTGAAGGAGCTAGGGCTAACTCCCGGTTTGTTTTTATGTGTCAATGGTATTTTTTTTGATAATTAGTGTGTCAAAAGGGTGAAGGATTATATATAACCAAAACAGTGTTATAATTTCGTTCTCCCTTCCCTTTTGACATTCGTTTCTTAACTCACATAATATTTTTATGTACCTTCCCCCTTCTTAAAATTAATTTTAAGAAAATTTATAAATTCACTATAACATTCGCTTGGACACTTCCTTTTCATATCGTTCCTATCACAACAAGCAGCAAGTAATTTCATACTTGTAACTTTTTTATTGTATTTGAATTATAGTTTCGTTAATTAATTTGTAGGATTTATTTATTAGTTTTTACCAAATTGTATGACACTTTTATATATGGTATGGTGCACGGACATTCTAAAAAAAATACAATGTATGTATGTGGGCAAGTACTTGTGTCAGACACCTGTTCAACACTCCACTTTATGTATCGGACTCTTCAATTATCGTGTACTAGTGACATGTAGGGGCAAAACATCCATGTGGCAAATGATTGCCACCGTAGCTCCCATAATTTTTAGAAATTAATTTTTTTTATTAGTGTTTTTCAAAATAATTTATATATAATGTATTCAAGCAGCCTCTTAAATATATTTTCTTGGCAACTCTTTTTAAAACCTATATATTGTTACTGTAATAACATATTATGATTTTTTGTGTGTTCTTACTTCCTCGCTTAACGCCAAACTTTTCTAGTGCTAAAATTCTCATGAAACAAGATTTCCAAAATCAACTGAAAATTCTGCGTTTCCTAGTCTTAAAATAAGGTGGGATAAACGAAAATTAATAGAAGCATGATAGTTTCAAAGCCAACAAACTTGATAACAATAAGTCAACTGGTTTAAGGACGGTGTTACTAGACTGTTTTATTTCATAATGCGCCTTTAGTCTTTTTTTCTTGATTTGCTTTTCATTCTATTTCTGATGATACAATGATTTTGGGCGATCAAGGTTTCCTTTTTAGTCTTTGTTCATTAGATGCTTTCAACTATTGATGGCCTGATGGGTAGTTGAGAATTATAGTGCTGGGTAGTGTTCCAATTTATGTTTATCCGTAGGTTTAAGCAGTTCTTTTCGTATGATTATCACAAGTATTTAAAAAAAAAGAGACCTTGACTCGAGCTGCGTTTTCCTCTTTCCCCCCTAATTTCCTTTATGAAAGGTGCAAGTAAATGCATTGACACTCTATGAACTAACATGCTAGTCTTTTTTTTTCATTCTCTCCAAACTACCTTCGTGTTTTTTGAAGTTAATTTTCTCCGTTTGAAAGTTGAGTCTGTTTTGATTGAGTAAAATTTTGGGATATTCATCTGTCTAAATGAATCATTTTTGTTTGAGTTGTACAGTAGTAACTATTGCAATTCACTTTAGCTGATTGGTTTATGTTTTATTCACGATATGCTCCTTAAGTACCTGCAATTCACTTTAGCTGATTGGTTTATGTTTTATCCACGATATGCTCCTTAAGTACCTGCAATTCACTTTAGCTGATTGGTTTATGTTTTATCCACGATATGCTCCTTAAGTACCTGCAATTCACTTTAGCTGATTGGTTTATGTTTTATCCACGATATGCTCCTTCATTACCTGCACTAACTTTACTTCTTGTGGGCCACTAAGTTTACTAGAGATGATTGCCGGTATCGTTTCTCTGTCTTTAAGGAAAACATACTTTTAGGTGCCTCAGAAGATCTTTCAATTCTGAAATAGTAGGTTGAAAAATAGACGGCAAAGGTCATTCCTTAGTTATTGGTGATGAAATATAAGAGACGTTACCTCGCCCTTTTTTTTTTTAAATCATCCAAGTCTGCAACCATTTCTTGCAAGTTAGTATTCAAACTATGTCTTCATAATCTTTGTCAACATGCTTATTAGTAGCAACTTCTAGTTCATCTTTTCTATCATGCTCGAACACGTCTGGTGCTTAAGAGTCGATCACATCTATAGAATAAACAGTAATATCATCTTCAGTATATATCATGGCACCATAAATATAAAAAAAAAAAATTAGTTTCAGGAATATTATCTTTGGATGCTAATTGCTACAACTATTGATGGGCACTTGAGAATTATAGTGTTGGCTAGTGTTCCTATTTATGTTTACCCGTAGGTTTAAGCGGTTTTCTTGCACATCGCTTGAAATTTTCCTATTTCTTTTCAAGTGATTTTACTTTTAAGGCCATTACTTTAGTTTGCGTTTGTGAGTTTTAAGAAAGAAGTCTTACATGTTCGGTTCGAAGGGCAGTGGTATAAGGTAAGAGTTTTTGAAGGTTATGCTTTGTAAATGGTTAGTAACTATGTAATTGGTCTCAGGAATATTATCTTTGTTTTTTGGATGCTATCAAGTATTGACGGGGTATGTGTGAATTATAATGCTGGCTAGTATTCCAGCAAGTGTTTACTGGTAGGTTTAAACAGTTTTTTTCATAAGATGATCTCAAGTTTTACCATCAGAGGGTGTATTTATGAAACAAGGCGGTGAATCGAGCAATGTTTTTCTCTTCCCCCGCTTAAGTAACACGTAATTCTTACAAAGGACTGTTGAAAAGTTTGCCCCAAATAATATGTGGTTTTTGGTCAAAACTGTTGATAAAGTTTTAACTTCCTCAACGCTAAACTTTTCTACTGCTAAAATTCTCATGAAACCAAATAAATATTCTGTGTTTCTTGGTTTTAAAAATAAGGTGGGAGAAACGAATATTAATAGCGGCATGATAGTTTCAAAAGCCAACAGACTCGATAACAACAAGCCAACTGGATTATGGAAGGTGTTACTAGACTGTTTTATTTCATAATCCGCCTTTAGTCTTTTTTTCCTTGATTGCCTTTTCATTCTATTTATGATGCTAAGATGGTTTTGGGTGATCAAGGTTTCCTTTTAGTCTTTGTTCTTTGGATGTTATCAACTATTGATGGGTACTTGAGAATTATATTTCTGGGTAGTGTTCCAATTTTATGTCTACCCGTAGGTTTAAGCAGTTCTTTTCGTATGATTATCAAAAGTATTTTAAAAAAGAGACCTCGACTCGAGCCGTGTTTTCCTCTTTCCCCCTAATTTTTTGGTATTCAAAATGCTGGTTGTACTCTTCCTGGCTATTTTAGTGTTGTGATTTCCGGTTTCATTTTTCCCCCCCTGTTAATACATTGATTTCCTCATTAAGAGCTTGCTAGATGATGATGCACTAGTAACTGGTATGCACAGAATTACCCGTCTAGAATTTTCCTTCTTTTCTAGTTGAAGTTTTCAGCTTGAGCGTATCTTGTAACTGTTTTTAATTATATTAGTAATTTCAGTGTGTAAATGATTGCGAGTAATTTCAGTGTTTGAGTCTTGTGATTCACAGTTATATTGTAGTTGAGAACCAATCAGTAGTGACTGTGACTTTGAGCCTGAGCTGATGTTTTGCTATATATCATTGGTTATGTTATTGTCAATTGTGGGATTAATCTCTTCATACAACAATTTAAATGGGTAACAGAGAATCTTACAAAGGACTGCTGAAAAGTTTGTCCAAGTAATATGTGGGTTTTTGGTTAATGCTGGAAGCAGTTGATAAAGTTCTTACTTCCTCAACGCCAAACTTTTCTAGTGCGAAAATTCTGATGAAACCAAATGAAAATTCTGTGTTTCCTAGTCCTAAAATAAGGTGGGTGAAATGAAAATTGATAGCGGCAGGATAGTTTCAAAGCCAACAGACTTGATAACAATAAAGCCAAGTGGATTAAGGACGGTGTTTTATTTCATAATGCGCCTTTAGTTGTAATCCTTTTAGTCTTCTTTTCCTGATTGGCTTTCCATTCTATTTATGATGATACAATTATTTGGGGTGATTAAGGTTTCCTTTTAGCCTTTGTTCTTTGGATGCTTTCAACTATTTTGGGTGATTAAGGTTTCTTTTAGTCTTTGTTCTTTTCCAAATTTATGTTTACCCGTCGGTTTCAGCAGTTCTTTTCATATGATTATTACAAGTATTTAAATAACGAGACCTTGACTCGAGCTGCGTTTTCCTCTTTCCCCCTAAATTTTTGGTATTCTAAAAGTTGGTTGTACTCTTCCTGCTTATTTTGGTGTTGTGATTTCCAGTTAATTTTTTTTTTCTGTTAATACATTGATTTCCACATGAAGACATCTTGCTAGATGTACTAGTAACTGGTATGCTCAGAGTTACCAGTCTAGATTTTTCCTTTTTTCTAGTTGAAGTTTTCAGCTTGAATTTATCTTGATTTTTCCTTTGTATGATTTCCAAGTGTTTCGCTTTAAACTATCTCCTGCATTGGTGTCATTAGATTATTAAGGTTACGGAACTATAAACGTGTAGTTTGTGGTCTCGGTTGTATGCGTGTAAGTGATCAACATTCGCTGTATTGAATCGAGCAATGTCCCCCCCCCCCCCCCCCCCCTTTAACTGTTCAGAATCCGAAAATTGGTGTACTCGTCCTGGATATTTTAGTGCTGTAATTTGCAGTTTCGATCGTCTTGAAGATTTTCTTTTCCTATGATTGAATAATTCTATGGGTGATTTTGAGGTTTTGATTTAGGATATTAAGATACTCTAATAAGTTAACCAAAAGGCAAGCGTAGCCATTATAAGATTTATCATGTTCACAATGAGGTTGAATTCTTCTTTCTTTCGTACCATGTATAGCCAATAGGCGATGTAAAGTCGCATTAGGGTATAAGTATATTACTATATTAGTATAGAAAGGAAGCGGGCTTTGGGAGAGAGGTTATTTTTGAAATCGAAAATGTTTCTCCATGACGAGATACTCGATGGTTATAGTAAACTGTGTTACATTTCTTAATAATATTGGTATGTAGATCTTGATCTTGGATTGATTCCATATCTTATACAATCCAAACATTTTGTCTTTGATTTGAGAGTGATTATCTCTACACTAACATGTTTACATCAAAAGCAACAACTGCATATAGGATAACATGGAACAAAAGTGGTGTTCGTTATTAATTTCAATCCATTTATTTCCTCCTAAGAATCGGTAGAAGTGAGGTTATTGGCGGTATAGCCGTATAGGTGACCCCTTTATCACCATTTACTGTTTACTCATTTCCTCTACCAATCCTGCACTCAAATCAGAAAACCTGTAAATAATCCTGGATATGTAACATACCAAGAATGGTAAATGAACGAAATTGAGTTTAACAACTGTCTAAAGAGACGACTTCGAGCAAACTTCCCACGTCAGCGATCTCATTTGTTTAATTGTTAGACTATTTTAATTTTTCATTATTACGTTGTGTTATTCGCAACTAGAACATCCGGTTATTTTCTAATTGCGAAAGTGTCCGTAAGATTTTCCTTTAAATAGTTTTCTACTCTTTCCTCTTTTGGTTATGCAAGAATAAAGATTAGAGCTTTCAGCCTCCATTTCCATACTTAAATTGGTAGATGACCAAGTTGGGGGCAACTGAGTTGTGCTGTGAATAAACTAGGTTAATCTATCAATTGTTATCCAGAGCATTCGATTATAAGGGGCCAATTTTTTTTCCTTAGTGTTTATACGATAAATACGGAGGAACTTTTCGAGGCGGCGGAAGATTCAGATATGAACATTGCAAAATCTGAACAAGGTTTAACCCTAAAGAATTGAGAAACTATTGGGTATACAGCCACGACAGGCGGCAGCAAGTACCGCCATACCATAGCCCAGTTTCGCATGGGGGCGGCCGGAGCCAAACCCTATCCACACTCAACAAAAAATGAGGGTTGAGGGTAAAAAAGCAGAAACTAGGGTTTTTACTACCAATGACCATAGTAGTGAAAACGAAAAGGCGGTTGATGTGGTTTGGGACGAGAGTGAAAACGATGACGCCGAGATATACAACGATAAATGGGAGTTCGACTCGGAGGTGGTTTGGGATGAAGTGGACCCGAAAATGAAGAGCTATTTTATAGGACTCGGATATTGTTCCCAATCTATCTTTTAGTTTGGCCAAAAATAAATTTTCAATTTTATTTATCAAATAATTTAACACTCACTTAATTGGAATTGTTAACAATTTTTTGACGTATTGGTATGAATTCGATAAAATTAAGACTTTAGGTCATGATATACTATCTTCCAATAACGTTGAAGTAAAAAAAAAAAAACACACGTATATATATATATATATAAAGAGAGTTTAAGGACGGATTCTCGGATTTAGAAGAAGCGAATAGTGGTGAAATATGTGTTGATATTTTATGATAGAAATATTTTGACCGAGAAAAGTCCAGTGAAATTGAAAAGCAAAGAGGGTTTTTGTAATTTCTTTCAGATTGCTTAGCAGTTTTGCAATTGGAATCTTTTAGTTACATGGATCAAAAAGGCAAATATAGATAGGAAATGTTATGATATAGAGTGAAGGATTTCTACTATGGTTTATGAGAAAACTAACATGATTAAATTTTGGAGACTCTCAAAGTAAGAGAAAGTAATCACAAAAATAGCTTCAGAAGCAAAAAATAAGAATTGGATAAATGCAAAGGCTAACAGAGTAGAATCGTGTGTATTAAATATGACTGTGTCAAGGCGAGTAACACTATTGTAGACCGAGTTAAATTTAATGTAACAGAAGGTATATGAGAACCCAAAAATAACTACATTAAATTTAATTTAAAATTCAAACTAAGTTATTCTATTGGTTGTCACACCCTTAAAAAATGTAGACCAGGTTCATACAAATGTTTCTCGTGTCAAGGCAATATATTGTAACAGAAAGTAGAAATCCCCTTCACAAAACAGCAAAAAATAAGAGTTGAAAAATGCAAAGGCTAACGGTGGGTGGAAATGTGTGTATTGTGTCAAGGCAATATATTGTAACAGAAGGTAGAAATCCCCTTCACAAATAAGCGTGTTCACATTATCACAATCCGTCCATTTACATAACAATATAGTACAAGTTATACCTTCAATTGACATTAAGTTCTTTTATTTGTACAACCGCGGCCCTTACCAAAATAAACAACATCAAGCCCTCATAAAGGGACTAAAGAGCGCATTAAAAACCCCAAGTTAGGTTTCTGTTAACCTTTAACCAATAATTGCAAGCAAGCTTTGCCTAACTGCTGGGACTGAGCAAATCAGAGAACCAAATATACCAGTAAGAGCATAGGCAATGGCACAAAAGGGAAGAGCCTCTGGCTCTTTTGCAGACAATGCTGCTGTTCCCAATCCATGAGCACTAACAAAACAGGAAAACACAAGTCTAATTACTCGGATTACGTATTTCATAATGGGAAAATTTTACGACATTTTCTTACCATATTTAGATTGCTTTAGATCAGGAAGAACAAATATAAGAGCACATGCACATGTATGATACTTAATTTCATGACTGTCCTGTAGGATGCAAAACTAACCTTGGTATAAGTTTTATAGGCTCGTCACACGTTTTAATGTTCTTAAACCTTAACCTGCACCCACCTTTTGTCTTTAAGAATACAAAATACCAATGTTTTTTAAAAGGAAACCAAATCTTATTTGTTGTTGTTATGCCTGAATAACATTAAACATGCCTCAGTGATGGACCTTAATTGGGCAATTTTTTTATTTTCACCACTTAAACGCTAACACATCATCTGATAACTCTGGTTCAATGGGTGTAACTAACATATGAATCAAACTACATGAAATTTAAAGTGAAACGAGTAAAAATTTATAGTTCCCAATTAACTCAAAGAGCTCACTTCACGTGGTCAAAGCTTGTTTGGTCAAGACCTCATCAAATGATAATCACTTATTAAGCTAATTTTAACTATTGGTCCTTATTGCACGTACCTTGATGCAGTAGCGATACCTCGAGCAATCGGATCACGAAACTGAAGTTTATCTAACATTGTTTGCACAAAGTTCGCACCAACAAGACCAGTTAATACAACAACAGCAGCTGTAAGTGATGTATTTGCACCTAGATCAAAACCATCGACAAAATAAATAAAGGATTAAATACAAAATTATGTGCTTTGAGGAGTAGTAGATTAGTAATTAAATTATGAAGTATAAAAAAGGCCTGTCACTAGACATAAAATCTATGGTGAAGTACAGGAATAGTCCGCATACTCTGAATCAAATTTCAATATGATCCCCACAGTTCCATTTGCAAAACTAATGGTCCTCATAGGTAGAATTTCTACTTAGTCGCTATAGTTTCAGTTCAAAGAATATTGATCACTATAGGTTAAGTAAGTTAGACTAATAGTCCCCACATTTTACATTAGGTTACTCAAGTTGTCCAACGGGCCATGTGTAGCACTATTGGTCCCCATAAGAAGGGACCACCAGTGTAACTTAATGAAATTATGGGGACTGGCGCAACTGAATCTATGGGGAAGATGGAAGTTTCTCCCTAAGTATGGGAGTTCATTCTGAAATTCACCCTCAAATATGTGAAATTATATTACATCAATCAAATAACTTTAGATACTGACCATCAAAGAAAGAAACTATGCTGAGGGCTAAAGCCACGGTTATGCATCTGGGTAGGATTGAAACAGTTAACGACGGCTCCAACCCAACAACACGACCAATGAAAGCAGTTGAATACAGTGAGAAAATTGTGGAAATTATTACGGATGTGAAAATCTCGGCAGCATGTCTCCTCACAAGCTGAAAACAATGCAAAAGGCTAGGTGTCAATTAGACACACAGAAAAGAAAAAAAAACTCTTGCTTAGGAACAGGTAAGAATGGACAATACAACATTACAGTTGATAAATTGATTTATCAATTATCAACCTTTCCATACATTTCATTAAAACAAACACATAAAAGTCGGACAGAAATATCAAAATCCAGATATGTTTTCTGGCCATTTACCACGATTGTTTTCAAGAAAATGTCATCGTTTATCTCAATTGAGAGAAGAAACCTGTTTTTAGTGGAATGATCCTCCAAAAGTAGGACACCAAAGGAAAAAACGGTTTTTATGTTAATTTTCTCTCCCGTGCCAATCGCTATCCGGTTGAGAAATACATGCTAAGGAAAAGACGGTTTTATGTAATTTTCTCTTCCGGACCGATCCCTATCCTGTTAGACTTGCATGTGCATTATATAATACCGTTTCATAAACTAGCATGAGTGACTACTTAAGGTCTATATGTCATCTGGTACTAATCTATTAGCAGAAAAAAAGGTGTGTTTTATGTAGAACCAATTCTACCAAAAATAACGCTGATAAAAAACTTGGTCTATGGCGGTATGTGATCAATACGACCTGGGACCTTTACAGAGGGAAATTGTCAGTTGAATATGGTTTCTACTTTCTAGCATTCATAACTGTTAAAAAAACCCAGAGATTAAGAAATAAAAACAAGTCAAATGCTAAGAGTAAGCATGAGAGGTCCAGTTACCTTTCGCTGTTTAAACATAGAGAAGGCAAATGAGATGATAACAGATCCAAGAAATCCCATAAGAATGTCACCGGCTCCAGGATTAGCCGACACCTTCGTAAGGTACGATCCTGTAAAGTTTAAGCTACAATAACTTTCCTGAGAACAAATTTGATGAATAAAAATATTTAGAAATCACTATGACTTACGGGGAATTACATAAATGATCTTAAGAGGAAAAGGAGGCTATATACGTTTAAAAAATTGCAGGGCAAGAGAACCCGGAATATAATCTTAAAATGTTAATCAGTCAGTTTTAATAATTGTTTTCTGATACATTTGTTACCAAAGTACATAAAATAGCACAACTGAAGAAGAAGAAATTTACGCAAAACAATTATACTTGGAGGAAAACTGCATTTCTAGAACAACAGAAAAATGTCGAACCATATTTAGCTGATTGTGGTATATATATGTCGAAAAAATAGTTTCAAAGTGACCATCGAGCACAGAATTATGCCTTTTCAAAGTTGGACTTCCAGTTATATACTTAGATCAGTATTTATTAAAGAATGGGAAAGATAATCGGTTTAACACATACCTAGAACAGGGTATATTCCAGAATGAGATAGATAACCAAAAGCCAAGGCTGCTAGATCAGCAGAGAGTGCACAGCAAATTATTGGATGGAAAACCTTTTTCACATCAGATGGCAAGCTGAAGAGAAATTTAATAATAAAATTTTAAACCCTCAAAAGAAGAATTAATAACAGTGTACAAAAGTTACAATCACAAAAAAAAAAAATCTACTGGAAAGAAATACGTAATTTTACCCAGAACCAACCATGTAGCCTAGAACAGTAGACGCAAGTAGGAAGGGCAAACAGGTCCTTGCACTTGTTCCAAGAGCCGTCGGATAAAGAAGTGCAGTGATAAATGATGCCACGAAAATAGAACTCCATATATACAACTCCCATGAAGCAAAAGGGGAAGGTTTTGACATAGGTTCAGCAGCTATCATTTCTGTTTTTACCATTTTCCTCACAGCAATTGCTGTATAACCAGCAACAGATAGAGAAGCAAGCCAACCAACAACTGCACAATAACAGAAAAAGCGTCACAAGGCTAATACACAGGTCATAAGGATTTTCTATGTCTAAGTTAATGATTGAATACTTACCGGAAAAAAAGAGAGTTAATAATTGAAACACCACAATTTGGCTAATCACTCATTCAAAATCAATTAATAAATCCAGCTACCAGTATCAGGCATATTTGCATTTTTTCTTAGTGAGCTAAAAGATAGGGTTAATTTCAACTTTCTATACCAACATATAACCTTGACTTTATTAATTTTGTAAACCAACCTACAAAAAGTAGCTACTGGTGTACCAATGTTACATTTCTTGGTGAATTAGTACCTTAGTTTACCAAACAGGAAATACATTACAGGCAGAGCCGGTTCCAAGGGAAACCGAGACATCAAATTGCAAGGGTTGTTAGTTAGTAGAGGGCCACTTTTCTTTTTGTAAATATCTGTTATGCCCTTATATTTTACATAATGACAGTAAAAAGTTTTTCTTTACTAGGCTGTTAGCAATGGAGCGCCTTACGCCTCTTTCTCTGTCCTTAGATTTCATTTAAACAACTTGGTTCTAAAAGAATTCACTCCAATTAATTGGTAATGAAATTTTCTTTACATTTACAACCAATCAATCAGTTAAGTACTTAAGTGTACCTATTATCTAATGGTAATTTGCAGCAGAATAGAGAATCTGCATATATTTGGTTATTTGTTTAGTTTTACTATCATTTTTTGTGTTGGTATCATTGCATCTGCATAAAGAGTCATGACGGCTAAAAAAATGAAGGGCCTCTCTTTCTTAAAAATAATGTGTACTTTTATTTAGAGTCTCTTAAAGTCTAGAGATGGCAGTATGGCACTGATCAAATGAAGGCCGGTGCAAATGAATTAAGAAAATCAAATGTTTTCAACACGATTGTATCCCCTTTCCAGCTTTTATATACCTTTCTATCATTTTTTTTTTCCTATTTGAAAATTTTCTATGTAGTTTACAAAAGTGAAAATAGGTTATTGCCGACTTTTATCGGTTAGTGTATAAAATCGGGAGCTGATGAAAAATTAGTGTACTATAGTAGTTAAACTTAAAGATCAACAAAAGTAGCGTATGAAACCTAATATGCATTAATGTGACTGAATTCCCTAGGTACAGGAATCTGAAAAACCTAACGTAGTCTCATCCGTAAAAATGTACTTTGTGACTCAAATTATGTACGAATCCAGAGAAAATTAAGTAAATAAATACACACACACACACACACACACACTCATACATACATACATATATGGTGTGTTTATATAGATGTACATCATGTACTTATTCAGATGTATTTAAAGCTTATACCCAAATAGTAGAAAATAATTTCAACACTGATGAAAGTAGCTTCTTTAATCCTTTGTTTTAAACCAAGAACCAGTTTCCACTTCCCAAAACTACAGTTCATAACCAATATGACCATTTGAAAATAATTTAACTGAATTACCTAAGCACTAAAAAGATAACCTACCAATGATGAAACAGATCTTAACGCCAGAAGCAGCTGGAATATCTTTCACAGCAAGCGGCAAAACGACCAGAGAAGGAACATAAAACAATGGAAGCCATCTCTGTATAAACAAAAGTGCGGGTTCGAAAAAGTTCATCAAACTCGTTGCAGCAACTGGGATAGTTGAATCAAGAGCAAGTAAAATAGTGAACACACAGAACATCCCAAATAGAGCACTGGGGAACTTTATCGCAGCTGCTACAAACGCCTTTTTTAGATAATTGTCCATTGCCAAAATAATCCCAAGCGATGCAGCTAGATGCACTGTCTTGGATAACTGATACGTGCGGATAAAACTAATTAACAAGTCAGACTAAGGATTCAAACTTTCTAAACTTAACTAGCCAAAGAAACAACAACTCAAACTTAGATTACATAAAACAAAACGCTCATGTTATCTTGGAATTCACATCGTCAAATGCAACTGTAAGATCAGAGCTTTGACAATGGTTTAACCACAACATATTGTCTGTTTCATGCATAAAAAACCACTACAGAATCCAAATCACGTCTATTTAAAACTTAGTAACATGGGACGAAAGGGTAGCGATAAGCAGCACAACGCCTCATATGGGAGCGGAAAATAAACACTGTTCGATTAATATTTGTTTACAATCGAACCATCTACATTTCTGCTTTGCATGCATGACAACATAAAATTTAAACAATCAAACCCATCACAATTTCACAATTAAGTAACACCTAACAAAAGGGCAATATGAATCTACGAAAATTCATCGTAAAATGAACGATTGGGAAACCAGACAGTTAGATCACAACTTAGCCACACCCCAAAGGTCCATATTTAGGAAGGAGTGATGACATAGAAACTAATGGACGTAATGCCTGATGGAACTTCCAAATTAACTAGTTGGTAAACACTAATCAACCCATTAAAAAAGAAGAAACCCATGAAATCCTAAGAACTGCTTAATTTTCACCGTCATGTCATTATACCCGAACAGAATCTTGTATCCCGTTCTTTCTGGATTTGATTTATAGAGATATTGTCCGGATGTCTAGCATGATTTCCACTGAAGATATGCATAGAAACTAAACTTATATGTAATGTCAAACAGAATTTCCAAATTAACTAGTTTTATTTTTTTGGCAAAGTTAAATGCCCATTAACTAGTTAGCAACCATTAATCCACCATTTTTTTTTTTAAATACACCAAATTTTAAATTTTACATAACTGGTGGGGAAACATCATTATAATTTGGCGGGAATAAGCGATTAGGCAGTGATTAAATATAAGTAGTAGGGCTTAGGGGCTAGTCGACCTATTTCCACCTATAACTCGCCCTTACACCTTTTAGAACATTGTCTAACAATACGACAACATTACTATAATAACAAATTATGGAGTAACCCATAACTGGCATGTATGATCAATAGATATACATCATACTATTATTTATGTGAAGACGGCTTATGAAGCTTGAAACAATTATTTACAAAAAAGACTTAATAGTTTAAAAAATTACACATTAAGGAAAGAGAAGAAATAAGAGAAAACATTTGAAATTTGAAATTCTAAAAGTAGTGTAACTGCCCATATCCGCCCACTACATATTTCCATTCTCTTTATTTTAAAACTTTATAACTTTTTATTTGTTCTCCTTCTCTCTCACAGGTACAATCCTCGTTTTTATTCTATTTTTCGATTTTAAATGCTTATTAATTTGATTTATTCTTCAAATTAATACTATGGAGTTGTTATTGTTTCTTTTTTTACATATTTTTATAGTGTTGCATAAATTCACGCGTTTCACCACACATCGCGTGGGCACGTTCGCTAGTATATATAGATATAAAGACAGGCATTAGCATTATAAGAGGCATTAAATAAAATAGCTCAAACATAGCAATAAAGACCGTTTGCATGTTCGCTCACAGTTTTTGTAAGGCTGTTAGAAGAAGCGAAACCAGCGTCCTAACCCGTAGAAGATTTCACCGTAACTCGCCTCAAATGAAAAGAATTACGATAACCGAATTGTAAACATCTTTTTCCCCTTAATATATCTAAAAATACAAACAACATTACTATACCACTCTTTACAACTGAAGAAGTAACCGAGAACGAGTAGATACAATCAAAAGATAAATAGAAAAAAAAAGGATATGCATTATTGTGAAATAAGGCAATTAACATTTTTGCTCACAGTAGTTGTAATGCTGTTAGAAGAAGCGAAACCACCGTTCGAAACCTTAGAAGATTTCACGGTAAATCTCCGTAAATAAAAAGAATTGCGAGAACCCATTTGTAATAGCTTAAGGTTGGGTTTTGAAACTGTTATAGGTGTTGAGTTAGTTTTGTGGGTGATAATAAAAGAGGTTTTAATGGGACTTGAAATGAGTGTAGAGTGTGTTTTTCTGGGAGGAGAGAGAGTGAAGAGAGAGAGTGAGGAGAAACTCGCCATTGAAGAAAAGAAGAGAGAGAGAGAGTGTGTGTGTGTGTGTATTTGAGTGTTGTTTTGGTCTTTTATTTATTTTCATTTTCATTTGATTTGTTTAGTGTTCTTGTGTGGATGTGGATTGGATGTGAAGATTTAATCCTACATACATTCCCTCCCTCTAAAAGTCGAGACGAGACGTAAACTTTGTTTAGCATACGTATCGCGTTTCTTCGTAAATGCGTTTGGAAAACATGTACGATATTATTTTAGAATTTTAGGGGAATCGTCTCTGAGACGTTTCGGAAAATTAAGCGAAACATTTTTATAATCTTAAATTATACTTATCGAAAAGCTTAATAAAACATTCTGGAAACTTGTAACATACTTATTTTTGAATAAAAGTCGAAAAATGCATTTAAAATATGACGAAATCAAATTAATAAAATAACATATGTAACTTATTTTGATAAATTATCTATTAAACCATGAGAATTTCACTAGTTGTTCATTGTATTATTTATAAAATTGAGAGTATTTCATAAATATTCCCTACATATTATATTATCATTTTTCAATTATAGCGGTGTTTTCCGTTTTTCATTAAATTTAATATGCGTTTCTTGTTTCTGTTTCCCGTATCGTTTTCTTCTTTCGCTTCCCGACTTGGTAACTATGGTCGAAACCTAAAAAGTTAAGAAATTAAGCGGGATTAAACATATTATGCGGTGATTAAACAGAATTCGCCCTAAAATGCAACTTGCGTCTTTTAGAACACTGACTACATCGCAGCTGGCAATGAGGGTTCGATTCCGTTTGTATCTCTTTTTTTTTTACAAAAAATACTGGTCGAAACGATTGCAAGTTATCAATTTGTTGGTTCAGTTTAAACTTTGAATAAGAAAAATACGATCGAAACGTAAGTTTTAATAAATAATAACTATTCTTACTCAGAATAATATTCAATTATATTCTTAAGAAGATAATATGCAATGTGTAAAAAATTTAAAGGTAAATATAGATATATGTTCATAACTATGTGTATAACAATAAATGTATATAGTAGAATATTGTATAATGAATAAAAATTTACCCTTTTGAAATTTGACAAAAATCCAAAAATTGTTTTATTAAAAGGGCAATATTTTACACGTGAACGTGTTTTAACTTATAAGCACGAGTTAATATGTCGTTTCAGAAAGAAAGTTACAGTATCCTCTCTAGAGGAATAACATCGCGAATGGAAGAAAATATTCTTATAAGAATGTTATTACTAAATAGAGGTTGATATATAAAAAAACAAAAAATAGTTAAATAAATGTTTCTGCGTAATAAAATGTATATGTGTATCTAATTTAACTAATTAGCATATATATTCAGAGATAAATACATGTGTTTATCTAACAAGTCAAACATATAAATCTAAAAGAGTTGAAAAGTCACGAAACTAGCACATTCATGAATTTAAGAAAATTTAACTAAATACGTATGTATTTGAAAAATTAAGTAGATGTATTTAGGTTATGTGCAATAAATATGAAGGGGACATATCAATGGACTGACAGGCCCATATGCCCTGTACCGTAAGTCTCACCTGTGTTTACTTGCAGAGTCAGAATCAGTAAATGTGGGGGCTGAATTTTAAAAAATTAATATGGGGTGCTAAATCACTATTTTCGTTAAAAAATAAAATTTTACACTATAAAAAATTGTATTTTGAAGATGCTGGGGGTGCACCCCCTCCTGCCAACCCCCACCTAGCTCCTCCACTGTTTACGTTGGTGGCGTTTATCGAATTTCGTCAATATGAATAAAGCAACGGTCGTAAGCCCGTAACACCAACGCACACAACCGTTGCATGTTGGATCAAAATCTGTGACCAGGATGTATCGTGAAAAGTTTTGTTTCATCTCGACTTTGATGCATCCCGTCCGTCGGATGAATCGCACCCGGTTTTATTAGCATCACCGACTCGATATTCCTCAATAACTAATACTATAATTTTGTACCATTAAAAACACTGGACGACAAAAGGAACCACAAAGAAAAATCCAAATGAAATGAAATATTAAAATTTTCATTATAAATGAAATGAAATGATAAAAAAACAAAGAACTAACGGTCGTACAAAAGAAAGAAGAAGAAAACCGCCATTGGCTTCTCACTCTGCCACCTTTTTTTGTACCTCAGCTCAAAGACAAAAAATACACATTATATACCCCTAAAAAAAAAACCTATATATTACTATATATATATACATACATATTACATATATTTATATATAGAGAGAGATATGGGATTGGGTATTATGGAGAGTAGAGAAGGGGCATTGGTATGGGTACAGAGGAGGAATGGTTCATGGTGGCCTGGTCGAGTTATCGACCCGACTAAGCTCCACCTCATCCGCCCTCGTCAACCTGATTTCTCCCCCGTTCGCCTTCTCGCCGCCTCTTCATACAATCTTAGCATGTAAATTATATTCTTACATACTTACATATCTATCTATAATATATATTCTTATTAGCTATTACTTAAATTGTTTTACACATTAAGGCTTATTTTGATCAAGTCCCCAAAAATGTTGGTACTTTTTCTATGAACATGACATTTATCTATATATTCCTATATATTAGTGTATTACTTGCATTGCTTTGTTAGACTTTAACCCCTTTTTTTTTTGGTTAAGCCCCCAAAAATGTTGGTACTTTTTGTATTCTTATTACACAAATTGAAGCTTTTTGTTTAGGTAGAATAGTTGTGTTACAACTTACATCTCCGGAAATACTTCCGAGATATTTTAATTTAATTAAAGTTTATTTTGGTTAAATCCTGTAAATGCATCTCCATCTTTAAACCCTGATATGAAAAGTTGTGTTACATGTAATTTAAGGAAATAATAGTTATGGGCATATGGCATATGGGATACTAAGCTTGTTTAGGTTAGGCTAAACCCCATAAATGTTACTACTAGTCTATTTACTATTTATTATCATGTCAGTAGTTACATGCATACAAACAAATCTATCTATGTTAATATATATTCCTATTAGTCTATTAGTACTTACATTGTTTTTTACTTAAGGCTTATTTTTGTTAACCAAACCACCCCCCCCCCCCCCCCCCCCCCAAAAAAAAGTTGCTACTAATTGTATTCTTATTACAAAAACTGAAGCTTTTTGAGGTAGAATAGCTGAGTTACATCTACAGAAATAGTTCTAAGATTCTTTTAAAGCTTGTTTTGGTTAAACCCTGTAAATGCATCTCCATCTTATAATACTTGCATTGTTTTATTTTCGTTAAACCCCCAAAATGTTAGTAATTCTTGTATTTCTTATCGGTGTTTTGAAAAGCAAAAACTTAGCTAAAGCGTTTTTGTAAGAGCTAGGCTAAAATTGTAAAAAGTGTAAGCTTTTAGCGGCCTGAAAAGCAAAAAAGGCGAGCTTTGTAAGCTTTTTTTAAGCTTTGAATCGAGTTTTTCTTACCACGAAGTGCGATTTTCAAAACAGAGATTCTTATTACACAAAATGAAGCTTCTTGAGGTAGAATAGTTGAGTTGCACCTGTAGAGTTATCGACCCGACTAAGCTCCACGTCATCCGTCCCCGTCAACCTGATTTCTCCCCCGTTCGCCTACTCGCCGCCACTTCATACAACCTCAGCATGTAATTATATTGTTACTTACTTACATACATAAATACATATCAATCTATATATTCTTAATATTAGTCTATTAGTACTTGCATTGTTTTATTTTGGTTAAGCACCACAAATGTTATTAATTCTTGTATTCTTATCAGTGCTTTAAAAAGCTAAATCTAGAATGTTTGTATAGACATACATATGTATATTACTGTATATTCCTATTAGTTTGTTATTTACAATATTGTTTTGTTAGACTTTAAGCCTTATTTGGGCTAGGCACCGAAAAAGAAATTATTTTTAGTACTAATTCTTGTACTCTTACTTATTACACAAAATGAAGCCTTTTCAGGTAGAATAGTAACAAAAGTTGAGTTACATATCCAGAAATAGTTATGAGATACTTTAATTTAAAGCTTATTTTGGTTAAACCCTGTAAATGCATCTCCATGTTATATCTATATGCCTTGTTTTAGGCTTATTTGGTTTATTGTTAGTACTTAAAAGATGAATACTTTTTGAGATATGAATAGTTGAGTTACATCATAGTTCTGAGATATTAGTCTAATACTTACATTGTTTTATTTTAATTAAGCCCCCCCCCCCCCCCCCCCCCCCCCCCCCCCCCCCCCCCAAAGTTGGTAATTATTGTATTTTTATCATTGTTTTTAAAAGAGAAAACTTAGCGAAAGTGATTTTGTAAATCGTAAAAAGAGTAAGCTTTTAGCGGCCTAAAAGCAAAAAGGCAAAAAATTAAGCTCCTTTTAAGCTTTGAATCGGGCTTTTTATTACGGAGCATTTACTTAGATACACTTATCTATATCTACCTATTTATGCATTGTTTTAGGCTAATTTTTGGTTAAACCCTCAAAGTGTTATAGCATCTTATATTTTTATTACAAAATGAAGATGTTTTGGAGATATGAATGGTTGTGCTACATTTAATTTAAGGAAATAGTAGTTATGGGATGCTAAATTATAAGCTTGTTTAGGCTAAACCCCACATACATACTTACATATATTTTTTATATATTCCTAGTAGTCTATACTCTATTAGTACTTACATTGTTTAGGCTTTAAGGCTTATTTTGGTTAAGCCCCCAAAAATGTTGCTACTTTTTGTATTCTTATTACACAAAAGAAAGCTTTTTGAGGTAGAATATTGAGTTACATCTGCAGAAATAGTTCTGTGATACTTTAATTTAAAGCTTATTTTGGTTAAACCCTGTAAAAGCATCTCCATCTTATAATACTTGCATTGTTTTATCATTGGTTAAACCCTGTAAAAGCATCTCCATCTTATAATACTTGCATTGTTTTATCTTTGGTTGATCCCCAAAAATGTTTGTAATTCTTGTATTTTTTATTGGTGTTTTGGAAAGCGAAAACTTAGCCAAAGCGTTTTTGTAAGAGCTAGGCTAAAATCGTAAAAAGTGTAAGCTTTTAGCGGCCTGAAAAGGGAAAAGGTGAGCTTTGTAAGCTCTTTTTAAGCTTTGAATCGAGCTTTTTTTTACCACGAAGTGCGCTTTTCAAAACAGAGATTCTTGTTACACAAAAATGAAGCTTCTTGAGGTAGAATAGTTGAGTTGCACCTGCAGAAATAGTTCTGAGATACTTTAATTTAAAGATTATTTTGGCTAAACCCTGTAAATGCATCTCCACCTTATATCTATATACATTGTTTTAGGTCTATTTTGATAGCTCTCCAATATTGTTAGTTATTCTTAAAAGGTGAATACTTTTCGAGATAGGAATGTTGAATAGTTGAGTTACATCTACAGAAATAGTTCCGAGATACTTTAATTTAAAGCTTATTTTGGTTAAACCCCATATATGTTAAAAAAATTATAAGCTCTGTGTAGTAGTATTCTAGGCCCTGGAATAATTGTTTTATCCAGGGTCAGAACTAGGGATTGCTTGGTAAAGGGTTTAACCGTTTAAACTCTTATTTATTTATTTCTGGACAGATTAATAAATCATAGATAAAGTATTTTTTCTGTGTCGAACAGATAACTACAAATGTTTTTTTTTTCCATTGTAGCTTTAAAAGAAGAATTATTAGTTGAGTTACATCTTATTATGACCTGAAGATTTTTTGAGACATGAGTAGTTGGATTACATTTCCAGAATAGTTCTGAGATGCTTTAGTTAAGGCTTATTTTGGTTAAACACTGTAAATGCATCTCCATCTTATCTATTAATTATTTTGGAGTATAATATTACAACCTGAATGCTTTGTTGAGATATGAATAATGCAATTACATCTCAAGACATGATTTTTTTGCGCATTTTTCGTTTCAGGCTATATTCGTTAAGTCCCCAAGCTGTTGCTTCTTAAAAGATGAAGCTTTTTTGAGATATGAATCGTGCTATTACATCTCAAGAAATAATTTTGGCCAATTTTATTTTAAGGCTTAGTTTGGTTAAGCCTGGACAATGTTAAAGATGTGTAGGCTCGTTATTGTACTAATTTAGTCCCTTTCCTTGGTCGCCGAATAAGTTTTTTTATTAATCATTGGAACAAGGATTAGCTTGGTGAAGAATTGAAATTCATATTGTTTATTTTGGGATGGGTTGAAAATCGTATGACAATTTTTTTCTTTGTGTGACAATTTACTACAGATGAATATTTTTCAATTATATCTTCAGAAAGGAAATTTTAATTTTCGGGAACTGGTATTTACTACTATTAGGCCCTGTTTTACACCTCAGTAATTGTTTTATCATGGGTCCAGAACAAGGAATTGCTTGGTGTAGGGTTGAAATTCATATTGTATAGTTGTTTTTTGTAGGGGTTGCAAATCGTTTATGAAGTATTTTCTGTGTGGACGGATTATAAAAATGAAATATGCTTATCAATAATACTCTCCGAAAGGAAAATTAATTTGATTTATAGTACTTAAGATTTACCATGCAGCCATACACATTTTAGTTCTCAACCTTCTTTATGAAGCTTTTACCAACTTTTAGTTTTCCTTTTTTTTTTTTCTCTTTCTGTTTGGATTAAAATTGTCCTGTTTGTCGTGCTGTGCTTTGGCAAGTTTCTTTTTCTTATAGAAACAAGATTTTGGTTAACAACCAGGGAATGGTTTAATTTGGAGAAATCGAAGCGTATTAAAGCATTTCGGTGTGAGGAGTTCAAGGAGTGCATTAGAAAAGTCGAGTCAAACCAAACATATTATCCAAATGAGACTGTCAAATATGCTCGCCGAGATGATGCCATACGTCACGCTCTTCAGTTGGAGAAGGAAATGCAGAACAAATCCAAAAAACGTGAAGCAAAAGGTAAATTTGTTTCTTACTTTTAATGGCATTCTAGTGAGTAGCTTTTACCTTTGTGAGGTTGAATACCCGTGTGTTGTAATTCCCAACTTTGGCCTACTTGTTCTTCATGGCCTGAAAACAAATCGTTCCTTAGAAGAAAAAAGAATTTTTGCTGATAATTTATTGTCTTCGAATTATTTTGTTATTTACATGTATTTTTTTAATTAGGTGGAAGAAACAGGTCCATCATCAGACTCAACTTTTAATAGAAAATGCTGAAAGTGAAAACTAATATGCTAATAACAAACAGAAGCACGGTTCTATGAGGATCAAACGTTAGATACAATACTTCATGTATATTTTTACTTATTATTGGATTGGGAATTATAGATTGCTGGTTTGAAAGCATCATAGTAGCAAAGAAACCTATCGTCTTTTATAAACGATTGCAGTGCCTAATTTGTAAACGGCATCTTGTGCACTGTTTGTGGACTTATCTTGTGTATCTTGTAAACGGCATCTTGTACAAACTAATCCTTGCTAATTATCTTTCTTCAACAGGAGAAAGGGAGGCAGAAAATGTTCATCGAACAAAGAAGAGCCGATGTGTATACTTGCCAGCTGAGAAGGCTCCAGGACCTAATTTAGTTAAAAATGGAACTTCTGCTAAGCCATCGAATTCTGTGTCATCCAAAACTCGTTCTTATGATCCAAATACAGCCAAAGTGGCTAAAGTGTCAGGTCTGTGTTACCTTTACATCTTTTCATGTCCCAAAAACAAAAAACTTTAAATTCTTGCATAACCAAGCCAATTAGTAGTTTTGTCAGTTACTTTCTTATTAGCAGAGGAATACAAAGTTATTTTTTCCCAATTTAAATTCAAATTCAAATTCTGAGTTTTTACCTTAATTATTCCGCATTCTTGAATTTCTTGAATAATGTTGAAACTCGACAGCTAGGGTTTTTGTCACCTGGAGCATGCCTTAAAGTAGAAACCGCATTTGGCCTTTTTTATGGATTAATCTCTACGAACGTGCTATTAGGGACTTGATCTTTTTTTCTGGCAAAGAAATAAACTTTCAAAGTATGAAATGATTTGAGATCCCTTTATTGCAAGGTAAAATTTGCCAAAGCAGATAAACAATTAAGTGCCAAAAATAGATAAAATCAGAAAAATAGCACCTCGGCATCTCCTTTTGATATTTTTCCGGCGATTTCCAAAGTTAAATGATGATTTTTTTATGCCCTTTTTCTGTCGATTTTTTTCCAGATATATTTAAAACAAAAGCTGCAAATTCATTAGTTTATTCCTTTTCCTTCAGGAACTATAACGCCTAAAATGTTAATATTCTTGATTTCCATAATTTATTCATTATGAATCTCAGAAGGTTATGCTTTTCTCTGGATTCTTACATACATCAAATGGTGTTTGGTTTTGTAGCTGTTGATACCATTATGGCAACTCTAGCAAGTCAATTTAGCAAAAAGAGTGGAGAAGCTAAAACTACAAAAGCTAAGCAAAACCGTAAATCAAAAGTCTCCTCTAAGTCTCCCCTTCGCCACTTTGCTGCTGCGAAAGCTGGGAAACAAAAAGAAAACATACAAAGACAGCAAAAAAGTAGCAAATCACTCAATTGCCTTGATCCTGTAATCAACGTAAATAGCTTTTCAAAAACCAGAAACGGGGTCCAATACAATGGTGAAACGATGAACAAGCCCATAGATGGTGAGATGTCTAGTACAGTTGATACAACATTGATAGACGTAGAGATAACTGTAAGAGCAGCTAGTCCTCGGGGAAACCAGGTCCCTTTGGTTTCTCTAATGAGCAAATTTACTGGAAAAGCTGTGATTGGTTATCCCATAGACATAGAGAAGGGAACAATTTGTAACAATAGTGATACTGCAACGACGGTTAAGATGATATTCAAAAAGAGGAGAACTCCTGTGTGTTATGTCTCGCAACCTCAACTTTCTCTTAAGCCAGAGAATATGCAAAATGAAAAGAATCATCAGAATAAACCTGCTGTGGCTTCTTGTATTTCTGTGGCGAAAATATTCAGCAATTTATCTCTCGAGGTTGGTAGAGTATGATAGAGGATATGGTACATATATCAAATGCCCGTCAACTTTTGTCGCAATACGGTTGTTGTAGAGTTAGAAGAAAAGGTTCTATTTATGCCTTTTGGTTGCCAGTTAAGTGATTAGGTCATTCAGAATCTTGATTTCAGAATTTTAGAGTTGCTTTTTTGGGTATGATCCGGGGAACTATTTTGTGTGAGAGTCGAAAGTCTTCATAACTCTTTTTCGTCTTTTCATTATCTTGATTAGAACTTCTTGTTACAAGTTTACAAGCTTTGCAATTACTAGTTAGGATGAAATATATGCCATGTTAATTACCACTGACTATTCAGTGTATTTCATGTTTATTTTTTTCACGACTGGTTGATTGTACTATTACTGTTCTATCTCAATTCTTTTTGGGGGTTAAATTTCAAACCATTTTAATTACTATTAAAAATGTTTTCCCAGCAGAAAATGAGTAATAAATTTATCCTAGCCCTTTTTACGTGATCAGAATTTAATTTGTTTTCTAAATATGAAGGTGAATCAATAATGCCGTATAAGCTTTGTTTTTTTTAAATTTGCCTAAATAAAAAAGTTTCTTGTTCCAAATAAATTACCCAATTTTAATTTTGCAACTATTGATACTATAAAAAAATTACCTTATCACCTATCTATTCTTTTTAAATGAACACCCTGAATATTATTACTAAGTTGGCTCTTTTTATAAATTCCCTTTTCTTGGGTGTAGTTTGCAAATATCAATAAATTTTAATTGTTATGTGAATAATTATAAGAATTCACGCGTTCGCAAACAATTAGACAACATATATATACAGTCCTTCTCGTCACATGAATATACGAAAAATAATTTTTCCATGATTATCGGGTCCATCTGAAAATACAAAAAAAGGAGTATTTCCTTTTTTAATTCTATTCTACTTCAATATAACACATAGTCCGGGAAAATAGGGTGCACATAAACAATACAAGGGTTTAAGCCTTGTCTATCAAGCAATTCTCATATAGCTAGATATAACGAACTCAACTTATACTGAGATCAAGAAGACTAGAAGAGGGTATCCTATTACTACTCCCATTAGTATTCTACTTTTATATCTTAGTTATTAAAATATGTATTCTACATACGAAAAGACTAAACACTTCAAATATAAATCAATGCGTAAAATAGAGAGAAGCAAATTTAGAAGCAGAGAGATGAAAACTAGGTCTTTTGGTGAGGTTTTGGGTTTAAGAAACAAGTGGAGAAGAGGGAAAATACTGGGGCAAGGAGCTTTTGCGAAAGTCTACTTGGCTAAACCGCTTTCATGTTCGCTTGGTAATGGTACTAATAAATCTTATTTAGCAGTCAAGTCGATGTTGTTATCTGACTGCCTCATGCTTTATTGGGAGAAGCTACTACTCGAAAAATTTAAAGACTGTCCTTACATCTTACAAAGTTATGGTGATGATGCGACTAGCGAATGCGGAGATCTGTTTTACAATGTGTTTTTAGAGTATGCCTCAGGTGGAACCCTATTTAGCCACCTAAAGAGTAAAGGTTTGCCCGAGTGTGAAGTAAAGAAGCACGCTGGATCTATTTTAATGGGTCTCGACTACATTCACACAAAGGGGTATGCTCATTGTGATATTAAACCAGTTAATATACTACTTGTGGATAAAGATCCATCCTCGGGTTGTCATGAGTTTACGACGAAAATAGCAGATTTTGGACTAGCGAAAAAGGCAGGTGAGAAGATCGGAAAGGACATGAATGGTATAAGAGGAACATACATGTACTTGGCTCCGGAGTCTTTTCTCGAAAAAAATTATGAGCCTAAGGTTGATATATGGGCGTTTGGTTGTACTGTCCTAGAGATGCTTACGGGTAAAACTCCTTGGGATAAGCAAATCGAATTTGCAGCAGTTTTGTTTCGGGTCGCGATGAATAAACAAATCCCAGAAATTCCGGACTGGGTTTCGGCAGAGGCTCGAGACTTTTTAGATAAGTGCTTGGTGTGGGATCCGGAGTCCCGGTGGAGTGCTAAGATGTTACTAAAACACCCGTTTCTCTCTTCGATGACGAATAGGGTAAATACAAGTACTAACGAGGTCGAAACGGAAGAAACTGATCAAGACATGGAGGAGTGTATCGATATACTTGTAAATCCTTATTTTGCGCTAATGGGTGACCAAAAGAGGAAACGATTGCTGATGCTTGCAGAAGAGGGGTTCGAGATCGGAGTTAAATTGTTGGGCTTACAATGTGATCATCCAGTGAAGAAGATTAAGATGATGATACCAAGTGCTGAAGTCGGTTTATAAATTTTTGACTAATGATTATGATTTAGATTATCTGTTAAAATTTCATGTATGCAGTATGCACCAACGTGAAAGGAGGATTAGGGACTTTTTGTATTTTGACTATTGTATGAGATATTTATGCGATTTAATGAAAGCTGAATTTATTATTTAATTATACTGAAACTATGATAGCTTTTTGTATCTCAATTTCTTTCTGTAGTTTCCATAAAATTTGTTTTCTTTTGCAATTTTTCCCCTTCAAAACTTGAAGCATAACCGGTGAAATTTTGTGCAAGCTAATGTTACTTTCTGTTGTTAATGTGTATTTCTTTTTGCGAAGTTTGTGTAACCATTATGTTTATACTTTCTAGTTTCTACTGTTACTTCTTTTAGTAAAATTTGCATAACAATGGTTACTACGTACCATGCATGAGGTCAAGATTTCACTCTGCGAACACGAAGATAAACCCAAAATTGTCGTAACTTCAATAGGATTGGGTCACGTACCGGATAGTTTGTTGGATAAGTCGTTTGGAAAATATCGTCCAAGGAAATAAAAAAGAGAAACAAAAGAAAATAATTTCCTCAAATATATAGAAGAATTAAATACAAATTCAAGATACATTAACAGAATAAAAATGAAATTGTTGAAAAAAAGGGCAGGCGATTCAATTGTTCGTAAATTTTATTGTGCATCAAAATAGCTTTCAAATTTTTATAGTAAACTCAAGTTTAGTATATTTTTATATTAAACTCAAATTTCTTAGTTTAGAAAAGTTAAACAGGATGTTTTTATATTATATGTATGTTATAAATTTGTAGAATATATATTGACAGTAGTATAGTGGGAAAGAGTTTCTGACATATTTGTGTGACCATGGTTCAATTCATAAGCCTTTACTTTTGCTTAATATATAGATTCTAACAATCAAATATAAACAAAACAAAAATCTGCAAGTTATTGCATACATAAGCTTCGTGGGTTAGTTGGTATTGAGGTCTCAAGGTAGAACGCTTATCTCATGCGGCTCGATGGAAGTGACAGTCAAGTGATCACGATCGAGCTATTGGCGGTGCGTGCTCTCTCTTAAATTTATGCACGTGTGTCTCCCATGTGTATGTGCATGTTTTCATTTATTGTCACACGACCATGTACACACATGCATTAAAAAGGTGATACAAATGTGCCATCACCACTATCAATGGGATGTTATAAAAAGTATTACTCAACAAATAAATAACAAACAAAATATATAAAAATTATAAATTTTCCAATCATTCCACACATTCAATTGTTCAACATGCCTCTAAATGCGGTCGGAGAGTAAAATTCTCATAGAAGGTCAAGTAGTATGCGCCTTGAACATGATATAGCGAAATACCTTAGTATAAACTTGCCAATAGCTTGGTGCGCCTTTGGACCCTTGCCATTTTGTGTATACGCCCAATGTTTTCTGTACACCGCTTAGTAGATCCTTTGTTGTTGTCAAATTTTGTCCTCGACTCCCTTAACAAATTTTATGCAACACTGTAGCGACTTAGCCATCGGCTCATAGTAGCCCCTTACACACTCAGATATAGATGTTCTCAAGCTAAGAGTGTCTTAACTTACCTGCTCGTACTATGAGATTATTGGTCAATTAAGAGTTTTAAACTCAGCCTATAATGGTACATATTTATCACTCTTTTTATCTTGGAAAGGGCTGACAGATTGTGTTTCGGAGTGATCTGTTCAATACCACAGAAGCCTAAATAACAAGACGTCTTCAAATCTTATCATCCCTCCGCCTAAGAATAAGAAGCGAAGATAGAAGAAAACTGAAAACCTGGTTTTGCACCCAATGGCCTAAAGCATGTGCTTGACAAAAAACTTTCTCGAAAATTGGAAATGAGGCTAAAAACAACAGAGAACCATGAGATCCACTATGTCGCTTCGGTTTATCCATTAAGAAAATCAAGAACTTCTTTCTCAAAAAGAAACTATTTGATGCATGCCTTCAACAATATCTGACGTTCTGCTTGGTGCAATAATTTATCGTGGTAAATTGTGATTGAAAAGAAACATTATTCTTGCATAGAACACCTGAACTGAAATTCAATGGTCAGCATGTGTTCCTTAATTCATGAATCAATCAACTTAAAAGTTAAAACACGAAATGTAGAGATCATATGAAGTGCATAGACTCATATATGCAGATGAAAGAGCAAACGCCAACCAACCATGACAGAAGTCACCAGCTGCACTTTTGAAAAAATGCTAATATAGCCAGAATTTTTAACTAAACACCAGATAAGAATATTTGCTGTAAATATCTGATTAAAGGTGCAAACACAGTTCATGATCGAATACAAGGACTTTCAGGAAAAAAAAATCGATGAAACGCTAAGCAAATCAACTCAGCCTATGATAATTATTCTTTTTTGCTTGAGGTTTGTCCTCATCTTAATTCTGTTTAGTAGGCTTTTATGGGAGGAGCTAGAAAAAATTGAGGAACAAGTTACATGTACATATAGTACGAGTGTAGAACAATGGCAGGTCTAATGTTACAATGTGACATTCTGCCAGGAGAAAAATAATTTTCAACATGGAGTGGATATATGGTTATTTACAAGATTCTCGAGTTTCTGCTGTGGGAGTTTGTTGGAAAGCAAACTTGGGAGGTAGGCTCATAAGTGGACCGTTCCCACCTAACTTCCTTATGGACATTCCAAGACAATATCCCAAGGCCCGAGCAACTGGCACAGAAACAGCATTTCCAACTTGGCGATACCTACAACAATTGAACTCACCTTTTATTCGTGCCAAAAATATTAAACTAATATGCAAAGACTGTAATTCGATCAGATAAGTAGTAGAAAATTTATAAAGTTTGTAAAATAATTATTTACAGAAACCCTTTGTCAAACAGATACTTAATATGACCAGTGTACAAAACTAGAAGATGCTAATAGATGTATCAATAAATCCTGGTGAATAAAGAAACTTGTACCTGTCTATGACTGACCCAGTAAACCTGTAATAATCAGGGAACCCTTGCAACCTTGCACATTCTCGTATAGTGAAGACGCGGTCTTGGTCTGGGTGTAAACATGCCTAAGAAAATTCAAAAAGAGAAAAAGGTGGACATAAAATCTTGAGTTTTTTAGTTGTCTGCAATGTAGTGGAAAAGATAGAACCCACAATAAGATAAGTACCATAGAATGAATATTTGGAAAAGTGACTATAGTGGCCACTGTCTCATCCCACCAAACTCTTGCATAAGGTCTGCGTCATATAAGCCCAATTTTTTCTTTCAGTCAGACGAAAATTATAACATTTTAGGGAGCTCCGAAGAAGTTTCCTACCTTTTAGATTTCCCATGTTCAAAATGGAAGGCACTCTTTGGAACCTAAAGAAAACAAAGTACCTGTTAGCCAGTGCAACAGAAACTAGTACATGTACCAGGTAGAGGGAGGAAGGGTGAAAAGCGCTATTTCTCAATTTTCTCTATCAATGCTAAAATCTCTTGGTCTTTAGCGTGTAATGAGAATACTAGATTTTTCGTAGAATTTCAGCGGGCCAACAGATTTAGGCCACATGTTGTATGATATCTCATCCGCATTTTCAAACTAATATAACTAGTCTTTTTTAAACAGAATATGACAACTACTTTGCTTTAAGTTCTGCAAAAAAAGTGTTTCATATTCGATAGGATGACATAGTTTATCTACATTCTACATTCATTCCTATCCAAACCCTTTTAAAAGATAACCGCTTTCTTCATCTTGAAGAACCATATAATCATAGACTATAGTTCACAGAAAGAACTCCAATATGTGGATTCTATTATGGACCTACGGTATATCATCTTTTTACCTTTATTTGAAGGTAACAAATAGAGCGACATATTGTCTGTACAAAGGCTGAGAAGAGGGAGAATTAGGAGAGCGAATTTGAGTTCTCAAAAGGATGAATAATACAAATCTTGTACTCCTAGTTAGGTTTAGTGGTAAGCGCGATTACACAAGAAAACAAGGTGTATATTACTCTCCATGAATAGAAAAGACTTGTAATCCCATAAAAGACTGTGATCCTTGTTGACGTGTTATATGTAATGTTTTCTCAATGATTCAATTGAATGCATGATATGGTACCATTTATTAAAGGCCAAACTAAAATTTAGACAAATAAACAGGGAGATGACCCCAAAGAAAATCATGAAAGAGCAAGGATCGTTTCTAGAAATTTGTTTACTTTCTTTACCTACTTTGGCCACACCATTTCTCATTTTTCGCGTATTTGTCTATGAATTTCTAAAATGGCCAAGTTGAAAAATACATATTCAAGATGCTCCTTCGGGGTGCGCATAGATGCTTGGTTGAACACGTGGAACTGTCTCACTTTAAGTCTTTGTAATCCATAGTATTATTTTGTGCATTTACTTTTAAACCCAACATTAAAGGAAGTGCCAAGCTTAAGTATTTAATCCTCTAAAAAATAGGTGGCATTAAATGGATACATAATTACTTCATGGAGATTAAAACTGTTAATGGAACTTTGTTTCTTTAGTAGCAGGCTGTAAATCTGCTTTCTGTATTTAAAAAACATCTGCAAAGGAATTAGGGTTAGCCAGTTTAATACCCAAAATGGTGGAAACTAATAGACATTTTTACAGAAAAAAAACAAGGTAAGCTTCCCTGTTTCCACTATTGTTCTATAGGTGAGTAAAATGATAGTATGAGAACTGGTCTAGTCTCCATAAAATATCTATGTTTTCTGTTGAAAGCACCAAAACAATCACAGGCCACAAGGAAACACATTAGTTCAGGTGATTATATATATCAAAAAGCGCATTTCCCTCATGTAATTTATACTACGGAAGTTTGGAAATTCATGTAACAAGTCGGGAATAATAATAATAAATGAGGTCAAGTAGGCAAACATGGAACAAGTTTCAGTATCTAGCATATCTGGAATATGATATAAAAAAGAAGAAGGTAATATCAGATTTTGCGTGAATAAATATAAAGACTGCTTACCCATGGCCTCCCAGATGGTAGTTTTGTTTCATTCTTTGGATCCCAATAAGCCACATTGTCTGGTCCAACAATCACGCCAGGAATATCTCGAAAATTTGCTCCCTGAAAAAAAGTATATCAGATTCAAGTGAGTGCTATAGAACCTTACGAGTGTAAGCAGTAATTTCGGCGAACCTTTTTGTGTGGAACTTGACAAACTCTTAAAAGTTCATCATTAGACAATGGTAAAGGCCGATGGTCGTATAAAACATCATTTTGTGCATCTTCAGATCGTTCCTCAGAAAGTCCAATCATCTCTGAACAAATAAAAATTTATAATGAAAACTTTGCTGTACCTTCCATTACATGGTTATGCATGTGGGATATAGAACGCAAATGTATATTTACATATACAAACACACGTAGGAAGTAGCTCAGCCAGCAATGCTAAATATTTGTGAGTATTTTAAAACACTGTAAACTAAAAGTTAACAGCAAATACTCCTCTGGAAGCACTACCTTGATCTGAATTTAGAGGCACAAATTTGAATTTTGAATTCGTCAAACATTGTCAAGAAGAAGAAAATGTCATCAGCTTCAAATTGCTGTCTTTGGTGAAACTATTGCAGTTTCGTTACTGTTAGTTAGTCAGGTTATCATAATATAATAAAGTGCAACCTCTATAAAGAAATTTTTACTTTTTCACGTAATCAATGTAATATATACACTAGAACATCAACTTGTACGTAAAATATGAGTGGCTAGCTAAATGATCATGATAAACTGCCAAGTCAAAAAAACATGTCCTCAAACCAAAGCTATAAAGGAAAGAAATCAACTAGTACCGAAGGATAGAAAGAATAGACAGACTACTTTTATGAATTTAAGGAAATTTCCTTACCATCTTTAGTTAGCCTAATGAACTTTTGAAACTCAGTTTGTGGAGGGAACTCATATGACATTACGTCGCGAGTTTCATGATTTGTTACCTACAGTTGAAATTTATATCAGAAAATGCAAAATGATTAAGATTTAAGTTAACTAAATTAAATATGGGAAAATTACAGGTTGGAGATCAGAGATGGCATCACGAAGAAAGACGGCTTCTTCAATATCACGATGCTTGCCTTCATCATAAGCTACCGTATTTTGCTGCAAAATCATGGAAACTATAGGTGTTAAAAGATAAAGAAAAACAGGACAGAATATTTAAATGCCAGATGAAAAATGTTTCAATACCTCAAACTCAGTCGCCGGCCAGTACCTGACCACAACATCATGTGAAGGAAGAGGGAATTGTGGTAGTTTCTGCTAGATAAAAGACACAAATGGAATACAATCTAAAAAATGTCATACTTTTCGTCTAAATCTAGTCATAGGTGTAGAAAATGGGCCTATGACTTCCAGTGAGCATCATCATTCATCAGTTACAAGAAACGTGTGTAATATTGGTCTTGTGTGCTCAACTATCATGCTATGAAGTTTTTTAATTTGGTGTCGAGGATAAAAAAATTCTAGTCAAATTAGTGTGCTGCTATTAAGTTTGTATACATCTCCGACTTGACTGGATTTATGATTTCGGACACTGTATTTACGAGGAGTTTGGGGTATTTATGTTACTTTTGAAAATTTTGCAGTATTTGGTGTAACAGTTGAGTGTCATAATTCTTAATACACCATAACAACACCGGCCATTATTTTTGCACAATCTGAATTAACACAAATGTAAAAAAATTACTTCACTAGGAAGAGCTCCCCAGAGAAAAACGCGTAGCCGAAATTGGGGAAGACCATAACATCCAGAAGCCATACTTCCAAGCCTAGCTTGGTATTTCATATGTACCAATCTGCTCAAAGCATATCTGCCAAGGGAAGCTTTGTCGAATTTTAATATGTCATTGACATTTTCCATCAACACATACTTGGGCTTTAAGAACTCAACCACATCCATAAACACAATTATTTGACGATTTTTTTCATCCGTTAGTGGGGAGACAACGTTTCGGTGGCGGTTATAGCCACTAATTCCTTGGCAAGGAGGTCCTCCACAAAGCACATCAACATCACCCTGAAATTAAAATGCATGTTAACGAAATAGCATTGAAAATTCTACTAGCCAATGGAATATTCTAGCTGTACCATATGTCAATAAATTTCGAAAAACTTACCGGAAGAGGCAAAATTTTGGACTTATATCCACTCGTAACAAAGTCCTCTATCCGTTCTTTACAATTACTGCAAAGTTAAAGTATACACATGAAAGCAGTAGACAACGGTGTAAGAATATCTAGAACAGTAAGCTTTGCAAAAAAAAAAAGGCTGACAAAAAAAACGGAATGCAAGTCTTCTATTATTAATCTATGGTTTTGTTCCTGAGTAATCTAACAACAGCAATCACAGACCTTAATCCATCAATTGGTTCCCATGTATCATCACTTGAATCATATCCCAGCCACCTAACCTTATAAAAGGAGCTACAAGTGAGAATCACGTTGAACAAAGTACAAGCTCAAACGAGCTTGAAATCAAGTTTAATATTTCACGGTTATAGAAAATATAAGACTAAAATTTTAGTATAGAAACTATCGATGCAAAACTCGGCTTGATGCTGGTATAGGCAATGATTAAACGAAAGAGTTCCCACTTGCAAGACTGCCCTGCTTTGTAATGAACCAGAAATTAATAATGCTCATCTTGACTTACTTATATTTTAATATACTCCTGATATGTGACAATCTTTTATTGGGTAATATATTGACAAGCTACAAAAGTGGAACATTTTCAAACTACGATATAACAATCAGAAATCGTCTTTTTGAAGGATATTACATATTAGAAATTAAATTTTAATGTAAAATCCCATCCATTCCTAACTAAAACACAAAAAGTCAAGAAGGAGAAGAGCACATATAAACTCTAAGCTTCATCAATGCTCAAGGGATGTGGGACAAATACAAACTTTAACAGTTAGTGTTAAGGAGACAGAAACTAGAGAACTTGGGTAGTCTTTAAGTTCAACAGTACTTAATTTCATGTTCCTTATTTTACTCACTAGATGAATGATTTTATATGGCTGGTCCTAATTACCTAGTTTATGTCGGTAGCTAGAAACTGGTTCCTTGTGACGTTAAACAGGTCATAATAGAGGCAAGACACAATCTTTTCCACATTAAAGGGTTAAATTTTTTTGTCTTAATGGTTTCAATTACTTAATTTTATTAGAGGTTACAAAATTGCCATTTTGCTTAACTTGTAGTCTTGTATTCCTAATTTTGTGATTAAGTATGCTGTACATGGCAACTACTAGTTTACTCTCTTATCAAATTAAAAGAGAAAAAGAACTTGATTAAATAATAATGTCAGCTTGCATTTTATATTCCAATAGGCAATAGCCAAGGAAGGTCGCCGTACATGTTTATGATACTTGGTCCAACTAAATGTAACTCTTATTCAGTTTACGACAATGACACTCAATAGGATCATTACAGAGTCATAAGACACGAAGTCTGCCATTGACATGCTGACCTAAAACATAAAGGAGCAATTTTAAGTTTTATGAAATTATAAAGGAATACTAGTTCTCGTTGCACAAGCCGCACTACAAGTTGCAAGAGGTGAGAGCACGAAGGTCAAAATTACAGAAAGAAAACAACTCCGATTTAATTATTTTAGAATAATAGAAAATGAAAATATAAAAATATCTCGCAAAAAAAACATTTATTATGAAAAAGTTATTACTAAATAAAAATAAATGTAACTCTTATTCAGTTTACGACAATGACACTCAATAGGATCATTACAGAGTCATAAGACACGAAGTCTGCCATTGACATGCTGACCTAAAACATAAAGGAGCAATTTTAAGTTTTATGAAATTATAAAGGAATACTAGTTCTGCGCGGATTGGGGCGGGTTGAGTATCCTCCCCGCCCCAATCCATTATATATTTTGCGGGGTTGGGGTTACAAAACCGCGGATTAATCCGCCCCAACCCGCAATATATATAAAAAATAAAAAAATATATATTTATATATACATTGTGTGTATTTAAAGATAACAACCTCCCGGTCTTATTATATTTTAGTTTTCTTACTTGTTGTGAATGTTATAAACATATTATGATTGGTTTTTAATTTTTATTTCTCTTTGAAATATACAATTTATTTAGGTTGATTGTGCAAACTATGAAAAATAAATGACCAAAATGAAAATTTACGAATCAACCCGCCCCAACCCGCAATTTTTTTTGCGGGTTGGATTGGGTTGGTTTTAATTAAAACGGGTTGGGTTGAGATTTAAATTTTACCAATCTGCCCCAACCCAACCCGTTACGATTAAAACCCCAACCCAACCCAACCCGCAAAAAAAAATTGCGGGTTGGGGAACCTTGGGTTTGGATTGATTCTTAATTTATTTTTTTACTCCTTTATTTTTCTTACTTTGCATAATTAACCTAAATTTAAAAAAAAGTTGAATCTTTCAAAGAGAAATATAAATTAAAACCAATCAAAATACGTTTAGAACATTCGCAAACAAATAACAAAACTAAAATTTAACAAGAATGGAAGATTGGTATATTGATGAAATACACACAATGTATATATATAAATATATATATTTATAATTATATATATATATTACGGGATGAAACAGGTTGGGGGAGATTAACCCACGGCTTAGTAACCTCAACCCTAACTCAACCCCAAAATATATAACGGATTGGGACGGGACGGATTGATTTTTGTTTGACTCTCAAACCCACCCCAACCCGTCCTAATCCGCACGGATTGGATCACGGGTTCGGTTTGCGGATTTTTTGCCCACCCCTATACAGAACCATAAGGGTGTGTTTGGAACCCGAAAATGTGGCGAGAAAACAAGAAAAGAAAAGCAAAAGAAATGAAAATTAACATGAAATCATTTTCCACTCATGTGTTTGGAAGATTGAGAAAAGAAAAGAAAACGAAAATAAGAAAAAGAAAGGGGAGAGAGACTTAACCTCAATTTTCTTAAATGTTTCATTTTACTCTCAATTTTGGAAGGAAAAACCTCACACTACACACAAAAAATTTCCATTATTTCATTTTCTTTTTCATTGGTTTTCTTATGTAACCAAACACAAAAAAATGTTTTTTTAAGAAATTATTTTCCTTTTGCTATCTATTTTCCATGTTCCAAACACACCCTAAAAGAATTTTTATGTGATTGTGGCATTTCAACTAGTGGGGAGCCAATTTCATTAGGAAAATTTCTAAAAAATAAAATGTGGAGCCAGTAGTGCCCATTGCCTATTTAACTTAACAATGGTACCGGTTTAGCAAGAGAGAAGAGATGTAAGGCTAGATAAATAGAGAGAGAGATAGAGAGATCTCGAAGCATATATACAATTTGGGAGGTACCTTAAAATATATCCCTGGCTTGCCTGTTCTGCACGGATCTCCATAGCATATATCAACCAAGCGCTGAACTTCAAATTCTCCAGCAGAAACTTTGGCCTCACGTGGTCGATTTACATCGTCCATGACATTTTTTTGTATGTCTTCGTCTTTAGATCTCAGTGAATTTTTTAAGTTACTAAACATATAACGCTGGCATAGTTTTTGCCATTCCTTCAAGAGTTGCAAAAAATCTTCAGCATTTTGCCTTCTAACCTATTGGAACAAGAAATGACATTATTTTGCCAAAAGTGGAAATCATATGGTTAATTTAGTAATCCGTATGAGTTATCACCATATGTACCCCCCACATCTGAGTGAAGATCAAACACACCCACAGGTTGCAAATTAAATCGGAAACAACCCCAAGGTTCCAAAATAACAACATAGCTACCCTTTACATTGTTTTTTTGTAGGTTTAAAGGGACGAAAAGAAAATTTTCATCCTTCCTTTTATGTTTTATATCCTATAAAACTCAAGTTAGTAGGCCTAAGCAGCAGAGTATAGTTAATATAAAGGAAATTACAGATATATTAGAGGTTAAAGGTATGGCTTTTTACCCGTATACCAACAAAGAAAACGCTAGTTCTAGCTTATACTTGTACTTTATAGTGATATATACATATGTGAAAAATAATGCTTCAAAATTAGAGGTTAAAAATGTCATGTCAACAGATAAACTAACTAAAAGATGGAACTTTGAGGGTAATACTGATATATTTTGAAATACAAGGTGTATGTTCGATTCAAATTTAAAGAAATGGGAGTCGTTGATTTTCACTTTAACCTCGGGGGTGTATATTTGATAAATTAAACAACATGAAATTCAACTTACTAGTGTTTCTGGATGATTGAGTTTCAAGCTATCGCATGCAGCTTGGTCCGCGTCGACTGCCCATCTCTAAGATATTGGTGAAGAGCAAAACAGGAGGACTCTGACATAAGTAAATTAGCTGAATAACTAAAAATGTAATTAATGAAGTCCTTAAGAAATTACCGTAACCAAGTTGACACTTGAAAGTTTGGCACCTAGGCACAATCCAGTGGACATCCCGCCACAACCAGAGTAAAGATCTAACAGTGACAGCTCATCTTTGTAAGGTTCGCAACTAGGCATTTTTTCCAAAGGAGTTGAAGAAATTATGGCTTGAAGAGCCTCGCTGACACCAGGTGCAAAAAGGTCACAGCTACTGGCAAAATCATCTGACACAATTGCCATAAATTTAGTAAACTAATAATATAGATGAAAAGATTGGACCGTGTTAGCTATTTTAAAACCAAAACCAATGAGACTCAGCTAATGTTGCATGATGATTATGTAGAGTGAGAGACAAAGAAAGAGCTGACATACAAAGAAATAAAAGAAGCAATGCATGTGAACTGGAAGTAACATGAAACGGTGATACATTTCCATAGTATTTAGCTCGTGTGAATGAAGTAGCGACTCGTTAGAGAACTTTGAAATAAATCAAGTACATATAATTAAGGATTCATTCTCATCACATGTAGGACCTTGAACAAAATATAATAGTACTAAGTAAATAAAGGGCTACAGGGAATATCCCGATATGAAATGTTACTACAACAATGTGTACCGAATTTCACCAGAAGCATTAATTAACGATCACTATTGCATGGCAGTCATGATACTAGCAGTAACAGAAACCGATTAGGGATACCTGTGATACATTATTTACTATCGCCTGGCTAATGTCAGTTTTCCTTTGACATAATGATAGTGTGATACAAAAATGAAAGAGATAATGTCGCAAAAAGATAATCTTGAACCATCTTTCTAGATTAACATGCTAAACAGAGAAACTGGGCTATCTCAATTTTTTTTCGCTATTTACCGACCACTAAAGGGAGAACACACTCGTAGGGTCATAGTCAATTCTCATGCATAACAACTTTTTCATTTTGTAGACAAAGCTATCAAGTCTTACCCCTGGGCAAGTTGTGAAAAGTTGAATATTCCACGCAATACTCCATATCATAATAAAAATTAGACGGACTAAATCGGGACCGTGCTCTAAGCTGTAAATTCAAACAAAATATAAAGATGTTAAGAGATAAGGTAAACAGAAGTCAGTTCAAAGCCTTATACAAGGGGGCAAAAAATGAAAACAATATGTTAAAATACTATAGCAGTGGCCACGGAAAACTCTTACCGTTGGGGTTACTTCAGTAACACTGACTTTGGAAACAATGCAATCTAAGATATTATCATTCATGACAGTAGAATAAAATATTCGCTTCTTGTCATGGGAAGACGCTTGATTTTGCAAGACCTGTCCGGAGAATATTAAAAAATACATCAAAACAGGAAGCAAATCCTTAAATTAAAAATAAAATAAAAAAATCACCAAAAAACCACATCCATACCGTATCCTCAGCTCTATAAAACCACTGGACCCTGAAATAACCATCGTCCTCTGTTGTTTTAAAGAATTCCAAGATCTTACCCACATGACCTTCTCTTCCATCACCCTGCAGAATAGCTTAGGGCCTTAGACTATGAGTAGCTCTTAAATGTTGACTAGGGCAGAGTTTTGATATTGCTATAAGCCACATTGCCAAATGAATACAATTAAGAGCAGAATATATCTGATTAAAGGTTATTATTAGCAAACCCATCAGATGGATCAAGCTGCGCTCCAAGTAAAAGGTTGCTTGACTAAATTTTGCTTTTATTGTTGAGAGAATTACACCACACCAAACACCATCATGCATATGGCCAAGTTATTGGATACCGGAGGCAAAAACTGCCAATTTGAATTTTGTGTGTGTGTGTGTGTATAAGCCGAGAGAATACCGGAACTATATGCAAATTTGAGATCATTCTCTCTTTTTTCTCATTTCATACCAATTCCATATTCGAAAGAAAAATTGATTGGTGTGTTTGAACCAAGCGGATGAACAAAATCCAACATACCTAAATATATGAGATTTGACAGGTAAAGGAAATGACGTGTCTTGGGGGAAAAATAGGAGGACCAAAAATATCTTTACTCAATAAAATGGCACCTAACACCTTCACAAAGTTTCATCGGACTAGAATTTAAAAGTATAACTTAGCAAAACAGAAAGGTAATCCCGACAAGATTCACTTGCCTTAATTAATGCACAATCTCCAAGATTTATGATGCAGTTATTGATTCTTGCTTGGGTATAGTGGCATTTCACGTTCAGAATAATTTCGTCTTCCTCACCAGCACTACAAAAATAAAAAATGCAGAATGTGAAGGATAAAGAGAACAAAAATACAGATTATTTCTGAAGAAACATTTTAGACTGAAAAAAGCCGTCATAAAGCTTTTGCAGTTAGAATGCACATAAGCCGTCACTTACTTTAATTTCGAACACTGTCCCTTCATTTTTTTATTCTGCAAACTCGAACAAAGCACACGACTCAGCACCGAAATTTACTCAATTTTAGTGGAGAAAAGGAAAAAGGAAAATAAACTTGGAGTGAGTAAAGGTTGCAGAGTAAACGAATTTGCTTAAAAAGGTACAAACTTAAGCAAATCCAGTATTCTTCAATAGACATATTAGCCTTTCCATAAGATTGGCTAAATTAAAACAAAATACTGATATCACAAAGTATAAAAGGAAGAACACATTCTAGGGCATAACAAAGATTTTCACACAACTCCAAATAAGAAGCTAACCACCCTAACCTTATTGAAACCTGCAGAAAGGAAGGGAAAAACTAATCTCTTGGATTACCCTAATTTATTTAGGATCTTCCATGAAACTTATGATTTTTATTAAAATGATGACAAAAACGGACATGGAACACAACCATTGCACATCCCGACTACCCATAAAAACACATTATAGCTCGCTTGTACGCGCATTAAAAACACATTATAGCTCGCTTGTACTCGCATTAAAAACACATTATAGCTCGCATTAAAAGCACATCTAAGCTCCCTTGTATAAGACTTTGAACTGAGTTCCTTGGCAAGGATATATTTATCTTAGATTGCGACAAGATCTATTTTTAATGCTAATTTTTTTATTCTACCGTAATGAACCATAATATCTTAGCTTGCATTGATTCCAAAGTCAGTGTTACCGAAGTAACCCTAACGGTAAGAGGTTTTTATGCCTACCGAATCTTTAATATTTTAAAACATATCGTTTCCATTTTTACCCCCCTTGTATAAATTTGGCTCCCATATCGTTTTCATAATTACCCTAGCTCCCCAATTACATTATTATTGTTTTAGTATATGGGCGAAAACATCCACATTATCCCGTATCCCTAATAACAAGATTTACAATCAAATCATATAAGTGCATTAAAAATTTACAATATAACCAAACAATACGCAGATGCTCACGAGAGGAATCACAAGTAGACTAACAGGGTTGCCAACACAGAAAAATGATCATTTAGTACATATTTTCGAGATTTAATTATCAAAAACACATGGGTAGAATCTTTTTTAAAATTAGGCCAGATGTTCAATGATGTGTGTTTTTAGCTTTGATGATACATTGATATGTATCAAATCCTAAACAAAACCCACAAATTCCGGGTTTTTGATAAATAAGTCCGAAAGTATGTATCAAACAATAACTTTCCCTTGCAACATCTCCATAATAGAATACCGATAACTACCATATATTTTTCGCAAAATAAAAAAGATTAAATTTTTAGCCATTCAACACCCTGCATAACAAATTAACAATAATACTAATAAAATTTTATTTCACAACTGGATGCTCACCTTCAACTCATATCTCCATCCCCACCTCCTAAGCGCCTCCTCCTCTAAAACCGGCTCTCCAACAAACTCACACACATTTTCCCCTTCCTCATCCATTTCCGCCTCAAAACAAACATTCGTATCCCTATCATCCACCGGGCTTTCAACTGGGAATGCACTTTCAACTGGCAACATATCAAAAGATTCAATCCCCAATTTCGCCTCTTCGCAATACACTTCCGAAGAACTTAAACTCCTAATCTCATCACACGGATTTGCCAAATCGGTCAAACCGGATTCGGAACCATTTTTATTTTTCACAATATCGAACCCGTTTCTCATCTCTTCCAAAACCTTTTGATCACCTAAAACAATCGGAACCTCGACCAAATTACACTCCAAACCAACATTGCCCAAAACAATCGGCACGTCAATCAACTCTTCACTCGAAAACCGCTCCGTTTCCACCTCTCTAACATCCTTAGAACCCACATTACCCAAAACAATCGGCACCTCAGCCAAATTCCCTTCCCCACTCAAACAATTTTCATTAAACTCAACGTTCACAGAAAACAAGGGCGAATTTCTAGAGAGAGAATCTCCCTTGTCACGGCACCGTCTCATCGACTTTCTTTCTCCAATTTCATCGAATTCACTCTCGGTATCTTCCAGAAACACTTTCGCCTTGCGTCTGCTCGATCTACGGAGGCATGAGAGGGAATCGGTCAGCTCCGGAGGTTTTCTGATGATCGGAGAGTGAATCGGAGGCGGCATTGGTGAACGGAGCTAGGGTTTTAGAGAGAGAGAGAGAGAGCGGGCAAAGTGAGAGTTTGACTGGTTTTTTATTTTTTGACTGCATGTGGAAAAACAGTACATTTAGTTTTACTGTTTATATAGTTGGGGAAAGGATAAGAGATTGTGTGAAGATAAAATTTCATATTTGTTCAATTTTAGGAAAGACTAGTCATCTTACTAATAAAAGAAGCATATTGATGAGACTCGTATATGGCTATATTAAGTGAATTTTGAATGAAAAGGTTACATTGGATTCATAAAAAGAAAAGGTTACATATTTAGTCAATTTTAGAAAGATCATTGGTGTAACCATGTATAAACCAGACTGATCTGACGGACTAAGTGCATCAATTATACATTAAATGAAAATATAATTTTAATACCAAAACAAAAATTATTGTTACACTTAACCCGTATGTAATGTTTTTGAATTGTTATATCATTTATGTTTTAGTAAAGACCCGTCATTCTTACTAATAAAATAAGCGTATTGATGGAACTCATGCATAGATGAATTGAAGTGTGAATGTGGTTCAATGCACGATAACATTTTAAAATAACTTGATCATATCTCGTGCATACATTGTACCAGATATGGGGAAAGTGTTTTTTCAACGGAGGAAGGCCCAATTTTAATAACCTAACGGTACTTCAGCAGGTGATATTTTTTTTATGATACAAATATGGTCCATTATGAATTTGGATAGAAAACATAACCCACAAATATAGATTCTTATTGGTCCACGAAAACAAAAGTATTTAAGAATTGGTCCGGTTATAAAATTCATTTAAGGATTGGTCTATTATTTATGAAACTAATTAAGGATTGGTCCATTTCCCCTAATTAACAAATAAAAATAAAAAAAATCAGAAAAAATAAAAAAATTCCAGAAAATAAAAATGCAAAAATGAAAAAAAAAAAATATGAAAAAAAATAATAATAATAAAAGAGGCAAAACCCCAAAAAAACACGATTTTTTTTTTTAAAAATCTCAAAAAATCAAAAAAAAATCCCAAAAAATCAACAAAAATCTAAAATTAACAAAAATCCGAAAACGCAAAAAAAAAACAGTTCAGACTGTTTTTAAAATAGTTCATACTGTTTTTAAAATGACTTAAAAATAGTTCAGACTATTTTTTTAAAAAAAAGTTCAGACTGTTTTAAAAAAAAAACAGTTCAGACTGTTTTTAAAAAAAAAAGTTCAGACTGTTTTTTAAAAAAAAAGTTCAGACTGTTTTTTAAAAAAAACAGTTCAGACTGTTTTAAAAAAAAAAACAGTTCGGACTGTTTTTAAAAAAAAACAGTTCGGACTGTTTTAAAAAAAAAAAAAATTTAAAAACAGTTCGGACTGTTTTTAAAAAAAAAACAGTTCGGACTGTTTAAAAAAAAACAGTTCGGACTGTTTAAAAAAAAAAACAGTTCGCACTGTTTTAAAAAAAAAAACAGTTCGGACTGTTTTAAAAAAAAAATTCAGACTGTTTTAAAAAAAAAACAGTCCGGACTATTTTTTTTTAAAAACAGTCCGGACTGTTTTAATTGTTTTTAAAAAAAAACAGTCCGGGCTGTTTTTAAAAAAAAACAGTCCGGGTTGTTTTTTAAAAAAAACAGTCCGGACTGTTTTAAAAAAAAACAGTTCAGACTGTTTAAAAAAAACAATTCAGACTGTTTTTAAAATAGTTCAGACTATTTTTAAAATAGTTCAGACTGTTTTTAAAATGACTTAAAAATAGTTCAGACTGTTTAAAAAAAAAAACAGTTCAGACTGTTTTTAAAAAAAAAAAGTTCAGACTGTTTTAAAAAAAACAGTTCAGACTGTTTTTAAAAAAAACAGTTCAGACTGTTTTAAAAAAAAAAGTTCGGACTGTTTAAAAAAAAAACAGTTCGGGCTGTTTTAAAAAAAAAACAGTTCGGACTGTTTAAAAAAAAAACAGTTCGGACTGTTTAAAAAAAAACAGTTCGGACTGTTTTAAAAAAAAAAACAGTCCGGACTGTTTTTTTAAAGGACTGTTTTTTAAAAAAAAACAGTGCGGACTGTTTTTGAAAAAAAACAGTCTGGACTGTTTTAAAAAAAAAACAGTCCGGACTGTTTTAAAAAAAAAAACAGTCCGGACTGTTTAAAAAAAAAACAGTCCGGACTGTTTAAAAAAAAAACAGTCCGGACTGTTTAAAAAAAAAAACAGTCCGGACTGTTTAAAAAAAAAACAGTCCGGACTGTTTAAAAAAAAAACAGTTCGGACTGTTTTTAAAATGACTTAAAAAAGTTCAGACTGTTTTTGGTTCAGACTGTTTTTAAAATGACTTAAAATGGTTGAGACTGTTTTTAAAATGACTTAAAATAGTTCAGACTGTTTTTTTTTTTTTGCGTTTTTGGATTTTTGTTGATTTTAGATTTTTGTTGATTTTATGAGATTTTTATTTTATTTTTTGGGATTTTTAAAAAAAATTCATATTTTTTCGGGGTTTTGCCTCTTTTAATTTTTTTTGCATTTTTTCATATTTTTTTTATTTTTGCATTTTTGTATTTTTATTTTCTGGAATTTTTTTATTTTTTCTGATTTTTTACATTTTTATTGGTTAGTTATGGGAAATGGACCAATCCAGTTTCATGGACCAATCCTTAAATACTTATGTTTTCATGGACCAATCCAAAATTTACCCCAAAATTTTTTTTGGGATAATTCAACTAAAAGATTCATTTGTTTGTTTGGTACACGTCTCTCACGTGGTTTTTTTATTCTTTTTAACAAAATACAAAACACACTCCATCAAATGTAATTTTTATTCATTGTAATTACAATTGAGAAGCCAATTACAATTAAGAAGCCTGCCTAAAAAAAAATAGTGTAATTACAATTGAAAAAAAATTAAATGCTTCAAAACTTATCAACAAATTATTATCAAATAATGGTGTTAAAACAATATTTAATTAAATTATTGTAAAAGAAAATGAATTACCTTGTACGAAAATGAAGACAGTGTAAAATGAAGATAAATTAGATTTGAGATTGTTCTGTTTGGGTTATAAAACGGGAGTTTTGAGAATGTTATTATAATAACATATATGTATATAAGGACGCGAGTAATACAGGGGAGTGTGTTTTGTATTTTTTTAAAAAGAATAAAAAAAACCACGTAATGGAGGTGTATCAAACAAACAAAAGAATCTCTCAGTTGAATTGTCCTAAAAAAAAATTATATTTGTGAGTTATGTTTTATGTCCAAATTCATAATTGGCCATATTTGTACCATAAAAAAATATCACGTGCTGATCAACACTGACACCAACACTGACAAGTCCGATTAGCTTATTAAAATTGGCTTTTACCACTTTGAAAAAATACTTTCCCCCAAATATGGAGCATTTTTAAACGTAACCAAATCAGTTGATTTGCCCAAAACTTTGTGTTCTACAAATTTTCATCACGATGATATTGGCCTCATCTGGTGGTAGTTAAAACTTAAAAAGCACAAGTGTATTTTTGCTGTGGGTGTGGAACAGTATCCTCATAGGTACAAGTATGGTATGTTTTAGTAATAATTATTTAAAATAAATTATGAGTATTGTTTTTCTATTAGGATTTGATAAAATCTTGTTGGGTATGGTACAATTTTGGAGAAAAGTATATTAAAGTTAATTGTATTATTGAAAAGTATACTAATTGGCAGCCAGAAGTATGCTTTTGTTGTACCTCCCAAACAACGAATTCTCGTACTTATAAGCAAAAAAGGTAAAAGTAAAAGCCAGTATATATTATATAACATACAAGGCCTTAACAATGAGTCGATGACATGGAATTTCAGGCATACTGAACAGTTCAAAGGCATAAATATGCAAATGTGCAGAATATTAACAGCTCGTTTTTAAACACAAATCAACAAATACATACATTATCTAAACGTACAAAATGTCAAGTAAGCCCTTGTTTGGTTGCATCTTTTAAGCCCAACTTTTCTGTTTTTTTGTTTAAAGAGCTAATTCCCATTCCGTCGACCATCTTGAAAACTGATTTTTTCCGATTTTCTGGCCCGAAATAAGCTAGATCTTCTAAGCTGGATGGACCCAGTTTCTTTGTCAACCTCATAAAGAAAACCAGCTTATCTTCCTAAAATCTGCAGCCAAACAAGCTCTAGAACTTATCTCGCGAAACAGCCTGACTCAGAATCTTCCACGCCACCGCTGTCCGAAAGAGTTTCATCCCTCGTTATAGTCACACTCGGAGCAGAAGAAAGTCCTATTGTGTCTGATAAACCGTCATCGAATAACTTAATCGCTTTTCTCTTGCTTCTCCTACGCCGCCACTTCCTCAACATTTCCGACACCTCCCTATCCTTTAATCTCCCCTCCTTCACACCCTCATCAGTCTCCTTTTCTTCGTCCTTAACTATTTCCTCCTCTCGCTCAACTTCAACGACACGTGGAAAAATTACATTTCTAAAGCAAGAAAGGAGAACTAGTACAAGCAAAACGTAGATATACAACGACGTCCAAACACAAAATGTCCATTTCCATCGCCGTACTATCTCTTTTCTCCAAGGCAGCTTCGAATTCAAGATTATTTCCGCCTCGTATATTTGCGGTACAAAATTTGTACCGGGGCGAGGGATCAGGGTTACCTTGATAGCTCCGGTTCTTGTAAATCTTTTTTCTTTATGGTTCAAAACTGGAATGATCATTTTTTGCGTTTCTGATGTGAGACCAATTAACAAGGGTACACCCATAAGAAATGTACGCATTAGTCGAATGGGCAAGCTTCTGTACTTGAGCATACAAGGTTGGCTGGTTCTTGCTGTGACATTTCCAATTGTGGATATTAAATCGGTAACCACCTGTGAGAACAAGTTAATCCCTATATGAGAACCTTGGGAAGAAAAAAACTAGCTAGTAGCTAGAAAGTAACATCATGGATCATTGGATCATAAATTGTCCATATGTTCAATATTATACACTAATTCTTTTGATAGGAGCCCAAGTTCAAAAATAAAATATGAAAACAAGAGTATATTTCCATGAAATTCATGATTCTCCAATGCGATATTTCTTGTCCTTGTGGTCTTCTTTATTAATCTACATGGCATTTTTTCTCCTTTTTAGCCAAGATTCTAGTTTTAATTAATAGATTTCTCAATTGAGTCGGGTAAATGCAGTATTTCTGGAATTTATCGAGGAAGAAAACATGATTCTTAAAATGTTTAGTGATGCAGTTTTGGTAGAACAAAAGTTTGAGGTTAAGGGCTCATCCAATCCGAGACAATGGCTTCCAGTAATCTTGCATATGTATTCTGATGGAAAGTACGATCCGTACCAACTTGATAAACTCCTTGGTTGATGTCTGATATTTGTAAATTGCTAATTATTGAGTGAAGTGTTTCTATGAGAAAGGAGTATATCGAAATGGACACTGTTAGTATAAAAATCTGGTTTTTAAAAATTACAGGGTTCAAAGTTGTACTCAACTCTCGTAAAACAGAACTACACTCTAGCGTAGCAGAGCCACTTTTTCGTCCTGCTTTATACCACAATATAATAATCTCTGATTAAGAGCAAGAGTTCACTAAACGAAACAACAAATGAATCCCGAAGAAACATACATTTAAAGTAAATAATTCATTGGATTATTTTTAGTAATGAAAACCAACACTCTTGGTAATAAGTATCTTTTTCGAGTAGGAGCTCTTTCAGTTAGCTAAGTTCTATTCTTTTAGTTTAGAAGGTTGGATACCATGCACCATCAAATTGAGATGTTTGATTTAATTAACTGGAAACTCATATAGAGACGTTGCAAGTGTAACCAGTTTTATTTCCTTAAAAAATGCAGCAACGTATATCAATTAAAATTGTAATTTCGAGACTCTATATCAGATGTTTTTGTTCGTAAGTCCATTACTATATTTTATCTAAGAAAACATCCGAAAAATGACAGTCACTCCAATCCTTTGTCCCACATTCATGTCCAAGAGACTCAATAAATTCATTCCTCGATCCCCAAATTCATCAAAACAAAACTACGCGAAACAAGTAATGTTAAATTTACTATTAATTACACTCAAGACAGAAACCAAGTTCACTTTTCTCTCCCAAAAACTCAAATTGACCAACTCCTCCCTACACAGTGCTACAACAAGTGCAATGATTGTTGAAATTTTACACGACGACGCACTAAAAGTTTTGTAATTCTTCAAAATTAATATAAAAAAATACTGCTATTAAATAGCATCGTTATTTTACAACATTGTTTTCAAAAAGCGTGCTTTTTGTAGTTAAAAAAAACACTACTCAAAGATCGATAAAAGCTCGATTCAATCAAGCCAAAAAACCCCTAAAAAGCTCATTTTATGCTTTTTAAGCCTCTAAAAGCTTAAGCTTATTACCCTTTCCCTTTTTAAAACACTGCTTTATAGTCATACACAAAACTCTAAATTAACATGCAAAACTCTTTTAATAATTTGATATATACTAGCAAGTCGCATGATTTCAAAAAAAAAAAAAAAAACTAGCAAGTCGCAATGCATGCATACCTGAAAGACGCCTATCTCCTGATTATAATCCGACTCAGGCATCACCAGAACCAACTGAACAACAAAACCATGTCCAACAGGCACGACACTACTCTCGTATGAACACCCTGACAACCTCACAACCGCCACAGGCCAAGCCTTGGCATAGTCGAAATACACCCTCTCTCTAATGAACACAGGCTCCTCCACCCACACCGTCACCGCTCCGAACCCTAGCAAAAACGCTACCACCATCAGCGTTGTTAATATGGAAAATGCATAGAGAGCCGATACAATGCCGAGGCCTAATCTGCTAAGCAGGTTAGGGTTTTGTTGGTTGTTTTTTGCGTGTTTTTGTTGAGTTTGTTGTTGTAATGGAGGTTCGGTTGTGGTGGAGATAACTGGGGGTATGATTATACGTTGGCGTTTTCGTTTATGCGATGAAGATGAAGATGCCATGTTTGGGTGTAGAGAGAGAGAGAGAGAGAAAGAGGAGAGAGATAGAGATGGTGGCATGCATGGTGATGATGGGGATGTGACACGTGTAGTTTAAACCCTGCTCCCTCTTTACACCTCACTTTTATGAATACTCCCTCCCTCCCTCTTTTGTAAAATTTACGTCTAATTTTTACCGAACGTGAACATATAACTAAATTAGAGAAATGTAAAATTTAAATTTTTTATATATAGTTAAACTATAGGATAAAATTTAAAAAATATATATTTTAAAAATTTGAATACGAGTTATTTTTCTGTTAAAATTACATGTCGTTTCGTATATGACTTATAAAATGGTACGGAGGAAGTATTGGTTAGTACTTCATCCCTTTCAAATTATTGGTGTTATACGAAACTAGTGCAATTTTAACCAATAAATAACTCATATAGAAGTTTTCGAAATAAAAAATTTTAAAATTTAATCACATTGTTCAAATGTTAAACTATATGAGCAAATTTTTAAATTTATATTTCGACAATTTAAAAACAAAATATTTACCTATTAAAGTTGCACGTATGTAGACAGCTTCAACATTTTGGAAGGAGTCAGTATGTTTAATAACGTTGTAAATGGGTGTTAAAATACTTTATAAATTAAACTATTCCTGACTGTATAGGGAGAGTTTGGACTTGTGTATGGTCATTTCGTATATGCTTTAACATCCCTATATAATATAGAAATTGGTGAATTTTTTACATCGTAATTTCTATATATAAGAAATACATGAGGTACTTATTCTCTCTCTAGCTGATATCTACATGTATATATACTAGTAATCGTACCTCACGCATTACGTGTACGGTGCGTAATGTAATAAAAATATATAAAATATATACAGTTATGATATAAATATGTTGATAATAAAAAAAATATAGTTTAACATTTAAAAGAATGTTTGATTGTTAAAGAGTGATAAATACTTTTTATTATTTTTTATTTTTTATATTTTTTATATTTTTATGGGAGTATGATATTATTGTAATTAATATAAAGTTGTAGGAGTATTTTTGAAAAAAAATGTCTAAATTGTGCAGTTTTATTTGAATTGGGTTGACTTATTCTAATACTAGTAAAGTTGCCCACGCGTTGCGTGTGAGACGCGTAATGACATAAATCTCGTAATATATTTTATTTTTAACATAATATTCAGATTTTGTATAATTTATTATAGTTACGGAGGTTAAAACGAATTGTTAATTAATTTAGGGTACATCCGTAATTAGTAAAATATATTGAGGACAAATAGTTAATTAATTAGATTATGTATATTGGTAATTATTAAAATAGAGTGAGGGTATTTTTGGAAAAAAGTGGCTAAATTGAGCAGCCTCAATTTTTCTTGGGTTGACTTATTATAATAGAATGATAAGTATATAAACTAATACTCATTACGTATTATAATAATAGTTCACTATGAAATCATGTGTCAATTTTGACCACACAATAATTTGTATAAAAATTACCGAAATAAAAAAAAAAATCAAAATCTAATAATATAATTGAACTTTTAAACTATATGATTAAATTTTTTAAAAATTCATTTCGATAATTTTGGTATTACCCGATCAAAATTGGCACGTGGTTTCGTAATGCACTATTGTTTTGGGACGGAGTGAGTATGTATTATAACACGTTATCGACACTTTACCCGATCTTACTTTACACGAAAAGATCGGAAAGATTCACGATATTGTTCTACCGTCTTCCCTAAAATACTCAAAGTCTGGTGTATGATACACAATTTTTTACAGGCCTCCTTGGTTTGTCTAATTAAGTAACAAATGTATAATGAAAATAAAGAACAAGTCTTACCAATTAAAAAACTATGTAATTCGGCATCTAAAAACCCTTTTTCGACGAGAAAAGCCATTTTTTGAATGTAAAACACTCCTTGTAACCATGCTAGTGAATTGCCCCCAGTTTAAGAAAAAAGATACATTAGTGATGAAAAAAGTCTCCTTTTTAATTAAAACTACAATTTCTTGTAAATTAAACTGTTTTCCAATGAAAATAATAGCTTTCCATTGGGAAAAGCCGCTTTCTATTAATAAAAAAAACCGCTTTCGGGTGAAAACCCCCACTTTCCGGTGAAAAAAGTCGCATATTGATTGGAAATGTAACATCCCGTATTTTTATAAGTGTTTTTAATTAGTAATTAATTTATCCAAAAACGTTTTATTCAAATTTTACCAAAAACGTATTTTTATAAGTGTTTTTAATTAGGAATTAATTTATCCAAAAACGTTTTATTCAAATTTTACCAAAAACCGGTCACTCGACTAATTTTTAGCCAAAAACCGAAACTCTTCCAAAAAGCTTTATTTTAAAAACCTGTTACTAATTTTACTAATAAAAAGGGCCCAATAAATTTGTTTCTAAAGATTTGTTATTTTTGAGTAGAAAAACAATATTTTTGGATTTAAAGTTAACTTTTAGAACTATGGGGACCAAATAGTTCGCTTCCACAAACTATCTAAAAACAGTTTTTCTAAACCTCAAATCAGCCCACTTTTAATTCATTAAACCTAAAACCAGCCAAAAACAAGAGAGAAAAGAGAGAAAAAGGAGAAGAAGAAACCACGTTAGCGGGTTCATACCGGAAGCATCTCTTCTACGCTCTAAGGTAACGGGGGTTATCCATTGCGACTAGACGATGGTGTATGTTAGGATTTGGTTTTGCGTTTATTAGAAATTGGGGGTTTATGCCTTTTATCTTAATTAGGTTTATAAATTGTTAATTGGGTTTATTTGTTGTATGTTTTATTCACTTATCTGAATGGGAGAAATTGATGAGTTAGTTATATTAATTTCGGATTAATGAGATTATGGATGAGTTTACATGTTTTATGCGTTGATTATGTGATTATATAATTATTGATGTTATTGGGTAAATTTATGTTGAATAATGGTGAATTGTAGTTTATGCATACAAGGTGTTTGTTAAAATGCTTGAAAGTGATTTTATGTTGTTATAGCGTTTGGCTAGTTGTGAATTTAGTACATGCGGTTATGTGTTATGTTGTATTACGTTAAGTGACGTATGAGATGGTGTTATTTGAATAGTATAATATTATTGGCCGAGGCCTTAATATTTATACGTATGAGATTGTGTTAATTGGATGATTTTATATTATTGGCCGAGGCCTTGTGATTTAGCTGTAGTGGCAATGGTCTCTGTCTCTACCTAATTCCGTGGACAGAAGACGGCCGAGGGGATAGGGAATGACCTACCTTATGGACTGGGGTAGGTGGCGTGAGAGGTCCCAGTGTGCACTATATTTATTTTATTGTTAGCAATGGTCTATGTATCTCCCTAATTCCGGGGGCATAAGACGGCCGAAGGGATAGGGAATGACTCGTCTTACGGACTGGGATGAGTGGCGTGAGAGGTCCAAGTGCGCACTATAAATCTACTTTTATGTTGCAATGGTCTCTGTCTCTCCCTAATTCCGGGGACAGAAGACGGCCGAAGGGATAGGGAATGACCTACCTTACGGACTGGGGTAAGGGCGTGAGAGGTCCATGTATGCTGTTGATGTGTATTTAATTTATTTAATTTATCGTAGTTGTAGAATGTCATTATCTTTCTTTTTATACGTCGATTATCGTAGTTGTAGAATTTGTGAGCTATTGCATTTATGGGATGGAGTGATGGTGTATGTGGTGCCGTCCCGTCTAGTTATGTACGTGGGACTCACCGTTACAATTTTGTATTTCAGGTACAATTTAGGTTGAGACGTTCGGTTAGGAGCTATGGCAATACATCACATGGGCTCGGGGCTTTCATTTTCTTTTCAATTAAATTATATTTTGAGGTTGTAGCCTACGAGCAATTTAAATTCGTTTATTTCTTTTTATAAATTTGTCAAAACTGTTTCGTCTTGTAGCCGCGTTTGGCAAACACTTTCATTTATTGTTTAATTGTTCCTTTAGCTCACTAATGTTTTCTTTTAAAAATTTTAATTTCGTACCAACATGTTCTATTTTCTTTTGTTTTAAAAGGGTCATGCCTCGATATCCGTGTATATGGAATTTGGGGCGTGACAAGTTGGTATCAGAGCTAACTAGGTTCTTGTATACTTTGGGACGACGGGAAGATGGGTAACCATTGGACCAAGATCCATCGTATCATTTTTACAAAACTTTTTCCAAAAACTCAAAATTTTTCTAAAAACGGGGGGTTGCATTTAGCTTAAAACATGTAGCTAGAATTTAGTATTAGTTGATGAAAGGAAAGTCCACATGTGAGGCAAGTTGGGGACAATGAGGACGCTTGTTGATCTCGGCTCGCCAAACCAGTGGGTGGACCTCTCGTCGGTATGTGTGAAGGAATACCTTAGCGATGTGGAGTTTTAGAGTATGCGAGAACGCTCGGGTGCTTTAGGATAACGTATCGTGATGGGTTATCCCTCGCACTTTTGTGTTGTTTGTATGCTTGTGTAGATTGATATAGTATGTATGAGATATAAATTTGCATGTCGAGTAGTAGCTAACTATTAGAGTGCGAGAATTGTGTAGTTGACGGTCTTACGTAATGTGTTTTCTAAATTATTAACTTGTGTGTTAATGAATATTATATGCGAATCGATGTTGTTCGTAAAAATGTTATGGATTAGAATGATGTTTTGTGATATGTGCCTTGTAAGGAATTTACAAGTGTTTAGTAATTTTACGTTTTTGTATTGATAATTTTTCTGCAGTAAAAACGATCGGTCGTCTGTCAAAACGATCGGTCGAAATTCTTCAGACCCTACTGGTCAGTTTTTGACCAAAAACGATCGGTCGTATACTAAAACGATCGGTCGAATTTTTCAGACCTCACTGGTCATTTTTGGACCAAAACGATCGGTCGTTTTGTCCAAAACGATCGGTCGTGTTCTGGCAATTTTGTAGTTTTATTGTTATACTTCAAACGTTTATAACTCGTTCGTTTTTACTCCGAATTTGATTCCGCTTGAAGCGTTGACTTCGTATTTCAGTGCTCTATAATTATGAACCTTAGAAATCTTGATAAAATTATTATCATGAAAAACGAGCTTTTATCATGATTTACATGTTTTGTGATTATCACGTAATGTGCGGAATGTTGTATTGTATGATTAGCGGAATTTGATGCCTTTGCAAATTATTATAATATGTTATAAATATATATATATATATATATATATATATATATATATATATATATATATAAGAATAAATGTATTAGAATGAGAAAAAAAAGGGATTTGGTTAGATTTTATTAGTTGGAAAACATGAATGTTTAATTACGTTTTGCGAGGTCGTGTCCTAAATTCATTAGTTTTATAAGTCGTTTGTGCACTTATTTCTTCCTTACAACATGATTCTACTCTTTTAGACATTGAATATAAATTTTTTCTTGGTTAGATTGTAAGCTAGTGTTTTATATATATGTTTCACATTTAGCAACTATTTTCCTTCACTCGATAGAATGATAACCGGGGACTTAGATATTTTAGGTTCTAAGTTAATTGTCCCTATATGAAGAATCTCGTTTGATACTGTATAATGTAAGACTATACTATAATGTAAGACTTAATTTAGTTGAGTTGGTTTGGTGTCCATATTTAAGAGGAATTACACACAACTAATTTCATATGTACTAAATTCAAGGTCGATATAAGGGAATTTTAATAGATTTTATTTTTATAATATTAACTATTGAAAACTTAAGAAATATATCTGGTGTAGCATGCCCCTGTACAAGTTAAAATGTTTGAGTTTGTAAACTATTATAGGTGAGACAAAATTTTTAAAACATTTTCTTATTATCTCTATTAATGGTTTGTACGTTAATGAAGTCACTGGTTTGGTATATATAAATAAAAATATAGTTAACTATTACGGCGGATTGTAACTAACAAACAAAAGGGCATGATAGGATATATTTATTTATTTTATGGATATTTTTTTTTGAGTTGAAGTTTTCGACAGCTATAAGAGAACCTCGATTATGGTAGTTTCCTTCTAATTTTCGTAATTTAATGTTGTCCATGGATTACCTTTTGGTGCCGACTTTTGCTTAGAGTTTCAATGAAATGATACGTTAGGTTATTTTCAATTCGTTTGACCACTGTAAAAGATGTTTAAGCTATAATTAGGATCCAAACTTGAGATTTAATTTGTGTTTAAAGTGTTCAAATAATAAGTGAACTAGCATTATAGTTGTCCTAGTTACTTCAAGTAAATTTCTTTGGTCGGATTAGTTGCAAAGTTTCAACAGGTCTTGCACTTTGATTGAGAGCATGTATTACATGTGAATTTGGAGTGGTATTTTGGGACTAAATATAAATTATTAGGTTTTGCGTTTCTTATTAATTAAAGATTGTTTTGTTTAAGAGAACATGGTATAAAGGGAGATTGGTATTATTTTTGGGTGGTGGTGTAGATGCTAAAACTGGATTGTTTGATAAATTAGAAACAAAATGCAATGTTAGGCTGGATAGCACCATTATTATTATTACTTTATCAGAGCGTGCAGTGGAAGCACATGAAATAGATATAGATGTTTAAGTAATAAATGTTTCGGAAACGATATGGAAACAAGTTTTGGAATATGTTTGGTTATCTTACGGTATCAATATCAATAATAGTTGTTTGAATTTGAACCATCCCAGAGGTTAATTATCAGTTCAAGGAAAAACATGGTAGGAACAAAAAAAATTTTTTACCAATTAAAAGATTAGCTTACATCATGTGTTTTGCTTTCATGGTGTACACTTTGTTATTAGCATTGATGATGACTAAAATCAGAATTTGAACTAAGAATTATGTAGACAGGAGTTATAGAGTTTTGGAATTATGATTGATGGGAGATATAGAATTTGGTAATTAATGAGATAATAAACGATCGGAAGTGGTAAAAGTTTGACCTTAGGAATTTACGTTAGTATTTTTCCATCATAAGTTTCCAGGTTTCACAAGGATAATGATGATATTATTATTAGTAATTTTAATCTCAAATGAGTTTCCAAGATACCTTTTATTATACTTCTTTTATATAGTTTATGCTACATGCACATACAAGTAACTATTTTGGAGACCGGTTGGTTAAAGAAATTATGTGAGCTGATTTAATCACGTCTAAGAAAGCATATATAATATTATTTGGAAAAATTATCTTTTTTTTTCAAGTTATTAAAGAAATAAAGTTTCGGGACGAAACTTCTTTAAGTGGTGGAGAGTGTAAAATTCCGTATTTTAATTTAAAATTTTTATTTTGAATATTTATTTTTCTAAATAATTACTCATGTGACTATTTTGTTTTCATAAGTAAGAATACTGATGTTTAGTTGTTTAAGTGATTTAAGGACCTTACGGTTACACGTTATCAGAGCTATAGAGTTTTAAAGGATCTAGAGGTGTTTAATTGGTAAAATGATTTACCATGGATTGATACGTGGTAATACTTTTAGGGATTAGCTGGTAAGAATTGGGCCTAGTAATTATGTAATTTACTTCGGTTAGAAATATTGAATTGTATAAACGTATGATTAGGAATAATGGTGTAAGTTATAGGTCTTTGAATGCCTCACTAAGATGATTAATGACATGATTTGATTGTATTCATATATAAAACCGATGACTTGTCTGAAGAGTAAATGTCAATTAAGAATAGTAAATATTATCTTGAGGTTTCTATAACGAGATGTTTGTATTTATTCCTATAACTACTATGCGTGGAATATTTAAGGAGAAATAATGTTACATGTATTCAAAGAGTTTCTGTTGCTAGTAATTTATTAAGGAGGTAACCTTGCATGAGAAATTGAAACGGAAGTAATAAATTGGTATAGAATTGTAGTATAAATGCTAAGCCAATTGTCATGCCATATACACGTCCCTATAATGAATTCTTCCTTGTTAATATAGATATATATACACTAGTGCAAATAAAAGAAAGAAAAGAATGAAAAAGAATAAGTGATTTATATACAGTGGATCTGTATAAAGAGAACTAGTTTATATCTTATAAAGATAAAGGTTATATACAGTGTATCTGTATAAGGTTTCTAAATTTATTATTTTATGATTTGCTTATGATTTGTATTTAGGACCATGAGAATAAGTCCAACGGAGAATCTCGAATAAGGGGAAGAGGAAAGCGGGGTGACGTTGGTAACTAAACGAAAGGGTTTAATTCTCAACGGTTAACTTAGCGATTGTACATAGTTTTGTTAACCGGAACGTTTTAAGGAATAGACTCAGCCGTCATGTTGTGGTGACCTTAATTACGTAGTGCACGTATAGTTTATACACTTGAGAAAAAGATCGACGGTAAAGAGATTGAGGAAGTCAATCGGGCTTGGTACTCTAAGATATACATGCTATCATTTTGCTTTTATCATAAAAAGAAAGAAAAAGATTTTATTATTACTATTGCGATGGATTTAATTTTGATGAAAGAAAAGTGAAAAGTTTATTTATCTTTTATATTCAAGTAATTTTTAAATACTTATGCATTGAGAATTTTTATTAAACAAGTTATTATGTTCCAAGAAACTGAAAGGGAAAAACTCTTATTTTCGACCCGTATAATATATTGTGAGGCTTTCTCTCTCATTACCCCTCTCTTTTTAAAAAAAAAAAATGTTTTCAGGCTAACGAGCAGTTAAGTATGGTTGATATTGAGTCAGTTTGAGGACCAGACAGACCTTTAAGATTATGTGTTAAATTCCGCTACGGTTACATTTTTATTTTAGTTGTAAGATATTAACTTCTTGTAATGAACGTAATTTTTGAGATTCTATTTAATGAAGCTTTTGCTAGAAATTTGAGCTTATTTAATGAGTTATTTAGCGAGTGTTTAATAATTATTTCATTTAGGCTTTGTTTAGCACGTGCCGTCACACGTGTTATTCAGCCGTGTGACACCCCCGGGTCTGGGTTGAGAGTTTATTTTATTAGAGTTTAGTTTGCTAGAAAGACCCGTACTTTGAGTCTTGGGGACGTTTTGGAGTTGTTGAGTAGTCTTTTATGCCGTTTAATATTATATATAGGTGTTTACCTTATTTGAGATTTTTATATGTTGTTCATGTACTTGAGTTATGGATTATGGAGTTGTTACAGGTTGTGAACCCTGCGTATTTTATTTCTTGAAATATGTCACGAATTGTACGTTTAAAATTTTTATGCCCTTGTTTTTATAAGTTTATCATTTATGGATATAGTTGTTTAAAGAGGAAATTTCGGGACGAAATTCTTTTAAGGACGGTTAGTTGTAACATCCCGTATTTTTATAAGTGTTTTTAATTAGGAATTAATTTATCCAAAAACGTTTTATTCAAATTTTACCAAAAACCGGTCACTCGACTAATTTTTAGCCAAAAACCGAAACTCTTCCAAAAAGCTTTATTTTAAAAACCTGTTACTAATTTTACTAATAAAAAGGGCCCAATAAATTTGTTTCTAAAGATTTGTTATTTTTGAGTAGAAAAACAATATTTTTGGATTTAAAGTTAACTTTTAGAACTATGGGGACCAAATAGTTCGCTTTCACAAACTATCTAAAAACAGTTTTTCTAAACCTCAAATCAGCCCACTTTTAATTCATTAAACTTTAAACCAGCCAAAAACAAGAGAGAAAAGAGAGAAAAAGGAGAAGAAGAAACCACGTTAGCGGGTTCATACCGGAAGCATCTCTTCTACGCTCTAAGGTAACGGGGGTTATCCATTGCGACTAGACGATGGTGTATGTTAGGATTTGGTTTTGCGTTTATTAGAAATTGGGGGTTTATGCCTTTTATCTTAATTAGGTTTATAAATTGTTAATTGGGTTTATTTGTTGTATGTTTTATTCACTTATCTGAATGGGAGAAATTGATGAGTTAGTTATATTAATTTCGGATTAATGAGATTATGGATGAGTTTACATGTTTTATGCGTTGATTATGTGATTATATAATTATTGATGTTATTGGGTAAATTTATGTTGAATAATGGTGAATTGTAGTTTATGCATACAAGGTGTTTGTTAAAATGCTTGAAAATGATTTTATGTTGTTATAGCGTTTGGCTAGTTGTGAATTTAGTACATGCGGTTATGTGTTATGTTGTATTACGTTAAGTGACGTATGAGATGGTGTTATTTGAATAGTATAATATTATTGGCCGAGGCCTTAATATTTATACGTATGAGATTGTGTTAATTGGATGATTTTATATTATTGGCCGAGGCCTTGTGATTTAGCTGTAATGGCAATGGTCTCTGTCTCTCCCTAATTCCGGGGACAGAAGACGGCCGAGAGGATAGGGAATGACCTACCTTACGGACTGGGGTAGGTGGCGTGAGAGGTCCCAGTGTGCACTATATTTATTTTATTGTTAGCAATGGTCTATGTATCTCCCTAATTCCGGGGGCATAAGACGGCCGAAGGGATAGGGAATGACTCGTCTTACGGACTGGGATGAGTGGCGTGAGAGGTCCAAGTGCGCACTATAAATCTACTTTTATGTTGCAATGGTCTCTGTCTCTCCCTAATTCCGGGGACAGAAGACGGCCGAAGGGATAGGGAATGACCTACCTTACGGACTGGGGTAGGTGGCGTGAGAGGTCCATGTATGCTGTTGATGTGTATTTAATTTATTTAATTTATCGTAGTTGTAGAATGTCATTATCTTTCTTTTTATACGTCGATTATCGTAGTTGTAGAATTTGTGAGCTATTGCATTTATGGGATGGAGTGATGGTGTATGTGGTGCCGTCCCGTCTAGTTATGTACGTGGGACTCACCGTTACAATTTTGTATTTCAGGTACAATTTAGGTTGAGACGTTCGGTTAGGAGCTATGGCAATACATCACATGGGCTCGGGGCTTTCATTTTCTTTTCAATTAAATTATATTTTGAGGTTGTAGCCTACGAGCAATTTAAATTCGTTTATTTCTTTTTATAAATTTGTCAAAACTGTTTCGTCTTGTAGACGCGTTTGGCAAACACTTTCATTTATTGTTTAATTGCTCCTTTAGCTCGCTAATGTTTTCTTTTAAAAATTTTAATTTCGTACCAACATGTTCTATTTTCTTTTGTTTTAAAAGGGTTATGCCTCGATATCCGTGTATATGGAATTTGGGGCGTGACAGGAAAAGTCACTTTCCTGAGATATAGTCATTTTACAGTGAAAAAATATCAGTTATAATGATAAATTGCTTTTGAGGTAAAAAGAGCCGTTTTTGGTGAAAAAAGTCATTTTACAATGAAAAAACTGCTTTACTTTGAGAAAGGTTGCTAAGCCATTGGAAAGACGGCTTTCAGCTTCAGCGTAGAAAAAGTCATTTTTATGCATGAAAAAGTTGTTTGTTGGGGGAAAAAAATGCTTTGCGGTTGAAAAGACCGCTTCTTGATGGAAGAAACAGTCGATAAAAAATATATTTTTTTATGAAAAACCCGCTTCTTAGTGTAAATAACCGCTTTATGATGGAAAAAAGTATTAAGGGTAAAAAAAACGTTTACTAGCAAGAAAAGGCAAATTTTCGGTGAAAATAGTTGTTTTTTTGATGAAAATAGCCATTTCGTACTAAAAAAAAAACTACTTTAATTATGGTGAAAATGCCATTTTTTTAGGTGACAAAGTTGATTGTTTTTTTGGTTTTTAAATTTTGATCTTTTGGAGTTTTTAAAAAATGATTATTTTTTAGAATATTTTTATGATTTTTTTATATTTAAATATTTAATATAGTACAATGTTTTGGTTTTCCAAAGAGAGAGAAAGTATGTTAATTGTGTTTTGTGGAGTAAGTGCATTTTAGTGAACAAGGTAAAGTTGTGAACCTTAAAAATATGTGAGATAAAGGGGATGTGAAATTATGAAGCCATCTTGTGGTAATTTAATTTCCTTCGAGTGAATTATTGGAAATTTCCATACACTAATATCATCGATCGGTATATACTAGTATTATCCGTGAAACTAGAGTTGCGTAAATCGTTTAAGAAAATGTTCTAAGATAAATTGTATCAAAACGTAACTTTTCGTTCAAGAAAATCACTTTTAATTTTGTGTGTCTAAATTAGAAACTTAAAATACTTAAAACTGATATAAACTCTTGTTTAGTGTTAATTTCATAGATAATAAATACACTATAACATAAAACATTTTTTTAATTACCTTGTATAAATTTGGTCTCTAAGTCGTAAAGTTTTCCAATTCACGTACATAATAAATACCAAAGGTTTGAGTTACAATTACTTTTATTTATTATAATAAACACAAATAATATTAATATTGACTTTAAATATTTTCACACAGTTCCAAGATGTATAGAGTAACATGCTATACGGGACTGCAACACCCCAAATTGAGCAAAAATGTATCTTTTACCGTATATCATGATTTATTAGTTTATTTATCGATTTTAGTATTTCAGCATCCCATAATTATAAGAAAAAAAAGTTTAGATGTGTGAATGAAAGTGCAACATCATGTACCTCCCTACCTAAGGTCGTGACTAATATTGCCTTTTTAATGTTTTTTTAGCATATATTGCACCATACTCGAATAACATGGAGTATAATTTACTACAAAGTAGCATTTCTCCGTAAACCACTTCTTTCGTTGATCTTCAACTATCTTCTTCTCCACGACCTCGGATAACTACTCTGGTCTGTAATGGTTGATTAGGAGTTCTCTAAACATAGTGGAAAAAGTCTGGAGGTTTTCCGAAACGCATATGCTACTTATTAGAGTATAGAGTTTCGGTATTACCCCAAAACTAATATATTATTACTTTGAGTTGCATTATCGACGCATGAATTATAACCATCAGACGTCATGACTTAATCAAGGGCCATTGAAACAATTACGTGTCACGGCCAGGGTTTGCTCCCAGGGACGGAGATGGAACTCTAAACTTATGGGGTGTCAAAACCAAAATTTAACTCATAGCAGTTGCTAAATTACACTAATTTGGTTTTTCAAAAAAGATCATATTTTTATAAATTATAAGGTTTTCATGGCAATCCCTCGTCACATGTACCCTTCCGTCCTCGATTGTTGCAAATGAGAGATGTGCATGCAATGGCGGAACTAAAGATTCACAAATAGAAATTATCAAACAGGCCGGGTCGGACTAAATTAAAATGATATAGTCAATAAACTTTAGTTATAACTTACAATACATAATTATTTTATTTTATTTTTTAAAAAAAGTTTTGTCAATATGCCTAGGCTAGAGAGTATTTTCTTCCGTCCTTTTCTGATTCCTTGCTTATGCGTAGGCAGGGTATCCAAAAGAGTGACACATAAATAAAAGTGAAAAAAAACAACACTAGAGTTGAATATAGTTAAATCGAATACGTTGGAAAAAAAAAAGACTTTTGGTTTAGGTCATTAATTAGGTGTACATTTGGCATATGGCACCAACGAACACCATACTTTTTCATTTTTTGTTTTACTAACAAGTACTAGTATTACTATTTTATTTTTATATTTTGGTACATATATAGTATCACTATTTTATACACATAAGAATCGATTCCCTTATGATCATGTGAAAAGCCGTCCCCACTTGAGGACGTGGCACGTGAACACGAATATTCCATATTCAACCCTAACTCCCCGGCGAATATTACACTCTGGCATTTACGTGACACAACCTCTTCTCCTTCATTGTCGTTTAGCTCGGAACACGAGAAAGCGAAAAACCAAAAAATTAAAAGAATAAACATGTTATTATAAAACTTACATTTTAAATAACAGAAAGTCATAAAGGAAAAATAAAAACATGAAACGTGGTTTCTGAAACGCGAAACGAGTTTACATAGTTTCATTAGATATATATCATACTATTATAACAAGTCAAATCAATATTTTTGACCATGTCAAATTTTGATCAATTTTTTCAAAAATGTACTTACAGTCTTTTAATAATTACCATATAACCATTTTTTAATAAAAAAATATAGAAAATAACAATATTTCTATATATCTTTAAGCACCCAAAATTTTCTAAGTATTCTCATCTATTAATTGATATTCTATTTTTTTTTTCACATATTTGTATTATCAACACATATTTTTTATATTTTTCTAGTACATATCGCACATGCAATACTTGGACACGATTACCCGTATTCATACAAAACGAGTGCAGTACTAATAACCCACAGTTCGATTTAACTGATCTTAGTATTATTCCGGATCCAAAACGAATCCAACGGTGAACAAAAAAGCCTATATATGATAGACCTTACAAGTATATTTTAGTATATATGTATAAGTCAAAACCATTAAATTTACTAACAAAACACTATTCGGCCATGATGTTTCTTCAGATTCGTCGCCGATTTTTACTCCTATTGTACTATAATCTTATTTATCAAATCATTTAGAAAATATTCGATTCGTGTATACCTGGACATAGTTGCGTAGCGATACATTAAATAAATACACAATTACTATAAATAAAGATGATGGGTACATGGATATAACACTCTCGACGTGTAGCTAGCCCTTTCTAAACTCACATTTTTTTAAGTAACTTTCTAAACTCACTTCTTCATCAAAGTTTACACAATTTCATTTCATTTTCTTTTTTATATCAGACCGGTCATTTCATTTTTCCTATATTATAGCGGAAAAAAGGATCAGAGTAACAATGGAGAGAGGGTATGGATATGAATACGAGGGATCGGTGGTGATGTCAAGAGACCCAAAGCCGAGGCTGAGATGGACTCCTGATCTGCACGGCCGCTTTGTCGAAGCTGTTACCAAGCTTGGTGGCCCTGAAAGTCAGTCTATTTTCCTTACAATAGTTACAATTTTCAATATTAATGTTTTCTTTATTTACTTCTTTTTTATTATAGGAGCATCAAAATGAGAAAATCTTAGATAGTCGCTGGATTGTACTATATAAGTTGTTTTCATCTGCCTTAGCCTTAAGAGTAAGGCATGTCATATATATCAACCAAGTGTTATTACTAAGAAACTTACCCTAGAAAGCCTAACCGGCAATGCCGGAACCTTTAAGAAACAAAGGGATCTTAGGGATGCATTCGCAATACCACAATTTACGAAAATGCTACTTTTACTATAAGAAATAATTTTAAAACAGTGAGTGTTGCAACCCATAAAACAAAATTTGTAATTTGCAACTCATGAATGTCAGTTTTAGTTGCACTCTGCTAACTGGTATAATGGAACAAATTGGTGGAACTATAGATTTTTCCAAATATCAAGTATGATTTTTTATGCATTCAATTTGTCAAGGACTTGGTTAAGTTCAACCTCGGTCGTAGTTACTTCTACCTGGGGAGATTCTATATGCCATATTCAATACTTAATAGCGATTTATTAATTACCGGAAACATGAAAAAAAAATAGGATTAGAAATGAACTCACATTTATTTGGGATGTTTTTCGCAGAAGCAACTCCCAAGGCAGTGCTAAGACTAATGGGCTTAAAAGGTTTGACATTGTACCATCTCAAGAGCCATTTACAGGTGAATGTAACTGTTACCCTATACCACCTGTGAATGGTAGATATGATAATCTAACATGGTAATAAGTACTAAATCATATTCTATCCATCCCACGTTATACTTATCATACGAAAACCACACGCAATTTTGACCGACAAATAACTTATATTCAAATTGTCGCTTTTTTTTAAATTCTATCATATAATCTAACATTTGAACTATGTATATAAATTTTGAAATTTATCGTTTCGGTTATATGTTCAAAACCAATCAAAGTTGCATATGATTTCGTATAGAACTTATAAAGTGGTACGGATGGAGTAATAGTATACCCTCATACTGACATGCCTATATTTTCTTTTTTTCCGAATGTGTAGAAATATAGACTTGGACAGCAAGCCAAGAAACAGAACAATGGAGAACAAAACAATGAAAACCCTAGTAAGGACATGTACTAATATATATACCAATTTGTCTCTCTGCATGGTAAATAGTATATTTTTAGTAATTATGTAACTTAGAGACTTCCATAATGGAAATTCTAGCAATATTATGCTCGCATAAAATGTTGCGGCAAAAGCAATTCGACAATTCCAGATCACTTTCTAATTGTTGGTTCTGAAAAAAACTTTTTCGTTGTGAGAAAGCCTCTTTATAGGGGTTCTTCAAGAAATGATTCTCTAGATCCGCTTTTCATAAACTACAAGAAAATTAAGTAATATTCTGGATCAACTTCAACCAGTACTCAACCGAATCTTTAGTCATGGAATATTCAAGTAGCTTTTTTTACTCTGTTATATTCTTCTTATGTATTCTTATTTCTTGATCCAGCTACTTCGTATAGAGATTACTATGACCATTCACCAGAACTAGAAGGGAACAATGAATCAGGGTATTTACTGCCTTTTTGCAATTGATCTTTTTTGTTCATTTATGAAACTAATAACTACTCCATGTTTCATGTTGATAAAAAAAAAAACTTTATCGATCCCTTGTATATATATATGCGAGAATTGAAGACAGTTTGGTGCCATAAATATAAAAGCACTATTTTCTACTAACGGGATATTTTCCGTGAAAACGTACTTCTCTGGTTTTCAGGAAAAACCATTGAGGAGTGAGTAAATTTTGAAATAGTATGTGAATGAACTTGTTAAACAGGGTATCAATCGCATAACTGTCTTTTTAAAGATGCAGTTATGCGGATTATTTGCATATGATTACCAAAGTAACTCAGTAAATGAGGATTATTTGCCTTTTATCCTATATTCAATGATTCATTATAAATAATATCATCTGGCCATGAATTTTTAAGCCATTATATTTTTAAAACTGAGCAGAGAAATTCCAAATACAAAGGCATTCATGTGTCAACTCGAGGTACAACGAAGATTGCAAGAACAACTTGAGGTTTGTTTCTTAAATTATGAAACCAATCTTTAATCTAATTTATAAGCTGTAACCTTTCGAGATTTCCTCACATGTGTCTTTTGTTAACATAAAAAAGGTACAAAAGAAGCTACAAATGAGAATAGAGGCTCAAGGGAAGTACTTACAGACAGTACTAGAGAAAGCTCAAAAGAGCTTAACACTCGATATCAACTCTGAAAACACCGTCGAAGCCACTATAAATGAACTTAACAACTTTAGTTTCACCGTATCGAACAATTTTGAGCATCAAAACAAACGACCAAAGAACGAAAATGTTACAGATGCAGGAGTTCTGAATGATATCTATAGAAAAGCAAATGGGCCACTTTACTCCAGCAAAGAAACAATAGATGTTGAAGTTAAAGATCGAATTGGTAGCATAAATTTTGACTTGAATGTTAGAGGCGGTTACGATTTCATGGGAACGAGCGGATCAGCATACAATACTTAAATTTTTTCCTTCTTTTTTTCTTTGTTTTTTATAATTCGATTTCCTTTTTTCTTAGAGAGGTTACTAATTTAGATTCGTTGATGCTTATATAGCCATTAAGCTTTACAGAATCGGTTTTGTACAAGTGCTAGCAATTAACTTATATGTTCTTTCTGTATTGTTCGCTGTTGTATCATAGCTTGTGTCTTACATGAGTATGTCAAACTCCATATATATATATATATATATATATATATATATATATATATATATATATACTTACTAATCATGTTCCCACGCGTTATGTGTGTGACGCGTAATGCAATTAAAATATAAAAAATAAGTGTAGTTATGATACAAATACGTGCATAATAAAAAAAAAATAGTATAAGACTTAAAAGACTTAAAAGAATTTTTTGTTGTTAAAGAGGGACACATAGTTTTATTTTATTTTATTTATTTTATTTTATTTTATGTGAGCATGATATTATTGTAATTAATAAAAAAGTATAGGGGTATTTTTGGAAAAAATTGGCTAAATTGGACAGCCTCATTTGGCTTGAGTTGGCTTATTATAATAGAATGATATATATTCTATTTTAATAAATCAACACAACTAAAATGATATTGTCCAATTTAGCTATTTTTTTAAAAAAATATCCATATATATTTTTAATTAATTACAATAATACCACACCTACATAAAAAAATATAAAAAATAATAACCAATAACACCATTTATTGTTCTTTAAGAAACAAACATTTTTTAAGTCTTATAATATTATACTATTTTTTTTTTTGTATTATCCACATATTTGTATCATAACTACACTTATTTTATATATTTTAATTACACTGCGTGTCACACACGTAACACGTGGGACATGATTACTAATATATATATATATAAATATTAAAGGCTTAATAATTTTTCTGTAAATTGATACATCATGAGTCGCTTTTTCTTTCATTTTTTCAAAATATGATAAAAATGCATGTATATGTAAAAAAAAAAATTGGCAAAATAAAATCTGTTTTTTTTTTTTTACTTTCGTGACAAAATTAAGAGGGATCAAAGAAGGTGCAAGTTAGGGGGCATAATATCTTGACTGCGTTCTAGGGTTCCTTTGTATTATAAAATGCACGTCAATTCCTGTACAATTATGAGTATTTATACAATGCAATCTTAGCTTTGTGTATGTAATTTCGGTATCAGCAGAGACCAATTAGTTGTAAAATTATACTAAAATTATGGCACCAAAAAATATTTATTACATATATTTGCTGACCATATACATTGGAGACCAGTTACAATCAATCATTTTTCCCCAAGGTGAAGCATTGAAAATCAAGAGTGTTCCATTCTTCAAGGAATAAAAAATGAGAATTTGGTTCTTTGGATGCTGTACAAAATAATGAAAGAAAAAAAAAGTACAGCCAACCCACCTTCACTTGCTGTATTGATACAATGTTAATAATCGGAAAAGAATGACAAATGAATGTACACATGGTAACCAGACAAACACAGTGTAGTCTTCCATTGGCAGGGCTCGCAAATTCAATCAAGCCGAGGGAAGTTGGTCAAGTTTTGGATCTATAGCAGATTTAAGCTCCAGGTGAGAAACTCGGACTGCGCCAATTAATCTCTCTGGCAATTCATCCTTTGTATTCCCCTGCGACAATAACATACATCTCCTATTAGCATGTCAAAATTAGTAAACAAATATGTATATAAAGGATAAATTAACAAAACATATTACTTTTTAAATTAAATTACAAAAAACATACCAATAAATTTAAATTTAATGTTATTTATTCTCATTTTACTCTCTCTCTCCTCCATTATTCTTTCTTACCAATTCTTCTATGTATCTCTTCATTCTTCTCTCCCACCAATTTTTCTCTTTATCTCTCTCTGATCTTACTCTCTCTCTCCTCCATTCTTCTATGTATCTTTCTTTAATATCACACTCTATCTCTCTCCCTTCCTCCACCACGAAAACTCATCACTTACTACCGAACATCATCTAAATTATATAGATATTCATATACATATAAATACAGATATATACATACGTAATAAACAAATATTACACTATTTAATACCCCGTAATATATGAAAAATATATGGAATTGGTGAGATTGTTTTCTATTTATTGAGTTTTGAGACTATTGTAAACATTGTGTCTTTCAAGTTGAAAGAGAATAATACATATGTACAATATTTGAGGGAAATTCATATGTAAGATATGAAGTTTTAAAATTAGGGTATGAAGTTTTGAAATTAGGGTATGAAGTTTTAAAATTAGGGTATGAAGTTTTAAAATTAGGATATGAAGTTTTAAAATTAGAGTATGAAGTTTTGAAATTAGGGTATGAAGTTTTTGAAATTAGGGTATAAAGTTTTGAAATCAGGGTATGAAGTTTTGAAATCAGGGTATGAAGTTTTAAAATTTGGATATGACGTTTTATAATTAGCATATGCATATTTTGTGAGTTTTTAATCATTTTTAGAGAGAGATTAGTGATTAGCACGTGCTAGAAAAATGTGCGATTATCTTGTGTTAGAGAGATAAGTGCGATTAGAGAGAGATATGTTAGGTTAGAGAGATGTTAGATTAGAGAGATGTTGGTGGGAGAAATATATGTTAAGTTAGAGATATAGATTAGATTAAGAAATAATAAGTATATATAGGTATGTTTTTGGTAATTTAAATTATCATGATATGTTTTTTGTAATATAATAGGGGTAGTGTATGTTTTTGTTAATTGCCCCATATATAAACTAGCGCTCTAGCCAAAACAGTATCTAGAAACCCAATTGCAGGTTTATGAAGATATTTAAAATGGCATGATTAAAACTAAAATGGTACTACCCTATTGGGATAACCTAAACAGGAGAAATCAATTAATATGTTATAAACTAAGCGGCAATAATACATGAGCAATGAATTTAAAAAAATGGCAGCTCGGTGATGTTTTTCTGAAATGCTCCAAATTCCCTAAGTTTTTAGAAACACAATTAGTATAAATATTAAACAAAAATATGACTTCAAACAATTCCTAATCTCAAGAACTAGTGTAAATGCGGAGGACTTTGGAGTGCTTTGGAGGGGGGAAAAGGACCAACTAAACTTTTTCAGTCATAGTAGTTCTCTTAGCAATGGTAATGCTTGGTCCATGTTGGACGAAATCTTTATGGATGTGAATGTTGTAAAGATCAGTCCCTGACTTCATGTAAAGCATGTTCTGCGATAATAATAACATGCCCGACACATTTATTGTCCATCCTAAATTGGGGTAAATCAAATGCCGAGATGATAAGATTATATATAACTGATAAAAATAAATATGCACAGAAATCCAACACAAATTTTAAGTTTTATAACACGTAGTGACATCTTAACCCACCCAAATATACTAATTAGATATTAAAACTTTCTTAGATACAAACTCTGCAAAAACTACACATACCTGTACAAGAAAAGCCATATCAACTACCAGTGATGTCATCACACCAATTACTAAACCCAAAACTCCATTAGCAACGGTAGAAGAACCGATATCAACATCAATCTAAAAATAATAATTCAAAAACAAAAAAGTTAAGTTTCAATCAACCACGAAATTTAAGCAGGGTTTCTATTTTTCAAACTATCTGGTGCCAAAAAGGTATTTGACGCAAGTCCAACATCACTTGAGGATATCTCGAGTTAAACATACTTACTTCCAAATACTTAGGACCGCGGATGTAATTACAGTCAACAGCTTTTCCTAATAAACAAGGTGTGCTTCCAACACTCTGGCGAACAATCCATGAACCCTGCAAGAACATCACCCAGCTGTAATGCACACAAAAAATCGTTCAACGAAATAATAGAAACCAAGAAACAAGCCAATAGAGATGAAAAGAGAACAATAATCAGTTCTTCAAGAGTTTTATCCAAGCGATTTCTCGCATTTTGACCTTTTATCACTTTCGGATCAACTGGAGAACTTCATTATGAATATAAGTCAAATGTTGACCTTGTGAATATAAAATCAATAAATGATGTTACCAGGATGACGGTTAAAATTAAAAGAGAGATGGCATTCCTGTCGGTTTACAAACTTTGTTTTTTCCTTTGATTCTAAATGTCGCAACTGCTATGGTAGAGCAAACATTTTCTGGGATGAAGATTGTGAATACTCGGGTTGGCAATTGGATGAATAATGAGTAGTTGAGTAATAGTTTCTTAGCTTATATTAAAAAGGAGACATCTAGTAGTTTATCCAACAATGTTATTATCGAGCGCTTTCAAATAATTACTGAATTTAGAGGTCAATTCTAATTCGCATTTGAATTCCTAACGGTTTAATTCATCAATTTTGTTTATCTATAGTAATTTATGATTTTCCTTTTTTCGAATTGTTCCCCTGCCGTACTCCCTCTACAGATGGTCAAACCCAGAAAAAGTCACACAGTACGCTAGTCGCTATATGTCGTACCCGGTACTTAAATTGTGGGACTGTACCGGTATGGATTCTGTACCGGTGCCAGGTGCGGCAGAATTTTGTTTTTGGCTGTATCGTACTGCCGTGGCTGAAAGTGACAAAGGTCAACTGTAATTTGTGAGTTGTATAGAATTAGTCTTATTATTTTCATATGAATTCCAATTAGAATCTTCTTTAGTAAAATATGCAACTGAATTCAAATGGATACAAATCTATCAGAAGTGATCCAAATTACTGAAGTATTGCTGCTTACATTATATTAGAAAAGGTAAAGTACACTGACATGCGGAAAAGATTATAAAAAGTGAATAAGGTTTGCGTTTCAATGCAGGTAAACTTGAAACTGAATACTAGCAAGCATAGGAATGACAAATTAGGCACCATCAGCAAAAATAAGAGCTAAAATACCTTAGGAACAGAAGGGATGAGCTTTAGTCTACTGTTGCGGAACTCATCGTCACCATCAACAAACCGCTGCAAAAGAGATCCAGCTACCAATTCCTTTGTCACAAAATAGAAAACCATACTGTAGTTTGTCGAACCAGGAACCTGTCAAAGAACAAATTCAGTTATCTTCTCAGGATGCATCAACTCTCAAGTGTTAACCATCTAAGTATCAAACTCAACAATGTAAATTCTACAATTCAAAGAATAAAATGCCAAGGAAGAACGTACCTGAATATTTACAACAATGGTGAAGTGCCCTTTCTCTGAAGCAACCTATAAAATAAAAAGTTAAAACCCAAATGAAGAACAGACTGAGGCAAAACAAAAAAGCAATAAATGATACTTTTGGCTCCAAACTTGCTACATCTGGAGACAAGTATTAATATATGTTTACTCATCAAACACACCGATCAAGTGTTGGAAATACGCCTAGTTCAACCAGAACAAGGGAAAGTCAAGGGAACATAAGATTTTGGAACTGAACAAATGAGAAATAGATAGCAGTACCATTATGCAAATAAACCGAACATAAGTGTTTTATCCTTTATGACTAAAATGTCTAATGAATTCGCATCCTACAAAGCTTTCTGTTTAAAGCGAGGCCAGAAGAAATTTATTATGAGAGAACCATAAAAAATACTTTTCTCTGTTAAGAAAATCATGAAGCTAGGGCTAGCCAAGTGGCCAGAACTCACACTTTCATATAGCAGGTTGCAGGTTCGAGTTCGACTCATAAGGTTAGAGTGAAAACCTTAGTTCCTCTCTAAGATTTTTTTTTTTAAAGAAAAGCCCAACTAAAAATTTGAAGTGAAGATACTAATAAACATATTAAAAATTATTCAGCTTTAATTAAATGAAGCGTTTTTCAGCTCCTTTTTGATCTTTCCTTTTTAAAAAATTATTATAGCTAGGTGAAGAGATATCGTTAAAAACTTACCTATAGAGAAACGACTTTGAAGACGGTAACCAGACAAAGCTTATGAATAAATTATAACTGGAAAGATTCAAGAATTTATTGCTCCCTTCAATCTCAATTTCCATCTCTTCCTTGTCTGACTTCTCTCCTCTGGTTGATTTTCTTTTTCTCTTCATTATTCTAATTTTCTTAATTACTTATAAAATTTCTTTCAATCCTCTGTCTGGCATCCTCAAGTAAGTTTTAATATTTCTCACTCAAAGTTTTCAAACTGATTCAACATCCCTGTGGTTCATAGAGCAGCATGTACGTGCGAAGCAGTAATCATATGACTAGACAGAGGTAAGATTAAAAAAGAAACGGAAAGAAGAACAGGCGTGGTAAACTTACTTGTGCAGCACAACCAGGGCGCCGAGCAACATGATCCATTCGTTTCGTGTCTTTGAACCAGTCAACAGCAACAAGTTCCATAAGATGCCTTCCAGAAGGAACCTTCATCATAAACAAAAAGTGAATTAAAAGTCGAATAGACCATAAACTATCAGGTCACATATAACTCACAGTTAAAAATAAAAAATCAAACCTTTGATTTATCATTACAAAAGTTCTTCCCACGGACTCTGAAGTTGTTCCCCTCGGATATTCTCCAGCAGTCACGACTGTTATCCCGGTCATCTCGTCGTACATTTCCGGAGAAGCAGGTTAAATCCATTTCATCATTGCATTCTTCTTCTAAAGCTTCAGTGCGAGATAATAAATCGTTAGTACTAAATCCAACTTGATATTAGATCAAGGGTCTCAAGCTAATGAGGCCATGAGAAGAAAATCAAATAGTCTCATAAGATACCAGTTCTTTTGACTTCAACCTCGGTGTTAGATGAGGATGCCTGTAAAATTCCAAAGGAAAAATTGAGATTATTGAACAGAACAAATATAAGGATAAGTATCACACCAATCTATCACCTTTTAGAAGCTAATATGTGATACTACTAATAAATTTTATAAATTAAACATCATTCTTAACGAAATCAAACAATCGGTAGACAATTTAAGGCTAGTCTCCTAATTTGTCGATTATGTGCAGATTGGTGTTTTAATCCTGAAACTAAAAGGCGTACTTATTGTTCTAAGCTAATAAGTTGGTGTGTAATTTTTCATTTTATTTTATAGAAAAATATGATTTTGTGTGTATTGTATGGAGCATACCTCTTGGTCGAAAATTTGCTCGTCCTCCTCGTCAGAGAATTCATCCAACATCATTGCATTCTTATTTGCAGCACTGATTTGGTCTAGAGAGGGGGTACTGTGATGGATAGCGGCTGACCTAGGGTTTATATTTTTCCTTGAAGATACTGAAGATGAAGCCATATTAACCATAACAGGAATTCTCGGGGCAGCGCTCCTTTCATCTGTTTGGGAGAAGTATTCACGAAGTCCTGTAGAAAAGAGAAACAAAGCAACTTTAAGGCTCGGTCTTAAAGAGAATATTACAAGAGCTTACAAAGAACGAAACTATAATTCTTTAATAACTACATTAACCTAGGAGAAGAGACAACGTTAAATGCTTATTTTTCCACGGACCATCATGCAGACTTTTTGTAAACAATAACTAGAGACTCCTCAAGCCTAGGTTGGGGAAAAAAATCAGAAGAACTTAAATTTATAAAAAGGGAAAAGGAAAGAGGAAATCTCAATATGCAGATAGTCTTAAGAGGATATGACAGTATCTCGTGTGTATGTGGTAACTAAAACTCCTACAAGTTACAACTGAAACTAGGCAATGCAATCACAATATGGCTTGGCACTCAAGATTTCTGCTTATTTAAAAATTAAAATAAAAGAAAACTCACCAGAAACACAATTTAGCATCTGAAGGAGGCAATGCTGCTTAAATAATGGAACATAGCCAACACCCCACCCTTTTAGATCAATTTGCATAAGGTGCTGCACCTGTGTTCTCGGTTTCCCATTCCGAGGTTTAAGTGGGGATATATTGAACCCTCCACCTAGAAAAATAAAAACATAATTTAGTAACTTAAACCAATCGCTATGATACTACGGAGAGGAAGGACATGTTACAAGCCATATAAAATATCAACAATAAGAATAATATTAGTATTAGTATTACTCTCAATATGACCACGCACAAAACCAGGTTGTGGGCCACAGTTCTGATGCTCCCTGGATCTAAATAGCACAACTGCACCAAATTAAACAAAAATAAGTAATAAATTGCTTTCAGAGTAAGAAGAGAAAAAATTAACAATGGACTTCTAGGAAAAGTTAACAGATATTACCATAACTCCCATCATCGTTTCTTCGCCAATAACGCACATAACAAAGGTCACGGGGCCACACGAACCTACATTACCAGGAAACCTACCAAAGTCATTGTCACTCTACATTACTGAAAGGGGAAATTTTGAAGATAATGGTATTTTTAAATCTATGATAACTCTCGCGATATATGAAGAGAAACATCAGAAAGAATTGTTGGACCAAAGTAACTTGACCACTAAGAACAAAGGGGGGAACATGTTTCCAACTTCTAAACAATGTCAGATGCCATGCCAAAGATATAAATTGGCAAACTACTAAATTTAAATTTTATATACAGCTGAATAACAGGTAAAACTCAACATACTTATCAGAAGCTAACTAAATAAAGCAATTGACGTTATTATATTATTTTTCATTTCAGAACAGAGATGTATTGGCGAAGGCCTTACTCTCCTCCATCAAATCAATTATTACAAATAACCATATGGAAAGGTGCATAACGATTAGTGACAAGTTAATTGGTAAAAATCTGTGCCTAGCAACAGGGACTGATGGAGAATAACATATGAACAATTTTAAAGACGAGCAGGTAGGATTTCAATAAAGAAAAGCAAAAACACAGTTCGCATATGAGTAAACTTTGATAAATTATGTATTTCAACAATGTTAATCTCCCGAAGAATTAAATATAAAAAATAAATTCACCTATATTAAATTGAATAAAGAGGATAACAAAAACAGAAGAACAAAAATTATAAAAAGAAAGGGTATTTCAGGATTTACGTTGGGAACCAATCCAACTGGAGTCTGTGATAGAGTATCGCAGTATGTCCATCTACCTCCTCAACTAAGCTACCATATTGGAAACTGCAGTCCCACCTAAACAGAACAAAAATATAGCATTAAAGATTCAAAAGAAACAACTTCCGCATACAAAAATATAGCATTAAAGATCCAAAGGAAACAACTTCCGCATGTAAACAACCTTGATCTAAATGATAAACTCTGCAGTTTAAACAAATCTTTAGAGTGCTTCACTTTTATAGATTTCAAATGCTTTGATTTTAAGTTTAGACTCTCTCATACTACCTCCAGTGGCATAGGTGCAGAATAAATTTGAAAATTCAATAATTATGACAGATTAGTATCAACTTCATGCAACTGACACAATAAACAAAGAGCATCAACTTGCACACATATCATATGAACTAAAGAAACACAAACCAATCTCAATAAGAGGAAAGTACAGTGTGGAGGCATCTCTCTCTATAAGTTATCGAGACAGTAAAGGTAAAAGTAATATATTAGCAGTTATTACGATTGGTGACTCTGGCCACTTCAGCATTTTTTCAACCCATAAGAAGCTTCTTTCTCAGAAAAACCTAAAGGTTAGATTAAAATTAACTTTCAGAGTACTTACTCAAAGCGTGTGGCATCCATGCTCATCACAAGTTCGAAAATTTCTTCACAAGTGGCCTCCACAACTCCTACAGCCTTCATTGCTCTGCTACAACTTTTCGGCTGAATTATTAAATAAACAGATGAGTCACAGAACAAGCATGCTCGGTGATACTATGACGCCAACTAATAAAAGTAAAACCTCCTTACAACGAAATCAACTTCAAGAAGCTCCTCAAAAATGCGAAGACCTTCAGATAACCATATCAAAACAAAATATCAACAATTATAACAAGTTCTGCTGTAGTGGTATTATTGATGAAGTTCATGCAACGCTTGTACTAAAAAAACTATGAGGCTTGTTCGGTTGTATCTTATGAGTACAAAATTTGATTTTCTTGTTAAAGGTTTAAAAGAATTTTTAAAAAAATATTCGGAAGTATTGTAGATGTGTTATTGAAAGTGGTACAAGTAGTTGATTTACTATTTTTAAAGGGGATCTAAGGATCCCGCGCCTACCCTCATAAGAATCGAACCCACGACTTCATACTTAAGAGTGTGAGTTTTGGCAACTAGGCTAGCCCTTGTGGTTTGGTACAAGTAGTTGATCGTAGTGTGAATGTGTGTAAAATAACCTACTCTCTGGAAAAAAAAAATAGATCTTGATACTCAAAAAGAAGTAAAATTTTACCTCGAAAGTACAAAAAAATATGCTTCTAGTCATTGTGCCAAACATGTTTTGTTCTGTTCTTAAAAGTGCCTATATTGTATAGTATATTTGGGTTGTCTGCAAACAAGCCCTTATTTTTATTTATTTTTATTAAATCTTATTAAAGGGGATCATGGGAATACACTCCAGTTATGATTTTATAAATCACAAGTACACAAATAATTTACCATTTTGGCACTGAAGAAGTCGCCAATGCTTTCTGGAAAATGCTTGAGTATTCTGATTTGACAGGTCTAAATCGAATTCTGTTGTCCAGTCAAACACAGCTTCAGGGGGGCCTAGAAAGGAAATTAATATGAAATGCAGTCAAATAATCAGCCAAATAAATCAGAATTCGAAGAAAATAAAGGATATAAAAAACCCACCATTTCCCATTGTTGTTCTTCGCGATAAATGTGGACGAGATTCATCTTCATCCTCAGGGACACTATACCTACAAAACTTTCAGAAAGGCGTAAATATCCAGGAGAAGAGAACTATCTGTTAAACTATGCTAGGCTTTGCTCCAGAATCATCTCATGGGCTATTAAACAACAAATCATTCCATAGATCAAATTGCATAAACATCTAACACGTCAAAAAAAAAAGGGAAAGAAGTGCCATATCACGTCAGGGTGGATATATACTATTCGGGTCCATGTTTAATAATAAATTAACAGTAGATATAACCAAAAAACTTTCAATCCCACAGGTCGTTAAACAAGTCTGACAAGATACCAAAAATGCATGTATATCATGACGTGGTTCTTTGATTTATAATATATAACATTTTTCTTTTCTGAAGAAAGTTGACATGCAACCTTTATTGCATGGGTATGATTATTCTAGCGCTTAATAAGATTTTAGAAGGTACTTAACTGTAACATACTCCTAATACTTGAACAAAAAGGAAGCAATTTGCAAGTAGTAAAGCTAATTTTTAAAGGAAACATGACGATCCAGCATATATCAAAGAAGCAATAGCAACAAACTCATTAAACTTATTTAACTTGGGTATAAAAATTAACACTTATAGGAAAAGAGAAAAAATAAAATAAAATAAAATAAATATTCTGAAACTGAATGAACTTGTTTTATCTGTCAAGCAGCAATAAGCAATCAGAAAAAAGGGGGATAACTGTAGATACTTACTGACTTTCACGATCTGATGAAGAAGATTTCCTGCCATTTTCAATTCCAGATTTATATTCAAATGAAATGTATCGGTTACAGTTGCCAATTAAGGAATCCTGTTGCTGCATATCATAAACAGGAAGTAACTTTCATTTACAACTCAAGTATTTGCAGAACATGGGTTGATCATAGAATAAATAATATTTTCAATAATTTGTAAAACCAAAATTTGATAAGTTAGAAATGTAGTATGACTTTTCGTTCTCATATCTCTCAAGGGGGATGGGTATTCCACTTTACAACACTAAAAGACCCATCAACTATCAGTTTTTTTTTTTGGTCAATGCACATGCGTTCAGCAAAACCTTTATTTTACAACCAGTTCCTTCCATCCCAAATTTCAAATGGCAAGGTAGAACTAAGCACAATACCTCATCTATAGCAGATTCAATTTTCTGTTTCCATAAAAGAGCCTCCTGGATATTAAACGCAGCCATCTGAAAAGAAATACTACCATATGATAAGAAATTTCTGATCCAAAGAAACCAAAATGATTAAGAAAACACACAACAGGTTATGAACCAATTATACTGTATCTGTCTTTTAATTTACCCCTTTCCTTCTCTTTCAAGGTATTATAATAGAACATAAAAACTAAGATTACCGTGATTCGGTGATAATTCTCCTTCTTGTTGTAGATCGACAGAACATATACCATCTGCAAGCGATAGAATAGTCAATAAATACAAGATTGATAAACCCTGCGAAACATGATTTAACACATACAACTGCAACACACTTCCACTAATAGTGTTCATGTCTTAGTGAAAACATGTGGGGCCAGAAGTAAACTTTAAGTGATTACTACACCATCAAGATTTTAAGATGGTGTAAACTGAAAAGATATATCAATAAGATATGATCGTTTGGTCCAAAGGACTCAAAATTGTGATTTGTATCTCTCATTTTCTAATAAGAGGCAGAACATACGCTATCATTTCTTTGCTAGAACAGATGCTTCTACGTTGTACTTAAAACCCTAACTATATTAGAACCATAGCTAAGAGATGATATCATAAAACAAATGACATGAACCATTAACACAGTCAGGTGCTACGAAAATGAATAAAATGACGAGAAATGGCAAAAGCATACATGTCCATGATGAGTCTTCAAGCCTCGATCTTCCACCCGACAATTGCCATCTATGAGAAGTGTCTTCAGCGGGACCTGTATTTATCAATGACAACTTCGGAAAGTTAAACAAACAATTATAGTTGTTCTCTTAAAAAGCCAAATTTCTCAGATAGTCCTTAATGGCACGTTTAGAATTTAAACACAAAAACAAGTAAATTTTCTCATAATCCCCAATAAAATGGAAAGCTGAAAGCAACATGATAGATAATAAATCACATAAAAATAACTACATGGTTAAACGTTTGTGCGCTTCCCAAAGCCACGTATTATATGACAACGGCGACAAAACACGGTTTTGCAACTATCCTTAAGAATCAGCAGTAAAAATGGCAACGAAAAACATTAGAATTCAATTCCTTGCAACAAAAGATACAAATATTGGATACCGAAGATTACCACATTGTCTTTAGGCTTCTTTTTGTAATAAGCTAGTAATCTCGACTCGAGCACAAAATACCGCATATGTATAAACGACCTCCCAATCTTCCTCCTCCCATAACGAACCATCCATCCCTCGTAAACCACCTTCGACATATCGAAACAAAACCCAATACAAAATCCTAGTAGCCTTTTCCTTCGTTTTTTTATAAGATTAGAAAACAATCCATGGTTCTCAAAAAGAACATGAAGAATCCCAAACTATAACTTTTCGACTTGTGCTCCAAACTAAAAAGATTAAAAATCTTTCTCTCCTGTTTTCTTTTTAATCACCAAGACAAATTTATCTAATCGTAACGGTTTTTTTTTTTTTCTTATAAACTTCAGAACCAAACCACAATTCTCGAAACGAACACGAAAAATTCCAAAATTAGAAATCGGACTTATATATAATCCCAGCTTCCTCCAAAGAAACCAAACTATAATCTTTCGATATTATTTCTCCAAACTAAAATCCCTTTTTTCGTCTTTTTTTTCTATAGAATCAGCAAAGACAAACCCTAACTATAAAATAGTTAAAAAAAGCACCCAAAATTAAGAAGCCGAGGCGAAAACTCTTAACTTCCTGTAAATCAATCTGTCTATTACCCCCATTTTGAATAAAACTGTACTATTTAAGCTCCAAAACAATCCTAATAAAATCCCCCAAAATCGGAGATTAGACAATTACGCTAATCTCCTTCAGATCATTTTAATCGAAATAATTGCGAAGCTGATAAAAGCGCAATTTTACTCCAATTCATCGAAAAAATTCACAAAATTAAACTAAATATTCTCCTTAAATTTCAATTCCAACTCTGTAGACAGATAATAAGATCTTTAAACAATTATATATATATATATCTGTATATTATATTTATATATATATATAACAGTATCAGTGTAAAAAATGAGTAAGAGACTCTTTTCGCCTGAGAGAGAGAGAGAGAGAGAGAGAGAGAGATTTTAATTTAACTGAAAATTAAAAAGAATTTAATATTAATATTAAAGCGGAGCCGGCAGACGGATTGAACGAGGGAATAATCGGCTGAGATTTCAGTAGTGGGAAAGTACGTTATTCAACCAATGATATTCTGCCACGTGGACAGTGATATAAAGGTACTTCTGTTGGGGTAAAATGCAAATAACCCCATGGAACTATGGATCATTTGCAAATAACCCACAGAAACTATCAGTTTTTGTAATTAGTCTCCATAAATTATTAAAATTTTGCGATTGGTCACCTAGTTTCATGTTTAAAATGACATTTTTTATTCTGTTGTTCGTTTTACAAAATTATTTTTTTGATATATGTAGTTTTTCAATGCACACGAGATAAGATAACAATTCTCGTAAATAGTAATCAAAAGCTGATTTACATAAAAAAAAAAAAAATTAGTGAGAAAAACTATTTTTTTGGTATTATTTCGCAAAATATTACTTGGCATGCATAGATATCAAATAACAGGTTATAATGAATGAAAAATGGACCAAAACGGATCATCGAGCATAAAGTTATCTCATCTAAAAGATGGCGTTGGGGTTTAATTATAAAAGTTAAATAGTCTATAGGGGTTAATTGTAATAATTGATAGTTTCTGTGGGTATTTGCAAATGACCTATAGTTCCAGGTGAGTATTTGCATTTTACTTATTTTGTTGAGATGGTTTTGTAGCGGTGTGAATGTTTTGTGGGGTTTGGGGAATAAAAAAATATAAAGTTGAGTTTTTTTTTGGATTCACTAGGATTTGATACCTTTGGAATATTTGTACAGAAAATAAATATAATGGGATTCTGAACAAGGTGAAGATTTGAGGGCCGGTGACAGTAAATAATAAGTTTTCTATTTTTTTTGTTTCTAGTTTTGATTTATTTGTTAAAGACAAATCTGAAATAAATGTCGCTCTCTGATAAGATATACTAGTCTTTTTTGTCGTTTTTATATAAGTATAATGCATGGAAAAGAGAATATGCATGCATACATTAGTGATTTGGTCCTTTTGAAATATAAAGTAAGAAAATAATATGCATTTTATTTTTTAAAAAAAGATATGTGGTGGTCGTCTTACTCACTTATATATAAACCATTAAACGATAACCACGCGTTGTGTGTGATACGTTATAAATTGCGATGATGAAACAAATGTAGAGTAAAAAATATATATATATAAGAAAAAAAAATGATATAAATTGTAATGATAATACAAATATTTAGAAAAAAAAATATAGGGGTATTTTAGAAAAAAAAAATGACTAAATTGTACAGGTTCATTTGACTTTGGTTGACTTATTATAATAGAATGATGAAAATAGCATATAGAAATTTTAGTTCGTTGATATCCGGATGTGTGTGAGATACATTGGATGAAAAGGTTTAAACCGAAAATTCAATAAAGTTTTTTCTTAAAAAATCCATTAATACATCTGTCCAAACAGTCTCGGCCATACCATTTAGGCTAAATGATTATTTTAACTTTTCAACATTTTCTCACTACAAAATGTGTCGTAAGATTCAATATATTGGATCATTCACAACTAAAATTAGTTAATACAGTAGTACATAAGAAATGTCGGTTAACTAAATCTTAGGGAACATTTTGTTTTCGCCCTTATATGAACATGAACATCAATACTCATGCCGCAACTAATCTTGCCGGCTATATAATTCTGCTGGGATAGGAGCGACTATGTTATACATACTGAAAACGGTAAAAAGATGAGTAGATACGTATAATGGTGAGCAATTGAGATCTAATTTTGTTAACATCAAGGCTCTGTTTGTTTTGTTGTAAAATGGGGGTAAACAAACATTTACGGGTAAAATAGATTTTTCGGTTGATTGGTTTAACGTAAAACATTTTTTTTGGGAAAACTTTTCCCACATATCCAGTAAAATTGGAAAAAACGATTACCCCGCAAATAAAGTTGTAAACGGTTTACGGAGCATCTCTCTGTATTCTTTATAATACTAATATTATAACTATTATTAATTATAGGTCTATTCTTTCAAAATTATTTAATAATTAGTCCAATTCTATCTACTAACCAATAAAAAAAAGGAAAAAACACGAAAAATTCTAAAAAAATAACCAAAAATGGAAAAAAAAATCCAAAAAATCTAAAAAAACCCAAGAAAATTTGAAAAAGGTAAAATCTAATTAACCAATAAAAATATAAATAAATAGGAAAAAATCTAAAAAATAACAAAAAAATGGAAAAATAAAACAAAAAATTCCGAAAAATCTAAAAAACCCAAGAAAATTTGAAAAAGCTAAAATCTAATTAACCAATAAAAATATAAATAAATAGGAAAAAATCTAAAAAATAACAAAAAATGGAAAAAAATAAAACAAAAAATTCCGAAAAATTAAAAAACCCTAGAAAATTTGAAAAGGCTAAAATCTAATTAACCAATAAAAATATAAAAAAATAACAAAAAAATGGAAAAAATAAAATAAAAAATTCCGAAGAATCTGAAAAACCCAAAAAAATTTGAAAAAGCTAAAAAAAGTCAATAATATCTTATATACTTATAATTTTATGAGTTTATATGTTGAACAATTATAAGTTATTATAAGTGACGTATATGAAATAAAATATGTGTTTAGGTTAAGTTTCCTATACATGTTGACGAAGTTACTTTCATAAAAGTAGACGAACTTTTAGCTTTTTTCCCGTCAAAATAATTGTGATTTTAATCACTAATATTTTTAAACTTTCACGAACTTATTCATTTTTGTGACTTTTAGTTAATTTTTATGACTTTTAGTTAATTTTTAATGTTTTTCATCTTAAAATATTTTGTTTAAAGTATGAACAATGTTTATTTATTTATGAATCGAATTTGTCTAATTTAAATAAGTAATAGGTTTTTGAATTTCAATAGAATTTTCATGGGAAACCTTTGACGCACCAAACACCCGTAAATAAAATGCAAACAAAAGTTTGCACCGTAAAACTTTACCCGAAAAATATTTTACCTCCGTAAATATTTTACTACGAAACAAACAGAGTCTAAAAGGAAAATCTAATGCAAAAGCGTGTATTAGGGAATCTTGACCACACATTCCAATCCAACGATACACCAAATAAGTTTAATTGATGTAATCAAAACATTTTGCTTACAACTTTGTTCCCCTCGTACCATTTTTTCTACTTTTGACAAAAACCAACTGTATCAAAGTCACATTAATAACAAAGAACTCCATAACTCACACAACACTATGCATTTTAATTTGGGCAAATTACTGATTTTATAAGTTTTATCACAATTAAGGTTTGAGCTGATCTTGAATCTAACAAAATGAGTGTCAATTTTTGCAAAAATTGATGAATAATTTGGGGAATGAGCAAAATGGTCTGTTGTATATGCCAAGATTGCATTTTGTGTAATACATGGCAAGAAAGAAAATATGTTTAAAAAAAACTCTAGTGTGCTTGTAATCCAGAAAATTGATGCTAAAATGAAAATAATTTATTAAAAAACAAACTTTTGTGTTTGATTAGGTAAAAAAACTAATGGAAAAGGAAAAAAAAAAGCGTGAGAAAAGTTTGTGTGTCAAATGTGCAAAATCATTTTATTTTAAAATGATAGTAAAATAAAAATAAATGAGAAAATTGCTACTAGCTTCATCTCTCCCCTTATTTTCTTTTATTTTTTGTTTTTAAAATTTTTCAATCTTCCAAACACACGATCGAAAAATGATTGTCACTTGCTTTCCTTTAATTTTACTGTGTTTTCTTTTTCTTTTCTTTTTTATTACATTTTTCGGATTACATACACGCCGTAAATGTCATGATTCTACGAAAATAGTATCCGCCCAAACAACAAGAAATTTATTTTGTCCCGTGTTTTTTTTTCCTTTATACCAAGTTACCAACAAAAATCACACTAAAAAAAGAAACACCATATAACAAAATCATCTTGACAACAACTTACCATTGTTTCTAAAAAATAATAATTTATTTTTTATCCCGATGGGGATGTCCCCTAATATTCCTTGGAGGCTTATTCTCTCTCCAATTTATACGTGACATGACATTCAATTTCATAGATGGCTAATGCATTAAAAACGGATTTAAGCAGATACTTAGCATTTTGACATGACATGGGGCTAACATATCAACATCCATACCACTACTTATATGTCACATAAGATAAGAATAAACAGTTTACCTTTTCTTTTGAAGAGTATGTGTTTTTTTTTTTTAAATTACATGAGTAATCTTAAAAAAAATACCAATTGAGGTCAAGTATATCACTTAACTTAAATTCTATAAATAAACCGTTTAAAATTTTAATGGCTAAAAAACACGGTTTCACCCTCTATATTTATTCCATTACTATTTCAAGTAAGAACATATGATAAATCTATTTTAGTATTGAATCCAACTTGTTGAATCTGAATGAACAAAATCTGTTATATTACTCAAGTTTTCATAACCAGATTAAAATTTAGGTTTTAATCTGAATGTGTTTTTAAAGTACAGTTCAAAACCTAGTTTCTATCATCATTATATTTTACTAATTTTGTATTTTTAATCTTTAAATAATGAAATGTTTTTTTGCTAGTTAATTATTTTGTTTTATTCTATTAATCGAAATAAACAAGGGGTAATTCCCTATAAGTACCTCATACCAACTTATATTACTCATAGATACGTTGATAATTTCACATTACTCATATGTAGCACTTTTTAATTATTTAGTTTACTAAATTGTCATACAAACCAAAATATAATATACATATTTTATCTTTCTACAAACCTAAAAAAATAGTTTTAAATTACAACAAAATAAAAAAAAAACACAAAAAATTTATAAAAATGAAAAAAATCACAAAAAATATAAAAAAAAACAAAAAAAAACAAAAAATTATAAAAAAAATGAAAAAAATTATAAAAAATTATAAAAAATTATAAAAAATCACCAAAAATCACAAAAAATTATTAAAAAATACAAAAATCACAAAAAAATTATAAAAATTATAAAAAATTAAAAAAATTACAAAAAATCACAAAAAATTACAAAAAATTAAAAAAATCACAAACTTTTAAAAAAAATAAAAAATATATATATAATTTTTTTTGTCAATATAACACTTTATACCGAAAAATCAAAAAAAAATAAAAAATCATAAAAACTTATAAAAAATCAAAAAAAATTAAATTTTTTTTTGTAATTTTGTAATTTTTTTAAAATTTTGTGATTTTTTCATTTTTATAATTTTTTTGTGATTTTTTTTTCATTTTTTTCATTTTTTTCATTTTATATAATTTTATTTTTAATATTTTGTGATTTTTTATAATTTTTAGAATTTTTTTTGTAATTTTTTTAAAATTTTGTGATTTTGTGATTTTTTATAATTTTTTTGTGAATTTTTTTTCTTTGTGATTTTTTTTATTTTTTTTTATTTTTTTGTGATTTTTTGTGATTTTTTTTCATTTATTTTAATATTTTTTTATTTTATATAATTTTATGTGTTTTTTTTCCATTTGAATAAACAATTCATTTTCACTCAAAAAGTGGTACCTATGAGTAATATAAGTTCAAAAGTGGTACATATTGTGCACTATTTGAATAAACAATTCATTTTCACTAAATAAGTAAAAGTAAACATATTTTACCAAACAACATTTTTAATGAAAAGTATACTTTTACGGTTCACCAAACAACATTTACTTACTAAAAATTAAACATAAAAAATATAATTTTCAACACACTTACAAAAAGTATAATTTTAAACATAAAAGATGTGACCAAATGAGGCCAGTATCAAGTCACTCATGATTGCTAATTGAAAAGATTTATAAAATGATGAAACTAAAAATAAAACATTATTTTTTGTAAACACAAAAAATAATGTTTACAAAAAACACGGTTTCACCCTCTATATTTATTCCATTACTATTTAAAGTACGAACAATATCAAGTCACTCATGATTGCTACTTGAAAAGATTTATAAAATGATGAAACTAAAAATAAAACATTATTTTTTGTAAACACAAAGAAAAGATTCTTATGATTACATAATTGAGATTCCACTTTATTTATTATTCTCATCTCCTTTACCGACGGACCCAGCCATCGAGATCTCTTTTTGTATATTAGGGTAAAATGCAAATAACCCCCATAAACTATCCATTCTTGCCATTAATCCCAATTAGCTATCAAACTTTTGCAATTAACCCCAATTTCATTTTTCAAATGATGTAAGTTTATGTCCGATGATCTGTTTTGGTTGACTTTTAAATTATTATAATCACGTATTCGATATTCATGCATATTAAGTAAAATTTTACAGAACAACACCAAAAAAATTTAAAAAAATGTTATCACTCATGTCCATTGACAAACAATATATATTAAACTGATGGGCTTGTAAAATAAACAAATGAATAAAAAGTTATGCCATTTTAAAGATTAATTTCAAAGATTATCAAACTTTTACAATAAATCCCCAGTGTCATCTTTCAAATGATATAAGTTTATGTCAGATGATCCGTTTTGGTTGAATTTTTAATTATTATAATCACTTATTCGATATTCATGCATATCAAGTATACTTGTACGGAATGTCGACACCAAAAAACAGTTTTTCTTACTAAAATAATATTTTTTTATATAAAGCCTTTTTCGATGGCTTTTTTTGAGATAATTGGTATCACTCATGTGCATTGACAAACTACATAAATCAAACAAAGAATTCTGTAAAATAGATAAATGAATAAAAAGTTACCTCATTTCAAAGATTAAGTTGGGGTAAATTTCAAAATTTTGATAGTTTATAGGGGTTATTTGCAAATGACTCATAGTTTCAGGGAGTTATTTACATTTTATCCTTGTATATATCTATACAATTTTTAAATATGTAGAGTAATTATACTCCACTTTTTAGCTCTGTCCAGAGCTTCCCCTTTTAATCACAATAATTACTAAAAAGTCAATTCATTGCAAAATTCAGATAAGTAAGTAAAAGTGTACTCATCACTTTAGTATTTACTTTCATTGTCTTTAATTATTCACAGTAATTAGTTGTACATGTTTTAAATTATTTGTGAATATGTGGAAAGGTGTAATGAAGCTTCTTTGATTTAGTCAATTTTCAACCATTTTGATTTATTAGTATTAGAAAAACTCAAAAAAGTCAAATGTTTGGCATAAAGATGAAAATTTGATCATATCTTTTTATCTTCTTTTTCACAGGGATTTGAATTCTTGATAGGTTTGGTTCCTACAAGAGGCCTAGATAGAGAGAGATAAAGGGTTTTCTGGGGTTATTTACTTTTTTTTTTTCTTACTTATTTTTGCATTTTACAAAGATAAAATTTTGGTTTGAGTAAAGAGGAACTTCAGTGAAGAAAATTGTTGAGATTTGAGCCTAATTAGTATTCTTTTTCATCTTCTTTTGAAAGAAAAAGAGAATTATTGGTTTGAGAGGACAGAATAAGTGAAATTATTGAGCCTTATTTTTCATTTATTTTTTCCCTATCAGAGAGAAAAAAGAGAGGATATATTTGGTTCAAAAAGAGAGAAAAACAGCCCAGAAGGTTTCTTGAGCATTTTACATGTTATTTCACTTTTCATCAAGAAAAAATCTAATCTTTTTGAGAGAGAATCAGTGAAGAAGGGGTTATTGAGCCTTAATTCTCCATTTGAGAAAGATAGCAAAGATAATTTATTTATTTGTTATTTTTTATTAGTGTGAGAAATAAAGATGGGGTCTTTCAAGGGGCATGTTTTACCAGGATCACTGTTCCTTATAGTTGGTCTGTGGCATATTTGGTGTTCTGTATATAGATACGCATCGAATCCTAAATCTTTTCGTGCTAGGGTTTGGAACCCCGTGCCTGGTTTCGGTGGTAAGCTCAAGTATTTGGAGCTTTATGTTATAGCGGTTGGTGCTTTTATTGATATGTGTATAGAGCTTTTATATTCGACGCATCTCAAGTTTTTTGTGAACGGTGTTCTTAACCCTCACCACATGAATGATTTCGAGCACTCGGGTATGCTTCTCATGTTTTTCATATTCGGCGTTGTTGCACTTCTCTCGGAGAAGACCAGGTTAGTTTCTTTCTCTCGTTTATAAACTTTTCGTATTTTAATATTTTTCATGTCGATGAGAAAATTAGAAATGGATAGAAGTTTTGTTTGGGGATCTTGGATCTCCGTTCTAGACCTATGGTAATCTGTGTGTTCATTTTGGTGGAATTACGGAAGCTTATAAAATGAATGCGTCTCTTTTTTCTTGTTCATTACCTTTTGAAATATTTAAACCTACACGTAATGTCTTCGAAACTTGGAAATTGAGTTGAGATTTGTTGGCCCCTAGATTTGGTTTCGGAGATATGGTAAGCTCCATGCCCGGTCTGTTTGTTGTCACTTTAAAGCCAATAAGTTCTGACTTTTTGCAACTTGTGTTTATGGTTGGGCTCATTTAGCATTAAACACCTTGTTTCATTAGTCAGTTTGGATGTATAGTGAACTTCTTCTGTTTTGATGGTAACATGGAGATAAACAAGCAGTGTATTGTCTAGCTGGAACCTTCATTGCCATGGAACTCAAATACAAATGTTTTTGGCATGAATACTACTTAGGAAAATATCAGCAGCTTATTGGAATATAGGGTTCTTTTGTTTAAACTTCTTGCTTTTTTAGGCAGTTCAGTTATAAACTTCTTATGTATCGATGGTGACATGGGATAGCTTTAGCAATGCTGTTTTAAGAGGGTTATTTCTCTCCATGGAATCCGATCATGAATGTCTTACGCATAATCAATTTGAAGATATTACGTTAGACTTTGAATATCCTTCTGTTGGGATAAACGGACCAGTAAACTACCACTATTACTGTTAGAAAGTATTTAGCTTAGTGTTGGCCATGCAGTAGAGGGAATACTAAGAGAACGAATGGGCATGATTACTTGATAAGTTGCAACTGCTACCTGAACAGGAGTAAAATTCTACTTACGGTACATATAACAATACCATTTACTATATTTGCTTGGTTTGTAAGGCTTTTCTCGCCTAAGTATCTTTTGAGTATTCGATGCACTTGAATTATGAACACTTTCCTTGCGATAGTAAGATAAGTATATGCCTTACATTTCCTCTTAATGCGGTTATTACATTTCCGGCAGGAGTTGACGACTCTTGATTCTACCTTTCCTTTTCTTTTTCCTCTGAAAATATAAAATAATGTGTTTGTATTCCAGGAAAGACTTTAATTATAACAACGTGCCTAACTGAATCCAAACTTGATATTTTGGACGCTGATGCTCACTGCAGATAACAGATTTTCAGTATAGATATATGACTGTGCTAATTAGGCCTTTTCTTTTCATACTTCAAAACCAAATTCTAACTACCTCTCAAAATTACAGCTTCATTCCCTTACCAGAGGGAGCATTATGCTTAATAGCCTCTACAGCATTCTCCGCCGAGTACCTTCTCTTCTACTTTCATTCCACCTCTCACAAAGGTCTGGAGGGATATTACCATCTCATCCTTGTTCTACTAATTGGCCTATGCATTTTCTCGACAGTAGCTGGTGCCCTTATCCCAACAAGTTTCCTACTAGACTTATGTAATGACATTGCACTTACATTACAAGGTTTATGGTTTTACCAAACAGCTTTTACCCTGTATGGGCCAATGATGCCTCGAGGTTGTCAATTAAAGAACGATATGATAATGTGCCATTCTCCGGGTGATGAGATACGTGGGGAGTTATTGGCTAATGTTGAGTTGTTTGGTATGGTTTTTGGTGTTCTTTTTGGAGTGGTTGTTTGTTTTGTTGTTGCGGCTTCAAAATTTGGGCATTCTGATCTTAAGAGCTTTGGTGTGATTGAGGATCGGCATGACCAGATTAAGGTAATTTATTCATTTATTATTTCTTCTATCAGTGCTTGAGATATTTTAATTTTTGGAACGGTAAAGTTTAATAAAAAGCATCCAAGAAGACATGAACAATGCCTAATTCATAGTAATCATCTTTATATCGACATTTAGGGCTTCTATGGGTGCAGCTTTTAAGCAAAAAAGCTAGGTTAATTCAACTTAAAGTACGCCCCCCAAAAAAGTTGAGCTTATAAGATTTGCAGATGAACAAAGCCTTTGTTCTTTAGTTAGTCTTTGAACTGGTAAATTTTGATGGGCGGTTTGCTTTGCATTCATTTAGCTTGTTAAAGTACTTGTATAAACACCCTAGTTTTGGCACAAATTAATCTTGAAAGAATATGCTTTTTGTATCATAATTTATTAGTATGAAGTATTCACAAAATTTGTCCAAAATTCCAGACGACACACCCCTTTATACTCTGCCAATGCTTTAGCAAGCATATAAAGTTATGCAATTACACTATGTTTAATTTTATGTTGCCATTTTGCTATCTTGAAGAAGCAAAAAGTACAAGAAGCATCATGGTAGAGAATAGAAAACTTGTTTGTAAAAGTTTGGAATCAAAGAGCTATTATTTTACTTTATTTATTTATTTATGTTCTTGCAGGTTAGTAATTCATTTGTACTCGAAGGTTGATTGTATCTTCAGCGACATAAAGTCGGGTTCAAATTCCTTCGCAAGAGATTGTCTGGGCAAGCGGTTGCTAGCACACTGAATTAGACATTTCAGTAATACGATGATGTTCCCATGGAAAGTTATCGATTTTGTATGATCTGTCAGTTGGATCATCTTTGGAAATTTTGCATGTTGTGTTATGGCCTATCTTTGAAGTTTTTATATAAGAGTAAATTGATCATTAAATAATTCGTTCTTGATTTTACTTTTGTGAAAGGTTCAAACTATAAATAATACGCCGGTCCGTAATGCTATTTTAGCGGTTTCCATCCATTCGAGTGATTCCAATTGCAAAAACATTTAAATGTGGATTGTTTAATTAAAATATGTCGTGGTCTTTTTCCCCAACAAGAACTTGTTCAACCCCATGCTATTTTGTGTATTAGTCTCTTCAAAAAAATAGTTCCTCGAGTTTGGTTTAAATAAAAAAACAAATTTCTTACTGTTGGAGCATTATCGACTCTGCTACGGCGATATTTCGATATTTTGTTCAGGAGTGCAGTTTCAGTACGCTGCATAATGTGGGTAACACTTCTTCTAGGACCAAATATGCAACACATGACATTCCATTGCGGAAAAAATAAATAAAAATAACAAGCTTTATTATATATTTATGTTGGCGAACAAAGTTTTTCTGGGGAATTCAATAATGTAAGTAAAGGTTTCCTGGAAAGTTATAGGAATTCAATAGATCACAAACCACTTGAAAATGATGTCACTGTATAAGCACTACATAAGTTGGTAACGTAAATAATAAGTCATGCGATGTTTTTTATTTTACATTTTACCAGATAGAATGTGTTAATACTTAATAGTTCTATTAGTAGTTTGGTTGAAGGTTTCTCTACAAACACCAGACTGGATGCAGGTTCTCTGCAATCCAAGGAAAGACCTATGATCTTATCTGGCTTTTTTTGAAGACAGGATTCTATCAAACTAATGTACTTATGTGCATACGACCCGTATTAAAAAATGCTTTCTGTTTGGTCGTTTCCATCTTCTTGCTACTAATAACTTGAACCGTCAGATCAACTACTGATAGATCGTATCCGCCTTTCCTTGGATGGTTTCAGGACATCGTGGTTATCAGGCTACCAAAACTAAATTTGAGAACTGTACGTCTAAAACATCCCCCCCCCCCCCCCCCCCTCTCTCTCTCTCTCTCTCTCTCTCTCTCTCTCTCTGTATATACTAATGTACAACAGTACATGTATAGATATTTGGACTTTCATAGCCGTTGTTCTCAAGAATAGTGAAGTTACCCATTCTGAAGAAAATGACCACCCCGGTAATTCTGAGGTGGACTAGAAGTTTTAAGCGATATTTGTGCTCCTATACACTGCCAGCAACTTATGAGACGCTATGCGAACCTTTGATCCCTCTAGTGAGACTCCCAAAAATTTACCTCTCCCGGACTTCTAAAAATTCTGAAATAGATATGATCCCCTCAAGTCCTTTGGATGCAGGGCCAGTTCTAAAGGTGTGGTTCTTGTTAGCGGATTCTCAAATAATTTGATCATGTTGTTTTCACCGAAGGTTTACAAAATACTAAGCTGATTATAGAAAGCGCTTTACGTGGTGATGAGTACCATAGCCTTATGGTCCTTGATTGATCAATTCATTTCTGGCACTCTTTAGTAGTAAGTTGTCTATCAATCATCGTTTCTTCAAGTATTAAGTTATTTTAGTTAATTCCTCCTTTCTGTGTCGTAAATTGAAGTAAAATGTTAGCTATCGTGAACATGGTTCCAACTTTGGTTCTTTACCGGCTTAAGCTTTAGCGTTTTCTGTTTAAAATGACCCCTGCTACTACGTGAGAAATCATTTCTCTTAATTATAGAGTAATTGATTTTCTTTATAAGATGCTTTAACAGCTCAACTCCTGATAAACTCCATCTTCAACAGGGAGCATTATGTTATATGCTGCATTATCCTCCGCTTTTCATTTAGTGAAAGAATGAACAAGAAAAACCCAAAATTAATTTTATTTAATAGAATCAAGCAAGTGCGGAAGTGATTAACATACAGGAGAGTAGAAAATTATGGAAACTTACAACACGGAGCTGCAAAACAAAAATAACTGTGTCACATTATACTGGCTGGCCGTTATAAAGCTGCCTTTTGATACATTCATAAAATCCTTGTCAATACGAAAATTTGCCACTCGAAATAATATAGCATTTGCACAATTAATAATATCAACTTTTAAAATATCCCACACTCAAATTAAAAGCACCTCATAATTCATATATTAGCAATTTTCTTCAATAACAATTGCTCAACCTTAAAAAGTCGGTCGGAAGTTGTGAGTTGAACAACAATCGGTTTTCAGTAAGGGACAATAGACTCTATGAGCTCTTGAAGTGGAGCTAGCTCTTTCTTATCTATCAGTCCAAATTCCTGTAAGAAAGGAATTCCAAGGAAAATTAAAACAATGCATTTAGTTTATCATAAAAACTATATATTTAAATTATGATTTAGTTCTAAAATAACATAACCAAGATGGAAATAAAGCTGATGCGTAAGCTGGAGTAATGGAAAATCAATATATGATACAGAAGAGCCACAAAGTTTAATGCTTGCAGGCTGCAAGCTTTTAACCCGATAAACAACTTATTTGGGGCTAAGCAAAAACTTGGTCCAATGAGCTTAAAACTCCCAAATGTTTTCAGCCTTAAGAAACGAAAAATCTGAGGTATTGAGTTCCAATGACACACAATAAACGTATTTGTATCCATATCGCTAACAGCCCAAATAAACCATGGACAAAACATACATGATCAAAATATTGCATGAATACGCAAGTAAAGAGTATGATCAAATTATTGAAACATAGAATTCGAATAAAAAAAAATCGTAAAAGAAAAAGACTTGGGTTGAGAAGCAAACTTACACAGGTAAAGAGTATGAAATGCTTGAAGCAGGTATTTAAATGGGCCTCCTCCTTAAGACTAACAATCTTCTGAAAGTGAGAATGATATATATGAGCGTAAACTCGGAAGAGACGCTTAAATATAGTTTTCACAACTTCCCTGAAGTTGGGAGGAAAAGGAGCACCTGCAGTTTACAATAATGAATCAAGCATCAGTTTATTACAAAGTATTAATCTTTATTACAAAAGTCAAAACCAAGTCGTACCGAGTCTTTGAGGGAATATGGATTCGTCGTCTAACTGAGATTCAATCCAGTCCATCAGATATTCAACATATTTTGGAGCTGAAACCTCAATTGGTTTTTTTATTACTACCCCATCAGCCCATCTATATTCATATCTGTCGAGGTACATTTGCATATAAAAGTTCAGTAGAAATACACCAGACCTATCTGCACTATTCTTTCTAGTAGACAATTAATTCTCAAGCAACCATGGTAAAATAAAGGCCTCGTCTGGTTGCAGCTTTTAAGCTCAACTTTTCTCAATTTTACACAAAGCTCTCTTTTGTGATTGGCTTATAACTTGAGCTTTTCTGGAATTTAGGCCCAAAAAATCGAGCTTATCGGCTTAAAAGTTGAAACTAAACAAGCCCAAGAGACTCCCTTTGAAAATTCTGAGTTCAAGAAGTTTAAATATTTAGGGGGTTTAAAAAGGTATTGGAAGCACACATAAAAAGCATATTGGGGTAATTCACAAACCAAACTTACATTCAATAAGAAAGAAACATATAAGCGAAGTTAAATTGGAGACTCTGTCGTATCACAAGAGTGTTAGGGTAACCGGTTATTGGTTACTTATATCCGTATTCCTTACTCAAAAGAAACCAGTAACTGAATCATTATACTCTTTAATATCACCAGCTTTTGTTTCTGCAAATTTTTAAATAGTCAGTGAAACAGGATTATAAAAAGAACATACTTTGGTCCGGCAGTCATTGTGGGACATGTTTCACCAGTGCAGAACTCGGTGAGGGTTCCATATAGCAAATTTACCTGGTTGAAGAAGTCCACCGCTGAAAATCGAAGATAAAACAACCTTACCGAGGATTCTTCACTAAAGGAAATAACAAGCTCACGTAGTATACGCAAATTTATAATAAAACATTTTCAACATAGGTCCTTCAAAATGTTTACCATTCTACCGATATGGTTCAAGGAAAGGGCAAACAGAATAGAGGGAAACTGGTTTCTAATGCAGATATCACTGCAGGGACCAAATTACTAAATGAGAATTTACAAATGAGCAGTGTACTTAACGAAGGATTCTGTCCTCTCTTAGTAAATTGGTGGGACGGGAAGGAGGTAACATTTTTTTTTATTGAGTTCTCACTGATGTGCAAATACGCATATACTACAAAACTGACACAAAGATAACGTGGCCAGACATACAACCAAACGGCTATCACTAATATTCCTTAAAAACCAACAAGACACCCATGCATATTATCCTATATGTAAAATAAGACAATTATTCATAGACTAAATACTCAATATGTGTGCTTGTGTAGTCATACAGAAGAGAGAGAGAGTAAATTCTCAAGGTAATAAATAAAATCATTTACAAAAGATATTATGAATAAATATTGCCTAAAGGAGGCCTAGTCAAAACTTGGTCCTCAAGTTTAACACAGGTTTGACTTTGCCTTGAGGCCAAAGGTAAACCACTATTAACACACAAAGAAAGAGAGAGAGAGAGACGTACTGTTGACAGCAAGCCACTCGTTAAGATCCTCCCCAGGCGGAAGCCTGACTGCTTCCCTAAGGTTTCCACTACCCAACGTAGCATCAATGTGCTTTCTTAGCTGTGCTCCCTGCAATAGGAAAAGAACGTTAAGGGTATTTATAAAAGGAATCTAATAACATGTAGTCAAACAGGATTTTCTTTCAAATTGTAGAAATTCAATATTATTCTTAAAAACTGGCTAAGTCTAAATGGAAAGAAAACTAAAACTAATTTCAAGTTTAAGTTTTTTTTTTTTTTTTTTTTTTTGTAATTATAAATAGAAGAACCTAGTACTCTCAAATATGAATCCATTTTTGCTGCATTACAAATTCTAATGCACCCGCATTAATGATTTGTAGCCATTGGATGGTCATTAAATGGCAACCAATCTAAGGGTTAGAAATGGTTTTACTTTAATTCCCATAATAGCCTTTATTTTTACCTCAGCAACTCTCATTCCTCCCCCCTTTAAATTACACACTTGTTATAAGTCCCTTGCTTACCTTTCTTCGTCATATCATATGCATACAAATAATTAAATTTGTACAGAATTAAAATTACATAAGAGTCATGAATCATTACTCGGGAATGTAGTAAAATAAATTTCAAACACTTACACTAATCTTGAGTACCCCACACATAGATCATTATTTGTGAAGGTAGTAAAAATTAGTTCCAATATTTATACACTAAGATCCTACTTTAAAAAAATGCGCTAATTGACACAGAATAGTAACTACACAGTCTGTACCGTAACTTTATTAAAAATTTGCAAGGCCGTATGTGAGAATAAAGGCCATAATGGGAATTAAAATAAAACTATTTTCAACCCTTATATTGGTTGCCATTTAATGACCATCCAATGGCTACAAATCAGTAATGCAGGTGCATTAGAATATGTAACGCAGCAAAAATGGATCCCTCAAATATGACCATATTGGCAGCGGCCAAACTACAAATTATATATAGAATCTTTGTCAATACGGAGGGCTATAGCACCGTCTTGTCACTGCATAGGTATTCCCCTAAATAAAATATCATGTTGGCTTTGAATTTTTTACCATATCAGCTCGGAGACGAATCTATCATGCACAAGACAGTACTAATTTGTAACAACAGTTTATTTCAGTGTTTAATAGTTGGCAAGGTTCAACCAAATCTGATTGTGGTGTATGATCTTTTAATGGGAGAAGGCAAAACATACCAAAAAACTGGTAACTGAGTTACCGTGCGGGAAAAAATAATGTGTCATTTGGGGGTGAATCAATTCTTAAACCTTGGAAAATAGCACTGTTTACTGCTTCTAGTTATAGGAAAGTAATGACAAGAAGTAGGCTATCATATCACTGCTCCATGAAATACAGAAAATTTTAAAAAATTCACATTGCGTTAAAGCAACCACCTTACCTTACTCCCAGAAGGTGCACTCTTTTTGGGGCGAAATGTCTTTTGGCTCCTATAAGCAAAAACGAGTCACAACTGCGAGTTTTGCAATTATAGATAAATCTTTAACAAAACAAAAGAAAACAAGGATATGTCCAATATCATAATCGGAGAATGTGGATAACATAGTCTTATACTGTCTGCTTGTTTGTTCTTATAAAAAATAGTTATAAAAAAATTTGTTTGGGTAAGTACTAAGTATACTATCTGCGTTTCAAAAGAAAGTGAAGAAGGTATAGAGTACAGAGTTTTGTATCAAGTGTATTGAAAAGTAGCTGTAGCAATATATAATAAGATCCACCTCACAATTCTACTTTAGGGTATCGATCACTTACTTATCCCTCAAACTATTCTACTCATTCTGTTCCCTTAACTGTCTTCAACAAAACTATGTGCAATTCTGACCGACCAATAACTTGTACCAAAATTACCGTGATGAAAACTTTCAAAAGTTCATCATATAATTTAACATCTAAACCATACGATTAACTTTTGAAAGTTTTCATTTTGATACAAGTTCTTGGCGGTCAAAATTGAACGTAGATTCGTACATGACAATTAAATGGGAACGGAAGAAAAACTTTTTACATAAAAGGTTGGCACCCATTAGAAGAAAATTACCAGAGACAGAGTAACTTTGTGGCATGCCAATTGCCATGAGGTCTACGAAAGAAACTTTTAAGATCTCTATATCTAATATTGTCATGACTCTTCTCCTCCAATCAGGAACAGTTAAACATAATATTCATAAAAAACATTTTTTTTCTTGTAAATCAGTAAATGACCACAATTTACACAAAATGATTGTTTGACTGGAGTACATAACTAAATAAGCAAAAAAAGTTCGGTCTTTAGAGCTTAAATCTTCTAGAAAGTGTACGAAGAACCAACCAAATGCACTGCAATTTATAATCAAAAGAACAAATAAATCGATCCCAAAAATCGCAATCCAGAAAATTTGAAGGCGAACACAAACATGATAAAGAAAAATAAAAGTATCTATAACAACAAGAACCACTATGGTCTAATGCACCATGAACAGATGCTCAACATCTCAGTTTTAAAAAGCTCGTTTCGTAGTAAATAGTCAAAGATCGATTCAAATCTTAAAAAAAGCTTAAAAAGCTCGTTTTTACGCTTTTTAGCATAGCTATTGCAAAAACGCTTCAGCTAAGTTTTCGCTTTTTAAAACACAGCTCAGAATCTTGATAAAAAGGAAGAATATGATGTAAATACATAATGACAAAATGAAAATAAAAACAAACAAAAACCCAAGTTTAAACATCTACCCAGTTCCCAGATTCTCATAAACAATCCAAAATTCTCAATAGAATCCAAAAAAAAAAAAAAAACACAACCAAAACCAAAATCTGAATAAAACCACTTAAGAAATAAGAATTACACGTGATCACTAATAACCCAGATTTGAAATCCATCAAGAGGATAAAAAGAAACCAAATATCTATAAATACAAGGATCTGGACCCAAAACAAAACAGTCATAAATAAAATAAGCAAAATATAAAGTAAAGGAGAATCTAGATTGTATTTTTAAAATGATTTTAAAAAAAAGTAGAAATATATAATATTACCTGCCCAGGCCGAAAAGACTCATGGTGCAGAGAGAGAAAGAGAGAGAGAGAGAAGCGTAAGATGGAAGAATGAATGAAGGAATAATTATATTTATATGTATGAAATCTATGTATGTATGTATATATATATATGTATGGAATATTAATATGGTAAATGTAATTTTGGTTTTATTTTGCTTCCATATTCAGAGTAACAGACATAACTTTTTTTAGACTTTGCATCACCAGAAATACCAAGAGGACCAAACGGTAAAAACTATATTTGCCACCACCGGGAAAATAACCAACAAACGAAACAGGAAACGATTACGTACTTTCAGTAGCCTCCGTAATTCCAAAAATAAATAAAAATATAAACATGCAATTCAGGTCAGCCACCTTCAAATCATAATTCGGCCAATGCAGAAAACATAAATTTATTCAAAGGGAAACGTGATTTATCAAGGAGGAATCTAGTTTGCGGTAACTGTGATCAAAACCACTCCATTCTATTTTTCATATTTTCCATTTATAAAGTAATTAAATAGTAGTAGTAGTATGATACATCTTCTTGATGTTGGACTTCTTTGACGGAATAATGATAAATTCACAATTATCACATTTATGACGACATGAGTTTGAAACAAAATTAAAACAAACATGTACGGTTAAATATGTTTGCTGTGGGATTGTTTTGATCTCTGTCACATGAATGATAAGATTGATAACGTGGTTAGTCATTAACGTGGTCATGACTCATGAGTGTAGTAATTATTAATGTATCATAATAAATCACTTGCTATTTTTGTTTTTCGTGACTTGACACTACATTTCAATAATAGATTACCGCTAATTTGGAACTAAGTAAAGGACAAAATATGAATTTATTGATAAACCAGATATATCAGGGTCTTAAGCAATTGCGCACTTGTAACGATCTTCCAATATAGTAATGATGTGGTTAGAGATGGTTTAATTTGGATGGAAGAATTGTTCGCGAAGAAGGAGGTGGGGTTATAGCCGCATATGCTTTAAGAATGTGGGATCAGAATTCTGTGGAGGCGGCACTGTCATTAGGATATGGGCTCCAATTAATGACGAAAAAGAATTTTAAATTCATATATTTTCTACCGATGCACTAAACGTTATCCACGGGTTGAACAACACAAGTTCATACAGTTCTTTGGTTTCAATTTACAAAATCATTGTTTTTCTATTTAATTCGGTAGGATGCGGTCTATGTACGTGTATTTCTCGAAATAGGAATATACTTGCACGTAGCTTAGCAGCTTATGCGATTTATTCACCGGTGATACATCACTGATTTTATTTTTTCAATTTTATTTCACCATATATTTATGGTAATGGTAATGAATAAAAGAATAGTTAATTTCAAAAAAAAAGTATTTAGAAGGTAAATAAGTATATTTATCTTAGTTTAATACTTACGCCATTATTTTACCATAACCAAGTAATTCCCTACATGCTCTACTATATACGGAGTAGAAAAGTATATAGAAATATAAGGTGCAAACGAATGAATCAAAAACTAGTGAGTACTGACAGAGTAATTTATGAAATTAAATGAGATTTCATAAATTATTCTGTCAATACTCAGTAGTTCAAATATATGTACAAAAGAAATGCTTCATTTACTACAAATCCAGAAGAAATTTACTGACGTGCACACATACAATAAGTCATAAAAAACAATAGATTCACGTCTTGTTTGGCTACGATATTAATTACTTGGTTACGGTATTAATAGTAATGAGATTAGCAATACCTTCGGACTATGACGAGATAACAAATGAAGATGATATTAATAGTACATACATAAAATATCAATGAATTGTTTGTTTGATTTTTATTGGGGTTAAACTATTTTACAAATTTACATTTATATCTATATAAATAAACTTACAAAATACATATAGATATGATTTTAAAATATATATACCACACCCCATTTACTCCAAATACCTCAATTTCCTAATACCACCCCCATGTTACTCCAAATACCTCCATTTCTCATAATTTCTAATCTCATGTTACTAATAGTACCGTCTCAACTTTTCGTACCAAACGCGGTATTTATGGGCCCAACAGTATTTCTAATACACATTACCATAATCACACCCTAATCCCATCGTACCAAACGAGGTATATCACATGTTGGCTCGAGAGTGTTTGATACAAGGCAAAATCCTTTACAGTTTACACACAACTTACAGTCACAGAAAATAACTCTTACTAAAATGTACATCTGGCGGCAGAAACGCAATAGCAAATATTTGATTCCATTGCAGTGCCTCTTAACACAATGACACTGACAAGAATACAAGCAGATACAGTCTAGATTTGATTCTAAACAGCATACGAGTAAATACCAAATTAACTAAAAGTTCATCAAAATGTGATGACCCGGACCTCCAATCGCGGATAAGTATCAAAATTCCTTTATTGAAATTGGTGAATATTGGAGAAGTTGCAATGTGAAATTTTACGGTATCCTCCATGTGCACAATACGATTGCAATCAATGGGAAGGGGGAAGAGGGTAGGCCAAATCTTTCCTCTTCTATCACAAAGATCACCCTCAAAATTCAAATTCTTACTTAACCGGAAATTAGCAAATTTAAGTGCTGTCTTCTCAAATTACGGTTGAGCCAGCGAGATTCACCAATATATCAATCTTTTGACCCTGTAAAAGGTGGTGACAACGTCATAATTTATCAACAAATGGAACGAAACAAATGAAGTCATAGAAAATATATGCAAATATTACACAAGCAATATTTTGCAGCCACTTGAAAGTTGAAACGAATATTATCGAGTTGAGAAAAAACAACCGTAGACCAAATTACGCATTGAAATTTATTTCCGGCTTGATTCATCAGATTACCAATTTTGATGGTTGTGTAATGCTTGTAAATACAATATTTAATTTATTTTTACTCCCCCAAAAGCAAATTAACGAATTTCTTTAAAACTGTGGATACACAGTTAAGTTGATGGACTAATCATTTTAACTCGAATGGAAAAAAAAGTTTATGTGGCTGTTGGGATTCAAGCCCAGTTCTTGACGGCCACAACGTGGAATTCTAATAACAAAACTATAGCCATAGGTTAATATTTCGATTCCAAAATTACATATAATATATAATATTTACATTGGTAGGATAGAAAATCCAATAAATGAGCTTCTATGTATACGAGACGAGCACTGCATCCATCATCAACTTAGTTTAGCGATAATGAAAGCTCTTTCAAAACATACCTTTGTTAGGGTGACATATGCGATCACAGGTCTTTTGTAAATCGTCCATAAGAAGCCGACTTTGAGATGACATTGCATCTTTTATGGCAGATAAGTCCACCCCTTTGTCAAACAAATTGTCATGCTTAAAGCTAGAGACTCTTCCACTCATTTTCCTCTGAAAGTCAGAGATGTGTGGTTCAACGATATTCCAACTATTTCCTGTGATACTTCCAAACTCATTTAAACCACTAGCTGTAGCCATCAACGCTGCGAAATAGAGAGATAGAGAAATCAGTAGTTCGTGAGTAAAAGGATATTAGGCAATGAACTAAAACTTAAAATTCTAATGTATCAAGTTTTACGGTATGCAAAAAAGATAAAATAATTCGAGCTCAATAAAAAAAAGATTTCGAAACCAAAAACCTGGCGGTCTAGCCAACTAGGCCATTTGGCCACACCTTATACACTGAACCATTTGATTTTTAGCAAATATGTTGGGCGAAAAGTGGTTATTGGCCTTAGAAAGTAAAATCTTTCAGCTATTCCATCAAACTTTTTCTTGGTCTGAAAGTAGCTCGCTGTTTTTATCTTGATAACTTCAGCCATGAAAAAAAGCTGAAGAAGTTTCTGAAGTTTTTGTAAGTAGAAGCTTTAATAAGCAGAATTTTAAGCTGCAATTAAACAATCATTAAATAGGTGTGAAGTTTGGGTCTAAAGAACCCACCTCAACTTCCCTATCTAGACCAGTTAACATAACCTTGGAGACGTTTAAATTTTTAAAGGAAATACGCTATTCCATCAATTTCCTAACGCGTGTACATAAAAATGTAGTTCTCAAATATGAGAAACCAAAACGATCTACCATACTTATAATCTAATACTTTTGCAGCGAAACCAATATAGTTATGTGTGAGAAAGGACAAAGTAACATATATAACCATTAGTAAAAAAGAAAGTATAAAGTACTATAGGCAAGCTGATGTTTCGTAATATAATATATTTATGCAAAATTTATAAAGTGAGACTTTCATAACAAACTAAGGGAGTATCATAGAGAAGCTCTAGTGGATGCTCATATAATTATGAGTTTAGCCATAAACATCAAAAGTCATGCATAGAAAAGGGAACCAAAAAAAGCTAGGAAGAGTACCCTTATACGGAACTTCATAGAGGTAGTTGGCAGGAAGACCAATACCGAAACCAGCAAGAGTAATACCGACACTAAAACCAACACCACAACCAGCTCCAACATACCCAATCACCTCAGGTCCAAAACCAGGGCCCCATCCAACCCCACAACCAAATCCTACTCCCATTCCCCAAAACGATCCGTATGTTGGATGCACCGGGTTCCATCTCTCATATCTCCCACACAAACCCTTAATTATCATTACCACCTGCAATATTAGCAGGACATTTGTAGCGAAATTAACATCACAAGATATACATCATATACCAGTCACTTGTTTTGTAAAATTCGGTACAACAAAATAGTTGCTTATCCTGAAAACACAAGTACAATCTAAGAACTCTTAGTATGAAGATGGGTTCTCCTAATTCTGAGTATTGCTAAGGGAGTAAGAGGGAAGCAAGGCCTAATAAATATGGTTATATAAGAGATGTGAATATGTGCTTTGCCTAGTATTGTAACTTCGAATCGAGCAAAACACATGGATAATTATGCAATGTGCACACGCACACACAAACCTCCCCTGTGCATATCTATAATCTATCAATGATGTTCCATTTGCTGAATACATATTCTCATTCAAGTCTACAAAATACAAGCATCCAAACACCACCAGTAGATGCTTATATGCACGATGATGATCTGTCTATTCATTTGCTCGAACAAAAAATATATATTGTACGCATGCCATTTGCACAACCTTTTTGTACCACTGTTTTTAAAAGCGCGATTCGTAGTAAAAAGCTCGATTCAAATCTTAAAAAAGCTTAAAAAGCTCGCTTTTCTGCTTTTAAGGCCACTAAAAGCTTACGCCTTTTACCGTAGCTCTTGCAAAAACGCTTCAGCTAAGATTTTGCTTTTTTAAAGACAATACGTTGTTCACTCTAAACAAAAATGTCAAAAAAAAGACCCTGATACTCGTAGCATTAAGGCATGCATAAAATACAGGAACTAGTCTAGGCTAAAATGATCAAAAGTCAATTAATTTTTATAAACAGGATATCTAAATTATGAACTATACACTCTATAGTTTGACCAGACTGCAAATTATATAAAAATCAACTGTAGAGCGAGCACCCCTACTGAAACTAGACCATGAACTTTAACTTTCTCTATATAAGAAGCTCTTTTCTTTAATAATGAACAGGATTAAAAGTAATCAAAATATTAATCTTCCATAAAGAAAACTACTACTCCCTCCGTTCTCATTAATTGTCCATTACGAAACTACCTGCAATTTTGACCGGCTTACGACTTGTATAAAAATTATCGAAATGAATTTTTTCAAAATCATTCCGACAACTTTGATACTGCAGTTATTGACCGGTCAAAATTGCACGTAGTTTCGTAATGAACAATTAAATAGCAACGGAGGGAGTAGCGAAGAAGCTACTAGGCAGACTTAGAATTAAATAACTAATAATGAATTAGATTGAGAATAAAATGGAAACAGTAAATAATAATAATAAAATAAAAGACAAATGAGTAGAATCAATAAATATACATTTTGAGGTAGCATATTAATTAGTGAAGTTGAAAGGAAGGGTAGATTTTAATAAATTCCCAGAAAGTGTAGTTAAAGTTGGGAGTGAGAAAAGTATATATTAATAAATATATATATATATATTTATGACTTACATGAAGATGAGGAGCAGATAAATCTGAGGATTGGGTGGAGAGTGCAAATCCTCTTCTGTCTTTTCTGATAAAAAATAGACGGATTGAGAGTGAGTGATCGATCTTAAGAAAATAGTAACATGTTTTTTTAATTCATAATTTATTACCACAAAGTTTCAATGATTTTTTTGTTGAAAATAATTGGATTTTTATGTTTTTAATAAACAACTCTGCTTTCAATTATTTTCGCGGGGGCGAAAAATCGGAAAAATCGAATCTAACCGAAGCAGACCGAAACCCAAAAATACCGAAAAAAACGAAAAAACAGAAAAAGACCGAAAAATCAAAAATAAAACCGAAAAGAACCGAAACTGGACCGAAAAAACCGGTCAAGTTCGGTCCAATAAATAAAAAGACCGAAACCGAAAAAAACCGAACCGAAAAATATTCTCGGTTTCGGTTTTACCAAAAACCGAACCGGACCGGACCGAACCCAGCCCTACTACTACCCATACTTTTTTTACTACGTTCTGCTTCTGTCGTAATTTGACGGGTTAATTCATGTTTTGTATATCAAACTATCGTTCGTTAACAATTTTCATATCTAACTATGAAATATAATAATTTACATACTAATTTAATAATAATTGATCGATCAACATACTTTTGCTGATATGACACGGCATGACACAAATTAACCAAACACAAAAATTCAATAAAAAATCATTAAGAAAATCAAAATACAATTATGTAAATTTAAAACTCATTTTCTAACTTCTCTAACCATTTTGTACTAATTTTACATTTTTCGTAATTTTTGTAATTTTTTTTAAAAAAAAAAGCAAAAAAAGTCCAAAAAAATTAAAAATCATTAAACATTTAGAAAAATTAATTTCTAAATTTATAAACTGACGAGTGTAACCAAGTTTTAAACATTTACGATTTTTTTTTTTATTTTTTTTCAAAATAAAACTCAGATTATGAGGTGTTGCGATTTTGACATCTGCGTTGATTAATTTGTGTCACGTCGTGTCATGTCAACAAAAATATGTCCATTGATCAATTATTGTTTAATTAGTATGTAAATTGTTAAATTTCGTAGTTGGGTATAGAAAATATTAACAACCGATAGTTTGGTAGACAAAATATGAATTAACCCTAATTTTATTATATAGTACCGCTAATTGCATGATGAATTGATGATGTGCCGATGGTGTCATTACAGCTACACCGTCAATGACTCGATTTCTGTAAGATATAGAGGTATTTTAATCATTTTAGTCACGCCACGGATCGTTCCATATAAAAATTAACTTTAAGATATAAAACCATAATATTTTTTAAGTAGACATTACTAATCAAAATCTTTTATAGTAGATGATACTAAACTACTGAAATGAAGTGAAGTAGCGTTAATAAAACATAGAAAACACAAAAGAATTACAAAAATAATTTCTTAGAATGGTCAAGCTTTGATTTCGAGTGAAAATGTATGTCATGGATCGAAATCGGACCGGAATTAATAATAAACCGTTTAGTCATAGACAGGGGCGAAGCCAGGATGTGTAAATGGGGGTGCCAAAATATATGTATAAATAACATATTTTTATGGGGGTGTCAAATCTACACCTAAAAAGAAATTGTACAAAAAAAAAAATTGCGTCACTTGGGATTTCTAAAATTATGGGGGTGCCGTGGCACCCGATCGTCCCCACTTAGCTCCCCCTGGTCATAGATTAGAAAAGTATAAACGGTTTCCGAATTCCATGTTTGGAATTTTTTTGCAGATAAAAGGTGATTATTTTATTTTGTATTTTTCCTGTAATGTGGAAGTGAATTAACTGTCGAAGCTAGTTCTTGTATACTATAATTCCAATCCAATTTAATTTACTTTTCAGAAATTTAAAGCTGCTCCTATCTTAGATAGACCCTTATCAACTCTAATTAGATCAACTTACAAGTTCCACCCATTAATTAGATCAACTTCCAAATTCCACCCATATGTTTATATCGTCCAGGATAATTTTTTGCCCAAAACAAGTATAACTATGTGGGTAAATTAGTTTTTAGTGATCTGGGTTTTGGCCTATTTTAGGATAAGTGACCTAAGTTTTTTTAATTTCGGTTTTGTGACCTAAGTTTAACTCTGTTAGCAATTTAGTGACCTTGCGTCAATTCAGTGGACGGAATACGTTACACGTGCAGTCACGTGCCCTAACGTCTGTTAACTAAAAGGGTAAAACAGTCTTTTCCGGGTAAATTACTCTTTAGTGACCTGAGTTTTGGCCTATTTTAGGATAAGTGACCTAAGTTTTTTTAATTTCGGTTTTGTGACCTAAGTTTAACTCTGTTAGCAATTTAGTGACCTTGCGTCAATTCAGTGGACGGAATACGTTCCACGTGCAGTCACGTGCCATAACGTCTGTTAACTAAAAGGGTAAAACAGTATTTTCCCAATTAAGTTAAACAAAATGACCAATATACCCAGATTAGGGCTTATACAGACACATATACTCACATATATACGGGAGATTCTCTTTTACATATCCAAAATGCTAATAAATATAACAGACGTGGGATTGGCAATCCCACTTCTACGTGGCAGCCAAATTTTTTTTTTTTCTTTTCTTTTCTAATTTCGTTTTTTCTGTTATTTGGTTTTCAGATTTCAAAAAGTTGCCCAATTTTACCTAAAAACTTTTCTAATTTTATCAAAAAAAAAACTCTAACCATCAACCATCAACCATCAAATTCCTTCCTATATCAAATTAATATATTTTTTTATCAAATCAACATCACTCTACCACTACAAATTATACCCAATTTTACTAAAACAAAAAACCTCTCTCAGTTTACCAAAAAAAAAAAAACTTCCCTAATTTTACCAAAAAAAAACCCTAACCATCAACCATCAAACTCCTTCATATATCAAATTAATATATTTTTTTCTCAAATCAACATCACTCTACCTACATTTATCCCCAATTTTACCAAAAAAAAACCTATCCCAATTTATCAAAATAAACCTCACCCAATTTTACAAAAAATAAACTCTAACCATCAACTGAGTGAAGTTTTATTTTGGTAAATTGGGATATGTTTTTTTTTTTGTTGGTAAAATTGAGGATAAATGTAGTGGCAGAGTGATGTTGATTTGAGAAAAAAATATATTAATTTGATATATGAAAGAGTTTGATGGTTGATAGGGTTTTTTTTTGATAAAATTAGGGAAGTTTTTTTTTTTTGGTAAACTGGAAGAAGTTTTTTGTTTTGGTAAAATTGGGGATAATTTGTAGTGGTAGAGTGATGTTGATTTGATAAAAAAATATATTAATTTGATATATGAAGGAATTTGATGGTTGATGGTTAGAGTTTTTTTGATAAAATTGGAAAAAATTTTAGGTAAAATTGGGCAACTTTTTGAAATCTGAAAACCAAATAACAGAAAAAACGAAATTAGAAAAGAAAAGAAAAAAAAATTTAATTTGGCTGTATATGCAATTGGAGGGAAAACAAACTGAAATTTCCCTCCAAAATCTGAGGGTATTTTAGTCATTTTAGCAACAAATATGTTTTTTTTTTGAAAAATAGGATGACAGGTCACTAAATTACTAACAGATTTAAACTTAGGTCACAAAACCGAAATTAAAAAAACTTAGGTCACTTATCCTAAAATAGGCCAAAACCCAGGTCACTAAAGACTAATTTACCCTAACTATGTTGTGTGTATTCAATACTTTCTCATTTTCGCAACGACAAATTCTTTGCTACAAATATTATGGCCCAAGATAACTATTGCTCCTTCGCCATCGATTGATATCGGTTCTGGCTTCGTAATATCGATCCATGAAACAGTGGTTTTCCCATCACTCTTGTTAAATGTCATTGATTATTTTTTCATCAAGTTTTTTGTTTTTTTATCAAGTTATTTGCTACTCGGGGTTGAGGCTGCTGAAGAGAGATTTCTCTTGATTGTGATTTACCATAATTGTGGGATAGTTGATTATTCATTTGATATGATATTTCTGTTAACATATCTGAATTGGTTTTATATATTTGACTTATTTTATAAATATTGATATTGTTGAATTCATGGTACATAGTTAGCCAAATCTAAAAACATCAAATTAAGGTCAATAGAGTAAATATCAAATGCTCTCAACTAGATAACTAGATAAGCTTCTCCTTCAACTTGAACACAAATGCATCACCACCACCACTCAAAAACCATGTAAAAAAACCAATCAAAGAAAAGAGAGAAAAACAACATGAAAACATGTTCTCTCCTAACACCCCTTCTACCCTTTAAACCATCATTACCACCCAAAAAACACCATAATTTCTCCCATTTTCTTGAACAATCTCACAACAAAAACCAAATTTCTCACTTTACCCCTCATTCAGCCAAGGGCTTTGGCCTTTCCACAAAAAAAACCACCAAAAAGCCAAAACAAACAAAGAAAAAAAATGTTAACAAACAACAACAAGAAGAAGATGATGGAGATGAAGATGAAGATGAAGAAGGGGTAATTCCAGAAATAGTGACAAACAGAATGATCTCAAGAATGGGTTTCTCAGTGGGTATCCCTTTGTTCATTGGGTTACTGTTTTTCCCACTCTTTTGGTACTTGAAAGTGGGCTTGAAAATTGATGTACCTTCTTGGGTACCCTTTATAGTGTCCTTTGTGTTCTTTGGGACTGCCCTATTGGGTGTGAGTTATGGGATAGTGTCCACTAGTTGGGATCCTGTTAGAGAAGGCTCACTTTTGGGTTGGAATGAGGCTAAGCTGAACTGGCCTGTTTTCTGGCAGTCCCTCAGGGGTAAATCTGGAAACAGATAGTGTTTTTTTGTAACAGTTTTGCTGTGTAATTCTTATTAGTACTTTGGTTGTGAAGTTTTAATAAATTTATATGATCCTACTATATTGGTTATAAGTTATATGACTGTGAATATAATGCTTCATTTTTATGAACTTGTGAAGCTCACTATGCTAGTAATGCAGACCACTTTTCTCCATCGATAACCTAGTGATTTCGCAAGCAAAAACAAATAGAAAACGAAGATAAAGTTATCTGGAAGACTGGAAACGAGTAGTAGTTTTTTTATAACAGTTTTGTTGTGTAATTCTTATTACTTTGGTTGTCAAATTTTAAGAAATCTATATGATCCTCCTGTTAGTTATGACTATGAAATATGAATTACGCGTCATTTGTATACACAGTGAAGCTCGATCACTATGCTATTGAAATCTGGGTTGCTAATAGTGAGTTAGTATGGATAGAGTGGTGAGTGAGGACATGCGACGTGACGAGGGCATGGGAAAATTCAAGTTGTATTTATGTGTATTGTGTAAAAATTTTAAGGATTTAATTTAGTGTTAGTGACTCTTCTTATCTACCATCTCCGAAAGGCTAATTTCATGAAAATAACAAAACCTTATAAGCGGGTGTCATTTGTCCATGCTTGATTAGTTTCTTCTTTTATACGATGCTGTGTTTTAGAAATTGAGTAGTACGTTAGATCAAATAAGAAAATTCGGAATTACAATCAGGTAGTTACTATTTGTAAAAAAAAATTAAGAGTACAAACTTTTTGTTAATCAAGTGTATTAGCATTAGCATCCCTAATTAAACACGATATTGCTAAATAGATTCACTTATGAATTCATGAAGACTACATAACAAACTGTTTCAGACAACCTAATCAGTTATCGTGACTGGTTATTCTAACTGCCTAACTGGTTAGCTTCTGATCAGACTCCAACCCCGTTGGGAGTTCTTATTCCCCACGTTTTCAGGTTCCATAAGCCTGAAAAATTCTAACCATAGTAAAACAGCACGTCGAGCGGGTGCATATAGAAAACCACTTTAAAATGAGTTGGATGAGCTTTAACATTAATAGAACAATAAACATTTATTTACGCAGCCTAGCTATGTGGTAGGGACTCTATAGCAACATTCTACACATCTGCTCCTAAACCACCTAGAAATTTGACAGATGACCGGCAGGGGCGGACCTGAGTCTAAACGAAGTGGGGACAAATTTACAAAAAATTCTGATTTTTTTTTTTTATGTGTACTAAAATCCAACCGAACACAATAGTAAATAATTTAACAGAGTAAAAGTAAGGGTATAATTTTGTACTAACGATATAATAGTTTACAAAGAAAATAAACGGTAGTTAAAAAGATTTGAACTTGAGACCACTAACATTTAAAACTAAAGCTTATCCACAAGGCTAGTAGCATAAATTAAAGTATATTTACATTAAATATCATGTATCTACACAGTTTACCTTTATATATACTTTAAAAATACGGGAAAAAATTATTTTTTTGTTCTTGTTCCGAAACAGGGGGGGCAACTGTCACCCCTTGCATATGAAAGGATCCGCCCCTGATGACCTGTGAATTCTTATTCATGGCTTAGGAATTTATTTCCAAAGCCTCATCAAGTCAGAAAGGATGTGAAGAAGAAAAATACAACGATGAGTGCTCCCATTCGTCACAAACCAGTGACACTTGAGTTTTCATAGAGGACTCTGGTCCTATTCCGCAAGAGTGCCCACTGATATTGGATTATACTATCCGACACAAGGGCCAGGGAAGTTTGTAGGGTTCTCCGTTTACCATTCCGGGGGTACAGCAAAGTTGATTCCCTTGAAAACCGCTCTAAGCTTCTTTATTTCAGGGATGAATCCATGAAATTAAGATTTTAGGGTGATGGTTAGGGACGTTGTCAAAAGCCACTTCGTGGCCATGGACATGTCCGAAATTCTATTTGTGAGTGGTTACTATATTGTTTCCAATTTGAAGTGCATTTTTTTTTGCTGTTTTTTTTAATTATTATTATCAACAGCTACGTATAAATTAATTCAGTATCAAATTTATAGATAACGAATAATATACGTGTGAAAATCTAATATTTCTGCCTAAACTGTCTTTAATTATTTGTGTTAATATATGTGAAATCCTGTGCTTATTCGGTGGATGAAGTTTTATTTGGGGTTATAATTTACTTGTAATGTTAGGACCATTGCCTATATTACATTGCAGTACTGTACCTATATTACATTGCAGTGTTAATATACTTTATAAGCCATCGCGTGCAATTTTTTGAGCTCGCTTTTCTTCTGAAAACCCTGCAACAACATGGTCTCTCCTTTTAAAATCTGGCAATCAATTAAATTTTCATTATAACATATTTTTTTCCCTTCAAGATGCTTGTTCTTGATCAATATCTAACCTTGGAAATGGGGAAAGGCTTGGTATGTGGATTGTGATAATGAGATTTACTTTTACAAATGATGATCTCTTAACTGGCTTTGTAAGTCACCTTTTATTCCAAGTGCATATAGTTTGCTTGCTTACTATACCCCTAACAAATTTTATCTAAGCCTGAGATATAGTTTAGCTAGTCCCACACATATATAAATGTTTTGTATGCATTCTCTAATTTCTTTTTACAATATACAGGCATGAATTAATGACACTAAATACATTTTGAAATGTACCAAAAATGTACTAATTAATCAAGTATAAATTTTACACTAAATACAGCTATATATAAGAAAGGCACACAAGTAAAAACTTTAAGATCAAAATGGGAATCGATGAAGGCATTTAATTAGTACCATAAAGCTCTCATGGTTATTACCTTCTGTTTATATATTTGATTTTTTTTTTCCGGCAATAAGTAAGAAAACAATTTCTTCTGTCGTTAGTTATTAATTAGCATGTTGATAAAACCATTTTTTGACAAAAAACGTAATACTTATATATTTTGGGAAGATGACAAAGTCACACATGTATATGGGATTTAAAAAACATTTAAGTTTTAAGTACATTTTGGTATATTTGCTAAAGTGGATGACATCGAAAGTTATCAAAACAAAAAAGAAATTCAACATTACCCGTTCAAATTTGTTTTTGTTTATAAAAGTCTTTAAGACTAAACTGTACGGCTACAAAGTACTTTAGTACTACTCCATAATATCACTCATAAGTCATATTATTGGCCGGACTAGACATGAACAAACTTGGTGAATAACGCAAAAGTTATGCAATAAAGAATAACATTAATTTATTACTCGGAACAAACAAAAAGTGCAAGAGTTTGAATTTTAAACCCAAATAAGCGAGACATGAATAAGCAAAACGGATAGTTAGCTTTGGACCTTGATTATGCTTTTCTTAGTTAAGAAGATCTTTGAAGAGCTTACTTTAGACAAAGCGACGATTAAGTTGTCAAGTTTAACATCTAAGTATAATTCGTTCCATTTTTAGTAACAAAGTTACTTAGTCACAAGTATTTGTTACACTTTTGGAGAGATGAAATGAGCAAGGAATGGATTGAGTTGTTTTGTGTGTGTGTGTGTGTTTTTAGAGCAAAGACTAATGCTTCCTCTTTCATTTCTTCAAATTCAATAAAAAAATTATCATTTTTCTAATTTTACATAACAGGTTTATTATAAATTTTCCTATTTTATTTATCTTTCTAACTAAGAATAAAAACATCAATGATTAGAGTTTTAATATTAATTAATTATGTAAATAAAAATGAGGAAGACATTTGGTTCCTCTTTTATAAGGAATATGGACTCACCTTCATAATTTGAAGTTCTATATGGGGAAGCCGATGAACCTTGTTTTTTGTTTAAAAGTCATTGTGACTCCTAAAAATTTGAATTAAAAAGCCAAATATGGTGTTTGTAGTGCTTGCTCTTATACTTGACCACTTTCACGGAGCCATCTTATTTGATGTGGTCATTTAAATACAAAATCGACATAATTTTGCTACAATTGAGGTTGATCTAGGCAGATTTTCAAGTCAAAGTGTACAATTTCATTCACATGAAAAACGTCGTCCCGAGTCGCAAGATTAAAAAATCACAAAACAGAGCAAAAGCTTTTATTCTCTTTTTATTTGGCCTGCAACTTAATAAAAATTGAGCGTGTGAACATCGGCTTGATAAAAGTTTTTGAGGGCCGCCATAAATTGCCCCTTATTTTTTTCGTGAACAACTCAGCGGGATTAAATGGACATTAATTTGAAAAAAAATTGGCTCAAAAGACAATCTCATACGGACATAATGAGACAATTTAATTTCGTTTCAAAAATATTTGAAGATAAATTTTAATTGTTTTCTTATATTCGTATGTGGTTGTATTTGAAGATTTTTTTTTTTTCAAATTATGTGTCTAAAAGTTAGATTTGAGGACAAATTTTTTATTTTTATGTCAAAAAATTAACATTTGGAGATAAATTTTGATTGCCTCTAAAAATATTGTCACTAATTCTGAAGTTTGTTGTAGTGATGATCGATTGAAAGTGTTTGAGACTAATCACTCAATAACAGTTTCCGAACTCAGTGTCTTGCAAATTGGGTTACCTCCAAGAGATAATTATTAGTCTACAAAATATATATAGTACTGTTGTAGCTAATTTAAGGAAAACCAAATTTTAATACTACATTCATTCCAAATTTCCAATTACTTATCAATATGGAAATACAAATACGCATATTTTGAGATGAAAATAATCGTACCTAAATTGGTAAGATGACAGATTTGAAAAGACTTTTATAACACAAATTGAATTTAACTATGTAAAAGTTTTTTCAAATTTATCATTTCATCAATTTAGTGAAAATTACGTATCCGAAAATGCCATATATTCGTAATGTACTAATGTATATGTTTGTAAGCTATAGGGAGCTTTTGTGTAATTCAACCTATATTACAACACCAAAAACCCCCCCTACTCTTGTCTTTTCACTCTCTCTCTGAGGAAAATACTAAATAGTGCTCATCTTAGGTTTTGTGAAACAAAGAAACAGAAAATTAAAACTTTAGTATTTCCCATTCTCAAAAGCTTTAAATTTTAGCTCCATTTTGGAAGAAATTTCAACTAAGAGACCTGTGGAGTGATACTGGTTTTAGGCTCTGCTACAAATTAAGGTGGTAATTTAGAAACAAGAAACAGTTTCTTGATCAGGTAATAGAAAATGCTAATTATTGTTTGTACAGTTAAATTTTTGGAGTCTCTTATACTGTTTTTGCTAATGCCAAACTATTTCACCAGTTAGTAACATAATAATGCATCTACTTCATATATATAAGTGGTAATAAAAACTAGTTCTCTGTTTTTGCTAATCTTATACTCCTAAATAGTAGTACTAGTTATTAATTAAACAATAGAAGATAATTCCTGTCTTATTAATCTTTATCAAATGTCAAGAACAAACTTATGCATATCCTGATATCACAATTTATGCTTTGTCATTGGTTATTTTTTTAAAGCATTAATATTGAAAATGAGGCTATTAAAAAACTTACAGATTTTAATAAAATGCATCACAATTGGCAAAATGTGAAAACAATCAAGTACATGCTATTTACTGTTATGTTTCTTAAATTTTAAAATTAACTCTACGTAATTATTTACTCATTTTTTATTTTTTTTTGTTTTTTTTCCATGTATACTACAAGTAATTTTTTTTCTTGTCACACCTGGATTTTATCTTTTTTGTTTATCCCAAATACCTTTTCCTTTAAAATGACATCGTCATGATTAATTATTAATAAAATCCAACTATTAAAATGCCAATCATTTTTCTTACCTTAACGTAAGAGGTTCTACTATATATATAAATCAAATAATAAATATTTATAACATGTTGAGTACTGTCTTTCAAATTTTAAAATTAACTTAACGTCCATAAATATTAATTTCGCGCAGTGTGTGAATGTTCTAATTTATTCCAACTTTTAAGACATTTTCATTTCGTTTCTATTTAGAATCATTCATTCTCTGGTTTCATTTTAGCAGAGTACGTAACTATTAGGCGTTGTTTTGGTTAGGTCATTAGTTTTCAATTTTTCATGAAAACAAACAGCAACGATTTAATTTTTGGAAAGCTGTTACATACTATATATATCTCTTGTTTTGTCTTTTTGTCGATTCTCACAAATGCTTTCAATACTCGGCACTCTTCACGCCGTTGTCAATAAAAGCGTTCGTTTTTCATTGGTACATTTATTATTTCATTTTTCAACCTTTTAAATAGGTGTCAAATTAATAGACCACCAGTGATCCTATCTATTGTTTCTTTCGAAAAGCTACAAATAGGAGTATAATACTATAATGCAACTCATGCATCAACCCCTATGTATTTTAGTTATTTGCATTTATAGTCTCATGCTGTATATAAATTTTAACAAATTTTAGTTATTTGCATTTATATTTTCATGAACAGTAACGAGTTTTGGCTCTTTTTTTTCCCACCCTATGTATGTTCTTAATTTATGCACGGCTAAAACAACCAAGTGTTTCTATAATGTAGTTTTCAGCTTTCTGAGTCTTTTTTGTTTTGTTTAAAACTAATATAGGCCACTTTGCTTTAGTTAACCATATATTAGTTGCTTAGATATAAATTAAAAAAAGATACATGTCTCAAAAGAACAATCATTTGTAGCGTACTCACATACTACAAAAAGTTATATTAATTATAAATTGATCAAATATTGAGGATTATAATATACAAAAATTACTAATTAGATAAATGTATAAGGGGCAAATTGCAAGCAACTGGAGGATGTGAGGTTGTGCATAATAAACATGAACTAAGGGGCTAATATAATTACCTTTCAAAAATATATATGCAGACTTGATCGGTTTAGTAATGTATTCTTAATATCACTAATCTTAGGTTCCGTTTGTGGACAGATTTTTTTAAGTGCATTTTTGGATTTAAAAATTTAAAAATTTGTGGGTGTTTGGTAAGTCAGATTATCCAGCTTCTGAAAATCTGATTTTTAGGCTGAAAAGGCTAAAAAATCCAGATTTTTAAAATATAGTTTTTCAATAGATTTTCAAAACAGATTTTTAAAATATAATTTTGGATCAAAAAATCTGTTACCAAACATAGCATTAATCTCAATTTTAAACCAGATAATGTAATTAGTATTTCTTATATATCACACGAATATTTGAAGTGAAGTATAATTTTCCATCATAAGAAAAAAGAAATCTCTACATAGAAGTATATAGTTTGGAGGCTTTGGACCATTTCTGCTGCAGTTCAAATAATAAAAATTAAATAAAAGTTTGGTAAACTATTTGGAGTCATACTGAAATTAGTATCAAAGGGAAAAAAGGCAAAGAAGTTCTAATTCTCTGTTTCATTGCCTCTTTTGATGTCTCTTAATGCCTCAGCTTTTGATTTGAATAAATGATTTCGACAGAAAATACGACTGGCAGGGTGATTTAATTTTCACTTTGTTTTTCTTTCTTTTATTCTGGTGGTGACCACTTCCCAATTTTTTTTTTATCAATAATTAGTCATTATTTGATGAAGCTTCTCTGATCCCGAGTCATATCTTTACCTTTTTTTTTTGTTTCCTTTGCTTTACTTTTCTTTCCTTAACTTTAGTTACTTCCAATATATATGCATGTAACCTTAGTTTCGAGATTGTTTTGTGCTTTTTATGTGTGCTACAAAAAGATGAATTTGAACATACATTTTCTTGTTTGTTTTGTTGTAAATCTTATACAATGAAAATAATTAGTTTTGATCACTTGTATCAAAATTAATTTAACCGGGATCCTTGTACAACTCTTCTTCTCTAAAGTAATTTTTTAAAAAGTTTTTTCAACGTTTCACTATTGATTTCTAATACGACGTCTTCTTTTTCATATAACTTTTCTTAAATAAAAATATTGTAATATCAAACTATTTTATTTATCAAGTTTTCTGCTAACTAAAGAGAGGAACTAATCATTAGTAAGGGACAAGAATACACTTAAAATTCCTACCTCGCGTGTGACAATTGAGAATTAATAATACCCGTGAAAGGAAAATTACCGAAACATATGACTTTTCAAATCAAATTACTAAAAACTACAAACAAAAACTTTTATTATCAAAACATACAACTTTAATAAATATGTGTAATTGTATTTTTGAATGTTTTGAAAAGAAAATTTTAGATGTTGTATGTATTGGTAATATATTTTGGTTAGTTTTATGTTTTGGGCACTGCTCTCGTAATAATAACGCTTTGTTTGTAACAATGAAGTAGGAGTATACTGTATAGTGTATAACATATAATCATCTCCATATAATAAATATTACTTACATGCCTGGCGAATATATTATTTTCTTCATTAACACCCTAATGAATAAAAGCAATAAAATAATTTGCGTACACTACAAAATAATGTTTGATTTAGTGAGAGTCAAAAGCTGTCATAAGCCTGTCGCTAATTTAAAAAGTTGTCACAAATCTGTCGCAAATTGACTAAACTGTCACAAAACCGTCACAAAAACCGTCGCTAATAAGCTCGTAACAAATAATAGCGTCACTAATCCCGTCCCTATTTGAGTATTTTTTTGTAGTGGTATGTTTGAATTAAATATGTGTACAATTGGCTAGCTAGTTTCCCGGACCAAGTATATTTTGAATAAGTAAGTGGAGACCATCGAGGCTAACAACACCCACAACAGCCTAAAAAATGTTAATTTTTATTTATTGTCATGTATTGTTACTATATTTAACTGAAATTAATGATTTGACACCCCTATATTTATATTACTTATACTCGTTGGCTTCGCTATTGGTCCTTGGGAAGGGACGACAGATTATAATGGAGTTCATCCATCATCTGGTTAAAATTTGTTAGCTGAGATGCCTTCTATGTTTGTATATTTCCGTAATAATTTTAATGGTGATTGTTAATTCCGATACTTGCTGAATCTCGAATTATGATCCGATGGTTAAGAACAAAAACATTCATTGTTTGATGAATGAGTCATGATATCTTTGCTTGTAATATGCAGGCAAGAATAGAAAAAAGCCCAAAAGCACCATTACAAAAAGAAGATAAAAATATAAAGATTCAAGAAAAATAAAATAAAAAGAAGAAGGAAAAATGTTGACGTGTATAACGTGCTCTAAGCAAGGGAAAGAGGATAGAGATGAGGAAATTCGCGTTACTCAAAGCACAAAAGATGATTCCTCCGTTAAAAGCTTAACGTCGCAGGTTAGTTAATTTAATACCATTAATATTATACCTTACCACTTATGAACATTTTGCTTGTTAACTTTTGCTTTTATTCCCCTTCTTTTTCCTTTTCTGTGAAAATAAATTACGGATTTATAGTGTCACGAGTTATGACCCTTCCTTGTTAGCCTTTTAATATGGTTTGGCCCACTACAATCCTAGTGTGGCTTGTTTGTACTGTTCAGAATGTCACATTTATCTATAGTCTGTTTTTATACTAGAACATATTTATTGATTTATGATTAGGGTTAAAGTGTACTAATTTAATTAATGAGTACATACAGTGTATATACATATACGACGTAGTACAGTAACTTTATCGGAAGAGACATTGGCTTAGTTGCACCCTTGTTCCCATTTTTTTATTTGGTTCGACACGATTCTTTCATCTATCTCCTATTTTCTGACTTGGTTATTATTCCGAATACGCTGTTCTTAGTAATGTGACTGGCCTATCGATAAATATCATTCCCATGTTGAAGAGATATTGGCTTAGCTGCACCCTTATAATAATGATCCTGTTAGGAAGAGGGTTGCTATTACCACCTTCAAAATCAATCTTTATATTCAAACTGTTGACGTTCACATAACTTACACACAATTTACACACTTCATAAACTAATAAAATACATATTTATCCCTCAAAATATACATAAAATTATATAATTTGATAAATCAAAATATAAATATTCAACATAAAAAAAATCCAATCTACTAGAAACTCAAATAAAAATATATTAGAACCCTATTTGAGTCTACCCTAAATTTAAATATTAATTAAAAATATTTTTTTATTAAATCTAAAAACCCAAACCACTAAAAACTCAAATAAAAATATACTAAAAACCTAGTTGAGCATATCCTAAATTTAAATATTAATTAAAAATAAAAAAATTGTTAAATCTAAAAACCCAACCCACCAAAAACCCAAATAAAAATATACTATAACCCTATTTGAGCCTACCCTAAATTTAAATATTAATTAAAAATAAAAAAAAATGTTAAATCTAAGTATGAATAACAATCAAAACCCTTGATGAGATGGATATGCCATGTGACAAATCGGCGAGTTGATTTTTTGAATAGGAAAAATATGTGAGCAAAATCAGTTTTCATTTAACATAAATTATTAAATTGTTACCATTTAACATTAACAATTAAAACCCATGATAAGTGGATTTGGCATGTGTATATGCCACATCAACGGATTAATTTTTTGGGTAGAAAAATAGATGAGCAAAATTATTTTGCTTTTAAGAAATTCAAGTTTTTGAGATACATTTCTATTTTTAGTGTTGATAATACTTTCATGGAGGATAAAAAGAATTGGGATTGCAAATAAAGTTATGAAAAGTGTGCATCTTATTCCATTTCCTAATTACTTAAGTTGGTAGAGTATATTAAATATGGAAGTTAGTCGGTTGTGTTTTGTCAAATTAATAAGTAGAACTTACTACTCCCAATTGTATCATGCATGCATGCTTTTAAGTTGGTTGTGTTATGTCAAAGTAATTATTTGAAAGAATTTAAGATGAGTGCTACAAGTTAATTACCCGGCAGCTTTTTGGCCCCTATATATTCATTTTATATACTAGACATTAACATTAAAGATTTTGAAGGCTGCAAAAATCAGCAAGCTATCAAAACGCTACAGTACTACTGTTTGGACCATTCTAGTTAATATGGTTTATATCATCAATCTGTCTGGGGTTGGTAATACATCTATTCTCCATCACTTTGAACTTAAATCTCATAGTTATTTATTTATGTTTTGTTACAAGGGAAAAGTTGTAGCAATAATCTACATCTTGTTCTGATAGAAAAATGGAATTGTGATTATAACAAATCCGATATCCGTCATTAGTTATGTAACCCGACTACTCGAGATCATGAAGAAAATACGTACAAGTGTAACACCTACCTAATTGGTTCATGATGTTGTTAGTATAAAATAAGCTAGGTTTATGTGTACACACCAGTTTGTTGATTTGGGTACCCTAGCTACCTTCTGATATTAATTAACTTGGCATGAATAGATAATTAAACAAGTAGACAACAAGTTCATGAACTACTTTATTCTTATACTTTATAGTTGTTTAATTGTTTTCATCGAGGGGGAGAATGCACTAAATACTTTTGAAATTGCCTTAGAATTTATTGATGTTTTATACTTACTCTCAACTTCTTATAACAAGGAAAGCCGTGAACCTAAATACCGTCCTTTAACGGGATCGGTTTTTGAATTTGTCTTTTTTCTTTTAATGGTCCGTTGAATTTTGTCAAATAAAAGTGATAATTTGGTGATACATACATATAATTTTTTTTTTAAAAATAGTTTGATTCGCTTCTAGATGTATAGGTTAATTGCTTTCGAATGTTTCTTTTACCTCAAAGTTATTTGTCGTTCACAAATACAAAACATGTATCTATGGATTTTACTTCATTTCACTAGTAAAACATGTAGCTTTATTTTTATTGAGTTCAAAGATGGGCCCTTTTTTGTTTTCATTTTTACTGATTATTTAGTTACTAATTAAGCTGTTCAGTGTTTTCGTGCTTAAAGACAAGTTTTTTGATGTTGCTCTTCGCATAAATATGGGTCATAAATATGGTTTTTGTTCGCAATATGTCGTTTTTGCATATTAAATTATAAATAATACTTTTATCGATGTTTTTTTTATAATTGTTTTCAAATATTTGGTTTTAAAGTGCTATTGGACTTACTAGTATTGTTAATGTGTTTTTCGTACTATATCAATTATTGTGGTATTAAGTCATTTCAAACTTATACATATCAAACGCAGACAAAACTTATAAAAATCAAAAACATTTTTCCACCAGACGCTAATTTTTTCTAAAGTACTTTTTATATAAGTCACTTTTCAACACCACTGTTTCAAACAACACTTTTAAGGAAAACACTTGATTTCCAAACAACAATATGTTCCCTTAGCAACAATAAAAGTAGTGTTTTGAGATTTTGACTACTTCCTGATCACAAAGCATGAATTAAACTTGTGCCATCACTTTGTACTTGTAAAATCATGAGTTTTCATTTTCATAAGATCGAGTTCACAGGTTGTAAAGTGCACCTGGGAAAACGCTAGCCTAGGAGCTGACTTAATTGCCTCACATTTCTGATTTATTTTCCTTAATTATGTTAAGGAATTCCAGAGCATTTACTCTTGATGTTTACTTGTGACTTATGATATTTCACCAGTTGAATATTGGCATTGGTTCTCTACAACTGACACGGATTTTGGGTAATGATAGCACTATGACATTTGTCACCAGTTGAATATTTCACCAATGTTCCTTGATTAAGTACTACTACTGTTTTCTTGATTGTAGCTTTTAAGCCAGCTTATCTGTTTTACTAATAAATTGACACCACTTTTAGGCTAGACATGAGCTTACAAGACGACTCTATTAATTAGTTCTGGTTTTCAGGTCTTAAGTTGATCCAAATAACCGAACCGAAAAAGACCGAAACCGAAAAACCGAAACTTTTTTGATTCATTTTACAATAAAACCGAACCGAAAAAAAAACGAAAAAGACCAAAAAACCGAAAATAAAACCGAAAAATAACCGAAAAAACCTGAAGAACAACGGAAAGACCGAAACCGGACCGAAACAAACCAGTTCGGTTCGGTCCAAAAAATAAAAGACCGAAAATCGAAAAAGACCGAACCGAAAAATCTGCTCGGTTTCGGTTTTACCAAAAAGCGAACCGAACCGGACCGGACCGAACCCAGTGCTACTTGTGGGTACAATTTATCCTTTAAAGTTTTGGGGGGTGTGGTACTTCTTTTACTTTCTTTGTAGTTAATGGTATTTTTATCTGCATTTTCTCTAGAGCACTGTGTAAAAATTCCAAGAATATTATTCTTCTAGAAAAAATAGGATTTAATGCCCCTCTAGTTCTAGTTAGGATAGAAAACTTGTTATAATTCCTAAAACAGCGGCAATGCAAAATCTCCTCTAAACGTTTTGATTAGAGAAGGTACGTTTTCTGGAACAGTCAGAAAAAATTCCATCTGTAACTAAATCTAATTGTGATGTATCATGTTACATGTATGTCTCTTCATTCCCAACTGTAGAAATTTTGTTTGGAAGTGTAACCTTCTCAGAATAAGGGTGCAATGTTCATTCATATCATTAGCAAAAAAATAACTTGTTTACACCAGATCCATGCAAGGACATAAAGAATGTAGGACCATAATTCCATGATAAATAATTATTGTTTGGGGTCATGAATTTAGATATCTGTCAAAAAAAGGAACCATAAAAATAACCAAGACATATTTTCTGCCATCAGTGTATGTCATAATTAGAACTTTTTTCGTACTGGAAATCTTGAGGAGAGTGAAGAAACACCATGACCCACAATTGAATCCTGGTCAACAATTTAACATGGGAAAGGAAAGTAGAAATAATTGCCAATATAAGGGAAATCTATTACCTTATTATTAGTAAATAGCAAGCCAGTGTTATAACAGCAACCGCATCGGTCATCCTAATAAAAAGAGCATATTTTTTAAATTTGAGAAAGATTTGATCAAAAAACGTATTGCATCAGCTTCTCTGTTATGCACCTAAAATTTAAGGGATGATTCCATTCTACTTATTTACAAGGAATCAAATCATTTCCTTAAACATTTTATATATATTTTTTCTTTCTCTCACCTGCTTTATTAGTTCTTGATAGATGTGTAAGTTGAAAGTAATGATATAAATATTGATAAACAATATAAAATCAATAAAAAAAAGTAAATATGAGGAAAGTTATAAGCAAGCTGGAGTTATGAACTAAATTAAAATACGATGTTAAAGTTGAAAAACCGGGTGTTTTATCTTATATACGAGGAGTATTGTAAGGAATGTGATGGGGTTGCTCTAATGTTAAAGTTTATTCAGGTTAAAACCAACTTTTTAGCTTTTTAGGCTATAAAATAAAACAAACTCAACTTTAGGTTTGGCAACCGAAAGCATCGTAATTTAAAGGCCAAGTGCAAATGATGGAGCTTAGAATATGCAACCAAACAAGCCGAGTGACTGTCTTTGTTCATGCATAGACTTCCTGGGAAGTCTGATGCAATTTAAGGTGGCATTAAGTATTGCTTGATTATTTGTTCATTGCAGGAAATTGTTGATTTAACTTTGCCTGTGATCTCATATTTTCCGGGAAAAACAAATCACGTTTATGGTTATATATAATTACCTAAAAAGGAAATCAGAAAGTTACAGTATATATTTATTTAGTATCTTTGTAACTACTAGTCTACTAAGCCATACGCATATGCTTATATTTCAGAAAAATTTGCCTCTGAAGTCCTATTAAACTCCTTATGTGGAAAGACTTTGAGCTGTAAGAAGTTGCACTGAGCAACAATAATAATCAACCTAGTTTATATATTTTTATTGCCACCTCTAAAGGGCCGAAATTCTGGAAAAATAATTTGGCCTTTCCTAAGTGCAAGACTTCGTACTTGGTTATATGAATATATTATACAATCCTTGATTTATTTTAGCATTCGCTAGAATTAGGAACAAAATACCACACACTCGATCTCGACGCTTTTTATTTCTATGATTTGTAGTGACTTAACAAGTTGCGGTAATATCCTGCATATCCAGAGATGAAAAACTGTACTGGTTGCTTTTTGCCCATATTATAGCTGACATTGTGCTTCTCGGTGTTCATTGTAGGCCTAAACCTTTTCTTTAGCTGCCTAAACTCTGTTCTTCAAAATGTAAAGTCTAAATTTTGAAATATGCTTTGACTTCAAAATACGCAGATCAAGGATATGGCACTGAAAATGTCGGGTGCCTATAAGCAATGCACGCCCTGTCCTGGTCCCACAACGTACAGAAAAGGGCAGCATCGTCCATTTCCTGAATTTGACACCATTTCTGAAGGGGTCCCATACCCATACTTACAAACTGGAAGCTCAAGTTCTACACCAGCCTGGGATTTTGCTACGCCACATCATCAACCAGGTGGTGATCGGTCTGTCCCACAATCGGGCAAGGTGGTGCTAGAGGAGGATCAGCCTAAGGAGTGGATGGCACAGGTGGAACCTGGTGTGCAAATTACGTTTGCATCCCTACCTAATGGCGGGAATGATCTTAAACGGATCAGATTTAGGTAAAGATCAATGACCTTTTGTTGCTTACATTTCGTTTTATGTTTCTGTAAGAACCTCTCCGACTTGATACACTTCATATAAGTTTGGCAGTTGATTTCTTCTAGAATAAGATTGACTGTACTAACTATCAATTGGTTAATCACTAGGAATTTATATATTTCATTTAGAAGATTGTTTACTTTTCAGTAGCACATAAATCAACGCACTATAATTCAACTCAACAACATAATTTGAAATATAGAACAGCTAAAGATTATTTTTGACTAAACTAGCTATATAGCTTTTACAGGCGACATATTTAGAGTTTAGACTTTAGATAGACCTTACATTAAATCAAATTCGAATTTTAACTTTGATGTTGGCATATTGAAGCCGTGAGACATTCGATAAATGGCAAGCTCAAAAATGGTGGGGCGAAAACTACGACAGGATTATGGAGCTTTATAATGTTCAGAAATTTAACCACCAAGCCCTTCAGACTCCTCCAAGGTCTGAGGATGAGGTAATTCTTCTTATCTGTAAAAGTAATTACTCAGCCTGCTCAAAAGCGGCTTAAAACTCGCTTTTCATCATAGGGCTAAAATATATTGTTAGAAAATAGCAAGAAACAGTAAGGTTACATTCTTTTTATGTAAGAACGTTTCTGGCATTCAAAACATGATATGTTAAGCTTTGCTATTTTTCAAAAATTATTCGCATACTTTTGTTATAAACAAAATCATTATACTATAAAGTGTTTTTAGAGATATAAATCTTTGATTTCTTTTTTAATATTTGCTTGATTTTGATCGAATTATTTGTTTTATTGCATTTAAGTTATGAAATTAATGAAGAATGAATTTACGCAATATCCATTTTAAGCCTAATAGGTATTTATATGGGTACACGTATCATATTATGCAAGACTCGCACTTCATGCCTCGATGCTTACATTCTTTTGAAATTTCTCAAAACCGCTTTAGCTACAGTTTCTTGTTTTCCAAAAAAGTTAAGTTACATAAACATCACTCTAATATTTTATTTTAATAAATTTGTTGCAGAGAATTTCATCATACTCAAAATCAGAATCAGCAAGAGGAAGCCCTATGTCTTCACTACACAAACAATGGACACCAAGAAACTACTACAAACCATCTGGTCACAAAAGCTATATCGCACCAGAGCCTTCACATTACAATGTTGGCCCGAGTACATACGTGTCTGGGGGCCCACGAGCTGAGAGGCCTTCTGTGGACGCATCAAGAACTACAACATCAGATGCCGCCTCGGTTTCAATCAGTAATGCTAGTGAGGTGGAGGCTGAGTGGATCGAGGAAGATGAACCCGGTGTTTATATTACTATAAGACAATTAGTTGACGGAACTAGGGAGCTACGTCGAGTCAGATTCAAGTAAGTTTTCTCTTTTTGTTGGTTTTAACTATGTTTTGGTGAGCTTTCAGGATTAGACTTTTCAAGACACTCTTCAAAATCTTTTATGTTTCAGTTCGGCAACTATATTTCTTTGCTTACAATACTCCAATTTCTTAACACACAATAGCTTTTTTATCCTTTGATCATTTTTTAAAATGTCCTGAATCTGTTTTCTTATTGATCCAAATCCAATATACAATATACAATTTCTAGATGAATTGAATAGCACTTTCGAGTTATCAGATAATATTTATTATTGCATATTTGATTGCTTGTTATCTGCCCGTGACTTCGGATAGGTTTAGTTTATTGATGCCCTTATACAATTAAAAATTTATTCTCGTTGTTTATAAAAGCCGTGAAAGGTTTGGAGAATCTCGGGCGAAGATCTGGTGGGAAGAGAACAGAGAGAGAATACAAGACCAATACCTCTAATCTCACATTATACATTCTCGGTTCAACGGATCAAAACTCAAGGAATTGTAATCAAGGCTAGATAGAGAAATATGGAGCTGATTATCGGCGGTTCATGCAAGGACTGCCAAGAAGCGGTCTTCTCTTAAATGGATGGTTCATATTTTTTGAAAGTTGCTAATTTCATAACTATCCATTTATCTTTGCAAAGCATGTCGATTATCTGTGCTTGAACCCCTCTGTAACGGTTAAACATGTACAACCGAGAATTTAAATCCGACGAAAATCTACAGTAGTACCACTTTTTTTGAAGTATGTAGCACTGGCACTACTGAGTTGATAGGAAACTGTTGTGTTGGTTAGGGGTATAGGATTGGTTTGGTTTCTAATGGGCTTATTTTCAACGTCTTATGTTATTTTTTCCTTTCAGATTTTCAATTTGCACAATGTTTATATTTTCTGTTCAAACTTTTTTTAATTTACCGCCCTTTACATAATTAAAATGCTACAAACAGACAGGATATTGCAGTTGTACATAAAATGCATTATTACGGAAAGAAAAATGAATAAAAAGGAAATAACTACTTCATTTGCAGATCTCAGTTTCCCCCCTAATTGGATGTCTGGTCTGGGTCAAGTTCAGACTAAAAAACAGCTAATGTAGTTTTTGCTCTATAATAATGTGATATAGATTTTCATTATTTATTCTCAATTATACTCAAAACTGATTAATGGAACTGTTAATCTTTATCTTCTCTTAATCTTGCATTCATGTCGTTTTAATGTTTGTGCATAATGAATGTCTTACGATAAAGAGATATCTTTTTCCCAGTCTACATATCCCATCACTTTTCCGCTAAAATAACTTGAATTGTTACCACAAGCAGCATGTATTGTATGTACTGAAAGCAGTAGTGAACTGAAATCGCTCCGATCTTCTTCAAAGTGGTGGCATAATTGGCTGAACTTGCCAGTTGCCAACATTGCAAATATATCTTTGGGATATTGTTTCATAGTTCCTACTTGGCTAGCAAATATGACCAACAATTCTTGTATATGCATCAAATTCAATTATTTTATTTAGTATTGTCATAACATACATATTCCAATGCAAAAATAACATAAACTTAATTAAAATTTAAAACACGCACAGCTTAAGCACACATTCAATTCAATTCTGAAAAGAAACCAAGTATCTTGATTTTGTTAAGGATAGGTCTCTATGAGAGACCTCAAGCCTAAAACTGGGCTGATCTTATAGTCGCTAAATCCTGGGTATGAAAATAGCTTTGCCCATTCCGTCTCGTTTCTCTCTCTTCCGGTGACTAATATCATCATCAGCATGTCGAACAAGAGTTGCGTCTCAGTAAACTCGGGATTACTACCTTTTTTGTTGTCTACCTTCATGTCTATGATGATCACTTTCCCTCCTTTTTCTTTGCTCGGAATTGCTTCTTTGCATTTCTTTAATATTTTGACACTATCCTTGTCGCTCCAATCGTGCAATATCCACTGCATATCAATTTCACGAAGATATATGAGACACTCTTTTATAATATAGACAGTCTTTTATAATGGGAATTACAAGGAGCACGCATATGAGGAAAATTACTTATATGTTTTTCATGTGGGGTGAGGATGGGTGGCGGCTGGGGTGGTGGTGGTGGTTCTTTCATGTTTAAATATTTATATATAGATATACATGTGATTTTTTAGTTTAAATGTATGTTTATTATTTATATATGCATGTATTTTTTTACGTCTAAATATATTTATATTATAAGAAATGAAGGGAGAAAAAGTATGTTATTTTTGAGACAAATTGCCCCCTTTTTTTAAAAAAAGCATCCAAAACTTTTGTTAATTACATACCACTCTTATCCACTATTATTTGAAATACACGGTTATATTGGGATAAATTTTGATTTGATACCTTATCTACAACTTAATTAAGGATTAGTTCATGAAACTGAAACTAATTAAAGATTGATCTATTTTTCCTAAATATCAGTCTCCCTCTCCTCCTCACATAGAGAGTAAAACTCTCCCTCTCATTTCTCACACAAAAAACAAATTAATTTCTCCGGATTAAGATCTACACGCATGTACTCAATTTTCAGTCTATTTGTTTTTTTTAAACATTTTTATTTGCTAATCATAGATGTTATTTTAGGGCTTCGCGCACGCAATGTGTGTGGATCACGGTTACTAATATATATATATAAATGAACGTATATATTTATATATATACACACATATATATATACACATATATACAAATATATACAAATATTAGTATATTTTTATACGATTTTATTTTTTATATATTTAATATACTATCAAGAGTATTTTTTTTGTATAATTTCATTAATAGAAAAAATTATATCTTTTACTTTATAATTGCACATTATATTTGTAGTATTATAATTCAAACCCATATAGTTTGTTTTACATATTTTAAAAAAATATTGTGTATTTTTCTAATGCAATTAACAAAAATTTTTACGTCTTTATTTGAGTATAATTTTATTTTTTTATTTGAAAATACATAGTGTTTTACATATAATTTGTATTTGAATATATATTTTTTTATTTAATTTAGTGTTTATAGATTTGTTTTACTTATTACATTTATTTTTACTTATTTAATTAAATAATTGGTCAAATGATAATTTTGCAGATTACTTGATATATTAATTAGTTATAAATATTGTAGTATTTTACTATCACTGTGTAATGTTTTAAGAACAAATCTATAATAATATGTGCAAGTTAAGTACTATTATGTAAAACCTTAAAACATAGGTTTTTCTACAATTTGATCATTATGGTATAAAAAGTGACATGCATCAGGAGCCCTATAAATTCACTAAATTTCAGCAAACATAAAATTCATCTTATATACGAGTAATGTATATGATTTTCTTATTGAATATAATAGTAATAAACTATCTTGTGGTCCATATTTTTATGGTTTGAATATTGTTGTGATTATTAAATGAAAATAAACAAATAAAAAGAAATAATATAGGGTTATTATAGAAAAATTAATACGCAAGCTGAAATTTTGTGTAAATGTAAACTGTTTCTTATAAGATATAAAATATGTTAGATTTAATAAAATGTTCAAGTTTCCTGATGCGAATCTCACTATTACTTGGTTAGTGTGTTTTACTAGATAAAGAATAGGGGTGTACTTAAATCGATCAAACCGATCGAACAAAATCGAACCGATCAAAAATCAAACCAATCAAAAATCAAACCGACCCAATTAGTAATTGGTTTGGTTCGGTTCGAAAATCTCTAAACCGATTTAATCGGTTCGGTTTGCGGCTTTAAAGGTTTTGAAACCAAACCGAACCAAACCGAATTTTTTTGTCTATATATAAATTTTTCTAAATATATATATTTAAGTTCCGATATGATGTTTACTTACTATTTTTTTTTCTAAATATTTTTTTCTAAATATTTTTTTCCCTATTCAATGTATCATAGTTTACTTACCATTTAATTTCTAGAAATAAAGATAATTCGGAGTCTTTTCAACGTAGTTTTAAATTTCATTTTGTGTTTTCTTCGATTAAAACTCAAACCGACCGAAACAAACCGAGCCAAACCAAACCGAGTTTCGATAATTATTTTGGCCAAAACCGAACGGAACAGAACCGATCAATTTTAATTGGTTTGGTTCATGTTTTTCTCAAAATATGAACCGAACCGAACCGAGAACACCCTTAATAAAGGCAAACTTCTCGTTGAGGTTCGTTATTTTAATTTCATCACTATTAATACAATATCACCCTTTCTTCCTAAACTACACCAGGGTTACAAATTTTAATCCTAGAAAACCACGTAATTATTTGTGTTTTTTATTTCTTGTTCATGTGTGGTTCTTTTGTTGGGTATTCTATTTAAAGTATACACTTCGTGTTTCTACCGTTTGTTTGAGCTTCCGCCCAACAATTTGGTATGAAAGCCCGATTCCAATTGAAAAGTTAGTTGGAAACATAAATTTTGTAATTGAGAAGGTTGACGGGACTAACAATTTGACATGCGCCAGTGAGAGGTTAAGATGTCGTTAATCAACGAGGGCTAAATCTTGTATTTGAGGAGAAGCCAATTATGTTAAGTACCTTAAGTATTCGGTTTTGAAAGAAATGGATGGTTAAACTTTGTGGAAGACAATTAGCGAAAAATATATGACGAATAGTATAGGGAATCATCGCTACATAAAGAAGAAGCTTTTCTAATTTAAGTATGAGCAAATCCTTTCGATAAGCGAGCACCATCATGTATGTATGGATGATTTGCAAAATTTAGATGAAACTATTGAGAATGGGGATAAATTGTTATTGATAAACCTAGTTCAACATCAATTTATCTCCATTCTCAATAGTTATAATTCAAAACCTAGTTCATATAGGAAAATAACTAAGGATCAATGTTTGTTGTGTTACCAAAAGGGACATTGGAAATCATATAAAGGGAAGCCGAATGTGAATGTGGTTAAGGACGATAGTAATGAAAACTTTATCTTGATAGGCTCGAAGAAAATCATAAATTGGAATTAGTGAATCATGGATTCAAATTGTTCTTATCACATGATTCTGAATAGGTCATTGTTTTCTAGCTTTTGTGAGTTGGATGGTGGAGTTGTCCTTATGAGCAACAACAACGTATGTAGAACTATGAGTGTCGGTAAAGTCAAGTAAGTGAAAGTGTGCCAATACCACATTTCGTAGATATGATAGTACACACATACACATATATATGATATATAATCTAAAGAGACTATCTGATAGAACATAAAAATCAGACCCGAATATTCTATTTGGGTAATAATCAACCCACCTTATAAATGGGTATCCAACACTTAAATGGGTCGTCTCATACTTTTTATAGGAATTGAGTTTTTACTATTAAAAGCCCAAGCCCAATCAAAGGGGGACCCATGTCTGGAAAATTCCTGGGATGAAGACATTTGTCAATATCCTAGAAGGCGCAGTTGCCTATAAATAGCCAACTACCCCTCCTAGAAAAGGACCAGAAAATCTATCCAAAAAATATAGAGAGAAGTTGAGAAAAGAGAGAAACTAACCAACGCACACCACTTCTAGAAATAAACCGAGAAAAGACAGCCGAGCACCGAATAAAAGGGGAGAAAGATCAAGACGAGAGATTAAATAGTCATATCGAGCACAATTGTCGAAACCGAAATACTAGTCCGAGCAAGTGTAATAGTCCTAACAAGGATAATAATCCGAGCAATAATAAAGATCAGGAAGTATCCTTTATTCACCGTTGATTTACTATTATATCATTGTTGAAAAGCCTAACGCGACCGACCAAAGTTATGGCTTTATCAAATGGCGCCGTCTCCGGGAATCATCTAGTTCCCAACTAGTTTAGAATTCGAATACCAATACTCTGCCAGACGAGCGACAATGGTTACCAATATAGAGGAAACCCATCCCGAGATAATAGAAGCCAATAACCAAAACACGCAAATTAGCCAACAAGACCTCGACGATCTACTCGCCATCCGCGACAGATATGAAGCTATCCAATCCGGAAACCAACCAACAACCTCATACGTCAACCAAGAACAACCGGTCGAACCACCCCGACATTTCATCGAAGGGATTGTCGACGAACACCCTTCGTCCTCGGAGGATGAACAAGACGTGCCCGTATTAAGGCGTGCACGAAGACGCTTAACCGGGTCCCAAGCAGGGCCGAGCTCAAGAGTCCCTTTGCCTACAGCCTCGGTCAACTCCGGTGCTCGTTTACAAACGGACGAAGCTCATCAGTTTGGCATGCCCGAGGATCATGTACTCGGACAGTCGCCCCGACTACCGACTAATTCTCCGAGGATGATTACACCACCCACGGTGGAGGTACAACATGTTGTTCCATTAGCCGATGAAAGGAACTACGCCCAGCTACAAGCTCAGCTGGCGGCATGCATGACGGCCATGACAGCGGCCGGCATCATATTGCCAGTTATCCAACCCGACAAAGACTCACGCCATGAAGGGGAAGATTCTGCCTACAGGGCCGCCTTGGAGACAGCGGGTCGGCGACCCGATACAAGAGTCCCCCACCAAGGGGGCAATGTCCCAATAACTATCGTCCATCTGAACACTCATATGGAACATGTCCACACAAACACGAAGGACGGTAGATATCCCGAATGCAAGATCGGGGAAGGATATGGCCCATCACCACATCAGGGAGGATACCCTCCCCCCTACCAAGTCACGGATGACGCGTTCCAACAGGCTTGGAACGTATGCCAAGAAACCCCGTGTGCTGAACAGATCACGCGGTACCGCAATCCTATGGGATTCGTCATCCCCGAATTCAGGCTCTATGATGGGAAGAGTTGCCCTATCGACCATCTGAGGCACTACAAGACGAAGATGGAACTGTGGAGTGATGACCATGCACTGATGTGCAAATTTTTCAAAAACAGCTTGGGTCAAGAGGCTTCGTCATGGTATCATAACTTACCACGGGGCTCCATTAGAAACTGGGCAGAATTGCTAAGAGCATACTCCACCCGATACGCTGCTCATCGGAAAAAGAAGGTTAGTATCGAAACCCTTCTTAAAATGGCGATGATGCCAAATGAAAGGCTCAACGATTACTGCATACGTTTTATCGACGTAGCAAACCAGATTCCACGATATGCCAATAATATAGCCATCCAAAACTTTATCAATTCCATCCCTAATGGCTATTGGGCGAGAAGGAAGTTCATAGGCAAAAACTTCCCGACCACTGATTCCCTGCTAGCCTATTGTACCCACCTCACCGATAAAAACGACGAACTGCGTTTCCTCAACCGAACTCTACCGAGAAGAGAGTCGGTCCACGAGGCACAGGTGGGTCGCAAAAGAGTTAGAAATAACCAGGGAGAAGCATTCCAACCGACCAGAAAGGGCAAAGAGCCCGAGGTCCATAGCAGGGTAGAGCGACCATGAGCATTAGAGCCCAAACCGCTCCAGATCGCATACCCAACACCGACCAACGAACATAAACCGCTCCAGCTCACCTACCCGATGCCACCCAAGCCATTTCAACAAGTTCGGCCCCAAGAGAGGGAACACCGAAACACCTTCGGACCGGTCGAGCTGCGATACACTTTCAACCTATCTGCTGAAGATATCCTCAAGGATATATGCAGGGAAAGTTGGTATTCCCGACCACAACCGATCATATCTCCCCCCAATCAGAGAGATTCCAAGCTCTTCTGCGCATATCACGAGGATCACGGCCATCTCACTGAGCATTGCCGTAACCTGCGATGGAGAATGAACCAGTGGGGCGATGCAGGATACCTAGCCAAGTTCATCAAAGGAGCTGGGAATAAAGGCAAACAATTGGCCGTCGAGGGATCCGACAACCGGCAAGGTAAAACGATCAACGTCGTTCATATGTCACGACCCGAGGGCCCCGGTGGGGAATGGTCGCGACAACGGCAGCTGGCCCACTTTGGCCAAGTAGCCAAGGCATCACAGGCGTCGACCTCTAAACGACAGTGCACACAACGACGACATCCGCCCATTTCTTTCTCAGATCTTGACGAAGAAGGGGTGATTTACCCCCATGGAGACGCCATTAACCTCCGAGTTCAAATTGGCCTAGACACGGTCAGCAGGGTACTTGTCGACCAAGGAGCCTCTTGTGATATCATGTACAGGGAGCTCTTCGACAAAATGGAACTCAAGCTGCAAGATCTACAGCCTGCGGACGTCACGCTGATCGGATTCATCTCCGAAACGACTAAACCATTGGGAAAGATCGTCCTCAGTGTCACAACCGGGTCCGTGTCGGTTCCCGTAGAGTTCTTAGTGGTTAATGACCACTCCGGTCACAATGCAATATTGGGCCGACCTTGGTTACATACCATGAAGGCCATACCCTCAACCTATCACCAAAAGGTCAAATACCCAAATGACAGGGGAGAGATCGAGATAGCCAGAGGATGTCAAGAGGATTCAAGACGCTGCGAGGACATCACCGCGACTCTCCAAAAACAACGAAGCATGGTGGAACAACCCACCAGCACCAAGAAGCTGATCAACCAAATATCCAAAGCCGAAAGGGTTGTCGAAGAACAAGTAGGAGAGACACTCAGGAGGGTGTATATACCAGATATGGACGAGGAGCATTACTTCCTCCTCGGCGACAACCTTCCAAAACAGGAATCCGAGGAGTTGAAAGCATTCCTTCTCAACAACACTGATAAATTCGCCTGGAGTCCTAAAGATATGCCGAGCCTAGACCCCAATACGGCATGCCACCACCTAAGTGTAAACACCGAATACAAGCCGATAGCACAGAGGAGCAGGAAGGTGTCTGTACAGCACAGAGCAGCTATAATCGCTGAAGTACAAAAGTTATTGGAGGCCGGAGCCATAAGAGAGGTTTACTATCCAAAATGGTTGTCCAACTCGTTTGTCGTCCCTAATAAGAACGGGAAGGAGAGAGTATGTATAGACTTCACAAACCTAACAAAGCCTGCCCGAGGGACCACTTTCCCCTTCCGAGGATTGATCAACTGGTGGACGCAACTGCGGGGGCAGAACGGATGACCTTCCTTGACGCATATTCAGGATACCATCAAATTCCCCTCGCCCGCGAAGATCAAGAAAAGACTTCGTTTATATCACCTTTGGGAAATTATTGCTATACGGTAATGCCGTTCGGCCTACGCAATGCGGGAGCAACATACCAAAGGATGATAACAAGGGTATGTCGAGATCATATAGGGAAGACGATGGAGGTATACATAGACGACATGGTCGTCAAGAGAGAAAGAGCCACATCCCACCTTCAAGATATCAGGGACGTTTTCCGAACGCTGGGCAAGCACAAACTGAAACTCAATGCGAGCAAGTGTGCATTTGGTGTCAGCAAAGGGAAATTCTTGGGGCATATGGTTAGCCGACGAGGAATAGAGGCTAATCCCGATCAAATAACGGCTCTACGAAACCTAGCAGCGCCCAAGAATAAGAAACAGGTACAAGAGCTCACGGGAATGATGGCCGCGCTGAGCAGGTTCATTAGCCGATCCGCAGATAAGGGACGGCCATTTTTCGAATCACTCAAGAAGGATAGAAAATTCGTCTGGGACCCGGAATGTGAAGTCTCATTCAACAATCTCAAGGAGTACTTGAGGACCCTGCCACTGCTAGTAAGGCCGAACAAAGGAGATATTCTGGCATGCTACCTAGCAGTTTCCACTACAGCTGTGAGCGCAGTTATCCTAAGAGAAGAAGGTCGCGAACAATTTCCGATCTACTTCGTCAGCAAGACTCTGGTCGAAGCCGAAACACGTTATCTACCCTTGGAAAAGCTATGTCTGGCATTGGTCGTCGCAACCAGAAAGTTGCCACACTATTTCATAGCTCATCAGGTCCGGGTATACACAAAATTTCATATCAAAGAGTCAATTCGACGGACGGACATTAGCGGCCGAGTTGCCTCTTGGGGGGTCGAGCTATCCCAATTTCATATCGAGTTCGCACTCCGTCATGCCATAAAGGGACAAGTCCTGGCCGATTTCGTCACAGAATTCACCGAAGGCTATGACGAGCCTTTGGCACTCTCTCCACAATCACACTGGCAGATACATGTCGACGGATCAGCCACCAAGGACGGATCGGGAGCAGGGATCGTCCTAAAGTCTAGAGAGGGAGCAATCATCGAAAAAAGCATAAAACTGGGCTTCCGAGCTACCAACAATGAGGCAGAATACGAGGCCATGATAAATGGCATGCTTATTGCCCGGTCCCTCGGATGCTCCCACTTAATCGCAAGCTCAGACTCCATGCTCATCGTCAATCAAGCCATCGGCGAGTACCAAGCGAAAGATGATAGAATGATCCTCTACCAAGAGAAAGCCCAAAGCTTGATGGCAACCTTCGAACAGTGCGAATTAGTAAGAATCAATCGCACCGAAAATGCACATGCCGATGCCTTGGCTACCCTAGCCTCGACATTAACATTGACCGACACCCGGTCGATCACAGTGGAACTACTGCCGACCCCGAGCATAATAAAAAGGGTAGGCCGGGTGACATCGATACAGTACGAACTAGGTTGGATGGAGGACATGACCCATTATCTGCGAAGTGGAACGCTTCCGGTCGACAAGATAAAAGCGCTGAAAATTACAAGAAAAGCTCCTCGCTTCTGGCTATCCGAGGACGATAAACTATACAAATCCAGTTACCGGGGACCACATCTACTGTGCGTCCCGACCGAGCTACAACTGCCGGTCTTGGAGGAAATCCACGAAGGATCTTGCGGAGCACACATCAAAGGGCGATCCCTTGCAAACAAGGCAGTGACCCAAGGATATTGGTGGCCCTATATCAAGCGAGACGCCGATGCATACGTCCAACGATGTGACAAGTGCCAACGATTCGCCAAGATACCACGGCTCCCTTCATCTATGATGACCCCGGTATCAGCACCATGGCCGTTCGCTCAATGGGCAATTGATTTGGTCGGTAAACTCCCAAGAGCACCTGGGAATGTGGAATATCTGATCGTTGCGACTGATTATTTCACCAAATGGGTCGAAGCTAAACCCCTACGAGAAATCAAAGCCAGCAACGTCAAACAATTCATTTGGGAATACATCATAACTAGGTTCGGTATACCGTACGCTATAGTCGCCGACAACGGAACCCAGTTCAAAGATGCCAATTTACAGCTGTGGTACGAGGAACTCGGTATCCGAAAATTCTATTCGACGCCGACATACCCACAAGGGAACGGGCAAGCCGAAGTGTCAAACCGAACAATATTAGACGGCATCAAGACCACCCTTGAACAGGCAAAGGGGAGGTGGCCCGAGCGGCTACTCAACGTTTTATGGTCGTGCCGAACTACACCCAAGACGGGCACCAAGGAAACCCCGTTTAGCTTAGCATACGGTGTTGAGGCCATCATACCGACAGAGATCGGACTACCCATGCTCCGAACGACGTTGGTCGAGCAGGGAAATAATGAACAAAGAATGAGAGAAGAGCTCGACATGATAGACGAGAAACGAGAGATAGCGGCCCTTACCCTAGCTAAGTACCAACAAAGCGTGAAGCAAACCTATGACAAGAGAGTAAAAGGGTCTAAAGAATTCATGGTAGGAGAACTGGTGCTGCGACGAGTGACGGTCTATACCCGCAACGAAATACATGACAAACTAAGCCCTACCTGGGAAGGCCCATACGAAATCGTCAAGCAAACAAGTCCAGTCTCTTACAAAATCAAAAGCGTCCTGTTCGCCAACAGCCGAGGGGAAAAGAATTCTTGGAATGTGGCTAACTTAAAGAAGTACTACGTATAGGCAATGCTCCGAATACAAGTACAGGTGCTACCTTACCCTTCTTGCTTAATGGCATTATCTTTCTTCTTTTGAATGAATAAAATATATTATTATGCTGTCTACTAATACTATGAAATTCCGTAAATGGCGTGTTACCAAAGGAACGTCTAGGAATACTATGAAATTCTCAACATGGCCGAAGTGCCTAGAAATACTATGAAATTCCGTAAATGGCGTGTTACCAAAGGAACGTCTAGGAATACTATGAAATTCTCAACATGGCCGAAGTGCCTAGGAATGCTATGAAATTCCGTAAATGGCGTGTTACCAAAGAAACGTCTAGGAATACTATGAAATTCTCAACATGGCCGAAGTGCCTAGGAATACTATGAAATTCCGTAAATGGCGTGTTACCAAAGGAACGTCTAGGAATACTATGAAATTCTCAACATGGCCGAAGTGCCTAGAAATACTATGAAATTCCGTAAATGGCGTGTTACCAAAGGAACGTCTAGGAATACTATGAAATTTTCAACATGGCCGAAGTGCCTAGAAATACTATGAAATTCCGTAAATGGCGTGTTACCGAAGGAACGTCTAGGAATACTATGAAATTCCCAACATGGCGTGTTACCGAAGGAACGTCTAGGAATACTATGAAATTCCCAACATGGCCGAAGTGCCTAGGAATACTATGAAATTCCGTAAATGGCGTGTTACCGAAGGAACGTCTAGGAATACTATGAAATTCCCAACATGGCCGAAGTGCCTAGGAATACTATGAAATTCCCAACATGGCCGAAGTGCCTAGGAATACTATGAAATTCCAAACATGGCGTGTTACCGAAGGAACGCCTAGGAATACTATGAAATTTATATGCAGGTACAGTGCAAGGAATTATTCAGGTCCACATTACGGCGGCGATGCAATATAAATTGGCTAAAACAATGAAGGAGAATCAATCTAAACAACAAAATATCAACAAGAAGCATCTCCAAAACAGGAGTAACGAAATAACAAATGATTTAGCAAGGAAAAATCGATCCAATCAATTAAATAGCAATACGGCAATGGAAAGGTACAAAACAGGAATAAAGAAATAACATAACTAGTCCTCGCCCGCATTACGGAGGCAACAAGAAGATCATCGACACTAAAGAGATTCATTTAAGAAGAGCTACTGCAGGAGGAGCACGACGGTAATTGACCGAGCTCAATCTCTTCGTCATCCGTCGTTGTGTACCCATCAGACTCATCACCATCAAAACGCTCCTCAGAAATGAGGGCATCAAAATTGGTCGTATGAGCCCCAACACAAGTCAGCGTCTGAAGCCGCGCATTGAACTCGGCTTCTTTTGCGAACTCGTGAGCATCCGAGGCCGCTTTACGGCGATCATCGTCAAAGGAGAGGTTACGGCGAGCTTCGATCATAGCTGCGGAAGCATCATATCTGGCACGGGACAAACGGAAATACTTCACCAACACGTTGGCCTTGGTCACAAGCAACTTTAATTTGCCGAAGTACTCGTCCTTTGCACGCCAATATCGATCCAAACGATGCTCCTGAACCTCAACAGCATGCTCGGCACGGCGAACGTATTCTCGAAAAGAGGCCGCCTGGGTTTTCAGCTTGGTCCGCAGTCGAGCACATTGGTCGGTCAATTTGACATTTTTGCTCATCAAAACAATGTAGGGCCACCTGTCAGGCACCTCACTAGCCGCACCAGATGAGACCTCGTCCCGGGCAGCACCAGTAGGTCCTAACCCCGGGTTAACTAGGCATGGAGAACCAGCCTGGTGTGACATAGTAGCATGTGCCTATAAAAAAAAAGAGGGGGAGAAGAACGAGAAGAGATGAATATAAAAAAAAAAAAAAGAAGAGAGGGAAAAAAGAGAAGAAAAAAAAAAAAAAAAAGAAGCTACAAAAAAAAAAAAATAGAGAGAATTTTTTATACAAGCTACAAAGAAAACGACAAAACAAGCTACTTTATTAATCCGACAACCCCTCAACAGACGCCGAAGTCTCTACTACATCGGCAAAATGAATATCTCGCAATAAATTAATTTGCGTCCCCAAATGCTCACGAATGACCGCCTCGATTCGGTTCAAGGCAACAGTGGTTTCAGTTACCCCGGCCTTCGCATCAACCATGCGCTCTGCCCGGGACACACCACTCATTCCTTTTATATGCTCCAGCACCTCTAAAGCGCGAGCTCGGGCCCAATACGCTTTGGCAAAGGATAGTAGCAGGTCCGCGTCCTCGAAAACGGCCTCAAGGACCAAGTTCAAGCTCGTCACACGACCTCGGGCTTCATCACGAGAACGTCGAAGGGCACCGAGAAGTTCCTTCGCTTTACCCTTATTTGCCGTATAATGGGCGGTCTTTTTACTAAATTTCTCTCCCAAATCACGTAACCGAATCGCCAAGTTGGAAATATGAATATTCAGACCCTCGATTTCCTGATAAGCACAAGTCAATTTCGCGGTAAGGGACGCCTTAGATCTTTCCAAATCTTCTATTACGTCACATACACTACGACTAGGCGAGGTCCAGACCACCATGGCAAGGGGGTTATTTGGTACCTGACAATATTTTGTTTTCACATCCTTCAAAATATGACGACCATCAAAAGAAATTAACCCAAGAAAGCCCAACAGAAAGAAAACACAGCACCTATATTATCACTTCCCCAAAAGAATCTGTTTCTAGATACACAAGAGACTAAAAAAAAAAAAAACAAAAAAAAAAACAAAAAAAATATACTATACATACTGCTAGAAAGATAGTCAAGGTTCCACCTGAGGAGATACTGGTGGGGGAACAACAGTAGCATCCGGTCGAGGAGTGGACGGGGCCGACATAGAGTGAGGACGCAGCGCTGTCGAAATTGTCTGTCCCGGCAGCCGAGGAAGCTCCTCTTCACGAAGATTCGACCAGTCTAAGGGTTTCGGCGGTGCACCATGCGGACACGGATACACCAACTCCGACCACGCCCTATCCGACAAAGGAACATTCGCGAAATTGAGCGCCCGCACATGAGCACAGTATACAGAGAAGTTGGCCATCATTGCTAACTTTGTCCGCTCCTCCGCGTGTGCCGTTTTCAGGGCAGTCACCTTAGCCCTTTCGGCTTCCACGTCCTCTGCCAGGAGCAAGTTCTCCTCCCCTAGTTGGTCATACTTAACGACCAGGCTCTCTTTTTCAGCCATCAATTGACCAACATCCTCGGTCACGTGCAGAAAGTCCGCAGACAGCTTGTCATAATTCTCGCCCAGGGTTTTATTCTCGGCGACCAATTTCTCTTTCTCGACCTCGAAAGCCGCAAGCAGATCCTTTATCTTCTGCTCATTCTCCTCGACTACGGCGTTCTTCTCGGCCACCAGCTTCTCTTTCTCAGCCCCTAGAGCTCCCAGCTGATCCCGTAGCGCCACGGTACTCACAACAATCTGCACTTCAACACATTAGATTCCAAACAAAATACAAGTACCAGACCTATATAGCGAAATACGAGCCCCACGTACCCTCAGCGCATCCGCGTGGGCCTGCTCTATAACCGACATTGTAGGTTGGGCAGATAGTCTTTCTGCATCCTTGAACACAAGAGGTTTCAGAGCCGTATACCCCATCTTCAAGGTTCGCGGTTGCTCCAGCAGTTCACCCCTACATCGGTCAATGTAACGGGTCATTGCAACCCCGTCAACCAACACCTTCTCGGCTTCGTCGAGAGCCTCATCCTCGACACCCGTCATAACATCCCCGGCATTCTCTTCGCTGCCTTCCATTTCCACCCCCACGTCCTCCTCCAACTGATCAATCTCAGGGGCCCTATGCTCGATCTCTTCCTCAGTACGGAGGGGCGAGCAAACGGGCAAATCTATCGGACCCTCGGTGGGGATAGGCGAGATGACAGGCAAAGTCATCGTACCCTCTCCCATGTTAGTCAAGAGGTTCATATGTCCGAATACATCGTCGATCGACCCCTGAAACACAATAATACCCATAGACCGGGCAAGAGCGAGGGTAACCAATGGAGAAGTCAGTAGCTGAAACAAGATGACTAATAAAGCAAAGCACTAGCGAACAAAATGACAAACAACCAAAAGACAAGAAAATCATAATACATATACACATACCTTGCCCGGCGCAGAGGCATCCTCGGCGGTATCCCCTTCGGCGGCAGCCACCGCCCCCTCGCCCGAGCCAACGATATCAGCCTCCTCGGTAACCGATGTATCGGTTCCCCTGGCCCTCTTCGTTACTCCACCAACAGGGTCAGACGCATGACGCTTAGACCGAACGAGTTTCTTCCCGAGCCGAGCAGCACTTCGAGCCCGGACCACTTTCAAGAACTCTTCCTCGGGCTCTTTGGGGATCTCGGGCGCAGGATTCCCCTTGGTCACCGACCCCATCGGGTACCCGAGCAGCATCGGGGCACTACGACTCGCCGGATCCGGCGTCGGTCCCGGCCCCCACCATTTCCAAAGAGCTAACAGAGCCTCTACATTGGGAGCGCCGAGGTCTGGCATAGTGGGAGCATTGGTAGCCGGCCCAGGAATCTGGTGTCCCGGACAAGCCCATTCACCAGACGCAATAACAATACCAAGATTGCGCTCTTTGTTGGTATCCGGCAAACCGATAACGAGCCGGCAAAAGGAACGCAAGGTTTTCAGATACGAGCTGCGACGCTCAAAGGTCAAACTATAGACTCCGAAGACATCCTTCAGTTCAATCGGTATTCCGGACAGCTCGGATAACCTTTGGATACCATTCAGAGTACGGTAACCATTTAGGGCCAGTTGGGCCGGAGCAATCTGGACGGCCTCAAAGAACGAAGCCACCCAGTTTGTAAAGGGCAGTCGAAGACCCCCAGTGAAGAATGCCGAAGAGCGCACAGCCACCTCGCCGGCAGGAACAAATCCCAGCACCTCCTCGTCAGAAATAGGAAGCCGGATATGTATGTTGTCAGGTATTCCGGCAAGCTCCTTAAAATCCTTTTCTACGAATGTGCCAATTTGGGCCACACTTTGGCTCAGAATTTCCTATCCAAACATCATCAAAAGTCCATCAATATACTAACCAAATACACAAACAAGAACCACATCAATATAACGAGCGCCCCCCCCCCCCCCCCCCACACACACACATTAACCAGATACATAAGAATCATCAGACATATATAGATAACCTGAACCATATACCAACGACACACCTATGACCACAACGACAAATCAAATACAACTCCTAAAAAGAGGGAAGGGGGGAGAACGAAAAATCACTTACAGTAATCATTATGAGCAAGCAAGCGCGAACAACAGCAAGTCTTTCAACAAAACCACGAAACCCTAGATCAAGCGGCCGCACTCTTTTCCTTTTTGGCGGGAAGAATATGCTTTAGAGAGAGAGATATTTTCTTCAGCAAATTCTGTGATAAAAATAAAACAGGATTACTTGGCACAATAGAAAGGAGTGGAGTCACAAAAAGAATAAAATAATAACTGTCCTTTCGTGTAACAGAGGTTTACCTTTTCTCCAACCATACAAAAGTCAACAACCGCTGATATTTTTAACATATAAACGCTTCAGATTTTGCCACGTCAGCGCGTATCCCACTACCCAAGGCAGTTCACATCATTACACCTAAATAAACGGCCAGTGGACCCTACCACGAAAAGCTTCCCACATACGCTACCACTATTATCACACCGAGAATGTCCCCCGATTAAAGTTCCTCGACGCCAAACCAATTCTTACCCAAAGGGCACACCGAACAAGGTGGACGAAGACCGTTTCTAGCTTGACGGCAGGGAGCATCAAGTCTACCAACGCTCTCCGGGGGGATAACCGGGCATATTGTTCGGTGTATGCTGAGGGACATCAAATGATATCAACATAAAAGAGTGAAGCAAACAGGAAATAAAATAGGACAGAATCAAGTGCAAGACAAGTTTTATTCATCCACAAAGGGGGAAACACAAACAATACAACAGAAAAAGAAAATACACCCATCCTACTTTTTCGAACTATCCCCCATAACAACATCCCTCTTCGCCAAAAGTTCCTCCAGACGCTCCTTCTCCCTAACCAAACGAGAAATCGCCATCTCAGCCTGTTTCAAGGCGTAAGTCTGAGACTCGCATTTTTGCTCGGCCTTGAAACGAGCAGTGCCCTCCTCGTCCCAATATTGTTTAAACCTCCTCGCTTCAGTCCGAGCACACATGAGATCATGTTTCAGCCATGACATCTCAATTTCTTTTAGTTGAAGAGGAGTCAAATCCTCCTCCCCAAAGCCAGGGGGACGAGGTAGCAAAAAGGTAGGCTCCTCTCCCATAAGGGCTTTCTTTTTGGAGGCAGACCTAGTGATGGGAGCCATCTCACGCGAAAGCAAATTATAAAACAAGAGAGAGGTAGAAATTGGTAATGAGATACAGGCAATAGGGAGCATTTATAGAGAATCAAAAAGCACAAAGTACGAAGCGTTACAATGGTTCACAAGACAGGCACGAGATACGAAAAGATACAACTGGTTCATCAAATACAGAAGATAAAATACAAATAGCAAAAGGGGAAATACATAAGAAAACCAGCCCAATCTAAGGATCACTAGGGGGAAAAACCGAACTGCCAGACCGAGAGAAAGCAAAACGAGCAGAACAATTCAACCGAGCTTGGTAGGAATCGTTCATGGCGACCAAATCGTCATTCTCCGAGGAGAGCCTGTTATTTTCCGTAGTAAGAACCCTGACGCGCTCCACGAGCCGAGCATTCTTTACCATTATGCTAGCTAGGCCTTGAGGAGAGTTGTCAAACTCATCTTGAGAATGGTCCCAAATTTCCTCGGCATCATACCAGAAGTTGGCCAGATGGTTTCTCTGTAACAACAAGTGATCGAGCTGGCGACTCAGTGCCGAGATCTCGGTCCACTTCACCGTCTCTTCGGGATAAGAGCCGAACAAGCTCAAGGCCAAAACGCCATACTCTTTCTCAAGTCTTGCCATCCGACGGCGGACCCGAGATACCTCAGTGTCCAAGCCCTTCATCTGAGCATGATATCTCACCACAAGTCCAGACATTCTGGGAAATTGTTATAGTACGGAAGAAAATAAAGGGCTGAGGAAGAGAGAAGCAAAAAGAAAAAAGAGATGATAAACTACCAAAGAAAAGAGAAGTACTTATAGAACGGAGAATATGATATTTTATGACCTTGCTTGGGAAATTGCATATTTCCTGACATGCTTGGGGGCATGCACCTTTCCTGACCTATTAGGGAGCATGCACATATGTTTGACAGTGATGGGGACATCTACTGACATCTGAGACTACAGTGCAGAAGAAATAAAGACGAGATATTCAAAGATCTAGATTCCAGACAAACAACAAACCACAGGTACAATATAAAAAGAAATGCAAAAATAAAAGGGCAAAAATACTTTTCATTAATGAATATGGAATACATCATTGTTCATTACATCAAAAGACAATATTACATCGAGGTCTGTTACATCAAGGTCTATTACATCCGAGATAAAAACCTATTACATCCGAAAAGAAAACCTATTACATCCGAAAAGATCTATTACATCCGAGAAGAGCTAGTACAGAAGATCAGGCAAAGGATCAACTATATCAGCTGACCAAGTGAGCAGGAGACGCCAAAAAGAAAAAGTAAGAAGAAAGAGAAAGGAAAAGCAAGAAGAGGAAAAGAAGAAGAGTGCAAGAAAAGAAGTGATAAGAAAGAAGAGTCAAAAAGAAAAATGACCAACCCTAAATGTAACACAAAACCCTTTGGATCACAGGGCTGATTGTTACATCGTAGTGGTGCAAAAAAAAAAGGGGAAAAAGAAAGAGGAGGCACAGAAGAAAAACAGATGAGAAGAAGATAAAGAAATGAAGGAGACAGACAACTAAAAAGGAAGTCAATGAAACAAAAAACAAAGGGGAAAAGAAAAGAATAAAAAGTACGAGAGAACAGAGTATAAAAAAAAAAACACAAGAGAGGAAGAGGAAGAAATGAGGGAAACTGAGAAATAAAAAGAAGAAAAAGAAAGAGATGGGAAAAGATGGGGAAAAGCAGAGAAAAATAAAAAAAGAAGGGGGAAGGTTAGGGGGAAGTCGATCGGTATCGATGAGAGGGCCCGGCAGAGACATCCCTGTCCCTCAGCGTCGGGTTCCCCCTTAGCATCTCATTCTCTTCGACTAGAGCCTGACAAGCACGTCGGCAGTAAGCCAGTTCGGATCTTAGCCAAGTTAATTCCCGAACCATCTCGGTATGGTGATAACGCATCACCTTCAATTCCTCCTCGGCATCCCTCAACAGCCTTTGTACCTGGTTATAGGAGGCTTCAAAGGCCTCCACTTGCAAAGCTAATGCTGATTGGGTGAAAGGACCAGACATCTTAGGGAAATTATAAGATGAGGGTCTATATATGGGGGAAAATAATATGATAAGAATTGTGGATGTAACCATGCTGTAAGCAGGTATTTATAGATCAATTAGATGAGGGCTGGTATTGAGAGTCGCAACCGTTCGCCAATGGGTACTAAGAAGCGATGGCAATTAAAAGACGTCTGTTCAAGAAAGAACGTTTGGATTCCCCAAAGGTTCTAAAAAAGCGTGAGTAATTAAAACCCACTCTTGTTCACAAAACGCTTGGATTCTTACCAATATTTAAAGGGGGTAAGTAATAATGGCAGCAAAACACGCGTCATTTTTGGGAAGGGCAGCGGTTCAAATAAATATCCCAGATCTTTTGCACAAAGCTCAAGAAAACTCTGGTGAATAAGATTTTTTATGCACAAGGCTCAAGAAATCTTATTGGTCCCTAGATATAAAGAGTAAGAAGGTCCAATGGATAAGATCAAACGCAAGGCCCAAGAAAAGCATTAATGAGGCCACAAGCGTGCGCAGTCAAAATAAATTGCATTGGGAAAGTAATTCAGATATAAACAAGAAAAAGAAATCTTTATTGATTGGTTGATACTTCGTTACAGAAGAAGCACAAAGAGGAAATACAATGAAAACAATAAAATCATTTCATAGAAGGGCCCGCTTCGTCATTTGGTTTCCCCTTCGACCGAGCATACACTTCCTTGAGGGCCAGTTTGTAAGCCCTCTTGGAAGCAAGTTGCCTATCTCTGGAGGCCTCGAGCTCTTTGATCCGAGCACGAGCGCGAATACTGTCGAGCAAAGACCTCTGATGCTCCTTCTCCAGGGCATCCAATCGCTCGTCTAGTTCGGCGGCCCGACGAGCTTCCACCGACAACCTGGCAACCCTCTTCTCGAGATAACGCACCCTCTGAACTTCCTCTTCAAGACGAGCAACGTATTCAGGAAGGTTGTCACCATAGTTTTCAAGAGGAAAAGCCATTTGTTCGTTAATAAAGAATGAACTGCATAAAGAATACTGGGACAGTCCCCTTTTATAAGAAGAAACAAGGAGTAGATCAAAGGTCATCTCGAATAAATACAACCTCTTGAACTTCCCAAGAGCATTTACGGCGAATTAACCACAGTTCTAAATCCAATTAAAGTCATCCAAAAAGACATCAAGAAGATAAACAGACAAGAACAAGGAAAGGGAAATATTTCATTAATTTCGAAAACTTCGATTACAACTGAGGAGAAGACTCCCCATTCAAGAGAAATTACGATAGAAATTACAAAAGACTAATTAGTTCGAGGAAGAGCCTTCTTCATCGTCATCCGAACTCGGTTTAGACCGAGCATGCAACTCCTTGAAGGCAAGCTTATAGGCCCTTTTTGCTGCCTTCTGCTTAGCCAGATTAGCCTCGAGCTTCTTTATATGCTCGTAGGCCCAATCCCGATCGGCCATCGTCACATGATGATCAGAATCCATGTCAGACAACCTTTTCTTGTAGTCTGAAACCTTGGCCACGAGTTTTTTATTCGCGGTACGAGATTTCTTGATTTCCGTTTCTAAATATGAAATATAATTAAAGGAGCTCTCACCAGTAGAACCAGAAGAAGCCATTATGCCACGGGCAAATTAGTAGTAAAATGCCTAATTATGGAGGGAGCACACCCCTTTATAGGAGTTTTCCTCGAAGAAAGATATTAGGATAGGAATTATTAAATGTGCCCCCCCCCCCTTGGGAACCGTCACGAGTCTATTGCGTTTCTCGGTGAAGCATTGGGAAAAACAAGACCGAAGTAACGTTCTCGACAAACCGAACATGACTCCCCCGACATGGAAACCACGCCGAGGAAGTCAGGGAGCACTTGATAGAACATAAAAATCAGACCCGAATATTCTATTTGGGTAATAATCAACCCACCTTATAAATGGGTATCCAACACTTAAATGGGTCGTCTCATACTTTTTATAGGAATTGAGTTTTTACTATTAAAAGCCCAAGCCCAATCAAAGGGGGACCCATGTCTGGAAAATCCCTGGGATGAAGACATTTGTCAATATCCTAGAAGGCGCAGTTGCCTATAAATAGCCAACTACCCCTCCTAGAAAAGGACCAGAAAATCTATCCAAAAAATATAGAGAGAAGTTGAGAAAAGAGAGAAACTAACCAACGCACACCACTTCTAGAAATAAACCGAGAAAAGACAGCCGAGCACCGAATAAAAGGGGAGAAAGATCAAGACGAGAGATTAAATAGTCATATCGAGCACAATTGTCGAAACCGAAATACTAGTCCGAGCAAGTGTAATAGTCCTAACAAGGATAATAATCCGAGCAATAATAAAGATCAGGAAGTATCCTTTATTCACCGTTGATTTACTATTATATCATTGTTGAAAAGCCTAACGCGACCGACCAAAGTTATGGCTTTATCACTATCCTTCTTATCAACAAGACATTTTAAAACGGCGAGGCCTAAGAAACGAGGATAAAATTGGGAAAAAAATGACAATGTTGTTGATAGAAGGAGACGATGGCGGTTTGCTTAGAGGGTTGAGTCGTTATGTTGTATTAGAGACTTTATCTGGAAAAAAATATAAGGACTATCATGGGTGAGTTAACTGCTAAATGACGACGTGGCCGACGAGGACGCCATGTCCTATGAGGGGAAGAATCGATGACCCAGATTTTCAGAGTGAAATTTCGTGGTAAAGTGAAGTGGTGTGCGCCGGTGCCATAACAAACATATATGAGAGTACATATATGACATTTATAACAAGGGTTTTTCAAGTTATGCGGACGAGGACGAAATTGAGTTTAAATAGACAATATTATCGGTAGAAGGGACGTTGACGGTTCAGCGGAATGGTTGGATCGTTACAGTTAGGATGTTAACACGATTTTTAGTAGTTTAATTGTTATTATTCAGTTTGATCAATTTACTATTTTGTTATTTAGGTTTCAATCATTTTTAGAATATTTTTCGAGAGACGACTTCCAATATTTCATTATGTTGAATTGATTAGATTTGAAGTTGGTTCACATCTAAAGTTTTTCAGTTTTCCCATATCAATTTCTTGAATACTAGCATGTAGCTAGGACGATTAGTTTTAAAACCTAATCTATTTTTCTCATTCATTTTCCAACAAAAAAGTTATTATGGGTGAATCATTTTGTTTTGTAGTTAATATATTTTACATTATATAAACAATCAATGTTGATGTACTACGCCAAATATTTGATACTTACGTGTGTGTTGAAAATATTAATTACTATGTCTCAAATTCGAACTGCTAATATTTATCTTCTCTTGATCTTTCATTCATGTCGTTTTAATGTTTGTATATAGTGAAGTTTCACTGCAAGCAATCAAATGTGAAATACAAAAAGTGGGGAACGTTTGTTTATCCTTGAGACCATTTATGTAACGACCCGGTACTCCGACAATACCGTCATCATTTGATTTCTACCACCAATACTGTCCGCTTTGGTCCAATTTCGTCATTGCTTCTTGAGCCATACGACTTTAAAAGATATTGATGATAAGAAGGAGCATACTGCTATATCATATACCATATAGCTACTCACATATCAAGACGATGTGAAATAGTAAATTCTTCTCTTTATCACGGCATTTTCTACGAAAATCCGGAATATTAAATTCTTTCCCCTTTCAGACATTACGTCCTTGTCGGGCACGCCGTCCTTCTGGGGTTTACTTACTCGTACTAGTCCCAATATCGGCTAGATTGCGGCTCTGATACCAATTGTAACGTCCTCCGACTAGACCGCCACTATCTGCTTTCTACCACCAATACTATCCGCTTTTATCCAATTTCGTCATGACTTCTTGGGCCGCATGACTTTAAAATGCATTGAAAATAAAATGGAGCATACTTCTAACTTATATAGCAAATTGGTACTAACATATCTAAGCGATGTGTGATAGCCAATTCTTCTATTTATCACGGCATTTCCTACGGAAATCCGTTACAATTTAACCATCACCACCAATTACATCTCAGTGACGGGAATGTCTCACGATAAAGAGATATGCCTTTTTTCCTACTACAAGCAGCATTTATTGTGTGTACTGAATGCACAAGTGATCTTCATGTTCATGTAGAATTGGAATCGCTCCGATTTTCTCCAAATAGAAGTTACTATGTATTATGACCAAGCCGAAAGTGGCGGCATATATAATCTGCTGAACTTGCCAGTTGTTGACATTGCAAATATATCCCTGGGATATTGTTTCATAGTTCCTACTTGGCTAACAAAGATGATAAACAACAGTTCTTGTATATGCATCATATTGAGAAAATCATTATAGTATATCGTAAAAATTAATTTGGAGAAAACAAACTATGAGAAATAAATTAATTAACAATCGCATCTAGCCTTGTGTAATTGTTATAATCACTCCAGTATACAAGATTACATATAAATCATACTCCAAATAGAATTGTCTACTTGCTAGTAACATATCTATTCATTATCATTAACTGGAAACAAGATACGAACAAGAATATTTCTTACCCAAGACTGACTTGGTGACCAAGCATTAATCGGATTGGGTTTCAATAACCGAGAAACAAAATAGCATTATAGTGATATACAACAATGTTTTTAAAAAATCCGTCTTTAGGCGATTTATAGCTCGCTTTAGCTCAAGGCGTAGAGAAACATTGTTGAGTTTCAGGGAAAGCCCACAAAACTCGTTTTTTGCGCGTCAATACTCTGAAACACGTCTTGGTATTAATTTATATAGCTCGCAGTATTGCTTACGTAAGTGGTACTTACGCGATTCAGCGACGCTTTAGCGATTTAATACACTAAATTACACAATATTTGTCAATTACATTACCAATTCATAAATGAGGACATATTACTAAAATTTCGTATAAAAGGTTAATTAAATAATGATTGATACGCATATTATACCTTTAAAAACCAACATGAAAAAACAGGAATGAAAACTTTATTTAATTAGGATAGTCCAATATACCCATTACAATGCAATAAAAAGTAAATATATAAACTTGAAACACACAAAGCGTTAATTCAATTCTGAAAGGAAATTGAGTATCTTGATCTTGTCAAGGATAGACCTCTATGAGAGACCTCAAGCCTAAAACTGGGGTGATCTTATAGTCGCTAAATCCTGCGTCTGAAAATAGTTTTGCCCATTCCGTCTCGTTTCTCTCTTTTCCGGTGTATAAAGTCATCACCATCATGTCAACCAAGAGTTGCGTCTCAGTAAACTCGGCATCACTGCCTTTTTTGTTGTCTACCGTCATGTCTATGATAATTACTTTCCCTCCTTTTTCTTTACTCGGGATTGCTTCTTTGCATTTCTTTAATATTTTCACACTCTCCTCGTCGCTCCAATCGTGCAATATCCACTGCATATCAATTTAACAAAGATATATGAGACAGTTTTTTAATATTTTTACCCCGCCTTTAACAGAATGTCAACATGAAGTTTAGCCCAGACTCCCAGTTCGCCAATGTGAAAATTTTATTTTATTTTATTAATAACTCTTACTTTTGTAGGTTGATTTACGGACAACAGGGATCAAACATTGATAATAATGAGCTAGAATTTTAGGCTCTCAATTAATTGGAACAAACACCTTGCTTGCCAATGTGAAGTTATGAATGTGTAAATCACACTACTGAAAAGTCTAGCTTCCACCAATCATAACGTCCTAGTTATTTCTTTTTTTTCAATGTCACAAAAAACCCATTCATTTAAAAACAGACATGCACACAAGAACCGCACCTCATATGTACCTACGTGTCAATTAACTCCATCCAAATTGAATTATTATTATATTTTCAAAATTTTGAGGGTATTAACCCCGATAACCTTATAAGAAATAGAATTTTTTTTATACGATTGAAAAAATACAAAAAAAGATTTGTTTTTATTATATAATTATTTAATTTGACTCTACAATAGTAAATTTTTTGATTTGACCATACAAAGATTTTTTTACTATTTGATTTGAAAATTTATCGAGAAAAACTCTACGTAAGTGTAAACGTTTTTCATTTCAAATATTAAACCAAAACTCGGATATCGTATCACTAGTATCTATCTAGCTAATTCTTTAATTGTGAACAACCTAATATTTCTCATAGATTTACTAAATTAAGCCCCAAAAATATTTTAATTTATTAATAAATAAAAACTAAAATCATTCATGAATCGATCTATGAACAAAAATTTAAGCTAATAATGAAAAATAAATACTTACTTAATTGATTGTACAAATTGAATGATGTTGATTTGAGAAGAAACAACTATTAAGAAAATTTGAAGATGGTGGCCGTCATTTTTAGGGTTGTATATTTTCTCCAAATATAAAATCATTCTTGTATGTTCTAACAAAAATCAAAATCATTCATGTTCACAAATAAAGAATTATCAAGAGAGATAGTGATACGATAAAATAAATCGGAATTCTGGTTTAATGATTGAAATGAAAAACTTATACACTTATATAGAGTTTTTCTCGATAAATCGTCAAATTAAACATTAGAAAAGTTATATGTATCTTCAAATCAAGAATTTTATTATTGTAGAGTCAAATAAAATAATTATATAATAAAACATTTTTTTTTTGTATTTTTGCAATCCTATAAAAGGAACTTTCTATTTCTTATAAGGTTATCGGGTCGATAACCTCGAAAATTTGAAATTAGATCAATAGTTGAATTTGGATCAAGTTAATTGACACGTGGGACCCGCAGTGCGGGTTTTGCGTGACTGTTTTAAAGTGAGTTGTTTTTTTGTAACAATAAAAGAAGTAGACAATGGAATGACATGTAGGACGTCAACTTGTGAAATCCACGTCCCTTATATATTATTTGCTAAAGAACAATGAAAAAATAATCCCCCAAATTATAACTGGAAATTACAAATAATTTTTGCAAATTATTAATCCAGTATGTACTTTGTGAGACATACTGATTTAAGATTGTTGTTTGAGCGAACCGGTGATCATGAAGAAAACTACTGATCTAAGTTCCTAAACTGGATCACAAATTTGTATACTGATACAAGCTAATAATCTTGAATATATTTAGTTAGGTGATTAGTATGCGTGGCTTTACTTACCTTTAGCATGACAGCATCTGAGGGTGGGATCTCCACAAACATGTCACCTCCAACAAATCTCAAGTTATTGCTACCTTCTAAGCCACTTACGACATGTGGAAGGTCGAAAACAGTGCACTTTAGTTCCGGAAAAGCATCGGCAATGCTTTTCGCAACAGTTCCTGTACCACCACCCACATCAACCAACGAATTCATCCCCATGAAAACATCCCTACACTTTTTAAGCACCACACTTATCACAAGCCGAGCATCACTAGCCATAGCATCGTTGAAAAGACCTCCAAACCTCGATTCTTCTGCACCATATTCCCAAATCCCCTTTCCATGAGCCGTATTGAACGGTGTTAGATCCTCGTTTTGAAACCATTCACTCACATAGTCACACGGTTTAGTCAAAACCGGATCAAGTATGGTTAACAAAAATGGTCTAACATTCAGGGGTTCGTCTTCAAGGAGTAGACGAGAGGCAGGAGCGAGAAGATATCCATCTTCCTCTAGTTTATTCTCAACAAGGACTCTTTCCTTGGTGAAAAATCCAAAGTGAACTAGGAGGTTCATTAGACGGAGAATATTTTGAGCTTTCGCTTGATTGATAGGGAGACAAGCGTTGAGCTCTGAAAGAGTGATCGGTTTTCCATGTTTGTGGACAATGTCGGGAATACCCAGTTGTACCGCGCATTTAAGAGAAGCCGAGTTTATGAAGTTGAAAATGCAATTCCAGATGTGAGCTTGAGAATAAAGTATCTCACTCTCCTTCCCAATATTCGCTAAATCCATCTTAATTTTAATTTGCTGGATTAATATTTTAGAAGTCTATGTTCCAAGCTTGCTAGAGATGCCTATTTATAGCAGTAGGAGCTCATGAATTAGCAATAGTATTATCCACATGGATCACATGTCAATACTTTTTCCCCATATCTACCTTTTCCAAGTAGTTTTAAATAAATTTCAGTTAATGTTATGTTACAAGTTATTGGTTTCATGTCATGTTAAAGGTAGGGCAGTAGATTTATATGGTTAAATATTTTGAATGGAGCCTCAAATCTCACGCATCTAAAACCAATGTATGTATATCAAATGAGTTTGGATTTTTATACTATATTTTTTCTGAAAAAACGTACAAACCGTAGAAAAAATCTACGGTTTACAGTGATTTACTGTAAACCGTAGATTTAATCTACGGTTTACAGTCAAATTGTTCTTGCGGTTTCAAATTGTCTCACGGGTTACCTTGTCATCATATTATGAGTGAACATATTTTATTCGGAAAGCCTCTTCCTCTAGAATATATTCATCCATTCTGGAAAAAATTAGACGTAATTGATGATAATGGTAACACCGATGATTATGGGGTAGAGGGTGATCTAGAAGAGTTTAAAAGTGTTTATGCTAGCAAAACTAATGTTGAAAAACGGCGTATGAAAACACAACTCCGAGAGATAACCGTACCATCTAGAACATCCATGAATGACCCCGAAATGAGACAAAATAGGGGGAGACCTAGAAAGTGAGACAATTCTAGTAAGATAGATAAGTCGGGATGGGAGTTTGTGGAGGAACAGAGTGCTGGTGCTAGTAGAGACAAGGGCAAAGGTAAGGCGGATGAAACACCGGAGGTAAGGGTAAACCCAACTAGGAGGCCGCGAAACCAGAACCTTAAACCCACCCCCAATAGGCAAACATTCCTGTACAGTGACCAAATATGGGTCATGTTACATAGTTACATCGAAACGGTTTATGATGTGCGTGGGGATGGTAACTGTGGGTTCCGGATACTTGCAAATGCGACGGGTAAAGAGCATAGAGAAGATGATTGGTACGCGGTAAGATGTGAGTTGTTTCAAGAGCTGCAGCAAATGAAAGGTGTTTATTATGAGATGTTTGAGAATCTTGAATTTGAAGGTTACCGGTATGATTATATTTTATCAAGTTTAAATTTTTATCATGCTACAAATCCCACCCCTTTTGACAAATGGATGAGATTTCCGTTTTATGGTTTTTTAATTGCTTCTCATTACAATATGCCAATTGTATTGTTGTCCTTATGACAAAATAAAAATAGAGGGGTACAAGTATGGAACGCCACTTTTTTACCTCTTTATACTGATCCGCCTCAGGAAACGACATATTACATCCCGACTGTAATGGTGTTCGTCAACAGTTGTCACTATGCTTAGGTTATTCCTAAAGAAGGGATCTTCCCAATGGCAAGTATTATATCACAGTGGAAACAAACACGCACTGAGGCAGCTGCGCCATGGAAGGAACTTTTTCGACCAAATTTCAAGTTATATATGGCGCTGGAAAGGCAATCGGGAAAGCAAATTGCAACTGAAGAAGATGTTATAGACCTATCACCATAATCAGTTTTTTATTTTTAATTTTATGTAAATTACTCCTTTTTTGAAGTTGTTGTAATTAGTTTTTTATTTTTATTTTTATTTTATGTAAATAACTCTTTTTTCCAAGTTGTTGTAAATTTATATGATCATGTTTAATAAATATGTTTTATGAAATTTAGTTAATATTTGCATATTGAGTTAATTTCTTTTATGAAAATTATATAATTTATGATTGTTTCATTCAATAAAATTGACGATTGACAACAAATTGACGATTTAATTAATGTTTCATATTGCGTTATACAAGTTATATCAGTCCCATAAAAAACTATTCATATCTATCTATATTATTACTATATATATATATATATATATATATCTTAAATATATCTCTGTCTCTGAAAAACCCTGTCTTGAATGTCTTGTCAGAATGTGAATAAATAATTTAATATCTATCTTTTTTATAACTCATTTTAACTAAATAACCATTTATTCTCTTAGTTAAACTTGTTTCTGGCCAAGACCCTCCTTGCACATCTTTTTTCTTGGGTAATTTCTAAAATAACCAACCCGTTAAAAAAAACACTACAAGCCGTAAAAGTAATATACGGTTTGTAGTGTAAAAAATATGTTTGTTGAAATTTAGTTCATGTTTGCATATTGAGTTAATTTTTTTTATGAAATTTATATAATTTATGATTGTATATTTCAAACCAAAAACAAACCAAAAATACTTCACAAAAATTGACGATTTAGTTAATGTTTCAATAAATCTCAACTTATACACTTGACAAAAAGATAACATGAACTAAAAATATAAAATTTATCAAATCAACTTTTTTTGTGTAAATTTGTGTAAATTTTGTGTTTATTTTGAGAGATTGTTAGAATTTTGGTAATTTATTTTATGTCAAATTTTAAGAATAAGGCATTAAGTTTTTTTATTAAAAAAATCATGTTTAATTTGAAAAAAATATTCAGTATTTTAATTTTAATTGTTAAAATTGACTAAATTTATTTTATGTAACTTTTTTTTATGAAAAAACGCTGCAAACTGTAGATTTAATCTACGGTTTACAGTGATTAACTGCAAACCGTAGATTAAATCTACGGTCTGCATAAAATCACTGCAAACCGTAGATTAAATCTACGGTTTGCTGTGTTTTTATGCAGACCGTAGATTTAATCTACGGTTTGTATATAATCACTGCAAACCGTAGATTTTTTCTACGGTTTGTACGTTTTTTCAGAAAAAAGTATAGTATAAAAATAAAAAATCATACTAAATTAAATGCACGAAATTGACAAACTTTTTTGTAAAAGGACAATGCGTTTAATGGCAGTAGTACTATATTACACATTGTAAATGTGTTGAGCTGGCCAAGCTCTTTGAGTTTGATTTGACATCTTCACATGTCCCATATTTATTATTTTATAATTGAAGACATGGCATAGGTTCCCAATCACACCAACTGACGGAGTGAAATACAAGAGTGAGTGAGAGAAAATTATACTGGGAGTATATATTTTTCTTTTCAGTGCTGAACACTTTAATAAAACTTGTGAGAAAACTGAACGTAATTTTTCGTAGTTGTATTTATGAGTTGTGATAAAAGTGTTGTAAACACTAGAGAAGATTTACAAGTTTCGTTTCTTGTTCTGAGTTTTGAGATAAACTGACGACAAAATGCCTAAAATCACGTTTGAAGTCGATGCTTCGTTTATTACAGAATATCAAGTGGCAAATTGAGAAAAGCTAAAGGACCTGAAGTGCAATATTTGAAATCTAAAGAGATATCACGTGGCACATGCATACGCGGTATGTTAAAGGAAAAGGAAATACTCCCAATTCGTTTGATCAAAGTTCAACGTTAATGAATAAAGGATAATATTGTTATAAAACGACCCTAAATAGCTCAATAATATATTAAGTATTGAAAACGTAAATAAAAAATGAACACGAGATATAACACTTTTCGACGTTTTAACACTTCTGGGTAGAACTATACTCTATGGAAAAATCATTACCTTTTTATGTGTACGAAAGTGTAAAAGTACAAAGTACAATATTTGGTACTCCACTATTTCGCCCTACTATATAGAAAGAGAGATACATGTGCAGAGAGTGGATCGCGGATCGCCTTCCCCGACCAAACTCCGGTCAAAAAGTTGTTGCAACGGTAGAGTTTGTCGGAACGGTGTTGGAGTGTTTTGGGAGCTAATTTCTAGAGAGAGGGAGTGTATTTTGGGTTAATGACAAAAATAATAATTTGGACTCTTTTTATATTTAGCTAGAGGGTACCAAAAGCAAATTAAAATATTTGAATATGGTACATGCTAATAAAAAATACATTCATGCACAATTTGGACACCTAGTGAATTCGTTGTAAAGTTCTTAGTGGACAGGTGTCCTGATATTTTCAGCACATTTTATAAGGAAGACACATATAATCACTTATCCACCTCTAGTAAACACGAATTAATTGGAGGTTGGTAACCTTTTAAAAAAATTATTAGTTTAGTACCCTTTTGACGTCTAGACCGATAATAGACAGATCTAGAAGTTTCATGTTTTACACATTTCCTAATTCTAAAGATAGGCGGCTCAAATTTCCATACACAGATCTAAAAGTTTAATGTTTTACACATTTCCTAATTTTAAAACTAGGCGGCTCAAAATTTCCATGAAAGTGACCCATTATGTTGTGGATGTTTATGATGTTATGTCACTAAAATAGTCAAAAATATTCACATGTAAATCCAAATTATTTGAATTTTATATATCTGGAAAGATAAGACATAGGTCTAGACTTCTCATTTACATCATGTGCTCGAATTCTGAGAAAATTTAACCCAAAATGGTAGATCAATCCACCTTGTCCGATGGTCCATAACTGTTTGGGCTAAAGTACTAAAAGAGCCATAACTAGTATCATATAAACCCAAATATAGTAAAATCTATATCTAATTTTAACCCGGGGCCAAGAAAATATCTAACACTTTTATGAATATTGTAATCTCAAAATACTATTTATTGAGGCCTAAAACTTAGTTTTAAAACTAATGTATCACCAAAAATATAAATATTTATAGAATTACTACATAATTTGACTTACTTGAATACTTGTGTAAAGATACTAATGATTCATATTTAATAATAGAATAGATGGAAACATTTTTATTTTATGTTAGTTTATTCTTTAATACTTGTATATTTACATTTTTACTACTAATAATAAGGATAGAATTTTAAATGTGTTACTAGAACGCTATAATTGTTTTTTTGAGAGCAACACTACTAGTAAATGCAACAAGAGATCACTATTAACTTATTTAGTAATAGGGCGTTGTAACTAATACATTTTTTTTTATATAAATTGTGGGGGGAAAGCCCACCTTTTTATTAATAAATGGAATTATCAAATAACCAGTAACATCAAATGAAACACTAAAACTACAAGAAATGAAACTTGAAAAACTAAAACCAAAACTTTACAACTTGAATGACTAAAAAGAATTATCTTAAAGAACTTTAAGGACCATCATAGCACTGGCCTTTGTAACTCACCCAGACCAAATAACACGTGTATCCATTCCCCCAAATTTCTATCTGAGAATGAGAACCGTCCCACTTAAGAGAGAGAAACCTTCATCTTCTTCATAGGAAACTTCTTCAATCGCAACCATAACCCATCAAAACCTTAGGTTAGGTATCCCTTTTACTTCCAAATTTATGATGTTCTTCAATTTTTGATTTAAATCACCTATTTTAAAGAAATCTTTAAACCCCTCATCACAGCCCATATTTGCTAGCGCATCTGCTGCTCTATTTGCCTCTCTAACTACGTGCTGCATCAGGTATTCTTTGTCCTTCAATTTAAACTTGATTTCATCTATAATTGGTCTAATTTGCCAAGGAGCTGTCATATTTTTTGTGATTATATTAACCAATTGTAGCGAATCACTTTCCAAAATAATTCTATCCATGTTCTTTAACTGTAGCATACGTAGAATAGCTATAGCTTCTGATTCTATAGCTGATTGTCCTTTTGCCTTGTCTTGAAAACCATAGATAAAATTTCCCTTAGGGCCTCTAATTAAACCACCTATACCACAGGAATTGGTAATAGATTTAAAGCACCCATCTGTGTTGATTTTTACATACCCAGTTGGAGGATTTAGCCATTTCACTATAGAGACCCTCTTAACTCTAGCCACTGGTTTTGTAATGAATATATCATTTAAAGTCCAACACCTTGGAAAATTTTTGTTGTTTTTGGAACTTAAGTACAACATATCAGAAATTTGGGAACAAATTGTAGAGGAGATCATTTCCTTGTTGTCAAATTTATAACTGCACCTAGCTTTCCAAATCATCCAAACAATTATAGATGGTAATAACTTCAGAGTGAAAGAATTGATACCATTTTTTTCCTTTCTAGCTGTTGACCACCAAGTTAAAAATCTCCCTTTAATACTAATATTAGTATTAATTATACCCATCAGCCCACCAAAGTGATTCCATATCTCTAGAGCTATCTTCCCAGAACTAAACAAATGCTCTGTATCTTCTTCTTGTTCACCACAGCACTCACACTTTGATGCTAATTGTATACCAAATTTTTTTACTGCAGAGTCTAATGGCAAGGATTTGTTGAAGAGTTTCCATACGAAGCATGTGATTTTCAAAGGTAAATCCTTATCCCATTTATATTTATTAAACCAACTATCTTCATATTTTATTCTAGTAACATCCCAAGCAGATTTAAAAGTAAAATTTCCCAACTTTTCATTTTTCCAAATAACCTCATCCTTTCCAAAAGTATTAGCTTTGAAGTCTTCTTTAAACAGTGATCTAAGATGAATAGGAATTTGCTCATTTATAATTTGTTTATCCCATCTTCCATTTTGCAGCAAATCTTTGACTTTTAGACTATTATGAATATTTGCATCATTTATTTTTCCTGTACCCAACCAATTGTCCAAATTAACAGAAATATTGCCATCCCCTACTAACCACTGCATACATGCTTCTGCTCTTTCTCTTACTAATAGCATTCTATTCCATGTATTGATCCCTGTTCTAGCTTTAGCCTCTACTGGATGACCACTTTTACAGTACTTTGCTTTCATAAACTTAGCCCATAAGGAATTGGAGGTTCTAAATTTCCACCACAGCTTCATAGCATAAGTAGCAGCAATATCTTTTAAGCTTCTTATACCTAAACCATCTTCCTCCACTGTTCTGCAAACTTTCTTCCAACTAACCCAATGATGCTTGTTTTTACCATCTTTTTCTCCCCACATAAAAGTAGCCAAAATTTTTTCAATTTCCTTTATAACCTGAAGAGGAGGATTCATTGCTGCTATGGTATATATAGGAATAGAACTAAGCACATGCTTAATTAAGATTAACTTCCCCCCCATATTTAAATACTGTACTTTCCAACCAGATAACTTCTTTCTGACTTTCAAAACCAGTTCATGATAATTTATACACTTTTTCCTTCCAGCATAAATTTTGCAGCCCAAATAGGTAAAAGGAGGTTTTTTACACTGAATATCTAGCAGCTTGCTCACAGTTTCTTTCTGTCTTTGACTTACTCCTTTGGAAATATAAGTAAAACTCTTATCAAGACTGATTTCTTGACCAGAGTCATTATTATACATATCCAATATTTTTTTCACACATTTGACAGAATTAGTATTAGAAGCTGAGAAAATAATGAAATCATCTGCAAATGCTAAATGAGTGATAATAGGGGTTCCAATTGGAGCTTTAAACCCTTTCCATCTTTTATTGTAAACTAACTTGTTTAAGTTTCTTGACAGAACTTCTGAGCAAATGATAAAGAGACTAGCAGAAAGAGGGTCACCTTGCCTTAGACCATTAGTAGGATTGAAGAAACCTGTTGTAGCTCCATTCACCATAACAGTGACACCATTATCAGAGATAAGTCTCCAAACTCTGTCTATCCAAACTTCTGAGAAACCCAATTTTCTTATAGTAGAAATTAAAAAGTGCCATGAAATTTTATCATAAGCTTTTTTCATGTCTAGCTTTAAAGCTAAGCTACTCCCACTGTTTTTGTTATCCAGATTAGAAATAAACTCTTGAGAAAGAAGTATATTGTCCATAATATCTCTATTTTTAACAAAACCACTTTGGTTTTCTGAAATGATAAGAGGAAGAATAATTGAAAGTCTAGAGCACATAATTTTGGATATAACTTTGTTGAAAAAGGTGCAAAGACTTATAGGTCTAAAATCAGCAAAAGTCTCTGGATCATTTTTTTTAGGAATAAGGGCTATAATAGTAGTTGTCATAGCTTTAGGCAAGATTGATCCTGAAAAGAACTGCAAAACTGCTTGATAAATATCTTTGCTTATAATATCCCAGCAAACAGTGTAAAAATGACCATTAAAGCCATCTATGCCTGGTGCACTATTCTTATTCAAATCCCAAATTGCACTTTTTACTTCTTCAAATGTAGGATCTTTTATTAGAAACTCATTGTCTTCATCTGAAATAGCTCTATTCACACACTCTAGACTTTGGTAAATATAACTTTTTGGAATGTAATTAGCAGATAGAAGTCTTCTGAAATAAATAACAGCTTCCTCTTTAATCTCTTTTTTACCTGTCAAAATATCCCCTTGAGAGTTAGAAATAGCAGTAATTATACTCTTTGTTCTTCTTTTCCTCACCACACTGTGAAAAAATTTTGTATTAGCATCCCCTTCTTTTGCCCATTTAATATTTGCTTTTTGGGCCCAGAAATCTTCTTCTATTTTCATCCTGTAATTTAATTTTGCTATAGCTTCCATTAACACTGCTCTATTTGCAGGGCTTGGGTCTTCTTCAAAGAGCTTTTCCAACCTTAATGTCTCATCCTCAGCATCTATCACTTGCTGAAATATATTCCCAAAGGTACTTTTATTCCAGTTTATCATTGCTTTTTTCAAAACCTTAAGATTATTAACCAAAGAGTGTAATGCATTCCCTTTAGTATGCACTTTCCAGTTTATTCTGACCATATTGAGAAAATCTTGATGTTTGGTCCAAAACTTTTGAAAAATATACCTCCTTGGATTGTTGTCAAACTCTGATTTCATAGTAAGAAGAAGAGGACTGTGATCTGAATTTGTTTTACTCAAATGCTCCAAAGAAACATTATTAAATAAATTAACACCTGCATTATTAATACAGACTTTGTCAATCCTTTCAAAAATAGAGCCATCCCCACTTCTTTTATTCCACCAAGTAAATTTAGAACCACTAAACTTCATTTCTGTCATCCCAATACCATCCATGCAGTTTAAATAGTCATTAGCAGCTCTAATGTTAATAGGTAGTCCTCCTACCTTGTCTTCCTCTTTAGAAACTGTATTAAAATCCCCTGTAACAAACCAAGGATTTAGAGTAAAATTTTGCCTCAAAAAATCCCACAAAGCCACTCTTTCTCCTATTGTACACTTAGCATACACTAGAGTTAGAAAAATAGTACTGTTTTGCCATAGAATTTCCAAATGCATGCTTTGATCCATCTGCCTCACAATCTTCATCTCTATGCCTTCATTATAAAAAATCCAGATTTTGTTCTCCTCATGACCCATAACATAATCAAATCCAAACTTCATTCTATACTTTTCTAATTTTTCACAACCCACCATAGGTTCTATACAAATAAGGAGTTGAATTTTATTTACCAAGCATAGCTTTTTAATTCTTCTAGTAGTAGCTCCATTACCCAACCCTCTTACATTCCATATCAAGGATGTAATCATTAATTATACCTTTTTCTTTCCCCCACATTAGAGGATGATCTTAAGCTCATCTGTTGTTGCTGTTTTTTAGCTTTTTCTTTTTTAGTAAGCTTTTTCTTCTGACTTTTGGATAAACTTTCTTCCCAAATTTCTTCAGTAATTGTTTTTTCACTTGTCGATTCCATAATACTATCTTCTTTTTCTTCTTCAATTTCTTCAATTTCAGAAATTACCATTATTTTGCTTTGCATCAAAATTCTTTTTTCAAAATTGAAACTGACCAGTTGAAGCTCTTGATCAGGAGGTTTATAGTTGATGCAAAAATTTTCTTCTACTTTTTCCTCTATTTTATCTTCATTTGGCATAATATCACATATTATTTCTTCATCTATAATATCTCCTCTGATTTCTTCTTCACTAATGATCACTTCTTCTCTTGTAGGAACTACTGCAGTTGAAGAAAGATCCTTCTTAGATTCACCATTTGCTTCTTTAGGTATTTCCTTGGCTTTTTGAAAAGTTCTTGCTACCCAATCTTTTGTGCTTTCTTTCTTTCTGAAGTTATTATTAATAAATTTAGCACTGCTTTTTTTGCTCTTTTGCTCTTTAGACTCCTTTGCTACTTCTTTATTGGTTTCTTTTCTATCATTCTTGAATTTGCATGAGTTTATTATATGGCCTTGCTTGTAACAAAAACTACAGTAATTTGGTAGGTCTTCATACTCACAATATTGCCAGAATCCCACATCATTATCTTCTCCATAACCAATCCTAACCCTTTCAACTAGCTCTTCACTAAGATCTACCTCAACACATATCCTCGCTAAGCTTGGTCTTGATAATTTAGACGTAGGTTCATCTACTCTTAAAGGATTTCCAAAAGCTCTCGCTATAGAGAAAATACTAGAATTGTTGTATAGATGTATAGGCAATTTTGGGAGGTTAATCCAAACAGGAGCTATTGGAGTTTCAAATTCTGGATCAAAATCATATGTCCACTTAAACACCCGCATAGGAAAATGCTCTATATACCAGATTTTTTTGAGCCAAATTCTCGTAAAATCTTCTTCATGAAAACAACGAATCAATATATGTTTATGATCTAGTACACCAATATTATAGTTTGCTTTTAAATCGAGCTTTCCAAACACTTTCCTTATCACTTCCACTTCTGGTCTACCATGCGTAAATTTTCCTACTATTGTATACTTAAATGGTTCCGATAACTGTTTGACGTCTTCCAAAGAAAATTTGATTAAGGGTTCACCCTTATAACTGCCTATTTCTTTTAATGCTATTGTAGGTTTCTTTGGTTGCGAACTTACTATAGATGCAAAAGATTTCATTGGGGGAGGATCCGGAGACATACACTGGGGGTTGCGTTTAAAGATGGTTTCGCCTCTTGCCGGAGAGACAGAGTTTTTTTCTGTCATAGCTGCGGCGGCTAGGGTTATTCACCCTAGTCGTCTCTCTCTTTCTCTCTCTAGAATTTTACCGAACTTTTTGATTACAGATATATATATATTGTAACTAATACATAATATAGTAAGAATGATGAAATAACTTATTTAAAAATAGGTTTTTTTTATTAGATTATTTTATCATTTACTTTTATTTACACAAGCAAAAACTATAGTATTAAATGAGATACATTGGCATTATAAATTTTATAGTCGATAAATATTGATCACTTATCTTTTTAACATTTTTTTAAAATAACAAAGTTGATTTTAAATTTAAGTAGTACTCTTTTTTTTAAAACATTTTTTTACTAGTTTCTTATATTGAAAACTAGAAATCTATAAATTATGATACTTACATAACATACATGATGTCTATGGAAAAAACAATCTTGTAAAAAGGAAATATTGATTATTATTTCTTAACATCATCTATTGAAATAACAATTTTAGTATATTATCAATTGCATAATTTCGTTTTTTTTAAATAAGTTTTATATTATTTTAGTAAAGTTAAAGTTACCAAAAAGAACATCTAATATAACTACTAGAACTTTAATTCATTTAACTCATAAATAAAATTTATTTAATTTCTAGAAATAAAGATAATTCGGAGTCTTTTCAACGTAGTTTTAAATTTCATTTTGTGTTTTCTTCGATTAAAACTCAAACCGACCGAAACAAACCGAACCAAACCAAACCGAGTTTCGATAATTATTTTGGCCAAAACCGAACCGAACAGAACCGATCAATTTTAATTGGTTTGGTTCATGTTTTTCTCAAAATATGAATCGAACCGAACCGAGAACACCCTTAATAAAGGCAAACTTCTCGTTGAGGTTCGCTATTTTAATTTCATCAACTATTAATACAATATCACCCTTTCTTCCTAAACTACACCAGGGTTACAAATTTTAATCCTAGAAAACCACGTAATTATTTGTGTTTTTTATTTCTTGTTCATGTGTGGTTCTTTTGTTGGGTATTCTATTTAAAGTATACACTTCGTGTTTCTACCGTTTGTTTGAGCTTCCGCCCAACAATTTGGTATGAAAGCCCGATTCCGATTGAAACGTTAGTTGGAAACATAAATTTTGTAATTGAGAAGGTTGATGGGACTAACAATTCATTCGACATGCGCCAGTGAGAGGTTAAGATGTGGTTAATCAACGAGGGCTAAATCTTGTATTTGAGGAGAAGCCAATTATGTTAAGTACCTTAAGTATTCGGTTTTGAAAGAAATGGATGGTTAAACTTTGTGGAAGACAATTAGCGAAAAATATATGACGAATAGGATAGGGAATCATCGCTACATAAAGAAGAAGCTTTTCTAATTTAAGTATGAGCAAATCCTTTCGATAAGCGAGCACCATCATGTATGTATGGATGATTTGCAAAATTTAGATGAAACTATTGAGAATGGGGATAAATTGTTATTGATAAACCTAGTTCAACAGCAATTTATCTCCATTCTCAATAGTTATAATTCAAAACCTAGTTCATATAGGAAAATAACCAAGGATCAATGTTTGTTGTGTTGCCAAAAGGGACATTGGAAATCATATAAAGGGAAGCCGAATGTGAATGTGGTTAAGGACGATAGTAATGAAAACTTTATCTTGATAGGCTCGAAGAAAATCATAAATTGGAATTAGTGAATCATGGATTCAAATTGTTCTTATCACATGATTCTGAATAGGTCATTGTTTTCTAGCTTTTGTGAGTTGGATGGTGGAGTTGTCCTTATGAGCAACAACAACGTATGTAGAACTATGATTGTCGGTAAAGTCAAGTAAGTGAAAATGTGTCAGTACCACATTTCGTAGATATGATAGTACACACACACATATATATGATATATAATCTAAAGAGACCATCCTTCTTATCAACAAGACATTTTAAAACGGCGACTATCATGGGCGAGTTAACTGTTAAATGACGACGTAGCCGACGAGGACGCCATGTCCTATGAGGGGAAGAATCGATGACCCAGATTTCCAGAGTGAAATTTCATGGTAAAGTGAAGTGGTGTGCGCCGGTGCCACAACAAACATATATGAGAATACATATATGACATTTATAACAAGGGTTTTTCAAGTTGTGCGGACGAGGACGAAATTGAGTTTAAATAGACAATATTATCGGTAGAAGGGACGTTGACGGTTCAGCGGAATGGTCGGATCATTACAGTTAGGATGTTGACACGATTTTTAGTAGTTTAATTGTTATTATTCAGTTTGATCAATTTATTATTTTGTTATTTAGGTTTCAATCATTTTTAGAATATTTTTCGAGAGAAGACTTCCAATATTTCATTATGTTGAATTGATTAGATTTGAAGTTGGTTCACATCTAAAGTTTTTCAGTTTTCACATATCAATTTCTTGAATACTAGCATGTAGCTAGGACGATTAGTTTTAAAACCTAATCTATTTTTCTCATTCATTTTCCAACAAAAAAGCTATTATGTGTGAATCATTTTGTTTTGTATTTAATATATTTTACATTATATAAACAATCAATGTTGATGTACTACACCAAATATTTGATACTTACGAGTGTGTTGAAAATATTAATTACTATGTCTCAAATTCGAACTGCTAATATTTATCTTCTCTTGATCTTTCATTCATGTCGTTTTAATGTTTGTACATAGTGAAGTTTCACTACAAGCAATCAAATGTGAAATACAAAAAGTGGGGAACGTTTGTTTATCCTTGAGACCATTTATGTAACGACTCGTTCCTCTGACAATACCGTTATCATCTGCTTTCTACCAGTAATACTGACCACTTTGGTACAATTTCATACTCGTTTCTTGGGTCGTACGACTTTAAAAGGAGTTGATGATAAGAACGAGTATACTCCTAGCTTATATACCATAATATAGGTACTCACATATCTAGGCGATGTGTGATAGCCAATTCTTCTCTTTACCATGGCATTTCCTACGGAAATCCGGTTTATTATATTCTCCCCCTTCAGGCACGACGTTCTCGTCGGGCACGCCATTCTTACGGGGTTTACTTACTCGTAGTAGTCCCAAAATCAGCTAGATAGCGGCTCTGATACCAATTGTAACGTCCTCCGACCAGACCGCCACTATCTGCTTCTTACCACCAATACCGTCGGCTTTGTTCCAATTTCGTTATTGCTTCTTGGGCCACACGACTTGAAAAGGCCTTAGTGATAAGAATGATGATACTGCTAACTTATATATAAAATAGGTACTCATATATTTAGGCGATGTGTGATATCCGCTTCTTCTATTTATCACGGTATTTCCTACGGAAATCCGGGTTATTACAATTTAACCATCACCACCAAATGCATCTCAGTGATGGGAATGTCTCACGATAAAGAGATATGCTTTTTTCCCCGCCTTATATATCCCGCCATTTTACCTCTAATTAAAATAACTTAAACTGTTACTACAAGCAGCATTTATCGTATGTACTGAATGCACAAATGATTTTCATGTTTATATAGAATTCAAATCGCTCCGATTTTCTCCAAATAGAAGTTACTATGTATTTTGACCAAGGCGAAAGTGGCGGCATATATAATCGGCTGAACTTGCCAGGTTTTGACATTGCAAATATATCCCTGGGATATTGTTTCATAGTTCCTACTTGGCTAACAAAGATGATAAACAAAAGTTCTTGTATATGCATCATATTCAGAAAATCATTATACTGTATCATAAAAATTAATTTGGAGAAAACAAACTATGAGAAATAAATAAATTAATAATCGCAGCTGCAGCGGTTCGTGCCGCTAATGCTTGATTATTATCTTGCTACATAACTGCATTCATAATATAAAAATCCAAGGCTTTTTTACCCAAAGTCACTTCGCACCGCCTACTCTCTCTCTCTATGAATTTTATAGATATAGGCATATAAGCATACAAGGGTCTATTTGGTAAGCAGTATATCCAACAGATGTCGATTGCTTAAACCTTGGGGATTCTTATAAAATTTCTTAATATTTGTTATGTAAAAGGTTAATAGCTCATATACCAGAGTAATAAGCTTAGTTTATGAAACCTTGATTTGTCAATGATATACTTGCTTTAGAGTTAAGAACAAAAGAAAGCCGACTTGCAATGAGCTCTTTGAACTCATGCACAAGAATAAGAAAAAAAATGGCTTTTGTCGACGAAAAGTCTGCATCCATCAATGTGAGAAACTTCTTTATTTCTTACAAGAAGTACTTATATTAGTATACTTGTTTCTTTATATTAGTATACTTGTTTCTTTATATTAGTATACTTGTTTTTTCTGGATTAGAACTTGAAACGAGGCTAAACTTGTTACTGTTTATAGCTTGATTATTTGGGTTAATAAATAGTTTTAAATCATTGAATGCATGTTTTTTAAGTGTTAGATTATGTTTGGTGGAAGGTTCTTCTTTTTCTTAAATTTGGTCGGTATTTGGATAATCAAGTTGTAACTTTTGAGTGGAGCTATTCTGGAAATATTTTGGCATGTTTATGGGTGCGAAATAAACTGAATCCATTAAGTTATAAACATTATACTACCCAAATGTCACAACAGAAAGAGACTAAACTTGAAAGATTTATGTTTGTGGTTCAAAGCTTACCTATTCTTCTTCATTCAATATTCACTGGCCATCTTCGCAAACTTAATTGTTGCAGATTTACTCTAAATTAGTTGAAAGATTTCATGTTTAATTGAAATATTTATTTGCGTTGTTTGGAGATCACATGTTTTTAAATTTTAACTCATTTTTTCTCATCATAGGTTGCATTTGAGGCCAAAAAACCAGAGCTTTCTCAGATGTCTAATGAATCCGCTTTTCCCGATGATGATGCTATCTTTATAGAGATGGTTGGTGGAATGAACAAGGAAGGCTCCATCTATGGCTTAGGATCACAGAGCTCGTCATTCCAGGCCAATAGCACGAGTTGCAGAATGATGAGGACATTGGGAGACGCATTGGAAAACAGTCGAATCGATATTGGATCCGAACGAAAGAACACTTTTCGAGATGCAGAACTTGTTGGCAAGAGTGACCATCACTTTGCAAGGCCAAGTACCGAATGTCTTATTTTGTTTAAGTATAATTTTGAGATTGTAAAACCTAGCGGTTTATATTAGTATTGACTTTTGGATTTAGGATAAATGGAAATATGGCATTTTGGGTTAACGATGACTGGATTATGGCGATGGGTTTTTCTATGTTATTGGCATTTTGGGTCAGGATGATTGGAACTATTGCAATTGGTGAAACTTCTATGTAATATGACATTTTGAGGTAATGAATTGAACGAACGATGATTATTGTTTTGATTAATTTTGTCTACGTGTTTGATATAAAAAATGTCAGACAATTAATATATATTATATCATAATTATTAATATCTATTATATTAAAATTATTAATCTCTATTATATTTTATTGAAATGATTGTACTAGATTTCCAACATTTAGCAACATATTCTTGTTTTCGAAAAAAAATTGTAGCCACATACTAGTAACATTATAGCAACATATCAGAAACTTTTAATTAAATAAATAAATATAAATAGTAACAAAATGCCGACACCAATAGCTACACAAGGCTTTATATTAAAGTAATATAGCTAAAAAACTGTAACTGTTGTAGGATATTATTGGCCTTCTTGGTCCTTACTTTATTGAGCCTATCTTGGGCTTTTCTATCATATGTAACCCTACCTTCTATTATATAAAGAGAGTTAAGGGGTTTCTTGATGTAACTTCCCTACACTTATCAATGAATAAAGACGACTCTTTTATCTCTCTATACTTGTATCTCTATATCTATATATCTAGCTAATATGTCACACAACACGTTATCAGCACGATGCTCGCGAAGACTAGAGTATACGTTTGGAGATTAGAGTAAAAGTAATGAATCTGGTATATACAATATAAACATTGAGGTTTATCGGATTTAATTGGAGTATTGTTATATCGAGCTTCACCAAAATACAAGGCGTACGGTACAAGTTTTTTTCTCCGTCTTGCAATTAAAATAGCAACGGCATGCATAGTATATTAATATGGTTAAAGCACTGTATATGCATGCGATAAAAATATTGTAGTCCTGCGTACGAGTATGTTAATTGATGTATGTTTGCATGTTTTTGCTACTATTCCTTTAAATTACACGTGTGGTTAAAGGTAGTAAACGGATTGTATTAGTCTGCATGTTATATACTACTGTTATAGGTTAATTTAGATAAAGTTAACTACGTATATACTGAGGGTAGTCTTTAACCCCACGAAATTGCATGTTACTGGACATACTATTGATTATTAAAGTTACAGTAGATTGCATGTGATATTATACCCCTATAACTAATGAAAGAATGGTGTATGTATATGTAATATGATATGTACGGTGGTTTGAGATCATATTCTGAGGGTATGTTTGCTACTGTAACAACCCCTGCACGTTTGCAACCCTATAGAATTAATTGGTAATTAAAAATATATTGCTTACTTGCATGTTAAAACTATCATATATATAATTACTTATATGGCAATAAACCGTAGATAATTGATTGATATCTTGTTAGTATAATCAACATATCTTTTGATATTACCATAGATATAAATATCACATATGCCAGTTAATTGTTTGATTTGATCTAATTTGATTTGGTATGATATAATTTGTGTGATTGATAATCCTGAATTGATTAGTTTATCACCAAATCTACTGCATGATTAGATATATATCATGAATATATTTTATATTGCCTTGTATATATATGTGGTTATCTAGAATAGATATATCTGTTATTTATTTGTATGAATGGTAGAATTGCGAAATCATATATATTCACATTTAAGTTGGAAAAATTATGAATATTCACTAAATAGGCTCACCTATTTGGATACGATGTCTAGGAAAGATATAGGCGGAAGTCGATATCCTAATGAGGTCGGGTTTTAAGTGGCATTCTTGCCCTCCACCCTCACCGTCTTTCCTGGTCGTTTTTCAAGTAGAGCTACCGAAAGGGGTTGACTAAATAATAATTTCCCCGAGTGTGTTTATATAGTGATGTATGTTTCGCCGAATTGGTGTCTCTGTATCGACCTGTCGTTCGATCAATGAGAACCTATTCACATTAAAAGTAAAACTATTTTTCGAACCTGTCATTTCGAAATAAAGTTTATGCTTGTGCAAACCATAAACATATAAACCAGTCGTTTTATATGATAACTAATCCAGAACTCACAACACATGTTGGATGCCATCTATGATGAGAAAAATCGTAAAACATACTTGCGAAATGACTGTTTAAACGTTGATTTTAATCCGTCACCACATGTTACTCATCCTGATGTGTGAAAATGTGATGCCCAAATTTTTTTTGGATGCCATCTTTGATGAGTAAAACACGAGTTTGTTGTTACCCTCAGGATGAATGCTAAGGCGTTGATTTTATTCCGCGGCCACATTTGAGACGTGATGATGTCTATGGTTAACAAATGTCTGAAATTGACATATTGGAGCAATCTTTCACCAAAATACTAGCTTGGAAATTGTATTCCATAAGCAGTATCGTGAATTTATATTCACCATGTTCCTTTATCGCCCATCTATTATTGGATAAGAAAATTGCCCCGGTGAGTAGTTTTAATCCTATCGGGTCAATGGCGAATTGTTTGCTTGATATTAATGCTGTTCGTGTACATTTTTTTCCACGAATCGAGAACCGAGACAAGTATTATTTGTCTTGAACTGTCGCGATCCCGATGAATCGCCTAGCCAAGCGATATTTTAGACAATCGTCAAAATCGAAAACCTGTGGCTTCAAAACAGTAATTGAAAGGAACAATATGGCCCGTTGTCACAAAGCAAGAGATAATGCTCATGTAAAATCTCGTATTTTTAAATTCTATTCTTAATTTATTTATTTTTGATTTAATAGAATTATTTTGGGACTTTTGCAATATTATTAGTAAAATGGTGGGTGAATTAAAAGTTGAAAAGAAAATGTAGGTTAGAAGTATTGAATGTGTCGGTTTTGGAAATCCCATATTAATTGTACTGTAGTAATGACATAAGTTCTGAATTTTTGATATACTCCTGTTAGATGGGTATACCTGAGTTATGTTAATAAATTTATAAAAGGATACAGTATGAGTTATAATGAATTTATACAAATAACATATGAGTTTTATTTGGATAGTTAATGTCATTTTACCAATTAAATGCTCGTTTAATCACTAAGCACGAGTTATACATTCATACGGTAATAGAATAAAAATCAGAATTTTTAACGCCATATTCATTTCATTGAATAGAATTATAAATGTATATATATCTTGATACACGTTGGGAGAATCTTGTCTATTTAGTTTCATGTGTATTAAGGGGCTGCATTTATTCATAGGGGAAGTTACTAATTACATTGGGTAATACAATAGGTCAATGATAAAGAATTTGATTGCTACATTGCATGCCTTTATATAAGTAACCCATAAACATAGAATAGAAAATGATATACACAATACTCATTAAACTTGTTTTTCCATCCATGCACACTTAGGGTGACATTTTCTCTTTCCTGATGTGTTACTATATATTTGTTACAATATTAATATATATATTTATACGATAGAGTTTACTAAAAGGCCGATTGAAAGAAGGAAGGGTCAGTGGTTGAACACTGAGAAATGATGTATCCCGTAGTAAAAATATTTGGTTATTCTGAATCCATATTGAGGTGAGTGGGTTTTGTCTTGCTATTATAAAAATCCCGTTGCATCTTTTGTTAATGTTTTACATGCTCATATTTTTCAAGTACTATTTATATATGTAAACATTGATTTTATATTGTTACGAAAACAAAGAAATATCGAAAGCAAGAAAGGTATGAAAACAAAAGGTGATTTATATACACTGAATCTGTATAAAAAGAATGAGTTTATATCTTATAAAGATAAAAGTTATATACAGTGTATCTGTATAAGGTTTCAAGATTATTATTTTTATGATTTGTATTTGGGACCATGAGTATAAGTCCAACGGAGAATCCTCGAATAAGGGGAAGAGGAAAGTGGGGTGACGTTGGCAACTAAACGAAAGAGTTTAGTTCTCAACGGTTAACTTAGCGATTGTACATAGCTTTGTTAACCGGAACGTTTTAAGGAATAGACTCAGCCGTCATGCTGTGGTGACCTTAATTACGTAGTGCACGTATGGTTTATACACCTGAGAAAAAGATCGACGGTAAAGAGATTGAGAAAGTCAATCGGGCTTGTTATTCTAAGATGCTATCATTTTGATTTTATCATAAAAAGAAAGAAAGAGATTATTATTATTATTATTATTGCGATGGATTTTTAAATCTTGATGGACGAAAATTGAAGAGTTTATTCTAAATACGTATGCATTGGGAATTTTATTTGAAGAAAATATTATTTTGCAAGAAACTGAAAAGAAAAATCTTATTTTCGACCCGTATTATATATTGTGAGACTTTCTCTCTCATTGAGTTCGTTTGGCTCACCCCTCTCCTTTTTAAAATGTTTTCATGTTAACGAGCAGTTAATTAGAGTTGATATCGAGTCAGTTTGGGGACCAGACAGACCTTTAAGATTATGTGTTAATTCTGCTGCGATTACATTTTTATTTTAGCTTGTAAGAGATTAAGTTCTTGTAATGAACGTAATTTTCGAGATTGTATTTAATGAAAGTTTTGATAGAAATTTGAGTCGATTTAATGAGTAATTTAGGGAGATTTTTATAGTTGTTCTATTTAGGCTTTGTTTAGCACGTGCCGCCACACGTGTTATTCAGCCGTGTGACACCCATCGAGTCTGGGATGTTACAGCTCAAAGAGGCAACTCTATGCTATAAAGACAAAGGTCATGCACGGTTACTCCTTAAATAGTTCAAAACTATTATAAAGGTGAAAAAACCGATGCTAATGTGGTTAAAGATAACTGAAAGGAAACTCTTGAGACCCCCGGTTTTGTGGCTCAAATAAGTTTGGTACCTTTCTTTATTGATTTTGATAAATCATTGAGCCATTTTTTCGCTCATCTGGATTATGTTTTTCCATTTGGATTATGATTTTTCCATTTGGACATACTTTTGGATTATGGTTTGCCTGTTTACGAAATTTCTCGAAATAATTTAAAGTGTTTTGAGCAAATTCCTTTGACAAATGTGACCAAACTTTAAATTATGAAATTTTAGGCAATACTTGTGGGGTAGTTGATTTTTTTTGGAAATAATGGGTAACCATGTACCACATAATTTCACCAACTACTTGCCTAAAAGAGTCCTTTGTGACAATGATTCTAGACCTGTCGTTCCAAATTAAAATCTTTGGTAAAAACCAAATTGATTTGTCAAATATGAGGTCTTATACTCATGTAGGTCCTGCCGTACCTTGTTGAGTTATAAAATATTCGAGAAACCAGTGTTATCTGGTAATAGCTCATAAAAGAAATGAAATTTCTTTACATAGCCTCCACTCAAAAACGTATTTTAGAGAAGTTGAAATGTCTTTCAAGTGGTTGCTACCACATTCTTTAAAGCATTTAAAGTTACCTTATCATTTCGCCTGTCGTCGAAATGATAAATGATTTAGATGCTAAGACATGATTGTCTATACTATCATTCGACTGTCGTCGATTGATAAGAGCATTTTGATATTGTGGCATTGACCGGATGAGATATTCCCGGGTCAAAAGACCATGGTTGATTTATAATCGCATCGTATTTGGATTTTCTCTGGAATATATTTCGTGATTAATCCGAAATTCATGCCACTGATGCTCACTTTGAAAGACTAGTATATGTAAAGATTACGAAATGAACTCGTAGAATTCTTGTAAAGAATTGAAGGTGTTATTGTGGACTTATCCAACCATAAGACGGACCATAAATATAAATGGTTATGGTTGATGCATCGACAATAAGGTCACATGATTATTGTTGTCCACAGAAATGCAGCATTTTTCAAACTTTTAGCCCTATCATTAAGTTGATGGCTCATGATCTGGATTATCCTGAAAAGTCTAGTCGACTTGATAATTCCGAAGAGTAAAAATCAAATTTTCGATTTGAATTACTTGAGTTTGGAAATTGAAATTGAACATCCTGTCGATTATGTTCAGACCCAGATGAACTCACGGAAAGTTTGATGATGCGACTACAAATGATTGCACGCATTTCTTGGTCTTGTGCACCAAGATTTATATTTCCGTGTGGGGTTATGCTATTTTGCTGCATTGGTCCGTCATGAGGCCCATAGACACTCAAACACCATATGCGTACCAGCTGGTTACTGGTTATGAGCCAGAAGTCCCATATTAACGCGTGTTTAGAGTGATTAACTAATATTTTGATTGAGCTGCTATAGCATTCAAAATATGGACCTCTGAAGGGGACATAAGTCGATTATGAATCCCCTGCCTATCATTTGATAGAGTAACCTTGGCAAGCGATCTCTTTACCGCATGATATGCGAAAGTAACATCGCTAAGACTGTTCTCCCCGTCGTTAGGGGGAGATTTGCACGTTACCGTTGATAAGGAACGACGTGAAGTAACGTGGTATAGCCCACTCAGTCTTAGCTTGATCCCCAAAATTGCACTTAGTGATAAATAAGTGCATAGACTCTCTCAAGTCTAACTAAATGCCAAACGCATTTAATTACTTTATGAGATGCCACGAGATCATTTATACCTGCTGCAAAATGCTTGCAAGGATAGACGTCCCTGTCGGACGCCGTGTTCCTGTAGTAACACGGTGCTTTGGCCGAACCCGCCAAGCAAAGGACGCTGCCGTCGGCAATCAGTCTGTCGTCCTTCCCAAGATACGAGGAAGTTGACCGGTTCCAAATTCGTTCAGCCCCAGAGGTGGTGAACTGAAACTCGTTTGTCGCACGAGATTATAAAGGAGCAAGGAGATGTGTGATTTCCTCCTCATCCTAAGAATCTCGAAATATCTGTCGATCATGATATCTTAGACGATATTGAAGCGAAACGAGACTGTCATTGATTACTTGTTCATATATTCGGTGACGACTGATAATATGAACAAATTATGACAGAGAACCATGTACCGTTGCCTGAAGTCAACGTAGAATAGACTGGACTAATGGAAACTTGCAATCCAAGTAAACTCATTAGCGAAAGTGTGTTCGGACCTGTAGCTCCAACACCACCAATGTTAAACGAGTTCGTTTATTTGGTTATTCGTAAGGAAAATTGATGAGAATAATGAGATTGTACAATGCTCGCCTAGTAGCGCAAGGCTTCTCTCACACCTTAGAATTGATTACGAGATGGTTAATTTCCTCGTAATGGACATTATAATAGTCCCCTACTTTACCAGTTTAGTAGTTTCCGAAAAACTGAGTATGCAGCCATGATTGTGGTCACTGTTTTATCTCTATGAGAATTTAGACAAAGAGATATAGATGAAGGTCCCTGTGTGACTTCATGTGCTTAAATCAAGTAGTTCCTGACCACGGAACACGATCTCAATTAACTGAGATGTTCACTATATGGAGTAATATAATCCGAGCGGCTATGGTATACCCGCCTAAGTGAGTACTTGATTAACTTAGAATACTTGAACAAGTATTATGCCCTTGCGTGTTTTATTACGTGATCCATTTTTGGATTTGCCTTCGGGATGAAGGATCTTGGGAAGACACGGTAGTGACTCGGCCTGATGATCGAGTCCCGTAAATATTGAATTTAAGTCCATGATTCAGACTACACCCAGAAGGTGTTAGTACGTTTTAGTCATTATGACGCTAAGTCGTCAGATTCTCCCATGATCGTTCGATCACTAGACATTGATATTGACCCAGTCCGTCCCTGATGTGACGATGAAGAGATATTGAACCATGATGTTCATATCTAAGTACAATAAGCGCATTATTGTACTTGGTCTAATGTGCTGGGACGAACATCTCGTCTGCTGTGAATGGTATAGCTCGACACAGCATCGCGCTAACACGCTGCCATCGAAATGGCATAAAAGACATTTTTCCCATTACCTTAAGGTAACTGTGGATGAGGGCTTGTTTTATCCCATTTGCGTCATCGAGTGTACCTACCCCCTTCGGTACTCGAATTAACGCAACCCTTTTTCGGTTATACCGATGCTGGTTACTTATCAGACCCGCATAAGGGAAATTCCTAACATGGCATGTCTTTACCATTAGGAATAAGGCGATATCTTGGAGGTCTTGGAATGACTCCAAACGAATCACTATGATCTGCTCGTGCTCTATGAGACGACTAGAGAGTGTATATGGCTTCGAGCTAGTATTAGCCATATTTGAATTACATATGCTCTGTCTCACGATCCAGATAAAACACTTGTCTTATTTGAGGACAACTTGTTGTTATCGATCAAGAGAGATATGACTAGATTATGCTATTTAGCATTTTTCGCCGAAATAAATCTTCACATATGATGTTTAAGAGCATCCAGTTGAATGCTCATTCTATTACACGTTAGATTTTCTTGCATCAAGTCATGTGCAAGTAAATGAAGCATCCAGTCGAATGCTCGTACTCTTTCTTGAAATATGAAATTCTTGCACCCTGTCGTGTGCAAGTGAGGGGGAGCATCCATGTGAATGCTTATTGCACTAATTACTACTTAGTCGAAATCCTCGTACCCTGTCGTGTGCAAGTGAGGGGGAGCATCCAGTCGCATGCTCGTGTACTCTTTTTGTCCTTAGACCAAGGTTTTTTCCCACTGGGTTTTTCTTGGCAAGATTTTTGGCGAGACACGTTCCCATCTTATCTCACTTAAGATTGCCGAAATTAGGGGGAGTATCCTGTTGTATACTTCTTACCACTGTGTACTCTTTTGTCCTTCGACTAGAGGTTTTTCCCACTGGGGTTACTCTAGCAAGGTTTTGATGAGGCACCTGTGTTGTGGTTGATGCCCTACTACTACCACTGTTGCACTCTTTTTTCTTCGATCAGAGATTTTCCCATTGGGTTTGCTCCGGCAAGCTTTTGATGAGGCACACTGTTTTGTGGTTAGTTAATTACATAGAATTTCGGCCTATATCATTCGGCTACACAGTTTCTCCTAGGTACCGGTTTTGTCCCACACTGGGTTTTCCGTCCCTAAGGTTTTTATGTGTTTAGCATTGCGAATGAACTCGATTCAGATCGCCAGCATGAAGACGAAGAAATCAAGACGTACAAAGGGGGAGTGTTGTAGGATATTATTGGCCTTCTTGGTCATTACTCTATTGGGCCTATCTTGGGCTTTCCTATCATATGTAACCCTACCTTCTATTATATAAAGAGAGTTAGGGGGTTTCTTGATGTAAATTCCCTACACTTATCAATGAATAAAGACGACTCTTTTATCTCTCTATACTTGTATCTCTATATCTATATATCTAGCTAATATGTCACACAACAGTAACAGATTTGTAACAATTTATATGTGTTGCAAATGTGTTGCAAAATGTATTGCATTATTCATCCGAGTAGCAACATAAAAATCTTGTTACCGTTATGTTGTTACCTGAAATAAGTGTTGTTAAGCCAGTTACTAAAAATCAGCAACAAGCCAAACCATATCATACTGACTTATGCTGCTAATCTGTTTCCGATCCATAATCAGCAACATAATTGCTCAAATACAAACAGAAAATCTTGTTGCTATCATCTTTCTAATTTTTTGTAGTGCGAAACTACGTAATTATTTGTGCTTTATTTATTGTTCGTGTTTGTTTCTTTTGTTAGGTGTTCTCTTTTAATTTACAGCACAATAATTTGGTATCAAAAGGCCGATTACGATTGAGAGGATAGTCAGAAGCATAAAATTCGCAGTGGACAAGTTTGGTGGAACTAATAACTTTGACATGCGGCAGCGAGAGGTTACATATGTGCTTAATCTACAAGAGCTAAATCTCATATTTGAGAAGAAGTTTGCGAAGATGGCCAGTGAATATTGAATGAAGAAGAATAGGTAAGCTTGTGAAACAATAAATTTATTTTTAGCTACGTAGCTTAAGTAGTTGGTCATGAGGAAGATAGTAGCTTAAGTAGTTGTGGAAGTCACTTAGCAAAAAATAAATGATGAAGAGCATATGGAATCTTTTCTATATGAAAAGGAAGTTTTTTCTGAGTTGGGTATGAGCAAAGCCTCTCGATAAATAAGCAACTTAACGAGTACATTTGGGTTGATTTGCAAAATTTAGATGTAACTATTGAGGATGAGGATAAATTGTAGTTGAATTGGTTTCCGGATAAGTACGAATATCTTATCACTACATTTTTATATGATAACGATGACATAAAGTTTTATGAGGTGTCTAATTCTCTTGTGAATAAGGAGAATAAGAAAATGAATATTATGGGTCATTACCATAAATCGAATGAATTGACAGCCAGTGGGGGATATAAAGGTAAAAAAACATTGTAAACTTTGATCACATAGGAAGATAACTAAGGATAAATGTTTGTTTTGTTACCAAAAAGTCATTGAAAATCGGATTGTCCCAAATTTAAAAACAAAGGGAAACCGAATGTGAATATGGCCGAGGATGATAGTAATGACAACTTTGTCTTGGTAGGCTTGAACAACGTGGCAAACCGGAATGACTGGATCATGAATACGAGTTATTCTTATCACATGATTTGAATAGTACATTATTTTATGCCTTTTGTGAGTTGGATGGTGGAACTGTACTTATGGGCAACAATAACATATGTAGAACTATGGGTGTTGGGAAAGTGAAAATGTGTCGGTCTCAGATCCGCAGATATGAGAATATATGTATAATATTTAATCTAAATATACCCTATTTCTTATAAAAAAAGACATTTTAAAGTGGTGCGGTGCAAAGAGCGATGACAAAATTAGAACAAATAGGACAATGTTATTGGTAGAAGGGGACGGTGGCGGTTCGTCCGGAGGGTCAAGTTGTTATAGGTGGTATCAATGCATTTATCCGACCGAAAATGTCGGGACTAGCACGAGTGAGTTAAACCTTTAAGGATGTCGTGTCCTAAGTGGGAAGAATGGATAATCCGGATTTCCATTTGAAAATTCCGTGATAAAATAAAGTAAAGTAAAGTGGTGTGTGTCAATCACACATTACCTAGATAAATGAGTATCTATATGTTAAACAAGTTAACAGACCCTTATTATTATCAACAAAGTTTTTTAAAGGCGTGCCGCCGATAAGGAAATTGGGTCAATACAGACAGTATTATTGGTACAAGGGAATAGTGACGATTCGGTAGAAGGGTCGGATTGTTACAGTTAGGTTGTTGATAAACACGATCTTTTAGGCTCTGTTTGTTTTATTGTAAAATGGGGGTAAACAAACATTTACGGGTAAAATAGATTTTTCGGGTGATTGGTTTAACGTAAAACATTTTTTTTGGGAAAACTTTTCCCACATATCCAGTAAAATTGGGGGAAACAATTACCCCGCAAATAAAGTTGTAAACGGTTTACGGAGCCTCTCTCTATATTCTTTCTAATACTAGTATTTTAACTATTATTAATTATAGATCTATTCTTTCAAAATTATTTAATAATTAGTCCAATTCTATCTATTAACCAATAAAAAAATGGAAAAAACACGAAAAATTCTAAAAAATAACAAAAATGGAAAAAAAATAAAATAAAAATCCGAAAAATCTAAAATACCCAAGAAATTTTGAAAAAGCTAAAATCTAATTAACCAATAAAAATATAAATAAATAGGAAAAAATCTAAAAAATAACAAAAAAATGGAAAAAATAAAACAAAAATTCTGAAAAATCTAAAAAACCCAAGAAAATTTGAAAAAGCTAAAATCTAATTAACCAATAAAAATATAAATAAATAGGAAAAAATCTAAAAAATAACAAAAAAATAGAAAAAATAAAACAAAAAATTCCGAAAAATCTAAAAAACCCAAGAAATTTGAAAAAGCTAAAAAGAGTCAATAATATCTTCTATACTTATAATTTTATGAGTTTATATGTCTCAAAATTATAAGTTATTATAAGTGACGTATATGAAATAAAATATGTGTTTAGGTTAAATTTCCTATACATGTTGACGAAGTTCCTTTAAGAAAAATAGACGAACTTTTAGCTTTTTTTCCGTCAAAATAATTGTGATTTTAATCACTAATGTTTTTAAACTTTCACGAACTTATTCATTTTTGTGACTTTTAGTTAATTTTTGTGAGTTTTAGTTAATTTTTGATGTTTTTCATCTTAAAATATTTTGTTTAAAGTATGAACAATGTTTATTTATTTATGCATCGAATTTGTCTAATTTAAATAACTAATAGATTTTTGAATTTCAATAGAATTTCCATGGGAAACCTTTGACGCACCAAACACCCGTAAATAAAATGCAAACAAAAGTTTGCACCGTAAAACTTTACCCGAAAAATATTTTCCATCCGTAAATATTTTACTACGAAACAAACAGAGCCTTAGTAATTTTATCGTTATTATTTAATTGGATCATTTTGTTATTTTGCATGTGTTATTCATTTTTAGACTATTTTTTTAGAGAGAAGACATCCAATATTTCATTATGTTGAATTGTTTAGATTGAAGTTGGTTCCCATCTAAAGTTTATCTCTTTTGACATATCAATTTCTTGAATACTAGCACATTGATACAACAGCAGGTCGCTACCATGATTAGTTTTACAACCGTAATCTATTTTTTCTCATTCATTTTCCAGCAAAAAAATTATCATGTGTGAATCATTCTGTTTTGTAGTTAATATATTTTGCATTATATAAATGATCACTGTTGATGTAATATACCAAATATTTGATACTTACGAGTGTGTGGTAAATATTAACTTAAATTTGAACTTTTTTTTATCGTCTCTTGATCTTCCATTCATGTTGTTTTAATGTTTGTACATAGTAAAATTTCATTACAAGCAATCAAATGTGGAATACGAAAATTGGAGAACGTTTGATTGAAATTACTGTCCGCAGTTCTCGTTGCTGTAAAACTAATAGTTGCAACTGCAGTTACAACTGTGGTTGCAACCAAGTTAATCCGATGAACAAAGAACGTCTGTAACTTTGAAAGCAAATGAACACAAGATATTTGTAACAAAGTTCACCCCTAGTTCCAGGACTACGTGTTCGGAGCACTCAATTCGTTTGTAATATTATTTCAAGCGTACAAAATAGGATACAAGACTTATGAAAAACTCTCACACTCTCTCTAGATTTTTCTGTCTATAACTATTTTGTTATTACTAAATAACTACTACCAATAAATAATAACATCCCGTCATTGTTACTCTCGTATTTTTTGCTCACGTGTATTCACTCTAAGTTGATTTCTTTATAAGTTTAAAACACAAATTTTTACAAGCAAGTATGAGACTATCTATAAGAATAAAAGTCTTTAATATCTTTGTAAAATATTTAGAGATAAATCTTGTTAGTATCACATGCCTATTTTGGCTCTAATATTCGGCTGATTTTTTCTTGTAGCAAGGAGATTTAGTTAGCGCATTTTTAGGAGATAAACTCATTTCAATATTTAAGATATTCCTGTCTATAATTCTCATAAATTAAGTACAAACGAATTTAATCAAATCTGTTAACACACGATAATATATATATTAAAGTATGAGATATAATATATTTATTCAAAAAGATTCACACGACAATCTTTTTGATAGATTTATATATGGAACAATCTATCTCCTAACATGATTCAAACTTATACTCAACAAATCAATAACTAATCATTCATATAAGACTGGATAAGAAAAGATTTTATTTAGCAAATTTTAACTAATAGAACAAATTTTTTCATAAACTAATATCCTTTTTAAAAACAAATCCCACACAATTTGAAAAGATAATACATTTCTTTAATACTAAGATATTCTCAAAACATATAACATATCTGTATAAAAATGTGAGAATATAATCTATATTGATAAAATATTTTACAAATCAAATAAATGCAGAAAACACAGATTATGCAGAGAATCTGCATAACAGCAGGCTGCAACTGCCAGTTGTAACCAGAAATACTAGTAACTTTTCCTACATGCATAATAAACAACTATTTTGGCATAATCGAATATGACAATAAATTAAGTAACTTTAGCCAGTCATTAAGTTCTAACAGAGTTTATCTCATTTAACCCGCCAATAAATCACCAAATACATCTGAGTGACGTGAATGTCTCGTGATAAAGAGATATGCCTTGTTTCCCGGCATATATATCCCGCCACTTACCTCCAAAATAACTTAAATTGTTACTACAAGCAACATCTTTTTAGACATTAAAGTGAGTTGAAGCCCACAATTTATTTTATATAATACAATGGTCTTGCCAAATGCCTTATTGCAGAAACAACAAATTAAAAGGAAAGACGGAAATAAGCATAGTGAAAAACATAAAACGACAGTTTACTTGCACCTCCTTGTCTTCATCAACGACAGCTTAATTCAGCACTTAAGCCATTTTATCACACTCCTTACCTCCCTTCTAAATTTACCATAAGGAATCATAGTAGTGATATGTAGATTTGGATCTTCATCTAGCATTATACCTGTGAGTTTTAACTTTTTCAACATCATTTGTGAGACTAACCCTTTCCATTTAGTTTGATACAACAACATGTCGCTATCACTACTAGTTTTAAAACCCTAGTCTATATTTTTTTTCCATATATAATTTGCTGGGTAAACCCACTATTCCATTAATAATAAATAGTAGTAACGAACTTATTACATCTTAAATTAATAATGAAAACTTGGATGAAATAAAAGATTAAAAAAAACAGACTTACAGATATTCTTTTACGCAATTCAAAAACTTGTTATAACTTTTTCTCGTCTTCAATTGAGAATATTTTTGTTTAGAAACTTTTGTCTTCAATATGGAGAAGACTGTTTTGACAATTTTATGACCGTCAATCAAATCAACGTCAATTTGTTTGAAATAAAAACCTTGGTCTCACCTTGGTTTTAATCAAAAGGGAAGATTCGATCCTCCACCTAATAGTGCAATCCGCAATGAATTAGTATTTTTGGTTGAAAATAACCCGCGGAGTTCTGTGTAGAACCACAACGCACCAAAATATCATTTACCGGATATAACCTTATGAACCCCAACCAATAAGTCACGTAATCGGAAAGGCGGAAAGATTAGATCTACTACTTTCAAACAATAGCAGCACACCGTTGTAAGGTGGAGAAAAGTGAGGAAAAAAAAAAAGATCCGAAAAAAATCCAGATCCAAATAGCGAGAAATGAGGGAATATCACGTTATAAAGTTTAGAGTTAAAGGGACGCCGAATCACCACCTCTAACCCGAGACAGACGGCAGCTAGGGTCAGGGTTAAGAAAGAATACTTTTTTAGAGAGGGAGAGAGATGGTCTTTTTTGTGATAAAGAGTTTTACTTCTAACTTGCCTTTTCCCCCTAATCTAATTTTTCTCATTCTGTTTTGTAATGAAGATATTTTACATTATACAGACGATCACCAAATCAGTGTTGATGTAATACGCCAAATATTTGATACTTACGAGGCTGTGGAAAATATTATGATGTCTCAAAGTTGGACTGTTACTCTTTATCTTCTCTGGATCTTCCATTCATGTCGTTTTAATGTTTGTACATAGGGAAATTTCCTTACAAGCAAATCAAATGTGAAATACAAAAACCGGGAAGCGTTTGAGTTTATCCTTGAGACCATTTAATTCGCCAATACATCACCAAATACACCTTAGTGACGCAAATGCTCAATGCTCACGATAAAGAGATATACCCTTTTCCCCGGCCCATACATCCTGCCATTTTACCTCTAATTAAAATAACTTAAAACTGTTACTACAATCAGCATTTATTGTATGTACTGAATGCACAAGTGATCTTCATGATCATGTAGAATTGAAATCACTCTGATCTTCTTCAAAGAGAAGTTCCTTTGCTATTCTGACCAGGCCGAAATTGGCGGCATATATAATCCGCTGAACTTGCCGGTTGTTGACATTGTAAATATATCTTTCGGATATTGTTTCATAGTTCCTACTTGGCTAACAAAGATGAAAAACAACCGTTTTTGTATACGCGCGCATAATATTCAGAAAATCATTATACAGTAGTATATCATAAAAATTAATTTGGAGAAAACAAACTATGAGAAATAAATTAATAATGGCATCTAGCCTTGTGTAATTGTTATAAGGGAAAATTACCAAAACATACAACTATTTTAAACTAATTACCAAAAAATTATACCCCAACACTTTATTCCAAAAACATACAACTAATTAAAATTATAAATAATAAATCATTTCTATTTTATATCTCTCTCTCTCTCTCTCTTAAAAACAAGAGAGATCTTTTTTGGGATGGTAAAAAACAAAATATGGTAAAAAAACAAAAAACTACAAAATATGCCCAAAAATATGGTAAAAAACAAAAAAAAAAACAAGAAAATTACAAAATTACAAAATTACAAAAAAAAATGAAAAAAGTTCTAAAAAGTCAAAAATTCAAAAAAAACCCCAAATATGCTGAAAAAACTTTTAAAAAAGTCGGTAACCGAAAAAACCCAAAAAATATCCAAAATCACAAAAAAATGAAAAAAGTTCTAAAAAGTCGAGAACCCGAAAAAACCCAAAAAATGCTGGAAAAACCTTTTAACAAGTCGGGAACCCGAAAAAGCCCAAAAAATGGTTAAAAAAAGTATTGTGTATGTCTGTATTGCGTATTTCCGTATTAAAAAACATGTATAAATTGTCTGTTGTGTATGCATGTATTAAATAACATGTATAAATAATGTATTGTGTATGTCCGTATTAAAAAAACATGTATAAATTATATATTGTGTATGCATGTATAAATTATGTATTGTGTATGCTGAAAAAACTTTTAAAAAAGTCGGTAACCGAAAAAACCCAAAAAATTGGTAAAAAAACCTAAAAAATATCCAAAATCACAAAAAAAAAATGAAAAATGTTCAAAAAAGTCGGGAACCCGAAAAAGCCCAAAAAATGGTTTAAAAAAGTATTGTGTATGTCTGTATTGCGTATTTCCGTATTAAAAACATGTATAAATTGTGTGTTGTATATGCATGTATTAAATAACATGTATAAATAATGTATTGTATATGCCCGTATTAAAAAACATGTATAAATTATGTGTTGTGTATGCATGTATTAAATAAAATGTATAAATAGTGTATTGTGTATGCCCATATTAAAAAAAACATGTATAAACTGTGTATTGTGTATGTTTATATTAAATAGCATGTATAAATAATGTTTTGTGCATGCATGTATTAAAAAATATATATAAACTGTGTATTGTGTATGCATGTATTAAAAAACATGTATAAAATATGTATTGTGTATGCATGTATTAAAGAGCATGTATAAATAGTGTATTGTGTATGTCCGTATTAAAAAACATGTATAAACTGTGTATTGTGTATGTCTGTATTAAAATGCATGCATAAATAATGTATTGTGTATGCCCGTATTAAAAAAACATGTATAAAAATTGTGTATTGTGTATGCCTGTATTAAAGAGCATGTATAAATTATGTATTATGTATGACTGTATTAAAGAGCATGTATAAATAGTGTATTGTGTATGCATGTATTAAAAAAAAGTATAACAATGTATTGTGTATGTCTGTATTGCGTATTCCCGTATTAAAAAACATGTATAAATTATGTGTTGTGTATGCATGTATTAAATAAAATGTATAAATAATGTATTGTGTATGCCCGTATTAAAAAACGTGTATAAACTATGTATTGTGTATGCCTATATTAAAGAGCATGTATAAAAAGTGTATTGTGTATGCATAATAAGAAAAACATAAAAAATGGACATTGTCAAATGATACAGAATGTATTGTGTATGACTGTATTAAAAAACGTGTATAAACAATGTATTGTGTATGCATGTATTAAAAAGCATGTATAAAATATGTATTGTGTATGTCTGTATTAAAGAGCATGCATAAATAGTGTATTGTGTATGTCCGTATTAAAATACATGTATAAACCGTGTACTGTGTATGTCTGTATTAAAGAGCATGTATAAATAATGTATTGTGTATGCCCGTATTAAAAAAATATGTTTATAAATAATGATTTTGTCTTTTTTTTATCTTTCTTTAAAAATAGTTCAATCTTCTTCTCCGATCAGTTCACAAGTCTGTATCCAACTTCAATCTTCTTCTCCGATCAATTCACAGGTTTCTGTATAGTATTCTCCGATCAGTTTATCCGTCAATTTTCGGTTATTTTGATCATCATCTTCAACAATTCACTGGACAATATGTGTCAATTTTCTCGTAAATAGTCATAAGTTCATCCGTCAATTTTCGAGGTATTTTTTTATTTTTTAAAAATTATTGTAATTAAATTTATATACTTAATAATAATTTGGCCGCATTTGGCTAAAAGTGATGTGTTGTTGACATATTCTATTCCTCGATATGAAATGTTTTTTTAATACGGGCATACACAATACACTATTTATACATACTCTTTAATACAGGCATACACAATACATAATTTATACATGTTTTTTAATACGGACATACACAATACATTAATTATACATGTTATTTAATACATGCATACACAACACACAATTTATACATGTTTTTAATACGAAAATACGCAATACAGACATACACAATACTTTTTTTAACCATTTTTTGGGCTTTTTTGGGTTCCCGACTTTTTTGAACTTTTTTCATTTTTTTGCGATATTGGATATTTTTTGGGCTTTTTTACCAATTTTTTGGGTTTTTTCGGTTACCGACTTTTTTAAAAGTTTTTTCAGCATACACAATACATAATTTATACATGCATACACAATACATAATTTATACATATTTTTTTAATACGGGCATACACAATACATTATGTATACATGTTATTTAATACATGCATACACAACACACAATTTATACATGTTTTTTAATATGGAAATACGCAATACAGATATACACAATACTTTTTTTAACCATTTTTTGGGCTTTTTCGGGTTCCCGACTTGTTAAAAGGTTTTTCCAGCCTTTTTTGGGTTTTTTCGGGTTCTCGACTTTTTTGAATTTTTTTCATTTTTTTTGTGATTTTGGATATTTTTTGGGTTTTTTCGGTTACCGACTTTTTTAAAAGTTTTTTCAGCATATTTTGGGTTTTTTTTTAATTTTCGACTTTTTAGAACTTTTTTTTTTTTTTTTTTTTGTAATTTTGTAATTTTCTTGTTTTTTTTTTTGTTTTTTTACCATATCTTTGGGATTTTTTCGGGTTCTCGACTTTTCTGAACTTTTTTTTTATATATTTTTATGAATTTGGATTTTTATTTGTTTTTTACCACTTTTTTGGAGTTTTTTCGGGTTCCCGACTTTTTAAAGGTTTTTTCAGCACTTTTTTGGTTTTTTCGGGTTCTCGATTTTTGTGAACTTTTTTCATTGTTTTTGTGATTTTGGATTTTTCTTTGTTTTTTTACTTTTTTTAACCATTTTTTGGGCTTTTTCAGGTTCCCGACTTTTTAAAAGGTTTTTCCAGCCTTTTTTGAGTTTTTTCGGATTCTCGACTTTTTTGAACTTTTTTCATTTTTTTATAAATTTGGATTTTTATTGGTTTTTTTTATTTTTTAACATTTTTTTGGATTTTTTCGGGTTCCCGACTTTTTTAAAGGTTTTTCCAACATTTTTTGGGTTTTTTCGGGTCTTTGACTTTTTTGAACTTTTTTTATTTTTTGTTGTAATTTTATTTTTTTCGGTTTAGAAATCATTTTAATATTAAATGAGGTATTGTTTTGTGGGAAAAAAATGATGATTTAGAAAGAGAAAGGAGAAAGAGAAATTTTTTGGTAGTTGAGGAAAAATATATATTTTTTCTATTTTGGGTCAATTATATGTTTTGGTAACCCCTTGTTGAGAAAATTAAGTATTGGTCCACGAAAACAAAAGTATTTAAGTATTTGTCCGGATATAAAATTCATTTAAGGATTGGTCCATTATTTATGAAACTAATTTAGGATTGGTCCAATATAAAAGATCCCCCAAATCTATTTATCTAATTAATCATTCTCTCTCTAAAAAAAAAAAAAAAAAAACAGCTTTCAGGGAAAACATTTTATCCCCAGATCTCTCTCTCTACATACATACCCACATATATACATACCCACATAATATATATATATATATATATATATATATATATATATATATATATATATATATATATATATATATATCCATACATCTTTTTGTCTTAAAATATACAGTTTAACTAGTAGTAAATATCTTCGAAGTTCCCTGTGGGATTTAGTCATTCACTAACTTGAAGGTTGGGTGCATTATTGTGATGTTTTTCTCCTTTCTTTGTTAGTTGGTGGAAAACAGATCTGGGACTTATCGATTTCTGTCCATATAGGGCTAGGGGGCAAAAATGTTATCAATCGCAAATCAATCCTGTAATGCACCCGGGTGGTATAAAACTGTAGGGTACAAATTAATAATTTACAGACTGTTTTTTTTTAATTTTTCAGACTGTTTTTTTTTATTGTTCAGACTGCTTTTTTTTATTTTTCAGACTGTTTTTTTTTTTTTAATTAATTTATTTTTCAGACTGTTTTTTTTAGACTGTTTTTTAATTAATTTATTTTTCAGACTGTTTTTTATTTAATTGTTTTATTTTTTTATTTTTCAGACTGTTTATTTTTTATTTTTCAGACTGTTTATTTTTCAGACTGTTTTTCAGACTTTTTATTTTTCAGACTGTTTTATTTTTTATTTTTCAGACTGTTTATTTTTCATACTGTTTTTTATTTAATTTATTTTTTAATTGTTTTTGATGACGTCAGCAAATTTTTTTTTAATGATGTCACCAAATGGACCAATCCTTAATTAGTTTCAGTTTCATAGACCAATTCTTAATTAGTTTCAGTTTCATGAACCAATTCTTAAATACTTGTGTTTTCATGGACCAATCCAAAATTTACCCTAATTTGTTTGGGTTGTATATTTTAGTAATATTTCATAACACATTGTATGTTTTGGAAATTGACCCTTGTTATAATCACTCCGGTATACAAGATTACATATACATAAATCATACTCCAAATAGAATTGTCTACTAGATAGTAACATATCTATTCATTATCATTAACAGGAAACAAGATACGAACAAGAATATTTCTTACCCAAGACTGACTTGGTGTCGGATTGGGTTTCAATAACTGAGAAACAAACATAGCATTATAGTGATACACACAAGTGCCGCACACCCATGTGATCAGGGGTTGCAACGACAACCTCACAATTTCGTTTTTTTTATTAGTGTTTTTCATAATAATTTATATATACGGTATTTTGGCAACCTATTAAATATTTTTTTCGGCAACCACTTTCAAAATTATATATTGTTAATGTAATAACATGCCATAATTTTGTATGTGCTGATAATATATAAGTAATACTTAAAAAATTAACATAGACAAGTGATCATAAAAGACATTTTAGACAAAGTAATCATGTTGACACGTAACACACATCTTAAAAAAAATTAAACAAAAATAATAATTAGAGTAGCGGTGAGTGCAAACAAAATTTATAAAAAAAAATTTGGTGGTTTTTATTTTAATTGAAATGAGTATACTGAAATTGTGTAATAAATATTTAATTGTTCGTATATATCTATTATTTAATATAAGTTTGGTTTTTTCAAGGTTTTTTTTTATATATTTTTTGACCTTCATGTTTTAATCTTTTTACTTGTTATACATTGATTTCTTAAATTTAATTTTTGTATCTTTTTGCTTTCTATTTTATTTATTTTTTAGTCAATTTTGAACGCTGAAACTTTCGACATGACTGCACGTAACATTACTGTTGTGGATTTTTTGGAAGTTTGAAAAGAGAGTCGAAATTGAGCGGAAAGGAAAAAAATAGAAATCAAACACATTTTAATCAAGAAAACAAGGTAAAAAAATGAAGAAAAAATGGTTAAAAAGGTTAAAAAAAATCCGACTTTCCGTATTTATAATTTGAAAAATATTATGTGGTTTTACTAATTTTTGCAACTCCACACATTTAGTGGTGGTTCCGCCCCTCGATACACAACAATGTTTTAAAAAAAGCTGTCTTGAGGTGCTTTAAAGCTCGATTTAGCTCAAGACGTAGAGAAACATTGTTGAGTTTCATGGAAAGCCCACAAAACTCGTCTTTTACGCGTCAATACTCTTAAACACGTCTTGTTATTTATATAGCTCGCAGTATTGCTTACTATACTTACGCAACGATAAAACTTGTAAGCAAACGATTCAGTAACACTTTAACGATTTAATACACTCAATTACACAATATTTGTCAATTGCATCATCAGTTCATAAATGAGGACATATTACTAAAATTTCGTATAAAAGGTTAAATAATGAATGATATGCATATTATATCACTAAAAATCAACATGAAAAAACAGGAATGAAAACTTTATTTAATTAAGATAGTCCAATATACACATTACAATGCAATAAGAAGTAAATATATAAACTAGCTTGAAACACACAAAGCGTTAATTCAATTCTGAAAGGAAATCAAGTACGTATCTTGATCTTGTCAAGGATAGACCTCTATGAGAGACCTCATGCCTAAAACTGGGGTGATCTTATAGTCACTAAATCCTGCGTCTGAAAATAGTTTTGCCCATTCCGTCTCGTTTCTCTCTTTTCCGGTGACTAAAATATATCATCACCAGCATGTCAAACAAGAGTTGCGTCTCAGTAAACTCGGCATCACTACCTTTTTTGTTGTCTACCTTCATGTCTATGATAATTACTTTCCCTCCTTTTTCTTTACTCGGGATTGCTTCTTTGCATTTCTTTAATATTTTCACACTCTCCTCGTCGCTCCAATCGTGCAATATCCGCTGCATATCAATTTCACAAAGATATATGAGACAGTTTTTTAATATTGGTTAGTATATATATATTTTGTTTTCAATTTGTTGAGAAATAATTATTTGAAGGGTCAACTATGGCCTATGGGAATAACAAGGAGCACGCCTATGAGGAAGAAAATTTAATTTTTACTATATACTTTAAATGAAAATTTCTGATTGTAATTTCTACCCCGCCTTTAACAGAATGTCAACATGAAGTTTAGCCTAGACTCCCTGTTCGCCAATGTGAAAAATTTATTTTATTTTATTAATAACTCTTACTTTTATAGGTTGATTTACGGACAACAGGGATCGAACATTGATAATGAGATAGTATTTTAGGCTCTCAATTAATTGGAACAAACACATTGCTTGCCAATGTGAAGTTATGTAAATCACACTACTGAAAAGTCTAGCTTCCACCAATCATAACGTCCTAGTTATTTCTTTTTTTTCAATGTCACAAAAAACCCATTCATTTAAAAACAGCCATGCACACAAGAACCGCACCTCATATGTCCCTACGTGTCAATTAACTCCATCCAAATTGAATTATTATTATATTTTCAAAATTTTGAGGGTATTAACCCTGATAACCTTATAAGAAATAGAATTTTTTTTATACGATTGAAAAAATACAAAAAAAGATTTGTTTTATTATATAATTATTTAATTTGACTCTACAATAGTAAATTTTTTGATTTGACCACACAAAGATTTTTTACTATTTGATTTGAAAATTTATCGAGAAAAACTCTACGTAAGTGTAAACGCCGAATCAACACCTCTAACCCGAGACAGATGGCAGCTAGGGTCATGGGTTAAGAGAGATACTTTTTTAGAGAGGGAGAGAGATGGTCTTTTTTGTGATAAAGAGTTTTACTCCTAACTTGCTTTTTCCCCCTAATCTAATTTTTCTCATTCTGTTTTGTAGTGAAAATATTTTACATTATACAGACGATCACCAAATCAGTGTTGATGTAATACGCCAAATATTTGATACTTACGAGGCTGTGGAAAATATTATGATGTCTCAAAGTTGGACTGTTACTCTTTATCTTCTCTGGATCTTCCATTCATGTCGTTTTAATGTTTGTACATAGGGAAATTTCCTTACAAGCAAATCAAATGTGAAATACAAAAACCGGGAAGCGTTTGAGTTTATCCTTGAGACCATTTAATTCGCCAATACATCACCAAATACACCTTAGTGACGCAAATGCTCAATGCTCACGATAAAGAGATATACCCTTTTCCCCGGCCCATACATCCTGCCATTTTACCTCTAATTAAAATAACTTAAAACTGTTACTACAATCAGCATTTATTGTATGTACTGAATGCACAAGTGATCTTCATGATCATGTAGAATTGAAATCACTCTGATCTTCTTCAAAGAGAAGTTCCTTTGCTATTCTGACCAGGCCGAAATTGGTGGCATATATAATCCGCTGAACTTGCCGGTTGTTGACATTGTAAATATATCTTTCGGATATTGTTTCATAGTTCCTATTTGGCTAACAAAGATGAAAAACAACCGTTTTTGTATACGCGCGCATAATATTCAGAAAATCATTATACAGTCATAAAAATTAATTTGGAGAAAACAAACTATGAGAAATAAATTAATAATGGCATCTAGCCTTGTGTAATTGTTATAATCACTCCAGCATACAAGATTACATATAAATCATACTCCAAATAGAATTGTCTACTTGCTAGTAACATATCTATTCATTATCATTAACTGGAAACAAGATACGAACAAGAATATTTCTTACCCAAGACTGACTTGGTGTCGGATTGGGTTTCAATAACTGAGAAACAAACATAGCATTATAGTGATACACACAAGTGCCGCACACCCATGTGATCAGGGGTTGCAACGACAACCTCACAATTTCGTTTTTTTTATTAGTGTTTTTCATAATAATTTATATATACGGTATTTTGGCAACCTATTAAATATTTTTTTCGGCAACCACTTTCAAAATTATATATTGTTAATGTAATAACATGCCATAATTTTGTATGTGTTGATAATATATAAGTAATACTTAAAAAATTAACATAGACAAGTGATTATAAAAGACATTTTACACAAAGTAATCATGTTGACACGTAACACACATCTTAAAAAACATTAAACAAAAATAATAATTAGAGTAGCGGTGAGTGCAAACAAAATTTATAAAAAAAAATTTGGTGGTTTTTATTTTAATTGAAATGAGTATACTGAAATTGTGTAATAAATATTTAATTGTTCGTATATATCTATTATTTAATATACGTTTGGTTTTTTCAAGTTTTTTTTTAATATTTTTTGACCTTCATGTTTTAATCTTTTTACTTGTTATACATTGATTTCTTAAATTTAATTTTTGTATCTTTTTGCTTTCTATTTTATTTATTTTTTAGTCAATTTTGAACGCTGAAACTTTCGACATGACTGCACGTAACATTACTGTTGTGGATTTTTTGGGAGTTTGAAAAGAGAGTCGAAATTGAGCGAAAAGAAAAAAAATTGAAATCAAACACATTTTAATCAAGAAAACAAGGTAAAAAAATGAAGAAAAAATGGTTAAAAAGGTAAAAAAAAATCCGACTTTCCGTATTTATAATTTGAAAAATATTATGCGGTTTTACTAATTTTTGCAACTCCACACATTTAGTGGTGGTTCCGCCCCTCGATACACAACAATGTTTTAAAAAAAGCTGTCTTGAGGTGCTTTAAAGCTCGATTTAGCTCAAGGCGTAGAGAAACATTGTTGAGTTTCATGGAAAGCCCACAAAACTCGTTTTTTACGCGTCAATACTCTTAAACACGTCTCGTTATTTATATAGCTCGCAGTATTGCTTACGATACTTACACAACGATAAAACTTGTAAACAAACGATTCAGTGACACTTTAACGATTTAATACACTCAATTACACAATATTTGTCAATTGCATCATCAGTTCATAAACGAGGACATATTACTAAAATTTCGTATAAAAGGTTAAATAATGAATGATATGCATATTATATCACTAAAAATCAACATGAAAAAACAGGAATGAAAACTTTATTTAATTAAGATAGTCCAATATACACATTACAATGCAATAAGAAGTAAATATATAAACTAGCTTGAAACACACAAAGCGTTAATTCAATTCTGAAAGGAAATCAAGTACGTATCTTGATCTTGTCAAGGATAGACCTCTATGAGAGACCTCATGCCTAAAACTGGGGTGATCTTATAGTCGCTAAATCCTGCGTCTGAAAATAGTTTTGCCCATTCCGTCTCGTTTCTCTCTTTTCCGGTGTATAAAGTCATCACCATCATGTCAACCAAGAGTTGCGTCTCAGTAAACTCGGCATCACTGCCTTTTTTGTTGTCTACCGTCATGTCTATGATAATTACTTTCCCTCCTTTTTCTTTACTCGGGATTGCTTCTTTGCATTTCTTTAATATTTTCACACTCTCCTCGTCGCTCCAATCGTGCAATATCCACTGCATATCAATTTAACAAAGATATATGAGACAGTTTTTTAATATTTTTACCCCGCCTTTAACAGAATGTCAACATGAAGTTTAGCCCAGACTCCCAGTTCGCCAATGTGAAAATTTTATTTTATTTTATTAATAACTCTTACTTTTGTAGGTTGATTTACGGACAACAGGGATCAAACATTGATAATAATGAGCTAGAATCTTAGGCTCTCAATTAATTGGAACAAACACCTTGCTTGCCAATGTGAAGTTATGAATGTGTAAATCACACTACTGAAAAGTCTAGCTTCCACCAATCATAACGTCCTAGTTATTTCTTTTTTTTCAATGTCACAAAAAACCCATTCATTTAAAAACAGACATGCACACAAGAACCGCACCTCATATGTACCTACGTGTCAATTAACTCCATCCAAATTGAATTATTATTATATTTTCAAAATTTTGAGGGTATTAACCCCGATAACCTTATAAGAAATAGAATTTTTTTTATACGATTGAAAAAATACAAAAAAAGATTTGTTTTTATTATATAATTATTTAATTTGACTCTACAATAGTAAATTTTTTGATTTGACCATACAAAGATTTTTTTACTATTTGATTTGAAAATTTATCGAGAAAAACTCTACGTAAGTGTAAACGTTTTTCATTTCAAATATTAAACCAAAACTCGGATATCGTATCACTAGTATCTATCTAGCTAATTCTTTAATTGTGAACAACCTAATATTTCTCATAGATTTACTAAATTAAGCCCCAAAAATATTTTAATTTATTAATAAATAAAAACTAAAATCATTCATGAATCGATCTATGAACAAAAATTTAAGCTAATAATGAAAAATAAATACTTACTTAATTGATTGTACAAATTGAATGATGTTGATTTGAGAAGAAACAACTATTAAGAAAATTTGAAGATGGTGGCCGTCATTTTTAGGGTTGTATATTTTCTCCAAATATAAAATCATTCTTGTATGTTCTAACAAAAATCAAAATCATTCATGTTCACAAATAAAGAATTATCAAGAGAGATAGTGATACGATAAAATAAATCGGAATTCTGGTTTAATGATTGAAATGAAAAACTTATACACTTATATAGAGTTTTTCTCGATAAATCGTCAAATTAAACATTAGAAAAGTTATATGTATCTTCAAATCAAGAATTTTATTATTGTAGAGTCAAATAAAATAATTATATAATAAAACATTTTTTTTTTGTATTTTTGCAATCCTATAAAAGGAACTTTCTATTTCTTATAAGGTTATCGGGTCGATAACCTCGAAAATTTGAAATTAGATCAATAGTTGAATTTGGATCAAGTTAATTGACACGTGGGACCCGCAGTGCGGGTTTTGCGTGACTGTTTTAAAGTGAGTTGTTTTTTTGTAACAATAAAAGAAGTAGACAATGGAATGACATGTAGGACGTCAACTTGTGAAATCCACGTCCCTTATATATTATTTGCTAAAGAACAATGAAAAAATAATCCCCCAAATTATAACTGGAAATTACAAATAATTTTTGCAAATTATTAATCCAGTATGTACTTTGTGAGACATACTGATTTAAGATTGTTGTTTGAGCGAACCGGTGATCATGAAGAAAACTACTGATCTAAGTTCCTAAACTGGATCACAAATTTGTATACTGATACAAGCTAATAATCTTGAATATATTTAGTTAGGTGATTAGTATGCGTGGCTTTACTTACCTTTAGCATGACAGCATCTGAGGGTGGGATCTCCACAAACATGTCACCTCCAACAAATCTCAAGTTATTGCTACCTTCTAAGCCACTTACGACATGTGGAAGGTCGAAAACAGTGCACTTTAGTTCCGGAAAAGCATCGGCAATGCTTTTCGCAACAGTTCCTGTACCACCACCCACATCAACCAACGAATTCATCCCCATGAAAACATCCCTACACTTTTTAAGCACCACACTTATCACAAGCCGAGCATCACTAGCCATAGCATCGTTGAAAAGACCTCCAAACCTCGATTCTTCTGCACCATATTCCCAAATCCCCTTTCCATGAGCCGTATTGAACGGTGTTAGATCCTCGTTTTGAAACCATTCACTCACATAGTCACACGGTTTAGTCAAAACCGGATCAAGTATGGTTAACAAAAATGGTCTAACATTCAGGGGTTCGTCTTCAAGGAGTAGACGAGAGGCAGGAGCGAGAAGATATCCATCTTCCTCTAGTTTATTCTCAACAAGGACTCTTTCCTTGGTGAAAAATCCAAAGTGAACTAGGAGGTTCATTAGACGGAGAATATTTTGAGCTTTCGCTTGATTGATAGGGAGACAAGCGTTGAGCTCTGAAAGAGTGATCGGTTTTCCATGTTTGTGGACAATGTCGGGAATACCCAGTTGTACCGCGCATTTAAGAGAAGCCGAGTTTATGAAGTTGAAAATGCAATTCCAGATGTGAGCTTGAGAATAAAGTATCTCACTCTCCTTCCCAATATTCGCTAAATCCATCTTAATTTTAATTTGCTGGATTAATATTTTAGAAGTCTATGTTCCAAGCTTGCTAGAGATGCCTATTTATAGCAGTAGGAGCTCATGAATTAGCAATAGTATTATCCACATGGATCACATGTCAATACTTTTTCCCCATATCTACCTTTTCCAAGTAGTTTTAAATAAATTTCAGTTAATGTTATGTTACAAGTTATTGGTTTCATGTCATGTTAAAGGTAGGGCAGTAGATTTATATGGTTAAATATTTTGAATGGAGCCTCAAATCTCACGCATCTAAAACCAATGTATGTATATCAAATGAGTTTGGATTTTTATACTATATTTTTTCTGAAAAAACGTACAAACCGTAGAAAAAATCTACGGTTTACAGTGATTTACTGTAAACCGTAGATTTAATCTACGGTTTACAGTCAAATTGTTCTTGCGGTTTCAAATTGTCTCACGGGTTACCTTGTCATCATATTATGAGTGAACATATTTTATTCGGGAAGCCTCTTCCTCTAGAATATATTCATCCATTCTGGAAAAAATTAGACGTAATTGATGATAATGGTAACACCGATGATTATGGGGTAGAGGGTGATCTAGAAGAGTTTAAAAGTGTTTATGCTAGCAAAACTAATGTTGAAAAACGGCGTATGAAAACACAACTCCGAGAGATAACCGTACCATCTAGAACATCCATGAATGACCCCGAAATGAGACAAAATAGGGGGAGACCTAGAAAGTGAGACAATTCTAGTAAGATAGATAAGTCGGGATGGGAGTTTGTGGAGGAACAGAGTGCTGGTGCTAGTAGAGACAAGGGCAAAGGTAAGGCGGATGAAACACCGGAGGTAAGGGTAAACCCAACTAGGAGGCCGCGAAACCAGAACCTTAAACCCACCCCCAATAGGCAAACATTCCTGTACAGTGACCAAATATGGGTCATGTTACATAGTTACATCGAAACGGTTTATGATGTGCGTGGGGATGGTAACTGTGGGTTCCGGATACTTGCAAATGCGACGGGTAAAGAGCATAGAGAAGATGATTGGTACGCGGTAAGATGTGAGTTGTTTCAAGAGCTGCAGCAAATGAAAGGTGTTTATTATGAGATGTTTGAGAATCTTGAATTTGAAGGTTACCGGTATGATTATATTTTATCAAGTTTAAATTTTTATCATGCTACAAATCCCACCCCTTTTGACAAATGGATGAGATTTCCGTTTTATGGTTTTTTAATTGCTTCTCATTACAATATGCCAATTGTATTGTTGTCCTTATGGCAAAATAAAAATGGAGGGGTACAAGTATGGAACGCCACTTTTTTACCTCTTTATACTGATCCGCCTCAGGAAACGACATATTACATCCCGACTGTAATGGTGTTCGTCAACAGTTGTCACTATGCTTAGGTTATTCCTAAAGAAGGGATCTTCCCAATGGCAAGTATTATATCACAGTGGAAACAAACACGCACTGAGGCAGCTGCGCCATGGAAGGAACTTTTTCGACCAAATTTCAAGTTATATATGGCGCTGGAAAGGCAATCGGGAAAGCAAATTGCAACTGAAGAAGATGTTATAGACCTATCACCATAATCAGTTTTTTATTTTTAATTTTATGTAAATTACTCCTTTTTTGAAGTTGTTGTAATTAGTTTTTTATTTTTATTTTTATTTTATGTAAATAACTCTTTTTTCCAAGTTGTTGTAAATTTATATGATCATGTTTAATAAATATGTTTTATGAAATTTAGTTAATATTTGCATATTGAGTTAATTTCTTTTATGAAAATTATATAATTTATGATTGTTTCATTCAATAAAATTGACGATTGACAACAAATTGACGATTTAATTAATGTTTCATATTGCGTTATACAAGTTATATCAGTCCCATAAAAAACTATTCATATCTATCTATATTATTACTATATATATATATATATATATATATATATATATATATATATATATATATATCTGTCTCTGAAAAACCCTGTCTTGAATGTCTTGTCAGAATGTGAATAAATAATTTAATATCTATCTTTTTTATAACTCATTTTAACTAAATAACCATTTATTCTCTTAGTTAAACTTGTTTCTGGCCAAGACCCTCCTTGCACATCTTTTTTCTTGGGTAATTTCTAAAATAACCAACCCGTTAAAAAAAACACTACAAGCCGTAAAAGTAATATACGGTTTGTAGTGTAAAAAATATGTTTGTTGAAATTTAGTTCATGTTTGCATATTGAGTTAATTTTTTTTATGAAATTTATATAATTTATGATTGTATATTTCAAACCAAAAACAAACCAAAAATACTTCACAAAAATTGACGATTTAGTTAATGTTTCAATAAATCTCAACTTATACACTTGACAAAAAGATAACATGAACTAAAAATATAAAATTTATCAAATCAACTTTTTTTGTGTAAATTTGTGTAAATTTTGTGTTTATTTTGAGAGATTGTTAGAATTTTGGTAATTTATTTTATGTCAAATTTTAAGAATAAGGCATTAAGTTTTTTTATTAAAAAAATCATGTTTAATTTGAAAAAAATATTCAGTATTTTAATTTTAATTGTTAAAATTGACTAAATTTATTTTATGTAACTTTTTTTTATGAAAAAACGCTGCAAACTGTAGATTTAATCTACGGTTTACAGTGATTAACTGCAAACCGTAGATTAAATCTACGGTCTGCATAAAATCACTGCAAACCGTAGATTAAATCTACGGTTTGCTGTGTTTTTATGCAGACCGTAGATTTAATCTACGGTTTGTATATAATCACTGCAAACCGTAGATTTTTTCTACGGTTTGTGTGTTTTTTCAGAAAAAAGTATAGTATAAAAATAAAATCTCATACTAAATTAAATGCACGAAATTGACAAACTTTTTTGTAAAAGGACAATGCGTTTAATGGCAGTAGTACTATATTACACATTGTAAATGTGTTGAGCCGGCCAAGCTCTTTGAGTTTGATTTGACATCTTCACATGTCCCATATTTATTATTTTATAATTGAAGACATGGCATAGGTTCCCAATCACACCAACTGACGGAGTGAAATACAAGAGTGAGTGAGAGAAAATTATACTGGGAGTATATATTTTTCTTTTCAGTGCTGAACACTTTAATAAAACTTGTGAGAAAACTGAACGTAATTTTTCGTAGTTGTATTTATGAGTTGTGATAAAAGTGTTGTAAACACTAGAGAAGATTTACAAGTTTCGTTTCTTGTTCTGAGTTTTGAGATAAACTGACGACAAAATGCCTAAAATCACGTTTGAAGTCGATGCTTCGTTTATTACAGAATATCAAGTGGCAAATTGAGAAAAGCTAAAGGACCTGAAGTGCAATATTTGAAATCTAAAGAGATATCACGTGGCACATGCATACGCGGTATGTTAAAGGAAAAGGAAATACTCCCAATTCGTTTGATCAAAGTTCAACGTTAATGAATAAAGGATAATATTGTTATAAAACGACGCTAAATAGCTCAATAATATATTAAGTATTGAAAACGTAAATAAAAAATGAACACGAGATATAACACTTTTCGACGTTTTAACACTTCTGGGTAGAACTATACTCTATGGAAAAATCATTACCTTTTTATGTGTACGAAAGTGTAAAAGTACAAAGTACAATATTTGGTACTCCACTATTTCGCCCTACTATATAGAAAGAGAGATACATGTGCAGAGAGTGGATCGCGGATCGCCTTCCCCGACCAAACTCCGGTCAAAAAGTTGTTGCAACGGTAGAGTTTGTCGGAACGGTGTTGGAGTGTTTTGGGAGCTAATTTCTAGAGAGAGGGAGTGTATTTTGGGTTAATGACAAAAATAATAATTTGGACTCTTTTTATATTTAGCTAGAGGGTACCAAAAGCAAATTAAAATATTTGAATATGGTACATGCTAATAAAAAATACATTCATGCACAATTTGGACACCTAGTGAATTCGTTGTAAAGTTCTTAGTGGACAGGTGTCCCGATATTTTCAGCACATTTTATAAGGAAGACACATATAATCACTTATCCACCTCTAGTAAACACGAATTAATTGGAGGTTGGTAACCTTTTAAAAAAATTATTAGTTTAGTACCCTTTTGACGTCTAGACCGATAATAGACAGATCTAGAAGTTTCATGTTTTACACATTTCCTAATTCTAAAGATAGGCGGCTCAAATTTCCATACACAGATCTAAAAGTTTAATGTTTTACACATTTCCTAATTTTAAAACTAGGCGGCTCAAAATTTCCATGAAAGTGACCCATTATGTTGTGGATGTTTATGATGTTATGTCACTAAAATAGTCAAAAATATTCACATGTAAATCCAAATTATTTGAATTTTATATATCTGGAAAGATAAGACATAGGTCTAGACTTCTCATTTACATCATGTGCTCGAATTCTGAGAAAATTTAACCCAAAATGGTAGATCAATCCACCTTGTCCGATGGTCCATAACTGTTTGGGCTAAAGTACTAAAAGAGCCATAACTAGTATCATATAAACCCAAATATAGTAAAATCTATATCTAATTTTAACCCGGGGCCAAGAAAATATCTAACACTTTTATGAATATTGTAATCTCAAAATACTATTTATTGAGGCCTAAAACTTAGTTTTAAAACTAATGTATCACCAAAAATATAAATATTTATAGAATTACTACATAATTTGACTTACTTGAATACTTGTGTAAAGATACTAATGATTCATATTTAATAATAGAATAGATGGAAACATTTTTATTTTATGTTAGTTTATTCTTTAATACTTGTATATTTACATTTTTACTACTAATAATAAGGATAGAATTTTAAATGTGTTACTAGAACGCTATAATTGTATTTTTGAGAGCAACACTACTAGTAAATGCAACAAGAGATCACTATTAACTTATTTAGTAATAGGGCGTTGTAACTAATACATAATATAGTAAGAATGATGAAATAACTTATTTAAAAATAGGTTTTTTTTATTAGATTATTTTATCATTTACTTTTATTTACACAAGCAAAAACTATAGTATTAAATGAGATACATTGGCATTATAAATTTTATAGTCGATAAATATTGATCACTTATCTTTTTAACATTTTTTTAAAATAACAAAGTTGATTTTAAATTTAAGTAGTACTCTTTTTTTTAAAACATTTTTTTACTAGTTTCTTATATTGAAAACTAGAAATCTATAAATTATGATACTTACATAACATACATGATGTCTATGGAAAAAACAATCTTGTAAAAAGGAAATATTGATTATTATTTCTTAACATCATCTATTGAAATAACAATTTTAGTATATTATCAATTGCATAATTTCGTTTTTTTTAAATAAGTTTTATATTATTTTAGTAAAGTTAAAGTTACCAAAAAGAACATCTAATATAACTACTAGAACTTTAATTCATTTAACTCATAAATAAAATTTATTTAATTTCTAGAAATAAAGATAATTCGGAGTCTTTTCAACGTAGTTTTAAATTTCATTTTGTGTTTTCTTCGATTAAAACTCAAACCGACCGAAACAAACCGAACCAAACCAAACCGAGTTTCGATAATTATTTTGGCCAAAACCGAACCGAACAGAACCGATCAATTTTAATTGGTTTGGTTCATGTTTTTCTCAAAATATGAATCGAACCGAACCGAGAACACCCTTAATAAAGGCAAACTTCTCGTTGAGGTTCGCTATTTTAATTTCATCAACTATTAATACAATATCACCCTTTCTTCCTAAACTACACCAGGGTTACAAATTTTAATCCTAGAAAACCACGTAATTATTTGTGTTTTTTATTTCTTGTTCATGTGTGGTTCTTTTGTTGGGTATTCTATTTAAAGTATACACTTCGTGTTTCTACCGTTTGTTTGAGCTTCCGCCCAACAATTTGGTATGAAAGCCCGATTCCGATTGAAACGTTAGTTGGAAACATAAATTTTGTAATTGAGAAGGTTGATGGGACTAACAATTCATTCGACATGCGCCAGTGAGAGGTTAAGATGTGGTTAATCAACGAGGGCTAAATCTTGTATTTGAGGAGAATCCAATTATATTAAGTACCTTAAGTATTCGGTTTTGAAAGAAATGGATGGTTAAACTTTGTGGAAGACAATTAGCGAAAAATATATGACGAATAGTATAGGGAATCATCGCTACATAAAGAAGAAGCTTTTCTAATTTAAGTATGAGCAAATCCTTTCGATAAGCGAGCACCATCATGTATGTATGGATGATTTGCAAAATTTAGATGAAACTATTGAGAATGGGGATAAATTGTTATTGATAAACCTAGTTCAACATCAATTTATCTCCATTCTCAATAGTTATAATTCAAAACCTAGTTCATATAGGAAAATAACTAAGGATCAATGTTTGTTGTGTTACCAAAAGGGACATTGGAAATCATATAAAGGGAAGCCGAATGTGAATGTGGTTAAGGACGATAGTAATGAAAACTTTATCTTGATAGGCTCGAAGAAAATCATAAATTGGAATTAGTGAATCATGGATTCAAATTGTTCTTATCACATGATTCTGAATAGGTCATTGTTTTCTAGCTTTTGTGAGTTGGATGGTGGAGTTGTCCTTATGAGCAACAACAACGTATGTAGAACTATGAGTGTCGGTAAAGTCAAGTAAGTGAAAGTGTGCCAGTACCACATTTCGTAGATATGATAGTACACACATACACATATATATGATATATAATCTAAAGAGACCATCCTTCTTATCAACAAGACATTTTAAAACGGCGACTATCATGGGCGAGTTAACTGTTAAATGACGACGTAGCCGACGAGGACGCCATGTCCTATGAGGGGAAGAATCGATGACCCAGATTTCCAGAGTGAAATTTCCAGAGAGAAACTAACCAACGCACACCACTTCTAGAAATAAACCGAGAAAAGACAGCCGAGCACCGAATAAAAGGGGAGAAAGATCAAGACGAGATATTAAATAGTCATATCGAGCACAATTGTCGAAACCGAAATACTAGTCCGAGCAAGTGTAATAGTCCTAACAAGGATAATAATCCGAGCAATAATAAAGATCAGGAAGTATCCTTTATTCACCGTTGATTTACTATTATATCATTGTTGAAAAGCCTAACGCGACCGACCAAAGTTATGGCTTTATCAAATGGCGCCGTCTCCGGGAATCATCTAGTTCCCAACTAGTTTAGAATTCGAATACCAATACTCTGCCAGACGAGCGACAATGGTTACCAATATAGAGGAAACCCATCCCGAGATAATAGAAGCCAATAACCAAAACACGCAAATTAGCCAACAAGACCTCGACGATCTACTCGCCATCCGCGACAGATATGAAGCTATCCAATCCGGAAACCAACCAACAACCTCATACGTCAACCAAGAACAACCGGTCGAACCACCCCGACATTTCATCGAAGGGATTGTCGACGAACACCCTTCGTCCTCGGAGGATGAACAAGACGTGCCCGTATTAAGGCGTGCACGAAGACGCTTAACCGGGTCCCAAGCAGGGCCGAGCTCAAGAGTCCCTTTGCCTACAGCCTCGGTCAACTCCGGTGCTCGTTTACAAACGGACGAAGCTCATCAGTTTGGCATGCCCGAGGATCATGTACTCGGACAGTCGCCCCGACTACCGACTAATTCTCCGAGGATGATTACACCACCCACGGTGGAGGTACAACATGTTGTTCCATTAGCCGATGAAAGGAACTACGCCCAGCTACAAGCTCAGCTGGCGGCATGCATGACGGCCATGACAGCGGCCGGCATCATATTGCCAGTTATCCAACCCGACAAAGACCCACGCCATGAAGGGGAAGATTCTGCCTACAGGGCCGCCTTGGAGACAGCGGGTCGGCGACCCGATACAAGAGTCCCCCACCAAGGGGGCAATGTCCCAATAACTATCGTCCATCCGAACACTCATATGGAACGTGTCCACACAAACACGAAGGACGGTAGATATCCCGAATGCAGGATCGGGGAAGGATATGGCCCATCACCACATCAGGGAGGATACCCTCCCCCCTACCAAGTCACGGATGACGCGTTCCAACAGGCTTGGAACGTATGCCAAGAAACCCCGTGTGCTGAACAGATCACGCGGTACCGCAATCCTATGGGATTCGTCATCCCCGAATTCAGGCTCTATGATGGGAAGAGTTGCCCTATCGACCATCTGAGGCACTACAAGACGAAGATGGAACTGTGGAGTGATGACCATGCACTGATGTGCAAATTTTTCAAAAACAGCTTGGGTCAAGAGGCTTCGTCATGGTATCATAACTTACCACGGGGCTCCATTAGAAACTGGGCAGAATTTCTAAGAGCATACTCCACCCGATACGCTGCTCATCGGAAAAAGAAGGTTAGTATCGAAACCCTTCTTAAAATGGCGATGATGCCAAATGAAAGGCTCAACGATTACTGCATACGTTTTATCGACGTAGCAAACCAGATTCCACGATATGCCAATAATATAGCCATCCAAAACTTTATCAATTCCATCCCTAATGGCTATTGGGCGAGAAGGAAGTTCATAGGCAAAAACTTCCCGACCACTGATTCCCTGCTAGCCTATTGTACCCACCTCACCGATAAAAACGACGAACTGCGTTTCCTCAACCGAACTCTACCGAGAAGAGAGTCGGTCCGCGAGGCAGAGGTGGGTCGCAAAAGAGTTAGAAATAACCAGGGAGAAGCATTCCAACCGACCAGAAAGGGCAAAGAGCCCGAGGTCCATAGCAGGGTAGAGCGACCATGAGCATTAGAGCCCAAACCGCTCCAGATCGCATACCCAACACCGACCAACGAACATAAACCGCTCCAGCTCACCTACCCGATGCCACCCAAGCCATTTCAACAAGTTCGGCCCCAAGAGAGGGAACACCGAAACACCTTCGGACCGGTCGAGCTGCGATACACTTTCAACCTATCTGCTGAAGATATCCTCAAGGATATATGCAGGGAAAGTTGGTATTCCCGACCACAACCGATCATATCTCCCCCCAATCAGAGAGATTCCAAGCTCTTCTGCGCATATCACGAGGATCACGGCCATCTCACTGAGCATTGCCGTAACCTGCGATGGAGAATGAACCAGTGGGGCGATGCAGGATACCTAGCCAAGTTCATCAAAGGAGCTGGGAATAAAGGCGATCAACGTCGTTCATATGTCACGACCCGAGGGCCCCGGTGGGGAACGGTCGCGACAACGGCAGCTGGCCCACTTTGGCCAAGTAGCCAAGGCATCACAGGCGTCGACCTCTAAACGACAGTGCACACAACGACGACATCCGCCCATTTCTTTCTCAGATCTTGACGAAGAAGGGGTGATTTACCCCCATGGAGACGCCATTAACCTCCGAGTTCAAATTGGCCTAGACACGGTCAGCAGGGTACTTGTCGACCAAGGAGCCTCTTGTGATATCATGTACAGGGAGCTCTTCGACAAAATGGAACTCAAGCTGCAAGATCTACAGCCTGCGGACGTCACGCTGATCGGATTCATCTCCAAAACGACTAAACCATTGGGAAAGATCGTCCTCAGTGTCACAACCGGGTCCGTGTCGGTTCCCGTAGAGTTCTTAGTGGTTAATGACCACTCCGGTCACAATGCAATATTGGGCCGACCTTGGTTACATACCATGAAGGCCATACCCTCAACCTATCACCAAAAGGTCAAATACCCAAATGACAGGGGAGAGATCGAGATAGCCAGAGGATGTCAAGAGGATTCAAGACGCTGCGAGGACATCACCGCGACTCTCCAAAAACAACGAAGCATGGTGGAACAACCCACCAGCACCAAGAAGCTGATCAACCAAATATCCAAAGCCGAAAGGGTTGTCGAAGAACAAGTAGGAGAGACACTCAGGAGGGTGTATATACCAGATATGGACGAGGAGCATTACTTCCTCCTCGGCGACAACCTTCCAAAACAGGAATCCGAGGAGTTGAAAGCATTCCTTCTCAACAACACTGATAAATTCGCCTGGAGTCCTAAAGATATGCCGGGCCTAGACCCCAATACGGCATGCCACCACCTAAGTGTAAACACCGAATACAAGCCGATAGCACAGAGGAGCAGGAAGGTGTCTGTACAGCACAGAGCAGCTATAATCGCTGAAGTACAAAAGTTATTGGAGGCCGGAGCCATAAGAGAGGTTTACTATCCAAAATGGTTGTCCAACCCGGTTGTCGTCCCTAATAAGAACGGGAAGGAGAGAGTATGTATAGACTTCACAAACCTAACAAAGCCTGCCCGAGGGACCACTTTCCCCTTCCGAGGATTGATCAACTGGTGGACGCAACTGCGGGGGCAGAACGGATGACCTTCCTTGACGCATATTCAGGATACCATCAAATTCCCCTCGCCCGCGAAGATCAAGAAAAGACTTCGTTTATATCACCTTTGGGAAATTATGGCTATACGGTAATGCCGTTCGGCCTACGCAATGCGGGAGCAACATACCAAAGGATGATAACAAGGGTATGTCGAGATCATATAGGGAAGACGATGGAGGTATACATAGACGACATGGTCGTCAAGAGCGAAAGAGCCACATCCCACCTTCAAGATATCAGGGACGTTTTCCGAACGCTGGGCAAGCACAAACTGAAACTCAATGCGAGCAAGTGTGCATTTGGTGTCAGCAAAGGGAAATTCTTGGGGCATATGGTTAGCCGACGAGGAATAGAGGCTAATCCCGATCAAATAACGGCTCTACGAAACCTAGCAGCGCCCAAGAATAAGAAACAGGTACAAGAGCTCACGGGAATGATGGCCGCGCTGAGCAGGTTCATTAGCCGATCCGCAGATAAGGGACGGCCATTTTTCGAATCACTCAAGAAGGATAGAAAATTCGTCTGGGACCCGGAATGTGAAGTCTCATTCAACAATCTCAAGGAGTACTTGAGGACCCTGCCACTGCTAGTAAGGCCGAACAAAGGAGATATTCTGGCATGCTACCTAGCAGTTTCCACTACAGCTGTGAGCGCAGTTATCCTAAGAGAAGAAGGTCGCGAACAATTTCCGATCTACTTCGTCAGCAAGACTCTGGTCGAAGCCGAAACACGTTATCTACCCTTGGAAAAGCTATGTCTGGCATTGGTCGTCGCAACCAGAAAGTTGCCACACTATTTCATAGCTCATCAGGTCCGGGTATACACAAAAATTCATATCAAAGAGTCACTTCGACGGACGGACATTAGTGGCCGAGTTGCCGCCTGGGGGGTCGAGCTATCCCAATTTCATATCGAGTTCGCACTCCGTCATGCCATAAAGGGACAAGTCCTGGCCGATTTCGTCGCAGAATTCACCGAAGGCTATGACGAGCCTTTGGCACTCTCTCCACAATCACACTGGCAGATACATGTCGACGGATCAGCCACCAAGGACGGATCGGGAGCAGGGATCGTCCTAAAGTCTAGAGAGGGAGCAATCATCGAAAAAAGCATAAAACTGGGCTTCCGAGCTACCAACAATGAGGCAGAATACGAGGCCATGATAAATGGCATGCTTATTGCCCGGTCCCTCGGATGCTCCCACTTAATCGCAAGCTCAGACTCCATGCTCATCGTCAATCAAGCCATCGGCGAGTACCAAGCGAAAGATGATAGAATGATCCTCTACCAAGAGAAAGCCCAAAGCTTGATGGCAACCTTCGAACAGTGCGAATTAGTAAGAATCAATCGCACCGAAAATGCACATGCCGATGCCTTGGCTACCCTAGCCTCGACATTAACATTGACCGACACCCGGTCGATCACAGTGGAACTACTGCCGACCCCGAGCATAATAAAAAGGGTAGGCCGGGTGACATCGATACAGTACGAACTAGGTTGGATGGAGGACATGACCCATTATCTGCGAAGTGGAACGCTTCCGGTCGACAAGATAAAAGCGCTGAAAATTACAAGAAAAGCTCCTCGCTTCTGGCTATCCGAGGACGATAAACTATACAAATCCAGTTACCGGGGACCACATCTACTGTGCGTCCCGACCGAGCTACAACTGCCGGTCTTGGAGGAAATCCACGAAGGATCTTGCGGAGCACACATCAAAGGGCGATCCCTTGCAAACAAGGCAGTGACCCAAGGATATTGGTGGCCCTATATCAAGCGAGACGCCGATGCATACGTCCAACGATGTGACAAGTGCCAACGATTCGCCAAGATACCACGGCTCCCTTCATCTATGATGACCCCGGTATCAGCACCATGGCCGTTCGCTCAATGGGCAATTGATTTGGTCGGTAAACTCCCAAGAGCACCTGGGAATGTGGAATATCTGATCGTTGCGACTGATTATTTCACCAAATGGGTCGAAGCTAAACCCCTACGTGAAATCAAAGCCAGCAACGTCAAACAATTCATTTGGGAATACATCATAACTAGGTTCGGTATACCGTACGCTATAGTCGCCGACAACGGAACCCAGTTCAAAGATGCCAATTTACAGCTGTGGTACGAGGAACTCGGTATCCGAAAATTCTATTCGACGCCGACATACCCACAAGGGAACGGGCAAGCCGAAGTGTCAAACCGAACAATATTAGACGGCATCAAGACCACCCTTGAACAGGCAAAGGGGAGGTGGCCCGAGCGGCTACTCAACGTTTTATGGTCGTGCCGAACTACACCCAAGACGGGCACCAAGGAAACCCCGTTTAGCTTAGCATACGGTGTTGAGGCCATCATACCGACAGAGATCGGACTACCCATGCTCCGAACGACGTTGGTCGAGCAGGGAAATAATGAACAAAGAATGAGAGAAGAGCTCGACATGATAGACGAGAAACGAGAGATAGCGGCCCTTACCCTAGCTAAGTACCAACAAAGCGTGAAGCAAACCTATGACAAGAGAGTAAAAGGGTCTAAAGAATTCATGGTAGGAGAACTGGTGCTGCGACGAGTGACGGTCTATACCCGCAACGAAATACATGGCAAACTAAGCCCTACCTGGGAAGGCCCATACGAAATCGTCAAGCAAACAAGTCCAGTCTCTTACAAAATCAAAAGCGTCCTGTTCGCCAACAGCCGAGGGAAAAAGAATTCTTGGAATGTGGCTAACTTAAAGAAGTACTACGTATAGGCAATGCTCCGAATACAAGTACAGGTGCTACCTTACCCTTCTTGCTTAATGGCATTATCTTTCTTCTTTTGAATGAATAAAATATATTATTATGCTGTCTACTAATACTATGAAATTCCGTAAATGGCGTGTTACCAAAGGAACGTCTAGGAATACTATGAAATTCTCAACATGGCCGAAGTGCCTAGAAATACTATGAAATTCCGTAAATGGCGTGTTACCAAAGGAACGTCTAGGAATACTATGAAATTCTCAACATGGCCGAAGTGCCTAGGAATACTATGAAATTCCGTAAATGGCGTGTTACCAAAGGAACGTCTAGGAATACTATGAAATTCTCAACATGGCCGAAGTGCCTAGAAATACTATGAAATTCCGTAAATGGCGTGTTACCAAAGGAACGTCTAGGAATACTATGAAATTCTCAACATGGCCGAAGTGCCTAGGAATACTATGAAATTCCGTAAATGGCGTGTTACCGAAGGAACGTCTAGGAATACTATGAAATTCCCAACATGGCGTGTTACCGAAGGAACGCCTAGGAATACTATGAAATTCCCAACATGGCCGAAGTGCCTAGGAATACTATGAAATTCCGTAAATGGCGTGTTACCGAAGGAACGTCTAGGAATACTATGAAATTCCCAACATGGCCGAAGTGCCTAGGAATACTATGAAATTCCCAACATGGCCGAAGTGCCTAGGAATACTATGAAATTCCAAACATGGCGTGTTACCGAAGGAACGCCTAGGAATACTATGAAATTTATATGCAGGTACAGTGCAAGGAATTATTCAGGTCCACATTACGGCGGCGATGCAATATAAATTGGCTAAAACAATGAAGGAGAATCAATCTAAACAACAAAATATCAACAAGAAGCATCTCCAAAACAGGAGTAACGAAATAACAAATGATTTAGCAAGGAAAAATCGATCCAATCAATTAAATAGCAATACGGCAATGGAAAGGTACAAAACAGGAATAAAGAAATAACATAACTAGTTATCGCTCGCATTACGGAGGCAACAAGAAGATCATCGACACTAAAGAGATTCATTTAAGAAGAGCTACTGCAGGAGGAGCACGACGGTAATTGACCGAGCTCAATCTCTTCGTCATCCGTCGTTGTGTACCCATCAGACTCATCACCATCAAAACGCTCCTCAGAAATGAGGGCATCAAAATTGGTCGTATGAGCCCCAACACAAGTCAGCGTCTGAAGCCGCGCGTTGAACTCGGCTTCTTTCGCGAACTCGTGAGCATCCGAGGCCGCTTTACGGCGATCATCGTCAAAGGAGAGGTTACGGCGAGCTTCGATCATAGCTGCGGAAGCATCATATCTGGCACGGGACAAACGGAAATACTTCACCAACACGTTGGCCTTGGTCACAAGCAACTTTAATTTGCCGAAGTACTCGTCCTTTGCACGCCAATATCGATCCAAACGATGCTCCTGAACCTCAACAGCATGCTCGGCACGGCGAACGTATTCTCGAAAAGAGGCCGCCTGGGTTTTCAGCTTGGTCCGCAGTCGAGCACATTGGTCGGTCAATTTGACATTTTTGCTCATCAAAACAATGTAGGGCCACCTGTCAGGCACCTCACTAGCCACACCAGATGAGACCTCGTCCCGGGCAGCACCAGTAGGTCCTAACCCCGGGTTAACTAGGCATGGAGAACCAGCCTGGTGCGACATAGTAGCATGTGCCTATAAAAAAAAAGAGGGGGAGAAGAACGAGAAGAGATGAATATAAAAAAAAAAAAAAAAAAGAGAGGGAAAAAAGAGAAGAAAAAAAAAAAAAAAAAGAAGCTACAAAAAAAAAAAAATAGAGAGAATTTTTTATACAAGCTACAAAGAAAACGACAAAACAAGCTACTTTATTAATCCGACAACCCCTCAACAGACGCCGAAGTCTCTACTACATCGGCAAAATGAATATCTCGCAATGAATTAATTTGCGTCCCCAAACGCTCACGAATGACCGCCTCGATTCGGTTCAAGGCAACAGTGGTTTCAGTTACCCCGGCCTTCGCATCAACCATGCGCTCTGCCCGGGACACACCACTCATTCCTTTTATATGCTCCAGCACCTCTAAAGCGCGAGCTCGGGCCCAATACGCTTTGGCAAAGGATAGCAGCAGGTCCGCGTCCTCGAAAACGGCCCCAAGGACCAAGTTCAAGCTCGTCACACGACCTCGGGCTTCATCACGAGAACGTCGAAGGGCACCAAGAAGTTCCTTCGCTTTACCCTTATTTGCCGTATAATGGGCGGTCTTTTTACTAAATTTCTCTCCCAAATCACGTAACCGAATCGCCAAGTTGGAAATATGAATATTCAGACCCTCGATTTCCTGATAAGCACAAGTCAATTTCGCGGTAAGGGACGCCTTAGATCTTTCCAAATCTTCTATTACGTCACATACACTACGACTAGGCGAGGTCCAGACCACCATGGCAAGGGGGTTATTTGGTACCTGACAATATTTTGTTTTCACATCCTTCATAATATGACGACCATCAAAAGAAATTAACCCAAGAAAGCCCAACAGAAAGAAAACACAGCACCTATATTATCACTTCCCCAAAAGAATCTGTTTCTAGATACACAAGAGACTAAAAAAAAAAAAACAAAAAAAAAAACAAAAAAAACAACAACAAAAATATACTATACATACTGCTAGAAAGATAGTCAAGGTTCCACCTGAGGAGATACTGGTGGGGGAACAACAGTAGCATCCGGTCGAGGAGTGGACGGGGCCGACATAGAGTGAGGACGCAGCGCTGTCGAAATTGTCTGTCCCGGCAGCCGAGGAAGCTCCTCTTCACGAAGATTCGCCCAGTCTAAGGGTTTCGGCGGTGCACCATGCGGACATGGATACACCAACTCCGACCACGCCCTATCCGACAAAGGAACATTCGCGAAATTGAGCGCCCGCACATGAGCACAGTATACAGAGAAGTTGGCCATCATTGCTAACTTTGTCCGCTCCTCCGCGTGTGCCGTTTTCAGGGCAGTCACCTTAGCCCTTTCGGCTTCCACGTCCTCTGCCAGGAGCAAGTTCTCCTCCCCTAGTTGGTCATACTTAACGACCAGGCTCTCTTTTTCAGCCATCAATTGACCAACATCCTCGGTCACGTGCAGAAAGTCCGCAGACAGCTTGTCATAATTCTCGCCCAGGGTTTTATTCTCGGCGACCAATTTCTCTTTCTCGACCTCGAAAGCCGCAAGCAGATCCTTTATCTTCTGCTCATTCTCCTCGACTACGGCGTTCTTCTCGGCCACCAGCTTCTCTTTCTCAGCCCCTAGAGCTCCCAGCTGATCCCGTAGCGCCACGGTACTCACAGCAATCTGCACTTCAACACATTAGATTCCAAACAAAATACAAGTACCAGACCTATATAGCGAAATACGAGCCCCACGTACCCTCAGCGCATCCGCGTGGGCCTGCTCTATAACCGACATTGTAGGTTGGGCAGATAGTCTTTCTGCATCCTTGAACACAAGAGGTTTCAGAGCCGTATACCCCATCTTCAAGGTTCGCGGTTGCTCCAGCAGTTCACCCCTACATCGGTCAATGTAACGGGTCATTGCAACCCCATCAACCAACACCTTCTCGGCTTCGTCGAGAGCCTCATCCTCGACACCCGTCACAACATCCCCGGCATTCTCTTCGCTGCCTTCCATTTCCACCCCCACGTCCTCCTCCAACTGATCAATCTCAGGGGCCCTATGCTCGATCTCTTCCTCAGTACGGAGGGGCGAGCAAACGGGCAAATCTATCGGACCCTCGGTGGGGATAGGCGAGATGACAGGCAAAGTCATCGTACCCTCTCCCATGTTAGTCAAGAGGTTCATATGTCCGAATACATCGTCGATCGACCCCTGAAACACAATAATACCCATAGACCGGGCAAGAGCGAGGGTAACCAATGGAGAAGTCAGTAGCTGAAACAAGATGACTAATAAAGCAAAGCACTAGCGAACAAAATGACAAACAACCAAAAGACAAGAAAATCATAATACATATACACATACCTCGCCCGGCGCAGAGGCATCCTCGGCGGTATCCCCTTCGGCGGCAGCCACCGCCCCCTCGCCCGAGCCAACGATATCAGCCTCCTCGGTAACCGATGTATCGGTTCCCCTGGCCCTCTTCGTTACTCCACCAACAGGGTCAGACGCATGACGCTTAGACCGAACGAGTTTCTTCCCGAGCCGAGCAGCACTTCGAGCCCGGACCACTTTCAAGAACTCTTCCTCGGGCTCTTTGGGGATCTCGGGCGCAGGATTCCCCTTGGTCACCGACCCCATCGGGTACCCGAGCAGCATCGGGGCACTACGACTCGCCGGATCCGGCGTCGGTCCCGGCCCCCACCATTTCCAAAGAGCTAACAGAGCCTCTACATTGGGAGCGCCGAGGTCTGGCATAGTGGGAGCATTGGTAGCCGGCCCAGGAATCTGGTGTCCCGGACAAGCCCATTCACCAGACGAAATAACAATACCAAGATTGCGCTCTTTGTTGGTATCCGGCAAACCGATAACGAGCCGGCAAAAGGAACGCAAGGTTTTCAGATACGAGCTGCGACGCTCAAAGCTCAAACTATAGACTCCGAAGACATCCTTCATGTAACGACCCGGCCCCACGGGCCGAACCGCCACGCCCGTATCAACAATATTGTCCGCTTTGGCACAACTTTCCAGGGGGTCACCCATCCTGGTACTACTCCAAGTTAAGCACGCTTAACTATGGAGTTCCGTTCTCGCTGTTGTGCCGCACGGATTTAAAAGGCCTTGTTAATAGGAAATGGATCTTTAAGCTCATATACCACATGGGTACTCTCATATCTGGACGATGTGGGACTGACGCACAACACCGCACCACAGAATTTCCATCCTGGAAATCTGGGTCGTCACAATCACCCTCCCTTTAGGCACGACGTCCTCGTCGGGCACGTCGTCCTTCAGGGGCTCACACACACGTGCTAGTCCCCATATTTCCGGCCAGATAGAGGCTCTGATACCACCTGTAACGACCCGGCCCTACGGACCGAACCGTCACGCCCGTATCAACAATATTGTCCGCTTTGGCACAACTTCCCAGGGGGGTCACCCATCCTGGTACTACTCCAAGTTAAGCACGCTTAACTGTGGAGTTCCGTCCTCGCTGTTGTGCCGCACGGCTTTAAAAGGCCTTGTTGATAGGAAATGGATCTTTAAGCTCATATACCACACGAGTACTCTCATATCTGGGCGATGTGGGACTGACGCACAACACCACACCACAGAATTTCCTTCTTGGAAATCTGGGTCGTCACAAGATAACTGCAAGCAGTTTCCCTTAAACGATATTTGCCCCGCCACCTCTGCTTCTGGCTAAACGGGCACTTCGTTCCCAAGGTACAACGTCTATCACATGTGACTCGGCGGAATCGGCACCGAGCCACGGTCGGGCCGTTGGTGGTGCGGTACTCTCTCTCTATATGTATGCATATGTGTTTTGTGTGTGTATGTGTGTATGCCATGTATCTATTTCCCTTTTTTTTCTTGTCTTGTGAAATGATAGATATATGCATGTTTTTTTACCAAAAAACATATGAAGAGTTACATGTCAATAATGTCATAAATGGGGGGGCAATTAACATTGCAAGTTACACAAATAAATTGCATTCACTTCCTAAAACCGTTTCTGTGACGACCCAGATTTCCAGGATGGAAATTCTGTGGTGCGGTGTTGTGCGTCAGTCCCACATCGTCCAGATATGAGAGTACCTGTGACGACCCAGATTTCCAGGAAGGAAATTCTGTGGTGCGGTATTGTGCGTCAGTCCCACATCGCCCAGATATGAGAGTACTCGTGTGGTATATGAGCTTAAAGATCCATTTCCTATCAACAAGGCCTTTTAAAGCCGTGCGGCACAATAGCGAGGACGAAACTCCACAGTTAAGCGTGCTTAACCTGGAGTATTACCAGGATGGGTGACCCCCCTGGGAAGTTGTGCCAAAGCGGACAATATTGTTGATACGGGCATGGCGGTGCGGTCCGTAGGGCCGGATCGTTACAGATGGTATCAGAGCCTCTATCTGGCCGGAAATGTGGGGACTAGCACGTGTGTGTGTGCCCCTGAAGGACAACGTGCCCGACGAGGACGTCGTGCCTAAAGGGAGGGTGATTGTGACGACCCAGATTTCCAAGAAGGAAATTCTGTGGTGTGGTGTTGTGCGTCAGTCCCACATCGCCCAGATATGAGAGTACTCGTGTGGTATATGAGCTTAAAGATCCATTTCCTATCAACAAGGCCTTTTAAAGCCGTGCGGCACAATAGCGAGGACGGAACTCCACAGTTAAGCGTGCTTAACTTGGAGTAGTACCAGGATGGGTGACCCCCCTGGGAAGTTGTGCCAAAGCGGACAATATTGTTGATACGGGCGTGACGGTTCGGTCCGTAGGGCCGGGTCGTTACAGGTGGTATCAGAGCCTCTATCTGGCTGGAAATGTGGGGACTAGCACGTGTGTGTGGACCCCTGAAGGACGACGTGTCCGACGAGGACGTCGTGCCTAAAGGGAGGGTGATTGTGACGACCCAGACTTCCAGGAAGGAAATTCTGTGGTGTGGTGTTGTGCGTCAGTCCCACATCGCCCAGATATGAGAGTACTCGTGTGGTATATGAGCTTAAAGATCAATTTCCTATTAACAAGGCCTTTTAAAGCCGTGCGGCACAACAGCGAGGACGAAACTCCACAGTTAAGCGTGCTTAACTTGGAGTAGTACCAGGATGGGTGACCCCCCTGGGAAGTTGTACCAAAGCGGACAATATTGTTGATACGGGCGTGGCGGTTCGGTCCATGGAGCCGGGTCGTTACAGGTGGTATCAGAGCCTCTATCTGGCTGGAAATGTGGGGACTAGCACGTGTGTGTGGACCCCTGAAGGACGACGTGTCCGACGAGGACGTCGTGCCTAAAGGGAGGGTGATTGTGACGACCCAGATTTCCAGGAAGGAAATTCTGTGGTGCGGTATTGTGCGTCAGTCCCACATCGCCTAGATATGAGAGTACTCGTGTGGTATATGAGCTTAAAGATCCATTTCCTATCAACAAGGCCTTTTAAAGCCGTGCGGCACAATAGCGAGGACGGAACTCCACAGTTAAGCGTGCTTAACCTGGAGTAGTACCAGGATGGGTGACCCCCCTGGGAAGTTGTGCCAAAGCGGACAATATTGTTGATACGGGCGTGGCGGTGCGGTCCGTAGGGCCGGATCGTTACAGTACCCGTGTGGTATATGAGCTTAAAGATCCATTTCCTATTAACAAGGCTTTTTAAATCCGTGCGGCACAACAGCGAGGACGGAACTCCATAGTTAAGCGTGCTTAACTTGGAGTAGTACCAGGATGGGTGACCCCCTGGGAAGTTGTGCCAAAGCGGACAATATTGTTGATACGGGCGTGGCGGTTCGGCCCGTGGGGCCGGGTCGTTACAGATGGTATCAGAGCCTCTATCTGGCCGGAAATGTGGGGACTAGCACGTGTGTGTGGACCCCTGTAGGACGACGTGCCCGACGAGGATGTCGTGCCTAAAGGGAGGGTGATTATGACGACCCAGATTTCCAGGAAGGAAATTCTGTGGTGCGGTGTTGTGCGTCAGTCCCACATCGCCCAGATATGAGAGTACTCGTGTGGTATATGAGCTTAAAGATCCATTTACTATCAACAAGGCCTTTTAAAGCCGTGCGGCACAACAGCGAGGACGGAACTCCACAGTTAAGCGTGCTTAGCTTGGAGTAGTACCAGGATGGGTGACCCCCTGGGAAGTTGTGCCAAAGCGGACAATATTGTTGATACGGGCGTAGCGGTTCGGTCCATGGGGCCGGGTCGTTACACTTCAGTTCAATCGGTATTCCGGACAGCTCGGATAACCTTTGGATACCATTCAGAGTACGGTAACCATTTAGGGCCAGTTGGGCCGGAGCAATCTGGACGGCCTCAAAGAACGAAGCCACCCAGTTTGTAAAGGGCAGTCGAAGACCCCCAGTGAAGAATGCCGAAGAGCGCACAGCCACCTCGCCGGCAGGAACAAATCCCAGCACCTCCTCGTCAGAAATAGGAAGCCGGATATGTATGTTGTCAGGTATTCCGGCAAGCTCCTTAAAATCCTTTTCTACGAATGTGCCAATTTGGGCCACACTTTGGCTCAGAATTTCCTATCCAAACATCATCAAAAGTCCATCAATATACTAACCAAATACACAAACAAGAACCACATCAATATAACGAGCGCCACCCCCCCCCCCCCACACACACACACATTAACCAGATACATAAGAATCATCAGACATATATAGATAACCTGAACCATATACCAACGACACACCTATGACCACAACGACAAATCAAATACAACTCCTAAAAAGAGGGAAGGGGGGAGAACGAAAAATCACTTACAGTAATCATTATGAGCAAGCAAGCGCGAACAACAACAAGTCTTTCAACAAAACCACGAAACCCTAGATCAAGCGGCCGCACTCTTTTCCTTTTTGGCGGGAAGAATATGCTTTAGAGAGAGAGATATTTTCTTCAGCAAATTCTGTGATAAAAATAAAACAGGATTACTTGGCACAATAGAAAGGAGTGGAGTCACAAAAAGAATAAAATAATAACCGTCCTTTCGTGTAACAGAGGTTTACCTTTTCTCCAACCATACAAAAGTCAACAACCGCTGATATTTTTAACATATAAACGCTTCAGATTTTGCCACGTCAGCGCGTATCCCACTACCCAAGGCAGTTCACATCATTACACCTAAATAAACGGCCAGTGGACCCTACCACGAAAAGCTTCCCACATACGCTACCACTATTATCACACCGAGAATGTCCCCCGATTAAAGTTCCTCGACGCTAAACCAATTCTTACCCAAAGGGCACACCGAACAAGGTGGACGAAGACCGTTTCTAGCTTGACGGCAGGGAGCATCAAGTCTACCAACGCTCTCCGGGGGGATAACCGGGCATATTGTTCGGTGTATGCTGAGGGACATCAAATGATATCAACATAAAAGAGTGAAGCAAACAGGAAATAAAATAGGACAGAATCAAGTGCAAGACAAGTTTTATTCATCCACAAAGGGGGAAACACAAACAATACAACAGAAAAAGAAAATACACCCATCCTACTTTTTCGAACTATCCCCCATAACAACATCCCTCTTCGCCAAAAGTTCCTCCAGACGCTCCTTCTCCCTAACCAAACGAGAAATCGCCATCTCAGCCTGTTTCAAGGCGTAAGTCTGAGACTCGCATTTTTGCTCGGCCTTGAAACGAGCAGTGCCCTCCTCGTCCCAATATTGTTTAAACCTCCTCGCTTCAGTCCGAGCACACATGAGATCATGTTTCAGCCATGACATCTCAATTTCTTTTAGTTGAAGAGGAGTCAAATCCTCCTCCCCAAAGCCAGGGGGACGAGGTAGCAAAAATGTAGGCTCCTCTCCCATAAGGGCTTTCTTTTTGGAGGCAGACCTAGTGATGGGAGCCATCTCACGCGAAAGCAAATTATAAAACAAGAGAGAGGTAGAAATTGGTAATGAGATACAGGCAATAGGGAGCATTTATAGAGAATCAAAAAGCACAAAGTACGAAGCGTTACAATGGTTCACAAGACAGGCACGAGATACGAAAAGATACAACTGGTTCATCAAATACAGAAGATAAAACACAAATGGCAAAAGAGGAAATACATAAGAAAACCAGCCCAATCTAAGGATCACTAGGGGGAAAAACCGAACTGCCAGACCGAGAGAAAGCAAAACGAGCAGAACAATTCAACCGAGCTTGGTAGGAATCGTTCATGGCGACCAAATCGTCATTCTCTGAGGAGAGCCTGTTATTTTCCATAGTAAGAACCCTGACGCGCTCCACAAGCCGAGCATTCTTTACCATTATGCTAGCTAGGCCTTGAGGAGAGTTGTCAAACTCATCTTGAGAATGGTCCCAAATTTCCTCGGCATCATACCAGAAGTTGGCCAGATGGTTTCTCTGTAACAACAAGTGATCGAGCTGGCGACTCAGTGCCGAGATCTCGGTCCACTTCACCGTCTCTTCGGGATAAGAGCCGAACAAGCTCAAGGCCAAAACGCCATACTCTTTCTCAAGCCTTGCCATCCGACGGCGGACCCGAGATACCTCAGTGTCCAAGCCCTTCATCTGAGCATGATATCTCACCACAGGTCCAGACATTCTGGGAAATTGTTATAGTACGGAAGAAAATAAAGGGCTGAGGAAGAGAGAAGTAAAAAGAAAAAAGAGATGATAAACTACCAAAGAAAATAGAAGTACTTATAGAACGGAGAATATGATATTTTATGACCTTGCTTGGGAAATTGCATATTTCCTGACATGCTTGGGGGCATGCACCTTTCCTGACCTATTAGGGAGCATGCACATATGTTTGACAGTGATGGGGACATCTACTGACATCTGAGACTACAGTGCAGAAGAAATAAAGACGAGATATTCAAAGATCTAGATTCCAGACAAACAACAAACCACAGGTACAATATAAAAAGAAATGCAAAAATAAAAGGGCAAAAATACTTTTCATTAATGAAGATGGAATACATCATTGTTCATTACATCAAAAGACAATATTACATCGAGGTCTGTTACATCAAGGTCTATTACATCCGAGATAAAAACCTATTACATCCGAAAAGAAAACCTATTACATCCGAAAAGATCTATTACATCCGAGAAGAGCTAGTACAGAAGATCAGGCAAAGGATCAACTATATCAGCTGACCAAGTGAGCAGGAGACGCCAAAAAGAAAAAGTAAGAAGAAAGAGAAAGGAAAAGCAAGAAGAGGAAAAGAAGAAGAGTGCAAGAAAAGAAGTGATAAGAAAGAAGAGTCAAAAAGAAAAATGACCAACCCTAAATGTAACACAAAACCCTTTGGATCACAGGGCTGATTGTTACATCGTAGTGGTGCAAAAAAAAAAGGGGAAAAAGAAAGAGGAGGCACAGAAGAAAAACAGATGAGAAGAAGATAAAGAAATGAAGGAGACAGACAACTAAAAAGGAAGTCAATGAAACAAAAAACAAAGGGGAAAAGAAAAGAATAAAAAGTACGAGAGAACAGAGTATAAAAAAAAACATAAGAGAGGAAGAGGAAGAAATGAGGGAAACTGAGAAATAAAAAGAAGAAAAAGAAAGAGATGGGAAAAGATGGGGAAAAGCAGAGAAAAATAAAAAAAGAAGGGGGAAGGTTAGGGGGAAGTCGATCGGTATCGATGAGAGGGCCCGGCAGAGACATCCCTGTCCCTCAGCGTCGGGTTCCCCCTTAGCATCTCATTCTCTTCGACTAGAGCCTGACGAGCACGTCGGCAGTAAGCCAGTTTGGATCTTAGCCAAGTTAATTCCCGAACCATCTCGGTATGGTGATAACGCATCACCTTCAATTCCTCCTCGGCATCCCTCAACAGCCTTTGTACCTGGTTATAGGAGGCTTCAAAGGCCTCCACTTGCAAAGCTAATGCTGATTGGGTGAAAGGACCAGACATCTTAGGGAAATTATAAGATGAGGGTCTATATATGGGGGAAAATAATATGATAAGAATTGTGGATATAACCATGCTGTAAGCAGGTATTTATAGATCAATTAGATGAGGGCTGGTATTGAGAGTCGCAACCGTTCACCAATGGGTACTAAGAAGCGATGGCAATTAAAAGACGTCTGTTCAAGAAAGAACGTTTGGATTCCCCAAAGGTTCTAAAAAAGCGTGAGTAATTAAAAGCCACTCTTGTTCACAAAACGCTTGGATTCTTACCAATATTTAAAGGGGGTAAGTAATAATGGCAGCAAAACACGCGTCATTTTTGGGAAGGGCAGCGGTTCAAATAAATATCCCAGATCTTTTGCACAAAGCTCAATAAAACTCTGGTGAATAAGATTTTTTATGCACAAGGCTCAAGAAATCTTATTGGTCCCTAGATATAAAGAGTAAGAAGGTCCAATGGATAAGATCAAACGCAAGGCCCAAGAAAAGCATTAATGAGGCCACAAGCGTGCGCAGTCAAAATAAATTGCATTGGGAAAGTAATTCAGATATAAACAAGAAAAAGAAATCTTTATTGATTGGTTGATACTTCGTTACAGAAGAAGCACAAAGAGGAAATACAATGAAAACAATAAAATCATTTCATAGAAGGGCCCGCTTCGTCATTTGGTTTCCCCTTCGACCGAGCATACACTTCCTTGAGGGCCAGTTTGTAAGCCCTCTTGGAAGCAAGTTGCCTATCTCTGGAGGCCTCGAGCTCTTTGATCCGAGCACGAGCGCGAATACTGTCGAGCAAAGACCTCTGATGCTCCTTCTCCAGGGCATCCAATCGCTCGTCTAGTTCGGCGGCCCGACGAGCTTCCACCGACAACCTGGCAACCCTCTTCTCGAGATAACGCACCCTCTGAACTTCCTCTTCAAGACGAGCAACGTATTCAGGAAGGTTGTCACCATAGTTTTCAAGAGGAAAAGCCATTTGTTCGTTAATAAAGAATGAACTGCATAAAGAATACTGGGACAGTCCCCTTTTATAAGAAGAAACAAGGAGTAGATCAAAGGTCATCTCGAATAAATACAACCTCTTGAACTTCCCAAGAGCATTTACGGCGAATTAACCACAGTTCTAAATCCAATTAAAGTCATCCAAAAAGACATCAAGAAGATAAACAGACAAGAACAAGGAAAGGGAAATATTTCATTAATTTCGAAAACTTCGATTACAACTGAGGAGAAGACTCCCCATTCAAGAGAAATTACGATAGAAATTACAAAAGACTAATTAGTTCGAGGAAGAGCCTTCTTCATCGTCATCCGAACTCGGTTTAGACCGAGCATGCAACTCCTTGAAGGCAAGCTTATAGGCCCTTTTTGCTGCCTTCTGCTTAGCCAGATTAGCCTCGAGCTTCTTTATATGCTCGTAGGCCCAATCCCGATCGGCCATCGTCACATGATGATCAGAATCCATGTCAGACAACCTTTTCTTGTAGTCTGAAACCTTGGCCACGAGTTTTTTATTCGCGGTACGAGATTTCTTGATTTCCGTTTCTAAATATGAAATATAATTAAAGGAGCTCTCACCAGTAGAACCAGAAGAAGCCATTATGTCACGGGCAAATTAGTAGTAAAATGCCTAATTATGGAGGGAGCACACCCCTTTATAGGAGTTTTCCTCGAAGAAAGATATTAGGATAGGAATTATTAAATGTGCCCCCCCCCCTTGGGAACCGTCACGAGTCTATTGCGTTTCTCGGTGAAGCATTGGGAAAAACAAGACCGAAGTAACGTTCTCGACAAACCGAACATGACTCCCCCGACATGGAAACCACGCCGAGGAAGTCAGGGAGCACTTGATAGAACATAAAAATCAGACCCGAATATTCTATTTGGGTAATAATCAACCCACCTTATAAATGGGTATCCAACACTTAAATGGGTCGTCTCATACTTTTTATAGGAATTGAATTTTTACTATTAAAAGCCCAAGCCCAATCAAAGGGGGACCCATGTCTGGAAAATCCCTGGGATGAAGACATTTGTCAATATCCTAGAAGGCGCAGTTGCCTATAAATAGCCAACTACCCCTCCTAGAAAAGGACCAGAAAATCTATCCAAAAAATATAGAGAGAAGTTGAGAAAAGAGAGAAACTAACCAACGCACACCACTTCTAGAAATAAACCGAGAAAAGACAGCCGAGCACCGAATAAAAGGGGAGAAAGATCAAGACGAGAGATTAAATAGTCATATCGAGCACAATTGTCAAAACCGAAATACTAGTCCGAGCAAGTGTAATAGTCCTAATAAGGATAATAATCCGAGCAATAATAAAGATCAGGAAGTATCCTTTATTCACCGTTGATTTACTATTATATCATTGTTGAAAAGCCTAACGCGACCGACCAAAGTTATGGCTTTATCACTATCCTTCTTATCAACAAGACATTTTAAAACGGCGAGGCCTAAGAAACGAGGATAAAATTGGGAAAAAAATGACAATGTTGTTGATAGAAGGAGACGATGGCGGTTTGCTTAGAGGGTTGAGTCGTTATGTTGTATTAGAGACTTTATCTGGAAAAAAATATAAGGACTATCATGGGTGAGTTAACTGCTAAATGACGACGTGGCCGACGAGGACGCCATGTCCTATGAGGGGAAGAATCGATGACCCAGATTTTCAGAGTGAAATTTCGTGGTAAAGTGAAGTGGTGCGCCGGTGCCATAACAAACATATATGAGAGTACATATATGACATTTATAACAAGGGTTTTTCAAGTTGTGCGGACGAGGACGAAATTGAGTTTAAATAGACAATATTATCGGTAGAAGGGACGTTGACGGTTCAGCGGAATGGTCGGATCGTTACAGTTAGGATGTTAACACGATTTTTAGTAGTTTAATTGTTATTATTCAGTTTGATCAATTTACTATTTTGTTATTTAGGTTTCAATCATTTTTAGAATATTTTTCGAGAGACGACTTCCAATATTTCATTATGTTGAATTGATTAGATTTGAAGTTGGTTCACATCTAAAGTTTTTCAGTTTTCACATATCAATTTCTTGAATACTAGCATGTAGCTAGGACGATTAGTTTTAAAACCTAATCTATTTTTCTCATTCATTTTCCAACAAAAAAGTTATTATGGGTGAATCATTTTGTTTTGTAGTTAATATATTTTACATTATATAAACAATCAATGTTGATGTACTACGCCAAATATTTGATACTTACGTGTGTGTTGAAAATATTAATTACTATGTCTCAAATTCGAACTGCTAATATTTATCTTCTCTTGATCTTTCATTCATGTCGTTTTAATGTTTGTATATAGTGAAGTTTCACTGCAAGCAATCAAATGTGAAATACAAAAAGTGGGGAACGTTTGTTTATCCTTGAGACCATTTATGTAACGACCCGGTACTCCGACAATACCGTCATCATTTGATTTCTACCACCAATACTGTCCGCTTTGGTCCAATTTCGTCATTGCTTCTTGAGCCATACGACTTTAAAAGATATTGATGATAAGAAGGAGGATACTGCTATATCATATACCATATAGCTACTCACATATCAAGACGATGTGAAATAGTAAATTCTTCTCTTTATCACGGCATTTTCTACGAAAATCCGGAATATTAAATTCTTTCCCCTTTCAGACATTACGTCCTTGTCGGGCACGCCGTCCTTCTGGGGTTTACTTACTCGTACTAGTCCCAATATCGGCTAGATTGCGGCTCTGATACCAATTGTAACGTCCTCCGACTAGACCGCCACTATCTGCTTTCTACCACCAATACTATCCGCTTTTATCCAATTTCGTCATGAGTTCTTGGGCCGCATGACTTTAAAATGCATTGAAAATAAAATGGAGCATACTTCTAACTTATATAGCAAATTGGTACTAACATATTTAAGCGATGTGTGATAGCCAATTCTTCTATTTATCACGACATTTCCTACGGAAATCCGTTACAATTTAACCATCACCACCAATTACATCTCAGTGACGGGAATGTCTCACGATAAAGAGATATGCCTTTTTTCCTACTACAAGCAGCATTTATTGTGTGTACTGAATGCACAAGTGATCTTCATGTTCATGTAGAATTGGAATCGCTCCGATTTTCTCTAAATAGAAGTTACTATGTATTATGACCAAGCCGAAAGTGGCGGCATATATAATCTGCTGAACTTGCCAGTTGTTGACATTGCAAATATATCCCTGGGATATTGTTTCATAGTTCCTACTTGGCTAACAAAGATGATAAACAACAGTTCTTGTATATGCATCATATTGAGAAAATCATTATAGTATATCGTAAAAATTAATTTGGAGAAAACAAACTATGAGAAATAAATTAATTAACAATCGCATCTAGCCTTGTGTAATTGTTATAATCACTCCAGTATACAAGATTACATATAAATCATACTCCAAATAGAATTGTCTACTTGCTAGTAACATATCTATTCATTATCATTAACTGGAAACAAGATACGAACAAGAATATTTCTTACCCAAGACTGACTTGGTGACCAAGCATTAATCGGATTGGGTTTCAATAACCGAGAAACAAAATAGCATTATAGTGATATACAACAATGTTTTTAAAAAATCCGTCTTTAGGCGATTTATAGCTCGCTTTAGCTCAAGGCGTAGAGAAACATTGTTGAGTTTCAGGGAAAGCCCACAAAACTCGTTTTTTGCGCGTCAATACTCTGAAACACGTCTTGGTATTAATTTATATAGCTCGCAGTATTGCTTACGTAAGTGGTACTTACGCGATTCAGCGACGCTTTAGCGATTTAATACACTAAATTACACAATATTTGTCAATTACATTACCAATTCATAAATGAGGACATATTACTAAAATTTCGTATAAAAGGTTAATTAAATAATGATTGATACGCATATTATACCTTTAAAAACCAACATGAAAAAACAGGAATGAAAACTTTATTTAATTAGGATAGTCCAATATACCCATTACAATGCAATAAAAAGTAAATATATAAACTTGAAACACACAAAGCGTTAATTCAATTCTGAAAGGAAATTGAGTATCTTGATCTTGTCAAGGATAGACCTCTATGAGAGACCTCAAGCCTAAAACTGGGGTGATCTTATAGTCGCTAAATCCTGCGTCTGAAAATAGTTTTGCCCATTCCGTCTCGTTTCTCTATTTTCCGGTGTATAAAGTCATCACCATCATGTCAACCAAGAGTTGCGTCTCAGTAAACTCGGCATCACTGCCTTTTTTGTTGTCTACCGTCATGTCTATGATAATTACTTTCCCTCCTTTTTCTTTACTCGGGATTGCTTCTTTGCATTTCTTTAATATTTTCACACTCTCCTCGTCGCTCCAATCGTGCAATATCCACTGCATATCAATTTAACAAAGATATATGAGACAGTTTTTTAATATTTTTACCCCGCCTTTAACAGAATGTCAACATGAAGTTTAGCCCAGACTCCCAGTTCGCCAATGTGAAAATTTTATTTTATTTTATTAATAACTCTTACTTTTGTAGGTTGATTTACGGACAACAGGGATCAAACATTGATAATAATGAGCTAGAATTTTAGGCTCTCAATTAATTGGAACAAACACCTTGCTTGCCAATGTGAAGTTATGAATGTGTAAATCACACTACTGAAAAGTCTAGCTTCCACCAATCATAACGTCCTAGTTATTTCTTTTTTTTCAATGTCACAAAAAACCCATTCATTTAAAAACAGACATGCACACAAGAACCGCACCTCATATGTACCTACGTGTCAATTAACTCCATCCAAATTGAATTATTATTATATTTTCAAAATTTTGAGGGTATTAACCCCGATAACCTTATAAGAAATAGAATTTTTTTTATACGATTGAAAAAATACAAAAAAAGATTTGTTTTTATTATATAATTATTTAATTTGACTCTACAATAGTAAATTTTTTGATTTGACCATACAAAGATTTTTTTACTATTTGATTTGAAAATTTATCGAGAAAAACTCTACGTAAGTGTAAACGTTTTTCATTTCAAATATTAAACCAAAACTCGGATATCGTATCACTAGTATCTATCTAGCTAATTCTTTAATTGTGAACAACCTAATATTTCTCATAGATTTACTAAATTAAGCCCCAAAAATATTTTAATTTATTAATAAATAAAAACTAAAATCATTCATGAATCGATCTATGAACAAAAATTTAAGCTAATAATGAAAAATAAATACTTACTTAATTGATTGTACAAATTGAATGATGTTAATTTGAGAAGAAACAACTATTAAGAAAATTTGGAGATGGTGGCCGTCATTTTTAGGGTTGTATATTTTCTCCAAATATAAAATCATTCTTGTATGTTCTAACAAAAATCAAAATCATTCATGTTCACAAATAAAGAATTATCAAGAGAGATAGTGATACGATAAAATAAATCGGAATTCTGGTTTAATGATTGAAATGAAAAACTTATACACTTATATAGAGTTTTTCTCGATAAATCGTCAAATTAAACATTAGAAAAGTTATATGTATCTTCAAATCAAGAATTTTATTATTGTAGAGTCAAATAAAATAATTATATAATAAAACATTTTTTTTTTTTGTATTTTTGCAATCCTATAAAAGGAACTTTCTATTTCTTATAAGGTTATCGGGTCGATAACCTCGAAAATTTGAAATTAGATCAATAGTTGAATTTGGATCAAGTTAATTGACATGTGGGACCCGCAGATATAAAGTGCGGGTTTTGCGTGACTGTTTTAAAGTGAGTTGTTTTTTTGTAACAATAAAAGAAGTAGACAATGGAATGACATGTAGGACGTCAACTTGTGAAATCCACGTCCCTTATATATTATTTGCTAAAGAACAATGAAAAAATAATCCCCCAAATTATAACTGGAAATTACAAATAATTTTTGCAAATTATTAATCCAGTATGTACTTTGTGAGACATACTGATTTAAGATTGTTGTTTGAGCGAATCGGTGATCATGAAGAAAACTACTGATCTAAGTTCCTAAACTGGATCACAAATTTGTATACTGATACAAGCTAATAATCTTGAATATATTTAGTTAGGTGATTAGTATGCGTGGCTTTACTTACCTTTAGCATGACAGCATCTGAGGGTGGGATCTCCACAAACATGTCACCTCCAACAAATCTCAAGTTATTGCTACCTTCTAAGCCACTTACGACATGTGGAAGGTCGAAAACAGTGCACTTTAGTTCCGGAAAAGCATCGGCAATGCTTTTCGCAACAGTTCCTGTACCACCACCCACATCGACCAACGAATTCATCCCCATGAAAACATCCCTACACTTTTTAAGCACCACACTTATCACAAGCCGAGCATCACTAGCCATAGCATCGTTGAAAAGACCTCCAAACCTCGATTCTTCTGCACCATATTCCCAAATCCCCTTTCCATGAGCCGTATTGAACGGTGTTAGATCCTCATTTTGAAACCATTCACTCACATAGTCACACGGTTTAGTCAAAACCGGATCAAGTATGGTTAACAAAAATGGTCTAACATTCAGGGGTTCGTCTTCAAGGAGTAGACGAGAGGCAGGAGCGAGAAGATATCCATCTTCCTCTAGTTTATTCTCAACAAGGACTCTTTCCTTGGTGAAAAATCCAAAGTGAACTAGGAGGTTCATTAGACGGAGAATATTTTGAGCTTTCGCTTGATTGATAGGGAGACAAGCGTTGAGCTCTGAAAGAGTGATCGGTTTTCCATGTTTGTGGACAATGTCGGGTATACCCAGTTGTACCGCCCATTTAAGAGAAGCCGAGTTTATGAAGTTGAAAATGCAATTCCAGATGTGAGCTTGAGAATAAAGTATCTCACTCTCCTTCCCAATATTCGCTAAATCCATCTTAATTTTAATTTGCTGGATTAATATTTTAGAAGTCTATGTTCCAAGCTCGCTAGAGATGCCTATTTATAGCAGTAGGAGCTCATGAATCAGCAATAGTATTATCCACATGGATCACACATGTCAATACTTTTTCCCCATATCTACCTTTTCCAAGTAGTTTTAAATAAATTTCAGTTAATGTTATGTTACAAGTTATTGGTTTCATGTCATGTTAAAGGTAGGGCAGTAGATTTATATGGTCAAATCTCACGCATCTAAAACCAATGTATGTATATCAAATGAGCTTGGATTTTTATACTATATTTTTTCTGAAAAAACGTACAAACCGTAGAAAAAATCTACGGTTTACAGTGATTTACTGTAAACCGTAGATTTAATCTACGGTTTACAGTCAAATTGTTCTTGCGGTTTCAAATTGTCTCACGGGTTACTTTGTCATCATATTATGAGTGAACATATTTTATTCGGGAAGCCTCTTCCTCTAGAATATATTCATCCATTCTGGAAAAAATTAGACGTAATTGATGATAATGGTAACACCGATGATTATGGGGTAGAGGGTGATCTAGAAGAGTTTAAAAGTGTTTATGCTAGCAAAACTAATGTTGAAAAACGGCGTATGAAAACACAACTCCGAGAGATAACCGTACCATCTAGAACATCCATGAATGACCCCGAAATGAGACAAAATAGGGGGAGACCTAGAAAGTGAGACAATTCTAGTAAGATAGATAAGTCGGGATGGGAGTTTGTGGAGGAACAGAGTGCTGGTGCTAGTAGAGACAAGGGCAAAGGTAAGGCGGATGAAACACCGGAGGTAAGGGTAAACCCAACTAGGAGGCCGCGAAACCAGAACCTTAAACCCACCCCCAATAGGCAAACATTCCTGTACAGTGACCAAATATGGGTCATGTTACATAGTTACATCGAAACGGTTTATGATGTGCGTGGGGATGGTAACTGTGGGTTCCGGATACTTGCAAATGCGACGGGTAAAGAGCATGGAGAAGATGATTGGTACGCGGTAAGATGTGAGTTGTTTCAAGAGCTGCAGCAAATGAAAGGTGTTTATTATGAAATGTTTGAGAATCTTGAATTTGAAGGTTACCGGTATGATTATATTTTATCAAGTTTAAATTTTTATCATGCTACAAATCCCGCCCCTTTTGACAAATGGATGAGATTTCCGTTTTATGGTTTTTTAATTGCTTCTCATTACAATATGCCAATTGTATTGTTGTCCTTATGGCAAAATAAAAATGGAGGGGTACAAGTATGGAACGCCACTTTTTTACCTCTTTATACTGATCCGCCTCAGGAAACGACATATTACATCCCGACTGTAATGGTGTTCGTCAACAGTTGTCACTATGCTTAGGTTATTCCTAAAGAAGGGATCTTCCCAATGGCAAGTATTATATCACAGTGGAAACAAACACGCACTGAGGCAGCTGCGCCATGGAAGGAACTTTTTCGACCAAATTTCAAGTTATATATGGCGCTGGAAAGGCAATCGGGAAAGCAAATTGCAACTGAAGAAGATGTTATAGACCTATCACCATAATCAGTTTTTTATTTTTAATTTTATGTAAATTACTCCTTTTTTGAAGTTGTTGTAATTAGTTTTTTATTTTTATTTTTATTTTATGTAAATAACTCTTTTTTCCAAATTGTTGTAAATTTATATGATCATGTTTAATAAATATGTTTTATGAAATTTAGTTAATGTTTGCATATTGAGTTAATTTCTTTTATGAAAATTATATAATTTATGATTGTTTCATTCAATAAAATTGACGATTGACAACAAATTAACGATTTAATTAATGTTTCATATTGCGTTATACAAGTTATATCAGTCCCATAAAAAACTATTCATATCTATCTATATTATTACATATATATATATATATATATATATATATATATATATATATATCTTAAATATATCTCTGTCTCTGAAAAACCCTGTCTTGAATGTCTTGTCAGAATGTGAATAAATAATTTAATATCTATCTTTTTTATAACTCATTTTAACTAAATAACCATTTATTCTCTTAGTTAAACTTGTTTCTGGCCAAGACCCTCCTTGCACATCTTTTTTCTTGGGTAATTTCTAAAATAACCAACCCGTTAAAAAAAAACACTACAAGCCGTAAAAGTAATATACGGTTTGTAGTGTAAAAAATATGTTTGTTGAAATTTAGTTCATGTTTGCATATTGAGTTAATTTTTTTTATGAAATTTATATAATTTATGATTATATATTTCAAACCAAAAACAAACCAAAAATACTTCACAAAAATTGACGATTTAGTTAATGTTTCAATAAATCTCAACTTATACACTTGACAAAAAGATAACATGAACTAAAAATATAAAATTTATCAAATCAACTTTTTTTGTGTAAATTTGTGTAAATTTTGTGTTTATTTTGAGAGATTGTTAGAATTTTGGTAATTTATTTTATGTCAAATTTTAAGAATAAGGCATTAAGTTTTTTTATTAAAAAAATCATGTTTAATTTGAAAAAAATATTCAGTATTTTAATTTTAATTGTTAAAATTGACTAAATTTATTTTATGTAACTTTTTTTTATGAAAAAACGCTGCAAACTGTAGATTTAATCTACGGTTTACAGTGATTAACTGCAAACCGTAGATTAAATCTACGGTCTGCATAAAATCACTGCAAACCGTAGATTAAATCTACGGTTTGCTGTGTTTTTATGCAGACCGTAGATTTAATCTACGGTTTGTATATAATCACTGCAAACCGTAGATTTTTTCTACGGTTTGTGTGTTTTTTCAGAAAAAAATATAGTATAAAAATAAAAGCTCATACTAAATTAAATGCACGAAATTGACAAACTTTTTTGTAAAAGGACAATGCGTTTAATGGCAGTAGTACTATATTACACATTGTAAATGTGTTGAGCCGGCCAAGCTCTTTGAGTTTGATTTGACATCTTCACATGTCCCATATTTATTATTTTATAATTGAAGACATGGCATAGGTTCCCAATCACACCAACTGACGGAGTGAAATACAAGAGTGAGTGAGAGAAAATTATACTGGGAGTATATATTTTTCTTTTCAGTGCTGAACACTTTAATAAAACTTGTGAGAAAACTGAACGTAATTTTTCGTAGTTGTATTTATGAGTTGTGATAAAAGTGTTGTAAACACTAGAGAAGATTTACAAGTTTCGTTTCTTGTTCTGAGTTTTGAGATAAACTGACGACAAAATGCCTAAAATCACGTTTGAAGTCGATGCTTCGTTTATTACAGAATATCAAGTGGCAAATTGAGAAAAGCTAAAAGACCTGAAGTGCAATATTTGAAATCTAAAGAGATATCACGTGGCACATGCATACGCGGTATGTTAAAGGAAAAGGAAATACTCCCAATTCGTTTGATCAAAGTTCAACGTTAATGAATAAAGGATAATATTGTTATAAAACGACGCTAAATAGCTCAATAATATATTAAGTATTGAAAACGTAAATAAAAAATGAACACGAGATATAACACTTTTCGACGTTTTAACACTTCTGGGTAGAACTATACTCTATGGAAAAATCATTACCTTTTTATGTGTACGAAAGTGTAAAAGTACAAAGTACAATATTTGGTACTCCACTATTTCGCCCTACTATATAGAAAGAGAGATACATGTGCAGAGAGTGGATCGCGGATCGCCTTCCCCGACCAAACTCCGGTCAAAAAGTTGTTGCAACGGTAGAGTTTGTCGGAACGGTGTTGGAGTGTTTTGGGAGCTAATTTCTAGAGAGAGGAAGTGTATTTTGGGTTAATGACAAAAATAATAATTTGGACTCTTTTTATATTTAGCTAGAGGGTACCAAAAGCAAATTAAAATATTTGAATATGGTACATGCTAATAAAAAATACATTCATGCACAATTTGGACACCTAGTGAATTCGTTGTAAAGTTCTTAGTGGACAGGTGTCCCGATATTTTCAGCACATTTTATAAGGAAGACACATATAATCACTTATCCACCTCTAGTAAACACGAATTAATTGGAGGTTGGTAACCTTTTAAAAAAATTATTAGTTTAGTACCCTTTTGACGTCTAGACCGATAATAGACAGATCTAGAAGTTTCATGTTTTACACATTTCCTAATTCTAAAGATAGGCGGCTCAAATTTCCATACACAGATCTAAAAGTTTAATGTTTTACACATTTCCTAATTTTAAAACTAGGCGGCTCAAAATTTCCATGAAAGTGACCCATTATGTTGTGGATGTTTATGATGTTATGTCACTAAAATAGTCAAAAATATTCACATATAAATCCAAATTATTTGAATTTTATATATCTGGAAAGATAAGACATAGGTCTAGACTTCTCATTTACATCATGTGCTCGAATTCTGAGAAAATTTAACCCAAAATGGTAGATCAATCCACCTTGTCCGATGGTCCATAACTGTTTGGGCTAAAGTACTAAAAGACCCATAACTAGTATCATATAAACCCAAATATAGTAAAATCTATATCTAATTTTAACCGGGGCCAAGAAAATATCTAACACTTTTATGAATATTGTAATCTCAAAATACTATTTATTGAGGCCTAAAACTTAGTTTTAAAACTAATGTATCACCAAAAATATAAATATTTATAGAATTACTACATAATTTGACTTACTTGAATACTTGTGTAAAGATATTAATGATTCATATTTAATAATAGAATAGATGGAAACATTTTTATTTTATGTTAGTTTATTCTTTAATACTTGTATATTTACATTTTTACTACTAATAATAAGGATAGAATTTTAAATGTGTTACTAGAACGCTATAATTGTATTTTTGAGAGCAACACTACTAGTAAATGCAACAAGAGATCACTATTAACTTATTTAGTAATAGGGCGTTGTAACTAATACATAATATAGTAAGAATGATGAAATAACTTATTTAAAAATAGGTTTTTTTTATTAGATTATTTTATCATTTACTTTTATTTACACAAGCAAAAACTATAGTATTAAATGAGATACATTGGCATTATAAATTTTATAGTCGATAAATATTGATCACTTATCTTTTTAACATTTTTTTAAAATAACAAAGTTGATTTTAAATTTAAGTAGTACTCTTTTTTTTAAAACATTTTTTTACTAGTTTCTTATATTGAAAACTAGAAATCTATAAATTATGATACTTACATAACATACATGATGTCTATGGAAAAAACAATCTTGTAAAAAGGAAATATTGATTATTATTTCTTAACATCATCTATTGAAATAACAATTTTAGTATATTATCAATTGCATAATTTCGTTTTTTTTTAAATAAGTTTTATATTATTTTAGTAAAGTTAAAGTTACCAAAAAGAACATCTAATATAACTACTAGAACTTTAATTCATTTAACTCATAAATAAAATTTATTTAATTTCTAGAAATAAAGATAATTCGGAGTCTTTTCAACGTAGTTTTAAATTTCATTTTGTGTTTTCTTCGATTAAAACTCAAACCGACCGAAACAAACCGAACCAAACCAAACCGAGTTTCGATAATTATTTTGGCCAAAACCGAACCGAACAGAACCGATCAATTTTAATTGGTTTGGTTCATGTTTTTCTCAAAATATGAATCGAACCGAACCGAGAACACCCTTAATAAAGGCAAACTTCTCATTGAGGTTCGCTATTTTAATTTCATCAACTATTAATACAATATCACCCTTTCTTCCTAAACTACACCAGGGTTACAAATTTTAATCCTAGAAAACCACGTAATTATTTGTGTTTTTTATTTCTTGTTCATGTGTGGTTCTTTTGTTGGGTATTCTATTTAAAGTATACACTTCGTGTTTCTACCGTTTGTTTGAGCTTCCGCCCAACAATTTGGTATGAAAGCCCGATTCCGATTGAAACGTTAGTTGGAAACATAAATTTTGTAATTGAGAAGGTTGATGGGACTAACAATTCATTCGACATGCGCCAGTGAGAGGTTAAGATGTGGTTAATCAACGAGGGCTAAATCTTGTATTTGAGGAGAAGCCAATTATGTTAAGTACCTTAAGTATTCGGTTTTGAAAGAAATGGATGGTTAAACTTTGTGGAAGACAATTAGCGAAAAATATATGACGAATAGGATAGGGAATCATCGCTACATAAAGAAGAAGCTTTTCTAATTTAAGTATGAGCAAATCCTTTCGATAAGCGAGCACCATCATGTATGTATGGATGATTTGCAAAATTTAGATGAAACTATTGAGAATGGGGATAAATTGTTATTGATAAACCTAGTTCAACAGCAATTTATCTCCATTCTCAATAGTTATAATTCAAAACCTAGTTCATATAGGAAAATAACCAAGGATCAATGTTTGTTGTGTTACCAAAAGGGACATTGGAAATCATATAAAGGGAAGCCGAATGTGAATGTGGTTAAGGACGATAGTAATGAAAACTTTATCTTGATAGGCTCGAAGAAAATCATAAATTGGAATTAGTGAATCATGGATTCAAATTGTTCTTATCACATGATTCTGAATAGGTCATTGTTTTCTAGCTTTTGTGAGTTGGATGGTGGAGTTGTCCTTATGAGCAACAACAACGTATGTAGAACTATGATTGTCGGTAAAGTCAAGTAAGTGAAAATGTGTCAGTACCACATTTCGTAGATATGATAGTACACACACACATATATATGATATATAATCTAAAGAGACCATCCTTCTTATCAACAAGACATTTTAAAACGGCGACTATCATGGGCGAGTTAACTGTTAAATGACGACGTAGCCGACCCATGTCCTATGAGGGGAAGAATCGATGACCCAGATTTCCAGAGTGAAATTTCATGGTAAAGTGAAGTGGTGTGCGCCGGTGCCACAACAAACATATATGAGAATACATATATGACATTTATAACAAGGGTTTTTCAAGTTGTGCGGACGAGGACGAAATTGAGTTTAAATAGACAATATTATCGGTAGAAGGGACGTTGACGGTTCAGCGGAATGGTCGGATCATTACAGTTAGGATGTTGACACGATTTTTAGTAGTTTAATTGTTATTATTCAGTTTGATCAATTTATTATTTTGTTATTTAGGTTTCAATCATTTTTAGAATATTTTTCGAGAGAAGACTTCCAATATTTCATTATGTTGAATTGATTAGATTTGAAGTTGGTTCACATCTAAAGTTTTTCAGTTTTCACATATCAATTTCTTGAATACTAGCATGTAGCTAGGACGATTAGTTTTAAAACCTAATCTATTTTTCTCATTCATTTTCCAACAAAAAAGCTATTATGTGTGAATCATTTTGTTTTGTATTTAATATATTTTACATTATATAAACAATCAATGTTGATGTACTACACCAAATATTTGATACTTACGAGTGTGTTGAAAATATTAATTACTATGTCTCAAATTCGAACTGCTAATATTTATCTTCTCTTGATCTTTCATTCATGTCGTTTTAATGTTTGTACATAGTGAAGTTTCACTACAAGCAATCAAATGTGAAATACAAAAAGTGGGGAACGTTTGTTTATCCTTGAGACCATTTATGTAACGACTCGTTCCTCTGACAATACCGTTATCATCTGCTTTCTACCAGTAATACTGACCACTTTGATACAATTTCATACTCGTTTCTTGGGTCGTACGACTTTAAAAGGAGTTGATGATAAGAACGAGTATACTCCTAGCTTATATACCATAATATAGGTACTCACATATCTAGGCGATGTGTGATAGCCAATTCTTCTCTTTACCATGGCATTTCCTACGGAAATCCGGTTTATTATATTCTCCCCCTTCAGGCACGACGTTCTCGTCGGGCACGCCATTCTTACGGGGTTTACTTACTCGTAGTAGTCCCAAAATCAGCTAGATAGCGGCTCTGATACCAATTGTAACGTCCTCCGACCAGACCGCCACTATCTGCTTCTTACCACCAATACCGTCGGCTTTGTTCCAATTTCGTTATTGCTTCTTGGGCCACACGACTTGAAAAGGCCTTAGTGATAAGAATGATGATACTGCTAACTTATATATAAAATAGGTACTCATATATTTAGGCGATGTGTGATATCCGCTTCTTCTATTTATCACGGTATTTCCTACGGAAATCCGGGTTATTACAATTTAACCATCACCACCAAATGCATCTCAGTGATGGGAATGTCTCACGATAAAGAGATATGCTTTTTTCCCCGCCTTATATATCCCGCCATTTTACCTCTAATTAAAATAACTTAAACTGTTACTACAAGCAGCATTTATCGTATGTACTGAATGCACAAATGATTTTCATGTTTATATAGAATTCAAATCGCTCCGATTTTCTCCAAATAGAAGTTACTATGTATTTTGACCAAGGCGAAAGTGGCGGCATATATAATCGGCTGAACTTGCCAGGTTTTGACATTGCAAATATATCCCTGGGATATTGTTTCATAGTTCCTACTTGGCTAACAAAGATGATAAACAAAAGTTCTTGTATATGCATCATATTCAGAAATGCATCATATTCAGAAAATCATTATACTGTATCATAAAAATTAATTTGGAGAAAACAAACTATGAGAAATAAATAAATTAATAATCGCAGCTGCAGCGGTTCGTGCCGCTAATGCTTGATTATTATCTTGCTACATAACTGCATTCATAATATAAAAATCCAAGGCTTTTTTACCCAAAGTCACTTCGCACCGCCTACTCTCTCTCTCTATGAATTTTATAGATATAGGCATATAAGCATACAAGGGTCTATTTGGTAAGCAGTATATCCAACAGATGTCGATTGCTTAAACCTTGGGGATTCTTATAAAATTTCTTAATATTTGTTATGTAAAAGGTTAATAGCTCATATACCAGAGTAATAAGCTTAGTTTATGAAACCTTGATTTGTCAATGATATACTTGCTTTAGAGTTAAGAACAAAAGAAAGCCGACTTGCAATGAGCTCTTTGAACTCATGCACAAGAATAAGAAAAAAAATGGCTTTTGTCGACGAAAAGTCTGCATCCATCAATGTGAGAAACTTCTTTATTTCTTACAAGAAGTACTTATATTAGTATACTTGTTTCTTTATATTAGTATACTTGTTTCTTTATATTAGTATACTTGTTTTTTCTGGATTAGAACTTGAAACGAGGCTAAACTTGTTACTGTTTATAGCTTGATTATTTGGGTTAATAAATAGTTTTAAATCATTGAATGCATGTTTTTTAAGTGTTAGATTATGTTTGGTGGAAGGTTCTTCTTTTTCTTAAATTTGGTCGGTATTTGGATAATCAAGTTGTAACTTTTGAGTGGAGCTATTCTGGAAATATTTTGGCATGTTTATGGGTGCGAAATAAACTGAATCCATTAAGTTATAAACATTATACTACCCAAATGTCACAACAGAAAGAGACTAAACTTGAAAGATTTATGTTTGTGGTTCAAAGCTTACCTATTCTTCTTCATTCAATATTCACTGGCCATCTTCACAAACTTAATTGTTGCAGATTTACTCTAAATTAGTTGAAAGATTTCATGTTTAATTGAAATATTTATTTGCGTTGTTTGGAGATCACATGTTTTTAAATTTTAACTCATTTTTTCTCATCATAGGTTGCATTTGAGGCCAAAAAACCAGAGCTTTCTCAGATGTCTAATGAATCCGCTTTTCCCGATGATGATGCTATCTTTATAGAGATGGTTGGTGGAATGAACAAGGAAGGCTCCATCTATGGCTTAGGATCACAGAGCTCGTCATTCCAGGCCAATAGCACGAGTTGCAGAATGATGAGGACATTGGGAGACGCATTGGAAAACAGTCGAATCGATATTGGATCCGAACGAAAGAACACTTTTCGAGATGCAGAACTTGTTGGCAAGAGTGACCATCACTTTGCAAGGCCAAGTACCGAATGTCTTATTTTGTTTAAGTATAATTTTGAGATTGTAAAACCTAGCGGGTACCTTTATATTAGTATTGACTTTTGGATTTAGGATAAATGGAAATATGGCATTTTGGGTTAACGATGACTGGATTATGGCGATGGGTTTTTCTATGTTATTGGCATTTTGGGTCAGGATGATTGGAACTATTGCAATTGGTGAAACTTCTATGTAATATGACATTTTGAGGTAATGAATTGAACGAACGATGATTATTGTTTTGATTAATTTTGTCTACGTGTTTGATATAAAAAATGTCAGACAATTAATATATATTATATCATAATTATTAATATCTATTATATTAAAATTATTAATCTCTATTATATTTTATTGAAATGATTGTACTAGATTTCCAACATTTAGCAACATATTCTTGTTTTCGAAAAAAAATTGTAGCCACATACTAGTAACATTATAGCAACATATCATAAACTTTTAATTAAATAAATAAATATAAATAGTAACAAAATGCCGACACCAATAGCTACACAAGGCTTTATATTAAAGTAATATAGCTAAAAAACTGTAACTGTTGTAGGATATTATTGGCCTTCTTGGTCCTTACTCTATTGAGCCTATCTTGGGCTTTCCCCTACCTTCTATTATATAAAGAGAGTTAAGGGGTTTCTTGATGTAACTTCCCTACACTTATCAATGAATAAAGACGACTCTTTTATCTCTCTATACTTGTATCTCTATATCTATATATCTAGCTAATATGTCACACAACACGTTATCAGCACGATGCTCACGAAGACTAGAGTATACGTTTGGAGATTAGAGTAAAAGTAATGAATCTGGTATATACAATATAAACATTGAGGTTTATCGGATTTAATTGGAGTATTGTTATATCGAGCTTCACCAAAATACAAGGCGTACAGTACAAGTTTTTTTCTCCGTCTTGCAATTAAAATAGCAACGGCATGCATAGTATATTAATATGGTTAAAGCACTGTATATGCATGCGATAAAAATATTGTAGTCCTGCGTACGAGTATGTTAATTGATGTATGTTTGCATGTTTTTGCTACTATTCCTTTAAATTACACGTGTGGTTAAAGGTAGTAAACGGATTGTATTAGTCTGCATGTTATATATTACTGTTATAGGTTAATTTAGATAAAGTTAACTACGTATATACTGAGGGTAGTCTTTAACCCCACGAAATTGCATGTTACTGGACATACTATTGATTATTAAAGTTACAGTAGATTGCATGTGATATTATACCCCTATAACTAATGAAAGAATGGTGTATGTATATGTAATATGATATGTACGGTGGTTTGAGATCATATTCTGAGGGTATGTTTGCTACTGTAACAACCCCTGCACGTTTGCAACCCTATAGAATTAATTGGTAATTAAAAATATATTGCTTACTTGCATGTTAAAACTATCATATATATAATTACTTATATGGCAATAAACCGTAGATAATTGATTGATATCTTGTTAGTATAATCAACATATCTTTTGATATTACCATAGATATAAATATCACATATGCCAGTTAATTGTTTGATTTGATCTAATTTGATTTGGTATGATATAATTTGTGTGATTGATAATCCTGAATTGATTAGTTTATCACCAAATCTACTGCATGATTAGATATATATCATGAATATATTTTATACTGCCTTGTATATATATGTGGTTATCTAGAATAGATATATCTGTTATTTATTTGCATGAATGGTAGAATTGCGAAATCATATATATTCACATTTAAGTTGGAAAAATTATGAATATTCACTAAATAGGCTCACCTATTTGGATACGATGTCTAGGAAAGATATAGGCGGAAGTCGATATCCTAATGAGGTCGGGTTTTAAGTGGCATTCTTGCCCTCCACCCTCACCGTCTTTCCTGGTCGTTTTTCAAGTAGAGCTACCGAAAGGGGTTGACTAAATAATAATTTCCCCGAGTGTGTTTATATAGTGATGTATGTTTCGCCGAATTGGTGTCTCTGTATCGACCTGTCGTTCGATCAATGAGAACCTATTCACATTAAAAGTAAAACTATTTTTCGAACCTGTCATTTCGAAATAAAGTTTATACTTGTGCAAACCATAAACATATAAACCAGTCGTTTTATATGATAACTAATCCAGAACTCACAACACATGTTGGATGCCATCTATGATGAGAAAAATCGTAAAACATACTTGCGAAATGACTGTTTAAACGTTGATTTTAATCCGTCACCACATGTTACTCACCCTGATGTGTGAAAATGTGATGCCCAAATTTTTTTTGGATGCCATCTTTGATGAGTAAAACACGAGTTTGTTGTTACCCTCAGGATGAATGCTAAGGCGTTGATTTTATTCCGCGGCCACATTTGAGACGTGATGATGTCTATGGTTAACAAATGTCTGAAATTGACATATTGGAGCAATCTTTCACCAAAATACTAGCTTGGAAATTGTATTCCATAAGCAGTATCGTGAATTTATATTCACCATGTTCCTTTATCGCCCATCTATTATTGGATAAGAAAATTGCCCCGGTGAGTAGTTTTAATCCTATCGGGTCAATGGCGAATTGTTTGCTTGATATTAATGCTGTTCGTGTACATTTTTTTCCACGAATCGAGAACCGAGACAAGTATTATTTGTCTTGAACTGTCGCGATCCCGATGAATCGCCTAGCCAAGCGATATTTTAGACAATCGTCAAAATCGAAAACCTGTGGCTTCAAAACAGTAATTGAAAGGAACAATATGGCCCGTTGTCACAAAGCAAGAGATAATGCTCATGTAAAATCTCGTATTTTTAAATTCTATTCTTAATTTATTTATTTTTGATTTAATAGAATTATTTTGGGACTTTTGCAATATTATTAGTAAAATGGTGGGTGAATTAAAAGTTGAAAAGAAAATGTAGGTTAGAAGTATTGAATGTGTCGGTTTTGGAAATCCCATATTAATTGTACTGTAGTAATGACATAAGTTCTGAATTTTTGATATACTCCTGTTAGATGGGTATACCTGAGTTATGTTAATAAATTTATAAAAGGATACAGTATGAGTTATAATGAATTTATACAAATAACATATGGGTTTTATTTGGATAGTTAATGTCATTTTACCAATTAAATGCTCGTTTAATCACTAAGCACGAGTTATACATTCATACGGTAATAGAATAAAAATCAGAATTTTTAACGCCATATTCATTTCATTGAATAGAATTATAAATGTATATATATCTTGATACACGTTGGGAGAATCTTGTCTATTTAGTTTCATGTGTATTAAGGGGCTGCATTTATTCATAGGGGAAGTTACTAATTACATTGGGTAATACAATAGGTCAATGATAAAGAATTTGATTGCTACATTGCATGCCTTTATATAAGTAACCCATAAACATAGAATAGAAAATGATATACACAATACTCATTAAACTTGTTTTTCCATCCATGCACACTTAGGGTGACATTTTCTCTTTCCTGATGTGTTACTATATATTTGTTACAATATTAATATATATATTTATACGATAGAGTTTACTAAAAGGCCGATTGAAAGAAGGAAGGGTCAGTGGTTGAACACTGAGAAATGATGTATCCCGTAGTAAAAATATTTGGTTATTCTGAATCCATATTGAGGTGAGTGGGTTTTGTCTTGCTATTATAAAAATCCCGTTGCATCTTTTGTTAATGTTTTACATGCTCATATTTTTCAAGTACTATTTATATATGTAAACATTGATTTTATATTGTTACGAAAACAAAGAAATATCGAAAGCAAGAAAGGTATGAAAACAAAAGGTGATTTATATACACTGAATCTGTATAAAAAGAATGAGTTTATATCTTATAAAGATAAAAGTTATATACAGTGTATCTGTATAAGGTTTCAAGATTATTATTTTTATGATTTGTATTTGGGACCATGAGTATAAGTCCAACGGAGAATCCTCGAATAAGGGGAAGAGGAAAGTGGGGTGACGTTGGCAACTAAACGAAAGAGTTTAGTTCTCAACGGTTAACTTAGCGATTGTACATAGCTTTGTTAACCGGAACGTTTTAAGGAATAGACTCAGCCGTCATGCTGTGGTGACCTTAATTACGTAGTGCACGTATGGTTTATACACCTGAGAAAAAGATCGACGGTAAAGAGATTGAGAAAGTCAATCGGGCTTGTTATTCTAAGATGCTATCATTTTGATTTTATCATAAAAAGAAAGAAAGAGATTATTATTATTATTATTATTGCGATGGATTTTTAAATCTTGATGGACGAAAATTGAAGAGTTTATTCTAAATACGTATGCATTGGGAATTTTATTTGAAGAAAATATTATTTTGCAAGAAACTGAAAAGAAAAATCTTATTTTCGACCCGTATTATATATTGTGAGACTTTCTCTCTCATTGAGTTCGTTTGGCTCACCCCTCTCCTTTTTAAAATGTTTTCATGTTAACGAGCAGTTAATTAGAGTTGATATCGAGTCAGTTTGGGGACCAGACAGACCTTTAAGATTATGTGTTAATTCTGCTGCGATTACATTTTTATTTTAGCTTGTAAGAGATTAAGTTCTTGTAATGAACGTAATTTTCGAGATTGTATTTAATGAAAGTTTTGATAGAAATTTGAGTCGATTTAATGAGTAATTTAGGGAGATTTTTATAGTTGTTCTATTTAGGCTTTGTTTAGCACGTGCCGCCACACGTGTTATTCAGCCGTGTGACACCCATCGAGTCTGGGATGTTACAGCTCAAAGAGGCAACTCTATGCTATAAAGACAAAGGTCATGCACGGTTACTCCTTAAATAGTTCAAAACTATTATAAAGGTGAAAAAACCGATGCTAATGTGGTTAAAGATAACTGAAAGGAAACTCTTGAGACCCCCGGTTTTGTGGCTCAAATAAGTTTGGTACCTTTCTTTATTGATTTTGATAAATCATTGAGCCATTTTTTCGCTCATCTGGATTATGTTTTTCCATTTGGATTATGATTTTTCCATTTGGACATACTTTTGGATTATGGTTTGCCTGTTTACGAAATTTCTCGAAATAATTTAAAGTGTTTTGAGCAAATTCCTTTGACAAATGTGACCAAACTTTAAATTATGAAATTTTAGGCAATACTTATGGGGTAGTTGATTTTTTTTGGAAATAATGGGTAACCATGTATCACATAATTTCACCAACTACTTGCCTAAAAGAGTCCTTTGTGACAATGATTCTAGACCTGTCGTTCCAAATTAAAATCTTTGGTAAAAACCAAATTGATTTGTCAAATATGAGGTCTTATACTCATGTAGGTCCTGCCGTATCTTGTTGAGTTATAAAATATTCGAGAAACCAGTGTTATCTGGTAATAGCTCATAAAAGAAATAAAATTTCTTTACATAGCCTCCACTCAAAAACGTATTTTAGAGGAGTTGAAATGTCTTTCAAGTGGTTGCTACCACATTCTTTAAAGCATTTAAAGTTACCTTATCATTTCGCCTGTCGTCGAAATGATAAATGATTTAGATGCTAAGACATGATTGTCTATACTATCATTCGACTGTCGTCGATTGATAAGAGCATTTTGATATTGTGGCATTGACCGGATGAGATATTCCCGGGTCAAAAGACGATGGTTGATTTATAATCGCATCGTATTTGGATTTTCTCTGGAATATATTTCGTGATTAATCCGAAATTCATGCCACTGATGCTCACTTTGAAAGACTAGTATGTGTAAAGATCACGAAATGAACTCGTAGAATTCTTGTAAAGAATTGAAGGTGTTATTGTGGACTTATCCAACCATAAGACGGACCATAAATATAAATGGTTATGGTTGATGCATCGACAATAAGGTCACATGATTATTGTTGTCCACAGAAATGCAGCATTTTTCAAACTTTTAGCCCTATCATTAAGTTGATGGCTCATGATCTGGATTATCCTGAAAAGTCTAGTCGACTTGATAATTCCGAAGAGTAAAAATCAAATTTTCGATTTGAATTACTTGAGTTTGGAAATTGAAATTGAACATCCTGTCGATTATGTTCAGACCCAGATGGACTCACGGAAAGTTTGATGATGCGACTACAAATGATTGCACGCATTTCTTGGTCTTGTGCACCAAGATTTATATTTCCGTGTGGGGTTATGCTATTTTGCTGCATTGGTCCGTCATGAGGCCCATAGACACTCAAACACCATATGCGTACCAGCTGGTTACTGGTTATGAGCCAGAAGTCTCATATTAACGCGTGTTTAGAGTGATTAACTAATATTTTGATTGAGCTGCTATAGCATTCAAAATATGGACCTCTGAAGGGGACATAAGTCGATTATGAATCCCCTGCCTATCATTTGATAGAGTAACCTTGGCAAGCGATCTCTTTACCGCATGATATGCGAAAGTAACATCGCTAAGACTGTTCTCCCCGTCGTTAGGGGGAGATTTGCACGTTACCGTTGATAAGGAACGACGTGAAGTAACGTGGTATAGCCCACTCAGTCTTAGCTTGATCCCCAAAATTGCACTTAGTGATAAATAAGTGCATAGACTCTCTCAAGTCTAACTAAATGCCAAACGCATTTAATGACTTTATGAGATGCCACGAGATCATTTATACCTGCTGCAAAATGCTTGCAAGGATAGACGTCCCTGTCGGACGCCGTGTTCCTGTAGTAACACGGTGCTTTGGCCGAACCCGCCAAGCAAAGGACGCTGCCGTCGGCAATCAGTCTGTCGTCCTTCCCAAGATACGAGGAAGTTGACCGGTTCCAAATTCGTTCAGCCCCAGAGGTGGTGAACTGAAACTCGTTTGTCGCACGAGATTATAAAGGAGCAAGGAGATGTGTGATTTCCTCCTCATCCTAAGAATCTCGAAATATCTGTCGATCATGATATCTTAGACGATATTGAAGCGAAACGAGACTGTCATTGATTACTTGTTCATATATTCGGTGACGACTGATAATATGAACAAATTATGACAGAGAACCATGTACCGTTGCCTGAAGTCAACGTAGAATAGACTGGACTAATGGAAACTTGCAATCCAAGTAAACTCATTAGCGAAAGTGTGTTCGGACCTTTAGCTCCAACACCACCAATGTTAAACGAGTTCGTTTATTTGGTTATTCGTAAGGAAAATTGATGAGAATAATGAGATTGTACAATGCTCGCCTAGTAGCGCAAGGCTTCTCTCACACCTTGGAATTGATTACGAGATGGTTAATTTCCTCGTAATGGACATTATAATAGTCCCCTACTTTACCAGTTTAGTAGTTTCCGAAAAACTGAGTATGCAGCCATGATTGTGGTCACTGTTTTATCTCTATGAGAATTTAGACAAAGAGATATAGATGAAGGTCCCTGTGTGACTTCATGTGCTTAAATCAAGTAGTTCCTGACCACGGAACACGATCTCAATTAACTGAGATGTTCACTATATGGAGTAATATAATCCGAGCGGCTATGGTATACCCGCCTAAGTGAGTACTTGATTAACTTAGAATACTTGAACAAGTATTATGCCCTTGCGTGTTTTATTACGCGATCTATTTTTGGATTTGCCTTCGGGATGAAGGATCTTGGGAAGACACGGTAGTGACTCGGCCTGATGATCGAGTCCCGTAAATATTGAATTTAAGTCCATGATTCAGACTACACCCAGAAGGTGTTAGTACGTTTTAGTCATTATGACGCTAAGTCGTCAGATTCTCCCATGATCGTTCGATCACTAGACATTGATATTGACCCAGTCCGTCCCTGATGTGACGATGAAGAGATATTGAACCATGATGTTCATATCTAAGTACAATAAGCGCATTATTGTACTTGGTCTAATGTGCTGGGACGAACATTTCGTCTGCTGTGAATGGTATAGCTCGACACAGCATCGCGCTAACACGCTGCCATCGAAATGGCATAAAAGACATTTTTCCCATTACCTTAAGGTAACTGTGGATGAGGGCTTGTTTTATCCCATTTGCGTCATCGAGTGTACCTACCCCCTTCGGTACTCGAATTAACGCAACCCTTTTTCGGTTATACCGATGCTGGTTACTTATCAGACCCGCATAAGGGAAATTCCTAACATGGCATGTCTTTACCATTAGGAATAAGGCGATATCTTGGAGGTCTTGGAATGACTCCAAACGAATCACTATGATCTGCTCGTGCTCTATGAGACGACTAGAGAGTGTATATGGCTTCGAGCTAGTATTAGCCATATTTGAATTACATATGCTCTGTCTCATGATCCAGATAAAACACTTGTCTTATTTGAGGACAACTTGTTGTTATCGATCAAGAGAGATATGACTAGATTATGCTATTTAGCATTTTTCGCCGAAATAAATCTTCACATATGATGTTTAAGAGCATCCAGTTGAATGCTCATTCTATTACACGTTAGATTTTCTTGCATCAAGTCATGTGCAAGTAAATGAAGCATCCAGTCGAATGCTCGTACTCTTTCTTGAAATATGAAATTCTTGCACCCTGTCGTGTGCAAGTGAGGGGGAGCATCCATGTGAATGCTTATTGCACTAATTACTACTTAGTCGAAATCCTCGTACCCTGTCGTGTGCAAGTGAGGGGGAGCATCCAGTCGCATGCTCGTGTACTCTTTTTGTCCTTAGACCAAGGTTTTTTCCCACTGGGTTTTTCTTGGCAAGGTTTTTGGCGAGACACGTTCCCATCTTATCTCACTTAAGATTGCCGAAATTAGGGGGAGTATCCTGTTGTATACTTCTTACCACTGTGTACTCTTTTGTCCTTCGACTAGAGGTTTTTCCCACTGGGGTTACTCTAGCAAGGTTTTGATGAGGCACCTGTGTTGTGGTTGATGCCCTACTACTACCACTGTTGCACTCTTTTTTCTTCGATCAGAGATTTTCCCATTGGGTTTGCTCCGGCAAGCTTTTGATGAGGCACACTGTTTTGTGGTTAGTTAATTACATAGAATTTCTGCCTATATCATTCGGCTACACAGTTTCTCCTAGGTACCGGTTTTGTCCCACACTGGGTTTTCCATCCCTAAGGTTTTTATGTGTTTAGCATTGCGAATGAACTCGATTCAGATCGCCAGCATGAAGACGAAGAAATCAAGACGTACAAAGGGGGAGTGTTGTAGGATATTATTGGCCTTCTTGGTCATTACTCTATTGGGCCTATCTTGGGCTTTCCTATCATATGTAACCCTATCTTCTATTATATAAAGAGAGTTAGGGGGTTTCTTGATGTAACTTCCCTACACTTATCAATGAATAAAGACGACTCTTTTATCTCTCTATACTTGTATCTCTATATCTATATATCTAGCTAATATGTCACACAACAGTAACAGATTTGTAACAATTTATATGTGTTGCAAATGTGTTGCAAAATGTATTGCATTATTCATCCGAGTAGCAACATAAAAATCTTGTTACCGTTATGTTGTTACCTGAAATAAGTGTTGTTAAGCCAGTTACTAAAAATCAGCAACAAGCCAAACCATATCATACTGACTTATGCTGCTAATCTGTTTCCGATCCATAATCAGCAACATAATTGCTCAAATACAAACAGAAAATCTTGTTGCTATCAGCTTTCTAATTTTTTGTAGTGCGAAACTACGTAATTATTTGTGCTTTATTTATTGTTCGTGTTTGTTTCTTTTGTTAGGTGTTCTCTTTTAATTTACAGCACAATAATTTGGTATCAAAAGGCCGATTACGATTGAGAGGATAGTCAGAAGCATAAAATTCGCAGTGGACAAGTTTGGTGGAACTAATAACTTTGACATGCGGCAGCGAGAGGTTACATATGTGCTTAATCTACAAGAGCTAAATCTCATATTTGAGAAGAAGTTTGCGAAGATGGCCAGTGAATATTGAATGAAGAAGAATAGGTAAGCTTGTGAAACAATAAATTTATTTTTAGCTACGTAGCTTAAGTAGTTGGTCATGAGGAAGATAGTAGCTTAAGTAGTTGTGGAAGTCACTTAGCAAAAAATAAATGATGAAGAGCATATGGAATCTTTTCTATATGAAAAGGAAGTTTTTTCTGAGTTGGGTATGAGCAAAGCCTCTCGATAAATAAGCAACTTAACGAGTACATTTGGGTTGATTTGCAAAATTTAGATGTAACTATTGAGGATGAGGATAAATTGTAGTTGAATTGGTTTCCGGATAAGTACGAATATCTTATCACTACATTTTTATATGATAACGATGACATAAAGTTTTATGAGGTGTCTAATTCTCTTGTGAATAAGGAGAATAAGAAAATGAATATTATGGGTCATTACCATAAATCGAATGAATTGACAGCCAGTGGGGGATATAAAGGTAAAAAAACATTGTAAACTTTGATCACATAGGAAGATAACTAAGGATAAATGTTTGTTTTGTTACCAAAAAGTCATTGAAAATCGGATTGTCCCAAATTTAAAAACAAAGGGAAACCGAATGTGAATATGGCCGAGGATGATAGTAATGACAACTTTGTCTTGGTAGGCTTGAACAACGTGGCAAACCGGAATGACTGGATCATGAATACGAGTTATTCTTATCACATGATTTGAATAGTACATTATTTTATGCCTTTTGTGAGGTGGATGGTGGAACTGTACTTATGGGCAACAATAACATATGTAGAACTATGGGTGTTGGGAAAGTGAAAATGTGTCGGTCTCAGATCCGCAGATATGAGAATATATGTATAATATTTAATCTAAATATACCCTATTTCTTATAAAAAAAGACATTTTAAAGTGGTGCGGTGCAAAGAGCGATGACAAAATTAGAACAAATAGGACAATGTTATTGGTAGAAGGGGACGGTGGCGGTTCGTCCGGAGGGTCAAGTTGTTATAGGTGGTATCAATGCATTTATCCGACCGAAAATGTCGGGACTAGCACGAGTGAGTTAAACCTTTAAGGATGTCGTGTCCTAAGTGGGAAGAATGGATAATCCGGATTTCCATTTGAAAATTCCGTGATAAAATAAAGTAAAGTAAAGTGGTGTGTGTCAATCACACATTACCTAGATAAATGAGTATCTATATGTTAAACAAGTTAACATACCCTTATTATTATCAACAAAGTTTTTTAAAGGCGTGCCGCCGATAAGGAAATTGGGTCAATACAGACAGTATTATTGGTACAAGGGAATAGTGACGATTCGGTAGAAGGGTCGGATTGTTACAGTTAGGTTGTTGATAAACACGATCTTTTAGGCTCTGTTTGTTTTATTGTAAAATGGGGGTAAACAAACATTTACGGGTAAAATAGATTTTTCGGGTGATTGGTTTAACGTAAAACATTTTTTTTGGGAAAACTTTTCCCACATATCCAGTAAAATTGGGGGAAACAATTACCCCGCAAATAAAGTTGTAAACGGTTTACGGAGCCTCTCTCTATATTCTTTCTAATACTAGTATTTTAACTATTATTAATTATAGATCTATTCTTTCAAAATTATTTAATAATTAGTCCAATTCTATCTACTAACCAATAAAAAAATGGAAAAAACACGAAAAATTCTAAAAAATAACAAAAATGGAAAAAAAATAAAATAAAAATCCGAAAAATCTAAAATACCCAAGAAATTTTGAAAAAGCTAAAATCTAATTAACCAATAAAAATATAAATAAATAGGAAAAAATCTAAAAAATAACAAAAAAATGGAAAAAATAAAACAAAAATTCTGAAAAATCTAAAAAACCCAAGAAAATTTGAAAAAGCTAAAATCTAATTAACCAATAAAAATATAAATAAATAGGAAAAAATCTAAAAAATAACAAAAAAATAGAAAAAATAAAACAAAAAATTCCGAAAAATCTAAAAAACCCAAGAAATTTGAAAAAGCTAAAAAAAGTCAATAATATCTTCTATACTTATAATTTTATGAGTTTATATGTCTCAAAATTATAAGTTATTATAAGTGACGTATATGAAATAAAATATGTGTTTAGGTTAAATTTCCTATACATGTTGACGAAGTTCCTTTCAGAAAAGTAGACGAACTTTTAGCTTTTTTTCCGTCAAAATAATTGTGATTTTAATCACTAATGTTTTTAAACTTTCACGAACTTATTCATTTTTGTGACTTTTAGTTAATTTTTGTGAGTTTTAGTTAATTTTTGATGTTTTTCATCTTAAAATATTTTGTTTAAAGTATGAACAATGTTTATTTATTTATGCATCGAATTTGTCTAATTTAAATAACTAATAGATTTTTGAATTTCAATAGAATTTCCATGGGAAACCTTTGACGCACCAAACACCCGTAAATAAAATGCAAACAAAAGTTTGCACCGTAAAACTTCACCCGAAAAATATTTTCCATCCGTAAATATTTTACTACGAAACAAACAGAGCCTTAGTAATTTTATCGTTATTATTTAATTGGATCATTTTGTTATTTTGCATGTGTTATTCATTTTTAGACTATTTTTTTAGAGAGAAGACATCCAATATTTCATTATGTTGAATTGTTTAGATTGAAGTTGGTTCCCATCTAAAGTTTATCTCTTTTGACATATCAATTTCTTGAATACTAGCACATTGATACAACAGCAGGTCGCTACCATGATTAGTTTTACAACCGTAATCTATTTTTTCTCATTCATTTTCCAGCAAAAAAATTATCATGTGTGAATCATTCTGTTTTGTAGTTAATATATTTTGCATTATATAAATGATCACTGTTGATGTAATATACCAAATATTTGATACTTACGAGTGTGTGGTAAATATTAACTTAAATTTGAACTTTTTTTTATCGTCTCTTGATCTTCCATTCATGTTGTTTTAATGTTTGTACATAGTAAAATTTCATTACAAGCAATCAAATGTGGAATACGAAAATTGGAGAACGTTTGATTGAAATTACTGTCCGCAGTTCTCGTTGCTGTAAAACTAATAGTTGCAACTGCAGTTACAACTGTGGTTGCAACCAAGTTAATCCGATGAACAAAGAACGTCTGTAACTTTGAAAGCAAATGAACACAAGATGTTTGTAACAAAGTTCACCCCTAATTCCAGGACTACGTGTTCGGAGCACTCAATTCGTTTGTAATATTATTTCAAGCGTACAAAATAGGATACAACACTTATGAAAAACTCTCACACTCTCTCTAGATTTTTCTGCCTATAACTATTTTGTTATTACTAAATAACTACTACCAATAAATAATAACATCCCGTCATTGTTAATCTCGTATTTTTTGCTCACGTGTATTCACTCTAAGTTGATTTCTTTATAAGTTTAAAACACAAATTTTTACAAGCAAGTATGAGACTATCTATAAGAATAAAAGTCTTTAATATCTTTGTAAAATATTTAGAGATAAATCTTGTTAGTATCACATGCCTATTTTGGCTCTAATATTCGGCTGATTTTTTCTTGTAGCAAGGAGATTTAGTTAGCGCATTTTTAGGAGATAAACTCATTTCAATATTTAAGATATTCCTGTCTATAATTCTCATAAATTAAGTACAAACGAATTTAATCAAATCTGTTAACACACGATAATATATATATTAAAGTATGAGATATAATATATTTATTCAAAAAGATTCACATGACAATCTTTTTGATAGATTTATATATGGAACAATCTATCTCCTAACATGATTCAAACTTATACTCAACAAATCAATAACTAATCATTCGTATAAGACTGGATAAGAAAAGATTTTATTTAGCAAATTTTAACTAATAGAACAAATTTTTTCATAAACTAATATCCTTTTTAAAAACAAATCCCACACAATTTGAAAAGATAATACATTTCTTTAATACTAAGATATTCTCAAAACATATAACATATCTGTATAAAAATGTGAGAATATAATCTATATTGATAAAATATTTTACAAATCAAATAAATGCAGAAAACACAGATTATGCAGAGAATCTGCATAACAGCAGGCTGCAACTGCCAGTTGTAACCAGAAATACTAGTAACTTTTCCTACATGCATAATAAACAACTATTTTGGCATAATCGAATATGACAATAAATTAAGTAACTTTAGCCAGTCATTAAGTTCTAACAGAGTTTATCTCATTTAACCCGCCAATAAATCACCAAATACATCTGAGTGACGTGAATGTCTCGTGATAAAGAGATATGCCTTGTTTCCCGGCATATATATCCCGCCACTTACCTCCAAAATAACTTAAATTGTTACTACAAGCAACATCTTTTTAGACATTAAAGTGAGTTGAAGCCCACAATTTATTTTATATAATACAATGGTCTTGCCAAATGCCTTATTGCAGAAACAACAAATTAAAAGGAAAGACGGAAATAAGCATAGTGAAAAACATAAAACGACAGTTTACTTGCACCTCCTTGTCTTCATCAACGACAGCTTAATTCAGCACTTAAGCCATTTTATCACACTCCTTACCTCCCTTCTAAATTTACCATAAGGAATCATAGTAGTGATATGTAGATTTGGATCTTCATCTAGCATTATACCTGTGAGTTTTAACTTTTTCAACATCATTTGTGAGACTAACCCTTTCCATTTAGTTTGATACAACAACATGTCGCTATCACAACTAGTTTTAAAACCCTAGTCTATATTTTTTTTCCATATATAATTTGCTGGGTAAACCCGCTATTCCATTAATAATAAATAGTAGTAACGAACTTATTACATCTTAAATTAATAATGAAAACTTGGATGAAATAAAAGATTAAAAAAAACAGACTTACAGATATTCTTTTACGCAATTCAAAAACTTGTTATAACTTTTTCTCGTCTTCAATTGAGAATATTTTTGTTTAGAAACTTTTGTCTTCAATATGGAGAAGACTGTTTTGACAATTTTATGACCGTCAATCAAATCAACGTCAATTTGTTTGAAATAAAAACCTTGGTCTCACCTTGGTTTTAATCAAAAGGGAAGATTCGATCCTCCACCTAATAGTGCAATCCGCAATGAATTAGTATTTTTGGTTGAAAATAACCCGCGGAGTTCTGTGTAGAACCACAACGCACCAAAATATCATTTACCGGATATAACCTTATGAACCCCAACCAATAAGTCACGTAATCGGAAAGGCGGAAAGATTAGATCTACTACTTTCAAACAATAGCAGCACACCGTTGTAAGGTGGAGAAAAGTGAGGAAAAAAAAAAGATCCGAAAAAAATCCAGATCCAAATAGCGAGAAATGAGGGAATATCACGTTATAAAGTTTAGAGTTAAAGGGACGCCGAATCACCACCTCTAACCCGAGACAGACGGCAGCTAGGGTCAGGGTTAAGAAAGAATACTTTTTTAGAGAGGGAGAGAGATGGTCTTTTTTGTGATAAAGAGTTTTACTTCTAACTTGCCTTTTCCCCCTAATCTAATTTTTCTCATTCTGTTTTGTAATGAAGATATTTTACATTATACAGACGATCACCAAATCAGTGTTGATGTAATACGCCAAATATTTGATACTTACGAGGCTGTGGAAAATATTATGATGTCTCAAAGTTGGACTGTTACTCTTTATCTTCTCTGGATCTTCCATTCATGTCGTTTTAATGTTTGTACATAGGGAAATTTCCTTACAAGCAAATCAAATGTGAAATACAAAAACCGGGAAGCGTTTGAGTTTATCCTTGAGACCATTTAATTCGCCAATACATCACCAAATACACCTTAGTGACGCAAATGCTCAATGCTCACGATAAAGAGATATACCCTTTTCCCCGGCCCATACATCCTGCCATTTTACCTCTAATTAAAATAACTTAAAACTGTTACTACAATCAGCATTTATTGTATGTACTGAATGCACAAGTGATCTTCATGATCATGTAGAATTGAAATCACTCTGATCTTCTTCAAAGAGAAGTTCCTTTGCTATTCTGACCAGGCCGAAATTGGCGGCATATATAATCCGCTGAACTTGCCGGTTGTTGACATTGTAAATATATCTTTCGGATATTGTTTCATAGTTCCTACTTGGCTAACAAAGATGAAAAACAACCGTTTTTGTATACGCGCGCATAATATTCAGAAAATCATTATACAGTAGTATATCATAAAAATTAATTTGGAGAAAACAAACTATGAGAAATAAATTAATAATGGCATCTAGCCTTGTGTAATTGTTATAAGGGAAAATTACCAAAACATACAACTATTTTAAACTAATTACCAAAAAATTATACCCCAACACTTTATTCCCAAAACATACAACTAATTAAAATTATAAATAATAAATCATTTCTATTTTATATCTCTCTCTCTCTCTTAAAAACAAGAGAGATCTTTTTTGGGATGGTAAAAAACAAAATATGGTAAAAAAACAAAAAACTACAAAATATGCCCAAAAATATGGTAAAAAACAAAAAAAAAACAAGAAAATTACAAAATTACAAAATTACAAAATTAAATGAAAAAAGTTCTAAAAAGTCAAAAATTCAAAAAAAACCCCAAATATGCTGAAAAAACTTTTAAAAAAGTCGGTAACCGAAAAAACCCAAAAAATATCCAAAATCACAAAAAAATGAAAAAAGTTCAAAAAAGTCGAGAACCCGAAAAAACCCAAAAAATGCTGGAAAAACCTTTTAACAAGTCGGGAACCCGAAAAAGCCCAAAAAATGGTTAAAAAAAGTATTGTGTATGTCTGTATTGCGTATTTCCGTATTAAAAAACATGTATAAATTGTCTGTTGTGTATGCATGTATTAAATAACATGTATAAATAATGTATTGTGTATGTCCGTATTAAAAAAACATGTATAAATTATATATTGTGTATGCATGTATAAATTATGTATTGTGTATGCTGAAAAAACTTTTAAAAAAGTCGGTAACCGAAAAAACCCAAAAAATTGGTAAAAAAACCTAAAAAATATCCAAAATCACAAAAAAAAAATGAAAAATGTTCAAAAAAGTCGGGAACCCGAAAAAGCCCAAAAAATGGTTAAAAAAAGTATTGTGTATGTCTGTATTGCGTATTTCCGTATTAAAAACATGTATAAATTGTGTGTTGTATATGCATGTATTAAATAACATGTATAAATAATGTATTGTATATGCCCGTATTAAAAAACATGTATAAATTATGTGTTGTGTATGCATGTATTAAATAAAATGTATAAATAGTGTATTGTGTATGCCCATATTAAAAAAAACATGTATAAACTGTGTATTGTGTATGTTTGTATTAAATAGCATGTATAAATAATGTTTTGTGCATGCATGTATTAAAAAATATATATAAACTGTGTATTGTGTATGCATGTATTAAAAAACATGTATAAAATATGTATTGTGTATGCATGTATTAAAGAGCATGTATAAATAGTGTATTGTGTATGTCCGTATTAAAAAACATGTATAAACTGTGTATTGTGTATGTCTGTATTAAAATGCATGCATAAATAATGTATTGTGTATGCCCGTATTAAAAAAACATGTATAAAAATTGTGTATTGTGTATGCCTGTATTAAAGAGCATGTATAAATTATGTATTATGTATGACTGTATTAAAGAGCATGTATAAATAGTGTATTGTGTATGCATGTATTAAAAAAAAGTATAACAATGTATTGTGTATGTCTGTATTGCGTATTCCCGTATTAAAAAACATGTATAAATTATGTGTTGTGTATGCATGTATTAAATAAAATGTATAAATAATGTATTGTGTATGCCCGTATTAAAAAACGTGTATAAACTATGTATTGTGTATGCCTGTATTAAAGAGCATGTATAAAAAGTGTATTGTGTATGCATAATAAGAAAAACATAAAAAATGGACATTGTCAAATGATACAGAATGTATTGTGTATGACTGTATTAAAAAACGTGTATAAACAATGTATTGTGTATGCATGTATTAAAAAGCATGTATAAAATATGTATTGTGTATGTCTGTATTAAAGAGCATGCATAAATAGTGTATTGTGTATGTCCGTATTAAAATACATGTATAAACCGTGTACTGTGTATGTCTGTATTAAAGAGCATGTATAAATAATGTATTGTGTATGCCCGTATTAAAAAAATATGTTTATAAATAATGATTTTGTCTTTTTTTTATCTTTCTTTAAAAATAGTTCAATCTTCTTCTCCGATCAGTTCACAAGTCTGTATCCAACTTCAATCTTCTTCTCCGATCAATCCACAGGTTTTTGTATAGTATTCTCCGATCAGTTTATCCGTCAATTTTCGGTTATTTTGATCATCATCTTCAACAATTCACTGGACAATATGTGTCAATTTTCTCGTAAATAGTCATAAGTTCATCCGTCAATTTTCGAGGTATTTTTTTATTTTTTAAAAATTATTGTAATTAAATTTATATACTTAATAATAATTTGGCCGCATTTGGCTAAAAGTGATGTGTTGTTGACATATTCTATTCCTCGATATGAAATGTTTTTTTAATACGGGCATACACAATACGCTATTTATACATACTCTTTAATACAGGCATACACAATACATAATTTATACATGTTTTTTAATACGGACATACACAATACATTAATTATACATGTTATTTAATACATGCATACACAACACACAATTTATACATGTTTTTAATACGAAAATACGCAATACAGACATACACAATACTTTTTTTAACCATTTTTTGGGCTTTTTTGGGTTCCCGACTTTTTTGAACTTTTTTCATTTTTTTGCGATATTGGATATTTTTTGGGCTTTTTTACCAATTTTTTGGGTTTTTTCGGTTACCGACTTTTTTAAAAGTTTTTTCAGCATACACAATACATAATTTATACATGCATACACAATACATAATTTATACATATTTTTTTAATACGGGCATACACAATACATTATGTATACATGTTATTTAATACATGCATACACAACACACAATTTATACATGTTTTTTAATATGGAAATACGCAATACAGACATACACAATACTTTTTTTAACCATTTTTTGGGCTTTTTCGGGTTCCCGACTTGTTAAAAGGTTTTTCCAGCCTTTTTTGGGTTTTTTCGGGTTCTCGACTTTTTTGAATTTTTTTTATTTTTTTTGTGATTTTGGATATTTTTTGGGTTTTTTCGGTTACCGACTTTTTTAAAAGTTTTTTCAGCATATTTTGGGTTTTTTTTTAATTTTCGACTTTTTAGAACTTTTTTTTTTTTTTTTTTTTGTAATTTTGTAATTTTCTTGTTTTTTTTTTGTTTTTTTACCATATCTTTGGGATTTTTTCGGGTTCTCGACTTTTCTGAACTTTATTTTTATATATTTTTATGAATTTGGATTTTTATTTGTTTTTTATTTGTTTTTTACCACTTTTTTGGAGTTTTTTCGGGTTCCCGACTTTTTAAAGGTTTTTTCAGCACTTTTTTGGTTTTTTCGGGTTCTCGATTTTTGTGAACTTTTTTCATTGTTTTTGTGATTTTGGATTTTTCTTTGTTTTTTTACTTTTTTTAACCATTTTTTGGGCTTTTTCAGGTTCCCGACTTTTTAAAAGGTTTTTCCAGCCTTTTTTTGAGTTTTTTCGGATTCTCGACTTTTTTGAACTTTTTTCATTTTTTTATAAATTTGGATTTTTATTGGTTTTTTTTATTTTTTAACATTTTTTTGGATTTTTTCGGGTTCCCGACTTTTTTAAAGGTTTTTCCAACATTTTTTGGGTTTTTTCGGGTCTTTGACTTTTTTGAACTTTTTTTATTTTTTGTTGTAATTTTATTTTTTTCGGTTTAGAAATCATTTTAATATTAAATGAGGTATTGTTTTGTGGGAAAAAAATGATGATTTAGAAAGAGAAAGGAGAAAGAGAAATTTTTTGGTAGTTGAGGAAAAATATATATTTTTTCTATTTTGGGTCAATTATATGTTTTGGTAACCCCTTGTTGAGAAAATTAAGTATTGGTCCACGAAAACAAAAGTATTTAAGTATTTGTCCGGATATAAAATTCATTTAAGGATTGGTCCATTATTTATGAAACTAATTTAGGATTGGTCCAATATAAAAGATCCCCCAAATCTATTTATCTAATTAATCATTCTCTCTCTAAAAAAAAAAAAAAAAAAACAGCTTTCAGGGAAAACATTTTATCCCCAGATCTCTCTCTCTACATACATACCCACATATATACATACCCACATAATATATATATATATATATATATATATATATATATATATATATATATATATATATATATATATATATATATATCTCCCTATACATCTTTTTGTCTTAAAATATACAGTTTAACTAGTAGTAAATATCTTCGAAGTTCCCTGTGGGATTTAGTCATTCACTAACTTGAAGGTTGGGTGCATTATTGTGATGTTTTTCTCCTTTCTTTGTTAGTTGGTGGAAAACAGATCTGGGACTTATCGATTTCTGTCCATATAGGGCTAGGGGGCAAAAATGTTATCAATCGCAAATCAATCCTGTAATGCACCCGGGTGGTATAAAACTGTAGGGTACAAATTAATAATTTACAGACTGTTTTTTTTTAATTTTTCAGACTGTTTTTTTTTTATTGTTCAGACTGCTTTTTTTTATTTTTCAGACTGTTTTTTTTTTTAATTAATTTATTTTTCAGACTGTTTTTTTTTAGACTGTTTTTTAATTAATTTATTTTTCAGACTGTTTTTTATTTAATTGTTTTATTTTTTTATTTTTCAGACTGTTTATTTTTTATTTTTCAGACTGTTTATTTTTCAGACTGTTTTTCAGACTTTTTATTTTTCAGACTGTTTTATTTTTTATTTTTCAGACTGTTTATTTTTCAGACTGTTTTTTATTTAATTTATTTTTTAATTGTTTTTGATGACGTCAGCAAATTTTTTTTAATGATGTCACCAAATGGACCAATCCTTAATTAGTTTCAGTTTCATAGACCAATTCTTAATTAATTTCAGTTTCATGAACCAATTCTTAAATACTTGTGTTTTCATGGACCAATCCAAAATTTACCCTAATTTGTTTGGGTTGTATATTTTGGTAATATTTCATAACACATTGTATGTTTTGGAAATTGACCCTTATTATAATCACTCCGGTATACAAGATTACATATACATAAATCATACTCCAAATAGAATTGTCTACTAGATAGTAACATATCTATTCATTATCATTAACAGGAAACAAGATACGAACAAGAATATTTCTTACCCATGACTGACTTGGTGTCGGATTGGGTTTCAATAACTGAGAAACAAACATAGCATTATAGTGATACACACAAGTGCCGCACACCCATGTGATCAGGGGTTGCAACGACAACCTCACAATTTCGTTTTTTTTATTAGTATTTTTCATAATAATTTATATATACGGTATTTTGGCAACCTATTAAATATTTTTTTCGGCAACCACTTTCAAAATTATATATTGTTAATGTAATAACATGCCATAATTTTGTATGTGCTGATAATATATAAGTAATACTTAAAAAATTAACATAGACAAGTGATCATAAAAGACATTTTAGACAAAGTAATCATATTGACACGTAACACACATCTTAAAAAAAATTAAACAAAAATAATAATTAGAGTAGCGGTGAGTGCAAACAAAATTTATAAAAAAAAATTTGGTGGTTTTTATTTTAATTGAAATGAGTATACTGAAATTGTGTAATAAATATTTAATTGTTCGTATATATCAATTATTTAATATAAGTTTGGTTTTTTCAAGGTTTTTTTTTATATATTTTTTGACCTTCATGTTTTAATCTTTTTACTTGTTATACATTGATTTCTTAAATTTAATTTTTGTATCTTTTTGCTTTCTATTTTATTTATTTTTTAGTCAATTTTGAACGCTGAAACTTTCGACATGACTGCACGTAACATTACTGTTGTGGATTTTTTGGAAGTTTGAAAAGAGAGTCGAAATTGAGCGGAAAGGAAAAAAATAGAAATCAAACACATTTTAATCAAGAAAACAAGGTAAAAAAATGAAGAAAAAATGGTTAAAAAGGTAAAAAAAAATCCGACTTTCCGTATTTATAATTTGAAAAATATTATGTGGTTTTACTAATTTTTGCAACTCCACACATTTAGTGGTGGTTCCGCCCCTCGATACACAACAATGTTTTAAAAAAAGCTGTCTTGAGGTGCTTTAAAGCTCGATTTAGCTCAAGACGTAGAGAAACATTGTTGAGTTTCATGGAAAGCCCACAAAACTCGTCTTTTACGCGTCAATACTCTTAAACACGTCTTGTTATTTATATAGCTCGCAGTATTGCTTACTATACTTACGCAACGATAAAACTTGTAAGCAAACGATTCAGTGACACTTTAACGATTTAATACACTCAATTACACAATATTTGTCAATTGCATCATCAGTTCATAAATGAGGACATATTACTAAAATTTCGTATAAAAGGTTAAATAATGAATGATATGCATATTATATCACTAAAAATCAACATGAAAAAACAGGAATGAAAACTTTATTTAATTAAGATAGTCCAATATACACATTACAATGCAATAAGAAGTAAATATATAAACTAGCTTGAAACACACAAAGCGTTAATTCAATTCTGAAAGGAAATCAAGTACGTATCTTGATCTTGTCAAGGATAGACCTCTATGAGAGACCTCATGCCTAAAACTGGGGTGATCTTATAGTCACTAAATCCTGCGTCTGAAAATAGTTTTGCCCATTCCGTCTCGTTTCTCTCTTTTCCGGTGACTAAAATCATCACCAGCATGTCAAACAAGAGTTGCGTCTCAGTAAACTCGGCATCACTACCTTTTTTGTTGTCTACCTTCATGTCTATGATAATTACTTTCCCTCCTTTTTCTTTACTCGGGATTGCTTCTTTGCATTTCTTTAATATTTTCACACTCTCCTCGTCGCTCCAATCGTGCAATATCCACTGCATATCAATTTCACAAAGATATATGAGACAGTTTTTTAATATTGGTTAGTATATATATATTTTGTTTTCAATTTGTTGAGAAATAATTATTTGAAGGGTCAACTATGGCCTATGGGAATAACAAGGAGCACGCCTATGAGGAAGAAAATTTAATTTTTACTATATACTTTAAATGAAAATTTCTGATTGTAATTTCTACCCCGCCTTTAACAGAATGTCAACATGAAGTTTAGCCTAGACTCCCTGTTCGCCAATGTGAAAAATTTATTTTATTTTATTAATAACTCTTACTTTTATAGGTTGATTTACGGACAACAGGGATCGAACATTGATAATGAGATAGTATTTTAGGCTCTCAATTAATTGGAACAAACACATTGCTTGCCAATGTGAAGTTATGTAAATCACACTACTGAAAAGTCTAGCTTCCACCAATCATAACGTCCTAGTTATTTCTTTTTTTTCAATGTCACAAAAAACCCATTCATTTAAAAACAGCCATGCACACAAGAACCGCACCTCATATGTCCCTACGTGTCAATTAACTCCATCCAAATTGAATTATTATTATATTTTCAAAATTTTGAGGGTATTAACCCTGATAACCTTATAAGAAATAGAATTTTTTTTATACGATTGAAAAATACAAAAAAAGATTTGTTTTATTATATAATTATTTAATTTGACTCTACAATAGTAAATTTTTTGATTTGACCACACAAAGATTTTTTTACTATTTGATTTGAAAATTTATCGAGAAAAACTCTACGTAAGTGTAAACGCCGAATCAGCACCTCTAACCCGAGACAGATGGCAGCTAGGGTCATGGGTTAAGAGAGATACTTTTTTAGAGAGGGAGAGAGATGGTCTTTTTTGTGATAAAGAGTTTTACTCCTAACTTGCTTTTTCCCCCTAATCTAATTTTTCTCATTCTGTTTTGTAGTGAAAATATTTTACATTATACAGACGATCACCAAATCAGTGTTGATGTAATACGCCAAATATTTGATACTTACGAGGCTGTGGAAAATATTATGATGTCTCAAAGTTGGACTGTTACTCTTTATCTTCTCTGGATCTTCCATTCATGTCGTTTTAATGTTTGTACATAGGGAAATTTCCTTACAAGCAAATCAAATGTGAAATACAAAAACCGGGAAGCGTTTGAGTTTATCCTTGAGACCATTTAATTCGCCAATACATCACCAAATACACCTTAGTGACGCAAATGCTCAATGCTCACGATAAAGAGATATACCCTTTTCCCCGGCCCATACATCCTGCCATTTTACCTCTAATTAAAATAACTTAAAACTGTTACTACAATCAGCATTTATTGTATGTACTGAATGCACAAGTGATCTTCATGATCATGTAGAATTGAAATCACTCTGATCTTCTTCAAAGAGAAGTTCCTTTGCTATTCTGACCAGGCCGAAATTGGTGGCATATATAATCCGCTGAACTTGCCGGTTGTTGACATTGTAAATATATCTTTCGGATATTGTTTCATAGTTCCTACTTGGCTAACAAAGATGAAAAACAACCGTTTTTGTATACGCGCGCATAATATTCAGAAAATCATTATACAGTCATAAAAATTAATTTGGAGAAAACAAACTATGAGAAATAAATTAACAATGGCATCTAGCCTTGTGTAATTGTTATAATCACTCCAGTATACAAGATTACATATAAATCATACTCCAAATAGAATTGTCTACTTGCTAGTAACATATCTATTCATTATCATTAACTGGAAACAAGATACGAACAAGAATATTTCTTACCCAAGACTGACTTGGTGTCGGATTGGGTTTCAATAACTGAGAAACAAACATAGCATTATAGTGATACACACAAGTGCCGCACACCCATGTGATGAGGGGTTACCATGACAACCTCACAATTTCGTTTTTTTTATTAGTGTTTTTCATAATAATTTATATATACGGTATTTTGGCAACCTATTAAATATTTTTTTCGGCAACCACTTTCAAAATTATATATTGTTAATGTAATAACATGCCATAATTTTGTATGTGTTGATAATATATAAGTAATACTTAAAAAATTAACATAGACAAGTGATTATAAAAGACATTTTACACAAAGTAATCATGTTGACACGTAACACACATCTTAAAAAACATTAAACAAAAATAATAATTAGAGTAACGGTGAGTGCAAACAAAATTTATAAAAAAAATTTTGGTGGTTTTTATTTTAATTGAAATGAGTATACTGAAATTGTGTAATAAATATTTAATTGTTCGTATATATCTATTATTTAATATACGTTTGGTTTTTTCAAGTTTTTTTTTAATATTTTTTGACCTTCATGTTTTAATCTTTTTACTTGTTATACATTGATTTCTTAAATTTAATTTTTGTATCTTTTTGCTTTCTATTTTATTTATTTTTTAGTCAATTTTGAACGCTGAAACTTTCGACATGACTGCACGTAACATTACTGTTGTGGATTTTTTGGGAGTTTGAAAAGAGAGTCGAAATTGAGCGAAAAGAAAAAAAATAGAAATCAAACACATTTTAATCAAGAAAACAAGGTAAAAAAATGAAGAAAAAATGGTTAAAAAGGTAAAAAAAAATCCGACTTTCCGTATTTATAATTTGAAAAATATTATGCGGTTTTACTAATTTTTGCAACTCCACACATTTAGTGGTGGTTCCGCCCCTCGATACACAACAATGTTTTAAAAAAAGCTGTCTTGAGGTGCTTTAAAGCTCGATTTAGCTCAAGGCGTAGAGAAACATTGTTGAGTTTCATGGAAAGCCCACAAAACTCGTTTTTTACGCGTCAATACTCTTAAACACGTCTCGTTATTTATATAGCTCGCAGTATTGCTTACGATACTTACACAACGATAAAACTTGTAAACAAACGATTCAGTGACACTTTAACGATTTAATACACTCAATTACACAATATTTGTCAATTGCATCATCAGTTCATAAACGAGGACATATTACTAAAATTTCGTATAAAAGGTTAAATAATGAATGATATGCATATTATATCACTAAAAATCAACATGAAAAAACAGGAATGAAAACTTTATTTAATTAAGATAGTCCAATATACACATTACAATGCAATAAGAAGTAAATATATAAACTAGCTTGAAACACACAAAGCGTTAATTCAATTCTGAAAGGAAATCAAGTACGTATCTTGATCTTGTCAAGGATAGACCTCTATGAGAGACCTCATGCCTAAAACTGGGGTGATCTTATAGTCACTAAATCCTGCGTCTGAAAATAGTTTTGCCCATTCCATCTCGTTTCTCTCTTTTCCGGTGACTAAAATCATCATCAGCATGTCAAACAAGAGTTGCGTCTCAGTAAACTCGGCATCACTACCTTTGTTGTTGTCTACCTTCATGTCTATGATAATTACTTTCCCTCCTTTTTCTTTACTCGGGATTGCTTCTTTGCATTTCTTTAATATTTTCACACTCTCCTCGTCGCTCCAATCGTGCAATATCCACTGCATATCAATTTCACAAAGATATATGAGACAGTTTTTTAATATTGGTTAGTATATATATATTTTGTTTTCAATTTGTTGAGAAATAGTTATTTGAAGGGTCAACTATGGCCTATGGGAATAACAAGGAGCACGCCTATGAGGAAGAAAATTTAATTTTTACTATATACTTTAAATGAAAATTTCTGATTGTAATTTCTACCCCGTCTTTAACAGAATGTCAACATGAAGTTTAGCCCAGACTCCCAGTTCGCCAATGTGAAATTTTTATTTTATTTTATTAATAACTCTTACTTTTGTAGGTTGATTTACGGACAACAGGGATCGAACATTGATAATGAGCTAGAATTTTAGGCTCTCAATTAATTGGAACAAACACCTTGCTTGCCAATGTGAAGTTATGAATGTGTAAATCACACTACTGAAATGTCTAGCTTCCACCAATCATAACGTCCTAGTTATTTCTTTTTTTTCAATGTCACAAAAAACCCATTCATTTAAAAACAGCCATGCACACAAGAACCGCACCTCATATGTCCCTACGTGTCAATTAACTCCATCCAAATTGAATTATTATTATATTTTCAAAATTTTGAGGGTATTAACCCCGATAACCTTATAAGAAATATTTTTTTTTATACGATTGAAAAAATACAAAAAAAGATTTGTTTTATTATATAATTATTTAATTTGACTCTACAATAGTAAATTTTTTGATTTGACCATACAAAGATTTTTTTACTATTTAATTTGAAAATTTATCGAGAAAAACTCTACGTATACACTTACGTTTTCCATTTCAAATATTAAACCAAAACTCGGATATCATATCACTAGTATCTATCTAGCTAATTCTTTAATTGTGAACAACCTAATGTTTCTCATAGATTTACTAAATTAAGCCCTAAAAATATTTTAATTTATTAATAAATAAAAACTAAAATCATTCATGAATCGATTTATGAACAAAATTTTAAGCAAATAATGAAAAATTAATACTTACTTAATTGATTGTACAAATTGAGTGATGTTAATTTGAGAAGAAACAACTATTAAGAAAATTTGGAGATGGTGACAGTCATTTTTAAGGTTGTATTTGGATTGTATATTTTCTCCAAATATAAAACTATTCTTGTTTGTTCTAACAAAATTCAAAATCATTCATGTTCACAAATAAAGAATTATCAAGAGAGATAGTGATACGACGAAATAAATCCGAGTTTTGTTTTAATGATTGAAATGAAAAACTTATACACCACTTATATAGAGTTTTTCTCGATAAATCGTCAAATCAAACATTAGAAAAGTTATATGTATCTTCAAATCAAGAATTTTATTATTGTAGAGTCAAATAAAATAATTATATAATAAAACATTTTTTTTTTTGTATTTTTGCAATCTTATAAAAAGAACTTTCTATTTCTTATAAGGTTATCGGGTCGATAACCTCGAAATTTTGAAATTAGATCAATGGTTCAATTTGGATCAAGTTAATTGACACGTGGGACCCGCACATATAAAGTGCGGGTCGTGTGTGACCGTTTTTAAGTGAATTGCTTTTTTTAACAATAAAAGAAGTAGACAATGGAATGACAGGTAGGACGTCAACTTGTGAGTTCCACGTCCCTTGTATATTATTTGCTAAAGAACAATGAAAAAATAATCCCCCAAAATATAACTGGAAATTACAAATAATTTTTGCAAATTATTAATCCAGTATGTATTTTGTGAGACATACTGATTTAAGATTGTTGTTTGAGCGAACCGGTGATCATGAAGAAAACTACTGATCTAAGTTCCTAAACTGGATCACAAATTTGTATACTGATACAAGCTAATAATCTTGAATATATTTAGTTAGGTGATTAGTATGCGTGGCTTTACTTACCTTTAGCATGACAGCATCTGAGGGTGGGATCTCCACAAACATGTCACCTCCAACAAATCTCAAGTTATTGCTACCTTCTAAGCCACTTACGACATGTGGAAGGTCGAAAACAGTGCACTTTAGTTCCGGAAAAGCATGGGCAATGCTTTTCGCAACAGTTCCTGTACCACCACCCACATCGACCAACGAATTCATCCCCATGAAAACATCCCTACACTTTTTAAGCACCACACTTATCACAAGCCGAGCATCACTAGCCATAGCATCGTTGAAAAAACCTCCAAGCCTCGATTCTTCTGCACCATATTCCCAAAACTCCTTTCCATGAGCAGTATTGAACGGCGTTAGATCCTCGTTTTGAAACCATTCACTCATATAGTCCCACGGTTTAGTCAAAACCGGATCAAGCATGGCTAACAAAAATGGTCTAACATTCAGGGGTTCGTCTTCAAGGAGTAGACGAGAGGCAGGAGCGAGCAGATATCCATCTTCCTCTAGTTTATTCTCAACAAGGACTCTTTCCTTGGTGAAAAATCCAAAGTGAACTAGGAGGTTCATTAGACGGAGAATATTTTGAGCTTTCGCCTGATTGATAGGGAGACAAGCATTGAGCTCTGAAAGAGTGATCGGTTTTCCATGTTTGTGGACAATGTCGGGTATACCCAGTTGTACCGCACATTTAAGAGAAGCCGAGTTTATGAAGTTGAAAATGCAATTCCAGATGTGAGCTTGAGAATAAAGTATCTCACTCTCCTTCCCAATATTCGCTAAATCCATCTTAATTTTAATTAGTTGGATTAATATTTTAGAAGTCTATGTTCCAAGCTCGCTAGAGATGCTTATTTATAGCAGTAGGAGCTCATGAATCAGCAATAGTATTATCCACATGGATCACACATGTCAATACTTTTTCCCCATATCTACCTTTTCCAAGTAGTTTTAAATAAATTTCAGTTAATGTTATGTTACAAGTTATTGGTTTCATGTCATGTTAAAGGTAGGGCAGTAGATTTACATGGTTAAATATTTGGAATGGAGCCTCAAATCTCACGCATCTAAAACCAATGTATGTATATCAAATGCACGAAATTGACAAACTTTTTTTGTCAAAAGGACAATGCGTTTAATGGCAGTAGTACTATATTACACATTGTAAATGTGTTGAGCCGGCCAAGCTCTTTGAGTTTGATTTGACATCTCACCTTCACGTGTCCCATCTCAACCGACGGAGTGAAATACAAGAGTGAGTGAGAGAAAAGTATAGCGAGTATATATTTTTATTTTCAGAGCGAACACTTTAATAAACCAACCTTGTGAGAAAACTGAACGTAATTTTTCTTAGTTGTATTTATGAGTTGTGATAAAAGTGTTGTAAACACTTGTAATAATTTTCTTTATATATAGTAAAGATTTGCCGGTACTGATGGACGTAGACAATTTTTACCGAAACTCGTTATACCGTGTCTCTGATAAGACTATTAATGTCGTGATTTACTCCTATTAAATTGAATGATTTATACTAATTTTTATGCTAATTATACTCATTAATTTTTTATTTTAAGTTAGCCGGCAAATAAAAGAGTTGCATTAAAAAAAGACTAATTCGCCAAATTTCCTTTAATTACGATGTTGTTCAGTAAACTGGGTATAAATAACTCATCCGAGCTTCGATTGAGATGATTGATGTTTTGAAATAGTGCGAAAGAAGATCTACAAGTTTCGTTTCGTGTTCTGAGTTTTGAGATAAACTGACGACAAAATGCCTAAAATCACGTTTGAGGTCAATGCTTCGTTTATTACAGAATATCAAGTGGCAAATTGAGAAAAGCTAAAGGACCTGAAGTGCAATATTTGAAATCTAAAGAGATATCACGTGGCACGGCACATGCATACGCGGTATGTTAAGGAAAAAAGGAAATACTGCCAATTTGTTTGGTCAAAGTTCAACCTTAATGAATAAACGATAATATTGTTATAAAACGATGTTAAATAGTTCAATAATATATTAAGTATTAAAATCGTAAATATAAAAATTAACACGAAATATAACGTTTTTTGACGTTTTTACATTTCTGGATTGAACCAAACTCTACGGAAAAATCATTATCTTTTTATGTGTACGAAAGTGTAAAAGTACAAAGTACAATATTTGATACTCCACTATTTGGCACTACTATATATTACACAATTTCCTTCATTTTTTTCTTTTTTCTTGGATGATTATGCCATTGCAATCCACTATTTATATGCACAAATGGTCTATGAAATTGTGACACGTGTCATGCAACCAATTAGGGTTGGCCATGTGAGACCTTATATGTCATTATAGCATGACTTGCATGATAACTCATAACACTCCCATAATGGCCATAACTCGATTTCACTTTCGATGACCATATTCCAAGTCTCTCCCTAATGATTAGAACTCAAAATAATTATTTCAAAACTTATTTCAGACTTATCATCCCAATACTTTATACCAAATTCTTAAACGTTTTTGCAGGAAGAGTCTTATTAAATAATTCGGCCAAATTATCTGTTGATCATATTTGGCGAATGTCTATTTCACTATTTTTTTTGGAGATCGTGGGTATAGAAGAATTTTGGAGAAATATGCTTAGTTCGATCCCCTTTAATATACCCTCCTCGAATATGTGTAATACACTATGTATTATTTTCATATAGTAACGTTGGCTGAGTTTTTATCGAAGTCAAGCCTGAATTTTCCTGTACATAATGTATCATTGATATTAGTCAAATACATTCTCGACTTGCTTCATGAATTGCAAGTATTTCTGAATAATTCAAAGAAGTTGCGGTTAATGTCTGTTTTACAGAACGCCAAGAGATTGCAGTACCAACATATGTAAAAATATATCCGGTTTGTGATTTAACATTATGTGGATCTGACAGATAGCCATCATCTGCATATCCAACTAATTTTACCTTTCCATTGTTCGAGTAAAATAATTCTAAATCAACGGTCCCATGTAAATATCGCAATATATGTTTAACACCATTTCAATGCCTTCGAGTTGGTGCTGAACTATATCTTGCAAGTCGATTGAAAAAGAATGCAATGTCTGGTCTAGTGCAATTTGCAAGGTACATAAGGACACTGATTGCAATTAAGTGTGACACTTCAGGGTCTAGTAAATCAGCTTTCTCGCCTTTTGGACGAAAGAGATCTTTCTTGATGTCGAGTGAGCGAACAACCATAGAGAAATTCAGCGGGTGTACCTTGTCTATATAAAACTGGAAAAGTACGTTTTCAGTGTAGTTAGACTGAAGAACAAATATACCATTAGAAGTATGCTCGATTTGTAAACCGAGACAATACTTTGTTTTTCCAAGATCTCAAATTTCACTTTCAGGTAATTAGCAGCCTTTGAAATCTCTTCAGAAGTCCCAATTATATTTATATCATCCACATAAACTGCAATAATAGCGAACCCATAATTCGCTTTCTTGATAAAAATGCATGGACATATCAAACTATGTACATAACACTATTTTAAGAGGTAATCACTTATCCGATGGTACCACATGCGTCCTGACTATTTTAAGCTTTATAATGATTTTTGGAGTTTAATCGAGTATAAACTTCTATCTTTTACTTCAGCTAATTTAAAACCTTCAGGAATTTTCATACATATGTCACTATTTAATGACCCATATAAATATGCAGTGACTACGTCCATTAGACGCATTTCCAATCGTTCAGCGACTGCCAAACTGATCAAGAATCGAAAAGTACTCACATCCATTACTGGAGAGTATGTTTCTTCGTAATCAATCACATGTCTTTGGGAGAAACCTTGAGCAACAAGTCATGCTTTATATCTTACGACTTCGTTGTGTTCGTTACATTTTCGTACAAATACCCATTTGTACCCTACGGGCTTGACATCTTCTGGTGTCAGGACTACTGGTTCAAATACTTTCCATTTTGCTAAAGATCTTAATTCGACTTCAATAGCATTTTTCTATTTTGGCCAGTCACTGACTAAGATCAACATGCTTATGCATGACTATGAGATGTTTCGCATTAAAGATGGCGAAGACATATATTGTATGATGGGTCGCTTTACAAAGATCATAAACTCCTTACGAGCCCTTCGTAAAATTTACAAGGATAAGGAAACGAATATGAAAATCTTGAAAAGTCTAACTCGAGATTGGGAATCCAAAGTGATAGATCTACTCGAAAGTAAAGACTTGGACAAATACACTTTGAACGAGCTTCAAGGATCACTCTCAAATCATGAGATGATGATCATGAATGGCCGTAAATTAGACAAAGAAGTTAAGGTTAGAAAGAACCTTGCCTTCACAAGTTAAACTGAAAATGATCTTCTCGACGATGAAGAGGTTGCGCTGTTCGCCAAATGTTGGAACAAGACGATGCAACACTGGAAGAAGAAAAGTACTCACAACACAAGGAGGAGTTCCAACCACGCCGAAAACCCTTCAAAAACGATCATCCGAAGGAGAGCTCAAAGAACGACAAGGAGAACAATGAGATTATCTGCTATGAATGTCATGAACCTAGTCACATGCGTCCGACTGCCCAATCTACAAAAAGAGAAAAGGAAAAGGAGTCAAACCCTTCCAAGCCTTTGCTTCATGGGATTGTGATGACATCGACTATGAAGAAAGCGATGATGAATAAAAGGAGCATAAAGTACTAATGGGAATCGACAACTCTTCTCTATATGAGGTAACTGACTATTCATCTGATATTAAAGATTTCGATTTAATAGATGTGCTTAGTATATTGTTAGATGCCTTTCAGAGATTAGCTCTTAAGTATAAAATCTTGCATGTCGAAACCCAAGACCTTAGAGATAAAGTTCAAACCCAACCAAAGCTAGACAAAGTTTCAAAGTTTGTGAACAATCCATATGTGGATGATGAGTGTAGGATTTCCTATACAACTCTTCATAATGATCATGAAAAGATCAAGACTGAATTTCATGACTTGAAGACTAAGTTTGACACTACTTTTAAGGAGAACCTTGAAGTTAGAATTCGAAACGAGGAACTCGTTTCTAAGAACGTTTCTCTTAACTTAGATGGTAAGGAACGTAACGAGAGACTAGCACAATTAAAATGTGTTAAGAAGTCTCACATGTTGGTGAAATTATAATATGCTACATGATGCTACAATTATAATATACACATCATGTAGCATCATCACATGATGGTGAAATTATAATATGCTATATAATGCTGAGTTCTTTTATCCTACCATATGACGAAATTACTATATACGAGTTATTCAACATTATTATGCTACATGATTCTAGTGTTATATATGATAACTTATGACAATTGGGTAGCATCATAATATCACTTTGAGATCACAAAAATATTAATTTGATAAAAAATTCTACATGTTGCTAACAATTTGTTCTAGTTAATAGGTGTAGTAGTTGAGTTACGGAACGAATTATGGAAATGTTATAAGATATGTAAGGAGAAATTATAAGATAATATTATAAAGAGATTTAATGAGAAGTTATGGAATATTTTGCTTGCTTATAAGAAAATTGAAATATACACTTAAATGTGTTTAGTGACAAATAAGGGGTAGAATTGTCCTATCCTATTCAATATGTATCGAATGATAAAAAAGATTCAAGAATATGGGGTTTTGGATATTAAGTTTATTTTTATGTACTAATTAATGATTCTGGCTTGATTCATCGGGTCTTGAGCTTAAAAAACCTTAAGGTTAAAGTTATTGTTAGAAGGAAAATTGACGAACACGATCATTTTAGTAGTTTATTTCTTTTAATCATTTGAACCACTTTGTTATTTTGTTATTACGTTATTTGCTGGGGGGGGGGGGGGGGGTGTGTTTTTGTTATTACGTTATTTGCTGGTGTGTGTGTGTGTGTGTGTGTGTGTGTGTGTGTAGATAGTTGGTGGCAAGAGGTGTCTTACTCGGAGGAGGTTGGTCATCATGGATCTATATATTGTGGCCATGAGGAAGTGAAAATGGATGTTGACATAAGTTGTAAATTTGAATAACTAAGTCTACGGGTATATAACATGTAAAAGTGGACATAAGTTGTAAATTTGATAAATTGATTAAATTACAATCACCATCTAAAAGTTATTATGAAATTCTACTTCAACCCTTGTATTTTCAAATGAAACATTTTTCTTTTTATAATGGTATAGTAAAAAACAAATTATAAGCTATTTTTTTTTTTACAGATTTAGCACTTCAACATCATCTTAAAAGTTTCATGTATCTAATTACAAACTATTTTTCATTGGATCCTTTAATTTATTGATCAATAATAGCTAATTGAGATTCGATTAATTTGAATAACTAAGTCTTTTTAGCTTTAACTAATAATTTGTCTACTTGTAAACAATTTATATTTTTACTTCACTTTATTCAATTAACAATACATAAAATTTTCATAAATTTGTTTGTTTGGTCTAACTTTTTTATAGCCCATTACCGAAATTATTAACTTAAATTGTGAAATTTTGTACAACAATTTTCCTTTAGTCTTATGTTTATTATTATTTTGTTTTTTTTATTAACTTTACAAATTAAAAAAAAATGAATACGGAATTGATCTAAAAATTTGTAATCATAAGTATGTGTACAATTGAAATAAGTATATGTATAAAAGTGGAAAAATATGAAATATGAGAATAATAAACTGAAATTGCATAAGGGTAAATTTAGTAGCTTGAGTCACTTTTGTTACTAAATTTAACGACAGTATATAAGTCTAAAAAGAAACAGTAGTTGAGTATAATAAATCGAAAACGAATGAAAGTTGAATATTACTAAACATAAATTTTCTCACAGAGAGGATTGTTGCTAAATTGATTAGATTGAATTTGAGGGTAAAAATCGATTTATCTCATTTTCTCACCAAAAGTTTTATGTTTCTCATCTAACCTTCTCCTATTTTCCCATCTCAAATTTCCAAAATTTAATGTATTCATCACTTTATAGTTAATTGAATGGCATAATGTTAATTAATTAGTTTTCTCAAGTGACTTTCTGCAAACGAACTTGCTATCTTGCTTATCTTAACATAAATATTAATTAACAAAAATTAGTAGATAATCTATTGTGAACTCATGACGCTAATAATGATTTAAACCATTATTTAATGTAAATATAGTGCTTCCTGTTTGCAATCAAGAACATCATAGGATAGCAATTGGAGTTGAATAACATAATTTTTTATTGCCTAAAATTAGCAGATAATTTATTGCTAACTTATGCTGATAGTTATTTGAACCATTCTTAATTTATATCGTGATTCCTGTTTTACAATAAAAAATATCATAGGATAGGCACTGGAGTTGAATAACGTAATTTTTATTAACTAAAATCAGCAGATAATTTGTTGCGAACTCACGCTGATAGTTATTTGAACCATTCTTAATTCATGCTTCCTGTTTTGCAATTAAGAATATCATAGGATCAATAGCTACAGGAGTTGAAACATGTAACTATTCATGAGAACAAATATGAATCAAAGTACTATTTTTGTCATGCTAACCGGAAAATCGAAAATCAAAATTGCATTTACTGTCAAAATTAGAGCAGCTCGGGAGCAAGAAGATTAAATAAAGTTTGAGAAAAGGGAAACATTGTAAAATAGAGCTGTTAATAAAGAGGGAGTTGTGTAAAATCATCATGCCCTTCATGGCCAAAACTAGTTAGTCTTTATGTTTTCCGTTCAACCGACCATTCTGTAAAGAGTAAGAATGTCATACATGCATTTTAATTTGTTCGATAAGTACAACAGAGGGTATCACGGTTAACACTTTTAAAGCATATAGGATTGAGAAACTTGCCAATGATTCAAAGTGGGAGTTTGTCAGAGCCATCACCATTGCAACAAATAACAAATGTAATTCTTTCTTTGTTTTGCTTTCGACCTTTCAACTGTTTCGTTGCGAGAGAATTATCAGCTTGCATTCGATAAAATATACTCGGTTCATCTATGTTGTAAATGTCTTTCCAAGCCCACTTGTCCAATTCTTCCCTTATTGACGGAAAAATAGTTTCGATTTTCTCCGTATCAACAGATCCACCCTTCCCAAAACGGCAAAAATAATGGATTACATGTCTTTGCTTGAACTTTTCTAACCACCCATTGAAAATTTTAAATGACGTAGCTTCTGGATAGAGTTGCTTTAAGAACATGAGCCCCTTTTCTTTTACTAAGTCACCACTAATACTGACATGCTCCTGGTTGCATACAAACCATTCGTATAGGACAGATTCCATTAATGCAAATTTCACTTGTTTCAGATGTTTTACATTTGGTTTCACTAGTACTTCAGGTTGATGCTCTTTTAACCGGTTGATGGTTTTAGATATTGCTGATTATGATAATTTGAGGCCATGAGTTTTTTCTAACCATTCCGTGAGATTTTTTTGTTTCAAGTTGGGGTTTTCTTCTCCATTTTGTACAATTCGACTCGAATTTTTTTAGTCATTTGAGTACGTTCAACTTTTGATGTTATTGTATAAACTTGCTTTAGGTAGAAAAAGTGAATGAAAATCTATACTATATTATATCTAGTATTTATACATTTAAAAAAAAGTTTTAGATAAACTTTTAGATGACTTTCCACCTATCTAAATAGATGTACTTAATTTTTCAAATACATATGTATTTAGTTAAATTTTATTAAATTCATAAATATGCTACTTTCTAACTTTTCAATTCTTTTGTATTTATGTGTTTGACTTATTACACAGATACATGTATTTGTCTCTTGAATATTTGTGATAATTAGTTAAATTAGGTACACATATATACCTTTTATTATGGGGAAGATTAATTTAATTATTTTTTTTTATTTTTTATATATCAACCCTTACTTAGAAATAACTTCTGATAGAACATAAAAGTTCGATCCGGATGAACAATTCGGGTAGGAATCAACCCACACGCTGTAAAGGGGTATCCAATGCTTAAATGGGCTACAACATGCCTATTCTTCAAAGATAAGGGTGGGTATTGCTAAAAGCCCAAGCCCACTTAACAAGGGACCCATGTCTGGAAGATCCCAGGAGATGGAGACATATGTTAACATCCAAGGAGGCATAATTGCCTATAAATAGCCAAGTATCCCTCTAGAACAAGGACCAGAAAATCTACCTAAAAAATATAGAGAGAAGGAGATTAAAGATAAAAAATTGTCAGTACTCGCCATATACAAAAGCATACCGAGCAAGATACAAAACCGAACACCGAGATCGAAGGAAGATCAAGATCAGCAGAGCAAGTTGTAATACCGAGTATAGATATAAATAGGAAATTGTATTCCGTGCAAGTATACCACCGAGATCAATAAAGATTAAAGAGGGATTCTTTATTTATTCTATTCTTATATACTGTATATATTATATTGTTGTTGAAAAGCCTAACCCCACCCACCAAAGTTATGGCTTTGTCAAATGGCGCCGTCTCCGGGAATCATCTAGTCTCCAACTAGTTTCGAAATCGAACACCAATACTCTATCAGACGAGCAACAATGGTAACCAATATAGAGGAAATCCATCCCGAAACAGCCGAAACCAATAACCAAAGCATACAAATTAGCCAACGAGACTTCGACGAGCTACTTGCCATCCGCGACAGATACGAAGCTATCCAGTCCGAAAACCATCAAAAACAACAGCTTGAAGGAATCGTCGACGAGAACCCTACGTCCTCGGATGACGAACAAGCTTTGCCCGAATTAAGGAGCGCAAGAAGGCGCTTACCCGTATCCCAGGCAGGACCGAGCTCAAGAGCCCCACGGCCAGAAGCTTTGGTTAATTCCAGTTCCCACCGAGTCCATCTTCAAACGAACGAAGCCCACCGGTATGGCATGCCCGATGGCTTTGTCCTCGAGCGAGTTGCTCCAATATTCCCACCACGGGTAATTACCCTGTCCACGGTGGAAGTACAACCCCTCATTCCCCAATCAAGGAACAAGGTCAAATTAACACACGCCGAACGGGGGCACCACGCCCAGCTTCAAGCTCAGCTGGCCGCATGCATGTCGGCTATGGCAACAACAGGTATCACGATACCGCCCGCCCGAACCGACAATGCACATGCCGATCCCCGACATAACATGGAAGATTCCGCCTACAGGGCTGCCATGGAAATAGCAGGGCGGCAACCAAATACAATAAGGCCCCACCAAGGGGGCAATGTCCCAGTAATGGTCCTGCCAACATTTGTCCACCCAAACATCCCACGGGACATGTCATCGGCTCGAACCCACACGACAATGGGTACACCAACCACAGGGTCATGGTAGGATACTACCCACAACATCACCAGGAAGGATACCCCCCGCTCTACCAAACACCGGATGAAGCGTTCCATCAGGCTTGGGACGTATGCCAAGAAACCCCATGTACTGAACATATCATTCGGCACCGCAATCCTATGGGGTTCATCATCCCTGAATTCAGGCTATACGACGGAAAAAGCTGCCCAATTGATCATCTGCGCCACTACAAAACGAGGATGGAATTGTGGAGCGATGACCCTGCACTGATGTGCAAGTTTTTCAAAAATAGCTTAGGCCAAGAGGCTTCGTCGTGGTATCACAACCTGCCACGGGGTTCCATAGGAAGTTGGGAGGAACTTCTCCGTGTGTACTCCACCCGATATGCGGCTCATCGGAAGAAGAAGGTCAACATCGACACCCTTCTGAAAATGGCAATGCAGCCAAATGAACGACTCAATGATTATTGCATACGCTTCATCGACGTGGCAAACCAGATTCCGCAATATGCCAATAACATAGCCATCCAAAACTTTATCAATTCCATCCTGGCGGCTATTGGGCGAGAAGGAAGTTCATAGGCAAAAGCTTTCCGACCACTGACGCCCTGCTAGCCTATTGTACCCACCTTACCGATAAGAACGAAGAAATGCTGTTCCTAAACCGAACTCTGCCAAGAAGAGAGTCGGTCCGAGAGGCACAGGTGGGCCGCAAAAGATCCAGGAACAATCAGGGGGAAGCATTCAAACCGATCAGAAGGGACAGAGATCCTGAGGTCCATAGCAAGGCAGAGCAACCCCGAGATCCCAAGCATAAACCGCTTCAGATCGCCTGCCCAACCCCGATCAACGAACATAAACCCCTTCAGATCACATACCCGACGCCAACCAAGCAGCCACCTCAAGGCCGTTTCCAGGAAAGGGAAAGGAAGAGGAGCTTCGAACCGGTCGAACTGAGATACACTTTCAACCTGTCTGCCGAGGATATCCTTAAAGATATCTGCAGAGAAAGCTGGTATTCTCGACCAGGTCCGATTGCAACCCCAGCCGAGTATAGGGACCCCAAGCTCTTCTGCGCCTACCATGAGGACCACGGGCACCTCACCGAACACTGTCGCAACCTACGGTGGAAAATGAACTTATGGGGCGATGCGGGGCACCTAACTAAGTTCATCAAAGACGCTGCGAATAAAGGCAAATAGCTGGCCATCGAGGGAGCCGACAAACGACCAGGCAAAACAATCAACGTTGTTCATCTGTCTAGGCCCAAGGCTGCGGACGGGGAAAGATCACAACAGCGGCGACTGGCGCACTTCGGGCAAGTAGCCAAGGCGTCACAGGCGTCAACTTCTAAACGGCAATGCATGCCGCAACGACACACGCCCATTTCCTTCTCAGATCTCGATGAAGAAGGGGTGATATACCCCCATGGGGACGCCATTAACCTCCGCGTACAAATGGGCATAGACACGGTCAGCAGAGTGCTTGTCGACCAAGAAGCCTCTTGTGATATCACGTACAAAGAGCTCTTCGACAAGATGGAGCTCAAGCTGCAGGACCTATAGCCGACCGATGTCACACTGATCGGGTTCATCTCCGAGATGACTAAACCATTAGGAAAGATCGTCCTGATGGTCACGACTGGATCTGTGTCGGTTCCCGTGGAATTCTTGGTGGTCGACGACAACTCCGGCCACAACGCAATCTTGGGCCGACCATGGCTGCATGCCATGAGAGCCATACCGTCAACCTACCACCAAAAAGTAAAATACCCAAATGAGAGGGGAGAAATAGAGACCGCCAGAGGATGTCAGGAGAATTCCAGACGCTGCGAGATCATTACCGCGGCACTCAAAAACAACTAGTCGTTATCGAGCAACCCACCAGCCCGAAAAGCTGGTTAACCGAATAGCCAAAACCAAAAGGGTCGTTGAAAAGCAGGGGGGAGAGGCGCTTAGGAGGGTGAGCATCCATAATACAGGCGAAGAACACTACTTCCTCATTGGTGGTACAAAATCAAAAAGCGTTCTGAAAACCGAAGAAATACTACGTATAAACCAGCCTACTAGTACAGGTACTGCCTTACCTCCCCTGCTTAATAGCATTGTCTTTTGAATAAATGCATTATCTTGTCATACTGTCTAACAAGTGTAGCTGAAATTCCCAAACGGAATGCCTACGGGTAGGCCTATGAATACTATGAAATTCCCAAACGGCTAAGTGCCTAGGAATACTATGAAATTCTCAAACGGAATGCCTACGGGTAGGCCTAGGAATACTATGAAATTCCCAAACGGCCAAAGTGCCTAGGAATTCTATGAAATTCCCAAACGGCCAAAGTGCCTAGGAATACTATGAAATTCCCAAACGGCCAAAGTGCCTAGGAATACTATGAAATTCCCAAACGGCAGACGTGCCCAGGAATACTATGAAATTCTCAAACGGAATGCCTACGGGTAGGCCTAGGAATACTATGAAATTCCCAAACGGCTAATTGCCCAGGAATACTATGAAATTCTCAAACGGAATGCCTACGGGTAGGCCTAGGAATACTATGAAATTTCCAAACGGCTAAGTGCCTAGGAATACTATGAAATTCTCAAACGGAATGCCTACGGGTAGGCCTAGGAATACTATGAAATTCTCAAACGGCTAAGTGCCCAGGAATACTATGAGATTCCCAAACGGCAGAATGCCTAGGAATACTATGAAATTTCCAAACGGCTAAATGCCTAGGAATACTATGAAATTCCCAACATGGCAGGTCTAAAAGAATGCCTAGGAATACTCAAGTCCTCCAATAAACATGAGGCACATATGCAGGTACCAACTGGTCCAGCAGGTAGGGGTCGAAGAAAGTAAAGAGACAAGAAAAATAATTCAAACCCACATTACGGAGGTAATAAAACATCGAACAAAGAAATCAGCAAAGGAAAATCAACCCAATAAATGAAATATCAGTACGGTAATGAGAAGGTCCGAACAAAAGAAGAAAGAAATAAAACAAAATCCTAGCCCACATTACGGAGGCAATAAAACATCGAACGAAGAAATCAGCAAAGGAAAATCAACCCAATCAATGAAATATCAGTACGGTAATGAGAAGGTCCGAACATAAGAAGAAAGAAATAAAACAAAGTCCCCGCCCACATGACGGAGGCAACAAGGTACGACCAACCATGACGAAATTGATTTAAGAACTACTGCTACATGAGGAGCACGACGACAATTGACCAAGCTCTACCTCTTCGTCGTCCGTCGCCGTGTCTCCATCGGTATCGTCGCCATCGAAACGCTCCTCAGAAATGAGGGCATCAAAGTTGGTCGTATGAGCACCAACACATGTCAGCGTCTTAAACCGAGCAGAGAACTCGGCTACTTTAGCCACCTCGTGAGCATCCGAGGCCGCTTTACGGCGAGTATCGTCGAAGGGAAGCTTGCGCGCTTCAATCATAGCCGCCGAAGCATCGTACCTGGATCGGGACAGACGGAAATACTTAACCAACATATTGGCTTGGTTTACCAACGATTTTAGTTTACCGAGGTATTTTTCCTTTACACGCCAATACCGATCTAAACGACGCTCCTGAACCTGTACCACATGCTCGGCACGACGAACATATTCGCGAAAAGAGGACGCCTGGGTTTTTAACTTGGCCCTAAGTCGGGCACACTGATCGAGCAACTTGACGTTTTTGCCCAATAAAACGATGTAAGGCCATTTGGCATGCCCTTCGCTAGCCGCACCAGATGAGACCTCGTCCTGGGCAGCACCAGTAGGTCCTAGCCCCGGACTAACTAGACATGGAGAACCAGCCTGGTGCGACGTAGCAGCACGTGACTATAAAAAAAAATGGGGAAGAAGGGGAGAGATGAATATTCATCCGCAAATAAAGAAAAGACAGAGAAATAGAAGAACAAAGATTTTTATACAGGCTACAAGTAAAATGACAAAACATGCTACTAAATCATTAATCCGACAACCCATCAACAGACACTGAGGTCTCTACGGCATCAGCAAAATGAATATCTCGCAACGAGACAATTTGCGTCCCCAAACGTTCCTGCACGGCCGCATCTACTCGGTTCAAAGCAGCCGTGGTCTCAGTTACCCCGGCCTTAGCGTCAGCCATACGCTCAGCTCGGGTCACACCATGGGAACCATTCACATGCTCATACACTTCTAGCGCCTGAGCCCGACTCCAATAGGCCTTGACAAAGGATAATAATAAGTCCGCGTCTTCAAAAACGGCCCCCAGCACCAAGTTCAAACTCGTCACCCGGCCCCGAGCTTCGTCACGAGCGCGCCGAAAGACACCAAGAAGCTCTTTGGCCTTACCCTTGTTTGCTGTATAGTAGGCGGTCTTCTTGCTGAACTTCTCTCCCAAATTGCGTAACCGAATCGACAAGTTGGAAATATGAATATTCAGATCCTCGATTTTACGGCGAGCAGCTTTCAATTCCGCAAGTAGGGACGCATTAGACCTTTCCGGACCACCTATAACAGTATCATTTACACTACAACTAGGAGAGGCCCAGACCACCATGGCCAGGGGATTAACGGGTACCTGACAAGATTTTTATGTCTTTCAAAAGATGAAGACAGCGAGCAACATGAAATTAACTAAGAAACCCGAACAGGAAGAAAAAAGAGCACGTATATTATCAACTTCCCAACAAAATGTCCTTATAGATGCAAAAACAGCCCACAATTCGGGCACAAAAAAAAGAGGGGGGGGGGGGGGGGGACCCTACACTACGCTACACAAAAATAACTACAAGTATATGATCAGTGCTCCACCTGAGAAGATGACGGTGGGGGATTAGCAGCAGTAGCATACCGAGGAGTCGAAGGAGCTGAATCGGAATGGGGACGAAGCGCCGTTGAGGTCAGCTGCCCCGGCAGCCGTGGAAGCTCCTCATCCCGAAGGTTGGCCCAATCTAGAGGCTTCGGCGGTGCACCTTGCGGACAGGGATAAACCAATTCCGACCATGCCCGGTCCGACAGAGGTACCTTTGCAAAGTTCAGAGCACGAACATGACCGCAGAAGACGGAAAAATTGGCAATCGCTTTAAACTTTGTCCGCTCTTCCAATTGCGCCGCCTTCAAAACAGCAACCTCGGATTTTCCAGCCTCCATATCCTCGGCCATGAGCACATTATCGGCTTCTAATAGGTCGTATTTTTCGACCATAAGCTCCTTCTCGGCCTCCAATCTTTCAATCTCCTCGGTCAGCCGTCCGTTATCGCCCACCACCTTATCATAATCAGCGGCCAACTTCACCATCCGCGCTTTCTCCTCAGCCATTGTCTTGTTATCGGCAATCAGCTTCTCTTTCTCGGCCTCGAGCGCCGTCAACTGGTCCCTCAGTACTACGGTACCCACGAAAGCCTGTAAACAAAAACATTAGACACCAACCACCTAAGAGCATAACGAACTATAACAAAAGACATGCGAAATATACCCGAAGCGCATCATTGTTGGCCTGCTCGATAACCGTCCCTAAAGGACGAGCAGCCATTTCCTCTGCATCCTTGAAGACGAGGGGCTTCAGAGCAGTATACCCCATCCTTAAAGCTCGGGGTTGCTCCAACAGTTTGCCCCCACACCGATCAATATAACGGGTCATTGCGACCCCGTCCACCACCACCTTTTCCGAGCTAGGGGGAACCTCATCCTCCATTCCCATCACAACCTCCTTGGCAATCTCTTTGCCGGCTACCACCTCCGCTTCCACCCTGACCTCCTTCTCCGACGGAACAGTCTCAGGGGCCGTGGTCCCACTCACATCCTCAGTTCGGATGGGCGACATGACGAGCAGGTTCATCGGATCCTCACCCATGTTCACCATGAGGTTAAGATGTCCGAATATGTTATCGAACGACCCCTGAAACACAACAATACCCATTGACCGGGTAAGGGCAAGGGTAACCAAGGAAGAAGTCAATAGCTGAAACATGATAACAGATAAAGAGAAGAACAATAGTAGAAAATAATTTATAAAAATATTACACGTACATCAACATCCGAGGAAACCGCCTCGCTGGATTCATCTTGAGGAACGATGACCGACACTACGTCTGTAACGACATCCGGAACCTCCTCATTCCCCGATGTATCCGACACCCTAGACCTCTTGGGAGTCCCAGCAACGGTATCAGCTGCACGGCGCTTAGGACGAACAGGCCTCCTTTCACCCCGAGAAGCGCTTCATGCCTTAACGACTTTGAGGAACTCCTCCGGCTCTGTGGGAATCTCCGGTGCCGGATTACCCTTGGTCACTGGCCCTGCAGGATAACCTAATAGCGTGGGAGCAGTGCGACTTGTCGGGTCCTTAGTCGATCCAGGCCCCCACCACTTCCACAAGGCTAGAAGAGCCTCGACATTGGGAGCGCCGAGGTCTGGAATCTCGGGAGCGGTGGTCGCCGGTCTCGGAATCTGGTGCCCGGCACAACCCCAGTCTCCAGAAGCAATCACAATGCCCAGGTTATGCTCCTTGTTGGTGTCCGGCAGACCGATCACCAGCCGAGAGAAGGAGCGCAACGTCTTCAAATAAGAGCTCCGACGATCAAAGCTCAAGCTGTAAACCCCGAACACGTCTTTCAGTTCGACGTGGATCCCTGAAAGCTCCGACAACCTTCGAATACCGTTCAGGGTACGGTAGCCATTGAGGGCCAATTGGGCCGGGGAAATCTGAAACGCCTCAAAAAACGAGGCCATCCATTCAGTAAAAGGAAGCCTAAGACCCCCCGTAAAGAATGTCGACGAACGAACAGCTACCTCGCCGGCGGGAACGACCCCCATGACCTCCTCATCGGAGACAGACAGTCGAATGTGAATGCCGTCGGGTATCCCGACCAGCTTCTTGAAATCCTCTTCCACAAATGGGCCCACTTGAGCCAAGCATTGGGCCAGAATTTCCTATCCAAACGACATAAAAACTTCATCAACATACAAACCAAAAACAAATCACACAAAACAGCCCCCCTCCTCCCCCCCCCCCCCCCCCCCCAATTACCAGCAACCCTACGCTTTTCCACCAATCACCAACATAAATAGACATATATAGGCAAGCAGGAACACATATCCACCAACATACAGAACAACAACAACAAATCAAACATAAAATCCTAAGCACGATAGATATACGGAAGCACTTACAGTCATGATTAAAGGGCAAAACGGAGATCGCCGCAGCAAATATTTTAATAATACGAAGTTATGGGGAGAAAGTCAGAATATCTTTTGGCGGGAAACACAAACCCTAGAGAGAGGAGATAAGAGATATTTTTCAGAAAGTTATGGGATAAAACCAACAAGGGTTCCTCATCATAGTTAAAAAGAAGTGGAGCCACAAAAAGAATAAAATAATAACCGTCCTTTCGTGTGCCAGATGTTTACTTTTTATTCAAGCCACATAAAAGTCCACAACCGCTATTTTCAACTAATCAACGCTCAAGATCCTGCCAACTCAGACAGTATATCCCACTACCCAATGCAGTTAACATCATTGAACCTATATAAGCGGCTAGTGGTCTCCACCACAAAAAGCTTACAGCGTACGCTTCCCATAATACTATACCGGGAAGGCATCCCGATAATATTGCTCGACGCCAAGCAGATTATTATCATAGGTCCACCGATCACATTCGACGAAGACCGTTCCTAGCTCGACAGCTTTTCAGCATCCGATCTAGCAACGCTCTCCGGGGGGATGATAACCGTGGACTATGCTCGGTGTCCAATACTGAGGGCCATCGTATGATTTCAACATGAAGGAAAAACAAAAAATACATATATAGACAAAATCAAAGTGAAAAAGCAGAAATTTTATTCATCCACGAAGGGGGATACAAACAAGCACGTACAAGGAGAAAAGGAAAGTTTTACAAGAAAAAACACCCATCCTATTTCTTGGAGATACCCCCCACGTCGGCATCCTTCTTCGCCAAGAGCTCCTCCAGACGCTCTTTTTCCCTGATCAAATGGGAAATACCAATCTCCGCTTGTTTTAGAGCATGAGATTGAGACTTGCACCTCTGCTCGGCTTCAAAACGAGCAACCCTCTCCTCCTCCCAGTACTGTTTGAACCACCTCATTTCGATTTGAGCACATTTAAGATCGTGTTTCAGCCATGACATCTCAATTTCTTTCAACTGAAGGGGTGTCAACTCTTCTTCCCCGAAACCAGGGGGACGAGGTAACATAAAAGTAGGCTCCTCTTCGACAAGGGCCTTCTTTTTGGCAGCATATCTAGTGATGGGAGCCATCTTGAATAAAAGCAAGTTAGAAGCAAAAAGCATAAAAAAAAAGGGGGATTGGTAATGAAGTGCAAACAATAGGGAGCATTTATAAGGAATCAAAGGGCACAAGAAACGAAGAAACACAAAGTACGAAGCGTTGCAAAAGTTCACGAAATACGAAAAGGTACAACTTCCTAGGTACAGAAAAGGAAAAGAAAATACAAATTACAAAGGGAAAAATACATCAGAGCACTGGCACAATCAAATTAAGGCTCAACGATCGGGAAAATCGAACTGCCGGACCGGGAGAAGGCTACCCGAGCAGAACGATTTAATCGAGCTTGGTATGAATCATTCATGACGACCAAGCACTCATTCTCCCTGGAGAGGTCGGTGTTCGTCCTAGTAAGGACCCTGATGTGCTCTTCAAGCCGAGCATTCCTAGCGATCATACTAGCTAGGCTTTGAGAGGAGTTATCGAACTCATCCTGAGCATGATCCCAAATCTCCTCGGCCCGGTACCAGGAGTTGGCCAGGTGATTTCTGTGCAACAACAAATTATCAAGCTGTCGACTCAAGGCCGAAATCTCTGTCCACTTCATTGTCTCCTCAGGATGAGAGTCGAACAAACTCAAAGCCAAAACACCATACTCCTTTTCAAGACTGGCCATGCGATGACGGACCCAAGATACCTCATCATCCAAATTCTTCATCTGAGCATCATATCTCACTACGGGCACAGACATTCTGGAAAGTTGTTAATAGTATAGGAGGAAATGAGGGATGAGAGAAGAAAACAGGAAGTTTGTGAGAGGTGATAAATCACAAAGAAAAGTTTTGAGTATTTATAGAGCAAAGATAGTATGTTGCTGTCTGACAAATACTTGGGAACATGCAACTCTGACCAAACCTGCCATGCCTCAGAAGTCACACGACTACAGTACAGCAAGAAATAAAGATACAATATATTCAAAGGTCCACATTCCAGACAAACGACAAACCACAAGTGCAACATAAAAAGAAATGCAATATGAAGGGGCAAATATAATTTTCATTAATAAAAATGGGATACATCGCTGTTCATTACATCAGAGTACAACATCGGAATAAAGAACTTTTACATTAGAGGACAACATCAAGACGAAGAACTTTTACATCATAGGAAATCAAAAAGAAAATCTGTTACATCCGAGAAAGGCTAGTCCAGAAGATCATACAAAGAAGATCAACTATATCAACAGGCCAAAGGAGAGGGATGCGTGAAGAAAAGAAAGAAGAAAGAAGAAAAAGATGAAGAGGAACAATGAAAAGTACGAAGAAAAGAAACATAAAAAAGAAGTGAAATGGGGAAAAGAAGAAGAGTGCAAGAGAACAGAGTATAAAAGTAAAAGAAAAATGACAAAAACCCTAGAAGTAACAAAAAACCCGAGGGTTGATTGTTACATCGTAGTGGTGAAAAGAAGATGAAGAAAAAGAAAGGGGAGGCGCAGAAGAAAAAAATAAAAATAAAAAGAGAAATGAGAGAAGACAAAGAAATGATGGAAACTGAAAAAAATAAAAAGAAGAAAAAAAGAGAGACGCTAGGGGGAAGTCGATCGGTATCGATGAGAGGGCCCGGCAGAGACATTCCTGTCTCGAAGTGTCGGATTCCCCCTCAACACCTCATTCTCTTCGACTAGAGCCCGACGAGCACGTTGGCAATAAACCAGTTCGGACCTTAGCCAAGTTAATTCCCGAACCATCTCGGTGTGGTGATAACGCATCACCTTTAACTCCTCCCCAGCATCCTTCAACAGCTTTAGTGCATGGCCATAAGAGGCTTCAAAAGCCCCAACTTGCATAGCCAAGGCAGATTTGGAGGAAGAACCAGGCATTTTTAGGAGGTTATGGGATAAAATTTTATATATGGCAAAGAGAGATAAGGGGGAGATTATGAATAAAACCATATTTTGAGAGGGTATTTATAGATAAATCAAGGAAGGATTAACGTGGGGAATTGCAACCGTTTGCACGCGTCTGTTGAGAAGGAACGCTTGGATTCACGCTAGTATTTAAAGAGGGTAAAATTCAAGAAAGCTTCAACACGTGTCAGTATAGGGAAATGCAACAATCTCCATGAACATTGAGAATATCCTTTGCACTGGGCTCTAGAAAAACCAGGAGATAAGGTCAAACACGGGGCCCAAGAAATCCCATTAATTCCTGGACACCCAGAGTAAGAAGATTCAATGGATAAGATCAAACACAAGGCCCAAGAAAACCCATTAAGGAAGTCATACGCGTGCACAGTAAAGAGAAATTGCATTGGGGAAAAATAAATCATACAAGAACAAGAAAAAGAAGAATTTTCATTAATTAAGGAGAGCTTTATTACAAGGTGCTACTCAACAAAAGGGCATTGTAACATCACAAAAAGAAAAAGAGGACTATTTTGCAGAAGGACCAGCTTCATCGTCAGGTTTCTTTTTGGACCGAGCATACACTTCCTTGAGAGCCAATTTATAAGCCCTCTTAGAAGCAATATGCCTCTCTCTAGAGGCCTCGAGCTCTTTAATCCGAGCATGCGCCCAAATATTGTCGATCAAAGATCTCTGATATTCACTCTCCATGGCGTCCAAATGCTCGTCCATCTCAACTGCTCGGCGAGCCTCCATGGTCAGAGAGGCGACCCTCCTTTCGAGAATACGAGCCTTCCTCATCTCCTCCTCTAGATGAGCTATGTAATCGGGAAGGTTGTCACCACTATTTTCTTGAGGAAAAGCCATTCGATTCGCTTAAAAAAGGGAAGTTATACAAGGAGACAGATACATCCCCCTTTTATAGGAAGAAATAATGGGGAAGATCAAAGGTCATCTCGGAACAAGACAAACCCTTTTTAACTTCCCAAAGACATTTATGTCCAACTAACCACAGTTCAAATCCAATTCAGTCATCCAATGAGGTATTAAGAAATTAAACAGACAAGAATGATAATTGGGAATATTTTATTAATTTCGAATAATTCGATTACAACTGGGGAATGCTGCCCCATACAAAAGAAAGTACCAAAAACTAATTAATCCGAGGAAGAGCTTGCTTCAACGCCATCCGATCCCGGTTTGGACCGATGGTGCAGCTCCTTGAAGGCAAGCTTATAGGCTCTTTTTGCCGCCTTCTGCTTTGCCAGAGAAGCCTCGAGCCTCTTTATACGCTCAAAAGCCCAATCCAGATCAGCCATCGTCACATGATGAGCCGCGTCCATATCAGACAATTTCTTCGCTGTAACAGCCAGCTTCCTTTTCACAGCACGAGCTTTCTTGACCTCTCTCTAGATGAGCAATGTATTCGGGAGAGTTGTCACCAGTAGCACCATTGGGAGAGGCCATGACATTCTTAGTAATGCTAAGCAATGAGATATTTATGAGGAAGCTATCCCATGTTATAAGCAAATAGGTGAATATCAAGGGTCACATAGAAGCTCGATAGCAAGTTTGCACATTCCCAAGACATTAAATGAGTCCCAGAAAGCAAACATAAATAGGGACAGTTTTCGATAAAGCATTGGGAACAGCAAGACCGAAATATCATCCTCGACATACCGATCATGACTCCCTCGCCGTGGAGACCACGCCGAGGAAGTCAGGGAGCACTTGATAGAACATAAAAGTTGGATCCGGATGAACAATTCGGGTAGGAATCAACCCACACGCTGTAAAGGGGTATCCAATGCTTAAATGGGCTACAACATGCCTATTCTTCAAAGATAAGGGTGGGTATTGCTAAAAGCCCAAGCCCACTTAACAAGGGACCCATGTCTGGAAGATCCCAGGAGATGGAGACATATGTCAACATCCAATGAGGCATAATTGCCTATAAATAGCCAAGTATCCCCCTAGAACAAGGACCAGAAAATCTACCTAAAAAATATAGAGAGAAGGAGAGAAAAGATAAAAACTTGTCAGTACTCGCCATATACAAAAGCATACCGAGCAAGATACAAAACCGAACACCGAGATCGAAGGAAGATCAAGATCAGCAGAGCAAGTTGTAATACCGAGCATATATATAAATAGGAAATTGTATTCCGTGCAAGTATACCATCGAGATCAATAAAGATTAAAGAGGGATTTTTTATTTATTCTATTCTTATATATATATTATATTGTTGTTGAAAAGCCTAACCCCACCCACCAAAGTTATGGCTTTGTCAACTTTCTTATAATAATATTTTCTCTCGGTCCCGAGATTATTCCTGTAGAGAGGTTCTATTGTATCATTTTTAAACTAATTATTGAAAATTAGTACCTTCCTACTAATACACATAAATCGAATACATTTGACCCAATAAAATTTTGACCAAGACCATTGACCGGTCATCGGCGTTGACCAAAAATGAAAAAACTTAAAAAATTACAAAAATTGCAAAAAATTAAAAATTTGGAAAAAAAATTAAAAATTCTAAATATATATATATATTTACAAAATTCCAAAAAAAAATCAAAAACAATTTTTTTGATAATCTAATACAAATTTTGACCGCTGTCTCCGGTGTTAACCAAAAAATAAAAATAAAAAGTTAAAAAATAGAAAAATAGAAAATTATAAATTTGGAAAAAAAAATTAAATGAAAAACAAATGAAAAATTTACAAAAATAAAAAAATAAAAAAATCCAAAAATATTTAAAAAAAATAAAAATTAATTTTTTTTTAGAGAATTTGGAAAAAAATCAAAAAATTCTAAACAAATCCAAAAAAAAAAATTGTTTTTTTAGAAAAATTAAAAATCAATATTTGTTACAATCTAATACAATTTTTTTGATAATCTAATACAATCTAAATCAATGTAAATCCAAATTATTCGAATTTTATATATCTTGAAAGATAAGACATAGGTCTAGAATTTTCATTTACATAATGTGCTCGAATTCTGAGAAAATTTAACCCAAAATGGTAGATCAATTCACCTTGTCCAATGATCCATAACTGTTTGGGCTAAAGTACTAAAAGACCCATAACTAGTATCATATAAACCCAAATATAGTAAAATCTATATCTAATTTTAACCCAGACCAAGAAAATATCTAACACTTTTATGAATATTGTAATCCCAAAATACTATTTATTGAGGCATAAAACTTAGTTTTAAAACCAATGTATCACCAAAAATATAAATATTTATAGAGTTACTACATAATTTGACTTACTTGAATACATGTGTAAAGATACTAATGATTCATATTCAATAATAGACTAGGTGGAAACATTTTTATTTTATGTTAGTTTATTATTTAATACTTGAATAATAGACTAGGAAGTCGCTCTTCTAATGAGTTCGGTTTTTAAGTGGCATTTGTGCCCACCCCCCTCACCGTCTTTCCTGGTCGTGTTCAAATAGAGCTACCGAAAGGGTTTGAGTAAATAATAAGTTCCTCGAGTATGTTTATATAGATGTATTTTTTGCCGAATTGGTGTCTCAGTATCGATATCTCGTTCGATCAATAAAAACCTATTCACAAAAGCAAAACTTGTGTTTTTCGAACCTGCCGTTTCAAAACAAAGTTTCTTCTTATGAAATCATAATAGACATATAAACTTGTCGTTTTATATGATAATTAATCCAGAACTCACAACACATGTTGGATGCCATCTATGATGACGAATATTGCAAAGCATACTTGAGAAATGATTGTTTAGACGATGATATAATTTCGTCACCACAGTTAGTCACCCTGATGTGTGAAAATATGATGCCCAAATTTTTTTGAATGCCATCTTTGATGAGTAAAACACGAAGTGTTTGTTACTTGATAGTTGAAGACTAAGACGTTGCTTTTATTCTGCCATCACATTTTAGACGTGATGACGTCTATAGTGAACTTTTTGTCTCAAAATTGACAATTAGAGCAAAATTTAACCAAAATACAAGCTTGGAAAACATTTTTTTTTTCTTTTTTCTGAAATATAAGATTTATTACCCAACAAACGTTCAATGGAATAAACAGAAACATCACTTGTAGTACAACCACCACAAGTGAAAAGCAGCAATTATTACAACAAATAGCAGTAATACATAGTACTATTGTTATTAATACAAAATTGGAACTTAGGCTTCAATTGGGGGAAGAGTCGCAACTAGTTTGCTATAATTTGTTGTCCATGGTGTGATATGAACACTTGTAATTACTTGATAACGGTCTTGACATTAGTTTTCTCTAACTCTTCATATCTTCCAATTTTTCTTCTCTTCTTAACTAACTAAATCTTGGATTTACTGAGTTGTTGTTCCATTGGGAAGTTCCTCTGCCCTACTTGGTCAGTTAACCAACTAGGGAGCCTTCAGAATAACCAACCAAACCCACAGTATATAAATCTAGAACTGGAAAATTTAAAGAAATTAAGGATTATGTGAAGCAGATTACCTAATAACCATTCTTCTTCTCATGTACTCACATCACTATTGATAATAAATACCATCTCCTTTATAAGAAAATTCCTTCACTTAGCCCCCAAGTATTAACAAGGTAGGAATTTCTTCTATTTCTAGGGACTCCTCTACACATGTTAATTCTTGCGATGGTCATAAATTCTATGTTAGCAATGGTGGCCTCAATACAACCTTTATCACCATGCCTTCTCTTGTTCCTTTCTCGCCGAATGAAATATACAGCACAAGAAAAGATTACTCTGCCCACTTTAGAGGCCAGACTTTCCCTTTTAAACATGATAGTGGCCCAGTTAATCCAATCAGGCCAATAATTGGCATTACTTAAGAACCCAGTTTTGCGCATAAGAGTGTGGATAATTATATAAGAACAGTCACACTGGAAGGACAAATGGTTCAAGTCCTCACTAACATGATTACAAAGAGTGCAAATAGTTTTAATATGAGGTGACCATTTAGCCATAACATCACATGTAGGCAACTTCTTTAGCATGGAAAGCCAAAGTATTACCCTACATTTTGGCACATTATTCTCATCCCAAACAAGCCTAGCCCAAGGAACCTTGCCTTTTTTCTTTCTAATGTGCTCCCAAAGCAAACTAATAGTGAAGTCTTCATTTGAAAGCTTCCAAGCAAGTGAGTCCTCAACATGACTATGAATTATAGGATGAGTCAAATTTTTAATGTTAGAAAGTTCAAGGGAATCATTAATAGGCCAGTCCCATTTACCACTAGTGATAATAGAATAGAGCTTTTCTGTGTGAATAAAACCACTATCCATAAGTAGGCTTCTAGTGTGATTCCTAGGCAGAATAGGACCACTTAAAAGCCACTTATCATACCAGAGTGAGATATTCTCACCATTTCCAGCTTTGTAATAAGCAAGATTATGAAAATAGGTCTAATACTGAGAATTTTCCTCCAGCTATAACTACAAGTAGCAGGGGTAATAGCAACCCAAATGTTAGTATCTTTAAGAATGTTAGCATAGACCCACTTCTTCCACAAAGAGCGACCTCTAGGATCACACAGTTTCCATAGCAATTTAGCCATAAGGGAAAAATTCCACTCTTTAAGTTTTTTTAACCCTAGACCCCCCCTCTTTCAAAGGCAAGCAAACCTCATTACAAGCAACTTTGGACTTCTTAGACCCAGACCAAAAGAAGCTAGAAATAATGCTATTATTATTGTTAATAATAGCAGTGGGTAAGATAAAATGGGAGCACCAGAAAATGCAAATGCTATGAAGAACTGATCTAATAAGTTGAATTTTTTGAACATAAGAGAGAAACTTACTAGTCCAGCTGGTGATCTTACTAGTAACTTTGTCTATAGGCATTTTGCAGTCTATTTCCTCAATTTAGTGGTGATCAGAAGGATCCCCAGATATCTAACTGGGAGAGAGCCAATGTTAAAAAGAAGAATATTAGTAATATTAATCAGTGTTTTAAATAGCGTTATCGCTATCGTAGCGTTTTTTCGAGAGAAACGCTAAAAGCGCTAATAGCGTTGCTATATAGCGCTTTGTGGTGTATTTTTTTTTGCCTAAATATGCACTAAACTTTAGAATATATAACAAAAAAAAAAAAATGTATAGTTATATTAGATAGTAATAAAAAAAAATCAAAAAAAAAATTGTTGTTGGTGAGTTTCGAACCTGGGTCTGCTGGAAATCACAACACTGTCTTAACCATCTGGACTACAAACACTTTTATGAAAATAGCACAATATATATTTATTATTTAGATCCGCTGTTTTTTTTTAACTCGCTATTTACGCTTTTGGTCCAGAATTTTGCGCTTTTTGCGTTTTTGGTCCCCTATATCGCGATTTTAGCGCAATTCCACCCAAAATCGTGATTTTTCATTGTGTTTTTTACCATAAAAGCGCTATTTCGCGCTACGTAGCGCTATGTAGCGCGAATTTTAAAACAGAGATATTAATCAACTCACTATCATCCACATCACAGGCACATATGTTGCTCTTACTAGGATTTGGATGTAATACAGAAAACCTAGAGAAAAGTTGTAGAGCTTGCCAAAGAATTGAAGCAGAGTTAACATCACCATAGCAAAACAATAAAAGGTCATCAGCAAAACAGAGGTGGCTAATGTTAATTTTCTTACACTTGTGATGGAACTTAAAGCCATTTTTTTTTTACTGAAATTATCAAGGATAAGAGAAAGAACATTCATGTAGATAACAAAAATGTAGGGGGATAAATGGTCAACTTGCCTAATACCTTTCTTGCCCTTAAAAAATCCCTACATGCTACCATTAATCATAATAGAATAAGAAGGGGTGCTAATGCAGGATTTGATCCATCCTTTCATAGCCTCAGGGAACCCCATAATGTCCAAAGTGTCATAGACAAAATCCCACTTGAGAGTGTGAAAAGCCTTCATAAGGTCAACTTTCAGAGTCATCCTAGGCTGCCCTTTGTTAAGGTGATAACCATTAATAATTTCTTGAGCTAACAAGATATTATCACTAATGGATCTTCCCTTAATGAAGGCAGACTGGTTACTCTCAATGAAAGAGTCGATATGAGGCTTAATTGTATTGGCAAGCAACTTGGAGATGCACTTATAGATAGTATTACAACAAGATATGGGCCTAAAGTCTTTAACAGTAGAGGGATTATCTACCTTAGAAATCAAAGCAATATAGGTATTATTCACTTGCCTAAGCATAACATTGGTAGAAAAGAAATCATGGATAGCTTCAGTAATACTGCTTCCCACAATAGGCCAAGCCTTTTGGAAAAAGTAAGCATTGAACCCATCAGGGCTAGGAGCTTTGTTAGGGTTCAGAGAGAAAAAGCATTTTTTAATCTCAGAGTCAGTAAACTTAGTCTCCATGAGTCTAGCCCTCTCACTATTAACCATAGATTTAACAAAAGCATTAAGTTCATTCTTACCAGGGTAATCTATACAAGCTTGATCACCAAGAACATCCTTGTAATAAGAGACAATATGATTAGCAATGCTACTATGATTAGTGATAGTACTACCATTCTCATCATTAATAGAGAGAATACTATTAGTATTATTTCTCTTGTTAATGGATTTATAGAACTAAGAGGTATTCATATCCCCTTTCTCAAGCCAATTGACCCTACTTTTTGCTTGCCAAAGCACTCTTCATCCTTAAGGATATCAAGGAGCTCATTCTTAAGAGAAGAGAGGGTGCCATGGGTTATTGACATATCCCCATTATCATGGAGGGTTTGGGCTTTGTGAAGTAGCTCTCTGGAAAAAAGAGATTTAGCTCTAATGTCCCTACCTTTATGAGCAGGAAGCTTTTTTAAAAGCAACCTTAGTGGCAAAGAGCTTTTTATAGATAACAAACATTTTAGTGACTTTAAAAGTGGAATTCCAAGCATTAGTGACAGTGGGGAGGAATTCCTCATAATTAGTCCAGTAGTTAAAAATTCTAAAAGGTTTGGGACCAGTGTTGAAAGAAGTACCAAACTTGACAATGACAGGGCTATGATCAGAGATATCATAAGGCAAAAACAAAGCCTGGGAGTTAGGAGAAAAAGAGAGCCAATTATCATTCACCAAAGCTCTATCAATTTTTCTTTGGACTTGCATAGTAGCCCAGTTATTACTCCAAGTATACTTAAGGCCATTATAATTAAGGTCATCTAAACAAGCAAGGTTGACAAAATTAGGGAAGTCATCAAAATGAGGGGGCCATTTGTTGCTTCCCCCTTTTCTATCTTTAACATGTCTAAGAGCATTAAAGTCCCCCATAACAAGCCAAGGAACCTTGTTTGTGACATTATTATTAGCAATGTCAATGAGTTTAAACCAGAGATCAACTCTAACAGAATGAACATTAGAAGCATAAACAAAAGTAACCATGCAGTTGTCACCAGTACTATTATTAGTAAGATTGCAATGGATATATTGGTAACCAGAACAGATAATGTTACATTTCCAAATAGTAGGTTTATAGGCAACTATAATTCTACCATAATGGGATTTATCTAAGTTACTCTCATAATTCCACTTAGGGAAGACATAAGAACAAATTCTATGAATCCGTGAATTTTAGTCTCTAACACCAATACAGGAAATTTTATGGGTGTTAATAAGGTTTTTTACAACATTCTGCTTTGTAATATTATTGAAACCTCTAATGTTCCAACTACTAACGATGTTAGCATCCATCATAACAAGTATTTATTTGTACCAGTAAGAGCATTTTCCACTCCAAGCCTTTTGAGCTTTTTGGTCATTTTCCTTTTTGCCCTTTTTAGCTTATTCTTTTTCCTCCTAGCTAGCACAGAAATAGCTACTGGAGATTTGCTAGCAGGGTTATTCATAACCATTCCCTCATTATTAGCATTAGTGATGTTGGTTTCATTAGTAGCAGCTTTAGTAACAAGCTCAATAGGAAGCATCTTATCCTTATTCCCCTTATTCAAATTGTCAACTATATTCATATAAATGGGAATAAGTTTCTCAATGTATTATGGGGTTTTAATCTTGTTCATTAAAACTTCAAATTCCTCCACATCAAAGGTGGAATTTTTGGTAGAAACCCTCTTATTATCTTTGTTCTTGAAATCAAGCTTATCAAAAACATTAGAGAGTTTAACACAGTGTTCTTCTCCTACCAATTTAAAAGTTTTAGAAGCTTCAATAGTAGGGGGTTTTATAAATCAATAATTCTCCCTCAGCAAGCTTACTAGAAGTCTTGTAAGTAGGAATAGCAAAATTAACATCACTAGTGTTTTTATGAGTTTTCCTACCTTTAATAGGGATCCAATCCGCATTTAACTCAATTCTTTTAGTAAGGGTGTACCCTTAGCTAAAGAGGTGCAGTGCTTGGCCAGGTGGCCAAACTCTTTGCAATTAGCACACTCCCTAGGAATCCAACTGTATGTCATTAACAGTATGAAAAGTACCAAATTCATCCACAAAAACAATTTATGAGGGGAAATCACTCTTAACATTGACCTCTATGCATATCATTGCATATTCTACCATGTTGAGGGCAGTGGTTTGCTCATCTGCATAAAGAGGAGTGCATATAGAGCTGGCCACATAACTAAAACCCACCTCATTCTAATCGTTCAAAGGGATGTTATAAAAATGTGCCCAAACAGGAACAGTTTTAAAAGAGTCCTTTAAACAATCAATGTCCTGAGACCAACTCTTAACATAGATCAGTTTACCCAGGAATTGCCAATGACCTCTCTCCATAACCAACAAAGGGCCTTCTACACAATTAAATGTAAACAAAAAAACATCATTCACAGCATGAATGAGTTTAATAAAACCATACTTGCCCCATTAGAAGCCGTTCCTGCTTGCTCCAAGAGAACCCGTTCCTAACGGTAGTTTAATACAATTAGAAAGGGGGGCACAAAAGTTAAAGGCATTCTAGTAGGGGGAGGGGGTAATAGTGACCCTATTAACCTCAATAATAGGGACTATAGGGTTTACAATATTATTAGGGGGTAAAATATTAATAGGGATAGTAGGCCTGCTATTAATAGTTTTAGAAAGGCAGTCAATCACAGGACAATTGAATTGTGAGTAACGGCTATATTATCACCAGATAATTCAGGAAAAAGATCTCTGACAATGGGTATATCAGTAGAGTCCAAAAGGTTACCTTTTTGGGGATTGCTAGAATATAGGAGTAAAAATGATAACATATCATCCTCACCATTTTCCCAACTTCTGTCATCCTTTGCAGCTTCTCCTTTTGAAATGATGACATAGTCCTCCTCTTCGACCTCCTTAGCCCAGCTCTTGGCTGCATAGGGGGAGGTGGAGTCTTTCCCCGACGTGTTTACCCTTTTAGCAGCAAGTGTGGATTGAAGAACAGTATCCTCCCTAGCTTTTTATTAACCTGGTTATCGAATTCCAAATTAGAAAAGGCTCAAGGACTTTTGAGTAGGATTGATTTTAGAGTTGATGGACCCAAAATCCCTAATTTGATTTTCCCCCAATTGGGCATTATCACATCTCTCAGCAAACTCCCTAAGATTGGTGCTGGTGGTATATTCTTCGTTGTAGGGCCCAGATCGATCTCCAATTGGGGAGCTATTGAGTTCAACAGCCTGTGTATCTGCTAGGGCAGAGTTTTGGGGAGTGATATCAAATAGGTCTTCATTTTCGTAAAGTGAAGAGGGGTCAGAAGATGAGTAAGACATCACGGATATGGAAGAATCCGCCATGATTTAGAGCAAAGAGAGAGAGGATTGAGATTGGCGGTGGATTTTAAGCTATCTTTGATGTGTAGTTCTAAAAGTATTCTAGACAGAAGCCAGATAGTCTAGACATCGTGTTTTATTAAGACACCCTGATTTTTCAAAAAAACTTTGAAAAATGTATTTTATAAACAATATTGTGAATTTATATTTCACTATCTTTCTTTAGATCATCACTCATCTGTTATTGTATAATAAAATGACCCCGATGAGCATTTTTTTAATCCTATTGGGTCAATGGCGAATTGTTTGCATGATATTATTGCTCTTCACAAACATTTTTTCCTGAATCGAGAACCGAGAAAAGGGTTATTTGTCTCGAACTGTCACAAGCCTGATGCTCGCCTCAAAACCAAAGACCTATAGCTCCAACACAATCTTTCAAATGAACAATAAGGGCCCGTCGTCTCAAAGTAAGAGACAATGCTCAAGCAGCCAATTCTCTGCTATAAATGACTAATGTCATTCTCGACTACTCCTGAAATAGTTCAAAACTACCATGAGGGTAGAAAAGCTGAAGTTAATGTTGTTAAAGCTAACCGAAAGAAAACTCTTGACACCCCCAGTTTTGTGGCTCAAATGAGTTTGGTACATTTTTTTATTAATTTTTGAGCCGATTTGTCCCTCATCTGGTTTATGTTTTTCCATTTGTATTATAATTATTCCATTTGGACCATACTTTTGAATTATGATTTGCTTATTTATGAAATTTCTCGAAATAATTTAAAGTGTTTTTGAGCAAAATTCCTTTATAAATGTGACCAAATTTTAAATTATGAAACTTTAGGCAATATTTGTGGCCTAGTTAGTTGTCTGGAAATAGTGGGTAACGGGATACCACATAATTACATCAACTACTTGCCTAAAAAATCCTAACTGACAACGATTTTGAACTTGTCGCTCCTAATCGGAATCTTTGGTAAAACCAAATTATTTGTCCAAAATGAGGCCTTATACTCTAGGTCATCTCGTAACTTGTTGAGTTATAAGATATTCGAGAAAAACAGTGTTATCTGGTAATAGCTCATGAAAGAATTATAATTTCTTTACATAGCCTCCACTCAATACGACCAAAAACGTATTTTAGAGGAGTTGAGATGTTTTTCAATTGGTTGCTACCACAGTTTTAAAAGCATTTTAAGTTATCTTATCATTTCACCTAACGTCGATTGATAAGAGGTCTTAGATGCTAAGACATGTTTATCTATACTATCATTCGCATGTCGTCGATTGATAAGAGAATTTTGACATTGTGGCATTGACCGGATGAGATATATCCGAGTCAAAAGACGATGTTAGTTTATAATCGCATCACGTTTGGATCCTCTTTGAGGAATAATTTCGTGATTGATCCCAAATTCATGCCACTAATGTTTTTTCTGAAAGACTATTATGTGTAAAGATCGCAAAATAGACTCGTAGAGTTCTTGTAAAGAATTGAAGGAGTTATTGTGGACTTATCCAACCATAAGACGGACCATAAATATATATGGTTATGGTTGATGCATCGACAATATGGTCACATTCTATTGTTGTCCATAGAAATGTAGCACTTCCCAAACTTTAAGCCTAATCATTATTTTAATGGCTTATTACCCGGATTATCCTTAAAAGTCTAGTCGACTTGATAATGCCGAAGAGTTAAAATCAAAGTTTTGATTTGTATTACTTAACTTTGGGAAATGAAATTGAACATCATGTTGATTATGTTCAGACCCGAAATGGACTCACAAAAAATTTAAACGATTGCAAATGATTGCACGCATTATTTGGTGATGCGCACCTATATATATTTATGTGTAGGGTCACGATATATTGCACACTACTTCATTGGTTCGTCTGAGGTTCATAGTCACTCAAAACACTGAATGCGTACCAGTTGGTAGCTGGTTATGAGCTAGATGCCTCATATGAACGCGTGTTTGAGTGCTTGATTAATATTTTGATTGAGCCGCAAAAGCGTTCAAAATATGGACCTCTGAAGGAGGCATACGTCGATTATGTATCACATCCCTATCATTTGATAGAGTTACATTGGCAAGCAATCTCTTTATTGCATAACATGCGAAAGTGACATTGATAAGTCTGTACTCCCCATCGTTATGGGGAGATTTACACGTTAACGTTGAGAAGGAATGATGTGAAGTAACGTGGCAATAACCCACTCAGTTTTAGCATGATCCCCAAAATGCACTAAGTGATAAGTGCATGCATAGCCTCCCCCAAGTCTAAATAAGTGTCAGACGCACTTGGCAATTTATGAAATGTCACGAGATCATATATATACTAGCTTTAAATTGATTTAAAGGATAGTCGTCCTTGTTTGATGTCGTGTTCCTCTCGAAACACGTTGCTTTGGTCGAACCCGCCAAGAAAATGATGCTACCGTCGGCCGTCAGTCTGTAGTCCTTCCCATGTAACGAGGAAGTTGACCGGTTCTGAATTCGTCCAGCCCCAAAAGTGGTGAACTGAAACTAGTTTGTCACATGAGATTATAAAGGATCAATGAGATGTGTGATCCTCCTCATCATGAGAATCTTGAAATATCTGTCAATCATGATATCTTAGACGATATTGAAGTGAAACGAGACTCTCATTGCTTACTTGTTCATATATTCGGTGACGACTGATAATATGAGCAAAGGATGACATGAACCACATATCGTTGCCTGAAGTTAACGAAGAACATATTGACCTTATGGAAACTCATAATCCAAGTAGAATTTCTTAGCGAAAGAACGTTCGGACCTGTAGCTCCAACACTGCCCAATATTAAACGAGATCACTTATTTGGGTATTCGTAAGGAAGCATGATGAGAATATTGAGGATGTACATTCCTCCCCTCATAGCGGAAGGCTTCTCTCACACCTTGGAATTGATTACGAGATGGTTTATCTCCTCATAATTGATGTTATAACGGTCCCCTACTTTACCAGTTTAGTAGTTTCCGAAAAACTGAGTAAACAGCCTTTGACTATGGTCATGTTATATCTCTATGGGGATTTAGACAAAAATATGTACATAAAAGTCCATGTGTGACTTCATGTGCTCGAATCAATTAGTTCCTGACTACGGAATGCAATCTTAATTAAGTGAGGCATTCACTTTACGGATTGAAATAATCCGAGCGGGTGTGGTATACCCGCCTAAGTGAGTACTTGATCAGCTTGGGATACTTGACAAGTATTTTCCCTTCGAGATGAAGGATCTTGGAAAGACACGATAGTGACTTGGTCTGATGATCGAGTCCCGTAAATATTGAGTCTAAGTCTATGATTCAGACTACACCCATAAAGTGTTTCGACGCTTAGTAAGTCTTCAAATTCTCATATGATCGTTCAATCACTAGCCAATGATATAGACCCATTCCGTCCCTGGAGTGACATTGAAGAGATATCGAGCCATGATGTTCATATCCGAGTATAATAAGCGCACCACTGTACTTGGTCTAATGTGTTAGGACGAATATCTCATCAAATGAAATTATATAGCTCAACACAGCATTGTACTAACACGCTGCCACGGAAATGGCCTTAAAGACATTCTTCCATTACCTTAAAGGTACTATGGAAAAGGGCTTATTAATCTCATTTGCATCATCGAGTGGGCCTACCCCCATTGGCATTCGTAATAACGCGACCCTTGTCAGTTACCCCGATGCAGGTTACTTATTAGACCCGCATGAGGGACGTTCCCAATCTGGTTATGTCTTTACCATCGGGAACACGGCTGTGACGACCCAGATTTCCAGGTAGGAAATTCTGTGGTGCGATGTTGTGCGTCAGTCCCACATCGCCCAGATATGAGAGTACTCGTGTGGTATATAAGCTTAAAGATCCATTTCCTATCAACAAGGCTTTTTAAAGCCGTGCGGCAGAATAGCGAGGACGGAACTCCATAGTTAAGCGTGCTTAGCTTGGAGTAGTACTAGGATGGGTGACCCCCCTGGGAAGTTGTGCCAAAGCGGACAATATTGTTGATACGGGCGTAGCGGTTCGGTCCGTAGGGCCAGATCGTTACAGGTGATATCAGAGCCTCTATCTGGTCGGAAATGTGGGGACTAGCACGTGTGTGTGGACCCCCTGAAGGACGACATGTCCGACGAGGACGTCGTGCCTAAATGGAGGGTGATTGTGATGACCCAGATTTCCAGGAAAGAAATTCTGTGGTGCGTTGTTGTGCGTCAGTCCCACATCGCCCAGATATGAGAGTACTCGTGTTGTATATGAGCTTAAAGATCCATTTCCTATTAACAAGGCCTTTTAAAGCCGTGCGGCACAACAGCGAGGGCGGAACTCCACAGTTAAGCGTGCTTAACTTGGAGTAGTACCAGGATGGGTGACCCCCCTGGGAAGTTGTGCCAAAGTGCACAATATTGTTGATACGGGCGTAGCGGTTCGGTCCGTAGGGCCGGGTCGTTACAGATGGTATCAGAGACTCTATCTGGCCAGAAATATGGGGACTAGCATGTGTGTGTGAGCCCCTGAAGGACGACGTGCCCGACGAGGACGTAGTGCCTAAAGGGAGGGTGATTGTGACAACCTAGATTTCCAGGTAGGAAATTCTGTGGTGCGGTGTTGTGCGTCAGTCCCACATCGTCCAGATATGAGAGTACTCGTGTGGTATATGAGCTTAAAGATCCATTTCCTATCAACAAGGCCTTTTAAAGCCGTGCGGCACAATAGCGAGGACGGAATTCCACAGTTAAGCGTGCTTAGCTTAGAGTAGTACCAGGATGGGTGAACCCCCTGGGAAGTTGTGCCAAAACGGACAATATTGTTGATACGGGCGTAGCGGTTTGGTCCGTAGGGCCGGATCGTTACAACGGCGATATCTTGGAGGTCTTGTAAATAGACCATAGTGGCTATTTCGATGAACCACTCTAAGCTACTCGCGCTCTACGAGGCGACTAGAGAGAGTGTATGTCTTCGAACGGTTATTGGCCATATTAGAAGTACATGTGATCTAACTTATGATCCTGATGAACTAGTTGTCATTTATGAGGACAACATCATTGTTATTGATATAGCGAAACATGGTCACATCAAAGGTGACGCCACTAAGCATATCTCACCAAAGTTGTTCTTTACAAATGAACAACAAACGCTACAAATGATTGAAGTGAATCATATTGGATCCGAGAACAATCACGCAGACTTGTTCACAAAGTCACTACCAAAAGTATTCGTTCCAAAAACATGTTAGAGCGATCGGACTTAGGAAGCTCTCTGAGCTTTCCTAAATGACATGTCATCATGCACCCTATTGGGTGCAACTGAGGGAGAGCATCCTGACGTGTTCTTAGCATCCTGTTGTGTGTATCCTCACATAGGCTTAGCACCATGTTGCATGCAAGTGAGAAAGAGCATCCTGACGTATAATTAGTTCTCACTAGCTATTATCCTTGCATCCTGTTATGTGCAAGTAAGGGAGATCATCCTGATGTATGCTTATTTTCTACCTAGTCGAAATTCCCGCACCCAGTTGTGTGCATGTGAGGGGGAGCATCTTGATGGATGCTTGTGTACTCTTTTCTCCCACTAGGTTTACCTTGAAAAAGGTTTTTAGCGAGACACATTTCTAATCCCGTTCTCACTAAGGATTGCCGAAATAAAGGGAGCATCCGGTTGTATACTTCTAACCATCGTGTACTCTTTTGTCCTTTGATTAGAGTGTTTTTTCCACAAGGTTTTAATGAAACACACCGTGCATGGTTATTTCTCCCGTTTTTATTGACAGTTATGCCATCTTTTGTCCTTCGGCCAAGTTTTTTTCCCACTGAGTTTTCTTGGCAAGGTTTTGATGAGGCACATATTTTTTAGTCAGTTTATTCACGCACTTGTTTAGCGTTTCGGCCCACTCCATTCGGCAACACCATTTTGTCCTATGATCCAGTTTTTGTCTCACGTCAGGTTTTCCGGGCTTGAGCTTTTATGTGTTGGCAATAGCGAATGCGACTCAGCGACTGATCACACTTTATGAAGACGAGAAAGCTTGGAGTTTGTTTTGGACATCCAAGGGGGAGTGTTGTGATACATTTAGTGATGGATGGTTCATAATACCAAACCTCCATGTTTATGGTATTTTATGATAAGCCTCTTGCCTTTCTAGGTTTCTTCTCATTATGGTGATACATGTAAGTTACTCCACTCTTAGACTATATAAAGGGGTGATAGTCTTACCTTTGTAGCACAACAACACACATTCATATGAATACAAAGCTATATTTTTCTATCTCTCTATATTTCTTGTTTCATCAATATTTGGCTAATAGTCGTCACACAACAGTTTCATATATATTTTTTTTTTATCAAACTGATTATTATTACAAATAACGGCCAAAATACACAGATCATGTGTCAATGGAATATACTCCAATGAGCTAAATAAAAATAACTAATACAAAAAGCATTCAGAATGCCCAAAAACATCATACTCGGGTACTACCGTCCAAATTCATCCTGGGTAAAGCAAAAATACACTAAAAGAAAGAAACATACACAGTGAAACCATCTCAACTATCCAACTAAAACGCTCCCTCAAGTGTGCATGTCGAATCAGATGATGATCAAATGAGCTAACCATACCGCGCAGACCATAATGAGTGCAGGACGGCCAACTGGCAGCCAGCCCAATACCCAAAATACCAAAATAGACATTCATATTTAAAACATAGCTCGCAAAGTTACAACTGTAAACGCCCACGAATAGAAATAATAGAGACGAAATTAACATATACGTAACAATTCAAATGGGTATATAAAATAATAATATAATTCCCGAATTTGATATACAAGTCAAAAGGCCCTATTCGATACTAGCAAAATTTACAACATTTCGTCTAACAAAGGAGAACACATGACATACCAGACCCTGGGCAGAGAAAATACAAAGTTAGCTCAAAGGATCCAACTCAATTTGGTGTTTTATCTACGACAGAGTGTCAACACACTAAATGATCCGACCAAACAACCCTACTAAGTTATCCGAGCCCCAAGAACACCCCGATCGAGCCCATTTTCTAAAGTAAAGTTATCTTCATATACTCCGATGGGACTCATATTATAACTTGACTATAATCAAAAGGATCGATTCGTCCGCAATCCAATATAAAGAACGCTAACATATATCAGAACTCCATAAAACATAAAAAGTAAGCTTAATAGCCAAAATAAGTCAACTCGATGAGTACCAAAAACAAACCAAATGAAACAACCCAAAAATCATTAACCATACCACAGTTGTGCGGGTCTAGTGCTTCTCCATCCCGAGCCAAACCATAACCATAACCCATGCCGCAACCATGACTGGGGGATATGCTAGTATATGTCACATTAAAGGCAGGGCAGTAAATTTATGCGGTTAAAGATTTCGGAATGGATCCTCAATCTCACGCATCTAAAACTCCATGTCGTACATTAAACGTGTGAAATTGACAATGAACTTCTCTTCTTATTACTTTGTACATCAAGAACACGAGGAATACAGTAAGGCTAAATTAAGCTGTGTATGCCATATTGCCATTGTCACATATTTAATTATTTGCGCTCCCCACTTCTCATGATGTTGATAGTACTCTACTCAGCAATTTTTTTAAGCACAACCATTTATTAATTTTCTCTGGTTTTTCATACTAGTTCAAACGGCATGGAAAAAAGAGAGAGAGAATGAGAAATGGAACATATACTCCAATGTGTCCAAGTGATTACAATGGTCCTTGTTTTGAAAAATAAAAATATATTCGGTTTCAGTATTTACAACACGGTCTTTTAACAGTTTTTATCCAAAATACTTTCTAACATTCAGACGTTAATTGGACCACTTTGTTATTTTGTTGCTTACGTTAGTAGTCATTTTTTCGAATGTTCTTTAGAGCTTTCAATCCTCACGTTGAAATTGATTAGATAGACCCTACTTATCCCATTCGTGGCCAAAACTAGTTAGTCTGTATGTTTGCCGTCCAACCGCCGAGGCAAAACAAGGTTATTCATCGTATTAATATTCAGATTAAAACTGAAATGAACAATATACGAAAAGCATACGCCTTACAAGAAGCAACTGTCTTGTCTTAAACATAAACTGTATCGACCGCCTAAAGATTTTCACGATACAATCTTTAGTCTTCTACTAATAAGTTTTTTGAGAACTAAAATGGCAGCTTATCTAAATCTTGCATATTTCAAAGCCATGGTACGGAGCAGTGTTTTAAATAGCGTTATCGCTATCGTAGCGTTTTTTCGAGAGAAACGCTTAAAGCGCTAATAGCGTTGCTATATAACGCTTTGCGGTGTATTTTTTTTTGCCTAAATATGCACTAAAGTTTAGAATATATAACAAAAAAAAATGTATAGTTATATTAGATAGTAATAAAAAAAAATCAAAAACAAAAAATTGTTGTTGATGAGTTACGAACCTGAGTCTGCTGAAAATCGCAGCACTGTCTTAACCATCTGGACTGCAGACACTTTTATGAAAATTGCACAATATATATTTATTATTTAGATCCGCTGTTTTTTTTTAACTCGCTATTTACCTTTTGGTCCATAATTTTGCGCTTTTTGCGCTTTTGGTCCCGTATAGCGCGATTTTAGCGCAATTACACCCAAAATCGTGATTTTTCGTTACGTTTTTTACCAAAAAAGCGCTATTTCGCGCTACGTAGCGCTATGTAGCGCGAATTTTAAAACAGATGTACGGAGTATAAATCAACCTGTTTTATAATCAAGCCGCAAGTTTCACAAGGAAAGCGATGACAAACATTTACCGAGACAAAAGGAAAACCTCGCAATCAAAGCAAAATAAGACCTCAATGATTATATATCTACGATTAAGTTGAGTGAAGGCGTGAAGAGGTTTTAACCCTTTAACCTACATATAAAGAATAAAAGAGAACTCAAAATCAAGACAGATGAACAGAAAAACTTCACTATGTTGCTTTGGATCGTGTTTTTTATCTTCGTTGTATAACTGGGTCATGTCTCATTTTTAGTTTTATACTATACAATTATTTACCCAAAAAAAACTTCACTAAAAGAGAAATAAAAATATAAATTAGTTATGGACGAAGCCGTCAACGACCTAAAAGAAAAGGTTGCTGAACGAATTATTATCACCATCCCATTCTAAATTTGGTCATCGGGTTCAATAATCATTCCAAAAAGTCAAAATGTGAAACCCTCAAATTTTACCGCTTATAAATATGGCCCATCGTTTGATTCAACGAGATCGAAATAAAAAGAAAAACAACGCTGAAAGCAAAAATTTCTTATGTCGCTTTATTTGTCCAAACATGAACATCTTTGACCGAGTAAATTTCTAAACGTTATAGATATTAAAAAGAAATCTTGTTGGCTTTATTTGTCCAAAACATGAACATCTTTGACCGAGTAAATTTCTAAACGTTATAGATATTAAAAAGAAATCTTGTTGGCTTTATTTGTCCAAAACATGAACATCTTTGACCGAGTAAATTTCTAAACGTTATAGATATTAAAAAGAAATCTTGTTGCAGAATAGGATATGATACAGTACTTTGTGCTTCAACTAGTGTTTTAAAAAGTGATAAGTTGATAAAAACGTTTTTTACGAGAGATACGTTTAAAGCATTAAAAGTGTAGCTTTGAAGCATAAACTGTAAACTTTTTCTAGTATTAAAATATACATGTTAGAAATATCTAAAAGATATACATGTTTGATGTATATTTTGAAAACCTCATTTAATAATTTTCTATATATAAAAAATTGAAACATTTTATAAATGGCAAAAAAAAATACGGATTTAAGTCTTTTATTATTTAAAATTTTCTAATGTTGTAGTTCGACAAAATGAGCGATTAAGTATCACTAACTCAGATTCAGTCTGTCGTTTATGTATGAGCGATTAAGCATCACTAGCACAGATTCAGCGTCTTTTCGTTGGTTGTCGGAAACTTTATTACTTTTTTATATTATGTCTTTTTATCTATTTTGATTTGTCTGTCCGGAATATGATTATTTGTTATTTTTCTTGAGTTAGCGGTCTTCTGACGCCTTGTGACTTTGTATTATTCTATTTTACTTAGTCTATTGGAGTCTATTCCCGGGGTAGTGAACTCTCTATTTCCGTCCGTTATTATTAATAATAATGAGCATGTTTCTTATAATAATAATAAAATATCACTAGTACAAGTGGTAGAATTTGTTAGAAATTATTTTTTCGTGAAATTGTTAACCATAAATCAACGTCATTTTCGTAGTTTTTTGGACAAATAAAAAAAAACTAAAAGTTCTGAAAAAGCGCAAACGTGGTAAAAGCGCAAAAAAACGTGATAAAAGCACACTAATAGCGCTTTACCAGCCAAAAAACATAAGAAAATTATTTTAGCAAATAGTTTTATCGAGCTTTTAGCGCTTTAAAAAGTACTTTTTAAAAACCTAGGTTTTAATGAAAAGAATTGGAATCGCAAAGGAAACCGACACTCAATGAAAACCATATGACATAGAGTGCAAACAAAGTGGTAAACGTGATGTTTCATTGGATCGTGTTTAGTGCTCTAGTGCTAATGCGTTTTTATGTAGCTCGTATGAGCATTTTTATCTCCTTAGTACTAAAATCGTAGATTAGTTGAGTATTTTGTTATTAGATCTCATACTGGCATTAGCTGTTGTAACTTTTAGTCCGGAAAATTTGTATCGTCGTACACTTTGTTTCAATGCAAGTTTCTGTTTCTGAAAAAAAATAAAAAAATATCCATCAATAATAATAAGAATTCAAATTTAAACCTACAAGAAAACTACAGTCATAAGCCATTATATTATTTTTTTATTTTTTGTATATTAATGGTGGGGAAAGCCCATATTTTTATTTTACATTAATTTCGTAATAAAAATATGGATGAAAAACCCCAAAAAACAAATGTACAAGAGTATTCCCAAAACCCCACAAACTACAGTCGGGCCGCTTGATTGTCTTCCCTAGCTATATGCATGCATTAGGTGGATCATCTGCCTGCCAGGTAATTCCATTCCAATATATAATTCCCAAAGTGGTTTTCTGTTGTTTCTAAGGGGTTTTCATCCCTTGTGGTCGTCCCATAAATGAATCCCAAACTCCTCCAACCTTCATATATTGCACTAATACATTGTTTTCTCCGTTACTTCCTTAGCAGGTCCGAGTGTCATATTTGCAAATGACATATTCTACAATAACTTGTAAACTTCCCCTATAATTTCACAGAGGGTGCAAAATAACAATTTAATTAAGAGTGGAACACTAGGGGAGTAATGATATAGAATAAAAAAAGTAATGCTGAAGATAGTTGTACATCTTATCAAGATATTCTTGATAAGCATAAATGAACGAAAACAAGTTCTTTTTCCAATCAGTTATATCGCTACTGGTTTGCACTTATGTTTATTGATTCAGAAAAAAATACAAGAAGACTATACTCCTCGTCTCATGGATTTACAAATTTTTTATATCTTGTTCTAGAAGATAGTCAACTTCCTATGCACAAATTTTACATGAAAGTGTACAATTTTTCTAGTACAAAAAATAACATTTAGTGTTTACTCCAGTTCTTATATTTCTTCCACATTATTTCTTGATATCACTTCTCCTAGGTGAAAGACTAACTCCTTCAAAAGGACTTCTTAATTAGACTTCGTAGTAACATCTAATTAGACTCCAGAATAATTATTTTTACTTGATAACCAATAATTATTTAAAACAATTTAGTATCAGCTAGAAGGGCCAAAAAAACGAAGTTGTAAAACCCTATCCTCCAAAAAAGAAGTTGCTAAACCCATGGATTTAGGAAAACACGCTGAAAATGAAACAAGAACTTCAAGATAAATTATGCCAAGTGTAAAACATGCCCTGACATCAACTCTATAAGAAAATACCGGGTATATTCCTTGCCGATGGGTAGCATGATGGTTTTGGTCTTGCAACAGCTTTTGAGAAATTTCTGTTCGTTTTAGTACCCTAAACACCATAAGGGAATGACAAAGCTAAAAAACCAATAGAAATATTGTAGTATATGGTAGAATATATAAAAAGAAAGAACAAGAAAAATAAAAGAAAACACGCATTTTAAAAGAATAGTGTGAACAAAGGGGTCTAACCTGGTTATTCGCCATCATCTGATAAGGCACACCTGTAACCATCATTACAGAAATATAAGATGTGGATTCAAAAAAACAATTTCTTAAGATTTCCAGCCAAACTTGTAAAAGTTAAACAGCTAGTGTGCTCATAATGTGACAAGATATTACAGCGATTACAAAGCTTGATTGTGATCAGAAGGACAATACTTTAAGGCATTTACTCTTTCCTCTCCTTTTCAACTAATCTCAGACCTAAAACTTCATCAAATTAAACAACATACAACCCCCCTCCCCTCCCCCCCCCCCCCCCCCCCCCCCCCCCCCCCTCTCTCTCCCTCTATACGAGCATTGATCCTAACATCAAACTTTGTTTCGGAATTTTAAGCGACAAATATGACAAAAAGAAGCACATGACGTAGCAGAAGAAACAATTACTATCCAATTCTTACCTGTTGTGGACATTTGAGGCATGACAGGATAACTGATGGCTGATGGCATTAAATTAGGCAGAGTCGCATACATATTTTCCAAAGACTTCCCAATCTTAGTAACTGCTTCAACATGAAAAACGAATTAGAAGCGACATTATTTCACGAAGCAATTAAAAAGGAATATATAGGGAAGCCAAACCTGAGGGAGACATTTTAACGACAGGACCTCTATGGCCAAATGATGGTGGAACTCTGTAACAGCTCTGTGAAAATAAAAATAGGAAGTTAGTCTTAGTAACTAAAACATATTCAAAGCAAGAAAAATGATAATATACACAAATTTTGAGTTATTGACTTATTGTACGGCTTAATTTAAATAATTTCCCGATAAGTTTCACTTGCAAGACTATCGGTCCTCCTAGTTTGAAAAAATGTTCGTCCAATTAGTTTCAGTAAATTATCGCTGGTTCCTATTGAACTAAATAATGTACATGGGAACCATTGTTGTAACCCATTTGAAATAGGCGGGGATAATAGGGTAATGAAATCATGATAGTGCTTCTTTTGAAACTATCAGGACCAAAATTTACTCTTTATCAGCAGAAGGAGGGCTATTAATGTTTAACTTGAAACTATTGGAACTAAACAAAGTATAGATCCAAAGGATATGGACCATTGCTTAATTCATCCAATTGAAAATTAAAGAATATAAAGGAAAGATTTGCCACCTTGAAGAATGGATGTCGAAGAGCCTCCATAGCTGTTGGCCTCTTGCTAGGGTCCCATGAACAGAGTGCCTACATGGTGATTGATGATAGCTACCACTTAATTTCACCCCAAGAGAAATAAGGTAGATATACATGGTGCCAAGACAGAGAACAAACTATCACTAGAGATGAAAGTTTACCCTAATAAGGTTGATCGCTTCGGCACTTGCTGATGGTATACGAACACACAATGGGACGCCAGTATACTGCAGTGAAGTTAATTTGTTTAAATATCATCAAGTTATATTTGCAAATTGTAAATAAACAAAGTAACATATATCAAATTTTTTATCTGAAGAAATCAAGCAAGACTCAAGTGAATGGACACAATGAAGCTCTTACAAAAACATTTATTCAAGTTTCAAATTGTAAACAATCATAGAGTTATTCAGACGTCTGGGGAAATAATAAAACAAAATGATATACGTTCCATCACATCATATACATTATATACATGGTACATTCTGTAGCAATCAGGGACCCTATATAATGTTTAGAAAAGCCTACCACTACAAAATTATCTATGTTAAATCACAGCACCAGTGAGACATGTAACCAATCAGGCCATGTAAGCAAAACTACAAGTTCACAAACAAATCCGAAACCAAGACTAAGTTACCTGTGGGAACTGGTACTTAAGAGATCTTGCACGTTTAAGTCCCTCGTCCCATGTTCTCTCGGTGGGTGTGCCTATCACACTACAAATTTTGTGCATCTGGTCTGCCACGCTGCAATAGGAGTAAGGATTTCCAACTTACAAAAACAATAACATCGAACCATAAGAAAAGTAGGGTTCAAGTACCAGGATTGCATTCATTTTTCTTCTTCTTTTAAGATAAGTAAAACATTTTCGTTAAGCAATTCTCTTCTCTATTGCTGCAAATTTTTTAATCAAAGGAAGTAAGGAACCCAAAAACAGAAACGTCGGTTTACTGACAAGAAAAACATAGGCCTTGTTTGGTTGCAGCTTTAAAGCAAAAATCTGAATCTGGAGGATTCGGAAAAGAAAGAAACAGAGAAGCTCAGATTTTCACCTGGTTAACCAAATACAATACAATTTTTTAATATAGCAGAGACAGGAAAAAGTAATCAAAAGTACAAATTACGCACCTTGAGATGAAATCAATTAGATGTGTGAATGGAGTTAAATCCCATGAACTCAAAACTCTAAATTTGGCTTTTTTTTCTGACTTTGCCATGTAAAAAGTACGCACCTTGAACCAGGGAAAAGAGGACCCGAATTGAACATCTCAGCCATAATTGCACCCACCGCCCACAAATCTGGTTACATACAAATAAATAGTTTAAACACTAACTCAAAACAGTGTTTGCAATTATGCTTTTTTAAACAGAGACTCACCAACTGCAGAATTATATACTCCGGCTTGAAGCATAACTTCAGGGGCACGATACCTTTAGTCTCCAAAAAACCAGAAATAAGCATATAACAAAATACACTGGAATACTACGCCACTAATGCAGAAAATATGAAGAAATTTAAGTAATACCAGCGAGTTGTGATATACTCTGTATAAGGTTGTCGAGAATTTATCTCACAAGCGGAACCAAGATCGCCAATTTTTATTATGTTTCTTGAGACCAGCAAGTTGTCTGTATCAAATGCACCAAATCTAGTTTATTAGACTTTAAAAAAATAGAAAAGACTGTCCTAGAGGACAACATAAAAGACTCAATTTATATTTTATATAAGTTTATAACTGCTTACTAAACTGTACAAATATGACAAAGTATTCATATTATACCTGGCTTAAGGTCGCGATGGAAATATCCTTGGTGATGCATGTATGCGAGCCCTTGTAGCACTTGAAAACACCAAGTCTTAATTTCATCTTCTGAAAAAGATTTCCCTTTACACTTCATGAGCTGATACAAGCTGCCATCCTGATACAACAACAAACTTTTTTATTATCAATTATCATGAACAATGAACACTGATCAAATACAAAAAATGGAGAAAAAAAGCCACAAACCATGTGTTCAAATACACAATACAACATATTGTGCTTTCTATGGATTTCTTTCAGCTTCACAATGTGAGCATGATTCATTTTCCGCAGAGCCTGCCACAAAAAATCAGCTAATTAACATCAAGGCAGATGCAAATACAGATTGCAAAAAAAAAATAAAAAAAAATTGAAGTGACATTACCTTCACTTCTGGTAAATTTAAGCATTCCTCCACAGAATAATAGTTTCTCTTCATTGCCTTAATCGCAACCTGTGGAATCTCTAATTAGAAGGAAACGAAAAGGAAACTGGACATTGCTTGAGGTTCCTAACAAGAATCGAACTTACTAATTCACCATTCTCCATATTCATAGCTTTCCAGACACACCCAAATGTTCCTTCACCAAGTTTGTTGATTATGTTGTACCTGAACAACCCACATATTGTTACAGGTCAACAACAACCTCACAAGAAGATAAAGAAATCTAAATCAAATGACAAAAAGACGCACCTCTCCATTATGAAAATCGAATAGTCAAAACACTTTATCTGTTCACAAAAGGCAATCGCAAAGAGTGAGCCTACAGAGTCCTTCAGATATAAATCTTAAAAAAATCATGATGCAGAAATAACTGCCGAGCTGGTGCACTATGCATAATATCTTGCTTGTACTCCTTTACTGATAAATGAACGGCTTTAACCAGAAACAGTGAATCTCCAACGAAACAAGCCACTTATTGTTTACAAGATTTATCCTGGCAATCCAAAAAATATATATAGGAAGTTGGTTAGAAAGGTATCTCCAAAGAAAAAACATAATAGAAAAATAAGGCACGGAAAAAAGATTGAAAGTAAACATTTACCTAGGAAGATAATTTCAAGGATGAACTCTAGGTGTCGTATCAACGCACTGCATAAAAAGAAAAACAAATTAATACAATTGACAAAAAGGAAAATATGTGGTGCTAGGCATAAACAAATCAAGATTTTGACTTACTGATATATGCGCGCGCTAGTGACACGTCACCTTTCTACAGGTTATAAGTAACTTATTAGCGAATAATTGTCCGCTAAGAGAACTTCATAAACAAAACAAGAAGAAAGTCTCTAGGTATGAAAGAACGCCAGTAAAGCACTCGCTCTGACGGAGAACGTAACTTGTAGCAATCAAAACAAAAGCACTTGCAATTCTCCTCCATAAAACCGAAACGTAGCGGAAATAAATAATCTTAAATACTCGAATGGAGCTCAACCTGTCAAGGAAAAGGAATCAGTTAATTAACTAAACCCTAAAACAATCAATCAACTATAACCTTGAGAACAGTAATATTAAACTTTTAAAGCAACTAAAAACCCAAAATAAAAACCCCAAAGAAATCAATCAACTTATACCTCAAAAAATAAAAAATAAAACCCTAAAACAAGCGATCAACCTATGATTTTTAAAATGGAAGGAAATAATCCCAAAACAATCGGTAAGCTAAGAATCTAAAACCATTCATATGTTGAAACCTTAAACAGTTAATAATCTAAACATTAAAGACAATCACTTAACCTTAAGTACAATAATTAAACTAAAAGTTTAAAACCCTAAAACTATCAATCCACTAAAAAACCCTAAAACAAGCGATCAACCCATGATTCTTAAAAGGAAGGAAATAATACCAAAACAATCAGTAAGCTAAGAATCTAAAACCATTCATATGTTGAAACCTTAAACAGTTAATAATCTAAACATTAAAGACAAGCACTTAACCTTAAGTACTATCAATAAACTAAAAGTCTAAAACCCTAAAACTATCAATCCACTAAAAAACTTAAAACAATGCTAAAACCCTAAAACAATCAATAAAATAAGACTCTGCAACCATCAATAAACTACAACCTTTTTAAAGAAACCAATACACTAGATACCCTAAGACATTCAGTTATATAATCTTGAGTACAATCAATAAACTAAAACTTTGAAACTATTAATACAACTAAATACCTCAAAACAGTACTAAAGAAACTAAAACCCTAAAACAGTCAATAACGTAAGACTCTAAAACTACTCATAAACTAAAATCTTAAAACAATCAATAAACTAATTAAATACCAAAGACCATAACTAAATTGTTATACAATCACCTGAAGCAATTAGTTCGTACAAAAAATAAGTCAAAAAAGAGGAAGAGAAAAAAACCTGAGTAGTCGCTGTATCTTTACTTTCTCTCTCTAAGAATACGTGGTTACAACGAATAAGGTTTAGTTAGGAGTACTTTTAAAGTACTTTAAATATTCTTATAATCGTATAATTTGGCTAACTTATTAAACCTGAGTAATATCTATACTATTTCTCTCTAAGAATTAATGCGTGCTCACCAAGTATGACATGCAAGGGTTAAGTTAGGACCTATTTTTAAATTACTTTTTTAATATTCCGAAAATTGTATAATTTGTGTAACTTATTAAATAAAATCACATATTTTCAATCGTTCTTTAACTTAACCCTAAACTGTCTAGTTCAATAAAAAAAAAATGTCAATAATTAATTTTAAATACTCAATTATTATACATCAGAACATACATTATACTGATTTTGATGGCTAAATACTAGCTAGGGGTGTACACGATCCGGTTGGAACTGGTTGAACCAAGCCCGGGTCATTAAGGAATGAAATAAACTATTAGAACTGGGACGTTCCGCAATTTTGAAACCCGGACCGGACCAATCTAAAAATCGGATCGGTTTCCGGTTCAGATTTGTTTAACAGGTTGTTAACGATTTAAATGAAAAAAAGAACAACTAAATAATCATATACTATTACAACCCGCGGAGTTCATCAACGTTAAATAAGTCTACGTAAATGAATGAGTGGAGCAAGTTAAATTTTATATTGTGTTCATGATTTTAGAATTATTTCACATGTAGTACTTCTTCCGTTCCCAATTAATTGTCCATTACGAAACTACGTGCAATTTTGACCGTACAGTAATTTGTATCAAAATTGTTAGAATGAAAATTTTCAAAGATTAATCATATAGTTTAAATATTAAATTATATAATTTAGTTTTGAAATTTTTCATTTCGACAATTTTGATAAATTTTATAAGTCAGTCAAAATAGCACATAATTTTTTATAATACAATTAATTGAAAGCTGAGGGAGTATAACTTGTGATGTATATTATACGCGGTGAGATTGGCCCACACAGTTTTTTTTTTTTTTTTGAATTGAAACCACACAGTTTCTTTAATACGTAGTTTATATTATATCAAAGATTTAGTAATATTAAATTTACAGAGACATATAAATTTGACTTTTAAACATATTTTATCAACGAGTTGTACCGAGTTTGGAGGATTTTAATGCTTTGGTTCCAACGGCGACAAAAGGTATTCAAGAGTTTGGTTTGGATTATTTGTAGACCATTTAGAACGAGCTCAATTTTTCTCAACCATAACCCAACCCATTATATATAGGTTCAAGATCGGAGCAGTTCATACCAACCTTGACGGATATATCGATGCAGAGTCACGAGTTTGAGGTCTTTTTCTATATCACTACTAAATACATAAGCACGCGGGCAGAGATTGGTGTACATATATCCATATACACATTCTCATTAGAATCCTTTAATTTCACAAAAAAAAAAATTATCAAATTAAAACCCCAACAATCACTTAACCTCAAGTACAATCAAAAAACGAAAATCAAATAAAACCCTAAAACTATCAGTCAACTAAAACCTTAAAATAGTACTCCCTCTGTCCCATAAAAATTGTCCATTTAGGATTTTTATGTGGTTTAAAAAAGTTTTGTTAATTTAGTTACAAAGTGTTGTTGTTTCACCGATGCCCCTAATTTAATTTTAGTTAGTTGTGGAGTTGGTCCAAGGATTAGCCAAAAACATTAATGTTCTTTGATTCCCAAAACAATTCATAATAGTATAAAAGGAAAAATTGTGGTAAAAAATGAAACTGAACTATTATTTTGAGACGGAGTTAAAATCTAATTGTACTTATGAATGTATATTATACACGGTGAGATTGGTCCACATAGTTTCTTTAGTAAATCATATATCAATGATTTAGTATTAAAATAATATGAGGCATGTAATTTTGACTTTTAAACATATTTTATCAACGAGTTGTACTGATTTTAAGGCTTCGGTTTCAACAGGACAAAAGGTATTCAAGAGTTCGGTATGGATTAGCTCGGGTCCGGATTTTAATAAATTAGCCCTTGCCCATACCATTAAGAATGAGCTCAATTTTTTTCAACCATAACACAACCCGTTATCGGTTCAAGATCGGACCAACCATGACGGATCGGTGCAGATTCACGAGTTTGCGGTCTTTTTGTATACCCCTACTAAATACATACTAAATACACACACAGGGATCGGTATATATATATATACACACACATATACAGCTCTCATTAGAATCCTTTAGTACTATCAATAAACGAAAACCACTAAAACCCTAAAATTATCAATCAACTAAAAACCTTAAAATAAATAAGACTCTACAACCATCCATAAACTAAACCTTTTTCTTAAAGAAACCAATAAACTAAATATCCAAAGACAATCATCACTTAACCTAAGTACAATCAACAAACTAAAACCCTGGAACTGTCAATCAACTAAAAACCTAAAACTTAAAATAGTACTAAATAAACTAAAACCCTGCCTTTTGTAGAGACTGGAAACAAACAGATATGCAGCAGTAAATAAAAGGCACACTCGTTGCTAATGCCTATGTGCTAGTAATAATTTGCGGACCAGAAATTAATAAGAATGGCGAAGATCAAATGGCTGTATCTGAGAACCTGAAAATAAAGTAAAAACAAACACTCAGGTGAATTAAAGAGTTTTATCATGCCACGAGGGTACACGTTATGCATTAATTGTGACACCATTTATTTTACAAATAATGTCCAATAGGTACCACTTTTAAACTTATATAACTCCTAGCTACCTTCATAAATTTATATTCCCAATAGGTATCATTTTTTAATTATTTACTTTATTTATCAAAACGCCATACACATATTTCATAAAAAATAGAAAAAAAAAACACATAAGATTATATAAAATGCAAAAAATCTAAAAAAAAATGAAAAAAAAAAATCACAAAAAATTGTAGAAATTAAAAAAAAAATGTATTTTTATAAAAAAAAATCACAAAGAAAATAAAAAAAAATAAAAAAACTAACAAAAAATGAAAAAATTGCAAAAAATTGCAAAAAAAATAAAAAATATATAAAATATATTAAAAAAATCACATAAAATTATAAAAAATGAAAAAAAATCACAAAATATTATAAAATTTAAAAAAATCACAAAAATCATAAAAAATTATTAAAAAAATGAAAAAAAATTATAAAAAATCACAAAATTATTAAAAAAAAATGAAAAAAATCACCAAAAAAATCACTTTTATTGAACTTTTATACACTTTCGACTGTACTATATGTACTTTCGACTGAACCAGATGCACTTTTAGCTGAACTATATGCACTTTCAGCTGAACCAGATGCACTTTTAGTTGAACCAGATGCAGGTTTTACAGAACGATATGCACTTTTATTGAACTAGATGCACTTTTGTCTAAACCATATGCACTTTTAGCTGAACCAGATACACTTTTAGCTGAACCAGATGCACTTTCAGTAGAACCAGATACATTTTTAGTTGAATCAGAAGCATTTTTAACAAAACTATATGCACTTTCGACTGTACTATATTCATTTTCGACTAGACTATATGCACTTTTGACTTAACTATATGTATTTTTCACTAAATTAGATGCACTTTAAGCTGAACCGGATGTATTTTCAGCTGAACCAGATGCACTTTTAGCTGAACTATATGCATATTCACTTTTATTGAACTATATTTTTACTTTCGACTGAATTGTATGCACTTTCAACGGAACTAGATTTACTTTCAGCTGAATTGAATGCAATTTTGACTCAATTTTATGCATTTTTGACTAACTATATACACTTTTATTGAATTATATACGCTTTTGACTGAATTATATATATTTTTTACTGAACTAAATGCACTTTCAGCTCATTTAGATTAAAAAAAGACACATTTATCCTGGAAAAACCATTTTTTTGTATAAAAAAAAATCACTTTTCGGTATTAAAAAGTGTTATATTGACAAAAAAAAATTATATATTTTTTGTAATTTTTTAAAAAGTTTATGATTTTTTCTTTTCTTTTTTTTTGTGATTTTTTCATTTTTTATAATTTTTATAATTTTTTGTGATTTTTGTTATTTTTTTTATAATGTTTTGTGATTTTTTGTAATTTTTGTGATTTTTTGTGATTTTTTTTTCATTTTTTATATAATTTTTTCGTTTTTTTCATTTTTTGTGATTTTTTATATGTTTTTGTCATTTTTTTTTTATTTTTCGGTATAAAAAGTGTTATATTGACAAAAAAAATTATATATTTTTTTTGTAATTTTTTAAAAAGTTTGTGATTTTTTTCATTTTTTGTGATTTTTGTATTTTTTAATAATTTTTTGTGATTTTTGGTGATTTTTTATAAAAAAATTTTGTAATTTTTTGTGATTTTTTGTGATTTTTTGTGATTTTTTTCATTTTTTTATAATTTTTTGTTTTTTTGTTATTTTTTATATTTTTTTTTGAATTTTTTGATTTTTATAATTTTTTTGTGTTTTTTTTTTATTTTGTTGTAATTTAAAACTATTTTTTTGGGTTTATAGAAAGATAAAATATGTCTATTATATTTTGGTTTGTATGACAATTTAGTAAATAAACTAAATAATTAAAAAGTGATACCTATGATAGGAATGTGAACTTATCAAGATATTTAGAAGAAATATAAGTTGCTATGAGATACTTATAGGAAATTACCCCTTTATTTTATATATCTTGATATTATTATGGAAATAAATTGGTTTAATATTAATTACTTTATATATTGTAACATATGGTGCATTAAATATAATTTTTTATTTAATATTATGTTCCGACAAATAAAATATATTAAAATTATTAACTTTTTTTAATATTTTTAATTATTATTTAAGTTTAGAGTAGTCTCAACTAGAGTTCTGCAATATTATATTTAGCTTTTTATTGTGTTGTAATATTCCATCAAATATAATATATTAAAATCATTAACTTTTTTTAATATTTAACTTTAGAGTAGTCTAAACAAGGGTTCCATAATATTATATTTGAGCTTTTATTGTGTTTTAAATTTTGTTTTAATTTTTAAAATCATAGTTACACTATTAATTATTTGTTAAATTTCAGAATCTATTAATAATAATTATGATTGTTTTTTACACATTGTTACATTAAATGTTATTACTATGTAAATATTTATTACCATATTAGTTGTATCTTAATATGCCATGTTAGCGAAATCGTAATAAGATTAAGAGATAAAAAAAAGAAAAGATCAAATATGTGTACATGAAAAGCTGAGAAAAAACAGACCTAGTTAATAAAAGACTGTCTGTTACTATATGATCTTACAATTGCAGGCTCTTTAGAATAAATACTCTTGATCTTAATATGAATAATTTTGGAGCATGACTTTAGTCCAAATATTCTACTCCATTTCTCTATCCTTTTCTGTGTCCTCTTACTTATATTATCCAAAAAAAAATTCTAAAAAACTTGAATTTTTTTTTACAACTACTATAATACATGTATCAATACATTTCAATAATTATTTTTAAAAGAAAATCCACACAAAATTTATTTTGAAATAAATGTATAAATTAGTGTAAATTAAACATTGAATATTAAAAAAATTGTCTAAAACAATATTATGTTCAAATGTTTTAAAATTTGAATACAATATAATATAAAAATTTATAAAATTGCGGTATAAGTTCTGAAAATTTAAAATTTAAGTGAAAATAAGCAAAAGAGTACGGAAAGAGATAGAGAATAGGAGATAGAATATTTGTACTTATTCAATTGAATAGCTATTGAAATTCAAAGTCAATACGTTCGGCTCTAACTTTTAAGCTAAAAGTTGAAATCTTTCTAATATGGTATGAATATCTATCTTTATTAAATACTCTAAATCTCTTAAGTTTAATTTTCTACAATAGGTATCCTCTATCCACCGAAATAAGTTGTAACTTATTACATAATTAAGAAAATAAAAAAGATAAAAACGATTCACAATAAAATAATATCTAACTTTGACTTTGGTTTGTACTAGCTTGTTTGAATAGATTGCAAACTCCAATAAATTAAAACATATGGAAAAAGAAAAAAAGAACAAACCGTAATTGATTATTAGGGAGATGATAACATATACGGATCTATACATAGTTACATACAATTATGAAATGTGATTGATTAACACACGGGGAGGGGGAGAGCTTAATTCTTTAATATGAAAAAGTAGAGTTTATTTTGTTGTAGTGTACTTTATATATTTACAAAATAAAAAATTAATATTAGTTATAAGAACATATGTATGACTATGCAAAAAAAAAAAAAAAAACTTAGTCGGGTCCGGAATCCCTACGAGTTTGAAGTCAGAACTCTATCCCTATTCCGATATCAGTCGGGTCGGAAAAATCCCGACATTTTCGGATCGGGAAAAATCGGGTCAGGAGTCGGGTCGGGGTCATGACGGGTTGGGTTTGGCGGGATTTTTACCTAGCCCTATCAAATCTACATAGTTTGGCTTAAAGATGATTTGTCTATCTTGATGTGGGGGCTCAGTGCTCTTAGAAATAAGCTATGCATCTTCTTGTACAACTGCTTCTATATTATTGAATTGATCTGAGCATGTTTCTATCTTATTGGTTAATATAGAGCATGTTTTCAAATATTGAAGAAATATAACCCGGTAAGTGTTTTGTGGTTTTAATTTAGTAAGAACGCCTTCTCGACATGGTCTACTCCTAGCTGCGACCGTATCGTATCCAAACCTTTGACAGGTATGTACTTTCAGGCCTTTGGCCAACACATTATATGGTCCATTCCCACCATATTAATCACACCTGTTGAATGTTAGACCTTAGAATTGTCCTTAACTATTTTTTTTTTTAAATGAGCTCCACTAACTTATATCATCATCTCTCGAGAGATACCATACCAATACAAGGGTTAGAATAAAAATCACCAACAATCTGTAAATAGTACACACTACATGGATTTTGAAAAGACTCGACATAAAGCTTGTGTATTTGAAATGTGGATAAGCATAAAAAATGTGTCTTAACTTTTTCAATGCGATATGTAAGGATGAAGAGGAACACATTGGTAAAAATAAGAAGAGGTAAACCAATAGCGAAAAGCAAACACGTGATAAATATGAGAGCGATTCCCATAAAATTGCACAATTGATTTAGCATTTAGTCTGCATTCGTCTCATTCTTACACTGGGACGTCCGTTGGAAAATAGGCGGGAAAGTAAAATAAGAACTAGAAAAAATGTTCGTCTATCGTGTTCAGACACATTCTCTCGCTAGCTAGTATACATAGCTTGATATATACGATATACTATTACAAAGGAGCAAAGCTCACAAAGACTTCTGTATGTTTGTTCAAACTGTAAAAATCTTCCTCACCTTCTTTATGTTCCTCAGACATATAGGACATGTACCTGTTGTGTCAGCAATCCTGCAGATCCAAGTCAAGTTAATTTGTATATATACTTCAGTCGTAAAAGCATCTAACAATTTTTTATCTTCCTCTTTTGATCAGAGACCCATTTAAGCACACATTAAAACGAGATCGTTGCAAGAAAACTTGCTTGCTTCAAAATATGAGACCAAGCAACTTTGTTCTACTTACCAGCAGGCTTCACAAAAACATTGCATTGCATTTTTTAAAATTTCGTCATTTTTTCATCGCATGTATTACTACCAAGATTTTGGATTTGTTCATAATAATCAAATTATATTTGGTCTTGTTTCTATCTTTCTAATTATTCTAGATACAATTTTAAAAAAAGGATCTTCCGTTATTTGAATTGGCTATCTCCGTCACTTGTAGTCATTAATGAATGATTGACAAATGATCCACTCAGATTGATCCAATTCGAACGTTTATTACTTTGGAGTTGTACGGAGATTTTTTTTTAACGTACTTGTCTACTTATCTCGGCGATTCATCGTGCATAACAAGAAATATGAGTATTATAGACTAATGTAGAATTGTAAGAGCACCCACTACAACTTATTTGAATGACAATTTCCATATATAGGTCTTATATTACTACTATAACATTTTGAACGAGAACAAACTCCATCAGCTTCCCTGACAGTTCCCAAAGTATGCAAATGATAAAAGTGGGTCCTCAAATTTGAAGATCCAGAACTGTTCCCTATAATATAATTTGGATGGACGCTGAAATGGTTATATGCGTGGAAGAGAAAATTAGTGTAAGATCTCAATGAGACTCGGAAAAAAGTAATGTAATTCGAAAAAAGGAAGGTTTTTACTCATATGGAAGTTTGCGCCTTATGTAGATGTAAGTTGGTGGTGTAAATTTGAAAAATACTAATATAGTAATATTACCAGCAAAGCTGAAATGACTGCTCTTAAAGCAGAAGAAATCTGGAATTGATTCAAAGTGTAAAGAAATACCTTGTTCCACAACCAAAACAAGCCACACAGTGCCCACAGGGAAGGAAAAAGCAGTCCCTAGGAGCATCGAAGCAAATAGCACAAAGACGCCGAATATTATTATTATATTCACCGTCTTGAAGCGGCTTTCCCTCAAGCGAACCCACAGCCAGACCTTCTTCAAGATCTTCATCCCCAGATACTGAATCATAAGACGAACCCAAGCTAGTGAGATCATCATCTTTACGAGAGAGAAGAGGAGCCCTCTCAGATCTTGAATCTTGAGATCTGTTTCTATCTCCATGATAACACTGGAAGGTGTTCAACATGTGATATACCAGCATCATGAGGAGAGTCATTCCACCTACAAGCCACAATGTTGAGAAAATGCTAGAAAAGAGGAATTCCGGTTTAAACGACAGAAAATGTAATGAGAAATATTAACCTATTCCAACGATATATGTAATCCATCTAGGTCCATAGGATAGCTTAACATTCCAGATATCAGTAGTTGTACCCTGAGAGAACAAATAAAACAAGCCTAAATTAGTTTCTTGAAGAATGCTAATTTTCATTGGAGTTGTTGTTCTTAAGGGACGGACATACTATAAAAAAACTCCACAAACAGTACAGCAATCAATGACTGTAATATTAGCGGGTATGTCAAAACACATGAAAGCAACTGAATTGGTTTATAGATCTTGAAAAGTAGAAACATCGCTTGAGATATATTGGTTAGTTTTTGATATCATGGATACATATGACACTAAAGTGCAGGGACTTGAACTTTAATTGCGGCACAATTTGGACATTAAATGACTTTACATCTAGTTGCAACTTGCAACTGGAATTGTTGGTAGTAAAGAATTAGAGATAGTTTAGGGAGACTGGAAGAAGGAGACAGAGAGACGGAATGGAAGAGTACAGTGATTTACAAATTTTTTTATACACCATCTCTATTTGATGCCCAAAAAAACGAGACAGACTATTTACAGAAATATATGGGGGGAAATACGGATTCACTCTCCTTTTCTTTTTAGAAAGTGATAATTTCAATATTTTTTTCAATATTTCCATATTGAGAGGGAAAAAAACATTACAAAACATAATCTTTGAGTTTATGACCAATAAAAGAAATTTTTTAGAAAGAAATTAAGGTTTGAAATAAAGGTTAGTGTAGGAACTCTGAAAATCTGCAAGTGGTTCTGGGACCAGGTTCTTAGAATAACTCCTTTGTATTAGAGTGTATATAAAATTCTGTTTTTCTGGTTAATAATATGCACAACACAAAGTTTCGTTGTGTTAAGATTAAATAGGTAAACAAACAAACCTATTACCGTTCTAAAGAAAAAAATTAGATACCTGGTCTGGACCTGGGGAAGTCAACACGGCAACATTGCTTCCGTGGAAATAAAATTTCAAACTACAAGAGCCAGAAGCCACAGCACAGTTGTAATATGCATTTGTTGTATTGTACATCAAAGCCTTAATCCCGAAGTTGAACTCCACCTATTTGACAGTCCAGAAAATAAATGTCAACCAAGGGGGTTATAAAATCAAGATGATTGGCAGAACTGAATAAAGGCAATCGTTTGTCCATCATCTGGATGGATGGACATCTTAAATGCGTCGCATTTAAAGAAGAAAAAACATGACTATTGGAGAAATCTGATCATTATTGCTTATATTTTCAGAGCCCACATCTAATTGGCTAGTTTTGCTTTTTTGTATTGGTTCTTCTCTGTTCTACTTTGAGTCACAAGTCATATGTATATCAAGTCTAGATCCTAAATTTATAATTTCCTTTCATAAATCATGTGAGATGACCAAGTGCCGCATATTTGGATAAGATTCTAAGCTAGCAGAGATTTTTCTACAAGTTTAGGTGCGATCTTATAAGAAAAATTATAGTTTCTTTATAAATTTGAAACTCAGTTCAAATTTAATTTTTTCAATCTGCTACAAAGAATCCAAAAGTTAACTGAAAGATGCAAGGCTGTTATATTACCTCCACTTCTTCTGGGTTCATATTGCCCAAGGCAATATAATAACTAGAGGACACAAAAATATCTTGTTGAACTGTACCACTGCCTGGAAAAAAAAACAGTTTGCAGATTATAAGTAAACAAAATATAAGTACTTTTGCCATTCAACTTTTCTCTCTTACCATGAATAGCATTCCATGACAATGTGGTATTAGGGTATGATGGATTTTCTAGCCATCGAGCAAAGCTTTCTCTTCCTGCAGTATATCACTTAATAAGTTAATCTTAAATAAGATGGCACACATATCTAATGACACACAAAAAGTTTCTATGGTATAAAATGCACAAATACTTTACAACAAACTATCAGGGTTATGGTTAGGTATGAAAAATAAACAATCCATACAGTTTACGGATTACAACCCCTTGTTGTTAAAGTATAGAGACGAAAGTCGAAACCATGTAACAACCTTATTTGAGAATGGATACCACGAAATTCATAGTTTTAGGTTATTTCCAACATAACAAAACGCAATATGAAATATGAATCAAATTTGATTAGGAATGGGTTGTAGGACAACCATTCGTATACGAATCTATATATGAAGAATTAAAAAAAAATCTCACATATAGAGTTATACTCTTGCTTTGCTTACAAAATGGTGATACAATGAAAGACACAACATTATGGAGCAGTTAAGCTTGTGCATACCTTCAGCAATTATAAGAATTAAAGATGACGTAGAGGAGTTCGTGCTGTATGAAATATTGATTTGAGACCCCTCGTTAAGAACGTAGATCCATTTCTAAACAGAAAAGGGATTATCAAAGTTATTTAACCTCTATTTGTTTTAACATTGATTCTTCGAGAAAATAATATCAAATATCTTGCCTTGTGATAACCAGAAGCAAGGGAGATATTTTGTGATTGAGACCAGGTATTGACGACATCACGTGTTGGATCTGTATAAAATCCGTAGAGATTTGGACCCGTCTTTGCATCATCTACTAGCTCCACCTGACATAAAGCATGCTGATTTATGAAATATGATAAAAGCCAAACAAACTCGTTGAGAGTGCATATATATATATATAAATGCTCAAAGTGTCGGTAGAATTGGGACGATTTGCTGACAGGGTAAGAGGGGGGGGGGAATACTTGCATCGTCACATCTTCTCAACAGAAATTAACATCAGCTATATTTTGACAATTACTTTGTATTAACATCATTTCCACCATTGTCTTCTGAGCAACCATACGATCAAGAATCTTGAACAACTTTTAGCTTCTTCCATCTAGTTTTGTTTCTTATTAAAGAAATAAATGTGCAGATAATAATTACCTTTACATAATCCACAAATAATGAACTAGGTGCTAAAAGGAGGGAGCTGTAAGGACCAAGTTGCAGATTCACAGAGCCATATACACCCACTATTAGAGTCAGTGAAACTGGAATTAAAAACGAAAAGGGCTACTTAGTCAAATAAATTAATCAGCTGAACAGGTACGACATGGTTGTCTAGTGCAACACATCAATATACACATGGGTTATTGCAAAACACATATGCGCCTGGTGCTAATTAAAATTTTCATTAGATAATTAACCAAGTAACTATCCTTAAACATTTGTATTAGGGGTTGAATTGGCTGTTTATTAGCATAAGATAGAGAAATCCAGCTAAGAAAATAAATATTAGTATTTTTTTTTTAAAAAAATTCAGCCTCAATATTTGCAAATGAATATGTACATATCTATGCTTAGGTTACTTATAATTTTGTACACTGACGTATCATCAGATTATGCTTTTAAACCAACCTATAAAAACTAACAACCAGTGCATTATTTCTCGACCACTTGGCAGTTAGTACACTCAAAGATAACTAATAATTTTTATTTGGACTGGGTAGTATATAATTCGTAGTCGTATTAAGCTTTCATTCTCAAGTATTTAGCTAGAGTCAGCTATTTAAAACCAAATGAGAAATCATCCTATATCGCAAAGTGTATTCTTCTTTGCCAATCATTTCTATCTAAAGCTACGTGTTCATCTATTTACCAAACAGACATCTTATTGAATTAATATTGAGTTAATGTTGTTTTCCCACCACCTATTTCTCTGTTTTTCCACCTATATATTTCCCCAAATACTAGTGTATGTAACATAATCCCGGGACAAAATCAAGATAGATTGACGCAAAAATTATTTAGTTAAAACATGCAAAGCATATAAACATAAAGGCTACGAACCAAAGAACCAGAAAGTGAGGATAACAACGACACAAGACCATGCGTCTTCTCTGTTCACTCTATTTGCAGGCGCTATCTCTTCGTTAGCTATGGAAGTTGCTGTTGCAGCTGTAGAAGACGACGGTACGTCCATCTATATATAGAGAGAAAGAATAAGAATGAAAGTTTTTATGAATATACAATTTGAAAATATTAATTCACTACTGAATTGATGTGAGTATACCTTGGGTTTAAGTGTTTAACAATGTTCTTGAAAATACCATTAGAGATATGAGTGAGAAAGTAAGTGGTAGCTACTAGTATTCATCACCACTTGGTCGTTGGAGTTTAACTCATGACTGGTTGTTGGATTTGTTAGATAGGAGGTCAAAAATTACGAATAATATTACAACAACTGTATCTATATTTATAACATATTTTTACTTTAGTCCTTTGCCAAATCACTTATTCCTTCTTCTTTTTTCTGTGCATCCAAAGCAAGAAAGGAGAATAGTGAACTCTAGAGGGCTCATTTATAAAGTAAAATAACACGATAACAACAACTCTCCTATGTTACAATGGACTTGTTACAAAAATTCACTAATAGTAAAGTAACAGTAATCAACACTTCGTAATAGTTTATGTTTAATGTTGTTAATTTTTAACAACAACTCGTATATCAAAATGGGGAAACAATACTAAGGAAAATTCCACGAATCTATTTTAATTAGTCGTGATCGTGTTTGGAGAACTGCTTCCTGTTATTATGAGTAATGATACGTTCACTACTCTAAGGCCTCGTTTGGTTGTATCATTAGTATCTCGGGATTGGACTACTAATCCCGTGGACCCCACAAATGCTATGTTTGGCAAAACATTAGACTCCGGACTAGTTATCCGGTCCGAACTAGAAATGATGGCAAAAATGTGCATTTTCAATACCATAGGGGGTGGTATTAGGAATAGTCCAATTCCGGATGTATTACTTATCCGGCCTTCTTTTCAAATCTCATTCATAATACTACCGGATTGTTAATACCGGGATTAGTAATCCCGCAACCAAACGAGGCCTAACACTTCTCTTTACACTCCTTGTGAGAGAGTGAAGTTAAAAACGCTACAGAACAAAATTGTAAATTTTGTTTTTACTTCTCTCACAAGAAGGTGAAGTGGTTGGATTTTGCGAGCTGTTTCTATCGGTATTTATGGATTGATCACGAGTCGAAATATGGTTAAAGTTCATATAAATTAAGATAATTAGAAATTAGTTCAATAAATAATATATATATATATAATCGAAGTAAAATGAATTGCAATTAGAATGAATAATTCATAAATAACGAATCCAAAAAATTTAGGAAATAATGAAAATAAGAAGTGTAAGAAGAACTATTACACTATTGAAAATATATTTACTATATTATTATCAATATGATATTCTCCTAAAGCTATTTAAGTCTGAGTACAATTCTCACTAATTAAACAAAAAAAAAATCAAAAGAATTAATAGCAAAAAACGAAAAAATATATGAAAATACGATAAATCAGGAAAAAAAAATCGGAAAAATATAAAACATGAAAGCCTAATAAATTTTAAAAAAAAAATCGGGAACCCGAAAAATGGTAAAAAAAATAATTCAAAAATCACTAAAAAAAATTAGAAAATTTGAGGTCAAGCTAAAAAGTTCAAAAAACAAAAAAATAGCAAAAAACTTTAAAAGTTACAAATGCTTAAAATTTAAGGCAAATACATAATAAGTGTTACCCAAACATTTTATTCCCAAAAAACACTACTTTATCTTTCTCATCTCAAACCACCACAATATACGTTGCTCTCGTTTGGTCGCATTTTATAAGTATGAAAGTTTACTTTTACATGGAGGTAGAAAAGTTTATTTTTAATTACGTAAATGTTGTTTGATGAACTACAGAAAAATATATTTAAAAGAAAACTGTTGTTTGATAGAAAACACTGCATTTTACTATTTTGTAATAAAATACCAATATATATCATTTTCTTTTATCTTTTTTTTTTTACCAAACCAATTATATGAATAGAAACAAGAATAGTTTATTTCTAACTTGAATTGAAGTTCTTTTTTTCTTTTTCTAAACAACATGAAATTATTATTTTGGAAGAAGAGTGTTGTTTAATACGGAGTAACTTTTTGTACTACTTCTTCCGTTCCGAAATAAGTGATATGTATTCTATTTTGATACGTCCTAAAATAAATATCGAGTTTCAGTTTTTAGTAAATTTTCTCTTTTTTATTTTTTGAAATATCTCTTATTGGTAGTTAAATCATATCAAATTTACAACTATAATCTCATATTATAAGTAAGAAATAGTTTTTGTTTAAATTTTTTGATATTATAATCTCATGCTATTATCTCATATTATAATCTTATATCAAAAATTTTTGTTGATTTTTTAGTAAAATTGGTTCAAATCCTTAAACAACACAGTTTTCAAAGCAGAACATTTATATTGGAACGGAGAGTATAAATTATGTCTTCCCAATATTTATATAATTTTTATCATTATCTGAAGTAATTAATGATAACGGAATATAAGTCTAGAAATATTATTTTATCGTACATTAGTTATACTTAATAAAGACATGTAGAGAGAATAACGGAGAAAGAGAGATTTGGGGGGGCCAACTAACATATGTTAGCTTAACAGTGAACAGTTGAACACAATTTAGCACGTAACCTAGATTAGCATGGAATGATTTTAATAGAAGTATATATGTTTATGCATAGTCCAAATGTTCTATCATACTTCTCTATTTTTTTTCGTGCTTCTTACTTATTTTATCCACAAAAAATTCTAAAAAACTTAAAAAAAATTGTACAATTACTATAATGCATGTATCAATATATTCCAATAATTATTTTTTTTTTTTTAAATCCATACAAAATTTATTTTGGAATAAATGTATAAATTAGTGTAAATTAAACATTGTATATTAAAAAAATTGTCTAAAACAATATTATGTTCAAATGTTTTAAAATTTGAATACAATATAATATAAAAGTTTATAAAGTTGCGGTATAAGTTGTGAAAATTTAAATTTTGAGTGAAAATAAGCAAGTGAGCACAAAAGAAGGTAGAGAATAGGGGATGAAAGATTTAGACTCAAGCGTATATCCAACTTTTAGTTTAAAACAACTCTAGCTAATATTTTAGTAATTGAGTTAATACCAAATAATGGTATTATTTTATTTTTTTCTCAATTATGTTACAAGCTAGTTTATTAAAGAGAGCTTAGAGATGTTGGTAAAAAGTTTTGGTTTCCATCATGTTAAAAAAAAATTAGATTTTCGCTTGACAGTTACGACGAAGTCGTTAGCTTTAAGTTTAGCGAATGAGTCAAAACCAATTAAAAATTCGTATCAGATACTTTGTTTTCCGAAAAATGTGTAAATCATAATTTATTCAAATTTCGTGTCGGGATAAGCCCGTCCCGATCCTACGGGATCGGGAATAGTCGAAACTCGACTATTGTCAGGACAAAATCGGATTTTTTTTTTACTTCCTAATTCAATCGGATCGAGTCCCGACTCTACCCTATTCCTAGATTTGACCATTATGGACTTGCTCTTCAGTTGTCATATGAAGCTAAATATACCAAGTCGTAAGAATATAATAACCGGGTTTCAACACTTAATATTGTTAAGTCATTTTATTTTGTTTTTATTTTATTTCTTTATCTCTACTTTTCCTTCTTGCAAGTATAATCATCTCATTATACGAAGAAAATTTTTAAAATGAAAAAAATATACTCCTAATTGTTCTAGATAATGTGATAAACCGGAGTCCTTTCAAATGTCGAGCTAATTATAAGTAAAAAAAGTATACTTTTAACATGAATGAATAATTTCAGTTAAAAGTGAAGTATACTTTTCGTATACAGTAAAAAAAAAAAAAGATACAATAGAAATCCTATAAATTAATACTTATGGAACCACCAAAATTTATTAATTAAAAGAGTTATTTATTAATCGATAAATTAATAATTATTAATTTATATATTAATTAATATTTTATTAATTTATAATGAAATATTCAATTTACAAACACATTTCAAACTTCCACTTAATTATTGTATAATGCATGTACGTATATCAAATGAAGGCCCAATTTGAAAGAACCCTTCAATCTCCCACCTTATTATGCTTCTTATGTTCAATGTATCATTTTATGGGCATTAAAAAATATTTTCTATATAAATACAAGATCAATTGAGTTATTTTTCAAAAAACATTCATAAATCATTCATGTAATATGTAGTATATAAGAAATTATTAATTTATATTTTATATGGGACCTATAGAAATTATCAAAAATATATTATCTTATAATTTTAACGAATTATTAATTTAACACTTTATCCCCAAGTCGGGACCGACCAAAAATATTATCTTAGAGAGTTTATTAAATAATCGAGTATTAATTTATGGAGTTTCTACTGTACCTTTTTCATGGAATCGTAACTTCCAACAAAAGTCTACTTGTGAAACTTAAAGTTAAGCTTTTTGTTCATTACCAAACAAGACACCGCTTGCTCGGTCAGTCTAACTGCGCCAACACTTTCCCCATTTCAATTTCAAATAATAGGAATAAGAGAGCAAGTTCCTCGAACAACCATTCTCACACAAAAAAAAATAATAGAAATCTATTACATAAGTAATCCGTAAAACACAGCCAACACAAACATGTCCGGCACCCACAGTCTTAAAAGGAGAAGCGGAAGAAAAAAAGTAATTTACAAAAAAAAAAAAGAGATCCGGGCAAAGTATTTATCCAGGAAAATGAAAAAAAAGGACTAGTAACATAAACTAATCCACAACCGATCCTGCTAACAGCGGACTTGAAAGATACGAAAAAACGACACTGGCCAGACATAACCACCACTCTTCTCCATGCTCAAAAGATTTTATTTATCGTTGTGCTCGTAAACAAACAGTTGAACCCATTCAACAAAACAGGCATGTATCTATGCATACGATTTTGTTTCATTACAAAACTCAAAACCCTCCGACCCTTTGCCTTGAACCACCGCTACCATACGCAGATGTAGCATTACCCGCACCGGGACAATCTCTCGCCCAATGACCAAATTGGTGACACTTGTAGCACTCAGTCGATCCCCCACCACCACCTCCACCTCCTCCGCCGCCTCCTATATTACCGCCACCATAAGAAGAAACCGCATTAGAACCAGGACAATCTCTAGCCCAATGCCCACTTTGGTGACACTTGTAGCACTCACTTGCTCCTCCACTACCACCTCCTCCTATGTTACCACCACCACCACCTCCCCCTATGTTACCACCATCATAAGAGGAAACATTATTAGAACCAGGACAATCCCTCGCCCAATGCCCATATTGATGACACTTGTAGCACTCAGTTGATCCCCCACCACCACTATTACTTGTAATTCCAGATCCAAATGATGACAGTGTTGGACAGTTTGCAGGGCTGTGACCTGTTCCACCACAGAGATTGCAACTCGCATTCATAATCATCCTAGCGGACCCACTTGGAGTAACCATAGAACCACTGTGTTGGTTTCCAGTATTACTCAAGTAATCTGGTACTGGAACTATAGAACCACTTCCATCCTGCGGCTTGTTCATTAGTTGCAATAAAAGCTTACACTCGGATGAGTAATTTACCTTTTCGGCTTTGACCACAGTGGATTTCACTCGTTGTTCGTCACTGAATGTCTCTTCCTTAACTTTCAACTTAAATGAGTATTTTTTGAATAGAACTTGGTGTGTGATTTCCGCAAACTTTTCGTCATTCTGCTCTTCATATTTCAAAAAATAGAGATCTTTTGCAGATACACCCATGATATCCTCCCCAGATTCTTGAAAAGCTGTAACCCATGTTAAACCAGTATGGTCTTGTATCTGAAACTGGAGAATATACCTGTAATCACATTTATCAACAGTTTGGTCACATCTATCACACCGCCAATTCCCATCTCCGTTATTCGTAACCTTTTTATTGCATTGACGGTCACCAATCATAACAGGACATGCTGTATAACAAAAATTATCAGCTTTTATAAAAGAAATCGAAGCCTTGACCGCAATCCAATCTGGTTTCTCAGACGTCCCTAATTTCTCATCTTTAATCTGGGATATAGTTTTATTCACATCACTTTTTCCCACACTCATCTCCCGAGATAAAGAGATAGCTGGTATATTTTTACCCTCGTTTTCAAACCACTGTTTTAGCTTATAAGCCTCTGGAAAATCAGGGTCTATAATCAACTGACTCGAACTTATAGTACCCACCGATCTTCCATTAAAATCGCTAACTCTACCAGCTTTCACAACCAATACCGGGAATACCCCTGAATCACACATATTTTGCACTTCTAACCCTTCTGAATTACAAAAATTTCCCCACAAGGTTAACTCGACGCTACGTCCTGACATATCCTTCAAATGCATTGTCCTTTTTTGAGTCTCCTCTCCGTTTTTTCTCATTATCGAAGAGGAAGGACTTACATAAGAAACCACTCCAATCAAGTCGACAACATCATTGTTCGACATACTCTCCACATCAGCTATAGGACGAAAATGGAACTGCTGAGGTGGAATCGATTTATCATCCTCGAGACAAGGCTGCACCGTAGACATACTTTCAAGCATAATCTCATGCTCGTTGCGAAGATGATTAAAAGCTTTCTGAGCAGGTTTCAAGCTACCTTTCGAAATCAGATATATTTTACCAACCTCTATCTGATTATAAAATTGATCCGCTACAGCATTAAAACACGTCGACCTAATTTCACCCCCATCAGAATCAAGAAGATCGAAAGAAAATACTTTCCCATCCCCACGAGCATTATTATAACGTCTAAGTTCGGACTTGGCTGTAACCCTGGCCTTAATTGTCCATCTTCCTTGATAAGGGTTCAAAGCAGCTATAGGGATAATCCTAGGAGGAGCTTCGTTTTTAGATATTGGTCCTCTGTTCATATACATAGGTGGTGGCTGTTGATAAGGAGGTTGTGGTTGACGCCCATAGTTGTTCATGGGAGTCCTTATATTACCCATATTACCCCCACCAGTTTCTGATGTTGGATACATTGGATTAGAATTCGATGCATTAAATCGTCCTGGTTCAGAATTTCCACCCAAGGAACCCCCACCGTAAGAATTACCAACATTGGGTCTTAAATTACTGGGCACTGGAGCCGAGGGAGTGGTAGAGGGGAGCAGTGCAGGTGCAGCCATTGATTGCTTTATTTCACTAATAGGATCACACTTGTCAAGTATCACATTTAATTCGATGATGATAATTATCCTGTCAAATACAAAATTCTCATCAATTAAGTTATTACTACAACAAGATAGAAAACTTAATCGCAATGCAATACAATAGTCACATGGACATCAACTTATTTGCAATTAAAGTAAGGTCCATACTAACTGTAAACAGAACAGAACTGACATATTTAGTCTTTTCAAACTCCAGTGTAGTAACTGCCAACTATGGTAAGAAAAATATACAATTACATCTCATATTCTACTGTTTAAGACTATAAAACCATAGTTCAGTCATTTTAATTATTTTGACAAATTTAGATTATTTCATAGAATGAAAAAACATATCCACCCGACCAACCCATTTGTAAGTTATCAGCAATGCCATAACTAAAAAACGATACATTACTGCCTAAAAAACTATGCAGAGAACCTTTTTACAAGCAGATTTAGACTACTTTCCTTAATGAGATTGCAACAGACATCATGCTTATAAAAAAATCTACAAACTTCCACCCTTGTTACACGCAGATTCATCTTGAATAGAACTAGAAACAACATAAACCACAACCGATTATGATTATGATTATGAGTGGTGTAGGCCCGTTACCAAAACACCAGAAAGAATGGGACACATGGGTAGTTCCTTCTATGGTCCTTGCAACTATACAAAAACAAGTACACTCTAAATTATCATGGCGACGGTGACAGAACAGAACTCGAAAAAACGATATGAAAACTATACACTGCCATTTCACAATGTTCATCTTTAAGGTGCATACTAATAGACCTGGTTCCAAATCTAGTTTCATTTCCACTCTGAAACTCTCAAAAGCCAAACAGAATTTGAGCTTAATCATATATCGTTAGAATTTACAACAAATAAATAAATATCCTCTGCTAAATTCCTATTACATGTAATTCTGATTACTCTATTGGCTCCAGCAATGAACAATGAAGTGGCTACAAAAAAAGGCAAAAAAGATATGCACATGAGACAGCTTTCTTTAAGGCTGGGAAAGAAGAGGTTCACCCGGTTAAAGCTTCTAGATTTTAGGCACGGTGCAAAAATGTTATAAGGTTATAAAATTGGCCAACCAAATGCAATGCCAAAAAAACTGCAATTTAAACAACAACACAACAAGTTCATGAACTGTTTGGCTACAACTATAAAGGAAAGAAGTTCTTATTTTCTTAAGTTTGAGAACAAGTCTGTTTTCATGAAGTGTAATAGAATAAGCTTTAACAAACCAGAAATGCAAAGGACACAATTAACATTTAGACTACTAAATCCAAATCCATGACCATGTATGGATTTTATAAGAACGGGACTAGAGAAATTGATATTCACCAAATACCCCCCTCCAAAGCATATTTAGAAACAATTATATGTTTTGGAGGGGGGTATTTAGAAACAATTATATATTTAGAAACATATTTAGAAGTTGATCAGCATAAAAGCTAAAAAATTCTGGTCTTTTTGCTGAAAAGGCTGGAAGCTTTAAGCTGGAAAACCCCAGCTTTTTTTCCCTACTAACCACCATGCAACCAAAGAAGCTCTCAACTCCAGACCATTTTCTGAGGTCCGGTGAGTATATTTAGACACATCGACAGTCAAAAACAACAAACAAGCACGAAATATAATACAAATAGAATCAAAAAGTCAATAATGAGTAAATACCTTCAGAAAATTCCCCAGAATTTAAATATAAAATCCATAAGCTCCCCCCACCCCAAACAACCATCAAGCTTTGATCCATATATGATCTATCTAAAAGTTTCTAGCTTTTTAACAGGAAAAAGAGCTGAAAACCTCATATTCAAAGAAAGCCAAGCAAATTAAAGTCTAGCTTTTTAGAAGAAAGAACTTGATCTTTAAAGATGCAAACACACAAGCTCTTAATCTCAATTCATTTCCTAACAAATAATAAACACAAACCCACAATAAAAAAATTTGATCTTTAAAGATGCAACCACACGCTCTTAATTTCAATTTAATTCCTAACAAATAATACACACAAACCCATAGTAAAAAAATTCAAACAAGAGCTAAAATCAAACTCAAGAACCAATTTAAACAACTAAACTCACCTTAAATTTAAAGCTCCTAGCCTTTCAGCAAGAGGACAGAAAAATATTTTGATTATTTTATTAAAAAAGAAAGCAATTGATATACATACACACAACCCCAATTACCACCAAATAAGCCCTAAAATCATACCAAAGAATGAAAGAACCGATACAAACGGATACTGACACACGCCTAAGCAAAAAGAAAAAAACATGATCTTGAAAACTGCAACCAAAGAGGCTCTTTTTTAAATCATTTCCAAACAAACAATGCAAATGAAAGAAGATACACAACCCCATAATCACCAAACACTAAACAAGCCCTAAAATCAAAACCTCAGAACCGATAGAAACAACTAAACTCCCACTAAATTCAATCCAAACAGCTTAAAATATTAGCTTTTTCAGGAAAAAAGACAACAAAACCCAGATTTAAAGACGGCTAACCAAATGCAGTAGCTGTTAAGCAAAAAGGCTTGATCTATAAAGATGCAACCGAACAAGCTCTTAATTTCAATTCAATACCAAAAGAACAATGCAAAGATACATACAGACACCAAACAAGACCTGAAGTCAAAACACATGGTTAACCAAACGCAATCTAGGTTTTAAGCTAGAAAAAAAAAAATTGATCTTGAAAACTGCAACTAAACAAGACCTAATTTCCTAGTTGTGATTTTCTAACAAACAAAGCAATTAACACACACAAACAAAACCCCATAATCACAAACACCAAAGAATCCTGACAAAACATGGATACAATCATGCAATCTAGCTGTTAAGCAAAAAGGCCTGATCTCTACAAATGCAACCAACAAACCTCATAATCTCAATTCATTTCCTGAAAAACAATCCAATTGATATAAACACCCATAATCACAAACACCAAAAATCCCATCTTTTAAAAAACCCAAGAACTCGATAAATAAAAGCATATACACAACAAAACAAGCTATTAGTCAATATTCATTTCCTATCAAATTGCATTTCCTAAAATTGCTATTAGTCTCAACAAAACAAACAAGCCAACTAATCATTATCACAGACACCGAAAAGTCCCTAAAATTCAAAATATATAAAAAAGAGAAGCAGAAACATAGAAAAGTCAACTGTTCATAAGCATGAGCCAACTCAATTCATTCCCTAACAAACAAGCCAACTGTTCATAACCACAGACACCCGAAAAGCCCTAAAAATACCATATAAAGAAACCCGAGAAGCGGAAACATAACAAAGAAAGAAATTGGGGACATACGATCGGCCCTGGATGTAATTAAAGGTATACTGAATGAGCTGTACAATGGACCCAATCTGCAATGTCTTCGACTTGACTAAATCATTCGTCTGCGTGCCGAGCATGCCCTGTTGTCCTTGCATCCCGTCGGATATCACAACTCTGTACCTCTCTTGGCTGTTCTGAGTGCTACTTATCAGCCTCAAATCCGTCACCTGCAACACCGGCTTGAAGCTCTCCCCCGTTGCTCCGTTCTGAAGCTTCTCAATCGCACCCGATGTCAGACTCATCGCACCCTCCATCTTGTGTATCTATATCTATATATGTGTGTGTGTGTTTTATATATATAGAGAGAGAGAGAGAAAGGGGGAGGGGGGGGGGGGGGGGGGGGGGGGAGTTTGTGTGTTGAAACCATAGTTGTAGACGGGAGAGAAGAAAGAACCCAATACATAAAACAAGCTCTTAATCTCAATTCATTTCCTTGAATTCCTTCCAAATAAACCCATAATCTCAAAAACCCAAAAAGCCCTAAAAATCCTATCGTTTTAAAAACCCAAGAACCCAATACATAAAAGCAGATAGACGATAAAAACAAGCAATCAATCTCAACCCATTTCCTAATAAGCAAACCAACTGTTCATAATCTCAAACACCCAAAACGCCCTAAAAATCCCATCTTTTTAAAAACCCAAGAACCCGATACATAAAGCAGATAGACAACAGAACAAGCAATCAATCTCAATTCACCTTTTAACAAACAAGCCAACATTTCATAACCACAACACCAAAAAAAGCCCTAAAAATCTCATATGAAAAAAGAAACCCGACAAGCGAAAACATAAGTAAGAAAGAGTTAAACATACGATCGGCCCTGGATGACGTTAAAGGTGTACTGAGTGAGCTGAACAATGGACCAAATTTGCAAGGTCTTCGACTTGACAGATCGTTCTTCTGCATGCCGAGCATGCCCTGTTGCCCCTGAGTCCCATTGGAAATGACAACTATGTACCTCTCTTGGCTGTTCTGAGTGCTGCTTATCAGCCTCAGATCTGTCACTTGTAAAACCAGCTTGAAGCTCTCCGCTGTTGCACCATTCTTCAGCTTCTCTGTTGCACCTTCCGTTAACCTCATCGCACCCTCCATCCTATATCTATCTATATATTATAGAGAGAGGGAGTTGTGTTTTGAAACCCTAGTTGTAGATAGATAAAAAAAGCAGATGAACAAGACCAGCAATCAATCTCAATTCACTTCCTAACAAACAAACCCATAATCCAAAACACCAAAATTGCCCTAAAAGTCCTATCTTTAAAAAAACCCAAGTACCGGATACATAAAAGCAGACAGACAACAAAACAAGCAATCAATCTCAATTCATTTCCTAACCAACAAACCCAAAACCTCAAAACACCGAAAAATCCCTAAAGATCCCATCTTTTCAAAACCCAAGAACCAATACATAAAAGCAGATAGACAACAAAACAAGCCATCAATTCATAATCAGAAACTCCGTAAAAGCCCTAAAAATCGGAGGAAAAAAAAAACCGAGAAGCAGCAACATAAAAAAATAAGAGTTTTAACATACGATCGGCCCTGGATGACATTAAAGGTGTACTGAGTGAGCTGCACAATGGACCCAATCTGCAAGGTCTTCGACTTGACTAAATCGTTCTTCTGTGTCCCGAGCATGCCCTGTTGTCCTTGGGTCCCGTCGGAGATCACCACTCTGTACCTCTCTTGGCTGTTCTGCGTGCTGCTTATCAGCCTCAGATCTGTTACTTGTAAAACCGGCTTGAAGCTCTCCGCTGTTGCTCCGTTCTTCAGCTTCTCTATCGCACCCTCCGTTAGCCTCATCCCACCCTCCATCCTGTATAGAGCAACAACATCAAATTCCTTAATTTTTTCCTCAAGTTTATAATAAAAAAACCGCACACTTACTATATTAACATCCCTATATTAACCATTCAACTTTATATAATTTTCAGTTTCCCTATATTAACATCCCTATCATTACAAACCATATAGGGTCCGTTTGGTAACAGCTTTTTTGGTCAAAAATCGTATTTTAAAAAATCTGTTTTAAAAATCCACTGAAAATGTAGATTTTAAAAATCTGGATCTTTTTACCTTCTTTGCCTAAAAATCTGATTTTTAAAAGCTAAATAATCTGACTGTCCAAAAACCCACAAATTTTTAAATTTTAAAATATAAAATCCAAAAATCAACTAAAAAAAAATCTATTACACCATATTTTGTTGTTTTTCTATCTACCTTTCCCCCTCCAAATTTTTTTTTTTTTTTATTTCCACATATGTGCCAAAAAAGGAAGAGCTGACAAGTTTTTATTATTTTATTGCAAGGGTAATTAATACAGGGACTATTTTTTGATAAAATTCCATAAGAAAAGGAATATGTATCATTTAAATACACTGATACTACTGCTCAATATATATATACATATATATATCCTAATTGTAAATGAGAGAGAGGAGAAGAAGGGCATTTACTTGATGATTATTTGATGGATTGTATTATTTATATAGATTTGTGTGTGTGTGTGTGTGTGTGTGTGTAGAGAGAGAAAGGGGGAGAGAGAATTGTGTATTGGAATTGGAACCCTAATAAGTTGTAGAGATGAGATGGAAAATAAGAAGAAGCGCGAAAATGTTTATTGGATTTGGGATTATTATTGGGTGGGGTGAAGTAAACTTGTATAGTAATACTCCTTTCTTTTTTTTTCTTTTTTTGGTCTTCTTTCTCTTAACTTTATACTCTTCTGTTAATATTTAATTATCCAATATGCGTAATTTTAATTGATTTATAACTCATATTAAAATTATCGAAATAAATTTTTTTAAATCTAATCGTAAAATTTAATAGTCCTTTATTGTTTTGATTTTTTGGTCCTTATTTCTCTTAAGTTGTACTCCTCTGTTCCTATTTAATTGTCTATTATGAAAATACATGTGCAATTTTGATTGGCTTATAACTAGTATCAAAATTATCGAAGTGAATTTTTTTTAATCTAATCGTAAAATTTAATAATCCTTTCTTGTTTTGATTTTTTGGTCCTTCTTTCTCTTAAGGTGTACTCCTCCGTTTCTATTTAATTGTCCACTATTAAACTACGTGCAATTTTAATCGGCTTATAACTTGTATCAAAATTATCGAAATGAATTTTTTTAAATCTAATTATAAAATTTAATAATTCTTTCTTGTTTTGATTTTTTGGTCCTTCTTTCTCTTAAGTTGCATTCCTCCGTTCATATTTAATTGTTCATTATGAAATTACGGGCAATTTTGATCGGCTTATAACTTGTATCAATTTTTTTTTTTTTAAATCTAATCATAAAATTTAATATTTTTTTCTTGTTTTGATTTTTTTGGTCCTTCTTTCTCAAATTGTTCTCCTCTGTTCCCATTTAATTATCCATTATGAAACTATGCACAATTTTGACCGGCTTATAACTTTTATCAAAATTGTCGAAATGGATTTTTTTAAATATAATCATAAAATTTAATATTTGAACTATATGTTCAATTTTTTAAAAAATTTATTCCGACAATTTTGATATAAGTTCGTGACCGGTCAAAATTACACGTAGTTTCGTAATAGATAATTAAATAAGATATGATACGGTACTTTTATCATTTTTATTGATTTTAGATCTCTAATAATTTTCATTTGATATTTTACTTTATGCTAAGCTCCAACGATTACCAAGTGTGTTAGACCATGCAATAGCTGAAGCTTATAAACTAGCAGATTATGTAAAATTAGACAGATTAAGTGGATTAGACGGTTGATTTAGCCTAAATACCGTCTTGCACATTTTTGGAACATTGAATTATACTCGCAGCTTTTAAATATATATATATATCATTCTATTATAATAAATCAACCCAAGTTAAATAAATCTGCCCAATTTAGTAACTTTTTTTCAAAAATACCCCTACACTCTACACATTTATATTAATTACAATAATATCATACTCACATAAAAATATAAAAAATAAAAACTAATAAAATTATTTTCCTCTCCTTAACAACAAAAATTCTTTTAAATTTTAAACTATGTTTCCACGTATTTATATCATAACTATACATATTTTCTATATTTCGCATCGTCTCATACGCGTGTTGGACACGATTACTAGTATATATATATATATTAAATAATATCAAACTATCAATTATCCTTTTTTATAAGATTCACACTATGCATCTCCTGGTAAAGAGTCTGGGTTCTGCCTAAATAGGTTAATTAGCAATGATGGTTTTGTGATATTTACTCATTGCTCCAAATAAAAAGAGTTTGGTTTAAAACTTGAATGGGATATTAAAAGAAAATTGAAAGCTCGCTTTTTATGTTGAAAAAACCTACATGTTTATCATTTTAGCATATCTCATGCAGGTTTAGTTATGTTTTCGTTCTTTACAAAATTGATAAAATGAACTTGGTTGTATTTACGGTGAAGAATTGATTGTACATTCCATCATAAGTTGATACTAGATGGAATAACCATCAATTCCTTTTTATGCACACTAACATTTTTTTAGGGAATATAATATAGTTCGTTTATAATATGGCTATATGTACCGTATAAAACACAAACTAATTAGCGGAATATACTGATGAATTCACATTAATTATTTATAAGCTTGTGAAGCAAATTTTCTTCTTTTTATTCCTTTCATACCATAATTAGTGTGTTCTTTGTTCATTAATATGATGACATATTCCTATGGTCATTTGCCATGAAATGGAGTTAGAAGAACAATGGGTGGAATGTTATCATATCGAGATGAAGAATAAAATTAGAACTTTATTTTATGTAAGATTTTTTAATTTTCGTCAATATCTTATTACGGATAATCCTAACAACTTCAAAAGAGAAAGACTCGCTTCTTCAATGTGTTTGTTGTTTATAAACTTTTTGTTAAGAACTAAGGTCTCGTTTGTTTGCAGTACTATTTTTATATGATTAGAAATACCGTGGGATAAGTGTTGTACTACAAATATACCGGGACTAAAAAATTTTAGTATCTCTTCACTATTTCTAATACTGCTCAGATGTGATATTGAAAAAGATGGTATTCGGTAGTATTTGAAGTACAGTCAAACTGTTAATACCGAAGCGAAATACTCAAACAAACAGAGTATTAATAGGCCCACTGCATTTGCAGTACAGTCCCATCCCAATACAAATTCAAACAAACACGCCCTAAGGGACTGTGTAAGGTTTCTGAAAAAGAAATACAAATTTTGCCAAATAAATAAGCCTAATAGATAAAGTATGGATTGATGATGAACTCACCAAAATAGATAAGGAGCTTTAGTGTAATACTAACTTTGGGGATATAGACAGTTGTGTTCAGTGACACGTGTAGTGATGGGCTGCACGTGTGTTGAGTGAGTGCTTAGTGGGTTTCACTGGCGGTTTTCTTCTCATGGACTAATTGACCAGCCCATTTCAACTCAAAGTTCTTTTGTATCAAATGCTTTGGTTGGTAACCGAGTATATCACGTTCATTATCAGAATTTAATCTCTGACACATAAGAAATAGGTTAACTCCAAATGAGGATTATTAATTATAAAAAAAAAAAAAAAACTCATTTTATGCATTTTTTGTTATATAACTCAAAATATTTGTTTAAACAAATCGGAAAAAATAATGCAATTGTGATTATAGTTACATCAATTATTACAAAAAAAGAAAGTTACATCAATTATTTATAAGAGAAAGTTATGCATAATTTAATTTCAAACAAGTATAAAAACTAGTGTAGGATAAAAATCAAATTTAATAATGATATTGTTTAGACCAATATTATGTCCATTTAAAAAAAAAAAATTGTGTATTATATATTGTAGAAGTTTATAAACGTAAGAAACAAGTCGTAAAAAAGGTGAAATTTGAACGAAAAGATCCATGAAGACAGGAAATGAGCATATAAATGGGGTAGAGCAGAATGCACACCATTAACTTAGATCTATGGCTTTTGGATAGGGGTGTGAATAAACGAAATAAGTCATGTGTTCGTTTTCTTAAGCATTCGACTCAACTTTGTTCAATTTTAAGTAAACCAAATATGAACAAAAATACACCTTTCATTCAATAAATAAACCAAATACTATATTGTTAATATACATAGTTCACCATTCGCGGAACACTAGTCAATAGTATGACATGGAGTTGAAATTTTTTTGTTGCAAAATATGTCTCTTATCTTATGTAATGCCGTCATAGTCTTGAATACAGTATATGGAAGATGTTACTCCACGGATATTATTTTTCCTTTTCAAAATCTTGGAACACATAATGAAACAGAAAGCTATTTTTAAGTTGTAGCAGGCATACATTCATCGGATCACATACAAAATCTTCAAGTATCAAGGAATTTATATGACCTTTCTTCTTTCAATTTAGCTTTTGACACCAGCTAGCTAATCCTTAATGCTTATTTAGGTGATCAGAAAAACAGTTATATCTAAATAATGCATGGTAACAAGATGCTTTATCTTTCCTATCCTTTTCTCTTTCAATTCATACTCGTATTACTACACAAGAGATAGTACTGTTTAGAGCAAGTAGACTTAAAAAACATGTTGCACACTAGATCGCTTTAAACATCTAGCCTTAAGTTTTCGCTTCTCGAGAGTATGAAACAATAATCTATATTTATTGGGTCATCATTGACTTAACAAAGAAAATTCATACTCGTATTCAAATCTAGTCGATCATAACTGCATCAAGTTCATAACACTGGCATAATTTTAAGAGCATCATCAACGTCGTATCCAACACATAAAATCGGTTTAGGGCACCTTGAATTACTAAAAAGACCGAGAAGTTCCTGGAGAAAAGAAAAGGAGAATAGCGGTACTTCTTCTTGATGTCTCAAAGTATCCTCTCAATCTCTTCAAGAAGACGTTCCTTTTCATTTGCCAAATCATCATTGTTCTTTTGTAGCTCTTCTATCTGTTTTGTTTGTTCAGAATCCTTCCTGAAATAAAGAAACAAAAGATTATCGAAACATTTAATTATATATCCTTCCTGAAATAATTAATAGGTTGTGGACATAAATGTTGTCTTTTTCAAAAATATACACTGTCAATATAATTAAATAATGGTGTGTTTGGAATCAACTTAAGAAGGACCTTTTTTTCTACTCCAATAAAGAGGAAATCAAAAGCATAACGATTTGGAATTCTTGTAACCTCAACTAACATTAACCACTGTATAGCATATATCAATATTTGCAGGCACATAGGGCATCGGAAGCTTCAATTTCTAAAAAAACAAACTGTTGAGTCTTTTGACTGTTCTAATTGAGGTTTTAAAAAAGAGTTGGGATCATCCAACTTTAAACACTAACTCAGGTTTTATGCTGGCAAACCAAATGCCTCGCAACTTGTAGCAAGAAGGATAAACTGGGCCTTAGAAGCAGCAGCTAATTAAACAATTCTGAAACATGTACAGAAGCAGACGTGCAATGACAGCATCATTTTGTAATATAGAGGGATAATTTTGTAGTACCTATTCATGAAAGAAAGGTTGAGTTTGAGCGACCTCACTTCCTTCTCAAGATTTTCACACCGCTTCAAGATCGATTGGATGTCTGAGGGGATTGGAGGGGTCAGATTTCTCTCTTTTGCCTCTGCCATTCTACAGGACGAAGATCAATCACGAGTTAAACTTTTATGAATATTGAAAATACTAAAATTATGTAATAGAAAGTACGATCGAAAAGTACATTCACTTTATAACGCATAAAAGAAGCACATGTTCATATTCTTTCTAATATGTTTTTATGGAAGCTCTTGCAGAAAAAAAGATGAAAGAGAACATAGTAGAGTTTGCTAGAGGAGGTAAGAAATACTCTTCTATAGAATGGTCAATGCACCTTTTGAGGACTAGAAGAGGAACCTTATTTAGTTAAAACAATGCTACCAACAACTTCATAAAAGTGAACATCTTTTGTAAGTGTAAGAACTACTTTTTCTAGAATTTCAAAGTAGTAGTACATACTTTCTAGACCGCTCCACCCTGCGTTTCTTTGTCGGGTCCCCTCTCTCCACTGCAAAAGTTTGAATGATTAGAGATGTTTATTAGGGTTAGACCGATAATTATGCGTATCAAAATTCAGGTTGCTATAAACTAATAATATAACGTGACGTGACAGAAATAAAGTTGAAAGATTATCTTTGTCTATTTTGATGCAAGTACACAAATGTACACAGATACTATTTATGGGGGAATGATAGCATCCACCCGAAGCTTAACGAACATTATCTGATTGAAGCTAAGAAAGTGTTATACTACTCATAACTTGAAGAAACCAAAGGAAAACAGAGTCCAAAGTGAAACAATAATTAGGCTGAACATAGCAGCATGAATACAATTTTATTACCTGGGACGGCAGATGTCACGGATCCATATCGAACAAGAGTTTTCTGATGAATGCAGGTAATTAAAGGATTAAATTAATAAGAGTTTAGTAGTTCTATAGAATGTTAAAACAACAGTTTGGTAGTTTTTGTTTCACCAACGAAAATCTTAGCATTTTCACAAAGAATACCTTCTTTTCCTCCTTTGTCTTGCCTCCTACCGTGTCCCTGAGATCTGTTGTCAAAAAAGAAACTTGCATTATGCAGACATGTTTTTATATTTGCTAATTTTCAAACAAAAGAATAACATGGTCACATTTGGAAAAGCCCAGCAGCAGTCACCAAGGAACGAGAAAACTGATTAGAAGGTGTCTGTGAAGGTTACCTTTTAGTTTTGTTTGACAATCCCGATATGCAAACAAAATATTAGAGTAGTAAGCTCAAACTAAATTTATAGAGATTGTTCTGTATGAGACCCAAAATGAATTACAATAGTTTTTATCTATTTATAAGTTCAGTTGATTCCAGTCCAAAATCATTGTCAACAAGAACAAAAAAACATGCAACAATTGTTCTGAAAACAAAAACAAAATTACCTTTAGACTCATTTTCTGTTTGACCAGAATAACTAGGCCTGTCACAGACGTCGAAACAAATGGTTGTTGCAGCCGACGATTCACTTTGCGAAGGCTCTCTAGAAAGTGCTCTCAAATTCGCAGGAGTGACAAAATTATCTAATTCCATGTTATAAGACCCTTGTAGTGTTTGAATGAAACTAGTATCATTTGCCTGGATAGAGGAAATATCTTGAAAGGCGCCAACTGTCGCTTGGAAATGACCTCCTTGCCCTTGATTTAAGCCCACGTCACCAAAAACTTCTCCTTGTTTATTTATTTTTTTCCTTTCTAAGGCATCTTTCAACAAATTCACCACAGAAGAGACTTTGTCTACTTGAATAGGTGAAGTGTTGAAAGGGGCAGAGGATGAATTTGATAGTGACGTAAACGAGTTAAATTGGTTTGGAATGTTGTTTATTGAAATATCATCAAATCCATTCTGGTTTGTATTGTCTTGGTTCATCCGTGACAAATTTATCGGGTTATGCACGCCGTAGGGTGCTTGAGAGTTCTGCATCGCAACATACCTTTTCCTGCAAAAAGTATAAAAAATCAAAACAGGAAAAGAAAAAGCGGGTCGATCGTTCTGTCTTGAAGTGAAGTAACTCGTGTAGCATTCTTGTTCTTTGTGGAAGTGAAAGTACCATGGTTCTGAGAAATGGTGTGTGTTTTTTACCTTAACTAGGGGAATGAATAAATCAACAGAAAAAAGAAAGGTTGGTCGACTTTTCTGTTATGTAGGGAACTTCTGGTGTTCTTTTTTTTTAGTTTTATGACTTTATCATTGTAAAGCGTCTGCTAATTCCGCTTATAAAAATGAAACATTATTTTCAATTTCGGAAGCAACTAGATAACTTTTTAGCAAGTTTCTTGAACCGGATGGTGTACTTTGAAGGACTAGGCAGGCAGTCTTATTGTTATTAATTTACCAAAAACTTCCTACATTTCTGTGCAAGAAAAAGGGGAAAGGAATTTTCAGTTCTACAGCCAAACCAACTCTAAATTTTTTAAAAAAGAAATTTCAGAAACAAGAGGTGAACAACGCAAGACTTCTTAAAGCTCATGTAGATGGTTCTAGCCTAAAAGTTAAGGGTCTATTATCGAAAGTAGAAAGCCATTCTTTCAGTAATCAGGTGGAAAATTTTCAAATATAACGTTTCTGTAATTATGCTGCGTACTGATTATAAAAAGATACCTCAGTTCAGAGGATCGACTTCTCGTCATTGGTTGAGAACTCTGAAGCCATGCCTGCAAGCCAGTTCAGTGAAGATATTTTCTTATAAATAGGAACACAAATTCGATATTTTGCAATTACTTCAATGTGCATTAAAATATACATAACAATTAGACACATTCCAAAAGTAATAGGTTTGTAGCGGTTTGATATTCTTATATAGGACAAGTCTCCTCCTGACTCATAGATTATGTTTTTTATGCTCAAGCATGCTGGTAATAAGAGTCTCAGCTTATATATATGCTCTTCTATTATCACTTCCATCAATAATATCTTTTATAAATGCGATTAAGTACATACCTTGGCCAAATAGAGATTACCAGCTTGTAAACCTGCTTCAGCCACATTCCTGACAATTTACAAATTAAGTCTTCGTCAAATTTACAAAACGTTTGCTACTATCATTTTTTCATGGTTGTGTTACTTCAAATAGTAGAGCCTAAGGATTTATAAGTTCCAACCACTTGGATTTATACAAACAACAACTTGAATTGTAAGAGTATTATACTTAACATACCTGTTTGAGTTTTGATTGAAATCATGAGGATCATTTGTTGGCTCTTCAGGCAAAGGTGTAGGCTGAGCAAATAGAGTCTCATTGCTTCTTTTTCTTTGAAGTGGGCTTGCAATATGATGATGACCAGTTAAGCTGGCTAATTCTCTTGATATCCTGTATAGTAAGTGATATTACAGGTTTATTATAAGTACAATGTTCTTTCATTTTTCCATATCTTCATGAAATCTCCAATAGTGTTCCTTTTTGCTAAAGTGGAAATGTTTGTAAGCTGAGCTTGTGTTCTTTTTAACCTAACAGCTAGAGTATATTTGGTTGACTAGCTTAATGGATGAGCTTTTCTAGTATCTTTTTTTTTTTGGCCACTCAACACATTCGATAATCTGAAAAGACCCAGCTTAACAGCAAACCAGAAAGACGGTGGTCTGCAATTTCTAAAGTAGTTAAGGCCCTTAGGACTAGTTTAACTGCAGGTTTTAAGTTCAAGTTATTTGCTTTTTAACTTATTAGTCATCACCCACATAACATTTGGCTGGTCAACTTTAAAGCTGAGACTTTTAGTATAATATTGGTCCGGAAATCTAGATGTTGAAGATGGATAAACTCAGCCTTCTTCAGTTCTTCTCAGACTCATAAAAAGCCAAGCTTTTTTTCTTAGAAATTGCAGACAAACAACCCCTAAATAATGTGATAACTATTCTTATGGTTAGTTGATAAATAACATATAGTAAATAAAAACGATAACATCTTGAAAACGCTAGTAGAATAATGCACTAACCTTCGAGATGCTTGCCGAGGATGGTGAGGGATGCCTGTAGAATTATAGCTATTCTGGATAGCAGAAGATTATCTAGTTAGAATAAATATCGAAGGGAAAAGTGAAGAACAGATGAGAATCCTAAATAAGATCACATCACGGGAGAGCGTTATTTCAACAATCACCGCCTGCGATAGAATCCTAAAACAGGATTCAGAACTGGGGAGCTTCCGATGTACCCAAATAAAATAAAAATAGAACTTTGTAATTTGATATCTTGTAATATTTAAAGTCAATCAATCTTCTCCTGTACTAAAAAATTGTTAGTAAATTGAGACGGTGCTTACAAAATGGAGATATATGCCTATCAAAATAATATACACATACTCTTTTGTGCCAAGGATGAAAGCTCTAAATTAGATTGGACACCCCATTCGATTTGCTTGCTTAAAAAAAGACCAAAATACTTGGATTTTCTCAACATCTAAAGAAAAACTTTCGAGCAGAAACCAAATGTATATGCTAAGTTAAATTGAAATTAGACAATAGAAGGAATAAGACATTGAAGCATCCTAGTTAACTTATGATCCTAAAACAGTTCTTAGAAGAAACTGCTGTTTCAAAACATGAAACGATAGAAAAGGATTGATTAAAGAGTAGAAAAGAATTCTGAGATGAGAGCGGATTAAAGAAAAAAATGCAGCAGCAGAGAATCACTAAACACGGATATTATTTCCCCAGCAGTTAGAAATTGAGATTTGGTAAAAAAAAATTAGAACCCGAAACCAGGCATCACAGCTCAAAATAATAGATTTCACATTAAAGTACATGTAGTTTGCATAAAACTGAAGGATAATAATTTATATTAATCTAATCATAGACAGACTAACAAGCATGTAGAAGAGGTGAAAGAAGTACATCTATAGATGTGCTTGGCTATAATAATCAGGAAAACTACTGTAGTATCATTTTATTCATGCTCCAACCTCAGATAACTTAAACCTCATGAACAGAATAAAGACTCAATGAAGAAAAGGAAAAAAATCAGAAAAATCCTTGCCTCTCCATTGGTTAGCCAGTTCTTGAATATCTCCTCGCTATCTGTTCGACAATTTTGTGGAAGATCTTTAAAACCTAACATTTCCATGGTCGGAACTGGCATCCCCATTGACCCCTCCATCAAAGTTTTCAAAAATATATCTTCACTCTCGTTCCTATAAAACTCCGAAAAGCTCCTTCCTTCCGTTTCCATTATTGCAAAATTTATTCAAATCAAATGAAACTAATAGATACGTCGATGGAGAAACTATGATTTGCTCCTACAAACTAATATTAATCCCATAAAAATTTAGACGTCCAACATATTATAACAGAGGGAGAATTTCGACGAAGCCAAATAATAACCGGATCATATAATTCAATTCCAGCAAAACTGAGTGAGTACTATATCAACGAACTAGTGTTTTTAACAAACTACTAAGAGTTACTATATAACCAAACTCCGAGTATTGTCTAATATCACAGACTGGTTTTATTCGATAACAAGAAGGCTTAGTTGAATGACTCTTTGCTATTACTCTATTGGTGGGTAGCATACAAAAAAGCAATGGGAAGTAACTTGAAGATACAGACTTCATAATAAAACAATCAAATTATTTTATCTAATAAAAAAACATTAACATAACTATTAGAGAATAATAAATAATTAAACTTTACGCGTACTAATGACTTGAGAATTTAGTATAAGTTCTATCTTAACATAGTATAGGAGCGTAGACCGTCGCTTTAATTGTCAGCACATTTAAAGCGACGGTCTGTAAATCTACGTTACACGTCTGTCACCAGTAAAATTTTCTCTTAAAGAGACACTAAAGCAATTAGCCAACAATTTGTTGACATAATTAAATGTAAAGTCAAGGAATCAAATGAACATTAAGTTGTTTGTAGGTAAAACATATATACTTAGTGGTTGCCGTCTTCTGGATGCTTATATATACTTTTACTTTAATCTGCTGTATAGATAAAACCATTTTATATTTTGCAATCAAGTATTTGCTTAGTCATGAAATGTCATTATTTTGGGCTGGTTTTGATGGATTTTATTGTTCCAAGTGGCTTTAAAGTTTATTTTTCAAAAATTACTGATTCCAATTTTTATTTTATTTTGCCTGTCTAAATCAAAGTAGAAAAACTAAAATTAAGATAATTATAATTTGAAACAGTACCTCGTAATATTATGTGAGTGCAACTTTAAACAGGAAATAAAAACCACCAAAAATATAATGAAAAAAAAAAACAGATGGCATTTGACAATCGATTGCACAAGTAAATTCAGTGCTATCCGTAACCATAGTGTACCCAGTAGTAAATGGTAGAATACTAAAATTTGGAATTTTTCTACTAAGAAACATAGGGCCCACTACTGTATTAATGTGTGATTGCACTATTTGTGAGTACAAATATTATACTACCTCATCTTCTCTGTATTTCACTTATTTTATCTCAAAAAAAAAATTTGAAAATTTGAAAATTTTTATACAATTAATATAAAACATGTATCAAAACATTTAAATAATTACTTTTAAAAGAAAATTTAATTTATTTTGAAATAAATGTATAAATTAGTGTAAATTAAATATTAAATTTTAGAAAAATCATCTAAAACAATATTATGTCCAAATATTTTAAAATTTGAATACAATATAATATAAAATATTATAGATTTACGAAAAAAATTATGAAAATTTAAAATTTGATTGAAAATAAACAAGTAAACACGGAAGTCCTGAGCGAACTCCTATTTCTCACACTAATTAAATAAATTTAAAAACAAGCTAGTATTCAAGAAGACCCTAACAGTATTGGGTATAAAAATAAGATGTTTAATTGCAAAACGCAAAGTGAGATGATGAAAGCAAGACAATGACATAATCCCATTTTAAAAAGGCATTGACATTGACCTATCCAGATTGATAATTAATCTGTAAATTTTTATCAGAAATAAAGGGGAATAAGCCGCAAATATATCCATCAAAAATTTCAAATTCGGGATAGTTAGATATTGAGTAGAAGTTAAAATAGTACATCAGTATGTAAATTTGATTGTATATTGTACTTACCAAACGATGAATAAATTCACTGTTTCAATATTAATATTTAAGATCTTTCTTTTTAATTGTTTGTCCCTTTGTAAGTTCATGCAGTCATGGAAATACATATGAGGCGAAAGCTAAACTACTGATTACTAAAATGTCTCTTATTGGTTTTCAAGAAACAATGTTTCTTTGTTGTCTCTTTTAAAGTTGTTTTGAATTCTGTGAAATACTTAATTTGTTGGATTACTTGAAATTAGTTTAGCATGATAGCACTATTAGATTTAGTGCAACCATAGTTAATTGTATGTGCTCATAGCCTCAATGCAGCAAAATTGCATCCATCAATTAAAGCTAAGATTCAATTCAGCAATTTTCATTTCTCTCTCTTTTGAGGTACTTGTTAAATTTATCAAAAGTTTCGGACTGATTAACATTAAGATATTAGCAAATACAGTATTACAATATTCGTCCTAGTTTACTTAACACAATCCGACACCTAAAGCCGGTGCCAATAATTTTTAAGATTATCACTCAGTGAAGGTTATTGATGAATGACCTAATCACTTTACTATGAAAAAACTATTTTATTTTTATTTTTGCCCTCAAACACAAGCCTTAAATGATACATAAGTCAGCAATGACATAAGTAATTGTCTGGCTTAATTTTTTAAACAAATCAGACAAATCATTTCCTTGACTAGAACTAGCACCTTAGGAAAATGTGTCCTGATAGTGACTGGGGTTGAAGGCATTAATTCACATTCCCACATAATGAAATTGAAAACATTCAAAGATGTGCTATCATATTATCCGTTACAGACTATACAGTACGTACTTACATTCTAGTTTTGCTTATTTCAAGAGATAGATCTTGAACTGTACGAATGGCTTTTTCATGGAAGGCTAACTTTAACTAAACCAATTTTTGCTTCTAGTTTACAACTTACATATATACGGAGTATTTATTTATTTTACCACCTCTGGTTGATAGATTGATAAAGGTTCAAATCTTCAGATCTATAATATCAAACACGTTTTCCGCTTTTGCAGTACGTCGAAGGTTGGAATACATCAAAGACTAAGTCTGGAAACTCTTTCAACATTTCCGAATGTTTGTAACATATTAATTACAAGGCTGGCTTAACTTAAATAATACCCACTAATCTAGTATATAATTAATATAACTATCAAGTAATGACTCACCATTACCTGTTCTTGAGCATTTAGTAATATATAATATTTGGCCGCAACAATAATGATATTTAAGCTGTAGCTAAGTGTGAACTACTAAGTCAAAGGCAAGAAATCTCCACCAATGGAATGACCCAGTCCCTTCGCTAGATGTTTATCACTGGTGGTTCTTGGAGAAGGAAGGCTTGTTATAAGTGAGGCGTATAACCAGTTATCTTAAGCCAACCCGAGCCATACACCAAATATAAGAAAGGACTAAAACATTATGCAGAAATCGAGGATATTAAATCCGTGGGCAAGATGGCATTTAATCGGAAGATCATTTCAGTTGTCACTGCGTTCCAAAAAGGTGGAGTCTAGCTGCCATCCCTTTTTCTTAGGTTTCTCGCCATATAATTACCACAAACGGTTACTTACTTCAGTTGTCGAATGCAAAATATTAAGCACACTAAATTAGTTACCAAAATATTGAACTTCGAAAAACTTGTGATTTGCAGAAGGCTGTCTACTTAGCCTATTGTGTAAGACGAGTTACGCCTAACACTTTTATTTACATTTAAAGGGACAAGTCCAAATTCTTTTTATGAGGTTTTTTATGTCGTAGCCAGGCTTATTTTTATTTTTAAGAAAAGTGAAGCAGTTTAGTTACGTGTTTTTGGCCTATGTCAATAACCGGCCCTATAGAAAATAGGCTAAAATTTCTTGGTGAATGGTGATGCCTTGCGCTGGTGCAAGTTTTTACAGACATTTATATGTTGGAACCGGAGCTTATTAGTTTTTCTAATACGTACATTCAATTAAAAATTCTTCACCATAAACTATAAAGGGAGCTGATTGAAGACGTTTGCGTAATTCACAGAATTGTTGATCTCATCTAATTCTGAATACCCCTGTCGAGATCAAGAGCGAATTACAACTTAACTTTTAGCCCTTATTAGTCAACTTGACATTATTCCGGATTTTAATTCAGTTTTTCTTGTCTCTTAATTCGGTTGAGGAAGGGAAAGAAGACCTGTGCGTAACGGCATATATGTAGGTTCTGGGGAATTTTTGCATAAATAGGTGTCTCCCCCTATTGCAACAAAAATGAGTTACTGAAAGCTAGTGAACCTTGAGTAAAGCCTGTCAACAGTCCCACGAAACTGCAAATTTTTATACATGTTTTTGGTTCACGCGACTACGATAACACATAAAAAGTAACGTTTACTGAATACTTAACAACGAATAGGGAAAATAGACATTTCTGATTTCTTTGTAACTTCATCAGAACTAATCATTGTCCCTTTAAAGTTTAAACTCTACTAATTACATATGACTTGGTGAACATCAGTATAGTTCTTAAACAAGTTGATTTGTCTCTTGTTTGTTATGTAAGCAACAATGATTTACCAAATAAACTAAGACACTAGTAGCTAAATCAGAGCAATTATTTAAGAAGATCCACGTCAGATACAGTCACTATATATTATCCCTATTAAAAGAGTATTTGAGCATTAATTATAAAATCAAAAAGAAAAAGCAAAAAAGAATGGGTGAAGAGAAAAATTAGTGCAATCTGCAGCAAAATTGGTACCGATTTTTAAATAGAAACTACAACAACTATGATACATACAATGAGGTAATCTCAAATGACAAACATACATTAGTTATTAAAACATATTACTCCTAGGCTAAAAATATATTCTAGAAACCGTTGTTAAAAATGTAGAAAAAACATAAAAAATTTATTCGAAGATGGATATATTAGAGAATATTTGATTTGATTATACTATATTAAGAGAGATTTGGAGAATTATTTTCTACCATGAGAATAATATCACATTGCATAATTGTACTACAATTATTTAGTTTCCTTGTTTGCGTTTACTCTGTCTAAAAAGGTTTACTCTCAATCTAATGACAACAATATCATTAATATAATCACTATCCTAATTTACGTTCTTTATCTTTCTTACTCTAGTTTATTGTTTATCAATTTTTATTAACTGCCTGCCTAGGATTTTGAATGATCTGGTTCAACTCATCTGTAACATACCATCTAACAACAGAGACATGGATCTTGAATTTATCAAATTTATTAACTGCCTGCCTAGGATTTGGTCTTGTATTTACGGAAAGTGTGGATCCATCCCGTCCGAGTTTTGCCTTTTTGAGGAACGATTAGATATTGGTAGGTGGCTGCTTTGTTTTATTTATCCCGATAGGCCTTAGATCATGTTCTACCTTTTTAGCTATTAGTCGCGGTCTAGTTTTAGACCTGCTCCATTCGGATTCTCTTGTGTGTTGGCACGCCGATGATGCGTATCGCTAGTCTACGATACAGGGTTCTCTCTGGTTTTATAGTCCTTGTTTTGGGTGAATTGATTTTTGGTCTTGTGTAAAGAATTCAATGGCTTGTCTCGAATTATCTCTCATCTGTTATTCTCAGAGTTTGATTTCTGAGCCCGATCCTAGTTTTCTGGTCTTTATATTCACATTGGCTTTATTACTATGAGTCTATGACATCATGTAACATTTTGCATTTGTTGTGAGAGTCTTGTTTGAACTAGTATTTGGACTCCATAATGTTTTTTTGGGGTAAGTTCTCCATAATCTTACGCTAGCTCCAAATGTTGATAAAAAAAATTGAGCATGGCTGGTGGTTCTCACAATAAGTGACGGTACCAGGATTGTGAAATGGGAAAATGATTTTCTATATAAAAAAAAATACCTTATATAAAGTTATTTTACGGAGGGAGGCTGAAACACTAAAATTTAAAAGTTTTGATCAAAATACATATGAACAATCTATTTTTTATCAAGTTTTTTCAAGAGGGGATACACCCCCGACTGTCCCTACCTAGTTCATTCCTTGCTCACAACTGGTTCTATCTTTTATATAAATTAAAATTGCATTTTGATTTTCATAGGTGTAGTTGGAATGATGCGATTTACTCAACATGAGAGTACTTGTTGGTTTTGGTACTATAACGAAAAGTAATAAAGTAAATAACAAAGGACTGCAAAGGAAATAAACAATTTTATTTATCACAATTGGAATATAAATTACAATTCCTGACTCGTACAGAATTTAAATAACACTAATTAAAATTCCAGACAGATTAATATAAATTATTAATCTGCTGGACTGAATTCTAATTGTTTGAAACTGTCAGACAGAATAGTATAAAACTAAATTACTGGACTGTTTAACAATAAAAAAAAACTGCCAGATATAATAGTATGATTACTAAACTGCTGGACTGTTTCTGTAAATACAAAAAAGGAAATTACAGAATAGGAAATGACTGAATTGAAATTACAGAATAGGAAAGAACTGAATTGAAATTACAGAAAGTAAAAAAGTAAAGAAATATAAATACAGAAAAATAAAGGTACTGAAATTTAAATGGACAGAAATAAAGAACAGAATTTAAATGGACAGAAATGAAAGAACATAATTAAAAGGACTGAAAAATAAAGGAGAGGCAACTGCTGGGCAGTTTCCCTTAAACAATATTTCCCGAACCACCTTTAAAGGTTTCTGGTTTCGGGACTTTGTTCCCAAGGTACAACTCCTGTCACTGAGTGACTCGTATGGAAACCGACACCGAACCACAGGTCGAGCTGTTGGTGGTGCGATTCTCTCTCTCTAATGTGTATGCTATGCTGTGAGTTGTGTGTTCTGGTGTGTCTGAAATGAGAGGGGGAGGGCTGCCTTTTATAGCCTCTATAGAAATCGCAGTCATAATGGTCATTAATTCTGGGAGTTACACCCCCAGAATCCACTCAATCAAATTCTGAAACCGCAACAATTAATCTCATTTATTGCTGGTGTTTCTGTTGCTGGAAACTCTAGGGACTGCTTTTGTATTTTATACAAAACTCCCTTTTCGGATTTGGACCCAAGACCCAAGACCCGAGACATTCCCCAAATCCTAAATCCAAATCCCAAGCCCAAGCCCAAGCCCCGAGACACGAGACATGAACGAGCGCGTGTGTGTGGTACACACTAATACTCTTAGGTGTATGTGGACATGTTAGTTTAACAACTACATGGGTTGGTATTCTATATATATTGTAAAATTGACCCTCAATCTTCCAATATGGGATTATTCTAAATGGTTTTTCCATTACCATTTCGTTTTTCCAGAATTAAGCTTTCGAGAGTCCAACTTTGAAGCCGATTTGTATTCACACCCATTCTCCGAATAGGTCATGCAATATACCGTTACGAAGCTCGTCACACGGGCTACTCAAACACGTTGAGTACGGTATAAACAACTCAGCACTGTCACATGAAATAATGACTCGAAGTTGGTCCAGCGACCATTCGGAAACACCCATGTTTATACATGTTTTTCCAACAATCCTCCACATGAATGCAATTGGCTGAAAATAAAAATGCTCCTAAATGCATACGAGAGAACCGCAAGAGTTCACTACATAAGGACAGGTAGCGCGCGCCTTGAACCTACCGTAGTGACGTAAAATCTGATATGCTATTATTGGGTAGCCTTTAAGCCTTGAACCCTTTAGCGTTTGTGCATACCAGGGTAATACGCACACAGTGTCCTCTCTACACCACTTACTAAGCCCTTTGGTTGTTGTCCATATTTGGCCGTGGACTGCCTTGGCAAAATTCAACCGATTGCTCTAGTGATTTAGCCCATGTCTCATCACATAGTATTGGCCATACACACTCGTCATAGGTGATTTCAAGTCAAGGGTGTCCTGACTCACCCCTCTCGACATTCGAGATACTTGTTTTCATTAAGAGCCTTATACTCACCCTTAAGATGGTCTAGGTCTATCATTTTTTCATCCTAGAAATGGGCTGGGAACTTAAGTTCCCGAGTGCTTTGTTCGGTCACCCCCACAGTTCGGTTTTCCCATTGAACCCGACGTTGGAGAATCCAGTTCGGGTTGGCTTGCCTCTAAGGAGGTTTCCAGTTTGATGGGCTTCAACCCCATTCCCCTCAATGAAACTTCAACTCCTACCTGAGTCAAGCCTTTTGTAAATGGATCCGCTATATTGTTCTTAGATCTCACAAAATCTAATGACACCACACCGTTAGCTAACAATTCTCTTACGGATTTATGTCTCCGACGAATATGTCGGGACTTCCCATTATACATATGATCCTGCGCCAGACCAATAGCTGACTGACTATCGCAGTGCATGCTTATTGCTGGGACAGGTTTCGGCCACATTGGAATTCCTTCCAGAAAGCTTCTCAGCCAGTCAGCCTCTTCTGTTGCTAGATCCAACGCTATGAACTCAGATTCCATAGTTGATCTAGCTATGCAGGTCTGCTTGGATGATCTCCACGAGACAGCTGCTCCTCCCAACAAGAACACATATCCGCTAGTAGATCGTGTACTGTTGGAATCCGAGATCCAGTTTGCATCAGAATACCCTTCCAGTATAGCGGGATATCTGGTATAATGCAACCCTCAGTCGGCAGTGTATCTCATATATCTGAGAAGTCTCATGATGGCCTTCCAGTGTTCCTCATTGAGATTACTGGTGTACCTACTCAGTATACTCACTGAGTTGGCTATGTCTGGTCTAGTACAGTTCATGACGTACATCAGACTGCCTATTATTCGAGAATATTCCAATTGTCTCACACTCTCCCCAAAATTCTTTTTCAGGGTCGTTGAGATCTCTATCGGAGTTCTGGATGTAGCCCTACTATCTTTATCAAATTTGTCAAGCATCTGCTTGACATAGTGAGTTTGAGATAGCGCATATCCGTCTGATGTCTTGGTAATTTTCATACCAAGTATTACATCAGCGACACCCAAGTCTTTCATCTCGAATTTTTGTGACAGCATTCTCTTAGTGGAGTTGATGTTATCAATACTCCCTATTATAATCATGTCATCTACGTAGAGGCAGACTACCACGTAGTCCTTTTCATTTCCTTTTACGTAGAGCATTTGTCACACTCGTTTATCCGAAAACCGTTTGATAGCATCACTCTATAAAATTTTTCGTGCCACTGTTTAGGTGCTTGTTTAAGTCCATATAAGGATTTCATAAGTTTACACACCTTGTGCGCTTTACCTGGAACCACAAACCCTTCCGGTTGTTCCATGTAAATTTCCTCTTCCAGTACACCATTCAAGAACGCCATTTTAACATCCATTTGATGTATTTCCAGATCGAACAGTGCCGCGAGGGCAATGACTATCCGGATTGACGTCTTCCTGGAGACAGGAGCATAGGGGTCGAAATAGTCGACACCTTTGGTTTGTCTAAAACCTTTTACTACAAGCCTCGCCTTGTATTTCTCGATTGTTCCATCGAGCTTTCTCTTCCTCTTGAAGATCCACTTGTGTCCTAGTGGCTTACACCCGGGTGGTAGATCCACTAGTTCCCAAGTGTGATTTTGTAAGATCGATTCAACCTCATTGTTGATCGCCTCCTCCCAATATTGGGCTTCCGGGGACGACATTGCTTGTTTGAATGTCGCCGGTTCCCCTTCTATCATGAAGGTTACAAAATCTGGACCGAAAGACGTTTCCTTTCTAGCCCTTTTACTACGTCGAGGCTCTTCTTCTTCTTCCTCCAACGGTTCGCTTACCTCCACATTTTCCTCACTGTTTGACTCCTCAGTCTCTACAGTTATGGAAGAATTGCGGGGAAATATCTCCTCGAAGAAAGAAGCTTCTCGAGCTTTGATGATAGTATCTACATGCACATCGGGATTATCCGACTTGTGCACGAGAAAACGATAAGCACTACTGTTTTGTGCATATCCTATGAAAACACAGTCTACCGTCTTTTGCCCTATTCTCGTTCTTTTCGGAAGCGAGACAAGGACCTTCGCAAGACAACCCCAAACCCTTAAGAACTTATAGCTCAGCCGATGGCCTTTCCATAGTTCATAAGGTGGTTTATCACGCTTCTTATGCGGTAGTTTGTTCAATACATAGTTGGCGGAAAGCAGCGCTTCCCCCCACATGTTCTTGGGTAACCCAGAACTTATTAACATAGCATTCATCATTTCCTTGAGTGTTCTATTCTTATGCTCGGCAACCCCATTCTTCTTCGGAGAGTATGGGGCTGTGGTTTGATGTACAATGCCACTTTCTGCGCATATCTGCGCAAACGGTGCCTCGTATTCACCGCCTCTATCACTCCTCAACATTTTAATTTTTTTATTGAGTTGATTTTCTACTTCGGTCTTATAAAGAGCGAATTTCTCTACCGCTTCGTCTTTACTTCTCATTAAGTAGACACAACAGTATCTAGTACAGTCATCTATAAATGTGATGAAATACTTTTTCCCTCCTCGCGTTTGTATAAACTTTAAGTCGCATACATCCGTGTGTATTAGACCGAGAAGTTCAGTACTTCGTTCAATATGTTGATACGAAGACTTGGCTAATTTTGCCTCAACACAAACCTCACATTTATGTTGTTTATCAAATACAAAATTAGGTAGTAGATTCAGTGATATTAATTTCTTCATAAAATTAGAATTCACATGACCTAATCTACCATGCTATAAATTAAATGAATCACAAGAATAAGCAAAAGAAGTTTTATTAGCCACTTGGGCAACATTCACGATTACATTATTCTTGGTACTGGCCTTAGCCTTAGTACCCTCAATAGCAGACTCGGCTTTAGGAGCCGGAGTACCAACATTTAATTTAAACATGCAATTGGTCATATAGCCACGGCCTATGTACATTCCATTTAAGGTGATTACAATTTTAGCAGATTCAAATACAAGTTTAAATTCTTTGTTCACCATCATAGACCCGGAAACCAGATTCTTACGAATTTCCGGCACATGGAGCACGCCATTCAGTGTTAGCTCCTTTCCCGATGTCATCTTCAGCAGCACGGTTCCTTTTCCTTCCACCCTGGAAGTAGCCGAGTTTCCCATGAAGCAGCTCTCATTGTCCACGGCCGTATAGGTCTTGAACATCCATTTGCTGGCACAGATGTGACTGGTGGCGCCTGTGTCCAGCCACCATTCCTTTGGGTTGCTCCCCACTAGGTTCACTTCAGAGACCACAGCACTCAGGTGCATGTAGTCTTGTCCAGCATCATCTCCTCCCTCAGCCACATTTGCCTGAGCAGGTGCCCTCTTCCTCCCTTTCCCTTGGAACTTCCTCTTTGGGGTGGGGGGGGGGGTTGGGCTTGTCGATGCATATCTTACAATCCGCGGCGCGATGGCCCGGTTTGTTGCACACAAAGCAATCTCCCATGAATTTCTTCTTGAGAGAAGCACCGACACCGCTGTCAAAGTGTTTCCGCTTAGACACAACGTCCTCAACCACATGGGCCTTGGCAACCGCGTTGCCTGCTCCGCCACCGCCTTTCCTTCTGGATCGGCGGTTGCTTTGCTCAACATTGAGCCTCTCAATGAGTCCCTCCAAGGTCATAGCCTTTCGCTTGTGTTTCATGTAGTTTTGAAACTCTTTCCAAGAAGGTGGCAGTTTTTCAATCATTAATGCCACTTGAAAAGGTTCGTTGATAACTAGCCCCTCAACCTCAAGCCTATGGTATATGAGTTGGAGTTCCTCAACCTGCTCGATAACACTCTTCCCATCAGTCATCATGTACTCATGAAAGTCTGTGACCATAAATTTCTTTACGCCAGCGTTATTCACTTTGTACTTTCTTTCGAGAGACTCCCAAAGCTCATTTGTAGAAGCCTTGGGCTCGAATACACTGAAGAGAGTGTCATCCAGAGCACACAGGATGTAGTTCTGGCATAGGTAGTCGCCGTGTTTCCACGCTTCCACCGCCGAAACCGTCTGCACATCCTCATCGTCCTCGCTAAGGACGGGTGCAGACTCCTTGAGAAAACAGGTAAGGTTAAGGGCAGTTAAATAAAACAGCATTTTTTGCTGCCAACGTTTGAAGTTGTTTCCCCTAAACTTTTCCGGTTTCTCTAGATGAGAGGTTGGCAACATTAGCATAGACGGCGTCGCCGGAGCCTTGCCCTTTGCCTTGGCCGCAGCCACAAGCGCTGCCTTGGCCGCAGCCATAGCATCGGCCTCTGCCGCAGCAGCGTTGGCCGCAGCCTTTGTCGCAGCAACTTCGGCCTCAGCCTGTGCCTGAGCCCCCCACTCGCAGCGCTCACAATGTTATGGCTACTGCCAATCACAACTGCGCCATGCACGTCTCCCGAAGGAACGGTGGGTGTTTGATCCTCATTAGTCATCTGAAATGACAATATAAAACCGTTTAGTTTCTCGCAAGAAAACTAAAATTCTTAATCGCAAATACTAATTATAATTTAATTAGATTTCTTCAAAAGAATAAAAAAATAAATAAAAGAGATTCTAGCATGAAAATCAAATCACTTTTTATTTCACTAAGAACTCTTTATTATATTCTAGAATTAAAAAGATTAAAACCAATTCGGATTTATTCTATTTGCAAACTTCAATTTCTAGTAAACTAGCAATGACTTTGCAAGAATAAAAACCGAGACGTCAACAAAAAATAAAAAGAAACGTCCTTTTTTTTCTTTTCGAAAATAGTGAAACCAAATAATAATATTGTTTAAGATTGTTGGTTTTGGTACTATATCGAAAAGTAATAAAGTAAATAACAAAGGACTGCAAAGGACATAAACAATTTTATTTCTCACAATTGGAATATAAATTACAATTCCTGACTCGTACATAATTTAAATAACACTGATTAAAATTCCAGACAGATTAATATAAATTATTAAGCTGCTGGACTGAATTGTAATTGTTTGAAACTGTCAGACAGAATAGTATAAAACTAAACTGCTGGACTGTTTAACAATAAAAAGAAACTACCAGACATAATAGTATGATTACTAAACTGCTGGACTGTTTCTGTAAATACAGAAAAGCAAATTACAGAATAGGAAATGACTGAATTGAAATTACAGAATAGGAAAGAACTGAATTGAAATTACAGAAAGTAAAACAGTAAAGAAATATAAATACAGAAAAATAAAGGTACTGAAATTTGAATGGACAGAAATAAAGAACAGAATTTAAATGGACAGAAATGAAAGAACATAATTAAAAGGACTGAAAAATAAAGGAGAGGCAACTGCTGGGCAGTTTCCCTTAAACAATATTTCCCGAACCACCTTTAAAGGTTTCTGGTTTCGGGACTTTGTTCCCAAGGTACAACTCCTGTCACCGAGTGACTCGTATGGAAACCGACACCGAACCACAGGTCGAGCTGTTGGTGGTGCGGTTCTCTCTCTCTAATGTGTATGCTATGCTGTGAGTTGTGTGTTCTGGTGTGTCTGAAATGAAAGGGGGAGGGCTGCCTTTTATAGCCTCTATAGAAACCGCAGCCATAATGGTCATTAATTCTGGGAGTTACACCCCCAGAATCCGCTCAATCAAATTCTGAAACCGCAGCAATTAATCTCATTTATTGATGGCGTTTCTGTTGCTGGAAATTCTAGGGACTGCTTTTGTATTTTATACAAAACTCCCTTTTCGGATTTGGACCCAAGACCCAAGACATTCCCCAAGTCCCAAGTCCCAAGCCCCCGCCTGCGACCCGAGACACAAGACACGCGCGTGTGTGGTATACACTAATAATCTTAGGTGTATGTGGACATGTTAGTTTAACAAATACATGGGTTGGTATTCTATATATATTGTAAAATTGACCCTCAATCTTCCAATATGGGATTATTCTAAATGGTTTTTCCATTACCATTTCGTTTTTCCAGAATTAAGCTTTCGAGAGCCCAACTTTGAAGCCGATTTGTATTCACACCCATTCTCCGAATAGGTCATGCGATATACCGTTACAAAGCTCCTCACACGGGCTACTCAAACACGTTGAGTACGGTATAAACAACTCAGTGTTGTCGTATGAAATAATGACTCGAAGTTGGTCCAGCGACCATTCAGAAACACCCATGTTTATTCATGTTTTTCCAACAGTACTAACTATTTACCATCATATATGTTCAGCTATCCACTGCCCGTGATATGGTTAAGAGGAAAGGCATTAGACAAGATCGTATAATATATAGTAAAGAAAACGACATTTTTGAGAAAGAAAGTGAAACAGAGAAGTGGGACCGGATATTCCTGGAGTCGGAGCAAAGAGTCATTGCTTTATACTCGTTGATGGCTATAGATATTTTCCAAGCACGAAGGAAGATTTCGTTGGAGCAAGGGGAGTCATCTCCCCTCAATTTCTCGTTCGAAAGTAGGCAAAGACAACGTGACTTTGGACTTGTCAATCCCTCCGAGGATATTAACAAGAAGAAGGACAAAAAGAGAAAATTAAAACCTAGATGGTGATAATGTATACTTTTGTTTTTCCTCCTGTTTAGGCTTTTATAGTTTGTTTGTTAAGTAGACCCCTGATTAAATCTTTATCCAAATGTTGAATTGGATATCACTTTGGTATTTGAGCCTTTTGTTTTGTGTACTTATTTACTATGCATTCAAAACAAACAAATGAATGTTAAACAAAATATGCTACATTTCCAGCAGCAGGCATGTACGATTTCCTGGGGAAAGAAATTTTTCAGGAACTAATGATGTAAATTGTAATCAAACACAATTATTTTAATACAAATGGATGTAAGGAGTCGACAGTCGGGTAGCACTTTCATTAGCTAAATTGGAAGTCGGCGACATGCCGACATGCACAGCTACAATAGTTGCAAGTTGCAGCGATGGGCTAGAGAAAGTGACCGGACCGGAGCTCCTGTGGGGCGATAGTGTTTGGGCTCTCGTCTTTAGAGAGAAAAAGTATGGGAAAGTGGAATGAAATAGTAGAGATATGATCCCCTTAAAATTTTTAACTTGAATTCTAATTAGTTACAAATACTCCATCAATCAAATCTAATTAGCAAACGATGTCCTATAAAGTCTAATATTTGAAAACTTGGACTAGTTACTAATTTGACCCCTTTTTCATCTTTACATTCCTGATCCTGAATTTCCAAACCAAACACCAAACGTATTCTAAAATGTATACGTGGGATTTTATACATAATTGCTCGTGCTTAATCACCCCCTAATGCTATCTAATTTTGATTAGTCCGGCTTAATTACCTTGGTTACTAAGTTTTACCTCCCAATTAATTTTATCTAAGACTCCGCATTTTACAGCACATCAGGAACGATGGAGAGAGTTTTAAACCGGTACCCTTTTATATAGACCTGATTAAGAATTGGTACCGACGGAATAAAACTGTTTTGGTTTTGGTATCCTTTCACTATAGCAACTATTATGCTTGAGCCCTTTATATTTAACTGAAATTGCTTAAAACTTAAATAAGTTTAATGAAAATAATCTCTTTCTCAAATATGTTCTGTTGCTGGTCTAAATCTTAAAGAAATAAAATGTTATGAGGATTTTTTTACTTCTTTTTACTCCCTAATCTTACACGCTAAATAAATAATTAATCACTACCTTCATAGACTTCGTAGTTAACCCAGATAATCGATCAAAGTTACGATCTCAAATCAATATATATTCAAGTAAATAACTACAGATTAAACAAAAAAGTAATCATAACCAAAGAGAAGTAGCAACTAAACTTGTTTACATTCCAAAAATTTATCCTTCTAACATCAGCTAAAGCCCATAGAAAATAACTTCATTAACAAGAAAAATAATAATCCCATCAAGATAGACTAGATTCTGATCTGGATCTTATTGCCTTGGCGATGTCATACTCACCCAAACGCCTTATCATCGAACAAACAGTACCGGTACATCTATGGGTGCCTGTGGGATCCACAAAACAAGAACTCGCAAACGGTAGTTAAACCTATTTGCTACCTTCATGACCTTCCTCTAGCTTGCATCTTTTACGTAAACCTGAGCAGGTGGTGCTGCTGCTATCTCTGGCTTGTTCTTGATCTCGAGATTCTCAAAGGCAGACATAATGGAGATTTTTTGATCTTCATGGTAACACTTGGAGCAAAGGTTCTTAGTCAAAGCCGAGCCATAGAAACGGCAACCGTTGGCGCAGAGGCTTGGCTGGGATAGTTTGGTGCTGCTGAATCCCATCTCTTTCTTATCTATAATTATTTTTTTCTCTCTCTATATATATATCTCTACGAGCTAAACAAAAGGTAATAATGAAACTGAAAGATTTTCTATGAGGGTTGTTGTGTATTTATAAGATTAGTACACAACAAATCATTCCTAAAAGGTTAGATTCCTAATAGGACTAAAAGTTTGCGAAAAGAAAAGCCTAATTATTGGTGGACTTGGATTCATTACTATGTACATACATACAAATTCATGTTTTTTCGTTCTTTGATTTTGGGACAATAACAAGCAAACTTTATCTATCCTAATAGATAATTAAATAAGGTTGTTGTACCGCAAGTAGGAGAATTTTAACTACTTTAGGTAACCTATATCTATAGCCGTTATATATATAAATATAAATATAAACATATTTGCACTTTCCAACAAAAAAACTATTAATCAATTCTTTATTTTTATAATACTAAAAATCGAATCAATCTTATGTAATCTGATATATTAGAATGCAATAAAAAAAAAGTATATGATATTATGGTATGTAGAGGATCATACTGTCATGTGTCATGATTTCATGTATTTTACGTGCTATTTTCTACTACATTTCGTGCTCATGATTATTTTCACTTAAATATTAGGTTTTTAAAACTTTTGACACATTTTTGAGCTTTTATTATAAAATATTACAAGGCAAATATCATAACATTTGAACATAATATTGTAATAAGGGATTTTTTTTTAAATTTAATGTTTAATTTACACTAATTTTATCTTGTATTTCAAAATAAATTTTGTGTGACTTTGCTATTGTAAGTAATTATTAGAATATATTGATGGATGTAGAATTGTATTTGTAGAATTTTTTTAACTTTTGTAAACAAATATTTTGGCTTAATTAGGTATTGGGGCATCGAACATGATAGAAAAGGCGGGATGAAAGATTTGTACTCTACTATCAAAGATAGATCTTTTGAGATATAAATAAAATGTTACCAAGTTTTAAAATAAAGACAAGTATATACTGTGTTGGAGCCGGAGACGTGCAATTAAAGTAGGATTTCTTTTTAAAATTGTAAATGCTATATGGAGAAGTCGTTTTTCCTCTTTATTTGTATGTTTAATTTTGTACCTTTTATGATTGGTAAGGGTATTTTGGAAATATTGTAAAGTTCTAAGAGCTCATAAGTGCTCAAGACATAATATTAATATACATATATTCATGCATGTAATAGAAATATAGTGGGACGGAGAGATCAAGGCAGAGCACATACGAATGGAGAGAGGGACAAGGAAACGTCGTCAGAGATTTTCTTCGTCGCCGGCGCCATACGACAACTTATGTAGCATAGAGAGAGAAACACTATATCGAGAGAGTGGAAAGATTTTGGAGGGAGGGATTAAACGAATGAATAGTAACATATATATGTATTTCTAGACTTTTTATATTTAATTAAAATAACCTAAAATTTAAAGGGTTCATTAGTACGACATCAACTTTCAATAATATTTTTGTTCATAGATCACTACTCTCATAAGATTTTTAAATCTAGGTAACCTTACAAGTGATGAAAAAAATATTATTTTCCTAACTTTTTTACTTAATAATTCAAAAAAATAACTTTTAATTTATTTTTTCACATTTTGATATCTTTTCCGTGTATATTATAATATTTTTTTTAAGGTTAATAACTTTTAACCTATTTTTAAATTTTAATATATTTCTCGTATAGATTATAAGTTATTTTTTAAGTTTAAAAACAAATGTTAAGCTATTTTTTATTTGTTCGGATGACTGAACTTAAAAATTATGGAAAAGTGGAATGAACTAGCTAGTAGAGATATGATCCCTTTAAAATTTAACTTGAATTCTAATTAGTTACAAATACTCCATCAAATCTAATTAGCAAACCTGATAAAGTCTAATATTTGAAAACTTGTACTAGTTACTAATTTGACCCCGTTTTCATCTTTACATTCCTGATCCTGAATTTCCGAACCAAACACCAAAAGTGTTCTAAAATGTATACGTGGGATTTTATACATAATTGGTCGTGCTTAATTACCCCCTAATGCTGTCTAATTTTGATTAGTCTTAATTACCTAGGTTGCTAAGTTTTACCTTCCAATTTTTATGTAAGGCTCTGCTTTTAATAGCACATCAGGAACGATGGAGAAACTTTTAAACCGGTACCCTTTTATATAGACCTGATTAAGAATTGGTACTGACGGAATGAAACTGTTTTGGTTTTGGTATCCTTTCACTATAGCAACGATTTATGCTTGAGCCCTTTATATTTAACTGAAATTGCTTAAAACATAAATAAGTTCGAAGAAAATAATCTCTTTCTCAAATATGTTATGTTGCTGGTCTAAATCTTAAAGAAATAAAATGTTATGAGGATTTTTTTTACTTCTTTTTAGTCCCTAATCTTACACGCTAAATAAATAATTAATCACAACCTTCATAGACTTCGTAGTTAACCCAGAAAATCGATCAACGTTACGATCTCAAATCAGTATATATTCAAGTAAATAACTACAGATTCAACAAAAAAGTAATCATAACCAAAGAGAAGCAACAACTAAACTTGTTTACATTCCAAAAATTTATCCTTCTAACATCACCTAAAACCCATAGAATATAACTTCATTAACAAGAAAAATAATAATCCCATCAAGATAGACTAGATTCTGATCTGGATCTTATTGCCTTGGCGATCTCGTACTCACCCTACGCCTTATAATCAAACGAACAGTACCGGTACATCTCTGGGTGACTGTGGGATCCACAAAACAAGAACTCGCAAACGGTAGTTAAACCTATTTGCTACCTTCATGACCTTCCTCTAGCTTGCATCTTTTACGTAAACCTGAGCAGGTGGTGCTGCTGCTATCTCTGGCTTGTTCTTGATTTCGAGATTCTCAAAGGCAGACATAATGGAGATTTTTTGATCTTCATGGTAACACTTGGAGCAAAGGTTCTTAGTCAAAGCCGAGCCATAGAAACGGCAACCGTTGGCGCAGAGGCTTGACTGGGATGGTTTGGTGCTGCTGAATCCCATCTCTTTCTTATCTATAATTATTTTTCTCTCTATATATATATATCTCTACAAGCTAAACAAAAGGTAATGATGAAACTGAATGAGTTTCTATGAGGGTCGTTGTGTATTTATAAGATTAGTACACAATAAATCGTTCCTAATTAAGGTTAGAGTCCTAATGGGACTAAAAGTTTTCGAAAAGAAAAGCCTAATTATTGGTGGACTTGGATTCATGACTATGTACATACATACAAATTCATGTTCTTTGGTTCTTTGATTTTGGGACAATAACAAGCAAACTTTATCTATCCTAATAAATAATTAAATAAGGTTGTTGTACCGCAAGTAGGAGAATTTTAACTACTTTAGGTAACCTATATCTATAGCCGTTATATATATAAATATAAATATAAACATATTTGCACTTTCCAACAAAAAAAAAAAAAACTATTAATCAATTCTTTATTTTTATAATACTAAAAATCGAATCAATCTTATGTAATCTGATATATTAGAATGCAATAAAAAAAAAGTATATGATATAATGGTACGTAAAGTATCATACTGTCATGTGTCATGTGTCATGATTCCACATATTTTACGTGCTATTTTCTACTACATTTCGTGCTCATGATTATTTTCACTTAAATATTCAGTTTTTAAAACTTTTGACGCATATTTGAGCTTTTATTATAAAATATTACAAGGCAAATATCATAACATTTGAACATAATATTATAATAAGCGATTTTTTAAAAATTTAATGTTTAATTTACACTAATTTTTTCTTGTATTTCAAAATAAAATAAGTATATGCTATAATTAATGGTAGAGGATCGTACTCTTATGTGTCTACATCTTTTACACGTTATTCTTTATTTCATTTCATACCCCCTTATTATTTTCACTTAAATCTTAAGTTTCTACAACTTTTGGCATATTTTTGAGCTTTTATAACATATTACAATGCAAATATCATAATATTTGGAAATAATATTGTTGTAAATGATTTTTTTTAAATTTTAATGTTTGATTTACACTAATTTTTTCTTGTAGTTCCAAATAATATTTTTATGACTTTTATCTTGTAAGTAATTATTAGAATATATTGATGCGTGTATAATTATAATTGTATAATTTTTTTAACTTTTGTACACAAATAATTTTAGTTAATTAGGTAAGGGGGCATCGAACGAGATAGACAAGACGGAGTAGAAGATTTGAACTCTACTATGAAAGATAGATCATCAAAGATATAAATAGAATGTTACAAATGTGACGACCTAGATTTCCAGGAAGGAAATTATATGGTGCGGTGTTGTGCGTCAGTCTCACATCGCTCAGATATGAGAGTACTCATGTGCTATATGAGCTTAAAGATCCATTTCCTATCAACAAAGCCTTTTAAAGCCGTGCGGCACAACAACGAGGACGGACAATATTGTTGATACGGGCGTAGCGGTTCGGCCTGTAGGGCCGGGTCGTTACAGATGGTATCAGAGCCTCTATCTGGCCGGAAATGTGGGGACTAGCACGTGTGTGTGGACCCCTGAAGGACGTCGTGCCTAAAGGGAGGGTGATTGATAGAACACAAAAATCAGACCCGAATATTTTATTCGGGTCATAATCAACCCACTTTATAAATGGGCATCCAACGCTTAAATGGGTCATCTCATATTGGTTGTAGGGATTGAGGGGCTACAACACAAAGCCCAAGCCCAATCAAAGGGGGACCCTTGTCTGAGAAATCCCTGGGATGAAGACATTTGTCACTATCCTAGAAGGCGCAGTTGCCTATAAATAGCCCACTACCCCTCCTAGAAAAGGACCAGAAAATCTATCCAAAAAATATAGAGAGAAGTTAAGAAAAGAGAGAAACTAACCAAAGCATATCACTTCAAGAAACAAACCGAGAAAAGACAGCCGAGCATCGAATAAAAGAGGAGAAAGATCAAGACGAGGGATTAAATAGTTATATCGAGCATAATCGTAAAATCGGAATACGAATCCGAACAAGTGTAATAGTCCGAACAAGGACAAGAATCCGAGTCATAATAAAGATCAGGAAGCATCATTTATTCTCGGTCGATTTGTCATTTTATCTTTGTTGAAAAGCCTAACGCAACCGATCAAAGTTATGGCTTTATCAAATGGCGCCGTCTTCGGGAATCATCTAGTTCCCAACTAGTTTAGAATTCGAATACCAATACTCTGCCAGACGAGCGACAATGGTTACCGATGTAGAGGAAACCCATCCCGAGATAGTAGAAACCAATAACCAAAACACACAAATTAGCCAACAAGACCTCGACGATCTACTCGCTATCCGCGACAGATATGAAGCTATCCAATCCGGAAACCAACCAACAAACTCCTACGCAAACCAAGAACAACCGGTCGAACCACCCCGACATTTCATCGAAGGAATTGTCGACGAACACATTTCGTCCTCGGAGGACGAACAAGACGTGCCCGTATTAAGGCGTGCACGAAGACGCTTAACCGGGTCCCAAGCAGGGCCGAGCTCAAGAGTCCCTTTGCCTACGACCTCGGTCAACTCTGGTGCCCGTTTACAAACGGACGAGGCTCATCAGTTTGGCATGCCCGAGGATCGTGTACTCGGACAGTCGCCACGACTGCCGACTAATTCTCCGAGGGTGATTACACCACCCACGGTGGAGGTACAACATGTCGTTCCCTTAGCCGATGAAAGGAACTACACACAGCTACAAGCTCAGCTGGCGGCATGCATGACGGCCATGACAGCGGCCGGCATCGTATTGCCAGTTATCCAACCCAACAAAGACCCACGCCATGAAGTGGAAGATTCTGCCTACAGGGCCGCCCTGGAGGCAGCGGGTCGGCGAACCGATACAAGAGTCCCCCACCAAGGGGGCAATGTCCCAATAACTATCGTCCATCCGAACACACATACGGAACGTGTCCACACAAACACGAAGGACGATAGATATCCCGATTACAGGATCGGGGAAGGATATGGCCCACCACCACATCAGGAAGGATACCCTCCCCCCTACCAAGTCACGGATGACGCGTTCCAACAGGCTTGGAACGTATGCCAAGAAACCCCGTGTGCTGAACAGATCACACGGTACCGCAATCCTATGGGATTCGTCATCCCCGAGTTCAGGCTCTATGACGGGAAGAGTTGCCCTATCGACCATCTGAGGCACTACAAGACGAAGATGGAACTGTGGAGTGACGACCATGCACTGATGTGCAAATTTTTCAAAAACAGCTTGGGTCAAGAGGCTTCGTCATGGTATCATAACTTACCACGGGGTTCCATTAGAAACTGGGCAGAACTGCTAAGAGCGTACTCCACCCGGTACGCTGCTCATCGAAAAAAGAAGGTTAGTATCGAAACCCTTCTTAAAATGACGATGATGCCAAATGAAAGGCTCAACGATTACTGCATACGTTTCATCGACGTAGCAAACCAGATTCCACGATACGCCAATAATATAGCCATTCAAAACTTTATCAACTCCATCCCTAATGGCTATTGGGCGAGAAGGAAGTTCATAGGCAAAAACTTCCCGACCACTGATTCCCTGCTAGCCTATTGTACCCACCTCACCGATAAAAACGACGAACTGCGTTTCCTAAACCGAACTCTACCAAGAAGAGAGTCGGTCCGTGAGGCACAGGTGGGTCGCAAAAGAGTTAGAAATAACCAGGGAGAAGCATTCCAACCGACCAGAAAGGGCAAAGAGCCCGAGGTCCATAGCAGGGGAGAGCGACCACGAGCACTAGAGCCTAAACCGCTCCAGATCGCATACCCAACACCGACCAACGAACATAAACCGCTCCAGCTCGCCTACCCGATGCCACCCAAGCCATTTCAACAGGTGCGGCCCCAAGAGTGGGAACACCGAGGCACTGTCGGACCGGTCGAGCTGCGATACACTTTCAACCTGTCTGCTGAAGATATCCTCAAGGATATATGCAGGGAAAGTTGGTATTCCCGACCACAACCGATCATCTCTCCCCCCAATCAGAGAGATTCCAAGCTCATCTGCGCGTATCACGAGGATCACGGCCATCTCACTGAGCATTGCCGTAACCTACGATGGAGAATGAACCAGTGGGGCGATGCAGGATACCTAGCCAAGTTCATCAAAGGAGCTGGGAATAAAGGCAAACAACTGGCCATCGAGGGATCTGACAACCGGCAAGGCAAAACGATCAATGTCGTTCATATGTCACGACCCAAGGGCCCAGGCGGGGAACGATCACGACAACGGCAGCTGGCCCACTTTAGCCAAGTAGCCAAGACATCACAGGCGTCGACCTCAAAACGACAATGCACACCACGACGTCATCCGCCCATTTCTTTTTCGGATCTTGACGAAGAAGGGGTGATATACCCCCACGGAGACGCCATAAACCTCCGCGTTCAAATCGGCCTAGACACAGTCAGCAGGGTACTTGTCGACCAAGGAGCCTCTTGTGATATCATGTACAAAGAGCTCTTCGACAAGATGGAACTCAAGCTGCAAGATCTTCAGCCTACCGATGTCACACTGATCGGATTCATCTCCGAAACGACCAAACCTTTGGGTAAGATCGTCCTCAGTGTCACAACAGGGTCCATGTCGGTTCCCGTGGAGTTCTTAGTGGTCGACGACCACTCCGGGCACAACGCAATATTGGGTCGACCTTGGCTACATGCCATGAAGGCCATACCCTCGACCTATCACCAAAAGGTCAAATACCCGAATGATAGGGGGCGATCGAGACAGCCAGAGGATGTCAAGAAGATTCAAGACGCTGCGAGGACATCACCGCGACCCTCCAAAAACAACGAAGCCCTGTGGAACAACCCACCAGCACAAAGAAGCTGATCAGCCAAATATCCAAAGCCGAAAGGGTTGTCGAAGAACAAGTAGGAGAGACACTTAGGAAGGTGTATATCCCGGATATGGACGAGGAGCACTATTTCCTCCTCGGCGATAACCTTCCAAAACAGGAATCCGAGGAGTTAGAAGCGTTCCTTTTCAGCAACATTGATAAATTCGCCTGGAGCCCTAAAGACATGCCGGGCCTAGACCCCACTACAGCATGCCACCACCTAAGTGTAAACGCCGAGTACAAGCCAATAGCACAGAGAAGCAGAAAAGTCTCGGTACAGCACAGAGCAGCTATAGTCGCTGAAGTACAAAAGCTATTGGAGGCTGGAGCCATAAGGGAGGTTTACTATCCAAAATGGTTGTCCAACCCGGTCGTCGTCCCTAAGAAGAACGGGAAGGAAAGAGTCTGTATAGACTTCACCAACCTCAATAAAGCCTGCCCGAGGGACCACTTTCCCCTTCCGAGGATCGATCAACTGGTGGACGCAACAGCAGGAGCGGAACGGATGACCTTCCTTGATGCGTACTCAGGATACCATCAAATTCCCCTCGCCTGCGAAGATCAAGAAAAGACTTCATTTATATCGCCTTTGGGAAATTATTGCTACACGGTAATGCCTTTCGGTCTACGCAATGCGGGGGCAACATACCAAAGGATGATAACACGGGTATGTCGAGATCATATAGGGAAAACAATGGAGGTATACATAGACGACATGGTCGTCAAAAGCGAAAGAGCCACGTCCCACCTTCAAGATATCAGGGACGTCTTCCGAACGCTGGGCCAGCACAAACTGAAACTCAATGCGAGCAAGTGTGCATTTGGCGTCAGCAAAGGGAAATTCTTGGGGCATATGGTTAGCCGACGAGGAATAGAGGCTAATCCCGATCAAATAACGGCTCTACGAAACCTAGCGGCGCCCAAGAATAAGAAACAGGTACAAGAGCTCACGGGAATGATGGCCGCGCTGAGCAGGTTCATTAGCCGATCCGCAGATAAGGGACGGTCGTTTTTCGAATCGCTCAAGAAGAATAGAAAATTCGTCTGGGACCCGGAATGTGAAGTCTCATTCAACAATCTCAAAGAGTACTTGAGGACACTGCCACTGCTGGTAAGGCCGAACAAAGGAGACATTCTGGCATGCTACCTAGCAGTTTCCACTACAGCTGTGAGCGCAGTCATCCTACGGGAAGAAGGTCGCGAACAATTTCCGATCTACTTCGTCAGCAAGACTCTGGTCGAAGCCGAAACACGTTATCTACCCTTAGAAAAGCTGTGCCTGGCATTGGTCGTCGCAACCAGGAAGTTGCCACACTATTTCATAGCTCATCAGGTCCGGGTATATACAAAGTTTCATATTAAAGAGTCACTTCGACGGACGGACATTAGCGGCCGAGTTGCCGCCTGGGGGGTCGAGCTATCCCAATTTCATATCGAATTCGCGCCCCGCCATGCCATAAAGGGACAAGTCCTGGCCGATTTCGTCGCAGAATTCACCGAAGGCTATGACGAGCCTTTGGCACTCTCTCCCCAATCACACTGGCAGATACATGTCGACGGATCAGCCACCAAGGACGGATCAGGAGCAGGGATCGTCCTGAAATCTAGAGAGGGAGCAATCATCGAAAAAAGCATAAAACTGGGCTTCCGAGCTACCAACAATGAGGCAGAATACGAGGCCATGATAAATGGCATGCTTATTGCCCGGTCCCTCGGATGCTCCCACTTAATTGCCAGCTCAGACTCCATGCTCATTGTCAATCAAGCCATCGGCGAGTACCAAGCGAAAGATGATAGAATGATCCTCTACCAAGAAAAAGTCCAAAGCTTGATGGCCACCTTCGAACAATGCGAGTTAGTAAGAATCAATCGCACCGAGAATGCACATGCTGATGCATTGGCCACCCTAGCCTCGACATTAACATTGACCGACTCCCGGTCGATCACAGTGGAACTATTGCCGACCCCGAGCATAATGAAAAGGGTAAACCGGGTGACATCGATACAGTACGAACTAGGTTGGATGGAGGACATGACCCATTATCTGCGAAGTGGAACGCTTCCGGTCGATAAGATAAAAGCGATGAAGATTGCAAGAAAATCTCCTCGATTCTGGCTATCCGAGGATGATAAACTATACAAATCCAGTTACCGGGGACCACATCTACTGTGCGTCCCGACCGAGCTACAACTGCCGGTCTTGGAGGAAATCCACGAAGGATCCTGCGGAGCACACATCAAAGGGCGATCCCTTGCAAACAAGGCAGTGACCCAAGGATATTGGTGGCCCTATATCAAGCGAGACGCCGATGCATACGTCCAACGATGCGACAAATGCCAGCGATTCGCCAAGATACCACGGCTCCCATCATCTATGATGACCCCGGTATCAGCACCATGGCCGTTCGCTCAATGGGCAATCGACTTGGTCGGTAAACTCCCAAGAGCACCTGGGAATGTGGAATATCTGATCGTTGCGACTGATTATTTCACCAAATGGGTCGAAGCGAAACCCCTCCGAGAAATCAAAGCCAGCAACGTCAAACAATTCATTTGGGAATACATCATAACTAGGTTCGGTATACCGTACGCGATAGTCGCCGACAACGGAACCCAGTTCAAAGATGCCAATTTACAGCTATGGTACGAGGAACTCGGTATCCGAAAATTCTATTCGACGCCGACATACCCACACGGGAACGGGCAAGCTGAAGTGTCAAACCGAACAATATTAGACGGCATCAAGACCACCCTTGAACAGGCAAAGGGGAGGTGGCCCGAGCGGCTACTCAACGTTTTATGGTCGTGCCGAACGACACCCAAGACGGGCACCAAGGAAACCCCGTTTAGCTTAGCATACGGTGTTGAGGCCATCATACCGACAGAGATCGGACTACCCACGCTCCGAACGACGTTGGTCGAGCAGGGAAATAATGAACAAAGAATGAGAGAAGAGCTCGACATGATAGACGAGAAACGAGAGATAGCGGCCCTTACCTTAGCAAAATACCAACAAAGCGTAAAGCAAACCTATGACAAGAGAGTAAAAGGATCTAAAGAATTCATGGTGGGAGAACTGGTGCTGCGACGAGTGACGGTCTATACCCGCAACGAAATACATGGCAAACTGAGCCCTACCTGGGAAGGCCCATACGAAATCGTCAAGCGAACAAGTCCAGTCTCTTACAAAATCAAAAGCGTCCTGTTCGCCAACAGCCGCGGGGAAAAGAATTCTTGGAACGTGGCTAACCTAAAGAAGTACTACGTATAGGCAATGCTCCGAATACAAGTACAGGTGATACCTTACCTTTCTTGCTTAAGGGCATTATCTTTCTTCTTTTGAATGAATAAAATATATTATTATGCTGTCTACTAATACTATGAAATCCCGTAAATGGCGTGTTACCGAAGGAACGTCTAGGGATACTATGAAATTCCCAACATGGCCGAAGTGCCTAGGAATATTATGAAAGTCCGTAAATGGCGTGTTACCGAAGGAACGTCTAGGCATACTATGAAATTCCCAACATGGCCGAAGTGCCTAGGAATACTATGAAATCCCGTAAATGGCGTGTTACCGAAGGAACGTCTAGGGATACTATGAAATTCCCAACATGGCCGAAGTGCCTAGGAATATTATGAAAGTCCGTAAATGGCGTGTTACCGAAGGAACGTCTAGGCATACTATGAAATTCCCAACATGGCCGAAGTGCCTAGGAATACTATGAAATCCCGTAAATGGCGTGTTACCGAAGGAACGTCTAGGGATACTATGAAATTCCCAACATGGCCGAAGTGCCTAGGAATATTATGAAAGTCCGTAAATGGCGTGTTACCGAAGGAACGTCTAGGCATACTATGAAATTCCCAACATGGCCGAAGTGCCTAGGAATACTATGAAATCCCGTAAATGGCGTGTTACCGAAGGAACGTCTAGGGATACTATGAAATTCCCAACATGGCCGAAGTGCCTAGGAATATTATGAAAGTCCGTAAATGGCGTGTTACCGAAGGAACGTCTAGGCATACTATGAAATTCCCAACATGGCCGAAGTGCCTAGGAATACTATGAAATTCCCAACATGGCGTGTTACCGAAGGAACGCCTAGGAATACTATGAAATTTATGTGCAGGTACAATGCAAGGAAGTATTCAGGTCCACTTTACGACGGCAATGCAATATATATTGGCTACAACGATGAAGGAGAATCAATCTAAACAACAAAACATCAACAAAAAGCATCTCCAAAACAGGAATAACGAAATAACAAATGATTTGGCAAGGAAAAACCGATCCGATCAATTAAACAGCAATACGGTAATGGAAAGGTACAAAACAGGAATAAAGAAATCACATATATAATCCTCGCCCGCATTACGGAGGCAACAAGAAGATCAACGGCACTAAAGAGATTCAGTTAAGAAGAACTACTGCAGGAGGAGCACGACGGTAATTGACCGAGCTCAATCTCTTCGTCGTCCGTCGTTGTATACCCATCAGACTCATCACCATCAAAACGCTCCTCAGAAATGAGGGCATCAAAATTGGTCGTATGAGCCCCAACACAAGTCAGCGTCTGAAGCCGCGCGTTGAACTCGGCTTCTTTGGCGGACTCGTGAGCATCCGAGGCCGCTTTACGGCGATCATCGTCAAAGGAGAGGTCACGGCGAGCTTCAATCACAGCTGCGGAAGCATCGTATCTGGCGCGGGACAAACGGAAATACTTCACCAACACGTTGGCCTTGGTCACAAGCAACTTTAATTTGCCGAAGTACTCGCCTTTTGCACGCCAATATCGATCCAAACGACGCTCCTGAACCTCAACAGCATGCTCGGCACGGCGAACATATTCTCGAAAAGAGGCCGCCTGTGTTTTCAGCTTGGTCCGCAGTCGAGCACATTGGTCGGTCAATTTGACATTTTTGCTCATCAAAACAATGTAGGGCCACCTGTCAGGCACCTCACTAGCCGCACCAGATGAGACCTCGTCCCGGGCAGCACCAGTAGGTCCTAACCCCGGGTTAACTAGGCATGGAGAACCAGCCTGGTGCGACGTAGTAGCATGTGCCTATAAAAAAAAGGGGGGGAGGAGAAGAACGAGAAGAGATGAATAAAAAAAAAAAAAAAAAAAAAAAAAAAAAAAAAACGAGAAGAGAAATTTTTATAACAAGATACAAAGAAAACGACAACAAGCTATTTTATTACTCCGACAACCCCTCAGCAGACGCCGAAGTCTCTACTACATCGGCAAAATGAATTTCTCGCAATGAATTAATTTGCGTCCCCAAACGCTCACGAATGACCGCCTCGATTCGGTTCAAAGCAACAGTGGTTTCAGTCACCCCGGCCTTCGCATCAACCATGCGCTCTGCCCGGGATACACCACTCATTCCTTTTATAAGCTCAATCACCTCTAAAGCGCGAGCTCGGGCCCAATACGCTTTGACAAAGGATAGCAGCAGGTCCGCGTCCTCGAAAACGGCCCCAAGGACCAAGGTCAAGCTCGTCACACGACCTCGGGCTTCATCACGAGAACGTCGTAGGGCACCGAGAAGTTCCTTCGCTTTACCCTTATTTGCCGTGTAATGGGCGGTCTTTTTACTAAATTTCTCTCCCAAATCACGTAACCGGATCGCCAGGTTGGAAATATGAATATTCAGACCCTCGATTTCCTGATAGGCACAAGTCAATTTCGCGGTAAGGGACGCGTTAGACCTTTCCAAATCCTCCATCACGTCACCTACACTACGACTAGGCGAGGTCCAGACCACCATGGCAAGGGGGTTATTAGGTACCTGACAATATTTTGTTTTCATATCCTTCAAAATATGACGACCATCAAAAGAAATTGACCCAAGCAAGCCCAACAGAAAGCAACCATAACACTTATATTATCACTCCCCCAAAAGAATCTGTTTCTAGATACAAAAAAAAAAAAAAAAAAAAAAAAAAAAAAAAAAAAAAAAAAAATAAATTTACAATGCCAGAAAGATAGTCAAGGTTCCACCTGAAGAGATGTTGGTGGGGGAACAGTAGAATCCGGTCGAGGAGAAGACGCGGTCGACATAGAGTGAGGACGCAGCGCTGTCGAAATTGTCTGCCCCGGTAGCCGCGGAAGCTCTTCTTCACGAAGATTCGCCCAGTCCAAGGGTTTCGGCGGTGCACCATGCGGACACGGGTACACCAACTCCGACCACGCCCTATCCGACAGAGGAACATTCGCGAAGTTGAGCGCCCGCACATGAGCGCAGTATACAGAAAAGTTGGCCATCATTGCTAACTTTTTCCGCTCCTCCGCCTGTGCCGTTTTCAGGGCAGACACCTTAGCCTTCTCGGCTTCCACGTCCTCAGCCAGGAGCAAGTTCTCCTCCTCTACTTCGCCGTACTTAGCGGCCATGCTCTCTTTTTCCTCCCTCAATTTCTCGACCTCCTCGGTCAGGTGCAGGAAGTCCACCGACAGTTTGTCATAATTCTCGCCCAGGGTTTTCTTCTCGGCGACCAATTTCTCCTTATCGGCCTCAAGATTATCCTTCTCGGCCACCAATTTCTCTTTTTCAGCCCCGAGAGCTCCCAGCTGATCCCGTAGCGCCACGGCACTCACAGCAATCTGCACTTTAACACATTAGTTTCCAAATAAAATACAAGTACCCAACCTATATAGTGCAATACAAGCCCCACATACCCTCAGCGCATCCGCATGGGCCTGCTCTATCACTGACATTGTAGGTTGGGCAGATAGCTTTTCTGCATTCTTAAACACAAGGGGTTTCAGAGCCGTATAACCCATCTTCAGCGTTCTCGGTTGATCCAGCAGTTCACCCCTACATCGGTCAATGTACCGGGTCATTGCAACCCCATCCACCGACCCCTTCTCTGATCCGTCGAGAGCCTCACCCTCGACACCCACCACATCATCCCCGGCATTCTCTTCGCTGCCTTCCCTCCCCACCCCCACGTCCTCCTCCAACGGCTCAATCTCAGGGGCCCTATGCTCGATCTCTTCCTCATTACGGAGGGGCGAGCACACGGACAACTCTATCGGACCCTCGGTGGGGATAGGCGAGATGACCGGCAAAGTCATCGTACTATCTCCCATATTCGTCAAGAGGTTCATATATCCGAATACATCGTCGACCGACCCCTGAAACACAATAATACCCATAGACCGGGCAAGAGCGAGGGTAACCAATTGAGAAGTCAGTAGCTGAAACAAGACGACTAATAAAGCAAAGCACTAGCGAACCAAATGACAAACCACCAAAAGACAGGAAAATCATAATACATATACACATACCTCGCCCGGAGCAGAGGCATCCTCGGCGGTATCCCCTTGAGCAACGGCAAACACCCCCTCGCCCGAGCCAACGTTAGCCTCTTCCTCGGTAACCGACGTATCAGTTCCCCTAGCCCTCTTCGTTGTTTCAACGACAGGCTCAGCTGCGCGACGCTTAGAACGAACAGCTCTTTTCCCAAGCCGAGTAGCACACCGAGCCTGTACCACCTTTAAAAATTCCTCCTCGGGCTCTTTCGGGATCTCGGGTGCCGGATTCCCCTTGGTCACCGACCCCATAGGGTACCCGAGCAACATGGGAGCCGTACGACTCGCAGGATCAGGCGTAGGTCCCGGCCCCCACCATTTCCAAAGAGCTAACAAAGCCTCTACATTAGGAGCGCCGAGATCTGGCATAGTGGGAGCATTGGTAGCCGGTCCAGGAATCTGGTGTCCCGGACAAGCCCATTCACCAGACGCAATAACAATACCGAGATTGCGCTCTTTGTTGGTATCCGGCAAACCGATAACGAGCCGGCAAAAGGCACGCAGAGTCTTCAAATACGAGCTGCGACGCTCAAAGCTCAGACTATAGACTCCAAAGACGTCCTTCAGTTCAATCGGTATTCCGGACAACTCCGATAGCCTTTGGATACCATTCAGAGTACGGTAACCATTTAGGGCCAGTTGGGCCGGAGCAATTTGGACGGCCTCAAAGAACGAGGCCACCCAATTTGTAAAGGGCAGTCGCAGACCCCCAGTAAAGAAGGCCGAAGACCGCACTGCTACCTCGCCGGCGGGAACAAATCCCAGCACCTCCTCGTCCGATATAGGAAGCCGAATATGTACGTTGTCGGGTATTCCGGCGAGTTCCTTAAAATCCTTCTCCACGAATGTGCCAACTTGGGCCACGCTTTGGGTCAAAATTTCCTATACAAAGATCATCAACAGTCCATCAATATACTAACCAAATACACAAACCAGAACCACATCAATAGAACGAGAGCCACCCCCCCCCATGCACATTACATCAGAATCATCAGACATATACCAACGACACACCTATGACCACAACGACAAATCAAATACAACCCCTACAAGCGGAAAAGGGGAAGAACGAAAAATCACTTACAGTTATCATTATGAGCAAGCAAGCGCGAACAGCAGCAACTCTTCCAACAAAACCACGAAACCCTAGAGCAAGCGGCCGAACTCTTTTCCCTTTTTGGCGGGAAAAATATGCTTTAGAGAGAGATATTTTCTTCAGCAAATTTTGTGATAAAAATAAACAGGATTACTTGGCACAATAAAAAGGAGTGGAGTCACAAAAGGAATAAAATAATAACCGTCCTTTCGTGTACCAGAGGTTCGCCCCTTTTCCAACCATACAAAAGTCAACAACCGCTGCTCTTTTTAACATTTCAACGCTCCAGATTTCGCCACGTCAGCGCATATCCCACTACCCAAGGCAGTTCACATCATTACACCTAAATAAACGGCCAGTGGACCCTACCACGAAAAGCTTCCCACATACGCTACCAATATTATCACACAAAGAATGTCCCCCGATAAAGTTCCTCGACTCCCAACCATTTCTTACCCAAATGGCATACCGAACAAGGTGAACGAAGACCGTTTCTAGCTTAATGGCAGGGAGCATCAAGTCTAACAACGCTCTTCGGGGGGATAACCGGGCACATTGTTCGATGTATGCTCAGAAAAAAAAAAGAGAAGCAAGCAGGAAATAAAATAGGACAGAATCAAATGCAAGACAAGTTTTATTCATCCACAAAGGGGGAAACACAAACAATACAACAGAAAAAGAAAATACACACATCCTACTTTTTCGAACTATCCCCCATAGCAACATCCCTCTTCGCCAAAAGTTCCTCCAGACGCTCATTCTCCCTAACCAAACGAGAAATCGCCATCTCAGCCTGTTTTAAGGCGTAAGACTGAGACTCGCATTTTTGTTCGGCCTTGAAACGGGCAGTGCCCTCCTCGTCCCAATATTGTTTAAGCCTCCTCGCTTCAGTCCGAGCACATATGAGATCATGTTTCAGCCATGACATCTCAATTTCTTTTAGTTGAAGAGGAGTCAAATCCTCCTCCCCAAAGCCAGGGGGACGAGGTAGCAAAAAGGTAGGCTCCTCTTCCATAAGGGTTTTCTTTTTGGAGGCAGACCTAGTGATGGGAGCCATCTCACGCAAAAGCAAGTTAGAAAACAAGAAGAGGTAGAAATTGATAATGAGATACAGGCAATAGGGAGCATTTATAGAGAATCAGAAGGCACAAAATACGAAGAGTTCCAATGGTTCACAAGACAGGCACGAGATACGAAAAGATACAACTGATTCATTAAATACAGAAGATAAAACACAAATGGCAAAAGGGGAAATACATAAGAAAACCAGCCCAATCTAAGGATCAATGGGTGGAAAAACCGAACTGCCAGACCGAGAGAAGGCAATACGAGCAGAACAATTCAGCCTAGCTTGATAGGAATCGTTCATGGCGACCAAATCGTCATTCTCCGAGGAGAGCCTATTATTTTCCGAGGTAAGAACCCTGACGCGTTCCACGAGCCGAGCATTCTTTACCATTAGGTTAGCGAGGCCCTGAGGAGAGTTGTCAAACTCATCTTGAGAATGGTCCCAAATTTCCTCGGCATCATACCAGGAGTTGGCCAGATGGTTTCTCTGCAGCAACAAGTGATCGAGCTGGCGACTCAGTGCCGAGATCTCGGTCCACTTCACCGTCTCTTCGGGATAAGAGCCGAACAGGCTCAAGGCCAAAACGCCATACTCTTTCTCAAGCCTTGCCATCCGACTGCGGACCCGAGATACCTCAGTATCCAAGCCCTTCATCTGAGCATGATATCTCACCACAGGTCCAGACATTCTGGGAAATTGTTTAGTATGGAAGAAAATAAAGGGCTAAAGAAGAGAGAAGCAAAACGAAAAAAGAGATGATAAACTACCCAAGAAAAGAGGGTACTTATAGAACGAAGAGTATGATATTTTATAACCTTGCTTGGGAAATTGCATATTTCCTGACATGATGTGGGAGGCATGTGCATTTCCTGACCTACTAGGGAGCAGGCACATATGTTTGACAGTGATGGGGACATCTATTGACATCTGAGACTACAGTGCAGAAGAGATAAAGACGAGATATTCAAAGATCTAGATCCCAGACAAACAACAAACCACACGTACGATATAAAAAGAAAAGGGCAAAAATACTTTTCATTAATGAAGATGGAATACATAAAAATCTATTACATCGAGGTCTATTACATTGAGGTCTATTACATCCGAGATAAAAATCTATTACATCGAGGTCTATTACATTGAGGTCTATTACATCCAAAAAAGATCTATTACATCCAAGAAGAGCTAGTACAGAAGATCAGGCAAAGGATCAACTATATCAGCTGACCAAGTGAGCAGGAGACGCCAAAAAGAAAAAGTAAGAAGGAAGAGAAAGGAAAATCAAGAAGAGGAAAAGAAGAAGAATGCAAGAAACGAAGGAAAGAAGCATAAAAAAGAAAACAAAAAGGGAAGAAAGAAGCGAAGAGGAGGAACATAAAGAAGAAGTGATAAGAAAGAAGAGTCAAAAAGAAAAATGACAAAAACCCTAGATGTAACACAAAACCCTTAGGATCACAGGGCTGATTGTAACATCATAGTGGTGCAAAAAAAAAAAAAAAAAAAGAGTGACGGGAGAGAAGATGAAGAAAAAGAAAGAGGAGGCACAGAAGAAAAACAGATGAGAAGAAGATTAAGAGATGAAGGAGACAGACAAATAAAAAGAAAGTCAATAAAACAAAAAAGAAACGGAAAAAGAAAAGAATAAAAAGAGAGAGAAAACAGAGTATAAAAAGAAAATACAAGAGAGGAAGAGGAAGAAATGATGGAAACGGAGAAATAAAAAAAAAAAGAGGAAGAGGAATAAATGATGGAAACGGAGAAATAAAAAAAAAAAGAGGAAGAGGAAGAGATAGGAAAAGAAGGGGAAAAGCAGAGAAAAATAAAAAAGAAGGGAGAAGGTTAGGGGGAAGTCGATCGGTATCGATGAGAGGGCCCGGCAGAGACATCCCTGTCCCTCAGTGTCGGGTTCCCCCTTAGCATCTCATTCTCTTCGACTAAAGCCTGACGAGCACGTCGGCAGTAAGCCAGTTCGGATCTTAGCCAAGTTAATTCCCGAACCATCTCGGTATGGTGATAACGCATCACCTTCAATTCCTCCTCGGCATCCCTCAACAGCCTTTGTACATGGTTATAGGAGGCCTCAAAGGCCTCCACTTGCAAAGCTAATGCTGATGGGGTGAAAGGACCAGACATCTTAGGGAAATTATAAGATGAGGGTCTATGTATGGGGGAAAATAATATGATGAGAATTGTGGATGTAACCATGCTGTAAGCAGGTATTTATAGATCAAGCGTATGAGGGCTGGTATTGAGAGTCGCAACCGTTCGCCAATGGGTATTCAGAAGCAACGGCACTCAAAAGAGGTGACTGTTCAAGAGAAACGTTTGGATTCCCAAAAGACTCTAAAAAAGCGTGAGTAATTAAAAGCCACACCTGTTCAAGAAACGTTTGGATTATTACCAATATTTAAAGGGGGTAAGTAATAATGGCAGCAAAACACGCGTCATTTTTGGGAAGGACGGCGGATCGAATAAATATCCCAGATCTTCTGCGCAAGGCTCAAGAAAGCCTTGGTGATTGGGATTTTCTATGCACAAGGCTCAAGAAATCCTATTAGTCCCTAGATATAAAGAGTAAGGAGGTCCAATGGATAAGATCAAACGCCAGGCCCAAGAAAAGCATTAATGAGGCCACAAGCGTGCGCAGTCAAAATAAATTGCATTGGGAAAGTAATTCAAATATAAACAAGAAAAAGAAATCTTTATTAATTGGTTGATACTTCGTTACAGAAGAAGCACAAAGAGGAAATACAATGAAAACAATAAAATCATTTCATAGAAGGGCCCGCTTCGTCATTCGGCTTCCGTTTCGACCGAGCATACACTTCCTTAAGGGCCAATTTGTAAGCCCTTTTGGAAGCGAGCTGCCTATCCCTGGAGGCCTCGAGCTCTTTGATCCGGGCACGAGCACGAATACTGTCAAGCAAAGACCTTTGATGCTCCTTCTCTAGGGCATCCAATCGCTCGTCTAGTTCGGCGGCCCGACGAGCTTCCACTGACAGCCGGGCAACCCTCTTTTCGAGATAACGCACCTTCTGAACTTCCTCTTCCAGACGGGTAACGTATTCAGGAAGGTTGTCACCATACTTTTCAAGAGGAGAAGCCATTTGCTCGTTAGTAAAGAATGAACTGCACAAAAGATACTGGGACAGTCCCCTTTTATAAGAAGAAACAAGGAGTAGGTCAAAGGTCATCTCGAATAAATACAGCCTCTTGAACTTCCCAAGAGCATTAAAGGCGAATTAACCACAGTTCCAAATCCAATTAAAGTCATCCAAAAAGACATCAAGAAGATAAACAGACAAGAACAAGGAAAGGGAAATATTTTATTAATTCCAAAAACTTCGATTACAACTGAGGAGAAGACTCCCCATTCAAGAGAAATTACGACAGAAATTACAAAAGACTAATTATTTCGAGGAAGAGCCTTCTTCATCGTCATCCGAACTCGGTTTGGACCGAGCATGCAACTCCTTGAAGGCAAGCTTATAGGCCCTTTTAGCCGCCTTCTGCTTAGCCAGATTAGCCTCGAGCTTCTTTATATGCTCGAAGGCCCAATCCCGATCGGCCATCGTCACATGATGATCAGAATCCATGTCAGACAACCTTTTCTTATAGTTTGAAACCTTGGCCACGAGTTTCTTATTCGCGGTACGAGATTTCTTGATTTCCGTTTCTAAATATGAAATATAATTAAAGGAGCTCTCACCAGTAGAATCAGAAGAAGCCATTATGTCAAGGACAAATTAGTAGTAAGATGCCTAATTATGGAGGGAGCACACCCCTTTATAGGAGTTTTCCTCGAAAGAAGATATTAGGATAGGAAACATTAAATGTGCCCCCCTGGGAACCGTCACGAGTCTATTGCATTTCTCGATGAAGCATTTGGAAAAATAAGACCGAAGTAACGTTCTCGACAAACCGAACATGACTCCCCCGACATGGAAACCACGCCGAGGAAGTCAGGGAGCACTTGATAGAACACAAAAATCAGACCCGAATATTTTATTCGGGTCATAATCAACCCACTTTATAAATGGGCATCCAACGCTTAAATGGGTCATCTCATATTGGTTGTAGGGATTGAGGGGCTACAACACAAAGCCCAAGCCCAATCAAAGGGGGACCCTTGTCTGAGAAATCCCTGGGATGAAGACATTTGTCACTATCCTAGAAGGCGCAGTTGCCTATAAATAGCCCACTACCCCTCCTAGAAAAGGACCAGAAAATCTATCCAAAAAATATAGAGAGAAGTTAAGAAAAGAGAGAAACTAACCAAAGCATATCACTTCAAGAAACAAACCGAGAAAAGACAGCCGAGCATCGAATAAAAGAGGAGAAAGATCAAGACGAGGGATTAAATAGTTATATCGAGCATAATCGTAAAATCGGAATACGAATCCGAACAAGTGTAATAGTCCGAACAAGGACAAGAATCCGAGTCATAATAAAGATCAGGAAGCATCATTTATTCTCGGTCGATTTGTCATTTTATCTTTGTTGAAAAGCCTAACGCAACCGATCAAAGTTATGGCTTTATCAGTGATTGTGACGACCTAGATTTCCAGGAAGGAAATTATATGGTGCGGTGTTGTGCGTCAGTCCCACATCGCTCAGATATGAGAGTACCCATGTGGTATATGAGCTTAAAGATCCATTTCCTATCAACAAGGCCTTTTAAAGCCGTGCGGCACAACAGCGAGGACGGAACTCCACAGTTAAGCGTGCTTAACTTGGAGTAGTACCAGGATGGGTGACCCCCCTGTGAAGTTGTGCCAAAGCGGACAATATTGTTGATACGGGCATAACGGTTCGAGCCGTATGATCGGATCGTTACAACAAAGTTTCAAAATAAAGACAAGTATATATAATGTGATGGAGCCGGAGACGTGCAATTAAAGTAGGATTTCTTTTTTAAATTGCAAATGTGATATATAGAAGTTCTCTTTTTCCTCTATCCGTGCAGTTTATTTGTATATTTAATTTTGTACTTTTTATCATTGGTAAGAGTATTTTGGAAATATTGTAAAGTTCTAAGAGCTCGTAAGTGCTCAAGACATAATATTAATAATAAATATATCCATGTAATAGAAATATGGTGGGAAGGGGAGATTGAGGCAGAACACATACGAATAGAGAGAAGAACAAGGAAGGAAACGTCGCCAGAGATTTTCTTCGTCATCGTCGTCATATGACAACTTATGTAGCATAGAGAGAGAAACACAATATCGAGAGAGTGGAAAGATTTTGGAGGAAGAGATTAGACAAATGAGTTGTAACGTATATATATTTCTAGACTTTTTATATTTAATTAAAATAACTTATAACCTAAAGGCCTCATTGGTGCAAGGTTACCTTTCAATAGTATTTTTGTTTAATTGTAGATCAAATTACAAGTGATAAAAAAAGATATTATTTTCGTAAATTTTTGTTATCTTTTTTTACTTAATAATTCAAACAAACATTAAAAAAAATTAAGTTATTTTTTCACACTTTAATATCTTTTTCGTGTAGATTATAATATCTTTTTTTAATGTTAAAAATAATTTTAAAACTATTTTTTACATTTTAATATATTTTCCGTATAAATTATAAGCTATTTTTTAAGTTTGAAAACAACTTTTAAACTATTTTTTATTGGTCCGGGTGACTAAAAATTTAAAAAGTTTCGATATATGATTTCTATTTAAAAAATCTTATAAAAGATGAATTATGACTAATATTCTCAAACCTAAATACATTTTAGGAAAATGTTAATATTTTTCTACGGGCCTGGGCCTTATCATTAGTTACAACTTAAATCAAAGAACTAATGACCCAGCCCAATTAAAAATAAAGCCTTTTTTCCAGCTCAGCATAGGACTTTTCCGTCTATAAATTGAACTTGTTTTTTCGCTTTAGATTAGGTTTTGTAGCCGACTCCAAAGGTTTTTTTTTCATCTGAGAGTATACTTTTTTTTGGTCTCATTTTCGTTATGATTTCATTTATAACACAATGTTTTGCACTTGGTGAAATAAAATAAGCCGCATCTAGATAATAAGTGGGTGAGGCTTATGACTAAGTGCATAAATCAATAGCTGTTAAGTCAGCAGCAGCCAGACAACTGTGGAGATGGATCCACAGACGAGCGACTTTTCGTGTTGCTCGTCTACTAAATCCTTCTTACATTTCAAGAAAAATATTTTCTGCATTTATATTTTATCGTTTAATCCCAATAATTCCTTATTATCTACTATTATTATTGAGGATGATTTTACCAAAGAGAGAATCAGGATTTAGAGTAAGCCTTACAGGCGAGTCATGTTCTTTTTTAATTCATAGTTTGATAAGTATCTATAATTTTTTTAAAAAAAATACCACCGATGTGGCAGTTTACCCATGGATATTTTCAATATGCCACATGAATAAGAAACCAAAGAGACTCATATTTTATTATTTAAGATTAAAAATTGTCATTTTCATATTTTATATAGACTATTCACCTTTATTAATTGGAAGTAAAGAAAAAAAAATCATAGAAAAACTGTTGTTTTGTGTGAATGTAGAAATGTTATGAAAAATTATAAAAATTATAAAAAAATTTAAATTTTGAGAAGAAAATAAAAAGAGAAACCCGCCGTGCTTCCTCTTAAGACGAGAGGAGTGGATGAAAAAAAAGGGGTTAACATTTAATACTGTTAAATTGGTGCCGTGATTGTACTGTTACCGATGGCCCAATAAAAGATCAACATGTGTTAAACTAGACTGAAAAAACCGGTCCGGTTCGGTATAAAAAAATAAAAATACCGAAACGAAAAAAAATCGAATCGAAAAATATGCTCGGTTTCGATTTTACCAAAAAACGAATCGGATCGGATCCAGCACACTGTTCATGTATTTTGAATACAAAACTCCAATGACAGGTGGCAAGATATGTGTGCGTTGTAACAGTACAATTACAGCACCAGTATTAAATGTGAACCGAAAAAAGAGAGGAGGTAGTTCAGTACTTTGTGAATGTGTTTTTTAATACACATGGCGAGTAACTTTAATCCACATGTCTGTAAAAACAACAGTATACTTCCAACCTTATCATCGTCTAATATATTAAAACATATTTTTTTTTTACAATTTGAGAATTATGATAAAAAAATTGGCATACATGTATTTATGATAACCATATAAATTTATTATGAATAATATATATGATTTACTATATGAATATAATAGTAATAATTTATGATGAAGTCTATATTTTTATGGTTGTAATATTGTTATAATTATTAAATTATAATAAACAAATAAATAAATAAAATGCAGGGTTATTATAAGAAAATTAATAGTAAATTTGAAATTTTGTATAAATGTAAACAGTTCATTAAAAGATATAAAATGTGTTATGTTTAAGAAAATAATTAAGGTTGATGATCCGCAGGTCGGTCAGAAGAGCTGATCCCCAACTATACTCAGCACATGTGTCAAAATCCTCCAGAAATGGCAGAGGTCGGAGTGGAATCTGATCACTGCTCTTATCACTAGGGTTGGGGGTAATTCACCTGTAACATCCAATCAAGTCTAACTGTCAAACAGTTTGTATCCACTCTACATCCTCTAAAGATATCCCCAACTCTCCATCGACAAAATGGAACGTGTGCGTCTCATCACGCCACCTATCAACTATCAACTAAGGCTGTAAGCAAGTCTCGGTCTACGCTATAATTACCTATAGTGTGAATACCATAAAAACCAGCTCTAATCATATTTTGAACTACTCTGTCAGGCGTCGGTATCTGCCAACTATAATTATAAACCCTAATCTTATGTGCATCTACTCTACCCGCTTCTCTTCCAGCATCCCAAGTCTGATTAGAAATATGACCGGTCTGTCGTAAAATTATTTTAATTATTTAATTAAACAATGATAACCAATTAATGATAACCAAACAATGATAACTCAATGATAACCAATTAATGAAACTAAATAATGATAACTCAATGATAACCAATTAATAATAACCCAACAATGATAACTCAATTATAACCAAACAATTATAACTCAATTATAACCAAACAATGATAACTCAATTTTTTATCCGTTTTATAAAAAAATTGAGTTATTTGTTTGGTTATCATTAAATGTGTTTGGTTATGATTAAAAAATTGAGTTATAATTGTTTGGTTAAAAAATTGAATTCCATTAAATGATAACTTAATTTTTTAATCATAACTAAACACATTTAATGATAACCAAACAATGATAACTCATTTTTTTTATAAAACGGATAAAATATCAACAACCTCAATTTTTATTGGTGATTTGGGCAAACAAACTAATTAAAAAACATAATTTTATAAAAACCCATAATTTTCAAAACGGGTAAATATTAATAAAGCGTAACAATTTTTATTTTTCTCAATCAAAACAAATAACCATTATAAACATGTAACATCATAACCAAACCATTAGTAATAAATATCTAAATAACACAAATTTGAATAAAAACCCGAATTTTTTTATTAAATGTGACAAATATTAACAATTATTATAATTTCTATAATTAATATAAACAAACAACAAACAATTATATATAGCTAAGTGAATTATGGATTTGCATATTTTATATATTTTTTTCCTATTTTACAAATTGAAATTACAAATAAAATAAAATAAAATAATACATGCAAACCGTACATTTAATGTACGGTTTGCATATATTTTGTGCAAACCGTACATTAAATGTACGGTTTGCATGTATTTTGTGCAAACCGTACATTAAATGTACGGTTTGCATAAAAACACTGTAAACTGTAGATTTTTTTTTACGGTTTGTGCGTTTTTTCAGAAAAAGTGTAGTATAAAAATCCAACCTCATTAATGTATGTATAAATATAGATAATATAATGCATGTATACATATTATTGCAAATAATATAAATTCTAGATGATGCATGTGTATAAGAAGAAATTATAAATATATTCTATTTACAAAAAATAATATTTTTTTTGAAAAAAAATAATTTTCTTGCTTTTTTTATGAATATATTCAAATAGTGATGTAATCTCAAATAATTTTTGATCGAATGTCATAGATGTAAAAGTTTAGTTTCATTTCATGAATACTTTAGTTTCGTTTTAGAGAAAGTGTAAAAAAAAATTATAATATTTTTATTTTAAAAAAAAATCAAAGAAAATCTAGTGAAGTAATATACTCTTTAAACTAAAATACTTATTATGTAGGTAGATGTATGTGTTTTTAGTAGAAATATTATAAATTATAATGTTTTAAAAATACATGATTAAATTTATGCAAATTATAAATAATATTAATAAAAATGAGAAGTGAAACTGGATTTTATGCAACTAAATTAATTAGGTAGTGAATATTATAATAGCTGTGTGCATAATTTTGATAGTGTCCTACCTAAATTTTTAAAATCAAATTTTCCCCCTATTCTTCTCTATAAAACTCTGTAATCTGTGAAAGTCTTCATTTTAAAACCCTAGCTGTAATCTCTCTCTCTCTCTCTCTCTATATATATATATATATATATATATATAATAAAATGTTTACATTGGGATTGAAATATAAGGCAATCGAGGATGTAGATGTACTGGCCGGACGCGATCCTGTAATCTCTCTCCCTCCCTATATATATATACTAGTAATCGTAGCCCACGCTCGTAGCCCGCCCACTCGTTGTATGTGACACGTAGTTGTATAAATATGATCCGGCACAAATAAATTTAACATTTTCAAAAAGTTTGCAAAAATAATGAAAAGAATATTGTAAAAATATAATGTTTTATTGTTACAGTAATACAAAATTACATGTATGATGATTTGTTTGGGAGATAAATTGATATGTGTGAAAAAATAGAATATATATTTACTTATTTATTTATTTAAATTGTATTAAGTTATTTGAGTAATTAGTAAATTAGAATAGAGACATTTTTGAAACAAATGAGTAAAATTGGGCAGCCTCAAGCTTTATTGAGTTTTTTTATATTAATAGTATGATATGATATATATATTTTTTTAAATTATTTGTAGATGTAGACCTACCTTTTATGGATATTTAATACTATCAGAAGAGTCTGCTAAACATAAATAAGCAATTAATCATTTAGTCTTTATTGATTGATGGGATTATATTTTCTCTTCCTGTTCTTTTAGGGCTTGTTTTGATTTGAGACTTTTAAGCTGTGTCTTTGGGTTTTTTTTTATTGAGACTGTTAAGCTCTGTGTTTTTTTATTTGCTTATATATATGGAAAATTGCATCTATAACACGTAATAATACGTAAGAGTGATGGTAGACAAATCTAGTCATGTTTGTTAATTTATTTTTTCGTTATAGAGTTTTGATAAAAGTTTTGCTCTATGTTTTCGTTATAACAAATTTTTCTCTATCTTTTCGTTATAGAGTTTTTGATACTTTTCTTTTGAAGATGAAATCGAAATTTGTGTTGTAGATGGTGACGCATTATGAGGTGGAGTTTACTGTAAATTCCAGGCCCCGTAGTATAGAAGATACTGTTAGTTTGTTAAATAGTCGCTTGGCTTCAAGGTCAGTCTTATCTGGCGATGGTAAAATCCCCGGTGAGAATGATATTGGTGTATTTGCGGCTATATATTCATATGTGGTATGTTTGTACTTACTGTTCGTGTTTCTTTTGGCCATTTAATGCATATTTGTTTGCTAATCTTGTGATTTTTTTCCTGAAATCTTACAAGCATTTTCTGTAAACAATAGCATACTAAACGACAGCTAAGGGGAATATAATGGTTTACCGATCTATTGGGAGCCTATGATTTTCATGTTCTTCTCTATATCCTGCATTTTTTCTAATGATTTCGTTGTGCTTGCAGATTCAAGTACTATAATCATGCATCTATACATGGCATGGTTTTTAAAAAAAATCCTATTTCTAAAGGGGTTTGTGGGCTTTCATACTTACTTCGTTTAGTGCTTGAAACCGAGACTTTAGTCTCAAGTATAGTTTTCCAACCACTGGGCTAACCCATTTTGTCCTGGCATGATTTTTCTATTTCATCTTTAAGAAACGTTTTGTGGATAAGTTTTTTTTCCCCTTTAATTTTGGTAAACTTTTTCTTCCAGGTAAGTCTTGAAGATTCTGTTAAAGATAGCTTGCCACATCTGATGAAATGGTTTGCCTGTATCGAGGTATTTTTGAATTTTGAGTCGTAAGACCTTGCCAACAAACCTGTTTCTCTTATCTTTGGTCACTGGTGATGTCTTCTTTGCTCATTATTTAAACTTGAACTAGAGACTTGCTTTATTATGACAGTCAAGAAAGGTTAGTTTTGTGACTATTGAGGTTTTACAGTTTGAAGGGGATTAGAATCGTTAGGTTTTATGAGAGAATCAAACCAGGAGAAGGGGGGTCGATTAGGTCTAGAGACTTGCACTCTTTTTCCTCGTAAGTTAGAGGTTTACACACTTGCTACATTAAAATTTCAATCACTCTCACAATTCTTATTACATATGGTGGTAAGTAAAACTTGTAGTTAACCTAGCAACGCTTTCCTAAAATCTAAATTATTTTGGAATAAATCATGAAATTGTTAAATAGGACCAGTTTGAATTTAGATCTAACATAGCACCCAATTGTAAACTTAATTCAGTTAGTCTTTCTGCTGCTTATCTAATAATAGAACTGCTTTTGTGGAAGTTCCACCGTAGTTTTCACCCACTAGTTTTTCCTTATTTCCTTGTTTGTTTTCCTTGATTGTTTTCCTTGTTCTGCACTAATCTCGTGTAGTATATTCATGCAGAGTAGTGATGAATATCTTCAACAGATGGTCGAAGGCCAACGCCTTTCTGTGAGTAGTCATCTCTTTGCAAATATTGTAAACTTTACATTCGTTGATGTTATAACTTGGCAATGTCGTTGAGAAAGTTTGTATGTATATGATGTTAGCTTAAGATAAAACTTTATATCAGAGTAAAATAGTAGAGAATGAAAGCAAGGAAAAAACCAAACTCACTGACATTTGTATTGATAAAATAAGCAGGCCTTATATAGGCTCAAAAGCAGTAACAAGTGAAACATAAAAATAGGAACAAAACAACTAGAAAATAGGCACTATCCAACGTGCTTAAACAAACTCAAATAACTCCTAACAAACTCCTACAAACCAGTAAACATAAACTGAACAAGATAAACATCAACTAATAACTTTTATTCAACAATCCTTCCCTTAAACTGAAAGCTTTTCAGACATCAGTTTAATGTAGTACTGCGTCCTTCAATGTCAAAAGTGCACAAACCAAGCAACTTTCTCAGATTTTGGAAGGGAAGAAATCTGAGAGGCTTTGTAAATATATCCGCCAAATTGTCTTCACTTCTGCAATAATTCAGATCAATTGTTCCTTCATTGCTCAGGTCTCTAAGAAAATAATACTTCACATCAATATGCTTGCTTCTCCCATGTAGCACCGGATTTTTTGAGAGTTTAATGGTTGAGCTGTTGTCACAAAATATTGGTGTTGCTCCTTGTTTGGAATATAATTCTTCAAGAACATTCCTCAACCATATAGCTTGGCAAGCACAAGCTGTTGCAGCAACAAATTCAGCTTCTGTAGATGACAAAGTAACAATTGGTTGCTTTTTAGAGGACCACGAAATAGCGCTTGTACCCATCATAAAAACATACCCCGAAGTACTTTTTCTATCTTCAAGATCTCCTGCATAATCGCTATCCGTAAACCCCAACAAATCAGATTTTTTACCCCTTTTATAGAATAAACCTAATTATTTCGTTCCTTGCAAATAACGTAAAATTCTCTTAGCAGCCAACAAATGCAATTCTGTTGGATTTTCCATATATCTGCTGATAATACTTACAGAATGCATTATGTCGGGTCTCGTACCAGTCAAATACATCAAACTTCCCACAATCTGCTTATAGAGTGTACTGTTAACTTTCTTTCCCCCATCATCTTTTGTAAGCTTAGTACCAAATTCAATTGGAGTACTAACAGGATTGCAATCCGTCATCTCAAACCTGTTCAAAATTTCCCGAACATACTTCTTTTGAGAAATAAAAATCCCTTCTGCCGATTGCACAACTTCTATACCCAGAAAATAATGCATCTTACCAAGATCACTCATTTCAAATTCAGTCATCATAGACTTTTTGAACTCATAAAACATGGCATCATCATTTCCAGTAAATATGAGATCATCTACGTACAAGCTTACAATGAGCATTTTTCCACCAGCTCCACTTTTAACAAATAATGTGTGCTCATATGGACATTTTTTAAAACCTTCTTTCAACAAATAAGATTCAATGCGACTATACCAAGCCCGTGGGGCCTGTTTTAGACCATAAAGAGCCTTTTTTAATCGATAAACTTTATGCTCATTACCAAGCTTAATATAACCAGGTGGTTGTTCAACAAATACCTGCTCCTCCAAGTTTCCGTGTAAAAATGCCGATTTGACATCCAACTGAAATATAGGCCATAAATTTTGTGCCGCCAAGGCTATCACCAATCTGATTGTATCGAGTCTTGCAACTGGAGCAAAAACTTCTTTATAATCGATTCCATATTCTTGCTTGTATCCCTTAGCTACCAATCGCGCTTTGTATTTGTCAACCTCGCCATTTTCTTTTATTTTCGTTTTGAAAACCCACTTCATGCCAATGGTTTTTTGACCTTTAGGAAGATCAGATAAATCCCAAGTATCATTTTTCTCAATGGATTCAATTTCATTGTCCATTTCCTTTCGCCATTTTGCTTCTTTAACAGCACTATCAAAATTGGTAGGATCACAATCAGAAAATAGAGCAAAGTGAGTAACCGGATCATCAATTTGGTTGACTCCAATTACCTTATAATCCTTCATCCATGCAGGCCTTTTTCGAACTCGGCTTAAAGAACGGGATTCAACTTCTTCTGCAATAGTTTCGGCTGCTGGTGACATTTCAGTAGCTATTGGTGACATTTCGCTAGCCGTTGAAGTGTCACTCAATGGATTTTCGGGCTCCGGACCTGCTTCATTTTGATGAAGTAAAGGCTCCGACATTTCTTCAACAATTTCATTATCAAAAATAAAAGGACTAGATTGTTGTCCGTCCCAAATCCAGGTGTTCTCTTCGTCGAAAATAACATCTCTACTGGTCACAATTTTTTTTGTGACTGGATTGAACAATTTATAGGCCTTTGATGCTTCACTTACTCCGAGAAAGACACATTTTTCTCCCTTATCATCAAGTTTCTTCCTCTTCACATCTGGTATACGTGCATAAGCGATGCAACCAAAAATTCTGAAATGATCTACGGCTGGTCTACGACCAGTCCAAGCCTCTTCCGGTGTCATATTTAGGACAGCAAAAGTAGGGCTTCTATTTAACACATGAATGCTCCAGTTTACCGCTTCCGGCCAAAAATATTTAGGAATTCTTCCCCTTATCAACAAGCTTCTAACCATATTCAGAATAGTTCTATTTTTTCTCCGATACACCATTTTGTTGCGGTGTATAAGCAGCTGTGAGTTCTCTTCGTATGCCGTAAGTATCACAAAATTCATTAAATTCATTTGAGCAATATTCCCCACCACGATCAGTACGAAGGGTCTTAATGGTTTTTCCTGTTTCGTTTTCAACTCGCGTCTTGAAACTTTTGAATGAAATAAAACCTTCATATTTCTCTTTCAAAAAATAAATCCAAGTTTTTCGTGTATAGTCATCGATGAAAGTAATAAAGTATCTTTTACCCCCATTAGAACTTGGATTTATTGGCACACAAATATCAGAATGTACCAGCTCCAGTATTGTTTTTGCTCTCCACGATTTTCCTTGAGGGAATGGAGAACGATGTTGTTTGCCAACAACACATTCTTCACATACTATTGAAGGAATAACAATCTCAGGAAGTCCAGTAACCATATTTTTCTTTTGAAGAGTTTTTAAGTCACCAAAATTTAAGTGACCATAGCGAAGATGCCAAAGCCATGAAGTATTATTAACTTCAGCTTTTAAACAAGGTTGAATACTTTCAATTCTCAAAGGAAACAGTCTGTTAGAGCTCATTTGCACAACAAGAATAGCTCCTCTAGCAGGGTCATATATCTCACAAGCACCATTTTGTATTGTAATTATGTAACCCTTTTCTTGCAACTGACCAGCACTTAGCAAATTACTTTTCAAGTCAGGCACATAAAACACATTCGAAATCGTTTCTACAAACCCATTCTTAGATCTTATAGAAATATCACCTTTTCCCATGACATTTACCGTTGAACTATCACCAAAACTAACAGTAGAACGAAAGTCACCATTTAAAAATGAAAAAGATGACTTACTTTCACACATATGATTGCTACAACCAGTGTCCACGTACCACACATCAGACTTCGATTCCTCAGTAAATTCAGCAGCCATTAGAAGAGTTTCGTCATCTTTCTTTTCTACAAAGTTAGATCTTTCCCCCTTTTCCTTGTTGAAAGGCAGTTTAGTATAACACTCAGAGCGATAATGACCAATCTTATGGCATCTATAGCACTCTACCCTTGATTTGTCATGACGTTGATCTTGTCCTCTGTCTTGAACTTGAAATTGATCACGATCATTTTTCGTATAGCGGTTGCTGCCATCTCTATTGTCTCGACCTCCCCTCCATCCACCTCTACCCATTCCTCTAAAGTTTGAGGAAGAAGTAAAAGTAGACACTTTCAAAGCCTGTTCTTCATAGACTGAACTACGGCCCATTTCTTGTTCATGTACCAGTAAAGAGCTCTGAAGTTCATCAACCGAGAGCGCATCTATATCCTTAGATTCTTCAATTGAGCAAACGACATAGTTGAACTTTGGTGCCAATGAACGTAGTATCTTCTCGACAATGGCAACATCTTCCATCTTTTCACCTTGAAATCGCATTTTGTTAACTACTGTCATGGTCCGTGAAAAATAGCCATTAACAGATTCATCGTCTTTCATTTGTAGAATCTCAAAATCCCGCCTCAAGACTTGAAGCTGTGCACGCTTCACTCTTATCGAACCTTGGTATTTTTTCTTCATTGAATCCCAAATATCCTTGGAAGTTTCTTTGCTAAGAATCGTTTCAAGGATAGAGCGATCAATGGCCTGGAACAAGTAATTCTTTGCCTTCAAATCTTTCAATTTCAGTGCCTCTAACTCCGTATTTTGTGCGCCCGTGAGTGTTACTCCAGCCACCGGTGTTGCTACACCAAATTCAATCACATGCCAATACTCCTTCGACCTTAAGAAGTTCTCCATTAGCATGCTCTAATGGTCGTAGTGACCATCAAATCGCGGAATCGCAGCTTGCACAAAGTTTTCAGAAGACATTTTTCACTTTTTTTTTTACTCTCACTCTCTTGTGTTTTAACCTTGCTCTGATACCACTGTTAGCTTAAGATAAAACTTTATATCAATGTAAAATAGTAGAGAATGAAAGCAAGGAAAAAATCAAACTCACTGACATTTGTATTGATAAAATAAGCAGGCCTTATATAGGCTCAAAAGCAGTAACAAGTGAAACATAAAAATAGGAACAAAACAACTAGAAAATAGGCACTATCCAACATGCTTAAACAAACTCAAATAACTCCTAACAAACTCCTACAAACCAGTAAACATAAACTGAACAAGATAAACATCAACTAATAACTTTTATTCAACATATGATGTGGCTTATGTTCACACTGAAATAATTGTGGCAGACTCGGGGCTTTCAGTGTAATTCATTATTTTATAAATTGAAATGCATTCCCTTCTAGAGGTCACGACATCAAAAAACGTCATTTTTTTGTATGCTTATGATTGACTCGGTGATCAAAAGATGTCTATCCTAGGCAGTTGGTTGTTTCATGGGATCCTGTCATATTAATTTTATATGCTTAATATATAGGCTTCGAAGCCAGCTGAAAAGGGAGAAGTAGGCTCGGCTGCGGAAAAGACTGCAAAAGATGCAGAAACAGCAAAAAAAGCAAATGCTCCTAAAAGTGAGATGGTAATGTCATTCTACTTCTTTCAGTTTATGTCTTCGTTTTCCTGTAAATACCATCATTATTTTTGTAGTTACAGTGAGATTCAAAACTTTCGTACTTGAAAGATAATTGGTTTCACTTATCATTGCTTCTGGGCACCTAAATCATTATCTACATGATGAGAAACTCGGTTTAGATATGTACAAAGTGGTGGACTATTATATGTATGCGTTTGCATGCTGTGATGAGAAAGTATATATATGTGGAATATTTGAATTAATAACTTAGTTCATAGTAAACAAGCTTATAACGACCCAGTGATCATAACCTGCGAGGAAGAACGTAAATTCCTGTTTACTTACGGTATATGTTCTTCCAGAATTTTTTAATCAAAATAAGTGCAGTTGAACTTTCACAGTACAGTTGTGACGTATGATTGCACCATAAAGTGAAAGTTTCATCCGGCTACTTTTTATCCCTGACTAAGAGAACAGTCATCTAAAGATTTTTCACAGCACTAGGATCATTATTGAATTTTAACCGGAGGCATGCATATTAAGAAGATTGTGCTTCCTTTGTTATGACAGTCGAGAAAAGTAAAGAAGAAGCTTCCAGAAAAAGTAGTCAAAGAGAAAGATAAAGACGTTAGTGTCAGCTTGCTGAATGTACTGGCGGAAAAGTATCCATACAGGTAAATTTCTTCTAATGTTGTGTTTCTTTTATTTTCTTCTCCTTTCCTTTGCCATTCAAAAGTGGACCCAATCACTGATTTTTTTTCCCTCTTTGTATCTGTTGAATTAAAGTTTGTTGGGTAAGGAGACAGATACAAGTGATGCCAGCCCAGAGGAGTTAATTGTATGATCTCTTCTTTAGCTAGTGTATTATCCTCTTTTCTTTTTGAGCCAGTTTTTTTAGCGGTTCATACTTGGGTTAGGTTTGAACTTTTCCGGGATAAAATAGCTCACAACTGTCTCTGTTGTGTAATCCATATTGCAGGATCGCCTTATGGTACTAAACACTAATGTCAAGCCGGGAAAGCTAAGATATGTGATGTCAGAGCGATTGGTAATTCAGCCTTCTTCATATCTACTTTTCCGTCTAAACTTTCTTATTTTAGGTGTAATATTGGAGTCGAGAGGGTTTATTTGTGAGCTAATTGTTTTCTTTAATTACTCTTCAGGGTTTATGTGCTTCAAGCAAATATCATACTGTTGTGGAGCCGCTAATTGCTTCCGAAGGTGCCAAAATTGGTGAAATCATTGCATTTTCTGGGTATGTGTTTTACTCGATACTATTTGGCAGAAATCCTGTTGAGTTGGTTGTTACAAACTTTTGGGTGTAGTAATTTCATTCACTTTGCATTGGTATAGCTAAATGTTACCAGACCCTTTGAGTTATTATAAGAAAATTAATAACGAAGCTGTAACGAAATTAATAACGAAGCTGTAATTTTGTGTAAATGTAAACGATTCCTTAAAAATATAAAATATGTTAGTTTGAGTAAATGATTAAGGTGGCTGGTGCGGATGCTTTAAAAGAGAGATATATGTAAAAGATAGAAATTGGAGGGAAAACGCATTTGTGTTTTGGAGGGAAATTTAAGTGTGTTGCATGGAAATTTAAGGGCAGAAATGTCATTTGATGCTGAAACGGGCACGTGGCCTACGTCTGTTGCTCAATTTAACGGAAGTACGTTACATTGAAACAGGATTAAAGTGAAACATACCGTTGCTTAATTTAACGGAAATACATTCAATTGAAACAGGAATATAATGGTGTACTAATCTAGAAAAACAATAATATGGTGTACAAAACTGAAAAACAATGATAGAATGGTGTACTAAACGGTAAATATCTCATTTGGCTAACTTTTGTATGTTTGTGTCGTAAATTAACCAAAAATTCGAAAGTTGTTTATCTAATTTTTTTTAAATTGCAACCCTCACCAATGTCACATGCTTTTCTTTTTGTGTTCTTTCCGACTTTTACTTATCCGGTCAAGCTAGTTCTGTTTCATGAAATCCCACCAATTAAAATAACAAATAGGAATGTACATAAATCGAACCAACCCGATCAAACCGACCGAACATAACCAAACTGATGGAAAACCGAACCAACCTGATTACCCATAGGTTTGGTTCGGTTTAAAAATTCATAAACCTATCTAAACGGTTCGGTTTGCGGTTTTACTCATTTTAAAACCGAAACAAACCGAGCTGATGATATATATTTAATAATATTTGGTTAGAAATATAGTTATTAATATTATTATTATAAAAATAATGTCTTATACTCCATCCGTCCCTAAACAAATATCTCATACGAAAATACATGCAATTTTGACCGACAATTTTTTCATATTTAGATTGCCGAAAAAAATTATTCTAAATCCAGAAATAGAAATTCTTAGACATTCTCGTCGATTTACCTACTTGATCTATGCTATCTCTAAAAAAGAAACAAAAGGCCGCCCAATTTTTTTTTAGCTTAATTCTATTAAGAAACATCCAAAACATCCAATTTTCTAATCTTTTTAGAGAGAATTCTAGGTAACAAAAAAAATTATTTATATATTTGTATACTATCTATTTATACTAAATAAATTATATCGAAATCATAATTATCTAAAAAAATAGGTTTAATAGAAATAGGATTTTATTTGATGAATCTTTAAATAAGGCATACCCGAGCCCGACAGTAAAAAAAGAAACTACTCATTTCGAGCAAAATAATTTTTTGTTTCTTTTTACTTGAGAGTTCGAGTTATGGGTGACTTAACAATTCTGATGAAAATTGACCCATGATCTATTTTTCACATTCAGAGGAGTGCGTTTATGTTTCTGCTTTATGAATATGATATTTTGTGGGTCTTTCTAATAATATCACTCTTATTCCGATTTTGACATTTTTTATTTCCGGAGTTTTATCCCCGATTAGCCAAGGGCCAGATAAAGTTTCTAGTTATGAATAGGGTATAGAACCAATGGGCGACGCCTGTTTACAATTTAGAATTCGTTACAATTGAAAACGTTTTTCTTTATCCATGAGCAAAGTTTGGAATGGTCTTAGCTCCTGAATATTCAGACAATAAAAAGTAAAATATTGGAGGTAGGGAAAACACATTTGTGTATACCGTAGTATATAATCCATGTGTATTAGAGTTTGTTACTTGTATAGATAACTAAAGCATGATCGTAACACATATATTGTTGATTATAAAATCATATTTGTTGATAAGATCATACACAGTAACTCAAACTGCATGTATTTGTTGAAAAAAAAAAAAAAACCTAAGCATGATAGATTTGTTTTTATTTTTACTATCTAACATGATCAATCTGTCTATAAAAATCTATTGATATGTAATATGTATCGTGTACTGTAAAAATGTATTTTTATACAAATAAAATCAGTAAAAGACATATACTCGGGTTGTAAATCGGAAACCATGTAATTGTAAAATATGTATTAATCTGTGAGATTAAATCTGTAAAAAAAACTGAAAACAGTAGGATTGTTTTGTAATTTGCTGAAACTATTGACTGTGCATGTTAATTACTAAAGGACTAAACTGAAACTTGTCTGAAATTATGGATTGAAGCTGTAATAATGCTGTGAATAGATATATAGTTTGCTGAAATTACACGGATAGTCCCTGTAGTATATTACATGTATAAAAAAAGTATATATGTGTTACAAAAGTCAATATTCGGTCTAAATATTCACCCACACGCATATATATATTTATTAAAAAGGCAAGTGAATAAAAATTGCATGTTAATTGAATAAATTGATATGTTTCCATGTAAATTTAACCACTTTACATGTTAAAAATTACCATATATAGAATTAATTGGTAATTAAAAATATATTGTTTGCTTACATGTTAAAACTACCATGTATAGAATTACTTATATGGCAATAAACCGTAGATAATTGATTAATATCTTGTTAGCATAATCAACATATCTTTTGATATTAACATAGATATAAATATCACTTATGGCAGTTAATTGTTTGATTTGATCTAATTGATTTGATTTGATTTGGTATGATATAATTTGTGTGATTGATAATCCTGAATTGATTTAGTTTATCACCAAATCTACTGCATGATTAGATATATATCATGAATATATTTTATACTGCCTTGTATATATATATGTGGTTATCTAGAATAGATATATCTGTTATTTATTACCATGAATGGTAGAGTTGCGAAATCATATATATTCACATTTAAGTTGGAAAAATTATGAATCTTCCCTAAATAGGCTCACCTATTTGGATACGATGTCTAGGAAAGATATAGGCGGAAGTCGATATCCTAATGAGGTCGGATTTTAAGTGGCATTCGTGCCCTCCACCCTCACCGTCTTTCCTGGTCGTTTTTCAATTAGAGCTACCGAAAAGGGTTGACTAAATAATAATTTCCCCGAGTGTGTTTATGTAGTGATGTATGTTTCGCTGAATTGGTTTCAGTATCGACCCGTCGTTCGATCAATGAGAACCGATTCACATGAGAAGCAAAACTAATATTTTCGAACCTGTCGTTTCGAAAAAACGTTTATGCTTGTGCAAACCATAAACATATAAACCAGTCGTTTTATATGATAAATAATCCAGAACTCCCAACACATGTTGGATGCCATCTATGATGAGAAAATTGTAAAACATACTTGCGAAATGACTGTTTAAACGTTGATTTTAATCCGTCACCACATGTTACTCACCCTGATGTGTGAAAAATGTGATGCCCAATTTTTTTTGGATGCCATATTTGATGAGTAAAACACGAGTTTGTTGTTACCCTCAGGATAAATGCTAAGGCGTTGATTTTATTCCGCCGCCACATTTGAGACGTGATGACGTTTATGGTGAACAAATGTCTGAAATTGACATATTGGAGCAATCCTTCACCAAAATACTAGCTTGGAAATTGTATTCCATAAGCAGTATCGTGAATTTATATTCACCATATTCCTTTATCGCTCATCTGTTATTGGATAAGAAAATTACCCCGGTGAGTAGTTTTAATCCCATTGGGTCAATGACGAATTGTTTGCCTGATATTAATGCTCCTTGTGTACATTTTTTTTCCACGAATCGAGAACCGAGACAAGTGTTATTTGTCTCGAACTGTCGCGATCCCGATGAATCACCTAGCCAAGCGAGATTTTAGACAATCGTCAAAATCGAAAACTTGTGGCTCCAAGACAGTAATTGAAATGAACAATATGACCCATTGTCACAAAGCAAGAGATAATGCTCAAGGAGGCAACTCTATGCTATAAAGACAAAGGTCATGCACGTTTACTCCTTAAATAGTTCAAAACTATTATAAAGGTGAAAAAATCGATGCTAATGTGGTTAAAGATAACTAAAAGGAAACTCTTGAGACCCCCGGTTTTGTGGCTCAAATAAGTTTGGTACCTTTCTTTATTGATTTTGATAAATCATTGGCCCCTTTTTCGCTCATCTGGATTATGTTTTTCCATTTGGATTATGATTTTTCCATTTGGCATACTTTTGGATTATGGTTTGCCTGTTTACGAAATTTCTCAAAATAATTTAAAGTGTTTTGAGCAAATTTCTTTGACAAATGTGGCAAAACTTTAAATTATGAAATTTTAGGCAATACTTGTGGGGTAGTTGATTTTTTTTGGAAATAGTGGGTAACAGTGTACCACATAATTTCATCAACTATTTGCCTAAAAAAGTACTCAGTGACAACGATTCTGGACATGTCGTTCCAAATCAAAATCTTTGGTAAAATCAAATTGATTTGTCAAATATGAGGTCTTATACTCATGTAGGTCCTGCCGTACCTTGTTGAGTTATAAAATATTCAAGAAAACCAGTGTTATCTGGTAATAACTCATGAAGGAATTAAAATTTATTTACATAGCCTCCATTCAATACGACCAAAAGCGTATTTTAGAGGAGTTGAAATGTCTTTCAAATGGTTGCTACCACATTTTTTAAAAGCATTTAAAGTTACCTTATCATTTCGCCTGTCGTCGATTGTTCAAAGCATTTTGATATTGTGGCATTGACCGGATGAGATATTCCCGGGTCAAAAAACAATGCTTGATTTATAATCGCATCGCATTTGGATTCAATTTGAGGATATATTTCGTGATTAATCTGAATTCATGCCACTAATGTTCACTTTGAAAGACTAGTATGTGTAAAGATCACGAAATGAACTCGTAGAATTCTTGTAAAAAATTGAAGGAGTTATTGTGGACTTATCCAACCATAAGACGGACCATAAATATAAATGGTTATGGTTGATGCATCGACAATAAGGTCACATGATTATTGTTGTCCATAAAAATACAGTATTTTCCAAACTCTTAGCCTTATCATTAAGTTGATGGCTCATGATCCGGATTATCCTGAAAAGTCTAGTCGACTTGATAATACCGAAGAGTAAGAATCAAAATTTCGATTTGAATTACTTGAGTTTGGAAATTGAAATTGAACATCCTGTCGATAATGTTCAGACCCAAATAGACTCACGGAAAGTTTGATGATGTGACTGCAAATGATTGCACGCACTTCTTGGTCTCGTGCACCAAGATTTATATTTCCGTGTGGGGTTATGTTATTTTGCTGCATTGGTCCGTTATGAGGCCCATAGACACTCAAACTGTAACATCCCGTATTTTTATAAATAATTTTATTTATGATTTAATTTATCCAAAAACGTTTTATACAAATTTTATCAAAAACCGGTCACTCGACTAATTTTTAGCCAAAAACCGAAACTCTTCCGAAAAACTTTATTTTTAAAACCTGTTACTAATTTTATAAATAAAAAGGACTCAATAGATTTGTTTCTAAAGATTTGTTATTTGTGAGTAGTAAAACTATATTTTTTGGATTAAGAGTTAACTTTTAGAACTTTGGGGACCAAATAGTTCGCTTCCCCAAACTCTCTCAAAACAGTTTTTCTAAACCTCTTTTCAGCCACTTTTTAAAAACAGTAAACCTAAAACAAGAGAGAAAAAGAGAGAAAAGATAGAAACCAAAGCTTAGGAAGAAGAAGAAGAAACCATGTTAGCGGATTTTTACCGGAAGCATCTCCTCTACGCGCTAAGGTAACGGAGGTTATCCATTGCGACTAGACGAGGGTGTATGTTAGGATTAGGTCTTGCGCTTATTATAAATTGGGGGTATTTGCCTTTTATCTTAATTATCTTCTTAAATTGTTAATTGGGGTTTATTTGTTGTACTTTTAATTCCATTATTTGAATTGTAGAAGTGGAGACTTGAGACATATTAATTTCGAATTAATGAGATTATGGATGTGCTTGCATGTTTTATAAGTTGATTATGTGATTATATAGTTGTTGATGAAATTGGGTAAAATTATGTTGAATAAAGATGAATTGTAGTTTATGCATACAAGGTGTTTGTTAAAATGCCTGAATGAGTTTTTATGTTGTTGGACTTGTTTGGCTAGTTGTGAATCTAGCACCTATGCTTATGGGTGATGTTGAATTACGTTAAAGTGACGTATGAGAATGTGATAATTGAATGGTTTTATATTATTGGCCGAGGCCTTGTGATTTAGATTAGTGGCAATTGTTTACGTCTCTTCCTAATTCCGGGGACATAAGATGGCCGAGGGGATAGGGAATGACTCGTCTTACGGACTGGGGCGAGTGGCATGAGAGGTCCTAGTGTGCACTATATTTACTTTTATGTTAGCAATGGTCTATGTCTCTTCCTAATTCCGAGGACATAAGATGGTCGAGGGGATAGGTAATGACTCGTCTTACGGACCGGGACGAGTGGCGTGAGAGGTCCAAGTGCGCACTTTAAATCTACTTTTATGTTAGCAATGGTCTATGTCTCTTCCTAATTCCGGGGACATAAGACGGCCGAGGGGATAGGGAATGACTTACCTTACGGACTGGGGTAGGTGGTGTGAGAGGTCCATGTTTGCTATAAATGTGTGTTGACGCTATTTAATTTATTTCGTTGTACGATGTTATTATATTTCTTTTTATACGTTGATTATCGTAGTTGTTGTTTGTCAGTTCTTGCATTTATGAGATAGAGTGACAGTATTTTGTGGTGTCGTCCCGTCTATATATGTGTGTGGGACTCACCGTTACAGTTTTGCCTTTCAGGCACAACTTAGGTTAAGGCGTTTGGATAGGAGCATTAGCGAGGTAGCGCATGGGTTTGGGCTTCTTGAATCGTTTTATTTCTTTAGACTATTTTCGATGATGTAGCCTACGGGCAAATTGCAATTTTTTTTTCTTTTTATATAATTTTGTTAAAATCTTCTTTTCTTGTAGCCGGGTTTGGCAAACATTTTTATTTAATTGATTAATTGTTCCTTTAGCTCGCAAGTGATTTCTTTTAAAATTTAAATTTTGTACCAACATGGTTCATTTTCCTTTTATTTAAAAAGGTCACGCTTTGATGTCCGTCTTACGGATTTTGGGGTGTGACACAAACACTATAAGCGTACCAACTGGTTACTGGTTATGAGCCAGAAGTCTCATATTAACGCGTGTTTGGAGTGCTTAATTAATATTTTGATTGAGCCGATATAACATTCAAAATATGGACCTCTGAAAGGGACATAAGTCGATTATGAATCCCCTGCCTATCATTTGATAGTGTAACCTTGGCAAGCAATCTATTTACCGCATGATATGCGAAAGTGACATCGCTAACACTGTTCTCCCCATCGTTAGGGGGAGATTTGCACGTTACCGTTGATAAGAAACGACGTGAAGTAACGTGGCATAACCCACTCAGTCTTAGCTTGATCCCCAAAACTGCACTTAGTGATAAGTAAGTGCATAGACTCCCTCAAGTCTAACTAAATGCCAGGCGCATTTAATGACTTTATGAGATGTCACGAGATCATTTATACCTGCTGCAAAATGCTTGCAAGGATAGACGTCCCTGTCGGACGCCGTGTTCATGTCGTAACATGTTGCTTTGGCCGAACCCGCCAAGCATAGGACGCTGCCATCCTCCGTCAGTCTGTCGTCCTTCCCAAGATACGAGAAAGTTGACCGGTTCCAAATTCGTTCAAGGTGGTAAACTGAAACTCGTTTGTCGCACGAGATTATAAAGGAGTAAGGAGATGTGTGATTTACTCCTTATCTTAAGAATCTCGAAATATCTGTCGATCATGATATCTTAGACGATATTGAAGCGAAACCAGACTGTCATTGATTACTTGTTCATATATTCGGTGACGACTGATAATATGAGCAAATTATGACAGGGAACCATGTACCGTTGCCTGAAGTCAACGTAGAATTGACTGGACTAATGGAAACTTGCAATCCAAGTAGACTACTTAGCGAAAGTGTGTTCGGACCTGTAGCTCCAACACCACCAATGTTAAACGAGTTCGTTTATTTGGTTATTCGTAAGGAAAAGTGATGAGAATAATGAGATTGTAGAATGCTCGCCTAGTAGCGCAAGACTTCTCTCACATCTTGGAATTGATTATGAGATGGTTGATTTCCTCGTAATGGACGTTATAACTGTCCCCTACTTTATCAGTTTAGTAGTTTCCCAAAAAACTGATTATAGAGCATGTGATTGTGGTCACTGTTTTATCTCTATGAGAATTTAGACAAAGAGATATAGATGAAGGTCCATGTGTGACTTCATGTGCTTAAATCAAGTAGTTCCTGACCACGGAACATGATCTCAATTGACTGACACGTTCACTATATGGATTAATATAATCCGAGCGGATGTGGTATACCGTCTAAGTGAGTACTTGATCAGCTTGAGATACTTGAACAAGTATTATGCCCTTGCGTGTTATGAAGCAATCCACGTTTTGGATTTGCCCTTCGAGATGAAGGATCTTGTGAAGACACGATAGTGACTCGGCCCGATGATCGAGTCCCGTAAAGGTTGAATTTAAGTCCATGATTTAGACTACACCTAGATAGTGTTTTGACGTTTTAGTCATCATGACGCCAAGTCATCAGATTCTCCCATGATCGTTCGATCACTAGACATTGATATAGACCTAGTCCGTCCCTGGTGAGACAATAAAGAGATATTGAACCATTATGTTCATATCTATGTACAATAAGCGCATCATTATACTTGGTCTAATGTGCTAGGACGAATATCTCGTTTGCTGTGAATGGTATAGCTCAACACAGCATCGCACTAACACGCTGCCATCAAAATGGCACTAAAGACACATTCCCTTACCTTATGGTAATTTTGGAAGTGAGCTAGTTTATCCCATTTGCATCATCGAGTGTACCTACCCCATTCGGTACTCGAATTAACGCAACCCTTTTTCGGTTATACCGATGTCGGTTACTTATCAGACCCGCATAAGGGATATTCCTAACATGGTCTGTCTTTACCATTAGGAATAAGGCAATATCTTGGAGGTCTTGGAATGACTCCAAACGAATCATTCTGATCTACTCGTGCTCTATGAGACGAGAGTGTATATGGCTTTAGGCTCGTATTAGTCATATTTGAATTACATATGCTCTATCTCACGATCCAGATAAAACACTTGTCTTATTTGAGGACAACTTGTTGTTATCGATCAAGAGAGACATGACTAGATTATGCTATTTAGCATTTCTTGCCGAAATAAATCTTCACATATGAAGTTTAAGAGCATCCTGTCGAATGCTCGTTTTATTCCACGTTATATTTTCTTGCATACAGTCGTGTGCAAGTAAATGAGGCATCCAGTCAAATGCTCGTACTCTTTATTCGAATATGAAATCATTGCACCCAGTCATGTGCAAGTGAGGGGGGAGCATCCAGGTGAATGGCTATTGTACTAATTACTACTTAGTCGAAATCATCGCACCCTGTCGCGTGCAAGTGAGGGGGAGCATCCAGTCGCATGCTCGTGTACTCTTTTTGTCCTTAGACCAAGGTTTTTTCCCACTGGGTTTTCCTTGGCAAGGTTTTTAGCGAGACACGTTCCCATCATATCTCACTTAAGATTGCCGAAATTAGGTGAAGTATCATGTTGTATACTTCTTACCACTGTGTACTCTTTTGCCCTTCGACTAGAGATTTTTTCCCACTGCGTTTACTCTAGCAGGTTTTGATGAGGCAACTGTTTTGTGGTTGATCACTACTACTATCATTGTTGCACTCTTTTTTTTTCGATCAGAGATTTTCTCATTGGGTTTGCTTTGACAAGGTTTTGATGAGGCACATTATTTTGTGGTTAGTACTTGCATGATATTTTGGCCTATATCATTCGGCTACACAGTTTCCCCTAGGTACCGGTTTTGTCCCACACTGGGTTTTCCGGCCCTAAAGTTTTTATATGTTTGGCACTGCAAAAATTGAAAACTAAACAAAACCATTAATATATATTAGTATAATATTAGTTGGAATGAATAAAGAGTAAATAATTACCCATCAGAAAAGCCAGGTGAGAGCGAAACTCCGGAAAATTTAACGGGGGAGATTTCTGCTACCGGCGTAGGCATCTCCAAGAGAGTGAACATAGTTATATATATATATAGAGAGAGAGAGATAGAGAGATAGAGAGAGAGAGAGAGTTGATTTTAGGGTTGTTTGTCTTCTGTTTATTAAAAAGGAGAAACAGTGTGTTTATATAGAGAGAGGGATATAGAGAGAGAGAGGTGTTTAGGGCTGGTGTTACATGGAAATAAAAAGTGGGAGAGGCAATATTTTTCGTAGTAGTCAGTCACACGCTTTTATTAGTTACCATTGGATCCTATGCATTATAATCTGATGACTCACATAAAAAGAAACTATAAACCAAAAAATACACTATATCTATATCCATTAATAAAAATATCTCAACAATAAAACCCTACAAAAAATATTACGAAACCTACTGTTAAATAAAAATATTAAAGTATCATAACCAATAAAACCCTACGAAAAGATTGAGGAACTCTTGTGTATGTTACGTTAAATAAAAAATATAATATTAGAATATTCAAACCAATAAAACCCTACAAAATATTAGGCAACCCTTGTGCTGTTGTTTGTGATTTTACGCTCTTCTCCAAATTTATTAAATTGGTTTTATTAAAGCTGCACTGAAATAAATTGGCAAATAATAGGTAAAAGAAAAAATAAGTTTCTTTAAAGCTAGTGTGAAATCATTTTCTTATTTTGTCGGTTGGATTATTTTGATTAAATATGAAAGCATAAAAGTCGGAGGACTCTATTTTAGAATGGAATCTAAGCCTCTTTTTGGTATTTTTCAGACTGCAAAATATATGTTTCCATGCATAAACCGTAAATCCGAATTACGGTTTGTAATTCGAATTTATGATTTACCTTTTTAAGTATCACGTATTTGTATAATGTTCAAAAGAATAAAATGATATTCAACATAAAAAAAACTTTATTATGAAATGTTTTTAATAATTAGTAACCCTCGCTTTCGAGATAACACATTTTATAGACGCCGGGATTCGAACACTCGTGATGAGCATGGTATACTAGGGTACTCACTTGAACCAAACAGTAAAAAAGAACAACTATATAATCATGTTTGACGCGTCTACACAACCGATCCGACCTGCGTGTCCAACTTCGCACGTATAGCGGGTTTCTTTACTAGTACTACTTCTACATACGCTATGTACCAAATGATAAATGCTTTTTACACCGAAGATTTACCCATATGGTATATGTGTAAGTAATATACAGAGTAAAATACCAACTTGTGATTTTCTAACAATTTTTAGATTAATGCCCCCAACATTATAGTCGTGTTTGCCAATAGTTTTTTTCCTTAGTTTTTAAGCTTTTTTGGTTTTTTTGTTTGTTTGTTTAATAATGGGTTTTAGTGCTTAGGTTTTGCTTATTTTCAGTTTTTTGTTTTTAATAATGGATTTTAAGAGCTTAGGCTCTGTTTTTAAAACACTAAAACATGTGAAGCTACCCTAAAAACTTATGTATATATATGAGTCAAGATTTTCCAACTGCATTTTATCTTATTTCACGTCCAAACCGTAATTTTTTTTTACGAACCGTAAGTCAAATTTACGGTTTGACTTTCGGTCAAACGTAAGTCTAACTTACGGGGTTCATAAAAAAAAATCACGGTTTGACTGTTATATATATATATATATATATATATATATATATATATATATATATATATAATTAACTAACTTAACAACATTCTTAGAAATTAACTAACTTAACAACATTCTTAGAAATTAACTAACTTAACAAATATATATTAAATTGTTAAGAACATAATGATGTTATATATTCAAAAATTGATAGAGGGTTTTTATAAAACATATAATACCCTATATTTCTACATAGTGAAAACTGAATTCGGATATGTGTAACGTTAATTAAGATTGGTTTTTGTTGTGCGGTTTCTAGGGTTTTAATTTAAAATTCCAAATTAAGATGTTAAAATGTGTTTTCATATATAGATCTCGAAAGAATAACGAGAGTCAATTTTTTTGTATCTCAATCGGACATCCGAGTCAAAAGTTCTGAAGTTTCAAAGTTTTACAAAAACATAGGGCTGGAGAAAAATACCGAAATCCCGACCCGACCCGATAGTCCCGACCAGAAAATGTCGGGTTTCGTCCCGATCAGACAAACTTCGGGATCGGGATCGGGTGACAATTTTGAATTTTTTAAATTAATTTATTTCAAATGCAAGTGATGAGAATCGAACCTTGTACATCTAGCATACAATATAACCACTCTACCATATGACCTACAATCCTTTTTATTTTATATATTAGTTATAATTATATAAGTATAATATAGATTTATAGTTTTGAATATATGAAACTATTAAAATAAAAAAATATACTTAAATTAAAAAATTATATTGTTATTTTCAAGAAAGATAAATGATTATTATTTTTCGATTATAAAAATTATAATGATAATGTATCTCATTTAGTATGATAATTGTTGCTTGTGTGAATAAAACTAAATAATAAAAGAATATGATAAAAAAACGTATCAATTTTTTTATCTACTCCATTATTTATAATTTTACGCTATTTTTTTTACTACATCTTAATTTATTTTTTCATTTATTATGAATGTTATTTTTAAATTATGATTATGTTTCGTGTTAATAACATGTTTAGACTTCTCAAATGAAAATTGTTAATAAAAAATGACGTCGTCGTGAAATAAAAAAAATATGTCGGGAGATTCGAGATAAACCTATCCCGACTCTACGGGATCTAAAAAATTCGAGTCCCGACTTTTGTCGAGTCGGGATCGGTTTTACTTCCAAAACTAATAGAAACTAATCGGATCGGGATAGCTTTTAAGGATCGGACGACCTAACCATCAAAATATGCTCAATTTGCTAATTTTAGAATGATAAAACCGTAATTATGACATACTAACCAAGCGTAAGCTGAAGTTTGAGCTCTCTTTCTCCCTTTCCAAAAACCCTAAACCCCTCTCTCTCTCTCTACCCACCCAAAAACAATGACGGAACTAAAGCTCTCGGAAACCAAAGACCTGACCCGAATAGAACGAATCGGGGCCCACTCACATATCCGTGGACTGGGCCTCGACTCGTCTCTCCAGCCGAGATCCATCTCAGAAGGTATGGTGGGCCAGGCCAAGGCCCGTAAGGCTGTTGGAGTGATAGTCCAGATGATACGGGACGGGAAGATAGCGGGCCGGGCTGTGCTTTTAGCAGGCCAACCCGGCACGGGAAAGACTGCGATAGCGATGGGGATGGCTAAGAGCTTGGGTGAGGAGACTCCGTTTGCTTGTATGGTCGGGTCCGAGCTGTTTTCGTTAGAGATGAGTAAGACTGAGGCGCTTATGCAGGTTTGGTTTTTTGGACTGAATGCTTCACTTTTTGGATTTTGGGGTGTGCTTTTTGTAATTATTTGAAACTTGTTGGGTCACTTTGTGATTTTTTAATTAAACGCTAATTAGATTTAATTATGCAGGTTAAATTTTGTTTTCTGCCTTTTTGGTTTTTTGTTATAGTAATGGATTTTTATTGGGGTTTTTATAATGGGTTTATGGTTATGTTTTATTGTTTTAGTGAATAAAGCTCAATTTGGAACAACATTCTTGGTGTTTTTTTTGTTATTTTCTTTGTTCTACGGGAAATTAGAAGTTAATTTACCCAACATTTAAGGGCCTGTTTGGTATCAGTTTTTTTGGGTCAAAAAGCTTCTTTTAAAAAGCAACGAGAAAAAAAAGACTGCTTTAAATTGGATTTTTTGGACCGAATGTGTCACTTTTTGGATTTTTGGGGTGTGGTTTGCAGTTCCTTGAAACTTGTAGGGTCAATTTGTGATTAAACCCTAAACCCCTCTCTCTCCCACTCTCTCTACCCTACAACATCGGCGGACTGGGCTGGACTCATCTCTCCAGCCCAGATCCACTTCGGAAGGCATGGTGGGCCAGGCCAAGGTTCGTAAGGCCGCAGGAGTAATAGCCCAGATGATAAGGGACGGGAAGATAGCGGTCCGGGCTGTTTTGTTAGTGGGCCAGCCCGGGACGGGAAAGACCGCGGTAGCGATGAGGATGGCTAAGAGCTTGGGTGAGGAGACTCCGTTTGCTTGTATGGCGGGGTCCGAGCTGTTTTCGTTAGAGATGAGTAACAATTCTTTTTTCTGTTATTTGTTTTTGTGTTTTTTGATAATGGGTTTTTGTCCTTAGGTTCTGTTATTTTTAATTTAGGTGAAAACCGAGGCTCTTTTGCAGGTTTTTTTTTTTAATTTGTTTATTTGTTTATTTTTTAATATTGTGTTTTAGTGCTTAGGTTCTGTTCCACTCATCTCCGAGCTGTTTTCCCTTGAGATGAGTAAATCAGTGGCTCTTATTCAGGTTTTAATGAAAACATGAGTTTTTTTTTTTCCTTTTGGTTTCTACGGGGAGAAATTGTTTAATGCCCTTAACACTTTAGTCATGTACTGTTGTTTCAGTAAATAGGTAAATTAGAAGTTAGAACACTATTTTTAGCAGGTTTTTTTTTTCCGTTTTCCGTTTTTTTTTAACTTGGTTCTATGTTTATTCATTTAGGGGGAAATATAAGTGAATTAGAACAAAATTATTGATGAGGTATGCTTTTTTTTAATAATAGGTTTTAAGGCTTAGGTTCTGTTTTTTCCCTAATTAAGACCGCGACTCTTATGCAGGTCTTTTTTTTGTTTTTGTGTTTTTTATAATGGGTTTTAAGGTTTAAGTTCTGTTTTTTTAAGGGGAAAATAGGTTAGCTTGGAACAACATTTTGAGCTGTTTTTGCTTTAGATGACGAAAACCGAGGCTCTTATGCAGGTTTTGGAGATTACTTTAGCTTTTATTTTTTGTTTTGTTTTAGGGGGAAATAGAAGTTAATGCCCCAAATATTTTAGTCATGTGTGAACAGTGCTATTGTTTTAGTTCTATTTTTTGAGTTTTAAGGCTTAGTTAATAGGTGAATTAGAAGAGAATTTTGAGCTGTTTTCGTTTGAGACTCTTATGCTGGTTATTTCTTTTCATTTGTGCTTTTAGATGTTATTTTAGGGGAAATATCCGACATTTTAGTCATTTGTGATTTGATATGCTGACTAGGGAAATTGGAAAAATGTATAATTTAGAAGTATTGAACAGTTGAGTATCATGGCATTTTTTATAATAGGTTGTCCCTTGATAAATTTTGATTGGAAATTTTGTATTTTTCAATTTTTTTGTCAAAAGCCGAGGCCCTTTGTGTTTTCTGTTTTTTTTTTAAATTTAATTCTTGGTTAAATATCCGACATTGTAGTCAATATTGATTTGGTGACTAAGGAATTTGGAGAAAATTGTATAATGGCATTTCTTATTAGTTATAGGTCGTCTCTTGATGATTTTTTTTTTTTGTTTTTTGGTGAAAGACCGAGTCGCTTTTGCTTTTAATTATGTTCTGTCATTTTATTGTTTCAACTTTAGGTGGAAATAAAAGTTAAAGGACCCCAATGTTTTAGTCATATGTGATTGTTGTAGTGACTAGGAAAACTAGCAAAATGTGCAATGGTGTGAGATTTTTTCGCCTGAGATGTCGAAGACCGAGGTATGAAGGTTGTTTTTTAAAATAATTGGGTTTTTTATTGTAGGTTTCTCCATTTGTTTTGGGGACATAAGTTAATATCCCAATCTCTAGGTTTCTTTTGTGTGTTTGGTTAATTGGGTTTTTATGGTGGATTTTAGGGTTTGGTTTGTGGGGCAATTATGTAAATACCCTGAACATTTTGCGTGTGATTGGATCAGTGACTAAGGTTAATCGTGTCAAACATCTAATATATTGTAGTAATCAAGTTCGAATTGGATCAATGAGATGTCGAAGACCGAGGTGCTTATGCAGGTTGTTTTTTTGTTCTGTTTTTTTTAAGATAATTGGATTTTTTATTATAGGCTTCTCCATTTGTTTTGGGGATAGAAGTTAATATCCCAATCTCTAGGTTTCTTTTGTGTTGACTAATTGGGGCTTTATAGTCGATTTTAGGGTTTGGTTTGTGGGAAAATTATGTAAATGCCCCCAACATTTTGCGTGTGATTGGATCAGTGATTAAGGTTAATTTTGTCAAACATCTGACATATTGTAGTAATCAAGTTCAAATTGGTGAATGGTGTTATAAAAATAGGGGAAATTAGAAAAAAGTGCCATTTTGCAAACTTAATTAGCAAAAAAGAGATTCCTAGTTTAAATTTTATAGTTGTTTATTACTAAATCTTTCGGTCACTTGGGGTTAGAATTCAGAGTTGTTCTCGCTTGAGACGGGAAACTCTTATGCAGTTTTTGTTTTCTGTAGTTTTTGGGTTTAGTTATGGGAAAAAGATCAAGGTAATGTCCCAACATTTCAGTCACGTTGAATTGATTTAGTGACAGGTATATTTTTGTTAAGTTGAGGGTCATAACATTTGATATATTTTAGTAGTCAAGTTTGGGTTGGTGAATTCGGTGAAAAGAAATTGGGGAAATTGACAACAAGTGTTGTTTTGCAAACTTGATTAGCAAAATTTTACTCGTGTATGTTAATAAAAATACACTATAAACCAAAAATTACACTATATCTATATCCATTAATAAAAATATCTCAACAATAAAACCCTACAAAAAATATTACGAAACCTACTGTTAAATAAAAATATTAAAGTATCATAACCAATAAAACCCTACGGAAATATTGAGGAACTCTTGTGTATGTTACGTTAAATAAAAAATATAATATTAGAATATTCAAACCAATAAAACCCTACAAAATATTAGGCAACCCTTGTGCTGTTGTTTGTGATTTTACGCTCTTCTCCAAATTTATTAAATTGCTTTTATTAAAGCTGCACTGAAATAAATTGGCAAATAATAGGTAAAAGAAAAAATAAGTTTCTTTAAGGCTAGTGTGAAATCATTTTCTTATTTTGTCGGTTGGATTATTTTGATTAAATATGAAAGCATAAAAGTCGGAGGACTCTTTTAGAATGGAATCTAAGCCTCCTTTTGGTATTTTTCAGACTGCAAAATATATGTTTTCATGCATAAATCGTAAATCCGAATTATGGTTTGTAATTCGAATTTATGTTTTACCTTTTTAAGTATCACGTATTTGTATAATGTTCAAAAGAATAAAATGATATTCAACATAAAAAAAAACTTTATTATGAAATGTTTTTAATAATTAGTAACCCTCGCTTTCGAGATAACACTTATAGACGCCGGGATTCGAACACTCGTGATGAGCATGGTATACTAGGGTACTCACTTGAACCAAACAGTAAAAAAGAACAACTATATAATCATGTTTGACGCGTCTACACAACCGATCCGACCTGCGTGTCCAACTTCGCACGTATAGCGGATTTCTTCACTAGTACTACTTCTACATACGCTATGTACCAAATGATAAATGCTTTTTACACCGAAGATTTACCCATATGGTATATGTGTAAGTACCAAAACGTCACAATCAAGGGACTGTCTCCGTTTCCAGTCACCAGAATTAGTCACGTGCTGTCACGTGCTAACGAAAACTATTAAGAAAAAAGGCAATTATGACATTTCACCAAATAAATATATATTATGACATTTTACCAAATAAATATATATGTATTAATTCTGTGAAACTCTCTCTCTTACAAACTTTTACCCATAAACAGATAAATTGAAACCAAAATTGCTATTAACTACACTCTCTATCAACATCAAGTTGCAATCAGATGGTTTGGGTTATACGCCGGAATGATGAACTCATTCCGCATTACGGTTAGTTCACTGATTTTTGTTAATAAATTTTGAATTCAATTGTATATTAAATCGGGTATTACACTGGGGTTTTGAAATGAATTGTATATTAAATTGGGTATTAAACTGCTAATTAGGGGTTTTGAAATCAATTGTATATCAAATTGGTTATTAATTAGGGCAATGTTATACATCTAATTAGGGTTTTTGAAATCAATTGTATATTAAATTGGGTATTAAACTGCTAATTAGGGTTACGTTGTACTGCTAACTAAGGCTATGTATTACATTGCGAATTATAAAAAATTAGGGTTTGTACATTGGTTTATATAAACAAAATTAGGGCTTATACAACTGTCAGTGATAGAGTTGTTAATATTGTTAAAATAATTAAATAAATTGTACATTTTATTTGCAGCTCCCAATACAACTCTTTTTTCAATTGAGTTACACCATGGGGGTAAATTTACATATGAATGAGAGAGAGTTTCTGATTATGTGGATGGGTTAGCAAATTATGTTGATTATTGTGATCCAAAAAGAATGTCTTTGAAGATATTAGAAGCTATTGCTGGTCAGGTAGGATGGCTAGAGGTTAAAAAGTTTTGGTTTAAAAGGGTTGGGGATGAATTTCAAACTGGTGTGTGTGAGATTAAGCTTGATAGTGATGTTGTGAGTCTAGAAAAATTTATTGACAATGATAGGATTGTTCAAGTGTATGCTGATGGTTGTGAAAATGATTTTGGAGCTAGTGATACTAGTGATGATAGTGAAGAAGAACAAGTTGTAGATGATGGTGACATTGGTCATATTCCAATGTTTGATGGTAGTGAAGATGAAGGAAATGAGGATGATGGCCTTATAGACCTAACTGTCAATTTCCAAACAGATTTTGAGCCTTCAAGTTCAAGTATCCCTATAAGTTCAAGTAACCCTAAACCTAAACCTAAACCAAAACCAAAAGTAACTGTGCCTAAATGGACTCCAAACATAGTATTTGATGAAACAATTTTGAATGAGGGATGTGTAGATTCTGATGACTTTGAGACTGACAATGAAGGTGAAAAAGAAGACTCCTCTCTTGCATTTGGTAAAGGTGATTTGAGTGATGTGAAATTCAAGTTAGGAATGTTGTTTCCCACTGCTAATGATTTTAGGGATGCTTTGAAAATGTACTGCTTTCAAAATGGTAAAGATTGTAAGTTTACAAAAAATTCAAATAGAAAGTTGATAGCTAGGTGCTTTAATGGGACACAAAAAGAGACAAAAAAAGGAAAAGGAACTAAGGTAAAGTGTACATGGTACCTATATGCAGCTGCTGTGAGGGATGAAGTAACTATTGAAATAAGGACATTTATTGATAAACACACATGCCCTAGGACACAAGACATTAGTGCTTGTAAGCCCATGTTTATTGCCAAGAAGTACATGGATCAAATTAGACTTAATCCTAAGTGGGCTGTTCTTGCATTCAAAAATCAAGTACATGTGGATTTGCAATGCAAAGTGACAATGTCAACAGCTTATAAGGCTATAAGAATTGCAAAAACTAAACTACAAGGGACTAATGCTGAACAGTATTTGGTGTTGTGGGATTATATAGAAGAAATGGAAAGGTCAAACCCTGGTACAACAACAGTTATGAAAGTGTCACATAGACCTAACAATGACTTTGCTATTTTTAGGAGAATTTATATTTGTTGGGGTTCTTTGAAGAGAGGGTTTAAGGAGGGGTGTAGGCCTTTGATAGGGTTGGATGGTTGTCATTTAAGTGGGCCAAACAAAGGAGTTTTGTTAAGTGCAGTTGGTATTGATCCAAATAATTGTTGTTACCCTTTTTGCTAAGCTGTTGTGGATATAGAAAATTATAGAACATGGAAGTGGTTTTTGAAACTACTGGTGAGTGATCTAGACATTGAAATTCCTGAGAATTACACCATCATCTCTGATTAACAAAAGGTACATTATCATCTTTTTTACTGTATTTTGTTCTTACTTTAATAACTTTAGCTCTTCTATTTTTTGATATTCCCTCTTTCATGTGTGACAGGGGTTGATCAAGGCAGTAGGAAAATTGTTAGCTGGCATTGAACATAGATATTGTGTATGCCATCTTTACAACAACTTCAATCAAAAACACAAAGGAATGGCTTTGAAAGAGTTACTGGAAAAGGCTGCAAGAGCCACCACCATTCAACATTTTGAAAAGAGCTTAGAAGAAATGAAAATATGGATGAAGAAGCATACAAGTGGCTTGCAAACAAACCTGATAAAAACTGGTCAAGGTCTCACTTCTCTACTCATACTAAATCTCCTTTGTTGTTGAATAACTTGTGTGAAAGTTTCAACTCATGTATCAAACAGTTTAGGGTCAGATCAATACTTACCATGCTAGAGTTAATCAGATTGAAGTTGATGGAACAAGTGATGAACAAAAAATTAACCATAGAGAGGGTCACAAATATGTCTGTCCAAAAATAAGGAAAAAATTAGACATTTTGAAAGGGTTTTCTCACTTGTGGTCAACAAGTTTCAATGGTGATAATGAGTTTGAATTATCTGGGCCTAATAATAAGAGCTACATGGTGAATTTAGAAGAAATGACTTGTGACTGTAATGGGTGGCAACTAACAGGAATTCCTTGTGTACATGGAATTTCTTGCCTATATCATCAAGGTAAAGAGCCTGAAGACTTTGTACATCCTTGTTATAGCATTGCCACATACAAAAAATTGTACTCCAATGTGATGCAACCAATGAATGGCAAGGACTTATGGCCTAAAAGTAAAACTAACCTCATACTTCTACCTCCACCTATAAAAGAAGTACAGTTAGGCAGGCCTGCCACAATAAGGAGGAGGGGACCAAATGAAGTTAATCCACACAAAATAAGCCGGGCAGGCCTAGTTATGAAGTGTTCAAAGTGTGCAAAACCAGGACACAACTCAAGAACTTGTGGAAAACCAAAGAAAGTGAGAGTGCAGGGCAAGGGAATAAAAAAGAAAAAAGAAAAAGAGACAATACAATTAGTAGATGAGACTGATAGTAGTGGGGATGAGGGAGATGATGAAGCAGATTATGAAGTGAATGAAGTTGAGAGGAGAGAGGATGTGAATGAAGTGGATATAAGTGAGCCTGTTGTGAATGAAGTAGATGTGAGAGATGCTGTGGTGGGTGAAGTAGAGAGGAGAGAAGCTGTGATGAATGAAGTAGATGTGAGTGATGTCGTGGTGGGTGAAGTAGAGGGGAGAGATGCTGTGGTGAATGAAGTAGATGTGAGAGATGTGGTGGTGGGTGAAATGTTAAATGATGACCCTTATGATGATGCGTTTTGGGATGAAATGGATAAAGAACTAGCTGAAAAGATAAATAACCCAACTCCAAATACAAGCAAGTTGTCTTGCTCTCAACAAGTGGGCACTGGCATCAAGAAGCTCACACCCAAGAAACCAGTAAGAAAACATTAAAATTTGTCATGTCTTAAGTTTTTATAATTGTACACATATTTTCATACTTATTTAATTTAATATCACTCTTTGTTTATGTTTATAGGTGAGAAGGAGCAATAGAATATTAAATTCTCCTCCAAAAGGGCCTGTGACAGTTGATTTTGAAGACCTAACAATTGATGTGGAGCCACAAACAATGCATGCTGGAATCTTACAAAGGCCAAAAGCTAGACATAATTTGCCTAAAGGACATATACAAAAAGGTGGAAAGAGATGTCACACAACAAGCACTACTAGCTGATATGGAGCAACAAAAGAAAGCAAAAAGGGCAAAGCTTGACTAGTACTATATTATTAATCCCAAGTGACTGCTATAATGAATTGTAATGTAATAAAAAATACAGTCCAAAAATGTAATTTATGAACTTGTGGTGATTTTGTGCTATTATGGGCTATGAGCTAATTGACAACTGCTATTTTGTAACTGGTATTTTGTAATTATTTTGTAACTGGTATTTTGTAACTGCTATTATGTTATCAAGAAGACATATTTTGTAATTTGTGATTTTCTGGTGATTCAGTGTGTGTACATGTGTATTTGTTGTGAATGAATTACTGGTTAAAATTATTGGTTTTGTTGTACATGTGTAGTTGTGTTGTTGGTTGTTGTAACATGTGTTATTGTGGTGGTGGTCTTAATTCTGATCAGATTTCTGATCAAACTCAGGCCAACAGTTTGTGGTTTTTTTCTACATGTATTATTGTGTTGGTGTTGGTTAGTTTTTGATCACATTGTGCTTATTTACTGAGTTCTAACATTTGTTGTCTTGGTTACAGGTTACAAAACAAATGAGGCAAATGTCAGGCAAAGGTAAGGCAAATGGGAGCAACATTTTTGCTAAAGTATGATTTCCATTTCAGGTACAAATCTATTTCATAATAGTTGTAGAATAAGTGAATTGTAGAATAGTTATACATTACAACTCATTCAACATTACAACTGAAATGAAAATCACAACACAACTTATTTCAGGTCATTCAACTCACTTTTGTTATCACTTGCTCCATTTTTGAAAAAAAAATCATCAAAATCACAAATGCTACTAGGCTTAAGACATTTCTAGCACTTCTTTTTTCCTGTTTTTTCACAGGAACATCTTCACCCATTGCTCTCAAATCTGTAGTCATTGACTGGATCCTTTGTTCAAGTGCTTTGATATTTTCTTCAAGCATCTTGTTGTGGTTCTTAAAATCATTTTTTCTGTCCTTAAGTTTCTTGTTTTTCTCTTCAAGTGTGGATTTGGTGCGCAGCAATCCAGGTATTATTGCAACAGACCTGTCACACATGGGGGGATCAAACCAGCTAAAAAATTTGCATCTTTTGTCAAAACATTCAAAAAATCTTCTTCCTGGGTTTCTTGGGGTCCATGAGGTTGTCATTCTGGATCTATTACCACAGAAACAGAGAACATCCATGGCTAATTAGAGAGAGGAGGGAGAAAGTAAAGAGAGAGGGGTGTTACAGAAGAGTGAGATTTTTTTAGGTTATATAGTTGTTAAATAGAAAGGGAAAAAGTGGAGGGAAACTGAAAGGTGGTTTTGGAGAAAAAACTAAAGGGTAAGATTGTAAATAAACAATTCTGACTAATTCTGGTGACTGGAAACGGAGACAGTCCCTTGATTGGAGACAAAAGCATTACTCTGGGTACCAAATTAGAAAAGCAAATAGGTTGGGTAGGAAATTGGTAAAAGCTGATACGTTGGGGTAGTAAATAATATTTTTCCCCTTCTGTTTATTAAAAAGGAGAAACACTGTTTATATAGAGAGAGGGATAGAGAGAGAGAGGTGTTTAGGGCTGGTGTTACATGGAAATAAAAAGTGGGAGAGGCAATATTTTTCGGAGTAGTCAGTCACACGCCTTTATTAGTTATCATTGGATCCTATGCATTATAATCTGATGGCTCACATAAAAAGAAAGTATAAACCAAAAAATACACTATATCTATATCCATTAATAAAAATATCTCAACAATAAAACCCTACAAAAAATATTACGAAACCTATTGTTAAATAAAAATATTAAAGTATCGTAACCAATAAAACCCTACGAAAAGATTGAGGAACTCTTGTGTATGTTACGTTAAATAAAAAATATAATATTAGAATATTCAAACCAATAAAACCCTACAAAATATTAGGCAACCCTTGTGCTGTTGTTTGTGATTTTACGCTCTTCTCCAAATTTATTAAATTGGTTTTATTAAAGCTGCACTGAAATAAATTGGCAAATAATAGGTAAAAGAAAAAATAAGTTTCTTTAAAGCTAGTGTGAAATCATTTTCTTATTTTGTCGGTTGGATTATTTTGATTAAATATGAAAGCATAAAAGTCGGAGGACTCTCTTTTAGAATGGAATCTAAGCCTCCTTTTGGTATTTTTCAGACTGCAAAATATATGTTTCCATGCATAAACCGTAAATCCGAATTACGGTTTGTAATTCGAATTTATGATTTACCTTTTTAAGTATCACGTATTTGTATAATGTTCAAAAGAATAAAATGATATTCAACATAAAAAAAACTTTATTATGAAATGTTTTTAATAATTAGTAACCCTCGCTTTCGAGATAACACATTTTATAGACGCCGGGATTCGAACACTCGTTATGAGCATGGTATACTAGGGTACTCACTTGAACCAAACAGTAAAAAAGAACAACTATATAATCATGTTTGACGCGTCTACACAACCGATCCGACCTGCGTGTCCAACTTCGCACGTATAGCGGGTTTCTTTACTAGTACTACTTCTACATACGCTATGTACCAAATGATAAATGCTTTTTACACCGAAGATTTACCCATATGGTATATGTGTAAGTAATATACAGAGTAAAATACCAACTTGTGATTTTCTAACAATTTTTAGATTAATGCCCCCAACATTATAGTCGTGTTTGCCAATAGTTTTTTTCCTTAGTTTTTAAGCTTTTTTGGTTTTTTTGTTTGTTTGTTTAATAATGGGTTTTAGTGCTTAGGTTTTGCTTATTTTCAGTTTTTTGTTTTTAATAATGGATTTTAAGAGCTTAGGCTCTGTTTTTAAAACACTAAAACATGTGAAGCTACCCTAAAAACTTATGTATATATATGAGTCAAGATTTTCCAACTGCATTTTATCTTATTTCACGTCCAAACCGTAATTTTTTTTACGAACCGTAAGTCAAATTTACGGTTTGACTTTCGGTCAAATCGTAAGTCTAACTTACGGGGTTCGTAAAAAAAAATCACGGTTTGACTGTTAAATATATATATATATATAATTAACTAACTTAACAACATTCTTAGAAATTAACTAACTTAACAAATATATATTAAATTGTTAAGAACATAATGATGTCATATATTCAAAAATTGATAGAGGGTTTTTATAAAACATATAATACTCTATATTTCTACATAGTGAAAACTGAATTCGGATATGTGTAACGTTAATTAAGATTGGTTTTTGTTGTGCGGTTTCTAGGGTTTTAATTTAAAATTCCAAATTAAGATGTTAAAATGTGTTTTCATATATAGATCTCGAAAGAATAACGAGAGTCAATTTTTTTTTATCTCAATCGGACATCCGAGTCAAAAGTTCTGAAGTTTCAAAGTTTTACAAAAACATAGAGCTGGAGAAAAATACCGAAATCCCGACCCGACCCGATAGTCCCGACCAGAAAATGTCGGGTTTCGTCCCGACCAGACAAACTTCGGGATCGGGATCGGGTGACAATTTTGAATTTTTTAAATTAATTTATTTCAAATGCAAGTGATGAGAATCGAACCTTGTACATCTAGCATACAATATAACCACTCTACCATATGACCTACAATCCTTTTTATTTTATATATTAGTTATAATTATATAAGTATAATATAGATTTATAGTTTTGAATATATGAAACTATTAAAATAAAAAAATATACTTAAATTAAAACATTATATTGTTATTTTCAAGAAAGATAAATGATTATTATTTTTCGATTATAAAAATTATAATGATAATGTATCTCATTTAGTATGATAATTGTTGCTTGTGTGAATAAAACTAAATAATAAAAGAATATGATAAAAAAACGTATTAATTTTTTTATCTACTCCATTATTTATAGTTTTATGCTATTTTTTTACTATATCTTAATTTATTTTTTCATTTATTATGAATGTTATTTTTAAATTATGATTATGTTTCGTGTTAATAACATGTTTAGACTTCTCAAATGAAAATTGTTAATAAAAAATGACGTCGTCGTGAAATAAAAAAATATGTCTGGAGATTCGAGATAAACCTATCCCGACCCTACGGGATCTCAAAAATTCGAGTCCCGACTTTTGTCGAGTCGGGATCGGTTTTACTTCCAAAACTAATAGAAACTAATCGGATCGGGATAGCTTTTAAGGATCGGACGACCTAACCATCAAAATATGCTCAATTTGCTAATTTTAGAATGATAAAACCGTAATTATGACATCCTAACCAAGCGTAAGCTGAAGTTTGAGCTCTCTTTCTCCCTTTCCAAAAACCCTAAACCCCTCTCTCTCTCTACCCACCCAAAAACAATGACGGAACTAAAGCTCTCGGAAACCAAAGACCTGACCCGAATAGAACGAATCAGGGCCCACTCACATATCCGTGGACTGGGCCTCGACTCGTCTCTCCAGCCGAGATCCATCTCAGAAGGTATGGTGGGCCAGGCCAAGGCCCGTAAGGCTGTTGGAGTGATAGTCCAGATGATACGGGACGGGAAGATAGCGGGCCGGGCTGTGCTTTTAGCAGGCCAACCCGGCACGGGAAAGACTGCGATAGCGATGGGGATGGCTAAGAGCTTGGGTGAGGAGACTCCGTTTGCTTGTATGGCCGGGTCCGAGCTGTTTTCGTTAGAGATGAGTAAGACTGAGGCGCTTATGCAGGTTTGGTTTTTTGGACTGAATGTTTCACTTTTTGGATTTTGGGGTGTGCTTTTTGTAATTATTTGAAACTTGTTGGGTCACTTTGTGATTTTTTAATTAAACGCTAATTAGATTTAATTATGCAGGTTAATTTTTGTTTTCTGCCTTTTTGGTTTTTTGTTATAGTAATGGATTTTTATTGGGGTTTTTATAATGGGTTTATGGTTATGTTTTATTGTTTTAGTGAATAAAGCTCAATTTGGAACAACATTCTTGGTGTGTTTTTTGTTATTTTCTTTGTTCTACGGGAAATTAGAAGTTAATTTACCCAACATTTAAGGGCCTGTTTGGTATCAGTTTTTTTGGGTCAAAAAGCTTCTTTTAAAAAGCAACGAGAAAAAAAAGACTGCTTTAAATTGGATTTTTTGGACCGAATGTGTCACTTTTTGGATTTTTGGGATGTGGTTTGCAGTTCCTTGAAACTTGTAGGGTCAATTTGTGATTAAACCCTAAACCCCTCTCTCTCCCACTCTCTCTACCCTACAACATCCGCGGACTGGGCTGGACTCATCTCTCCAGCCCAGATCCACTTCGGAAGGCATGGTGGGCCAGGCCAAGGTTCGTAAGGCCGCAGGAGTAATAGCCCAGATGATAAGGGACGGGAAGATAGCGGTCCGGGCTGTTTTGTTAGTGGGCCAGCCCGGGACGGGAAAGACCGCGGTAGCGATGAGGATGGCTAAGAGCTTGGGTGAGGAGACTCCGTTTGCTTGTATGGCGGGGTCCGAGCTGTTTTCGTTAGAGATGAGTAACAATTCTTTTTTCTGTTATTTGTTTTTGTGTTTTTTGATAATGGGTTTTTGTCCTTAGGTTCTGTTATTTTTAATTTAGGTGAAAACCGAGGCTCTTTTGCAGGTTTTTTTTTTTAATTTGTTTATTTGTTTATTTTTTAATATTGTGTTTTAGTGCTTAGGTTCTGTTCCACTCATCTCCGAGCTGTTTTCCCTTGAGATGAGTAAATCAGTGGCTCTTATTCAGGTTTTAATGAAAACATGAGTTTTTTTTTTTCCTTTTGGTTTCTACGGGGAGAAATTATTTAATGCCCTTAACACTTTAGTCATGTACTGTTGTTTCAGTAAATAGGTAAATTAGAAGTTAGAACACTATTTTTAGCAGGTTTTTTTCTTCTGTTTTCTGTTTTTTTTTAATTTGGTTCTATGTTTATTCATTTAGGGGGAAATATAAGTGAATTAGAACAAAATTATTGATGAGGTCTGTTTTTTTTTTAATAATAGGTTTTAAGGCTTAGGTTCTGTTTTTTCCCTAATTAAGACCGCGACTCTTATGCAGGTCTTTTTTTTGTTTTTGTGTTTTTTATAATGGGTTTTAAGGTTTAAGTTCTGTTTTTTTAAGGGGAAAATAGGTTAGCTTGGAACAACATTTTGAGCTGTTTTTGCTTTAGATGACGAAAACCGAGGCTCTTATGCAGGTTTTGGAGATTACTTTAGCTTTTATTTTTTGTTTTGTTTTAGGGGGAAATAGAAGTTAATGCCCCAAATATTTTAGTCATGTGTGAACAGTGCTATTGTTTTAATTCTATTTTTTGAGTTTTAAGGCTTAGTTAATAGGTGAATTAGAAGAGAATTTTGAGCTGTTTTCGTTTGAGACTCTTATGCTGGTTATTTCTTTTCATTTGTGCTTTTAGATGTTATTTTAGGGGAAATATCCGACATTTTAGTCATTTGTGATTTGATATGCTGACTAGGGAAATTGGAAAAATGTATAATTTAGAAGTATTGAACAGTTGAGTATCATGGCATTTTTTATATTGTTTTGTACTAATAGGTTGTCCCTTGATAAATTTTGATTGGAAATTTTGTATTTTTCAATTTTTTTGTCAAAAGCCGAGGCCCTTTCTGTTTTCTGTTTTTTTTTTAAATTTAATTCTTGGTTAAATATCCGACATTGTAGTCGATATTGATTTGGTGACTAAGGAATTTGGAGAAAATTGTATAATGGCATTTCTTATTATTTGTAGGTCGTCTCTTGATGTTTTTTTGTGAAAGACCGAGTCGCTTTTGCTTTTAATTATGTTCTGTCATTTTATTGTTTCAACTTTAGAGGGAAATAAAAGTTAAAGGACCCCAATGTTTTAGTCATATGTGATTGTTGTAGTGACTAGGAAAACTAGCAAAATGTGCAATGGTGTGAGATTTTTTCGCCTGAGATGTCGAAGACCGAGGTATGAAGGTTGTTTTTTTGTTTTCTGTTTTTTTTTTTAAATAATTGGGTTTTTTATTGTAGGTTTCTCCATTTGTTTTGGGGACATAAGTTAATATCCCAATCTCTAGGTTTTTTTTGTGTGTTTGGTTAATTGGGTTTTTATGGTGGATTTTAGGGTTTGGTTTGTGGGGCAATTATGTAAATACCCTGAACATTTTGCGTGTGATTGGATCAGTGACTAAGGTTAATCGTGTCAAACATCTAATATATTGTAGTAATCAACTTCAAATTGGATCAATGAGATGTCGAAGACCGAGGTGCTTATGCAGGTTGTTTTTTTGTTCTGTTTTTTTTAAAATAATTGGATTTTTTATTATAGGCTTCTCCATTTGTTTTGGGGATAGAAGTTAATATCCCAATCTCTAGGTTTCTTTTGTGTTGGCTAATTGGGGCTTTATAGTCGATTTTAGGGTTTGGTTTGTGGGAAAATTATGTAAATGCCCCCAACATTTTGCGTGTGATTGGATCAGTGATTAAGGTTAATTTTGTCAAACATCTGACATATTGTAGTAATCAAGTTCAAATTGGTGAACGGTGTTATAAAAATAGGGGAAATTAGAAAAAAGTGCCATTTTGCAAACTTAATTAGCAAAAAAGAGATTCCTAGTTTAAATTTTATAGTTGTTTATTACTAAATCTTTCGGTCACATGGGGTTAGAATTCAGAGTTGTTCTCGCTTGAGACGGGAAACTCTTATGCAGTTTTTGTTTTCTGTAGTTTTTGGGTTTAGTTATGGGAAAAAGATCAAGGTAATGTCCCAACATTTCAGTCACGTTGAATTGATTTAGTGACAGGTATATTTTTGTTAAGTTAAGGGTCATAACATTTGATATATTTTAGTAGTCAAGTTTGGGTTAGTGAATTCGGTGAAAAGGAATTGGGGAAATTGACAACAAGTGCTGATTTGCAAACTTGATTAGCAAAATTTTACTCTTATGATATAAGAATGTCTTTTGATTAGTTTTTGGGGAAAAGAATTTTTAGTTTGCTAACCTCTCAGTCACTTGTGGTTTTGATATACGGAGTTGTAAATAGTGCTTATACTTGTCAAATTGAGTATCCGTTGATATTATATTATCATGTAGTGATCAAATGTGACACTTAATCTGCTGAGTAATAAAACTCGCATGTCTGCAAAAGTTTTCCCTTTTTCTGGGTTTACATGAATTAGTCGCTGTGGTTTATCTTGTTCAGTTTAGTGTCGTAGTATTTGACATTGTTTGGGTTGGGGAACTTGTACGAAAGTTATCTTATTTTCTGTATGTGGGTTTTTCATTGTGGGTTTCAGTGTTTAGTTTCTTTTAATTAATATAGTGACCGATGTTTATCTTTGTTGAGTGTCTTAACATTTGTAATATTGTAGTGATCAAGTTTAGATTGGTGAACTCATTTAAAGAAAAGAGGAAATCAGCAAGAGCTGCCATTTTGCTAAAAAAATTTCCAACTTTCAGATTAGTTTCTGTATCCTTTGGTCCAAGTAGTATCAGAGTGTCAATGAACCCCGTTAACTGCTTTGCTTTTCTGTCTGACAACTCGCATGTCTGCTCAAAGCTACTCTTTTTTTTTGGTTCTCATGGTTTTTTTTCTTCTTTTACTTCATTATTGTACATATATACTCTATTAATATTATTTTTACGTAATTACTGATCAAACATTAAATTGCTGCGGGAGATCAAAAGTTGGATCTTAGCTGGCCACTTGTGAATATCCAGGAACTAAATAAGACAGTTACAACAAGAGTACGATATGGATAGGAGTTTTAAACAATTTTTTGAAACTAAAAGGTCAATTTTTCTCATTCTTTAGCATATTTATGTTCTCTGTTGGGAGAATTTTATAGAAACCATACAGGGGCAAAAGTAGGATCCTCCGAGTTAATAAACTGTCATTTTAAAAAAATACTGTAGAGATATTTTTATAGAAACCATACAGGGGCGAAAAAAGAAATCTCCCAGCTACCAAAGCTGCTGTCATTTTGCAAAAATATTTCTAAGTTTCAGAATTTGTTTCTGGACTTGAGGGTTGAGATTGGGAAAAAAAATTAGGTACTTTGCAAACCTTCGTGTCACTTGTGGTTGATTGAACGATGCTTATACTTGTCCATTTGGGTATCATTTGTTCTATCATCTATGCAGTAATCAAAGTGTGAACTCTATTAAAAAACACTTCTTTTCTTTTTCTGAGAACTGCATGCATGTCTGCTCCAGGTTTCTCTTAATCTTTGGTTTTCATGGTTATTCTTTTTTACTTCGTTATTGTACACTTGTAGTGCCTTGATCTAATTTTAAAGAAATTACTAATCAAACATTTAAGTTGCTTTTTAATATTAAAAGTTGGATGTTAAGCTGGCCGCATGTGAAATCCGGGAATTAAATAAGACATTTACAAGAATACGGTACAGGATAGGAGTTTAAAATAATTTTTTGGAACTAGAAGGTCAATTTTCTTCGTTGTTTAGTAAATATGTATTGTAGGGACTTGCGGGAAAAAATGTTGGGTAGCTGTGTAGTGATATAAAAATTTAAAACCATACAGGCTCTATGAAGGAATCTCTCAGTTACCAATGTGGTGCAAATAATCTCGTATTGAAACATCATAACAGCGCCAAGACTGTTTTGCTTCCAAAGGCATGGAAAATACTGGAAAAGAAAAATATAGTGTTTCCATTTCCATGCAACCATTCAATCTCATGTAGTATTGTTAAAACACATTTACATGATAACATGGTATGTAGTGTGTAAAAAAGAAGAGATTGATACCATCCTTCTAAGGTTTCTAGATTTATTCATTTACGGTATGCTTCCACTTTAGGTGCATTGGGGAAACAAAAGGTGCAGGGCGGTGATGTGGTGGCGATCGACAAGGCTAGCAGGAAGATAACAAAGCTTGGGAGATCCTTTTCGAGATCGAGGGATTATGATGCGATGGACCCACAAACAAAGTTTGTTCAGTGTCCGGATGGAGAGCTTCAAAAGGGGAAGGAGGTGGTGCATTGCGTTGCTCTCCATGAGATTGACGTCATCAACAGCAGGTATATACATGTATTGTATACAAAACATCTAAATTACAATGGTTAAGCTGGTAATTTGGAATATATATTTTTTTGTTTGCTTTTGCCATTTGGTATGGAGGAGAATAATATGCTAATTAAATCAGTTTGCATCTTATGATCATCTTATATCCAAGAATCGTTTAGATATTAGGTGTTTGGGTTGTCTACTTTATTGATTGCCTAGATGTTATTTTAAAAAAGTAGGCTTTTAATATCAGTAGGTGTTTAGCTGTGCTTGTAACTATCGAGTTAGTTTTATTGTTTTTGTTTCAATATGAGTTTGTCTTACGAAGTTCTAGTCTACGTTAATCTTTATGAGATCGAAGTGATCAGAAGTAGGTATATGTATATGATATTCGTTGCTAGGAGAAAGATAGTTTAAATTAATGCAGCTGCACCTCATGATCATTTTATCTGGCAAATCAGTTTCAGGTGTCTTCCAGTTGCTACTGATTGCCTGAATGTCTTTTAAACAGAAAATTATTACATTGTTAAGAGCATGTGTTTAGTTTAACCTGTGTTGGCTATGAATGATTGTAATAGTTCCACCATAGTTTTTAGTTTTTCTCGTGAGCTAAAATGTTAAGATAGCTAGTCAAAATTAGTTTATTTTGCAAATGATGTCAATTCTTGCTATTAACGACCTTTAGGAGTTGTCGGGAGTTTAAGAACAGCTTCCTTGTTTGCATCATTAAAATCTTGAATTGCATTGCTACGTGTGTTTATCATGGGTTGGTGTTAGGAAAATGGTAGTTTGATATATATTAGCTGCAACTTATGATTACAGTTTGATTTATATTAGCTACAACTTATGATTATTTTTGTGGCCAGAATCTTCCAGATGGTGTATCAGGGTTTGGTATCATACATTTGTCTAAATGTTTTTATATAACTGGTGAGGCTTTCATTTTTAACAACTTACCATGCTTCTTTCACTTTTTAAGTGAGTTGGTATTAAGACAATGCTTCTTAGAATCAGTTGATGTTACGAACAAAGACCATTTCATTTGTTAACATTTTTGAGGCATCGTAGAAGACAAGATTGGTGGAAGCTTTCTTGGTCCGTTGTTGACTACTTAGAAGTTAAAACAAAATGACGTCTTAGAGAAACATATGAAGGTTTTCTATTTTCTTTCTCTGGTGCCTGCTTATCAATATGTTTCAATGTTAGGCTAATAAGTACTAAGAATATTTCTTGTTCACTATTTGCTTGCCATTTTCTAGTTTTTAGTAAGAAGTAACACTAAGCAGGCAAGTATCTATAATACTGATATGGTCCATGGATGAAGTGCACAATTGTTGGTAGGATTACATACTTGATTCTACTGTTGTCTATAGATAGTCATCTCTGTTTCACATTCTTGTGATGTCGCTTATCTTGAGGTTATATCAATGTTTGTCTTGAAACCGGTCTTTTTGCAAAGCTGCCTTTTTAGCTGGAAAGGTAATTGGCCTTCCTTCTTTATTGCACATTAGCTTTCTTGATTTTTCCGTTTTAATGAACCCTCGAAATGGGAAATGATGTCCAGATAAAGTTTATGAGTTGGCTCTCTCTAAGGTTCTGTCTTGCATTTTTGTTAACTATTTCGTATGTACAACTCACTAATTGCAATTTTCGGGACCTCTGGTTTAGAATAATGCTATCTTGAGTCAGTAATAGCTACTGCTGCACTTTGTTATACACCCATTTCATTCCAAATACTTATTGCTCTCTGAGTAGTTCAACATGTCAAGGGAACATCATTTCCTGCACTGTGTTCATGTTAATCTTTCAAATTCGCCTAAGTTGACTATCTTTTATTGCACTTTGTAAAACTGGTAACTTATAATCTCTTTCAGGGGTAAATATACTAAAACGACCAAACAGAAATATTAAAGACCAGCAATATGGAATGAGAGTGCATGTTTGTTCATTCAGCCATTCACATTCTGGTTATGCTCCTTAATCAAACTTTGCAACTAGTTCTAGTCAAGCATGGTAGTAGATGTAGTCTAATTATTTTTTGTTGGAGTCATTATCTTTAGATGATCCTAGTGTTGAAAATGAAGAGCCTGATTATGAAGTTATGACAAGTAATGGGATGGTGTCTGGCACAACATGGATTCTGAAGTTTAGTATAGTTTTGGACATTTTAGTATGCTAACCTTGACAAGTGTCCAGTGGTAGATTCCCTTCTCTAGGATGGCTGTTGAATTTAACAGAATTTAAATCTGTTATAATTTCTGTTTCTTAGTTAGTTATAGTTAAAATCTTTCTAACAAAACCCAGCTGTGATAAATAGCTTTAACCACTTCCCATTTTTTAGTGCTGATTTTTTCAAGTTACCTAGTCCATTATGCTTCCTTTTTCTTGGAAGGTTCATTGTGCTTACTTTAAGGTCACTATCATTCTGACATCAGTATGAGACTAGCCTGCTACATAAAAGTTCAGTATGGTGCTATTTCATTATTTGTAGTGTCAATTCGTGGCTCTACTTTTGAATTACGATATCCATAAAAGTGCCTTTTAGGCATCCTTTACCCTTACATATGGAAGATTTTCTGTTTGATTTAGTGTCTTTATTTCCATATTGACAAGCCATTTGATGGTGTCTTTGCTATTTGAACTGTAAATATTTTCTCAAAATTTTAATTTATCTTCCAATTTCAGAACTCGGGGATTTTGAGCTATCTTCACTGGCGATACCGGAGAGATTCGAGCTGAAGTGAGGGAGCAAACCGACACCAAGGTCACCGAATGGAGAGAGGAAGGAAAGGCTGAGATAGTGCCTGGTGTCCTCTTCATCGATGAAGTCCACATGCTTGATATTGAATGTTTCTCTTTCCTAAACCGTGCTTTAGAAAATGAAATGGCTCCCATACTAGTCGTCGCCACCAACAGGGGTCACACCACAATACGTGGCACCGATTACAGGTCAGCACATGGCATCCCTATCGACTTCCTTGATCGCCTCCTCATCATCTCTACTCAACCTTATACGGAAGAAGATATACGGAAAATATTAGATATCAGAATCCAAGAGGAAGAAGTGGAGATGTCTGAAGATGCCAAGGTTTTGTTGACAAAGATAGGGGTTGATACGTCTTTAAGGTACGCAATCAACTTGATAACTTCTTCGGCTTTGGCTTGTCAAAAACGAAAGGGGAGAGCTGTGGAAATGGAGGATATTGGTAGAGTTTATGAACTATTTATGGATGTGAAGAGGACTCGGTATCTGATGGAATATCAGAGTCAGTATATGTTCAATGAAGCCTACTGGCGAGGGAGAGGAAGATGACGCCAATGCAATGGTTTCCTAAATCTTTGCAATAGAAGCACTCCTTAAACTTTGCGATGTTGGAGTTTTCCGAACTGTATCACCTTTTTTATGTGGGGTTGCTACTTTAGTATTGTGTATTTTGCTTGTGGTTTTTGGGATGGTTACGGTTCGTTTAGCATAGAGGAATGAACTATGTAATTTAATCTGATTGCTAGTGCAGACTAAATTGTTGGGAGACATATTCAAACTAAATTGCAATTTGTGGCCATCTTACTTTTCCTTGTTTTATTTAGAGCTTAAGTTGTAATTTTGTATGTTCATGTGTGTTTTTAAGGGTGGGCAAAAAATCCGCAAACCCGCTCCGTAACCCGCCCCGTAACCCAATCCGTTCACTCTTCTAAAGATGAACTACAGGACCCTTGTTTGTGCTCCTACAAATGTAGCTGTTAATGAAGTTGCCTCAAGGGTTTTGAAGCTTGGAAGAGAGTCGGCCAAATCTGAATCTGTTAATGATGCTTTTCTATACTCCTTTGGAGATATTGTGTTATTTGGGAATAGAGACCGGCTAAAGCTTAATTATGCAATGCAAGATTTATACCTAGAATATCGTGCTGAGAGTCTCAAAGAGTGCCTCGGACCACTGACTGGTTGGGGTCATTGTTTAACAGCCATTATAGAATTTCTTGAAACTTATGATGCTCAATATAAAGTTTACACTGAGAATATTACTGCTAGAGGGGAAAAACAATCCCAGGTGGAATCTATTAGGGAAAGGTTCAACTTGGTTGCCTCGGACTTGAGAAGATGTCTGCGTAAACTCTGCACTCATTTACCTAAACGTTTTATTGAGATATTACAGAATATCGAAGCCCTTCTTCATTGTGTCAAGTCTTTGGATATGATGCTGTTTAGAAACACTTTGGTTTCTGAAGAATTGGAGGAAGAATTTACATGTGAGGAGGCAATAGAAGACTCGTTTGAAACTTTTCTGGGTACTGAATCCCTGGTATCTGTAAAGAGCGAGTGCCTTTCTCTTTCAAGAGAGCTACATATTTCTCTCGAGGGTCTCAGGCTGCCAAATTATATGAACAAGGGAGGTATAATTGATCTTATATTTCAGCATGCTTCGTTAATCCTGTGCACAGCTTCGAGTTCTTCTATGCTTCACTCGGTTCCTATAAAAGCAGTGGACATTCTAGTTGTTGATGAAGCTGCACAATTGAAGGAATGTGAATCATTAATACCACTTCAACTCCCTGGTTTAAGGCATGCTATTCTTGTTGGCGACGAGTGCCAATTACCCGCTATGGTTTGCAGTAATGTAAGTCCAGTTCTACACACACACTCACAAATATATAGTTTCGCCAATCAATTTTTTGAGGAAGTTTTCCTTACAACTAATATTCTGTTGCTAATGGAAAAAAATATTTAATGTCATCTTACTCAATTTGGGAACAGCTCTCTCAGCAGACCACTGCTATCCATTCCGAAAGATCATATTGCAAGTTTTGCTTTCTCCCTTTGTTTTAACTTGAAGGCCAACCTTTTCTTCTGCGCTTTATTGTTTTTATTTGGGTTTTATTTCCAGTTCAGATAATATATTTACGTTGCTTAACAGATTTCCAGTGATGCTGGGTTCAAAAGAAGCTTATTCGAGAGATTGAGTTTCCTGGGTCATCCCAAGCACCTTCTTAACATGCAGTATAGAATGCACCAATCAATAAGTTTTTTCCCGAATTCAAAATTTTATTCGAACAGAATTTCTGATGCACCCCTTGTAAAAGATAAGGGTTATGAAAAGCATTACCTTCCTGGACCACTGTTTGGTCCCTATTCTTTCATCAACGTCGTAGGTGGTAAAGAAGAGGTGGATGATGTTTTCCAGCATAGTCTAAAAAATTTGGTTGAGGTTTCTATTGTCGTCAAGTTGTTGCATGACTTATGCAGAGAATATAAAGGTATGTAACAGTAACGCTTGAGCAATTTTAAGACATTCACCTTGCATCCATACTGTGTTATTAGGTTAAATGTGTCAAGTATTAATGTAATTCATGAGCACCGTGATTGTTATCCGACGTAAACCTATTTCTTTCGGCTATTTTTTTTAGTTGTTAACTTGTTTTCCCTTTTTTTAGTGTTGAATGGTCCTGATGAACTTAGCATCGGCGTGATATCTCCTTACCTTGCTCAAGTTGTGGCTATCAAAGACAAAATTGGCAGTGATTTTAAAAATATTAAGGGGTTTTCAGTGAAGGTGAAGTCAATTGATGGATTCCAGGGTGGCGAAGCAGATGTGATAATTATATCTACTGTAAGATCCAGTGCTGTTAATGCTATTGGCTTCTTATCCAGTCCTCAGAGAATTAACGTTCCATTAACCAGAGCTAGGTAAACATTCCCAAATAATTCTCATAAGCCTTTTGTTTCTTTTTTTACTTTTGGTAAAGATTAATATCTGTTGGACTTTGTTTTACAGGTACTGTCTCTGGATTTTGGGAAATGAACGGACTTTGTCAGGGAGTGAATCCATTTGGAAAGACCTGATTCGTGATGCTAAGGATCGCCACTCTTTATTTAACGCTGCTGATAATGACGATATGGCAAAAGCTATACTTAAAGTCAAGAAAGAGGTCAATCAAATGGATGATTTGTTGAATGAGAGAAGTGTACTTTTTAAAAATGCGATCTGGAAGGTATAATTATCCTTTTAATTATTTTGATTATGGGGTGGGTAGCTGACATATATCTCCTGCATTTTCTATCTCACAATTATAAGAATTTGCAAATTGGTTCTCGACAGGTTTTCTTCAGTGATAACATCATAAAGTCATTTGTAAAACTCAGTTCCTTGCGCACGAAAAAAGCAGTAATAAATCTATTATTGAAACTGTCACAAGGGTGGCGACCCAAGCAGAGGAATTCAGACGCCAATCATGAGAACTCTTCACAAATAATGAAACAATTTAAAGTTGAAGAGCTATATGTTGTCTGTACAGTTGACATAATAAAGGGGTCGAGAAGCTACAGCCAAATTTTGAAGGTGTGGGATTTATTGCCTTTGGAGGAGACACCTAAGTTGGTTAAAAGGCTTGAGGGAATGTTTGCTGCGTGTACAGATAGCTATATTAATAGCTGTCGGGAAATATGTCTTAAGGGGTATGTATCTTGTCAGTTGTCACGCATACTTCTTGTTTCTTTCCTCTCTTTTTTCGTCCTTTTGCTGACAAAGATTAATTTAGATTTGATTCCTTCTAATTGTTTTATCATTTAGGAGAAGTTAAAATCTTGATTTTTTTAATGTATTTTCCCATTTTAAGCCATATATGCGAAAAGTGTCATTATATATATTTTCAATAATATAGTCAAGTTTGGGAGACACTGGAATTATGTAGAAGTTTTTGTCTCCTAAGTAATAGGATTGCTGTATGCAATGGTTAACCAGAATTGTGATCAGACCCTGAAGCTTATATAAAATAACTTTTTTATGGTGAGGGAAGAGTGTTAAAATTAAAATAAACGGGCTATATTATAAGTAAAATAATCATTTATTTTCTTTGTGAGACATGGCTAGCGAGCTTTTACGTATAGCCAATGTAGTAAAGTTATATAACTGTGCTTTTACCTCTGGTCGGCTTGATTGACTTTTGCTTTTTTCTTTTGCTATTAAATTGCTGTCGATTTGGCTGTCCAGCTTTTTAGAGATCTATAAGTAATAACTTAAAGCCTTAGGCTGAGCTGACTTAGTTTTTACTCTCAATTTGAAGTGAACAAGTTTCTTTCCCTGTTTCATGTCTACTGGATCGCAGTGGGATTTAAAGTTGTATGATCTATTAACTACATTAAGCTTTAGGAAGTCTTTTGTTTAATCTTCTGACCAACCATTATCTGTACTCACTTCCTTTCTTAATCCTGTTTTTATTTCATTTAGGGACTTGGAGGTTCTAAAAAGCTGGGTGGCCTCTGCTGACATCGTCAAGTATAAGCTCGATGAAACCAATGTGGTTCAGGGAGATGAGACATGTCGTAGTTTATATGTTGAGAACTCAAGTGCGAGTGAGAGCTTGTTGTTAATGAAATTCTATCGGCTATCTTCTGATATGGCGACTTACTTGCTATCAGACGTGTTAAGTAGTGGACACCATGTGGACCTGCCTTTTGAAGTTACAGGTGAACAATTGGAGATGATACTCTGTTCTGACACCACCTTCATTCTCGGCCGATCGGGCACTGGTAAAACCACTGTTTTGACCATGAAGTTGTTCACGAGAGAGATACAACATTATATTGCCGTAAATGGAGTTTCAGCTGAAGCTTCTTCTAGTACTATACACACAGGATTAGAGGGCAAAAGTATTTCTAGTGAATACATCATTCTGGAGGGTAATAAATCTGAAGACAACATGGTCGTGGATACTAAAGAAAGATTATGCCAACTTTTTGTCACGGTCAGTCCAAGACTGTGCTATGCAATCAAACAGAATATCACTGCGCTTAAAAGGTACTGTATGTAATATGTTTAGCTTATTATATCCATTCATTTGTTAGGTGAAAAGTTGGGTGATTTGACAAGTCCCTTTTCGAGCGATTCAGAATTTGAATTAGCTGGATGCAGCTGTTAGGTTTAGGAAACAATTACTACATCCACATTGAGAAAGCATGCGGATACAAACTCTGTCTAAGGTTAAAAGGATTTATTTTTAACTAAGTTCCCCAAAAGACTTCATGCAACTCGCCAACCTAGTTAATTTACAAGCTTAGCTACTTGATCGCAGTTGTAACTTGTTTCAACTGAGAATTTATAAAAGAAAATGTTAAGGTAAAAGAAAATTTTCTTCATACATACATTCTCATCAAACAGTTACATTCTTTTTCCGGTTTGCTTTTACTGCAACGTGGCACACTTTAATATAAGTTTCTTTTGCCTATGGACAAATCCTATTGCTTTGAGAGTCAAGTCTTCTATTTTTTTGTTTTGCTTAAAAATCTGAATATAGTGACTCGGCAATTAGATTTTCTGAGCTCAAATCTACATTAATTTTTCTATGTGCCTCAGCAGCTGAAAAAGGTGTAGATTCTATAATTTAGTGCGGAAGTTATATGGATTGTAATTATTATTTCATGAACCATGTGCTTCAGGTTTTTTATCAAGACAGTTTTGCCTGAAGAAAGTACGTTTACTGACATGGATGATACAACCTACTTTGAGGATCTCCCTGATTCTTTTGTTGGCATTTCTCCTAATATGTATCCACTGGTTATTACATTTCATAAATTTCTAATGATGCTTGATGGGACAATAGGCGTTTCCTTTTTTGAAAGATATTCCGATGTAAGAGAACTTTTGCGCGATAATTCTACAAGTTCGAGGTCAGTTGCTTTGGAGAATCTCGTTAGGACAAAAGAGGTTACATATGAAAGGTTCTGTTCAGTGTACTGGGTCCATTTCAATTCTGAGTCAAAGAAGAGGCTAGATTCTTCCAGGGTATTCACCGAAATTATTTCTCATATAAAAGGTGGGCTAAAAGATGGAAGGGTTTGTGAGCGTATTCTTTCTCGAGAGGATTATACTTCTCTGTCCAAGAGTAAGAGGTCCACATTGAGTGAGGAGATTCGGGAGAAAATCTACGAAATTTTTTGGGATTACGAAAAGGCTAAGGCACGTAATCGTGAATTCGATTTAGCTGACTTGGTCAATCATCTTCATTATCAACTATCTCATGCTAAATTTGAGGGTCAGGAGATGTGTTTTGTTTATGTTGATGAAGTGCAAGACCTGACACTAAAGCAAATTGCTCTTTTCAAGTATATTTGTAAAAATGTGGACGAAGGATTTGTCTTTGCTGGTGATACTGCACAAACTATAGCCAGGGGAATTGATTTTAGATTCCAAGATATACGATCTTTATTCTACAATGAATTTTTAAAGGATTCACAAGTTGACAGGCCAGGTGGAAGCAAGGTGGAATCCATCAATTGACTTCACCTTCACTGAAAACCCCTTAATATTTTTAAAATCACTGCCAATTTTGTCTTTGATAGCCACAACTTGAGCAAGGTAAGGAGATATCACGCCGATGCTAAGTTCATCAGGACCATTCAACACTAAAAAAAGGGAAAACAAGTTAACAACTAAAAAAAATAGCCGAAAGAAATAGGTTTACGTCGGATAACAATCACGGTGCTCATGAATTACATTAATACTTGACACATTTAACCTAATAACACAGTATGGATGCAAGGTGAATGTCTTAAAATTGCTCAAGCGTTACTGTTACATACCTTTATATTCTCTGCATAAGTCATGCAACAACTTGACGACAATAGAAACCTCAACCAAATTTTTTAGACTATGCTGGAAAACATCATCCACCTCTTCTTTACCACCTACGACGTTGATGAAAGAATAGGGACCAAACAGTGGTCCAGGAAGGTAATGCTTTTCATAACCCTTATCTTTTACAAGGGGTGCATCAGAAATTCTGTTCGAATAAAATTTTGAATTCGGGAAAAAACTTATTGATTGGTGCATTCTATACTGCATGTTAAGAAGGTGCTTGGGATGACCCAGGAAACTCAATCTCTCGAATAAGCTTCTTTTGAACCCAGCATCACTGGAAATCTGTTAAGCAACGTAAATATATTATCTGAACTGGAAATAAAACCCAAATAAAAACAATAAAGCGCAGAAGAAAAGGTTGGCCTTCAAGTTAAAACAAAGGGAGAAAGCAAAAGTTGCAATATGATCTTTCGGAATGGATAGCAGTGGTCTGCTGAGAGAGCTGTTCCCAAATTGAGTAAGATGACATTAAATATTTTTTTCCATTAGCAACAGAATATTAGTTGTAAGGAAAACTTCCTCAAAAAATTGATTGGCGAAACTATATATTTGTGAGTGTGTGTGTAGAACTGGACTTACATTACTGCAAACCATAGCGGGTAATTGGCACTCGTCGCCAACAAGAATAGCATGCCTTAAACCAGGGAGTTGAAGTGGTATTAATGATTCACATTCCTTCAATTGTGCAGCTTCATCAACAACTAGAATGTCCACTGCTTTTATAGGAACCGAGTGAAGCATAGAAGAACTCGAAGCTGTGCACAGGATTAACGAAGCATGCTGAAATATAAGATCAATTATACCTCCCTTGTTCATATAATTTGGCAGCCTGAGACCCTCGAGAGAAATATGTAGCTCTCTTGAAAGAGAAAGGCACTCGCTCTTTACAGATACCAGGGATTCAGTACCCAGAAAAGTTTCAAACGAGTCTTCTATTGCCTCCTCACATGTAAATTCTTCCTCCAATTCTTCAGAAACCAAAGTGTTTCTAAACAGCATCATATCCAAAGACTTGACACAATGAAGAAGGGCTTCGATATTCTGTAATATCTCAATAAAACGTTTAGGTAAATGAGTGCAGAGTTTACGCAGACATCTTCTCAAGTCCGAGGCAACCAAGTTGAACCTTTCCCTAATAGATTCCACCTGGGATTGTTTTTCCCCTCTAGCAGTAATATTTTCAGTGTAAACTTTATATTGAGCATCATAAGTTTCAAGAAATTCTATAATGGCTGTTAAACAATGACCCCAACCAGTCAGTGGTCCGAGGCACTCTTTGAGACTCTCAGCACGATATTCTAGGTATAAATCTTGCATTGCATAATTAATCTTTAGCCGGTCTCTATTCCCAAATAACACAATATCTCCAAAGGAGTATAGAAAAGCATCATTAACAGATTCAGATTTGGCCGACTCTCTCCCAAGCTTCAAAACCCTTGAGGCAACTTCATTAACAGCTACGTTTGTAGGAGCACAAACAAGGGTCCTGTAGTTCATCTTTAGAAGAGTGAACTACAGGACCCTTGTTTGTGCTCCTACAAACGTAGCTGTTAATGAAGTTGCCTCAAGGGTTTTGAAGCTTGGGAGAGAGTCGGCCAAATCTGAATCTGTTAATGATGCTTTTCTATACTCCTTTGGAGATATTGTGTTATTTGGGAATAGAGACCGGCTAAAGCTTAATTATGCAATGCAAGATTTATACCTAGAATATCGTGCTGAGAGTCTCAAAGAGTGCCTCGGACCACTGACTGGTTGGGGTCATTGTTTAAACAGCAACACGCTAATGGTTTTTGTTTTCCCCGCCCCAGGTGGGCCCCATATAAGATCTATACTAGATTTATGGTTGCATTTCACCCTACTGAGAGAGGCCATTATTGCCTCTGTTTGAGACTGATTGAGTTTTGACGAAAGACTCGCACCGACATCCTCAATCTCGGCACGGACACAACACAGCTGGCAACCCTCTTTTACCTGCTTTCATAGTGAAAACTTCAATAAGAATGACAACAAAAGAAGGATTTGTAATTGCTTAACTTGCTTGAAAGAATAACAAAGTTATTAAAACATGGCCATTTGACATATATAAAGAAAAAAGACTGGTGACAGATTGAAAAATAACTAGGGAAACTGAACCAACTTAATCGAATTCTGGACTTCAAAAAGGTGGGGATGACATTCCAAATTTGACAGTGACGACAACTACCGCAATATAATATGGATAATACACTATTTTGAGTATCAGTAGATTATCATGATCGGAGTTGTAAAATGACAGAAACCAGAAAAAAAATATTGGATGCCTGGTCGCTTGATAGTTGATTCAAAACTCTTGAGTGTTCATACTTCATAGTTCATAATTTTATATAGGCCATTGGTGATACCAAAGTGTACTGATGATATTGGTCGTACCTCAGAATCAACGGTGGAGAGAACTCGATTGATAATATCCATATTATTAAACATATGCATTGCTTTCCAAATCCTTTTATTCGTCGTCACATTTCTTAAGAAAATGACTAACAGTTTCTTACTCCCTTCATTGACCTCAAATTTTCTTGATACCTTGACCTTAAAACTAATGGAAGAACTTTCAATTCCATTTTCACCCTCTTTGATCTCAGTCACATGTGCAAAGGCCCATTTCCACCCAACTCGTTGCAAATCAGAATAAGTTCTAGGTCTCTTATCTGAAATGACGAAAATATCCCCAGGCAAGGTCCGGTAAGGGTACTTGCCTCTTTCCTTATATCTGTTTCTCCAATTATCAACATGTATTTCATAATTTAAAAACCCGGCAGGTTTTGATTCGTCAATGGAGATCACTTCGGCATAAGGTGAGCTTTGAATAATCTCCAAGCTGGAAGCTATTTCTGCCCTTGTTTCCTCCAGCAGGGGAAAACTAAAAGAATTTAAGTAATGTTCGGCTGATAGAAATTCATCTGAGATTGTCTTCACCTAAAAGATGCGAAGTAAAGAAAAAAATGAGATTTAGCGAAAAAGATTCCAGGCTACCGAAAACAAAATGGATTACTAAGTTAGATCGCAATGCTACCATTTATGTGAACGCATGGTTCAAATTAATTAAATATGAGAATAACTTTTCAAAGAAAACATTGGTTGGATTTTCTATACCAGATCCACTGCCTGGAGTTAATGTATAGAAAGAGTTAGTAAAAGAATCAGAGGAAGAAACTAAGGCTAGATCACTGCAAGTCATAGCATATTATCCTTTCGTACTGACTTTTGCAGAAACGATGAAAGGATAGTGAAAGGCCAGGTCATATATATCTTACGGATCATGCGCCTATCAACTAACTATTTTCAAAACCGTTTGTTTTTATCATCCCGGACCACGGTTACATGGCATCCAAAAACTATAATTTAACAGCTAAGTTTCAAGTAATCAAACCTCGCCATGTCGGTTGTAAGTATATTAACGCATATACGACTGGCGAAATATGCACAATATGAAAACTAAAAGAATTATACTTTGGACGATGCTAAAAACCTACAGCAATAGCCCATCAAGTTAAATGAGAACTTAATCCTGATAATAAGATTTCCATTAGTTTTTTTTCACAACAACAACCACTTTAGCATCCCAATAAACTACATAACATCCCAAACCTGCAAGTATGTATATAATAAAATACACGTAAGTCGACATAAACAACCATATTTTAGCCTAAAAACTGGAAGAAAAAAATGGCCTTCTCCGTCTCAATTCTATTGGCAAGATTTCTTTATTCCTAATATCAGATTTTCTAGATAGCAAACAAGTATAACGTACTTTCTAGTATCTTACTAAACCCACAAAATATAATATCCTGCATTTCTTTGATTAGCAAGAGAAAAGATACAGTTATTTTTTCATAGGAAACAACATTAACAATTTAACATCATTTTAAACCCACAAAAATATCGCGAAATTTCATAATACTCAGAAAATTAAGGAAAAGATAGGTTAGATATATATAGTGTGTATATGAATGTCATTCAGCTTAAATTTCTAGCTGGCCAAGAATCATATAATTCATTTTTAAGATCCCAGGTTATATGGTAAATATTCCGAAAACAAAAAAAATTCAGTTAATTACTCATACAAATTACACCATGAACTACATAGTCAAAATACTCTTATGATTTATACAAACAACCATTATAGCATCAGATTGAGGCTGGTTTGGGTGCATCAATTAGCAACTATCTGGTTTTTCTAACCTTGTTTTTACAGAGGAATAAAATTTATAAAAACCTGTTAACAGGTCAATTGTTAAACTAGCCAACCAATAATAAAGTCCATGAACTCAGAATTTTCATGAGCTCTAAAATACAAAATCAACACAAAAATGTAACAGTTTTTTGAACTTTTGAACTTGTTACGGATTTAAGCACATGCATATAGATACAATAGATACAAAAAAGTGATTATTTATAGGTTGTGTGACTTTTTACAATTAGTATCTGGTCCTTGAAGAGCTCATGTATATCTTCAAGAGACCATGAAAAAACTATCTATTGCACAATAAAGTATAAGATATACTAAATCACAAAATGTCTGTACTCGTAGTTATTTGATTAGCTTGAGAGAAGATGCACAGTTATTTAGTTATTTTCCCACAGCAAACAGTCATTAGCATCAATGTTTTAAAAATCGCGCTATATAGCACGAAATAGCACTTTTTGGAAAAAAAACGCAACGAAAAACCACTATTTGGCTGGAATTGCGCTAAAATCGGGCTATAGTGGACCAAAAGCGCAAAAAGCGCGAAATTCTGGACCAAAAGCGTAAATAGCGAGTTAGAAAAAAAAAACAACGAATCTTAATAATTAATATATATTGTGTAATTTTCATAAAAGTGTGTGCAGTTCAGATGGTTCAGATAGTGTTGTAATTTCCAACAGACCCAAGTTTGAAACTTACCTACAACAATTTTTTTTTTCGATTTTTTTATTACTATATAATATAACTATACATTTCTTTTTTTATTATTATATATTCTAAAATTTAGTGCATATTCAGGCAAAAAAAAATACACCGCAAAGCGCTATGTAGCAACGCTATTAGCGTTTTTAGCGTTTCTCTCGAAAAAACGCTACGCTAGCGATAACGCTATTTAAAACATCGATTAGCATCATCCTAAACCCGAGAAGTATCCCAAAAAAGCATAGGTATTGAGATAAAAAAAAAAGGATGGTGCAGCTTAAGAGCACAAAAGTTAAAAACAAAAAAAAATGCAAAAAAAAAGAAGTTACAGCATCATACTTGGGCTTGTTTGGAAGCAGATTTGAACAAATAAATAGAGTTATCTTAAACAAACCACCCACATACAAAAATCTAAACTATCTAGTTTTTCTAACCTTGTTTTTACAGATGATTAGAATAAATAAATACATAATAACAGCTCAGTTGTTAAAAATAACCAACAATAATAAAGTCCACGAACTCAGAAATTTTCATGTGCTCAAACAAACAAAAAATACAGAAAAAACACAATAATGTAACAGTTTTTTTCAGCTTATTACTGATATAAGAATATACATATAGATAAAAATAGATTAAAAAAAAGTGATTTTTAGCTTGCATAATACACAATACCTGGTTCTTGAAGAACTCTTCATTGAGTATATCTTCAAGAGACCATGAAAATACTCTCTCTATTAACCCTTCATTCATCTCTCTCTATATAGAAAATATTTGACTGAGAAAATGAAAAATGGAAATGAGGGTTTATTAGCAGCAGAGTAGTATAAGTATAGCAGTACTATATCATAATTTGTCCTGACTCTAATTTCAATTTCTTTTTCTCTTTTTTTTTTTATTTATTTCAGTTTAATTTCAGAATAATAAGCGTGCTCGGTTGTACTAGCTGGTGTGTACTAATTTGAATTTGTTTTTTCTTTTTCCTTTTTAGTGTTTGCGGTTTAATTCAGTATCAGAATAGTGTTTATTCGGCAATGTGTACTATTTTGGTGTATATATACATACATATTATATGTGTTGAGGGTTGCAGAATATAAAGGGGAATAGAGCACAGAGGGCAATATGACGGTTCAAGTTTTTTTGTCGTCTAGTATCTAATTACTGTCCAGTACTCTACTTCTTTTCCTTTTTTTCAATTGGTAAGTCAATTTTGTTTTTATAACAAAAGCTTGTGGCTGCCAATTTCAAGCTGAATTCTTTACTTTGAAAATAAATTTGTTCACCCACTTTATATTCTCTGGTTTCTCTTTGAGAACAAAAGGCCAAATGAATTTTATCTTTCACGTTGGTCGAGCAAATAGATTATATTTGAAGAACTTGACGTAACGTCTCGATAAACAAGATATTGGATGATTGATTAACATTATCTGATCGATGATTAGTTGATATTACCTTAAAAGAAGTCATATCAGTGGGCTTATATAGCCATGAAAATAATAATAAATTTTTTTGAAGGAAAACACGATTATTATTCTTAAAAATTGAAAATTGTGTTTCATTTCATGTATCCACTGTGAATGTTCTATTTGTTAAAAGTATTTTGGATTGGTCCATGAAAACAAAACTATTTAAGGATTGGTCCATTTCCTCTAATTGCAATTTAGTTTGAATATGTCTCTCAACAATTTAGTCTGCACTAGCAATCAGATTAAATTACATAGTTCATTCCTCTATGCTAAACGAACCGTAATCATCCCAAAAACCACAAGCAAAATACACAATACTAAAGTAGCAACCCCACATAAAAAAGGTGATACAGTTCGGAAAACTCCAACATCGCAAAGTTTAAGGAGTACGTCTATTGCAAAGATTTAGGAAACCATTGCATTGGCGTCATCTTCCTCTCCCTCGCCAGTAGGCTTCATTGAACATATACTGACTCTGATATTCCATCAGATACCGAGTCCTCTTCACATCCATAAATAGTTCATAAACTCTACCAATATCCTCCATTTCCACAGCTCTCCCCTTTCGTTTTTGACAAGCCAAAGCCGAAGAAGTTATCAAGTTGATTGCGTACCTTAAAGACGTATCAACCCCTATCTTTGTCAACAAAACCTTGGCATCTTCAGACATCTCCACTTCTTCCTCTTGGATTCTGATATCTAATATTTTCCGTATATCTTCTTCCGTATAAGGTTGAGTAGAGATGATGAGGCGGCGATCAAGGAAGTCGATAGGGATGCCATGTGCTGACCTGTAATCAGTGCCACGTATTGTGGTGTGACCCCTGTTGGTGGCGACGACTAGTATGGGAGCCATTTCATTTTCTAAAGCACGGTTTAGGAAAGAGAAACATTCAATATCAAGCATGTGGACTTCATCGATGAAGAGGACACCAGGCACTATCTCAGCCTTTCCTTCCTCTCTCCATTCGGTGACCTTGGTGTCAGTTTGCTCCCTCACTTCAGCTCGAATCTCTCCGGTATCGCCAGTGAAGATAGCTCAAAATCCCCGAGTTCTGAAATTGGAAGATAAATTAAAATTTTGAGAAAATATTTACAGTTCAAATAGCAAAGACACCATCAAATGGCTTGTCAATATGGAAATAAAGACACTAAATCAAACAGAAAATCTTCCATATGTAAGGGTAAAAGGATGCCTAAAAGGCACTTTTATGGATATCGTAATTCAAAAGTAGAGCCACGAATTGACACTACAAATAATGAAATAGCACCATACTGAACTTTTATGTAGCAGGCTAGTCTCATACTGATGCCAGAATGATAGTGACCTTAAAGTAAGCACAATGAACCTTCCAAGAAAAAGGAAGCATAATGGACTAGGTAAGTTGAAAAAATCAGCACTAAAAAATGGGAAGTGGTTAAAGCTATTTATCACAGCTGGGTTTTGTTAGAAAGATTTTAACTATAACTAACTAAGAAACAGAAATTATAACAGATTTAAATTCTGTTAAATTCAACAGCCATCCTAGAGAAGGGAATCTACCACTGGACACTTGTCAAGGTTAGCATACTAAAATGTCCAAAACTATACTAAACTTCAGAATCCATGTTGTGCCAGACACCATCCCATTACTTGTCATAACTTCATAATCAGGCTCTTCATTTTCAACACTAGGATCATCTAAAGATAATGACTCCAACAAAAAATAATTAGACTACATCTACTACCATGCTTGACTAGAACTAGTTGCAAAGTTTGATTAAGGAGCATAACCAGAATGTGAATGGCTGAATGAACAAACATGCACTCTCATTCCATATTGCTGGTCTTTAATATTTCTCTTTGGTCGTTTTAGTATATTTACCCCTGAAAGAGATTATAAGTTACCAGTTTTACAAAGTGCAATAAAAGATAGTCAACTTAGGCGAATTTGAAAGATTAACATGAACACAGTGCAGGAAATGATGTTCCCTTGACATGTTGAACTACTCAGAGAGCAATAAGTATTTGGAATGAAAGGGGTGTATAACAAAGTGCAGCAGTAGCTATTACTGACTCAAGATAGCATTATTCTAAACCAGAGGTCCCGAAAATTGCAATTAGTGAGTTGTACATACGAAATAGTTAACAAAAATGCAAGACAGAACCTTAGAGAGAGCCAACTCATAAACTTTATCTGGACATCATTTCCCATTTCGAGGGTTCATTAAAACGGAAAAATCAAGAAAGCTAATGTGCAATAAAGAAGGAAGGCCAATTACCTTTCCAGCTAAAAAGGCAGCTTTGCAAAAAGACCGGTTTCAAGACAAACATTGATATAACCTCAAGATAAGCGACATCACAAGAATGTGAAACAGAGATGACTATCTATAGACAACAGTAGAATCAAGTATGTAATCCTACCAACAATTGTGCACTTCATCCATGGACCATATCAGTATCATAGATACTTGCCTGCTTAGTGTTACTTCTTACTAAAAACTAGAAAATGGCAAGCAAATAGTGAACAAGAAATATTCTTAGTACTTATTAGCCTAACATTGAAACATATTGATAAGCAGGCACCAAAGAAAGAAAATAGAAAACCTTCATATGTTTCTCTAAGACGTCATTTTGTTTTAACTTCTAAGTAGTCAACAACGGACCAAGAAAGCTTCCACCAATCTTGTCTTCTACGATGCCTCAAAAATGTTAACAAATGAAAAGGTCTTTGTTCTTAACATCAACTGATTCTAAGAAGCATTGTCTTAATACCAACTCACTTAAAAAGTGAAAGAAGCATGGTAAGTTGTTAAAAATGAAAGCCTCACCAGTTATATAAAAACATTTAGACAAATGTATGATACCAAACCCTGATACACCATCTGGAAGATTCTGGCCACAAAAATAATCATAAGTTGTAGCTAATATAAATCAAACTGTAATCATAAGTTGCAGCTAATATAAATCAAACTACCATTTTCCTAACACCAACCCATGATAAACACACGTAGCAATGCAATTCAAGATTTTAATGATGCAAACAAGGAAGCTGTTCTTAAACTCCCGACAACTCCTAAAGGTCGTTAATAGCAAGAATGGACATCATTTGCAAAATAAACTAATTTTGACTAGCTATCTTAACATTTTAGCTCACGAGAAAAACTAAAAACTATGGTGGAACTATTACAATCATTCATAGCCAACACAGGTTAAACTAAACACATGCTCTTAACAATGTAATAATTTTCTGTTTAAAAGACATTCAGGCAATCAGTAGCAACTGGAAGACACCTGAAACTGATTTGCCAGATAAAATGATCATGAGGTGCAGCTGCATTAATTTAAACTATCTTTCTCCTAGCAACGAATATCATATACATATACCTACTTCTGATCACTTCGATCTCATAAAGATTAACATAGACTAGAACTTCGTAAGACAAACTCATATTGAAACAAAAACAATAAAACTAACTCGATAGTTACAAGCACAGCTAAACACCTACTGATATTAAAAGCCTACTTTTTTAAAATAACATCTAGGCAATCAATAAAGTAGACAACCCAAACACCTAATATCTAAACGATTCTTGGATATAAGATGATCATAAGATGCAAACTGATTTAATTAGCATATTATTCTCCTCCATACCAAATGGCAAAAGCAAACAAAAAAATATATATTCCAAATTACCAGCTTAACCATTGTAATTTAGATGTTTTGTATACAATACATGTATATACCTGCTGTTGATGACGTCAATCTCATGGAGAGCAACGCAATGCACCACCTCCTTCCCCTTTTGAAGCTCTCCATCCGGACACTGAACAAACTTTGTTTGTGGGTCCATCGCATCATAATCCCTCGATCTCGAAAAGGATCTCCCAAGCTTTGTTATCTTCCTGCTAGCCTTGTCGATCGCCACCACATCACCGCCCTGCACCTTTTGTTTCCCCAATGCACCTAAAGTGGAAGCATACCGTAAATGAATAAATCTAGAAACCTTAGAAGGATGGTATCAATCTCTTCTTTTTTACACACTACATACCATGTTATCATGTAAATGTGTTTTAACAATACTACATGAGATTGAATGGTTGCATGGAAATGGAAACACTATATTTTTCTTTTCCAGTATTTTCCATGCCTTTGGAAGCAAAACAGTCTTGGCGCTGTTATGATGTTTCAATACGAGATTATTTGCACCACATTGGTAACTGAGAGATTCCTTCATAGAGCCTGTATGGTTTTAAATTTTTATATCACTACACAGCTACCCAACATTTTTTCCCGCAAGTCCCTACAATACATATTTACTAAACAACGAAGAAAATTGACCTTCTAGTTCCAAAAAATTATTTTAAACTCCTATCCTGTACCGTATTCTTGTAAATGTATTATTTAATTCCCGGATTTCACATGCGGCCAGCTTAACATCCAACTTTTAATATTAAACAGCAACTTAAATGTTTGATTAGTAATTTCTTTAAAATTAGATCAAGGGACTACAAGTGTACAATAACGAAGTAAAAAAGAATAACCATGAAAACCAAAGATTAAGAGAAACTTGGAGCAGACATGCATGCAGTTCTCAGAAAAAGAAAAGAAGTGTTTTTTAATAGAGTTCACACTTTGATTACTGCATAGATGATAGAACAAATGATACCCAAATGGACAAGTATAAGCATCGTTCAATCAACCACAAGTGACACGAAGGTTTGCAAAGTACCTAATTTTTTTTCCCAATCTCAACCCTCAAGTCCAGAAACAAATTCTGAAACTTAGAAATATTTTTGCAAAATGGCAGCAGCTTTGGTAGCTGGGAGATTTCTTTTTTCGCCCCTGTATGGTTTCTATAAAAATATCTCTACAGTATTTTTTTAAAATGACAGTTTATTAACTCGGAGGATCCTACTTTTGCCCCTGTATGGTTTCTATAAAATTCTCCCAACAGAGAACATAAATATGCTAAAGAATGAGAAAAATTGACCTTTTAGTTTCAAAAAATTGTTTAAAACTCCTATCCATATCGTACTCTTGTTGTAACTGTCTTATTTAGTTCCTGGATATTCACAAGTGGCCAGCTAAGATCCAACTTTTGATCTCCCGCAGCAATTTAATGTTTGATCAGTAATTACGTAAAAATAATATTAATAGAGTATATATGTACAATAATGAAGTAAAAGAAGAAAAAAAACCATGAGAACCAAAAAAAAAAGAGTAGCTTTGAGCAGACATGCGAGTTGTCAGACAGAAAAGCAAAGCAGTTAACGGGGTTCATTGACACTCTGATACTACTTGGACCAAAGGATACAGAAACTAATCTGAACGTTGGAAATTTTTTTAGCAAAATGGCAGCTCTTGCTGATTTCCTCTTTTCTTTAAATGAGTTCACCAATCTAAACTTGATCACTACAATATTACAAATGTTAAGACACTCAACAAAGATAAACATCGGTCACTATATTAATTAAAAGAAACTAAACACTGAAACCCACAATGAAAAACCCACATACAGAAAATAAGATAACTTTCGTACAAGTTCCCCAACCCAAACAATGTCAAATACTACGACACTAAACTGAACAAGATAAACCACAGCGACTAATTCATGTAAACCCAGAAAAAGGGAAAACTTTTGCAGACATGCGAGTTTTATTACTCAGCAGATTAAGTGTCACATTTGATCACTACATGATAATATAATATCAACGGATACTCAATTTGACAAGTATAAGCACTATTTACTACTCCGTATATCAAAACCACAAGTGACTGAGAGGTTAGCAAACTAAAAATTCTTTTCCCCAAAAACTAATCAAAAGACATTCTTATATCATAAGAGTAAAATTTTGCTAATCAAGTTTGCAAAACAGCACTTGTTGTCAATTTCCCCAATTCCTTTTCACCGAATTCACCAACCCAAACTTGACTACTAAAATATATCAAATGTTATGACCCTCAACTTAACAACAATATACCTCTGTCACTAAATCAATTCAACGTGACTGAAATGTTGGGACATTACCTTGATCTTTTTCCCATAACTAAACCCAAAAACTACAGAAAACAAAAACTGCATAAGAGTTTCCCGTCTCAAGCGAGAACAACTCTGAATTCTAACCCCAAGTGACCGAAAGATTTAGTAATAACAAATGTCATGATACTCAGCTGTTGAACACTTCCAAATTATACAATTTTTCAATTTAAGTCACCAAACCAATTACAAATAACCAAAATGTTGGATGTATTAACTTCAATTTCCCCTCAAAACTAACCCTAAAATCCATTATAAAAAAAGCCCCAAAAATTTTTTAGATGTCGGTATATTAACATCTACCTTCTTCCCTCATAAAACCCCACAATAAAATCCAGGCCCCTATGCGTTCCTATATATATGTTTAATTATACTGTATACGGGAGTGTATACTTACATATTTAATATAATTAGAGCATTCTCAGCACCTATTTCAAATTGCTTTTCCATTTTACATAACCAAATTCGTTATAATTATTTGGGATAATTACAGTTTACATATACAAACAACATTTCAGATTTTACCAATTTAAGTCACCAAATCAATCACAAATAACTAAAATGTTGGATGCATTAACTTCTGTTTTCCCAAAAAACTAAACCCTATATACCATTATAAATAAAAACCAAAAAACAGAAATAACCTAGATGCTCGGATATTAACTTCGATTTTCTTCCACTGTAAAAACACCCTAATCTAAACCTCATTATTAAGAACCAATAAACAAAAAAGACCAAACAAACACACAAAAACAACCTGCATAAGGGCCTCTGTTCTACTCATCTCAAGTGAAAAAATCTCGGGCCCCGCCATAGATGCAAACGGAGTCTCCTCTCCCAAGCTCTTCACCATCCCCATCGCCGTCTTCCCTGCCCCTGGCTGGCCCGCTAACAAAACAGCCCGGCCGGCTATCTTCCTGTCCTGTATCATCTGCACGATCACTCCCACTGCCTTTCAAGCCGGGGCCTGGCTCACCATGCCTTCCGAAGTGGATCTGGGCTGGAGAGATGAGTCCAGCCCAGTCCGCGGATGTTGTAGGGTAGAGAGAGTGGGAGAGAGAGGGGTTTAGGGTTTAATCACAAATTGACCCTACACGTTTCAAGGAAATGCAAACCACACCCCAAAAATCCAAAAAGTGACACATTCGTCCAAAAAATCCAATTTAAAGCAGTCTTTTTTCTCGTTGCGTTTGAAAAGAAGCTTTTTGACCCAAAAAAAACTGATACCAAACAGGCCCTTAGATGTTGGGTAAATTAACTTCTAATTTCCCGGAGAACAAAGAAAATAACAAAAAAACACCAAGAATGTTGTTCCAAATTGAGCTTTATTCACTAAAACAATAAAACATAACCATAAACCCATTATAAAAATCCATTACTATAACAAAAAACCAAAAAGGCAGAAAACAAAAATTAACCTGCATAATTAAATCTAATTAGCGTTTAATTAAAAAATCACAAAGTGACCCAACAAGTTTCAAATAATTACAAAAAGCACACCCCAAAATCCAAAAAGTGAAACATTCAGTCCAAAAAACCAAACCTGCATAAGAGCCTCAGTCTTACTCATCTCTAACGAAAACAGCTCGGACCCAACCATACAAGCAAACGGAGTCTCCTCACCCAAGCTCTTAGCCATCCCCATCGCTATCGCAGTCTTTCCCGTGCCGGGTTGGCCTGCTAAAAGCACAGCCCGGCCTGCTATCTTCCCGTCCCGTATCATCTGGACTATCACTCCAGCAGCCTTACGGGCCTTGGCCTGGCCCACCATACCTTCTGAGATGGATCTCGGCTGGAGAGACGAGTCGAGGCCCAGTCCACGGATATGTGAGTGGGCCCCGATTCGTTCTATTCGGGTCAGGTCTTTGGTTTCCGAGAGCTTTAGTTCCGTCATTGTTTTTGGGTGGGTAGAGAGAGAGGGGTTTAGGGTTTTTGGAAAGGGAGAGAAAGAGAGAGAGAGACTATTGTCAAACACGACTATAAAACCCTAAACACTAAAACCCATTAGTAAACAAACAAAACATAAAAAATAAAAAAAAAATAAAAAAATTTAAAACGGTTGTGTGACATATTAGCTCGTTATATATATAACTGTATGAGTATCCCGAATGAAAAGACCTAGAGGTTTTAAGCAACACTCGCTTACAAAATCTCTACCCGATCACTCGCTCACAAATGAGCTTATAATTTGCTCTTTACAAAATTATCGAGAATAAAACAACACTCACAATTTGATTGCTTCTAAATAAGCTAATTTGTGATGTTTGATCTTGGTTTGATATTGAATCGTTTTCTGTTCAATTTTTCTCTTTTTCGAACTATTTCTCCAAAATGGTGATTTTGGGTTTTTTAATGGATAGAGGTTGAGAGATTGTAATTGGTTGATGATAGATGTATTTTTGGAGATGGATTGGGGTTTTGTAGACCAAAAATGTCTGTTTTTTCTATTATGACCGTTGGTAGTGGTTAAAGTCACTTTTTGAAAAAGCTAAAAAACTGTTTTTTGTGATCTGCACTTTGACCCACCGGTGGGTGTTTTCTGACCCATTGGTGGGTGAAATTCTGCTTGGTTCTGAAACATTGACCCACTGGTGGGTGTCTTCTGACCCATTGGTGGGTGAAATCTTGTTTGGTTCTGGAACATTGACCCACTGGTGGGTTCTGTATACCCACTGTTGGGTGCACCTGGAGATTTATGTGCTGAACTATCGACTTTGAAACACTCGTAATTTGTTCGTTCGGACCCCGAATCGACTTTCGTTTGAACCGTTGGCTTCGTTATTGAGTGCTCTATCATTTTAAGTCCTGAATTATACATTTTCTATTTTTGGAAAAGATCAAACATTATATCATCGAATTATAAAATCATTGAATCATAATCACACTTATAATTAAAATCAATTATTGAACCCATGGTTCAACACTTTTCATAACTTATTTCTAAATAACACTGGTTTAAAAAAAATCTTATTAGTCATTAGTCAACAATGTATGACCATTTATTTTCTTTTGTACCCAAAAAAAAAAAAAAAACAATGTATGACAAGACCTACGTATAACTGTATAAGACCTCATTTTAACCATGTAAATCGATTTTACCAAGGACTTCAATCAGGCTCAACGGTTTCAAAATCGTTGCCACCTAGGATAAGGTTAGTAGTTGGTAAAATATTGATTATAGTGCATAATAGTATGAATGGTATCATGGTATGCTCTATAGTAATGCAATCAACTACCCCACTTGTTCAATAATATTAAGTTTGTTCATATCTGTCAAAATAATTTGATCAAAACGTATTTTAAAAATTGAGAAATTTTAAGAAAATTTGAAAGAAAAGTACGAACCATAATACAAAACAACTTTTGATAATAGATAGGTTACAAATAGTCTCAAATCAAAATAAAAATATAACGAAAGATATTATACTTTTATTTGAGCCACAGAAATAAGTAGTAGTACAACATTTATTGTATGTCATTTTGACAGTAGGCATGAATTTTCTTAGTATTAATGCACCTTCTATGCTCTTGTTCCTTTCTCAAATTTATTAAAAGCTAATATCACATGTTTACTCAAGTTAATTTCGGATGGTTTTTCATGGAATACCACTATTTCACTTAATGAATTATCAACCTGACACCTAGACAAGCAATTTTCTAGATTTATTACATGCAATCAAGTATGTAGTAGTAGTATTTTGGTAAATAATTTGACGAATTTGATCTAATGAAAGCAAACTATCTTTTTACAGGAGTATAGTATTTGTTTCACGCTAAAAAGTGTCTACTCAAGGTGAAGACTATTGTATTTTACGAAACTATGTACTATATAATCTAGCTTTCAGAATTAAATATCCGCCAAAATGAAAATTTTGAAAGTTAATCATAAAGTCGAACCATGTAACTATGATTAATTTTGAAATAATTTATTTGGATAATCTAGATATATATACAATAATTTTATAAGTGAAAGTTGCACATATATATAGTTTTACAACGAACATTAGTTTTCAAAGGGATGAAGTATCGTATTTCTCTGTCTAGTTTCTAGCTGATATGCTTTTCTCTATTGTAAAATTTTCGCAAGGAATCGAATTACATGTTCTACGCCTATATCTATGTTGTAATTTTTTCTTTTCTTCTGCTAGGCCTATCTCGCGACTTAAAAAGGCAAACAAACTCATACTTGGCCAATGTCAAGGATTCGGAAGAGAGAATAGCTTCAGCAGAAAACGCCTTGTAGTTGTCACTTGTCAAGTCTTGTGAAACATTTTTTTCCTTACTCTTTGGGTTAGGGACATAATAGTTGACCCTTGATTGGTTGCATCATTTAAGCTCTTTTTTGCTTCAAAGCTAAATTGCATTTATCCTCTCACCTCAAAAGTTGAGCTCTTCTAACCTGAAAAAGTCTAGAGGATTTAAGCTGGGTGAGCTTTGCTGATTTCCCTAACAATTGGCCTAAGAGTCGAACTAAAAAGGCTATAAAATCCGCAAAACTTGCAGGGCCTGTTGGAGATACAAAAAGGCCCCCTTAGGAGCTTTTTACTTGTTTGTTATGTTACTGGTTGTTCTTGTAGTCACTTAGTCGAATGGAAAGCAGTTTCTAAATCAAAATAAAAGGCAATCCCAGCTTTATCAATCATGATTCGTCACAATAAAGAATGAATATTTGTTAAGTTTAGTTTTCTAAAGCACTTTCATAGTGAAGTCCAACACTTATTTCATGTTTGAACATGACTTTTTATCCTGTTGTAGACTTGCAGTTTTTACAAAATTATGGGATGTAAAAAATTTAAGCTAAAGATAAGTTTTCTAAAGCTAATGTAACTTCAATGGGTGAAATTCCATAGGATACAAATGTAAATTTTAGTTTTTACATCCAGCTATGAATGACGTTCTTTTAAAAAATATATATAAAAAATTCCAATCAAGTTTTCGATGTACAAAATCGTCTTAAATTTTGCATAATACTGGATTAACGTGATGGATGTCTGATGATTTAGAATCTCATATTAAAAGTCACACATCACATGTTAGCCAATTGATAATGCATGTTTTCTAGGGAGAAACAAAGATACCAAAGCTAACCAATTTAAAACTCTTTTTTTCTTTTTAAATAAAAAGAGTTTTCAATCTACTAGGCTAGCCTAGCAGTGAGCATGGTTTAGGGCTGTGAATTTTCTTCTTTTTTTAAAATAAAAACTGCAAAATGTACCCGGCCAAGGCTGCTGTTTTTAAACAAATATAAGTGCTTATTAAAAGCTAACAAATATTATAATAGTTTTTTCAGGGATAATTACACAATGGAAGCTTATCGAAAGTAACAACAAAGGTTTATCGAAAGTAACAACAAAGGTCCTCATTTGAACTTTGTAAAATTCCTGCAAGGGGAAGAGAAGAAATCATAACTCATACAGAAAATCTTCGACATAGAAATATTTAAATGTACAATAAAAAGACAAATACTCCGCAACTTAGAAACCAATTTTCGCCAAGCAAATCTCTCATCCACAAACACCAATATCAAGTTTTTTTTTAATATTTCTCACAGTTAAATATAGCCAAACTACAAGGAATGATCATTTCCTCAGCTCTTCGATGTATCTTAGAAGTTCTAAAAAATCACGATTTATCGGTCAGTCGGATTGTCGCTGTGTTTTTGTGCAAATTAATCACGCTATTTTGTTCATTTGACATGTCAACTGTAAACAGCTGATATAAGTGTATAAACCTGAACTCTAGCCTACCTCTAGATTAAGCTTTCAAAATGTTTTGATATTTATTATGCCAAACCTGAACTTGCGTAATGGCATGATATCTTGTTACAGATTAAAGAACACAACTTAAAGTAAAATGAAGAAAACAGAGAACGAATGAAACATATGAAAAGGGAGGTCAATTGCTGTTAGCATGACTCGTGCTATTTCTTTAACATCGATCATGAACTGCCTACTTATATAGCACATTTATAGAACGATTGTTGCATACTCGTCATCTCATCGATGGTGTCTGAATGTACCTGAATCCTAATATCGTATTTATACATGAATATTAGATGAATAATAATTTGAACCACCACATCTATTTATCAAAACAATTAAAAGTTTGTTTCTTGGTTCTGCATAGTATGCTGTAATTTTAAGAATTACTGTTGAAGGTTCACTGGATGTGGTGATTATATATACCCACCCCAGGACTTAAAAAGCAAAAATGAGGATCTTACAAGCAAAAATGAACGATTTTAGACTGTTTTGATTGGTAAAGTAGAACTAGCTTCTAGGTTATAACTATTGGTAAAGAATCTGTGTAAACATTTGGGGTATGAGTAAAGATACAAGTTACATAGATTATGATAGAACGCAAAAGTTAGACCCGAATATATCTATTCGGATATAAATTGACCCAACCATTATCAGAGGTATCCAATGCTTGAGACTCATGATATAATAGTACTTTCCATACTCAAGATAAAGACAATTATCCAATAAATATCTTAGCCCAATTAGTGAAAGCACACAGTGGAAAAGCCCATGAGGTGACGCACGAGATGGAGACATTTGTCAACATCCTATGAGGCATAAGTGCCTATAAATAGTGAAGTACCTTAACTGGAAAAAGGACCTGAAATCCACTTAAAAAAAATTAGAGAAAGAGAGATATTAGAAAAGTAGTGAAAAAGGACCTGAAATCCACTTAAAAAAATATTAGAGAAAGAGAGATATTAGAAAAGTCTGTCATAGCTTATCTCACTAGAAAGCAATCCGAGCAAGATTAAAGACCGAGCACCGAAGATCAAGATTAAGACCAATGTCAAGATAAAAGCCAAGATTAAGTTATTATACCGAGCACAAGTGTAATAAGAAACTGTAATCCGAACAAGTACAATTGTCGATCAATAAGAAAGAACAACGAAGTGTCCAATATTTACCGTCTTTTACTTATTATATTATCGTTGAAAAGTATAACGACACCGATCAAAGTTATTGATTTATCAGATTTATTTATGTGTGTAAAGATGTGTAAGTTCAGGATGTTAAACAAGTCTTAACCAAATTACTATCATACTGAGTTGAGGTCATCTAGAGGTATTCGACTTGACCTAACAAAATCATACCTTTGTTAATAGAAAAGTAAACACGAGGTACAAATCTTCATTTCAATTATCAGCCTTTCTCCTAAACAGAAATGTTTATCGAAAAGTCGACACAATATAGGGATCGCAAGCCATTTAATAAAAGAAACAAGCTACGTATTTGAGCACAAATGCAGTAAATGAATAACGCAAGCCCTATCAAGTAAAGTTTATAACCAAACTCGATAATATATATGTACACCTTAATTTAGAGGTAAATCAACAGATCTTCATTCTTCAGCCAGTCCCGACTCCCGACTTACAACATGTATGGTCAAAGCCTATGAAATTCCTATCCGTTGTTCTAAATGCAGTTTTGCAGTAAGGTTCCAAGTGAGGTTACAACCACAGTTGAAACCAAGTGTATTAATGGACAAAACTGTGTAAAGTTAAATGTATTTGAAATAATTCACACGCACATTTAACAACGGAGTTCACCTAACTAGGCTACGTCTCCGGGGCACTTACCCAGATTATGATATTATAAAAAGCTTACAATATAGGATTCAAGTCTTAATGAAAAACTCTCAGACTCCCTCTAAGTTTTTCTGCCTATCTCTATATTGCTCCTACTTTTATAACTATCAATTATAAATCAATGGCATCCCACCATTGTTTTCTTTTGAACGCTCTTTGTGTATTCTCTCTAGAATGAGTTCTTTATAATTTAGAACACACACTTTTACAAGCTAAGTTATCAACTATATAAGAAAGTAAAAACAATCTTCTATCTTGAATGTCTTTTGTGATTGCTTTTGACTTTATTGATTGGCTTCAATCTTTCCAAGCATTACGTGATTCTTCAGCGTGGATTGACTCCAATCATCATTGGTTGATACCTGTTTAATAACAAGCTTGATTGTAGGAGTTAGTCTTTTCCTATTACAAGGAAACATATACAAAGACCATACCTTTTAAAGATAATATCTTTTAAATATACATGTGAAACATTAACTCCATATTTCATTCAATCTTAAACATATCATACTGAATTGATAAGGAACAAAGATTGAAACAAGTGATAAAGATTTGTATAAGAATAGAGATATAGATTTATCTATGTAAAGGAAACATAACTAATCTCTTTATATCTTTTAAGAAATATTTCCTTACCACTTTGATATTTCTCAATACACGCATACTAAACCTTTAGGAACACATGAGAATATATCCTGCATACTTTAACACAAATAATAATCATTTAAAGAATAGTAATGCAGGTTTTAAGAATAAGACAGAATCCTGCAGAAGAGCAGGTTGGAACTTAGGTTGCAACTGAGGTTGCAACATCTACTTGAAAACTAACAACTTTGTCTTATGAAGGTTGTAACAGAGGTTGCAACATTGCTTGAAACCTAACAACACTGTCTTAGCTCTTAACTAACAGTTAGGATTTATTAGTAAAAACCATTAGACAACAAATAATATTTAGACCAGAAATCTGGTCCTAACAATCTCCCCATTTGTCATTGGTTTTGACAAATCAATTAAGTTTATAAACCACATAAATCCACCTTCAAATATAATTCAACACAGTCTTATTCTGTATGTCTTATATCAATACTTTTTGAGGAATCTATTTTAAGCTCCCCCTGCAAGTTAGAATTACAGGCATCATATAAGCACAAAATATATCCATTCAGTGAGTTTTCAGACCAGATTCAAGTTTAAAGACAGCCACACTTCAACAAGAAATTTCAGAAAGAAATTGCAGAAATATTAAGGCCAAACAGGCACAAACATAGTCTTGGTACAGCAATTGTAATTGAAATTTAAAACTTGAAATTGAAAACATTAAACTGAAGCATAAAACATGAACATAAACTTTTCTTTTCTTCCCCTATTTGTCACAACCCTGACTCACTAGTCACGAGGTATGTCTGACTGGGGTGGTCTCTCTCTTAGAGGTGTGTCATTGACAACTTCTTCATCTTCTTCCTCACTACTTATGGAAAAACCATCATCACTGTGAGTAGCATCACTATTCCCATCATCCTCACTCTTAATGAGATTTACCATGAGCTTCTTGATTTGATAATCATCAGCATCCAATTCAGCTCTCCTTTCTTCATTATAAGCCAGCTTTTGTTTCAAATACCACCTCACACCTTTCTTCTTTTCTTAAGGATCACTAGAGGTCTCCTTTTCCTTTCATTTGTCTCCAGAAATGTCATTTACATGCCCTTCTTTTAGCAGTTTTGCAGAGATATACAGGACAGAGGGACAATCTGTGATTGGTTCAGTGGATATTATAATAGGAGGGGATCCAGTCATAGGTAAGACTTGAGCCATAATCACCCTAGTGATTAAACATGGAAAAGGTAGCAGAATGGAGTGTGAATCAGAATCACTGAAGTCTCTAATCATATTAAATACATGATTACCAAAGTTAATTGGCAAAGATGACATGATCCTATAGAGAAATATAGCCATATCCTTGCTAACTTTAGATGGCTGTTTAGTGGGAGACCAATTGAACCTAGCTATTTTGTGTAGCACAGAGGCACACAAAGTGAGAGAGGATGTTTTAATGGAGCTACCATCAAATCTATTGTTCTTTCCAGTTAGAACTAGAGCAAGAATTTCCATGTCTGGCTCAGCACTGTTATCATTAGGACTAGGTGAACTCAGATAATCATTGATCAACTTAGGGGTAAAATCTAGAGTTACACCCCTCAAAAATACTCTGCCATAGGCAGGATCACCCTCATCAAATACATTACTACTTAGATTAGCATAGAATTCTTTAATAATAGCAGGATAGTAAGAATCAGGATAGGAAATAGTTCTATCTAGGCCAACATTTGATAGCAATTTCTCAATATGTACTTGAATATGTGGATAACTGACCAAATTAAGTCTTCTTTCACTATGAATCTCCCTACCAGCAAAAGACCTAAACGTCCTATACATTTTCCTACTCCAGAACCTAGGATCAATCTCATTAAACTTAGGTTTATAAGAGAAAACAGCAGAAATAGGATCATCCTCCAAAGATCTCCTAGCACGTTTCTTAGTTCTCTGTTTCTTAGATGACGAAGACTCACTTACCTTTGCTTTTGAGCCTGCACTGGTTGGAGATTTAGACATGAAATCCCTAAGAGTACAGTCATCATCAATGTTGAGATTAGGGTTTTTAGGAGAGTTGGCAAACATGGTTGTAACTTAGGTTGCAACTGGGCTTAGAACCTCGTAGTGGGTTTTTCAGAGAGTTTAGGGTTTTAGATTAATAGAAAGAGAGAGAGAGTAATTGTGAAATTGATTCTGATTTTGGATATTAATAGAGGTTTGTGTAAATAGCAATAAAGTCCAAATCTTTTTACAATTAGAAAAGGATATACTCAAATCAATTTAGAAACAGATTTTGCTTGAATTAAGGAGATTTCTTAGCAACAGAATTTTAAAAAATATTTCACAACAAAATCACGAAGGAAAGATAAATCCAGCCAATAATACAGATAAACATTCCTTCTAAAACAGATTAATCCAAAATTTTGAATATTCAAGAGTTGAAGATTTGAAGGAAATTTGACTTGATTCAAGATAAAGATAGCAATTAAAAGATATTGAAACTTTTTGGAAAACAAAAATCTAGCAATTTACTCAAAAAGGTATGTTTATCATTGAATAACTCTAATAAAAATTAGATTTTAGGAGCTTATATTGAGCAAATCCGTTTTTATCTCTACACAAAAACTAGTTTGATGACCTCAGCAAGGAAAGAGTATACGTGATGTCAAAAATAACAAGACTTCGTCTTGGCTGTTACAATACAGACTAAGGTTTAAACTGATATTGTAACTGAGCTTGCAACCAGTATTTAGAGCATGAGGTTGCAACTGGTGTTGCAACTTAACTTGCAACCAGCTATTTTGACCACGAGGTTTCAACTGGTGTTGCAGCTGAACTTGCAACCAGCTTAAAGAAAATTTGCACTTTGTGCTTACAACTCTATTACCAGAGAGGTTTTTAAGATAAGTTACCTCACATCTGTTTTTTAGACACCAAAAAGCGGCTTTTTCAAAATAAAAACATCATAGCTCAATCAAGACTTAACCTTAGAAATAAAAATTATTGAAGGTACTCAACACAGACATATTTAGCAAGAATATTCAATTAGATTGATAATGACATACCCCTATGTCACTTCTTAATGATTCAAACTTGTTTGTATCAAGGGGCTTTGTGAAAATATCTGCTAATTGTCTTTCAGTTGAAACATGTTCTAAAATTAAGCTCTTTTCTTCAACCAGTTCTCTAATAAAATGATGCCTTAGATCAATATGTTTAGTTCTGGAATGTTGAACTGGATTTTTGGCCAAATCTATAGCACTTTTGTTATCACAAAACAAAGTTAATATTTCTTGTTTAATATTATAATCAGTTAACATCTGTTTCATCCAAATTAGTTGAGTGCATCCACTTCCAGCTGCAATATATTCTGCCTCAGCAGTAGATAAAGATATGCAATTTTGCTTTTTACTAAACCAAGAAACAAGGTTGTTGCCAAAATAAAAACAACCACCAGAAGTACTCTTTCTATCATCTATATTACCTGCCCAATCTGCATCACAGTAGCTTAGAAAATGGTTTGTGTCTTTAGAATACCATAAACCTAGGTGAAGTGTGCCTTTTACATACCTTAAAATCCTTTTGACAGCTAGAAGATGAGGTTCTAAAGGGTTTGTCTGATACCTGGCACAAACTCCTACACTTAAGCAAAGGTCTGGTCTACTTGCAGTTAATTAAAGCAGACTTCCAATCATGGATCTATAAAGATTAGGACAGACATTTTTACCTTTATCATTTTTGGACAGTTTAAGGGTGGTACTCATAGGAGTTCTCTTCTCTTTACTCTCACTCATTCCAAACTTCTTAACAAGATTATCTGCATACTTACTCTGACATAGAAAAATGCCTTTTTCATTCTGTTTAACTTGCGATCCTAGAAAGTAAGTTAATTCACCTCCACCACTCATTTCAAATTCATTCTTCATATCAGAAATGAATTCAACTATTCTAGAAGTGGAACCAAACACAATGTCATCAACATAGATTTGAGCAATGATTATATCCTTTGCAGTTTTCTTAGTGAACAGAGTTTTATCAACTCCACCTCTATTGAAACCTTTTTCAATCAAGTACTTGGTTAATCTATCATACCAAGCTCTAGGAGCTTGTTTTAGACCATACAAGGCCTTTTTCAACAAATAGACATGTTCATGAAATTTAGAATCTTCAAATCCCTTAGGTTGACAAACATACACTTCTTCATTAATCACACCATTCAGAAAAGCACTCTTAATATCAAGTTGAAACAATTTAAAATCATACAGACATGCAAGAGAAAGTAGCATTCTAATGGATTCAATTCTAGCTACAGGAGCAAAGGTTTCATCAAAATCAATTCCCTCAATTTGTGTATAACCCTGAGCTACCAACCTAGCTTTATTTCTGATAATAACTCCATCTTCATTATTTTTATTTCTAAAGATCCATTTAGTCCCTACAACATTTTTATGAGAAGGTCTGGGTACTAAAGTCCATACATTATTTCTCTCAAATTGAGACAACTCATCTTGCATAGCTAAAATCCATTCACTATCTTCTAAAGCTTCTTTTATATTCTTAGGTTCTAACTGAGAAATATAACAAGCAAAGTGAACAACATTATTTCTTTTACCTCTGGTTTTCATACCTGAAGCAACTTCTCCTATGACATTGTCAAGAGAGTGATTTTTCTGAGTCCTTACATAGCGTGGTTTGTTTGTAGTTGGAATAGCAGATCCTCCTTCTTCTTCTTCAGATTCTATTGAGTTCTGGGTTTCAACCTCGGTTTCAACCTCAGTTGTAACCTCAGTTGCAACTGGACTTCCAACCACTATGGGATTGCCTGTTTGCTGAATTTCTTCTTTCTCTTTTTTTGCAATCTCAGATTGTTCATCATCACCTGTAATCTCATCAACAGTTTTTAGGTCATCAAATATCACATTATATGACTCCATGACACAATTTGTCCTTAAGTTAAAGACTCTAAAAGCTCTGCTGTTTTGAGCATACCCAAGAAATATCCCTTTATCACTCTTAGAATCAAACTTTCCAAGATGCTCTCTATCTTTAAGAATATAACAAACACAACCAAAAAGTTGAAAGTACTTAACATTAGGTTTTCTACCTTTCCATATCTCATAGGCAGTCATGGCAGTACCTTTAGTAATATAGACCCTGTTTACAATATGACAAGCAGTGTTAACAGCTTCAGCCCAAAACCTTTTAGCAAGTTTCTTAGAGTTAAGCATGACTCTGGCCATTTCTTGTATAGTTCTATTCTTTCTTTCAACTATGCCATTTTGTTGTGGAGTCTTTGGTGCAGAGAACTCATGACTTATACCTAAGGAGTTGCAAAACTCTCTAAACTTGATGTTTTCAAATTCAGTTCCATGATCACTTCTAATCCTAGCAATATTACCACTGGTGGAACCTTTTTCAAGTTGCAGTTTTAAGCACAGAGTTTTAAACAGTTCGAAAGCTTCAGATTTATCCTTTAAGAACACTACCCAAGAGTATCTAGAGAAATCATCTACAACTACCAAAATGTACTTCTTACCACCTATACTAGCAGTTTGCATAGGACCCATTAAGTCAATATGAAGAAGTTCTAGGACTCTCTTAGTGTAGATTTGACTTGTACTTTTGTGAATACTCTTTGTTTGTTTGCCTATAACACAATCACCACAGACACTTTGAGTTTTAGTACTAAGTTTAGGAATTCCTCTTATCAATTCCTTTTTAACAAGCTTATCTAAGGTTTTGTAATTCACATGCCCAAGCCTTTTATGCCAAATATCAACATTATTAGTAATAGCTTGATTACACCTACTTTGAGGCAACTCTTTTTCAGCTTTTTTAAAAACATAGCAGCTGTTTGTTGATCTAACACCAGTCATGACTAAATCATTATTGAAATCAGTAATTAGACATCTATCTTTGTCAAACTTAACAATCATCTTGTTGTCACAAAGTTGACTGATACTAATAAGATTAGCTTTTAGACCATCTACAAGAAAAACATCATCAATATCAGGAATTCCAGGTTTGTTTAAGGTACATTTACCAACAATTTTACCTGTATCTCCACCTCCAAACACAACAGTGTTTCCTGTAAGATTAGTAATATTTTTTAGGAGACTTCCAGTACTTGTCATGTGCTTAGAGCAACCACAGTCAAAATACCAATCATTAGAAGTAACGGCATTCAAGGAAGTAATGACAGCTTTGTTATTAGCAATTAAGGTAGATTTTTCCTTAACTCTCCAGACCCAGTTCAATTTTTTATTGACAGAAGCCAACCAGTTTTTCTGAGAAATGTACTTTCTGTTCCTCTTTAAGTAACACTTGATTTCTGAATGACCAGGTTTTTTACAGAAATTACACAGCTTCAACCTAAAGTTGGTTTTGTCCTCAAAGCTATTCAGTTTATTCCTGGTTGCAACTTTGGTTGTAACTGAGCTTCTAACCCTATTGTCAAATACATGAGTTTTATTCCTGGTTGCAACTTTGGTTGCAACTGAGCTTCTAACCTTATTGTCAAAAACATGAGTTTTATTCCTGGTTGCAACTTTGGTTGCAACTGAGCTTCTAACCTTATTATCAAAATCATGAGTTTCAGCTTTAGCAATAGCTTTAACAAAGGTAGTTTTTCCTGTACTTTCACAACCATAGTAACCTAAACCACTGTTATCTTTAGAACATCTAGAATAGGACAGCATGTCATCTAATTTTTCTGAAGCAGAAACATTTAGCAGTTTAATTTTCTTTTTAGTTTCAGTAAGTTCAGCCAGTTGTATGTTAAGCTGCTCAGTAAGACTTTTAACCTCATCCTTTAGATTAATATTAAGTTCGTTTATGATCAAGGATTGCTTACTTAGACATTGACATTGATACTTTTCATACAAGACAAGATATTGTTGAGTAATGTTTTCATCAGAAGGTTTTTCCTCATCACTACTATAGGTTTTAAGAGCAGTTGTAACTATGGTTGAAACAGACTCACAGTCACTTTCATAAGTAACTTCATTTTCAGTGATTATTCCCATAAAATTAACAAAGTTAGAATCATCCTTTTCATCATTGTTGCTCTCAGAATCGCTATCACTATGAGTGGTTATATAAGCATTTTTGTTTCTTTTTAAAGTATTTGCACACTCAGCCTGAATGTGACCAAAACCTCTGCATTCTCTACATTGAATCTCTCTAGGCTTGTAATCTTTATTATCTTTCTCTTTTGGATTCCACTTGCCTGTAGAGTTATTATTAAACCTGGATTCTGACTTAAATTGATTATCCCTTTTCTGAAAGTTATTGGATGTTCCAGTATCATCCTGTTTTTTCTTGTAAAACTTTTTGTACACCTTTTTAGCAAAGAAGGCTAGCTGTTCTTCATCACTCATTTGTTCACAGACCTTAGGTTCAGATTTCTTAGCTTGAAAGCCTATTCCCTTTTCTGGTCTCTTATGTTTGAAGAATTTTAGCTCATGAGTGCTTAGATTTCCTATAAGTTCTTCAAGTTTAAGATTATCTAAGTCTGTTGATTCTTCAATAGCTGTAACCTTAATTTCAAACCTTTCTAGGAGTGACCTTAGAGTTTTTTTAACAAGTTTAGCATCACTGTATTTTTCACCTAAGGTTCCAGCTTGATGAGCAATATGACAAATTCTACCATTAAATTGTTCAATGGTTTCATCTTCCTCCATTCTTAAATTTTCAAATTGAGTAGTTAACTGTTGGAGTTTGAAAGCTTTTACTTTAACAGTTCCTTCAAAAGTTACTTGCAAAATATTCCATGCCTCTTTGGCAGTTTCACAGTGAGAGATATACCTGAACACACTGAGAGTTACACCAGCAAAGATCAAGTTTATGGCTGTTGAGTTGGCACTGGATTTTCTATCTTCATCAGCAGACCATTTGTCTTCAGGTATATAAACCAGTTCACCTTCACCATCACTGGCAGTTGGAGCCTCCCATCCATACATCACAGTTTTCCATGCATGTTCATTTTGCTGTTTAATGAAGGACCTCATTCTGATTTTCCATACTCCATAGTTTACTCCTCCTTCAAGCAATGGAGGTTTGTTGAAAGCGTTTCCTTCACTCATTAAGTTCATCTTCACTAGAACACATGATCCACACTAAGTAAGATCTAGTGTGAAGCTCTGATACCAATTGAAATTCCTATCCGCTGTTCTAGATGCAGTTTTGCAATAAGGTTCCAAGTGAGGTTGCAACCACAGTTGAAACCAAGTGTATTAATGGACAGAACTGTGTAAAGTTAAATGTACTTGAAATAATTCACACGCACATTTAACAACGGAGTTCACCTAACTAGGTTACGTCTCCGGGGCACTTACCCAGATTATGATATTATAAAAAGCTTACAATATAGGATTCAAGTCTTAATGAAAAACTCTCAGACTCCCTCTAAGTTTTTCTGCCTATCTCTATATTGCTCCTACTTTTATAACTATCAATTATAAATCAATGGCATCCCACCATTGTTTTCTTTTGAACGCTCTTTGTGTATTCTCTCTAGAATGAGTTCTTTATAATTTAGAACACACACTTTTACAAGCTAAGTTATCAACTATATAAGAAAGTAAAAACAATCTTCTATCTTGAATGTCTTTTGTGATTGCTTTTGATTTTATTGATTGGCTTCAATCTTTCCAAGCATTACGTGATTCTTCAGCGTGGATTGACTCCCATCATCATTGGTTGATACCTGTTTAATAACAAGGTTGATTGTAGGAGTTAGTCTTTTCCTATTACAAGGAAATATATACAAAGACCATATCTTTTAAAGATAATATCTTTTAAATATACATGTAAAACATTAACTACATATTTCATTCAATCTTAAACATATCATACTGAATTGATAAGGAACAAAGATTGAAACAAGTGATAAAGATTTGATAAGAATAGAGATATAGATTTATCTATGTAAAGGAAACATAACTAATCTCTTTATATCTTTTAGGAAATATTTCCTTACCACTTTGATATTTCTCAATACACGCATACTAAACCTTTAGAAACACATGAGAATATATCCTGCATACTTTAACACAAATAATAATCATTTAAAGAATAGTAATGTAGGTTTTAAGAATAAGACAGAATCCTGCAGAACAGCAGGTTGGAACTTAGGTTGCAACATCTACTTGAAACCACCAACGCTGTCTCAGCAGGTTGGAACTTAGGTTGCAACTGAGGTTGCAACATCTACTTGAAACCTAACAGCTTTGTCTTATGAAGGTTGTAACAGAGGTTGCAACATTGCTTGAAACCTAACAACACTGTCTTAGCTCTTAACTAACAGATAGGATTTATTAGTAAAAACCATTAGACAACAAATAATATTTAGATCAGAAATCTGGTCCTAACAGCCTAGCTTATGTAAGGGATCGTTTGGCAAATTCCAACAACTCCTAACCCAAGGTTTTTGGAATCTTTTTAGTCCAAGTATTTTATACTTTCAGGTGCCTTTTTGTGTTGATTGTTCATTTCCTAAAAAATTTAGAAGGTTCCCCGAGCTCCAATTTGAGCAAGAAATCTCCCACACATGATCTTTCGGATGATTATATATGTATGGCAATATACTATGCGTAATCCATTTCCATCAATATAAAACAATAAGAATATAAAAGGCCAAAAAGTACAATTATCTGAAGATGTAACTCATGCTTCCGCACATTTCGCATCCGATAACAGAGAGCGCTTTTATTAGTTTCAGCGAAACCATCAATCCAGTTTTCACATACCAACTAACAAAGAGTAATAAATAATAAAGCAAGTCGAGACCCGAATGGCCAAAACGATCTGCATTTTCTGGCTACAAGTTTCAACCAAAGCTTTAACTTGGTAGTATTTTACAGAGAATACTAATGAAAACTGAAATTTGATGTCTTCATACAGAAGTACTCTATTAGTCTATTAGACTCAAAACAATTAACTCTATTTATAAGAAACCTCTATCTACAACCTGAGGTGAATATAGAATATGCATACAACACTGTACATAAAACAATTAGCAACATACATTTCCCAACCGATTATGTATCTTGTAAATCTTGATAACCTCTCTAAAAAACCGTCTTCTCATCTCAAACTGATTCGAAAGAGCAAATTTTCGCAGAAAAAAGTATGATTCTTAGTAGATTAAGGTATCTGGTCTCTCTTGAGCACCACCATGAAGGTCTGGAAGATCTGGCCTCTCAGTAAACTTAAGCCATCTCTTTTTCTCAACAAGCTTTAAAGAAGGGTGCAAAACCAATCCAATCACAACAGCGAATAAGCTCACAACCATAACTTTAATAGAAGAAAGTGCCAAAACAACACATATCAGTATCGTAGGTGGAATACACATTAATACAGACCCCACCGTTCCCAATGGAATTTTATAAGGCCGAGAAACAGCTGGGTATTTCATTCTCAACGTCAAAAATGCGATAAACTCCAAAATCATACCGAAACAGTATAAGAAGTTTTCGGCCGCAACTATTTCTTGAAAACTTAACCAAGAAAGTAAAATCACTCCCGAGGCTGAGAGCAAAATACCGATAAGGGGTGTTCCGTGTTTTGATCTCTTTGCAAAGAACTCGGGTAGCATTCCTCTCTCAGCCATACCCAAAAGTTGAAAAGAGTCACTGCTCATCTCAGCCACAAACATCCCTGCAAAACAATATTAAGGTAAAAAAAAATTATAATAATTGAGTTTAACCCAGAAAAGATATATTATTTGAAACTTAACTTACCTAACAAATCAAACAAATTAAGACCTTGTTTGGTTGCAGCTTATAAACTCAAATGCTTTGTTTTTTGTCAACCTGAATAAGCACAAAGTTTAAGCTGCATGAACCTAGTTTTTTTTTCCCTTACTCAATAAAACCAGCTATATTTGCTAAATGCTTGCAACCAAAAAAGGCCCAAATTAGAGAATAATATTATAAATCCCAAATCATAACATAACATATAACATCTTGAACAATACCCATGTTTGATAACGCAGCTGCTCCTTGGACCCAAACCCTTAACCAAACGCCGCCGACCATTTTTGCAATATCCGAGAAATACCCATCTGTCCAAAGCTCGCGGTTGAGTGGTACAGATCCAGTACCGACTAGCAAAGGAAATACATACCCGCAAACGACTATAATCAAAGCATAAAACAAAGATTTCGGGAGAGTCTTTTTCGGGTTCTCAATCTCGCCAGCTAGCGTGCTTATCGAATCCCAATAATTCAAGTTCCAAAACAAAGTATTCAGATATAAGTTCCAGTTCACATTGTGAAAATCCACCTCTAACCATCTTGAGGGTTTCAACCTTGGGATCGAAATGAATCCCATCACGATAAAAGGAAGGAGGGAGAGGATCCCTAAAAACACAGCAACTCCTCCAACGATGGTAAGACCTCGATAATTCATGAAAGTGAGTAAAGAGGTTATAGCCAAGATTGAGAAAACCCTCCAAACGCCATTTTCTAATTCGGGAATTGCTGATTTTAGATAATCGAGAAATAAAACAGGATAAAGAGCGTTATCAATGACCCCACTAAGCCATTTCATCCAACCTTGCTGGAACCCCCAGTATTCGCCTAATGCGGATGAGACCCAAATTACGTATCCACCATCTTCTGGGAACATGGTACTCATTTCGGCGGTTATTAGGGCTTCGGGCACACTCCATATGAGGGGAAATATAAGAAACCCGACAAGAGCTAAGAGAGGTCCAGCTGCTTGAACACTATCCTCAACGCCGAAAGGACCCCCAGATACCTCATAGAAGATGAGGAACACTACGGGTAACACGGAGATTTTTCTAGTATTACTACTTGATCTAGGAGAAGGCACTTCATCGATTGTTACATATGTTTCGTCGTCATGTTCTCCCATTGCAATTGGGGTTGTCTTGTTAGTTGTATTCCTCGATTTCTGTATTCAAAATTAAACTCGTTATTAAGTTGATCATAGATAGAGGAGCAAACGAAGCACATCTTTGGTCAAATAAGCTTGGCATTTTCGTTGAAACAAAAATATTTCCGTATTTGAGCCTGCACTTACGAGGAAATAGATGACCTTGAACTTAATGATGAACTCTTTAGAGTGACCTTTTTAAAAAACCATAACAAATACAACTAGCTACTAGCTACACAGTAAACGAACTGGCATGTAGATGAATGGTTTAAACATTTAAAATCCCCCAAAAAGAAAAAAAATGTTAGAGTACTCGATGCTCATGATTTGGTTGTAGCTCAGTAAGCTTTTTGGTTGTTGCTCTTAACCAAATGTCCTTTTTTCAGTTGAGAAAATACTCTATTCGTCAAACTTAAATGTTCTAATTTTATTTTTTTACATAACCCCAACAACCTTGCAATTTAGCTAATTAACCAAATGCACTGCAGCTGATAAGACAACGGAAACTATAGGCGAAAGGCTGGATCCAAACAACCTCTAAATGGACAAGCGGGCCAAACCAGTTCTTCAATCACTCAATTCATGTGGAAAAACAAAGCCTAAAATCACTATAAGGACTAAGGTGCTGAATTTCTCGAGCTCCTAAAAACTCAACATCTGTAATTAATGAATGATCATATCCGGAGTACCTGCTCATTCTAAAACCTTTCTAGAGGAATTTTGATCACCTAATGTTAAAATTACTGAAAATAGCGAAGACATGATAAATAGAGAGGATCATTGAAATATTAATACAAAGTAGTAGCAGCAGTAAAAGAGAAAACAAATAGAGCAAGAAGTAAAATAGACAAGGAAACCATACAAAAAAAGGCGACTTATGGTTGACAGTGTTCGTAGCTATTTTCAGGCCAGAGTTTTTAAAAAAAACAATTCTTAAGCTGCTCCTTAAATGCACTAGACAGCTGAGCTTAGAAACTGGAATAAGTTGTCCTTAGCCGATCCATGAACCTCTTGAATAACTTAAAATACCAAACCTTGAAATCACAAATTGGCCGATAAACTTTGAATAGCAACAACCCAATAAAAGTTTGTAGGTATAATAACTCAATCTAATTTTTTTTTTAAATTAAATGAACTGATCATCTGAATTCCTGAAAGGGCCTTTCTAATGAGTGCCATGGTCATTGGGATAATACTATGATAGTCACAACAAAGGCAAAATTGTTGAGAATGCAATGGAAGATATCAAACTTCCACACAAAAATAAAATCAATAATCTTCCACACAATAAAATCAGTAATGTAATTGAGCTTAAAATCTGCGACCAAGGTATCCTAAAAAAAAACAATAAACTAGACTTAAATTTACTGTTTGCTGCAGCTTTTAAGCATAAGCTGGATTATATGCGACTCGGATAAGAGTTCAGTTCATATATATTTACAGGTCAAGACTTCAAGTTTCTGTTTATAAGCTCATTTACTAAACAAGTCCATAATAAGCAATCTGCTGTCAGCTAGTCGCTTGATTTGTTTGGCAAATGAAACCCTTAATCTACCTATAAGCTGGTATATTACTTGACACCGGAGGGACTGAAATGCTAATTTTTAAAAGTTGTAAAAAAAACATTGATAAAACTATTTTTTCATCAATTTTGTCAAAGTGTGAGGGGCTGTAACCCTAACTGCTTCCATCGTAGTAGTTCGTTAGCCACTACATTGCGAGTAGAGCCGGCCCAAGAAATAATTTTTTATGGGTTGCCTTGTTGATTTTTTGTTTGTTTTGCCTATTTAAATAGAACCTCAAAAAAATGTAGTCTAAATTTAATTTTATTCGGGAAATTATTTGCTTTTGCGGTGGGATGCCTAGTCCACTCGGACTATTTGCATTCCCTCAAGACCGGGCCTGATTGGCGAGACAGGGTATATTAGTCTTTTTTGTCGGGATATGTAACAATATAATTTCAATATATTCAGAATACGCTGTTCTATTAGTGAATAATAGTAGGAGTAATATTGATTGATATATTTTCTTTTAAGCAATATTGATTGATTTTATTGGTTTAGTTACTGAAACTAATTAGTGAAATAACTAAAGGTAAATGATATAATAGACCTAGATACGGCGGGACCATAAAAAAACAAAAGGGAAAGACGAATTATTGGTAAGTCGAGTCGATTGATATTTTATGTGTCGTTGAATCCGACGGCGGAGAGTAAATTGCCATCGTTTCTAGTTTGGCCATTAATATATGGAGTGGTAGTAATTAGTATACTGTATTGGAGATTTGAGTTTGTAATTAGTAGTAATTAATTTGAGTAATATTGAGAATGCAAACAAAATAAAATATTCCTAATTGGTGTTACGTATGTGGTAGTGTTGAAATATTTTATAGATGGAAAAAGAAATGGTCAGCTGGTTTGCCCGAGAGGTTAAGGGGGAAGACTTAAGATCTTCTGCACATAAGTGCGCATGGGTTCGAACCCCATAGCCAGCATTTTACTTTATTTTATTTTTCTTTCATTTTCATTTTATTTTTCATAAATGAGAACCGCCAGATTTGTAAGTTTTAAATTTATTACATTGTGCTAACCTCCCAGCCAAAGGAAACGAGTAACTTTTGATGGACATGAACCATGATTTTTCTGGTGTGTTAATCTAATTAAAACTCGACACATATTCAAAATATCCTGATCATATCTGCCTTAAAATAAATAAAAATAAAGCATAAAACCTGATTGATTGGTTTGGCACAGTAATATAATATGATTTTTTTTTAGAATAAGATAAGACATTAATATGCATTCACGTAAGTTTCTCTATAAAAAAAACAGAAGACATCGAATTGGACAGAGTAAATGTTAATCAATCATCTAAAATGTTTCTCTTCATATAAATTCAAGGTTCGAACCTGCATAAAATTTTGTTATTTATGATTTTACATTTTCTAATTTCCGGTGACTTATCTTTTATATAATTTCCACAACCTTTTTAAGAAATATTTTATCAATTGTATATCTAAAAAGATCTTGAATGGGATAATTTTGGTGATTTAAATTATAAGAAACTTTGCATACTTCATGTGTTACACGGATACAAATTCTCTAAAGGGTTATCTTTTTTTTTGTTTTGCATATTTAAGAAAAAGCTCGAAAAGACATATTATAAATTTTATTGTTTTCAGGAAATTATTTGTCATTGCGGTGGAATGTCTAGTCCCCCGAACCATCTGCATACCCACCCAAGTGACCGGCCCTGGAGCAAGCGATGGCTTACTGTTGTTAAAAGTCGATTGTGATAAATATGATACAAAACGCCTGCGTTTCGTAGACTAACAAATGAGAAGTTCATTTGATAAACTTTAAAGAATTTGTATGCGTGTTACACATAGAAAATGACAGTTATTTATGAACAGAAGGTACATACGTAGTTAAAAGCTAATCTTAACACTTTTTGGAGTGTCATACAACCAGAAATAATGAATTTCATAATTTAAGCGCTAGCAAATTATGACCACTAATAGAAGGACACCATTTGTACATGAGAATAACAATATTATTTGTCAATACTCAGTGGTGAAATTTAAAGTGTCGAAGAAAGGAAAAGGAGGAGGATATCGAAGTAAAAAATTCTTCAATTGTATCATGCATGTGGGACACCCCAAATGCATGCGCAACCAAAAATTTACTGTAGTTGATAAAGGTTATATAACAAAGTAGAGGTTGCGTGTTTTTTTTTCTTTTTTTTTTTTTTCATACTATTGATGCTCTAACCTCAAACAAAATCTCAAAAAATTAAAGTGCACAACTATTTGTTGTTTATACCTTTTGTTTTCTATAAGTTTATTTTGTTTATACATTTTATAAAAATAAACTAGATAGTATGGTTAAAAAAAAATTATATTCACTATCTGAGACATTAAAAAAAAAATCGAAATTTAATTTTATTTTTATCAATTTACATATTCATTTGTTAGTTTTTTTTGTCATTTATTTATCGAGTAATGCTAGACTCATAACTTGCACACACCTTACACATTGTATAGGCTAATAAAGTACATATTTATCCCTTCAAATATACATAAAATTCTATAATTTGATAAATCAAAATATAAATATCCAACCTGCTAAAAACTCAAATAAAAATATACTAGAACCTTAATTGATCATAACCTAAATTTAAATATTAATTAAATATAAAAAGATGTTAAACCTAAAAACCCGACCCACTTAAAACTCAAATAAAAATATAATAGAACTCTAATTGAGACTAACATAAATTTAAATATTAATAATAATTTTTTTTTCCTTAAATCTATTATTACTAACAATCAAAACATTTAATGAGGTGAATATGTCATGTAATATGACACATCAACGGATTGATTTTTTGGATAGAAAAAAAGTGTGAGAAAAATCATTTGTCTTTTTTATTTGATGAGACATTGAGATAAATATATGTAATATTAGAGAATTAAGTCTTTTTATTTTAATTAATTATTAAGTTTCTAATCACTTTTCTAATCTCTATGTAATTATAAATTAACATAAACATTGAATGGTTTAATTAGTCAGAGACCAATTAATTAAACCCACAAATATACTTTAATTTACTAGCCTACTAACTAAAAAAAATTAAACTTCTTTAATATATTTTTAGACTTAGTGCATTATAGCTTCAGTGTGCGTCTTAATGTTGGTCACTTGGTGCGTTTATTATAACTAGGTCAATGTAAAATAGTAAAACCATATTCTTTTTCTACAAAACCATGTAACACCTTTGGGAGAATAAGAAAATGGACCTTTTTTATTTTTTCTGCATAGTTGAGCATATATAATATGCATTATCATAAGCAATGATTTCTATATGCCTATGATATTACTAGGGCCACTCGTGCACTTCTTGTCATTATTATAGGAAGACATGATTCTACACCTATGAAAAGGAAATTCGACTCTGACTGATAAGATAAGGGTTAATATACACGTTTTTACTAATTACACGTTTTAATTATTTGCTCTTTAGAGAATTAATTCTGGTTAATTGCTCTTCCTTATGCACATATACGCTCTGTCATGCATTGTTAATTTGTTCGAGAAGTGAGGACAAATTTTATTTTATTTTGTGATATCGGTGTATTATTTTGACCCACATAGTTTTTTTGGTTTTAATTTGTCATTTATGTTGTATCATTTTCTCTTATAACCACAAAGCATTTATATTTTATACATTATCTTCTTTTAATTTGCTATATGAGTTATAGATATTCATGTCTACGTATCACCATTTTCTTGGCACGTCCAATCAAAGCAAAAACACATAACCGAGTACGTGTAAACAGGGAAGTAACTAAAACAGCCATTTTGATAGAAACCGATGAAACAATAAAAAAATTCTATGTTTTCTGATTAAAATAAAATAAAAATGAGTGTTTTGCCTTTTGTATTATGAAAAAAAAACATATATGGTGTAAAAAACTATAACGAATATTGCCATATGGGCCCCTCACATTTTATATTCCTGATTCTGTCACCGCGAGTAAAAAGTTAGAACCACGAATTGAAAAAATTCCAACCACAAATACTATATGGACGGGATTGTAATAATGAACGGTGTATCAAGGTCGAGCTTACCTCATCACTCTCTGGTCCATGAAGGTTAGTAGCTTGTACTTGTGTTGATGCTGGGGTGCAATCCCCTGCTTCGCATTCACCAGGTTTATTTGTGATGGCGTTTGTATCGGAAGTTGAAGTATTTGGTCCTTCTTTCGTTGCCAGCATTGCCATTGGATGATCCAGAATTGTAATCTAGCTATGGGAAGGGAGTTAGAAAGAGTATATGATTTGAACCTTATGATTTGAGTGTTATTATAAGCTCTTAAGATGATAAAGGGAGGCCTTGACTAAATTGAGTTTTATCTTTTGTAAAGATAGTAGACTCGTTTTGGTGGTATATTTTAAATATAAAAGTATATTTTTTTTAACGGAGGTAGAAAATATATTTTTATTGGTTATTTTTAAGTATATAATTATTGTTTGGTGAACACATTAAAAATATAATTTTCAATAAACATGTTGTTTGGAAAAATATTGATTACTTTTACCTTTTCCATTTGAAAAAGACTATTTATAAATATTAATGACTATTTATCATCATTGAGCGATTAAGATGATTTTTTATATATATAAAATGCTCCAAATTTTTATTCCAAAGATTAGTGTGTGGATATTATAAAAATATGACAAACAAATGAACTAATATTTATCTTTTTAAGTTATGATTAGTTAGTTACCACATCAGATTATACAACTAATCAGCCTTCAAATATACGTACGTATAAATCTATGACTGTGATTCTACGTAAGGTCCAAACTAGTTAATAAAAAGAAGATTAATATTAGATTATACTTCCAAATTCATTTGTTTACATAAACTGGGAATTCTTTGTTAAGATAACTTCCCAAATGGAAGAATTTTGCCTTTGCCATATATCAAAGGAAAGAATGAGGATGCCAGAAAGAAAGAAAGAAAGAAAACAGTGGAAGAAATTTACTTCTGATGAAAAAAGTAAGGAAAACCTTACTTATTTAAAGTAAGCTTATGGGCCTTTACTTTTGGCATAAGCATACTTATTATTAGACACATCAAACACCAATTTTACTTATAAGTAAAATTCTATTAAAAGTATACTTAAATGGCATCACCAAACAAGGCCAATATAGAAGTTTCTTCACGGAAGCTCACACTCACCATAATATGTGTGAAACATAACTAGTATAGCGTAGTACTGTAGGGCATGTAGACTTTGTTGATTATTTACTTATAACTTAATACTAAATGGGGTAAAATTTTGATGCATTCTTGAGAGAGTAACTTTGAAGTCATGAAATGGTCAAACACACCCTAATATAATATCATATCATGAGTTACCCAAAGCTTTTCAAGGACTCGTTAATTATCAGGGGCTCAACGGAGCTACTGACGGCCATTTAGAGGTTCACCAGAGCTTTCGGACTTCAGTTATCGCGAAATCTTGGTCAACCTCGAAGTGGGCTAATTACCATGACTTGATACATAATAATCCATCAAGTGATTTAGTATAGCCTATTTTGGGGATCCATGTGAAACAGTGAAAGGTTAGCGATGGGTTCTAGTGTTTTATAGATATTTTTAAAGATTTGCGGTTGTCTTAATAGACCGAATCACGAAATCCTTTGATCAAATCAAATGAGGTAAATCTTACTTACTAATTACATAAAACATTTAAGAGTTTAGAGTTTTGTTTATTAACTTGGTTGCAGCGAGTAAAGAAGATAGAATGTGTGTCACAAATAATCCAACTAGAGGAACCAACTTGGATCGACGCGACTATTCAAGATAACTATGATATGATTGTTGGGTACGTTGTAAATAAATACAATAATTTCTACGGAAAAGAAATGGACAAATAAACAGAAAATGGTTTCCTTAAATATATAAATATCAATTACAAGAATTAACGTAAAATAATGTAAATGATACCGAAATGGACTAAAGTCCGAGACGAGGTAACTGCAAGCAGTTTCCCTTAAACGATATTTGCCCCGCCACCTCTGCTTCTGGCTACATGGGGCACTTCGTTCCCAAGGTACAACGTCTATCACATGTGACTCGGCGGAAACGACACCGAGCCACGGTCGGGCCGTTGGTGGTGCGGTAATCTCTCTCTATATGTATGCATGTGTATGTGTGTGAATGTGTGTATATGCCATGTATGTTTATCTTTATTTTCTTGTCTTGGAAAAATAATAGATATATGCATGATTTTTACCAAAAAACATATGAAGAGTTACATGTCAATAATGCCATAAATGGGGGGGCAATTAACATTGCAAGTTACACAAATAAATTGCATTCACTTCCTAAAACCGTTTCGGTTTTCCAACAATCCCCCACATGAATGCAATCAACTGACATGCAACGTGCATCCTAAATGCAATCAAGAGAACCACGAGAATTCACTGCATAAGGACAGGTAGCGCGCGCCTTGAACCTGCCATAGTGATGTAAAATCTGATATGCTACTATTGGGTAGCCTTAAAGCCTTGAACCCTTTAGCGTTTGTGCATACCAAGGTAATACTCACACAATGTCATCTCTACACCACTTACTAAACCCTTTGGTTGTTGTCCATATTTGGCCCTGGACTGCCTTGGCAAATTCAACCGAGTGCTCTAGTGATTTAGCCCTAGATCATCACATAGTATCGGCCATACACACTCGTTATAGGTGATTTTCAAGTCAATGGTGTCCTGACTCACCCCACTCGACCTTCGAGATACTTGATTCATTAAGAGCCTCATGCTCACCCTTAAAATGGTACAGGTCTATCACTCTTTCATCATAGAAATGGGCTGAGAACTTATGTTCTCGAATGCTTTGTTCGGTTACCCGCACAATTCAGTGTCCCATTGAACCCGAGACTGAAGTTTCCAGTTCAGGTTGGGTTACCTATGCGAAGGTTTCCAATTTATTGGGCTTCAAACCCCATTTCCCTCGATGATGCTCCAACTCCTCCACGAGTCAAGCATTTTGTATATGGATCCGCATTATTATCCTTAGACCTTGCAAAGTCTAGGGATACCACAATTTTTGCTAGCAATTCCTCTTACGGATTTGTGTCTCCGACGAATATGTCATGACTTTGTCGGGACTTTCTATTATACAAATTATTCTGATCCCGTTTAATAACTGACTGACTGCAGCAGTACATATTTTTTGCGAGAACAGATTTTGGCCACTTGGAATACCTTCCAAGACTTCTCAGCCAATCTGCCTCTTCTGTAGTTTGATTCAACGTTATGAATTCTAACTCTACACTTGGTATCTAAATACCCTCCAAACATTTTGGACATCTCGTATAATGCAGTTCATGATTGGCAGTATACCTCATGTATCTGAGAAGCCTCATTGGCAAACCTACTGAGTCTGCTCACTGAGTTGGCTATAATTGGTCTAGTATAGTTCTTGACGCACAAGAGACTACCTATGATAAGTTAGGTGTTTTTTTTAGTCCATATAACGACTTAACAAGTTTTAGCACCTTAGCTTACTTTACACGGAACCACGACCCAATGGGTTGTTCCTAATTCTCTAGATCTCCATTTATAAAACACATGTTTCCCTTTTATAGAGATTAGAGTATAGACATTAAAATTATCAAAACCGTCAGTTTACTTAAAGTAATTGACTTTATTTCTCACGTGCCTATCAACCTCATTGTTGATGGCATCTTCCAATCTACACATTATATGGAAAACATTGATTATTTCAATGTCGTCGATTCACCTTCACTCATGAAGGTCAAGGGACAAAGGAAGTTTCATTCCTTACCCTTTTACCATGCCGAGTCACTTCATCTTCCTTACAAGATTCACTTTCCCCATTTTTCCAGCACCGTTTGAGTGTTCACTTGTCTTGGGTAGCGTAATCCTTTGAACCCTCAACGTATTGATCACACTCACCAGGCGTTAGAGGTTTTGCGGGAAAGCTTCTCTTTTAGAAAATATGCTTCTCGGACATAGAACTCTATATGCACCTTAAAGTCATCTGACTTATGCACTAGAAACCGATCAGCACTATATTTTGTGCTTATCTGATGAACACACATTCTACCATTTTTGATCCTATCCAAGTCCTTCAAGGAATAAGATTGAGATCTTTCTTAGGTAGCACCAAACTTTCACGAACTTATAGTCAGGCACCATGCCTTCTATAGTTCTAACTGTTTGGTCCAACTTCCTAAGCGGTAGTTTGTTCAACACATACCTTGCGGAAAGCTCACTTCCCGCACAAATTCAGAGTTTAACCCTGAACTTATCAACATGACATTCCAACCATACAATTGTGCGAACGGTGTCTCATGTTCACCATTTCAATCACACTGATCATGTATATGTGAATATACCATTTCAGAACTAGTTAGACAATATCTAACACTTCCAAAAATAGTCTATCATTTAATGATTAACACTTAATCATTGGATTAAAATTGGTAGATTAACAAAACAGAACACCCATGATTAAACATGTTTTCTGACAAGCATTAATCCTCAACAATAGAATTCACGCATTCATTCTTACTTGAATGAATATCTCGACTGATTTATTTTTACTTCTCATCAAGTAGACGTATCAGTGTTTAATATATATCCATCAATAAATTGAGGAAATATCTTTTATGCACTCATCTCAAATGCATCGAACCATTTGGTTATGTACTCCGTTCGAAAACTTCGAACTGAAGACTTAGCAATACATTGCTTCAAACACAAACTCATATTTGTGTTTCAATTTAAATAATAGATTTAGAAAAATAAAACATTTAAGCTTTTATATTTTCATCACCTACTATATCATGTCAAATCAGTGACTTGGTTGAATAATTCAACATGTCATTATTGACCACAAGAGTATCGACTAAAATGCTCATTTTGAACAAATAGTCACTCATGTATTGCCACAAACAAGCAACCTTATCACAATTTGATCCTAGTGTTTTGGCTACCGAAAGGCTACTGCCCTTTAGGTTTCAAAACCACTAGTCATGATTCAGATATGTATGCTTGCACTTGTTAGTGGATGTCCAAACGTTTAAAATGTTTCCACACATTAACGCCCCCACAGTTCGTGCATTCCCTTTGTCCTCACTCAGAACATGCACACTGTTATAGAGAAACTTAATCGATTTCAATGTGGTAAATGAAACGATATCGTTTATTTCAGACGTTTTAAGTCCATACCACTGAACCGTTAGGTTTTCTCCCACTCGCCCGTAGGCGCTTTTGGGTACGTTTAGATTCTCGATCTACATGATCGACGGGTTACCCCCACATTTATGGGATCCTCGGGGTTCTCCCCCAATAATAGTAATATAATATTACTAAATTATTATTCTCAATAATAGCAAGCTCAACATATTCACAATATGTTTTACTAACAAATTAATAAGATGTTAATTTCAACAAATTATTAAATGTTTTTCCAACAAATAAATAAGATGTTAATTTCAACAAATTATTAAATGTTCTTTCAGCAAATTAATAAGATAATATTTCAACAAATAATAAATTAGCCGATATTTGTTTATTATTAAAATAAAACTCAACGGCCATTTATAATTTGTTTAATCATCAAATTATTTGCTCTTGGATGAACAAAGTTTGTTATTAAATAACTTTTCATCCAAATATGTAACCGACTCGTCAATGCAATTCATAGGTAGCTAATAAAGCTTTCCATAAATGCCAACAACGACTGTCGTTACAATAATTTATAACTATCCAAATTAAATTGTGATTGATCACAATTAATAAGAAGTTATAAATAATCGTCATTAATCTCATTAATGATCACCGTTACAAATTTTGTAACCCTCCAAATTAAATTGCAATAAATCACAATTAATAAGGATATCACCCATTATCTCACCACATTAGTGTCTTCAATAATGGTGATTTCGAATTTGTAACCTCCGTCATTAATATGCACTCATGCAAAATTAATAGGAGTTACACCGGCACCCACAATGTTCTGGTCAGTTCCAGCACCCATTGTGTTCCGGACATTTCCCGCAGGAAACTGTTTGTTATCTCAAATAACAAACACGCACAATCTAATTTTGAAAAATGAAACTAAAACTCCTCATTCGCAAACACCAAATTTCTATAACCACGCATGGTTTCAAGAAACTGATTTTGCAAGAGTATTCTAGTTCATTCCCGAAAAAGATTATCAAATTCTGAAAGATTTATTCAACTGTAAACACCAGATAAATCTGATTTTACAAAGAATAATCTCAGAATTTGAACCAGTTCTCTCGTAAGCCCCAAATTCCGAAAAATCAGAAAATGGTTTTACAAGAACTATTTCGAAACCAGTTCTGTCATAATCCCCAATTTAATGGCTTTTACTAGAACTGTTTCGAATAATCAACAATCTTCCAATTACATGGTAGAGATCCATGTCTACACAAATACTCATTGGAAATTGTTAGTACTTTATTAACATGAAAATAATAAACATGTATAAATCCACTAACAATATAATTAATTTAGTCTCTAACCAAATTATTTCTCATAAATAAAAATTCTAGAACTCTAGAAAATATAATTAGCACAAACAACTAATTGATTAACATGACCATTTACGAGATAATAAAATAACAGTCACACATCGAATAACAATATCCCCAATAATATTGTTTACTCCAACAAATGCCTTACATGCACGATGCACCATAAAAACAAACTGTTACACCAATAATGTTATTATAGTAACTGAAACCCAATTACTAATTTATTTATTTTAAACACCATTAATAAAGTCTATCAAAAATTAAACTCTTAAATCTCCCTGACCAAGTTGTAAAAAATTCATATACGGTAAAGTATATTACTGTAGACACATGGGTGTAACTAAAAGTGCAGGCAACTTCAATTAAGGCAGTAGCAAAGCAGCCGTAACCGCAACCAATGTACAAACATTAACACCAAATATTTCCAGTAGTATTAACAAAGTAATGGTATTAGGAATTCCAAAAACTAAATTATTATAATTCACAAAACCTTACTAAAGTTGATCCTCTATCAACCAACCTTACTCTTGTGGTTCACGATAAATTAAAACATAAACATATCCGTTACACCATAGGCATAAATAACAGCCAGGTCATTTATAAGTTACAAAGCCGAAAATTTACTCATGAAAATTAGTACGCCCCACGTCAACACATTTATAAGAAGTGGAATTCATGAAATATTTAAAAAAGAATATAGGTTGTTGTCACAAGATAAAAGCATTACGAGAGCTACTGTAAAAATGTTTCTGGAAATTGGTTTAATTATCAAAACCAAGTTGTGCATAAATCAAACAAGTTAACATACTGCATAAATGTTTCTGGAAATAGCAAATCAATATGTAGTAACAATTTATGCAAGGAACATTCCTGGGCCTCATATCCAATCACCGAAAAACATGCAAATCTCAAGACATATATTTAACATAAAATATATCTAAGCATATTTGTACATAAATATACACAAAATACATAAGAAGCATGCACACATATTACACAAAACTCAAACGAGACGGTTTAAAACCGAAAATAAGGATTTTCACAAAACCCAAAAAAAAGGTAAAACCAAACGAAAAACGCTTTTAACAATTCAAATGAAAAAATCAATTTCTTAAAACCAAGGTTTGTTAAAAAATGATTTTCCAATGAATTGTTTTCGAAACGGAAATAATTTTCTGTTTATCCGAACACCAAAATTATTGTATTAACATACAAAACATAAAAAAAAAATATCGTTTAAGATTGTTGGGTACGTTGTAAATAAATACAATAATTTCTACGGAAAAGAAATGGACAAATAAACAGAAAATGGTTTCCTCAAATATATAAATATCAATTACAAGAATTAACGTAAAATAATGTAAATGATACCGAAATGGACTAAAGTCCGAGACGAGGTAACTGCAAGCAGTTTCCCTTAAACGATATTTGCCCCGCCACCTCTGCTTCTGGCTACATGGGGCACTTCGTTCCCAAGGTACAACGTCTATCACATGTGACTCGGCGGAAACGGCACCGAGCCACGGTCGGGCCGTTGGTGGTGCGGTAATCTCTCTCTATATGTATGCATGTGTATGTGTGTGAATGTGTGTATATGCCATGTATGTTTATCTTTATTTTCTTGTCTTGGAAAAATAATAGATATATGCATGATTTTTACCAAAAAAACATATGAAGAGTTACATGTCAATAATGCCATAAATGGGGGGGCAATTAACATTGCAAGTTACACAAATAAATTGCATTCACTTCCTAAAACCGTTTCGGTTTTCCAACAATTTATTGTATTACCGTACCAAACATAAAGTGAATGCTTTTATTTGTGGTTACAAAAAACATTTATTCCCCCATTTATGTGGCCTTTTTATTTTGTAAAAGAAGTTACAAAGACTATATTAAAAGAAAAATGGTCTTGTGACATTTTCTACACTTTTCATGGAAAATAAAACAAAGGCATGTCATAACATACACATTCACACACATACACATGCATACATATAGAGAGAGAGTACCGCACCACCAATGGCCCGACCGTGGCTCGGTGCCGTTTCCGCCGAATCACATGCGATAGACGTTGTACCTTGGGAACGAAGTGCCCCATTTAGCCAGAAGCAGAGGTGGCGGGGCAAATATCGTTTAAGGGAAACTGCTTGCAGTTAACTCGTCTCGGACTTTAGTCCATTTCGGTATCATTTACATTATTTTACGTTAAATCTTGTATTTGATAATTATATATTTGAGGAAACCATTTTCTGTTTTTGTCCATTTCTTTTCCGTATAAATTATTGTGTTTATTTACAACGTACCCAACAATGATTGCATCGACGACTTGTTTTTTCGAATGTAGATTATTGGTTGTTAGTTATAATAGGATTGATGATGACGATAATTAATGGGTAATAGAGAAAATAGAAAGAGTTGATAGCTCTTGAACGTATTTTTTTTACCCGTTAGACCACTTCTTATTTATGCATAATATACATTCTATTTCTTCATATTTCAATATTGGAATGGTGGATTGTGAACGGTCTTAATCCATCGGAACAATTCTGAAAAGAGACACACATACGAGAACACCAACAGAGCTTTTTTTTTCTCCTGAATTTAGTATTTTGGGTTTTTGAGTAGCTGCTTTTATTTTGATGTCTTAAGAAGTTTTGATGTTTGGCTTGCGGTTTTTCTTTTACATGATTAACTAAAGTTAGATTTTTTTTTTTAATAAACACCAACAGTTTTTCATTGATTACAAGAAAACAAAATAAAGTCGTGTAACGTTTTATTATAAATAAGCATACACAGAAAATCTCAAAATTTCCACGTCAGAGACTAACCTCAATCTCCCCAGCGACTCACAAACCTAACCTAACCTAACCATGGTTAAATATATGACAAATCAAACTCTCCCATAAACCCTTTGTTAAACCCTTAAACCCTCAAAACAAAACCATACACACAAAAAAACCTTTCAAAAACCCTCTCAACTTTAACAACAAAGGATCAAATATGTCGATGAACCGTGCCTTACGATCATCAGCTAGTCTCCGCCTCTTCTCCGAGTGCAGACCTGCGATGACGTGGCAAAAGTTTCCGTTGCAGAACTGCAGCGCAATGGTGCTGGACTCGAAGGAGGACAAGCCGAAGGCTGGAGAAGAGAGTGGGAAAAAGGCGGGGACGTTGAGTTACTGGGGAATATCTCCGACCAAGATCACTAAGGACGATGGGACTCGATGGAACTGGAACTGCTTTAGGGTCAGTTTATATATATATACACACGTATGTTATCAATACATAAATATCAGATGATAGTAAAAAACTCGAATTGTTTCATCTTGATAAACCGTGGATGAGCACAGGGCCGGGGCGGAGGCTTGACTAATATTTTGGGTTAGTGAAACTATATGTTAGTCTACACTAAACAAATTACCTAATATACACATAAGTTATGCATACATTAATGTAATCAAAACATGAGATGATAGTACAGAACTAGAGTTATTTCATCTTTGATAAATAGCAGTGTTTTAAAAACTAAAGTGTTTTTGCAAGAGTTATATATGCTAAAAGATTAAAAAGCGTAAGCTTTTAGCCAGCGGCCTAAAAGGCGGAAAAGCTAAGCTTTAATCGGTCTTTGAAGCGAGTGTTTTTTTTACTGCGAAGCGCGCTTTTTAACACAGTGATAAATAGAACGAGGAATAAGCTAGTAGGATGGTAGAGGATAAAGCTATTCCATGCTCAAGAAAAACCGATTTGAACAAAATATCAAGGTTTTTAGGCTTTCAGCATCTGTAAATATCAAAAAAAAACTTATCCTAATTCCTAACTCCGCCAGTTTGTGCATGTTGTACGGTTGCGCGTTACCAAATTGAGAGGGGAACAAAGTGAAAAAAACAAGATTTATAGAATAGGAATTTTAAAGAATTAGAGCAAAGATGGTTGAAAATACGATAATGATAGATGCAGACAAATGGCAATTGAAACTATCAGTTTTATTGTACAGTTTGTACTGATTATTAATTACCGGAAAAGTAAACTAATCGTGATAACAATTTTCCATGTGCACACTATCCTGAGGAGTTAACTTTTTTCTCCTGAAAGAAGCCAATCTATCTCATATATAATTTTTTAACACATTGCTCTTGTTCAGGTATATACATAATACAATTACTTTTTACTGTTTCTGTTTTTATTGGAGTATAAGAAATGGATGCATTAGCTTTGGTTATGATGTTTTAGAAACATATTACTGATTTCCCATGTCTCTTTACGCTTAATTGAATGATTGTTTTCTGAATAAAATTCGTGACTAGAAAGGAGGATACCATGCATTGATAGTGTTTTAGCTTCTTTTTTTTAATATTATTTTTGAAGAAATTGATAAGTTGTTATTTAAATTCTGATTCTACAGGCGCAAAAAGAGAATAGTTTTTTGCTACAAAGAATAAAGTGATGTTTAGACAAAATAAAGTTGTAGTTGTCATGTTTTATACCGCTTCTGTTCTCAAGCTCAAAGAAAGTATTGGGCCCTTTCTTTTCTGTTTTATCCACATTTAACATTTTTAAAGATGAAAATTAATTTTTTTGGCTTTCATAGTAAAATCTTGTTTAAAGGGGGAGCACATCATATATATATTGTGTCATTGGCAGTTTATGTTTTCAACTCGAGAAATGGATATTCTGTTCACGTTTTTAGAGTTTTCAGTCTTTTCCAACTTTTAGAAGCTACACCAAAGTAATATTCTATCGGTTCCTATTTAGGATATAGAACTATCACTTGTTTGGCATATTTCAAAAGGTTGCACATTACATAGTGCTTAATGAAGTATTAGAAGAGTTAATCAGTTTTTAAAAGCTGCTAATTAAGTTTGTGCCCAGAATTAGGTGACAATTTTTTCCTTATTTTTGTATTTTGGGTGAATGAAGCCATGTGAGACATACAAGTCGGATTTAACTATTGATTTGAAGAAGCATCATGCACCAATAACTTTCTTGGACAAGGTTGCTTACTATACTGTGAAGGCTATGAGGCTACCTACCGACATATTCTTTCAGGTAATAACTTGATGCAAGAGATCCATTTTCACTAAATCTAATAGTTTAATCCTTGAATTTATGATATTGATTCATATGGTTACTTATTGTTGGTTGAGACTGACAATAATATGCATTCTGAATTGAAGAACTTTCAACATGAACACTAGGGTACCGGTACAGTTGTAACTGTGCTAACTTTGTAAAAAAAGTTTACTGAAGTTGTTCTTTAAGTATCATCTAGACTTCGAACGACGCTATATATTTGGCAGTTCAACTGTCCAGTATATTAACTGATTAGCCAGGCTTCAAAGATCAATTGTTTCAAATGCATCTTCTGAACTTAAAGTTGAAAAGATAATAAAAATAAATGAACGTTGGCATAAGACATGGCAACTATCATAAGTTTTTCAATTTGGAAACGCCTTTAAGTTTTCCTTTGAAGAATAATGGGAATAAGAATGATGATTGTTAACTCCCTCTGAAGTTTGGTTGTTTCTAATGTACAAAACATACAAAAAACTTGTGCGTATCATATTTACAGTGAGTGTGATCACGAGTAAGTTTTAACAAAGTTATAGAGCTTCCATGAGATGATATTGCAGACCCATCCTCGCCTCCTCGACGTGGTGCTTGTAAATGATAGAACTGAAATTTATCCTAGTAGTTTCATAGAACAGCGTCTGTACAACTTTTCATTGTTTAGTTTCAGTACTATGACCTTGTTTGATCGCGAATTTTAATTTTAACTTTTTCGTTTTTGCTTAGTATCTGCCTATGTTTGGTTGACCAGCTTATAAGCTAGCTCGTTTTTTTTTTTTGGCCCGAAAAAGATTTAAGCTGGATGAACTTGGATTTTCTCAACCTCAAATTCAGGCTCTTGGCTTAGAAGTTGCAGACAAACAATTACTACATTGCAATCTCATGTGTATTTGCAACTAATCTGTTTTGAGTTAAAAATTCACCAACACAGAGGCGATACGGATGCCGTGCAATGATGCTCGAGACTGTTGCAGCTGTACCAGGCATGGTCGGTGGCATGCTCCTCCACTGCAAGTCTCTCCGACGGTTCGAACACAGTGGGGGCTGGATCAAGGCCCTTCTAGAAGAAGCTGAGAATGAGCGCATGCACCTAATGACATTCATGGAGGTGGCCAAACCCTGTTGGTATGAACGTGCCCTCGTGATCACCGTTCAAGGTGTCTTCTTCAATGCTTACTTTGCCGCCTACCTCGCCTCCCCCAAGCTGGCCCATCGCATTGTGGGGTACTGTATTAAACTATTACAAATGCAAATTACTATATAGATATTATGGGATAATAACAGTTCTTTTTTACACTAATGTATTATCTGATTTTGATTTTATACACCAACTTACAAAAACTAGCGATCTAAAAACTAACATTTCGTTTCTTGGTGATTTTTACTTTTACTTATATACCAAATTGAAAAGAAATCTTAGATTGGGGTACTAATTAATTAAGAAAGTCAAATACTTATACACTATTCTATATTTTTTTATCTTTTTCATAACACTAATATATTGCGTCTTCTCTAATTTAGTCCTAAACTGTGAGTTCTTTTTCTATGTAGTGAATGGGAGCAAAGACAATATTTAATTAAGGTACTAATTTCTATCTTTTGTAGTTTTGTGAAGAAAATCGAAATCCGATGAGAAGTTAGTATACAAATTACAACATTATGATCAGCCCTATAATTATCAGAAAATGTGAATTCACAACTATGCATAGAAATCAAATTCGGGATGGCTGATATCCGAAATCAAATCGAGACGTAGAATTTCCTAACTTAATTTCATTAGTATACTAAACTGCTCAAATTACACCCAAAAACAGGTACCTGGAGGAGGAGGCAATACACTCGTATACAGAGTTCTTGAAGGAGCTAGATGAAGGGAGGATCGAGAATGTGCCCGCTCCTGCGATTGCGAGGGACTACTGGCAGCTCTCGCCAGACGCTACACTCCGGGATGTGGTGATGGTGGTTAGGGCTGACGAGGCTCATCACCGGGATGTTAATCATTTTGCTTCCGTAATGATATTTCTCTCTCCCCTGTTCTAATGTTCATTTCTTCTTTTCTTATCAAAGTTCATATATTTTCATACCCGGAGTTGTATCATGTTTTCGAAAAATTTGTAGTTATATAATGGCCTAATTAATGGGAGTTCTAGTTCCATTATTTTTTTCGTATCATTCCTCACATATGTAAGTAAATTCTCATGTCTTAAATATTGGGTAGAGAAGTTTTTAGGGAAGTATTGTATGATAATACATACAAAATAAAAAAAAAAACTCTTAATATATTTAGTTATCATGTCTGGAAATTATTGTACTCCTGAATAGACGATGATCAATCTGTACACCAATGTTTTCTGTTTTAGAAACCGATCGGGTTTCTGGAGTGATAATTTAGTCCTCCTAGAGGACCGCTATGTGGTCCTCCACACCTTTGGAATCCGGATGTGTATAAACAGCGGGTCATCAATACACATGTCCAGACTGTAATGGTGTTGAAGACCACATGGCAACCCTCTAGTAGGATTGAATATTTTCTCGGGTTTTAGTTCCATTCTGGTATCAGTTTACCTGAATAAAACGTTAAATGTAAAACCGCAAGGACCCAACTGAAGGGTAATGCAGATTTTATGAAGTATATTTATGATGTTTCATAAGTGTGTTAAAGTGGACCAAATATTCTAAATACTCCTTACTCAGTGTTGATACAGAATATTGTCAAGGTACTTGGACAATCAATTACGAATCCGTTCCATTTGAAAATGAACAACTCTACATTATTTCCAGAACTCTGTTATTGCACTGCTGATTTTCATTATACTCCTATTACATATTTTGATTCTGGTTGATATTCTAAGTCTTGAACTACATTGCAGGATATACATTATCAAGGGCATGAACTGAAGGATGCTCCTGCACCTATTGGATATCACTGAAGTCTCAACGTTAAACTACAAGTCTTATGCTACAGGAATTCTTTCTTTTATACAAGAAAACTTTTGTTTCATAGTATTCTTATGATTGACTTGATATATCGCTTATAGGCCATTGCTCCTTACGTTATGGTCTTTAGCGCTTGTTGCTTCTTTTAGACTTTCTATTTTGTAAAGCATAATTAGTAATAACTAATATTAAAAATGTTTGGAAGTGCATTTTGAGGCTTCAGCTGTGTCATATGCATGGTCTCTCCATCTCATTATCTGTTGAGGATATAAGATGTGGTGGTGGGGTTTTTTCCTTGAATATTTCTTTTCCTGGAAAGATCATAATTTCTGCATAGCTAGACCATTACGAAGTCCTGGTATTTACTAGGAGCTCTTTAACTCTTATTAGATCCAATTAGCCCTCTATATGGTTCCCGTAGGAACCCAATTATTACCTTGGCCTGCTGTGTGTTATCTTTCTTCAGTGAGGTTTTCACTTGGTCACTTTAAGCACCTTTGAGAACACTCTCAACAGAAGTCTTGGGGGAAATAATCATCTCAGAGATCAGGACTGGGATATTTCCTCCCTCGTGGTAAAGCCTCCTCTTTTAGCGTTCTGTTTGTTTTGGGGTAAAATGAGGTAAACAAACATATTTACGGCTAAAATAGATTTTTCGGGTGATTGGTTTAACGTAAAACATTTTTTTGGGAAAACTTTTCCCACATATCCAGTAAAATTGGGGGAAATGATTACCCCGCAAATAAAATTGTAAACGGTTTACGGAGTCTCTCTCTATATTATTTATAATACTGGTATTATAACTATTATTAATTATAGGTCTATTCTTTCAAAATTATTTAATAATTAGTCCAATTCTATCTACTAACCAATAAAAAAAGGAAAAAACACGAAAAATACTAAAAAATAACAAAAATGGAAAAAAAAAATCCAAAAAATCTAAAAAACCCAAGAAAATTTAAAAAAAGTTAAAATCTAATTAACCAATAAAAATATAAATAAATAGGAAAAAATGGAAAAAATAAAACAAAAATTTCCGAAAAATCTAAAAAACCCAAGAAAATTTGAAAAAGCTAAAATCTAATTAACCAATAAAAATAGGAAAAAATAGGAAAAAATCTAAAAAATAACAAAAAAATGAAAAAAATAAAATAAAAAATTCCAAAAAATCTAAAAAACCCAAGAAAATTTGAAAAAGCTAAAATCTAATTAACCAATAAAAATAGGAAAAAATAGGAAAAAATCTAAAAAATAACAAAAAAATGGAAAAAATAAAACAAAAATTCCGAAAAATCTAAAAAACCCAAGAAAATTTGAAAAAGCTAAAAAAAGTCAATAATATCTTCTATACTTATAATTTTATGAGTTTATATGTTGAAAAATTATAAGTTATTATAAGTGACGTATATGAAATAAAATGTGTTTAAGTTAAGTTTTCTATACATGTTGACGAAGTTCCTTTCAGAAAAGTAGACGAACTTTTAGCTTTTTTTCCGTCAAAATAATTATGATTTTAATCACTAATGTTTTTAAACTTTCACGAACTTATTCATTTTTGTGACTTTTAGTTAATTTTTGTGACTTTTAGTTAATTTTTATGACTTTTAGTTAATTTTTGATGTTTTTCATCTTAAAATATTTTGTTTAAAGTATGAACAATGTTTATTTATTTATTCATCGAATTTGTCTAATTTAAATAACTAATAGATTTTTGAATTTCAATAGAATTCTCATGGGAAACCTTTGACGCACCAAACACCCGTAATGCAAACAAAAGTTTGCATCGTAAAACTTTACCCGAAAAATATTTTTCCTCCGTAAATATTTTACTACGAAACAAACAGAGCCTTAATGAAATATGGGATCAGACGAAGTTATGCTGTTGTGCAATCAATACATTTACCTTTTGGTTACTTTTCTTTTTACATTATGAAACCAACAATGTCTATACTGTTTACTTTAAAACAGGTATGTTAAAAAGGTTTATACGAGTCCGTAGAGGGTCCAGGGCGGCTAGGCCGTGGGGGGACTTATAAAAAGGGTTTTGTACATAGAATTTCTTAAAATTAGAGGAAGTATTTATACTTTGTGCACCCCCTCCATGAGCTTCAGGGTTCATACCTTCCTGGAAGCGCAATTTCAATTTTGAAATATCTTTTTATGTAAGCCATCGCGGAAACAAAAAATAGGTAGTAGTCCCTTTCCTACAACCGTTCCGTCACAACCAAAATTGTGTAGCAATCTAAACTGCGGATACGATCGACGTGCATGATTAATTCTTTGACTGATGATTCAAATGAAATTCGAGTACATAGCTGTGTTTGGTTTCTGTTCTTTTAATGATGTAATTAATTAATTATTTTTAAAGTTAACGGGAAATTTTAGCTCAATGTCTAGTAAAGCAGATCGTCAATTAAAACCATAGTGTCTTAACCCGAAATTGCTTCGCTGATATCTTATAGTAAAATAAAAAAGCTGCAGTAGTTGGTTTGCAGGTATCACCGGGTAAAGCAAAGGATATCTACATGCCCGATGAAGAGTTTTTTTTCTAAATTGGCCTGTGTGTCTATTTTAATTGTCAATTTGGTCTATGTATTTTAATAAATACCAAAATGGCCTAGTGTATCACGCTTAATTGATCAGCCAGATAGGAATTGTCCTAAACCCATAAAAACTAACTAAAAGAATTGGATTAATTAGCACCAAACAATTCTAAAAAATATTTTTTACTTTTCTTTTGTCAGAACTATTCAATTATATAAGTTCTTTTTTTTTTCATGATACAATACAATATGAACCTAATTTATTTGATAGTGTATTTGGTCAAGTGTAAAAAACAATATCTTATTTTACTATCAGATGGTTCGGGTTTTTTAATTTTTTTTTACGTTTGTTTGTAAAGTTAAAAAAAGTTTCTTAGAAATTCTACAAGTTGGCTGTAAAAAGGCATCAGACCGGCTATGTTGAAAAATACATTGAAATTTCAAATACTTGATAAAATACACACTGAAATTCGTGATACACAATAAAATATATAATGGATAGAAAAATATAGGATTTATTTTTTTACCCTATTGTACCAACCAACCATGATTACCGCTCTTACCATTGTGCCATTACCAAAGTTTCGGTAATACCTGGTATGATACTAAGAATACTCGGTAAATTTATTAGTAAAATAAAGTTAAACACGCTATTTCACTTACTAATAAATAAATTTAGTTAGACACGTGTATAAATATATACCCAAAATTAAATATCCGTGTAATAAAGTAATAAAATTAAGTACAAGTATATACATATGTATAAAATACGCATACCAATTAACAAAACATGTCCAAAATTAAATATATGTGTAGTAAACTAATAAAATTATGTACGCGTATAAAACCCTTCATAAATTTTTGGTGCATTTCGAAAAGACAACACTAGATTTATTTGGTACAATAAGAAAGTTAGTGATATTCCAATTAAATTTAAATATTAAGAAGAATCAAACGACTATAAAGTTATATTTCATTAATTTCTTTTTTAACTTTATAAAACAAAACTAAAAAAATAAAATCTGAACCATCATGTTATAGAATAAAATATTATTTTTTACACTATACAAAATAGACCATAAAAAAAATTAGATTCGTATTGTATTGTATTGTATTGTATGACGGAAAAAAAAAGAACTTAATTCTAGAAAAAATAACTTAATTCTAGAAAAAATAACTTAATTCTTTTAGTTGAGTTTCTTGGTTTAGAAAAATACTATCTCGCTGATCAATTAAGCGTGATAAAATAGGTCATTTTGGTATTTACTAAAATACATAAACCAAAATCGCAATTAAAGTGGACCGATAGGCCAATTTAGAAAAAATAACTCGCGGACGAAGCATTTCTTGGCACACCATCTCTTGATGTTGTCTTAAGACGGTTAGACCTTATGAAATGGCAATACTGAAAACATTGTAAGAAATGATATATGCAGATGAGTTATTTTCGTCTCCTACCCATAAGAATTTGCCTTGAAAAATCAGCTTATACCGAAGATATGAATGTTATGCTATTCTATAATATTGTGTATAGCAATAGTCAGTTTCGATTGAATAATTGAATGCTTTGCTATAGCCTAGTCAGATATCAAGTTATACTCATCCACATAGATCACTAATTGAATAATTGAATGATATGCTGTTCTCCCCCCTGTTTTGGTCCCCAACAAGTGAGTGATATACTACAACTCATTTATCCAACCATGTTGATAGAATTGCTATAAAATCGCTGCTAATTGAGAGTCGCAAACTCAAAGGGAAGCTAAGTGGTGACCATGCGTGTTACAGTACCCCCTATAATTTAAAAAAATTCACGTAGCGTAATTTTTTTTATAGTATAAATATTTTAAAATTATACATTTGACACCCCCATAAAAATACATCGACACCACTCAAAAGTTCTATTTAAGCTATTATTTTGTTTATATTTTGACACCTTCATTACCGGTTTATGGTTTTTGTGTAAACTTATACTCCGTAGAAATGGATCAATTTTATTTTGGAGAAACTATGGCATACACCAATCTATTAAAAAACTCGACTCAAAACACGTCGATACTTGTTTTTATTTAAAGCTCAAATAAATACCAAACTTTTGGCTAAAGATCGAAAAGTTAATCTAGACTGAAATTTTAACCTGTCAATATTTAAAAACTCGTCTCAAAATACGAAAAGTTTAAGTTTTAGTCAAGAAAAATAAAATGTAGACTTCCATATTAGTAGGAACACGAGCAATTCAATAGATTGTGGTCCTTTACTCCTTTAGACGGGCTACACCTTCATCATCTACTAAAATTGAATTCCAAAACATCAGAACGAATGCGACTTATGATCTTAACTAGAGTACGTTAATAAACTATGTGAATAATTCACTTTGAACTTTTTTATTCGTGCATATATGAATTCTTAAGCACAAATATGAAACTACGTTTTTTTTTTATAGTAAAACTTGCGTTTTTAGGATCGAAGCTTACGCTCTACCAAAGGCCACATAATGTCATCAAAGCATTACATACAAGACTGCAAGTTTCATCTTGAAAAAAAGATTATTAGTCACTATTCATGCAGTAACACTGTATAGAATATTCGTAAGTCCGTCTAAACCGATCCTTTGATGCTAAAGATAAGTTTAGTGTGCAGTACAAAGACAGATTGATAACCCATATTTATATTATCCACTGCTATTCCTCCATTTGGCCACTAATTGTTTAAAAACGTGTATCTTATTATGAGTTGTGGATATGATCAACCTTTATGTCAAAGTAATCATTGTATTAAACTATTGATATAGGAGTGGGGAGCATTTGCACAATCAAGGACACGTCACGTAGGGTAACCACCCCCTAACATTAGGCTAAATAAAAACGAGTAAAATATATTTTGATTACTCTAACAATTTTTTTTACACCATTTATAGGAGAAATTAGGTTGTTTTGTAACGTTTTTGTCTTTACTGCTATTTAAGTAACAACGTTAGAGCAATGAACTTGGTATTAGTAATACACTATACTGCAATCATTCATCCTTCTTAGTATCCAAGTCAAAGTCATTTTAGTAATACACTACATAAGTTTGCATGTCCGTTACACTACGACACGGACACGTCAAACATATTTTTTTTTTAAATTTAGGACACGACAAGCAAAGACACAATATTTAATAAAGTTTATAACTATATTTTTCATATATGTGACATATTTTTTTATTTAAACAAAGAAACCACAATACTATTATTTTGATACAAGTGTTATCAAATATGTTATTGACATATTTATGTTAAATTTACATTTTTATATGTCAATTTAGATGAATTTCATGTTAAAAAAATTATAAATTAAACTCATTTTTTGAGTTAGTCGTGTCCTGTTATTGTAAATTGTGTTCGACACGTGTGTACAAGTGATCTAGCACGCGTGTGCAAGTGGGTAAAAGACAAATCATAACGGGCACGTCAATATGCCCGTGTCGAATATGCGATTTGTTATGTCCCACAGGTGTCCGTGTTCTATGTGTGTTCGACTCTTCAAAAGTAAAAAGAAAACCGCATGTCCATAACATAGGAAAGTTATATGAAAAATAAATAAGTAAATGAAGATTCTTTTAATAACCGAATTAATGATTACTCCCTCCATAAACAATAATCCATCATACTCCCTCCGTAAACAATAATCAATTATTAAACCACGTGTTAAGTTTAATCGGATAATAACTTGTATCAAAATTAACGAAATAAAAAATATTAAATTTTAAAAAAATTTATTTTGATAATAAACTATTGTTTTGAGAAGGATGAAATATTATTTTCTCACAAACCAATGTCATGATTTGGTAAATAAGTAAATTTGACTATGTTATTCTTGTTTTTTTTCTTATTGTTCGATCCTTCCTTTCTTTATTATTCCATGAGTAGTGACGGTTGAGGCCGGTTGCCAACACGTCATTATGGTGATATCATTTGTGGTTAATGAATAATTATTTGGTGGACGGTTTAAATTTAACTAGCTTGTCACCCAATAAAAATTAGATACAGTAAAACCTTAATACAGTAATATCGTTGGTAACACGAGAAATTATTACTATAAATAGGTTATTCTTAAATAAATGTTACATATAAAAGTTTTTTTTTTTAAAATAAATTTATAAATATAATATACGATATACGTACCATAATAACATAAACAAAACGTGAAATGTATAAAATTTTAGTTTTAAGGCTCTTATAAAAGAAAACATATACATGTATATAAAAAAATGTAACCATGTCTGTTAATATCAGTATTGAGTTGAAATATTACGTATGTACAAGTTATAAAACGTGATAGTAACGAAAACATTAATTTATCGTCACAAACAACTTACAATGAGTATTTTAATTCATTTTAAACTTAATGTAACAATATATAATATAAACATTTAATATGAAATGTCAATTTATTACTATAATGGGATGAATTTAGTACTAACGAGACCCAAATTTTTTATGAAATATGGTAATAGAGAGTTTATTTCTATTTATAACAGGGTCGGGCTGTGATCGATATTTTTTATAACTATAAAAATTTTATTCTTATATAGAATATTTTTATAGGGAGGTTTTACCGTATTACATTGGAAATCTTGCTAGAGCCACGCTAAGATTAAATGATGTTTTTTCCACTCATTTTTATTTAGACTCATTATTCATAGAGATCTGTTGATTTACCTTGAATTGCATTAACCAAATGACTTTCAACAAGTATCCGCATGCGTGTATGTTAGAAAATCTCTATTTTTAAAATTATTCAAAATTAATTTCATAATATTCTTTTAGTTTTTTTTTTTTTTTTAAATGAAATATTTTTTTAGTTTGATAGACTATTTTTAAGGGTGGGTCTGGTTTATTGAATTTTTTTCTTTTAATTAATGGATTATATGTGTAATGTGCTTTACTGAAAATATTTTCTTATGACTAATGGAGTAATGGATCGCTCCGAGTACTAATGTGTTGATGATTATGGAAATAGTAAAAACAAAATTAAGCGACTTGTCAATCATGAACGAAGCAATTCACAATATTATATTTTTCTATAAGCAAAATTTTAAAATAATATATAATGAACAGTTTGTGGCAACCAAAAAATTGATTAGCTAATGGTTATAAATTATAACAGAATATAAAAAGGCACCAAAATTTGTAAAAGAGTCAGAGGGATCATTAATTTTGTTTTATAATAAGCAGTTAGCATGTACGTCTTCCATAACTTATCTGAGCCGTCTTGGATAAACTTGTCGTCCTTAAAATATTTTATAATTATGCATTACATTTTGGACTAATTTATCATTAAAAAAATAACTAAACAAATTTAGCTTTATTTACAACAACAAAAAGAAAATATTTGATTGACGATGCCGGGTGGTAACTTGAAGTTGATTTATCTAGCCGGAACCAATGGACTGAATTTAATTAAACTAGGCCAATTACTTATTGTTGTCGTTTGTTTGCAACTTGCAAGCAAGTGCAATCTGTTACTAACACGGAAGCAGAGGATCTGACTTTGAGTCAGGGTTACTCTGCTTTCTCCAATTATTGGATCTGTATTTTATTAATAATGTATTGATAAAATAACAGATCCAGTGGTTTAGGAAGCAGAGTAACCATGACTCAGATTCAGGTACTCTGTCGCCTAGTAACACTGATTAATTGGAACTCTTAGTGAAATTAAATAAACCGGATGTTATTGGTATCCATCTGTAAGACTACTATGGAGCTATGGTCCATATTCCGTATCACGTTATTCTAGGTGCATATTCTGTACCAATTTCAAATATGATTGGAATTTTCCTTATTTTGTTTTTGGTTTGAAAGCATATTTCTTATTTATATTTACGGATAGGTGTGGGCACGGGACGGATTGTAGCGAATTTATTTTAATTTTAACCTAATCTGTAAAATAAATGGCAGAACGGATTGATAAAATTTAAATCTCAACTCAACCCAATCCAACCCGTTACAATTAAAACTTCAATCCAACCTAATCCAACCCGCAAAATAAATTGCGGGTTGTGTTTAGATTGATTCTTAAATTTTTATTTTGGTCCTACATTTTTCTTAGTTTGCATAATCAACTCAAATTTTAAAATAAATTGAATATTTGAAACAGAAATATAAATTAAAGTCAATCAAAGTACGTTTAGAACATTTACGAACAAGTAATAAAACTAAAATATAACAATAATTAAAGGTTGGTATATTAAAATAGTATATATATATTGCGGGTTGAAACGGATTGAAACGGATTAACCCGCGGTTTGTGAATCTCAGCCCTAACGCAACCCGCAAAATATATAGCGGATTGGGGCGGGACAGATTGATTTTTTTTTTATATTCAACCCACCCCAATTCATACAAATTGGGTTACGAGACACATTTACGGATTTTTTTCCACTCCCTATGCCAAGTGTGAAACCATAAGCAATGGGTTGTTCTCCAACTCTCATTAAGTCATGCATTTGTACATACGTGGTGCTATTTGTGAGGCTAAATTTAATATATTCTTTTTTGCTTATTTGATGAAACTCTTTAAAAATACATGGGGGATTTCATTTTTACACTTTTGTCAACTCATTTATTAAAAACAAAAGTTATGTCTTTGTTTCACTTAAGTCAAGTGTCAAATTTTTTTTAAAAAAAAACGGACTTTCAAATTGGAAAACACTGCCCAAGTAAAAGTGTAAATGCAATTATGCAACTTCACATTTATACAAGTCTGGCTTCTTTCGAACATATGCACTCATAAACACCCAATAACATATACAAAAAGACTTGCATACACATCATGTGCACGCCATAAATACTTCTTAAAGTCAAAGTAAATACTATCAAATTAAACATCCATGTGTTGTCAAATCGACAGATCCAAACATTGTTAAAACTCAATATCAGGACAAACACTACAATTATGATATAACAAAAATATACGTGTATCTATCATCTTTGCTTTTATTCTTCGACGATGCTGACCGGAGGACAAATCTTTGAAAAAATGCGGATCTCCGATGGGGAGGTGATGTCCACGGTAATCTGTGATGTATGAGGAAGTGGTTGTCGCGGAGGAAGATAGATAAAATAGAGAAAGACAATGAGGATGATCATGACCACTTTAATCGGTGTGAGGTTGCGTTAAGAAAAAGATACAACAAATATTTGGACTAAACTGAAATAAGTGGCTAAATCTTTATGTTTTTTCCAAAAATAAAGTCATTAATATAGTTATAAACAGTGGTAGGCAAAAAATCTGCAAACCCAACCCGTTACCCAACCGTACGGATTGAGGCGGGTTGGGGTCGGTTGAGTGTAAAAGAATATCAATCTGTCCCGTCTCAATCCGCTATATATTTTGCGAGTTGGGTTTGGGTTGAAGTTTTCAAACCGCGGGTTAATCCGTCCCAACATTTCAACCCGTAATATATATAATTATAAATATGTATATTTACATTGTGTGTATTTCAGAATCTTCGATTCTTGTTATATTTTAGTTTTATTAAATGTTCATGAATTTTCTAAACATATTTTGATTGGTTTTAATTTATATTTCTCTTTAAAAAATTAAATTTATTTTAAAATTTAGGTTAATTATGCAAATTATGAAAAATAAATGACCGAAATAAAAATATAAGAATCAATCTCAACCAAACCCACTCCAATCCGCAATTTATTTTGCGGGTTAGGTTAGAGTTTTAATTGTAACAAATTAAGTTGACATTTAAATTTTATCAACCTGTCTCACTCCGGTTCGCCATTTATTTTACGAGTTGGGTGATGATTGAGATTAATCCGCCCTGTACCCACCCCTATTTATAAGTATATGTAGTTTTGTTTTATAAAAAAAATTGTAGTATTGTTTGATAAAAAAATAAAAAATTACATAGTAGTAAAAAGTAATTGTTGTTAGTTTATATTTCAAAAAAGGGAAATCTTAAAAAAAATGTCACTTCTCAAATTATATTTTTCCGATAGTAGCATTTTTTTTGTAATATAATTTGATATTGAATACTTTTTAATAATTTCCCCTAAATTATTTGAGAGAGTTTTATAAAAGATACATATTTATCAAACTCAAAACATATAGTAATTTCGTAATAATCAAGTAATGGTTATTTTTTATACCAAAAGACTTGGGTCACGCTTTTCAAGAAGTCCCCATCCCCACTTTAATATCATCTTCCATATAACCCAAATGGATAAATCAACATATCATATACGTACATTTAAACATACTTAAGTTAAAAGTTAAATCAACATAACTTCGTATACAACACGTACAAAAATTATAATAACATAAAAAGACTAGTTTAAATACATAAGTGGTCCCTAATCATTTGGATCAATTTTATTTTAACACTTATGTTTTCAAATTTATCCCTTAATCCAAAACCCTATAAATATGATCATTTATAATGAAATATCACCATCCACAAATAATGAGAAGTATAGGTATTAAGAAATAGGAGCAGTTGTAAATAAGCATGTCCACAACAAACGCACCAATATGCTTATATTCTAAACATATACACATTTTTTTAATACGCAGCATAGTATATTGTATAAAAAAAATGGTGTATATTGTCATCTTTAAAATATTTTATTTCTCTTGTTAGCATATCTAACTAGATATCTAAGAAAAACTTACTTAATAGGATTATTTACAAGAAACTCAATTGTTATTTTCACCGTAAATATCTTACTATACTGCATAGTGTATCTGCCACAATAGTAATATACAGTCAATGTATAGTATATCTAGAATAATATATGCAAACGACGTGATCATTGATGAACATGACCCTTGCCGCTCCGCCTGTGTGTCGTGTTAGTCTTTTAGACTGAAAGATTATGTGGCTGTCTAATCACTTATTATTATTATTGTTTTTTTTTTGTTTCGTTGTGTTTTGTTGCCATTTAGGAGTGTTGTATGTTTTGAGTGACTGTTTAGTTATTTCTATTTTGGACAACACAATTATTTTGGTGTGTAGAGAATACTGAATCTCTACACCCATTCTATTTTGCTCACTATATGAATACTATAGTATTTAATGTACGAAAATACTCCGCACGGGTGTACAATTAGATCAAATCCATCCCCTTCTTTAAATCTAATTGACCAATTCTACTAAATTAATTCATTTACAAGGAATAATAATATCTCAACTTAAAACTCTAAGGACCAAAGTGTAGATCACCCAAAATGAACACTATAAATACTGACCTATACTACACTATCTCCCACATCAAAGTGCTCAATTTTCCTTCTTTTGGGTTTATTCCTCTCAATCTATACATATATAGTATCTAATTTAAGTTTAAATAAAATTGCTAAATAGTGGGGGAATAAAAATAAAAATAAAAATAAAAACAACACTGCCCTGGATCAAAATATTTAAAAAACTTATATGGATCTTGAATATTCTCTTGCATTTTGCTCTACCACTAATCATTATTGTGACTCATCATCATCTGTATCTATATATATTGAGAGTAAAAATATAATCAGTAACAGTTTAATTAAAGTGGTGATTAAACTCAAGGACTCTGTTAAACCCTCTTTTTACTGCCCAGTTTTTTACAGTCATGGATGATTGAACTGAATTTGCACAATCCATTGAATTATTTTTAATCTCTCTATTTTTGGGAAATATGTCTTGCTGTGTATTGCTTAATTCTCCGCCTCGATTTCAAATGGCTTCGGTTTTTTCCGCTTCTTTGCCCATTGATGGAGATCAACATTATAGGTATTTTTCACTCTCTCTATTTATTAAAAAATATTAGTTTTATTATTATGAATTATTATGTTGCTGAAAAGCTATTATCTGTTATTTGTTGGTAGAATTTTGTATTCAATTTATTAATTTGTGTGTAGTGGGAAAATTTTGAGGTGTGTAATATGCTATTATTAGGATTTATGATATTTTAAAAGTGGAAGGTAATAGATACTTTACTAAATTGGGAGTAACATGTAAGTTTTTAACGTTTTAAGGCTATTTATTTGTTATTTGTTGGTCAAATTTTGTATTTAATTAATATGGGGGTGTTGTATATAATGTGTGTGTATAAAGTGGTAAAATTTTGAGGTGTGTGATGTGCTATTATTAGGATATATGATTATGAAAAAGAGGAAGGTAATAGATACTCTATTATTAGATAGGGGGTAACATGTGAAAATTTTAAGGTGTGAGGACCAAATTTGACAACCTTTTGACTATAAAGAATTTTGGGGAGAAAGTGAAATAGGGACTGATTAACTACTACTTTAACTTGTACTCCACTTAATTACTGACTATTACTGTTTGTGTTTATTTGTAGAGTAACATTGAATAGAGACAGGGTTATATACAAAAAAAGTTTATTTGTAGAGTAATATTGAATAGAGACAGGGTTATATTTGTATTAGATGTGTTTGGGTGTGTATCTTTTTAGAGTAATATTTGAGAATCTTTCTATGTGGGAGTTGAGTTTGTTAGGTGTTTCATTAATATAGTGTGGTGTATTAGTTTAATGACCAGAAAAAATAGCATAAAGTAGATTATCACTTTGCTCTGCTGTTTTATGTAGATTTTAACTTGTTATGGAACGTAGTTTAGGCGCTTATGGCCTGTAATATTATAGAATTTTGAAAGGAGAAAATGAAATAGGGACTGACTAACTACTACTTTAACTTGTACCACTTAATAACTAACTAATGCTGTTTGTGTTTATTTGTGGAGTAATATTGAATAGGGACAGGGTTATGTTTGTATTAGACGTGTTTGGGTGTGTATCTGTTTAGAGTAATTTTTGAGAATATTTCTATGTGGGAGTTGAGTTTGTTACTTTGTTAGGTGTTTCATCAATGCTGTGTGGTGCAATGGGAAAATGATTAGGAAAAGAATATACAGTAGTATAAACTATAAAGTGGATTATCCCTTTTATGCTCTGCTACTTTATGGAGAGTTTTAACTTATCGTGGAACTTAGTTTAGGCGCTTATGGCCTGTAATTATAAAGAATTTTAGAAGGAGAAAATGAAATAGGGACTGACTAACTGCTACTTTAACTTGTACCACTTAACTATTACTGTTGTGTTTATTTGTGGAGTAATATTGAATAGAGACAGGGTTATATTTGTATTAGATGTGTTTAGGTGTGTATCTTTTTTGAGTAGTTTTTGAGAATCTTTCTATGTGGAAGTTGAGTTTGTTACTTTGTTAGGTGTTTCATTATTGTTGTGTGGTGTAATGGAAAATGACCAGGAAAAATAGCATAAGTGGATTATCCCTTTTATGCTGTTATTTTATGGGGAGTTTAACTTATTATGGAACGTAGTTTAGGCGTATATGGCTTGTTATAAATCTAACTCTCCTCATGATTAACATTTTGCTATGTGAAATATAAAATGCACAAATGGGAAATTATCAGATTATTGTTGATTATTTATGGAAAGAGACAAATAGACAGAGAAATGAAGAGAAGAAGTTATAGCTTAAGAGACAACATATAGTAAACGACACTTGAGATATTACTTGAACTGTTTGATCGCATTAAGATACATATACACAAAATCAACTCATTAAGTTAATTTACTTTATCCGTGATCAACAATGGAATTTAGATTTCTAATACAGTCAAATTATTGACGAAAAACCTGCAAAATATAATTGGTTTCCAAACTTTGGTGTATTTGGGTGTTTGTACAGTTGGTATTAGGCCCCCTTTCTTTAGGAACAGGGGAGTATATATTATATTTCTGGTGTTTGGCAAATGTTGTGGCATGTTTAAATGGAGAGGCTATTTAGTGGATGGCTGTATCGTATATACATCTAGAAATAGTTCGTGACATATTTGCTCATTCAATTAAGTTGTTCTCATTCAATTAAGTATTCACTCAGTAGTGTATGTTGTTCATAAGTGGAATATGCATCTAGAAAAAGTGGAAATATACTTTTCATATTTTAATCCCTTGTTTTTTCTTTTTCCGGTTCAGATTCGAGTATAATCGTTCTTGTTTGAATGGAGATGAGAAAGTGAGGAAAAACAAATATCCTATCACCATGATTAATTTGGAGAAAAAGAGGAGATTAGGCTTTTGCCCTCAGGCTAGCTCATCGGTAGCAACTGCGAGAACTGCAGCTTCTCCAAATTTATATCAAGAGGTTTGTTTTTAATTGATTTTTAACTCTTCATACTAGATACTGTTTCCTATGGAACAAGTGAACAACGTCAATGTTGCTCAGAGACTTCCCCTTTACGATTGTGTGTTTTATATATGTACATGATATTAATAGGATTCAACTATTCAATTTTAAATGCTCTAAAACTTTAACAGGTACTTGAGGCTGCCAGGGAAAAGTTTACTCGGGAAATATATTTCCAATCCAAGGACAAAGACATCTCTCTTGCAAAGGTTCTTATTTTCTCCATTAGCTGAGAAATATAGCATCTGTTTGGTTCTGTTTTCTCTTATCTTTTTAGTATTTCACGGCTTTCTTGTCTGAAATGATGAAACTTTTGGAATCTGGACTGCTTTCATGTTTTTGAAAATTCCTTGAGAAATGAAAAAGGTGAACTTAAATCATAATAATCTACTCTTTTTGGGGGGCTCTAAAGGTGGATTGATTCAGTAAAAAAAATCTTGCTACGGTTAGAAAAGTGGAGACTAATCTGCGCAGCTTGTATCCATCTTGTGTTTCTGTTTTCTGTCATGTTGAAAATATCTAAAATAACAAACAAATGAAACAGTAAATCTGTTAGTCTTCAAGTCGAGTGGAACTATCAGTTCTTGGTATATACTCACAGCTATGCTCTCCACCAACACTTAAAAATAATGCGAAAAAACCAGACCTCTAAAATGTACCTTTTGAGCAACTTTAGAATATGCATCCAACGATCTGTATGGCGTAATTATTAGTGGCTCAGTCATTTATATAGATACAATCACGCATTCACTAAATATTCATAAGTGAATTGTATGACATTTAAGGATCAGTTGGTGTGTCTTCATTTAAAAGCTTTCGAAATTGATAATCTTTTTTATGCAGTGGTGCATGCCAGTATTTAAAAGCTCTTTAAGCTTAAGGTCTTCAACAACGATTTGAGTTATTTGTTTTGCAGTAGAATTCCTCTGGGATGCATATTTTTCTCTATTGTATATTAACTTTTTATTATCCCATGCCCTTGTGCAGGCCCTTCTGTATATTGCAGCCGAAGATGAGGCATTAATCGCTTTAAATCGAGAAAAAGATGCACGTTCCCTTCAAAGTGAAAGGAGAAATACTACAAATTTATCTACCTGCCAAGACTGGGATTCCTTAGATACAATGCCTCTGGGTGGAAAGACAATTAGTGAGTGGCTAAAAGAATTAGAAACTATCGCTGAAGAAGTAAAGGTGGAGTTAACTTCGAGAGAGATAGGTTGCCATTTAGGCGAAGTCTTAGAGGCGGTGAATTTGATACTTTTTGAGATGAGAGGTTTTAGAAGGCCATCGGTACTTATAGATCCAAAAGACTCATATTTGAACTCAGTTCTGAAGTCTGGATGTGGTAGTGGTAAGATATCTATACGGAGAAGTACATTAATAGTCCCCGTATTTTTGGATAAAAATTCATTCTATTCTGGTAGTTACAATTGCAAGACAAATGGTCCTTTTACTTTAGCTAGAACTTCTATTAGGTCCCCATAGTTTCAGCCGAAACACTATTACCCTTTATTTGATTAAGTTCTATTAATTGGCCCCATTTTTAAATAGGTCATAAAATTGGTCTCCATAATAAGGGACTACTGGTGTAACTTACTGGAACTATGAGGAGGGTACTGGTGTACTTGAAACTATGGAGACCATCCCGTATCTTATAGACTAATATTGTTACAATTGAATCTAATGGAGTTATGGAAATCTCTCTAAGTATGGGGCCATTGGTATAATTCTTCCCACAGTCTGACCCTTAAATTACATGCTTACTGATGTTTCTTTATTTATGGCCATATGTTTGGGGATTTTATAGTTCGTTTGATACTTATATCTCAAGTCTTAACCCACTCCACCTCTATTTACTATACGTTTTTTACTTTGTTGGCAGCAATTTTGCTTAGTGTAATTTACATTGAGGTTTGTCGAAGACTTAATCTAACCATTCTGGGATCTCGAGTTGGGGAAGAGTTTTTGATTTGGCCCCAAACTGGAAACCCTGAGGTTTGTTTATCTTTCTAGCTCTAGGCTGTTATTATGAGGCTTCATATGCATCTAGCCAATTTTTTTTTTAGAATATTCAGTTTCTAACTCCCTATTAGAGAATCAGACATACATGTTTTCAAAATTAATGGATTTTCCTTCTTTTAGGAGCTCTTTAAGGTAACTTCAGGGCACAGCTTGTTTGGGCTTGTTAATGGGAGCTGCGTAGATAATCCGAGGTCGAAGGCTTCAGATTTGAGCAGCAAATCGCTTTCAGGACTTGATATTGCGACAAATCGAGATATTATCGGAATATCTCTGGCCAATTTAATTGTACGTTATTATACGTAACATGTTTGGATTTGCACCAATTATCTATACCAGTCATTGTTTGCTTAAACTGTGTGAACTATAAAACATTTATGGCAAGGCTTTTTAAACGGTACTAGCCATTGGAAATTTGCACAGATAGGCCAATATGACATTGACACTATAAAGATGCCATAACCAGGAAGACATTATCGATAATCTCCAAAAGTTTGTAGTGTCAAAATATTACTCACTATGAGGTACTTTGCGGCCACTAGATTTTATGTTATGCAAAAACTCACTTTCTTCTTGAGCCTTTTAGATAGATAAAAACTCATATGGTGCACAGTATCAATTTTGTGTTAACGATATCTAAGGGGTGGTCCTAGATAGTCAACATGGAAAGTTCATAATTTACTGACCCAAAACACTTAATCCTAGGATACGATCCAAAAGCTGTTTTACAGAACCAAACACCAAACAAGTATTTGGTTTGGGTACAAATACATGTTTTGAAAAACATATCCACAAACTGTCCTGGAAACTAGTTTTAAAGACTCGGCCCTAAATTCTCCGTAATGTCGCAGAGGCTTCACTGGAAACGTGCGTCGAGAACCACTCATGGTTTGATGTTAACCTCTCCACTTAGGCCTATTCATGATGCTAATGACAATTTGAGCATCAATAGCTCTAAAGTTCCTTTGGTGCGTCCCCAAGATTTAAGGTACCCATTCTATGCTCCTTTGTGGGATTGTTTCGTTACTTCTTTTTCTTTTCTGATTAGACAAGATCTTTTCTCTTATCCCTACAGGTTCAAGATGCATGAGAAAGGGAAGAATTGTGAATATGGACGCGTGACATAATTTATCTATTTTTATAAGATTTTTTTTCCAAACGAAATGTTTATACGTAAAATCTACAAAGGACAAATTAATTTTATGGGGATGACCTATATTGAAAGGCTTACGTTGAGCGTCTATTTAGATTTTTCAACAAACTAAAATTTCTAATCACCTCATATGCAGATAAATAAGATTTCAACCTTATTTGCACTGGGGATATATTTTCAGATACTATACTTGTATAATTTGCTCTTTTGGGCCAAATATCAATGCAGGATCCTCGTAAATATCACTTAACTATTTTTGTATAGTCCATGTCATATAGACCCTTAGAACATGTTGTTCAGACAACTTTAGGCGGTTAAACATCTAAAGTGTAGGTATTAGAGCTTTCTGCTATATTCATCGACAACCAAGTACACATCAAATTCTAGTAGTGGTATTTGAGTTAGGGGTTTGGTTGTAAACTTCATCAAAACAGTCTAGAACTGTTATTTTTTATCAAATAATGTGTACATCATCAATTACACATGTATCCTAATTATACTCCTAAAATAGGAAATGGGTTGTTAAAATGAAAGCGTAAATTTGATTAGGGTGCACAATTTCATGACTATTAGCAACAAGGGGCAAATTAATTTTGTAAGACTTTATTGATTTACCATTTATCGAGGGTGTTTGAAATTATTTTAGACGTGGAAAAAAGTGAGATTTAGACTTCCAATTTATCATGGGTGTTTGAAACCTTTAGTTATCTGATTCATCTTGCTGTTCTCTGCGGGGATGATATGGTACTTTTGTTAAGACTGAATTCTTATTCAAATAATAAAAAAAAAATTGCAGCATAAACTTTTAAAGCTCATCTTCACGTGAATCAGTTGCTTGATTTTCATAAAATACAAAACCAGTCATTATCTTTGAGGTTCTATTTATTCTTATGCAGTCATTTACTTGGGTCTCATTCTTACAATCTGACTAATTCCCCAGTACATTGTATCAAAAATCAGAATATGAGGAGCTCGGAGTAGATTTCTTCTCAGTAGAGGCTCTTAATCCGCGAATATTAATAGAATACTGAATACTTTTTCCAGTGCACTTTCTTTTTGTCTTTCTAGATAACATCATATGACTCATCTGCTAGACTGCTAGTAAGCCAGAGGTCCCTTTTTTTGGCTTCCCTGAATCTTACCAACCAAAAGGAAAAATATGTAACTGTTCTTTGTGGAGTTTCAGACTAGTGCATAGGATTAACATCCCCCTTCTCCAACTCTTTGATATCTTTATCTGCAAGATAGCTTGATCCGCAATAGCTTGATATGCAAAAATATCTCTCCCCTGCCTTTTTTCTCTTAAAAAAGAAAAAAAACATTATATTTGTATTAGATTTTTTCAACATCACAGGACTCGAGCTACTTATTGGTGAACATAGTTGTTATGTTGACTTATGTTTATAAAATAGTGCCATGCAAGCCTTCTTAAAAATACTCTTTTTTAGGCTGGCTATCATGGCTTCAGAAAGACTATTGATTCTTCAGCCACATAATTGGGCTTTGAGGAGAGACCATGGCATGATGTTATACTATAGCAGGTACACAATCTTATGTGTTTCTTAAGTTCAGATTATACAGTTTGCCTCAGTTTCTTTGTTTCTTGGAAATTAAAAATTTGAAACTTTCAAGAAATCCTTTTTGTTCTCATAAATTTCATGTTTAATGAAGAATTCTTTCTTAACCGGTCTCTCTCTCAATCTAGTTTATTGTCAGTAGTCTTATTTTTAGATGTAATACATCAGACGTGCTTCGAACAGTTCTCAAAATCAAACTCCACCTAGTTTCAATTCACTTGCATGTTTCTTGATGACCAAATTGTCTTCGTTTTTGTTGCCTATTTTAGCCCTTTCTTATTTTAACTTGACTTTCTTTTTGGATCATAGGGAATATGAGGCTGCGGTTCAAGAGCTTAGCATTTGCATGGCCTTTGCTCCTGAGGAAGAGGCAGCAATCTTAGAACCTTTTGTTGAAAAGTTGCATTTATTGCGCGTGGAATCATCATGGACATCATTGGGGCACAAAGGTCCGTTAACAGTTATCTAACCCTACTTGTAACAACTGTGTTCTAAATTCCGTAGAAGTTTTCTTAATATTTGGGTATAGTCAGATGTATCACAATTTCGCAAAAAAATAGTCTTCTTAAACTTGTCTGTGCTATATGTTGTACATCTACTGGTAAAATGGCAATGCTGGGAATATCATGTACCCTTGAATCGTAGTCTAGACCATAGTTGTAATTGAATGTGTTTAAAGAGTTTTGTTTCAGCAATTTATTTTTTTGCTTGTTGGATCATAAATTTTCTGGTATCATCTGCATTTTTGTAAATTATTGGCCTTTTTTTCTGACCAATGGATCTGCTTTTTGTCGGCTCTTCAAAGTTAAAAGTGGGTTTCAGTTGAAACCTGAAGAAATATAACATTTGCTTGTATTTAAAATATATGCAAAGATGACCGAGCCAAATTTGGTCTTAGATCAGCGGCGAGTGATGGGTAATGAAAAGTCAAATTCTAGACTCACATTCTTTTCATATAAAACCGCAGTTCAAAGCTTATCCGATCCCCAACCTGTTACTTCCTTTTTATTGGAAATCTATAAAACCTTTTCATGCTCATCTGATTTATAATATGTATTGATCGAGTGGCATTCTATCTTAGAAATCGTGCCATTAAGTTCTCTGATTAGCGAAAGATGGATAAAGATGCTAGAACTGATCGGACATGAGCATGACTAACTTTCATGGTTTTGTCACTTTGGCGAACATTCAAATGTTTTGTCACTTGGAAGAAATGAAATGGGTTTTTATCAGGTCTATATTCTTTTAAATTGATAAGTTGATATTTCATAATCAGATGTTCATATTTCTATATTCTTTCTGCCATTCTCTTCCAACAAGAATCATAGCAGCTGCAGACCTCTAAACTTATAAGTAGGGAATTCGTTTACAACGAGTGAACCCAAACAGACCCCCAGCATGATTTCCACTATAGTCTTTACTATTCGGCATCAGGGACAATGTCCAAAACATACAATTGATTAAAATATATTACCAAAACATACAACAGCTAAAAATTTCTTCTCAAAACATACAAACATACAAACATATAATTACACATATAAAAAACAAAACCGGTATGGTACGGTATGGTACGATACCGGTCCCGGGTACTGATACCATACCGTTATCAGTACCGGTACTAAAAAAAATGGTAAAAAAAAAAGAAAAAAGAAAAATGTTCAAAAAAGTCGAGAATCCAAAAAAACCCAAAAAATGTTGAAAAAACCTTCAAAAAAACCGAAAACCCGAAAACCCCCAAAAAAATCGTAAAAACTAAAAAAAAAAAAACAAGAAAAATCCAAAATTACAAAAAGAATGAAAAAAGTTCACAAAAGTCGAGAACCCGAAAAAACCCAAAAGTGCTGAAAAACATTTAAAAAGGTCGGGAATCCGAAAAAAAACCCAAAAAAATGGTAAAAAAAAAACCAAGAAAATTTCAAAATCACAAAAAAAAAAAAAAAAAAAAAAATTCAAAAACGTCCAGAATCCGAAAAAACCCAAAAAAATGCTGAAAAAACCTTTAAAAATGTCGGAAACCCGAAAAAACCCAAAAAAATGGTAAAAAAAAAAAAAAAAACCAAGAAAAATCCAAAATCACAAAAAAAAATTAAAAAAGTTCAAAAAAATCGAGAACACGAAAAAACCCAAAAAAGGTCGGAAAACCCTTTAAAATAGTCAGGAACTCGAAAAAACCCAAAAAATGTTTTTTAAAAAATCCAAAATTAAAAAAATTTAAAGAAGTTCGAAAAGGCCCGAAAATTCGATTGTGTATACATTTTTCTTATTTTCTATGCACTTTTCTTATTTTTTATACATTCTTTTGTATTGTGTATGTAATTTTTTGTATTATGTATGCACTTTTCTGATTGTGTATGTCATTTTCTCGATTGTTTATGCACTTTTTTGGATTGTGCATGCACTTTTTTATATCGTGTATGCATTGTTTTATATTATTTATGCACTTTTTTATATTATTTTTGCATTTTTTTTATATTGTTTTTGCATTTTTTTGTATTGTTTATTCACTTTTTTATATTATGTATGCATTTTTTTGTATTGTATATACAATTTTCTCGATTGTGTATGCATTTTTTTGGATTATTTATGTCTCTTTCTTATTGTGTATGCATTTTTTTATATTGTGTATGTTCTTTTTTGTATTGTGTATGTATTTTTTTTATATTATTTATGTATTTTTTTATATTGTGTATGCACTATTTTATATTATGTATGCACTTATTTGTATTGTTTATGCAATTTTTTTATATTTTCTATTCAGTTTTTTGTACTGTGTATGCACTTTTTTATTTAAAATTTTGTCGTATCGTTGTATCCATATAAGCTACCAATGTGTATAAACAATTGCAAAAAACTGCATATACAATGTGAAAAAAAAGTATATACAGAATAAAAAAAAAATGCATACAAAAAAAAAGTGCATACACAATATAAAAAAAATATATACACTATAAAAAGTGCATACATAATCGAGAAAAGTGTATACACACTATAAAAAAGTACATACACAGTTCAAAAAAGTGCATAAAAAAAAAAAGTAAAAACACGATATAAAAAATGCATACACAATAAAAAAATTGTATACACAATAAAAAAATTGTATACACAATAAAAAAAATTAATAAATAATACAAAAAAATACATACACAATACAAAAAAGTGCATACACAATCCAAAAAATTGCATACATAATCGAGAAAAATGTATATACAATAAAAAAAGGTGCATACACAATATAAAAAAGTGAATAAACAATAAAAAAAATGCATAAAAAATAGAAAATAGTGTATACACAATATAAAAATGTGCATAAATAATATAAAAAATTGCATAAATAATATTAAAAAATACATACACAATAAAAAAAAAGGCATACATAATCCAAAAAAATGCATGCACAATCGAGAAAAATGCATACACAATCCAAAAAAATTCATACACAATCGAGAAAAGCGCATATACAATAAGAAAAGTACATACATAATATAAAAAACTGCATACACAATATAAAAAAGTGCATACACAATACAAAAAAGAGCATATACAATAAAAAAGTGTATACACAATATCAAAAAGTGTATACACAATCAAACACAGTGCATACAAAATATAAAAAAGTGTATAAATAATATAAAAAAGTGCATAAACAATCCAAAAAAAATTCATAAACAATCGAGAAAATGGCATAAACAATAATAAAAATGCATACATACCACAAAAAAGTGCAACACAATGCAAAAAAGTGAATACACAATAAAAAAAAAATGTATACACGATACAAAAAAGTGCATGCACTATATAAAAAAATACATACACAATATAAAAAGTGCATACACAATCCAAAAATATATATACACAATCGAGAAAATTGTATAAACAATACAAAAAATTGTATACACAATATAAAAAAGTGCATAAATAATACAAAAAAATGCATAAACAATAGAAAATAGTGCATAAACAATATTAAAAAATGCATAAGTAATATAAAAAAATGCATAGACAATACAAAAAATTGTATACACAATATAAAAAAGTGCATGCATAATAAGAAAGAGGCATAGCTAATCCAAAATAATGAATATACAATCGAGAAAAGTGTATACACAATCCAAAAAAATTCATACACAGTCGAGAAAATGGCATACACAATAAGAAAAATACATACATAATACAAAAAATAACATACACAATACAAAAAAAAATGCATAAAAAATAAGAAAAATACCTACGCAATAAGAAAAATGTACAAACAATCGAATTTTCCGGCTTTTTCGAACTTTTTTTCATTTTTTTGTGATTTTGTTTTTTTAATTTTGTTACCATTTTCCGGGTCCCGACTTTTTTGAACGTTTTTTCATTTTTTTTGTGATTTTAGATTTTTCTTGGGTTTTTTTTTAAATATTTTACCACTTTTTGGGTTCCCGACTTTTTTGAACTTTTTTCATTTTTTTTTGATTTTGGATTTTTAGTTTTGTCTTGGTTTTTTTAAATATTTTTCGGGTTCCCGACCTTTTTAAAGGTTTTTTCAATATTTTTTGAGTTTTTTCGGGTTTTCGATTTTTTTGAACTTTTTTTTATTTTTTTTGTGAAATTGGATTTTTCTTGTTTTTTTTTGTTTTTTACCATTTTTTTGGGGTTTTTTTGAGTTCCCGGTTTTTTTAAGGCTTTTTCAGTGTTTTTTTGGGTTTTTTCGGGGTTCTCGACTTTTTTAAACTTTTTTCATTTATTTTTTTTTGGATTTTTCTTGGGTTTTTTTTTTTGGGTTTTTTTGGGTTCTCGATTTTTTTTTTTGGATTTTTCTTTTTTTTTTAATACCATTTTTTTGCGTTTTTTTGTTGTTCCCGACTTTTTTGAAGATTTTTTCAGTCTTTTTCGGGTTTTTTCGGGTTCTCAATGCTTTTGAATTTTTTTTATTTTTTTTTGTGATTTTGGAATTTTCTTGTTTGTTTTATTTTACCATTTTCTTTGCGATTTTTTTGGGATTTTTTCGGGTTCCCGACTTTTTTTAAAGGTTTTTTGAGTCTTTTTTGGGTTTTTTCGGGTTCTCGATTTATTTGAACTTTTTTCATTTTTTGTGTAATTTTCGATTTTTCTTGATTTTTTTAACCATTTTTTTGGTGTTTTTTCAGGTTTCTGACTTTTTAAAGGATTTTTCAACATTTTTTTGGTATTTTCGAATTGTTTTTTTCTGTTTTGTTTTTTGTTTTTTTTGTTATTATATTATTTTTTTAGTTTACCCTATTTTTTATTTTTTATTGGGTAATTAGGTGGAAGACCAATACTTAATTATGTTTTGGAGTTTAACAAATTATTAAATAATTTTGTTTCTACATACCAATCATATTAACTCTATATTTATTAGACTTGTATGTTTTGAGAATAAAAATTTTGATTTGTAGTTTTTAGTAATTAAAGTTGAAAAGTTGTATGTTTTGATAATTTTCCCAAAGAGTAAAACCATATCTTTATATTCTTAAAAATAAGGATCACAGTTCACACTTGGCGATGATAATGATTATACTGAAGTTACAAAAAAGTAGATTGAACTTTAGATCAAACCGTAAGTGTCAATAGTTGATTTCACTATTTCACACACTGTGACATACTTGTAAGTAAGACGGACTTCATAAAATGAACTCATATACCCTTAGATTTTTTATTAATAGTGGAGTAGATTTTTTAAAACTACCTTTCCAACCAAGTCCAACTCGAGACTTGTCCTTTGTTTTTTCTAATTATATCAAGCCAGGACGGTCGAGGATCAAAGACTTTACTTTAGCTCAGCCGTGAAGAACGGATAGAAGTAAATTGAAGTCGTTGCCAGTCAGGATTAACATTATGTGGTCGCAAATTTAATCTAGAAAAAAGTTTTGATATGACAATCTTTAAACTTTTATTTTATTGTAGTATTGTACTTTCAAAGTGAATCTTTACACTACGTCAAAATTCGTCATTTAAAAGTTACCAATTGGACGGAGAGAATATGGATTTTGTATTACTAGTTTCTAAATTTTATTTTAAACAGGAAAATGTTTTCCATCACTAAATTTTAAATTCCAAACCCTTTACTCACGGATGTGGAAAATTAGTTATACAATTTTATTTTTTATTATAATTTTGAAAAACATTTTTTTATTTAATAGCATGATTATATTTCACTTAATCAGGACCTAAAGTTTGAATAATTTGTATACAAAATGTCCAATACATACCACTTTTTAGACTTATTTTCCATAAGGACACTAAAAAAACATTTGGTTTCCATTAATTCACCCGTATGAAAGCCCGATTATTTCTTTTTTTTTTTTAATTCACGTTCTCTCCCCTTTGCATATCAAAGAGTTCAGATCTCTTCCTCCCATCTCTCTCTATCCATGGCGGACTTCTCCTCCTCCGCACCATCTCTCTATATACTGGCTCCACAAAGGTTCTGTTTGACAACATTTTTTGACATGAGACTTGAAATACATAAAAATACATAGGTATTACCCAAATTTATATGTAAAATGAATAACCACCGGGAGGTAGCATTCCTAATTCATGTCTAAGACTATATTAGCAATATACCAAATTATACTTTAGAGCTCTCATTTGTCTCTTTTCTTTATGCTCTCGCACCAATACAAATCGGAATATAATAATTTTATATATACAGTATGTATGTAATTATATACTCCAGATATGTGTATATACGTTTATATATATATATATATATATATGTGTGTATATATACATATTAAAATAATATATATACATATATAATTATGTATTTCGCTAATTTACTTATTATGGATATAAAAGTAAATTTGTAAAATAGTTTGAACACAATAAAAATCAAACAAATATTTCATTGGTATTCATGTATGTACGTTTAATCCGAATGTATTGATAGTCCTATTACTATCAATACTGTAACCAAACGAGCCCTTTATGCACTATTATGAACTTGCATTTTATTATGCACTTTAATAGACTTTATGCACTTTAGTAAGCAATTAATGGACTTTAAGCACTTTAAACTCAACGTTATGCATTTTATTATGCACTTTAGTGAACCTTATACACTTTAGTGGACTTAATGTAATTTTTATGCACTCGTATGCACTTTTTATTAATCGTAAGCACATTTTATGAATTTTTTATGCACTTTTTATGGATCTTTTTTGCACATTTTATACACTTTTTATTGCCTCGTATACACCTTTTATTCAATTTTTATCGATCATATGCACTTTTTATGCACTATTGACTTGTATGAATTTTTTATGCACCCGTATGCATTTTTTATGCACATATATGCACTTTTTATTGACTCGTATGCACTTTTGATCAACTCGTATGCACTATTTATGTACTTTTATCGACTTTTATACACTTTTTATCCCCTCGTATGCACTTTTTATGCACTTTTATCTACCATTATGCATTTTTTATGTATTTTTTATTGACCTGTATGCACCTTTATTTACCCTTTTGCCCTTTATATGCATTTTTTATGCACCGTTTATGCACTTTCTACCGATTGTTTATGCACCTTTATGCATTGTTTATACACTTTTTATGCATTTTTTATAACTTTTTATGCACTTTTTATACACTTTTATGCACTTGTATGCACTTTTTATATACTATTTATGCACTTTTATCGACGCTTATGCACTTTTTATGCACTTTTTAATTTTTGATATTTTTTAGGTTTTTTTAATTTTTCAGAAATTTTCATTTTTATTTTATTTATTTCATATTTTTCTGAATTTTTTAAATTTATTTAAATTAAATTTTCTATTTTTTGTTAATTATTTTGAAATTTTAATATATTTTTCATTTTTTATACACCTTTTTTGCACCAGTATGCACTTTTCAGCCCATTTTATGTATCCGTATGCCCTTTTAATGCATCTGTATACACTTTTTATGCAATCGTATGCAATTTATATGCATATTTTATGCACCCGTATGCATCTTTTATGCACATTTTATGCACTTTTATCAACTCGTATGTACTTTTTAATTTTTTAACTTTTTTATAAAAAAAATTAATTTTTTTTGGCAATTTTTGATTTTGATTTTATTTTATTGAGTTTTATTTTTTTATATAGATCTTTTTGAATTTATATATATTTTTTCAAATTTAATATTATGCAATTTTATTGACGTATATGCACTTTTGAATTTTTTGTGTATTTTTTCAAAAAAAAAAATTCGAATTAAAATTTTATTTTTATTAATTTTCTATTTTATTTTTAAATATTTTGAAATTTTGATATATTTTTCATGACTTTTGATTTTAGAGAGAGAAAGTGACTGTTTTATATATTAAATGATTTTTAGCATTATATACTTTCTAAAAAGTAGGCTATTGGGAAACTCCATCTTTTGAAAGTGTCTGTATGAACAATAAAGTATTAAAAAAGTGATCTATTGATTATTGTCCTTAACTTGTATGGTACTACTCAGAGCATTCTCATCTGTGTAAATTTCTTTTATATGTATCTATAAGGTTATATAGCGAGATAAGTCTAAAAAAATGAAACACTACACAACAGTCAAATATATATATGATATATATGACATTAAAATAATAAAGAAAAAATATTTTTTTTAATGGAATCTTGATTTGTTATTTGTTTACGGTCATCAAAGGGCTAAAATCCCTAACTTTTCTTTCCTTTGATTCATCCCCAGTGAAATGCCATCGCATCATGTTCTCAGTTTTTTCTCATCCCTACACCGATACTCCTCGGATCCTCTGTTTTGATTTGAGTTTTCACTTGATCAGTTTTTGTACTTGCACATATATATAAATATATGTATATATGAAATCGAGAAGTACGCTGTGGAGTAATGACTTAGAAAAAATCAGACGAGTGAGAAGAACGGTAGGTCATTAATGGATAATATTATAGGGAGAAAAAAGATAATATGAGTACTACATCCTATAAGATGGGTTTTATTGGAGTAAGAATATGTAGGTCACAATTTAAGTGAGATAAAGTAAAGTGGAAAGTGAAGAGGGGATAGAGAGGTGCACTTTCTTTGAGGAATAAAATAATAATAAAAGTGCTATAATTTTTTAGAAAACCTCTCTACATGTATACAGTAATCCAATAAAATTTTATATTTTAAAGAATCTTTAAGTCTACAGAGATACCGATGGGTAACACTTTTTGAATATATTGTACAAAGTTATATATATACAACAATTCAACCGGACTGTTTGTATAAGTTCATCGCTGAAAATCAGTTGTGTTGGAATTAGAGGAAAACAACTTTTTTACATAATAGTAAATTGATCAAATGTTACCAAATAGAATACCCAATGATAAATTATAAATAGAAGCATGTACTCATTCCGTCCGTAAATAAGTGTTTATTATGAAAAAACGTACAACTTTGATATCAAATTTGTCATGCATGGATTGTTGAAAAAAATACTTTCAAAATCTAATCACATAATTCATGATTAAAAATATATAATATGGAATTTTTACATTTTCAATTCCGATAATTTAAATACTATAAATTTTGGATTGTCAAAAGTTGCATATTTTTGTAGAGAGGAAAACACTGGTATCAGTCTGGAATGGAAGCTCTGGACCAACACAACAGCAGCAACCCAATAGAGAATTTATGGTCAGAAATCCGAGACCTAACTCTCGGAACAACCCCGCAAATCTACCGTTTCCAAACCCCACCTACCCCACTCACCTTCCTCCGTAACCACGTCTCGCAAAACAAACCATGCATCATATCGAACGCTGTTACGCACTGGCCTTCACTCTCGTTATGGTCCCAATCAGACTCCATACTCCTACACTCTCTCTCTAAATCCTATGTTTCTATACATCTCACTCCAGATGGAAAGGCTGATGCACTTGCACCTTGCCCAGACCGAGACCGAGAGTTGTGTTTTGCTTCGGCGTTTGTGGAGCGTGTTTTGTTTGCACGTGCGTTGGAGATGATTAGGTCGAGTGATAGTGGTGGTGGGTTTGTAGCTTATGCTCAACAGCAGAATGATTGTTTTAGGGAGGAGTACTCTCCGCTTTTAGGTGAGTTTTGGTTATCGATTCTTAAGCTTAAGTTTTTTGTATATCTGGCACTGTTTTAATAAAATAGTTTATTATTAGGTAAAGCGTTTTTGCAAAAGGTATGCTAGAAGCATTATTGCAAGACCTATGCTACGTAAGAAGCTTAGGATTTTAGGGACCTAAAAAGCGGAAAACGAGCTTTTTAAGGTTTTTTTGAATCAAACCTTTTTACTACGAAGTGGGCTTTTTAAATTGGTGATATCTAGTCAAACCGATAGGAAATTTATTGGTTTTGACCAATATAAGGGCGGACTAACGTTATGGGGTTGCACAAAAGCAAAGTGTTATTTTACGGGATAGCTAAATTCATCGTTTTAAATTATTTTTAAAAAATTATAGATGTTTTTTCAGCATTTTCGTAATTTGCGGGGTTGCAAGTGTAACCTTTGTCCTACATTGTTTCTGCTCGCTATTGGTGGACAGCCGGAAAGACATCGTTTTTGTTTGGTTTGGTTCGGTTTCGACCAAAATAATAATTGTAACTGAACAGGGGAAGAACTAGTAGAAGGATTAAAGGGACTACATCGCCCCAATATTTACGAAAAAACGATCTTTTACCATGTCTTTTGATAATTATAATAGATGTACTTTGGAATATTCTGGAATCCAATTCGTCAAAACACTAATACTGACAGTATTTGATAAATATAATAACTTATAATAGGTTTTTTTTTTTCTTTTTTCTTATAATAGGTTATTTGATAATTATAAATGAAAATACGTTACTTGATTTGATTAGGACAGTATTTTCTTTTAATCTGTATTTCAGTAGATTGTTAATAATCTATTATTTATAATTATTCTCTTGTTATGAAGGAGTAGTTGAACTACTTTTGATGCTAATAAGTGCTTTTGTATTCAATCACACATTGTACAGTAAAATAGATCAGTATAGTTAGCTGATGTATATGATAATGCTTTAAGCCAAAAGAAATATAATGTTGTATAGTAATTCATTATTTCATGTTTATGTATGTATGTTATCTCCGTTCCATTATGTTTCAGAAATATTTTCCATTTCCATGACTATCAAAATAACTCATGTAATCAAATTTTACTTCTTGGTTTCAGGGGACTGCGAGCCACATATTCCCTGGGCCAGTGAGGCGCTTGGGTGCCTGCCCGAGGCAGTGAATTTGTGGTTAGGGAACGAGTTGTCAGAGACATCGTTTCACAAGGATCATTACGAGAATATATATGCAGTCGTCACAGGAGAGAAGCATTTTTTATTGCTTCCACCTACAGATTTTCATCGGATGTACATTCGTGATTATCCGGCTGCAAACTATCGCTACTGTAAGGTTCGTTTTATAATGTCTAGATTTATGGTAATATTTTGTGTTGGGTTTAGGAAAATGATAGGCAAATGTTTGAGTTTGATAGAGAAGTAATGATGAACATGGAGAACCGTATGAAAAATCCAGTTACATACTATCTCCAAATAAAAACCCTCGTTTAGGAATACCAATGATTGAACTTTTTAGATTATAAAGGCACACCTCAAATAGTCAAAATGAGTTTATTGTTACAGCATTCAATTAGAAACTCTTAACATAGGATCACAAAATATAAAAAATAAAACTCGTATTTTAATTACTATCTTGGAAAGTAACACTTGTTTAGAGACATCCCTACAGTATGCACTTTAATTCGGAAATCCTGAGCTGTTGAAGAGTTTGTGATACACCAATGTGAAAGGATGCATTGTATTTATTATTAGTTCTTACTAATCATCTTAATCAGTAATTTGAGGATTATGACATTCCCTATACCCGAGCCACCACATTGGCCACACGCTATGCCACAAGGGTAAGTCAGTACTTTTGCATAATCATCATCTTTCCTCTCACAAATAGAGGCCGATGAGGTGGAAAAGCAAAACCTGTAACTTGAGTTCTACCGTGCAGGACAGTGGAGAGTTCACATTGGAGGTGGAGGATCCAGTGAGGCAAGTGCCTTGGAGCAGTGTGGATCCATACCCTTCGGCAAAGGATAGAGAGAGAGAAATGACAAAGTTCCCTTTGTATTTCAATGGACCAAAGCCGTTTGAGGTTACGGTTAAGGCTGGAGAAATTCTTTACTTGTAAGATCTCCCACTACCATTGTTATTCTCTTTCCGCACCGGTGTCTTTAGGTCTTGAAAATGACTATTGACAACATAGTTTATTAAAGCTAGTAATTGTGGTTTTTCTTTTCGGGATGTCTTGGAGAAGGAAGATATAGGGAGTATAATGATTTTTCGTTTAAGTTAGACCCAATTGGCAATTTAGGTGTCCAGGTAATTTAACTATGAATCTAGGGATTCAAATTAAAGTTAGTCTTTAATCACGAATCTATGCCTTGTATTTTCTCGCACAAACTTATTCTTTTGGAAATTATATACTTAGTTTTGGCTCTAATAATTTTATAATATAGCATAATACTGGGTTAAGTGAACTCATTTTAATATTTAATCCCTTTTGGTATTATTGGAAGTTGATTTTAGGCTAATATTCTGATTTCATCTTAATCCAAATATCCATCTTATTTCTTAGAATTTTTCATTGGTTAATTGAGTTCCTTTGCACTGTCGCACCACTGGCCTTTTAGGCTTTTGTCTATTGCATACACATTTTAAATACTGTTACTCATTAGATGCATCACTAAAGTTTCCTTTTCTATCTGGGGTGCTTTCTGTTTTTCCCTTTATAATTTCTTTTTACAGCATTTGCATATTAAATTGTGTTTCTTCTATGAATCTAGTTGTTCCTTTGCAATCATTTGCTTTTCTGGTACCCAATAAGTATATGTTAACAATGAGTTTGGGTACCATACATCAAAGAAGTATGTACTGCGAACACTTGTATGGTCAGACCGTATATGTTCACTCTTCTCAAGCCTTTTATGACCGACCCACAGGATCAATCCACACAAGAGTATATGCACTTTTTATACAAATTGTCTGTGAAACTGTTTATGTTCACTCTTCCCAACTTTTTATTACCAAAATCCACAGGATCTTACCACACTAGAGTTGTACACTTTCTGTACATGATTGTCTGTGCATAAAATATTTCCATCTGTCTCCTTAAAATACTGAATTAGTTATCTGTTATATCATACTGTTTATTTCTTGTTTCTATCACAAAATGATCCCCTATTTGTTTTTGTTTTTTATAGTAAAATCACGAAAATGTCCTTGTTCCTCACTAGATCCTAATTGCCAGATTGATTATTTAGTTTATATTGTTGCTGAGATGATGGAATTTGTGCAGGCCGAGTATGTGGTTTCACCATGTTAGGCAGAGTCCTGATAGCAGAGGGCGCACAATTGCCGTGAACTATTGTAATTACCCTTTTTCCACCATTCTGTCCATAAGTTCTACTCTTGGCAAGAAATCTTGAAACTAAGCTCTTAGCTTTGTCTGTGGCAGGGTATGATATGCAGTTCGACATAAAATACGCCTACTTCAATTTCTTGCGCTCAATTCCATATCCACCATCCTATGACCAGGCAATCGGGAAAATTACATGCCTTGAGTCATCATCATATAAATCCAATACAGATACAGCAGAGAAACTAGATACCGACCTTGTGGTAGATGACAACTCATAAAGTTGAGAAGATTGAGTGCTCATCATTTTTGTTAGGTCGTATATATTGGAATGAAAAGCATATTCTGAGTTGATGCAATTTTTCGATTGAGATGAAACTAATGTTTTGCATCGATAGATTTTGAATTGGTTGATGTCTTGGAATCAAGATCCTCTTTGTGGGTATTATGTGTCCTGCTATTTAAATTCTTATAGAGGACAACAACTCAAGGCAAAGCGCGTGTGGGAGGTGTATACAATATTTATCTACTTCTCGGAGACTATGTTGATAAAAAAGAACCACTTCCCAATGTTCTGCACATTCTGTTTTTTTGAATGATTCTATGTTTCTCGGAGATGATTTCATATCTTCAGCATCGGAAAGACAATATTGCTAGCCAAATAACTAATGACTCGACTCTTTCAGTTTCTCTGTACACAAGGAAATCGGAAATCTATAGAGAATACGTGTTGTTAGTTTTTGGACAAATTAAAAGTAACTTGTAAGTTTGTGGTTTGATTTACAGCCAAAATGATTAGTGTTTGATTAGATGACAACTTACTTTTTTATTCTTTTGCAGTTTCTAAGCTTGTTAAAGAATGGGTAATTTGTTGGTATTATTTACATTTTTTGGCCATCATCTCTCTTTAGCTTCTTTATAAATAAAAGGGCAATTCATTCCTAACGTCTTAATAGATCTTTTATGTTATAAATACATGTATGTTAGATGAAATTTGGAGAACGGTTGAATAGGGAAATTGCTGACTAGAACGGATTATGACAGAGCATAACCTTAATGTTATAAGAGGAATCCGAGTATATATGTTAAGAGTCTCTTCAAAACAATAACCTAGTCATTAGATTCAACAAAATTGTTAAATAGTCTGGTTCTTTGCTATCGAACACTTGCTACAACTCAAAAGCAAACAGTCTATATAATTTATAAATGCCAAGCAAATGCAAAAAACATTTTAACACTCTTCTTATCCTTTCCCTTTTGAACTGGCCTCCAAGTCAAATTCTGCAACTACGCATGCACTCGAAAAGATGCGATCTTTGAAGAACCAAATATAAATGTATACCACCTTTTGATCAGCTCAACTGCTCAACAATGCTATTGTGAATAAAAACTAAATCATAATACAGGTTCAGTCAACTATCTTTTGTACAGGTGTGCTCGAGAAAATATGTCCAAAATTGATCTGTGACTCTTTGTTGATCATAGGCTCGACGGGACGAGTCACACGAGGAATAATCCCCATGCCTGCTTGCTTTTGCCTGTAAGTTGCCCAAGTCACCAAATATAGCCCCGCGACAATTAAAATTCCACCCAAAATGCTGTTTTCACATGTAAGATCAAGGACGAGCATTAGATTAGGACATCAGTCTTATTTTACTCAGAAAGTTTTCTAGATTGTGTTGGTAATGATTTTGAAAATTGCAAAAAAAAGAGCAGAAAAGAATTTGTCTTGTTGGTTTCAAGAACAGCTTTAGAGAATTATCCTAAAGAACCTCTAATTTCATAAGGCTATATAAAGGAAAATACAGAATTCCATTTTTTTCTACATAGAAAGTAACGAGATAAAAAGCAACACGAACATGATTGAGTAATCAAATTTTGTTCAATGTTTTGAAATTTATGAAGGAACATCAACAAGAGAATGCAAATTGACATTTCTGGTTCAAGAGCCATATGTCTTACACGCTTTTTTGTTATACTAAGTGGTTCTGAAAACAGGGAGGCATCAGAAGATGTGTTTTGACGAATTGGATTCCAGAATATCCCAAAACACCCCCCTTTTTTAGTTCTCTTTAATTGTGTTCCACATTTCATTGATCGAGTTTCAAACCATTGTACACGTTCACAAAAGTGAAAGCAATAGTCTGATAAAAAACTGAATAAATCCTCACTTTTCTACATTACTTCTTTGAACATCGACCACTATTATAAAGAATTAATCAGGCTAGCCATAAGATGCTATAATGGAAATTGAGGTGTTGAGAGCAAACCTTCCTAAATAAATAGGGCTTCCAAGGAAAATTCTTGAGAGCAAGGCAGATATAGCAGGTTGAAGAGGATTGTAAAGAGCAACTAAAGCAGGTCCCAATATTTTGTTGGACCACGTCAGCAGTGTATAATTCAGAGCCGATGCAACAATTCCCTGAAGTTGCCAGCAGAATTTAGAATCAAATGAGACTGTAATGATAAAGTGTAATACATAAGCATTAAACTTCATTCGGTCATGTAGATGTTTCAAACAATCTTAGTATTTACAAGTGAGCATTCTTCTTTTCGAATCTCTGGACTCAGTAGGCTTTATTAATCACTGAGATATACAGACTTGCTCAAAATCACTATGTATGCTATTGGCTCATTCTTATTCAGTTACCGAAAGAGTAAATGGTATTATCTGAATAGTTACAAGGGGGGAAACAAATACTTACAGCATAAAGTACTGCAAAAGTCTCTGATTGTGTTAAACTCCAATCCGTTGATTCATCGGTCACAAAGAAAGCTGTAACTATCATAAAGAGGACGCCAAAGAAGTATGAAAATGCTGTCACTGTTAGGCTGGCAGGATACTTTGCAAGCACTGGAGCCTGTTCAGTTACGAAGCAAGTAGACAAATATATCATAATTAAAATTTTAAAAAAAAATTACTCTACTCCTTGAAGAAGTATACAAACAGAAAAAGATAACAAAATCACACAATTATCCACATCATCGCTTTTACTGAGAAGGGCGCACTAGTCAACAAACATCATCATGCCATATTTTTAATAGAAAACAAAATGACTGTTAACAAAGCATAACTATCAAGTTTTTATAGTTTTCACATTATTCTACATCTTCCATCACAATGGGGGATAAATTATGATGTACTAACAATTAGTGGTATAATCAAGTACCTGAATGGATAAATAAGTTGCCATGCACATACAGTTTCCAATTAAACATAACACACCAAGGTGCCAATAGTCAATGCCAAGCTCCATAAAACTAGAAAGCAACCAACCCACAGGTTCTGGCTGAGCTTTTGCACTATTTTCAACAGCTTCTGCAAATTCCGAGTCATTATCCCCGAAAATTGCTGGACCTCGGAACAAAACCATATAAATGGCTCCTAAAACACACACGAGAGTGCCTCCAACCTTCACCTGACCTTCAACTCTAAGCAGGTTCACTGTTTCTGTACTGCATCAATAAGATTTACTTACCATAATGAAGGAGAACAAACCAAAGCAAGACACTGTTGAGGAACAACACTGAAAATAATATCTTCCAAAGAGAAAGAATACTGGATGAAGACGAAATAGTTTTAGAATATCATAAGAGAAGGAAATGACTGAACTTACCCCATTATTACAGCTAATATAAACGTAAACACTGGGGTTGCTGGCTGTATAGCTGCAGCATAAGTTGGATTCGTATACCCAAGGCCTATCAGAAATAAAAGCTGGTTCCCAAATATCCTGTACCCATAGGAGAATATATGACATTTAATACTTTATAAATAATAAAAGCATCTTCAGAAACAAAATCCAGATCATCCCAATAATAAAGTAACGAGTAAGGATGCTACTCTATTTCACTAACCCAGTTAATCCAAGGAAGACGAACGACAAGAGGATCTGCCGGGTCAAAGGTGGTCTAATTTTTCTGCAAGCACAAAATGATATTCTTTTTAATCAGGGTATAACTACAAATTTAACAGCTAAGACCATAAGCAAGTTAGTGCCATCACCACAATCGTGTAGATAGCTAGTTATAATTATTACTCCATTTGTTAAGACTCTTTATTATAGTCCAGCAATTACAATTTCAAAAAATATATGTAGATAGAAGACATTACAAAATACAGGGTGAACATGCTAAGCCTGAGGATTATATTCAACATTACAAAATACAGGGTGAACATGCTAAGCCTGAGGATTATATTCAACATTAAAAACCACAAGATGATGAAGGGGCAATCATCAACAATGCCCTTTTTCCAGAATATGTAACATATAAGCATTAAGGATTAGGCAATGAGTCCTTAAAACTATCAGTGCCTTTAGACACAGTGGTAGAAGAGAATGATAAATCGTGCAATGGTAGCCAAATGAAGATTTATGTGATTCACTTATTCAACATGCTAAGCTAATTTTCCCCAGAGAGCTTCCACTCTAATATAAGATAAAAAAACACATAGTCACGGCTGGACATTATGTGTGTGTGTATGGAGAAATGCTATCACTATATAAGTTTGTGTAAGCGTAATGGTTTGCTCGCAATTATGTGATTTGAAATAATTCTAAGTGTCTTCTTATCTAACGAGTCATTGAAGCTGAAGTGTGACTACCATAATAAAATTATGTTCTGCAAAATCACTATTTCCTACGCCCCTCCCTCTCTCTGTATATATATATGGGTTCACGTCTCAACTACTGGCACGTGTATTCAATTGCCAAAAAACAACATTTCCACTTTCAAAACTACAAACTCTGAAAAAGGTGTTGGGACAGTGTACCAAACAACAAGTTTGATTGTTAACACATAATATAAAAATTACAAGGGATGATATGTTTCAGAATGTAAGTGAACAATATTAAGCATTTTTCTTTATAGTCTCATTAAGAACTAAAATACAAGTCACTGCTAGTCTGATATAAGTGTTCATCAGCACCTCACATATTTTATGTTAGTATACTCTTCTTGTTTGACACAACAAAATCATATTCACGTTTTCCGCCTTCCCAAACCAGGATTGGTTCAGAGGAGTGGCCGAAGTTCATGTTTCAAATTTTTTGTTCGCATCCGGGAAAACCAAAATGCTATAATAAAGAGGATTTGCCTAAAATATTTGGTTAAAAAATGATATTTCGTTCATTTGTCAAATTAGTCACGACTAGCGCATGTCATCAGTCCATTAGTGGAAGAACAAAGATATTGCGACAGGACTACACCACTGCAATCTAAAGATACTTATTTTTTTCTTTGTATTCTAATAAATAATTACCTCTCTTAACCTTTTAGTACCCCGCATAATAACAAAAAATAATTGACATGGCATTTAACCCCTCCCGTTATGAGAATTCAGGTTTTGGCAATACTAAAATATTCAAACCCATATACATCACCTTTTTCTCAACATTCATGGAATTTATTCCATTGCTTGATCTTAACCTTCATAATACAATTCAATCTCCCTAACTACTCACGTACATTCGAAAAGGGATGAATGCTAAAAAACCCGATCAAAATCTAAATTAACCACACAAACAAACAACAAAGTGATGGGGTGGAACATGGAAGGAACTAAGTGGACACAGCCAACACAAAAGTAAATTCATTCTATGTATTTTGATTATAAAATCTTCAAAAATTAGCGTTCCAACCCTCCCATATTATGAAAAGAACTCGTACAGAGTATGAAAAAAGAATCATATAGAACATCAACCTCTCCCATTTAAAATTCCGGATTACTTCCCCTGCGACGATATATGTATCTATCTATCCTTTTATATCCCTAGAAGACCGATCAAAATCTGAAATAGCCACACAAACAAAAAAGGAAGCGAGAGTACATGCATCCAGGAGGCTACATCACCCCTATATTTTATATAAAAACAAAAAATATTTTGAAATATTTTAGAATATTATATTCAGAGGAGGAGCTAGGAGGGGGCTGGCAGGGGAAATAACCCCCTCATTTTTTTTAAAAATTATACCTCGAAAGTGTAAATTTTGGATTTATATCATAAAAACAGCGATTTAGCCCCCCCGTAATATTATTTTGGAGATTCAGCCCCTCTCACTTATTCATCCCGGCTCCGCCACTGCGTATATTTTGAAGTAATTACTTTCTGGGAATTTCATCACCCCCATTATACAATCCTAGCTTCACCACTGTACAGTATGTATGTATCTATATAGGGAGACAGTAACTTATCACGGAAGAAGGCAATGGTAGCGACAAATAATCACCTTAACTAGTCACGTGCATTCGAAAAGCGATAACTGCTAAAAGACCAATCAAAATTATATACACACATTTATATATATATATATATGTATAGCTAGCTATAAAAGAGAAGGAGAGAGAGGGAGGGGGGGTAAAGTGACTTGTCACGGAAGAAAGCGAGGGGAGCGAGGATGAAGAGGGCGAGGAGATCTCGGAACAAGCAGAAGACGAGACGGTTGATACCGACATTGAGTGCGACCTTAGTGATGACGTGTGCACCTCCGTAAAATAGCTGCACCATCACCATCGCACCTTGTGCACGTGACACCTCATTTTTAAACACCACCATCCTTTCTTTCTCTCTCTCTCTCTCTCTCTCTCTTTTATATAGTAATACTAGTATATTTATGTAACGTATTTATGGTTTTTATGTGGAGTTGTCTTCGCCATCTATTTGTTGCTTTTTTGATCTGATTTGTTTTGACTATCTACTTATAATATCAAATACTTTACGTAGACCATGTAGTTATAATATGTAATATAAGTATAGTCTACGTAAATCAATGTATTATTTCATATATTGTCATGGTCATGTTGTCATGGGTTTCAGTTTTTTCATATGTATTTGTATTTTTTTTTTTTTTTGTAAATAAATATATTATTTTATTTTTAAAGTATTTGTTCAATGTTAAATTTGAACATTTATATATATTTTCATGTTTAATTGATTGTTTGACAATTTATAAGGTAGTAATATTAGTAAATACCCCAAAAATATAAAAAGGTCAAAATTTGCGGATTTTTTTAACAAACATATTAGAAATAAAATAGTACGATGATTTACAAAAAAAAAAGATCGATTTTTTTTTTTTTACGAATTCATATGAAAAAACTAAAAACCCGATGAAAATCTGACAATTCAAACTTGATAAAATTTGAACGCGTAGTAGTATAATATTGTTTTGTTTTGGGAAAGAAATTTGTTTTGTACCTTTAACCGATAAACTTTACTGTTTTGGTACAGAGCCTTAAATTAGTTTAATTTGGGTCTTTACTCATCTATTTTCACATAATTAGAGGATTTGTGTGAAATGAAATGACAACAGTTACAGTCACGTAAGACTATCAGATAGGTTGGGCAATTTCGTCAATGTCTATCAAAAATAGATCCCAAAATACAAGATATGATGACTTGTCAATTTATTGTTGTCATGAAATAGGTATGTAAGGATCCGAAATTGTAAAACAGGACCAGATTGGGAGGTTTAGATTCCTATTACAAAAGCATGAAGACAAAGTTACGGTTAAAATTTATTTGCGGTATAGGTATGGACAGTCTTGCAGATCAGATGGCGACTGAATTTTGGGTTTCGAATTATGTAATAAATTAATTCAGGCGATCAATGGCTTAGATGGAGAAGGTTTGTTAGCATACTTTGTACTGTAGGATTTCATAGCAAGGCATTTTAGTTAGTCATGGAAAACAGAATGGCGTTGCCCAGGCGACTGAGACAAATAGATGTAAAACATAGGATTATTCATGTAGTTAAATCTTACACACAGATCATTTGAAAATCCAATCAACACCATGAATCATCCCACAAATACTATGTTTGGATCGATAAATATGGTCAGGATTATTAGTGAAACGGAATAACAAATGATCCCAAAATGGTGTATTTACAATACCATACCATGGCGGTATGGTATTAGTAGTCCCGAGACTACATATGAAGGGTCATTCGTAATCGCACTTGGAGTTATAGTCCCGGCACTACGAGTCCCACAACCAAACGAGGCCTGAATGCACATTTTCATATCTATATTCAGAAATTCTTCAAACATTTCTCTCCCAAAAGTCTTTCCAGTACGTAACAAATAACGGATATGAGTAAAACAAAAGGCATCCTTAGAAGACAACATTAAGCTTATAATACTATCAACTGACAACAGGCAACATCTTATATCCATTAAGTAGCAGTATCTTCAAAATAACGTAAATAAAAATAGCAAACTGTTGTTACTACAAGAAGTTAGATTCCTAAAATAGTCCTTATCTGATCAGGAGGATGCCTTGCCAATGACTTTGGATCAGGATACTGATTTTTTGGATCCGTAACAGCAGTATAAATAATTTCATAAGCATCTGCGAGTGACTTAGCTACTAGTACACAAGCTTTGGATCTCAATTTCGGCACTTGCATTTGTTCAAACTCTGGCAAAGGGCTTTCGCTTCCTAAAATCAATCCGAAAAAGGCCTTTAAACACTCAGAGAGAGAAGACGGAGACGTGTCTTCCACTTCAGATAATGGAGTTCCATCGGTGATCATTGAGTTGTGGAAGTGAGTCATCTTGTTCGACAAGCCACAGCGGCTTAAAATGTCATCAACCTCTTTACCTACGAGACCATTTAAGTGCTTTTCTGTCATGGTTTCGAGTTTTTTCACATATTCTGATGCAACCTCATGTCGTACTAATGGGTCTTGGATTGCACACAAGCAATTGATGAGAAAAATCTTCGAGGGAGTTTCACCAGTCTGCACAGAAAAAATTCTCAAATTATAAACAAATACTGGCTTAGCATCACAAAGGTAAAAATCAAATAATTTTTATGTGAAATTTCACAGAAGACCAATCTATTTACCGGTGACCGGAGCAATATTGAAGTCAGGTTATGGACATACAACACACACACAAGAGCAATAATTGCTGGATAATTGGTGGAACTGTGCAGGATTTACCTGGACTAACAATTGGCCCAACTCCCATCTCAGTTAGGTCTGTTTTTTACCCAATTACCTATAACTTGTGCACGAACCTGTGTTGAATTTGCGATTACTAAACCACCAAATTTAATCAACTACATTGGTTAATAACTCAAATAAGGATTCTGAAGTCTGAACTACTTTCTCGAAAGCATATTGAACACCAAATGACTTAAAAAGCCAAGTCCCTATTGTAAAAAAACTTTGTTTTTAAGTGTACGTGATGTAATGATTTACGTGTTATAGGAAAAACATTCCGTAACTAAGATAATTGGAACGAAGAATACCTTCCTACAGACCTCAAGTAACGATTTCGAAAGCTGGACTACTGTCTCGAAGGCATACTAAACTTAGATGGATTATATGCTATGTCCCATTCTAACAATCTTTTTTATTTATTTTCTGTTGTGATGAAATGATTTATGTGATCCTTATAGCCTCAATAGGGAAAACCGTCCGCAACTAAGATAGAAAATGCAAATATGGGCATCAGAGAAAAGAATATCTTCCAACAGACAGACTAAATGAACACAGGAAAGAAATATCGACAGTGAAGCATGTTGTAGAACACTAGATGAAATAGTATTTAACACTAAAATAAAATCATAGCCTAAAGACATTAGAAACAATTTTTCGAAACGAACTTTAGAAAATTAACCACATGAAACCATAGTGTGAATATCAGTACTTGTAAGTGGCTGACGTTAAATGCAAAGTTTTTGGAATTCCGTTGTAAACGAACTCTAGAAAATTAACCACATGAACCATAGTGTGAATATCCGTACTTGTAAGTATATTGCAGTCAAACAATGTTTTTAGGACTCCATTGTAAACGCTGTTTACCATGTTCCTATGGCCCTATCAACCTACTCCCTTTATTATAAAAATACCATACTTGGCAGAAGGTGGTAATGTAGCTACAATGTAGGTATAGAAGTGGATTTGCAAGCACAAGTACATACCAGCGACTTTGATATAGAGCTGCTATGTGTCAAGATGGCATCAACGGATGATTTATTGAATTGTCCTGGGTCAGAACTAGTTCTATTTCTTCTGGAAGAACTAATGGATCCTTTAGATTTATGTGCCTCAGCTGCTTGTTCACATACCTACCAAAATTTAGTAACGGATGTTGAATTAGATAGAGAAAAGTGATCTATCAAGATCATGCAACAATTGCTCTAGAAAGCAACAAAATTTCAGAGTGACCCCAAGCATGCCAACCAAAAATGATTTCATATAACACTAATATGCATAGGAATAAGTGGATAACATTCAGAAGTATGCCTCACTGAATACATAGTATTCCCTTTGTCCCTGAGTAACAGATGATAGACAAAATTACTAATTTTACCTCTCTTCTAAATCACGTAGGTTTTAAAGTTACAGACTACGAAACAAGTACAGAATACCTGTTTTCTCTGCCATCTTTCATGATTGATAAATTTTAATTTTTTTTTATGGCAATCAAAAACTTGCAGCCCTTCCATTACCTCTTTTGTTTTGTGATTATTTTAAATTATTGATCAAACAAGTCCACTGCTTCTTCAACTTTTATACTAAAAATATATATGAGGGGTAGTCTAGTCACGAAATAATCGTTGTTTAAAAGGATTGCCCCTAAAAGGGCACACCTGATTGGGGACAGAGGGAGTATTTGTAAGGTTTAATTAACTTCAGATAACAAACACTAGGATAGAGGCGCTCACTTGACAGGATAAAAAGTTCTCAGGTCATTCAATAAAATAAGAAAATAACATCCTGAAAAAAAGATAACAAAACCACCTGAACAATTGGATCTAGTAATGCTGATATCACAGAGTCAAAGACATGTATATTCCCTGATGCAGAAACCATCATGCCGTTATGAGTCTCTATTATTTCAAGCAGCAAAGATACTCCTTCACGAACGGCAGGTGGTGGGGAAAGATCCACAGAAACAAGTGGAGGGTACCGTAAAAGTTTATCTCCTCGAGTTTTCAGAATATCGAAAAATGTTTTCTGAGCAGCATCTTTTAATGCCCATAACGTGTTGCACAGAGAAGTTTCTCTTCCAAGCAACTCAGAAATCTGGACATAAGCATAAAAAGTTAAGATAAAAGAAAGCAAACAAAAAAAGAACAAATCACTCCATCGATAGAAGGCGCGTTTGATTGCGTACAAAAGTGTACCTTTCTGGTTGATGTGGAGAAGTTTTCTTTGTTGTTATATTTATAAATGTTATGGGTGTATTTGGTAAAAATTGAAAAAGTAAACTCTGTATCAGTACCTCGTATTAAATAGTTGAACACATCTCTGAAAAAAGTAAGATCTGTTTACTTAATAAAACGCATGCTCTTTTGCTTTTAAAACACAAAAAAACTTTCCATGTGTCAACCAAATAACCACGATATGCTTGTGCTTTCAATTGCAAGATTAAGAAAACAAAGTTCCCCAAACAATATAATTATTTTTCAACTCACAGTATGGCTGTAGAACTCGAGTGTATTGCTAAGTTTGTATGATACTATAATATTGGGCTGCGATTGCAAAACTTGTTCTACCCTAACTTTAAAGGGCCGGCAAACCCCTTCGAAAATCCTGTCCAGAACAAATGTCAAATCATTTTCTGTCTTTCCTAAGTCGCTTCCGAAGCCTGTAGAGAATCGCCGTGCGGTTGGACCAGTATCAACCACTGCGTCTGGATCTAATAATGCTAATACAAGCTCTCTTTCAGACGCTAAAGCCTGCATTAACCAAAAAGTTATAATTAAAAATGAAAATTCAGTCATGAGATGGGGTAAAAAGAAAAAAAATGGCAAAAGCAACCAGCCCTCTTCCCCACAAATGAGTATAGCAACACCCTGTTTGTCATTGGGTACTAATAGTTTAAGTCTACATGGAGTACTGAGGGAACTCTTTACAGACAAAAATTGTATTAAAGGGTTCTGTGAAGATATCGGCATTTTACAAGTAGAACCTCTAATACAATTTTTGTCTGTGAAGATATCGGCTTTGGGTATACACACGAGTACTTTGAAAACACCGACGTACCCATACCGCGTACCAGGTACTTTGGGTGTACACCGGGTACTTACATATTTAACAATAATATATATTAATAGCATATATTATTAGGTATATAGATGCAATTGGCTCATATATAAGAATGAGATATTATGAGGGATGTATGAGACATTTTGAGAGTATTTTGAGTTCGTTTCCCTATCATTCTCTTTCTATTTCATTTGGAGGTTGTTGAAAAACACCCTAACTACCCATCGTACTTGTACCGTTAACATTCCAAAATCAGCATATTCCCGTACCCTCTCCTACTCAAGATTCCTAGCTCTTTTGAAAAGGACTTCATTAAGACCAACTCTGCCAGCTTATGATATAAGCAATACTGTTTTTCCTTATCTAAACTCTTATAAACAATAACTCTGGATTCTAAGTTCTGAACACATGGTCTCGAATGTAGCAACATAAAGAGCAAAAACGAGATAAATATTTCACTAATATTTCAAATTCAGAAAAATACATGCCTACCTGATGTAGCCAACCAAGCATGTCGCCTACATAACGTAGGGGATCATGAGCATGCACTTCAATGGGCCTAGGCATTCCACCAGGTCCGCCACGTGTCAAAGCACTTATAAACCTTCTAAATAATGCATTATGCCTCATATTTGCCACCTAAGTGAAAAAACCTTGAGCAGGTTAACTGCAAGCAAACTAGGCAGATTTATTGATCTAAGATGACAATGCAATAAATTCTAGATGGAATTACCTCTTCAGCACAATACTTAAAGAGGACAGGCCTTTCTTTAAGGCAACGTACTGCTGTTCTCAGAAGTTCACTGACTTCGGGATTGTCAGTGTCACCCAGTCTCCTACACTCTGCCTGAACCCATCTAGAAGAGAAAGAAACCACCATCGACATAAAATAAGTCAATCCACAAAAATATGATAAACGCAATAAAAAATAATATGAAGGAAAATATTACGGATAACAAAGACTACTAAGCTCAATGGATAGAGAAAAATCATGTTTTATATTTTGGTCGGTATGTTGCAAACTTATATACAGCACAGGATACTTCCGCTGCATAAACTGTAGCAGTGAAAATCTAACATGAGCCAATATTTAATTTGTGCAGCTGATTAACTTGCTGGCTAACAGCACTAACGCCAACCAGCTCGGCCAGCTGCTATAAAATCCCTCAAAATTGTCAATATTTACTCAACGACAAAAAAACGCGCACAACAAGTTTTGATTCTTTTCTCCCCGTAACCATACCCTTACCATTTACCACCTAATAAAACTCTATAGACATTTACCCTAGCTAAAGCATTGGGTTATAATTCGGCATGAGTTTAAAGCTTTTCCAGGATTAAAAAGAATTTAATTATAATAACTAAAAAAAATAAGGAAACTTCAAGAAATACTCAATATCGCTAACTATCAACCTCTATGAGTACAATACTCGAGGCTAGATCCTATGTACAGCACAGGAAAACCTTCCTTTCTTCAGACTACAGAAGTGAAGGTCTGCTTAAATCTCAAAATTTATATTGCAGCCGAATAACTTGCTGGTTGACAGCACTTACGTCAACCAGCTCGGCCAGCTGCCAGAAACTCTTGGAGAGTTGTTATACACACATCAATAGCACAATAACATGTAGAAAAAGTTAACATTTTGTTCTACCACACCCACACTCCACCTAACAAAATAATGTTAAAGAATGGGTTACTCTACTGTAAACATTGGAAATGTTAGTTTACAAATAATGAATTTAAATCAAATGATAAAGGGTAACCGGGAGATTGCAGTGTTGTAATAGAAATGGGGGCCGGGAAAGCAACTCACAACATATATGAAAAACTCACAAAAATGAAAGTGGAACAAGAAACTTTTATTATATAGTTTTCTCTCTTTTCTTGGATGGTCTGGCTTTTTGGGTGAGCCTCGGCTTGCGCCTTTACAACTTCTGTATTTCTCTTTCTTTTTCACTTGGTGTGTATTACAAATAGTGGACTACACACCTATTTATACTAAACTTAAAAAACTCCTAATATTACATATAGGGAAATAAAAAGCCTTAGGTTACATGATTTTAATAACCATGAACCCCACTAACTTGTAACTTGAAAAACTTATAAAAATTAAACCAAACAAGTTTACAATTTCAACATACAGATCATTGTAGTTCTTCTCGCCGCTCGAGAATGATACTTTAGCTACCCAACTTAAAAAGTTTTTATAAATATTTCCTTTGAAAACATATGAGGAAAAGACAATCAGCGAGACTGACTAAAGAACCACTTTATCCAAGCAACTGATGTATTTAGAGAAGCTTCACCTGCACAGGCGCTCATAAGCTCCTTCTTGATATACAGCCATCATATCCATGAGCTCCAGACCTGCACGCTGCATTAGGGTTGAGGCATAAATTCAAAGACAATATTTTCCCCCAGTGCAACCAAAGCTAAGGAAAGATATAATCTAAGGAAGTACAAGAGCATCAAATAATTTTGTATTCAAAAGAAAAAGCATTTGAAAAGGAGAAAAGAGAAGCTAAGGAGCGTACTGGTGATATGACTTAGGTGTTATACCCCTGAAGATATTTTCTATTTAAGTGAGTTCTCTATTCGTGTGAATTTACAATTTTTTTTAAAATAAACAACTATCCATCACAGCTCTCTGAAGAATCTACATGTATAATGTTTACATTTCCTATCTAAAACTACAAAACTAAGGATGTAAATAACACATATACAAAGATTCTTAATAAAGAGCAGGGAAAAGAACAAAAAAACATAGGAGGAACATAAATAAAATATCATGATTGTATGCTTGTTCCCTATTTTATTCAGTGAGGGCGAGGTATTAATATTATTGAAGGAGACATTGTGTGTCATTTCACCAAAAGCACAAAGCCACAAATATAACAAGACTTTTTTTATCAAATGGCATTGTAAAAAGTATCTGGCATGTTTAATCCCCATAGATTGTCAAGAAATAACCTAACTTATGCCGCTAGGCATGATCGTATCCTCGCGTTTTCTTGAAGACAAATAGTAAGTGCAAATACCGAAATTAAAGTCTGGTGTTGCAAAAACATAACTAGCAAAAGTAGTTTAAGCAGTATAAAACATGGACAAATAAAATAAAATGTTACCTGATGGTGAGTGCGAAGCAACACTTTGCAATTTGCATGTATCTCTTGTACATGAGAAAGTGCCTTAAAAAAATTATCATCGAGTTCTTCCTCTCTCAGTGCATTTATCTATAATTTAACAAACCTAACTATAAGTAGTTGAGCACACACAAAAACCTTCGCATAAAATCGTTTAGTAAAGAACAAGAATATACCTCTTCATTTGAAAGCTGATAATCACGAAGAAAGCATGATACGATCTCTTGCCTCTCAGTAGTAACTTCAAGTTCCTGTTTAAGCCTCTCTGTAGTACTTATAATATCACCAGTGGTTGCATTGCAACTACTCAAAGCCTTTGCAATCCTGCAGTTACACAAGCTTCAGTTGTCTAATAGTGACGGATACAAGAAATGCAACTTCTTGCTATTATAATGTCCAAGTAGGTAACACCCTTAAGAACACATAACAAGCAAAGAGATATATGCTGCTTTTTTGCTAAAGCTACAGTCTGAACTCAATAGCACTGAGAGGTGCGCAGGGTTCAACTCTTTTTTGCCTAATTTTTTATTTTTCTAAATAAAGTAACCAAAAAAAAGTTGAGGCTGTTAGAAAAGGAAGCAATAAAAAGAACTTATTTCATAGAAAGAGTGGCAATGTACGGAACTTGCAGACCACAAAAGCCTACACAAATATGGAAATCACCAGAATATATTCCATCATGAATTCCCTGAAAATACTAAATTGCCATCGTAATCCTATGAAACATGAGAAAGTATTCAGGGATAATTTGGTACAAAGAAATGAGTGAGAATGCAATGGAATGAAAATAAATGTTTTTTTGATGTAGAAGACCATCACATTTCCATACCATAAAAAGTGTCATCCCCATCCTACATTTTCATTAACTCTCGTAATCATTTTTCAATCGAGTTGTACACATTCATCTTCTAAACACTACTCGTCATCCCTCATCATATACTTCCCACGAAAACCTTAAATTTACATAGAAATAACATTCTATTCCATTGCTACCCTTAAACATGCATTCAAAGAGCACATTTGATTCTGTTCCCATTTATCAAAGTAGCCAGTAACAATTTCAAGGAATGGGCAAATTCCCTCAGTCTTCGAGAAAGAGCACACGGGTGATGAAACTTTCAATTCAATGCAAAAAAGGAACACAATTGCTCTTTTCAGTAATAGTTGTGCTTTAATATAATCAACTCAAACTTGAGTTTGGGTATGAAGGCGATGCCTCCATACACACTAGAGACGACCAGCTACACATAAACCCTTGCAACGTACACCAATCTTGTCCATTGATATTAAATGCAAAAGTTCCCCGTCATGACTTAACATGAGTACCAACTTTTGACTTGAAAATAACAAACTAAAGAACTGTTGAACTAACATAATTCATTAAAAATTAAAGAAAATGAAGCAGTAAACGATGAACAATAATATGAGCTTACTTGTCGCAGCACTCAGCCAGCGCATTAACCTCCTCCTCGACACGATCTAAAGCCTACAAGTCAAAATTCAGCGAAAATCTCATTATTGACTTCACATTTTAGAAACCTGATAGACATTATATAGCAGGCAGCAGCTCCTAATAAGGAGAATGGTCGGTATGCAAAATTATGTCTGCTTTGTAAATTGTCGTGACAATTCGGAATTGTTGAGGCACTCTATGACTGTTTTCTTAACGAGTAAAGTGGATGAATCCTTGTCATGTAGACCGTGCGAATATGAGCTTACGTTTTCATTAAATGACGTGGATTTCGCAATTTTGTAATTTTGAGTGGCAGTTCTGCAATTGGGACATTTTATGGGTGTTTTTGGTACTAAATTAAACCGGCGGTTGTCAATACGATAATGCACATACAAAACCATATATACACATACTGAAACAGCAATTACACGTTCAAAAATTTGAGCCACATATCTGATATTTTGGCGTTTGTATCTGCCTTTTTTTTCCAGCAATTTTCAAGAGGGTGTATCAACTAAATCAAGTATGTATATTACGATAGTAACGATACAATGGTGAGACCTCATCGGTCACGAATTACAGTACATTCTTGTAAATATGAGTTTTTTTACGGTGCTTTATTTCTACTCGAACAAGTTTTAGTCAACTATAGAATGAACTCACAAAACTAAGTACCGATTTACTCCTTCCACTAATCGGATCATAAAAACCCACTTTCTGAAGATCTTGCCCAATTTAGATTTCTACCACGAACCTACATGCAATTTCAACTCACAAAAACATCGTATACAGAATTTTCAAAAGTTCATCACATAGTTTCATAAACCTGCAATTGGAGATGAATTGTAAAGAGAGAACAAGCCAAACAAGAAAGATATAAACTGATACTATTCGTTATTAGTGTAAATATCATTTTGTAACATGTATATATAGGAATTAACCGGCTCTCACACAGGTAGTCACTATATATTCTAACTAATCTCAGATAAGTTCTATCATTGCACAAAGTGACATAATACTTTCTGAGTACTTGCAAATCAGTCCACTAACACAGAAATACACAGAAATTAATACAATATAACCTTCATTTATTCATCATAATTTAACATTTAAAATATGTAGATAACTTTTTTTTATGAAGAGCTTTCCACAAGTCAAATATAATCGCACGTAATTTCGCATCGCACATCTAAGCTAGATGAGATAAGGATATAACAATGTAACAATGACAATCTGTAACTATTTATTTATAGTTAAAGTTTTATAAATGCAGTTACAGATTTTCACTGTCACATTTAAAACATGTAGTTAATTTTTTACAAAGAGCTTTTCGCAAGTCAAATATTATTGCACGTAATTTCGCAGTGCACACAAGTAAGCTAGAATTGGGGTAAGTATATAATGCAACAATGACATTCCGTAATTATATAATTGTATAATAATAATAATAATAATATATAAGGGGGGGTGTTAATTACCTGGTGGGCGGGATCAGAGGCGAGTAGAAACTGGTGGTTAATAGAAAGGGATCGGTTTTCGATAGTGGATCGGAGGTTACGACGAGCGTGGGGGTTGTTATCTCCGTAAAACTCCGATAGAGTGTTTAACGACGCGAGCAGATCCGCGGTGTCCGTACGCGTATCCAGAACCTTCTTTAGCTTCCGTGATAAACCCGGTGCCAAAGCCGTACCCATTGTTTGTGTGTATATACGTATGTATCTATCTATGTGTGCATATATGTGTATGAGTGTGTGTGTGTGATCTCAGTTTTGGTGAGCTCGCCGGTGTGTTACGTTGAGAGAAATGAGAGAGGATGGTGTGGGTTATACTTTCGAGTTTGGAAAACTAAATTAAACATTTATTCACATTAAAATTTTGTTTTGTTTTATTATTTAAAATGTACTTACAAAAGATTACATCAATTAAATAAATACTACTGTATTATAAAATTAGATCAACCAAAAAATTACATCACTTAGAATAAAATACAATCAACTTAAAAAAAATAAACAAATTCAAAAGAAATACTAGAAAAAAATTACATCAATTGATATACATTAAAAAATATTTATAGTTTTGCAATATTTTGTTATTTCTTAATGATTCAAGCCGGCTGGCCCGTCTTATCTTCAGCGAGATTTGGATCAGTGAGATCTATTGTCATAATTTGCACTTTCAAAAAGAGTTGTTGCGTAGGTTGTTTATTATCCGTAATTAAGGTATAATGATTTATCGAGTTTTGCATCTTGATCTGTTTTCTAATTATCGAATCAGTCTGTCATTGTGCTTGAAGTTGAAATTTGCAAGCGGATTTGATGTCTTTTGTACACTTTAGCCTTTCTAACTTGTCCGAGACGGAAATACCTTCGACGTCTTCATCATCGTCAATTTCCAAATTGGTTGATCGTGTTCACCCTTATTATTCTTTTGTTTTTGTTCTAATTTTTGGTTGGTGAATTCATATGATTTCCAACACCTCATCATCACAAATAGTAATTTGTTTATACCTATCCTTAATGGTTGAATTACCCGATTTTGGTCCAAAACACTATATTGGACAAACGACGGACATTGCATGCCTCTATGGGATCCATAACGCGTATTTGAAATATAACCACAAACCCTCATTTTCAAAGTACATGAAGAGATTTTTCTCTTGTAACAAATGACGGAGACCATATTTCTCCATCGACAATTATTAATTTAAGAAGGAAAAAGAAATATAAAACAGGAAATTAGGTGATATATAACTCAATACTTTGTTTCATGATGAATATTGAATAAGTGTACAATTTAAATATCATTATAGCGTAGCCCCAATGACTTTGAGCTTCCTAACAATGACATAAGACAATCTATAATTGAATGCAAAAACGAAAAAAAATACTACGAAAGTAATTAATGAAACGGTCTTCATTGTTGTTCGCCACATGAAAAAAACGATGAGTATTTGTTAAAAAAGCCAACGAGCACATAAAGGAATCTAATTTTCATTCAACATAGAATAGTAGGACAAAAATGTGGCCATTGGATAGACTAACATTTTAACTAATCTAATGGTGATGAAAGAGAAACACTATGATAAAATGTTAGGATATCAGAAAAAAAAGTTATTGCTCTCCTGTCACTGAAATGAGTATTACTAGATTTAACAACGTAACGATAATCAAAATTGTTACCGTTGTGCTGCTAAATTTAATGAATAGCGACAAGAAGTACTGCCATTTTTTGTATATTCATAAAGATGATAAGAATGGATATAATTTAACTAACTCATATCAATCAACCCTAAATTAACTGATTTTAATTAATCGAATGCAATATTTTCAAAGTGTTATGATTGAAGAATGAAAGTCATGATGGAAAAAAAAAATGGTCTTATGCGAATCTTTTTAGTAGATTTTATACCAAATATTTTATTTATCTGCCCTCACCATCTGATGATTTTGGAAAAAATACCAATGCATGAAAGACACGACGCCATTTCATCAGGAAAACAATATCATTGCAAGTACTAAATACACATGATCCTCTGTAACCCATGATACTGAGTTGATTTGTATGAACTATTAAATCCAAATCAGGTAACTCTACTTTATAATCATTTCGTTATTGCTTTTCTACCTATCTTCCATCGATCGGATTATATGTCAAATCAGTGCAGAATATTGTTTGTAAGAACCACTTATTTGTCAAACCATTTAGGACCTTGATTAACAGAATTCCTAAACAAGAACTAAGAAGTAAAAATATAACAAATTATAATCGTCATGTATAATTCGAAAAGCCTACAAAGCAGCTAAAGAAAAAGTGGATAAAATAAAATAACAACAATATTCAAGGCACAATTTAACAAATTAACATGTCTATGATGAAACCGGCACTTTTATTTATTTGTATTAGTAGTTGCACTATTTTAGTATTTTATTATTAATCTTAATGGCCCGTTAATGGTCTGTTAGAGACCTGTTTACAGATAGGTTTAGCTTTCATTCTAATTAATCTGTTTAGTGATAAGTGTTTAATAAAGGGCAAATACCCTAATTTATGTATTTTTACTTCTAATTCCTGTTATTTCGTTCTATATTTCTGTGTGATTGTTCTGTTTTCTCGTCTAAATTCCTCCGAAACCTAATGGTTTCATCAGTGGTACCGGAGCAGATCGTTCCTACGCACTATTTTGAAACCCTTACCTTTTCTTTATCTATCTTTTTATTCCGAAAAAAAAATATCATGGAAATTTTTTACAAACAGTTTTCTGTTAATCAAGCGAAGCAAGCTGATCGCTTAGAAATTTTGAGTGATAATGTTGCGGATGTAAAAAAATTGTTAGCACAGTTGTGCCACAAGCGTGGCATATATGTTCAAGAGTCGCCACCTTTGCGTAGGGTTCCGCCACTGCTGCAACGTAGGGTTCTGCCGCCACCAGCGCAACCACAACCCGCACCAAGGTCGCTGCTCAAACGGCTGCTATCGTCGCTGCAACCTACATCCCAGCCATCCGCAGAGCCAACGCCACCACCGCTGCAACCTGCACCACACACGCTGCCCAAGCGACCCATACTACCACCACCGACAGCCACCGTAGAACCACTTTCGAAAACAGCCCCACTACCGCCGCCTTGGGTGGTCGAGACAGATGAGAAAGAAGAGAAGAGAGAGAAGGAAATCGAGCAAAAAACTGAGTGGGGCGTGGGGGAGAAGGCTCCGCCACCCTTGATTGAACCTCCGTCGTCCTTGACTGAAGGGCTGTCGGCCCTAGAAAGGCTTCTGTGTGCCTTTGATGATGAGAAGAAGAGGAAAGGAGAAGACGTGATAGGGTTACAAGCATGTGAAATTCTACATGGGCTTTGAAAATTATCATTGAGTTCTATTCCTATGTCATGTGAAGTGGACCCATATTTTCTTAGTGACACCTCATCGGTTTATAACAAGTCCAGAAAAATAATGCTGCTACTACCTTTGAATGGCAACATGAATCTAGGTGGTGAAACTTTTGAAAAAGTTTATTACACAGAGAAGCCAACTAGTAATTTTGTGGACCCATATTGGGGGTGTTTTGATCAAGTCAGAAGGTCTTTTAGTTGAGAATGGCTGAATATGGGGCTTAATAACAAAAATATGCTACGTACTTCCGCCACATCAAATGTTCGTGTTCTGAAAAACTACAATGTTGACATTTCCTTTTGGAGTGATTGGTTTAGTCGAGCACCTAAAATTCGCAAGCATAGTCAATTGAGTGGACGACAGAGTTTGAGCGGGATTCATATTGATCGTGGTAGGGTCCGTTCGGGAGGTTGGAAGAGTGTGTTCGGACTTCCTCCGGATCGTGGGAAATGGGACATATTCTCCAAGTTTGTGCATACGACATTGAGGACAAGTTTGCTTTTAAGGGGGAATGATGATGAAAGCGACACTTTTATTTATTTGTATTAGTAGTTGGATTATTTTATTATTTTATTATTAATCTTAATGGCCCGTTAGAGACCTATTTATAGATAGGTTTAGCTTTCATTGTAATTAATCCGTTTAGTGATGAGTGTTTAATAAAGGGCACAAACTCTAATTTATGTATTTTCACTTCTAATTCCTCTTATTTTGTCCTATATTTCTGTGTGATTGTTCTGTTTTCTCGTTAAAATTCCCCTGTAACCTACTGGTTTAATCAGTCTATTATATAAGTACACATGATCTGAGCTGTCTATATATAATAGTTACAACATTTTCGGGAACAGTGGACATTGTCACTGATCGAGTCATCGATGCGTCAATAATTGGCGTTTCATACTTACTTGCTCGTACGTCTCTGTTTAGAAAGCTCAAGTTCATGTTTTTATTGTGTACGTTCACAAGTATCACACTCATTTGTAGACATGGTTAGTGGGAAATAATAGCTTAAGTGTGAAAAAACTCATGTACGCCTTCTTTTTCGTTTTACAAGGAATGGTAAAACAATGTAATTAATTTAAATATAAATTACCCTTATTCATGTGAAATGATATGACAAGTTATCTATAATTTCTTTCATTTTAGCAATTAGAATGAAGAATCGTTTTCATATTTTCTTTGAGGTGTCAACTATTCAAGCAAGCTATCGATGATGCCCAACATCAAAATGTTGGAAAAGAAGTACACATGATGTTACATGAAAAGATTGAAAAGAAATCACTTGAAGCAATACCTATATCTAAACTGCCTATAGTGCCAAAAGGTTTTCTTATCTTCGTCTTTGGTAGTATATCTCAATAGATCTCCAGATCTTCCTTTTTGTTTTGAAAATATCACTACAAAATAATGTTTGATTTAGTGAGAGTCAAAAGCTGTCACAAGCCTGTCGCTAATTTAAAAAGCTGTCACAAATCTGTCGCAAATTGACAAAACCGTCACAAAACCGTCACAAAAACCGTCGCTAATAAGCTCGTAACAAAAAATACCGTCACTAATTCCGTCGGTATTTTGGTATTTTTTTGTAGTGTATGGGCCAAAAGTTGCACCTAAAACTGTGGTCTCCTGTTTTTCTACATTATATGATTATATCACGATAAATGCTAGTAGTAAATTGTGTTTTAATGATTGAGTTAACACGAAAACATACAGACTTGATCATGTTCTAGCGAGGCATGATGTGAATGCATGAATTTCATTGTCGGTGCTCCCCTTTCCCCGATCTTGGACCTGTCCTTAACGCCTATCTACAAAGCAAAGTAGATCAGATTAAAAGACCAAGCATGCTCGACCACCGAAATAGCATTATAGAAACACCATGCACATGTGTGTTGCGGACCAAAACTTTTACCTTATACTAGAATGGTAAAGATCTATATGAAACTCATTTGGTGAGAGCGAACACGTGTGAGCCTATGTAGCACGGATACTCCAATTTTTTTTTAAATTGTCGTATCGGATACGGATACTTTCCCGATACTCTCGCAATACTTCGATATCGTATTCGATACTCCAAATGCCGTATCCTTTATTTTTCAAAGGCTTGATCAATCCGATACTCGTATCGGATACTCCAAATGTCGTATACTTAACTTTTTAAAAGTTTGATCTATCTAATACTTTAATGATACTTCACAGATGTTTCACCGATAGGTTTCAAGATACGGTGTGGTTGAAAATTTATACTGATTTACAATTTCAAGGCAAAGTATCATAAGCTCATTAAAATAATGAGTCATACATGCTATATTAGTATAAAATATATATTTGTTATTTATAAGAAAGTACAAATATATTGTATACATAAGTACTTACATATTATAGAACATCTATTGGTGAATTGTATTTCCAGATAATGATTGATAAGTAAAAATTAGTTGCTAGCAATATATTTTGTAGAGATATATATATATAATAATTTTTATTATAATAATTATTGTCGTATGCTAGCCGTATCGTATCCTAAATTTTTTTTAAATCCGTATCCGTGTATCCGTATCGTATCGGATATAATACCCGTATCCGTGCAACATATCGACCGAATTAGTGGGCACTTAGATTGCTAAATAACGGTATGCGACACATGTAAGCTATCAAACTCGAGAGAAGCGGGGGACATCGACAGTCAATGTTACAAGAAAGAAACTGACAAGCGGTTCAAATTATTTTGCCAATAAATGTAAAGGCTCAGAATACATAAAGATCATGATCTGGCAATCACCCCAAAATAAATTGTATTCAAGTCTTAAAGACAATTATTAAATAAGTTTTTTTTTTTTTACTTATTTATCAAGCATTGCGAGATAGATTGTAATAGTGTGTATTAATTCAGAGTAATAAAGTTATTTGTTGCATTGACTTCTATGTTTTTTCTGTAATTATCCAAAAGTTTGTAACTAAGAAATATAAATAACATATATGAACCCGGTGTACTATAATTAATTGTGTCAATTAATAAAAAAAATTAGTTTTAATTTTGAATTAATTTTAATGTAATTCTTGAATTCATTAATATGTATTGAGTTTTCAGTAGATACATCTCCTAAATATAATGCATCGGGTTTACAGTAGAATATATTACTGAGTGTGAAGTTATGGCTTTAAGTGCAATTACTGTAAAATTCTAGCAACACTTGCTACTTTGCTAGTAGATGTTTATAGAACTCTTTTCAAAACGAAATATAAAGTGTAGAAATTAAGGATTGAGATCCTGTGTCATTAACTCATCGTCAATTTGACTCACATTTCCATCTTGTCTATTAAACGTCACCGTTTGTAGCTTTGACATCATTTTCATTATAAATTCTCATATATATCAGTAAATTACAAACTACAAACATTCCCTACAAAAGAAGAGATAAAAGGATAGAATTAAGCTAATAAGAAAATCGGACATTGGGTTTCACATACCTTAGTTTTTTGTTTAATCTTATAACATACAAAATATGATATGATATTTCATATTTACCTGACCTTTTTAAAATTGTTTCTGTTCAAGTACTAAAGTGTTCATACTTGTTAGAATAAATGAATGATATTTCAGTATTTCACATTAGTAAACAAATCCCTCAAAGATATAAACTGATATAAAAGTTTTAATATATTTTTTGTATAGATATGGATTGAATTTCATTTGAATTTTGAGGTAAGGTGTTTGAATATAGAGTAGTAAACAATGATTAAAAAAAAATTAGAGTAGTAAACAATTGTTGGGATATGTAGTGTAAATATGTATAATGGACATACGCATTGTCGGAGCATTTTCATCTGCCTCACTGTAATTCTCTCTATATCAAGAGAGAAATTAGTGTTTTTAAGTACTTGATAAGCCATTCAGATTTTGTAACATATATCAGTATTTCCATCAAAATCTCTATTGCAATAAAACAATAGTAAATAAATGAAAGTTTATTATTACTGTGGTGGCTAAAGAAAGGGAATAAAAACAAAAGTAATGATTAAATAATAAGTTAATATAATAAGGAGAAGACACACCCCGGGTATACACAGAGGTGCTCTATCTCTCTCTAAAATTTAAAGAGTCTCAAATAAACCGATGCAAATAGTGTTTTGCTAAAAAATGTTCAAATTATGTGGAAATGAATTGTTTACAAAGAATGATGGTGATGTTCTCAGTCTAATGATAGATCACAAAGGATCCTAATCCATAAAAATTAAACTCGTTCCGAAAGCATTTCTAGAGGGATGTCATGAAAATATTTTAAATTAATTAGTAACTTACATAGAGTTGTTTGATTTAAGAAATATTTTTTTGTGGAAAAAAAAAACAAAATATGGCAAGACATCAAAGCTAAACCAATATAGGTATGGTGTCTTGTGTTGTGCGGTTGTGCTGTTAATTTGGAAACGAACTTCTCAAAATAGCATCAAACCAGACACTGACACGCTAGAAAGTAAGTAGGTGCAGAGACACATACGGTCATGGGCTGCAACCCCTTTCATTTTAATTTTTTTTAATGAAAAAACAGGTTTACTATGTATTTTGATCGGAACCTTTAAATTTTAGTGTTTCAACCCTCTATTCCATAAAATAATTTCATATAAGGCATAATTTTATCTTATTTTTATAGAAAATCAGCCATTCATTTTCCAATCATGATTCCGTCACTGCTAACATGAGTCACATAGCAACTAGAATATTTTTTCGATTTCTTTAATCATAGTACACTATAAACCGGCATGAGATATCATTATCAGGTAATGTACTTATAATTCCACATTGAGTTGTCCATTTGTCTTTTTCCGTTAGCATGGAGTAGTTAATAATGACACGATGTATTTTTCTTCTGAAATTCAATCATAAACCATCTGAATATTGCAAAAAAAACATGTAAAATTGTAAAAGCACCTTGGTTATTGAGCTTTTCTCTTGAATGTGGATTCTATGGTTTCCGGTTTTGCTTAGGGATTTTACCCCCTCGAGTATCCATTGAGTCCGTCCTCTACATTTGAAGAGACAGAGCGGGAAATAGTACTAGTTATATTTAATAATTTCATTCTATACTTAGTTTAGTTTTATATTCTGTTTAGTAGTATATTTCAGACTTTTAGTTAATTAAGTTCATTCCAGCACTTTATTAATTATATTATTTTGTCTAACAATTTTTATTTATTATAATTCAGTTCAATAGTTAGTAATTATACTATTCTGTCCGACATTTTTTGTCTTTCCTTTTTCAGTTTTATAGTGTCGGAATTAGTAAAACCAGCCCCTCTATTTCATTTCATAAATAAATTAAACTGTTTATTTTGTGTTATTTATATATTACTTTTCGATACAACAAAACCAACGGCCTCTTCTTGGTGTTGAGAATCGCGTTGTAACATACTTGTACTTATCACCGAGACTTCTGATTTACACAAAGTAACAAACCCCTTTGGTGGTGTTCAATCAATTTGTATATGGAGTCGATCGGTTCAAATTTGGATAAAAGAGAATTTTGATAGAATTATTATTTTCACAAATTTCTAACTCTCCTCTATACACCATTTGTGGTGGGATGAGTGGGGACAAAAAAGCAATCGAATTTTCGTACTAAATCCTCTCACAATGATGTATGGTGGAATATAAATAATGTAGACTATCGTTATATTACTCACCCAAACTTACGAAGCTATAAATAAAGTTATCATAGGAAAAGAGGATATGTATAATTAGTTAAAAGGTTTAGGGCACTAGAATTACAATTTTAATCTCTCTAATGATAAAGAGTTAAAAAAACACTAGTTGATATATATTAGGACAGAAAACCATCAAATGTGACGTGCACACCCACTGAGACCCACAATCACCAAAATCTTGATCTATTTTAGTGCTTTTCAAAATCGCATGTACAGAATATATATATTATATAGAAGAATATTAGAATATCATTGATGGGTTCGTCTTTAATCATTTCTTTCACTAGCTAAATGTAAACTAATAATGAGAGATAAAAAGGAAGTGTAGGAAAGGTGGAATATTTATTAGGGGTTCACTTGAATTAGCTAAGCATCTAACTACACATTAACACCCAACTTTAAATTAAAAATAAACACTTTACTTATTTAATTGACTATAAGAAATTATAATGGCCATCTACATCTTCAACTTGGGCTATAAAGACGAATGTTGAAAACAACACCGAAAAAGAAGAAACTTAAAAGGATTAAAACACACAAGAGCATTTTAGAAAGTATATTTTGATGTGTAACCAATTGGCTTTAAAAAAAAATTAACCATTGATTTAGGAAAATTCAGGTCTCAGTATTCTTTCAACTATCTGTGGCTTTCTATTTTCTTTTTATTTAGGGAATCAACGATGAATATTGAATAGCAAGGAAAGCATAAATTCTTTACATCAAAATTCAAAAGGCATGCTTTGTTCGAGTGTTTAACGGTCTTTTGTTTTCTATACAAGTGTTAGTTTGTTACAATCCCGATTTTTAGAGTTAGCAAATAAAAGACTACTTCTCTTCAGCTTCTATTTGTTAAAGCTTCAGGAGTAGTTTTTTTGTCTCAAACCCTTGGATTTTGGAAACTAATTTTTCTGATTACAGAAGCAAGAAAATAAGGCATTTAATAGTAAATTTTAACTAAAATTCTATTTAGCCTTTTCTACAAAATTATTTACATTTTTGCAACAAGAGATTATCTGATATACATATGCCCTTCCTTTGAAAATGATAACACAATGTGACGGATCAAAAGTTTTATTGAAAACAGAACAAAATATTATAAAATCAAGAGAAAATTATAGTTTTGTGCACCGACCTATTGGTGGTTAAAAAAATTGGAAAAAAAATTACAATTAGTATACTGTACTATCCGTGTTTAACGATTTAGATACCATACTATCACTCTGTTACAATTGAGGTACTGAACTATCATAATGTTCACAATTCAGGTACCAACATTAAATTAATTGGATGAAAATTAGTTTCATTTTTCATTTTGGTCCTATTTTTTGTAATTTATATAAATCTAACTCTTAATTTTCGGAAATGTCTCATTTTAGTATAAATTCAGAAAAATCAGAATTTTAAAATAGAAAAAAAAATACCAATTTTTTTTTGAAAAAACCTTTAAAAAAAGCAGAAAACCCGAAAAAACCATGAAAAAATGGTAAAAGACCCAAGAAAAATAAAAAAAAGTTCAAAGAAACCGGGAACCCGAAAAAACCCAAAATTGGTAAAAATAAAAAATAAAATAAACCCTAAAAATCAAAAAATCAAAAATCACAAAACAATGAAAAAACGTTTAAAAAAGTCGGGAACCCGTAAAAAACCCGAAAAACAGTAAAAAAAAATATTAAAAACCCAAGAAAAATAAAAAAATCCAAAATCACAAAAAAATAAAATAAAAAGTTCGAAAAATTCGAAAAAATACGGAAAGTCAATTTTTTTTTAAAATAACTTGCAATTGTTTAATGTCATTTTTAAGTCATTTGAAATCATTTTTAGTCATTTCATTTGGAGTCATTTTAAGTCAATTGAAGTCGTTTTTAGTCATTTGAAAACAATTGCAAGTTATTTGAAAAAAAATTACATTTTTTTGACTTTCCGGCTTTTTTCAACTTTTTTGAACTTTTTTTTTTAGTTTTTTGTGATTTTGGATTTTTTGATTTTTCTTGCTTTTTTAATAATTTTTTTTGACTGTTTTTCGGGTTTTTTTTTACGGGTTTTCGACTTTTTTGAACGTTTTTTCATTGTTTTGTAATTTTTGATTTTTTGATTTTTAGGGTTTATTTTTTATTTTTTACCGATTTTGGATTTTTTCAGGTTATCGGTTTTTTTGAACCTTTTTTGTTTTTTTAGATTTTTCTTGGTTTTTTTACCATTTTTTCATGGTTTTTCGGGTTTCCTATTTTTTTAAAGGTTTTTCAAAAAAAATTTGGTTTTTTAAAAAAAAAAATCTGATTTTTTTGAATTTATACTAAAATGAGAGATTTTAGAAAATTAAGTGTTAGATTTATACAAATTACAAAGAATATGACCAAAATGAAAAGTGAAACTAATTTCCATCCAATTAATTTAATGTCGGTACCTGAATTGTGAACATTATGATAGTTCAGTAACTCAATTGTAGTAGAGTGATAGTATGGTACATAAATCGTTAAATACATATACTACAGTACACTAATCGTATTTTTTTTCAGAAAATACATACACATCTTTCAACATTAACAATTTGTATACCCACCTATATGATTTCATCTGATCAACACACCTTACCGAATTTCTGTTAATAAACTTATGTTAAATCTGGTCATGTGCGATCACATGTGCGTTTTTCAAGGGTAAATCAGTCATTTTGCTTATTAAATAATTTTGAACCATTAGATCAGATCTAAAGGTCAATAATAAAGTTAAATCTTAGATGTTAAATTTGATCCAAAGGTGTTAATTAAATTAAAGAAAAACTAACATTATATAAAGGGTAAATGCCTAAAACATACAATTGACCAAAATATATTACAAAAAACTTTTAAAAAGGTCGGAAACCCTAAAAAATCCAAAAAAAAAAATGGTAAAAAACAAGAAAAATCCAAAATTACAAAAAAAATGAAAAAAGTTCAAAAAAGTCGAGAATTTGAAAAAATCAAAAAAATGCTGAACAAACCTTTAAAAAAGTCGGGAACCCGAAAAAATCCAAAAAAATGGTAAAAAAAAAACAAGAAAAATCCAAAATAACAAAAAAAATGAAAAAAGTTCAAAAAAGTCGAGAACATGAAAAAACCCAAAAAAGGCGGGAAAAACCTTTAAAAAGGTCGGGAAACCAAAAAAAAACCAAAAAAATGTTAAAAAACAAGAAAAATGCAAAATTACAAAAAAAATGAAAAAAGTTCAAAAAAGTCGAGAACCCGAAAAAAAAACCCAAAAAAGACTGGAAAAACCTTAAAAAAAATCAGGAACTCAAAAAAACCCAAAAAAAAGGATAAAAAACAAAAAAAAAAAAAACAAGAAAAATCCAAAAGTACAAAAAAATAAAAACCCAAAAAAGGCTGAAAAAACCTTAAAAAAAGTCGGAAACCCAAGAAAGCCTAAAAAAATGGTATAAAAAAAAGTAAAAAAATTAAGAAAAATCCAAAATTACAAAAAAATAAAAAAAGTTCGAAAAGGCCGGAAAATTCCATTGTGTATACATTTTTCTTATGCACTTTTTTCATTTTTTTTTTGTTATTTTGGATTTTTCTTTTTTTTTTTTTATAAATATTTTACAACTTTTTGGGTTCCCGACTTTTTTGAACTTTTTTCAATTTTTTTCATTTTTGTTGTGATTTTTTATTTTTAATTTTTTCTTGGTTTTTTTGGGGTTTTTTTTTCGGATTCCCGACCTTTTTAAAGGTTTTTTCAGCATTTTTTGGGTTTTTTCGGGTTTTCGACTTTTTTGAACTTTTTTCATTTTTTTTTGTAATATTGGATTTTCTTGGTTTTTTTTTGGGGTTTTTTCGGGTTCCCGGATTTTTGTAAAGGTTTTTTCAGTCTTTTTTGGGTTTTTTCGGGGTTCTCGACTTTTTTGAACTTTTTTCATTTTTTTTTTATTTTAGATTTTTCTTGTTTTTTTTTTTTTTTGGGTTTTTTCGGGTTACTGACATTTTTAAAGGTTTTTTCAGCATTTTTTGGGTTTTTTTGGGTTCTCGACGTTTTTGAATTTTTTTCATTTTTTGTTGTGATTTTGAAATTTTCTTGTTTTTTTTTTTATTTTTTACCCTTTTTTGGGGATTTTATCCGGTTCTCCACTTTTTTGAACTTTTATTTTTCTTTTTCTTGGTTTTTGTTTTATAACATTAATTTCATTACAACTCCCTATATTTTACCTAAGTTTTTTAATAAGTACAAATAGGTCAAATTGTTTATATTTGCATTATATCTTAAATTTAGAGCTTTTGAATGTATTCAAATTTTGATTTTTTTTTAAAATTTTTTTTACGTAATTTTGTAATTTTTTTAAATGCTTAAGGACTTTGATAGCTTAAATTTAAAGTAAAAATACTAATTTAACTTGTTTCTAAAGTGTAGTTGGTAAAAAATACATTTTTTAATATTTTGAGTATCAATGTTTTAGTTAACTAGTAGGGAAAGGAGAGTGATGACGTGACATTGTAAATATCAATAAAAGACAGGGGTAAATATGTCATTTATATATTTCCGTTATCTTATTTAACGACGGTATGTTGATTGGCTGACGTGTATTGAGTAGGTATGCAAATTGTTAATGTTGAAATCTGAGTATGCATTTTCTTAACCTAATAGTTCGGTGTACAAAATTATAATTTTCCCTAAAATCAAATACTATATATAGTAGCAGTTAAATGGCATCACCTCAGCAGGAAAAAATTGTTTCCTTCTGTGACCAAATGTTCCAGCATACGGATCATATGCCATTGCTATCATTTGGCTCAAACAAAGTTCAACTTGAAGCAATAACTTAATCAGAATATAGATGATACTCAAGAAACTAATAGTATTATGACCAAAATTAATTAATAATATCATTATTTGGAAAAAGTACTTTGCTTATTTTCTAAACTATGAAGACCGCAATTTTTCAGCATCATAAACCATTTCTATATGCCCTTATACGATAAGATTTTTTCAAATGATTCTAATAAAAAGCAAAACAAAAATCATGAAGAAGATTTCACCTTTTTGTATTTTATTAATACACTATCGAGAATATTGACTATAAATAACAAGGATAACTTCTCATAAGATCTCTTATTCAACTAATAATGCCACTCTATGATGTTCTATCAAGAAAGGAGGGGGAAATATGCGAAAAATGGATACTAGAATCAATTTTTATACTTGATAGTGTTTGCTTTTCACTTTTATGCATATGCCCGTATGTGAATGCCTTTCAGTCTTTCACATGGGTTTTTTATGCACATTTTTCTTAGGTAATTACAAAAAAGTTCCATTTTCATCTCCCCAATATACGAAAAAAGATAGATACACACAGTGGCGGCCCGATATTACGGAATGTCTAAGGTTCGAATTTTGTTTATTGCTCGATAAATACAAATCAAAATAAAAACAAAATTAAATTATAACTAAAAAGTTTAAAACTCATGATCTTCTATCTAAAATACCAAACTAATCTATCATTTGATCTATTGCAACACATTGTAAACAAATTAGTCTTTAATATTTTTATTTTAACTACCAATAATATTAAAAATATAGTCGGGTGTTGCCCGTAAAAATTTTCCCGAACCAATTGCTCAAGGCCCAAGTCTTACTCGACTTGGGCCTGAGCCGCCCCTGGATACACACTCGCAATGCAAATGAATATGCATAGAAAAGAAAGCTAACTGTTATGTAACCTGCATTTCTTTCTATAAACTCTGCCATTTTTTTTACATAATTATGATTGTTGGGAGTGTCAAAGTGAGTGCAATTCATAGAAAATATGTTTGTTATCATCGACTTATTTGGCTAATGCTAGGTGTTCTAATAAGGATCTATTCGATTAAAAATCCAGGACATGAACGTACAAACACAACCACCAGAAAAGTAGCATCATATTGTTCACGAGGCATATTTATAAAGTAAAAATAACAAAGCTGTGTACAAGTGTACTCACAATAAGTGAATGCAATTACTGAAAGGCCAAAAAAAAATCCATTGGTTAAGTGTTTGTGGTGAGTAGAAGCACAATCATCGTCTTTATAATCAACTAATCAGTGCCACTGATGTGAATTTAATATATCAAGACGCTGTTAGGCATAATTATCAAACAGAAATGTGTGTGAACGTTCAAATATCCATCAGCTTTATAATAGTGGTCCAAGTTTGTTCAAGTGTGAGTTTTTCATACATACAATTGAAACACGCCTTAAATTATTTCCTGAACTATTTTGTAGTCCCGAAAACAGAAACAAACGTTTTCGGCATTTCCTCAAGCCAAAGTCGGGCCAGTCAAAAGTTTCCAAGGTTTTATAATACCATTCAGTCCCTGTTGAGTTGTGGAGTCAAATGAGATTTGGCCATGTTTTCTAATTATCCCACATCGCCTAGAATTGTAATATGACCCACTAAAAGTTCTATTTATATGCCTCAATATCTTGTATTGTAATTACACCTATATAAACACCTATATATATAGATATTAAGTGCCACGTGTAGCGGCCCAGAGACGTAGCCAATTTGGGTGAACTCCGTTATCAAAGTGTGTGTGTGCTCGGTTTGAGTTTCTATCTGTCTTTCCTTTTTTTTGGGTTCGACCTGATCGGTCCTAACAAGTGGTATCAGAGCCCGAGGTTCGCAGAACTAAGGCCGAAGACCGAGAGGAAGATCGATGGCGAAAGAAGACAGGACCGCACACGGGATCGAGAAGTTCGACGGGAAGGACTTCGCATTCTGGAGAATGCAAATAGAGGACTACCTTTATGAGAGGAAGATGCATCAGCCACTTCTTCTTGAGGAAAGGCCGACCACGACCACCGAGGAGGCGTGAAACTCTTAGACCGACAAGTGTTGGGAGTGATCCGCCTAACACTATCTAGGAGTGTAGCACATAACGTCGCAAGAGAGACGATGACGATGGGGATGATGAAGATCCTCACCGACATGTATGAGAAACCATCCGCGAACAACAAGGTACATCTCATGCGTAAGTTGTTCAACCTACGCATGGCTGAGGGGACACCTGTCGCGAGTCACGTGAACAAGTTCATCGATACCGTAAATCAGTTGGATACGGTGGAGATAACTTTTGAAGACGAAGTGAGAGCCCTTATACTGCTAGCATCTCTACCGAACAGTTGGAAATTCATGCGAGCTGCTGTTAGCAACTCAATTGGAAAGGACAAACTGACTTACAACGGCATCCGAGATCAAATACTCGCTGAGGAACTCAGGAGATTAGATATGGGTGAATGCTCAAATGATGGAGCAGCCTTGAACATGGGTTCAAGAGACTGGGGTAAAGCCAGGGTATGGGACGTTAGAGGACGTTCACAATCCCGAGGTAGAAGAGGGCTAAGCCGAGGAGGCAAAGATAGCGACCGAAGTAAGAAGAATCTTCGGTGCTATAACTGCCAGGGTATGGGGCACTTCAGTTATGAGTGCAAGCAGCCGAAGAAGAGTACCGGCCGTGATCACGGGGCTAATATTGCGAGCGACGAGGATTCGGGTGACTGTCTAATGCTTGCCGTGTAGAGAGATATTGATTCGTGGATTCTAGACTCTGGGGCATCATTTCACATGACCGCTCAGAAGGATTTACTCAAAAATTACATTGCGGGTAATTTCGGTAAAGTGTATCTAGCCGACGGAGAAGCGTTGGATGTTGTTGGAATGAGCTATGTGAAAATTCGCATTCCAAACGGGTCGGTATGGAAGCTAACGAAAGTGAGGCATGTCCTGAGGTTGACCAAGAATCTGATTTCAGTAGGTCAACTCGATGCCGAAAGGCACTCTATTTCGTTTAGCTGTGGAGCTTGGAAAGTTTCACGAGGAGCTATGGTGATAGCCCGAGGGAGTAAGGTCGGTACATTGTACATGACGACCGATGAGGAGCGTACAATTGAGGCAGCTGTGTCGCAAAACTGCTCGGAACTGTGGCATCGACGGTTGGGTCACATGAGTGAGAAGGGGATGAAGGTGTTAGCGAAGGACAGCAAACTTCCAGGCTTGAAGTCTGTCAACCTCGACATGTGCGAAGGTTGCATCTTCGGGAAGCAGAAGAAAGTAAGCTTCTGGAAGGGTGGAAAAGCTCCCAAGGAGGAGAAGCTAGCACTGGTCCACTCAGATGTATGGGAACCATCTCCAGTAACCTCACTGGGAGGAGCTCAATACTATGTGACCTTCATCGATGATTCGACGAGGAAAACATGGGTCTACTTCTTGAAACACAAGTCTGAGGTGTTTAAGAAATTCCAAGAATGGAAGGCCATGGTCGAACTAGAGACCGGGAATAAATTCAAGTGTTTGAGGTCCGACAACGGCGGAGAGTACATTGATGCGAAGTTCGTAGAGTTCTGTGCTCAGAAAGGCATTCGAATGGAGAAGACCATCCGAAGAACGCCACAGCAGAATGGCGTGGCCGAGCGAATGAACCGAACAATCAATGAGCGTGCTAGGAGTATGAGACTGCAAAGTGGGTTGCCCAAAGCCTTGTGGGCACATGCAGTAAGCACGGCGGTTTACCTCATTAACCGCGGACCCTCAGTGCCAATGGAAAAGAGAATTCCCGAGGAAGTCTGGATAGGAAAGCCTATCTCGTATGAACACTTGCGAGTGTTCGGTTGTCTGTCATATATCCATGTCGACATAAATGATCGTACCAAGCTTGACTCGAAATCCAAAGTGTGTTACTTTGTGGGGTACGGTGGAGCTGAGTTTGGATATCGCTTCTGGGATGGTCAAACAAAGAAGATCATTCGCAGTAAGGATGTCATCTTCAACGAAGGCATTTTGTACAAAGATCCACAAAATGCAGTGGTGGAAGAAGATGCGCTCCCGTCCGAGGAAAGTGGTATGATCGACATGAATGTGTTTCCAAGAGAGTTGGAAAATGACACTGAAGATGAGCCAGTGGTGCTCGACAACCCTCCAGCAGATGCTGAAGAGGACGAGGAGCTGCCCCAAACTCCCCGACCTGAATTGGGCCGAGGTCATCGCGAGAGGAGACCTCCTGCCCGATACTCTCCTTCCCTGCATTACATATTGCTCAGTGATGCAGGTGAGCCCGAAAGTAGAGAGGAAGCTATGGAGCTGAAAGACTCGAGCAAGTGGGAGCTCGTGATGAAGGATGAGATGAAGTCACTTGAGAAGAATGTGACTTGGCAGTTAGCCGAACTGCCCAAGGGGAAAAGGGAACTGAGCAACAAATGGGTGTTCCGTCTAAAGGAGGAACAAGATGGCTCGAAACGGTATAAGGCACGATTAGTAGTCAAAGGATTTCAGCAAAAGGCAGGAATTGACTACACCAAGATCTTTTCACCAGTCGTAAAGATGACGACTATTCGGCTATTGTTGAGCATTGTTGTAAATGCGAATCTTCATCTTGAGCATTTAGATGTGAAAACTGCCTTTCTCCATGGAGATCTAGAAGAAGAAATTTACATGCTCCAACCTGAAGGGTTTGCCGAAAAGGGAAAAGAGAAACTGGTCTGCAAACTGAGGAAGAGCTTGTACGGGCTAAAACAAGCACCACGACAGTGGTATAAGAAGTTTGACAGTTTCATGGTAGATACCGGGTTCGAAAGAAGTGATAGTGATCACTGCTGTTTCGTGAAGAGATTTGCGAACTCTTCATACGTCATACTACTTTTGTATGTAGATGACATGTTGCTCGCCGGGTCGAGCCTTGTTGAGATCAACAAGGTGAAGCAACAGTTGGCGAAATAGTTTGAGATGAAAGATTTGGGTGCCGCAAATCAGATCCTCGGTATGAGGATTTCCCGAGGAAGGGATGGGTTTTTGTTTCTGTCGCAAGCCGAGTATGCAAAGAAAGTGTTGGCACGGTTTAGCATGAGTGATGCCAAGGCTGTAGGCTCACCACTAGCCGCACACTTTAGCTTGTCGAAGAAACAATCACCCTCAGACGAGGAAGGAAAGGATCATATGTCGAACATACCATACGCTTCAGCAATTGGTAGCTTGATGTACGCTATGGTGTGTACAAGACCGGACATTGCCCATACAGTGGGAGTTGTCAGTCGTTACATGAGTAACCCAGGAAAGCACCATTGGGAAGCTGTGAAGTGGATATTGAGATATCTCTCGGGTACAGTGGATTTGGCATTATGTTTCCGAAAGACCTCGAAAGGCCTGCACGGCTATGTGGATGCTGACATGGCCGGTGATCTGGACAGCCGAAAGAGCACAACGGGATGTGTTTGTACCTTCGGTGGTACTGCTGTGAGTTGGACATCTAAGTTGCAAAAGATTGTTGCATTGTCGACCACAGAGGCTGAGTACGTCGCGGTGACGGAAGCAAGCAAAGAGATGATTTGGTTGCAAGGTTTCTTGAAGGAGCTCGGTCAGAAAACCGACAAGGGAGTTCTGCACTGTGATAGTCAAAGTGCAGTTCAGCTAGCTAAGAATCCTGTATTTCATTCACGCACAAAGCACATACAGATTCGTTACCACTTTATCCGGACTGTTCTAGAAGATGGAATCTTCGCGCTAGAAAAGATTGAGGGCGCTAAGAACCCCGCCGATATGCTAACGAAGACTGTTACAATCGATAAACTGAGGCTGTGTGCAACCTCAGTAGGACTCCGAGCTTGAGGCTCAGGATCGCCGCTACACTGGAAGAATTGAGTAACTCGCCGATGACGGCAGAGTATCAAATACTATACAAGGATACCGATGGGAGCATTCTGCTCGGTGGAGCACAGTGAGTTCGGTGGTCGGGGATAATTGGAGTTCTTTTGAAACACTCGACATTTGACTCCAAGTGGGAGATTATTGAGTTGTGGAGCCAAATGAGATTTAGCCATGTTTTCTAATTATCCCACATCGCCTAGAATTGTAATATGACCCACTAAGGGTTCTATTTATATACCCCAATATCTTGTATTGTAATTACACCTACACAAACACATATATATATATATATATATTAAGTGCCACGTGTGGCGGCCCGGAGACGTAGCCAATTTGGATGAACTCTGTTATCAAAGTGTGTGTGTGCTCGGTTTGAGTTCTATATGTCTTTCCTTTTTTTTTTGGGTTCGACCTGATCGGTCCTAACAGTCCCAAGATGGAATAAAAAGAAGACAAGATTTTCGAAAGTTATATGTTTTCTGTTGATAGAGTAAACATAAGAGAAACAAGTATATAACTTATTTGCTGACCTAATGGATTAATTAGTGGCTAGTGGCATGTTTCTCACTTCCCACCTCTTCTAACTGGAATTGGGTTAACTAAAACTGCATAAGCCAATCCACTCAACTGCAAAGAGATTAAATAAAATAAATAAAGTACGCATGCCGTCATGAGATAAGAGGCAAAAGAAAGAAAGGCCAATCTCATACAAAAGGGACGGAACTGATATAAAATAATTAGGTAAGTGTTCAAGTTGGTATCGTAATAATTTAGAACTTAATTTAGAGCATCCATATTAGTTTTGTTAACTTTTTGTTGTTAACTAGTGACACATCATCATTTAAAAAACTATTAAATGACACATATGCATATTAAGTTAAACACTCACATTAGTTTTAAATTTAACAACGTTATCTATTTTAATTAAAAATTAAATATTCAAAATACAGTAGTTATCTGGGTTTTTTTCCATCAACCATACATTACCGCCAAATTTCAGCGTCAAATTTCAGAAAATACAGAATTTTAAAAATAGTGAAATAAGTTATTTATTTTCAACATATCTTTATATGGATATTGTTGAGAACTCGATTGTGTTGTTGTTTCAGAAAAGTCATAGTTGAATTGTGGGTTGAGAAAAAAATGACGATTTTCCATATTTAGGGAGAATAAGAGAAAATAAAGAAGAAGAAAATATACAGGAGAAAATAAATAGAATAGTAGATTAGGTTAGAGATAGAAAAGATATGCGTGAGAAATATGAGGGTGAGTCAATTTTTTTTGCCATGTCATCAAGTAATAACATTTAAAAATATTATTATTTTTAACAATGTTTTTAATATCTATAAAGTTAACACGCACTTTAACACATCTAATGGAGAGACAAAATTGTATAGTTAGCTAACATTTTTAGTTAACACACACCTTAACACCGATAGATGCTCTTACTTGTCTACAGTAAATCCTTAATAAAATTTAAACCTAGAGACCAAGAGATCGACCAGCTTTAGTGTTAGAAACCAGGTTCAGTAGAAACCCGTGGTTTAAGGGTGGTAGCAGTTATGCGGGGTTTGTGGGTCCAATTTACACCGGCTTAGCAGTCATATTCTTTAAAATATTACTAACAACTACAATGTTAGCAGAAGTACTTACAGTAATAAGTCACTAATAATAAGAAAAGAGCTGATAAAGAAAGTAGTAGAGAGATTAATAATGAGTTAGTGTTAGATTTCTTTCAAGGTAGAATGTGGGAGACCACCATGAAATAGAGGCTATGCAGATATCACAAAGCACTTTTAACATAAAGAGAGATCCTCGGTGCTGTGTCTTTGCTTATATATATTTATGTCTTATATAAGCCAATGTAATACTAAAGCACTTGACCACCAAAACAATAACTTGAACACCAGCTTAAAATTGATATTGCAAATTTGTTAGAACCTTGGTAAAAGTAACACAATGGAAAATCATCAAGAGGCTGTACTTGCTTACCCTGTGCAGCCTAATACACTATCATTCCTACAAATGGTGTATCCCATAACTCTGAAGGTACTTCTATTCTCCCTCATCTTGACAAATAGAAGTAATCCATTTTCATTTGTAGCATATATACTGGAGTAGAATAAATGTGATTACGATAGTAAATACTATTGGTTACTTTCTCAACAGCCTTGTACTATACTAACCAGCACCATTAAGAAGTACGCAAAATCAGAGTTCTTTTCATACCATACAGAAGCAATTACGTTTGATATGATTTACCTTTAGAATTCTTGGGTTCTTCGTTCTCATTCACATTAGTTTTGATATATAAAATGATTAGGATGATATTTGGAAAGCTTTTTTCAAAACAGAAAAACTTCAGAAATGCATTTGAGAAGATGGTTTGCGGTACAGAATAAGAACTATTCACCCGAAAACACAATGCTTACAGAGAGTTGTTTCCATTTGTCCTGAAAAATGTATCAACAGAAAAACAAATTCTTCCAAACGTTAAATTATGTTAGGCCTTAGAAATGTATTCTGAAATTTTGAATAGAAACCAATACAAACTATAATAAGACTGATAAGTGTTCTGAAAACACAACAGCCCTGACACTATAGGACACCAGTTAACTCAGTCTCCTTCTCAGGAAAAAATTGTTCGCCACAGAGGTGAAACAAATATTGGATCATGGGAAGGGCCAAAATCCAGATAATATGTTATAATTTCTTAATTATGGTGTGGTCATGGCTAAATTGGAGGATTTTGACAAAAAACTTGAAGTAAAACAACACCGTCTAGTCATTTTTTCCAGAGCAAGGGGGGCATGGTCCTTTGTGCATGCCACCACCTGGTTTCTCTTCTGGTCTGATATTATGATTTTTTGCAGTTTGAAGAGGTGGTTTATAAAGTAAGAGTGGAGGAGAGTGGAACATGCTTCGGTGCTACAACAAAATCTGTAGAAAAGACCATACTAAACGGGGTCACGGGTATGGTTTGTCCCGGTGAAATACTAGCTATGTTAGGTCCCTCGGGTAGTGGCAAAACAACTCTCCTCACAGCCCTTGGTGGCCGACTCACTGGCAAATTGTCAGGCAAAATCAGCTATAATGGTCAGCCTTTTGCGGGTCCTATAAAAAGAAAAATAGGTTTTGTGGCACAATACGATGTGCTATATCCTCACCTCACTGTGACCGAGACATTACTCTTCACAGCTCTGCTAAGGCTACCCAATAGCTTGACCAAGGACGAGAAGGGTCAACACGTAGAGCGCGTGATCGAGGAGTTAGGACTGGCAAAGTGTCGAAACAGCATGATTGGTGGCCCACTTTTCCGAGGAATATCAGGTGAGCAAGGGCAGAACGAGATAGTGAGACTTGTTTAAAAATCGTTTACGGCTACTCATTCAGTAAAGTTTGTTGGAACTTATTAACAATTAAACATAAATTTGTCAAAAAACTGCCTTCATTTACTGCTATATAATTTCATTTGTTTAAATTCTGTCACTATTGTATTATTTCAGTTTTGTTACTCAATTTAGTCCATATATATAGTATATATGTCATTAACTGAAGAGAAACCAATCCAACGAAGAATCTGAACAGATACTAAATGTTCTGAGAAACACAAGTAGGCAGAAAGTGATTGCTCATGATCATAAGAAATTCATTTTCTGTAGAACTTTTGTTTAGAGTAGCGGTTTAACACCGTACGTATTTTGACTTGGCATTATGATTCATTTGAATTTCCACAACCCCCTAAAAAATTAGTGCTTCTTCTTCTGCAGGTGGGGAGAAGAAAAGAGTAAGTATAGGCCAAGAGATGCTAATCAACCCGAGCTTGTTGTTGTTAGACGAACCTACTTCTGGTTTGGACTCAACAACAGCTCAGCGAATCATGAACACCATTAAAAGGCTGGCGAATGGAGGTAGAACTGTGGTGACTACTATTCACCAACCCTCAAGCAAAATTTATCACATGTTTGATAAGGTAGTTTTGCTCTCAGAAGGATGTTCCATATACTATGGTCCTGCTTCAACAGCAATGGAATATTTTTCTTCTATTGGGTTTTCAACATCTATAACAACAAATCCCGCTGATCTCTTACTAGACCTCGCCAATGGTAATGCTACGAACAACTTCTCGTATTGAAAATATCATTTTGTTTTTAAATCATCATGTTTCCAAATTTGTATAAATACTAGATCCAAATCATAAAATGAAGTTTGAGCAGTTTCATTTACTTGGAATACAATGAAAAGTTTTAAGAGCACTTACACGGAAACATCTTTTCTGTCCACTTACCAATTTTTCAGAGGAACGTTACCTTAGTTGTATCTAGAAGATCCAAACAAAAAAGATAAAGGGAACATTCACTAACTCATAAAATCAGTAACAGAGAACGAAAAAAAAATTAAACCATTGTCTTAATAACACTTGTGAAACACAAAATACTTTCAGGAGTTAAACCTGATTGCGAGCACACAATTGAGCAACTAGATGCCACAGAACAAGAGCGGAAATCGGTGAGGGATGCGTTAATTTCAGCTTATGAAAAAAATATTTCAACACAGCTGAAAGTTGATTTATGCAGTTTGGAAGTCACTGGTTACAGCTATTCAAGAGATCCATCTGCAAGTAAGTCCCCTCTTTAGACAAAAAAACTTGTCAAACATTTGAAAAAAAATGTTTGTAAGGGACTTCCAAAGTCGTAATCCGAACATTCCTCCACTTATTTTTAGTCAGTTCTATTCGGTTTTAACTTTTAGGACATGTCAGTTTTTATTTCCGACTCTGATCAAAATTGCATTTGGTTTTGTTTGATGCAGGAAAAAGTACAAAGTCAGAGGAATGGTGCACAAGCTGGTGGCATCAATTTAAGGTTTTGATTTCAAGGGGCCTGAGGGAGAGAAGATATGAGTCCTTCAATAAACTACGAATATTCCAAGTTTTAAGCGTCGCGACACTCGCTGGGCTCTTGTGGTGGCGCACTCCCACGTCCCACATTGAAGATCGTGTAAGGACCCACAACCCTTTTCGTTAATTGTTTGAAAATCAAAGATAAAATGGGAAATGCCGGATGAGCTAAATTGTAATTTTCAAACATGCAAATTTGCAATTAACCATACTCAATGATTTGAGATCTAGAAGCAAATAAACTTTTGAGACCATCTTCTTGTAAAACCTTTTGTTTTTCGATGAAAATTGTACTTCAATACCTGCAAAAACAACATATTTTAAAATTGCATGACTCTGGTTTTGGTACAATTCAAAAGTTCTTAGTGTTTTACTGCTTCATATCAATGCTAAACTAATTTTTTTTTTTTCAAATACAGGTTGCTATGATCTTCTTCTTTGCCGTGTTTTGGGGTTTCTACCCTCTATACAACGCCGTTTTCACATTCCCCCAAGAAAGAGCAATGCTAATCAAGGAACGATCTTCTGGAATGTACCGTCTCTCCTCCTACTTTTTAGCAAGAACTATCGGAGACTTACCACTCGAACTCGCACTCCCAACGGCATTCACCTTCATAATATACTGGATGGGTGGGCTTAAACCTAACCCAACCACATTCATTCTCTCGCTAGTTATCGTCCTCTACAACGTCCTTGTAGCTCAAAGTCTTGGGTTAGCCTTTGGTGCCATTCTAATGGATGTTAAACAAGCGACCACTTTAGCCTCGGTCACAACCCTAGTCTTTCTAATAGCTGGGGGTTACTATATTCAACAGATCCCACCGTTTATAGTGTGGCTAAAGTATTTAAGCTATAGCTACTATTGTTACAAGCTTCTTTTAGGGGTTCAGTATAATGAGAACGACTATTACGAATGTGCAAAAGGGGAATATTGTAAAGTTGTGGATTATCAAGCCGTTAAATCCGTGGGTTTAGACAATTTGTGGCTAGATGTGGCGGCTATGGCTTTAATGTTGGTCGGGTATCGACTCATTGCTTATTTAGCATTACATCGGGTGCGGTGAAGAGAAAGTCCCGAGAATACGATTTTGTCAAATAACTCAAATCGAAGAGTTTCATTCCTTTACCTGAGTTTAGAAAGAGATGAGGCTTCAATCCTTCCCCATAAGTTAAATGTAACAGCTTTTGGATTATCTCTATAATATTACAAGTTTTCAAGTATAATCCTTATAAATGATCGAAGATTCCAAAAATTGGCTGAATATGCAAATGATAAAAGACGACGACAAAAGAAAAGGTCTGTTTTACCATTTGCATATTCAGATAAGTGCGCATAGTTTAAGATTGAACTTACGTACTGCGGTAAATTTCAGCAGTTTTTGAGTTTACTTTGCTTTGCAAACTATTAAAGAAGTTGCGATTAGAACCAATAGGAAAGACTTACAATTATTTTCATAACTATTATGACCAAACACACAACAGACAACTTAATTGAGACTTTGTTGTCAATGATAGGCGTGAACATGACTATGGAACCACTCTCCTTTTAGAAATTAAGATAAGCATGCTCACCTTCTCTTTAGAATTTGATCTTGTAAGTTGATAATTAGCTCACAGATTATTATGCATATACCTTATGTAACTATATACACATATGGCCCTCATTCCTCAACACATTCGAAATTCGGCTATTCGGTTATCTTGACCGAAACCAACCTTATATCAGGTAAAAGAATCCACTATCAAACCAGTGGATTCCTATCATTATAAGAACATTTCTAAAAATATCCGGATTGTAAATTTATCTGAAATTGTAGTCTTGGATTAGCACGAATCAATGCAAACAGTTAAACTTATTACACTTGTAATTCAATTTTAATTCATGAAGGCATCAACATTACAGAATTTAGGACTGTAACTCTACACTCCACAGTCCACACCATTGCCAATTCTCATGAAAGAGTTGCGGAGCTAGAAAACTTTTTTTTGATATTATGGGAGTGCTCAAAGCCTCAAAAGTGTGAGTTTTTTTGGAATAATACAAGACAAAAGTGGTTTTATCGTACTATGATGGGTGATAAACCCGTTGCCACTAGCTTCCCCGTGCTTGAAATTACCTTAATTTATCTAAATTAAATATGTTGCGACTTCAAGCTACAATCAGCACAAAACTCAAGCGATATCTATGCACATATTTTGTAACTACTATATTTAGTGAGCAAAAAAGATCAAGAAGGAGAAAAGAGGAAAACAAGAAATGTTTATTGAAAAGCTAAGAAGGACGTGTGTACGCGTACATTACGACACGGGTACATGAATACATTATTTTAGAAATTTTAACGATAAGGGTGTGGCTGCCTTGTTAGTGTATATTTATACAACTTTCAAATGAAATAGAGAAAACAACTCAAAACAACAATATATCCTAATCAGTTTATATTATTCGTAAATATGAGGTATGTATCTGAATGTGCTTTTGGATTCCCAACTTACTAACAATTTTAACTTTGTACGTCTTAACTTTTATCTTTTCTAATTTGTACACTAAATATAACTATAACTTTTTAACGATTTAGTGCCCCAACTTCCTCTCAAAATTAGCCGGGCGAAAAACCGGAAAAACAGAACCGGACCGATAGCCGAATCGAAAAAGACCGAAACCGAAAAACCGATAAAAAATTCGGGTCGGTTTCGGTTTTCAATAAAACCGAAACCGAAAAAGACCGAAAAAATCCGGTCCGGTTCGGTCCAAAAAATAAAAAGACCGAAACCGAAAAATATGCTCGGTTTCGGTTTTGCTAAAAACCGAATCGAAATAGACCGAACCCAGTTCTGTCACAAGCTATAACTTTTTTCATTATTATAATTTTTAAATTAATATTCTAAAATATACTCTATATGTTCTGATTTATCGGTACGCGTAACTCAATTAATTGGAACTTCTCATCAAATTAGAATACATGAATGGCAACAATTTCCCTTTTTGTCATTTGTATTTTAAACTCCAATATAACGACGCTATCTAAAATAAGTAAATTTTACAAAATCAAGTAGTTGAGACCCTAATTACCACGCTCATCACTAATGTTCAATCTCTGACGCACACAAAATAGGTAATATCTCCAAACATAAAGTTATTATTTATGATGAAGTTCTCTTAGTTTCTCGTATTGCCCAATTCGGGACGATTGCAGTAAGAGATATTATATATACATAATACAATTTTTAGTGAAATTGTTGAGATGTGTTAGATTGCTTTATTAGGGTTGATTTCGTTTAATTTTCTCGGGCGGAATGTTTTAGGTGAACTTTTAGAGGGTTATGTATTTTCGGTTTCGTTTAATATTTTGGAGCCTTAAACCTCGTTGCAAGTACAATAAAACTTGTACGAGTGCACATTGTTAGTACTTAATAGTCAACACATTCATTTTGTACTAAATCTAAAACAAATAGAATTTGGGATACTAAATGATAAATTAATAGTTGAGGTTATCGCAAAGAGACTATATTTTTCTACTATAAAAAAATATTTTTTCACGGAAAAACCGTAATTTCGAAATACAAACCGTAATTCAGAATTACGGTCTATTTTATTTTTATTTTCATGAAAAATAAAATAAAATAGTAAACCGTATTGTTTGCAATTAAAATTTACGTTTTTGGTGTGAAAACGTATTTGATGCAAATCAACCCAAAGCCTGGATTTTTCAAGTAGAAAGAAATCTGTTTTCATGTAATTTTAAATCAGAATTACGGTTCTAAATCAGAATCACGGCGTTACACGTAAAAACAATTTTTTGGTTCAGTCCAGCCTCATGAACGAAACCCCAGATTGAATTTGTTTGAGAGAGAGAGTAGAGAGGGAGAGAGATGGAGGAGACGGGGATAAGGCTGAGCAAGAGATTCTCCGATAAAGGGGGAGAGGTTGATTTGACCTCAAAATCAGGAACAGCTTGGTCACACAACTTCTTAAACCAAAAGCCTTGGCACCCTCTTTCTTACCCTAACCAACGCCGTAAATGGATCGCTGAACAGACCCATGTTCATCGCGAACGTCGTGCCGAAGAAGTCGCCCGAGAGGTCCTTTTTTTTTTTTTTCCATATCCCCCCTCCCCCCCCTTTTATTTACATAAACCTATATTTTCCCATGTATTTTGTAAAAAAACTTGCCGATTGTAGCGTTTCCGCACCCCTTTATTAAATAAATATATAACTCTAGGTTTGCCCCTGTTTGGGTGTTTGGTTTATGAGCTTTTTTTAGCTAACATAGTGTCAAACACTAGGCTATAGCTTTTTTAACCAAGCTTTTTTAATGATAAGTTATTTGGTACTTATTTAAACTTATAAGTGACCTTTAAATATACGAACAGACCCTGAAAAAGTTGCTTGAGAGCTCTCTTTTATTCTCCAAACCCCGTTTTTTATTAATTTATTTATTTATTCATAGTACTGGTATTTGTTTCTTCAGAGCTATGTGTGTTTGGTTTGATGCTTTTTTTTATAGCGAACCCGGTCTCTACCAGGCTGTAGGTTCTTTCAGTGGCAGAACTAGAATGTTTTTTCCGTAATTAAGCTAAAATCAAAATAAAATCAAATCAAGATACATCGTAAAAAACCGTTTTTTTCTCACGTCCAACGCCAACGCCACGCGAAGAAGTCGCTCGTGACAACTCTAATTATTTTCCAACCTCCCCTTTGTTCTATTTATTTAGCTTTTTTTAGCTAACTGGTGCCAAGCACTATGCTACTAGGCTGTATCTTGTTTTAGTTTTAAGCCATTCGGTCCTTTTATCTAAATTTATTAGTGACCCAATAGACGGAATCAGGATTAAATGGGAGGGGCCGATTTCTATATAATTATTTTCCATATCGTATATGAGTTTTTCTTCGTAATATGGGGCGCCAAACGCTAATTTTTGAACATTTTGATCAAAATACGTAGAATTTCTTTTCTCGCGAGGTCTTTCTTACTTTCCAACCTCCTTATTTATTTATTGATAGTAGTGGCTTTTGTTCTTTTAGAGCTCGACAAAGCCAGGAAGTATAAGTGATAAAAATACCAGGGTGCCAAATCATTAATTGCAACAGAATATAGTAAAAATGAGTGTCAATTTTTTTTAAAATTATAATTTTCGGGCTAATGGTGGGTGATTGGTGTTTTTTTATAGCTAAACTGATGTCAGACCTTATGCTACGGGGCTGTAATTTTTTTTAACGATAAGTCATTTGGTCCTTTTATCTAAAGTTATAAGTGACCTTTACATACAGCGGCGAAGCCAGAGAGTACGAATTGAAAAAAAATAGGCGGTGCCGAACCATGATTTTCAATAAAATATACTAAAAATGCATCCAACTTAACACTTGTAGCTTATTCAGGCCAAAGGCCTAAGAAACCTCAGCTTTTAAGCTCGTCATAATTGAACGCATAGAGGATTTTAAGCAAAAAACGGAAAAAATAACTTGACCTTATGACTTGAATTATTAATTGTGTCATAAAGACCCTTATGGCCCTGTCCTAACCATCCCCCCGGGGCGTGTGCAACCGACTACTATGGAAAATTTACACTAGCTCTTACACCCTTATTATTGAATGAAGAAATAATCTGAATTTCAAGTTACCAATATTTACTTTGTTGTTTGCTCATAAGCATAATTTTGAAATTAATGCAAAGCAACAAAGTGTTGTACGGAAAAGGTTTTGCTTAGAGCAGAAAACAATAATTTTTTGGGAAAAGGTCTTCGTTGAGATGGAAAAATATAAATTTGCTGCGCTAATTGGCTTCAACTGTTTGAGGTGTATTGATCTCGAAATATACATGAAAATAAAAAAGAACCAGGGCCTTCAATTGCAAAGTAAGGTAATATTAGAAGTAGATGGAACTTGTTGACTGCAAAAATCAGGATAGCACATAACGGTCAAGTGCAATAGACCCATGTTGACGATAAAGTTGCACAGAAGAAGTAGCGCTAGCTGTTAATTCTATTTTAATTTTGTTGGCTACCAACTTCTGTCTGATTTTAGTTATATTTTGCCCTAAAGTTATATTTTTGTTTCACAGTTTGCACAGGAGCAGGAGTTCTTCCGCCAGACTGCACTTATCTCCGAGAAAGAGAAGGAAAAGGTGCTGCTTCATTCTATTTTAATAACTGTAAAGTTCTAACAGTATCGCTATGGGTAGGGAGGGTTATGTTTGCAGCCCTGAACTCTCTAGAGGGACACACTTTTACTGAATGCCCTGTACAAGTATGTTAAATTACGAAATAACTTACCCAGAATATTGTTTTAGCTATGGGATGACTACCAAACTCAACCATCACTTGATCTTGCAATGTATCAAATACCTTTTGTTTGGCTGCATCTTTTAAATAGATTAGCTGGGATTAATTAACTCTGGGAAATTGACAGGTGTATTCAGCTTAAAGCTTCTATCTTTTCAGGGAAGAATAATTAAAAGTTACCGAACTTTAAGTTTATCAATCCAATCTATTGCGACCGACAAACCTTATAATCATGATATTACCTATAACACACATTCATAGCTCATCGAGTCAAAAGTCAGATTTTATCTTCTAACACAAGGATACGTTTCTAGCTTAATAAATAAAAAGATTATCCCCCTCATGTCCCCGTAACGAATGTTTGAAACTGTTTTTTCTTTTGGGTGTATCGATGACTTCCCTTGGGCACTAATCAAGGATCAGTAAAAATGTTAGCATATCAATATTTGCCATGCTATGATGTTGGTTAATACTTGTTAGATATATAATGGAACCATCATTTACCTTACCTTATGATCTATTATCTAATTCATTTGGTAAACTGCCGCAACTATTATAACATACAAAGTAACACTTAAGAGTTAAGGGTCATTAACAACTTCCTAATGTCAGCTGCTAGTACTGTCCTCAATTTAAATTTGTTATTTTAGTATTTTACTGATTGTGTGAAATGTGCTGTTGTGAATATTTTAGTATTAAGCTAAAAATTCGACAAAATGCAAAAGAAGAATGAAGGCAATGATGTAATGGTTATGGCGTTTTGTATATAAAAGACATGTTTATTCGGATCAGTTTAAGGTACCTGGAGCCACTATGAGGACTTAGTTTTGGAGGGGCCAATAGCCTGAGGCTGACTTCCCTTTACTCATAACCTTTTTTTTTTTGTTACTGTGCCGGATATGGAACATGCTATGCATATATCAGTAGTTAACTGTTTCAAAAAAAAAAAAAAAAAGTAGTTATAGTTGTGGTTCAGAAATAGACTTTGGAGCTGGGACTTGTGAACTTCCTGGATGATGCTCGTAAGTCTATAGAATAAAATTAAGGATGATAGTTTGACAATAAAAAGATGAGTAAGCATTATTAATTTTGGTTGAGGTGAGTAAACATGAGGTTAAGGAAATATACTTGAGTTTAAATTATGAGAAATGACGTGTTGACTTGCACTTTTTCCGTGCTTCAGTTATTTGTTTAAAATTAAAATGCTTCATATGATGTGCAGATGGAGATGATGAAGGCTGTGAGCTTTATGTATGTACGCCCACCCGGTTATAATGCTGAAAGTGCCAAAGCAGCTGAAATAGCTGAAGAAATAAGAAAAGAAGAGGAGGGCAATCAGATACAAGATGGGGCGTCAAGTTCAATGTAATAGCTCATACTTATAAGTAGTAAAAATGCAAAAAAAAATATATTTGAATTTACTGCTAAAGTAGCTTTAACTTGTGAGTTGTAACTGTACTAAATTTCCTGTCTTGTATAATCCAAGTGAAGTTTGAATTAATTTTGTAGGCCACCTCCGCCAAGCAGAGATCAACCACGTGAGGACAAGAAGAAGTCAATACCAAAAGATGTTTTTGGTCGTGCTTTGCCAACTGCAGAGCAATTTGAAGTCCTAAAAAATGCTCCAAGGTATGTAACTCAGCTTGAATAGCGTGACGCATAGCAAACTCTTCCGGTTCCTAAGCTAGCAAGCTGGATTTTAAAATATTACCTAGAGTCTAATTTTTACTAAGGATGTTGTAGTAACAATGAGCCCAAAATATGTCCAGCCTGATCTTTTTTACGTACTTTTGTGTGTTTTGAACTGATTATGTCGTATGCAATCCTTATCACTAATAATTTTATTTATTTAGGCTTGAAACAGGTGCTCCTGCTAGACCGAAGCCATTTGCAGTTGAAATACGTAATGTTAAGTGTCTAAGATGTGGTAAACACGGACACCAAAGTGGTGACCGAGAATGTCCACTTAAGGATGCAATTATGCCGAATGAGGAGAGTAGATTGCAAAGAGACGATCCATTGACAACTATGATGGCTCACGCAGAGTCTAGTGAGGTACTTTTAATTTGAGTCAGCAAGATGATATAGTAGGTTGATGATGTTGTTTCCATTGTTTTAACTTTCTAAGCATTTGGTTTGTTAGTTTCGCTATAGATTTCTTTAAGTGGTGTTGATTGAAATGCCTTGTGTTTTAGAAATGATGCCGTTGATTTCTTTCATGTTGTCTTCGCATGTAAGAATGAATGAATGTGTTTAATATGAGTATATAGCCCTTTTTTGGAGTTGTTTTATATAGCCTTTAACTAAAGTTTACTTTCTTGCTGTTGTTCGTAGTGCTAATTGATGGTTATTATAATTTGTGATAATATAATGGGAAGAAGAACTGAAAAAAGGCCAACCGCTACAAAACCACTAGATAATGGGCAAGTGAAAAGGCAGGTCTTACTTTGTTAGTGATTTCTATTTGTGTTCTTGTTGGCCTCAATTCCTTTGCTTCTTCTCGAAGTGACCACTGCTGTGCTGACACCTCTTTGACAGTGATGATAAATGAAGTAGAAAGAAGAAGTGTCATCATAGGGTCACTTTACAAAACCATTTAATTGCGTGCAATCTAAAAATTTGATGCTGTTCAGATTTGGTAGAAGAGAGAGGGGGAAAGAAAGAGAGCTATTGGGCTAAGCAGCAAAATTGGGCCCAAGCAAGAATATTGCCGTGGATATATTCACCATATAAGGGGTGCACCATCTCAAGGCATATATTAGTAGTAAATTGAGTAGGCAAAACATATGAAATCTTCAATTGTAACTAAGAGATCATAGTTTCAGGTGGTTTATCTTTTTTTTCCAATTACCTCGTATGACAAACATCAGGTTATATAATTTTCACGTTATTGCTTAATGGCAGTTTTATGGCATCTCCATAGAGACTGTATGAAAATATTGAAAAGTAAATTACCAATAAATGTTTTTTATTCAAATTGTATTCCCAAAACTTTCTCTCTCCTCATGTCAAACCCACCACAATCTACCCCAAGCTATTTGCCCCCACCACCAGTCCATAGGTTGTCGATCAGCAGCGAAGGTCGTCGGAGGACCGGCGAGTCCCTGGCGAGGTCGATAGAGGTCCGTCGAAGTGCATACCCATTCACAAAGTACTTACCTTCTGTTTTGTATACAATTTACATTTACAAAAGTACTGCATATTTCTAGAAGTGCAACTGCATACCCATTTCTGGATCTACATACCTAGTTATTATGATGTGCATACCCTTTGAACTTCATACCCAGTTGTAATTTTGCCGACAAAGCTTCGGTGAGGTGCCAGAGGGGATTTGACAGAGCTCCGACAAGGTCATTCCAAGTCCAGCACGGGTCAGGTGTGGGTTGGGGTGAATTGGGGTGGCTTGGGTGGATTTGGGGGGAGTTTAAGATAGAAGAGAGGAAGTGACACTTTCTGGCAAGAAACGTTAGTTTGTAGCACTTTTTTGTAATATAATTTGGTTCATAGTACTTGAATAGTCACGTATATGTGGCATGTTTAATCTCCAGAAGCTTACACCTCGCTTATAATGTCATATCACGTATTCTTGTCGCTGACCTTCTTATCCTTGTGATATATTGTATTTTCTTTCAATACTAAAAAAATTCTGCAAGTTGTATTCCCGCTACACCAGCAGCTTCTTGTAACGTGTTTGGTTCTGCATTTTTACACTAACCAGTCTTAATTGCTGACATAATTTTTCTTTGGTTCTGTTATAGCCTCTAAAGTGGGAGCTTAAACAAAAGCCAGGAATGAGTCCTCCTCGCGGCGGGTTCGACCCGGAGGACCCTAACCAGCAAATAGTTGCAGATGATATTTTTGATGAGTATGGAGGTACTTACCCTCTACCTTTTTGTACTTCAGCAGTTTCTTTTCGGGATAGGAAAAGTTCTAGGAGGCTGAACAGAATAGTTGGGGTTTGCTCTTGATACTGGTTTAATATAAAATTTATTACGAAAAAAAGTCCTTAACTATGCCATTCATGCACGACCACGACTACAAGGTCTAATGACATAACTTGATAGATCAATATGATTGTTATCCCATCACCAAAACTTTAGATGATATATGATACATCACAGATTCCACATTTCTGATCTGGGTGGTTAGTATAATCATGTTACAACTTTAGACAGTATCATGTTGTACCAGATAATTGGTTGGCATAACTCTTTGGTACAAAGAGCGCGTATGAAGTTGTAGTTTTGCCCTCAATCCCTTACGTAGTTGACTTGCGGTTTTTTTGTAGTGTAATTATGCATTTCCGTGAGAAATACACCATAAAGATACTTAGATATCTGCGTATTCATTTTTTATGATCAAGATAAATAAACAACTTAGTACTATCAGTTAACAAATTGCTATCCATTTTGATGATGCTTATAAAACAGAGAGCTCTTGTCGAGAGTATTTCTTCCTAGTAATCTTATTGGATAATGTTTGTAGGATTCCTTGGAGGGGAGATCATGCCTGACTTACTGGTCAACTTCACCTCCAGTAAACCAAAAAAGAAGTCCAAGAGAAAGAAGAAAGTTAAGAAGGGGTCAACGCCAAGTAGTAACAAGTATGGGTATGACAAAAAACGTGTTGCTTCTAGCGACGATGACGATGATAGAAAAATACCAAAAAAGAGAAAACATGAGTCCAGAAAAGTCAAACATTCAGAATCAAGATCCTCGGATCACGATGAAAAGGTTAAGAGAAGAGAGGCATATGTTGATGGGTATGACAAAAAACGTGTTTCTTCTAGCGACGACGACGGTTATAGAAAAATATCAAGAAAGAGAAAACATGAGTCCAGAAAAGGCATCCATTCAGAATCAAGATCCTCGGATCATGATGAAAAGGCTAAGAAAGGAGAGGTATATGTTGATGAGGACGAGTGGGTAGGGTCGAGGTCAAGATCGAGATCGAATAAGAAAATTAATGATTACATAAAACATGGATATGTTGAATCAAAAACATCTTATCATAAAGAGAAAGTTGGGGAAAAAGAGGCATATGACTATGAGAGGACTGGGGAAAGATCGCAGAAATGGAAAGAAAATAATAAACATGGCTATTTTGAACCAAGTTCCTTTGATCATAAAGAGACAGTTGGAGCCGAGGAGGCATATGATCGTGAGAAGACTGGGTCAATATCGGAGAAAAGGAACGATAATAAAACAAAGCTTAGATATGCAGAACCACATCTTCCTTGGAGTGATGGTGAATTAAATAAGAGTCATAAAGAAAGACAACACAAATGCTCTTATTCATCAGACGACTCAAGGGGGATCAAGTTAAGTGGCAAAAAGTCTAGGTATCCTGAGAAGGATTATTTTCTTGGTAATGATGGTAGGCAAAAAAGGTCAAAACAGGGGCGTCACAGTGCTGTAAAAACCACGCATGCTGAATTAGGTGTCTCCGCTGAAAAGAAAATTAATTTAGAAGAGGCATATGAAGATGACAAGGTAATAAAGCATAGGTCTTCTGCACCAAGTCGTTCAAAAGGTCATGGTCATTATGATAAGCACCATAGAAGTAACATGCACGGTCGTTCTTATTTGTCTGATGATTTAGAATTTGATGAATATGGTAAAAGCAAGCATAATCATAGCTCGCGCAAACGGTGAAATCTTAAAGTCTATGATTAGACGAGCATAATATTAACTTTGTTTGAGAAGGTTTTCTTGTTAGCGCTAAATTCAGAAATTAGAATCTGACAAGGAAGGAACTGGGTTTTCGTGTAAAATGAAAATGAAAGCATTATAAAAATATCTTAAAGTTCTGTTGTGTTCATTTTTTATTACATTTGGTTATGCTGCCATGTTGTGTGTTTTCTCTGTTCCAATTTCCAAATGGTTCAGGAGATGGTAAGCTTTAGAAGTTCCAAATAATCTTTTAAGAAATTTCAAATTGGTTTCAATGTAGAACAATAATGATCAGAAAAACTGATGAATATGAGTTTTATATTGATAGAAGTCTAGAACTGATTTGTTTGTTAGAAAGAAAACCTTAGGACTTGGCTCTAGGTGATCCTTTGGGTGCTTACTTTGTTAGGAAGTCTAATGCGCCGTTGTTAAAGCTATATCCGTAACTGACTAGGAAAGCATCCCGTAAAATACGAGCTCATAAACCTGTTGCTTTGTTAATCGTCCCATTTCATTGGATAATAAAATATGCCTAGTAAGTCTGTACGTATGAGGATGTTGGAAATGTATGTTCCTTTCCTCAGAAGTTTTTGCAGGGTTGGTACTGTTACTTGAAGACAATAGTCGGGACGGGGAAAAGAAAAAAGAGCATTTTTAGATGGTGACAACTAGGGGGGCAAAAACCCAGACCGAACCGTCCCAAACCGCAACCCAAACCAATCCCTCACGGGTTGAGTTGGGTTGAAGTTTTTAAAATATCAACCCGAACTAAACCCCACCGCATTTATTATAAGCGGGTTGGTTCGGGTTAAGATTTTCAAACCGCGGACCAAACCGTCGAACCATAAAAAAATATAAATTAGTTAAATATACATATGAATAATTAAATATACATATAAATAATTAAATTTGCATAATAAACCATTTAACCCCAATAGATTGTGATTGATTAAACAAATAAGATTTCGGCTTACACTATCTTTTAATTTACAACTTTAACTTGTTTGACTATTATGGTTTTATGTCGTATGTTTAATTTTTTATTGCTCGTTTCGATCTTATTTTAGTGACATAATAAACATGAATAAAAAATGCTATGTAGTGTTGTACATGTATTATGAACTATGCTTTAGTTTGTGAATTTATAATTTTGAAGTTTTTGACTTTTATTTTTTCGAGTTTCATTTATCTATTTTTTAGGTTGAATTTGTATTTTTTTTAAGTTTAAGGACCAAAATGAACAAACAACCCAAACCGCACCCAAACCGCTTAAAATGGATTGAGTTGGGTTGTGTTGAGTTGAAATTTGAAAATTTACCAAGCCGCACAAAATCAAACCGTTCATTTTTTACGTGGTTTAGTTTGGATTTGTCTCAATCCGAAACCGAACGGCGTCCACGGCGAGTGACAATGGAAGTAAACGCAACTGAATCATCAATTTCTTTTTTACTCCACCTGCCCCTTGTATGGATTGATTCTATTGAAGTTGAAATTGGAAGATACTTATGAATTTATTATTAGGACCGGTATTTAATAATTGTTCAACCATACCAAGTCTCAGTTTCAGCAGAACATTAAGACTTAGTAAAATAGTCAAAGGACAACTTTGGTGGACTGTGGTATACTTGGGATTAAAGTTCTAGAAAACGAAAGCTTATGTCATAGCCATAAATTAGTTACTTGGATCGTGTAAATACAAATCTGAGCTTCTGGTAGATTTTTTACTATAAACTTCAACTTCAGTGGCCAGCTTTTAGAAATTAATATTTAAAACTCGGTTATTAGCTTGTTCGATCTCAACAACTGTGATATGCTTAATCCCCACAAGCGTTACTAATCTTTTTATTAGGATTTTATTGTTTGAGATAACCAAATTTTAAAAATATATTCGTATACATCCGGTGTATTATTTTTGTTGATGAGATGTAATGATTCATAAAAAAAGAGTGTGTGACTCCCTATAAAGGAGGAGTCTGATACTCGAGTCCAAATCTTTTACCTCATATTCTCTATCTCCTTCCGTGTCCGCTTGCTTATTTTCATTCAAATTTTAAATTTTCACAACTTATACCGCAATTTTATAAACTTTTATATCATATTGTATTCAAATTTTAAAATATTTGAACATAATATTATTTTAGACAGTTTTTTTAATATTCAATGTTTAATTTACACTAATTTATACATTTATTACAAAATAAATTTTGTGTGGATTTTATTTTATACATTTATTCCAAAATAAATTTTGTGTGGATTTTCTTTTAAAAATAATTATTGAAATGTATTGATACATGTATTACAGTAATTATACAATTTTTTTCAAGTTTTTTAGAATTTTTTTTTGGATAAAATAAGCAAGGGGACACGAAAGTGGATAGAGAAATGTGATAGAATATTTGGACTCCTATACTCCCATTCCAACTATTTTTTAGAAAGGAGTTCTCAAACTCTCCTCATGTTAGCCATTAGATTTTATTTATTTTCATCAGGTGGGTAAATTTGAAACATTCTGAGAAAATAACTCTACAATATTTTATTCAATTCTTTTAGTTTGTTTTTCTTGCTCCAGCTACGTACATATTACATACTTTTTCGATTTTGTGTTTTTCTTTATAATATTTGATGTAAAAATAATAATAATTAATTTTAGGATGATATCAAATAAGGTTCTACATTTTTATTTGGATTTTTTTTTTTGTATTTGAAAGTCGGTGTTTATTATACTCCCATCTCCTCCAAATTAAAATCATTATATCATTATATATATTATTATAATAAGTCAAATCAAGTCAAATGAGACTGTCCAATTTAGCCAATTTTTTCCAAAAATACCCCTACACCTTTATATTAATTACAATAATATCATACTCCCATAAAAAATATAAAAAATAAAAACTAATAAAACTATTTATCACTCTTTAACAACCAAATGTTCTTTTAAATTTTAAACTATATTTTTTTTGCATTATACACATATTTATATCATAATTATACATATTTTCTATATTTTTATTGCATTACGCGCCGCATACGCAACACGTGGGACACGATTACTAGTACATATATTATATGCAAACATATGTACATATATATCATAAAAACTAAGAAAATGAGAGAATTTAAAAATATATATATATTAATTTTATTTTAATTAACGGTAGGCTATGCAAGAGTTCCCCAATCTTTTATTAGGGTTTTATTAGTTGATATATTTTAATGTTATATTTTTAATTTTATTTAACGATATGCCGCATAAGAGTTCCTAATAAAGTTTTATTGTTTGGGATAACCGAATTTTTATTAGGGTTTTATTGTTTTGAATAACCGAATTTTAAAAAAATCTTCATATACATCTAGTGTATTATTTTGGTTGATAAGATCTAATGGTTCGTAAAGAGGAGTGTCAGGACTCCCCTAGAAAACTGATACTCCCATTCCCTACTATTCTTGTTTGCTTTTATTGTTGTTGAACAAAAATAAATATACCAAATCTAAATGACTATTGATTTATCAAAACTTACTGTATTTAAACTTGATGCTTTTGACTAGTTACTTCCGGAAGAAACCAGTTTCTCATTTCTCATTATTTTACATGTAAATTTTAGGTTTTCTCATCTTTTTCACGTTTCCGTTTTTCATTTTCTCCCACTCCGGTTTATGTTTTCGGCAACTATGACAAACTAGCAATTTGAGTTATGGACACAACTAGATATATTAAGATACGTTTGTTGACAAAGCCATGTGTCAAATGGCAAGGCTATTTACACTAAATAATTTGTAGTCCCAACGACTCTTTTTTGTCCATTGGAAAACAACTAAATCGGGTCTATGGAAGCTTCAAATTAAAGTGGTGATGTTGGGATGAGTTTGTGGACCATGTATGCCAATTTGCCAAATCACTATACGCGTTGAATTATGGAAAAAATATTGTATATCCGGAATATATAATTCTCTATAAATATATCCACTCTACTACTTCTCATTTAGATTTTAGACCCGCACAACGACTTTGAAGTTTTCCAAAAGTTTGGTTAGTCTTTTTTTCTTCTTTTATCTCTTACCCCTCAAAGCCAATATTGTTCATTGTTTTATTTACTATATTAGTAAGTTATACTTCCAAAGCTGTTCTTTGAGATTTAAAAGATATGGAAAATCATAATTGTTTTTTTTTTTTTGAAAATCATAATTGTTTAGAATAAGTAGTTATTGTATCATGCCTTGTGGTGTTTCTAGCCTTACTGAGAAATGGAAAATAGTAATAAGTATGATTTCTTGTCATTTTGTTTACTCGTAAGCGCTGTTAGTTTCATATTTGTAAAGTTATATTTTCAATACATGTAATCAGATTCAGGGGCAAAGCCTACGATTAATAAAAATATGTGGGGTGCTAAATGATTAATTTTAACAAAATATAGAAAAAATGCATGTAAAAAAATAATGGAACTTTAGTTACAGGAAAAAAAACATCCTTTATAATTTTCCAATTGGGACAAGTATTTTTCTTTCAAGTGTTACGAATGTGAGCAATACACCAGTAGTATGTCCTTGGGATTTTTGCTGCAGTCTTAAAGCTCAAGTCTGCTCAACTTGATTGCTTTTTTCCTAGTACAGTGTGCATTTGGTTGTTCAATATAAAAGCAGAGTTTGTCGGTTTTCAAAAATGAAAGACCATACAAACCCAACTTTTATTCTTAGCGAAGATAACCAGCTTATTGCTACTTGCTTAAAGTTGTAATCAAACACATCTTAACGCTTGATGAGATGATGATTACGATAGATTCTGTTTTATCGTATACTTTTCGTTGGCCTTGTTTGATTGCAGCCTTTAATCTCTGCTTTTTTTGCTCGAAAGCTTGATTGCATTTGGTTGACGAGCTTTTAGCTGAGATTTTCTGGATATTTGACATGGGAAGGCTAGAAACTTTAGACGGACATATTTAGCTTTTTCCCAAAAAAAAACAAAAAAAAAAACTTAGTACTTATAAGCTGCAAGCCTGCAACCAAGCAATCCCTTTATTACGACTAGTTAGTCTAATTTGCTCTTTTAAAGATCAGGATTCTTGTTGATACGAAAACATGGGAGGGGGCAACCATGATGAAGAAAGCGATAAAGGATTATTCTCCAATCTAGCTCATGGCGCTGGATATGCAAGTGGACAACATTACCCTCCAGCTCCCGGAGGGTACCCTCCCGCACCAGGGGGTTATCCTCCTCAGGGCGGATATCCTCCAGCTGAGTATCCGCCACATGGCCATGTACCTGGAGGCTATCCACCACAAGGATACCCACCTGCAGCGTACCCTCCACAGGGATACCCACCCGCTGGCTACCCCGGTTCATCTGCCCCACACCATGGAGGTATGTAAGAGTATATATAAATTTAAGTTCTACTGTTATGTGGACACAAATAGACTTTTTCGGAATAAGGCTTCTAAAATGAAACGCATTTCGTTGATTTCTGAGGTTTTCATTTCTTTGGCCTGAAAAAGCTTTATACCCGGATGAATATTGTATTTTTTTATCAACGTAACAAAATTCAGCTTATTTGCTTAAAACCTGCAAACTAAACAAGACCAGGGTTTAAACTCGCTCCAGATCGGTGTGGTTGAGTTTTCCAAATGAGTGTTCAGAATGTCGGTGTTTGTTTGGTGAAAGGTTATGCCGTTATGGGCTTAAGATTCTACAATTTTATATATAAAGATTTTAAATGTCAATTTTAAGCTTCAGATTGGTGTGGCCAAGTAATTTCAGATTCAAATTTAAAAGTGCTCCACTCAATTTTCTCAATCTGACATAACTTTCAAGTACACTACTATAAGCTGCATGCCAAAAGGGGGTTTAAGATTAGCCAATGTTGTTTTGAGTTGTATTCTAGATACAATTGAAACTGAAATCCCAGCCTATTTTAATCATCCGTTTACTAGCATGGGGATCGAGATGCATAGCCATATGACTGGAAGTATGTAAACTTAAGACAGTTTTGAATGTGGAACCCCTGAAATCTTTGTACCATGTTAAGCGACTAACATACTTACCGAAAAAATGTTAAGCGACTAACATCTCATCTGATTGTATAAATTGACGAAGGATGCGCCATGGAAGAGTAGTGGAATAGAAACTATGCATCTTCTATATATAGAGTATAGACAGCTTCTTTATAAGGCTGGTCGAATCGTTTTGTTTCAGTAGGCATATTAAGGTAGTCGCTTTTATGTATTTGTTCAGAAAGAAAAGCTCTATACTAAAAGGGATGCATTTGTATCCCATGTGTTCCAGTCTTTGGCACCTGTAACTCATAGGCTTATATGGTTCTTTATGGTTTGTTTTAACAATCGGAAACATATTCCATCTAAAACATACTTGGAGACTATCATGTCAAAACATACCCAAAAATAATAATACGTGGCCCTTGTAACTTCTGAAGTGCATATCAGGCGCGGATTTAGGGGGGTGAGGGGAGGCGGAAATTTTAAAAACGATTTTTTTTATAGAGAAAATTTCAAAAAATTAGATTATATATATATATTAATAGCCCCCATAAGATATATAATCATATTTAGCTCATATGATAACGCTAACTAAAATTGAATAAGATATTATTGGTTTGATTATTTGTCATTCCAATTTTTAATTTTTTCATGTTCATTTAGTTAAATAAGTAACACTTCATTGCTCATAATTTTCAATAGCATGCCTATATTTCTATCTTTCTTTTTAAAATCTACAAATACTCTTCGAATACATCATTTTGATGTTAGCAAAAAAAAAAATTATAATTTTAAATTTACTGTGTTTTTTACAAATATCAACTCGTTTTTTTAATCTTCATAATAGATTTTTAAACTCATTTTTCGATTATTTTAAACGTTATTTTTCTTAAAATTTAAGTAGTAATTTTTTCGCTACGATCCCAACGATATCATTCTAGTTCCGCCCCTGCGTATATGACTTTTACTGTTTTCCTAAGCTAGTCAGGATTTTTTTCATATAAACCAGAGAGTAGCCGGACATAATTTTTAGGACTGTGTTTGACACTTATTTTCATCATTCTCAGGTCATGGATCTGGTGGTATGGGGGGGATGCTAGCGGGGGGAGCTGCAGCTGCCGCAGTTGCATATGGGGCCCACCAAATGACACACGGATCCCACGGTTCTCACCACATCCCACATGTAGGTGGATATGGACACGGCCCTGGGTTCGGCCGTGGGCGAGGAAAACATGGAAAATTCAAGCATGGAAAATTCAAGCATGGAAAACATGGGAAATTCGGAAAGCACCACGGCCGTGGAGGAGGAAAGTTTAAGAAGTGGAAGTAATCTTGTGGCGACTATATCTATACTCGTGTGTCAATTGTGATTTTCTTGTTTTAATAAGACCTACATTGTCAATAACAAGTTCTGTTTTGGCATGTTTATTTTTGAAATCTTATATTTACATGTCTTATCTATCTGTGTGCCTTATTTATCCCGTTGTTAGCATCTTTGTGATAGCATTCGTTTGGTCCGGTCATTTATCGTAAGGATGATCTGAGAAAAATTTCACAACAGAGGTAACATTATCTTGGATTGGTTAAATGGTGTGGTACCAAAACTTAGTTAAAAGAATAGTAATTTCTAAAATTTCATGTGGGGTGGGTGCCAAATGGCTATTTTTGAACAAATTATGATTTATGCTATAAGGAACAAATAACCTTTTTTGTTTATTAATGGGGAGACCTCGAACCCCTTGCATCTACATATAGCTCCTCACATGTGACTCGAATAAAAAGAAAATTAGGTAAAATAAGTCATATGATATAGGTTTTCTGAACCAACTCATTCACATCATAATAAACTCCCTAAGCTTCATGAAAGCTCAAACAATCAGTAATTTCTGAATCATTATGAATTATATACGATGTATAAAGCATTGAATTAATAAACTTCAATCCCGTATATCAATGGTGAAAATATGACATATATAGCGAACTTGTTTAGGTGTTCATAAGTTTGTTTATAGAATTATTCTTTTAATACGCTATAATACACTTCAATCCTATTTAAGTTATAACAATGCTGAAAGTATGACATATATAGCGAACTTGTTTAGATGTTCATAAGTTTGTTTATAGAATTATTCTTTTAATACGCTATAATACACTTCAATCCTATTTAAGTTATAACAATGTTGAAAATATGGCATATATAGCAAACTTGTTTAGGTGTCGTAAGTTTGTTTATAGAATTAAATCATTGTTTTAAAAAGCGCGTTATAGTTCAAGTTTCCAAAAAACCCTATATGGATGGAAATGACCCTAAATTCGTGTTATAAGGACTAATAGCAGGTGCAATCCAATTTTATTATATTTTTTTGCAGTAAAATTTTTAATGAAATTATTGGAACTCAAAAGTAAATCAAACCCCAAATATCATGCAAACAAAGTAAGTGATCTATGATCTCAACTACAATCATTTTGGGATTATTAGATACAAATTTTTATATATATTTAGTCAATTTTGATTAGATGTTTTGAATTTAATGTTATATTTATATATATTTAGCCAATAAAAAAATACATCGTAAAACACTATGTAACAATTTTATTTGCAATTTTAGGATGTGTTTGTTTACGCTATTTGAGGGCGGGATTGTATGGCAATAACGAGGGACCCATAAGTAATATAAGTAAGGTGTTTCTTAAGGTGAAATGGCATGGTATTTCTAGTGAACCATGTACTTCAAAAGATGCTGAATGGGTTCTTTTCTAATACCTAAGAGAGGTAGTATTAGAAATCTATGGTGAAGTGTTAGAAATCTATGGTGAAGTGTACTACTTTAAACACAAGATGGTTAAGCTTCACCTATAATCACCATTTTTTCAATTAAATATAAACTCTCCTAAATAGAAATTTCTCTTACAATTTAACGGAAAACTACACTACTAGTAAAAGTATATGTATATGCATAATACATGTATGTATTAATATATAAAAATAGCATAACAATTATATAAATATATATATATACTAGTAATCGTTGTCCACGCGTTACGTGTGCGATACGTAGTGACATAGATATGATCCAGACAAATAAACTTAATATTTTTTTAAAAATTTAAATATTGAATGATTAAATATAATTAATTAACAATCGTATATAAAGAGTAACATAATATTTTACTCTTATAAAAAAATACACAACGATTTTGTTTGGAATATAAATGTGTGAAAAATAATATTTTTTAAGTTATTTATGTATTTGAATTGAGTGATGACATTTAAGAGTAATTATAATATTAGAGTGATGGTATTTTTGAAAAATTTGGACAAAATTAGGCAGTATCAAAATGTTTGAGTTGACTTATATTAATAGTATGATATAATTATATATTTATTATGTGACATATTAGCTCGTTATAGATATATATAGAGATATGTATAGATATAGAGAGAGAGGGAACAGTAGGTCTTTATTAATCAGAATGTATGAATACAAGGGGACCCTAACCTTCTTTATAAACTAGATGTTAGGGTTATACAAGATAGAAAGACCAACTTAGGCCCACTATGAGTAAGGCCCAATAGTCCAATAATATCTTACAACACTCCCCCTTTGGACGTCTTGAATTTTTCGTCTTCATGCAGTCGATCTGAGTCGAGTTCATTCGCAGTGCTAAACACATAAAAACCTTAGGGACGGAAAACCCAGTGTGGGACAAAACCGGTACCTAGGAGAAACTGTGTAGCCGAATGATATAGGCTGAAATATCATGTAAGTAACTAACCACAAAACAGCGTGCCTCATCAAAACCTTGCCAAAGCAAACCCAATGGGAAAATCTCTGATCGAAGGAAAAAAAGAGTGCAACAATGGTAGTAGTAGGGATCAACCACAAAACATGTGCCTCATCAAAACTTTGCTAGAGTAAACCCAGTGGGAAAAACCTCTAGTCGAAGGACAAAAGAGTACACAGTGGTAAGAAGTATACAACAGGATACTCCCCCTAATTTCGGCAATCTTAAGTGAGATATAATGAGAACGTGTCTCGCTAAAAACCTTAACAAGGAAAACCCAGTGGGAAAAAACCTTGGTCTAAGGACAAAAAAAGTACACGAGCATGCGACTGGATGCTCCCCCTCACTTGCACACGACAGGGTGCGAGAATTTCGACTAAGTAGTAATTAGTGCAATAAGCATTCACCTGGATGCTTCCCCTCACTTGCACACGACTGGGTGCAAAGATTTCATATTCTAAGAAAGAGAACGAGCATTCGACTGGATGCCTCATTTACTTGCACACGACTGTATGCAAGAAAATATAACGTGGAATAAACTGAGCATTCGACAGGATGCTCTTAAACTTCATATGTGAAGATTTATTTCGGCAAGAAATGCTAAATAGTATAATCTAGTCATGTCTCTCTTTATCGATAACAACAAGTTGTCCTCAAATAAGACAAGTGTTTTATCTGGATCGTGAGACAGAGTATATGTAATTCAAATATGGCTAATACGACCTCGAAGCCATATACACTCTCTAGTCATCTCATAGAGCACGACTAGATCAGAGTGATACATTTGGAGTCATTCCAAGACCTCCAAGATATTGCTTTATTCCTAATGGTAAAGACAGACCATGTTAGGAATATCCCTTATGCGAGTCTGATAAGTAACCAACATCGGTATAACCGAAAAAAGGGTTGCGTTAATTCGAGTACCGAAGGAGGTAGGTACACTCGATGACGCAAATGGGATAAGACAAGCCCTCATCCACAGTTACCTTAAGGTAATGGGAAAATGTCTTTTATGCCATTTCGATGGCAGCGTGTTAGCGCGATGCTGTGTCGAGCTATACCATTCACAACATACGAGATGTTCGTCCTAGCACATTAGACCAAGTACAATGATGCGCTTATTGTACTTAGATATGAACATGATGGTTCAATATCTCTTCATCATCACATCAGGGACGGACTGGGTCTATATAAATGTCTAGTGATCGAACGATCATGGGAGAATCTGACGACTTAGCGTCATAATGACTAAAACGTCATAACACCTTCTAGGTGTAATCTGAATCATGGACTTAGATTCAATCTTTACGGGACTCGATCATCGGGCCGAGTCACTACCGTGTCTTCCCAAGATCCTTCATCTCGAAGGCAAATCCAAAAAAAATGGATCGCGTAATAAAACACGCAAGGGCATAATACTTGTTCAAGTATCCCAAGCTAATCAAGTACTCACTTAGGTGGTATACCACATCCGCTCGAATTATATTAATCCATATAGTGAACGTCTCAGTCAATTGAGATCATGTTCCGTGGTCAGGAACTACTTGATTCAAGCACATGAAGTCACACAGGGACCTTCATCTATATCTCTTTGTCTAGATCCCCATAGAGATAAAATCGTGACCACAATCGCATGCTGCATAATCAGTTTTCCGGAAACTACTAAACTGATAAAGTAGGGGACCGTTATAACGTCCATTACGAGGAAATCAACCATCTCGTAATCAATTCCAATGTGTGAGAGAAGCCTTGCGCTACTAGGCGAGCATTCTACAATCTCATTATTCTCATCACTTTTCCTTACGAATAACCAAATAAACGAACTCGTTTAACATTAGTGGTGTTGGAGCTACAGGTCCGAACACACTTTCGCTAAGGAATCTACTTGGATTGCAAGTTTCCATTAGTCCAGTATATTCTTCGTTAACTTCAGGAAACGGTACATGGTTCTCTGTCATAATTTGCTCATATTATCAGTTGTCACCGAATATATGAACAAGTAATCAATGACAGTCTCGTTTCGTTTCAATATCGTCTAAGATATCATGATCGACAGATATTTCGAGATTCTTAGGATGAGAAGGAAATCACACATCTCCTTGATCCTTTATAATCTCGTGTGACAAACGAGTTTCAGTTCACCACCTCTGGGGCTGAACGATTAAGAACCGGTCAACTTCCTCCTATCTTAGGAAGGATGACAGACTGACGGCTGACGGCAGCGTCCTTTGCTTGGCGGGTTCGGCCAAAGCAACGTGTTACGACAGGAACACGGCGTCCGACAGGGACGTCTATCCTTGCAAGCATTTTGCAGCAGGTATAAATGATCTCGTGACATCTCATAAAGTCATTAAATGCGTCTGGCATTTAGTTAAACTTGAGGGAGTCTATGCACTTACTTATCACTAAGTGCAGTTTTGGGATCAAGCTAAGACTGAGTGGGTTATGCCACGTTATTTCATGCCGTTCCTTATCAACGGTAACGTGCAAATCTCCCCCTAACGATGGGGAGAACAGTCTTAGCGATGTCACTTTTGCATATCATGCGGTAAAGAGATCGCTTGCCAAGGTTACTCTATCAAATGATAGGCAGGAGATTCATAATCGACTTATGTCTCCTTCAGAGGTCCATATTTTGAACGCTAGAGCGGCTCAATCAAAATATTAATTAATCACTCTAAACACGCGTTAATATGAGACTTCTGGCTCATAACCAGTAACCAGCTGGTACGCATATGGTGTTTGAGTGTCTATGGGCCTCATACCGGACCAATGCAGCAAAATAGCATAACCCCACACGAAAATATAAATCTTGGTGCGCAAGAGCAAGAAGTGCATGCAATCATTTGCAGTCGCATCATCAAACTTTCTGTGAGTCCATTTGGGTCTGAACATAATTGTCAGGATGTTCAATTTCCAAACTCAAGTAATTCAAATCGAAATTTCGATTCTTACTCTTCGGTATTATCAAGTCGACTAGACTTTTCAGGATAATCCGGATCATGAGCCATCAACTTAATGATAGGGCTAAGATTTTGGTAAGTGCTGCATTTATGTGGACAACAGTAAAATGTGACCATATTGTCAATCCATCAACCATAACCATTTATATTTATGGTTCGTCTTATGGTTGGATAAGTCCACAATAACTCCTTCAATTCTTTACAAGAATTCTACGAGTTCATTTCGTGATCTTTACACATACTAGTCTTTCAAAGTGAGCATTAGTGGCATGAATTTCGGATTAATCACGAAATATATTTTCAGAGAGAATCCAAATACGATGCGATTATAAATCAAGCATCGTTTTTTGACCCGGGAATATCTCATCCGGTCGATGCCACAATATCAAAATGCTCTTATCAATCGACGACAGGCGAATGATAGTACAGACAATCATGTCTTAGCATTTAAATCATTTATCATTTCGACGACAGGCGCAAATGATAAGGTAACTTTAAATGTTTTAAAGAATGTGGTAGCAACCACTTGAAAGACATTTCAACTTCTCTAAAATACGCTTTTGGTCGTATTGAATGGAGGCTATGTAAAGAAATTTTAATTCTTTCATGAGCTATTACCAGATAACACTGGTTTTCTCGAATATTTTATAACTCAACGAGATACGGCAGGACCTACATGAGTATAAGACTTCATATTTGACAAATCAATTTGGTTTTACCAAAGATTTCGATTTTGGAACGACAGGTCCAGAATCATTGTCACCGAGTACTCTTTTAGGCAAGTAGTTGGTGAAATTATGTGGTACACTGTTACCCACTATTTCCAGAAAACCAACTACACCACAAGTATTGCCTAAAATTTCATAATTTAAAGTTTGGTCACATTTTTCAAAGGAATTTGCTCAAAACACTTTAAATTATTTCGAGAAATTTCGTAAACAGGCAAACCATAATCCAAAAGTATGTCCAAATGGAAAAATCATAATCCAAATGGAAAAACATAATCCAGATGAGCGAAAAAAAAGGTATCAAACTCATTTGAGCCACAAAATCGGGGGTCTCAAGAGTTTCCTTTCAGTTAGCTTTAACCACATTAGCATCGGTTTTTTCACCTTTATAATAGTTGTGAACTATTTAAGGAGTAACCGTGCATGACCTTTGTCTTTATAGCATAGAGTTGCCTCATTGAGCATTATCTATTGCTTTGTGACAACGGGCCATATTGTTCTTTTCAATTACTGTCTTGCAGCCACAGGTTTTCGATTTTGACGATTGTCTAAAATCTCGCTTGGCTAGGCGATTCATCGGGACAGTTCGAGACAAATAACACTTGTCTCGGTTCTCGATTCGTGGAAAAAAAATGTACACGAAAAGCATTAATATCAGGTAAACAATTCGCCATTGACCCAATAGGATTAAAACTACTCACCGGGGTAATTTTCTTATCCAATAACAGATGGGCGATAAAGGAACATGGTGAATATAAATTTACGATACTGCTTATGGAATGAAATTTCCAAGCTAGTATTTTGGTGAAGGATTGCTCCAATATGTCAATTTCAGACATTTGTTCACCATAGACATCATCACGTCTCAAATGTGGCGGCGGAATAAAATCAACGCCTTAGCATTCATCCTGATGGTAACAAGAAATTTGTGTTTTACTCATCAAAGATGACATCCAAAAAAAATGGGGCATCACATTTTCACACATCAGGGTGAGTAACATGTGGTGACGGATTAAAATCAACATTTAAACAGTCATTTCGCAAGTATGTTTTACGATTTTTCTCATCATAGATGGCATCCAACATGTGTTGGGAGTTCTGGATTATTTATCATATAAAACGACTGGTTTATATTTTTATGGTTTGCACAAGCACAAACTTTTTTCCGAAACGACAGGTTCGAAAACATTAGTTTTGCTTTTCATGTGAATCGGTTCTCATTGATCGAACGACGGGTCGATACTGAAACACCAATTCAGCGAAACATACATCACTATATAAACACACTCGGGGAAATTATTATTTAGTCAACCCCTTTCGGTAGCTCTATTTGAACACGACCAGGAAAGACGGTGAGGGGGGTGGGCACGAATGCCTCTTAAAACCGACCTCATTAGGAGAACGACTTCCGCCTTTATCTTTCCTAGACATCGTATCCAAATAGGTGAGCCTATTTGGGGAAAATTCATAATTTTTCCAACTTAAATGTGAATATATACGATTTTCGCTTTTTATATATGACAATAATATTAACAATATAGACAATATCTATCTAGATTAACCACATATATATAAACTGGCAGTAAATATATTTTAGGATCTATCTAATCATGCAGTAGATTTGGTGTTATAAACAAATCAATTTAACATTATCAATCAATCTATAAAGATTCTAACATTTCAAATCAAATCAATTTAAGATTATCAATCAATCCATAAAGATTCTAACATATCAAATCAATTTAAGATTATCAATTAGATCTAATCCAATAATTTACTGGCATATGTGATATTTATATATATGATAATATCAAAAAGATATGATTATGCTAACAATATATCAATCAATTATCTATGTTATCGCCATATTAATAATTCTATACATGGTAGTAAATAAATTAGTACATGATTAACTAATATTTTAGATTGTACCTGTTTGCATGATTAACATATATATTGCAATATATATTTCCTAATAAGAAAATCAAATTAAGCAACATTATCATCAATATAGAATTTATTAGTAATTACCAATTTACACTAGTAAGATTTAGTCAATATTTTATTATTATATTGCTATATGTATAAGTTCTATACATGGTAACTAAATCATTCATGTACATAATATATTTTATTTCACTAGAAGTCATACAAAACTATATAGTGGTTTGTTTAGGATACTTTAATATGGCTTTCACCCATATGTTAGTGCCTGTAGAATTGGTTTCTTGATTTTACATCTTGTCACTATGTACATGTGGATAGCAAATTTACATGCAATATATGAGACAATCTTCAAGTACATAATCCATGGGTAATCAAAAGGTATCTGACAATTTTTAGACAAGATTGTTGTATATCCACAAACAAATTTAAACCCAATTCAATTTCACATGTTGATACATATATTGTAGGTCAATTTTATTTCTCCAGGAGTCTAAACATATACGACCCACTACCAAATCAAAAGCCAAGTGTTTTGCTAAAAAAAATAAATTCAATTATTGTAGCATTGTAACATCAGTAGCGTATCCTTAGTATAGTTATACTATCACGTGCTAAGCAAAAATTCATGGTATAATCTCTAACAAGCAGTAACAACATATCAAGCAATATATTAATACACTGCATTGGTTTTATAGGTAACATGGTGAATCATATTTAGCTTTTGACAGTAAAAGAATATTTATAGTTTCGATTAATTGTGTACCTTTTACAAGATATGTTGATGAATGTCGATATAGCAAAATCCTAAAAACCCGGATAAACCTCAAGCTTTATAAATACTCAATATTCGTGCGTTTACCCAAAATCTAATATCCACGAGCGTATATCCTATTCTCCGCGAGCAAAGTGCCGATAACGTATTATGTGACATATTAGATCGTTATAGATATATATAGAGATATGTATAGATATAGAGAGAGGGTGAACAGTAGGTCTTTATTAATCAGAATGTATGAATACAAGGGGACCCTAACCTTGTTTATAAACTAGAGGTTAGGGTTATACAAGATAGAAAGCCCAACTTAGGCCCACTATGAGTACGGCGCAATAGTCCAATAATATCTTACAACAATATTTATGTATTTTGGTGGGTTTTTATTATGGATATAAATGTAAATTTGTAAAATAGTCCAATCCTAATAAAAAAACAAACAAACAATTCATTGGTACTCCATTTATGTACAACTAATCACACCTTTATTTGTTATCCCGTCATAATTCAAAAATATTATTAGTTACGGTACAACTCATACTGCAACCAAAGAAGAGTTTAACCTTTATGTCGAAAAAAATACTTCACTAATAACACTATTTAACATAAGTAAATAATAGTATTTCTTGCCACACCATCCACTCCTCAATCTCCGTCTTGTCTTTATTAATGATGACCACTTGAACCTTGTCTGTTCATATCCAAATGGTAATCCATATTCCATACCCACTCTTAATTTCAGTGGAGCATAAAGTAATCAATACTCCTATAAGAAAAAAGAATAGTCAAGGACAACTTTGAAGGGCTATGGATATTTTGTTGTCAGGTGTTCTAGAATAAGAGAAAACTTAATTCATATAAAAAGTTTAGTTGTTTGAATGAGTTGCCTCTGTAAATCTGAGATTTTGCTTATTTTAATTTTAGAATTTGTTTGGTTGTGAAAGAGTTGTTTGGGCAATGATATCAACGTTGTAATATTGTTCTTTATAACTTTAAGGATCTTATCATACATTCAATATCTAACTTAAGAAATAATGACCGACACAAATGAAATGTTGAAAATGACTCAATTTGAGAGAATTCTATAATTTTATAAATCAATTGAACTGATCAACGAACGTTCAAAGCAACAGGAAATCATTTAATAATATTACTAGTCCAGGTTATTTTTGATATTAGCATTTTCTGATATTTAAACACTACTTGGAACATTTCCACAAATCTATGAAATTGAAGACATTATTTCATGCAAATCACATTTGATTTCTGAAAATGTGGAGTATTATTTATCTTAATATTCTAAGAGCAAGCCTTCCTCTTTGGTTTTCTCAAATTCAACAAAAAAAACTAGATTTTTATCAGTTTTACATAAAACTTTATATTAGTCAACTCTACAACTTACTTATAAAGTTTCTCATTTGTATTTTATATTTTATGTTATTTTTTCCCTCTCTATGATTATATTTTATGTTGGTTGAGTACTACTATAATAAAGAGGAATTATATTACTATAAAACAGTAATGAGGAATACTTTTGGTTCATTTATTTTGAGTAAAATTTGAATACTTGCATAATTTGAGATTAGATTAAGGGAATACGATGTTGAACCCATCTTGACAAAAAAAGAAGTTATATTCATCAAATATGAAGTAAGAAATTCAAATTGGGTTGGTAGAGTGGTTGCTCTAAAAGACTTAAGGCATACATGGAAATGGTTGCGTAGCGTAGAATCTCACTTAATCATCGCTTAAATTGTCTAATCTCGCATAATCTGACTCCGCCTGATTTCCGCTTATTTATTTTTTCAGAACACTATGATTCTTGTACAACATTATTAGAACATCTGCATTAACATCTTTAACAATATCCCGAATAATTATTTTGCTTTTTCCTAAAACACCAAGTACAGTATCTAACCAAATGTTAAGCAAATGTGAATGTTATTTTTCTTTAAATATGATGTTATTACACATGAGTTTGAAATAAGCGGGCAACAAACTGTGGCGCTAGCAGTGACGGGCCAGTACTGTAGGTTACCCAATACCTATTACAGTTTTTTCTTTGCCCAATGCCCATTACAAAAAATAAATAATTTTTTTTGCCTCAGCCCAGCCCAGTTTTTACCCCAGACTCAAGCCTTACTGGACTTGGGCCTGGGCCGCCCCTGGCCGCTAGTACTCTGTATATAGCAAATCATAACTCCCGAAACACATATTCAGCCGAATCCGCAGTTAACGCATTTATGTTAATAACTTTCTTATAAGATATCAACATACTCATTACTTAAAAACTCAAATGTATTAAACTCCGAATGATTCTTGCTTTTCCATGCATCTAACCAAATTAAATTAAGTTTTTATGAAAATGTCAAATGGAAAAATATCGGGCAAGAAAAGTTGTAATGTGTGTGTGATGAGTGTGGGGTCCAACAAATTATGCTTATACGCGTTGAAGTAACGACTACACATTTAATGAATAATGACCACGCGGATAAATATAAATAAATAAATACACGTCTCACATGTCACATTATCTCACAATATTTATATCTATATCTATATATATAACCTTTCGCTTACATTCATTTATTCATTCATCGTGACCTGTACATCTTCTTTTCAAAGGTTTAGATCTTTTCTTTCTCTCTCTAAATATCTAATACTCGTTTTAGTTGTAACTTAATACTTAAGATTACATAATTAGGTGTTTCATTTTGCTATTGTTTTGTTTTTATTTTCCAGTTCTTTCAGATTAAGATAACACGTGACTTATTAGATCTTCTTTTTAGGCCTAGAAATTTACCAATCTGACTTGTTCTATTCACCTCTAGGCACTAAAATTATATATAATATTAATATATCTATATTTGTTCAAAATCTGATGTAAACTTGTAATTCTTGTCCAGTGTTTCTAAAATGAAAAGAGAACATGTTTAGTATATACTTTCGGACTTATTTACCAAAAAAACCTCGATTTGTGTTTTTTTCAAAAAAAATTGGTTCAATCATCAAAGTTAAAAACAAAGAGTAAAAATAACCGACATCATTAAACATTTGTACCCATCATCAAAGAAATTTTTTAATGCATACTTTCGGACGTAATTTTCAAAAAACCCTGATTTGAGTTTTTTGCTTAGAGTGGTACATATCAATGAGCATCAAAGTTATAAACAAACAGTAAAAAGAAGCGGTGCATATGTGGCTAATTTTAGAATAGATTTTAACCATGAATTTTTAATAATTCAGTCTCAAAATATGTAGTAAATGGTCATTTTGGGTCATTTTTCTAAAAGAAAAAACACTTTCAAATAGTATTTAAGAGAAATTTTCTGTAAGTAATAAATTTGCAATTGGGATAGGAATCTAATATTTGCATGTTGCTTATATCCATACGGATGAGTGAATAAAAGATTGTTTGGTTGCAGCTTTTAAGCTCATTAAGTTCTTCAAGATTCTAGATCTCAATATTACAATAGAACTGCTGGAAATGGTACTCCCGCTACTTGCTTTACGATATTTTTAAATATAGGCTAGCTATATCGGGATGTTTTGGTTAAAACCGTCTTGTTTCAAACCCGGGTTTCTTTTGTTTTCTGGATTCAGAAAGAAGTTTAAGCTGTGGTGAACTTAACTGTTTTCAACTTGCTCAAAAGCTGTAACTTTACAAGTCATAAGTGCATTTTGTGATGCTTTGATTTCTTATTGTGTTGCTTTGGAGTTAGAGATTGAAAATGGTCAGGTCTAACCCAATATTATTGTGACATGATATGTTTGCTACTTGAGATCTTAATTCGTTGTTGCTGCATTTAAATCAGTGATTGTTTACAATTACCACACAATTGAATTGGTGATTCCTTGACAAAAAGAAATAAACGTTGTATGCAATACGGTGTTTGACAATGCTTTCACCAACTTGACGTTCGGCATCAATGTTGGTTTAAAGTTCTTTTTAATCGTGAGTCGTGTACATATATAACTCCGCTTGCCACATTATTTCAAAGGCCTCTATCCTTTTACAAGTTTTTTTTAACCCACGTTACTATTTAAAATCTCATTGACCCAAAGAGGAGTCATGGTGACTTGCACGGCATCGTGTTATCTACCGTCTTAGAATGAATCTTTTTATTTTGTGATTGGTAGTTTTACGATTTAACATTAGCCTGATTTCTTTTGTACTTTTCATAATTCTAATTGATATGGGTGTTTACTTGCAGCTTTTAAGCTCATTATATATATTTTTTGGTTAAAAACTGGACTGCATTTGGTTCACTACTGAGTTTTTGTTGTTCTTTGGCCTAAATAAGCTTGCTGGATGAATTCAGTTTTTTTTAGTTTTTCTGAACCTCAAAGAATCCAACTTGTTTGCGTAAAAATTGTAACCATACAAGTCCATATGCTGATTTATTTTCCTCCTTTTGTTAGGATTTAGGAGTTTTTTGTAACCAAACATGGGGAAGGACAAGCACCAAGAAGGAGAAAGTGATAAAGGATTATTCTCGAGCCTGGCTCATGGTGCCGCTGGATATGCAACGGGACACCATCACCCTTCCGGTCAAGGAGGGTACCCTCCTGCTCAGGGGGGTTACCCTCCTCAGGGTGGATATCCTCCATCTGGGTACCCGCCACAAGGCCATGCTCCTGGAGGATATCCCCCACAGGGCTACCCATCTGCAGGGTACCCTCCACAAGGATACCCGCCAGCAGCGTACCCCGGTTCATCTGCCCCGCACCATGGAGGTACGTTAGCTCAGCTGTCTAGAACTTGAATTTAAAAGTGCACGCAAGTTTCTCAATCTAACATAACTTTTGAAATAAACTAAGCAGCATGCGAAAAGCTAAAAGGTGGCTTATGAGCAAATGTGCAGATCTATAAGTTATTACTTGCTGTTTCAAATGCGTTTTTTAAACACATCTGAAATATATATATTTATATTTATATATATATATATATATATATATACATATATTTATTTATTTTTTAATCATGCTTCCTTTATGTTTATGCCATCAGTAAGTAGTTAATACGATTGGAGGGTTCTTAAAGAAATATAGTGTTTTGACTAGGGAAGCTTTAAGTATCCTCGACCATTTTGAGCAGTGAACTAGGATTTCATCTGGTTATTAATTGGCGAAGGATATGCCATGAGACGGTGGTATTATACAAAACTATGAGTCAAATATGCTGACAAAATAAAAAAAATACAAGAAGGATACTTTATTTTATCAAATGAGCATCCTTTTTGAAGATGTATTAAATATAAAAAGATCATATTGAAATGGATGCCTTTATCCATATATATCAGTACATAATGCACATTGTGTCACATGTAACTTAGGCACAGACGGTTTAATATCATTTTTTGTTGTTAACATTTACGATATGGGAGAGTGATAATACGTTTTCTTTTTTGAATACTGCTTTACATTTTTTTACTTAATGTTTCAGGGCATGGTGGTATGGGGGGTATGCTAGCAGGTGGGGCTGCAGCTGCTGCAGCTGCATATGGGGCTAACCAAATGACCCACGGTTCTCACGGGTCTCATGGTTCTCACGGTCTTCCATACGGTGGTGGTTACGGGCACGGTCCCGGATTCGGGGGTGGAAAGCATGGGAAGTTTAAGCATGGAAAACATGGAAAAGGCAAGCATGGGAAGTTTGGAAAGCACCATGGAGGAGGAAAGTTCAAGAAGTGGAAGTAATTTGGTGGTGACTAAGAAAAACCCTTGCGTTGATTCGGTTTTTATTGTATAAATAATCTCTACATTATCGGCATCCAGTTTCATTTTCGGATTTTTATTATGACATGTTCTATTTCCCCGTCCTAGTTGTGTGCTGGCAGTATAATATCATATAGTTGAAGTATGACATGACTTTTTGGTGTTTATGATGTGTGATTTCTTATTATTTTCTTAAAAATGGTAGTACTTGATCAGTTGTGGAAGTAAAATCTAGTCCCCTTTTGATCCCGCTTGATATGTAGGATTATTCTATTTATTTGTAAGGCGAGTATTGAGTAGGTGTAATCTGTAGAAACCAATACCAGGAAAGTGTCCAACCCATATCTTCACAAGATGAGAATAAACCTTGTTTGTTGTTGCATCTTCAGGGTTAGATTTTCTGCTGAAACGATATATTTTACTCGATAGCCAGCTTGGAAAATGGTTTTATCTTTTTTAGTATCATGATATGCAAAAGCTAGAAGTTTCAATAGAGTGAACCCAACGTTCCCTCTCACCTTTGCTTAAAAGTTACAGTCAATCAAGTCCTGTGATTGAAAGCCACCAATGGTATTGTGTAAATCATTAACGATTAAGATATATGACAATTGATTTGTATATCTACAGTTATATCAAATACTCAATGTGGACGGAATGAGTATTGGTATACTTTTAGGTGCATCAATCTCTCTCACCCATAATTAACATCAATAAGACTTACACCTACTCGCTTCTTTAGTCCTTTGTCCTCAAATTTCCTTCTCAATTTTGCAGCATCGTCCCATCTACCAGCACCTACATACATATTAAATAACAGCACGTAATACCCAGCATTATCAGGTTCGAGTTTGAACAAAATTTCGGCAACTTCTTTACCCATTTCAATATCTCCATAGTACCCACAAGCACTCAACAATGCTCCCCAAACACCTGGTTGCGGTGGACTTGGTAATTTTTCAACGAATTCGTGAGCCTCACTGAGCTTACCAGATCGACCAAGTATATCAACCATACAGACATGGTGTTCAGTTTCGGGCTGTACCCCAAATTTATTTAACATATTGTCAAAATACCGTTTACCTTCGTCAACAAGCCCTAAATGGCTACAGGCAGACAAAAGATTTATAAAAGTGCTCTTTGTTGGCATCATTCCATAATCAATCATTTCATTAAAAGTTTCGATTGTCTTTTCACTATTATTATGGTACCCATACGCAGAAATCACCGAGTTCCAAGCTGAAACAGACTTATTCGGCAAATATTGAAATACTTGTAAACCGTTGTCTAATCTCCCGCAATTGCTATACATATCTACAAGAGCCGCAGATATATAAGGATTTGTATGAAAGTTGAACCTATATGTATAAGCATGTATTTGTCTTCCATGTCGTAGAAATCCGAATTGAGTACAAGCTGAGAGAACACTGGAAATAGTTATTTCATTAGGTTCAATATCGAGAAACTGAAACATTTCCAATGCCCCTTTACCCTCTTTATTGTGCGAAAAAGCAGAAATGATGCAATTCCATGAGCATAAATTTTTATTCCGTATACAAGAAAAAACCAAATTTGCGCTTTTAGTATCCCCTAATTCTCCATACATGGTGATCAGATAATTTTGTACATGGATATCTGTACCTTCGACAGATTTGAAAGAGAGCCCGTGAAATGATTTTCCTTCAATTACCAATCCGAGGTCTCCACATGCGGATATAACGTTAGAAAGGGTAATTCTATCATGGTTGGCATTGTACTTCCTCATTAAGTTGAAAGTTTCTAAGGCTTTCCGAGAATAGCCATTTTGGGAGCAGCCAGTTATCAAAGTGTTCCAGGAAACCGTATCTGCCACGTCATAAAAACTCCCCAACATTGTATTAGCAGCGTTTAAGTCCCCACAATTAATATACATGAACATTAAGGCGTTGATCGCTGGAGTATTGTTTGGAAACCCTAACTTTAATTGCCAACTGTGGAGCGTTTTTCCAAACATGAGAGATTCTAGGGAACAACAAGAAGGTAAGATAGCCAAAATGGTCGACAAGCTACACTCTGAGCACCAGAAAGTTAGTTCCTTAAATAAAGATTGAGCTTCTCTATAGTACCCAAGTTGTGAATACCCCGAGATAATTGTATTCCATGACACTAAGTCTCTATTCGTCTTAGCGTTAAAAATATATTCAGCTGCCCTAACATGACCGCATTTTAGGTAGAAATCCATCAAGCTGTTGATTATTAACGAATGTGAACACATACTTCGTCTAATTATGTAAGCATGAACCGACCTTCCTTCTCTAAAAAAATTAAACTCTGCACAAAGAGGGACAATGGTAACTATTGTCACACTATCTGGTTGCACTAACTTTTGTGTTTGCATCTCATGAATAATATCAAATGCTTCAAAGACCATACCATTTAAAGCAAATCCATTTACCATTGAGTTCCAGGAAACAACATCCTTACAAACAATTCCTTTGAAAACAATCTCTGCAGACTCCGGCTGTCCGCCTTCACCATAAAAAGAAATGATTGCATTATCAACTGAGATACAACTATTCTCTACGTATCCTAGTTTAATTCCACACCCATGAATAGCTTCACCAATATTCAAATCCCGCAAACAAGTAGATGACGCAATGGCACACGAGAGACTCACATCATCGTGAATGCCTACACTCAGTATTTTCTTAAAATATAGTAAAGAGTTCCGAGGACTCTTATTACGAAGACAACCGGTTATAATTGAATTCCAAGATACACGGTCTTTAAATTCAATCGATTCAAAGATGTTGACTGAGGAACCTAAGTCGCCACATTTCGCGTACAGGTCTATGATAGCATTACTCAAATACAGATCTAAAAGCATCCCACTTTTCAAACTTAGCCCGTGCAAGAACCGACCTTGTTTCAAGTTTTTAGTATTGGTTACTCCCGACATGGTGATTACAAGAGTTCCGGAATCAAACGATTCTCCTTCTCCCCTCATTTCAAGAAACAAATCCATTGCCGACCCAAAATTCATATTCTCGATACAAATAGTCATCATAGCATTCCAGACTACAACATCTTTGTATTTAATATCGTCAAACAGTTTTATAGAAGAACCAAATTCGCCAGCTCTCGAGTACGTAACTAGAAGAGAAGTTGAAGTTGGCAAGTGGGCAAAAACGCCTGCCTTTACGACCAAGCAGTGTACTATTTTCGTGTTTTTCTTGTTCGGGTTGATGGAGGAAAATTTAGCAAGATCAATGAAATCGAAATACGAAGGGTTTCTGAAGATTTGCGCTTTTCGGGGAATTTTATCAAACAGTTTAAAGACAGTGGAAAAAGAGGCAACAGAAAAGAAAAAGTGAGGCATAGAATTTTGTAAATTGGTGAAAGGTATGTTGAGTATAAAGGCATTTTTAGTATTATGAGAAAATAATAATGAAGAAGTTTTAAGAATAAGTGATGATTGTCTTATAACAGTTGTAACGACTAATGTTATTGTAGGTTCAGTTGCCCTCAAACTCATTGGGTTCAATTGATTATTGGTGACATGCGAACTACAAAAATTATTATTATTATTCTTTATTATTTTTTTGCGTTACATTGGACTAAAAAATAGTGTATAGTTAACCGTAAAATTTCTTGGAAAAATTATTCCTATGTAATAGAGTTTATATATAATTTTATTTAAATATATATTTTGTATAATACAAGTTATATATATATATATATATGTCTACATTGCTTCACTAACTATGCAAATATTTAATAGACAAGTACACATTTTTACTTTAACTAGATAAACACGTGATTACATGAATTCAACAAGATGGAAAACTCATAAATTTTTAAAAAATTAATTTTACATAATTATTTAGAAAATCAAGTATATTTATCTAGAAAAATGAAAATTCATCTAAATTTTAATTAATGCTTTCTTTACAGCTTTTTTTAATTATAAATTTTATTAAAAAGTATCAAGAGATCTCACAGCTACCCTCTTGCTCGAACTCTGTACCCGAAACTTTTTTTACAGTTTACACTTCCCACATAAACAAAAGGCACATGTATGTATGTGACTGAGAAGTTATTACCAAAACAACGAGTACAATAACTGCGAAGTATTCATTTTTTCAAAAAACGTAATACAAACAATAGACCATGCCAAGTTTACCACGTATTGTATGTAAACTTTCAATAGATCACTCAAAGTGACGTGCAACACACTTTGTACGTTAAATTTGTGTTTATCATGTGGTAAATAAAATCTTAATGCCCTTCCCAAAAAATATGCCTAATTTAACCATACCATAGTCGTTACTATTGTATATAAGAGCAATACAAATCCACCACAAATATTCAACAATATCTCGGCTAAACATGACTAGCTTTAAATTTTCAATACTAATTGGATATCCCCAATTATTAGCTTCACTCAACTGTTGTGTAGTGCTTTTATTACTCCCGCATGATCCCACATCGGTGTATTGTACTTTTATTTATTATTTAATTGTATAAATATAACAATGTGATTGTATTAATTTTCTTTGCTTTGCTTAGAATGCATCGCACGCGAATGCACAATATACTAAATCTTTATAGTTTTCTAGGACTTGCTCAAAATAAATGAACAAATATATATAGTTGCTCACGCGTTACATGTGCGATACGTAGTGATATATATATATGATACCGACCAATAAACTTAATATAATTAATTAACAATCTTATATAAAAAGTAACATAATGTTTTACTCTTATAAAAAATACACAACGATTTTGTTTGCAATATAAATGTGTGAAAAATAATATTTTTTAAGTTATTTATGTATTTGAATTGATTGATGTCATTTAATATTAATTACAATATTAGAGTGAGAGTATTTTTAGAAAATTTGGGCAAAACTGGACAGGCTCAAAATGTTTGGGTTGACTTATACTAATAGTATTATAAAGTCTATAATAAAAATCCTGTTGTAGGATATTATTGGACTTATCTTGGTCTTTCCTAACATATGTAACTCTATCCTCTATTATATAAAGAGGGTCAGGGTCTCTTGATGTATCTCTATATACACTTGTATTAATGAATAAACACTTCGTCTGTTGTCTCTCATACCTCTCTCTATATCTATACATATCTCTATATATATCTATAATGAGCTAATATGTCACACAACACGTTATCGGCACTTTGCTCGCGAAGAATAGAATATACGCTCACGGATATTGGAGATTTTTGGTAAACGGATGGATATTGGGTATTTATAAACCTTGAGGTTTATCCGGGTTTTTAGGGTTTTGCTATATCGACCTTCATCGACATACCGTGCGTAAGGTACCGAATTCAAAACTTAATTTATTCCATATATGTGATCGCACGTATTATATTATGGATAACTAAAACATGATAAATATCTCGTAGTATATAATCCATGTGTATTAGAGTTTGTTACTTGTATGGATAACTATATATGATCGTAACACACATATTGTTGATTATAAAATCATATTTGTTGATAAGATCATACAAAATAACCCAAATCATGTAATTGTAAAACATGTATTAATCTGTCGGATTAAATCTGCAACAAACTGAAACGTATGTACTGATTTGTAATTCTCTGAAAGCTGTAAACTATTCTGGAAATTACTCAAGGACTAAACTGAAACTTGTCTGAAATTATGGACTGAAGCAGTAATAATGCTGTAAATATATATATAGTTTGCTGAAATTACACGGATAGTCCCTGTAGTATATTACATGTATAAAAACAGTATATATGTGTTATAAAAGTCAATATTCGGTCTAAATATTCACCCACATGCATATATATATTTATTAAAAAGGCAAGTGAATAAAAATTGCATGTTAATTGAATAAATTGATATGTTTTCATGTATATTTAACCACTTTGCATGTTAAAAATTACCATATATAGAATTAATTGGTAATTAAAAATATATTGTTTTGCTTGCATGTTAAAACTACCATGTATAGAATTACTTATATGGCCATAAACCGTAGATAATTGATTGATATCTTATTAGTATAATCAACATATCTTTTGATATTACCATAGATAAATATACCATATGGCAGTTAATTGATTTGATTTGATTTGGTATGATATAATTTGTGTGATTGATAATTCTGAATTGATTTAGTTTATCACCAAATCTACTGCATGATTAGATATATATCATGAATATATTTTATACTGCCTTGTATATATGTGGTTATCTAGAAAAGATATACCTGTTATTTATTGCCATGAATGGTAAAATTGCGAAATCATATATATTCACATTTAAGTTGGAAAAATTATGAACCTTTCCCAAATAGGCTCACCTATTTGGATACGATGTCTAGGAAAGATATAGGCGGAAGTCGATATCCTAATGAGGTCGGGTTTTAAGTGGCATTCGTGCCCTCCATCCTCACCGTCTTTCCTGGTCGTTTTTCAAGTAGAGCTACCGAAAGGGGTTGACTAAATAATAATTTCCCCAAGTGTGTTTATATAGTGATGTATGTTTCGCCGAATTGGTGTCTCTGTATCGACCTGTCGTTCGATCAATGAGAACCTATTCACATTACAAGCAAAACTATTTTTCGAACCTGTCGTTTCGAAATAAAGTTTATGATTGTGCAAACCATAAACATATAAACCAGTCGTTTTATATGATAAATAATCCAGAACTCCCAACACATGTTGGATGCCATCTATGATGAGAAAAATCGTAAAAACATACTTGCGAAATGACTGTTTAAACGTTGATTTTAATCCGTCACCACATGTTACTCACCCTGATGTGTGAAAATGTGATGCCCAAGATTTTTTTTGGATGCCATCTTTGATGAGTAAAACACGAGTTTGTTGTTATCCTCAGGATGAATGCTAAAGCGTTGATTTTATTCCGCCACCACATTTGAGACGTGATGACGTCTATGGTGAACAAATGTCTGAAATTGACATATTGGAGCAATCCTTCACCAAAATACTAGCTTGAAAATTGCATTCCATAAGCAGTATCGTGAATTTATATTCACCACGTTCCTTTATCGCCCATCTGTTATTGGATAAGAAAATTACCCCGATGAGTAGTTTTAATCCTATTGGGTCAATGGCGAATTGTTTGCCTGATATTAATGCTCTTCGTGTATATTTTTTTCCACGAATCGAGAACCGAGACAAGTGTTATTTGTCTCAAACTGTCGCGATCCCGATGAATCGCCTAGCCAAGCGAGATTTTAGACAATCGTCAAAATCGAAAACATGTGGCTCCAAGATAGTAATTGAAAGGAACAATATGACCCGTTGTCACAAAGCAAGAGATAATGCTCAATGAGGCAACTCTATGCTATAAAAACAAAGGTCATGCACGGTTACTCCTTAAATAGTTCAAAACTATTACAAAGGTGCAAAAATCGATGCTAATGTGGTTAAAGCTAACTGAAAGGAAACTCTTGAGACCCCCGGTTTTGTGTCTCAAATGAGTTTGGGACCTTTCTTTATTGATTTTGATAAATCATTGAGCCATTTTTTCGCTCATCTGGATTATATTTTTTCATTTGAATTATGATTTTTCCATTTGGACATACTTTTGGATTATGGTTTGCCTATTTACGAAATTTCTCGAAATAATTTAAAGTGTTTTGAGCAAATTTCTTTGACAAATGTGACCAAACTTTAAATTATGAAATTTTAGGCAATACTTGTGGGATAGTTGATTTTTTTTTGAAATAGTGGGTAACAATGTTCCACATAATTTCACCAACTATTTGCCTAAAAGAGTACTCAGTGACAACGATTCTGGACCTGTCGTTCCAAATCAAAATCTTTGGTAAAACCAAATTGATCTGTCAAATATGAGGTCTCATACTCATGTAGGTCCTGCCGTACCTTGTTGAGTTATAAAATATTCGAGAAAACCAGTGCTATCTGGTAATAGCTCATGAAAGAATTAAAATTTCTTTACATAGCCTCCATTCAATATGACCAAAAGGGTATTTTAGAGGAGTTGAAATGTCTTTCAAGTGGTTTCTACCATAATTTTTAAAAGCATTTAAAGTTACCTTATCATTTCGCCTGTCGTCGAAATGATAAATAATTTAGATGCTAAGACATGATTGTCTATACTATCATTCGCCTGTCGTCGATTGATAAGAGCATTTTGATATTATGGCATTGACCGGATGAGATATTCCCGGGTCAAAAGACGATGCTTGATTTATAATCGCATCGTATTTGGATTCTTTCTGAGAATATATTTCGTGATTAATCCGAAATTCATGCCACTAATGCTCACTTTGAAAGACTAGTATGTGTAAAGATCACGAAATGAACTCGTAGAATTCTTGTAAAGAATTGAAGGAGTTATTGTGGACTTATCCAACTATAAGACGGACCATAAATATAAATGGTTATGGTTGATGCATCGACAATAGGTCACATGATTATTGTTGTCCACAGAAATGCAGCATTTCCCAAACTTTTAGCCCTATCATTAAGTTGATGGCTCATGATCCGGATTATCCTGAAAAGTCTAGTCGACTTGATAATTCCGAAGAGTAAGAATCGAAATTCCGATTTGAATTACTTGAGTTTGGAAATTGAAATTGAACATCCTGTCGATTATGTTCAAACCCAAATGGACTCACGGAAAGTTTGATGATGCGACTGCAAATGATTGCACGCATTTCTTGGTCTTGCGCACCAAGATTTATATTTTCGTGTGGGGTTATGCTATTTTGCTGCATTGGTCCGTTATGAGGCCCATAGACACTCAAAACACCATATGCGTACCAGCTGGTTACTGGTTATGAGACAGAAGTCTCATATTAACGCGTGTTTAGAGTGATTAATTAATATTTTGATTGAGCCGTTCTAGCGTTCAAAATATGGACCTCTGAAGGGGACATAAGTCGATTATGAATCTCCTGCCTATCATTTGATAGAGTAACCTTGGCAAGCGATCTCTTTACCGCATGATATGCGAAAGTGACATCGCTAAGACTGTTCTCCCCGTCGTTAGGGGGAGATTTGCACGTTACCGTTGATAAGGAACGACGTGAAGTAACGTGGCATAACCCACTCAGTCTTAGCTTGATCCCCAAAACTGCACTTAGTGATAAGTAAGTGCATAGACTCCCTCAAGTCTAACTAAATGCCAGATGCATTTAATGACTTTATGAGATGTCACGAGATCATTTATACCTACTGCAAAATGCTTGCAAGGATAGACGTCCCTGTCGGACGCCGTGTTCCTGTCGTAACACGTTGCTTTGGCCGAACCCGCCAAGCAAAGGACGCTGTCATCGGCCGTCAGTCTGTCGTCCTTCCCAAGATATGAGGAAGTTGACCGGTTCTTAATTCGTTCAGCCCCAGAGGTGGTGAACTGAAACTCGTTTGTTGCACGAGATTATAAAGGATCAAGGAGATGTGTGATTTCCTCCTCATCCTAAGAATCTCGAAATATTTGTCGATCATGATATCTTAGACGATATTGAAGCGAAACGAGACTGTCATTGATTACTTATTCATATATTCGGTGACGACTGATAATATGAGCAAATTATGACAGAGAACCATGTACCGTTGCCTGAAGTCAACGGAGAATAGACTGTACTAATAGAAACTTAAAATCCAAGCAGACTCCTTAGCGAAAGTGTGTTCGGACCTGTAGATCCAACACCACCAATGTTAAACGAGTTCGTTTATTTGGTTATTCGTAAGGAAAAGTGATGAGAATAATGAGATTGTAGAATGCTCGCCTAGTAGCGCAAGGCTTCTCTCACACCTTGGAATTGATTACGAGATGGTTGATTTCCTCGTAATGGACATTATAACAGTCCCCTACTTTACCAGTTTAGTAGTTTCCGAAAAACTGAGTATGCAGCCATGAATGTGGTCACAATTTTATCTCTATGGGGATTTAGACAAAGCGATACAGATGAAGGTCCCTGTGTGACTTCATAATGCTTGAATCAAGTAGTTTCTGACCACGGAACACGATCTCAATTAAATGAGAGGTTCACTATATGGATTAATATAATCCGAACGGATGTGGTATACCCGCCTAAGTGAGTACTTGATTAGCTTGGGATACTTGAACAAGTATTATGCCCTTGCGTGTTTTATTACGCGATCCATTTTTGGATTTGCCTTCGAGATGAAGGATTTTGGGAAGACACGGTAGTGACTCAACCTGATGATTGAGTCCCGTAAATATTGAATCTAAGTCCATGATTCAGACTACACCCAGAAGGTGTTATGACGTTTTAGTCATCATGACGCTAAGTCGTCAGATTCTCCCATGATCGTTCGATCACTAGACATTGATATAGACCCAGTCCGTCCCTGATGAGACGATGAAGATATATTGAACAATAATGTTCATATCTACGTACAATAAGCGCATCATTGTACTTGGTTTAATGTGCTAGGACGAACATCTCGTCTGTTGTGAATGGTATAGCTCGACACAACATCGCGCTAACACGCTGCCATCGAAATGGCACTAAAGACACATTCCCTTACCTTATGGTAATTTTGGAAGTGGGCTAGTTTATCCCATTTGCGTCATCGAGTGTACCTACCCCCTTCGGTACTCGAATTAACGCAACCCTTTTTCGGTTATACCGATGCCTGTTACTTATCAGACCCGCATAAGGGATATTCCTAACATGGTATGTCTTTACCATTAGGAATAAGGCGACATCTTGGAGGTCTTGGAATGACTCCAAGTGAATCACTCTGATCTATTCGTGCTCTATGAGACGACTAGAGAGTGTATATGGCTTCGAGCTAGTATTAGTCATATTTGAATTACATATGTTCTGTCTCACGATCCAGATAAAACACTTGTCATAGAAGACAACTTGTTGTTATTGATCAAGAGAGACATGACTACATTATGCTATTTAGCATTTCTTGCCGAAATTAATCTTCACAAATGAAGTTTAAGAGCATCCAGTTGAATGCTCGTTCTATTCCACGTTAGATTTTCTTGCATCCAGTCGTATGTAAGTAAATGAGGCATCCAGTCGAATGCTCGTACTCTTTCTTGGAATATGAAATCTTTGCACCCAGTTGTGTGCAAGTGAGGGGGAGCATCCAGGTGAATGCTTATTGCACTAATTACTACTTAGTCGAAATCTTTGCACCCTGTCGTGTGCAAGTGAGGGGGAGCATCCAGTCGCATGCTCGTGTACTCTTTTTGTCCTTAGACCAAGGTTTTTTCCCACTGGGTTTTCCTTGGCAAGGTTTTTAGCGAGACACGTTCCCATCATACCTCACTTAAGATTGCCGAAATTAGGGGGAGTATCCTGTTGTATACTTCTTACCACTATGTACTCTTTTGTCCTTCGACTAGAGGTTTTTCCCACTGGGTTTACTCTAGCAAGGTTTTGATGAGGCACCTGTTTTGTGGTTGATCCCCTACTACTACCACTATTGCACTCTTTTTCCTTCGATCAGAGATTTTCCCATTGGGTTTGCTCTGGCAAGGTTTTGATGAGGCACACTGTTTTGTGGTTAGTTACTTACATGATATTTCGGCCTATATCATTCGGCTACACAGTTTCTCCTAGGTACCGGTTTTGTCCCACACTGGGTTTTCCGTCCCTAAGGTTTTTATGTGTTTAGCACTGCCAATGTACTCGACTCACATCGACAGCATGAAGACGAAGAAATCAAGACGTCCAAAGGGAGAGTGTTGTAGGATATTATTGGACTTATCTTGGTCTTTCCTAACATATGTAACTCTATCCTCTATTATATAAAGAGGGTCAGGGTCTCTTGATGTATCTCTATATACACTTGTATTAATGAATAAACACTTCGTCTGTTGTCTCTCATACCTCTCTCTATATCTATACATATCTCTATATATATCTATAATGAGCTAATATGTCACACAACAAATCCATTATTATAATTATATTATAGTATTAACCAATAAACATAATGATACAAAAAATTAAAGAAAATACAAAAGGACTGCTAATGTCGGTTACATATCTATTGGGTCAAAAGCCATTCCCATCCATTACTCAAATAATTTCTATTGGTTTGAGTTCATCTGCAATAAGATCTAGCCGGCCCAGTTATGAAACCGCATACTCAATAGGCCAATACAAAAAGGAAAGAAAATAAGTTTAGGAAAAAAATGGGGTGAAATGAGAAAAAATAAATAAAGCGGACTCAATATTTTGTTAAAACTTCATCTGATTACGAGGCAATATACATAGACTAATCATATGTTGCTGTTTTTTTTAAAAAATTTCAAGAGTGAACATCTAGTTAATTGGTCGATGGATCGAGGTTTACATGTGAAATTCCTGAATGGAAATAATACTGCTCTGTTCAATCTTTTGTGTTATGCAGTACCAAACGACTTAAAAGAAAATCTTATACTGCTCCGTGCACCAAACTTTTGTTATTACCGAAAATTTGGTATGGTACAGTAGGTTAGTTAAAATATTTCCAATATAACTATGGTAAAATAATTATTGTACTATAAAAAATTGTCACAAGTACGTACAAACAAATTCAGAAAACCTTCCAAGACTACATGACCCCAGTAAAAAAAAGAATGTTAATTTGTAAGGATATTTATGCCTTCCAAACCTTCATCGATGGTACTATACTACGTTGACAAAAAAAACTTGCTCATCATACATAACCACATGTTAGTTAACTATTATACTGAACAGTCAACAGATGAACACGTAATGAAAATTACATGAACTAGTTATTATTAGTACTCTATAGAATTATAACAAAAAACAACTGGGTAATTAAATGTTTAGTTACGTTATTAGGTAGGTGGCTGGTCCCACATCGACTAAAGTTAGAAATTAAAATTGATATAAATATGTTAAGTGATTATTAAGTTAATGTGTGTCTGAGTACCTGTGGCGGGGTCTCCTAAACACCATCCCAAGCAAACTGGATTCCCTGGCTCACCAAGTCTCTCCAAGCCACCCACCGGTCCATTTTTTTTTTATAAAAATATTATCCATGTATTAAAAATAAATCTTCTCTATAAACCAGTTCTTTAAAACCCCATTTTTTTTTTATATTATTCATCTCTCACTTCCATGATAAGAGTAGTGTTCTGGATATATATACATATATACAAATCATCATACAACAGTTTCTCTAATTTTGATCCACTCAAGAAAACACATGGAATTAAGTTTACACTTCATTTAATAAAAAGAAAAAAATACAATTCACTTACTTTGGCAAAACAAGGAACCATTAAATTCAATTCAATTTAATTAAATTCAATTCACTCATTTAGTAAAATGTCACCTCAGGAGTTCCAAGGAACCAGTTGCTGAGCTGACAGCAGATAGAGCACTAGAGAGCTTCTTAGCCTTGATAATAGCAGCACCACGTTGCTGGACTGTGGTAATGAATTCACAGTTCAACCTAATCACACAAGCACATACGATTTTCTATAACTACTTAATATTGCAAGTTTTTCAGCTAGATTCAATTTAGAGCCCTGCACTACAATTTTTCTTAACCATATACACTACAATAATTTATTAACTTACTACCCTGTCATTGAATAACCGGACATGAAGATGTACACTTGTTCACTGACCCCAAATCTGCTCTTCTACTTTTAAGTTTAGTACCCTATGCTTAAATATGATTTGGTAGCATGATTTTTATTTCTTTCGGCTGGATAGTCAGTACGTTGACAAAAGTGCTGTATGAGGTTTAGAATTAAAATTTGAAGTACATGGTTAGATTTTGGTGATACATCAACAATACTGTTAGGTACCATTCATTGCTACCTACAAGCTCAGACACAGGATTGTTGCCAGCTGGAGTCTTGACAACAAAAAAGAGAGTAAAATTAGAGTACACACAACCTAAAGTACTAATAACTGCTATTCTAACCTAACAATTTCTTTTCCACTTCATATGCTAGTAAGAAAATCAGCTTAGATTGTGTACTAAATTAGAAATATCACGTTAGGTGACTGGTCCCACATCAAACCCAAAATAACAAAAAAACAAATTGGGTGATTAAATGTTTAGTTACGTTATTAGCTAGGTGGCTGGTCCCACATCGAGTAAAGTGGGACATTAAAAGTGATATAAATATGTTAAGTGATAATTAAGGTAATGTGTGTCTGAGTAGCTGTGGCGGGGTCTCGTAAACCTCAGCTTTGGGTGTGACACACAATGGGCCACATGGCAAATATGTGTGGGTGTAAATGGGGAGCAAAGTGGGTTCTCGCCATAAGTATATGCATTATCCAATGCGCATAAATATATAAATACTTCTCTGGCACTCCAAGTCTCTCCAACCCACCCACTAGTCCATTTTTTTTTTGAGAAATTCTTGGCCCGTAGTTTTTCACTAAAAAATTATACTATTGAATTTTTTTACTAATGTCAAGAAACAATGGCATTGCCAGAAATAGTGTAACGAGAAACGATTTTAAAAGAAAATCATCTCTAAAACCCAGTTTTTTTTTATATATATATTATTCATCCCTCTCTTCCATGATAAAAGTAGGGGTCTGGATATATTATATACTATCATACAACAGTTTCTCTAATTATGATCAACTCAGAAAAACACGTGGAATTAATTATACACTTCATTTAATAAAAAGAAGAAAATACAATTCACTTGCTTTGGCGAAACAAAGTAGAGGAACATGTATATGATTTACCATAAATCATATACGGAAGGCACGAATAAGCCAACGCCTCTTCTGCAGCATTCAGGTCCAATTTCATTCTTGAACTTCATCGTTTGGAAGACCTGAACATGAACACCATGACCGAAGCAAAAACAAATAGAAGTTGAGAAATGACAACTAAAGGAAGTATTTAGACAACGGTGCCTAGTATAGTTGTACTAAAAAAAATCTCTACCACTCATCAATAGAAAGACCCGAACACCATAACAAACAAATAAAAATAAAGTACAATTATATCACACACCAACCTATAAAAAGTACTAATAACTGCTATCCTAACCTAACAATTTTTGTTCACTTTATACACTAGTCAGAAAAACAACACTGATTGGGGACTAAAATACAAAAGACCGCGTTAGGAAGAACGTACAACACATGAAAAACATGATGATTAGCTTATGAATTTTTTAGCGTACCATGTACTTAATTTTTTCAGCCTATTGATTTTTTTTTTTCTATTTCGTATGATAGAAGGGGCTAAATCACCGAGAAACATAATTTAGTGTACTAAGTACTTAATTTTTAAGCTTGGTGTACAAAATCGAAAGCTTGGTGTACAAAATCGAAACATGGTGTATTCAAAAACGTAACAAAACCAAGTTAGAAAAAAGAGACTAAAAGTAAAATGCCACCTCAGGAGTTACAAGGAACCAGTTGCATATATGGTTACTAGCTGATCTGGCAGTAGAGAGCTTTCCTAGCCGTGGTAATGGCGGCATCACGCTGCTGGATGGTGGTAATGAATTCACAGTTCAACCTAATCACACAAGCACATACCATTTTCTTTAACCACTTTACATTGCGAGTTTTTCAGCGAGATTCAATTAAGAACCCTGTACTACAATTTTTCTTAACCATATATACACTACAATAATTTGTTAACTTACTACCCTGTCATTGAATAACCGGACAGAAAGATGTAAACTTGTTCATTGACCCCAAATCTGCTCTTCTACTTTTTAAATTTAGTACCCTATGCTAAAATATGATTTGGTAGCATGAATTTTTTTCTTTGGGCTGGATAGTCCGTATGTTGACAAAAGTGTTGTATCAGGTTTTGAATTAAAATGTGAAGTACATGGTAGTGTATTTTTTTTTCATTGGTTATAGTGGGCCTTAATTATCTCTTTACACTAGCTAGTAAAGAAAGCTGGATTTTGGTGATACATCAACAATAACGTTACGTACCATTCATCGCTACCCACAGGCTCACACACAGGATTGTCGCCAGCTGGAGCCTTGACGGAGGAATGGTTGACATCTGGGTGACGAGTGTTTTTTCTAAAAAAATGTCAGTTTAATGTTAGAAACAGGTAAATTGAAACTCATAGAGACTTGATTAAGGGCCTGTTATGGTCCTACCTGGTCAAACACGTTATGTTCATCTCAGGTACTGAAGGTGCATATTCCTTTAGGATCAGGGCGTTGGTGTTGGCGGGGTTAGCAACCACCAAAACCTGTAAAAAATATTCCGTAAGAAACATGTGTTAAACGAAAAACCTAGCTACAAAATGGGTAGAAGTTCTACATAAATTTGATTCAAACTGATCTTTTACAACTTAAATATTTTCACTTATTGAACATAGACAAGAGCTAAAATTGTCATCACTAAGCATACTAAGGACAACTTTCCCAAACAGACACAGTTATAAATATATTTGCACAAACAAAAGTGCTTGCATTTACCAGAACAAAACAACATTCCTAAAACATAAAATGAAGTTAGTTGATGTATGTATACTTATACCATTCCATACTTGAACACAAACACATAGCAAAAACCTATCATCTAACAAGAAATTCATTATGTAGGTCACATCTATTGATTGTTCAAATCTAACAGCAACTTAATTTAAGCTAAAAGAGTCCAGCTATATTTATATACCAACCCTACTCGCTTCAATAACATCCAAAAGAGCTAAAATTACTATAACAAAGCAGAATCGTGAATACATCTCCCAAAAATCACACAACCATATTCCCAAAAGTCAATATGAATAAACATTCATAGAGGTATTTCTATCGAGGTTGAGAACGCAAACATATCACAGGTATCGTACCAGCTTATCCATTCAATTTCACAGCTTCTAAAATAAGGACAAGTCGCAGTCATCAATTACACACGAAGTTGTGATATATTCCCAAATAATTCACATATATATTTTCTAATTTATTATTTCAAATCACCTTGCAGTTTGAAAGAGCATACTTCTCCGGAACAGAAAATGGCGACATTTATCGATATAACATCTTTCCTTTCCACCTTTTCTTCTCTGGAGAACAAACCCACCTATCCATCTTGACATATCGTTGAGTGCCTAAGCAGCAGGTGGAATAACAAGCATGTGAAGGATCATGGGAATGAGAGCATATCCGATTTGCTCTGTAACAAGCAGTAACAATATCAGTTAATTACAATAGGATAGTAATGGAGAGAATGTGCCGGAAATATAGGGAGATAATGATAGTGCTATTTTGGTCATGCAGCTGAGAGATATATGGTGTGTTTTATGGCAAAAGGTATTTGGTGATTAAAAATAATGAAATCACTATCTAAGTACTTATCTAAAGGAATGTTTTGACCTGAGACCAACACAACATTCAATCACCAGGTGGCACCAAATGATTGTATATACCTCACAAATGTTGCAAATGTCGAAACCTATCATTTTGTTAGCGATTGGTAATCTAGACAACTCTACCAGTAACCCGAAGCAAAATGGTTCAAGTAACAATCAAGTTCTAAACATATATATCATCTAAGAATAAAGAACAAAAGTATCCCAACTTGATAGAGTCGTTCAATTAATCAACAACGTTGAATCTGCTTATACACAGTATATAAATTTCACTTGGTAGAATAAAGTAATAAACCCCAACCATTACAGTTTGATAACTCCAATACTTGAAAATTGAACACCAAAATTCGTTACATGGGTTATGGTTTGCAGCGTTTGCTTATAACTAAAATCAGATCATTCGCCAATAATATGGAAAAATAAAACAATCTTTTACATACATATCAATGTTAATTATCTGAAAACAAGCATTAACTAAGTTCTAGCGGAATAAAATAACAAAGATCCCAAACAATGAGCTACGGTTTTGTAACATATTCTGATTTCGAGATAAATACTAGTATTATTTTCGCTTACAAGTACTATTTCATTTGGTGGTGCCCAAAAAATGAAGAAACCTTCAAGTTTAAAGAATCTGCTTATTAAGCTATCTGCTCAATATTCAATAAATGTAGCCAAACAAACCCTAAATTAGATTATAACGCTTCAAATAAACACTTCAGTTATAGTTTGTTTATAACCAAAATAATATCATTTGATCTATAGAACTGAAAAATAAAACAATAGTTTCTATACATATCAATAATAATTAGCAAAAACAAGCATTAACAAATAGAACAAAGAATCAAAGCAATAAGCTACGGTCTTGTAATTTGCATATTCTAAGCTCGAGATAAATACTACTATTATTTTCGTTTATTATTCATTTGGTGTCTAAAAAATGTAGAAACCTGGTAATTAAGCTATCTGCCAAATAAAGGTAGCCAAACAAGTAGTTCAATTGGTGTCTTAAATCAGATCATTTCACCTATAGAATGCAAAAATAAACAATTTTTTCCATACATATCAATAACAATTTGCAAAATTAAGCAATAAATACATATAAATACAATAACAAAAACAGCTAAAGAGTCAATTGAATTTTGACAGGTCGAATAAGTATATACAGGATCTATATTGGTCCCAGAAACAAATATAAAAAAAAAAAAACAGAATAATTTAAATAAACGAAAGTAATAAATGAAACTATCGGAGCGTTAAAATGAGAGAGAAATATATACCGGTGAGGAGAACGCGAAATATATATATATATATATATACACACACAGAGAGAGAGAGAGAGAGAGAGAGAGAGAGAGATAAATTGGGTGATTAAATGTTTAGTTATGTTATTAGATAGGTATCTGTCCCACATCGACTAAAGTGCAAGATTAAAAGTGATATAAATATATTAATTGATTATTAAGGTAATGTGTGTCCGAGTACCTGTGGCGGGGTCTCGGCACATAATGGGTCATGTGGCAAATATATGTGTGTGGGGGTGAAAATTGGAGAGCAAACTGGGTTCTCGCCATAAGTATATGCATTATCAAATGCACATAAATTCATATAAATACTTTCCTGGCTCCCCAAGTCTCTTCAAGCCACCCACCGACTCATTTTTTTTTATAAAAAATTTCTACATGTATTGAATATAAACCTTCTCTATAAACAAGTTCTTGACTTGTAGTTCCCTGTTTTTTTTTATATATATTATTCATCTCTCACTTCCATGATAAGAGTAGTGGTATGGATATATATACATATATACAAATCATCATACAACAGTTTCTCTAATTTTGATCCACTCAAAAAAACACGAGAAATTAAGTTTACGCTTCATTTAATAAAAAGAAGAAAATTCAATTCACTTACTTTGGCAAAACAAAGTAGAAGAAAATGTATATACGGAAGATACGAATAAGCCAACACCTTTTTCTTTGTGAGCTCTGCAGCATTCAACTCCAATAGAATGTCATCAATTGAAAGACTTCAAAGACCATAACACAGGCAAAAAGCAAACAAAAGTTCAGATTAAAAACTAGAGAAGTATCTAGACGACGGTGCCTAGTATAGTTGTACTGTAATTTTTCCTCGACAACTCATCAATTGAGAGACCCGGAACACAAAAACAGGCGGCAAAAAAAGAGTAGAATTAGAGTACACACCAACCTATAAAAATTACCAATAACAGCTATTCTAACCTAACAATTTTTGTTCATTTAATACGCTGGTAAGAAAAAAAATTTAGATTGGGTACTAAATTTGAAATTTCGTGTTAGGAATCACGTACAAAATATGAAAAACATGATGATTGACGTATGACATATCTGGTTCCCATCACGTGCATTAGTGTCAGTTAGCATCCAACATGCAATTTTTTTTTCTATTTCGTATGATAGAAGGGTTAAATCACGGAGAAAGACGAGTGTACTGATTACATAATTTTTCAGCTTCGTGTACAAATCGAAATATGGTAACAAGTCATTGTTAGAGAAACGGAGACTAAAAGTAAAATGCTACCTCAGCTGTTCAAAGGAACCGGTTGCTGAGCTGGCAGTAGATAGAGCACTAGAGAGCTTTCTAGCCTTGATAATAGAGCACCAGAGAGCTTCCTAGCCTTGATAATTAAATGTTTAGTTATGTTGTTAGCTAGGTGGCTGATCCCACATCGACTAAAGTGGGACATTAAAAGTGATATAAATATGTTAAGTGATAGTTAAGGTAATGTGTGTCTGAATACCTGTGACGGGGCCTCGTAAAGCCCAGCTTTGGGAGTGACACACAATGGGCCACGTGACAAATATATTTACGTGTGAGTGGAAATTGAGAGCAAACTGGGTTCTCGCCCTAAGTATGCATTATCCAATGCACATAAATATATAAATACTTTCCTGACACCCCAAGTCTCTCCAACCCACCCACCGGTCCATTTTTTTAATGAAAAATTTCTCCATGTATTAAAATAAACTTCGACCTGTAGTTTTTCACTAAAAAATTATAGTGTTGAAATTTTTTACTAATGTCAAGAAACAATGGCATTGCGAGAAGTAGTGTAACGAGAAACGATTTTAAATTAAAATCATCTCTAAAACCCAGTTTTTTATATATATTATTCATCTCTATCTTCCATGATAAGAGTAGTGATCTAGATATATTATATACAATCATACAACCGTTTCTCTAATTTTGATCCACTCGAGAAAACACGTGGAATTAATTATACACTTCATTTAATAAAAAGAAGAAAATACAATTCACTTAGTTTAGCGAAACAAAATAGAGGAACATGTATATGATTTACCGTAAATCATATACGGAAGGCACGAATAAGCCAACGCCTCTTCTGCAGCAATAAGCTACAGTCTTGTAATTTGCATATTCTAAGCTTGAGATAAATACTACTATTATTTTCGCTTATTATTCAATTGGTGTCAAAAAAATGTAGAAACCTGGTAATTAAGCTATCTGCCAAATAAAGGTAGCCAAACAAGTAGTTCACTTGGTGTCTTAAATCAGATACTTTCACCTATAGAATGGAAAAATAAAACAATTTTTTCCATATCAATAACAATTTGCAAAATTAAGCAATAACTGAGTTTTAGCGGAATAATGGAAGAAATATCCTAAGCGACGGTCTTGTAATTTGCCTATTCTAAGCTCGAGATAATTCCTATTATTAAGCTATATGCTCAATAAATGTAGCCAAACAAGCCCTAAAATAGATCATAACGTACCAAAACATTATAATTAAGCAATCATACAAATTCAATTCATTCACTAATATAAAGCCAATTAACAGAAACAGCTAATTAGTCAAAAACTCTATGATAGTTTTACTAGAGATTTTTGTATTCTAAAAAACTCTATCAGTGACCCGAAGCAACATGGTTCAAGTAACCCTCAATTTTTGAACATATAAATCGCCTCAGATTTTTTTTTTGCCAAATTTGACAGTGTCTCTCAATTAATCAACAACGTTGAATCTGTGTATACACTATATAATACACGTGTAGCGGTCCGGAAACGTAGCCATTTTGGGTGAACTCCGTTATCAAAGTGTGTACGGGGTTTACATTCTTATCTTTCTTTAACTACGTCTGATTTACTAACATAACGGTCATCAATTCATTCAACAATTACGAGAACTCAATTTTTTAAAAGCCACATACAGTCATTGTAATACAAACATCACCAGCAAAAAAAGTGAACCCAGACTTGTAGGTTCACCAACCGCTAATCCATTATAAATATTAAAACAACATTTTTGTTACAGCTCGAACAATAACATAAGTAATGACCAAAAAGAAAAGAAAAAATTATCATAAGTAACTAACAACAAAAAACAACTTGAATTTTTTTGTTGGTAATTTTAAATTATGAATGCACAGGAATGGACCGAGCCAAAATGCACATATGATTTAAGCCTTCGTAGCGCAAGCTTGTGCTGCAGCTTTTTCCATCTGCTCTTGTCGAATCCCCGAGTTGCATAAGTTAGCAAAGACTCGCGTGTGTTTTCTTCCATACGGGGTTAATGTCCCACATTCCGCCTCATATGTTTGTATCTGAACGAGAAAACAAATATAATGTCTCGTTTGTTTTTTATAAATAAAACAAAACTATAGCTAAAATAACAACAGTTTCCTTGTGCCTTCGCCGAAAATCCTATAGCTTATATGTACATAACATAACCTACATATCTAGCACTCATCTTCAAATTTACAAAAAAAAACTGTAAAAGATAAAATGACAAATATCGAAAGAAACATCCTAAAAGGTCAAAACTTTTAGGGGAGCAGAAACTTTGAAAGGGAAACAAAAACGATGATGGCAAGTTTTTAGTTTAACTATGAATTTACCAGAGCTTTAAAGCAGTCCCAATCATCAACATGAGCTTCGCCATCTGACTTAAGAGTCTTCATCACCTTCATTCCCTTCCCTGGCCCGTGTAAGTGCTTAGTTATCAATTTTATGCTATTATCGACATACACTCTTTTGTTTCATAGCATCGATAATATGCTTCTTAGCTTCAAGTTTCTCTTTAGAGCCTTCTGGTGCTCTTCGGAACTAGTAAGAAAAATAATAAACAAAATGAGCAGATATTATATGTCTAACAAATTAACTTTATCTAGAAAGAACATATTAAGAATATTTCTTGATGCACGCAAACCTTCTCCGAAAGATGCAGAAGACCAGCATCACGTTGCTGAAAAGATGGGAATCGTTGTTTTGACGATAACTCATCAACATACGTATATTCTGCCGAATTGGCACCAAAGTAGCTGGAAACTTTCTCATTGCTTAACGAGCGATCACCATATTCCATGACAGTTGAACTATTTGCAGTTCTCCACTTAACCTGTAACCATAAACCAGTGTATAATGTGTATACAACATGTTTTTTTGTACATTTTACATAAGAAAAATGTATTCTTCTCCTTCGGATAAAAAAAAAAAATGAGCGAGTTACTACAAAGTACAAAGTATAGGACAACTGCAATACTATAAACGATCGACAAAAACATCACAAAAAAGTTTTACCCGTTGATATTGTTGTTGTAAAGTCTCCATCACCGTGCCATCGTGTTCCCTGATAATAAAAACAGTAGCATTAACAGAAGTCTTAAATTTTAAGATTCTTTTATCAACTAGTTAACCTGAATTTGCCACAAGGGCTTCACTACTCCAACAGGATTTACGACCCGTAACTACCTACATTATAAGCCTATTAGAGGTAAGAAACAAAATCAAAAGACAGTGATAAAGAGCTAGATGCTGAAATAAAGTACCAGTCCTCAATCCATGAAATACTGTACAAATCACCCAAACAAGTATTATATTCTTTAGGAATAGCATGGTCTCCTCCGGGACAGTAGTAAGCCAAGCTATCTTGTTTTGGCTTTGACGCTGTCGTTGCGTAAATATTTAGCTTCTTTGACAGCAGACCATGAAACATGCTTCCAGCTTCACAAGCTTCCAAATAAAATACCTGATTACACAGTCCGATTAATTAACACACTTCACCAGCACAAACTGAAAGGCATGTTTGCTTTCAATATTTAAAGTTCTGTTTTTTTTCTAAATACTTGTAAGTTTATGATTCGTTGGTTGGACAGCTTACCAGCAGTTACTGTGCTTTTGTAGCTTGGGAAGACTCAGCTTGATGAACTAGTTTTTTTATCATTACCAAGTGAACCCGCTTATCTTTTTAGAAATGAGGAAAAAAAATAGTATGTGCTGGAATTTTCTTAAGAATGGAGATTACCATGCTTTTATAAGTTCCCATAGCATGCTTCTGCTTCAAGACTTTATTGAGATCGTTTGCGTTAATAGTACCATTAGGCATCCCTGGAACAAGCATTCAAAAAATTGCAAAACGTACAAATAAATTGTAGGCTTGCTTGGTATTGGATATACATGTATATTCATGATAATTAAAAAAAAAAACCGCAGTTTGTGAAAAAAAATATTACAGAGCAATCCCTAACATTTCTGTTTAAGTTAGGAAAATATTTTAGTATTCGAAACGAGTTAGACTTTAGAATCCTAAAATACAAACAAAAAAAGACCTAATCAACGCTCGATATTTTATCGTTTATCGAATAAATATTTTTTGCATCATTATTGGTGTAGAAGGTTTGTTTTGTGCTCATCAGTGTTTTTTGTGTGGTTAATTTATTATAATTTAGTACCTTTAACTATTGACGTTTTTCGTTTTTGTTCCACAAACTATGTTTTTTTTAGTATCGTGAACTCTCTTTTTTTACGTTTAGTACAATTCCATCTCCTAAACTAATTCTTGGATGGAATCCGTTAAACTAAGGGGCCGGTATTTAAATTATTTCATTACAATCATTAATTTAATTTTATATAAATATTACTACAACTTAGATAAGCGCAAATGATCTATTAATAGTCTACAATTAAAATAAATTTGACAATATGCAATAATATTTTATTTTCTTGTTGAACATGTAATTTCTTACGAGGTATTATTTGTTTGGAAAAAAAGTTCCAAATTTAATGATGCCAACCCTAGAAAGATTAATGAAATTTCAAACTTACCAATCATAAATTGACTACCATGATCGACATAAAATATGAAAATGCGGTCATTTGGTCCGCTGTTCACAACCTTTCCGCTAACCCCGTTAATTGCTGTCTTATTTCCGAGTATAACATTGAAAAAATTGTCCCCATTGACATCTTCCCCGGTATAATCCTGCTCATAAAGAGTGTAAAAAGGCTTAAAAAGTTCAGCATTTTATGTGGTCAACTTATTTGCTGTCCAGATTTTTTATACAGGCATAAATGGCGCGGTTATTAATTGCCACCAAGAATGTATGTGTAACAAATAATTTTAGTTGATAGTGATTCATGATATCTTAACATGTTCTTGGTTTAGAAAAGGAAACAAACTTTGGGCACTCCGTTATATACGTCTGAACCATTTGGGCTGTTAATTATGACTCCTTGCCTCGGATTTTCAGGGTTGTAGGCAATGTCATCATACATCATAACCACGATGTTTTCATCCTTCAGGCCACTTTTCTTCAAGATTTGATAGGCATGACACACATCAGCCTGCAAACAAAGAGGGTATTCAGTTAAAGTTAGAAAAGACGATGAGCACTCGTTTGATTGAAGCTCTGATGTCCCGTCTGGTCGAAGGTACTCCTCGTGGGCCGTGGCTAGCTAAAATTAGTGTTCTAAAGCGAGAAATACTCAGTACCGCATTATTTTTTCTAATTTATTATGTAACTTATGTTCATCTTATGTGATTCCCGGATTATACACAAGATAATAAAATGATTCAATATAAAATAAATCAGCGGTAAAGTTCACCTGATGCCTGTAATTTCCCCATCCCTTTGAACCGGCAATAAGAACTGCCCACCTAGTTCCCTCCGCATCACTATGAACACCTTGACGACTAAAAGTACGATTGTCTGTCGCATAAGTGACTCGTAAACTAAGTAGTAAAATGATAGATATACTCAGTCCAAACATGATATCGCTTCCCTTTTGCTGCATAAAGGAACCTTTTTTCCGTTTCCGCTAATTTAGTTTTGTTAGTGATAGTTTTGGAGAGTCTTTGGTATTGCATGTGAATTTATATCGACTCCCTCATGAATAAAATAAAATGACTGACGGGGAGTAATGCATCCGGCCATACACTCTAGTTCAAAATCAAACAGTAATAATGCATTAGTAGCAGCATTATACTATCTAGTAGTAGCATTCAATCCTTGTAGTATTCTATTTTCGTTTGTCAATAATATTGTTATCATACTTTAAACATGTTAAATCTGACTCGTTTTAAGCACTATAGTTTTCTTACCCAGTCAGTGTACGTACTTCTTTCCAAGAGTTAAAAACAAAACATAAACTAGCCCTATAATTTCTTCAGGGAACAACATTAACATCTCGATTTATTCACATGTCATATTATGTGACATTATTCCGATTCTCGGAATATAGTTGGACCAAATCGGCACATGCACAGCACCAATTCGAATGTATGTGTAAAACACTAAACCGTTAACCGCTCAGTATTTCTAGAGTAATATACGCACGTGGGATGAGATCAATATTAAGCAGGGGGTGCATCTGCAGTAAATTTCAAGTAAAGACACAAATGAATGTAAACGAAATTGATTCTTTAATATCTGATATCCTTCATTGTTACATTACACATAGTTAAATACTAAAAAGAAGACAGTTATAAACTTTAGGCAGTTATTGAGCAGTTTTAAAACTGCTCTTCCTCTACCATAGATCTCGCCACATAGCATGATCCTGTTTAACTAGATTAAGTAAATCCTAGGGTCCTAATTAATACACACTTACACATATTAAAAACATAAATACATATAAAAAAACAAATAGCAGCAGCAGCTGTGCCTCTCTTCTCTCTCTCTACCCCTTAGGGTTTCTTCATCTCATTCACCTCATCCCAATCCTTCATAGCCTTTGTCATTAGCAGCTTCTTAGACATAGATTCACTGCAAAATTCCCTATCCCTTAAGCTTTATCTTGCCCACAAGATCACTAAATCGATAAAGTATCCTCCTCAAATTTTTCCAAGTTGCCTCTTTCTCCAATTGGTCACTCCACTGTACCAAAATTTCATCCCAAACCCTATTTCCTCTTTTTTGTTGGCGTAAATCCAAAAACTGTATTGGTAATGGTCGAAGGCGTCCTTGCATATCTTGCTGAGGTAATTCTGGCATTATTTGATCTTCTTTTTTTACCCTTAATTTCAATTGTGACACATGAAAAACTGGGTGTATTGAGCTTCCTTGTGGAAGATCTAATCTATAAGCCACTGATCCAATTGTGGCTATTATTTTGTAGGGGCCAAAAAATTTGGGTGCCAGCTTTTGGTTTTCTTTTTACCACCGAGACTTGTCTATAGGGTTGCAATTTCAGGTACACAAATTCCCCAAGCTCAAAACTTTTATCCACCCTCTTTAGGTCTGTATTTTGTTTCATTCTGTTCTGGGCTTGTAAGTAATTTTGTTTTAGAGTTTGGAGAATCTCATTTTTAGTGGTTAAAAGGTCTTGGACATCTGGTTTATGATCACTGTCAATAAGGTAGTGACATAATTTAGGGGGATCATATCCATAAAGGGCTCTAAAGGGTGGCATTTTGATTGTTGCATGATAGGAGGTATTGTACCAATATTCAGCTAAGTAATCCAGAGAGGCCATTTTTTTGGAAAGTCAGATGAGTAGCATCTCAAGTAAGTTTCTAGGGTTTTGTTAACAACTTCTGTTTGGCCATCAGTCTGTGGGTGAAAAGTTGTACTTAAAAGTAGTTTTGGTCCCAGCAGCTTAAATAGTTCTTTCCAAAAGTCACTTGTAAAGACAGTGTCTCTATCAGAAACAATTTTCTTAGGAAGCCCATGTAGCTTGAAAACCTCCTTTAAGAAAAATTTTCCTACTTCTGCAGCCACAAAAGGATGTTTCAAATGTATAAAATGGGAGTACTTTGTTAACCTATCCACAATCACTCATATGCAATTGTAACCATTTGAAGTTGGTAGTCCATTTATGAAATCCATACTGATCTTTGACCATTCTTGTTCTGCCATTGGTAGGGGTTGAACTAAGCCAAAAGATTTTGTTTTTCCATATTTGCACCTCTGACACACCTCACAAGTTGAAATGAAATTTTCAAAATCTTTTTTAAGTCCAGGCCAAAAACTTCTTTATAAGCAAGGTTTAAACTTTTTGTTAATCCACTGTGGCCAGAAGTGGGGTCTTCATGAAGAAGTTCCATCATCTTCAATTTCATTTTAGAGTCAATAGGAATATACAACCTGTTTTTGTAAAAAAGCAGTCCATTCACCCATTTATAACTTAAAGATGACAAAATCTCCTTCTCCATTTCTTCTGTTAGTTTTTGTACCCTTGGGTCAACCAGGTAAGCTTGTTTTATTGTTTCTGCTAATTCAGTATTAGGACTAATTACCATTAAAGAAAAGCACATTCCTAAACTCTCATTTTGCCTAGATAAAGCATCAGCAGCTTTGTTTTGAATACCTTACTTGTATAGAATTTTAAAATTATAACCCAATAATTTTGAAAGCCATTTCTGCTGAGTTGGAGTGCCAAATTTTTGTTCTAATAAATATTTTAAGCTTTGGTGGTCAGTTCTAACCAAAAATTCCTGACCAAAAAGGTAAGGCCTCCATTTTTGAATAGCTTGTACTAGTGCATACAACTCTTTCTCATAAGTAGATAGACTAAGTAACCTTCCTTTCAATCCCTTACTAAAGAAGGCAATTGGCTTTTTTTCTTGTTGCAGGACAGCTCCAATTCTAGTGCCAGATGCATCACATTCAATCTCAAATGATTTGGTAAAATCAGGTAAGGTAAGAATTGGTGGGGTAGTAACAGCAATTTTGAGATTATTAAAGGATTTTTCTGCCATTTCATTCCAAACAAAGGCATTTTTCTTTAATAAATCAGTCATGGACTTGCAATTCCACCATAATTTTTTATAAACCTTCTGTAATAACCTGTTAAACCCAGAAAACCCCTCAACCCTTTTATATTTTTTGGAATTGGCCAATCAACCATAGCTTTTATCTTTTGAGGGTCTGCACTTACACCTTCTTGAGATATTATGTGACCTAAGTAATCTATTTCTTGTTGAAAGAATTTACACTTAGATTGCTTAGCAAAAAACTGGTGTTTACTCATGGTTTCTAGAGTTAATTTTAAATGGTGCTCATGCTCTTCTCTAGACTTATTATAAACTAGGATGTCACCAAAAAAGACCAACACAAATTTCCTTAAATAAGGTTTAAAAACAGCATTCATTGTACTCTGAAAGGTTGCTGGTGCATTAGTTAGTCCAAAAGGCATCACTAAAAACTCATACTGACCTTCATGAGTCCTAAATGCAATCTTAGGGATATCATTTTCTGCCATTCGGATTTGATGATAACCTGACCTAAGGTCTAGTTTAGAGAATATACATGCACCATTTAATTCATCCAATAATTCATCAACAATTGGAATAGGAAATTTATCCTTAATAGTAGCTTGATTTAAAGCCCTATAATCTACACACATTCTCCATGTCCCATCAGCTTTTTTAACTAAGATTACTGGTGATGAATAAGGTGATTGGCTAGGTCTTATAAACCCATTTTTCATCAGCTCAGCTATTATCTTTTCAATTTCATTCTTTTGAAAGTAAGGGTACCTATAGGGTCTTACTGAAATTGGACTTGTTTCTGCCACTAATTCAATTTTGTGTTCATGTTGCCTTTCAGGTGGTAGCCCTTTTGGCTCAGAAATATTTTTTGGGAAATCTCTCAAAAGGGTTTCAATTTTGGAAATCTCAAGAGAGGCATCTTGTTGTACAAAAGTTGAATATAATTGCAAGATAAGTTCCTACCCTTTTATCTCTTTTCCCTCTAAATAATTAAATTCAGTGATTCCAGTGGAGTGGTTGTTATTTCCCTTTAATTTGATTTGTGATCCTTCATAGTTGAAAGCCATAGTTAATTTTTGAAAGTCACATATAATTTCCCCTAAAGAACTAAGCCACTGGATCCCTAAAACCATGTCATAACCAACTAAAGAAAGTACCAAACAGTCCAATTTAAAAGAATTACCCTGAATATTAACTCTAAGTTTTTCACACAGTCCCATACTTTGCAAGGTTTCACCATTAGCCACCTTCACACTAACTTTATTATGTTCAATACTAGGTAATTTTAACTTAGTAACCCACCTAGGATCAATAAAGTTGTGTGTGCTCCCTGAATCTACCAGAATTCCCACTTTTTGCCCCAATATTTTACCCACAAACCTAATTGAGTTAGAATTAGTGCCTCCAGTGATTGCTTGTAAAGTGATTTCAGGTTGTTCATTTGAATTTTTCTCCTCTGGAACACTTATACTATCCTCCTTTTCAGATTCCTCATCACTCACTAATTCATTATGAAGAAGATAAAGTTTTGGTTTAACACATACATGTCCTCTAACCCACCTTTCATCACAATTGTAACATAAGTTCTTACTCCTTCTTTCTTCTAGTTCAGTTGGTGTTAGCCTTTTGATTGGTAATTTAACAGTCCCACTTGTGCTGTGTACCCTTGTATAATTTGAGTGTGTAGTAGGGGTATTAAACTTAGAATTATTATTAAGAGCCTTGAACTGATACTTTTTCTCTATCATTAATTTCTCTTCTTGATATGTGGCTATAGAAAAAGCAGTTTCAACATCCTTAGAAAAGAGCATTTTTACATTTAAACCAATTAATTCCTTAAAACCACTAATAAAATACACCAACCTATGGCTCTCAGACAAATCCTTCACTCTGTTAGAAATAGACTCAAACTCACTCTTATACTACTTAACAGTATCATTTTGCCTTATTTTAATTAAGAGATCTAAAGGATCCTCATTAAGATTAGAAGAAAACCTCCTAATAAGTTGCTCAGTAAATTCTTCCCATGTAGTTATTAATCCAGCATTTTCTTGATTTTGATACCAAATAAGTGCTTGATCCTCAAAATGCATATTTGCTATGGTAATCTTTTGATTTTCAGGGGTATTATATAATTTAAAAAATTGATTGGCCTTGTATACCCACTCAACACTTTTTTCCCCAAAAAACTTTGGAAATTCAAGTCTGACTGATTTAAAATTAATTTGGTTTGGATCATGTACCAGATTGTTGGATCCCTCATTGTTAAAAGAATGACCTTTCTGCTGGAGTGGGGATGAAGATGAACCATGATAATCCCCTTCTTTATTATTTCCTTTGTCTTGAGATAAAGAAATTTGTTGTAATTGTTGATTCATCTGTGCCAACTGCTGTTCCATAGTCTTTTTGTCTTCCAGACTAGCCAGTAATAATGCTTGTAATTAATCCAGTTTCTGGTCAGTAGTTAAAGAATTTGAATTTTCTGGTTGAATTAAGGGTTGATTTGATTGTGAAAAAGGTTGTTCTGGGGGTTGAACACCCTTTAGAGATGACTGGGATCGCTTTCCGGTCATCAGAAAGACTGCTCTGATACCAGTTTTGCAGTAAATTTCAAGTAAAGACACAAATGAATGTAAACGAAATTGATTCTTTAATATCTGATATCCTTCATTGTTACATTACACATAGTTAAATACTAAAAAGAAGACAGTTATAAACTTTAGGCAGTTATTGAGCAGTTTTAAATCTGCTCTTCCTCTACCATAGATCTCGCCACATGGCATGATACTGTTTAACTAGATTAAGTAAATCCTAGGGTTCTAATTAATACACACTTACACATATTAAAAACATAAATACATATAAAAAAAACAAACAACAGCAGCAGCTGCGCCTCTCTTCTCTCTCTCTACCCCTTAGGGTTTCTTCATCTCATTCATCTCATCTCAATCCTTCATAACCTTTGTCATTAGCAGCTTCTTAGACATAGATTCACTGCAGCATCAAAAGAAGAAGTGTTAATTCATTGCTTTAAATGTAAGCCCCGATAAATGACCGTAACCGGAGAATAAACTAGATAGAGACAGTCGGGGGGCTACATCCCCCTATTTTGGAAAAAATTATGAAAAAATCTCAAAAACTTTAGTGTTCTAGCCCTGCATTCCGTAAAATAAGTTCATATAAGTTATATTTTTTTTATATATAGAAAATCAGACCCCTATTTCACAATATTGGTTCCGTCACTCACAGTAATTCTTAATGTGCCTGAGATAACGAAACTACTTGTCACACAAGTAGAAACCTTCACAAATTATGTGAAATAGTTGCCACGTTTTTCAAAATAGTGTTAGAATCATATACTAAAAATATAATATTGGTTTTAATATTTATTTTTAACAACGAAGCATTACAGTACACACAGGAGGTATATTAATTAGGGGAAAAATTACATTTACTATCCCAACCTATCTGCGGTTAATGATTTGGGTACTCACCTTTCAAATTTACCAATTTAGGTACCACACTAAATAAATTTCCAATTTAGGTACTACCGTCTTAATAAATCACGAAATCATGTCACGTGACATTTGACAAACATTAATTTGAGAGTCTAATTTGACAATTTTGCACAAAAATATGTCATCCTATAAAAACTTTTACCCCAATTTCACACATAAAAAAATTTAGCATATAATACAATTTTTTGTTATGTGTGAAATTAGGAAAAATATTTTTATAGGATGACATATTTTTATGCAAAATTGTCAAATTAGCCTCTCAAATTAATGTTTGTCAAATGTCACGTGATTTCGTGATTTATTAAGAAGATGGTACCTAAATTGGAAATTTATTATATAGTGTGGGACCTAAATTGGAAAATTTGAAAGTTGGATACCCAAATCGTTAAAAGCATATAGATTGGTGTACTAAACCTATAAAACCCCTATTAATTAGTACACGTATGACAATTTCAAGTAGCACCGCGTGAAAACCCGAAAAAATCGAACCGAACCGAACCGATAACCGAACCGAATCGAAAAAGAACGAAATCGGAAAACCGAAATTTTTTTTGTTCGGTTTCGGTTTACAATAAAACCGGACCGAAAAAACCCAAAAAATATTGAAAAACCGAAAAAATAACCGAAAAAACCCGAAGAAAAAAAAAACAAAAAAACCAAAAGACCGAAAACAAACCGATTGGGTTCGGTCCAAAAAATAAAAAGACCGAACCGAAAAATCTACTCCGTTTCGATACCGATTTTGTCAAAAACCGGACCGAATCGAGCCCTAATTTCAAGTACCCAGTACGCCAATGAAGCAGAACTATATTTTTTTCTTGTTCTTTGACCAATTCGTTACGACACTGCTTACTGCTTTGGGTTTTCTTTCTGTACAGAAAATTATATTTAATTTTCTCAAGAAAAATAAAAAATTATATATGAGAATTTAAATTGTTAGAGTAATTATCCCACATCGTCTATATAATAATCGAACCCGTGGTTTATAAAGATACATCCATCATTACCATTACCAGGCCTTTTAATGGTAACCAGGCCTTTTAATGGTAAGCTATATGAGGTTTAATATGGTATCAGAGTATGCCTAACAATCACCTCCACCCATTTAATATGTCCGCTCGTAGGACCCTTGAAATGTCGGACCACGAGCGAGTGGAAGTGTTAGAGTATATAATTATTTTTAAATTATATTTATATCTAAAATTAAAAAAATAATCCATTGTACCCTTCGTATCGGGATTTAGGCTACATAATCAAAAGTGTTTACACCAATTGATAAAGTAATATGATTACCCTCTCCGTTCTTATTTAATTGTCCATTACGAAATTAAGTGTAATTTTAACTGGCCAATAACTTGTATCAAAATTGTCGGAATACAAATTTTCAAAAGTTGATCATATAGTTCAGATGTTAAATTTTATTATTAGATTTCAAAAAAATTCATTTCGACAATTTTGATACAAGTCATAAAACGGTCAAAATTGCACGTAATTTCGTAGTGAACAATTAAATGGGAACGGAAGAAGTATCATGCACGGAGTTTGAGTAAAAAAGTACACATATATGAATTTTTTGTAATTAATTTGATTGGTATGTATCTATTTGTAAGTCTCCAAATAATTTATTAAAATATTAATATTTTAATCAAAGAAACACAGGTTACATGCATTAATGCAAATATCCATGTACTGAAGTTGTTTACGCTGTCCGCATCCCTGAAAACGTGACTCAATATTTTTTTTTGTGGTTGTTTGGATTTTTTTCATATTTAAAGCGTGTCATTTAACATTTTGTTTAGCAAAATTGCATACAGAAAGTAACAAAGACGGTGTAATTTGTCTCTTGAAGATTTGGTTAAGTTTAGGCTCCCTTTAAGTAAAAGATTTCCTAAGAAAAAATATTTACGTAGTAAAAATTTTCGGTAAAAATCTTTATTTGCTTTCCATTTACAGACGTTTGGAGTGTAAAAGGCTTTTCACGTAAAATTCTATTGAAATTTAAAGTTATGTCGAATTTTTAAGTTTAGACAAAATATAAACTCATAAATAAACAAATATGGTTCATATTTTAAAACATATTATAAGATGAACAATATCAAATATTTATCAGCTTACAAAGATAAATAAACTTGGAAAAGTTTAAAAGCATTAATAATTAAAATCACAATTATCTTGATCGGAAAAAAGTTAAAACTTATTCATTTAATTTAAAAAAACTAAAACCCCTTCTCCTTTTTAGAAATAAACTTCATCAACCACTTTTTCTTTCTTCTGTTTTTATAAATATATTGTGCTTTTTTTTAATCCTTGTACTTATGATTTATTTAATTTTTTGTTGTCAAAAGAAATCCACATTATAAATGAAGATGTTATTTTACCACGATCAAGTATAAAAAAATGTATAAAGGATAGGACAATTTTGATTTTAGTGGAGTAGTTATATGATAATAGATATTTTGAAATATGGGAGGATATATGAACATCATGAAAAACACTTAACTAGACACTTTTTCGTAAAAACGCTCCAAATCAAGATTTGGTTAATGCAAATCTCAATGGTTTCACGACAAGAACACAAATATGCGTCTTGTTTTTTTTCCTGAGATGTATAATGACATGTTTTGAATTTTTAAATTTTACCATAATTTCGAAAACATGTCATTATACATCTCGGAAGAAAAAACAAGACGCATATTTGTGTTCCCGTCATGAAACCATTGAGATTTGCATTAACCAAATCTTGATTTGGAGCGTTTTTACGAAAAAGTGTCTAGTTGTATGCTTTTCATGATGTTCATATAATATTTCCCTTGAAATATATATATATATATATATATGGTAAGAGATATAGTATATGCAGTGTCACTATATATACTGTTGTATTATGATAGTGTGCAAAAAAATTGTAAACATTTCATCTCTTTTTTCATTGTAAATATTTCCCCCATTTCCCCTTAATTTTGGATAAATATTTTCCTAAAGTTTTGCATTTATATTCAACCAATCACCCCAAAAAAATATAATTTAGCAGTAAATATTTGTTTTCCCTCGTTTTAAACCAAAACAATTATGATAGAATCTTGTTTTAAGATAATATCTAAAATTGAATTTTTGATCCAAAATAATTTCTGATAACTACAGTTTGACCCTGGTAACTTTACCTTTTTACAGATTTTGTATTTCAGTTTAGATTTAATCTGAAAAATTACATGTCAGTAATTAATAACTATTTGGATATAATTAGGTATTTTTATTGATTAATAATAGCTAGGGTTTATTTAATTAGATGTAATTGATAAATTTAATTTACTGATTGATAATAATTTGAAATTATTAACTTGACTAATCTATATTGTTTAGACTAAGTAATTTGTTTGGAAACAATTAAAAGCGATTAGATTTAATTAGTAAGTATTAGAATTGTTTGAAGTATATTGTAGTTGATGCATGTCGTAATTCTTATAGATAGAATCAATTAGGGATTCCTAATAGGTTCTATATATGTGTAAGGGTTTAGTTGTTTTAAATGAAATAAATGAAAGTAAAATATTTTCCTTGTAAAATATTTATTTATGGATATGATTGGATGTTATAAAAATTAGATATTTAGAAAATGTAATTTCCATATATCTTTAGAATTCATATAAGGTGAATTCTCGAATTATGTATATGGCCATATATTTTGAACCGATGATGGATGATAAGTAGGGCATGGTCTCTATTATTTCCTTAGCAACTCGGATACGTGCTATCCCATACATCCGGACTTGATTGTCCGGATATTTCACTCATTTCATAACTTCGGGTCGACCTACTCCCTTATAAACTATTAGGCTACCTTATTTTATCTTATAAAATATAACATTTCATGGTCTAATCACTCACCCGTTCAATAGTCGTCCAATAATCAACTGGGTATTACATATATAAGAATAATTTATGTATATGCGATTGTACAGGACCGGGTTCGGTGTTTTGGGGGCTGTAGGTCACCTTAAAAATCAAGGCTTTTTTTTTTCATCGTAAAAATAGCAAACTATATAACTAAAACTTATAAGATACGGTAAATAAATAGCAAAAAATTTAATTGAAACTTATCAGATGTGATAACTTGACCACGTTTAACCAAAAATACAACTATACAAAGTAAGATTTTTTCTAAACTTTGTCATGAAAACAAACATTATACTATCAATTTTGTTTTCTTTCAAAATAAAGGACCAATTCTGTAATCTTTATAATAGATCAGAGTCTATGCTGTTTTATTTTATAGACGGACGAGTAAAAATGTTACATTAAACTTAAGAGTTCATTCATGTAAAAAGAATGTTAAGAAATATTTAAAAAAAAAGGGCTGTTCATTCAAGGATTCGAACCCATGCAACTTGACACTCCACATACTCTAAATAGGTTTGATTAAATTGGCCTATTTTTATGAAAATCAGTATTTATGTTACGAGACTGGATTTTTTTAATATACTTTTTTTCTGAAAAAACACATAAATCATATATTTTTTTGTATAAACCGTACATTTTAGATTTCAGTCAAAATAGTAGATAAAATCTACATACCGTAGACGTGGTTTAAAGCTAAACCTCATTATGATTTTTATTTTGCTTGATCGGTGATTTGAGTTTTATTTATTTATTTATAATATCTGTAAATTGTGAAAGAGAGAAAGGGAAATTCTGTTTTTCAATTTAATCCGACCCAAAAATATTCGAGTGCAAACCGGTCTTTAGATTTTATTTAGTATTTTGACCGAAATACAAACCGTATATATTATTATCTGCACTTAAAATATATATACAGTTTGTAGGTTTGTGCGGTTTTTTTGATAAAAAGGGTACTAAAAAAATAGCAGTCTATACTTATACTAATAATTTATAAATATCGAAATAATACATATGTGAGTTACCTTTGGCTACGTTATTTTGACTGTCTTATTGATTTCTCAACTCTATCCAAAGGCAAAATATTGTAAGTAACTTTTTATTTTATGTTTCATTCTCTCCGTCTAATTGAATTAATTTATTCTGGTTTATTTCGCTTAATTATCACTAAAACCACCGTTTCTAAAGTCCCAGCATTGATTCGTTATGTTGATTAAACGTTGTCAGGGTAGGTTGAATTTCATTATCTAAAAAAAAACATTCTAAATGATTAGTCAAAAACGCATGTTGATCATTAATCAAGATTTGTACTTCTAATTTGCTTTCTAATTCATCATCATGTTTATTTTGGTTTATGTATGATTGATTAATGTTCATGTTTTGTGAATGTAGTTTGGACAAATTTGTTTTTTTTTTATTTTTCCGTTGAGACCCTAATAAACCCAATGTTTGCAAAATTTGTTTATCGTTATTTTGTTTGCAAAATTTGGTTTCACCAATGTTTCCATGATTGCTTTAGTTGTATATTTTCCCGGCCTTGTTTTAATTACATGTTAGAGCAGTGACGGAACCAGGAATTGTAAATGGAAGGGGCCGATATTCTATGTAATTTTCTTTTCATACTCTATGAGTTTTTTCTTCGTTAAACTGGACGGGGCCGCTGATTTTTGAAGATTCTGATCAAAATACGTAGGAAAAGTTTACTTTTTCATCAATTTTTATCAGCTGCGGCGCCTGAGTGTCTCCACCTAATTACTTCCCTTTCTTAGAGCAATCACAGCAATGCATTTATATTGCACCTTTAAGCTACTTTACAGCATGTTTTTAACTTTTACAGCAGCAGGTGTATCATGTCGTCTATTTTGGACACCCTATTTTTGCTCAGTAATGCCTTTTCGGTTCCATCATCTTGTGGTATTTACTGATACTCAATTGATTCTGTTAGTATTGTCTATGCAATTGATAGTTTTATTAGTTCAAATTAAATTGGAGAAGAAGAGCTACAAAATATGTTATTCTTTAAGTCTATTTTATTCAACAAGCAAAGTATTGATGTGTAATTTATGTATTAATTTGTTGGAGTGGATTTGTAACATTTGTTTGCATTATATCATGTGTTTTTATCTTTTTGAATTGTATGTCCAGAAAACGTATTACATTAATGATGATCAGTTAAAAAGAAAATTTGTTAATTAATATAGATATATGTAATTAGGATGATAAATTGTAGGGAAATGTATTTTAGATGATCTGTGATTAAAGATGATCTATTGAAGAGAAATGTGTTACAGATGATCTGTAATATAGAAATATGGGGGTTGGCGATGATGACCATATCTGCTGCAAATGATCTTATAAGTAAGTATATTTTTTGGAGCGGATGTGAAAAAGTATACAAATATATAGATACATATAGTCGAAAGTTAAATTTGATGGTTGCTTTTTGTGTATGATACTCAAAAGTATACTATGACGGTGACATTTTTGTGGAACTTCTCTTTTTTCGAGAGAAGTATGAACTAGCATAGTTAAGAAAACGTACCAAAAATAAATAAGTATAACTTTTCAGTGTGTACTGAAAAAACTTACAACTTTATAACCTAATAATTCAATGTAAAAGTATTTCTTTAATTAAAAAAATATTTGTTATGGTTTATGAATGAGATTAGACTTTAGAGGTAATTTCTGGGGCGCTAGTTGAACTTTTGAGATTTTAGATACTTAGTAATTCGCTAGAAGCTTATGATAGAAGCTAGGAAAGTGTCCTGCTTGCAGATTTGATTGGATAATTGATATTACATTAACATTTACTCTTTTTGTGTCTATTAAGTTTTTCTTTTATTCTCCATAAATTTTTGGACCATTCTTAGTAAAGTTGTATTGAAAACTGTCCATTAGTGGGTACTGGGTAGTAGTACCTGTATCCATGTTACTGTTGGAAGCATCTTAAGTGCCTAGTGTCTCATTGCATTTACAAAAATGAGAACAGAAATGATTGTTAGGACACTGCGCATGTTTAGGCCTTATCTTTAAATAATTGTTTTTGCTATTGTAGACATGAGTCCACTGGCTGCTTTGTTCTAAGTACAAGGGCGAGAGGAGTCTCTCTGGGGGTTTAACATTATACTTTTACGTTAAAGTTAATTAATGGGTTTGCCACGATTCGGTCGCCCCAAGGGACTAGGTGGCAATGATTCAACCCCTAATCTATACGTTGCCAACTGTGGCCCAGCTGTCGGACTTTCTTTTGATGAGATTGCTTCGGTTTTCGGTACTTTTGGAGAATTAAACGGAGTCTATGCAGCTGATGAGAGTGCCACTCGAGTCATTGTTTCGTATATCGAAAAAAGTTCTGCTCAGGCAGCTTTTGAGGCTTTAAATAAACGCCCTTGCACTGATCTTGGAGGTCGGTTCTTACATATACAATATTCGATTGTTCAGCCTCCGAAACAGGTATTGCGATTCGTTAAAAACTTGCTTTGTTTTTACCTTTTTCCTTTTTCCCCATAAGCCACAAGTCTTGAAAACACTACTCACTAGCAAGTTAGAAGAAACTCCGGCTGATGATGGGAAGTGGCTATGGTCTTGATAAGTTCCGTATGAGCTTAGATTTTTCCCGTTAATAGTTTGTCTACATTTAGTCAACCAACTTAAAAGGTGAGCCTTTTTTCTGGTTTTTAGGTCTAAATAAGCTAGAAGCTTTAAGCTCGATGAACCCAATTTTGTTCTGAACCTCCAAAGGATCTAGTGTAGTTTCTTAGAAGCTGCAACCAAACAAGCCCTGTTATTCCTTCCCGAGACCTCATATATTGTTGGGGTTAGGTCTATGGTTAAATGTGGGTGGAAACCAGTAATATTATTATATCCTACACCTTGATATGAAATTCATGTTGCATTAACCAACAGCTATACCATGTTTCATTAACCAACAGCTATACATATTAAATGGTCATTGTTTTATGTTTTCTATGTGTTGCATTACTCGACAGCTATACATTTTTAATTGATGTTGTCTTCTCTTTTATAAGTGTTTATGTTTGGAAGTGCTTGTTGTCCTTACACGTCTTTTTGGTTCATTTTTTTTCTTATGCATAGTCGACGTCACATATTAGATGTTCATTGTCCTTTTTTTTAAAAAAATTGCTAGTTTTCAGTAAGATCTTTACTTGAGAGAACTCAATAAGATTCTAGCAGATGTTTATAGTCCCAAGTCTTTCGAGTCCATTTTTTAGTGTGATACTTTTGTAACCCATGAAAGTTGCTTCCACCTGCAACTTAATCTGCATTTTTTTGATCAACTTGATTGGGTTCTCAAGTTGGAAAGAAGTACCTTACTCAGGAAATATGTCATGTGAATTCCTTCTGATTTTATTTTTTGCAGTTGAAACGTTTCCTGTTTTCTTGAAATAGATATGTGCTTTTTTGTCAGGTTCAGCAAAATGACTCAAGTCCAGTATGTTTGGATGCTTCAGAATTGAACATTCCAGGCCTTCACTTGTGGCATGATTTTATCAGCGCCAGAGAGGAAGAGGTTGGTGTTAAGCACATTTGAATTTTCATGTCCATGGTTGTCAGGGACTCAGGATGTGCCCCTTCAAATTAGAACCTCTTTTTTCCCCATAGATTTAATTGTGTTTTCAATATTCCAGGAATTACTTGAAGCAGTTGATGACAGGCCTTGGAAGATTCTTGCCAAACGAAGAGTTCAACATTATGGCTATGAATTTATGTATGAGGTGAAAGATATTACGTAGATAGTATATAAACTAGCTTCCAAGTTCACAATTGTTTCATTTCTGCACTTTTGTTGAATCACTGGCCCCGTTTCTGCTGTGTTGATTTCAAATTTTCGGTCTTTTCTTTTACTAAAGTGTGATAGAGCCGCACACAGTTTGCGGGGGAAGCTTATGGGTAACTCTTTTTGCATATACATCACCTCTTTTACTATGTTGTACGTTGAAATTCATTCCACGAACAAACCACACCAAATGTCTGTTACTCCCTTTGTACCATGTTCCACTTGTTGCGCACCAAACCGTGGTACTCGTGTAACAGAGTGTCTTTTTCGCGACCTGAACAATCCCAATATTTTATTAGGTCTTTCAAAGGCAAAAAATTACTATAAAACTACAATGTTCTGATTCAAGTTGATTGTAATGGAAAAACAACTTTACATACCTCACCAGTTTTATAATATGTAAGAGATAAACTACTTAGTTTTCCCCTTTTGGCCTATTATTTATCACACTGAACATACTACATAGCATATCAACTAAGCCTATCACTCTGTTTATCAGTATCATGATCCATCTGTCTTGTTGCATTATGAAATGAAAGGATTAAAGTATGGCAGATAGATTAATCAATATTCACATGTCTCTTGTTTTACAGACTAGGAACATTAATACAAGGCAACGAATGGGTGAATTGCCATCCTTTGTTTCTCCCATACTTGCAAGAATTTCATCATTTTCTCGTCTTGACGGTGCTATAGATACTGCACTAGATCAACTCACGGTAGGTAGTAAATATCATGCTACTGGTTATTTCTTTCTTATCGTGAATTTCCTGTGATTATAGTTATGATACCTTTTTTTGTATAATATGTTCCAACAATTCAGAACGATAACATTACGATTTTTTTCAGGTTAATGAATATCCCTCTGGAGTGGGATTGTCCCCACACATTGACACACATTCAGCATTTGAGGGACCAATTCTCAGCCTTTCTTTAGCAGGGCCTTGTATTATGGAGTTTAGGAGGTTCAATGATGGTGTTTTGTTTTCACAATCCAATTCTGTTACAGATAGTAAAAAGGAGAATCTCCTGAGTAGCTCAAGTTTTATAAGGAGAATTGTTTATCTGCCCCCTCGATCTATGCTTGTGTTATCTGGGGAAGCACGATATGCTTGGCATCACTACATCCCACACCATAAGGTAAAGTTTTTCTTTTTATCAATTTATTTATTTATTACTGTCTTGGTTTCTTTTTTGTTTTTTGTTTGATGAGTCGCGGCGAGCTCTTTGATCAAATAATAACAATTAGCAAAGGGCATAGAAAGGTACAGATGTCCTTTTAATGGAAAGTTCCTTCTACAGTTTGGTCTTTTCGCATAAGAATATAATGTACTGAATTTTTGTAATCCTCTCTTATTAGAAAATCTCTTCAAAATCAATAAATTCTGCTAGTTTGGCTGCGTTTCCCTCCATTAAGATAGATAGTATATAAGTTTCCCCCTTTTTCCCTTTGAGATTGAATCTTCTGAGTTGGAAGACAAACTTTATTTTCTATTTTTGCAGTTACTGTTATTTGATTTTCGGCTAATTCGGAATTGTTTGTTTTGCAGGTTGACTTTGTAAAGGATAATGTTATTAGAAGGGGCGCAAAGAGAGTATCTTTCACCTTCCGTAAGGTATAGTCTTTTCCTTAACGTAGCTTATTATAGCATCTCTCATAGTGAGTTGTTTGTTCTTTATTTATACCTTAAGAGACCTTAACGACCCAACGACCTTGAATAACTGCGGCAGTCGAAATTATTATCTTTAATCGTTAACACTTTCATCTTTTGCTAAAAAAAAGTTGCTGTGTAGCAGTTGTTGGTAGTTAACTTTGAAGATGGAATTAACACTTGGTTGAAAGGTTTAGGGGGTTTAGAAGAAGAGAAAAAACATGTTTGGTTATCCTGTCTTTTCTATGTTCAAGGAATGCGTGTTCTGTTTTCCTGTCTCTTCTATTATTTCACCAAGAAGAACTAATTGCACACCGGCTCACTTTTTTAGGTAAGGACGGGACCTTGCTATTGTGAATATCCTCAATATTGCGATTCACGGATTTGAATTGATTATTTATCAGTATTTTCGGATGTCAGAATTGGAATGAAGATGAAAGAAGCTGTTGTTGATTTCTTCAAAAGGAGTGTACTTATCTTTTCTTTTAACTCCACGACTGTGGAGATGATGGCTATGTACTTGGATGAGATGGCAAATTTTGTACTGTTAATATAATCTTTAAAGGAGATTCATAAAATTTTATTTGGCATTGATAAAGTGATGACATACGTACATTATTTGCACTCCTATACTTTTTTTAATAACCAAATTAGCCATTAGGATGACTAGATTTCAGCTAGGTTCAATAAATTAGGCAAAGTTCAGGTAAAAAACAGTAAAATGTGATAATATTTTTTATTAGACACAGATGGTAAATGGCAGCCTAATTAGATTTTTCTAAAAAATGTTAAATATATAATGGAAAAAAAACCTAGCAATTCTTGTCACTTTTTTTGTATCAAGATTACAGCAGCAATTTATTTATTTTCAAAGTGAGAGTTTTCATTTTTAGGTGTTAGCGCAGAAATTGCAAACGGTGATTGTTTTTTATATAGAAAGAAAGTAGGCTTTTACTTGTGGGATGGCATATACGCGTCCCTAGATGCAAATAAGCGTTGGTAGTCAAATGTTAAATTTTAAAAAAAATCTATTTCGATAATTTTGATACAAGTTATAAGCCGGTTAAAACTGTACGTAGTTTCGTAATTGACAATTAAATGGAAACGGATGCAGTATAAGTAAGGTGGGCACCTATCGCGTTATATGGAAGGCAAGGCCATATAATGTATTTCTTTTAGGAAAATGTCTTTGATGAGCAAATTTATTTTTGTTCAAGGCTACCACATTCGACAACATATCAGTCTTTGCATTTGTTCCGTATAGGGTTCAATGCCTTATGCGTTGATACATATAAGTGAATGATCATACCTCAACTGGGTCCAAGTCTTGAACATTTGTGAAAGATGGAGCTTAAATTTATTGGCGAAACGGTTTGATCATTTTTAGATCAACTACAAAAATACTTTATTCCCATATATTGCTACCCTCAACAGGTGCCCTGTGTCTCAAATATAAGAAGAATTGCACTGAATTACTACCATTTAATTTTAGTTAGTTAAGAAAATCAATCAAAAGACACAAATATTTAGAAAATTTTCACATAACATCAATTTAATAAAAGAATCATAAAAAAGGCTCCGCAGAAACGGGTAATTATGTGCATTCATTGCTTACGCTTCTCGCTATACCGAGATGGAGAAATTATGTGGTCATTTTATAAGATGTCATATAAGATCATCTGAGCTACACACTTAATATTTTTTATTTTTAATTGCTAGTGTATTGCGGGTTCGGTGACGTGAATGGACTTGCAATGCATGATAACAAAATAACATTTTCGTATAATGATGATAAACTTTCAATCTTGTCAAGTTTTATAGTTACTAAGGTTTCAAATAAAAATAAAAATTGTAGTACTATTTTGTGTTCAGGTGCTAAAACAAAGCTCAAAAAAAAAAACAGCCAAAAAGAATACTACTGTAAACTACTAGAAAAGTCAAAAAAAAAAGGAAGATAAAAGTCTGGACCTTGAAAACTTCGTTTCCCAACAAGGACTAGGAGAGAGAGAGAGAGAATGGCGATGATACATCCAGGGATAAAGGAAGTATCATATTTACTTGGAACATGGAGAGGCAAAGGCCAAGGTGGTTTTCCCACCATTTCTTCATTTAACTATTGTGAAGAACTCAACTTTACTCATCCTGGCAACAAGGTATGTAATACTTCTATTATACATATACTAGTAATCCTGACCACCGGTTGCGAACACTTAGGGTGTGTTTCTAACCCGAAAAACTCGTGGCAAAATTAAAATGATTTCCCGAGAAAATATTTTCTTGTACTTGGTTGCATAAGAAAACCAATGAAAAATAAAATAAAATAAAGTGACGGAAAACTTTGTGTGTAGAAGGAGAGAAATCATTTTCCTTTAAAAAATTGAGAGGAAAATAAAAACAAATGGAAAAATTGTGAGCTCCCTCTCTCTTCCATTTTTCTTTTCTTTTCTCTTAATTTCCCAAACTTCCAAACACATGATCTGAAAATGATTTCAAATTAATTTTATTTGATTTTACTTTATTTTCCTTTACTTTTCTTTACCGTTATATTTTCCGGGTTTCAAACACACCCTTAAGTTGTGTTTAGGGTGTGTTTGGAACCCGAAAAAGTCATGGGAAAATGAAAATGATTTCCCAAAAAAAAAATTCTTGTGTTTGGTTGCATAAGAAAATGTATTAACCCCGAGTTTAAACGATGAAAATCAAGTATACACACTGAAATTAGAGTCGAAATTATATTACGAAACCAATTACATAACGCAACGTAGTTATGTATTAATAGGAACGTAAACGAAGTTATATATTAGTAGGAACGTAAACGAAGTACAAGGATATGCCAATTTTAGATGGCTAATCTCCACAAACAAACTCTCCGAGAGAGAAAGTATTAAACAACAATTTTTTCTGCATAAAACTATTGATACAACTACACTTCTATTTATAAAGGAAACCTACAACATTATTTTGAATTACAATGGCGGTTACTTTTACGGTTACGAGTCGGAAACTGCTATTTTGTTAACCTTTTTCCCGCTTAATCTGATCTTGTAATAAATGGTCAAGTCCGCATAACTGTTCCCGCCTACTACGAATAGATATGTTACAGAAAACCAATGGAAAAGAAAATAAAAAAAGTGACGGAAAACTTTATGTGTAGAATGAGAGAAATCATTTTCCTTGGAAAATGAAAATGGGAAAATTGTAACTAGCTCCCTCTCTCTCCTTTTTTTCTTCTTCTCTCTTTACCAACATTACAAACACATGGCCGGAAAATGATTTCAAGTTAACTTTCCTTGATTTTACTTTATTTTCCTTTTCTTTTCTTTTCCGTGACAATTTCCGGGTTCCAAACACATCCTTAGTGCGACAAAGATATAGAAAATAAGTGTGGTGATGATACAAATATATGGAGAATAAAAAAAAAAGATAGAATATAAGATGAGAATATTCAAAAGAATTTTGCGTAGTTAAAATAGGGAGAAAGAATGTTATTAGTTTTTTCTTTTTCTATTTTTTTTATGAGAGTGGGTAGTATGGTAATTAATTAAAAAAAGTGGTAAAATTTGGCAGCTTCAAAAAACTTGAGTTGGCTTATTATAATGGTATGATGATGTGTGACTGTGTGTGTAGAAATGCCACTTTGACCTTGCATAAAGTTAGAGACAATACTTACACAGTACCTAGCTAATTGGTCTTTAACTGTATATAAAACGGTGTTTTAAAAAGCGAAATCTTAGTTTGATCGTTTTTGTAAGAGCTACGCTAAAAGTGTACAAAATGTAAGCTTTTAGTGGCCTAAAAATTGTTAAAGCTTTGAATCGAGTTTTTTTTACTATGATAGGAAACGCGCTTTTAAAAACAGTGAATTATAAAGAGTCTTTCAGAATTTCATACAATGTTATCATAATAAAGAAAAGGGCAGACACTCTCCATCACAAGGAAAATCAACTCGAGTTCCTAGCGGTAGGGATGAAGTTGAACTAAAATGAGACGATTGAACGAACATCCCATCATTATTTCTGAATGTTCTTGATCACTAACATTTTGGGGTTGAAAATTACAAAGTGTTATTTCTGCGGTTGCAAAACTCATTCTTTTTAAACTACAAAATTTTCTGATAGAAAAAATAGCATTTTCCTGAGGGCACCCCTTTGTTCCTTATTAGCTCCACCCAGGCTTAACTCTACCACTTTGTTTCTTTTGTTAAAAATTTAAGGAGAGAAAATTAGTTCTGAGGAAAATTCATTTTTTTGCATAGTCTTTCAGCTGCAAAGTACTTTTGTGAATAATTTTCCTTTCTTAAGAAAAATGGAATGAAACAGCTTCATGAAAATATTATACAGGATCAGTGATCTAATTTTTTGACACTACTTGGTTCAAGAAGAACATCTAACTTGAAGAGAAAAAAAATTACCTTTCTGCAATAATGTATTTAAATGGAAAATCTCTGCTAAAACCAACTTGTTCTCTAAAATGCAAAAAAGAAAAAGGAAGGGGGGGAGGGGGATAGTAGAATGAAACTTTTTATTGGATTAAAGGTTATTTTCGTAAGAAAAGCTTTAGCTGTTTTGTTACGCGAGGGAACCAAACTAGAAGAGCTCTAACTTCGGAACATTGTATCTCGTGATCAATTCAGACGGTAATAGTTCCATCGCATATCCAGTATTGTTGTTTGAGAAGCTGCTAAAAACAGTCCCAGGTTCTTTGTAGATTAATTTCCAAATTGAATTCATGTTGCTGCCAAACACCAAGAAGTGTTGGGAAACCAAAACTAGAAACAGAGTCGAATAGATTCGGAGATGAATCTACCTTCTATTAGTTTGTACTGAAACAAACAGAGTCTGAATTGGTTTGATATGCAATAATATTTGTTGAATATTGATTCTCGCTCTTTTATTTGGTGGAAGTAAAGAAAATTAATTGTGGCAACACTTCAAACTGAAGTTCAGCTGAGAAGATAATATACCATTTATTCTTCTAATTAGATGTTTTTTTCACTTTGAAGCCAGTAATAGCATACTCTCAAAAGACATGGAAGCTAGAATCCGGCGAACCGATGCACTCTGAGAGTGGTTACTGGAGATTCAAACCTGACGGAACCATTGAAGTCGTCATTGCTCAGAGCACTGGACTTCTGGAACTGCAGGTGATATCTGCTTCCATCTCATATCATATATGATGTAGCCTTAATCAAGTATTCAAACTCATTGTTATCTTTGACACTATGGTGTGCTTGATGTGTAATTAAATGGTAACTGGTTACATGTTAATTGGCAAGTGATGGTGGCATCTATAAATTTATTTGTTTAAAAAGGTTAAAGGGTAAACATGTGAAGTGTGAAAATGGTGGACACTCGACAGACATTTTGGAAAATCCCAAAATTAAATAATGGGCCAACATTTAGGAACAGAGGGGATAGTCTTTAATATGGCAGACTTAGACATTTGCTTCAGTTTATGAGTTTCAGGATGGAGGGTTAGATGTATATCTAGTGTCATAGGTTCAAGATTATTTGTACTATTTCCGCATTTCATTTCAATATATCGGTTTATTGTAGCCACAATTGATTTAAATAAAGCGAAAGACTCACCGCTGTTTTTAAATGTTTAAAAGGAAGTATACATAATTCAAACCCCGTCAAGTTTATTTTTAATGTTCACACGTCAAGCTTGCCTTTCTGCATCATTATCCTATTATGTTAAATTGCGACACTAGTTTTATCAATTTCTGGAATGTACTAATCCCGTCGCAGTTTTGAACCACATTTTAATTAACCCTTTATCATAAATACCTGAGTACCTGATCCCATGCCCTGATTAAAAATATCAATTTGTCAACCATTTAGATATGTACAAGAATAAACACAAAATTTTGGTTGTAAGCCAATTGTTTCCCCTTTCTAATTTGTCTTTGAGAAAGTTTCTCAAAAATGGAGATTAAAAACATAGCAGAGCTCGTGGTTATTTAAAGAAATTATATTTTCGTAGTGAATAAGTAATTTCTGCAGAAAAAAAGCTTCTGTAAGACTACTTAACTTTTCGTGAGTCCTTTTGAGGGAGAACGTTTGACGGAGAACGATAGACTGTCAGAACAATTCCTCCCTAGTTTGATGTTTAACGAGCATTAAAATTTTCCGGGCTATTACTAACAAATTATGGATGAAGTAGATGACATATGGATCAAAGTGTGTTTCCCTTAGCCTAAGGATCTAGGGTGGTACTTGTTCAAGATGTAGTGCCTACTTATTCTAGAACTATATTTACTATCATAATTAAAATAATAACATATTGATGTTAAGAACCATTTGTGTAAAAAGCATGCATGTTACCAATTTTTGAAAGTGACATTTCGAAGGGTCTCTTTGACATTGTTCATGTCAGAGAGGTGCTTTTAAGTTAGAAATTACAAAATCCATTTAGCTAGATGAGCTGTTTGACAGAGTAATACTTCTGTATTTACATCTTTTAAACTGGAATTGCCATTGTTTCTCCAGAAAGGAACATACGATGCAAAGGAGAAAATACTGAAGCTTCAGAGTGAACTGGTCGCCAATGCTTCTAAGGTACTTTACTCAGATAAATTCGGTTCGGTAAATGCATGTGTGAAGTAAATGCACTTTACACCGCTGTTGGAGTGGTTGCTGGTTTACAATATTTCTTATTGTTACAGATTTTTATCACAATTTAATTGGCAAGTGTTGTTGTTACTACTGTTCACCATTCAAATACTTAAAGAGTATGACAAACATGTTGCATCAAATTCAATATGTATAGTCTATAGAGAATCGGAGTGAGTGTTGCCCATTTGGCTCGTCTTTAACTGCATTGATTGGAACTGGCTGCTTATTCAGCAAACATTAGTGTATAAAAATGGTAATAATAGGAAACTCAAAAAGGGGACCAGAAGCTTGAAACTAAACAATTTTCAGGTGTATATCCGAAATCCTTGTTAGAATGTAAATGCCTGACATTTGTACCAAATATTTTGGGTTTGAATCAGCCAATTAGAACGTGTATCTTGGGACCTGGCTCTTGGTTAGATTCACCAGGATTTAGAAATGAAAGCTGTTAGATTCACCAGGATTTTGAAATGCAAGCTCTAATTTCTCTCCAATCTCGTGTTCCCTAATTCTTGGTGACTTATTAAGCTAGTACAATTCGATTATTGCTAAAAGTGGTACTTATTTGTAATTGAATGAAATTAGTGTCGTCTAACTAAGTTCGATTCCACTACTTTTACATGCATATACTGTATATCAGTTCTCCTGCGCTGTGTAATGTGATTCAACTGTTTATCCTCGCCTATTTTAACAGTGAAATTAACGGGTTCTTTGCAGGTGAAAGAAATAACACGAGTTTTCAAGTTGGTTGGTGAAGAATTGATTTACGAGGTTGAAATGGCTACTAACTCAACGGGAAAGCAACTACATTTGACAGCATCGTTCAAGAAACTCTGATACATGTACCATTTGATACTCATTTAATGGGTGTAGAGGTCCAAATCAATAAATTTGAACGGAGGGGGAAATGCATAGCTGAGATTACCGCAAAGTTTCAAATTTTATGCATTCAACTACGTTTATTCCTAAAGGAGACCTTTTGTGTTATTGTAAGAAATAAGCTGATCGACTATAAGAAGTTGCAAAAGGCATACAGTATCTGTATATTAACATTAATTTAGACTGGTGTAAATTATAATTGAATTATGTTGACAACTAATAACCACATTTCACAAGTTAGCAATCCTAGACAGCACAAAAAATCAAGTTAAATTGTTAAAACCAAACTTTGACAACACTTTGTGTTATGGTATTATCTACGGGGAATGATGATGGAGAGTGCGTGGTTGGTCAGTTTGACAGTTCGAAAAGATTGTTGATATTGTTCTTGTCATGGAGATGTTTTTACAATTTACACTAGTCGTCCCACAGTTTTTTTTAAATATTTATTCGCAGGGTAGTTTTCCGCTTGTTTAAACTGCATTTGCGTTGTTTAAACCAAAAAGAACTGCATCAAACAAACGAGAGTGTTGAAGATTCGGAGTGACATACTGGGTAATGGTTGTAAGTCACTTTAATCGGACAATACTCGGTTAGGAAAATGTATATTAGTAGTATATACGAGCTAAATTCCATTTTCACATGAACGTCTGTTGTATGAGTCCAGGTCTTAAGACGAATGTGATGCTGTACTTTAAATTATTTAATGGTAAAATATAGTAACCACTCTTGTCTTGCCAATGAAATTGTAATTGTTAAAAAAACTCAAACGAATAAAAAATTAAATAGTTTATGGGCTGTACATGGAAATGTCCACGACTCCCATCCAGTAGGTGCCACTGGAGAGAAGCAGTGTGCGGATATTGTAGCTAAGCTGAATCGCAGGACTAGCGAGGTGCGGTTATCCTGGAGAAAACACCGAGAGAAATCTTACCGGTGAATGCGGGTGAGTGTTTGTCATGAGAAACGAATTAGTCGAAACAATCAGTCTAAGTAGGGGCGGATAGGGATGCCCGGTATCCCCGACCACCAACAAAATTCTCTCAAGGAAAATCACTATTACCTTTGTTATATAAATTACAAAGTTTTTTTTTTCTCGTAGTGTTTTATATTCATTTACTTATTTTATATTTATTTGTTTCATCCAGTGTCTCTCACTATTACTATAATAATGATCGTTTATTTTCTTTAGATTCACTTAAATGAGTACCATCGACAAATATTGATGTTTTCCGTAAACGTCATTTATAACATATTTTTGATGAATTTTATACATTTTTGTTACATTGTTTAAAATTGCATCAACATCGTGCCCCTTCAAACGAAATTTCTGGATCCGCCCGGGTCTAGATGATGATAAGCACCCCAAAAAAAATAGGCTATAAAATCGTTTTCCTGATGGAGTAAATCGTTTGTTTATACTTATAATAGCATATTATCTAAAAATATTTAACAATAATATGGAATTTCATGTCTAGTAGGTGATAAAATGATAAATGGAACCAGCTTGAAGGGTCGTTCATTTGTCCTTTTCTTTACATTTATCATAAATAAAATGAAATACTGATAAAATGATTTTAAATAATTGTATGCAGCAATTAAATTTAATACACGTAAGACAATGACCGTTAACAGTCAAATTTGGCTGTATCATGAACTGTTATCATTCAATTTGGAACTGTCGGTATGATTTTTCTATTTAGTTTTTTTTTAATCAATATCCACTTCATTTTATTGAGAAAATAACAAAAATATTTTTTCATGAGCAAAGCCCACATGATAGCTTTTTCGATAAAAAAACATTAACGGGAAAATGATGGCATTACGAGCTACATTCAAAAGACATCCAGTGCTAATAAACCTATTTGTTAGTTTCCGTGTACGAAGTAACAATTAAACAATAATAAACGACTAACAAGAAATAATTAAAACTGGTGTAATCTTTATTAATTCAGAATTGAAGCTGAAATTACAGATTACAACATGTATGGACTGAATAGAAATTAAAGCAAACGTTATTCAGATTATTATCAATTAATAATCTGATGTACTGAATTGCAATAAATAGAAACAGCCGGACTGGAAAGTATAAACTTAACAGCCGGACTGTTCTGATTTAAATTGAAATTACATGACTGAAATGAAACTATTCTAATTACAGAATTAAATTACATAATTGAAATTACATAATAGAAACAGTACTTTAAAGAAATTACAGAAAGGTAAAAAACAGAATTGAAAATTACAGCTAAGTACAACAAATTAAAATACTGAATTGAAAAGACAGAAATATAAATTGCAGAATTAAAATACTGAATTGAAAAAACAAAAATATAAAAGACGATGCGACTATTAGACAGTTTACCCTTAACCGATATTCACCCAACCACCTTAATGTTTCTGGTTGCGTTGGCGCTTCAATCCCAAGGTACAACGTCTCGGATGACTCGCCGACGAGTCAGGGTCGAGCTGTTGGTGGGTGGTTCTCTCTCTTTCTAAATGCTATGAAAAATTATGCAGATTGCTTTCAGAATGTAAAAAATGTTGTGTTTAGAGAGTGGGAGAGAGCTGCCTATTTATAGGCTAAGCTGAAATATCAGCCATTATGGTCACTTAATTCAATATTCGAATCTGCTGAATTGCAAGTTTGCTGGAATTTTTGGGACTGTTTTGTTATTATCCAAAACTTTCAGACTTTCTTGGAACCAGAACCGGAACCAGAACATCCCCTAAGTCCCAAGTCCCAAACCCCGCACCCGCGACCGAGACCGAGACCTATGAGGCTACACATTATTACCACTCTCTAGTGGTGAATATGTATATAAACTATTCAAAATAGTTTATCCTCTTTGATGTGTGATAAACATTTGTATGACTTCCCCATCCATTTGTTTCCCCACTTGCTCTTCCCAAATCACAGATTTCGTTTCTCCATGGTTCAACTTCGGAGCCAATTTCCATTCACACCCATTCACCGAATAGGTCACGCGATATACCGTTTCGAAGCTTGTCACACAAGCTACTCAAACCACTTGAGTACGGAGTCTAAACTTTAGATTTTTCGTATGGAATTTGACCAAACTTTTGGACTCGTAACCAATTCAGAAAACACCATGAAACATGGTTTTTTCCAACACTATTTTACTAAGTACATGGCAAAAAAACAACATAATTAACACTTTTAATCTCCACTATTCAAAACAAAAAATAATTTACGATGACTTACTCTTTACTCCTTATGTCCAATATCATTATATCTCCTATACATCGCCGTGATCAAAGTGATATAAACAACAAGTTAAAGAGCAAAATTTTTGCTTAAAAAGAAGATTAGTCATGTTAATTTAGTGCAAAAAACCAGTCTAAAGTATACAATATCAATTGAATCACCAGTTTAGTAAGAATTAAAGAGAAGGCTAAAAAACTCTCATCTCACTTAGACAAACATTTTGAAGAAATTTTGTATACTGTTAAATCTTGAATTTTGTATGTAATTTCTCTTAAAAAATGGGGTTTCTATTTAGTTTTTTCACAAATAAGACTCGAAATCCGAGCAGATCAAACAACTAATCTAGGGAAGCGGAAATCACTAGCTTGAATGATCCCCCCATCCTCGTAAAACCTGTATCACGGGGGGACATCGGCTCTCTGTCTAACGGTTTCAGACATGCGGTCATTGCATTGATATTAAGATAAGATGGCCAATACGAATGACTCAATTATTATGTGAGTAAGACTCTGTTAGAAGTCGATATTCGATAAACGATCATGGAGAAACTAGCCCTGACCCCGTGATGGAAAACTATTATACTAGAAACTAGCCCTCGAGATTCAACAACTAGAAAACCATCGTACTACTTTCGCGCACGCTCAACTATGGTGTAAAAACCAGTTTTGTCACTTCTTCAAACTTATCGTGTCAACAAACTTATCGTGTCAATAGAATAAAAAATTATCAAGTAAAAGCACCTACACAAGGAAAACTACTCCTAAAGAATAAAAAATTAATCCCACAACATAATTTTTACTGCACATGATGATTTTCATTCCCCCTTCAGAATAAAGACCAATTATGTCCCTTGTTTAAATCACACAAACCATTACTTAAAACATCAAAACTCGTAGCATGAATACCAAACATCTATTAAAATTAAAACTATGAGGACCAATACTGTAGTTTACTGTAATGATACAAAAGCAAACGGAAACACTACAAAAACCTCAATAAACACTACTCCAAAACAGAACTAAAAACAAAAAACAAAACAAGAGAAAAAATAAGTAAAAAAGGGTAAGAAAGTGGTACACTAAATTGAAATCTTGTTAAACACATGGTGCTAAATTGTAATTTTCTCATAGTAGGAAGGCCACTACTTTAACAACACAAAAGTAAGCGGCAACACAGATCTGTAACTACAAAAACCTCAATTAAACACTACTCCAAAAGTAACAAAACTGTACTAAAACAACAAAAAAAAGGAAACCAATAATAATTGGTAAGGAAGCGGTACACTAAATTAAAATGTTAAACAGATGGTGCTAAATCGTAATTTTCTCAAATTAAGAAGACCATTAATGTTATGACACAAATGTTAACTACAAAAACCTCAATAAACACTACTCATATAAACAAAACAGTAATGTCACAAACAAAACAAAAACGAAAAAAAAGAAGATAAGCTAACAATAATGGGTAAGAAAGCGCTACTGATCGGATGCAACTACTCGTCCACAAAAGCGGAGTCAAAAGGGTGCCACAATGGCGGAACCAGAATTCAATTTTTAGCGGATCGTTAATTTATTTTTTTTAGTACAATAACAATAAACGGTATAAAAAACCAAAAAAACTTGGAGCTTAAAATTTAGCTGACTTGTCCATTTATCTAAAAATTTAAAACGTTGAATTTTTTTTGTTAGTATAATAACAATAAACGGTATAAAAAATCAAAAAAAAAACTGCAGCTTAAAACTTAGCTGACTTGTCCATTGATCTAAAAATTTCAAACGATACAGAAAAATTGACTACATATACGAATTTATTAGTTTAAACTTTGTTTTAATATGACTATGAAACTACACAAAAAAATTTATTTATAAAACCTTTTAATAGTACCTTAAAAATGCAATTAATTAATAGAGAAGTCAAAAAGTAACCTAATGTTAATTAAATAAAGAGTAAAAAATAGGCACAAGATTCGAACTAGGGACATTGTGACACAAAAACTTTATGTCTACCATTTGAATTAAGTTACTATTTATTTATTTGTGGGCTATTAATATATAAAATTTTAAATTTTTAAATTTTTCTATATGAAAAAAAATATTTTTAAAAATTTTGGGGTGATGATGACACCCTTTACCCCTACTGATTCGGGCTCCTATCAACGACCTAAAAAAAGATACACAGAGAATGATATTCCCTTTATACGGAAGATCAATAATGTCACTTGTACAAATCACATAGACCATTACAGAAAACATTTAAACATGTGAGGTGAATACCAAAAACATTTATTAAAAGTATGAACATCATTACAAACAAAAGACCACCAAAGCTAAGATGTACTCACTAACAAGTACTAACAACAAAACAAAACAAGAAAAATAAAAATAAAAATAAAAAGATAAGCTAAACCAATAATGGGTAAAAAAGCTGTATTGATTGGGTGTAACTACCCCTCTACAAAAGCGGAGCTTAAAGGTTGCATCAATGACGTTAAAAAGATACACGCCGTGTTAACCAGCCGTTACGGTTTCTCCGACGACAACATAACGGTGTTAATCGATACGGATGAGTCGTATAAGCAACCTACCGGGAAGAATATAAGGGCGGCATTAACGGATCTGGTTAAATATGCAGAAGAAGGGGATTATTTGTTTGTTCATTATAGTGGGCACGGGACTAGGTTACCTGCCGAGACTGGGGATGTAGATGATACCGGGTTTGATGAGTGTATTGTGCCGTGTGACATGAATCTCATCACCGGTATCTATCTATATATCTATGTATTTGTATCTATATCTGTTATCAGTTATCATTTTTTGTTGTTGTGTTGTTGCTATATGGATCTACGTGCAACTTTGACCGATAAAATTCTCTTATTATAATTGTTGAAATGTTAATCATTAAAATTTGATCATATAGTTTTAACATTTGAACTATGTGATTAGATTTATAAAAAATTCGATTTCGACAACTTGGATATGAGTTATTTGTCGGTCAAAGTTGTAGTTGTCTCGTATAGCCCCCAACAATTTGGGACAGAGGTATATGTATATATATATAGAGAGAGAGAAACGCAAGTGTTTGTGATTTCTGCTTTTTAATTTTTAATTTTTAATTTTGAGTTGAGTTTGAGTTTGAGTTATCTATATTGTGACAGTTTGATTTGGATTTGAATTGGCTGGTAAGATCTTTAGTATTGCTTTTTGGTGAAATGTGATATGAATCTCATCACTGGTATGTATCTCTATATATATATACTCTATCATCAGTGACGGAACCAGTAATTTTAAAATCGAAGAGCTGATATTTTTTCCATACTCTATGCGATTTTTTTTATAATATAGAAGGAGCTTAAACGCTATTTTTTTTGAAGATTTTAAACAAAATACATAAATCTGTTTTTACTTTTTCATCAATTTTTATTAAAATAGGAGCAGAGTATTGAATTTCGTATTATTGGATTTACTTCTGCTTATATAGAAGTGTTGACTTGGATTTGAATTTCATCAATTAGTTGGTGAATTGTGAATTTCTACAATTTATTTTATCGGATTGTTTGGTTTGCAGCTTTCCAGCAAACAAGCTGGATTTTATTTCTATGTATTGATGAAAAAAATAAATTGTTTTTATTTATTTGATAATTTTTTATTTTTTTTATGTATCTGATAAAAAATGATGAAAATTGAAGTTATTTCTATTAACTTGATCAAAATCTCCAAAAATTAGCATTCGGCCCCCCATATTACGAAAAAAACTCATATTGGGTATGTATTTTTTTTTAATATAGAATATCCGCCCCTCCCTTTTAGAATTCCTGATTCAGTCCCTAACTCTATCATCAGTCACGTAACCAGAACCAGATCTTTGTTTGAAATGGAAGGGCTGATATTCTAAAAAAATTTCATACTATATCTGAGTTTTTTTCGTTTTTTTTCATAAGAAACGCTAATCTTTGAAGATTTTGAACAAAATACATATTTTAGTTTACCTTTTCATCATTTTTTAACAAATTGGAGAACCACCTACTCTTACACCTAGTTCCTTTCATGTCTATCTTTTCTCTTATTTTTCCTCTTGTAACGTTTCACTTGTATCATAGCAGTAGTGTTGAATTTTGTATAGTTCGAGTTGTTTCTGCTTATATAGAAGTGTTGACTTGGATTTGGATTTCATCAATTGGTTGGGGAAATGTAAATTTGTATTATTTGTTTTACGGGCTTGTTTCGTTTGCAGCTGTTAAGAAACAAGCTTAAATTGATTAATAAAATGGGGGTTTCCAGCTTAAACTTTGACTTTTTCAGGCCAAAGAAATAGGGGGAAAAATATTTCTTTTTAGAAGGAAATAAAGTGAAAAGGTTGAACTGAAAGGCTACAACTAAGCATGGACTATATATATTGAGAAACACCTCTATGTACTTTGATCTTTTGCAATCTGATCACCCATATGGCCTTATGTTACCATGTACAATCTTGACGCTGAGTGCAAACAGACGAAATTAGTTTGAAACGACAGATTTCTGCAAAAATGTTTTCCTTAGATCTCGAAACTTTTCTGTAAACCTTAGATTATGATGTGTAGATCTCAATGAATCGTAAAAATAAAAATAAAATAAAAAACAAATCTTAATAAACATGGAATTGCCCAAAGTGGTGATATTTCAAAATGGCCAATTCTAAAGTAGGAAGTTTCTTGTGGATGATTGCTGAAGATAAAAGTACATAATGATTAGAAAAAAAAAACAGCTATTGGTTTTTCGAGTTTTACCTTTCATTTTCAACAATAGGCTTGATAGACTCACAAACAATATTTTGAATGTACACAGGGTTGGAGTCATGATTTTAATTTTGGTGTCTAAGTTGAGAAAGGCAATGCTACAAAAATAAATATAAAAGTTCTGGACTTCTGGTTTGGAGTTTAGGAGGGCCGCTGTATTTGCAACATAAAAATGGTGGTTGTTTGTGTTTGCGATCCTTCACTTGTGGTATTTTGTTCAAATCTTGGAAAGTTAGATTAAATGATAGAATCAGTAACTTCTGATTGGTTAGTTACAATAATCAGTATTCGTTAGTCAATGCTTTAGTTTTCCGCTTATTTTATTTTGCTGTTTGTTGCACCCAAGAATTAACATAGTAACTAGGCCTAGTCTATTGTCATATAGTATAATATAAGGTGTATCTTGTGCTTAAAATATTTTGATAGGGAGGATGCAATTCAAGGTTGAATAAATGGGGTTTTAGATTGTGAATCGAACCTAATGGCCAAATTATAGGAGTGACTCAGTTAACCTGTAACAATTTGGCAATGATATTTGCTTATGTAAACTAGATAATTCCTCGTTTGTCAAAACCTTATAAACAATATATTTTGCACCCCATTTTACGTCTTGATCTAGGCCTATAGAATTTAGACTATGTAAGAGATTGAAATAGTGCGAATAGTCGCATTTATGAATGGTGTGAATGGTCGCAATTATAAATGGTGTGGAAATGTATGAAGAAAACTGTGGTCCTGCTTCGTATTCCTTGAGGTAGTCAGCTGAAACCGTGTGTTAGATAATTTTGTTCATTTCGTACTCTCTTGCAAAAGGATTTGCAATTGTTGTTTTAAACTGCTGATTATCTGTGATCTTTTCACTTGAGAAGATTCATTTTAAACTCATTGTAGATCAGTTTCTAATGATAAAAAATATTCATTCTCATATCCTGACATGGTTTACCTTGCATGAAACAGAAAGAATTACTATCTGAGATAATTCCAACGCAAAGGACTACTTTTGGTGTATTTTTCATTTGTTTTCAATTGTAGCATGCTCTTCCAATTTTAAGTAATGAAAAAAGTAGGAGAGTATACTGTTGTCCTTTATTTGAATAAAATGGTAGAACTTGAATCTTTTTCTTATTCTTGTACCTCATAGATGATGATTTCAGAGCGTTTGTAGACAAAGTACCAGAAGGTTGCCGCTTCACAATTGTATCAGACTCATGCCACAGTGGCGGACTCATTGACGAGTCTGTAGAGCAAATTGGAGAAAGCGCAAAAAATTCTCGTGAGAGCGAGAAGGAAAGTGGCGGTTTTGGATTTCGAAGCTTTTTAAAGGAAACCGTAAAGGACCAACTCGGTTCTCGTGGGATCCACTTTGGTGGAAGAAACAAGGATGAAGAAGATAGTGCTGATAGAGAAGTCAAAGACCCCGAGAATTGGGGGTATGTGAAGAGCAAATCATTGCCCCTCTCCACTTTAATCGAAATTTTAAAACAGAAAACGGGAAAAGATGATATTGATGTGGGCAAACTTAGGCCTACCCTTTTCGACATGTTTGGCGAAGATTCTAGTCCGAAAGTGAAGAAGTTTATGAAGGTGATTTTTGAAAAGCTACAGCAACACGGTGATGGTGAAGGTGGTGGTGGTTTTTTGGGTATGGTTGGGAATTTAGCTCAAGAGTTTTTGAAAGCAAAACTCAATGAAAACGACGAAAATTATGCTAAACCTGCGATGGAGACTAATGTGGATAACAAGCAAGAGGTGTACGCCGGGGCAGGTAAAAGGGGACTAGGGGATAATGGTGTTTTAATCAGTGGTTGCCAAACTGACCAAACCTCAGCCGATGCTAGCCCATCTGGTAATGCTAACGAGGCGTATGGGGCCCTCAGTAATGCCATACAAACGATTTTGGCTGAGGCTGATGGCGATGTCACTAACCAGGAGCTGGTAACGAAGGCCAGGAAGCTTCTTAAAAGCCAGGGGTTTACTCAACGTCCGGGGCTTTATTGCGGTGATCATCAAGTTGAAACTCCTTTTATTTGTTGATGATAATGGATGGAATTTGAGTGTGGTATTACTCCAGTTGTTTACATTTTACAAGGTCTACGAATTCTGATGTTTATTCTTGCTTTCTGTTTGGTGTGTTCATATTTGCTGGTGGTTTTTGAGTGTGTGTACTGTTTTTCATTCCGTTTTGAGTGCAAAGTCGAACAATAAATATTTGTACCATTATTTATATCGGGATTTATTTATTAATCCCCTGTTATATGTTAATAATATTGTCTTGTTGGTGTGATAAAACTCTGTTCATGGCGCTTGCTGGAAGTTTGATATCATATGAACTTGACAAGGCAAGATCTCATTGGAAAATGGTTGATGCCCGGATTTTTTTTCTATATTTTTATCTTAATTTGAATCATTTTTGTTTCTCTCTCTCTCTCAAGATGTACCACAATAAAATTGTTAATCTTTCTCGATCGACCATTACATGTGTGATCGAATAACTAGGAACAATAATCATAGCAAAACGCAAATTTTTCTTTCTCGATCGTTACATGTGTGATCGGATAACTAAGAACAATAGTCATAGCTGGTGCAGTAACCAATTACTTTCGACTACAATTGCGTGAAGGGAGCGGAAGCGGAAGGGAACCGGAATATGGAAGCATGCAAAAAAACACTACTCATTTTTTAAAATCTACTAGTGAAATGCTGTACTGTCAAACGAGAAACGATTAACTATGAATCTATGATTGAATTCAACATTTTGACACTTAAACTTTAATCTTTGCGCATTTATATCCTAAACTATCTATTTTCATTCAATTAGGGGAAGGATGTTTAACAAAACGATGAAATTACAGTCACGTTCTGTCACTTATCGCATAGTAAGTGCAATTGCGTCAATATCCGTTTAAATATATATACTATTATAATAAGCAAACCCAAGATTTTCTGAGACTGCCAAATTTTACCACTTTTTTCCAAAAATACCATTACACTTTTTTATTAATTACCACAATACCATATTCTCATAAAAAAAATAAAGAAAAGGTAATAACTAATAACACTTTTTATCCCTATTTAATCTCTCAAAATTCTTTTGAGTTTTCTCATCTTATACTCTTATCTTTTTTTTATTCTCTAAATATTTGTATCATAACTACACTTATTTTCTAAATTTTATCGCATTACGCGTCTCACACGCAAAGCGTGGGGCACGATTACTAGTATTTTATATATAGTGACTGCAATTTTATCGATTTATGCTAATATACCATTATTAGCCTAAAACTAATATATCGGTACTCATATAAAAATTAAAGCTTGAGTACTAAAATGGTAAAAACGAACATTAGTAATAAACATTTTTGTTTGTGGGCTAGTAAAGGGCTGCTATATTTCAATAATATTTTTGTTCAAATATTACTATTCTCATAATATTTTTAAGTCTAGATCACCTTACAAGTGATAAAAAAAAAATTATTTTCGTAACTTTTTAGTATTTTTTTTTTACTTAATAATTCAAACAAACACTAATTTTTTTTTAAAAAGCTAAAAAAACAGCTTTTAAGTTTTTTTTGTACACTTTGATATCTTTCTCGTGTACATTATAATATATTTTTTTAAGCTTAAAAATAGTTTTTAAGCTATTTCTTATTGGGTCGGGTGACTGAAACTTACAAAAGTTTCGCCCTAGGACCTTCTTTTAAAAAAATCTTGTAAAATGTGACATAAGACTAATATTTTCCTAACCAGCAATTTCGTGAGATATAACGAATGTAATTTCGTATATTAATTAATGCTAGTGGACCACTAAACGAAAATTGATCGGCTAGTAACCAAATAAAAATACCAAAATCGTAAAAACTGTTGTAAGATTATTGGACTCTTATTGGGCTTTTACTTATTGGGCCTAGATGGGCTTTTAACCCTACCCCTCTATCTATATAAAGAGGGCTAGGGGTCTTGTACTTGAACACACATTCATATTCCTTCATAAATAAAGATCATACTGTTCTCCCCTCTCTCTACTTTTGTCTCCTTATATACGTAGCTAATAGTGTATTACAACACGTTATCAGCACTGCTCTCGGAGATCGAAGTACGGATTCTAGATTCAATAAAGCTTGAGGTTTATCCAGGTTTTATTAGGATATCGACCTTCACCAACATACCGTGCGGAAGGTACATAATTTTTTCAAAACCTAATTTTTTTCCTGTGTAACTCTGTCACCGCATGCGTACAATACTAATATAACCTATCATGTGTATATTGTTATTGCATGTAAAAGTATTAAACAAATCTGTCATGTACGAACAAATACTATGTATTTCATTTGTTGCCTGTGATTTAAGATTTGTACTTATGCTAAATCACATGTCATAGTTTGTTTGTTTGTTTTGTGCTACCAGTACTATTACCATGTTAGAAATTTGGTAATCTAGAAGCCTGTCGTAGTTTAAAACATGTATAATTTGGTAATCTACCAGTACTACTACCATGTCATAGTTTTTTATTATGAATTTAGAAAACCTTATGCTACTAGTACTGTGACCGTGTTTAAAACATGTATAAACGGGACCTATGTTATAATTTTGTTTATTAAACATACTAATATGCATCTGTCAGACTATATATGTTATATACTGAAACGTATGTACTGATTTGTAATTCTCTGAAAGCTGTAAAATTACTCAAGGACTAAACTGAAACTTGTCTGAAATTCTGGACTGTATATGTAATAATGCTGTAAATAGATATATAGTTTGCTGTAATTACACGCATGGTCCTGTAGTATAATACTTATACGAAAACAGTACATATGGTTGATAAAGATACAATATTTGGTAAATATACACACACATGCATATAATTTTTTTTATTAAAAGGCAAACGAATAAAAAAAAATTGCATGTAAATTGATAATCTTAAATAGATTTGATTTGATATGTTAGAATCTTCATGAATTGATTGATAATCATAAATTGATTTGATTTGATATGTTAGAATCTTCATGAATTAATCTTAAATAGATTTGATTTGATATGTTAGAATCTTTATAGATTGATTGATAATCTTAAATTGATAACACCAAATCTACTGCATGATTAGAGAGATTCTAAAATATATTTACTGCATGTTTATATATGTGTAATTAATCTAGATAGATATTCTCTATGTTTAATATTATTGCCATATATAAAATGCGAAAATCGTATATATTCACATTTAAGTTGGAAAAATTATGAATCTTCCCCAAATAGGCTCACCTATTTGGATACGATGTCTAGGAAAGATAAAGGCGGAAGTCGTTCTCCTAATGAGGTCGGTTTTTAAGAGGCATTCGTGCCCACCCCCCTCACCGTCTTTCCTGGTCGTGTTCAAATAGAGCTACCGAAAGGGGTTGAGTAAATAATAATTTCCCCGAATGTGTCTATATAGATATGTATTCGCCGAATTGGTGTCTCAGGATCGACCTGTCGTTCGATCAAAGAGAACCTCTTCACTTAAAAGCAAAACTTGTTTTTCGAACCTGTCGTTTCGAAATAAAGTTTGTGCTTATACAAACCATAAACATATAAACCAGTTGTTTTATATGATGACTAATCCAGTCTTTATTTTCTTTTCTCCTGTTGTAGAAAAATGTCAATCAAGCTTGACTTTCCAATTTTGGATGCTGCCGGCAAGAACTACTTGGATTGGAGTCAGGATATCCAAAACCATTTAGATGCCCAAGGCTTATTGGATGTCATATATGATGAGGAGGAGCGTGAAATGGAAGTAACGCGTGAAATGAGTGCTCGGGCGATGATTCTGTTTCGCCGCCACTTATCAAACGCCATGAAATCTGAGTTCATAGCGACCACCTCACCAAAGGCATTATGGGACTCTCTGAAAGAGCGTTTCGACCACCAAAAGACCATTTGGCTTCCTGAAGCCCGCCGTGATTGGCTGAATCTGCGATTTCAGGACTTTGAAAGCGTTGAAAAATATAACGCTGAAGTATGCAGAATTCGTGCTACTCTCCAATACTGTGGTGAAACACTCACCGACAGTGACTTATTGGAGAAAACGTACACCACATTTCCTAGTTCTGACATCTTGCTCCAAAAGCAATATCGTCAGTCTAAATTCACCAAATTTCCCGAGCTTATCACCCAGTTGTTATTGGACGAGAAGAATAGTCTCATTTTAATGATGAACAGTAATTCTCGTCCTGCTGGTTCAAAGGCAATTCCAATGCCTGATGCTAATGCTGTTCGTGGACCTCGTCCACGATATGGGAAACGAGAAAAGGGCCAGTCGTCCCGTCAGCCAAGGAACAGGGATGAGCGTAATGCTCGTCCAGCCAAGCGAGGTTTGGACAATCGTCCGAACCGAGGACCTGTGGCTCCTTCTAGGCAGTCTCGTGGTGGTAGGAACAATCGGGCCAGTCGTCCCAAAGCAAGAGATCCGGCCGCTATGCCAACTCTGTGTTATAAATGTGGTGGAAATGGTCATATGCAAAGGACTTGTAGGGCAACTCCCCAAGAAGTCGAAAACTACCACAAGGGTAGAAGGGTCGAAACCAACATGATTGAAGCTAGTGCAAAAGAAACCCTTGAGACCCCTGACTTTGAGGCTCACATGGAAGAATAAAGTTTTTTTTTCTTCGTTTCTTTTAATAATTGAGCTGTTTTGCTCCTGGATTATGTTATTTCAATTCCATTTCGGATTATGTTTTTTCCTTTGGATATTGTTCATTTCTTTTGGATTATGGTTTGTTTTATGGATAATGTTTTGAACATTTCTCGTATAATTTAAAGTTATTTCATTGAGAAATTCCTTTTATTCGTGTGACCGACTTTAAATTATTTTACTTTTAGGCATGTATTGTGGGGCAGTTGATTGTCTGGTTGATAGTGGCACTACACATACTATCTTAAAAGATAAATCGTTTTTTATCAACTTTACGCCTAAAGTAACCTCAGTAACAACAATTTCGGGCCCGTCGACCCTTGTTGAAGGCTTTGGTAAAGCTAAATTCACGTTGTCAAATGGTACTCCTGTTGAAGTATCTGAGGCCTTATATTCTCCGAGGTCCAGTCGTACCTTGTTGAGCTTTAAGGATATACGAGAAAATAAGTTTCATCTTGAAACTGCTCATGAAAATGGTATTGAATACCTTCACATTACCTCCACTCAATACGACCAAAAGCGTATTCTGGAGAAGTTGAGATGTCTTTCAAGTGGTTTGTATGTTACTACAATCCAAAACTTTGAAAGCAATCTAATCATTCGGCGGGCGCCGATTGATGAGAGCACTTTTATGCTATGGCATGACCGGCTGGGACACCCGGGTCAAAATACGATGCTTCGAACGATGAACGCATCTCATGGGCATCCTCTTGGAGGAAAGAATTTCGTGATTAATCCGAAAAGCCTATGCCAAGCATGCTCGATTGGAAAGACTAATCTCAAACCAATTCGTGTGAAACCTACGAAATTGGTTTCCCAATTCCTTGAAAGAATTCAAGGAGATATTTGTGGACCTATCCAACCAACTTGCGGACCATTTAAATATTTCATGGTTTTGGTTGATGCATCGACAAGATGGTCACACGTAGCTTTGTTGTCCACAAGAAACGCAGCGTTTCCAAAACTCCTAGCCCAGATCATTAAATTGAGGGCTCATCATCCGGATTATCCGATAAAGTCTATTAGACTTGATAATGCCGCGGAGTTTACATCGAAAACTTTCGATGACTATTGCATGACTTTGGGAATTAATCTTGAACACCCAGTTGCGTATGTTCATACCCAAAACGGCCTTGCAGAAGCTTTCATTAAGCGATTGCAAATGATTGCTAGGACTTTGGTTATGCGCACCAAACTTCCTATTTCTGCGTGGGGCTATGCCATTTTGCATGCTGCTGCGTTGGTCCGTCTGAGGCCCATGGCCACCCAACCACTATCTGCGTACCAGTTGGTAACTGGATATGAGCCCGATGTCTCACATTTACGCGTGTTTGGGTGTTTAGTCAATGTTCCAATTGAGCCGCCTAAGCGTTCCAAATTTGGACCTCAGAAACGACGGGGCATATATGTCGGTTATGAATCCCCGTCCATAATACGCTATTTAGAGCCCTTGACAGGCGATCTCTTTACCGCTAGACATGTGGATTGTGACTTTGATGAGACACTCTTCCCGTCGTTAGGGGGAGAAATGCACGTTAACGTTGATAAGGAACGACGTGAATTAACGTGGCATGTACCCACTATGTCTCATCTAGATCCCCCAACTGCACATAGTGATAAGGAAGTGCAGAGAATCCTAGGTCTGCAAAATGTTGCAAATCAAATGCCAGACGCATTTAATGACCTAGCGAATGTCACGAGATCACATATACCTGCTGCAAATGTGCCTGCAAGGATAGACGTCCCAGTGAGACGCCGTGTTCCGATTGAACACGTTGCTCCGGTTGTACCCACCGAGCAAAGAACGCTGCCGTCGGCCGTTCAGTCCGCCGCCCTTCCGAAAAAAGAGGAAGGCCGTCCGGTTCCAAGGATGTTCTGCCTCGAAAGAGGAGAAATCCTGTCGCATCTGTTTTGCCACACGAGATCATTAAGGATCACGGTGATGTATTAGAGGAGCGTGTTCCAGATGAAACACCAGTTCCTAATCATCATGATAACCTCGAAATATCTGTCGATTATACTAGTTTAGACGATATTTTGAAGCGAAACGAGACTGTCATCGATGATGTGTTCATATACGCAGTGGCCACTGACATTATGAACAATGATGACATGGAACCTCGTACCGTTGCTGAGTGTCAGCGAAGAACGGACTGGCCTCAATGGAAACAAGCAATCCAGGCTGAATTGGATTCCTTAACGAAACGAAGCGTGTTTGGACCTGTCGCTCCAACACCGCCCAATGTTAGACCAGTTGGTCATAAATGGGTTTTCGTAAGGAAGCGTGATGAGAATAATGAGATTGTTAGATACAAAGCTCGCCTTGTGGCGCAAGGTTTCTCTCAACGCCCTGGAATTGATTACGATGAGACGTATTCTCCCGTAATGGACGTTATAACGTTCCGCTACTTAATCAGTTTAGTAGTTTCCGAAAAACTGAATATGCAGCTCATGGATGTGGTCACAGCATATCTCTACGGGGATCTGGACACAGAGATTTACATGAGAGTCCCTGATGGACTTAAGTTGCCTGAATCAAGTAGTTCCCGACCACGGAACACGTTCTCGATTAGACTGAGACGATCACTATATGGATTGAAACAATCCGGACGGATGTGGTATAACCGTCTAAGTGAATACTTGATCGGCGTGGGATATGTTAATAATGAACTATGCCCATGCGTGTTCATAAAGAAATCCACTTCAGGATATGCGATTATCGCAGTCTATGTAGATGATATGAATCTCATAGGAACCTCGAAAGAGTTGTTCGAAACTGCTGAAATCCTGAAGAAGGAATTCGAGATGAAAGATCTTGGGAAGACACGGTATTGCCTCGGCCTGCAGATCGAGCACCGTACAGATGGAATTTTAGTCCATCAAGAAAACTACACCCAAAAGGTGTTGAGGCGCTTTAGTCATAGTGACGCTAAGCCATCCTCTACTCCCATGGTCGTCCGCTCTCTAGACATTAATAAGGACCCCTTCCGTCCAAAGGAGGACGATGAAGAGATATTGAGCCCTGAGTGTTCATATCTGGGTGCAATAGGCGCACTATTGTACTTGGCTCAATGTACTAGACCGGACATCTCGTTTGCTGTGAATTGTCTAGCTCGACACAGCACCGCGCCAACACGCCGCCACTGGACTGGCATAAAAGACATTTTCCGTTACCTTAGAGGTACTACGGACATGGGCTTATTCTATCCCTTTGCGTCGAGTGGATCTAGCTCCATTGATCCTCGAAATAACGCAACCCTTGTTGGCTATGCCGATGCTGGTTTCTTATCAGACCCGCACAAGGGACGTTCCCAATCTGGTTATGTCTTTACCATTGGGAACACGGCGATATCCTGGAGGTCTCGTAAACAGACTCTAGTGGCCACTTCGACTAACCACTCTGAGCTACTCGCGCTCTATGAGGCGACTAGAGAGTGTGTCTGGCTTCGAGCAGTTATTGGCCATATTCGAAGCACCTGTGATCTAGCTTACGATCATGATGAACCAGTTATTATTTATGAGGACAACACCGCTGTGATTGATCAAGCGAAACATGGTTATATCAAAGGTGATGCCACTAAGCATATTGCGCCAAAGTTGTTCTTCACACATGAACAACAAACGCTTCAAAAGATTGAAGTGAAGCATATTGGTTCAGAGAATAACCACGCTGACTTGTTCACCAAGTCACTGCCAAAGCATTCTTTTCAGAAACACGTACGGGCGATTGGCCTACGTAGGCTATCTGAGCTACCTTAGAGCGACATTTTATGTCGAAGTCGAAATCCTCGCACCCTGTCGTGTGCAAGTGAGGGGGAGCATCCTGTTGTATGCATGTGTACTCTTTTTGTCCTTAGTACAAGGTTTTTCCCACTGGGTTTTCCTTGACAAGGTTTTTAGCGAGACACGTTCCCTGTTATACCTCACTAAGGATTGCCTAAATCAGGGGGAGTATCCTGTCGTATACTTCTTACCACTGTGTACTCTTTTGTCCTTCGACCAGAGTTTTTTCCCACTGGGTTTACTCTGGCAAGGTTTTGATGAGGCACCTGTTTTGTGGTTGATCCCCTACTACTACCACTGTTGCACTCTTTTTCCTTCGATCAGAGATTTTCCCATTGGGTTTGCTCTGGCAAGGTTTTGATGAGGCACACTGTTTTGTGGTTAGTTACTTACATGATATTTCGGCCTATATCATTCGGCTACACAATTTCTCCTAGGTACCGGTTTTGTCCCACACTGGGTTTTCCGGCCCTAAGGTTTTTATGTGTTTAGCACTGCGAATGAACTCAACTCAGATCGACTGCATGAAGACGAAGAATTCAAGACGTCCAAAGGGGGAGTGTTGTAAGATTATTGGACTCTTATTGGGCTTTTACTTATTGGGCCTAGATGGGCTTTTAACCCTACCCCTCTATCTATATAAAGAGGGCTAGGGGTCTTGTACTTGAACACACATTCATATTCCTTCATAAATAAAGATCATACTGTTCTCCCCTCTCTCTACTTTTGTCTCCTTATATACGTAGCTAATAGTGTATTACAACAAAAACAAACATTTGAGTAATGTTTCCAAAAAAAAAAAACATTAGTACTAATAAACAGCTTTTTTTAAGTGGATATAAAACAAACAGCTTTTTTTAAGTGGATATAAAACAAACAGCTTTTTCTGGGCTCGGAAAAAGACCAAAACAAACAAATAATAAACCAGTAAGCAGCTAAAACCTCCCACAAAACCCAAATATCTCTCTCCCTCTCTCTCAATTTCTCTCCTTAATCTCTCTGAGGACATCAAGAAATGCTCCGATCACTCCTCACGAAATCACCAAAACCTCTCTCCTCCGCAAAACCCCTCCTATTCTTCTCTACAAAAACAAACAAAACCAGCAAAACCGTACAAAAAAACCCCAAAAAGGGATCAAAACCCGACCCCAAAGACAACAATCAAAACCCTTCTCTCTCATCCTCCTCGGGAGGTGCGGTTGCGGATGATTTAGAGGATAAGGAGTTACGTGTACGGAGACTAGCGGAGGATGAGAAGAATAAGTCCCTTGATGTTGGACCAAACGGACGACCTCTTTTTACGGAGAGAGAGTCTCTCTCTCTCCTCTCGCGCCACGACACCTGCTCTTATATTAATTTCAGGTACAAAATTTCAATTACTTACTTACATTCATGTGTACTTTTAATAGTATTTCTGGCTTAGTGTTTATTTTGTACTAGTTTTTATGTTTATTCCAATATCAATTAGGCATGAGTTTATCTTAAGAATTATAGTTGGAATGTAGTGTTACATGTTTAATCGTAATTTTGTTTGTACAACTTGTTTTGTACCAGTAATTGACTGCAATTTTGTGAGATATAGTGACTGCAATTTCGTCGGTTAATGTTAATGGACCACTAATTTGAACGAAAATTGATTGGTTAGTACCTGAATAAAAATTAGAGCGTGAATACTAGAATGGTAAAACCGAACATTAGTAATAAACAGCTTTTTTTCTGGCTCGGAAAAAAGGCCAAAACAAATAATGAACAGTTAATTATTAACCCAGGAACTAGAAAGCAGCTAAAACCTCCCACAAAACCCATCTCTCTCTCTCTCTCTCTATCTGAATCTCTCCGGCCACAGTAAGAAATACTCAGATCACCCAAAACCCTATACACCAAACCCCTCTTTCTACTCGACCAAAACAAACAAACCCTTAGAAACAAAGCCCAAAAAGGGACCCGATCCCGATCCCAAAGACAGCAACAACAACCAATCTCTCTTCTCCTCCTCCTCGGGTGTGGTGGCGGACGATCTCGAGGATAAGGAGTTACGTGTACAGAGACTGAAGGAGGATGAGAAGGATAAGTCCCTTGATGTTGGTCCAAACGGACTGCCTTTGTTTACGGAGAGGGAGTCTCTCTCTCTCTCTCCTCTTGTGGCACGACACATGCTCTTATATCAATTTCAGGTATAAATTACTTACATATAAACATACATACATTCATACATGCATAGTTACCACTTTTATGTTTACGCATTTTCGCTCATTTTTACTTGATTTGTACTTTTATATTATCTGAAGCGTTTTTGCAAGACCTGTGCTAAAAGGAGTAATAAGCTTAAGCTTTAAGACGGCATAAAAGCGGAATTGAGCTTTTGAAGCTTTTTAGGTTTTGAATCGAGCTTATATTGAGCTTTTTCACTACGAAGTGTGCTTGTTAAAACAGTGACATACATACATATGTGATTACGACTTTTATGTTTTGTTCATTTTCGCTCAAATTTTAGTTTTTTACTTCTTGTTTTTGTATCACTAGGGGAGTGTAAGGGGTGTGTGGATAGAATCCGTTTGGCATCGATTATTTGGCCAAAAGCTGCTTTTTGAAAGCAACGCGAAAAAAGATTGCTTAAATGAAGATGCAGTGTAGTGTAAAGTTTGCCAACACTGTAACTTTTTTTTACTCATGAGTCATGAGTGACTTTTAACTAATTTTATTGATAAGTCATTGGTCAACTATTTTAACTTTTATTCTAGGTGAATATACAAGCGCATTCTATTAGAAAGTTTTTGTTTTTGGAATATTTAATGTGAAAAAGCTAAAAAAAAATCTGCAAATTCTCAGTTTCTCTGCTTTTGAGTTTTTTTTAAGCTTTTTTGACTGAAAAGCTAGCTTTTTAATAGCTAAAAAAGCTGACATACTAAACACTCATGGACGTTTGTAATAAAAAAGCTAACAGCTAAGAAAAAAAGTTGTTGCCAAACATGCACATACATACGTAATTTCAACTTTTATGTTTTGCTTCTTTCACTGGCTCAACCAAGAAGGGGCTATGAGCCCTGTTGACGAAGAAGTAATTTATTTTTCATCTAATTTGATTAAGAATTTTAAAAATTAGCGTTTCGGCCTTTTCCATTCTATGAACCCCTCACCCTTTTGAGTTTTCTTGTTCTGATATTTTGGTAAAAATACACAGCAAAACAAATTGGGTTTAGTTTAATGTGGGGTAGCCTACTCCTAGTTCCTTCCCTGTCTACTTTTGTATTGTTTGACAAGACTAAATAGGAAAATTGGGAGAAAATGATGTGTTTTGGAGTTTCTCAAATAGGCTAAAAGAAAAGAAAAAAACTAATTTCTAATGATATTGCTTTGGAATATGAAGACTTCCATAGGTTTCAAATTTGCAAAACTTATGAACTGAAATGGATTTGTCAATAGAGTTGCCATTATACATTTATCATGGGGTTAATTACAACTTAGCACGTAAAACCTGTCACTCCTTTTCGGTTTTTCATCCCAATCTAACTTAAAATTGAACGCCCAACTTCTTTTTGCGTGTCTACACTAAGAATAAAACCATAGTTTTGGGATTAAATTAAAACACATGTTGGCATAGTGTAAAAAATGTAAAAAATTGGTTAGGATAATAGGATAGTGTATACAGAATTTTGAAGTTTTCTAATTAGTTAGAAACCCAATTTATACCGATTTGACCATCGGTACACCCGGGGGTACTAGATGTGGAAATGCTGTGTTGTAGGTCAATGTACAAAATAGAATTTTGATAATTCGTTAGTGTACACGAAGTATAGTTAACTCATTATATATGCGCGATTCATTTCAGTATATGCTTTTTTAATTTTAAGTTTTATTTTTTCTGAATTGTTGAGGAGGGAGAGAGAGAAGAAGAAAGAAGCACTTAGTGGAAACTGTTATAGACAGTGGAGGTTTTCCTATATTAGAGGAAAGGAGGGTTAGGAAAGTAAGACTATGTAATTTTCAGTATAACGGTGACAAAGGTCCTAAGCACCAGGATCCGAGCTTTCAAGAAACCTAATTATTTATGTAATGCTTGTAGCATGGACGATTTGAGAACGATGTTGCCCGAGGGATTGCCTGCAGGGATGTTGAAAGAGTTTGAGGATTCGAAGCGAAATGCATTGCTGATTCGACAGAGTTTTTTGGACCTCAGAGATAATTTTAGGCGCATTGTTGATCCTCCCCTGCAGTCATCTGATGGAAAAGGTAAAGTGGGCACCATATCATTTAATTTTCTTTCGTACCTTTTTTGTGAATATTATTATTTATGATTGGTTTGACAACTTAGTTGAATATGTTTCTTGTCTAATTTCATGTGTGAGTGATAAAGATAAAAGTGCGGAAAGTATTCAAGTGCTCCACCTTAAAATAAATTAGGAAATGAGTAAATTAGAGTTTAAAACCGTTTATTTTCATAAACTGACAAAGATCATTTTCCATAGGATTCAATAGTCGTATTTCTTATTCATCAAAGTTCCAGAATTATCTGTCTTTTTAGCTTTATTTCGTTTGACTATATGGATGAATTTTTCCAACTCTAGACAAATCCGTGTATCTAAAGCATGTGTCTACAGGATTCCGTTACGTGAGACACTTTAACAAGCGTCCAGATTTTAATTTCACGAGCACATGGAAAGTTAAGCTTGTATAAGAGGTAAATAGAAAACTTATGGTAATATTTAATTTGCTCAGGTACAAAGGTTAAAAAACAAATCGTGTTGGACGGACCAGTTAGCTGTGGTAAAAGTATTGCTCTTGCTATGCTTGTCCAGTGGGCTCGTGAGGAAGGTTGGTTGGTCTTTTATGTACCCCAAGGACGAAATTGGACTCATGGAGGTTTTTTCTACCACAATCCAAAAACTGGCTTTTGGGACACTCCTGTTCAGGCAACAAATGCTCTTCAGGCATGATTTTTAATAATTCCGCTGCTTTAACTTTTTCTTTTTATTATTGTACATATTTTCTTAACATGGATTTTGAATCAAGAATTTCGAAATTTCTGTTAGAGATTTGCTGATGTTTAGTTTTCATCATGGTTGAATAAAAACTCCTTAAATTGTAAAAGCAATTAGTCAGATCATATTTCTTTATTATATCTTAGCCAAGTTCCAACTAAGTTTACATGCCTTAGTATATATGAGATTTTAATTATTGGACACGGAAGGTCATAAACCACTGAGCCAAACACACTAGGTTTGTAATAACAGCCAGTACCATATTTCTTGAACTTTGGAGCTACAGAACATAAGAAAACGTGGCTAAAATACTGCTTTCTTCTGGCGGGGTTTAAGCTATTTTCACCATCTGTCTCCACCATGTTGAAAGGCTTATTACTTTATTAGATATAAAATTTATGTAGGTTTCACTTTTCAGTTCCTCACTTGAGTAGCAACTTGATAAATAATTTGTTGTCTGCCTTTCGAGTTTCCTCCACACTTCAAAAGTCGCATTCCTTCTCATGATATATATATAGGGAAGGATCAAGAGACGCCTACAAATTATAATGACACCCCACGAGAAAATGCCTGAAAAGCAACTAGTGCTAACTCGTGTCCCTTAGTCCTTGCCCATAGACACACATACATACACACACATAGGCATACAGTCAGAATTTTCAACATCTATTTTTTGTCCCATTAAATTTCTCTACATCATCAACCGTCGCTTCTAGAGGGACTGCTACCTATTTTTATTTTTATTTTTAACTTTTATGGGCCGTTGTTATTACTCCCTCCATTCCAATTTATAAGTCCACTACAAGAAATTATTCAATTTAAGGGACATCATGATTACCCTACTTTTACACCTACTTTCCAAATTTGCCCATTACTTTCTCACACATATTTATGAAAAGTGGACTTATAAAGTGGAACAACCCAAAATGGAAACACTGACTTTTAATTTGGTACGAGGGAGTATTTTGTGTGGCTAAACTTTATCTGGAGTTCTGGATAGTGGATTCTTACCATTTTTTGTAATTTTTGTAGGACTTCTTGAAATTCAACGAATCTTGCTTACAACATATACGATGCCAAATTACTGATTCTATCCCGTTGGGAGAAGGTGCTGGTGTTGGGTGGATGAAAGGTGTTGATTCAATGGAAATACCAGAAGGTTCAACCATATATGATCTAGTTCAAATCGGAATCAGATCCACTAATGCAGCTGTTGGTGTGCTTGTTCGTTTGAGGAAAGAGTTGTCACTTGTAAAAGACGTACCTGTCCTCTTCGCAATTGACCAGGTGAGTTATTCTACACATCCTAGATATTCTTTTGTTCCTATGGCTATTGGAAGTTTTGTCTCTTATATTTATTGCTGCTTTTGTCTTCAGTTCAATAATTGGTTTACACATACCGAATTTGAGGAGCCTGAGACTGTTCGATCTTGCAAGCCTATCCATGCCAGAGATGTTGCTACTGTAAGTTTTTACGCTCCTATCGAAGTTGTGGTCACTAGTCACTATTAAGCTCTTCTTTTTTTCTTCTTTTTGTCAAATACATTTTTTTATCTAAAGAAAAACTATCAACTTAAGACCCTCGCTCTTTCACTAAAAACATCTCATTGCTGGCCCCTTCATCTAAAGAAGCTGGCTTATAACGTGCCAGGAGCTTATAGGGGCATGTGTAAGTCCGAATAATGTGATGATGTGGGAAAAGAAAAAATAATATCCGTATAAGAGTTTTTGTTTTGAATTAGAATTGAATTGAGTTATGTTTAAGCCCCCTTTTTTGTAAACTGTCTTGGTGGTGGTTCATACTTCAGACTATCAAAGTGGCAATGAATGATGCATTTTCATTGACTTTAGTACTGTCTTGAGTTCACTTACTAGTTACTTTGGGATGGGCATGTGTCTTATTTATATCATTTCTAACAGAGTTCTCCCATACTCAAGTCAGGACATGCAGAATCATTTGGGTTACGGTAACCAAAAGCTATTTCCGTTTGCCCATCAAGTGTATTGGGAAAGAATTAGCTTGTTTTTTTTCCCTATGTATTAGGTATTTGAGTTCTTTAATAAGTTTCTATATTTGGTATCTTTTAAAAGCAAGTCTAAAAATAACAAAGCGAAAATAGAAGAACTACGTAGTAAAATTTGTAAAGAAAATAACTTCGGCATATTGTGCCCTCAAAAAGTGTGGAATACCTATTTTTTGGTCTATCTGCCACCCCCTGGACAGGCCCTGTTAAGCATACCCTGATCAGGATGCACTATGTTGTCATTTTTCCTCTGTCCATTTTTCTGCCGGTCTTTTGCAATCGTTTCGTGTTTCTTAAGTGAAAACTCAGTTCTCCCATACAAGTTGAAATGTTCCATTTCATTCAATATAGTAGTTGGTCTAACATGAATAATTCTATGTAATCTGCAGGTCAATGCCTTTCGGTCTATGCTGCATAATGACATGATGGTGGGTGCATTTTCTCACTCAACAGCTGTTGGGAAGTTACGACAGGACCTGCCAGATGTTCCAGTTGATGCTCGTACAAATCTCTCCCGCTATACTTTAGATGAAGCTGCTGCTGTCTGCCATTACTACCTTCGGTATAATTTTTTGTTATCATATCCCACTCAATTATTTCCAAAAACTTGCTTGATTTGATGTATGTCTACTATGATTAAAGCACTCCATCTGAAATTAATATTACTGTAATTGATCACAGCTTGCTAATGTTACATCATTTAGCTTACTGATAAAGGGTAATTTTTAATATAACATGCTTGATCGGGCTCTCCGCCTCTCCCACCCAAACTCTTGTTACATGGAGTTTTTTTTTCTTTCTATAGGAATACTTTTTACTGAATCTCCTTTATAACCCTGGGGATAACCATTTTTTGAGCTCCAAATTCGTTTTTGATTGTTTGTCAGTTACTCCTATAGGTGTGCCGCATAAGCACAAAATGCATATCCTTGAGAAAGAGAGTGGTTTTCGCTGCTTAGTATATGTTGCAAAATAGTAAATTTGCTTAGCGACAAACAGAGTTGATTATTGTAGTTTCACTGCCTGGGAGAATTATGTTGAATCATTCGTCAGGGGTCAATAATAGTATCATTTTGTAACTTTACACGTGCTGTTGCCAATATCTTGAAATTAGTATGTAATTGCTATGTGAAAGCTCACATTACCAGAATTTTAAGAGGACAAATTATTAGCGATTAGACAAAATTGTGGGGGAGGCTTGGAATAAAAAATGTGGAATATGTGGCCTACCTGCTAAAAGTTAGGAAAATTTGGCCAAGTTTTAGTCGGTAGGGGAAGTATATAGTTGATATGATGTTGGGGATGCTGGGGATGCTAGCAATTTCCAGATAAATATGGTTTGCAGTTGTTGTTGAAGCTAATGCATCAGGAAATATTCTGTTTAAGATGCAACTTAATAGCTAATGCTTCTTCTTTCTTGAATTTGTACTGCAGGCCAGATTTCAGCTTTTGTGTATACTATTGATCCTTCCAGATGATTAATAAATGAATTATTTGGAATGCAACAGCTAGATTTAATCTTTAAGTTTATACATAACCAATGAAAAGTACACTTAAGATTGGGATTGCTTGTGATGCTGAGATACTTCAGAAAATTACCTCAATTAATATGAACCCCTCATATTGTCGCCGGTTTATCCTTTCCTACCTTTCTCAGCGGTTTAAGCTATGTTACAACGACTCGTGGTCAGTGAGGCTATTATTTTAATTTAAAACATTCTTGTTTACTTTGCTTCTGCAAATATAGGTTCATTATATAGTGTTGAAAATAAGCATTTTTGTCCAGTTTGGGATTGATTACTTAAGATTGTTATCCATACACTAGCTGACAAGAGCCGACAAGAGCCGACAAATGTTGTGATAACAATCAATCGATGTGAAAAATAGAGACTGTTCCTAGTGGTTGTACTGCAATGTCCTTCCAGTTTAAATTATTTAAACTTGTACTTTGGCATAAATGTTGTTACATACTTGACTCATAAACTAACTAATGAAGCAACTTACCATAGATGTACTACTCATGAATTAATTGCAGTCATTAACATTGCAATCTTAATACGTATAAAAGCTGGCCCCGCAGGTGTTAGTGATGTTATTATTTATTTTAAATACCTGTAGGAAAGTTTGATGTTTATATCTTCTCAAGCATAAGTGCTCCATTTAATATTTACTGCAATGTACTGTACATGGGATACTGTGATTTTCATATACGTTGCACATTTTGTCTATCGTAGTTTAGCTCTTTCTACTTTTTGATGAATGACAGGCAAAGACTTGTACGTCGCGAGGCATTCTCTGACGAAGGTTGGAAGAAGATATATTTCCTAGCTAATGGAAATGGAGCAGAAATGAGATGGTTATTTCCTTTCATGAGATAATTACTGGGATTTTTTCGCTCACGTTTCTAACCATGAATTGGCTTTTCAAGTAAGTTTATGTTATCAACCAGCTTCGACTTTTGATATTAAAAAGAGATTCATGTCTTGAAAGCCAAGTTCTCAGAAGTTGCAGAAATGCCAGTACTGTTAGCTGCTGGAAGTGTCTTCGTAATAATTTATGTTTTGGCCATTGATTTGGAAATGTATCCCCAACATATATTTTTTGCGAATGTAGTTCTACCATGTTTTATGAATCATCTTCTATGTCTACTGACAGCAAAGTAGTACTCTTTCTCTCCCTACTTCAATTGTTTCTTCTAGTAGAGACTTGACTCAGGCCATGATTATTGCCATGTAGGTTTAATTTGTTGTTTCTGGACAGTTCATTGATAATGATGATACGAAAGCAGGATCGGTTTTGTTCCTATTTTTCACTCTCAATTGCGCAGATCAGTGTGTTTCTATTTCATGTCTTTTACATTGATTATTTTTTGTATTTTTTTCTATTTCACCTGTGAGATCATGTGCTCAATTTTGTATTTTTATTTATTTCTTTCTTTCTTTCTTTGTTTTATTTGGATTTTTGTATGATTTTATAAGTTTTTATTCCCCATTTTTTTTAAATTCATTTTGTATGTGTTTTTTTAAATGTATGTACCGACTTGGAAAAAGTGCGGGTCATTTTCTAGTAAAGATGGCTATTTGGAAGAGAATAAAAAAAGATAGAGATAATTTTGAAGATCCAACGTACTATCATTTATGTTTGATTATAGTGTTTTTTGTTTAAGTTTTCACTTCCCCCTTTCTACTCCAAACTTAATTTTCGTTTTGGATCTGTAAGATACTAGTATTACATTAAGGGGTTTGCTTTCGAGCAGTGTTTAAAAATTTGGATAGTAACGAGGTGTTTCTGGATGTTATGTGATATCGGCTATTCCTGTTTATTTTAACATTCAATTGTTTTTTTATACCTTACGCTTTCCCCGTTGTTGCTTATATTTTCTAAAGTTGGCCTGAAAACGCTTTTGCATTTCAACATGGGTTAGAGTACGAAGGTAATGTTTGCATCAAAAAAGTTTTGACTGTTAGTTAAACTTATAGCAGCCCCCAAATTGTCATGACAATTGCCCCTATGTTTTGTATGTATGATCGATCCTTGGGTTCACCCTTCTCGAGTCTTAGCACATAGCACATATATAGATATAGCTTTGAGCTAGTTATCTTAGTTTCATTAACTAGTATGAATTTTCAGCTTTGGGTTACAGTGTCACAAGGTAACCTTGGATTTTCTCCTGCTCGTACAGGAACAAGTAGGAAATGCATAGCAATGTTTACCTGATGGTTCTATCTTCTCATTAGAAGATATAAAACAAGTTACTGGGGTTGTAACAATTTTCAAAAAAAAACTTGTATTATTACAAAAACAAATTATAGTGTATTACTGTATTACAAGATAAACAACGGTGTATTGTAATTAAGACTATACACCAGTAACACCATGTACCGTTCAATGGTGCATCCATTTCATCCTTTTTCTAAGATATGCTCATCGTTTATAGAAAAATAAAAATAAAGATTTGTGACAATATTAATGAAGTGAAGAATGTTGAAAACAGGAAAGATGATTTTTATGGTTGAACTTGGCCGCCTGGCCCGCCTCTATTCATAGACTCGATTCTTACAGCTTTTGTTACAAGGATAAGGGCAGTCAATCTTTTGGAAGGGGTTACGATCATAGTACCAATCACCAACTGCTTTTGCAATTGTCTGTAAAAATAAGAAAAAAGATGAGTCAAACTGAGAATTCCAAAAAGAGAGCTACACAAAAAAGAGAATTTTCAAAACAATACAAAAGTTTTTAAAGTAGGGAGGTCATACCGTTCCACTCAGTGCTGTAGAGTCGGTGCTGAGCCATGTTTCTTGCACTCCAACTTCACAGTGGGCATAGCACCCAACAATAAACAATCCTCTAGATGCACTACCCACCCCTGTTAGGGCATTTATAAATTGCATCCTGTAATCTGAATTGAAACCAAAATTTCATTATAAATTATATACCAATTACCAAATTATTATTTTATTTAAGTTTTGTGTTTTCCTTAGAATCTTCAAAGATCTATTTCCTGGAGCTTTCTTGTGGTTTTACGAGCCAGGTATAGATACAAGTAATAACTTTCCTTATTTTTATTCACATAACACCTATGTAGTGTATACAATGTGATAATTGCGAATCCCAGACAGGTTTTGTTCTGTTCTTAAACTGCAAGTATTTGAAGTGCATGGTGGCTGTGTGGTTGTTTGAAGAGAGCCAATAATATATATGGGTAATTTGCATTTTACCCGTTTTTATAATTTTCTGTAAAACTGGCTATCACATGGCACTCAACAGCGAGAGCATTGTAAACTAACCTTGCATAATCTTGAGTTGAGCAGCTGAGCATTTAGTTACGTCGGACTTGCAGTCACGCCAAGTTCCATGACGATCTGCCGCACCCGGTGCCAAAATGTTCTTTATCTAGATGTTAAAAGCAAAGTCAAAATAAAATTAGTAGATAAAACGGTACCAACTTATAGCTGTCTCTTCATGAATGTTTGAATGGAGACGAACTCAAAAGTCAATTTGAATCTGGGAGGATTACTGTAAGCATGCATTTTTCTGCTTAGGAAGAAACTAACCTGCCAAGAGTCGTATGCAGCATTGATTATAAAAAGCGGAGTGCGAATTTGTTGTGCCATGTTTTGTGGGAAGAAACACTGCAATTCACCTCTTATATGTTAACACATTGTCAGATAATATAGACGTAGAACAATTAATTCACAGTCAGGCCATGCTTGGCGTGAGGTCTTCTGCGAAAGGTAGAGCATTTTTTCCTCCACAAGAAAGTACATTTTTACATTGAGAAGTTTCTTTTGGTAGCTTCTTATTTTGTATGATAAATCCTCGAACCAGATATTACATAGAAATACAAAATCTTACCAAGCCCGGGCTCATTTTTGAAGTGCAGTATGGGGCCAAATTTTTAGCTGATCCCTGCAGCAGAATTAACTAACATTTATTTTCTAGAAAAGAAAAGGTCATTTATCGATTAAACACTCTTGAGAAATCTCAAATGTACGGGGGAAAAGGAGTACATGTGTTTTTACTACATCGGCGTAGAACTCTTGAATACGACTTACACCAGATATATCTTTCCTGTTAAAAAGTAGAAAATTTGGTTAGCGATAAGGGATTTTTTTTTTCCTTCCAAAATTGGTAACGATATGAAGGTGTTATTCCGGCTGAAATCAATAACTTACGCATTAATAAAGTATCCAGCATCTGCAAAGCATTTGACTTTAGTAGAGGTGGGTACAAGACCTCGGAATTGGTCACAGTGCAAAATTGAGGTTAATCCACCGGCTGAGCAACCCGAGAAAACAGCCTATCCAATTTAAATATAAGCTTGAGGGAACATGCATTTTAATAAGAAACATTGTTACAGCTAATAATTTTGCGTAATTGACACAAATATCAAGCTTTACATTTTGAGCGTTCTTCATTCCTTTTGCTAATAGATCCTCGATAACAGCGAGGAAAACACGGGCACCTCTGAAGTATAATTTCGTAGTCTAATAAAAATAAAATGAATTAGAAACTGATAAAATAAGTTGCACAAAAGCATTTAGGTGAGGAATCTATATTACATGGAAAAAATAAAATAAAACTATATATTTGAGTTTGTATGAACTTGAGTTTATTTCTTTTTATTTAGATAAATTATTTTTCTTTTTTTTGATATCAATTACATCAAGATCAAAGGCCTTTATATAGGCTACCGAGAATACTAAACGATTCAAGATATATTAATAGTAATTCATATATCAACTCTTCACATGACCACTTAAATGAATGTTCATGTATAGGCTCTTCATATGAACACGCAAATCAATTTGGTTTGCTAGTCTTGATTCATGAATTTGGTTTGCTCCAACATTGCCTCCCCTAAACCAAAATTCCTTCGAACTCCTAATGCAGCAACATTTTTTAAGAACGTCGGGCCTCCAAGTGGCTTGGTGAAGATATCGGCAAGTTGTTCTTCACTTCGACAATACTCAAGGTTGACTTCTCCTTCACGAATAAAATTCTTAGAAAATGAAATCGCAAACGGATATGCTTTGTTTTTCCATGCAAAACTGGATCCTTTTGAGACTGAAATAGTAGAACTATTGTCACAATATAGGGTTGTAGGATCATTTTTCTTGAAATTCAAGTTCTCCAAAATTCCTCTTAGCCATAAAGTTTGACATCCAGCCAAGCCAAGGATGCTGCGATGTATTCGGCTTCGGTGGTAGATAGCGCTACTACCGGTTGCTTCTTTGAACACCAAGATATCATTCCACTTCCAAGGCTAAATGCATAGCCCGAAGTGCTTCGTGAATCATCAATGCTTCCACCAAAATCACTGTCCGTATACCCAACAAGTTTCACGGGCAACGAACTTCATAGAAAATACCATAAGTAATGGTTCCTTTGATGAATTGCAAGATTCTTTTTGCAGCTTCCCAATGGTTTGAGTAAGGTTTCTCCATAAACCTGCTAATCAAGCTTACTGCATACATGATATCGGGCCTCGTAGCAGTGAGATACATCAAATTTTCAACAAGGCTTCGAAACAAAGTTGGATCCACTAGCTTTCCTTCACCATTCTTGCTCAATTTCAAACCTGTGATAGAAGGAGTGGAAACAGGATTTGAATTTTTCATGTTGAATTTCTCCAACAATTCTGTTGCATACTTCTCTTGCGAGATAAATATGCCTTCTTTTGATTGTTGCACATTTATGCCAAGAAAATGATGTAGTTCTCCCAAACCAGTCATCTCGAATTCATTCATCATTGAATTTTTGAATTTTGATTACATCTCCACATCATCTCCGGTAAGGATGAGATCATCTACATAAATACTCACAATCATGAAGCCTCCTTTTGGATTCCTTTTGACGTAAAGAGTGTGCTCAAACGGACATCTTTCAAAGCCACACTTCAAAAAAAATTCATTAATTCGATCATACCATGCAAGGGAGATTGCTTCAGCCCGTATAAAGCCTTTCGCAGCTTATACACCTTTTCTTCTTCACCTTTCTTTACAAAACCGGGAGGTTGCTCAAGGTAAATTTCATCTTGAAGAAAACCATTCAAGAAAGCTGATTTTACATCCATTTGCAACAATTTCCAGCCATTTTGAGCAGCAAGAGAGATTATCAATCGAACCGTATCAAGTCTAGAAACAGGGGTGAAAACCTCATTGAAATCTTCGCCTTCTTTTTGCTTGTAACCCTTCACAACCAATCGTGCTTTGTGCTTGTTCATAGAGCCATCAAGATTGGTTCTAGTCTTGAACACCCACTTCACACCAATGGTAGATTTGTGTGAAGGCAGCGAAGTAAGCTCCCACGTACCATTCTTTTCAATTGACTTGATTTCTTCATTCATAGCACGAACCCATTTTTCATCTTTTGATGCATCATTATAAGTGACTGGATCTTTTCCCGTAAAAAATGCAAAGTATACGTGATCAGTTGTGGCCATTTCTTCGGTTGCATCATAGATCTCTCTCAAAGATCTAGTTTTTCTATTTGTCGTTGGTGGTGAATTTTGTTGTGGTTCACCCCATTATTTTCAGGTTGCATTTCAACACCAACATCTACATGTTGTTCCAAAGAGTTTTCTTCTTTTTCAAGATTGAGAGTTTGCCATTCAGGCATTTCTGCATAATTATTGATAACATCAAGTTTGAGAGGGAACATTTATTTGACCACATAACAATCTTCGCCTTATGCTGATTGTTCTTTTTCATGGTGCACATGTCTCCAACAAATTTGAAATCAAATTCTTTCTGTAGTAAGTGACCAACGCTGAGAAGGTTGCTTCGCAAACCTGGTACGTAAAGTACCTCCAACATTTTCTCGATTCTTCCGGTCTTAGTTTTGAAAGAGATTTCACCAACACCTTGAATTTTATAAGTTTTGGCATCTCCAATGGTAACCAGTCCATTGTTCATTTCCACGAGTAGAAAACAGATTTTTATTACCCGTCATATGTCTACTTGCTCCACTATCCAAGTACCAAATGTTTTCAACATTTCCATCAGAAACAATCAACAAAGTTTCTGATTTCTCACATTCGTTATGCATAAAACCGGCCACAGGTTTTTTTTCGGGATGTTTTTCCCAACAATCATTTTCTTTATGTCCAGGTTTATGGCAAAAATTACACTCAAAGTAAGGTTTTGTACCTTTGTAGGTGCTTCTTCCTTTACCTTTATAGAATGATGATTTCTCCTCCTTCTTCGATTCGTCATTTTTGCCACCACGACCTTTGTCTCGTCCACGAGATAAGCCATGTCTTTTCGTGAATGTATATTGGGATTTTAGAGCTTGATCTTGAAAAAAAACGCATTAAGTACTTCTCTGCAAAATTCTAGCCTCATGAGCTTCCGATTTTCCTTGCAAACCTTCAAGTGTCATTGTAGATAAATCATTTGATTCTTCAATAGCGACCATAATATGGTCAAATTTAATTTGCAAGCTCCGCAGAATTTTCTCAACCGATTTTTGAGTCTCTACGACTTCTCCATTTGATGCCATTTGGTTTATAATGGAAGAGATACGAGTAAAGTACTCTGAAATCTTTTCATTTTCTTTTATCTCCAGTTTTTCGAATTCAGCCCGCAACGATTGTAAGCGAACTTTCTTCACTTGATCTTGTCCGCAATATGTCGTATCCAATATTTTCCAAGCCTCTTGAGCATTTGAAACTTTTGAAATTCTCTCATAAACAGGAATTTCTAGTGCTTGATAAATTTGGAAGAGTGCCTTCCTATACTTTTGCTTTCGGTTCTTTAAAAGATCTTTTTGGGTGGTGGTGAGTTGAGGTTCGTCTTCAGGCGCACCAACACCTTCAACCACACTTCATAGGTCTTGAGATTCAAGACATAATCTCATTAGATTGCTCCAATAATCAAACCTTTCACCATTGAACCGGAGAACAAGTGAAACGAGGTTGTTGGACATTTTTTTAATCAAACCAAGCTCTGATACCAGTTTGTATGAACTTGAGATTTGATCTTTGGTTTGCTCCAACAGAGTTAACCATTTATATTAAAAATGCGAGTCTTTAATTGATTGCATTTTTGGAAATTGTATTTTTGTTCAGGAAGAGTTGTAACATTTAAGCTCCGCTGTTCTGCTTAAAATCTAGACTGCATTTAGTTGATCAGGTTATAAAAGTGATCTCATTTTCTTACATAAAAAAGATGGAAGCTTTAAAGTTTAAACTGTGCATGTATGCCTATTTTTTCTCATTCTTAAAAAATGCAGCTAAGTTACTTAAAAGCTTTATCCAAACAAGCCATATTTGATTGCAGGTTTTAAGCTCAAACTGTTTTATTTTGACTTAAAAGTTGGACTGCATGTGTTTGATTAGCTTAAACTTTAAAGCTAAACCTTTTTATTTTTCATCCTGGAACTAGAGCTACAAGTTGAAGGAAAGAAACCTAGCATTTTTCAAAAGCTACACAAATCCAATTATTTGCTTAAAAAGCTCCGCCACCAAATTCAGAATGTTAGCAGATTTAAAACTGAAACAATTCAGTGGTTATTAGGAATCCTCAATTTTGAAGCTCAAGAATCTAAAAAAAATTATTCCAGTAAATTCGGAACTTGTTTTGCATCAAAACAGTACCAGCATTAATACAGTGCTACTTACAGGATTGACTGCTTCAATATCGCCAGTGAATGAAGCCCCATCGCAGTACATAACCTTGATTCTGTTCCAGTCATAAAAATCTGTATTTTTACAAAAAAAAAATAGTTCTCCTTTTAGCACCTTAGATGCTTATAACTTATAAGTTATAACCTTTTGACTCATAATAAGAATTAACTAAAACATGGAACTTGTTTGGTTGAAGCTTTTCATTTCAGGCTTTTTGCTTATAAGTTATATAGTATATATGGTCAACCGGTTTCACACTGCGATTCAATGTTTTCTGGGAAGAAAATTCTGAATTGTTAAAATGAATTGGCTTGGTCATCCTTGACCACCATTAAACCTGCTTATTTATTTAGATTTGCAGCCAAACAAGCCCTCTTACGATTACAAGGACTACATGTGAACCTGGATTGAACTTCTTAATATTGCTAAGCATCCCAGAGAAATTATCCTGAGTATCCATGTATTTCGATGAACCTAAACGAGTGGTCTTTCGAGTAAGGCAACTTGTCACATTGTTACACCACCCTCCTCCCTGAAATAGCCAACAAAATCAAAGTTGTAACGTCTTTTCAATTTAATTAGTATTTTCTAAATAATTTAGCTATCAAATAAATGTAAAATGTAGAAAACAAAAATATTGATCAAGTTGACTAACTTCAACGTGAATAAGCCAGTTGTTGATTCCAGCTCCAGATCCGGGACTGAAAAAATATGCAGGTGCACTTCCATCCAAACAAACTACAAACCAGAAACATGATACATCCAAAATGTTAGAAAAAATAATAATGCATTTAGTTAGTGTGTATTTTGAATAAAAATATTATTACCTGCTCCTTTTGCAACTGCGCTCTGGAGATAAGTAATTCCAACTTTTATACCCTCTACTTTGAACAAGACCACTAAACAACATATTACTAGTAACCATTGGCTTAGTCTTCCTTTGGCCATTCTGCATATGGTAAGATCATTCATAAGTTAAAAGAACTAGATGAGAACTCAATGTCGCGAGTTTAATGTAGTTTTTGTTTATTTTTTTTATAAGTTGTACTGTTGTACTGCATTTGATTTGTCAGCATAAAAGACAGTTTTAATTGTAATTTTTCGTGAATTTTTTTTAAGCCTTTTAAGTTGAACGAACCCGACTTTTTCTGAGTCTTAAGGAGCCAACTTGATTGATTAAAAGCTTCAGCTAGAAAAGTCCACAGCTCGTGTGCCGTCTTATTTATGAGGATGAAGATTAAGGATCATATTTGTACCAAGTGTTAAGTTAGCACTTTAAGAAGAGTTCAAAGGAGTATTCGAGTATCAACCATATTTAAGTTATGTTTCAAAAAAATATACTAGTATTAAATTAGGACTGGGTACTTTTGTTGGGAACAACATATCTTAATATTCATTTTCAAAACCAGATCTAATATGGATCCTATATATCTAATAGTTATACACTATAAAATTGTCATCACTTTATAATAAGTTATGCAAATTTTATCGAGGCCATCTGACCATGCAAGAAACAAGACAAATATACAATAACAACCTGTGATCTTATTACAGTATTCACTACAATTCTAGAAAACGTGGCTAAAGAGAAAAAGATAAGACACTTAATTCACAACTGTGAGGCTATAGATTCAATACGTAGCTGGCTAAAATAATTTTTTGTTGTTTTGCTTAAAGACTAACAATCATTTTGTCTAAACGCAAGTGATAAAACTAGTTTAAGGGTTGGGGGTGAAAAATCCCCCATTCTTCCACATATAATTCTATTTACAATTTGAAAATTACATCAGATTTCTGCTTTCAGAATATTCATAAAAAGAAATGGCATCAAGCGGTAAGTTTAGGAGCGGAACTAATTTTAAAGGTCTATATGCTTTTAGAGCACTATATCTGCATACTTAACGACGACCAGTTTCTTTACACTTTTTCTCATAAGCTAATTATCATTATTTTTATATTTTTAGGGTAACAGTTTAATTTTATACATTTTTCAGCTTTCCTATCACATTTCTTATCATAGCTAAATATTAATATATTTTAATATACTTTTATCAATTTTTTTTAACCCAAATTAATTTAGTAGAGCAACCACGTTAAATGACTTACAAGTTCTTTCGTATTTAAAGTAAAAAGTACATTTTTACAACTTATAAGTAAACGTTTTGGTTTATACAAATTATCAGCTTTTTTATCAATTTATCTATCAAAACTATAAAACTCGTATTTTTGTTATTTTATTAATTTATATGTGACAAGTACAAATAAATGAGAGAAAATAAGAGAAAAGTAAGAGAGATAAATTATTATTTTAATTATAAGTTAACATTTTGATCCCCTGTCGATACATATTTGACTTCATGTAAATTTAAGGTAATGGATAAGGAAACTAATGCGTGTATAATGTTAGAACAATCTCCTCAAATTTAAGATAAATGAGTTGTATAAGTAAACTGATACGCTTGCTCATCATTAAGATTTAACATTTAACAGTATCCTTTAACAAAGGTACTGAAGGTATTTCAGAAAGACATAAAACTCAACTGGAAGATAGAGGTAAATTTTTAAACATGATAATGGGTCCAAAACTGTAGAAAGTCTATATAATTAATACTATTGTCATTCCTGGAAAAATCTACTACCACTTTTTCTGGATAAGTATCTAATATTGCACTAATGCTATTTTTATTTCTTGTTAAGATTCAAAATGTTCATACGGCTTTTAGCTGAGTTGAGCTACATAAGATATCAAGATTAGCAACACAGTGCCAATAGATCTAAAGAAAAAAGAGTATAAATGTATGAGAACAAAGTACCTGGAAAGTGAAACTAGCTCAAACACCAAGTAATGATTGGGATTAATTTACTTCTATAAAAGTAAGTATAAGCTAAAATATTGTAAATGATAAGGTAACTTTTGAAGTGGCTATAAGTGGAGTAGGGCCAAGAACAAATCAAGCTTAGTATTTAGTGGTGAAAACAAAAAACACAGACCAATCACAAGGAAAAAGGTGAAATGCTAAATGGTATGTAATGGGAATGGGCAATGGGACTAATATATATAGTCTTTTTATCCTCAAAGGTTACGCGTTTTGTCTACTGTCTGCAATAAATAAGTGGCAGGTGGTTGTTGGAATTTTGCTATTTCTCTACATGTTATTTTATTCTATACTAGAAGGATCGATTATGCTAGCTAGTACTGTTCATGCATTGTAGCATAATTAGCATTTTCAAGGTTAATTTTCTTACAGATTTCTATATATATTAAACAATATGGAAAAGATACCATCGGATGTGTTTTTCGTTCATGAACAAATCAAAGTTGATATTCTCAGGCCTGCCCGGTATTTCCGGTTGCCAAAGGTTCAATTTAATCTGATTGCCTAAAAAGTTTGTAGCAAGAGAGGTGACGGCCCTATTATTAACACCTCAGTCCCATTATTTTTTTTTACTTATTTCATTATCTAGAAAACTATTTTTTTTTAAATCACCTATCGAATAATCCGTCGACACCTAATACAAATGTCTGTTATTACTTGGGTCATGTCGTGGATGGTGGATGATGACAAGTGCATGATAGAATATAGTCCATATTTGGTGTTTCTATGTGTTATCCCGGTTTATGATCCACTTTCTTTAATTGAAATAACTTTTGTACTTATTAGTGAAAATAATTATTTTATTAAAAGTTTCCTTGAAGAAAGTTTTAACATAATCAAGTGTCATTCGATAATGTGTACAGCAGTAAAATATGGATATCATTTACGTTTTTGATCAATTTAGACATTTAAGTTAATCGGTGTTAATTCTAGTATTCCACGTTAAAAGTGACGGTGCATGTAGATCCATGTGCTCTTGATAAACCTACAGAGGAAATCCATGTTCTGATCTTATTGGCCAAGTCAATTCATATAATAATAACTTTGAATGAAACTTTTTATTTAAATTTCTTTATCATATGATGTAGACCTCATTGTTTAAAGACTTTATGACAATGTTGGATTGAAACTTGAAACCAGCAAGATATATAATGCACATTTCAAAAATAGCATGGGTCAGTATGGAAAAGTGTGGACCCATGTTATGAAAGAAAATCCAGGAAAAATACATGGGGAAGAATACATTAGCCAATGCAATATTTTTAGGTGCGTAACAGTTGTTTGAAGTAATATTAATACTGCATGTGTCTCAAAACTTTTATATTATAAAGAGATGCCTCTTTATCAGGGGAAGCTAAGTGGGGACGATCGGGTGCCACGACACCCCCATAATTTTAGAAATCCCAAGTGACGTAATTTTTTTTTAGTACAATTTCTTTTTAGGTGTAGATTTGGCACCCCCATAAAAATATGTTACTTATACATATATTTTAACACCCACCATTTACACATCCTGGGTTCGCCCCTGCTCTTTACTCTTTATACATGCTGCTTGCTTTCATATGAGATGATGCTTTCTCTCTAATTTTCATAGAATATACTATTACCATATGCTCCGTCCATTCCCAATTAATTATCTATTACGAAATTATGTTCAATTTTAACGGGCAAATAACTTTTATAATAATTGTCCGAATGAAAATTTTTAAAAGTTAATCATATAGTTCAAATATTAAATTATATGATTTAGTTTTGAAAATTTTCATTTCGATAATTTTGATACATGTTATAAGCCGATCAAAATTGTACGTAATTTCGTAAATTACAATTAATTGGGAACGGAGAGAGTAACGTTTTACTATAAAATAACATATCACATATATATTTACATAGCGAGACCCGGGACAAATCTAAAAACGGAGGTCTTTTTATTTACTATGCACTAGGTATAAAAACCCATAATTAATTATTTAACAAACCATGCATGGATTTACATAATAAAATCTTTTATTACTTGTAATACCCAGCAAATTTGAAGCCCAAAAAAAAGGGAAAAAAATCATATTTACAATGCATAATTAAACAAAGTATTAATACCCAGCAGTGTTGGTTTAAATGCATAAAATGCTAAGTTTTCACTACAAGAAACTAAAGTTTAGAGGCGGTTTCTAAATCGGTCTCTAAATGATATTTTTAGGAAACAAAATTATTTTCGAGTCCCTAAATAGATATATTCGGAGACCAAAAATGTAAAAATTAGTCCTTAAAAACAATTCGGTATCAACAAAAGGTGACAGAATTATTTTGTCCCAAAATATATTTAGAGACATAATAACGTGGTCCGCTAATGTTGGTACTAAATTCTCTTTGACAACCATTTTTTTTGTTTTCTAGTCTCTAAATCTAAATACATATATTTAGGGACAGAAGAAATATTTTAGTCTCTAAATATGTATCTTTCCAGACTAAAAGAAAATTTGGTCTCGAAAATCTATCATTTGGAGACCGTAGGTTTTGTCCCTAAATTTTGGTCTCTAATTTTCATATTTCTTGTAGTGTTTAATGCTGTAGTTTAGTAGCTTCTTTATTATATCACTTTTTATTAAATAGTGCTTGATGAAATGTTGATTTTACCAGGTTTTTCAAAAGCATTTAGAACAAAATACGTTAACTTGTATAATAGAAATTTGAATTGTTTTGCTAGGTGACCTGTGAACAACTGAATTTAACACATCTAAATTACAAGAGAGTTGGTACTTGGATTTATCAAGTTTTGCCTGTATCATTTCACAGTCCCGCGACTTAGTATTCAACACTTTGTTATCAGACACTGAGGCACCGCACACCTGCAGGAATTCACAAGTCTATAGTGACAGGACGTTTTAAATTTCAAGAAACACGTTTCCCGTTTCTTAGCTTCCCGAAATCTTATTTTTCTTTTCCAATTAATTGTTTCATGTGGTTATAATAGAATTTATTTTTTAATTTTTTCAAATTCCACAATTCTGCTTCGTTTGCGTTCAGGGCAACTTTGCACAAGTCCTTCTAGAAATCAAATCTTTTTTCCCGTTCATTACGTTCCATGAAAGCCCCTCAACTAATACCAACCTATATACCCTCGAGTCCGGACCATGCCCACGAAGCTTAATTGCCTTCTCGAAGCTTTGAGACGACTCCTACTCTAAGTAGACGAACAAGGAAATTGTAATGACCCGGTCCTCCAACCAGACCGTCACCATCTGCTTCCTACCACCAATACTGTCCGATTTGCCTCAATTTCGTTCTCGCTTCTTATGCCGCACAAATTTAAAATTGTTAATAAGAAAGAGGATAGTACTGCAAGCTTATATAATATATACTACTCACGTATCTAACCGATGTGATATATATTTCTTCTCTATATCACGACATTTTCCTATAAAAATCCGTGTTATTACAAAAATTACAATATTTTGTCTACAATGACCTACACGGTATCTTCACCAACAATCTTATATGTAGTATATATTATTATCTATTAATAACCCATATTCAAAGTTTAAACCCAAGATAAATGGGAAAAATACTAAACTTATACCTATCCTAATTGACTTTTAGCAATTTAGTGTCTAATCTACTTGTTCTTTTAAATTAGTTAACATACAATCAATGCACTCATGGACAATGAAACATTATAGATTGGTACCAAATTGTAAAAGTTGGTAACTATTGGTACTTATTTGGTTATGTGTACCGTAAGTTGGCTATCAAATTAGTAAAATAAAATAGTATATGGTATTAAATAGTGGTTTTCCAATTGAAAAAACTAACGTCAACAAGAAATAGTTACTTGATTGAAAACAAACCATTAATGTTGGATACCAAATTAAAAAAATACGAAAATTGAGTGCTAAATTGCTAAAAGTTGATACATTGGTCATTTTGGGCTCTTTGGTAGCTGGTCACATTTTAAAAATATTTTTATTTATATGTCACTACTTTCATAAGATTTTTAAGTTTAGCTCAGCTTATAAGAGCTGAAAAAAGATATTATTTTTGTAATTTTTTGGTATTTTTTTACTTAATAATTCAAATAAACACTAAAAAAAAACTAAAAAAAAATAGCATTTTAAAGTGTTTTTTTACAGTGTAATATCTTTCTCGTGTAGATTATAATATATATTTTTAAGCTTAAAAACAGTTTTTAAACTATTTTTTATTAGGCCGAACAACTGAAACTTAAATTAGTTTCGATACAGAATTTAGACTTAGAAAAATCTTATCTAATATTCTCGGTCCTTGAGTATCAACTTTAACATTTTCCTCAAGATAAATGGTAGTTCTACGGGACCGGACCCGGAGGTGAGATATTGGGCTTGATAATATAACGGGCCAAATGTTAAATAGATGGGTATTGGCCCAAATTATAAGCAGCTCAAATACACATAGTATGTATATCCCTATAATATAATACTTCTCCTATATAAACATTATTTTTTTACCCAATTCAAAAAATGCTCAAATTAGCTTCATCTCTTCCCCGTCTCCCTCTCCATAGGTCTCTCTATTTCTCTCTCTATATATATATATTTAATTACATATATTATTACATTTATGCATTCTTATTAGCTTGTGATTTGTTTAGGAACTAATTCATTTGCCATTAAAATTGTTAGTTATTAAACATGTTTTTTCCTTTCACAATTATATTGTTAACATTATTGTTAAATTTAACCACGTGGCAAATGTTTGACCAACTCCTACATTAAATACTCCGGAAAATAACATTTTCTCATATTCTTTTTAATTTACAATAATAATATTCGTTTTCTTAAATCAATTATTTATTATAAATTACTCCATTAGATAACTTTGTTAAGAAAAAGACACTAATGTGAGATTTAAATGGTTGTTAATGTAAACATGCATAGGTGACATTTAACATACATATGTGACACTATTTAACGAGGTAGATTTAATAAAACTATTGCAGATGTTCTAAGATTGTCGCAATGGGTTCCTTTTATTGCGTCTTATGACCATAAGTTTTTTTTTTTTTTTTTATGAGAGTGAAGTAATTTTATGTTTTCTTAGCAGTACTTGGAATTATTATATATGTCATGTCTGTAAAGATGAACAAGAAAAAAAATTACTTGGTTAATCTATACTATCTCGAAAAATAATTTGGTCCAAGATACTGTAAATACTTTTCCTGACTTAAAATATTATGCTGTTTTTTTTAATTACCATCCTATGTACTTTTTACATAAAACATAAAAGTACAATGAAAATACTTGTTTGATTTAACCGGAAAAATATGTATGTTAAGGCGTTTTGCGTTCATCTTTACAGAAAATATGTATAGTTTTCTCAAGCTGAAAAAGTTCTGACGTTTTGCGTTCAGTTTCTATGTTTTCCGGAGACAGTTTCCATGACTTGGTTTTGTGTAAGTTACTTAAAAATTTGGTCTTAAAATCGCAGAAGAATTTGTTCAAGAAAAATGAACACAGAAAAAGCAACCTCCAGTCCGAAATTCATTCCTGTGGAACAGAGTGAAATTGCTTCAACTAGTAAATCTGAAGGTATTGCGACTTTAAATTATGAAAATATAGTACAGCTAGAATCTCTTGAGCCGCCATCTATCTTGAAACCCTATGGTGCAGGGATTATCTATTATCTTTAACGTTCCCCTTATCGGAGCTCACCCTAAGAAATGAAACTTTATCTTATGAAGGGTAGACTTGAGACTTAAGCTCAGGTTCTTAACCTGGCTTGTAAATCGTTCTAACTTATAAGCTTTGTAGCACAGTACTCGAATTCTTTTTTGAATTTTGTGATACCGATGTATATTAGTATCGGATATCAGTTTAAAGCATCATGACTTTTTCGGTCTATGACCGATTAAATACGGATCGGATACAGCATGATATTGTATTGCATAAGTTTGAGCCAACTTATAAATTTCGGTCAAGAAAATGGAGCAAAATCGGAAGTTTTCAAAACAAGGAGGAGAATACTTTCCAATCTTAATTTATCAGGTCTCTAACTAGGTCTCTGATTATAATTTAACCGGTAAAGACATGTAAAATTGTACAATTGAAAGCATAAGACGAATAGAAGAGAAGTCGTTCGAATGCGCTAGCATAGAGGCTGGATTGAAAATACTCCTTATGCATTGGATCCACCTCGTATTTGTATCCATAGTTTTCAACAATTTCTTTTCTCACCGTGTTCCTATCAGATACGACGCCGACATCTGTATCTGTGTAAAGTAGCTTATAAGCCACTATATCGCCTAAAAGCTTACGAAATAAAAGAGAAAGACATGTTTTGTTTTTGTTTATATATCATCGTATTTCACTCACCCTTTATGTTTGAGATAATCTGATAATTCGTTACCCACCTTCACAAATGAAGTGAATTTGGGACTGGATGTCTTCTTGCAGTCAAATAATCTTACTTCTCGACCAGACCTTATATATCTTGAAAATTAAAAGAGACCACTTCATCATTATCACACTTTGCAAACGCGACATCTCACTCATTAGTCGCGTTCTGCATAAGGAATTATTTACCCCTCTTTGTTTTAATTTAACACACCAAAGAACTAGGTGCTTTACCTTTTCATTTATTGGCTCATATAACATATTAGACCAAACATCATTATACAACTTTAGAGATTCAACTTACCTTATTAACTATTGAGATTCTCAGTCAGGCTCTAATGGTGTGTTGAAATGACTACAGGCTTCAGATTCCGCCTCGTCTCATACAACATATTAGCACAGGTATTAGATCAATACATGATGTTATAAATTGTCTCAGTTTAGTTTTCAGTTTCTCTTTGCCTTTCCGTGGTTCCAGTACATAACTTTACATTATTTATTGTGGTGCACTCCAACTTTACATTATTTATTGTGGTGCACTCCGTAGGTTTGCCTCTGCCTAGTGGTTTTTGTGGTTAACACACTTGGACCATGATACGGCACAATGCTAAATTTAATGTTGTAGTTGGTTAATTTGAAGTTTAAGATTTTAATAGTCAAGTTAATTATTTCTTATTGTGCTTGTGTATGAAAAAGGTGGCAAACGTTCTCTTTGACTGTGATTATCTTACGTAGTAGTCGGTCTTGAGTTGTTAAGGAGACCATCGTCACTCATCAGTGGCTCCAGCACAACTCTTTCCCCCCTATATCCCCATCCGTTGACAATGATTTCTAGTGGTACAACCTGGAGGTTACATTGATGCAATTTAATACAACTTTCAAAATATTTTATGTAAAAAAGCATAAGAATTTGTGAAAACAATGTGCAGAATGTATGTGCAGGAAGAGTGTTAATTATATTCTTGATGCTGGTATCCTTACAAAATATCCTTCTGAAGAAACATTTTGGTACCAACTTGTGCACTGAATTCCTTTCCGATAATTCTATCATGATGCTTGTTTTATTCTCTTAATGTATAGGCATATGCAAAGAGCGAGCAGTTTCCATACTCTCCATCAGCTTGTCGCAAGTAAGTTCTGACTTAGTGCTTATGCTTTAAGAATACTGAACAGTGAATACTCTTTAACTATTTCCTTCAAATTTATTAAGGCCGGATTAAACACTTCTTTCATGTATGGTGTCATATAATATCTTACATTCTTGTACAGTTGTACAGTAGTTGATGAGTTCAAGACTCTCCTTATTTTATATATGGTTTTCTTACTATAACCTTAAATCTTTCTGTTGCTATTTTGAAACATAAGTCCAAATCGAAGGGATGATTACTTCTGAATTAGTCAGTAATGAATCAATGAAGTTGATTCTATCTTCTGAAATTTAGTCGAAGATTTCTAGTATAGTATACTTTCAATCAACTCCTGAAAGCGCAAAGTTTATCTATAGTCAAACCCTTGGTATATTGTTGAATTGCCTTTATAACAGGTGGAAGGCTCGTTCACAGGCAATTTTAAATGTTGTCAAGAACATTGGAGCTGATATTTACTGCTTGCAGGTTTTTACTATTTCTCCCACTCTTAACCTATTTCAGTATATTGTAAAGCTTTGTTTTCGTGGTGATCTTCTTGTTGGGTACGTTGTAAATAAACACAATAATTTCTACGGAAAAGAAATGGACAAATAAACAGAAAATAGTTTCTTCAAATATATAAATATCAATTACAAGATTTAACATAAAATAATGTAAATGATACCGAAATGGACTAAAGTCCGAGACGAGGTAACTGCAAGCAGTTTCCCTTAAACGATATTTGCCCCGCCACCTCTGCTTCTGGCTAAATGGACACTTCGTTCCCAAGGTACAACGTCTATCACATGTGACTCGGCGGAAACGGCACCGAGCCACGGTCGGGCCGTTGGTGGTGCGGTACTCTCTCTCTATATGTATGCATGTGTATGTGTGTGAATGTATATGTCATGTATAAAACTTGTCTTAAAAAAGTGTTCCAAAAAATGAACCAAGACCATCTTTTTTAAAACCTTTTCTTTGTAACTCATTTTACAATTAAAGACACATAAATGGGGAGAATGAATGGTTTTTTGTAACCACTAAATTAAAAGAGCATTCACTCAAATAAAAACCACTTGGTTTTTTTCCAACAATCCCCCACATGAATGCGATCTAAAACATGCAACGTGCAACTAAATGTAATCGAGAGAACCACGAGAATTCACTGCATAAGGACAGGTAGCGCGCGCCTTGAACCTGCCATAGTGATGTAAAATCTGATATGCTACTATTGGGTAGCCTTAAAGCCTTGAACCCTTTAGCGTTTGTGCATATCAGGGTAATATTCACACAATGTCCTCTCTACACCACTTACTAAGCCCTTTGGTTGTTGTCCATATTTGGCCCTGGACTGCCTTGGCAAATTCAACCGAGTGCTCTAGTGATTTAGCCCTAGATCATCACATAGTATCGGCCATACACACTCGTTATAGGTGATTTTCAAGTCAAGGGTGTCCTGACTCACCCCACTCGACCTTCGAGATACTTGATTCATTAAGAGCCTCATGCTCACCCTTAAAATGGTACAGGTCTATCACTATTTCATCATAGAAATGGGCTGAGAACTTATGTTCTCGATTGCTTTGTTCGGTTACCCGCACAATTCAGTTTCCCATTGAACCCGAGACTGAAATTTCCAGTTCAGGTTGGGTTACCTATGCGAAGGTTTCCAATTTATTGGGCTTCAAACCCCATTTTCCTCGATGATGCTTCAACTCCTCTACGAGTCAAGCATTTTGTATATGGATCCGCATTATTATCCTTAGACCTTGCAAAGTCTATGGATACCACAATTTTTGCTAGCAATTCCTCTTACGGATTTGTGTCTCCGACGAATATGTCATGACTTTGTCGGGACTTTCCATTATACAAATTATTCTGATCCCGTTTAATAACTGACTGACTGCAGCAGTACACGTTTATTGCGGGAACAGATTTTGGCCACTTGGAATACCTCCCAAGACTTCTCAGCCAACCTGCCTCTTCTGTAGCTTGATTCAACGTTATGAATTCTAACTCTACAGTTTCTCCAACTATGCAGGTCTATTTTACAGACCTCCATAAGACTGCAACCTCTTTAAGTACAAACATATCCACTAATGGACCTTGTACTGTTAAAGTTCGAGATACACTTGGTATCTAAATACCCTCCAAACATTTTGGACATCTCATATAATGCAGTTCATGATGGGCAGTATACCTCATGTATCTGAGAAGCCTCATTGGCAAACCTACTGAGTCTGCTCACTGAGTTAGCTATAACTGGTCTAGTGCAGTTCTTGACGCACAAGAGACTACCTATGATAAGTTAGGTGTTGTTTTAGTCCATATAACGACTTAACAAGTTTTCGCACCTTGGCTTACTTTACACGGAACCATGACCCAATGGGTTGTTCCTAATTTTCTAGATCTCCATTTATAAAACACATGTTCTCATTAATTAATGATGCGTCCTTTTTTATAGAGATTAGAGTATAGACATTAAAATTATCAAAACCGTCAGTTTTACTTAAAGTAATTGACTTTATTTCTCACGTGCCTATTAACCTCATTGTTGATGGCATCTTCCTATATACACATTATATGGATAACATTGATTATTTCAATATCGTCGATTGACCTTCACTCATGAAGGTCAAGGGACAAAGGAAGTTTCATTACTTATCCTTTTACCATGCCGATGAACTTCATCTTACTTAAAAGATTCACTTTTCCCATTTTTCCAGCACCGTTTGAGTGTTCACTTGTCTTGGGTAGCGTAATGCTTTGAACCCTCAACGTATTGATCACACTCGCCAGGCGTGAGTTTTTACGGGAAAACTTCTCTTTTAGAAAATATGCTTCTCGGACATAGAACTCTATATGCACCTAAGTCATCTGACTTATGCACTAGAAACCGATCAGCACTATATTTTGTGCTTATCCGATGAACACAATCTACCGTTTTTGATCCTATCCAAATCCTTCAAGGAACAAGATTGAGACCTTTCTTAGGTAGCACCAAACTTTCACGAACTTATAGTCAGGCACCATGCCTTCTATAATTCTGACTGTTTGGTCCAACTTCCTAAGCGATAGTTTGTTCAACACATAGCTTGCGGAAAGCTCACTTCCCGTACAAATTCAGAGTCTAATCCTGAACTTATCAACATGATAATCATCGTTTAAGAACTACATTTTGCTCGAAAGCATAATAAGTCGTTCTTTAACGATTGGTGTCATTCCATCAACACAATTATGTGAACGGTGTCTCATATTCACCGTTTCAATCACACTGATCATGTATTCATATCCATGTGAATATACCATTTCGGAACTAGTTAGACAATATCTAACACTTCCAAAAATAGTCTATCATTTAATGATTAACACTTAATCATTGGATTAAAATTGGTAGATTAACACAACAGAACACCCATGATTAAACATGTTTTCTGACAAGCCTTAATCCTCAACAATAGAATTCACGCATTCATTCTTACTTGAATGAATATCTCGACTGATTTATCTTTACTTCTCATCAAGTAGACATATCAGTGTTTAATACATCCATCAATAAATTGAGGAAATATCTTTTAAACCCTTCTTGGTTTTGCACTCATCTCAAATGCATCGAACCATTTGGTTATGTACTCCGTTCGAAAACTTCGAACTGAAGACTTAGCAATACATTACTTCAAACACAAACTCATTTGTGTTTCAATTTAAATAATAGATTTAGAAAAAATAAAACATTTAAGCTTTTATATTTTCATCACCTACTATATCATGTCAAATCAGTGACTTGGTTGAATAATTTAACATGTCATTATTGACCACAAGAGTATCGACTAAAATGCTCATTTTGAACAAATAATCACTCATGTATTGCCACAAACAAGCAAGGTTATCACAATTTGATCCTAGTGTTTTGGCTACCGAAAGGCTACTGCCCTTTAGGTTTCAAAACTACTAGTCATGATTCAGATTTGTATGCTTGCACTTGTTAGTGGATTTCCAAACGTTTAAAACATTTCTACACATTAACGCCCCCACAGTTCGTGCATTCCTCACTCAGAACATGCACACTGTTATAGAGAAACTTAATTGATTTCAATGTGGTAAATGAAACGATATCATTTATTTCAGACGTTTTAAGTCCATACCACTGAACCGTTAGGTTTTCTCCCACTCGCCCGTAGACGCTTTTGGGTACGTTTAGATTCTCGATCTACATGATCGACGGGTTAACCCCACATTTGTGGGACCCTCGGGGTTCTCCCCCAATAATAGTAATATAATATTACTAAATTATTATTCTCAATAATAGCAAGCTCAACATATTCACAATATGTTTTACTAACAAATTAATAATATGTTATTTCAACAAATTATTAAATATTTTTCCAACAAATAAATAAGATGTTAATTTCAACAAAATATTAAATGTTCTTTCAGTAAATTAATAAGATAATATTTTAACAAATAATAAATTAGCCGATATTTGTTTATTATTAAAATAAAACTCAACAGCCATTTATAATTTGTTTAATCATCAAATTATTTGCTCTTGGATGAACAAAGTTGTTTATTAAATAACCTTTCATCCAAATAAGTAACCGACTCGTCATTGCAATTCGTAGTTAGCTAATAAACCTCTCCATAAATGTCAATAATAACTGTCGTTACCATAATTTATAACTCTCCAAATTAAATTGCGATTAATCACAATTAATAATAAGTTATAAATACTCGTCATTAATCTCATTAATGATTACTGTTACAAATTTTGTAACCCTTCAAATTAAATTGCAATAAATCACAATTAATAAAGACACCAACCATTATATCACCACATTAGTGTTTTTTAATAATGGTGATTTCGAATTTGTAACCTCCGTCATTAATATGCACTAATGCAAAATTAATAAGAGTTACACCGGCACCCACAATGTTCTGGTCAGTTCCAGCACCCACTGTGTTCCGGACATTTCCCGTAGGAAACTGTTTGTTATCTCAAATAACAAACACGCGCAATCTAATTTCGAAAAATGAAACTAAAACTCCTCCTTCGCAAACACCAAATTTCTATAACCACGCATGGTTTCAAGAAACTGATTTTGCAAGAGTATTCTAGTTCATTCCCGAAAAAAATTATCAAATTCTGAAAGATTTATTCAGCCGTAAACACCAGATAAATCTGATTTTACACAGAACAATCTCAGAATTTAACCAGTTCTATCGTAAGCCCCAAACTCTGAAAATCAGAAAATGGTTTTACAAGAACTATTTCGAAACCAGTTCTGTCGTAATCCCCAATTTAATGGCTTTTACTAGAACTGTTTCGAATAATCACCAATCCTCCAATTCCATGTAAAGATCCATGTCTACATAAAAAACTCATTGGAAATTGTTAGTAATTTTATTAACATGAAACCAAAAAAACATGTAAAATAAACTAACAATACAATTTAATATCTAATCAGATTACTCGTAATTAAATTTCCAAAACTCTAGGAAATACATTAAGCTCAAAACCGACATGTTCACAAACATACACACGACCCATTCAAAACGGTTTGTCAAATATAATTAGCAACTCACAGCTACTAAAATAAACAACTATTATGCATTATATATGGTCTAACTCAGAAACCGGTTTCACAAACCAATTTAATCACCATCAGTATCTATTAACTATACTTGTTACATAAACCATACTCAAATTACTTGTAGAAAACAATCAACTTGCTGAATTTCCAAGCCTGGCCTAATAAATTGAAAATTATATCCAAGTAATGCGTACCCACTTTGCATATAATGTGAAAGCATAAATAACCCACACATACACACACAAAATCCAATGTTCTAAAAGTATATGCCAGGCTGCTGGTCATATCACTTGCATACTGAGAGGTTTATCATTTTGTGTGGAACTCAATGCTATTCATGGTGATAAGTTAAATTGAGTTACCCTTTGGTGGGAATAAGATCATAACAAACTAATCTAGACTCGATAATAAGATTACAGTAATAAAATTTTGATAATACTTATAACAAGTACAAACCAAATACATCATGCAATTACATAAAATGAGCGAATCATCTTACACATGTATTTACAAACACCATTAAATTACATGCAGTTAATAATACATATTACCAAACATAAACTAACAATTGGGTGCCAGTGTATAAAACAAATACACATGATTATCCATGCAATCACCAAGATCATTTAAACAACATATATATATACAAGGACAACTCATTATCCATTCATGCAATGACACAAGTATGTATTATACAAACGAGTTCTAAACATGCATAAAAATAACAAACATGATATAACAAAAGTGTACAAACCACTAAGCCCTTGTTCATGTAAACCAACATAAGATATATCTAAGCATGTTTAGCAATATTTTCTACAAATATACTTCCATATTTCTAACAGTACCATGACCACAGTATTTTGTTTTCTTAATAGGAAACACCAAGATTGTATAAATTTACAACATTATGAAAATCGTGACATGCTTTCACTAATATCTGCTGCCAACTACCCGCCTGATCAAGTGATCGATCAATTTCTTAAAACGAAAGTTTGTCCAAAAAGGATTTTCCAAAGAAATATCTTAGCCACGGAAATAATTTTCTGTTTATCCAAACACCAAAATTATTGTATTAACGTACGAAACATAAAAAGAAATGGACAAATAAACAGAAAATAGTTTCTTCAAATATATAAATATCAATTACAAGATTTAACATAAAATAATGTAAATGATACCGAAATGGACTAAAGTCCGAGACGAGGTAACTGCAAGCAGTTTCCCTTAAACGATATTTGCCCCGCCACCTCTGCTTCTGGCTAAATGGACACTTCGTTCCCAAGGTACAACGTCTATCACATGTGACTCGGCGGAAACGGCACCGAGCCACGGTCGGGCCGTTGGTGGTGCGGTACTCTCTCTCTATATGTATGCATATGTGTATGTGTGTGAATGTATATGTCATGTATAAAACTTGTCTTAAAAAAGTGTTCCAAAAAATGAACCAAGACCATCTTTTTTAAAACCTTTTCTTTGTAACTCATTTTACAATTAAAGACACATAAATGGGGAGAATGAATGGTTTTTTGTAACCACTAAATTAAAAGAGCATTCACTCAAATAAAAACCACTTGGTTTTTTTCCAACACTTCTTGGTTCAGACTTAAATTTCTCAACGCCGTAGTTCTTATTTTTCTTACATATTTTTGCATTTGCAAAGGAAGTCGATGAATATGATAGCTTCTATAAGCGAAATATGGAGAGCATAGGCTACGATAGTATCTATCTTCAAAGAAGCGGAAAGAAGCTTGATGGCTGTGGGATCTTTTACAAGCATAACATGTAATATAAATCCCTCTTCCTTTTTATTCAAATGAATGTGCTACACGACTACATTTTTTAACAATCAATTATGATGTGCCTTCATGGAGCCCTCACATTATAGTTGACAAGCCAATTATTTTGGTCACAAGTAATTTGATTACGGTCTTAGAGTATTGACGCCCTTTACTGTTTTCCTGTATATATTCTGTATTGTAAGAACTAAATGACACCCTCGTGTCGCTCTTTGTCAAATTCCTTAAGCTCATATTTCAAGCCCTCAACATTAACTAGGGTGGTAATGTAGCTATTTGTAGAAAGGCCTTCTTGTAAATGACGAAGATATCTCTTCTAGTTTTTTTTGAACCTGCTTTCTCTACCGATCGGTTATATATTGATAATAAGCCTTACATACACACCTGCATTTTGATTAACCTCGCATTGGTGTTTTATAGTGCAGAATTGGTATTAGAGGAGAAAATTGATTACAATGATCTTGTGGAATCAGTTCAGGATGGTAGAACAGTACCTGTGAACATAGAGAATGATGCAGTAACTGGTGGAGAAAAAGATGCCGGTAAAGAAGGTAGTATTTTTTGTGACTGAGTTCTCTGACATGCCGGCAATGCATTTTTATTGCTTCAATTTTTGTTTAAAAAAATATATAGAATTTATTTCTGAAATTACACGGTGATTCTGGACTTTGTGATCTTCTGGATCTCATTTGGCATAAAGACTGTTAACACTTTTTATCACGGTTCTCATCTAACCTGCTGAAATACAACTTTTATTTCCAAATTTCTTTAACTTCGGTGGCGTTTTCTCAGTTTCCATAGTTCATCTGAAAATTATCAGTTTCCAGTTTTCCTTCTTAGTGCAAAAGTAAATGCATTTTTCATTTATCTGTCGTGTTTAAGCATCAGGTCAGACTCCTGTTTTCAAGTGACAATTAAGAAAGAGCACCAAATAGACGCCTGGATACATTGTAATTATAAATATATATATTTACATACTTACATATAAATATAAAAATTCAAAACATGTCATTATACATCTCGGAAAAAAAAACAAGCCGCATATTTGTGTTCCCGTCGTGAAACCGTGGAGATTTGCATTAATCAAATCTTGATTTGGAACGTTTTTGCAAAAAAGTGTCCAAGTTGATGTCCATATAACCTCTCTTTTTATATACATATATATATATATATACATACATATATATATATACATACATACATACATATATATATATACACATATTACCAGAGCTGTTCTGTACTAGTTGTATATATATATACATATTACCAGAGCTCTTCTGTACTGGTTGTTTATCGTCTTTCTTCTCAACAGCTAATTATTAATTTACTAACGCATTTAGGTAATGATCTATTTTCAGTCGTTGATAAAGCCACCGCTGGGAATCATGGAGATCCTAATGATCCTCGAGTAAGGTTGAAACGTGATTGTGTAGGTATAATGGCTGCTTTTAGGGTCAAAGATCCTTTTCATCATGTTGTTATTGTGGCAAATACACATCTTTACTGGTAAAATCTTAGAAAACTTGTGTTACATTTTGGGGGGTATTTTATAGTATTTCCAATGTTGAGCTATGCTGGCATTCTTTTCTGTTACAGGGATCCAAATTGGGCTGATGTAAAGCTTGCACAAGCCAAATATCTTCTTTCTTGGCTAGCACAATTTAGAACAACTGTGTCCGAGAAATTTGACTGCACTCCCTCAGTAGTTGTGTCTGGTGACTTTAATTCGATCCCTGGGGATAAGGTTTGTCATCTTTTCCTAATTGCAAATCGGTAAATTTTTATCTATTGGAATGCACACCTATAGCCCCACAATTTCAGTAATAATTTATTTATCCTTGCCAAGTTGTTTGATCTTGACAATCTGTATTTTACTGCAAATTATGAGAATGCATAGTCTGTTGAGGTAAAGAAAATATATTACAGAAATTCTGTTAACATACTTGACTCATTTTTTGATTTTCCATTTTATCAAGTAGAGTCCAAAGATGCATATTCTTTTACTTCTTTGTTTTCTACTCCCGCCTCTGAAATTCCTTGAATATAAGCCTAATAGTTGTATTTATCATTTTTTTTAAACCAAATTGAGGTCTCTTTCTTTCTATCGCAAAATAATCGGGTATTTTTTTAACCAGATTGGAACTTGGAAGAATGTTAATTATGAATTTCCCATTATTGTAACAATATTGAAAACTCATTGCCTTCTAAAAACTTAAGACGCTTTTTTGACAATCCTTAATATAATAATTCTTTGCAAGCTGGTTATGGGACTAAAAAGGTATATCTTAGACTAGAAAAACTGTTTCCCGAGACATAGCCAAACACAAATGACTTTATGCAGAATTGATGTAATCTACAAATTCTTCTCCGTCATGAACTTGTAAAAATCTCACAACACTTTTTTTTTTCAGGTATATCAATACTTAACTTCAGGTACATCCCCCACTAGTCCCTTGCCGGATGATGTAGAAGATGTACCTATTGCTTTAAGTAGCGTATATGCCACTATAAGAGGAGAACCACCATTTACAAACTACACCCCTGGTTTTACTGGTACCCTTGATTACATATTTTTGTCCACTCCCAGTGAAATTAAACCAGTGAGTTATCTTGAACTCCCAGAGCCAGATTCTCCAGATATTGCTGGGGGATTACCAAATTACCATCATCCCAGCGATCATTTACCAATTGGTGTAGAACTTGAAGTTGTCTCGAGCTGATTTTGGTTTGTATCTTAACCGAGTGTTTCTTAAGAACGAAAAGAATGAAAACAAGTCACAGTTCCCTCTGCATTTTCCCCTCACATTGATTTATTCATCTTGTTTCCTATTTGGCGATTGGCGTTTAGGATATGGTTACCCAAGATAGAAAGGAGAGACTAATATTTATCCCACACTGAAAGTTGTGTGAACAAGTTGTAAAGAAATATGTTTCCAAAATTTCTACAATGAGCATTCTATTTGTATAGATGTGCTCATTTGTTGAGTTACTACAATGTACTAGTCTATTTAGACTATCTATAGACTATACCAAATTTCCTATGCAAATGTGAAAGGTGTTATAATTTTTTGGGTTTACACAATATACTCATATCTAATGTTTATGTATGCATGAAATTTTTCATCAGAAAATTTACCCCTCCAGTCTGTTAGCAGCAAGTGATTGTGTATAATAGTCCGTATTTATAGTAAATGTGTGAACTGAAAAGGAAATTTTGAAATGATGTTTGTGTGCATGATTCAAGAAAGAAAACTGATGAAAAACCACCATATAAAATTTTATAAAAAAATCATGCACCCTTTTTATTAACCATATTTCAGGCAGCTTTCTACTTGTGGTCCTCATACTTTTATTCGCTGTGTTTATGTGAATTTTTGGTTTGACGTTTCATTAAATGAAACAACTAATGGTCATCTAACTTGGGATCCCACTAAAAAAAGTGCTTCTTTTGCCAAGTTTGTTGTGTTTGCACATTAATTTTAAAAAATTATCTAAATTTAGATAAAGTAAAATTTCCCCAGCTTCAAGCCCTCATGATTTAATTGATTTGTTTGTTGATAAATTTGAATGCAAACTATAGGTGAGAATTTTTCTGGTAAAGTAACTTTGAGAAAACCTGCTAGAGTTTGGGTTACTGAGTCATTACTTTTAGAAATACAGTAGAACCGTAATTTGATACTCGCTAAATTAATAATCATACAGTAGTCGATCAAGGTATGTAACGAGCAGAAGTCATGATAGGGGGGGATTCCCCTGTTGTCCCTTTGAGGCCGGAAGGAAGAAGCACTTCTGCTAGAGTGCTCGAGCCAGATATATTTGATCCCTACAAAATCATATATTAATAATTATTCAAAATGATAAAAATTAATATGACGATTTAGTGAAATATGACTCTATAATCATTTTCTTCTTCTTAAAATCTAATTCTCGTGAGAGCTTCTCTCTACTTTGACGTATCTACTAACTATTCTTATTTTGCTAGAAGATTTAACGTATAACAAAATTTATATATTAAGAAGTGAAGTAGTGTATTTGATTTATTAACGAGTTTTCTTAGTAATATATAATGAATTTTATGTCATTGACAAGTATATTTATTGAACCGATTTTAAACCTCTCTAAAATGATAAATTATTAATTTATCCATTAATTAATAACTTTATAAATTAATAAATATTCCAATGATATTAATTTATAGAAACTTTACCACAGTAACAAAGAAAGTGACTCAAACCTAGAAAAATTCCCCTCAATTTGTCAACAACCAGTCAAACCAACCCTTCTTCCCTCCTTCAAGGCCTTCAAAGGAAAATACTGTAAAAGTAATAATATATTAATACATGTAAAAAAATAGTAGTACATAGAATCTATAAATAAATTTTTTCACGACACCAAACATATTTTGTCAGTTTATGTTTAGAAAAGTACAGTATCTATAAGTTTTATTTATTGACATTGTATTCTTTTTAAAAATAAAAGAAACAATTCTTTTTAACTTTTCAGTTTTAGTACTATCTGATGAAATATTTATCAAATATGATGTTGTGTGAAGATATAAATAATTTGAATACATATATTCCTTTGTATGAAATATTTCTCACTAAAAACACGAATGTTTCATAAATGAAGCTGCTATTTTCATCAACAAAACCATTTTTTCATAAAAAAGACGTTCATAAAAAAAAGTGATTTTCCACCAAAGAAAAAGCTATACTCACCTATTACAAACGGGGGTTAAAAATACATATGGTTCCAAGTTGCACGAAGTTCAGATAAAATTGAATAAGTTCAAGATGAAAGTGCGGTTGAGTTAAAAGTGGATAGAGTTTATAGTTGAAAGTAAATAAAATTCAGTTGAAATTAAATCAAGCTTACTTGTAACACACATAGTTGAATCAAAACTACGTATAGTTTTTTTAAAATTGCATAGATTTCATTTAAAATTACTGTTGAGCTCGAAGTAAATATGGTTTAGCTCAAAATTACGTAGGTTACACTAATTTTTTATTAAAAATTTAAGAATTATCGAGGATGCAAGTGGATTTGATCCACCGCACTCTTGAACCTTCGAGAGTTCAATGATTCTTATCGTTTGAACTTACAGATTTATTAGAGAAGTCAAAATCAAGAATATATATATATATATATATATATATACACAATATAATTGATTTATTATATACATAATATAGTTGATTTATTATATACATAAAGACAGACGAGTAAACATTTTTAGTGTAAATATTTATGGTTGAATAAAACTATAAAAGTAAAACCATTTGGGTCCAAAAAAAAAAAAAGAGCCCCACACCATGATAGCATAGTAAACGTTTAAGTATTCGTCCACGTAGTACCAACAAAACACACTCCCACTTTCTCTCCTAACTAACAAAACAAACTCCTATCTTACTTAGCACTTAAGAAGAAGAAAAAACATCACAAAACAGTAATTAAAAAACTAAAATAAAAGACCGAAAGAGTGATGGCGGGACAGTCAAGAAAGTGGATGATATTGGTAGCGACGATATGGATACAAGCGTTTACGGGCACCAACTTCGACTTCTCGGCTTATTCTTCTGAAATGAAGTCGGTCTTGGGTGTGTCTCAGGTGCAGCTTAACTACCTTGCTGTCGCGTCTGATCTTGGGAAAATGTTCGGGTGGTCGTCCGGGCTAGCTTCCATGAACTTGCCTTTGTATGCCGTTATGTTTGTAGCGGCTTTCATGGGCTTGTTTGGGTATGGTTTACAGTGGCTCGTTATTCGTAACGTTATTACCTTGCCTTATTTCGTGGTAAGTAACTCGTCGACACACCTTTATGCCTCGTTTACGGCTTGTTTTGTTGTAGATTTTGAGCTAATGTTTTCGCTTAATACCTAGACTCTATTTGGTTGACAAATGACAACTTGCTAGAATTTTTGGCAATGAACCTAGCTAGTTTTTTTTTCTTCTGAACATTAGAACTTAGAAGAATGAGCTTATTTGTTTAAAAGCTGCATCCAAACAAGCTATATGTTCTCAGTCGACCCACCTAACTAAATATACTGTGATCAAACTCATCAAAGTCCTTTCAAAAAACAAAACAAAAACTCATCAAAGTAAGTACTTTTTCCTGGCTCTTTTTTTCCGTAGTTGAAGATGAGATCATTTCAAGAGACCAATGTTAATTCGAGAAATTATTCAAATTGAGGACAAAATTTAATTTTATTTAATGAGAAACATATGTTACTGAAAATGAAACACGAATTTCCTATAAATTTAGGGATTTTGTCACTTTGTGTTACTAGTCTTTATGAAATGAAATCCATTGTTAATAAAAACGCACGAAAGCATAGTTTAAGCGAAAATTAGGCGGAAAGTTATAGTAATATAAGTTATTCATAGTGTTATGAGTTAATGCACCGCCGAAAATTAGGCATTGTTATTAAAGGGCTATTTCCCCATAAAAGTGGTCTTGGACTTTTACCTCCTAATTGAGTTTTTTGCCAAAATGGTACAGTGACCACACATAATTCCCAGAATGGGCTACCTTTCTGTAATATTTCCAAAATGGTCTACTTTCGAAAAACGACCGATCGAAATGATTAAAACGACCGGTCGTTTTATTATTGAACCCTCTGGAACAATTTGGACCAAAAACGATCGGTCGAATTGGACAATACGACCGGTCGTTTTTCAGACCAAAACGATCGGTCGTTATGTACATTTCGATCGGTCGTTTTTATTGTGAACTCACTGGAAGAAATCATACCTAAAACGATCGGTCGGTTTTGAAAAACGATCGGTCGTTTTTATTGTGAACTATCTGGAAAAAATTTGTTATTATTAGATCGATCGTTTTTTCAGAACGATCGGTCGTCTGTGTAAAAACGATCGGTCGTTTTTCACAGTCGACCGATCGACTGTAAACAATTTACAGAACAAAGAATTTTTGGCACTTTTCGACACTGATTTGGCAAAAAATATATAAAAACATGATTCCCTTTTTGAACATGATCCCTTAAAAAACGATGTTGTAAATTAATATGTTTAGTACATCGGATTTTTCGGAAGATTTATATCACAAGTATTATCACATAAAATGATGTCGTAAATTAATATGTTTATCTTAAGATGTGTAGGTGACGTTTTACTAAACATCCGATTTAAAACAAGTAAATGTCACAACATCCGATTTAAAACGAAGTTAAACAAAGCTAAACGATTAAGGAAAACGAACGATCAAATGCAAGCGAAAAATTGGCCATAGTTTTGCCTAAAAACGGTCAATCGCCACAAATGAAAAACAACACAAATAACCCAATCAACTATAGATATATATACGCACAAGTTATAATAACATCAAAATCGCATTTCTAGAATTATAAATACGCAATCTCACAACGTCATACAATTTAACACGTAATGATAAATAGCAACATAAAAAAGATTCATAACATAAATGCAAAGCGTTTGTTACTTATTACATCAAAAACAACGTAGTTCGAAAAGAAAATGAAAAACAAAGGAAATACAACGCAAAATAAAAGAGGGTATTTCTCCCCCTTTAACATCATTAAAAACATAAAAAATGGTCAATCGCCACAAATGAAAGAATACATATAACCCAATCAACTAGCAATATATGCGCACCAAATTCAATAAAGTGATTAAGATAAAAACGCATACTATAAGTGCACAAACTCACAATGCATAAGCAACATAATAATGATTCATAAAATAAAGCGTTTGCTACTTATTACATCAAAAACCAACGTTGTTCGAAATCGAAAGAAATGAGAAATACAACGCAAAAACAAAAGAGAGGGTATTTCTCCCCCTTTTACATCATAAAAAAAAAAAAAAAAAAACGATATCCGCCTAGTCGCGGTGGGAGGTCGCATCATCCTCTTCGTCTTCGTTGTCGTCTGGGGGCCCGGCAAGGTCGGGAAAATAGCCGTGGAATTGCGCCCTTTGCTCGGCGCTTTCGCGATCTAGTTGGTCGAGCTCCTCTTGTCCCGGTTGCAAGAAACGAAACATCCGACGAGTCATTTGTGCATTCCGATATTGGTTGATGTATAGATCGTCGTAGAATTGTTCGGTGCGCGGAGGACGGTTGGAAGATCCGACTTGAGCTTTTCCGCGACCGCGAGTGGGACGAGAAGAGGAAGGCATTATGTGAGACGGGGGAAGGGACTCGGAGGAAATAGGCACATCCTCACGAGCGGCTTGCGGTGTGGGCTTAGGGCCGACATATTCTTCCTCTTCGAGGGAAAGATGAGTATAGTCGGGGCCGGACACCCGTTTACCAAACCAAGTAATGGTCTTGGCGGTAGTGTCGAATTTTATTGACATTTGGGCAAGATAGGAGGTGTCCCAAATGTGTTTGTCCTTGTTCTTGAACAGGGTTCCACCGGGAACGAGGTTCATGTCTTTTAAGATGGCCGAAATCAAGGCACCGTAAGGTAACCCATTCTTGGATTTCGTTTTTAACGAATCCATCTTAAAGAATATGAGTGACGCGAAGTCAAGTTTGACTCGGCGATGGATGCACCCTAAAAGGAAGATGTACTCATTGGTAACATCCGTGAAGTTTGAGATATGGGGGAGGACAATATGGGAGAGGATATGGTAGGCTAATTTATTTCGGAAGAGAAGGCCGTGGGCTTTGTTAGAGCGATTGTTGTGGGCGGGATGAAATAGCTCATCTTTGAAATCGGTAAAATTAACGATGTTGAGCATTTCGCAAAGTTCGTCATTTTGCTCGTACACCCCCTCAGCATCGAGGTGTAGAAGATTTCGTAAACGGTCTATACCGTAAACGAAGGGTTGGCCATTAAACGATGAACGCACGCAGAGTGCGTCATCATGACCCCTATCAAGAACTAGGTTATGGTAAAATTCATATACATTTTCAATGAAAAAAGGCTCTTTTAGAGTAAGAATTACGTTGAGTTTTTGGAAGTTTAAATCTTGCATGAGAAGAGGAAAACGTTCAAGAAATAAAGGCATATCTAATGTAAAGTTAGTCAAGATAGCTCTTTTACCCATTGTAGATGGATAGAGAGGAGGAAGAGAGCCGGAAGAGGCACCGGGGCCCGATGGTGGAGCGGTGGAGGAGCCGGTTCGTCGACCGCGAGGAACACGGGGGCGGCTCGGGGACGGAGGCACGTAGTCGTCCTCATGGTCGTCGACGAGGTGTGGTTGAGCTTTCTTGGTGCGAAGCATGGTTGGAATTTTAAAAAAATTAGGGTTTTTGAAAAATTCGTATTTTGAAAAAAAAGGGTTTCAAGAAACGGAAGCAATCGATTGTTGATTATAAGGATTAATAAGAGAATTGGGTTATATATATGTAGATATTAGGGATTTTTGATAGATTTTAATAGAAATAGGCGATTTTGGAAGAGAGAGAGGGTGATATAATTGTTGAATGAAATAGAATTAGGGTTTGAAAGAAGTTAAAAGGCTGAAAAACAGAAAAACGATCGGTCGTTTTTGAATTACGATCGGTCGTTTTTGGACAAAATTCTTCCAGTGAGCACACTTAAAAAACGACTGGTCGTTTTTGCAGAACGATCGGTCGTCTGTGTAAAAACGATCGGTCGTTTTTCACTACGATCGGTCGTTTTTGTACAAAATTCTTCCAGTGAGCACACTTAAAAAACGACTGGTCGTTTTTGCAGAACGATCGGTCGTCTGTGTAAAAACGATCGGTCGTTTTTCACAGAGATCGGTCGTTTTTGTATAAAATTCTTCCAGTGAGCACACTTAAAAAACGACTGGTCGTTTTTGCAGAACGATCGGTCGTATGTGTAAAAACGATCGGTCGTTTTTCACAGAGATCGGTCGTTTTTGTACAAAATTCTTCCAGTGAGCACAATTAAAAAACGATCGGTCGTTTCAAAATTATGATCGGTCGTTTGCACTTTTCGACACTGATTTGGCAAGAAAAATATATAAAAAATATAAAAATATATATAAAATCAATCAAATATATATATTTATGTTAATTGCACTTATTTATTTATGTTGTTCATTCTAATTTTTATGTTAATTGCACTTATTTATTTATGTTGTTCATTCTACTTTTTATGTTAATTGCATTTATTTATTTACTCTCATACTTAACAAACCAGTTTATCTTCTCAAAAAACAGTATGAAAAAACATTGAGAATAAATATAGATATTTCATCTTAAAAAAGACAATTACAATCGGAAAATTAAAATAGTACAAGATACATATTGTCTCGTTTAAGCTACAGCTAAAATCATAAGCGTCGAGCACGTATTGGATACGGACACTTACGACAATCATGTCCTCGCCCTTGACAACTAGAACATCTCATAAGTGCTCGTCTCTCCGACTGATCCATACCATTATGAATACGAGTAGATCTTGGACGACCCCTTTCTCTTAAAAGAGTAACATCCGGAAGAAATAATCTATCACATGAATCCCAATAGTCTTGATGCCGAAGAGGACAAAATTGCGCCGAGTACGTACCTTCGTATGATTCAAGACTGTAATATTTTACTATGTAAGCTTCCCAATCAAGACGGTTTGCAGCGCATACGGAAAACACATGTGAACAAGGGATTCCATCACTCTGCCACTTACCGCAATCGCATTGCCAAAGTGAAAAGTCGACAACTTGAGTATTGCCTCCCCTGGAATTTCTTGAACTTGTACACACGGAATAAACCCCTCTTTCATAATCGAAAGTAACATTGGTATGACCAATGTCCGACCTACGTTTCTCTAAAATTTTAAGGATATTGGGACCATATCTTGTGCCGCTGTTTCTCATCCCGATTACTATCTTTTTCCGCTCGCAAAAATAGTGTACCAACTTATAGAAAATAAGCTGCACAGCAGCAGTGATTGGTAAATTACGAGCAGCTTTTAAAACATTATTGAAAATTTCAGCCATGTTTGTGGTCATGTTACCATGTCGCCTCCCTTTATCATGAAAATATGACCATTTTTCCGCAGGCTCTCTTATCAACCATTGATATGCTTGAGGATTCATGACTTTTATTGCTTCCATGATTCTTTTCAATTTTCTTTCTTGTAATTCCCAAATGGCGTTCTCCGCTAACTTGTGTAAGTCAGGATCTCCTTTGAAAGCTTTCTTAAAATTATCCAAAAAATGATTTGAACAATATCGATGAACAAAACCTTGACCACGCCAAACTCCTCTCACTGCACTTAGAATACCAGCATGTCTATCCGAAATTAGACAAATATTCACGCGCTCTTTAATCACATGTCGCATAATGTTAGAAAGAAAATAGCTCCACGAAATTGTACTCTCCTCAGCAACAAATGCACAACCAATGGGAAAAACATGATTATCTGCATCCGATGTCATGGCCAACAAAATCTTACCTTTATACTTCCCATATAAGTGAGTAGCATCAATAGCGATAACTGGCCTACAATACTGAAATGCATCAATAACGGCCTTAAATGTGAAGAAAAATCTGTTCAATACCTCACCCACTGGATTTCCTACCACATCGTAAACTGGCGTGGTCTCATAAGAAGCAACGGTACCGGGATTATACTTTTGAAGCGCTTTCATAAATTTAGGTAAAACCTTATACGAGTCTTCCCAATTACCAAATATCTCTGCGATTGCTTTTTGTTTACCCAAATAAGTTTTTTTGTATGAAACTGACATTTCAAAGCGGGCATTCACAATCTCTTTAACTAATGAAATCTTCATCATAGGATTAGTTGTGATGACATTTCGAATGGTTTGGGCAACAAGATTGGAATCTAACTGTGGATGATCAGTTGTAAGCTCGGCATGAATGCATGTATGAGGACCGTTGTACACCGACACTTCAAAAAATCCATGTTTCTTTCTTAGTGAAGCTCGTAGTTTTCATTTGCATTGTTGAGTTTCGGCCAGTTTACAACGAATTTCCCAAAATTTTGCCTTCGAACTTTTAGTGGAAAAATGGATGTTACGTTTGATTGACCAAAGTTTTATTCCCTTTTTCAACATTTCTTTATCCCTAAATAAAAGACCAATAAAAGGATCATTAACTTGAGGATCCCAAAATCCAGGATACATCATATAATTTCGTCTCTGGTTACTATAATTTTCTTGAGTGTCGAACGGTTCATTAAACAAACTTGACATTGGTTGATGCATAGGAATTTCATCGGGAATAGTATTATTCGCCAATTGTGACCCACTTGATTGGTCGTTTTCATCCTCATCCATATACAAGCCCATTTCAGATGATAATTCTTCGTACTCAACTTCTTGTACATTTTCTTCGTCATCGTCAGACTCGTTTTCGCTAATATTGAAGTCCGGATCTTCATCCTCTGGTTCATCCCCAAGTTCTATCGACCAACCAATATTATCTGCCAATCGACACACTGCATCCAAATGTGTCAAATCTGGTTCGTTGTTCTCAGAATATACCTCTAGCATTGGCTCTTGTCGAATGGGTGTTCTACTTGATGTACCGATTTCATGCATTGGCTCTTGTCGAATGGGTGTTCCACTTGATGTACCGATTTCATTAGTGGAAAGAATATTATAATACAACCCGTAATCTTGATCAGAAGAGTAAACTTGCTCAATTTCAACATATAACTCTATAAACGTTCTTCCATTTTCTTCTATTAACTCAAGCATGGTTTCCAACGAATCATTATCATCAACAGCCAATCGCATATATTTAAACTCAGTAAGTGTAGTCAGATATGGATAACGACATGTTAAACTCAAACGATTTGAAGTCGATGATACATCAAGTACCTTAAACAATTTTTCCAAAAATTGGTCGTATGTCGTGCTTCTAGATACCTTAAAATTTTTTTTATAAGAAATATCATAAGATAACCCCTCGCTAATAGTTTCCATTATCGTACCTCCCCAATAACACATAATTGTAGGATTTTTCATTTCGATAACCACACGGTAAAATTAACAATTTTACTCAAATAATACTCCAACAACACAAAATATTGAGCTTTTACCTGTTTTGGAAGAGATCTGAGATTTGCCCTAAAATGATCTAAGAGCTCTGTTTTTTTTATTTTTACAGTGGTCTGGGAAATGAGATGAGTACAGTGGTTTGGGGAAATGAGATGAGTTTTTTAAGTACAAGTATTTCTGAAAAACGACCGATCGAAATGTACATAACGACCGATCGTTTTGGTCTGAAAAACGACCGGTCGTATTGTCCAATTCGACCGATCGTTTTTGGTCCAAATTGTTCCAGAGGGTTCAATAATAAAACGACCGGTCGTTTTAATCATTTCGATCGGTCGTTTTTCGAAAGTAGACCATTTTGGGAATATTACAGAAAGGTAGCCCATTCTGGGAATTATGTGTGGTCACTGTACCATTTCAGCAAAAAACTCCTCCTAATTTATAATACTACTATTAATCATCGTTACGTGATATATGATTCAGGTAAATAAATTTTTAAAAAGTATATTGATGAATGAATATATTAAATGAGTAATATAATATTCTTGTTATACAAAATACACATAAAACGATTTTATTTGGTATATGATTATAATTGTTTTGAAAAGATAATGATTTTTGTGTATTTTTTATATTTTGAATTGAATAAATGTAAATGAGTAATTAGTAAAAAAGAGCGGGATTATTTTCCGAAAAAATTGATAAAATTGAACAGTATCATTTGTCTAAGGTTGGGTTATAATTATAATAGAATGATAAGTTATTCATAGTGTTATCAGTAAATGCACCGTCATTTTGGCTCATTGTACATAATTTAAATTCCTATCTTGATCCTATCTCTGTTACATTTTTGTCTCACTATATATGCACATATAAGCTCAGTTCGTTTACAACTTTGTTCATCAAGTTCACTGCTATCTAGAAGTACAGAACTAAATTTAATGTGGTCCAGAGAAGATGAATTAAACCTAACCATGATGTACATATTAGCGTGTTAAATCAAACAAATTAAATGGTTGTCAGTGATAAAATGCTGGACCATGGATTAGTGTTGAGTATAAATTTGTCTGTTTTTATGGTTAAAAAATCAAAGTCACAAAAATGCAATAATTTTGTAATCACGTGTACTTGCGTACAATTTGGTTGCCATCACTAAAATTTTATGTGGAGAATAATTGAAGTCCTTTGCTTACACACTACCCTTTCTCTCCACTTTTTCTTTCTTTTTTGAAGTACTTTAATTTTGAAATTTTGATTTCCCCAGTTTGAAAAAGTAGAATTATTGTGGAGTTACTTTTCCCTTAAAAAAAAAACATTTTCCCGTGCTTTAGTAATACAACAAATTGATTCCAATATTAGATGTAATAGTTTATACAGCAATTTGAGGCAAATAAATTGTGTAAGTCACTTCACTACTGTTAAGTGTGTTTAAAAGCATTTTAATTTAGCAGACCATACTTTTCAAATAAGGTAGGAGCTGATATTATTGATCGTTACTCCTTTAATCATCAATAATTCATGTAGCTTTTATTTTTAGACTTAAACCGTACAATATTTTGGACGCTGATTCAATTTTATTGGATAAATAATTTTATATCATACACAGAAAAAGAGTTTCATTTGAAAAATTATAAAAACTCCTACATTATCATTTAGAACAAAGTATTTTATTTTTCATACCATATTGTATCATGAGGCAGATATAGATATCACTTGATTATTTGATTTATATATCTTTACTTGTGTGTCAAAAAGTCTGTGGCCATTTAGAATAGATACAAAAAACAATACTAGGAAAATGCTAGACGTGATGCTATATGTTGGTGACACGTGGCTGATGGAAGTGAAAGTTTTGTAGTGAGGCCATTTAAAAATCAATTGTACTTTATTCCTTTGTATAATTATTTTGTCTGGAACGAATCTCTACATTATTTATTTATTTATTTATGGCTTACAACAATTTTAACCAACATTATAACTGAAAGCTATTTGTACACTTTCACAGATGGTTGCTACTTGCTAGCGTGTTGTTTAGGATGATGCTAATCTAAGAGATATTAGACTTTTAGAGTAGGTACCCATAGATTGTTATATGGTCATTCTTTTTAAAATGGTTTTTTATGCAAGTAAATAGGTGATAAAAATTTAACGAGTGCTAAGGTGGTAAAATGATAGGGACGTCACTGGTATTGTTGCAATATAGAGTACTAGTATATTCGCCCTAGGATTATTGTTAAAAAAAATCAAATTCAATAGTACAAATTATAAACCCACCATTTCTAAAAATTAGTATTGAAATATGTATTTTAGATGGTTTCTTTTTAAAATACAGAGGGTGTTGTAGCTTCTAGTGTCATCCCTTAATTATGCAAACATGATAGCTAGTTTCATTTACTAACATATGACATATCGTGTGTCGACTTATGATTTATATATGGATGGAGCTGAATTATATGTATATACTATTTTATTATTATGAGAGTAGTGAAATGATATAATCGTTAACTTTTCATGAAATACATGGAATTTTTTCATGATTTCCGTAATATGTGGAGTGATTTGGCCCCTTTTAACCTGTAGGTTTCTTATTATGGACACAACGATGTTACAAGTGATAAAAAATTTAATCAAGCAAACTGAAAATTAGAAATTTTCTTTAGTAACTTTACTTAATCAAACATTTAAAAAAAAAAATTACTGATAATTATTTAAAAATAATAGAGTAACTTAATATATAGTATTATAATAATCATGAAAAACATAATATTCAAAGAATATAGCTTTTAGTGCAGTTTTTTGTGTAACTGGGGTTCGAGAGTGAATGGTGTGAAACTTGTACGTTTTTTGTGTGAAAATAACAACACTATTATAGCTTGCCATGCTTAGAGATGATATTAGAAACAGAGCCTTCATTTTTCTTTATTTTTTTTGTTGAGAACTGCTTTTGCTGGTGCAGTGTCACGCATTCAAAGTTATCCACTTCATTGTTTAAATGTTATTTATGAAATTTTGATCCAATAATAATTTGTATCAAAATTGTCGGAATAAATTATTTTAAAAGTTGATCATATATATCAAATGTAAATTTTATTATTAGATTTAAAAAAAAATCATTTCGACAATTTTGATACAAATTATAAGGCGGTCAAAATTACACGTAACTTCGTAATGTATAATTAAATATGAACGGATGGAGGTTCCGGAATATATTTTTTATAAATTTTTAAGTAAAGAAGGTCGGCGGGGTGGTTGCTATCAGAAAGAATTTTTACGAAGTCATGGTTAGTTGTTCAACAAAGAAGCCATCTGGGACCTTAATATTAATATTCTGTTTTCGCAATTAGTCATTCCAAAATAATTTTAAATGATGACTTTCCTTACGCAATGTTAAATTGGGAAGACAAGATTCAAGTATTCAACTGGAAGCTACCGAATGCTGTTTTTGCTGCGAAGATAATAAAGAGTAAAACTTTGAATTTATATAAATTTTGACTCCTTAAGGAAAAAAGGGCAAAAATGCACGTGTGAAATGATAATTATGTCGAAATAATTTGCTTCATCCCCTCCAATTTGTGCCTGGATTTTCCTACAACACCAATAAAACAAGTTTTTCTGATATTATTTGAAGTTCACAACACGCGATAATCTCAGTATGAGCATATGGGAATTTTTTTTAGCATGGCCAAGTAGAAGCTGACCAGTACCTCTTTCGTGTTGAGCATGATCAATCAAGCTCAAACAAGCCAATAGTGACAGATCAAGAAACACTTCTTACTTGCTTCGTTTTGCCTCCGCTTTACGTAGTCCAATAGCGGTTGTATACAGAGTTGTTACATATATTTCTTATAGCATGTTTGGTAAACTATATATAATTCTGAACTTAATATGCATAAATAGGAGTGTGTTTATTCGATCCATTCTGATTTCATGTCGACTTGTTGAACATGATCAATCAAGCTCAAACAAGGCAATAACTACTGTTAGGACCAGATTTCTGGTCTAAATATTGTTTATTGTCTATTGGTTTTTCACTAAATAAATCCTAACTGTTGTTAAGAACTAAGACAGAATTGACAGGTTTCAAGTATCAGTTGCAACCTCAGTTGCAACCTACTAAGTCAATAGTGACAGGTTCCAAGTACCAGTTGCAACCTCAGTTGCAACCTACTAAGTCAGTAGTAAAAGGTCTCAAGTACTAGTTGCAACCTCAGTTGCAACCACAGTTCCAACCTGCTACTCAGCAATATTCTGTCTAGTTCTGTGTATCTGCATAGCTGTTATTTATTAATTGTTAATTGATTCTACAGCATGCAGGATATATTCTCATATGATTCTAAAAGTTTAATATGCGTTTAAGTGAGAATATTAAAGTGGTAAGGAAAGATTTCCTAAAAGGTATAAAGAGATTAGTTATGTTTCCTTTAAATTTATAATTCTATATCTCCATTCTTATACTAATCCTTATCACTTGTGTCAATCTTTTGTTCCTTATCAATTCAGTATGATATGTTTAAAGATTGAATAAAATCAGGAGTTAATGTTTTACATAAATACCTAAAAGATATCTTTTCAAGATATGATCTTTTTATATGATTCCTAGCTATAGGACAATGCTAACTCCTACAATTAAGCTGGCTATTAAACAGGTATCAACCAATGATGATTGGAGTCAATCAATGCTGAAGTATCACGCAATGCATGGGAAGATTGAAGCCAATCAACAAAGTCAAAAAGCAATCAAAAGATATTGAAGATTGAAGATTGTTTTTACTTGCTTATATAGTTGATAAGTTAGCTTGTAAATGTGTGTGTTCTAAATTATAAAGAACTTATTTTCTAGAGATAATACACGTGAGCTTTAAAAAGAAAACAATGGTGGGATGCCATTGATTTATAAGTGATAGTTATAGAGTAAGCAATATAGAGATAGGCAGAAAAACCTAGAGGGAGTCTAAGTGTTTTTCGTTAAAACTTGAGTCCTATATTGTAAGCTTTTTATAATATCATAATCTGGGTAAGTGCCCCGGAGACGTAGCCTAGTTAGGTGAACTCCGTTGTTAAATGTGCGTGTGATTTCATTTACGTACATTTAACTTTTTACAGTTCTGTCCATTTATACACTGGGTTCTAACTGTAGTTGCAACCTCACTTAGAACCTAACTACAAAACTGCAACTAGAACAGCGAATAGAAATTTCAACTACAGATCAAGAAACACATTTTACTTATATTTGCCTCCGCTTGATTTAGTCCAATAGTGATAAATAGTGCTCTTGACAGGTATTTCTGCTATGTTTACTAGCCGGATGCAGCATCTGCTGGTTCAACACAGTCTGCTTCCTTCTTTGCAACCGCAACTTCCCTGCAAACCGTCCCCTCGCCATTTCCCTAACAGTCAGCTTCAATGGAGTCAGTGCCGCCCTCTACACACTTGCTGCCAACGCCATCGACCCTTCCTCTGACGCCCTTTACCTCCTCCTCAACGCCTTACTCCCCTTTGCTACCTCAGCAGCTGCCCTCATTCCCATCCTCCGTCAGCCCCCCGAATCCGACCCCCTTTCCCCAGACGCTGTCAAGCGCGACTCCATCATCTTCTTGTCACTAAATGTTTTGGCTGTATTCACAGGCCTGTATCTACTCTTTGTCAGCTCCTCGGATAGGTACGTTGATTACCAATTTCATTGAAAGCTCAAGTTAGTAGAAAATTTTCTTTGATCATATATATTTTTCTCCAAAAACATCAAGGAGGTCACGTGTAGGTCGGATTCATATAATCCAAACAATAATATACTAGTATATTAGAGAGGTCTTGCGTGTGTAGTTCCAATGTTATGCGTGTCTTGTTTTCTGTTATTATGATTTTAATGGAGTTGTGCAATGTAGCTGCTGAGAATGAGTCTGAATCAAACCATCTCCAAGATTTTATCAAATTACCATCTCTACAAAAGAACTTGGAAATGTTAGTAGTGACAACTTTTAAATCATTATATTTTTCTCTAACAGGTACATAGCACGGATTCTGTTCAGTGGGGCCCTCGTGTTCCTCGTCCTCCCATTGGGGTTCCCAGGGATTGTCTATGCTCGGGACTGGGCCCAGAAAAATATCCACTCAAGCATTACGCTCGATGGGTCGGGGTTCATTCTTGTAGACGTTGACGATCTTGAGCTTCACAAGGAGATTATAACGCGAGAGACCAACAATATGAATGGGTCAACGAATGGGACCATAGACGATGAAAAGACACCGCTTTTGAGCAGACAGAGTACGGAGGAGGGTGATGGGTGCTGCGAGAGGATTATCGAAAAAGATCGTTTGGTGATGTTGGGGGAAGAGCACAATGCGACTATGCTGATGAGGAGGTTTGATTTTTGGCTATACTATTTTGCTTACTTTTGTGGGGGGACGATCGGGTTGGTCTACAGTAACAATCTTGGGCAGATTGCTCAGTCCCTCGGACAGAGTTCGGAGACTTCGACCTTGATCACACTGTATTCGTCCTTCTCGTTCTTCGGCCGCCTGCTCTCTGCTGCCCCCGACTTTATGCGCGTGTAAGTCTTTGCTATTTTTGTTTTTTATACTCATCTAGACTGTTATTTCTTAAAAGGTATTTATGTCTTCGCTTTTCTTGTTTGCATTCTTATTTTTCCATGCTTTATATGGGCATGCACTTCAGCACTACTTCCAATACTTGTTCAAAATCGAGTTTTTAAAACTAATGAAATACTGACCTATTCAATAGATGCATAATGCATTCCCACCAACATTTCCAATTTAAGAACTGCAAAGAGTTTCTCCATTCATATGTTTATATTTCAATATTTTCTCTCTTTCCATCTTCTTTCTTTTAGTAGTACTGTTATACTACAGAGCTTAGACTATTCATAGCGATCCTTTTTATGCCGATAAGGCAGCCGTAGCTACGAGCCTTTCATGCCGATAAGGGTGCCCTATCTATGAGCCTACCGACTCTTTATTTTCAGCTGTATTTTTTAATTTAGGCAGGAATAAGTTTCTCATTTCCAATCCTAACCTTGCGAATCCCCATACAATGTTACTAACATTATTTTTTGTTAGTAGAACTAAGCTTTTGTTTGTTCTACCCTTGCTTGAAGAGTTGCATCATTTCCTAAAGAATATGCTGCCAACGAGTTTTTTACATAGTTTGACCAATGGAATTCTATGCATATTATCAAAACTGAAAACCAAAACCATTCCCCAAAGTTATCAAATAAACAGCAACCTTAGACCAATTACTATTTACTAATGTACCCAAAACAAGCACTAAATAATACATGCTTGTAAATGCAGGAAGATATATTTTGCGAGGACCGGGTGGCTAGCTATCGCCCTAATCCCAACGCCAATTGCCTTCTTCTTACTAGCCACTTCTGGAACAACAACCGCCCTACACGTAGGCACTGCTCTTATTGGCCTCAGCTCAGGCTTCATCTTTGCTGCCGCCGTCTCAGTCACATCCGAACTTTTCGGCCCAAACAGGGTTGGTGTCAACCACAACATTCTCATTACCAACATTCCAATCGGCTCTCTACTCTACGGTTTACTCGCGGCTTTAGTTTATGATGCAAACGCAATTCCTGGTTACACGAGCATGGTTACGGATACTCTCGTGTGTATGGGGAGGAAATGCTACTTTTACACATTTATTTGGTGGGGTATTATTTCTCTTGTGGGGTTAAGTACAAGTGTACTATTGTTTTTGAGAACTCAACCTGCTTATGCAAGATTTGAGAAGGACCGGAGATCTACACAGGTGTATTGATCAAGTTGTATCTCCTCCAGTATATACTCTAGTCTCTAGTAAAATACAAATGTAAAGAATACACTAAAATTATATTCATTTTAAGCTTATAGGTTTTTTCGTTGCTCTTTATGGTGATATTATACAAAAATGAAGCCTAGGAAACCATGGAAGTTTGAATCTTACATATACACAATTACAGAGATAAGTCATACTTGGTTTAGAGCAAGGGCCTAGCACAGTAATTGGAGCTTTACCTAACTATCTATTCATTTCTGAACATAATTCTACCAATGATATTTAAATTTAGGGAAAAAAACAGAAACATAAGATAATGAAGACGATCATACCATTCTTAAATAGATGAAGAGATCGAGTATCCCAATTTCAAAGCCAATGAAACCATTCAAGACAGTGAAATGTTTAGCAATTCCATAGTGAATTCTCCCAAAACATGAAAATTTTGTAACACCATTTCTGTAGAGGTTGAAAAGTTTTCTTGAAGACACAAAAAGGGAAACGATCAGAACCTAGAACTTCGTTTAATTTTCAGCAAAAATATAAAATATCAAATATCAGAAGAGATTTACCAGTCAAATGAAAAGTAAATCGACTGCAATAAACAGTTAAATTCTATAAACAATTGTGGAGAACAGAAGACACTACTAGTCCTGTCTCATATCTGTTCAGAATAGATTAAACTACCACATTATTCAGAAGTAACCTAATAATATAGTATTCAGGAGGAGTAACGAAAAAGAACCAAATATAAAAAAGCTTTTCTCCGAAAGCTATGACCAAATAATACTAATTTTGGTTGAATGATAACTTATCAAAAGAAAGCCTTGGATATGGGGAATTGGATCATATACAGAATATTAATGTTTCTCCACTCTCCAAGAATGATTTAGGTTAAGTAATCATATTCTATATCTACAAACATAACCCAATCTGTTGCTCTCAGAACATGGAGGCTATCAGTAAGAGGAAAAATGTTTGTAATTCTAATTCACACAACCCAATCATGTTTTACTCATCACACCCGAATCAAAAAAACGTCACACATATTTAGTCAAAAAACTATACACTCTTAGAGGTTTGAGCAAATAGCATTCTCGTAAATTGTAATAGAAAGGGACATTTACAACGTTCTTGATAGTCTCAAAATTATAAGAAAACTCGCAATTTTTCATGCGGCAACTGTTTCTCAGCTAAGAGAGACCATTTTCACTGCAAAACATGATTTAAACAACACTGTTTGCTGCAATTCAGGACAAGATTAACTACTAAGTACAAGGAAAGGTTCTATTAACCAAAACAAACACATCTTTCCCTTGAAGTTAACAGCTCGGATCAGACTGGAGCTAAACACTGAATGAAAGGATGCAAATCAATATACGACTGTAAGCTCAGAAAGTCTTCAAATTTACCAAGGACTGTAGTCATGGTAAGGTTAGCATCCTTGTTCATCCAATGATCGATAATTTTCCCAGAAATACCTAACACAAAACTGAAATTGTCCTTGTTGGTCTCGCGTTTTACAGACAACACCGAGTAACTCAGCCTTCCTTGAATACTTGGTGGCCCCATTTCACGAAATACAGACACTAATGGTTCAAGGCTGAGCCGGAGTTTTAGGACCCATGAATTGGAGTCTTTATTCATCTCAAAAACTTTTAAATGCCGAGCACCTACTACACGAAACTTCAGAAGGTGTAAACTGTGGCCACATTCTCCAAAATACGCAACCATTCCTTCTCTACAGATATCAACTGAAGTGAACTTCTCTTCTTTAACTATAAATCTAATATGCAGTTTCTCTTTACTTATCCAATTAAGAGCTTCGTTCCAAAACACCACCCTGGTATCATCAAAATTCCAATTCCCCGGGACTTGAAAACTTACTCTTTTGCATGATTCATTTTCCGATGAGAAGATATCGATAGTCACATCATAACTCTCAGTATACTTCAGATGTACGACTTTGAAGTGGTCCGATTTTGAAGGATCGAAAGCCAAGAAACAAAATGGCCTATCATTCACGCTCCATGGGCTCAACGGCCTGCATGGGCTCAACGGCTCAGGAAGAAGCCTGTAGTTTCCCGTCGTGGGATTCAAAACGCTGTATGCCTTCTTTTTAACGTTATGACAGAGGATTAGACCATTACAGGAGTCCAAAATCTTGATTTCAGTAGATTTTGTAGGGGATCTTTGTCGACCACTTTCGAGAGAGGCGATTTTTGGGATGGAACTCGGGGACCCGAGAAAAGAGATAGGCCTGATATCAACTGACCACTTGTAATTCTGATAGTAAAAACCAGAAAGAATTGACGGGGGATGATGGCGTGTGTGAGCGATTTGGAATTTGCGGTCGGAGATGAGAGTGGACCAAAACTTTGACACGGTTTTGAAAGTAATGAGAGGCTTCGCAGGAACACGTACAAGTATTTCGGTTAAAAGATCAATATCATCCAACACTTGTACTACAGCTGTGTAGACCATGCTTGGTTGGATTATGAATCAAGTTATCAACTGGACACACGACATAACAAGAAAACATCCGTTCGTTAGTACCAACAAATAATTAAGTATTTCTTGGATTAATATAGAGCCACCAACATACTCAACAAAAGGGGTTTGTGAAACTGCATTTAGTACTGTGTATTACGGAAAAAAAAATGTTTTACCCAATACTAGACTCATTTGTTAAATTGCTGTTTTTTGGTCCATATCTTTGATGGCAAGAATGCAGGATAACAAATCGGGTTGTACATAGGGTACTATTTTTCTCAAAAATAATATAAAAAAGGGTACTACATTTAGGTTAAAGAGCATGTTCGGTGTCGTGCCAACACCACAACACTTGCATAAATTTCAACCCAATTTTGTAACGATAGGGTGCATAAGTCAAGTATAGGGTAAAAACTATTTCTATTTTATTTTACAGAACTTTCAAATCAAAAGAAATAACGTTTCTGGGAATTCGGGTTACATTTTGTGAAAAACCAAACGGATTCTTTACATTTTCTATTTGGCCAGTTTTATAAGACCTAAAAACAAAATAAAAGAATATTGACAAATATAAGGAGAAATTCCCATTCGACACATTCATTGACATTTCAACTTAATTTTTTTTTTTTGGTATTGGGTATTAAACTAACTTTTTGGTTTTACAGGACATTGAATTGAATTTCTTTAAATTGCAGTGGGTACAAAACCTAAAAATAACAACCAAACGAAATCTTTACATTTTCTACTTTTCCTGTTTTAAGAAAGAACATTGACAAATATAAGGGAGAATTCACATTAGGTTTATTTTTGAAGATTAAACGAACCGTGTATTGATAAGTGAATAAGTACGATCCTCGAACAAAACGATTAAAGAAATTACATTTGGTATTTCAACGTAATTAGTATTTTTTTGGGTATTGGGCCGTATTAAACTAAAATTTTGGTTTTACAGGACACCGAATCGAATTTCTTAAATTGTAGTTGGGTAAAAAACCCAAAAACCACAACCAAACGGAATCTTTACATTTTCTACTTTACCAGTTTTAGGAGAAAGGAAAAACAAAAACAAAAAAGGCATTGAAATATTCGTGTTTTACCTAATAAGCTCCTTATAAACAAAGAACAGTTGAACAAATTACGTAAAAGAAACTTCACAATATCAAACGATAACAAAAGCTAAAAACCTGAAAACCGCAAACAAACGGAATCATAACATTTTCTACTCTGCCAGTTTTGCAGTTTTAGGAGAAATGAAAAACAAAACAAGAAAGAAAGAAATAGATAAAATACAACTTAATAAGCTTCTTAAACAGAGAATAGAGCAACAAGTTAAGGAAACTATTCAGTATCAAACGATGAATAAAAGCTAAAAAGATGTAAATTTTATCAGATGATCCAAACCAAATGTACAGAAGTTAAATCACTAAAATAAAAAAGAAAACTTACATATTAAGAGTTGTAAACTAGAGAGAGAGAGAGAGAGAAATGCAAAATACTATATTTATTTGTTAAGTTTGAATTTTTCAAGAAACAAGAACTCGTAACTCTCTGAGCAACGTTATTCATAAATTTATTTATAAATATTTTCTGTTGTTAAATTCGGTTGTTTATCTTTTATAAAAAAAAAATATAAATTTTTATTTACAAATAGATACATATGTTATTACAAAATCCAAAAAAAATATTTGAAAATTATAAAATTATAAAATTAAAAACCAAATTTTTTAAAAATATATTTTTATATAAAAAATATGTGTGATATTGTTTAATCCCGTTCAATCATGTATATCCAATCATGGTTGATCATGTTTAATCATGTCCGATCATGTTCAATCATGTGCAATCTTGTATGTCTAATCCTGTTTAATATTATTTAATTATGTGCAATCGTGTCTAATCCTGTTTAATACTATGTACAATTTTTTGATTTTTTTTGTATATTTTGTTATTTTTATGGCATATGTATCAAATTGTAAATAAATATATATATCTAATTGTAAAGAAGTACACATAGATGAGTTTTTTGTAATTAAGTTGATCGGTATGTATCTATTTTTCTTTTGATATATTCCGGACGCGCCGTAAATTAATGAGGTCGAAAAATAAAACGAGTTCATTTTGGCCATGATATGGCTATAATTGATAGGATTTGGTCCCTATTTTTTCAACTAAAACAGTTTTGGTCTCTTTTTATAACAATACAATAGCAATGTAAGTTTTTTTATTATTATTATTTGTTGCTTTATTTTGCAAAAAACTTTTTATGGTACGCCTATTGTATGTTTTTTTATACTTATAGTCAATTTGTTTAGATTAAACAAATGGCCCCCATAAAATTAGGCATAACTAGGGTGTAACTAGTTTTAAATAAAAAAAACACTTAAATTCTGACGTATGTATATATAATCGTGTTCCACGCGTTGCGTGTGCGGTGTGTAATGCAATAAAAATATAGAAAATATGTATAGTTATGATATAAATATATGGATAATATAAAAAAAACATAGTTTAAGATTTAAAATAATGTTTGATTGTTAAAGAGAGATAAATAGTTTTATTAGTTTTTACTTTTTATATTTTTATTGGAGTATGATATTATTGTAATTAATATAAAGGTGTAGAGGTATTTTTGAAAAAAATTTGGCTAAATTAAGCAGTTTCATTTGACTTGGTTTGAGTTATTATAATAGAATGATATATAAATTGTGTGCGCGTGCATGCGTTTACTATAAAAAAATGTTGCGCCGCATTATTTTCTTCTACTTACGAGTAACTTATATTTTTACATATAAGTGCATAACTTGTAGGTGATTCAATTTATACAGACATACATTTATTAGAATTGTTTTTTGGTAAGTTTTCCCCAAAATAGATAGAAAGTGTTATCTCGTATCCATTCAGAATAGATAGAAAGTACAACATTCAGTATTCAGGGGACTATAGAGACATTATTGTTGGGCAATAGTGTATCACTAGCCTGTATAAATTAACTAAAATAAAATTTTGATATATTCTCATTCTTGTTAAATAATCTCAGACTACTCTATAATTTATTCTCCTGTCTTTTATTTTCTATGCATCTAATAAGATGTTAATATACAGAGTCCAAGCATATTCAATGATTCATCATACATTTATCATCAATCTAGCCGAATTCAACTATGCATCAAACTCGTTGCTTTTGAGGTTAACTAGAAATTATAAACATAAATAGAAAAACTCATTATTTGCAACAAACTTGTCATTTTCAAGTCATTATAACCACATCTTGGTGAGAAATTAGATAGAAAAGTTGGAGAGCAAAAAGTGTTTTAAAGACATATCATATGTAGAGTATTAATGTTCTCAATTCTCCCGGAATGATTTAGGTCAAGTAATCATGTTCTCTATCTACAAACATAGCCCAATCTGTTGCTCATAGAACATATATTGAGGCTATCGGTAAGAAGAAAAATGTTTATATATGATCATCGACAGAAATACTAATGTAATTCACACGACCCAATCATGTTTACTCATCACATCTGAGTCAAATAACCTCACACGTATTACGTCAAAAATTTATACAATCTTAGTGGGCAGAACAACTACCATTCTCGTAAATTGTAGTAATAGAAAGGGACAATTACAACATCGTTGATAGTCTCAAATTACAAGAAAACTCACAAATATTCATGCGGCAACAGTTTCTCAGCTAAGATTTAACTAATAGTATTTACTGCAAAACATGTTTTAAACAATAGTATTTGCTGCACTTCAGGACAAGATTTAACTACCTGCAACAACAGGTACAACTAACCAAAACAAAAGCATGTTTCCCTTCAAGTTAACAACTCAGATCAGACTGGAGCCAAACACTGAATGAAAGGATGCAAATCAATATACGACTTTAAGCTCAGAGAGTTTTCAAATTCACCAAGGACTTCAGCAATGGTAAAATTAGCATCCTTGTCTATCCAATAAATAAGAATTTTCCCAGGAATGCCTAACACAAACCTGAAATTGTCCTTGATGGTCTCGCGTTCTACGGACAACACCGAATATCTCAGCCTTCCTAGTATATAGCTCATCTCGGGAAATGTAAACACTAATGGTCCAAGGTTGAGATGAAATTTTAGTGCCCATGAGTTGGAGACTTTATTCATCTCAAAAACATTGAAATGCCAAGCACCTTTTTCACGAAACTTCACAAGATGTAAACTGTGTCCACATTCTCCAAAATATGCAACCTTTCCTTGTCCACCGATGTGATCTGAAGTCATCAATTTTTCGTCAACCATAAATCGAATGTGCAAATTCTCCTCACTTATGAAATTAATAGCTCCGTTCCAAAACACCACCTTAGTATCACAAAATCTCCAATCCCCTGGGACTAGGAAATTTACTTCTTCGTATGATTCATTTTCCGATGAGAAGATAACGAAAGTCACAAATTGCTCATCAGATTGTTCATCATTACACCCAAAATTCTTCAAGTTTACGACTTTGTAGTGGCATGGTTTTGAAGGATCGAAAGCCAAGAAACAGAATTGTATTTTTCCATTTTCAAGTGGGTTAAACGGCTCAGGAAGAAGCCTGTAGTCTCCCGTCGTGGGATTCAAAACGCCGAGAGCCCTTTTTTTCGGGTTAAAACAGAGTATTAGACCATTGCAGGAGTCTAAAATATCGATTTCAGTAGATTTTGTAAGGGCACTTTGTTCAACATTTTCAAGAGGTATTTTTGGGATGGAACTCGGGGACCCAAGAAAAGAGATAGGTTTAATATCAAATGACGGGGGATTCTGGTAGTAAAAACCACAAAGCAATGACGGGGGATGATGGCGTGTGTGGGCGATTTGGAATAGGCGGTTGGAGATGAGAGCGGACCAAAACTTTGACACGGTTTTGAAAGTAATGAGAGGCTTCGCAGGAACAAGTACAAGTATCTCGGTCAGAAGATCAATATTACCCAACACTGTTTCTAAAGCTGTATTAACCATACTTGGTTGGATAATGAATCAAATAATCAACTGGGCACACGATATAACAAGAAAACATTCGTTCGTTAGTACCAAACAATAATTATGTTCTGTGATAAATATAGAGCCACCAACATACTCAACAAAAGGGGTTTATGAAACTGCATTCAGTACCGTGTATTACGAAAAAAATCAATGTTTTACTCGGTACTAGACTAAATTACTGTTTCTTCATCCATACTTTGATGTCAGGAATGCAAGATAATAAATCGGCTTCTACATATAGGGTACTAGTTTCTCAAAAAACAATAAATTACGTTACTACATTTAGGTTGATGAGAATGTCCCGTGTCGTGCCAACATGTGCACAAATTTCGACCCATTTAGTTAAGTATAGGGCTTTACACTAATTTTTTCGTCTTATAGAACTTTCAAAGTAAAAGAAAATAACGTTCCTAGGAATTTGGGGTCATTTTTTGAAAAGAACACCATCAAAACGCAGCCAAACGGAATCTTGCGTTTTTTATTATGCCAGTTTTAAGAGCAATGAAAAAGAAAACAAAAGAACATTATAAATATAAGGGAAAATTCCCATTAGATATACATGCATTGGTACTTCATTTAATAAATTTTGGTATTGAATATTAGACAAAATTAAATTTCCTTTAATTGCAATGTGAACAAAACCCAACTACCAGAATCAAACGGAATCTTTACATTTTCTACTTTGCTAGTTTTATGAGAAATGAAAAACAAAAGCAATGGGAAAATTCCCATTAGATACATCCATTGGTATTTCAATTTTTTTCTTCTTGGTATTGGGTATTAATTGAATTCTTGGTTATACAGGAAAACAAATTGAATTTCCTTAAATTGTAGTTCGTTACAAAACCTAAAAAAAATAACCCAACGAAATTTTAATATTTTCTAATTTGCCAGTTTTATAAAAAATGAAAAGCAAAACAAAAAAGACATTGGTAAAGATAAGGGAAAATTCCCATGAGATACATCCATTGGTATTTCAAAAAATATATATTGGTATTTGGTATTAAACTGAATTCTTGGTTATACATAACACTAAATTGATCAATTTCTTTAAATTGTAGTTGGGAACGAAACCTAAAAACAACAACCCAACGGAATCTTTACATTTTCACAATATCAAACGATAAGATTTTTTTTGTTTTAAAGATTATCAGATGAGCAATACGAAATGTACATAAGTTAAATCACTAAAAATAAAATAAACTAAATTCTTGGTTATACAGAAACAAATTGAATTTCTTTAAATTGTAGTGGGTACAAAACCTATAAAAAAAACAACGAATTTTTTACATTTTCTAATTTACCAGTTTTAAAAGAAATGAATTGCAAAACATAAAGACATTGATAAATATAAATAGAACCGGGTAATAAGCTAAAAAGCTTCTTAAACAAGAATAATTTAAACAAATTAAGTAACTTCACAGTATCAAACGATAACAAAAGCTAAAAAGATTGAAAGATTATCAGATGAGTGATACCAATTGTACATAAGTTAAATCAATAAAAATAAAATAAACTAAATTCTTGGTTATACAAAAACAAATTGAATTTCTTTAAATTGTAGTGGGTACAAAACCTATAAAAAAAACAACGAAATTTTTACATTTTCTAATTTACCAGTTTTAAAAGAAATGAATTGCAAAACATAAAGACATTGATAAATATAAATATAACTGGGTAATAAGCTAAAAAGCTTCTTAAACAAAGAATAATTTAAACAAATTAAGTAACTTCACAGTATCAAACGATAACAAAAGCTAAAAAGATTTAAAGATTATCAGATGATCAGCGATACTAATTGTACATAAGTTGAATCGCTAAAAATAAAATAAAATAAAAGACTTACATAATTTAAAGATGATATATTCTAGAGAGAGAGAGAGATATGAAGATGGTTTCAGGCTTTCAGCTGTTAAACCAGAAACAAGAATTCTAAGCAGCGTTATTATTTGTTCTTCTGATTTATTTATTTGATATACTATTTATGCAGCAATTAATTTTAAATAAAAGAATTCACTTAAATTGTGACGCATTTACTATTAACTGTTTTTGGGGGGAAAACTATTCTGTTATCATTCTTAGCTATACAGAACACCAAATTGAATTTCTTTAAATTGTGGGTACAAACTTAAAAACAACAACTTACATTCACAGTTTTAGGATAAATGAATTGCAAAACATAAAGACATTGATAAATATAAATATAACTGGGTAATAAGCTAAAAAGCTTCTTAAACAAAGAATAATTTAAACAAATTAAGTAACTTCACAGTATCAAACGATAACAAAAGCTAAAAAAGATTTAAAGATTATCAGATGATGAGCGATACCAAATGTGCATAAGTTAAATCACTAAAAATAAAATAAAATAAAATAAAAGACTTACATAATTTAGAGATGATATATTCTAGAGAGAGAGAGTTATTATTTCTTTTTCTGATTTTTATTAGTATTTGATATACTTTGGTCAGGTTTCTAGTAGTACTATTTATGTAGGCAAATTAGTTTTAAATATAAAAAAAAATCACTTAAATTCTGACGTATTTGTTCGAGGTGCTCTCAATACACTACATATTTTCTGTTTTAACTCTCAGACCGTAGATTAAATCTACGGTCTACAGTCATTGACTGTAGACCGTAGATTTAATCTACGGTTTACAGTCAATGACTGTAAACCGTAGATTTAATCTACGGTTTACAGCCTTTTTCAGGTTTTTTGCTTTAAAAATAAAAAATAAAAATCTGAGAATTAAAATTAAAATACTGAATAATTTTTTCAAATTAAATATGTTTTTTTTTTACATAAAAATGCCTTATTTTTAAAATTTGATATTTTTTTCAAGTGTATAAGTTGATATTTTTTTCAAGTGTATAATTTGATATTTTTTTCAAGTGTATAAGTTGATATTTGTTTGTTTTTTTCAAATTAAAAAACAAAATGCCTTAGTTTTAAAATTTTACATAAAATAAATTACCAATATTCTAACAAACTTTCAAAATTTACACAAAATTTACTAAAAAAAAGTTGTTTTGATAAATTTTACAATTTTGGTTCATGTTATATTTTTGTCAATTGTATAAGTTTATATTTATTGAATGATTAACTAAATTGTCAATTTTTGAGAAGTTTTTTTGTTTGGTTTTAAACACTTGTATAACGCAATATGAAACATTAATTAAGTCGTCAATTTGGAGTCAATAATCAGTTTTTTATTTTTAATTTTATGTAAATTACTCTTTTTACATAAATTAAAATTCTAATAATTAAAATTAAAATACTGAATATTTTTTTCAAATTAAACATGATTTTTTTTTAATAAAAAAACTAAATGCCTTCTTTTTAAAATTATACATAAAATAAATTACCAATATTCTAACAATCTCTCAAAAAAAACACAAAATTTACACAAATTTACACAAAAAAAATTGATTTGATAAATTTTATGTTTTTTGTTCATGTTATATTTAAGTGTATAAGTTGATATTTATTGAATGATTAACTAAATCGTCAATTTTTGTGAAGTTTTTTTTTTTTGTTTTTAACACTTGTATAACGCAATATGAAACATAACTAAGTCGTCAATTTGGTGTCAATCGACAATTTTCTTGAATGAAACAATCATAAATTATATAAATTTCATAAAATAAATTAACCCAATATGCAAACATGAACTAAATTACATGAACTAAATTTCATAAAACGAATTTATTAAACATTTGTTTACATCATATAAATTTACAACAAATTGGAAAAAATAGTAATTTACATAAAATTAAAAATAAAAAACCGATTATGGACTTAGGTCTATAGGTTCTTCATTTGCTTTTTTCTTTCCCGATTGCTTTTCCAACGCCATATATAATTTGAAATTTGGTCGAAAAAGTTCCTTCCATGGCGCAGCTGCCTCAGTGCGTGTTTGTTCCCACCGTGCTATAATTCCTGGCATTGGGAAGATCCCTTCTTTAGGAATAACCTGAGCATAGTGACAACTGTTGACGAACACCATTACAGTCGGGATGTAATATGTCGTTCCCTGAGGCGGACCAGTATAAAGCGGTAAAAACGTAGAGTTCCACAGGTTTACCCCTCCATTTTGATTTTCCCATAAGGACAACAATACAATTGGCATATTGTAATGAGAAGCAATTAAAAACCCATAAGACGGAAATCTCATCCATTTGTCAATAGGTGCGGGATTTGTAGGATGATAAAAATTTAAACTTGATAAAATGTAATCATACCGGTAAGCTTCAAAGTCAAGATTCTCAAACAGCTCATAATAAACACCTTTCATTTGCTGCAGCTCTTGAAACAATTCACATCTTATCGCGTACCAATCATCTTCCCCATTCTGTTTACCCGTCGCATTTGCAAGTACCCGGAACCCACAGTTACCATCCCCACGCACATCATAAACCGTTTCGATGTAACTATGTAACATGACCCATATTTGGTCACTGTACAGGAAGGTTGGCCTATTGGGGGTGGGTTTAGGGTTCTGGTTTCGCGGCCTCCTAGTTGGGTTTACCCTTACCTCCGGTGTTTCATCGGCCTTGCCTTTGCCCTTGTCCCTACTAGCACCAGCACTCTGTTCCTCCACATACTCCCATCCCGACTTATCCCTCTTACTAGATTTGTCGCCTTTTCTAGGTCTCCCCCTATTTGCTCTCACTTCGGGGTCACTGACGGATGTTCTGGCTGGTACGGTTATCTCTCAGAGTTGTGTTTTCATACGCCGTTTTTCAACATTCGTTTTGCTAGCATAAACACTTTTAAACTCTTCTAGATCACCCTCTACCCCATAATCATCGGTGTTCCCATTATCATCAATTACGTCTAATTTTTTCCAGAATGGATGAATATATTCTAGAGGAAGAGGCTTCCCGAATAAAATATGTTCACTCATAATATGATGACAAGGTAAACCGTGAGACAATTTAAAACCGCAAGAACAATTCTCATCAGCCTGGCCACTACATTTTTTGTGTTCTTGGAATAATAAATCAAAGGCATAGTGTGTGATATACGACCTAAGATTTATAAATAGAGGCGTTTTTTCAGAATGTGGAAAATAAGACTTGCATTTATCCAACTTCGTCTTAATATCCTCAAACTGTTTTTCTAGAATTCTATTCACCTCTACCCAAACAGTTTCAAGCGTGCCAGTATTTGTCGAAAGGGATCTTTTCAGCTTAGTATGTTGTTGTTCGGCTCTATTGCTAGTTCTGTTACCTAGATGTGTTGTGTGGTTGGTATAGCATGCAACAAACTTTTCAGCATAATCATTTAAAAGCTTGTCTACATACTTAATCACAGCAGGGTACGATTTGTAAGAGGTATTGAAATTAGTTCGGTTATAATTGTACTCCTCTATCGACTCAGAATCAACCAATAAACCCCAATCATCTAGGAACGTTTGCCACTCCTCGTCAGGGATCTTTTTACGGCAGTTTTTCAAAACATTTTTTACAATATGAAAAGTGCATAAAATATGATGAGAATCGGGAAAAACAACGGATAAAGCATTTGATAAGGCCATTTCCCTGTCGGTTACAAACACCCTAGGTAGTACACACCCCTCCAATGTAACTTTAAATTTTTCCAATGCCCATATATAACTTTCTTGTGTCTCGTCACTCATGAAAACAAAACCTAAACAATATGTTTGGTTCGTTGATGTCATTCCTACGACTTCTAGAAATGACATATTAAAACGGTTTGTCCTATATGTACAATCCATTAACAAGACATCAGGAAAAGCTTTGAACATCCTTATAGAATCGGGGTGTGCAAAAAACAAGTTCTCAAGGCAATGGGTTGATGGGTTCATATTATAGTAGAATGTGTAGCGATGTCTATCCAACAAATTAAAAAGTTCCTGTGTCGGGTTTCTACCATCTCGTTCTTTAAATTTCAGTCCGGCCAAAAAATTATGTATCGTTTTAGTGTTTGATACATTTTCAGGATTTCGATTTTTAATGGCCTCTAATATTGCACCAACTTTAAAACTACTTTGCCTTAAAGTTTTAACAATTTCTTTTTCATCTTGGGTTAAACGAGCACGTCGTGCTTGCCCTTGGAGGTAAGTTGGAGGTGGGTGGTTATGTTGTCCATTTTCTATGTGACACATCCATTCACCATTAACTACGTAACCTTTAATGAAAAATGGACAGTCTTTTTTCTTTGTACCTGATTTTACGGAAGATGGTTTCTTTTTTTCGTAAACCCCCGATTTATCACACACAATATCAACATACGGTGTTCTGCTCCCATCACCCCCTCCAGACCTACGAATCGTAAGAATGAAACCCCAATTTCCAGCCACATCAGCAAGATCAGCAAGCATTTCATCCCTTGTTTCCCAAGTCAATTCATCAACTTCAAAGTGCTCCGAATAATCAGTTAGCTCATCGTTTGAGCCACTGGATGAATTCGCATTGTTGTTGTTATTCCATTGGTTGTTGTCATAACCATAGTTGTAATTCATTTTCGAAAAGTGTTTGTTTGTATATTTTATTGGGGAGAAATGAGGATTTTTTTAGAGATTTCCGAAATGTGTTTGTGTTTGATTTTATGGTTTGTTAGAATTGGCAAAATTGAGTCATATTTATAGGGTAAGTTTACACAACAAACCGTAGATTACTTTTACGGTTTGTAGTGAATTTTTGGTGTAGTCATTTCGAAACTTTAATAATGCATTGAGTAGTCATTTTCGGATAGGGTTGTCAAATCATAATAATTCAAAAGTGATAAGGTGTTGTCGGAATTATTTTGATAGATATGGTATCCAATGTAATTTACACTACAAACCGTATATTACTTTTACGGGTTGTAGTGTAATTTTTGGTGTAGTCATTTCGAAACTTTAATAATGCATTGAGTAGTCATTTTCGGATAGGGTTGTCAAGTCATAATAATTCAAAAGTGATAATGTGTTGTCGGAATTATTTTGATAGATATGGTATCCAATGTAATTTACACTACAAACCGTATATTACTTTTACGGTTTGTAGTTTATTTTTTTTTTACGTTATTAACGGTGATTCCGTGTAAAAAGTACATTCGTAAAACGTCGCTGCTCAAATCAGGGGTGCAAACCGTACATTACTTTTACGGTTTGCACATAAAACATGCAAACCGTACATTTAATGTACGGTTTGTATGAAATTTGTACAAACCGTACATTAAATGTACGGTTTGTATGTATATTTCAGAATATTTAGTTTTTAGGGGTTTAGGGTTTAGGGTTTAGGGGTTAGGGTTTAGGGGTTAGGGTTTGTAATTTAGGGTTTAGGGTTTAGGGGTTAGAATTTAGGGTTTAGGGTTTAGGGGTTGGGGTTTGTAATTTAGGGTTTAGGGTTTAGGGTTTAGAATTTAGGGTTTAGGTTTTAGGGTTTAGTGTTTGTAATTTAGGGTTTAGGGTTTAGGGTTTAGAATTTAGGGTTTAGGGTTTAGGGTTAGGGTTTAGGGTTTAGGGTTTAGGGTTTAGGGTTTAGGGTTTAGGGTTTGTAAAAACTCAATATTGGTCATATCAATTAAAATACAGAATATTTTTTACCCTAAAACATACAAATCAAACATACGAATCAAATTAAACTTACGAAATTATAACGTACAAATCAAACATAGAAATCAAATTAAACCTACGAATTTATAATATTTCAACCCTAGCTAAGAATAAAACTGACAAATCAAACATAGAAATCAAATACAAAAACAGTGCATTTATTTTTTTTTGTAACGACTAAATGTTTTAAAGTTGTACATAGGGAGCATCTTTCCCGCCGATGTTAATCTATCGGGTGACGGCTCAGCAGACTCTTCGATTTCGTTTAGCTCCGTACGACGTCTTTGTCGCTGCTGCGATTCTAGATGCGGCGCATGCTCGTGGGATGTAACTGTCAACCCTCGACTCCAACTGTCAGTTGACTGATGACTAGGATGATGCTCGTACGACCCAAATGATTGTCTATGATGATCGAACGGGACATCATCCTGAACGTAGCCCGACCCAGCAAAAGAAGCACGACGACCATGACCGCTTGAACTCGGACCCGGACCCTGATCTGTAGTCGGGGGTCGACCTCCACTGGTTCTTCTACCGCCGCTACTAGATTCGCCTTCCCCTCTGCCTCTTTCGTCGGGACGCCGACAACTTGCCGACCTAGTGTAATTTCTTGGGTCGTAACGTAGGTCGTCATCACCATCGTCGTCGTCGTCGTCATCGTCATCCTCCCCATCCGACTGTTCATCAGCTGACCCGTACGGATTCAATCCCATTTCAGCGAAGTCCTTTCGTAGTAAGTCCACTTCCGTTTTCAATTTATGCTTCTTGAACGATTTGAAATTTCGGCGCAATACCGCTTTCTGAAAAAAAAAACAATCAAAAACGATTTTATAAGTATTGAAATATACAAACAGAAAAATAACAATCAAATATTAATAAACTTTAATTAGTTGTTACCATTTTACTGAACAACCCTGTATGCTCCCGGAAACCGTGCGGTGGCGGGGCAAGTTCAGGTGGGTTTATGAAGATGCGGGTCCGCTCTCTATACCATTTCATGTAATCCGGTGACGTCCCCGTGCCATATTCGCCGTTAATAAGACGGGTGTGGCGGTCATTCCACACGGCTATAAATTCTCCGGTTAGTAAAGGCCAGTCGTGTTTTTGCGCAATCCCATATCTTCTATCCTTGCCGTGACCACGTCTGGGTTTCCAAATATATGTAGGGACCCGCTGCACAAAACCGAACTGTCTCATGAACCTGTCCGCGGGGTGGTACTCAATCTTCTCATTACAAATGAGAGGCACAGAACAATGCCACATATAACGACCCCGCGTGCAGTATTCCGGATACTGATTGAGATCCCCGTAAGGTTGCCACACTATCTGTTATCAGCAAAAGTAGAATATAAAAACAATTGTTTAAAAATACTAGTAATAAATTGTGCGAACATAAGACCAATGCAAACATATACAACATATAATACGTAAGTTACATATAATACGAAAGTTAAAATTTACCTGTTCAGGCGACATATTGTCAAACTGGTCACGTATGTGGACCACATTATGTCCGTAGACATATGGCGTAACGTTAGTTTGCCTCCACATCTTCCATCTGTAATATACAAACAAAAACCGATAAACAATAAATATCACCGGCAGCTAAGTAAATGATAGATGACACAATAATATAAAAAAGCAAATCCAATTCAAAAACTAAATAAATATCATACCTGTAACCGAGGGGGAACCTAGGCAAGCCCTCCGGTGGCTCGACATCTTCCGGCAGCTCTTCACACGGTCTAACCGGCAGTAGTCTGGTAATCGCCCACATATCCAGAAACATCACCGCCCCGCTTACTCCGGTTGTCTTACAACGTACCACCCTGCATAGATTAGCCTCTAACCAGGCCAGAAGAGCTGATCCCCAACTATACTCAGCACATGTGTCAAAATCCTCCAGAAATGGCAGAGGCCAGAGTGGAATCTGATCACTGCTCTTATCCGAAAACACATGTGCAGCCAGTAATAATAGCATGGCAGCCCTAGACTGATATAGTAAACGCTCCTCACTAGGGTTGGGGGGTAATTCACCGAAGGTCTGTAACATCCAATCAAGTCTAACTGTCAGACAGTTTTGATCGACTTGATTGTCAGCCGGCCTAACACCCAACAAACTCTCCATCATAGCCAACCTGCTCGCCTTCGTGTCATTCCGCTCCGACCGGGTCACAGCAAGACCATCCACCCTCAGACCAAGCATAATCTCTACATCCTGTAAAGATATCCCCAACTCTCCCCCGACAAAATGGAACGTGTGCGACTCATCACGCCACCTATCAACTAAGGCTGTAAGCAACCCTCGGTCTACGGTATAATTACCTATACTGTAGATACCGTAAAAACCAGCCCTAATGATATTCTGAACTACCCTCTCAGGCGTCGGTATCTGCCAACTATAATTATAAACCCTAATCTTATTGGCATCTCCTCTACCCGCTTCTCTGCCAGCATCCCAAGTCTGATTAGAAATGTGACCGGTCTGTCGTAAAATACCCAACCTCCCTTTAATATGTGGACCTGGGTCTGCCATCCTAACTATGATAACCAAATATAACTCAATTAATGATAACCAAAAAATGATAACATAACCAATTAATGATAACCAAACAATGATAACTCAATGATAACCAATTAATGATAACCAAACAATGATAACTCAATTATAACCAATTAATGATAACAAAACAATGATAACAAAACAATCATTTTTTCATAAACCAAACAATAATAATTCACTTTTTTAATCATAACCAAACACACATTTTTTCATAAACCAAACAATAATAATTCACTTTTTTAATCATAACCAAACACACATTTTTTCATAAACCAAACAATAATAATTCAATTTTTTAATCATAACCAAACACACATTTTTTCATAAACCAAACAATAATAATTCACTTTTTTAATCATAACCAAACACACATTTTTTCATAAACCAAACAATAATAATTCACTTTTTTAATCATAACCAAACACACATTTTTTCATAAACCAAACAATAATAATTCAATTTTTTAATCATAACCAAACACACATTTTTTCATAAACCAAACAATAATAATTCAATTTCTTAATCATAACCAAACACACATTTTTTCATAAACCAAACAATAATAATTCACTTTTTTAATCATAACCAAACACACATTTTTTCATAAACCAAACAATAATAATTCACTTTTTTAATCATAACCAAACACACATTTTTTCATAAACCAAACAATAATAATTCAATTTTTTAATCATAACCAAACACATTTAATCATAACCAAACACATTTAATCATAAACCAAACAATAATAACTCAATTTTTTAATCATAACCAAACACATTATCAACAATTCAAATTAACCAAACAAAATAAAAAAACATGCAAAAATGGGACAAATATCAACAATTATTAAAATTTCTATAATTAATATAAACAAACAACAAACAATTATATATAGCTAAGTGAATTATGGTTTTGCATATTTTATATATTTTTTCCTATTTTACAAATTAAAATTACAAAAAATAAAAAAACATGCAAAAATGGGACAAATATCAACAATTATTATAATTTCTATAATTAATATAAACAAACAACAAACAATTATATATAGCTAAGTGAATCATCAATTTGCATATTTTATATATTTTTTCCTATTTTACAAATTGAAAATACACAATATAAATAATAAATTAGAGAATAAAAGATATACCCTTGAATTATGGATAAATTTGATTGATGATTTGGGGTTTTTTTGTTAATTAATTTGATAGGTAATGTGTTTGATTGATTTGGGTGGTTTTTTGGGATGAAAATTGGGGGTTTTTGAGAGAAAGAGAGAGAATGTAGTATAAAAAATGATTTTTTTTAAAAAAAAACGTAAGTTTCTGTTTTTCAGGGACCTGCTGTGTAATTTTGGCGCATGGACTAACTGTGTAATTCTGAAAATCAGGGACTGACTGTGTAATTTACAGACATTTGCTGCAAACCGTAGATTAAATCTACGGTCTGCATTGATTCAATACAGACCGTAGATTTAATCTACGGTTTGCAGCAAATGTCTGTAAACCGTAGATTAAATCTACGGTCTGCATTGAATCAATACAGACCGTAGATTTAATCTACGGTCTGAGAGTATTTTCAGAAATATTGTAATACAATGAGTGCACCTCTTTTTGTTCACCATTCAACTTAGTTGGGGGGAAAAGTTGTTTACTATTGTCAGTTATCATTTTGGTTCTCTATCTTTAATTTTTCCTACTCTTGATCATCATTTACCTAATTTCATCTAATTTAGTAATTGATGTTAAATAAAATGACGGAATTGCAGCTATTTTAATTGTTTGACACGTGTCCGATATAACATTAAGTCCGACACTCCATTCATGTGTCGGACAATTCAATTCCCGTGTCGTTTTTTTATTTCCATACTAACCAAGCAGACACTTCCATGGACATGTTTTGGAAGCTTTCTGAAACGTTATAGTACGATATTAAATTACGTAAAATATGATATAATTACATATGATACGTTATTAAATTACGCAAAATACGATATAAATTAAGTAATATATTCAAATAAATAACCAATTAATATTCTTTTGATTAGAGATGGTGATCATAACAAGTGTTCCATGTATTTAGGTGATGATCTTAAGACAATCTGCTTTGTAAATTAAACTTTATAGAAGAGTTAACTATTCTTTTCCACTTTCCAGTTACTTATAACAAAGAATTATCTTTTCACATTTAAATTATATAAAGGTCAATTAACATTTTAATCTATTAATTTTATCTGTAAAGAGAATCTTATCTTTTTTCAATTTATCCATAAGTAATTTAATGACTATTTATTTTATTTTCCCGACTGCTAACGCTACCATTTACTGTAAATTAACGACCCGTTTTTTTTTTGTTTCTTTCATGATAAAACAAATATATGGGATGTGAAACTTTGAATAATATATGAACTTCTACTCGTAAACAAATTATAAAGATTAAGTTATGGTTTATATTTCTCAACTTATTACTCCCCCGTCTTTAAATACCGAGTGATGCTATAGCCATTCTCGTAATTCATTCGAAAAGTGTATCCGGTGACATACAACAGTACTAGTCATATTTTTCTGAACACCTGTCGAGTAATCTCAACCAAAAAAATGCTACGTACTACTAAGAAGGGAAAAAACCATTTCATTTTCAACACTAATTACTATCTTAATCTTTCAAGTTATTCATTTATACATATCGTTTATTTGTGTTTCTATTCAAAAAATTGTTGTCAAATTTTGACATTAACGTTTGAATAAAAAAAAAATTAGAAGATAGCAGTACAAGTCACGTTACGTAATAAAAACTCAACATACTAAAAACCCAAATAAAAATATACTAGAACCCTAATTGAGCATACCTTAAATTTAAATATTAATTAAAAATAAGAAAAAATGTTAAATCTAAAAATCCAACTCACTAAAAACTCAAATAAAAAATATACTAAAACGCTAGTTGAGGATACCCTAAATTTAAATATTAATTAAAAATAAAACAATTGTTAAATATAATATTACTAACAATCAAAACTCTTGATGAGCTGGATATGTCATATAATATGAGTTGATTTTTTAGCTAGAAAAAATGTGTGAGCAAAACTTTTTTTTCTTAAATAATTGACTCGTATTCTATTTTGGTATATACCTAAATAAATGTCCTTAAATTCCTGAAAAATGCACAAAGATGTGTTTCTATAAGACAACTATAGTTAACGGTGAAATAAACCATTCTCAGAACTAGAATTCTGAAAAATATAATGTGATCATTTCAACATAACAAAATAAATTAAAATTGACTTAAATTAACGTCTATCCAGAAACAATAATGCTAACAAGTCAGATGGACTCAACCATACTCTCAACACACCAGTCACCAATGTAAATTTAGAATCTTATTTTCATCCCGAAATTTAAGAGTCTGATATTCGGCCATATATTTAATATTTAAATTTAAAATAGTTTCAAATAGGGTTCTATAATATTATATTTGAGTTTTTATTTTGTTGAATCATCAAATAAAATATAATACAATCATTAATTTTTTTAAATATTTTTAATTAATATTTAAGTTTAGTTTAGTCTCAACTAGGGTTCCATAAGTATTATATTTGAGTTTTATTTTTGTTTTGGTTGGGGTGTAAAAAGAATTCTAAAAATTACATAAAAGACTGTCTGACAATTAGTCTGGTTGGCCGGTCTGACTCTATAACGTTAGTGATCCAAATCCAGAAAGTATATATTCATGGAAGGCAACGAAATGTATTTTGTCATAATTCATCTAATTAATCATACGAAATGTATTTTGTCAATTAAATACCCAATTGCACTTTCATTTTACTTATAATTGGAAAGAAAACAATTACATTTATTTTCCTGATATAATACAACTGATTGATGTTCATTTTTGTAATTGAACTTGTTATATTTTTTATTTTAAATTGAGATCATCGATACACGCAGAAACATATTTAATATCCACATGTCCACCTATATATCTTGTTTTTACACAAAATCCAAATAAGTTAATAATCATTTCAACAACAACAAAAAAAGGTAATAAAGTAAATACTATATCACTTTTTTTCTTCTTATTATTAAAAACCTTCATTGAAAGTGAGACATGTCAATAAAAAATAATTATCAATCAATTATGATCAGGGATGGACTTTTTATACCGATTTGTACCAACCGACCGATTTTCGAACCGAACCAAATAAGTTGGTACCGAAAATTCGGTATATCGACTTTTCGGTATGGTATAACCGAACCAAACTTTAAAAGTCGGTTCGGTTTCGGTATCCATTTCTTATGTTTGGTACAATATCGAACCGAACAAAACATAAAAATTATAAAATATATAGAAATTTACACATAGTTATAGTTTACAAATAAATTATCTTATATTTTAGTTTAATTTTCCTTACAACTTACTTTCCTATTTATGAAGTCAAATACAATAATTTCGTGCTTCTCCATTTTATTATTTAATGTTTTAAAAGAATTATTATTTTATAAGCGTTTACTATTTTAATCAAGATCATATGTAGCAAATATAAGAATAGTTATACACATTTTACTTTTTACAAACTTTTTTATTATTTTATTATTATCAAAAATTATCTTTTAATAATAATAATGTTTCGGTATAAAATGGTAAACCGAACCGTATCAACCAAAAAAGTCGGTATACCGAACTTTTCGGTTCGATTATGCTATAATTTTTTTCAAACCAAATAAGTTCGGTTCGGTATTGATATATGATAAAAAAAGTCAATACCGTACCAAAATATCCCTAATTCCGACAGATGTAGTATTAGTTAATGGAAAATGATAAATGATAAATGGTGCCCGGGGCATTGGATAAGCCCAATAATTATCCCTCATTAAATGCTATCAATTAGTGTATTGAAAATGTTTTATCAATATTCATGTGACACTTGTTTAACCAATTAAAAAGTTATTTAATACTATATATATATATATATGCACATACTAATTATAGCTGACCAATATACATATATTTATATAATACTAGATGTAAGGTTTTTTATTTTAATTAATATTTAAGTTAATGGTAGTCCTAATTAGGGTTATATATTTTTTATTTTGGGTATATAAATATATACATACATACATATATATATATATATATATATATATATATTAGTAATACGAGATGTAATAAAAAAAATATATTAATAATTAAGTTTAGAGTAGTATCACACCAGGGTTTTATATTTGTTTTTGAGTTTTTATAAATTTGGATGAATAGTTTTGTGTTTATTATATTATAATTTCCATTTTAAGTAATTAAAAAAGAAAAAAATGAATTATAATAACACATTACTTGTCTAGGTAATATTTGTCAAATTATTATAGAAATGAGCATTTAATGACAATTCAATCATTTTATATTGGTGTTAATCAGAGTGATCAATTCAATGCTAATTGTTATTAATGTCAATGCCATAATTAAGGATGAAAAAGTTCCCCGTGGGCACTCCGTTAGTTAATAAGTTACCATTTATGCCTCCATATTATCATCTTTGCCTTGTGTATTAAATGTTTTAGGTAATTATTTGCTCTATAAATAGAGTGACAATATCATTCAACCGTCACTTGCAAAACCAATTACAAGTTTTGAGTTCTCCATGGAACGTCCAAAAGCTTTCGAGTTTGATTTCTCCACCCCAAAACAAGTTGATTCAAAAAATAATGGAAAACAAGAGGAACTTACTCCTCATTCTGCTTCCAAAATGCCCAAGGTGGATCTCTCTCTATCCATCGAGATCGGGATATCTAAAAAATTGAGATTTTCTTGCAAGTTTTGCAATAAAAGTTTTTCGAACGCTAAGTCCCTTGGTGGGCATCAAAGCGCTCATAAGAAAGAGCGTGCTCTTGGTAAGGCCAAGAAAACAAAGGAGATTCGTGCTGATGAAGAACTCGGTGGTGGGAGTTCTAGGAGCGGAGCTATGCTCAATCTTGACTTGACCCTCAAGTTGTGAGGGAAAAAGCAGTTATGACATTGTTAAGCGTATTTTACTAGATTGTACTAAGAGATAAAGTTGATTTCTTATTACAATCGAGTAATACGTTTAATGATTTGCAATCGAATAGAAGTAATGATGTGTTTATTACAAATTTATTTCTTTTTTCTATTTAAGTTTTTTTTGGGTCGTGTCCGGATTTATTTCCTTGTCTTTTTTCAGTTTCCTTTTCGTGTCGGGTCAAATTGCTCGGGTCAAGTTGTCCTTGGTTGTCGCAGTTGTCGGGTTTGTTTTGCTTGTGATTGCTATGAGTCAATCCTTTTAATTTATTAAATAAGCGACAATATTATATGTTTGTTCTAGCTAGCTTATCCATACTTTTATACTTTATTGTCTTAAAAAAATTGTTCAAAGATTTTTGAAGCGTGCTTCTTTGTTGAAGTTAAGCAAGATAGTTGGAGTCAATATATGAAATAAGGCTATAAAGAACATGCATGCAAATCCATGCACGTATTGATAGCAACGAAAGCAAATGAATAACTAATTAGAACTTACATAATCTGATAATATACATATACAGCAACTATCTCGTGTTGATTACAATTTCACAGTCATTATATTAATTAGGTTTAATCACATTTAATTAGGTACATATGTATGACATTAACTTCTAATAAACACGTCGACTCTAGCCAGCTGGATCATGTTTCCAGTTACATACATATTTCACCACTAATGTGCAAAAAAACTTCGGTCGATTGCTATCCGTATTACCATGTTTCCAAGCCTTAGTTTTTCGAGATCCGACGGGAATTGATTGTTATACAGAGGGACTTAAGAGCATTCTCAACTGTTTTTTAAAATCTCCTCTATAGCTATAGCCTTATACACCAATTTAGGCTATAATTTGAGATGTTGCACAACAGTCCTATAGATCTTTTTAATACAACTTATTAAAATATATTTTTTATTCTTTCATTTATTTAATTCCTCTACCAGAGATCAACTCTTCTTCTTCAAAGCGTCACTTGCCCTCCACCCCCTTATTTTATTATGGTTTTCATCCTTCACTAAGTTGTGAATCTCGACGAAAGACATCATCATAAGTCAAAATTGTACAGAATCGAACTCTTTGACAAGAAAAACGAAAACTTTGAATGAAAAACAATAATAGATTAAGAGGGAAGAACGGAGGAGGTGATTAAGTGATATATAATTGTTAAGGGGGATGCGGCCAGATAAGAAAGGGAACGGAAGAGGTGATTTACCCGTTGATGGAGACTGAAGGAGGAGATGAATAAATCAAGTGAACAGTGAGAGAAGAGCTTAAATCAACTTTTAGAAATGTGAAAACTAGAGAGAGAGAGAAATAGTGTACAGTGAAAGAGAAAAACATATGATGTAAGGTTTTGTTTATCAGTGAGCCCCACTTAAAATATGCCCTATAGTTTTTTTAATTTCTCTTTACATGTAGAGAGCTTTTGTATAATTTATAGAGTTGTATAAACTATAAAGTCATTGTTGGGTAAAACTTTTCACATTTTTGTATAATGTTATATATGTAAAGCGTTTTTATAGTGATAGTTGAGAATGCTCTAAACTTATTGTTCCAGCTCTTCAATTGTCAAAAAACAAATTTCAAATCACTAAGGATGAAACTTATTTATTCACATATTTATACTCATAAACTGTATTACTTGTTTAAAGATTTTCCATATTGTGATTATGTTTGGCTTATTATTACTATTTTATATTACCAATAGAGATTAAACTCGACGTATTTTTTATACATATAATAATTTGTAACTATGTTTTTAAATAATATTGAAGATATATAAAAATATTTATAAATGTATATAAGTAATTGGTTTGGTTTGGTTTGGTTCAGTTTCGAAACCACCAAAACATCGGTTTTTGAATTTTTTAAGTTAAACCAAACCAATAGCTAATTGGTTTGGTTCGACCGGTTCGGTTGGTTCAGTTTGGTTTTTGCTCACCCCTATTCTTATGTGAAAGTTACATATAAAAAAATATTTATTTCAGAAGCAACTGTTGGGGCACTTTGTCGAACATTTTCGAGAGGCACTTTGTCGAACATTTTCAAGAGGCATTTTTGGGATGGAACTGTTGGATAAAACTTTGTTTTATGGTTTTGAATGCAATTAAAAATTGTGAGTTTCAAAACTTTATTACCCCATTAAGTGTTACTCTTTATTGGAAAAAAGAGTTACAATAAAAAATTGCATAATATGATGGTTTCCAACCATTTTTTTTTTGGTAAGAGCTTTTCAATAAGCTTTTTATGGAAAAAAAAATACATGTCATCATACACACATTCACACACATACACATGCATACATATAGAGAGAGAGTACCGCACCACCAACGGCCCGACCGTGGCTCGGTGCCGTTTCCGCCGAGTCATATGTGATAGACGTTGTACCTTGGGAACGAAGTGCCCCATTTAGCCAGAAGCAGAGGTGGCGGAGCAAATATCGTTTAAGGGAAACTGTTTGCAGTTATCTCGTCTCAGATTTTAGTCCATTTCGGTATCATTTACTTTATTTTATGTTAAATCTTGTAATTGATATTTATATATTTGAGGAAACCATTTTCTGTTTATTTGTCCATTTCTTTTCCGTAGAAATTATTGTGTTTATTTACAACGTACCCAACAATCTTAAACGATATCCTTTTATGTTTCGTACGTTAATACAATAATTTTGGTGTTTGGATAAACAGAAAATTATTTCCGTGGCTAAGACAGTTTTTTTTGGAAAATCTTTTTCTAATAAACATTGGTTTTAAGAAATTGGTGTTTCCGGTTGAATTGTCGAAAGCGTTTTGTGTTTGTTTGACCTGTTTGGAGTTTTTGTGAAAATCCCTTTTTGTGGTTTTAAACCGTCCACGTTTTGTGCACAAGCATGCTTAGATATATTTTATGTTATATATATGTATTGAGTTTTGCATGTTTATGTTGGTTGATTTTTATCGAACCGTGAAATTAGTTCTGTTATTTCATTCATCTAGGTTACAAAATTGATAATACTTATTTGTTTGTGGAGTAATATTTTTCTACAGTTTAATGATATTCCATCTTAGACGTTTTGTGCTAGCTACATCTATGGTACCCATAGTTTTAATTATCATCGTTTGGATTTTAAGAAAATTTATATATTTGGCTTAAAACTTCTAAAGAGGACTTACTTCTAAAGCTGGTCAATAAAATGTAGTAGTAGTACTTAATTAGTGGAAAACTATGTAGGTAAAATTTGTATTTCATTAAAGTTGTGGTCAGAGACAAGAATATGTCAAAGAATAAATTATGGATTTTTGCTAGTAATCATACTATTACAATATCTTGTTAATCAGATTTTGAGGAGATGTGATTAGACTTTTCCTGAAACTCACATTCTGATGCTTGTTATAGATTGTTTTTATTTCTTCTGTGGCTCAGTGTTGGTGGTTGATTATAAAAGTAATTTAACCAAAACTGCTTAAACAAATAGGACTTTTTGCAGCCACGTGACAAAGGCTGCAATACGTTCAGTCATTCCTGAATAGATTTGGAAATATTGAAAACTTTTTCTCGCATGAAAGAAGTGTAAGCAGTTGCCAAGCATGTTTAAACCGGGCCATTGTTTCCAATTTTTGATTACATGTGTTTATGCCTGTTTTAAAGGCGATATGTTTATCTGTTAAATATATGAAACGAGTAAGTAATGGGCACCATTGATTATTGTCATGTGAATAATTCTTTGTAACATATGAAACGGCAGTTGGTAGTAAACTTTTGTGGTTTTGTTGAATGTGTAACCGTTTTAAAGTCAGAAAATAATAGAGTTTAATTTTGGACTTAAATGGTGATTAATTTTTTGTAGTAATGGTTATTGAGACACATTACGAAATCGTTTCTTTTTGAACTATTTTATATTATAAGTAATTTCGTTACATTATATTGTTAGTGAATTTTATACATGTTTTGTTTTCATGTTAATAAAATAATAACAATTTCCAATGAGTATTTGTGTAGACATGGATCTCTACATGGAATTGGAGGATTGGTGATAATTCGAAACAGTTCTAGTAAAAGCCATTAAATTGGGAATTACGACAGAACTAGTTTCGAAATAGTTCTTGTAAAACCATTTTCTGATTTTCAGAATTTGGGGCTTACGACAGAACTGGTTGAATTCTGAGATTGTTCTGTGTAAAATCAGATTTTTCTGGTGTTTACGGCTGAATAAATCTTTCAGAATTTGATAATCTTTTTCGGGAATAAACTAGAATACTCTTCCAAAATCAGTTTCTTGAAACCATGCGTGGTTATAGAAATTTGGTGTTTGCGAATGAGAAATTTTAGTTTCATTTTTCGAAATTAGATTGTGCGTGTTTGTTATTTGAGATAACAAACAGTTTCCTACGGGAAATGTCCGGAACACAGTGGGTGCTGAAACTAACCAGAACATTGTGGGTGCCGGTGTAACTCCTATTAATTTTGCATTAGTGCATATTAATGACGGAGGTTACAAATTTGAAACCACCATTATTAAAACCACTAATGTGGTGATATAATGGGTGATATCCTTATTAATTGTGATTTATTGCAATTTAATTTGGAGGGTTACAAAATTTATAACGGTAATCATTAATAAGATTAATGACGAGTATTTATAACTTCTCATTAATTGTGATTAATCGCAATTTAATTTGGAGAGTTATAAATTATTGTAACGACAGTCGTTGTTGGCATTTATGGAGAGCTTTATTAGCTATCTACGAATTGCAATGACAAATCAGTTACATATTTGGATGAAAGGTTATTTAATAACCGACTTGATTCATCCAAGATCAAATAATTTGATGATTAACAAATTATAAATGGTCGTTGAGTTTATTTTAAGAATAAACAAATATCGGCTAATTTATTATTTGTTAAAATATTATCTTATTTATTTGCTGAAAGAACATTTAATAATTTGTTGAAATTAACATCTTATTTATTTGTTGGAAAAACATTTAATAATTTGTTGAAATAACATATTATTAATTTGTTAGTAAAACATATTGTGAATATGTTGAGCTTGCTATTATTGAGAATAGTAATGTAGTAATATTATATTACTATTATTGGGGGAGAACCCCAAAGGTCCCACAAATGTGGGGGTAACCCGTCGATCCTGTAGATCGAGAATCTAAACGTACCTGATAACGTATGCGGGCGAGTGGGAGAATATCTAACGGTTTATTGGTATGGATTTAAAACGTCCAAAAATAAATGATATTGTTCATTTACCATCTTGAAACCGATTAAGTTTCTCTATAACAGTGTGTATGTTCTGAGTGAGGACAAATGGAATGCACGAACTGTGGGGGCGTTAATGTGTGGAAACGTTTGGAAATCCACTAACAAGTGCAAGCATACAAATCTGAATCATGACTAGTGGTTTTTAAAACCTAAAGGGCAGTAGCCTTTCGGTAGCCAAAACACTAGGATCAAATTGTGATAAGTTTGCTTTTTTGTGGCAATACATGAGTGACTATTTGTTCAAAATGATCATTTTAGTCGATACTCTTGTGGTCAATAATGACATGTTGAATTATTCAACCAAGTCACTGATTTGACATGATATAGTAGGTGATAAAAATATAAAAGCTTAAATATTTTATTTTTCTAAATCTTTTATTTAAATTGAAACACAAATATGAGTTTGTGTTTGAAGCAATGTATTGCTAAGTCTTCAGTTCGAAGTTTCGAACGGAGTACATAACCAAATGGTTCGATGCATTTGAGATGAGTGCAAAAACAAGAAGGGTTTAAAAGATATTTCCTCAATTTATTGATGGATGTATTAAACACTGATATGTCTACTTGATGAGAAGTAAAGATAAATCAGTCGAGATATTCATTCAAGTAAGAATGAATACGTGAATTTTATTGTTGAGGATTAAGGCTTGTCAGAAAACATGTTTAATCATGGGTGTTCTGTTGTGTTAATCTACCAACTTTAATCCAATGATTAAGTGTTAATCATTAAATGATAGACTATTTTTGGAAGTGTTAGATATTGTCTAACTAGTTCCGAAATGGTATATTCACATGGATATGAATACATGATCAGTGTGATTGAAACGGTGAATATGAGACACCGTTCACATAATTGTGTTGATGGAATGACACCAATCGTTAAAGAACGACTTATTATGCTCTCGAGCAAAAATATAGTTCTTAAACGATGAATATCATACTGATAAGTTCAGGATTAAACTTTGAATTTGTACGGGAAGTGAGCTTTCCGCAAGCTATGTATTGAACAAACTATCGCTTAGGAAGTTGGACCAAACAGTCAGAATTATAGAAGGCATGGTGCCTGACTATAAGTTCGTGAAAGTTTGGTGCTACCTAAGAAAGGTCTCAATCTTGTTCCTTGAATGATTTGGATAGGATCGAAAATGGTAGATTGTGTGTTAATCAGATAAGCACAAAATATAGTGCTGATCGGTTTCTAGTGCATAAGGCATATGACTTTAAAGTGCATATAGAACATTGTTCTATGCCCGAGAAGCATATTTTCAAAAAAATAGATGTTTTCCGCAAAACTCTAACGCCTGGCGAGTGTGACCAATACGTTGAGGGTTCAAAGCATTACGCTACCCAAGACAAGTGAACACTCAAACGGTGCTGGAAAAATGTGGAAAGTGAATCTTTTAAGGAAGATGAAGTGCATCGGCATGGTAAAAGGGTAAGAAATGAAACTTCCTTTGTCCCTTGACCTTCATGAGTGAAGGTGAATCGACGACATTGAAATAATCAATGTTTTTCCATATAATGTGTGTTGGCCCGTGTGCGGCTAAACCTTAGAGGGGGGAGGGGGGGGGGGGGGTGAATAAGGTTTAGGCGTTTTTCGCCTAATTAAAAAACTACGCAACTAACCACCCAACTTATGCAATTTTGAGCTTAATCGTTTTAACAAGAGTTAATGAATTGCTAAAATAACTAAACGCAAGCAATAAATAAGCAAGATATAAGTTGCGGAAATTAAAAGCAAGGGAAGAAAATGACACCGTGATTTATAGAGGTTCGGCAAACGCGCCTACGTCCTCTCCTCGGTACTACCGAGTATTTCACTAAAATGTTTCTTCCGGATTTTACAAACCCTATCGAGCTCAATCGACCTATTGGCTCACCCTCTATCCGGGGTTCCTACTCTTGATACAAGTGCAAGAGAACACGACTATGAGTCAACGACTCCCCCTCAATTTATGAGTACCCGAATGAAAAACCTAGAGCTTTTAAGCTTCACTTGCTTACAAAGCCTCTACCCGTTCACTCGCTCACAAATGAGTTTATAAAACACTCGATACAAATTTGTTACAAAAATGTAACTACACTCACTATTCTAATTGCTTCTTAAAAAGCTAATTGGTGAGTTGTTGATGATGATCGAGCTTGAATCTCTTTCTCTTTGATTTTCCTTTTTCTCGAATATATATACACCAAAATGGTGATATTAGGGTTTTTAATGAGAGGTTGAAGGAAGTTGATTGGTATATTAAGATTGGTTGGATTTGAAAGAGAGATTGGGTGGTATTTATATGCCAAAAGGTCTGTTTTTCTGTGTTATGACCGTTGGCAGTGGTTGAGGCTTTTGTTCAGTGGTTTAAGCTATTTTCCAGAAAAAGCTGAAAGCTGTTTTCGAAAACTGCAGAAAACGATCGGTCGTTTTCTTCAGTCGATCGGTCGTTTTTCAGAAACGATCGGTCGTTTTTATACTGGACTCACTGGAATATTTTGGACCAAAAACGATCGGTCGTTTTTGTCCAGTCGATCGGTCGTCTGTAATTCTGGTCTCGTAAATCTTCGAATGCTCATAACTCCTTCGTTTTAGCTCCGATTCTGGTTCCGCTTGAACCGTTGACTTCGTAAACGAGTGCTCTTCCATTTTAAAGACCTGAAATATACGTTTTCTCTTTTTGGACAAGACAAGCATTATATCATCGAAGTCGTAAAATCATTAAAGACATAATCAAGGTTATAATCAAAATCATTATTGAACTCTAAGTTCAACAATCTCCCCCATTTTGATTATGACAAACTAATGATGATTTTACAAGAAAAAGATCTCCTCCATTTAAATAAAACGCATTTACAACAAATATCATTTTTCTTCCCCTTTGGAATTATCAAAATGCAATAAAAAATATGGGGTTAATGTGGAGGCTTTTATAACGAAAAACCAAGACATGAAAAATGTTATAAAGATGCATATGCCCCACCTAATCACATATATGTAAATATTAAAAATTAGAGTATACCGAATATGTGATGTCGAGGCCGCTCGCTAATGGCATTTGCATTGAGCGTTGCTGATTCCAAATAGGTGGTACCATTTGTTGGTATGCCTTCCACCTTTGTTGATTAATGGCACTTCATCCTTGATGGTGGAGTCGATCTTATGGACTTCCATGGCTTTTTCCGGTGTTGCCAACCACTTGTTGATTTTCTCCTTTTGGATGGAGATACCTACAACACAAGATTTGCCTTTTTGTCCCCAATTTCTTTTGGGGCCGGCATTGTTAGTGGCTTGGGTCTTTACTACCCATTTCAAATCGCTTCTACTAACACGGAAACGATAAGGGCATCTTGAAGAAATATGCTCATTTCTACTACAATGCACACAATGCTTAGACTTTTTAGTATAACGAGAGTTATACGATGTTTTGGAAAGGTTTTTCGGAGTATCCATTTTGGTTTTAAAACCTATACCTTTCCTATCATTAAAAGATTTTTGAAAAATCTTGGAAGTACACCCTTTAGTAAAAACAACCTCTTGTTTAGGTGGAATGGGAGTTGTAGAAATATTAGAGGCTTTAACGAGGCGGGTTTTGTTTGAAGTAGAACCAATGCAATCAAAACCTAAACCGCTCTTATCATTGAAATCTTTTTGACAACTCAAAATGTTATCTAAAACGGTTTTACCCTTAGAAAACTTTGAAATTGTTAAATTAAGTTTTTCAATGGAAATGACAAGATCGTTGTTTTTAGTTTTCAACGATTCATTCTCGGTTTCTAAAAGCTTGACCTTGTCATTTAAGTTAAAAGCGTGAGGACTTAAAACCTTGTTTTTGCTTTTAACTTTATCGAAGGCATCCTTTAACTCTTCAAAATTTTCTAATAAATCACAATCTAAAGAAGATGGTTTTGAAAGAGTTTTAGTAAGTCTAGAGACTTCATTTTTAAGAAAATTGATCTCGGTTTGTAAAGACTTATTATGAATGACGAGATCATTGTTTTTGTCTTTCAAGTCTTCCTTTTCGTCATCTATATCAAGTAAAGAGAATGACGATGTTGGAATAGACTCATTTTCAATTTTATCTCTTTTTAAAGATCTTATTTCTTCATTGAGAGAAGAATTTATCTTTTTAAGAGATTTGACCTTCTCTACAAGCTTAGGAAATTTTTCGGAATAAATTCCACACATATGAATAAGTTCATCCTGAGAGAATTCTTTTACCTCATCGTTGTCACTTTCGCTTGAGTGGTCACTTTCTCTTGAAGACGATTTGTTGGGGTCATTGTTGTCTTCCATGGCCATATAGCAACCAAGGTGCGCGACTTCATCTTGGTCGGAGCTATCGCTAGAGCTTGAATCGAATATCTTCTTCTTGGCTTTGCTCTTGCGATTCTTTAGGCAATCTCTCGCCATGTGTCCTTCCTTGCCACATGTATAGCAAACAAAATCGTTAGAATAAATTGAATTATTTGACGATTTACCTTTATGTTTGCGTTGGTCCTTTAGCTTTAGGACTTCCTTGACGATTCGAATGATTTGCATTGAATTTTTGTCGTCATTGGATAGCTCATCGCTCTCGTCACAAGTTGTTCCTTTGAAAGCTATCTCCTTCTTTTTCGAGATTGGCTTGTGACTATTGAGGGTGATCTCGTGAGTAATGAGTGAACCCGTCAATGCATCAAGAAAGTATGTGTTCATGTCGTGCGCCTCTTGAATTGCGGTGACCTTTGGTTCCCATTCCTTCGGCAAGCTCCGAATCACCTTTGAGACCATTTCCTTACAAGATAAATGCTTACCAAGAGATGTTAATCCGTTAGTAATAGTAGTAAATCTAGCAAGCATATCGGAAATAGTTTCACCCTCGCTCATTTTAAAAAGCTCGTAGTCATGAACTAAAATTTGGAGTTTGCACTCCTTAACTTGGTTAGTCCCTTCATGCATTACTACTAGCTTATCCCACATACCCTTAGCGGTTTTACAAGCAGAAATTTTGTTGTACTCGTTAGGAGAAACGGCACAAACAATAGCATACATCGCTTTGGCGTTCGTAGAGTAGGCTTCTAGTTGAGCGTTATCTAGGTCCTCTACGGGGATTGGGTTCTCACTATTTTCGGATTTAGGAGCGGAGTATCCTACTTTAATAATCTTCCAAAGATTAACATTATAGCTTTGTAGGAACATGCTCATCCTATCCTTCCAATAACTATAGTTTATCCCATCGAAATAAGGTGGAGTATTTGGGGATAAAACTATGCCGGATGCGAAATTGTAAAAATTAGCCATCGGAATCTTAACTCTAGAATCGTTAGATTCCTATATGCAAGAGCCTCGGCTCTGATACTAATTGTTGGCCCGTGTGCGGCTAAACCTTAGAGGGGGGGTGAATAAGGTTTAGGCGTTTTTCGCCTAATTAAAAAACTACGCAACTAACCACCCAACTTATGCAATTTTGAGCTTAATCGTTTTAACAAGAGTTAATGAATTGCTAAAATAACTAAACGCAAGCAATAAATAAGCAAGATATAAGTTGCGGAAATTAAAAGCAAGGGAAGAAAATGACACCGTGATTTATAGAGGTTCGGCAAACGCGCCTACGTCCTCTCCTCGGTACTACCGAGTATTTCACTAAAATGTTTCTTCCGGATTTTACAAACCCTATCGAGCTCAATCGACCTATTGGCTCACCCTCTACCCGGGGTTCCTACTCTTGATACAAATGCAAGAGAACACGACTATGAGTCAACAACTCCCCCTCAATTTATGAGTACCCGAATGAAAAACCTAGAGCTTTTAAGCTTCACTTGCTTACAAAGCTTCTACCCGTTCACTCGCTCACAAATGAGTTTATAAAACACTCGATACAAATTTGTTACAAAAATGTAACTACACTCACTATTCTAATTGCTTCTTAAAAAGCTAATTGGTGAGTTGTTGATGATGATCGAGCTTGAATCTCTTTCTCTTTGATTTTCCTCTTTCTCGAATATATATACACCAAAATGGTGATATTAGGGTTTTTAATGAGAGGTTGAAGGAAGTTGATTGGTATATTAAGATTGGTTGGATTTGAAAGAGAGATTGGGTGGTATTTATATGCCAAAAGGTCTGTTTTTCTGTGTTATGACCGTTGGCAGTGGTTGAGGCTTTTGTTCAGTGGTTTAAGCTATTTTCCAGAAAAAGCTGAAAGCTGTTTTCGAAAACTGCAGAAAACGATCGGTCGTTTTCTTCAGTCGATCGGTCGTTTTCAAAAAAATGATCGGTCGTTTTTCAGAAACGATCGGTCGTTTTTATACTGGACTCACTGGAATATTTTGGACCAAAAACGATCGGTCGTTTTTGTCCAGTCGATCGGTCGTCTGTAATTCTGGTCTCGTAAATCTTCGAATGCTCATAACTCCTTCGTTTTAGCTCCGATTCTGGTTCCGCTTGAACCGTTGACTTCGTAAACGAGTGCTCTTCCATTTTAAAGACCTGAAATATACGTTTTCTCTTTTTGGACAAGACAAGCATTATATCATCGAAGTCGTAAAATCATTAAAGACATAATCAAGGTTATAATCAAAATCATTATTGAACTCTAAGTTCAACAATGTGTATATGGAAAGATGCCATCAACAATGAGGTTTATAGGCACGTGAGAAATAAAGTCAATTACTTTAAGTAAAACTGACGGTTTTGATAATTTTAATGTCTATATTCTAATCTCTATAAAAAAGGACGCATCATTAATTAATGAGAACATGTATTTTATAAATGGAGATCTAGAGAATTAGGAACAACCCATTGGGTCGTGGTTCCATGTAAAGTAAGCCAAGGTGCGAAAACTTGTTAAGTCGTTATATGGACTAAAACAAACACCTAACTTATCATAGGTAGTCTCTTGTGCGTCAAGAACTGCACTAGACCAGTTATAGCCAACTCAGTGAGCAGACTCAGTAGGTTTGCCAATGAGGCTTCTCAGATACATGAGGTATACTGCCAATCATGAACTGCGTTGTACGAGATGTCCAAAATGTTTGGAGGGTATTTAGATACCAAGTGTATCTCGAACTTTAACAGTACAAGGTCCATTAGTGGATATGTTTGTACTTAAAGAGCTTACAGTCTTATGGAGGTCTGTAAAAAAGACCTGCATAGTTGGAGAAACTGTAGAGTTAGAATTCATAACGTTGAATCAAGCTACAGAAAAGGCAGATTGGCTGAGAAGTCTTGGAAGGTATTCCAAGTGGCCAAAATCTGTTCCCGCAATAAACGTGTACTGCTGCAGTCAGTCAGTTATTAAACGGGATCAGAATAATTTGTATAATGGAAAGTCCCGACAAAGTCATGACATATTCGTCGGAGACACAAATCCGTAAGAGGAATTGCTAGCAAAAATTATGGTATCCCTAGACTTTGCGAGGTCTAAGGATAATAATGCGGATCCATATACAAAATGCTTGACTCGTGGAGGAGTTGGAGCATCATCGAGGGAAATGGGGTTTGAAGCCCAATAAATTGGAAAACTTCGCATAGGTAACCCAACCTGAACTAGAAACTTCAGTCTCGGGTTCAATGGGAAACTGAATTGTGCGGGTAACCGAACAAAGCACTCGAGAACATAAGTTCTCAGCCCATTTCTATGATGAAAGAGTGATAGACCTGTACCATTTTAAGGGTGAGCATGATGCTCTTAATGAATCAAGTATCTCGAAGGTCGAGTGGGGTGAGCCAGGACACCCTTGTCTTGAAAATCACCTATAACGAGTGTGCATGGCCGATACTATGTGATGATCTAGGGCTAAATCACTAGAGCACTCGGTTGAATTTGCCAAGGCAGTCCAGGGCCAAATATGGACAACAACCAAATGACTTAGTAAGTGGTGTAGAGAGGACACTGTGTGAGTATTACCCTGGTATGCACAAACGCTAAAGGGTTCAAGGCTTTAAGGCTACCCAATAGTAGCATATCAGATTTTACATCACTATGGCAGGTTCAAGGCGCGCGCTACCTGTCCTTATGCAGTGAATTCTCGTGGTTCTCTCGATTGCACTTAGTTGCACTTTGCATGTTTTATAATTGCATTCATGTGGGAGATTGTTAGATAAAACTTTGTTTTATGGTTTTGAATGCAATTAAAAATTGTGAATTTCAAAACTTTATTACCCCATTAAGTGTGGCTCTTTATTGGAAAAAAGAGTTACAATAAAAAATTGCATAATATGATGGTTTTCAACCATTTTTTTTTTTGGTAAGAGCTTTTCAATAAGCTTTTTATAGAAAAAAAAATACATGTCATCATACACACATTCACACACATACATATAGAGAGAGAGTACCGCACCACCAACGTTCCGATCGTGGCTCGGTGCCATTTCCGCCGAGTCACATGTGATAGACGTTGTACCTTGAGAACGAAGTGCCCCATTTAGCCAGAAGCAGAGGTGACGGAGCAAATATCGTTTAAGGGAAACTGCTTGCAGTTAACTCGTCGGACTTTAGTCCATTTCGGTATCATTTAATTTATTTTATGTTAAATCTTGTAATTGATATTTATATATTTGAGGAAATCATTTTCTGTTTATTTGTTCATTTCTTTTCCGTAGAAATTATTGTGTTTATTTACAACGTATACAACAGGAACTCGGGTCCCCGAGAAAAGAGATAGGCTAAATATTAATGACCAAATGTGATTCTGGTAGTAAAAACCAGAAAGAAATGATGGGGAATGATGGCGTGTGTGGGCGATTTGGAACTGGCGGTTGGAGATGAGAGCGGACCAAAACATTGACACGGTTTTGAAAGTAATGAGAGGCTTCGCACAGGAACAAGTACAAGTATCTCGGTCAGAATTAGATCAGTATTACCCAACACTTGTTCTAAAGCTGTATTAACCATACTTGGTTGGATAACGAATTAAATTATTAACTGGGCTCACTGCATAACAAAAAAACATTCGTTCGTTGGTACCAACAAATAATTAAGTATTTCTTGGATTAATATAGAGCCACCAACATACTCAACAAAGGGGTTTATGAAACTGCTATGTATAGTAATAGTCTATGTAAGAATAATTTTTTTATAAAAATAAAAATGTTTGGCTTTTAACTCGTGCAAGTTCAAAATTACAATAACCGGTATATTGTAATATTTCATAATTTTTTATGGTCACGACTTAACAAATTTGCATCCATATATAAATAAATTGCATAAAGTTGTAAAATTATATATATGTCGTTACATTAAATTTAAGACGATTTAAAATATTTATCGGTGATATTATATTGATTTTTTTGGTTGTCACCGTATACTTTAATTTGCGGATACGTAATAACTCGTGCACGTGAACATTTTCTTCTTGAAGGCAAAATAATTTGAGTACGTTCAACTTTAAGTGTCATTATATAAACTTGATTTAAGTAGAAAAAGGAATGAAAATATATGTTGTATTATACCTAGTATTTATATATGTAAAAAAAGTTTTAGATAAATTTTTAAATGATTTTCCAGCTTTTTAAATATATGTAGTTAATTTTCCAAATGCATATGTAATTAGTTAAATTTTATTAAATTCATAAATATGTTAGTTTCGTGATTTTTCAACTCTTTTGAATTTATATGTTTGACTTATTATATAGATACATACATTTGTCTCTTGAATATTTGTGTTAATTAGTTAAATTATATACATATATACATTTTATTATGTGGGACTTTTTTTATTTTTATTTTTATTTTTTTATATATCAGTTTTTATTTAAGAATAACTTGGTTATAAGAATATTTTCTTTCGGTACCGAGTTTATTACTATAGTGAGATTCTATCTATTAGCAAGTAAAATAATGCTTTACCCACTAATGTTTTACCCAGTACCATGTATTACAAAACAGAATTATTTGTTAAATTACAGTTTCTTCATCCATATTTTTTATGTCAGGAATGCAGGATAACAAATCGGCTTGTACATACAGGGTACTATTTTTCACAAAATTTTAATAAATTACAGTACTACATTTAGGTTAAAGAGCATGTCCGGTGTCGTGCCAACACGTGCACAAAATTCGACCCAATTAATTAAGTATAGGGCTTTAGACTAATTTTTTCGTCTTATAAAATTTTCAAATTAAAATCACAATCAAACGTAGCCAAACAGAATCTTTACGTTTTCTATTATGCCAGTTTTAAGAGCAATGAAAAACAAAACAAAAGAACATCAATAAATATAAGGGGAAATTCCCATTAGAAACATGCATTGGTATTTCATTTAATAAATTTTTGGTATTGGATATTAAAGTATTAAACTAAATTAATTTTCTTTTAATTGCAGTGGGAACAAAACCTAAAAACCAGAATCAAACGGAATCTTTACAATTTCTACTTTGCTAGTTTTATGAGAAATGAAAAACAAAACCAATGGGAAAAATTGTAGTTGGGGTACAAAACCAAAAAACAACAACCCAACGAAATTTTTACTCTAGTAAAACACAAATGTATAGAATACACTAATGTTTACATGTTATATTGATCTTATATGCTTATAGCATTTTTCGTTGCTCTTTATGGTGAAATTTATACCAAAATGAAGCCTAGGAAACCATTTGAGGTTTGAATCTATAAACACAATTACAGAGATAAGTCTTACTCTATTTAGGGAAAGGGCACAGTAATTTGAGCTTTACTTAACTATCTATTCATTACTGAACAAAATTTTGTCAAGGATATGTAAAGTTCAAGAAAAAACAGAAATATAAGATAATGAAGGAAATAATATCCCAATTTCAAAGCCAATTTTTGAGACAGTGAGATGTTTTGCAATTTCGTAGTGAATTCTGCCAAAGCATGAAAACTTTGCAACACAATTTTTTTCAGGTTATTTCATTCGGAAGGGAGAAACGAAAAACTTCCATAATAACCTTGATCTTTTTTCACAATGCCTTCCGACCTCCGTCATTTTTCTGGAGACATCTTTGAAAGATGTAACAGAAAAAAATTCGTATCAGAATTGCTGAAGTCTGGGACTTCGGAAATGCTCAGCCTGAAATCACTGAAAGTGATCCTCCAAATTTCTTTTCAAATAAATTTACGCAGAAATACGTGTTTGACAAGGATCGGAAACAGAACTACTTAATCAGCAAACTATACAAACATCACATATCAAATGACAAGAGATGTGTGGAGAAATGAATGGAAGACGCTAGTCCTGTCTCAGAAGTACCTATGATAAATATAGTATTCGGGGGGGACTAAGGAAAAAGAACCAAAGAAAAAAAAAACTCTGATCGAAAGCTATGACCAAATAATACTAATTTTGGTTGAATAATAACTTATCCAAAGAAAGCAGGAAATATGGATCATACACATAATATTAATGTTCTCCACTCTCCAGGAATGATTTAGGTCAGATAAATCATGTTCTCTATCTACAAACATAGCCCATTCTGTTGCTCATAGAACATATATAGAGGCAATCTATAAGAAGAAAAATGTTTTTATATGATCATTAACAGAAATACTAATGTAATTCACACGACCCAATCATGTTTACTTATCACACCTGAGTCTGAGTTTGTCAAATACCGTCACACACATTACGTCAAAAATTTATACAATCTTAGAGGGATGAGGAACTGCCACTGTCTTAAATTGTAATAGAAAGGGACAGTTACAACATTCTTGATAGTCTCAAAATTACAAGAAAACTCACAATTTTTCATGCGGCACCTGTTCCTCAGTTAAGAGAAACCATTTTTTACTGCAAAAGATGTTTTAAACAACAGTATTTGCTGCAATTCAGGACTAGATTTAACTACCTGCAACAACAGGTTCAATTAACCAAAACAAAAGCATCTTTCCCTTCAAGTTAACCGCTCGGACGAGACTGGAGCCAAACACTGAATGAAAGGATGCAAATCAATATACGACTTTAAGCACTGATAGTCTTCAAATTCACCAAGGACCTTAGCAATGGTAAGATTAGCATCCTTGTCAATCCAATAAATGAGAATTTTCCCAGGAATGCCTAACACAAAACTGAAATTGTCCTTGATGGTCTCGCGTTCTACGGACAACACCGAGTATCTCAGCCTTCCTTGTATATATGGTGAGCTCATCTCGGGAAATGCAGACACTAATGGTCCAAGGTTGAGCTGAAATTTTGGATCCCATGAGTTGGAGACTTTATTCATTTCAAAAACATTGAAATGCCAAGCACCTTTTTCACGAAACTTCACAAGATGTAAACTGTGTCCACATTCTCCAAAATATGCAACCTTTCCTTGTCCACAGATGTGAACTGAAGTGAGCTTCTTTTCCTCAACCATAAATTGAATGTGCAAATTCTCTTCACTTATCAAATTAATAGCTCCGTTCCAAAACACCAACCTAGTATCACAAAATCTCCAATCCCCCGGGACTAGGAAATTTACTTCTTCGTATGATTCATTTTCCGATGAGAAGATATCGAAAGACACAAATTGCTCATCAGATTGCCCATAAGTACACCCAAATTTCTTCAAGTTTACAACTTTGTAGTGGCCTGGTTTTGAAGGATCGAAAGCCATGAAACAGTATAGCATACTTCCATTTTTAAGTGGGTTAAACGGCTCAGGAAGAAGCCTGTAGTCTCCCGTCGTGGGATTCAAAACGCTGAGAGCCCTTTTTTTCGGGTTAAAACAGAGGAATAGACCATTGCAGGAGTCTAAAATCATGATTTCAGTAGATTTTGTAGGGGCGCTTTGTCCAAGATTTTCGAGAGGCATTTTTGGGATGGAACTCGGGGACCCGAGAAAAGAGATAGGTTTAATATCAAATGACCTGGGATCATTGTAGTAAAAACCACAAAGCAATGACGGGGGATGATGATGTGTGTGGGCGATTTGGAATAGGCGGTTGGAGATGAGAGCGGACCAAAACTTTGACACGGTTTTGAAAGTAATGAGAGGCTTCGCAGGAACAAGTACAAGTATCTCGGTCAGAAGATCAATATTACCAAACACTGTTTCTAAAGCAGTATTAACCATACTTGGTTGGATAATGAATCAAATAATCAACTGGGCACACGATATAACCAGAAAACATTTGTTAGTTAGTACCAAACAATAATTATGTTCTTGGATAAATATAGAGCCACCAACATACTCAACAAAAGGGGTTTATGAAACTGCATTCAGTACCGTGTATTACGAAAAAAATCGATGTTTTACCCAATACTAGACTAAATTACTGTTTCTTCATCCATACTTTGATGTCAGGAATGCAAGATAACAAATCGGCTTCTACATATAGGGTACTAGTTTCTCAAAAAACAATAAATTACGGTACTATATTTAGGTTGAAAAGAATGTCCCGTGTCTTGCCAACATGTGCACAAATTTCAACCCATTTAGTTAAGTATAGCCGTATAGAGTTTTACACTAATTTTTTCGTCTTATAGAACTTTCAAATTAAAAGAAAATAGCGTTCCTAGGAATTTGGAGTCATTTTTTGAAAAGAACACCATCAAACGCAGCCAAACGGAATCCTACGCTTTCGATTATGCCAATTTTAAGAGTAATGAAAAAGAAAACAAGAGAACATCATAAATAGAAGGGAAAATTCCCATTAGATATACATGCATTGGTACTTCATTTAATAAATTTTGGTATTGAATATTAAAGTACTAAACTAAATTAAATTTCTTTTAATTGCAGTGGGAACAAAACCTAAAAACCAGAATCAAACGGAATCTTTACATTTTCTACTTTGCTAGTTTTATGAGCAATGAAAAACAAAACCAATGTGAAAATTTCCATTAGATACATCCATTGGTATATATTTCAAAAAATTTCTTGGTATTTGGTATTAAACTGAATTCTTGGTTATACAGGACACCAACTAGAATTTCTTTAAATTGTAGTTGGGGTACAAAACCAAAAAACAACAACCCAACGGAATTTTTACATTTTCTAAATTACCAGTTTTAAGAGAAATCAAAGACTTTACAAAAACAAAAGACATTAAAATTCCCATTAGATAGTAGACACATGCATTGGTATTTCAACTTAATTATTTTTGGTATTGGGTATTAAACTAAATTCTTGGCTATACAGAACACCAAATTGAATTTCTTTAAATTGTGGGTACAAACTTAAAAACAATAACTTACATTCACAGTTTTAGGAGAAATGAATTGCAAAACATAAAGGCATTGATAAATATAAATATAACTGGGTAATAAGCTAAAAAGCTTCTTAAACAAAGAATAATTTAAACAAATTAAGTAACTTCACAGTATCAAACGATAACAAAAGCTAAAAAGATTTAAAGATTATCAGATGATCAGCGATACTAATTGTACATAAGTTGAATCGCTAAAAATAAAATAAAATAAAAGACTTACATAATTTAAAGATGATATATTCTAGAGAGAGAGAGAGAGATATGAAGATGGTTTCAGGCTTTCAGCTGTTAAACCAGAAACAAGAATTCTAAGCAGTGTTATTATTTGTTTTTCTGATTTATTTATTTGATATACTATTTATGCAGCAATTAATTTTAAATAAAAGAATTCATTTAAATTGTGACGCATTTACTATTATTTACTATTAACTGTTTTTGGGGGGGAAAACTATTCTGTTATCATTTTGGTTCCCAGCATTTTTTTATTTATTTCAATCATCATCTACCTACTTTCATCTAATGAAGGACCAGTCAATTTATCTTACATATCACCTATGATGCACATACCTTTTAAAATAAATAAAAGTATAATGTATGACATGTTCCGACATGACATCAGACGACACTCCATTCACGTGTCGGATACTTCAATTCTCATGTCGTTGTTTTATTGACTTGTGACCAAACAAACACTTTCCCGAACACGTATTGGACATTTTCTGAAACATTACGGATGCTTTAAAAACACAAGAATGTATAAGTTGTACTATTATAAAGAACCTTGGACTTTCAAATTTCAAATTTTATCGCCAAAATGAACAAAACATTTAGTTAAATTAATAATTATTTGTACGATTTGTCGCTAGAAATTAATATTTTGTAGTTTTTCTTGTTTTGTTAAACTAAATATATAGCATAAAACTATAAATATATTAATTCTCGTGTCATGACCGTTTGGTCCGTGTTGTGTCATAATTCTTAAAATTTTACCGTTCCACCATGACAGTGACATGTCATATCAGACGCATAGTATTTGTGTTAGGTAACCTATCAGGTAAATAGTGCAATTCCATCAATATCTATCGAATAGATTCAAAATATGATACTTAGTGACCGTAATTTCGTGAATTTATTGTTGTCGATCATTAATGGGACGAAAATTCTTAGATTGAGACACATATTTTTAGAACTTCAAAGCTAACTATGTACATACTAAAATGGTAAAAGACAATAATGCACTATATACAAAAGAGCCGTTTTACCATTTCGCTTTTATAGATATCATTGAAATAACAAATGATAGACAAAAGTTGTGTGGTGTCTTCTTTTATTTATTTATAATTGTTATAATATTATTTGCATACAAGTCATATTTGTGCAAAACTTGTAAGTGATTCATATTATACACATTTATTAGAAAATATTTAGTTAAGTTTTTTTTAACAAAAAACTAGAAAACATCAAATTCTTAATTTCTCTGTTTTTTTTTTTTTAGGTTTTATATCCAAAAATTAGCTTTTTAAAATTTTAAAAAAACTAGCAAACAAACCCCACTATCTTTTTTTTAAAGAAAACGGCAAAAAAGTATTAAAAAAAAAAAACAATTGCCAAAGAGGCCCAACACCAGATGTTTTAAACAAATTGATATTTTGACAACTTTATAAAAAAAAAACGTGATCTCATTTTATTTTTATTTTACCTTTATTAGATTTAACTCACTTCTATTTAGTCGAACAAGCATATGGCTATATAATTCTTTCTCAAAAGTTAATAATTGGTACAATGGAAGCGGGGGTACGTAGTAAGAGTGTAACAAAATCTGGTAATCTGTACCAATCTGCAAATTTTGCTGTTCCCATGACCTTACACGCTAATGATTTCAAGTTTTGAGTAACAAAAGCTCTCAAACTCATGTAGCTTGCAGTGTACTTCATTTAGTATTTGACTTAAAAATGTCTGGTTATGATATCTTAGATATATTTTTGAACATTGATCTAAGCAATTCATATTCAATCTCTGCAAAAATTACGTAAAATAATCTCTGCGTATAACGTCACTCGTATAATACTTAGACATGGGTACATAATTGGTTCACTCTTTAGGAGGGATGTGAATAAACTGACATAGGCAAGCATCTGTCGGTTATTACAATTTTTTTAATGAAAAACTATAAGAATCGTCAAAGTTATTTAGTTGTAAATTTTTTGTTCAAAAAATCTGTAAAATTTGACTTTTTATACCCCATTCGTCCCTAAATAATTGATCACTATTTTATTTTGGTACGTCCCTAAATAATTGACCAGTTTCCCTTTTTAGTAAAACTATTTGTTTAAAATTATTATTCTACCATTCACATATCAATCGTAAAAAGTTATGATTTGACATTTTTTTATATTATTGTGGACATTATTTTAACTTTACACACATTATTAAATTTCACATACTCCCAAACTTATCAATTAATAAGAGACGAATGGAGTATATTTTTTGAATATTTATTATTATTATTATCTTATAATTTATCAAAATAAATAATAAATACTTAAAAAATATATTTTAAAAATCAAATTTTACAGATTTTTTTGAACAAACACTTTATAAATAAAATAAAATGTTGATTTGTAAAAAAAATCGATTTTTATTTACAAATGCATATGAAGAAAAAAAAGCATAAAATGATTAAAACATGACCAAATCTTGTCCCTCTTGGTGGACTCTAGCCATAATTGACTCGCTCCTTTTATGTTGGGGGAATTAATGATAAAAATAAATCGCTCATCTTGCTATTCTATGATACTACTATTTAAGTATCGTGTTTACATTTAGGCAGATCATTTTTTAGCAGAATATTAAGAACTACATGTGAAGGTTAGTTAGCTTCTCCTTCCACATGTAGTTTACTTACACTGCACCTATTGGCTCTCCATATAAATTATAGCTACTCATTTTGCAAGTTTTTCTTTTGGTGAACCTCATTCTGTAAGTTCATCATTTTTAAAATATAGCGAAATTGATAAAAAAAAAAACATATTGCACCCTTAGCTTAACAATTTGAACCCGTAAATTACGAATATATTGGCAGTGTTATTTGATTTGGCATAGCATGCAACCTGCAGGAAATGTTTCTTTAGCAACCTTGCCTTAACAGCTCGGGTCCTTATTTAAGTCTGATCCGCCTTAATTTATGAAAAGTTCTCAAAACAAAGAATTATGTATATATCTCGAAAAATGAAATGTTTAGAAGAAGATTCTGCCTAAGGATATGCGCAAAAAGTTTCATTTTTTATACACAAAAATAGCCTCTCATAAGCTAAAGCCATTTTAGTAGCAGTAAACATGGAGGTTGCGTAAGCTTGGCATGCCTTTCCCCTCTGTCTAAGTCTTCTCGAACCTTCTGTCACCACCAATTCCAATGACTCCACCAATGACTCCACATTTGGTGCAAACATGAAACCAAATTCATCATCCACAAGAATAGTACCTTTCAAGAACAAAAAGGAGGAAATTGAGTCAACATTTGGAGGGTACTTAAATAATTAAAACGAGGAATCTAAAAAAAATCTAATCATATTGTTATCTGCTTGTTAGTGTTGGAGAGTTGATATCGATGATAAAGAGAGGTATTTAAGTGTAGCTAGGTAAGATCACTAGTCAAACTAGTGTAATTTTTTTTCTAAATACATAATTTAGAAAATTCAGTTAGAAACCACCTCTGAATCTTTAACAGAAATTCAAACTATCTGTGCATACCCTGTTAAACTTTTTATTTTTCAGTTTCTGCACCTTTTTCACACATATTTGACTGCGTAATTTACTTATGAAGCACATATAGAGGTAGTTACTTGAGCCTGATTATCTATAGAAAAACCCTTAAACCTATAGTTTTAAAACCCCCATTAAGCCCATTTCCAGAGCTATAACATATAGTATACCTATAGCTGTAGGCAAGCTCAAACTTAAAAAAACTAACTCCACTAATTTCTTTATCTGTATTACCACGCGACCCGAAGCTTTAGCACCAGGTGTGCCCTTTTTCTTTTTATACTATGCGATAATATATAGCAGGGTAGGATACAAGAGTTACTTTTGGGTACCTTTGATACTAGGAAATCGAGGGGCCATGACCGGTTTTCCAATCATCATAGCCTCCATGAGAGTAAGATCGAGACCTTGTGGCCTCAAAGTTGGGTTCACAAATATGTCTATTGCATTGTAAAAGGCTCGCAATTGAGAGGGGTTCATCGATCCCAGCACTTTGACTTGGGGGCCTAATTCCTTGTACCGTTGTTGCCATGGGCCTGTACCGGCTATAATCAAATAGACATTTGGGTACTTGGCTTTGAGAATTGAGAAGGCTTCGTAGAGTAAAGGGTGGCCTTTGTCTTTAACTAGTCTACCTGCGATTCCCAGAACCAAACTTGCATTTGCAGGGACACCGATTTTTAGCCTGTGTTTATGGTCCCAAATTGAGGGGAATGTGTGAGTTATTATTAGATCAAAATTAATATACCCTTACTGATAAATAGATTGAATAACGTAGTTTACTCTTATTTTCTGGAAAACTTCAGTTTTCAAATGTCACTACAATACCATGACAAGTTTCTGCAATGTCTTTTGATTGCCCTGGAAAGCTGAGCAATGTTTTATAAAATTGTGAATTATTAAAGCGTACCAATAGTTAAGCATGTCTAGTACAAATTCTGATAAGTTTCAACTATTAATTATGAAGGTAGTTATAGATTTTCTAGAGCCTATCTATTACGCAGGATCGAGTATGATTTTCAAAATATTAATATACATGCAAGTATGGTTTTCAAACAAGACAACATGTAACAATTGATTCACTTGCCCACAGAGTTATTCTAGCTTTCACATTTTACGCAATAACTTCATTATTATTCTTTTGTAGAACCAGTATAATCCAGGCCTTCTCTGGTTCTAAGGAAAACCTTGAGAGTTAAGACCAGATCAACGGTGCACCATCAATTTCGATGATACTGTGCATTGCTAATGTTCTACCCCGATTATCCATCACTGATAAGTGAAAAAGGCTAGATTGGTTGCAACTTTTGATGTCAAGTTATTTTGTTTTCTGTAATCAACTGTCTAAGTATGTGGTTGGTCATATTAACCCTGTAGATTCTTTGTTTTGTTTTCTGGCAAGAAAAGTAAAAGTCTTAAGAAGAATAACTATGTTTGATTCTGTATGCGGAACATGTCCTAAGTATGATTGTTTTATGGAAAAGTGAAAACAAAGTAGTAAAAGCTACCAACCTGAACTCATGCCCCAACCCTGAATCTTCTCTGAAATCCTCCTCATTGACACCATTAACAATCACATGAACCCTTTTACGAGGAATTTGGTATACATCTCTCAATATTTCCCCACAACTGTCACTTATAGCAACATGGTGTTGATAGTTCTTAAAAAATCGAATCTCACTCAACAACTTGGGAATCACACCCTGCAAGCTTAAGTTATACGCTGGTGAGATCGGCTCTTTCAACGGGCGTGTTAAATCCTGGAAAATTGTCGATTGCAAGCTCTCATACGCAATTCCATGCCATGACACTGCCAGATTGGGCAGCTTTCGTGCCAGAGGATGTGGGAGCGCCACGCTCTCTGAGTGGACCACATGGAAAGGGTCGACTCTATTCTCTTCCTCAAATAGTTCCCAAGCCTTGTTGTACCTCCACTTCCCTGGTTCACCCTCATGGCAATGGATAGTAGGTGAGGAGGTTTCTTCTGAATCGGAATATAAGATTGTATAAGAAAAAAATTACTTATACTAGGATGAAAAGATTGATTATGAATTTAAGATTAGTTTCATGAAATTGATAGGTTATGACTTTCTCTATGTAAGGAGTATAGTTATGTATATTCGAATCAAACCGAACACAATATTACTAATTTTTTGCTCTTTTTTTCTTTCTTTCTCTCTCTAATTTTTAAGTATTTAACAACCTGGATCAATACTCACGCCGCTTGAAGAAGTTGGGTTCTTGTTGTCACTTAGTGGTGATGTAAAAATATGGACGTCATGTCCCCGATGAGCCAAAGTGGTGTGGAGTGTATGTGCGTGGCGCTCCATTCCACCAGGTATTGACCCTGCAGGCCATTTTCTAGAAAATACAGCGATCCTTAGTCTATCTTGAGGCGGACGGTTTCCAGAAAAAACAAGGCGGTTCCAAGAAAACTGAGCCGACCTGAGGTCACCAGACCAAGTCGTAGAGACCTGTGCTGTCACCGAGGTGCAAATAGAGGCGGTTGGCGCGTGTAGGAGGAGGAGGGCCGGGATGGTAAACAGGACGATAAAAAAAAGCGTAGTGCATAAACTTGATTGGAATGAGAGTATTGGCTTCTTTGACTTGGTATTGTTGAAGGCCATTTGGTGGTTGTTTTCTGAACATTGGATTAGTGGGTTCATATATGTGATGCTAGTGTTGATTCTTTTGTCTTTCCTTTGGTATGAATACTTTGAAGTTGAAAAGTAAGAAAAAGTTTGGTATGAAGGGAGATAGGGATGCACTAATTGTGTGTTTGGGTTGGAGTTTTGTGATTTATTTTTTCTAAGTGCATTTCTCACGCCTCCATAATGGAAAAAATGTAGTAATATTTCATTGTACCTAACTTTTCGTGACTTGCTTCATATGCAAAAAACAAGAGGTACTTTTATAATTATGAAGGTCAATTTTCTTGTGTTCCTTATTGTTTGGAATCTATACTCTCTCAGTCTAATGTTTATAAAAATCCAAATATCAATAATTTTTTTATTGAAAATGCAGAAGATAGCAATTTATCGTTGCGGACACAACGGGAGGATATGATAAAACATTCATCTTAAAAAGGGGAATATTGAAGTCATAGATTCGGCAACGACCGGTGTTTTAAATAGCGTTATCGTTTCCACATCGTTTTTTCAAAAGATATGCTAAAAGCGCAAATAATATAGCAACGAAGTGTTTTATAGTGTAATTTCCCCCCTATTAATATAACAATATATGAGTACTAGGTAATCATATATTTATTTTAATTATATTAATGCTTAAATAATTAAATACAATACAATGTGTAGACCGTTATAATTAAACAAATACATAATCAAATACAACTAATTTGATCACAAGTCATTCTTTAATTATAAAATTTGCAAACAAAATATTTGCAATTCTTTACTTTCGGTATCCTAACAGCCAACTTAAAAGAAAAATAACTTATTTTATGTATCTTACTCTCTATAAAACAAGATAAAAGCTCATAAAATATATTAACTTTAAGTATGATTTAGTTGTAAACAAACACATATGTACAAATTTATTCATTCTTTTCCTAAATAAAATAAAAGCCCATAATCCAAAATCGAAATCTATAATATAGTATGTTTCTAGATAAAAATAAATAATAATTAGCAAATATTTAGACTTGAATATATAACTCATTTAGCTGATCTTAATTAATAAGGTAAATGACTGACTCTTTCATGATTGACCTCCATTCGGAGACGGTGGACATCGAGGTTGGGTGGCAGTGGATTAGAAATAGAGAGGAAGTGAAAATATCCGTTTTTTGTCTAATAATGTTAGGGTATTGGTTTTAGTGTTTACAAAAGAAAAAGACATCACAAACCAAAACGACGTAGTGCAATACTGTTTTTTTTTTTGTTTTTTAAATACTCGGTAGTTAGGATTTCGGTCCAAAATATCACATTTTTTGGACTTTTAGACCCAATAACGTGATTTTTTCGTTTTACCTCCCAAATAGCGTTTTAGCGTTGCGTTTTAAAAAAAAAAATCAATATATCGTATAACGTTACGCAACATTGTGTAGCTTTTTAAAACACCGGTCTAGACCATGATTCTACGTACTTCGAATTCTAAAAGACTTAACTTGTTATTTTGTGTAAATATGGAAATTTTAGTACCGGTGGGTCTTTGACCGTTATTTATTAATTTCCTTGCTTATGTTCATAAATAACATCTACTTGTAACCTAAGATCTTCCTTGCCCGTTTGTTCATAAGATTATAATTATCCAGTGGGATTGTTATATTGAAACAATAAAAATGTTAGTTATCTTCGTCAAGTAGATAGTCAGATATCAAATTCCTGTAAACCTATATACAAGTTTAGTCGTAAGCTCATGATACCTTATGTCTTGATCGCGCTTACATATAAAGTTTTAATGTTCATAAAAATGAGATGCCTGATATTATATATGTCATTTTTATATTTCAGGTTCTTTTTTCATAACATGGGAAAGACTGTAATGCCAAATTTTGAAAATTTCCGGAAACACACAGAAAAAAGTTAATTTTGCCAAAATTTTTGAGAACTTTATGACAGTTCCCACTTAATTGTATATGTGAGCATAACCCCAAACTACCCGCAACTGTGAAACGTTTTGCATCATAGCCCCATGAAATATGTAATGTTTATCAAGGCTTATTCGAGTTGTTGATTTAGAATCCTAAAAAAGAAGACTGTCAATTTTATTTCTTGTGCTTTCTAAAGCTACCATGAGCGTTGGATAGATTACTATCGCTTTTTATTTTTAAAACTTTTTTTTAGATTAGTCGAAATATTATACGATGCTCCGGGTAGCTCCGTAGAGCTCTCTCCTGCCTGTTAAAGCTCTTTAATGCCTAATTTTACTCATGTCTACAGTAAGCAGAATCAGGTTGCTGATGCTGTTGCTAAATTAGGTGTTGAAGGTGCAAATATTTTCTATGCATCTGCATTGGAGTTGCCAAGGAAAGTCTATAGCGTTTATCAGTTGGACACCCAAGAAATTCCTTGTTTTAGAGGTAAAGTTTACAATTTGTGATAGCCTATGATGCGTAGCTGAGGTGTGGTATTATGCCCGGGTAATCTATGGTGAACAGGTGAAGTACAAAGAAAAGAAGATTTAGTCTCTCAAGAAGTCTTGAAGAGCAAAGTTTATAATGAATTACAAGATTTGTGTCTATTTTGCTGGTTTTGCAATATGAGACTTGTCTCAAATTTATGTACAATTGGTTGTTTTATGTAGCAAATAAAGGGGTTTTTTTTTGCTTGCTACTCATGGGTTTTTCTAGTATTAATCTTTCCGCAATGTGAGTTTGTTTTTGAGCCCTAGTCTTAAAATCGCATTCATCTAGGAGTGAGGGAGTCATAAGGATAGGGGTACAAGGAGTAAGATTAGGGCCATCGAACCAAACTCATGTTGAGATTGAGAATGTTTTAAAAATTTAATGGGGGTAGCTTTTTTGTCCTTTGTTTGCTGCTCTTTAGGCTCATATTATTATGCTTATGTTTTCGATTTTTCTTAACGGTTTTTGTTGTTAAGCACACATGGAGGTTGTTGTTCCATGTTGAATATTGTCACTTTGGCTATGCAATAAAGGAGCCTGCTTGCCAAAAAAAAATGAAGCTCTTTAATGCCTATCGAAGCTATAACAGTCTGTCGGAGCCTCGTGGATAGATTTTAGGAATTTCGGGCAACCCGTCGAAACTATGTACAAGTGTACAACCTTTCAGAGCCTGGTTCGAGTTCTCCGAACCCTCGCTAGAGTTCTGATAAGCTTGTCGGAGCTATGGAGGAGCTCTGCCGACAGTGGGTAAGTGGTTCTTGGTGATACCCGTGGTAGCAGGTGAGAGTCGTGAGACCGTAAGAGTAATATGTTTGAGGTGAGTTTTTGAGTGATTTATATGAGAATTATAGTTTTTGAGAAAAAAAAAATGTTCCGAGTTACAATTTCTGGTCATTTTGGTCCATTGTACTATGAGGACCGTCATAAATTAAGAATTTGAAGCATTCACATGGTTTCTCCCTGCTATTATACTTCATAAAGACTGAATATACTTAGATTGATAAAATTGAGACATCAATCAACAAATTAGTAAATTTTCTGCAATTCTGAAACCGTTATGTAGTTGTAAAAAACCAAAATGGTATAGCAACTTCACCAATATTGAACGAGCGAAAAAATTGGAGACTGGTACACCTGAAAATATTGGTATATTTGCAGTCTATGACTACATATGAGTAGCTTACTAATTGTATTCATCTAATAGGGTGTGAGACAAAAAAAAACATTAAATACAAAGAGGGCATTGGAGCCTATGTTCTTGAGAGGTGCCTTGTTTTCTCAATAATGAAACATTTTCTTATTTACCATGGATTAGTTAAGAGTCGCACATTCTTGTAGACCGGTAAGTCTTGTGTTTTTCGAAATCTCGTTGTTTCATGTGTCGGTGTTTCTCACTTTTTCATTTCAGGCATTTTTTTTTTAATTAATGATGGAAAAAACTCACTCTTTATTTCTTATTGATTTTAAAATAAAAGTGGGTGAAAACCCCCACAAAAGATTACCAGTGTTCAAAACAAAGACTTAAACATAATTATAGAAAAAACTTATATGGTTGTCGCAGCAGCAAAACAAACTGCAGGGACCAAAACGAAATTTGACCAAACTTCTAAATGGATGGTACTTCTCTGTACTTGAAAAAACAACACATTGACTTCCCATCTTCTCTGTTCTTACCCCCAATCTAGCGAAACCCTAGATCCGCCGTCCGCGTCAAGGTTTTCCAAATTCCAGCACACTGTCTTTAGTTTGTTTACCCTCCTCCGCAACAACAAACTAAAGACAATGTGCTGGAATTTGGAACCGGAAACAATGCGTTTTCAATATTTTATGGTTCTAACTTTGGTTTCATATTTTTACAAGTAAAATGTGATAGCAGAGACCCATCCTTTTCATATTTCCAAGTTGAAGTAGCACATTGTTTTTTTTTTTTTTTTGTTGAGAACGTAGTACATTATTGACTCGTGCATTTTATACTTCTACAAGAAAGTAATTATATTTTAAAAAACCATGATAGATGGGAACGTCAAAATTATAAATTGTTTTGAGTCGTTATCAAATCCCTACTCTGAAGTAAAATATGTTAGAGCAAGTTGCAATTGATCTCCTTAATTAGTTTTGATGTGTATGAGATAAAATGTAAACAAAATAAATAAATAAAACTAATTGTTTGCAAATGTTTCGTACTGAACTATGTCAAGTTGGTGGCTCACCAGCCACCAGTTTAAGATAAATGATATATAATAACATGAATCATGAATGTGCTCAACCTCCAACTTTCCTTTGAAATTGCGATAAAAATCAAATAGCAATTAAATTCCATATTTAACGAGATATAGGATAAGTAAACCAAGTTTCCCAAATTTTCCGGTACACATCTCCAAAGAAAAGATGTCAAAATGTAGCACATTTAATACAACAAAAAGTACATGTTGTGGGGAGGGCCGATATTTTATCTATACTATTATTTTATGTTAAGAGCTCTTATGAGGTTTTGAAACAAATAATTAATTAAAACTCCTCTAATTAACATAAATTACAAATAGATAAAATATAAAAGACCAAAATAACTTATGAACGGTTAAAAAAGAAACAACCCCTGTCAAATATATATCTACCTCTTTCCAAAGTAACTGCCTTTTCAGTTTTCAGAATAACTCTTTTCCATCTTCATCTCACTATATATATTTTTTTGATAGCAAACTTCACAATCTGAAACTCACTGGTAAGATACTTTAATTTATTTTTAATCAAATTCAATTAATTCCATTTTTATTAGTACTATATTGTACTTTTTTTTATCAAAAATTTACTGTAATCTGAGTTTTTCCAGTAGAACAAACATTTGTTGTGCGAAAAGGTTATCACTAATCCACGCGTTACATCATGCATCGCGTGGCCGATGTGCGTTAGTATTATTAATTTTTACATGGGATTGTTTATTATCAAATCAAATAAAATATATACAACTTAACCCGCATAATATTTAAAAGTAACAGTTGTGGTACAACTTGAGTATAAACTTTCATTAAAACACTAACTTTGATGTTGTTACATTTCCTATCTCTGTGATGGTGCATGGTGTACATTTTGAAGTGTATATAATTCTTGTTCAAGAGTATACACATGCCCATATAAAGTGTATACGCAGGTATACACACAAGCACGTTACAACTTTGTCCTACACTTGATTAATAAACCAGTTTGGACTTCGAAATATTTATTGACATTAGGTTAATATTGAATGATGGTAGCAAATCCCTTAATTCTTTTGAGAGGGAGGCTATACACATATAGCTATAAAACTTAGGGATTGTTTGATTATACAGCTTGTAAGAAAATAAGTTGGATATTTGAATAGTGAGTGATAAGAAGGTGAATTCATTCAGCTTACAGTATGTAGGTTTTTCAAGCCAAAATCAACAAAAAAGTTCAATTTAAACTTGTTACCAACTGTAACAAATGTCCGTATTCATGGAATAATTTCAAAATCTATCACAAGGAGTTGTATATTATAATATATATTGATGCAAAAGCATGTTGTAGTAGGTATATACTAGTATGTTGTTACATTAGTCAAAGGGCAGCTCATCTGACACATTAAATCGCATAACTGAGAATGAATGATTATTCTTGGACTTTGTCAATCATTTAAGTTTGCTTTAATTTAAAAGTAGGATCGACATGTTGTCTTTTTTTTCCTGTCTGACAGTAGCAATTAACAGCATAAAAATCAGTTTTTCATTTATAATTCAAACAAGAGTATAATGCTATACGAAACGCATATTTAATTCGTCAAATAACGTGAAGAATAAGATAGTCCACCCATATGCTATATGTGATGTAGAAGTGTACATACATATATACCACATACTGACATTATTGATCACATACATCTTTTAAAATTTCCATTTTCCAAGCTAGTACAAATTTATCTCCTCCATTCCAAAACACTTGATTAAAACATTTTTAACCCTCATGGGAGATAACAGGCCAAGTTCATATAGTGATGGGATGCAAATTGAGAGGTACTATGAGCACAAACGAAATCCAAACCCTTATGATATGAGGTCATATAGTGTATCATATGTATCACCATATAATGAACATAACCATGTCAACGACCTGACTTTGAAGAGAGGCAAAAGCATGGGTAGATCTTCTTTGAAGCCGTGGGGTTTGAACGATCCCGAGTTTCAACGGAAAAAAAGGGTTGCTAGCTATAAAGTTTACACTGTTGAAGGCAAGGTGAAAAGATCATTTAGGAAGAGCATGAGGTGGATCAAGGTTTTCTTTGGTTACAGCTTTTGAAATTCAATGTTTCTTTTAATTGTAAACTGCAGTTCATCTGGTTGACTTACTTAAAGCTTACTTTTTCTGTTATCGGCTTGATTTGTTTTTTTTTTTTTTAATACGATAGTCGTAGTTTTTAGTTTTTACTTCAAAGATGCAGCCAAACATGCTTTTCAAAGGATTGATTTATTTGTGGTGACTCTTTATTTAATCGATATACTCATGTTGTTATCTCTTTATTCAGGTTTTAGCTAGTGTTTAATTTGTGCTTATCAAATTGTAATAGGATGCTGGTTGATTTGGCATCATTTAGCAGACATTTGTTGTGAATTCAACCTTATTGAAAACAGTAAGCTTGTATAGATTTTCTTTATAGCCAGCGGCGGAAATAGAATGTTGATGTGAGTTGAGGTAGAATTACGTATGTGAACTATTTTTAGTTATAAAGATACTGAAAGGTTATAATATTTACATTTTCATCAAAATATGTGGTAATATTTAGATGCTTTCCCAATATGGGGGTGTTTCGTACTTAGTTCTTCACCTGCTTATAACTCTCGGTCACTAGTATTGATGGGTGAGTTAAGATTTTTACCACCCGAATAATTATCTCCAGAACAAGACTTAGAAAGTATCTGCAAAATGAAATGACGTTCTTTCCTACTAATTAATTTTGTCAAGCATTCCTTTTGTAATGGAAATCCTTTTCGAAACTTTTATAAAAGGGAAACTAATTAAAGGCAAACGCCAAAAGGGTTTATGACAATCTTGGTCATGTCATATTGATAAACAAAAAAAGAATATGCATTTCTCTAGGCGGATCATGAATATTTGAGTTAACAAGAATAGAGTGGGTAAGGATGAGCAGCGGCGTAAACGAATTGAGCTCAATTCTAACATAACTTGCAAAATAAATAATGAAACGAATTGGAGCGGATTGATAAAATTTAAACGTCAACCCAATTCAACCCAATCCGTTACAATTAAAACCTTCACCCAACCCGCAAAATAAATTGTGGGTTGGGACGGATTGCGTTGAAATTGATTCTTAAATTTTAATTTTGATAATTTATTTTTCATAGTTTGCATAATTAACCTAAAATTTAAAATAAATTGAATTTTTCTAATGGAAATATAAATTAAACCAATCAAAATATGTTTACAACATTCGCAAACAAATAACAAAACTAAAATATAACAAAAATGGAATATTGATATATTGAAATACACATAATTTATATATAAATATAAATATACATATTTATAATTATATATATACATATTACGGGTTAGGGATTAATCCGTGGTTTGAAAAACTCAAATTTAACCCAACCTGCAAAATTTATAACAGATTGGGACAGAACGGATTAATTTTTTTTTAACACGCAAGCCGTCTCATCATGCACGGATTGGGTTTGAGTATTTTTCCCAACCCCTGTTTCTAAGATTCTCATCAAACCCCACAGCCATAGGCCCATAACCAACCTTGACAAAATAAAACAAAAGAAGACTAAAAACAGCAGAAAAATGCCAAAGATCGAAAATAACCACCATTGACAAAAATTGACCCGTTGTAGACCAAAAATTGAAAAATTGAAAAATGAAATTGAAAAAAACAAAATTACGAAAAAGCAATGTTGACCATCATGGACAAGAATTGACTGGCGTTGACTCATAAAAAATTAAAAGAAAACTCAAAAAATATATAATTCACAAAACTACAAAAAAAAAAGAGGTAAAAAAATGATTTAAAATACTCTAATGAACAGTCTGACAAAGTAACAATCTAAAACACACAATTTCTCAATTTAATAAACACAAAATACACCAACTTTTATTTAGAAACAAATCAATGAACATGAAATGCATCCAAAAGTGATTAGAAATACGGACAAAAAAAAAAGAACACAATTTTTTATTTATTAATAATCAATCTTATGAAGGGGGAAAACAAAGGAATAAAAGGTGTTTAATGATCACAAAATAAGAAAATGACTCAAAATACACAATTGAGTTCATTAGACTGTAACGACTGAATTTTCGTAGAAAAATACCATGATAAAAAAAAATGAGCTATCACACATCACCTATATATGTGAGTACATATATGGTATATAACTTAGCAGTATTCTCATTCTTATCACCAATGACTTTTAAAGTCGTGCGGCCAAGAAGATGACGAAATTCGGCCAAAGCGGACAGTATTAGTGGTAGGAAGCAGATGGTGACGGTCTGGTCAGATAGCGGAGTATTGGCGGTAGGAAGCATATGATGGCGGTCTGGTTGGAGAACCGAATCGTTATAATTGGTATCAGAGCCACTATCTAGCCGATGTGGGCATTGACAACCCCGAAAGGGCGCGTGCTCAACGAGAACATCGTGTCTGAGGGGGAAATAATGTAACAACCCGGATTTTCATAGGAAAGCATCGTAGTGAGATATCCCAAATCACATAGATATGTGAGAATATATATGGTATATAAGGTATGAGTGTATTTCTTGTTATCACCAACGCCTTTTTAAATACGTGCGACCCAATAAGCGAAAACGAAATTGTGCAAAAGCAGACAATATTGGTGGTAGAAAGCAAATAATTACGGTCTGATCGGAGAATCGGTTCGTTACAAACTGTATGGAAAAGATAGTCTAATGAAAAACTTACCAAAAAATACACGAAAAGGTTATTCAAAATTAATCTTTCCAACAAAAAATAAACAAAAGAGTGAATTTATCGACTTTAATATAATCAACATTAAATAAATTTAAACAACTCAAAACACACAATTTTTTTTATTATTAGGCTGCCTTGAAAAGAGTCTAATTATGAAACAAAGCGAAAAAAAGTAATCCTAAATTAGTCAACTAGTCAAGATTTTAATTTTTTTGAAACTTATTTGTTTCAAAATTATTACATTTTAGAGGTAATTTTACTATAAATAAACTTAGATTTTAGTGTACACACAACTATTACAAACTTAAACTGTTTGGGCACTTTCTATACAGAAAAAGTAATAATTAAAAGCTTGAAGGTACTATTAGCATAAATTATACGAAGTTATATTATTGCAGTAATTAAAAATCAAACAATATCAACGTAAACTTTTACAATACATGCATGATACACAAACTAGCGATTAAAACTATAAATCAATGTCTACCATTTTATATATAGCTATAACTTTCATTAAAACACTAACTTTGAAGTTGTTACATTTCCTATTTGTGATAATGCATGGTGTACATTTTGAAGTTGTTCAAAATAATAATATGCGGCCCATCTGAAGTGTACATAATTAAGCACGTTATGTCGTTACACAACTTTGTCCGACACTTGATTAATATACCCGTTTGAACTTTGAATAATTTATTAACATTATTAGGTTAATGAATGATGATAGCAAATCCCTTTTTCTTTTGAGAGGGAGGCTATACACATATAGCTATGAAACTTAGGGATTGTTTGATTATACAACTTGTAAGAAAATAAGTTGGATATGTGAATTGTGAGTGATAAGAAGGTGAATTCATTCACCTTATAGTATACGTAGTTTTTTCAAGCCAAAATCAACTAAAAAGTTCGATTTAAACTTGTCAACCAACTGCATTAAGATAAATAAAAATAAGAATAATTGAAAGCTGCAACCAAGAAAGGCCTTAATACACATGTTCGTATTCATTTAGTACAAGGAGATATTTTATGGGAAGAATCGTTTATTAGTAAATAAAAACGTATTTAATTTTTAAAAATCCAAATTGTCAAATCTTATTTATCATTTGGTACATGTAATATAACATCATGCAGTATCAAATTTAAAAACTAAGAGTAAAAATATGTAACATCATATAGCATATGCAGTAGCATCTGTAGTAGACTTTAAAACAGGTTTATGATATGTATTTTTTCATAATTAATTAATAATAATATGTATATTTTCATAATTTTTTCTATTTTATAATTATAAAAATGTAATGGGTATATACTAGTATGTTGTTAAATCGCACATTAAATACATTAAATTGCACAACTGAGAATGAATGATTATTCTTGGACTTTGTCAATCATTTAAGTTTGCTTTAATTTAAAATAGAGATCGACAATATAGTCTTTCTTTCTTTGACCGACAATAGCATAAAAAGCAGTTTTTACTTTTGATGGTTGTTTCCATGATAAGAGATGCATAATATTAATAGTATCATGGTTTATATTTATATAATGTTTGTTTATACAAAATGCAATTAGTATTATATATGATATAAAACTAATTATATTGTATTTTAACCGAATAAAAATTTATAACTAATAACACATACATTATATTACTCTTTCAAATAATGTAGAAGAATAAGAGAGTCCACTCATCGGCCATATGTGAGGTAGAAGTAAGTACATACATATACCACATACTTGACATTATTGACATACAACTTTTAAAATTTTCCATTTTCCTAGCTGATACAAATTTATCTCCTCCACTCCCAAAAACTTGATAAAAACATTTAACTCTCATGGGAGATAACAGACCAAGTTCATATAAAGATGGAATGCAAATTGAGAGGTACTATGAGCACAAGCAAAATCCAAACCCTTATGATATGAGGTCTTATAGTGTATCATATGTATCTCCATATAATGAACATAACCATGTAAATATTGACCTGACTTTGAAGAGAGGCAAAAGCATGGGTGGATCTTCTTCGAAGCCGTGGGGGTTGAACGATCCCGAGTTTCAACGGAAAAAAAAGGGTTGCTAGCTATAAAGTTTACACTGTTGAAGGCAAGGTGAAAGGATCATTTAGGAAGAGCATGAGGTGGATCAAGGTTTTCTTTGGTTACAGCTTTTGAAATTCATCATTTCATTTAATGGTAAAACTGCAGTTCATCTGGTTGACCAACTTAAAGCTTCCTTTTCTGTTTTTGGCAAAACAAAATTCTTATATTCATGATAACTTATTATGTTCTTCAAAATGAGTACATCTAAGTCTTTTAGTAATTTTTCTAGATGAAACTATGCTTCCAATTCTAACAAAAATTCTCCTAATATGAGACAAGAAAAATGTCAATATAATGATATTCCCGAAATGGCTAACTTTGAAGAGCAGTTAGCAAATTAGCATCTTCCTAAGGTTAAGCCTTCTGAAATATATTCTATTGGTATGTTTGATTTTAAAATGGCTATAACCATTAAAATGATAGAACAAGCTATCCCTGTAAAAAGGGATATGGAAACTATTCAGTTGCTTCATAAAGAAGAACTACGTAGATATTTTGATAAATACAAATATGTCCATCTCGGTATGGTACATGTAGCTGTTAAACCCCTTACAGCTCAAGGATTAAATACATCAGTCCTTATTGCTTTACGCGATTGTCGTCAGCTAGAATTTAAAGATTCCTTATTAGGTATTATTCAAACCAGTTTGTGCAACGGTCCAGTTTATTTCAACTGTTTTCCAAACTTCTCGGTTTCTTTAACAGATAAAAATATTTTAGACGTTCTTACTTTTAATGTCAAAACCCATGGTTATAAGCTCAAACAAGGAACTGAACATTTAAATATCACTTATAGGGTTTATTATAAAGCTATGACTACTCTTAGTCATCGGGCTAAAATATTTGACAAAAAGGGCAAAACCGTTTTAATCGAAATAAACTTATAAAAATCAGATGTCCAGACTCCTCAGACTATTAAATGAGAAGATATTGAACCTCCCACAGAATGGAATTTGCTGTCAGCCAGCCCAGCTGAACCTATAGAAAATAAAAATATTGAATAAATTATTCAAACCAAAGAAGGTCATGTCTTTGTTAAATTTGATAAGGGAAAAAGATTAGCTGCTAGGAATTCTTTTTCCGATTATGAAAATTCTTTTCGACAAGGCGGTCAATCTTCAAGGTTTTATACCCCAAATCCTTCTTTAGCAACCCCTTCGGTAGCACCGACCAAAGCTACGAATTTGGTTTTTGAAGGAGTATATAATAATTCTGCACAAAGTATTCATCGTGCTATTTATCGCGAAGAGAAAAGAGAACCCGAAACTTTATCCGAATTTGATGATATTGCATCTATTAATGTTCTATCTGTTCCTTTTATCTATGATAGACAGAATTGTGTTAATGATCTCAACCAAGAGAAATATACTGCTTTCCGTAAATGGTTCTTTGCCACTTATAGTAAACAAGCACAACAGAATTATAAAACTCTATTTTACAATCATATTGATTGCATAAGACAATTGGTTTCTTTTCCTTTATGGTTTATTGAGCAATCAACCAGAGATAATAGTCCTTTTTTAAATGTTTTAAAAACTTTTCAAAAAAATTGGACAACAGCCAAAGGGGACACTATTTCTGCTATACATCCCCCTTCAGAACTTCTAAAACTTCGTGCTGGTGATACTGTTATCGAATCTGTTGCTTTTTCCAAAGATGAAAAACAGCTTAATTTTACTAATTTAACGCTCCAGACTATTTGTTCACAACTTAGTCGTATAGAAGATAAAGGAACTATTATAGTCCATAAAGAAATAGCAGATGTCGCTAGTTCCTCCGACGCGACACAACACCAAACGGTTATTGAACCAACTATTTTAAAACCAAGCATTGATATCACCATTTCTAATCAAAATACTGATATTATTACTTGGTTAACTCAGCAATTAGAAAGCCTTAATATTGGAAAAGGTAAACACATAACTACCTTATCAGAAATTCCTACTGATATAGAAAATATAAATATTTTTGAAAAACAACTTTTAGCCATGGATAATAATCCAGACCAACAGGCTAGTATTAATCAAAATGTTTTTGGAAAATCAACTGCTTTTGGACGAAAATCTGTCCCAACTGCTCCAATGAAACATTATTATTCTAGACCTAGTCCACAATATCTTCTCTATGAAGAAGAAAGTGCTAATCTCACTGCTAGTTTTAGTGCTATAACAGTCTATGAATGGAATATTGATGGTATGACTGAATACCAGATTATGGTTATGTTACATAGAATGACTATGTACTCTACGGTATGTCTTGGTGTTAATAACACCGATTACCAAATTGCTGAATTTATAGTAGCAGGCTTTGCCGGCCAACTACGAGGTTGGTGGGACAATATTTTGTCCCCTGATCAACAACGGACGTTATTAACGGCCACAAAAATAGTTAGGAACCCTATTAAGACTGAACAAGGTATAGATACTTATACGAATACAGTCTTACCCAATGCAGTTTATACTCTTCTCACTGCTATTGTACAAGCGTTTATTGGTTCTAACCCCAATGCTATTGAAAGAAACAAAGATTTATTAATCAATCTTAAATGCCCAACTTTAACCCACTTTAGGTGGTATAAGGACGTATTCCTTACCAAAATTATGTTACGACCTGATGCAAATGCTGATTTTTGGAAAGAGAAATTTATTGCAGGTCTTCCTAATCTTTTAGCCCAAAAAGTTAAAGATAGGATTTTACGAAAAACTGGGAATACAACTATCCCTTATCATGAAAACTTATTAGTGAATGTGTCGGTGAAGGGTTATCCCTTTGTAATGACATAAAGCTTATAGCCCAATTGAAAAGTCAAAATTTGACATGTAGAAAAGAAATAGGTACCTTCTGTGACCAATTTGAATTTGATCTTCAAATTCCTCAAAACTCTTATAGAGAAGTTTATTCTAAGAAAAAACATTTTTCTAAATCTAAAAGATTTTCTAAGAAATCCTCCAAACCAAGGAGAGAAAACCACCATACTGGTTATCGACCTAAGCCTTATAAGCCTAAACCAAGCCAAAACTCTAATGCTTCCATTATTTGTAGAAAATGTGGAAAGACAGGACATTGTGCCAACAAGTGTTGGACAAAACAGAGATTGAATGAGATCTCTGATGAAGCTCTTAAGAAACAACTTATAGCTGTCATGTTATATTCTTCTTCTGAAGAAGAATCAGATACTAATAAAATTGAATTTTATTATAGTAGTGAGTCTGAACAATATAATAGTTCATCTTCATCCTCTTCCGACTGTGAATGTAAGGATAATAATTATAAAGCTATGCTAGATATGAAAGGCTTAAGTATTAATGTTCTTACTTCTCAAGAACGATCAATATTAGATCTTATTAATAAAATTGATAATTCTGAGGTAAAGAAAAAAATGATTAAACATTATTTAGATGTTCTTACAAAAGGTAAGCAAAAGGAAACTCCTTATATTCCTAAGGAAGCGTATTCCTTAAAAACATGTTTTTCAAGGACTCCAATCTCTTTCTTCTAAACAGTTTTCTCTTGACAACATTCTCAAAATAAAAGATATTTCTATTTCTGATTTACATAGTGAAATTCATATATTAAAAGATGAAGTTAAATTTCTTAAAATTTTTATTCAAACAGAAAAGAATATTTCTTCTAAAGAAGAAGAAAATGATAGTTCTAATGACACTTTTCTGAATATTATTGATAAAATTACATATCAGAAATGGCATTCTCATGTCACTATAGTAATAAACAAAGAGTTTACTTTCTCTGGTCCAGCCCTTATTGATAGTGGGGCTGATTTAAATTGTATTTGTGAAGGATTAATCCCTACACACTATTATGATAAAACTACGCAGTCTTTGAATACTGCAGACGACGGGTCACGTATGAAGATCCATTATAAACTTTTCAATGCTTATATTTGTAATTCTGGCATATGTTTCCAAACAACTTTTGTTATGGTAAAAGTCCTTACCCAACAAATCATTTTGGCTACTCCCTTTTTAAACTTAATTGAACCTTTAATGGTTACATCAAATGTATTATTTTCGAAACAAATGGTCAAAATATTATGTTTAATTTTATTTCCAAACCACAAACTAGAGAAATTGATATGATAAAAGAAACTTTAATTTATAAAGAAAATCAGATCAATTTTCTACGCAAAGATTTAAAACTTATGAATATTTCTAAACAAATTATTTCTCAAAAGGATAAAATTAGTTTTCTTACAAATCTTATCAAAAGAGAAATTTGTAGTGATTTGCCCACAGATTTTTGGGATAGGAAAAAACATATTGTCATCCTTCCATATGTGGAAGACTTTAAAGATACTGATATTACTACTATGGCTCGGCCTGCTCAAATGGGTCCCGACCTTATTAATTATTGTAAAGAGGAAATAAATTCTTTATTAAATAAAAAACTTATTCGTAAATCTTATTGCCCTTGGAGTTGTACTGCTTTTTATGTTTATAAAAATGCTGAAATTGAACGCGGTGCTCCTCGTCTAGTTATTAATTATAAACCTTTAAACAAGGTTTTAAAATGGATTAGGTACCCTATTCCTAACAAAAAGGATTTATTAACTAGAATTCAGTCTGCCAATATATTTTCCAAATTTGATTTAAAATCAGGCTATTGGCAAATCCAGATTGATGAAAAAGACAGATATAAAACTGCTTTTGTTGTTCCTATGAGACACTATGAATGGAATGTTATGTCATTCGGTTTAAAAAACGCTCCTTCTGAATTCCAGAATATAATGAATGATATTTTTTATCCTTATTCTTCATTTAGTATTGTTTATATTGATGATATTCTCATCTTTTCTAGCGATCTAGACCAACATATTAAACATATTCATATTTTTATAAAATTAATAAAAAATGCTGGTTTAGAGGTTTCTGCTAGTAAAATGTCTTTATTTCAGACACATATTCGCTTTTTAGGTCAGCAAATAGACCAGGGGAAAATTATTCCTATTGATAGGGCAATTCAATTTGCGGACAAATTTCCTGATATTTTACAGGAAAAAACCCAATTACAGCGATTTTTGGGGAGTCTCAATTATATTGCTGATTATTATAAAAATCTCTATAGTTCTCCCTTGTATGAAAGGCTAAAAAAGAATCCACCTATGTGGAGTGATATTCACACAAATGCAGTAAGACTTATTAAGTCTAAAGTTAAAAGCCTACCTTGTTTGGCTCTTATTTCCCCCGCTAGTTTTAAAATTGTTGAAACAGATGCATCTGACATTGGGTATGGTGGTATTTTGAAACAAAAATTTCCATCAAAAAACAAAGAGATATTGTCTCGTTATACTTCTGGCAAATAGAATAGTGCACAACAAAACTATTCAACTATTAAGAAAGAAATTCTTTCAGTTGTAAATTGTATTTCCAAATTTCAAGATTATTTATTAAATCAAAAATTTCTTCTAAAAATTGATTGCAAAGCTGCAAAAGATGTCTTAGAAAAGGATGTCAAAAATTTAGCATCCAAACAAATACTTGCTAGATAGCAATCTATTTTGTCTATTTTTGATTTCGATATCGAATATATTAAACGAGAAAATAATTCTCTTCCTGATTTTCTGACCAGGGAATTTATTCTTGGCTCCACATAAGCCAGTCCAGTCACGGACGAAGAGGACATTCCTCTTCACATGATCGACATGAATATGATAAAAAGAGATATTCCTCTTCCCCATCTATTGCCGGCTCTAGTACATCTAAGAGCTCTGCTGCTCGTTCCAAAAGAGAGCCTGCCAATTATGAGAATTATTTATCCTCTGGTAAAACTCAAGAGAGCTTCCTAGAAGCACTCAAAGAGCCCGTCCTTCCTGGAACAAAAAAAAAGGTTGAGGAAGAATTAATTATTCTTCTTCATAAAGGAGATGAGAGGTTATTTACCTCCCCCAATACATTGGCCAAACGTTATTTTGATTCTGAGGTTCATTTTCCTCTTATTGATAATAAAGACTTGAAATATTTTCAGTCCATTCTGATTGAAACTGGTTCGGTGGCTTTCAACCACATGAATCAAAATAAACACACTGGAGATATTTCCTTTAGCAAAACTTTTATTAAAAAGATCATTCCTATTACGGAATGGGGTTTAAACCCAAACAAGCCTATGCAGCTAAAAAATTTTCACCAACATTTTAATTATTGGGATTATATTTCTGCCTGACGGCATGCCTTTTATTACCAAAATAGGGCAGAAAAACATACTTGGTTCATCCGACTGGAACCATCATTATTAGCCCAAGAATTACCATATTGGCTTTATCATTGGTTTTCATTTATTGGACCCAACGAGGATATTCTCCCTCCAGATATTTTTCTTAAATATGAAGACTATCTTTTTAGTAACCCCAAAATTCGGGGGGTCAAAGTTATTAAAAGAAGTAATTTACTTCGATTTATTACCACGTTTAGCTTGCCTTGGATTTGGCAATGGTCATATGCAGTGAAACCAACTGAGATTGGTATTATGGCTTTGGTCAGGAAATCTTATTATAAATGGTGGACGAAGTTTGATTACAAACTAGTCCTCATAAAAATCCAAAAGACTATTGAGTTCTTTAAAAAGATGGAACGGGAATATGCGTCCGAACAAAAAACTAGTAAATTAGATTTGCCTTCCTTGACAGATCTCAAAAAGCAGTTCCCTTCTGCTTCTTCTATTGAATTAAAAGCAAAATTATTTGCTCTAGTACAAAGTCAATTGGACAGGAAGAAGACTCTGGGGTTGAAGAAGATTTTGCACAGAGTAATGAAGATATGGAAGACTATTTGGATCATCTTATAGATGAACGCGTGGCCAAAAATACCACTACTAAGGATAAGGGCAAAGCTAAAGCCTAAAGCACATTCTGTATGATTTTTTTTATTATATAAAGACAGATTCCTTCACTCACTACCATTTTCACGTGTTCGATAGGGCCCAATGAGCACCCGGCATGATTAGCGGAAAAGCTGAGAATCTATTCTTTATATGGGCCAGTATGTTGGCAATTATTTTTTCCACTTAGCCGCCCATGTTTTGGCGTTTTATGTAGTGCGTGTTAGTGCGTTTTAGTGCGTGTTAATGCATTTCACTTTTCCTAGTAAGCTTGACCTATATAAGAGAAGGCATGTCTTCTCAAATGGCAAGCAAATAACAAGCGTGTATCTCTCTCTCTGTAACATATTTGCTCAATAATAAATAAATAAGTTTTTAATAATATAAGAATTTTGTTATTTATTTATTTATTTATTATTGAGCAAATATGTTACAGAGAGAGATACACGCTTGTTATTTGCTTGCCATTTGAGAAGACATGCCTTCTCTTATATAGGTCAAGCTTACTAGGAAAAGTTGTTGAACATGGGTTCAATAATTGATTTTGATTATAAGTATGATTATGAATTAATGATTTTATATTTCAATGAAATAATGCTTGATCTTTTCCAAAATGAGTAAATGTAAATTTCAGCGCCAGAAAGATAGAGCACAGAAAAACGAAGCCACAGGTTCAGACGGAACCAAAATCGGAGCTAAAACGAAGGAGTTATGAGCTTTCGAAGAATAGCGAGAAGACCGAGAAACTGCCAGAAGAACAGTCGACCGATCGACTGGACAAAAACGACCGATCGTTTTTGGTCCAATTTCTTCCAGTGAGTCCAGTATAAACACGACCGATCGTTTTCAGAGAACGACCGATCGTTTTCTGGAAAACGACCGATCGACTGTAGAAAACGACCGATCGTTTTCTACAGATTTCGAAAACAGCTTTTCAGCTTATTCTGGAAAGTTGCTTAAAACCAGTGGAACCACTTCCAACGGTCATATCCAGCAATAACAGACTTTGCTGATATATAAACCACCCCAATATCTCTCATAAATCACCAATCACAACAACAATCAATCCTTCAACCTCTCTCATATACAAAAACCCTAAAATCACCATTTTGGTGAATATATTCGAGAAAGAGGGAAATCAAAGAGAAAGAGATTCAAGCTCGATCATCATCAACAACTCACCAATTAGCTTTTTAAGAAGCAATTAGAATAGTGAGTGTAGTTACATTTTTGTAACAAAATTTGTATCAAGTGTTTTATAAACTCAATTGTGAGCGAGTGAACGGGTAGAGGCTTTGTAAGCAAGCGAAGCTTAAAAGCTCTAGGTTTTTCATTCGGGCACTCATAAATTGAGGGGGAGTCGTTGACTCATAGTCGTGTTCTCTTGCACTTGTATCAAGAGTAGGAACCCCGGGTAGAGGGTGAGCCAATCGGTCGATTGAGCTCGATAGGGTTTGTAAAATCCGAAAGAAGAATTATAGTTAATTACTCGGTAGTACCGAGGAGAGGACGTAGGCCGTTTGCCGAACCTCTATAAATCTTGGTGTCTTCTTCTTTCCCTAAACTTTTACTTTCCGCAACTTTATTATTGCTTATATTCTTGCTTGCGTTTAGGATTTCTAGCATTTCATTAAAGTATATTAAACGCTTAAGTTTAGAATTTGCATAAGTTGGGTGTTAGTTGTTTAGAATTTTTAATTAGGCGAAAATCGCCATAAACCTTATTCACCCCCCCTCTAAGGTTTAGCCGCACCGGGCCAACAATTGGTATCAGAGCAGAGGCTCTTGATAATAGAAATCTAACGATTTAAGAGTTAAGATCCCGATGGCTAATATACTTAATTTCGCATCCGGCATGGCTTCATCACCCAATACACCTCCATATTTTGATGGAATAAATTTTTCATATTGGAAGGATAGGATGAGCATGTTTTTACAAAGCTATAACGTTAGACTTTGGATGACCATAAAAGTAGGATATTCCGCACCTACATCCGAGAATAGCGAGAACCAAATCCCCGTAGAGGACCTAGATAATGCTCAACTAGAAGCCTACTCTACCAACGCCAAAGCGATGTACGCTATTGTTTGTGCCGTTTCTCCTAACGAGTACAACAAAATTTCCGCTTGTAAAACCGCTAAGGCTATGTGGGATAAGTTAGTAGTTATGCACGAGGGAACTAACCAAGTTAAGGATTGCAAACTCCAACTTTTAGTTCATGACTACGAACTTTTTAAAATGAGCGAGGGTGAAACTATTTCCGACATGCTTGCTAGATTTACTACTATTACTAATGGATTAACATCTCTTGGTAAGTCTTTGTCTTGTAAGGAAATGGTTTCGAAGGTGATTCGGAGCTTGCCGAAGGAATGGGAACCAAAGGTCACCGCAATTCAAGAGGCGCACGACATGAACACATACTCTCTTGATGCATTGACGGGTTCGCTCATTACACACGAGATCACCCTCAATAGTCACAAGCCAATCTCGAAAAAGAGGGAGATAGCTTTCAAAGGAACAACTTGTGACGAAAGCGATGAGCTATCCAATGACGACGAAAATTCAATGCAAATCATTCGAATCGTCAAGGAAATCCTAAAGCTAAAGGACCAACGCAAACATAAAGGTAAATCGTCAAATAATTCAATTTATTCTAACAATTTTGTTTGCTATACATGTGGCAAGGAAGGACACATGGCGAGAGATTGCGTCATGAATCGCAAGAGCAAAGGCAAGAAGAAAATATCCGCTTCAAGCTCTAGCGATAGCTCCGACCAAGATGAAGTCGCTCACCTTGGTTGCTATATGGCCATGGAAGACAACAATGAGCCTAACCAATCGTCTTCAACCGAAAGTGACCACTCAAGCGAAAGTGACAACGATGAGGTAAAAGCTTTATCTCATGATGAATTAATGCATATGTGTGGAATTTATTCCGAAAAAGTTCCTAAGCTTGTAGAGAAGGTCAAATCTCTTAAAAGGATAAATTCTTCCCTCAATGAAGAAATAAGATCCTTGAAAAGAGATAAAAATGAAAATGAGTCTATTCCGACATCGTCATTTTCTCTTCATGATGTAGATGACGAAAAGGAAGACTTAAAAGATAAAAACGAGTTTTTAAAAACCGAAAATGACTCTTTGAAAAATAAAAACGATGAGCTTGTCATTGCGGTAAAGAAACTCGAGTTAACAATCTCAAGGTTTTCCAAAGGGAAAACCGTGTTGGACGAAATTTTGAGTTGTCAAAAAGATGTCAATGACAAAAGCGGTTTGGGTTTCGTTTCCAACTCTATTGGCTCAAGCACAACCCGCTATGTCAAATCTTCTAGCGTGTCTACAACTCCTATTCCGCCTATACAAAAGGTTGTTTTTACACAAGGGAGCACTTCAAGAGTTTTTCCAAACTCTTGTAATAATAGAAGAGGTTTAGGTTTTCAAACCAAAACCGCTCATCATACTTCTAAAACTTCCTACAAAAAGTCGCATAGTTCTCGTTATTCGAAAAAAATCTATGCATTGCATTCATTGTAGTAGAAGTGAGCATAATTCTTCTAAATGCCCAAATCGCTTTCATGTTAGTAGAAGCGATTTGAAATGGGTAGTAAAGACCCGAGCCACTAACAATGTCGGACCCAAAAGAAATTGGGAACCAAAGACAAAAACTTGTGTTGTAGGTATCTCCATTCAAAAGGAGAAAATCAACAAGTGGTTGGCAACACCGGCAAAAACCGTGGAAGTCAAGAAGATCGACTCCACTATCAAGAATGAAGTGCCGTTGATCGACAAAGGTGGGAGGCATACCAACAAATGGTACCACCTATTTGGAATCGGCAACGCTCAATGCAAATGCCATTAGCAAGCGGACTCACCATCACATATTCGGTATACTCTACTCATTTATGTCTACATATATGTGATTAGGTGGGTATATGCATAATAATAACATTTTTCATGTTTTGGTTTTTCTTTGAAAACCCTTCACATAACCCCATATTTTTTATTATTGATTGCATTTTGATAATGCCAAAGGGGGAGAAAAATGATATATTTGGTGTAATGCGTTTTGTTAAAATGAAGGAGATATTTTTCTTGTAAAATCATTATTATTTTGTCATAATCAAAATGGGGGAGATTGTTGAACATGGGTTCAATAATTGATTTTGATTATAAGTATGATTATGAATTAATGATTTTATATTTCAATGAAATAATGCTTGATCTTTTCCAAAATGAGTAAATGTAAATTTCAGCACCAGAAAGATAGAGCACAGAAAAACGAAGCCACAGGTTCAGACGGAACCAAAATCGGAGCTAAAACGAAGGAGTTATGAGCTTTCGAAGAATAGCGAGAAGACCGAGAAACTGCCAGAAGAACAGTCGACCGATCGACTGGACAAAAACGACCGATCGTTTTTGGTCCAATTTCTTCCAGTGAGTCCAGTATAAACACGACCGATCGTTTTCAGAGAACGACCGATCGTTTTCTGGAAAACGACCGATCGACTGTAGAAAACGACCGATCGTTTTCTACAGATTTCGAAAACAGCTTTTCAGCTTATTCTGGAAAGTTGCTTAAAACCAGTGGAACCACTTCCAACGGTCATATCCAGCAATAACAGACTTTGCTGATATATAAACCACCCCAATATCTCTCATAAATCACCAATCACAACAACAATCAATCCTTCAACCTCTCTCATATACAAAAACCCTAAAATCACCATTTTGGTGAATATATTCGAGAAAGAGGGAAATCAAAGAGAAAGAGATTCAAGCTCGATCATCATCAACAACTCACCAATTAGCTTTTTAAGAAGCAATTAGAATAGTGAGTGTAGTTACATTTTTGTAACAAAATTTGTATCAAGTGTTTTATAAACTCAATTGTGAGCGAGTGAACGGGTAGAGGCTTTGTAAGCAAGCGAAGCTTAAAAGCTCTAGGTTTTTCATTCGGGCACTCATAAATTGAGGGGGAGTCGTTGACTCATAGTCGTGTTCTCTTGCACTTGTATCAAGAGTAGGAACCCCGGGTAGAGGGTGAGCCAATCGGTCGATTGAGCTCGATAGGGTTTGTAAAATCCGAAAGAAGAATTATAGTTAATTACTCGGTAGTACCGAGGAGAGGACGTAGGCCGTTTGCCGAACCTCTATAAATCTTGGTGTCTTCTTCTTTCCCTAAACTTTTACTTTCCGCAACTTTATTATTGCTTATATTCTTGCTTGCGTTTAGGATTTCTAGCATTTCATTAAAGTATATTAAACGCTTAAGTTTAGAATTTGCATAAGTTGGGTGTTAGTTGTTTAGAATTTTTAATTAGGCGAAAATCGCCATAAACCTTATTCACCCCCCCTCTAAGGTTTAGCCGCACCGGGCCAACAAAAGTGAAATGCATTAACACGCACTAAAACGCACTAACACGCACTACATAAAACGCCAAAACATGGGCGGCTAAGTGGAAAAAATAATTGCCAACATACTGGCCCATATAAAGAATAGATTTTCAGCTTTTCCGCTAATCATGCCGGGTGCTCATTGGGCCCTATCGAACACGTGAAAATGGTAGTGAGTGAAGGAATCTGTCTTTATATAATAAAAAAAATCATACAGAATGTGCTTTAGGCTTTAGCTTTGCCCTTATCTTTAGTAGTGGTATTTTTGGCCACGCGTTCATCTATAAAATGATCCAAATAGTCTTCCATATCTTCATTACTCTGTGCAAAATCTTCTTCAACCCCAGAGTCTTCTTCCATTAAGGAATTAGATTTTGAAGAGTTATTTGTAAGACAATCAGTAAAATCAATGTCCAATTGACTTTGTACTAGAGCAAATAATTTTGCTTTTAATTCAATAGAAGAAGCAGAAGGGAACTGCTTTTTGAGATCTGTCAAGGAAGGCAAATCTAATTTACTAGTTTTTTGTTCGGACGCATATTCCCGTTCCATCTTTTTAAATAACTCAATAGTCTTTTGGATTTTTATGAGGACTAGTTTGTAATCAAACTTCGTCCACCATTTATAATAAGATTACCTGACCAAAGCCATAATACCAATCTCAGTTGGTTTCACTGCATATGACCATTGCCAAATCCAAGGCAAGCTAAACGTGGTAATAAATCGAAGTAAATTACTTCTTTTAATAACTTTGACCCCCCGAATTTTAGGGTTACTAAAAAGATAGTCTTCATATTTAAGAAAAATATCTGGAGGGAGAATATTCTCGTTGGGTCCAATAAATGAAAACCAATGATAAAACCAATATGGTAATTCTTGGGCTAATAATGATGGTTCCAGTCGGATGAACCAAGTATGTTTTTCTGCCCTATTTTGGTAATAAAAGGCATACCGCCAGGCAGAAATATAATCCCAATAGTTAAAATGTTGGTGAAATTTTTTTAGCTGCATAGGCTTGTTTGGGTTTAAACCCCATTCCGTAATAGGAATGATCTTTTTAATAAAAGCTTTGCTAAAGGAAATATCTCCAGTGTGTTTATTTTGATTCATGTGGTTGAAAGCCACCGAACCAGTTTCAATCAGAATGGACTGAAAATATTTCAAGTCTTTATTATCAATAAGAGGAAAATGAACCTCAGAATCAAAATAACGTTTGGCCAATGTATTGGCGGAGGTAAATAACCTCTCATCTCCTTTATGGAGAAGAATAATTAATTCTTCCTCAACCTTTTTTTTTGTTCCAGGAAGGACTGGCTCTTTGAGTGCTTCTAGGAAGCTCTCTTGAGTTTACCAGAGGATAAATAATTCTCATAATCGGCAGGCTCTCTTTTGGAACGAGCAGCAGAGCTCTTAGATGAACTAGAGCCGGCAATAGATGGGGAAGAGGAATATCTCTTTTTGTCATATTCATGTCGATCATGTGAAGAGGAATGTTCTCTTCGTCCGTGACCGGACTGGCTCATGTGGAGCCAAGAATAAATTCCCTGGTCAGAAAATCAGGAAGAGAATTATTTTCTCGTTTAATATATTCGATATCGAAATCAAAAATAGACAAAATAGATTGCCATCTAGCAAATATTTGTTTGGATGCTAAATTTTTGACATCCTTTTCTAAGACATCTTTTGCAGCTTTGCAATCAATTCTTAAAAGAAATTTTTGATTTAATAAATCATATTGAAATTTGAAAATACAATTTACAACTGAAAGAATTTCTTTCTTAATAGTTGAATAGTTTTGTTGTGCACTATTCTATTTGCCAGAAGTATAACGAGACAATATCTCTTTGTTTTTTGATGGAAATTTTTGTTTCAAAATACCACCATACCCAATGTCAGATGCATCTGTTTCAACAATTTTAAAACTAGCGGGGGAAATAAGAGCCAAACAAGGTAGGCTTTTAACTTTAGACTTAATAAGTCTTACTGCATTTGTGTGAATATCACTCCACATAGGTGGATTCTTTTTTAGCCTTTCATACAAGGGAGAACTATCTATAGAGAGATTTTTATAATAATCAGCAATATAATTGAGACTCCCCAAAAATCGCTGTAATTGGGTTTTTTCCTGTAAAATATCAGGAAATTTGTCCGCAAATTGAATTGCCCTATCAATAGGAATAATTTTCCCCTGGTCTATTTGCTGACCTAAAAAGCGAATGTGTGTCTGAAATAAAGACATTTTACTAGCAGAAACCTCTAAACCAGCATTTTTTATTAATTTTATAAAAATATGAATATGTTTAATATGTTGGTCTAGATCGCTAGAAAAGATGAGAATATCATCAATATAAACAATACTAAATGAAGAATAAGGATAAAAAATATCATTCATTATATTCTGGAATTCAGAAGGAGCGTTTTTTAAACCGAATGACATAACATTCCATTCATAGTGTCCCATAGGAACAACAAAAGTAGTTTTATATCTGTCTTTTTCATCATAGTGTCCGAAGGACATAACATTCCATTCATAGTAGTAATATCAGTATCAAGTCTTCCACATATGGAAGGGTGACAATATGCTTTTTCCTATCCCAAAAAGCTGTGGGCAAATCACTACAAATTTCTCTTTTGATAAGATTTGTAAGAAAACTAATTTTATCCTTTTGAGAAATAATTTGTTTAGAAATATTCATAAGTTTTAAATCTTTGCGTAGAAAATTGATCTGATTTTCTTTATAAATTAAAGTTTCTTTTATCATATCAATTTCTCTAGTTTGTGGTTTGGAAATAAAATTAAACATAATATTTTGACCATTTGTTTCGAAAATAATACCTTTGGATGTAACCATTAAAGGTTCAATTAAGTTTAAAAAGGGAGTACCCAAAATGATTTGTTGGGTAAGGCCTTTTACCATAACAAAAGTTGTTTGGAAACATATGCCAGAATTACAAATATAAGCATTGGAAAGTTTATAATGGATCTTCATACGTGACCCGTCGTCTGCAGTATTCAAAGACTGCGTAGTTTTATCATAATAGTGTGTAGGGATTAATCCTTCACAAATACAATTTAAATCAGCCCTAAACTCTTTGTTTATTACTATAGTGACATGAGAATGCCATTTCTGATATGTAATTTTATCAATAATATTCAGAAAAGTGTCATTAGAACTATCATTTTCTTCTTCTTTAAAAGAAATATTCTTTTCTGTTTGAATCAAAATTTTAAGAAATTTAACTTCATCTTTTAATATATGAATTTCACTATGTAAATCAGAAATAGAAATATCTTTTATTTTGAGAATGTTGTCAAGAGAAAACTGTTTAGAAGGAGGAGATTGGAGTCCTTGAAAAATATGTTTTAAGGAATACGCTTCCTTAGAAATATAAGGAGTTTCCTTTTGCTTACCTTTTGTAAGAACATCTAAATAATGTTCAATCATTTTTTTCTTTACCTCAGAATTATCAATTTCATTAATAAGATCTAATATTGATCGTTCTTGAGAAGTAAGAACATTAATACTTAAGCCTTTCATATCTAGCATAGCTTTATAATTATTATCCTTACATTCACAGTCGGAAGAGGATGAAGATGAACTATTATATTGTTCAGACTCACTACTATAATAAAATTCAATTTTATTAGTATCTGATTCTTCTTCAGAAGAAGAATATAACATGACAGCTATAAGTTGTTTCTTAAGAGCTTCATCAGAGATCTCATTCAATCTCTGTTTTGTCCAACACTTGTTGGCACAATGTCCTGTCTTTCCACATTTTCTACAAATAATGGAAGCATTAGAGTTTTGGCTTGGTTTAGGCTTATAAGGCTTAGGTCGATAACCAGTATGGTGGTTTTCTCTCCTTGGTTTGGAGGATTTCTTAGAAAATCTTTTAGATTTAGAAAAATGTTTTTTCTTAGAATAAACTTCTCTTTAAGAGTTTTGAGGAATTTGAAGATCAAATTCAAATTGGTCACAGAAGGTACCTATTTCTTTTCTACCTGTCAAATTTTGACTTTTCAATTGGGCTATAAGCTTTATGTCATTACAAAGGGATAACCCTTCACCGACACATTCACTAATAAGTTGACCATAGGTAAATTCATGATAAGGGATAGTTGTATTCCCAGTTTTTCGTAAAATCCTATCTTTAACTTTTTGGGCTAAAAGATTAGGAAGACCTGCAATAAATTTCTCTTTCCAAAAATCAGCATTTGCATCAGGTCGTAACATAATTTTGGTAAGGAATACGTCCTTATACCACCTAAAGTGGGTTAAAGTTGGGCATTTAAGATTGATTAATAAATCTTTGTTTCTTTCAATAGCATTGGGGTTAGAACCAATAAACGCTTGTACAATAGCAGTGAGAAGAGTATAAACTGCATTGGGTAAGACTGTATCCGTATAAGTATCTATACCTTGTTCAGTCTTAATAGGGTTCCTAACTATTTTTGTGGCCGTTAATAACGTCCGTTGTTGATCAGGGGACAAAATATTGTCCCACCAACCTCGTAGTTGGCCGGCAAAACCTGCTACTATAAATTCAGCAATTTGGTAATCGGTGTTATTAGCACCAAGACATACCGTAGAGTACATAGTCATTCTATGTAACATAACCATAATCTGGTATTCAGTCATACCATCAATATTCCATTCATAGACTGTTATAGCACTAAAACTAGCAGTGAGATTAGCACTTTCTTCTTCATATAGAAGATATTGTGGACTAGGTCTAGAATAATAATGTTTCATTGGAGTAGTTGGGACAGATTTTCGTCCAAAAGCAGTTAATTTTCCAAAAACATTTTGATTAATACTAGCCTATTGGTCTGGATTATTATCCATGGCTAAAAGTTGTTTTTCAAAAATATTTATATTTTCTATATCAGTAGGAATTTCTGATAAGGTAGCTATGTGTTTACCTTTTCCAATATTAAGGCTTTCTAATTGCTGAGTTAACAAAGTAATAATATCAGTATTTTGATTAGAAATGGTGATATCAATGCTTGGTTTTAAAATAGTTGGTTCAATAACCGTTTGGTGTTGTGTCGCGTCGGAGGAACTAGCGACATCTGCTATTTCTTTATGGACTATAATAGTTCCTTTATCTTCTATACGACTAAGTTGTGAACAAATAGTCTGGAGCGTTAAATTAGTAAAATTAAGCTGTTTTTCATCTTTGGAAAAAGCAACAGATTCGATAACAGTATCACCAGCACGAAGTTTTAGAAGTTCTGAAGGGGGATGTATAGCAGAAATAGTGTCCCCTTTGGCTGTTGTCCAATTTTTTTGAAAAGTTTTTAAAACATTTAAAAAAGAACTATTATCTCTGGTTGATTGCTCAATAAACCATAAAGGAAAAGAAACCAATTGTCTTATGCAATCAATATGATTGTAAAATAGAGTTTTATAATTCTGTTGTGCTTGTTTACTATAAGTGGCAAAGAACCATTTACGGAAAGCAGTATATTTCTCTTGGTTGAGATCATTAACACAATTGTGTCTATCATAGATAAAAGGAACAGATAGAACATTAATAGATGCAATATCATCAAATTCGGATAAAGTTTCGGGTTCTCTTTTCTCTTCGCGATTAATAGCACGATGAATACTTTGTGCAGAATTATTATAAACTCCTTCAAAAACCAAATTCGTAGTTTTGGTCGGTGCTACCGAAGGGGTTGCTAAAGAAGGATTTGGGGTATAAAACCTTGAAGATTGACCGTCTTGTCGAAAAGAATTTTCATAATCGGAAAAAGAATTCCTAGCAGCTAATCTTTTTCCCTTATCAAATTTAACAAAGACATGACCTTCTTTGGTTTGAATAATTTCTTCAATATTTTTATTTTCTATAGGTTCAGCTGGGCTGACTGACAGCAAATTCCATTCTGTGGGAGGTTCAATATCTTCTCATTTAATAGTCTGAGAAGTCTGGACATCTGATTTTAATAAGTTTGTTTCGATTAAAACAGTTTTGCCCTTTGTGTCAAATATTTTAGCCCGAGTACTAAGAGTAGTCATACCTTTATAATAAACCCTATAAGTGATATTTAAAGGTTCAGTTTCTTTTTTGAGCTTATAACCATGAGTTTTGACATTCAAAATAAGAACGTCTAAAATATTTTTATCTGTTAAAGAAACCGAGAAGTTTGGAAAACAGTTGAAATAAACTGGACCGTTACACAAACTGGTTTGAATAATACCTAATAGGAAATCTTTAAATTCTAGGGGACGACAATCGCGTAAAGCAATAAGGACCGATGTATTTAATCCTTGAGCTGTAAGGGGTTTAACAGTTACCTGGACCATACCGAGATGGACATATTTGTATTTATCAAAATATCTAAGTAGTTCTTCTTTATGAAGCAACTGAATAGTTTCCATATTTCTTTCTACATGAATAGTTTGTTCTATTGTTATAATGGTCATAGCCATTTTAAAATCAAACATACCAATAGAATATATTTCAGAAGGCTTAACCTTAGGAAGGTGTTAATTTGCTAACTGCTCTTCAAAGTTAGCCATTTCGGGAATATCATGCCCGAGTGCTTTATTTCATCGCCATACTCATGTCGTTCTCTCTTTATTCAGGTCTCAGTGTTCTGTGTTATCAAATTGTAATAGGATCTGGTTAATTTGGCATCATTTAGCAGACATTTGTTGTGAATTTCGCATTCAACTTTATTGTGAATTTTGTAAGTAGTGTTGCAAAATTAAGGTTCTAACTGATTTAATAGAAAACAGTAAAACTTGTATTGATTATTTTTTCTTAATATGGGTGAGTTAAGATTTTTACTGCCAAAATAATTATCTCCAGAACAAGATTAGAGAAAGTATCTGCACACTGAAATGACGTTCTTCCTACTAATCTAATTTTGTCAAGCTTTAATTTTGGAACGATAACCCCCCTCGAAGAAACTAGGGAATTTACAAACTTATAATACTGCAAATGTCAAATCCAACGTTACTCACCAAGTTTAATTCAATCCGCGGAAATGTGTCAGTTAAAAACTTTTCTATGATTATATAGAGAATTGAGGGATCACAATAACTGTAAAAGTTATATTAATCTTCTGGAAATGTCTGGATTACAAAGGATACGAACTCGGACACGACATATAGCTGCTAATAACACTACTACTACGAATTGAAATACAGTAACTGGAATAATTGAAAATAAATAAGGATAAATATACTGGATAAATATGAATGCTGAATAAATGTGTTTGATCTTTTTGTTGAATTTCTTTTCTTTTGACTCCAAATCTCTTTATTATTTGAAATCGCCCCACTTATCTGTCATTCGATTCTTCTAACGAAACGTGTCTCATTGGCTGTTTATTGGCACAATCGTCCATGTTTTTGACTCATTTTTATTTTAAACCTTTTTTTAATAATATTATTGGGTCTTCTATCTTTTATTTCCCTCATTTATGGTACCCAAAAATTATTGAGTATAACCAATGTCCCACTCATTTGGTTGCCAATCAATATTAAAGTTGTTTCTCGAGCAGATAAACTGTCTTTCTTAGCCCACACGCTTAAAGCTATTAGATCAATAGATCCACTTTCAGATATCTTTTTAGGTTTTTCTCTCTCCATATTATATTCTATTTGCCCTTTTTGCCCTTTCATAAATTCTTTGATTATGACGGTCACTTGAGCGATCAAATCATCTTCAAATATACTTTCTCATGAAATCTATGAAAATGCTGGTCATCTTCATGTTGCCATTTTGACCGAAAGTCCTCTAAACAAGCATGTCTTAGGGCCGAATTTTGATCCTCGTCATGTTGATTTATTAACCTCTTTTTACCCTTTTGAAACAATGGCGAAGTGTTGCACCATCTTTCTCATCTTAAATGGACAAACTGGGGTCTTACTTTGACCGATAAGAGGGTTTCAAACAAGAAGTTCCTTCATTCGTAACCTCTTGGCAAATAAAGTTGGGTTCATTGGGCAAACCTATTCATCCCCCTCTAGGTTCCCTATATAGTCTAACACTAAACGTTGACTCCCTTTTTAGAGGAAAACTCTAATTTAAAAGATAGGGTTGTGAAACTCCGTCTTAACAAACTAGAAATTAAACTTGACATTTATCATCTTCGAAAGAGAGTGAAGGATCCGAAACCTTCTCAGGCTAAACCGACTAACGAAGGCTCGACTTATTGGGTTTTAATAGTTGCTAAGGATGATGTATTTATCAATTTTATTTTAATTTCCTTCTTGAAATCTTATCCATGAAGTTTTTACATCTTAATTTCTTTAAATAGATACTTAAATTGATGTGACTATACTAGTATTGCAACTTTCAAGGTTATTATTACATTTTTTGTTTTCATAGTGAAACGCTGTCACGGTAAAAAATTAATTTCGTGTCTCTTGAATTACCATGTCATACTTAATCAATCTACGGTATGTCCTTTCATACTTTCAAAACGTATTGGGTTTACTGTTCCACCTCTTGGTCCATATATATGTGGATGTATATATCTACAATCAAGTCTTAAATTAAGTCCTTCTTTTGTCATTTTCTCCTTTAGAACGGTACATTGTTGTGTTAAATATGGACCACTCGATGATTTAATTTAGGTTTGTACCATATGAAATTAATATTATATCCTTGGAATCCTTAAAAGAAAAACTCCAATAATATTGGGATAGTATTTGGCTGAAATTCAAGGTAGCAAATTCCTATCTTAATTGTATCCATTTAATATATTTTTTCGTTTATTAATAAGTGTTATGTTTTTAGTACGTACCATAACTAAAATAATAGTGTACTAAATTCATGATAGTGTTAATCGTTCGATGTTCATTTCAAAATATACTATTATTTAAGATGTGCCAACCAAGAATATTTTTTAGTTTTAATTTTAAATTAATTTTATGATAAATATTTTTGGGTTTAAGTTTTTAGTATTTTTTATTTTTAATTATGAATTAATTTTAGTATATATTACAAATGCATATTTTTTTAATAGCTGCTGTATGACTTCCCGTTTATCCACCCCCTTCTTTTACTCTGGGACCCCTTCTTCGTCATGTAAGGTTTATGTGTTATGTTTTTATTATGTGACACGTCCTGAATAATAACGAAGTGTATATTATAAAATTACATTATTTAAAAAAAAATAAAAAAAATAGGCTATAATGATTTCCAAAAACGGGGGAAGGGAAAAGGAAGGCCGGCAAATCATAAGGAGAAATAAGCGTTCGGGAAAAGGAGAAGACAGAGAGAGAGAGAGAGAGAGAACAAAGTGCATACACAGATAAATAGATACATACATATATATATATATATATATATATATAGATCAATCAAGAGAGATAGAGATAGAGAGAGAGAGAGATAGAGAGGGAGAGAGAGAGAGATGTGGGAATCGATATGTTTAACGGTAGCAGCGACAGCTGGCAATAATATCGGTAAAGTATTACAGAAAAAAGGCACCGTCATTTTACCCCCTCTTTCTTTCAAACTCAAGGTACCAAATCTCTCTCTCTCTATATATATATATTTATATCTATTGCATTCATACATTTCAATCGATATGTATTGTATATTATTATATATATATTTTGTTATGAATGTTGCTGGTTTGATGTTATGATTCATTATATTTGGCTTTCTTTTGTTTTTACTTGTGATCCTTTATATTTGTACAGTCAGATTAATTTGCCTTTTAAATAATCAGATATTTATTACGCTAAAAAAACCTAAAAAACAAACAAAAAAAAAACTGGATTTTTAGTGGAATTTTGAAACAGATTATTTAAAGCTGATTTTGGACCAGATACAAGGCTATCCTTTTGCATTCATACATTTCTGTCCATACTTATTACATATATTATATATATATATATATATATATATATATATTTATTTATTTATTTATATGTTTTTTTTAATGAATGTTGATGGTTTGATGTTATGATCCATTATATTTTTTTTAGCTGATTTTTGGATGTTAAAAATCAATGTGTTTTAGACAGTCAGATTATTTAGCTTTTAAATAAGCAGATTATTACGCTAAAAAACCTATAAAAATAAAAAAAAAATTTAAAGAAAAAGCCCTGGATTTTCAGTGGATTTTTTAAACAGATTATTTAAAGCTGATTTTGGACCAGATACAAGGCTCTCTCTCTCCCTCTCTCTATCGTTCGCTCGCATTCGTACATTTCTATCGATACGTATTTGTATATATATATATATTTAATGGATGTTTCTGGTTTGATGTTATGATCCATTATATTGGGTTTCTTTTGAACTGGTAATCTAATTCGCTTTGGAGGGTTTGGTTTTATTTATTGCTGTTGTTGTTCAGATATTTGCCTTTTTTGTTGGGTGTTTGGTTCTCCAAGAGTTTTATTTTGTAGCTAATAGCTATATTGTTTATATGAAACGAAACTGGTTAATTGTTTTATATTATCATCTTCAAACTATGCATTTTGAAACTCAAGGCATCTCTCTTTTTCTCTCGTATTATATATATTTTGTTATGAATGTTGCTGGTTTGATGTTATGATCCATTATATTGGGTTTTTTAATATTGCTTTTGTTTGTTTTAACTCGTGGTCTGTTCGTTTTGGAAGTTCATTTTTGTTTCTGTTCAGATATTTATTTGCCTGTTATTGTTTGGTGTTTGGTTCTCCAAATGCTTTATTTTGTAGCTATTAAACCAAGCTGGATAATTGTTTTCTTTTATCATATAGATACAAATTGATTTAATTACTATTGGGTCTATTTGGTAATATTTAGCTGATTTTTGGATTTTGGATTTTAAAAATCAATGGGTTTTGACAGTCAGATTATTTAGCTTTTAAATAAGAAGATTATTACGCTAAAAAACCTAAAAAAATAAAAACCTGGATTTTCAGTGAATTTTTTAAACAGATGACTTAAAGCTGATTTTGGACCAGATACAAGTCTCTCTTTCTTTCTCACTCTCTCTCTCTATATATATCGTTCGCTTGCATTCCTACATTTCTATCGATACGTATTATATATATATATATTTAATGAATTTTGCTGGTTTGATCTTATGATCCGTTATATTGATTTTTTTTTTTAACTTGTGTAATTCGCTTTGGAGGGGTTGGTTTTATTTTTTGTTGTTGTTGTTCAGATATTTGTCTGTTTTTGTTGGCTGTTTGGTTCTCCAAGAGTTTTATTTTACATCTATAGGAGTAGTTTTTATGAAACCAAACTGGATAATTGTTTTATTTAATCATCTTAAACTATGTATTTTCAAACTCAAGGAATCTCTCTGGCATTTATACATTTCTATCGATACGTATTGTATATATATATATATATATATATTTAACGAGTGTTGCTGGTTTGATGTTGTGATCCACTATATTGGGTTTTTTTTGTTGATTTTTTTTTAACTTGTGTTCTTATTCGCTTTGGAGGGTTCGGTTTTTGTTTTTGTTATTGTTCAGATATTTACCTGTTATTGTTAGGTGTTTGGTTCTCCAAATGTTTTATTTTGTAGCTATATTGTTTTTGTCAAACCAAGCTGGATCAAATGTTTTCTTTTATATAGATACAAATTCAATTAACTAAAATATAGATACAAATTCAATTAACTAGTATATAGATACAAGGCTTGTTTGGTTTCTTCTGTAAGACCTGTTTTTTTTTTTTTTTTTTTTTTTTTTGAATTGCAATGCATCTGGCTAGTCTATCTATGTAACCATTTTTATTTTTATTTGTTTTTTTTGTATTCACAAACGCAGTATTGTTTTACTGCTTAAAAATTTTCAGTGTAGTTGCAAACTCAAGGCATCTCTCCTTATCTCTCTCTCTCTTGCATTCATACATTTCTTTCGATACGATTATGAATTGGTAATATATATTTATTGTTTAATGAATGTTGCTGTTTTGATGTTATGATCCATCATATTGGGTTTCTTTTGTTGCTTTTGTTTTAACTTGTGATCTATTTTCTTTGCAGGGTTTGGTTTTAATTTTTTGCTGCTCATATATTTACCTGTTATTGTTGGGTGTTTGGTTCTCCAAAAGTTTTAAGCTGTATTATACTATTATTTATTCTTAATCAAACGCTTGCGTATTGTTTTCTTTTACATAGATTCAAACTCAAGGCATCTCTCTCTCTTTCATACATTTCTATTGATACGTATTGTATATATTTTTAAATTTTAATGAATGTTGCTGGTTTGATGCTATGATCCATTATATTGGGTTCCTTTGTTAATTTTGTTTTAACTTGTGATCTATTCTCATTGGAGGGTTTGGTTTTTATTTTTTGTTGATGTTCAGATATTTGCCTGTTATTGTTGGGGGCCAAAAGTTTTGTTTTGTTGCTATTTAGTTTTTATTAAACCAAGCTGATTTCATATTCTTAATCAAACGCTTCATAATTGTTTTCTTCTATATAGATACAAATTCCATTTACGAGTATATAGTCATATAAATGCAAAATCCATTTATGAGTATATAGTCATATTGATACAAATTTAATTAACCATTAATCCAGTATATAGTTACAAGGCTTGTTTGGTTTAATCTGTAAGACCTGTTTATTTATTTAATGAATGTTGCTGGTTTGATGTTATAACCCATCATATTGGGGGTTTTTGTTGCTTTTGTTTTTACTTGTCATCTATTCTCTTTGGAGGGTTCGGTTTTATTTTTTGTTGTTGTTCAGATATAATTTGCCTGTTATTGTTGGGTGTTTGGTTCTCCAAGAGTTTTATTTTGTAGCTATAAGTTTTCATTAAACCAAGCTGGACAATTGTTTTCTTTTATATGGTTACAAATTCAATTTACAAGTATATAGTCATATAAATACAAATTTAATTAACCAGTATATAGATACAAGGCTTGTTTTTGGTTCATCTGTATGACCTGTAATTTTTATTTTTTGGTTTATAAATTGCAATGCATCTAGCTGGTCAATCTATGTATTTTGTTGTTGTTTTGGTTTTTATGTATTCACAAACCCAGTATTACTTTCCTATTTAAAAAAGGCCAGTGTAGTTGCTTACAATTTAACACTGTTTTAAATAGCGCGCTTTGTAGTATAAAAACTTGATTCAAAGCTTAAATAGCATGCTTTTCTGCTTTTTAGACTCTTTTAGCCTAGCTCTTGCAAAAATACTTTAGCTAAGATTTCGCTTTTTAAAACACTTCTTAAAAATTGAAGTGCCATAAATCTGTATGAGGCTGAAAAGTTAATGTATGAGCAAACATATTTTTTTTTGGATAAATGGCCAATTTGTTCTTGTCTGGGAGCATAGTTGACCTGATATTTTATAGGTGATAAGGGCATATGCTCTGAATAAAGCATGGATTTCGGGGTTTTTAATGGACATTTTCGGAGCTGTGCTGATGTTGCAGGCTTTATCTCAAGCTCCTGTAAGTATACTGCCAATGATCATTTTCATTTGATATGTATTTGGAGTTTATTCTACTCAATCACTGCTTAAATATCATACTTTAGAGAAGTCGGGTTGCAGCTTGCTGCTTTCAAGCTCAAACTAGTGTTTTTCCTTTTTGGTTATAAATTGTACAATGTATGGTTGGGCAATGGTCAATGTTTTTGGGAAAACTTGTAGTTTTGTACGTATTTATAGGACTTATTTCTCTTTCTTGTTTGTGTCTGTATTTGAAAAAACATAGTTCAGAGTACTAAATTTGAAATTAGAAATTACTCCGTAAGATATTAAATGGAGAAGCGAAAAAGGAAGGATAAACTAATTTGAAAGATTTGAGAGGGAGAAATTTGAGAATAGGGGAATTTTAGTACATGAAAAATATATATGTGCCTAACTTTAAATAAGAAACACAAATAGGTTTTTTTTTTTTTTTAAGTCCGTAAGTAGTAGTAAACATAAAGTTCACCCTATTTTTTCTGTATGGCCTGAAATGCTAGTAGTTTCAAGTTGAAAGAACCCCGTCTTTTCAGCCCCAAACATGCCACCTTATTTGCTTAAAACTTAAAAGGTTGTAGCTAAGAATCCTTTATGTTACTTGTGGTTTGACATACGCCTCATTTTTGTGGTGGAAGGACACAATTGATTATGGTGAATAGTGTCTACGTTCTTCTTCTCCATTTTGAACAGTAACCCGTGAGCATAGATTGGAATAAGGGTTTTAACTCTTTGTTAATTGTTGCAATTTGGCTCAGGTATCCGTAATTCAACCGGTGTCTGGTTGTGGACTTGCTATTCTCTCCATATTTTCCCATTTTTACTTGAAGGAGAAGATGAATATTATTGACTGGATAGGAATAACTCTTGCTGGTATTGGCACTATAGGTATGTGGGTACGATTCTCCCTTGACAGATTCAAACAGGTTCTGTTTTCATAACTTCTGTTTTTCTAAAGTATCAATTAGTAAGATAAGAATGCAGCGGGACTTGTAGAATTGAAATTATGTATTGGGAGTTTTTGCTTGTATTGCAGGTCATTTTATTATCAGTTGAAATAATTATGCATTTGAGATGAGCTTCTGGGGCTTGAACATATATTTGAAACGACTAGCATGTAGCTATTATATGAAATTCCTAACTTTTATACTATCTAAATCCTGTCATGAATTAATTAGTGACATGAAAATCCTATCATTTCATGTATGTAGACAAATATTCCCTAATATATGTCCCAAGTATATATAAAGCTTTTTAGTTTTTAATCTGTCAACCCAAACACAAGATTAGTGTTTTTACTCAATCTTAGGATAAGGACACGGTTAGAAATACTTGACCTTTTCCCCCAACCTCCCGATCCTTACATCCCGAGTTGAGAGCTAACAACTAATGTCTATTTATTAACAGTTGAAGATTTCCTCCCTTGATTTCATTTATAAATGCCATGTGTAAGGTCTGAAACACAGGTATCAATGTTCATATTCAGGTGACTTAATCAGGGAAAATTGAGTATATATTGCTAGCAAGTATATATTGTCTTTTGTTTTAATGAAGCAGTCAAACATTTAATCAGGTCCAGTGTTTTACAACGGGAAACCGTAGGTTAACCATTTTGTGAAAGAGTTTTCACTAAAGCGTATACTTTTTGAGGTTAAAAAGCATAAGCATTTCTTGAGCTTCAAAAGCACAAGCCTTTTGAGCTTTTCAGTAAAGAGTATCGTTTATTTTATAAGCAAGTGAAAACGAGCTTTTCAAAACAGAAGTCAGGTCTTTGTACTTTAATAATTAACCAAGGAATGACTTGAGGGCATAAATGAGATTGCGTTCTTGCACTTTTGGTGGAATGTATATAGACTGGGTTGGTCTACACCCGTATGTAGGCTGGCTTACATGTTGAGAATTTAAATTTGTTACATTTTTCAGACTAGGGTTAGGTTGTGATGTATGGGAAATTATACCCCCCTCCCCCTCTCTCTAACTGTAAGCCACGAAATAGAGAGAGATCTTCCATAACTACTCTGGTGGGAGAAATCTCAAGATTATTGCAATTCCTCACCAGTGATAAGCGCTACTGCAGAGGCACAATTTGTTTGATTGATTTCTATTTCATCTTTCTATGCAATTATTTGTTATAGTCTCTGTAGATCGATTGTTATCACTAGTATTTGCAAGCGTTGTGATCCCTAACATTCCCAAACCCGAAATAATCACCCCAAAAAGAAACAATGAAAAAAAAAAAGGAGTTGCATAAGAATGAACGAACAACTAATGATGATGCAAGTTTTACTCATTTTCAAGGAAACTCACTTAACCGTCTTCTATTAATAAAAGGAAAAAACACATATTTATATTAAACACGGAATTCTGCATTGTGTTTCAATATACAGGAGTTGGGGCTGGAGGCGAAGAGCAAAGTGCTTCCTCAATATCTATTCTCCATTTACCCTGGGTGGTTCTTGTTGTCACACTTTTGTTTGTAGGTATTCTATCCTATGCACCTCCCTAATTGTACTTTTACTATTTTAATGGTCTTTTCTTGTCGGCTCTGAATATCCTTATAGGTTTCTCGTAGTTTACCAAAGTTTAGTTCCATTATCGTCTCCTGCACGAACTTCTATTGTCTTACAACCATTTTCAAATGAAATTATATAATCTGCGCTTCAGTGCTTGATTGGTGTACACATTAATATATTTACATGATTGTGGCAATTATTAGTTTTATGTAATACACAGTCATAGATCCATGGCCTTTATCTATTTGAACTAGATGCTTGTTTACTACTCCCTCCGTCTTAAATTATTTGGGCACTACGGGGAACCTAAAAAATTAAGGGAATGTCATCATTACATGCTTTTTAGTTGATTTTGACACATTTGCCCCATCTAAATTGTATCATTACATGGAGTTTTAAATAAAAAGGGCAAAAAGGTAAAACATTGCCTCCTTGTATTCTAATTTGGGAAACTGCCCCAATAAATTGGGACGGAGGGAGTATATACTATACTGCTCTTTCTGAAAGCTTTCTGACATAAAGTGCCAGATTTCAAATATCAATAATTAATGATAAGTCTTCACATACGATCATTTCAAAAATCCGCTGTACGGCAAGATGCAATTATGATTACAACTTTTTTGCTAACGTTGTCGAATCAAATAAAGCAGAACTATAAGTTGACTATATGGTGTCTTAAACCATATGTCCATTCTATTATCTGTGAGCAGCTTAGCATAGTGAACACGTCTGATGTTCTTTTATGGTAAATATCAGTGAAATTCCAGATTCCTTTTATGAGAATGAGAACTGTAAGAAGGGGTACTATTGATCACTTATGCATTTGTATGCTAGAGTTTATCTATGTTGGGGTGCTCTCTTTCTGTGCTGTGTTTTGGCAGTTGTATTTTTTTTACAGTTTAAACTGCGATGTTCTATTGTAAAAGCACAAGATTGTAGGAGTAACTGGATTCTGTTTGCTGTAGATACTACTTAATGCATTGCTTCGCATTTATCGACGTCAACGAAGAGAACAAGAGCTGGTAGGTTTTCGTTATATATATATATATATTTATTTATTTATTTATCGTCCTTGATATGTTTTTAATACTATTAAGGATTGGACTTCTCATGTTGTGACATGGCACATCTTTTGTGGCAGATGCAATCTGAGGTTATTGAGGAAATTATTTATGGCTTGGAATCAGGCATCCTTTTTGGGTACGTTGCTTCCATGACTCTATTCTACCTGAATCAGAATGTTATCACTTGCATAATTTGTGTTATTGACTCTTGCTCTTCAAATATCTGCACTCTTATTGGTAATGTGATTTCTCAAGAGCTTTTACTTTCTGAATAGTGAATACCATCATCCATATGGTAGTTCAATAGTCGAAGAGGGATGCAAGCTTGGCGGGTTTGTGTTTTAGGACTAGTGGTCGACATTTGTTTTATTTAGGCTATGTTTGGTAACAGATTTTTTGGTCCAAAATCAAGTCAAGTCTCTGTCCTGATGCAATTACATCGGAGAAAATAGCTTTTACAGAAATACAGATCTAACATCTATTTAGTCTGAGAGCTCCCTTATACTTGTAGGTGGATAGTTTTTCGTTATGGTACAATAGTAGAACTGTAGAAGCAAAGATTTCCATCCTTTTGTAAGTCCCGAAATTCAGATTGAGTTAAATTTTTAAAAGAACATTAATTCACTTGGAACAAAACATGGAGAAAGAAATTTTAAAAAATATAGGAATAACAAGTCTTCATCATTGTGCTTGATTTATAACTTCTAGTTTGGCATGGATAATGTGCAAAGATTACCTCATTACAGACTCCTGACCTATTTTCTAGTATAGTAGAGAAGCATGCTCATGCAAAGTGAAATGTGTGTTGATAGGAAGCCCACCCTGTAGTTCTCTAGTAGATATTAAGGGGGAAAGTTAGTGTCAAATATGTGTTTGTTTTTTCTTTTTCCCGGAGCTTTTGTGAGGCTAAGTCCCTTAAAATAAATTGTCAAAAATTGATTTGGCCACTGCACCCTTCATTCACAACCTAGTTCCCTCCCTGCTTTACACTGCTAATTGTAAAGAATAGTGCTTTGAAGGTGACTTCATGTACAAGGCTACTTCTTTGTTTCTTGGTACTTATTATCGGGGTTACTTTGTTTGATCTTGTTCTAGTTGCATTACTTTTCGTAACAAGTTTGCTTATAAATTATTTTTGCAGGATTGCGTCCGTGATATCAAAGATGGGTTTTGTATTCTTGGAGCAAGGCTTTTCAAAATTGCTGGTTCCTACTTGTATCTTGATTAGTATATGCTTCAGCGGTACGGGATTCTTTTATCAGGTATCAAAAGAATGCTCTGCTACCATATTTTTTCTGTTTTGTTGGGTATAAATACAGTAGCTTATTCCATTCGGACACATGATAAAAGACCTGGTCTTTTTTGGTGTAATAGTTCTTCATGCAATTTCACAATCAACAAACGTTGTCTTTTTTGTGAATTACATACACCTCTCCACTAATTATAAGTGCTCTCCGGTGTCCGATCACGTAACTAACACCGGTCTACTTGGCCTTTTGGTTTATAACTTATTGGGGCAGTTTTAAATTTGTAATTAGCTCATGTCTCTATTTATAACTTGGTGGGGTCATCTTATTAAACTCGTGCCTTTTGGTTTAACTGTCTGCAAACAGACGAGAGGTTTGAAGCATGGAAGGGCAATCGTGGTGTCAACATGTGCTGCTGTGGCATCCATTGTGACAGGTGTACTTGCCGGTATGCTTGCTTTAGGTGAACGACTGCCTTCATCACCAACAGGCCGCCTATTTCTTTTGCTGGGATGGTAAACTTAAAACACAATTGCCAGTTTTTTGCTTTTTTTCCTTACCTTTTCTCAACATGAACCAATACAAAGCAATGATTTAAGTCCTGTATTTTGACACTGATTAAGCACCCTAGGAGACTTAGATGCTGGTTTTTAATTTATCCACCGAACTACACTGTTTCACATTTCCAGTGAATCTTTAGACTGAATCAGTAAAAAGCCTGATGGTATGTTTCAGACCAAGATTTAGGAACATTCATCCTGAAGAAATTATTCTCAGTCTTTAGAAAAAAAGATGTTTGTACATGCTCTATTTACTTCGCTTTTTTTCACAACATCATCAGAAAATTAATTTTCTTACACGTTTCGGATCATTGCTTATTTCTTTGCTAACTTAGAGTGGGTTCTCTGTGCAATTTGACAAAGGTGATGCCTTCGTTTACCAACCGTCTAATTCTTGTAAAAGAGATTACATGGAGCATATATATATATGCTCTGAGCCATCCCTGCTACCATACATTATGCGGCATTCTAATTTTTCACTTTGGTTATGATCTGTGTTTCATGACAGGTTTTTGATAATCCTGGGAGTGATTTTGCTGGTTTCTTCGACAAGGCTCTTGAAATACATTCCAAAGCCGATGAAACGTTTCTTGCGTACTAATGTGGACAGGAATTTAGGGCTCAGGCGACATGGGTCGTCTGTCCATTCAAGAGATTCAAGTCCAAGTGCTGTTATCCAGGCCTCCACGTTGCAACATTTGATGTCATCTCCATCTAAAGAAAAGGCCTGATTTTTAATTCTACCAACAAAAAAGAGAAAAAACAAAATTAGATGCACATGTTTATTAGTTGTGGTGGGAGCAGCGGCAGCAGCCACATAAACTGTAAACAAGGCTGGGTTTTATGTACAAATTGGTGGTGGTCCGGGTAGTTCAATTGAAAATGTTGTTGATTTATCAGTTAAATGTCTTTAGACACGTATTGTTTGTTTACCTTCCCTTTATATATGATAAACCCTTGGGATGTAACAGTCTTGAGTATTTGCAAAATATCTGTTTGCCATGTTTCTTGGGCAACATGTTGTGCGACGTGCCTTTTGGTGAAGCAGATGTTCGGAATCCTGCAAATCAATTTGTTCACCTTAGCATTTGTTTTTTTATTCATCTCATGTGGATTCCTATTATGAACTGCATTGCTAAACCTAAAGTAGCCAAGCAATGATATTTGTACTGTGGATTTACCCGGAATTAATGTACTACAAGTGAAAAAAAATATCATAAATTATCTTGCCAAGTTTATTTTATCAATTGCATAAATACTCAACTACTAACAATTGAAAGAGCCACAGTGACATCATGGAGTGTACCTTCTCGGGGCAAAATTTATGTACAACAATCGTGTCCCATTTCATTCGCCATTGGCCTGTCAAAGTTCTCTTCCTAAGGGCTTGTTTGGTTTCAGCTTTCAAAAAAAAAAAATCTAGATTCTTTTGAAGTAAAGAATTAGAGATGAAACTAAACTAATCCAAACCGGTGAACCAAAAGTGTAAACTTGTTTTAAACAAGAAATTAAAGATACTTAGCTTGAAATAAACAACCAAAAAGAGATAATTTGATGTGACAGACCGGATTACAATGTTAAGAAGTTGTTGTCTGGTTTAAAAGAAGCCAACCTCACGGACAATATGGATCTTACTATCTTAGTTGAGCTCAAAGGAGACATTTCCTTGTATCCATTTTCATTTAATTTTTTACCTTAGCATAAGGATGTTAGAGAAATTATTCCATTTTTGTCTTTTAATGAAATTGCAAAAGCTCCCCTAACGGGATTGTTTCTAGCATTGAGCCACTCTGTCATTAAATTTGGGGGATTTGAAGCACATGTCTAAGGAAGCTTGGGATCGTGAATTGTCGGATCCTGCAAGACATCTTCTGCGTGTGCTCCAACCAATTGTTCATTTTCCATGGTTGCGACAAGTACTCGTGTGGGTATCTTTTCATTTTTAATACTAAATTTAAGTTTCAAGAGTCCGAAACAAAACTAATGTGTTTTTAATTGAACTGCGAGTCAATTATGAAGTTATCTTACCAAAACTGTGTCCCAAAGAAATGGCTTAGAGTAATGTCCTAAAAAAACATGTTTCAGAGTGTAGGAAAAAAGACATACATTGAATCTTGATGTTGATGTTGGATAAGAAAATTTGATTCTGAAAAGGTTAAAAAAACAAGCATATCACTTGCAGCCTTGCTCACTTTTATTTTTACTCTTGAAATTCAACTTTACGGTTTCGAATGTAATTTAGAACTTGATGATTATAATCATATGCTCTAGACAGCTTTACCTTTTTAAGCCAACTGGAATATAGCTTTTCGTTCTGTTTGACGCTACAGTATAACATGTTTATGAAATGTTATTACGATACATTGATACCTACACACATAATTTTTTCAATAATAATAAAAACATGCATATATGTAGATGCATACTGTATTAAAATTTTAAATGTGCGACCAGGGACAGTTCCAGAACATGTTCGGGGTTCCTAATAGAAGCACATACGATTTTTCAAAAGTATAAAGAACGGAAAAACCAAACTTATATTACATACTCAATTTCTCATTTATGAAATAAAACTTCCAAAATTAGAATACGATTAGTTTGGAAAGAATTTACGTGCTACGAATTTAAACAATTATTCAATTGACACATTGCGTACTTTCGTATTTCGAAAAACTTCAAGAATTGATTTGTTGCTTTGAGTAATTTCCTTTTCGACATACATAATTAACACATCTTTGAGATATTCATCAGTCATTTTACTACGAAAACTAGTTTCAACTATCTTCATTGCCGAAAAGGACGGCTCCGATGTCATTGTAGAAACCCGAAGAGTACATAAGTACAAACACAATCGTTCGAAACACAAGGTTATAAATGACTGACATCTCGGTCTTCAGAAACCACTGACATAATTAAGAAATAGATGAAAGACATTTGTAATCAGAATGATTAACGACACCCAGGAAGGGCTCTAAAGACAAATTCACAAAGCTCTTACTTGGGGACTCCAATTTGGTGGGGCATTTTTTTTGTAATATATATATATATATATATATATATATATATTTATTTATTTACATTAACATCATAAAATATACTAATAGATGGGACCAAAATACAATCTATGCGTTAAATGGAATGAATTTGAGGGAAGAAAGCCTCACTGTTTTCTTTTAACAGTGGAGTATGTATTGCCCTTTATATATAGAATTTTTTAGTACTAATTTTAAGTATGATAAAATGATGGTATTAATTATAAAAACTTACTATTAATTACTCTACTCCGGTTTATCCATGTTCGGTTGCTTCTTGATAAATTATCAAAATTTTAAGATAAAAATATCATTGTATTTACCACGAATAAAGAAAATGCTTTATATTTATGAGGTTTTTCGGTTCTTACTAACCTAACAGCTCATGCATCTGTTTAATTTTATGATTAATATATTGTATCTGCTCAAGTTTTAATGTAACGGAATCTACGTGAACAAAACTTTTTTCTCTAGGACTCTGTGTATACTGTATCATCATGCGAGAGCCTCTTATCTAAGTTAGATTTGAGACTCAAAATTGCTGGAGATGGCACTGACAACACCATGCTTGTAATGTTATAGTTGCATCTCCAATTGCAACTTTTCGGTGCTCGTTAAGTCATGTGGATAGAATTTATCCACTAATAAACATATATTTGATGTTCTAAACGATTCAGACGTGTCACAGGGATTTAGAGCAGAATTTAGAAGAAAGAACCGTGTACACCTCCGATGAAATAGAATAGGAGAGGAAAAAAAAACACAAAACGATTTCACATGAGTCTAATTCACGTCTCGTCACATCTCATTGTCGTATCCTGAGATTACCAAATTCATACATAAGAATGTTTTTTCTTAATTTATTTCAGAATAACCATACCCAAAGCAACAGTATCCGGACTTCGGTTAGTACTTACCTGGTACGAGTACATGGGCATTTCCAAAGTACACGTGTTTCAACGAACTTAAGTAGGAGAGACGAGAGTCGCCTCCACAAAGATGGGTTAGAAACACACACTCCAACATGTAGTTTATAACTTCTCTTTACATGAATATACCAAGGTCCATGACAACGACCATATCAGAAGCTAAAATTAGAATGTTAACGAATACATTAGTTCACACAGCTCATACTTTCACAAGAGAACTTCCTGGAGAAAAGTTTCTCTATTTCCACTTTCAGAATAAGTTTGTAAGTAAGTGTACGGATTGATAGATTGTGCGAGTATGCCGAGTAGCAATACTAAAAAACCATTCCCTTGAGTTTAGAGTGCCTTGCAGACTGGATTACTGTATTTAAGGTAAAACTGAATATTTTTTAGCCACACTGAGTGATCCCTATGTTAGAAATTTAGGGTATGATAATCCTGGATAACTTCGAAAAATCGTGTTAGTACACTTTCCGAACAAAGTATTTCGACCCTATTATTGCCTGGGTTCACGAAATCTTTGTGGGGATAATTCTTGAAGAACAATCTGTTTCTGGCAAGGAGAATAGATTAGGAAATGTAGAGAGAATTTTCTTATATGTTTCTCTATCCAAAACCGATGCCAAATGACTTCTTATATAGGAGATCAATAACCGAAACTGAAAGCAAGCAACTGTTCGGAAAAACCGGTTATGTCGGTTGGGAAAGGGTCCAACTATTCAAAATTTTCCGGAAAGGAAGCAACTGTTCGGAAAAATTTTCGCTCGGGGCGCTGCCCCGCACCCCGCCCGCTGTCCTGGCAGCGGGTCCCCAGCCAGGAGCTCTCGCCCCTTGGACCCCGCCAGGGGCTCTGCCCCTAGGACCCCGCCAGGGGCTCTGCCCCTTGGACCCCCGTTTCAATTATTCATATTCAATTATACGTTGGCTCGACGAGCGTGCACTCCGCACTTCCCTAACTCGTTTCCGAGTTTAACGCATTATTGCATCGGCCTATAATAAATCACATTACTACTAAAATACATTGATGATACTAAAATCACCAACACCCTATCAGGTAAATGTACTACAAAGAAAAAGGTTAAACTAAATTTAGTGGCAGATGTACAATTATTCAAAGGACACCCTGCGTTATTTGGTGTCACACTCAATTTTCCTCCACTTGGCCCAGACAATTTGGAGATACCATGAACGATTTGGTTCCAATAAGTAGGGTAACATAAGAGAGCTCCATGTGATTTTCCAGCTTGGACTCAATACAACATGTCAGCATAGCAGATCTGGATAACTAAATTCGAAAATATATGCTAACCTCTTAAAGCTATCATGATATATCACTAAAGAAAGTTTTGGGGAACAAACCTTTTCAATTAATTGGGCACATTTTAGTCAAAAAAATTCACCTCAAGTGAATGTGGAAAGCAAGAGAAGCAGTGCGATTGTTACTTAATGCAAACATTAATGATTCGACTTTAACCTCCCAATGTTCATGAAGTTGATCCAGCTAGACCCATTAACACCTACTTTCGGAAGAACTTATTTTAGAACAAAAGGCGTTTTCATTGCATTTTGGGAACAAAATTGAAAATCCGTGTGAAAGGGAAAAAAAAAAAAATTGTAAATAGCTAATTGACCATCCGGGCAATTCATGTTCACACCCATATGATTTTTCGAGCAAAATACCATCGAAAGATTATTCTTTCACATACAAATATAGCCATAACTTAAAAGTAGAAACCAAATACTTCACTTATTAATACACATCCTAAATTCCAGTACAACAGTCCCATGCCATTTTTGCGCTTTCGCAAGTATTAATAGCAAGACATGACCAGAGAACAGGATTTTGAATAAAAATTCCACTGTAAACTCCGTGTCCATTGTAGAAGAGCAACGATAGTACTTCTAGTACTAGAACTCAGATCAGAATCAATTATGAGAATACACATGAACTCATTTGAATGGACGGATTTGAAACAAATTTGTCAAAACCAAACTCATACTAAGATGCATCATATCAGGAAAATAATGAGATACAATCATAGACGGCTACATCAATCGCTACTCTGCACACTTGTGGAAGGAAAGGTGAATGATATATAAAAGACTGCTACATAGTCTACCCCGGTCTCAAAATGTAATGGGCGAGATAGTGGTCGTGTAGTATGACTCTGAGTATCATATTCCAAACAAGATGATGATGATTTTAATCATTTAGGCTACTGCTCCTGATCACTTGTGCAATTGACCAGCTGTTCCATATGCCAGCTTTCATGAGGGGCAGCATAATCATGTGAAGGAGTATATTGCTGCAACAATTTTAAAAATTAACTACTAGAGCACAGTATAAAGAAAACAAATTTACTGCCAGGTTCGATTTTCATTACTAAGTGCTGCTTCGTTATATTTGTGCTTGAAATCTTAAATTTAGGGTAGCTTTATACAAATTATTTAGCATACAAAAAGATGGGTCTCCAACTCTTGTTCATTCAAAAGAAGGCACCAAGGCTTGTGCTTACTTCACAGATGAGTTTTAGTTCCAATAAATTTTTATAGCATAAACTCTGTAAATAGTTTCAGTTTAAATAGATGATAAAGAAAGCACCTTCATAATCATCACGTAGAAGAGTTATTTTATTGAAAACTTAAAAAAAACAAAAAAATCATGAAGGGTACTAGTGTATCAAAGGAAAAATTTAAGGGCCTGAAGAAGAGCATCGGATTCAAAAGACATCATAGGAAGAAAAATTTAGGATTTCTCTCTTTTTAATGTAGAAAAACTATCATGAGTTAAAAGTAGTTCATGAAACAAAGAGGCACATGTGCTGACACCACTATTTCTGTCTATAACCATACAAGATTTCATCACTACAAAATCAAAAGCTAATGCTTCATTCATAACATGACAACAGAAGAATGGGGAAAGGATGAAATATGTAAAAAGGAATAAACAGGTTTATTAATTAAATAATTACCTCCATTTTTTCTAGAAGATCTTTAGCAGTTGGAGCAGATAAGACTATATCCCGAGCCCTTGGCATGATGAAACCTTCTTCAACACCATTATCAAACAATGCAAGAAGAGAATTATAGTATCCATCAACATTTAGCAGGCCAACCTATGTAAGAGAAAATTAAAATTCAGTAATTAAAATTAAGAACAGGTTTTTTTTTGTTTGGAGACAATTCAAGGACTTACTGGCTTTTTATGAATACCTAGTTGTGCCCATGTTATCATCTCCAATAACTCCTCCATGGTTCCATATCCACCTAAAAGAATTTCAAAATCTCATGACTACAAGCAATATAAAGTGAAATCGAAAATAAGGAAAATTTAAAAATTACCTGGAAGGGCAATGAAAGCGTCAGCCTTTCTAGCCATCAAGGCTTTACGCTCATGCATATCAGAAACAATATTAACTTCCCCAACAGTTTCACCAGATATCTGTCCAAAACAAATGCTCATGATTTTCATGTTAAATTCACGCAATAGGCATAGTAATCTCATTGCCAGACCGGAAAAAAAGGTGCGTTTCTTAGTCTTTACTTCTCTTTTGATAATGTTCTTCATAATCATTGAACTTATTTGAGAAGAAAACATTAAGAACCTTAAAGATTTGCAGAACCAAACGGGAAAAATTGTAAAGTCAAACTAAACCAGGCCAAGCAAAGATGAGATCATAATATTATTTATCCACCTATGATTATAGGTTATGTTGTATGTCAAACTTGGGGATAATTTCTTATGACAATTTTGATATTATATCTTCATGAAACAATTCAATATTGACCCAAGACTAATCTACAAGGAATTATATATACAGTAGTACACAGGCACAACAATTACAAACTAATGAGTACCTCAAGAGGCACAAGTGCTTTTGGAATGACCCTGCAAGGTACATGCATTCATGAAGTTAATTCTAATTATAAAATTTCATGGAGAAGTTGTCTTTACAACATATGAGAATATAAAGCATAAACTACTATTTAAGAATCAAACTTACCCAAGAACATGGCAACCACCATCATACACTCTTTGGGAAATCAAACCCATGAGCCCAACACTTCCACCACCATATACCAAATCTATTTTTCTGTTCACCTAAAAGTTCACTTCTTAAATTAGGTAAGTACGAGACTTCATAAAACGGGAAGAGACTTATATATACTACATAAGATATAAGTCAATCACCTAAGGGAAGAGACTTTAAATAAATTACTGTTAAAAATAAAATGGTGATGGAAAACAGAAAGAAAGGAAGGATTAAAAAGTTACATTTTCAAGACCATACAGAAGAGCAAATGGTCTCATAATCAGAAAACAATCTAGATATAACTTAATGGTTAGACAGAAAGAAGAAATTTAACAAGGGTATGCATCAAAAAGAATACTTCCAATACTTAACAAATTTCAAGACCAAAGTCAGATACAAAAAAATAACACAAATTTTTGAGACAAATACCTTACTGAAACTCAAACGTTATATCATGCTGATTTGATGAAAAAATAAAAAGTGTAGACACGCTTTTTGGGGGAAAAAGATTTCCTAAAATGATCAAACATCATGGATACAAAGTAAATAGTAAAAAGTCCTAAGTTTAGAACGATCAACTAAATTTTTTAAAAATTTTTTTTTAGAAACTGAAAAAAAAACTCACCAACTCATTGCCTAATTCCATAGCAGCATGACTAAAGATTTCTTTGTGTCCAGAATTACTTCCACAAAAGACACAAACCCTCTTGAACCTGATGGTATTATTATTTCCTTCCATTAACCAGATACTTTTCTCTTTATCTTTCTTTAAATTCAATCCCCAAAAAAAAAAAGATTTTCTTGAGGATCAAAAAGCTATGAGGAAAAAGAAAAAGAGTAAGTGATACAAAAGACGGGTTAATGCTTATATGGTGATTGGTAAACAAAACCTGACCAGTCTTTGATGGATATAATTATATAAATATGTGGGTGAATATGTATGTATATAATATATAATGATGGGAAAAAACATAACAAACCCAAGCTGATTCTTTTTTTTACTCCCTCCGTATCAATTTACATGTACGGTACAAAACCACTTGCTACTTTGATCGGGTTTGAACATATAACTAAATTACCGAAATAATTTTAAAAAAAATTCTAATTTGATTTTTTTCATTTCGACACTTTAATTACATCAGTTGAAATTTGAACGTGATTTTGTATGAGGGAGTACTAATTCAGTGTTTGTGTCAGCCTTTACGATCAAGTTACTTGCTTTTATGATTGGTTTTGTTCAGTGGTTGTTGCATAAATAGTCATTCATATATTTTCCTTTTAAGTTTTAAAAAGTGTAAGAATTGGTCATATATTTAGATGAAAAGTCAACTTGTATGATAAACCTGATCATTTAAACGGTCCGCAATTTTGTAGATCAAATTTAAATGCTTAAGCAGTCTCCTCTCATCATCATTTCGGTTAAATTTTAAAAACCAAATCTTTCACATAGCTAAAATTTTAAAAGGATAAATCAGTTTCAAATTTTCAACTACGATAGATCAATTGTATTTTGGTGTAAACTATGGTACAAAGTTATGATTCACCCTTTTGGTTTCGACTTACCCAAGGCTTAGTTTTTCACTCAAAATAATATTTTATCCGTTTCGAATTGTTTGTCCATAACTAAATTTTTATAAACATGTTATTATTCTTTTGTCTAGTAGTTCAAATACAAATTATACCCATTATTCATTATATTAAATTTTGTAATAAAAGCAAAATAAATGATAAAATTGGAATATAAAATTGGAATATTTTTAACTTATTAGTTGACTTTTTAAAAAATGGACAATTAGTATGAAAACTTCTTAAAATAGAATTAGTTGACTTTTAAAAAAATGGACAATTAGTATGAAAACTTCTTAAAATAGAAATATGCACAGGGGGGAGGCAGGGGTGGCGAAGGTGACCCCAGAAAATTTTAAAATATTTTTTTTATATAGTAAAATTATGACATTTAATGTTTTATATAGTAATAGCCCCAAATAACAAATTGTAACTTGATTTATTTGATAAACATAAAGTATTAACAAATTATAACTTGGTTTATTTGGTAAACATAAAGTATTTGTGTCCCCAATATCACTAGTTCGAATTTCGCGGTTAAGTTTCACTTTTTCATCTAATTAGCAATTTTTTTACTCTTCGGCTCAAATTATATTTTTTAGGTACTACGACAATTTTATATATAAAAAAAGTTCATATTATAATAAATTTGTATTCGTAGTCAGTTTTTCTATATCGTTTATAATTTTTGAATTAATGAACAAGTCAATTGAGCTTTTAAGTTCCGGGTTTTTCTAGTTTTTTTTATGATAATTGTGCTAACGGAATTTTTTTTCAAGGATTTAATCCTGGTTCCGATTTACGACGGAGGGAGTATTTGTTTTCATTTTGTTAGCTTTTCCTTTTATATTTTACTGTTAGCCGACTTCATTTTTAGTAGTCATGTTCAGGGACGGTCGCTGTCTTGCTAGGTGGGGGTGCAACTTTGGATTTGTCTAATTTACAAACATTTATTGTTAATTAATGAACCTAAATGCATATAAATCAATTGAAAATCTAAATCTAATATTAACTCAAACTCCTGTCACCAACACCATCATTGCCTAGGCAAGAAGAACCCAACTGTATGTGTGATTGTGAAGGCAGAATTAATATTTCGGGACTGTAGGTACATTACAAAGTGTTATATTATGTGATTACAAAACTAATTGCTTTTAAATTATTTAGAACTTTTTTATAGGCACAATGGCATTTTCGTAAATTGTGTGGTTGTAAGTGCTATACTAAGTCGAATCTCTGTTGAAACCGTCGTTTTTTTTATGCATGTCGTGGGCAGATCCGATCCTAACAATCTCGCAATCAACTAATTAAGTCAAATTGCATATGCCTGTGTAACCTATTTAGCTCTTTTTGCGGACCGAGATGACAATATATAAGGAAAATAAACTCTTAACAAATGAAAACATGCAACGAATCATTATACAGTGCAACACAAGTTGTCTAAAACAATCAAAATTACCACGGAATTATTAACAGTGTATTTATACAAAGCGAATGTGTTTTTTTTTTGTCTCCCGACGATATCTTAAGCTAAAAGGTGTTGTTTCCCGCACATAAGTCGTTCCTAGTTGCTCGGCTTGTGAGACGCTATAATAGATTCGGGTAGTCAGTCATGTTTTCTATTTATCTCATTGTCAATTGACAAGCATCAACTACGACGACACTACATAAACTCGTCATGTCTGAATTGTACATGTCATTCCCAGGTTTGCAAGGACGGCTCCAACCTATAAATAAGTGAATTATTGGCTTTTGGGACCCCAATTTCTTGTGACCCATTTTTTTATGATGTATAAAATTACTAAATGCCCCGGTTCTTTTTAGTTAAATAAAAATGAAATTATATTTTTCGTTCGTCCCTATTAATTGATCACTATCTATTTTTGAACGTCTTAAATAAATGATCACTTTACTTTTTTTGTAGATAAATGTATTTAAAATTATCATTTTAAGATTTAAATTTTAAACAATTATTGTAACTTCATAAAATAATACTAAGCTCTATTTATAAATTTCACCATTTCTCAAAATTATATACTAATAAGGAATGGGAGGAGGACAACATACAATCAACATAGAGAAGAAATATTTACAGATTCTACCATACCCAGACGATAAAATGTCTTTCTCTCTGATAAAAACTATCTCCAATAAAATATATTACAACATAGATTGAATGGGCTTGACAAGTTATCGATTGAGAAAAAAATATTGGTTAATCTTGATATTACATATATATTTTCTAATTTTTCTCATAAAAAAATAGAAGATTATTATTTGAAAATTTCTTCTTATTATTATCTTAATGTTATTTAGCTTCATCGTGTATGAATGGCTATTGCTATGTTGGATTTGAGTGAAAAACAACTATTTTTATATCTTTTATTATAAAGTTAATAATCAATCACCTATTTTATTTATTCAATTTAGGTCTCCAAGTTACTGTACACGGCGTAGAGATGAAGGTAGAAAACATAATAGGGTCTCCGAATTTACATAAAAACTAATGATTAGTGAATAAATAAATCATGTGGATAGCAAATCATATTTTAACAAAGTGTAGTAAAAATAAGTGATAAAAGTCAAAAAAAAAAAAAAAAATCATAAATTCTGAAGTTAGGGGCCGGGTTTCTTAACTGGATCATATATATGCTACTTTAATTAGACAAACTACCGGGCAATTTGTTAAAATTTCTGGATTTTTTGGATTTAATATTGCCATACCATTGACCATGACCATGTAATTTTTACGGTTATAACTACTTACATACATGAGCTATATCTAATTGATTAATTATCAAATAGAAATATGATTAATTGTCCAACAATGTCATTTAAAATAAATAAATTATAAAATAATACTACAGTAAAACCTCTATACAGTCATATCGTTGGAATCACGATAAATTATTACTATAGAGAGGTTATTATTAAGTGGAGGTTACATATAAAAGATATATTTCTTTTTAAATAAATTTATAAATATAATATAAGATATATATATGTACCGCATAAACATAAACAAAACTTGAAATGTACAAAATTTTAGTTTTAAGGCTCGAAGAAAACTAATACATGTATATAAGAATGTGTAACTATGCAATGGATCCGAAAGATGATATTATATAAAAATAAAATGTTTTATGCGAATAAGTTTCAACCATGCATGTCAATATAAGTATTGATTTGCAATATATATTAATGTGTATGAGCTATTACGTATATACAAGTTATAAGATGTGGTGGTAATCAAAACATTAATTTATCGTCACAAACAACTTTAATATAAATCATTTAAATTTAATTTAACAATATATAATATATATTTTTAATATGAAATGTTAATTTATTACTATAAGAATGTGAATTTATTACTAACGGGACCTCAAAATTTACGAAATATGACAATACAGAGTTTATTATTATTTATAACTTTATAATTGGTCCGACTTGAGAACGAGATTTTTTATAACTATAAAGAGGTTATTATATACAGAGTATTCTTACAAATAGGTTTTAGTACTGTATTTGATTAGCAAGTAGAAAACAATACTCCCTATTCTGAATATCTTGGATAATCCTGTTACTAATTTTTTTTGGAGTTCTTATAAACGATACTAGCGGACCTATCTACCCGATGGGTGTGAATCCATTAAAAAAACTGTAATCCATTATAGTAGAATTTTCGATGAAGTGAGGGACAATTATGGTGAGGGAGAGAGAGAGAGAGAATTTGATGACAGTTATTTTTCTTCTAATTCATATGTAAAAGTGTTTACTACTATTTTATAATTTTATAAATTAATAAGATTTTTTTATAAATAATTGTTTTAATGTTTAAGGCCTATTTACATAAATAATAGTACGATATAAATAGAAAAGGTCAATCCCACCAACGTACACTTTATTAAACAAGGTAATACTTATTAAACAAGGTAAAAGGCGAGCTAGTATTCTGAATCTTTTTGATGGATATATACTCATATATATATATGTTCGTGATAACTGATAAGTATATATATGAATAATGAATATAAATTAACTAGTATTTGTATGGTCTAGGACGATGAGATATTTACTCCCTAAACGTGACAGTATTAATTTAATTGACATATTTGATAATTGTTCAATTACGTATCTGATTACCTCATAATTGTAACGACGTACCTTCTATTTTGTACATTGCACTTGAGCACATCGACAAATTTGATTTGTTAATCAACCTAATCATTCCAATAATGCATGACCTGGTGTGGTCCGTTAATTATATGAGCATAATTAAAACGATATATACGTCACCTTATTTGGATTTTGGTGCCAACCTATTAAATTTTCTTCCGTATATGTGACAAAACAATGAACATTTATATAACTAGCCTGAATTTGGCCATCTGCATGTAAACTGAGAGTCTATATACCTTATTTATTTATTTCTTTTTCTTTTTTTCAAGGTAAACTGATGATCAGTATATACCTTGAAATGGTTTTTAAGTTTAGCTGAACTAGGTGTAACTATAATAGCAAAATTTCACATCAATGATAATTACTGCAAAAAGAAGTTTAATCAGAGGTCAAATATGTGATAAATCTGGACAAAAATTGATAGTAAAATTGAAATTCCTCGTCTTTTCTGTCTGCAATAATTAGAAGGTTGGGGAGAAATTCCGTTTCAAATTCGGTGTGGGTTCAACATTTTTCTGTAGTCTACACAACAAAAAATACAAAACCCAAAAACTACTATTATAATGGCGACAACCAATCATTTTTTGGCTACATCTTGTTTCTCAACCGTTTTTTGATAATTAGCAACTTCACTACGACTTTGCCTATTACATGATAAGAAAATGTCAGGAACGTATGTTGCTCGAAACATGGGCGGAACATCATTATATATGATCAGGGGTTGTCATCGCAAGTTTACAATTTTCAGAAATTAATTTTTTTTTATTAGTGTTTTTAAAAACAATTTACATATAATGTATTATGGCAACCTTTAAATATATTTTTTGACAAACACTTTCAAAATTATATATTTTTACTTTAATAACATACTATGACTTTTTATATGCTATTAATAGTACTAATTTAAAAACAAGTAACAAACAATTGAATAAACTATGACACCAACTTATATATCATATTAATACGTAGCATACCTTTTTAGAAAAAATAAATAATAATAATAATAATAATAATAACATATAGTGGTGGTGCAAATATTATTTAAAATAACGTTTAGTAGTTTTGTATGCAAAGTACCTATAATGAAATTGTGTAACATATTTGGTTGTTCGTTTATATCTATACAAAGTGATAGAGTATATAAAAATTTGAATATTTAATAGAATAAGTTTGTCTTTTCCGGAGGATTTTAATAGTTTTATACATTTGTTTGTTCATATTTTTTCTTTTAATAGCTCAGTTTCTTAATTTTACCTTTTTATACTTTCGTTTCTTTATATTTTTTCTTTTCGTACCAATTTTTTCTTAATTTTTATTTATTTTGCCTTTCTTTCTAATTTTTATTTTGTTTTTGGTAAATTTTTAAATGGTGAAACTTTCGGCACATGACTGAACGTGAGTTTATTGATGCGGTTTTTTTTTTAGAGTTTGAAAAATATGTTAAATTGACAAAAAGGAAAAAAAAACGGATACATTTTTTTAAAAAAGAAATCGGGGTAATTTTATTTTTTTAAATCTCTCTTTTCCGGTCTCTTTACAATTTGAAAAATATTATGTGCTTGTATTTTTGCAAGTCTAAATATTTAGTGTTGGTTTCGCGTCTGACTCGAAACAGATATTGTCGTTGAAATTAGTAACAGAGGATAGCCAAAAGAAATAGGTTGGAGTTCTTGATATAAATAAGTGGTTACAAGTAATTGTTGTTAACATGAGTGTTACTAAATTTAACAAACAAATTATGTTGCTATATTGTTGCTAAATTTAACGATATTCATCGGTTTACCATTAAAAAAGCAACTGAGTGTCTATTGTCATGATAGTACTTATAGACACTCAAATCCTATATGAACGAGCCTTCATAATATAGTTTCTTCGATTAGAAAGCAGTAATTGAACATCATTATAGTGGTTATTTTTTAAAAATATAAACGTTGAGAAAATACTCACTATTTCAATAATGATATAAAATGAAGGGTCCAAACGAAATTATTACGGCAAAACATTAAATTAAAACATTAAAAAACTTCCAAGGATTATTATTTTCTACCATCTTTAGGATATCTTGTTAAAACACAAAATTAAAACAATAAAAATTTTCCGTCTTGTTATGCAATTTGTAAACACACGATAGTTTGGTATAGTAAACATGAATTAACCGAGATTATTATGACATGGCCTAGATAGCTTTTAGGATATCTCAACCACGTAATTTCTTAAGATACACATACATGCAGAGTAATCAATTACAAAACAAGGGCGAAAAGGACTTGTAACTAGTTACAAAAGATCACTGAGATTACATTCAAAATAATGTTAAAATTAATTACATACAAAATGATGGGTCGGAATAATTCTCAAGAATTGGGCTACAGAAAATGGGAACAATTTGAGACAAAAACGGCTCTTTAAATGGCACACGTTCTGTTTGCTTCTTGTGAGCAATCACAATAGCTTCGAAATCCAGAGGAATATTGCTTATTTAATATCACTTAGTAAGTAATTGGCTTATCAAAAAAAAATCACTTAAGTAAAACATTGAATTAAAAGGATCTATGTTTTTACTCTGTTGCCAATAAAGTGGGTGTACTAGGAGCTATTGCTTTCCCAAATTTGTCAACTGATCCCAACTTTTGCTCCAGTTTTTCTTCACAATAACATTTTATTTTTCATGTTAATTTGATGTTTTGATACAGTTAATTATGGGAAAGCACAATAATGGTTTGATGTTTTGAGTTCAAAAGTCCATACAAAGTAATATTATGACTTCTAATTTTATGGATGTAGTGTTTAAAATGATTAGTTATGCGATTCAGAAAAAGTCTAGTGGCGCAACTTATTGCTCGCTTGCCTTCTATATAAGTGTAATAATTTTATTATTTATTAATAAAATTAGAGGATTACTATTATATATGGGCTAACAAACAAATTGTGTTTTATTTAAAAAATCTTATCCGTTACAAGAATTTGTTTGTATTTCTTTGTAATATTTCTTGTTGTTTGTTCCATGCTTTTAAATTACGGATGTGTATATATTATTCCTGATTGGATGACTCTGAAGTTGCCACATCCAAGCCGAACAAGTCTGAAAGTGAAGAACAGCCTTGTATAAAACTATGTGTTTGTACTTTTCCTTATTAACCATACATTGTTCCTGTGAAGAGAAAAAAACAAGTGATTTGAAATGGTTAAACTAAATGCCAAACAGCCGTATACCCGTTTGTTTTCATAGACATTTCTATGTTTGAATGAGTTTATAATCCTAACCTATTGAGACGCTGTTAAAACATAGTTGAAAAAATTTAAAATGCTTCTTCATTTATCCATCGAATCGTTCTTCTCATAAATAAGATTTTGTCGAACACTTGGCCTATTGATCCTAGCTTGTCGAGATTCGAGAGTACAAAGATTATGAATTTAACCCCAGTGAAACAACACAAAACATAGTGTTTTTATTATATATAAATTTGTAGGTAAATCCACTATTTCATTAATAAACGATGATCAAAACAACCTTATTACAACTGAAATAAAACTTAAAACAAAGAAAACCCCGGTTTGATCTAAAATAAGTAATTGTGATATCATTGTTAACAATTTCTTCTGATAAGAAATGTACGTAGCCTATTCTTATATTTTTAGTCCAAGGATATGAAAGACCGAAGCGGATATTATTGGATAAATAACTAATTGTATCACACAAGAATGGAACATACAGAAACTAATTAATTTGCTCGTTGTCCCTTTTACAACAATGCCACAACCTATTTTATGAACAACGGTGGTCACTGCAGGTTGCAGCCAGTTTGCATTCAAACACCGATCAACACATATTCACAAGAACAAAAAACATGAAAACGCTTCAAAATAATTATTACGTGCGTCATTATGTATGTACATTATTAATCGTTTGAAATTTGTTCGTTCCCTAAAATATAGAGTCCTGATCTTATAAAAATTGAAAAAAAATCTTATTGTGACTATAAATTTATTAATGTATTTCGATTATTATTCTTAAGAGAAACTCAAAAAAATAAAATCAATTCAGATCATCTATAAGAAAAAATATGGAGAATCGACATTATTTTACACCTTTTTTCAGATGATATATATATTCCCCTTTCCCCAGATATACCTCGTATTTTATCAAATTACCTGGTCGACTTATTAGCTCTTTCAAAGAGTCAGCTTCCATATTTGTTGTTTTTCTGTTTTAAACTTTGGGCATCTTAAAAAAATCTATTTTGAACAATATTGTGGAGAAAAATATGAAATTTGTCAAGAATTAAATTATAAAAGTTTATAAACATATGAATCGAGTTCTAATTTTTTTTAATTTGAGCAAAAGCAAAAAAAAAAAGGAGGCCTAGAAGGGCACACAAAAGGGCCGGTAGAAGATTAAGATTCCCAATAGATGAATTGAATATAATCATAAATTTACCGATTGATTTCGGATTTTCAATTTCCTTCGACTCTGCTAAAGACTTATCTTTAGACAACAAGGGCAAAAGGCTACGCTGAAAATGTCGTGTCCAGGTAAACTATACTACCGGTGATAACCGGAAATAGGAAATGAGATATTGAAATAATAGTGATGGACTCAAGTCGGGGACTCATGACCCGCTGACCTATGTCAGATTTCTTTGCTATTATTAGAATTTCCTGTGTTAAATTAAAGAAATGGTTATTTCATGTTTAGTTGTTATTTTCTTTTTGCATTACCATTACTTAAATTTCATAAAGGGTGCTAATTGTTTAGAGTAAGGTTTTGGTTCTTATTTAGAATTCATTTAAAAATTAACACTTTTACAGCTTTTAGTTTTCTTTCTTCACCCTTAGTTAACATCTGGTCGGCCTAAAAAATATTAGTTTTGGGGTAGCAATTAAGCATTTTAAACAAGTCTAAGAGTTGATTTAATACGTATCGATGCGTTTTTATATAAGTTATGTGTTTTTCTAATAATTGATGTTTATTTGTATGTTTGCAGTACGTTTTGACGAAAAAAACGAAACTTAAACTAAAATAGCCCTCGAATATGGACCAGTCCGATGAAATGAAGACTTTTAAAGGCCCAAAAACAATTAGAATGTGAGGTAAAGAGATCTAGGTTGAAGCCCATGAATCTAAGAGACCAAATTCGTGATATCGTTGAATTTGCTAAACCTAACCGGTTAATATAATGGTCAGGCTTAACTGGTTAACATAACCGGTTAAGTTTGATTTGCGATAGCATATGTTTTATCTTGTAAAACCCATATCTCGATAATTCAAAGCCTTCGTCCCATTATTCTTGAATATAAATTCGTTTTTAGAGAGAGAGAAACTACGAACATGTGCAAGATTTCGGAATTACAAGCCATTTTCTAGTATAGGCAGAGCCGTTGCCAAGCCAAGTTGGCCAAGGCAGAATTATTGGGACTCCTAATTAATAAGGCATCCTAATTTTATAAATATTTTATGTCTAGTGTAAGTTTCATTTTTCTCAAGCAATATACTTCATTTTTTGTTGTCTTTTTGGTCAATGGTCATCTCTAGTATTATTAGTGGTTTCTGATTTATTTAAAAATATTCTATCTGCTCAATCTATGTGTATACCTATGTAGGTTGTATTTGGTTCCAAATAACTTTGTCAAACCAACATTTCATGCATTGATAGAAATGTTTCGTATTTTTATTAGCTATCGAGACTTGATTTCTTAAGGTAATTTATATTTAAAGATTTTCCTGACAAGATATATTGAAACTTATTACGTTAAGTTTGCTTGGTATATGATGAGTTGAAAAGATTTTAGTAACTATATGATATATCTACCCTTTGTTAAATATTTTTATAGCGTTTTTATATTGCATAGTAAAAAATGAAAGGGCTCATATTTTACATTTGTCTCGGCTCTCAACAATTCTAGAAATGGTCCTGAGTATAGTTATTCGTTTGTTTGCTTTGTATATGTCGTTTTCTCTTATCTATAACGTTTTGTGCGTTCTTTTTTTTTGAAAGGATATAACGTTTTGTGTGTTCTTGAATACATCTATAGTAGGCTAAGACGTACTTGCCTACTATAGAGTATTAACGTTTTTGAAAGGATAAGACGTACTTGCCTCTCTAAAACCTTTGCTAGGATTAATTACCCTCGTACCTTTTAGACTTTTTAGTATTCAGAATTGTATAAGTTGAACATAGTTGCATGCTAGGCTTTATCAACCCCAGCGCCTAATTTATTTATGTTTTTAGATCTTTACAAGTTGGATATGAATTGAGTAGTAAAAATTAAAATTCCCCACCACTTGACATTGACAAATCTAAAATTCTAAACTTAAAATCATGTTAAAACCCTCTTAAAAATTAGAAACTTAATTCTTCTACATTTATACTCCTTTCGATTTCTTAATATTCGTCCATTGCCGCGAACCACACTTCCACGTAGAAAGACTCGTATAAACCTGATCTATACCTTTTAAAAACGTGACAACCAATAGAATAATTTAGTTTGAATTTTAAATTAAATTTATGGTATTTATTTTTGTGTTCTCACATATGTGTTGAGTTTTTATTGATTGTCTCACACACATTTTTAATAGACCCGGTCTAAAATAGTGTTACAATCATGACACTTTCTTTGAACTTTATTTCCAATTTTACCTTTATTTTTATTAGTGATCATTTTATCTAAAACACCAAAATTTGGACAGTTTAGTAATATAGAATTCACTTTACAAAATAGAATTCACTTTTATTTTGAAAAAATATAGAATTAAAGTGGAACATCACAAGATACAATAGTAAATTTATAGATCAAGTAAAAAAAACGTGTGAATCACTTTACAAAACTTGAACCATACATTATTCTCAAGATAAGCGGTTAAAAAATAAAATACTATTTTTCCTATAAAAAAAATTATACTCTCCTGACAATTGAAAATTAGGATAATATATTTTCCACATGATTTTTTTAAATACCATGTACAATAGTTAAAATTATAAAAATTACTTTCATTTAGGTACTTACTAGAGTCTATTCCAAATAAGCAAGTATGTACCCATCATTATAAAGAAACAGTACTTGTGCACTTGTTTCCAAGAAGGTATGTATGCTAAAATAACATAAAATATTATAAACACAAAAACAATTCAAATAATCAAAAAAAATAATAAGGGAAAATAAATAAAATTCTAAAAAATTCAGGGGAAAAAAAGAAAATTATAAAAACACGGGCCAGATACGTGTTCCCGACACAGACATGGCGAAACAATAAATTTCAAATTTGGGACACGACATGGTTAGGACACGACAATTAATAAATTATAAATTTATTATTTATATACACTAGGTTTACCAAAACAATATTTCTTTTAAATATATATTAATTGGAACCAATAAATCTTAGTAAGAGCATTCTCAACAAAGCTCTATATCTATAGACTTATATAAATTTTGAGAAAAAATGTGCACATCAGTGACTATATAGCCAACATATATGTATAAAGTTAAAATTCTCTTGGATTCCTCTCTACATCTATCTATTTATTTGAGAAATATATAGAGATATTTTAGTGGTGGACCCCAGCAAACAAAACATTTTTCTGCTTTTTTTTTCTCTCATTCTACCATTTTACTTTCTCTCTCTATATCATCTTCTTCTAATTTACTCACACTTCTCATATCATATCTCTATTCTACTTCTTATTCTTAAATATTGGCCATCTTTCCAACCCGTTAGTCACTTTACGCTATCCCTCACCTCATCTCCTTTACATCTACTCTATTTTTCTCAGATTTTGACTCTCAAGTTAGGGTTGTGTATCATAAATGGATTGGGTGTTTTCCTTCATCTTTTCTCTTCCTTTGTTCTTTCCACCAGAAAACGAATTAAAAGAAATGTGAAATTGTGGATTGTGGATAGCTGGATTTGATTTTAATTGTGTATTAATTTCAAAAAGGGAAGGATTCGATGGTGATAAGGGATGGTGTATGGTGTTTGTACATAAGTGATGTGGAACTCAAATAAATAATTATAAATTTATTATTATTTTAATTGGAAATACAGGTTTTCTATATAAAACAGATGTGCGAGATATAAAGTTACAGCACACGTATCTCTTATAAACCTAATAACCTTATACAATATAGTAAACACAGTTGAGAATGCTCTAATGATATTATATTTTGAATAGTTAGCGGGTCTATAAGTCAATAACAAATGCTGTCCGGTTCATTTACTTAACAAATAAAGATAAACCGAGGTGACGAACCTACACACGATATGTTCATGAACGGTTTTCATCTTTTGACCAACTCATCTATTTTTTTTTTTTGATAATCAAATAATGCATCTACTTAGGGTTGGGCGGAAAACCGAAAAAACCGAACCGAACCGATAAAAACCGAAATCGAAAAACCGGAAAAATTTCGGGTCGGTTTCGGTTTTCAGTAAAACCAAACCGAAAAAGACCGAAACCGAAAAAGATCGAAAAATCAAAAATAAAACCGAAAAATAACCGAAAAAAACCGAAACTGGACTGAAAAAACCGGTCCGGTTCGGTCCAAAAAATAAAAAAACAAAACCGAACCAAAAAATATACTCGGTTTTGATTTCGATTTTGCTAAAACCGAACCGGATCGGTCCAAAAAATAAAAAAACAAAACCGAAAAAAACCGAACCGAAAAATATACTCGGTTTTGAGTTCGATTTTGCTAAAACCGAACCGGATCGGACCGAAACCACCCCTACATCCACTAGTGTCATTAATTTTTCACTACACCCGTGGACCGTGATGCAAGTACATTGAAATTGCGGTAATTGCCAAAAAAAGACATTGTAATTGCGGTAAAAAAAACATACTATCATAATCGCACTGACTCTGTTAGATCTTTTGTCTATAAACTTTATTTTCCTTTTTGTACTACACCATAAACGACAAAAAGATTGTGACTTTTTACAGTTAAAATTCAGAAGACACTATTTAATTTCCCAAACAACGAGGACACTATTTACACACGCGAGCAGCGGGAAAATACCTTTTTTGTGTTTTGAATTTCAAAAACAACTTATTTAGAAAAGTCTTAAATACAGAGAGAACCCTGCTTTCAAGAAGAAGTTCAATTTGATACCCAAATATTTGAAATTTTAATTCTTCAGTTGCCCTGAATTAGTTTGACAAAACTACCAGTATTATGATACTAGTGTCTATGTTCTTCATTGTAAATTAATAGTTTTACAACTAAGTAGATCTACCTAGCCCTGTTGTACGGTACCGGTTTTCTTGACTCACCTCATTATAATAAGATTTGAAAGTATAATAACCATTGAATATAAATTGTACTTTTAATACTAATATCGGAAAATAAAATTAAAAATCAAATGGAAAAATAAGGAGTAGAATTTGCAATTCTTTATGGAAACGTGAAGAGCAACCACAACATAAATACAAAAATAAAATAAACAGCACTTTTTATGTTTTTAAAAAATCTTGTGAGGTAAGCTATATAAGAAATTAAACTCCAAATGATTGTTCTCTTGTTCCTTTGATCATATTTTTAAATGTAAAATAGGTATAACCGTCTAAACTTCAAATTGCCTGCAAACTCTATTTTTGTGACGACCAATTTGTAGAGAACAGTTGGAAATTTTACATTGAATATAGTACATTTTTACAAATGTATATGTTAGAATCTAAGAATATAGCAAAATCAAGCTAGTCATCAAGATTAATTTTCCAGTATCACAACTTACTTCGTAACTATTTTCTCGATCAATTTGGTTTGGTCAATATATATTTCCACATATTAAAATTGTTTTTAATGTCTGAATATATCATTTAAATTATTTTTTATTCATTATCTATTGAAGTGAATGTACTCATCAATAGTATATATGAAAGTTCAGAAGAAAATGATAGCAATAGGTATAATTTGAAGAATTTACTAAAAGTGGGATACATTGTCATTTTCTAAGAAAATTGAGAATTTAGTCATTCAACAAAAACATAAAACCAAACATAATATATTTAGTAAATAATGGGATATCTTAGTGTAATTAACAGTTATTGAGAACAGACATAGTTCCCAATAAATAATATATAATATAATATACTCCCTTTTTTTAGAAAAATCAAAAGTATATCTTCCCACTCTTTTTTAGTTGAAAACTTAAACTCTAGTCTTCCAAATTAAAGTCCACTTTTATTTATTTATTTATTAATGGGTGGTTCTGGAAATTGGGTGAAATCCTTAATTGGTCTAAACAAACAAGAAAAATATGATCAAGTAAGCCACAATTTCATAATTTACTTCATTTTTATTATTATCATTTTCTTTAAATTCTTTTATAGCTAGGGTGCTTTGTCTTCTTTTTTTTTTTCCTAGGAAAAATGGGAGTAAGCAATTTTCAAAATAAAGCAATAGGTTTGGCTTCTTTTTCTTATTGACTGGATTTTTTATTTTATTTTTCTAGTTTAAGATAACCAAATTCGAGCCAATTCAGTTGTTTAGATTTATACTTTTGCCTATTTGCTTTAAAGAACTAAATTTTATGTTTCTTAATTATACTTAAAAAGTAAGCCATTCAACAATTTTACTTTGTTTTTATAGGTTATTTTCTTTTCTGAGCTGTTTATTTTTTCTTCTTTAGGTAAATATTAGTACACCAATTTCATTATTACTTTATTCAATGTGGTTCCTTTTTTGTAAATCTTTAATGGGTTGAATTAATTTTCTTCAATGTTTAAAACGTGAAAACTTAACGAAAGCGTTATTGCAAGAGCTACGCTACGTAAAAAGCTTAAGCTATTGCCGATTTAGAGAACAATTTATTCACTCAAACTTATGATTTTAAATCATAAATTCCAACAATTGACGGCCTAAAATGAGAAAATGCAAGCTTTTTAAGCTTCGAATCGAGCTTTTTTACTACAAAGCATGCTTTTCAAAACACTAATTTTCTTCTTTAGGCAATGTTAAGCAAGGTAATTCTATAACTGATGTTTTACTTACACAATTTTGCTTTCTACTCTTTTGGGGGCCTTATATAATATAACATTGATAGGAAAAGATGGAGAGCAAGAGCAAGAAGTGGAAGTTATGGAGGAGCTCATCGGGTGATCTACGGTCAGGATGGAAGGGTTTCAAAGGGAAACATAGGGGTGCTGCGTCTGATTATGGCTCCGATTCTTCTGTTCATGGGAATAACGACGATGCTTTCACAGCGGCCTTAGCAACTGTGATGCGGGCCCCACCAAAGGATTTTCGCATTTTGAGGCAGGAATGGGCTGCCATCCGGATCCAAACCGCGTTTCGTGGTTTTCTGGTATGCGGGGTCTTGTCCATTTAATTGCTTAGAAAATGGGAAAAGTGATCGTTTAGTATAATTTTGGAGACTTAATTATCATAAACTCATGGTTAATATCTTTTTTTCAAAATTAGGTACATATGCTGGGTGCTTCTTCTTTTTACTATTTGTTTATAAATTTGATGCTCAGTTGCTCACTAATGCTATGTACCAAATTTAAATATAAACCACAAATTCTGATTTTTGATAATTAAGTCCGAAAGTATGTATTAAACAATAACTTTCCCTAGAAATGTTGCTGAAAGGAGAGCAATTCTAATTTTGTTATACCTGTTGTCAACATGTTTAGTTTTGTTTTGTTGAGTTTACAATAGTATTCTGTTTAACCACTTGCTTGGAGTTGATGCTAATTTGAGCAGCTTAAGGCTGATGTAAATTTGGAAATGGAAAAGATATCTATCTTACTTTTCATCATTGTTTACTGCAATCCTGCTCTACTGAATTTACTAAATTTCATGTCTTGGATATGTATATGTTGAGAATAGATGCAACATTAAGGTGCTAAAGGCTAACAAATAATTTAAACAAAGAAAAGGTAAAATGGATCTTGCTTTAAGAGAGGGAAATCTGATATAGACACACATAGTGAGGAAGTTGTTATTGCTTAATTAAAACTCACTCGTGAACGGGGAATATGAAAAACTGATTCATGTGTTTCTTTGAGTTCAGCTTTGCAGTGATATACCAAGTATTTTAAAAAATTTGCAGTGATATATCAAGTATTTTAAAAATTTTGCAGCTCATACTTAGTAATGTGGAAATCTGATACAGGCAAGTTGGTGAGAAGTTAGTTGTCGCTTATTTAATTACTTAACAATGAAGCGCAAAAAGATGAGAATTCACACATAAATGATCATTTATATGCAATGAAATGAACAATCATGTCTCAATTCTTTAAAGAAATACTCCTATTAGATATCCATTGGTTCGCGGTCGTATCTTTTTCTGAAAGGAAAGATCTGTTTGAGGGCTTGATTAGTTGCAAGTTCCAATAATCAAGTATAAATTCACATTTCTACATAACTTCCATGCATTTTGTAGCCCCACAGACCACAAAGCCCGGTTTCAAGTTGAGGTTCAAAATACAAAGTATATTCTATATACGTGCCAAATATTAAGTTGTAAATATGAAGATTTTGAATAAGAGTGACTTTACAGGTCGTAGACAAATAGTGTCTGTTAATAACATCAAGCCTCTAGAGGTTTATGAGTATAGTACACTGATATGTGGCTCTTATCTTGAACTGAAGGCTAGAAGAGCTTTAAGGGCTTTGAAGGCAGTGGTGAGGATCCAAGCCTTGGTCCGTGGTCGACAGGTAAGGAAGCAGGCTGCAGTAACGTTAAGGTGTATGCAGGCGCTTGTTAGAGTACAAGCCAGAGTTAGAGCTCGTCGTGTACGTATGTCTATTGAGGGCCAGGCTGTACAACAAATCCTCGACGAACGACGCTCTATGGCTGATCTCATTAAACAAGCCGAGGTATGTTCACTAAGATAAGGAATGCTGTTTTTAAGATATTTAACTAAGTGATGATGACTAGGTTTATAAAATTAGGACTCCGAGTCTTGTGCCGCTTTCCTTGATATGAGGATTTGATAATATACGACTATCAGTTAGCTTATGAAATCAAGCAATAGGGCATATTTGTAAACAAGTTGAAATGTAATAAATCTTAGATTGTGTTGAATTGGCTCGAGTCTTCTGTATATTTACAAGTGCTAAAATATTTCAATGTGAAGGTAACTTTATATTCATGGATATGAGGCATTTGCATCATCATTTTGAAACATGTTCTGCATTATTCAATAATTCACTAAGTTTTTTCATCATCGCGGGAGAAAGTTACCACCGTACCATTTATTAAGCAACTTCGAAATGCATTTAAGCTTCTCATTACTTTTTATTTTTTTATATTTGTGGTTTAGCGATACAATCTTAGATTCTTATTGTTAGTTACTTGAATTTACAGGACGGGTGGTGTGATAGCAGGGGGACACTAGACGAGATTAAAGCAAAACTGCAACTGAGGCAAGAAGGAGCCATGAAAAGAGAAAGAGCGATTGCTTACGCTCTAGCTCAAAAGGTACAAAATACCCATCAAACTTATTTCTGGTGTTGACATAAAAATTGTAAAATGCTGACAATTTTCCTCTTTTCCTTTTGGCTGAACAGCAATGGAAATCTAACCAGACTTTAAATTCCCAAACCATATTCTCTCACAAAAAGAACGAGTTCGATAAAAATAACTGGGGTTGGAGTTGGCTAGAACGATGGATGTCTGTGAAGCCGTGGGAAAATCGTTTGATGGAAAAATCCTTGTTCGATCCCCTCGAGAAAACCCCAATTCATAAAAATATTGAAAAGTCTCAATCAGGCACTCGTTCAAAATCTACAGAACCCGGGTCGGTGAAAGTCAGAAGAAACAATGTTAGTACTCGAATTTCAGCCAGACCTCCATTGATGGGGCAAACTACTCGTTCCTCTTCAAGTCCTAGTTCAGAATTTCGATTTTTCGAAGAAAGCTCAAATTCTTCTTCGATATGTACATCTACGACGCCTTTATCTGGTAAAACATTCATGGCTTCTGATAGAACGGATGACAGCTATAGCCGAAAGCCGAGTTATATGAACTTGACCGAATCAACAAAGGCTAAGTTTAGGAATCAATCACGAGCTAACAGGCCATCAATGGATGAGTTCCAATTTCTTAAGAAATCTGGTGTTATTTGCAGCGGGGATTTAAAAAACAGCCCTGGTTCTGATCCTTCGGTTAATATGTCAAGGCCACTTTGTATGCCTACTAGAATGGGGAAAATCAGATGAAAGTGCTATATGAATGTGGTGAGTTTAGTATTTAATTATCTTGCATAGTTCAACATCTTGTTGTCGTTTTGTTGTATTTCTCGTTTTATATTTTTGTGCGACGTTGAAGTGCAATCTGTAACCTGTTGGATAGTACTGCAATTGTTGCGCAGAGAGGTGCTTGAGTCTTGAGCTGTTATTTACTTTGTTTTTCTGTGTGTATAATTTTGGATTTGTGTTTATGGAATGAAATTGTTGCCTTTTCACATCGCAGCTTACTTATTGGTATACCATTTTTCTGTAGTAGTTTGATGGGCAAGTAGTAACTCATTTCACTCTTTGAGGCTATTGATGAATGATGACAAGTAGCACATAACGGTTCTTATGGACTCTAAAGATGAAATTTGATTTCAGTCAACTGACAATTTTCTAAATTGGGTAAACAAGTTTCTGTTCTCCATGGTGTTTTGAATTAAACCTCTCTTGCTCGAACTTCTTTGGCCTAAAAAACAGACCTGTACATATGTACATGTGAATCTTGTGTTTTCAATTCAGTTTCTTTAATAGCACCAGTCAGCGTAGGCGGAGCTGTCTCTAGGTGGAGTCTAGGTGCGCCTATCAGATTGAGGGAGATTAAGCGGATTATGTAGTAATTTAACAGAATTAGGTGTTGGACGACCTATTTCCGCATAGAACCCGAATTGCGCCTTTTAAAACATTGGCACTAGCTCACACAGTGATTGTTATAAGATTGGTACAAATGTTCTCTTCCAGTGTGGCTGGTAAGTGGTAACTACTGGTAGAAAAAAGGAGTACAAGTTAAGAAGAAATAAACGTGATTGACAAACATATGGAAAAAATGTGTAAAAAATATCTGGGATTGTACCAAAAAATTGGAAGGAGGAAGTTAATGAAGAGCCCTTTCCCAACTTTAGTAAAAACCGGTTAAAAAGTACATAAGAGCACTAGTTTTATCAGTATTTAAGTAGCCTTCTTTTATCTTGCGAGCTACCTTGAAAGATTTTAGACATTTTGAAATTGATTTTTAAATCGGATATTTCTGAAGGGAAACAACAACGGAAAATCTGACTTGTTACCAAAACAAATTTCATAACACTCTTTAATGCCTAGACGTTAGTACTAGCTAAAATGTAAAAAATTAAGTTTTGAGAAATTAAGAGCTAGGTTGTTCATGAACAAAGAATGGTGTTTTGACCAGAGAAGGTCACCAAACTAGGACAAAAAAAGGGCATGAATTGTGGATGACGAGTTGCAAACTTAAATCAAATGGTACCAAATTAGTACCTACCTTTTGTATTATTAACAAAGAAAAACTTTTCATATATAAATACCCATTCATTACAATTCATTTCATCACAATTCAAACACTAACTTCTCATACTAAAACATGGCTAGTAAGCTTCCTCTCATGCTTTTGGTTGTTATGTCCCTCTCTTGCATTGCCAATTCTCATTTTTTCGAATTGGAGAAGAAACTTTGGCCTTACTTCCATAAAAATGGTGGCCGAGTTGGTGGCAATATTGGGTCAAGTGACGGTGCTGGACAACAAGGTGGCGGTGCATTAGGCGGAAATGACGGACTTGGCCACAACTTTGGTGATGCGCCCGCGTTTGGTGAGGGTGACGGACAAGGTAGCAACGCCGGAAATGGATTTGGCAGGGGTGATGGCGCAGGACAACGAGGTGGCAATGGATTAGATAACGGAAATGATAACGGAGATAATACCGGTGATGGCTCTGGACAACGAGGTAGTGATGGATTTAACAACAGAGATGATACCGGTGATAACAGAGATAATTCCGGTAACGGCGCTGGACAAGAAGGTAGGGATGGATTAGGCAGAAATGACGTTTCTGCCCACAAATCTGGTGATGGGTCCATGTTTGGTAGAGGTGTAGGACGAGTTGGCCACGTCAAAAATGGAGGATCTAACAAGGGAAAATACGGACGAAGGGGTGGCAGCACTGGATCTAATGGTGCTCGGGGTGGTGGTGGAAAAGAGTAAAGGATTGGACTACCTTCAGTATCATAAAAAGAATATAATCAAAATATAAAGATATCATGATATACTTGCTATACGAATCTGAAGCATTTGATTCTTGAGGAGTGACTTGCTGACGAATAGTAATTGTGTTAAATTTCAGTTTTATAACTATGTTTAGTCTGTTAACTATTAATCAATGAGAAGTTTCATTTTAAATTTATATAGTTGTCACAAGTTCAATTTCGTTAAGATGAAGAGTTCATCCGAGTTTTTTCCTATAACTAGCCAGCATAATCTATGTCAAATAGCGTATACTTTAATATGTAATGTAGAATTATCCCAGTTTCCTCGTGCAAAACATCTGTTAAGCACGTTGAAGTTATCCCCAATCCCTTAACAACTCGAACAATATTTGTATTTGGTCTCTTGAAGTTAAATCACAACTTCAACTCTTAAAGTTCTTAATTAACACCATTAAATGATATATACTGATGTACGTCTTAAAGTCGTATAAAGTTCGCCTGAGGTCTATCATTTCCAGTGAAGACAGATGCTAATGTTTTAGTAATATGCTAATCCGAAAAAGAAGCAATGCTGCACTATATAAAATTAGAACAATAGAGAAAAGAAAAAAATTAAAGCTTAAATGAATAGCACACACATAACTTCGCTTCTAATTCGAGTCAAGACAACTTACTGCAAACTATCGATACAACAAATAAGTCAGGTACAGAATAGAGACGCACAATTAACTACTACAATAAAACCATAAACTGCATTCCCGGATCAAAACGAGGGTAATCTATTAGCATCTCCATATCCATCAATCAGAGTCCATCTGCAAAAGATCAAAAAGAAAATAATCAAATCATCAAAGAACCTTATAGAACAATACTTTGGAACAAAAAGAGAAACTTAGGGTACAGAATCATATATAGGGATCAATCCATTGTAAAACTAATAAATAAGAACACTTGGACGACTGATGCAGGATACAGAAGGATTTCAACAGCCTCTTCGCTGCTCCAAACCACTTCCTGATTAAAAAGAAACATAATTCTTGTAAGCAATAATTACTTAAAAAAATCACCATGAGCTCATAATTAAACACCTATATAATTTTCAACATACTTACTAGAGGAAATGGGATTCATTCATAAAGGCCAAATAATTATAAAAAAAAAATCCCAAAGCTTTCAACTACAGAAACCCCATTTGATCAACTAGGTCTTGAAAATCTTCCCCCCAATCCTCACAATTCGCCATCAAATCTTCAACTTCAACATTTACCTCTTCCAATGAGTCCTCTATAGTATCAGCAATCGTATCATCGCCAAAATACTCATCCCAAATAGTTTCGCTCGCCTCCCCTCCAGTATTAGTTGTATAGACCATCTCAGTATTCGACTCTTCATCGAGCCCTGAGAACAAGTTCTCGACACTGGGGCTCATAGCCAGTCTCCTCTTTCGCCCGATCTCGATACTACTTCTTTCCTTTTTAACATATTTATCAAGAGATTCTTGGACAAGGGTAGGGTTGGTAAGGACTTTCGCTAAAAACTTCATGGTTTGCTGTTGCTTCATCTCTGCGCCTTGTAATCTTTGTTCCATGGCTGCTAATTTGTTTCTTGAGTTTATATTCTGTTGCCTGAGTTTTACAATCTCGGACGACAACACGCTTCGATCTCTTTTTATTGTCTCGAGCTCTTCTTCTATTCCGAATTGGCCTAATTCTACACAAGGATTTAGTCCTCCTTGTTGCTGTGTGCTTTGTGAAACATTCCTTCTCCGCTTTATTGTTTTCAAAAGTTGTTTTTGCCCTCCAAGGAATCCTTCGTTTGCGAACTCCCATCGATCCGGATCAACTTTTCTGAATCCCTGGAAAAAAAAAAAAAAAACAATTAAGCATACCCCACTCAAGAATAAAAGAAAATGCCCATTTTTTCAACATTGCAAAACCTAGCTAAGCTAAAGCTTAGATGCAAGAGTTTCACTACAGCGTAGACATGAGGGATTCTTTTTTTCATTAGTCTAATTAGTCACAGCTATAACGTGGGAATCCCACGCTACGTGGCATACCACGTGCTGCCAAATATTTTTTTTTTTCTTTCCTTTTTTGTTTTTGTTTTTTTTTTTATTTCAAAAACTTTCCCAATTTTATTCCAAAACTTTTTTAATTTTACCCAAAAAAAAAACCATAACCATCAACCATCAAACTACTTCATATATCAAATTAATATATATTTTTTTGATCAAATCAATATCACTCTACCACTACAATTATCCCAAATTATTTTTAAAAAAAACCTCTCCCAATTTAAAAAAAAAAATAACTTCCCTAATTTTAACCAAAAAAACTGTAGTTTGGTGGTTGATGGTTAGAGTTTATTTTTTGTAAAATTGGAAGAGTTTTTATTTTGGTAAATTGTGAGAGATTTTTTTTTTTGGTAAAATTGAGGATAAATAGAGTGGTAGGATGATGTTGATTTGAATTTTTTTTTTTTATTAATTTGATATAGGAAGTAGTTTGATGATTGATGGTTAGAGTTTTTTTGGGGTAAAATTGGGAAAGTTTTTTTTTTTTGTTAAATTGGGAGAGTTTTTTTTAATTTAAAATTGGTGATAATTGTAGTGGTAGAGTGATGTTGATTTGATAAAAAAATATATTAATTTGATATACGAAGGAGTTTGATGTTGATGGTTAGGGTTTTTTTTTGGGTAAAATTGATAAAGTTTTTTTTTAGGTAAATTGGGAGAATTTTTTTTTGGTAAAATTGGGAATAATTGTAGTGGTAGGGTGATATTGATTTGATAATAAAAAATATTAATTTAATATATGAACGAGTTTGATTGTTGATGGTTAGCGTTTTTTGGATAAAATTAAAATTTGTTTTTGAGTAAAATTAGAGAATTTTTGATATACGAAAATAGAAATAAAAGAATAAAACGAAAAAAAGAAAAGAAATAAAAAGATAATATTTGGCAGCCACGTGGTGGCGACGTAGTTGTCGATTTCCAATTCCACGTCCCTTACAGCTGTACGTAATTAGAGTAATGAAAAAAAGAATTCACCGTACACATGACACCTAAAAAGTTAACTTTCGCATATAAAGTTATAAACTATATTTTCATGCATAGTTACAAATTTAGCAACTTTAACTCGAGTAAAGTTCATATATATCAAATTCAAAACTTAAAAACAATAAAAGACAAATTTAACCTAAAAATTGCAAATATACAAAAAAATAAATTATAAGAATTTCACTATATCATGGTTTAGTCATTTATGCTTTCTGGAAAATAAGAGGTGTTTCCTGACTTTTGTGATCTCTTAGTTTTTAGGATTATAGTAAAGTATAAGTTTTAAATGTTATAGGGTGCAATAAGCACTTTTCTGAGTATGGAAAACAAAGGTTTTAAGCTTTCAGCAAAAGATCACAGGTATTTTAAGCAAAAGATAATGTTTTAGGAAAAATAGAGTGCACTTTTTCACAGGCAATAATGATCTTTATGTGAATTCAAACAGACATCACTCAAATGTACAAGTGGAATCTAGAACATTACTCCTTTCGCCATCAATATTCAATACCAAACCCGCAGATTTTAAAAAATGAAAATTATAATTGACTGTCATATGCAAGGGAAGCCAATTAGTGGTGATTTTTTTTTGAAGGGCCATAACACCCTTTATATCTTTAAATTTCAAAAATTTACTGTTTATTTTGACTAGAATTTGTTAAAATTAGCGATTTCAGACCCTTAAAAGATCACTTTTGATACAATATGGAAATTTGATGACGTCTCTCAACATACACCGTGTATCACTTCAATTAGAGTGTCAAATTAAAAATTAATCATTGATAATTGTATAATCAACAAGGGTGGACCCAAGACTAACATTCCGTGTTTGCAAACAAATAAGCATTATTTTTCTATAAAAGTAACTTTTTTAGTAAAGTATGAAGTTGCTGCTGAGTATACCTATTGATCTCTGAAAGCGGAGCCCATGCTAACAAACCAGTTCCATTCAATTATTGTATCAGAATTTTATAAATTCTAAAAAACAAAACTAGTGGCATAATAATATCTACAGACGATAATGGAAATTCAAAGGTCATCACACGCAGGACATTTCCATGTTTGTGGATGCTAAATAACACATATCATGATGATATCAATGCTCAATATTCGATCAGGAAAGTTGATAAGTTCATTTTTTATGTGTGGACGCTAAACAATCATAGAACTAACTAAATAAGGGGAAGTAATTAAGAGAAATTACTAAAATATTCAACACTTACATAAGTGTTGAGCTGACGAACGAAGCTGGAGAAGTTACTGTGCTTAAAGTACCTCGGCAACAAACTAGTCGAAAACTCATGCGGATCCCACACAACAAAACTGTTCCGTTCGCTACCCCACGATACAACAGTGTCCGTTAATGGATCCTCCACCATATCGTACGTCTTCATAAGAAAAGGTGGCAGACCCACCTCGTGTAAACCGCTCATTGGCTGAGGCAACACCGACCCCGATGCACTTACGTCACAGGGGATCATAATTTCCTCTTTTACTAGCAGTTCGTTTATAAATGAATCAGTTGACATTTTTTGAAGTAGAGAGTTTAGTGTTGGTTTTTTATAGGGTAAGTGAGTGACTTATATAAGGATGAATGAACGTTCTAGAATAATTGAAGAAAGTGTGCATGTTTCTATTTTGTCGCTTCTGGTCTTAATTTTCTTTGGAAGTTTATTAGTAGTGTTATTGGAATGGAACCATAGGTTCTGGATTATTCTATAAAAGTATATGAGTGACGGTCGAAGATAATTACCAATTTTATCAGGTTGTAATTATATAATATCTCCGTATCTAAATAAGTGTACGTCATGAAATTACGTCTAATTTTAACCATTAAATTTCTTATACGTAGACTGTTAGAAAAAATTATTTCAAAATTCAATTACATAGTTCATAATTAGAACTATACGTGCAATGTTTAGAATTTTCATTATGACAATTTCAATATGTTAAATTCGATGATCAAAGTTGAACGTATTTTCATAATCCACACTTATTTAGTTACTAATTTTTCATCAAGTTCAATGTGGCTCATTATCAAGTTGACAGTATACAGAGTTTAGGGGCGGACGTAGCCATTCCGGCGACGATTTTCAATTTATTTTTATTTTTTTATGTTTAATTTAAAATTTTCTTAAATATATACATTTATAGTCCCCCTATTTAAAGAAAAAAGTTTTTGGTGTAGTGGTAAAACTGGATTTAAGATAGTTAAATCTTAGGAGTTCAAATCATCTTAACTGTTTTTTTCTAAAATTTTATATTTTTTACCTTTAAATTATCAAATTTTGTAAATGAGTATTGTATTTTCCCAAATAAGATTACTAAAAAAATTATTTCATTGTCCTTTGTCTTAACTTCATATTTATTTTATTCTATGTTAAACATAGAAAAAATTCTTTATTTTTGTATTCGTCATCCAATCCGTACGGATTTAGGCAGGTTGGGGCGGCTTGATTGTCAAAAAAAAAAATCAATCCGTTTCGTCCCAATCCGTTATATATTTTACGGGTTGGGTTATTGTTGTGGTTTCTAAACCGCATGTTAATCCACCATAATCCGTTTCAACCTTTAATATAATATATAAATATAAATATATATTGTGTGTATTTCAAGATATTAACATAGCATTCTTGTTATATTTTAGTTTTGATACTTGTTCACGAATGTTATAAACGTATTTTGATTGATTTTAATTTGTATTTCTCTTTGAAAGATTCAATTAATTTTAAAATTAGGTTTGATTATGCAAATTATGAAAAATAAATGATCAAAATGTAAATTTAAGAATCAAACCCAACCCGCAATTTATTTTACGGGTTGGGTTGGATTGGGTTGAGATTTAAATTTTAGGAATCCGTCCCAATCCGCCCCGCGATTTTTTTTACGGGTTGGGTCATGATTGAACTCAATCCACCCTAATCCGTCATGTGGCCACCCATATGAACTCATTTCGGAGTCCGGACGAAGAACTTATAAGAGTTTCGGTTAAGTGAATTACCAGATTTTCGACACGTCGAAAAATATCCGACAGGTCGAAGTACATATCGGAAAATGCAAAAGTTGGGCAGTGAGCTCACCAAATTTTCTGATAGGTCGAAGTACATATCGGAAAATTCAAAAGTTGGGCAGTGACCTCCCCAGATTATTCGACATATCGAAAAATGGAGTTCGACAGGTCGAAATTCAACAGTTTAAATAAAGTCACTTCCACTTTATTTGATTTAGGCTTTTAACCAATGGACAAACCATCAAACCACTACAAACGGTAACAACATATCCAATGAACAATTTTGAACTTACAAAACCCTCCAAAGCTCACTAATCACACACTCAATTACATAGCAATTCAATCCAAAATCAAAGCAAAAAAGGCTATATACTACACAATTCTCACTTGTAATCTTATAAATTCTTGAGTGCACTCTTACTGTAATCTTATAAAAATTTCGAGAATATTTGTGTGTAAGCGATATATTTTCGATTAAAATTGTAGAGTGAATTATAAACTCATTTGTAAGCGATTGATCGGGACCTCGGGTAGAGACTTTGTAATCGAGTGTTTCTTAAAATCTCTTAAGTGTTTTCATTCGTGATACTCATAAAGTGAGTGGGAGGTTAATCTGCAGTTTAGCTCGTTAAGTTATAATCTTGGAAAGAAGATTATGATGATAAAATTCGGTAAAATTAATTCTGAGGAGATGACGTATGCGGGTTTGCCGAACCTCTATAAATCTTGTGTTATTTCTTTTCCCTTAACTCTTACTTTCCGCACTTATATTATTGCTTGTTTGATTGCTTGCGTAGCTTCAACTAGTTTTATATTTATCGTCGCATATCGTTTAGTTCTTAATTCCGTTATTTGGGTTGTTATTTACTCTAAATTTTTATTCCGCAAAAATCGTACGTAAAGCTTATTTACCCCCTCTAAAGTTTAGGCACTTACGGGCCAATAAGTTATATTAAATTATGTGTTATATTTATAGTTGTTAAAAAAATTGCTAAATATAACAAATTTTTAATGACATGGTAAAAATATTTCACCCACTACCAAAATAAACGGTTTATTCCACACAATCATCCAACTCTTTTCAAATAATAAGGTCTCGTTTGGTAACGATATAATTTTTGATAGAATTAGGAATATTATGGGATAAGCGTGGGATTATAAATACCGTGTAATTAATTTTTTCATATACGATTTGGAATAACGTGTTTGTTTAGCCTAAGGACACTGCTTTGGATTGTAATATATATAGTTGTCATGGTTTTCCCTTTTTGATTCTAAATTGTTTTTGTTTAATGTTAAAAGTTACTTCTAATAAGACCAAATGAAAGTTTTAGTTAATATAAATAATGTTAAAGTAAAATCAAGAATATAAATAGGTGCGAGATTAAACTGTGAAATAACCAAATTTTTTTTATTTAAATGCATATTATTTGAACTTTTTTATTTTGACACATATGCATAAAATACATACACGTACAAGTGAAACTAAGGCAATTAATAAATTATGTGAAGTAAACAAATAGAATTTGTTGTGTGACATATTAGCTCACATATATATGTATAGAGATATAGGGAGAGAGACAATAAGACGAAGTGTTTATTTATTAATATGAGTGTACAGAGAGATACATCCAGAGACCACTGACTCTCTTTATATAATAGAGGGTAGGGTTATATATGCTAGAAAAGCCCATGATAGGCCCAATAGAGTGAGGCCCAAGATGATCAATAATATCCTACAACACTCCCCCTTTGGACGTCTTGATTTCTTCGTCTTCATGCTGCCGATGTGAGTCGAGTTCATTCGCAGTGCTAAACACATAAAAACCTTAGGGCCGGAAAACCCATTGTGGGACAAAACCGTTACCTAGGAGAAACTGTGTAGACGAATGATATAGGCCGAAATATCATGTAAGTAACTAACCACAAAACAGTGTGCCTCATCTAAAACCTTCCGAGAGCAAACCCAATGGGAAAATCCCTGATCGAAGGAAAAATAGTGGAACAATGGTAGTACTAGAGATCAACCACAAAACAGGTAACTCATCAAAACCTTGCTAGAGTAAACCCAGTGGAAAAAATATTTAGTCGAAGGACAAAAGAGTACACAGTGGTAAGAAGTATACAGCATGATACTCACTCTAATTTCGACAATCATAAGTGAGATATGATGGGAACGTGTCTCGCTAAAAATCTTGCCAAGGAAAACCCAGTGGGGAAAAAAACATTGGTCTAAGGACAAAAAGAGTACACGAGCATACGACTGGATGCTCTCCTTCACTTGCACACGATAGGGTGCAATGATTTCATATTTAAAGAAAGAGTACGAGCATTCGACTTGATGCTTCATTTACTTGCACACGACTAGATGCAAGAAAATCTAACGTGGAATAGAACGAGCATTCAACTAGATGCTCTTAAACTTCATATGTGAAGATTCATTTCGGCAAGAAATGCTAAATAGCATAATCTAGTCATGTCTCTCTTGATCGATAACAACAAGTTGTCCTCAAATAAGACAAGTGCTTTATCTGGATCGTAAGACAGAGCCTATGTAATTCAAATATGGCTAATACGAGCTCGAAACCATATACACTTTCTAGTCGCCTCATAGAGCACGAGTAGATCAGAGTGATTTGTTTGGAGTCATTCCAAGACCTCCAAGATATTGCCTTATTCCTAATGGTAAAGACAGACCATGTTAGGAATATCTCTTATGCGGGTCTGATAAGTAACCGGCATCGGTATAACCGAAAAGGGGTTGCGTTAATTCGAGTACCGAAGGGGATGGGTACACACGATGACGCAAATGGAATAAACTAGTCCACTTCCAAAATTACCATAAGGTAAGGTAATGTGTCGTTAGTGCCGTTTCGATGGCAGCGTGTTAGCGCGATGTTGTGTCGAGCTATACCATTCACAGCATACGAGATGTTCGTCCTAGCATATTAGACCAAGTACAATCATGCGCTTATTGTACTTAGATATGAACATGATGGTTCAATATCTCTTCATCGTCTCATCAGGGACGGACTGGGTCTATATCAATGTCTAGTGATCGAATGATCATGCGAGAATCTGACGACTTAGCGTCATGATGACTAAAACGTCATGATGACTAAAACGTCATATAACCTTCTGGGTGTAGTCTGAATCATGGACTTAGATTCAATCTTTACGGGACTCGATTATCGGGCCGAGTTACTATCGTGTCTTCCCAAGATCCTTCATCTCGAAGGAAAATCCAAAAATGTGGATTGCTTCATAATACGCAAGGGCATAATACTTGTTCAAGTATCCCAAGATGATCAAGTACTCACTTAGGCGGTATACCACATCCTCTCGGATTATATTAATCCATATAGTGAACGTCTCAGTCAATTGAGATCGTGTTCCGTGGTCAGGAACTACTTGATTTAAGCACATGAAGTCACACATGGACCTTCATCTATATCTCTTTGTCTAAATTCTCATAGAGATAAAACAGTGACCACAATCACATGCTGCATAATCAGTTTTTGGAAAACTACTAAACTGATCAAGTAGGGGACCGTTATAACGAAATCAACCATCTCGTAATCAATTCCAAGATGTGAGAGAAGCCATGCGCTACTATCCGAGCATTATACAATCTCATTATTCTTATCACTTTTTCTTACGGATAACCAAATAAACGAACTCGTTTAACATTGGTGGTGTTGGAACTACAGGTCCGAACACATTTTCTCTAAGGAGTCTACTTGGATTGCAAGTTTCCATTAGTTGAGTCTATTCTACGATGACTTCAGGTAATGGTACATGGTTCCCTGTCATAATTTTCTCATATTATCAGTCGTCACCGAATATATGGACAAGTAATCAATGACAGTCTCGTTTTGCTTCAATATTGTCTAAGATATCATGATCGACAGATATTTCAAGATTATTAGGATGAGGAGGAAATCACACATCTCCTTGATCCTTTATAATCTCGTGCGACAAACGAGTTTCAGTTCACCACCTCTGGGGCTGGATGAATTAAGAACCGGTCAACTTCCTCTTATATTGGGAAGGACGACAAACTGATGGCAGCGTCCTTTGCTTGGCGGGTTCGGCCAAAGCAACGTGTTACGACAGGAATAAAGCGTCCGACAATAACGTCTATCCTTGCAAGCATTCTGCAGCAGGTATAAATGATCTCGTGACATCTCATAAAGTCATTAAATGCGTCTGACATTTAGATAGACTTGAGGGAGTCTATGCTCTTAGTTATCACTAAGTGCAGTTTTGGGGATCAAGCTAAGACTGAGTGGGTTATGCCACGTTACTTCACGTCGTTCCTCATCAATAGTAACGTGCAAATCTCCCCCTAATGACGGGGAGAACAGTTTTAGCGATGCCACTTTCCCATGTCATGCGGTAAATAGATGGCTTGCCAATGTTGCTCTATCAAATGATAGGCAGGTATGAAAGGTTGGTATGAAAGGTTAACTAAATTCCTTATTAAGAAATGATTTAATAGAGGGGGAGTTGACAAAATTTTATTTACTAAGAAAACTCTAAAATATATAATTATAGCTCAGATTTATGTCGATGATATTGTGTTTGGATTTAATTCTGAACTTAAAATTACTAAGTTCATAACTGATATGAAAAATGAGTTTGAAATGAGTGGTGGAAGAGAATTAACTTACTTTTAAGACTTCAAGTTAAATAGAATGAAAATGTTATTTTCCTTTGTCAAAGTAAATATGCTGAGAATCTGGTTAAGAAGTTTGGTTTGTTTGATGCTAAGGAAAAGAGAACGCCAGTGAGTACTATTTTGAAATTAAGCAAAAATGATAAAAGCAAATCTGTGAGCCCGACATTATATAGATCTATGATTGGTAGCTTATTTTATTTGACTGCTAGTAGGCCTGTTATATGCTTAAGCGTTGGAATTTGTGCTAGATATCAGGCTAATCCTCTTGAAACTCACTTGTTAGCTGTTAAAAGAATTATTAAATATGTCAAAGGGACAATTAATTTGTGCTTGTGGTATACTAAATACACCAATAATTTTCTAGTGGGATATTGTGACGCTGATTGGGCCGGAAATATTGATGATAGAAAAAGTACATCCGGGGGTATTTTTACTTTGGTAATAATCTGGTTTCTTGGTTTAGTAAAAAACAAAACTGTATTTTTTTATCAATTGCTGAAGCAGAATATATCGCTGCAGGAAGTGGATGTACCCAACTTTTATGAATGAGACAAATGCTTTGCGATTATAATATAAAATAAGAAATTCTAACTCTTTTTTGTGATAATAAAAGATAATTAGCAGATATTTTTACAAAATCACTTGATACTAATAAATTTGAAACTTTGAGAATTGACATTGGGGTATGTACTTATGAATTTAATTGATTATATTTGCATTTTATGCATATTTGTGAGGAACATGAGTAGTGTTTATGAGATCAAGAGTAATTCTTATTGAGTTTAAAAGTATTTTTATCTTGAAAAAGCTGCTGGTTAATGACCATAAAAGATGTGAACTAAATGCAAAAGAATAATTGAATATGAATTTTTTTTCGAATACATTAAGTTCTAGTACACAAATAGTAAAATGGTTATAAGTGTGGTTGCAACTACAGTTGTAACTTAAGTCTTTTTATCAGACCTGGTCTAAGTGCGTAAGTGGTGTTCACTCAATGTCCTAGCCAATATTTTGGGATAGACCTTTTATGGACCAGGTATCCTTGTGATATTCTTAGTATACCCAGCTATTTTTAACGGGAGTCCATAACACACGCTATGTATACTCTTTAAATAATATTATCTCCAAGCTCTTTTAAAACTTATTGATCTTACATTTTTAGGTTATTAAAAAGTATTTGTGTAGAGTAAAATGTAAGTTTTTTTTCTCAATGTTAAGTGTCTCAGTACTTAAAATTAATCTGTGGATCCTCACAATAAGCATATTTGTAAAAATAAATTATTATTTTCTGTTTTTTGGTAATTTATATATATATATATATTCTCTGCTACTTTTAATTGACACTTATTTAAATCTGCTATATTTCTTCAGTTTTATGAAAACCGAAAATTCGATCAGTATTGTTGAAAATTGGAATGTTTTTATTGGTATATTTGATGAAATTCTATGTCATTAATTTATTTGATAAAATTCTATGTCATATTTTTTTTCAAAAGATATTGTAAAAACTTGGGTATATCTATTTTTAAAAGTGGTTATGTTTTGATCTGGTGAAAAATATTTTGATCAAAATCCTATTACCAATGTATTTTACCTACTGATATATTGCCATGTGTTGCGAAGAAAAAAAAAACAGTCAAACGGAAACCAAAAACTATTTATCTTCCTCTCTGTCTATATCTATAGGCGAAATTTCCCCAAATTAAAAAGGAAAACCATCTGCACTAAAATTCGTTCTATTAATAAAACTAAAACCTTCAACCTAAAAATCCCCAAATCTCAACAACAAAAAACCCTAAGCCATAATCCCAGTGAGATTCTTTTTCTTTAGGCTGTCATGACGGGTTCCGATCCCCATCTATCGAGCGATGACGATAATACCCCTCTTCAATATCGTGTAAATCGTCGGTCTAGCTCACGTCGCACTCGTCATGCACCACTGCGGGGTCCATCACCAACAACCAAACCCACGACAACCAATCAACCTAGTAATCCTCGTTGCAAACGTCGGGCTAAACGACCCATAGAAAATCCTTCGGCTGCTCCACCATCGGACTCTACCAAATCTCCGACTATAAATTCTGCCCCTGCTCCATTTTAACATGTGTGATAATTTGCAACATTTAACATAGGATTAACCATACTATTCCCATTAGTATTAGTCACATTCACAATGACTATTCAAATCAATGGAAGCATACCTAGGTTCTCCATTATATCAGATTCAGAAACCCTATATTCAGTACTTGCTCAATCACGATAAAAAAAAACCAAATTACGAAGCAAAACCTAATTTCTTCAACAAAAATAAGCGAAAAAGTGAGAGATATCAATTAGGGTAATCTAGCTTAATTGATAATGAAATACGCAGCGGATAATAGAGTTTTAAGGTTCAGCTCTGATATCATGTTGAGAACCGTCATTTTCCATTAACACTCTAGAGAGAGAAAAACGAAAGAAACACTCGAGAGAGAAAAACGAAAGAAAATGAACTGAAATTCTTATTTCTATAAAGTAATATAAACTTACAAATCAGTCCTCAATGTCTAAAACAATATATTGTAAACATTACAATTAACACCATATTTCTCAATAGTTATGTATCTACAAGCTGAATGATGACACATTGTTTCATTGTCTGGGGTATATGCATTAGCTTTAAACGTGAGGCTTCAAGGTTAACTTTGCCGACTATGACGTCTTACCACTTGGACTCTGATTGCAAAAAGAGATTAATATAGTTACAAATAAATACTCGTAGTTACAATTTTAAAAATAATTTATAGTTACTGATACTGTTAGTTTAGCTGCCGCGAATTATGAGCAATTTTTTTTTTTGGCAAAGTTTAATACTTTTAGTGAAGCATTATTGCTTCCTAAATTTCTAAATTATATTAAAACATCCCGAATTCGCAAAAATTGGCTGTTGGAATCATGTAAATATTAAAGAAGAGTTAATATAGGGATATATTTGTATGCATGTAAAACATGGCAAATGTGTCTCCATGCACAGTATTACTCCTAATAGTTAAGAAAATGTTTATCTAGCACTGGTTATTGCCATATGTAATGCACACGTGACACGTGACACGTGAAGTTATTAATTGATCATTTACTATCTTTCCCATAATTTTAAAATTGAAACATTAATTCATTACCATTTAATTTCATAGATGTAATGATTAAATTTGAAAGGTAAGTTCCATCATTATAATTAGAAATTCTGTTTTTGCTATTTAATCTTCAAATATTTTTCTAAATCACTTGTATTTAATACAAATACTACATGTATAAGTTTACGATTTTAAACACTATCATTTCATTATGATCTTACCAACATCATGTTTTTAGTTATCCAAATCATGTTTTAACTAAATGACATTTTATCAATGAATTGCTATACTAAACATTTTAAAATACAAACCAAACATTTTTAACCAATGCCTTATCTTTTCTCATTTATATAGTGCAAAAAGTTCTAATTTTGAAAACTCATTTTATGATGGTAAAAGTTAACCAATGCATCTAGACATGGTTGCCATATATATAAGGTATTTGTTGTAATTGATTTTTTTTTTTTTTTTATAGTAATTCATTACTAAACTTTCCATAAATTGAGTAAATTAAAGATATTTTACTAACGAGTGCCCCCGATCCACATCAAATTACTTTCCTAATTCAAGTTAAATTTAATACAAATATCATTGCATGTATAGCATAACATTATTGCATATGTATCATAACATTATTTTATTACAAAATTAATGCATTTAATATATCCAAGTTATGATAATTTTATAAATTAATTACAGTACTATATAAAAATAAGTGAAACAAATACCATACATGCATTTAATCTACTTAAAATAAATGAAATGTTATTAATGAATGACTATACTAAACATTTTAAAACATAAACCAGACATACTTAATCAATACCTTATCTTTATCAATGATAGTTGCATGTAAAAAGTTTAAAATTTTGAAAACTCATTTTATAATGGTAAAGTTAAACAATGCACTATAGGCATGGTGATCCATATATGGTATTTAGGGGTGTAAATTTTATCCGACCCGACCCAATGGTTTTTGGGTATTCGGATAGCGGTTTTGTCGGTTTTCTCGTCATCTACGGATTGGGTCTATATAATTTTTTGTGCTTGTTTTACCCGACCCATACCCATATATGTAATGGGTCTAACGGTTCTCGGTATGGATAGATACCCATAGCTCTTTTAAATTATAAAAGATTTAAAAATTACATACTATTTCTCATGTCTTCTAAAGACTAAATCCAATTTTTACGAGTAGCAAAACTAATAGGAGTACTACTCATACTTTTCATCCTGAGATGCATACAAAAAAGCAAAATTTAAACATACCGTTGATATCATTACTATAGTAAAACAAATACTAACGTTATAATATAACTTTATTATGTTGATAAATATTAAGACATTATTGATCTATTTATTTTATCATTGAACAAATTTTGCCAAATCTCATGTATAATTTTGTAAAAAGTAATGTTGAATATATTGTTTCACTTTATATATTATTGCCAAACATTTTACAAATCCCTTCATCCACATGTGTATTTGAATATAAATTGATATATACATGAATCCAATATAACAATAATAATATATTAATATGTATATATTTATTCAAAATATGAGTATATATTGTGGTTTTATGGGTCGGTTTTTGCAGTATAATGTTGAAAAACATACCTGACCCTAGAACCGGTTGGGGTATGTTGGGTAGACCCGACAACGGTTCTGTGACAGATCGGTTCTTACATGTTTTGGGTTTATACGGTATGGTTTTCGGGTTTAGGTTATTTTTGACCGCGCTAATCTATTTGTTATAATTACATATTTTTATGGTAATTCATTATTAAATAGCCAACTTTCACAAATGCTAGAGAACACAAACATCTATGTAATTATGTATATCATTTAAGTTTCGTCTAAAAATGTGAAACATTTACACGTGCAACACTTAATCAGTTACAAAGTCAAACCGGTTTCATAAGATTCATTCTTTTGGCGGTGTTACATCTAAATCTAATATGTTGAACAATAAAACACAAATAATATATCAAATTACCAGGTGGGATTAGTTTGTAAGAGGGAAGGGATACTTAAAAAAATATATTTTATGATTTTAAATGTTTAGGAGTTACAGAATAGTATATTTTATGATTTTATGACCCACTCAAAGTTGGTGATAAGTAAAATGTTTTTATCTTGAGTATCTTAAACGTGTTTCCGTCAACTTCTAATATCAACCTGGCTGTAATCTTATCATCTTTACTGTTTCGTTTCATGTCCACTTGTTTATTTTCGTTCAAATTCTAAATTTTTACTTGTTTCGTACTTCTATAAACTCTTATGATATAATCTATGCAAAATTCACAATATTTTTACATAGTATCTAAACATCTTTACCGTTTCATGTCCACTTATTTATTTTCGTTCAAATTCTAAATTTTTACAACTTGTTTCGTACTTTTGTAAACTGTTATGATATAATCTATGCAAAATTCATAATATTTTTACATAGTATCTAAACAATTTTCTTAATATAAGTAATTACATAATACTAGTTTTTTCATTTATTCCAAATTAAATCGTGTGCGACTTTTCTCTTAGAAATAATCGTTAGGGTGTATCGATATAAATATAATCGTAATTAAAGAATCTTTTTTCTAATTTTTTAAACAAATTTTTTTGGTTAAATAGATAAGGGAACACTAAAGTATATAGATAATAAGGGACATAGGATCCCGACTTCTCTTACGGTCTTGACCGACATGAGGCATTAGCATTGTTCTGACCGGTCACATGGCTAAGCGGAAACAATATTATTAATGTTGTCTCAAATCGCAATAATTGTGTACACTAGTTCACACACATACATAGAGGCCGAAGGCGAAAACACGAAATGACATTAAAAAAAACATGTCATTTACTTATTTTGTCATGGGGGACTCAGAGTGTTGTAAAATATGCTAGATAATTACTATCAACATATAAAAAGACTAACTTAATAAAAAAATATTTTTTATTAGGCGTGATGTAACGTATTTGCAAGTCTCCTTGGAGTTTTTTTTTTTTAAAAAAAATTGGTACCTATGTGGTAACTCTCAATATTGTGGTATATATGCATACTAAAACCACGTTATACACTTATACTTATACCAGTATGTCATATATATAGTTGATTTTCAAATAATGGTGCTCCTACTTTTCCCCCCCCATATATACATTGTTGTTGATTTCACACATCTCCTAACATAATGTGTAAGACATTTATCGTTTGGAAATTCCCTTAACATTTAAACGTATATGTATTTTCATTTATATATAGCATTAACTATTTCTAAAAAAAATGTTACAATATTTCAGATACGACCAATTCTATTATAAATCTACCGCTAAATGATAATATATGTGAGTAAATTGAAATCTTTCGCTATTACATCTCTGATTAGGGTGTTGTGAAGTAAAATTTATCGCTAATTTTGCTTGCGATCTATTTTTTTTTAGTGTAGTAAATTATTAAATATTAACAATATTCATCGTTGAGGCTTAATTACAACAAACTTAAGAATTAGTGACAATATTTTAAGAGACAATCAAATTTTATTTCAAAATTGTAAGTTTTCGGGACAAAAATAATAATTTAGACACATAAATAAATTTTCTGTATTCAAATATAACTTTTAAACGTATAATTTGAATTTTTTGTTGTCTTCAAAAACAATTTTTAAAAAAAATAAAAAAATACTCAAACCAAACAAGCCTTAGCCGCGAGGCCATTAATGCTTGATTTATTTATATTGCAATTTCTAATGAATTTCACCAATTGGACCTAAAGCATAATGGAAGTATCAAGTATGGAACAGAAAGGAGGAAGATTCGGTATAGATGGCTTAATATTGTAAAAAAAAAACGCACTGATGACATAAAAAATACGAGCACGAGAAGACAATTAAAATTTGTGTCCAAATACGTTTTGAGAATAAATTAAATTGTGTCCTTATTTCTGTATAAGATTGTTTTTGAAGACAATTTATTTTTCATATTATGTGCAATAAAGTTAGATTTAAAGATTTTTATTTTTATTTTTGTGTCTAAGATTGTTTTTGTTTGGAAAAGTTATCATTTGGAGATAAAAATTGATTGTTTCTAAAAAAAAATTGTTAATTTTTAAGTTTGTTTTAGTGATTGTTAGAGTTTTATTGGAGCTTGATAGAATTTAGTAGTAATTAGAGCTCTACGTAAGCACGAATCTCCTAAGGTTCCTCTTCATAACTCCTGCAACCGAACCTATCGACTAAAACAGTCAAAAGGAGACCGGAGCAAAATGAACTTTTTTCTATTTTATGGGTAAATTATCCATATATATACTCTATGTATTTTAGAAGGGTGAGATTTCAAATTTGATAAGAATAACTAATAGGGTATTAATTAACCTTTTGCTGAATAAGTTTTTGTGTGTGTATTATATATGATGTAAGTGATTAATTTGTTTCGCCTTTTAATTATTTTTGGGTAATTAGTGATATCCTGAATTAGACGTGACAAGAATTTAAACCGATTATGATGTCTGGTGCATCTAGTTTTACCAAATGATGAAACCTTGAGAAAGGTTGAGCATTTTTTATTTTTTTTATGATTTAAACATAATTTGATATTTTTGTAATTACTATTATTAGTTTAAGGGTAACTTTGCAAATTTTTGCTTTAAGACTTCATATTGCCTCTAGACATATGTGGGATATTTTTTTTTGTATTTTTAAATATAATTGGGATAATTTCTTGAGTCATGTTCTTTTTAAGTTTAAAGAGTATTTTGGAATTTCTGACGAAAGCCTCAGCGCCGAGTCCGTCCTTCAATTGAAGGTCTCATCTGCTTGAACTCCCGATTTCTTTTGTTAGGTTTATAAAAGGGATCCACTCCTCGACTTTTGAGGATGTAATGTTGCCTTTTATTTGAACAATTTCGTGGATTCTGTTCTGGCTTGTAACGTTCTTTTCCTAATGCTTATTTTCGTTTCGGCTCTACTTAGGCCGGGTTATAATCTCTAAGTCCTTATGTGTTGTTATCTTTAAATTATATTCAATATCATAAATGACGTGCATGTACTGTCATTTAAATATCAATGTTGGGAGTATGATATTAAACACGATTAAAAATGACGTGCATGTACTGTCATTTAAATATCATATTGTCATTTAAAAAAAGTAAAAACTAATAAAACTAATAAATGACGTGCATGTACTGTCATTTAAATATCGCTCTTTAAATTATAATCAATTGTCATTTAAATATCGCTCTTTAAATTATAATCAATGTCCTTTAATCGTGTTTAATACGCATTCTTATCTCAACAAGCGGAAATGTCGCGTTTTCTTCTATATATAGTTGTTTGTCCCTTTGTCGTTCTATCATTTTTGGATCTGTATAAGATTTCCTCTCTCTATATTTTACATATATACGTATACGTGTTCGACTTTTTCAATAAGATGTCGTTCCCAAACAGTAGAGTCGGTGGTTACTCAGCAGCGTACGTACGCCATCTCCGGGACGAAGTGAATTTACTTAAGGAGAAGAAAAACATGTACAAGCATCGATTTGTTCTGTCCCAAATGATGCTAGACAATAGTATACAATCTCGTGCCCAACTCCAGGAGCAACGAGATCAACTCTTCAAGGATAAGTCATTGGCGCATGCATGGATTTCCAACCTTGAGGCTATGTATCAAAAGTTGAGCGATGAGAACATGGGGCTTTACATTGAACACTTAGAGCTCGGAATGAAGATGGAGGATCTCCAAGAAACTCATGCCGCAGTGGTTAAAGAGAGGGATGAGCTTTTCCTGGCTAAGGCCGAACAGGATGCTCAGTCGGGATCTACTCTGAATCCCACAATTTGATAGTTTAGTTGATCCATCGCTTTTTTTTTTTGAATAATACCGGTTCACATGTCAGTGTGATGTTGTCTTTTCGAGATTCTTACATTTTGTTTGACTCCTAGGAGCACCGAACGTTTTCATAATTGTTGTAAAGCTTTTGCTTAAATCAACACATATTTGAATTTGGCTCAAGTTTTTTATCTTGCCCTTTATGTTTTAGTAAGCTATTTATTTAGCATTATTTCGTTATTATTCTGTCTTACTTTTTTTTATGTAATTTTCTCATCTCAACTTCTAATTTTCTCATTTGGTGCGCAAATTTGTAGCGGTTATAAAGTCACTAAACCGGTTGTGGACTTTCGTCTATAAATATCTCTCATCCCATATATGCTTCCATTGTATTCTTCATAGGATAAAAAACGTGACTGTTCTATCTCTCTTAAGATTAATAGGTTTAATTTGGACAATTTATTTTCATGTATGTTTAAAATCATATCAGATTAATGTGCTCATATTTATATATACTAGTAATCGTACCACACGCGTTGCGTGTACGGCGCGTAATACAATTAAAATATAAAAAATATGTATAGTTATGATATAATTAAATATGTTGATAATACAAAAAAAAAAATATAGTGTAAGATTTAAAATAATTTTTGTTTGTTAAAGAGCGATAAATAGTTTTATTAGTTTTTACTTTTTATATTTTTATGAGAGTATGATATTATTGTAATTAATATAAAGGTGTATGTGTATTTTTGAAAAAAAGTGGCTAAATTGGAATGATTCATTTGACGCTTGCCTTATTATAATATATATATATTAGGCTACCAAAGTCACCTTAATTTTTTTTTTTTTTTAAAAACCCTAAACTTTTTGTTAATTATATATGTGCCATAGGCGGCCCATAATAATAATAAAAAAACTGCTTCCCTCAAATCACACCGTTAAAAATAATATATTTAAAACTCTTTGTTTCTCTCTATTTAGGAGTCTTCTTACCGCATATAACAGTTACAACCCCATCTACATCCCTATCAATAACTTCGATTTAATGCGATTAAATCATTAAAGTATATTTGGTAAGTTCAGACCCTTTTTTCTTATTGAATTCATTTATTTGTTTTTTTATGCGTGAGTTAATTTTATTAAAAAAAATAAAATGATTATACAGAAATAGAAAGCAAGCGAGCAACAAGTTGCTTCACTAAACCTTTATGAATTGCAAAATCAATCATTTAGAACACTACGTTCATAGACTTAGGAGTAATGACATTACTATCCATGATCATTTGGACCCTACTAAAAATTTCCACAAATGGAGTGCTAAAAAACCAAAAGTGTCAAAAGAGAATGGTATAAAAACATGCTGATTATCGATGCACGCTTTGTCATGCTTAGCCACTATGTCCGAAACAGCTTTGTTGAACCATGAGTTCAATAATTAATTTTAATTAAGGGTGTGATTATAATTTAATAATTTTATAATTCGATGATGTAATATTTGATCTTTTTCAAAAATAGAAAATGTATATTTTAGGACTTAAAATGATAGAATACTTAATAATGAAGCCAACGATTCAAACAGAAGTCGATTTAGAGTCCGAACGAGCAAATTACGAGTGTTTTAAAAAGTAGAAAAAATCAGTTCAGAAATCTCGACCCATCATGATAAAATCCGATCTATCTAAAATGGTCCAAAAAGTTACAGTCCATTTCGACCCATCGAGATAAATTTCGATCGATCGAAAAATACAAGTAACAAAGTTTTTCAGAAATCTTGATCCATCGAGATTCGGTCTGTTTCAAAAAAGCTGTTTTTTACTTTTTCGAAAATAAGACATTACCCATTGTATAATACACCCAACAACTAAAAACGGTCATCTATGGACCAATGTTGAACAAAACACCCATTTTGGTTCTACAAAACACCCAAAATTACTCTCCAAAATACACAAATCACCATTCATCAATCTCTCTATTTTAAACATAAAAAACTCCATTATTAAACAAAAATGCTCAAAAAGGAAAAACGAGAAGAAAAGTGATCAAGATTAAACAACATAAAAAACTCACAAATTAGCTTATTTAGAAGCAATAAAATAGTGAGTGTGGTTACATTGTTGTAACAAAATTGTTAAGAGCAAACTTATAAGCTCAATTGTGAGTGAGTGTTTGGGTAGAAACTTTTAACCCAAAGTGTTGGTTAAAAGTTGTAGGTTAAGCAATTGTGTACTCATAGATTGAGGGGGAGTCGTTGACTCGCCTTTTGTGTACTCTTGCACTTGTATCAAGGTTGTATCATCGGGTAGAGGGTGAGCAAATCGGTTGATTAGCTCGGTAGAATTTGTAATCTTGAGAAAAATATTATAGTGAAATAATCGGTAGCGTGAATACCGAGGAGAGCACTAGGCGGGTTAATGAACCTCTATATATTATGGAGTCAATTTATTCCCTTACTCTTTACTTTCCGCAACTTATTTATTTGTGATTATGTGCATGTTTCAGTTTATTCATACATTATCTTTGCATACTTATTATCGCAAGTAGATATCGAGCTAGTTGTGTTGTTAGTTGAGCTTAGAATTTTAATGCTACGAAAAACACCTAAAACCTTATTCACCCCCTCTAATGTTTAGCCGCACGGGCTAACAATTGGTATCAGAGTCGAGGCTCTTGCATATAGGAATCTAGCGATTTATGACTTCCGATGGCTAACGTACTTAATTTCACTTCCGGTATTGCTTTATCGCCCAATACTCCACCATTTTTTGATGGGATAAATTATTCCTATTGGAAGGATAGAATGAGTATGTTTTTGCAAAGTTACAATGTTAAACTTTGGATGATCATAAAAGTAGGATATTTCGTACATATATTCAAAAATAGCGAAAGCGCAATCCCCGTAGAGGACTTAGATGACGATCAACTAGAAGCCTACTCTACTAACGCTAAAGCGATATGCTATTATTTGTGTCATTTTCCCTAACGAGTACAACAAAATTTTCGCTTGTAAAACGGCTAAGGGTATGTCGGATAAGTTAGTGGTTATGCACGAGGGCACTAACCAAGTTAAGGATTGCAAACTCCAACTTTTAGTGCACGACTACGAGCTTTTTAGGATGAGTGAGGGAGAAACTATTTCCGATATGCTTGCTAGATTTACCACTATTATTAACGGATTAATGTCTCTTGGTAAGAATTTATCTTGTAATGAAATGTTTTCATAGGTGATTCGGAGTTACCGAAAGAATGGGAACCAAAGGTCACCGCAATTCAAAAGGCGCACGACATGAACACATACACGTTTGATGCATTGACAGGTTTACTCATTGCTCATGAGATTACCCTCAATAGTCACAAGACAATCTCAAAAAATAAGGAGATAGCTTTAAAAGGAACAACTTGTGAAGAAAATGATGAGCAATCCGATGATGACAAAAATTCAATGCAAATCATTCGAATCATCAAGGAAGTACTAAAGTTTAAAGGCAAACGCAAATATAAAGGTAAATCGTCAAATAATTCAATTATTTCTAACGATTTTTTTTACTATGCTTGTGGCAACGGAGGACACATGGCGAGAGATTGCGCCAGAATCGCAAGAGCAAAGGCAAGAAAAAGATATTCGCTTCAAGATCTAGCGATAGCTCCGACCAAGACGAAGTCGGTCATCTTACTTGCTATATGGCCATGGAAGACAACAATGTACTTAACCAATTGTTTTCAAGTGAAAATGAAACCGGTGAGGTAAATGATCTATCCTACGATGATTTACTTCATATGTGTGATGTTTACTCTAAAAGGTTTCCTAAAATTTCGGAAAAAGTTGAATCTCTTAAATGGATAAATTTTTCTCTCAAAGAAGAAATAAGATCCTTGAAAAGAGATGACATTGAACATACGTCTATTCCGAAATCGTAATTTTCTTTACATGATGTAGATGACGAAAAGGAAGACTTGAAAGATAAAAACAATGATCTCATTGTTCAAAATGAGTCTTTACAAACCGAGATCAACTTTATTAAAAATGAAGTCTCTACACTTGCTAAAACTCTTTCAAAATCATTTTTTTTAGATTGTGATTTAGTAGAAAATTTTGAAGAGTTAAAAAATTCTTTCGATAAAGTTACAAGCAAAAACAAGCTTTTGAGTTCTCATGCTTCTAACTTAAACGACAAGTTCAATATTTTAGAGACCGAGAATGACACTTTGAAAAAAAAAACGAGCTTGTCGTTTACATTGAAAAACTTGATTTAACGATCTCAAAGTTTTCTAAAGGTAAAACCGTTTTAGACAAGATTTTGAGTTGTCAAAAAGGTGTTAATGACAAAAGTGGTTTAAGTTATGATTGCATTAGTTCTATTTCAAATAAAACCCGTTTCGTCAAAATCTCTAACATTTCAAAAACTCATTGTCTGCCTAAACAAGATGTTGTTTTAACTAAAGAGAGTGTTTCCAAGATTTTTCAAAAATCTTTTCACGATAGAAAAGGTTTAGGTTTTCAAAACAAATTGGATACTCTGAATTTTTTTTCAAAAACTTCGTATAATTCTCGTTATGCGGAAAAATTTATGCATTATGTACATTGTAATAGAAATATGCATATTTCTTCTAGATGTCCTTATCGTTTTCGTGTGAATAGAAACGATTTGAAATGGGTAATAAAGACGCATGTCACTAACAATGTCGGACCCAAAAGATATTGGGGACCAAAGGACAACAATCGCGTTATAGGTATCTCGGTTCAAAAGGAGAAATTCAACAAATGGTTAACAAAACCGGAAAAATTCATGGAAGTCAAGACAAACGACGCCACCATAAAAAATGAAATTCCATTTATTGACAACAGTGGAAGGCATACCAACAAGTGGTACCACATACTCAGACTTGAAAATGCTCAATGCAAATGTCATTAAAGAGCGAACTCGACATCACGTATTCGGTACATTCAACTATATAATTTTTATGTGTATGTGATTAGTTGAGTTATATGCATCATGATTACATTTTTCATCTTTTATTAATTCTTTCAAAACTCTCCACAAAACCCCAATTTTATTTGTATTATGATAATGTCAAATGGGGAGAAAAATGAGATTTAGAGAAAAACGATTTATTAAAATGGAGGCGATACATTTTATATTTGTAAAATCATCATTATTTTATCATAATCAAAATGGGGGAGATTTTTGAACCATGAGTTCAATAATTGATTTTGATTATGAGTGTGATTATTATTTTGTGATTTTAGAATTCGATGATATAATGTTTGATCTTTTCCAAAAAGAGAAAATGTATATTTTAGTACTTAAAATAATAGAGCATTCAATAATGAACCCAACGGTTCAAGCAGAAGTTGACTCGAAGTCCAAATGAGCAAATTACGAGTGTTTCAAAAAGTTGAAAAAATCAGTTCAGAAATCTCGACTCATCAAGATAAAGTCCGATCGATCAAAAATGGTTCAAAAAGTTACAGTTCATTTTGACTCATCGAGATACATTTCGATCGATCAAAAAATACAAGTAATAAAGTTTTCCAGAAATCTCGATCCATCAAGATTCAGTCCGATCGATCGAGATTCAGTCCGTTTCAAAAAAGTTGTTTTTTGCTCTTTCGGAAATTAGCCATTATCCATTGTATAATACACCCAACAACTAAAAACGGTCATCTATGGACGAATGGATATTTTGGTTCTACAAAATACCCCAAACCACTCTTCAAAATACACCAATCACCATCCCTCAATCCCTTTGTATCTTAAACATAAAAAACTCCATTGTTAAAAAAAAAAAGCTCAAAAAGGGAAAAACGAAGAGAAAAGTGATCAAGATCAAACAACATCAAAAACTTACAAATTAGCTTATTTAGAAGCAATGAAATAGTGAGTGTGGTTACATTGTTTTAACAAAATTGTAAAGAGCAAACTTATAAGTTCAATTGTAAGTGAGTGTTTGGGTAGAAACTCTTAAGCCAAAGTGTCGGTTAAAAGTTTTAGGTTAAACACTTGTGTACTCATAGATTGAGGGGGAGTCGTTGACTCGCCTTTTGTGTACTCTTGCACTTGTATCAAGATTGTATCCTCAAGTAGAAGATGAGCAAATCGTTTGATTAGCTCGGTAGGATTTGTAATCTTGGAAAAAATATTATAGTGAAATAGTCGGTAGCATGAATAACGAGGAGAGGACTAGGCGGATTTGTCAAACCTTTATATATTGTGGTGTCAATTTATTGTCTTACTCTTTACTTTCCGCAACTTATTTATTTGTGATTATGCACATGTTTCAATTTATTCATACATTATCTTCGCATACTTATTATCGCAAGTAGATATCGAACTAGTTGGGTTGTTAGTTACGCTTATAATTTTAATTCTGCGAAAAACGTCTAAAATCTTATTCACCCCCTCTAAGTTTTAGCTGCCTTCGCACGAGCAGGTGAATAAGTTTTGAATTTTACTAATTCTTTTATGTTATTTGTACGAAAAATGAAGTATCCAACTTAAAATAGAATCGTACTAATGCATATGGTTTTATTTTCTCCTTTGAGATGATGACTTATTGGGTAATACGGTTGCATAAAACTTTTTATAACTATAAATCTCAACATGTAAGAAATTTAAGCCGAAGTTTCAATATGTTGTTACGCGTTTCAGTGATAACTGATGTGCCAGTTAAAACTCAAGTTGTAACTGAATCTGTCTGGAATAGTAAAGGTACTGAACACATGCAACTTTAATTACGAATTTCGATTGAGTGTTAGATCTACATCTCCGAGGCTCTCACCTAATGATTTATTAATATTTTGAGGACAGCCACAAGTATTGCCTAAAATTTCATAACTTAAAGTTTGGTCACATTTGTCAAAAGAATTTGCTAAAAACACTTTAAATTATTTCGAGAAATTTCGTAAACAGGCAAACCATAATCCAAAAGTATGGTCCAAATGGAAAAAATAATCCAGATGAGCGAAAAAAATGGCTCAATGATTTATCAAAATCAATAAAGAAAGGTTACAAACTCATTTGAGCCACAAAATCGAGGGTCTCAAGAGTTTCCTTTCAGTTATCTTTATCCACGTTAGCATCAAATTTTCCACCCCTATAATAGTTTTGAACTATTTAAAGGGTAACCGTGCATGATCTTTGTCTTTATAGCATGGAGTTGGCTCCTTGAGAATTATCTATTACTTTGAGATAACGGACTATATTGTTCATTTCAAGAACTATCTGGGAGGCACATGTCTTAGATTTTGACAATTGTCTAAAAGCTCGCTTGGCTAGGCGATTCATCGGGATCGCGATAGTTCGAGATAAATAACATTTGTCTCGGTTCTCGATTCATAGAAAAAAATGTACACAAAGAGCATTAATATCAGACAAACAATTCGCCATTGACCCAATAGGATTAAAACTACTCACCGGGATAATTTTCTTATCCAATAAACGATGGGCGATAAAGGAATATGGTGAATATAAATTCACGATACTGCTTATGGAATACAATTTCCAAGCTATTATTTTGGTGAAGGATTGCTCAAATATGTCAATTTCAGACATTTGTTCACCGTAGACGTCATCACGTCTCAAATGTGGCGGCGAAATAAAATCAACGCCTTAGCATTCATCCTAAGGGTAACAACAAACTCGTGTTTTACTCATCAAAGATGGCATCCAAAAAAAAAATTGGGCATCACATTTTCACACATCAGGGTGAGTAACATGTGGTGATGGATTAAAATCAACGTTTAAACAGTCATTTCGCAAGTATGTTTTACGATTTTTCTCATCATAGATGGCATCCAACATGTGTTGGGATTTCTGGATTATTTATCATATAAAATGACTGGTTTATATGTTTATGGTTTGCACAAGCACAAACGTTTTTTCGAAACGACACGTTCGAAAATATTAGTTTTGCTTCTCATGTGAATCGGTTCTCATTGATCGAACGACGGGTCGATACTGAAACACCAATTCGGCGAAACATACATCACTATATAAACACACGGGGAAATTATTATTTAGTCAACCCCTTTCGGTAGCTCTACTTGAAAAACGACCAGGAAAGACGGTGAGGGTGGAGGGCACGAATGCCACTTAAAAACCGACTACATTAGGATATCGACTTCCGCCTATATCTTTTCTAAACATCGTATCCAAATATGTGAGCCTAGTTGGGGAAGGTTCATAATTTTTTCCACTTAAATGTGAAAATATATGATTTCGCAAATTATCATATTTTAAACATGGTATTAAATAAAATAGTACATGACCGTTATTATTGTGCCTGTTTCATGATTAACTAACATGGCAGTACATATTTTCTTATAAGGAAATCAAATTAATTTATCATTTCAGATTACTAATTACACTAGTAAGATATAACTCAATATTTATTATTATATTGCTATATGTGTAAGTTCTATACATGTTAACTAAATCATACATAATATATTTTATTTACCAATTTACAAAACACAAGCAAGTTACGCGAATCCATATATTCAATATACTCTAAATGTGTAACTTTAATAGCAACTGACATGTGAGCATGGGAATAAAATATAATCTTTAACATGGGCTATTATTAATACAGGGATATACACATAAGTATCAATTGCATGGCATATGATATTTTGTTTCTTTATGGAAATAAACCAAACATATAGGTGCAAGTTTAAGTCCCAGAAATATAACAAGTTCTCTACGTCAGATTTTACAAATCCAATATGTACCCTAAAAAATATCAGTGGGCAGGCATGTAGTTTATTTAACCGTACTCAACCAAACTATATACGCATGTAATAATTTCTGTTATTAACAAATATAGTTTTAGTATGAAATAGCCGTTCATTGCAATTTATCTATCATGTGGTTATTAACTAAATTGTTTAAAGAAACACTATTAGTTATGTACATGTGGTATCAAATAAATTTTGATATTATTCGATATAGTTATTATGTACATTCATACAACATGCACACATGGGTATTCAATAACTGCACAGGGGTTACATACATATGTGCATATAGCATAATTAAATTCATGTGGGAGGATCATACAATACCAATATCACTTACGATTCTAAACATGTGATAATCAGAGGCAACGATTCTAAACATGTGATAATCAGAGGCAAAATAGCTTGAATAGTCCAATTTATTTATGCTGGCATGCAATTTTTTTTATTTTACGGCCAAAGGTATAAATAAATAAATAGTGTACCGTATTCCGGTTATTTTATAGAAGGTCGAAATGAACCCAATAAAACCCGGATAAATCTCAAGATTTTTAAATACTCAATATCCGTGTGTTTACCCAAAATCTCCAATATCCGCGAGCGTATATCTTATTCTCCGTGAGTATCGTGCTGGTAACATGTTATGTCACATATTAGCTCACATATATATGTATATAGATATAGTGAGAGAATATAGAGAGAGACAACAAGACGAAGTGTTTATTTATTAATATGAGTGTACAGAGAGATACATCAAGAGACTGCTGACTCATTTTATATAATAGAGGGTAGGGTTACATATGATAGGAAAGACCAAGATATGCCCAATAGAGTAAGGCTAAAGATGGTTAATAATATTCTACAACAGAATTAAAGTTATAAGGGTAGATGCAGGTGTGTTAATTGCGGGTATAGTATCATTTTTATTGTTATTTTTGTTTTTATAAAATTAAGTTCACCTTTCATTTGTAATACACTTGGGATTACAAGCAGGATACATTTTTCCTGCCCTAATGTTTTTTTAGTGTATATTATCCTATTTTTTGTGGGTTATTGGATAAAAAAAATCAAATATAATGGTCAACAAAAACTATGAAAAAAGGTAGGTAAAAAAAATTGACACTATTACATATCCGATACTTTTTCGGTACGGTTGATAAATTTATTTTTTTATTTTTTACGTAACGTACTTGAAATGCATCCAATACTTTTTGGGTACGGTTGATAAATTTGATTTCTATTTTTTTATTTATACGGTACACTATAATTTAGGATGTGTCAACTAATAAAATATTTTACTTTTAATTTTAAATTTATTTTAGTATAGTAGTTATTTTGGATTTATTAATAGGTGTTGTGTTTTAGTAGGTGACACATCTTTACCGAATTTACGGTAGTGTTAATATAAAATAACGTACCATAATCGCATTGTGATTTTTTTTTAACTACTCATTTCATCGAGTGTATGTAGACGACCATATAATAATATTTTCATATTTTTTGTTAAAATTTGAATGAGATTATTTTAATTTAATGACCCTAAAAAAAAATTATGATAGACTACGCTAATAAAAAAAATATAATACAACAATGAATGACTATAAGTCCTGTGCTAACCAAACATTGCTTTTATATGGACCACTACGCTAAAAGTGTCATGTGGCCGTGTAAAATCATTGTTTTTTCATTTCCTACGTATATCTACAATTGCCAAAAAAAAGTCAAATCCATTCCCATATGCCATATTATGTATATATTTTGCAACCAAAACTCCTTATAGTATAATTTTCTCTACATTCTCAAATGTACAAAATATAAACACATATTTTATTTGAATTTAACAAATTGTGCCTTCTCACACCATACAATATCATAACTTAAAGAAAAAGTGCTAAATAACCTCATTTTCAAAGAGAACTGGTCTATCAATTACATTATTAGTTTTTTATTCAAAAATAGATAAATTTGTTAAATTAGAGACTAATGCGAGTCTTAAAATTAATATGTACATGTGTAATTTAAAACATATTTAAGTGATGATGTAGCAATACTTAACAATAAAATTTTAACATAACTATTGTAGATGCACATTAGACGAGATGTCAATTAAAATGTTCTCGTTTGTATTTCTTTTATCCAAAAGTCAAATTATTAGTGAACGACAGGATAAATCTAATTGTTCAAATGTTTGGTTAATAACTATAACTTGTTTGAGCAAAAGGAGTTGCCTCGAAGTATGTTTCAGTAACTTAGGCTTGTTTTATGGCGTTATCCAAAATTTAACCTAAGTTTAGCCCATGTGAAGATAGTAAGCTGGACAAGAGTGTTAGTATTTGGTATTAATTAGTTACTCAAGTGTGTTAGAAAATAAACTAACTAGAGAAATATAGCAAGATATGAAAGAAAAAGAAGTCATATCAATTTCGTCTTAGGTCTATATCATTTTCAGTGAAGACAGGCCTTAATGTTTTAGAGATGTGTTAGCCCGAAAAAGAAGTAGCACTGCACTGTATAAATAAATTAGAATAACATAGAAAATAAGAAATTAAAACTTCATTAAAAGACCTTTTTCCAATGTTTGAGCTTGAAATTCGAGCATGTTTTTTCATATGAGTTTAATTCAGACTTAAACTCGCGCAACTAGTACAAATCACAGTACAGAATAGCGCACACACATAACTTCCCTTCTAACCAATGTTTTAAATAGCGTTATCGCTATCATAGCGTTTTTTTTAGATAAACGCTAAAAACGCAAATAGTGTAGCAACGTAGCGCTTTGCGGTGTATTTTTTTTGCCTAAATATATAACAATATAGCACTATAGTCATACAATTTATACTAATTATGTTAACAAAATTTAAAGTTAAAAGAATTAGTTGTGGTTTTTTGGGGAAAAAAAGATATGAAGACATGTTTGGTTAAAAAAATCTATGGTTTTTTAAATATTAGAGGATAAATGTATTTTTTTATATATTAATTATGAAGTAATTTGTGACATGTTATTTACTATAAAAGCGAATATGTGACATGTGTTGTGTGACATATTAGCTCGTTATAGATATATATAAAGATATGTATAGATATAGAGAAAGGTATGAGAAACAACAGACGAAGTGTTTATTCATTAATATGATTGTACAGAGAGATACATTAAGAGACCCATTACCCTCTTTATATAATAGAGGGTAGGGTTACATATGCTAGAAAAGCCCAAGATAGGCCCAATAGAGTAAGGCCCAAGATGGCCAATAATATCCTACAACACTCCTCTTTTGGACGTCTTGATTTATTCGTCTTCATGCTGTCGATGTGAGTCGAGTTCATTCGCAGTGCTAAACACATAAAAACCTTAGGACCGAAAAACCCAGTGTGTGACAAAACCGGTACTTAGGAGAAACTGTGTAGCCGAATGATATAGGCCGAAATACTATGTAATTAACTAATCATAAAACAGTGTGCCTCATCAAAACCTTGCCGGAGCAAACCCAATGGGAAAATCTCTGATCGAAGGAAAAAGAGTGCAACAGTGGTAGTAGCAGGGGATCAACCACAAAACAGGTGCCTCATCAAAACCTTACTAGAGTAAACCCAGTGGGAAAAACCTCTAGTCGAATGACAAAAGAGTACACAGTGGTAAGAAGTATATAACAGGATACTCCCCCTAATTTCAGCAATCTTAAGTGAGATATAATGGGAACGTGTCTCGCTAAAAACCTTGCCAAGGAAAACCTAGTGGGAAAAAACCTTGGTCTAAGGACAAAAAAGTACACGAGCATGCGACTGGATGCTCCTCCTCACTTGCACGCGACAGGGTGCGAGGATTTCGACTAAGTAGTAATTAAGCATTCACCTGGATGCTCCCCCTCACTTGCACACGAGTGGGTGCAATGATTTCATATTCGAATAAAGAGTACGAGCATTCGACTGTATGCCTCATTTACTTGCACACGACTGTATGCAAGAAAATATAACGTGGAATAAACTGAGCATTCAACATGATGCTCTTAAACTTCATATGTGAAGATTTATTTCGGCAAGAAATACTTAATAGCATAATCTAGTCATGTCTCTCTTGATCGATAACAACAAGTTGTCCTCAAATAAGACAAGTGTTTTATCTGGATCGTGAGGCAGAGCATACGTAATTCAAACATGGCTAAAGATTCTTTAGTCGTCTCATAGAGCACGGGTAGATCGGAGTGATTCGTTTGGAGTCATTCCAAGACCTCCAAGATATTGCCTTATTCCTAATGGTAAAGACAGACCATGTTAGGAATATCCCTTATGCGGGTCTGATAAGTAACCGCCATCGGTATAACCGAAAAAGGGTTGCGTTAATTCGAGTACCGAAGGGGGTAGGTACACTCGATGACACAAATTGGATAAATTAGCCCACTTCCAAAATTACCATAAGGTAAGGGAATGTGTCTTTAGTGCCATTTTGATGGCAGCGTGTTAGCGCGATGCTGTGTCGAGCTATACCATTCACAGCAGACAAGATGTTCGTCCTATCACATTAGACCAAGTACAATGATGCGCTTATTCTACTTAGATATGAACATCATGGTTCAATATCTCTTCATCGTCTCATCAGGGACGGACTGGGTCTATATCAATGTCTAGTGATCGAACGATCATGGGAGAATCTGACGACTTAGCGTCATGATGACTAAAACGTCATAACACCTTCTGGGTGTAGTCTGAATCATGGACTTAGATTCAATCTTTACGGGACTCGATCATCAGGCCGAGTCACTACCGTGTCTTCCCAAGATCCTTCATCTCGAAGGCAAATCCAAAAATGGATCGCGTAATAAAACACGCAAGGGCATAATACTTGTTCAAGTATCCCAAGCTAATCAAGTACTCACTTAGGCGGGTATACCACATCCCCTCGGATTATATTAATCCATATAGTGAACGTCTCATTAAATTGAGATCGTGTTCCGTGGTCAGGAACTACTTGATTCAAGCATTATGAAGTCACACAGGGACTTTCATCCACGTCTCTAGTCTAAATCCCCACAGAGATAAGATCATGACCACAATCACATGCTGCAAAATCAGTTTTCCAGAAACTACTAAACTGATAAAGTAGGGGACCGTTATAACGTCCATTACAAGGAAATCAATCATCTCATAATCAATTCCAAGGTGTGAGAGAAGCCTTGCACTACTAGGCGAACATTCTACAATCTCATTATTCTCATCACTTTTCCTTACGAATAACCAAATAAACGAATTCGTTTAACATTGGTGGTGTTGGAGCTACAGGTCCGAACACACTTTCGCTAAGGAGTCTACTTGGATTGTAATGTTCCATTAGGCCAGTCTATTCTATGTTGACTTCAGGCAACGGTACATGGTTCTCTGTCATAATTTGTCATAAGTCGTCACCGATTATATGAACAAGTAATCACTGACATTCTCGTTTCGCTTTAATATCATCTAAGATATCATGATCGACAGATATTTCAAGATTCTCAGGATGAAGAGGAATCACACATCTCCTAGATCCTTTATAATCTCGTGCGACGAACGAGTTTCAGTTCACCACCTCTGGGGCTGAACGAATTAAGAACCGGTCAACTTCCTCGTATCTTGGGAAGGACGACAGACTGACGGCCAACGGCAGCGTCCTTTGCTTGGCGGGTTCGGCCAAAGCAACGTGTTACGACAGGAACACGGCGTCCGACAGGGACGTCTATCCTTGCAAGCATTTTGCAGCAGGTATAAATAATCTCGTGACATCTCATAAAGTCATTAAATGCGTCTGGCATTTAGTTAGACTTGAGGGAGTCTATGCACTTACTTATTACTAAGTGCAGCTTTGGGGATCAAGCTAAGACTGAGTGGGTTATGCCACGTTATTTCACGTCGTTCCTTATCAATGATAACATGCAAATCTCCCCCTAACGACGGGGAGAACAGTCTTAGCGATGTCACTTTCGCATATCATGCGGTAAAGAGATCGCTTGCCAAGGTTACTCTATCAAATGATAGGCAGGAGATTCATAATCGACTTATGTCCCCTTCAGAGGTCCATATTTTGAACGCTATATCGGCTCAATCAAAATATTAATTAATCACTCTAAACACATGTTAATATGAGACTTCTGGCTCATAACCAGTAACCAGCTAGTACGCAAATGGTGTTTAAGTGTCTATGTGCCTCATGACGGACCAATGTAGCAAAATAGCATGACCCCACACAGAAATATAAATCTTCGTGCGCAAGACCAAGAAGTGCGTGCAACCATTTGCTGTTGCATCATCAAACTTTCCGTGAGTCCATTTGGGTCTGAACATAATCGACAGGATGTTCAATTTCAATTTCCAAATTCAAGTAATTCAAATCGAATTTTCGATTCTTACTCTTCTGAATTATCAAGTCGACTAGATTTTTCATGATAATCCGGATCATGAGCCATCAACTTATTGATAGGGCTAAAAGTTTGGGAAATGCTGCATTTCTGTGGACAACAATAATCATGTGACCTTATTTTCGATGCATCAACCATATCCATTTATATTTATCGTCCGTCTTATGGTTGGATAAGTCCACAATAACTCCTTCAATCCTTTACAAGAATTCTATGAGTTCATTTCGTGATCTTTACACATATTAGTCTTTCAAAGTGAGCATTAGTGGCATGAATTTCGGATTAATCACGAAATATATTCTCAGAGAGAATCCAAGTACGATGCGATTATAAATCAAGCATCGTCTTTTGACGCGGGAATATCTCATCCGGTCAATGCCACAATATCAAAATGCTTTGATCAATCGACGACAGACGAATGATAGTATAGACAATCATGTCTTAGCATTTAAATCTTTTATCAATCGACGACAGGCGAAATGATAAGTTAACTTTAAATGTTTTTAAAAAAATTTGGTAGCAACCACTTGAAAGACATTTCAACTCCTCTAAAATACATTTTTGAGTGGATGCTATGTAAAGAAATTTCATTTCTTTCATGAGCTATTACCAGATAACACTGATTTTCTCGAATATTTTATAACTCAACGAGGTACGGCAGGACCTACATGAGTATAAGACCTCATATTTGACAAATCAATTTGGTTTTACCAAAGATTTCGATTTGGAACGACAGGTCCAGAATCGTTGTCACTGAGTACTCTTTTAGACAAATAGTTGGTAAAATTATGTGGTACACTGTTACCCACTATTTCCAAAAAAAATCAACTTCCCCACAAGTATTGCCTAAAATTTCATAATTTAAAATTTGGTCACATTTGTCAAAGGAATTTGCTCAAAACACTTTAAATTATTTCGAGAAATTTCGTAAACAGGCAAACCATAATCCAAAAGTATGTCCAAATGGAAAAATCATAATCCAAATGAAAAAACATAATCCAGATGAGCGAAAAAATGGCTCAATGATTTAACAAAATCAATAGAGGAAGGTATCAAACTTATTTGAGCCACAAAACCGGGGGTCTTAAGAGTTTCTTTTCAGTTATCTTTAACTACATTAGCATCGGTTTTTTCACCTTTGTAATAGTTTTGAACTATTTAAGGAGTAACCGTGCACGACCTTTGTCTTTATAGTATAGAGTTGCCTCATTGAGCATTATCTCTTGCTTTGTGACAATGAGCCATATAGTTCCTTTCAATTACTGTCTTGGAGCCACAGGTTTTCGATTTTGACGATTGTCTAAAATCTCTCTTGGCTAAGCGATTCATCGGGATCGTGACAGTTCAAGACAAATAACACTTGTCTCGGTTCTCGATTCGTGGAAAAAAAATGTACACGAAGGGCATTAATATCATGCAAACAATTCGCCATTGACCCAATAGGATTAGAACTACTCACCGGGGTAATTTTCTTATCCAATAACAGATGGGCGATAAAGGAACATCGTGAATATAAATTCACGATACTGCTAATAGAATAAAATTTCCAAGCTAGTATTTTGGTGAATGATTGCTCCAATATGTCAATTTCAGACATTTGTTCACCATAGACGTCATCACGTCTCAAATGTGGCGGCGGAATAAAATCAACGCCTTAGCATTCATCCTGATGGTAACAACAAACTCGTGTTTTACTCATCAAAGATGGCATCCAAAAAAATTTTGGGCATCACATTTTCACACATCAGGGTTAGTAACATGTGGTGACGGATTAAAATCAACGTTTAAACAGTCATTTCGTAAGTATGTTTTACGATTTTATTCATCATAGATGGCATCCAACATGTGTTGGGAGTTCTGGATTATTTATCATATAAAATGACTGGTTTATATGTTTATGGTTTGCATAAGCACAAACGTTTTTTCGAAACGACAGGTTCGAAAACATTAGTTTTGCTTCTCATGTGAATCGGTTCTCATTGATCGAACGACGGGTCGATACTGAAACACAAATTCGGCGAAACATACATCACTATATAAACACACTCGGGGAAATTATTATTTAGTCAACCCCTTTCGGTAGCTCTAATTGAACACGACCAGGAAAGACGGTGAGGGTGGAGGGCACGAATGCCACTTAAAACCCGACCTCATTAGGATATCGACTTCCGCCTATATCTTTCTTAGACATCGTATTCAAATAGGTGAGCGTATTTAGGGAAGATTCATAATTTTTCCAACTTAAATGTGAATATATATGATTTCGCAATTCTATCATTCATGGCAATAAATAATAGATATATCTATTCTAGATAACCACATATATACAAGGCAATATATAATATATTCATGATATATATCTAATCATGCAGTAGATTTGGTGATAAACTAAATCAATTCAGGATTATCAATCACACAAATTATATCATACTAAATCAAATCAAATCAATTAGATCAAATCAAACAATTAACTGCCATATGGGATATTTATATCTATGGTAATATCAAAAGATATGTTGATTATACTAACAAGATATCAATCAATTATCTACGGTTTATTGCCGTATAAATAATTCTATACATGCTAGTTTTAACATGCATGCAAGCAATATATTTTTAATAAGTTACGGTAGTAAATAAAACCAAGCATGCAGGATATCTATTACAGATTTAGAGGTAACAGAACATATTTTGCAAGCATTGAGAAAAAATACTAAACATTCAAACGTTTTAACCGTAATTACGTGCCAAGCTATATACATATAGTTTATTACCAATGGGCATCCAATATACTAGTATTGCATACATACATAGTTTTGTCTTGTAGTCAACTATTATACAATTGATTTCAATGTTCAAGGATGACATAAAATTTCTAACAAATATATAGGACAAGGCAATCAGTATCATTAATAGGTATGATTTCTATAAATTCACGCAATAGTAACAAATATTCACGTGGTTACACAGCTTAATAGTTTAGTAGCATGCATTCATTCCCTTACTGATACGGAATAAAAAACATTAATACCGTACTCCGGGTATTTTGAAGAAGGTCGATAGAGCAATAAAACTTCAAACTTTGGTAGTATTTTTATAACCCTAATCTTCAAACAAATACCCCAATCTCCTAGCTTTTAATTCAGACTCCGCGAGCAAAGTGCCGATAACGTGTTGTGTGACATATTAGCTCGTTATAGATATATATAGAGATATGTATAGATATAGAGAGAGGTATGAGAAACAACAGACGAAATGTTTATTCATTAATATGATTGTACAGAGAGATACAAAAGCCCAAGATAGGCCTAATAGAGTAAGGCCCAAGATGGCCAATAATATCCTACAACAACATGTTATTAATTATAGGGGCTAATTGTGACATGTTATATGCTAAATGGGCTAATTGAGATATGTTATAAACTATAGGGGTCAGCCCAGTATTTACACTACCAGTCCCTGTAATCTGTTTGAAAAACTCGCTATTTACGCTACCAGTCCAGCAATTTTGCGTCTTTTGCGCTTTTAGTCCCAATAGCGTGAATTTAGCGCTTTTCCATCCTAGCGTTTTCTAGATGCGTTTTTTTCCAAAAAAAAATGCTATTTCGCGCAATATAGCCCAACATAGCGCGTTTTTTAAAACATGGCTTCTAACCCAAGTTTGACATAACTTGCTGCAAACAACTGATACAACACATAAGTCGAGTACATGACAGAAAATCACACTATTGTAACACGTCCCTTCGAGGACATCCGATACTATTTGAAATTCCTATCCGCTGTTCTAGTTGCAGTTTTGCAGTAAGGTTCCAAGTGAAGTTGCAACCACAGTTGAAACCTAAGTATATTGATGGACAGAACTTGTAAAATTAAATGTACTTGAAATAAATCACACGCACATTTAACAACGGAGTTCACCCCAACTAGGCTATGTCTCTGGGGCACTCACCCAGATTATGATATTATAAAAGTTTACAATATAAGATTTAAGTCTTAATGAAAAACTCTCAGACTCACTCTAGGTTCTTCTGCCTATCTCTATATTGCTCCTACCTTATAACTATCACTCAAAATATCAATGGCATCCCACCATTATTTTCTTTTAAAAGCTCACTGTGTATTCTCTCAAGAATGAGTTCTTTATAATTTATAACACACACTTTTTACAAGCATAGTTATCAACTATATAAAGGAGTAAAAACAATCTTCTTTCTTCAAGATCTTTGATGATTGCTTTTGACTCTTTTTGATTGGCTTCAACCTTTCCATATTGCACAAGATACCTCAGCGTAGGATTGACCTCAATCTTCATAAGATAGTACCTGTTAATAACTAGCTTGCAAATAGGAGTTAATCTATTTCTTAAACAAGGAACATATAAGATAGTATCATTTAGAGATAAAATCTTCCTAATATATATATATGAAACATTAACTCCATATTTCATTCAATCTTAAACGTATCATACTGATTTTGATAAAGAACATAGATTGAAACAAGTGATAAAGATTTGCATAAGAATAGAGATTTAGGTTGCCTAGTTAAAGGAAACATATCTTTATAAACTAATCTCCTTATATCTTTTAGGGAACATCTTTTCTTATCACTTTAATATTCTCAATATACACAAACTAAATCTTTAAGAACATATGAGAATATATCCTGCATACTTTAAAACAAATAATCATCATTTAAAAAATAGTAATGCAGAATTTACAGAACTGGACAGAATCCTGCAGAACAGCAGGTTGGAACTGTGGTTGCAACTGAGGTTGCAACCTCACTTGAAAACATAAAGCTGTCTCAATTCTTAACATTCAACTAGTATTATTTAGTTCAAACCAATAGACAACAAATAGCTTATGAGTCAGAAATCTGGTCCTAACAATCTCCCCCTTTGTCATTGGTTTTGACAAATAATTTGAGTTTATGAAGCAGATTCTCCTACATAGCATATTAGCACATAAAGTCCCAATAATATCAGTTTTGACACAAGAACTCCCCCTGCTCATTAGAATTGTAAAACAATATATATAATTTGAGTTTAGCTCTTAATCTCCCCCTGCAGATTAGAATTGCAGATGACATAATATTAACTCAAATAAGCATTCACCAATAATGTACCAAATATACCATAACATAAACTCTCTTCTCCCCCTATTTGCCACCTCCATGACAAACCTATTTGCTGTTAGTGAGAACATTGAAGCAGTCATTATAATAGAAATCATCATCAAAATCAACTCTCATAGCAAAATCACTCACAATAGAATTACCACATTCCACACCAGACTTTTTATCAACCAAGTTTTCAACTCATACTACGGATACAGATAGATAGAGAGTAATTCTGTATTTTGGTTGTTTAGTTAAAAAATAGTTTAAGCAAATCTCTTTTAAGTCCAAGAATTATAGAAAGATAGAATTATATACCCAAATCTCTTTTTGAACAAATTTTACCCAAATATACATACTTATCTTTTTGACCAAAACAATTCGAATTTAGATAAATTCAGCAATGAATAAAGATCAACATTCCAACTTGAAACAGATTTATCTAATTTTCTGATTTTAAGTAGTTGAAAAAATATAGAAAATTTGACTTGTTTCAAAATAAAGATAGCAATTATATATAGTATAGAATTTTAAACACAAAATACTAACAATTTACTCAAGAGTATATATTTATCATGAGATCTCACATAATAAAAATTATGACTAAGAGCTATATTGAGCAAGTCGATTTTTCCTCTACACAAAAACTAACTTGATCATCTCAGCAAGGAAATAGTATAAGTGATGCTAAAAATTTCAAGACTGTGTCTTGGATTTTTATTATTTTAGTTCACTTAGAATACCAGCTTATGCTGAATTTGTTCAAAGCAATGTGACTTTCCTTTGAATAGTCACTGACTTGACTGTGGTTCAGTTCAAGGTTTCAACCGTGGTTGCAACTGAGCTTAGAACACGAAGATAAAATTGCACATTGTGCTTTCAACTCTATTATCAGAGAGGTTTTAGGGCAAGTTATCCCACATCTATGTTTGAGGCATCAATTAGCGGCTTTTTCAAGACAAAAACTTCATAACTCAATAAGACTTATCTTAGACATAAAATTTATCAATGTTACTCACAGATAAGCATATATAGCAAGAATATTTAATTAGATATATAGTGACATACCCCAATATCACTTCTTAAAGTTTAAAACTTGTTTGTATCAAGGGTTTTGTGAAAATATCTGCTAATTGTCTTTCAGTTGAAACAGTTCTAAAATTAAACTATTTTCTTCAACTAGCTCTTTAATAAAATGGTGCCTTAAATCAATGTGTTTAGTTCTGAAATGTTGTACTAAATTCTTTGCTAAATCTATAGCACTTTTGTTTTCACAAAATAAAGTTAACACTTCTTGTTTAATCAGATAACATTTGTTTCATCCAAATAAGTTGGGTACAACCACTATCAGTTACAATGTATTCTGCCTCAGCAGTACATAAATAAATGCAATTTTGCTCTTTACTAAAACATGACACAAGATTATTTCAAAAATAAAAACAATCACCATAATTACTTTTATATCATCTATATTACCATCTCAAATCAAGTCCCCATATTCATACACTTAGACTACAAATAAGGTCTCCTAACTCTAAGATATACTATGTATGAATGGTCTTAAGGTTTAAACAAGTAGCCTTACTCTTGACATTCCTGCCTTTTAATGGAGATATATAAGTTGCAGAACTGAATAAATTAAGATGTTTAATTGGAGACTTCATACCTTTTCTTACCTTTTCAATGATAGTGTTCAAGTGATCACTCTTTTGAGACTTTTTGTCTCGTACCAATTTTTCTGGACTTAGATTCTCCTTGGTTGTAAGTTCGGTTGTAACTGACATTGGAATCGAGTCATTGTTCTCAACTTTTTCATTAATTCCTTGCTTATCACTCTTAGTTGCACTTGGTATTGTGACTTCTCCATGTTGCTTCTCTTCTTTACCTGCATACTTAGTGATATCTTGGCCTACAAACTTACTTTTGTCACCACTACCAACTAAACAATTGTTACCCAAGTTACAACATTAGCTACTTGCTTAGAACAACCACTATCAAAATACCTAGCATTTGAAGTAATAGTCTTTGAATAACTGAAAGCAGCTTTGTTGCATTTAACAGTGTCTGTATTAATTTTAGCTTTCCAAACCCAGTTAGACTTTTGACTCAAACCTGGAGTAAACATGGGTTTCTTATAAATAGACTTTCTGTGTTTCTTTAAGTAGCATTTCCTTTCAAAATGTCCAGGGTTTTTGCAAAAATGACATAGCTTTAGATCGGAGCTCGGTTTAGTTGTGTACGTTTTCAGATAATTTTTAAAACCATAGTCAGTTGCAACTGTACTTCTAACCTTGTTGTTAGTGTGACTTGTTTGAGAATTACTTAAACCTTTAACAAACCCAGTTTTTCCATTTCCTTCATAACCGTTATACCCCAAACCACTGTTATCCTTTGAAGCTCTAGTGTATGACAACATCTTATCAAGCCTACCCGTGGCTGAAGTATTTAACAACTTTATTTACTTCGTTGTCTCATCTAATTCAAATTGCTTTCTCTTTAATTGTTCAGTGAGTTCTTTTACTTCAGTTTTCAGATTCTCATTGAGTTTATTAATGGAAACAGATTGCTTACTTAAAACTTTGTATTTCTCATATAGAAGTAAGTATTGTTTGTTAACACTCTCTTCTGAAGGTTCTTCATTATCACTACTACTGTAGGTTTCAAGCTCAGTTGTAACTGAAGATGCAACTGACTCACATTCACTATTACAATTAGAGTTAGATTTTGTAGTGACTTTTGCCATGAAACTTTTAAAGTTAGTTTGATTCCCATACTCATTCTTAGTTTCAGTTTCACTATTATCACTAAGAGTACTTATCATCTCAGATTCTTTTTAAATTAATTGCACATTCAGACGACATGTAACCTAAACCTTTGCATTCTCTGCATTGAACTTCTTGAGATTTATTTTCGAAATTAGCAGTTTGCATCTCTTTTTTCTGAAAAGATTTTGAGTTTTCTGTTTCAACAGTTTTTTTCTTATAGAACTGTTTAAACATCTTTTTTTAAAAAAATGTAAAACTGTTCATCTTTCTTACTATCTTCATAAAATTTAGGTTCAAATTTCTTGGCTTGAAAAGCGATTCCTTTTTCAACTTTCTTTGTTTTATGAAACTTTAATTCATGAGTTCTAAGATTTTCCATTAATTTTTCAAGTTTTAAATTGTCAAGATCAGTTGATTTTTTTAATAGCATTTACTTTAATCTCAAATCTATTAGGAAGAGATATTAAGGTTTTCTTTACCAATTCAGCATCACTGTATTTTTCTCCTAAGTTTTCAGATTCATGAGCAATTTGACAAATTCTTCCATTAAACTGTTCAATAGATTCATCTTCCTCCATTTTTAAGTTTTCAAACTTAGTAGTTAATTGTTTGAGTTTAAAAGCTTTTACTTTAACAGTTCTTTCAAAAGTTACTTTTAAAATGTCCCATGCTTCTTTAACAGTTTCACAATGAGAAATATACCTGAATATACTAAGAGTAACACCAGCAAATATTAGATTGATGGCTGTAGAATTTGCATTAGATTTCTTATCTTGTCCAACAGTCCATTTTTCTTCAGGTACGCAAACAAGATCCCCATCACCATTAGAAACCATTGGAGTCTCCCATCCAGTTAGCACAGATTTTCAGGCTTGCTCACTTTGTTGTTTGATGAATGATTTCATCCTGATCTTCCAAAAGACATAATTTTCTCCTCCTTCTAGCAATGGTGGTTTGGACCACGAGTTTCCTTCCCTCATCAAGTCCATCTTTATCAGAACACAGGATCCACACCAAGTAAAGTCTGGTGTGAAGCTCTGATACCAATTGAAATTCATATTCGCTGTTCTAGTTGCAGTTTTGCAGTAAGGTTCCAAGTGAAGTTGCAACCACAGTTGGAACCTAAGTATATTGATGGACAGAACTTGTAAAATTAAATGTACTTGAAATAAATCACACGCACATTTAACAACGGAGTTCACCCAACTAGGCTACGTCTCCGGGGCACTCACCCAGATTATGCTATTATAAAAGCTTAAAATATAGGATTTAAGTCTTAATGAAAAACTCTCTGACTCACTCTAGGTTTTTCTGCCTATCTCTATATTGCTCATACCTTATAACTATCACTCAAAATATCAATGACATCTAGGGCTGTAAATGAGATGAGTTGTTCGTGAAATCGTTCGTGTTCGACTCGGCTAATGCTCGGTTCATGTTCGTTCATTTATAAATGAACACGATAATGAACAAGAATATAGTGTTCGTCTATTAAGTGAACTGAACATGAACAACCCTCTGTTCGGTTCGTCTAAACTCGTGTTCGTGTAACTATATATAAAGTTTGATAAAATAAAATAAATAAATCTATTAATGATGTAACAAAAATTAATATCATTACACAATTAATAAACTTATTTATGCTATAATAATATAAATGATATGTTTGTATTATTTTGAACTTATTATGTTAATTTATATCATCATACTATAAATACAGTCACCGATTTTATCGTTAAGTGTTCAACTCGTTAAAATAATCATACGTATGTAAAAGAATTTATACAATATATAAACTTAAAGTTATATGTGAACTAGTTTATCCTAGTTAACAATATAATAATATATAATAAAATTAAAATATATTTTAAAAAGAAAGAAAAATATATATTTTTTTCAATTATTAAATGTTTTGGAAGAAATTAGATGTTCACGAACAATTCGTGTTCGGCTCGTCAAATGTTCGGTTCATGTTCGTCAAATGTTCGTTCGTATTTAAATGAACATGAACCGAACATGAACAAGAGTTTTAGTTCATGAACTGAACATGAACAGAGGGTTGTTCGGTTCGTTTCGTTTCATTTACAGCCCTAATGACATCCCACCATTGTTTTCTTTTAAAAGCTCACTGTGTATTCTCTCAAAAATGAGTTCTTTATAATTTAGAACACACTTTTTACAAGCATAGTTATCAACTATATAAAGGAGTAAAAACAATCTTCTTTTTTCAAGATCTTTAATGATTGCTTTTGACTCTTTTTGGTTGACTTCAATCGTTCCATATTGCACAAGATATCTCAGCGTAGGATTGACCTCAATCTTCATAAGATAGTATCTGTTAATAATTAGCTTGAAAATAGGAGTTAATCTATTACTTAAACAAGGAAAATATAAGATAGTATGTTTTAAAGATAAAATCTTTCTAAATATATATATGAAACATTAACTCTATAGTTCATTCAATTTTAAACGTATCATACTGATTTTCTTAAAAAACATAGATTCAAACAAGTGATAAATATTTGCATAAAAATAGAGATTTAGATTGTCTAGTTAAAGTAAACATATCTTTATAAATTAATCTCTTTATATATTTTAGAAAATATATTTGCTTATCAATTTAATATTCTCAATATACACAAACTAAATCTTTAATAACATATGAGAATATATCTTGCATATTTTAAAACAAATAATCATCATTTAAAAAATAGTAATGCAAAATTTACAGAACTGGACAGAATCCTGCAGAACAGTAGGTTGAAACTGTGGTTGCAACTGAGGTTGCAACCTCACTTGAAAACATAAAACTGTCTCAATTCTTAACATTCAAATAGCATTATTTAGTTCAAACCAATAGACAACAAATAGTTTATGGGCCAGAAATCTGGTCCTAACACTATTGTAACACAATAAACTGCATTTCTGGATCGAAACGAGAGTAATCATTTAGAATCTGGATATCCACCAATGACCAATCACGAGCCCATCTGCAAAAAGATCAAGAAGAAATAATCAAATCATCAAAGAAACCTATAGAGCAATACTTGGAACAAAAAAAGAAATGTACATAGGGCGCAGAATCATAAGAAATTAGTATAAAACTAAAAAAGAACACTTAAACAACTGATGTAGGATACAGAAATATTTCAACGGCCTCTTCGCTGCTCCAAACCACTTCCTGATTAAAAAGAAACATAATTCTTGTTAGCAATAATTACTTATACAAATCACCATGAGCTCATAATTAAACATCTATATAATTTTTAACATACTTACTAGAGGAAATGGGATTCATTCATAGAAGCCAAATAATTAAAAAAAAATCCCAAAGCTTTCAACTACATAAACCCCATTTGATCAACTAGATCTTGAAAATCTTCCCCCCAATCATCACAATTCGCCATCAAATCTTCAAATTCAACATCTACCTCTTCCAATGAGTCCTCTATAGTACCCGCAATTGTATCGTCACCAAAATACTCATCCCAAATAGTTTCACTCGCTCCTGTAGCACTAGCTGTATAGCCCTCGATCTCACTGTTTGACTCTTCATCGAGCCCTGAGAACAAGTTCTCGACACTGGGGCTCATAGTCAGTCTCCTCTTTCGCCCGATCTCGATACTACTACTTTCCTTTTTAACATAGTTATCAAGTGATTCTTGGACAAGGGTAGGGTTCGTAAGAACTTTTGCCAAAAACTTCATTGTTTGCTGTTGCTTCATCTCTGCGCCTTGTAATCTATGTTCCATGGCTGTTAATTTGTTTCTTGAGTTTATGTTTTGTTGTCTGAGTTTTACAATCTCAGACATCAACACGCTTCGATCTCTTTTTATTGTCTCGAGCTCTTCTTCTATTCCGAATTGGCCTAATTCTACACAAGGATTTGGTCCTCCTTGTTGCTGTGTGCTTTGTGAAACGTTCCTTCTCCGCTTTATTGTTTTCAAAAGTTGTTTTTGTCCTCCAAGGAATCCTTCGTTCGCAAACTCCCATCGATCCGGATCGACTTTTCTGAATCCCTGGAGACAAAAAAAAAAAAACAATTGAGTAAGCATACTCCACCCAACAATACAGAATAGGCACAATTTTGTAACATTGCAAAACTTAGCTAAAGCTTATAAGATGCACGAGTTTAACTAAAACCTGGACATGGACACAAGTTAATTTCGCATACAAATTATACTTTTATGCATAGTTACAACTTCTTATTAACTTTAAGCTCGAAGACTTTGTAAATTTCATTGATCAAATTCAAAACTTAAAAAACACTACTAATAAAAGACAAATAACCTAAAAATGCAAATTTACAACTAAAATTTTAAGAATTTCACCATTTCCTATTCTTGGTTTCGTCATTTTATGCTTTTTGGAAAATAAGCGAGGTGTTTCCTGACTTTCGTGACCTATGATTTTTTGAGGAATGTAGCAAAGTGTAAGTTTTAAAATGTTATAGGGTGCAATAAGCACTTCTCCGAGCATTAAAAACTAAAGTCTTGAGCTTTCAGCAAAAGATCACAGGAATTTTTAGCAAAAGATAATGCTTTATGAAAAATAGCGGGTTTTTAGTTGAGTGCACTTTTACACAGGCAATAATGATATTTCGGTGATTAATTCAAACAGACAATGCTCAAATGTACAAGTGGAGTCTAGAACTCTCTACTCCTTTCGCCATCAAAACCAGACCCACATAATTTCCACACAAAAAAAACAGACCCACATATTTAAAAAAAAAAAAAAAAAAACTAACATGAAAATTATAATTGATCATTAACATTAACATTAACATACGCAAGGGAAGCCAAGTGGTGACTATGAAGGACCATGGTCCATAACACCCTTTATAATTTTTAAATTCTAAAATTTTACAATTTATTTCGACTAGAATTTGTTAAAAATAATAATTTGGCTATTTCAGGTTTAAAGCCAAATTGTGATCTCCAAAGTAAAGTACTAATAGTAAATAGTAAAGACCATATAATGCAATTTCAAAGCTCACGCAGGACATTTCCATGAGTGATGGATGCTCCATGACACATATTTATATCAATGCTCAACAATTAAATAGGAAGATTTATAAGTTAATCAAACATTAACAAAAAAGAGTTTGCATTAATATTCTATAGATGCTACACCAAAACATGTAAACTAAACGCTCATAAAACTAAAAATAAGGGGAATACGGAACATTTACTTACATATGTGTTGAGCTGACGAATGAAGCTTGAGAAGTTACTATGCTTAAAGTACCTCGGCAACAGACTAGTCGAGAACTCATTCGAATTCCAAACCACAAAACTGTTGCGCTCGCTTCCCCACGATACAACAGTGTCCGTCATCGGATCCTCCACCATATCGTACGTCTTCATGAGAAAAGGAGGCGGACCCACCTCGTGTAAACCGCTCATTGGCTGAGGCACCATCGAGGGGATCACAATCTCCTCTTTTACTACCAGTCCGTTTATTAAAGAATCGGTTGACATTTTTTATAGCGAAGAGTTTTAGTGATTGATTTTTTTTAGTGAGTGAGTGAGCGAGCTTTATATAAGGATGAGTGAACGTTCTAGAAGAAAGTGTGAATGTTTCTATTTTGTCGCTTCTGCACTTAATTTCATTTGGAAGTTTATTAGTAGTGTTAGTGGGATGGAACCATACGTTCTGGATTGTTCTATAGAAATATCTGAAAAACTGTTGAAGATATTCAATTGCACAAGGACACAAAGATGAGGTGCTAAAAATGTCATCTCCTTTGTAATTCTTTTGTCCAAATTTATTGCCAGATGGACCTAAAAGTCAAACTATTTCCAAACGACGTTACAAGAAAAACGTGAGAGAATAGAAAATGTAATGCATGTTGCTAGCAAGACTCATGATCATAATAAGTGACCAATCATATAATGCTAAAGAAATGAATTTAACTGTTCAAATGTTTGGTACTACCTCCGTTCCCATTTAATTGTTCATTACGAAAATATATGCAATTTTAATCGGTTTATAACTTTATCAAAATTGTCGAAATGATTTTTTTTAAAATCTAATCAAAAAATTTAACATTTGAATTATATTATCAGTTTTTAAAAATTTTCATTCCGACGATTTTGATATATATTCTTGACCGGTCAAAATTGCATGTGATTTCGTAATGAACAATAAATAGAGTATATAACTTGTTTAAGATGAGAGTTCCCTCAAATTATGATATAGTAACTTTAGCTTTTAACCTAAGTTTAGCGCATTTAGATAGCAATTAAATTGGGAGGATGGATTTTTAAACCTCAAATTTTCTGTAAAAACGCAATGACCGTAGATTAAATCTACGGTCTACAGTGTTTCACTGTAAACCGTAGATTTAATCTACGGTTTACAGTTAAAATCTGTAGACCGTAGATTAAATCTACGGTTTACATTTCACTGTAAACCGTAGATTTAATCTACGGTCTGTGTGTTTTCACAGATTTTTTAAAATTAAAAATTAAAATAAAAATTCTAATAATTAAAATTAAAATACTGAATATTTTTTTCAAATTAAACATTATTTTTTTTAATAAAAAAACTAAATGCGTTATTTTTAAAATTTTACATAAAATAAATTACTAATATTCTAACAATCTCTCAAAATAAACACAAAATTTACACAAATTTACACCAAAAAAGTTGATTTGATAAATTTTATGTTTTTGGTTCATGTTATATTTTTGTCAAGTGTATAAGTTGATATTTATTGAATCATTAAGTAAATCGTCAATTTTTTTGAAGTTTTTTTGGTTTGTTTTTAACACTTGTATAACGCAATATGAAACATTAACTAAGTCGTCAATTTGGTGTCAATCGACAATTTTCTTGAATGAAACAATCATAAATTATATAAATTTCATAAAAGAAATTAACTCAATATGCAAACATGAACTAAATTTCATAAAACAAATTTATTAAACATTTGTTTACCTCATATAAATTTACAACAACTTGGAAAAAATAGTAATTTACATAAAATTAAAAATAAAAAACTGATTATGGACTTAGGTCTATAGCTTCTTCTTCATTTGCTTTTTTCTTTCCCGATTTCTTTTCCAGCGCCATATATAACTTGAAATTTGGTCGAAAAAGTTTCTTCCATGGCGCAGCTGTCTCAGTGCGTGTTTGTTCCCACCGTGCTATAATTCTTGGCATTGGGAAGATCCCTTCTTCTTTAGGAATAACCTGAGCATAGTGACAACTGTTGACGAACACCATTACAGTCGGGATGTAATTTGTCGTTCCCCGAGGCGGACCAGTATAAAGAGGTAAAAAAGTACTGTTCCACACGTTTACCCCTCTATCATTATTTTGCCATGAGGACAACAATACAATTGGAATATTGTAATGAGAAGCAATTAAAAACCCATAAGACGGAAATCTCATCCATTTGTCAGTAGGTGCGGAATTTGTAGGATGATAAAAATTTAAACTTGATAAAATATAATCATACCGGTAAACTTCAAAGCCAACATTTTCAAACAGCTCATAATAAACACCTTTCATTTGCTGCAGCTCTTGAAACAACTCACATCTTACCGCATACCAATCATCTTCCCCATGCTGTTTACCCATCGCATTTGCAAGTACCCGGAACCCACAGTTACCATCCCCACGCACATCATAAACTGTTTCGATGTAACTATGTAACATGACCCATATTTGGTCACTGTACAGGAAGGTTGGCCTATTGGGGGTGGGTTTAGGGTTCTGGTTTCGCGGCCTCCTAGTTGGGTTTACCCTTACCTTCGGTGTTTCATCCGCCTTGCCTTTGCCCTTGTCCCTACTAGCACCAGCACTCTGTTCTTCCACATACTCCCATCCCGACTTATCCCTCTTACTAGATTTGTCGCCTTTTCTAGGTCTCCCCCTATTTACTCTCACTTCGGGGTCACTGATGGATGTTCTGGCTGGTACGGTTATCTCTCGGAGTTGTGTTTTCATACGCCGTTTTTCAACATTAGTTTTGCTAGCATAAACACTTTTAAACTCTTCTAGATCACACTCTACCCCATAATCATCGGTGTTCCCATTATCATCAATTACGTCTAATTTTTTCCAGAATGGATGAATATATTCTAGAGGAAGAGGCTTCCCGAATAAAATATGTTCACTCATAATATGATGACAAGGTAAACCGTGAGACACTTTGAAACCGCAAGAACAATTCTCATCAGCCTGGCCACTACATTTTTTGTGTTCTTGGAATAATAAATCAAAGGCATAGTGTGTGATATACGACCTAAGATTTATAAACAGAGGTGTTCGTTCAGAATGTGGAAAATAAGACTTGCATTTATCCAACTTCATCTTAATATCCTCAAACTGTTTTTCTAGAATTCTATTGACCTCTACCCAAACGGTTTCAAGCGTGCCAGTATTTGTGGAAAGGGATCTTTTCAGCTTAGCATGTTGTTGTTCGGCTCGATTGCTAGTTATGTTACCTAGATGTGTTGTGTGGTTGGTATAGCATGCAACAAACTTTTCAGCATAATCATTTAAAAGCTTGTCTACATACTTAATCACAGTAGGGTACGATTTGTAAGAAGAATTGAAATTAGTTCGGTTTTGATTGTACTCCTCTATCGACTCAGAATCAACCAATAAACCCCAATCATCTAGAAACGTTTGCCACTCCTCATCAGGGATCTTTTTACGGCAGTTTTTCAAAACATTTTTTGCAATATGAAAAGTGCACAAAATATGATGTGAATCGGGAAAAACAACGGATAAAGCATTTGATAAGGCAATTTCCCTATCGGTTACAAACACCCTAGGTAGTATACACCCCTCCAATGTAACTTTAAATTTTTCCAATGCCCATATATAACTTTCCTTTGTCTCGTCACTCATGAAAACAAAACCTAAACAATATGTTTGGTTCGTTGATGTCATTCCTACGACTTCTAGAAATGACATATTAAAACGGTTTGTCCTATATGTACAATCCATTAACAAGACATCAGGAAAAGCTTTGAACATCCTTATAGAATCGGGGTGTGCAAAAAACAAGTTCTCAAGGCAATGGGTTGATGGGTTCATATTATAGTAGAATGTGTAGCGATGGCTATCCAACAAATTAAACAGTTCTTGTATCGGGTTTCTACCATCTCGTTCTTTAAATTTCAGTCCGGCCAAAAAATTATGTATCGTTTTAGTGTTTGATACATTATCAGGATTTCGATTTTTTATGGCCTCTAATATTGCACCAACTTTAAAACTACTTTGCCTTAAAGTTTTAACAATTTCTTTTTCATCTTGGGTTAAACGAGCACGTCGTGCTTGCCCTTGGAGGTAAGTTGGAGGTGGGTGGTTATGTTGTCCATTTTCTACGTGACACATCCATTCACCATTAACTACGTAACCTTTAATGAAAAATGGACATTCTTTTTTCTTTGTACCCGAATTTACGGAAGATGGTTTCTTTTTTTCGTAAACCCCCGATTTATCACACACAATATCAACATACGGTGTTCTGCTCCCATCACCCCCTCCAGACCTACGAATCGTAAGGATGAAACCCCAATTCCCAGCCACATCAGCAAGATCAGCAAGCATTTCATCCCTTGTATCCCAAGTCAATTCATCAACTTCAAAGTACTCTGAATAATCAGTTAGCTCTTCGTTTGAGCCACTGGATGAATTCGCATTGTTGTTATTCCATTGGTTGTTGTCATAACCATAGTTGTAATTCATTTTCGAAAAGTGTTTGTTTATATATTTTATTGGGGAGAAATGAGGATTTTTTTAGAGATTTCCGAAATGTGTGTTGTGTTTGATTTTATGGTTTGTTAGAATTGGCAAAATGGAGTCATATTTATAGTGTTAATTTACAGTACAAACCGTAGATTACTTTTACGGTTTGTAGTGAATTTTTGGTGTAGTCATTTCCAAACTTTAATAATGCATTGAGTAGTCATTTTCGGATAGAGTTGTCAAATCATAATAATTCAAAAGTGATAAGGTGTTGTCGGATTTTTTTTGATAGATATGGTATCCAATGTCATTTACACTACAAACCGTAGATTACTTTTACGGTTTGTAGTGTTTTTTTTAGTGTAGTCATTTCCAAACTTTAATAATGCATTGAGTAGTCATTTTCGGATAGGGTTGTCAAATCATAATAATTCAAAAGTGATAGATATGGTATCCAATGTTATTTACACTACAAACCGTAGATTATTTTTACGGTTTGTAGTTTTTTTTTTTACGTTATTAACGGTGATTCAGTGCAAAAAGTACATTCATAAAATGACGCTGCTTAAATCAGGGATACAAACCGTACATTTATTTTACGGTTTGCACAGAATACATGCAAACCGTACATTAAATGTACGGTTTGTATGAAATCTGTACAAACCGTACATTAAATGTACGGTTTGTATGTATTTTTCAAAATATTTAGGGTTTATGGTTTAGGGGTTAGGGTTTAGGGTTTGTAATTTATGGTTTGTAATTAGGGTTTAGGGTTTACTGTTTGTAATTTAGGGTTTAGGGTTAGGGTTTAGGGTTTGTAATTTAGGGTTTAGGGTTTGTAATTTAGGGTTTAGGGTTTAGGGTTTGTAATTTAGGGTTTGTAATTTAGGGTTTAGGGTTTATGGTTTGTAATTTAGGGTTTAGGGTTTAGGATGTAGGGTTTAGGGTTTAGGGTTTGTAATTTAGGGTTTGTAATTTAGGGTTTGTAATTTAGGGTTTAGGGTTGATGGTTTGTAATTTAGGGTTTAGGGTTTAGGGTTTAAGGTTTAGGATGGGTTTAGGGTTTAGGGTACAAATCAAATTAAATTTACGAATTTATAACGTACAAATCAAAAATACAAATCAAATTAAACTTACGAATTTATAACGTACAAATCAAACATACAAATCAAATTAAACTTACGAATTAAACATTCATACAAATACAAAAAACAAAAACAGTGCATTTATTTTTTTTTAAAACGACTAAATGATTTAAAGTTGGACATTGGGAGCATCTTTCCTGCCGATGTTAATCTATCCGATGACGGCTCAGCAGACTCTTCGATTTTGTTTAGCTCCGTACGCCGTCTCTGCCGATGCTGCGATTCTGGATGCGGAGCACGCTCGTGGGATGTAAGTGCCAATCCTCGACTCCAACTGTCGTGCGACCCAAATGATTGTCTATGATGATCGAACGGAACATCATCCTGAACGTAGTCCGACCCAGCAAAAGAAGCACGACGACCATGACCGCTTGAACTCGGACCCGAACCCGGATCTGTAGTCGGGGGTCGACCTCCACTCGTTCTTCTACCCCCGCTACGCCCGCCGCTACTAGATTCGCCTCTATCGTCGGGACGCCGACAACTGGCCGACTTAGTGTAACTTCTTGGGTCGTCATCACCATCGTCGTCGTCGTCGTCATCGTCATCCTCCCTATCCGACTGTTCATCAGCTGACCCATACGGATTAATTTCCATTTCAACGAAGTCCTTTCGTAGTAAGTCCACTTCCGTTTTCATTTTCGCCTGTTTGAACGATTTGAAATTGCGACGCAATACCGCTTTCTGAAAAAAAAACCAATAAAAAACGATTTATAAGTATTGAAATATACAAACAGAAAAATAACAATCAAATATTAATGAACTTTAATTAGTTGTTACCATTTTATTGAACAACCCCGTATGCTCCCGGAAACCGTGAGATGGCCGGGCAAGTTCAGGTGGGTTTATAAAGATCCGGGTTCTCTCTCTATACCATCTCATGTAATCCGGTGACGTCCCCGTGCCATATTCGCCGTTAATAAGACGGTTGTGGCGGTCATTCCACACGGCTATAAACTCTCCACAAAGTAAAGGCCAGTCGTGTTTTTGCCCAATCCCATATCTTCTATCCTTGCCGTGATCCTGTCTGGGTTTCCAGATATATGTTGGGACCCACTGAACAAAACCAAATTGCCTCATGAACCTGTCCGCGGGGTGGAACTCAACCTTCTCATTACAAATGAGAGGCACAGAACAATGCCACATATAACGGCCCCGCATGCAGTATTCCGGATACTGATTGAGATCCCTGTAAGGTTGCCACACTATCTGTAATCAGGAAAATTAGAATATATAAACAAGGGTTTAAAAATACTAGTAATAAATTTTGCGAACATAAGACCAATGCAAACATATACAACATATAATACGAAAGTTAACATTTACCTGTTCAGACGACATATTGTCAAACTGGTCACGTATGTGGACCACATTATGTCCGTAGACATATGGCGTAAGGTTAGTTTGCCTCCAAATCTTCCATCTGTAATATACAAACAAAACACGATAAACAATAAATATAACCGGCAGCTAAGTAAATGATAGATGACACAATAAAAAAAACCACAAATCCAATACAAAAACTAATTAATATCATACCTGTAACCGAGGGGGAACCTAGGCCAGCCCTCAGGTGGCTCGATATCTTCCGGCAGCTCTTCACATGGTCTAACCGGCAGTAGTCTAGTAATCTCCCACATATCCAGAAACATCACCGCCCCGCTTACTCCGCTTGCCTTACAACGTACCAACCTGCATAGGTTAGCCTCTAACAAGGCCAGAAGAGCTGATCCCCAACTATACTCAGCACACGTGTCAAAATCCTCCAGAAATGGCAGAGGCCAGAGTGGAATCTGATCACTGCTCTTATTTGAAAATACATGTGCCCCCAGTAATAACAACATGGCAGCCCTAGACTGATATAGCAAACGCTCCTCACTAGGGTTAGGGGGTAATTCACCAAACGTGTGTAACATCCAATCAAGTCTAACTGTCACACAGTTTGTATCCACTTGATTGTCAGCCGGTCTAACACCCAACAAACTCTCTACCATATCTAACCTGCTCGCCCTGTTATCATTCCGCTCCGACCGGGTAACAGCAAGACCATCCACCCTGAGACCAAGCATAATCTCTACATCCTGTAAAGATATCCCCAACTCTCCACCGACAAAATGGAACGTGTGCGACTCATCACGCCACCTATCAACCAAGGCTGTAAGAAAGCCTCGGTCTACGGTATAATTACCTATACTGTGAATACCGTAAAAACCAGCCCTAATCATATTTTGAACTACCCTTTCAGGCGTCGGTATCTGCCAACTATAATTATAAACCCTAATCTTATTGGCATCTCCTCTACCCGCTTCTCTTCCAGCATCCCAAGTCTGATTAGAAATGTGACCGGTCTGTCGTAAAATACCCAACCTGCCTTTAATATGTGGACCTGGATCTGCCATTCTAACTGTGATAACCAAATATAACTCGGTTAATGATAACCAAACAATGATAAAACAACCAATTAATAACCAATTAATGATAACCAAACAAAGATAAAATAACCAATTAATAACCAATTAATGATAACCAAACAATGATAACTCAATGATAACCAATTAATGATAACCAAACAATGATAACTCAATTATAATCAATTAATGATAACCAAACAATGATAACCAAACAATCATAATCAAACACACATTTAATCATAAACCAAACAATAATAACTCAATTTTTTAATCATAACCAAACACACATTTAATCATAAACCAAACAATAATAACTCAATTTTTTAATCATAACCAAACACACATTTAATCATAAACCAAACAATAATAACTCAATTTTTTAATCATAACCAAACACACATTTAATCATAAACCAAACAATAATAACTCAATTTTTTAATCATAACCAAACACACATTTAATCATAAACCAAACAATAATAACTCAATTTTTTAATCATAACCAAACACACATTTAATCATAAACCAAACAATAATAACTCAATTTTTTAATCATAACCAAACACACATTTAATCATAAAACAAACAATCATAACTCAATTTTTTAATCATAACCAAACACATTATCAACAATTATCAACAATTGAAATTAACCAAACACATAAAAAAAAATAATGCAAAAATGGGACAAATATCAACAATTATGATAATTAATATAAACAAACAACAAAAAATTATATATAGCTAAGTGAATTATCCATTTGCATATTTTAAATATTTTTTCCTATTTTACAAATTGAAATTACAAAAAAAAAAAAATCATGCAAAAATGGGACAAATATCAACAATTATTATAATTTCTATAATTAATATAAACAAACAACAAACAATTATATATAGTTAAGTGAATAATCAATTTGCATATTTTATATATTTTTTCCTATTTTACAAATTGAAATTACACAAAATAAATAATAAATTAGAGAATAAAAGATATACCCTTGAATTATGGATAAATTTGATTGATGATTTGGGGTTTTTTGTTAAGAAATTTAATAGGTAATGTGTTTGATTGATTTGGGTGGTTTTTTTGGATGAAAATTGGGGGTTTTTGAGAGAAAGAGAGAGAATGTAGTATAAAAATTGTTTTTTTTTTAAAAAAATGTAAGTTTCTGTTTTTCAGGGACCTGCTGTGTAATTTTTGCACAGGGACTGACTGTGTAATTCTGAAAGCAGGGACTGACTGTGTAATTTACACAGAAAACACACAGACCGTAAATTAAATCTACGGTTTACAGTGATTCACTGTAAACCGTAGATTTAATCTACGGTTTGTATTAATTTTATTCAAACCGTAGATTAAATCTACGGTTTACAGTGAATCACTGTAAGTCATTGCGTATTTTCAGAAAAAATGCTGTTTAAAAATCCATCCTCTTAAATTGGCAAGAGTGTTACTATATATTTGGTAGTAAGCTACACAAGAGTGTTAAAATAAAACTAACTAGAAAATTATACCAAGATATGAAAGAAAATGAGACCTATTTCGATCTACAATAATAGAAAAAGTAATTTTTATTTGACGCCTCTTAGATTACAGATATTTAAGCGACACAAGTACGGCGCAAGTTAGAGCCGACCTTTGAGATAACATCAATGCATCGTTTTCTTGTAATATAATTGTAGTTTTGTTAACAGAGGCAGAACTAATATAGGTCTTGAGGGGTCGCACCATCTCTTGACTTAGAGCTACAAAAATACACTCAAAGTTTTTAGTTAAATACAAAATTACCATATAATGTAGATACATTGTATTAGTACATTGTATTAGCTATTCAACAACTACAAAAGTAACAAAAACCGTTGGTTTTTGTTGGTTTTGGTGTACGTAACAGCAATAATTTAAAGTGCAAGGACTAAAAGAAATAAATAATTTTATTTCTATAATGGAATATGACTCTATTACAAAATTCTGACACTTGCAGAAAGTAAATGCAATTAATTAAAATTCCAGACAGAATAATATAAGTTAGTAAACTGCTGGACTGGTTTGTAATTAAATGAAACTATCAGACAGAATAGTATAAGACTAAACTGCTAGACTGTTTGTTAATTAAAATAAACTGCCAGACAGAATAGTATAATTACTAAACTACTGGACTGTTTCTGGAATTAAATAAAATTACAGGACTGGAAAGTAAATTACAGAACTGAATAGAAATTACAGAAAAGAAAAAAAAGGAGTGAAATGAAATTACAGAACAGAAAAATAAATTACAGAATATAAAATTGCAGAAATGTAAAGACGGAATAAAAAATGCAAGAACATAAATAGACGAGGCGACTGTTTAACAGTCTGCCCTTAACTCTATTACTCTCTCTGGCTAAAATGTAATGCTTCTGTTTTGAGAGATGATATATACTCTTGTGTTTGATTTCAGAATGTTGTGTTTTTTACATGTGGGGTCTGCCTATTTATAGGCTTGCTGAGTATCTCAGCTATTAAAGTCACTTTACTACTGTCAGTTTTTCGAAATTCGAAACTGCAGTATTAACTTTGCAATGAATTCATATTTATTGCAACAGTTACAGTTTTGCTGGAAGCTTTTCCCGAACAGGCGCACTTTTCCCGAACAGGAACGCTTTTTTCCGAACAGGCGTACTTTTCCCGAACAGGAACAGTTTTTCCTGAACCGACGTGCTTTTTCCGAAGAGGAACAGACGCACTTTTCCCGAACAGGAACAGGCGCACTTTTCCCGACGAGCTAGCGCCCCGACGAGCATGCACGCCCGACGAGCATGCACGCCCGACGAGCATGCGCGTGTGTGGTACACAATACACACATGAGTATGTGGACACACTACTTAATATCCACATGGGATACCTTAGTATATATATTATAAAAATGACACTTCATTTTTCAATGTGGGACAAATCTCAATGAGTTATCCTCATTAATCCTATTTTCCAGCATTAAGAGTTTTCCTCTTTCTCAACCCCAATTTTTGACGCCAATTTCCATTCACTCCCATTCTCTGAATAGGTCATGCGACATACCGTTACGAACCTTGTCATACCATCTACTCAACCGTATTGAGTATGGTGCCAAAAGACAACGGATGTCACTTGGAATCTTGATTCAAAGATGGTCTCGTGACTATTCGAAAACTACCATGTTAAACATGGTTTTTCCAACAATCCCCCACATGAATGCAATTGGCTTAAAAGCCCATGCCCTAAAATGCAAACAAGAGAACTGCAAAAGTTCACTGTCTAAGGTCAGGTAGCGCGTGCCTTGAACCTGCCGTAGCGGAGTACCACCCAGAATACTGCTATTAGGTAGTTGTAAAGCCTTGAACCATTAAGCTTTGTGTATCCCAGAATGGCACCCGCACAGTGCCCTCTCTACCCACGTACTAAGCCCTTTAGTTGTTGTCCATATTTGGCCTGGACTGCCTTGGCACGTTCAACTGAGTGCTCTAATGATTTAGCCCACGCTCATCACATGGTACCGGCCTTACACACTCGTTATAGGTGGTTCCAAGTAGAAGGTGTCCTGACTCACCTTACTTGACCTTCGAGATACTTGGATCATTAAGAGCCACATGCTCACCCTTACTATGGTACATGTCTATCACTCTGTCATCGCGAAATTGGGCTGGGAACTACAGGTTCCCGAGTGCTTTGTTCGGTTGCCCCCACAGTTTAGTTTCCCATTGAACCCAGCAGGTAAATCGCATATGGGTTGGGTTGCCTATGGGGAGGCTACCAATTTAATGGGCTTCAATCCCATTCTGTTCGATGATGCTTCGACTCTCTCTTGAGTCAAGCCCTTTGTAAATGGATCCGCAATGTTATCCTTTGATCTCACAAAATCTAAGGATACAACACCGTTAGCTAACAATTCTCTTACGGATTTATGTCTCCGACGTATATGTCGAGACTTTCCATTATACATATGGTGCGGAGCCCGTGCAATAGCTGATTGACTATCGCAATGCATACTTATCGCGGGAACAGGTTTTGGCCACATTGGAATCACTTTCAAGAAGCTTCTCAGCCAGTCTGCCTCTTCAGTCGCCAGGTCCAAAGCTATGAATTCTGATTCCATAGTTGACCTTGCGATGCAAGTTTGTTTGGAGGATCTCCAAGACATGGCAGCACCTCCCATTACAAACACATATCCACTCGTGGATCTTGTGTTGTTGGAGTCTGATATCTAGTTGGCATCTGAATACCCTTCTAGTACTGCTGGATATTTTGTATAGTGTAGCCCATAATCGGCTGTATATCTCATATACCTGAGAAGCTTTATTATGGCCTTCCAGTGCTCTCATTCGGATTACTGGTATACCTGCTCAGTCTGCTTACTGAGTTGGCTATATTAGGTCTAGTACAGTTCATCACATACATGAGACTACCTATGATCCTAGAGAATTCCAATTGTCTCACACTTTTGCCGAAATTCTTTTTCAGGCTACAGTTGAACTCAATTGGAGTTCTTGACATTGCCTTACTACCACTGTCAAATTTATCAAGTGTTTGTCTAACATAATGACCTTGCAACAAGGCATACCCCTCTGACGTCTTGGTGATTTTCATACCAAGTATAATGTCAGCTATACCCAGGTCTTTCATATCGAAATGATGCGACAACATTTTCTTAGTGGAGTTGATCTTATCAGTACTTCCTATTATAATCATGTCGTCCACATAAAGGCAAACTACTACACAGTCTTTTTCACTTCCTTTCATGTAGACACATTTGTCACACTCATTTATGCGAAAGCCATTTGATAGCATGATTCTATCAAATTTCTCGTGCCATTTCTTGGGTGCTTGTTTGAGTCCATACAGAGACTTTACTAGTTTTCACACCATGCGTTCTTTCCCTGGAACCACGAACCCTTCAGGTTGTTCCATATAAATTTCCTTTTCTAATTCTCCATTTAGAAAAGCCGTTTTTATATCCATCTGATGTATTTCCAGATCAAACAATGCCGCGAGAGCAATAACGATCCGAATCGATGTTTTCCTGGAGACAGGAGCGTATGTGTCGAAATAATTGACACCTTCAGTTTGCCTGAAGCCTTTGACTACAAGTCTTGCCTTGTACTTCTCAATCGTGCCATCAACCTTTAACTTCCTCTTGAAGATCCACTTGTGACCTAGGGGTTTGCATCCTTGCGGAAGATCCACCAATTCCCAAGTGTGGTTTTGCATAATCGATTCAATCTCATTATTGATTGCTTCTTCCCAATATTGGGAATCCGGTGTTGACATAGCCTATTGATATGTCACCGATTCACCTTCTATCATGAAGGTTACGAAATCAGGCCCAAAGGAAGTTTCCTTCCTTGCCCTTTTGCTTCGTCGAGGCTCTTCCTCTTCTTCTTTCTCTGACGGTTCACTTGCCCCCACATTTCCATCACTGTTCAACTCTTGAGTCTGTACAGGTGTTGGCATTCTGCGGGGAAAGATGTCCTCAAAGAAAGAAGCCTCTCGACTTTCAATTATCGTATCTACGTGCACATCGGGATTTTCCGACTTGTGTACGAGAAACCGATACGCACTGCTATTTTGTGCATATCCAATGAACACGCAGTTCACTGTCTTCGGACCAATTCTCATCCTTTTAGGAGCGGAGATTAGGACCTTAGCGAGACATCCCCAAATCATCAGGTTCTTATAGCTAGGTTGATGACCTTTCCATAATTCGTATGGTGGTTTGTCTCGCTTCTTATGTGGTAACTTGTTTAAAACATAGTTAGTGGAAAGCAAGGCTTCCCCCCAGATGTTCTGGGATAATCCAAAACTTATCAACATTGCATTCATCATTTCCTTTAGCGTTCTATTTTTACGCTCCGCAACTCCATTTTGCTGCGGGGAGTATGGAGCTGTGGTTTGATGAATGTTGCCACTTTCCGCACATATTTGTGCGAACGGCGCTTCATATTCGCCGCCTCTATCACTCCTCAATATTTTAATCTTTTTATTGAGTTGATTTTCTACTTCAGTTTTATATATAGTGAACATATCTACTGCATCGCTTTTACTTTTCATTAAGTAAACGTAACCTTATCTAGTACATTCATCTATAAAAGTTATGAAGTATCTTTTACCTCCTCTTGTTTGAATAAATTTTAAATCACACACATCTGTGTGAATCAAACCAAGAGGTTCACTATCTCGTTCAACAAGTTGAAATGATGATTTTGTTAACTTTGCTTCTACACATATTTCACATTTATGTTGTTTATTAAAGACAAAGTTTGGTATTAGTTGCAGTGATATTAATTTCTTCATATAATTAAAATTCACATGTCCTAATCTACCATGCCACAAATGAAATGACTCAAAAATATAAGCAGAATCTGAAATATTATTATTGGCCAACTTGGCAACAGTCATTACATTACTGGTACTGGCCTCAGCCTTAGCACATTTATTAGTGAACTCGGACTTAGGAGCTGGAGTTCCTACATTTAACTTAAACATGTCGTTGGTCATATAGCCACGGCCTACATAAATACCATTCTTGGTGAATCGGATTGAAAAACTAGTTTAAAACCCTTCTTCACCATAACCGAGCCTGAAACTAGATTCTTGCGAATATCTGGTACATGGAGCACCTCAGTTAGCGTGAGCTCTTTTCCTGAGGTCAAGTTCATCACCACTGTCCCCTTTCCTTCCATCTTGGAAGTGCAGAATTGCCCATGAAGCAGGTCTCACCAAGCACCACCTCGTAGGTCTTGAACATCCACTTGTTGGAGCAGATGTGGCTCGTGGCGCCGGTATCTAGCCACCATTCCTTGGGGTTGCTTCCCACAAGGTTCACTTCGGAGACCACTGCAAAGAGATGCATGTCATCCTCTACTCCTTCGGCCACATTGGCCTGAGCTGGAGCCCTCATCTTTCCCTTTCCCTTAAAGTTCCTTGGTGGGGTTTTGGGCTTAGCAATGCGTTTATTGTCATAACAGTCCGTGGCACGATGACCGGTCTTGTTACACACAAAGCAGGTTCCCGCAATTTTTTTTTACAGCAACAGCACTGCTTGCGTTGTCAGGGTGTTTCCGCTTGACACGCGTGGCCTCAATCACATGGGACTTTGCCACCGAGCTACTAGCAATACCGCCTTTATTTCCAGAACGACGGTTGCTCTGCTCGATATTCAACCTCTCTATGAGCCCCTCCAGACTCATTGCCTTCCGCTTGTGCTTTAGGTAGTTTTGAAACTCCTTCCATGACGGTGGCAGTTTCTCAATCATGAGAGCCACCTGGAAGGGTTCATTGATAACTAGCCCTTCAGCATCAAGTCGATGGTATATGAGCTGTAACTCCTCAACCTGCTCAATGACACTCCTATTATCAGTCATCATGTACTCGTGAAAGTCCGTGACGACAAATTTCTTTGCGCCAGCGTTATTCACCTTGTACTTCTTTTCGAGAGTCTCCCAAAGCTCCTTTGTAGTTGCTTTGGGCTTGAAGACACTGAATAGGGTGTCATCTAGAGCACACATGATATAGTTCTGGCATAGGTAGTCAGCATGTCTCCATGCCTCAACCGCCGAGAACGACTGCTCATCCAGATCGTCCTCGCTTAGGACGGGAGCAGTCTCATTAAGAAACCGGGTTAAGTTTAGGGTGGTTAAATAAAACAGCATCTTTTGCTGCCAACGTTTGAAGTTGTCACCCCTAAACTTTTCCGGCTTCTCCAGATGAGAGGTCGGCAAAACAGGCATAGCCGAACGCATCGGTGCCTTGCCCCTGGCCGCAGCCATAGCCTTGGCCGCAGCTGCAGCCTTGGCCGCAGCTGCAACCTTGGCCGCTGCCGCAGCCTCGGCCGCAACCACAGCTTTGGCCGTAGCATCAGCTTGGGCCACAGCCACCGTAGCATGCGCCTGAGCGTCAGCCCCCATATTTGCATCGCCCGTAGTGTTATGGACATTCCCACCAACCACTACGTCATGCGAACTCACCGAAGGGACAATAGGATCAGAGATATTTTCGTTCGTCATCTTTCAGTTTCTGAAAAGACAACCAAAAAACTATAAGATACGCTTATTTTAATATTCTTGAACAAAATACCAAGTATAGAAAACTTGGTTTCTGTAAAAGAATTAAGATAAAAAATAAATTAATCCAAGCTAATACCAAACTGGTTGGTATTTTCTCGAGAACGGTACAAATACCAAAATCAGAATAAAACAATTCTAGGAATTTTTCTTTGCTACAAATATTCTAAAACAGAATTGTAGCGGAAGAATCACTATTCCTTTTAATTTTAAGAATTAAAATTAAACAGTACACAAACCAAAATTAAAGATACCGATTAAGATTGTTGGTTTTGGTGTACGTAACAGCAATAATTTAAAGTGCAAGGACTAAAAAGAAATAAACAATTTTATTTCTATAATGGAATATGACTCTATTACAAAATTCCGACACTTGCAGAAAGTAAATGCAATTAATTAAAATTCCAGACAAAATAATATAAGTTATTAAACTGCTGGACTGGTTTGTAATTAAACAAAACTGTCAGACAGAATAGTATAAGACTAAACTGCTGGACTGTTTGTTAATTAAAATAAACTGCCAGACAGAATAGTATAATTACTAAACTGCTGGACTGTTTCTGGAATTAAATAAAATTACAGGACTGGAAAGTAAATTACAGAACTGAATAGAAATTACAGAAAAGAAAAAAAAAGGACTGAAATGAAATTACAGAACAGGAAAATAAATTACAGAATATAAAATTGCAGAAATGTAAAGACGGAATAAAAAATGCAAGAACATAAATAGACGAGGCGACTGTTTAACAGTCTGCCCTTAACCGATATTCGCCTAACCACCTTTGAGGTTTCTGGTTATGTTTGGCGCTTCGATCCCAATATACAACGTCTCGGATGACTCGCCGAAAACTGGCGACGAGTTAAGGTCGAGTTGTTGATGGGTGGCTCTCTCTGGCTAAAATATAATGCTTCTGCTTTAAGAGATGATATATGCTCATGTGGGGGGTCTGCCTATTTATAAGCTTGCTGAGTATCTCAGCCATTAAAGTCACTTTACTACTGTCAGTTTTTCAAAATTTGAAACTGCAGTATTAACTTTGCAATGAATTCATATTTATTGCAACAGTTACAGTTTTGCTGGAAGCTTTTCCCGAACAGGCGCACTTTTCCCGAACAGGAACGCTTTTTCCGAACAGGCGCACTTTTCCCAAACAGGAACAGTTTTTCCCGAACCGGCGCGCTTTTCCCGAACCGGAATAGACACACTTTTCCCGAACAGGAATAGGCGCACTTTTCCCGACGAGTCAGCGCCCCACGAGCATGCGCGTGTGTGGTACACAATACACACATGTGTATGTGGACACACTACTTAATATCCATATGGGATGCCTTAGTATATATATTGTAAAAATGACACTTCATTTTTCAATGTGGGACAAATCTCAATGAGTTATCCTCATTAATCCCATTTTCCAGCATTAAGAGTTTTCCTCTTTCTCAACCCCAATCTTTGAAGCCAATTTCCATTCACTCCCATTCTCCGAATAGGTCATGCGACATACCGTTACGAACCTTGTCATACCATCTACTCAACCGTATTGAGTATGGTGCCAAAAGACAACGGCTGTCACTTGGAATCTTGACTCAAAGATGGTCTCGTGACCATTCGGAAACTACCATGTTAAACATGGTTTTTCCAACAGTTTTTAATGTATCGAAAAGCAATAATATAAACAAGAAGGACTGAAACGGAAATAACAATTTTATTTCACTTGAAAAGGAATACGACTCAATTACAAATTTCTGACTCGTACAGAATTTAAATTTCAAGAATTAAATTCCACACATATTTAATATAATTTATTAAACTGCTGGACTGATTTGTAATTTTACGAAACTGTCAGACAGAATAGTATAATTATTATACTGCTGGACTGTTTGGCAATTAAAAGAAACTGCCATACAGAATATTATAATTACTAAACTGCTGGACTGTTCTGTAAATAACAGAAAATAAATTATAGAAATGTAATTACAGAAAAGTAAATTACTGGAAAATAAATAGCAGAAAATAAAAGTACAGAAATAAAAAATGCAGAAACGTAAACAAAAAAAATAACGTAAAAAATGCAGAAACGTAAACAAAAGTAAATTACTGAAAAGTAAATAGCAGAAAATAAAGGATAACGATGAAAAGATACATACTATCGATAATTAATTTAAAAAAAACATGTCCTCTTTTAAATATTAGTACATGTGCTAACACTATAAGAAAAAAAATCAAATGTTGACGTAAAATTATGTCGGTAACTAAGGATTTATGTTGCTAAATTTGATTTACCAACAAAATAGCAACATAAGAATTTATTTTGGTAAAGTGGTTGTGAATGATTTCACCAACATAAATACCAACACGCCAAAAACATAACAACACAATACCAACATAAACCGGTGTCGGGAAATTCTCAAGTTTAGACCTTAAAAAGTGACACATTTGCAACGTAAAGGTTGGTGTTGCTAAAAATATTATATTGTTCTCTTTTAAAAAAAATGTATTGCTACAATGTTAGTAAATATGATATTAGATTTATAATTGAAATGAATTATTTTGTTGCTATCTTCCAAGTGTTATGTCACTGTTTAAAGTTTTTAACTACTTTAAAATGTTTTATTGTGTTGCAATTGTTTTGCTAAATTGTCGCTAAAACTGAAAATAAAATAATGTAAACCTAAAATTTCAAAGAAATCAAATTTAAATAATCAACACTCGTTTAACTAAACATCCACAACAATGATTCATAGAGTTGGCTAACCATCATCAAATACTTACATGCTACGCAATACCCAAACATAACAGTCATTAGTTGTTCCAAAATACAACCGAATATCCAACAAAATAGATTTATTCTCCTCTGTTCATCTCCTAAACATTCTTGTTTGTTTCTTCTTTTCCATCTCTAGTTGCATCCTATAGAATTCAATCAAAATTCGCAGCTCTTGGTTTTGTTGGAAAGAACGCAAGCAGTTCTTACATCTGGAAAAGCATAGCTTACAGTGGGACTTGAGTTGACGAGATTTACGAGCCTATACCATATACACCACCTTTTTTTTCGCCGCTTACAATCTCCAGATAGATTTCATCATAGTTAGGTAAGAAGGAGCCATTTGATTGTTGTGAGAGCTCAATCTTTCTCGCGTTAAAAGCTACCTGGAATTAACCAAGTATACTATTCCAAAAAACAAAATGAAAATACTAACTTGTCTAAAAGGAAAATGCACAATATACCACAATTCACCAAAAAAAAAAACTTCACAAATACTGGTTATATTAAACAAGCAGGGTTCACTTTGCTTTACAAAACTTGTCAACCTATTAAGTCAACTGAAATACTATACAAAAGCATGAACTCAACCATGCACACTTGCAAGTGTTAAATTGCAGGTGTTTTTTTTTTACTCACACGTATAGTATTAGAGGTTGTATAACCACATGCAGGTATAGTATTACAAATACACCACGAAAGAACTTTAAAAACATTGGTTCATAACTCTCGCTATACAATACCTGCAATACTTAGCTTTTTTTACTTAATTTCAAACACCTACAGTAGAGTACATAAAGAACACAAGCCATTATTCAGCTAAGTTACACTCAGATAACTTTCTTTAAGCATGTGATTGCAAATAGTATCTCAACTCAGCTTATTTAAAGTCATATAGTTTTCATGTTTAATTACACGACACTCGAAATTACTTTTTATGACCCATAAATGTGTTTAACCCTAAGCAAGTGTTTACACGAACTTGAAGCTGTATAAATAATGTTTCATTTTACTAATAAGTTGCACATTAAAAAATCATTAGTAAAGGGATTATCAAATACAAATTTTTAAACATCTTTTACTCAACAATCACTAAATATGAAAAAAAAAAAAAAAAACAAGAAAAAAAAAGTATTTCTCTTACATGAATAGAGACAGACTTGATTTTCTTTTGTGCTTAATCTCAAACCGCTAGGCATGCTCGGAATCGGTAATCGAACATTTAGAATGCTTAGAGCGTTGCTATCCATATGAGCATTGCGCTTCTTATGTAACGACTCTCGAGCTTTGGGGGTGTTCCATAGTCCATCTACTTCAAGTAGCTGGTAGAATATACTCCTTTTCGAGTCTTTGGGGGTGTTCCGGTCATCGATGAAATTGCAGAATACTGCCTTCATATGCTCTTCTTCCAACAGTCTTTGATTGACCCATCCAAACCTCTAGGCCACTTATAATACTTCTACAAAATTGAAAAATATTTGTTCCTTACTGAGTTGTAAGGCACAAACTAACATTAGATCATGAGTCCAAGTTTTCCTGACAATCAAAAGAACTATTGAAGTGTGAACTAAATCAGGCCATGGTGAGCTGCTATGATGAAAACCCTTTAAAATTCTAAAAACCATTGGGTAATCAGTAGATTTTAAACAGTAGAATACACATTACACACCAATTTAAACCTCAAATTATTTGTTCTTTCAGTTGGGGTATTGAGAAAAGCAGTAGATTGCAAAGGCATGTTTAACTGTTTAAGGCCCTGACTTAAAAAAAACTCACTACATACTGTAAACTATTTTACAATGAGGTGAAATCTATGTGGTAATAAACTTAGTCTTCAAGAGTTGTAATTTAACTTTATTTCTTTCATAACTGTAAAACAATAAGTGCTATGCATATATATAAACTTTGTTATCAAACAAACCACTACTTCAATAACCTTATATCATGATTTTCAACTTAAACAGGTTTAAATTAATACTCAATAAGGAACAATACGCAATTAATATGCCCAACATTAAGAGAAATTGTGACTAATCAAATTATATGTAACTCAAATAATTAAAAAGAAGAAGTGACATATTGATAAACGAAAACTTTCACGTTTTTAGGATTAGGGGACTCGATAAGAAAAAAAAGGGGTTCAAAGAGGAAATTATAATTTCAAAGACAATAAAGCACATCAGAAATTTCAACACTTACCAACAATTATGTCTTATCAAAACAATGAAACAATACCCACAAATACTAGTATAAAACTCTGTATGTAATTAATTATTAGAGATTTAAGAACTTACCTGCGTGAGAAGAGGACTGCTGAAAAATAAAAGATCAAGCTTGAAGGCCCGATTGAGGGGTACTTAGCATAAGTTCACCAAATACACTTCAACACAATTATACACAATTATTAAATCATGACGATTAATCATATATTTTAGCTTAATAATACTTTCTAAATTGAACTCAAGACCTCAAATACACTTCCCAAATTATACACCTCAAAATAATCATTAACCAAATACACTTCAATAGGATCCGGGCATTCACATCTTCTCATATGTGACTCGAACTCAATACATCAATCTCTGGTAATGTGTAATTCATCTTTTCTTATGATCGTTATCGAACATGTCGTCATTTAATTTAATACCAGTGAATTATGAAGAATAATTATGTATTTTTTCTTGTTCTCCTTCGCCGGTGTGAATTTGCAAACCATGTTCATCTTGTGCATCATTTAGTTATGCGGGATCATGTGCGTCCAGCTAATTATATGTTCAATTGTTTTATTTTTTGAAAGTCACTAATTGTTCCGATAGCCTATTCGGAAGTTGAATTACAACTAATCTTTCTTTAACTTGCCATACCGCTCATCCATCTTTATTTTCCTTTTTATTACTTATGTTTTTCCCTAGTGGTTCAATATTTATTCTTTTTTTTTTCTCGAATGCGAAACATAATGCACCTGCATATTTGGTATAAATGAATCATACTTTGGGTATCGAGATTTTATGTTAATAACTTAATATCAACAAGATTGTACAACTTGTGAACTTTTTCGCGTTTTGAACTCGTGTCAAACCGCTGACACTGAAAGATGAACCGTAACCCCTAAACCCTATACGTTTGTAATCTTGTATAACAAATTGTTGTGATCTCTTTATGCGGTGGTATTTAATAAGAAATATTTTTATTTACAAAAGTGATTGGGAAATATAAACAATTGTGATGTTCGAGTGTTGCTAGCATACTTCACTAGTTTTTCAGTAACAAATTTTTATGTTGCTATTTTTTTATTGGTTATATTGCTAATTTTGTTGTTACGGTGTTGCTAATGTTAGGTCGTAAACATCAGCAATGCATTTAGCAACATATATATTTTGTTGTTAAATAAATGTTGCTAATATGTTGCAATTATGTTGCTAATCTCTGATGCTTAATTATGTTGCTATATTGTTGCAATTTAGCAACATAAATAAGTTTGTTGTTGTTTTATGTAAGTAAATGGACTAGTGTAATTGATACAGGTACATATGTTACATGATTATACTTATTTTTAATATTTGTTTTAAATTGGATAAATTAACAAAGCATACTACTTTTTAAACTAAATTACAAAAAACATACCCAACTTTTCATTATCAAAAACATACCAACCAAATTTAAATTTAATATTGTTTATTATTTTCTTTATCTCTCTCTCATCTTACTCTCTCTCTCTCCTTCATTCTTCTTTCTTACCAATTCTTTTATGTATCTCTTCATTCTTTCCTCTCATCAATTTTTCTCTTTATCTCTCTCTGATCTTACTCTCTCTCTCCTCCATTTTTCTATCTATCTTTCTTTAATATATCACTCTATCTCTCTCTCTTACTCTACCATAAAAATCTATCACTAATTACCGAACGCCATCTAAATTATATAGATATCCATATAAATATAAATACATATATATGCATACGTAATACACAAATATTACACTATTTGATACCCCGTAATATATGAAAAATATATAAAATTGGTGAGATTGTTTTCTATTTATTGAGGTTTGAGACTATTGTAAACATTGTGGGTTTCAAGTTGAAAGAGAAGAATCCATATGTACAAGATTGAGAGAAATTCATATGTAGGGTATGAAGTTTTAAAATTATGGTATGAAACTTTGAAATTATGGTATGAAGTTTTTATAATTAGGGTATGAAGTTTTAAAATTAGGGTATGAAATTTTAAAATTAGGATATAAAGTTTTAAAATTATAGTATTAAGTTTTGAAATTAGGGTATGAAGTTTTTGAAATTAGGGTATGAAATTTTAAAATCAGGATATAAAGTTTTAAAATTAGGGTATGACGTATATAATTAGCATAGGCATATTTTGTGAGTTTTTAATCATTTTTAGGGAGGGATGAATGATTAGCACGTGTTATAAAGATGTGTGATTATCGTGTGTTAGAGAGATAGGTGCGATTAGAGAGAGATATGTTAGGTTAGAAATATATTAGATTAGAAAGAGATGTTAATATATGTTAAGTTAGAGAGAGATTAGATTAAAAAATAATAAGTATATATATATATGTTTTTGGTAATTTAAATTATTATGATATGTTTTTGTTAATATAATAGGGGTAGGATATGTTTTTGTTAATTACCCCTTTTAAATTTGATATTTACTAATGCAACATGATACAGTAATACCAATATGATATATCACTAATTTTTATTTTTTACTTTGTGTTATTTCTTCTAAATAGAAAAACTCAATGCAAGAAGAAAAAATAAGAAATAAACATATCTAAAATTTAATGAAACTTATGGGGCAGCTGGGGCTTCAATGTATCATTCAAATAATTGAGTAGGGGTCCATTGTCACGTTAACATCTTGATAAACTATATAGTCTACGGAGGAGGAGGCCTATCACCTCCTTACCTTTTTAGGTATGCATAATTTTTTCTACTTTGATAAACCGACACTTGACTTCAGATTTCTTTTATTTTTTGTACTCGGAAAGGGTACAGTTTTAATAAGTATAATGAGACGATGAAAAGTTCATTAAAAAAATATCAGTATTAGAAATAAATAAAATATTATCATACCAAAGATACATGAACATATCATATTATATACCTCTTATATGAGATAAATTAACAAAACATACTATTTTTTAAACTAAATTAATAAAAACATACCCAAATTTTTTTCATTATTAAAAACATAACCAACAAATTTAATATTGTTTATTCTCTTCTTTCTTTTTCTCTCTCTCTCCTCCATTATTCTCTCTCTCGTCAATTCTTTTCTGTATCTCTATCTCTGATCTTACTCTCTCTCTCTCATCCATTATTCTCTTTATCTTTCTTTCATATCACACTCTATCTCTCTCCCCTCCTCCATCACGAAAACCCGTCACTGACTACCGAGTATCATTTAGATTATATAGACATCTATATACATATACATACGTAACACACAAATATTACACTGGTTGATACCCCGTAATATATTAAAAATATATGGATTTTGTGAGATTGTTTTCTATTTATTGAGGTTTGAGACTATTGTAAAACTTGTGAATTTGAAGTTGAAAGAGAAGAATACATATGTACAGTATTAAGAGAAATTCATATGTAGTGTATTAAATTTTAAAATTAGGGTATGAATTTTTGAAATTAGAATATTAAGTTTTAAAATTATGGTATGAAGTTTTGAAATTAGAATATGAACTTTTAAAATTAGGGTATGAAGTTTTGAAATTAGGGTATAAAGTTTTAAAATTAGGGTATGAACTCTTTTTTAGATATTTGATTGTGATTCAGAATATTTAGGGTATGAAATTTTAAAATTAGGATATGACGTTTTATAATTAGCGTATGAATATTTTGTGAGTTTTTAGTTATTTTTAGAGAGAGATATGAGTGATTAGCACGTGTTAAAAAGATGTGCGATTATCGTGTGTTAGAAAGGGAGAGTTACGATTAGAGAGAGAGAGTTACGATTAGAGAGAGAGAGAGTTACGATTAGAGAGAGAGATGTTTGATTAGAGAGAGATGTTTGATTAGAGAGAGATGTTAGATTATGGTCTGATTAGAATTAGAGAAATAATAAGTATATATAGGTATATTTTTGATAATTTAAATTATTAGGGTATGTTTTTGTTAATATAATAGGGGTATGATATGTTTTTATTAATTTAGTTTAAAAAACAGTATGTTTTGTTAATTTATCCTAGCCATAGGGTATTTCTTTATAAATAATAGATTTAACAAATTATAAAATTGAGAAAAATTATGTCAAAATAATTGATGTAAGTCAATCATGTTTTATCTTAAACTCCACAACAAAATTGGTATTTTGAGTTACAATTATGGGGCAACTTGTAAATTTATCTATTACTGTCGTACCCTTGGTTTACCTTAACAAATTTTTCAATTTTTGACATATCGGTGTACATTTGTCGTATTGAGTACAATTCCAGCACCCGGTGCAACTTAGCTAATAATCCGTTGTTGTAATTTTCTACTTTGAGATTAGTGCAACTTTTACGTGAGTAGATCTCGTATCTAGACAGCCAAAGTTAAAATTTTCAAAAGCTAATAAAAAAATCAAGAATTTAAATTACTTGATTAACTTTTAAAAATTCTAATTTTGATAATTAAGATATAAGATTTTTTCAAGTTAAAATCATATGTAGTTTTGTAATTAACCCTTAAATAAGAATCGGAGAGTACATAAAATTAGCTTTACATGAAGTGTTAGAGGCAAAAGAGACGTAGTAGTTCAATAAGAGAAAATAATCAAAATAAAGAGCTCGTAGTGCGTGGGACCTTTTTTAAACAGTAAAAGAGGTAAATATTTTTTTACGGGGTTGAGGTGCTGCTTTTTTTTTTGTGCTATTAATTACATATATATATCATTGTAGCAAATTTACAAAGGGAAGTCAAAAAAAAAAATAGTAGTAGGGGCCTTGCGCTATGGACTATTAATGAATTTAGTGTTAATAACCTAATAGTGGTCCTTGGTATAGTGCTACGCACGGAGTAATTGTTATATGCGCATTTCTTGATAAATACCCTTCCCACATTCTTCCCAATTCATGCAAATACAGATAATTTGACAAACACTAAAAATATTTCTCTATACCCACCGAATGATGCAGGGACTTTGGCGATCAAATGGTGGAATCCAACTCGAACAGTCCCCAGCTACCACATTATCTTTAGCGTTTGACGTGGCAGAAAGCACCGAGGATAGGATCCGACGGATATTGTCAGAGAACCCTGTTGTCATCTTCAGCAAATCTTCGTGTTGCTTGTGCCTTGTCATGAAAAGCCTCCTCTCTTTAATCGGAGCCGAACCTACCATCATCGAAATGGACGATGACGAGATTTCCGCTCTGTCCTTTAGCGAAGCTACTGCAATTTATGGCAGTGCTCCGACTATTTTCGTGGGGGGAGTCTGGGTGGGGGGGTTGGAGAGACTGTTTTCGCTCCATCTCAGTGGTCACCTCGTGCCCAAGCTCGTGCAACTTGGTGCCTTGAAGGAAAAAGTTGTATAATTTCGGGAAAAACATGTATCCACATATTATCAATTCTCCTACTTTCAAATGAAACATGGTACCATTGAAGGGAAATAATATATTGTGGTGTATTTTCTTGACGCATTCCTCTTAACATTATCTACTTGTTACATTTGTAATTACAGTATCGGGTTGAAATAATATTATGTTGGCCGTCCTTTAAATTTAGTCAAGCGATTTGATTATTTTTGTTATCAAGACTAACGAGTATTCAGGATTTCTTAATTTCCACCTTTAATTTGCTAGGGTTTTGGTTAGTGTATCTTGCAAAATAAACAACTCTATATCATACGGGGTCAATTATTTTTCAATGGGTCACCCTCCCATGTCTAAGTTAATAGGTCTACTGTGAGCGAGCTCCGTGGGCTTATCCAACCATCATTAGACTCGCTGCACCATTGGGTATGGTTTTCGAATTGTAATAGTTCAATATCCCTCTATATTATGTTCTAATTATTTTAGAAAAAATAAATTATATTTGTGGTCAATCTATTCTTGGTGTTCACTTGCTCTTTTAATCATAGTAATTAAGAGTGTAGCATGTTGATAAGTATTAAACATTTTCTAGCAAAACAGTTTATCGTTCATATAGTTGTATGGTGAGTTGAATTTGTTTTTTATGGTGTTTCGTGTTGGTTGTGTTGTTGTGTTGTTGTGGATTTTGGATGATAGTTGAGAAAAATTGTATTGATATTATTTTTCGAAAAGTCGGTAAGGAGGCCGTGGCGCTTATATGCCATTGATTAGTACCGACTGTCTACGACTTTTGTGGTAAGACCAAAAGTCCCTATTTTCGTTATGTCGCTTAGAACTTTGATGAGGAGACTTATGGTAGGATTCAAATGGATACAATGGTTGCAGTGTGTTTCGGTCTGTCCAGCCGCGATGGTTTCGGGGTATCTGATTGGATCTCGCTCGTCGTTTCAGTCGGGTTCACTTTTTTCTGGTGAACCAAAGACTGCATGGAGGGTTTTCAGCACATGGAGAAGTTTGAATTGGTTTACTTGCGTACTTTTTCTTCTTTTAATAAGCTTGATTTGTATCGACTTAATTTAAAGGTTTTACTTTTGGTGTAACTTCTCTCAACCGTTGTGGCACAGCTTGTAATTTGTACACAGATTAGTTTAATTTTCGGGACAAAAATAATCTAAAATAATTTTTTTGTCACAAAACCTAACTTTTAGACACATAATTTAAAAAAAAAAAAAATTGCAAATACAATCTCATACGGACATAAGTAGACAATTTAATTTCGTTTCAAAAAATATTTGGAGACAAATTTTAATTGTCTCATTATGTTCGTATGAGATTGTATTTGGACACAATTTTTTTTTAAAATTATGTGCCTAGAAGTTATATTTTATGACATTTAAAAAAATATATAAAAATTGTCCAGAAAAATTGTCCATAATTTCTAAGTTCAATTGTAGTGCACATATATATGCACATATATCCGTTAAGTGATTCCCTTATCCATCAAGACAAAAGGCAATGCTCCCCATGCTCGTCAGGGACACGGGCTTAACGAGCGGCATTGTTCCTCACGCAAGGACTTGCCACGAGGCAAGGCTCCTCTGCCACTATCTAATAGAATCTCTCAGAGGAAAACATCATCTGTCATGGAGGCCGACTTTACATCTTCTCTTGTAACGGGAGCTCCTTGCTAATATTGTGTTTTATTTATTAGATAGGGCAAATATGAGTTGATTATTTATATTTTGCTATTCTGACTATCATTAGAGACGGGTAAAACCCTAGCAGCTTTCTACGTTGACGGTGCTAGAAAAACACTTGGCTTGCTTGCTTCTCACTATTTCAACTAATGATCCAAAAAATGTATTTATGAATTAAAATTGGTCTTAATATTATTAGAAAATTCATTATATGGGTTGGCACCGAGCCCAGGTGACAATTGAAAGGTACTTTTCAGTGTTAAGTTGCTGCAGCAGTTATTGCCGAATGTTTGTATTGTTTCGTTTCATTTAATTTCATAGCTATGCTATTCCACAAAGCATATATGGTAATTGGTTATTTAAAACCCGATCCTACATATGTATTATAAAATTGTATATTTACCAATTTAAACCTCCCATCAATTTGATATGTTTTTTGTAACATTTTTTTTTTTCCTTTGAAAAATAAAACTTATAAATAGAATGATTTGAAAGATAATTTGTTAATACGTGTTTGTTTGATTTTTATTAGACTTGTACTATTTTACAACTACAATAAAAAGTATTAGGAATTGTTTAATTTTTATTGGTAGGGTGGGATTAGAGTGAGATTATGGTAGGATGATATTAGAAATACCGTCGAGCACACAAGTACCGCGTTTGGTACGAAAAGTAGAGACGGAACTATTAGTAACATTAAATTATAAACGATGAGAAATAAGGGTATTTTGAGTAATATGGGGGTGCGGTATTGAAAAATGTGAGTATTTTGGAGTAAATGGGGTGTGATATATATATGATTTTAATATATATATATATACAACACCTCAATTACTTCAAATATCATTATTTTCCAATATCACATTCTCTTATTGCTCAAAATATCTCTAGTTCTCATAATTTATAATCTCACGTTACTAATAGTCCCGTTTCTGCTTTTCGTATCAAACACGATACGTGTGGACCCGACGATATTTATAATCTCACTATAACCTATTAAATAGGTAGTGGGACCATTGGAAAATAATTCAATCCTACCTTACAACCAAACGAGGCCGAAGTGTTAGGTAAACAAGACCAGTAGTTCAATAAGAGAAAATAATCAAAATAAAGAGGTAAATATTTTTTTTACGGGGTTGAGGTGCTGTTTTTTTTTTTTTTTTTTTTACGTTCTTTTAAATTTTTTTTTTTTTTTTTATGTATAATTGAGTTTTATTTTTTATAAAGCTTAACAAGAATTAAACTAGTATGTCATTCGTTATTTGTAAGGTGGTCTAAGATGTTAACTATTTAAAAAAGAAATTATAATCAAATCTCTACTTATTCTTGTTGCTTAAAAATATTACAATCTTACCATAAATGATTAAGTGGTAAATTAAGTAATGAATATTATTTTAATGAATAGATAATAACTATAAATAACATATATTTTATTATCATTTTATGGATAAGACTTAAGCAATACCCGGAGCACTTGCTAGCCGAACCGAAATTTAAAATCATTCAGCTGCATTAATGTTCTCTTAGGCTTTGTTTGTTTTAATGGTAAAACAGCAAAAGAAAATATTTTTTTCCAGAAAAATGGATTTTATGGATGATTGGCTGATAGGAAAATAATAAAATAAGAAAAATATTTACCACTCATCTAAAAATGGACGGAAAACATTTTACTTTGTGAGTAAATACATAACGTTTTCCCAAATAAATATATTTTATCATCTTTATCTCGGGGTTTTATTTTATTTTTAATTAAAAAAAATAACCGGTGTTTGACACATTAGCTTTTTTAGCTTTTCAAAAGTTAGCTTTTGCGAAAAAGGCTAAAAACCAGAGAAGATGAAATATGGCCAACTTACAAGATATGTTCCAAGCTATGAAATATAGATTTTTGAAGACTTGTTCCAAACTATTGATCGCAAGACCCATTGTATCCTTGAAAACTTACGTCCGCAAAAACCCCGAAGTCGTTGGGGGCGAATAAGTTTAAGGCGAGAGTTTCGTACTCGACTCAAGGTAATTTGTTACCATAACTTTGGTACGTAACCTTCATTTATTGCTTTTATTATTCCGTTTTTACATATAATTTATTCATTTATTTATTTCAGTAATTTATACCGATAAACCGTATGTATAAAATCTACAACAAGAAGCGATAATATGTATACATTACATTAAATTATTGTGATTTATGTCCGTTTATGAGTTAGTGGTCCAAGTCCTCAGAAATAACACTTGTATCAAAATCCAAGTAATCTAAGATTACATAGTTGAAACACAATACGATAGTCTGTTGAAGTTCTTGAGGGTAAAAAAGTTTATGAGCTCTTTATTGATAAACAAGTGTTATTGCAAGGGAAATGAGACTTAAACAAGTTATAAAATTAAGCTGAGATTATCATATATTTAAGCTACTCTAATTGCTGGAATTTAGAAAATTAGTGAAACATTATACTACATGTCCTAGCTGTTTCGTATGGCAGAAAACCGATTCCTTTACTTTTGTTCCCGACAATCCCGGTTTTGTACATCCTGTCGCCTACCAGAGTAAGCTTTTTCTTTTCTTCCCCCATGGCAATTGTTTCCCGATATACTCCAACTCTTATCTTTAGGTACGTAGAATCTTGTTTCACTATTATCTGTATTACTTTTAAAGTTTCCTTAATTGTACGGTAATCACTTGAACCGTCTTGAAACATGGATACTCTTTGTTTGGTGACACATATTTAAGTTTAGGTAAAATAGGTTTTCAAATAAGTAAGAAGGCTATTTGACAACTTTTTACTTAATTATTTACAGTATTAACTTGGTCTTTTCTTAGTATATTGTATCATTATTTACATTAAGGAAATAGATACTAAAAAAATTTGTAGTATGCGCTGTGCAATTTTAATTACAACTTATATTATTATTATCTTATAAACATTATTAAGATAATTATTTAGGATTTTTTCTACATAATGATCATACACGATAAACTATAATGGGTGTGTCGAAACACATATCTTGTATGCGGAAGTATGGTGAGCTCGATACTTGAAAGTTGAATTCGAAGGACGAAGATAGATCGCCGGGGTAAAGACTTGGGTTTTTCCTCCTTAGCATATCACTACACTAATTTATGTGTTGTTTATGTGTGTGTATTTGACACAAAATGTGATGGTATTATATCCTTTTATATAGGTAGGAGGAGGATACGAAACTTTTTATATACTTTCGATTTCTACCGTCCATCAAGATAGAATCAATCTCAACCGATCATTATGGTGGAAATATAGAGTTTTTTAACTTACAAATTTATGTTTAAATATTACATAACTCATGATTTGTATATGGACCCATGATTTGTAAATATACAAAAGTCCCTATTTCAGTCTTGGGTCTTGTACTAAACTGAAATAGGGACTTTTGTATATTTACAAGAACAGTCCCTAAAGTTCCAGCAAAGTTGTAACTCCTGCAGTAATGGAGACGGATTCTGGAGATGTAACTCACATAATTAAATGGTCACATTAAATGCTGCGGTTTCAGAATCCTCTATAGAGGCAGCCTCCCCTCACATTCAAAACACACGAAAATTCTCACTCTCTCTAAACAACATACATTATTTTTTTCATAGCATATTAGAAACAGAGAGAACCACCCATCAACAGCTCGACCTTGACTCGTCGCCAGTTTTCGACGAGTCATCTGAGACGTTGTACCTTGGGATCGAAGGGCTAACGCAACCAGAAACATCAAGGTGGTTGGGCGAATATCGGTTAAGGGCAGACTGTTTACAGTCGCCTCATCTTTTTCAATTCTGTCTTTTAATTAACGTTTTTCAATTCTGTAATTTATATTTTTGTCTTTTCAATTTTGTCATTTTATTTCAGTATTTTAATTTGTTGTACTTATTGTAACTTTTCAATTCTGTATTTACCTTTCTGTAATTTCCTTTAAGTACTTTTTTTTCTGTAATTTCAATTCTGTAATTTAATTCTGTAATTAGAATAGTTTCAATTCAGTCATGTTATTTCAATTTCAATCAGAACAGCCCGGTTGTTAAGTTTATACTTTCCAGTCCGGTAGTTTCTATTTATTGCAATTCAGTACATCAGATTACTAATTAATAATAATATGAATAACGTTTGCTTTAATTACTATTCAGTACCTACATGTTGTAATCGTTAATTTCCTTTCCAATTCGAAATTAATAAAGATTACACTGGTTTTGTTTATTTTTGTTTAGTCCTTTATTATTGTCTAATTGTTATTTCGTACACGGAAACCAATAATATAATATGATAATAAAAAATAATAGGAGCACATATAAATGGACATACTATGTAACTAGGAGCAATTCTGTAATTGTAATGCGAAGAACGATGTATGGTTCACGAAGAAAATGAAAGGAATGATCCCACATCTTATACTCCATAATATATAACTAACATATTTAGCTCTTCTAATATTGGGACCAAATTTTTTTTGTGCGGATATTAAACTATAATTAAAATACCTTTGATGCAAACATGGTCTAAGATATATGTTATTGTAATGAACAACATATATAAATTCCAAAGAATATTAGTATATAATGAAATTTTGAAATACTCTAAACACTACAAAATAATGTTTGATTTAATGAGAGTCAAAAACTGTTACAAGTCTGTCGCTAATTTAAAAAGTTGTCACAAATCTGTCGCAAATTGACTAAACTGTCACAAAACCGTCACAAAAACCGTCGCTAATAAGCTCGTAACAAAAAATACCGTTAATAATTCCGTCGCTATTTATGTATTTTTTTATAATGAAATTAAGACCCATGTTTCAAGTTCAATTTAGGCCTTCAAAATCCTTAGATATGACCCATGATGTTTATGTGGCATGTTTTAACTTATACATCATTTATTTATTTCATATATTTCATATACAACAACTTAACAAATATACCTTAATGGATTAGCTAACCAGCAGGGGCATGTTTCTACAAATCTGGATTGAATGGAATTGCCGTTGGAGGAATCCACCGATACTAATTAAAATATGTATATATATGAAGTTCCCGACACTAAAAACATAGGCTCCTCTATTGCTATTTTATGTACAGTGGAACCTTTCTACAAGAATAACCTCGGTAGCGGGAGAAAATATTTTTATAATAAAGTTATTTCTAAATAGATGTTGATATATAAACAAATAAAAAAAAATAGTTAAATAAATTTTTCGCATAATAAAAAGTGTATGTGTATCTAATTTAACTAATTAACAAATATATTCAAAAGACAAATACATGTATCTATGTAGCAAGTCAAATACATAAATCCAAAAGAGTTGAAAAGTCACGAAACTAGCATATTCATGAATTTAAGAAAATTTAACTAAGTAAATATGTATTTTGGAAAATTAAGTACATGTATTTAGAAATGTGGAAAGTCACCTAAAAGTTTATCTAAAACTTTTTTTTACATGTATAAATACTAGATATAATATAGCATAGATTTTCATTCACTGACCATTCAAAATTGCTTCAAACACTGCAAAATTCGGACCACTCCTGTTGTCGACGAAGTACATATTACAAATGAAATTGATCAAGAGAATCAACATATACTTACGAAATTAAGTAATCAGATTAAGCAACTTCACTACCATAACCAAATAAATATGGAAGTTTTTGTTAATTATCCAAATGAGCAACAAGTTGTGTATTCGTTGACGGACTAAGAAATTGTTGCTGGAATTAGACAACGGACGGATGGAGATAATCCGGATGATGATAGTTCAGAAGTACAAAAAGTTTCATGTCTAGAAGCGTTAACCATGTTTGACGAGTTGGAATTATTTTGATTTCAACAAGAAAGTGTTCACGTGAACGGTCGAAACAATATCTCATAGTACATTCGATAAATATTTTAAATCGTTTTAAGTTTAATGTAAGAGCATTCTCATCAGTGCACTTCAATTTTATGTATAAATTATAAGAAAAAATTATACAAAACTCTAATAAGCTGCACATCAGTGTGTAGCATAAATTTTTGTATATCTAATTAAATATTGAATATTTTTGTTTTTTTCTTTATTTTTCCTTTTTTATTTTCTCCTCCACACCTAATTCACTTGTTCAATCTTCCCAACAAATTAACAAGCTACTGCCTCCGGTCTTAAATCCTTCGATCTCTGAAAATATTGGAGAGCATCACTTCCTCCGTTTTTTTTCCGTTAATAATGAGCGGATTTTTTCTTATTTTTGTAATATATGAACCCTAATCTAATCGGTTCTAAATTGATGTCATTTGGGTGCAGATTGGAGGTAGAAGAAAACGAAAGGTGATATTTTAGGTTTGACGACAGTGAACTTTGGCCGTGATGGTTGAAAATGGATTGGAGATATGAATTTGGGGATGGAGATATGCAGGTCTCATTTAGAGAGAGAAAGATAACATTGTAAATGAGAGAAAAATAGAGACAGTAAAATGTTTTGTATGGTGGGCCCTACTGAAACAGTGTTTTATACATCACTACAATTTGTTTGCAAAAATATTTTAACTCTTATAACATTTTAGGCTTATACGCGTACTGTTGGGTAACCATTTTTCCAATATTAGATAAACTTATACATAAATAGTTGGTTTATGGACACTTGAGACTGCTCTAACGACATACATACATATATATATATATATATATATATATATATATATATATATATATATAATTTTACACATTTATGTAATTTATTTCTATATGGAGGCAAATTTGTTAATGCGTGACCATAAAAAATCATGAAATATTACAATATGAAGGTTATTTTTATTTTGAACTGTCACGAGTTGAGACCGAATATTTTTATTCCTATACAGAGTTTATTCCTATATAATGTATTACTATAGAGAATTTCTAGTGTATCTTGACCTTCATCCAGCTTTTCGGCTGATTGCAGCTCGGAATCCTCGATTAGCGTATTGGCTACAGAACATCATGTCTGTTTGAGTGTAGTCGTCCCATCTAATCCATCAACCAAGTTTTAAATAATTTTGCATGATAACTAGTCTAGAAAGTGAAGACCATCCCTCAAGAACAACCAAGTTTTAAATAATTTTGCATGATAACTAGTCTAGAAAGTGAAGACCATCCCTCAAGAACAACCAAGTTTTAAATAATTTTGCATGATAACTAGTCTAGAAAGTGAAGACCATCCCTCAAGAACAACCAAGTTTTAAATAATTTTGCATGATAACTAGTCTAGAAAGTGAAGACCATCCCTCAAGAACAACCAAGTTTTAAATAATTTTGCATGATAACTAGTCTAGAAAATGTTCTTCAGGGATTGCTTAAATATGAGCCCATTTGATACGCAATGCAGTTCCAACTTAGCCAGACTAACAAATTTTGACTCCATTTTTTTCAAAAATAGTATCAACCTATATTACTATTTACGCATATACCCTAACTCAATGCAAATAATAGATAAGTAAGAAAAATAATATTATTATCGCTCTTTATACAAAACAAAATCTTGGGCTACAAAATTGCATACATTTTATTACATACCCGGAAACGATCTTTACATGGAAATGAAAGAATCCGGGGTAATTAATGAATAAAATATTGCAAAATCAAAAGTGGCTCTAGTTTATGGTCAAATGAATGAACCACCAGGAGCTCGCATGAGAGTTGGTTTCATTAGCCAGAAAATCGCATACAAAATTGGCTACATTTTGTTATTTCTTCTATATGTGATTGTTAATTTAATATATTCATTAATCGTTAATGTGAATTCTTTTGAAAATCTGAACTATATTTCTTCTATATATGTGTGTGTGTCTCTGCGTGTCGTACACGCAACGCGTCTGTTACGATTACTAGTATATATAAATATTAAGTTCATTTGGAATTTTCTTTAAATATATGTGTATTTGTAAACTAAATACAATTGGGGTTAACATTCTTTTTTAAGTAATTGTGATGTTTTTACTATTATATAAAATATTAGTAAATGAGGAGGAGTGGTACCTCAAAACTGATAAAGTTGCCTTCTTCCCTCAATTTTAATCTGCATTTTAAAGGCATTAATGTGGATAGTCTATGTTAATTAGATTGTAAATATAACATTTATATTTATTTATTTTTATTAATTTTTACGAGTGGTAACTGTACATACGGTACAATCCCAACCCTAACTTTTATTACTATTTTTTTACAATCTAATGTTCAGCATCTTCTATTTGTTTTTTTTATCAATTAAAAAAAAGAACTCTAACTCCTCTTATTCATTGAGAATATTTACTAGATTTTAAAGCACTTAAAAATTTGTATAATTTACTATCAGTATTAAACTTTTTTAAAAAACTATTGGATTTTCGTGATGACGGGTATAAAAAAATTAGATTTTGTTGTTGTCCATTTTGAGGAATCTTCTTTGGAATTTTTAAGGACTCTAAATCACGGAAGACGACACTTACTGCATATGTTCGAGTTGAAGATAAATATGCTCGAATCAGACACATATAGTTAGGATGAAAGTGAATAAGGTTTAGTCATATGTGCATGTCATTAGGTTCAAAATGTCTAACGTTCAAAACATGCATAGTACAAGTGTTGTAAATAATATGTCGCAAGAATGCATATGGTTTCCTTAAAAGTGCATGTTTTTCGGTACAATTGCATGTCATTAATACCAAATTGCATATGAGCTAGTTAAACTAGTGCATATGATTCACTTTAAAGTTCATATCATATGGTTCGGTTTGAATATTTTTCCAATTGATTAGTGTGAAATGTGTTTGAATAATTTTCCAATTGATTAGTGTGAAATGTAAAAAATTAGTGAAATCCGAGTGAACTTGACCATCCTATTAAACCCATATTTGGATCCAAGCGCTCTGATCACTCTGAACTTACGAATCTGTAAAGTCACTAAACAATCACTAAACAAAAATAGTCGATCAACGGTTCATGCAATTTCAAATAACTAAGCAGTTACTTCGTATTAGCCAACAACATACACAATCGATTTAAATAGCTCATATAACCTTTATCAGTATAGAAAACAAAACAAAACCACTAATCAATAAGTTCCATTAACTAAGAACACAAAATCTAATTGAAGACAACATGGCATAGAATAAACTAAGCAAAATTCATCTATTCAGGCATCCGTATAATCATATTAAATCAAAGACCCTAGTGCTTAATACATAATTGATTTATAAATACAAAATTAACAACAACAAAAAATCTGTCAATAAATTGCATAAAATGAATAGTGAGATCATATCAATATAATTACCTAATAGATGTACGGTAATCATAAACGAAGCTCCGGCTTAATTTCAACTGTAAGCTCGATTTCGGTCGATTATAATTCGCCCCAAACCATCAACATTGTGTACAAATAACACTAATGACTCATAATTTAAAAAATGCCTAACGTACGTATATCGGTGTATATTATTTTATTTTGAAAAACTCATATCTATCTTATTATAATCTACGATCCACAAAAAAAATTGTATCATTCTATATATGCATGACTTCTTTGGTGTTAAATTGTTAATGTATGACTTCTTTTCCAAGGAAGTGGGCCCATATGACATCAGATTTTTTTGGTTAAAACTTTTTAAAAAGCAAAGAAAAAAAAGTCTGCTTAATAAAAGCTGCATTGTAGTGTTTGACAATTGACATCACCGTGACGTTTTTTAATTATGCGTGACTAGTAATTTATTTTTATTGATGAGTAGTTTTGCATCTACAAACATATTCTAATAGAAAGTTTCTATTTTTGAAAAAGTTAATATGAAAAAAACAAAAAAAAAGTGACATACCAAACACTCATGAATTTTTATAAACAAAAAGCTAAAAAAGCTATTGTCAAACATGCACACGATCTCACATGAATACATACATAATTAATAATTTCGATTTATAAAATAAAAAGAGTTATCCAAACCATAGTTGTCAAGATGAAAAACGGAATCGGCAAACGGAACATGAAATAGAAACGTGAAATTTCGGAAAAAGAAAAATTAAATTTTACCTGTGAAACATAGGAAGTGCGAAGCGGGAAACAATATTTTTGAAAAAGGAAGTGAGTTTTCCCGTAGCTATGGTCCAAAGCGGACCAAGTTGCACAAAGATATGCCCTTTCCGAATGGCTCATGGGGGTTAATCGCAAAAGTACATAAACTATGGGAGTTATCTGCAAGCGTCCCTAGTTTGTAAGGATTATCTAGAAAAAAAAAACCATAGTTCGTGGGTTTATTTGGTGTGTATCTTCTGTTTGTTTAGGGGTGTCAAAAATAATCTCAACCCGAAAACCGAACCGCTATAACCACAAAACCGCAAAACCAACGGTGTTTTGGAACCGCTAATGGATATATCCAACCCCACCCAATAGGTTTAGGGTCGGTCATGTGTTTCAACTTCGTAACCACATAACCGACCCGCATAACTGACCCACGAAACCGCACAATACCCGGTTCAAAACACAATAGTTTTATTGATATTATATTTAATAAATTTTACTTTTATAATTCTTCGTGTGATAACATGTTTATTGTAAAAAAAATATTTTATACTATCCGTTAACATTATTTTCATGTGGCTATATCTAAGTCCTATAAACATATAAATTGGAATAACATGATGATGATCCATTATAAAGCTGTAAATGAAGAGAAACGAACCGAACAGGGCTCTGTTCATATTCATGAATTAAAATATTTGTTCATGTTGAGTTCACTTTCATTTAAATACGAACGAAAATTTGACGAATATGAACCGAACACGAGTTGTTCGTGAACATCTAATTTCATTCAAAACATTCAATAATTAAAAAAAAATATTGTATTTTTTTTCTTTATGTTAAAATATATTTTAATTTTATCATTTATTATTATATTGTTTACTATGATAAACTTGTCTACACATAAATAAATCATTAACTAATTAATTTATTTGAAATTATAACACAAATTTGTTTTAGCTTTTAGGTTTATATATATTTTAATAAAGTATAAATTTTTTTTTACAAACATGTAATTGATTACTTTCACGAGTCGAGCAATTAACAGTAAAATCGATGATTGTATTTATAGTACAATGATATAAATTATATTAACAAGTTTGAAATAATACAAACATATCATTAATATTATTATATCATAAATAAGTTTATTAATTTGTAGTGATATTAGTTTTGTTACATAATTAATAGTTTTATTTTTTTTATTTTATCAAAATTTATATATAACTATATAAACACGAACTTAGACGAACCGAACAGAGTATTGTTTATGTTTAGTTCATTTAATAGATAAACACTATATTCTTATTCATTATCATGTTCGTTTATAAATAAACGAACATGAACCGAACATTAACAAAAAGCGAGCAACTAATAATTTTATTATTTCAATATCCGGGCATACATAAAACTGAAACCCGCAAGACCCAACTTACATGCGGTTATGGTTCAACTATGGTTAGTAAATAACCAAAACCACAATAACCAAAACCAATTTACTCAAAAATCGTTAGGTCGGATCGGGTAAGATTGACAGCCATACTGCTTCTATTTCTTTAGTTACCAAACATGAGTTACGTGGTTCGATATATGAGTATTTGTTTTTTTTTGTGTGCATTTAGTCCATTGAACGGTACAAAATCCATTTTTCAAAAATAAATATTCAATTGTTATTTTTTTTTAAATTTTGATTAATAATTAAATTTATATTATTATCCAATGGGGTTCTATATTTTTATTTGAGTTTTTATTGTGTTGTAAAATTTATTTTTAATTTATTAAATCTTAATTTGTCTAATATATAATAAAAATTGAAAAACTAAATTAGTTATTAAAAACTTAACCCTTCTTTTTTATTTTTTATTTTTTTTAATACAATGGTTATAAAAATGACAACAGCTAGCCTTTAATATTTATAATAAAAAAAAAATGTAGTGTGTATTATGTATTTAAAATTTAGGCAAAAATAAAAGACAAGAAATTAGCAGGAAACCTGTTACGATTCAACACCGTCTTCCTTCCCAATATTTTCCCTGCAAAAATCCATTCTCTCTCTCTCTGAATTTTTATATATATACTCAATTTAATAAAATAAAGTTATATCTTTCTAAATAAATATATTATCGAGCATAGAATATAGATAAATAAAAAGCCTCTTCTCTGGTCACCTCTTTTCATGGCTCTGAACCACATAATTATTCAGGTTTGTTTTTTTCCTCATGCCACGTGGCGTATCCTCTGTCCCCTTTTAACTAGATTTGTGTTTAATTATTGTGCAAATATGTTGATTTTATTATTTAGTTGAAATATATGGGGATTTGCCCTAATTTGATATGTTTATCACTCTTTAGCTCTAATTGGATGATGGGTTTTTGTAAAGGTTCTATCTTTATGCTACTCCTATTAATTGAGTATTTTTTTATTAATACTGTGTTGTTGGGGTTTACTTTGACTATTCCTTTTTTTTTTTTTTTTTTTTTTGTGTCTGGTTAAATTTATGAGGCTTTTAAGCTCCATTTTGTAAGCATAAGCTGTGGAGTATAAGTATGAGGGTTTTGTTATAATCCTTTTTACTAAAAAACAGTGTTTTAGAAAGCGAAAACTTTGCTAAAGTGTTTTTGCAAGAGCTACGCTTAATTAGATTCGTACTTGATTATCTTCAATAGGTGAAACCTTTGTGTAAGTATGTCGATTTTACTATTATTTAGTTGGAATAAATGCCCCTTTTGCTCTAATTTGATATGTTTCTCACTCTTTAGCTCAAATTGGCTTGTGGATTGTTGTAAAGGTTATGTCTTTATGCCATTAATTGCCTATTTTTATTGATACTTGTTGGGATTTACTTTGGCTATCTCTATTGAGGTTTTTTTTTTTGTGTCTGATAAAACATAAGCTGTGGAGTATTAGTATGAGGTTTTTTTAGAATCTTGACTAAAAATAATGTTTTTTCTTAAAAAGAAAATTTGACTTTCTATTTGAGCAGCAAATGGACTGCAAGGTACAATTGAAAAGGATAAGGATAGTGTTTTAGAAAAGCGAAAACTTAACTAAAGCGTTTTTGCAATAGCTACGCAAAAAGCATAAACTTCTAGCGGCCTAAAAAGCGGAAAGGCGAGCTTTTTAAGCTTTTATTGAGCTTATTTACTATGAAGCAAGCTTTTTAAGACAGGGATAAACACAGAAGCTGTAATTAAAAAAATTCAGGGTTCAAAGTTAACATTTTGTACTTTTCCTCACGTCACGTGGCGTATCCTCTGACCCTTTTTTATTAGATTCGTGCCTAATTATCTTCAATAGGTGTACGGTTTTTGTAAATATGTCAGATTTCATTATTATATATGGCCTTTTACCCTAATTTGATATGTTTCTCACTCTTTAGCTCAGATTGGCTTATGGGCTGTTGTAAAGGTTATATCTTTATGCTATCAATTGTGTATTTTTATTGATATTGTGTTGTTGGGGTTTACTTTGACTATCCCTCTTAAGTTTTTTTTTTTGTGTGTGTGTGTGGCTATTAAATTTAGAAGGGTTTTAAGCTGCATTTTGTAAACATAAGCTGTGGAGTATTAGTATTGAGGATTTTTTTAGAATCTTTTTGACTAAAAATCAGTGTTTTAGAAAGCAAAAACTTAGCTAAACCGTTTTTGCAGGAGCTATCCTTAATTAGATTTGTACTTAATTATCTTCAATTGGTGAAACCTTTTGTAAATATGAAGATTTCATTATTTAGGTGAAATAAATGCCTTTTTGCCCTAATTTGATATGTTTTTCACTCTTTAGCTCAAATTGGTGTATGGGTTGTTGTAAAGATTATAACTTTATGCCATTAATTGCGTATTTTTGTTGATACTGTGTTGTTGGGGTTTACTTTGACTATCCCTCTTGAGTTTTTTTTTTTGTTGGGCCTGGTTAAATTTTTTGAGGCTTGTAAACATAAGCTGTGGATTATTAGTATCAGCGTTTTAAAAAGCAAAAACTTAGCTAAAGCGTTTTTGCAAGAGCTACGCTGAAAGTGTAAACAGCGTAAGATTTTAGCGGATTAAAAAACGAAAAAGCAAATTTTTTAAGCTTTGAATCGAGCTCTTTCACTACGAAGGGAGATTTTTAAGGCATAGATTAGTATAAGGGTTTTTAGCATCTTTTAGACTAAAGATAATGTTTTTTCTAAAAAAATAAAATTGACTTTCTATTTTAGCAGCCAATGGACTGCAAGGTAGAATAGAAAAGGATAAGGGTAAATACAGAAGCTGTAAAAATTATCAGGGTTCAAAGTTAAGGTCAATAGGGCAGTTTTTTGCATTTCATTATTTGGCCAATTGCAGTTTTTGGTTTCAATTAGGGGCATTATCAACGTTTATTGAAATTCTATTGTTTGTTGAATGTTTTGTCTTGACAGCTTTCTAAACAGCAAGTGAGGGCTTCGCTTCTTGGGTCTCGTTTTCTCGGGAAAAGTACAGGAGGTACACTTGATTTTAATTCTTTCAAGTATTTTCCTTGAGATTTTTCTTCTTCTAACAACCATTCATCTGCATTCTTAAAGTGTGACTTATTTTCTGCCGAATAGTATATGTTTTTGGTCATTTGCAGCTTTTTAAGTTTACTTTAATACCTTGGAACCTCTTGCGTTTCTATTTTCTGATATAAATAGCGAAAAGATTAGCTTTTAAAGCATTTATGTAAAATGTGCTGCAGCTTATTTTTAGTAAAAAGTTCAGTTTGAAAGAAAAATCCGGGCCGGGTGGAACTGGAATCAGTTCTCTTTAGATTTGTCATGGTGATACTTCTTTCCTACTATTAATCAAGAAATATTTATCAGCATTGGTAATTATTAATTTATTTAAGATGGAGTAGCCTCGAATCTTGTGACATGCCATCTAGGGGGGATGTTTGGAAGGTTGTTTGTTAAAACTCGTTGCCATGAATGATAATGCTTTTCCCTAACAAGATATAGCTGGCTCTTGTGGGATGTTTAGGTTCTCTGTGTATAAGAACAGCCTCGATAACCGTTCCTACCAGTTGAAATAGAACGATAACAAGTTTGAATTAAGTTCTGTTAGGCATCCGTTTTCCATTTCTGTTATAAGATTGGTCGTCGTGTTGTGTATATTTGTGAAGTTATGTTAGTAGATACAGCCTTCTCCTTCTCCTTCTCCTCATTTATTGTCTTTCTTTAATTTGATGAATCAAATTTACTCCAAGGAAACATATTTGTTTTCAGTCAGGAGTTTAAAATCCAAAGAGAATTCATGACCACCCAAATCGGAAGTACTCGTTTAGTTTTGGGATACTTCACTTAAATAGAGGACTCAAGAAAAATTTTGTGGGAGTAGCAACCTGGAAGTGGAAGAGAAAAATAGTGAGATTGCATGGTGTAAAAATTCATTGCAAGTTTCTTCAAGTCAACCCTCTTATAGATTGTTATAAATGGGCTTTGTAGCAACCTGATTTCTTAAATACCACTGGATAGGGACTGTAATAGATTTTAAAAAATAAAGGTTGTAGAGTATAAAAAGCACAGTACAGAGGTAAACTCCTGATAGAACATGAACTTGCATAAACTGGATGTTTCTTTCCTGCAACTTTCAGTCCTACAGTTGTTCATCCTCACTTTTAATTACCTATTCTATTCTCTGGTTCCTATGCTACATGCTCTCTCTTTATGAAGATAATTTTGAAGATAATCTAGATTGCTAATTAAAAGCTACTGTTGCTCAGGAATTAGAGCTCCGGGCGCTCAAGAAAGGTTTCAATCAAGTTATGCTGGCAGTTTTTCTCGGAGATTACGTGATACAGATGCATCAAGTGAGGCCAATTATCTGAAAGATCTTTATCGTCGAAATGATCCTGAGGCTGTTATCAGGCTTTTTGAAAGCCAGCCTTCCTTGCATACTAACTCAGCCGCACTTTCTGAATATGTCAAAGCATTGGTCAAAGTTGATAGGTTGGATGAAAGTGAGTTACTAAGAACATTGCAACGAGGTGGGTATGGTAAAATATTTTCTTTCTAATTTTTTGGTCTGGTTCTTAACATTTCTTTATGTTCGCCTTATGAATTTTCTAAGAACTGTTTGATCTCTTCTGCGTGAGATTATGAATTTTATTTTGGTGTGGGTGCTTCAAATGTTATACGTGATTTTAATTAAGATCTCTCATGGCACTCTTTTCGGTTAATTTTAAAAAAACTTTTCCATACAGTATATACGTGTTTAAACCCCCAAAATTTCTTAGATATATAACCGGGGCAGTATTAATTTCTGACATTAATGTCTTTGATATATACGTGCTTCAAATGTTATACGTGATTTTAATTAAGATCTCTCATGGCACTCTTTTCGGTTAATTTTAAAAAAACTTTTCCATACAGTATATACGTGTTTAAACCCTAAAAATTTCTTAGATATATAACCGGAGCAGTATTAATTTCTGACATTAATGTCTTTGATATGATTAAAACAGTTCATTATCTCTTAATCTTACCTGCCAGTTTGTTTCTTCTGAACTCTCTCATCAAAACCTTTTATTTATTATCTTTTTTTCCTTTTGCAGTCAGTAGGAAAACGATAATATTTTTTTGTGTGAGTGCTTTTCCTCATGCAATCCTTTTTGTCATTTATGGGTTTGTCTAATTGATACATTGGAATTATACAGGGATAGGCGGAAGTACCGGTTCTTACTCCCATTTAGAGGAAGAAAGTTTTGGTGGGCTTTCTTCAGCTTTTAGAAATGTTGGGAAACAAACAAAAGATGGTGCTCTTGGGACTGCTGCTGCACCCATTCACATGGTAGCTGCAGAAGGAGGCCATTTCAAAGAGCAGCTATGGCGTACTTTCCGCACTCTTGGCATGGCTTTCCTCTTGATTTCAGGCGTAGGCGCACTTATTGAGGACAGAGGAATCAGTAAAGGTAACTACCTAGACCTCTAATAGACACGATTTGATGACAAGAGAGAAAATTATGGAGAAGCAATATGTGGGCAGAGCTATTACCTTAGAGTCAAGGGTTTAATTGTCAGCAATTGACAACTGTGTGACTCTTTACTACGAATTATTGGGCTTAGGGGCCGTTTTTGCAAATTCCATTTTACTCTTCCGTAAGCCAGCAGTATAAAAGGGATAGTTTATGTAAATTTGGGTTGTTGAATGAAGAGTTTCTTTAGTTGTCTTAGCATCACTACTAAGTAGATTTACACATACATTTGTTGCTTTCCCTTTTCTTTGGTAAAATCTCTTTAGTATCTCTTTCCTTTCTTTGGAAATTCGATTTCGTTGAAGCAGCCACTTAGAAATATAAACAGAAGGACAACAAACTCACCTTCTGTTGTTTGAGTTTCTTATAATTATGTTGGGTTTATTTGAGAGGGGATCTAGGATGTAATAATCGTACATGTTGCAGTTTTTTGTCTTCCTATCTGTTCTCAATTCATTTTTTTAGTGAATAATGATAATGGTGCAACTTCTAATTTTGTTTTTCATACTTATCAGGTCTTGGTCTCAACGAGGAGGTGCAGCCGAGTACCGAGAGCAGCACAAAATTTAATGATGTCAAGGGTGTTGATGAGGCTAAAGCTGAGCTAGAAGAAATTGTTCACTATCTTCGAGATCCTAAGGTAATTAGCTCGCCAATGTGTAAGCGTGTTTTATCTCATCTATATGTCCATGTAAGTTCATAGACCTTACGACTAACCATGTGTATCATATCGCTTATTGCGGTTGTCTTTTTTATACTGTGTTAGTGAGGCTCCTACATTAAGTGCGACGATTGTTATGATAATGGATAGAGAAAGCCCAATAATAGGTATATAACTACAAACAGAAAGTGTTTTGGGTTTCACATGCAAAACTGAGGATGACTGTTGACTACCACATTATTTCTGTGAGCTTCCTGGTATGTCTGTGTATCAAAAACTGGGAATATCATGATACTGTCTCTTGCTTGGCACCACTTTGTGAAATTGTTAATCATTTTAAGGGTTAATTGGCACCGTGCTACATGCTGCTTGATTTCAGGAAAATAAAGTTTGGTGTATATGTACACATTATTCGTGCTTTAGCACATTTTATGTAGGTTCTGTCTCCAGTTAGATTTTATTTTAATTTAGATTCAGAAAGTCTACATTGGGTGCAGATTTGTTTCCCTTAGATTGTGAAACTGGTTTATAGTATTTGTTCCTTGTTACATTCTTGTTACAGTTACGTATCTCTTGCCGATTTTATCTCTTCATTTTTTGCCCATCATTTTCTTTTTTGCTAACAAAAGCTCTCAATTTTCACTTGATGGAAATTTTAGATATTACTAGTAGTTATATCAGAACAGTGTAACAAGCCTTCTAACAGCTATTAGCCCGAAGCTACCATTTTTTTAAGACACATGTCTATTGAATACACAAGCTTGGTAAAAGCCGTATCATTTTTATTCTACTGCAGTCTCTAAACTTCACTAATCATTTTCTTTTAATTCTAGTAACAAAATATATATTGTTTAGCGGGGGAGAGAGAAAACGACTAGAGTAAAACTCAAAACTGCCGATGTCTCCTGTTTTTCCCACTTATTATCCTTCATAAACCTAATCATCTACCAGTATAAAAATCCATTTGATTTTATCGCTCTATTTTTAATTCTGCAGCGATTTACCCGTCTTGGTGGCAAGCTCCCAAAAGGTGTTCTACTTGTAGGTCCACCTGGCACTGGCAAGACAATGCTAGCTAGAGCTATAGCAGGAGAAGCTGGTGTCCCTTTTTTCTCTTGCAGTGGCAGTGAATTCGAAGAAATGTTTGTTGGAGTTGGAGCTCGAAGGGTCAGAGATCTTTTTTCAGCTGCAAAAAAAAGATCACCTTGTATAATATTTATGGACGAAATCGATGCCATCGGAGGAAGCCGCAACCCAAAGGACCAGCAGTATATGAAGATGACTTTGAACCAATTGCTTGTTGAGCTGGATGGGTTTAAACAAAATGAAGGAATTATTGTTATTGCAGCAACTAATTTCCCTGAATCGTTGGATAAGGCCTTGGTTAGACCTGGAAGATTTGACCGCCATATTGTCGTTCCTAATCCTGATGTGGAAGGGCGCAGACAAATACTGGAAATTCATATGTCCAAGGTACTTCCTTCGTTGTGAATATATACTCGTTTTTTTGCATATGTATATAAGCTTTGTTTCATATTTAGTCATCTATCTTGAAATTGTAGAGTTTAGCTAGGAGAGTTGACTATTATTGGGAAATTATAATTGAAGGAAAAGCAGGTTTTATCTTTGTAGTTCTTTTTTTAGGCAAGTAACATTATCATATAAAGAAAGTGGGATCTAACCCAAATATACAAAGAAAAACATGAGAACAATCCAATGAAACAAATCTGCTCGGACAAACAACAAAAAAAGTCTTAGGCCTGGTAACTAAATAACACAAAGTCATAACAAAGTAAATTGCTAAACAACTAACTACGAGATTAGAAGCAGACCACAACGTTTGTCCACTCTAATCTGAGCCTGCGAGTAGTTGGTCTTAACTCGAACAGAACCATGTGAAAGCTGATTTAGTTGGGTCTCACAATCCACCATATCCCAACGAAAGTCCAGGATAGAACCCTCTCCATGCTAATTCGAGCCTACGAATTGTGACCAGATCTCCTACCCGCTATTGTAGATCGTGAGAACTCCCAGAAACTAAAAAGATCACCATACAAGTTCATCAACCCAACAACTATAGAATCCCAAACAAGCATTTACCTGGCTAGACTCTCCTCAAACACACCCATATCCAAATGACCAGTAAACAAAGTTTAACAATATAAATCTTTGCCAGTCTATCATATCAACATAAAAGCACGCTTAATAGTCTGAAATAACCAAACTCACCCGTGCATCGAAAAGTATCCCGAAATAACTAGAACTAGTACACAAATGTGGTTTCCATTGCTTTTCCCAACACGAGCCAAACCAAATCCCAAAAACACAGCCGTGACGAGGGGATGAGATCCACACGGCCATCAGAGACTTTGATAAACAAATCCAATTTGTTGTTAGCAACGGTTATCATCTCATATGTTGGACGGAAAGAGGTCGATTATAGATCTATGCAACGAATACAAAGTGCAAACCTGCTGCAAATACACTTAAATATTAACTAGATAAGAAGGAAGGGTGGACAATAAAATGAGTAGATAAATGAAAGAGTGGCGGTGAGAAAAAGGGGAAGAGAAAACATCTTTATAGTTGACTAGGTTCAGTATAATCAAGGTTTCATCATTACAGTGAGTAGTCTTCAAGTGTATAGTGGCTCGATATTTAAATTAATAAAGTACCCATAAGCCGACTTAAGGCTATGATATTTATATTGAAAACGGCTAGACTCATACTCTCTGAAGTATGATCTCATCTCGTTGTTGGTTCTTAGAAGAAAATAACACACTTCAACAGTAGTAAGGTACGGTAGAAGTAAATATTGAAATTACAACTCAAAATCAAAGTGGACGTCGAATACTAAGCTGGGGATGAGTGTTTTTTTTTCTGGTTACTGGAGAAAGATGCCTGAGTTTTCATACTTTCTATTTACTGCCCCGTGCATAGATTTCACTTATCCCTAGGCCATTTTAAGAAAAAGTCATAGCTTGAACCCTTAATATTGTTTCATAGATTTCACTTATCCCTGGGCCCTATCCTTTCCTCTTTCCCCCCTGAGATGGGTTCTTTACAGCCTCTGAGCAAGCACTTACCCTACCCAACATATCAGCTGTTGTGAGCCAGATACAATAACAGAAGAAGCAAAAATGTGAATTGTCTTTATGAAACATAGTATTGACATGTAACACTGTACAGAATGATTGCAGCTTTGCTGCTAAGCTAGGATATGTAACTAATTTTTTATCTTTAGTTTTTGCGTAGTGGTAAATGTGACTCTGCAATATCAATTTACACTTGATATATTACCATAGTAGATAATAATAGCTCACAGATTTGGACAAGCATGTGCTTCCTTATACGATCTTTTGCATCAGTTACTGTTAGATGAAGTAAGTTATTCAAGTATACACTTGAAAATTGTGATTGTATGACCAGTTCTTCATTGTACCTGGTGTATGGAGCTTACCCTCTGCCAACCCTGCTTGAATGTCTTGTCAATAAATATAATGGAAAGTTTTGTTCTTATCTTTTCTGTTTAAATGTTTACTGATGGGAATTCTGTTTGGCAGGTCCTGAAGGCAGAGGATGTTGATTCATCGATCATAGCCAGAGGGACACCTGGCTTCTCTGGTGCTGACCTGGCAAACCTGGTCAACGTTGCTGCTCTTAAAGCCGCAATGGACGGTGCAAAATCGGTGAGCATGGACGATCTCGAATATGCCAAGGACAGGATCATGATGGGTAGCGAGCGCAAATCCGCCGTCATCTCCGACGAATCACGAAAACTCACAGCCTTCCACGAGGGAGGCCATGCCCTCGTGGCTATCCATACAGACGGCGCTCTCCCTGTCCACAAGGCTACGATTGTCCCTCGAGGCATGTCTCTCGGAATGGTCGCTCAGTTGCCAGATAAGGACGAAACGAGTATATCACGTAAGCAGATGCTTGCCAGGCTAGATGTCTGTATGGGAGGCCGTGTTGCCGAAGAACTCATATTCGGAGAAAACGAAGTCACTTCTGGGGCTTCGTCAGATCTTCAACAAGCGACTAGTCTTGCTAGGGCTATGGTAACTAAATATGGGATGAGTAAGCAAGTCGGGGTTGTGACGCACAACTATGATGATAATGGGAAGAGCATGAGTACCGAGACGAGACTTCTGATAGAAAAAGAGGTGAGAGAGTTGCTTGCGAGCGCGTATAATAATGCGAAGACTATACTTACTACTCATAGCAAGGAGCTACATACTTTAGCTAACGCCTTGTTGGAGCACGAAACTCTAAGCGGGAAGCAGATTACAGCTTTGCTCGCGAAAGACGACACTCAACAGGAGCAGCCAATTGTGGAGATTTTTACACCTCAGCAGGCAGCCCCACCCTCAACACCTAATCCGGCAGCTTCGGCTGCTGCTGCTGCGGCAGCGGCAGCGGCAACAGCTGCCGCCAAGGCGAAGGGAGTTGCTCCTGTTGGATCTTAACTGGTAAGTCTGATTTCCTTAAAAGTGATTAATTTTATACTTGATCAATATGGATCAGTTTTTTCTTTTCTTGAGGACTTGTACTTACAGTTTCTGTTATGAGATTCTGTTATGTACCATGTTGAGTTTGGAGGTGGAAGCAAAGATATTTGCTGTATATTTCACCATGCCAATGCAGTTGTATCTATGTTTTCATAGGACCGTATCAGTTTTTCATTTTAGATTCTCTCTGTCAGTGGACTTATTAGCAGAGTTGTGTAATTTATAAGTGTTTAATTTCCCAAACTATTGTTTGCCAATCCCCCTTTTTTCCTAACTTCTTTGTTCCCATGAGACGCAGTGTAAATTTAATAATAATGCTCAACTCGCTTTCGTCATTCTTACATTGCTTTTAGACCAGTAGATCGGCAGAATACTTTTCTTTTTTTATGTTTGTTTTCCATAGGATTAATTTTTGTAAGTTGAGTTATGGTTGGGCGTTTCTTTACTGACTGACTAAAGGTGCAGCTAACTGATTTTTCCCCCACAGATTTAAGCATCACTTTTAAATTAAGCTACAGTTTTCATTCGTTGATGATGCCATAGTTTGATTATGATAGGTCAAGTGCAATTGTTGATTGAACATAGTATAATCTTGTTTCAAGGTTGATGCCAATTCTTTCCTTTGCGTTTTCTTCGCTCTTGGTCATAAAAGTTTTTCTTTTGGCATCTACAAAAAATTTATCAGTGAAAAATCGCAGATGATTCTTTCTAGGATTTCATGTTGGACTATCTAATAACGGGTAGTGATACGTTCATAACTGTCTCAGTACTTCATCTGCAATCACCTGTACACTTCTGTTTTAACTTTTGATATTTCCTCGTCATATGGAGTGTTGTGCGGGGGCAACTGCAGTAATCAAATTAGATATTATCTCGAGCCCTATAGTTTTTTAGAAGTCATGTGGTTGTTACCCGAGTATACCACGCTCACCGCCAGGGTTCGAACCCTGTCGCCTGCGAACTTTCGCAGGTTTTACCTCCAAAAGAGTGATAAAAAAAAAACAAATAATCCGTTAGTATGTTTCTTGAGACTCAGAATTAACGGTTATCACTCATACAATGTGAATACGCACAGGTGAACAGAGAAATTGTCAAAATCTGACAAAAATGATGGTTTAATCCCTCTTAAGGATGAAACAGGTTTTCTTGGACCATGGTGGTGTATTTCAGAAGAGTTGTTGAAATTGGATTTTTAGTGGAGTATTAAACTCTGAGTAATGATATAAATAGATACTTTTTTAAATAGACTCTTACAGAGACTCAATGTGAACCATCAATCATGTATATGAGGATAAATTAATTGTCCATATTAAGTATTTACGATAGTCTATGTCAAAAAATATATCATTATATCATCATCCCATGTATGATAGTACTGTTATGTCTATGTTGTAGGACCAATTTGTTTTTTAATTTTAAATATTCCTAATCTCAATTATTGATGTAGCTATATGCACACACACTACCACTTATTGCTATGCTTTCCGAGTGCAGACGAAATACACAGCATAATGTTGAGTTTTTATCCTCACTCTTACTAGGAATATAGCAAGTTTTTGGAATATAGTTACTCGTTACTCCAGTATATTAAAAGTTAGTGTCATGTAGATGTAGTATCACTGACTATACATCAAAACCGTAAAATTTTAGGACACGACTCGACAAGTACACTGCATTTAATAGAATATATAATTATATTTTTCATATATGTGAAATATTTTTTATTTAAACAGATAAACCAAAATAGTATTATTTTGATCTAAATATTATTAAACATGTCAATTGATTTATTTATGTTAAATCTACATTTTTATAAGTCACTTGGATGGTTTTCATGTTAAAAAATTACAAATTAAACTTATTTTTTGTGCTAGGCTGTTATGTTATCGTTGAACCGTGTTCGAACACGCATTTTATAAGTCACTTGGATGGTTTTCATGTTAAAAAATTACAAATTAAACTTATTTTTTGTGTTAGCCGTGTCATGTTATCGTTGAATCGTGTTCGACACGCTTGTGCAAGTGACTAAAACACAAATCATAACGGACACGTAAATTTGTCATGTCCCGTCTGTGTTCGACACGTGTAAGTGTATATATCACTAGTAACTATGTACTGTAATAATAATAATATTAGTTATATCATTATATTATAACAAGTCAAATGAGTCTGTTCAATTTAGTCACTTTTTTTAAAAATATTCCTATATTTTTTTATTAATTACAATAATATCATGTTCGCATAAAAAATTACAAAAAATAATAACTAATAAAAATATTTATCTTTATTTAACAACTAAATATTCTTTTAAATTTTATCATCTTGTATTATTTTTTTTTATTATCCATATATTTGTATCATAATTACATTTATTTTTAATATTTTAATTGCATTACACGTCACACACGTAACGCATGAAGGCACCGTTATTTATATATATACTCGGCATGTGCAAAGTCTGGGTACCACCAACAAGAAATACTTTTGGCATGTTTCTCTCGAAAACATTATTAACAAAAATGTGGCCTACATATCTGACACTCCAATGAGATATGGCTACTATTCAAGAGCTATCCTAATTGTTGTTGGTTGATGGCAGCTGTGTTTAACTTAATTCAGGGATTTTAGTGCAGAACAGATGGACATTTTATGTGGCACATGCTAATCCATACTATTGGATATAATAAACCATAATATTGTAGTTATGAGTATAACTTAATTGGTAATGTACACCTACCTAAAAACTTACCAATTTAGGTATATTTATGTATTTTAATTTTCTTGCATCATCATTCTGATTAATTTTAGTATAACAAGCCAAGAAAACTGTAGTAATTGTTATATTCCAGCATGAAATGCATTTGAAATTTTCACTTCGTTATAGTTTCTTGGTGTAAAAAAGTGTCCAAAGTTGGATGACTAATAAAAATATAGCAATCCATATTACTAGCTTCATAAAAAAATACCGTATTTTCAAATCAATATACAGACATTACTTTCACTTCAACATAATAAAGCAGAGTATATCATTTTTAGAAACTCTGAAATATACTTTTTCGGGATTGGATTGTTAATCCAGGGACTTTGTATTATTGCAACCAAACAATCACTAAATATCATAGTTAATATAATAGAAAACCCATGTGATACCGTATACCCTATCAACAATTAAAAGATACCCTACAAACACATGCACATAGTTTAACATATATATTATGGTGTTGGGGCGTCAAAATCTAGTAACGTGATTGTTCAACTTGTTACCATTTACGAACCACGTTAATTCATCCTTCTATTTTGTTTTGTAGAGATGAGTCTTTTTGGTCCATAATTATTTACAAGTTTGCTTCAATTTCAAATGGTAAATTTATCATTGTTTTATCAAACGAGCAAACGAAAATTCGATCCATGAAAAAAAAATTCAATATCAAGGAAGTGAGTAAATATGCCTGTATAAATGATAATTTCATTTTCTATTTGTCGGGTATATCAAGCAAAATTAAAATTTACAGAGTTATAATTTATACTATAATACGAGAGCTGGCGAGGGAATGTCGATGTCCCCTCGTCCGGACCAATATCACCACAGAAATGAACAAACCGGGGCCCTATATAGTGGATGTCTCACCACCCCGGCTCATCACCAAACGGGGTGAAGCTAGGCCGGCTCAAAGAAGCGTACTCGATACGCTTCACCAATTAATGCTGCTGCCCCCTTTGGGGGACCCTCCTGACGTTTCATCGACGTGGCCCAATCACAGGGCACCTCCAGTGGGCCCCGGGAAAGGACAGTACCCTTGTCAGAGTCATAAATGTCTTGACGCCGTTGGATCAACATCTTACAGTACAGTAATCCAAGGGCTATTACGCCTCTGATCACACTATAAATACCCCCACTAATGCCACTTAGTGGGGGACGCACAAATAGAGAGAAGAGAGATAAAGCTTAAACAACCCGGACCCCCTGAACACTATCTATACCACTCGATACACCGACGTGTAACCGGCCCGGTCCCTCACCCTTTATTATATTCCTACTTTCAGTTAACCCCGATACTGACTTGATCGTTGGAGAGGGAAAACCCGATAACAACTCCGGGCCCCTGTTCGTTCCTTGTGCAGGTACGTAGACCACCTGGCCACCGGAGCATACCTGATCGCCTCGGAAGATCGGAGCCAACGCGAAATTGATTAAGCCGAGCTTGGGAAGAAAATCAAGCTCGCCAAGAGCTCACTCCGTTACAACAAGTTTATGTCTATAGCAATACAAACATTAATTGAAAATACAATTAAACTCTCAAACTATCAGAATTCCTATCAGTCGTAGGAAAAGCAGAAACAAAAAACACCTCGTGAAGTCCTGACAGCTCCATCTTATACATGATTTTTTTTATTTTATTTTTTGAAAAATTATCTTATACAGTATTGAGTATTGTAGTAACTTCGAGTAGTTCCAAATTTTTTGCCTTCCTGTCCTCGACTCACCCACAACTAGACAAACCTACAAAACACAGTTATTATTCATTTACTCATCTTCTAATTTTTTTCTAAAAACCTTATCCTTTGTTTTTGATATTTAATAAGACCAACTGCTATGACTAGTTTCGGTCCGGTCCGATTTTTGGTAAAACCGAAACCGAAACCGAAATTAATTTCGGTCCGGTTATTTTCGGTTTTCGGTTTTCTGAAAATGTGAACCGGACCGAAACAAACCGGTTCGGTTCGGTTTCGGTTTTGGTTCGGTTTCCAGTACGAAAATGCATGAATTTATAAAATTTATTTTTAACACAAAAATCCAGCTTTTTCCAATAAAGCTACAACCAAACAATATGTTTTCATTCATAAAAGTCCAAACATCCATAGTTATAACTAATCATTTACTAAACATCCATAACTTGTGTAATGATTTACTACTTTTAATAATTATGCAAAAATAAAAATGCAAACAACAAATGATATAACAGACTAAGAAAATATTATAATTGCAGTAGCTGAAAATTGGAATCAGAGAAAAAAAAATGCATATTTTTGCCCTTATAACTTATAAGTATGTTTTCTCACAATTGGATCAGAAAATTTCGTCTTATAAGTATAGATTCTCACTATTGGATTAATCTATGAGAGAGAGAAAGAGAGAATGGGGGCTAAGAAATGAGTGATAACTAATAAGGATAGCGGCTAAGAAAAAGTCTTAAAAAATATTTATATTACTGGTCCTTTATTTCGTTTGTTTGTTTCTTTATTTAACCAAAGAAATTAATTTGTACATGTATAGTATAAAATTAATTAGTATATTTTTTTGGTTTTTTCGGTTTTACGGTCTTTTTCGGGTTTTTTCGGTTCGGTCCAGTTCGGTTTCCGGTCTGGGTCGGTTTTCGTGGGTTTTTGTCCAGCCCTACCAACCGCGTAGCAATCTTGACTATTTGCTTAAACCTAACATATTTTATATATTTTAAGAAACCGTTTACATTTACACAAAATTCTAATTTTCTTATTAATTTTCTTATAATAATGTTTTTTTTATTTGTTTATTATCATTTAATAATCATAATAATATTTCAACCATAAAAATATGGATCACAAGATAATTTCTTACTATTATATTATCATATGCATTCCTTATATAAGATGGATTTTGTGTTTCCTGAAATTTAGTCAATTTATAAGGATTATGATACATGTCACTTTTTATACCATAATCATCAAATTTTAAATAAAATTATGGTTTGACGTATCAGATGCGGATGGTCTAACACTCACTTTGGAGGTAATCTGATTCACATACGTTATAAATCGAATTATGGTAATGAACGTGTTATACTAGGTGTCAACCACTTGGATCAACCAGCTTCTTCTTATTTAACGTTTTAAGTCGATCAATAATATATTTGATTTTTCAAATCAAAATAAAATAAAAATATTGACAAATGACGCAGGCTAGCCACATCCACCGATAAGTTTGTTGAGTCTAAATTTGTTTTTTTTAATAAATAGAACTCTAAATTTGTTTTTATTTTTAAATCAATTTTCAAATTCTCCTACAAAAGTAATAAAACACACACACACTCCACTCACAAGCTCACTCACCAACCCAAAACACAAAATACACAATGGCCGATCCACCACCAAACCCCAAGACCAGTAGTTACATAACCAGCTCAGACCTCAAAACCCATAACAAACCAGGTGACCTATGGATATCAATCCACGGCCAAGTTTACGATGTTTCCTCCTGGGCCGCACTTCACCCAGGAGGCACCGCACCCCTCCTCGCTCTTGCAGGAAACGACGTGACCGACGCTTTCCTCGCCTACCATTCCCCTTCCATCTCCCACCTTCTCCCTCCCCTCTCCACCAACCTCCTTCTAGAAAAATACTCCGTCTCGCCCACCTCCTCTGACTACCGCAACCTCCTTGACAACTTTCATAAACTAGGCTTGTTCAAGTCCAAGTCCCATACTACCATGGCGACATTCGTCGCCATGGTAGCCTTGTTTTTTATTAGTTTGTTTGGAATATTCTACAGCGACAATGTGTGGGTGCATCTGGCTAGCGGAGGGGTCATGGGGGTGGCCTGGATCCAGAGCGGTTGGCTGGGTCACGACTCCGGGCATTACCAGATAATGTCTACCAGGAAATGGAACAGGTTCGCGCAGGTCCTGAGCGGAAACTGCCTTGCTGGGATTAGTATCGCGTGGTGGAATTGGAATCACAACGCACACCACCTCGCCTGCAACAGTCTAGATTACGATCCGGACCTCCAGCACATGCCCTTCTTCGTCGTGTCTTCGAAGTTTTTTAACTCCCTTACTTCTCGTTTCTATGGCAGAAAACTGACGTTTGATTCAGTGTGTAGGTTTCTGGTTAGCTACCAGCATTGGTCGTTTTATCCGGTCATGTGCTTAGCTAGGATCAATCTGTTTGCGCAGTCGTTTATGTTGCTTTTCTCGAGTAGGAAGGTGCCCGATAGGGTTCAAGAGATTTTCGGGATAGGCGTGTTTTGGGTTTGGTACCCTCTCCTGGTTTCTTGCCTTCCTAACTGGGGCGAGAGGATAATATTTGTGGTCGCGAGCTTTTCTGTTACGGGGATCCAACACGTGCAGTTTTGTTTGAACCATTTCTCGGCAGACGTCTACGTGGGTCCGCCAAAAGGCAATGACTGGTTCGAGAAACAAACTGCAGGGACACTTAACATATCGTGCCCTTCGTGGATGGATTGGTTCCATGGCGGTTTGCAGTTTCAGATCGAGCACCACTTGTTCCCGCGTTTGCCTAGGAGTCAACTCAGGAAGATCTCTCCTTTTGTGAGGGATATGTGTAAGAAACACAATTTGTCTTACAACATTGCGTCTTTTACAATGGCCAACGTGTTGACGCTTCGGACGTTGAGAAATGCGGCCATTCAGGCTCGTGACCTTTCCAATCCGGTCCCGAAGAACTTGGTGTGGGAAGCTGTGAATACCCATGGGTAGTACTGTTGGTTATTTGGATGGCAGTTGAAGCTTTTATTCAGTTATAATTGTGTACGATGTGTTATCCTGATTGTCTTCCTAGGGGCATATACACCATGATACGATCGTGCTGGTAGGGTTTTGCAATGTATTTCTTTCTTGTTATTTACATTTGTCGGATGGGCTCAATTCTGGCTGTGGCAAACCATTGTTAGGCTGTTCTATTAGAGTGCCAAAACATAATGTAACAATCTACTCTACTACTCCATTTGATCTGAGAAATAGAAAAAGTTTGATGATGGCTTTTTTTTCTTCCCTAAGGCTGCTCGATTGTTTGATTTGTTAAGCCACTTAGCCACCCCATATTATGTCTCTCTTTGCTAATTATAGCAGTTGTTGAAGCATGTAAACAATATCATCATACTGGATTATCTTAATGTCCTTTTAAGCGGGTATTATTATTTTGTTAACTGCTCTTCTGTTACTTCCATGAGCCGTTAAACTAACGCTTTGATCAATTCATCTCAGTTTCCAATTTATGTTCCTTCGTACATTCCAAGTTCTGAATGCATAATCAGGGCTTTGATTTATGTTCATACTAATGCCTAGTTGATATTAGTAAGCAGACCCCTTGAAAAAATACGATACATGGGAAGTATATTTTAATTCTATTTTCAGCTGCGCCTATCTTGCCTCGTTTTTTCTTCAGAAAAGATAAATTCCGTTTCTTGATCATCTTTAACAAATAGGGTTCTTGGGAAACTTTACCTTAATCGCGTAGCCTTTAGCTTCGAGCCAGATCAGCTTTTTAGAAATTGTATATACTTATTCTTTCGAGAGAGATATAACTTAAAGATGGTTATTCGTTTTCAAGGGAACTTACGTTTCTTCTCGATTTCCCTTGTTGGACCTATTTACGCTTGATCTTAATTTGTTGATTCCTCATGGAAGTAAACTATAGAAAAGGGAAAATATTTAAATGCTTTGGTATCAATAACTGCACATATTATTTTGGGGAAAATGATCACTTTGAAAATGTATAAAGGCGTTGTAGAAATTCAATTGAGTATTGTTGTTGCGATTTTAGAATGTCAGAATGGTCACTCGCATAACAATCTACAGATGACGCTGTTGTAATCTGAATAGAGAATATAGAATAGGAAGTTCGTATTTCTGTAAGAAATTATAAAATAAGTGGTAAGATAGATGGTGGTCGTACAATACTTTCTGATAAATTTCTTAATCATTTATACAATGTAGTATTTGAAAAATGGAACATATGTAGTATTTGTTCGGGTTTTAAAAATGTTAGAACTTCACTTGACGAGTTCTGCGGCCCTCTTCGAATTAAGACCGACAAACTCGCAATGTTTCTGCATTGATACCTGTTTAAATACAGAAAGGTCAAACAAAAATAGATTCTAGGTGATTTCATCACTAAATAATAAAACCAAACTGGCTTTTGATAAGAATTAAGAAGAGGAAAAGCCAGAAGGTTTATCATTTATGCTAGACTCTTTATATCCATCAAAATCCATGATCCACACCCTTCATCATTCTTGTTATGATTCTCATTTCCTGATTTTTTTCCATCTAAACAAAGAAGTTGAGCCTTTTCTGCGATTCCGTAATAACTTTTACTAAATGACCTATGTTGATGATATTCAGAGTCTCAGACCAATATTTGCGACAGCGTAACTAGAACAGTCAAAGGCCAATTTATAGGTGATGATTCTCCACTAGCTATTGTCCCAAATATCGCAACAGATCAGAAAGATATATATGTAGGTCATGAAGCATGTCAAAAAGAGATGCTCCATTTTTTAAAAATCCAATTGCATACAGAGTCATTGAGGAATGGGATGAAATGAAAAAACCCTTCGTGTTAATATTGACACGAAGGGGGTTTCCATAGTGGATGAAGCTGGGTAGAGGCATAGAGGAATTAATGTCCGCCGCTTTTCCACATTACAAGACATATGGTGCAATTGAGTTGATTACGGCTTCAAGCTGGTTGATGTACATGTTGAGTGGCAGACATTAAGGTGTCTTTTCTTTACCTCTAATTCAGCATAAGAAAAACCAACGCAGAACTTCAAACATCAAACATATTAACACTTCGAGCGAAGAAAGTATTCCTTAAACACCAACCCCGGCTGGAAGTGGCTTACTCAATCGCACCAAAAATGTAGTCATGAGAAAAGATGGCAGACGTTAGTTTCTCCAAATTTATACAGTGCATATTAAAATTATTCCACTTATATCTTCTCGTGAAGCAAGGTGTGTTTTAGCAACTCATTTTCACAGTGGCAACATAAAAGTAGTAATCTTTTCCAATTTTATAAGGTCATCACCATCAGCGTGGAAATATTCCTTTGCGTTGAGGTGCCATTCCAGCCATCGCTGATTGGAAAGGAAGTTGCTGGCATTCACGAGACCGCTCGCGAATCGATCATGAAGAGCAATATGGATATCAGGAAAGACTCGTATGGGAATATTATACTTAGTGGTGGGTCCGCTATGTTCCCAGGCATCTCTAATAGGCTGAGCAAGTGGTAACCCCGTCTGAGAAAAAGAACATTTCGTTTACTGGCAGGTCTATATTTACTTCTCTTAATGCATTCCAAAATATGTAGATAACAAACGCATAATATGATGAATTTGGCCCAGTTATTGTTCACGGGAAGTTCTTTTAAACATAAATCAATTTTTATCCTTGGTTTCAGTCTTTTCCCATTAAATACTTGGTAGTTGGTGTATTCATTTGTTCTCATGTAGTTATGTTTGTGAATGTTATGTCAAGAAATGATATGAAACTAACATTGTACTATCACAAATCACTGGAACTGGGAACTGTTTAAGGCTTTTTATGAACTAATTTGGAGAAACAGAGGAGAGAAACTACCATGATTTGGCGAGAAACACGGAAGAAGAGAAGCTAGTAGAGGGAGCCTTCATTTTATTCTCATCAAAGTGATAGAGGGAGTTAATATACCTCTATAACTTAAATCAAAGGTCTAAACAAATAAAGAGCCAACAAATTAGTACCCAAGACAAAATTAAGTGACCAAACAACTCCAACGAAATTAATTTAGTGTCCTATTGTACCCATTTGAGTTCCTAAAATGTGCATAATGTATAGATTTTCAACACAGTTTCTGTTCTTTCTGCTATGGTTTACTACATATATTGTTAACATATTTCAATTTGTTGATATATTTATTTTTACTCTTCATTAAAGCTTAAATTCAACATACAGCTATGAACCTTCTCCCACTATACCTTACTCAGCACTATTTTAAACTGACTACTGGTGCTAGAGTATTAATTTGTTCGATTGCAAATATTTCCACTAGAAGGTATCTACAAACAAGTAAATTATGTTCTCAAAACTGGTCTGATTCCACAGTCATCGCGTTTCACAGTTTTCCAGGTAATATAAAAGCGATGATGCTAAAGTTTATCTTTTTCTTTTTTTTTTTTTATCCTTTCTTTGGAGATAAAACCTACGAAACTTCGCAGGCGACAGGGTTCGAACCCTGACGGTGAGCGTGATATACTCGGGTAACAAGCACATGGCTACCAACCACTTACTCTGCTAAGGTTTGTCTAGATACAACGAATAAGCTATGTTTAAGATTGGTCTAAAAAGACTGCTTAGGTTTATTATTAGAGAAATTATTTAGTTCCCTTGAAGGACTCATTCAACCTACTTTAAACCCGCACACTTATTATTGTGTAATTAATATCTTTAGTTAAGTCCATCTGTCTTTTTGTTGGTTTCTTTGTGATATTATCTCTTGGTACTTGGAGCCAAGTCATTTAGCAGTTTCTTGAAATAATATTCATAAACCTGGTGTACAACAAAACCTGTCACATGGTCACTGCAAAAAAGGTTGTGGACAAGGTTTTAAAATCGGTGTATCTGAAACCGAAATACAAGTTTTAATACCTAACTTATTCCATCTTTTCAGATTTGAGTTTTGAATCAAGATCTTTCGAATTGAATCAAGCTTTTTAAAACAACGATTAGAAGTATTCCCTATGATATTCGGAATTAAACAAATTTCAAAATCCAAAACATGTACAATGATTTAAGGAGTTGAAATGCAAACAGGAATTACCAGACCATAATGGTTTTAAATTCAACAGTTCTTTTTTACCAGGGAAAGAACAACTGATAGTGATGATCAGTGCCTGCTTAGGGCAATTGTCAAAACAAAAGCAGCTAATTTGAACCATTACGATAAGCCTAAATGACGTTATGCAGTTAAAACTTGAAGCCGAAAAAGACAATTTATACATCTGCGGATAGCGCACTTGGAGCATTTCGCTTAAGTATGTGGCAAATAAGGCACTCAATAAGCCTGTTGAAGAAATTAGAAGAAAAAAAAGGCTCAACCAAACTTTTCTATTTCTCAAATTGGACAGAAACTAAATTGTTACACTTGTATTTAGGCTTAACGATTCGACACAAATCAGTTACTTAAGCCAATCTACAGATGTAAATAACAAGAACGAAATACAACAGAAAACGTTTGATTATCTGGTGATTGTGTATACCCCCTTAAACGACAATCACGAAATTGAAGCTCCAATCGCAAAACACATAGTCAATTTCACCCGACATTTTTAACAGCCTCCCACACCATATTCTTTGGGATCGGATTAGAGAGGTCCCGAGCCTCAATGGCTGTGTTTCTCAGGGTCTCAAGCGTCAACACATTTGCTTTAGTAAAAGACGCAATATTGTAAGTCAAATTGTGTTTCTTACACAAATCCCTCACAAAAGGAGAAATCTTCCGAAACTGACCCCTAGGCATCCGCGGGAACAAGTGGTGCTCGACCTGAAACTGCAACCCGCCATGGAACCAATCCATCCACGCTGGGCACGATATGTTGAGTGTCCCTGCAGTCTGTTTCTTAAACCAATCGTTACCTACGGGTGGCCCCACGTAAACGTCAGATGAGAAATGGTTCAAGCTGAACTGCACGTGTTGTATCCCCGTAACGGAGTAGCTCGCGAGCAAAAACATTATTCTCTCACCCCAATTAGGAAGGCAAGAAAGCAGGAGCGGAAACCAAAGCCAAAAAACCGCTAGTCCAAGAATCTCCTGCACCCTGTTCGCCACCTCCCTCCTCGAAAAAAGCAGTATAAACGACTGCGCAAGCATGTTCAGCCTAGCAACACACATGACCGGATAAAACGACCAGTGCTGGTATTGAACCAAAAACCTCGACACACCGTCGAAGTTCAGCTTCTTGTTGTAGAAACGAGAAGTGAGGGAATTAAAGAACTTCGGGGACACGACCAACAAGGGAATGTACTGGAGGTCAGGGTCATACTCCAGACTATTGCAGGCAATGTGGTGCGCATTGTGGTTCCACTTCCACCACCCGATGCTAATCCCTTGGAGGCAGTTTGAGCTCAGGATCTGAGCGAACCGGTTCCATTTCCTGTCAGTCATTATCCGGTAATGTCCGGAATCATGACCTATCCATCCGCACTGGATCCAGGCGAACCCCATTGCCGCTCCACAAACCAAATGCACCCACGGATTCTCACTGCAAAGCACCCCAGTCACAGAGGAAACCAACATAAGTATCATAATGACAAAGGTTGCGTAGGCAGTGTGGCCCCTGGCACGAAACATGCCCATCTTATGAAAGCTGTCTAGAAGTTTGCGATAGTCAGAAGAGGTCTCGGACACGGAATGTTTTTCTAAAAGGAGGTTGGTGGAGAAGGGAGGGAGGAGGCGGGAGGTAGAAGGGGGATGGTAAGCGAGGAAAGCGTCGGTCACATCATGTCCTGCAAGGGCGAGAAGGGGAGCGATGCCCCCCGGGTGAAGCGCAGCCCAGGAAGAAACGTCGTAAACTTGACCGTGAATTGATATCCATAGGTCACCTGGCTTGTTATGTTTTTCAAGTTCTGAGCTGGTTATGTAGATGGTCTTAGTCATGGGGTTGGAATTGGTGTTAGTAGGTGGTGGTGGAGATGTGTTTTCCATTTGGGGAAAAGGGATAAGTAACGTGGGTTGAGTTTGTTTTGCAAGTGTAAGCAAGTGACAGTGTTTGTTTGGGATTATATATATATATTTACAGAGGGGTGTTATTTCATTAGTATTTGTTTTTTTGTAGGAAATATTAAAAAAAAGGGTGGTAGGGGGAGATACGTTATCACTTTATCACGTTATCAATATCACACAGATACAGTGAGGCAAGTATACATTGGAAATTTGGAACTACTTGAAAATATCTTATTTGATTAGAAAATTGATAGTTTTTTCAACTTTGCTTCTCTGTTATTTGACGGTGTTTAATACGTACGTAGGGAACTTTAGCTTCAGTCATTGTTGCCTTGGGGGTCTACTTAATAAATTAATTTTGATAAAGATGGAATTACTGTTATAAATTAAAAAAACTTATTACAATTTACAAGAAACAAGAGGGTTTCTTTGTTTGTTTTTTCCTTTCTAGGTACTTGAAGGACATTTTCCATGTTACTAAATTAGGAATTTAGCTTTTGTTGATTGTTGGTCTAATTTCATACGTTTGAAACTAGTTCGAAAATTAACGGTTCAACACAAAGCTTGTTTAAAAAAAATGTTGACTTTTTTTCTTTATTGAGGGGATTCTCCATTGTACAAGTTAATTAAAATCTCGTCCTTGAAGGAAATTTTACTTGTTAGTATATTAGGAATTTAGCTTTTAGTGATTGTTGGTCTAATTTCGGAACTTTGGAACTACGAGTAGTTAGAAATCAACGGTTCAACACAGCTTATTTTTAAAAAAAATGTTTCTGCTTTTTTTTATTGAGGGGAATTTCCATCGTACACGTTAAAAGCTGGTCCTTGCTGGCCTACTGAACTGCTTTAAAATATTAGATTCAAGGCATTATTTTTCCAATTTACGTTTTCTTGACTCTTGAGGGACATTTTCATCCTAAAAGCTTAAATTTTGGTCACTGTTGGACAATGTATAAAAAATATAGAACTAGTTTATATTAAATTGATTTAAGACGTTGCTTGCTTTTTTATTTTTGTCATTTTTTGTTGGTCACTTTTCCAGCTTAGTCGATTAAGCTTTATGCGTGGAAAGTCTAGTTAGTTTCAAAAATTTGGAAATATTTAATAAAAAGAGTATTGTTATGGTCATCCAAAAATCTTACCCGTTGACGTGACGGATTATATAGACCAATTATAATTTAAATAAAATATGTTTTTAATATCAAAATAAAACTAATTAGTACACATAATCCGTCATGTTAGTATGTAAGTTTTTTCGTTAAGATTTATGGGTACCAATATGATTTCTCATTTAAAATTTTCTGGGGAATGTCACACGTTTGAAGCATGCAAATGTTGTAGTTATACAGTTGTCTTTTTTTTTTTGATAATTTAAGGGTACCTGGCATTTGGCAAATATAGAAAATGAGGCAGATTCGTTTTTCTCTTGGATAAAAATTGAATGGCTTCTTTTTCAACTGCATATTTTATCGTCTGGTGGATTTTTATTTAACGACGTGGACTCAGACACTCAACACACTTAGGTCTTGTTTGCTAGAAGGATTATATTCATATGATTATTATATTCATGGGATTAGACTTAGTTATCATGTAGATCCACAAGTCATCTGTTTGTTTAGGCTAAATGAGTTGGGATATATAATCCAATTAGATATCAATGAATAGCATCATTTCTAATATCATGTATAGGTGGTATTAGAATTAGTGAATGGTGGATTAGGCCTAAAATATCTCTTAGGACCACATTTCTGTCCTATAAACTATTTGTTATCTATTGGTTTGAACTAAATAATCCTAGTTGATTGTTAAGAATTGAGACAGATTTAAGTTTACAAGTGAGGTTGCAACCTCAGTTGCAACCACAATTTCAACATGCTGTTCTGCAGGATTCTGTCAAGTTTTGTATTTCTGCATTACTATTCTTTAATAATGTTTATTTGTTTTAAAATATGCCGGATATATTCTCATATGTTCTTAAAAGATTTAGTTTGTGTATATTGAGAATATTAAAGTGATAAGGAAAAATATGTTAGCTAAAATATATAAGTAGATTAGTTTATATAGATATGTTTCCTTTAAATTAGTTAAACTAGATCTCTATTTTCATGTAAGTTTTTATCAATTAATTCAATCTATGTTACCTATCAAAATCAGTATGATCTATTTTAGAATGAATAATATATGGAGTTAATGTTTCAAAATATATTCAGAAAGATTTTATCCAAAAGATACTATCTTATATGTTCCTTATTTTAGGAAAAGACTAACTCCTATTTCCAAGCTAGTTATTAACATGTATTAACTTATCAAGATTGAGGTCAATCCTACGCTGAAGTATCTCGTGCAATATGAAAAGATTGAAGTCAATTAAAAGAGTCAAAAGCAATCGTCAAGATCTTGAAGAAAGAAGATGTTTATACTCCTATAAATAGTTGATAACTTTGCGTGTAAAAAGTGTGTTCTAAATTATAAAGAATTCATTCTTGAGAGAATACACCGTGAGCTTTTAAATGAAAAACAATGGTGGGATGTCATTGATATTTTGAGTGATAGTTATAAGGTAGGAGCAATAAAGATATAGGCAGAAAAATGTAGAGTGAGTCTGAGAGTTTTTCATTAAGACTTAAATCTTATATTGTAAGCTTTTATAATATCATAATCTGGGTGAGTGCCCCGGATACGTAGCCCAGTTGGGTGAACTCCGTTGTTAAATATGCGTGTGATTTAATTCAAGTACATTTAACTTTACTGTTCTGTCCATCATTATACTTAGGTTCCAACTGTGGTTGCAACTATACTTGAAACCTAACTGCATAACAGCAACTAGAACAGCGGATAGGAATTTCAATTGGTATCAGAGCTTCACACTAGATATTACTTAGTGTGGATCCTGTGTTCTGGTAAAGATGGACTTAATGAGGGAAGGAAACGCGTTCAACAAACCACCATTGCTTGAAGGAGGAGTCAACTATGGAGTGTGGAAAATCAGAATGAGATCCTTCATTAAACAGCAAGATAAACAAGCATGGAAGACTGTATTGTATGGTTGGGAGGTTCTAACTGTTACGGATGGTGAAGGTGAACTGGTCTATGTACCTGAAGATAGATGGTCTGCTGATGAGGACAAAAAATCAAGTGCAAACTCAACAGCAATAAACTTGATCTTTGCTGGTGTAACTCTCAGTGTGTTCAGGTATATCTCTCACTGTGAAACTGCCAAAGAGGCATGAGATATTTTACAAGTAACATTTGAAGGAACTGTTAAATTAAAAGCATTTAAACTTCAACAGTTAACTATTCAATTTGAAAATTTAAGAATGGAGGAAGACGAAATCATTGAACAGTTTAATGGTAGAATTTGTCAAATTGCCCATCAAGCTGGGACCTTAGGTGAAAAATATAGTGATGCTAAACTTGTAAAGAAAACTCTAAGGTCTCTTCCAGAAAGGTTTGAAATTAAGGTTACTGCTATTGAAGAATCAACACACTTAGATAATCTAAAACTTGAAGAACTTATAGGAAATCTAAGCACTCATGAGCTAAAAAATTTCAAACAAAAGAGACCAGAAAAAAGAATAGCCTTTCAGGCTAAGAAACTTCAATATAAGTCTGTGAGAAAATGAGTGATGAAGAACAGCTGGCCTTCTTTGCGAAAAAGGTTTACAAAAAATTCTATAAGAAAAAACAGGATGATACTGGAACATCCAAAAACTTTCAGAAAAGAGATGATCAATTTAGGCCAGAATCTAGGTTTAATAATAATTCTAAAGGGAAGTGGAATCATAAAGAGAAGGATGATAGAGATTATCAGCCTAGAGAAATTCAATGCAGAGAATGTAGAGGTTATGGTCACATTCAGTCTGAGTGTGCAAATACTTTAAAAAGGAACAAAAATGCTTATATAACCACTAACAGTGATAGTGAATCTGAAAGCAACAGTGATGAAGAGAATGAATCTAACTTTGTTAATTTTATGGGAAGAATCATTGAAAAAGAACTTGTGTATGAAAGTGACTGTGGGTCTGTTTCAACCCTAGTTACAACTGCACTTAAAACCTATAGCAGTGATGAGGAAGAGCACTCTGATAAAAATATTACTCATCAGTATCTTGTCCTTTATGAAAAATATCAATGTCTGAGTAAACAATCATTGATCATAAACAAACTTAATGCTAATCTAAAGGATGAGGTAAAAAATCTCACTGAGCAACTCAACACACAACTGGTTGAGTTAACATGTTGAATGTGTCTGCATCAGATAAGTTAGATGACATGTTGTCCTATTGTAGAGGCTCTAAAGATAACAGTGGTCTGGGTTACTATGGTTATGAAAGCACTGGAAAAACTACTTTTGTTAAAGCTCTAGTTAAAGCTGAAACTCATGTTTATGACAATAAGTTTAGAAGTACAGTTGCAATCAAGAAAAAACTGAATAATTTTAAGGATAAATCTACTTTTGGTTTAAAACTGTGTAACTTTTGCAAAAGACCTGGACATCCAGAAATCAGGTGCTATTTAAAAATGAACAGAAAGTATATTTCTCAGAAAAACTGGTTGGGCTCTTGCTATCAAAAGATGAACTGGGTCTGGAAGGTTAAAATAAAATCTACCTTAATTGCCAACAATAAAGCTGTTATTACTTCTTTAAATGATGTTACTACTAATGATTGGTACTTTGACAGCGGTTGTTCTAAGCACATGACAGGTACTGCAAGTGCTCTAAAAAATGTCATTAATCTTCAGGAAACACTGTTGTGTTTGGAGGTGGAGATACATGTAAAATTATTGTGTTGAACCATGGGTTCAATAATTGATTTTGATTATAAGTTTGATTATGTTTTTAATGATTTTATGATTTCTCTATTTCGATGATATAACGCTTTGTTTTTTCCAAAAGTAGAAAATGTAAATTTCAGAACGTCAGAAAGATAGAGCACAGAAAAATGAAGCCACAGGTTCAAGCGGAACCAGAATCGGAGCTAAAACGAAGAAATTACAAGCATTCAAAGTAAAGCGGGAATACTGAAGAAACGACCGATCGTCTAGACAAAAACGATCGATCGTTTTTGGTCCAAATTCTTCCGGAGAGATCGTTATAAAAATGATCGATCGACTACAGAAAACGACCGATCGTTTTCTGAAAACGACCGATCGAAATGCAGAAAACGACCGATCGTTTTCTGCAGATTTCAAAAACAGCTTTTCAGCTTATTCTGGGGAATTGCTTAAACCATTGGATAAAAACCCTCAACCACTACCAACGGTCATACAGACCTTTTGGTCTACAAAAACAGCCAAATCCCTCTCCCAAAAACACAAGAACATCATCCTTCAACCTCTTTCCATCCTACACACCTAAAATCACCATTGGTGAGAAAAAGCTCAAAAAGAGGGAAATTGAAGAGAAAGCAAATACAAGCTCAAACCAAGATCGAGCAACATCAAAATCACAAATTAGCTTATTTAGAAGCAATCAAATTGTGAGAGTTGTTTTAATTTCAACAATTTTGTAAAGAGCGTTTTATAAGCTCATTTGTGAGTGAGTGTTTGGGTAGAAGCTTTTAAGCCAAAGTGTTGGTTAAAAGTTCTAGGTTAAACACTTGGGTACTCATAGAGTGAGGGGGAGTCATTGACTCGTAGACGTGTTCGCTTGCACTTGTATCAAGATTAGGAACCTCGGGTAGAGGGTGAGTCAATCGATTGATTAAGCTCGATAGGATTTGTAATATCCGAAAGAAGATTTTTAGTGAAATACTCGGTAGTACCGAGGAGAGGACGTAGGCCGTTTGCCGAATCTCTATAAATCGCGGTGTCCTTTTCTTTCCCTAAACTTTTACTTTTCGCAACTTATATTATTGCTTATTTTCTTGCTTGCGTTTAGGACTTCTACCATTTCATTAACGTTATTAAACGCTTAAGTTTAGAATTGCAAAAAGCTGGGTTGTTAGTTGCCATTAAGTTTAATTAGGCGAAAAGCGCCAAAAACCTTATTCACCCCCCCCCCCCCCCCCTCTCTAAGGTTTAGCCGCACGGGCCAACATATTGGAAAATGAATCTTAAACAAACCTGAAATGCCTGAAATTAATGATGTATTTCTTATAGATGGTTTAAAAGCCAATCTTATCAGCATTAGTCAACTGTGTGACAACAAGATGCCTGTTAAATTTAACAAATATAAGTGTCTTATTACTAATCTAAATTATAATTTGGTCATGACAAGAGTTAGATCAGCAAATAGCTGATATATTTTTGAAAAATCTGGAAAAAAAAATTACCTCAGAATAGGTGCAATCAAGCTATTACTAACAATGTTGATATTTGGCATAAAAGGCTTGGTCATGTAAACTATAAAATCTTGGATAAACTTGTTAAAGAAGAATTGATAAGAGGTATTCCCAAACTCAGTTGTAAAACTCAAGGTGTTTGTGGTGATTATGCAATAGGTAAACAAACAAAGAGAGTTCACAAGAGTACTAGTCAAATCTACACTAAGAGAGTCCTAGAACTTCTTCATATTGACTTAATGGGTCCTATGCAAACTGAAAGTATTGGTGGTAAGAAGTATATTTTGGTAGTTGTAGATGATTTCTCTAGATACTCTTGGGTGGTGTTTTTAAGGGATAAAACTGAAACTTTTGAACTCTTTAAAACCCTTTGCTTGAAACTGCAACTTGAAAAAGGTTCCACCATTGGTAAAATTGTTAGGATCAGAACTGATCATGGAACTGAATTTGAAAACAGCAAGTTTAGCAATTTTTACAACTCTTTAGGTATAAGTCATGAGTTTTCTGCTCCAAAGACCCCACAACAAAATGGTATAGTGGAAAGAAAGAATAGAACTATTCAGGAAATGGCTAGAGTCATGCTTAATTCTAAGAAACTTGCCAAAAGATTTTGGGCTGAAGCTGTTAACACTGCATGCCATATTGTTAATAGGATTTATATTACAAAAGGTACTACCATGACTGCTTATGCAATTTGGAAATGTAGAAAAACTAATGTCAAGTATTTTCAAGTATTTGGGTGTGTTTGTTACATTCTTAAAGATAGAGAATATCTTGGAAAATTTGATTCTAAGAGTGACAAATGGGTATTTCTTGGATATGCTCAAAACATTAGAGCTTTTAGAGTCTTTAATCTGAGAACAAATTGTGTCATGGAATCATATAATGTGATACTTGATGATTTAAAAGATGTTGATGAGACTACAAGTGATGATGAAGAGTCAGGAATTACAGGAAAAGAAACATGAGAAATTCAGCAAACAGGCAGTCCAGTAGTGGTTGGAATTCCAGTTGCAACTGAGGTTGAAACCCAGAATACAACAGATTCTGAAGAAGAAGAAGAAGAAAGATCTCCAATTCAAACTACAAGCAAGTATCGCTATGTAAGGACTCAGAAAAATCACTCTCTTGATAGTGTCATAGGAGAAGTCACTTCAGGTATGAAAACCAGAGGTAAAAGAAGTGATGTTGTTCACTTTGCTTGCTATACTTCACAGTTAGAACCTAAGAATATAAAAGAAGCATTGGAAGATAGTGAGTGGATTTTGGCTATGCAAGATGAGCTGTCTCAATTTGAGAGGAATAATGTTTGGACATTAGTACCTAGACCTAAGAGTAAAAATATTATAGGTACAAAATGGATCTTTAGGAATAAAAGTAATAAAGATGGAATCATTGTTACGAATAAAGCTAGACTTGTAACTCAAGGATACACTCAAATACAAGGAATAGATTTTGATGAAACTTTTGCTCCTGTAGCAAGAATAGAATATATTAGAATGCTCCTCTCACTTGCTTGCTTATATGACTTTAAGCTGTTTCAACTTGATATTAAAAGTCCTTCTTAAATGGTAACATTCAAGAAGAACTTTATGTTAGTCAACCCAAAAGATTTGAAGATCCAAAATTCCCTGAACATGTTTATTTACTGAAAAAGGCTTTGTATGGTTTAAAGCAAGCTCTTAGAGCTTGGTATGACAAGTTAACTAAGTTCTTAATTGAAAAAGGTTTTAACAGAGGGGGAGTTAATAAAACTCTATTTACTAAGAAAACTACTAAGGATATCATCATTGCTCAAATTTATATTGATGACATAGTGTTTGGATCTACATCTGATAATAGAATTGTTGAATTTATCTCTGATATGAAGCATGAATTTGAAATGAGTGGTGGATGAGAATTAACTTACTTCCTAGGATTGCAAGTTAAACAAAATGAAAATGGCATTTTTCTATGCCAAAGTAAGTATGCTGATAATCTTGTCAATAAATTTGATTTAAGTGATAGTAAAAAGAAAAGAACTCCTATGAGTACTACTTTAAAATTGTCTAAGAATGATAAAGGTAAGAGTATTTGCCCTAGTCTCTATAGATCTATGATTGGAAGTCTTCTCTATTTAACTACTAGTAGACCAGATCTTTGCTTAACTGTAGCAGTATGTGCCAGGGATCAGGCAAACCCTTTAGAATCTCACCTTCTGGCTGTCAAAAGAATTTTAAGATATATAAAAGGCACTATTCACCTTGGTCTATGGTATACTAAAGATACAAACCACTTTCTTGTTGGTTACTGTGATGCAGATTGGGCTGGTAATATAGATGACAGAAAAAACACTTCTGGTGGTTGTTTTTATTTTGGAAATAATCTTGTTTCATGGTTTAGTAAAAAACAAAACTGCATTTTTTTATCAACTGCTGAGGCAGAATACATTGCAGCTGCAAGTGGGTGCACTCAACTTATATGGATGAAACAAATGTTAAATGATTATAATATTAAACAAGAAGTGTTAACTCTGTTTTGTGATAACAAAAGTGCTATAGATTTGGCAAAGAATCCAGTAGAACATTCCAGAACTAAACATATTGATCTAATACACCATTTTATCGGAGAATTAGTTGAAGAAAATAGTTTAATTTTAGAACATGTTTCAACTGAAAGACAATTAGCAGATATCTTCATTAAACCCCTTGATACAAATAAGTTTGAATCTTTAAGAAGTGATATAGGGGTATGTCACTATAGATCTAATTGAATACTCTTGCTATGTATGTCTGTTTTGAGTACTTTTAATATATTTTATTTCTACGGTAAGTCTTGATTGAGCTATGAAGTTTTTGTCTTGAAAAAGCCTCTAATTGATATCTCAAAAACAGATGTGGGGTAACTTGTCCTAAAACCTCTCTGGTAATAGAGTTGCAAGCACAAAGTGCAAATTTTATAAGTAGGTTGCAAGCTCAGTTGCAAACCCAGTTAGAACCTCAATCTCAAATACATAACAGATCAAGTGATTGTCTAAAGATTATCATACTGCCTATGATAATAATCATAGTGATTAAAACAAATGAAACGCCAAGACAAAGTCTTGAAACTTTTGACATCACTTATACTCTTTCGTTGCTGAGGTCATCAATCTAGTTTTTGTGCAGAGGAAAAACAGATTTGCTCAATATAGCTCATAGACTTAATCTTTATTATGGATATTCTATGATAAATGTATCTTCTTGAGTAAATGGCTAGAATCTTGTTTTCAAAGTTCTATATCTATATATTATTGCTATCTTTATCTTGAAAAAAGTCAAAATTATCTTTAAAACTTCAAATGCTTAAAATTCGAAATATTGGATAAATCTGTTTAATATTGGAATGTATATCTAAATTGTTTGCTGAATTTAGCTTAATAAAAACAGTATCCTTCTTGATTTATTCGTGTTTCAAAATTTCCATAGTTGTTACAAGGTTAGTTTCTATTTTTTAGGAAATTTGTTTCAAAAAGAGATTTGGGTATATCTTTTCTATTATTTTTTTAAAAAGATTTGAGCTTATCCCAAAATACTAATCTAATCAGAACCTACTCTATCTCTCTATCAAAATTAAAAACCCTAATTTTTTTTTTCTGCTAAACCCTTCTTCGTTGTTCCAAGTCCAGTTGCAACCTAAGTTCCAACCATGTCTTCTTCTTCTCCTAGTCAATCAAATCTCAACTATGAAGATGACAGCACTCTTAGAGACTTTATGGATCGATCCAAAACTGGTACAGGTTCTAAGGCAAAGGTAAGTGAAACTTCTTATACCCATCATAGGAAACGTAGGGTTAAGAAACGTTCTCGTAGAAACCTACAGAGAGATCCTATCTCTATTAAATATGTTTATGACACTCTTTATAACGAGGTTGATTCCAGGTTTTGGAATGGAATTATGTCAGACAGGTTTGGTAAACTGAGTCATAGGGAGATTCATGCTGAAAAGCAGTTAAATTCGGCTAGCTATAAGAACATTCAGGTACATGTCGAAAAATTGTTAAAGGATGTTGGTTTAGAGAAGACTATCAGCTATCCTGATTCTTATTTTCCTGAGTTAGTTAAGGAGTTCTATGCTAATTTAAATGTTGGTGTGTTTGATGAGGGTGATACAGCTTATGGGAGAGTGTATGTAAGGGGTCTTACTCTAGATTTTAATCCTTATTTAATCAATAAGTTTCTAGGTTCTCCTAGTACTTCTGAAGGTAGTGTTGATTATGACATTCATGCTATAGCTCTTGCAATTACAGGCGAGGAAAATCAGTTTGATGGAAATTCAATTAAAACTTCTTCTCTAACTCTTCGTGCTACTGTTTTGCATAGAATTTCTAAGTTTAATTGGAATCCAACCAAACAACCATCAAAGCTTACCAAGGAGATGGCAGTCTTTATCTATAGGATCATGTTAAAAATACCCATTAACTTTGGTAATCATGTGTTTAACCTAATCAAAGACTTATGTGATGTCAAGGCTCCTTCCATACTGCTACCCTTTCCTTTTTTGATAACTTAAATTATTCTTTCTCAAGTTGTACCCACATCTTCTATTCATCCTATCCTAAACTCCTTTGAAAAACTTACCAAGTGTCCTCCTGCTTTATACATCTCTGCTAAACTTCTAAACGAAGGTCATATTAATGACATAACTGGTGAAAAGGGAAAGGAAAAGGTGTCTACTAGTGCTGCTCCTAAGAAGAAAGGGGTTAGATGGTTTCTGTTACAGCAACTGGCTACAAATCAAGAGAAAAGAATTGAGTTAGATACTGCTGACTATGAGATCAAAAATTTGCTTGAAAATCTTAAAGAAAGTGACAATGACAGCAGTAGTGACAGTGGCTACTCTCTGAGCAGTGAAGAAGATGAAGACATCATCAAAGATGAACCTGTCTCCACAAGAGCTCCTTACTCCAAAAGGCCCCTTTAAAACCTAGTGTGTTCTAATTCTGACAAATAGGGAGAGAATGAAGTTTATGAGTTCATGTTTATGGTTTGATTTCAATTTCTGTTTCTGCAAATTCCGTGTTAAGACTATCTTGTACCAGTATTTTTGGCCTTATGTTTGTTCTGCAATTTATTTCTGAATTCTGTCTTTTTTTGAAATTTGAATATGTTCTGAAACTCTGGTGAATGGATAGTTGTATGTGTTTAAATGATGTCTGCTATTCTAACTTGCAGGGGGAGCTTAAATGGTTAACTCAAAAGCACTGAAAAAATATACAGTAAAAGACTGTGTTAGCTAACAAATTTGCAGGTGGAGTGTTTTACATAAACTTAGATGATTTGTCAAAACCAATGACAAAGGGGGAGATTATTAGGACCAGATTTCTGGCCTATCAACTATTTGTTGTCTATTGGTTTGAACTAAATAATCCTAGTTGATTGTTAAGAATTAAGACAGCTTTTAAGTTTACAAGTGAGGTTGCAACCACAGTTCCAACCTGCTGTTCTGCAGGATTCTTCCAGTTATGTATTTCTGCATTACTATTCTTTAATAATGTTTATTTGTTTTAAAGTATCCAGGATATATTCTCATATATTCTTAAAAGATTTAGTTTGTGTATATTGAGAATATTAAAGTGATAAGAAAAGATGTTACCTAAAATATATAAGGAGATTAGTTTATATAGATATGTTTCCTTTAAATTAGTCAAACTAGATCTCTATTTTCATGCAAGTTTTTATCACTTAATTCAATCTATGTTACCTATCAAAATCAGTATGATCTATTTTAGATTGAATAATATATGGAGTTAATGTTTCAAAATATATTCAGAAAGATTTTATCTCCAAAAGATACTATCTTATATGTTTCTTATTTTAGGAAAAGACTAACTCCTATTTCCAAGCTAGTTATTAACAGGTATTAACTTATGAAGATTGAGGTCAATCCTACGCTGAAGTATCTCGTGCAATATGAAAAGATTGAAGTCAATCAAAAGAGTCAAAAGCAATCATCAAAATCTTGAAGAAAGAATGTGTTCTAAATTATAAATAATTCATTCTTGAGAGAATACACCGTGAGCTTTTAAATGAAAAACAATACTGGGATATAATTGATATTTTGAGTGATAGTTATAAGGTATGAGCAATAAAGAGATAGGCAGAAAAATGTAGAGTGAGTCTGAGAGTTTTTCATTAAGACTTAAATCTTATATTGTAAGCTTTTATAATATCATAATATGGGTGAGTGCCCCGGAGACGTAGCCCAGTTGGGTGAACTCCGTTGTTAAATGTGCGTGTAATTTAATTCAAGTACATTTAACTTTACTGTTCTGTCAATCATTATACTTAGGTTTTAACTGTGGTTGCAATTATACTTGGAACCTAACTGCATAACAACAAGTAGAATAACGGATATAAATTTCAATATCTATAAAGCCCTTTTATATGTGTAAGTTTGACATTTTTTTTGCAACCTTACGTTTGTAATTTTAGTGTTCATTTTGTTGTAGAAAGTTGTTGTAACCTTTTAAAACCTTTTCTTTGCAGTAAATGAAAAATAATTTTTTCCTTATTTTTTTGGGTTATTTACATCATGACTTCATCTTCATAACACCTTCATTTATATGAATTATGAACTTCCAGTTTCGTTACCTGGAATGGAATGAAAATGGATAAAGTTTATAAGGCTGAAAATGAAAAATTATCTTACAATCCCGAACATAATCCAAAACAAACACGGTACTAACAGTCTCATTTCAAAATTTTAATCCCATATTTGTAATACAGCGCTTATTTTCGTTGTATTTGTAATCCTATCGAAAAAAAGGAAGGGACCCTCCAATATTTTTTTTTGGCCTTTGATCATATCTAATATTTAATGGGTGTAGAATTAAAAGTAATAAAACTAAAAGAAAAAAAAAAGTACCCATGGGCCCGTAGGATTCAATTTCATCTCCTGCAAAAATAATCGATCTATCTCTTTAGTCTCTCTTTCCAATTATATTCACAAATGACCACAATTAACACGGTTTAAACACAAATTCCTTTGACAAAATAGGCACATAACATCATAGACAAAATAAACAGTTAAACAATTAAAGAATTGTTGATGATTTATTAAACTCGTCTAATTTAACCCGATTTTTGGCAATACCCAATAAAAAACTATAATTAAAATGATCAGCCATACTAAGAGCAATTAAACAGAAAATTGCTCAACTAGTTAAAAAAACGTTATATGGGTAAATATCATACGAGTGTTTCAATGGATTTGAGCTAGTTAATTAAAATTATTATTAACAATGAGGGAGGCGTACATTTTTTTTACCGATCGATGTAGATTTCGAAATATTGATAAGGGTAAGCTACTAAAATACATTTAGTGTATTGTATTATCGGCTTTTAACAATTTAGGTACTAAACTACTAAAGTTAACAATTGACGTACTGGATTATCATAATATTCACAATTCATGTACTACCGTTAATTTAGTTGGATGAAACTTAATTTCACTTTTTATTTTGGTTATATTGTTTGTAATTTGTATAAATTTAATCCTGTCTTTTTAAAACGTTACAATTTACAATGTTTCTACTAAAACACATACATATATAATAATTATCTCATTTTAAAAAATATATTATTTGACTAAATTTTCTTTTATTTTTTCCTAAAATAAAAAAATTATAATTTTTATTAACACTTTCTCTGAAACGAAAATAAATTAAGTTTAAGATTTATGACACTCGAACAAAAATTATTTAAGACCACATCACTATTTGAATATTTTCATGAAAAAAAGGCAAAAATATTGTTATTTTTTTTCAAAAAAGTACTAATTTTTTATAAATAGAATATATTTGTTAAGTATTTATAATTTCTTTTTATACACAAAAATCATCTAGAATTTATAAATGCATTATATTATATATATTTTTATACATACATTAATATAACATGTATATATTTATATATGTGTGTGTGTGTTATATACACACACATATATATAAATATATAATATAATTATATATTTTTGAATTTATAATAAAAGGAGAAATTTCAGAAAATTAAAAGTTAAATTTATACAAGTTACAAATAATAAGATTAAAGTGAAATTAACTTCCATGCAACTAATTTAACATCGGTATTTGAATTGTGAACATTATGATAGTTCAATACGTCAATTGTTAACTTTGTTAGTCTGATACCTAAATCGTTAACAATATGCAATACAATACACTAAATGTATTTTTTTTTCGATTAAATATATCTATAGAGGATGGTATGATTAACAATGGACAATTTTATTTTTTCTAATTTGTGGGTGTTTGATGAGAGTCCGTGTTAAATGGAGGAAAACAAGGGACTTTGGTTTATTTTGTTTTATAATTTGTTCATTGTTTTTTTTATTGAAGCCTATGGGTCCATGGGGATTGGGGACAAATATGATCCAAAGGTAAAAAAAATTCATTTGGATGATGTAATACAAAAATTTAGGGGTGTATACGGGGCGAATTAAAGCAGGCTGATATCAATTCTAACTCAACTCATAAAATAAATAGCGGGACGGATTTAGATGGATTAATAAAATTTAAATGTCAACCAAACTCAACTCAATCCGTTACAATTAAAACCACAATCCAAACCAACCCGCAAAATAAATTGCGGGTTGGGGCGGGATTGATTCTTAAATTTTTAATTTGGTCATTTATTTTTCATAGTTTGTATAATTAACCTAAATTTTAAAATTAATTAATTTTTTCAAAGAGAAATATAAATTAAAACCAATCAAAATACGTTTAGAACATTCGCGAACAAATAACAAAACTAAAATATAATAAGAATGCAAGGTTGGTATCTTGCACTACACACAATGTATATATAAATACTAGTAAAAGTTACCAACACGTTATGTGTGAGACGCGTAGTGGCATAAATTTTGTAATATATTTTATTTTAAACATAATATTAAGATTTGGTATCATTTATTATAGTTATGCAGGTTAAAACGAATTGTTATTTAATTTAGGCTACATCTGTAATTAGAAAAATATAGTGAGAATAAATTGTTAATTAATTAGATTAGGTAAATTGATAATTATTAAAATAAAGTGAGGGTATTTTTATAAAAATTAGGCAAAATTTGACAGGCTAAACTTTTCTTGAGTTTGATTATATTAATAGTATGATATATATTTATAATTATATATATATATATATATATATTACGGGTTTGAAACGGATTGTGACGAATTAATCAATGGTTTGAAAATCTCAACCTAACTCAACCCGCAAAATATATAGCGGATTGGGACGTTATTTTTTTTACACTCAACCCGTCCTAATGCGTACGGGTTGGGTTATGAGTTGGATTTTCGGATTTTTTTATTCTCAACCCATCCCCCACCCCTAACTGGTGATAGCCTGATATTGAAGTCTGACATATATTTGATGTAAAAGCATTCACATCAGACTCATCGTAAATTTACTTCTATAATAAGTGAGAATATTATTTTTTTACATTTAAGTAGTCATTTATATTTTGCATGATTTTTTAATCTCACCAAAACTTACTCTCTATAAATATTTAATTAGTTTTAGTATTATTTTTTAATAATAAATTCTTTTTTATAGCTAGTAGAAACACAAGTGGTAATATGGGGTTCAAACAATATTGATTTTTAATGTTTTATGATAACAATTTCATCTCTACTTATGAAAATAGATAGCGGCACTCTTAAAAAATAAAGAGTTAATTATGAGATACGATAATTTTTTTCAAGTTAAACTAATTAAATATAGAAAAAATAAAATTTGATCAGATAAATACCAATGATGTAACAACTTCACTAAATGGTACAAAAACAGTACTCCTCCATAATTTAAGAGGACGAGGGATGTTCCTATTTTTATTTTTCAATTATTGTTGGCCAGGTATCATAAATTAAGTACCTAAATGGGGAGGGAATAACTTTATTTACAGGGGAAAAAAAAACATTGTATCTGTGAACAACAAGTAACGATTAAAATAATCGATTTATACTCGAAAATATGAGATAATACAAAAAGACCAAATTAACATTTTTTTGCAAATAAAATAAACATTCAATCATTCAAACCATATTTTATGGGGGGAAGTAAGAATTAAAATATAAATCAATGAAAAAGACATCAATTTAAGAAAAATTGATCAAATGTTTAAATTAAGTAAAAGGTGTCCCTGACCGTGTAAAACACGGTTAGAGAAACTGTATTTAGGTATGGATTGTCGGATAATTTGATCGGACGATTCAGATGTAAACACAGTTTTTCTGACTGTGTTTTACGCAGTCAGATACCCCATTTTCCTTAAATTAACTACTACCAGTATTTATTGTCAATTTCCTTTTACTTCTTTGATACTCGTCTTGTTTGCTGTGTAATTTTGTTTGCATCATATGAATTCGTTGTCACATTTTCCCTTTCCTTTATTGGAAATTTGTATATGCTTTTGTTTGACCAATTCTGTCAAAACCGTAACTTTCCCGTAAAGATGTCCTTCTTTACGTCTGCATCGGCTTTAATTTGTTGAGGAAATTCATCACCGAGCAAGATGGCAAACTAGATGAGAAGCCGCCACATTTGCCGGTCTCTTTAACTTTGAGACATTTTCTTATTCAATGACAACACAAGTAGGTACAGACTCATTCATGCAGGTTATTTATTTTAACATGTCTTATGCTTAGGCATGACATTCCGGTTGGTCTTTTCTCGAAAGTTTGTATTTGTTTTTGTTTTTTAAACAGAAAATTGGGCCGAGCCCCTTTCAACAGAAGGGGAAGAGATGACTCAGAGGAGATATGGGAAAAAAAACAGCTCCATTGCGGATGCCATTCTTTGGAGGCACGACTCCGACAAAGGGGAAAAAACGTCCGGTGATGCTTTGGAATTTTAAGTTCCTTCAGATTTGAACAAGTCATTTTTTCTTATATCAAGCTATGCAATTTGAACAAAAGTGGTTGGTCCAAGTAATTGCTACCTGAGAATACCACGCTCACCATCAGAGTTTGAACCCTGGTGCCTGTGAATCAGGTTTACTTCCAAATGAGGGTTTATGATTATAAAAAAAATCTATACAATTTGAGTTGGCTTCTATTAGTTGTGTTCCAAATATAAAGTAACGCCTGTAGCAGATACACATGTCTCTTAAATCTCAATGCGTAGAATCTGTAGATTTGAAGAAAAAGTTCTGTGAAACAAAAAGTTTATTTTATTTAAAAAAACTATGAAGTGGTAAAAAGGTTAAAAGACGGGTAATATTACGAGGAAAAAAGAAGTACATAAGAGTTGAGACTAGCTCAGCTCCAGGGCATGAGAGGCGGTGGTAGTCCAAACAAGTGGAGGCAGTCTGGGTTTTCATATTATTTTTCAATGACAATCCACATGCTTTTTACTTTTTACTTTTTACTTTTTACTTTTTACTTAATAGTTGTTGTGTTGCTGACCAACCCAGACCCACTGTATGCAAAAAAAAAAAAAAAAAGATATTGGGATATAAAAATCAATGACAATTCATGTGATTTTCATGATACAATAGGCTCACAAATTTCTATGAAATATATTCAATTTAAGTATATTTGTTTTTCTAGAAAAATGTAAAAATTAGAAAATGGGGTTCTCATTTTGGTGACCTTGAGAAATGTTCGAGAACAAAAAACATCAATACCAGACAACAAGACGTTAGGTTTCGAGCAAAATATTCGATGAAAAGCAATTTAAGAAATTTTCTATGAGCTCCGACAAACCTTTGACACCAGCGAGTTTTCATGCGATCTGAACATGGTATATAGTTACTAGTCAAGACTCACAACACTATTTATTAACAAATTGGATCCGCGCTTATACTATCCTATATTTTGATCAATAGCACAGAACGAAAGAAACAAGCAAAACACTAAGACAAATAAATGAGATCCACGGAGAAGACTTATCTCAGCACGTGCATGAAAGAGAGCGTTTTTCCTTCCGCGTTTTCCTTTCCAACACACCCATCTTCACCTCCATCTTCATAATGGTTTACTTGATCTCGGTACATTGATCAACAGACGCAATGTCCCTGGCCAAAATACTGGCAAATAATCTTATAAGCAATCAAGATCACTCTGGGCACAACCAAACTTTATCTTTGTTTAACATTGAGATAAGGTCTTCAATAGATTTCTTTTTATAAACCATTTCATTTTAAGCAGACATGGTGGTGGGAGACATGATATACAAGTGCAAGAATGAACTAACTCAGAAGGATTTATTAAAAAAAATGGCAAGAGGGATAAACGTAACGTAACATCGAGACGATTGGAATATTGAAGGTGATGAACACATAATTCACAAGAGCATCAGAAATAAACACATTGTGAGCAAATATATCAGTTCATGAACAAAAAGAAATATTCATGCATGCATCATTATAAAAAAAAAATGGTAGCTCAGGGAGATAACAACTGGCAAAACAATTACTCCAAGCTAACAAAAAGCAAGATAAATTACATCAGAAAAATTATCTTAAAGTACAACGACCAAGGGAGCAGAGGTTGTAGGTACTCTCGTAACTAGTACCTTGACCACTTCCTCTCTCAAGCTCTTTTGCCTGATAGTGGAGATGATTGGTATTCTCCTCAAGAAATGTCTCACTCTCGACTTTTCTCTCATCCAGTTCTTGACTGGGATAAGTATTCTACGGCCTACGCAATCAGAGCCTCATATTTCAGCTCAGTTTCATCTCTTATTCTCAAAGGCATCCCTCTGAGCTTCCATATCAGCACACTCGTCCATCAGAATGTCGTTGTCTGCTGGAAATGCACCATAGTTATGGAGGAAGCCTCGAAGCATCAAATTGATTGGATATGACCCACAATGGAGGAAGCCTCCATAGGGCTCCGGTGTGGGGGTGCTGACTGACCCATAAGTAACGCTCAACATCACTAAACCTGAGCATCCCCAAGCCTGATGCGTAGGTGGGGGACTTGACTAGCCAATGCTTCAAATTGGCTATTTAATATATTGTTATCATGGACAGATATAGCCATAGTCGATGCAAAACAGAAAGTAAAGAAATAAGATTGATTCAATATTAGAAATATTGAAAGAAGGATTCAGAATTTATAGGATAGGAAAATGGAAGTTTAAAGGCTGCACACATACCAAAATAGAGCATGCACCAGAGTGACTAAAATCGCCAGAATAACGCTAAGAAAATTGGGGTTTAGATGCAGTTTTATTTAACCATGTAATTGAAAAGCTGCAAGCGAGAACACGTTGAAATGAAGGCTAAATGGAAACATTTAATTTTATATAAACGTATATGTGCATGCAATGAAAGAGAAAGATGGTCTGAAGCCGTATCAAGTTCAGAAGCAAACTGAGTGGACAAGTACGAAATCAAACCAATGCGAAAAAGAAATTGGACAATCTGAAGTCTTATCAAATTTAAAAGCCATCTGAGTGGGAATCTGAGACCCAAAAGTTCAAGCAAAAAATAAAAACAAAACATATCTAACAGCCAATAATAGTCACCTCGGACTGACAAATCAAAACTGATGAGAGTAGGAGCAGTTGGTAAACACAAAAATACAAGGACTAATTGAGACACTGTCTGAAGTAAAGTATTGTTAAAGGAAATGAGCTATCCAAGCAATTTTGCGCTCATCTTCACGTGACAGTTCACTGTAACACACAAGGGTTCATCACCATGGACGTTTATTTTGTCACGTGTCATCATCCTACGATATACAAGCTTCTTTAACAACATGCTGATATGAGCGTCGGAAGGTTTTCGGCCAGTCCAATCCGGCACTAGACTAACCTTTCAGGAGAGGCTGAATAGGTCCAAACTCTTTTTAGATCTTGCAAGCAGCTCGGAAGTACTAAAACTTGAGTCATGCTTGGCACAAGTCATTGACCCATAATCGAGGAAATGCAAATAGAGGACTAAAACCGGGTGCCCCTCGGGAAGGGCTCTTTCATTGGGAGCATTTGGTCACAAAATGCTTTAGATTGACATCATTTCAAACATAAAACTGAAAGGCGAAGATTGTTTTTAGCTGACAACTTTCAAAGAAGGTCCCGCCAATAGCCAGAATCTGTGGAGAAGTAAGGACATGGTCATACCACACTCCTCATTCGCCACCACTTCTATGAAACAGCCTTAACTACGCTATGTAAACTCTATAATTTTGTTCCATGTGATCTATAGATGAAATTACTCAACTAAGACACAAGGAACATGCATTCCTCTGCTCATAACTACATTAAAGTGGCATTCCAAGCATTTCACAGTTAAAATCGTATGCGTCAAATATTTAAAGCAAAATGTGTTACTTCATACTGGGAACTAAGATCTGTTATGGTTCCGGTTTGGTCGAATATTTGGCTAACACGAGGCTAGCCAATGAATTCATGCTATTAGCTTCTAAATCTAGGGCGAAAAGACTAGATGGAACCCAAGTTTACCTATTTAGTGGGCTTATGTTTGAGTTTCTATTGTTAAGTTAGGTGATTGGTCATCTCTAAAGTGGTAGTTGCGTTTGTTGGGTAAGTAGAAACTTTAACAAGAAACTACTGAAAATGTAACTCCACCCTCGGCCCATGTGCAACTACCAACTACCGCTATGATGAATTGGCATGGCATGTGATTTTAATTCTAAATTTTTGATTACCAAACTACCAACCACTTCCTTCCAAAAAAAAAAACTACCAACCACTTAAACCAAACCAAGCTATATCCACCTACAAACGCATTTCCACCTATAGAATTGACCAATAATATCTCCATTATTATCAAATAGTAACAGTCATTTCACCACTGTTCTAACTCCAGCTATGAACAAGGAAATCACACAGTCTCAACCTGCTCCTTCTAATAGTAATTAAAGAAAATAGAAGCACTAAATATTATAGTCATGAAACTTTGTTACTATTTTGGCCACTCCCTCTGAACAATTAGGGGAGAGTATCACTGAAAGTCTATTCTGTTCTGCGCAATTTTTGAATTCCCGCAAGACAGATTTTAGGCGAAAATCTAGCGCCTAATCCTGCCTAATTCTGCTTAAGCACCGCCTAATATGCTTAATCCCTCCTAATGTGCGAGGTTCTAAGTCCCTAATTTCCACCTAGGCCTCGTCTTCTTCCATAAAATGACCAAATATTGACCATATTAGCAAATGAGAAGGCAAACATGCACGCACATACAGGCAAGGGTAAGGAGCATCAAGTTTCTCAAAAAAAAAATGATACATGAGTTCAGAGTTAATTTCAAGAAACAGCAGTATTATACCAACAAACTGGTGCCAATTTTAGTCATAAACAATCAGCTAAATCTGAATTAGCAAAGACTTGGAAAATATTTGTCCACATTACTACCATTGTGTCAAATTGACCAAATTACATTTCACCTACATTCATGGGCACGGTCCAAAATTTAATAGAGTGATCTACTTCTTCCCCAAATGAAAATAAGTTGATTACACTAATGGTCCCCATAGTTTCAACCAAAATTCTGTGATACCACTTTTTTCCACTGCAATCCAACAGTCCCTAAATTTTGGAAAAAGTGACAGAAAAAGTCCCACACATTTGATTTTCCTTATAAAATTTTCCAACACTTGAAATGCGCACTTAGTAGAAGCTATCAAATAAGCGATCCACAAATTTTGAGAAATTTTGGTAGAACATTTAGTCTCACATATTTGATTTTCCCTTTAAATTTTTCCAAAACTTAAAACCATAACGAGCACCTACTAGAAGCTATCAAATAAGTGATCGTTTTTTTTCCATTGCAACACTAATTATCCCCAAATATTGAAAAATCGGTAGATAATATTGGTAGATAAATGTAGTCTCATATATTTGATTTTTCCTAAAAGCTTTCCTAACTATGAAAACTACAATGCGCATATCAAATAATGTTTAACCCTCAAAATCAGTCACTTAAATCTCATATCACCACAAAATTTAAAACCCAGGGACCATTAATCTTTCAACTAAAACCATGAGGACAAAATCGAAAGGCCAAAAAAATAACGGAACTAACCCATAAACTAAGACACTAATTACTTCACGACCCTTCGAAAACCAAAACCGATCACTTAGCACCCCCAATCATCTTCTTCTTATACCTAACGATCGAGTCCATCCTCTGTAGCTTGAGCTGGTTCTTGAACCTGTTTATAAAATCGTCTGCCTTGGCGTCCACCTCCTCATCTCCCTCTACAGCCTTCTTTCCCCTCCTCTCACGTACCGTAGCTGGTCTCCTGGCCTCCACCTCCGCCACATCAGCATCATGGGAATGCGCGGCGCGCGAAAGCTTCATGCTGGAAGACTTCTTAATCCTGGGGAGAGCAACTTCGCTGAAGACCTCGTCGAGGGAGCGCTCTACCTCTACTACGCCGACACTACAAAACAATGTTGATTTAGTGAGAGTCATCATACACAAAACTGTCACTAATTCGAAAGTTGTCGTAAATCTGTCACAAGTTGACTAACACTATGTTTGGCAACATATTTTTTGGTCCAAGATCATTTTCAGAAATCCACTAAAAATCTAGATTTTAAAAATCTGGATTTTTCGCATTTTTAGGCTAAAAATCTGCTTTTTAGAAGCTAAATAATCTGACGATCCAAACACCGATAACACCAACTTTTTTAAATCAAAATTCCAAAAACTAGCTAAAACTGCTTTTTTTAGAAGCTAAAATCTGACGGTCTAAACACCAATAACACCAACAGATTTTTAAAATCAAAATTCCAAAAACTAGCTAAAACCGTTTTTTAGAAACTAAATAATATGACTATCCAAACACCAACACATTTTCAAAAATCCAAAATCCAAAATCCAAAAACTAACTAAAGAAATCTGACAACAAACAGACCCTAAACTGTCACAAACTCGTCATAAAAACCATCGCTAGTAACCTCGTCACGAAAAATACCGTCACTAAATAATCTGACTGTCCAAACACCACAGATTTTTTAAAATCATCAATCCAAAACTTAGCTAAAAAAAATCTGATAACCAAACGGACCCTAAACTTTCACAAACCCTTCAGAAAAACGGTCTGCTCATAACCTCGTTACAATTAACACCGTCACTACCGAGACTTCTATTTTGTAGTGAATAGACAAAACCGTGACAAACCTTTGAGAAAAAGCGTCGCTAGTAATATCGTCACGTAAAATACCGTCGCTAATACCGTGAGTATTATCGGGGAGGGATTTGTAGGGGGAGAGGGAGAGGGAGCGGAGACGGTGAAGGAGGGATGAGGAGGGAGGAGATTTGGGATCGGATACGGAAGTGTTGGTGTTAGTGGAGTTAGTAGAGAGAGAGGAGGAGGAGGAGGAGGTGAAAGCGATAGTGGCGATCATGAGGTTTAAAAGAAGAAAAAGGAATGTGGGTGTTAACCAACTCTGCATTGAATCCCATAGTGAGATGGAAGATACTACTACTGAATCTACTTCCATTGTTGTAGATAGATACAGATACACACAGATACAGAGATACAGTGAGGGAGTGTGGTATAAAGATGTGAAGGTCACAAAACAAAAAGATGAGTTAAAAGTGAAGTAGATGGGACGGAGCCACGAGGGTTCCTTCTTTATTAAAAAAAAAAATAATTTTTTATAATTAATAACTCGATCAAACTTTGTCGGTGAACGTGATATATCGTTTGGACAACCAACCACTTTTGAACAATTAAAAATTAGTTGAAAGTTTGTTTTGTTGAAATACTTCATTAATTTTCATTATATCCGATAAAAACAATGTTATAGTAAATCTAATGGAATGTGTGTTTGGAACATATAAAATTGATAGGAAAATGAAAATAATTTATCGATAAAACATTTTTTTTTGTATTTGATTGGATAAGAAAACCAATGAAAAAGAAAGTGAGTGAAAATTTTGTGAGTGAAAATTTTGGGTGTAAAATGAGATAAACCATTTTACTTTCAAAATTGAGAGTAAAATGAAAGCTAATATAAAACTTGGGACTACCTATCTCTCTTTCGTTTTTTTTTTTCTTTTATTTTCTATTGATTTACTAAAACCTTACAAATACATGACCATAAAATGATTTCAAGTTAAAAAAAAATTACTTTTTTTTTTCGTGATAATTTTCGATTTTATAAGACACCTGGTGTTTACCATGCATAAATATTTCTGAACCTTAATATTCACCGCTTGAAATGGGATGAAAATATAAGGAATAATGTTTTAAAAGAAAAACCTATATACAAATTACACCTGGTCTACGTGTTTGTTAGATTAAGTGGGATTAGGCGATTATACAGGATTAGACACCAGACAAGCCATTTCTGTCTAAAAGTTGTTTTGCGCCTTTTAATTAGAACATTTAATGAATGAAAGAGCATAAGCTTGGAAAATGCTAGTCGGATTTTGTACATTTTTATGAATAGTTATTTGTACACAACGTCTACATTCTTTATGGAAGGAAATACAGTAAAAATTCAGTTAGGTTTTGTGGCATTTTTGTCATTACTACTTTCACAATAGTTATTTGTATATTATGTTAGTGAATGATTTGTGTGTATATCATTATCCAATTCACCAAATCCGTTCATCTAGCTCAATACACATTAATCAAATGACACTCGGCGACTCCCTCCATAAATATGTGTCAAAAAATATTATTTAATGTAAGTACTCTATGTCCATTTCTTCTTGTATGTCACGCGGTATTACACAGTACCTGTGTAGCACGGGTTTGTTTCGAAAATAATTTTTCAGAGTATCAAATACGGGTACGATGAGGCATTTGGAGTACCCCGGTATGCCGTTTAAAATACTGTTAACTTTGACCATTCCGTAATTGTATTGTTTATAGGCTAAGTTGGTTTTGAAGACTTGTAGTCTTGTACTACCAATATTGTTTTGAGGCTTCAATTTTATTGTGTTTCTCCTAATTAAGGAGATATATATACAAGTATGTAATTAATTAGTCTATTGTTTGGTGCCCACAAGATTGCCAACTGCCAAGGTAATTAAAGATGCAGCTATCTGAAACTTTGAAAGAACACAGTTTATTCAGAAACACCTAGTTTTATCAAAGCAAACACGATAATGCCTCACCGGTAAAATTAGAATGAATTATTTTCTCATATAATATAAGTTTTACATTTCATGTTACAAAACATATTATAACATTCGATCCACTCATGGTAAATTTGATTGAAATCCCTTGAGACTTAGTATTAGTGATAGTGGTACTGTGCCATTCAATATCTTAGTTCTACTTCATAATCACAAAACTAGAATAGATAACTATACAAATTATCAAAAATTGAAACCCGGGTTAAAAAGACCATACATCTGAATGATATACACCAAAAGAATAGGAAAAGGAAAGGAATACAGAAAAACTACTCACCCAGATAAGAACAATTAATCCTGGCCGTTAAAACCCACCAAAAGATCCCGATCAACTCATACACACACACACATTCATTCCGACATACACACACTCTGTAGAACGAAAGCACGATGAAGACGTGTTTAGTTTTTTCGCCTTATTCAGCTCAAAGGCGCACTTCCTTCGAACAATGGCTGGACACAAAATGATCCGACTTTATTCGAATGAGTCTTACCACAGCTAGGAATGTTGCAAATTTGTCTACCGACCATGCCGTTACTTCAATTGTTTGGTGACTTCTGATAGCGTGTTCTTAGAGATGTTTTTGACCATCCAAGGGTACAATGTTATCTAAACTTTTGTTAGAGAGAAAGGTTTTGGATGGATGTTCTCCTCTCTGTAGAGACTGTCCATTCTGGGTTTCGGATTCATTAAATTTTAGGCTCTTTCAGATTTCGGTGTCATCGTGTTCTGGGCGTGCACTTATAAAGTTCATGTATGTCACCTCATTGCCTCAGCTAGAATTTCTTTTTTGTCCCTAGGACATGTAATATAGTACTATTTATCTTTCATCTAGCCCGAATGTTTCAGTTTTAGACTTTTAGTATATCCTTCATGTAGCCGAAAGCAAAAACAAAAAGGGAGGATGGAAGAGAGGTGAATTAGCAACAACTGTTTACTGAACTTATCATCAATACAGTTGATCATCATATAAATAAGAAGCTGAAAGTCAGCTTCTGTCAAGAAGCGTATGTAAAACAGGAAACTTATATACATGAGAATATAAATAATGAGAAAGTAATCAATAAAGCTTTAACAGCTTAGTTGTAAATCTTATGCATTTGCAGCAGCTGCTTGTTCTTCACCCACCTGTGTGGCGGGAAGGAGAGTGCAGATGAGGTTGCGGTCTCCGTACACATTGTCCACACGTCCTGTTTATTGTAATAAATAAATTTCACTTAAGAATATAGAAGTATGAAACAAATTAAATATCGTAGAGTAAATTATAAGTGTGGACATCTTCCAAATTTGAAGTGTCTTCGTTAACAGGTCATAGTAATTAAACAAAATTAAACCTGATTATAAAAATAAGTTTCTTTTATCTTTTGTTTGTCTTTTAAGATTTATCCTATAATATAATTGAGGACACATTGTCAAACACAGAAAGATGTAAAAGCCCAATAGTCTTGCAAAAGATCTTTACCAAGTGAAATCCAGTAAGATTAATCATCACTTGAAATCATTAAATTATTTAATATTCTAATATTATTTGGGTATACATTTTTATTCCTAAAACTGTGCTTACGGTAGAAGACAAAAAAAACACAAAAAGCAAATAATGTTGAAGAAAATATGTTGAAAAGAAAACTGGCGTAATGCTTTTCTATATCATAAGAGTATTATTTTGCAGTAATATTAATACCTAATAAAATAAATAACGCACCTGTGGTAGGCCAGAACTTTGAAGAGCGGAGCCAAGAAGCAGGGAAGGCTGCATATTCCCGAGAGTACGGCTTTGACCATGTATCTGCCATCAGCAGTGATGGAGGATGTGGAGCTCCCTGCAATTTTTTACTTTTCTCATTAGTTTATCTGGCACTTCTCCATATTTAGTATAATTCACATATGTCACAGACAATTAAATCTACTAAATACGAATTTAAGTTGAGAAGTAAAACAAATTGTTGCAAGCATAAAGATGTACTATAGAGATATATTGACTGAGGACATCATTGTTGTTGTAGCCGCAGGGGAATAATCATTAGTCTAGCACTTGGTTTTCAACAATTTATTTACTATTTATGTTCAACATATATGGAGCTCAACGGTTTTCTCCTTTTATATGCATGGGAGCCAAATTAAGGGTACTCTTTCAACTGAGCTGATACTCTTGTGATGGGTAGTTATAGAGGGTTTAACATTTTTTTCCTTTTTATATACATGGGCGTCAAATTAAGGGTAATCTTTCAACTGAGCTGATAATCTTGTCATACTAATTTTGACCATATTTATGCTTAAAATATCACACGCTCCAACGCACCTCCTAAATTTTTACCGAGGGGACAAACAGACATTTAATAAAACAAAGTAGTATACTGGTAGTCTGGTACGCCTTTTTTCTCTATAGAAGTACCTAAAAATTGAATGATAATCTATTCATGAGGAGATAAATAGTTCCCTTTACCTTGAGGACATTGTTGTTGGCATCAGCTTTTCCATTCTCAATAAGAGCGATTTCTTCTCTAATTGATATTAATGCATCACAGAATCTATCTAGCTCATCCTGCAAAAGAAAATAAATTTCAAGAATTATGATGACAATGGATTGGGGAGGGAAAGGGAAACACTATAAATGTTGCTTTATACCTTGCTTTCACTTTCTGTCGGTTCAATCATAAGAGTGCCTGGAACAGGCCATGACATTGTTGGGCCATGGAATCCATAGTCCATAAGACGTTTAGCAACATCTTCAGGCTCTATCCCAGCAGTATTCTATTTTTTTACAAAAAAAGTAGAATGTCAGTTTTACATGAATGTGAGAGTTTAGGGATAAAAATTAAAGGAAAGTTAAAAAAAAGAAAAGAAAAATAGTCACCTTGAAACCTCTTAAATCGATGATAAACTCATGGGCAACTGTTCCATTGACACCACGAAACAGAACGGGGTAATGGTCCTGCCATACCAAAGCTAGAAAAATGAATACGTGGACTGATACAAGGAAATGTGAAATATAGACAGATCTAGTATACAGCACATAACATAGGTCTAACTGAACTCAAAGGATATTTAATTTACAAGTCAGCACCATAAAGTCGTATACCCTAAAAAATGTGTAGTTATCATTGAGAGAATTACACTTGAAAGAATTAAAAAGTTTCCCGACTGAACTAGGAGCAGCAAATTTTATTAAGTTACACTTTACAGTCCAGTTCCTGGTGTAAACTTCGTCTCGCAATCAAAAAGAATCAGCTAAAAAACCCAAGGGTTGAGGGTCATACTATTTACCTAGAACTTTGGCTATTTTCTTTAAAAGAATATTAAAGAAGTCCTAATTTACAAAAGATTACACTTCATGCACAAGAAAGAATGGGCACCTCTAGTCGCTTTGCCATGTAGTTTGCATTAAGGATAGCTATTTTTGATGCATCAGTGAGACCCTTAGATCCCATCATAGCAATGTAAGTGTATGAAATAGGCAAAATAAGTGCAGAGCCCCAAGGTGCAGCAGATATAGTCCCAAGTGGCTGGGCATCCTCTGGGTAAGGTATACCTCCAGTTGATATCTGTAGCACACAAAACAGAAAGGGGAAATAACTTAAATAACGAATGATAATATGCAAATGATGTCCGAACATTAAAAACTTCGAGAAAACATTTTCTTCATATGCAAAAGGATGTTTAAATATATATGGAAGGCAGATGAATGACAACAAGGCCCTGTAGGCAGGTGTTATAATCTTCAACCAAGTGGAATAAATTAATAACGCCATCACGTATATAGCGCATTCTCCTTAATTATAGATGAAACTTTAAGCATAAATACTATATGCAAAGCAAAATATTCAGTACGTACTCATCGAGTTAACAATAAAATAACTCGTATGTTTTATTTTTATTTTTACGATGAGCGTATCATTAAGCATTGTTGAGCAATAAACAACAAAGAAAAAGAAAAAGAAAAAAAAGAGTACAGCCCTGAGCATCACCGAGAGCACATACTTGATATTAAAAGAGATCTTATCCCCAGTTTTTTTTTATAAAAGAAACTCTCTAATTTCGTATTAAAATATAACTTTCCTGAATCACTATTCTCAAACCCTAAATAAGAGTCACACTAAACCCGCCTGAAAGGAGCTACAAACTGAAAAAACTTGATTCCAGGCTATCAATTATTAAACTAACAGAAAAAACTGATAACAAATTTAGTTGTCTTAGACCATTTTTTTCCTTTCTAATATCTTGAGGGACAAACATGAAGTGTATAATGGAAAAAATAACTGTTGGCAAGTGTATGCTTAATAGACGTTCTGTTGTGCCTTCGTTATGCTCAACTATTGTGTTTGTAAGTTGTGGCATTTTGTCCAGAATTTGGTCAACTAAATGCAACTCAAAAGAGTGTCTTTTGCTTCTATTGTGAGGATTAGATATACGACTGTACAGCAACTAAAACCACAAATGGGACTGACATGGTGGGACGGGGGTCAATTGATGAAAAGTAAAAAGAAAGTTATGCACAAATCGTGCTTCTCTTCAAAATGAAAACTAGATGGAATCAGCGGTCGAGACCAAAGTTGGACATTTCTTAAAGTCTGAAAAGACTGTAGGGATGGACTTTTAAGTATTGGGACAAACTTGAAACTTGCTAAAAGGTTTCGCAACCAAAAGTGGATTATTATATCAACATAAAATCTCAGAAATCAGCAGATTCTAATTAGTAGCAGTTGCAAAGAAATGGAAGTGCTTTAAGCAGTGGAATCCTCATCCATGTTGGATTTGCCCTTTACATAAAATCTCAATTTTTTTAATAAAAAACATACCACAGGATGCGATGGTAAGAAGGGTGCCAAATGTTTCTTCACACCAATGGGACCCATGCCAGGTCCACCTCCTCCATGGGGGATACAAAATGTTTTGTGCAGATTAAGGTGACAAACATCTGCTCCGATCCAACCCGGGCTGGTCAAACCAACCTATAACACACATGAAATAGTTTTTGAGCTTAATTGACTTTAAAAAAAATAAGAGGTAAAAGGATAAAGAAGTAACATAGCAAAGAAGTAACACAGCAAGGAAAGCATGAATTAGAAGTAACATAGCAAAGAAACGCAAAAATGTCACCAAACATAAAATACGTAAGAAAGCATGTATTAAAAAAGGTCACCTGACTTTAAGAAAAACAATGGAGCTGCAAACTATCAGTTGCGACCAAATAGTTTCTCTTTACAAGTAAAGAATAAAAAATTTTGAAATCTCACTCTTATTTTCTATTAAAATAAAACATGACTTCGAGGTGGAAGATCCTTTGCAGGAAAGTTATTACATAATCTACATGCTAATCTGTATAAACTGCGTCTACTTATCAAAGAAAGAACTGGAATTTTTATTTAGCAAGCACCCTAAAAGGCCAACACCTTAAACAATTAAACCAAATGAATGGATATACAAACCTGTGCGTTCATGTTGGCTCCATCCATGTACACTTGTCCTCCGTTTTCATGTATAATCTTGCAAATGTCATCGATTCCCTCTTCATAAACACCATGTGTAGAAGGATATGTAACCTGAAAAACAATAAGTACCAGAAAACCACTCGATAAACCTAGTGAGCTAAACATCAAAATTTGAAAACTCAGATGTGACTATGAACTAAAACGAAATACCATGAGGGCAGATAAGTTATCCTTATGTGCTTCGGCAGCTGCTTTCAATTCCTTAATATTGATATTTCCTTGAGCATCAGTACCAACAGCGACTATTTTCATTCCGCACATAGCAGCACTTGCTGGATTTGTCCCATGGGCAGAGACAGGTATGATGCAAACATTGCGATGATGGTCACCTCTTGCCTAAAGTAAAAACGACAATAAGTAATTAAGTATCATTGCTAAATACTTCCACCGCTGTCTTTTTGTGTGCTTCTTTTTGTAGCTATTTTGATAAGCAATAGATATAATCGAATAAACTTTTAACTTATTTAGAGCAAGTCTATGCTCGACAAATTATCTTCAATAGAGGAAAATTCCCATTCAAAGCAGACCAATTATTTTTGCTGGAAGCAGTTTTACATCCAAACGCTAAGGCTATACCACACTCGGAAGTCCAAATAAAGCTTAAATATGAAGCTAAGATTTATTAGTGGCTATTTTTTAGTTTTACCACTACATGCATTTTTTCCTTCTGCATAAAACAAGTATTGTAAATTTAAGAAAGCCAACTCTCTACAAAAAGTTATTTTTAAGCTGACAATTGGTTTACTTAAAATCGGAAAATACAAAAAATGAACTTTTTGAGACGGCACCAAATAACCTCTAATTCATACATAACATTTCATAAGTGAATGGCATAGGAGTAACCCAGTTAACAAATGCAAGAAATCCTCAAAAACAAAGAAATGTTATGTGAATTGCATAAAAGAAGATGAGGTCAAATACTAATTACGCTCCAGGGCCCTCACCCTTCTAATTTTCAGTAGCAGTTTACACAGTTTCTTCAAATAACAAATGTGCTAGATTAAAGCATTATATTTCACTTCTCCATACCTTGTGATATGCACGGATAACCATGAGCCCTGCATACTCGCCAGAAGCACCAGCATTCGGTTGGAGAGAAAACGAGTCAAATCCAGTTATGGTACAAAGCAAATCACCCAAATCCGTAAACATTTCCTGATTAAGAAAGAGGCACACACACGTCATTGTTTTATTTTATAATGTCTTAAAGCTGATCTTTAATAAGTTTGGCATAGAAACCGAAGCTTCACAAACTTGAAATTGTTCATAGGTTGGCTTACAAAAATTCCCGGTATTACCTGATAGCCTTCAGCCTGTTCTACAGGGGCAAACGGGTGCATATCACTAAAGTTGGGCAATGTCACTGGCATCATCTCAGTTGTTGCATTTAGCTTCATAGTACAAGAACCCAGGGGGATCATACTATGGCATAATGAAAGATCTTTGGATTGCAGTTTATGGATGTATCTTAGAAGCTCATGCTCCGTATGGCATCTGAAAATGCAAATGAAAAGATTCAGATTAGCTTCAAGGTACAAAAATCTGACGCTAAGATTAGGGGGGAGAGAAAGAGAGAGAGTGTACGAGTTAAATATCGAGTGGGTCAGATATGGGCTCTCTCTCACAAGTCCTGAAGGGATCAGGCTCTGAACCTCTGGTGCAAGCGACTCAGCAGTAAATGCCACCTTATAATTAACAAAATGGCGTTATGGCGTGTACATTTCATTAAATCGTTACAGAGATTGCAGAGAGAGATAACATGCTAACAAACACTGTCTACTAAGGCTTGGGTTCTTTTTCAATCTTTTGATGACAAACAAAACTATCTATATGCTAGATTTCCAGTTCTGAGTTTAAGGTTCACAACCTCTCTTTTTAAACCTTTTCTTTTTTGAAGTTTCATAAACACACACGTGATACTTTTCCTCTGAAATCAAAATAACTAAAATTTTCATCTCAAATGACTTCACATCTCCTGTTTTTTATGTGCTATTTTTGATAAGATATTTGCAAAATTCCAATAAATCAAACAATTACTTACAGGCTTGCCACCTGCAAAGACTTTAAATAGCTTGTCCACATCCTCTAAAGTGCTTGTTTCGTCAAAAGCAACTGTGATCTGGACAAAAACCAAATTTCCCAGCCAATCATACTGAAAACTAAAAAAAATAAAATATTAAGCACAAATATATAAATCTCCTTCTAATCCTTACCGTGTTCTGGTCCACAACTCGCAAATTCATCTCGCTTTTGTAAGCTGCATCAGCGATTGCCTTAGCATCAGCACATTTCACTTTCACAGTATCGAAAAAGGGAAGCCCCGACACTTCAACAGTTCCGAGTTTCTTTAGTCCAGTGGCAAAAGTGCCAGCAAGGCCGTGTACGCGTTGAGCAATGATCTTTAGGCCCTCTGGACCATGGTACACAGCATACATAGCAGCCATGTTTGCAAGCAGTGCCTATAAACACAAATAGTCATCATTCTATTAACATTTCTAAGCGGAAAAAGAACGACCCTCACAAAGACATTCATCATGATATCCTTTTCGCCACAATTCATTAGTTCTCATGAGATTTCAGATTTACACAAAAAATTCCTCTCGGAAATTTTGGGGTGACAATTATTTTTCAAAATACAGTTTCCTAATATAAAGGCTAGAATTTGCAACCTAATTTGCTCTTCAAATGGTTCCACAAATAGTACTACGTATAGGAAAACAACTACCGTATGCTGTTCCAAAAGCGTAAAAAAAAGACTTGCACAGGGGTGGAGCCAGAAATAACATTATGGGGTTGGACAAATCAAAATGTTATTTAACGGGGTTGCGAGACTCACATTTTCGTAAATGAATTATGGGGGTGTGAGTGCACCCCTTTGTCCTATATAGGAACCGCCCCTGGACACGCACACATCTAAATCAAATTTTCTCACAACTGTTTTCTACAGCAAATGCTGCACTTTTAAATGGTTCGGTTCCCCAAATAGTTGTATGTATGGCAACACTACTTTCTTGTTACAAACAATTTTAACAAAAGACACACAACATTTGTCTAAATCTAATACACAAAAATCAAATCTCTTCTATCAAATCAATTACTTCAACTTCTCAATGACCAGAAGCACAGCTAAACAGACTCTAAACAAACAAAAGAATGAGAAAAGAAAACCAAAAACAGGCTAATAACAAACATTTACCTGCGCGGTGCAGATATTGCTCGTAGCCTTATCCCTCCGGATATGTTGCTCCCTGGTCTGCATCGCCATCCTCAACGCAGGCTTTCCCGAAGAATCAACACTCACCCCGATAATCCTCCCGGGCATCATCCTCTTGTACTCCTGCGACGTTGCCAAGAAAGCAGCATGAGGGCCTCCATACCCCATCGGAACCCCAAACCTCTGAGCAGACCCCACAACGATATCCGCCCCAAACTCACCAGGGGGCTTCAACATTGTGAGGGCCAGAAGATCGCTCGCCATCACCACCTTCACCCCTTTGGAATGCGCGTTCTTGACAAACTCGCTGTAGTCCACCACCTCCCCCTCAGTCCCAGGGTACTGAACCAGAACACCGCAAACATCACCAGACTTGTAGTCAAACTTATCCAAATCCGCCACCACGATGTTTATGCCGAACCCTTCCGCCCTGGTCTTGCAAACATCGATCGTCTGCGGGTGGCAGTTACTAGCAATAATAAAAGTTTTCTTTTTCCCTTTCAAAATGTTGTTACACATAGCCATGGCCTCGGCTGCCGCAGTCCCTTCGTCGAGCAAAGAGGCGTTCGACATGGGCAAACCTGATAAATTACTTTTAAGTTATATCTTTGATTAGTGAGCTTGATATTTCTATTTAGAGACTTTGTAACCAAACAGTGGCAAAACTAGAACTTTTTTTCGTTATTAGGGGGGTGCTTATTATGAAGGTGACGAAATGCTAAATCGACAAAAAAAATACAGTATACATGTTAAAAGATCAGTTTTTTTCTCGATATGGGCGGTGCTCGAGTCCGTTTTAGCCCGTGACTAGTTTCTCCTTATGTTGGTTTAGTATTGGTTTCCAAGCAGCTTGTTGCTATGGATTGTTTATTTGAGCTTTATTGTATATCTAACTTAGGTCCGACTAAGGCGAGCAATAAGTACATGCTAAAATGGGCTATAATACCTCCCATATGAAGAAAATTCCATGTATTTTTCTGAAAAGTTGACGATTCTATACTTTCAACACCCTTATATTACAAAAAAAATATATAAACATGCAATTCAGCCACACCCACCTTGAAATACTAGTTCCGCCCCTGGTCCAACTTTTCAATTCTATAATATGCTTAATTACCCAAAAACAAAAAACAAAAAAAAAAACCTGTTAAATCGGTGATCATAGTCTGGTAATTCAGAAGCGACTCGAGCCTGCCCTGCGAGATCTCTGCCTGGTAGGGCGTGTACTGCGTGTACCACCCCGGATTCTCCATGATATTACGTAAAATGACAGGTGGCACCGCGGTGTTATAATACCTGTTTACACCAAAATTTTATACTTAACAATTACTACATATTATTAATCTTTACAGGTAAAATAATATATAAAAGTGAAAAACAGGTGCAAAATAGTACCCCATCCCGATAAACGACTTGAAAACTTTATTTTTACTGGCGAGCCTATTCATGTGCTCGGTCATTTGTCCCTCCGTTAGCCCCTCATCGAACTTCGAAAACTGCATTTTTTCGAGCCGGATAGATTTAGGCACTGTTGCATCGATAAGCTCGTCGATGGTTTCGAAACCGCAATATTGTGACATTTTTGTTTGGTCTTCTGGGGTGGCGGAGTTGTGGCGACGAGGGAAGGTGTCGCTCGGTTTTAAGGAGGAGAGGGAGATTGACCGAACAGAGCCTAGAGAGGGGGAGATTAGAGAGGGAGAGAGGGACCGGACGGAGGCTAGAGAGGGGGAGAGGGAGGAGATGTAGCGAGAAGGTGGGGAGGATGATGATGATGTGGCAGGTCTCGAGTCGGAAAGGAGGCGACGGAGGATCGCCCTGTTCGCCAACCTACGTGCCCTCTCCATTTTTTTATATATGTATCTAACTATGTGTTTTAGTGTGTGTGTGTGAGTAGAACTATTATTGTTGAGCTAAAAGAGAAAATGGAGATGGATTTTATTTCTCTGTATGTGTATATATATTTGAGAAAAGAGTGGGTGGCAAGGGTGGTGTGGTTGGTGATATGTATAGATACACACTAGCTCCTTACGGTATTTATATATTCGTGAAACATGTGTTGTAAATATGGATTTGCTACTAAATTTTTTGATTATTTCAAGATTCTCCCCCCACTAGTTCTGGGTGTTACATATAAATAGCTTCTAGTTTTAGTCTTATGAAGGAATATTCACCAACTGGACATTGGGATTTTAGCATCTTTGTTTCATGAATCTCAATATGATTCTTTTTTAGTAAACATAAATCAGATTATTAATTCTAGCTATCTTACCTTTAAAATAATCAGCATTGTAGAGTTTTATTGCAAATCTAGCTATCTTACCTTCAAAGTTATTGTGATTATTATCATTTTATTTACTTTGTTAGACTGTGTGCTAAAGATTGATTAAGAAGTAATATTACTATGTTACATCGTGTTCCAACACTAGTTACGATACAATTTTGGGATGTACGATTACTACAAATACACAACTAAAGATGAATAACAACTCCGGTTGTGATTTATAGTCTATGAAAATCAAGAAGACACTTTTACCTCTGTCAATAAATAACGAGAGCAAATAAGAGCCGCGATTAATAGTCGATGTTTCTATGTAAACATCCAAAATAACAAACAATAGTTTATAGCAACTCTGCCCACATACATTTGTTATTTAATTGCTTTATTTTTGCTTTAATCAAAAGGTGTAGAATCTCCTTGACATTGTCAGAATAATAAGATTACCATTTAGGTTATCATAATATGAAGGAGTAAGAATGTAGTTATCATGAAACATAGTTACAAAATCATGTGTCAATTAAACAATTGGGGGAATCTGTCACTTTCAAGATCTGGTGGATGAAATGGGTGGGTGAAAGTGTGCACAGTTTAATAGTAGTAGTTCTTCAATATAATATACATAACTAGCAACTAGAGTAAAAGGACAGGATGTGCTTACGTGGCAACTTTGTTGCTTTAAGAGAGGTGTGAGCCAAACATTTTTACGAAATTACCGTGAAAATAATCTGTGGAAGGTATTGAATCAAGATTAGATTGGATTTCTATGGAACAAATTAAGCATATTTCAAAAAATCATGATAAATATAACATAAATATCGAATGATAATTTATTTTGGCATTGGTATTTGGTTGGCAGATTCTCTTCCTCATTTGAGTTATCTCTGACCATCACCGCACAAAATACATCCTAAATTTTGTTACAAACACCAAATGTCTACTATTCCACCACTATTTATGCCTTATATTTTAAACCAATTAACTATGCTGAGTAACTTATCAATTTGTTATCGTATACAAACATGTAACATTTGCAATATGACCGGACTTGGTCTGCGTACATTAGTCATGTATCGCCTCGCGCCTAGTATAGTAAAAAGTATAAAACAGCATATGCATGCCTCGGGACGGCTCACGGGTTTAAGTGCCTCGATCATCACTCATGGTCTAGATCTGGTTCAGCCCAGAATTCCCGTTGATATATCTTCTTAAATATAAATTTTTAATAACGTTGATTTATGGATTGTCAAAGCCTAATGTTTTCAAGCTTTGTGTATTAAAAGGGAGCGACGGAGTATAATTTCTAAGTTGTTTGAGGTTTCTTTTAAAGTATAGGTTTTTTCTTTCAACTGCTTTTAATTAGACAAAAGTAGAAATGGATATGACAAAGAAAATAAAAGCAGTGTAGATTCCAATATTTATATTAGACTTGACATTACATAAACTATAGATTATAAGGCACGATCGAGTTTATATATATATATATATACTTGACCTCGAACGGGGTATCTAATCTTTTACTGGAGTATATTTCTTATATAGATTATTTTTCTTGACCCGGGAGACTACCCTCTTGACAAATTTTGATGATTATTCAAATCGAGGTAACTCTCTAAGTTCTTATACAGTATCTTATAAAGTTATAATATTAAGTGCAATATCATTTTGACCTTATGCTAACGCTTGAGATTCCATATAGGACCGACAAAATAGTAAATTTTCAAACTTTATGACATGAAACAGCTAGGACAAACGATTAGGACACGGTTATTAAATAATAATAAAAATATTATTTATATGAGTTTATATGTATATTTGGATTAAAGAACAAAATTTTTTTATAGATATATTTATCTCAAAGACAAATCTTAGTAATAACTAAATTTTTTTAAACATTAGTTCATTTTTCAGATAAAATTGTAAATTTTGAAAGTTTAAATTTTTTTAGTAGTACAATTTGTGTTCCTTATGTACATAAAGTGTACACGACGTTTTATAAAAGTGTCCAAGATGTGTCAGGGTGGTCAACATGCAAATACGACATGAACACGGGATTTGAAGCTCCCGACACGTGAAATGGAGTGTCAGATTTGTGTGTTTCTATGTCCGACATAACACTTTTTTTTTTAGGAGTGTTCGTGCATCATAGAGATAATCTATTATTGTGGGATCCATGCATTTGTAGATTTGAACTTAGTCGTTCCTAAATAGTTTGCATTTGGCGGTTTTTCTTCTTCAGGTGTAGCATATCTGACCATAGGCTAGTCAGGTTGGTACAAGAAATGATAAGTCTAGATCTATTTGTGATAATGCTTGTTTCCTCTAAGGCGTGCTCAAGATCGAATAGATCTTTCGATTGCCCATTTTGTTTGTATTATATTTTACTATCTCGCGACGACTATGTATTCTTTATTGATGACAGACCTCCTATTAGTAGTGATTTCTTTGGTGATTCGATTGGTTATTAGCTGCAATTAGTCCTTTTTCATGATTGAATATTATAGTTTTGCGCATATAAATCATTTCGTTATGGATACTACGATCAATTGGTTTTGATTAATAGTTGAAGACGTCATGACAATGAGCGTCAATTTGATTTTTTGGGACTGTCTTAGTAGGCAGAGCACAAGCGAATGTGAGATTAGATAATAATTTAAGAAAGTTATGAACCATTAAATTGTCTTGCCAAAACTCATCAACATATCATCACGTGAAAATGTAGGAGGGTGAGATATATATCGCCGAATGATATCATGATTCGAATGAATACACGAACACTATCATCTGCAGGAGTTCGTCTACTATCTCAACTATGCACACAGCTTGGGGAGAAAATAGATCTAGCGCTATTATTCTCAAAATCTCCAACTAAATCTGATAAGAATACTTGTTGAATCCGGGTTATCGACAACAATAAAATGGATAGCTTTTAAAGAGTAGATCAAAAGTATGCATTTGATAGCGAAAATCACACATATAAGCACCCCGAAAAGTGACCGTTACTAAAATAAAAACCAAAACCATATGGACACCACCAATCCCCAATTTTTCTCGCCATATTGATGAACACCGTGATGCTATAATTTTCATGTTTTAATAAACAGTTTTCAAGGAATCACTTGAAAAAAAGTTTTTAACTTTCGGTACACGTTAAATAAAAGTGTCTTAAGTCATCACAAGCTATTAATTAGCAGAGTCAAAAATTGTTCATAAGAAAATTAACATCCTTTTTTAGATTCAGAAACACAATTTTTTTTATTTCTAGAAGTGAGTTACGATGTCGAACGGGTTGAGAGTAATAGAACACTATATACTCAATGAGGTAAAAATAAGTTACTACTATGTCACTCTTTTGTTTAGTTGAACATTGCAGATGTTAGGCAGAAATATGACATGGAACACGGATTTAACTGCTAGTTTCTTTAAATTCCCAACGAATCTGGTTCTGGTCCGCTACTTTTTTATTTATTTATTTGAACATCGAACTAAAAATTAACATTCTTAGATAATTTACTTAATGGAATTCTCACAAACAAATATACTACAATTGAAAATCAAATATTGAACGATTACTACTCATTATAAAGTACACAAGCTGATGAATAAATTAGAAGAAAAGCATACCAAATAATCTTTATTCATACGATTTAAACAATTTATTTCTTTAAACACCAAAGTTAAACTCATGACTTACAGAATGAAATTTAATATGTTATAACGTATTTATCCTTTCTTCAAACCCAAAGTGATAATTTACCACTATCTAGAGTAAATTAGGGTATCAACAACACAAGCTCAATCATTAGTTCCCACCCTTGAAACTACTAAATCCATGTACCAACATTCATGATGATAATAACTTTGCAACAATTCAGAAATTCAAAACTTATGTTTTAACCTAGCTATGCAATATTATTTCACATTTATATATTCGTTATAAATCTAAAAACTCATTAATCTAGAAAATTTATCACGAAGAGAACACATTGGATACCAACATGACACAATATACTTGAAAACTTCTACACATCATCAATTTAATAAACAAGTAGTCCAGATACTCATGATAAGCAAAAAAACGAGTAAAACGATATTAATTGCATCCCACACAACGTCCACACAATATCGAGTTTACAACTTAAACTGTGATATTAGCTTATTACCTCACAAATATCTATTACAAAAAACTATATGAAAAAGTTACACGAGACTCTATAATTGTAAACGAGTTAAAAGTCAAAAACCAAAATATGAAATATAGTTGATGATTCAATATGACATACCTAACATGGAAGCGGACGTCTCAAAATATTCAAAACACCACCGAAGTCACGAACGAGGATCTCGATGGACTTCAGCTAAGAACCTTGAAAATCTTTTCGACAACTCATCGCCAACATATCTTAAACACAGTATAACCTGACTTAATTAAGACAAATGTATAACTATACGTTATTTTAATTTACGCTCATGGATTTGTTATTATTTCTTGTAAATCTTGTGAATTTTTTTGTTTTTAGTGAACATAGCACTGTTTATAACTTTATATATCATGCTAAACTGAACGACAACTTTATGGATCTAATACAACAAGTTCATGACATTGTCACTGTTGTGACCGTCTTGATTGTCGTAGACTTCAACCAATTAAATTTTCAAAACATGTCATTATATATATCATAAAAAAAACAAGACGCGTATTTGTGTTTCCATTGTGAAACCGTGGAGAATTGCATTAATCAAATATTAATTTGGAGCGTTTTGCAAAAAAAAGTATCCAACTTAATGTCTAACCTGATGTCCATATAATCACCTCATAAATAAAAATACACTCTTTCAAGTTATAACCATTATTAACCAGCTCCGGTTATGGCAACCACAGTACGTCCGTACCTCTCTTCTTGACCATACTGAAACCCCGTCACCACTCACTCATCATCCGTCCCGCAAACAAACTGTTGCGTTCGGTTAGACCAACAGCCCGGGTTTATTAGCAACAACTTCATGCTACATGTATATAACTTGCAATATACCGTCTTAAAAAAAAAAACTTACAAACATACTGTTACGTACGTGTGATAAAATCACAGATTTCCCTTAAAAGCAATAATAATAACAATAAAATAAAAACTCTCATATTGTATGCGTAAAGTTAATAGATGAAATAGTATTGGGTTTAATACTTTAATCACTAGTTTTGTAAACAGCACAGGTTTATTTGTAAGACTCCCATGCTACATGTAGCTAGTTTGCAATATATACTATAACCATAAAATTTCCCTCTAAAAAACCAACAACAATAATAAAAATAATAAAAACTCTCTTTCCAGTTTTTAACCATTATTAATTAACCAGCTCCGGCTATAACAACCATCGTACCTCTCTTCCTGACCACCCTGAAACTTCACCACCTTTCATCGATACTCCGCCACGTCAGCACCCGCTCATCATCTGTCCCAAAAGTAAAAACAACCTGTCCCGTTCCGTTAGACCAGCAGCCCGGGTTTATTAGCAACACCCCCATGCTACATGTATATAACTTGCAATATACTTGGCGAGGATATTTATGTATTCCTTCTCTATTTATTAGAACTGTCTAATTTACGTGTCTAACAGTATTTATTTTATACAAAACTGTACTGCATTTATAAAAACCGTTAACAGTCTCGGCCCGATTAAGAAAAAGCCCAAGTGAATAGTAAAACCTATTTTAACCATATACTGATCATTTCCCACTAAGAAAAATGGCTCTCTCTCTCTCTTGAAGTAGAAACAGACAGATAGATGAGATAGATATACATACATATAGTGATATATACAGATATATAGAGACTAAGATATGTATAGACATACGAACATATATATATATAGACTGTATATGCACCATCATGGACAGGTGACGAGATCTCACCAGAGTTGGGGCCCAAGCTGCCGCCTCGTTTTTCGCGGTGCCTCAGCCATGCCTACGCATGTGGGTCCATATGCAGACAACCGCAGTCACAGTTACTCCCTCCTTTCTCTATACTCACACTTATACATATGATTACATACACACACTAACATGTAATGGATTGGAATTGCACTGCAAATCACATGTCATGCTCACTGGACAGGTACGTCAGCTTAGTATTTATACCAGTCCACTTTAGTAGAATTGATGGTCACAAGTGAAACTATATTAGATACGTTAATTCAAGAGCATAGCTACTGAATTCAACATAAAACAGATTAAACTGCTAACGAACCGTATCCAGTAAATACACCTAAACAAACAGGAACTCGGGAATCATCGGGACGGGCCGCCGTACCATTACCATACACAGCCGCCTCCAACGTTTCGACGGACCCTTCAACCTGATAAAAAAACATCAACCCCCTGTACCGACATGCTTACCCAATATATCCGTTCATATATTGTCTCTGTTATTGCAATTGTCCTTTGTAAGCTATGTACAACTTAGGTGCCGGGGCGGTAAAGAGCCGGGCTACAGATCTCGGACTATAAATATATTAAACTGTTTTATTGATTACTGCTATATTATCTGGTCAACTGCTTCATTAGGGCCCGATGGACGTTTAGCGAATAAAATATATAAGCCGAGCCTCGGAATAAAAATAGGCTCGCCAAATGGCGCCGTCTGTGGGAAACGTAAATTTGCTAAATAGGTATGAAAGCCATAAAAAAAAAAATCATGTAGAAAAAGTGCAAGAGAATATGCTGAATAATGTAGGTAACTTGGCCCAAGTGTCCTCCCTATGTCCCAGTCCGGTCACCAACCCACTAGAGGCACTGCTAATAAGAAAAATATGTTTTAAGTATTTTTGAGGCGTAGCGCTCCCTGTTTTATGCCCCAGTCCGGTCACCGACCCACTAGGGGCACCGCTAACAAGAAAAATCTTTTTAAAGTATTTTTGGGTTATAGCGCCCCCTGTTTTATGTTACAATCTGGTCACCGACCAACTGGGAGCACCTGCTCCAACAATGATAAGTAAAGTCTTATCACTCCGGTATAGTCCTACAGTTTTATGCCCCAAACGGGAACAACCCACTTGGGGCACCTGCTCCAACAGTGATAAGTAAAGTCTTATCACCCCGGTATAGTCTTACAGTTTTATGCCCCAAACGGGAACAACCCACTTGGGGCACCTGCTTCAACAGTGATAAGTAAAGTCTTATCACCCCGATACAGTCTTACAGTTTTATGCCCCATACGGGAACAGCCCAGTGGCAGCGCCTGCTCCCACAGTGATAAGTAAAGTCTTATCACCCCGGTACAGTTTTACAGTTTTATGCCCCATACGGGAACAGCCCAGTGGCAGCACCCGCTCTAACAGTGATAAGTAAAGTCTTATCATCCCGGTACAGTATTACAGTTTTATGCCCCATACGAGAACAACCCAATAGCAGCATCTGCTCCAACAGTGATAAGTAAAGTCTTATCACCCCGGTACAGTCTTACAGTTTTATGCCCCATACGGGAAAAGCCCAGTGGCAGCACCCGCCCTAACCGTGATAAATAAAGTCTTACCACCCCGGTACAGTCTTACAATTTTATGCCCCATACGGGAACAACCCAGTGGCAGCACCCGGTACAGTCTTACAGTTTTATTCCTCATACGGGAACATCCCACTTGGGGCACCTGCTCCAACAGTGATAAGTAAAGTCTTATCACCCCGGTACAGTCTTACAGTTGTACGCCCCAAACAGGTTATGTCCCTATGGGAGCACCATTTCAGTTTTAAACCTACATAAGCCTATGTGGCCATCGTACCCCCCAGACGGGTTATGACCCTATGGGAGCACTAGTTCAGTTTCAAACCTGCATAAGCCTGTATGGCCACCGTACGCCCCAGACGGGTTATGACCCTATGGGAGCACCAGTTCAGTTTTAAACCTGCATAAATCTATGTGGCCACCGTACGTCCCAGGCGAGTAATGACCCACTGGGAGCACCTACTCCAATAATGATAAGTAAAATCTTATCACTCCGGTAGAATCTTTCAATTTTAAACAACGAATGGAGACTACCCACTGGGAGCACCTGCCTCAGTACATGTATCGACCCATATCAACAGCCTCTGATCCTAGCCCACCACGACTATTCCAACATAGTCCATCATTGATAGTATTCGAGCTCAGCCGATCATGGGCTTCTCCGACAGAGTCCATCACCGACAGCCTCTGAGCCTAGCCCACCACCACTATTCCAACATAGTCCATCATCGATAGTATTCGAGCTCAGCCGGTCACGGGCTTCTCCGACACAGTCCATCACCGATAGTCTCTGAGCCTAGCCCACCACGGCTTTCCTGGCATAGTCCATTATCAACAGCCTTCGAGTCTAGGCCACCATGGCTTTCCTAGCACTTCCCACCATTGGCGGCCTAAACCCATCACAGACTCCCTCGACGATCTCCGTCCCTTGATCTAGTCCCCCCTCGACATTCCCCGACCTTTGTATGTCCCGGAAATCTCTGACCTAGTATAAAGTTACTATTTGAACCCCTCAAATCCCAAGGAAGACCCATATCTTCTACTACGACAAGTTACTCTTTGAAGCCCCTCGAAAGCTCCGGCTTTGAGGGAGACTTAGTCATGTTTCTATGACAACGGTTCACATACAGTTTATTATATTTATTTCACGTGATAGAATTAGTCACGCTCTAACAGCTCAACCCATCACGGGCTCCCCGACACAGTTCACCAGCGACAACTTCCAACCTCGGTCAGCTACATGCCCTCTGACAGCTCCGCCCATCACGGGTTCCTTTGACAGGTTTGCCCATCATGGGTTCCTCTAACACATTTCACCATCATTAGCTCCAGGATTATACGATCGATCTCGGTCTTATGACCTCAGACACTGCTTCGGTCTTATGACCTTATTTACCAGTCTTGTGACTCGGGATCTATCTCAGTCTTATGACATTATTTATCAGGATTATACGATCGATCTCGGTCTTATGACCTCCGATAGTGCTTCAGTCTTTGACCTTATTTTCCAGTCCCGTGACTCATGATCTATCTAAGTCTTATTACATTATTTATTAGTATTATACGATCGATCTCGGTCCTATGACCTCCGACAGTGCTTCGGTCTTATGACCTTATTTTTCAGTCCCGTGACTCAGGCTCTATCTTTGTCTTATGACATTATTTATCGGACCTATGAATCGAGACGTTGGGCGATGCCCTCAGGCTTTACTCTGTTTCAGACTCGGATCTTGCTATTTATTATACCTCGATCTTACGACCTCAGACACCGCATAGCAAAGGTAACCGTGTCAGGTACATGTTTTATATTTGTTTGATTGTTTATTCATTATCCAGCACCATAGCCAGGACCGAACACACTCCAAAGCACTCGGTCATGTCTACGCCACCGAACAGGGAGCTGTTGGCGAGGGTATTTATGTATTCCTTCTCTATTTATTAGAACTGTCTAATTTACGTGTCTAACAGTATTTATTTTATACAAAACTGTACTACATTTATAAAAATTGTTAACAGTCTCGGCCCGATTAAGAAAAAGCCCAAGTGAATAGTAAAACCTATTTTAACCATATACTGATCATTTCCCACTAAGAAAAATGGCTCTCTCTCTCTCTCTTGAAGTAGAAACAGACAGATAGATGAGATAGATATACATACATATAGTGATATATACAGATATATAGAGACTAAGATATGTATAGACATACGAACATATATATATATAGACTGTATATGCACCATCATGGACAGGTGACGAGATCTCACCAGATTTGGGCTCAAGTTGCCGCCTCGTCTTTCGCGATGCCTCGGCCATGCCTACGCCTGTGGGTCCATATGCAGACAACCACAGTCACAGTTACTCCCCCCTTTCTCTATACTCACATTTATACATATGATTACATACACACACACTAACATGTAATGGATTGGAATTGCACTGCAAATCACATGTCATGCTCACTGGACAGGTACGACAGCTTAGTATTTGGACCAATCCACTTTAGTAGAATTGATGGTCACAAGTGAAACTATATTAGATACGTTAATTCAAGAACATAGCTACTGAATCCAACATAAAACAGATTAAACTGATAATGAACCGTATCCAGTAAATACACCTAAACAAACAGGAACTCGGGAATCATCGGGACGGGCCGCCGTACCATTACCATACACGGCCGCCTCCAACGTTTCGACGGACCCTTCAACCTGATAAAAAAACATTAACCCCATGTACCGACATGCTTACCCAATATATCCGTTCATATATTGTCTGTGTTATTGCACTTGTCCTTTGTAAGCTATGTACAACTTAGGTGCCGGGGCGGTAAAGAGCCGGGCTACAGACCTCGAACTATAAAGATATTAAACTGCTTTATTGATTACTGCTATATTATCTGGTCAACTGCTTCAGTAGGACCCGATGGGCGTTTAGCAAATAAAATATATAAGCCGAGTCTACAAATAAAAATTGGCTCGCCAATACTATCTTAAAAAAAAACTTGCAATATACTGTCTTCATATGCATAGAGTTAATAGATAAAATAGTATCGGGTTTAATCACTAGTTTCATAAACACACACGGTTTATTTGCAACACCCACATACTACAAATACTACAAGTACCTAACTTGTAATATACAGTAACGATAAACCACGGATTTTCCCCTCTAAAAATAACAATAATAAATAAATACATAAATAAATAAAACTCTCTTTCAAGAATCAAGTTATAACCATTATTAATTAACTAACCAGCTCCGGTGATGGCCACCACCGTACCTCTCTTCCTGACCATCCCGAAACCTTCGTCTAAACCCCGCCACATCAGCACCTGCTCATCATCCCCACAACAAGCAAACTGTCCCGTTCCGTTAGACCAGCAGCCTGTGAATGAGTACAAGTCTCTCTCACAGTCCTTTCCCTTTTCTTGGGCAGCAGGAGAAGAGTTGGAGTCTCGGCTGTTTGTTTCTGGAGCAGCGTTTTCTCTTCTTGTGGGGTTTCCGGTGGCTTGGCTTGGGTCGCACGGGGCTGATGCTGCTGAGCCAGTCAGGCCTGTGCTGGGTGCGGTCTCGAGCGGGTTGGTTTTCGACATTGTGGCGGTTGTTAGGATGTATCTTGGATGGGCGTACGTGGGAAACCGCCTGCTCAGTGCCACCGTTGAATGTAATAATAAAACACTGTTCCTTTTCCTTTTTTGGCATTTATTATAAACTAACAGGGAGTGGATGAACGAGTAACAGGCTAGAATGGACTCGACAACGCTCTATATTGAGAAAAATTAAATCAATCTTTTACCATGTATCTTGATTTTGTTTTAGGGATTTAGCCTTTCAGCACCCCGTAACTACAGAAAAAATAGTTCTAGTTCTGCCACTGACAGTATGAATCTGATCTAGCGTGCTGTGCTTTTTACTTTGTAGTGAGATTGATTTTAATTAGCGTTTGGATTGTAATAAGATTGATTTCATAGGAAGTTACACGGGATCCCTTTTTTTGGTCCCTTTACAATTAGGTGAACGAGCACAAGCTATTGTACTGCAGATCAATTGTGGATCATCCGTAAAAACAATTGGGTTAACTAAAAGGTTGTTATAGTTTGGCTTTTATGAAACAGTATTTGCACGTTTTAAGTATTGTCGCAGAAAAATGGTAATCGTTAAGTAATTTAAATTTGAACTTAGAAGAAACACTTGCATAAACCCAATTCGTCCTAAAACTTAGTGACCCAAACATCAGTTTTTTTTTTTATGTTTTATTCTCACTTAATTTAGATTAGTACAATTAGGGTTCCCAATATGTTCTGGGTTTTAATTGGCTTGAGAAACTAAAAATTATGGACCAGGTCCATGTAAGAGTTACTTCTGTCTTAGACCGTACACAAAATTGATATTACAAATCCTGGAACGTTATGAGATCGTTTGTTCTGGAGAAGCTTTTAAGCAAATCAGTTGTTACGGCTGTTTTTTTTATAGAGCTTAAACTGTTAAACTTTTCAATCTGGAAAATCCTAACCGATCGGTTTTGTTTAAATTAGCTTATTAAATACACTTCAGCTGTGAGAAAAGTGAATCTGCTTGAGTTTAAGGTGTGAAACAAGTCCAGCGTCTTTTGTATCACTCATATTTTTGTATAAGTTATTATGGGTATTCGACTGATGCTGGTTTTGCATCATATATATAGTTAGAATAATTATTAAAAGAGAGAAAAATTAAATATGTGAAAAGGCAGGCAAGGAGGATAACATAAGTTGTTGGTCCATAAATTACATGAGTGAAAATGTATGTATGAGATTAGGTACTGTTTTATGGACACTTGTGTGGATCACATCAACTCTGTGCTAGAGATAGTGTGGCTTGCGAACTTAACAAATGAAATAGATGAATCTAAACAAGAGTATTTTCAATTTCTAAACTTGCATTGACGTTTAATATCATCTTTTAACAAGGATTTATAAAAAAGTTTGATGTTTGGAGCTTCTTTCATGATATGTTAAGTTGGTATGTGGATAATGGATCATAGTTCTCTTTCTCTTGATACAGATGAAGAGACCGGATGGTATGACGGCCAGGTACTTCCAACTCCTGCTTTGCTTTCTAGATAAAGTGATAAACTACTTGTCAGTAGAAAAATGACATCTTGTGTTGTTGATCATTTTGTATTGGCAAGTTTGTTTAGTAACCGTTAGCTCTTTTGAAAGTTAAAAGTTTGGTCAAATTTTAATTCAAGTTAATTAAGTAGTCGAAGATGTATAGTCAACTTGCGGATTTTAAGTTCCTAAATTACTTCTATGGACCTTTAACTAGAAAGGTTAATAAGTAGCGCTAAAGTGTAAGAATTACTGTACTAGGTTATGTGGGATTTCACTAAAATTAAGGTTTCATCTTCCATTGAAGTCATTTTATGTACAAATAAATGAGCTGTAGGCTGTAGCCTATTATTGCCCAAGCCAAATATTTAGCCAGAACATAAAAGCACTTTGTTGGCAATAATGATTAAAGATTTGTTTGTGCCAGGGTGTTTCGTGTTCCGACAGCAATAAATTATTGTAATCACTTATAATGCACAAAATTTCTGAATAAAGGTGGGTCCTTTTGGTTGTTAAACCCTACTTCTTTGAAGATTAAGTATGACACATTGACACATTGACACTTGACGAAACATCAGTGTTTTAAAAAGTGAAATCTTGGCTAAAGCATTTTTGCAAGAGATTCTAAAAGAGTAAACTTTTATAGGCCTAAAAGCGAAAAAGGGAGCTTTTTAAAGGTTTTTTAAGCTTTAAATGGAGCTTTTATCGAGTCTAGAATTGAACTTTTTTACTGCGAAGCACGCGTTTTAAAACAGTGCTGAAATATGGAGGACTTTCTGAGTTAGGGATTTTCTTGCTCTGAGACAAGTAGCCATTTTAGCAGTGTATTAATTGCATAAAATCATTTCGATTCGACTTTCTATGACTGTTTTGTTTGTATCAGTGTAGTCTGAAGACTCTGAACTATATTTTTCTTAACAGATATGGGTGAAGAATGCCGAGGTTCTGGCACGAGACAGGCTTCTAGGTTCTTTTTCTGTGAGTAATTTATGGTTAAAAACCTTTACGCTACTTATAAGCCATTATTTGTTCTTTAATAGAGATAATGGAATAATCGTGCGAGATACATCTATTTGACAACAGGTTAAGCCCGTGTTGAGCAGATTAAAGAACACCCTTGTGGTATTATCTGCATCATTGTTTGTATGTGCTGTTATGTTGATCAATCTCGAAGGGAACCAAAAGGACTTGGACAAGTTTTCAAATGAAGCTGGGGGGAGAGCTGTTCCAGGGGTTTATAACGATGAATCTGCAAGATCATTTGAGCCAGATGCGTTTTGTGGGGAACCTAGTCTTCAATAAATCTCAACACGTTTATGTCTTAGTTGGGATAGAATGGTAATTGCCTAATTGCAATTTGTAAAAAATATGTCTTTTTTTTTTTTTTTTGTCAAATGTTCTTTTCGAGCTCATTTTATATATTTAGCACTGTATAGCAACTGATGTATAATAATTGCAAAGGATTCAAATTTGTGGATTTTCACTTGATATCAATTTACATTACTTTTCTGTGAGAATTTGCAAGCAGGTAGATATCCTTTAATGATTATAGACTGATGGGGTTACGCTCTGCCGTATATGGATGCTTAGGTGTGAACTAATTTTTAAGTACCTGAAAATTGACCCGTAATCTTAGGTTTTAGGGTTTCGAATGCACAGCAATTTTTTTAGTGAACTTATTGAGCTGATTTTCCTAAGTTTTAGAACATTTTCTTTTTTCCAGCACTGCAAAATAAGTTTGGATCTCAAACCAAACAACCCAGACAACAATGTTGCCATTATCTCATTTTTTAGTACTTTTTTTTTTTAATAAAATTTTTGAGTACTTTAAATGTAGCAATAATCGTAGTATGATTTTTACAAAAGTTGCTATTGGATCTTTCTGCTTAATTTCATGGTTTATACAGGATGTTCTGATGCTTTTTCTTGAAAGTACAGCTCCTACTATCAAGGGTTTGCCAGTTTCTTTGACAGAATTAAGCGAACGGCTAGCTAATAAAGGTCTCAGATTTTGTTGAGAACTCCCTGGTCTGAATCTTAAGACGGGGATTGTTGGTTAAATAGAAACCCATATTTTTTTTTAGTGCAGTAACATTATAAAATAAAAAAATGCCCAAGCACAACGGCGTTAGTAACTGGCTTGAACAATTTACAAAAGAATGTGCAACATAACAGCAATTAAATAATTGTATCAAAACTTACAGGATATGGGAACCAAAGAGAAAACAGAGAGCCAACGAGTGTTGTTAGCAAAGGTAAACATGGTAAAACTAGATTCAACACACAAGCTGCAACTGCAAAAACGAAATGTCAACTTTAATGACCTGCTTATTCAATCAAAGAAAAAAATGGTGACCTATGGTACAACTAGGGATGGCAAAATTTCGGGTATTGGCCCGACCCGACCCGGTACGGGTTGGATAAAAGTGCAAGATTATTTGGGTCGGGTCGGGTTGGATTGGGTTACTTTGCACTTTTGTGCAACTTTGTGCAAGTTAGAAATAAGTTCATATTCTTTATAGGTACCGCTTTTCAATTATTTATTTTATTTACCAAAACGTCATACACATATTTCATAAAAAATGAAAAAAAAAACACAAAATTATATAAAATGCAAAAAATCACAAAAAATGAAAAAAAATAAAAAAAATCACAAAGAAATAAAAAAATCACAAAAAATTATAAAAAAATGAAAAAATCACAAATAATCACAAAATTTTAAAAAAATTACAAAAAAATAAAAAAAAGTAAAAAAAATTATAAAAAATGAAAAAAATCACAAAAAATAAAAAAAAATCACATAAAATTATAAAAAATAAAAAAAATCACAAAAAATAAAAAAAATCACAAAATTTTAAAAAAATTACAAAAAAAATAAAAAAACTATTTTTTTGGGTTTGTAGAAAGATAAAATATATATATTATATTTTGGTTTGTATGACAATTTAGTAAATAAACTAAATAATTAAAAAGTGTTACCTATGAGGAATGTGAACTTATCAAGATACCTAGAAGTAATATAAGTTGTTATGAGTTGCTTAGAGGGAATTAGCCCGTAATAAAACACAACCCAACACACACACATGACATATCCTCTCTCTCTAACATATACATAAATACATATATAGATAAACATATCGATATACTGTATAAAATATATGTGCCTAGTGATGAAAAGATGATAGAAATCTATTTATCAACGATAAAATATTAAAAGAGACTCATTCACCAAATTAATTAGTCTTATGTACTAGCTTTCTCTCTCTATATATATAAATATATATATATATATATATATATATATATATATATGGGAAATGTTATATGAACATCATGAAAAACACCCAACTAGACACTTTTTCGTAAAAACGCTCCAAATCAAGATTTGGTTAATGCAAATCTCAATGGTTTCACGATGGAAACACAAATAATAGTTTCCTTATTTTATTTTAGCTTATTATTTTCTTTTTTTGTCAGTTTTTTTCCTTTTATTTTTTTGGGTATTGTTGTAAAGAATAATTTAGATTATTATAAATTTTTACCAGATAAATATGAAAAATTTGAAAAAAAAAAAAGATTTTTAGGTTTTTCTAATTTAATTAAATGATTATTGTTAGATGCTTAATAATGGTTTGCACTTATTTGACTTATCAAAAAAATTCCGGGTCAAACGGGTCGGGTCGGGTATAAACGGGTCGGGTCGGGTATAAACGGGTCGGGTCGGGTTATGTGCGGATTGATGTGCGGGTCGGGTTTCGAAAAACCCGGCCCAATTGCCATCCCTAGGTACAACGTTAACATAAACTCTCGAAAAAAAGAAGAAAAACTCTCGCATGATGGTACTATGAGCGACATAATATAGGTTATAATTAGAAAAAGGGGGAACTTTGGTTTTACATTATTAGTTATGGCTGGGTCTGGGAACGATCCGGTGTACACAAATTGTAACTCTGCTTGCAATCCCGCCAGTCCAAACTTGGAACTGAACATGGCTACTAGTGCTAGGGGGGGACCCTCTCCCTCAATTTATACAGCATTACAAAACCATAGTTTATTAATTATTCTGATGTCTTCTCATTCAATTATATGATGATCTTCAGTAGAAAACGGCTTTTAAGCTCCGTACTTGGGGGCTTTCCACATCTTAAAGGCAACTTCATGTATAAACCTGTCTGCAGGGATTGTAAGCATGCATCCTTGCTGCAAGAAAATAAAAAAGAAAGTAATTATATAAGCATTTAAAATTCCATAACACCAGATGATATTAGTGTTTCGTCCACAACTATAGTATATGCTTGAATTGCCAATGGGTTGGGAAAAAAAGAAATGAGAACATGATACAGAAACTAGGGAAACTTCCATGCTATTTCTAACCTTTTTAAAATCTTTGAAATTAAAAGCATCTGTCAAATCCTTCCGAGTCACACCATCTTGCAACTGGGCTATTAACATCGGGCAATAGTGCCTACAGAGTGACAAGACAACAAAAACAGTAAGACCAATACTCGTTAATCAGAGCTTAAAATTCCAATGGCAGTGCTTATTAAACAAGGGTTTGAATCATTTTATACACCAGTGCATGATGTTTTTCTATTTTGTGCATCAACCTAACAAAATAAAATAAATTAGTACACAGACCTACCATTTCTGTTCAATTTCATGTACTACAATTGAAATTAACCATAAGTTCGGGAAAAATATTTAACCATAAAAATAAAATATAAGAGTAGTATATGATAGTATTTAAATATTTGGTTTTCATATGTTCATAACTATGTACCCAAACTTATGGTCTTTTTTCTATTCATACATCGTATACAAAAAAAAATGCTAGAAAAAGTAACGTTACTGTTCTAATTGCTGTTTTACTTAGATTGATGTTCATTATCTAAATCTGATGATACAATATACAATATGCAAATTACCCTGAAACAAATAGAAAATTTTGAAAACAACGTTTCCATGTACCTGACATTGGGTCTTATGTTACTCCCTTTCATGGTATAACTTTGTTGAGGGAACAACATAGGAAGCATCGAGCCATTTCCACCATTATTTTCCATAACAGAAAATGTTGAGATATCATCCTCTGAGACAGACCCATAGCTCATCAGAACAGACATATGCAAACGACTACCAATTTCACTTCCCTGATCAGACAAGTGCATAATTTCACCAACCAAGTTGTCGAGAAATTGAATATTTTCATCACCATTATTTTCGTTACCATTAATGTGAACAAAAACCATATCAAATGGGCTAGTATCTAAGACTTTCCCTTCTAGAAATCCAAGCAAACTAAGCAACTTGGGTGTGAGAGTAAGATACGATGAGTCATCGGTTGGACCGGAAACTAAGTCACTCAATTGATATACAGTGATACCCAACTTGCCTCCAATAGAAATTATATTCGCGTTATTCGTAATCACAGCAAGTTTCATCCCCATAAACCTAAAGTTCAAAAAATACAAAAAAAATTATTCGGACCAATTGAGAGAGATCATTACCGACACCAATACTATTTTATCAGAAGAAGTGCATAAAGAGGAAAAAAAATACTACCTTTCTGAAAGAGTTGCCATCTGGCAATTCTCAGCATTAAAGTCCCCTCCCTGGAATAAGAATAATAATGACAAATAAGATGAGGATGGTGAAAGCATGTGTTTGTGGAACGTGATTTACTACGCTTTGAAAAGCTCGCGTCAAAGCTTAAAAAACTCTTTGTACCCGTTCAAACGAGAAAAGCTTTGGTGAAAAGCTCAAAACTTACTCTTTTGATAAATTTTTCGCCCAAAAAGCTTTACGGTTTAGTGAAGCTATTGCAAAATAGCTTCGCATTGCATTGGCTTTTTTAAACAATGATAAATTATTATGCAAATTATATGTGAACTTACTACACTAGAATTGCCTTCACATGCATCCAAAAGCTGCAAAAACTCTCGAACAATTCTTTTATCCTCAGTTTCTGCAATAGAAGATCTGGGTAAGCAGCAAGCACATTGTAGCATCAATGGAATGATAACTTATAGATAATAAATTAATATTTTGTCATAATTGGGTGGAGATTTTATTCAATGCTTATTATTTGTTACAATACATTCGATGAGAAAAAAGAGAGAGTTCTCCTGTTATTCAAATCTTACACAGATCACGGTACCTCCAACTTTAACTCACTGGATGGAAATAAGCTATAAAATGTATAAAATGCAAAGGGTCCACGGAATGAGTGAAGACAGAGGGAACAAAGACAGCAAAAGAAAAGTGGAGTGGGTATGTTCGAATATGCAAATCGTACTCTGTAGATACAAACAGCAATTCTTTTTCAGTTTTGACAGTAATTTGTCTAAAGAGAGAGCTGATAAATTAGTTTACTTCAAATTCAATACTTTTGATTTCTTTGACCCTTTGTTGGGGGAAAAGAGGGTTCCTAATTCCCACTTCTCAGATACGTGCATGGTGGGTTCTAAGGTGGTCAAATGGTAAACCTTAGGTAGTCTAGATTTCTAAGACTAGTATGTTTCATTGCCTCCTTTCATCCACAATCTAACTCTTAAGCTCATTTTTAATCAGCAAAATTGCATACTAGACCTAAGATGTAATAACTTATAGGACATAAGAGACGCTAGTAAGAATTAAGATGTAAGACACTGCCTCATCTAAAATCACAAACTGTCACAGAAACGAACTATACATAAAGAATTGTAATCATCTAAACATAGAAGGTGAAATGAACTAAATTGACCCTAACAAAATGAACTGAATTTGTCATGCACAACGGATTACTAATGAACATAATGATGTGACAAAGGCCATTCTGCAACCTATAGGTACTTTTATAGCTGCTTTCTTTTCCGAACGAGTGGATACACGGTTCATAACTAGATTATAGTAATACATATATAATTATGTATGCACCCCATGATATGTCAGCGCCACACAAGCCGGCCAGAACTATTCAAAACACCGAACGATCTTGATCAACTCAAACGCAACCTACAAAACAACATTCTAAACTAATTTAGGAAATCGACATAGGCCCCCTTAATTAATTTCAATTTTCGGCTTTCACAACCCTAATATTTTGGCTATCCAGGAACATCCTTCACTAGAGAAATAATTTTAGTACTCCAATAGGACCGCCACATGAAGGCGGTCATCTAGGAATACTAAATAATCATTCCCTTCAGTAACATGAGTTATAGTTTGTAATTTTAGATACTTTCATGAATGTTTTTTTAAAACATCATACGAGATAATAGAGGGCTACGACAAGGGACCGAACTAGCTGGAGACATTCAGGAGCGTAGACCCTCCCATTTGATAAAAATAAACGAAAAGTGTCAGAATATCTAAAAATGAGCGTTTAGCCCCTCTCAAAGTATGAAAATAATTCATACAAAATTCTGGCCCTCCAATATGACAGTCTAAAGTGTGAATGTAGAGAAACAAAATAACGTACATGGAAAACAGATGAAACAATAAATATTCAGAAAAGCAAAAATAATAAATATTCATGAATGAAGATTCAAATAAGCAAAAGAGAGAGAATTAACTTTTGTGTACACGGAATCAATCAAAAAATTGATGAGCCTAGACAACTAAAAGTCTAAAATCCAATAGGAAAATGGGAAACATTGTAAGACCACCATTAAGATTTAAAAAAGAAAAGAAAACATTAAAATCTTATTGGTTTGACACATATGTTCATGTTTATACTACCTATGTTTCCATTCTATTGTACTCTACAAATCTACGCGTAACTTGGTCAGTCAATAACTTGTATTAAAATTGAGGAAAGAAATAAAATTCAAAAGCGAATCACATAGTTCATGGGAAGCTAGGTATAGACCATCGGAAACCACGAGACCCCCCTAATTCCGACAATTGTAGCCATATTCACTAGAATATGTTAAAAGCGATGATTTGACATCCCTCACTTTTTTTACTTCACTTAAGATACTTTCTTATGTAAATTCGGCATCCATGAACCATTCCTGGCTTCATTTAACATTTGGTCAAAATTGCATGTAGCTTCGCAAGATAAAACATTAAAAAAAATTAAAAATAAAACATCAAAAACTTATGAGTTTGGCAGACTTGTTCATGTTTATACTACCTTCGTTTCCATTCTATTGATGAAAGAAATAAAATTCAAAAGGGAATCACAAAGTTCAGGGGAAGCTAGGTATCGACCATCGGAAACCTATAGACCCCCCTAATTCCAATAATTGTAACCATATATTTCCACTAGAATATGTTAAAAACCATGATTTGGCATCCTTTTTATTTCACTTAACATAATTGCTTACGTAAATTCGTCACCCATGAACAATTCCTAACTTCATTTAACTTTTAAAAATATTATTCTCGGCAATTTGACCAACAGGTTTTTTTCTAATCAAGCTTTTATCGAGCTTTTTCACTACGAAGCGCGCTTTTTAATTAAAACAGTGGTCAAAATTACAAATAGTTTCGTAAAGTACAAGAAAAGGGAACGAGGGAGAATATATATATATATATATAGAGAGAGAGAGAGAGGGAGAGAGACCTGAGAAAGGAGAAAGAGGGAGGGACAAAAAGCCACAACAAGCTTTAGAGGCTAAAGATTGAAGATGAGAATAATAATAAGAAGAAGAAGATCCATTATTATTATTATTATTATTATTATTATTATTATTTGTGATGACGTGTCGAGCTAATCCGTCTCCGTACACCACTAGTCCCCTGCTTGCTTTGTCCGCCATTCTTTTTTACGATCTCTCTCTCTCTCTATCTCTCTCTATATATATATATACACACGTATATATCTTCTAACTGAGATCACTTACTTTAATACTATGGAGCCAACCTAAAAATCGAACCGACTCAAACCGTAAATTTCACTCATGGTTCGTAAATCAGATTTACGGTTTGACTGTGAAATTACCAAATTATTTCTGCGTTGAAATCTGAAAATTTTATAGAGGCCGATCGATCGGTCTTCAGAGCCGATCGATCGGCCAAGCTCTCTTCCAGATAGCTAAAAAAAATTTAAATAGTTCCAAATTTAGTTCCGTTTCATTCGTTACGTTCGTTATTAAACAGTCTATTATTTTAAATAAATTAACTATTTTTTTAAATTATTAGTACTCGAAATGATCTTTTCTCATGTTACTCGAAACAAATTAACTTATTGCCTTTACAAAACCGTAAATCACGATTACGATCCGTAAATATTTTTTTGAGATAAGTAGGCAAATTTCATTTTAAACAAATTAACCATTTTTTTAAATGATTAGTAATCGGAATGACCTTTTTATCATGTTACTCGAAACAAATTAACTTATTGACTTTTTATCTATGAATAAGTCACGATTACGGTCCGTAAATATTTTTTTTGAGTTAATTAGCTATTTCAAGAGAGTTTGTCCGATCGATCGGCCTCTGTAAAATTTTCAGATTTCAACGTAAGGGCAATTTGGTAATTTCACAGTCAAACCGTAAAGTCAGATTTACGGTTTTTTTTTTACGGTTTGAGCATGGAAACAGATAAATTACAATGGAAAAATCGAGCCTCAATACAAACATTACATATAGACATATAGACATATAGTCATAAACTAATATAAAAATGTTAAATTGTTTACCAACGTATTGATTTTTAATAATTATTAGTACACAGTCTATCTATTTTTCTAAATTGGTAATCAATCTTAATGGTTTATTTTCAATCAAGTCATTTTTCTTGTTGCCGCTATATTTTCTAATTGTAAAAACTCTGTCTTTGATACCCTATAATATCATCTTTTACTAATTTGGTAGTCAGGTTATATTACACGTGACCAAACGAGTACCGAAAAATATAAACCTTCTACCAATTTGGTACCAATCTATAATGCTTGATTCGACTTGTGTGCCTTGATTGGATGTTAAGTACAAAATTTGGGTACCACTTTAGAAAAACATGTATGTTAGATACTGAATTGGTAAAAGCTGATATATTGTATACTAATTTGGTAATCTTTCCATAGATTATATATAACTTGGCATAACAGCCTTCTAGATTATTCTTTGTGTTGTGTAAAATATATATTTTGTTTTATTATATGAGATGTATTTTGTAATTTTTCTACCGAATTTATTTTCACCATATAGTATGTATTTTTCTTTAGAGCATGTAAAGCGGTGAGATTTAGCAAATGAGTTTTAGCTTAGGAGAAACGACAGTTGTTTAAAGGAATCGACTAATCAAGTTTAACAATTTGAAGTTTGGGTGCGGAGTTTAGCTTTTTAATAAAAATAATTAACAAAAGTTATTTTCATTATTAAATAACTTTGTTGCTGGAATATGAATTGTAATTAAAAAATATATTTAAAAACCCTTATATATATTTTAATTTTATTTTATGAATTTTATAAAAATAAATTATGACTAAAAGTTGCTTAAAAACAGTTTAGGAACTTGATTGATTGTTTATAAAAGTTCAAGGACCAGATAGAACTCAAAATTAAAATATAAAAACACTTTTAAGATTTTGGGGGACAGTTTTTGCAATAAACCTTTTTTTAATACATATAAATATAATTGAAATAAGGGAAGACGCATCAGTCTTCGCCGGCGTCCCCGACGGTTCTTTTCCGCTCTTCTTTCTATTGCAGAAAGATAAATGGGTGACCTGTGTCTCTGCCTCCATCGCCACTAATGTCGCCCACACCGGAGTTGAGCTTCCGTCGGCCTTAACAACGCCCCTAAAAATTATGTAGTTTAGTTGTAGAAACTATCGTGCCGGGTACATTAACAAATGCAACATTTTAAAACTACGGCTAAAAATACATTTAATACGTTGTAAAATTTGTTATTTGTATACCAAACTATAATACTTACTACTTAACAAGTTACAAATTGAGTACCATTCTATGAGTTTTTATTTCCATTTGAACATCTTTTTTAAATTGATTGATTGACAGTTAATTTTTCTCCAGTAACGCTATAAAGCCAGACTGGCTCAAACAGACTAATTGTCAGACAATAATTCATGTAATTTTTAGAATTCTTTTTACACCACAAGCAAAACAAAATTAAAAGATCAAATATAATAATTATGAACCACTAGTTGAGACTAATTTAAAGTTAAATATTAATTAAAAATATTAAATATATGGCCGAATAACAGATTTTTAAATTTCGGGGTGAAAATGAAATTCTAAATTTACATTGAGGAACGGTGTGTTGAGAGTCCGACTAAATCTATCTGGCTCATTAGCACTATTAAATTTGCTCCGGATGGTCTTACTATTTATAAAATACATCAGATTTTATCCCAGATTATGCAGGAAACAAATGTTAAGCATATTTACAAATAAATACAAATGAAAACTTTATGTAATATGTAGTATGTACGTGGCCAAAATTTTAAAAAAGGTGACGTCGGCTAAACATTTTACGAAGTGTATATTAAAAAATTTATATAATTTTTTTAGATCAACCGTTTCGCTCATGGCATAACCAGTTCATATCACTTTTGTACAATGACCCATTTAATAAATATAATCCTCCATTATAGAAACAATATTATACAGCATTGACAGTTGATTGTTGTTGACTGTTTGTTGGCGTGAACTATGGACCGGTCGAAAAACCGAAAAAACTGAACTGATAACCTAAACGAAAAAGACCGAAATCGAAAAAGCGAAAAAAATTCGGCGGTTTTGGTTTTCAATAAAACCGAACCGAAAAAGACCGAAACCGAAAAAGACCGAAAAAACCCAAAAAATGCCGAAAAATAACCGGAAAACCGAAAAAAATCGAAACTGGACCGAAAAAAACCGGTCCGGTTCGGTCCAAAAAATAAAAAGACCGAACCAAAAAATATGCTCGATTTCGGTTTCGGTTTTGTTAAAAACCGAACCGTATCGGACCGAACCCAACCATAACGTGCACCACAATACTTTTTGGACAATTTCATCATCTCCTTTGATACTAAACAGTAAACATCAATAACAAGGTGAGAAGGAGCTCTCTCTGGGTAGGTTGAAAATCATTTGATACGAACACCGATTCATTAATGGTTTATAATTTTATTTATTTACTTATTTTGTTTGTATTGTTTTCATCAGACGACCATTACATTTTTGCCAGCAACATCCGACATTCCATGCTAAACCATTGCAACTACATAGTTTTTGAACTATTCATGAAACTCAAAACTACTGAAAATGTAAAAAAAATAAAATAAAAAATATGGTAGACTATATGAGACCGCGGAAGCGAGAAACGATATTTGGAAAAGAAAGGTGAACCACGCTGAAAACAATAACTTTCAAAAACATACACATGAAAAAAAGGAAAACGGAGACGAAAAACGAGAAAGTTGTTTTTTTCTACCAAGGAAATGAGTTTTTGAATATCTTCAGGTGAGAGTTGAGACATTAATCGGCCAAAATTGGCCCATGGCTTATTTTTAAAGGCTCATTTAATAAACAAACTATCCATTATTTTAGACAACTCATTTAATAATAAACTAAAATGAATGATATCCAAACTCATGATTTTGTTTAAAAACATCACCATTCATTTGGGGCCTTGATTCAAAACTACACCCCTCCATGATCTGTTTGGTTTGCTTACTTCATTAAAAGACTATTATAAATATATTATTAGGTGGTGTATATTATCGTAATTTTCCTCTTACCACATCAATATAGGTGTCATTAGAGAAATTATTTGGTTCTTTTCGTTCGATCCATTTTATAACCATACACTTATTATATTTTATTATGTAAGACTGTGAGACCCAATAAATATGTGGTTATAAAATGGATTGAAGGACTAGAACCAAATAATTTCTGGTCTCATCCACCCTTTTAAAAAGTTATTCCTATCATTCCGTATTAGTACTAAAAAAATATCCAAAGAACTTATGAATTACACAAGTCACAAACAAGTATAGGAATACTAATAAGGTAGTAATATAGATTTTTCTATTAGTATTTGTTATGGTACAACTGTACAAATACTAATAGGTATTTTTTTTTTTTTGAAATACTTTTTACATTAGTATTTGAACAATAGTATTTGAACAGCTGTACATGTTCAAATACTAATAGGTATAACTTTTGTCTGAATTTGAAAACTGTGTATCATGTTGTTGTTCTCCCACTCTCTTTCTAAGTACATGTTTTTTGTTTCCTTACAGACAAACTTGGCAAATCAACCTTTTAAGCTGTCTTTCTGTACTAGTATTTCCCAACTAGTTTGCTTTGTATTTTTGGTACACTTTTAATCTATTGATATACTTGAATCTTGATAGATATGTTCAGAAGCTAATTCCACCAACTGTCTCACCTTTCTACTTACTTTACCAACTGGGCTTTTGATTTCTTCTCTATAGATTCTATTTTACGGTACTACTTATTTTAGGTAATACAAAACTTTTAATTATTCTCTACTGATTGATTGTGCACACAAAAACTGAAGAAATATTTTTCTTTTTTCCCTGGGAACAACAAGTCACTTTCTTACAAAAGTATTTAGTAGTATTTTATTTCGAAAACAAGTGCTTTAGATACAGTTTCTGTAATAATCTGCAGAAGACCCTTTTGGCCTGTACTTGTCGTTTTCCCCTACATAGTAAATAATTGTTTTTTTTGTTTTGTTTTGTAGGTTTTTTTTTTGTAGGTTTGTGAAGCTTTGTATTTTCAGTAAAGCCCTTTCTAGATATCTCTTTAGAACAGTGTGTGATTTGATTTAAATAAATATTTTTATTATTACCCTTTTGTCTTTTCACTATCTTTCACAACAAAACCTTAAACCATTAGGGCTTTAGTACTACTTGTGTGGATCTTTTAAGCATTAGTTGCTAGTTTTAGGTATTTGTCTATTTTATCTTCTACTATTATTTGCTCTGAAACTCTCATCACTTCATACTAAGTAATTGGGATTTTGGTTATGATTAATTATTGTTTGTTCTGATTTTTTATCTTGCTTCATTTTGTTACTCTATAGGTGTTTTTCTGATACAAATTCAAAAGGTTTTACTTTGAAATGGGGGTTATGGTTGTGATAAAAAAAGGTATTTTATGTTTTCCTTTTATGATTATCCTGGGATGTGTGAATGGGATAGGGGTAAATTGGGGGACTCAAGCAACACACCCTCTCCCTCCAGCTACAGTGGTAAATCTGCTGAGAGATAACGGAATCGATAAAGTGAAACTATTTGATGCTGAATTTGCAACTTTGAATGCTCTGAGTGGTTCCGGGATTGAGGTTATGGTTGGGATCCCAAATGATATGTTGTATGGCTTGGCGAAAAGTGTTGAATCGGCTCAACTATGGGTCGAGAGGAATGTCTCTATACATGTCTCCTCCAACAAGGTCAACATTAGGTAACTTTCTCCTTTTTTTCTTTGTCTTATCTGTGTTTCTTCGCTTCTTAGTAGTCGAAAATCTGAATTGCATCTTTAATCAGCAGAAGTGATTATTAAATTTGATGACGTGGTGAAGATATTGATAACAAATTATAATCAGGGGACGGGAATTCCAAAAGGGAGGGGCTGAAATTGTATATATGAATTTTTTCCTTGTACTATGAGGTTTTTTTTCCATAATATGGGAGGGGCTGAAACGCTATTTATTTGATGATTTTAATCAAAATACATAGAAAAAAGTTACTTATTTGTCAATTTTTATCAAATTGGGTGGGGGCAGCTCCCGACTCTCTATACCGAGGTCATTTCCTGCGGATAATGAAGTACATCCCTTCATATGCTTATTACTTATAAGATATCTAAAGAGTAAACATAAAACTTTCAAGTATAGACTATGAATTTTTCAAGTGATCGGGTTAATATGTTCTTTGCGCATGTTTGGTTGCAGCTTTTATGCAAAAAGATTGTCTTTTTTATGAGGTTCAGAAAAATTCTAAGTTCTACCACTCTTAACACTTTTAAGCTTATTCTGACCAAAGAAACCAGAAAAGCTCTACCTTTTGAGCTGGTCACCAAATGTACTCCAGCTTTTAAGTAAGGAGATTAAAAACTGGAAATTATAAGTTGCAACCAAACGAGGCCAAATTTGCCAGGTAAAGCATTACTGTTTTTCTCCTGTGCTAATGGGAATGTCCCTAATTACGACCATTTTATAGAATTGATAGAATTAACTTTATAGAGACAGTGTTAAGTATGGATTAAGCTAAAAGCACCATGTCTGTGCGTGTTGATGTTAGCTCAAACTCGGGCTGCTTTTGTTTGCTGTATTAGAAAAGAAGGCCATGTCCACAGATTTATTTTAGGCTCTCATTAGTTGAAGTTGAACTAATGTATATTTCTCTGTTAAGTTCTGCAACAGTTAAAGAGATAAGTTTTGGCCAGATACTCGTAATGAATGGTGTTTGGAAACTGAAATTCCTATCCGCTGTTCTAGTTGCAGTTTTGCAATTAGGTTCTAAGTGAGGTTGCAACCACAGTTGGAACCCAGTGTATTAATGGACAGAACTGTAAAAAGTTAAATGTACTTTGAATTAAATCACACGCACATTTAACAACGGAGTTCACCTAACTAGGCTACGTCTCCGGGGCACTTACCCAGATTATGATATTATAAAAGGCTTACAATATAGGACTCAAGTCTTAACGAAAAACACTTAGACTCCCTCTAGGTTTTTCTGCCTATCTCTATATTGCTCCTACTCTATAACTATCACTTATAAATCAATGGCATCCCACCATTGTATTCTTTTTAAAGCTCACGTGTATTCTCTCAAGAATAGGTTCTTTATAAATTAGAACACACAAACTTTTACAAGCTAAGTTATCAAGTATATAAGCAAGTAAAAACAATCTTCTATTCTTCAATATCTTTTGATTGTTTTTGACTTTATTGATTGGCTTCAATCTTCCCATGCATTGCGTGATACTTCAGCATTGATTGACTCCAACCATCTTTTCTTAATACCTATTAAATAACAAGCTTAAAAGTAGGAGTTAGTCTTTCCCTTTGAAAGGAAACATATAAAGATAATATCTTTTAAAGATAATATCTTTCCATAATCATACATATCATTCAACTCCATATACTCAATCTTTAAACGTGTCTTTACTGAATATGATAAAGATCAAAGATTGAAACAAGTGATAAGACCAAGCATAAGAATAGAGATACACATTAAAAGGAAACATATCCTTATAAACTAATCTCTTTATAACTTCTAGAAAACATCTTTCCTTACCACTTTGATATTCTCAATTTACGCATATTAACCTTTTAAGATCAGATGAGAATATGTCCTGCATGCTGTAGAACAATTAATAATTAATAAATAACAACTATGCAGATTTTACAGAACTAGACAGAATACTGCTGAGCAGCAGGTTGGAACTGTGGTTGCAACTGAGGTTGCAACTGGTACTTGAAACCTGTCACTACTGACTTAGTAGGTTGTAACTGAGGTTGCAACTGGTACTTAAAACCTGTTAATACTGTCTTAGTTCTTAACAACAGTTAGGATTTATTTAGTGAAAACCAATAGACAATAAACAATATTTAGACCAGAAATCTGGTCCTAACAATCTCCCCCTTTGTCATTGGTTTTGACAAATCAACTAAGTTTATTTACCACATAAATCCACCTGCAAATTCAATACAACATTTGTATTGTCTCAATACTTTTTGAGGTTTCTGTTTTAGCTCCCCCTGCAAGTTAGAATTGCAGGCATATCATATAAGCACAATTTATATGCACACAGTAAGTTTTCAGACCTGTTTCAAGTTTAAAGGCATTCATACTTCAACAAGATATTTTCAGAAAGAAGCTGCAGAATTATTAGAGCCAAACAGGCACAGAATTGTCTCAATACAGCATAACTGGAAACAGAATAAAGTCTTGAAACTGAAACATCAAACATCAAACTGAAAACAGAACAGAAACACATAATAAACTTTCTCTTTACTCCCCCTATTTGTCACAAGCTTGACAAACTAGTTACGAGTTATGTTTGACAGGGGTGGTCTTTCTCTTAGGGGTGTGTCCCTTACAACCTCTTCATGCTCATCTTCACCGCTTATAGAGAAGCCATCATCACTGTGAGTTGCATCCCCATCACTGGCACCACCATCACTGTCACTATCATTTTCACTTTCTATAAGATTTTCCAGCAACTTCTTGATTTGATAGTCATCAGTATCCAGCTCAGCCCTCTTTTCTGCATTGTAAGCCAACCTTTGCTTCAAATACCACCTCACACCCTTCTTCTTTTCTGAAGGAGCATTAGATGTCTCTTCTTCTTTTTCTTTTCCCTTTTCTCTAGATATGTCATTGACATGCCCTTCTTTGAGCAGTTTTGCAGAGATATATATAGCAGAGGGACAATCTGAGATTGGTTCTGTGGCTGTGCTAATAGGCTTGGATCCAGTCATAGCTAGGACTTGAGCCATAATCACCCCAGTGATTAAACAAGGAAAGGGGAGCAGAATTGAGGATGAGGTATCAGCACTGAATTCTCTAATCAAATTAAAAACATGATTACCAAAATTAATTGGCAAAGATGACATGATCCTATAGAGAAATATGGCCATTTCCTTACTGACTTTGGACGGCTGCTTAGTAGGATTCCAATTGAACCTAGCTATTTTGTGCAGCACAGATGCACACAAGGTGAGGGAGGATGTTTTAATGGAGTGACCATCAAACCTATTGTTCTTTCCAGTTAGAATTAAAGCAAGAATTTCTAAGTCTGGTTCAGCATTGTTATCTTCAGTTGGACTAGGACAACACAGATAATCATTGATCAACTTAGGGGTGAAATCTAGAGTCACACCCCTCAAAAACACTCTGCCATAGGCAGGGTCACCCTCAACAAACACAGTACTACTTAGATTGGCATAGAATTCTTTAATTACCGCAGGGTAATAAGAATCAGGATAAGAAATAGTTCTATCTAGGCCAACAGCTGACAGCAGTTTCTCAATATGTACTTGAATATGTGGATAGCTAACCAGATTAAGTCTTCTTTCACTGTGAATCTCCCTACCAGCAAAAGACCTAAACCTTCTATACATGGTCCTACTCCAGAACCTAGGATCAGTCTCATGAAACTTAGACTTATAAGAGAAAACAGTTGGAATTGGATGATCCTCTACAGTTTTCCTAGCTCTTTTCTTAGTGCGCTTAATCTGAGATGAGGAAGTCTCACTTACCTTAGCTTTTGATCCTGGACTGGTTGGAGATTTATTCATGAAATCTCTTAGAGTGCAATCATCATCAATGTTCAGGTTGGGGTTTTTAGAAGGGTTTGAAGACATGGTTACAACTAGGGTTAGAAGTGAGCTTAGAACCTCGCAGTGGGTTTTTACAGAGACCTAGGGTTGTACAGTTTAGAGAGAGAGAGAGAGTGATTCTGTAAAGTGTAATTGATTTTGGATAGTAAAAAGATATTTGTATAAATAACAATAAAGTCCATATCTTTTTGTAATTGGAAAGAGATACATGCAAATCAATTATGAAACAGATTTTGGCGAAAATTTAGGAAATATCTTATCAATCAGTTTAAAGAAATCACAGCAAGATCACGAAGGAAAGATAAATCCAGCCAAATATTCAGATAAACATTCCTTTTGCAAAACAGATTGTTCCAAAATTTGAAAATTCAAAAGTTGAAGCTTATTAAGGAAATTTGACTTGATTCAAGATAAAGAGCAATTTAAAAGATATCTAACTTTTTGGAAAAACAAAAATCTAGCAATTTACCCAAGAAAATATGTTTATCATAGAATAACTCTAATAAAGATTAAATTTTAGGAGCTTATATTGAGCAAATCCGTTTTTATCTCTACACAAAAACTAGTTTGATGACCTCAGCAAGGAAAGAGTATAAGTGATGTCAAAAATAACAAGACTTTGTCTTGGCAGTTATAAAATAGACTGAGGTTTCAACTGATGTTGCAACTGAGCTTGCAACCAGTATTTTTAACACGAGGTTTCAACTGGAGTTGTAACTGAACTTCCAACCAGCTATTGAGAGCATGAGGTTCCAACTGATGTTGCAACTAAACGTGCAACCAGCTAAAAAAAATTGCACTTTGTGCTTGCAACTCTATTACCAGAGAGGTTTTCAAGGACAAGTTACCTCACATCTGTTTTTGAGACACCAAAAAGCGGCTTTTTCAAAACAAAAACATCATAGCTCAATTAAGACTTAACCTTAGAAATAAAAATTATTTAAGGTACTCAATACAGACATATTTAGCAAGAATATTCAATTAGATTGATAATGACATACCCCTATGTCACTTCTTAATGATTCAAACTTGTTTGTATCAAGGGGTTTTGTGAAAATATCTGCTAATTGTCCTTCAGTTGAAACATGTTCTAAAATTAAGCTCTTTTCTTCAACTAGTTCTCTAATAAAATGATGCCTTAGATCAATATGTTTGGTTCTGGAATGTTGAACTGGATTTTTAGCTAAATCTATAGCACTTTTGTTATCACAAAACAGAGTTAATATTTCTTGTTTAACATTATAATCAGTTAACATCTGTTTCATCCAAATTAGTTGAGTGCATCCACTTCCAGCTGCAACATATTCTGCCTCAGCAGTAGATAAAGATATGCAATTTTGCTTTTTACTGAACCAAGAAACAAGGTTGTTTCCAAACTAAAAACAACCACCAGAACTACTCTTTCTATCATCTATGTTTCCTGCCCAATCTGCATCACAGTAGCCACTAAGAAAATGGTTTGTATCTTTAGAATACCATAGGCCTAGATGAAGTGTTCCTTTTACATACCTTAGAATTCTTTTGACAGCTAGAAGATGAGGTTCTAAAGGATTTGCTTGATTTCTGGCACAAACTCCTACACTTAAGCAAAGGTCTGGTCTACTAGCAGTTAAATACAGCAAACTTCCAATCATGGATCTATAAAGACTGGGACAGACACTTTTTCCTTTATCATTTTTAGACAGTTTAAGGGTAGTACTCATAGGGGTTCTCTTCTCTTTAATCTCACTTAGACCAAACTTCTTAACAAGATTGTCTGCATACTTACTCTGACATAGAAAAATCCCTTTCTCATTCTGTTTAACTTGCAATCCTAGAAAGTAAGTCAATTCACCTCCACCACTCATTTCAAATTCATTCTTCATATCAGAAATGAATTCTTCTATCCTTTTATTAGAAGTTGAGCCAAAAACAATGTCATCAACATAGATTTGAGCAATTATTATGTCCTTTGTGGTTTTCTTAGTAAACAGAGTTTTATCAACCCCCCTCTGTTAAAACCTTTTTCAATCAAGTACTTGGTTAATCTATCATACCAAGCTCTAGGAGCTTGTTTTAGACCATACAATGCCTTTTTCAACAAATAGACATTTTCAGGAAAGTTAGGATCTTCAAATCCCTTAGGTTGACAGACATAAACTTCTTCATTAATCACACCATTCAGAAAAGCACTCTTTATGTCAAGTTGAAACAGTTTAAAATCATACAGACATGCAAGAGAAAGTAGCATTCTAATGGATTCAATTCTAGCTACTGGAGCAAAGGTTTCATCAAAATCAATTCCCTCAATTTGTGTATAACCCTGAGCTACCAACCTAGCTTTATTTCTGATAATAACTCCATCTTCATTACTTTTATTTCTGAAGATCCATTTAGTCCCTATAATGTTTTTATTAGAAGGTCTGGGTACTAAAGTCCATACATCATTCCTTTCAAATTGGGACAGTTCATCTTGCATAGCTAAGATCCATTCACTATCTTCCAAAGCCTCTTTTATGTTCTTAGGTTCTAACTGAGAAAGGTAACAAGCAAAATGAACAACATTATTTCTTTTACCTCTGGTTTTCATACCTGAAGTAACTTCCCCTATGACATTGTCAAGAGAGTGGTTTTTCTGAGTCCTTACATAGCGTGGCTTGCTTGTAGTTGGGATAAGAGATCCTCCATCTTCTTCTTCAGATTCTGTTGAATTCTGGGTTTCAACTTCAGTTGTAACCTCAGTTGCAACTGGATTTCCAACTACTATGGGACTTCCTGTTTGTTGAGTTTCTTCTTTCTCTTTTTCTGCAATCTCAGGCTGTTCATCATCACCTGTAATCTCATCAACAGTTTTTAAGTCATCAAATAACACATTATAAGATTCCATAACACAGTTTGTTCTTTGATTGAAGACTCTAAATGCTCTACTATTCTGAGCATAACCAAGAAAGATCCCTTTATCACTTTTAGAGTCAAATTTACCAAGATGCTCTCTATCTCTGAGAATGTAACAGACACACCCAAAGACTTGAAAATACTTAACATTTGGTTTTCTACCTTTCCATATTTCATAAGCTGTCATGGAAGTACCTTTAGTAATATAAACTCTATTAACAATATGACAGGCAGTATTAACAGCTTCAGCCCAAAATCGGTTGGCAAGTTTCTTAGAGTTAAGCATGACTCTAGCCATTTCCTGAATGGTTCTATTTTTCCTTTCAACTATGCCATTTTGCTGTGGAGTCTTAGGAGCAGAGAACTCATGACTTATACCTAAGGAGTTGCAGAATTCTCTAAACTTGATGTTTTCAAATTCAATTCCATGATCACTTCTAATCCTAGCAATATTACCACTGGTGGAACCTTTTTCAAGTTACAGCTTTAAGCACAGAGTTTTGAATAGTTCAAAAGTTTCAGACTTATCCTTTAAGAACACTACCCAAGAGTATCTAGAGAAATCATCTGCAACTACTAAAATGTACTTCTTACCACCTATACTAGCAGTTTGCATAGGACCCATCAAGTCAATATGAAGAAGTTCTAGGACTCTCTTAGTGTAGATTTGACTTGTACTTTTGTGAATACTTTTGGTTTGTTTGCCTATAACACAATCACCACAGACACTTTGAGTTTTAGCACTAAGTTTAGGAATTCCTCTTATCAATTCCTTTTTAACAAGCTTATCTAAGATTTTGTAATTCACATGCCCAAACCTTTTATGCCAAATATCCACATTATTAGTAATGGCTTGATTACACCTACTTTGAGGCAATTCTTTTTCAGCTTTTTCAAACACATAGCAGCTGTTGGTTGATCTAACTCCAGTCATGATTAAATCATTGTTAAGATTAGTAATTAGACACCTTTCTTTGTCAAATTTAACAATCATCTTGTTATCACATAGTTGACTGATACTAATAAGATTAGCTTTTAGACCATCTACAAGAAAGACATTCTCAATATCAGGCATTCCAGGTTTGTTTAAGGTACCTTTACCAACAATTTTACCTGTATCTCCACCTCCAAACACAACAGTGTTTCCTGTAAGAATGGTGACATTTTTTAGGAGACTTGCAGTACCTGTCATGTGCTTAGAGCAACCACTGTCAAAATACCAATCATTAGAAGTAACAGCATTCAAAGAGTTAATGACAGCTTTGTTGTTAGCAATTAAGGTAGCTTTTTCTTTAACTTTCCAGACCCAGTTCAAATTTTTATTGATAGAAGCCAACCAGGTTTTCTGAGAAATATACTTTCTGTTTCTTTTTAAATAACACTGGATTTCAGAATGACCAGGTTTCTTACAGAAATTACACAGCTTCAACCTAAAGTTATTTTTATCCCTAAACCTATTCAGTTTATTCATGGTTGCAACTTTGGTTATAACTGAGCTTCTAACCTTCTTTACAAAAACCTGAGTTTTATTCCTGCTTGCAAATCTGGTTGCAACTGAGCTTCTAACCTTATTGTCAAAATCATGAGTTTTAGCTTTAGCAACAGCTTCAATAAAGATAGTTTTTCCTGTACTTTTACCACCATAGTAACCTAGACCACTGATATCTTTAGAGCCTCTAGAATATGACAGCATGTCATCTAATTTATCAGAAGAAGAAACATTCAGCAGTTTCATTTTCTTTTTAGTTTCAGTAAGTTCAGCCAGTTGTAAGTTAAGCTTCTCAGTAAGACTTTTAACCTCATCCTTTAGATTAACATTAAGTTTGCTTATGATCAAGAATTGTTTACTCAGACATTTATACTTTTCATACAGAACAAGATATTGCTGAGTAATGTTTTCATCAGAAGGTTTTTCCTCATCACTGCTATAGGTTTCAAGAGCAGTTGGAACTATGGTTGAAACATGCTCACAGTCACTTTCATAAGTAGGTTCTTTTTCAGTGATTATTCCCATAAAATTAACAAAATTAGAATTATCCTCTTCATCACTGTTACTCTCAGAATCACTATCACTATGAGTGGTTATATAAGCATTTTTGTTTCTTTTCAAAGTATTTGCACACTCAGCCTGAATGTGACCAAAACCTCTACATTCTCTACACTGAATCTCTTTAAGCTTGTAATCTTTATCCTTTTCTTTAGAATTCCACTTTCCTGTAGAGTTATTATTGAACCTAGATTCTGTCTTAAATTGGTTATCCCTTTTCTGAAAGTTTTTAGAAGAACCAGTATCATCCTCCTTTTTCTTATAAAACTTTTTGTAAACCTTTTTAGCAAAGAAGGCTAGCTGTTCTTCATCACTCATTTTATCACAAACATTAGGTTCAGATTTCTTAGCCTGAAATGCTAGTCCCTTTTCTGGTCTTTTATGTTTAAAGAATTTTAGCTCATGAGTGCTTAGATTTCCTATAAGTTCTTCAAGTTTAAGATTATCTAAGTCTGTTGATTCTTCAATAGCTGTAACCTTAATTTCAAACCTTTCTGTGAGTGACCTAAGAGTTTTCTTAACAAGTTTAGCATCACTGTATTTTTCACCTAAGGTTCCAGCTTGATGAGCAATGTGGCAGATTCTACCATTAAATTGTTCAATGTTTTCATCTTCCTCCATTCTTAAGTTTTCAAATTGAGTAGTTAACTGTTGAAGTTTGAAAGCTTTTACTTTAACAGTACCTTCAAAACTAACTTGCAAAATATCCCATGCCTCTTTGGCAGTTTCACAATGAGAGATATACCTGAATACACTGAGAGTTACACCAGCAAAAATCAAGTTTATGGCTGTTGAGTTGGCACTTGATTTTCTGTCTTCATCAGCAGACCATCTGTCTTCAGGTATAAAAACCAGTTCTCCTTCACTATCAATGGCAGTTGGAGCCTCCCATCCATACATCACAGTTTTCCATGCATGTTAATTCTGCTGTTTGATGAAGGACCTCATTCTGATTTTCCATACTCCATAGTTTACTCCTCCTTCAAGCAATGGAGGTTTGTTGAAAGCGTTTCCTTCCCTCATTAAGTCCATCTTTACTAGAACACAGGATCCACACTAAGTAAGATCTAGTGTGAAGCTCTGATACCAATTGAAATTCCTATCCGCTGTTCTAGTTGCAGTTTTGCAGTTAGGTTCTAAGTGAGGTTGCAACCACAGTTGGAACCCAGTGTATTAATGGACAGAACTGTAAAAAGTTAAATGTACTTTGAATTAAATCACACGCACATTTAACAACGGAGTTCACCTAACTAGGCTACGTCTCCGGGACACTTACCCAGATTATGATATTATAAAAAGCTTACAATATAGGACTCAAGTCTTAATGAAAAACACTTAAGACTCCCTCTAGGTTTTTCTGCCTATCTCTATATTGCTCCTACTCTATAATTATCACTTATAAATCAATGGCATCCCACCATTGTATTCTTTTTAAAGCTCACGTGTATTCTCTCAAGAATGGGTTCTTTATAAATTAGAACACAAAAACTTTTACAAGCTAAGTTATCAAGTATATAAGCAAGTAAAAACAATCTTCTATTCTTCAATATCTTTTGATTGTTTTTGACTTTATTGATTGGCTTCAATCTTCCCATGCATTGCGTGATAATTCAGCATTGATTGACTCCAACCATCTTTTCTTAATACCTATTAAATAACAAGCTTAAAAGTAGGAGTTAGTCTTTCCCTTTGAAAGGAAACATATAAAGATAATATCTTTTAAAGATAATATCTTTCCATAATCATACATATCATTCAACTCCATATACTCAATCTTTAAACGTGTCTTTACTGAATATGATAAAGATCAAAAATTGAAACAAGTGATAAGACCAAGCATAAGAATAGAGATACACATTAAAAGGAAACATATCCTTATAAACTAATCTCTTTATAACTTCTAGAAAACATCTTTCCTTACCACTTTTATATTCTCAATTTACGCATATTAACCTTTTAAGATCAGATGAGAATATGTCCTGCATGCTGTAGAACAATTAATAATTAATAAATAACAACTATGCAGATTTTATAGAACTAGACAGAATACTGCTGAGCAGCAGGTTGGAACTGTGGTTGCAATTGAGGTTGCAACTGGTACTTGAAACCTGTCACTACTGACTTAGTAGGTTGTAACTGAGGTTGCAACTGGTACTTGAAACCTGTTAATACTGTCTTAGTTCTTAACAACAGTTAGGATTTATTTAGTGAAAACCAATAGACAATAAACAATATTTAGACCAGAAATCTGGTCCTAACAGAAACAAAATACCAAATAAATGCTTCTTACCAATTGATGCCAAAACCACAAGCTTCAACATGATTATTAGTTAATGAAATAAGGTGATTCCCATAGAAGTTATATTACCAGTACCAAAAAACTATCTGGTTTCACTTTTTGTTAAAGTAGGTTGTCTATTTAGTTTTTATCGCGATCGGATCAATTTATTACTCCTAAACTTATATTAGTACAAGTACCACCATGTCTCGAAAACGAAAAAAAAAAATATGTTGGTAACGAATATCTCATACTTCCATTTTGTAATCTCTATCTCGTTTATAGTTTGAACTACCCTGTCAGACACTTACCAAGATAAAAAACTGATAAAAATCACTTTTTTTTCTTCTAAATCATTACATTTTTCATCACTTAATTATGTTGGTTTTTTATCGATGAGCTAGTTAGTCTCTATCTACTATTTAACAGTGACATCACACATTTGTTTCATTATAAAATTTAATTATATCATTTAATATAAAATTTATTTTGGTTTGTCAAAGTCCTGCCTCACATCTGGAAAAGAATGCTGGTATACCCGTGTCTCATGTCTGGAGTGACCCTTGCGTCCTAGTTCTTCACCTTACGCACCCCTCCAGTAGTACAATTGTATTACATTAACAAGAGTTACAAAATCCAGAGCTAGACTTTTTTTAATTGCAGATCTAGAGCTAGATTATTCACTGAAGTTCGTATAAATTGTAAATCAACAAGCGTCTGTCCATCTTATTCCTATTATTATTAGTTGATGGAAAAGATGTTGAATAGTTTAATTTACCCAGCCAATATTTAATACTCTGTATATAATAGAGGCTTCTTTGGTTGCAGCGTCAGGGTGAATAAGCTGGAATTTACGAGATTCGGAAAAATAGTCTAGATTTAAGTAACTTATACTCCCTCCGTTCCTATTTAATTGTCCACTACGAAACTACGTGCAATTTTGACCGGCCAAGAACTTGTATCAAAATTGTTGGAATGAAAATTTTCAAAAGTTGATCATATAGTTCAAATGTTAAATTTTATGATTAGATTTTAAAAAAATTGATTTCGACAATTTTGATACAAGTTATAAGCCGGTCAAAATTGCACGTAGTTTCGTAATAGACAATTAAATGGGAACGGAGGGAGTAGCTTTTTATACAGACCAATTAACCAGAAAGGCTTAATTTTAAGTTGATCAACCAAATGCATTCTGAAGTTTAAGCTAGAAACAAAAAAGACTGAGCAAAAAATTTGTAAGCAAACTGGAGGTTTTAGCCTTTGTATTGTTGCATCTTTTTGGCTCAGCCTTCTTTTTGTTTGCGGTTTCCCTTAAAAAGTCTGAACGCATTTTGGTTGATCAGCTTAACAGCTGAGAATCTTTGATTTTTTTGGCCTGAGTAAGCTACAGTTGACACATCCAGTTTTTTTGCCAAACAAAACTAAACAACTGATTTGCTTACAGTTTGCAACCAAACAAGACAATATGACTAAATAAGAAAAAAAGTGTCACTTTTTTGTTGAATTGAATCTGCGTCTCTCTGTACCCAAAAAAAAAACTGCGTTTCTTCCTTTTGAAATTTATTTTAACTTGTTTCATTTCCCTGGTATTTCAAGATACGTTGCCGTTGGAAATGAACCTTTTCTTGCGACATTCAATGGGACCTTCCTGGGAACAACATTCCCCGCACTCAAGAATATTCAAGCGGCCTTAGTAAAAGCGGGTCTAGCCAATCAGGTGAAAGTGACCGTCCCTCTAAATGCTGACGTGTACCAAACCTCAACAAATGTTCCCTCAGGTGGTGATTTTCGGGCCGATACCCATGACCGAATGATGGAAATCGTCAAGTTCTTGAGCGATAATGAATGTCCCTTTACCGTTAACATCTACCCTTTCATAAGCCTTTATGCAGACCCCAATTTTCCGATTGATTTTGCTTTCTTTGACGGAGCCGCATCCGTAATTAACGACAATGGGAAAATGTATGGCAATGTGTTTGATGCTAACTATGATACCCTCGTTTGGGCCCTGCAGAAGAATGGGTTTGGGAATTTATCCATCATAGTCGGGGAAATTGGATGGCCTACGGATGGTGACCAAAAAGCAAACGCCAATGCTGCACAGAAATTTAACCAAGGTAATTTTTAATAGTAAGAGAGAGAGAGTGCAATCACAATTCCTTTAAATCTATAAATTTTATTCATCAATCAATGTCTGTTTTTTCCAAACATACACAGCATGTTTATAAGCAAAGACTGGACATTTTAACTTTTAGGGTTCCATCTCTTCAAACGCATAGAAGTTGCATAATTACCTTGATTACCTAATAGCTACATCTCTTAAAAGTAATTATAAAAATGAAAAATAATATAATTGGCTGCATCAAGTCATGATCAAAATAGCTAAACTGTAAACAACTCCTATTAAAAAACCAAATGGTAAATCAAATGTGTGCCTTGGTTGCAGCTAAGCTCGGATTTTTTAGCCTTTTAAACTTGAATGCTGGACTGTATCCTATTGGCCAGTTTAAATGCCACCTTTATCTCGATTTTTGGTCTGATAAGGCTGGATAAACTTAGTTTCATCTTTGAACTCTAAGAAACAAGGTTTTTGCTTGAAAGATGCGCATCTTAACAAGCTCGAAATTGATTATTTCTTATTTATTTTTTCTTCCATGTATTTGGGAAATTTTCTTCAACTTCCATTCGACAGGGTTCATGTCGCACGTGAACAAGGGGACCCCAATGAGACCAACCCCGCTCAATGCGTATTTATTCAGCCTTATAGACGAGGACGCCAAGAGCATCCAACCTGGTAACTTTGAACGCCATTGGGGTGTATTTAATTTCGACGGTACCCCGAAGTACAATCTCAACATAAGGTCTAACAGTGGGTTGGTTCCTGCAAGTGGGGTTCAGTATCTGGCTCGACAATGGTGTGTTTTGTCGTCCTCAGCAAACATGGAGGATCCACAGTTGGCGCCGAGCGTTAGCTATGCATGCTCACACGCAGACTGCACGAGTCTCGGATATGGAACGTCGTGCGGAACTTTAAATGCGCTTATGAATATTTCATATGCGTTCAATAGCTACTATCAGGAGAACGACCAGTTGGCGACCACCTGTAGGTTCCCGAATCTATCAGTGGTCACTAATTCCGACCCTTCTGTTGGAGATTGCAAATTCAAAATCATGATCCGGGTAGATAGACCTGGCAAACCGGGCAGTGGTAGTGCCCCGTCACAAAAACCTGTTACACTTATTCTTTTCTTCTTGGTTTTACTTATGATAGTTTTGTGATATTTCCACTTTTATACAGCCTCACGGTCTTGTAACGATTCAATGTCCAATTTCAAACAGTCATATATTTAGATAAATTTATGAAGCTCTCTCTCCTAGGAATTTAATTAAACATATGGTGAATTTTTATTTTTTTTATAAAAAGGACCTCCTAAGATTACATATGCAGAAAATTATACAACAGGCGTATGTACTAAATATACACCCATTAACGCCTTGTTTGTTTACCGTACTTAGGGATTGGGATGACAGAATTCTGGTTTTTGGTCCGACCCGACCCAGTACGGGTTGGATAAAAATGCAGGATTATTTGGGTCGGGTTGGATTGGATTACTTTGCACTTTTGTGCAAGTTATAAATAAGTTCATATTCTCTATAGCTACCACTTTTTAATTATTTAGTTTATTTACCAAAACGCCATACACATATGGCATAAAAAATGAAAAAAAAACACTTAAAATTATATAAAAGGCAAAAAATCACAAAAAATGAAAAAAAAATAAAAAAAATCACAAAGAAATAAAAAAATCATAAAAAAATTATAAAAAATGAAAAAATCATAAATAATCATAAAATTTTAAAAAAATAAAAAAAAATAAAAAAAAAATAAAAAAATGAAAAAAAATCACAAAATATTATAAAAAATGAAAAAAATCATAAAATTATAAAAAATGAAAAAAATCACAAAATATTAAAAGAGACTCATTCACCAAATTAATTAATCATCTCTCTTGTGTACTAGATTTCTCTCTCTCTATATATAAATAAATATATATATTCTTATTTTATTTTAGCTTATTATTTTCTTTTTTTTTTGTCAGTTTTTTTCCTTTTATTTTTTTGGGTATCGTTGTAAACAATAATTTATATTATTATAAATTTTTACCAGGTAAATATGAAAAATTTGGAAAAAATAAGATTTTTAGGCTTTTCTAATTTAATTAAATGGTTATTGTTAGATGTTTAATAATGATTTGCACTTATTTGACTTATCAAAAAAATTCCGGGTCAAACGGGTCGGGTCGGGTCGGGTTTCGAGAAACCCGACCCAATTGTCATCCCTAACCGTACTAATAGTACTTGTATTATAAGTACGCTCCGAATAACAGGAGGATAACAAATGATGACCGGATTGCTAGTTCATAATTCGATGCTATGTGTGTTTGCATAACTATTGTCGTCGGACTATTTTATGTTATCTACAAGTTTGACCATCTTCTATATGAAAAAAAATACTCTCTGAGCATCCTTGCTTTGATTAGCAAAAATAGTATTATATTAGTAAAAAGTAGATAACGTTCTTGTATTACTTGACAAATTGCCTTTGTGCTTTGAAAATACATTTGCCATTAACTCGTTATAAAAGTAAAATATTTTGGTAGTTCTATTTGGTTACGTGTAATCGTGTATAAGAATGCCCATAGATTAATTATAAAAGGCAAGTATGGTATTTCATATATGAAAGTTGTACTTCCTTTGGGTGTATTTGTTATCCAATCCCACTTCTAATCCAATGTCAAAGTTTTTACCCAAACAATGTAGATGTGAGACCCATAGTATATTTAATCCAATCCCAACCAAATAATACATGCAACAAACAAGGCCTAACCGGACTTTCTCGCAAGAACTTTATCAAAGCAGCGTCTAGATTTTTTATTTTTGAGTTATTCCTTCTTGAACTTTGAAGCGGAACTTTAGAAAACAGAGAAGCAGTAAAGCTCCCAATTCTTCATTGTTGAATTTAATAAAAAATTAACTAAAAACAAGCATCTCTCATCCACATCTAAAGCACCCCCAGGATCAGTGAAACTGGGATTTGTGTTACTGATTTAGCTTCAAAAGAAGCCGGTTCATTTTGCTAGCTTCTTTCTTTAGCAGGTCAAATAAGGGAAAACTTAAACATTAGCTCTAAGCTCATCAGTTAAATCGCTGTCAAACAACCCGACAATCTACTAATGCCAGCGAGGAAGCTAACCATGACTTGCACGGACCACAAATGCCAATTATAAATCGTCGAGTTATGGAGAACAATCAAGCCATTTGGTATATAATATAGCACTATTGACCACATATATTTAAAAGTTTATTTCAAAGCAACAACAATTTTAGCAACCCATATATAGAGATTGTAAACTTGCGTCCATGAATTCATACTTGTATCTCACACAATTATTCCTGAATCTAGCTAATGCGAAACTAACAATTCTCTCAAGCTTCTGATAAATTTATTCGAAAACTTGTCTTCTCAGCTTGTTTGGCCACAGCTTTTAAGAAAGTAAACTTGCTCAGTTGAGTTTAAGAAGAAGAAAAAAGGCAGGTTAATTCGATTGTTTCTTCTTTTCCAGGTCCGGTCAAATGCACTGCAACCTATAAGTACAGAATTTACTAAGCCAAGCTCAGAAAACCACTACCAAACAATAATACGCTAACCGTAGGGCACGACCGTGGAATAATGATAACCCGATCGGCAAAGAATCTAGTCATGAGTTTTTTTTTAAATAATTAAAAAATAATATCAGAGCCAGGTTTCGATCCTGGGACCTGTGTGTTATGGGCCCACCACGCTTCCGCTGCGCCACTCTGATTTATTTCACTTCCTTTTACCGTAAATGCGATTTCTAAATCATAGTATTCTAAAAAAAAACGACTAAACAAATTTCGAACCACTTAGATTATCACACCATTACTGACTAAGAAAGTTTGATTTATTCCTAAATAAAAAAGTAACTAAATCGAGCTTCTCGGAAAAACCTAATAACAACTTTCATTGGACTTATCAACCCAGAGAGGCTGTATTCAGACCAGTGATGATAGTTTGTTAGAAATACTCATATACAAAGATTGATAGTTTTTGTTGAAAGTCTACTGTAATAAACACAACTGTATACTTTTGCTTAAACAGACAAAGTTAAACAACTTCCTCTTTTAATTAAAGTCAGTCATGATTTCCAGCTAAAGCTAATGGATGGAAAAGAGAAGACCCAAACCAAAAGTCGCAAACATGAACGGTTCAGCTTATGAATTAATCAGTTACGGAATAAGGATAGGTGCAGAATAAGTGCAAACAAAAACTCTCTTTATCGGCTATGTAAATGGCGAGGCTCCCCGAAAAAATTATCTAAGTTTTGCAGGCTTTGTTGTTTCAGAATTTTCTTCATCCGTAATGGTAAATTTTACTAATGTAGATTGTGGTCCTATTGACTTTTTTTGTTCTCGTACATCACTACACCAAGAAAGTTGCACACGATTAAATAAGTTGGCAAAAATTGAATAGTGCACGTTACTACCTAGTACTCACACAGGAAAGAGAAAAAAGTAGTGCCGGAGATTTAATGCTACTACCCTACAACACTGACATCCTGGATTCCTCATAAATTCTAATTTGCAAGTCTATTTTTTTTCGTATTTAATTTAATTATTATCGATTTTATATATTTATGTTAATAGTTTAATTTTATATATTTTTCAGATTTATTATTAAATTTATTATCATAACTAAATATTAGTATATTTTATTATACTTCTATCAATTTTTTTCAATATAAATTAATTTAATAGAGCAAACACATTAAATAACTTACAAGTTTTCTCGTATTTAAAGTAAAAAATATACTTTTACAACTTATAAGTAAACATTTTGGTTCATACAAATTATCAGTTTTTTTTTATCAATTTATTTATCAAAACTATACAACTCACGTTTTTGTTATTTTATTAATTTATACATGAAAAGTACGAATAAATGAGAGAGAATAAGAGAAAAATAAGAGAGATAAATTATGATGGAACAATCTTCCTCCCTTATATGACTCATTTACAAAATTGTTCTAAAATTATATACGTATCAGTTTACTTATCCATTAACTTAAATTTACATAAACTCAAATATCACTCAAATATAAGGGATTAAAATATTATCATATAATTAAAATAATAATTTATCTTTATTACTTTTCTCTTATTCTCTCTCATTTATCTGTACTTTTCACATATAAATTAATAAAATAACAAAAAGATGAGTTGTACAGTTGTGATAGAGAAATTTATAAAAAAACTGATAATTTGTATAAAACAAAACGTTTTCTTATAAGTTGTAAAAGTGTATTTTTCACTTTAAATACAAGAAAACTTGTAAGTTATTTAATGTGTTTACTCTAGTAAAATAATTTGGATTGAAAAAAATTGATAGAAGCATATTAAAATATAGTAATATTTAGTTATGATAATAAATTTGATAGAAAATCTAAAAAATGTATAAAGTTAAACCGTTACCGAAAATATAAAAGTGATGCTAATTAATTAAATATAAGAAAAAGTGTAAGAAAATTGATAGTATTGTTTTAAAATGGTTGGCTACAGTTACAGGAAAATTGGTAGGATTATTTTAAAATGTTTTAAATTATTGTTTTACAATGTTTGGCTACAATTAGATGTCTTCTGTAACTAGTAGTTTGAAAGGTTCAAAGCGAGTGTAAAAGTAACTTAACATAACAATGCTCTTATAGTTACCATTGAAGATGCTTTTTCGAGGGCATATGATAAATGGTTTTGTGGTTTTCTTGTTCCCACTGAATACCAGTTTTTACTGCTGCATTAATTACTGCAAGGAATACCTAGACAAGTAGAATGAGCCTGTGTAAATCTGATCATTTCAGACCTCACTATTTAAGTATATTTGTGTCAAATCCTTTACCATTGGGAGTGTTTGTATATAGTGCTGTAAATCAAACAAAAACGAATCCAATAATACTCTGTTTATATTCCTTTAAATATGAACGAACCGAACCCGAGTTGTTCATGGAAATCTAATTTCTTCTATAACATTCAATAATTGAAAAAATATATATTTTTATTTTTTTTTAAAATATATTTTAATTAGGATAAACTAGTTCACATATAACTTTAACTTTATATATTGTATAAATTATTTTTTATATACGTATGATTACGTTAACGAATTGAACACTTAATAATAAAATCGGTGATTGTATTTATAGTATGATGATATAAATTACTATAATAAGTTTGAAATAATACAAACATATCATTTATATTATTATAACATAAATAAGTTTATTAATTGTATAGTGATATTAGTTTTTGTTACATCATTAATACATTTAGTTTTTTATATTATCAAATTTTATATATAGTTACACGAACACGAGTAGACGAACCGAACAGATGCATCCTCATGTTCTGTTCATTTAATAAACGAACACTATATTCTTATTCATTATCGTGTTTATTTATAAATAAACGAACATGAACCGAACATTAACTTAACCAATATAAACGATTTCACAAATAACTCACCTTATTTACATGATACTTGTATGCTTTTGGTACCCTCATTTTATGAGGTAGCTAATCTTCCTTTTTCTTATTGCACTAGTACTGGTCATTTTACATTCCTTTTTCTATCAATTTACATGAACTGTTGCTTTCATTAACCCGTTTCAATTAACTGCACACTATAATGAAAGCAAACCATCACCAGATGAGAAGACAATTAGTTACAATCTCCCAATCAGATAAATTAATTTAAATTTTAAAGGATATTCACACAACCAAAGACTGGATAAAACCCCTTTTCACTTGCATATACGAATGCTAATACACATACATTCCAATCATAAAACACATACAAATTCAGACTCTGATACACGACATAATTCAGCCCATGACATATTCTTAATTGTGACGATGTACAAGACATGGTGCCCACTTATGATTTACAAAGAATATCTGATTATTTCCCTTTCTTGAATCGGTTTTTAACCATTTATTACTTCCCCTTCTTATCTACATTCCCCCCATTGGTCTCCTCTTTTTATAGTTGCCCTCCAATCGACTACAACGTACAAACACTATACTGAAATTACAAAAAACAGGTTTCTATTTTCTACCTATATCTCCTATCATACTTTGACAGAGATTCTCGTCTTTATGGGCTTTAACTTTAAGCCCATGCTCTCTGGTGAAAAGAGCTCGGGAGAGATTGAAGTCGGGTTCAACGGACTTCTTGGGCTTACATTGTACTGACACGGCCTACAAAAGCCATAGCCCATCAAGAAATATTCCAAAGGAATTAACATGGCATGGGGTTGCTCCTCCGTCACCATAGACCCGCATGCCTGAACCTGTAATATAAACAATTATAAGAATCTCAAATATGCCAACCACTTTCGCCAGTAGAAGGCTATAATAAAATCAGTGAGAATCGAAAACAAATATATAAAGCTGAGTTTATTAGGATTATTACGGTGGTATGGTTCCTTATAGAAAAATAACTATTAGATATTCTATTTAGTGCAAGATAAATATAAGTTCTAATTTGCTATTTTGAACATGTTCATCTAACATTTCGGGTATGTCTGAACCTTTGCAGTCTATTCTGGCATTGGGAAACTAGTACCAAGTAACTTTTACCTAGTAGGAAAATCTGATTTTCACACATCAGATGCTTATTACTGTGAAATAATGAGGATTGATCCAAAACAGGTCTCCAGTGAAGGTTAAAAATGATATATGCAAATTAACATCTTAAAAAGATTCTGAAATCGTGGTGAGTTCATACCTCGACTAGAGCACTATATCTTCTGTCCAATTTTGAGGTCATGTGCAGAGCTTCTGAATGGAAAGGAGAGTTCTCGCCAACAAATATTAAAGACCTGCATTTTAGTTTCTTCAGCCCTTCGGTGATATCTGCTCTCCTGCCAGATCACATCGCATTCCAAACAAATTTGTCAGCCACTAAGTTTCCTTTTGAGTGATATAAATTTTTATTTCATCAAAACCAGTTTTTACATTTCCTAGTTGTTTGAATTGCATATGTAGTTATAATATGGATTGAACAAAAGTAATGTGTAGCTCTCTAAAGCTTAAGGGTTAAGTTTCTGTGATCAAGAAACAACTCGGTTGATAATTTTCAAGAAATCAGATATATTTTTTATTCTGTATACGGGTGGGTGGGTGTAATAGGAGAGATATTTTGGGATGTTTTCTCTCCTCTAGACCGGTCCAAAAAAATTTTCTAAATAATTTTATGCACAAGTTAAAATGGGGACAAATCTACCCATTGACAGCTTCCAGAAAACGCAAAACATTTGAACTCTGCCGCTCATCAAGCAACTGCAACAAGAAAAGGTAATTTAAGCAAATGCATCTCACTAGTAGACATATCTACTGTCAAAAACAATACAAGAAAATTGAAGGGCTTACTCTTTTACAAGCTTCAATTACATCAGATTCTTGTACTAACGAATTACCACGAGCTTCCTATGATCACAAAAATTTGGATTAAACTCCCAAATTGAGAGCAGAGCAGCAGATGAAACATGAAACATGGAAATAAGTACCTTGCTAAAATACCGAATAAGTAGCAACTCCTTTGCCAGGCTGCACATGCCATAATAGTGAAGCAAATTTGATATGACCTGTAAAAAGATACAGCCACATTAGGTTTTTTATAAAAAATGACAAAATTTGAAATCACAAAAGTTAAAGAACAGGGACCTTGTTGTACAACCATTCAGTCCATGATGGCGCTTTACATAGAGGGGAGACAAGTATCAACCCATAAACTCTGTGTGTGTATTTCAGCTGCAACCAAGTCATAATTTTTTTTATGGTATTAGGCCTTTCCATGATTATCAGATATTAGCATCTTCAATAACTGAGAGATAGCTTAAATTCAGTCAAAAGAAGGCATATCTTACAGCAAAAAGTGTCAAGATATAAGCTCCAGCAGTCACACCCATAAACATTGCTGCATCAAGTCTACACAAGAAACAGAAATTGTAATTAAGTAGTCGTATTTCCTTTACAAACTACACATCATCCATTTAATGAGAAGCTGAAGTTTACTTCTTCTTTTTTGTTTCGAATGGATACATGAGCTACCATGTTTTCATGACAGCACTAGACCCTTCAATCCCTCTAAACAATTATTCTTCTTGTTTGGATTCATACCAGATTTTTTAAAACAAACAAAATTAAAGTTTCCAAGGTTTCTAAAAACTTAACGAGTAGGGTAGTCTCATACTCCCTCCACTTCATATTTTTGGATCTTTATTCTATTTCTGGATATTTATCCATTTGTCCTCTTTCCAAAGATAGCAGACAAAATGTCCATTTTTATCCAAGTGTACCCTTTACCTTTCATTATTGAACTTTGGAGTAATCTATATTATAGAGGAATAATCAGCAAAAGGATTTTTTTGCACTAATATTCAAGGGTAATCTAACTTGAAAAACAAAAATAAAGAGGCTAAATTACCCAAAGTAGTCAAGAACCTCGGCAACCTGATCTGCCAGGTCATCTGTAGTCGGCACCGACTCATCAGAAAAAATTATGGCCGCACCTAACTGCAGAAGCACTTGAAAAAAGCAGCCATTCAGAATATATATTGAAAAATATAGTGCTAAAATAATATTGATAACTGAGAGATATTCAAGGTTTTTAAATCATGAACCTCATGCCCAGGAGGACTAATGTGATAGATGCAGAAGTTATGAAGCAGCAGCGAAAATGCTTCCGGACAGTAAAATAATCCTTGAAAGCAGGAAATATCTGTTTAGAAAAGAAGAATAGATGATAATCAAATTCAAAACAAAATAAGTAGAAACTGGCCACCTATAAAGATGCAGCACTATACATTTAATTTTACGAATATAATATATCCGGGACACAATTTTGGACATGATCTTAAAGATAAAAAGTAGTAATAAATCTTCAAAAGCTTTTGCTGATCTGTACTCACAATTCAATGCTATATCGGGATATGTAACAAGGGCAGGTTTGTCCGCATCACCAATCACAGCAACGGAAATGGAACCATGTGCCGTTTTTATGAGGTGTTCCTGAGGGGAAATTAAAAATTCAATTAAGAAAACACAAATTTTATAAATTTTTGAGTATATGAGGCAAAGGACAGAAAAGGAATTAAGGACTAATTTGCAGTGACAAACCTCAATAAGCACTCATAATTCAATATAAAGTTCACATCTGCACCTCATTTATTACAAGGAGCTCAAATATAGGGGAAGAGTCATAGGAATATATGTATCCAAATTGACACGAGAAATTTGAGTTACAATTTTTAATTTCTTTAAATTTTTCAATAGCAGAATAAAAAGATTAAGAAGCATAGCAATAAAAACCAGCTACTTAGGATTCAAGAGATATAATTAAAGCATAAATGCATCAAGAACCATTTATAATTATGATTACAGAAGAATTTTCGTTTTGTAATTAAGTTTACTCAATTAATGAATGCCAACAACAAAGAAAATAATTCTTCAAGCCCCTTAAAAATCTACTAATACCAAGCAGGAACAATTAAAGCATGTGAAAAAGTTTATCCATTAATAGTCCATCCACAAAATAAAACCACTTGATTCACTCTATACCTTTAAAGAAATTATTCTAACAAGTACACCTTTCTTAATAAAAGTATTACTACTACTATATCAGGTATAATTTTTTAGATAGTTTCCCTATCTAGGATAAAAATATAAATATAAACAACTGAAAAAAAAAAAATCGGAAATTTTCTACCAGTGTACCCTCTTTAACTATAAGCAATTCAATTCTAACAAAACAATAAAAGCATTTAAAAAGCTAATCCATTAATAGTCCATCCACAATATAAAACCACTTGATTCAATCTATACCTTTAAAGAAATTATTCCAACTAATAGTACACCTTTCTTAAAAAAAGTATGACTACGATATCAGGTAAATTATTCTTATTTTGCCAAAACAATCATTTCCCCTGATAGCCTTAATGTTAAGAGTTATATTATCCCACATCGATGTAATATCGATCAAGCCTGTGGTTTATAAAGAGTTTCCATCCTTACCATTACGAGGCCTTTTAATGGTAAATTAATATGGATTCTAACATGGTATCAGAGCGGGCCATCGATGTTGGGCCTCACCTCCAACCGTTCATTATATCCGCTCGTTAGACCCTTAAAATGTCGGGCCACGAGCGAGGGGGAGTGTTAGAGTTATATTATCCCACATCGATGTAATATCGATCAAGCCTGTGGTTTATAAAGAGTTTCCATCCTTACCATTAAATATGGATTCTAACACTTAAAAGCAAGTAGACTTATTTGGTAGCAACTAAGCTCAGCTTATGCTTTTCGGCTTTTTGCTAATCATTACTGTTGAGAATTTTACGCAACGAGAAATTGAACAAGAAACTACTGAATTGGCCTATTTTTCACTTTCTGAACCAAAAAATAAACTTGAATTTTCAAGCTGAATTAACCCTTCTCTTCCCTTCTCATTTTTTTTTTAATTACAAAAACGACTAATATGAAATTAATTTAATTAATTCCGGCGATTCTCCATACAAGCAGGTTAGTACTCCAAATGCATAGTCAACACAATCACAAACAGTTACAAATGTATTTATCTATATTTTATAACAATTATATAAAAACATTTTCTGCAAAAACAGAGTGGCTAATTTCATTTATTTTCCTATCTAGCATAAAGAAATATGATTATATAATACCATTTTCTTCATATACAGAGTGGCTAATTTGATAACTTACCTATCTAGCTTCAATAAATAAAATTATAAACAAATGAAAAAAAAAAATTTGGATTTTTTTTACCAGTGTACACTTTATAACTTTAAGCAATTCTATTCTATCCAAAAAAATAACTAAATAAAAACCATTTTCTGAATATAAAGAGTGGCTAATTTCATATTTTCCCTACCTGGTATAAAAAAGTGTAAATATAAAAACTGAAAAAGAATTTATGTTTTTTTTTTATCAGTATACTCTCTTTAACTTTAAGCAATTTAAATATATCTTAACCAAACAATAATTGAACTCAGTAGCTTCAACATTATATATAAGCAAATAGTTTAGCATAAATAAATATACTTACTAATTATATAAAACTGAAAAGTAGTAATTTGTATACAACATTATTGAAATAAATGTAAAAATAATAATAAAAATACAAACCTTTCCCCCAAGCGAGATCGTCTCCATGTCTATGGAGATAGAATCGCTTGAGTCCGCCATTTGTCTCTCTCTCTCTCTCTCTATATATATATATATATAGATATATAAATGCGTGTGTATATATAGAGAGAAGTGTTATTTATTTATTTATATATGTTAAATATGGTGAGTGAGCATTGGTAGTGGTTTTCTTTGGGCTTAAATACTGAAAATATTTGTGATACGCTTTCTCAGTTTTTTCTAAATTTGTAACACGTTACATCTCAAGTAACAGACCACATATTTTATTCAAAGGTTTCATTAGATACTTGTGTTTCAATTGATGACTAAAAAGTCCTTATAAGTTTAGTATGTTCAATTTTAGACAATCTTCGCATCGTCGTTTTATTTACTATTTTCGTTGTAGTGAACAACCATGATTGTTCTTATTGGAGAGTAAAACAAGAAAAGTTTTTTAAAAATAAATATTTACCATGAGCGGAAAAAGAGATATTTCTGGATCATTAAAAAAAAATGTGTAGACAGTGACGACTAATTTTGTGATGAGCTATTTAATGACTGATTTTGTGATAGTTTCGTTACGATTTAATCGGTTTGTTGATAGACTTGTGACAATATTTGACTGGGTATATAACAACATTATTTTATTATAGTGGTTTAACGTTTGAGATTATCATGGGAGGTATTGCACCTTAGAAGATGAGTAAGATGCATGTCTTTATATGATTCAATACTATGTTTGAATCCATCTTATCATGACTTCAATAAAAATAAGTTTTTTTTTAGTTTAGCAAGTGTGACAAAGGCACCAATAAATTACAACCATTGTTGTTGGTTAGCTAATAAGAAAGCCACATTTGAACAAATATAATTGAACATTATCATTAAGAAAAACTTCGGTCCACATTCGAAGTTAAATTATATATTCTTGACTTTTATGCTAAACAACAAATACAATAGAAGAATATAATTGATAAAAAAAACCTTGAGGACTAATATAAAAAGTAGGTCATAATGATGACCATGTTATATTTTTGTTTTTATGGTACGGAAATCACCAAAAAGCAAAAACAAAATCTTCTATTTTTTTGAACATTTCTTTTTTTAAAGTTAAATCACGGTTAAACAGACGGTGCCACCGACGCTCAAGCTCACAGTCACGGGGGCCCCTCTTTACCAGCAAATATGTTAACTCAACACTGTAGTTAAGTTGACCACAGTTAACATACCGACACATCATTCTAAAGAAATTACCATTTCGCCCATGCCACGTTGGATAATGACAGAATTTTACTTTTGATAAGCTCACTTATCTGCTTGCTCTTTTTCAAATTTCCAAGTTTTACCCATATTCATTTTCACTGCCTTTTATTTTGTTTTCATTTATCTTTATAATTTATTTTTTTCAACTTTATGGACAACTCGAATTAAGGAAAAAATACGTAGTGTATCTATCACTTGTGTTTAATAATTTAGATATTGTAGTATCAATTTTAACAATTAAGATACTAATCTATGAAATTTATCATAATTGATGACATCACGGGAAACAAAATGATAAAATTGCACTCACGTTCTTTTAACTATCACATGTTGACTTGGTAAGTGTAATTCCGTCAACTTCCGTAAAAAATAGATCCAAAATGTGAGATAAAATTACTATAATTTCGCTGAGTTATGTTATTAGTCCATTAATTAGACAAAATTTTATAGTTTGGTATCTCAATTGTTAAAATTGATATTATAGTACGTAAATCGTTAACCACTTATAGTACAGTGCACTAAACATATTTTTTTCTTTAAATTTTATTTTTAAAAAAAAAGAAGAAGTTAGTGAATTTTATTCGGTTTCAAACAATCTTTGTATATGATTTTCGAAAAACTAAGTACTTCAACTCAAATCAACTCAAATCAATACAAGAAAATGTCGATATAGCAACTGACATCTTATTGAAATTATTGGTAAATTGAATATCGTTAATTAGTTAATATTATGTTGCTAAAATGTAAGGAAACTCATTTATTAATAGTTTTCAAACGTATTTGTTGTTATATGGAGGGTTTCATGTAGTGAATATTGATTAGTATTCTTTAACAAAACTATAAACTTGTTTTGGAGGCAGTAAGTATGGAATATGATCATGGGGAACGGGCATTAGTGAGGTCATAAGTCATAACAAGTTGGAAACCGATTTTAATGTAAAAAAAAAAATCATAATTAATTAAATTAGCTTTACAAATTAATTATTTATGTGTAAACAAAGAGGTTCAACCTATAACTTTTGAGTAGGTCCATTAATGCAGTATAGAGTCTATTCAAATGCTTAAAATGGTGGACTCATGATTGGGATGATTAAAACCACAAAACACCATGGGTTGTCTCTTAGTGGAAGATTTGTAAAAAACTGTCGGTTCGTGCTTTGTTTTTCATTTTCAATACTAGAAAGTTTGTTTCCAAAAAACCATATGCTCCATCTGTTATTAATAGTAGTCTAGATTAAAAAATACTTAATTTCTCTAACAGAAAACTTCCAATATATAAAATGATTGAATTAATCTAGGCATTATTAAGAAGTACATGCTCAAAAGATACGAATTTATCTTTTATTGATTGTTTGTAAGATGCATTGCATACGGTTGGGCAAGCAAAGGTAAAATCCATGCCAGTTCAAATGGACGAATCTAGTATTCTAAGTAAGGATGCAGTTAGGGGAGGCTCAGATGGCAGTCGAGAACCCGAATGTCAAAGTATATATGGTTATTAAAATATTAAAAAGTAATTAAGTAAATATTATCACGAATGTTTGTGGTGAAATGGTTAAATATAGAGTTTTAGTTCTCAATGGTTATGAGTTCAGATCTACTCAGCGTCCAATTTTATTTTATTTATATAAAAAAACACCACTTTTTTTTTGAGTTTCGGACAATCTGACTAGCGGGCCGACACGGGGGGCAGTGCCGCAGATCTTATGATTTGGTAAAACTTGAACTAAATAGCAAGCCGTTTTAAATGAACCATCATTTTTATTAGAAAAAAAAAAGAATAACTTATTTTCTTAAATGTCTCCGCAATCAAATAAGCTTAATAGTAGGTAATTGGTTTTTACATATACACATATATGTATCTATAGTCTTAGGCCAATATTAAAACCGTCATTTTTAGCAGTATTGCTGCTGTACTAGCTGAAAATTAATGTTGTCGTAACTATGTATATATTGTTGGAAAAAAAACCATGAAACATGATGTTTTCCGAATTGGTCACGAGTCCAAAAGTTTGGTCAAATTCCATGCGAATAATCTAAAGTGTAGACTCCGTACTCAATTGGTTTGAGTAGCTTGTGTGACAAGCTTCGAAACGGTATATCGCATGACCTATTCGGTGAATGGGTGTGAATGAAAATTGGATCCGAAATTATACCATGGAGAGACGAAATCTGGAATTTTGGGAGAGAAAGTGGGAAATCAAATGGATGAGGAAGCCACCCAAATAATTATCCCACATCAAAGAGAAAAAACTACTTTGAATAGTTTATATACATATTCACCACTAGAGAGTGGTAATAGTGTGTAGCCTCATAGATGTGTGTATACAAGTGTACCACACACGCGCGCACTTGCTTGGGCACGGGCACGGGTCTCGGGACTTGGGACTTGAAGAATGTTTCGGTTCTGATTCTGGTTCTCTTTCCAAGAAAGTCTAAGAGTTTTGAAATAACAAAACAGTACCAAAAATTGACCATTTATGGATGAGATTTCAGGTTAGCCTATATATAGGCAGCTCTCCCCACTCCCTAAAACACTTTTTATATTTATAAAAACAACATACAATTTTCCTCATAGCATCCTAAACACTTTTTATATTTATAAAAACAACATACAATTTTCCTCATAGCATCCTAAAAAGAGAGAGAACCACCCACCAACAGATCGACCTTGACTCGTCGCCAGTTTCTGGTGAGTCATCCGAGACGTTGTACCTTGGGATCAAAGCGCCAACGTAACCAGAAACCTTAAGGTGGTTGGGCGAATATCGGTTAAAGGCAGACTGTTTACAGTCGCCTCGTCTTTTAATCATGTCTTTTAATTTCCATATTTAAATTATGTAATTTATATTTCTGTCTTTTCAATTCTGTATTTTTATTTCAGTATTTTAATTTGCTGTACTTAGTTGTAGTTTTCAATTCTGTTTTTACCTTTCTGTAATTTCTTTAAAGTATTGTTTTATTCTGTAATTTTAATTATGTAATTTAATTATGTAATTAGAATAGTTTCAATTCAGTCATGTATTTTTCATTTCAATCAGAACAGTCCGGCTGTTAAGTTTATACTTTCCAGTCCGGCAGTTTCTATTTATTGTAATTCAGTACATCAGATTATTAATTAATAATAATCTGAATAACGTTTGCTTTAATTACTTTTAAGTACATACATGTTGTAATCTGTAATCTCAGTTTCGTTTCTGAATTAATAAAGATTACACTGGTTTTGTTTATTTATTTTTAGTCATTCTTTATTGTTTAATTGTTATTTTGTACATGGAAACCAACAATCTTAACCGATATTCTGTTGTTTCCTTCGTGTATTAATACAATTATTTTTTATAAGAAATAATGCTTTTTTGTTTTCAATTCTAAATCATATTAGAATTTGAATTGCAAAGAAAAATTCCAAACAGTTTAATTTTTGTTTTAGAATCTTGTTGATACCAACCGTATTGGTATTCAATAAGAATCGTTTTAATCCTTTTGATATCAACCGTATTGGTATTCAAAAGGAAACCGTTTAATCTTCTTTTGTTGTCTTAAATAAATTTTTTTTATAAACCCAAATTTTAGTTTTGGTGTTTTGTTTATAGAATTTATTGTACACGTATCTCATACGTTTTTTGTGTTGTTGTTTCAGATGACAAACACGTCGCCTATCGGGAGTGAGCATGACCCAGTGGTTGGTGGAAATGTCTATAACACTGGAGGCGATGCGAATGTGACGGCTAACGCCGAGGACGTAGCTGCAGCGGCTGAGGCCGTCGTGGCTGCGGCAATAGCGGATGCCACAGCCAAAGCTGAGGCTGCGACCGAAGCAACGGCTACGGCCAAGGCTGCGGCTATAGCCAAGGCTGCGGCCAAGGGCAAGGCACCGATGTATTCGGCTGTTCCTACTTTGCCGACGTCTCATCTGGAGAAACCGGAAAAATTCAGGGGACACAACTTCAAACGTTGGCAGCAAAAGATGATGTTTTATCTCATCACCCTGAATCTGACCAGGTTTCTTAAGGAGACTGCTCCCATCCTAAGCGAGGAAGATCTGGACGAGCAGTCGTTCTCTGCGGTTGAGGCATGGAGACATACCGACTACCTATGCAAGAACTATATCATGTGTGCTCTAGATGACACACTGTTCATTGTTTTCGAGCCCAAAGCTACTGCAAAGGAGATGTGGGAAACTCTCGAAAACAAGTACAAAGTGAATAAAGCTGGCACAAAGAGATTTGTTGTCACGGACTTTCATGAGTACCGTATGACTGACAGTAGGGGTGTCATGGAGCAAGTAGAAGAGCTCCAACTCATTTACCATCGCCTTGAGGCTGAGGGGCTAGTGATTAATGAGCCTTTCCTGGTGGCACTCATGATTGAGAAATTGCCACCATCTTGAAAAGACTTTCAAAACTACCTGAAGCACAAGCGGAAGGAAATGAGGTTGGAGGGGCTCATTGAGAAGCTCAATATCGAGGTGAGCAACCATCGCTCCATAAGGAGAGTCGGTGGTGCTAACATCTCGATGGTAAAGGCCAATGTGGTCGAAAGCTCCAACGTCAAGCGGAAACGTTTTGACAATGGAGGCAGTGCTGTTGTCGTAAAGAAATTTATGGGAACTTGCTTTGTGTGTAACAGGACCGGGCATCATGTCGCGGACTGTTATGACAATAAAAGCACTGTTAAGCCCAAGCCCCCCCGAAGAACTTCAAAGGCAAGGGGAAGAGGAAAGCTCCAGCTCAGGCACATCTGGCCGAGGGAGGACGAGATGATGACCACTTCACTGCTGTGGTCTCTAAGGTGAATCTCATAGGGAGCAACCCCAAAGAGTGGTGGCTGGATACCGGCGTCACAAACCACATCTGCTCTAACTGGTGGATGTTTAAGACCTACGAGGCAGTAGAGGGAGAAAACTGCTTCATGGGAAATTCTGCTACTTTCAAGGTGGAAGGAAAAGGAACGGTGGTGATGAATATGACCTCTGGAAAAGAGCTGAGGTTGACAGGGGTGCTCCATGTTCCGGATATCCGTAAGAATCTGGTATCCGGATCTGTGATGGTTAAGAACGGGTTCAAACTTGTTTTTCAATCTGATAAAATTGTAATAACTAAAAATGGTGTCTATGTAGGCCGTGGCTATATGACCAATGACATGTTTAAGTTAAACGTAGGGATACCTGCTCCCAATAAAGGTGCTAAAGCTGAGGCTAGCACTAGTAATGTAATGACTGTAGCCCAAGAGGCCAATAAAAATTCTAATTTTGCTTATTTATTTGAGTCATTTCATTTGTGGCATGGTAGATTAGGTCACGTGAATTATAATTCGTTAAAAAAATTAATATCACTAAAACTAATACCAAATTTTGTCTTTAAGAAGCAACACAAATGTGAGATATGTGTAGAGACAAAATTAACGAAATCATCGTTTCAACATCTTGAACGAGAAATTGAACCTCTCGGTCTATACACAAGGATGTATGTGACTTAAAGTTTGTACAAACACGAGGAGGGAAAAAGTGCTTTATCACATTTATAGATGATTGTACTAAATATTGTTATGTTTACTTAATGAGAAGTAAAGACGAACCAGTAGAGAAATTCGCTCTTTATAAGACCGAAGTAGAAAAGCAACTCAATAGAAAAATTAAAACATTGAGAAGTGATAGAGGCGGTGAATTTGAATCACCGTTTGAGCAAATATGCGCTGAAAATGGCATTATACATAACACCACAGCCCCATACACTCCTGAGCAAAATGGAGTTGCCGAGCATAAAAATAGAACGCTAAAGGAAATGATGAATGCTATGCTAATCAGTTCTGGGTTACCCCAGAACATGTGGGGGGATGCGATACTTTCCGCAAACTATGTTTTAAACAAGTTACCACATAAGAAGCGAGATAAGACTCCATATGAGTTATGGAAAGGTCATCAACCCAGTTATAAGAACCTGCAGGTTTGGGGTTGTCTCGCAAAGGTCCTAGTTCCCACTCTTAAGAGGATGAGAATTGGTCCTAAAACGGTGGACTGTGTGTTCATCGGATATGCACATAATAGTAGGGCATATCGGCTCCTCGTACACAAGTCAGAAAATCCTGATGTGCATGTAGATACGTATATGGAAAGTCGAGAGGCCTCTTTCTTTGAAGATATCTTTCCCCATAAATTACCTACGTCTGTACCAACCCAAGGGTTGAACAGTGAAGGAAATGTGGGAGCAAGTGAACCGACAGAGGAAGAGGAAGAGCCTCGGCGTAGCAAAAGGGCAAGGAACGAAACTTCCTTTGGACCTGATTTATTAACCTTCATGGTTGAAGGCGAACCGGTGACATATAAACAAGCTATGTCAACACCGGATTCCCAATATTAGGAAGAAGCTATCCAAAATGAGATTGAGTCAATCATGCAAAACCACACTTGGAAATTAGTGGATCTTCCGCCAGGATGTAAGCCCCTAGGTCACAAGTGGAAATTCAAGAGGAAGTTAAGGGTTGACGGCACGATTGAGAAATACAAGGCGAGAATTATAGTAAAAGGCTTCAGGCAAACTGAAGGTGTCGATTATTTTGACACGTATGCTCCTGTCTCCAAGAAAACGTCTATCCGAATCGTCATTGCTCTCGTAGCTTTGTTTGATATGGAAATACGTCAAATGGATGTCAAGACGGCGTTTCTAAATGGAGAACTGGAAGAAATTTTTTACATGGAACAACCGGAAGGGTTTGTAGTTCCTGGTAAAGAGCACCAAGTGTGCAAACTTGTAAAGTCTCTATATGGACTCAAACAATTAACAAATCAATGGCACGAAAAGTTTGATAGAATTATGCTATCAAACGGTTTTTGCATTAATGAATGCGATAAATGTGTCTACACTAAAAGAAGTGGAAGAGACTGTGTCGTAGCCTGTCTCTATGTGGATGACATGATTATAATTGGGAGTACTGATAGAATCAGCTCCACAAAGAAAATGATGTCACAACACTTCGATATGAAGGATCTGGGTATAGCTGATGTAATACTTGGTATGAAGATTACCAAAACATCAGAGGGGTATGCTTTGTCACAAAGTCATTATGTTAAACAAGTACTAGACAAGTTTGACAAGGGCAGTAAGGCGATGTCTAGAACTCCAATTGAGTTCAACTGTAACCTTAAAAAGAATTTCGGAAAGAGTGTGAATCAATTGGAGTTCTCTCGGGTCATAGGCAGTCTCATGTATATAATGAATTGCACTAGAGCAGGCATAGCAAACTCGGTAAGTAAACTGAGCAGGTACACCAGCAATCCGAATGAGAAACACTGGAAGGCCATCATGAAACTTCTCAGATATATGAGGTTTTCAGCCGATTACGGGCTGCACTATACCAGATATCCAGCAGTACTAGAAGGGTACTCAGATGCCAACTGGATATCAGACTCCAATAGCACAAGATCCACGAGTGGATATGTGTTTATAATGGGAGGAGCTGCTGTGTCTTGGAGATCCTCCAAACAGACGTGTATTGAAAGGTAACCTATGGAATATGAATTCATAGCATTAGACTTAGCAACCGAGGAGGCAGACTGGCTGAGAAGTCTATTGGAAGGAATTCCAATGTGGCCAAAACCTGTTCCAGCAATAAGCATGCATTGTGATAGTCAATCAGCTATTGCGCGGACTCATGATCATATGTATAATGGAAAGTCTCGACATATACGTCGGAGACATAAATCCGTAAGAGAATTGTTATCCAACGGTGTGGTATCCTTAAATTTTGTAAGATCATAGGAAAACATAGCGGATCCATTAACAAAAGGCTTGACTCAAGTAGGAGTCGATGCGTCATCGAACGGAATGGGATTAATTTGGTGGCCCCCCATAGGCAACCCAACCTATACGGAAATCTTTCCTGCTAGGTTCAAAGGGAAATTGAACTATGAGGGAAACCGAACAAAGCACTCAGGAACCAGTAGTTTCCCTGCCCATTTTCCGCGATGACAGAGTGATAGACCTGTACCATTGTAAGGGTGAGCTTGAGGCTCTTAATGATCTAAGTAACTCGACGGTCGAGTAAGGTGAGTCAGAACACCTTCGACTTGGAACCACCTATAACGAGTATGTAAGGTCGGTACCATGTGATGAGCTTGGGCTAAATCACTAGAGCACTCAGTTGAAGTTGCCAAGGCAGTCCAGACCAAATATGGACAACAATTAAAGGGCCTATTACGTGGGTAGAAAGGGCACTGTGCGGGTATCATGCTGGGATACACAAAGCTAAAGGGTTCAAAGCATCTATGCTACCTAATAGTAGTATTTCGGATGAAACTACGCTACGGAAGGTTCAAGGCGTGTGCTGCCTGACCTTAGGCAGTGAACTTTTGCAGTTCTCTTGATTTGCATTTAGGGCATGGGCTTTCGAGCCAATTGCATTCATGTGGGGGATTGTTGGAAAAAAACCATGAAACATGATGTTTTCCGAATTGGTCACGAGTCCAAAAGTTTGATCAAATTCCATGCGAATAATCTAAAGTGTAGACTCCATACTCAATTGGTTTGAGTATCTTGTGCGGCAAGCTTCGAAACGGTATATCGCATGACCTATTCGGTGAATGAGTGTGAATGGAAATTGGCTCCGAAATTGGACCATGGAGAGACGAAATTTGGAATTTTGGGAGAGGAAGTGGGAAATCAAATGGATGGGGAAGCCACCCAAATGATTATCCCACATCAAAGAGGAAAAACTATTTTGAATAGTTTATATACATATTCACCATTAGAGAGTGGTAATAGTGTGTAGCCTCATAGGTGTGTGTGTATGCAAGTGTACCACACACGCGCGCGCTCGCTCGGTCTCGGTCTTGGGCACGGGCACGGGCACGGGTCTCTAGTCTCGGTTTTCGGATCTTGGTCTCGAGCACGAGTACATGCACGAGCATCGGGTCTCGGGTCACGGGCACGGGCGTGGGACTTGGGACTTGGGACTTGGGGAATGTTCCGGTTCTGGTTCTGGTTCCAAGAAAGTCTGAAAGTTTTGAAATAACAAAACAATCCCAAAAATTTCAGCAAACTTGTAACTGATGCAATTAAATGAGAATAATTGCATCATTAATTCAGCAGTTTCAAATACTGAAGTAAGTGACCATTTATGGCTGAGATTTCAGGTTAGCCTATATATAGGCAGCTCTCCCCCACTCTCTAAAACACTTTTTACATTTCTGAAAACAACATACAATTTTTCTCATAGCATCCTAGAAAGAGAGAGAACCACCCACCAACAGCTCGACCTTGACTCGTAGCCAGTTTTCGGCGAGTCATCTGAGACGTTGTACCTTATGATCGAAGCACCAACGCAACCAGAAACTTTAAGGTGGTTGGACGAATATCGGTTAAGGGCAGACTGTTTACAGTTGCCTCGTCTTTTAATTATGTCTTTTAATTTTCGCATTTAAATTCTGTAATTTATATTATTGTCTTTTCTATTATATATTTTTATTTCAATATTTTAATTTGTTGTACTTAGTTGTAGTTTTCAATTCTTTTTTTACCTTTCTATAATTTCTTTAAAGTACTGTTTTATTCTGTAATTTCAATTCTGTAATTTAATTCTGTAATTAGAATATTTTCAATTCAGTCCTGTATTTTTCATTTCAATCAGAACAGTCCGGCTGTTAAGTTTATACTTTCCAGTCCGGCAGTTTCTATTTATTGCAATTCAGTAAATCAGATTATTAATTAATAATAATCTGAATAACGTTTGCTTTAATTACTTTTAAGTACATACATGTTGTAATCTGTAATCTCAGTTTCGTTTCTGAATTAATAAAGATTACACTGATTTTGTTTATTTATTTTTAGTCATTCTTTATTGTTTAATTGTTATTTCGAACACGGAAACCAACATATATTGTCGTATTGTGGCTTTCGTTGTTGCCGAAACTGTGGTATGGTTCGACAACTACCCCCATCGAATTATTTGGGACCCACTCATTATCAATGGGATCAGGGGTACTTCAATCAAGAAATATATCGAATAGTTGGTGTTGTACTAGTTGAAAATTAATGCTTCTTAGTTTTTATTAGTACTTTTAAGTTTATTCAAGAGTTGCTCAAGAAATATGTTGATTGGAATTACGGTATTTCGGCAAATGCCACAAATGATAAATAAATTTATTTATATATATATATATGAGAACGATCAACCTACACTTAAATCCACACATAAATCTACATCAACTCTCAAATTTCAGTATTTTCAAATCATATATTTTGTATATTTTAAAAATGAATATTTGAGAGTTGGTGTAGATATAGGGAGCGATCAATGCACATCAACATAGACACAATTTCAGACATCAAAATTTCAACCATTGAGTTCAATGGTTGTGTTAGGTTCACATAATGACTAACTTGTTTATCATTAATACGGCAGTTTATTTATCTTAATCTTGATCTAAAGTGGTGCTTTTAATCGTTTAAATTGAATGTGTTTCACAGATTATTATTATCTCAGATACAACTGAATTTTCGACTCAGCTGGTGAAAAAGATTACAGTTTCAGTTATAACTCACATATAACTAGGTTTATGATGAATTTCTGAATAAGATTCTGTTGACTTATATTTTCCTTAAATCTTGATGATTAAAGGTTTCGACGTGGTCTATAAGTAGTTGAATGAATAAATCAGAAGATGTTCTTTAAAAGATAAAGTCAAATCAATTTAGAATAAAGAAGGAAAAAGGAAAGACCTGTGAAGGTAAACAATGAAATATATTAAAGACAAAATAAGTAAATATCTTGATGATTTTGAAATTAATGAAAATGATATCTTTTGAAAGTCAAAGACTAAACATCAGTAATTATTTGATAACACGGAAAAGGAAAGAGATCAAATCAATTACAAGATTGAAGATTGAAGAAATACGATTTGATTAAGATTTTATTTAGTCTTCTAACCACATTATATAAGGGGGGTTAGAGTTTGTTTATTACTAAGCTCTCATAAAAGTATTAGACATATTATTACAGAGAGAAAAACACACGAGTAATTATTGAGAAAAAATCATAGAATTAGATCTAGCGAGATTGATAGTGTTTAATTGTGAGGTATAAAGTTAGACATATACGCTTGAGTGTTGTAAGTCTCAAAACTCGTTACTGTCTTTGAAATATTAATAAATCATTAGGTGAGAGCCTCGGAGATGTAGATCTAACACTCAATCGAAGTTCGTAATTAAAGTTGCGTGTGTTCAGTACCTTTACTATTCCAGACAGATTCAATTACAACTTGAGTTTTAACTGGCACATCAGTTATCACTGAAACGGGTAACAACATATTGAAACTTCGGCTTACGTTTCTTACATGTTGAGATTTAAACAATAAGTCATCATCTCAAAGGAGAAAATAAAACCATATGCATTAGTACGATTCTATTTTAAGTTGGATACTTCATTTTTCATACAAATAACATAAAAGAATTAGTAAAATTTAAAACTTATTCAACTGCTCGTGCGAAGGCGGCTAAAACTTAGAGGGGGTGAATAAGATTTTAGACGTTTTTCGCAGAATTAAAATTATAAGCGTAACTAACAAACCAACTAGTTCGATATCTACTTGCGATAATAAGTATGCGAAGATAATGTATGAATAAATTGAAACATGTGCATAATCACAAATAAATAAGTTGCGGAAAGTAAAGAGTAAGAGAATAAATTGACACCACATTATATAAAGGTTCGACAAATCCGCCTAGTGCTCTCCTCGTTATTCATGCTACCGACTATTTCACTATAATATTTTTTCCAAGATTACAAATCCTACCGAGCTAATCAAACGATTTGCTCATCTTCTAATTGAGGATACAATCTTGATACAAGTGCAAGAGTACACAAAAGGCGAGTCAACGACTCCCCCTCAATCTATGAGTACACAAGTGTTTAACCTATAACTTTTAACCGACACTTTGGCTTAAGAGTTTCTACCCAAACACTCACTCACAATTGAACTTATAAGTTTGCTCTTTACAATTTTGTTAAAACAATGTAACCACACTCACTATTTTATTGCTTCTAAATATGCTAATTTGTGAGTTTTTTTATGTTGTTTGATCTTGATCAGTTTTCTCTTCGTTTTTCCCTTATTGAGCTTTTTTGTTCAACAATGGAGTTTTTTATGTTTAAGGTAGAAAGGGATTGAGTGATGGTGATTGGTGTATTTTGAAGAGTAGTTAGGGGTATTTTATAGAACCAAAATATCCATTGGTCCATAGATGACCGTTTTTAGTTGTTAGGTGTATTATACAATGGATAATGACTTATTTCGGAAAGAGCAAAAAACAACTTTTTTGAAACGGACTGAATCTCGATCGATCGGACTGAATCTTGATGGATCGAGATTTCTGGAAAACTTTGTTGTATTTTTCGATCGATTGAAATTTATCTCGATGGGTCGAAATGAACTGTAACTTTTTGGACCATTTTTGATCGATCGGACTTTATCTTGATGGGTCGAGATTTCTGAACTGATTTTTTCTACTTTTTGAAACACTCGTAATTTGCTCATTCGGACTCCGAGTCAACTTCTATTTGAACCGTGTGGTTCATTATTGAATGCTCTATAATTTTAAGTCCTGAAATATACATTTTCTCTTTTTGGAAAATATCAAACATTATATTATCGAATTTTAAAATCACAAAATAATAATCACACTCATAATCAAAATCAATTATTGAACTCATGGTTCAAAAATTTCCCCCATTTTGATTATGACAAAATAATGATGATTTTACAAATATAAAATGTATCGCCTCCATTTTAATAAATCGTTTTTCTCTAAATCTCATTTTTCTCCCCATTTGACATTATCATAATGCAAATAAAATTGGGGTTTTGTGGAGAGTTTTGAAAGAATTAATAAAAGATGAAAAATGTAATCATGATGCATATAACTCAACTAATCACATACACATAAAAATTATATAGTTGAATGTACCGAATAGGTGATGTCGAGTTCGCTCTTTAATGACATATGCATTGAGCATTTTCAAGTCTGTGTATGTGGTACCACTTGTTGGTATGTCTTCCACTTTTGTCAATCAATGGAACTTCATTTTTTATGGTGGCGTCGTTTGTCTTGACTTCCATGAATTTTTCCGGTTTTGTTAACCATTTGTTGAGTTTCTCCTTTTGAACCGAGATACCTATAACGCGATTGTTTTCCTTTGGTTCCCAATATCTTTTGGGTCCAACATTGTTAGTGACATGCGTCTTTATTATCCATTTCAAATCATTTCTATTCACACAAAAACGATAAGGACATCTAGAAAAAATGTGCTCATTTCTACTACAATGTACATAATGCATGGATTTTTCCGTATAACGAGAATTATACGAAGTTTTTGAAAAAAATTCGGAGTATCCAATTTGTTTTGAAAACCTAAACCTTTTCTATCGTGAAAAGATTTTTGAAAAATCTTGGAAGCACTCTCTTTAGTCAAAACAACATCTTGTTTAGGCAGACAATGAGTTTTAGAAATGTTAGAGGCTTTGACGAAACGGGTTTTATTTGAAATAGAACTAATGCAATCATAACTTAAACTACTTTTGCTATTAACACCTTTTTGACAACTCAAAATCTCGTCTAAAACGGTTTTACCTTTAGAAAACTTTGAGATCGTTAAATCAAGTTTTTCAATGTAAACGACAAGCTCGTTTTTATTTTCAAAGTGTCATTCTCGGTCTCTAAAATCTTAAACTTGTTGTTTAAGTTAGAAGCATGAGAACTCAAAAGCTTGTTTTTGCTTGTAACTTTATCGAAAGATTTTTTTAACTCTTCAAAATTTTCTACTAAATCACAATCTAAAAAATATAATTTTGAAAGAGTTTTAGCAAGTGTAGAGACTTCATTTTTAAGAAAGTTGATCTCGGTTTTTAAAGACTCGTTTTGAACAATGAGATCATTGTTTTTATCTTTCAAGTCTTCCTTTTCGTCATCTACATCATGTAAAGAAAATTACGATTTCGGAATAAACATATGTTCAATGTCATCTCTTTTCAAAGATCTTATTTCTTCATTGAGAGAAAAATTTATCCATTTAAGAGATTCAACTTTTACAGAAAGTTTAGGAAACCTTTTAGAGTAAACATCACACATATGAAGTAAATCATCGTAGGATAGATCATTTACCTCACCGGTTTCACTTTCACTTGAAAACAATTGGTTAAGTTCATTGTTGTCTTCCATGGCCATATAGCAAGCAAGATGACCGACTTCGTCTTGGTCGGAGCTATCGGTAGAGCTTGAAACGAATATCTTCTTCTTGCCTTTGCTCTTGCGATTCTGGCGTAATCTCTCGCCATGTGTCCTTACTTGCCACAAACATAGTAAAAAAAATCGTTAGAAATAATTGAATTATTTGACGATTTAACTTTATATTTGCGTTTGCCTTTAAGCTTTAGTACTTCTTTGATGATTCGAATGATTTGCATTGAATTTTTGTCATCATCGGATTGCTCATCATTTTCTTCACAAGTTGTTCCTTTTAAAACTATCTCCTTCTTTTTTGAGATTGGCTTGTGACTATTGAGGGTGATCTCATGAGTAATGAGTAAACCTATCAATGCATCAAGCGTGTATGTGCTCATGTCGTGCGCTTTTTGAATTGCGGTGATGGTTCTCATTCTTTCGGTAAGCTCCGAATCACCTATGAAAACATTTCATTACAAGATTAATACTTACCAAGAGACATTAATCCGTTAATAATAGTGGTAAATCTAGCAATCATATCAGAAATAGTTCTCCCTCACTCATCCTAAAAAGCTCGTAGTCGTACACTAAAAGTTGGAGTTTGCAATCCTTAACTTGGTTAGTGCCCTCGTGCATAACCACTAACTTATCCCACATACCCTTAACCGTTTTACAAGCGAAAATTTTGTTGTACTCGTTAGGGAAAACGACACAAACAATAGCATATATCGCTTTAGCGTTAGTAGAGTAGGCTTCTAGTTGAGCGTCATCTAAGTCCTCTACAGGGATTGGGATTTCACTATTTTCGAATGTAGGTGCGAAATATCCTACTTTTATGATCATCCAAAGTTTAACATTGTAACTTTACAAAAAATACTCATTCTATCCTTCCAATAGGAATAATTTATCCCATCAAAAAATGGTGGAGTATTGGGCGATGAAGCAATACCGGAAGCGAAATTAAGTACGTAAGCCATCAGAAGTCATAAATCGCTAGATTCCTATATGTAAGAGCCTCGACTCTGATACCAATTGTTAACCCGTGCGGCTAAACCTTAAAGGGGGGTGAATAAGGTTTTAAGTGTTTTTCGTAGCATTAAAATTCTAAGCTCAACTAACAACATAAGTTGCTCGATATTTACTTGCGATAATAAGTATGCAAAGATAATGTATGAATAAATTAAAACATACGCATAATTATAAATAAATAAGTTACGGAAAGTAAAGAGTAAGGGAATAAATTGACTCCATAATATATAGAGGTTCGGTAAACCCGCCTAGTGCTCTCCTCGGTATTCACGCTACCGATTATTTCACTATAATCTTTTTCTCAAGATTACAAATCATACCGAGCTAATCAACCGATTTGCTCATCCTCTACCCGATAATACAATCTTGATACAAGTGCAAGAGTACACAAAAGGCGAGTCAACGACTCGCTCTAAATCTATGAGTACACAATTGTTTAACCTACAACTTTTAACCAACACTTTGGGTTAAAAGTTTCTACCCAAACACTCACTCACAATTGAGCTTATAAGTTTGCTCTTAACAATTTTGTTATAACAATGTAACCACACTCACTATTTTATTGCTTCTAAATAAGCTAATTTGTGAGTTTTTGATGTTGTTTAATCTTGATAACTTTTCTCCTCGTTTTTCCTTTTTGAGCATTTTTGTTTAATAATGGAGTTTTTTATGTTTAAAATAGAGAGAGATTGATGGATGGTGATTGGTGTATTTTGGAGAGTAATTATGGGTGTGTTGTAGAACAAAAATGGGTGTTTTGTTCAATATTGGTCCATAGATGACCATTTTTAGTAGGGGTGGACTTTTTGTACCGATTTGTACCAACTGACCGATTTTCGAACCGAACCAAACAAGTTGGTACCGAAAGTTCGGTATACCGATTTTTCGGTACGGTACAACCGAACCAAACTTTAAAAGTCGGTTCGGTTTCGGTATCCATTTCGTATGTTTGGTACAATACCGAACCGAACCGAACCGAACATTAAAATTATAAAATATATAGAAATGTACACATAGTTATAACTTACAAATAAATTGTCTTATAGTTTATTTTAATTTTTCTTACGACTTACTTTCCTATTTACGAAGCCAAATACAATAATTTCGTGTTTCTCCCTTTTCTTGTCTAATATTTTAAAAGAATTCTTATTTTATAAGTGTTTACTATTTTAATCAAATTCACAATAAATGTAGCAAATATAAGAATAGTTGTACACATTTTACTTTTTATAAACTTTTTTGCTATTTTATTGTTATCAAGAATTATCTTTTAATAATAATAATGTTTCGGTATAAAACGGAAAACCGAACCGTACCAACCGAAAAAGTCGGTATACCGAACTTTCGGTATACCGACTTTTTCGGTTCGGTTATGGTATAATTTTTTTCAAACCGAACAAGTTCGGTTCGGTATTGGTATATGGTCAAAAAAGTCGGTACCGTACCGAAGTCACCCCTAATTTTTAGTTGTTGGGTAAATTATACAATGGGTAATGTCTTATTTTCGAAAAAGTAAAAAGCAACTTTTTTGAAATAGACCGAATCTCGATGGATCGAGATTGCTAAAAAACTTTGTTACTTGTATTTTTCGATCGATCGAAATGTATCTCGATGGGTCGAAATGGACTGTAACTTTTTGGTCCATTTTAGATAGATCGGACTTTATCATGATGGGTCGAGATTTCTGAACTGATTTTTTCTACTTTTTGAAACACTCGTAATTTGCTCGTTCGGACTCTGAATCGACTTCTGTTTGAATCGTTGGCTTCATTATTAAGTGTTCTATCATTTTAAGTCCTGAAATATACATTTTCTCTTTTTGAAAAAGATAAAATATTATATCATCGAATTATAAAATCATTAAATTATAATCACACCTATAATCAAAATTAATTATTAAACTCATGGTTTAACAAAGCTGTTTCGGACATAGTGGCTAAGCATGAGAAAACGTGCATCGATAATCATTATGTTTTTATACCATTCTCTTTTGACACTTTTGGTTTTGTAGCACTCCATCTGTGGAAATTTTTAGTAGGGTCCAAATGATCATGGATAATAATGTCATTACTGCTAAGTCTATGAACGTAGTGTTCAAAATGATTGATTTTGCAATTCAGAAAGGCTTAAGCAACTTGTTGCTCGCTTGCTTTCTATTTCCGTGTAATCATTTTATTTTTTTTAATAAAATTGACACACGCACAAAAAAACAAATAGATGAATTCAATAAGAAAAAAGGGTCTGAACTTACCAAATATACTTTAATGATTTAATCGCATTAAATCGAAGTTATTGATAGGGATGTAGATGGGGTTGTAACCGTTATATGCGGTAAGAAGACTCCTAAATAGAGAGAAACAGAGAGTTTTAAATATGTTATTTTTGACCGTGTGATTTGAGGGAAGCAGTTTTTTTATTATTATTATGGGCCGCCTATGGCACATATATAATTAACAAAAAGTTTAGGGTTTTGAAAAATAAATAAATTAAGGTGACTTTGGTAGCCTAAAAAATATATATATCATTCTATTATAATATGGCAAGCCTCAAATCTGTCTAATTTAGCCACTTTTTTCCAAAAATACACATACACCTTTATATTAATTACAATAATATCATACTCTCATAAAAATATAAAAAGTAAAAACTAATAAAAATATTTATCGTTTTTTAAGAAACAAAAATTATTTTAAATCTTAGACTATGTTTTTTTTTTTGTATTATCAACATATTTAATTATATCATAACTATACATATTTTTTATATTTTTATTGTATTACGCGCCGCACACGCTACGCGTGGGGTACGATTACTAGTATATATAAATATGAGCACATAATGTGAGATATGATTTTAAACTGAAAATAAATTGTCCAAATTAAACCTATTAATTTTAAGAGAGATAGAACAGTCGCGTTTTTTATCCTATGAAGAATACAATGGAAGTATAGATGAGATGAGAGATATTTATAGACGAAAGTCCACATCCGGTTTAGTGACTTTATAACCGCTACAAATTTGCGCACCAAATGAGAAAATTAGAAATGGAGATGAGAAAATTACAGAAAAAAAGTAAGACAGAATAATAACGAAATAATGCTAAATAAATAGCTTACTAAAACATAAAGGGCAAGATAAAAAACTTGAGCCAAATTCAAATATGTGTTGATTTAAGCAAAAGCTTTACAACAATTATGTAAACGTTCGGTGCTCTTAGGAGTCAAACAAAATGTAAGAATTTCGAAAAGACAACATCACACTGACATGTGAACCGGTATTATTAAAAAAAAAAAGCGATGAATCAACTAAACTTTCAAATTGTGGGATTCAGAGTAAATCCCGATTGAGCATCCTGTTCGGCCTTAGCCAGGAAAAGCTCATCCCTCTCTTTAACCACTGCGGCATGAGTTTTTTGGAGATCCTCCATCTTCATTCCGAGCTCTAAGTGTTCAACGTAAAGCCCCATGTTCTCATCGCTCAACTTTTGATACATAGCCTCAAGGTTGGAAATCCATGCATGCGCCAATGACTTATCCCTGAAGAGTTGATCTCGTTGCTCCTGGAGTTGGGCACGAGATTGTATACTATTGTCTAGCATCATTTGGGACAGAACAAATCGATGCTTGTACATGTTTTTCTTCTCCTTTAGTAAATTCACTTCGTCCCGGAGATGACGTACGTACGCTGCCGAGTAACCGCCGGCTCTACTGTTTGGGAACGACATCTTATTGAAAAAGTCGAACACGTATACGTATATATGTAAAATATAGAGAGAGGAAATCTTATACAGATCCAAAAATGATAGAACGACAAAGGGACAAACAACTATATATAGAAGAAAACGCGACATTTCCGCTTGTTGAGATAAAAATGCGTATTAAACACGATTAAAGGACATTGATTATAATTTAAAGAGCGATATTTAAATGACAATTAATTATAATTTAAAGAGCGATATTTAAATGACAGTACATGCACGTCATTTATTAGTTTTATTAGTTTTTACTTTTTTTAAATGACAGTATGATATTTAAATGACAGTACATGCACGTCATTTTTAATCGTGTTTAATATCATACTCCCAATATTGATATTTAAATGACAGTACATGCACGTCATTTATGATATTGAATATAATTTAAAGATAACAACACATAAGGACTTAGAGATTATAACCCGGCCTAAGTAGAGCCGAAACGAAAATAACCATTAGGAAAAGAACGTTACAAGCCAGAACAGAATCTACGAAATTGTTCAAATAAAAGGCAACATTACATCCTCAAAAGTCGAGGAGTGGATCCCTTTTACAAACCTAACAAAAGAAATCGGGAGTTCAAGCAGATGAGACCTTCAATTGAAGGACGGACTCGACGCTGAGGCCTTCGTCAGAAATTCCAAAATACTCTTTAAACTTAAAAAGAACATGACTCAAGAAATTATCCCAATTATATTTAAAAATACAAAAAAAAATATCCCACATATGTCTAGAGGCAATATGAAGTCTTAAAGCAAAAATTTGCAAAGTTACCCTTAAACTAATAATAGTAATTACAAAAATATCAAATTATGTTTAAATCATAAAAAAAATAAAAAATGCTCAACCTTTCTCAATGTTTCATCATTTGGTAAAACTAGATGCACCAGACATCATAATCGGTTTAAATTCTTGTCACATCTAATTCACGATATCACTAATTACCCAAAAATAATTGAAAGGCCAAACAAATTAATCACTTACATCATATATAATACACACACAAAAACTTATTCAGCAAAAGGTTAATACCCTATTAGTTATTCTTATCAAATTTGAAATCTCACCCTTCTAAAATACATTGAGTATATATATGGATAATTTACCCATAAAATAGAAAAAAGTTCATTTTGCTCCGGTCTCCTTTTGACTGTTTTAGTCGACAGGTTCGGTTGCAGGAGTTATGAAGAGGAACCTTAGGAGATTCGTGCTTACGTACAGCTCTAATTACTACTAAATTCTATCAAGCTCCAATAAAACTCTAACAATCGCTAAAACAAACTTAAAAATTAACAATTTTTTTTAGAAACAATCAATTTTTATCTCCAAATGATAACTTTTCCAAACAAAAACAATCTTAGACACAAAAATAAAAATAAAAATCTTTAAATCTAACTTTATTGCACATAATTTGAAAAATAAATTGTCTTCAAAAACAATCTTATACAGAAATAAGGACACAATTTAATTTCTTCTCAAAACGTATTTGGACACAAATTTTAATTATCTCCTCGTGCTCGTATTTTTTATGTCATCAGTGCGTTTTATTTTTACAATATTAAGCCATCTATACCGAATCTTCCTCCTTTCTGTTCCATACTTGATACTTCCATTATGCTTTAGGTCCAATTGGTGAAATTCATTAGAAATTGCAATATAAATAAATCAAGCATTAATGACCTCGATGCTAAGGCCCTGTTTGGTTTGAGTATTATTTTATTTTTATTTTTTAAAATTGTCTTTGAAGACAACAAAAAAATTCAAATTATGCGCCTAAAATTTATATTTGGAGACAGAAAATTTATTGTGTCTAAATTATTATTTTTGTCCCGAAAACTTACCATTTTGAGATAAAATTTGATTGTTTCTTAAAATATTGTCGCTAATTTTTAAGTTTGTTGTAATGAAGCCTGAACGATGAATATTGTTAATATTTAATAATTTACTACACTAAAAAAAAATTAGATCGCAAGCAAAATTAGCGATAAATTTTATTTCACAACACCCTAATCAGAGATGTAATAGCGAAAGATTTCAGTTTTACTCACATACATTATCATTTAGCGGTAGATTTATAATAGAATTGGTCGTATCTGAAATATTGTAACATTTTTTTGCATATATACCACAATATTGAGAGTTACCACATCCGTACCAATTTTTTTTTTTAAAAAAAAACTCCAAGGAGACTTGCAAATACGTTACATCACGCCTAATAAAAAAATATTTTTTTATTAAGTTAGTCTTTTTATATGTTGATATTAATTATCTAGCATATTTTACAACACTCTTGAGTCCCCCATGACAAAATAAGTAAATGACATGTTTTTTTAAATGCCATTTCGTGTTTTCGCCTTCGGCCTCTATGTATGTGTGAACTAGTGTACACAATTATTGCGATTTGAGACAAAATTAATAATATTGTTTCCGCTTAGCCATTTGACCGGTCAGAACAATGCTAATGCCTCATGTCAGTCAAGACCGTAAGAGAAGTCGGGATCCTATGTCCCTTATTATCTATGTACTTTAGTGTTCCCTTATCTATTTAACCAAAAATATTTGTTTAAAAAATTAGAAAAAAGATTCTTTAATTACGATTATATTTATATCGATACACCCTAACGATCATTTCTAAGAGAAAAGTCGCACACGATTTCATTTGGAGTAAATGAAAAAACTAGTATTATGTAATTACCGATATTAAAAAAATTGTTTAGATACTACGTAAAAATATTATGAATTTTGCATAGATTATATCATAAGAGTTTACAAAAGTACGAAACAAGTTGTAAAAATTTAGAATTTGAATGAAAATAAACAAGTGGACATGAAACGGTAAAGATGTTTAGATACTATGTAAAAATATTATGAATTTTGCATAGATTATATCATAAGAGTTTATAAAAGTACGAAACAAGTAAAAATTTAGAATTTTGAACGAAAATAAACAAGTAGACATGAAACGGTAAATATGATAAGATTACAGCCAGGTTGATATTAGAAGTTGACGGAAACACGTTTAAGATACTCAAGATAAAAACTTTTTACTTATCACCAACTTTGAGTCGGTCATAAAATCATAAAATATACTATTCTGTAAATGCTAAACATTTAAAATCATAATTTTTATTTTTTTTAAGTATCCCTTCCCTCTTACAAACTAATCCCACCTGGTAATTTGATATATTATTTGTGTTTTATTGTTCAACATATTAGATTTAGATGTAACACCGCCAAAAGAATGAATCTTATGAAACCGGTTTGACTTTGTAACTGATTAAGTGCTGCACGTGTAAATGTTTCACATTTTTAGACGAAACTTAAATGATATACATAATTACATAGATGTTTGTGTTCTCTAGCATTTGTGAAAGTTCGCTATTTAATAATGAATTACCATAAAAATATGTAATTACAACGAATACATTAGCGCTGTCAAAAATAACCTAAACCCGAAAACCATACCGTATAAACCCAAAATATGTAAGAACCGATCTGTCACAGAACCGTTGTCGGGTCTACCCAACATACCCCAATCGGTTCTAGGGTCAGGTATGTTTTTCAACATTATACTGCAAAAACCGACCCATAAAACCACAATATATACTCATATTTTGAATAAATATATACATATTAATATATTATTATTGTTATATTGGATTCATGTATATATCAATTTATATTCAAATACACATGTGGATGAAGGGATTTGTAAAATGTTTGGCAATAATATATAAAGTGAAACAATATATTCAACATTACTTTTTACAAAATTATACATGAGATTTGGCAAAATTTGTTCAATGATAAAATAAATAGATCAATAATGTCTTAATATTTATCAACATAATAAAGTTATATTATAACGTTAGTATTTGTTTTACTATAGTAATGATATCAACGGTATGTTTAAATTTTGCTTTTTTGTATGCATCTCAGGATGAAAAGTATGAGTAGTACTATTAGTTTTGCTACTCGTAAAAATTGGATTTAGTCTTTAGAAGACATGAGAAATAGTATGTAATTTTTAAATCTTTTATAATTTAAAAGAGCTATGGGTATCTATCCATACCGAGAACTGTTAGACCCATTACATATATGGGTATGGGTCGGGTAAAACAAGCACAAAAAATTATATATACCCAATCCGTAGATGACGAGAGAACCGACAAAACCGCTATCCGAATACCCAAAAACCATAGGGTCGGATCGGATAAAATTTACACCCCTAAATACCATATATGGATAACCATGCCTATAGTGCATTGGTTAACTTTTACCATTATAAAATGAGTTTTCAAAATTTTAAACTTTTTACATGCAACTATCATTGGTAAAGATAAGGTATTGATTAAGTATGTCTGGTTTATGTTTTAAAATGTTTAGTATAGTCATTCATTAATAACATTTCATTTATTTTAAGTAGATTAAATGCATGTATGGTATTTGTTTCACTTATTTTTATATAGTACTGTAATTAATTTATAAAATTATCATAACTTGGGTATATTAAATGCATTAATTTTGTAATAAAATAATGTTATGATACATATGCAATAATGTTATGATATACATGCAATGATATTTGTATTAAATTTAACTTGAATTAGGAAAGTAATTTGATATGGATCGGGGCCACTCGTTAGTAAAATATATTTAATTTACTCAATTTATGGAAAGTTTAGTAATGAATTACTATAAAAAAAATCAATTACAACAAATACCTTATATGACAACCATGTCTAAGTGCATTGGTTAACTTTTACCATCATAAAATGAGTTTTCAAAATTAGAACTTTTTGCATTATATGAATGAGAAAAGATAAGGCATTGGTTAAAAATGTTTGGTTTATATTTTAAAATGTTTAGTATAGCAATTCATTGCTAAAATGTCATTTTTAAAACATGATTTGGATAACTAAAAATATGATGTTGGTAAGATCATAATGAAATGATAGTGTTTAAAATCGTAAAAACTTATACATGTAGTATTTGTATCAAATACAAGTGATTTAGAAAAAGATTTGAAGATTAAATAGTAAAAACAGATTTTCTAATTATAATGATGGAACTTATCTTTCAAATTTAATCATTACATGATATTTACATCTATGAAATTAAATGGTAATGAATTAATTTTTCAATTTTAAAATTATGGGAAAGATAGTAAATGATCGATTAATAACTTCATGTGTGCATTACATATGGCAATAACCAGTAATAGATAAACATTTTCTTAACTATTAGGAGTAATACTCTGCATAGAGACACATTTGCCATGTTTATATGCATACAAATATATCCCTATGAACTCTTCTTTAATATTTACATTATTCCAACTGCCAATTTTTACGAATTCAGGATGTTTTTAATATAATTTAGAAATTCAGGAAGCAATAATGCTTCACTAAAATTATTATACTTTGCCAAAAAAAAATAAAAATTGCTCATAATTCGCGACAGCTAAACTACCAGTATCAGTAACTATAAATTATTTTTAAAATTGTAACTACGAGTATTTATTTATAACTATATTAATCTCTTTTTGCAATCAGAGTCCAAGTGATAAGATGTCGTAGTCGACAAAGTTAACGTTAAAGCCTCACGTTTAAAGCTAATGCATATACCCCAGACAATGAAACAACGTGTCATCATTCAGCTTGTAGATACATCACTATTGAGAAATATGGTGTTAATTGTAATGTTTACAATATATTAGACCAAGTAGAATGTGTTAAAATGTTATGTTTTAGACATTGAGGACTGATTTGTAAGTTTATATTACTTTATGCTATTCTGTTACAAAAATTATATATATGTCATGCTCGTATTAGCTGCTATATTATGGCTCTTCTGAGCTAATGAGAAATAAAATTTCAGTTCATTTTCTTTCGTTTCTCTCTCTCTAGAGTGTTAATGGGAAATGACGGTTCTCAACATGATATCAGAGCTGAACCTTAAAACTCTATTATCCGCTGCGTATTTCATTATCAATTAAGCTAGATTACCCTAATTGATATCTCTCACTTTTTCGATTATTTTTGTTGAAGAAATTAGGTTTTGCTTCGTAATTTGGTTTTTTTTTTATCGCGATTGAGCAAGTACTGAATATAGGGTTTCTGAATCTGATATAATGGAGAACCTAGGTATGCTTCCATTGATTTGAATAGTCATTGTGAATGTGACTGATACTAATGGGAATAGTATGATTAATCCTATGTTAAATGTTGCAAATTATCACACATGTTAAAATGGAGCAGGGGCAGAATTTATAGTCGGAGATTTGGTAGAGTCCGATGGTGGAGCAGCCGAAGGATTTTCTATGGGTCGTTTAGCCCGACGTTTGCAACGAGGATTACTAGGTTGATTGGTTGTCGTGGGTTTGGTTGTTGGTGATGGACCCCGCAGTGGTGCATGACGAGTGCGACGTGAGCTAGACCGACGATTTACACGATATTGAAGAGGGGTATTATCGTCATCGCTCGATAGATGGGGATCGGAACCCGTCATGACAGCCTAAAGAAAAAGAATCTCACTGGGATTATGGCTTAGGGTTTTTTGTTGTTGAGATTTGGGGATTTTTAGGTTGAAGGTTTTAGTTTTATTAATAGAACGAATTTTAGTGCAGATGGTTTTCCTTTTTAATTTAGGGAAATTTCGCCTATAGATATAGACAGAGAGGAAGATAAATAGTATTTGATTTCCGTTTGACTGTTTTTTTTTTCTTCGCAACACATGGCAATATATCAGTAGGTAAAATACATTGGTAATAGGATTTTGATCAAAATATTTTTCACCAAATCAAAACATTACAATTTTTAAGAAATAGATATATCCAGTTTTTACAATATTTAAAAAAAAAATATATGGCATAGAATTTTATCAAATAAATTAATGACATAGAATTTCACCAAATATACCAATAAAACATTTCAATTTTAAACAATACTGATCGAATTTTTGGTTTTCATAAAGCTGAAGAAATATATATATATATATATATATATATATATAGATTGCCAAAAAAATATCAATTAAAAGAAGCAGAGAATATATATATATATATATATATATATATATATATATATATATATATAGATTGTCAAAAAACAGAAAATAATAATTTTTTTTACAAATATGCTTATTGTGAGGATTTACAGAGTAATTTTATACACTGAGACACTTAACATTGAGAAAAAAACTTACATTTACTCTACACAAATACTTTTTAATAACTCAAAAAGGTAAGATGAATAAGTTTTAAAAGTGCTTGGAGACAATATTACTCAAATAGTATAATCAATAGTGTGTGTTATGAACTCCCGTTAAAAATAGCTAGGTATACTAAGAATATCACAATGATACATGATCCATAAAATGTCTATCCCAAAATATTGGCTAGGACATTGAGTGAACGTCACTTATGCACTTATACCATGTCTAATAAAAATACTTAGGTTACAACTGTAGTTGAAAGCACACTTATAAGCATTTTAATTTTTGTGTACTAGCACCTAGTGCATTCGAAAGAGTTTTCAAATTCAATTATTTTTTTGCACTTAGTTCACATCTTTTATGGTCATTAACCAGTGGATTTTTCAAGTTAAAAATATTTTTAAACTCAATAAGAATTACTTTTGATCTCATAAATACTACTCATGTTCGTTACAAATATGCATAAAATGCAAATATAATCAATTAAATTCATAAGGACATACCCCAATGTCATTTCTCAAAGTTTCAAATTTATTAGTATCAAGGGGTTTTGTAAAAATATCTGCTAATTGCCTTTCAACAGAGACATGTTTTATAATTAAACTTTTTTCTTGAACTAATTCTCTAATAAAATGATGTCTTAGATCAATGTGCTTAGTTTTGAAATGTTGAACAAGATTATAAGCTAAATCTATAGTGCCTTTATTATCCCAAAAAAGAGTTACAATTTCTTGTTTTATATTATAATCGCAAAGCATTTGTCTCATCCATAAAAGTTTGGTACATCCACTTCCTGCAGCGATATATTCTGCTTGAGCAGTTGATAAAGAAATACAGTTTTATTTTTTACTAAACCAAGAAACCAGATTATTACCAAAGTAAAAACAACCCCCGGATGTACTTTTTCTATCATCAATATTTCCAGCCCAATCAGCGTCAAATATCCCACTAGAAAATTATTGGTGTCTTTAGTATACCACAAACCCAAATTAATTATCCCTTTGACATATTTAATAATTCTTTTAACAGCTAACAAGTGAGTTTCAAGAGGATTAGCCTGATATCTAGCACAAATTCCAACGCTTAAGCATATATCAGGCATACTAGCAGTCAAATAAAGTAACATACCAATCATATATCTATATAATGTGGGGCACACAGATTTTCTTTTATCATTTTTGCTTAATTTCAAATTAGTACTCATTGGCGTTCTCTTTTCCTTAGCATCAAACAAACCAAACTTCTTAACCAGATTCTCAGCATTCTTACTTTGACAAAGAAAAATACCATTTTCATTATGTTTAACTTGAAGTCCTAAAAAGTAAGTTAATTATCCTCCACCACTCATTTTAAACTCATTTTTCATATCAGTTATGAACTCAGTAATTTAAAGTTCAGAGGTAGATTCAAACACAATATGATCGACATAAATCTGAGCTATAATGATATCTTTTAGAGTTTTCTTAGTAAATAAAGTTTTGTCAACTCCTCCTCTATTAAATCATTTCTTAATAAGGAATTTAGTTAACATTTCATACCAAGCTCTAGGATCTTTTTTTAATCCATACAAGGCCTTTTTCAAAAAATAAACATGTTCAGGAAAATTTGGATCTTCAAATCCCTTAGGTTGACAAACATAAACTTCTTCATTAATCACACCATTCAGAGAAGCACTCTTAATGTCAAGTTGAAACAATTTAAAATCATACAGACATGCAAGAGATAGTAGAATTATAATAGATTCAATTCTAGCTACATGAGCAAATGTTTCATCAAAGTCAATTCCCTCAATTTGTGTATAACCCTGAGCTACCAACCTAGATTTATTTCTCACAATTATTTCATTTTCATAGCTTTTGTTTTTAAAAACCCACTTTGTTCTTATAATATTTTTATTAGTAGGCCTAGGCACCAAAGTCCAAACATCATTTCGTTCAAATTGTGAAAATTCTTCTTGCATAGCTAAGATCCATTCACTATTATTTAAAGCTTCTTTAATGTTTTTGGGTTCAATTTGAGAGATCTAACAAGCAAAATTAATCACATCAAAATTTTTGTGTCTAGTTTTCATACCTTCATTGACATCACCGATGACATCATTCAGAGAGTGATTTATTTGAGTTCTTAAATACCGAGGTCTCCTTTCAGGTTGAACTGCAGTGTTTTGATCAGTGCCTCTTCACTCTCGGTTACAACTGTAGTTGTAATTGGACTTGTAACCACGTCTGGAACCTTATCCTTGCTTTTTCTCCCCTGTTTGTTCCATGTTCCAACGCCCATCTTCATCACCTGTGATCTCAGAGATATTCTTAGATTCATCAAACACAACATTATATGACTCCATAACAGTGTTTGTTCTTAAATTAAAGACTCGAAAAGCTCTATTATTTTGAGTATACCCAATAAATATTCTTTCATTACTTTTAGCATCAAATTTCCCAAGTTATTCTCTAGCTTTTAGAATATAACAAACACAACCAAACACATGAAAATATTTAACACTAGGTTTTCTACCTTTTCAGATCTCATATGGAGTCTTATTTGTTCCTTTTGTTAAATAGACCCTTTTCACAATATAGTATGTAGTACTAATGGCTTCCACCCATAATCTTTTAACTAATTTATTAGAATTTAACATGACTCTATCCATCTCTTGAATAGTTATATTCTTTCTTTCTACTACAACGTTTTGTTATTGGGTTTTAGGAGCAAAAAATTCATGTCTTATACCAAGAGTATCACAAAAATCTTTAAACTTACTATTTTCAAATTCAGTTCCATGGTCACTTCTTATCCTCATAATTTTACCAATTGTAGAGTCTTTCTCCATTTGAAGTTTTCGACACAATTCTCGAAAAGCTTTAAAAACATATGATTTTTCTCTTAAAAAAGCAACCCATGTAAATCTAGAAAAATCATCAACAACAACGAGACTATATCTTTTACCGCCTATGCTTTCAGTTTGTATTGGGCCCATAAAATCAATATGAAGCAATTCAAATACTTGTTTGGTATAAATTTGATTAGTAACTTGGTGAACACTCTTAGTCTGTTTTCTTTTAGCACAATCACCACAAGTAACATTATTTTTAAACCTCAGATTAGGAATATCTCTAACAAGATCCATAATGACTAATTTACTTAGAGTTTTGTAATTCACATGCCCTAATTTCTTGTGCAAAATCTCAGTATTATCAGTGACAACTTGATTGCAAGTATTTTTTTATAGGTTTAGTGTTCGATTCATCATAAATATAACAACTATTAGCAAATTTAACACCGGTCATAATCAAGTTACCATTTTTATCAGTAATAAGGTATTTTTCTATATTAAAATTAACATGCAGATTATTATCACACACTTGACTTATACTGAGTAAATTAGCCTTTAACTCATCCACAAGAAATACATCATTAAGTTCAGGCATTCCAGGTTTGTTCAATATTCATTTACCAATTATTTTACATGTATCACCACTACCAAAAGTAACAGTTTACCTAGAGCTTTACAAATATCTTTGAAAAATTCCGCATTACATGTCATGTGTCTAGAACAACCACTATCAAAATACTAGGCATTAGATGATGAAACTTTTAAAGCAGTAATAGATGTAGAAATACATTGAGCCTTGTAAGTTTTCCTTGTAGGTATCCAAATCCATTTGAATTTTTGATTAAGACTCAATTTAGCAGTGATATCATGAGAATAGAATTTTTGTGTAATTTCAAATAACATTCTCTTTCAAAGTGATCTGAATTATTGTAAAAATTACAATTTTTGAAAACAGACTTGTTATTAGTGAAGCTATTTTCACAGCTCCTGTTCTGACTGGTTACAACCGTGGTTGTAACTTTACTTTTAACCATATTCAGTTTGGGTATTTTTAAAGCTTTAACAAAAACATTTTTCCTTTTTTCTTCGAAACCAGTATAACATAATCCATTATTATCTTTTGAGGCCCTAGAGTAGGATAGCATTTCATCAAGATTTTCAGTGGCAGAGGCCTTTAACAGTTTTATCTTTCTTTTAGTCTCATTTAACTCAAGTTATTTCCTAGAAAGTTTTTCATTAAGATCTTTTACTTGATTAGTTAAATCATCATTCAGTTTATTCATAGAGAGAGACTTTTTACTAAGAGCCTTGTACTTTTCATATAAACAGATATATTGATTTTCAATTTGTTATTTAGAAACTTCTTCTTCATCACTTTCAAAGTCGGTTTCAAGTTCAGTTCTAACTGTGGTTGTAACTGACTGATTATCACTATCGATTTTAACCACAAAAGTAGTTTCTGTAGAAAAGTAACTATGACTATCCTCATCATCAGAATTAGTGTTATCATTGTGAGTAGCCGTTAGAGCATATTTGTTCTTTTTCAAGGTCTTAACGCATTCAGCTTGTATATGACCCAATCCTTTACATTCTCTACATTGGATATTACTAATTTTGTTTTTAAACTCTTTCTCCTTGGATCCCCGTTTTTCATGCATTTTATTCTCATAATTATCAGACTGTGTTTCCTTTTTGACATAGGATTTAGAGTTTCCAGTTCAAAAGCTATCTTATTTTTAAAATTCTTGTATATTTTCTTAGCAAAAAAGGTCAATTGTTATTCATTGTTACTGTCATCAAAAATAAGAATTTTAGGTTTCTTGGCTTGAAAAGCTACAACTTGTTCAATTTTCTTAGGTTTTTAAAATTTTTGTTCATGAGACATAAGGTTTTCCATTAATTCCTCAAGTTTTAAGCTTTCAAGATCAGTGAATTCTTCAATAGCAGTTATTTTCATTTCAAACCTATCATGAAGAGATCTAAGAGCTTTTTTAACCAGTTTTGTTACACTATATCTTTTTCTTAAGACTAAAGCATCATGAGCCACTTCACAAATTCTACCATTAAACTTTTCAATAGTTTCATCTTCTTTCATCTTAAGATTCTCAAATTTAGTTTGTAATTGGTGAAGTTTATAGGCCTTAACTTTAGCGGTGCCTTCATAAGTGACTCTTAAAATATCCCAAGCTTCTCTAACTATTTCACAGTGAGAGATATACCTGAAGACGCTTAATGTGACTCCAACAAAGATTAGATTGATGGTTGTGGAATTTACTCTTGCAAGTCGGTTTTCATCTTCACTCCAACTTTCTTCAGGTACTAGTACCAATTCTCCATCACCATCAGATACCATAGGGATCTCCCATCCATTCAAAATCGATTTTCAAGCCAGCTCATCTTGTCGTTTGATGTGTGACTTCATTCGGATTTTTCATACCCCATAGTTTCCACCTTCTTCAAGCAGTGGTGGTCTGTTGCTAGCGTTTCCTTCCCTCATTATGTCCATCTTGACCAGAACGCAGGATCCACACCAAGTAGGGTCTGGTGTGATCCTCTGATACCAATTGAAATTCCGACTTTGATGTTCCGGTTGCTGTTACGCTGTTCAGTTAGAACTGTGGTTATAACTGCAGTTGCAACCACGGTTCTAATCGAACTTTAAAGATGAATATAACTCATAATAAAAACGTACTTGAAAGTAAATTCACACGTACGTTTTTAAACAGAGTTCACCCAGAACTTTGGTCTACGTCTCTGAGGCACTCATCCAGATTTATGATACTATTTCAAGCTTACAATATAGAACTCGAGACTTATGAAAACTCATAGACTCGCTCTTGATTTTCTGTCTATCACTATATTGCTATTACTAAATAGCTATCACTCAAATGATTAATAGCATCCCGCCATTAATCTTACAAATTTGTTGTTTCTGACTTGTCGAATATAGTAGAGTTCTTTATAAGTTTAGAACACGTACTTTACATAAAATAACTACCACTTTATTTATAAGGGAACAATTATATTCGGTCTTAATTATCTTCATACGACATTCAAATCTTTTTGACTAGATATTGCAAATAGATTGGTCTCAATCATTTTCTTATATTCGGCCAATCTATTTGAGAAATACTGATAAGATAGTTGCTACAATTCAGCCAATCACCCTGAGTTTTACTCCAAGAATTTAGGCCAACATTAAGCATCTCAATTGGTCTCAATTTATTCAACAGATTCGGTCAAACCTGTTTAGAAGAACTAAAGAAAATTTCGGCCAATTTGTTAAGTAGATAAGGCAGTTTAGATATTGGCTAAAATTAAGGCAAGATAAAGTTCAATTATCTTTATCGGATAAGGTTAGTTTCAATCATAAAACAAGAAATAAGGAAGGATAATATGCAGACTGTTCAATAGGATATTCATTAGATAACAAACTAGATATGTATAGAAACATATCATGCTTGATAAACAATCAGATTAGGTTGATCTGAAATTCAACGAGTTGTTAAATTAATAAAATGCTCAAATTACCTTGTTATAATACAATAGACAATAAAGACTTATTAGGCCATTAACATGGTACTAACAGATAATAATAGGAGTTAAACATAAAACTTGATTTATTGATGGAAGTTTGCCATGTCCATCAACAAATAATGTTGGATTAAATTCAACCTGGAAAAGATTCAATTTAATAGTGGGTTCTTGGATATTAAATTCTGTAAGTTCAGAGATGGCACAATCAATTTTATATATAGATACTGTTGTAAAAATATGGAGTGTATTGGATGAAAGATATTCACACGGAAATAAACATAGAATATTTGAATTAAAGCAAAGTTTGCATGGTCTGCAACAAGTTGCATGATTGCACCGAGTGTTAGTGCCTATTTCACAAAATTGGAGAGTATATTGATTGATTTGAATAGTTTGAATGCTCACTTACTCTTGATCACACCTTACACGTTCCCTACGTTATCATTTTTACGTGGCATGAATCAAAATAAATTTATATCAAACATATTCGAGTGTCAATATATAATTAGTTTTCTTAAAAAAAAATTCTGGCTCTGTGAATGTGGACAGAAGTGTCGAGGTTGTAAACATATTGATCCCGGTTTCTTAATCACAAATTTTCATGAACTTATTTATGCAAAACAATTATGCGTAATTTCTTGCTAAATTCTGGTCACATTAGATATTTGCACCGACTAATGGAGTAGTAATATTTTGTCCCTTTTCCAAAACTAATTAATGAGGAACATATAGTTTTTTTACCAGCTGTATTTTAATTTCTCGGTACATCGAGGGGAAGATAATTTATAATTTATATCCTCTCAAGTTTTGAGGAAATTCAACCCATTAGCACGAAATTTGGGAGCATTTATATGAAAGGCCTCACGTGGTGCATATATGCAGTCAATTTTGTTAATTGCTTCTGTGATATTTATCAACATGCATTAATCCAACAGAAAAATATGTCCATAAATCAATTTTCCCCCATTGCTCTCGAGAAATTTAAAAAATTATAGATTAATGTAAAATTGTAAGCGACTGAATTTATAACTAGCCAGGGCCGCGGCCTCATTGATAAAATGGATAAAAAGTAATTTTTTTCTATGTATTTTAGATTCAAATCTTACAAGTTAGCGTTTTAGCCTCTCTCATAAAAAAGAATATGTAGATAAGAAAATTTTAAAGATTATCACGCTCTCCTATTTGAAATTCCTGGTTATGTGACTTCCGTCCCTCGATTGAACCAACTCATGTCTAAGTAATACCTAATTTTCCGAGTGTCCCATGAGTACAGTATCATTTCTCTTACCAACGGAAAGAAATCTTTAACCCTAAACTGCAAAAAAAGTGTGAAAATAAATTATAGTTTTGACTCCAATACTTGCATGGTTGTTATAGTATTTTATCTCCAGCTGGTTGCACTTCTTTCAAGCTTGTAACTGATTAATTTGACTCACTTGGAAATAATACAAGTACTTTTTGGGTGAATGAAATTATCAAATTAATACTGCAAAGTGCAAGTACCGGTACACACGTGAACTTAACAATGATTAATGGTTATCATTAACTGTAAACCCAAAATATCTACAACTACTGTGTACGTACTGGTTTATAGATGGGGTGCATATTTCCTATAGGTCACGTTATCTTTTTTTTTTTTATATGTATTTGTAACTAATTTCCATTTTATTTTTTTATACAACTTTCTGTTTTATTTCTAAAGTGTTTATTTAAAAAAATTTGTAAAATTTGAATTTTTTATATTTTTTTGGTATTTATTAATATTACTACCTTTAAAATTGTCAAAACAAACAATAAATACCAAGAAAAAGTATAAAAAGTCAATTTTTACAAATTTTTTTGAACAAACAATTTACAAATAAAATAGAAAGTTGATTAAAAAAATATAATCAAGAAATAATTACAAATTCTTATGAAAAAAACGATAACATGACAAAAATATGAACATACGAAATGTCCTCCATATATAGATGATAGTAATAATTTTTGATTTGAAACATTTTTGAAGTGATAAAAAGTAAGTGTGTATCTTTTCTATCCGTTCACACAATTAATTGAACGATAAAAAGAAAGAGCGGAAAGAAGAAAGAGACTTAAAAGTTCATATTTCATAATGATGAGTGATGAATGACAGTGATATTTCACATTATTTTTAGAAGAATAGTGTATATAATATTAAATTCTGTAATGAGACCACCCATTTAATTTTAATTTTAATTTTCTGGTTGTAGATTATGATAGACCATCCCTTTCATGGAGCTTAACAACACAAATTGCATGTGACAAATCAATTCAACATTACTACTTATATAAAGCAAAAGGTGGCCATTCTTATTGGTATGGCTCTCTGTAGCTTGTATGGAAGGCTTTAAATTGATCATCAACTTTTGTTATTGCGGATAAAATAAAGTTTTTAAGTTAAGATCACTCAAATCAAGGGGAAAAAGGAAAAAAGTATCGACTGCATTTCCTTTCATATCATTTGGCAGAAATAAGATAAAATATAAAATAAAGTTGTAACAGAGTCTTCAAACTGAAAAAATAAATGCATTTTAAATTCTCATCAGTTCCAGAAATAGCTTCATAGTTTAATTCATCTTCTGCAGTGAAGCAATTTCTTTATCATTTAATTGAACCAAGTACAATTTTACAAAGCAATGTGGTAAATAGGCCAACATGACCCCCTCATCAAACACCAAGCAAGACTATGGTTGATAGTGAGCCGAAACGAGACCAAAATGGCCATATGTTCATATTCATTTCGTTTGACTTTTCGGCTTACTTACTTTCGTGACGAACAAAAGAATCATGCATGTTTCCTTCGTTTGGTGAATATTTAAAGAATTTTGTCTCGTGATTTTTTTATTCGTGGACCAAGAAAATTTATTTTCGTTTCAGATAATTTCGGATCGTTTCATATCGTTTACACATCACAAACATGAGCTGAGCTCTTGCTCAAAACGTAAAAAAAAATCACAAACTGTTCGCTTTGCTATCATTCTTAGACCACCAGGCTCTGGTCAATTTTTACTTCTTTTGGCAGTTATGAAAATGCATATATAAGTACCCTTAAGCAGGAATAAAATGCACGGTTTTTATACTCCTTGCGACACTATTTGTGAGATAAAGTAAAACAACTACGCAACATAACAAAATATAGTATAAAATTGATTTTTTGTCATCACTCCTCACAAAGAATGTAGGGAGAAGTGTAAGCCATGGGTGCACATAATTCAATCGTGTAATATCACCTATACAACTTCAAACATGCATATTAAGTTTTTTTTCGGTTGCATCTTCTAATCTCGGTTTTTTTTTGCTTAAAATCCAGATTACGCTCGAGTTCTTTAATTTACTTGTAAACAATAACCCAACTTTGTGAATTCTAAGGTCTCTACTCTTAACTAGCTTGCTCATCTTGCATTTGGTTGACCATTTTAAAAGAGTTACTGGTTTTCTGGCTTCCAAAAGCTAGAAGCTTTGAGATAGATGAACATATTATTTTTCTCAACCTCAAAAAATAAATTTTATTAGCTCAGAGCTGCAAAGAAGCACCTTAACTTTAAATCTCGGTAAACACATTCGATAAATAATACGAGCAGAAAGGAAAAAGTACACAGGGCAAAGCAGCAAGACACCCGTGAACTATATCATTAATATATGGCTCTTTTCTTCAATTGGGCCATGGCATTTTATGTAACATCCCATTACGTTCAATTTAACACTCGCAACACATCCAAATTTTTATCGTGCGTTTGCTACTCACATTTAACAGAGCATCAAAATACAGTTACCTTAAAGCCTTCAACAAATCTCAGAGAAAAGACACTAGAACAGGAAAATTTTCATAATTGATATACACGCTAAATACTGCTAAATCTTCCAACGTTTAACATCCGTGTCTTAGAGTTACAACATAGCCTGCTAGTTCATAATCTTTCCCTGAAGGATAAGCAATGTCACATTACCCATAATAGTACAATGCAAGTCTGCATATTGACTAGTAGAAAAAGTTGTACTACTGGACTTGAAAAATACCACAAGGCCTCAAAACACAACATTGGTTTCTCTAAATACGATTTTTCCTAAACATCCCACTCAACATATGAGCTGCTTCCGGTTTCTCATTCATAGCCTCCAAAAATATGAGAAATGAACAAAGTGAAGTACAAAAACCAGCATGACAATAGATTGTTCTCAGTACTCAGGCCATGGATCGAATCTCAGCCTCTCGTTTAGAATCTTGGTTATGATTAAATTTAACGAGCTTCAACCTTATTTCTCTCTCATCTGAGAACTCCTCTCTGCGTTTTCTTCTCCTCCCAGCTTCACCCGCAACAGATGTGTCATTGGGAAGTTCAGCCATCTCTTGATCATCGTTATTTTTGCTCTGTCCTCTTGGATTATTCTCAAAGCAAATGAAGGTGTTACCTGCTGGGAAGTCGGGGTAGGATTTTGAATTCTCGTTTTCGTAATTTACCTTTTCAACTCCTACTTTGCTATGGACTTTTGAAATGTGATGACCAAATATTAAAAATCCTCGATCTTCAAGTTTGAGTAACCACCCTGTATATGAGATAAAGTTTGGATTATTACTTAATAAAAGATTCGATAAGACAAGAATGTAACACCCCACCCCACATTGAGAGGCATAAATAAAGAGTGTAACACCCCACCCCACCCCACCCCACATTCGATAAGACAAAAGAGTGATAACTGGTAGCCTGGTTCCTTCTTAAGACAATCCTATGTGCGCACTAGCTATTTTATCAAAGATTAAGCAGGGACACCAATTGACTGCTACAAATCTTTTCGCTTGTGAAACGTCTATTGTCATGTTTCCAAGCTAAAAAAAAAAGCTGGTGAATCTTCTTATATAAATTTCTGTTAACCATGTTAAAAATAAGATCAATTTCTTAATAACAGTTTTATCATAATTTCCTACAATTGTCTATTGCAATTTTCATCAATAACACGTGGTGAGTCAGGCGAAACAAGTTTTCCAGTTTTTTTTTGCTAATACCTATTCGTTTTGACTTTATAAATTCAAAAGAATAAAAAAAACAGTAAAGTTCTCAGCTGGAAATTAAATCATTCTTTTTCATTTTAGCTTGTATTTTTAGGCCATGTTTCCTGTTAAATCATTTCCGCCGCTTCCATTCTCATTTCTGGTACTTATCGGTTTAATAGAAAAAAAAAACTTTTAACTCAATAGATAAAAGTGAGATAAAGTCATCAAATGGATTTAAAAAGATATTCAAATTGCATCAAAACTTACTGATAAGAGCTCTGGGAGTGGAAACATTTGGTCGACCAAAATTCTCTCTTAAACCGCTTTGATCACTGGCCCACTTGATTAATTGATTAGCCATACAAGATTTTGAGAAAGCATTGACATAAGAAAGAGCTTTGCTCTGATCACACCTTTTCCTGAGGTTGATATCGAACATCAAAAGAAGTAAACTCAATAAACATATCTCAAATCGTGATTTATTTACTTGCATACCTGGCAAATTCCACAGCAGTATCAGCAACCAACAACCATCTGGTAGATAAGTTTTGATCATCCCAAGTATGAGAACTTAAAAATGGATACTCTGCCAATATAACAGCCTCGTATAACACTTCACGTACGAGATTTTCAGCATCATGATTCTGCAAGTATTATTTTATATCACTATCAGATGAAGCTTTTACATTTTAACCTTCCCAACACAGAATTCCAGAATAGACATTCAAGCTAATGGCTGATACAGGTAACATACTATTATGTGATATAAATGCAACATATAGGAGAAAAAATATGTGTTTAAACGAAAAGAAGGTTATAGGAGTACTGACCACTAAGGTGTTGATCGGTAAGCTGGGCTCCAAAAGCATAATTAACAGCATATCTGACAAGAAATACAATAAAAGAAAGGAAATGTGAACATCAACTCGCACATATAGCCTCAAAATTATATATGCAGGCATTGAGAATCATTTTTACCCCCACCCTGTCACACCCCATACCATTCCTGAACGACCCTACCATTACAAAGACTAGGTAAACGAATATCAGAATAACTTGATTAACACTATCAGTATTCAACACGTAAACATTGAACCCCGAAAAAGACTAGGATCTTGTAAGGGTACTACTTTCCCCCTTCTGCACTTACAATTAAAGCTGACTCGAATACATAAACAGTAATAAGTTAGGATTCAATAGAATAACTTGATTGACTTCTCAAACTTGTAAATGAACATGCCAAACAAATAAAGCACGCGTATCTTTTCTACCGTAAATATCGCAAGGAAAATGCACAGTTTTCACAACATTAAGAAGAATCTGGACCAAAACTGGTAGATGTATCTAAAATTCCAAATTTGATCTAAGTGTCTATAACACAAAACTAAGTTACTTAGGAATGCATTGTAGCAAAAATTATCTCTCTCTTTGCATTGATTCTAGAATACATAATGAAAATTTTGGAATATTCATGATAAAGCTGAAGGTTGCAGAGAACAAGTTTATAGTCCAAGTGACTTGACTGTCGATCATATTTTGGATTCCCTCTGTCGGAGAAGTTAATTATGAATCCAAAAAGGGGTTATCACACACGAAATTACTACAAAACTTTTTTGTGACTTAGCTACGGCATGTTGAATTGAAGTCTGAGAAAAGTGCCCAATGAAACATTTATAGTTTTGAAGCAACAATCTATTAGAACCAGTATATGCAACGGTAACCAAATAAATGAAAAAATACACATATAAAGAAAGGCTCACCCAGAAAACGAATATTTTGGAATCCGTTTATGGTTTGAACCGCCCAATTACGCATATCCTTCTGTAACTCTTCCCTCGAAAGGTTCGAATCAAGTTTCATACACAGCCTCAAAAAGAAAACCTCCGCCATCACAATCTCCGCAAGATCACCAACTCCACCGGACCTAACAACATTACAAACCTCGTCACTAACAAGCGGGAAAAACAACCTTAATCCGTCCCCAACATCACATCTATCCACAGTCCAAACTCGTAACAAGTCCACAAACCCGTCCATCAATTTATCGGATGAACTATCTCGTTCGAAGGGAGGTTTAGAGCAGTAAATGCTAATGAAACTAATGATCCCTTCGACTAACCCCTCAAGCTCTCTCTTCAAGCAAGACACCATGTTCATCCAGTCCAAGGAGATATGATAAAGATGGTATAAAACAGGAGCAAGGATTGCTACTCTTTTCAACCCATTATTGCACGGGACAGAGCAAGAGATCAACAACTGAAACAAGTCCTTACTAGCCTGTGAAATTAACGACAATTTCACGGTATCTTAGAACACATAAAATAAATTTGCCTGTTTGAATACATTGCCGATTCGCAGTTGTTTCTAGGTTCAATATCTAAACCTACATTGCCGATTATTAAAATGGAAAGCGGAAAACGGAAACTAGTTTGACAGACAGTATACATTCAGTATAAATATATGTTTTTCATCGCACGCTGACAGAAATCACAGGCGTAACTGTCAGCATTACGCTGAATAAGCTAACAAGGACATTACTGAGTAAAAGTTGGTATATTCCTATGTAGCACAAACACTAAAACCATAGTCAATCGAAAAAAATATACTATAAAAAAGTCCATTAGTCTTGTTATTTTACACTTTGAGCCCAAAATTAAGGAAAAGCAATAACTTAGTACATAGTTTGAGACTTAATTATCAAAAACCCATTGTTAAATCTCTTTTAAGATTTGGTACAAGTTCTCAATGATGCTGCATTATTATGTACTGATTATTAAACAAAAAACACAAAATTGGGTTTTTGATGATCAAGTCCGGAAGTATGTAGTAAGCGTTAAGTTTCTCCAAAAGTAACAGCAAAATAAAAATAATATTCATGACTAGGAATTGAGTGTTTGGAATCTTGGATTAATATAATTCATCTAAATTCTACAGGTCATGCCTAGTCCTGTCGTGTCCTACATGTTCAAAATGTATCGCGTTTACGTGTCGGACACATACGTCTGGATCTGTTTTACCTGACTAAATATAAACCTAAGAAACCGAGCTAATGAACTACCTGGTTTCAGCTAGAGTTTGGTTAATTATACCTATGGAAACAGAAACTAGTTTGACAGACCGTTCAAAAAACAAGACAAACATTCAGTATGCGTATATGTTCTTCATCGCACGCTGAAAGAAATCAAAGACGTAATTGTAAACAATATGCTGAATAAGCTAGCGAGGATATTACGGAGTAAAAGGTTGTGCACGGACACTAAAATGATAATCAAATGAAAAAATATTACTATTAAAAAAAAGTCCATTAGTTTTGTTATTTTACACTTTGCCCCAAAATTAACAACAAAATCCAGAAATTAATCTCAAAACAGTATTTATAACTAGGATTAGAGTGCCTGGGTTAATATATGTAATGTAAATTCTAATCGGCGTGCCCTCGTCGTATCATGTCTTATGCTTTCAAAATGTATCGTTTCGCCTGACTAAATATAAACTTAAGAAACCGAGCTAATGAACTTTCTAATTTCAGCTAGAGATTGGTTATATATACCTATAAATAGTAACTACGAGTAAAACATCTCAATCTATTAAAGAAAACAGATGAAACACTATGTATTTGTTTTTTTTCTGTATTAATGGTGGGGAAAACCCACATTTTTATTTATATACAAGGATGATAAAAATGTGGATGAAAAATCCCACAAAACAAATATCTATTTATTTCCTTAAGAGGAAATATATGGAAAAAAAACACAAAAAACATACACTATGTAATTAAGTAGTACTACCGAATAATAAATTAAAAAAACCCGGGACAGACTAACATTGAGGGACTTGTTAGAAGGGTGAGAACGAAAGATGACAGCGGAGTAAAACAATACTCAAATGGAGATAATAATAAAAAGTCCATTGGTTTGCTATTTTACACTTTGACCCCAAAATTAACAACAAACCCCGAAACTAATTAAAAAATAGTATTCATGACTAGTATTAGAGTGTTTGGATTAATATATTTAATGTAAATTCTAATGACAGTGCCCTCGTCGATATGTCCTATATTTTCAAAATATAAACCTAAGAAACCGATCGAATGAACTACCTAGTTTCAACTAATTGATTTGTTATTTATACCTATAAATAGTGGAGTAATTACTAGTAAAACAGCTCAATCTATTAAAGAAACAGATGAAACAAACACTATGTAAGCACTACTTAATAATAATAAATAAATAAATAAAACGGGGATGGACTAACATTGAGCGAGTTTTTACAAGGGTAAGAATGAAAAACAACAGCGGAGTAAAAGCAGGTGAACGAAAGACCGAGCTAATGAACCACCTAGTTTCAGCTAGAGATTGGTTGTTTATACCTATAAATACTAACTATTCGTAAAACAGCTCACTCTATGAAAGGAAACAGATGTAACAAATACTATGCAAGTAGTAGGGAAAGTTAATGTTTAATACATACATTCGGTTTCTTGTTTAAGAATCGATACCTATCAATGTAGCATCAGTAAACATTAAAATGAAAAACAAATATGTACCTAATCCTATAAGAGATTTTAACCATGGGTTTCTTATAATTAGGTTTAATAATATGTACTAAATGATCATTTTTCCTAAGTAGTGGTACTCAATAATTAAACAAAAAATGGGAGCGGGCTAGCATTGAGCGACTTGTTAGAAGGGTGAGAACGAAAGACAACAGCAAAATTAACAACTATATTTAATAATATGTAAAACCAGGTGATCTCGAGAGGGGGATCGGTCATGGTCTGTAACATCCAACCGAACCGAAGTGAGAGAAATCCGAAGAGCTCCCTCCCTTTCGATACTCCGATAAGAAAGTCCGTTAGTTTTATTATTTTACACTTTGACCCCAAAATTAACAACAAAATCCAGAAAACAATCTAAAAACAGTATTTATGACTAGGATTAGAGTGTTTGGGTTAATATATTTAATGTAAGTTCTAATGGCCATGCCCATGCCCATGTCGTATCGTGATTTAATGTAAGTTCTAATGGCCATGCCCATGCCCATGTCGTATCGTGTCCTACATTTTCAAAATGTAACGCGACACCTGACTAAAAACAGTCCATTAGTTTTGTTATTTTACACTTTGACCCCAAAATTAACAAAAAAATCCCGAAACCAATTAAAAAATAGAATTCATGACTAGTATTAGAGTGTTTGGATTAATATATTTAATATAAATTCTAATGGTCGTGCCCTCATCGTATTGTGTCCTACATTTTCAAAATGTATCGCGTTACCTGACTAAATATAAACCTAAGAAACCGAGCTAATGAGCTAGTTTCAGCTAGAGATTGGTTATTTATACCTACAAATAGTAATTACTAGTAAAACAACTCAATCTATTAAAGAAAACAGATGAAACACACACTACGTAAATAAGAACTACTTAATAATAAATAAATAAATAAATAAAAAGGGGACAGACTAACATTGAGCGAGTTTTTAGTCAAACAATACAAAAAACAGTAGTAACTTTCAAAAAAAAAAAAGAAAAAAGAACTACCTAGTTTCAACTAGAGATTACTAATTTTACCGATACATGATAATTATTATTAGTAAAACAACTCAATCTATTCACGGAAACAGATGAAACAAATATGTAAGTAGTATTTAATAATCAAACAATAAAAAAATATAGTAAGTACTAACATTGAGCGAGTTTCTAGAAGGGTGAGACCGAAAAACAACAGCGGAGTAAAACCAGGTGATCTCGAGAGGAGGATCGGTAATCGTCTGCAGCATCCGAGAGAATACTGAACCGAAGTGAGAGAAATCGGACGAGCTCCCTCTCTCTCTATACTCCGATAAGAAGTGACCGATCGATTCTCTCATCATTTGTTCTAAATTAGTGTTCATTATTACTAATTTATTGCTTTGTTTATTTATAATCGGAGGTTTATTTAACTACCAAACCCTAGCTCTGGGAGAGAGAATATATATATATATGTAGAGAGGGAGAGAGAGGGAGAGGGGGGAGGGAAAATGAGTGTGTGGGGTCGTGACTAACGGCATATATTTGAATTTTGGTTTCCTTTTAATTTTCTCCAACAACAATTTGTTGGTGAAATCTAATATTACAATATTGGTCATCGTAAATCCATTTAATTGCGGATGAATTTTTTTTTTAAATATTGAATTCGATATATTCTCTCGAATTATGGATTTCCGCTATTTCGTTTACACTGATTCGAGAACATAATTGCACGTTTGATAATCCGGGATGGATGGTAAAGGGGACAAAAATACACCTACTCTTTTAAACGTTCTACATGTGTCGTATACTCGTATCCAATTTCTATTTTCACATTGTTATATTTGTTGATTTTTTATTTCTAAAAGGTTAAGAAGTTGATAGTTATCCTTGGTGTATACTTGAATGGTCGGGTTGCTAACTTTGAGCAAATAAGCTAAGTTTAAGTAAGTTTAGCAAATAAATAGGTTTATCATTGTCGTAGTTTCTAGTTTGTTCAGTAAAGAAATTCAAAATAGCTTCGCTTTTATGTTGGTTATCCGACTATAATTTTACTTCCTTTGCGATGAGCTAAAGGCACCAATTCTAAGTCCAAGCACGCAAACCCTTGATTTACTTTTTAATTGTTCCCATGGACCTACACAATTGAGTTTAAGCTAAAACTTAACTTCTGATCCGTGACCGATCATAATAGAGTTTGTTAACGAGAAACATCATCTCAAATTGAAGCCAAAACTTATTTTGTACGAGTCTTGCTTAAAAAACACAATGTTCACAAAGCATGGTATAACATATTCTATAAGTTGTAGGTAGGGGGAAAATGCAGATTCGTCGTTTAAATGTGATGAAGAATTAATCCTAAGAAGTATACTGATGGTTCTTTTTAACAGTAAAAATAATCTCCCTATTGTTATAGAAGTAATAGCTTAAGGATTAGGAGGCATGTTTGGAATGATGTTGACTAAAAAAAATTTAATTTAACTTTTTCGTGATCAGGAAATAATCGGGAAGAGAACAGAAATTAAAACAAAGCTTCCTGGGCGATAGAACTATAAAACAATATACCAGCTCTAAGCAGTCGAGCAAAATCTATGGATGAGCCATATATCGCTGTATAGTTAAGTCTTAAATAAAACTGTAAATTATAAACCTTTGGGAAGAACGAAAGATTGAGAAGGTGTGTTCTCAATTAGGTACAGTTCACCCTTTCCCTTTTTCAGAAAACATTGGAATGAACGAAAGATCTTGAAACATTATAATCTCTAAGCGCATATTGAGTGCAGTTCACCCTCCAAACATCCACTTATCCAAACAAACACAACAAAGTTGCAAAATGAATATTTCATATCTTTTCGAAACGGAAGTAAAAGGAAAATACTGCAAAATGCTAGTAATAAAAATTACTCGAGTAGCTAATAGCATTATGTAGCTAAACAATTTAAGAGCTGCTGCAGAACTATCTTATGATTTTCATGAGTTCAACTTTGGATAGATACATGAGTTGATTCAATAAGCAGCTTCCAGAAAAATATTGAGAACATCAGACACCCTGAACTCATACACTACGCTTAACATTGTTACTTAAAACAACATAGCAATAAACAAAAAGCGATTGATTAGAAAAGAATAAGATGTAAATCGAAACTAAAACCAGAACGGCTAAAACCATATCGAGAGGCAAAACAACATGAGTTTGTTGTTGAACAGCTTCCTTGCAAACTAGTGGAATCCAATCCCAACAGAAGACTCCTAATGATCTGATTGTTAAAGCTATATGGATAGAGCCCAATTGTAAATTAATTTTCCTGTGTCCTTGGATTGTCTTGATGTTATTCGATGGTACCACTTCATAGTGGCTATTACAGGTTTTACTCTATCTTAGCAGACACTAGTTATCTTTAATATAATACATCTCTTATAGAAAAAAGCACAAAAAAAGAAGCAAATAACCATTGTTCTGAAACACAAAGCACCAATCCTTGCACAAGTTACCATCACAAAGAAGATGTTCTCTCACAACAAAATTAGACTCTAAAGACATAATTGGCTACAAAAAAGAACCTGTATATTTGATCAAAAACAACAAGCACAGTCGAAAGGGCATAACTTACTACCCCCAGCATCAGTTTTACCAAACCCCAGCTCCTCTTCGGAGTAGATCGTAAGCCCATCATTAGTTTTCTTCCTCGATCGAGAAGGTGTGTTCTCAACTTTCCTCGATCGAGAAGGTGTGTTCTCAACTTTTCTCTCTCTAGACTCTCCTTGCACTTTCCTCTTCTTCCTTTCTTTCCTCCTTTCATTAGCTGCCTTATTCTTAGCTGTTTTTCCAGGTGTTGCTTGTTCTGTTTTCATTCTTTTTATCGCAGAAAAAATCTCTTCGATCTCGGCACCCATTTTTTTACGCTTTGTAGGGGGGGTTTTTTCCTCCACTTCAGCTATTTCTTCAGGATTTGGTATGACGGGATTTAGTGAACTCTTTTTGGGCATTGTTTAGTCTTGCAGAAAACCTGTAATTGCTTCCAGGATATTAGAATTTAATCATTAAACTCAGACCAAAAGACGTATTAATGGCCCAAGTGAGTTGGCTTTTTACGCATATAAGTTGGCTTACTCGAGGCTAAGCCAAAAGCTGGGTTTATTTAACTTAAAACTTATATACTTTCAGGCAAATAAAATCTCAGATTTTAGGCTAGCCAACTAATTCAATACGATACTAAAGCAACTAAGCAAAACAAGAAAGGTTAAACTTGAACCAAACAAGCCCTAAATGGCCATGGTTGGTTGTTTTTGAAGCTTAGCTCTATTCTTTTTTCTTTTTTCTGCTTAAAAGCTTCAAAGCAATTGGTTGGTGGATGAAGCTTTTTTTCTGGTAAAAAAGAGCTAGAAGCAGCAACCAAACAACTGAACAAACCCTACATATAAACACGTAGCTTTTATACATGTCAAAACGTAATTGAAATAGTTATCGGTATAATCAGGCGCAAAACTGAAATCTACTAAAGGGCAGACAGCAGCTCCATTTGACAGAAAAATATATATTTGAAGTATTGCTATATAAGTAAATGACTCCGACCAAGGGCCGGTCTTGGTATAAGCCAAGTGAGTCTTGTATCTTAGGCATCGGTCCTCGAATAGGCGCAAATAACAAATAAATAAAAAATCTTTTTTTTTTGTATTTTGCAGAACGAAGCCGCTTTCTCCCCTGCTATGATAAAAACAACCTGCTTTATTTGTTGGTCTATTTTGTGTAATGTAAAGAATAATATTTTGTTTTATTACGACATGATTTCGGATTTTGGTTTTTGACGGATGGTATGAATTTTTTCGGACAAAGTTAAAAAATCGCCGGTCCAACCCATTTACGGTCCCAACTTTTATCAAGCTCAGGCTTCGTTTGGTTGCAGTAACTTTTAAGCTAAAAGCTCCAATTTCCTTAATTTACTAGGAAAAAAGCTAGTTGCTTTGAATGCTTTTAACTTTTAAGCTGTAAAAACGGTAACCACGAAAAATAATCCGGCATGTTACATGATTGAATAAAACGAAAATAATGAAAGCTGGGTGCTGGATAGTATAACCCTAGCCTGGATTCTCAATATTAAAAACAAAAAACAAAAAAAAAACATTGAAACTTGTCCTAGTTGTTATATCCACTGAAAATCGATGATATTATGGAGATATAAAAAAGAATAAACACACCTTAATAAGAGATGGATGCACCAGGATGAAGAGAGAGAGAGAGAGAGAGAGACAGAGAGATACAGGAGAGAATTGATAGTTCTGACTTTTTTTTTATTTAAGTTTACTACTCTTCAACTTGGTACAAGTTACATTTTACGATACTGGGCAGGGCCGTTTGTCAGTGTACACTCGTAATATTCGTAATAATAATGGAACGACGATTACAAAATTCTTGTAATAACCCGAAACAAGTTATAAATTATAAATTATCTAAGTATAAGACAGTATTCTTATTAATAAATGATGAAAAATACTTTGAAAAACAGGCTTCTTTTCTTTTACATTTAATATGGGACCAAAACTAACTTACTTGATTATTTTTTTTGTTGATAATAACTTATTCAAATATGTTGACTTTTTAAGAAATTAGTTATTCTGGCTATGCATGTAATATATGAGCTCCGGTATGTAATATATGAGCTCCGGTAGCATGAATGTGTTGGGTTTGGCTTTCGACACCCCATAACATATAACATATGTTTTAAAAATATGACACCACTTGGCCGAATGACACTTTATAACATTATTATTCGTATCGAATGGTCATTTTTTCGTCAGTTTGTCGTTTTTTAATATATATTCGTATTTTTTTTTTTTGTAAATCAACGTACCATTTTATTTCTAAATTGTTTATATATTTTTTGGTATTTATTAATATTAATAACTTGTTGTAGAATATTATTGGTCATCTTGGGCCTTACTCTATTGGGCCTATCTTGGGCTTTTCTAGCATATGTAACCCTACATTCTATTATATAAAGAGGGTTAGTGGTCTCTTGATGTAACTTCCCTACACTTATCAATGAATAAAAAGACGACTGTTTTATCTCTCTATACTTGTATCTCCATATCTATATATCTAGCTAATATGTCACACAACACGTTATCGGCACTTTGCTCGCGGAGACTAAGATATATGCTCGCGGATATTGGAGATTTTTGGTAAAACGCACAGATATTGGGTATCTATAAACCTTGAGGTTTATCCTGGTTTTTTTTAGTGTTTTGCTATATCGACCTTCACCAAAAATAGCATGCGAACGGTACATAATTTATAACTGAGATGTTAATATTTTAGTATTACATGTTAATCCTGAAAATTTGTCTAGTACCATATATCTTTGATTACTGTGATAATAAATTGTTCATGCACCTGCTATGTGATTGAATTTATAGTTTATTCGTACATGCTCATACTAGAAAATTGCATGCCTAAATAAAGATTTTCTGGAACCTATAAGATTGCCTGCTATGTAACCTATACGATTTTCTGGACTAAATAAAAATTGCCTGAGATGTTAATATTGCCTGCTATGCCTTCTATGTAACATAATTTATAACTGAGATGTTAATATTACCCATGTTATTTATAAGCTGTAATTGTCATACATATTGATAGTGTAATTAAATTACCATGTATAGAAATTGCATGTGGTATGATTAATTGGTAATTAAAGATATATTACTATTTCATGTTGTAATTACCATGAATAAAATTTACACATATGGCATTAGAATAATAATTGATATATTTTGTAATGATTGGTAAATTTAGATTGATTGATTGTATTAGATATTGCTAAGTGTGATTTAGAATATCTTGTTATAATATGTACTACAAGCAGGTACAATCTAAATATATTTAATCACTGCCATGTGTATAATATGTAAATTTGCGAAATCACATATTTTCACATTTAAGTTGGAAAAATTATGAACCCTCCCCAACTAGGCTCACCTATTTGGAGACGATGTATAGGAAAGATATAGGCGGAAGTCGATATCCTAATGAGGTCGGGTTTTAAGTGGCATTCGTGCCCTCCACCCTCACCGTCTTTCCTGGTCGTTTTTCAAGTAGAGCTACCGAAAAGGGTTGACTAAATAATAATTTTCCCGAGTGTGTTTATACAGTGATGTATGTTTCGCCGAATTGGTGTCTCAGTATCGACCCGTCGTTCGATCAATGAGAACCAATTCACATTAAAAGCAAAACTATTTTCGAACCTGTCGTTTCGAAATAAAGTTTGTATTTGTGCAAACCATAAACATATAAACCAGTCGTTTTATATGATAAATAATACAGAACTCCCAACATATGTTGGATGCCATCTATGATGAGAAAATCGTAAAAACATACTTGGGAAATGACTGTTTAAACGTTGATTTTAATCCGTCACCACATGTTACTCACCCTGATTTGTGAAAATGTGATGCCCAAATTTTTTTTGGATGCCATCTTTGATGAGTAAAACACGAGTTTGTTGTTACCCTCGAGATGAATGCTAATGCGTTGATTTTATTCCGCCGCCACATTTGAGACGCGATGACGTCTATGGTGAACAAATGTCTGAAATTGACATATTGGAGCAATCCTTCACCAAAATACTAGCTTGGAAATTGTATTCCATAAGCAGTATCGTGAATTTATATTCACCATGTTCCTTTATCACCCATCTGTTATTGGATAAGAAAATTGCCCCGGTGAGTAGTTTTAATCCTATTGGGTCAATGGCGAATTGTTTGCCTGATATTAATGCTCTTCGTGTATATTTTTTTTCCACGAATCGAGAACTGAGACAAGTGTTATTTGTCTCGAACTGTTGCGATTCTGATGAATCGCCTAGCCAAGCGAGATTTTAGACAATAGTCAAAATCGAAAACATGTGGCTCCAAGACAGTAATTGAAAGGAACAATATGGCCCGTTGTCACAAAGCAAGAGATAATGCTCAAGGAGGCAACTCTATGCTATAAAGACAAAGGTCATGCACGGTTATTCCTTAAATAGTTCAAAACTATTATAAAGGTGAAAAAACCGATGCTAATGTGGTTAAAGCTAATTGAAAAGAAACTCTTGAGACCCCCAATTTTGTGGCTCAAATGAGTTTGATACCTTTCTTTATTGATTTTGATAAATCATTGAGCCATTTTTTTCGCTCATCTGGATTATGTTTTCCATTTGGATTATTATATTTCCATTTGGACCATACTTTTAGATTATGGTTTGCCTGTTTACAAAATTTCTCGAAATAATTTAAAGTCTTTTGAGCAAATTCCTTTGACAAATGTGACCAAACTTTAAATTATGAAATTTTAGGCAATGCTTGTGGGGTAGTTGATTTTTTTTGGAAATAGTGGGTAATAGTGTACCACATAATTTCACCAATTATTTGCCTAAAAGAGTACTTAGTGACAACGATTATGGACCTGTCGTTCCAAATCAAAATATTTGGTAAAACCAAATTGATTTGTCAAATATGAGGTCTTATACTCATGTAGGTCCTGCTGTACCTTGTTGAGTTATAAAATATTCAAGAAAACCAGTGTTATCTGGTAATAGCTCATGAAAGAATTAAAATTTCTTTACATATCCTCCATTCAATACGATCAAAAGCGTATTTTAGAGGAGTTGAAATGTCTTTCAAGTGGTTGCTACCACATTCTTTAAAGCATTTAAAGTTACCTTATCATTTCGCCTTTCATCGAATGATAAATGATTTAGATGCTAAGACATGATTGTCTGTACTATCATTCGCCTGTCGTCGATTGATAAGAGCATTTTGATATTGTGGCATTGACCGGATGAGATATTCCCGGGTCAAAAGACGATGGTTGATTTATAATCGCATCACATTTGGATTCTCTTTGAGGATATATTTCGTGATTAATCCGAAATTAAAGCCACTAATGCTCATTTTGAAAGACTAGTATGTGTAAAGATCACGAAATGAACTCGTAGAATTCTTGTAAAGAATTGAAGGAGTTATTGTGGACTTATCCAACCATAAGACGGACCATAAATATAAATGGTTATGGTTGATGCATCGACAATATGGTCACATTTTACTGTTGTCCACATAAATGCAGCACTTCCCAAACTTTTAGCCCTATCATTAAGTTGATGGCTCTTGATCCGGATTATCTTGAAAAGTCTAGTCGACTTGATAATTCCGAAGAGTAAGAATCGAAATTTTGATTTGAATTACTTGAGTTTGGAAATTGAAATTGAAATTGAACATCATGTCGATTATGTTCAGACCCAAATGGACTCACGGAAAGTTTGATGATGCGACTGCAAATGGTTGCACGCACTTCTTGGTCTTGCGCACCAAGATTTATATTTCCGTATATTGTTGGTCCGTAGGTGTCTAAACCTTAGAGGGGGGGTGAATAAGGTTTTGTACGTTTTTCGCGGAATAAAATCTATGTGTTATTAACTAAGCGAATTAGCGGTTTTTATAACTAAAAACAATTTTGTTAATAAATATGTGCTAAGTTAATCTATGTAAGCAATGAATATAAGATATAAATAGCTTGCGAAATATAAGAGTTAAGGGAAAAGAAATAACGCAAGATATATAGAGGTTCGGCAAAACGCGCCTACGTCCTCTCCTCGGTAGTTTCACTTCCGAGTGTTTCACTAATATCTTGGACCAAGGTTACAAACTAACGAGCTTAATCAACCGATTTATCTCCCCCTCACTTAATGAGTATCCCGAATGAAAAGCCTAGAACTTTTAAGCTACACTTGCTTGAAAAGCTTCTACCCGATCAATCGCTCACTAATGAGTTTATAAAATACTCTTTTACAAGTTTGATTTTGAATCACTCACTAACAAATATTATCTCGATGTTTATAAGATTACAATGAGAATATACTCGAGAATATTTTTGATTACAAGTGAGAAATAAGTAGTATAAGCTTGAAGGATTTCTTAGTAGGAATTGCTTAAAAGTTGTGAATGCTTGGATTGGTCTTCCTTGAAGATTTTGGGGCTTTTTGTAGGGTGAAAAAGTCCAGCAATTAATATCAGACCGTTGCTGGTTGTTGAGTTCATTCAATGCTGTTTTTCAGCAGTTCGCCCAATTTTCAGGAATAGCTTAAAAGCTGGAGTTTGAAATATTACAGAAACGATCGGTCGTTTCTGTAAAACGATCGGTCGTTTTTCATCTTGGCTCACTGGAAGAATTCAACACTGAAACGATCGGTCGTTGAAGCTGGCGATCGGTCGTTTTTGTTCTTTGCTTACTGGAAGAAATCAATACTTAAATGATCGATCGTTTTTAGCTGTGAACAGTCGTTTTTGTGTTTCTGGGAATGTTTCGGTTTTCTCGACAACTTCGAAACCCCGTAACTAATTCGTTTCAAATCCGATTGAGGTTCCGCTTGAACCATTGGCTTCATAATTACGTATACTATCATTTTGAACCTTTAACACACTCGATAAATGATTAGTACGCAAAACGAGCTTTTATCATGTTTTACAAATATTGTTATCATCAAAATAATCGATTCGAAGAACGACGTTCAACAATCTCTCCCTTTTTGATGATGACAAAATATTGACTTCAACATACTATAAGCTCTTTTTTGCTTAAACAAGAATAACCGAAATGTGTAGATGACGTTTTACTTGAATAAAGTTTTTAGAGAAAAAGCAAGTAAATGTCATAACATCCGATTAAAAAAAACGTTAAAACAAAGCTAAACGATTAGGGATTACGAAGATCTATATGCAAGCGAAAATTTGGCCATAGTTTTGCCTAAAAAGGTCAATCGCCACAAATGAAAAACAATATTTATAACCCAATCAACTAGCAATCTATGTGCACCAAATGCAATAACATCAAATAAGATACAAACGCATATTAAAGTTGCAATCACACAATGCCATATAAACAAGAGCAATATAAGAAGAAACGCATCAAAGTAAAACCGTTTTCTACTTATTACATAAAAAAAAGAACAACCTGTTCAACGGAAATGGAAATAGTAGAAATACAACGGAAAAACAAAAAAAAGAAGAGGTATTTCTCCCCTTTTGACATCATCAAAAACGAGAAAAAAAATATATCCGCCTAGTTGCGGTGGGAGGTCGCATCATCGTCTTCGTCTTCGTTGTTTTCTTGGGGCCTGTCAAGGTTGGGAAAATAGCCGTGGAATTGCGCCCTTTGCTCGGCACTTTCGCGGTCAAGTCGGTCGAGCTCTTCTTGACCCGGTTGCAAGAAACGAAACATCCGACGAGTCATTTGGGCATTCCGATATTGGTTGATGAATAGATCATCGTAGAACTTATCGGAGCGCGGAATGCGAGAGGAAGATCCCTCGGGAGCTTTTCCTTGACGTCGAGAGGAGGTCGGGATATCGGTGGGGGGAAGGGACTCGGATGAAATATCCGTACGAGCGGCTTGAGGTGTTGGGTTAGGGCCGACATACTCTTCCTCTTCGGGGGTAAGAGGAGCATAGTTGGGGCCGGATACCCGCTTACCGGACCAAGAGATGGACTTGTCGGTATCGTGGAATTTAATGGACATTTGGGAGAGATAGGAGGTTTCCCAAATATGGTTGTCCTTGTTTTTGAGCAACGTTCCACTGGGAACTAGATTTAGGTCCTTTAAGATGGCCGAAATCAAGGCACCATAAGGTAGCCCATTCTTAGACTTCGTTTTGAGCGAGTCCATCTTAAAGAAAATGAGTGTCGCGAAGTCAAGTTTGACTCGGCGATGGATACACCCAAGAAGAAAGATGTACTCATTAGTAACATCCGTAAAGTTTGATGTGTGAGGGAGGACTATGTGAGAGAGGATGTGGTAGGCTAGTTTGTTTCGAAAGAGTAGGCCATGGGCTTTGTTGGAGCGATTACTATGGGCGGGATGAAAAATTTCATTTTTAAGATCATTAAAATTTTCGATCTCGAGTGTGTCGCAAAGGTCGTCACTCGACTCATGGACGCCGTCGTTATCTAGGAGTAATAAATTTCGTAAACGGTCTATACCGTAGACGAAGGGTTGTCCGTTAAATGACGAACGCAAATGGAGTGCGTCGTCGGAATCCCTATCTAGAACGAGATTATGATAAAATTCATAGACATTTTCTTTGTAAAATGGCTCTTTTAGAGTAAGAATCGTATCAAGTTTTTGAAAACGTAAGTCTATCATGAGAGCGGAAAATCGTTCACGGAAAAGAGGCATATCGAGTGTGAAATTTGACAAAATACCTCGTTTATCCATCGAAGGTGGATAGAGAGGAGGAAGAGGGCCGGAAGAGGAACCGGGAGTGGAGGAGGAGCCGGTGCGCCGAGCGCGAGGAATAGCCGGACGACGAGGGGGCGGAGGCACGATCTCGTCCTCATGTTCATCGGCGAGGTTGAGGGAGGCTCTCTTTGTACGAACCATGGTTGGATTGATTACGGATAAAACTAGGGTTTTATGAAGAGTTTGGGGTGAAAGGGGGCGAATTTTGAGAGAGAGAGAGATGATTTGGTTTTAGAAAAAATGAAATTAGGGTTTTGAAAGAGATATTAACACAGTGAAACAGAAAAACGATCGGTCGTTTTTATGTTTCGATCGGTCGAATTTGAACTGAAAAATTCCAGAGAGCATGCCTAAAAAACGATCGGTCGTTTTTAGGAGCGATCGGTCGTCTGTTTAAAAACGATCGGTCATTTTTAAAGACGATCGATCGGCGCCGAGCGCGAGGAATAGCCGGACGACGAGGGGGCAGAGGCACGATCTCGTCCTCATGTTCATCGGCGAGGTTGAGGGAGGCTCTCTTTGTACGAACCATGGTTGGATTGATTACGGGTAAAACTAGGGTTTTATGAAGAGTTTGGGGTGAAAGGGGGCGAATTTTGAGAGAGAGAGAGATGATTTGGTTTTAGAAAAAATGAAATTAGGGTTTTGAAAGAGATATTAACACAGTGAAACAGAAAAAACGATCGGTCGTTTTTATGTTTCGATCGGTCGAATTTGAACTGAAAAATTCCAGAGAGCATGCCTAAAAACCGATCGGTCGTTTTTAGGAGCGATCGGTCGTCTGTTTAAAAACGATCGGTCGTTTTTAAAGACGATCGATCGACTGTAAGTTGGATACAGAACAGGAATTTTTTTGCACATTTCGATACAGATTTGGTATGAAAAGTATAACAATACTTACATATATGTAAAATCAATCAAATATATATATATATATGTATATTTCACACATCAAACATGCCTAACTCTCGTCGAATAAAACAAAATTGTTCCTCGTTAAGGGGTTTTGTAAAAATATCGGCTAATTGCCTATCGGTACTAATATATTCAAGTGTAATATCCCCTTTTTGGACATGATCCCTTAAAAAATGATGACGTAAATTAATATGTTTAGTGCGAGAGTGTTGGATCGGATTTTTCGAAAGATTTATTGCACTAGTATTATCACATAAAATAGGTACACTATCAAAAGATAATTCAAAGTCGTTTAGTTGTTGACGCATCCAAAGGATTTGTGCACAACAACTACCCCCGGCGACGTATTCCGCCTCCGCCGTAGAAAGCGCAACCGAGTTTTTTTTCTTACTATGCCAAGAAACTAAGGCGTTTCCTAAGAAATGGCAAGTACCACTAGTACTTTTTCTATCTAATCGACAACCGGCAAAGTCGGCGTCGGAATAGCCAAGCAATTCAAAAGAAGTATCATGTGGATAAAACAATCCTAAATTGCAAGTACCTACAAGATATCTAAATATGCGCTTAACGGCTATAACATGCGATTCCTTAGGGCAAGATTGATACCTAGCACACAAGCAAACACTAAACATGATATCGGGTCTACTTGCGGTTAAATATAAGAGGGATCCAATCATACCTCTATAGAGCTTTTGGTCCACGCTTTTACCCGATTCATCCTTGTCTAGTTTTGTTGCCGGACTCATTGGAGTTCCTAACGGCTTTGCATCGCTCATGTTGAATCGTTTGAGCAAGTCCCTTGTGTATTTGGCTTGATTGACGAAAATTCCGTCCTTTGTTTGTTTGATTTGCAATCCAAGGAAGTAGGTGAGTTCACCCATCATGCTCATCTCGAATTCACCTTGCATACACTTAGAAAACTCCTCGCACATGCGAGCATTAGTAGCACCGAAAATAATATCATCAACATAAATTTGAATTAAAAGCATATCTTTTCCATCCTTTTTAATAAAAAGAGTAGTGTCTAAAGTACCACGAGAAAAACCCTTTTTAATCAAAAATTTACTAAGTCTTTCATACCAAGCCCGGGGTGCTTGTTTTAAACCATAAAGTGTTTTTCGAAGTTTGTAAACATGATTAGGAAACTCGTGATTTTCAAAACCGGGTGGTTGTTTTACGTAAACTTTCTCATTAATAAAGCCGTTTAAAAATGCACTTTTAACATCCATTTGAAATAATTTAAAACGTTTAAAAGAAGCATAAGCAAGCAACATTCTAATGGCTTCTAGTCTAGCTACGGGTGCGTAAGTTTCATCGAAATCGATGCCCTCTTCTTGGTTATACCCTTGAGCTACTAGTCTAGCCTTATTTCTAATAACTACCCCGGATTCATCCATCTTATTACGAAATATCCATTTCGTACCTATAATGGTTTTCTCACGCGGTCTAGGTACTAAGGTCCATACGTTACTACGCTCGAATTGATTTAATTCGTCATGCATAGCTAATACCCAACTCTCATCGAGTTCCGCTTCATGAATGTTCTTGGGCTCTAATTGAGACAAGAATGCAAAATGATTAACTATATTTCTTAATGAAGAACGTGTATGCACTCTTTCTCCCGGGTTACCCAAAATTAAATCTTGCGGATGGTGATTGGCAAAACTCCATTCTTGAGGCAAATCCTCATGAATATGTACGCTAGATTCTAAGTCCTTTTGAAGTCTCTCCATAGTGACTTCTTCATCAACGGGTTCAACCTCTATGCTAGGTGTTGACTCTAAGCTAGATGTAACATGATTAGAAGAAGATGTTTTATGAAAAATATCATCATTAATATTATGAACAATTAAAGGCTTATCAATCGCCGGTAAATTCTCATCAAACGAGACATGTACCGACTCTTCCACCAATAAAGTTCTTTTATTAAAAATACGATAAGCTTTACTCGATATTGCATATCCGATGAAAATTCCTTCATCGGACTTAGCATCGAATTTTCCTAGATTATCCTTACCATTATTATGAACATAGCATTTACAACCAAATGCACGTAAATGAGAAATATTGGGCTTTCGCTCATTCCATAATTCGTAAGGTGTCTTTTTCAATATGGGCCTAATTAGGGCTCTATTTAAAATATAACAAGCGGAATTTACGGCTTCGGCCCAAAAATACTTTGGCAAATTATTTTCGCAAAGCATGGTCCGTGCCATTTCCTCTAGGGTTCTATTCTTCCTCTCAACTACCCCATTTTGTTGGGGCGTACGAGGAGCCGAAAAATTATGATCAATACCATTTTCATCACAATAAGTTTGAAATGGAGTATTCTCAAATTCCTTACCATGATCGGTTCGGATACTTTTGATCATATAACCCTTTCGTGTTTGGAGCTTTTTGCAAATAATAGAGAATTCTCTAAATGCTTCATGCTTATGAGTTAAAAACAATACCCAAGTAAAGCGACTATAATCGTCAACCATGACGAAAGCATATGCACGCCCGCCAAGACTAAGTGTCCGGGAAGGGCCAACTAAGTCCATATGAATGAGCTCCAAACAACGAGTAGTAGAAATAATATTTTTAGACTTAAAAGAAATCTTTGTTTATTTGCCTAATTGGCAAGCGTGACAAAGTTTGTCCTTTATATAAGGAGCTTTTGGTAAACCTATTACCAAATCTTTGCTAGAAAGTTTAGCAAGTAAATCAAGACTTGCATGACCAAGTCGTCTATGCCACAACCAACCATTGTCGTTGATAGTAACAAGACACTTAACTTCGTTATCCACCGAACTATTTAAATCAATCATATAGACATTATTTTGTCTTTGACCCATGAGAATAGTTTTATTATCCGAAATACAATGAATGATGCAATGCGATTTTTCAAAAATGACTTTGTGACCCAAATCACAAAATTGACTTATACTTAGCAAGTTATGTTTAACACCATCCACAAGCAATACATTATCAATAACAACATTAGATGGTTTAGAGATACTACCAATACCGATGATTTTGCCCTTGCTATTATCCCCGAAGGTCACAAAGCCTCCGTCTTTAGGTGCAAGAGTAGTAAATTTTGTTTTGTCTCCCGTCATATGTCTTGAGCATCCGCTATCCAAGAACCACTTGTCCTCGTTGATTTTTTATCTCAAGCATACCTACAAGACAAAACGATCATTGGTACCCTAATCCATCTTTGGGTCCTTGAGGGTTAGAGTCTCGACCCTTTGGAATCCAAACCAAATCATCTCTATTAACTTTATATCTATAGGGGAAATATATATAATCCTCATAGTGGTCACTACGGTTGCAAGTAATACATTTAACATGCGAGATAGGTTTAACAAAACGATTATAAACTAATTTTTTTTTATACGAGTTGTTCTTATGGGAGTAACTTGGTGGTCTATTTTCATTTTTCGCCACTTGTTTGGTGAATAGATTTTTATATTTTGCCGCTAAGAGTGGGTTGTATCCTACACCGGTTTTATCATATGCGCCTTGTTGAGAAGCTAATATAGTACCTAGCATTTTACTTCCCTTAGTGAATTTAGCGAGAGTAAGTTCGGCGCTATCCGCCTTAATTTTACAAGAACTAAGGTCTTTTACTAACTTATCATTTTCTATGGTAAGTTCGGCATTTTTAGAGGTGAGTGAGTCATTTTTTAAAGCTAAGTTTTCAAGTTCTTCTTGTAAAGTAATTAGCATTTTTCTAAATGATTTGTTTTTACCTCTAGCTTTTTCTAATGAAGCTAATACATCATTTATATCAAAATCATCCTCACTAGAAATAGAAGAGTTAGAGGAGTGATAGCTTACATCCTCGGTATCGTCGTCTCTAGCCATGAGACATAGATTTGCGACTTCTTCATTGTCGCTATCGGAGCTATCATCATCACTCCCCCATGCGGCTAAGAATGCCTTCTTGGATTCCTTTTTCTTTCCGAACTTGTCCTTTTTCTTCAAGGGACATTCGTTTTGCATATGTCCGGGTTTGTGACATTTATAGCAAATGATTTCGTCCTTTTTGTTCGATTTGTCGGAAGGCTCTCCCTTATACTCCTTTTTCCGAAATCGTTGTCCACCCTTCTTTTTCCAACTTAGGAACTTGTTGTAGCGTTTGGCGAAGAGTGTCATTTCATCATCCTCACTAGAGGAATCATTGTCGCTATCGTCATTTGTTGTGCATTTGAAAGCGATGCCTTTCTTCTTTTTCGAGTCATCCTCATGTTTTCGAGTCGTCATATCTAGCTCATGGGTGCTCAAGGATCCTATGAGGTTGTCGAGAGAGTGTGTGTTCATGTCCTTGGCTTCTTGTATAGCCGTCACTTTCGATTCCCATTTCCTCGGAAGACTTCGTAGGATTTTTGTCACCATCTCCTTGCTAGAATAAACCTTTTCAAGTCTTTTAAGATCATTAGTAATCTTAGTAAAACGAGTGTACATGGAAGCAATAGACTCGTCATCATCGACTTTAAACAATTCATAATCATGAATAAGCATGCTAATTTTAGAGTCCTTTACTTGACTAGTTCCTTCGTGCATAATAGCTAGCTTATCCCACATTTGCTTAGCGGTGTCACATCCGGAAATCTTATCATATTCACTAGGCGAGAGCGCACAAGTGATGGAAGTCATAGCCCTACAATTTAGGGAAAACGCAAGGCGTTCATCGGAATCTAGTTCCTCTACAAGTTTATCTTCGCCATTTCTCCTAGGCGTTTTATAGCCTTTACTAATACTTATCCATTGGTCTATCTCAAAACCACATAGAAAATTTTTCATAAGGTCTCTCCAATAGGGATAGTTAGTACCGTCAAAGAATGGTGGCCTAGTTATGGATTTAGAGTCGGCGTACGAAGACATAGCGGATCTTTAAACTATAAAATCGTTAGATTTTTGCAAATAGAATAGCTAGGCTCTGATACCAATTGTTGGTCCGTAGGTGTCTAAACCTTAGAGGGGGGGTGAATAAGGTTTTGTACGTTTTTCGCGGAATAAAATCTATGTGTTATTAACTAAGCGAATTAGCGGTTTTTATAACTAAAAACAATTTTGTTAATAAATATGTGCTAAGTTAATCTATGTAAGCAATGAATATAAGATATAAATAGCTTGCGAAATGTAAGAGTTAAGGAAAAAGAAATAACGCAAGATATATAGAGGTTCGGCAAAACGCGCCTACGTCCTCTCCTCGGTAGTTTCACTTCCGAGTGTTTCACTAATATCTTGGACCAAGGTTACAAACTAACGAGCTTAATCAACCGATTTAGCTCCCCCTCACTTAATGAGTATCCCGAATGAAAAGCCTAGAACTTTTAAGCTACACTTGCTTGAAAAGCTTCTACCCGATCAATCGCTCACTAATGAGTTTATAAAATACTCTTTTACAAGTTTGATTTTGAATCACTCACTAACAAATATTATCTCGATGTTTATAAGATTACAATGAGAATATACTCGAGAATATTTTTGATTACAAGTGAGAAATAAGTAGTATAAGCTTGAAGGATTTCTTAGTAGGAATTGCTTAAAAGTTGTGAATGCTTGGATTGGTCTTCCTTGAAGATTTTGGGGCTTTTTGTAGGGTGAAAAAGTCCAGCAATTAATATCAGACCGTTGCTGGTTGTTGAGTTCATTCAATGCTGTTTTTCAGCAGTTCGCCCAATTTTCAGGAATAGCTTAAAAGCTGGAGTTTGAAATATTACAGAAACGATCGGTCGTTTCTGTAAAACGATCGGTCGTTTTTCATCTTGGCTCACTGGAAGAATTCAACACTGAAACGATCGGTCGTTGAAGCTGGCGATCGGTCGTTTTTGTTCTTTGCTTACTGGAAGAAATCAATACTTAAATGATCGATCGTTTTTAGCTGTGAACAGTCGTTTTTGTGTTTCTGGGAATGTTTCGGTTTTCTCGACAACTTCGAAACCCCGTAACTAATTCGTTTCAAATCCGATTGAGGTTCCGCTTGAACCATTGGCTTCGTAATTACGTATACTATCATTTTGAACCTTTAACACACTCGATAAATGATTAGTACGCAAAACGAGCTTTTATCATGTTTTACAAATATTGTTATCATCAAAATAATCGATTCGAAGAATGACGTTCAACAGGGGTCATGCTATTTTGCTGCATTGGTCCGTCTGAGGCCCATAGTCACTCAAAACACTAAATGCATACCAGTTGGTTACTGGTTATGAGCCAGACGCCTCATATGAACGCGTGTTTGAGTGCTTAATATTTTGATTGAGCCGCTATAGCGTTCAAAATATGGACCTCTGAAGGGGACATAAGTCGATTATGAATCCCATGCCTATCATTTGATAGAGTAACCTTGGCAAGCGATCTCTTTACCGCATGATATGTGAAAGTGACATCGCTAAGACTGTTCTCCCCATCGTTAGGGGGAGATTTGCACGTTACCGTTGATAAGGAACGACGTGAAATATCGTGGCATAACCCACTCAGTCTTAGCTTGATCCCCAAAATTGCACTTAGTGATAAGTAAATGCATAGACTCCCTCAAGTCTAACTAAATGCCAGACGCATTTAATGACTTTATGAGATGTCACGAGATCATTTATACCTGCTACAAAATGCTTGCAAGGATAGACGTCCCTGTCGGACGCCGTGTTCCTGTCGTAACACGTTGCTTTGGCTGAACCCGCCAAGCAAAAGACGCTGTCATCGGCCGTCATTCTGTCGACCTTTCTAAGATACGAGGAAGTTGACCGGTTGTTAATTCATTCAGCCCCAAAGGTGGTGAACTGAAACTCGTTTGTCGCACGAGATTATAAAGGATCAAGGAGATGTGTGATTTCCTCCTCATCCTAAGAATCTCGAAATATCTGTCGATCATGATATCTTAGACGATATTGAAGCGAAACGAGACTGTCATTGATTACTTGTTCATATATTCGGGGACGACTGATAATATGAGCAAATTATGACAGAGAACCATGTAATGTTGCCTGAAGTCAACGTAGAATAGACTGGACTAATGGAAACTTGCAATCCAAGTAGACTCCTTAGCGAAAATGTGTTTGGACCTGTAGCTCCAACACCACCAATGTTAAACGAGTTCGTTTATTTGGTTATTCGTAAGGAAAAGTGATGAGAATAATGATATTGTAGAATGCTCGCCTAGTAGCGCAAGGCTTCTCTCACATCTTGGAATTGATTACGAGATGGTTGATTTCCTCGTAATGGACGTTATAACGGTCCCCTACTTTATCAGTTTAGTAGTTTCCCAAAAAACTGATTATGCAGCATGTGATTGTGGTCAATGTTTTATCTCTATGGGGATTTAGACAAAGAGATATAGATGAAGGTCCATGTGTGACTTCATAATGCTTGAATCAAGTAGTTCTTGACCACGGAACACGATCTCAATTAAATGAGACGTTCACTATATGGATTAATATAATCCGAGCGGATGTGGTATACCCGCATAAGTGAGTACTTGATTAGCTTGGGATACTTGAATAAGTATTATGCCTTTGCGTGTTTTATTATGCGATCCATTTTTGGATTTGCCTTCGAGATGAAGGATTTTGGGAAGAAACGGTAGTGACTCGGCCTGGTGATCGAGTCCCATAAAGATTGAATCTAAGTTCATGATTCAAACTACACCAAGAAGGTGTTATGACGTTTTAGTCATCATGACGCTAAGTCATCAGATTCTCCCATGATCATTCGATCACTAGACATTGATATAGACCCAGTCCATCACTGATGAGACGATGAAGAGATATTGAACCATGATGTTCATATCTAAGTACAATAAGCGCATCATTGTACTTGGTCTAATGTACTAGGACGAACATCTCGTATGCTGTGAATGGTATAGCTCGACACAGCATCGCGCTAACACGCTGCCATCGAAATGGCACTAAAGACACATTCCCTTACCTTATGGTAATTTTGGAATGAGGGCTTGTCTTATCCCATTTTGCGTCATCGAGTGTACCTACCTCCTTTGGTACTCGAATTAACGCAACCCTTTTTCGGTTACACCGATGCTGGTTACTTAGCAGACCCGCATAAGGGATATTCCTTACATGGTCTGTCTTTACCATTAGGAATAATGCGATATCTTGGAGGTCTTGGAATGACTCCAAACAAATCACTCTGATTTCGTGCTCTATGAGACGACTAGAGAGTGTATATGGCTTCGAGCTCGTATTAGCCATATTTGAATTACGTATGCTCTGTCTCACGATCCAGATAAAACACTTGTCTTATTTGAGGACAACTTGTTGTTATCAATCAAGAGAGACATGACTAGATTATGCTATTTAGCATTTCTTGCCGAAATAAATCTTCACATATGAAGTTTAAGAGCTTCCTGTCGAATGCTCGTTTTATTCCACGTTATATTTTCTTGCATACAGTCATGTGCAAGTAAATGAGGCATCCAGTCGAATGCTCGTACTCTTTCTTAGAATATGAAATCTTTGCACCCAGTCGTGTGCAAGTGAGAGGGAGCATCCAGGTGAATGCTTATTGCACTAATTACTACTTAGTCGAAATCCTCGCACCATGTCGTGTGCAAGTGAGGGGAGCATCCAGTCGCATGCTCGTGTACTCTTTTTGTCCTTAGACCAAGGTTTTTTCCCACTGGGTTTTCCTTGGTAAGGTTTTTAGCGAGACACGTTCCCATCTTATCTCACTTAAGATTGCCGAATTAGGGGGAGTATCCTGTTGTATACTTCTTACCACTGTGTACTCTTTTGTCTTTCGACTAGAGGTTTTTTCCACTGGGTTTACTCTAGCAAGGTTTTGATGAGGCACCTGTTTTGTGGTTGATCCCCTACCTACCACTGTTGCACTCTTTTTCTTTCGATCAGAGATTTTCCCATTGGGTTTGCTCTGGCAAGGTTTTGATGAGGCACACTGTTTTGTGGTTAGTTACTTACATGATATTTCGGCCTATATCATTCGGCTACACAGTTTCTCCTAGGTACCGGTTTTGTCCCACACTGGGTTTTCCGGCCCTAAGGTTTTTATGTGTTTAGCATTGCGAATGAACTCGATTCAGATCGACAGCATGAAGACGAAGAAATCAAGACGTCCAAAGGGGGAGTGTTGTAGGATATTATTGGCCATCTTGGGCCTTACTCTATTGGGCCTATCTTGGGCTTTCCTAGCATATGTAACCCTGCCTTCTATTATATAAAGAGTGTTAGGGGTCTCTTGATGTAACTTCCCTACACTTATCAATGAATAAAAAGACGACTCTTTTATCTCTCTATACTTGTATCTCCATATCTATATATCTAGCTAATATGTCACACAACATACCTTATAAATTGTCAAACAAACAATTTAACATAAAAAAGATACATAAAATGTCAAAATTTACAGTTTTTTTTTAACAAACACTTTACAAATAAAATAATACGCTGATTTAAAAAAAAAACAATTTTTTTTTACGAATAAATATAAAAAAACTGAAAACCTGGCTAAAAATTGACCATTTGAACTTGGGGAAAATTGTTCCCATATGTATGTCATATTCATCCGGTTAATCAAATAATAATAATTTGTCATTTATATAAATAAAAACTTGTTTTCTAATTAAGATGAGAGTCGTGGTATTTCAATAGAAACAAGGGTATGCATTTATATATATATATGTGATCCAAGTCTTACAAAACGCAACATTTATTTTATAGAAAACTTTAAATGGATCTTAGATAAAAAAAAAAAAGTTTAATAACTTATCTCAATTTTCTATTAGTCATGTTTTGTAATCCTTCAAACTGTGAAACATGTCCGGCTCACGGGTCCTAACGACCAGCTGAAAATTTATTAAAAAAACGTGAATAAGTTGCGTCAAGCATTCCATTTTTCCGATCATGACGGAAGGAATTTTTTTACAAACGGCATGTTTTTAGGTAGAAGAAAAACAACGGGCGCGGGTAATTATTGAATCCAACAACCGCGAATTGATTGAGTTATGCGCAATTAGCTCGTGGGAATTGCACGGGGGAAATCTCCGCAAGCTCAACGAATCGGAATTAAAACTTTAGTTGGGTTTCCATGATGGGTAACAATCCGGCAAATTGTTTAGCTATATTTGAGCATTCGACTTTTTGGCCTGGACAACTAGACATATATATTTCTGCCGATTTGGCTTTAATAAAAAATATCTCAGTTTTCAAAAAAAAAAAAACATTCCATTTTTCTATGTCCGACTTGTTTGTGTGTCTCACGACTCTCACCAATATCAAACTATTCTAATATTTAATATTTTTTTTTGAGAGTTTTTTTTTTTTTTTTTTTTTAGAGTTTGTGCATCATAACTAAAGGTATTGATATTTAAGTCTTAATATATGGACATGAATCGTACTACTTTGTTGTTATATACTAAGGCCTCGTTTGGTTGCGGTATTATTTGTTGAATCATGGATTCAATAATTGATTTTGATTATACGTTTGATTATATATTAATGATTTTACGATTTCTCTATTCGATGATATAATGCTTTGTCTTTTCCAAAAATAGAAAATGTATATTTCAGAACTTTAAAATGATAGAGCATTCGATAACGAAGTCAACGGTTCAAACGGATGTAAATTTGAAGTCCGAACAAGCAAGTTACGAGCATTTCAAAGTCGATAGTTCAATACATAAATCTTGAGGTGCACCCACCGGTGGATAATACAGAACCCACCAGTGGGTCAAGTGGACAGAAGAAGAAGAATTTTCTCAGATGATACCCACCAGTGGATATACAGAACCCACCAGTGGGTCAATGTTCCAGAACCAAGAAAGATTTCACCCACCAATGGGTCAGAAGACACTCACCGGTGGGTCAAAGTGCAGATCACAAAAAACAGCTTTTTAGCTTTTTCAAAATGTGGCTTTAACCATTGGTTAAAGCTCTTAACCACTCCAAACAGGCATGAGAGATCCAATAGACATTTTTGGTCTACAAAAACCCTAAAATAGCTCTCATAAACACACCAATCACACACCCAATCTCCATACAAATTCAACAAGATCAAAGTAGCTTTATACTACACAATTCTCACTTGTAATCTTATAAATTCTTGAGTGTACTCTTATTGTAATCTTATAAATATTTCGAGAATATTTGTGTGTGAGCGATACACTTTCGATTAAAATTGTAGAGTGAATTATAAACTCATTTGATAGCGAGTGATCGGGTAGAGGCTTTGTAAGCGAGTGTTGTTTAAAAACTCTAGGTCTTTTCATTCGGGATACTCATAGAATGAGTGGTAACTTAATCGGTCGATTAGGTCGTTAAGTTGTAATATTGAAAAGAACATTATAGTGAAATATTCGGTAGCGTGAATACCGATGAGATGACGTAGGCGGGTTTGCCGAACCTCTATATATCGTTGTGTCAATCTGTTCCATTACTATTTTCTTTCCGCAACTTATATTATTTGTGATTGTGCTCATGTTTCAATTTATTCATAGATTATCATCGCATATTTATTGTCGCAATATATATTGACCTAGTTGGGTTGTTAGTTTCGCTTAAAATTTTAATTCCGCAAAAAACGCTTAAAATCTTATTCACCCCCTCTAAGATTTAGCTGCATGGATCAACATTATTTTTTATGGAATTACAAATACTCCGGGATAAGTGTATAACTACATATATGGTGTGATTAAATTTTGAAGTACATCCGAACTATTTCTATTACTAGCTATATATAGTATTGCAAAAGATGGTTTTTATGAGCATTTGAAATCCACCCGGACTACTAGTAACAAACGTGGGATAGATGGTCCCAAAACATTTGCGATACAATCCCAGTGTATTAGTCCATCAAACAAACAAGCCCTAAAAGCATTCTCAACAGTTTGTTCTGATGAACATATATATATATATATATATATATATATATATATATATATACTAATTAGTATAAAATATATAAAATGTAGTACTCAAGAGTTTGTCCTAAATCTTGTATTCAATTTAAATATATATTTACTTGGGACATACTCCATCCGTCCCAATTTATTAGGGTATTATTCTTTTTTGGCTGTTTCAATTTATTGGGGACAGTTTACTAAAATGGAAGCTAACTTTTTATTACTTTCCACCTTTTACCATTTTTCAAACATAACACAAAAAGAATGAAACAATAAACAAGTACAAATAAGTTTTGCTACTACCCAAAACATGTCCAAATATGTCAAGTTTAAGACATGTATAAATAATATTTTATTCCAAAAATTCGGATGTGTGGACGGGGACGGATCCAAGCTAGGGTATGAGGTCCCGTGCACCCCCAAAATTACATAATTACCCTTATTATAGAGAAACATGATCATTTGATTATTTCAGTTTTATTTGTTAGAGCATTCTCAACAATAGAGTTAAGAGACTCTATATCTATAAATTTATACAAAAATAAGAAAAATACACGCTCAATAGTTACCATTTTAGCTCAAAGAAAATATAATTTCTAAAATTTTATTTAACTCCTCTTTACATATAGAGAGTTTTTTTATAGAAATTTTAAGTGAGCCATCCACAAGCAGAGTCTCGGTTACTCTCTGTCTCCTCCCTTTCATTTTTCACTTTTTGATTCTATCTCTACATATATTAATCCAACTCTCAAATCTTATCTCTTATCGTTTTTTTTAAAACTCATCGAATTAACACTTGATCTCATCATTTAACCATCAAAAATACTTATCCGATCTATTGTGATCCAAATCACAACTCTCATAAGGATCAAAACACACCCAATCAACATTTCGTTATTTAAATGATGATTTTTGGAGGGTATTTTCGTATTTTTTTCTTATAGTTCGATTCTCTGTGACGACGACCTCCGGTTACGTTTTTCGGTTGACACATGTGAATGAAAACTATACTTAAGGTGGAGAATGAAAGATAGTAGGTTTTGCCATGAGAAAAAAGCAAAAAATAAAAATATAATAATAATTTATATTGAGACTTATATTGTATTGATGTGTAACATCTAAAATATATTTGTGTGACTATCAAGCTATATATATGAATAGATATAGAGTAAAGTTATAAAGCTGTATAAAACTTATATCAGGTGAAGACTTATGCAATTTATTTGGTAAACCTTTCGCTCTAAAGGAACAGAACACGTGTGATCCCTTAGGTTAGAATAGAACACGTTGAGTCATTCTATATTTCATAATTGGTCCTTTAAGTATTTACCTTATTATTTATTTCATGTGTTCTCATTTTTAGTTTTTTCTTTATCAAATTTTGCTCAAATGATCAGTGTTTTTTTTTTTTTTTAGTTTTCATAGTTTTAGTTCTTTCTTTATGAAATTCTGCTTCAGCGATAGAAAAAAAATACCATGATCGTTAAAACTCAATAGATCATTTGGTTGTTTGTTTGAAACTAATCACATGTGAAAATTGCATTTATTTTTTTTGGAAGGTGAAAATTGTATCATATTGATCTCAGTATATTTGTGCCCCCAAAAAATATTCATGTATTCGTCCCTGTGTGTGGACACAAAGTTGAGCGTTGCAAAAGTCATAGTAAATGTGATAAAGTGAAAATACAAAAAGAACATTGTTTTATTATGTGTATAGGAAGTGTAAACATAATCGTTATGTGTAGTGGAGAAAAAAAAAGTTATACTAACATAATATAGTCATATGGACAAACATATATTGACAAGTGATAGTAAATATTGTTACAATACTCTAACAAATCCTATATTTGATATTAAAGAAAAATACACAGTACATTTTCTTCTCTGTGTCTATTTATTTGTGTATCAATCTCCTTAAAAAAAAACTCATTTTTGAAAATTGAGTACCAAATTTATGGCTTTTCATTCCAATTTGAGTAAAGTTCAATTTGGTCATACAATTTTTGAAATAGATCAATTCTACCTCTGATTTTTTTAATAAATTACAAATAGGCAAATTTACAAATCCAGACAAGTGCAAAATCCTTTATATGATGTGTATGTATTTGGACAAAGTCAAAAAAAAAAAAAAAGTGCCATCATTTTTATTTTATTCAATTATGAAGAATTTTTATATGTTGGATGAAGGTATTTTTGTGCTTATCTTCCAAATTTACTATGCAATCTATAATTTTTATATCTCCGTACCATTTTTGTTAGATGAATTTTTTTTAATAACAAATAATTGACATATAACATGTATGTTTTGCAAATTAGTCTAACATGATATTGACTTTCCTTTTTATATGTTTAGTTCCATTATTCATTTTGAATTTGTAAGTGTTGACCCGTGCGGCTAAATCTTAGAGGGGGTGAATAAGATTTTAGGCGTTTTTCGCGGAATTAAAAGTAAGTACAACTAACATCCCAACTATCTAAAATCTAAACTTAAGCGTTACAAAAGTTAATGAAACGCTATAAATACTACACTCTAGCAAGAAGATAAGCAATAGTAAGGAATGCGTAAAGTAAATATTAGGAAAAGAATTGACACCACAATATATAGAGGTTCGGTAAACTCACCTACGTCCTCTCCTCGGTATTTATGCTACCGAGTATTTCACTATAATTTTCTTTCCAATATTACAAATTCTACCAACCTAATCAATCGATTTGCTTACCCTCTACTCGAGGTTTCTACTCTTGATACAAGTGCAAGCGAACACGTTTACGAGTCAACGACTTCCCCTCAATCTATGAGTATCCAAGTGTTTAAACTAAAACTTTTAATCAACACTTTGCTTAAAAGTTTCTATCCAAACACTCACTCACAAATGAGCTTATAATTTGCTCTTTACAAAATAATCGAAAATAAAACAACACTCACAATTTGATTGTTTCTAAATAAGCTAATTTGTGTTATTTGATGATGTTTGATCTTGATTTGGGCTTGAATCGCTTTTTCTTCAATTTTTCTCTTTTTGAGCTTTTTCTCAACAATAGTGATTTTTAAGTGTTAAGATGGATAGATGATTGGTTGTGTTTGAAGAGGTAATTGGAGGGTTTTTATCAGCTCTCAAATGTCCAGTGGGTATTATATGATCGTTTTCAGTGGTTAAGAGCTTTACCCAATGGTTAAAGCCACTTATTGAAAAAAGCTAAAAAACTGTTTTTGAATTCTGCAGAAAACGATCGGTCGTTTTCTGCATTTCCACCGGTCGTTTTTATAACGACCTCACTGGTCAATTTTGGACCAAAAACGATCGGTCGTTTGTCCAAAACGATCGGTCGTTTTTTCTGGCAATTTCTCGATTTTCCCGCTACACTTCGAATGATCGTAGCTTCTTCGTTTTAACTCCGATTCTGGTTCCGCTTGAACCTTCGGCTTCGTATTTGAGCACTCTTATCATTTTGAAGTCCTGAAATATACATTTTCTATTTTTGGAAAAGACAAAGCGTTATATCATCGAAATAGAGAAATCGTAAAATCATTAATACATAATCAAACGTATAATCAAAATCAATTATTGAACCCATGGTTAAACAATCTCCCCCTTTTTGATTATAACAAAATAATGATGATTTTACAGGAAAAAAATATCTCCTCCATTTTAACAAATCGCATTTCTCTAAATATCATTTTTCTCCCCATTTGGCATTATCAAAATGCAATTAAAAAAAAATTGGGGTTATGTGGAGGGTTTTCTTAGAAATAATTAGAGAGAGAGGGGATAGAAAAAAAAACAGTAAAATAGAAGAAAAACGATCGGTCGTTGGGAAGATCGATCGGTCGTTTTTCAGAAAAGCGACCGGTCGTTTTTCGACAGTCGACCGGTCGACTGTAAACTGATACAGAACAAAAAAAATTTGCATTTTTCTCCCTCTTTTTCAGAAAAAACAAAACTTGAAAAAAAAATTATCATGATGCATATGACCCAACTAATCACATATATGTAAAGATTATAGAGTAGAGTATACCGAATATGTGATGTCGAGTCCGCTCTCTAATGACATTTGCATTGAGCGTTTCCAAGTCCAAGTATGTGGTACCATTTGTTGGTATGCCTTCCACTTTTGTAGATCAATGGTACCTCATTCTTTATGGTGGAGTCGATTTTCTTGACTTCCACGAATGTTACCGATGTTGTCAACCAATTGTTGATTTTCTCCTTTTGAATAGAGATTCCTACAACACGAGATTTGTCTTTTTGTCCCCAATTTCTTTTGGGTCCGACATTGTTAGTGACATTGGTCTTTACTACCCATTTTAAATCGCTTCTACTAACACGAAAACGATAAGGACATCTAGAAGAAATATGCTCATTTCTACTACAATGTATACAATTCATAGACTTTTTCGCATAACGAGAATTATATGAAGTTATGGAAAAGTTTTTCGGAGTATCCAATTTGGTTTGAAAACCTAAACCTTTTCTATCATTAAAAGATTTTTGTAAAGTCTTAGAAGCACTCCCTTTAGTAAAAACAAACTCTTGTTTAGGCGGAGTAGGAGTTTTAGAAATATTAGAGGCTTTGACGAAATGGGTTTTGTTTGAATTAGAACTAATGCAATCATAAGCTAAACCACTTTTGTCATTAACATCTTTTTGACAACTCAAAATCTCGTCTAAAATGGTTTTACCTTTAAAAAACTTTGAAATCGTCAAATCAAGTTTTTCAATGGAAACGATAAGCTCGTTATTTTTAATTTTCAAAGTGTCATTCTCGGTTTGTAAAATCTTGAGCTTGTTATCTAAGTTAAAAGCATGAGAACTCAAAACCTTATTTTTGCTTGTAACTTTATCGAAAGAATTTTTTAACTCTTCAAAATTTTCTACTAAATCACAATCTAAAAAAGATGATTTTGAATGAGTTTTAGCAAGTCTAGACACTTCATTTTTAAGAAGGTTGATCTCGGTTTGTAAAGATTCGTTTTGAATAACGAGATCATTGTTTTTATCTTTCAAGTCTTCCTTTTCCTCATCTACGTTATGTAAAGAAAATGACGATTTCGGACTAGACTTGTGTTCAATGTCATCTCTTTTCAAGGATCTTATTTCTTTATTGAGAGAAGAATTTATCCTTTTAAGAGATTTAACCTTCTCTACAAGCTTAGAAAGTTTTTCGGAATAAATTCCACACATGTGAATTAATTCATCATGGGATAAATCTTTTACCTCATCGTTGTCACTTTCGCTTGAGTATGAGAGGTTTTGTTCATGGTTGTCTTCCATGGCCATATAGCAAGCAAGATGATCGACTTCATATTGGTCGGAGCTATCGCTAGAGGTTGAAGCGGATATTTTCTTCTTGCCTTTGCTCTTGCGATTCTTGACGCAATCTCTTGTCATATGTCCTTCCTTGCCACAAGCATAGCAAACAAAATCGTTAGAAATAATTAAAATATTTGATGATTTACCTTTATGTTTGCGTTTGCCTTTAAGATTTAGTAACTCCTTAACGATCCAAAAAATTTGCATTGAATTTTTGTCGTCATTGGGTAGCTCATCGCTTTCGTCACAAGTTGTTCCTTTGAAAGCTATCTCCTTCTTTTTCGAGATTAGCTTGTGACTATTGAGGATGATCTCGTGAGTAATGAGTGAACCCATCAATGCATCAAGAGTGTATGTGTTCATGTCGTGCGCCTCTTGAATTGCGGTGACCTTCGGTTCCCATTCCTTCGGTAAGTTCCGAATCACCTTTGAAACCATTTCCTTACAAGACAAACACTTACCAAGAGATGTTAATCCATTAGTAATAGTGGTAAATCTAGCAAGCATATCAGAAATAGTTTCTCCCTTGCTCATCTTAAAAAGCTCGTAGTCATGAACTAAAAGTTGGAGTTTGCAATCCTTAACTTGCTTAGTTCCCTCGTGCATAACCACTAACTTATCCCACATACCCTTAGCCGTTTTACAAGCAGAAATTTTGTTGTACTCGTTAGGTGAAACGGCACAAACAATAGCGTACATTGCTTTAGCGTTAGTAGAGTAGGCTTCTAGTTGAGCATCATTTAATTCCTATACGGGGATTGGGTTTTCGCTATTTTCGGATGTAGGTGCGGAATATCCTACTTTTATGCTCATTCAAAGTTTAACATTGTAACTTTGTAAAAACATACTCATCCTATCCTTCCAATATGAATAATTTACCCCATCAAAAAATGGTGGAGTATTGGGCGATGAAGCAATACCGGAAGCGAAATTAAGTATGTTAGCCATCGGGATCTAAACTCTTAAATCGCTAGATTTCTATATGCAAGAGCCTCGGCTCTGATACTAATTGTTGGCTCGTGCGGCTAAACCTTAGAGGAGGAGGGGGAGGGGGGGGGGGGGGGGTGAATAAGATTTTAGGCGTTTTTCACGGAATTAAAAGTAAGTACAACTAACATCCCAACTATCTCAATTTTAAGCTTAAGCGTTTAACAAAAGTTAATGAAATGCTATAAATACTACACGCTAGGAAGAAGATAAGCAATAGTAAGGAATGCGTAAAGTAAAGATTAGGAAAAGAATTGACACCACGATATATAGAGGTTCGGTAAACCCGCCTACGTCCTCTCCTCGGTATTTATGCTACCGAGTATTTCACTATAATCTTCTTTCCAATATTACAAATCCTACCAAGCTAATCAATCGATTTGCTTACCCTCTACCCGATGTTCCTACTCTTGATACAAGTGCAAGCGAACACGTTTACGAGTCAACGACTCCCCCTCAATCTATGAGTATCCAAGTGTTTAAACTAAAACTTTTAATCAACATTTTGCTTAAAAGCTTCTATCCAAACACTCACTCACAAATGAGCTTATAATTTGCTCTTTACAAAATAATCGAAAATAAAACAACACTCACAATTTGATTACTTCTAAATAAGCTAATTTGTGATATTTGATGATGTTTGATCTTGATTTGGGCTTGAATCGCTTTCTCTTCAATTTTCCTCTTTTTGAGCTTTTTCTCAACAATGGTGATTTTTAAGTGTTAAGATGGAGAGATGTTGATGGATAGATGATTGGTTGTGTTTGAAGAGGTAATTGGAGGGTTTTTATCATCTCCAAAATGTCCAGTGGGTATTATATGATCGTTTTCAGTGGTTAAAAGCTTTACCCAATGGTTAAAGCCACTTATTGAAAAAAGCTAAAAAACTGTTTTTGAATTCTGCAGAAAACGATCGGTCGTTTTCTGCATTTCGACCGGTCATTTTTATAACGACCTCACTGGTCAATTTTGGACCAAAACCGATCGGTCGTTTGTCCAAAACGATCGGTCGTTTTTTCTGGCAATTTCTCGATTTTCCCGCTACACTTCGAATGCTCGTAGCTTTTTCGTTTTAACTCCGATTTTGGTTCCGCTTGAACTTTCGGCTTCGTATTTGAGCACTCTTATCATTTTGAAGTTCTAAAATATACATTTTCTATTTTTGGAAAAGACAAAACGTTATATCATCGAAATAGAGAAATCGTAAAATCATTGATACATAATCAAACGTATAATAAAAATCAATTATTGAACTCATGGTTCAACACTAAGATTTTTTAAATTTTGTTCGCTCTTCTAACATTCTTACAATATTGTTCACTTATATATGTATATATATTTTATTTATTTATTCATTTTAAATTTCCTTAAAATTAAAGTGACCAATACCAATTTGATTTGTATCCAAAACTAATAATTAATAATCATGACAAATCAATATAAAAAGGTTAAAAAAAAAATACGAACGTATAGGATACTAAACTCAAACTAACATAAGTTTAATCACCGTAAACTATGCTCTTTTAAACTTCTCTACGAAACGTTTCGAAAAAATTTATCGTTCACGTATAACATTAGGCAGTACTGCTTCATAATTCCGTTTCCTTTTCCGTTTTTCCCAAGTTAACACACGAGCATATAAATACCCTCTTTAACAGACATCGGAGTTTAAACAGTAAAACCTAAATTAAGTCATTTATTATAAGATAATGTGAAGTAACCAGTTTGGTATACTAACTTAAAAGTGTCCACCAGTTAGGTCAATGACACCATTTTAAAGTACATTTCTAGAGAGAGAGAGAGAGATTAAAATAGAGATTTAGAGAGAGAGAGATTGAGATGGATATGATGGAAGCGCAAAGCTCTGAGTCAGCACCGCGATACAATTTACCACCCTCTTTATACTCTAACGAGGACATAATGTTCTGTATGGACGTGGATGCCGAATCGATGGTGGAGATGAAAGTTAGCGGCCCTAACGGACGGTCTATCACGAGATTGGACTCTATTAAACAAGCCATTCTCCTTTTTATTCACTCCAAGCTCTCTATTCACCCTCATCACCGCTTCGCCTTCACTACACTCGCCTCCTCCGCTTCTTGGGTAATTATTGCCTCTCTTTTTTTATTATATTCTGTAATTAGTATATAATACTCCCTCCGTCCCAAGTTAATTGATACTTATTTCATTTTGGTACGTCCCGGATTAAATCAAACTTTACGATACATTTACGCTGTTACCTTGCATTGGAGTTATGAGTGTTTGGAGGTGATTGCGGCGAGGTTCAAGGGGTTTAGGGTGGGTTTGTTTGTTGGATTTTCTTATTTTGGGGGATCGTTGTGTCATTTAGGGTAGTTATGGCCTTCTGGAGGTTACTTGTGTTTATATGGGGCTGAGTTGTTTTATTTATTGTTGCATTTACCCGGTTTGTTGGGTTTTCTGATTTAGGGGGCTGATTGTGTGATTTAGGGTAGTTCTGGCGGCTATTTGTGTTTATATGGGGCAGAGTTGTTTATTTATTGTTTCATTTACCCGGTTTGTTGTTGTTTCTGATTTTGGGGTGATTGTGTGATTTAGTTTAGTTCTCGGCGTTTAGTGTGTTAGTTTGGGGTTTAGATTAAACGAGAGAGATTAAGAGAGATAGATATGATGGAGGCGCAGACCCTGTCACCACCGCGAGACTGATACGCGTTGGAACCCTCTTCATACTCTAACGAGGGCATACTGTTCTGTATCGACGTGGACTCAGAATCAATGATGGAGATGAAAGTTAGCGGCCCTAACGGACTGTCCATCACAAGACTAGACTCTATTAAACAAGCGATTCTCCTTTTTATTCACTCCAAGCTCTCTATTTACCCTCATCATCGCTTCGCTTTCGCTACACTCGCCTCCTCCGCTTCTTGGGTAAATATTATATTCTGTAATTAGTATATAATGCTCCCTCCGTCCCAAATTAATTGCTACTTATTTCATTTTGGTACGTCCCGGATTAAATCAAACTCTACGATACATTTACTCTATTACCTTGCTGGTTTTGTTGTCCTGTGAGGGGTTTAGTACCGATGGGTTGGCCAGGTGTGTGGGTTTGTTTGTTGGGTTTTCTGATTTTGGGGGGTGGTTGTGTCATTTGTGGTGGTTATGGGGGTTACTTGTGTTTATATGGGGCTTAGTTGTTTATTTATTGTTGCATTTATGTACCCGGTTTGTTGGTTTTTTGTTGATTTTGGGGGTGATTGTGTGATTTAGTTTAGTTCTCGGCGTTTAGTGTGTTAGTTTGGGGTTTAGATTAAACGAGAGAGAGAGAGATTAAGAGAGATGGAGGCGCAGAGCGATACACCTTACAACCCTCTTCACACTCTAACGAGGACATACTGTTATGTATCGACGTGGACTCAGAATCAATGGTGGAGATGAAAGTGAGCGGCCCTAACGGACGATCCATCACCAGACTAGACTCTATCAAACAAGCGATTCTCTTTTTTATTCATTCCAAGCTCTCTATTCACCCTCATCATCGCTTCGCTTTCGCTACACTGGCATCCTCGGCTGCTTGGGTAACATACTACTTTATTTGCCTCGTTTTTTTTTAATTATATTATGTAGTTACCATATAATACTCCCTCAGGGGAAAATATTGAGTGGTCCGGGTCCGTTCATTAAAATAGTGGTCCTGACCAATATTGTTTTAGTTAGCTATTTTATTATAATACCCCGCCTCCGCTTCTTGGGTAATCATAACTTTGCCTCCTTTTTTTTAAATATTGAGTAATTATTTAGTACTCACTCCGTTTCAAATTATAAGTTCATGCTTCCATTTTGGGCTGTTCGGTTTTATATGGCCACTTTCCCCGTGGCGTAACTAGAACCGTTTTATATTCAGTAATTTTATAGGATATATGATCATTTGGTACATGTTTTGTGACTTAATTATAAAAAATACATGGTTAAAATCTCTTTTAAGATTAGGTACAGATGCTCGATGCTACTTATTTTTACTTTTTCTTTTTCAACTTTGATGCGGCTTAGCTCGCTACCTTGGCCTCCTCCGCTTCTTGTGTAATTACACCCCACATCTTCATTTATTTGCCTCGTTTTTATGATATTCTGCAAGGCCAGGGCCAGTACAACGCCTCTATGCAGTACAATTTTTTGGGCCCCTTTTTAACTTTGTTTGAAAAACTTTATAACACGCGTAAAGAAAACACAGAGAGATTAAGAAGGTTTTGAGTCATGTCATAATAAAACATAAGTATTGTCTTTTACGATACACTAAACAGAGCTTCAAATAAAATAGGTCCTTCTTGTATTATATCACGTTGAAAAAACGACCCAATTCTGAAAAAAACAAAAAAAAAAAGGATTTTCTTTTCAGGTTTTTGCGCCATGCCTAAGCTAATCGGCTCATTTGGCTTGCACAAGGACCGATCCTGTGTAAGGCTATGTTTGTTTGAAGTATAGTATAAATGAGTACAATTTGTAAGTAGTTATTACGAGTGGCATAAATAATAAGATCTTATAGGCGTTATTAGTTTTAAATGTAGTACAGTTAGTATTGTACCTTATTAGTATCAAGTACAAATTAATTACAAATAGTGTAAACAATCGTAATATATGATGGGTCCCATAGTATGATCAATACTATGCAGAGCCGGCCCAAATTATTTTCCTTTGCCGTGGGATGCCTAGTCCACTCGGACTATTTGCGTTCCATCAAGACCGGCCCTGATACCATGCCCCATGTTTATTTAGTACTCCGTATATATTAGGGAAAATGATCATTTGGTACATAATGTGAGACTTAATTATTAAAAAATCATGGTTAAAATCTTTATAAACTTAAACTTCGGTACATACGCTACATGATGTTACTTCTTTTTATTATTTATTTTTAACTTTGATGCTTACCAAATCTTAAATAAGAGTTGAAACGTGAGTTTTTGGACATTAAATATGTTTTTATGTACTAATCAATGATTCTCCGTATATAATACTCCCTCGGTCCCAAATTATTTGACACTTATTCCATTTTGGGACGTCCCGAATTAAATGGAACTTTCTCAGAATAGATGTATGATACATTTACTCTGTTACCCTAAATTGGAGTCCGCACACACAAAAATTCGCCACTTTGACTAAGTTTAGAGGGATTTTTAAGAATCATCAACTTTTCATAAAAAAAGTTGGATTTCACAAGCATCCAAATTTTGGTTTGCTCCGTTTTTATATGTCAATTTTCCGTAAATAGAAACAATCAGGGACGTAATTAGAAATTTTAAATGGAGGGGCTCAGAAGCTAATTTTGGTAAATGGGGGCTCAAACGAATTTTTGAACATTTTAATCAAAACACCTTGGTTTATTTTTTTACTTTCATCAATTTTTCTTCACTGGAAACAATGTATTAGATAATTTCGCTAGAATATATGTATAAAAGTAATGAGCAAAATTAAAAAGTAGGAGTAAAAGTAGGTTAATCATGTTGTTCAACTAAATTGAAGGATTTGCTAGTGGACTCATAAATTTGAGCAGATGGAGTAATACACTGTATGACATGTACAAAAGAATGGCTTTGATGTACTTTTACAAATGTGCAAGACTAAATGAAAGGCCTTCTTTTGTAATGACGAGTGTGCGTGACGGAACCAGGATTTGGATATGGGTGGCAGACGTATATTTTTTTTCCCAATTATGCGGGGTGCTAAAAGTCTATAATTATCAACTTTTCTAGTAAAATACATGGGAGAAGCTTGGTGTTCCTTAATGTGGGGGTGTTATAGTCCTTTTATGCTACTTCTCAGTGTGTTTAGTCACTTTTTTATTACATTACTCAATAAAATATGATTAAACAGTTTTATGAGTTATGTAGATTGTAGATTTATTGGGGGGGGGGGGGGGGGGGGGGGGGGGGGGGGAACATGGGTACATTTTATGCTAGGAAAGTAGACAGTTTTTTCCGGCTCATTTTGACTGGTAAATGCCACTATAGGGTTTATAGTTTGTCGGTTTATGTAAAACTATCAGAAATTAGATGGTTGTCAATTGTGGGTAAATGGGTAATAAACCTTTAAAATTTCGGCTCAGTTTGGAATTTTTTGATGTTTCGCCTTTTTTGTTATCATTTGTGGATTTTTTAAAGAAAAGATGGTTTAGTGAATTTTTGGCTATAAAATTTAAGCTCTCAATTTTGTTTTCTCCTTATTGCTTGTATTAGGTTTGGTCTGCTAGCTTGAAGACTTGGTCTTTCTGGGTTTCTGTTTGGAAAAGCTTAGTTTTTTAGTTGGATGGTTACAATTTTTCGTAAGGGTGACAAAATCGAATCATTTGGTTAAATTACTGCATTAAAACAAATCCAGTTGTTGGGAAATTTCATTTTGTTGATCACCATCCGGTGTTTGGCCCCTTTCAATTATTTAGTGCTACTCATGGATTTTTAGGTAAGGGTTTATGTACAATTATCAAAAAAAGTTGCTGAACTACTCTACTGTAGTGAAGTTACATTTATTTGGTAATCCTCATTTACTGCACAACGTATAGTGTTACTTTAAAGTTTATGACATTTGCTTTGGATGATGACAAGGAACTGTGATGCTTTAGGCCATATTCTCATGCATTTCTCAACACCCAATAGTTTTTTTAAGTATAGTTTTATTTCTTTGAGGTCTTAGTACCTCTAAACATGTAAGGATTAGGATAATATAGGCTGCGCAGAAGTGGCAATGTATTCTGATTTGCGGAAATACGTTTACTTGAACAGATACAAGTCTCTTATGGTTACTTTCTTAATTTCACTAAAAGAGAGTTATCTTAGATCTCTCGGAGTCGGGACAATAATTGTTTATGATAAATGCATATTTAAGTTTGTATGGATGATTTAGAGACTGATTTCCTCTCACCTCAGCATTCTTTGTCGTCGATCTTTTCTCACCGGTGATCACGGGATTAATATGGTGATGATGAACCATTATGTTCTCTTTCCTCAATGGTCGAAAATATTTTTTTCCCAGCATTTGTTATGATAGATTTTGTCCTATTGGCATAGATGCATTGGGTACTAGTGCTGAAAAGTGAAACCATCGATTAAAGACAAGCTTTTGAACAGGATTCTCTTGTTTCACTAACAAATTGTTGATGTAGGATAGTACTCGTATAATATTTTGGGAAGATTTTTCTTTTTGTTTCTTTGTGGTAAACAGGAAAGAAATGATTCATTGCTACAAAATGTATCTTCACTGATGGTACTTTTTGTATTTATTATTATGAAGCTTCGGAAGGAGTTTTCAAGTGAGGTTGAGTCAGCAATGGCTGCATTTCGTGGGTTATCGGTTGAGCAATCATCTGGGAAAGCAGATCTCACTCAGCTATTCCGTATCGCAGCTCATGAAGCTAAAAAATCCCGTGCTCAAAATCGAATTCTTAGAGTGGTTAGTTATCTTTGTTAATACTTTTCAAGTTAGCTTTTGAAACATTTTTCCTTAGGAGTTTCCGTTAATCTGAAATGTTGTTAGCTGGAGAAATTTTTTTCTTGTGAACTCGAATTTGTCCAAAAGCATAACATTAGAAATCAAAAGACAGGCCAGCACTCAGGTTCCTTCAAAACAGAAGTGTAAAATATTTTGAAGAATAGAAAAAAGAATTTGAGGGACAAATTTGAGCTATAAGATGATGATATATTGAGAATGAAATAAACCTTTCTGAAGAGCTGTACAATTCTACACAATTTTGTCTATGAATGTGTGAACCTTTCCTGTCAGGTCTTTCAGCCCAGTAAAGGAATGAACATTTCTTGTTTTTCTCCTAATCTTAGACCAAATTTAAAAAATAGGGATGTATTTGGACATAGTTATCCTAGTTCGGGCAACCAAATCAAATACCAAGTTGACAATGTGGCCAATCCAGACATCCAGGTTTTTCCGCGGTCACTATAACATTTAATATTTTTAAAAATACGTATTCTTAGGATTTGACCACGAGCCAATCTAGTTTCTTATCTGGTGCCAATTTGGTTACATATCATACTTTTTGGTCCAATTCTCAGGACTAATATTTGCAATCATTTTCCTATATACCAGATTTTAATATACTGCCGATCATCAGTACAACCTCATCACCAATGGCCCGTGAACCAAAAAACGTTCACGTTTGACGTTGTTTATCTTCATGATAAACCGGACCTCACCAACTGTCCCCAGAAGGTTTACGACTCCCTCGTCGACGCTCTTGAGCATGTAAGCGAGTATGAGGGATATATTCATGAAAGTGGACAGGGTTTGTTGCGTACCCTCCTTCGCGACATGTGTAAACTTCTCTCTCATCCTCAACAACGGTGTGGGCAGGATAATGTCGACTTTCCCAAATCCATCACGAGAAAGTCGCCTTCAACGGACTTGGTTTTGATTTCTGGAGAAGAATATGTTCCTGCATCAAGCCAGTAATAACATTGATAACTGTTTTGGCTGGGTATGTTGTGGGTATGTTGTAGGTTTAATTGTAAAGAAAAATATGGCCTTATTTGGTTGCAGATTATAAGCTCAGATTTTTTGCTTTAAAACTTGACTGTTTTGGTGGAGTTGGCTTAGGTTTTAGTCTTAAAAAGCTATAAACTTTAGGCTAGATGAACCTAGCTGCTTCCCGAAACTCAAAAAATCGAGCTTATTGCCAAAAAGCTGTAACCGAACAAGCCTTCATGGATATGGGGCGGTGTGTAAAATATTGATTGGAAGCTGTTTGCTTTTTTTTAATTACTGGGCTACCTGATCTAGTATCTTTCTAGTTTCTATCTCTCATGATGTTTTCATTTTCTCACAAAGGAATTATTGTTCTTTTTTCTTTGTATTATGCTACATTGATGATCGATGGTCAGTTTAAAACTTAAGGTTTATACGTGGTCCGAAAGATGAGAAGTTTAAGATGGGCAAGCTCAACTATTTTCTTTCCTCAATTAAGTTGGTCTTTTTTTTCTTAAAAGCAGTAGCTGTGTTAGTCTTCATAGTTTTCCTGTCTTGTTTGTGTTTGATCAACAAACATTAACTATATTTGTCAAGTTCGCCAGTATTCTTTGTTTTCAATAACTTTTCGGGTGACAAATCTTTGCACCTACCAAATCATGAAAAAAAACAATTTATCATGTACCCATAAATCTTTACTCAGAATATTACCCGTGGATGTGCGGTTTTTCGTGTATCCTTTAGGACTAGAGAGTAATATTTTTTATTTTTAGTTGCATTACTTTTGTTCTTTGAAATACTTTCCAAAAATTATCGGAGGGTGGTAACTTTAAATGCGTCTTCTTTATGATCAAAAGCAGTGTTATTAATTAATTTCAAGAACTTTTAGTAAATTATCATCCCCAGACTGTAACAAATGTTAAATACCAGTAACAATGTTTATCAAAAAAAGCCAAAAAAGATATGATATAGTGGTAGTTGGCGAGCCTGCTTTTCTTTCAAGGCTCGGCTTAATCAATTCGCGTCGACTCCGATCTTCCGAGGTGTCCGTCGTAGAATATATCTGCTTCGACGAAGGTATGCTCTCCGTTCCTGCACAAGAAACGAACAGGGGCCCGGGGTTGTTACCAGGTTTTCCCTCTCCGACGATCAAGTCAGTACTGGGTAAGACTGAAAGTAGGTTGATAACAAAAAGGGAGGGGTCGGACCGGTTATAGCTGTGGCGGCGGGTGTCAGATGTCGTGTTTAGGGGGTCCAGGTGATTTGAGTTTTATCTCTCCTCTCTGTCTTTTTCTGTGTCCCCCTCTAAGATGTGTTAGTGGGGGTATTTATAGTGTGATCAGAGATATACTAACCCTTGGATCACTGTACTGTAAAACACTGATCCAACGGCGTTAGGTCATTTATGACTCTGACAAGAGTACTGTCCTTTTCCGGGGCCCACCGGAGATGGCCTGTGATTGGGCCACGTCGATGAAACACATGAAGGGTCCCCTAAGGGAATAGCAACATTAATTAAGGAAGTGTACTCGACAAGCTTCTCTAGGCCGGCTTAGACACAGCTCGGCCCCTCAAGATCCGGGATGATGCATCACCCATGATTGACAGGCCCGGATCGCCTGCTGTGGAGGTGGTATTGGTCCGGACGAGGGGTGCCGACATCCCCTCGCCATCGCCAGTAGTAATCAAAGGCAGTAGAACAAATGTAAATAGATAACTACAAACAAAAAAAATCAGATTAGTGCCCAAAATGTATAAGAACATAGTCAGCCACCCTTGAATTGGATAAGCACGGGGTATCGTGAAATGATCGAAGCCTGTTTTATAATCTTCATCACTTCAAGGTTTCTATATATTATTGTTATAGAAAATTTCTTTTTATCTACAATTATTGATTGATACGATAGATAACGCGTATCTTAATTATATAATCTGTCAAATTAATTATCTTATCTAATGGCTTCAAGAGAGGATCCCAGAGCCAATATAGGAGCTCAAAAATAATTTATTTAAAAATTGTTAACTCTTATTTTATCCCTCTCTCTATTCATACATTGAAAGGACTAGTAGTTATCAAAAAATGTGGAATTATGACTTAATATGTGGAATACTTTATTTTATTACGTACTTACTACCTAAGTCTGAGGAGGAAGATAAAGATGGATCGAATGAAGTGGGGAGAAATGAATGAATATATAACCAATAATTCAGTTGATTCCAAGGTCAATGGTTCCTTAAGGTGAATGAAAGGTTAAACGAATAATTAACTAGTCTATTTTTAATGTAAAGATTCAGCGTCTACTATTAAAAGTATGATTACGTATGTTTTTAGCATGACATGTCATGTTGGATCTGACTTCTCGGTTTTTAATAACTGAGCCACGTTATGGGTTATCGATGCATTTTTTTGGGTCCATAATTCCTAAATCCAGTGCAAATCCGTATATATTATGTACGAATTTGATTTTTTTGACTTTTTATGAATTTTTTTAAAAAAAATCAGAAAAAAAAATCTGATAATAAAACTGGGTTTATAAATAAACGAAGTTCAAAATTGTTTTTATTTTATTTTTTGACTTTTTTTAAGAAAATCAAAAAACAAAAAGAAAAAAACAAAAAAAAAACAGGTAAATAATTAGAAAACTTAGTCATAACAGTTATAAAGTGTGTTAAAATTTTAAAAGTCAATTTTATTTATTTTTATATTTTTTCACAAAAAGTTTTTGATAAAGTTAAAAAAGCCCTAAAAATATTAAAAATTAAATAAATGATAAAAATATAAAATTTTGAGCTTTTAAAACTCAAGAAAATATTAAAAATTAAAAAAAAATTGTTTTTTGATATTTTTTTAGGGCTTTTTCTAACCTTATCAAATACTTTTTGTGAAAAAACAGAAAAAATAAGTAAAAAATTTGTTTTCAAAATTTTAACACACTTCATAATTGTTATGAAAAGGTTTTATAATTTTACCTGTTTTTTTTTTTTTTTGATTTTTCATTAAAAAAACTTCAAAAAATAAAAAAAAATTACTTGAAATTTTTGTAACTTCGTTTATAACCTCTATAAACCCAGTTTTATTGTTTTATTATTTATTATTATTATTTTTGAAAAAATCAAAAGGTCAAATTACGTAATAAGTGCGAAATGCACCAATGAGTACGAATTTGCACTGAATTTAAAATATTTGGACTGAAAAATGATGCACCCTTATATCAAACGTAGTTTTGTATAATTTGAGGGTAAACTACTATCTAACAACCAACGTTATACCAACACAGCAACACTACAAACACCAAAAACAAATGGGAAAACCAAGTTCATTTCGATCAGTTCACTGTGCAAAGTTACTTTGGCTTGTTGTAGTGCGGAAACAACTGTCAAAGTGCAACAAATATGGTCTAGACGGATTCGTTATTAAAATGTTACCTGGATTCCAAGTTTGCATTAGGTGGAAAGTAGGGTGTCGATTTGTCAAATTACGCGGCAGGAAGATTATTAGAATATTTAGTACAGATATTAACGCAAGCTAGCAATTTTTGTCAAAAGAAAATTGCCCTTTCATGTGATGCTAAAGTTTTTCTCACTTATGATGAATTTATCAACTTATACTTTTATCTGTGAACGATGAAATTTCGTGAACATATAATCAATCACATTCATAAATAACTATAAATTAAGTAAAAGTAGTGTCATTAGCTTCTAAATTGCCCTTTCAGAGAAGTATATAATCATTTCGAACTTTCAACTTGAAGAAAATTGTTTAACGTCAGACATCAGTTAAGGACCGATTAAATCGGGTTTACTAGCTTGACCCCTTTTTGTTTACCCAATCATGTGTTGCTGTTATATGTAATGACCTATAGGAGAGAAACGATTCTAATTATACTTATCGTATGAAAGTTTTGATTACTAAATTCCACAAAAGAAATACCAAAAAATGTGTGATCATAAATCATGGTCATCTAATGGAGCAAATAAAACATAAGCAAGTTCGAGTCCCGTATGTTTCATGGGCACATCTTCCTAACCAGGATTTGTCCGGGAAAATGGAATGGCCGAAATTCATATAGACAATAGCTTGTTTAACTAAGGGCAATGCAGGCAGAATGCCATTATTAGAATATTTGACTTATATACAAGGTCAAAAAGTAACTTTTTTACTTCCCCTCTGATTCACTTCAGAGCCATTTTTCTGTCAAGACTCGATCGATTCCTTTTAAACAAATCAACCGAGTTCTGTAAGCCGAGCGAGAACCTGTGTTTTACATACTTTAAAATTTGACCTGCTAAAGGGACTCTAGCTAAGTGTAGCATTGCCTTCATTGAACCTTTTTCTTTCTGTAAAGTGCAACAAGTTGGTTAGGAGTCAACTACCATGTTGCTTTCTTCTTTTATGATTTGCTAAAAGACCTAATAAACGTCACTTTTACGGTCCTTTTTCTTGAGATATATCATGAGGCTCACTTGGTCAGATATTCATTCACATATGATCGTATATCTCAATTGGGTGTATAGTGTAGACTGTAGATTCATCATGCATCGATGTAGAACGTTGGATCATGTAGACTCCGGATTGAATGTATCATGGTGTTCGTAGATGGACCCTAATAGGCGTTGACGCTCATCCGGGGCAAAGCTAAGAACCATAAATGAGGAGATGAATTTGCATAAAAACTCATGTTTAGTGAAATAATAAATCATGAGAGGTGTCAAAGTCATTATTTTAACAAACTTTAGTAAAAGTACATGCTAATTTTTTTAAAAGATCACAATTATTGGAGTTAAGGGGGTGCCGTGACCACCAATAGTCACCACTTGGCTTAGTCCTTGACGCGAATGTAGTAAATAAGTAAATTGAGGAGGACATAATATTACAATGGACTTTTATAGTTCATGAAAGGGTGTGTGTGACTCATTACTTTTATTATGTAATTTCTACCTGCATAATTTTTTTGCAGTAATCCGTAGTTGACCTTTTTCTTTTATTTGTTCTGAAATATTAAAATACTAAATACTACGAGGATACACCTCAGACATGCCCTTCAATTGAATCTTGAAGTGGTGTGAATACAATGCCAACTAAATTGGAAAATAAAATAATGCATCATTAAAACAGTGCTTATCTTTTCAGATCATTGGGGGCCACATAATTATGCATAAAGTATACTCTGCTAGGTACTCCCAATTGCTTATATAAGGAGACTATTTCATCACTTGGATTTTATATGTTGCATATTTTCCAGAATATAGAAACTTGAATAAGCTGACATGGGTATCTGTATGTCCCATGAGCTTGAATCTTTGGAGATTCATGAGAGCAAACATAGCCAAGACAATGCGGTATATTATGGAGAAACAGATGGACCTAACGAACTTCCAAAAAACGGTTCCCTTTGTTCTCAAGTAGGATCCAAAGGAACAAATCAAGATGCTGCAATTTTATACCAGGTAAGCCCCCGGAAAACATTGATTTCCCCTGTTAAAAATCTTTGATTCATTTGTAGAACCCGAAATATTGTAGGAAATTTAAATTCATAATCATTAGGTGTATTGGCTTTTGGACCAATTTTTTTTTTCTAAAAGCACTTTAGTTCATGGAAAAAAATGCCAATTCATTGTTTGAGGAAAACCAAAAAGAACTTTTGGTTGTTTATTAAGCCAGGAAATCTTTATGATAAGATTGTCTAGAATTCTGTTTATTAACATAACTTTTTCTTCATTTTAAAGGGCTATGGAGAGAAAGATGGAACCTTTTGTAGTGTTTTTGACGGACACGGTAAGAACGGCCATATAGTCAGCAAGTTGGTGAGAAATCGATTGCCTTCTTTGATTTTAAACCAAAGGAACGCGCTTGTTAAGCTCAATAAGAATACCAATGACAAAGATACGTGTAAAGAAATGGAAATGGAATCGAATTTGAGCTATTATAGATGGAGAGAGGCTTGTTTTAGTGCATTCAAGGCAATGGACAAGGAACTTAAGCTTGTTGATGGTTTGGATTGCTCTTGCAGTGGAACCACCGCGGTTGTTATCATCAAACAGGTAAGGCAGAAATATAATAAATCTACAAGAAATTTTTAAATCTTTCATAACATGTCCTTTTGTTTTTGTTAACCTCTAAAATCTTTGAGTAATGTTTTTTTCATGCTAACAGGGAAAAGATCTAGTCATTGCAAATCTAGGCGATTCGAGAGCAATTCTAGGGACAGTAAGTGATGATGGAGCACTAAAAGTCGTTCAATTGACTACTGATTTGAAGCCTGGTTTACCATGTAAAGCCACTTCTCCTTTGGGAAACTTTTTCTCTCATATATTTTTCTTACTATTCCGGTCTCAATACTTGTTTTCTTCAAAATATAGAGTAATTGTTAAAAAGATAATTTACTTCCATACAGCTGAAGCTGAGAGAATTAGGAAATGCAATGGCCGAGTACTCTCTCTAAAGGAAGAGCCACACATTCAGCGCGTGTGGTTGCCTTATGATGACTCACCCGGGCTAGCTATGTCTCGAGCTATCGGAGATTTTGTTCTAAAAAACCATGGAGTTATTTCCATCCCCGATATTTGTTATAATCGTATTACCGATAGTGACCGATTTATTGTTCTTGCAAGTGATGGGGTAAGGAATTGGTTTTTTAATTTTCTCGACTTCTTAAATAAGTGTTCAAGGTTTCGCATTATAAATTAAAAATCCTCTCACTTTTAGGTGTGGGATGTGCTGAGCAATGAAGATGTCGCAGCAATAGTATTGGAAGTTGGGAATGAAGAGGATGCGGCAAAGGCAGTCGTAGACAAAGCTAACTCTACATGGAAAAGTAAATTTCAGCTGTCAAAAGTGGATGATTGCAGTGTGGTTTGCCTCTTTCTATAAAAATATATGTTTGATGAATAAGAGCAAATTGAATGATTTGAAGAGTAAAACCAACACTGTTGTTGTTGGTTTTCACCCATATTGCCGCAAAGATCGAGAAGCTACTTCTTGTTAATTTATCTTACGCTCTAATCTTACAAACATGAAAAAAGCATAGACAATATACTTGTTGTCCATGTTGTAGAGGCTTGGTGGATCAGCTGGGTTATATATGTTATATAAATGCTTGATCTCCAAAAAATAAATATGTAGGAATGGAGTGACAGTTCCTCTGCAAATACTTGGGTTCACTTGTTACTAATATTTTGTAATGGGGTGCTTCACATCAGCATGTAACACTCGAACAGATCTGGTATCAAGATTATCAGTAAAATGACCTAGCAGAAATTAATTTGTTCTGTTAGTACCTTCCAGATATTGTCCCATTCATATTGTTTTCTTTAATTTAGTACATTGTATAGATAATATAAATCATATTAATCCCGCAAGAATATGAAAAATAGGAACAGATTGGGTACATCGAAGAATAAGCTCGTGATATCTCGAAGCCTGTTTTCTAATCCTCACTTCGAGGTTCTATTATTGTTATACACAAAAATAGTTTTTTTTTTCCTACAAATATTGATTGGTACGATAGTGCATATAGCTTGATAATTGAAATTTATATAATCTGTCATATTAATAATTTTATCTAGTGGCATCAGGAAAGGATCCCATCCTATAGGAGCTTAGATTATTTGTAACCTATTTAAAAGTTGTTAACTCTTATTTTATCCCTTTCTCTATGTATCTCATCCATTGCAAGAACTAGTAGTTGTCAAATATTGTGGAATTATGGCTTTGTATACTTTAGATGGATCGAATGAAGTGTGGGGAGAAATGAATATACCAATAATACAGTTGATTCCAAGGTCAATGGTTCCTTAAGCTTAATGAAAGGTTAAAACAAATAATGAGTCCTATTTAATTACAAATTACAATGTTCGTATATTTTTAGCACGACATGTCAGTAGAGATTTGATCTGACTTATGGGTTTTTAACAAACTAATTAGCGAGCTACGAGTATATCGAACAAAGTTTTGTATAATTGAGAGTAGACTATTTAACAACGTCATGCAAACAAGATAATCAAATATCACAGAAAAACAAAGTTCATTTTGATCACTGCACAAAGTTTGTTTGGAATGTTTTTTTAGGAGTAATATTATGTTTAAAATAAAATTAAATGAAACTCGTTAACAATTGAAACAAGTATCTATACCATATATGTATTACTTTTACATCCCAAATGATGACGTATGAAGTGCAATAAATACGGCCTAGTTAGACGGATTCGATACTTTATGCAAATAAAAATAAAAACTAAAAAAAAAATGTTAAACACACTTCGTAATTAAAATGTTACCTGGATTCCAAGTTTGCATTAGGTGGAAGTAGGAAGATTATTAGAATATTTAACACCGATTAACATAAGCTTAGCAAGTTTTGTCAAATGAAAATTGCCCTTTCACGTGATGCTAAAGTTTTTTCTCACTAGTTATAACACCGATTAACATAAGCTTAGAACTTTAATCTGTGAACGATGAAATTCCACGAATATACAATTAATTACACTCACAAATAACTATAAATTAGTCAATTATAAAAGTAGTGTCATCAACTTCTAAACTATGATCAAAATGGTTTGTCCAAGCGGTAGATACCCGAATATACCATGTTCATCAACAGGGTTCGGACGCATACGAATCACGTTACCTTCAAAGAGATAATTATTTATTATAAATAAATAAAAACTTTTAAACTGTCTTTTCAGAAAAGTATACAATCATTTGAATTTTCCAACTTAAAGAAAATTGTTCAAGTTAAAGAAACTCTACTAATTAGTGTCTGTTTTCGTGTTTTCTCAAAAAGCGTTTTGAAGATGGGTACGGTACTCTTTTATAAATTTAGAAGAATACCAAACGTTTCGAAAACTTAAGTGAAACCTTTTAAAATCTTGCATCATGTTTTTAGAAAACTTCAATAAAACATTTAGAAAACTTGAAAGATACATTTTTTTTGAAGAAAAGTTTTAAAAATTCCATTTAAAATATGATTAAATGAAGTTACTAAAAGAGCATGTATGATAGTTTGATAGATTATTAGCATGTGTATTAACAGGTATCAAAATCATTAAGACTCTGTTTGTTTGGGCAGAAAATATTTATCCTGAAAAATATTTACCAGGAAATTATTTTACTGTAAATTGTTTTCCCTCTATTCATTTATTAATTGTTTGGCGATACTGAGATTTTCCATGTAAATTTCTTAACTAAGAGTGCATATGGGATCGACTTTTATAGTAAAAAAAAATAGACTTTATAATGAGAAACTAACTTGATTAAAATAATCTACTTTTAAAAAATAATGAGAAAAAAATTGTTTAAATTAAGTCACTTATAGTTTATTTAAATGACTTATAATTTAATTTCGTTAATAAGTCATTTTTCACTTATTTTAACTTATAGGTGATTTGGAAATGTACAAATTGAAAATTTTAACGTTTGGTGATTTTTATGTGTAAAAGTCTCTGAATTTCTAAGTTATATAATTTGAACTTTTTATTCGAAAAGTAACTTTTAAAAACGAAATAAGAAGGCTTAGAAACATTGACAAAGAAACTGGTTTAAAATAAGTCACTTATAGCTTTTTTAGCTTTAAATGACTTATAACTTATTTTTGTTAATAAGTTATTTTTCACTTTTAACTTATTAGTTACACAGAAATATACAAAATAATTTAATTAAAAAATTTAACTTTTTTATGTGTAAAAGCTAAAATATGTTTCCGAATTCATAACTTCTCCGATTTTGAGTATTTTCACGAAATATAACTTTTGAAAAGTTAAAAAAACTAATTTATCAAACGCCCAGATTTTTTTTTATTAAAAAGAAGAAAAAAAATCGAGGTAAAAATGATAAAATATATAATGTCGTGAAAATTTTATGTCATTTTCCTCACGAAAGAAAATGTTTTTCGTCCAATTTTGTGATTAGTCATTTTTCCTTATTTTATTTGAGAGATGGAAAATATTTTCATTAGTTTATGTAAACCAATCATTCATAAAATTCATTTCCTCAAAAAAATATTTTCTTTTACTGATTTCCCTTTGAAACAAACAGAGCATAAGATACATAATTAATGACTTAAAAGACATGAGATTTTCTTTTCAATACACGTCATGCAAAAATGGTTGAGTACTGGAAGAGTTCTTTCTTGTGCAGGTATATCAACAAATATAAAGAATTTGCCGTATCATACATCTTCATACATTGTGGCGTCCTCAAGAACGACACACGTGCTACTAACCTAACAACATCAATTACGGTTCACATCAAATGTTACTTCAAGCTTAGGCAATTAACTTTGTCTTAAAGTCGAGAAATCTTAAATTCAATGCTTTAAGAGTAGGGGAAGAAGATGGCTGAAATAATATTAGCAGCAAGTTTACAAATCCTCTCACGGCTGGGCGTGTAGAATCATGAGCAGATCCTGAAACTTGGATTATAGTTTATTACAAAATGTATATAATTCTGTCGAAATTGCATATCACTTGATATAAAGAGTATATAGTTTGGGGATATCAACCGTTTACTATCCTCTATTTTACCAAAAAATCAATTTTATCCTCTCTACTCTACTTTATTCATTTTAACACCTTGTACAATATCAATTCATTCAATTTTGTAACTCATCCCTCAATTACTTCACAAAATGAACGACATGTGCCTGCACGTGACTATATTATATTAACGTCTTTTAACGAAAATGGTATTTTGGTCATTTGTAACATAGGTCCAATAAAAAAATAAAAAATAAAAATAAATATAAAATAAATATAAGTGATAGAATAATACATTTTTCTATTTTCGGTTCATCCCAATTATTACCAAACATAAAATTAACTCATAAAACCAGCAAAAGTTAGTCACGTACAAGCACGCGTCGTCCATTTTGTGAAAGAATTGACAGATGATGTATAAAATTGAGTGGATTGATATTGTACATGGCACTAAAATGAACAAAATAAAGTAGAGGGGATAAAATTGAATTTTTGATAAAGTAGAGGGTAGTAAACGGTTCATATTTTTAGAGAGAGATTGGGGATGGAAAATTCATTATACGGGGATATGATCAGAGAGATACGTGGCATGAGAGATGTATTTTAGAGAGAGAAAGAGATACACAGAGAATGAGGAGAAAATATTCTCTGGGACTGATAAACACATAATTTAGGGTACACTCAACCAATCATATTTTTCGTTTTGCTTTTTTCGGTTTCAGTCTTTTTATTTTTTGGACCAAACCGGAACGGTTTTTTTCGACCCAGTTTCGGTTTTTTCGGTTTTTCGGTCTTTTTCGGTTTTTTTCGTTCTTTTTCGGTGAAACCGACCCAAATTTTTTCCGATTTCGATCTTTTTCGGTTCGGTTATCGGTACGGTTTGGTTTTTCCGGTTTCTCAATCAGCCTATGCATATTATTTTTGTGTACACCAGCCCCACTGTTACTTACTCGAAATTTAGTGTTTGCAAATGAGAAAAAAAACAAACATGCCGTAGTATATATAGTATTAAAAAGTGGGACTTGAATATAAGTTGAGAAATAGGATTTATTTGGATTTCTTTATAATTTAATTACGGTCGTAAATAATGAATTATCCATTAATTAAGTATATGAGTTAGATATCATTTAGTATGTCTTTTGAATTATTGTCTTTAATATTTAGTTTGTAATCTCTCAACCTCTAGCCTATATAAGAGGTTGTGGCTATGGAGTTTGGTACACCTGCAACACACTTGAATACATATATTTTGGCCCTCATTATCTCTCTCTCTTACATACTAAATTAACTTGTTAATATATATTAAAAATAAAACATACTCATACTTTTATTTCAAAACATGTTAAATGATTATCACATATCGACTAGATAATAATCGAGCATGCGCTTTATAAAGATTTACCCATCCTTACTATAACGAGACTTTTTAATGGTAATATATACGTGTTAACATGGTATCAGAGCGGGCCTAGCGATATTGGGCTCACCACCACCCATTTAATATGTCTACTCGTATGATTCTTGAAATGTAAGACTTATACATCGTTATCATTACGAGGCATTACGACAATTTTAATTAATGACGATAATTCTTATGGAAATAGACGTTTTTTTTTTCTATAAACAATAATTATAAAAACTCAAATGGTTTTAGAAGTTAGATAAAATTATTTTGATATCATTAATACTTATTTTTTTGGTCATACAACGACATTTTTTTGGGTGAACTTAATGTGTTACCACTTTGAGTCGGGATTACTGTCTATGAAAAACTCTCTCAGTAGTTTTTTTTTTACACGGAGAATCGAACTCATGATCTCAAATATCGCTCTAGCTAGTTTTATCCACCGCGAAAATGAAAGTAACAAATATTTTTCTACTAGTTAGTTTATACTAAATAATTTTAAAACTAGGAAAAAAGCTATTTAGTATCATGGGCTATTAGTTTTTATCAATATATTATCCAACCTTTAAGTTTTACCAATTTAGATCATAATACCAATTCTTGTCCAATTAGGAGGCTAATGTCTAACAAAATGACGCAATTACAATCAATTACCACCATCTATCACATGATAAAAGCAATTGCGTCAACGTATGTAAAAAATACATCGTTACATATAAGATATAATGACTCATATTTCTTCAATTTATCTTGTCAAACCTGTACCAATATATATAAAGTTAGAAAATAAATCGGTAAAACTTATAAGTTGAGTACTGAATTAATAAAAAAAAGTTGTTTTTACAAGTCATTGATAAAAGTTTGTTTTTTGAACAAGTCATTGATTAAAGTACTTAATATAGTACACAATACCAGACATACCTCGTATTTTTGACCTTTATAAAAACAAGCTACCAAATAAAAGCTTTGTTATTATCCAAGTTAATAATAAAAGCTTTTGCCTCTCTCCATCTCCCTCTCTCTTTAGTGATCAATTAAGGTATATATATTCTTTGTTCTTTTTTTTTTATCTTTTATATATTCTTTAATCATGTTATTTACCAGCTTATTAATTATTGCATAGCTTAAAAAAAGCATAAACAGCTAGGTTGTCTATATCTTATTAAACAATCTTCTATTTTTTTTAGCTTAAATATAATAAACAAACATACCCTAATATAGTCTGATTGGTTCTATTAATGGGTTGGTCTCAGTTTAATCGATTTTATTCAAAAATTTGTAGTTTGGAATAGGAAAGTAAAAAGATAGTATTTTTTTTTTAAAAGAAGACATATTTAGAGCCAAAAAAATTAGGATCTTGGATTTTAACATAGTTAAGAGATTTGATGTAAATTTGAGAGTCGGGACTTGTTTCACGAAATCGGCATCACATGATGTTGCTATAGTCAGGAGCGGAACCAGGAATTTTAAATGGGAGGGGCCGATATTTTGTATCAATTTTTTTTATACCCTATATGAGTTTTTTTCTTGATATGGGTCGGCCGAGCGCTAATATTTAAAGATTTTGATCAAAATACATAGAAAAAACTTACCTTCTCATCGATGGCTATAGTCAAGTATTGCAAATGAAAGGGGAAGTATAAAGAAAATGTCTTTTATAATTCAATGTTAGGTAGGAGTCTAGTTTCTATGATTTAATCTATTTTAAGAGATGTTAAGTTCGGTGCTCGTGACAGGACTTCAACTTTGAAGGTAGAAAGCCTCACACGATGAGGCCATCATTGGAAATTTTCTTTCTCATCCATGATTGCTTCTTCCGCCACTTTCCTTTTTTTCTTAATCAAGTCTTCATCACACATTGGTAGCCGAAGAAAGTGAATGCTACCAAAATTTATTCTCCTTGCCGATCGAAGAAGTACTACTATTTAATAGTACATAGTTAGTGGGAGAGGAAGGACTAATGAGTGACCTTTTTGGCTATCCGGGGTTCATTTTAATATGTAGCTTATCTGAGTGTCAAAGGTGTGAGAATTAGGGAGAAAAACATTAAAGGTTAATTTACATGAAGCATATTGAAGTTTCGGAAGCATATTCATGAAACTTTAATTTTCTGTGTGTGCATGAATATAGAAGTTACTAAGATTCATTTTCTAGGGTGCTTCTGCTAATATCTTTTTTTCCCTTCCTTTCTGGATGTCCCTACCCTCTTTCAGGTTCTTTCCATTTTGTGATTTATGTGCATAATAGGCTGAGTTCTTCTGTGATGAGAGTCTTCTCCGTTTTGGTTTACAATATATATTTTTGGTTGTTAATTTATTTAAGAAATTATGTAGACATGGCAATTTTTGATGAGACCTGCTGCTTGAGAATGACGTTTCCTTTTCGTGAGTGTTTATAACATTTATAAATTATAATTCACGCAACGGGTTTTAGAATGATCTGAATAATTTTCAAACTCATTTATGTACAATATATTCGTTAAATGTTTGTTTTGATCAAAAGCCTTTTAAAATATGCTTGGAAAATTTTGAGTTTACAAGATATAAGTATTGGCTAATTAGGTTAATGCGTGCCCCTGTCAATTTATTTTTTAAGCAGAAGTTTAGATATGTAATAGTGTTTAGCGTGATATAGAAGACAGAATGAATGGATAAAGGGCGTAAGAAGTCTAAAGATTTCATGTACGTCTTCGTTATGATTTTCTTTTTAGATATACTTTTTAGGCCCTCCTTTTGTCTCCTAGTGTTCCTTTAGTAAATCGTTAAATTTACACGTTATTTTGGCAGTATTATTATCCATCTGAACCTTCCTGTTTCTTGTATGGAGTATTTTCTTTGTTCTATTACTCCTCAATCAGTCGCTATTTACTAGTTATACTGTATAAAACCAATCAGGGTTAATTTTTACTTACCATTTACGAAACAACAGTTAGGTTGGTTAGTACTGTTATGTGGGAAGTATATGGTGTTTATTGTAGTTGCACGAAGTTGTGAATCATCTATATTCATCATTTTCATGCAATACAGTAAGTTGTTTTAGTGATCTTTTTGTGGCATAGTGCCCCATGTGGTGTAGTCTAACTGTCTAAGAATAATAGGAAACAATTTGCTTATAATACATGAATGTGAGTCTCTTCCCGATATTGCCTTGCTGTTCCATAAAGTTTATAGAGCTGTTTTATTCGTATCCATGTTAGTACAAAATTACATTTCATTCTGTTGAAATCTTGATATTCCAAATAAGTATATGAACTTAGAGATGCAGAATCACACCTGTACATACCTTGACTAGTCTTCTCCTTCCTGTGCAGCTCCACGACAAACCTAACCACCTGCTGTCCAAAATGAGCTTCAAAAGACTCCCAAAAGTCAGTTCAAAACTCCTTCCATCATCTCTCTCCAAAATCAACACCCCTCTTTCAAAGACCTCCCTCTCTCTGCCGCTTGAAGACCCTTCTCTCACTCCTCTTCCCACCCTCTCTCTCTCCTCCTCCACCACCCAAATCCAACTGACAGACTTCCTCAATACCCACCTCAAACCCTGCTTCACACCCCAAGATCTCCTACATTTCCTCAAAAACCGCCTACACTACCACCGGAATTTTGCACATTTCGACCTACACGTTTTCCACTATGCCGCCACCATTGACGCCTTTCGCCACGACCACTCCACTTTTCAGTGGATGGTCCGGACCCTGGCCGTCACTGATCGTTTTGACGCTTTAAGTTCCATTCTTGAGTTTATGGTCTCAAACCCTTGCCCTTGCTCCGATGGCATTTTCTCTTGTTCCGAAACCGAACCTATTTTCCGATTTGCTATTAATTCCTTTTGCAAGGTTGGGAGGTTCGAGGATGCTTCGGTTGCATTCAATAATATGCGAAAATTAGTTGATGGGTTACCTAACGTTGCTGTTTATAATAGTTTGATTCATGGTTTTGTGAAGTTTAGAGAACACGAAAGGGCATTGGGCGTGTATAATAGGATGATTGAAGATAGGGTGAAGCCAGATGTTTTTACCTTTAACATTTTGATTAGTAGTTATTGTCGAAATTTGCAATTTGAGTTAGCTTTGGAAGTGTTCAAAGAGATGCGAATTAAGGGTTGTACTCCAAATGTTGTCAGCTTTAATACTTTAATTAAAGGATTTTTCAGAATGAATAAGTTTGAAGAAGGCATTAGTATGGCGTATGAGATGACTGAATTGGGATGCGAGTTTTCAGCGGTCACTTGTGAGATTCTGATTGGTGGGCTTTGTAGTGTTAATAAGGTTATGCAAGCTTGCGATCTCTTGGTTGATTTTTCAAGAAAAGGTGTTTTGCCTAGTGAGTATGATTATTTTTATCTTATTGAGCAGCTTTGTACGAAAGGGAATGTGGGGAAAGCATTAGAGGTTGTTGAAGAATTGTGGAAAAAGGGTATAGCTCCTAGCGTTGTTGCTTGTACGACTTTAATTGAAGGTTTGAGGAGATTTAGGAAGGTTTCAGAAGCAGTAGAGTTGATGAAAAAAATGTTGACACATAATATTGTTCCTGATAGTGTGACTTATAATTGTCTTCTTCAAGGGATGTGTGATAACGGAAAAGCTGATGAAGCTAATAAACTGAGAATGCTTGCTTCTAGCAAGGGGTTGAATCCAGATGGCATGACCTTTAATATTTTAGTTTCTGGATTTACTAGAGAGTATAAAAGGAAGGAGGGGAAAATGTTGGTAGATGAGATGTTGGATAAAGATTTTATACCTGATATTGCCACTTATAATAGGTTAATGGATGGATTTTCTAGAAGACAACGTGCCATTCCGTGAAAATTTATTGCCATGAACAAAGAGGTAGTCTTAGACATTTGGGTCATGTTTGCCCCCAACCACCAACCACCATACACACACATGCACACATTCTTTTGTACTGTTTTTTAAAACAATTTTTTTTGGGAAATTTTGGTGATTTTTTGTGTATCCACACAGGAACAGTTTGTTAGCCAATATGGTGGCAAAATCGTAATTTAGTTTCTTCGGCAAAAAAAGTGTTTCTCTGCATATTACCGATTATTGCATGTTCCCTATTCTTATTGTGAGTTGACTTTTATTCTGTTACAAGTGCCAAACTTTGTACTGTTAGTTTTATCTCAAACATTGTGCTGTCGAACTGTTTGTGGGTGGGTTTAACTGAAGTACCATTGCTCAAGCTATTCATTAATATCTTGTAGTTTTTAACCAAATCAAGGGATTAGTCTACTTTTAAAGGGTTTTACGAGATTCCATTTGTTGTGAACAGCGATGGAAAAACAGCCAATTAACCAGCAGCCATCAGCCGCCACAAATCCAGCAGTCACTTCCTGTAGGAAGAAGAAATCAGAAGAAGCAAGTTTTTTGGAGGATGTGAAGGATCATATTGACGAGTTTATTAATGCATCGATGGATGAACACAAGACTTGCTTCAAAAAAACAATCCAGAAGGTAATACTTCAACCGAACAATGTTTGAAATTGGATACTATGCAGATGCGCTTTTTTTTCATCTTTTGTTTGTTCATGCAAGTCTAGCATTTTATGTCCTTCATTGAGAAGTGATTAGTGTGTGGCTTTAAGTTTGAGGTTTAAGAATTTGGCGTATACAGTAAAACCTCTATTTTAATAGTGTCGCGGCCTTGATATTTATTTTAAAGAGTTACTATTAATTAATTGATAAATTTGTAAATTGTTAATTTAAAAAGTCTCATTTCGTTTATTGAACAAGATTATATAAAGAGAAGTACAGATTAAAACAAAATTAATGCTGGAAGTGCATTTGGCTAGAATCATCTGAAAAGAGCTTCTGATATTTATCCTCAAATATCCGGTTTATAGATCTACATATGACATTTCTTCTGTGCAAATATTCATTTTTTGGCTACGGGTAGTCAAAAGAGTGTGAAATCCATAGATATCTCGATATTTTCAGTCTTGAGAAAGAGTTCACTTTTCTACTTTTCAAATTATACTGGTGCTTATTAGTTGCATCTTGTATTGTTTCAGATGTTTAGCATGTCAAAAGTTGTTGCAGAGAGAAATTCGTCTGCTACCACAGAAGTTGAAAGTTCACTGCCTCTTCGCACTGTTGTGTCTGATTAGCGTTCCAGCAGCTATATCTTAATTTACATAGTGCACTGAATCCTATCCTATCCTTATCCTTTAAATCTTTGAAATTTATTGAAAGAATTGACATTATTCAGATGTTTTTGTTCGATTGTGAGATTTTAGATTAAACCTTTAATAATATGAATGTGTTCGTACAGCGGCGATTGCGTAAATAAGTGGTGTTTTAATTATAGTTTCTATGTCTACAAGTTTTTTTTTCTATTTTCTAACCCTGCAACATAAACATCTACAACGTCAAATCACAAAAAGAAATTAGGAACGTTAAATGAAACACATGTCTATTTTTAATTATATATTTTTTGGACTCGATAGAATTTGCAAATTCAAGACAGGTTGACAAATCCAATACATCTAGATTAGAATAAAAATATGATACAGAAATGATCATAGAAACAAAACCTACCTTAATTTTTAAATGTAGGAAATTAAGGTTTGGATCCGATGATAAATTGGTTTTCTTTCTTCAGTTGTGTCTAGTTATAAAAATACACTAATAAGATAATGCCATTGTGATATGCCTACATGCTCATACTGGGAGTGCAGTGAGGGTTTGCTGTGTTCGGGAACTGTATGAATTGGACCGTCTCACTCTCTCTATCTGAAGCAGAAGGAAAGGAAAGCAATGTTAAAATGTTGTGCAACTTTCCACAATGTTACATATGCTTGTTAGCCCTATCGTCTCACATAGGCTCAATCGACTAACTAAATGGAGTCTGTTTATGACACTGTTTTCAATTATTCACATCATAATTGAGTGGGCAACAAACCCCCTACAAGGTTTTCACAGGATTAAAAAACTTCATGCAATGTTCTGCACACTTCCAAGTTTTAACTAAATATATATGTCATCATGCAACATATCTGGCTTAACAGTTGATCAACAAGTCTAAATTAATTGATTTCTTTTTCTCAAACTCTTGTCCATATAATTAGTACAAAGTTATTTTGCTATGACCCTTACATAACCAACCTTCTGTGCGAACTTTGTACTCGACTGCGCTGTCTTTGCTATATGTATATACATTGTCTTCTAAGAGCTTTGTCAGCACATCCATATGGGGATTGCACAGAAAAGAAAAATATGCTTGAAAAATACATTGGGATAGTCACATTACAATTGGAAGGTTTCAACCACAAGCAACTGAACATGAAAACAGGTCAACCTTGTTCAGGATCTGTACCATTCGACTCGTTCATTTCTGCAACAGAGCCGGTACGAGGAACCACAGGTGGAGGAGGAGAAACAGTCGTCTGGTTCTCACCACTTAAATTTGCATCGGAGCTATATCTACTCTCACCTTCATTAGTCGAAGATGCACCCGTGGTTGATGGAAGAGATGCCTTTGTATCAGTCTTTTGACTTGTTCCATCCTTTATGCCACCTTCAACAACGATGCGGATAATAATGAGCAAAACGGTGATACACAAGAGTTTATATTTTACGTCCTTGTACAAGAAAGTATCAGAATTAGAAGTTGTTACTCAAGGCCTGTTTGATTGCAGATTTTAAACTTGTTTTTTTTCTTTTTTTGGCTAAGCAATCTAGAAAGTTCTCAGTCTTCAATTAGCCAGCTTATTAAATACGGTAAAGAGCAACTACAGTAACATGAATACCATGCGGAAAAAGAATTGATACCAAACCAATGCAAACACTTGATTGCTATTAGTGTTTAAGTTGTTTATCAACTAAAATAAGAGATTCTGCAAATATAATTCTGAGGAGCTATTGAGATAAGGTTAGGTGAACTGTACCATCAGAAAACATTTCACGAGCTGATAAAACCAGGAAATAGAAATAAATATACCTGACACGGAAGTTGCAGCAGCAGGCATAATCGTGTTCGGAGCAACAGTTGAAATTCCTGATCCTTTTTTAATCTTCGCCTGTAACAAAAATAATACGAACCAGGCTAACATTAGTTCTTTTCATATTCAATTATTTTCAGTTACAGAAAAACAAGCTCTTCAAACCTCATCTAAGAAATCAACCACACGTGTGTTTGTGTTGGCGTGAAATAAATGACCACGATATAGCAAATATTCTGCTGTAAATTAGATATATTCTGCTGTTATTTGATTAGATTAGATTAGACAATATCATTCTATTTTAGTCAAGTTAATATCTGTAGAGATATTCCCCTAACCTTTAGGAATGCTGTTAGGTTATTTTGTTAGTCTTGTCTGCCTATATAAAGGAGACTTTTAGTCTGTATTTGTATTGGAATTTGATTCATTATAATAAGAAGTATTCCTCTTGTTTTACTCACATGGTATCAGAGCCGATACGGCTATTCCGATCGATCCTATAGCCTTCAGCCATGCCAAATTCGGATGTGGCTGATTCTGCAGCTTGCGCTAAGCGCAATTCTACCTCTCAAACAACTCACGACTGCAATTCTGCCTCTCTTTTGCCCGCAGCCTCATCAGACAACTCATCACTGCAAATAACCCTTCATAAACTGAACGGAAAAAACTTTTTGCAGTGGTCGCAGTCTGTCTCTCTTTTCCTGCGTGGCAAAGGACGCATTGGTTATATCACTGGTGCAACACCAGCTCCGGCGTCAACTAACCCCACTTATGCGCGATGGGATGCCGAAAATTCCATGGTCTTGACATGGCTCATCAATTCCATGGATCTGCACATCGGAAGAACTTACATGTTTTTTCCGACGGCTGCAGATCTCTGGACTGCGATTCATGAGACTTATTCAGATCTGGGGAATGCTTCTCAGGTGTTCGAGATCAAGACGAAGCTTCGCGAACAACGTCAAGGCTCTCTCTCCGTCACCGAATACTACAGCGCTCTTTGTAGTCTCTGGCAGAAACACGACCAATACTACTCCAATGAGTGGAAGTGTGCTGCTGATGCTAAGCTTTCTGCCCAGCGTATGGAGAAGGAGCGTGTGTTTGATTTTCTCTATGGCCTCCCGCCGCAACTTGATGATGCACGCGGCCGCGTGCTAAGTCGTGATCCGTTTCCTACTCTGCGTGAAGCCTTTGTTGAGGTACGCAGAGAAGAGACTCGGCGCAAAGTCATGCTTGTACCCGAAACGGAGTCTGTCATGGAGGCAACAGCCCTTGCAGCTTCAAACTTCTCCAACTTTCGTCGCAATCCGGTTGGTGATCAGACTCCTTCCTTTGGGGATTCTCGGCCTAGCTCAAAGTCTACTCGCCCGTTTTGTGAGCATTGCAAGCGTACTGGTCATGTCAAAGAAACATGTTGGAAGCTTCATGGACGCCCCGACCAACATCGCCTGCGTAAGTCTGTTGATGCCAAAGGATTCCACGCGGACAGCACGTCCAGCCCACTACCTTTTTCAGCGGAACAAATCGAGCAACTAAAGCTCCTTCTCAGTGCCACCTCAACCTCCTCAGCGCCTATGAAGCAACATCACTGCACTGTGGCGAAAAAAGGTAATCCTAGCACAGCCCTAACCTCCCATGTGACCCATGTTGATGATTGGATTATAGATTCGGGCGCATCCGATCATATGACAGGAGCATCGCACTTGTTTTCAAACTACACACCGTGCTCAGGTATTCACAAAGTTCGCATTGCCGATGGCTCACTCTCCTCAGTAGCCGGCAAAGGATCGGTTATACTTTCTGATCGTCTAACACTACATTCCGTGTTACATGTTCCCAAACTGTCTTATAACTTGTTGTCTATTAGCCAACTCATTCGGTCTCAACCCTGTGTGGCTCACTTTACCCTAAATTCTTGTGTCTTTCAGGATCTCTCGGGGACGATGATTGGGACTGTGATGGAGCATGAAGGGTTGTACTACATGAAGACAAGAACTTTCAAGAGTGAACAAGCCCACACATCTGCTTGCAAGTTTGTTTCTACGTCAATCGTACCTAGTGAAATAATGTTGTGGCACAATAGATTGGGTCACCCTAGTTTTCCATATCTGAATAAATTGTTTCCTCATTTGTTCATCAATAAAAATTTGTCTTCGTTTCATTGTGAGATTTGTCAATTAGCTAAGCATACTCGTGTACCTTTTAAATCAAGACCCTATATTGCCTCAACCCCTTTCTCACTCATTCATACTGACTTGTGGGGTCCGTCTAAAGTGCCCAACATGAGTAGGACTCGGTGGTTTATCACATTCATTGACGATCACTCTCGCATGACTTGGATTTATTTAATGAAAGAAAAATCTGATACTGCATACACTTTCAAGAACTTTCACACCATGATTAAAACTCAATTTAATGCATGTATCAAAGTCCTTAGAAGTGATAATGGAAAAGAATACTTAAATGATGTCCTAGGTCCTTACTTCACTGCAAATGGCATAGTCCACCATAGCTCGTGCAAGAACACCCCCCAACAAAATGGGGTGGCGGAAAGAAAAAACCGCCACATTCTAGAAATTGCTAGGAGTATTATGTTCACCACAAATGTTCCTAAATACTATTGGGGGGAAGCTGTTCTTGCAGCCTCATACCTAATTAATCGTATGCCATCGAAAGTCCTGAAGTTCCGAACACCTTTGCAAGTGCTCCTAGACACGTACCCTGATACTCATCTTTTCACAACGAAATTCCAAACTCGAGTCTTTGGGTGTGTGTCCTATGTCCATATCCATTCTCAGAACCGCTCTAAGTTTGATCCCCGAGCTATAAAATGTGTTTTCCTTGGGTATTCGTCCAAAAAAAAGGTTACAAATGTTTTGATCCAATTACCAAAAAATTGTTTATTACCATGGATGTCACATTCGTCGAATCAGTTCCTTTTTATCCCAAATCATCGCTTCAGGGGGAGAACATAGGTGAAGCTCATTTTTGGGAGCAAACAACAACAATTCCTAACCTGGTCATTGACCAGACGACCCATTCGATCAGCCACAATAGTGTCCCAAGTCAACCCGAAAATGCACATTCAGGAACAAGTGAACAGGCTGGAAACCCGAATGTAATACGTGTTTACTCTCGTCGAAAAAACCCTCATGTAGTACATGCTACCCCAATGCTCCAAGCTACACCAGAATCTGAACCGAGGGAATCTGAACAAGAAGTGCAAAATGAGACAGGTATGGATTTTGTTGGTCCACTTAATATTATTGATGAACATGTAGATGATGTAAACAGAGTTGATGACCTTCCAATAGCTCTTCGGAAAGGTGTGAGAAACTGCACCAAATACCCTCTTCAAAAACAACTGTCGTATGGGAAATTGTCTCAACAATACAAGGCATTCACCATCGAATTACAATCTGCAGCGATTCCGAAAGATGTCCATGAAGCACTGAAGTCACCCGAGTGGAAAGAAGCTGTATTTGAAGAGATGAAAGCACTGCAGAAGAACGAAACCTGGTCTCTTGTGCCGCTGCCTAGAGACAAGAAGACTGTTGGGTGTCGATGGCTTTTCAACATTAAGTTTAATGCTGATGGGAGCATTGAACGGTTCAAAGCGAGGTTAGTTGCGCGAGGATTTACCCAAACATACGGTGTTGACTACTCAGACATTTGCACCAGTAGCCAAACTCAATACTGTGCGGGTTCTCATGTCTCTAGCTGCTAACCAAGATTGGCCGCTATACCAACTCGATGTCAAGAATGCATTCCTCAACGGCAACATCGAGGAAGAAGTGTACATGGATATTCCGCCGGGATTCCACAGTGATGAAAACAAGGGACTCGTGTGCCGCCTCAAAAAGTCTTTATATGGTCTCAAGCAATCCCCTCGAGCGTGGTTTGAGAAGTTTGGAGAAACGATGAAGAAACTTGGGTTTATTCAAGGACAGGCTGATCATACATTGTTCTTTAAACACTCGAATCAGGGGGAAATTACAATCTTAATCGTGTATGTAGACGATATGATCGTCACAGGTAGCAACTCAGCTGAGATTGAGAAATTAAAAAAAGAGTTGGCTCGAGCATTTGAGATCAAAGATCTTGGGCTCCTTAAGTACTTCCTAGGCATGGAAGTTGCTCGGTCTAAAAAAGGTATTTCTATCACTCAACAAAAATACATTGTCGATCTCCTCAAGGAGACAGGTATGATCGGTAGCAAACCTGTTTCAACACCTCTTGATCCTAACATTAAGCTTAATGATCACGATGGAGAGCTTGTGGAAAAAGAGAGATATCAACGCCTTGTTGGAAGGCTAATATACTTGTCTCACACCCGACCGGACATTGCTTTCGCAGTGAGCCTTGTAAGTCAGTTCATGCATGCTCCAAGGAGTCATCACATGCAAGCAGTTTTCAGAATTTTGCGTTATCTGAAAAAGACTCCGGGAAGAGGTCTGTTCTACAAGAGAGGAGATAATCGGCGAGTAGAGATCTACACCGATGCTGATTGGGCCGGATGTCCGAAAGATAGACGGTCAACCACCGGGTACTGCACATTTGTGTATGGAAATCTAGTGACGTGGAAGAGTAAAAAGCAACATGTTGCTAGAAGCTCCGCCGAAGCTGAATTTAGAGCTCTTGCTCAGGGAATGTGCGAACTGCTCTGGATTCTTAAGACTCCTTGATGAACTCAAGATGGATATCTCCCTACCTATGTGGTTGTACAGTGACAACAAAGCTGCAATAAGTATAGCACACAATCCAGTCCATCATGACCGAACCAAGCATGTAGAGATCGACAGACACTTCATCAAGGAAAAAGTTGATTCTGGAAGAATTTGTATCATCTATGTTCCAACTGATCATCAAACTGCAGATATCTTCACTAAAGGGTTGTTCAGCGACAAATTTGAGTTCTTTATTAGCAAGTTGGACATGATCAATATCTATGATCCAACTTGAGGGGGAGTGTTGGCGTGAAATAAATGACCACGATATAGCAAATATTCTGCTGTAAATTAGATATATTCTGTTGTTATTTGATTAGATTAAATTAGACAATATCATTCTATTTTAGTCAAGTTAATATCTGTAGAGATATTCCCCTAACCTTTAGGAATGCTGTTAGGTTATTTTGTTAGTCTTGTCTGCCTATATAAAGGAGACTTTTAGTCTGTATTTGTATTGGAATTTGATTCATTATAATAAGAAGTATTCCTCTTGTTTTACTCACAGTTTGTTTAGAACATCTTGCACATATAGTCGGTAAGCTTAAAAATACATCATAATCATGACAATATCGCATCAAACTTAAGCCTTTAACCCTAAAAGCTTGGTGGTGGCTATATAAAACCATATCAAATATCACATTTTGTCGTAACAATATATTTTTCCCGCCCCACTCGTCTCTCTGGTGCTATTTGCTCATCGATTTGCTGAACACTCGTGTCCTTATAAATCACTTGCATCCAAATCTCCAATGGTCTCCCTCTAACTTTCTTTTGATATCCTACAAGGCTACACTAGTATCTTCAAACTTTTTGACCGGTGCACTCATAGGTCTCTTTGATACATGCACAAACTATCTTAATTGACTCTCTCTTGTTTAATTCACTCCTCATCTAGACGAATATCTTCATTCCTAAATTTATCTTTCTTAGTTTTTTTGCATATGCATCCCAACCTTTGTGTGTATACATCCATCTTATTCTCAGGTAGTCTCTAAATTGCTTAACACTACCATCCTAGAATGAAGATAGTCTTCTAATGGTTTTGTTAACATTTCCTTTGCGATCACATAAGAATCCTGAACTTCTCCATTTCATCCACTCTGCTTGGATCTTATTCTTAACATCACTTTCCATTCTAATATTATTTTGAGTGCAATTTTGAACTTTTCACTCAAGATAATGAATCTTACCACAACCTTATCACCTAACTTAACTGCAAGTAGGTCAGCCATCCTGCTACTGCTGAAGTATATTCTCTGTGGTTCAGTTATTGAGCTACTTAACGTAAAACAAGGAGCCTTGAAAGTCACCCTCTATAATTCTATTTTATCGTTTATGCCTTCTCTAGTTACGCTAAAAGTACTTTTAATGTGGTTATGTTATTGATCTAGTTAACCGAAAACCAGGAGCCAGAAAGCCTCTCTACATAATTCTAGTTTATCGTTAACAACTGCTTTATTTACGTATAGTAAAACTTTACATCTGCTAATAACATGCACTAAAACACCTCGTCCTGATTATGTGTAACCACGAATGTCTATTTATTTTATCCACAATTTGGAACAAGAAAGGGCTTACTGTTGATCTTTGGTGTAACCAAATAGTAATAGTGAAACTATCTCTATGCCACCACTTTTTCTCACATTCCTAATTGCTTCTTCATACATGTCCTTAATTATATTTATGTTTTTAACACACATCTTTCCTTCAAAACGCACAAAGACAAATCTCAAGGAATTCTAACATATGCTTTCTATCGGTTATATATCCCAACCCTATGTTTCTCCATCATTTGTCTACGTAAATTTAGTCACGTTATAAAATCAAATAGACTTTCCGAAATATAACACTACGACTCAACCTAGACTCGGTTACTCCCTATTATAACTTCATATATGACAAAAGTTATCATCGTGTTCCTATATGACAGTATTAACATGTTTTTCCTCCATCATACATAGGTTTTTTTTCTTTTTTTCTTTCTGGTGGTCCATCATAGTAGCTTGCTACTGGCGCTGCTCATGAGTCACTGACTCACTTGGGTGTTACACTACAGTCATAGCCACAAACTCATCTTATCCCTTCATCCCCATATATTTTTCAACCTCAATAGGAATACCATCTAAACCTAGTGTCGTTTAGTGTCATGTTCTATGATGGCTCTAACCTCACCTACCATAACCATACGCTTAAAATCAAGATAAAAAAATTATTCCAGCGGAACTGGGAAATCATCTAAGCTACTAGCTTTATCATCACTAAAAAGTTAAAATCTTATCAAAATAATATTATCATCAATATTTGATCTCCTCTCAATTTACTAACACCAACTCGTTGCAGTTCTTTATGCACTTTACGCCATTTAAATCTGTTCTCCTCTTTTAAATTTATCGGGGTTTCTATATAATTCCTCGTGAACTTTAGCTAGCTTTGCAACAATATAATTAGGTAAAACATAATGCAGAAAGACGAGAAATGCATAAGCATCAATAACTTGATTCCCTCTAAACATTTATTTAACACAATACAATATCTGACATGCCAATAAACTGGTATAATATGCACACTAACCTTTGCATTTTCATCGCAATGCTTCATAACAGCTGATATATTTGTGTAGCTACCATGTAACAGCGTGTAAGCCCACAAAAGAAGCTGCTTAGGAGCACCAACATCAAGGACGCTAACTCCATCCTTGGGCAGATTAAAATCCCATATAGTCCCCAACTGAGACGGAACAACATATAGGTTGACTTCGGATAAAAGTGTTGAAGATGAGGTATCCCTACTTAAATTGTAACAAGATCTGACAAGTGTAGCCGCAGTGTCCAGATCTTTCTCTGCAGCCTTTTTTAATACAATATTTTTAACCTGGGATAATATATTATTCCATTTACTCTCAAAATCTTTCAAATGCCCCAGGTCTTCTGGTGAGGAACTACATAGCTCATTTATCTGCAAATCAACACAGAGTAGTTGGGTGCTTTCTGAACTTGTATCGATCTGATTAGGGGCTTGGGTTTCATTTATGGGAGTCTTATTTAGTGGCGTAATCAAAGCAAGGCTGATTATAAGTGATCTATACCAAGCGACACATATTTTCTTATAAACTTTAGCACAGTTGCCACTTGCTAGCTTTGGGTTCTTGAAACGCTTTCTTATCTTTTCGCTCATCCCTTCAAGGACCTCCACTCGAGAACCCTTCTCTAATAAATGGATATAATCGTAAAGGTATCTGCAAATAGTTCAGACAAGGCATTAATTTAATGACTAACACAGTAACCAACGTTCAAACAATAAATATATACATACATACACACACACACAGGAACCAATGTTCAAACAAGAAATATATAAATACATACATGTACATACACACACACACAAAAATGTATCTCTCTGTGTGTGTGTGAGAGAGAGAGAGAGCTCCCTTGTTGGCAATTACCTTGAAGCCTGCCATTTGGAACTTCCCAAAACACCCTTGACAATTAAATTTATTCTAACTACTTTCAAGAATTCAAAAATGAAATGTTCAACTGTCACCTCCCACCACATACACAGATCAAAATTAACTACCCCTTCCCACGCTAACAGTGTCCTCCCTCTCCCACATCCATATAACGATTTTGTATTTCGTTTTTACATCTCACATGCATCGCGTGTGCAGGTTTGCTAGTATATATATAAGGGTAGATTTAAAACCTACATTAAAACCTGTATTAAAACCTCATCATAACTATTAAATCCAAAGGCCAAGATCAAAACTCAGTCTAAAACAAAACAAAAAAATTTATCACCATATAACTCTCTCTGTCAGAAACTGTGCTATCTTTCTCAACTCTCCGTTCCTATCACTGTGTAAAATCTTCAACTGAATCACTTTTTCTCACCAATTCTCTTTTCCTTGTCCTGAGTTCCATTGACTCAAAACAAGATTGGATGTCTTCTATGTACAAATCTTTTAACCCTTTTCAGTTTCCGAAACAAAAAATCCGTTTCAAATTTTCCTTTAATCCTGTTTTTATACTAACCAAGATTTTTGGCTTTTCATCTCGTTATGCACACTGTAGTATTTTTATCATTTGCATTTTGTTTTCACCTAGTTATCTTCAATGTAGCCAAAATAAAAAATGTATTCAAAACAAATATTAAGTCAGAATGTACAATTGGGTAATAACAAAAGTTAATATAAATGACACCAACAAACAGAAAAAGAGCAAACTTTGTGACACCATCCATTTAAATGATTGTATAGTGGAGAAAGGAATGGAGAGTTGAGAAAGAGGGCACGGTTTCAGAGAAAGAGAGAGTTATACGGTTATATATTGTTTTTGTCTTAGGGTGAGTATTAATCTCGGTCCTTGGTTTTAATGATTAAGGAGGCGTTTGGTTGCACTGTCCAAAGTGACTTCCGAGGCCAAACGTGCTTTTGGAGGGAGGGAAATCACGTTTGGTGAGGGTGTTTTGGGCCTTTCGCACATCTTTTTGAAAAGTTTTGACCTTTAAAAGCCATTTTGAAAATTCAGAGTTAGGTTCTTTTCAAGAATGCTTTCTGAAAAGTTGAAACAAAGAGAAAATAAAACGATCACATTTTTTAGTTATATCACTTTACCTTTTATATAAGTTGAATAAATAATTAGATTATATAGAAAAAATGACTTATTCTCAAAAAAACAAAATTACTTTCATAAAGTATAAGTATTTACAAAAAATGACTTATATTCAATAAATGAGTAGTTAGAAAAAACAAATTATTTTCAAAAAGTGAATTATTTTCAAACAATTACCAACTTTTGAAAAATTGACTTGTTTCAAAGAAGTGAATTATTTTCAATAAAAAAGCAACTTATTTTGAAAAAAGATTACCTACTTCAATGAAAGTGCTTATTATCAAAAAAAGACGCTCATTTTTAAACAAGCGCCTTATTTATAACAAAAATTGACTAATATTCAACAACTGTGACTTATTTAAATAGAAGTGACTTATCTTTAGGAAAAAAAGACATCAATAAAAAAAATGTCTTCCAAAAAAAAGCAAAGAAAATTGACGTTTTTTGGAAATTTTGACTCTTCTCATTTTGTTGAAGTATAATAAAAATTGTTGATAATTTGTCATTGACAGTTTGCTTTTGTTTATTTTACTAACTAGAGTCATAGTTTACTAATTTACCAAATACTCCGCAGAACTTATGAATGCCAAAAGCAATTATACAGTAAACATTATTATTATTTTGGTAAAGTGCTTTTCTAAAGTCACTTTTGTAACAACGCTTATACAAACTGCACTTTACCATAAGCACTTTGTTCCCGAATTCCCCCGAGATGAGGTTTTAATATAGGTGTTGGTGTGTTGATCCTTCCTCGTATATATTATACATACATACATACATATATATACATATATATACATATATATATATATATATATACATATATATATATATATATATACTGTCGAAGAGGAAAATAAAGGAAAGGAAGATTTCTCATTGATAAATTGGGAGGCATAAACCTATATTTATGGTACAATGAGGATAAATATAGAAATAGAATAAAATCTAAATATTCTATCAAATCAAATCAAATCAATATAAATCACAAATATAATCCTAATTATAAAAACTTATTCTCTTATTATCTTTCAACATATACATATAGTGGTCTTACATACCACAAGAAAGTCTATTTTCCAAGTTGAAATTCTGAATTTGTGAACGAGTCAATCTCATTCATGTTAATTCAGATAATGGTACTTAGATTTTAGGATAATGGGCCTAGGACAGATATTCATAGAAAAGGTCTTCAAGTAGTACCCATGTTAGTAAAATTCAGACCCAAAGAGGGAAAGCAAATATTTGAAATTTGAAAGAAAGCGACTTGTACTTAGTACAGGACAAAACAGAAAAGGTAGATATATGGCGTCTGTCAATACGAGCTTCAAATCTGAAAATAGCATATCCCTTGGGTTACATTATATAAAATTGACAAAATTCGGGAATCGTAAATAAGGAATCTGCTCTTTTTGTTGTTTCTTTGGCTTTTTGGCCTTACCTGTATAAGCTGGTCTCAGAGAGTTCTGGTCTCGTGATATCCGGCAAATGACATATATCTGACCATAGGTTCATCTGTTCCACATACAAAGAGAACATCTTCTCCAGAACCTGCTCAGAGCTGTTTGAAGTACCAGCTTCGACATCTTTACAGTGGTTCATTGATGAAATTAGGGCAATCACATATCTACTAAGAGCTACTGGAACAAGATCTTCAAGGCACAATGAGAACTGGATCAAAAGCTCAAGTTAAACAAATGTTCTGAATAATTAAACCACATAAATCTATTATTAGCTGATAAAGTAGCTATGCTGCAACTAAGAGACGGGTGGTTTATGTTCGGGAGAAAAAGAGTTACAATGAGCTTTGTAGAATTCATGGAACAGATTAAGCCAACAATCATGGAAGAAAAGTGAACATGAATAACTAACAGAAAATGGCAAGAAAATAGTACAATGAAAATTGTTTAGCTGTTTATAAAAACCCCTCTTCAAACTCCTCTTCAAGAGAAATCCATTGCATAAATTGTCAGCCAGAAAATGATTCCAAACTATAATGAAATAACAAAAAATGTAGATGTATGAAGGGGAAAAAATCCACTATCAACACTACTCATAAAACTCAGAAGTTAAATTCATACTTCTTTCCCTGGAGCATGTATAGACAGAACGCGTTAAAAACAAGTATGCAAACATGCCTTTAAACCAGGAATTTAAAAATCACGCTTTAAAGCGCTAAAAACGCGATTAAGCCTTTTGTTAAAAGAAAATGCCTACGCTATTTCAGTTTTTGGCTGGTAGAGCACTATTAGTGCGCTTTTTGCGCCTTTTCAGGACTTGTAGTTTTTCTTTGTCCAAAAAACTACGGAAACGACGTTGATTTAGGGTTAGCAATTTTATGAAAAACATAATTTTAAATAAATTCTACCACCTGTGCTAGTGATACTTAATCGCTCATTTTGACCAACTACAACATTTGAAAATTTTAAGTACTACGAAGACTTAAATTCGTTTGTTTTTTGCTATTTATGAAATATTTCAATTTTCCCTATATAGAAAATTGTAAAATGATGTTTTTAAAATATATATTAAACATGCATATTTTTAGATATTTCTAACATGTATATTTTTCTACTATAAAAAATTTACGCTTTACGCTTCAAAGCTATGCTTTTAGCGTATCTCTCATAAAAACGCTTTTCAAAACACTGCTTAAAACCCCTTTTAAAAGGCATATCGTTTTCAACACAGACTCACTAAAGTAAACTGCAGCCTATTAATTAAGAATTTCAAAATAAGGAATTACAATAGTACCCTTTTATCTGCTCGAAGAGATATGTATGCCCGGTCAAGCATAGCAATATCTCCCGTCTCCTCCAACAACTTCCAGTAGAACATTATGTATTTCCGGATGCAAGTGATAAATTTACGAGAGCTTTCAGGTAAGTTTACTTCAAGTACCTTCTTGTTAGAAGACAAACCCGGTGTCTTGCGCCTGGATTTTTTATGTGGAGTTCTGTCAGTATACGCATTGACATATTTTATAAAGTTTACTGTCAAAAAAGTTACAGCGATGTCAAGAAGCTTTGTACCTTCCTTTCTTAACTGTGCTATCAATCTCCCACATGTTGATAGTAAAGGAAGAGCGAGATGATTTAAAGCAAAACGAAAGTTCATCCTTTGCTCTTTCTAAATCCCCACTCTCTCTCCTTCGATACAGACCTTGGGCAAGCATGTATCTAGCCTTGTGAAAATGTTTGAGGTCTCCATCCACACAGATTTCAAGGGCCGAGATACAATCTCTGTACAGAATATGCCAGACCTCTTCCAACTTATCATCTGGAAACGCTGAACATTTAAGACCTATTCCACTAGTCATGGTTGAGATACTGTCCTTAGTTGTTTGATTATAGCAGTAGTCTGAGGCAACCTGATATAGCCGCAACAATAGTTAGTATTTTTACAATGCAAGTATAGTGCAGCACTATTCATGAAAAATTGATGAAATTGATGATAAATAAACTGCAAAAACTAAATGACAAATAAACAAATGACTTGTTCTCTGGCTTCCGGTGCGAACATGGATCAAAGCAATTCTAAATCTTTTGCTGAATTATATCTTGTATTCACTCCAGTTGTTGTGTAAGCCGTGGTATACTTATTGTATCTAGTTTAGTTTCCAAATTTGGGAAATGATAAGATAACCTTTCCCCATTATAAAAGCCAAAGTGTTTTGAGAATATTCTAAAAATCAGATTTGGGAAACAACCAGTGGAATCTTCTCCTGCAGTGTTTCTGGGTTTGAACGGAAAAAGAAAAAACTTTCTAAATTAAGCGCAGCTATATAGATTAGTATAAGAACAACCTTTAGTAATTCTCTATTATTTTTTCCGCATGTGTAAAGCAACTTCAAGCGTGAAGCATGCATCCGATAGAATGCATCTACAGCTGTTGGATTAAGATTTATAGCCTTGTCATAATACACTAGTGATTCCTCATGAGAGCACCCAAGTTTCTCACATAGCTTTCCAATGTAAAATGCATAAGACCAATCTTCTCTGCGAAACGAAAGGTTCACAAAAGTGATTCAGATTTAATCTAGAGCACCGGAAGATAAAAGAAGAGAAGCATAAGGAAAACAGAAAAATACTTATGGGCAAAAGCCTTCTTAAAGTGCCTCATGGAGTTATGGCAAAGCATTGTCCAGCTTGCATTTTTGTTGGGTACACCAGATCTCTGATCATAAAATGGAACCACATTTTGGAGGCCATCATAGTACACTAAAGCCAATAATTCGTGGATCTCAATCTGCAGCCAAATGAAATATTTCTTAAGATTAAACGAGCATATAATTTATATATAAAAACTTCTTGAAACACAAGTCCAATTTTGCCAGCAGTTTATGGATTATGGATTTCGTAAAGTCTCGTTTAGAAGCCATTGCTAGTTCATGTATAATTGTTTGCCCCTTAAGTGCGTTTGTTTAGGTAATGCTAAAAAAAAAAGTAACAAAAAAAATCATCTGTACTCTTCAAAATACAAAGATTCGGATTGTTCGGAAGGAACAAGTTGTTCTCTTTGTGGTGAGTATTTGCTATATATGTGCACAATTTAGCACTCATCAAACCCCAATTAGCCACACTCACATAGCAAGAGAGTATATTCTTTTAGATTAAATTTTTTTTTATCTCAACTCTTACTACCTGTTGACTAGGATCCTTGGCTAAAGCCAAAGTCATTAAAAAGCAGCGACGGCTTCTCCTTCGACTTGCCTCAACTCTTTGATATAACACAGCATCGCTTCTCCAACTCGTCACATTTATTTGCTTACTACCATCATTTAGCAGTAAATCAACCTCCTGCATCCACAAACCCAAAAGAAGATTACACTTCTAACGATTAAAGATAAATGGTATCAGCCTTATCAGGCAATAGAAACATGAAATTTCACTTATTGTTATTGTTGCCCATGACGTGATCTGGATGCATTTTTCAATTTCACAATTTGTAGAGTTTCAGGATATTTCCAATACATCACTGACTTAATGATTTAAAGGTCTTTACGTAAACATTTCAAAGTTTTGCAGTTAAATCATATACCATTACCAAGAACTAAAAATAACTAGATCAGCTTTACCTCATCATAGAGATTAGCAAGCCGTTGCCAACTTTCAAAACGTAACGGGTTATACATTAAATCATATTTGAAGAGCTTTGCGTTATGCTCAATAAAATCATCTCCTTCCTTGGTCAATACAAACCCTGCCCATTTATCACTCGCACTTATCTCCTCTGACTGCGTAAGTAGGTGATACAAATTGGAATACACCTCCAAATAAGGGTCGGATCTGTAGTTGATTTATTTACCAAAAAAATTAAAGAACCAATGAGGATAACAAAATAATCAATATACTCATAAGAATATTAATCTGTACGACGAATTATATATACGGTATACCTCCCAGAAGAGGTTGATTTAGGAGAGGTGAGTTTCAGGATTGACTCAAGAAACCCATCAGAACCAGCTTCCTCAGAGAGTTTATCTTCAGAGAGATTAGGATCGTCCAAGAACTTATCAATATCATTTCCAGCCAAAACATCTTCCGTTGGTTCAGGAAAATGCTTGCGAATGGCTCTTAGAACTTTCCGGAGTTTCACCAAACCAGTTTTCTGCAAAAATATATATATTTTTTGCAGTCAAGTTGTCATCTAACATCGGGGGAAAAACAGTGGAAGATCTTCCACACAAGAGAGGGAGAGAGGGAGGTTTTACTAACAGATGAAGCCTTTGCATAAGGCAATATATATTGGAAAACATCAGCACATTGTTCTTTAGTCTGGTAATCACCCCGGCTAGTGTTTTTATGCTGTGCTAAATCGTCTTCATAATTTGAATCCGACCTAAGATTCAATCCGTACAAACAGAAAAAGCATTGATCCAAAGCACCGTCAATTTCCAACTCAAGTTCCTCCTTTTCCTCTTCACTTAGTTCCAGGTCACTTTCAGTAAATTGACTGCTTTTTTGTAGGACATTCTTCTCCATAAAATGACCTTTATCCACATAGACTTGATCCGTGGTAACATTCAAATCAGATGAGGCATGTGATGTGTCTGACTTCAATTTGCTAGGAGATGTTTCTTCGTTATCTTCTTTTTCCTTTTCAGGGAATTGTATAATTGATTTAAGCTTCATATCCAAGGATAACAAATGCTTTATCGCAAACTTAAGAAATGTCCCTTCTTCAACATCGCCATCTCCACTACCACAACAAAGCCCATACTCAGCAAGAAATTCGTGCATTGCCACAACCAATTCAACCTGAAATCAAACAATAACATTGAAGAGTAGGTGAGCAAAAAAAAGAACCAGACAGGCATGCAAATAGTGTCTGATCTTGTTTATAACACTCTTTGCAGTTATAAAACGAGAAGCACCAGAGGAAATTTTATTGGCATGCCAATACCAGTAAAGGCTTCTAATAATTGTTGTTTAAAATTATTATAAGTTCATTCTCATGAAAGAAGTTGATTGTATTGACTTTGACCATCATCTCTGTACTCATATTAAGCCAGGGTTAAAGAAATAGTTACAAAAGTTTTCACCATTTTTGGTGGCAAAACTAGTACAAGAAAATAAAAGAAAAGTTCAGAAAGTACATCAAATGCATTGGCAATTAGGAGAAACAACTGACCTGATTTTTGATCGGAAATTGGGGGTTCAGATGCTGAAGTTTACAGAATGTAATAGCGGCATCAATAAAGCAATTTCTTTCACTTGGTGCAGTTCCATCTGAAACTGCAGGGTCTGCTGATATTTTCGACGAGTATACGTTTAAAATACCAGACATGAGTGCCATTACCAGAACCTGAATATCGCCTATGATTTTCACCGGAGCAACAAGACCACTCTGAAGACAGGGAGATGGAGAGAAGAGAGAGAGCGATTATGATTTCTGGAACTAAGAAAAGTACCAACAATATTAAGAAATTTGACTAAATATAACATTTGAAACACTGCTTCACCTGCAGAAACTAGGAAAACTATATAAAAGTTGATAAATGCCTTAACAACTATCATGGCAAAACGCACGATCGGTTTCTATCGTAATTGTCAGCTTATAAATAGATAAGTACTGGGGGAAGACAGAAAAGACAAATAGCAAATTCCATAGAAAAATGTAGGAGCAAGTGAAAAATACAGAATATCTCTATTAAAGAAAGTACTAATATTTCAATGGTGTTCACAAAATTTGCATTTTTTATGCTTTTGCTCAGTTGTTGAAAGAAAGATATGGATGATATAGCAAGATTTACCTTACCAATTTTAGAAACAAAAGATAAAAATATTTAAACAAATATACCACAGGTAAAAAATTCCTTTTTTGAAAGAGAGAAAATGCTTAATACAGAAACAATCATGTTAAATGAAACCAACCAAATTTTGAGATGAATCCATAGCCTTCTTCATTTGGGATGCATATCCAGATATTGTCTTCACTTCCTCTGCAATTGATACAGTGAAGCGTTTTGGGACTTCATGTGATTGTGTTTCAGCACCAGAAAATAATTTAACATCATATATTTTTCCAACATATTTATCTGCACTAATATATTCACCCATGCCTGCTTCAACCAGAAGTATTTGAAGCTTCCTTTTAGAACAACTAAGAAGCACCTCAGAGTCCATTGGTTCCACTTTCTCACATACTTTTATTAGAATATCTAAAGCTGATAGCTCAACTGAAGCATGGTCTTCACCTTTGTGATTACTAATAAGTAAAATATCAGTTGGGGCTTCTTTAGTAGAGAACAAAAGAGGAGCTAGCAAGTTTACACACTCTACATAACTTTGATTTTCAATCATCTCACCTATATCTTTCTTCAACAAAAAATCTAACTCTAATAAATTGATTTCATGGAGAATCCTATCTACTGTCAGTTCCTTAAGAATTTTGCAGTGTGGTAGGCTAACATACCCTTGACAACCTTCCGTAGTTTCCAAAAGTGACGATGAAATACATAATTCCTGTTGAGATTTTGCCTTGTTTCCCTCGAGAATTGACAACCGTCCACTAATCCAATAAAACCGGACCCAAAAGGGACGTTTACTAGCCAAAGAACTCGCGCCAACTGATGTTGTACAATTGCTTGACGAACTATTTATATCCTCGGATATATGACTAATTTGAAAAGGATAAGCCAGAGCGACAGAATCAATTATCTTACAAAGATGATAAGACGATTCCGCTATAAACTCAGAGAAACTAGAAGCATTCGAAGAACACCCCAAATCATAATACAGCTCAGCAAGAAAAAGACTACATTCTGGTGTTCTATTCTCTCCCCAGTGCCTTGTTAATTTCTCCAACTCTAAGAACTTACAAAAGGTGTCTCTATGTAATGGAAGTTTAGTTGAAAGCTCTTCTAAAAGCAAGTGACCAACATGGTAAGCACCAAAGTTATTTTTTGTCTTGGTTATAAATCTCGTCACATCGTTAAATTCAACATAATTGGGATTAGCAACAGCATCAGCATGAGATGGTGAACAATTCTGAGTAGAATTTCCTTCAGATTTTTCGACATTCATAACAAAAGGTTCTAAAAACCGTCTTACGACAAGGGTACAATCCTTACCACTCGAAAAACACAATTCTTCTTTATCAGGTTTACTCTTCCGGCGACTTTCAAGACGACTGCTCCGCCTCTCATGTTGTTGCAATTCGTATGCATTTGTTTCTCTTTCCTTAAAAGGAGTACTAGTTTTCTCAGGGTTACAAATCTTAGGGGGTATAAATTCACCGGTAGAGGCGACCTGATTATTTTCTAACTTTTCAGGTACTTTAATATTTAAACTAATATCACCAGAATTTTGTCCTGATAATACTCTACAAAGTGCATCAGCAACACCTGTCCATGAACCCTCTTCAAGGGTAAGATCAATTTGCTTTTTTATTTTTTTAGCTGAAACAACCTTGTCAATATTTTCATCCGTTGCTTTTCTTTTGTCTAAAAACTTAAGTCGAACATGTTTTGGTTCTAATCTGTCGATACCCCTTGGAGCAAATGGAATTGGTTTCGAATCGTCAATAGTATTTTTTACGTGTGATGCCCGAGCATGAGCTGGCCACCGCCTCAAAATTAATTCAGCAACAGAAAGACAAGACACCTCATCACCAATAGCAATTAAAACTTCTAAAAGTTTTTCCATGCAGTTCCCTGCATAGATTAATAGAAAACCGAGTAAGAATCTCATTTGAACATATAACAAGGAGAGAAAGAAATAGTTATTTTCAAAAGGGTCATTTACAATTTTCTTCGTTAGCATATATAATAAATTTTCAATTTTGTACACCAGCCTAGAAGTTAACATTTACTACAACAACTTTACATTTTTTATCGGCTTTTGAACACTAAATGGAAAGAAAGCCATAATTTGGGGCCTAAAATGGAATCTTATGATAGGATGGCTGGTCTATAAAAGGGACAAAATCAGTAGAATAGTGTCAAAAATATTTAGTTTTCTTTTTACTTCAAAATTTTATGATTTTATCTATAATAAGATTCTATTTGGTGAAATAAATTCCCGGGAAATGTAACATCGGTGTACTAATCACTTATTTTTGTAGGTTGGTGAACAAAATCGAAACTGATGTACGAGACTGTAAATGACCCTTTTTAAAGTTAAGAAATTGCCTACAGTTATTAGGGCTGCAAAGGAGGCCCTGTTCAAATGCCCATCTCGAGATACTTAGCAAGCCCATTGAGCAAGATAACGTTCCAAGCTGATTCCAAATAACAGAATCTTTTGTATCTATCTCTACGGCTTGTAGATAGCAACGAAGAGCATTCTCATAATGCACCTGACCTTGCTGAAGAAAAACGTTGGCGAGATTCTTCAATGCCAAAAATCTACAAGACAATTAAAAGAAATGTCACAACAGTGACAATAATTTATAATGAAGAAGGATGAGGAAACTAATGAGAACATTCTAGATTATGCATACAGTCTGATACAAAATTTCCAACTACAATAACAATAGTGAAGGATAACAATCTGCTAGAAAACTTTTTCTTTGACAGGTAGTTCTATCAAAGTACAAAAAGAATATAAAGATAAGACACATACCATAGATTGAGGAGCTAACAAACCTAGAAAATTTAGTAAAACCAAGCAACACGAAAGATAATCTATATCCAAAGGGACTTGAAAGCTAACCCTCAAATTCTAGAAAGTTAAATTGAGGGAGAAACTGCAAACTCTATTATAAGTAACATTTACAACTTGACTTATTGATAATATTGCCTATTTTTAAAGAACATCGAGAACAGGCATTCTCATTGAAGTTCATGTTGTTATTTCTAAAGTTACCAGGAAACTCTCCCCAATACACAAACGCAAATTTCCAATGTGTAGTATCAAGACTACAGCACACATGTTACTTATATAGTGAAGGTTAGGAAATCGAAAAGTTTGGCTTTCAAATGGCCATAGAACAAAAGAAGAGTTCGCAATCAGGAAGAACATATACTATAGCAGTTTTCTACACTGTATAAAGTATAGACCAACTTATACCAATAAAGAGAGGACACAGAGGAAATGGAGAATAGAGATGAACAGAGAGCTATACATAATTACGAGGAAAGATAACTACAAACCTGAGTTGCAATAGATGATTGTCGCTGGAACAGCTTTCAACCTAAAAACTAGGGGAAACGTCAGTAAAGATCAAAACGGCAATATTTGTTTGACAATCTTAAGAAATAATTGTTTAACCATCTTTCCGATTTCATAGTACCTTGGCTTCGGAGATGAGTGGATCTTTTAGCACAGATTCTAATAGTTCACGAGCCTTCTCGTACTCTTTGCTTTGTAATTTAAGAAGTCCCTCATGATAAATTTGTGACAGTTGAAATTCCTACATGGATCAGATTAGAAAATAATCACAACAACAGCATAAAAACTAAAATATGCAATTTGTTTATAAATTATGGCCACATGACAGGTAAAGTAAATCAAAGACACATGTAAGAGGTAATGTGTACCGCAATGGCTTGATTAGTTTCAAAAGCGAGATGCCAGCTAAAAGAACTAAGGCCGTCTCTTATTTCAGCATTTAAGCTCATTTTAACTTTTTGGCAGAAAATTGGACCACAGTGGCTTGATTAATTTCAAAAGCCAGATTTATTAATTTATTTTCGGCCTAAAAAGAGTGGAATCTTCAAGCAGGATTTATCCAGCTCTTTTTCTCAACCGAAAAAAGTCACCTTATTCACTTAAGAACTGCAACTCCATAAACTCAATTATACATGTAATTTGTTCCCTCGTAAAAGTTAAGACAAATGAACACACTGTGAAAATGTCAAGTCCTTTTATTCATTTATATAAAATAGTGAATATGTTAGCCCTAAAAAACCAATACGGTTTCAGAAATTAAAAAAATGAGATGTTTGAGCAGCTATTATAATGAAACGCTACACGTTCGTTTGGTTGCTGCTTTTAAGAAAATAAGCTTTATGATTTTTATGTTAAATGAAAAAAAAAAGGATCAACCAGCTTAAAATGCCAAAAAATAAACAGAAAAGCTCGCATCTAAGCGATGAACCAAATGCAATCAAACTAATAAGCAAAAAAAAAAACCCTAAAAAAGAAGCTGATAACAAACAAGGACTATATGTAGAGATATAGATACACAACAACAAGGCAATTAGATATATATATATATATATATATATATATATAGCCAACCCAAGAGTTTTGAGGCTACCAAATTTTGCCATTTTTTTCCAAAAATACCCCTACACCTTTATATTAATTACGATAATACCATTCTATATTTTTATTGCACTACATGCCGCACACGCAATGCGTGGGGCACGATTACTAGTATATATATATATAAAAAAATAGAGAGAGAGAGAGAGAGGTGTTAATTACCTGGGCATCTAAACTCGAAACATTATGTTAAAAATGTGGCATGCATTTGGCTTAAATTTTTAATAAATTCGTTATACCTTCTTTTTGTCTTAAGCTGGATACCAGCTAAAATACTGAATATGTTAGCCTAAAAATCCAATACGGTTTCAGAGATTAAAAAAAAAAAACAAGATGTTTGAGCAGCATTTATAATGAAACGCTACACGCTCGTTTGGTTGCAGCTTTTAAGTATTTAAGCTCTATGACTTAGGATCAACCAGCTTAAAATGCCTAGTTTTTTCATGAACCAAAAAAAAAACAACAGAAAAGCTCTCATTTAGCCAAATTTAACCCAACTACTAAGCAAAAAAACCCTAAAAAACAAGCTAATAACAAACAAGGAATGTATATATAGAGATATAGATACACAATAACAATGCAATTATATATATAAATCTTACTTACTAATAGTTTATGTGTAGACCTCTTATGAGGCCTTGAAACAAATAATTACCAAAAACCCCTCTAATTACACAAATTACAAATAAATCAAATACTAAAAGGAGTAACTGCTATAATAAAAAAACTGCTACACATTAATAGTAACTACTCCTGTTTTAGTGTTACTTACGTTACTAAGTTTGTGTATACGTTTAATACATTCTGGGTTTTGAATTGATTCCTTCTTTTTAATTTCCAATATTTTTGTGATTAGGTCAATAAATACAAATTCAACACATTTTGGTGACGTCTTAGACCAAACCAAGCCACGTGTTACACCACGCATCGTGTGGGCATTGTTCGCTAGTATAAATAAATATATATATATATATATAGAGAGAGAGAGAGAGAGGTTAATTGCCTGAGCTTCTTTAGTAGGTGCTAAAGGCTCCCAATGCTCTTTTGAGTCTGTATCGTTTATCGCCGCTATTGCAAACTACAATTACACAAACAAACAAATTCAATTTCAGTTTTAGTAACAGTAATAGTAATGATTACGATTAAGAAGGAACCAAGTGGGGAGATAATTTAAATATACGTACCATTTTCGTTATCCGTCTAGAGAGAGAGAGAGTTATTTAATCGGCGGAAAGTGTAGCTTTTCAGACGGGTTGGGGTTTTATCAAAATTTATTTCTAAAAAAAAATACACCTAAAATTCTATTTAGTATTCCATACATATCTCATTTTGTAAATACCCATTCTACCCTAATCTCCTATTTTACAGCTCTCCTACCTTGCATGCATATATAATACTAGCGTTCGGTGTCCACGTGATTGTTCGGTGTCGACGTGATGCTGGTATAACGCATTGTATGGTTTTACGATAAACAAAATACCTTTTTGAATGATATGGACGATGAAAAACTGATATTAAGTATTTTTTGAGAATAAACATATCATAAGATAGAAATAGAAACGAGAAATGAGCATTTGAGGGGATAACAGTTGCTTCTCTTCTAGTCAAGGGAGAATATGACAGTTATTTGGATTTCAAATTTATATTTTGAATTTTTACCGGGTATTAATTCTCTTCTAGTTTTGTAATTTATTTTAATGCAGGAGTTTTTTGTAATTATTTGTTTAAAGATCTCGTAAGACATCTTCACATACACTGATAATATAGATATACCCATGAACATGCATCAAAAATTTCAAATAAATTAGAAATTTCATTATACACACGCTTAATTGCTCCCCCTTATTTTCTACTCTGTTTCCTATCTATATGTATTCTATTTGGAGTCATTAAATATTTTTTTTTGTTTTTGTTATTGGATGGTCTATTTTATTTTTTGTTTGATCTTTTCTATCGGGTGCTTTTAGATACTCTCTATTTTTCATTCAGATTTTTTGATGTTCGTGTTTTATGTTTTGATGTGGACAAGCTTGGTGATAAATTCTTCAATGACTTACAGAACAAGAAAACTTAGTTTCCTTTTCCTATTATGATCAGTAACTTCGAATTGTTATTTCTTTTCTAGTTCTTGTTAAGAACTTTAGCATTTAATTGTCTTACTAGTTAGATTACTATTCGTTTACATTAGTTATAGTCAGATTAGGATTACTAGTTATAGTATGATTGGTGTTATAAACTCTCTGTATATATACCCATGTGGCTGAGGGTATAAAGTATTTTGCTATATTTATTTCCAATTAATAAAGTATTTTGTTTAGTTTATTCTTTGATGGATTCCAGCGGATCATGTCCGTTCGAACGTATTCGAGCAAAACACTTGTTCGTGTGTTATGAACAATGTATTTTATTTGTTCTACGTCAGTTGGTATCCAGAGTTATGACATAAGATTTTAATTGATCTTTTCTATCGGGTGCTTTTAGATACTCTATAATTTTTTGTTAGATTCATCTTAGATGCTCTCTATTTTTCATTCCGATTTTTTGATGTTCGTGCTTTATGTTTGGTGCTTTTAGATGCTCTATGATTTTATTCTACGATTTAAAATACTATTTATTGTTCTTTCTTTTTTGTACGAGGTTGTATTTTTTTTCTTGGTGCTATACGGTGCTCTGTATTTTTTCTATTTTTATGTCGGTTGATTTTTAATGCTCTATAAAAAAAAATCTATTCTTTTAGATGCTATTTATTTTTCTTTATTTTTTGTCTTTGTTTGTATTTTTTTTACTTGATGCTATATAGTGCTCTCCCTTTTTATTTTATTTTATTTTAGATCGGATACTCTTTGATGCTCTATGATTTTTTTTCTATGATCTAGATGCTATCCATTTTTATTTCTTTTTGGTATGAGGTTTTTTTTTTCTTGGTGTTATATGGTGCTCTAACTATACTTAATTTAAAAAAATGTATGTGTTTTAGACCCAAACTACAGTTTGATATCATACGGTATTATATTTCTATGACTTATTTGATAGAAATATTGATATATTTTTTCTACAGATAAGTATATTCGTAAGAGAAATAAGGGGTAACTAATTAGCTATAGATAAGTAATGTTTCAAAAAAATATATATATAGATAAGTAGGTGAAGGGTATTATAGTAATACCAAGTTTAAATTGTATATGCTTTTAAACAATAATTAGTTTCTTTTGTGTTTTTCAAAATAAAGATAATAGCATTGTACTAAACTTGAATTTCCCCTAAATAAAAAAAATGGGGGAAAGAGGAAAAAATGGGTTGCAATTTAAATTTGCGAAATTGGTTTATGTCCCGAATTTTGCTGTAATTTCTTTTAAGGATGTGATATTTTTTAGTTTTTTTTTTAGATTGGTCATCTTTTTTAGTTAATTTAAAAGATGTGTTGCTTTATTCAGGAGATGATCTATAATAAATCGAAAAATCATATGATCTATCTATATTTTTTATTTATAAAAACACGAGACAAACTCAATCGCCCTCGGTTTCGACGAATGGGAGGTTGATGAAGATAGTGAATTCATCGAAAAACGGCGACTAACCATAAATAATAGTATGGAACTCGATCTAATTACATGCATGTTCGATTAAAACAGAGTTCATGTGACTATAAATTATTAGGGTCGATTATGCCGCTTAATGTCGATGGAGATGTAACAAAATGACCACACCATATTTTTGTAAGAATAAATAAAAAGGTCCAAACCCTCCAAGAGGATCAATAAATGTTATGAAAATCATAAATTCTATCAATTGAGAGAGCAGTGTTACGAGACACTTCATGTATCCGGGAACAATAGTTTTCTTATCGGACACGGGTTATTACGAAGCATTGTTATGTAAGATTGAGATTTTTTTCCAATCCTTATTTTATGAACACCGTTTTTAGGACATTGTCATTATACATATTGTGAGTTAGATGTTAAAAATCACTCTCTTCGTTCCTATTTAATTGTTTACTACGAAACTACGTGCAATTTTGACAGGTCAATAACTTTTATCAAATTTATCGGAATGAAAAGTTGATTATATAATTCAAATGTTAAATTTTATGATTAGATTTAAAAAAAATTCATTTCGATAATTTTGATACAAGTTATAAGCCGATCAAAAAATTGCACCCAACTAGTTTCCTATATTACAATTGATAACTTAGTAAATACACAATTTTAAAAAATTTCTTTTCGATCGGACATCAGAATCAATTTTTATATAAAAAAAAAACTAGAACACTTGTTTAACTCGCAATAACTATTTATTATTTAACATAAACAATGTCCAAATCCAATTTCGTAGATTATTTAGATATAAAATCATCTTAATCATCTCTCTCTCTCACCACCACCATCCACTCAAATCTCCGGTCAGTCATATAATCACTTCCTATGTTTATATGTGTGTGTGTGTGTGTATTTACAATTTGATATGGTAGGTTGATTATGCATGTGGGTTTAGATCAAGTTCACACTAGTTTTTTTTTTATAAATAATTTAGCAGTATTACGCGTCCGTTAGGCAGTATGAGGTGGGAATTAGCTTATATAATGTTGTAGTTCTTAACTTCCTATATTATATTTATATATATGTGTGTGTGTGTGTGACACATATGTGTGTATTTATAATTTGGCATGCTAGGTTGATTATGCAGTTTTGGGTTTGGATTCATTAAATTTACAGCACTAGTTTTATATGTGTTAATTTAGCACTACTATGGGTCAGTAGTAGATGGGGAATTAGCTGAGATTATGTTGTTCTAATTCTTATTTAATTTCATGGATGTCAAACACTCTCTTTGATCAAATGGTCTCCGGAAAAAATTGGTAGCATATCAAAAATAATTTAACATTTTTGGAAATATATTTTATTGAATTCGACAGTATTAACGTAAATGAAATATGTATGTGTGTGTGATATGTATGTATGTATTTACAATCTGGGATAGTGGGATGCTTGGTTGATTATGAAGTTTTGGGGTTAGATTATATTCAGACTACTAGTTTTTTTTTTAATTTAGCAGTATTATGGGTAAGTACTAGATGGGAATTAGCTGCGATTATGTTGTTGTAATTCTTAACCTCATGAATGTCAAACACCCTCTTTGATCAAATGGTCTTCGGAAAATTTTTGGTAGCATATCAAAAATAATTTAACATTTTTGGAAATATATTTAGCAGTATTTTATTGAATTCGATAGTATTGACCTAAATGAAATATGTTTATGTGTGTGTGTGTGTGTGTGATATGTATCTATGCGTGTGTAATACAATTTGAGATGCTAGGTTGATTATGCAGTTTTGGGATTAGATTAATTTCACAGCACTATTTTTTTTTTTGTTATTTTAGCAGTATTACGGGTCAATACTAGGTGGTAATTAGCTAATATAATGTTGTAATTTTTAAACTTCATGGATGTCAAACACTCTCTTTGATTAAATGGTCTCCGGAGAAAAAATGGGTTTTATTATAAATTATTCAATATTATTGGAATAAATTTAGCAGTATTCAGTCCCGGTCCAAAGGTTTTTCGCCACCTTAGTCTGGACTGAAGATTATCACCCTTGCACCTTTATTGGAAAAAAAATAAAAAAATCACCATCTTGTATAGTTTTTTCGAAACAGAAAACAAAATCGGCCGACATCCGAGCTGGACGGATAGCTTGGCTTGGCTTGAAAAGGACCGTCTCTTGTACTATTTATACTAACTTGACAGTATTGACCTAAATGAAGTAAAGATTAAATATTTGTGTTTTTGCTGAATAAGTTGGTCAAAATATATCTAGTTGAAATTCACTTTTCATTTTGAATTTTTCTTTCTACATTATTATTATTATTTCCCACAGAAGTTGTTCATGTTTTTAGCTAGCTGCTTGTTATTCGAATCTGAGAGATTCAGGTTCGTTTATGCTGTATTTGCAATATAATTTATTTCGCATAGTGTTGGTGAAACATTTAGATATTAGGAATTTTTTTACCGTTTTGATAATTTTTGACATGTATACCGGGACATAGTTTTATATTGACATTTGAAGTATATCTTAGAAAAGAACAGATTTTAATGATCTGGGCCACAATATTTGTATAAAAAAGGGTTTAGTGTAACCCACACTTTTCAGCATTGCCTCAATTAATATGTTTCCGATATATTCTGGCCAATTGAAATTGGAGATATACGTAACCAAGTGCTAAGGAAACACGTGGCCCATGTAGGATTTTTTTCCCCATGAAATATAAGCGATTTTTCTTGAAGAGGTTTGTACTGAATAACTTAGGGTCTATTGCACTTATAATAGCTTAGTGTTTATACTTAGCAAATAATTTGTCAATGCAGGCCACGTGAAGGCACGTAAAGAATGAGATTTGGCAGCTTAAGAAGGTGTCTTATGCTTCTGTACTACGTAAACATTTTGAGTGATGTAGTTTATAGTCTCGAGAACACGTAAGTATAATTGTAACATTAAATGTCTAGTGGTCTTATTGCTGTAGATATACAATGTCATTTGTTTATTTGTGTGCTTTTGTTGGACGCCTGCATTTTCCTGAAGGGAATTAAATTTTAGCAGGTTTGATGGTAGAGTTCTGAAAGTTGGTGATGAGCTATGGAAGGAAACCCTTCCCCTGCAAATGGGTTCCCGTCACTATAAACTGGAAGGGCTCAAACCAAATACGTGGTACGAAGTGAAGATATCATATCCAGCTTCTGTATGTATGTCATAATGTATTTATTTTTGTATTTTTTCTGATGCTACAGTGTATACTTATTTTAATATTATTGACTAGCAGATACCTTCTAGCTTTTCTCTACTGCTCCAAAGAGGCGATCCCAGAGTTGGGAAAATGCAGAACCGAAAGTTGCTGAATACAGAGAAAATAATTTTCAAAACTGATGAGATGAACTTGTCAAATGATCAGGTTAGACAGTGGGCTGAATTGGTAGTATCTTTACTTGTAAGTATTATTTCGTGAGTGCGTTAAAATAATATTAATTTTGTGTAGTGGAAATAGTGAGAGGTAGTTGGTTGTAGAATATACTTTTAAGAAAAAAGGGGTAACAAAACCTTGACACCAAGGTATAATTTTTCTACTTTCAAAAAAAATATAATTTTTCAAACTTGAAGAAAAAATGTACTTTGTTTTGAGTTGCCTAACGCACAATATTACTTTTTTACCTAAGGCATAAAAGTACAAAAATACTTGGGTTGCAAACAAGGGATATGTTAGGCTATCTGGAAATTACTTATTTTTGTTGACTTGGTTGTTATTTTGGAACTTGTTGCAGGAGAAATGGTATATCTTGGTGACTGTGGAGCCCGCTGGGGTTGTCGCGATACCGTACGTGCAGGAGAGGAAAGATGCAATATTTAACATAGGTAGCATGAACTTCTTTATATTCATATATAACAGCTTCTGATCTTTTGGTTGATTTTTCAGCTTGAATTATTACTATGTTTTTTTGATAAATTAGACCTTTGACTACTCCACTGTATGTTCGATCCACAGAATTGAATAATCCGATGAAAAAAGGAGCATATCTATACAATGTACGCTTGGTTGATATTGAAAAGGACTAATTGTTTCACTTTAGTAGAGACATAGTTTATATGTCATCAGTTATCTTGCAAATGGCAAGAACTGTTAGTGTTAACAACAACCTTTTTCAGCCGTCTCAAATTAAAAGTCACTTTCTGTATCTTCATAAGTAATAATTGTACATCGTTCACTTGTCATTATCTTTGCTCGCCATATCATTCTTAATCCCTTTCCCTTTGCTTGTTCTCGAGATTATAATAATAAATGAATGAAAAGTACACCGCACCCGCCAACTATGTCAAAACAATAAGGCTCAAAACAGGTCTTCCTTACAATATAGATAGAGTGAATGACAGGGGAGAGGCGGATCTCGAAACTGAACGAGACTAGAAAGAACATGGGAATTATCACTATTATGTTTTACTGAAGACTCCGATATCACAGAGTTGAAAAGTTACTTACCCAAAAAAGGAAAGTTTTGAGTTTGCAGTATGTTGCAAAGGCGGATAAACCTTAACTTCTACTTACATTGTGTTTAACTTAAGTTGTTTGGTTGATGTTAGTGGGTTATTTTTGGAAGTACTCGTTTCTTGCCACATTAGAAACCAGGGATGTTAAGCTGAAAGGGTATTTTAATTTCAAAATAGGCTGTAGAATTGGCATGGTGTCATTTCTTAATTTTTAGTTATAACTTACCCGGCTTTGTTTTGTTTCCGTTTCGCTTTTAGTACGCAATAAGATTTTGAAAATCACGAAGGAGCAATGCAGCTTTGCCCCATTTCTAAAATAAAAATAAAAAAATCCTCCGTCCCAAATTGTGTTGAAACCGAATTACCATTATTCATTCTCCTAAGAGCAAGCCTCCTTTTGGCATAATTTTGGTTGGCTTAAATATGCTTTTAGATTTTCATGAGCGGGTTCAAGTTGGCTGGGTGATACTACATGCAATGTTCTTGTATACTTCAGAAATTTAGCAAATAGTTGTACGTATGGATGACTAAGTTCTATGATACCAATGAAACATATGGAGTGTTTTAAATTGTATATACTAAAGTAAAATGTTTCAAATCATGCTCATAACTAGAATTTGGATCTGATGCTGCAGCAACAATGACCCAGTACCATACAAATATGAAATATATGTGAAGATATGGAACACCTGGGTGATTTACATTTATATCCCAACTCCGTTAATTTTTGAACATTCATTACCTTAATGACACCAATTTATTTATTTTTCGATGCAGTTTGTGACGAACTATTATTGGGTATCCCTCGGTACACATGGTCAGTTGTTATCTTGGTGGTGCTTTGCTTGGGATTGGCACTTGTGGTTCCTTATTTTCTTCCATCGTTTTTGCTAGACACTAATCGGAGCTCAAATTCTGCAGCGCCTATTGCTTCAAAGAGTAATTAACTTTCTTTATTTGCCGATGTACTTGAAAACGACATCTGGTGTAAAAATATCAGGTCTTTTGTCTCGAGCAGTTTATTTTTGATTGATTACGTAGGATAACAACGTTGTTTAATGGCACAACAATGCAGCTAATCATCTTTGTCCCTTCTGATGTTATTTGTAATTTTGTATGAATTTTCCTCTTGGATATAAGATCAAGTTTAAGTTTTAGTCATGCACTAGACTGTCGTCTACCCATGCCGATGGATCGATGGTTATGAATATCGGTTTATTTGTACTTTTTTTTTCTAATTTATAAAAGTTGCTCAACTTCAGTAGCCTATTTTTCATATATTTTCTATTAAAATTTGTAAGGTCATTTGGTGCATAACAAAATTTACAAATTTGACAAAAATTGAGAGAAATTTGTGCGCTTCAAATTTCAAAAGATAACCATTTCGGAAAAAAAACAAAGAGCCCCAAAATCCCTGGAACCGGGTCTCGACATTGTGTTTGCTTTTTCTTAAAAAAAAAACTGATTCATTTCATTTGATAGAAAGGATTTAACAAAAAAACTTCGGCTTTGCGTATCGTTAGTATGTTCGAGGATTCTTATTTCCTCATCCTTACCCTGGCACCTGTTATATTGCCGTAGCGATTAAATGATTTGTAATGGGGACTGACCAGGAACGGTAACAAAACTATTTAACATACATGGAAATTATCACTGGTTTTCACTTTTGTTATAAGTTTAAGCAAGATCTTTATATCAGAATGAGGATATTTTGTCCATATTGACTTGATTGGCTCGGGTTTGCCATTGCTGATTTAGGCATCTTTTAGACATGATCGGAATAGCAAGTTGAAATTTGATAGTCCTATTAAACGGACCAGTCTATCAGTTTTCCATAATTGAGGGTAAATTATTGTTGCAATGAAATCGTGAGTACCAAAACAAAATGTCAAAAACGTACAGGACCTTAATTGAAAATAACCCTATTAGAGAAAATCTACTTGATCTCAAATTTTATGATCCCACATGGATTTTAAGAAATTAGAATCCGCAGGTATCAGAGCCTCTATCTGGCCGGAAATGTGGGGACTAGCACGTGTGTGTGGACCCCTGAAGGACGACGTGCCCGACGAGGACGTCGGGCCTAAAGGGAGGGTGATTGTGACGATCCAGATTTCCCGGAAGGAAATTCTGTGGTGCGGTGTTGTGCGTCAGTCCCACATCGCCCAGATATGAGAGTACTCGTGTGGTATATGAGCTTAAAGATCTATTTCCTATTAACAAGGCCTTTTAAAGCCGTGCGGCACAACAGCGAGGACGGAACTCCACAGTTAAGCGTGCTTAACTTGGAGTAGTACCAGGATGGGTGATCCCCCTGGGAAGTTGTGCCAAAGCGGACAATATTGTTGATACGGGCGTGACGGTTCGGTCCGTAGGGCCGGGTCGTTACAGATTTTAAGAAATTAGAATCCGCAGGATTAGAAAAGCACTTTTTTAGTTTCTATAGAACGGAAGATAATTTCAAATTCATCACCTACTTTTTGATAGAAAGGATTTAACAAAAAAACTACGGCTTTGCGTATTGTTAATATGTTTGAGGATTCTTATTTCGTCATCCTTACCCTGACACTTGTTATATTGCCTTAGCGATTAAATGATTTGTAATGGGGACTGACCAGAAACGGTGACAAAACTATTTAAAATACAAGAAAATTATCACTGGGTTTCACTTTTGTTATAAGTTTTAAGCAAGATCTTTATATCAGAATGAAGATATTTTTGTCCATATTGACTTGATTGGCTCGGGTTTGCCATTGCTGATTCAGGCATCTTTTAGACATGATCGGAATAGCAAGTTGAAATTAGATAGTCCTATTAGATGGACCAGTCTATTAGCTTTCTGTTGAACCATAAGTTCAATAATTGATTTTGATTATAAGTTTGATTATGTTTTAATGATTTTACGATTTCTCTATTTCGGTGATATAATCCTTGTCTTTTCCAAAAAGAGAAAATGTATATTTCAGGACGTCAGAAAGATAGAGCATTCGATAACGAAGCCACAGGTTCAAGCTGAACCAGAATTGTAGCTAAAACGAAGAAATTACAAGCATTCAAAGTAAAGCGGGAATACTGAAGATTGCCAGAAAACGACCGATCGTCTGGACATAAACGACCGATCGTTTTGGTCCAAAATTCTTCCAGTGAGATCATCTGAAAAACGACCGATCGACTGCAGAAAACGACCGATCGTTTTCTGCAGATTTCAAAAAACAGCTTTTCAGCTTATTCTGGAAAATGGCTTAAAATCAATGGATAAAAGCATAACATCTCATACAACGGTAACAAAGCTTTTTATTCTTCAAATATCCCAAAATATCTCTTCAAACACACCAAGAAATACACACATCATCATCCTTCAACCTCTCTCAATCAAAACCCTAAATATCACAATTTTGGTGAAAATATTTGAAAAAGAGAGAAATTAAGGAGAAAGCGATTCAAGCTCAAACAACATCAAAGACTCACAAATTAGCTTATTTAGAAGCAACAAAATAGTGAGTGTAGTTACATTGTTGTAACAAATTTTGTAAAGAGTGATTTATAAACTCATTTGTGAGCGAGTGATCGGGTAGAGGCTTTGTAAGCGAGTGTTGCTTAAAAGCTCTATGTCTTTTCATTCGTGATACTCATAAAGTGAGGGGAAGATTAATCGGTCGATTAGCTCGATAGGATTTGTAATATCCGGAAGAAGATTTTTAGTGAAATACTCAGTAGTACCGAGGAGAGGACATAGGCCATTTTGCCGAACCTCTATAAATCTTGGTGTCAATCTCTTCCCTTAACTTGTACTTTACGCAACCTATATTATTGCTTATTTTCTTCCTTCCGTTTAGAACTTCTAGCATTTCATTAACGTTTATTAAACGCTTAAGCTTATAATTGCGAACAGTTGGGTTGTTAGTTGCCATTAAGTTTAATTAGGCGAAAAACGTTAAAAACCTTATTCACCCCCCTCTAAGGTTTAGCCGCACGGGCCAACACTTTCCATAATTGAGGGTAAATTATTGTTGCAATGAAATCGTGAGTATCAAAAGAAAATGTCAAAAACGTACAGGACCTTAATTGAAAATAACCCTATTAGAGAAAATCTACTTGATCTCCAATTTTATGATCCCACATGGATTTTAAGAAATTAGAATCCGTAGGATTAGGAAAACACTTTTTTAGTTTCTATAGAACGGAAGATAATTTCAAATCCATCACCTACTTTTTGATTTTTCTGTGATAGTCCCCCAAAATTCCTGGAACCGGGTTTGGGCATTGTGTTTGCTTTTTCTTCGGAAGAAGAATAAGAAAAAGAGCTGATTCATTTCATTTGATAGAAAGGATTTAAAAAAAAACTCCGGCTTTGCATATCGTTAATATGTTTGAGGATTCTTATTTCCTCATCCTTACCATGGCACCTGTTATATTGCCTTAGCGATTAAATGATTTGTAATGGGGACTGACCAGGAATGGTGACAAAACTATTTAACATACAAGGAAATTATCACTGGGTCTCACTTTTGTTATAAGTTTAAGCAAGATCTTTATATCAGAATGAGGATATTTTGTCCATATTGACTTGATTGGCTCGGGTTTGCCATTGCTGATTCAGGCATCTTTTAGACATGATCGGAATAGCAAGTTGAAATTAGATAGTCCTATTAAACGGACCAGTCTATTAGCTTTCCATAATTGAGGGTAAATTATTGTTGCAATGAAATCGTGAGTACCAAAAGAAAATGTCAAAAACATACGGGACCTTAATTGAAAATAACCCTATTAGAGAAAATCTACTTGATCTCCAATTTTATGATCCCACATGGATTTTAAGAAATTAGAGTCCGCAGGATTAGAAAAGCACTTTTTTAGTTTCTATAGAACGGAAGATAATTTCAAATCCATCACCTACTTTTTGATTTTTCTGTGATAGTCTCCCAAAATTTCTTGAACCGGGTCTGGACATTGTGTTTGCTTTTTCTTCGGAAGAAGAATAAGAAAAAGAGTCGATTCATTTCATTTGATAGAAAGAATTTAACAAAAAAACTACGGCTTTGCGTATCGTTAATATGTTTGAGGATTCTTATTTCGTCATCCTTACCCTGACACCTGTTATATTGCCTTAGCGATTAAATGATTTGTAATGGGGACTGATCAGGAACGATGACAAAACTATTTAACACACAAGCAAATTACCACTGAGTTTCACTTTTGTTATAAGTTTTAAGCAAGATCTTTATATCAGAATGAGGATATTTTATCCATATTGACTTGATTGGCTCGGGTTTGCCATTGCTGATTCAGGCATCTTTTAGACATGATCGGAATAGCAAGTTGAAATTAGATAGTCCTATTAAACGGACCGGTCTATTAGCTTTCCATAATTGAGGGTAAATTATTGTTGCAATGAAATCGTGAGTACCAAAAAAAAATGTCAAAAACGTACAGGACCTTAATTGAAAATAACCCTATTAGAGAAAATCTACTTGATCTCTAATTTTATGATCCCATATGGATTTTAAGAAATTAGAATCCGCTGATTAGGAAAACACTTTTTTTAGTTTCTATAGAACGGAAGATAATTTCAAATCCATCACCTACTTTTTGATTTTTCTGTGATAGTCCACCAAAATTAAACAACATATCTATTTGCTAAGCAGCATCAAAACACAAATAACTAAACGAATAACAAAATGTATCTTATTTAAAGTTAAATTGCAACAATGATTTAATAAATAGGTAAAAGTGAATGAAAAAATTCATCTAGGTAAGTAATTTGCACACTTCCGTTCAAATTCCCTATATGAGGAGAATAAGATGATTTTTTTTAGTATTTCCGCATTCTAGTTGAGTTTGTAGCAATATATGTTACTATGAGAGGAAGTGCAATATTTGTGAATAGAGGCTTAAACGATGAGGTAAATGTACATTGACATTAAGCCGAAAAATAGAGGGTTTTAAATGACACAAATGAAGTTTTGGGATGAAATTCAATCTTGGCAAGTAGAAACAATCTTTTTCCAAAATGTGGTTTGATTTGGTAATTTCTCACCCACACTTTGCCAAGTTATTTAAGGATTACTTTAAATGGACATTTCGACTCAAAATTTACTTGGTCCTGAAAGTTTCAATTAAGTGTAATAAGTCCCTACACTTTTTAAGAATTAGTATATAATTCAGTTTAATTTTTTTTTAAATATAATATATGTTTGTCGTATACCCGTAAGTACAAAATCTCTATGATTTTCATAGTAGCAGATGATATACTAAAAAGACGAGAAAATTACACTTTAATAAAATTTTGATTTGTCATACTCATTATTCAAAATCTTGATTTAGTGTACTGAATTTACTAATTAACTTGATTTAGTGTGCCGAACTTTCAAATTCTTGATTCAATGTATTGGATTTAGAAAATAAACTAAATTTCGAGTACTACAGTCAAATTTAATTGGTACACTAAATCAAATTTAATTGTTAAACTCGATAAATTAAATCAAGAATTTAAAACCTTAATTTACTAAATCAAGCTTTTTTTTTTGGCAAAGTTTATTAATTTTACTTACCTCAATAAAATTTACAATATAGTGATTTTTACAATTTGGGAAGACACGTGGATATTACTCGAAAGCCGTCTTTAAATAGAGGAGACCAAAACAAAAGATTAAACAGCCAAACAGACAATAACCCTAGAGACAGGAAGCACCAAATTGACGACTTTTAGGGGTTTAAAGACAGCTCGATATTCAGACAAAACCAGACAAATAATCCAATAATCCAATCGCAGCTCTAGCCATGAACACCACATCGTCCTATAAGGTAATTTCTGATTACTCTTCCTTCGCATATAATCACGAATTCAGTTCTCTCTAGATTTTATAGACAATCACAGTAAAAATCACTTTCTCTAATTGGGAATTATAGGCAGATCGTTTAAAAGCATTGATCCCCCAATTAATCCATTCATTCCAAGATAAATTACTTCCAAAAAAAATGGAAATTAATATGAGCATAATTTAATCGTAACACCTTCAAAAAGTAAGGGCACCGAAAATACAGATGATCCAGAGCTCGATCGTGACATAAGAGACATCTAACATCCAAAGAAAGACACTAAATCAATATTTTGAAATCTCGGTTCACTAGATCGGAATTTTATATAAAAATATAGGCACTAAAATGCAAGAAAAAACACACACACATATAATATTTCCATATGTAGTAGGACTAAATATATCATATTCTAAATTTGGACATTTTTTCTTATGTCCCTAATATAATTTTAAATTAATGGATTATTACCATAATTAGTCAGCCAAAAAAAAAAAAAACAAGATAGACACGTATGCGGTATCTCGGTCTAAAAATCTTTTTTTAAATCCAATTACATATATCCAATAATAGTAAAATCAAGTTTCCTATAAATATTATTCCACCATACTTTCATTTTATTTTTAGAAACTAGAAGATAACTCGTCTTCCGCAATAAAACCCTCAAAATCTTGTTTCTTAAGCTTTGTTCCTTTCTTGGTAAAAGCTTTAAAACCCAAACCTTTTTATTTTGTTTTTTTTATTTTATCTTGAAATACTTAAAGAAGTCAAGTGTATCAATATCACCTTTTTTTTTTTTTGGGTTTTTGTCAATTTTGAATTTGCAGATATTTGCTTAAAAGCTACCGTCAAGCAAGCAAGTTTTTTGCTAAAGATTCGAGCTTTTTAAGGTGGGTAATTTTTTCCTTTCCCTTATTGAATATTTGTTTATAATTTTGTAGTAGTACTAGTAGTTTTTGTTTTGTTTTTGTTTTGTTTTTGTTTTTGTTTTTTTTACTTATTTGCATGAGGTTTGGAGAATTCAGTTGAATATAATCGTTTATTCTTTTTGGAAGGTATATGAATATAATCTTTTTATAAATCTGTTTCTCGTATAATATTTCAATCAGAAACAAGATTATTTATTTGTTCTAATAGTCTTTCAAGGTGACTAGATTTTCAATTGTCCTTTTCTATAAAAAAAAATGATGCAGGATAGTCATATGAGCAGTCATTTTTACTTCTAAGAATTAATAACTTCCAATATTTTGATTGCTTACGCAGTTAATTTGATAGCCTGATAAGTCAATTTGACACAATGAACTGATTGAAAGATATCATTTTTGTTGCAAATTTGCGCAATGGACAGGGGCAGAACTGGTATTTGAAGGATGGGTGGGGTTGAATGCATGTTTATATTTTTCTGTAATTATGGGGGTGTTGAAAGTATATAATTGTCAACTTTTCAGCAAAATATATGAAAAAGTTTGATTTTTTCTCAATATGGGGATGCTGCATCCCTTTTAGCATTTTAACATATACCTAGTTCCTCCCCTGGCAATGGATAACAATAGGGAGATGATAGCAATGGAACAAAGTATCGTGAAGAGGGTGTTTGTAATGGGAAAAAAGGGAAATTTATTTAAATATAATTACGCCTATCCAAATGGTAGTATAAGTTTTCTATAAATAGAATTCGCCACAGTTTCATTATTTAGAAACTAGGAAGATAATTCGTTTTCCCCAATAAAACCAAGGGCTTGTTTGTTAAGCTTTATTCCGTTTCTTGGTAAAGCTTTAAACTGAACCTTTTGTGGTCTTTATCTCGAAATAGTTAAATGGATTAAGTGTATCACCTTTTTTTTTGTCAAGAACTTGCTAAAGGTTCGAGTTTTTTGAGTTGAGCAACATTTTACTTTTCCCTTCTTGTATATTTGTTTATAAATATGTAGCAGTACTAGTAGCTGTTTATTTATTTTTTACTTATTTGCATGAGATTTGGAGAATTAAGTTGAATATAATATTTTTCTCGTATATATATTTTGAATCAGAAACAAGACTATTTATTTATTCTAATAGCTGGAAGCCTGGAACCTAATAGGAGTAAGTTTCGTTGTTGTTACTTACCGGTAAAAAAAGTTTTCATTGTTGAGAGTTCTTTCAAGATAACGAGAATTTTCATTTCAGTATTTTTCTATAAAAATGTTGCAGGATAGTCATATGGGCAGTCGTTTTCAATTCTGAGAATTAATAACTTCCAATTTTTTGATTGCTAAATAGATTAGGCAGTTAATTTGATAGCCTGATAAGTCAATCTGACACAATGAACTGATTGGTGGATATCGTTTTTGTTGCAAATTTGCGCAATGGATAACAATAGGGAGATGATAGCAGCAAAAAGGGTATCGCGCAACGGGCGTCCAAAGGGTAAGGGAAAAAGGAAAATCGAGATTAAAGAGAGAGATGTTAAGGAGTCGAAATTCGTAACCTTTTCGAAAAGAAGAAAAGGGCTTTTTAGAAAAGCCGATTTTTTTAATTCCCTCACAGGTTACACCTATGCGGTTATTGTTTTTTCACCCATGGGTCGACTATTTTCCCATGGAAATCCTTCATTTGACGAGGTTTTCGGGAATTACCTCAACCATATGAAGGAAAAAGAAGCTAAAAGAAACGCGAAAAAAGATGCAAAAACAGCAGCAGAAAAAGAATTGGAGAGAGGTGATAATGAGACTTACCTTAAGCATATCAAGGAAAAAGAAGCTAAAAGAAACGTGAAAAAAGATGCAAAAGCAGAAGTGAAAATAGAACCAGAAAATGAATTGGAGAGGGGTGATAATGAGTTGGTAACTTGGTTAAGAGCTATACCATTAGAGGAGTATGATGATGTTGAAGAATTGGTTATGTTGAAGGAAAAATTACTCGAGTTTAAAGAAAAGGTGAGGGCAAAAATTTCTGGTGAAGTTAATTAGTTGACTGGTTGAATGAAAAAAATACTTAAGTTTAAAAAAAAAGGCGACGACCAAGATTGGTGACGAAGTACAGTTACTGACTGAAATATGGTATTTTTTTGCTACAGATTTCATAGTTTAACCAATTCTTATTGGTTTTTTCATTCTTAATTGCTTTTACAATAGGAATTCATATTTCTAAGAATTTTGTTCTTTCTATTTCATGAGAAAGCCAAGTGTTTTAGTTGAGACAGAAGAATGGATCAAGTATTTTTAGTATATCGATCAAAATGATGCATCTGTTTCATTCAAATATGCTTTTATACTCCTAGGTTTGCTCTCACTTGTTTTTCCTCGCTATAACGATAATGAAGGTCTTGTTTGGATTCACTTTCAGATCTCAGTTAACCTTGTAGAAAGTAGAAACCTTCAAATCTAATATATCCTTGGACGTTATGCAAATAATCGGGTTATTTTCTGAATAAAATAAAACAGACAAAAGGGTTGCCTTCTGTTATGGTATTTAAGGCTAGGAGTTTCGATTTTGCTCTCATTTGTGCAATTGTGGTTTGGTGACCCCTTCTCTGTTAAATGCTACACTTTGACTTGATCCTTATTTTTGTGTTTACTCTTTTTGGTGCGTCAAATGATTCACAGAATACTCTGCTGATGTGGTTTTACAAGTGTAGCCACATTGAAACACTTACCTGTCTTTTAGCTTTTGATGTGTCTCTGTGTATCAAGTTGAAGAATTATTATTTAGAAATGAAGATGGGGCATTTTTTTTTTAAATAATAACGATGAGGCTCCTCTCAGTGTTTCTGTAATCTAACCATAGAATTTTCGTACCGGGCATAGGGTATAGATGTTCAGAATATCCAGATAAAACTAATATAACTTGGAATGTGCTCACAAAATTTACACGTTTGATGTATGTGTTCTCATGCCTGAACCTTCAAAGCTCTTCTCTCGGACGGTGAACCATTGGAATGTTCGTCTAGCAATAGGTAGCCAAAGCCTCCAAATTCTTTCTTCTCTGGAGTTATTTTCCAAACTCGACATCTCCGTATTTTTATTGCTTCGTGCCCGGAAATCTTTGAACCTTGCCAATGATATTATCTCGGACCTTGACCTCTTCTCTGTTATCTAAGTAGTCCTGAGTTTATATTTTTGCTCCCTTCAATCATTAACGGAGACGAAAAGCACTGGAACCAGATAACCGATATTGTGTGATTTACTTTCACTATTTCGGACTCGAAAATCAACTTCCTCTCCATATCGTCCTTAGCATTAGAAGGTTGTTCATTCTTTGGTAAATTATCTTTCGGACTATTTGAATTGAATCACTTGCTAGACATGATGTTGAGCATCTCCGAGTTCAGAAACATCAAGTCTGAAGAGTTAAGATCGCTCCATCGCCTCTTATGAAAAATATCGGAAGCTATGATTTTGTGCTTCAGTTTATGGAACTTCTTTTCTAAATCGCTTTCCAAGGCTAAACAATCTTCGTTCCTCGATTTGGTTAATTTTTGAAAACTGTTTCCAGAATTGAATCTTGTTGGTCCATGTCTATCTTCCTCTCTTTTCACAAATAGCTCGAGATTCGGACTGTCCATGAGATTCGGAGCGCTTGTATTTCCATTGTATCTAAGACTACTTGTACAATGAAAACTCGTGAACTCTGTTGAATCAAATTTGTATCTACAGATAGGGCAGCTAGAGGGGCTTTCAAGCCATTCATCGATGCAAGTCATCTGGAAAGCATGTTTGCACTTTGGCAAAAGTCGAAGCAATTTACTATCCTCATATGTCGATAAACAAACGGAACATTCTAGTCCTTCTTTTGAACCCTTAAGCGAAAAAAACTTAAAGAAGGGGATTGATTCAATCACAGAACGATCAATCCCTGATGATCTAGACGTGGATCGGAGTAATTGATTAAAGTTGCTATGATGGTTTGATAGATCAGGTATATGTCTGTAAAAGTATTTCGAATATATATAAACGGAAAGTGTTACTAAAAGTAAAAAAAAGTACCACTAAAACAGGGGTGATGATGGCTACGGCCAGGCGAATTTGTTGGTATCCATTTAACGTTGTTGAGGTATTTTGAGCTTCGCTCGGGAAGATAAAGAGTAAAAACAGGATGAAAAGTTGTAAATAATTCGTATGATTGAAACACGACTGTCTTGTGATTCTTTTGGTTTTTATTTCAACATGATATCTGAATTGAACATAGTTGTTCGAACTCGTAAACATGTTTAACATTATGGCTATCACATGTTTAAGGACATGATCTATTGGAGAGACTGCCAATTACTTTGATTAACATATGTATAATATGTACAAAGATAAATAGTCAAATGGACTGCTAAAATCAATTTGGCCTGGGTAGAGATTATAGTCTTTCAAGTACTTTTTCTTTTTTGGATGGAGTCTTTAGTCCATCTCTAACGTCAAAAAACTGAAAAAGTTATTATATGGCATTAATGATACGGGCAATATTTAGTGCTTGATTTTTTCTCGCATGACAATAAATCATATGTACTGGCATTAATCACCGTTACAAAATTAAGGGACGATAACATAAAAAAAATAAGAAATTCTTAAAGCTGCTCAGCTCGCAGGATAGACAGGCCGCAGAATATTCTTTTTTGTACTTACGACTCCTGATCTACATTAGACCAACATTTTAATACCAAAAATAAGTGATGTTTGAGAACTAACTTTTAATCATCATATAAACTGCCTTTGGAAACTACAAAAATATCACGAGCGCGCTACTTTCGAGTCGGAGATAACACACCCATCAGTTTTATTTAACTGGAAAAAAATAATCTATTGAAGATGGGAAACTAGCTGCCTCGGAACTGGCCTAAGCACCCCTTCAGAAAGTTGATAGACTAGCCTGTACATTGAGAAAATTTGAGGACCTCTTTGCAGTCCCAACAGTCATTTGTTCTGTTATCAGTACAAAATGTATATAAAGAACCAAGTCTTCTTATCGAACAAAAGAACATGTTTGACAATTAACAGAAGGAAGTATTCTGTCAAAACTTGTGTCCCTCATCTCATGATATAGGACTGATAACATTTGGATTGCGGTGATCTCTTTCTGTTTATTTTCAACTCTATTACGATTCATATGCAAGGGCATTCTAAAGATGCATCAACAAACAGAAAATAGGATAAAAGACTGAATCTTACTTTCGCATTTGGCACAACAAATAAATAAAAATGAGAGTATCATCATGAATAATGTTGCTCATTATGATACATTGTTGCATTGCAAATAACTTTCAAACTATTTAGAATGGATGTCAATACCCCGAAAGAGTGTCTACTGTTATTATGTTACAACCAAGTGATGATAAAGTCAGCCAGCTTTAGACAGGTCATTTGGGATCTGTGACTGCTTTGAGCTTTTCCGGAGAAAATCTGACAACTTTGCACTTGCGGCTCGCCCTCGTTCTAGACATGACATATAATCTTCAACTGAACATGAAAATATAGAGAAAATAGAGAAAATAAGACGTCGCTTTAATTTTTAAGACCTAAAAGGTATAAAGGAAAAAGGGAAAAATAACACGCCTCTCCACATATTACAATATAACACAATGGTAAAAAAAACACCTGTACTTTTTTGCATAAAAAAATGCCAGGCATGAGGGTCTGTTAGAAGAACTAATACCACTACGCTCATTTCTACAACTTAAAAGACTTTTAGGTGAGTTTGATATCATGTTAGACTAAGCAGACCATACATGTAAAGTGATTTTCCAGCAGAACAAACTTTTCACAGAGTGAGCTCAGTGAGGATCGTCTACCCTTTTATTTTTGCCCCCTTCTACGCCCCTTGTTGTAATTACCCGAATCGTTTTTTCCAAAATAAGAATTGAGTTGTTTATAATTTAGAAATTTATACATTATAGCAATATATTTACTAAAAAACAAGTCATAATTTATTTCGCGCCGGGGGGTGGGGGTGGTACATAAATCAGAAAAAATGTTATTTAAATCTATAATAGGTTCATAATTAGTTAATATTCTCAAAACGCTTATTTAGATATTTATAAAGTCATATCAAGTTGTAGTTTCAGTCAATATGAACTTCTTGACTCCTTTTCCACATTAGGTGGTCCTTTTCAATGAAGAATAAGTTCAATTACAAGTCAATGTTTCCACTACATTACACAGTTGCACTATCAATTATGAAAAAACTGCCCCCAAAAATGAATTAATATTTCTCTGTACGCAGTGCTATAGTTTCTTTACTTAAGATGAGATAAAATTTTATTTTTCAAGGGCCTCGGTCTCTTTTGTTTCACACCTCATCTCCTCTAGTTTTACCTAACATCCACCTCTTTCCTTCCTCACCAAAAAAAAAAAATCTTCGTACATGGTTTAAACAATCACAACACCACCTTTGAAAAGTAACTAGTAAGATTAAGATAGACGAGTTTCAATATTGGTTCGGAATAGCAGCAACAGTGTCAAACTGAATAAAATACTCCAACTCAAAACAAAGTTCAAAAAAGTTGCAGCTTTTGTGATTCAAACCAGGGAGAAGTGGTCATAAAATCTTTTAAAACTAGCCTATGATCATTCTTTTGGATTAGAAGCTTCTTAAAGGTCAATAGGAACAATTTGAATACCTGACATTACACCATGTGTAACAGATGTAATAATCCCATGTTCGTTTGGCTCCCCTACATGTGATGATCCTTGTGGAAGAACAGAGGTAACTTTATTTGGGAAAACTAAATACACGAAAGCCTTCATAGTCTGTCATAATTATACAAGCTTTATTAGTAAATTGATTTTTCTTCATGATGACAAGTAAAAGAGTATGTCATGATTTTTCTTCATGCTTTATGAAGGAAAGCATCAGCTTTACAAAATTTACCGTACAACTTTACCAAAAAGTATATCCAAGTTACCAAAAGAAGTATCAAGGATAACTACTTCGCAGTTCTCCTACAACACTTAAATATCTAGAGAATTAAAGTGGATATCGAGGTAAACTGTTTACCCCAACAAAAAACCTTCTCAAGCTAAAAGCATGTTAAGCCTGAAGACATATAAACTCAGAATCATCAAATGCAGCAGTAACAATAGATTCAGTGGCGGAGCTAGGAGTCGAGAATGGGGTGCTGGAATTCCAACTTTAAATATGGGGGGTGCTAATCCACTATTTTCAAAAATTTAGATGTCAAATATATGCCGATTAGTAGGGTATTTAATAGTACGGGGTGGTTGTAGCCCCTGCCATCCCCTTCCTTACTCCTCCTCCCCTGAATAGATTAATAATCAACCCATATTCGGTGCACATGTAGCACCAATTAATAATTGAAATTCTACTCCACATGACTACATGAGATTATCTGAAAGTAAGATTTGCCTCCTAAGTATCTACCATAAATGGGAAATGGGATTTCTAATAGTACAACTAGTATAATAAACATAGCCGTGGAGAAAACTAATACTAAGTTATCCGAGTTTCAATTAAAAAACGGGCTCCCTATGCAAAATATGTTCCACAGAAAACATATTCTGCATCACAACATAATCATATAATATATATCATTATCTTTCAACACAATATTCACCCTAAAAATGGATGGATTTAATTCATACATACATCGGCAAGATTTGATTTCCACAAACACAAAGATAACTCATATACATAATTCGTGGTCCCTACATCAGTTACCAAAAGTTCTCCAAATGTTTCAGAATCTAATAAGGTGAAAGAAACTATTCCACAGCACGTGCATGTGACCAATTCACTTTAAGCCTGAGAGATGGCTACCACATCTCAAGAAGGCTGCAGGCATGCAAATTAGCCAAATGTATTTTAATATTACATTCGTATTCAAGATATTGTCAAGTTGGTTAAGTATTGTTTCTCCTAAAGCATCAAAATTCTAACAGTAAGATGAATGAACCTGCTCCTCTGATTTGTTTGGATCCAGTATAATATGTCCATTTCCTGCTAGACAACTGCATATCGCAACTGCAAAATAGAGTAAATACTAGATTAAATTAGTAAAAAAACATAAATTTTTGACGAAAGAAATATATGAAAGTATGGAGTTAGAATTTCAGCAACCAGCAAGATGCTTTAATGGAATTTTTGCATCTTCAAGGGCCGCACAAGCTGCATTTACAGCACATGGTAGAAGCTACACCAAGATGAGTCAAGAAGGTGCAAATTAACCAGTTAAAAAAAAGGCTTAAATTACTTTGGTATGCTCAACTAAATTAGTCATGTTCGAACATAGTACACTGCGACCATCGATAGATGCTGGGTAACAGGAACTTGTATAATATTAGTTAGAAAACATAAATAACGAAATGAAGATTTGTACGGTACACTCTTGGAAAGAAATTGATTCCTACCAGAGAGTAGAACAAAATTTAAAAAGAGAGGAGAAAAAGAACTTAACACTGAGTTCCCGGTAACCTGGGTATAGTTCAATCACCTTTTTCTCCATTACTATTGTTTTCTAGTGAATTCATGATTTTCTTTTCCTTAGTAGATTTCTCATTACTATTGTTTTCTCCATTACAAAGTGCATATACTTTTCCTCTTACTGCAAATATTTTCTGAAGAATCGTAATGTAATCTGGACCTTTTTGGTAGTTCCTGGTAACCTGGGTATAGTTCAATCACCTTTTTCTCCATTACTATTGTTTTCTAGTGAATTCATGATTTTCTTTTCCTTAGTAGACTTTCTCCATTACTGTAGTAATGCAGAAAAAGGTGATTGAACTATACCCAGGTTACCGGGAACTACCAAAAAAGTCTAGATTATACTACGATTCTTCAGAAAATATTTTCAGTAAGAGGAAAAGTATATGCACTTTGTGGTACATATTCAAAGCCAAAAGAACATGTAATGGGGCTTAAGAGTTATTTGCTATACCAAATTGACAAACGAAGATATATCTATGCTACCTTGAGCTGGATTAGATATAAGTTTCAGATAGATAAAACGAAAGGAAATAAAGTTTTTGTAAATAATGGGAAAAGGATACAGCGCCATCATCGTTGACAACCTGCAAAAACAGCACAAGTAGTAAGATAACTCACAACAAAATCACTACAACAATTAAACATTTGTAACAAAATGTAAAGATACTGTGAATCAGAAAAACCATCTAAGTATGGCAAGTTGACAAACATATCAACTTGAATTATGATAAAATACCTCGGATCCATCACCTGATAAGGGACAGATTCTGAAAAGACAATTTAACCAACCTGACAAGAGACCAGAATTGGCTCCCCAGATGTATGGACATAAACTCACAACATAAGTTAACTTAACATCTGTCTTTCAATATGTTATATTAAATGCCATTTCCTTAGTCTTGTACATTAGAGTAATCATAGTTGGACTGAACTGTTGGGTAAACACCAACAAATATATTATTACAAAGCCAAACACAGAGTGCAATTCTTCAAGCTACAAAACAGAAAACCTCACAAGTTTCTTGCTATTGTTCTACTTTGATGAGATGACCTGTGGTTCATAACTTCAAATAACTACCACAAATAACTACCATACATAAGTCAAAACTACAAGGAACTGTGACTGTTCCTTTTTTAATGTATCAGACCAATGAATCTTTGAAACTATGTGACCTCCTGACAACATGATGATTCCAATTTCCAAATCTATGGTAAGAAAAAAGCAAATGGTTTCTTGTGATGCCAAAGGCCAAGTTCAATGCGATGAGAACTTAAAGAAATAGATAACAAAAAGAAACAGTGATGTTTGATTGTAAATCCTCAAACTTGATTATTCCCAATTTTGTTTGTTCGAATTTTTGCTAGAATAAAAACTTTGTCAACATTTCACAGCATCACATTGTAATCTTAATTTTTTGAATCAGAAACATATTGGTAGAAAACTAAACAAGAAAATCAACAAATTTGTCAGGACAGATGTACAATAAAGCCAAAGGAAAAAAGAAAGCCACTAACACAGAAAAAACTTACAACCATTGTGAGACAATGATAAATCTACTGCACCTGAATAATGATTGAAGTAGTGGTACTCGGATTTACTGTCAAAAGGCATATGCTTTGCAGAGTCCTTTTCAAAATCATCTCATACTCTTTCTCCTGCTTACCTGTCATAACAAGAAATTGCTCAAACAGAGTGGCCAGAGCTATACGATAAAAATATATATATAGAACTTCTCAGTTTTCTTGTTATACCCAATAATCTTGCGGGGAAATTCAAAATCATAGAGCAGAGTGAGCACAATGCTTTAATACAGCTTAAATGTATGTCTAATTTGACACAATCAACATATAGCAGTAACAACAACCCTAATCCTCATAACACCAGATATCAACAAGTTCGTTTATTACCGCAAACAAAGTTAAAACAGAGGCCAAAAGACAATGAGATAACCCAAATAGTCACCCAAATTAACAAGGTAATCAAATAAGCTGCTTACTTACAACTAGAAATAATTTTAAAAAGAACAATATACATAAACAGGAAACAGATTGTGTATCCATATTCCATTCCCTGTATTTCTACTTCATCCACTGAATACTCTGTCGTAATTCACAAAGTTCTAAAATAAAATAGTACTGTATATAATATTTATTTTCCGGTAAGTGTGATATAAAAGTACATAATATTTATTTTAACATAAACTTACCAATCTGCCCTGTCTTAGGCTTCCAAACGACTTCGATGCAAGCCTTTTCAGGATTCTCATTCTTCTTGGTTCCGGCTTTCGGTCCGTAAACTGCTACCAAAACTTTTGTATCCCCTACAACCAAACTAATATTGGTTAAACCAAATAAAATAATGACTAAACAAGCACTAACACGCAAAGAAGACTAAATAACTTGGGCTTATTTTCTGCAGCTTTTAAGCAAATAACTTTCTAATTTTTGGCATGGAAAAAAGGTCTTCATTCAGATAAAAGCGTTTTCAAACCCTAAATCCAAAAAGACTCAACTTTTAGTTACTTTTATGACTAAATGCCATGAGTAAATTACTACCAGTATGCAGGGGCGGAGCAAGGATCCCAGAGAGGCTGAAACTCGTGTGGTCATTTTTTATTTCAATATTCGGGTGCTGAAAGGCCATAAGCAGTGATTTTTTTTTGTTAAAATGCATGGTGAAAAATTCAGTTTTATATTAAAATAGGGATGTAGAAGTCCCCTTCGCCCTGTTTCTAGCTCCTACTCGGGGGCGGAGCCTTTAAAAACAAAGGAGTGCAATCACAACCCTAGGAAATGCTATTTTTTCAATAAGGAATTTCGAAATAGTCTAAAAGCAATGAGTGTTGCAACCCCATACAAAATAACACTTTATAATTTGCAAGCTAACGCCTTAATGAGTGTTGCAACCCCATAATACATACTTTGTAATTAGCAGGTTAAAGCCTTAATATGCGAAAGTTGCTTGTATAACCAGAAAGCATAATGCTTTAGAAGTATATAGAGACATAGAGTTGCATATAAAGGGGCCGGTTATACGAGCATATAGTGTGACATGGATTTTGACAGACTAATCCTAACCCTAAAAAATAAAGGGTCAAGATTGAATCCTTTTAACTCAAATAAGAAAAACCTATCACCTCCTATAACTCAATATAGTTCTATCTTTTTCTCTCCTATATCTATACATATATCTATACATATGTATGTATGTATATGGAAAACGATACACATACATCGCCTAAAAACATCAATCCTAAACATGAAATTCTAAGAAATTAATACGACAGTGGAGATTTTAAGTTATCAATTTTAATTTATACTAGTATATTAAAAATCAAATGGGTAAGACCATTTTTCCATATAACCGGAACCCATGTATAAAATAATAAATAGACAAGGTTTATATATATATATATATTGAATAAACCTTGAGACCAAGTGGCAGAGCCGTGGGCACGGTTAAGAACATTGCGAGAGCAAGCGAGAGGTCTCAGCTGGTTCGCCGTACGCCCATCCGGTCTATCTATCTCCATTTTCTCTTCCCTTTCTCTCTCTCTCTCTCTATATATATATATATATGTATATATCTATGTGTATGAATTAGCAAGTTAATTTTGGAGTGGTTCTCGAAGAGAGAGAGAGAGAGAGAGAGAGAGGTGGTAGTGAAAGAAAGGGTTTTACCTTAGCACAGGTTTTATGCTCCTTCAAACTACTAACTTTTATTAATTTTCCTTTGGTCCCAACAAAATTATAGTATTCTTTTTATGTACTTCTAAAGTTATACACCCCCTCCCATACAAACAATACTTGCTTGGGGTGATGAGTTCGGTCCGATTCGGTTTTTGATAAAACCGAAATCGAATAGATTTTTTTTGGTTTTCGGTATTTTTATTTTTTGAACCTAATCGAACTGGTTTGTTTCTGTCCGGTTTCGGTCTTTCGATTTTTCGTAGGTGTTTCGGTCTTATTTTTGGTTTTTCGGTCTTTTTCGGTTTTTTCCGGTTTTTCGGTCCGTTTTTATTGTAACCGAAACCGACCCGAAAAAGTTTTGGTTTTTCGGTTTTGATCTTTTTTCGGTTCAGTTTTTGAGGTTTTCGCCCAACCCTACTTGCTTGAATGTATTATTTTAGTGGGATAATAGTATCAGTGTTTTAAAAGACGTGGCTATACGTAAATTATATAGTGGCGGTTCCGTCTAGAAGCCTAATAGATTTGGTGGAATTAAGCGGATTATGCGGTGATTAAGCGAATTAGACGGGGATTAAGCGCTAGACGGTCAATTTCCGCCTGAAGTCTGCATTGCCCATTTTAGAACATTGGATAATACTATAAGTCCAATGGGTCCACATATACAACGTTTGGTTACGAAATACGTGTATACTGTATATATAATACAAGTTGGGGTGATAGTGTTTAGAAATCACAATCCACGCCTCGTAACCTTAGTTTTACGGCTGACACTATTGCATCTCTATCTCTCCCTATGTATTCTCAATAGAAACAAACTCACAATTATAATTTATACGTGCATTCATTACACATCCGTTCTCATCTCTCTCGTAAACATCAATACTTACACAAAATTAATACACACACCGGCCCATCAAGCCGTTCTCATCATCAATACACACACGAAAATCAATAAATGTTCTCATCTTCAATACACATACGAAAATCAATAAATGTTGCTTATAGTTAGTTAGACTAATAAATATGGACATCAATTTTCAGATATACACTTAAAATAGTAATCGCTAATTTACAATGAACAATGCTCAATAATTAGGGGCATTTGAGGAAACTATTTATTAAAAAATCAAACCGAACTATTATTTTGAAACGGAGTCAAAAATCTAAGTAAACTGTTATGGACGAATGGAGTAAGTATTAATGCAATTATAAGTTTTCTTTTAGTTTGTTTGGTAAAACTTTTGAAAACAAGTAGGGAGTGATGACAAATAATTGATACTAGTATTAGAGCACTCACGGGTGGTGTTCTATTGGTCCATATACTAACTATAATGCATTTGTTCACAAAAAAGAAGTGACACAACCCTTTTGTACACAACATCTATCATAACAAATATATATGGTCAAATACATTTTATCTACAGTGTTTTTGCTACATAGAAAATCACTGTTCACAATTTGGATGTTGTACATTTCATTTATTCACTTTTGTTTTTTTAGTCTTTGTCAAAAGCATTAGTAGTTTATTACACTGAAACAACGAAATCAATATGGTTTTATTGAAAAATTATAATTATGGTAAAAAAAATTAGTCATGATATTTTACTTAGTAAATTAAACATTCAATTCCCTAGTATGATTTTGAAAAAATAGCGATTTTTGTTTGTTTGTTTATAAAATATACCTACAACAAGGGTATTTATGGGCTTATAATTTTATTTTATTTTTGGAAGGGTGATATTTTATCATATTTTTAACTATTAATAAGAGAATATGTATTTTAGATAATATGCTATTGGGATTAAATTGTATTTTAGATAATCTAATGTAGATAAATTTATTATAAAAAATCTATAAAATAGAATTTTAATTTTAATTTTGTAAAATAGATAATGGTAATTGATAGATAAGCTGATGTGAATGCTCTTAGTGTTGACTTATTTTTTTAAAAAAACTAATCAATTAAAATTATATATATACTTTTTTTTATCTAAAAAAACACAAATAATTATATTTTTTGGTGTCAACTAAATGACATTTTCTATTTGTACTTATAATTAAAAAGTAAAATTAAGAAACAATACCATTATAAAATTTATTACTCCAAATTTACAATACTAACAAATTTAACCTACTTTTAGATCACTAGATTAAAATGTACGTCAAATACCATACAATACTTAGAAAGGATCATCGACGACTCTTAACACAAGGAATAAGGAATGGTAAAGTATCATACCTTAGTAAAAGCTATGAATGAGCCACCTTAACCTACTAGTCTACTACTCGTTGTGAAGTCATATGATAAAGACTATATGCTTAACCTTTTAAATTTAATTTCGGCTATTTAAATACGAAAATTTGGTAGTTTAGAGTTACACATTATGTTTGAAGCGGAAAATTATTCAAGGACGACGAGAGTCTTACTATTATTTAAGTGCATATGGTCTTATAAGGTCTTTAAACAACTATTTACAAAATAACCACACAAAAAAACAATATTTACAAAACAAAACAAAGAAAACACACGTTATAACTCAAATAAAAAGAAACTGCTCTTTAAACTATCAAACAGCCCCACTTTCAAACTCATTTAAACATTCCACATATATAACTCTTGTTTCTCTCTCTCACTTTCTCCCTTTATTCAATTGATCTGGATTTAATATTTTTTTCATTCACGGATGCATTAATTTGTTATTGATAAGATGGTCTTCTAATGTATGAATTCTATTTTATCTTTATACATCGCTTTCAATTGTTATAGCGTTAAATCGAACCACGCGTTACAACACATATCGTGTGGACACACCCGCTAGTATGATTTATGTACAGACCCGGTTTAAAAAGAGTCAAGTAGCTTGAATTTTAGACTCAGTCTCCGTTCATAAGAAAGCTTGCAAGGCTCAAGCATAAAGTTAAAGACGAGACCAAGAATTGTAAATAAGAGATCCGATATTCTATATAATATTTTTTCATACATTATGCTATATGAGTTTTTTTTTCCGTTTGACTAATTTTTTTTTTTTTTGAAGATTTTGATCAAAATAAATAATTTTATATTTTATTTTATCATAACCTTTATAATTATTTAAAAAAAAAAAAACTTAACTAACATCTATCCATCCATAAAGGTAGTTAAACTGCTTTTACCACCATCTGAAAGATCCACCTTTCTTTTATCTAAAATTGGTAATAACCATTTCTTACATAAAAGGCTTCAGTCACATCTCTGTCTTTACTTACAGACAAGTTAGTTACAACTTACAAGTGAATCTAAAACCAACATAGATCATATTTAATATTTATATATCCCCATTGAAACTTAAATAGATCACAGATCAATATATAGAAAGAAAGAAAGAAAAGATATATAAAATGGGTGGTGAGGCCAAATCCACAGTTGCTAAGGTCAAGCCAATAAACCAAGATGGTTCATCCTCATCTAAGCCAAGATCTGATTCATTGTCAATTTATAAAAAAAAGAATTCTGATCAGACACCAAATAAAACCAAATTTACCACAACTGTCACCAAAACTGAGGTACCCCATCTCTTTAAACTATGTGTGTGTGTTTTTTTTTCTTAATTTTGATTACTATTGTATTATTCGTATATATGCCGCTTGTTCTTGTAGCTTTTACTAAGTTTTCATTGTTTTATAGTATTGGATATATGGGTCTTATAGGCTGTGTTAAATTTTTTAGCTTATGTGACATGTTTTGTTGCAGCTGGATCTTTTGAGATTGAGAAAAATCTTATAGCATTTTGAATATCGGGAACGAAAAAGGTCAAGCTTTTAGTCTGAGGAATCATATGTAAACTTGATATTAAGCGGAAAGGAAAAATAGCTGAACCTAAAACTTGCAGCCAAACAATTTTTGGGTAATTGACGTTTCGAGTGTCATTTATTGCACCAAATTTAGTTTTTTCTAAAGTTTATCGGTATTTTAGCCATGGCTTTGGTGTTTTTATTCTTGTGACCAAACAATAAAGATGCGCTCGGGGGATGAACTAGTGCTAAAGAGGCTACAACCTCCGGAATATTGAGAAAAAACGTGGTTTTCAATCTCTACATTGAATTTTAACGAAAGCGCGCATGTCAATTATAGCCTTTTTCCTCTGCATAATAACTAAAAGAATACCCACATGAAACTTAGCCCACCGCCCACGAACAGATCATATTTGTTAGGTTACAGGTTTGTCAGATTCACAGATTTTGTGACCGCCCTAATCACTCGTAGATTTTCTCTGAGTATTTGTGTTTTTTTTCCATTTAGGTGTACGTTAAAGCCTAATTTGGTTTGTTCAACTGAAGGTAAAAGCTTCATCAAGTTCATCAAAAAGCATGAAGAAAACAACTACGATTAAAAAAAGGGAGAAGAAGGTTTACAGCTTGCCAGGGCAGAAGTTTGATGTTCCTGAAGAGGTATATTAAAATAGATTGATTATATGCATACCATGGCTTAATGTTGACAAATTTTGTAGCTAACCTTTCATTAAAATATTTGGCTTCATTCCCAGAGAGAGCCCCTAAGGATATTTTACGAGTCGCTATCAAAGCAGATACCTTCGAGTGAAATGGCTCAGTTTTGGTGAGCTTTTACCGTCTTGTTTCTTTAATTGTATTAAGAATATAATGTTATGCCTTGTTTTTACTGCTGCTTTTCAGCAAATAAGCTTTTGCTTATTTCAGAATGAGAAATTGTTCTGTTCAGTTTGCTTAAAGTTTCTTGCTTTTCAGGCTTAGAAAAAGCTTAAATAACCTCAACCTCTTGCCTCGCAAAACCAAATTCATTAAAAGTAATAAATAAGCATAATCTGAGCTTCAGAGGGCAACCGAAAATTCCTTAATCTATTAAACATGTTATAACTGAGGTGTGGGGTTAACTTTATTATGAGTTACAATTTTTACCTTTCCTTGAATCAGTTCTTACTAGCCAGTTTATGATTTAAGATTTCTGTTTCTTATTTCTAATTTTATCTTTCATGGCTGAATGAATCCATTAGTGGTTCAAAATGCCTAAGTTCATGTTTGGTTATTTATGTATTGCTAACTGATTCTTTTCTTATTTTCTAAAAACCAAGTTGCTAAAACTGTTGCAAGAGTATCATGGAGTAGTTACTAATAAGAAGCCTCTAGCATGTCCAAAAATGGAGATAGTTGAGACTTTAGCAAGTGTGGTGACATTTTTTGGCCTAGTTGACCTTTAATTTAGAAGACATAGCAATAGAACCCTGTTAGATTCAAGAGCCACATGCCTACGTTTCATGAGATCGCTATCTAAGGAAGGCCTTCTTTTGTTTCATTTCTATGTTAGTATTTTTTACAATAAAAGGGCAGGCTTTATGGTCATAAATGGTCCTGTAACTGTGTCTGAAAACTCTGAACATATCTATATTAACCACACGATATGCCCAACCATGTTAACTTATCTGAGAGCTACCGAGTTGGCAGCAAAACAATCCAGATGGTTTACCTTAACGGCTTAACCACATTCTGAAATAATTTGGTTAAAGTAGACCCACTCAGGCCATGTTTCGTTGCAGCTTTTAAGCTAAACTTTTCTGTTGTTTGGCTTGAATTTGGAATGCATTACTTTGATCAGATCAAAAGAAAAGGTGTATTCTTTTTGGCCTGAAAGTGCTAGAAGATTTAAGCTGAATGAAACCACATCTTTATCTCTTAGAGCTACACCCAAACAACCCCTTAGTTGCAAACTCACAGAGTCTGAAGTCTTAACTCATTATGAATGGCTTTTATTTTGGGGACTTCATTGTACAATACACACATATATAAGAGGATAAGTAGAACAAATAACAGTAAAAGTTATGCATTAAAAACAGATGATTACTGTTGATCAAACTGCGGTCGGTGTGGTTCTTCTTTGGAGTCTCTTCAATTATACAAATATTCCTAAAACATATCGCTCTTTTAGAAAATTTGTCTAGTGGATGGTACCCCGAGCAAGTTATCAGGCTTTAATCTTTATTTCTCAGCGATCTTCCATTTTTGTGGGCCCAAGTTCTATGAGGTTTTACTTAACCATATAGAAAATTGCCATGTTACTTCTTGGAATTTCTGATGCTCTTTTGTTGATTCAATCTATTCAAAAGTCCCCACCCTTGGTCCATTTATAATGTGCGAAAAATAATAATAAGCTCCAGGATAGTTAACATGCCACCATCGTTTTTGAAAGAAAATATCCACTTTTTGCCTTTTCTTTTAGGTCGAGAGACTGTGGTTCTTTGACTTTTCTTACCCCCTAGTATATTCTTTTGGTTACCCACTTACCCTTGCTGCATTCTCGCTCCCTTATCTGAATTGGGCTTATTTCATGGAAAGAGGTATCTAAGAAAAATTGTTTGCTTTTCCTTGAGTAGGTTATAGCACATACACCGACACAGATCATCATGGTATTTAAGTAATATTCTATTTAATTTTATTGCATGAGGCATGTTCTTATGGTTGATCAGATGCAATAACATTGATATTTTAAGACCTTAACGGTGCTCAAAAGTTTCAAGTGGAGATGTTTCCTTTAACTTTGAGAAAATTTAATTCTTTGAATAGTTCAGGTACAATCTGTCAAAATAATCGTAAAGAACATTTGATCATATAATAAATGATGCAATTGCATTCACAACCATCTATGGACTTATGGATGGCTTTTTTGGGATTATTGCAGATTCCTTTTTTTACTGCATCTGAGACAGAATTGTGGTTCATCCAGCTTAAAATTCTTAGCCACTTTAAAGCTGACCAACCAAATGTACTCAACTTCTATAACAACTAAACAAAATAGCTAAGCTTAAAAATGGAGTCTTTCTTATGCCTTAATTTCTAGGTTTCTCTATTCTGTTATTGGCAAAGCTAAAGTATTTTGAGAGAGAGATTCTCATATAAAGACTTCTTTGAAAAGAGAAAATTTACTTATTAAAAAATAAATTGCACAAAGCAGGTTAATGGAGCATGGCATGTTGTCACCCGAAAAAGCAAAAAAGGCTTATGAAAGAAAACAAACTCGGCAAAAGCAGCTTAGGATGGGAACACCAGTAAAATCTCAGCCACCACCACGAAATAAGCCCGAGAGCTCAATTAAACAGCAACAGGTGTCGAAGAATGGGGATTCAAAACCAAAGAAAAGAATAATAAATGACAGCGATGATGACGACGACTTTATATTGAGCCCAAAGAGGAGGAAAGGGTAACAAGGAAATTAGTCTTTACCATGTTTGTATTGATCATGTAATTTTCTAATTTTCTTTTTCGCTTTTTACTCAAGAGTTAATAATTATAGTAACAATGAGGCAAGTCACTGAACCTTCGCTGAGACTCCTTTTTCTCTTTTCTATTCTGTTAAATATAGTAATATTTGAAACAAATATAAGGGTATATTGAATTTGAATTGTTATTATCTCTGGTTCTTCTCTCTGTACATTGTAGTTGTGCTTCTAATCAAGTGACCAGTATTGCTGTTACTGAAGAATTCATTAGTTCCCTTAGAACAAACGCATCGCATAAGTAATCTTTAACCATTTTCTTAAAACTAACATATTTTATATCTTTTAAGAAACCGTGTACATTTTCACAAAATTTCAGTTTAGTTATTAATTTACTTATAATAACCCCTACATTATTTATTTTTATTTGTTTATTATCATTTAATAATCATAACAATATTCCAACCATAAAAATGTGAACCCCATGATAGTTTCTTACTATTATATTCATCAATTAAATCACATGCATTACTCATATATAAACTGAATTTTGTGTTTCCTGAAATATAGAAAATTTATAGGGCTCATAATGCATGCCACTTTTTATATCATAATTATCAAATTTTAGGAAGAAGTATGTTTTGAGGTATCAGATGTGGATGCTCTTGTTATGTAACAGAAAAGTATGAGAATGCTATGTCGCTTTTAAACCAATGCCGAACATTGTTCTAGAGGTGCTTTAAAAGCAACTTTATCTTGCAACCAAAATGATTGCTGGTATACGCTTTGTCATAACAATCATAAAAAGATCAGGAACAAGTATAGTTTTTTTTTTCTCTTTTGGTAAAATAAGTATGCTATTATGTTATTGCTCACTTGCTTTTACTACATCGTATCCCTGAAAACTGGGCTTCAATGTCAGGTGAACTGATACTTTTCGACAATTTATTAGAATTGCTTCAAGATTTAGCATAAAATACAAGCTAATAATGCATCCACTGAGAAATTACTTAAGAGAATTAGTTATAATAAGGTACTGCAAAAATATGTCTCAAGTAGGTCTGAAACCAACATAATTGTAGAAAAATCTGAATGTATTTATACTAAATTCTTTCAAGATTTTACCAATCAGTGAATTTTTTGCTGACTTTGGTTATTGTTGTCAATCAATTGCGTTGGTTTCTATTTTTTCATTAAGCCGGGACTACATTTATGCTGAACATAACCAAACCGTTAAGAACTTTAATAAATTTATTTTCTTTGAAACGAATTCAGTTGTTTTGAAAACGCATATGTTTAACAATCGATATGGCTGAAGGCCCAAAAAAACTTGAATACTCATTAATATTTTCACAACAGAACTAAAGAGTACTGTGATCAAGTTAATAAATCATGCTATATTGTCAGACGAGACATGATAGGGAACATTCATGCACACTGTATCCTTGAGCTGCAAGTTATTTCTCTTGAGGGGTCACTTAGCTAACATTTGGAAATGCAAGTTTTCATCTTCATGCATGTTGATACTTGATAGTGTAGCTGCATGTGTAGGAAGTCCTTCACAGGGAAATAAGATCTTACATGTATTGTTCTCGTTAAAAAGCAACTGCAATTTCTTGTGCAAATCGTCTTTAGAAGCAAAGCATGTATCTGAGATTCTGAATACATGAATTTTTTTGAAACAATTACTTAGAGATTAATTACTACTAATCATCTATATATAGTACAATTACTGTAATGAATTATGTATTTAAAACTCAAATCTGATTACAACCTAACTCAATTCAGTTCTTAAAGTCCAAAATAGAGTAGATTTTCTTCAATCAACATACAAGTTTTACAATCGAGATTGGCGATACTCTCCTTTCCCTATCCTCCCTTCGTAAGAATGTATGGCTTTTCTCAATCGTCTTAACGAAAGTAGGAAGTACGAGTTAGGCTTCTCTCAAGCCTCATCTTACCACCTCCATCCTTTCTTCCATTGCTTCTGATGGGCATGAAGAATCCACTACTTCCGAAAAGATAAGATTCTATGGTGCTACAAATACGCTGACACTAGTCATCTATCGCCCAACTGCCCAAGCCAAGTCACTCGATCGCCTTTTCTATCGTTGTTGCATCTTCAAATTTTTAATAGCCCATCTCAATGTTTCTGACACTCTGCTTACGGGGCATACCTTCTTTCAAGCTTCTTTTCCCTTCTCGTCTTCTGTTTATGAACCTATATTGTTCGTCTCTAGCCACTCTTCCTCTTTCAAAGCTCCCTCACATATGAGAAATAGGAAAGCCGACAAATTGCTTAGTCAGGCAAAACTAAACAAAATAAAATAAGTCGATCACCGTCACTTTTGTGTCAACACAATATTAACACTTAAGCCAACTAAGTCGAAAACAGTATCACTTTCACCTCAATGACATATATATATATGCTTATTATCTATCTATAAAATTAAGCACAACCAAACAATGCTTAAAATTAAGTCAATCATCATCACCTTCGTATATCGGGTTGGTATGTTTTGGATGCATGCATATATGAACGGTTTGGTTTGGTTCCGAAATTTTCAATCTGTTACGTGTTTGTCGGAGGATTAACAGCATGTTTGGTTTGGTTCCGAAAAAACAGCCTATGCATAGATGATAGATCGTATAATAGAATGTTTCTGAAAAACAGCATATAATATAGTACACAGTTTGAAATACAATACATTCTCTTGAAACATTAGTCTGTTTTAAAAAATAGTCTACTGGGAAAATTGTACGTTCTGTAATGTGTTTTTGTGTTCATCAGGATGTTTAAAAACAGTTTAAAGGGAAAATTGTTTATTATTTTTTTTGGTTCCTTTTTGTGTTTATTAGAGTTTTTTCAAAGATTTTAATTCAAAAATGTGTATTATGAGTAATTTTGTCAATGCAATTTTTTCATTACATATTAGACTCTTTTCATCCTTATGTTTTTTTTTATTAATTTTTGGCATTGGTTTATTATTTTTAGCTTTTTTCTCTAGTAAAAATAACTCTATGATAAAATTTAAATGGAATGAAAAACGTTAAACATACCAAATACCATTTGCGTAAATTTTGGTATGTAATATATCACATTTTCCATTTGTTAGGTCTTTTTCAATATAAGGTTGAACGATGACTATGAAAAAGTTAATCAAACTAATAAGCCAAAAGTCATTTTTTCTATTGCGTAAAATACAAATGCCGTGTCACATAAGTCAAAAGTCACTTTTCTCTAAGAGCATTTGTAGCAGCTTTTCTATACGGGGTCTATTTGCTGTTATACAATTTGATTATACAAAATGACACATGCACCAACACATTTACAGAATTGCTATCTTAAATATTTTCATAAAATCTCTACAGTGTTTTTGTAAGGTCCAAAATTAATGTAGCTTTTTGTATAGACATTCACATTCTCTCCTCACTCATGTATTAATCTATATTGAAACGTTATCCCTTCTTTTTGTTTTTCATGTTTTTTCAAACACGTAAATAAATTAGCACCGGTGAAACATGAATTCACTCTAAATAACTTTTAGTCATTCCCTTCTTCTGCTTTTTATAATAATTTTTTGATAGAAATTTTAAATAACACTACAAAATAATATCTGATTTATTGAGAGTCAAAAGTTATCACAAGCCTGTCGCTAATTTAAAAAGCTGTCACAAATCTGTCGCAAATTGACTAAACTGTCACAACGCCGTCACAAAAACCGTCGCTAATAAGCTCGTAACAAAAAATGCCGTCACTAATCCCGTCGTTATTTTGGTATTTTTTTGTAGTGTAAATTTTTATTTATTTCAAGACTTTGATAAGTGAGCCTTATGATAAAATGAAGCAACACAACTTATAACACATGAAATTGTATAGTTTTCCATTATTAATTATAAGAAGCTTTATATTAGTTTTTTTTCCCCTATTTTAAAATTTTGAATTTACTTAATTGACCTTTTCCCTCAAATTGGCTATAACTCTTTATTTTCCATAATTTAATAAATTATAGTGATCAATTGTTGATTCTTTTGTTCTTGTACTATTGTTGACATTATTCTTTTAGTTTTCATTAAAAATATGAAACATATTTTTTTAGCGAAGTTGTATTTTAGAAAATCTGCTGGAGAGAAAATATGTAAACTATAGTATGCATTTTAGAAAATCTGCCGGAAAGAATTGTATTATAAAGAAACTGTATAATAGAAATTAGTGTAAAAATCTATATTATAGACAATAATTATACAAAATCAGCCGTGAATGCTCTTGTCATAGTAAATGTAATGGTCATTTCTTAATATTATTCAAAAAACGACAAATATTTCACCTATTTTTCAAAAGTTGTGACATATATATAGATTAATGTTCCTTCAATTGACCTAAACAATGTTAACAAAACTGTCCTTTTAGATGCCAAATTTTATGATGTCGTGATTTTGACTGTTTTCTTTGGAAAGTAAATATCTAACTACAGACAAAACCGAACTTTAGCATGCCAAAGCTTCTCCACATAAGAATCTTACGAGTTGATCCTACTAGGGTTTTATTCTGTTTTCATTTGGCTCGTAAATTGTTGCAGTTTCACAATATACACGATATCATGACTAATATTTGAAAATGAAAGATATAACCAACCTCTAATTGAACTACAACATAAGAGTTTCTAGAAATTAAAATAGTAGGAGAAAATTATCTAAAACAAAATAAACGGCTCTCGACAGATTTGCATAATTATATCATCGAGGCAAATAATGAAAAAAGTAACTCATATCAAACAAGTGTTACAGTTGCAACTAAATAAAAAGAAGTGAGTTTATAATTAACGGCAGTAATTTCCCAAAAGATTCACTATATCTTGAAATGGTTAATGATTATACTATCTTTATCATAGTAGAAAATATATTTTTATATTATATCTATACCCAACAGGTTTTATCAATCTGGATGGATTTACGGTTTGATTTCAACGGGTCAACAGAGATTAATGTATTTGGTATGCGCATGATTTTGATTTGTTAAACCTAGCCGAGTACATTAAGAACGATTTTAGATTTTTTGAACCTAAGCGCCTAGACCATATGTGTTAAAATCCCAAACCAGACCAACCCTCGGGTTCGTGGGTACACAGTTTTTTGTATACCCCTAGTCCTTACGTATATCCGTCGGGTTTTTGAGATTATAACGACGATTAGTTGTTTACTAAGAAATTGTTTTTCCCTTAAAAAAAATACTTTATTTGAAGTAAAAGAATTTTGTAATAGTTTTTTTTTTCAATTAATAACCTTTAGTTTGGATATAAATCGTTCCATAGGCGTCACATTTCAAACCCTGCTGGTGATTGGGGTCTAAACTACTTGAAACGACGATCGTACTCATAAACTAGACACTCACATAAAATATGACTTGCAAGTAGCATTAAGTTGAACAATTTTCAACTTTTCTATCGTCAATCTCTTTTCGTTAACAGTATAACCGGATCTTCTAGGCAATGGCGGATCTTGCCATCTAAACCATGCATATAGCGAAAATCATAAGTTGAAAATGTAATAAGTTATGTGTTCTAATACTATATTACCAAATTCGACATTAGCAGTTTTAAAAGATACAATTTTGACATTCAAGGCATTAATGATGCATCAATATTAACATATAAGATATGACTTAAAAAATGGAAAATGTCTAAGACATTTATTTTTTTTATTCACAAGATTCACAGTCCAATATTTCAATTTTCACAAGTTCACACTGTTCTAAAAAATTCACTTTAATTGCGCAATTGCTTGTAGTAATTAATTTGTAACTTTATCACACACACAAATGTGTGTCTATTGAGCATAAAAAAAGTAAGATTGCTCAAAAAGTTTAAAAAAACATTAAGATAGATAGAAAGGGAAAAAAAATAAGATTTTAAAATGCAAAAAATCGGAAAAGCTAAAAATAAAATAAAAATAAAAATGAATTTTAAATATGAAAATAACTAGAAAAAAAAAACAGAAAACCCCCAAAAGGCCAAAAACATCCTAAGGGAGAGAAGGCGAAAAAAATCAAATAAATATATAAGTAGAAAAATATTAAAAGAACGAGAAAAATGGGAAGTAAAAAATGCAATAAAAAAACTCTAAAAGGTCAAAAATTATATATATATAAAAAAAATCCACAAAAACATTGGAAAAGCAGAAAGTTAAATAAATGTAGAAAATTCAAAAAAATAAAAAATTATAATGAATTTATTCTCTTCTTAAATTTAAAGTAACATTTCATTTAATTTGGTTACTATTAAGTCAACGATTGTCCAAATTTAGGAGAGATATAGATAGAATTTAATTAGATGGTTATGTTTGGGGTTAATTATATCCTGATATCATTAACTATTTTCTAATTTTGTTTTTATATCATTATCTTTCACTTTTTATTTTTAGTAGCATAAACAAAGATAGCGTTTTCATTTTATACCATGATATCTTTAAATTGGATGCAAAGTGACATGTGCACGACATATGCCTATATCTCCATTGTTTTGCTATCATGCTCTTTACATATTAATCGTGAATTTACCAAACCACTATATCTTCATTAAAACTATTAAAAAATTAGAAAGATGAAAGTGAATAGGGATAATTAATATATAGTAATATGGGAATGATGGATAGATATCATGAAAAACATTTAAGTTAACATTACAATCTTAACGGTCAGTTGTAAGGGCTAGATTTAAAAGCTTAATCCCATGAAACTGTTTTTATAGAAGTTCATTGACAACAACGGCTTTATGAACCAATTTTATTCTTATAAAATTGGAGCCTCTAAATATTAAGCGCCTCATATTTCTCTGTGTAATACATTAGAATTTATAACTACTACTATTAATTTTAAGGTTAAAAATTGTTATCCATTACAAACACTCATGTATTGCCCATGAACTGCATATCATCAATACAAAATTCTAGTGCTTCTCACTTTTTAATGAGTTTTTCTAAATTTGTGCATTAACTAATCTAATCATTACATACTAACAAAATTATAATTTCAGTTTAAGTTATATGTAGTGATTTTCTTCTCATTTATTCATTTAATTTTTGTCTCGTCTCAACAATTCAGTTCTATGTTCGGTTTGTTTTGTACCATCATTTTTGATGAAAATTTTAATCACGTAAAAATAAATAAAGTAATGATGCAAAAATTCAAACACATATCGACTGTAAACAGAATGTGATATCTTGGAAGGAATACATGAGTATTATTTTTAAAGTGAGGCTAATATTTAATAAGTACTTTTGGAGTTCGATTTGCGTCTCCGAAAGGCTGGATACGACACTGTTCATTGATATCTTCTTTTTCTAAAACAAACCGACATCGATTCTTGAATAATCCACACTACTTCTCCTTCTATTGAGTTAGCAAACTAAAATAAATACAAACACCCAGTAGTTAATCAGAGTTAACGCTAAAAGTTTTTAGAATAAATACTCCATCTGTGTTAATGGATACAGTGCAGCCTCTGCCTTTCATTCTCCTCCTTTTCTTCTCTGATCAGTTAGAATTTTATAACTCGATCATGTCATCAATATATATAGGCACTGCCGTTAGGCTAACGTAGGGATTTTTGTTCCTATGGAGTTCAATTTATGTGAAGATTAGGGTTGGTCATTACCATTACCGTACCGTATTTAGTGGTAGCCAAATATTTCATTACCATTACCGTACCGTACTTTTGATATATAATACAATTACCATACCACAAGTCGGTATAATAATGGTACAATACGGTACAAAATTACCAACTTTAAAAATAATTCAACATAAAAAAATGTTCCGTCACATGTAATGTGACCGAAAACATTAATGAATAATTAAAAAAACAAAAGTACAAAAACAATATTCCTCAGTGTTTCAACCAAACCAAAAACTCTTTCATATCAATCTAAGTTTTTTTTCATGAAAAAACTTAAAACTAGATTTTTTAGGATATAATATCCATTATTTTTCTTTGTTATAAGAGAAATCTTAAATAAAAAAGTTAATCAATTCAGACACACACATGAGTCATAACTAATAAGTATATAAGTTTGAAAAGATAAACTAAATTTGCTTAAATTCTTATTTTTTAATAATAATAATATATTTAATGTTTATTAATTGAGATATGTGGTAATGGTATAATACCGTGATACTTTAAAAACGAGTATCATTACCATACCATTATATTGACCGGTACGGTAATATCATACCATATTAACGGTATTAACGGTAATGGTACAAAATAGTAATGGTACAAACGGTAATGGTAGTTGATGGGTACAATAGGGTAAAAAAATCGAGGCCTACTTTGGTAGTGTGTTAAAAACTCGAATAAAGTTGCTAAAACTTAAAAAGACCAACTTCCGTTTGAGTAAAGTTGCTAAAACTTAAAAGAGACCAACCTCCATTTGTCCCATGAACTCGAACACTGAAAATAACAATATAAAACCATATGTGATAACCAGAACACATTATTGTGAAGGGAATCAAAACAGCATAAGCAGCTCCCAATAGCTTGGCAATCATACATAAACCGCCATTATTATTTTTAAACGTTTTGGCTTCTAATTGTGCTTAAGCTGAATTAAAAGATTCTGATAACTAGCAAGCTACCAATGATATGATCTCACAATATAAAAACTATTTATTATTTGACAAGGGTTTAGTAACCTTTTGCACCTTTGGATTGGTATAAAATTTTAAGAGTTCCTATTTGGAACGGTCAGCTTATTTGACTGTTTATGGTACGGTCAGTTTAACCACCGTTAGATTAGAAAATGAATGGTTAGATGATATTTTTCAATAACTAATTTATTTTTTCTATTTTCAACAAATTAGAATTTGATAAATTAAAAATAAATTATATAACACACTAAAAACTCAAATAAAAATATAGAAATTTACGGGGGCATACCCTAAACTTAAATATTAATCAAAATTTAATTTTTTTTTTATCCTTTTGACACATTTTTATGTAAACGGTTTGTGAATCAGTCATATAGTATGACCGTTTCTTAGTAATTCCCAATTTTAATATTTGACGAATACAATTTATTACTATTTGTTTACAAAACATTTTTGTAGGGGTTAATTAGTAATTATGGAAAGATCATATAAAGGGTAAAATATTTTGAGAGTACTGATTAGTATAATCAAAAGGAAATTAATTCGCACGTATAAATAAATGACACGTGTAAACCAAATGTCTTATACACGAAAAGGAGGATTCAATCGAAGTTTGAATACGTACGATCTATATATAAAAATCAAATAACTTACTTAATGTGGCCTATAAATGCAGCCGATCCCAACATTTAATTTCAGAAATTATTTACATTTATTAGCAGCATTTATTTTAAGTTATTATGAGTAGAATTTAGAGTTAGCAGTCTGTATTTCGAGATTGGGTTGTAATCTTTCAATATTCACAGCAATAAAAGCAGTTTGGTATGTAATTCCCCTTTATTCATTATAATTTTCAAGAATTCTGTAACTACATCTTTTAACTCAATCCATTTGTGAATGAATTGCTAAATGATCTATTTGCAAGAAATTAAAAATCATAACAACATGTATATTACTTATATTATACATTTCTACCAAGATGGAAGATGAAGGTCCCACTTAAATCTTTAAAAATCGTTTTACATGTATTACCACCAGCCGGTCCGACGTCTTTTTACACATAAAACGTAAAAAAAAATTAGCCGATTTTTTTAACTTTGTCTAAAAAAATTTATATCGTGATATTAAAAAAAATCCTAGTAAAATTGCAAAATCTGAACTATTTAGATGTAAAAACAAAGTATTGTCTTTTTATATATTACACAAAATATACCATCAAATAATGTTTGTGTATTGTATGTAAAAACGACCACTTTCCAATATATATATTTTTTAAATCGTGTCTATTTAGGGATTGACGCCTAAGTTAATAGTATTATTTGTCATTTGCCGAGACGGGCTCTGACCACTAGAAAATTAGCACGGAAAAGGTTTGGGTTCTTTTCTTAAAATTTTGAAATTATTTTCAACATTAATTTTGTTAGAATTAAAATTGGCTTTGTTGTGTGATACCTATATTTTATTCATTAATTTTTTTTTGCCATATTGTGATTAAATCTAGTATAAATTTATGCTTTAATAAAAAAATTTAAATGATTATTTTATTACTTTATATTTTTCTCTTTTAAAGTTTTCTTGTAACGTAGACACCTGATTGAGTTGTTTTGGAACTTTTTTGCTTGCTTCAATGTTTTAACTTTTGAGTTGGAATAAAAAAGCTACTTTTGAATCATCATTTGTAAACTGTAACTATGTTAAGTTGTTATACACATATCGATATACACATTAATATACGTTGCGTACGATTTGTTTAGTGGCTAAATCATTTTAAACTTATTTTTCAAAATACTCTTGGCGCTTGCTATTTAAATATTGGTAACCAAATCAAACTCTTAAAAGTTTATATATTTTTTCAGGAATTCACCCTCATAAAAGTTATAAAAGATGTTGCATAATTTTAAAAAAAGTTAATTTTGAATAATTTTGAAAAAAATATGCTAGTAATAAAGTATGTTGTTCTTATATACTATGTTGTAATATATATGCACTATGGAAACCATTTTTTTTTTTTGTAATTAAACACATATATAGTACACTACGTACAATCGGGTGCACATTTTCTCAAGTTAACTACATCAGGATTTCATCAGGTTATAGGTTTTTTTCATATATATTTGTAATTATTTTTCGATTATATTTTTTAAATTAACGTTCGATTTTATTTCTAAAGTGTTTGTTCATAAAAATCTGTAAAACTTAACATTTTATAGTTTTTTTTTGGTATTTATTAATATTAATACCTTATAAATTACCAAACAAACAATAAATACCGAAAAAAAATATAAAATGTCAAATTTTACAATTTTTTTTTGAATAAACAGTTTAGAAATAAAATAGAACATTGATTTAAAAAATATAATCAAAAAATAATTACGAATACATATGAAAAAACTTATAATCTGATAAAAACCTAATGTAGTTAACTTGAGCAAATGTGTACCCACTGCAATCATTAGGTTGTGGGAGTAAAGTATTTTATATGGCGAAGTATAGGTTGTGGGAGAAAGTATTTTATATGGTGAAGTAGTGGAAATGCAAATAGGGCAAAGAAGTTCACAAATAAGGTTGGACAAATTAAAAAAAAAAAAAGGTCAAAAAAGAGCAACATGACAAGTATGAGTGTCAAATGAATGATTAATTATAAATAACGTATTCATAAGCAATTATAACGTATTCATAATTTATAATTAATTTATAATTAATCATACTTTATAATTAATCATAAATTGCTTATGAGTGTCAAATACGTTATTTATAATTTAATTAAAAAGTATGATTAATTATAAATTATGAATACGTTATAAAAGTGTGAAATTGCTCATCATAAAGTGTGAAAAACTAGTCAGAATTGGAGCAATTTCACACTTTTAATGTAATAATAAGTTATGAATACGTTATAAAAGCTAAGTTCAGGTATTAATATAGATACATGAATCTATGGATATAAAAAAATTAAAATTTTTTTTGTAAGGATTAAAGTGTAATTTATGCAACCCACATCTATATAATAATAGTCAATTCAATAACATTGTCCACTTTTTATATAGTTATAAAAGAGAAATAATAAACATTTAACATATCAAAACCCGACTGACGTAAATGCAATCCTTAACTGTGAATACAAAATAAATAAAAACCAAAACTTTAAGAATCATTGATGTAATTTCTGAAGTAGTAAGCAGCTACCGAGCAAAGCCTCTTTAATTTTCTCTCTTTTTATTTAGTTTAGATTTAGATTAGATACTCAGGTTAGATTAGACTAGATATAGGAAGAAAAATGTACTACCGTATGATGTTGTCTGATTACATTTTTTTAAGTTTTCGAATTAAACAGTTAATTGGCCCTTGTCATAGTTAGTGGCATCTGCATGATTAATACTAACCAACTTTACAATATGTTGTCTTCTAGTGTCTCCACTAAAAAGCCATAGAGATTCCATTTCATTTACCCTCTTCCTTTTTCCATTTTATTAATTAATTACAAGAGAAGCAATTATTCAAAATTGATTACCTTTTTTATAAGTTTTTTCAGATACTATAAATTTGTCTACCTAGTCCTTAACTAAATCACACCTCAAACACAACAAAGTTGCAAACTTAAGAAGTCTTAGCTAGCTAGCCTTCCGATTGATGGCCTCCCTTGTATTCTCATCAACCTTCGGAATAACTCATAAGCCGCCACACATGACGGTTTCTGACAGGTCTATACAACTTCCCGATGGACCGTCTTTTGGTAACACTATTTTACTAAAAAAATCCAAGGAGAAAACATTAATTACCATTACAAATGTTGCGAGCAAATTGCCGGCCACTATTCCATTTTCTGATAAAGAAGATGTCGGCAAAAAGGAGCTTGTCGCTTGGACGAGCATTCAGCAAGAGAGATGGGAAGGACAACTTCATGTCGAAGGCGAAATTCCCATGTGGCTGGTAATTTTTCATAATCATCTTTGACATTAAATACTCCTTGTTATCAAATATAATAAGTATCAGTTTTGGGACCAATTAATACAAATCTTCTTAATTTGTGACATTCATTTTTAGAGAAAGATTAGTAAAGTAATAATACGCATTTACTAATTAACGTTACAACAATAGTTCAAACCATTTACTAATTAACGTACAAAAACCATTTACTAATTAACGTTACAACAATAGTTCAAAGTCTTGTAGCCAATAATACGCATGGGGAAGGAGAGGACTAAATATACACGTGACTTGCTTTGAATGATGATGTGTGCAAGATATATACATGCAAAAGGCATCTTAATTGTTTTTTTTTTTTTTTTTTTTTGTGAATTCCTTATTTGTGATTAGTAGGTCTTTCAAAGATATATTTAGTTTTGCTTGATTTAATCAGTCGACTTCGATATATAATTTTGTGTCCAACTGTCGATATGTAATTTTCACCCATTATGCTGCTAGTTTTTTCTTGGATTTCCATTTAATTAAACGTCTGCAAAAAAGTGAACGCTAATGAACCCGTTCCAAGATTTGGTATAGTAACTTAAGTATGCAATTTGAAATACTATAATAAAAATGCAAATTAAATATATTATACATATATGATATATCCGTAACCGGTTAAAATTTTCTCAAGTTCGAATGGTCATATTTTCGTCAGTTTTTCGCTCTTTTCATATGTATACGTACTATTTTATTTCTAAATAGTACGTTGATTAGCGTTTTATTCCTTATAGATTGTTAAACAAATAATTAAACATAAAAAATCTATATAAAAGGTCAAAATTTAAAGTTTTTTTTAACAAACACTTTAGAAATAGAATAATACGCTGATTTAAAAAAAATTTGAAAAAATTTACGAATACATATGAAAAAACCGAAAAACTGATGAGAAATTGAGGAATTTGTTCTCATCTGTAACATACATACATTAATTGTTCATGCATAGTAATATATTATAGAAAGTTGTATGTTCATGTTTTGTATCCACGCATAAACAAGAAAGTAAACAATAACCAAGATTTAGTGAAAATTTTGTAAATCAAGAAAGGTATGCGCTGTATCTATCAATTTTTCTAAGAAAGTTCGATAATAACCTAATTATTTTATTTATACTCTTTGTCTGAATGCCTGCAGAAAGGGACATACTTGAGAAATGGTCCTGGATTGTGGAACATAGGTGACTACAATTTCCGGCACCTTTTCGACGGTTACGCCACACTTGTGCGCCTTCACTTCGAAAATGGACAACTAATCATGGGTCATCGCCAAATAGAATCCGACGCATATAAAGCAGCAGTAAAAAATAACAAATTATGCTATCGAGAATTTTCCGAGGCCCCTAAGCCTGACAATTTCCTAGCCTACATTGGCGACCTAGCCAATCTTTTGTCTGGTGCATCGTTGACTGACAATGCCAACACGGGGGTTGTCAAACTGGCCGATGGGCGAGTTGTTTGTCTAACGGAGACGATTAAGGGATCGATAGTGGTAGATCCGGACAACTTGGACACACTAGGGAAATTTGAGTACAGCGACAAGTTGGGGGGCTTAATACACTCGGCTCATCCAATAGTGACTGATACGGAGTTTTTGACGCTGCTGCCGGATCTTATAAGACCCGGGTACTTGGTAGTGAGAATGGACCCAGGAAGTAATGAGAGGAAGGTTATTGGTAGGGTGGATTGTCGGGGTGGGCCATCGCCGGGTTGGGTCCACTCGTTTCCCGTTACCGAAAATTATGTAATAGTACCTGAAATGCCCTTGAGGTATTGTGCACAAAATCTACTAAAGGCTGAGCCCACACCATTATACAAGTTTGAGTGGCACCCTGAGTCTAAAGGGTTTGTTCATGTTATGTGCAAGGCCAGTGGCAATATTGTGAGCCATCTTTCTCTAATTAATTAGTTTTACCGTGCTTAATTTCCTCTGCCAAGAAAAACCTAATTTCTGACATAATATATTAATAGTATTACATAGTGGTGATATTTTAGTTTCGAAACTACAATAAAGTAAGTAGACCTGAGGTTTTGGATTTTCAGTATTTATGGGGAAGTTTGATCATGTGTACTTTTTATAAATCTTTAAAGCATTGATTCCATTTAGGGATTAGTGATCATGCTATAAGTCAAGACTTAATTGTAAAACATTTATAAATATAGATCAATAGGTGAGACCCAGAAATTTTATTATTTTAAGGATTTATTAAATTATTGATATTAAACTTTAGCACATATTAGTCGTCTAAAGCTGACAACAGAAACTATTTAGAGCAATCATTACAACTTCCTCATTGTTTTCATCAAATTTAACAAAAAAGCTACACTTTCTTTCATTATACATAACACTTTTACATCAACATACAATATCGGCTAACTTATAAATCTCCTTATTTTCTCTCTTTTTAACCATTTTTTTTATGCAAGCTCACACTTGTAAAATAATATGAGGAAAGATTTTGGTTCCTTTTATATAAGGAATAGTGTGCCAACATCAAATTTTGAAGATTTAAAAAAAAAAGCTGATAATTATAAGTTATTGCTAAAAAAATAATAAAATTACTCAAAATATGCATTAAAACTTGATATAAATAAAGTTGCAGAAGATATTATAGAGGTTGTACCATAGTTGCAAAAGATCCATGTCTAGTAAAATACTGATATTTTGGTTGCTTTAGTGCATGACAATAACTATGACGTTGTCCCACACGGAGAGTATTGTCTTTTTATTTAATTAATCTAAATTATCATTGGATTCTTTGTTTTAAATTGTCCATCATTGAATTATGAAGGTGGCAAGTGTGGAAGTGCCATTATTCGTCACATTCCATTTTATAAATGCGTACGAAGTGAAAGATGACGACGGGAGAGTTACGGCTGTCATCGCTGATTGTTGTGAGCATTATGCCGACACTACCATTCTCGATAAGCTCCGCCTACAAAATCTCCGCTCCTCTGGTGGCCAAGACGTATTGCCCGATGCTAGGTACCATGCACACACTTATTCACACACACACTCACGTATAAATTTATCATATATAATGTTGTTATATATATTATTTAATTTGTATGCTAAGTTTTGAGAAAATATTGTTGGTGAAACAACCCATGCAAACACATCTTAACTGTTTTATATATGTGCAAAGAGTTTTTTGCATTTCAAATTTGGTATTGATCATGGGTTGTGAAAAAAATATAGGTAAGATATATAAAAAACCATTTTAAATTTTCTCATCCGATAGGACTGACATATGTCATTACGTACATTTATCTTGTTCTTGTATATAATAATTATAGTTGACCATCATTTTTTAGCAAGTAGTTTCCTCTAAATTAAGGTTCATTTACTTGCAAATTCAGAAGCAATATCGTAAAAGCTGGAAATCCGTGTTATAACTTATCCATTCATAAGTGAATAACAAAATTGCATAACTATTCATTTGATCAAAAGCTAATGAACTCAAGAGTATATAAGAATTTGCTGAAAGAGCTCAAGGAAAATCAAGTCCATATATGCCCCCAGAATTATCTACTGGAAAATATAAAAGCTTTTTGAATATAACAGAGAAATATTTGACAAACTGTGAAATCTTGATACTTTAATATTATTAATTACTACTATACGTACTTAATAAGCTTGTATTTTGGAAAATGAATCAAGTGCTGCTTCAAATTATACCATTCTGTTAGATTCGACCTTTATATAGACGAACATATAATAGAACCTTAATTTATTGATTAATATAGTCTGTAATTTTGTTCATGTCAAGTATTGCTATCATCTGATCGTTGCCAAAAAACATACAATAGATGACATATGATGAAATCGTATAATTTATGCACGTAGGGTTGGCCGTTTCACCATACCTCTGGATGGAAGCCCATATGGGAAGCTAGAGGCGGCGTTACCCCCTCAGGAACATGGGAAGGGTATGGATATGTGTAGCATTAACCCTCAATATTTGGGGAAAGAATATAGGTATGCCTATGCTTGTGGTGCGGAACGACCTTGCAATTTCCCAAACACCCTCACCAAGGTATAATTGGAATCAAAATGTTAAATGCAATTTATTTACGAGTTTTCTAAATACGAATTTGGTGGAGTAAATATGCATGACTGGACTGAAAAATTCCAGGTTGATCTCATGGAGAAGAAGGCAAATAATTGGTATGATGAAGGTTCGGTGCCCTCTGAACCATTTTTTGTGCCACGACCTGGCGCAACCGAAGAAGATGATGGTGAGTAGATAAAAAAATCAAGTGTAGATAATTAACCTTAATCAAAAATATTTAAAAGCGCTACGTCTTTACATAGTTGAGATAGATATTAGAAAGGATCTCTACACTCCGATTGGATTATGTTCCTAATGTCTAATGAGTCTTTAATTATTAAGTCGTTTACCATTTTTCTTTTTGTTTTTCTTGTGAAACTAACAATTTCGTGAAGTTGTCATTATCTGGAAATGAAATCTGTTAAGTCATTATAAGTTAATATGTCCCTCATGAAGCAGACTTTCCAACAAATATTTTAATAGAGTAACCAATTAGGCTTTAGAAGTACATTAATATATAAAAAAGGAGGATTTAGAAATACGATAGCGATTTAGATTTGATCCTGTCAAATATTGTGTCCCATATACCAAGAATGACTCATCTTCAAAAATGTCCATTTTGCTCTTACTGACTTGTTCAGACCAAATTTTTAACTTTGGTTTAAGAATTTTAGAATAGAAAACCAAGGCGGCTAAAGACAGGAGCATTTTGGGATATAATAGTGATTACAAACTGTTTATATTTGTACCCCAGTTCAAGCATTTCAAAACTGTACATTTTAAGAACCATTTATAGTATCAGTGTGATAGTTATTAACTTATGGTTTTTTATATAGCTTGAAGGCCCTGAATCAGTTCATATTGGCCTTTTATTTGATATGTTAGATACGACAGGTAAGGTTCTTATAGCAGACATGTATACTGCCTATCTGTTATTTTGACAATGTATCTTTGCAGGTGTCGTGATCTCAATGATTAGCGACAAAAATGGAGAAGGATATGCGCTGCTGTTAGACGGAAAAACATTTAAAGAAATTGCAAGGGCCAAGTTTCCTTATGGCCTCCCATACGGTCTGCACGGATGTTGGGTTCCAAAGTAGATGGGATGTATATATAATCAACTAAAGAGCATAATATTTTTATGCATTGATACAATATATAGTCTTAAGTTTATACAGATGTAACCCTCCAGTAAACGCCTCGATTTGATACTTAAAAAAAACCCGCCTCGTTTTGAATTTCTACAGTGTTGTGAGCAAAGTAACGAGTGTTTTCAATGTTTTATATGCATGTTGTGACTTAATTCAGATGTAAGTGCTAGGAGTACTGAAGCATTTATGTTTTGCTGAAGAATCATCTCCTAGTTTTGGGTAGTTTTGCTTTTGCTTTTCGTAAGGATATCATGTAATCTTATGTTATCTACTTCAAATAAGTATCATTGCCTGGTTCTCGTACTTGATTAAAGTGTTTTGTACAGTCAAACCACGCTAACACTCTTTCAGTTTTCCACTCAAAGCAAAAGGAGGGGAACCATACATACTATTTATCCCAATGATTTTCATTTACTTGCTCATAATCGACAACCGAAGCCCACATAGCTTCAACGAAACACAGAAGGCTTATATTTCAAGGGAGTATCAAAGTGTAGTAAAATCGGACAATGGTCAGAGTCAGAGCGCAAAGCCAATTCGTAAGTTATCAAGGCATGGTGAAATAAATCCAGCCACACTTCATTTGCTAAAGCTCTATCAAGTTTCTCGTAAATAATCTCCCCTTCTTTCGATTTTGCTCTCCAAGTGGCAATATTCCCTTTAAAGCTAATCCATCAGTTCATAGTTACTAATCATCCCCTTTAAACTTGTTGCGTGAGCAAGCATTAGGCCTAGCGCCACCGCTTTCTTTTGAATCATCAACCACATCATTAAAATACCCGATGCAAACCCAACGTCATCCCAGTTATATATTAATATTTCTGATCTCTTTCCAGACCTTTTCTTTCCCATATACTCTCAAACACCCATACACAAAGTCATAAAAACACTTGTGACGAGTCTGTCTATCAAGGATTTCGGAGTGAATAAAGTTACGATTTGAAAATTTTACAACTATTTACAGATTATCATACCACTAAAGGGCGAGCCCTCCACCTAAACCGACAGGTTCCACATAATATCTATCATCAAATTTACAACTTCTTCTCAAATATTCCATTGTTTAAAATTCATTTTTTTTGTCTCCATTAAAAAGATAATGGATGGGTGATGGGTTTGAATCCCCTCTATTAACTCACTGATTGTCAATTCCATGATAATGTACTACCATAGTGTAATTGTACGAGTAAACAATTAACTCAAAAGAACCTCTCAGAGAAAGTCCATTAACATTGACCTGTCCTATTGTTCCTCAATATTTCACTTGTCCCACATTACTTAGTCAAAATAACATTAAATGCTAGATAAATCAGAGCCGAGTGTCTAGCATGCAACTTTGTTGGTGTGGACTTGGGGTAGCATGTGCTTCTTTATAACCCTAAACCACTCTATGTTAGAGAATTAGGATGATGTTATAACGAGGGTGTTTTCCCGGGTGTATTTTCCCTCTTTAAAAAAATGAAAATCCGATGCCTTGCACATGTGATTCTCCACCGTGGACAGCCTGGAGAGGAGTTGAAGGGAGTGCCCTTATCGTGTTGGCACATGTTCAGGGTCACTATGCCTCGCCTCTCAAAGCACCAATTTTATGATCCATTAGAGGAGTTGAAAGAATTGGCTTTTAGCTTCGGATATTTCACTTGTACATGTAGATCCTCAACATTGATTGCTCGCTCCTTAGAGGAGTTAAGAGGGTGCCTTGGCGTGTTCGGGCACCTTCACGTGGAATCATTATGTCTCGTATCCCCAAGTTTTCATACGTTGATTGGCGTTATTTTTACAAAACAAACAGAAGCTATTAAAATCCGATGTATCGCATAGTATACAGTACTACGAGCCTCCGGTGTTTTGTCTTTCTGAGTCTTTCTTCTTGTATTCCAGTGTTTATATATATCTGAGGTTAATGCGACATTGAAATGCTTACACAAGCAATCACATGGAAGGACCTGAACCACAAAATCGATGCTATATAATTTTTTTTGAAGGATTAAAGCCCGTCCAAAGTCATGATAGTTTAATTCATAAACTTTTATAATCCATCCAAGAGTACTCGAGCATGAATCTGCATATTACATTGTTGAGCACTTATACTTGCCCAGAAATGATAACATTCAACACTACCTCAATGTTCTATCAATGTTCTGGACTATCCCCTAACCATATATGAGAAATTTGAAGGGTGACCACACTGACTCAAAAGTGCTGATAATCAATTCAATCAGCAACTGCAACTTGTTAATATGTAAATCTATCTTTTCAGACTTTTGGGTCGGTGGCGCTGGAATTGCATTATTTTCACTTCCAAGTTTATTTATGAGAAAAAACTATGGATGTAACCATCTCATTCTGACACTACCAAACCCGATTCGAACCCAGATATCCATGTTAACGTACTGAGATATTGCATCCAGGCGTTACTAATACTTTCATGGACCAAGAATGGAGTCAGATGACATTCGGATTCGATAGACTAGATAAAAAAAGATCTTTAAGGTGTCGGCTCTAACGCGATTTTATTTCTTTGAATTGACTAATATATGCATACTCAACATGGATTAACATAAAAACTTAGTTAAAATAGAACAATGGTCGAGATCGGATCTTATGTATCCAAATATCCATCTATGCGGATCCTCAGTTCAATCAATATCCTCAAAGGTGCAATGCGAGCTTCAGGCAGAAATACGTTGCACGTTGCCTAATTCTGCCTGATTCCGCCCAATCACCTCATAATCACTTAATTCCGCCTAATTTACGGCTAGGCTCGCATTTTACAACACTAGTTCAGATTCAACAATTCAATTGAGCCGGTGCGAACTCATACAAGTTAATAGGGCCAACTAAAATGAACATATTTCATACTTTTTGAAATCCTAATTCAGGACCATAGTTACCAAGAAACTCATTTACCCTTTTAAAAATCACGTTTCCCGTTTCCCGCTTCCTATTATTTCACGTGTAAATTTTAGATTTTTTTCATTTTTTTTCACATTTCCGTTTGTCGTTTTGTTTCCCGCTTCGGTTTGACCTTCCATTTACAGATCTAGACCAATCCGTCGCTTCGACCCCAGATTCAGATTTTCCCAAACACTAGAATCAATTAAGTTTGTCAAATTCAAAAATAACAGGTAACCTTACTTCTATCTATAGAAACAAAAAGGACCAAATAAAATATTCTCTTGAACTATGGAGATATAAATACAGTAAAGCTTAGACCAAATTATTTATCTTTTTATTTAGCTTTGGTTGATGGGTTCCATTAAAAACTATCGTAACAACTCAAATAAGGTACACCCTGAGCTTTACTCATAATCGTAGAATTTTATTTTTTATTCCGTACTTTGATTATTTATTTGTTGAAAATGTTGAATTTGTCACCTTCATGAATATTTTTAGGAATTTAAATGCTTAATATTTAATACATGTACTTAAGGACTTAATTATCAAAAACCCGATTTTGAATTTTTGTTTAAGAATTAGTTCATTGATTCAATGTCGCATCAGTGAGCTTCGAATTTAAAGAGTAAAAAGAAGCGACATCATTTAGCATATGTACCTCTACGAGATTTTAACCATGAATTTTTTATTATTAAGACTTAAATTAGGTACTAATTGATCATTTTTTCATTATTTTTCCCACTAGACAATATCTTTATGTAAATTCGGCTCGCCTCATGTACGGTTTCTGGCTTGGTAATAAATGTTTTTTTTGTTTTAATAAACAGAAGAAGGAAGAGGGAGCAGGTTTTGCAGCGAGTTTTAAGCCAGAAAACTTTCTACCCGGTTTAGTAATTGGTTTCATTATTGGGTTGTTTTTGGATTTGTCAAAACCGATACAAAGAGGAATAAGAAGTGGTTGCAAAAAGAGTAATCTTTTGTTAGGAAAGAGCCAACTAGCCTCAGAAAACAACTCCAATGAAGAGCCCAAGATGGTTTGCCTCTTTCCCTCTTTTTTTCTTTTTCTTCCATCATGTTTTTTTTTTTCATTTTTTTCCATCGTTTTTTTTTTAATTTAGTTGTTTGCTTTATACACTCAAAGGCCTTGTTTGTTTGCAGCTTATGAGCCCAGTTTGTTTGCTTGTAAGTTGTCGTGCATTTGTTTGCCACCTTCAAAGCGCAGTGTGTTTATTTCGCCAGGCTCAGAACGATTAAAATTGAACTGGATGATTTATTTTTGTCTAAGTCAAATGAGTTTGCTTTTTTGTCCACATTTGCAGCAAAACGAGCCCAACGATAATGTTAGTTAAGCATTCTAGTTTAGTTAAGAATTGTAGTCCTGGGAAAAAAAAGTCTTGTATGTGTAAGATTGATTTAGAAGGCTATCTAGTGGATCGACAGTAGATTTGTTGAAGTTAATGACGATGAGGATCTCACTAATTTACCTTATTTGAGATCGTTGCTATGATGTATTTGAAAAAGGTTTATTGATCTGCATATGATAACATGATTAAATCCAAGAGGAGCAAACCCCGGTTTTTGTCACTATATGATAGTTGAGGTTGCTTTCCTACAATAAATAGATCTTCTGAATCAGTATATAGAGCTTATTATCTCAAATGTAACACTATTCCTACAGATTTGCTAAAATGGAGAGAGCAATAGGCATTGAAATACGGATATTGCATATATTATGCTTAATATCATAGATTAAAATTTGTGCTTAGGTGCTTTCACTCGGTTTCTAAAGAGTAAATTGTTTACTTCTTCATTCACGCATGCTCTAAACTAAAGGAATCATCAACTAAGTATTCTCAAAACTATTTTTAAATTCTAAGAATACTGATTTGTATAGTCGGTTCACCAAGTTAAGCTATGAAAGACTCCTTCCATAAAGACTGTTGGCTGGGTTGTCTTCAATATTTAGCTTTTTTCCATTAGTCTTTGTGTAGTTCCCATGCTTGTCGGTTGTAGAACAAATATAAAAAAGACACCCCGAAAGAACTCCATGTTTTTCTACTTCCCCCTCTCTTTTTTATGTCGCTACGTTTTCATTTGAAAGAATTCTCAGGATTTTATCCAGAATCACAAGATAACCACTGCATCTTTCTTTTTCGTGCATATTCCGTAGAATTTAAAGAAGAAAGACGTTGGCATACCTAAAATTAACATTTAAGATAATTTAATATGGTGTTTATTAAACCAGTGTCTAAATTATAAACTTTTGCTGGCAGATTTTGATTGTGAGACAAGATCTAAGGATGGGAGCTGGGAAGATTGCATCTCAATGCGCTCGTAAGATAATGTTTAGTGCTTAAGATAGTAAAAAGCTGTCTGGTGTAGTGGTCAGTATATTTAATCTATGTCCTCATTTTCACAAAATTTGGGACATAAAGCAGCAAATTTATTAGAGTAAGCCTCAGTATGCTAATGTTATTTGTTTCATTTGTACTGAAAAAAAAGAAAATAACCAATAAAAACAACTCTTTGCTGATTTTATGGTAGGGTGTTCTTAGTATTACTACTCACGAACTTCCTTAGAGCACTCTCATCAGTTTCTGCAGAGGCCTTTAGAAATACAAAATTGGTCAGAATACAAGAAATGACTACCCAACAGTTAACAGTCTATATTACACACTGTACAGCTTGTCCATGTAAAATAAATATCGAAATCCTTTGCAAATGGGTAAAGGAATTGTAGCGATGTATACATATATTTTAGTGTTTTTGATCTAGCCTCCTCATCATCTCTCACTTCCACACATAAACCCTAACTGGCCCTCAAATCTAATATTTGGCAAGTTGGAAGCCATTGAAGATGAGCCTCAATTGCGGGAAAGCGCCTTCGTCTTTAAAATTCAATCGTATTTTTTATTGTTGAAATTTGTGAAATTAATATTTTATTATGGTGACTTCCAAAAAAATAAAAGTTTTATTATGGACAAGCGTATCAACTGATGTGCACAATATAAAATTCTGGCTTTGCAGAGCTTATTTATTTGGTTGTACATAAAAAATGTATAAGATTGGGGTAAAGACAGCTGAGAGTGCTTTAAGAAGGAAATATGTTCGTATGTTTCTTCCATTGTTTCCGTTTTTCCAAGCTAGTAAAAGTAATCAGAAACAGAACATATCATAACACGGGCAAAAAGAAGGCATTTATGGAAACTTTTTATTATCCCTCCCTGTGTTTTCTTTAAACATCCAATAACTTTGCTCGTCTATAATTTTCTTCTCAAACTTGCAGATGCTGCTACTGGCATGTATTCCGAACTAATGCAATGGTATAAGCTTCTAATTGCAATTTACTCTAACTATAATGTTCTTATCTCTCTCAACTTTACATGATATAAATTTTGAACCTTTACAGTCGGCGATCCCTTCTCAGACAGTGGGAAGCATGTGGGCAGCCGAAAATAGTTCTTACGTGCAAAAATCAGCAAGAAATGTAATTAAATTCTGTTTTAATATTTTTTTTATGAACGATTAAAGCTAACTACTATCTACTTGAGGTTTGATAAGGCAGTTCGTATGTACTTATTCGGAACATGAAACAGGAATAGATTGAAGGAAACAGCTGATAGCATTGGCCTCCCAACTTTTGTTGTTGCTGATGCAGGACGAACAGAGGTACATTATGAGGGAATGCCCGAGTGTGAATTAATGTGTTTTTTTAATGCTGAACTTATTCTCACCAAAAGTAAAGCAACCTTTTAAGTAATTCAAAACATCGATGTTCCTCATGAATGTAGTCCTGTACCACTTACTGGAGGGCATAATTGTGCTTGGTTTGCTAATTTGAAGAAATTTTTATAGTACTTTTTAGAATACTCCTAACTTGAAAAGGAAAGAGATGGTTTTGTACAGAAAATTGATTGCAGAAATATGTGATAATAGTACTTCTGTAACTAAAGCCACTTCAGTTCCTGTTGGTTCCCTTGAACATCTTTTCTTTTCAGATTGTGTAACACAATTTTGTGAAAAAGAAGCTTGGTCTGCTTAGTCAAGTAGTCTCTGAGCAGGTCTTTCTAGTTCTTCAAGATCTAAATCATGTCTTATGCAAGAAGTTGGCCGTACACAAATCCATTGTTTGTTATCTTATATCTTCATAGGGTCGTATTATGTGATCGTAAATAATATTCACTACAGGTTTCGGCTGGGTCAAAGACAGTTCTCGCTATAGGTCCAGGTGTGCATTTTATCTTTTTGCTTCACTACATGATTATTTGCACTTTTACTTTGTTCTGTCCATATTTATTTGTCATTACTTTTTTCGCTTTTAAATTACTGCAGTCGAATACTATTTACTTGTTATCTGTTATGTGGTGTACACACATTGGGGCAAAGCCAGGCATAGTGAAGGGGGTGCTGAATTTACATAAAATATTTATTATGTTAAGTGGAAAAAAACGTGAGGAGTACCAAATCATAATTTTCAAAAAATTATGGTAAAAAATACTATACTTGGTAAAAAAAATAAAAATTATAGGGACTATGGGGGTTCCGTGGACCCAACGGTTACCACCTAGTTTCCCTAAGTCACACACCACACCTCGAAAAATATACCCGTGTTCCACATTTCTATAAATGCGTTGAACTTATCTTACTTTCTTTTGTTAGCTAGACGCGGGTTTGAAACATCCAATGCATATTGCAAGGGCGAAATTGAACTATTAATCAAGCAAAGGGAATATGTTATTAATTTTTCAACAATTTGAAATGATAGTTTAATAAGGCTTGTTTGTCTATTTCTTTTAAGCAACTAAGCTGTCTGTCTGAGGCTGCAAATATAACTGTGTCATCCAGCCTAATTTCTTGGTTTTCAGGTAAAAACCCAGAATTGTCAGCTCTTAAACTGGTCAACCAGTACGTCATCTTATAAGCAAAAAAACAATCACCACAAGATGCAACCAAAATAGATTTTGGACTTTTCATAGTTACACACCATATTTTGTTCGAGATCGAGATTGTTTCAGATTATGCTGATGATCTCGCATCCTATTACCAAAAAAGAAAAGAAAAAACTTGCATCCAATCTGTTCTCTTCATTGGTGGTTTGAAAATATAGTAAATGTGGGCGCTTTTGTTCTTGAACAGGAAGTAAAACTTCTGTAGATTCGGTTACAGGGAGATTACGACTACTTTGATGATGGGATTACACAATCATTCTCTCATTAATTTGATCTTCTTTGGTAGTATTGTCATTTCTTTGCACATGGATGGGTACGATTTAGCTGCACTCGGAATAGGAGAATTTGACAGTATGATAATTTAGGACTTGCTATGATAGTGAAGTAAGAAGTTTTAAGGCGATAAATTTTCAGTGATTCCATCTGGTTTATACTATTCTCATGTTGTAACAATTCAAATAATTCAATTTAAGATATTCTGTCGTAAATTTGAGCTGCTCAAGTGTAACATCATTTTTTATATTCGTTTCTTTATGCATTTGCATTTAAAAAACTACTTGTTTAAACATCATATTGCAATTGACCGCGTGTGCTGATAAGTCACACTTAAATTCCGAATAAAAAATGTTGCTATAATTAACTATTTGAAGCAGATATGGGTTTAATCCCGTGCACGCTGTAAATAAAGTTGTCAGCTGTATTTACGGCTAAGAAAACCATCCATTCAGCTGTTTTTCATTGTTGTATGTTGACTGTGCTTTTAAAATTAATATCTAACCCGAAAGGTTAAAGAAAGTACTGTTAAGATCATAGTTCATTATATCAATTACTGGTGTGGAACATAAAGCAGATTTTGGGACAGAAAAGAGGTTCAGCATCGAGCATTACAGAACCAGGTTATAGCGGTTCTTTTCCCAAACTCCGGCTTGTCCTTGAGGTCTAGACATCGAGTTCTTCTAATGGTGGGTTCCAGATTTGTTTATATTGTGATTACTATAAATAACGTACAACTGGAAAAGAAGCATAAGGAAATTAAACAGGCTGTTGCTTACCATTTGGCTAATCTTAGAATTAGTTTGAATCACTCTTTATTGGCCAAGCATCTTATAAGATTGCTGACCATTTCGCCATGTCCTCAAACCGTCTTTGCATAATTCATACTCCCTCCGTCACAAAACTATAGTACACTGCGAAACCACATTCCAAGTTTGATCGGGCAATAACTTGTACAAAATTGTTGAAATGAAATTTTTTAAAATTTAATCATATAGTCATGGGACGAGCACAATTTTTCTTCACTTAGTTTGATTTTTCTTCTTCTTCTTTTTCTTCATAATCATGAACTATTTCTAAAATTTAAAATAAGTGTCTACTGTCAAAACATATTTTCTTGATTAAATATGCATCATCGGCCACTTGCGTCCCTCCTTCCTCTCCTCTTCAATTACATAACCTTAATTTTACTTATTAAAGGGGAAGAAAGAAAAAGAGTAAAAACATAATAGATATCTTAAAGTCTGCAAAAAATATTGCTAAAGAAAATGTGCTAACACAGTCGATCTTGGAATTATAACCTCTCAATATATACTACTTCTGGACTTGCTAGTCTAAAATTTAAGAATAAAATTCATCAATTATTAGTTCATAAGAACGCACGAGGTTTATGTTATGATCTGTTTATCATTCTTAGCAAACTTAGCACAACAATGTGATGATTTATAAATTAAAATTAAAAGAAAAAGAAAAAAGTATAAAAATACACAGAAGCCACAAAAACTTTTTGAAACTTTGAATGTCAATATTATAATCCCACATCAACGAAGTTTTTGAGTGTACCCACGAAATATCAAATAAATAGAAGCCACAAATTACTATTCAAATTACTTACCTGGATGGGGTCAATAGGCGATCAAGAAGGCTTATGGCCTAGGTTGATGACCTCCATTGCACTTTGGAGGGGCGTCAGTCTAAGATTAGCTCAAGTGGTTAAGTCTACGTCATAATTTGTGTTAGCGGGGGCCTGCGTTCGCGCGGCCTCTACCCAATTCTCAGTCTAAAACATAACAATAACTGAAGAAAGTTTAGTCTTCGAAGAATTTTATTGTGAAACGTAATACAGTTGTGCATCATAATCAGTCTTATAAGGTAAGGCATCTGGTCTGCTTTGCGTGTGCCTTCCAGGTGTTTGATTAATGTGAATGTATGATCATTTTAGTAGTTTTCATTTTTAAGCTTATATAAATTGATAAGATATTGGTGTACTTTGTTATGTTATTGTGGTCAATTCATGATGATTGGATCCGAGAAGTTCGTCGCGGTTAATTTTTATCTAGTTTAGACTTAATTGGTTGGTGCCCTTTTTATCTAGTCATTCACCTAACACATGATTATCTCATCTCCTTTGTACTTTGCTTCACTATATCTTTTGCTGCGTTAGCCAATTCCTAGCTTTCTTTTGCTTCTTCGTTCACTGCATCTTCTGCCTTTTCTTCGGTTTCAAAAGTTTATCTAATTGATCATCGACAATAGAAAATAGTTCGATAATCTAATTGAGCAGCAAAAAAAGATCTTCTAGCTGAATTTTAGACTGTTGGACGATAACATTATGTTACATCTTATAGAACTGTTCTTGGCATTTCATTGCACATGCAGTGATGCAAATATCAGAATTGTGCGCGTTTACAAATTTCCAGCATTTTTCTAAAACACGGGTCTGGTCATAAGGGAAATAACAGTGAAGCTGGCCTTTTTATTTGGTCATGAGTATTGTTTTATTATTTTTAACTTAGTTAAATACTTAAATTGATCCGTATCTTGTATATGATTTAGCTAAAAGAAATGCATATTAGTATATGTAATTCATTTCCTAATGGCAATTGGAATAACCATTGCGCTCTATTTGTTTCAGTAAAAAATAATGGGGGAAATGTTTCCCACGAAATTAAAAGTTACGTTTTTGCATTATGGTTTTCTAAAAAGAAAAAGTCTTTGTAGGAAATATTTTATAGATTTGATGGGAAATGAAGGAGACTTATAAGCTATAAACTAAACTGAAACGAAAGTACCAAAACAAATAGTTTCATTTATATAAACTTAATGACCATTAGAACAACGACATGGGAATATAAGATTTACCATTCTCAACGAGACAGATGATATACACTCATTAGACAAAACCTAAAAGTGGATATATAATACAATATATTAGCAGAGAAAAAGTTTCATATTGTTCTAGATAGTACTGGATATGCATTACCATTAGAATCGCGAGATACGTAATAATGGGTGGTGATGGACATTTGAAATTTTCAATTGTTCAATGAATTATAGCTTGGAGTGGAAAACCGGAAAATAAAAATTGCTAGTAGTAAAATTAATTTGCTTCCTATCATAAATATTATCCGCTTTGCTCAAATTTCGTATTCGATTCTTGACCCGCACGGTTGGTGATAAGAATGCTTCCTCCCACAACATTTGAAATTTTCAATTGTTCAATGAATTATAGCTTGGAGTGGAAAACCGGAAAATAAAAATTGCTCGTAGTAAAATTAATTTGCTTCCTATCATAAATATTATCCGTTTTGCTCCAATTCCGTATTCGATTCTTGGGCCGCACGGTTGGTGATAAGAATGCTTCCTCCCACAAATATTGTCCGCATTGGTCCAATTTCGTACTTGTTTATCGTTTCTTAGACCGCACGATTGGTGATAAGAAAGAGTATAATTGTAGCTTATAGCATATAGATACTCACATATTTAGACGATATGGGATAGAATCAATTCTTCTTTTTACCACGACATTTCTTACGGAAATACGGTTATTACACCGGTTCTTCTATCATTTTGATAAAATAGCGATGAAAAGTATATTTTTTTTTATGTTGATTAAAATATTATATTTATTGTTTATATCTCCGTATTTACCAAAATCAACGTTTCAGACCATCTCTTTTCTAGTTCCGTCCCTGCTAGCAAAATGATGGTCTGGTAGGCTCTAGTCCAGCTAGCAAAAAAAAGAGGGTTTGTAGGTAATTAAACACGACCTTTCTTAATATGGAGAAATTTCGAGTAATAAGAAACTTAAATCGGGCGAGTTTTGAACAGTGCACCTAAAAATAAGATTTCTAAAAAAACGTGTTTTCTAATTCCTAGTGTTCCTCGATAACTTTTACTCAATTCACTGTGTATGTGCCTGTGGAACTGTGAACAAGTTGCGATATACATTGCATTTTATAGCTTTATATATATGTATTTTATTTGGTACCCGAACGAGAAAAAGGAAAAAAAAGAGGTATTTTCTTCTAATCAAAAGTAAAAGCTAGGAGCATGTTACCTTCGTTCATTTTATAGATAATGGCTTGATAAGGAAAAAATATATGGGAAAAGACTGAAATCAGACAGAGGGAACGTGCCAACAAATAAACAGGCAGTGACTTTCTTTTTCTATAATATCATATAAAAGTTATAAAAGATCCTCTCACATGACCCGTTAAAGTTTAACTACTTATTAAATTTTTGAAAAGTATATGCTTTATGCAACTAATATAAAATAGTTCGAACATAGTGAACTCAACTTTGGGAAGGGTAAAAGGATTATGTATAAGTATAATAATGCTGTTGTAATTAATTTGAAATTTTATTATAGTTATAGTGATAACAAAATCTTTTTGCATGCAGGAAGAGAATTAATTAACCGTTGGTTCCTCCTTTGATTATTTCTCGCCTGTTTGTATTATTACTTACAATTTAGTAGTTACAGCTTACAACTTTGTTTTAAATATAAAAAAATGTTACATAACTTGATTGGTGCCTATTTCAGATTTTGACAAAATAGAAATATACGGCCAATATTTTACAGACAAAGTGTAGAAACGATTTGCAGAGTATTTTCTCTAACTCTAAAGTTTGAAACCCAACGAATTAATAATTAGGGGACAGGTCTCTGGATTAGGGATGCCTCGGATCACACATAAAACAGTACCTATTCCAGTTGTTTATTAGAAATAGTAACATGCATAACGAACTACGTGTATTTCATCAATTAAAAAAATTGTATTTCTAATATATTATAACAATTATAAATTATCAAACTAGTTATGCCTCATAAATATTGGCTTTATTCAAATTTTAGGTAACTTTATTTCTTCTTACTGATTAGAATGTTTGTTCAACACCACGCTCTTGGGGAAAGTTATGATTTCTCAAATACACATGCTTCTTCACAGTCTTCTCTTACTATTTTCTAACATAATTGTCAATTGTTACTTGATGTTACAAAATAAAAAATATTTTGATGTTACAAAATTGTGTTTAACACTTGCTACTTGAATGATACTAGGAATGAAGTCGCTCTCTCTGATATATTAACCTTTTCACAGTAACGAACCTTGTTCATGTGCTTCTCTAACATTAAGAGCTTTAGAGCCTTGTAGCTGTATTTCAATGAACAATTTTCACATAGAACATGCCATTTACAGAGAGAACCTAAAGAGAGAACTAGGCTAAATTATCTACGATGGTCACCCCTTAGCTTCTAACAAATGTCATGTAAATCGGGTGTCGGTAAATTTTATCAACATAATTAGTTGCTAAAATTTATCGATAAACACTTTAATTTAACAATAATTTTAAAAAACAAAGTTGTATGTTGTTATCACGGCATTTTCTTGTATTCACCGGTGTTCATCACTCATAGTATTTGATATCATTTGCTTAACTAACAAGACGTATCTACATCTACATTTTCCTTGGTATATCATCCACCTCCACAGAGAAAGAATGGTCGGTCTCTTATATGCGCATTTGAATTTATAGTAGTATTAACCTCGCTTTACATAAAGTTACTTACGCAATTTTTTTGTTATAATTGAGCATATTGGAGGTTATTTTTAGACGGTAGTTAATCCAATAAGTTGAATGCGTAGAATATTAACTCTTCTTTAATTATACGTTGGTTAATTAGAAATGATTTTGAAGATATCCAGACCCAATAATAAACTTGGAGAACCCTATATAGAATTTTTGTCCGTAACTAGTACATAAAGTATATAGTTGAAAGTAATTAATACTAGTTTCCTGATACAAATAATATGTGAAAGGCTCAACCTGTTCTTTTACATAATTAAGTAAAATTATCTTAAACAAACGAAAATAAAGTATTGTAAGAATGTATACGTTAGAACTTGAATCGAAACGTATATTTGTGATTATTCTGTGAATATTCCTATTAAAAGGATTCTGTATATACTTATAATATCAATGAAATATAAATCATTCATGCAACATGTTAGGTCATATATCCGAGATTTTATTGACATATTATTTTTCATCATATTGAAAAGTATAATTTTATATATTCATAATAAACTCTCAATATACAGACATGTATTGTGTAACGATTAAGTTCAAGTTGTGCATTCAGTTGCAACCGAGACAGCAACTGAATATGCTGGACATATTAGATCTGTAATATTCGGTCAAATATATTCTAGAAGACCCAAAACGTGTTGAACAAATTTAGATGATTTGAAGTTATCTCTGAATGATAGAAAGAATATATTGAATATATTTTCTTATTGGAATAGAAGAATTAAAAGAAATACTCCTTATTAAGTAAGAAAATATCAAGAAAGGAAAGATTGTTTGGAGATATCTTGAAAATAATTAAATTAAATATCTGTATAATTTTGAATTAAACAAGATCTGATTTGCTAGAAGACAAACACTGATTAACCAGAAGATATATATTTGAAGATCTCCAAGTCGGAAAAGGAAATATTTTACTTAATGATCAAGTTAGAATCTTTTGTAAAGACTACGTATAAAGTATATTAGCTTTACTACTTCGTGTGTTGAATACAATGTAGATATAATGATATTATAAATCAACAACACCCGTTGTTCATGAGAGGCAAACAAATTTAAAAAGATTGTGGCGGGATGCCATTAGAGATTGATAGTTGTGAGTTAGAGATGGTAAAATAGACATATACATGAGAGAGTCATGATATTGTAAGTCTCGAGTCTTATCATTGTTCATTTCAATATCAATAAATACTGAGCGATGGCTCTGGAGATGTAGACAATGTGATCATGTCGAACTCCGTTTAAAAACGTCTCGTGTTCAATGTTTTTTATTAAGTTCATTATATTCGTCAGTTGCAAATGTGGTTACAACTGTAGTTGCAACTGAAAACGCATAACTGCACTCGAAACTTCGGACGTATGCTTTTTCACAACCCAAAATAAATTGCAATTCGAGATAAATAATAGTACGTAGATAAATAATTCACGTGAAAGTAAATACGAAAATATGATTATTGGGAAGGAAAAAGTGGTTCAAGAATTCGCCAAATTCCGGCAACGTAAAATGTGAAGTAATTGAAAATATATAGAACCCTCAAGCACTATGACTTGTTTCTCTATCTTGGCAACGCAAATCTTTAAGCTACTAACGTTACCCTATCTTTTAAGAAAACAAAGGGAATTACCCATATAGAGGAAACTCTGGTCTAATTAAATTTGTCACCCTATTCCCTCGTTTTATCATTTAACTTGCACCGCAAACCCTAGATCATTTGTCGATAGTCAGGGCCGATATGTTGATGGATCAAGTAATCATCACCGTTCGGTACATCAAACATGATACCGTGATTGTTTATATAATGATGAGGGTGGTGGTGAGGGTGGGTTCTATGTCCCTCCTTTTGTCTACGAAGTTCCATCACCTTCCGGTGGGAGTTGGAATGCTTCGTCCCCACGAAAGTTGGGCTCGCCGCTGGACGATACTCTGGCACCAGCCTGCCGGATTTGTACCGTACCCCACAAGCATTACACAATGTCTTCGGGCCCATTGGGCCTGTCCTCCACTGGGGCGTCTTGTCAGTCGCGCAGTGAAGGCACCTCCTACCATCTCCACCGGAGTTCTCATCAGAATCCTTCTTTTTCCCTGTCAGGGTCTTTTTTCCGGAGCCAGAGTGGGATTCTGATGACTCTGACGAGGGTCTGTCAGATGGCAGTCTAACAGACCCTCCTGACGTAAGGGCTAGGAGGCGGGATGTCCAGTTGCCTGGGGCAATCCGCGAGCGTTTACTACGTACCTTTCCAGGGACGGATACTTGATCAGGATAGAATGATGCAGAATAGTTTTGGTCTTCGTCACCCTGGATTTGAGATGCTTCTTCTTTGATTCGGGGTTTTATGCCCGATATTATTTGGAGGTTTTGCAAATCTTCGCTTGAGAATGATTCTTCTTCAAAATTTGACAGCCACTCCAGCTCTGGCGCCATATCATCATACTGTAAACAAAGAAGAGAAAATAATATTCTAGCCAAGTATAAGAAAAAAGAAATCACTTATATAAACTTCTTTATACAACATTACTTGTAGTTTTCATAAAGTGATTTTCCATTTTTAAATGAATGTGTAGCAATATATACATTCTCGAAAAAGCAATGTAAGAATGATTGGAAAACAAACTGCTTCAAGTTATTTGGTCTACAATGGAAGATATCAAATATTTGACGTTTACTTCAGATGTAATACCGCCATCATATCCACTTTAGAGATTTATTGAGAGAAACATGCTTAAATAAGTGGAACACTTTCGGAAAAAAATTACTATATTTTCTTTGGAAAGTAAGCTTAACCTACATGTCATGTCAAAGAAACTGAAAGTTTATTTCTTACACTATTCGTTGCTTAATAATGTGCCTGTTCGAACTTTTGAACGTGAGTTTTTTTTTTTGAAACCTGAACGTTTAAGTTAGTTATTCTGATTCAATAGAACAACTATATTAACTATAAAGGGGCTTACAGAATTAATGTAGAAATGAAGATAAATCAGAATCTGCATTTAAAAGTAACTTAATTTTAGTATCATCATCAACTTCCTGATTAAAAAGCCGCATATTCTTTCTACTAAATTAATTTCTTGAGAATTTGTTTAATATGATCCATGAATTGATGAGTGAAGAATGGGTAAAGGTTGCATAAAATTCCATTTGCATTCTTCTTTCTTTTAGGGAAATAACGACTAAATATAGTGCCACACTGCCGCACTATTTATTTTTTAAGATTAGTTACAAACAAACAGTGGTTAATGGAGTATGTAAATATTCTAGGAGTGCTAAAATTGCTCTTTACGTCCTATCATTTCTATTAAAAACATCTTGCCAAAAATTAGTCTGGGGTTCATTTATATACACAAACTTATACCCATTACATAAATATTTCGACAATTCTGCATGAAAATAAATTTTGAATTACCGGGACACAAAGGTCGCTAGAGAAATGAGTGTCGGTGAACCCCCTCCCAGCCATGTCACCGGAGAACGATGAGTTGCAGCTATCAACGACATTGTTAACATCAGTTGAGGAATCACCCGAATTCACCCTTTCGCCCACATTTATCATCCCCTCCGAGACCATTACATCGTCGCTTGGAAAGTCAAGGAGGTCATCAACAATGAATTGGGAATGATTGAAATCATGATTTTCCATCCGATTTGATTTATATTTTTGTAAAAGTGAGTTGTTTGGAGGAGTATATAGGGGAAAGAGAGGAAGTGTGAGTGAGAAACAAATTATTTAAGGTAGTAGTGTAGGGTTGGGTCTATTTTGCGTTAGAATGAGACAGCTAAGCTAAATAAGGTGATTAGGAAGGCATTTTTACCACTCCCCCTTTAAATAAGATGCTTGTGTACGTATGCTTACATGTGTAATAAGAGCAAAAATAGGAGATTTTGTAAAGTTACTTCGTTGTCCTTATTGAAAAAGCGAATGTGACATATATATGGTATGATCAAATAATACTAGTATGTATTGTAGGTATACGTGGTTTAGCTGTATGTGATAAGAAGAAAACAATTTCAATGGGTGTGTAATTAATATTAAGATTCTTCTACGCAAAATAAGTGATAATAGTTTTACTTTTACAAGTATTGTATTATGTATCTATACCAATTTATTCATCAATATTGTGGTTATAGAACAACATTTTTCACACAATGCTATTTGTCGATAACTACTCTATAAAATTTGTTTTCATTCACAAATCTTGGAAGTTCACCAATGCGACTGCCCCCATAAATGACAAAAGTATAATTAAACCATGCAATATCAATATTTGAGAAGTTTCTCGATGAATATTTGACATGCTATATGAACCAGTACTTGTCCCAACTTAAGTCTGACATTTGATTAAGACATGTACTATGTCTAAATATTTTTATCTAAATATTCATTCTTGTTGAACTCGAATTTTAGCAAATCCCATAAGTCCATTCCAAGTGATGGACAAGGAAATATTAACGAAAGTAGGAACTACCTTGATATACATCGATATGCATATTTGTATATAACTACATCGAGCAAAAAAATAAATTTGAAGACGTATTGTTACGTTGTCCCTATTTTAGTTATAACTAAAATAATATGCATGCCTACCTATTGAATTATCTTAAAAATTAATTAACAAAATGAACTGCACTTGGAATTATTATGGAAGGCCAAGTATGTATTATACTTGTGATGACTATTTACGATTGCATAAAAGTTCAGCAGCTCAACTAAAAGGGCAAAAGAGTAAAAGAATGTTCAATACAAGGAATTTGGACGACATAGAAATTAGTAAATTAAGAAGTTAATAAAAAAATATTTAAAAATAAAAGTTGAATTTCAACTTTCCCTCATGAACCGATCTAGCAGGTTTGTCGCTACGATTGGTGCATTACCTCACAAGTCCGAGTCCTTTGCTAGTAATTTTTTGCTCCATTACACATTTACACTAATGGCTTGCAAAGCTAGGATTGAAATTCTATTGATTCATGTACTTGCAATTTTATCACAAATAGGTTGTTGATTTTAGAAGAATGACAAATAAGATCCTTACATTTGAATATATGCCGTGGCTATGGCTCTAGTATTCTTTGATATATTTCTAGTCTCAAAATTTTATCGTGACATTATCCTTAATAAATCCTAAATTTAAAATAAAATAAAATTTACACTTAAAGTCTCCAAAGCGTAGATTGATATTCTATTGATCCTTGTATTTGCATTTCTATCACAAATAGTCTACTGATTTTGGAAGAACGACAAATAAGATCCTCAAAACGTGTTAGTGATAATCAGGAATGCAAATGAACGGAGTCTGTATAATGGTCCGGTCCTCCGACCAAACCGCCACCATCTGCTTACTACCACCAATACTGTCCGATTTGACCCGATTTCGTACTCGCTTCTCGGGCCACACGGTTTTAAAAGGCATTGATGATAGTAAATAGGGTTTTTCTTAGCTTTATATCATATAGGTACTCACATATCTAGGCGATGTGAGACAATATTTTCTCTTTAAACGGCATTTTCCTACGAAAATTCGGGTTGTTACAGAGTCATTCATTCATGAACAAGCTCGTGTTTGGTTCTTTAAACGTACTCTCGGTTTGTATTTCTTCATTTACTAATGAAGGAGCGTGAACAAAATAGTAAGACCCGTGTTCAAGCTCGTGCTCCATTAATTAAAATAGTTATTTTTTTCTTATATGTATTCATACATATATAAATAAATCTTGTAAAATATAATGTTGATTACGATTGGTTCGGTTTGAAAATCTACAAACCGATCTAATCGATTTGGTTTGCGGTTTTACTGGTTTAGAAACCAAATCGAACATAATATTTTTTATCTATCTATCTATCTATCTATCTATCTATCTATCTATCTATCTATATATATATATATATATATATATATATATATATATATAGTAAAACCTCTATACAGTAATATTGTGGTGACCACGAAAAAATATTATTATAGAAAGGTTATTCATATATAGAGTTTACATATTAAAAAAATAAAAAATATATGTATTTACATAATATTAGATACATATATATGGTTCATTATAAGTTAAAACAAACAAATGAATTTATCAAAAGTTTAGTTAAACAAATACATGTATGTAGAAAACAAATACTTTAACAGATAAAGAAATCGTTGCTAAAATTAGACAAGATGCAGAAGAAGATAACCCGGAGGATGATAAGATGTGGCATCAACACAAAAAGATGTGGTAGTAACAAAAAAAATTAAGTTATCATCGCAAACAATAAGTATTTTACATCATTATAAATTTATTGTATTCTTATAAGGAGGTGAATTTATAACTAACGGGACCATAAAAAACTACGGAATATGATAATAGAGAGTTTATTCCTATTTTGAACTGGTCCGAGTTGGGACCGGAATTTTTTATTACTATAGGGAGGTTATTACTATATAGAGTATTATTATAGAGAAATTTTACTGTATTTAAGTTACGATATAATGTTTACTTACTATTTTATTTCTATCTTTTTTTCTATTCAAGCTATCATAATTTACTTATGTTGTTTAGTTTGAAGTTTGTTAGCAAAACCCTCATTTTTGTAAAGATTTTTGACCCTAAAATTTTTAGTACCGGTCTTGGGTCAGAGCATGTTGCAACAAGAAGTGAGTTTTGTTGTTTTGGTATAGCGGAAAATTCTATAATAAATAACGCATGTTTTAAGTGGACACATATGGTCGAACCAAACACATATTACAGAGTTTTTCAGGTTATAATTAGATAATACGCAACAATATTATAAATTACGAATTCGCTTTAATATCATTTCTATTTATTAAGTAATTGGTAAGGATTATTTTTTTATAGGAAGATATCAACAAACATAATTAAAACAAACAAAGAGAAAGATATATCAAGAAGCATAATTATAAATTACTAGTCTATTTTGACAAGAGACAATCGTTATCATGTATACTCATTTACGACATTGATAGAACATAAAAATCAGACCCGAATATTTTATTCGGGTCATAATCAACCCACTTTATAAATGGGAATCCAACGCTTAAATGGGTCATCTCATACTTTTTATAGGAATTGAGGTGCTACTACCCAAAGCCCAAACTCAATCAAAGGGGGACCCTTGTCTGAAAAATCCCTGGGATGAAGACATTTGTCAATATCCTAGAAGGCGCAGTTGCCTATAAATAGCCAACTACCCCTCCTAGAAAAGGACCAGAAAATCTATCCAAAAAATATAGAGAGAAGTTAAGAAAAGAGAGAAACTAACCAAAGCATATCACTTCGAGAAATAAACCGAGAAAAGACAGCCGAGCACCGAATAAAAGAGGAGAAAGATCAAGACGAGAGATTAAATAGTTATATCGAGCATAATTGTAAAGCCGAAATACTAATCCGAGCAAATGTAATAGTCCGAACAAGGACAATAATCCGAGCAATAATAAAGATCAGGAAGTATCATTTATTCACGGTTGATTTATCATTATATCATTGTTGAAAAGCCTAACGCGACCGACCAAAGTTATGGCTTTATCAAATGGCGCCGTCTCCGGGAATCATCTAGTTCCCAACTAGTTTAGAATTCGAATACCAATACTCTGCCAGACGAGCGACAATGGTTACCAATGTAGAGGAAACCCATCCCGAGATAGTAGAAACCAATAACCAAAACACGCAAATTAGCCAACAAGACCTCGACGATCTACTCGCTATCCGCGACAGATACGAAGCTATCCAATCCGGAAACCAACCAACAACCTCCTACGTCAACCAAGAACAACCGGTCGAACCACCCCGATATTTCATCGAAGGGATTGTCGACGAACGCCTTTCGTCCTCGGAGGACGAACAAGACGTGCCCATATTAAGGCGTGCACGAAGACGCTTAACCGGGTCCCAAGCAGGGCCGAGCTCAAGAGTACCTCTGCCTACGGCCTCGGTCAACTCCGGTGCTCGTTTACAAACGGACGAGGCTCATCAGTTTGGCATGCCCGAGGATCATGTACTCGGACAGTCGCCCCGACTGCCGACTAATTCTCCGAGGATGATTACACCACCCACAGTGGAGGTACAACATGTCGTTCCATTAGCCGATGAAAGGAACTACACCCAGCTACAAGCTCAGCCGGCGGCATGCATGACGGCCATGACAGCGGCCGGCATCGTATTGCCAGTTATCCAACCCGACAAAGACCCACGCCATGAAGTGGAAGATTCTGCCTACAGGGCCGCCCTGGAGGCAGCGGGTCGGCGACCCGATACAAGAGTCCCCCACCAAGGGGGAAATGTCCCAATAACTATCGTCCATCCGAACACTCATATGGAACGTGTCCACACAAACACGAAGGACGATAGATATCCCGAATACAGGATCGGGGAGGGATATGGCCCACCACCACATTAGGGAGGATACCCTCCCCCCTACCAAGTCACGGATGACGCGTTCCAACAGGCTTGGAATGTATGCCAAGAAACCCCGTGTGCTGAACAGATCACGCGGTACCGCAATCCTATGGGATTCGTCATCCCCGAATTCAGGCTCTATGACGGGAAGAGTTGCCCTATCGACCATCTGAGGCACTACAAGACGAAGATGGAACTGTGGAGTGATGACCATGCACTGATGTGCAAATTTTTCAAAAACAGCTTGGGTCAAGAGGCTTCGTCATGGTATCATAACTTACCACGGGGCTCCATTAGAAACTGGGCAGAACTGCTAAGAGCGTACTCCACCCGATACGCTGCTCATCGGAAAAAGAAGGTTAGTATCGAAACCCTTCTTAAAATGACGATGATGCCAAATGAAAGGCTCAACGATTACTGCATACGTTTTATCGACGTAGCAAACCAGATTCCACGATATGCCAATAATATAGCCATCCAAAACTTTATCAATTCCATCCCTAATGGCTATTGGGCGAGAAGGAAGTTCATAGGCAAAAACTTCCCGACCACTGATTCCCTGCTAGCCTATTGTACCCACCTCACCGATAAAAACGACGAACTGCGTTTCCTCAACCGAACTCTACCGAGAAGAGAGTCGGTCCGCGAGGCACAGGTGGGTCGCAAAAGAGTTAGAAATAACCAGGGAGAAGCATTCCAACCGACCAGAAAGGGCAAAGAGCCCGAGGCCCATAGCAGGGTAGAGCGACCACGAGCACTAGAGCCCAAACCGCTCCAGATCTCATACCCAACACCGACCAACGAACATAAACCGCTCCAGCTCGCCTACCCAATGCCACCCAAGCCATTTCAACAGGTTCGGCCCCAAGAGAGGGAACACCGAAACACTTTTGGACCGGTCAAGCTGCGATACACTTTCAACCTGTCTGCTGAAGATATCCTCAAGGATATATGCAGGGAAAGTTGGTATTCCCGACCACAACCGATCATCTCTCCCCCCAATCAGAGAGATTCCAAGCTCTTCTGCGCATATCACGAGGATCACGGCCACCTCACTGAGCATTGCCGTAACCTGCGATGGAGAATGAACCAGTGGGGCGATGCAGGATACCTAGCCAAGTTCATCAAAGGAGCTGGGAATAAAGGCAAACAACTGGCCATCGAGGGATCTGACAACCGGCAAGGCAAAACGATCAACGTCGTTCATATGTCACGACCCAAGGGCCTAGGCGGGGAACGATCACGACAACGGCAGCTGGCCCACTTTGGCCAAGTAGCCAAGACATCACAGGCGTCGACCTCTAAACGACAATGCACACCACGACGACATCCGCCCATTTCTTTCTCGGATCTTGACGAAGAAGGGGTGATTTACCCCCACGGAGACGCCATTAACCTCCGTGTTCAAATCGGCCTAGACACAGTCAGCAGGGTACTTGTCGACCAAGGAGCCTCTTGTGATATCATGTACAAGGAGCTCTTCGACAAGATGGAACTCAAGCTGCAAGATCTACAGCCTACCGATGTCACACTGATCGGATTCATCTCCGAAACGACCAAACCTTTGGGTAAGATCGTCCTCAGTGTCACAACAGGGTCCATGTCGGTTCCCGTGGAGTTCTTAGTGGTCGACGACCACTCCGGGCACAACGCAATATTGGGCCGACCTTGGTTACATGCCATGAAGGCCATACCCTCTACCTATCACCAAAAGGTCAAATACCCAAATGATAGGGGGGCGATCGAGACAGCCAGAGGATGTCAAGAAGATTCAAGACGCTGCGAGGACATCACCGCGACTCTTCAACAACAACGAAGCACTGTGGAACAACCCACCAGCACAAAGAAGCTGATCAGCCAAATATCCAAAGCCGAAAGGGTTGTCGAAGAACAAGTAGGAGAGACACTTAGGAAGGTGTATATCCCGGATATGGACGAGGAGCACTATTTCCTCCTCGGCGATAACCTTCCAAAACAGGAATCCGAGGAGTTAGAAGCGTTCCTTTTCCGCAACATTGATAAATTCGCCTGGAGTCCTAAAGACATGCCAGGCCTAGACCCCAATACAGCATGCCACCACCTAAGTGTAAACGCCGAGTACAAGCCAATAGCACAGAGGAGCAGAAAAGTCTCTGTACAGCACAGAGCAGCTATAATCGCTGAAGTACAAAAACTATTGGAGGCTGGAGCCATAAGGGAGGTTTACTATCCAAAATGGTTGTCCAACCCGGTCGTCATCCCTAAGAAGAACGGGAAGGAGAGAGTCTGTATAGACTTCACCAACCTCAACAAAGCCTGCCCGAGGGACCACTTTCCCCTTCCAAGGATCGATCAACTGGTGGACGCAACAGCGGGAGCAGAACGGATGACCTTCCTTGACGCGTACTCAGGATACCATCAAATTCCCCTCGCCCGCGAAGATCAAGAAAAGACTTCATTTATATCGCCTTTGGGAAATTATTGCTATACGGTAATGCCGTTCGGTCTACGCAATGCGGGGGCAACATACCAAAGGATGATAACACGGGTATGTCGAGATCATATAGGGAAAACAATGGAGGTATACATAGACGACATGGTCGTCAAAAGCGAAAGAGCCACATCCCACCTTCAAGATATCAGGGACATTTTCCGAACGCTGGGCGAGCACAAACTGAAACTCAATGCGAGCAAGTGTGCGTTTGGCATCAGCAAAGGGAAATTCTTGGGACATATGGTTAGCCGACGAGGAATAGAGGCTAATCCCGATCAAATAGCGGCTCTACGAAACCTAGCAGCGCCCAAGAATAAGAAACAGGTACAAGAGCTCACGGGAATGATGGCCGCGCTGAGCAGGTTCATTAGCCGATCCGCAGATAAGGGACGGCCATTTTTCGAATCACTCAAGAAGGATAGAAAATTCGTCTGGGACCCGGAATGTGAAGCTTCATTCAACAATCTCAAAGAGTACTTGAGGACATTGCCACTGCTAGTAAGGCCGAACAGAGGAGACATTCTGGCATGCTACCTAGCAGTTTCCGCTACAGCTATGAGCGCGGTCATCCTAAGAGAAGAAGGTCGCGAACAATTTCCGATCTACTTCGTCAGCAAGACTCTGGTCGAAGCCGAAACACGTTATCTATCCTTGGAAAAGCTATGTCTGGCATTGGTCGTCGCAACCAGGAAGTTGCCACACTATTTCATAGCTCATCAGGTTCGGGTATATACAAAATTTCATATTAAAGAGTCACTTCGACGGACGGACATTAGCGGCCGAGTTGCCGCCTGGGGGGTCGAGCTATCCCAATTTCATATCGAGTTCGCACCCCGCCATGCCATAAAGGGACAAGTCCTGGCCGATTTCGTCGCCGAATTCACCGAAGGCTATGACGAGCCTTTGGCACTCTCTCCACAATCACACTGGCAGATACATGTCGACGGATCAGCCACCAAGGACGGATCAGGAGCAGGGATCGTCCTAAGGTCTAGAGAGGGAGCAATCATCGAAAAAAGCATAAAACTGGGCTTCCGAGCTACCAACAATGAGGCAGAATACGAGGCCATGATAAATGGCATGCTTATTGCCCGGTCCCTCGGATGCTCCCACTTAATTGCAAGCTCAGACTCCATGCTCATCGTCAATCAAGCCACCGGCGAGTACCAAGCGAAAGATGATAGAATGATCCTCTACCAAGAAAAAGTCCAAAGCTTGATGGCCACCTTCGAACAGTGCGAGTTAGTAAGAATCAATCGCACCGAGAATGCACATGCTGATGCATTGGCCACCCTAGCCTCGACATTAACATTGACCGACACCCGGTCGATCACAGTGGAACTACTGCCGACCCCGAGCATAATAAAAAGGGTAAACCGGGTGACATCGATACAGTACGAACTAGGTTGGATGGAGGACATGACCCATTATCTACGAAGTGGAACGCTTCCGGTCGACAAGATAAAAGCGCTGAAAATTACAAGAAAAGCTCCTCGCTTCTGGCTATCCGAGGACGATAAACTATACAAATCCAGTTACCGGGGACCACATCTACTGTGCGTCCCGACCGAGCTACAACTGCCGGTCTTGGAGGAAATCCACGAAGGATCCTGCGGAGCACACATCAAAGGGCGATCCCTTGCAAACAAGGCAGTGACCCAAGGATATTGGTGGCCCTATATCAAGCGAGACGTCGATGCATACGTCCAACGATGCGACAAGTGCCAACGATTCGCCAAGATACCACGGCTCCCTTCATCTATGATGACCCCGGTATCAGCACCATGGCCGTTCGCTCAATGGGCAATCGATTTGGTCGGTAAACTCCCAAGAGCACCTGGGAATGTGGAATATCTGATCGTTGCGACTGATTATTTCACCAAATGGGTCGAAGCTAAACCCCTCCGAGAAATCAAAGCCAGCAACGTCAAACAATTCATTTGGGAATACATCATAACTAGGTTCGGTATACCGTACGCTATAGTCGCCGACAACGGAACCCAGTTCAAAGATGCCAATTTACAGCTGTGGTACGAGGAACTCGGTATCCGAAAATTCTATTCGACGCCGACATACCCACAAGGGAACGGGCAAGCCGAAGTGTCAAACCGAACAATATTAGACGGCATCAAGACCACCCTTGAACAGGCAAAGGGGAGGTGGCCCGAGCGGCTACTCAACGTTTTATGGTCGTGCCGAACTACACCCAAGACGGGCACTAAGGAAACCCCGTTTAGCTTAGCATACGGTGTTGAGGCCATCATACCGACATAGATCGGGCTACCCACACTCCGAACGACGTTGGTCGAGCAGGGAAATAATGAACAAAGAATGAGAGAAGAGCTCGACATGATAGACGAGAAACGAGAGATAGCGGCCCTTACCTTAGCTAAGTACCAACAAAGCGTAAAGCAAACCTATGACAAGAGAGTAAAAGGATCTAAAGAATTCATGGTAGGAGAACTGGTGCTGCGACGAGTGACAGTCTATACCCGCAACGAAATACATGGCAAACTGAGCCCTACCTGGGAAGGCCCATACGAAATCGTCAAGCGAACAAGTCCAGTCTCTTACAAAATCAAAAGCGTCCTGTTCGCCAACAGCCGAGGGGAAAAGAATTCTTGGAATGTGGCTAACCTAAAGAAGTACTACGTATAGGCAATGCTCCGAATACAAGTACAGGTGCTACCTTACCCTTCTTGCTTAATGGCATTATCTTTCTTCTTTTGAATGAATAAAATATATTATTATGCTGTCTACTAATACTATGAGATTCTCGACATGGCCGAAGTGCCTAGAAATACTATGAAATTCCGTAAATGGCGTGTTACCAAAGGAACGTCTAGGAATACTATGAGATTCTCAACATGGCCGAAGTGCCTAGAAATACTATGAAATCCCGTAAATGGCGTGTTACCGAAGGAACGTCTAGGGATACTATGAGATTCTCGATATGGCCGAAGTGCCTAGAAATACTATGAAATCCCGTAAATGGCGTGTTACCGAAGGAACGTCTAGGGATATTATGAGATTCTCGATATGGCCGAAGTGCCTAGAAATACTATGAAATTCCGTAAATGGCGTGTTACCAAAGGAACGTCTAGGAATACTATGAGATTCTCAACATGGCCGAAGTGCCTAGAAATACTATGAAATCCCGTAAATGGCGTGTTACCGAATGAACGTCTAGGGATACTATGAGATTCTCGATATGGCCGAAGTGCCTAGAAATACTATGAAATTCCGTAAATGGCGTGTTACCGAAGGAACGTCTAGGAATACTATGAAATTCCCAACATGGCCGAAGTGCCTAGGAATACTATGAAATTCCGTAAATGGCGTGTTACCGAAGGAACGTCTAGGAATACTATAAGATTCTCGATATGGCCGAAGTGCCTAGAAATACTATGAAATTCCGTAAATGGCGTGTTACCGAAGGAACGTCTAGGAATACTATGAAATTCCCAACATGGCCGAAGTGCCTAGGAATACTATGAAATTCCGTAAATGGCGTGTTACCGAAGGAACGTCTAGGAATACTATGAGATTCTCAACATGGCCGAAGTGCCTAGAAATACTATGAAATCCCGTAAATGGCGTGTTACCGAAGGAACGTCTAGGGATACTATGAAATTCCCAACATGGCCGAAGTGCCTAGGAATACTACGAAATTCCGTAAATGGCGTGTTACCAAAGGAACGTCTAGGAATACTATGAAATTCCCAACATGGCGTGTTACCGAAGGAACGCCTAGGAATACTATGAAATTCCCAACATGGCGTGTTACCGAAGGAACGCCTAGGAATACTATGAAATTTATATGCAGGTACAATGCAAGGAATTATTCAGGTCCACAGTACGACGGCGATGCAATATAAATTGGCTAAAACAAGGAAGGAGAATCAATCTAAACAACAAAATATCAACAAGAAGCATCTCCAAAACAGGAATAACGAAATAACAAATGATTTAGTAAGGAAAAATCGATCCAATCAATTAAATAGCAATACGGCAATGGAAAGGTACAAAACAGGAATAAAGAAATAACATATATAGTCCTCGCCCGCATTACGGAGGCAACAAGAAGATCAACGACACTAAAGAAATTCAATTAAGAAGAGCTACTGTAGGAGGAGCACGACGGTAAGTGACCGAGCTCAATCTCTTCGTCATCCGTCATTGTGTACCCATCAGACTCATCACCATCAAAACGCTCCTCAAAAATGAGGGCATCAAAATTGGTCGTATGAGCCCCAACACAAGTCAGCGTCTGAAGCCGCGCGTTGAACTCGGCTTCTTTGGCGAACTCGTGAGCATCCGAGGCCGCTTTACGGCGATCATCGTCAAAGGAGAGGTTACGGCGAGCTTCGATCACAGCTACGGAAGCATCGTATCTGGCACGGGACAAACGGAAATACTTCACCAACACGTTGGCCTTGGTCACAAGCAACTTTAATTTGCCGAAGTACTCGCCCTTTGCACGCCAATATCGATCCAAACGACGCTCCTGAACCTCAACAGCATGCTCGGCACGGCGAACGTATTCTCGAAAAGAGGCCGCCTGGGTTTTCAGCTTGGTCCGCAGTCGAGCACATTGGTCGGTCAATTTGACATTTTTGCTTATCAAAACAATGTAGGGCCACCTGTCAGGCACCTCACTAGCCGCACCAGATGAGACCTCGTCCCGGGCAGCACCAGTAGGTCCTAACCCCGGGTTAACTAGGCATGGAGAACCAGCCTGGTGCGACATAGTAGCATGTGCCTATAAAAAAAAAGAGGGGGGGAGACGAACGAGAAGAGATGAATAAACAAAAAAGAAAAAAGGGGAAAGAAGCTACCAAAAAAAAAAAAAAAAAGAAGCGAGAGAATTTTTTATACAAGCTACAAAGAAAACGACAAAACAAGCTATTTTACTAATCCGACAACCCCTCAACAGACGCCGAAGTCTCTACTACATCGGCAAAATGAATATCTCGCAATGAATTAATTTGCGTCCCCAAACGCTCACGAATGACCGCCTCGATTCGGTTCAAGGCAACAGTGGTTTCCGTTACCCCGGCCTTCGCATCCACCATGCGCTCTGCCCGGGACACACCACTCATTCCTTTTATATGCTCCAGCACCTCTAAGGCGCGAGCTCGGGCCCAATACGCTTTGGCAAAGGATAGCAGCAGATCCGCGTCCTCGAAAACGGCCCCAAGGACCAAGCTCAAGCTCGTCACACGACCTCGGGCTTCATCACGAGAACGTCGTAGGGCACTGAGAAGTTCCTTTGCTTTACCCTTATTTGCCGTATAATGGGCGGTCTTTTTACTAAATTTCTCTCCCAAATCACGTAACCGGATCGCCAGGTTGGAAATATGAATATTCAGACCCTCGATTTCCTGATAGGCACAAGTCAATTTCGCGGTAAGGGACGCGTTAGACCTTTCCAAATCCTCCATTACGTCACCTACACTACGCCTAGGCGAGGTCCAGACCACCATGGCAAGGGGGTTATTTGGTACCTGACAATATTTTGTTTTCATATCCTTCAAAATATGACGACCATCAAAAGAAATTAACCCAAGCAAGCCCAACAGAAAGAAACCACAGCACCTATATTATCACTTCCCCAAAAGAATCTGTTTCTAGATACAAAAAAAAAAAAAAAAAAAAAAAATATACATAATGCTAGGAAGATAGTCAAGGTTCCACCTGAGGAGATGCTGGTGGGGGAACAACAGTAGCATCCGGTCGAGGAGTGGACGGGGTCGACATAGAGTGAGGACGCAGCGCTGTCGAAATTGTCTGTCCCGGTAGCCGAGGAAGCTCTTCTTCACGAAGATTCGCCCAGTCCAAGTGTTTCGGCGGTGCACCATGCGGACATGGATACACCAACTCCGACCACGCCCTATCCGACAAAGGAACATTCGCGAAATTGAGCGCCCGCACATGAGCGCAGTATACAGAGAAGTTGGCCATCATCGCTAACTTTTTCCGCTCCTCCGCTTGTGCCGTTTTCAGGGCAGACACCTTAGCCTTTTCGGCTTCCACGTCATCAGCCAGGAGCAAGTTCTCCTCCTCTAATTCGCCGTACTTAGCGGCCATGCTCTCTTTTTCCACCCTCAATTTCTCGACATCCTCGGTCAGGTGCAGGAAGTCCACCGACAGTTTGTCATAATTCTCGCCCAGGGTTTTTTTCTCGGCGACCAATTTCTCCTTCTCGGCCACCAGATTCTCCTTCTCGGCCACCAGCTTCTCTTTCTCAACCCCTAGAGCTCCCAGCTGATCCCGTAGCGCCACGGTACTCACAGCAATCTGCACTTCAACACATTAGTTTCCAAATAAAATACAAGTACCAAACCTATATAGTGAAATACGAGCCCCACGTACCCTCAGCGCATCCGCGTGGGCCTGCTCTATAACCGACATTGTAGGTTGGGCAGATAGTCTTTCTGCATTCTTGAACACAAGGGGTTTCAGAGCCGTATACCCCATCTTCAACGTTCTCGGTTGATCCAGCAGTTCACCCTTACATCGGTCAATGTACCGGGTCATTGCAACCCCGTCAACCAACCCCTTCTCGGATCCGTCGAGAGCCTCATCCTCGACACCCGTCACAGCATCCCCGGCATTCTCTTCGCTGCCTTCCATTTCCACCCCCACGTCCTCCTCCAACTGCTCAATCTCAGGGGCCCTATGCTCGATCTCTTCCTCAGTACGGAGGGGCGAGCAAACGGGCAAATCTATCGGACCCTCGGTGGGGATAGGAGAGATGACAGGCAAAGTCATCGTACCCTCTCCCATGTTCGTCAAGAGGTTCATATATCCGAATACATCGTCGATCGACCCCTGAAACGCAATAATACCCATAGACCGGGCAAGAGCGAGGGTAACCAATGGAGAAGTCAGTAGCTGAAACAAGATGACTAATAAAGCAAAGCACTAGCGAACCAAATGACAAACAACCAAGAGACAAGAAAATCATAATACATATACACATACCTCGCCCGGAGCAGAGGCATCCTCGGCGGTATCCCCTTGAGCAGCAGCAAACACCCCCTCGCCCGAGCCAACGTTAGCATCTTCCTCGGTAACCGATGTATCGGTTCCCCTAGCCCTCTTCGTTGTTTCAACGACAGGGTCAGATGCACGACGCTTAGAACGAACGGCTTTTTTCCCAAGCCGAGTAGCACATCGAGCCTGGACCACCTTTAAGAATTCCTCCTCGGGCTCTTTGGGGATCTCGGGTGCAGGATTCCCCCTGGTCACCGACCCCATAGGGTAACCGAGCAACATGGGAGCCGTACGACTCGCAGGATCCGGCGTAGGTCCAGGCCCCCACCATTTCCAAAGAGCTAACAGAGCCTCTACATTGGGGGCGCCGAGGTCTGGCATGATGGGAGCATTGGTCGCCGGTCCAGGAATCTGGTGTCCCGCACAACCCCATGCACCGGAAGCAATTACAATACCAAGATTACGCTCTTTATTGGTATCCGGCAAACCGATAACGAGCCGGCAAAAGGCACGCAGAGTCTTCAAATACGAGCTGCGACGCTCAAAGCTCAAACTATAGACTCCAAAGACGTCCTTCAGTTCAATCGGTATTCCGGACAACTCCGATAGCCTTTGGATACCATTCAGAGTACGGTAACCATTTAGGGCCAGTTGGGCCGGAGCAATTTGGACAGCCTCAAAGAACGAGGCCACCCAATTTGTAAAAGGAAGTCGAAGACCCCCAGTAAAGAATGCCGACGAACGCACAGCTACCTCGCCGGCAGGAACAAATCCCAGCACCCCTCGTCAAAAATAGGAAGCCGAATATGTACGTTGTCGGGTATTCCGGCGAGTTCTTTAAAATCCTTCTCCACGAATGTGCCAACTTGGGCCACACTTTGGGTCAAAATTTCCTATACAACGATCATCAAAAGTCCATCAATATACTAACCAAATACACAAACCAGAACCACATCAATAGAACGAGAACCCCCCCCCCCCACGCACATTACATCAGAATCATCAGACATATATAGATAACCTGAACCATATACCCACGACACGCCTATGACCACAACGACAAATCAAATACAACTCCTAAAAGAGGGAAGGGGGGAGAACGAAAAGTCACTTACAGTAATCATTTTGAGTAAGCAAGCGCGAACAGCAGCAAGTCTTCCAACACAACCACGAAACCCTAGATCAAGCGGCCGAACTCTTTTCCTTTTTGGCGGGAAGAATATGCTTTAGAGAGAGAGAGATATTTTCTTCAGCAAATTCTGTGATAAAAATAAACAGGATTACTTGGCATAATAGAAAGGAGTGGAGTCACAAAAGGAATAAAATAATAACCGTCTTTTCGGGTAACAGAGGTTTACCTTTTTCCAACCATACAAAAGTCAACAACCGCTGCTCTTTTTAACATATAAACGCTCCAGATTTCGCCACGTCAGCGCGTATCCCACTACCCAAGGCAGTTCACATCATTAGACCTAAATAAACGGCCAGTGGACCCTACCACGAAAAGCTTTCCACATACGCTACCACTACTATCACACCGAGAATGTCCCCCGATTAAAGTTCCTCGACTCCCAACCAATCCTTACCCAAAGGGCACACCGAACAAGGTGGACGAAGACCGTTCCTAGCTTGATAGCAGGGAGCATCAAGTCTAACAACGCTCTCCGGGGGGATAACCGGGCATATTGTTCGGTGTATGCTCAGAAACATAAAAGAGAAGCAAATAGGAAATAAAATAGGACAGAATCAAATGCAAGACAAGTTTTATTCATCCACAAAGGGGGAAACACAAACAATACAACAGAAAAAAGAAAATACACCCATCCTACTTTTTCGAACTATCCCCCATAGCAACATCCCTCTTCGCCAAAAGTTCCTCCAGACGCTCCTTCTCCTTAACCAAACGAGAAATCGCCATCTCAGCCTGTTTCAAGGCGTAAGACTGAGACTCGCATTTTTGCTCGGCCTTGAAACGAGCAGTGCCCTCCTCGTCCCAATATTGTTTAAACCTCCTCGCTTCAGTCCGAGCACACATGAGATCATGTTTCAGCCATGACATCTCAATTTCTTTTAGTTGAAGAGGAGTCAAATCCTCCTCCCCAAAGCCAGGGGGACGAGGTAGCAAAAAGGTAGGCTCCTCTTCCATAAGGGCCTTCTTTTTGGAGGCAGACCTAGTGATGGGAGCCATCTCACGCAAAAGCAAATTATAAAACAAGAGAGAGGTAGAAATTGATAATGAGATACAGGCAATAGGGAGCATTTATAGAGAATCAAAAGGCACAAAATACGAAGCGTTACAATGGTTCACAAGACAGGCACGAGATACGAAAAGATACAACAGATTCGTCAAATACAGAAGATAAAACACAAATGGCAAAAGGGGAAATACAAAAGAAAACCAGCCCAATCTAAGGATCAATGGGTGGAAAAACCGAACTGCCAGACCGAGAGAAAGCAAAACGAGCAGAACAATTCAACCGAGCTTGGTAGGAATCGTTCATGGCGACCAAATCGTCATTCTCCGAGGAGAGCCTGTTGTTTTCCGTAGTAAGAACCCTGACGCGTTCCACGAGCCGAGCATTCTTTACCATTATGTTAGCTAGGCCTTGAGGAGAGTTGTCAAACTCATCTTGAGAATGGTCCCAAATTTCCTCGGCATCATACCAGGAGTTGGCCAGATGGTTTCTCTGCAGCAACAAGTGATCGAGCTGGCGACTCAGTGCCGAGATCTCGGTCCACTTCACCGTCTCTTCGGGATAAGAGCCGAACAAGCTCAAGGCCAAAACGCCATACTCTTTCTCAAGCCTTGCCATCCGACGGCGGACCCGAGATACCTCAGTATCCAAGCCCTTCATCTGAGCATGATATCTCATCACGGGTCCAGACATTCTGGGAAATTGTTTAGTACGGAAGAAAATAAAGGGCTAAGGAAGAGAGAAGCAAAAAGAAAAAAGAGATGATAAACTACCAAAGAAAAGAGAAGTACTTATAGAACGAAGAGTATGATATTTTATGACCTTGCTTGGGAAATTGCATATTTCCTGACCTACTAGGGAGCAAGCACATATGTTTGACAGTGATGGGGACATCTACTGACATCTGAGACTACAGTGCAGAAGAAATAAAGACGAGATATTCAAAGATCTAGATTCCAGACAAACAACAAACCACAGGTACAATATAAAAAGAAATGCAAAAAGAAAAGGGCAAAAATACTTTTCATTAATGAAGATGGAATACATCATTGTTCATTACATCAATAGACAATATTACATCAAGGTCTAATACATCCGAGATAAAAACCTATTACATCCGAAAAGAAAACCTATTACATCCGAGATAAAATCTATTACATCCGAGATAAAACCTATTACATCCGAAAAGATCTATTACATCCGAGAAGAGCTAGTACAGAAGATCAGGCAAAGGATCAACTATATCAGCTGACCAAGTGAGCAGGAGACGCCAAAAAGAAAAAGTAAGAAGAAAGAGAAAGGAAAAGCAAGAAGAGGAAAAGAAGAAGAGTGCAAGAAAAGAAGGAAGTGATAAGAAAGAAAAGTCGAAAAGAAAAATGACCAACCCTAAATGTAACACAAAACCCTTTGGATCACAGGGCTGATTGTTACATCGTAGTGGTGCATAAAAAAAGAAAAAAAGAAAAAGAGTGATGGGAGAGAAGATGAAGAAAAAGAAAGAGGAGGCACAGAAGAAAAACAGATGAGAAGAAGATAAAGAGACTAAGGAGACAGACAACTAAAAAGGAAGTCAATGAAACAAAAAAGAAACGGAAAAAGAAAAGAATAAAAAGTACGAGAAAACAGAGTATAAAAAAAAAACACAAGAGAGGAAGAGGAAGAAATGATGGAAACGGAGAAATAAAAAAAAAAAGAAAAGAGAAGAAAAAGGAAGAGATGGGAAAAGATGGGGAAAGAGCAGAGAAAAAGGAAAAAAAGAAGGGGGAAGGTTAGGGGGAAGTCGATCGGTATCGATGAGAGGGCCCGGCAGAGACATCCCTGTCCCTCAGTGTCGGGTTCCCCCTTAGCATCTCATTCTCTTCGACTAAAGCCTGACGAGCACGTCGGCAATAAGCCAGTTCGGATCTTAGCCAAGTTAATTCCCGAACCATCTCGGTATGGTGATAACGCATCACCTTCAATTCCTCCTCGGCATCCCTCAACAGTCTTTGTACATGGTTATAGGAGGCTTCAAAGGCCTCCACTTGCAAAGCTAATGCTGATTGGGTGAAAGGACCAGACATCTTAGGGAAATTATAAGATGAGGGTCTATATATGGGGGAAAATAATATGATGAGAAGTGTGGATGTAACCATGCTATAAGCAGGTATTTATAGATCCATTAGATGAGGGCTGGGATTGAGAGTCGCAACCATTCGCCAATGGGTATTCAGAAGCGATGGCACTCAAAAGAGGTGTCTGTTCAAGAAAAACGTTTGGATTCCCAAAAGACTCTAAAGAGCGTGAGTAATTAAAAGCCACTCCTGTTCAAGAAACGTTTGGATTCTTACCAATATTTAAAGGGAGTAAGTAATAATGGCATTGAAACACGCGTCGTTTTTGGGAAGGGCATCAGTTCAAATAAATATCCCAGATCTTTTGCGCAAGGCTCAAGAAAACTCTGGTGAATAGGATTTTCTATGCACAAGGCTCAAGAAATCCTATTAGTCCCTAGATATAAAGAGTAAGAAGGTCCAATGGATAAGATCAAACGCAAGGCCCAAGAAAAGCATTAATGAGGCCACAAGCGTGCGCAGTCAAAATAAATTGCATTGGGAAAGTAATTCAGATATAAACAAGAAAAAGAAATCTTTATTGATTGGTTGATACTTCGTTACAGAAGAAGCACAAAGAGGAAATACAATGAAAACAATAAAATTATTTCATAGAAGGGCCCGCTTCGTCATTCGGCTTCCTTTTCGACCGAGCATACACTTCCTTAAGGGCCAATTTGTAAGCCCTCTTGGAAGCAAGCTGCCTATCTCTGGAGGCCTCGAGCTCTTTGATCTGGGCACGAGCACGAATACTGTCGAGCAAAGACCTCTGGTGCTCCTTCTCTAGGGCATCCAATCGCTCGTCTAGTTCGGCGGCCCGACGAGCTTCCACCGACAGCCGGGCAACCCTCTTCTCGAGATAACGCACCTTCTGAACTTCCTCTTCCAGACGGGCAACGTATTCAGGAAGGTTGTCACCATATTTTTCAAGAGGAGAAGCCATTTGTTCGTTAATAAAGAATGAACTGCATAAAAAATACTGGGACAACCCCCTTTTATAAGAAGAAACAAGGAGTAGATCAAAGGTCATCTCGAATAAATACAACCTCTTGAACTTCCCAAGAGCATTTAAGGCAAATTAACCACAGTTCCAAATCCAATTAAAGTCATCCAAAAAGACATCAAGAAGATAAACAGACAAGAACAAGGAAAGGGAAATATTTTATTAATTCCAAAAACTTCGATTACAACTGAGGAGAAGACTCCCCATTCAAGAGAAATTACGACAGAAATTACAAAAGACTAATTATTTCGAGGAAGAGCCTTCTTCATCGTCATCCGAACTCGGTTTGGACCGAGCATGCAACTCCTTGAAGGCAAGCTTATAGGCCCTTTTTGCTGCCTTCTGCTTAGCCAGATTAGCCTCGAGCTTCTTTATATGCTCATAGGCCCAATCCCGATCGGCCATCGTCACATGATGATCAGAATCCATGTCAGACAACCTTTTCTTGTAGTTTGAAACCTTGGCCACGAGTTTCTTATTCGCGGTACGAGATTTCTTGATTTCCGTTTCTAAATATGAAATATAATTAAAGGAGCTCTCACCAGTAGAACCAGAAGAAGCCATTATGTCACGAGCAAATTAGTAGTAAAATGCCTAATTATGGAGGGAGCACACCCCTTTATAGGAGTTTTCCTCGAAGAAAGATATTAGGATAGGAAACATTAAATGTGCCCCCCTGGAAAACGTCGCGAGTCTATTGCGTTTCTCGATGAAGCATTGGGAAAAACAAGACCGAAGTAACGTTCTCGACAAACCGAACATGACTCCCCCGACATGGAAACCACGCCGAGGAAGTCAGGGAGCACTTGATAGAACATAAAAATCAGACCCGAATATTTTATTCGGGTCATAATCAACCCACTTTATAAATGGGAATCCAACGCTTAAATGGGTCATCTCATACTTTTTATAGGAATTGAGGTGCTACTACCCAAAGCCCAAGCCCAATCAAAGGGGGACCCTTGTCTGAAAAATCCCTGAGATGAAGACATTTGTCAATATCCTAGAAGGCGCAGTTGCCTATAAATAGCCAACTACCCCTCCTAGAAAAGGACCAGAAAATCTATCCAAAAAATATAGAGAGAAGTTAAGAAAATAGAGAAACTAACCAAAGCATATCACTTCGAGAAATAAACCGAGAAAAGACAGCCGAGCACCGAATAAAAGAGGAGAAAGATCAAGACGAGAGATTAAATAGTTATATCGAGCATAATTGTAAAGCCGAAATACTAATCCGAGCAAATGTAATAGTCCGAACAAGGACAATAATCCGAGCAATAATAAAGATCAGGAAGTATCATTTATTCACGGTTGATTTATCATTATATCATTGTTGAAAAGCCTAACGCGACCGACCAAAGTTATGGCTTTATCAGACATCTTTGTCAAATTAAAATGGAGTCTGATACTCGAATATATTTTCAATACAACCGTGACAGCAACTTTGTAATTGAGCCAATAAAATACTTAATTAAATTTCAGTCAAACTATGTGTGCATTTATATTATTCTCTAACTCTCTTTATAAATTTTCACCTTAAAACTCACCACTACTTTTTCTTTTTAAAAATTTGATAAATCACTACTTACTCCTACGATCAAACTACTCCTGACTATCAATTTATTTTATACTATTAGTAATTTATTTTATTTGCCAGCCAAGTATTAAATAAGATAGTTGGTACAGTGCCCCTAGTGGCGAGCACGACGGTTACAGCTCGTTTGGATCACGTCAGCTTCTCCTGACAATGTACTGCCATTTTTGTTTCTTAAACTTTTCCACTTGTAATGTCACGTAGGATTATGAGCGAGTCTCGTGGTTACATTTTGAAGTGGTTTATTAAAAAAATGGAGTGGTTGACAAATGGAGGTGAGAGAGTTAGTGGGCTCTAGTTCATCAAGCGAGTGAGAATGAAAATGGATAAAGGCAATGTTATTGAGTTTTTTTTCAACTTTTATACTACCATCTATTAAAATCTAAAACAGACCAATTTCAAAAACTGTATATTTTAATCGTATATTTTTTTAAAGGTATCCCGCACTAATAACTTAATAATTGTTTCCACAAACTCTTATATACGTTTTGTGAGAGCAACTGTAAGAAAAATACAGATGTGTTATGTAGCGTTTTTATCTTTACTCCTTTCACATATTATATGAAAATGTGTTGGCATCACATAACAATTTTCTATTTTTTTATCATATCCCTTCCGTTAATTATCTCACACAATAGTTAGTCAGTACGTGCCTCCTGAAAAATTATACTTTTTGTGTAGCAATTATGTTATTTAAGACGATTTTAAGAGTTGATTAATTACATATTAATATGTTTTTTTTTCCAGATAACTGGTATTAATTTGTATTTTATTGGCAAATACAGTTTTTTGATGGAATAACGGAAAATAGACCAGTAGAGAGAATTAGAGGTTTAAAAGGCCCATAATAGAATAAATGCCGCAAATACGCAATTAAAGACTCCATCTTCTTAAGGAGGTATTTCTCACTGTACGGAGATAGGTTAATTATAACTTATATTCAATAGATCCTCCCTAGAACGCTAGTTAACTCTTAATAATAATAATAGACGCTGATTCTTTTATTTTGATTGAATTTTAGACTAGGACATATGCCGAAGACGAGAGACGCCCAAATGCAAAAGAGCCTCACCGGTTATATAGTGCGGTAAGACCTTACCAAATCCTAGTTCTATAATTTAAGAGAGAGCTTTTATCTTTTCTTTTAGCCAATATATCTAAAAAAAAAATGGAGATATTTATTTAGAAACAAAATTTCGTTTGAAAGAGTGTGTGAGAAAGTACAAGCTTGTTCATAGTTTTGGAATTACCTAATTCTGATAATTCTTGGTGAAATATTATTTTCTAAACTGTTTTATGTCATTCTCTTTTCCTTATGTCGCTATTTTTTTATTTTTTTTTATTTTGAAAGGTCGTTATGTCGTTATTATATCTGTAATTCGTAAGGTAGAAGTGACCACGTTAAAATAACTCTCTAAAACTTTTACTAGTTGCATATAGATTGACTTCCTAGTAACTTAGCTATTTAAATATTAAGGATTGCAAATATTGAACATAGTTTGATGACAGACTTAATTAACCGTAGAGACTAGTTTTGCCCAATAATGATATCCCCACTCGATAATTACGTAGGAAACGTTATAATATTCTAAAAACCATAATTACGTAGGAAACGTTATAATATTCTAGAAACCAACTTAATCTCGTAGGAAAAAATGATTCACCAAAAGTGACAGTTTTGTCCAATAATGATATCCCACTCGATAGTAGCAAGTTTAATCGTTTTAACACATATTTGTGTTATTTCATGTTCTTAATCTACTATTTGTCTTATTCTTTCTTTCTATTTTGCACTTTAAGGTGTGTTTTACATCAAGGAACATTGTAGTCTTTATAAGCATATTAATATTTATTTATAAGTATCTTCTTGCAAAAAAAAAAAAAAATCAGTTTCAATTTAGTAAAACTTAAAAAGTCTTCGACATTATATCATCCCGACTCGGGTACTCGAAATGTCGGGATTTAATATACTAGTTTCTTTCACTTTTGTAAGACCAGTTGATAAAGTTGAAGATACAGTAGGACGAAAAAAAGTTGAACCTAAGTTATACATAGGGACTAATTATATCTACCGGTTAAAATGCGGATATGCAAGTATGTCACAATCACCACCGGAGGTTGAATAGCAACGGTCAAAAGTGAATTACATCCATGGTGAGAATTGTTGATAATCGAAAGAAAGATCGACTTATATTTGTAAATAATGCAAGACTATCCATCTTTTATCATACCAAATATACTCTCTTTGATTCTCTTTCTTGTCATTGAAAATCTGTCTGAGAAACAGTTTTGTGACCCTTTAAAATGAGAGAGGAAGAAATTTATTGAATTAATCAAAAGAAGAAAGACAAAATTACAGAACAATGAAATTAATTAATTTCAACAGCTAAAGTTTATTAGGGTAACCATATCAGTTATCACAGGTACAAACACAAATGCCGATGCATAAGCTGGTGATATGTTTGCACGATTTTCCTATTTCAATCTCTCTGCATATACCTGGGCACTCTCTATCAAAACGACATGGAGTCCCTGTTATGGTTTTACGAGAAAATAGATCATTTGTTATTTGATTCTCGATTTCTTGTGCTGATGAAGCAACTGCGATTGTGGTACGAGTATATTGAACCAGAAGAATCATGAAGACAAATGTTTTAAATACTGCTCCTTGATTATTCACCATTTTCTTTGGCTGCATGTCTATATATAGATACTTTTTCCACCCTGATATGAATGTGTACCTTTTTCGTAGCCTTGGTGGATGGGCATTATTCACAGAACTCTAGATATATATTCTCTGGAATGGGCTTTTTTGGTTAAATTTAAGTAGATTTAATGTGAGTAATTCTGTTGGACCAAATTAAAAAATAGATGCACATGTTAAATAGTATCCACAATTAAATGTTAAACAGTATCAATCCACAGTAAAAGATGCTTGACTAAATACAAGTAATATATATTTATAATCAATTATTTAATTAAATGCACTTAGTTAATTTGGTTAGATGTGCTTGACTAAATACAAGTAATATTTATATTCAATTATTGAAGTAAATACACTTGCTTAATTTGGTTAGATACTTATTTGTATCTAGTTCCATTTGATTTTTTTCTATTTAGAATAAAAAGAAACCTATTAATGTTTTCTATTATATTTGAATCTAGGAAGAATAATATAGTCACACCATCCAAATTTGATTTGGCTAAAAAAAAAAAGAAGGTAAAGGCAAAAGGTATTCTACATATTATAATTACAAACACAATACAAGAGTTTCGCGGCATCTCATAGGAAAAAGAAAGAATAAAAAAAATTCTGAATTACATTTTGTTTATTATACATAATCCCTTATAAAATTTTGGTTCTTTTTATAATTATGTCTAACAAAATTAACTAAGTGCATTTACTCAAATAATTGATTATAAATATTACTTGTGTATTTAGTCAAGCACCTTTTACTGTGGATACTGTTTAACATTTAATTGTGGATACTATTTAACATGTGTATTGTTATAGGATATTATTGGGCTATTGAGCTTGTACTTTATGGGCCCAAGTGAGCTTATAACCCTACACCTCTATCTATATAAATAGGGTTAGGGGTCTTGTATTTGACATTCATTCATATACATTCTGATTAATAAAGACTCTGTTGTTGTCTCTCTATATATTCTCTCTATATCTATACATATATCTATAACGAGCTAATATATCACACAACACGTTATCGACACTTTGCTCGCGGAGAATAGGATATACGCTCGTGGATATTGGAGATTTTTGGTAAACAAACGGATATTGGGTATTTATAAAACTTGAGATTTATCCGGTTTTTTTTAGGGTTTTGTTATATCGACCTTCACCAACATACCGTACGTAAGATACCGAATTCAAAACTTAATTTATTCCATATATGTGATCGTACATATTATTTTATGGATAAATAAAGCATGATAAATATACCGTAATATATAATTCACGTGTAAAAGCTAAACTGCATGTTAGGAATAAAATCTCACTACATGATAAATTATTCCTTATTGTCTAACATGATCTATCTTGCATGAATTAATCCATGTTAATACACATATGGACCGTGTGGATAGAAACAGTCTAGTAAATTTTTTGTATGTAAAACGAAATACATCAACATATGATTATGACTTGCCAGATTATTTTTTTTTCTGAAAAGATGATGTTTAATAATATTACCATCTCTGAAATATTCTATTACGGAAAATCATGTGATTTTTTTTATTGATTATGAAACTTGCATGTTAAAACTACCATGTATAGAATTATTAATATGGCGATAAACATAGATAATTGATTGATATCTTGTTAGCATAATCATATCTTTATGATATTATCATATATATAAATATCACATATGCCAGTAAATTATTGGATTAGATCTAATTGATAATCTTAAATTGATTTGATTTGATATGTTAGAATATATGTTATAATCTTTATGGATTGATTGATAATCTTAAATTGATTTGTTTATAACATCAAATCTACTGCATGATTAGATATATCCTAAAATATATTTACTGCCTGTTTATATATATGTGGTTAATCTAGATAGATATTGTCTATATTGTTAATATTATTGCCATATATAAAAAGCGAAAATCGTATATATTCACATTTAAGTTGAAAAAATTATGAATCTTTCCCAAATAGGCTCACCTATTTGGATACGATGTCTAGGAAAGATAAAGGCGGAAGTCGTTCTCCTAATGAGGTCGGTTTTTAAGAGGCATTCGTGCCCACCCCCCTCACCGTCTTTCCTGGCCGTGTTCAAATAGAGCTACCGAAAGGGGTTGACTAAATAATAATTTCCCCGAGTGTGTTTATATAGTGATGTATGTTTCGCTGAATTGGTGTTTCAGTATCGACCCGTCGTTCGATCAATGAGAACCGATTCACATGAAAAGCAAAACTAATGTTTTCGAACCTGTCATTTCGAAAAAAAGTTTGTGCTTGTGCAAACCATAAAAATATAAAACAGTCGTTTTATATGATAAATAATCCAGAACTCCCAACACATGTTGGATGCCATCTATGATGAGAAAAATTGTAAAACATACTTGCGAAATGACTGTTTAAATGTTGATTTTAATCCGTCACCACATGTTACTCACCCTGATGTGTGAAAATGTGATGCCCCGTTTTTTTGGATGCCATCTTTGATGAGTAAAACACAAATTTGTTGTTACCATCAGGATGAATGCTAAGGCGTTGATTTTATTCCGCCGCCACATTTGAGACGTGATGACGTCTATGGTGAACAAATGTCTGAAATTAACATATTGAAGCAATCGTTCACCAAAATACTAGCTTGGAAATTGCATTCCATAAGCAGTATCGTGAATTTATATTCACCATGTTCCTTTATCGCCCATCTGTTATTGGATAAGAAAATTACCACGGTGAGTAGTTTTAATCCTATTGGGTCAATGGCGAATTGTTTGCCTGATATTAATGCTCTTCGTGTATATTTTTTTTCCACGAATCGAGAACCGAGAAAAGTGTTATTTGTCTCGAACTGTTGTGATCCTGATGAATCGCCTAGCCAAGCGAGATTTTAGACAATCGTCAAAATCGAAAACTTGTGGCTGCAAGACAGTAATTCAAATGAACAATATGGCCCGTTGTCACAAAGCAAGAGATAATGCTCAATGAGGCAACTCTATGCTATAAAGACAAAGGTCATGCACGGTTACTCCTTAAATAGTTCACAACTATTATAAAGGTGAAAAAAACCGATGCTAATGTGGTTAAAGTTAACTGAAAGGAAACTCTTGAGACCCCCGATTTTGTGGCTCAAATGAGTTTGATATCTTTCTTTATTGATTTTGATAAATCATTGAGCCATTTTTTCGCTCATCTGGATTATGTTTTCCATTTGGATTATGATTTTTCCATTTGGACATACTTTTGGATTATGGTTTGCCTGTTTACGAAATTTCTCGAAATAATTTAAAGTGTTTTGAGCAAATTCATTTGACAAATGTGACCAAACTTTAAATTATGAAATTTTAGGCAATACTTGTGGGGTAGTTGATTTTTTTGGAAATAGTGGGTAACAGTGTACCACATAATTTCACCAACTAGTTGCCTAAAAGAGTACTCAGTGACAACGATTCTGGACCTGTCGTTCCAAATCAAAATCTTTGGTAAAACGAAATTGATTTGTCAAATATGAGGTCTTATACTCATGTAAGTCCTGTCGTACCTTGTTGAGTTATAAAATATTCGAGAAAACCAGTGTTATCTGGTAATTGCTTATGAAAGAATTAAAATTTCTTTGCATAGCCTCCATTCAAAACGACCAAAATCGTATTTTAGAGGAGTTGAAATGTCTTTCAAGTGGTTGCTACCACAATTTTTTTTTAAAAGCATTTAAAGTTAACTTATCATTTCGCATGCGTCGATTGATAAATGATTTAGATGCTAAGCCATGATTGTCTATACTATCATTCGCCTGTCGTCGATTGATCAAAGCATTTTGATATTGTGGCATGGACCGGATGAGATATTCCTGGGTCAAAAGACGATGCTTGATTTATAATCGCATCGCATTTGGATTTTCTCTGAGAATATATTTCGTGATTAATCCGAAATTCATGCCACTAATGCTCACTTTGAAAGACTAGTATGTGTAAAGATCACGAAATGAACTCGTAGAATTCTTGTAAAGAATTGAAGGAGTTATTGTGGACTTATCCAACCATAAGACGGACCATAAATATAAATGGTTATGGTTGATGCATCGATAATAAGGTCACATGATTATTGTTGTCCACAAAAATGCAGCATTTCCCAAACTTTTAGACCTATCATTAAGTTGATGGCTCATGATCCGGATTATCCTGAAAAGTCTACTCGACTTGGTAATACCGACGAGGAAGAATCAAAATTTCGATTTGAATTACTTGAGTTTGGAAATTGAACATCCTGTCGATTATGTTCAGACCCAAATGGACTCACGGAAAGTTTGATTATGCGACTGCAAATGATTGTACGCATTTCTTGGTCTTGCGAACCAAGATTTATATTTCCATGTGGGGTTATGCTATTTTGGTACTAAAAATAGCATAACCCCACATGGAAATATTTTGGTCTTGCACGCATTTATATTTCACTGCAGTTCAACTGTCCAGCCTTTGTTAGCTTCAATTGAGGTACCGTTTCGGTACTAAAAAGGGGTGTTCCTAAGCCCGTTATATACGTGCTTACGCTTGCTTATTATATTTTATTTAAGTTGATATTATGCTAATTAGTGTTTGACAGCTGATTTTCGATGTTTCGACATCCAGTAGTAGTAGAATAAATTCTGCTATTTAATTACTATTATCTAGATTGATAATATCATTATTTTATTATGATATTGGAGCTGATTTTGAATGAATAGTGAAACTGTTGCAACTTTTGTTGAGTATTTACTGTGATTGAGGTTTAAAGTGTATAAACACCTAGTTTAAATGAAGTAAAATAAGCAGTTGAAGTGGGGTTGGAGGTAGATGTGTTGTTTTAGTTGTGAGTTGTCAGTTGTCAGTCGATTGCTGTTGTCGGTCTTTTACATTTTTTTTAGGGATCACATGCCCACGTTGTATCCGTGCGGGGCCTGATGTCCACCGGATATACGGCAACGCGTATGGCCATACATGGAGGTGTTAGCCAGTGCATAGATTTCATGAGTAGTTGATTCTATACATGGATCTGAGTAGTGATCCAGGATCTGAGAAGTGATCCGGCATTGTGATTCCGACTTTATACACATTTGAGACGTGAGTTGTCGTGGGCTGAGTCACGCCACTGGGCGTTAGTAGTTGAGGTTCGGAAGTGTCGTGGTGGTGTAGAAGTAACAAGATGAACCTTTTATATTAAAGATTTTAATATTGTATTTCGTAATTTTATAATTTTAGCGTAGAGATTTATGTAGCGAGTTTAGTTGACTCACCATTTGCTTTGTTGTTCCTTTCTTTTCTATTTTATTGTCATTTATAGCCGGGAGGTCCAGATTGGGAGGCCAGGATGAGCTTTTGAGCTTTCGAGCGGGACTCGAGGCGGAACGGTTTGACGTGTACGAAGTTGTACAATATGTTGGTTTTGGTACTATTTCGAATACAATAATTGAAAGACAATAATGTAAAATACAAATGACTGAATGGAAATAACAATTTTATTTCTCACAATTGGAATATAAATTACAATTCCTGACTCAATAAATAAATAAAACTGCTGGACTGTTATAAAGAAACTGCCGGACTGGTTTAACACATAAACTGCCGGACTGGTTTTACATACACTGCCGGACTGGTTTCAACAAACTGCCGGACTGGTTTTAAGAAACTGCCGGACTGTTTTGTAATAAACGAAACTGCCGGACTGGTTTTAACAAACTGCCGGACTGTTTTGTAACAAATAAAAAACTACCAGTCTGGGTTTTACTGAATAAAAAACTGCCGGACTGGTTTTTGTAAAAGCTGGAAATTACAGAACTGAAAAGTAAATTACAGAATCGAAAGACTGAAAATAAACAATACTGAAATGTAAATACAGAAAAGAAACAGTACAGAAAAGTAAATTACAGAAATGAAACGGTACTGAAATGAAAGGGACAGAAAGTAAATGACTGAAAAATAAATAACAGAAAAAATAAAAGAAGAGGCAACTGCTGAGCAGTTTCCCTTAAACAATATTTCCCGAACCACCTTTAAAGGTTTCTGGTTTCGGGACTTTGTTCCCAAGGTACAACTTCTATCTCAGAGTGGCTCGTATGGAAACCGGCACCGAACCACAGGTCGAGCTGTTGGTGGTGCGGTTCTCTCTCTCTATATGATGCTTATGCTGTAAGTTGTGTGTTTGATGGTGTGTTGAAATGAGAGGGGGATGACTGCCTTTTATAGGCTCTAATGAAACCGCAGCCATAAATGTTGGTCATCAATTCTGGGAGTTACACCCCCAGAATCCGCTCAATCAATTCTGAAACCGCAACATTTAATCTCATTCATTGCTGGCGTTTCTATTGCTGGAAACTCTAGGGACTACTTTTGTATTTTATACAAAACTCCCTATTCGGGTTTGGACCCAAGACCCAAGACCCAAGACCCGAGACCCGAGACATTCCCCAAATCCCGCGCCCGCGCCCGCGCCCGCGACCCGAGACCCGAGCGAGCGCGCGTGTGTGGTACACACTAATACTCTTAGGTGTATGTGGACATGTTAGTTTAATAACTACATGGGTTGGTATGATATATATATTGTAAAATTAACTTTTAATCTTCTAATATGTGATTATACTAAATGGTTTTCCTTTAACATTTCGGTTTTTCAGATTTGAGCTTTCGAGGCACCAACTTTGAAGCCACTTTGTATTCACACCCATTCTCCGAATAGGTCATGTGATATACCGTTACGAAGCTCGTCACACGGGCTACTCAACCACGTTGAGTACGGTATAAAAAACTCAGCGCTGTTACACGAAATAATGACTCGAAGTTGGTCCAGTGACCATTCGGAAACAACCATGTTTTCACATGTTTTTCCAACACAATACTTGATATCGAGTTGGTGTCGTTTTGTATGTAGATATATTGTAGATGTTTAGAGCTGTTTTCGTGTAATATGTGTTAAAAATTGACTGACCAGAAGTCTTGTATTTCATTTTTTTTTTCATTAGTTTGTTTTAAAATCGCGTTCCGGGTTTTATGTAAATTCGGGGCGTGAGAATGCATCCGTAGCATCCACATATGTACTCAAATTGGTACTCCATTATGCAAAACCCAGTAATGTTTGATGGTTAGGTACATGAAAATTTTGGTTGAGATCATGCATTTGAATCCGACTTCTAACTTGTACTTCTAATTACTTTGGTTTTGCTTCTTAACTTTTGACTCTTTTCACTAATTTTCTTCCCCAGGGATCATGCTTGATAAGGTTTTAAAGCTCAAGAGGAGACTCGGACGAGGGCCAAACGGTTCAACTTAACTTGAGATACTTGTAAGTTGTAACAGAACTGCTCATTGAACTAATTAATTTATCTTAGAAAAGTGTATTAAATTAAGTTTACAAAGATGGAATGGTTCATACTTGAGATGATCCATGCTCGCCTATGGAACAATAACTAACCCCCTAAACAAACAAAAAAAAAAACCCATACATTAAAACATCTCTCAATTCAATAGGCACCAATAATATGTTTCTCTGTGGTCTATGAGGTTTGACCATGTTAAAAAAAACTTTAGTTTTACATCTATCTACTTGAATTATGTGTACAATGTGTTTTTAACCCCGCGACACTCTTTAGACACTTCACAAACATATTTCATTGGCATTTATATGGAAGGTAAAAAATAATTTTAGTTTTATCTGCAAGTTTTCTTTTACTGCAATTCAAAATTAATGGGTAACATTCAGAAGTCAGTTTTCTTAACACTACAAACAGTGGACCATGTTCTATATTCTTAGTTAGAGAGCTTCTGGTATAATTTTCATGTTGTCTTCGTAGTTAAATTCAGCTGTTTTTGGAGCTTATATTCAGAAAGAAAAGTAAATCATTACTCTGTTACATGTTCGAGAGCTTATGTTTCACTTGGTACATTTCATTGCTTCTTTAGTTGTATTTAAGGCTTATCCGTTTGCATGTGTGTAAATGACAAGTAATATGTTTTACTTGGTGTAATGTAATTTTGACATCTCTTTCACTATGATTTAGTTATTTTCATATTACACACGTTTCATTGCTATTAGTTGTGTTTTTAGATTTTATAGACGGAAAAGATTTCAGGAAAAAAATTCACTTTTTATATTTTTATTGTTTTTAAATCGATCTCTTATCTAGCACTTGGTATAAATTATTTTTAACTTACTAATTATGCATGAATATTGTTTTAAAATGTTTTGGAGCTTTTGTATGGAGAGAGGTAAAAGGAAGTCTTTTGAGACTATTAGTCTAAGAGGTGCTCTTAAAGCACTACAAAAATTCTGTATCAACGCACAGACCGTAGATATAATCTACGGTCTGGATCATTTAATCCAAACCGTAGATTAAATCTACGGTTTGGATTAAATGATCCAGACCGTAGATTATATCTACGGTCTGTGTAATTTTTTTGAAAATTACACAGTCAGTCCCTGCTTTTCAAAATTACACAGTCAGTCCCTGCAAAAATTACACAGACAGTCCCTGGAAAAAACAGAAAGTTACGAATTTTTTAAAAAAAATTAAATTTTATTCTACACTCTCTCTCTTTCTCTCAAAAACCCCCAATTTTCAACCCAAAAAATCATCCAAATCAATCAACCACATTAACTATCAACTTTATTAACAAAAAACCCCAAATCATCAATCAAACTTATCCATAATTCAAGGGTATATCTTTTATTCTCTAATTTATTATGTTTTTTGTGTAATTTAAATTTGTAAAAAAGGAAAAAATATATAAAATATGCAAATCCATAATTCACTTAGCTATATATCATTGTTTGTTGTTTGTTTATATTAATTATAGAAATTTTAATAATTGTTGATATTTGTCCCATTTTTGCATGTTTTTTTATTTTTTGTAATTTTAATTTGTAAAATAGGAAAAAATATATAAAATATGCAAAACCATAATTCACTTAGCTATATATAATTGTTTGTTGTTTGTTTATATTAATTATAGAAATTTTAATAATTGTTGATATTTGTCCCATTTTTGCATGTTTTTTTATTTTGTTTGGTTAATTTGAATTGTTGAGAATGTGTTTGGTTATGATTAAAAAATTGAATTATTATTGTTTGGTTTATGAAAAAATGTGTGTTTGGTTATGATTAAAAAATTTAATTATTATTGTTTGGTTTATGAAAAAATGTGTGTTTGGTTATGATTAAAAAATTTAATTATTATTGTTTGGTTTATGAAAAAATGTGTGTTTGGTTATGATTAAAAAATTTAATTATTATTGTTTGGTTTATGAAAAAATGTGTGTTTGGTTATGATTAAAAAATTTAATTATTATTGTTTGGTTTATGAAAAAATGTGTGTTTGGTTATCATTAATTGGTTATAATTGAGTTATCATTGTTTGGTTATCATTGAATTATCATTGTTTGGTTATCATTAATTGGTTATGTTATCATTTTTTTGGTTATCATTAATTGAGTTATATTTGGTTATCATAGTTAGGATGACAGACCCAGGTCCACAGATTAAAGGGAGGTTGGGTATTTTACGACAGACCGGTCACATTTCTAATCAGACTTGGGATGCTGGCAGAGAAGCGGGTAGAGGAGATGCCAATAAGATTAGGGTTTATAATTATAGTTGGCAGATACCGACGCCTGAAAGGGTAGTTCATAATATCATTAGGGCTGGTTTTTACGGTATTTACAGTATAGGTAATTATACCGTAGACCGAGGGTTGATTACAGCCTTAGTTGATAGGTGGCGTGATGAGTCGCACACGTTCCATTTTGTCGGGGGAGAGTTGGGGATATCTTTACAGGATGTAGAGATTATGCTCGGTCTGAGGGTGGATGGTCTTGCTGTGACCCGGTCGGAGCGGAATGACACGAAGGCGAGCAGGTTGGCTATGATGGAGAGTTTGTTGGGTGTTAGGCCGGCTGACAATCAAGTCGATCAAAACTGTCTGACAGTTAGACTTGATTGGATGTTACAGACCTTCGGTGAATTACCCCCCAACCCTAGTGAGGAGCGTTTACTATATCAGTCTAGGGCTGCCATGCTATTATTACTGGCTGCACATGTGTTTTCGGATAAGAGCAGTGATCAGATTCCACTCTGGCCTCTGCCATTTCTAGAGGATTTTGACACATGTGCTGAGTATAGTTGGGGATCAGCTCTTCTGGCCTGGTTAGAGGCTAATCTATGCAGGGTGGTACGTTGTAAGACAACCGGAGTAAGCGGGGCGGTTATGTTTCTGGATATGTGGGCGATTACCAGACTACTGCCGGTTAGACCGTGTGAAGAGCTGCCGGAAGATGTCGAGCCACCGGAGGGCTTGCCTAGGTTCCCCCTCGGTTACAGGTATGATATTTATTTAGTTTTTGAATTGGATTTGCTTTTTTATATTATTGTGTCATCTATCATTTACTTAGCTGCCGGTTATATTTATTGTTTATCGGTTTTTGTTTGTATATTACAGATGGAAGATGTGGCGGCAAACTAACCTTACGCCATATGTCTACGGACATAATGTGGTCCACATACGTGACCAGTTTGACAATATGTCGCCTGAACAGGTAAATTATAATTTTCGTATTATATGTAACTTACGTATTATATGTTGTATATGTTTGCATTGGTCTTATCTTCGCAGAATTTATTACTCGTCTATTTTTAAACCATTGTTTATATATTCTAATTTGATGATTACAGATAGTGTGGCAACCTTACGGGGATCTTAATCAGTATCCGGAATACTGCATGCGGGGCCGGTATATGTGGCATTGTTCTGTGCCTCTCATTTGTAATGAGAAGATTGAGTACCACCCCGCGGACAGGTTCATGAGGCAGTTCGGTTTTGTGCAGCGGGTCCCTACGTATATCTGGAAACCAAGACAGGGTCACGGCAAGGATAGAAGATATGGGATTGGGCAAAAACACGACTGGCCTTTACTAACCGGAGAATTTATAGTCGTGTGGAATGACCGCCACACCCGTCTTATTAACGGCGAATATGGCACGGGGACGTCACCGGGTTACATGAAATGGTATAGAGAGCGGACCCGCATCTTCATAAACCCACCTGAACTTGCCCCGCCCCCTCACGGTTTCCGGGAGAATACGGGTGTCTTCAATAAAATGGTAACTACTAAATCGTTTTTTACTAATAAATCGTTACTTCTTTTTATGTATATTTCAATACTAATAAATCGTTTTTTATTGTTTTTTTTTTACAGAAAGCGATGTTGCGCCGCAGTTTCAAATCGTTCAAACGGGCGAAAATGAAAACGGACGTGGACTTACTACGTAAGGAGTTCGCTGAAATGGGTATGAATCCGTATGGGTCAGCTGATGAACAGTCGGAGGGGGAGGATGACGATGACGACGACGACGACGACGATGGTGATGACGACCTACGTTACGACCCAAGAAATTACACTAGGTCGGCAAGTTGTCGGCGTCCCGACGAAAGAGGCAGAGGGGAAGGCGAATCTAGTAGCGGCGGTAGAAGAACCAGTGGAGGTCGACCCCCGACTACAGATCAGGGTCCGGGTCCGAGTTCAAGCGGTCATGGTCGTCGTGCTTCTTTTGCTGGGACGGGCTACGTTCAGGATGATGTCCCGTTCGAGCATCATCCTAGTCATCAGTCAACCGACAGTTGGAGTCGAGGGTTGACAGTTACATCCCACGAGCGTGCGCCGCATCCAGAATCGCAGCAGCGACAAAGACGGCGTACGGAGCTAAACGAAATCGAAGAGTCTGCTGAGCCGTCATCCGATAGATTAACATCGGCGGGAAAGATGCTCCCTATGTCCAACTTTAAAACATTTAGTCGTTACAAAAAAAAATAAATGCACTGTTTTTGTATTTGATTTCTATGTTTGATTTGTCAGTTTTATTATTAGCTAGGGTTGGAATATTATAAATTCGTAGGTTTAATTTGATTTCTATGTTTGATTTGTACGTTATAAATTCGTAAGTTTAATTTGATTCGTATGTTTGATTTGTATGTTTTAGGGTAAAAAATATTCTGTATTTTAATTGATAGGACCAATATTGAGTTTTTACAAACCCTAAACCCTAAACCCTAAACCCTAAACCCTAAACCCTAAACCCCGAACCCTAAACCCTAAATTACAAACCCTAAACCCTAAATTACAAACCCTAAAACCTAAACCCTAAATTACAAACCCTAACCCTAAACCCTAAATTACAAACCACTTACCCTAAACCCTAAAAGCTAAACCGTAAACCCTAAACCCTAATTTACAAACCCTAACCCCTAAACCCTAAACCCTAAATTACAAACCATAAACCCTAAACCCTAAATTACAAACCCTAAACCCTAAACCCTATATTAAAAACCCTAAACCCTAAACCCTAAATTACAAACCCTAAACCCTAAACCCTAAACCCTAAAAAACCCTAAATATTCTGAAATACATACAAACCGTACATTTAATGTACGGTTTGTACAGATTTCATACAAACCGTACATTAAATGTACGGTTTGCATGTATTTTGTGCAAACCGTAAAAGTAATGTACGGTTTGTACCCCTGATTTGAGCAGCGACGTTTTACGAATGTACTTTTTGCACTGAATCACCGTAAACAACGTAAAAAAAAAAAAACTACAAACCGTAAAAGTAATATACGGTTTGTAGTGTAAATTACATTGGATACCATATCTATCAAAATAATTCCGACAACACATTATCACTTTTGAATTATTATGACTTGACAACCCTATCCGAAAATGACTACTCAATGCATTATTAAAGTTTCGAAATGACTACTCCAAAAAAAACACTACAAACCGTAAAAGTAATCTACGGTTTGTAGTGTAAACTACATTGGATACCATATCTATCAAAATAATTCCGACAACACCTTATCACTTTTGAATTATTATGATTTGACAACCCTATCCGAAAATGACTACTCAATGCATTATTAAAGTTTCGAAATGACTACACCAAAAATTCACTACAAACCGTAAAAGTAATCTACGGTTTGTAGTGTAAACTTACCCTATAAATATGACTCAATTTTGCCAATTCTAACAAACCATAAAATCAAACACAAACACATTTCGGAAATCTCTAAAAAAATCCTCATTTCTCCCCAATAAAATATACAAACAAACACTTTTTCGAAAATGAATTACAACTATGGTTATGACAACAACCAATGGAATAACAACAACAATGCGAATTCATCCAGTGGCTCAAACGATGAGCTAACTGATTATTCGGAGCACTTTGAAGTTGATGAATTGACTTGGGAAACAAGGGATGAAATGCTTGCTGATCTTGCTGATGTGGCTGGAAATTGGGGTTTCATCCTTACGATTCGTAGGTCTGGAGAGGGTGATGGGAGCAGAACACCGTATGTTGATATTGTGTGTGATAAATCGGGGGTTTACGAAAAAAAGAAACCATCTTCCGTAAAATCAGGTACAAAGAAAAAAGATTGCCCATTTTTCATTAAAGGTTACGTAGTTAATGGTGAATGGATGTGTCACGTAGAAAATGGACAACATAACCACCCACCTCCAACTTACCTCCAAGGGCAAGCACGACGTGCTCGTTTAACCCAAGATGAAAAAGAAATTGTTAAAACTTTAAGGCAAAGTAGTTTTAAAGTTGGTGCAATATTAGAGGCCATTAAAAATAGAAATCCTGACAATGTATCAAACACTAAAACGATACATAATTTTTTGGCCGGACTGAAATTTAAAGAACGAGATGGTAGAAACCCGATACAGGAACTTTTTAATTTGTTGGATAGACATCGCTACACGTTCTACTATAATATGAACCCATCAACCCATTCCCTTGAGAACTTGTTTTTTGCACACCCCGATTCTATAAGGATGTTCAAAGCTTTTCCTGATGTCTTGTTAATGGATTGTACATATAGGACAAACCGTTTTAATATGTCATTTCTAGAAGTCGTAGGAATGACATCAACGAACCAAACATATTGTTTAGGTTTTGTTTTCATGAGTGACGAGACACAAGAAAGTTATATATGGGCATTGGAAAAATTTAAAGTTACATTGGAGGGGTGTATACTACCTAGGGTGTTTGTAACCGACAGGGAAATGGCCTTATCAAATGCTTTATCCGTTGTTTTTCCCGATTCTCATCATATTTTGTGCACTTTTCATATTGCAAAAAATGTTTTGAAAAACTGCCGTAAAAAGATCCCTGACGAGGAGTGGCAAACGTTTTTAGATGATTGGGGTTTATTGGTTGATTCTGAGTCGATAGAGGAGTACAATTATAACCGAACTAATTTCAATACCTCTTACAAATCGTACCCTGCTGTGATTAAGTATGTAGACAAGCTTTTAAATGATTATGCTGAAAAGTTTGTTGCATGCTATACCAACCACACAACACATCTAGGTAACAGAACTAGCAATCGAGCCGAACAACAACATGCTAAGCTGAAAAGATCCCTTTCCACTAATACTGGCACGCTTGAAACTGTTTGGGTAGAGGTGAATAGAATTCTAGAAAAACAGTTTGAGGATATTAAGACGAAGTTGGATAAATGCAAGTCTTATTTTCCACATTCTGAAAAAACGCCTCTATTTATAAATCTTAGGTCGTATATCACACACTATGCCTTTGATTTATTATTCCAAGAACACAGAAAATGTAGTGGCCAGGCTGATGAGAATTGTTCTTGCGGTTTTAAATTGTCTCACGGTTTACCTTGTCATCATATTATGAGTGAACATATTTTATTCGGGAAGCCTCTTCCTCTAGAATATATTCATCCATTCTGGAAAAAATTAGACGTAATTGATGATAATGGGAACACCGATGATTATGGGGTAGAGGGTGATCTAGAAGAGTTTAAAAGTGTTTATGCTAGCAAAACGAATGTTGAAAAATGGCGTATGAAAACACAACTCCGAGAGATAACCGTACCAGCCAGAACATCCGTCAGTGACCCCGAAGTGAGAGCAAATAGGGGGAGACCTAGAAAAGGCGACAAATCTAGTAAGAGGGATAAGTCGGGATGGGAGTATGTGGAGGAACAGAGTGCTGGTGCTAGTAGGGACAAGGGTAAAGGCAAGGCGGATGAAACACCGGAGGTAAGGGTAAACCCAACTAGGAGGCCGCGAAACCAGAACCCTAAACCCACCCCCAATAGGCCAACCTTCCTGTACAGTGACCAAATATGGTTCATGTTACATAGTTACATCGAAACGGTTTATGATGTGCGTGGGGATGGTAACTGTGGGTTCCGGGTAGTTGCAAATGCGACGGGTAAACAGCATGGGGAAGATGATTGGTACGCGGTAAGATGTGAATTGTTTCAAGAGCTGCAGCAAATGAAAGGTGTTTATTATGAGCTGTTTGAGAATCTTGACTTTGAAGCTTACCGGTATGATTACATTTTATCAAGTTTAAATTTTTATCATGCTACAAATCCCGCACCTTCTTAGAAATGGATGAGATTTCCGTCGTATGGTTTTTTAATTGCTTCTCATTACAATATGCCAATTGTATTGTTGTCCTTATGGGAAAATCAAAATGGAGAGGTAAACGTGTGGAACTCTACTTTTTTACCTCTTTATACTGGTCCGCCTCAGGGAACGACATATTGGATCCCGACTGTAATGGTGTTCGTCAACAGTTGTCACTATGCTCAGGTTATTCCTAAAGAAGGGATCTTTCCAATGCCATGAATTATAGCACGGTGGGAACAAACACGCACTGAGGCAGCTGCGCCATGGAAGGAACTTTTTCGACCAAATTTCAAATTATATATGGCGCTGGAAAAGCAATCGGGGAAGAAAAAAGCAAATGAAGAACCTATAGACCTAAGTCCATAATCGGTTTTTTATTTTTAATTTTATGTAAATTACTATTTTTTCCAATTTGTTGTAAATTTATATGATGTAAACAAATGTTTAATAAATTTGTTTTATGAAATTTAGTTCTATGAAATTTTGTTGTAAATTTTGTTTAATTTTGTTGTAAATTTTGTTGTAAATTTTGTTTAATAAATTTGTTTTATGAAATTTATAAGTTTATATTCATGTTTGCATATTGCGTTATACAAGTGTTAAATACAAACCAAAAAAACTTCACAAAAATTGACGATTTAGTTAATGATTCAATAAATATCAACTTATACACTTGACAAAAATATAACATGAACCAAAAACATAAAATTTATCAAATCAACTTTTTTTGTGTAAATTTGTATAAATTTTGTGTTTATTTTTACAGATTGTTAGAATATTCGTAATTTATTTTATGTAAAATTTAAAAAATAAGTCATTTTGTTTTTAAATTTGAAAAAAACAAAATGTCTTATTTGAAAAAAATATCAACTTATACACTTGAAAAAAATCAACTTATACACTTGAAAAAAATATCAAATTATACACTTGAAAAAAATATCAAATTTTAAATATAAGGCATTTTTATGTAAAAAAAAAATCATGTTTAATTTGAAAAAAATATTCAGTATTTTAATTTTAATTATTAGAATTTTTATTTTAATTTTTATTTTCAAAAAATCTGTGAAATTACACAGACCGTAGATTTAATCTACGGTTTGCATTAAAGCAATACAAACCGTAGATTAAATCTACGGTTTACAGTGGATCACTGTAAACCGTAGATTTAATCTACGGTTCACGCGTTTTTTCAGAAATTATGTAGTGTAATAAGTGCACCTCCTAGTCTAAAGGTAGTAATTATTTTAATGTAATATTGTAATGTACTTGGTACGTCTATGTAAATTAGTGATTAAACATGTGTCTGATTACTTTTACATTAACTTGGAGCCTATTTATTGACAAAATCAGACAAAAGAACACAATTTTAGTGACATGCCGTTAAATTTAACTTTAAAGTTGGAAACATTTACAGTGTAATTCTCATAGTTTAGAAAGTAACAATTAAACTAGTAAATTGATGAAAATCATAAAATTAACCCCTTTTCAGAAGGAAAAAAACTGTATTTTTTTTGGGGGGTGGGGGGGTGGGGGGGGGGGATTTAAGCAACTTTTCTCGAGATATTGCAAAAAAAAAAAAAAAAAAAAAAAACAAGAAAATGCGTTTTTTTTTAAACGTTAGTTTATGATTAAAAAAATTGTACTTAATTGTTTTCTCTTTTACCAATAAAATGTTTACTTAAGCATTTTTTTTTTGAATTGTTTACTAAAGAAAAAAATGACTTTGGAAAAGAACTTTGTTTTTTAGGAAAAAAATTCTTTAGATAAATCAACATTTTCTAAGAACTTTATTTATTTTGGGAAAAGATTTATATATTAAACAATTTTTTCAAAGAATTAAGCCTTTCTTCAAAAAACGATGTTATTTTTTAATTATCTTTTATTTGAAAAAAAAAGATTAATAGTATTTCTTACTTATCATATTTAAAATTTGTCTTTTCTAAAAATTAGTAGGTTTTAAAAAAAATTATAAGAAGTATTTTACACATTTTTACAAAAATAAGAAATAAAATACATTTTTCACGTATTTGTTTATTGTGTTACAAAAAATTAAGTCGAAGTATTATAATTTAACTTTTTTTCGAACTGAAATCTGCATATTTAAAATTTTAAGGTTCTATTATAAAATTTCAAACTATACAGATTAAATTGGTCATTTATATATAAAAAAATCATCCAATACTTCAATTATTTACAAGTTGTTTAATTAGAGACTATTGCAATGTTAAAAACAATAGCAGCAACAAGTACGGGAATTAGGCAAGTTGGAAGGGTATGTACTTTGCCAACCTGCGCACTGGCGGGCCTCCTTGCTTGTACTATCAAAATAGAAAAACAAATCTTTTGATATTACGTCGCTATGAGTCGGTCAAAATTATATGAAAAATGTGTCATCGAAATTAAATTCAATTATATCTTTTAACGTTAATGAAATTAAAATTAGTTAAGTTTTACTTTATAGTTTATACCATCTGATATGCAGCTGCATATCAACCGGTGGGGCAACAACACCTTTTGTTATGCACCTTTTTAAAGGTAAACTAACCGGTATGCATTTTCTAATTTTTACAGCGTTAGATATGCAATTAAAAAATAATGACCATAATAAGTATTTTCCATCTACTAAACTACAATGAAATCCACTAATATTACTTCCACTGTGGATTATATGATGCTCCGTGTAACCTTGCCAGAGCTGTGGACAAACCGTTAGAGCTCTGTACAGTCCGTCGAAGCCTTGTTAGAGCTCACGACTGTAAGAGCCTGCAATTTTTTTTTTTCCATATATGTTAATAGTGATAATACCAGTTATTAATTTAGCTTATATTAGGGGGAAAATTAATATTTTTGCAAATAATAGTAGTAATGTATAATTATGTAGAAGTCTGAGATCTAAATGATAAGTTCTCCTAATGGGTTATGTATAAGATTAAATAGCAAATAAAAACTGAACTTAAATTCTTAAAACGTAACTGATAGATAGAATTGGGACTTTTCAGTACTTGTATGTTCTTTACTTCCATGTATAACTTGAGAAAAGAGAGAAGAAAAGGGGGCAGTCGGAAAAGAAATAAAACACAGATAATCTAGAGAGAGAGAAGATTGATGAGTATCCTGATTTTCCTTCACTAAGTTAGCATTTGATCCTAATTTCATTTTTATTGTAGGCTTGTAGCTGTTATTAGGTTGAGTATAAGATAGCTAATTGGGTTACCATTGATAGAACTAGTGGATAAAAATTGAGTAGCATGTTTATATATATATATATCATCCAAGGTGTTGGTTATTAAACCTCAAAAATCAAATCAATGGACAGTATGTTTGTAAATTGATGATGTAATTATGTATTATGATACTATATGTATTATTTGATAACTTATTGGGGATGATGTTATTCTTAGATGTGTTTAAGGGTAATGAGTTTTGAAACCGTAAACCATGAGCTTGTATTAAAAGATAACAAATAAGCAGCTTATTATGAAAGAACTAGTCCAACACCATTGTTTCCAGATTTAGGTCTCAAACTTTGATTTTAGATTAACTTGATTTCGCAACATGGTATTTTGTATCCAGAATGAGAAAGAAAATGGATATAGTGTTAAGAGTTATTGAACTCAAATAAGCTAATTTGAAATAGCCTTATCTTACAGTTTACTTGATGCATCTTTTACATGTAAGTTTAATCACATATAGAACCACATTGATAATGAATAAGACGCGTATGATCTTGATGTTCTGGTAATCTATGTTACAGTTACACTTGTTAGTGTTGGCCCGTGTGGCTAAACCTTAGAGGGGGGGTGAATAAGGTTTTTGACGCTTTTCGCCTAATTAAAATCTAAGTGCAACTAACAACCCAACTTTCGCAATTCTAAGCTTAAGCGTTAAAAATCGTTAAACAATCCAAACGCAAGCAAGAAAATAAACAAAATATAAGTTGCGGAAAGTAAAAGTTAAGGAAGAAAATGACACCGTGATTTATAGAGGTTCGGCAAAACGGCCTACGTCCTCTACTCGGTACTACCGAGTATTTCACTAATAATATTTTTCCGGATATTACAATCCTAACGAGCTAATCGACCGATTTATCTCCCCCTCACTCTATGAGTATCCCGAATGAAAAGACATAGAGCTTTTAAGCAACACTCGCTTACAAAGCCTCGACCCGATCACTCGCTCACAAATTAGTTTATACTTTACTCTTTACAAAATTGTTACAACAATGTAACTACACTCACTATTTTAATTGCTTCTAAATAAGCTAATTGGTGAGTTTTTGATGTTGTTTGAGCTTGAATCGTTTTCTCCTTTATTTTCCTCTTTCTCGAATATTTTCACCAAAATGGTGATTTTTAGGGTTTTGATTGAGAGAGGTAGAAGGATGATGATGTGTATATTGATTGGTGGTTTTGGAGAGAGATTGGGCTGGTTTATATAGACCAAATGTCTATTTTTTGTTTTTCTGACCGTTGGTAGTGGTTGAGGGTTTTAACCAACAATTTTAAGCGTTTCCCAGAATAAGCTGAAAAGCTGTTTTTGAAAACTGCAGAAAACGATCGGTCGTTTTTCTGCATACGATCGGTCGTTTCCAGAAAACGATCGGTTGTTTTCTGAGAAACGATCAGTCATTTTTTAGATGACCTCACTGGAAGAATTTGGACCAAAAATGATCGGTCGTTTTTGTCCAGACGATCGGTCGTTTCTTCAGTATTCCTGGTTTTCTCGTTAAACTTCGAAAGCACGTAACTTCTTCGTTTTAGCTCCGATTTTGGTTCCGCTTGAACCGTCGGCTTTGTTTTCGAATGCTCTATCTTTCTGGCGTGCTAAAATTTACAAATTCTCTTTTTGGAAAAGACAATCATTATATCATCGAAATAGAGAAATCGTAAAATCATTAAAAACATAATCAAAGTTATAATCAAAATCAATTATTGAACTCTAAGTTCAACAGTTAGATTAGGGTAATTGTTAACTTGTTATAAAGATGGATGTTAAGTTACTAAGATTGTTTACTAAAAGAATAAACAAGGATTTATGATCAGAGGGTTTTGATACTGAAAGAAGTTAATACAACTTATATAACATGAACCTTATGGGTCTAAATATGTTGGTTTTGTTTTAAAAAGAAAACTTCTGATAACTTAATGAAAGTATTAGATATTTAGACCTGCTTATAACCGGATCCAATAGTCATTCTATTCTTGTTAGTTTAGTTATAATAAAGATATAGACTAAAGTACGTAGTATGAATAGTTACAACCAAATTCATAAGGTTTGTTGGGCAGATTACAATGACATTAGCAGCTGCATTTAGTGGTAGTTAAGTTCTCAGATTATTTATAGTAAATCTCATGATGTTTCAGATTATAGCGAAGAATTTCTGGTCCATCGGACAGGTGAGTGGTCTTGTCTTACTAGTATAAAACCCCATTATGTATTCGACCGAAATTGCAGACTTTGACATTATTTTCAGAAATATCTATATATGTAAAAATTATTTTTCATGTCATTTGTGTAAGAAAGAAATGAGATAACAAAAGTTATGTATAAAGTTTTGAATGATATATTGTTTTATGATTGTATTAGGACCATGAGTAAAAGTCCAACGAAGAATCCCCTAATAAGGAGAAGTGGGGTGACGTTGGCAACTAAACGAATGAGTTTAGTTCTCAACGGTTAACTTACCAATTGTACATAGTTTCGTTAACCGGAACGTTTTAAGGAATAGACTCAACCGTCATGCTGCGGTGACCTTAACTATGTAGTGCACGTATGGTTTATACACCTGAGAAAAAGATCGACGGTAAAGAGATTGAGGAAGTCAATCAGGCTTGGTACCTTAAGATATTAATACTATCATACTTACTTTTATCATAGTAAGAAAGGAAAGATATTATCAAATTTTTTTTTTGCAATTGTTTTAAGAACTTTACATTGTCTGATGGGAAATTTTATATAAATCAAAAACCTTGTTTTCAAAGAAAGAAAAGGAATGAAAACCCTATTTTCGACCCATATTATTATTGTAAGACTTGTCACTCACTAAGCTCGTTTAGCTTACCCTCGTTTTTATAATGTTTTCAGGTAATCGGGCAGATTTTTAGAGTCGGACTAGAGTTAGTCGGGACCAGCCAACCTCGCAGGAGTTTATTTATTTTCCGCTGCTAATAAGGTTTATAAACCATGTTAGGTTTGAGACATTGTGTTACAGTTCTTGTTTAGACAATAATAAGTTGAGGTTGACTTTTGTCACGCCCCGGATTTGGGTAAACCCGAGTCGTGAATATAAATTAAAATAAAAAAAGAAAAAGTTTAAATAACGGAACATGCAGAATGCCATTCGATAGCACGCTAATCAATAGACCCAAATAAATACTTCAAGACATGCTGATAATCACATATGATTCCCTGAGTTGGCCTAAGGGTAGCCAACGGGGCTCAAATGTGACAAACGAACAAAACAACACGTTTTAGAAAATTTCGGCATGAGCTTCGCATATCTATTTATTTCCAATAAATTAGACCTGTTTGACAACAAAACATATAACAAAATCGCAAAGCGATTATCACTAATTCAACATGATCAAGTCAAATTCAACCCAACTGACATTATATACAATAACGCAATCTAACATATACAAATGTACATGATAGGTTACTCTAACCAAAAGAAAAACATACACGTTTCAAACGCTTACTAGGCGAACAAAGTTCAAAATAAGAAAACGCCAAAAAGAGTAAACAAAAGAGTAGCGTGCACGCGATAAGGTGTAATATGACAATGATCCTCAGACAAGAGCTCTACACCTCGCCACCGTCTCCGTCAGCACCTGTACATCGATCGTGAACAAAATGTACAGAAAACAAAGAAAGGAGGTAAGAAAACAATCTCGCATTAAAAACGGCGCGTGCTACTAAGCACGCACACACAATCCTAACATGGCAAATATGATATCTGGCAAATAATGATAAAGGTAATTGCACGAAAAACACATCAACAAATATAACTCGCAACACAAGTAAATGAACATATAATCAAGATCAACTGAATTAATAATAAAACAAAATAACATAAAACAAAACAAAATAAAACAAGACTCAACAAAACACAAAGTCGGGATTGCCTCACATGTACCCACTTTTAGAACCACTCTGCTCTACGACCCAAAGTGCAATGGTTCCCTCACCCATATTCTGACACTAACATGTGACCAAAAGATATGGGGCCGGCTTTAAGGGGACTAACCCTATGGTACCGATATACCTAATCCTTGCGCAAGTTTCCGGGATCTCACCGTAAGCTGACACAGCTCCGCCTTAACACTTGGTACTGCAATCCCTAAAATAAATATAAAAGACTCCGAATACCCAAACACGAAAACAATAAACTCCACAATAAAACATAAAACACACCTTATAATATTCGATGTAATTAGATAAACATATCACCACAAAAATATACACGGTATCACCACAAGAGTATACACGATATCACCACTAACACACTTTCACCACTTTCACGATTTTAAAAGATTTAATTAAATAACACATTTAAATCATTTTATTCTCCACAATTCATTTTATAATAAAAATAGTAATATCGCCATACACAATATAATCACCATAAAAATATGATTAGCATAGATAAAACCATGGAAGCATGTTACACATACACAATACAATAACATGATGCAATACACACTAACCAACCAACTAACCATTTACATAGCCTAGCATACAGCAAACAACACATAAAAACCGCATTTAAAGCGAAATTATATTCTTCCCCCTTACCTATACAAACGAGAGCTCGTTTGTAAAAATATCCCAACCTCGAACGGAAAACCCACTGAACAATCAAAGCTAGATATGGACAGCCCACTAATCACCCTCAAGTAGTCCCTAAACGTAATTAGAACGAGTTACGGATCAATAAAATTGATGTAAATTCGGATTATTAATGAACCCCTAAAAATGGGTTTTTATAAAAGTTAAAATCAGATGAAACGGCTTACACGGATAGATAGGACTCGAAGAGTAGATCAAAATAATGTATTTAATTGTGAAAAACGGAGTCCGAACGCACCCGAAACGGAATCAAACCCCGGATGCCCGAAACCCGAGAAAAACCCACGCACCGCTGCCCAAACTCGTCGATCAGACCTGACCAGCCCCTTTCCGACGACCTAAACCCCTTCTCCGGCGTTCGTCTCTCTCTTTCTAAGTCAACTCCGCTGGTCTCTCTCTCCTCTTATCTCTCTCCGTATATATGTATATATGTAATATGTATATGTAGATATTTAGGTTTTACTAATTTACTAATTAGTCCACTTACTTATTACACGATACCAATCACCCCCACAACTATTATATACACCCAATTTCATATCACACAAGTATATTTCACACAAATACGTAATCACCCACAAAACTAAATATCACTATCTTATTACTAAAATTAATAATAAAGTACAAAATTTTCGAGACGTTACAACTTTGAATTTCGTTGAATTGTTTATCGCCTTGCAGAGTTATTGAATATTATTATTCAAGCTTTTATTTCATCGTTTTTGAATTATAATGTTGGTCCTTCAGTTTCTAGTTTTTTTGGCTTAGTCTAGCACGTGTTAAGACATGCTATTCTGCCATGTGACATCATATTTAGGTTTAGGATGTTACAACGACAACCTTATGAAGTTTTAAATATCCCATCAAAGCTCTAGACGGCCGTATGATAAACCAAAAATTTGACTTCAAACTATGCATGAGGAAACATATAGATTCAGATTATAGACTACAATGTTACTTATAAATTTTTTTGAGGAAAATAACAAACATTTCTTATTTTTCACTTTCAAATGTAATAATTTTCTTTTGAAAGATGGGGTAGTATTTAGAAAGTGGTATCATTATTATTCTTACCAATAGCATCTTTACACCACACATATTAACAAGATCTGCCTTTGATTTGGCCTTGGAATTTCACATTGTTGTTTTCAAATTACAATTGTGACCCCCCTAATGTAATATTCTGGCTCCGTCATTGAATATAACTTTCTGCATCCCCCAGACGACTTGCATACATCTTGTTTGAAACTCCAAACACCCTCTTAAAGGTATGAACAACTTTTCGAAACCTTTTTTAAATTTGACGAAGCCTCGCGACAACTCTGTTAAGCTTGTCAGTGTCGTCTCATCGACAACAAGTAGGTGGTACTTGGTGATGATGGTTACCGGATGTGAGAGTGATGTACGTTAGTTGTGTTGTTGAATTATTTGTAGAAGAATCGAGTTTATGAAACCAAATGTTTGAACTTGCATGAAAATATATACACTATTGGTACTTAATTAAATAAAACCATATTTTAAAATTGTTTTAAATACTATTATATATGCTAGATCATAATACAATATATGGTAAATGATACTATGTATCAAATATTAAATAATACTCCATACGTGCCGAAATAAGTGTAATGATTCGAAAGCTGTGATATTTAATGATTTGAACTAATTTCACTTCAAATTCGAAAAAAAAATATCAAAAATATTAAATAAAAGCTATTTCTTATTTATAATATTATGATATTATAGTTGTAAAATTGATATGATTTCACTACGTACCAAAAATGGATATTTCAAAAAAAATAAAAAAATATTAAAAACGGAAAGTAGACACTTATTTTGATACGTTCCAAAATGAAAAATAATACATTTATTTCGGAAGTGAGGAATATGTTTATATGTATTAATCAGTAATTCTCCCAATTATCTGGTTTTATTTGACTCACTTGACAAACTAGTACACCTCATGTTGTTGGGGTTTCCAAAAATACAAATCACATGAGTTAAATCGGCCCATATAGTTTTTCTTATGTGCAGTCAATCAATTAAGCGACACATAGTCTCGTTTTCAAAAATAAATATTTAATTGTTACTTTTTTTTTCAAATTTTGATTAATAATTAAATTTAAAATAGTATCAATTAGCGATCTATATTTTTATTTGAGTTTTTATTGTGTTGTAAAATTTATTTTTAATTTATTAAATCATATTTTATCTAATATATAATAAAAATTAAAAAATTAAATTAATTATTAAAAATTTACCATCTAATCCAATGGTTATAGATGATATTAGACGGACTCATAAAATGAGACCTAATAAAATTAAAACGGGCGATATTCTCAAACTAAATCAACGAGAAACTTGATTTGACGCGGTTATATTCCTTCCATTGATCCTCTCCCTCTTATTTTCCTTATTAACTAAAATACAGAATATCCCTCCCCCCTCTTTCTCTCTCTCTCTCTCTCTACATATACACGCACCTATACATACATATATTATATATACTGATTATACATATAAATATTATAAATGGAGGAGGAGCTGACCTCCGGCGCAAGCAACCGGATACTCCCTCTCCTCCGCACCCTCCATCTCTCTTACGCCTCTCTCCGCCGCTCCGTAATCTTCTTCCAATCGATCTTTTTATGGTTCTTTCTCCTCCTCCGTCGCCGTCGTAACCCCTCCGCTGCTGTACCGCCTAAGAAACGGCGGAGATTCTCTGTCAGGAGGATTGAAGAGGAGGACACGATTAAGCGGCGTGCGTTGGCGGAGAGTTTGGAGATTGATTGCGGGACGGGGTTTGTTTGTGCCACGTCACTGTTTTACGGTGTAAGGCATAACGCTCTCTTCTGCCGTTCCTGGGTTCCGGTTTCTGGAGATATAAAGTAATACTTCGTTTTTTTTTAATTTGTTTTGGATTTGGATTTGATTGTTTTGTTTTTACTATGTACGTATTTTTTATTTGATTCGTTCTGATTTCGCAATTGCTAGGGTTTTAATTCGTTATTTTACGCTGTGTGTGTGACTATGTATATAATTTTGATAATATGTGCTGGTTTTGCAAGTGGTAGGGATTTGATGGTTTAGATTAAGTATTTTAATTGAACATTTATTAATTTATTGTTGGATTTGAGTGATTTTTTTACTATGTATTCGTGCTTATTTTGCAGTTCTAGGGTTTTGATTGTTTAGATTACACTTTCCGATGAAATCTTGCTTATTTGTAGTTGGATTTGATTTTTGTGTGTGTGTGACTTTGTATATAATTTTGACTTATTTCGTGCGGGTTTTGCGTTTGCTAAGGATTTGATGGTTTAGATTATACTTTCTAATTGAACATTTTTAATTTGTTGTTGGATTTGAGTGTTCTTTTACTTTATACGTACTTATGATTCAATTCGTGCTGATTTTGCATTTCTAGGGTTTTGATTGTTTAGATTACGCTTTCTAATTGAATTTTGCTTATTTGTAGTTGGATTTGATTTCTTTTGTTTCTGTGTGTGACTATGTACATCATTTTAGTTTTGCAGTTGCTAGAGATTTAGATTACGCTTATTGAACCTTTTTAATTTGTAGTTTTTTTGGTTTTGTTTTTTTTGTGTGTGTGACTATGTGCATAAATTTGATTTAATTTGTGCTTATTTTGAAATTGCTAGGGTTTTGACTGTTTAGATATAATTATTGGTATGTTTCTGATTTTGGGTGAACAAAAAGCTAAAATGCTGTTTTTGGTGTACAAGTGGAACTGTGGAATGGAAGTTAATAGTAACATGTAAGAATTCGTTTAGGGTTGTGTAGCTATCTCACAGTCTCGGTGTTGTTTATACATTTTTGAGCTCTTATATAGCCCGTTTTTGTGTATCCAAGTTGTGGAGCATGGTGGATTGTTACAATACTGCGCGGAGGATAGTATAGCTTTGAATTTTGTGTTTTTATACATTGGTCTCGCAATATATGTTCTGTTGAAGGTTGATGGGTAAATGAAGGTTTATTACTATCACGGTTGATGATATGATTATATTCTATTTATTTATTTTTGGAAATGAATTCTATTTTTGTTTCCTTACATGCATCTCGATTTTTCATTAGATGATATTGAGAATCTTGTATTGTTTTTGTTTTGTTCATCTTAAGCATGTCTTGTTTCTTTAATGATCGATTGGATAAGTAGAAATGTTTATCACTTTTTGTTATTGTACAAAAGTTGGACTTTCGTGTTAGTTACCCATTGATTGTTATGTTTTTTCCCCTCTCGTGTGAAAATAAAGTTTGTTATACATTCTTGGTTTGAATTTGGTGGCTAGTTTATGTGCCTTGTTTGACTAGAATAATGGCTGCCAGTTGAATTTTTTAGTACGTGCCTTGTTTGACTAGAATAATGGCTGCCAGTTGAAACTTTGTTGAAGTTCACCTGTAATTTCATTTACTCATTATTTAAATCTTCAGGCCTCAACTTCTCATAAGCATCGGCATGTCGGTGCACTTGTCAGTATACTCCGTGTTCTGTTCTATTATTTGATGTAGCTTAAGACTGCCTATGGTATACTTGTCTAGGAAATAGTTGGTCTTACTTCTTTACCTATTTACGTGTGTGTTTAAAACTCGGATCTAAGCATATTATGTCTATATTAATTAATTTTCATATACATTATATTTTTTTAAATATAAAATCTGCTCTTAAACCCACTTGAACATCAACCTGAATGTCTGAATTTCCCTATCGATATCATATGAGATGGAATTTGGAAGTAGGCTACGAACAGGACGATAGATGTTGGGTGTTTATATTGATGAAAGAATTTACATTGCTAATTGTTTTTCCATGACATGTCCGCTTGTATGAAATTAATAACGTTTGAAGAACGAAACCGTGCCAACGAGAAATTTATTTCGAGGTATCATGACAAAAGTTTCTCTAATTACCTCATTATAACATTTGTTTTGTGAGAGCATCCGGATCAATTGTGGAAGTGTTCATTATGAGTTTTCAGTTTTGATATTCATTATTAATGTTAAACTCTGTCAAATGATAATCTTCGATAGGTTACTTAACTTCTCACCCTCTATGTACCACGTTGTTGTTTCCATGCACGCAAACAGGATGCTCTCCCATTGCAGAACGTTATTGTTATTGTTGCTGACTATGTCTAAGGCAAAAACCATAGAAGATAAGAAGTAACTCAAACTTAAGTTTGACCACATAACACCTTGAGTTTGTGACTCTAATTTTAAAAGGACTTAAAAATTTTCATTTTATTATATATTGGGATGTGATCATGTGAATAAGATTTGGATTTATTGTAGTTGCTCTTTCATGCTTTACACAGAACTAGACTAGGTGTCTTACTTCTGTTTTATTACAGATGAGCATATTTTCTTCATAAGCTCTCCCCTGAGTTTATTTGCATGGGTGGATTAAACATGCCTTGGTACACATTTTCCTTTCAATTTTTTTCGTATGTTACATAAGTGGTTCTCTTCTATTAACAGACAGTTGTATGTTATTTCAGGGGGATTTTGATCATCATACATGGGCTTAATGAGCACAGGTGAGATTGTTAAATACAGTCCTACCATTTTCATTCTAATGGAGGTTATTAGTGAATGTTGATACATACCTGAAAGGTTGAAATTATTAAATGAGCTTCTGGATAAAAATCTTGTAACTGAAAAGACGATTCAGTAATGTTATTTCGTTTTTGTTTCGTGTTCTTTTCACAGTGGACGATATGCTCAATTTGCAAGGCAGCTAACTTTGAGCAACTTTGGTGTATATGCAATGGATTGGATAGGTATGTTATAGGTGTGCTATGTGCTGCTTTCCTTGCTTGATTTTACATTTATTTGAACTTTCTTGCTAATTGTCCATGACAATCTGATTGTAAGAATTTTTTCTGTTGCAACAAGGGCTGCCTGTCATTTTTTCTTATTGCTAGGGCGACCGTGTGAAGGTTATTATAGAAGTTTGGGGGTGCAAATTGTTTTAGTGTATCAGAAATGTCTTGTTTTCATGGTTTAAGACTTTAGTTATTTTACTGGATGGTAGATTGGTGTAAAATGTGTAATGTTGATAACTGAAAATGTGTCATTGCTATATATTTGGTTTACTCAACCATATTTCAATTTTAAAAAAGAATTATTTTTCAGACCTAGTTCTGCAAACTGTAAAAGAACTATCCTTTCTAAATATTTCAGCCGACCCTAGAGCGTTGCCATATTTTTACAGCAACATGGTTTTTTGCTGGTTTGTGTACATTAACTGTCCCAATAATATTAAGATAGTACAGCTGAAGAAGCGTATATTAGAAGATAGTCTGATGATCTAATAGAGATGTTATATTCTTTCGGCAGGTCATGGCGGTAGTGATGGATTACATGGATACGTACCTTCACTTGACCATGTTGTTGCTGACACTGTAAGTGTATTTTGGTAAATATGATTTATGTTTCAATGATGCGTAGAATATAGTACGGAACTGTTTCAATGTTTGAATCTTTCATTTTTCCTCCTCTATATGCATCCCTTGTTGTTGACTGAGAGTATATCTATTGTTGATCTTTTCACTAGCAAATTTCTAGCACGTTGACTCGTATCATTTTTGGTGTTTAATTGATATGTGATTTAAAGTGCTTCAATGGTTCTTCGCGTGTTCATCATGATTTTTGAGTTGGAGAGTTCTTTGTTTTATGGATTAATAGCAGTTGATAGTTAGAGTCTTTTAGCTGTTATACACCCTTTTTCGTTCTTTTTATTTGCAATCCTTTATGCAGTCACCAACTTCTCTTTGATATTTAATTGAGTAGGGGTCTTTCTTGGAGAAAATCAAATCAGAAAATCTCGGGGTACCTTGCTTTCTCTTTGGTCATTCAACTGGAGGTGCAGTTGTTTTGAAAGTAAGGCACTTGGCTCTTTCCTCACTTTCTAATTGTGAAAATTAAAGGTTCTCTGTTGCATTGAATATTTCCTTTTGTTTCACATAGGCTGCTTCTCATCTTCATATTGAGTCGATGCTGGAAGGAATCATCTTGACGTCGCCTGCTTTACGCGTCAAGCCAGCACATCCAATAGTTGGTGTAAGTTTTTTTCTATCGCTTATATAACAACCTAGCTACATTTTGATCATTTCTATCGCTTAAAGTTTAACTTAGGAAGAGAGTATCAAATGATAGGAAACAATTTTTTTCAGAAGTTGTGTTTGCCCATATTTAGTTCTTTTTTTGCTTATACAGTGGAGGCACTCCACATGCTTGGTCAGACTAATAAAAAGAAGGGTGAATTTTAGGTGGATCCTATTTTGAAACTTTATTAGCATTTACTCCACATTTAACAAATTGTTTTGGGTTTTTTACCTCCACACCCTTCTCTCTCTCTAGAAAAAAACTTCAGCCACCCCACTACCTCCAACCCTGGTGACCCTCGGTCCCTCCCCCGCCATAGATTACCTCCCCTCTGTCTGTGACCTCCCCCAGGCGCCACGCCTGCGTAGACCAACCACTGCCTCCGGCAACCAGTCCGACAACAAATTAGGCTAATGTTCACGGTTTTCTTTTAAAATTTCAGCAATGCAGTGACAGTTCTTCCGCTATATTTCATTGATCACCGGTGGCTGGAGCTGTTCAGTGAATAGAAATTATAGGATTAGGACCCGGGTAGCGGTGAATGAAAGAAGATGGATATTTTTGTGGGGTTATAGGTGAGCTTTCCGATTGCAGGAGATGGAATTGCCAGAAGCTGGGCTATGGTTAACGGAAATGGTTGGGTTGGGGATGTGTATTGGTGTAAAACATACTCCCCCCGTCTCTTAAACATGGTCCATTTCTCCATTTTGTCCATTTCTCCATTTTGGTTGTCCCTAATTATGGTCCACTCTCCTTAGTCCTTATATAAAAATTGGTCAAGTGTTTAAATTACTGTAGTAACCACATAATATGCATTTATATCCATAAATAAACTTTTCCACGTCATCAAGAATCATTTATTGGTCGACATATTAGTAAAATTATCTGTAATATTTATTTCTTAGACTTAATTAATTAGGCTTCTAAATCTCCAGGAAAAAAGAAAGTAAAGCATCTTTTAGGGACTGAGGGAGTAAATAAGTTGAGGAGGTTGAGTTTTTACTAAGGCTCTGATTGTTTCGCTGGGAAACATTTTCCATCAAAACAAACAGAGCCTAAATACCTTAGTAAAAATGTTTGTTTCTAGCTCTAAATTTTTTACCTTTGCATTCCTTCTGAACATATGTAGTAGAAACACTAGGACCTCTCAATGACACCGCCAACGTACAAGCTTTCAGTCTCCGTCCACATAAGCAATATGGAAAATATAAAGCTCAATTAAAAACAGTAGTGACACATCTGCCCTCTGTGAACTATCAGTGCGCAAAACTAATACTTGGACCAAATGAAGAGAGTTTTGTCTGCCAGACTTAGAAAGAGGATACGAAAGATTGGAATAACTCGATCTTTTGCATATTAAGTTAGGTAAGGTTTACAGCTTTGTATACAACTTTACAAGGGCATGTTAGTTGCGTAGTTGGTGGAACATCATAGATTAGAAATGACAAGTGTACCACCATAAGTTTGACTTGTTTCATAAATCAAGTTTTGCAAAAGATGTACCACTGGGAACGGATAACTTGTGTTAAATGTCAAATCCTAATTCCGATTTTGCGTTATATGTCAAATCCTAATTCGAGGCTGGTGGTTCTGCAAAATAAAGTTACCTCTTGTTGTCCCAATTTCTGTCTTGTTTTTTCTTTCGCAGTTTAAAGTGGTTGCTTTGAAGTTTCTAGCAAGTTTAAGTTGTTTTTATATCATTAGTATCATAATATGTGAACCATTATATATTCTGAGATAATTTTCCGTCCCGCTCTTTTATACTGCAGGCTGTGGCTCCTTTTATGTCGCTGGTTGTTCCCAGGTTGCAATTTAAAGGTGCCAACAAAAGGGGTATCCCCGTCACAAGGGACCCCATTGCACTGTTGGCCAAGTACTCCGACCCGTTGGTGTACACAGGCCCCATAAGGGTGCGAACGGGTCATGAGATCCTACGAATATCAGCGTATCTACTACGTAACTTCAAGGCTATAACTATCCCGTTCTTAGTACTGCATGGGACAGCTGATAAAGTAACTGATCCGCTAGCCTCTCAAGATTTGTTCAATCAGGCCTCATCTCAGTTCAAGGACATAAAGCTTTACGAAGGGTTCTTGCATGATCTGCTATTCGAGCCTGAGCGTGAAGAAATTGCTCAGGATATTATTGATTGGATGGAGAAGAGACTAAATGCTGGCAGTCTTGAAAATGTTTATAGCCAGTGGTAGGATATTATTATATGGTGTGGATGATTTAAACAATATACATAGGGATAATTGTAAAGGAAAGCGCTCTATGATTTGCTTTTGAACATAAAGTTTGACTGATCTTTTTCTGTAGATACAAGAAGCTATCTGAACTATATGATGGTGAACAAACCTTTATTTTTAGTAGCTAATATTTAGTCAGTGGCGGTGGAAATGTATGTAATGTTTTTATCCTCCATGTATTTTTGTTGTTACTGGTTGTGATCCCATGGGAAAAGGTTCTTCCGGGCAGAAAGTTCAATTAAAATCCCAAAAAAAATAAAAATAGAACATTTAAAACGTTGATCTTATTTTACGTACTTCCATGTATCTCCTCGGCCATACTTTTTTTAATTTATGAAATGGAAGGGTATTTATGGTTTTGGATCGTCAATACAAGACCGTGTATGAGATGCGACTATCTATTCATTCCATGTCCTGTTCCTGTTCCTGCTCGAGAATCGAATTCTTAAGCCACAGATGCTCCGACTTTAAAATTTGACTTCTTATCTGAACCTTCTAGTATCCTCGATTCCTCTTGAATAGACATGATACACTTCTAAAAGGACTTTGCGTAATAGGGGAGCCTAACTACACATTTTTGTATAGTTTTCCTAGCTATACATTGTTTTCACTAATAACCGTTATTAAATTTTTAAACTTTTTTTGTAAAGTCAATGATTTCATCATTTTGTTAATAGTTACTTAAAAAAAAAATTGATTTTCATGTTTTTATAACCTTTTGACAATTAATTTATTTATTCGGCATTATTTGACATTTTAAAGAGATATAATTCAAAAAATATAAAAATCTTTAATTTTAAGTTATAAATATATATAACTAGAGATTATTAAAAATTAAAAAAAAATACAATCATTTACTATGAAAACAAGCCAGTGTTACCCTAACTATACTAGTAGAGGATACGGTATTTACGAGTTAGATGATTACAGGTTAAAGAAAGCCTTTTATGAGATGTCTGACACTTCTAATTGTTCTACGGTACCTTTTGAAATATATTCCTTTCTTTTATCCTTAGACAGCTCATTACCACGACTATCATTGATACTCTTCGTTATTCCATTGCAAAGAATACATTATCACCTTCTCAAATTTTGACACTGAAAACATTCTTTAATCTGATCTTACGACAGAATACTCCTTTCTTAAATTACTCATTATCATTAAAGCATAATAGAGCATCTGCCATCTTGTAAGATTCAACTTTATTAATTTTTATAACTTCTTTACTAGTAATTTTCTTTGTTCTCGTTATGTTTATTCATTTGAATTAAAGCTCATTTATCCATACTTTTTCTCACTTTTCATAAAAAAATACATTTCATATCTAAATTAATTATGTATAAACTATAAGGGACTTATAGCATGTTTAACGGTGCGTTGGTTCATGGTTTTGTTTTAACTTAAATTTTAAGTGTTAGTTTGTGTGGAGCGACGGGTCAAGTTTATTGGTGTGTTGGTTTAATGTGTTGGTTTAACTTTTAAATGTTATTAAAATTATTAAAAAGATCATAACATTTTTTAATGTAATTGTAAATAGGTCTTAACAGTTATAATTGTAATCAAAACTAAATAATTGACAACTAAAAATTATAAATTTAAATAAATAAAATTAAATATTCATTTCATTAAAATTACATCAAATAAAAAATAAAAATTACATCAATGCTACATATTAATAAACATGACTTTGAACATCGTCGGACTCAAACTCTCGAACCATGGAATTGCCAAATGTGCTCGATTAGATCCTTTTGAAGGTTTTCGTGTGTTTTTTTTTCTTAAGTGATACACGTCTTTCTCTAAATGTTGTTGGAAGAGGATTTTCAATGACCGGAAGAGGCGGATGAGGATCGTCAGAACATGCCATTGAAAAATCTCTTGACTTTAATTGTTCCGGAGGCTCGCGTTCAACAATCATATTATGCACACTAACATGATGTACTTTAAATCTTCTTGATCACACAAGCGTGCCGAACCTCTTAAAATGTGCCAACGAGATTGCAACACACCAACTGCACGCTCGACGTCTTTTAAAACCCCTTCTTGATATTGAAAAAAAGTACAATCTTTTTGTGACAAAGGAGACGGAACGTTTTTCACGAAACAAGCCCATAGAGGATAAATGCCATCAGCAAGGTAGTATCCCATATTGTATTGGGTTCCATTTATTTTATAACTATAAGGCGGGGCCTCGGCTTCCATAAGTCTATCAAATAAATTAGACTATTTCAATACATTGATGTCATTATTACAACCGGATGTCCCGAAATAAGCATGCCATATCCATAAATCCTTAGAATCAACCGCTTGAAGGACTATGAATGACTCTTTTTTGTGACCACTTTGATTGGCCAGCCCAAGCGGTGGGACAATTTTTTCATCTCCAATGCATGTAGTAAATGCTTCCGAGCATACTGGGAAAATCCCTACAAGTGTTGATAATGTTCAATCGACGAATATCGTCCTCATTTGACTATCTAAGATAATGCTCGCCAAATGTTCTCACGATAGCACGAGAAAACTCTTTCATACAATTAAGGGTAGAATTTGCGGATAAACGAAAATTCTCACTGACTAAGTCTGCAGAGAGATCATAAGCTAACATATGGAGAGCAGCAGTAATTTTTTGATAAGGGGTGGCACCTATACGGCCCGCAACATCATATTTTTGTTGGAAATAATGATTTTTCTCGATAACCTCATCGGCCATTCTGACGAATAATTCCTTGTCCATACGAAACCTCCGTCGAAATACTTCGTCCGAATACATGTGTTCTCAAAAAAAATAGTCTTTTCATAGTTTAGCGTCTCATTCCAAAACTAATCGAGGCCTCTCAACTCGTTGTTTTTGCGGACGTTGTTGTGAAGTTCCTTCATGTTCGAAAGCAACAAGAATAGGTAAAAACATAAGGTCGTCGACGAGAATTTTTTTATTTCTCATTGATAAATTGGCATCCTCGGAATCGGATGAGGAATCAGATGAAGAGGAGGAGAATCGGATTGAATCCATTTGTATGACGGATAGAAAGTGTTTGAATTATATGATATATAGAATAATATATTTGAGATAGATAGAGTGTTTTTAAAATGATGTGGTTTGAATGATAGTAGAGTGCGAGTTTATATAGGAATTAAATTGTACTATTTTGTAATTTAAAAAATTTTAAGGACAAAAAATTATCCGTTATAAAGAATATTTTATAAGTTAAAAAAATTCGGGGACCCAAAAAAAGTCAAACTATCCGATTATTACCGTTATAGGGACTGTTTTGTAATTATTTCAAAATTACAATGACCATTTTGTAATTATTAACGGTCATATTTTTTATATTTTTTTTTATATTTGAAACTACAGGAACTGGTTTATAAATAATAGTAATTATTAATACGGAAGCAATATCCAAAATTTAGAGAACAGATAGAGAGAAAAAAAGAAGAGAAATAAGACAACAATCAACACTCAAAATATGTATGATAAAGTTTGCTGCTATATTTTTACGACTCCCCCTCAACGACTTATATCCGTTAAACATGCTCTTATCTGCATTGTGCAATGGTGATGGAAATATGTAGTGTTTCACATGTCAAATCTAAAATGATGCAATGATTTTCCTTTATATTCTTAGTATTTTATTTCTTTTTAACCATTTGTCCATACAATTGCCATTAGATTTTTACAGGATACTTATGATGTGGAAGATAGAGTCAAAATATTGTACTTCTTATTTTTTATTTCTTTTGTTTATCTTTGCTTATTTTATGTAAAAGATTGTTATACAAAACTTAAAAAAGTTATACAATTACTATAACACATGTATCAATACATTCTAATAATTATTTTTAAAATAAAACTCGCACACAATTTATTTTGGAATAAATGTATAAATTAGTGTAAATTAAACATTAAATCTTAGAAAATTTGTCTAAAACATTATTATGTCTAAATGTTTAAAAATTTGAATACAATATAACATAAAAGTTTATAAACTTGCAGAAAAATTTATGAAAATTTAAAATTTGAGTGAAAATAAGCAAAAGGACACGGAAGGGGATAGAGAATAGAGGTAGAAGATTTGGACTCGAAAAGACGGGGTACTTGAGTGAGACATGTTTTTTTGGTTTCTCAACATGCTATATAAGTTTTATGAAAAATTAAGGTAAAAATTCGGAGTGAGTTTGTCCGGCTCAACAGTATCACTGTATTCTTTTTTATCATTAATACTAATTTACAGTCCTTAACTATCATTGCTCCTTTTGGCCTTGGCTCCTCTACAAGGCAACATTTATGAATAACTATTATTCAACTATTCAACTGAGTCCTCACTCCTCAACTAATAAAGGGGTTTACATTTAAAATTAGTAACGCATATATGATATAACTACGCAAGGCGATTCAAAGTTCAAACTATAAACATAATCTAAATAAATGCTAGGCTGATATAGTGGAGGTCCAGTTGCCAATAATTACAAAAACTGTATCATTTCCATGTAACGGATGCCTGGAACTTAAATTTGAAGACTTTTGCTAGGGCAATATCAACACATCCATTACACTACTCCATACAATATACGTGCAGACCAAAAACGCTATTTTTTGTAAAGAAATGTAGGTAGAACTGCAAGAGCATATTATCCCTTACACTATTACATACATTCTTTATATGAGTATTGAGTATTGAGTATTGAGTATCGAGTACAAAAAAGTTACAAAGAGAGGAAACAAATAAATGTAAAAGTGCGGCCAATAATTATTTATGGTTATTCTCTTTTCTGGTCTAATTGTGGTTCTGACACATAATAACACTGAAGGAAAGGATTGGTCACAAAATAAACAGTGCAAAGAGTTTTGTAAAGCAGAATACATGTTTTCCACTACATAGAAAAAAAGATGGTAAAAAACATTACAAAAAAGTAACGCATCACTCAATGGACTCTAGTTCTTTTCCAATATTCTCGGCCATGGTGTGAACCGAAGAGTCGATGTAAGTCAACAACCCATCCATCGTCCACCCTTCGATCGGATCAGACACAAACGACCACTCAATCTCACACCCTCGTTTGCCATCATCACCACCGTCCATCGACAAAACTCTGATGGTCCCATAGTAGGAACTGAACCCAAGATTATTCTCCATTACCTCATAGGTTATGTACCTTTCGATGGGATCGATAGCTATCAACTTCTCATGGCACCACTTGACTATTTCTTCATCGTCTGATGATGATAAGGTGGACGAGCAGTACCGGATCAGGCCAGGCTCTCCGTACACACCTTCGAGCTTGTAGCAAGTGTGTAGAGAAGGTAGGTATTTGTTGAGGTTACAGAAGTCTTCAAGAAGAGGCCACACTTGTTGTGGGCTTAAACTTATGAGCTTAGCCGTGGCCTTCCCTTCCCATTTCGGTTGCCCTCTCTCGGACGCCATTAAAGAGAGAAATATGTTTATATGAAACTCGAAAAACACGTCTAGTAGCACAAGGCAAGGCAGAAACATTTGGTTTTATATGCATGTGACACGAATTCCTGATGTACCAAAATAAAATAATTATATATATGCATGTGACTCTCCATGTGCATATGCCTATCATGGTAGCAAAAACGAGGAGACAGTCTCTTTTATTTTATCCGAAAATAATAATGTAGTATATATTTAGATATTTATTTATAAAAAATCCGTGTGTTTTTGAAGTTAACGATTTTTTTTTTTTATAAAAAATTATATATTTTGTAAAATTATTTACAAATAGATACACATGTCATTAAAAAATCCAAAAAAATATTTAAAAATTAAAAATCAAAATTAAAGAAACCAAAAATTAAAAAAATACATTTTTTATACAAAAAATATGTATGATCATGTGTGATCCTGTTTAGTCATGCTCAATCTTGTATGTCTAATCATGTTTAATCTTGTCCAATCATGTATAATCTTCTATGTATAATCATATCTAATCATGTCTAATCCTGTTTGATACTATGTACAAATGTTTTGATTATTTTTCATTTTTTTTTCATTTTTTTCATAATTTTTTGATATTTTTTTTGTATATTTTATTATTTTTTATGACATATGTAACTAATTATAAATAATTATATGTAATTAATTGTAAATAAATACACATGTGAGTTTTTTTATAATTAAGTTGATTGATACGTAATCTCGTTCATCGAGCCTTGTGATGTAACGCCTATTATCGGGGTGATATTAAAAATAGGATGAGTACTTTAATTCTCCACCTTTCAACAAAATGGAATCGATGACATGTAGTACACCTTACTATGGTTTTTTTTAAAATCAGCTCTAATTAAGATTACAAAATGTATAGAATGATGGGACCATGAACTTTAAATGAGGGGATAATATTTTATATGATTTATGATGCTCTATACGAGCATTTTTCACAATAAGAGGGTGAAACGTATTTTTTTAAGATTTTATTACATTATTTTTATCAGAATGGGGGCGGGCGCACCCGAGTGTATTCAGTTAGTTCTTTCCCATAATGTGTGGAGTGATTAATTTATTCTCCCATTCAGACCATCTTTTGCATTACTAAGGAAAAAATGTTGGAAAAATTATGTTAAAACATGATAGTTTTCAAATTGTCACAGCATATTTTTTAGTCAAGAATTCAAGCGACAACCATTGTCTTTTAACACCATACTCAAGACGTTTGAGGAGCTGATATGACAAGATTCGTAACGGTATGTCGCATGACCTATTCGGAGAATGAATGTGAATGAAAATTGTCGTTAAAGAGTGGGGTTGAAAAAGAGAAAAACTCTTAATGCTGGAAAAATAGATTTAATGTGGAGAATTCATTGGAAATTGTCACACATTGGAAAATGAAGTCATTTTTACAATATATATACAAACTCATCCCATGTGGATATTAAGTTGTGTGTTCACATACACATGTGTGTATAAGTGTGTAGCACACATGCGCACGCTCGCTTGTGCCTCGGGCACGGGTACGGACGCGCACACGTGAGCGCTCGTTTGGGTCTCGGGCACGGGATTTGGGCCTTGAGATTAGAATGGGGAATGTCTAGGGTCTGGGGTATGGTACCAAGACAGAAAAGAAGTTTTGTAAAAATGAATTAGAATTTATTGCAGAGTTAATACTGCAGTTTCCAGCAAAACTGTAACTGATGCAATGAATATGAATTCATTGCAGAGTTAATACTGCAATTTCAAAATTTGAAAAACTGACAGTATTAAGTGTAACTTTAATGGCTAAGATACTCAGCAGCACCATATCATCTCTCTAAACAGCAGCATTACATTTTAGTCAGAGAGAGTCACCCACCAACAGCTCGACCTTGACTAGTCGTCAGTTTCCGGCAAGTCATCCGAGACGTTGTACATTGGGATCGAAGCGCCAACACGGCCAGAAATTTTAAAGGTGGTCAAGCGAATATCGGTTAATGATATATTGTTTACAGTAGCATCGTCTTTTCAATTATGTTTCTGTTTCTGTTTTTTTTTTTTTCAATTCTATCTATTTTTCCTTTCTGTAATTTCAATACTGTTCTTTTCATTTATGTAATTTCTATTCAGCCATTTTCTTTTATGTAACTTCTATTCTGTTATGTAGTTTATTTTTCTAGTTCTGTAATTTCTTTTGTTTACAGAAACGGCCCAGCAGCTTAGTAATCATACTATTCTGTCTGACAGTTTCGGTTAATTAACAAACAGTCCATCAGTTTAGTTTTATGCTATTCTGTCTGACAGTTTAGTTTAATTACAATACAGTCCAGAAGTTTAAATTTATCTTAATCTGTCTGGAAGTTAAATTAATCTCATTTACATTCTGCAAGTGTCGAAATATTGTAATAGAGTCACATTCCGTTTAATAGAAATAAAATTGTTTATTTCTTTTTAGTTCTTGCATTTTAGATTATTTTTTTACGTACACCAAAAACCAACAATCTTAACCGATGTTATTTTTTGGTTTGTGTACCGTTTTAGTTTAAATTTTAAATTAAAAGGAATAGTGATTCTTCCGCTACAATTCTAGTTTTAGAATATTTTGTAGGAAAGGAAAATTCATAGAGTTGTTTTATTTTGTTTTGGTAATTGTATTGTTCTCGAGAAAATACCAGCCGGTTTGGTATTAGCTTGAATAATTTATTTTGTATCAAATTCTTTTTACGGAAACCAAGTTTTCTATACTTGGTGTTTTGTTCAAGAATATTTATATATACGCTTATCTTATATTCTTTTGTTGTCTTTTCAGAAACCGAAAGATGACGAACGGTAATGTCCCCGAAGAACCTATTGTCCATTCAGTGAGTTCGCATGATGTAGTGGTTGGTGGGAATGTCCATAACACTACGGACGATGAAAATACGCTACAGCCAAAGTTGCGGTTGCAGTCGAGGTTGCGGCTGCGGCCCAGGCTATGGCTACGACCAGGGTTAAGGCACCGATGCGTTTGGCTATGGCTGTTTTGCCGACCTCTCATCTGGAGAAGCCGGAGAAGTTTATGTGTGACAACTTCAAATGTTGGCAGCAAAAGATGCTATTTAATTTAACCACCCTAACTTGACCTGGTTTCTGAAGCAGTCTGCTCCCGTCCTAAGCGATGACGATCTGGACGAGCAGTCGTTCTCGGCGGTTGAGGCATGGAGACATGCCGACTACCTATGTCGGAACTATATCCAGTGTGCTCTAGATGACAACCTATTCAGTGTCTTCGAGCCCAAAGCAACTGCAAATGAGCTTTGGGAGACTCTCGAAAAGAAGTACAAGATGAATTAGGTTGACGCAAAGAAATTTGTCGTCACGGACTTTCACGAGTACATGATGACTGATAACAAGAGTGTCATTGAGTAGGTTGCGGAGCTACAACTCATATACCATCGGCTTGATGCTGAAGTGCTAGTTATCAATGAACCTTTCCTGGTGGCTCTCATGATTGAGAAACTGCCACCGTCATGGAAGGAGTTTTAAAACTACCTGAAGCACAAGTAGAAGGCAACGAGTCTGGAGGGGCTCATAGAGAGGCTGAATATCGAGTAAAGCAACCGCCTTTCTAGAAAGAAATGCGGTATTGCTAGTAGCTCGGTGGCAAAGGCCTATGTGGTTGAGGCCTCGTGTGTCAAGCGGAAACGCCCTGACTACGTAGGCGGTGTTGTTGCTACAAAGAAATTTGCCGAAACCTGCTTTGTGTGTAGCAGGACCGGTCATCGTATCACGGACTGTTATGATAATAAACGCACTGCTAAGCCCAAACCCCCACCGAAGAACTTTAAGGGCAAGGGGAAGAAGAGAGCTCCAGCTCAGGCCAATGTGGCTGAGGGAGTAGAGGATGGCATGCATCTCTTTGTAGTGGTCTCCGATGTGAACCTAGTGGAAAGCAACCCCAAGAAATGGTGCCTCGATACCGGCTCCACGAGCCACATCTGCTCCAAAAAGTGGATGTTCAAGACCTACGAGGCGGTGGATGGTGAGACCTGCTTCATGGGAAATTCTTCTACTTCCAAGGTGGAAGGAAAGGGAACTGTGGTGATGAACCTGACCTCAGGAAAAGAGCTGACGCTGAATGGGGTGCTCCATTTACCAGATATTCGTAAGAATCTGGTTTCAGGCTCGGTTATGGTGAAGAAGGGTTTTAAACTAGTTTTTTAATCCGATAAAGTTGTAATCACCAAGAATGGTATTTATGTAGGTCGTGGCTATATGACCAACGACATGTTTAAGTTAAACGTAGGGACTCCAGCTCCTAAAGTCGAGTTCACTAATAAGGGTGTTAAGGCTGAGGCCAGCACCAGCAATGTAATGGTTGTTGCCAAGTTGGCCAATAATATTTCAGATTCTGATTATATCTTTGAGTCATTTCATTTGTGGCATGGTAGATTAGGACATGTGAATTTTAATTCTATGAAGAAATTAATATCACTGTAACTAATAACAAACTTTGTCTTTAATAAACAACACAAGTGTGAAATATGTGTAAAAGCAAAGTTAGCCAAATCATCGTTTCAACATGTTGAACGAGATAGTGAACCTCTTGTCTTGATCCACACAGATGTGTTTGATTTGAAATTTATTCAAACAAGAGGAGCTAAAAGATACTTCATAAATTTTATAGATGACTGTACTAGATACTGTTACGTTTACTTAATGAAAAGTAAAAACGATGCAGTAGATATGTTCACTATTTATAAAACTGAAGTAGAGAATCAACTCAATAAAAAGATTAAAATATTGAGGAGTGTAGAGACGGTGAATATGAGGCGCCGTTCACACAAATATGTGCTGAGAGTGGCATCATTCATCAAACCACAACTCCATACTCGTCGGAGCAAAATGGAGTTGCGGAGCGTAAAAATAGAACGCTCAAGGAAATGATGAATGCGATGTTAATAAGTTCTGGGTTACCCCAGAACATGTGTGTGTGTGTGGGGGGGGGGGGGGGGGGGGGGAGCATTGCTTTCCGCTTACTATTTTTTAAACAATTACCACATAATAAGCGACAAACCACCGTACGAATTATGGAAAGGTCATCAACCTAGCTATAAGAACCTGCGGGTTTGGGGATGTCTCGCTAAGGTCCTAATCTCCGCTCCTAAGAGGATGAGAATTGGTCCGAAAATGGTGGACTGCGTGTTTATCGGATATGCACAAAATAGCAGTGCGTATCGGTTTCTCGTACACAAGTCGGAAAACCTCGATGTGCACATAGATACGATAATTGACTGCCGAGAGGCTTCTTTTTTTGAGGATATCTTTTCCCGCAGAATGCCAACACATGTACAGACTCAAGAGTTGAACAGTGATGGAAATGTGGGGCAAGTGAACCGTCAGAGAAAGAAGAAGAAGAGCATCGGCGCAGCAGAAAAGCAAGGAAACTTCCTATGAGCCCGATTTCGTAACCTTCATGATAGAAGGTGAACCGATGACATATCAACATGTTATGTGAACACTGGATTCCCAATATTGGGAAGAAACAATCTATAATGAGATTGAAACGATTATGCAAAACCACACTTGGAAACTAGTGGATCTTTCGCAATGATGCAAGCCTTTAGGTCACAAGTGGATCTTCAAGAGAAAGTTAAAGGTTGATGGAACGATCGACAAATACAAGACAAGACTTGTAGACAAAGGCTTCAGGCAAACTGAAGGTGTCGATTATTTCGACACGTATGCTCCTGTCTCCAGGAAAACATCGACTCGGATCGTCATTGCTCTCGTGGAATTGTTTGATCTGGAAATACATTAGATGAATGTAAAGACGGCTTTTTTAAATGGAGAATTATAAGAGGAAATTTATATGGAACAAATTGAAGAGTTTGTGGTTCTAGGGAAAGGGCACATGGTTTGCAAACTTGTAAAGTCTTTGTATGGACTTAAACAAGCACCCAAACAATGACACGAAAAATTTGATAGAATCATGCTATCAAATGGCTTTCTCATAAATGAGTGTGACAAATGTGTCTACATGAAAGGAAATAAAAAGGAGTGTGTAGTAGTCTGCATTTATGTGGACGACATGATTATAATAGGGAGTATTGATAAGATCAACTCCACTAAGAAAATATTGTCATATCATTTCGATATGAACGACCTGGGTATAGCTGACGTTATACTTGGTATGAAAATCACCAAGACGTCAGATGGGTATGCCCTGTCTCAAGGTCATTATGTTAGACAAACACTTGACAAATTTGACAGTGGTAGTAAGGCAATGTCCAGAACTCCAATTGAGTTCAACTGTAGCCTGAAAAAGAATTTCGGCAAAAGTGTGAGACAATTGGAATTCTCTCAGGTCATAAGCAGTCTCATGTATGTAATGAATTGTACTAGAGCTGATATAACCAACTCAGTAAGTAGACTGAGCAGGTATACCACTGATCCAAATGAGGAGCACTGGAAGGTCATCGTAAATCTTCTAAGATATATGAGATATACAGCCGATTATGGAGTGCACTATACCAGATATCCAGCGGTACTGGATATCAGACTCCAACAGCACAAGATCTACGAGTGGATATGTGTTTGTAATGGGAGGTGCTGCCGTGTCTTGGAGATCCTCCAAACAAACTAGCATCGCAAGGTCAACTATGAAATCAGAATTCATAACCTTGGACTTGGCGACTGAAAAGGCAGACTGGCTGAGAAGCTTCTTGGAAGTAATTCCAATGTTGCCAAAACATGTTCCTGCGATAAGCATGCATTGCGACAGTCAATCGTCGCAGACATAAATCCGTAAGAGAATTGTTAGCTAACGGTGTTGTATCCTTAGATTTTGTGAGATCAAAAGATAACATTGCGGATCCATTTACAAAGGGCTTGACTCAAGATAGAGTCGAAGCGTCATCGAACGGAATGGGATTGAAGCCCATTAAATTGGTAGCCTCCCCATAGGCAACCCAACCCGGATGGGATTTACCTGCTGGGTTCAATGAAAAACTGAACTGTAGGGGTAGCCGATCAAAGCACTGGAAAACTTGTAGTTCCCAACCCATTTCCGCGATTACATAGTGATAGACTTGTACCATAGTAAGGGTGAGCATGTGGCTCTTAATGATCCAAGTATCTCGAAGGTCGAGTAAGGCTAGTCAGGACGCCTTCAACTTGGAACCACATATAACGAGTGTGTAAGGCCGATAACATTTGATGAGCGTGGGCTAAATCACTAGAGCACTCAGTTGAACGTGCCAAGGCAGTCCAGGCCAAATATGGACAACAACTAAAGGGCTTAGTATGTGGGTATAGAGGGCACTGTGCGGGTGTCATTCTGGGATACACAAAGCTTAAGAATTCAAGGCTTTACAGCTACCTAATAGCAGTATTCTCGGTAGTACTCCGCTACGGCAGGTTCAGACGTGCGCTACCTGATCTTAGGCAGTGAACTTTTGCGGTTCTCTTGTTTACATTTTAGGACATGGGCTTTTAAGCCAATTGCATTCATGTGGGGGATTGTTGGAAAACCCATGTTAAAACATGGTAGTTTTCGAATGGTCACAGGACCATCTTTGAGTCAAGATTCCAAGCGACATGACATCCGTTGTATTTTGACACCATACTCAAGACGCTTGAGGAGCTGGTATGACAATGTTCGTAACGGTATGTCGCAGGAGCTATTCGGAGAATGGGTGTGAATGGAAATTGGCGTTAAAGATTGGGGTTGAGAAAGAGAAAAACTGTTAATGCTGGAAAAATAGATTAAATGGGGAGAACTCGTTGGGAATTGTCCCACATTGGAAAATGAAGAGTCATTTTTACAATATATATACAAAGTCATCCCATGTGGATATTAAGTTGTGACCACACACGCGCTTGCTTGTTCGGGTCTCGAGCCTCGGGACTCGGGCCTCGGGCACGGGCCTTGAGCCTTGGGATTTGGGGAATGAGATTCGGGGAATGTCTCGGGTCTTAGGTCTAGTCCCAAGACAGAAAAGAAATTTTGTATAAATAACAGGAGTACTGTTGTTTCCAGCAAAAATATAATTGATGCAATGAATATGAATTCATTGCAGAGTTAATACTGCAGTTTCGAAATTCGAAAAACTGACAGTATTAAGTGTGACTTTAATGGCTGAGACTCAGCAGCCTATAAATAGGTAGCTCCCCCCACATTAGAAAACACAACATTAATGGCTGAGACTCAGCAGCCTATAAATAGGCAGCTCCCCCCACATTAGAAAACACATCAGCATATCATATCTTTAAACAGCAGCATTACATTTTAGTCAGAGAGAGTCACCCACCAACAGCTCGACCTTGACTTGTCGTCAGTTTCCGACAAGTCATCCGAGACGTTGTACATTAGGATCGAAGCGCCAACACGGCCAGAAACATTAAAGATGGTCTGGCAAATATCGGTTAAGGGCATACTGTTTACAGTAGCCTCATCTTTTCAATTATGTTTCTGTTTTTTCCTTTTTTATTTTCAATTCTGTCCCTCTTTCCTTTCTGTAACTTCAATACCGTTCTTTTCATTTATGTAATTTCTATCCAGTCCTTTTCTTTTATGTAATTTCTATTATGTTATGTAATTTATTTTTCTAGTTTTGTAATTTCTTTTATTTACAGAAACAACCCAACAGCTTAGTAATCATATTATTCTGTCTGACAATTTCGGTTAAATAACAAACAGTCCATCGGTTTAGTTTTATGCTATTCTGTCTGACAGTTTAGTTTAATTACAATCTAGTCCAGAAGTTTAATAATTTATCTTAATCTGTCTGGAAGTTAAATTAATCTCATTTACATTCTGCAAGTGTCGGAATATTGTAATAGAGTCACATTCCGTTTAATAGAAATAAAATTGTTTATTTCTTTTTACTCCTTGCATTTTAGATTATTGCTTTTACGTACACCAAAAACCAACAAAAGATACAGATGCATTATGCATAGATGTTTTAAATAACCAACAAGATAAGATAATGATGTAAATATGGTAGTGTATCTATCATTGTTTTAAAAAGCCCTTTTTGTAGTAAAAAAAACTCGACTCAAAAGGTTTAAAAAACTCACTTTTCCACTATTTACATTACTAAAAGCTTACGCTTTTTACCCTTTTACCATAGCTCTTGAAAAAACGTTATACCTAAAATTTCCTCTTCTTAAAAACACTACAGTAGGGGGTAGTGTGTGTGTGTGCGTGTTGTTGGGGGGGGGGGGGGGGGGGGGGGGGGTTTGAATTATTGTTCTATTTTAACAGACCGAAGCTCCGAAGCTCTAATGGGATAGTTTATATAAAGAAGAGGGGTGATGAAAATGAACAGATCTCTACTATCGCAGATGAACACATTTCAAATAAAAATAAAAATGGACAATCGAAACAATGGATGATCTTAGAGCATCTGCATAAGAGTTGCGAATTTCTCATTCTAGCAAAATCCTAAATTACCATTACAGAGTTTAGATGAAAAATCAAAGAACTACTTGCATGCTTTCAGTACAATAACTCCAACAGTCTTAACTAAAACCCACGTACACTAAACTAAAAACCAATGAATTACTATCAAAAGATGCAACAGTAACTTGGCTGCATAGACCTGGACTTTTGCTTTGAAATATCCCCAACGAGTAGTACAAAGTCAGCCCCTCTTTCTCAAAGTTACTTACCGATAATTAATCTCTTAATGAGATTCTCAAGGTACAAAGAGCAGACCGGGTCGACCAATCTAGCAAGATTTAGAAATAGATCAACTCCATCGACTACGGCATAAGCTTTTCAAGCCAACCGTTTCCTGAAATAAATAATACTCATAAATTAGGGAACCATCTGACCACTGATTACATGACAATTCTGTTTGATCAATGATAGGGAAAAAAACACTAGGTATGCACAATTTGTTCTAAGAAAGCTATATGATCTCATCAATGAATTTAAAGGAAACTTAATCTTAATAGGTCGATTTTGGTCACACACAAATACTTTGGACCAGTGAGTAGAACTTTCTGTAGGTTTCCAAAGGTAAGGTGCTTGTTGAATAGTTTACCAAAAGTAAGGTACTATTTTGGTAATTTATACCCCGGACATGTTTTCTGCAAGTTTTCAGTTTTCAAACCAAGAACATTTCACACATATGACAAAACAGTTTGAGATGCCTTAAATTATGCAAAAGCCACTTCGACATCCTTCTTCTCAAGTGTAAAAACTTATTTTGGTATTGCTTTACATTGGCTTGTAGGTTAAACGCTTGGAGTTAACTGTATCAAGTTATCAAAGATGGTGCAAAAAAGTTACCTCAGCATTGTCATGGTCATAACGGATAGTAAAGCGACACCTACAGCCTCGTAGATCATGCTCTCTTCTTTCAATCTTTTCAATACGAGCATCATAATACTTGGCCTGATGTTTTCTTTCCTAAGATGTCCAATCAATCAAAATTCATTAATTTGGGCAACAAATTTTAAATATATGGCCATACACATCAGAATCAGACAACAATAGTTACAGTCAGGGCCGGCTCCAGAACTATAGAGGAAGGAGATGAACTCTTATTGAGTGCGATGCATTTAGCAGGTTAGAAATGATCATCAAACTTCATTAGTTCTATAGAGACATCCAAATGATAATCAGAAACTATTTTTTGATTGTTTATTATGTTAAGTGGAATCAAATCACAAGGAACTTAAAAATAATACTCCATCGTATCCCAATTTATTGTCCTGTGTTGGGAATACCCCAATTTAAGTGGACAACATCATGACATCTCTTTTAAATGAGTTTTTTAAGTTTGCCCTTGTATCAAACAGGTATTTACGCAAGTACTTTAACATATTAACAAATTAAATGCACTTTTGTTAGGTAAAAATGTAAATGCACAAAAGCTTACTTACTGAATTTGGAAAATGGACAATTAATTAGGAACTTACAAAAAGAAATAATGGATCAGAGGGACTAAAAAAATCATATTAAGTTTGTTATTTTTGATGACAGGCATTGAAAATTTTCTTTTTCCATAAACTATTCAGTTACATTGTAAGAAGCTGAACACTCATATTAGTTAGTACAGTATATATATAGAAGTCAACTTGGGTAAAGACATAAGAGGCAGAAAACAACAAACTAAGAGATGGAACTTTTTTACTTTGAAGTCCTTATTGTAATCTACACTAATTAAGTTGGGACTAATTTTGTTGGTATAAACATTTGAGACATTTTCTAAACAAAAAAAAACATTATTGAAACCTTAAATATGTTTTGTCAAAAACTAGAAGGAATATTTCTGGTGTATTTTCTTCCGAGTTAGCACAGCCTGTCTTGGAAACCAAACGCTAAACCACCTAGACATTCTGAGGACCAAATGAGGGTGAGAACCGAGGCCCCTGCCTAACCCACCTTCCCCTGAAGCCGGATCTGGTTACAGTCACCCACCGTATATAGTAAAGGGTATTATGGTGTGAAAGTAACATCATTTCAACCATCCCTCGCTATTGATAGCTTGCATATGACAGCGTGTGACGTTTTTTCTTTAAGCAAGACATTTACTTAAGACTTAACTTTATTAATGCCTAAACGATGTGAATAATTCTCAATATTCCTCCTCACTTGTGAGTTGGTCAATTTCCGAAAGCCCAACAAGTGCAATCAATATTTGGGTGAAGGTGGCCCAACATACTAACTTGGCTCTGATACCATGTAGAAGTCCGTCCATTCCCCACCACTAAAAAGGCCTAATAGTAGGGAATGAGAGGAGCATATATTAAGACTTGGCTTTATTAATGGCTAAACGATGTGAGATAATTCTCAACATTTTTTTTCCCGATACAACAGAAATATCAAATGGAAAAAGAAAGTAGTACTACCTGAAAGCAGAGCAGCACATCCCCGATTTTTACCTTTGTACATTCTGAACTATCTAGAGGCTGAGAGCACTCTCGTACTTTACTTAAATTCACCCATTCATCCTCCTCTTTCCCAAATCCAACAAATCTTATGCTAACTTCCTGAAAACATTGCATAAGTATAGACTCACTTACAGATTTCAGATATTCACGAGGAAAGAAAAAATCACTGTTGCGACAACAACAATACATATAAAAATTACAAAAAAAATCTAGATATAGTGGGAATAGGAAGATTCAAGATCCAATACCAACGGATGAAATTACTATGATAATAAGGTTTCAACTATATTGCACAAAATATTAAACTGCAACAAACAGACAAAGTAAACTCCGACATGTTGGCATGCAACATGCCGGAGAGAAGACTTAAATAAAATAACCCAACTCTTCTTTTCTCCTAAACAAATATGTAACACTAAACAAAAATTATGTCAATTCACACACAAACTTTTAAATATACCCTTCTATCATTACTATTATATACAAATTAAATAAATCGTAAAACATTTTACTATCTCTGTCTATATATGTGCGTTAGAAAAATAAAGATGTATAATTCTGTTTCTGTTTATCAACACGCCTTACTCTCAAGAATTTGGGATCGACTATATGAAACCATCATGTTGGCTCGCAACTCCGAATTTTCTTTTGTCATCCATTCTTATCTAACACTAGTTCATTTCATCAATTTTCCTAACACCCATATCTTTTCAAACTACGTGCAAAATTGTGTTTTTTTATTCTTCTTAAATAGATTTTGTACAGAATGATGAAAATATCTCTTAATTTTACAAGAAAATTTGATTTTGTCTTGCATATGTATGGAGTCCAAATCTTCTACCCCATATTGTATACCCCATTTCGTGCCCCATTGATTTTTTAACCCAAAATCGTTATTAAAAAAATACTACAATTATAATTAGACATGTATTAATACATTCAAATATTTATTTTTTACAAAAAATTCAAATATGCTTTATTTTGGAATTAAAATACGAACTAGTGTAGCTTAAATATAAATTCCAAAAAGAATAATGTAACCCAACAATATGTCCCAATATTATGAAATATGTCTAGAATACGTTGTAAAAGTTTATAAAAAAATCAAAATTTGAGCAAAATAAGCTAAGGGGGCACGAAATGGGGTACAAATTAGGGGGTAGAAGATTTGGACTCGAATGTATGTGTGTATTTGTGCTTCGTTCAGCTGCTACCGTTAAGTTAAATAATTAGACGTTACGGTTTTTAATCAAAGTCTCATTCGCAACTCTCCTCCAAAATCTAGCTTATTAGAATTTAATGCGAAAAAGTCAAGTCAGTTTTAAACCAGGTCTTTCCATCCTTTGAGCTTAAAATCTTGTCTAATGTTCTATTTAAAATTTCTTAAAACTCTGCTTATAATAATATATAACTATTGAAAAATACAATATATCATATTTAATCAAAAACCAAAAAGATGCCCCCTTTCCAGGGAATGTGTCCTTTTTTTTATATAGAAATAACCGCTTTCTCTGAAAAAAGTCAGCTTTTGCCAAAGTTCTTTTTAAGAAATAATTTTCTTTTTTAACTGAAATATAACAGCCAAACAAAGATGTATTTATAGAATAGAGTTATTAAAAATTGGTTAAATTTGTCAAATTCAACAATTTATTGATTGATTTGTTAGTCTTTCCAAACTATATGCCCTATATTGTTACTGTTTATATATTTTCACATTATGTTTCACTTTTTCCATACAAAAAACTTAACGGTGGTACACTATTTAACTTTTTTGTTAATGTTAGTACACTAAATTAAAGTTCAAGCAAGACTCAGGGCACAGAAGTTAAATATCCCAATAGCTGATAACTATCAATGTGTTGTATTATAAGATTTTTTGGAAATATTTCAGTAAGTAAATGAAACAAGTTTTTTTCATGAGCTATACAAGCCTTTGATTAAAATTGACTCGTTTACCATGCTAGCCTATTTATATTGTCAGACTCTGTTTCTACATGAACGAACATGGACTGTGCCTTAACAAGTCCAATACTAAATCATTCATGAATGACTCGGTTAATTTGCAACTGGACATGCCATCCGGTTAAAATGTATTGGAAATAGCAAACAAAGAAATGAAAACCAAGGGGAACATTTTAAAAGGGATATGAAAAAAATCAAGTTACGATGGTAAGACACTAGATGGTAACAATATAACTAGCAAGTTATCAATAAAACAAAAACTACAAGTGTAATTATGAGTTGATGAATAGACCACTCACCGCTTCATCTTGGCCTACAAATCGGTGCGCGAGAAATGAATCAACATCATACCTATAAAGCCATAAAGTGGAATTATAACAGAAGTAAACTTTCTATGTGTATTTACATGTTGCAGGAGTCCACCCAATCCCACTAAAAAAAGCCTTACGAAGATGAACTCATATTAGGTTGCTCAATATATAGCCGATATGGGACAATAAGTCTAACACTCCCCCTCACCCGTGGCACGAGATTTTAAGGGTCTAACGAGTGGATATAAATAACGGCTGGAGGTGAGACCCAACATCGATAACCGCATGTAAGAGTTCATCCAATCCCACCAAAAGGCCTCAAGATAGGATGGAGAGAAACTCATACTTAACCACAATGTTGATCATTATATAGCCGATGTGGGACAATAACTCTTTAACACATGTCACAACAAAACGTCAAAGCAATTCCAAAACATTCATATTTAGATGATTGTGTAGTTACCTCGTTATTATCTCATTTAGTCATATTATTGTTTGATTATTGTTAAGTTTACAATTTATTCTCTGTTATCATCCTTATTTTAATATGTTTTGGATTGATTTCATACCATAAAAAGGTAATAAACCTTAATTAGACCAATTACCGTCTCACCGAGATCATATAAACTGTTTGAGCAATTGATGTGGATTTACGTCTAGACTAAATTATAATTGACCGTGCTCTTGCTCTTGCAGAGTCTTAAGTGTTACACTTCATTAAACTATTGTTGGGCATACTGCACTTTTAGTCACTAAACATCACAAATTGTTGTTTAATTACTTTTCTTATACAACCCTCAACTCATCATGAAGGAAGTGTCATTGCATGGAAAGAAAGAGAACATTAAATCTATGTCAAACATATACAATACGAAGATATGATTCATCAAATCATATATGCCCTATCTAAACATGGAAACACAATCCCAGCAATACTTGTTTTGGAAAATTCAAGTTTCGACGCTGTTGGGTGGACATGTGTCACTATTTTGACAAGTTTTGAAGAATATTAAAATTTAAAATATAGAAAAACAAAGTATAAAAATGTGAAAAGAAGAAATTCTCGTGGTGAAGCTTGCAAATATGCCCAAGAACGCCAAGTAAATGAAAGGTTATAAAACGCGTTACACATCAACTGAAATTCGTCGCAATTAACGGACATCCTATCAAAACGTACATTATTATCATCGAAGTAAAATGGCATATTCAAGTCGCAAGTATGAAGATTTCAAAAGATCAAGTGTTGGGAGCTACAAAAATAAGTTTAAGAGGGATTGTGGAAATTTTATCTTGTTTTTGGTCCAGCTACTTGGAGTTCATATTTATTTGGATCAAATCAATTTTGAGTATATGTGGTAATAGCCAAGTAAAATAAGAATCTCAATCTCTATAAAGTCTGAATATTTTCTAAAATGTCTCTTGAATACAAAAAGTGTGTAGAATGATCCACTTAAGAAAATTCAAGAGATCATTATCAGCCATTAAAGTAGTTTAATCTTCACCATTGATTGTGGTGCCGAACTAGTATTCATATGTGCTCATTTCATCCTTTGTAACCAAGCAAAATGAAAAGTCAAAAACCATAAAATATATAATACTCCCTCCCTTCCTTATTTTTAGATAGGTTGGGGAATGATGAAATTTAACAGTGTAAAGATTCTTTTATAAAGTTACAAAAAATAAATAAATAAAAGTTGTCGCATTACAACTTTTTATGTTTGAAATGCAAAGGATAAATTGATAATTTTAAGAAGATTCATTTGACTAAAAGAGGAAAGTGATCAATTATTCAGAAAGTCACAAAATAGAAGAATGGTCGATTAAAAAGTTTCTTTCTCCTTTTTTAAGTATCTTCTTCCGACATTTCCTAGCCTTTTCACTTCAAAATTAATTTCCAACACATCACACTCACAATTTTTGATTAAACATGGGTCATCATACTATTCATGTATGCATGACACATTTCAAGTTTCAATGGATACCTCAACTTTTGCAAACACCAAAGGAACAGGAAAGATAAAATACCTAGGTCAGAAACTATTATGAACTTACCATGCACAATCTTTACATGATCTGGCTTCAAACGCCAACTCTAACAAATCTGGAACCTTATTTTCTGTATTGAGACAAGTTGACAAAAATAAATTAGAACCGATGCTCAAACTAAAGATTCCTTTCAAAACTAAGAGGAACTGCATGAGTAATAAAAGATGTAACATTTTCCATGCTATTAAGAAAATATTTATAAATAAACCATGTGCTACATACATACATAATCGTGGAAAATGCATCCACAATTGTAAACTGCATACACAATCGTGTATGCACGATTGTATATGCACTTTTGACGATTGTGTCTCCACAGGTTTGTCAGACCTCCGGTGATCAATATATTTTCCACAAATATATATGCATTTCACGATTATGTATACACTTCGTCGGAGCTTCGGTTACCTTGTCGGAGCAGACCGCCCGCCAACCGATGGGGAAGTGGTGGGTGGGAGTAAGAGGGCAAACCCTATTGTGATTTGAAATTGAGTGGTGACAGAGAGTTGAGGTAGATTGTGGTGGAGTTGAGATGAAGAGAGAGAAAATTACACTCTTATGGGAAGAAAGGTCTGGGACTAGCACTTTTTGGAAATATAGTGTTATATTTGGAACTTTTTGGTAATTGCCCCAAATATTTATTTTAGTACACTAAATTACATCAAATATTGTACCATGCACCAAGTAAAAGTACCTTCGCTGGATTTGAAGTTATCATGTGCTTTAGTTACATCACAAGCTTTTGGGACGGCCAGCTTTTTAGGAGCAATAGGTAAACAAGAATCTTTCGAAGTGTACATTCGTTGTCTCTCGGAGAACCAATCATGTACCTACAATGCAATGAAATAGTGATCTTGTTATCAGGTCTTGCATAACTAGAGAACGTAATGAAATTATAATTACCTCAGTCCACTTCAAAGCAGGTTTCCCAGCTCGACCATTGGAGCGACTGTAAACAAAACCCACATTAAAGATAAACAACTAATTTGAATACATTACTACAACCTTTTACAAACAAAATATGCCCCTAAGTTAACATCTTATATTAAAAGAAGCTAAAAATGAATACAAAGACAGCAACTCACTTAAAACTTGACATCATCTTTTTACAAAAATCCACGTCTAGAACTTGCTCTCCTATATCTCTATAATAAATCTCCATTTTCTCGATCTGCTTAGATTGACAGCAAAAGATCTTGTTAGCTGTATCATGGATAAAATGTGTTATGAAGGGGACGGAGAGGGGGCCAAAAACGAGTTGTTATTATCCTCGTAATACACCATAACGTTTTGATTATTGATGAAATGTAAAAAAATTCAAGTCCATAACAATAGAGGTGAAGAGATGTAAGATTAGAATTTATTGCTAGAGCATTGTCAGAAGACATTTTTTTGTCAATATAAAAGTTGTAAAACAAGCTCGATGACGGAACAGTTAATACATGTTTCATTTGGAGCAATATATACAATGGATTGAAGAAAACAAATGACTTGACAAGTTGTTTATGGCAATATAGGAAAATAATATTTGAGTAGAATTTCGACTAAGTGGCTGATGATGTATTGATGTGGATAGAGTATTAAAGTGTCGCAAAATTAGTATTTATAGTAAAGGGTTGTTTGATGTTTCGTAGTTAATATGAACCGAATAGTGAGCTCTCAAGAATTTTTTCCCTACCCGAAGTTGTCACGTCCCAAAAAAGTCACGATTTGTCCCGATCCGAGTACTTTGGGGATAGGGATCGGGTGTAAGGATGAATCCCGACACAAGTTCAGACCCGACCCGATTTTCAAAATAAAATAAAATAATAATATTATCACAATAACATTATGTTGGAACTTTATTTCTGAGTTAAATGAATTAGAGACCCCAATAGTTATATTAAATGTTATTTTTGGTAACTTTAGTTTTACAAAAATAATATAGAAGCTTATATTTTATTTACAAAAAACTATGCAATTAATTATATACTAAAATTGTTATATCAATAGATGAAGTTAATAAATAATAATCACTATTTACTTTTACAAGATTACTTAGTCCATACTCCATAGGATCATGTATGTTAAATAAGTATCATAATTTATAAATTTGTAGTTTTGAATATAAGAGACTAGTAAAATGAAAAATATACTTCAATTAAAAAATTAATTATGTTATTTTAAAAAATGTTAAAAAAAATAAATGATCAATATTTACCGACTATTCAAGTTATAATGATAATGTATCTCATTTAGTATAATAATTGTTGTTTGTGTGAATAAAACTAAATACTAAAAAGAATCCATAAAAAAACCTATTAAATTTATATTTTTATCTACTCCATTATTTATTAGTATTACCCCTCTATTTTTACCAAATGGTATTTTTTTTTTGCATTTATTAGTAGTGTTATTCTCAAAAACATGATTATGGTTCTTGTTAATAACATGTAGACAACAATGAAAAAATTATTACTTCTTATATGGAACTTTTTAATTAAAAATGAATTTGTCAGGAAATAAAAAAATATGTCGGGAAAATCGGGATAAACCTATCCCGACCGTATGGGATCTCGAGAAATCAGGTCCCAAAAAATCGGGTCCCGACTTTTGCCGGCCAGGATTGGGATTTTTTTCACTCCAAAAAATAGTCGGGTGGGACATGTATTGAGCTTCACGGGTCGGGTCCCGATCCTAACCCACCCCTACATTTAGTCAATGACAGTTTTTCTAAGATCAAAATTTACATCTAGGGCTCCATCACATTACATGTAGTATGTTTATACCTCTTAGCTATCCTTATTGTCAGCTTTTCGACCAGAAAACTTTCACGACTAACGCCTAAGCGCACCTAGTGTGACTTTTAGTCGCTTGTAGGCAGGCCCATTAAACGTCCAAGAAAAGGATACATCCAAACACAAAATTAGTAGGAAGAAAGGGCAAAACCTTAAACAAAAGGCTACGACAATTCTCAATAGGCATAGGATAAATATCAAACTACTTGCTTTTTTCTCACTTGTGCATTAGAATTCAAACAACTGCCAACAAGTGCATACAGAATGGGTATGGACAAACTTACAATATCCAGCTCCAGTTCCATGTTAATACTCATACACCTTTTCATAAATAATCTATTTTAAGAAGGAAAAAAAAACTCTAAAAATCACAGGCTGGATCAATACATTATCACAGTAAAATAATAAATACTATCATATTCCCGCTAGCTTTTGAACAACCCATCAAAGGTGTATCAAACTAATATGATAACAAATAGCACTAACATAGATAGTCTCATATACATTCACAAAAATGAATTATAACTAAAATGAAACTCTTCATAGATTAAATTAAATGACCAAGACACTATCAATATGGATTGTTAAGACACTCTAGCACTCTCCCGTCTTTGCAGATCATATGAAAGATCCATCACGAAAGTATAATAACGAGTGGAGTTAATCATAATCCAACATCTAGAAGTCAGTCTGATAGCATCTTAAAGCATTCATATATTCCAACAAGGCAGGCAAGTTTTCCATACACTACATGCTTGGTCACTATATCATTGATATTGGATTGTCAATAATTTTTGACAATTCAAATGGTGTGACCGATCATTACTTTTTATTTACTTCAGATGATTAAACAATCGCAACAATCATGTGTACTACATGCACCCATTCTTCCTCATATCAAAGCCTTCAAAGTAAGGTATTTGCTTCGATACATCTTGTCACGTATCGATTTGTAAAAAAAAAAAAATTGGAGGCAAGCATAGACAAAATAATTATTAAAAAAAGGAAACAAACTTTTAAGGTTTAGAGGGAGGCTTAATTTTCATGTGCTCATAGTCAAAAAACTTGTTTCACAATTCATATGTTTTACCAAGATATAATTGTCATCGTCATAATCCATCTACTATAAAATATCAAAGGCACTAATGTCACCATCATTCATCATTACTCAGCGCTTTGTTTGGTTACATCCTTTCGAGGTCGGACTAGGAGATAAATAAGTCCATGTGTTTGGCAATGCAATTTGTCTTCAGACTATATAACCGGAATGGACTATTAATGATTCTCATATGAATCATTTAGAAAACCCAAGAGGGGAGGTATTAAATTAGTTCAAACTGACCAGAATGTTAGATTGTTAGTAGGACCTTTTTTACAAATCCAGCTTATTATCAGGACCGGATTCTTAGTCTTAAGACGAATAAACTCCATATAAAACAAGGGCAAGCATGACATTTAACACCACTCTTGAAGCATGCCTTTGTTAGCATAGGTTAACAACATTCCTAGTGGGTTCATATCGAGTGTCTCACCAATGTAAATCATCTTTGTTCAATTAGAATATTGGTTTTACAGGTACCCAAGAAGGGAAAACTTAAAACTTCTTCTGAAGCATTTTTCCGTCATATACATTCTCATGTATAGTCAAAGAAATGACAAAAATTACATATACCAATTATATGGACGAGAACTTAACACGAAGACAAAAATACAAGTTTTAATTGATGTGAAAGTAGTCTGCATTTGATCCTCTTAAAAAGATTTGAAAGGAAAAAGAATAGTATGTTTTCTAAATCTTACAAACCTTGAGTTCCATAATAAGCAGCCTGATTATAATTGCTCAAGTCCAGACAAAACACCACAACAAACATTTGCAATTTTGCGCCTTATAAGTTCTTACTATTTTATTAATAATTTAAGCTAGAATACTATTACCAGTCAACATTCACAATGTTCCACAATTTAATCAATAGCTCTTTTCCTCTCAAACATATTAAAAAGTAAAAACGCTTCAAAGTAAAACTAGCGTGAAAAAAGTAGAAGAAAGTTCAACAGTTACAATGTTCGGCAATTTAATCAATAGCTCTTTTCCTCTCAACATATTAAAAAGTAAAAACGTTTCAAAGTAAAACTAGCGTGAGAAAAGTATAAAAAAGTTTTAACACCGTGTAAAGCACAAAACTGAGTTGGCGCTTCTACCAAAGTGTTCTGTTGTCCTAATTAATATGGTTTTAGGAACATATAAATGTCATATACAGAATACTGCTTACAAATACTGTAGAAGCCCGTCCATTCCCCACTAAAAGGCCTATTAGTAAGGAAGGAGATGAGCATATATTAAGACTTGACTTTTATAATGTTCAAGTGATGTGGGGCAATTCCAACACTTCCCCTCACTCGTGGGTTGGTCAATTTCCGAGAACCTCAACGAGTGCAATCAACAAATCGGGTGGAGGTGGCCATCATACTTATAACTTGGCTAGCCTTTCGATGGCCCACTCTGATACCATGTAGTAGCCCGTCCATTCCTTACTAATAGGCCTTTTAGTGAGTAATTGACGGACTTCTACAAATACAATATTGTAGGTCATTTCCATAGCCTGTATAGAAGTTTGAATTTAAAAGAGCCAAAGTTATACAGTATTTCTTTCCATATTAAGGTTTATTTTTCTAATCTCTAACTAGTTTAAGTTATATGTCTTTTATAGATGCAACAGTTGCAATTATCGGGTCATTGTACCAAATTAAGTTTAGTTTAGTGACTTGAAAGTGGAGTTACAGTCATTTTTTCTTTTGATTTTTTAAGCAATACTAAAAGCAGCATATGGGTTGACTGAACCTCAACAGAAGGCTAATTTCAAGGAATACTTCGCTGTTTCTATTTATGATTTTTTAAGGAATAGTTTGCATTATCGGGTCATTAAATTGCATGAGCTCCCGCTATGCGCATGGTCCGGGGTGGGTCAGGGCACTATTGGCTTATGGTACACAACCTTACTTTACATTTTGTTACAAGAAACTTCAAACATGATTCAAATATGTGACCTCCAGGTTACAAGATTGTAAAAATCTAAGTAATAATGTCACTGATATTGACATGTGGGGAAATCAAGGATTATTAAGTGATATAATTATCACTGATTGTATATATAATTAGTATATATTTTTTCATTATTTGGTTAAGCCCTGTACCTATATATAAAGTTGTCTACTTGTATGTGATAATTCATTCAGATTTAATAGACTTTATTTTCATATCACATTTTATATTCTCTGAATCAATATGGTATCAGAGCAGGGTTTGAAATCCTAGCCCTCACTCAACACGTAAACACACAAAAAGGATGACCCGTTCAAAAAAAGGCAACCCTTTTATTTCTACAAACCATCAATTGACAAGTACTTGATTTATGTGAATTACAGGACGTGATTCGTCTCACAAAATCGATCATAAGGCCTGAAAAAGGGTCAGGCACGTCCAAATCGCCGTCACGAGTCACTGCAGCAACGAAGGGTGAGTTGAACACGCCACCTCTGCAGTGGTGTCGCAATCCTTCGATTGGCCTATCTTTGCCTCCATCATCTGATCATTTGGTTGACCTGTTCCATCTTATTTTTTTCGTTATTACGTTTACTAGTTATTCACCTATTTTATCAGTACTGTCCAGAAGTTTGGGATAATTGCATAATTATCCAAACTTCACAGAAATTGTTACTTCAACTCTGATTCTCAAACTGTTACTGAAATATGACTGATCTTAGTTCCTCTACCTTGTTAGCATACAAAGAAAAAATTGTAAGTGCGCTAAATGCAGGATCTAAATCAAAAGTTTCTTGGATTATTGATTCCGAGACGTCGGATCATATGGCTGATGCTTATCAATTATTCTCTTCGTATTCTCCATGTGCTGGTAACCTCAAAGTAAAAATTGCAGATGGCTCTTTTTCGTCGGTTGCAGGAAAAAGGAGTATTAAATTATTTGAATCGATAACTCTTGAATCTGTACTGAATGTTCCCAAATTATCTTGTAACCTACTGTCCATTAGCAAATTAACAAAAGAGTGATTGTTATGCTAAATTCCTTCCATCATATTGTGTCTTTCAGGATCTATCATCGGAAAAGATAATTGGAAGTGCTAAAGAATGTGAGGGACTACTACTTTGAGGAGACCAATTTGGGTAAACAACGTCAATTTTTAAATTACAATGTTACTTATCGTTGTCCAAACAATGAAATTATGTTATGGCATTTTAGAATGGGGCATCCTAATTTCCAGTACCTAAAACGCCTATTCCCTTCTATATTTTTAAATAATGAAAGTCATAATTTCGGGTGTGAAATTTGTGAACTCGCCAAACACCAACGATTCTCATTTCCTAAATCCCACTTTAAACCAACAAAACCATTTTCTATAATTCATAGTGATGTGTGGGGGTCCATCTCGCATCTCTAACCGAACCCTTTCAAAATGGTTTGTGACATTTATCGATGACCACACTCGTCTTTCTTGGGTTTATTTGTTAAAAGATAAATCAGATGTTCGAAATGTATTTATCAATTTTCACTCTATGATTAGCACACAATTCCAAACCCAAATTCAAATTTTTCGGGCTGATAATGAAAAAGAATATTTTAATGAAATCTTGGGGGATTTTTTACAAAAACATGGGATTATTCATCAAAGTTCTTGCGTTGACACTCCACAACAGAATGGGGTTGCCGAACGTAAAAATAAACATCTCCTTGAAGTTGCTCGAGCTTTATTATTCACCACAAACATGCTAAAATCATTCTAGCCCGATGCCATTCTCACAGCCACATATCTTATCAATAGAATGCCAAGTCGTGTTCTCAATTTCGAGACGCCACTCCATAAATTTCAAAAAACATTCCCAAACTCTCCTATTGCTTCTGATCTGACCCTTAAAAGTGTTTGGTTGTACATCATTCGTCCATGCCCATTCTCACATAACCGAATTAAGTTAGATCCAAGGGCCATTAAAATCGTTTTTATTGGTTATTCTCCTACTCAAAAAGGTTACAAATGTTATGATACATCCACTAAAAAGATTTTTGTTAGCATGGATCACTTTTTTTGAAAATACTCCTTTTTATGAAAAGAACTCACTTCGGTGGGAGAATCTAAGTAAAGATCGCTCTTATAGCCAATTTTTAAATATCGATCTTACTCCGCTCACTCTTGATCCCACTCCTGATCCTATTCAAATTACTCCAGAAATGCATAAATCTCCTGTTAGCAACATTGGTCCTCAAATTGTGGAAGTTGAACTGATAACTCCAACTCATTCTAATATGCCATATACGGAAGAAAACTTAACCTCAGGGGGAGATACACAAAAACAAAATGTTAAAAGTTTACCCAAGGAGGTCAAAATGAAAGAACATAGAGAACCTCATTGACGAAGCACCAAAAGAGTCGGAACCGGTGATAGATCAAAATGCTTCGTTTTCGGAGCCTCCACTCGATGCCGGTAATTCTGAATCTCTTAATTTACCTATTGCTCTTAGAAAACAACATCGATCTTGTAGGCTTCATCCTATTGCAAAGTTCGTAAGTTATAGTCATTTGTCAACTCGATTTCGTGCTTTTACTACTGACATTGACCGCATACATATACCAAACAATATCGAGGAAACGTTCATAATACCAAAATGGAGAGAAGTAATTATGGAGGAGATGAATGCATTGGAAAAAAACAAAACCTGGAAAGTGGTAGATTTACCGAAAGGAAAAAAACCAATCGGTTGCAAATGGTTATTTACCCTGAAATACAAAGCTGATGGAACACTAGACTGTTATAAAGTCCGTCTAGTTGCCAAAGGGTATACACAAACCTATGGAATCGACGACTCAGAGACATTTGCTCCCGTGGTAAAGTTAAATACTGTTCGAATTCTCTTATCGCCTGCAATTAATTTGGATTGGCCTCTTCAACAACTTGACATAAAGAATGCATTTTTGAATGGAAATTTAGAAGAAGAAGTATTCATGACGATTCCATCGGGATTTTGTAAAGATGGTGATAGTCAAGTCTGCAAATTAAGAAAGGCACTTTATGGCCTTAAACAGTCACCAAGAGCATGGTTCAGCAAGTTCGCAAATGTCATCAAAAGACAGGGATATCAGCAAATTCAAGCGGACCACACTATGTTCTTTTAGATATTTAAAGATGGTAAGAAAACTATCTTAATCGTTTATGTAGATGATATTATTTTAACTGGTGATAACTTATTGGAGATAGAAAGATTAAAAAAAGTTATGGCAGCAGAGTTTGAAGTTAAAGATATCGGACAATTACTATATTTTTTAGGCATGGAAATTGCGAGATCAAAAGGAGGAATTAACGTCTCTCAACGAAAATATGTTTTGGATCTCTTCTAACAGAAACTGGTATGCTTGGTTGCAAACCGAGTGACACTCCAATGGAAGTCGGGAAAAGAACTGGTTTAGTTGGAAAACCAGTTGAAAGGAACATATATCAAAGGTTAGTTGGGAAAATTATCTACCTTTCTCATACTAGACCTGATATTGCTTTTGCCATGAGCATTGTAAGTTAGTATATGCATTCACCAAGAGAAACTCATTTAGAAGCCGTTTACAAGATACTCAGGTACCTTGAAGGTGCTCCGGGAACAGGCCTATTTTTCAAAAAGGGTGAAACCAGGGAAATAGAAATATTCACAGACGCGGATTGGGCCGGTTCACCATAGAAGGTCAACAACCGGGTATTGTACCTTTGTTTGGGGCAATCTAGTAACTTGGAGGAGCAAAAAACAAGACGTTGCATTAAGCAATGCCGTGCGATTAGACAAGGGATATGTGAAGGAATCTGGTTAAAGAGACTTATAAATGAGTTACAGGTTACAATAAGATGTCCAATGAAACTATATTGTGATAACAAAGCAGCTATTAGTATCTCTCTCAATCCAGTTCAACATGATCGTACAAAGCATATAGAAGTGGACAGAAATTTCATAATAGGAAAGGTTGAAGACGGAATTTTATGTAGGACTTACGTCCCTACGAAGGACCAAGCTGCTGATATCTTTACAAAAGGACTACCGCGACAAAGTTTCAACTATTTCATTCGCAAGTTGGATCTAATCAACATTTACAATCCAACTTGAGGGGGAATGTAGAAATCTCAGTAATAATGTCACTGATATTGACATGTGGGGAAATCAAGGATTATTAAGTGATATAATTTGCCATGTACCTATATATAAAGTTGTCTACTTGTATGTGATAATTCATTCAGATTTAATAGACTTTATTTTCATATCACATTTCATATTCTCTGAATCAATAAAGATAACAACTTTACAATATTCTTGTTATACATATATTATCATAGTTATCGCTTCATCTCTCACCTTACATGAGCATATTAGTATCAACCCAATTTATAAAATGTTATAAAGTAATCATAAATCGCCAATATTCTAGTTAGAAAAAACACATTTGACCACAAAAGAAAGTAATATTGTTGATGCCAACTTCAAAAAGGAAAACTACATATAGCCTTCTCATAATTGTTGTCTCAACTCTGGAAAGTACAATCGAGTAAAGTTGCATCTACACCATTGTCCCAACTTTGTAAAACACAATGTGTATCAAGAAACTTCAGCATCAACATTACTGTCTCGCTGACACCGCTATTTGTTACTATTTACGCTTTATCAAAATATAATTATCGTCATCGTCATCTATGTAAAACATCACAGACACTATTTGTCCCACATCGATGGGTTCTTGGTCCTAGCTATTCGTCCGGCTCCTCCGTTATCTCACATCGATTGGTTCTTGGTCCTAGCCTATGCTTATATATGGGTTCCTCTCCTTCCAATGGGTCTTTAGTAGGGAATAGATGAGTTTTAACATTATATCAAATCGTGTTATGGTCCGGGGTTGGTCTTCCATTGAGGGGCAGTTGTTGGGTCTTTCATGCCCCACAATCGAAGAGGAGTATTCTTGGGTATTTGGCCTATACTATTTATACGTCTTCCTTCTGGTATAGAGTATTTTTTAGTGGCAAGTATATGGACTCTTAAAAAAAAACTCACTTTTAAGAGATCATTGGTTAGTTTTTTTAAGTTCACGGACTAAATGCATGTTTGGCAGCAACTTTTCTTCTTAGCTTTTTGATTAAAATCCAAACATTATGGGTGTTCCGTATGTTAGCTTATTTAGCTTTTGGGTCACAGAAACTAAAAAGCATAGAAGCTAGGAATTTGCATATTTTCTTTAAGCTTTTTCACATTAAATTTTTCAAAAATGAAAACTTTCTAACAGAAGCTATTTGTATATCTACAACTCATTTATGAGTTAAAATAGGTCACCAATAACTTATCATTAAAAATAAATTATAAGTCTCTTATAAGTAAAAAAGTTACAGTGGTGTCAAACAATCACTACAATAGTTTTTTTTAAGCAAACTTTTTACTCATTGATTTTTAAAAGGGGAATTAACATAAACATACTCTGCACCTATTATATTAACAAAAACATACCCTCAAAACTTACATTATCAAAAACATATCTTCACTTCATAATTAATAAAAAAACAAAAAAGCCCATTTATCCCTCCCAATCTATTTCCTCTCTCTCCTCTTCTCACTCTTTCCTCCTCTCACTCTCTCTCCAATCTCTCTCTCATTCTCCCTCCCTCCGATCTCTCTCATCGTCCTCCTCGCTCTCTCATCCTTTCTCTCTCTTTCCGATCTCTCTCTCCTCATCCCTCTATTTTTCCGATCTTTTTCTCCTCTTTCCTTTCTCTCTGATCTCTCTCTTCGGTGGTCCGATCTCTCTCTTCGGTGGAGATTGAGACGGAGACATTCGTCGGTGTGGGCGGCGAGGGTGTAGAGAGAGGTCGAAAACTCGAGTTTGATGTTGACAGAGATGCAGTCATCGAAGGAGAGGCCCACGACAGCGACGCGGTAGTTCGAGATCGGAGGACGGGAAAGAGTTGGATTTGTTAACTAGTGTATAAACTTGAAAAATAAGTGTATGAATTCCGTGAATTAAATGTATGGAGTTGAAAATTATGGATATGGATTATGTAAGGAAGAATATGAATTCTGTAAATTGTGGTATGAATTTTGAAAATAAGGGTGAACTCTACGAATTAGGATATGAACTTTTGAAACAATGGTATGAACTTTTGGAATAAGGATGTGAAAATATACAAATTAGGGTATGAACTTTTGAAATAACGGTATGAACTTTTGAAATAACGGTATGAAATATACAAATTAAGGTATGAACTTTTGAATATGTTTTTGTTAATTTAGTTTCGAAATTAGTATGTTTTGTTAATTTATCCTTTTTAAAAACAGCTTTTTGACCAACAAAATATGATGCCAAATGGGCCCTAAATTAGGGGTTGTGAAGCTGACTAGTGATATATACTCCCTCCCAATTTATAAGGAATTATGGAGATACGTGTAATTTTACAATGCAAAATTGGTGTACTAGTTGCGAATTTCAAAAGTTATTTATATAATTTATCATGTTAACTATTTTACTAACTTTTAAAATTTACAATTCCGACAAGTAAACCAATTTTGCATTGTAAAATTGCAGGTATCCCCAAATTTTATGATAAATTGAGATGGAGGGAGTATGTCAAAAGTCATCATCTTTTTCCGTTACTTTGACCGAATGTTGTAATTTGGCTAACTGATTAGATTATACAACCTACAAAAAAATTAAAATTTGAAGACCATTAAATCCTCAACCTATCTCTCGTCCTAAAAAACACCTTATTTTCTCACAATTGGCAGCCAAACAAGCCCTATAGCGTTCTACAAATCGACTAATAATCGGTAAATAAGTGACGATTTCCACCCATCGTATGAACTCATTTATTTGTTAATCAGATACACACGATACTTAAAAGTGTTACAAAATTCGTAAAGAACTAAAACCAATAGACGTTTATTATCCATTCAATAGTTTATCAATAAATAAATAAAAAGACAGACCCCAACTTTTCTCTCGTCCTAAAAAAAACAACTTATTTTCTCACAATCGGCAGCCAAACAAGCCCTATAGCGCGCTCAACAAATCGACTAATAATCAGTAAAAATAAGTGACAATTTCCACCAATGGCATGCCATTTGTTTGTCAAATAGATACACACAATGTACTTAAAAGTGTGACAAAATTCGTAAATAACAAAAACCAATAGACGTTTATTATCCATTCAATAGTTTATCAATAAATAAATAAAAAGACGAACCCCAACTTTTCTCTCGTCCTAAAAAAAACAACTTATTTTCTCACAATCGGCAGCCAAACAAGCCGTTCTACAACTCGACTAATAATCAGTAAAAATAAGTAAAGATTTTCCAGCAATGGTGAATCAGATACACACAATGTAGTAAAAAAGTGTTACAAAATTCGTAAAGAAAGAAAACCAATAAACATTTATTATTCATCCAATAGTCTATAAATAAATAAATAAGTAAATAAAAAAGACGAACCTCGGTAGGGAGAAAGCCAGAAAAGGAGTCTCTCTCTCTCTTCCTATTCCGGAGCTGACGATCCATCACTTTAAATGAAAATTTCTTATTAATTCGATTCTGTATTAATTTAGGTTATTTTGATTTTGAGGTGACGATTAAATTTGGGTATTTTATTATTTAAGGTACGCAGCTAGGGCTTATGGTTTCTTTCAGCAAAGAGGGAAAATAAGTAAACATTAATTTGTACATATATATTAGATAGTGTGCTGACACGTATTTTGAGTCCATGTAATGTAGATTAATTATAAGATTAGTATATTAAAGTATCATGTCTTCTCAATTTAGTATATTGTACTACTAAAATTATTGATTAATATACTAAGCTATTGTTTTTTTTACATATATATACTGCCGTCAACGTGAAAAAAAAACGTCATCATACCAATTCCGTTATCATGAATGGCATTATAATCATTTTATCTATTAAAATGAAGAAAAAAATGCTATTTAGTCATTTAATCGTTTTATACGGAGTATTTAAGTCTATTTAGTTTTTTTTAAAAGGTTATGTTTCAATCTTGTAATTTCATAAATGACATGATAAGTTCTTTAATCTTTCAAAATATGACATTTAGGGATGTTTATGACATATTGGTTTGACTAAAACGACAATTAACAAAAAGAATCAAGATAATAGGTTTGCACATACTATATCCATCTATGGTTTTATAGTTATTTTTAATGTTGTGCTAATAAACAACGTATTCAAAAATTTAATAACGAAATAAGAAGAAGAGAACAACAATCAACCAGTAAAAAAAAAAAAATACTTCACCAAAAATTCGAGCTAATACTTTCTCACTTTCTCCCTCCCTATAATGAATTTTGTATTCACCAAAATACTAAATAAATCTTTGGCTTTCGGAATATATTGATTGCAATATAAGCTAACTAATTTTCAACTTCGAATCTTTGTTTCATAAGTAATAAGTTAGCATAACATAGTAACCGGTTAGGTCAACTTGTTTATAATCCTTCCGCATCTTAGTTGTTTGGACTTCATGGTTTCCATTGAGTTCAACCCATATCTCATAATCGCGTATCTAAGATGCCTTTTAGGCCTTTTAAGTTTTCATTTATTCATATTTCCATTTTCAACTCAACGCTTTACCTGCAACATACAAATAATAGTCAATTATCTTGAAAAACACATAATTAATATAATCACACTATTTTTTTATTTTTAAAAAATCTTATAATAACACATAAATACTTATTAAATACCGTTAGACTCATCTAAAATGTCTTAATTGCTACTTCAACACAACAACTTATTAGACAATTTACTAGTCTATCATAGGTTAGGATCATTTATCAAGAAGTCCCATATTTATAAACGTCAACGTAGAATAGTTTGAAAATGACTTTATGCTCCCCTCATTGTTCGCACATAGGCTTACATTTTATCATACATAATTAACAAGCCTATAAGTGTCACTTTGAAAGACAGAAGTTTGCGTTTTCTCAAATTTAGGAATATACATCGCGTAACTCATTTGGATACTTGTTGTTTTATTAATATTAACTATGCATTAATTAGCAGTTTATTATATTTTTACTCGTTTTAATTTTTTTTTGAACATTATGCACTTTTAACTGAATTCTATGCACTTTCAGTCGAATCTTATGTATTTTCATTTGACCACTACGAGTTTTTTTTTATAATGAAAATAAGCCACTTTTGGTTAAGAAAAACCTTTGTTTTGATGTAAAAAAATTGTTTTCCGATGAAAAACTCCTATTTTTGGTGAATATATATATATAGTTTGTGTTAAACAAAGCCGCTTTTTTGGAGGAAAATGTTGTTTGTAGAAAAAGACGCTTGCTGGGTGAAAAGCCCTATTTTTTTTGTTGCAAATCCGTTTTTAATGAAAATATAGTTTTTTAATTAAAAAAAATCGGGTTTTGATTAATAAGTCGTTTTTCCTGGTAATTTTTTTTATTTTTTTGGATCTTTATAGAGAGAAAGTATATGTTAGTTAGAATGCGACATATTGGGTGGGTAACATAAGATTGAGTGTTTGACTTATTTGAAAAAAAATCTCAAAAGTCGGACTAATATATAGTTTTTTTTTTTTGAAATATATAGTGCAGTACCAAATAAAACATTCAAACATCATAAAATATGCCTGGATTTTATTTGTCAAAAAAACACTCTAGAAGGGCTTGTGGACCATCTTTATTATAGTAGGTGGCATTCATTATGATTTATGAGAAACTTTGGACTTCCATTTTGGCGTCTGTTTCTTTAAAAAAAAACAAAAACGCGGAATTTACTATTTTCCGTTAAATATAGGAAAAAGTAGGGCTGAGTTCGGTTCGGTTCGGTTTGGTTTTTGTAAAACCGAAACCGAACGGTTTTGGTCTTTTTATTTTTTGGATCGAACCGAACCGAAATTTTCGGTCCGATTTTTTCACGTGCAGTAGTGATAATTGATAAAAACTTCACCCACACAAAAAATAATAATTCATGATCAATCAAAAGATTCAAAACCCTCTAGTGAAAGTTATCATTCAAACATTTACTTTTACTTTTATCATGACTTTTTTCACTTTTGTAACCTAAACTATAGTCATTGTGTAATTTTATAACCCGAACTACGAGTTTCTCATTTTAAGTATCCAAACTAAGTGTTCTCCCCTAAATTAGTACATTCCGTCTAAATTAACGAAACAAACTTATGTCATCAAACATTTTTCATCCAGATTAAGGGGCAAAATGGTCATTTTACTATTTTTTTCGATCTAAAATGTTGGATGTGATCCAATGGTTAAGGAAAAAGGAAAAAAAATATTTGTATTTACATGCATATAGATATATTTATATATGCAGCACATCATCATCATCGTCATATATATATATATATATATATATATATATATATATATATATATATATATATATAATTATAAATATATAAACATAAGGGGAATTGAGGCTTTTTATTACTCCATCCGTTCCAATTAATGGTCCTTTATGAAATTACGTGCAATTTTGACCGGTTTATAACATGCATCAAGATTGTCGAAATGAAAATTTTCAAAAATAAATTATATAATTTAATGTTTTAACTATATAATTAACTTTTAAAAATTTTCATTCCGACAATTTTGATACAAGTTATTGGCCGGTCAAAATTACACGTAGTTTCGTAATGGACAATTAATTGGGAACAGATGGAGTAGTAAGGAATTGACTCGATTCCTTCGTAGGGTTTGAGTTTTTGGATGCTCCGGATTCAATGGTAGTGTTATTTTGGCCGATCGAAGTGTGTCAACGTGTGATGGGGGTTAAAACAACGGTGGGGGTTGGGTTGTGGCGATGATGGACATGAACCTCCGTACGGAGGCGGAGTTGCTGGCTGTGGGCTCACATGCAGAAATTTTATGATTAATTACTTAATTCTACGTATTAGGTGCTTTTTGGGAAATGAATATGAGTTTATTTGAGTATTTTTTTAAATATTTCTTTTGTTTCTCCCTTTTGTAATGGTGAATCGTGTGTCGTAGCGGCTTATTAGGGGAAACAATACTTCAATAATTAGTAGTATGTATATATATGTACAAAGTTTTGGTGAACAAAATAAATTTGGTTTTTTTCTCTTTTAAATAATTTGTTTGTTTTGCCTTTTTTTAATCTCACTACGAGTTTCGGGTATGTTATTAGTTATTACGTATTGTATGTTGTATGTATATGTGTTATGTTATTGCATAATATGAACACGGGTATATTGGTAAAACACAACTTTTCATTATAAAAAATTAACGGAATGTATTAATTTAGAAGGAAACACTTAGTTTGTGTACTTGAAAATACAAACTCGTAGTTTGAGTTACAAAATCAAATAATGACTATACTTTAACTTACAAAACTGCAAAAAACCTATTTTATTAGAGTATGATTAGGTCATGTTGTATGCATTATTAATTACAGTATAAATTATACAATTTGTCCGGGGTATTATGAGTGTTATAAATAACACGATATATGCATTACTATTTGGCATACCCGTTGTTAGCTTAAAATATATTATAATTAGTAATTACTATTAATATTATAATATACACTATTTTCGTATAAATTGGAAACTGTGTAAACACGAAATCAGAGGCGGATGTTTATTATGACCAGGGTTGCATTCACACCTTTTACTATAGAAATTTTTAAAAATAAATTATAAAAGATGAGTCTCGTAATTTCATAAAATAACACTTTGATTTATGTAACTCCAAAATATTAATCATGTCTCCACCGATGTAGTTAATACTTTAACCCTTGTAGTATCACAAACAAGCATGACTTATATATATCCAAGCATATATCTAGCAATCTAATTAAGTATTCATTATAATCTATAAATATAAACAAGGGGAAGTTAAGTGCAGATCATTGAGGATGACGACACCATTCAGAATTCCGATGATTTGACATCATGTATTTTCATATACATTAAAACGATGATTTGACACCCCCGTTTTATATTCTAAATTTTGGCACACATATACATACCCATGAATAAATGATACGATATGCTAATGAACAAATACTATCATAGGTGATCAAGTGGTTGGTAGTCATGTGTTTGTTACTCGAGTATATCACGGTCACCGTCAGGATTTAAACCCCGTCTACGAAGTTTTACAAGTTTTATATGAAAAATAGGGATAAAAATAAAATAAAAAAAATACTACCATAGTACATAATGCGCACTGGAATCAAGATGACGCGGGTCGTTATTGATGGCCTATTGACCAGGAAAAGGAGAGAACAATAGTAGAATAGTACACTTTTTAAAGTTAAATATTGACATTCTAATAAACTAACTTCTCCACGTGGTTATAAAAGCTGAGTTCATGTTTTCTTGATCTCACAACAATACCATTCGTTTCCATATTTTTCTATCCGTGCATTGAGTTTGTTTCGTTCTAACATACATAAATAGCATATATTTATATTTATAGAGAGAAATTTGCAAGAAATGGAGAACACATTGATCAACGGTGAGATGGAGGACAAAGCGTGCATTGGTGGAGGAGTCGAGGACGTGTACGGTGAGGATCGTGCCACCGAGGATCAGCTTGTCACACCTTGGACCGTCTCTGTTGCTAGGTTGTTGTTTGGATCCTTGTATTGCATTTTAATTATAATACTCATCTCTTATTACATTTGAAAATTTGATTCAACATCTCGTAAAAAATATAAGTCGATTCCCCTATTATTATGAGATGCATGCAGGGAAGGAAATAGGTGGAGTCGGGGCTGCAGCCCGGTTATTTTGATATTAAAAATGATGAAAATATAAAAAAAAAAAGTATGTATTCTGATTAAGATCCTCAGAAAGCCCTCCCCTTTCAAGTTCTTGGTTCCGTTATAATGTTTATTTTCATTTTCCTTGAAATAATACTTATGTACATTGGTAAAATATGGATGACAATATATCTATCTTGTTTAACGCTAACATACTGTTTTATGGAGTATTTTTATTGGAGGATTTCCCATAAATGTTATTTTGCTGTGCACAGATCTTGATATTCTTAATTCTTAAATGCAATGAAATTAACCATTTCAAAGACAAACAATTCAACTCAAATTTATGTGGTTTGAAAAATGGACCGAATTTGTAGATTGTAAAAGACTGATAAATTTGAGTTTTTTAGGATATCATTGTTGACCCTACTTATATTTGTTATAAGCCAAAGGGATTTTCTGGTCCAATTTTATTTTATTGGTCTAAATTTTATTTCTATATATGAATATGCAACCTCGTTTTAGAGCTTACTCATCAGATCGGAATTAGACTGCTTCATTAGATATTGATTGAATGTACATCTGTTTAGTTAGAAAATCTATTTGTGAAATAATTAAATTAATACTCTAGTGTTCTCATTGACTATGATTTGTAATATTTATATTTGTGAATCTTGACAAAATTCTGTTAGCATTTCTTTTTCAAAACCTCTAAGATTTAATGTAGTTGGTTTGGCTTTTATTCTTTTAGCTCAATGGAAAATTTGTTTACTTTTAACCTATTTGACTTGCTCAATGTTTCGAGAAAAGTTGCCCCCAACACCATTTATCTTTAGCTTACTCTGTTAGTGTATTAATTTAGAGTTTTACTCTTGGATGAGTAGTAAAACAATGTATGTTGAGCTTAACTGATGTAGCCGTATTCTAGCAGAGTATAATAAGAGGCAAAACCGTAAAGTATTTGAATCTTTTAGATCATTTACGAAAAACACAATATTGGTAAATAGTCTCGTGGTCTTTATTTACATAATTAGAGGAAGCCAAAAAAAGACTCATGGCCTTTATTCTTACATTTATTTGAATTCGAAATGAGAAAGTACAAAAAGGCTCTATTAGGCTTGCGAGTCTGCCTTTACTGTCTGTCTGTCTTCATAATGTCGGTGTATGTAACTAACTACAATTTAGCATATTGATGCTGTGAACCTCTTTTCCCTACTTCAAGAGTATGCGTACCTTGTGGATCTCTTTTTTCGGACAATACTATTTCAATATTGAGCACTCTTCAGAGCACAAAATTACTCGTGCAAAATGAGATGGAAAATAATTTGTTTTCTTTCATACGTGAATTTTGTGAACGAAAGTTCATTTCTATTACAATTTCTGACGAAATATCCTTCTCGAAATGGTGTATCAAGGTCTGGACCCCCTCCTCTGTTTTTCATCAGACACTGGTTTGTCTAAACTAAAAATTCTTGCGTGATATGGAACAAATCACTAAAGTAATTGCATCAAAAAAAGGTTTTAGTTGTGATTGGTTTTTATATGCTTTGAACATGTACACTTTGTTTTTGCAATTTCTGTTGTTTATGATCATCATACGACTATAAACAAAGATGTTTTTTTTTTCAAGTTAAAACTGCTATATGATTAATCAACTTTTTTTACAAAAAATAGTGGGTACACATTGTTGCGTGATCCACGACACAACAAAGGACTTGCATTCACTGAAAAAGAGAGAGATGCACATTACTTACGCGGCCTTCTACCCCCAATGATTTCCAATCAGGAGCTACAGGTAATCATCTGTATACAACGTATTTTCTGAATAGCGTTATAATTTTGTTGTGCACTTGTGTTTGTTTTAGTTGGTAATTGGAAAAAAAGTTGCAGCAAAATGCACAATTTCAGAGTGTTCATTTTTATGAAAGGCCTGAATGACAAGTCACCGTATTGTTGGCTGAAAAAAGGATCTGTTAACTTTCCTTTTCTCCAGAATTTTTGAAATTAGTTCGCTAAATTAGAAACCAGACAAAAGTTAAATCAGTTTCTTGTACGTCTCAGGATTAAAGTGTTTCAAGAAATATCAGAAGAATTGTTGTGGGAACCAATAACCAAATACAAATTTGCTTTTAAGTTTCTATGTTTCACCAAAAGTGAATTTCCAATATTTTTTTAAAGCAGATGCTAATTTGAAAATCTTTACAATGCTAATTAAAGAAAATGACTAAAATTATTATTTTCTTCTGGAGGTATGGCGCTATGCATATATGTATCAATATAGTGATACAATGAATGTATTTTAATTTATAAAGTTATTGTTTCTCGCAAAATAAAATCTTACATCCACAACATAGTTTTCTAATAGCTTCATGGTTGTATATATGTGCTTTTCTATTTGGTAAACAGGAAAAGAAAATAATGCATAATCTGCGGAAATTCGACGTTCCGTTGAATAGATATACAGCAATGATGGATCTTCAGGAGAGAAATGAAAGGCTTTTCTATAAGCTTCTTATTGATAATGTCGAAGAGCTTCTTCCAATTGTGTACACTCCAACAGTTGGCGAGGCTTGCCAAAAATATGGGAGCATTTTCAGGCGTCCTCAGGGCCTTTTTATCAGTTTAAGAGACAAGTAAGACCATATCTTTAGTCAAGGATTTTATTTTTAGGAGCCTTATTCATAAGAAATGTTGTCGAGTTAATTTAGGCCTCATTTTGTTGCCGTATATGACCTCATTTTTATCTTATTTTTGCTAAAATGCTTAATTGCATTTGGTTGACCAGCTTGTCTGGAATTTTTTCTTGAAAAAGCCAAGAGGCTTTGCTGGATGGACCTAGAATCCTTTTGCTTCAAAACTGCAACCATACAAACCCTTGACCTTTCTGTCTTGTTCAAGCATGAAAATTGTAAATTATTTCTTTTAAAAAAGAAGAAGAAGAAAGACACACATTCAAAATTAACGTGTGGGATTTTTTATTATACAGTGTTACAATTAATATGGGTTGAAATGTTACAGGGGGAAGATTCTTGAAGTATTGAAAAACTGGCCTGAGAGGAATATTCAAGTTATCGTCGTGACTGATGGTGAGCGAATTCTGGGGCTTGGAGATCTTGGCTGCCAGGTAAATTTTCTCTTTAATTATTAAAAAGGAATCGTTAATTTTTAAAATTAATCATTTATCCATTAAATACAAATCATTTATTCATAACAGGGCATGGGGATCCCTGTTGGAAAATTGTCGCTCTATACAGCACTTGGAGGAGTCCGTCCTTCAGCAGTACGTGCTTTTTTCTATAATTTATTTATTTATTATATGTTTTCAGTTCTCACCTTCCATTATACATGGCTGATAAATATTGTCGAACCTTATTTGCCAAACGAAAAATACATTTTAGTGACATTTCTGAATACAGTCCAAAATCATTATGTTAATTAACCTATGTGAAGTATGGAAATTAAAGTATTCGAAACATGTCTTGTGCAGTGCTTGCCTATAACGATTGATGTTGGAACCAATAATGAGAAGCTGCTGAACGATGAATTCTACATTGGGCTTAGGCAAAAGAGGGCAACTGGAGAGGTTCAATCTTTTCTTCAATATTCTCAATCATTATTTTACTCTTCCCAAATTTGTTTCCACTATAAATCGTAGAGGAAATTGTTTTACGAATTCTCCCATTGAGGTGTGTTGTGTCATTGATATTTAGGAATATGCTGAACTTCTGCAAGAGTTCATGACTGCAGTTAAGCAGAATTACGGAGAAAAAGTTCTGATACAGGTTAGAGTAGGCTTAAGCTTAGTAACATATTTATATTTTTGCAAATACTAATTTGTTACACATTTTACACTTTTGTTGATTTTTCAACTATAATATTTCAGTTTGAGGACTTTGCAAACCACAATGCATTTGATCTGTTGTCAAAATATCGGTCTACTCATCTTGTATTTAATGACGATATACAGGTACTTCATAAGTTTACCATTTTTTATCATTTTTTTGTACTATTGCGGTTTCTATACACAGATTTCTGAACATTTTCCCTGAAAACTCTTTTCTTATAACCAACTCACAACTTGTATTTAGAGCAAAATTTATCTCGCTGTAAAACTTAGTGGTTGAAATTAGATGAAACTATTGAATATAACAAAAGTACTATTTGTTTCAGGGGACGGCCTCTGTGGTCCTCTCAGGCCTTCTTGCCTCTCTGAAGTTACTTGGTGGAAGCTTGGCAGATCACACTTTCTTGTTCTTGGGTGCTGGAGAGGTAAGTCTCTTCTTAAATCTTATACAAATCAATATCGTATATATATATATATATATATATATATATATATATTTATAATCATATTATTTATTTATTTACATGTACATATATGTATGTAAAGTAGTTTGTGTTGTTGACTAATCTTCCTTTGCACAATGAAGGCTGGAACCGGTATAGCAGAGCTCATTGCTCTTGAGATATCAAAAAAGGTATAATATTGATGTAAAACTTATAGTCTTTTCTTGTACTTCCTCAACTATGATTTTCGGCTAATTTTCTAACCACGGTGTTGGCAGACAAATATTCCGATAGAAGAAACACGCAAGAAGATTTGGTTAGTAGACTCCAAGGTAATAAAAACCTATTTTTAATCCTTTATAGACAAGAAAACATAGTTCTTTTTTTTTTCCTCAACCTTTTCTTTGTCAATTTCTGCAGGGCTTGTTAGTTAGCTCTCGAAAGGAGTCCATTCAACACTTTAAGAAGCCATGGGCTCATGAGCATGAACCTGTCAAGGAGCTCTTAGACGCTGTTAATGTACGAAAGTATATTGTTCACAAAATTGCCAAGTTGTTTTGCAAACTTTGTTCATATTTTCTTTTTCTAAACATTATAGGCTCATTTTTTCTTTTTTTTTGGTTTAAATCAGGCTATTAAGCCAACAGTGTTGATAGGAACATCTGGTGTGGGCAAAACATTCACGAAGGAGGTTGTTGAGGCCATGACATCCTTTAATGAGGTCATCCTCCCACCCGTCTCTCTCTTTTCTCGCATTATCTCTCTGTCTCTTGTTGAGGCTCACTTTAATATGTTGTTTATGCAGAAACCTCTCATTCTGGCTCTCTCCAACCCAACATCTCAGTCTGAGTGCACAGCTGAAGAAGCTTACACATGGAGTCAGGTATTTTAAATTCCTTGTTAGCTTTCCGTTTCATACCTATCTAGATCTCAGGTTATTTAAGCTATTACCTTCACAAAATATGGAGTACCATGGCTGAACAACTAGTAAGTTTATATATTCCCACTCAAAATAATTTTGCAGGGTAAAGCGATCTATGCCAGTGGTAGCCCATTTGATCCCGTCGAGTTGGATGGCAAAGTTTTTACCCCTGGACAGGTCCAAACTTATACCTAAATCAAATACTGGTCGCTCTTAAAATTGAAGACACCGCTGTAGTGTATTAATACGTTTTATTCTCTTCTGCAGGCGAACAATGCTTACATTTTCCCTGGGCTTGGTCTTGGCTTGATCATGTCCGGTACAATTCGTGTGCACGACGATATGCTTTTAGCAGCATGTAAGTTGATATACAATGCACGGTTACAGGACTTATTTGTGAATAACCAGTATTAAGATTAGTATTTTGATACGTATTTATTATAAAAAGCTCTTAACAATTAATCTGTTCTTTAACAGCTGAAGCTCTAGCTGCTCAAGTGAGTGAAGAAAACTATGCAAAGGGTCTTATTTACCCACCATTCACTAATATCAGAAAGATATCAGCTCACATTGCTGCTAAGGTTGCTGCCAAGTCATATGAACTCGGTTAGTACCTGAAACGACTCAACTAGCCCAAAAATTTATTTATTTGTGAAATCAATTAAAACTTACTTTGATTCTTAATGTGAGTTATTGATTTGAAAACTATTTGTTTATTTTCAGGTTTGGCTTCTCGCCTTCCACGCCCTAAGGATCTTGTTAAATTTGCCGAGAGTTGCATGTACACTCCAATATATCGCAACTACCTCTAAATCAAACTAAGACACCCTATAGTGATTTAACTAATCATGTTCGGATTATATATAACCAAGTATTCAATTTTGGTAGCTTCGTAAGATGTTTTTTCCCTCTAGGAACTTTAGGGATCGAGTTCCTCTGTTCGTTAAATAAGTGAGATATGTTTGTTTCTATTCCCAGTTTACTGATGTAACTTCACTTCCATTTCATAAAGAAATATTGATTGTGTTATTCTTTTGGTCATCTTTACATGTACTCAATCAAAACCTGAAATAAAATAGGCACTCAAAGACTTAAAACTTAAAGAGAGCCAAACCTTCTGAATTAAAATTTAAAGACATGCTACAACATGCTGAAGTCACAGAGCGGAAACAAAACTTAAATTCAAATAATTGAAAAACAAATGGCATTGTTCAATCAAAGGGGGACTATCATCATGGTACAAAATTGCCATCATCTGCTAACTTGGCAAACTATGGCTAGCAGAGACCATACAATGCGATGATTACAAGTATTTAAACAACGACTTAGTAAGAAAACACCACATCAACTCATTGGTTGTTTCGAAAATTTGTTTTATCAAAATGGGTATGTCACATTTTTTGATGAGCCGAGCTTCACTTAAGAAATTGTTGGAACACTTCGTTGTGGCAGGATTTTACAGTAACCAAGACGGTACAATCCAAAGCAAAATTCTATAATAATCACTAGAGCATTTGTTGCATTTTTTGTCACTGAGTAAAACAATTACATACAATAGTTGCAGTTACTTAGGTTGTTATCAGACTATCACTGGTGTTGAGAAACATCAATTCTGCAATCAAAATCGAGAAATGAAGACGACGACTTAAATAGAGAGTTGAAAAACAGAAAAATGGAGAAACAAATGAATTTCTGAATTGTTTACAGCCTGTCCACTTGTACATGTAGCGACATTCTCTACTGTTTAACTAATACAGAAATTATTTTGACAGTTTAAATTTGACGAAAATCCTCTAGCTCCATCCAAACTTGAAAGGCCAAGAAATCTTCGATCCGTAGATTTGCTTATTATCATGAATTAATATTAGTTAACTAGGTACACGGTGATGTCCATGCTTTGGACTGTAAGTTTCTAACTCAAAAACTATATTATGCTCACGTAAATAGTGGAAACTGTTTACAAAATTCCGATGCCTATTCTCACATTAAAGGCTCAAATAGGCCATGCCTTGAACCATTAATAAAAATAAAAATAAAAAAAGGCCATGCCTCGAACCAACATTGTTAAAGTCCAGGAACGGAAGATGTAAATGATGCAGGAAACACAAGCTAAGATTTGATGGGAACCAGGATCCGGCATCGGTGTTAAAAAAAGAAGATAAGAGTGCAATATATATATATATATATAAACGTTTACATGACTATCCCGAATCTATCAATTCCACAATAAGAATGTGAGCAATTATATTTAAGTTCTGATATTTTAGAAGTTATACTAGCTAAAACTCGATTAATTATACAGATAGCTAATTCAAGCAGTATGTGTTGTTACAGATTACAGAAAAGAAAGTATATTAGTTATCACAAAAGTATCATTTTACAAATAGTAGTAGTTTTACTAAAATTTCTCTTTCGTATTATGAAAGCTTCTAAAAAGTATTATTTAAGACTTTTCAACGTTTCACTCGAGTTTCAGAAACGTTTTGTAATTGTTTCCCTCAAACCAAGGAAAGAGTATGGTTTCCGTTTCTAAAAAGGTTTCCAGTGAAACGTGTTACCGACCCTGTAAAGAGTTTCGCAGTAACTACAGGCTTGAACTACAAATACACAATTTATAATTTTTTAACAACTTGATGTTGCATAACTAACTGTGAACCGAGTTTCAAAAATTGTGGAGAAGAAGCTCGCAAGAGGACAAACTTGCCAGGTAACAAGAAGAAAAGTTGGAAATAGATCAAATTGGGTATAATTTCATTTTCAATCAGAACACATTGAATTTGAACCATCACCTATCACAAGAATCAAGAGTTTAGACAAAAGCTAGCCACATAACAAGCTGTAAGAAATGGAAAAGGTGGAAATCACGGTAACAGAAAACTATCTGCCAATGTCTCGGCCAAAAACTGTTAAGACACTCAGTTCGATAAAATATTTCTCACAAATTGAAGGACCCAGCTCAGATTTGTTAAATCTCCATTATATACTTCTGGAATGAAGAAGATATCAAGCAGTAAGCACAAAGTTCTTGAAGTATTCATGCCCAAGAGCACATTTAGCAGTAATTCTCCTGCTTGGGTCTAAACAGAGCATTTTCTGTAAATCAAAACACGACTAATTAGCAAATAGAGTTAACTCAGCAATTTCCGAAACTTAAGGTGGACATAAAAAGTGTAACTAGGAGCTATCTAAGCATGCTGTTAACACCTCACTGTATTAAAAGGCCTCATCTATTACTTTTACCCTCAAGAACAATCTACTTTTCTTTATTAAAAATATCACACAACGCTGATATGATATGCATAGCTTCAACTCTTCCCTCCCCATCATATAACTTATCTCTTTATTCTCCCTTTACACATGTTCTCCAGATTTAAAGAAAAATCCCTTACTGGAATGAAACTGCATAGCGTTGCTCACATCAAATTTGTAGTTATTACTATCGACCATCACATGTCACATAGGCCACTAATTCTAAAAAATATCACTATACAGTCAGATGACACAATGTTTCATTTTTCAAGTGGTTATTTTGCCGATCTGCTAAGACGTTTGACCTCCCACTTATCAACTAGGACTTGAAATCGTTTGAACAACTACACCTAATAAAATTCATACAAATTCTACCCAATTCCGAGCCAAAACCAGTTTGAGATAATATCTTGGTTTCATAACAAGTTGTGAGGTGAAATAGTTAGCGCAAGTAGTGCGAAGCCCTTCAATTTGTACAATGCACTTGCATACTGGTTATTACCTTAAGGAGATCAACACCAGCAGAATCCAGATTAGGGACCAAAGTAGCCAAGTCCTAAAGGTAGAAAACAAATAGAACTTTATAATTAGGTATCAAAATAAAATGGGATTATAACAAACCACTCTTAAGGATATTACCTTGGGAGCCCACTTTGGGAAAGAAGTTTTAAAATCTGGTAAGGACGTCACACCAGGCCATATATCCTCATTTGGAGTACCCATTACTCTTCATAGGCAAATACATTTCTGTTAGAAAATCATACAATAACAGTATAACCTTAATAGATCAAAAATATAGCCAGCAGCTCCTTCAATAGACAGAATACACACCCTACCCAAACATGTGTTACAACTTAACTTTTCGTACAAAATGTCAATAATTACGTAATATTTTTAGGATACAATTGCTATTCTGGGCAATCACATCAAAAGAAGAGGAAAAAGAACAAAAATAGTTCTCGGCAATTAAACCATAGATATAAAACCATTTAATGGTGTTGGGAACACATTGTCAATTGACAAGTCCAGACTCATGAAAATGACTCTAAAACAATAGACAAGTTTCTAGCAAGATTAATTTATCAGAATAAGGAGCTAAGGGGCACAAATATAGATTGGAGCCGTCATATTTTATGCAGAGATATAAAACTTGATTTAAATTTGTATCCTCGAATACCTGAAAATTTTGAATAGTTGATCAATCTCAGAGTCCCCAGGAAACAGCGGATGCAGATTTAGCATCTCGGCAAATATACAACCAACTGACCAAACATCCACTGGAGTAGAATATTGTTGGGAACCAAGGAGTATTTCAGGTGCCCTGTACCATAATGTCACCACCTAGAAAAGGAAACTGATGAGAAATTACTATATCATCAAGGTACCATTAAGAGTTGCTTTGAGATTTTGGTAGAGATCGGAAACAAATTACCTCATGTGTAAAGGTCCTCACAGGAATACCAAACGCTCTGGCCAAACCAAAATCAGCTAATTTGAGTGCATTTGTGCGGCGGTCTATCAATAGGTTCTGAGGTTTCAGGTCTCGGTGAAGAATTCTGTGAGAGTGACAGAAAGCAATCCCACAAATAATTTGGTATAGGAATTTCTGCAAATTGAAAGAGGCAGGTGCTTCAATAATAAAAGAAAATTTACACAACAAACATTATATCTCATGCAAGTGAAACTGGCACAGATTGCAATAGGCAACTGTGCATATATAAACTCATGGTAAAGTTTTTTTCTTTTTATTAATCCCTGCTCTGTTAATAAAAAACGTCAACTAGAGAAGATTGGGTAGAGAAATTAAAAAACAAAGTGGGTGCCTGGAATACCAACGATAAAATATGCTTTATTAAGAACCGGAAAAGTAATCTTCTGAAAACCCCTCTACTACAACAGATTCACCCTCAAACATTTGAGCTTCCATCATAGAAATATGTGGATACATAACAGCATTATATGCTTACAATGCAGATACATATTTCAAATAGAAACAAGGGGTACAAAACCACAGTAAGTCGTTTATGGTAAGCGACTAAGTGCCTTATACATTTCTGAAACTGCGTGTTACCCGTCTAAAATTCAAAATTGAGGGCACATGAACATGCGCTCAAGTACACATGTCAAAAGTAAGTTTACAGATATATATGCACATGCACATGCACAAACATGATGATATGTTCGACTATATAAGATTTGACCTCAGTGATACACAAGTAATAAAGCATGAGAATATGTTGTAACTTCCAAGTAGAGGAAACCTTTTGTCTAAACCCCATTATGCAACTAATTCGAAACAGCAAGAAATTCTGCTTACTTTTACAATATGTGGATTCTTAGAGAACTCAGGATATGAATCCATGTGCTTTTTCAAGTCCAGATCCAGGTACTCGAAGACCAGATACAGACGCTTTTCACTGTGCACCACATCCTTTAACCTGCCCCAAAAAATTATCAAATACTTGCACATAAAGATATCGATAAAATGAGAAAAATGCAATAAAGTAAGAACACAGACATATTAACTCAATCTATTCTTCAATGGATTCCTTCTATGCTTACTCATTCTTCAATTATTCTAATATTTTTCCTCACAACCAACCAATGACACGGGTTTAGAATTTGTTTTACAGTGCACTTGAGACTAAACTTCCTTTTACAGTATGAGCAACAATTGAATTTGAGGGACCAACTGTTAGATATAAAGTCATATATAGAGTGCAATGGTAACATACTTGACAATATTCGGATGCTGCATTTCTTTAAGTAAGGAAATTTCTCTGATTGCTGTGCTTGGAACACCCTCATCTTCCTGTTCCAGACGTATCTTCTTCAAAGCTAAAGTTTCATTAGTGTCTTTGTCACGAGCCTTGTACACAACCCCATAGGTACCCTCACCAATCTTTTCAACTTTTTCATACTACAAAAATTACAAACATTAAAATGAGAAACAAGACTTAACAAATGAAACTACCGAATATTAAATAAAAGAATGTCAGAACCCGGAACCTGATCCATCTGTATCCACGTCAACAAAGCTCTCACTCCTTGAAAATATTTAAATGCTGGTATAGAGGCAACACAGAAACAACAATGTCAGCGAAGCAGGCAAGTACCAAGCACATATATAAGAGGATACAAAACAAGGGGGCGACAATAGAAATCTTTATCAGCAATTTTGTCTAATAGAGTTTGAAATGTGTGGGAGTTTGGTTTTCGCCCAACAGACACACAAAATAGGAATCCAGAAGTTTTCAAAGAAAACAACTGCTAGTTACTCTACTTTAGGTTAATTAGTTAGAGTACACATAATTCATAAGCTCCATAGAGATCTCCAATAGAAGGATTCAATCTCAATCATCATGCATGGGTATAGAAACCAATGTACAAGTAAGGGCACTATTTTTCTTGATTAATGTATTCAAAATTTTAATCTAATTTCAGAAAGCAATATTCAGGATCAAACTAACACCTATGTAACATGGCATAATAGACTTTGTATTTGTAACTGAAATATGATAGAGACCACCAAACCCAAAGTAAGGGACAAATAAACCTTCTCAATACTGATTATACTGTGAATGCTACCAAAAGACTAATGTATGGGCACATTTCAAATCAGCGAATCAACACTATCTTACACATAAATATGTCTAGAAGTCGATGATCAAGCAAATGCAAATATTTTTCATGTCACTAACAAAAAAAAAACACAACAGCTTTAAATTTTAGTCACTTGGAAGTTGGATCACATCTAAAAATATCCAATTCGGTATCCGAAACCACTATCCTGGATCGAACTTCACGAAACTGCATATACGATTACCATCGATGTAGAGCATAGTTATATGCAACATCAACAAAGACCACTAAACCTAAGACAATCAATCAACAGATCCTTATTAATATTGACCACTTTGATGGACGCTAAAAAAATTCCTAGGTTCCTAGGTCGCTTGTATATTGATCCATCCTTAGTTTTCTACTCCTCCCGTTCACTAAAAGTCCCTATTGGAGGAACATGACGAGCCTATAATAAACCAGAACAATAGCTAAACAATCCAGATCCAGGACACGTAATAAACCCTTAGACTAAAAACTACCTAACATTTAGGCATAAAAGGGTATTGGCGAACCCTACATTAATATTTGCAGCCTGTTCTGAGATCATCTAAGCCAGTGTGCTACCATCTCCTCCTTACAACTTACAGAACACTTTTTTACAACTTAGGTATCGAATTTATGCAGAATCAATTCTACGTTGCATGCAAATAAACATTAAACAGAAATTAATCAAGAAAATAAATCAATTTCGGTATCTATAGCAACACAATGGCGCACAATCTCACCCCAAATAACGCATCTGTTAATAAAATTCACTACCACCGACATACGCACTAAAATATAGCCTACAGATGCTATAAAGTATTTTACTACCACAAAATAAGATAAATATCGTTTCACACCACATTACTCTGCAAATACACAATCACACAAGCGTTTAGAAGTAAAGCATCCGTAAAATGGACCGAAAATTACAGAACTGCCCTTAAAAGTTAAAACTACAAAAAAGTGCTCCTCAAACAAAAAGTATCAAAATGCAAAATTACTTTGTTTTGGATTTTCATTGCAGCCAAACAGGATAAACTGATAATAGATTAAAAACAAAAATTAAATCAAATTTCCGTCACAAGTCACACAATCTCGGGGTAAACAGGATCAAACTACAAAAATGAATTAAACACAGCCAAATAGATTTAAAAAAAATAAATAAATAATGTTAATATATGCATACAATTAGAAGCTCGATTATAAGCATTTATAAGAAATGACTACTAAAAACCCAAGTTAATCAATGATCAAGTATATAAAGACAAGAATAAGGATCAAATAAAGTAATTAGTGCATATAAAGGCACACAATCTCGGCATAAAGATGATCAAACTACACAAATAAATTACATACAGCCAAATGGATAAAAAAAACTAATATTAATATATGCATACAATTAGAAACTCGATTATAAGCATTTATATATAATGACTACTAAAAACCCGAGTTAATCGATGATCAGGCATATAAAGATGAGAATAAGGATCAAATAAAGTAATTAGTGCATATGAAGGCACACAATCTCGGCGTAAACATGATCAAACTACACAAAATAATTAAATACAGCCAAATGGATTAATAAAAACTAATATATTAGTATATGCATACAATTAGAAGCTTGATTATAAACATTTATATATGATGACTAGTAAAAACCCGAGTTAACCAACGATCAAGCATATAAAGACGACAATAAGGATCAAATAAAGTAATTAGTGTACATAAAGTGAAATATAGAAGCAATCGGAGTATAATGTGATTTTGTTAAAATAAAAAAGAGAGAGAGAAACGGTGACTCACCCAGAAAGAAGAGAGAGAGAGGTTTGGGAAATGATGAAGTGGTCAAGATTGGAAATTCTAAGTTTTTATTTATTTATATTTAATAAAAACATACACACTCGCTTCAATTTTTACAACTTAGGTATCGAATTTATGCCGAATCAACTCTATGTTGCATGCAAATGTACATTAAATAGAAATTAAATCAATTTCGGTAATCTATAGCAACAGAATGGCACACAATCTCACCCCAAATAACGCATCTATTAATAAAATTCACTTCCATTTAATTACGCACTAAAATATAGCCTACAGATGCTATAAAGTAATTTACTACTAAGATAAATAGATAATATATTCAAAATCATGGATCGAAAATTACGGAACTTCCCTTCAAACTACAGAAAAGTGCTTCCTAGACAAAAAAAAAAGTATCAAAATGCAAATATCTTTGTTTTGGAATTTTATTGCAGCCAAACAGGATAAACTCATAACAGATTAAAAAACAAACAAATTTTACATTTCCGTTACAAGGCATACAATATCGGCGTTAACACGATCAAACTAAATAAATGAGTAAAATGTAGCCAAATGGATTAAAAAAAAAACTAATATTAATATATGCATACAACTAGACGCTCGACTATAAGAATTTATACAGAATGACTATAAAAACCCGAGTTTATCAATGATCAAGCATATAAAGACGAGAAGGAGGATCAAATTAAGTATTTAGTGTAGATACAGTAATATACACAAGTAATCGGAGTATAATGTGATTGTGTTAAAAAAAACTAATATCAATAAATGCATACAATAAGAAGCTCGATTATAAGCATTTATATGGAATAACAATGACTACTAAAAACCCAAAAACCCGAGTTAGTCGATGATCAAGCATATAAAAATGATAATTAGGATCAAATTAAGTAATTAGGGTAGATACAGTAATATACGCAAGCAATCGGAGTATAATGTGATTGTGTTAAAAAAAACTAATATTAACATAAGCATACCATTAGAAGCTCGATTGTATTTTTTTATAATGACTAGTAAAAAAGCCGAGTTAATCGATGATCAAGCATATAAAAACGAGAATAAGGATCAAATAAAGTAGTTAGTGTAGATAAAGTGGAAAATATAAGCAATTGGAGTATAATGTGATTGTGATAAAAAAAAACTAATATTAAAATAAGCATATAATTAGAAGCTCGGTTATAACGTATAAGCTTTTATATATAATGGCTAGTAAAATCAGAGTTAATCAGTGATCAAGTATATAAAGACGAGAATAAGGATTTTCAATTAAGTACTCCCGCCGTCCCAAAATATTGGGGCACTATAAATCTACGTGCAATTTTGACCGGCAAATATCTCGTGGTTAAATTGATGAAATCTAAATTTTTAAAATTTGTTCAAATAGTTTAACATTTGAACCATGTGATTAACTTTTGAAAAATTCGATTCCGACAAGTTAGATATGAGTTATTTATCGGTCAAAATTGCACGTAATTTCGTATAGTCCCAACAATTTAGGACGGAGGGAGTAATTAGTGTAGAAACAGTTGAATATAGAAGCAATCGGAGTATAATGTAATATTAATATAAGCATGCAATTAGAAGCTTGATTATTATAAGCATTTACATATAATGACTATAAAAACCCGGCTGGTTAATCAGTGATCAATCATACAAACTAATATTAATATATGGATACAATTAGAAGCTCGATTATAAGCATTTTATATAATGACTATAAAAACCGGAGTTGATTAGTGATCAAGCATATAAAGACGATAATAAGGATCAAATAAAGTAATTAGTGTAGATAAAGTGGAATAAATAAGCAATCGGAGTATAATGTGATTGTGTAAAAATTAGAGAGAGAGAGAGAAAGAGTGACTCACCCAGAAAGTAGAGAGAGAGAGAAATGATGTGGTGAGCAAGTTTATAAACCCTAAGATTTTTATTTAAGTACTACTCCATATAATAGTAGAGTATAATACTACTGGCATATTTTACTAGTATTACTATAATGTTTGTGTAACGGACCTGTGTCAAAAGATTTTATAGTAAAGAGAGACACGCGCGACTAACTAAAAATCTGCTATTTTTGGCGGTTTTATCGCCTTCTTTTCTGCTTTTCCTCCCTTTTTTCATTTTCCTTTAATATCGTATCGTGCCTTACTCGGCAGTTATATTTGTAGGATGATCAAAATTTGGTTTCGTTTGGTTTATTTATTGAAAATGCAACACGAGCCAATTATGAGTAATTGGTGAAGTTACTGTTCCGAATTAGTAAATAGTAAATGAAACATAACCAAACTAACTATAATCAGTTCATTTTGATAGTATTCGACCGGTTGGCTCGTAAGTTTCACAAATGAGTAACGTCCAACAATTAATTTCATCGAATACTTTTTTTTTCTTTATTTCTAGTTTTACTGATTTATATTTTGTTTTACTGATTTAGCATTTGCAGTCTTGCATATTATTTTACATCAAACAAATTCCGTGTGTTTAGTTTTGTAGTATACAGTTATATACCAATCTACTTTTGAGTAAATTGGTTTCATATAGCTAAAAGGTCAAAGGGGTCAAAGTTGGTGGTGTGGCCGTTGTGGGTTAAGTATCGATACAAAACGACGTACCCAATATGGCAGGTATGAGTGAATGACACTGATTGAGGTAGTGTATGAGATGAAGTCGCAAGGGTTGCTATCTTACAGTGGAAGATAATATATTGATTTGCAGGGGTCAGAAATCTACGAAAGTTGCGACTTTTTTGCCACACAATTTAATCTAATTTTTTCAATTAAAGTATTTTCTTCTCCCGTATGGTCGTGGGTAAAGAAGATCATATATGATATTTGATACGACTTAAGGTCAACATGTACACGACGGTTAACCCACAACTAATAGTGGCATGACAAGACTTCATACGAATTCGAAAAATAAGTTATAATACAACCATATCACCTACAGTTAAAACCCTCAATTCACAAATAATCCGCACAAGACACAGAATCATCCTTTTATACACTCATTTACTGGAAACCGAAATTTGACCAACACTTGGTGAATGGTACACATCTCCAATGTACTGTCTGATCCAACAAGTCCGTGTTTAATAGTGTAAAAAGTTAGATGCTTTTCTTCACTAGAAGTGACCTAACGGAAGCAATGCAATTCGGGCACCAAACACAACTAACACAAAAACGAGGGCACACGACACGAGACACATAGGGAAGGAGTAAAGCAGAATAACCGGTACACAAGCTACAAAAAGATTATAACAGAAGTCACAAGTATGAAGAGATACATGATAACATCATTACCAATTCTTTTTTGACAAGTAGATATCCATATCCTTTAAGCTCTCTTAACCATAGAAAACCAGCAAGTTCAGACAACTATTCATAATATAAAACGGATGGCAGAAGACATCTACACCAACAAAGATGAGAATATCAAATGACAATCTCACAAATTTTTGTTAAGACCAATATACAGTGTAACCTTACTGCAGTTTTTCCAGCCCCCATCTTTTTCCTTTGTTTTCTAATATTTATCTTTTCCCTCCTATTCTGGAGAGCAAAATACCGTTGAAGAAAACACGAACCACAAAATAAACAGCCAGCCACTGAGCTCCACATTACAGCCTTCCCCACCCAATAATAATGAATTTCTAGACTCTTGTTACCCGAAATGAAAATCTTATCAGCTAGAAGACGCCGATTTTGATCATGAAACTATGCCGTTGACTCCAAACTCAACCTGTTGAGGGGACAAGATGGCAAAAAATAAACAGGACAGAGTAAACATAAGTTTAATCAAAAGAGACAATTTAAGGTTCCAAAAGACATGCCTCGTCACAGGTTTTTGCACTGATTCGGAGCCAGTCCCATTCTGAGATTCCACCCCAATTTCATGCGCAATGTTAGGCTACAATGAAAAAGAAATAAGAAGTTAATCCAGCAATTAACAAAATTAACCACTATATAGAAAATAAAGGATATGTGCATCCAAGCCTTGGACACAGCATGTGTTGGGTTTTTAGGCGCCAACTGGAGATGTACCACATGCCGTAGCGGGACCAAGATTGTCTGTGCACAAGATCAGAAGGATCAAACAATTAAGAAATAAAAAATCAAATATTTATGCTAAGAAGAAAAGAATCATCTGAAAAAAACAGAATCAGGTTTAAAATCCAAGATTATCTGGTTTTCCTTAAGCATCTCTTGTTAGTTTTCTCTAACAAGGATTTCCCACTGACCAATTCCTCTTCAGCTTTTATTCGCTCAATCCAACAACATTCGAGATAAATTAAGTAATATTGATCAAAAATGTCAAATAGAACATGTACAAAGACGTCCTGGTCCCGATTATATTACCCTAGCATAAAGAAAGAATGAGAATGGAGCCAAAAGCAAGGGGTGAAAGACGATGAACAAAATTTATACTGTAAATGAATGTTCGTGAAACAACAGAAGCTAACATAGATAAAACTGCACAACCTTTGAAATTCCTGCCAAGCTCTTATCAAACATTCCGTTGCAACTTAAACATCCATCCTCCAAATGCAAGTGTAGACCTGCTGCACCTTCAGTTCCCTGTGAAGATCCAGCCATCTCGTATCACTAAAACTTCGACCATTTAGCATGGGGAAGAGCCACATGAGCATATTTTCGTACACAATGATAACGAAACATACTTAGAAATCTAAGGGAGTTACCATTTCTATTTAAAGCACAATCATCATAGGCACATAATTTTGTACAAAAACATTAGAACGATACTTTTGTGCTAACCACCATCTGATGGTGCAAAATCCTGAAACAGAAAGACTAACCTCACAACTGAGGCTGTGAATACTGAGATTTTCAACAACCGCCAATTTGTCATTTTCATCACTGGTTAAGTGCTTCCATGGTTTCACTGACCCATCAATCCCTTTCATATTAGGCATTACTTCATTATCTCTAATCTCAGAAGTTACTGTGCTTGAACTGCTGAGTGAATTAGATTGATCAAACAATCTAACAACGGATTCTTTATCACTTGAGCAGCTGGCCTGAGAATCTTCACCTGCTCCATAACCAACATTTTCAGGGGTAACAGACCCATGCCTCAGTGGGCTGATAGAAGCCCGTTTCGAAGCCATGTCTCTCTTTTCATTATCCAAATTTGGGTCCATTTTTCTCTTGAGCTGTCTTTCAACAGAACTACAGTTTTTAGCATCTCTTTCAAAATGATGGTCAGAATGCCTCGATGATCTTGGACGTTTATATCCCTCTGGGAATATATAAGAAGGAATCTCCTTTCTACGAACGTGAGAAACGTAGATTGCCATTCCCGGTTTCCAAAACATATACATGTTAATCTCTTGCTTAAATTCATCAACAGTTCCACGTATATCGAATTGCTGGCCTTCTTGAACTTTCACTCCCTCCTTTCTCTGAAGACCCATAAAAAATGCGGAATGTGGACATAGCTGTGAAGTATCTACATATTCGCTTGGATAAGGATGGCACTGCAACATGCCATATGTATCACGTTCTATCTGTGAAGTGTAAAGAAATTTAAACACATAAGATGAGCTTCAAGGTTGTCTAAAAAAGAAACTATACAAAAAACCAAAAGAAGAAAAAGACAGAAGGGAAGCACAAAGCAAACCACGGAGATATAATCAGGTGAAACCATCACACCAAGTCATAGAGGTCACGTGGTGCGACTTTCCCGTTTAATTTAGACAGGATTTAAATTATCACGTAAAATAAAAAATGGAGAGACAAAGTAACACAAGCCATATAAAAGGTCTCACCACAATCCATGAATCATGATGATGTGGTCTGACAGTTCTCACTTAATACTTTCTACGTAGGTGATGGACAAAGTGAGAGAGAAATGAAACCTTAAGAGTAAGTTGCCTTAGCCGAGATTCCACCCAGCCTTTCCACGCCAGCAGATCATCGGAATCTGCTGCGTTTATGTCTATCTGCAGATAATTTTTATATGCCTCGAAAAACAAATAAGGCTCAAAAAGAGCACCCCACTGGGCCTTGTTCAGCTCAATCTCCTGAAAAATCAAAAGAAATCCTTAAGAACGTAGAAAGAAAGAAATAAGAAAATAAGCGTCCTCTATATTCTTACCTCACAAAGTTTGTTTCCATGAATGAATTGGTCCATCATAACGCGAAGAGTACTTGTAGAGACATTGTAGCTAGAATTCATAGACGGATATGCTGGGGTTATAATGGGCATATGGTGAGTTCGGTCCCGAGGATTTTTACGAGGGTCCCATACAGGAAAGCCCAGTTCGTCCTCTTCTATTGAGCAGAGCATAACCGGATTTGGCCAACGCCATTGTGTGTAGACTCTGAAGAAACGTGAAACCAACATACTCGAAACGGCATTGGGATAAAGCTGACAGACTCTAGCAACTAAAAGAGCCCAATTCACACCACCAAGGAATCCAGTAACCTATTCAAAAAGAGTGAAAAAATATATGCTATGAAGACCTTTCACGTAAAAAGAAATTACAATAAAAAAATGTTAAAAGGGTCGATAACTCACATTTGAATAGACTCCTCGTCTCCTTGCCCAAAATTTCAAACATCTGAGGGTAGTACGAAAATGCTACATAAATTGAACAAACAACCCATGAAAACCAAAAAGGTTAGACGAAAGATAATAGAAACCTACGAGATTATATAATCACCTCGATATTTGGAACAAGCTTTAGAATTTGATCTGCCACCCTGCACCCATTAAGACTTCGAACTGTTTGTTCATCGATATTGTAGAGCACAGAGCGATCTGAAATGTCTAGGTCCTGTTAAAATGTTAGCACGGTGCAAATAATGGAAGCATCGATGCAAAGTAAAAATATATCATTATATTAATCAGTACAAAATTACTAAGTCCATCAAAAGAACAAAGAAGTGCAAATGGGCAGTTAAGTGCAAATGTTCTCCCATGTTCAGATAGTTCCTTTAGCTATAATTTGCAATACAAGTACACAACTTCTTTATGCCTGTTTGTTCATAAATGCTTTATTGCTTGCTAGGACCTGTTACACATGAAGTCTCATGCTTAATGTTGATTGGGACCAACATAGTTCAAACAAGTAAACCCTTTATAACTACATACATATATTGTTCTCTAAAACGATTGTATTAACTACTAATACAAAAACATAGATCAAGGTTAAAAAGAAACTTTTCATAATGGACGGTTTATACGAACAAAGTACATAGATCTGAAGAAAAAATCACACAAAACAACGCATGCATGGAAATACCTTTAAATGAAACAGGGACTTAATTGAGGTATTCAAATGTGAAGGACACGACAAGAATAGAGAAACTTACTTGTGGCACAACCAAGAGCGAGACACTGGCATAAAGGAGATCGATTGATATACCTTCAAACTTAAACTTCATTACTGGGACATGAGCATCTGGAACAGGTTGAATCTCAGTAACTTCTTCCATTTCAGACAATATATCATGCAACATAATAAAGAAATCTTCCTGCAAACAGATATTATGTCAATCCTCGAATTTAAAGAAATTTAATTAGCAAACACAATAGGGTCGATCCATAATTTAAAGTACCTCTCGATTTACATAAGATGGTCCAACACACAAGGTATCCATGTCAGCGAGAGGACCATGGACCTGTCAGATTGAAAAAGGTTTAGCTGTCATACCATCTATAAACAATACAACAGCTAACAATATGAGACCCATAGTTGGGAATTCTGGCCACAACACCTCACCAACTTCTTGTCCAAAACTTGAAATGGTGCTTCTCAACTGTGTACATTTTTTGTTACAATCATATATGATCACACACACACTTATATATTGTGTTTCTGTGTATATATATATGTGTGTGTATGTATGTATGTATGCGCGTGTGCGTGTGTGTGTGTGTGTGTGTGTGTGTGTGTGTGTGCGCGTGTGCGTGTGCGTGTGCGCGTGTGTGTGTATGAATATATGTATATTTAACAAAGTAACTATACGTGTATTGTGTGGTTCTTTTGGTAAACTTACAAATGTGAGGAAGTTCTAAACAACTTGTTATAAGGTAAACAATCATACATGTTTCTTAACCATCAACATGATTTTACTGCTAAACTTTTCTTCATGATAGGAATCACTTTAGCATCTAAGGTTATTAAAAATAAATTGTAGCAACAATTTACTCAACATAAGTTTATCTTAAAATTCCAAATATTTTTTTAAAACTATTTTGTACTAAAGTTAAGCATATGACGAACTCAAATGTCGTGTTGTCTGTAGTAACGCCCCCACTTCCCACCTCTGGCAAAAAACAACTATACGAAATACAAAAAACAATCTCAAATTTCTTGCTGATCTGATACTGAAGTGCCCATTCCATACCTTTTGTAAAAGAGGGCTGTAATAATTTGAAAGTTAGCACAAAACTATCGCATTACAGGTTCCTAAGTAATTCAAGATTACCCCTATTCAACGAAGAAAAAAACATTCTAATAGAAGATTATGCCAAATTTGGTATCAGGATGACTCAAGCCTGTTTATAGAGTCATCACTTTGGCTTTTAAAGAACTGAAGGTCGGAAAACGTAATTGTACATAAATCAAAGAACCCACTTATCAAAATCAGTTCAGTTTTTAACTAATCTCAAAAACACAGCCAGAAGAAAAAAGAGCCTTACTTCTCTAAGGAGCCCAACACCAAAAAGCCTCTTCCGTATAATATCTTGAAAAATGTAATCAAATACCAACAATTGCACTTTGGATTTGAACCATTAAATACTTTCAAAATGAACTCCTATATATGGAAGATAACGAAAAGAACAGTTTAAGCTCATAGCAAGTTCTAATATTTACTATGGATAGTATCTTGCCAATTTCCGTGAACAATTAGTTTTCTAAAAATATTGAACAAGATTACTTACGAGCTTTAGCAGATTATATCAAACGGTAAACAAAATGAAGGAGTTCAAAAGAAATTCCTCAAAAAGCTTTAGTTTTGTATGATATACACAATGCACGAACACTTAACGCAAGGGCTGCACTTACCCCCAACCTATATGACCCAAAGGTAAAAATGACAGCATTTGCATCTTCTACCATTTGATCTGTATAACCTCTTTGTCGAGTTAATTGTTTCACCCATGATTTCACAATCTGCAATTAATTTCACATAAAAATCAGCTACAAATATTAAATAGAAAGCAAAATTGTAATAAAGTCCGCAAATAATTATTAATTAACAAATTTAAAAGCAAAATAAACCCAATAAACTAAAAAACAACTGAGTTGTGAGTATAATTGAGCACTGAGGCGTGCTAATGCTAGTTTAAAGTTGCAGAGTTAGCATCGTACAAACCCTTCCTGTAAGATTTATGGTTGATCTTTGCCAATCGCAAACTATGGACCTAGATGTCATTATGGCAATTTTTTATAAGTCAATTCAGAAGATAGTGACTTAAGGAATGCTATAGTTGATTTTTAACAAATGATAACTAAGAACACGATACGACAGGCTGACGAGGCATTTCCAAAACTGGAGGTAAAACTCTAGAGCATGAGGGTAATACGGATAGTAAGTGTGAGCAATGACCATAGCAACTAATAATATGAACTTGAGACAACTAATTCAAACACTAAAGGAAAAACCTTGATCTATTAGCTCTAAAACTAGGGATATATTTATAGCTTTGCCATTTTTCAGAGCATTCTGAACAACGGCTGTTTATCTATAGAGTTATACAAGTAGAACTTTGTGTCGCAAAGGGAAGAGGTATTCTCCATTTGGGTAAAGTTTAAGACAATTTTAGACTGGGTCTTAATTTGCCTTCTATAATAACTGAATTACTTTCGACGATGGAGAATAAGCTTACTAAGAGGGTAGTGGATGCCACGGACAAGAGCAGAGGTCGTGGCAGTGCATGATATGTAGAGCAGATTTTTTGGCTCCTTCAACACTGGGACCAATATTTTTAAGAACTATATACCTTAATACTTTATATTAGTGTTGTATATAGCACTGTCGTGCAGTTTACAAGAATTAACAATTAATTATGCTTATCAAGCTACATGCATACATATATTTTTAGATAGATAGATTTATATGCATAGTGAACTGTACAGAACTCTATTGTTATCTTATTTTTTATCTATGATAATTAAGTTTGAAGTTCACTAAGATAAAGTGATAGAAGTAGTGAAAGTCAATTGTGACCTCCAAGTACCTTGCATCACCACATACACTAAGTAGTAAGGAAATTTGGACAGGTGTTCGATCTAGTATAGTAGCAGAACCATGGTTTCTGTAATCTATATTTGCTTTCCACTACGATTACAATTCTTGTATTTTACAGTATAGATTTATCCAAACTCTTGCCGCCTGTTAAACTTTTAATTTTTTTTTAAGCAGATACTACAATATTACTAAGAACAAGATTCAGTCCGCCATCTAAATACACATTCAACTACCCTAGAATGGGAATACCTTAAAGCTTATGCTATGCAAAGTACAAAACAAATCAAAGTCAAAGTAACTAACCCAAATATGCATACAATCAAAATAAAGTCTATTCTAATTTAATTATTAATAATACTTGTTTTATGATGAATTAAGCGTCTAAGTCTATTTACTTATGCGATCATAATCCAATGAAAAGGTCCTAAAACAACATTCTGAATAAACAAAAAGGAATGTAAATATTTTCCAAAAATAAAATGCAACACTGCAAGTACAAATCATATCTAAAGTCACAGTCATGAAAACACAAACTCATTGGCCTCCTGTTAGTTCTTTCACTTCTCATCGGAACCAAAATCGACTTCAAGCTTCTGTCATTCTTTTTTTCCCAGGTAAGTAGTTTCTGTCATCCTTGGTGCTATCATGTCGGATGTAAAATTATTTTTCTTCATAAAAATGTAACAAATTACAATCTTACTAGGTAAAATTTGCCCTATGTAGTTTCGGAGAGGTCATTGTAGACCCATTAACTTCAAGTGGCTCATAGCCTCATATTGACCAAACTTATTTTAGAGTGAAAAAATCTACGCCTAGGAAGAGCATAGCTGGTACAATAAGGAACTTGTAACACACTAACTATCAATCAGAGACTGAAGGACCTGGTGTCTAAATGTAAGGGTCAGTTTATTTCATTCAATGCTTAGAAGTATTAGTCCATCCCATCCTTTTGACTTAAATAAACAGCACTCAAAGGAATTGGACATATGAGTATTCTGTTGCAGCTAAATTTACGAGCATCGTTATCTGAGTTTGTCTCTGCTATGTGACTAATTTAGGATCACATTAACCAAAATTGTATCATTGTTTTCTGTCTTAAGAAGACCAAGAAACGTAATGGGGGGTTAGCATGATGCCGAAAGTTACTACGGGATGTGATGGCACAGACGGTGGTATGTAACTATGTATATACTATATACTATGTAAGGGTAGTAAAAGAATTTGGTAACAGTGCAGCAACATATATTTCCTAAAATGTGAGAAAGAATTATAATTACAGTGGCTCATAAATCCTTAAAGAGGAATTATTTAATTCAATTGAACTATGAAAATACTCCTACAACAATGTTACCTCTTGAATGCGTTCAAGCACCGCTTCTCTTCTTGCGTCCGCTTCATCGTTTTCATATAGCCCCGAATCAACCAAAAACTTACACATACCCACACAAAAAAAAAATCAAAATCCAGCAAATTAAATATAAATCCTTTGAATTTACATCTTTTAAGCAATAGCTTGAGCTTTTTAAATAATGAACCCATCCACCTTAAAAAAACTAGTTTTCTAAATAATTCCTATTTTAAAAAATAAAATAAAAACTTCAAAAATCCACAACTTCCAGCAAAAATAAACAAAATGAACTGATCAGGCTTAAAAAAAGCATCATTTTTTCTCAAAAAAACTCAGCTTTAAATTTAGTCAACCAAGTGCACTTAAAATCAAATAAATAACCTTAGGCTAAATAGTGGAACCAAATAAAACCAAACAAAACCAAATTGCATAAATAAACAAATAAAAAGGGAGAAAAAAACAATTAAACCTTCTCCAATTCCGTATTACGAACCAAATCCGCCTCGCTGGGTCCCGAGTTAGAAATCGGCTTCGTGACACCGCATTTCTTGGGCGTTGAACCTTCCGACATCTCAGAAAAGAAAACCCTAGAATCGAGACAAACAAATATAAATATATAAAGTATCAATCATAATTAATTCAGCAAAAATAAGGAACCATAGATCGGATCAGACACAATAGAAACATATCAACGGCCGATTATATTCCCATGTATGCTTAATTGCGAATTAAAATTAAACAAGCATCGATACGCAAAATAAAAAATAGAAACATACATATATATATATATAAATAAATATGTATGTATAAATAAATATGTATGTATACCTGAATTAGAAGGAGGAGAGAGAAGGGGTTGCGACGGAGTGTGAAATAAATGGGTACATCGATAGATACAATATTCCGGTTGGTAGATACAGAGAGATATAGATACGGCGTTTCGTATTTAATGTTATTGCCTTATTTTTTGGGGGGTTAAAGTGCAATAATGGTCCTACAGTTTTAATTGTATTTCTGTTTGCCTAGATTGTATAGATTTTCCAAAGTGGAAAATCTATCTAACTCGGCTAGATATACATCATATGGATTGTTCAACGTGCATGTTTTTTTTAACTTTTTTAGTTTTTTAATTTTAAAAAGCAAAATACGTCTGGTAATTAGTGTTTTTTTTAACTTTTAAAAATCTATATTTTGGAGAAATATAACTAGAAAAGCTAAAAGCAAACAAAAAAAACACACATTTTGGAGATTTTGATAGCTTTCTCGCCACCATTTTAAGAATTTAAATAAATATTGATCTTATCTCAACTAAAATTTTATTCGTATATTTAACGTGTTACTTGCTCGTTTAAATATGATATTATGAAAATTTATCAAAAAAATGTCTTATTAAGTTATTTTGATTGAAAAAGCAAAAAGTTATTAGCTAATACCAAAAATCAATATGTTGAAAGTTAGTTTTTTAAGTTTTTACCAAACACTCGTGTATATTTTGGAAAATAAATTTGTTTCTACTGCTTTTTGAAAGCAGTTTTTTGACTGAAAAAACTGATACCAAACGGACACTAACTAATGATGGGTTGTGGTTCGTTATTTCATCTTTTGTAAGTTTCAATTTAACTGTACATTTTACTAAATTATTAAGTATTTTCTTGTGCAATTATTATTTTACATTTATTCTAGCAACTCTTAGAATTTTAATAATAAACACAATTAGGTAAACTTGGAAAAAACATGCAAAAAAATGTATCATAATATCTTGGCCAATCGTTTTTTCTTGAACAGGATGTTACCCATATATGTGACCGCCGATTAAATCCTCCATATATTTATATTTTTAACGTTTATATTTACAATTGTATCTATATTATGGGGGTACTTTTTATACCGACTTGTATCAACCGATCGCTTTTTGAACCGAACCAATCAAGTTGTTACCAAAAGTTTGGTATACCGACATTACGGTACGGTACAACCGAACCGATGTTTGAAAGTCGGTTCGGTTTCGGTATTCGTTTAATAAGTTCAGTATGGTACCGATTTAAACCGAAATATTAAAATATAGTATATAGACTAATAAATTAAAAGACATATATACACTTAATTATTAATATTGTTATAATATACTTATATTACTTTTTCTATTGAATACTTATAACATTTTATTTTATTTATAATATTTACTAGAAATGTCTAGTATTGTTTATTTTTTTACGCAAACAAACAATAAATGTAACAATAATATAAATAAATAAATATTTTTAATCTACTACTTTTAAAACTTTAGAGCATCCATAATAGTTGTGTTAATTTTAACAATATTAACTTTGACACGTCATTATTTAATTGCATGTTAAATGACACATGTGTAACTTAAATTTAACCATCACATTAGTGTATTAACTTAACAAAGTTATCTAATTTTAATTAAAATTAATTATTAATTGAAATCTCATTAATTAGTCATTTTGTAAATCCCACTAAAATAGGAACTAAAATAGTAATAGTTGAAATAGAGTTCACGTTCAAATTAATGATAGTTTGTCACATCATCAATTAACAACATTAAAAACATTGTTATATTTAACAACTTTTTTAACATCTATAAAGATAACACATGATTTAACATAACAAATGGAGACAAAAAATTGTATTTTTACCTAACTATTTTAGTTAACAATAGAGATAACAACACTATTGTAGATGCTCTTATACTATTTTTTTTTTCCAATACGCACCATTTTTCTATCACCACTTGTAAACTCTAAAGTTTAGTATAAAAACAAAACCGAACCGAACCAACCAAATAGTTTGGTATACCGAAAGTTCGATATACCAAACTTTTTGGTTCGGTAATGGTATAAAAATTCTCAAACCAAACTAGTTTGGTACGGTATCGGTATGTAGTTAAAAAGTTCGATATCGAACCGATGCTACCGCTAATCTATATATGACTTGTGAGAATGGTGGTGAACTGTGTTTGTGACTTATAAGATTAAATGGCTATGATCTTATATGAAGTATGAAAAAAAAAATGAATTGTGAAAAAAGTGGTATTAAGTATGGAAAGAAGGGTATAAAGTATAAACGTTTGAAAAAAAAAATGGTATGCAGTTTTAAAAAAATGGTATTAAGCCTGAAAATAGGTTGAAAATAAGGGTACGAAGTTTAGAAAAAAACAGGGTATGAAGTCCGAAAACAAAAAAAAATGGTAGGAAGTGCGAATAAAAGAGGGTACGAAAGTCCAAAAAAAGGAAATGAACAAAAGGTATGATTTTGGAAATAAATAGGTTAAGAAGTGAGTTTTTGGTATTACAGTTTGTGAAGTGATAATTTTTGGTCATTTGTCCCTTCATTTTTTAAGTATATAATAAATATATGTTTATTTAAATATATCAATTGAATTTACGACATTTCAGGAGTAATCGCAAATACTTAAAAAATAAAACTGAAATTTCATATTGTTAGAGTAATTATCTCACATAATAATTGAGCATGTGGTTTATAAAAAGATATTCATGCTTATCATTACGAAGCTTTTTAATGGTAATGATTATGAATTCTAATATGGTATCAGAGCGGACCTAGCGATTCGACTCACCTCCACCCATTTAATATGTCCGTTCGTAGGACCCTTGAAATGTCGGGCCACGAGCGAGGAGGAGTGTTAGAGTAATTATACCACATCGTTTAAAATAATAATCGAGCATGTGGTTTATAAAGATATATTTATCATTAGTATTACGGAGTCTTTTAATGGTAAAGATCATAGATTATAATACATATAAAAGACTGATGAATGCAAATTCATTTAAAAATTGAAACCGCATACCAATCATTTGAGTTGTTGCTATTGAAAATTTTCCAAACATTTGCAATATATTATATTTTGAATCATAAATAGCATATTAATTAACAATATATATTTTAAGTATAATATCCATCAGGGATATTCGGTAATATAATATTGGGTCGTGCTACTTTAACCTCGGGTGAGTCTATTGGAGTCGCTTTTTACAGAAATAGGGATGGACTCTCTTACCTATATTAGTGTTTGAGTTCACCAAACAACGATAGATGTCTTCTCGACATTTAAAGTTTACTATTTGATTTGACAAAACAAGCATTTATTATAAATCGATCAATTTTATTTATTTATTTTTATTCACATATCTTTTCTTACTAACTCTCTTTGATTATTAAATTTTCTGTCTTACAGCATATTCCATTTCTAGCTATGGAAAATGATAATATTTTTTGAAATTACGTTTTAAACTTGTATGCTTCAATCCTACATATCAAAAGTCTCAATATCCATTATGTTAGGTTATAGATCCGAAATTCTAGTGACATATTGTTTGCCATCATATTGAAAAATATATTTTTATATATTCATAATAAACTCTCAATATACAGACACGTATTGTGTAACGATTAAGTTCAAATTGTGCATTCAGTTGCAACCGGCTATGATGGACAAATTCTGTAATATCTTGTCAAATATATTCCAGAAGACCCAAAACGTGTTGAGCAAATTTAGATGATTTGAAGTCATCTCTGAATGATAGAAATAATATATTGAAAATTAGAAGACTTAAAATGAAGACTGCTTATCAAGTAAGTAAACATCAAAGAACAAAAGATTGTTTGGAGATAAAAAAGAATATATCTCGAAGAAAATTAATTAAATATATTTATAATTTCGAATTAAAAAAGATCTGATTGGTTAGATATCAAAGACTAATTAACCCGAAAATATATATTATGATCTTTTGTAAATGCTATATATAAAACCTATTAGCATTTTTCGTGTGTTGAATACAATGTATTTCGTGGCGGGATGCTTAGAGATTGATATATAGTTGTGAGTTATAGATGGTAAGATATGAGAGTCATTATATTGTAAGTCTCGAGTCTTATCATTGTTCCTGACAATGTGATCATGTCGAACTCCGTTAATGTTTTTTTATTAAGTTCATTATATTCGTCAGTTGCAACCGTGGTTACAACTGAAAACGCCTAACTGCAAATGCAATCGAAAGTTCGGACATATATTTTTTCACATTTGACCGGCTTTCACGTATTTAACTTTCTCTCAGTATCCGCAATTTCAATTCTATCAATTCCATCCGTTTCACTATAGCATTTTTTTTATCATATGATCATACTGCAGAAATTGAGAGATATAAAGGAACATGTGAGGAACCTATTGGTGATAAAATGAGACTTTTAGAGGAGCCGCATCTAAATGACATGATAGTAGTCATCAACCTGTCATTTTTCGTTTAGTTTACCCTTAAGTCTTTATTTTCGGATCAAAACAATGTCTTAGAGCCATTATCGATCGATATATCCTGCCAAAGCGATAAAATGTAAAACGATGAAGTTCACTAACCAAGTTCTATATAATTGTATAAGGTTCAAAAAGTTCCATCCTTAATTATAAATCTCGAAAAGGCATACATTACTTGAATCAACTTCTTTATTATCATGAAACATTTAAGAAGAAAGCAGTACGCATAGTTTTAATTAAACGAGAACATTGATAGGAAAATTTAACATACAAAAAGCACCAACTTATACATGAACTTAGAGAAAATTAGCAAACGTCCTAGAAAGTGTCCTCTTCCCTTGGAAGAGCAACATGAGACCTAACAATGAAAAAGTTCTCGTAAACGAATCCCGCAAGTCCACCACCTATGAGCGGTCCGACCCAGTAAACCCAGTGGTCGGTCCATATCCCAGCCACAAGGGCAGGCCCAAAGGAGCGGGCTGGGTTCATAGAAGCGGCTGAGAAAGCTCCACCAGCCATGACGTTGGCCCCAACCACAAGTCCAACCAAAAGGGGACCTTGCCCATCAAAACAACCCTTCTTTGGGTCCACCATGGTGGCATAAACGGTGAAGAGAAGTGAGAATGTGAGCACAATTTCCATTAGCACCCCTTGGGTATAGTCCACTCCACTGGCTAGCGTATGTACCGGAGTTGTCTGCATCATAATTAAGAGATCGTCTCCGTTAGTAACTTATCACATCAACTTGAAAAGAATGACAAACAGAAAACTGAAGGAGTAAAATCCTTGAATTACCTATGCAAAGCTTTATTGTAATATGATCTATCGATAAAAAAAATCCTTCAAATAATTTCGGTCGTGTTGTAGCAGCCCAATGTAGATACATACGCTGATACGCAGAGTCACAGACTATATTTTTCTGAGTTCCAATTATCTTTAAATGTCTGAATGTAGATTGAGTCACATATGCACACATTATATACGATAATTTCCATTTAAGGAAAGATAACTTTTAGGACATACTTTCGGATTTAATTATCAAAACTATTGGTGTTTTTTGTTTAAGAATTGTCACATAGCAATATAGCATATCTGAGCATCAAAACTAAACACAAAGAATAAAAATAGACTGTATCGTTGTGCATATGTATCTAAATGATCAGTTTGTGTGTGTATTATATAGCTTTTTAAGCTTTTCTTGAACCAATAATTTATGCTAAGAATCTACTCCTTCCGCATTAGTACGACCTAAATGTATGGAATAAAGACAAATGAGCAACAGGTGTATATGATGTAAGAAACACTAGTGAGAACTAAAATTATTGGATGATGAGATAGCTATTATTGCAAGCAGAGTCTTATAATATAATGGGTGGATATTGACTATGAATTAGGTACTACATTAACATTAAGTAATAGAAGCATTGACAGCCCACTTGAGTTAATTTGAGTTGAAAAGACTAGTAATATAAAAGCACACCCTTCCTCAAATATTGTCATGAAGCAATAAACCTTTTAGGTTAAATTTGTTACGCCTTAATAATACACGGTATCGATTGTTAACTTTGTTATTTATAGAATTTTGGAGTTGCTGAAGTTATAAACAAAGTTTAGACGTTGGAGTTTGCTTGGTTAACGTCAGATCAAAATTTTACGGAATAGAGCCGGATATTTTTTGGATATTTATCTTCATCTCAACAGTTATATTCTAATCCAATGGTCACCGAGAAAACTTTAGACGCTGAAATTCGATATAAACTTTAGCAACTCCTCTCCCGTAATTATATCTCTTGGTAGCAATCAATGTTGGATAATTATTAATTAGTAGTTGTCTTTCTTTCTGCAAACAGAATTATCAGTTCCTAGCTGGAATTTGTAATATTTATACCTCATTATATGTACCTATTTTTCTCTGAGTTTTCTAAGTTTCTAAGACGTGCTAGTTTGTCTTGCGTTGAACCTCATTCATTTTCAGCCTAATCTTAACTCTTTCGACAGTAAAAAATAGTAACAAATGAGCCAAGACTACAAGACGAGTTATTATTCTTAAAGGAAAACCTCTCATAAAATATATTTTTCAAGATCACGTAGTAATTTAAACCTTTAACCGCCATTTCAGTCCGTTCTGAATACGGCATACAACATGCAAAATCCGAGGAATTTTTTGTAAGCATATTTTATAAATGTGGGCTCAGCTTTGTCGAATTTCAATTATAATACTTCTTGGGTATTTATAATTTGCAAAAAAAGTAACTCTAAACAAAATTGTGAGGAAATTACATGATACACTTTGTTAATAAAAAGGAAGAAAGCCATACCTTTAATTAGTTCTAACCAGACAGTTTTTCTTATAAAAAAAGTTGGGTAACATTTCTAAATTCTAAGGTATCTTCAAGTAAAAAAAATTTCAGTAATCCTACCAAACCATTAATAAATCTAAATAAGTAGAGTACTATATTACTAGAATTATTGTGATCACTCACCAAACCTCCGGTGAGATACTTGAGAAGAGCACAAGCAGCTGTAGAAGCCAAGAGCTGATCAATCCAATAAAGTATAGACCTAATAACCGTGATGTGTCCGCCAACACAAAGTCCAAGAGTAACGGCAGGGTTAAGATGGCCGCCCGAGATGCGGAAGCCAGCTGCTATCATGACGGCCACTACAAGAGCGTGGGCCATCGCCACAAAAAATAGCCCCACCAATGGGTCCCCAGCCAGCTTATCTGTCCAATATATATATATAACTGTGTTAGTAATTATGACAGTTTCATGGCTTTATCTAGTCACGTTATCGCGCAATATAATTTAAGGATTTTTTTGCTTATTTTATGCTCCAAATTATTCCTGTTTTTCAACGTTATATGCCAAGTTCAAAATAATAATAATAATTAGTGTAGAAATCAATATATTGATCATCTCGTCTGTACATAATCTTTTAATTTTTAACAAAAGACAGTAACAGCTAGAACTATATGTTAAAAAAGAAAAAAAGAAGAAGCTGGAACTATATGTTACTATATATGTTTGTTAGGATACGAAAAAGTAGTACTAAAAATGTGTTAAGTTACGGTAGAGGAATGAGGAGTGAATCTGATACTAATTTTCGTAAGAGAGATTATATATAAACCTATAGATTAATTAGCTAGAGTGATAATTCATGAATAACTAAAGTTGATATAAAATCGGAAACGTTATTAGATTTCTATGCAAAACATTGCAATACTATACAAATATGACCAAATACACGTAGTCTAGCATAACATAAATGATGTTTTAGTAAATCACATACTTTTCTCCAAGCATTTAAAATTTCGAAATGTTCCCAAACATTTACAATACTACAGGTTTACATCTAAAGTAAAATGAGATCATTTTGATTATCCTCAAGACAACCAAAAAAGAAAAAAAGAAGGGAAACATTTAGCATGGAGATGTATATATATATATACCGGTGGCCATGGCAGATCCAACACCGGCGAAGACAAAGAGGAAAGTGCAAATGAACTCAACTACAAGGGCTTGTATGCAATCCGGCTGAGTGGCTTCCCTCCCTGTCCCGATCGCAATTTTGGCCATTTTATCACTTAATGTGGGTCTGTGCTCACAATCTCACCACTCACCAACCCTATAGTTTGTATAAGGATGATGTTGATGAAGCGATAAAATATCACATAATAGCATGATATTTATAGGATTCTAAATGTTCTACCCTATCTTATCTTCCAAGTGTTCGTTAAATTTAAACGAATACATTTGTTTAAAAAACTTGAAATCTTTCTCTTATCTATCTAAACAAATATATTTGTTTAAAAAACTTTAAAAATATTCTACAATTACTATTAGATGTGTATCAATACATTCCAGTAATTATTTTTAAGAGAAGATCTAGACACAAATTATTTTGAAATAAATGTAAAAATGAGTGTAAAATAAATATTAAATCTTAAAAAAAATCGTGCAAGTGATATTATGTCCAAATGTTATGATATTAACATAATAATATATTATAAAAGCTCGTAAACGTGTGAAAAAGTTGTAAGATTTAATATTTAAGCAAAAATAATCAAATAACACAAAATGAAATAAAGAATAAGGTTATTACTTTTTGCATAGTGATGGAGTATATTCAACTGTCTGAAACATTATTTGAATGAACATGTCACGTTATGGTCCGAAATAATTGCAGTTACCAAATGACCAACCTACCCTTTCACTTGTTTCAAAATATCCGGTTTGTCATTCCTAAAATTTAATAAGTATAGAATAAAACGTCATTAACCACGCCGAGTTGCTCGACTATTTTTCTACAATTTTGGAGTTTGACAATTTGGTACAAGTTAATTAGTGATCAATCATTTCTGGATGGGGGAAATAACAACTCACACTGTCCCTATTAATTGTACCGTCTATTATATATGACATAGGATATACCTGACTTAATTACAATAGAAAATCACTATAGTCTGATAAAATACTAAAAGTATAACTATAGAGAGTTTATTCTTAAGTTGAGTTTTATATAGAAAATATCAAAAGAGTTATGCATGTACATAAACAAGATACATGTATCTAGTTTAGAACAAATACATATATTTTGAAAGGTGTAAAGTTATCAACATTCTTGTATGTTTTCTTTACATGTATAAATACTAGATACTTTTTATTATTTTCAAACAAGTCAATAATGGCACCCAAAGTTGATAAACGAACTCAAATCACTGAAAAAATGCACGTCGATTTGTGCAAAATTAAAGAATCAAATCCGAGTTGGACGCAAAAAGAACTTGCCAAGTGGTTAGAAGATACTCATGGGGTTACGTTATCACAATCAGCAATATGCAAGACCATCAAGCGATCAATCGACCACAAGTAACAAGTAATTTCGAATCCAAATGCAAAACGTTTAAAACAAGTAATGTACCATTTAATAGAGTCCGTGCTCTAAGAGTGATTTGTATGCAACCAAGAGCATGTAAATATTAGTGGTGAATTACTAAAAAAAAAGGGGAGCATATTCTTAAAGCAACTCTATCCAGAACCTAACTCATTTGAATTTTCAAACAGGTGGTTGAAAAAGTTCAAGCAAGACATGCAATTCATTCCTTTCGACCCTTTGGAGAGAGTGATTCAGTTGATATGGAGAAAATTGAATCTAGTTTGCCGTCAATAAAAGAAGAATTAGACAAATGAGCTTGGAAAGACATCTACAACATGGATGAAACTGGTCTATTTTATCGAATGCAAGCCGATAATTTTCTTGCAACGAAGCAGTTGGAGGGAAGAAAACAAAACAAAGAGAGAATTACGATTGTTGTTTGTTGCAATGGCGATGGCTCTGACAAAGTTCCTCTTTGGATTATTGAAAAATTTCTTAATCCTAGATTCTTTAAAAATGTTAACCATGCTACACTCAACTGTACTTATCGAGCGAATTCAAATACGTGGATGACATCTTTACTCTTCCTACAATGGCTAAAGTGGTTTGATAGCCGTCTGACCAAAAATGTTTTGTTTGTTATGGACAATTGTAGTGCACATGGCAAAAATGAGAATATTCATCCTCTTCGTCACACGACATACTCTTACCACCAAATAGCACTTCCAAAATTCAACCATGTGATGCAGGCATCATTGAAGACCATGTTATGGAACCAGAAAAAATATCTATCCTTGATGGAATTGTAAATGCAGTTGCTACATGGTCAATGGATATGAAATCACAGACAATTGCGAATTGCTTTAAAGCATTGCAAAATTCGGAATTCAGGTGTTCATGAATTATAAGTTACAAATGAAATGGATGAAAAGAATCGAATGATACTTACAGATTTGAGTAATTAGCTTAAAGAACTTCAATACACTAACCAAATGGATATGGATGTCTTTCTTAATCATCCAAGTGAAAAACAAGTCACGCACGCTTTAACCGAAGAAGAAATCAGTACAACAATTAAGCAAGAAGCGGAGGGAGATAATCCGGAGGATAATAGTATAGAAATACCAAAATTTTCGTGTCAAAAAGCTTTAAGCATGCTTGACAAGTTAGAAATATTTTGGTTTCAATAAGAAGGAGTTCATGCGGATGAGTTATTACGTGCGTGAAATTGAATGATATAGTAACTAGCAACAAAATCAATTCAATGTCGCAAACAACAATAGATAAATATTTTGCAAAATGTTAAGCTTAATGTAACGATATATATATATATATTTCAATATAATGTCATTTATTACTATATGGAGGAATTTTTATTAAGGCGGGACCCGAAAAAGTATGACTTATTATAATGTGGAGTTTATTCCTATTTATAACTTGTTTTAAGTCGGAATCATTAATTTTTATTATTATAGTGAGTTTATTCCCACAGCGAGTATTCTTATACGGAGTTTCTAGTGTAGTCACTTACCATTCATTTTACTGACTAAGTTTTATTTTTTCACATTTTGTTTTGTTAGCATGCTGCATGACGATGAGAACCACTTTTATATTACTCTACTAGTATTTTTATTATTGGAAGAAACGAAAATTAGTTTCATTGCATTTCGTTATTTTCTTGTTTTGTTTTAAACTAAAAGGGTCCTTTTTTACCGTATACAATATACTTTAATTTCTCTACCCTAAAAATGAACTCACTAGCATCTCTCTCTCTTTTCTATTGTACTGTCTCTCCTAAATTCTCTATTATATCCTTTAATTCTTTCTAATTCTCTCTTAGTAATTAGGTTCTTTTAAATCTTATTGAAAAGTAACTTGTGTCATTTAATGTTAGAGCAGTTTTTTCTGTGTACCGTGGAAACAAAAAGTTTGATATGATCGGGTTAAGAACTAAATTGTGGGGAAAAATGGGCTTTTGAACTCCAGCTAATATACATTGAAATTCTATTATTTCGTATCACCTAGACATTCTCACACACTTACATGTGAATTTGTGATGGTTTGATTAAAGAATATTCCCAATACTATTAATATGTGCGGAGTAGAGGCACTTTTTTTGCCCACTACATTAACAAGTAGCATTTGAAAATGGATATATCATATATCATGGAGAGACATTATATACGGCTAGTTAAATTGGAATCACATGAAATTTGGAATGTTGCACTATTGCAAAAGGAGAATTGACTCACTTAAATTTGTCGCATAGACGTTCATCATGCCATAGCATGCAAAATTATAGTCTCCTAAAAGTAAGGTCTACTTCTGCTTAATTATATACACTACAAAAAAATACCCAAATAGCGACGGGATTAGTGACGGTATTTTTTCTTACGAGCTTATTAGCAACGGTTTTTGTGACGGTTTTGTGACAATTTAGTCAATTTGTGACGACTTTGTGACAGGCTTGTGACAACTTTTGACTCTCACTAAATAAAACATTATTTTGCAGTGATATACTAGTAGCATATTGTGTTAGTCAATAGACCAATAATGCATGGTACGTGACTATTTTTTATTGGTGGACGGTCAACTTATAAAGACCATAAGCCAATGCCTAATAATAGGGGCGGAGCCAAAAACTTTAAATGAAATTGCTAAAATTATAAAAAATTAATTCTAATTGAAATTATAAATTATTCAGGGTGTCAAAATAGTATTTTTAATAAATTTTAGTAAAAATGCATGATAAAAATGCTAAGAAGTCATAAATTTTGGAGTTATGAGGGGTTCCGTGACCCTCGATAATCTGCACTTAGCTTCCTCCGCTAACAATAATGATCCGTTATTAAAAAAAAAAACATAAGCCAATGCCTAATGTAGTGGATTCAGATGAACCTGCGCTGGAATAGAGCGTAAGCTTGCTGTTTCTTTATTATGTTGAACAAAATCCCTTTCTTTACAATGGTGTGAACATGAAAATCGATGGCAATATCCCTAACTTTGGCCTTTGCCTAGATGTTCTATGGTGTTTAACTCAATTATATTGTATTATTAGCTGACTTTTTAGAACCTTTATGGTTTTGGTTTGTACGTACTACCTATTTTTAGGGGGTTTTATGTCTGTCTTTTGGCTATTTAATGGTTATAAGAAATGAGTTTTTGGTAGTTGTTAATGCTCTATTTTGATACGGTGTTATAGAGGAGATATAAGCTTATGGGTTATAAGAAGAAAATGAAAATGTTAATTAATAGGCGCATTTGGTCTTTCTTTATTATCGTATTTATAGTCCGAAAACCATTCATTTAGGACAAATTTGGTACAGAGCCTAAAGCATTTCATTTGATTATTAGCTGTGTATTCTGAGTTCCTTTATCGGACTTTGACCGGAATTGTGGGACATGGCCCATTCACTGAACTTATTCTGAGATTAATAAAAGTTGGGCAATTTAAATTTTCACCAAAAATAAAAAAATATGTTGAACAAAATCCAGTTTTCTAAAATTATCCTAAAAAAAATTTACATTACACTTCAACAATATTTCAAGCATACATATTTACATATAAAAAAAAAATTTTACATTACATATTTATTAGTTGTGTATTCTGAGTTCCTTTATCGGACTTTGACCGGAATTGTGGGCATGACGCCATTCATTGAACTTATTCTGAGATCAATAAAAGTTGGGCAATTTTCACCAAAAAAATAAAATAAAAAAATATGTTGAACAAAATCCAGTTTTCTAAAATTATCCTAAAAAAAATTTACATTACACTTCAACAATATTTCAAGCATACATATTTACATATAAAATAAAAATTTTACATTACATATTTATTAGTTGTGTATTCTGAGTTCCTTTATCGGACTTTGACCGGAATTGTGGGCATGACGCCATTCATTGAACTTATTCTGAGATCAATAAAAGTTGGGCAATTTTCACCAAAAAAAAAAAAAAAAAAAATATGTTGAACAAAATCCAATTTTCTAAAATTATCCTAAAAAAAGTTTACATTACACTTCAACAATATTTCAAGCATACGTATTTACATATAAAAGATGTCTAGAGAGTGGTAGAAATCTGTACGGCGGTTTTTCTGATTGACTGACGGTATAACCAATTGTTACGGCTTCGTAACGCGCAACCTTTTCAATTAAAACCGCCACTAGCTAGATCAAATTTATGTTGGTTTTTGGTACTATTTCGAATACAATAATGAAAGGACAATAAATAAAAGAGACAGGAACGCAAAGGAAATAAACAATTTTATTTCTCACAATTGGAATATGAATTACAATTCCTGACTCAACAAATAAATAAAACTGCTGGACTGAAATAAAGAAACTGCCGGACTGTTTTAAAGAAACTGCCGGACTGGTTTTACAGAAACTGCCGGACTGGTTTTACAGAAACTGCCGGACTGGTTTTAACAAACTGCCGGACTGGTTTTAAACAAAACTGCCGGACTGGTTTTAAACAAAACTGTCGGACTGGTTTTAACAAACTGCCGGACTGGTTTTAAACAAACTGCCGGACTGGTTTTGAACAAAACAAACTGGACTGGTTTTAAAGCATAAAAAACTGCCGGACTGGTTTTTAACAAATAAAAAACTGCCGGACTGTTTTTTGTAAATACTGGAAATTACAGAACTGAAAAGTAAATAACAGAATCGAAAGACTGAAAGTAAACAGTACTGAAATGTAAATACAGAAAAGAAACAGTACAGGAAAGTAAATTACAGAAATGAAACGGTACTGAAATGAAATGGACAGAAAGTAAAAGACTGAAAAATAAATAACATAAAGTAAAAGAAGAGGCAACTGCTGAGCAGTTTCCCTTAAACAATATTTCCCGAACCACCTTTAAAGGTTTCTGGTTTCGGGACTTTGTTCCCAAGGTACAACTTCTATCTCAGAGTGGCTCGTATGGAAACCGGCACCGAACCACAGGTCGAGCTGTTGGTGGTGCGGTTCTCTCTCACTAAGTGTATGCTTATGCTGTGAGTTGTGTGTATGATGGTGTACTGAAATGAGAGGGGGATGGCTGCCTTTTATAGGCTCTACTGAAACCGCAACCATAAATGTTGGTCTTTAATTCTGGGAGTTACACCCCCAGAATCCGCTCAATCAATTCTGAAACCGCAGCATTTACTCTCATTCATTGCTGACGTTTCTCTTGCTGGAAACTCTAGGGACTCCTTTTGTATTTTATACAAAACTCCCTATTCGGGTTTGGACCCAAGACCCAAGACCCAAGACCCAAGACCCGAGACCCGAGACCCGAGACCCGAGACATTCCCCAAATCCCAAATCCCAAATCCCAAATCCCAAATCCCAAATCCCAAATCCCAAATCCCAAGCCCAAGCCCAAGCCCAAGCCCACGCCCACGCCCACGCCCACGCCCACGCCCACGCCCACGCCCGTGCCCGTGCCCGTGCCCGTGCCCGAGCCCGAGACCCGAGACCCGAGACCCGAGACACGAGACACGAGCGAGCGCGCGTGTGTGGTACACACTAATACTCTTAGGTGTATGTGGACATGTTAGTTTAATAACTACATGGGTTGGTATGGTATATATATTGTAAGATTAACTCTTAATCTTCCAATATGGGATTATACTAAATGGTTTTTCTCATTAACCATTTCGTTTTTCCAGATTTGAGCTTCCGAGGTACCAACTTTGAAGCCACTTTGTATTCACACCCATTCTCCGAATAGGTCATGTGATATACCGTTACGAAGCTCGTCACACGGGCTACTCAACCACGTTGATTACGGTATAAACAACTCAGCGCTGTTACACGAAATAATGACTCGAAATTGGTCCAGTGACCATTCGGAAACACCCATGTTTTCACATGTTTTTCCAACAATCCCCCACATGAATGCAATTGGCTGAAAATAAAATGCTCCTAAATGCATACGAGAGAAAACCGCAAGAGTTCACTGCATAAGGACAGGTAGCGCGCGCCTTGAACCTGCCGTAGTGACGTAAAATCTGATATGCTACTATTGGGTAGCCTTTAAGCCTTGAACCCTTTAGCGTTTGTGCATACCAGGGTAATGCGCACACAGTGTCCCCTCTACACCACTTACTAAGCCCTTTGGTTGTTGTCCATATTTGGCCGTGGACTGCCTTGGCAAAGTTCAACCGAGTGCTCTAGTGATTTAGCCCATGGCTCATCACATAGTATCGGCCATACACACTCGTCATAGGTGATTTCAAGTCAAGGGTGTCCTGACTCACCCCTCTCGATCTTCGAGATACTTGTTTTCATTAAGAGCCTCATGCTCACCCTTAAGATGGTCTAGGTCTATCACTCTTTCATCCTAGAAATGGGCTGGGAACTTAAGTTCCCGAGTGCTTTGTTCGGTCACCCCCACAGTTCGGTTTTCCCGTTGAACCCGACGCTGGAGAATCCAGTTCGGGTTGGGTTGCCTCTGAGGAGGTTTCCAGTTTAATGGGCTTCAACCCCATTCCCCTCGATGAAACTTCAACTCCTACCTGAGTCAAGCCTTTTGTAAATGGATCCGCTATATTGTCTTTAGATCTCACAAAATCTAAGGACACCACACCGTTAGCTAACAATTCTCTTACGGATTTATGTCTCCGACGAATATGTCGGGACTTTCCATTATACATATGATCCTGCGCCCGTCCAATAGCCGACTGACTATCGCAGTGCATGCTTATTGCTGGGACAGGTTTCGGCCACATTGGAATTCCTTCCAGAAAGCTTCTCAGCCAATCAGCCTCTTCTGTTGCTAGATCCAACGCTATGAACTCAGATTCCATAGTTGATCTAGCTATGCACGTCTGCTTGGATGATCTCCATGAGACAGCTGCTCCTCCCATCACGAACACATATCCGCTAGTGGATCGTGTACTGTTGGAATCCGAGATCCAGTTTGCATCAGAATACCCTTCCAGTACAGCTGGATATCTGGTATAATGCAACCCTCGGTCTGCTGTGTATCTCATGTATCTGAGAAGTCTCATGATGGCCTTCCAGTGTTCCTCATTGGGATTACTGGTGTACCTACTCAGTCTACTCACTGAGTTGGCTATGTCTGGTCTAGTACAGTTCATGACGTACATCAGACTGCCTATTATTCGAGAATATTCCAATTGTCTCACACTCTCCCCAAAGTTCTTTTTCAGGGTGGTTGAGATCTCTATCGGAGTTCTGGATGTAGCTCTACTATCTTTATCAAATTTGTCAAGCATCTGTCTGACATAGTGAGTTTGAGATAGCGCATATCCGTCTGATGTCTTGGTAATTTTCATACCAAGTATAACATCAGCGACACCCAAGTCTTTCATCTCGAATTTTTGTGACAACATTTTCTTAGTGGAGTTGATGTTATCAATACTCCCTATTATAATCATGTCATCTACGTAGAGGCAGACTACCACGTAGTCCTTTTCATTTCCTTTTACGTAGACGCATTTATCACATTCGTTTATCCGAAAACCGTTTGATAGCATCACTCTATCAAATTTTTCGTGCCATTGTTTAGGTGCTTGTTTAAGTCCATACAAGGACTTCACAAGTTTACACACCTTGTGAGCTTTACCTGGAACCACAAACCCTTCCGGTTGTTCCATGTAAATTTCCTCTTCCAACTCACCATTCAAGAACGCCGTTTTAACATCCATTTGATGTATTTCCAGATCGAACAGTGCTGCGAGAGCAATGACTATCCGGATTGACGTCTTCCTGGAGACAGGAGCATAGGTGTCGAAATAGTCGACACCTTCGGTTTGTCTAAAACCTTTCACTACAAGCCTAGCCTTGTATTTCTCGATTGTTCCATCGAGCTTTCTCTTCCTCTTGAAGATCCACTTGTGTCCTAGTGGCTTACACCCGGGTGGTAGATCCACTAGTTCCCAAGTGTGATTTTGTAATATCGATTCAACCTCATTGTTGATCGCTTCCTCCCAATATTGGGCTTCCGGGGATGACATTGCTTGTTTGAATGTCGCCGGTTCGCCTTCTATCATGAAGGTTACAAAATCTGGACCGAAAGTCGTTTCCTTTCTAGCCCTTTTACTACGTCGAGGCTCTTCTTCTTCTTCCTCCAACGGTTCACTTGCCCCCACATTTTCCTCACTGTTTGACTCCTCAGTCTCTACAGTTACGGAAGACTTGCGGGGAAAGATCTCCTCGAAGAAAGAAGCTTCTCGAGCTTCGATGATAGTATCTGCATGCACATCGGGATTATCCGACTTGTGCACGAGAAAACGATAAGCACTACTGTTTTGTGCATATCCTATGAACACACAGTCTACCGTCTTTGGCCCTATTCTCGTTCTTTTAGGAAGCGAGACAAGGACCTTCGCGAGACAACCCCAAACCCTTAAGAATTTATAGCTCGGCCTATGGCCTTTCCATAGTTCATAAGGTGGTTTATCACGTTTCTTATGTGGTAGCTTGTTCAATACATAGTTGGCGGAAAGCAGCGCTTCCCCCCACATGTTCTGGGGTAACCCAGAACTTATTAACATAGCATTCATCATTTCCTTGAGCGTCCTATTCTTACGCTCGGCAACCCCATTCTGCTCCGGAGAGTATGGGGCTGTCGTTTGATGTATAATGCCATTTTCTGCGCATATCTGCGCAAACGGTGCTTCGTATTCACCGCCTCTATCACTCCTCAATATTTTAATCTTTTTATTGAGTTGATTCTCTACTTCGGTCTTATAAAGAGCGAATTTCTCTACCGCTTCGTCTTTACTTCTCATTAAGTAGACATAGCAGTATCTAGTACAATCATCTATAAACGTGATGAAATACTTTTTCCCTCCTCGCGTTTGTATAAACTTTAAGTCGCATACATCCGTGTGTATTAGACCGAGAGGTTCAGTACTTCGTTCAATATGTTGATACGAAGACTTGGTTAATTTTGCTTCAACACAAACCTCACATTTATGTTGTTTATCAAATACAAAATTAGGTAGTAGATTCAGTGATATTAATTTCTTCATAGAATTAGCATTCACATGACCTAATCTACCATGCCATAAATTAAATGAATCGCAAGAATAAACAAACGAAGTTTTATTGGCCACTTGGGCAACATTCACGATTACATTATTCTTGGTACTGGCCTCAGCCTTAGTACCCTCAATAGCTAACTCGGCTTTAGGAGCCGGAGTACCAACATTTAATTTAAACATGCCGTTGGTCATATAGCCACGGCCTACATACATTCCGTTTAAAGTGATTACAATTTTTGCAGATTCAAATACAAGTTTAAATCCTTTGTTCACCATCACGGACCCGGAAACCAGATTCTTGCGAATTTCTGGCACATGGAGCACGCCATTCAGTGTGAGCTCCTTTCCCGATGTCATCTTCAGCAGCACGGTTCCTTTTCCTTCCACCCTGGAAGTAGCCGAGTTCCCCATGAAGCAGCTCTCATTGTCCACGGCCGTATAGGTCTTGAACATCCATTTGCTGGCACAGATGTGACTAGTGGCGCCTGTGTCCAGCCACCATTCCTTTGGGTTGCTCCCCACCAGGTTCACTTCCGAGACCACAGCACTCAGGTGCATATAGTCCTGTCCAGCATCATCTCCTCCCTCAGCCACATTAGCTTGAGCAGGTGCCCTCTTCCTCCCTTTCCCTTGGAACTTCCTCTTTGGGGGGGGGTTTGGGCTTGTCGGTGCGCATCTTACAATCCGCGGCACGATGGCCCGGTTTGTTGCACACAAAGCAGTCTCCCATGAATTTCTTCTTGAGAGAGGCACCGACTCCGCTGTCAAAGCGTTTCCGCTTAGACACAGCGTCCTCAACCACATGGGCCTTGGCAACCGCGTTGCCTGCTCCGCCACCGCCTTTCCTTCCGGATCGGCGGTTGCTTTGCTCAACATTGAGCCTCTCAATGAGTCCCTCCAAGGTCATAGCCTTTCGCTTGTGTTTCAGGTAGTTTTGAAACTCTTTCCAAGAAGGTGGCAGTTTCTCAATCATTAATGCCACTTGGAAAGGTTCGTTGATAACTAGCCCTTCAACCTCAAGCCTATGGTATATGAGTTGGAGTTCCTCAAACTGCTCGATAACACTCTTCCCATCAGTCATCATGTACTCGTGAAAGTCCGTGACGACAAATTTCTTTGCGCCAGCGTTATTCACTTTGTACTTTCGTTCGAGAGACTCCCAAAGCTCCTTTGCAGAAGCCTTGGGCTCGAATACACTGAAGAGAGTGTCATCCAGAGCACACAGGATGTAGTTCCGGCATAGGTAGTCGCCGTGTTTCCACGCTTCCACCGCCGAAACCGTCTGCACGTCCTCATCGTCCTCGCTTAGGACGGGTGCAGACTCCTTAAGAAACCGGGTCAGATTAAGGGCAGTTAAATAAAACAGCATCTTTTGCTGCCAACGTTTGAAGTTGTTGCCCCTAAACTTTTCCGGTCTCTCCAGTTGAGAGGTTGGCAACATTGGCATCGCCGGTGTTGCCGGAGCCTTGCCCTTTGCCCTGGCTGCAGCCACAAGCGCTGCCTTGGCCGCAGCCTTAGCAGCAGCCTGTGCTGCGGCCGCAGCCGCAGCCATAGCATCAGCCTCTGCCGCAGCAGCGTCGGCCGCAGCCTTTGCCGCAGCAGCTTCGGCCTCAGCCTGAGCCTGAGCCCCCCCACTCGCAGCGCTCGCATTGTTATGGCTACTGCCAATCACAAGTGCGCCCTGCACGTTTTCCGAAGAAACGGTGGGTATTTGATCCTCATTAGTCATCTGAAATGACAATATAAAACCGTTTAGTTTCTCGCAAGAAACCTAAATTCTTTATCGCAAATACTAATTATAACTTAATTAGATTGCTTTAAAAGAATAAAAACCAATGAAAGAGATTCTAGCGTGAAAATCAAATCACTTTTGATTTCACTAAGAATTCTTTATAGTATTCTAGAATAAAAGAGATTAAAACCCAATTCGGATTTATTCTATGTGCAAATTTCAATTTCTAGAAAACTAGCAATGATTTTGCGAGAATAAAAACCGAGACGTCAACAACAATAAAATAAAAAGAAAAGTCCTTTCTTATTTCGAAAATAGAAAAACCAAAAAATAATATTGTTTAAGATTGTTGGTTTTTGGTACTATTTCGAATACAATAATGAAAGGACAATAAATAAAAGAGACAGGAACGCAAAGGAAATAAACAATTTTATTTCTCACAATTGGAATATGAATTACAATTCCTGACTCAACAAATAAATAAAACTGCTGGACTGAAATAAAGAAACTGCCGGACTGTTTTAAAGAAACTGCCGGACTGGTTTTACAGAAACTGCCGGACTGGTTTTACAGAAACTGCCGGACTGGTTTTAACAAACTGCCGGACTGGTTTTAAACAAAACTGCCGGACTGGTTTTAAACAAAACTGCCGGACTGGTTTTAACAAACTGCCGGACTGGTTTTAAACAAACTGCCGGACTGGTTTTGAACAAAACAAACTGGACTGGTTTTAAAGCATAAAAAACTGCCGGACTGGTTTTTAACAAATAAAAAACTGCCGGACTGTTTTTTGTAAATACTGGAAATTACAGAACTGAAAAGTAAATAACAGAATCGAAAGACTGAAAGTAAACAGTACTGAAATGTAAATACAGAAAAGAAACAGTACAGGAAAGTAAATTACAGAAATGAAACGGTACTGAAATGAAATGGACAGAAAGTAAAAGACTGAAAAATAAATAACATAAAGTAAAAGAAGAGGCAACTGCTGAGCAGTTTCCCTTAAACAATATTTCCCGAACCACCTTTAAAGGTTTCTGGTTTCGGGACTTTGTTCCCAAGGTACAACTTCTATCTCAGAGTGGCTCGTATGGAAACCGGCACCGAACCACAGGTCGAGCTGTTGGTGGTGCGGTTCTCTCTCACTAAGTGTATGCTTATGCTGTGAGTTGTGTGTATGATGGTGTACTGAAATGAGAGGGGGATGGCTGCCTTTTATAGGCTCTACTGAAACCGCAACCATAAATGTTGGTCTTTAATTCTGGGAGTTACACCCCCAGAATCCGCTCAATCAATTCTGAAACCGCAGCATTTACTCTCATTCATTGCTGACGTTTCTCTTGCTGGAAACTCTAGGGACTCCTTTTGTATTTTATACAAAACTCCCTATTCGGGTTTGGACCCAAACCCCAAACCCCAAACCCCAAAGCCCACGCCCGAGACCCGAGACCCGAGACCCGAGACCCGAGACCCGAGACCCGAGACCCGAGACCCGAGACCCGAGACCCGAGACCCGAGACACGAGACACGAGCGAGCGCGCGTGTGTGGTACACACTAATACTCTTAGGTGTATGTGGACATGTTAGTTTAATAACTACATGGGTTGGTATGGTATATATATTGTAAGATTAACTCTTAATCTTCCAATATGGGATTATACTAAATGGTTTTTCTCATTAACCATTTCGTTTTTCCAGATTTGAGCTTCCGAGGTACCAACTTTGAAGCCACTTTGTATTCACACCCATTCTCCGAATAGGTCATGTGATATACCGTTACGAAGCTCGTCACACGGGCTACTCAACCACGTTGATTACGGTATAAACAACTCAGCGCTGTTACACGAAATAATGACTCGAAATTGGTCCAGTGACCATTCGGAAACACCCATGTTTTCACATGTTTTTCCAACAATTTATTTAAAGGGACGTACATATCACTTTAACTATGGACAACATAATGGGACATATTTTTTATGAACACATGGTCTATACAACTACTTTCGTTTTCTGGCTTTATAATTTGTGAAATTCTATACGTCATTTTTTTAACGCAAAAAGAGCATATCTAACGAACATATATATGCCCAATCTGATAACAAAAGAGACATATCTGCCCAATATTCCTTAGTCATTTTTTTCAATTTAAATCTGTTGCATGGAAATAAGAAATCATGTTTGATCAGGATATACTCATCATCAGATTCTGAATTTTCATCAGTTAAGAGTCATGGATTTGAATTGAAAGCACATGTGTTCACAGCATGAAAGTCCCTTTTAGCGGTGGAAACCAGAAAAGCGGCATCTTTCCTGACACGATCGTTAAAGGGAGCCTGAGATTTTATAAGACGGACATACTCCATGTTAGCTTTCCTGTGAGCCAACCTGGCGGGTTAGAATTTGAGCAAGGCATCAGCCTGATCAGGTACGGGGCCTTGAAGCTTGTCATACCGGCCACTCGGCATGCACTCTGCCTTGAAAGTTTGTTCATTTGGCGTTTCAAAGTGGCAAATGACATTCATAGCCCTGCCCTTACACTTAACGAGAACGAGCACCTTTTGCCTTGAGCTTGTTTTCTACTTGGCTCAGATGATTTAAAATGTGAGCATTGAAATGGGTTAATTTTTTGACTAGATCTCGTGCACCAACCATCACTTTCTCACAAGAGAGACCATAGGATCATCGGTATTCGGTTGGTACTTTCTCGGATGCGGAATGGCAGGCAAAACATCCTGGCGAGGCATATTTTCCTGAGAAGACCAAATGGATAATAAATATCGATAAAGAGAATAAAAGAGAGGAAGTAATTTGAACAAGTACAACAAGTAGGACGAGTTCATACAAACATTATAGGCAGATTAATTACAGTGGTATATCCGATTTGTTCAATACAAGGAAGACTATTTCTATTGCTTACGAGAGAAACTAGAAACAATTCAAACAGGTTCATTAACTACAAAATTTTCTGCGGGACAGCAGGAAAGTGTATAACTCAAAGGTTGAAACCCTAGAGGGATAAGATGCCTTACATCACCCCCTTTACTATAAAACTACAGGCATTGGGTAAATCGGCCTGTGCTTCCCTCATTCTTTGTGCTTGGTTCACTTCCCGAGATTTTTTTTATTGCAATATTATATTGACTTATGGTAGCAAACATAGCTCAATCAGCGTTGGTAAATTATAGAAGGACATCGTCGTCCTCAATAAGACCATTTATCACAGTTTTCAAAGAGGTTGCCGACCTCTAAAGCTGCTCGCACTTCACTTAATAACTATATGCCTGGTCCTTATTCTTGAGGTGTACAAATTAGGTCTTATGATCGACCTTATGTTCAAGATCAAGTTTCAAGACAACTAAATTTTCACTATGGAAAATTATTAATTAACTGCATGATCCTTGTATATTTGCTATGGCTAATTTTTCCTCATAATAGAGGCCATTCACCTTCCTTGGGTTCAACCAATGGGCATGCAAACAATTACCTCCTTGCCAGCCCTCTGGTTAGGTCAAGAAGGATGAGACCCTTCAGGAAGATGACTCTTTTGTACCTGAAGCAATACTTATATTAAAAAACGACGAATTAAATCACTACAAAAAAATGTCAGTTTACCATCAGAGCGTCTGTTGATAAACTGATGGTAAAGTGGGTGTCGCTAAATTTAAAAACAGTTTAACAACAATTTTTGTCTTCAAATACTTTTTGAGACGAAATTAAATTGTCTCATTATGCCCGTATGAGATTGTCTTTGGAGATAATTTTTTTTTACAAATTATGTGCAAAAAAATTAGATTTGAGAATAAAAAATTTATTTTTGTGACTAAAAGATTAATTTTGTTCCGAAAAGTTACCATTTGGAGACAAAATTTGATTGTTTCTAAAAAGATCGTCGCTAATTCATAAGTTTGTTGTAGTGATACTTATTGTTAAGCAAAAATTGAGACCAAGATCTCTCTAAGAAACTGAGCTATGGTACTTCAAATTCCTGATAACCATTTCTTCATATATTTCTCACTAGTTGAGCTTCCATCAGCAACTGAAAACAGGCATCATCTCACCAACACATTCCATCTTAATAATTATTCCTGAATAACTGAAATTAGCTAGTTAGTGAAAACCACCAACTTTAAATATAAATCATCACAAGCCTTTGACAAACTTTCTTGCTCAAAAAGAGCTATATCCATCAAGTAACTGACCAATTGTAAAATTAGATACAGTAAAACATGCTTCAGAAATACTAAATGTTTTGAACGAGTGCCTAAAATGCGACGAAACTAAGCCTTCATGAGTTGGAGGAGATTGATTGGTCTTCCACCCGATCGTGAAAGACTTAACCAAGTGAGTTGGAGTAATGTGCTTGGCCTACCTCCAGACCAAGGAAGACAGTAAACTCATTTAGCAAAGCGTTTAATATTCGACAATGATGACGAGACTATTGTTGAAGAAAAAAACATCGATACAATATGCTTGTTTGGGACAAGCATAGCAGTAGACGACTTGTTTTTGCAGTTCAACCTTGAGGGAATGGATGATCTGAAGAATGATGAGTGATGGAGTCGGATGTTGGAAAAACCATGTTAAACATGGTTTTTTCCGAATGGTCACGGGACCATCTTTGAGTCAATATTTCAAGCGACAGCCGTTGTCTTTTGACACCATACTCAAGACGATTGAGTATATGGTATGACAAGATTCGTAACGGTATGTCGCATGACCTATTCGGAGAATGAGAGTGAATGAAAATTGACGTCAAATATTGTGGTTGAGAAATAGAAAATCTCTTAATGCTGAAAAATGAGTCTAAGGAGGATAACTCATTGTAAATTGTCCCACATTGAAAAATGAAGAGTCATTTTTATAATATATATACAAAGCTATCCCATGTGGATATTAAGTTGTGTGTCCACATACACATGTGTGTATTAAGTGTGTACCACACACGCACGTGCTCGGTCAGGCCTCGGGTCGACAAACAACAGCATTACATTTTAGTCAAAGAGAGTCACCCACCAACAACTCAATCTTGACTCGTCACCAGTTTTCGGCGAGTCATCCGAGACGTTGTACATTGGGATCGAAGCGCCATCACGACTAGAAACCTTAAAGGTGTCGGCGAATATCGGTTAAGAGCTCACTGTTAAACAGTAGCCTCATTTTTTCTTTTTCTTGTATTTTTCTTTTTAATAATTTTATTTATGTATTTTTCATTCCAGTACCTTTTCTTTCTGTAATTACATTCTAATACTTTTCAATTCTGTAATTTCTATTATGTTCTGTAATTTACTTTTTAGTTTTGTAATTTTTTTATTTACAGAAACAGTCCAGCAGTTTATTAATTATAATATTCTGTCTGACAGTTTCTTTTAATTAACAAACAGTCTAGCAGTTTAGTTTTATACTATTCTGTCTGACAGTTTTGTTTAATTACAAACCAGTTCAGCAGTTTAATAACTTATATTATTATGTCTGGAATTTTATTTAATTGCATTTACATTCTGCAAGTGTCAGAATTTTATAATAGAGTCATATTCCATTATAGAAATAATTTTTTTTTTTCAGTCCTTGCACTTTTAATTATTTCTTTTACGTACACCAAAACCAACAATCTTAACCGATATTTTAATTTTGGTTTGTGTACTGTTTTACTTTTTAATTTTTAAATTAAAAGAAATAGCGATTCTTCCGCTACAATTCTATTTTTAGAATATTTTGTAGCAAAGAAAAATTCCTAGAATTGTTTTATTCTGTTTTGGTATTTATACCGTTCTCGAGAAAATACCAACCAGTTTGGTATTAGCTTGAATAATTTTTGTATCAAATTCTTTTACGGAAACCCAAGTTTTCTATACTTGGTGTTTTGTTCAAGAATATTCATATACGCGTTATTCTTTTGGTTGTCTTTTCAGAAACCGAAAGATAACGAACGAAAATGTCTCTGACCCTATTGTCCTTTCGGAGAGTTCGCATGACGTAGTGGTTGGTGGAAATGTCCATAACACCACGGGCGATGCAAATGTGGGGGCTGATGCTCAGGGACATGCTACGTCGGTTGCGGCCCAAGTTGATGTTACGGCCAAAGCTGCGGCTACGGCTGCGGCCAAGGCTATGGCTACGGACAGGGGCAAGGCACCGATGCGTTCGGCTATGTCTGTTTTGCCGACCTCTCATCTGGAGAAGCCGAAAAAGTTTAGGGGTGACAACTTCAAACGTTGATAGAAAAAGATGCTGTTTTATTTAACAACTCTGAACTTGACCCGTTTTCTTAAGGAGACTGCTCCCGTCCTAAGCGAGGACGATCTGGACAAGCAGTTATTCTCGACGGTTGAGGCATGGAGACATGTCGACTACCTATGCCGGAACTATATCATGTGTGCTCTAGATGACACACTATTCAGTGTCTTCGAGCCCAAAACAACTGCAAATGAGCTTCGGGAGACTCTCAAAAAGAAGAACAAGGTGAATAACGCTGGCGTAAAGAAATTTGTCGTCACGGACTTTCACAAGTACATGATGACTGATAATAGGAGTGTCATTGAGCAGGTTAATGAACTTTAGCTCATATACTATCGGCTTGATGCTGAAGGGCTAGTTATCAATGAACCCTTCCAGGCGGTTCTCATGATTGAGAAGCTGCCACCGTCATTGAAGGAGTTTCAGAACTACCTGAAGCACAAGCGGAAGGCAATGAGTCTGGAAGGGCTCATAGAGAGGTTGAATATCGAGCAGAGCAACCACCATTTTGGAAAGAAAGGCGGTATTACTAGTAGCTCGGTGGCAAAGACCCATGTGATTGAGGCTATGCGTGTCAAGCGGAAACGCCTTGATAACGCAGGCGGTGCTGTTGCTGCAAAGAAATTTGCGGGAACCTGCTTTGTGTAACAGGACCGGTCATCGTGCCGCTCTCTATTATGACAATAAATGTACTGCTAAACTCAAACCCCCACCGAAGAACTTTAAGGGCAAGGGGAAGCTGAGAGCACCAGCTTAGGCCAATGTGGCTGAGGGAGTAGAGGATGAGATGCATCTCTTTGCAGTGGTCTTCGAGGTGAACCTTGTGGGAAGCAACCTCAAGGAATGGTGGCTAGATACCGACGCCATGAGCCACATTTGCTCCAACAAGTGGATGTTCAAGACATACGAGGCGGTGGATGGTGAGACCTGTTTTATGGGCAATTCTGCTATTTCCAAGTTGGAAGGAAAGGGGACAATGTGATTAACCTGAACTCAGGGGAAGAGCTGACGCTGACTGGGGTGCTCAATGTACTAGATATTCGTAAGAATCTGATTTCAGGCTCGGTGATGGTGAAGAAAGGTTTTTAATTAGTTTTTTAATCCGATAAATGTAATCACCAAAAATGGTATTTATGTAGGTCGTGGCTATATGATCCACGACATGTTTAAATTGAATGTAGGAACTCTAGCTCCTAAATCTGGGTTCGTTAATAAATGTGCTAAAGTTGAGGCCAGTAGCAGTAATGTAATGACTGTTGCCAAGTTGGCCAATAATAATATTTCAGATTCTGATTACATTTTTGAGTTATTTCATTTGAGGCATGGTAGATTAGGACATGTGAATTTTAATTCTATGAAGAAATTAATATCACTACAACTAATACCAAACTTTGTCTTAATAAACAACATAAATGTGAAATATGTGTAGAAGCAAAGTTAACCAAATCATCGTTTCAACATGTTGAACGAGATAGTGAATCTCTTGGTTTGATTCACACAGATGTGTGCGATTTGAAATAGAGCAGCTAAAAGATATTTCATAACTTTTATAGATTATTGTACTAGATACTGTTACGTTTACTTAATGAAAAGTAAAAACGATGCAGTAGATATGTTCACTCTATATAAAACTGAAGTAGAGAATCAACTCAATAAAAAGATTAAAATATTGAGGAATGATAGAGGCAGCGAATATGAAGCGCCGTTCGTGCAAATATGTGCGGAAAGTGGCATCATTCATCAAACCACAACTCCATACTCCCCGGAGTAAAATGGAGTTGCGGAGTGTAAAAATAGAACGCTCAAGAAAATGATGAATGCGATGTTAATAAGTTCTGGATTATCCCAGAACATGTGGAGGGAAGCATTGCTTTCCGTTAACTATGTTTTAAACAAGTTACCACATAAGAAGCGAGACAAACCACCCTACGAATTATGGAAAGGTCATCAACCTAGCTATAAGAACCTGAGGGTTTGGAGATGTCTCGCTAAGGTCCTAATCTCCGCTCTTAAAAGGATGAGAATTGGTCCAAAAACGGCGGACTGCGTGTTTATCGGATATACACAAAATAGCAGTGCATATCAGTTTCTCGTACACAAGTCAAAAAATCCTGATGTGCACGTAGATACGATAATTGAAAGCCGAGAGGCTTATTTCTTTGAGGATATCTTTCTCCGCAGAATGCCAACACATGTACAGACTCAAAAGTTGAACAATGATGGAAATGTGGGGGGCAAGTGAACCGTCAGATAAAGAAGAAGAAGAAGAAGAAGAGCCTCGGCGAAGCAAAGAGCAAGGAAGGAAACTTCTTATGGGCCTGATTTAGTAACCTTCATGATAGAAGGTGAACCAGTGACATATCAACAGGCTATGTCAACACTGGATTCCCAATATTTGGAAGAAGCAATTAATAATAAGATTGAATTGATTATGCAAAACCACATTTGGGAACTAGTGGATCTTCCGCAAGGATGCAAATCCCTAGGTCACAAGTGGATCTTCGAGAGGAAGTTAAAGGTTGATGGCACGATCGAGAAGTACAAGGCAAGACTTGTAGTCAAAGCCTTCAGGCAAACTGAAGGTGTCGATTATTTCAACACATACGCTCTTATCTCCAGGAAAACATCGATTCGGATCGTTATTGCTCTCGTGGAATTGTTTGATCTAGAAATACATCATATGGATGTAAAGACGGCTTTTCTAAATGGAGAATTAGAAGAGAATTTATATGGAACAACCTGAAGGGTTTGTGGTTCTAGGGAAAGAGCACATGGTGTGCAAACTTGTAAAGTCTCTGTATGGACTTAAACAAGCACCCAAACAATGGCACGAGAAATTTGATAGAATCATGCTATCAAATGGTTTTCGCATAAATGAGTGTGACAAATGTGTTTACATGAAGGGAAGTGAAAAGGTCTGTGTAGTAGTTTGCATTTATGTGGACAACATGATTATAATAGGGAGTACTGATAAAATCAACTCCACTAAGAAAATGTTGTCACATCATTTTGATATGAAAGACCTGGGTATAGCTGACATTATACGTGGTATGAAAATCACCAAGACATCAGAGGGGTATTCCCTATCGCAAGGTCATTATGTTAGACAAACACTTGACAAATTTGACAGTGGTAGTAAGGCAATGTCCAGAACTCCAATTGAGTTCAACTATAGCCTGAAAAAGAATTTCGTCAAAAAGTGTGAGACAATTGGAATTCTCTTGGATCATAGACAGTCTCATGTATGTGATGAACTATACTAGACCTGATATAGCCAACTCAGTAAGTAGATTGAGAAAGTATACCAGTAATTCAAATGAGGAGCACTGGAAGAACATCATAAAGCTTCTTAGATATATGAGATATACAGCCGATTATGAGCTGCACTATACCAGATATCCAGTGGTACTGGAAGGGTATTCAGATGCAAACTGGATATCAGACTCCAACAACATAAGATCGACGAGTGGATATGTGTTTGTAATGGGAGGTGATGTCGTGTCTTGGAGATCCTACAAACAAACTTGCATCATAAGGTCAACTATGGAATCAGAATTCATAGCCTTGGACCTGGCGACTGAAGAGGCAGACTGGCTGAGAAGCTTTTTGGAAGTGATTCCAATGTGGCCAAAACCTGTTCCCATGATAAGTATGCATTGCGATAGTCAATCGGTTATTGCACGGGCTCAGGACCATATGTATAATGGAAAGTCTCGATATATACGTCGGAGACATAAATCCCTAAGAGAATTGTTAGCTAACGGTGTTGTATCCTTAGATTTTGTAAGATTAAAGGATAACATTGCAGATCCATTTACAAAGGGCTTGACTCAAGAGAGAGTCGAAGCGTCATCGAACAGAATGGGATTGAAGCTCATTAAATTGGTAGCCTCCCCATAGGCAACCCAACCCAGATGGGATTTACCTGCTGGGTTCAATGGGAAATTGAACTATGGGGGCAGCCGAACAAAGCACTCGGAAACCTGTAGTTCCCAGTCCATTTTTGCCATGACAGAGTGATAGATCTGTACCATAGTAAGGGTGAGCATGAGGCTCTTAATTATCCAAGTATCTTGAAGGTTGAGTAAGGTGAGTCACGACACCTTCTACTTGGAACCACCTATAACGAATGTGTAAGGCCGGTACCATGTGATGAGTGTGGGCTAAATCACTAAAGCACTCAGTTGAACGTGCCAAGGCAGTCCAAGCCAAATTGGACAACAACTAAATGGCTTAGTATGTGGGTAGAGAGGGCACTGTGCGGATGTCATTCTGGGATACACAAAGCTTAATGGTTCAAGGCTTTACAGCTACTTAATAGCAGTATTCTGGATGATACTCCGCTATGGCAGGTTCAAGGCATGCGCTACCTGACCTTAGGCAGTGAACTCTTGCGGTTCTCTTGTTTGCATTTTAGGACATGGGCTTTTAAGCCAATTGCATTCATGTGGGGGATTGTTGAAAAAACCATGTTAAACATGGTTTTTTCCGAATGGTCACATGACCATCTTTGAGTCAAGATTCCAAACGACAGCCGTTGTCTTTTAACACCATACTCAAGACGATTGAGTAGATGGTATGACAAGGTTCGTAACGGTATGTCGCATGACCTATTCAAAGAATGGGAGTGAATGGAAATTGGCGTCAAAGATTGTGGTTGAGAAAGAGGAAATCTCTTAATGCTGGAAAATGGGTTTAATGAGGATAACTCATTGGGAATTGTCTCACATTGGAAAATGAAGAGTCATTTTTACAATATATATACAAAGCTATCCCATGTGGATATTAAGTTGTGTGTCCATATACACATGTGTGTATTAAGTGTGTACCACACACATGCTCGCTCAGGTCTTGGGCCTCGGGACGCGGGTGCGGGCTTGGGCCTTGGGATTTGGAATTTGGGGAATGTCTCGGGCCTTGGGTCTTGGGTCCAGTCCCAAGATTGAAAAATGAGTTTTGTATAAATAACATGAGTGGTACTGAAAGTTTCCAGGAAGTTGTAACTGATGCAATAAATGAGGATTATTGCAGAGTTAATACTGCAGTTTCAAAATTTGAAAACTAACAGTAGTAAGTGTGACTTAATGCTGAGTTACTCAGCTGAGCCTATATATAGGCAGCTCTCCCTCACATCAGAAACACACATTCTAAAATCAAACACAACACCATACATCTCTCTAAATATTAGGAGCTCCACCCGAGAAATCTACAAACAAACCGGCACTTGATATTCAGGAACAATTACTCAAAGGCAAAAACACGTTTCTCTAGATCAAATTATTCACCAAATCTGATGAACGTCAAGGTCATCAAAACTGTAAAATTCTTCATCAAATTCAAAGAATTCAAATCAAGTTCAACAAACTCAACGAAATTCATAAAAAAATCTTCAACATTTCGACCCATCACAAATTATTCAAAGAAAATAATCAAAGAACTTTCATTTTCTAGTTTTGTAGATATTTTATCAGAGATTGTACCCCTCAAATTACTGAATAATAAAATCTAATTTGCTTCGCACTTCATTTCCCCTGTATTCAGCTCTTAGTGAAAATTTGTGTGAAACCACACTAGTACGAGACTTGAATGTGGTTTGGGTCATGGCTGACCTTTACGCCTAATAAGTAATATGATCTTGATCGCGCTAACGAAGTGTTATTCACATGTTGTTATTTCGCTAATTACAAAATAAGAACTAATGACTTTAAGGTGGCATTTGAAGGACTTAGACAAGATATACAGACATATTACAAGGATATGAAGACTAAAGGGAAACCGAAGCCTAATACGAAGTTGAATATGAGCTCAATTAATGTCAAAGACTTTGTTAATCAGATTGGAGTAATTAAATAAGCTTCTAAGCAAGTTAATTTTATGATCATTAAGGTTAAGACTTCAAGGGACTTAAGTTATCAAGAAAGTAATGCATAATTGATGAAAGTAAATGCATTTGAAAGTGTTAAAGTCCATTCTTCAAGAATCCAAGAATTTACAGAGGGAATGAACTCATACATGAGTCGTTTTACTGAAATACATTGTAATTGGTTCTATTTTGATATTTTCTAGGAGTTTAGTAAGTTGAAAGATCATAGGTCTAATGCACTCATGGATGGCAAACGGGCCGGACCCGACCCGAACCCGGGGTAGACCCGAAGTGTTGTTTCTGTCAGGACCCGACCCGAAAATGACCCGACCCGGTTTTTTATTTTATTTACCAAAACCCATTATTCTTTTTTAATAATCTTATCATTACGTAGTTTCGGAAAATCGCGACAATGTAAAGAATAAAATAATATGGACATGTAAAAATTTCAATTCATATGTTACATACTACTAATCAAGAAATTTTTTAGCGTTTTTAGAAAATAAACTGACTTGTTCGAGCTTAACACACAAACATGAATTTACAAAAATGTCTTTTAATAAAAGAACAAGATACATCTTGAACCAAAAAAATGGTCAATGGAATGATATGAAGCAACACGAAACCGAATGACCATGATATCAACTAATATCTTAAACTGAGTTTGCTAAACATCAATAAACTTGTTCAACACACAACAAACGAATGGTCTAATAACAAAACGAGCGGAAATATAATCATAAACTACTTGTTCACAGCCACATTAATAATAATAACATATCGCACTAAGAAAACGTATTAATAAACAAAACGATTCCTCAAGTACATATAGGGCTTAATCATGCTAATAAAACCATTTCTTGAGTTCAATAAAAATTTCGAGCTTTAGTTACTTGCTTATTGCTCCATAAAATTACATCCAAACAAGCTTTTAAATAAAATACAAGTGAAAACTCATTAATAATTTAAAAAATATAAACAAATATATTCAAAATTAACACGTAAATCGTTTTGATTAAATTGAAAATACAAATGAAGGTAGAAAAAACTACATAGAGATTAAAAAAATAACAAACGTATTTAAATATGTAGATGACGGAGAGACAGAGTGGTCGTAGAGATCGAGGGAGAGTGGAGAGAACTCAGAGAACAAACAGTTGTGCGTGTACAATACCGGTCCAGTCAGTCGAAAAATATTTTTTTGCCCCAATTTTTTCCCCCAATAGTGACTAAAAAATAAAATAAACACTAAAATAACCAATTAAGATGATATAGATTTTATTTATTAATATATAAGAGCATATTTTATATTTATATTTTTTAAGAAAAACTTCCCTACAATCTCTATTTTTTTTAAAGGCTTCATAACCCAATATTATAAGTTATGTCAAAAAATTAAAATTACAAAATAGAAAGTTAGTGTAGTTAAGATGGTAGAACGCTTGATTTGGTTGCAAGAGTTATGGGGTTCGATTCCACTTAGCATCCAATTAAATGTAATTTAATTTTAAATGCAAAAAAAAACTGATCGGTCAAAATCCAAAATTTCCGGGCCGAGCCTATATTGGACCCATTAGCCATCCCTAAAATTGAACACTGATCGGGCCAAAATCCAAAATTTCCAGGCCGGGTCTAAACTTGACCCGTTTGCCATTCCTAAATGTGCTATGAACCTATTTTTCTCTTTGATTTTTCATTGAACTTTCCGAACTTATTAAGATTCTACCTTGTGGCGTTCACCCCGAATTATCATTCGTTTGTGGTGTCTTCACATGCCAATGTTCCCACCCAGGACGATCTCGTATCAATGAGCCTAATAGCTTAGACGCTAGGCGGAAAGAATGTAATTTTTTATATTTTTTTTTCCAGTTGAAAGATTTCGTTTCTTCCCACGATGCAATACTAAAAGAACATACCTTATATGATGGTTTTATTTTGTGTAATGTAACTTACAACATGGTTCATATCTTGTAATCTCCCTATGTTTTTTGTTGCATGATATGACTTTTTCGAACAAAGTTTAAAAAGCACCAAATTTTTATATATAGCTATATATTCCGGCTAATTGGAAAATTTGTTCCTGTACTTCACAAAAGATTATGCAGGAGTGATAAAGTTTATGAAGAAAAACAAATAACTATTGATTTCTGTAGCCACGTTACTTGCTTCGATTTCCTACATTGTTCTGATATTCAAACAGGAAATTAAATTTTTGCGAAACCCTCCTTAGGGATTATTTGTCACGATTCCTATTCCTACATATACTAGAGACAAATCCACAATCTAAAATCATCACATTTTACGTGCAACTTGGTGCTACGAGTACGACAATAGGCTTGCTTGTTGGAATTATAAGCTCAGCTCTTTCTTGTTGGCTCAGAAAGCTAAACCGTGTACATCTGGCTGGACAGCTTAAAAGTTGGACAAAATTAACTTTTTTCCTTCTACTCGGGAGTATTAAGCTAAAAGCTACTGCCTAACAAACCCATTCTCACAAAAAAACTAAAAACATAACTAGGATAAAAAGTTGCATCCACCTTGGAGAAGTTAATATAAGAGTGCATTATTTGAAACAATAAGATTCACATCACAACCTTCCTGGGGTTCAACAGGTTACCCTCGGTCCCTCAAATACATAGGTCATCTTACAGTTTAATAGTCAATAGGATAAATGGTTTGTCTCATAAAAATCTTCACTGGAAATGGAATTACATACTCGACTACATAATTTTCTGGTCATTTTCACTGAATTCAGTCTAAACGTCTTTAGCTACCTCATCCTGGTCTCTAACCACCTAGCAACTACTTTATCACCTAAATAAAAGATCAGAGGGATTATAAGTAAGTTATGTATCAAGATAGAAGTATATGCAAGTGATCGGGTGCCTGCTTGTATGCACAATTGTATGACTTTACGCCCATAAATACATGAGAATGTACATGTTGGTCTGCATAACCACAAAAAAAGGGAAATTGTTGTTTTGTACTCACGTACAATGATTCTCAATTTCCATACTCATCTTACAAACATCATCCAATCAAGATACTGGTGTTAGAATAGATGATGGAAACAAGATGGTTAATGATAAATGACAAAAATACCCTTGTTGTTGGTGTCCTAAAAAAAATTCCCCCCCACAAAAATGAAGGTTTTACAAAAATCTAGGTACAAAAGTATGCTAGTGGGAGAGATACAGGGATAACCCAAACACCAAGATTTGTGTTCCTAAATTTCAGTATGCTAGACGAAACTAGAGTATGATTGACACCGTTTGAATTTTGAAATACACACTCAATATTGATACAGAAGACAAATGGAATATTAAATTAGATGGTTACGCGTATCAGCTCATTATGAAAGAAACACAGGTTTTAAACACTTCACCGGGACGAGTGGATAATGCGCGAATATCAGGATTTTCTTTCATAGAAAGTTGAAGGAAGTAAAATTATATCTACGGTAAGTTTTGAAAAATGAAGTGCAGCCTCCACTAGTGAATTAACACCTCCCGATTAATGATCCCCTGATGCTCTTTATAAATTGAAACACGGAATTTGAACAATTTGGCTTCCCATTCTATAGTTATTACTTATTATACAGTGTACTTAGAAAGTTGTACAAGATATCAGTTCAATCAAATAAATTTAAAAATTCACCAGGATTATAGCATATATAAAAAAAAACTAATTCTATAATCTACAATCAGTACATGAAAAGATCAGTACATTAATATCTACAAGCCTACAAGATTATGAAGTGAACAATAAATTTAAAACACTCTGCCAGGCACTTGGGGCATACTGAAACTTGAATTAAAAATCAATTTAGGACGTAAAAGATTGATACAAATAAACTATAATATATCGGTTCATTTCATTACAAAGTGAAATACATATCTTAAGTACTACACCAGTACTTTAGCATACTGAAAACTTAATCTATAATCAGTTTACGAAACAATCAATAAATGAAAAGCTACAAGAAAGAAACTAACCTTTTCCTATGTCCTCTTGCATTTCAGTGACTTCAAGTTCCTCATGATAAATGCCATTACTTCCTTCAAAGTGGCTTTTCTTTTCTCTTTGAAATTCCACAACTCAGACACTACATAGCTTCCACTTGAATTGTATTCGTTAATGTAACATCCCGTATTTTATTTTTATAAGTGATTTTAATTAGGAATTAATTTATCCAAAAACGTTTTATTCAAATTTTACCAAAAAACTGGTCACTCGAATAATTTTTAGCCAAAAACCGAAACTCTTCTAAGAAGCTTTATTTTAAAAACCTGTTACTAATTTTACTTATAAAAAGGACCCAATAGATTTGTTTCTAAAGATTTGTTATTTTTGAATAGTAAAACAATATTTTTGGATTTATATTTAACTTTTAGAACTTTGGGGACCAAATAGTTCGTTACCACAAACTTTCTCAAAACAGTTTTTATCTATTCAATTCAGCCCACTTTTTCAAAACAGAAACCTAAAACAAGAGAGAAAAGAGAGAAAAAGAGAGAAACCAAAGCTTAGGAAGGAAAAGAAGAACCACGCTAGCGGATTCTTACCGGAAGCATCTCCTCTACGCGCTAAGGTAACGGGGGTTATCCATTGCGACTAGACGAGTGTGTATGTTAGGTTTTGGTTTTGTGTTTATTATAAATTGGGGGGTTTTTGCCTTTTATATTAATTATGTTCTTAAATTGTTAATTGGGGTTAGTTGTTACACTTTTAATTCCATTTATTTGAATAGTAGAGGTTGAGACCTTAGATATATTAATTTCGGATTGATGAGAATATTGATGGGTTTGCGTGTTTTATGCGTTAATTATATGTTATTATGGTTGTTGATAGAATTGGTTAATTTATTGTTGATTAAAGATGAATTGTAGTTTATGCAGACAAGGTGTTTGTTAAAATGCCTGAATGAGGTTTATGTTGTTAGACTTGTTTGGCTAGTTGTGAATCTAGCACCTATGCTTATGGCTTATGTTGAATTACGTTAGAGTGACGTATGAGAATGTGTTATTTGCGTGAATTTATATTATTGGCCGAGGCCGTATGAGAATGTGTTATTTGCGTGGATTTATATTATTGGCCGAGGCCTTGTGATTTAGCTGTAGTGGTAATGGTCTCTGTCTCTCCCTAATTCCGGGGACAGAAGACGGCCGAGGGGATAGGGAATGACCCGTCTTACGGACTGGGGCGAGTGGCGTGAGAGGTCCCAGTGTGCACTATGTTTATTTTATTGTTAGCTATGGTCTATATCTCTCCCTAATTCCGGAGACATAAGACGGCCGAAGGGATAGGGAATGACTCGTCTTACGGACCGGGACGAGTGGCGTGAGAGGTCCAAGTGCGCACTATAAATCTACTTTTATGTTAGCAATGGTCTATGTCTCTCCCTAATTCCGGGGACATAAGACGGCCGAAGGGATAGGGAATGACCTACCTTACGGACTCGGGTAGGTGGCGTGAGAGGTCCATGTATGCTATAGAAGTGTGTTGAAGTTATTTAATTTATCTCGTTGTAGCATGTTTAATATTTCTTTTTATATGTTGATTATCGTAGTTGTCGTTTGTGAGTTCTTGCATTTATGGGATGGAGTGACGGTATTTGTGGTGCCGTCCCGTCTATGTATGTGCGTGAGACTCACCATTACAATTTTGTCTTTCAGGTACAATTTAGTTTGAGACGTTCGGATAAGAGCATTAGCACAACATCGCATGGGCTCGGGGATTCTTTCAATTGCATTTTTTTGTAGATCATTTTCGAGGTTGTAGCCTACGGGCAAATTCATTCGTTTGTTATTTTCTTAGCTTTTATAAAACTTGCCTTATAGCCGTGTTTGGCAACATTTTTATTTAATTGTCAATTGTTCCTTTAGCTCGCAAGTGTTTTCTTTTAAAATTTTTAATTTTGTACCAACAGGTTCGTTTTCCTTTTTGTTTTTAAAAAGGTCATGCCTCGATGTCCTTTACGGATTTTGGGGCGTGACAGTTAATTTCTTTAACTGCCATTGTAACAGCCTCATACACTTCAAGACCGAAATCTTCTTTCAGTTGTTTTAGCTTTTCGTCCGATTCGTCTATAACCGACTGAACAATAATGTACAGCAATTAAGTAACTACTAAAACTACTAAAAAGTTGGTCACAATATGTGATGTTAAGTTGTGGAGCCAAATGTATTTGGGTCATGTTCACTAATTATCCCATAGTATGAAGGCTCATTTTGGACTCTATATATGTCCCACTATTTCTTGTATTTTAGTATAACCAAAATAGAGAGAGAAATAATATTATAAAAGAGAGTTCTATTTGTCAGAGAACCATAGCTTTGTGATCAAGATAGATTACATGAGTTGTAATCCTCTTTATAATATTAATATAAAGGCCATGGACACGGTCACGAGGAAGTAGCCAGTGTTGGGTGAATCTCGTTAAAAGTTTTTGTGTTTTACGTTTCTTGTTCATTATCTGTGTGCACCGATTTCCCAACAAGTGGTATCAGAGCAAGGTTATGAGAACTAAGGTCAGAAGTCCGAAGTCTACAAGAGGTTTGAAGCACCAAGCCGAAGCTCACAGCATCAAGTTCGGTAATACCGAGGACAAGAGCATCGAGGTTCGTACAACGAGGCACCAGAAAACAAGACTACACATGTGATCGAGAAGTTCGATGGAAAGGACTTCACATTCTGAAGAATGCAAATTGAAGACTACGTATACGGGAGGAAGATACATCAACCGGTTTTTCTTGAGGAGAGGCCGACAACTACCACAGAGGACGGTGGAAACTCTTAAACCGACAAGTGTTGGAGTAATCCGACTAACACTATCTAGGAGCGGGGCGCACAATGTCGTGAAGGAAACGACGACGATGGGTATGATGAAGGTCCTCACCGACATGTATAAGAAGCCGACCGTGAACAATAAAGTACACCTCATGCGTAAACTCTTCAACATACCCATGGGCGAGAATACACCTGTCTCCAACCATGTGAATAAATTTATCGATACCGTGAATCAATTGGATGCGGTAGAGATAACATCTGAGGACGAGGTAAGAGCCCTGATACTGCTAGCCTCACTACCAAGCAGCTGAGAATTCATGCGTGCTGCTGTTAGCAACTCGATTGGAAAGGAGAAATTGACTTACAACGGGATTCGAGATCAAATATTTGCTGAGGAACTCAGGAGACAAGATATGGGTGAATGTTCCACTTGAACACGGGTTCAAGAGGCCAAAGTAAGAACAGATGGAACGGAAGAGGCCGTTCACAATCAAAAGGTAGGCGAGGGCAAAGTCGAGGTGGCAAGAATGGCGATCGGAAGAAGAATCTCCGATGCTATAACTGCCAGGGTATGGGAAACTTTGCTTATGAGTGTAAGCATAAGCAGCCGAAGAAAGCGAACGGCAAAGATCAAGCGGCGAATGTTGCCAGCCACGAGGATTCAGGTGATTGTTAGCTTGCCATATAGAGCAATCTATACTCGTGGATTCTAGACTCTGGGGTATCATTTAACACGATCGCTCACAAGAATTACAATGCGGGTAATTTCAAACGGTTCGATATGGAAGCTGACGAAGGTGATGCATGTCCCGATGTTGACAAATAATCTGATCTCAGTTGGTCAGCTCGACGCGGAGTGATTCGACCTAGAAACTGTCATTTTCAGGCATTAATTATAGCATTAAATCCAACTTCACATTGTGTAAATAGGTGTTTTTATGCCAATTTACTATCCTAATGTGTTTCGGAGTCGTTTATGTATTTATATGTGAAAATTGCTTTTTTAGGGGAAAATATGTGAAGAAATCAAATGAAAGGACTCGACACAAGTTGAAGGAGCTAAAGGGCCTAAAAGAAGACAATAATAAATTTATATTCGGTCAACTATGCTAGAATTGGGGAGCAAGGAATAAATCTAACCAAAAAGGAAATAAATTCAGTTTTCCGCCAGATGATTCAAATCAAGACTGCTTATTCGAATAAGAAGATCTTCCGCCGCCATAAATCAATGACGTGTCGCAATTTTATTGGCTAAACAGTGCCTTATTCGAATAAGACCTTATTCGATTAAGCGAATTTTAGGAATTCGGTTCTCGAATTTTTCTGAGCTGAACACTATAAATACTAGTTGTTTTGTTGTAATTTTTAAGGCTCTGCCTCCGGGCAGAAACCCGTAATTCAATATAATCTCTCTTTAATTATTATCTTTCTTTCTTTTATGTTATGTCTTCCCATTACGATACCTCACCCTTATGAGCATCGTTCCTTCTTCTTTTACTAAGAATCATGGTGGTTTGTTCTCTCTAAACTCCGCCTACTAGGTAATATCCTTCTATCCTTATTCTCATTTTATTTAATCGTGTATATTTATCTTTATGCTTCTTATTATTGCTTTAGCATAGATTTTATCTTTGAGAATAATGAAAAGTAGGGATTGATAACCCTTATTGATGAACTGTTCTTGTTTATTTAGTTTAGATTAAACGACAATATCGCGAGCTTTATCATTATAAAAAAACTAGAAAAACTTGTGTTTAAACATATTTTAATTGTTTTGCATAATCTCATGGGGAACTAGTACTTGCTACGATTATAAATTTTATTACTACGATTGGCCCTAGTGCTCCTACTAGGAAAAAAAGGCTTTATTTTTAATAAACACGATTTTAAGCCGATCACGGAGGGACACTCTATTTCGTTCGGCGAAGGAGCTTGAAAAGTTTCACGAGGAGCTATGGTTATAGCCCAAGAGAGCAAGGTCAGTACACTGTACATGACGACCGATGATGAGCATACTATTGCGGCAGCTGAGTCAACGGTTGGGTCACATGAGTAAGGAATAAAGGTGTTAGCGAAAGACAGAAAACTTCCAGGTTTGAAGTCCGTCAACCTTGATAATCGATGCCGATGCCGACTGGGCTAGTACAATTGATGATCGAAAGTCTACATCTGGGTATTGTACATTATTATGGGGCAACCTTGTGACTTGGCGCAGCAAGAAACAATCCGTAGTTGCAATAAGTAGTGCGGAAGCCGAATATAGAGCTATGGCCCACAGATTGTGTGAAGTTATTTGGATTAAAAGATTGATGGAAGATTTGATGATCAAATATCAAGGACCTATTCATTTATATTGCGATAATAATCAACCATCAGTATTGCTCATAATCCCATGCATCATGATAGAACAAAACATGTGGAGGTAGATCAAAATTTTATCAAAGAGAAGCTTGATGGAGGAATTATAAATATTAAATATGTTTCTACAACTCAACAACTTCTGATATTCTCACTAAAAGCCTAACAGAGCAAGCATTTAATTTTCTTGTGAACAAGCTTGGACTTCTCAACATCTACAGCCAAGCTTGAGGGGGAGTGTTGGCATATAAAATCAATTAAGATATCATAGGAATATTATAGTAGCATATCAAATAAGAAATGATTTGATTTAGAAGATAAGATATGATAGTTGTTATGTCATAGGTCTATCTTTTCGCCTATATATATTGTACTAAACAAGTTATGTAAATACACAACAATAGTATTATCTTACTCTATATTCTTGATAGTTTTATACATTGACGGACTTCTACATGGTATCAGAGCACGCCATCGAAAGGGAAGCCAAGTTATAAGTATGATGGGCCACCTCCACCCGGTTTGTTGATTGCACTCGTTGGACTTCTCAGAAATTGACCAACTCACGAGTGAGGGGGGTGTTGGAATTGTCCCACATCACTTGAACATTTTCAAACCCAAGTATTAATATATCCCCCTCTCATTCCTTACTAATATGCCTTTTAGTGGGGAATTGATGGGGGACAAATACTTTCTACAAGATTATCTCCGAGGTTTTGGCTAATAGAATTAAAGCCGTGCTCCCCATGCTCATTGATAAATCTCAATCAACTTTTATTAAAGGGTGACAAATTAGTGACAGTGTTTTCTTGTCTCAGGAACTTCTTAGAGGGTATCATAATAAAACCTCTACTCCTAGATGTACCCTCAAAGTGGTTCTCCAAAAAGCCTATGGTAATGTTAATTGGGAATTTGTGCTTGATATGCTCACTCACATGAATTTTCCTAGTAACCTTGTGAATTGGATTCGAGCCTGTATGACAAGCCCTATGTACTCTATTGTTGTTAATGGAGAGATGAATGGTTTTTTCAAAGGAATGATGGGGTGGAGACAAGGTGATCCTATGTCACCCTAGCTCTTTACCATTTGTTATGGCAGCACTTTCTGGTATTCTGCATAAACAAACCTCCAAGACTAGCTGAGTACCATTGGAAATGTAAGAAGAATAATATTACTAATCTCTGCTTTGCAGATGATCTTATGATTTTCTGTAAGACAGACCCTACAGTCAGTCAAGCTTATCAAAGAAGGTATTGATATTTTCACTAGCCTCTCTGGTCTTAAGCCTAATATTAATAAAAGTTCTGTTTTCATAGCTGGGGCTAGTGATGGTGTAAAGAGGAGTATTATTGAGTATTTGGGCTTTGAAGAGGGTGTCCTACCAATGCGTTATCTTGGGGTCCCACTTATAACTACCAGGCTCACTGCAAAAGACTGCAAACCTCTTATTGATAAAATGATTGCAAAAACTAAAGCTTGGGCTCACAGGAAAATGGCTTTTGCTGGGACGTTACAACTGGTCAAGAGTGTTCTTCTTGCTATTCAAGGGTACTGGGCAAGTATTTTCATTCTGCCTAAGGCTATTATTGAGGAAATCCATCAAGTTATTAGAAGGTTCCTATGGTCTGGGGATGATTTGAAAGCTACAGGGGCTAAAGTGAAGTGGGAAGATGTCTGTAAACCTGTTAAAGAAGGAGGTTTGGGTATTAAAGAAGTAAGTCTATGGATCAAAGCCTCGATCTTGAAACATGTGTGGATTCTAGCACATTTTCCTATTGATAATGATCCACTCTGGGTTAAATGGACAAGGGATAACCTTATCAGAGATAAGAATTTTTGGCATGTAAAAGCCCCTGGTTATGCTTCTTGGGTATGGAGGAAGATTTTAGAGTTGAGACCTATGGCTGAAGAAATGATTATCTACAAGATGGGAAATGGTAAGAGCATTGACCTTTGGTTGGATAAATGGCTAGAGAAAGGAAATATCATTAGCTTCAGGGGTATGAGACCAATACATGACTCTGGGCTAGGCTTACAAGCTAAGGTTTGTAACATTATTGCTAATAAGGAGTGGAACTGGTTCCCTTCTTTGGAAGGAATGCTCCTTAAAGAAGAAACGAACAGCTTAGGAAAACCTAATCCAGAGGTGGAGGATAGAGTGATTTTGGAAGGCTTCTATAAATGGCAAATTTACTATCACCAGTACCTATGAATACATGAGGGTCAAAAATAGTGTGGTTCACTGGCACAGATTCGTATTTTTTAAAGGACAAATTCCAAGATTTGGTACCAATTTGTGGATCTGTTAAAAGGAGACATTACACAAGAGATAGGGTGGCCAACTTTGCAAATATTAATGATACTAAGTGTCTTATGCAATCACAAAGAGGAGACCATCAACCATTTGTTCTTTGAATGTGACTATTCAAAGAAGATTATTTCAATATTTTAATTCTATGCTTAACCTTAAGTGTGGGTATCTTAAATGGAATGTGGTCTTTAATTGGTGTACTCTCCAAGGAATTTCAAAGTGCATGACAATAAGCTGAAACCTCTAGAAGAGGTCATTAATCAGGTGGATTTTGTCTTTAAAACCTCTCTGGACGCACAATACTGAGTATATACATGAGATTCTTCTCATTTAAGTCTTGTGAGTTTTCAACTTTTGGAAGGTTGTGTCACATGTTTGAGTGAGTTTTCAAGGGGTGGCCTTTTATTTAGAATATGAATAGCTTCTCCTATTTATATTACCTTCTCTGTACCCCTCCCCTCATTCATCTCATTACCACCTATCTCTCTATAATGGATGATACTCAGTACATACAAGGCAATATTGATTACATCTACAACTTAGCGGATAAGGCTAAAAACAAAGTTGTAGAACTAAGATCCAAAGGCCCCCATGCTGCTTGTCAGCCTGATCTGTTCATTGAGAAGCTTAGAGTAGAGGTATGCTGATCAGAAAATCAACTCCATTGAAGAGGAGGTTGGGAAGTTGTGTGTAGACTACAATAAGAGGATGATTGAGATTTGATGAGGTGTACAAAAGAACCTCTGATATTATGGGCAAGGGGCAAAAGGTGCAGGAGCTAGTGTTTGATGCTGCTGCCATGATTCCTTTACAGATGGTCAAACCTGAGTCTAGTGGTGTGAGCCTGATTTCTAGTGATTCTGACGATTCTGTTGTGGAGATCAATAAACGAGAATTCAAGAAGGGTATGGGTAAGTCTCAGAAAGCTTAAAGTGCATATGCAGCTAATGCAAAGAAAGGGACAAAGAAGACTTGAAGATTGAGAAGACTGTTATGAAGAGTTAAAGAGCCTGTTTATGCTTATTTTCTTTCTTCATTTCAGTATGTGCTAGCTTGTGTGACGTTTAATAAGTTGTAATAATGTGTAGGCCTTCGTGCCATGATAAACAGTGTGCTATTGTTTGTGTGATTGCTATGGCATTCTACGATGTCTATGGAGTATAACTTATATTGTACTTCGCTATGTATGGGTTTTTTCACCACTGTTTTGTCCATACACCATAGGGAGGTTTCACTAGCCTTCCTCTAGCTCGCAAATAGATGGTTTTTCTCACTACATATTAAGTATGATATAGAATTTACTTCTATTTCAGGCCCATAGTTTTGTTTTCTTTGTTTCAGAGTTTTTGAGATACTGTACTTTAAAGTTGTAATATGGGTTAGGTACCCCTTTTGTGTTAATATATATACTTACCAAAAAAAAAAATCAATAACAAAATATGTCCTATATGTATATAAATAAACTAGAACCACAGGTAGTATACGGTTTTAATACCTGGTAGCACAAGGTTGGGGAAAAAGTACAGGCAAATTGATGTCCACGGACTTATTCTTTTAGGGGGTGTTGAGTTTTAAAGACTTTGAAGTGATCCAGATTGCAGTATTAAGGGTTATAAGTTTAGAATTTTGGTTACCCTTAGAATTGAAGTATTTAACAAACCAAATTCACCTTTAACGAGAAATAAAAACTGAGAAGAAACTTCCCATGTCCCACGATTCTGCTAGTTTAACAAAAACAAAAACAAAAGACAAGCTTGGGGGTAGCTAGGTCAGAAAAGTTATAAACAAAAAGCTATCCCCACGTAGAATTTGAACCTACAACCAGTCAGTTAACAACTGACCGCTATGCCATTGAGATACTGAGGAAAAACCAAGGACTTAAGTTAGAGACTCGTTCTTTGGATCATTCTATGACAAAACAAAGGATTGTTTAACCCAAAAACAATTTATGATAGTATAGCAAACAGTAATCATAACCACTAGTTAATTTATTGGGTTGAGGATTTCAGCATTTTATATTCTCGTTTCTGCAACTCATATTGTTTCTTAAATCAGTGGATCAATTTTAACATCTAAACATTCCACAAACATATCAAGAAAAGAGCTTTGCAATAAATATTCAGAAAAAGAAACATACTGCAGCAAAAACGTAGAAGGAAAGCATCAAACACGCTAACCTGATTTATTATCCCTTGTTTGGGGAGGGAGATTGCTTAAATAGGAGCCCAGAAAAACTCAGATGGGGTGTTTACCTGCAACATGGTTCGGCTCAAATGGGGTACAAGTCCTACCTCGGCTCCTTCAGAAAGAATGAGTATGAAGTCTAAGTCATGAGAGAAAAATTTAATACTAACTGAAAAATTAGAAAAAAAGTATCATCATAAATAGATACAACAACAGCACGAGCTTATTCATCAACTTTAATGGCCCGTTTTGATGCTAGTATCTAATGCACTAAAATATAAGGAATTGGGATCGAATAAAAGCAACGCAAACTTAGTAAAGAATCTTGAAGTCCGTTTGTAACCCTTTTCTTATTCTGTTTTGCTGGAATACATGTCTCCAACTGTGTTTTACTAGCAACGAGGACTCTTTTTTGATGAATAAAATATTAGAACTTGACATGCATGTAAAGTTAGTCTAAAGATACAAAATGTGGGAATATTTCCCTGACGATCTCTCCCCGTCACATATATAACCTGAATAGTACATACACCCAATATGGATATAAGAGGTTACACATTTCAAGAAATGGAGTCGAGTGACAATATAAGACACGTAGCAAGAAGAGATCTAAACCTACGTATTGTGTGCTAGATGTGTAACTTCTAATTTCTATTGCCCTATCAGCTTCTTCAAAGTAGTATATGTTACGAAGCAACATCATGCAGCCAATTCTATGTTTTAAAGTGGCAATGCTCAGAGGGAGATGTATTTACAGTTCGTCTATGTCAAGTTCTTATCATAAAATAACGGCTCTATACAAAAGAGATGCATGCATGAATATTTGAAGCATTCAAACGGTAAACGTATAACTTTCCAACATAACATAAGCACAAGCAGAAGTCATATTCTCCGGTATCTCTTATCAAAGTTGACCTTGGTTTCCAAGTAATTAGAAAGGAGATAGAGAGAAGCTCTTCTGCCATGAGCTAGAAGGGGACAAACATACGCAGCTTTACAAAAGATGGATCGTATTTACCTCCAGGTTCTGCATGTTTTCCTTTCACCAAACAAAACAACAATTATTAGAGACCATTGAAACCAAAGACAGAAGAGGGTTATTACGGGTGCCAACTAATATTTTGTTTAAGTTGTAAAAGCACACATAACTTCATAACTAGAGACCACTGAGACCAATTCTGACGAATAATATTTTATGTTGAACTCACAACATCACAATTGAGGTTGAGTTGAAGTGACACATAAGAAAATTGTTATGTCAGAAATTTAATACTTCTAGTACACATACAAAGTGATGAAAGGAAGAAATAATCACTACATGAAGTGGTTAAACAAATTAACAGCATTCAAATTATATCATCCACCAGGAGAAGAAAGTGAATTTAAGAAAAAATAAATCAGGTTACCTAGTGACGTCACTACCATATAACTCAAAAGGATGTTTAGTGGCTAGCGCTGATAGAATTTTTAAAAAGAATGACTCACAACTAGGACCTGCAGATAATACTCTGCAATTAAAGGTTGTGTAAGTGACTTTACGCAGTGAACATTTTTAGCACGGTTATATAATATTAGACAGCAATGAGATCAAATTTAATTTTCAACAGCCAGTCATCTTATACAACTTGCACTCATTCACCTGTGATTGAAACATACCCGTATTCCGGATATCTCCGGTTGGGAAACTTCACCAGTCAGGAAATCAAGAGTTCCATGACTACAAAAATTGTGTAAAGTAAAAAAAAAATCAACGGTGATGTGGGGATAATATTCCGAATATTATAAAAAGCGATAAGTCAAATTTTCAGTCCATAAAATTTCAAGTAAATAAACTTCTATAAAAAAACAGCATCTAGAGAGACAGAGAGAGGTAAGAGGCAAAATACTGGAGGGAGAATCACATTTCTATTTCTGTTTCCACGTTAGAAGTAAGACAGTGTTATAAGTTTAAAGATCGTACAGAAAAAACCCAGCGGAACTTTTAATGGAAGCAAATTTTCTCTTCGGATTTAAGAAAACTACATAAGAATTCCAAGGATCCAATTTACTTTTCTAGGCTTCTTTTCAAAAACGCAGGTGATTTAGATACAAATGTTAGCTATATCTGAAAAAGACGATGCACTTAGGTATTATGGTTTATTGCTTCATTCGTGACTCTAATTTAAAAATCAAGTGATCCAATAATGCATCAGTCACACACGTACGGACTACCGGATTTTCATTTGGCATCTACTAATTAAAAAACTGGAACCACACCGCCAAAAGAAAGTGAAAGCCGTCATTGTTGAAATAATAAATTGTTTGGTTCAATGTTTACTTTAATGCCATGAACCTTTCGGATACATGCATAGACCTTTGATATGGATGCATGAATAAGTTGTCTTTTGATTTTTCTAGAATAAATGTTGATAACTCAAGACCTTTGATGTTCTCTTGAGTTTAGTATAAATAGGTGCTCTACTTCCATTTGTAAGTACACCAAAATTTAGTTTGAGTTTGATATTATAAGAGTTCTTTCCCTCTCTATATTTTGCGTTGTCATTTTATGTGAGTGAGTGGTCGTTTCGACCCAACAGTGGTATCAGAGCTTGAAAGATCGTAGCGGTCATGGAAGCCATGGAATTTGTATGCGAGAAGTTGATGTACTCGAATTACAAAAGATTGAGTACAATCATAAAGTCTTATCTCGGAGGATGTGATTTGTGGGACGTGGTGGACGAAACACAACAAGATGGCCTAAGCAAAAAAGTCCGAGAAATTAAGGAGAAGAGAGCATTTTTCATCTTAGAAAGATCCATACATCCAAAAATTTGGGAGGAGATAGAAAATCAAAAGTCTCCGAGTGATGTTTGGAAAATGCTCAAGGTGGTCGTCTCAAACAAAAGAGATGTGACTTTACCCAAAGAGTATTGGGTGGAATGTTTTGAAAGAGATGAGTTTTCTATGAAAGAGTGTGAAAATGAAGAAAGTGAGCAAAATTCGAATTTGTGCGAAAATGATGAAGGTAAAGAGGTGGATAGTAAAATTTGTGAAAATAAAGAAGATGGAAAAATGGTTGGTGAAGGCGAAGAGAAGAGTCTATAAATGGGGAAGAAGATAAGCGAGATGATAATAAGTTAAAAAAATACCGAATGTGAAGGAGATGCGCAAAATGCATCCAAGGTAAGTATGCTTTTACAAGAGTCGTATCAAAATGAGTTGAAAGAAAAAAGAGAAGAAACTTGTAAAAGTAATAACTTTTATGATAAAAGATTGTTTATTTTAAAGGATAAAGAGAATGATCAAGTTGAAAATATAGTTTTGTTTGATAAAGAAATTAAAAAATCAAACGAATATTGTGGAGAAAAAGTTTGGTCTAATGAGAAACTCAATTTAATGAATGAAATATTTGAGAATAAACTCCTATTTAAAAAAGAGGAGTTAAATTTTGAAAGAAATGCAAATTTAGAAATATATTTTCAAATAAAAAATGAGAGTGAAAAATATTATCTTTTTATGGAAAATGATGTCGAGATGAGTGTTTACAAGGTTAAATTTGATAATAACACTATATTGAGTTTTGAAAACAAACGATAAATGAGGAAGGAAAACACTTTAGTTTAGAGAATTGGTGTTTCGACACCGGATGGATTGATATAGTTCAATATTTTGATATAAATGAGAATAAATTTGAGAAATTTCAAAATGGAGTGAAAGTAAAATTTAGAGAAGTGAACGGAAAAAACAAAGTTATGAAGATTGTGAATTGTGAAAACTCAGTTAAATTAATGAAATGGTACGAAAAGTGTTATACGTCGGCCGAAATGTGCATGGAAAGTGTCGTTTTCGAAGGAGACGCGATTGAAGCAAAGACACGTTGCGAATTATGCCAAAAAAAAAAAAAAAAAAAGGAAATTAAAGTGAAGTATGCAAAGTCACAAGACCAAGTGGTGGATATTTTTACGAAGGCGTTAAAGTATGAAGACTTTCGAAGATTGAGAAGTTCACTCGGAATTGCCAAACAAGTTTAAGGGGGAGTGTTGAAATAATAAATTGTTTGGTTCAATGTTTACTTTAATGCCATGAACCTTTCGGATACATACATAGACCTTTGATATGGATGCATGAATAAGTTATCTTTTGATTTTTCTAGAATAAATGTTGATAACTCAAGACCTTTGATGTTCTCTTGAGTTTAGTATAAATAGGTGCTCTACTTCCATTTGTAAGTACACCAAAATTTAGTTTGAGTTTGATATTATAAGAGTTCTTTCCCTCTATATTTTGCGTTGTCATTTTATGTGAGTGAGTGGTCGTTTCGACCCAACAGTCATGGTTTGAGTAGCATAAACTAAATTGGTGAGAGAAAATAAAGGTCCAAGCACGTTACCTTTCAGCCTATGTATTCCCCGCAAAATCAAGACCAATCATAATGCTTTCATGGTTTGAGTGGCATAAACTAAATTGGTGAGAGAAAATAAAGGTCCAAGCACGTTAACTTTCAGCCTATGTATTCCCCGCAAAACCAAGACTAATCATAATGCTTTCATGTACTTCATTGACTACTCTACAAAGAGCAAAAATAAAAAATATAGGCCCGCAAACTACTATTCTCCACGTTCTTTATTCCTTAAAATAATTAATTTAAACCCTGCTGTTCCTGCAAATATACTAAGAGACAGTTCTTTAAAAATGCAACCCCGCAGATGCAGCAAATATTGAACAAGTAATTCGTACAACTAGGGTCATATTAGAAAGTAAAAGGCTAAAAAGCGATGGGTACAAGATATAAAAATGGATATTAAGTTATTTAATTTAAAGTTGTACACTTCTCTTTTATAACATTTCAAATAAAATTTATGTATATTTGTCTAGACACATTCCAACCGGAAAAAATATTTTATTATAAACAAATTTGTCATTTCTTTCCTTTTCTATCCAATGCTAATTCATGTACATATATATATACATATCACACTAAATCATTCAAATTATGTTAATTCCGTTCTAATAAACATTTCAGGCAGATAATGGGCATGTACACATACAAGTAAGAAAAACGACTTGTATAAAGACAAATGCACTTACCAATATCGGTTATCTCTTCAATTGGGTTAAAGTGTCTATTCCCAGCTTTTTCGTCCCTGTGATTACTTAGCTTGATTCCCACAATCTCCGACATTTCTTACATCCCCACTCTATGTAGATCTGGAAGTTTCTAAGAGGTAAATAAACCAAGGATGTACAATGTATAACGCACATTAACTTAAGAATAAGCTGAATAAGACCAACATGCAAGCAAAAGGAGAACAAAACGTCTGCTCAATTCTTACTCTTCTCTTTTCACATACCTTCTATCTTATTCTCTTATACCCTAAAATATGGAGACTATGAAAGCATAACAAAAAACAGCATGGAGGGACGAAGGGGAGATGGAGAAGATGCATTAGATTGAGATGAGAAAGCATATGTAAGAAATTAGTGTAAGAGAAAATTGCAGGCAAGTAAAACAATGACTAGACTATTATTTGACACAGTATAAAATTCTACCATGAGCAACCGATGAAAATAAGAGAATAAATGATTAGGTTATAAAAAGTGATACAAGGTTCGGTTAAGACGGCATGCAATCGGGACTCTAAATGAAAGATGTAGGTTTATTGATTCAATGGAAGTATGGGTTCTAGAACTTAGGCATTAGAACATCAAATATTTGAAAGTATTCTGATACCAAATAATAATAAAAAAATAAAACTGAAGGACAAACAAGCCCTAGTAGTACAAGAAGGATGATTTCCCGGGGTGGGAGATGAACTTACTTAGCCGATCCCTTAGGCAACTACACAATCTACAAGTAGAACAGCATATAAGGAAACGAGGATGAAAGGCATTTTTTTTTTCCGGTTAGTAGGATGAAAGGCATATATACCAGAATTCTATAAATGAAAGCAATTATTACAGTAACATGAGGATCCGAATCCTGAACCTTCTCTATCTCATCAGAAACAAGTGGGTTGTCTCTCAACCTTAAGAGTAAGCATAAAGAAACCATGTCCAGATGTTATATAAAAAAAAATCTCATCCACACCTAAGTGACTAAAAAAAGATTGAAAAATAGAGACATGGTAGGGACATGACAGAGTGCAAGACAATTTCCACCCTTTGACTCCCATCGTCCCCCAAAAATGAAATTTAATAGGTAAACATCCAGAATTAATCAAACAATTTCAACACAGGTTTTGAAATAAAGTTGCACTCAGATTTATCATGAGAGATAATGAAACATTTGGTAAAATGGGAGGTTGTGAAATAGGTATTTTGATTCGAACAAACTACAAATTTCCATACACGTGAAAATCAAATACTTCACTCCATGCAAGTTTAAAAAGATCACCCATTAACAAGTAATTAACAAAAATTCAAATCTTAATAAATTTATTGTTTGGTTTTTAAATATACAAACAAAAACACCCAAATTAACACAAATCGTGTTAGTTGATACATTAACAATTAACACTTTACCTTTTCAATGTGTTCCTCATTAACTTTATAAATTCATAAACGCAACAGAAGGTAGTGATTATAAAAATAACAAACCTGAAAGATCTTAAATGTATGATGTAATAATGTTTATAGAGAATGAAGGAATGCAGTTTTTGTCAACTGAACTCAAAACGTAATCAACTTAACACTGAATCAAGAAAGTTTTGAGAGAAGGAAAGTAAGCATAGGTAACATTTGTTAGGAAATAGAAGTCAGTTTCCAATAGCCCACCAAAACACGAAATAAGGTATCAAGTGAGTTTACAAAAAGAATTCAGATATGAAGGATAAATGATTTTAAGATAGCGGCACTGGAAGGCATCGGATGGCTCCATCCTTAGAGATTTTTGAACTGTATGAACTAAAATAAACTTTAGAAAGAAGAAAAGAAAATAGGTAACAACTTGTTGGAAAAGAGAAATCAATTTATGTTTGCCCACCAAAAGGCGAAATAAGGTATTCAGTAATTTAACAATATTAAAGTTGAATACAAAGGATATACGGTCTAAAGATAGTGGAGAAAGGTGGATGCTCCGTCTTTAAAGACTTGAATAATATGAACTTAATTTCAGCAAGAAACATTTCTAAGGGAAATAATGAAATGAAATAAACATAGAAAATACATTTTTTAAAAAGTTGGTTATTGGGCTCTATTTGGCCTATCCATTATAACTGTAAGAAAATCAGTACTAAGTTCTCAAATATAGTTGACCTACCTCTCATAACTGGAAAAAATATACTCACTTCTCTTAGTTGATTCTAAAAGAGATTATATTAGGTGACAATGCCAAAAGACTGAGAAGTGAGAAGTCATAGACAAACAAACACAAGATGTGATGAAACAACTGACTTACCTAAAATAAGCAACAATAATAATAGGTAGAGCACAAGTCTGGATAATCAGTGTCCAGCAACCCATCACCAATCCTATTACTGATAAGTAAATAAAAAAGGAACAGACCATAACTATAAAAAGATAAAAACGTGATAATTTGACTAGCAAGTATAATCAAATAATTTCTAATATTCAGAATCTTGCAATGCAAAACAGAATGTTATCTACTAACAAAATGTTATCTACTAATCTATGCTTCACCAATGCAAAACACCAACATTTCTATTTTCTACTAACACAATGTTATCTAAAAAAATAGTTTTCTAAATGAAAATCAAGAATCACACAGAAAACTACACATACCACAACTAAAAACACTATCGGGTCCTGATCAGCCACGTATGTGTACCAGGTGAAATATAATAATTGAAAGCTTGTTTTTCAAGTGCATCAAAACATCATAGCTAAGAAACAAGAACACAAACTTATCAGATATCAAACAAAAACAAGTTTCAGAATAAAATCTCATGCATCAGTCATCTCTGCTTTTATGGGACAATAAAGAGCAATGACCAGGGCATTTGTACTAAATTCATCAATAAATGAGCAACTTTAGCTGATAATAACATAAGTGATCAACTGATAACAACTGATTCACTCATTTGTTCTTTGCCTACATGACGATCATTTGGACTACCAGCTACAAACTGTAAAGAATCTTACCGAGTATAAGTTTTCATGTAAAAAATACAAAATAAAATTAAAAATCTGTTTAAAGCATCATTTTTAAAAAGATATGGTTCGGACTTACAAGAACACCTGTCGTATCATTCGATTCCCTTTAGATTTTTATCAAATTGTATCATTTGCCAGATCCTGAAAAAGAAAAGATAAGAAAAATATGAATACACGAGCGATTATACAACTTAATGTAGACTACTGTGCAGATTCTTGCAATCCTTTCTTGTACAAACTGCAGAAAATAACCAGAAATTTGTTTAACCCATCGATAGATAGAGATATGAACATGCTTATCGGCTTGCTTCGTCCTCCAGACTTTTTTGGAACACGTCTGCCCCTTACAAAAAATATATATTGCTGCATTTAATTATATAGAATTTTAAAAATACAAGACATGTAAAACAATCACTAAAAATTTGACCAAACTAAGCAAAAAGGGGTAAAATTGGATCTCAATTTGACCAATACAATTATCAAATCTAGCATAATAAAACAATCAATTAAAAATTATGCTTAAATATTAGAATCCATATTCCTTTACCATTAAAAGGCCTCATAATGGTAAGGATGGAAACTATTTATAAACCACAGACTTGATCGATATTACATCGATGTGGTATAATATAACTCTAACACTCCCCCTCGCTCGTGGCCCGACATTTCAAGGGTCCAACGAGCGGATATAATAAACGGGTGGAGGTGAAGCCCAACATCGATGACCCACTCTGATACCATATTAGAATCCATATTCCTTTACCATTAAAAGGCCTCATAATGGTAAGGATGGATATATCTTTATAAACCACATGCTCGATTATTATCTAGACGATGGGGTAATTACTCTTAACATTAAATTTATATCTCCTATGATGAGGGCTACCCCTAATGCAAAAAATTAGCATACAGAAAGGCACTTCATGCAAAAGTATAGATCTTATAAAAGCTTAAGCACATGACAAACAGTTAATCACCAATTGAGAACCTTTGTGAGACACAGAGTACGTAATTAATATTAAAGACTACCATACGTCCCAAGGACAAAAATACTTTATGCGATAAGGTACATCAATATTGGACATTATAAAGAGCATATAAATATTTTACCTTTTAGTGTTGTTGTAGCTACGATCCTACAACAATTTTCTTATTAAATAAACAAGGTGTCAAAAATAAGTTGTAAGATATACAAAGTAATAAACCACACTATGAGTATGGATATTTACCACCAGAGTAAAAGTGGCCAAAGAAAGTGAGGACATCTGGCATGAAAATGAGGATTAGATATCTTCTATCAAGAATGGTACTTTTCGCCACTATCCAACCAAAAACCTATATAATTAGAAGTAAAACTTATGAATGCCTTTCAGACGAAAGCCTGACAATGTACTTACAAAAAAAATTATGGAGACTCGAGCAAACTCAATTGCACACCTTAATCTGTACATCCATTAGGGACTGCATTCTGAAATTTTTGGTTCATATCATATAGCATTTAAACATCCAGTTCCAAATATCATGTGTCAAATTTATCGAACTTAAAAAATAAAGTAATCAAAATCTCATGCACTTGCATTGGTTATTACCATCTCAGCCATTTCTATCCATAGCTCTAAATTAGAAAACTAAACCAATTCAGACACAACAATTAAATGTTTTAATGATATAAGATAACATAGTGCCAACTATGTAAAGAATAAAGATGTGGAAGCTTTGTGTGTGTATACTATTTAAATGTTGTTCTTTGGTAAACCACAAGCACCAACTGAAATACCTTCCAAATAAGAACATAACAATGAATACACCATATATTCAACTTGTGTAACGTCTAATATCCAACAAACTTCACTGCAAATCAAGTTCATGATTAACCTTTTCAACATTATTTCAGTTATCATACTTAAGAGTTTAATCTTTGATAATACCAAACATGCATGAAGATGTAAAAATAATGTCATTTATTTCTGTGAGAAGATGGACGTCAATTTACAGAACTTTTTGCCCTATGTTATTCTGAACTAAGTCATGTCAAAAGAGATGAAAGCGGAAAAGCACCAAAAAGCTACAAACACATAGCTATACCAAATCAATTCCCAAATCCAATATTAGAAAACCCTCTGTGGTTGTTTATCATGATTTTACATGGAAATTACCATACAAAGGAAATAACCGTTCAATAATGACATGTATAAAACCATCACTAGAGTAGTTTCCTCATGTTAAAGTTTGGGCATTTCAAAAAATACGTGACAGACCATTAAGATTTCAACTTTCTGAGCAAAAGGGTAATGGGCCAAGATAACTCATGTATTACAGTACAGTTCTGCAAATCTGAAGCAACGTTGTTTTGGCAAGGCAGCCTGGCAGCCTCATTATGTTTTCCTGTTTAAATTTAAGCCATGTATATAGAACCAATTCTACAAAACAATTAAGGAAGAACGAATGCCAAATAAATTGTTCCTCTGCATGACTATCACAAAAAGGATTAGTTCTATGCTGATCTGATACCGAATCCAGCCATGTTGTCTTCCTTCCAAGCAAAAAATCTAAATAAAATAGAAGTATGAGTCGCATGTTTTTATATGCAAAAGCTTGGCATTAAAGGAAAAACACTCGCCGATATAGCGAACTCAATTAAAGAAAATCTATCTTGTCACTCCTATTGAAAGAGAAACAAAAATGAAATCACAAACAAGAGTAGGTCTTTTACGTGTGTCACAAATCATCCGAATGAAAGAGTTATTAGAAAGGTAAGGGGTTCCTTCAAGATATAGAGATTGTGACAAAGATGAAAGAAACAAGTACCTAAAGGATCTGGTTCTATAACAGAAATGGTTAGAGAAGTAACAGAAAAACTCAAGGGAAAAAGAATCCAAAAAGATGAAAGATGAAAACTATCAGACGAAAAATGAGGGGGGAAAAGTATGACATCAATGAGGAAATAAGGAAAGCAAAATTGTCAGGAAGTTTTACTTTTCTTAACCATCAAAACGATTACTAACAGACGTTACTTTTACGAGGTTAGGTAATCCTTGATCGCTATAACTTACCAATCTTAAATCAAATTAGAATAAGGAGGATACTCACAACAATCAGCATACGTATGACAGCTATTAAACTCAAACAACGTAGCACAAATTGCGTGAAGAATTCGATTTGTATGTTTCTTGGCATCCTACTAAATTCCTCCTGCCTCGGTGCCTTGGGTATGCTAGACCAGTTCATGGGGAGCTTTCTCTTGTGGACCTCGAAAAAGAATTAAGGAAAAACACGTAAGTGATAATCAAGGAGTAAACTAAAAAAAAAATGCAAGCCTTTTGTAACATATTTTTGTCAACTAAATTCGCACATTAATTATTAACAACTCATCATGTTACTTTTTATCTCACGCTTCGAGTTAAGGCTATACTGGGAGGGAGCCTGATGATTTTGAATCAAAAAGGTATGAAAGGGAAGCCCATAAAAGTAGCTCGCTGTTAAGTACACAATTATAGCGTTATAATAAAAAGAGCAAAGCAGTGCCGCACAACGCTTGCACATTACTGGATTTAAAAAGAACAGACATACTATTATGAACCGTACAACTGATGCACTAATAGACTAGCCCCAAACAAAGTAAATTACAAACAAATAATAAAGAAAAATATGATGCTTCGATCATTAACTAGATATTTCATACACTAATATTTTTATAAACATATTGGATAGGATTAAATGGCTTTTAGTTATCTCTGCATAACTACGAACAGTCGGAGAACATGACAAATTAATGCTCAGCTCAACTTATAGAACAGGTATGTCAAATTAAAACCCATATTAAATCTGACACATCTTAAGATATCCAACTTATTTTATTTGGGTAGATTCATGGATTAGATTAAACTGAAATATAAAACCCAGAACGAGAAGAATAACACATGAATAAACGAAAAGGAAGTCAGCAGAAATCTATCATGTGTCAAATATAGATCTTTTACCGTTTAGTGTTGCTGCAGCTACAATCCTGCAACAATTTCCTTATTAAATAAACTAGCTGTAAAAAATAAGCTGTAAGAGATACAAAGTAACAAACAACCACACTATGAGTATGGATACTTACCTCCAGAGTAAAAGTGGCCAAAGAAAATGAGGACATCTAGCATGAAAATGAGGACGGGATATCTTCTATCAAGAATTGTGCTTTTTGCCATTATCCAATCAAAAACCTAAATAATTAGAAGTAAAACTTATGCATGCCTCTAAGATGAAAGCCCTGACAATGCAATTACAAAAACAATTATGGAGACTCGAGCAAAATCAATTACACACCTTAATCTGTAAATTCATCAGGGACTAGGACGCACACTGCATTCTGAAAATTTTGGTTCATATCATAGCCATTTCAACATACAGTTCCAAATATCATGTGTCAAATTTATCGAACTTAAAAAATAAAGCAATCAAAATTGCATGCACTTGCATTGGGTATTACCATCTCAGCCATTACTATTAATAGCTCTAAATTAGCAAACTAAATCAATTCACACACAACAATTAAATGTTTTAATGATATAAGATAACATAGTGCCAACTATGTAAAGAATAAAGATGTGGAAGCTTTGAGTGTGTATTGTTGTTCTTGGGTAAACCACAAACACCGACTGAAATACCTTCAAAATAAGAACATAACAATGAAGACACCGTATATTCAACTCGTGTAACGTCTAAATATCCCCGAAAATTCACTGCATGAAGAATTTAAGCTTTGATTAATACCACACATGCATGAAGATGTAAAAAGAATGTCATTTATTTCAGTGAGAAGATGGAAGTCAATTTACTGAACTTTTTGCCCTATGTTACTATGAACTAAGACGTGTATAAAACCATCACTAGAGTAGTTTCCTCATGCTAAAGTACGGGCATTTCAAAAGTATGTGACATGCCATTAAGATTTCAACTATCTGAGCAAAAGGGTAATGGGCAAAAAGAAAACTTATGCCTTACAGTACGGTTCAACAAATCTGAAGCAACGTTGTTTGGCAAGGCAGCCTGGCAACCACATTATGTTTCCCTGTGTAAATTTAAGCCACGTGTATAAACCAATTCTACAAAGCAATTAAACAAGATGGAAAGTGTACCTCTGGCATGAATATCACAAAAGGATTGGTAATGTGCTGATCTGATGATGAATCCGGCCATGTCTTCCTCATTACAAACAAGAGTCTAAATAAAATAGAATTATAAGTTGCATGTTTTCAGATGCAAAGCTTGGCATTAGACTATAAAGAAAGCACTCACCAATCTAGCGAACTCATTTAAAGAAATTTCTCGTCATTCCTATTGAAAGGGAAAATAAATAAATAGGTCTTTTACGTGTGTCACAAATCATTCATATGAAAGAGCTATTAGAAATGTAGGGGTTTTCTGCACTTGCATTGCGTTTAAACATCTAGATTTTAAAGTTCATGTGTCGAAATAATCAAACTTAAAAAAATAAAGTAATCAAAATTTCATCCACTTATACTGTGTTATTACCATCTCTCCCATTTATACCTGGCTCTAGATTAGCAAACTAAATCAATTCAGAAACAGCAATCTAATGTTTTAATGATATAAGGTAAAATTAACAACTTACTAGCGCCAACTATGTGAAGAATAAAGATGTAGGAGCTTTGAGTGTGTATATACTTTTTAAATGTTGTTCTTGGGTAAACAACAAGCACCAAACTGAAAGACCTTGCAAATAAGAAGTCACTAATGAGAAGAAAAATCAAGAAACAACAAAACAAAGAGGCCACGATATATTCCTAACTCGTTAGGACTAAATATCCAAGAAAATTCACTAGAAATCAAGTTCATGACTAACCTCATCAACATTCTAACAGAAATATTACTTAAAAAGTTTAAAACTGGCATAATACCATACGTGCACCAAACTAAAATACCTTGGCAAATACTAAGTCACTCATAAGCAGAAAATTCAAGAAACAACAAAACAATGAGGCCACCATATATTCCTAACTCGTTAGGTCTAAATATCCAAGAAAATTCACTAGAAATCAAGTTCATGACTAACCTCATCAACATTCTTACAGTAATAATACTTAAAAAGTTTAAACTACCATAATACCACACGTGCACCAAACTAATATACCTTGAAAATAAGAAGTCACTCACAAGAAGAAAAATCAAGAAACAACAAAACAATGAGGCCACCATATATTCCTAACTCGTTAGGTCTAAATATCCAAGAAAATTCACTAGAAATAAAGTTCATGACTAACCTCATCAATATTCTTACATGTAATAATACTTAAAGAGATTAAACTACCATAATACCACACGTGCATGAAAATGTAAAATGATGTCATTTATTTCAGATGAACTGGAAGTCATTTACTAAGCTTTCTACCCTATGTCACTCTGACCAAGTCATATCAAAAGAGCAAAAACAGTAAAAGCACCAAAGAGCTACAAACACATAGCCAAACCTGATTAATTCTCAAATCCAACAACAGAAAACCCTATGTGCTTGTTTATCAGGATTTACATGGAAAGTGCCATACAAAGGAAATAATTGTCCAATATTAACATGTATCAAACCATCACGAGCGTAGTTTCCTCATTCTAAAGTATATGGGAATTTTAAGAAGTATGTGACAACAGATAAGTCATTAAGATTTCAACTTTCTGAGCCAAGGTAATGGGGAACAAAATTATGTCTTACAGTACAGTTTTGCGAGTCTGAAGCATCGTTGTTCGGCAAGTTAGCCTGGCAGCCTCGTTGATGTTCCATGTGTAAATTTAAGTCCCTTATATAAAACCAATTCTAGAAAACAATTAGGGAAGAACGAATGCCAAATAAATTGTACATCTGCATGACTATCACAAAAAGGATTAGTTATATGCTGATCTGATACCGAATCCAGCCATGTTGTCCTCCTTACAAGCAAAAATCTAAATAAAATAGAAGTATGAGTTGCATGTTTTCATATGCAAAAGCTTGGCATTAAAACTATATATAAAGCACTCACCGATGTAGTTTTCATTTGTTCTCGTCCCATCAAAGTTAATTAAGATAATGAGCATGCATAATATGAATGGTTAAAGGAGTAACAGAAAAACTCAAGGGAAAAAGAATCCGAAATGCTGAAAGAAGAAAACTATCACACGAAATATGAGGGGGGAAAAGTATGACAAAAATGAGGAAATAAGGAAGACTAAATTGTCAGGAGGTTTTACTCTTCTTAGCCATCAAAACGATTACCAAAACTTACCAATCTTAAATCAAATTAAAATAAGGAGGATACTCACAACAATCAGCACACGTATGACAGCTATTAAACTCAAACAACGTAACACAAATTGCATGAAGAGGTCGATTTGTATGTTTCCTGGCCTCCTACTAAATTCCTCCTGCCTCGGTGCCTTGGGTATGCTGGACCAGTTCATGGGGAGCTTTCTCTTGTGGACCTCGAAAAAGAATCAAGGAAAAACACGTAAGTGATAATCATGGAGTAAACTCAAAAAATAACTGCAAGCCTTTTGTAACATATTTTTGTCAACTAAATTTGCAGATTAATTATTAACAACTCATCATGTTACTTTTTATCTCACGCTTCGAGTTAAGGCTATACTGGGAGGGAGCCTGGTGATTTTGAATCAAAAAGGTATGAAAGGGGAGCTCATAAGAGTAGCTCGCTGTTAAGTACACAATTATAGCGTTATAATTAAGGGGCAAACCAGTACGCACAAGGCCTGCACATTACTGGGTTTAAGAAGAACATACATACTATTATGAACCGTACAACTGATACACTAATTAATAGACCAGCTCCAAACAAATTAAATTACAAACAAATAATAAAGAAAAATATGATGCTTCAATCATTAACTAGATATTTCATACACTAATATTTTTATAAACATAATGGATAGGATTAAAAGGCTTTTAGTTATCTCTGCATAACTACGAACAGTTGAAGAACATAACAAATTAACGCTCAGCTCAACTTACAGAACAAGTATGTCAAATTAAAACCCATATTAAATCTGACACATCCATCTTAAGATATCCAACTTATTTTATTAGGGTAGATTCATGGATTAGATTAAACTGAAATATAAACCCAAAACGAGAAGAATAATAACATATAAATAAACGAAAAGGAAGTCAGCACAAATCTATCCTATCAAACCAGAACAAACAGGTCTCAAGAAAATATAGTTACGAAATAAGACTAGCACTTGTTTATCAACAAAATTAAAGGCTTTTGCTATCAACAAAACTAGGCATAAATAGGAACAGTCGGAGAAAGGAAAAAAACAGATCATAAAGCAGCACATATGTGAGATTAAAATGAAGACACCATATATTCCTAACTAGTGTAAAGTCTAAACATTCAAGAAAGTTGCTGCAAATCAAGTTCATGACTAACCTTATCAACATTTTTTCAGTTATAATACTTACAGAGCTTAAACTATGGTAATACCACACATGCATGAAGATGTATAAATAATATCATTAATTTCAGTGAGAGGATTGGAAGTCAATTTACTGGACTTTTTGCCCCATATTACTCGAATGTCTGAATCAAGCCATGTCAAAAGAGATGAAAGAAGAAAAGCACCAAAGAGCTACAAACACATAAACCAAATCAATTCCCAAATCCAATAATAGAAAACCCGAGTGGTTGGCTATCATGAATTTACCTGGAAAATACTATACAAAGATAATAATCGTTCAAACTTGACATGTATCGAACCGACGAGAGTAGTTTCCTCATGCTAAAGTATGGGCATTTCAAAAAGTATGTGACAAGCCTTTAAATTAAGATTTCAGCTTTCTTTTAAAGGGTAATGGGCCACAAGAAAACTTATGTATTACAGACTTACAATTACAGTACAGTTCTGCAAGTCTGAAGCAAAGTTGTTCGGCAAGGTAGCCTGACAGCCTCATTATGATTCCCTGTGTAAATTTAAGCAACGTATATAAAAAGCAATACTACAAAGCAATTAAGCAAGAAACAACGCCAAAGAAAGTGTACCTCTGGCAAGAATATCGTAGAAGGATTGGTTAATCTGCTGGTCTGATGCCGGATCCAGCCATGTCTTCCTCATTACGAACAAGAGTCTAAATAACAAAAAAGTATGATTTACATGTTTTCATATTCATATGCAAAGCTTGGCCCTAGAAGAATCAATAGACAGTACGCAAAAAGTTTATAGGGATTTAAGAACCCTGATCTAATTAACACAGGCACAGGCACAGGCACAGGCACAGGCACAGGCACAGGCACAGGCACAGGCACAGGCTCTATCAATCTATTATATGAAAACCAATTCAAATCATTAAAATTCGTAGAGTCCAAAACTGTGAGAAAGTTAGAAGACTAAAGATAAAAAGAACACTGCAAAAGAGAAGAAGAGATACTTTTTTCATATATAATTGAGAGCAGCGTGATACATTTATATATAGCATTGTGTGGTAAAGGAATCACTATAATTAAGGTAATAGATAATATAATATTAATGGAGAGAATCATGGATATTCAAACCATTTAAAATAATATCTCATAAACAATAATATAGCATAAATATATATTCTATATAATATATCAGGAAATCCTCTACTGATCTGGAATATAATCAGTGATTCTTCACACTCCCCCTCAAGCTGGACTAAAAACATTAAATAGTCCCAGCTTGTCGACCATCTTTCCGAATGACGGTTTGGGCAATCCCTTAGTCAACACATCTGCCGTTTGTTGCGATGAAGGCACGTACATAATAGAGATACTTTTGTCTTCAATTTTTTCTTTGATAAAGTGTTTGTCCAGCTCTACGTGCTTTGTTCTATCATGATGAACGGGGTTATGAGAGATGGCAATGGCAGCCTTATTATCGCTGTAGACCTTCATAGGTTTATTTCCAAAAAGTTGTAACTCAGTCATCAATATCTTTAGCCAAAGTAACTCACAAATTCCATGAGCTAACGCTCTAAATTCCGCCTCAGCACTACTTCTAGCTACTACGGGCTGTTTTTTGCTTCTCCAAGTCACTAAATTTCCCCATACAAATGTACAGTAACCTGTTGTTGACCTCCTATCAACTACCGATCCTGCCCAATCTGCATCCGTAAATGCCTCGATACCCCTATTTTCATTCCTTTTGAAGAATATTCCCAAGCCTGCAGTCCCTTTGAGGTACCTCAGAATTTGATACATAGCTTCCATATGTTTTTCAGAAGGATAGTGCATAAATTGGCTAACTAAACTAACAGCGAAAGCAATGTCCGGTCTAGTGTGAGATAAATAAATAAGCCTCCCGACTAGCCGTTGATATCGAGATTTATCTACTGGTGTACTTTCTTGATGCTCGCCTAGCTTCAAATTAGGATTTATAGGTGTATCTATCGGTTTACAACCCAACATTCCCGTTTCTTTCAAAAGGTCCAGAACATATTTTCTTTGTGAAACTGATATTCCGCTTCGATTCCTTGCTATCTCCATACCAAGGAAGTACCTTAGTGAGCCCAAATCTTTAATCTCAAACTCCGCAGCAAGAATATTTTTTAGTCTTTCCATCTCTACAGTATCATCACCAGTCAATATAATATCGTCGACATAAACTATCAAAATTGAAATTTTACCATTGCTATGCCTATAAAACAAAGTGTGATCAGATTGAGCTTGTCGATATCCTTGATGAAGAATCGTGTTGGTAAATCTTCCAAACCAGGCCCGTGGGGACTGTTTTAGTCCATAAAGTGACTTTTTAAGTTTGCAAACCTTTCTATGAACTCTGTTTCCATCAAAACCCGGCGGCAATTCCATATACACTTCTTCTTCTAATTCGCCGTTTAGAAAAGCATTCTTGACATCGAGTTGTTGCAGCTTCCAATCTAAGTTAGCAGCAACTGATAAGAGTACTCGAATCGTGTTAAGTTTCGCCACGGGAGCAAATGTTTCTTGATAATCAACTCCGTAAGTTTGTGAGAAACCTTTCGCAACCAACCTTGCTTTATAGCGTTCAACTGACCCATCCGATTTATACTTGATAGTAAAAACCCACTTACAACCCACTGCAGATTTTCCTCTCGGCATCTCCACGACATCCCAAGTTTTATTTTTCTCTAACGCTAATATTTCTTCCTTTACCGCAATTCTCCATTCTGGTATGGACAAAGCTTCATCTATATTCTTCGGGATTTCTTTACTTGACATATTCGTTACAAGTGCCTGGACTGAGGAGGACAAGTGGCTATACGCAACAAATTTGGAGATCGGGTGTTTAGTACAAACCCTGGTTCCTTTTCTTAGTGCTATCGGAACATCAAGATCAATAATATTAGTAGTAACTTGCGGACTAATAGTGTGGGTACCTGCAGGTTCAGATTCATGGCTCTGTAATGGATCGGTGCGATGCTCTACTCTTTGAGAATTTTTCCGCTTTGAATAAACAAGTATCTCAGGAGATTTCAGTTGCGAATCTCCCCCTATCTCAGAATTTTCCGGCACAGTAGGATCGGAATCGGATGATTTAGGAAGCGTAATGGGTTTTATCGGAGATGAAACTTCTTCAGCCAGCGGAAGCGGAATAGGTTCGGTTGGTGGTAAAGGTACAATCTGAGATGGTGTAGCTGAAACAATATCCAAAAGATTTTCCTCATCAACTTTCTCCCCCTGAGGTAAATTTTTGGTAAAATAAGGTTGGTTTTCAAAGAATGTGACATCCATAGAAATATAATATTTTTGTGTTTCGGGTGAGTAACACTTATAACCCTTTTGAGTAGGAGAGTATCCTAAAAAAACACATTTCCTAGCTTTAGGATCGAGCTTACTTCTCTCATGATCATGAATATGGACAAAAGAAATACAACCAAAAATTTTTAAAGGCATTGATGATAGAAATCTTGCATCAGGAAAAGATTTGAGAAAATGATTCAGTGGTGTATCATTATTAAGAACTCGACTTGGCATTCTGTTTATTAGATAGCAGGCGGTGAGAATAGCATCGCCCCATAAGTATTTTGGAACATTATTTGTAAACATGATGGCTCTAGACACTTCTAAGAGATGGCGATTCTTTCTTTCGGCGATGCCATTTTGTTGTGGAGTTACTATGCAAGAACTTTGGTGTATGATGCCTTTTTCAGATAGGAAAGTTCCTAGGACAGATTTAAAATATTCAGTGCCGTTGTCGGTTCTCAAAATTTGAATGTCAGTTTTGAATTGGGTTCTAATCATCGAGTGAAAGTTTTTGAAAGTTTGTTCGACTTCAGATTTTTCTTTTAAGAGGTAAACCCAAGAAACACGAGTATGATCGTCAATAAAAGTAATAAACCATTTTTTTCCTGTCAAGTGTTTTACTCTTGAAGGCCCCCAAACATCACTATGCATTAACGTAAAAGGAGACGAGGCTCTATAGTTCTGAGAAGGAAAATTGGACCGAACATGTTTGGCTAATTGACAGATTTCGCATTCAAATGAATCTTTATTATGAAATAGTGATGGAAACAAAGTTCGTAAATATGAAAAACTTGGATGCCCTAGCCTACGATGCCACAACATTACTCTTTGTTCTCTCGATAAAGAACCACAGTTTGTCGTTAGAGCTTGTTTATTCAATTTGGCTTCATTCTCAAAATAGTACAGTCCCGCACGTTCTCTAGCATTGCCAATCATCTTCCCCGAAGTCAAGTCCTGAAACACACAAAAAGTCTCAGAAAAATGGGCATTGCAATTTAAGTCCCTTGTTAGCTTACTAATTGAGAGAAGATTGCAAGACAGCTTTGGAACATGTAAAACAGATTGTAGTTCGATAGTCGGACTAATCCTAATTGACCCGGTTCCTGCCACAATCGAGAGAGATCCGTCTGCTATTTTAACTTTTAGAATTTCCAAACTAGGAACGTATGTAGAAAATAATGTTTTACAACCCGTCATATGGTCTGTAGCTCCAGAGTCAATCACCCATGGTTCTGGAGCATAACTACAACTAGTAAGGGCTGAGAAAAAGTTACCTCTTTGAGCTACCAAAGATGTACTTGTCACAGACGGAGTAAGCAATTTGTAAAGTTGCTCCATTTGATCTTTAGTAAGAGAGAGTTGAGTACCACCTGAGAGATCATTATATTTTGGTTGGCTGGGACTTTCAGAAGAGACTTGGAGAGCAGCAACATCTTGTTGTCCAAATCTGTTATCTTTTAATTTTTGAGCATTCGATGGTGGTCTTCCATGTAGCTTCCAACAACGATCTTTACTGTGATTTGTTCTTTTGCAAAAATCACACCAAAGATTGTTTCTCTTCGAGGTTTTTGAAGGTTCTTGGCCGCGAACTGCAAGAGCTGAGATTTCAGGTTGAATTGGTTTAAATCCACCCATCATCACTTGTTTTCGGCTTGCTTCTCTTCGAACTTCAGAGAATACTTCCGTAATCATTGGTAAGGGTTTAGTTCCCAAAACTCGACCCCTGACATCATCGAGGTCAGAATTTAACCCAGCCAAAAAATCATAAATACGCTCTTTCTCGATTTGCTTGCGGTACTTCTCAGCGTCCCCCGAGCATGACCAGTTAATTTGAACAAATGAATCGATCTCTTGCCACGAACGAGTCAAGGCAACATAGTACTGAGAAACGTCAAGATCTCCTTGTTTAAGATTACGTGCTTTATTTCGGAGATCAAACAGTTGTGTCGAGTTCTCAGCGTCCGAGTAGGCTAGCGTCAATGCATCCCACATCTCCTTAGCAGTTGAATAATATAGATATGACATTTTGATATCTTCCTCCATCGAATTCACAATCCATGCCATAACCATCGAGTTTTGTGCATCCCAAATAGGATAAAAGGGATCTGCAACATCAGGTTTTTTTGTCGAGCCATCGACATAACCTAGACGACCTCGTCCTCTAATCACCAGGAGAGCAGATCGAGACCATTGAAGGAAGTTTTGATGGTTTAGTTTTGTGGTTGTGAGTTGTAGAGAAGAATTTTCAGAGAGAGTTGGAAGAGCTACAGTGTGTGAGCTTGTAGGGTTTCCGGATGTCGGAAAAGTTGCAGTGTGTGAGCTTTTAGGGGTTGGTTGAGAGACTCCAGAAGAGTCTTCAGAACCATCGCCCTGGCGCCACCAGTTAAGGCTGCTCTATACATCTTTTTGTCTCAACTAACTTAGCTCTGATACCATGTGAGAAAGTTAGAAGACTAAAGATAAAAAGAACACTGCAAAAGAGAAGAAGAGATACTTTTTTCATATATAATTGAGAGCAGCGTGATACATTTATATATAGCATTGTGTGGTAAAGGAATCACTATAATTAAGGTAATAGATAATATAATATTAATGGAGAGAATCATGGATATTCAAACCATTTAAAATAATATCTCATAAACAATAATATAGCATAAATATATATTCTATATAATATATCAGGAAATCCTCTACTGATCTGGAATATAATCAGTGATTCTTCACAAAAACTTAAATAAAAATCATGGATAGGAATAGGCACAGGCTCACAAAATGTTAATATACTAAAATAACTTACCATGTCACAGGGGAGTTGCAATTAAAGACCCAAATCAAACTGCAGAGACGAATTAGAAACTTAAAAAAAACTGAGATCTAAGTATTTCAATGAAAAGGGTAAGAATATCTAGATGAATTCAAGCTGCAATATATGGACCGAAATTCAATCTGTAAAAATTGGTCAGGGTTTTCAAAAAGTTGATAAACAGATCAAAAATATTTAAATTTACAATGTATTAACCCCAAAATCAATCTGTAAAGACTAATTAGTCTTTCCAAATCTAGATCTAATTTACAAGGAAGAAAATTATAGGAGTACTTACCTATCGCTTTACTGGAACGAGTTTTCCGATCACCTCCATCCCTATATTAACAACAATTTCATAGATCACCTTCAAAACGTACAGATAGGTTTCAAAATCTTTTATGGAATAAACATTAAGCTCACAAAATAAAAACGGCAATTTTAAGAAAAAACCATGTCTTATATAATTTACCACCAGAAACTTATAAATGCTAAAATCAACCCCCAATCTTTTCCACATAAGAAAAACACAAAATTAAAAGTACATGACCATTGCTTTAAAGTTCTTGCTAAATCTGTGTAGCATAGGCTTTGCATGCTAAATGCACCAAAACACAAATATTAATTAGACCAATTTACGTAAAAGATACGCATTACTAAGAAAGATACTAATAAATAGCAACTTACATTTTATAAGGTCTTACGTATTACTTGCTCTCCATCCACACCCGGTACATGTAACAATGCACATTAAAATAAGAAGAAAGTCATCGTGAGAAAAAACATGTGAATGAAATATGGAAAAGAAGCACAGAAACGTATGCACTAAGAATAAAAGCATTCTTTTACGCTTTGTTACAAAGATAATCAATTATCTTTGGATTACGTACAACAAAAATAAAAGTGATCCAAGGTAATGCGTAGTTTAAAAATTTCAGCAAGAAACATTTCAAAGGGAAATAATGAAATGAAATAAAAGTAGAAAATACATTTTAAAAAAGGATGGTTATTGGGCTTTATTTGGCCTATCCCTTATAACTGTAAAAAATAGTACTGAGCTCTCAAATATAGTTGACCTACCCCTCGTAACTGGAAAAAAATATATTCACTTCTCTTAGTTGATTCTAAAAGAGATTATATTAGGTGACATGTCAAAAAGACTGAGAAGTGAGAAGCCATAGACATACAAACACACAAGATGTGATGAAACAAATGGCTTACCTGAAATAAGCAACAATAATAATAGGCTCACCAATCCTGTTACTGATAAGTAAATAAAAAAAGGAAATGACCACAAGTAAAAAAGATAAAAAAAAGTGATAATTTGACTAGCATACATTAATTACTCCACTGGCAGATGAATTTGTACCTGTAATATGAAAACTAAAGGGGACACCAATCAAAAATAAGAATTGTACCTTCACTGACATTGCAAAGAGAATTAAAGAAAGGGGCAACTTATCAGATATCAAACAAAAACAAGTTTCAGAATAAAATCTAATGCATCAGTCATCTCTGCTTATAAGGGACAATAAAGAGCAATGACCAGGGCGTCTGTACTAAATTCATCAATAAATGAGCAACTTTAGCTGATAACAACTGTTTCACTCATTTGTTCTTTGCCTACATGAAGATCATTTGGACTTCCAGCTACAAGACTGTAAAGAATCTTACCGAGTATTAAGTTTTCATGTAAAAATTACAAAGTAAAATGAAAAATCTGTTTTGAAGCATCATTTTTAAGCAGATATGGTTCAGACTTACAAGAACACAAGTCGTATCATTCGATTCCCTCTAGATTTTGATCAAATTGTATCATTCGCCAGAAGATCCTGAAAAGGAAAAGATAAGAAAAATATGAATGCACGAGCGATTATACAACTTAATGTAGACAGTAGTACAGATTCTTGCAAGCCTTTCTTGTACAAACTGCAGAAAATAACCATAAATTTGTTTAAACCATCGGTAGATAGAAATATGAACATGCTTATCAACTTGCTTCGTCCCTCCACAGATTTTTTGGAACACGTCTACCCCTTACAAAAAATATATATTGCTGCATTTAATTATATAGAATTTTAAAAATACAAGAGATGTAAAACAATCACTAAAAATTTGACCAAACTAAGCAAAAAGGGGCAAAATTGGATCTCAATTTGACCAATATAATTATCAAATCTAGCATAATAAAACACTCAATTAAAAATTACGCTTAAATTTATATCTTCTATGATGGGGGATACCCCTTATGCAAAAAATTACCATACAGAAAGGCACTTCATGCAAAAGTATAGATTTTATAAAAGCCTAGGCACACATGACAAACAGTTAATCACCAATTGAGATTTCACCTTTGTGAGACACAGAGTAAGTAATTAATATTGAAGACTACCATACGTCCCAAGGACAAATATACATTATGCGATAAGGTACATCAATATTGAACATTATAAAGAGCATATAAATCTTTTACCGTTTAATGTTGCTGCAGCTACGGTCCTGCAACAATTTTCTTATTAAATAAACTAGGTGTCAAAAATAAGCTGTAAGATATACAAAGTAACAAACAACCACACTATGAGTACGGATATTTACCTCCAGAATAAAAGTGGCCAAAGAAAGTGAGGACATCTAGCATGAAAATGAGGACCGGATATCTTCTATCAAGGATTGTGCTTTTCGCCACTATCCAACCAAAGACTTAAATAATTAGAAGTAAAACTTATGCATGCCTTTCAGACGAAAGCCGACAATGCACTTACAAAAAAATTCTGGAGACTCGAGCAAACTCAATTGCACACCTTAAGATGTAAATCCATTAGGAACTAGGACGCAACAGTGCATTGTGAATTTTTTTGGTCCATATCATAGCATTTAAACATCCAGTTCCAAATATCATGTGTCAAATTTAAAGAACATAAAAAATAAAGTAATCAAAATTTCATGCACTTAAATAATTAGAAGTAAAACTTATGCATGCCTTTCAGACGAAAGCCGACAATGCACTTACAAAAAAATTCTGGAGACTCGAGCAAACTCAATTGCACACCTTAAGATGTAAATCCATTAGGAACTAGGACGCAACAGTGCATTGTGAATTTTTTTGGTCCATATCATAGCATTTAAACATCCAGTTCCAAATATCATGTGTCAAATTTAAAGAACATAAAAAATAAAGTAATCAAAATTTCATGCACTTGCATTGGTTATTACCATCTCAGCCATTTCTATCCATAGCTAAATTAGCAAACTAACCCAATTCAGACACAACAATTAAATGTTTTAATGATATAAGATAACATAGTGCCAACTATGTAAAGAATAAAGTTGTGGAAGGTTCGAGTGTGTGTACTATTTAAATGTTATTCTTGGGTAAACCACAAGCACCAACTAAAATACCTTGCAAATAAGAACATAACAATGAAGCCACCATATATTCAACTTGTGTAACATCTAAATATCTAAGAAAGTTCACTGCAAATCAAGTTCATTATTAACCTTTTCAACATTCTTTCAGTTATCATACTTAAGAGTTTAATCTTTAACATATGCATGAAGGCGTAAAAATAATGTCACATGGAAGTCAATTTACTGAACTTTTTACCCTATGTTACTCTGAACTAAGCCATGTCAAAAGAAATGAAAGCGGAAAAGCACCAAAAAGCTACAAACACATAGCTAAAACTAAATCAATTCCCAACTCCAATATTAGAAAACCCTCTGTGGTTGTTTATCATGAAATTACATGGAAAGTACCATACAAAGGAAATAACTGTTCAATAATGACATGTATATCACAAAAGGATTGGTAATGTGCTGATCTGAAGACGAATCCGGCCATGTCTTCCTCATTACAAACAAGAGTCTAAATAAATTAGATTTATAAGTTGCATGTTTTCATATGCAAAGCTTGGCTATAAAGAAAGCACTCACCGATCTAGCAAACTCAATTAAAGAAATTTCTCTTGTCAGTCCTATTGAAAGGGGAACAAAAATGAAATCACAAACCAGAGAAGGGCTTTTACGTGGGTCACAAATCATTCATATGAAAGAGTTATTATAAAGGTAAAGGTTTCCTACACTTGCATTGCGTTTAAACATCAAGATTTAAAGTTCATGTGTCAAAATAATCAAACTTAAAAAAATAAAGTAATCAAAATTTCATCCACTTGTATTGCGTTATTACCATCTCTCCCATTTATACCTGGCTCTAAATTACCAAACTAAATCAATTCCGACACAACAATCTAATGTTTTAATGATAAAAGATAAAATTAACATGTTACTAGTGCCAATTATTTGAAGAATAAAGATGTAGGAGCTTTGAGTGTGTGTATATAATTTTTAAATGTTGTTCTTGGGTAAAATACAAGCACCAAACTGAAATTACCTTGCAAACAAGAAGTCACTCATAAGAAGAAAAATCAAGAAACAACAAAACAATCAGGCCACCATATATTCCTAACCCGTTAGGTCTAAATATCCAAGAAAATTCACTAGAGATCAAGTGCATGATTAACCTCATTCTTACAGTAATAAAACTTAAAAAGTTTAAACTACCATAATACCATACGTGCATGAAAATGTAAAATGATGTCATTTATTTCAGATAGATTGGAAGTCAATTTACTAAACTTTTTGCCCTATGTCAATCTGACCAAGTCATATTAAAAAAGGAGAAAAAACAGGAAAAGCACCAAAGAGCGACAAACACATAACTAAACCAGATAAATTCTCAAATCCAACAACAGAAAACCCTATGTGTGCTTGTTTATCAGGATTTACATGGAAAATACCATATAAAGGAAATAATTGTGCAATATTAACATGTATCAAACCATCATGAGCATAGTTTCCTCATACTAAAGTATATGGGCATTATAAGAAGTATGTGACAACAAATAAGCCATTAAGATTTCAACTTTCTTAGCCTAAGGGTAATGGGGAACAAAACTATGTCTTACAGTACAGTTTTCCGAGTCTGAAGCAACGTTCATGAGCATAGTTTCCTCATGCTAAAGTATATGGGCATTTTAAGAAGTATGTGACAACATATAATCCATTAAGATTTCAACTTTCTTAGCCTAAGGATAATGGGGAACAAAATTATGTCTTACAGTACTGTTTTGCGAGTCTGAAGCAACGTTGTTCCGCAAGGTTCCCTGTGTAAATTTCAGCCCCGTATATAAAACCAATTCTACAAAACAATTAAGGAAGAACGAATGCCAAATAAATTGTACCTCTGCATGACTATCACAAAAAGGATTAGTTCTATGCTGATCTGATACCAAATCCAGCCATGTTGTCTTTCTTACAAGCAAAAATCTAAATAAAATAGAAGTATGAGTCGCATGTTTTCATATGCAAAAGCTTGGCATTAAAGGACAAACACTCGCCGATATAGCGAACTCAATTAAAGAAAATCTATCTCTTGTCACTCCTATTGAAAGGGAAACAAAAATGAAATCACAAACCAGAGTAGGTCTTTTACGTGTGTTACAAATCATCCGAATGAAAGAGTTATTAGAAAGGTAGGGTTCCTTCAAGATATAGATTGTGACGAAGATGAAAGAACAAGTACCTAAAGGATCTAGTTCTATAATAGAAATGGTTAGAGAAGTAACAGAAAAACTCAAGGGAAAAAGAATCCAAAAGGCTGAAAGATGAAAACTATCAGACGAAAAATGAGGGGGGAAAGTATGACATCAATGAGGAAATAAGGAAAGCAAAATTGTCAGGAGGTTTTACACTTCTTAAGCATCAAAACGATTACTAACAGACGTTATTTTTACGAGGTTAAGTAATCCTTGTTCGCTATAACTTACCAATCTTAAATCAAATTAAAATAAGGAGGATACTCACAACAATCAGCACACGTATGACAGCTATTAAACTCAAACAACGTAGCACAAATTGCGTGAAGAATTCGATTTGTATGTTTCTTGGCATCCTACTAAATTCCTCCTGCCTCGGTGCCTTGGGTATGCTAGACCAGTTCATGGGGAGCTTTCTCTTGTGGACCTCGAAAAAGAATTAAGGAAAAACACGTAAGTGATAATCAAGGAGTAAACTCAAAAAAACAGTGCAAGCCTATTGTGTAACATATTTTTGTCAACTAAATTCGCAGATTAATTATTAACAACTCATCATGTTACTTTTTATCTCACGTTTCGAGTTAGGCTATACTGGGCGGGAGCCTGATGATTTTGAATCAAAAAGGTATGAAAGGGAAGCTCATAAGAGTAGCTCGCTGTTAAATACACAATTATAGCGTTATAATAAAAAGAGCAAAGCAGTGCCTGCCGCACAACGCTTGCACATTACTGGGTTTAAGAAGGACATACTATTATGAACCGTACAACTGATGAACTAATAGACGCTAGTCTATTACAACTGATGAACTAATAGACTAGCCCCAAACAAAGTAAATTACAAACAAATAATATAAAAAAATATGATGCTTCAATCATGAACTAGATATTTCATACAATAATTTTTATAAACATATTGGATAGGATTAAATGGCTTTTAGTTATCTCTGCATAACTACGAACAGTCGAAGAACATGACAAATTAATGCTCAACTCAACTTATAGAACAAGTATGTCAAATTAAAACCCATATTAAATCTGACACATCTTAAGATATCCAACTTATTTTATTTGGAAGATTCATGGATTAGATTAAACTGAAATATAAAACCCCGAACGAGAAGAATAACATATGAATAAACGAAAAGGAAGTCAGCAGAAATCTATCCTATCAAACCAGAACAAACAGGTCTCAAAAAAATATAGCTACGAAATAAGAATAGCGCTAGTTTATAAACAAAATTAAAGGCTTTGTTATCAACAAAACTAGGCATAAATAGGAACAGTCGGAGAAAGGAAAAAAAAAACATCATAAAGCAACACATACGTGAGATTAAAATGAAGACACCATATATTCCCAACTCGTGTAACGTCTAAATATTCAAGAAAGTTGCTGCAAATCAAGTTCGTGACTAACCTTATCAACATTTTTTCAGTTATAATACTTACAGAGTTTAAACTATGGTAATACCACACATGCATGAAAATGTATAAATAATATCATTAATTTCAGTGAGAAGATTGGAAGTCAATTTACTGGACTTTTTGCCCTATATTACTCGAATGTCTGAACCAAGCCATGCCAAAAGAGATGAAAGAAGAAAAGCACCAAAGGGCTACAAACACAGATAAACCAAATCAATTCCCAAATCCAATAATAAAAAACCCTGAGTGGTTTGTTTATCATGAATTTACATGGAAAATACTATACAAAGATAATCATCGTTAAATTTTGACATCGAACCGACGAGAGTAGTTTCCTCATGCTAAAGTATGGGCATTTCAAAAAGTATGTGACAAGCCTTTAAATTAAGATTTCGGCTTTCTTTTAAAGGGTAATAATGGGCCAAAAGAAAACTTATGTGTTACAGACTTACAATTACAGTACAGTTCTGCAAGTCTGAAGCAAAGTTGTTCGGCAAGGTAGCCTGGCAGCCTCATTATGGTTCCCTATGTAAATTTAAGCAACGTATATAAAAACCAAGACTACAAAGCAATTAAGCAAGAAACAACGCCAAAGAAAGTGTACCCCTGGCATGAATATCGCAAAAGGATTGGTTAATCTGCTGGTCTAATGCCGAATCCGGCCATGTCTTCCTCATTATGAACAAAAGTCTAAATAACATAGAAGTATGAGTTGCATGTTTCATATTCATATGCAAAGCTTGGCATTAGAAGGATCAATAGCCAATATGCGAAAAGTTTATAGGGAAATTAAGAACCCTGATCTAATTAAATCATTAAAAAATTAATCTTGGGATAGAAACTAAGCAATAAAAAGCTCTATCAGACTGTTATACGAAAACCAAATTATTAAAATTCCTAGAGTCCAAAACTTAACATAAAAACCCTGTATAGGAATACGCACAGGCTCACAAAATGTTAATATACTAAAATAACTTGCCATGTCATAGGGGAGTTGCAATTAAATGCCCAAATCAATCTGCAGAGACGAATTAGAATCTTTATAAAAACTTAGATGTAAGTACTTCACAGAAAACGGTAAGAATATCGAGATTAATTCAAGCTGCAATATATGGACCGAAATTCAATCTGTAAAAACTGGTTAGGATTTTCAAAAAGATGATAAACAGATCAAAAATATTTCAATTTATAATGTATTAACCCCAAAATCAATCTGTAAAGACTAACTAGTATTTCCAAATCAAAATCTAATTTACAAAGGAAGAAACTTATAGGAGTAGTTACCTATCGCTTTATTGGAACGAGTTTTCCGATCACCTTCAACCCTATATTAACAACAATTTCATAGATCACCTTCAAAGCATACGGATAGGTTTCAAAATCTTTTATGGAATAAACACTAAGCTCATAAAATAAAAACGGCAATTTTAAGAAATAAAACCATGTCTTATATAATTTACCACCAGAAACTTACAAATGCTAAAATCAACCCCTCAATCTTTTTCCACATAACAAAAACACAATAAATAGTACCCGACCATTGCTTTAAAGTGCCTACTAACTGTCTTGCATAGGCTTTGCATGCTAAATGAGCCAAAAAATACAAATATTAATTAGACCAATTTGCGTAAAAGATGTGCATTACTAAGAAAGATACTAATAAATAATAACTTAAATAAGGTCGTGAGTATTATCCACACCTAGTACAGGTACAACGTACATTGAAATGAGAAGAAAGTCATCGTGAGAAAAAACATATGAATGAAATACGGAAAAGAAGCACGGAAACGTATGCACTAATAATAAAAGCATTCTTATATGCTTTGATACAAAGATAATCAATTATCTTCGGCTTACAACAAAAATAAAAGTGATCAAAGGTTAAAAATTTCAGCAAGAAACATCTCTAAAGGAAATAATGAAATGAAATAAACAAAGAAAATACATTTTAAAAAAGGTTGGTTATTAGGCTCTATTTGGCCTATTCCTTATAACTGTAAAAAAACCAGTATTAAGTTCTCACATATGGTTGACCTACCCCTCATAACTGGAAAAAATATATTCACTTCTCTTAGTTGATTCTAAAAGAGATTATACTAGATGACAAGGCGAAAAGACTGAGGACATACAAACACAAGAAGTGATGAAACAAATGGCTTACCTAAAATAAGACACAGTAATAATAGGCAGAGCACACGTCTGGATAATCAGAGCCCAGCCAGCCTATCACCAATTCTGTTACTGATAATAAGTAAATAAAAAAAGGAACTGTCCACAAGTATAAAAAGAGAAAAACGTGATAATTTGACTAGCATGCAGATGAATTTGTACCCGTAATACGAAACTAAAGGGGCAACAAATCAAACAAGACTGTACTTTCACTGACATGCAAAGAGAATTAAAGAAAGGGGCAACTAATCAAATAATTTCTAATGTTCAGAATCTTGCAATGCCCTACCTATGCTTCACCAATGCAAAACACCAACACTTCTATTTTCTACTAACAAAATGTCATCGAAACTAACACAGAATGTTATCTAAAAAAGTAATTTTCTAAGTGAACATCAAGAATCACACAGAAAACTACACATACCACAACTAAAAACACTATCGAGTCCTGATCAGCTCCGTATATGTACCAGCTAAAATATAATAATTGAAAGCTTGTTTTTCAAGTGCATCAAAACATCATAGCTAAGAAGCAAGAACACAAACTTATCAGATATCAAACAAAAACAAGTTTCAGAATAAAATATAATGCATCAGTCATCTCTGCTTATAAGGGACAATAAAGAGCAATGACCAGGGCGTCTGTACTAAATTCATCAATAAATGAGCAACTTTAGCTGATAACAACAGAAGTGATCAACTGATAACAACTGTTTCACTTATTTGTTCTTTGCCTACATGAAGATCATTTGGACTACCAGCTACAAACTGTAAAGAATCTTACCGAGTATAAGTTTTCATGTAAAAATTACAAAATAAAATTAAAAATCTGTTTAAAGCATCATTTTTAAAAGGATATAGTTTGAACTTGCAAGAACACATGTCGTATCATTCGATTCCCTCTAGATCAACATCAAATTGTATCATTCCCTTTAGCCAGAAGATCCTGAAACAGAAAAGATAAGAAAAATATGAATACACGAGCTATTATACAACTTAATGTAGACGGTAGTACAGATTCTTGCAAGCTTTTCTTGGACAAACTGCAGGAAATAACCAGAAATTTGTTTAAACCATCGGTAGATAGAGATATGAACATGCTTATCAGCTTGTTTCGTCCTCCACATACTTTTTTGAAACACGTCTACCCCTTACAAAAAATATATATTGCTGCAATTAATTATATAGAATTTTAAAAATACAAGACATGTAAAACAATCACTAAAAATCTGACCAAACTAAGCAAAAAGGGGCAAAATTGGATCTCAATTTGACCAATATAATTATCAAATCTAGCATAATAAAGCACTCAATTAAAAATTATGCTTAAATTTATATCTCCTACGATTGGGGGGGGCAACCCTTATGCAAAAAATTACCATACAAAAAGGCACATCATGCAAAAGTATAGATTTTATAAAAGCCTAGGCACGTGACAAACAGTTAATCACCAATTGAGATTTCACCTTAATGAGACACAGTAAGTAATTAATATTGAAGACTACCATACGTCCCAAGGAAAAATATACTTTATGCAACAAGGTACATCAATATTGGACATTATAAAGAGCATATAAATCTTTTACCGTTTAGTGTTGCTGCAGCTACAATCCTGCAACAATGTCCTTATTAAATAAACTAGCTGTAAAAAATAAGTTGTAAGAGATACAAAGTAACAAACAACCACACTATGATATAAGATATAATAGCTCTAAATTAGCAAACTAAACCAATTCACACACAGCAATTAAATGTTTTAATGATATAAGATAACATAGTGCCAACTATGTAAAGAATAAAGATGTGGAAGCTTTGAGTGTATATACTATTTAAATGTTGTTCTTGGGTAAACCACAAGCACCAACTGAAATACCTTCAAAATAAAAACATAACAATGAAGACACCGTATATTCAACTCGTGTAACGTCTAAATATCCCAGAAAGTTCACTGCATGAAGAATTTAAGCTTTGATTAATACCACACATGCATGAAGATGTAAAAAGAATATCATTTATTTCAGTGAGAAGATGGAAGTTAATTTACTGAACTTTTTGCCCTACGTTACTCTGAACTAAGCCATGTATAGAACCATCACTAGAGTAGTTTCCTCATGCTAAAGTATGGGCATTTCAAAAGTATGTAACATGCCATTAAGATTTCAACTATCTGAGCAAAAGGGTAATGGGCAAAAAAAAACCTTGTCTGACGGTACGGTTCTGCAAATCTGAAGCAACGTTGTTCGGCAAGGCGCCTGGCAGCCTCATTATGTTTCCCTGTGTAAATTTAAGCCACGTGTATAAAACCAATTCTACAAAGCAATTAAACAAGATAGAAAGTGTACCTCTGGCATGAATATCACAAAAGGATTGGTAATGTGCTGATCTGATGATGAATCCGGCCATGCCTTCCTCATTACAAACAAGAGTCTAAATAAAATAGAATTATAAGTTGCATGTTTTCATATGCAAAGCTTGGCATTAGACTATAAAGAAAGCACTCACCAATCTAGCGAACTCATTTAAAGAAATTTCTCGTCACTCCAATTGAAAGGGAAAAAAAATAAATAGGTCTTTTATGTGTGTCACAAATCATTCATATAAAAGAGCTATTAGAAATGTAGGGGTTTTCTGCACTTGCATTGCGTTTAAACATCTAGATTTTAAAGTTCATGTGTCGAAATAATCAAACTTAAAAAAATAAAGTAATCAAAATTTCATCCACTTGTATTGCGTTATTACCATCTCTCCCATTTATACATGGCTCTAGATTAGCAAACTAAATCAATTCAGAAACAGCAATCTAATGTTTTAATGATATAAGATAAAATTAACAACTTACTAGCGCCAACTATGTGAAGAATAAAGATGTAGGAGCTTTGAGTGTGTGTATATACTTTTTAAATGTTGTTCTTGGGTAAACAACAAGCACCAAACTGAAAGACCTTGCAAATAAGAAGTCACTAATGAGAAGAAAAATCAAGAAACAACAAAACAACGAGGCCACGATATATTCCTAACTCATTAGGACTAAATATCCAAGAAAATTCACTAGAAATCAAGTTCATGACTAACCTCATCAACATTCTTACGGTAATAAGACTTAAAAAGTTTAAAACTGCAATAATACCACACGTGCCCCAAACTAAAATACCTTGACAAATAAGAAAGTCACTCATAAGAAGAAAAATCAAGAAACAACAAAACAATGAGGCCACCATATATTCCTAACTCGTTAGGTCTAAATATCCAAGAAAATTCACTAGAAATCAAGTTCATGACTAACCCCTCATCAACATTCTTACAGTAATAATACTTAAAAAGTTTAAACTACCATAATACCACACGTGCACCAAACTAATATACCTTGCAAGTAAGAAATCACTCAGAAGAAGAAAAATCAAGAAATAACAAAACAATGAGGCCATCATATATTCCTAACTCGTTAGGTCTAAATATCCAAGAAAATTCACTAGAAATAAAGTTCATGACTAACTAGCCTCATCAATATTCTTACAGTAATAATACTTCAAGAGATTAAACTAACATAATACCACACGTGCATGAAAATGTAAAATGATGTCATGTATATTTCAGATAAGACTGGAAGTCATTTACTAAACTTTTTGCCCTATGTCACTCTGACCAAGTCATATCAAAAGAGCAAAAACAGGAAAAGCACCAAAGAGCTACAAACACATAGCCAAACCTAATTAATTCTCAAATCCAACAACAGAAAACCCTATGTGCTTGTTTATCAGGATTTACATGGAAAGTGCCATACAAAGGAAATAATTGTCCAATATTAACATGTATCAAACCATCACGAGCATAGTTTCCTCATGCTAAAGTATATGGGCATTTTAAGAAGTATGTGACAACAGATAAGCCATTAAGATTTCAACTTTCTGAGCCAAGGGTAATGGGGAACAAAATTATGCCTTACAATACAGTTTTGTGAGTCTGAAGCAACGTTGTTCGGCAAGGCAGACTGGTTCCCGGTGTAAATTTAAGTCCAATATATAAAACCAATTCTACAAAACAATTAAGGAAGAACGAATTGCCAAATAAATTGTACCTCTACATGACTATCACAAAAAGTATTGGTTATCTGCTGATCTACTACCGAATCCAGCCATGTTGTCCTCCTTACAAGCAAAAATCTAAATAAAATTGAAGTATGAGTTGCATGTTTTCATATGCAAAAGCTTGGCATTAAAGCTATAAATAAAGCACTCACCGATGTAGCGAACTCAATTAAAGAAAAATTATCTTGTCACACCTATTGAAAGAGAAACAAAAATAAAATCACAAACCAGAGTAGGTATTTTACGTGTGTCACAAATCATTCGAATGAAAGAGTTATTAGAAAGGTAAGGGTTTCCTTCAAGATATAGAGGTTCTGACGGAGATGAAAGAAACAAGTACCTAAAGAATCTGGTTCTATCCATTTTTTATGTAATATTCAAAATGCACATAGAAGATAACAATCACTCATTTTGAGCTTCTAAGTTCATGAACTCAGACTTTCTTCATTAATGCCACTTTCTAGTTAATTGCTTCAAATGTAGTTTTCATTTGTTCTCATCCCATCAAAGTTAGAGTAGTAATAAAAATGGTTAAAGGAGTAACATAAAAACTCAATGGAAAAAGAAGATTTGACAAGGGAAAAAGAATCCAAAATGCTAAACGATGAAAACTATCAGACGAAAATTGAGGGGGGGAAAGTATGACAAAAACGACGAAATAAGGAAAACTAAATTGTCAGGAAGTTTTTACTTTTCTTAACCATCAAAACGATTACCAACAGACGTTATGTTTACGAGGTTAGGTAATAATCCTTATTCGCTATAACTTACCAATCTTAAATCAAATCAAAATAAGAAGGATACTCATAACAATCAGCACACGTATGATTGCTATTAAACTCAAACAACGTAGCACAAATTGCGTGAAGAATTCGATTTGTATGTTTCTTGCCATCCTACTAAATTCCTCCAGCCTCAGCGCCTTGGGTATGCTAGACCAATTCATGGGGAGCATTCTCTTGTGGACCTCGAAAAAGAATTAAGGAAACACACATAAGTGATAAACTCAAAAAAAAAAAAGTGCAAGCCTTTTTGTATTGGCTTTGCCCTTGTACAAACTACAGAAAATAACTAGAATTTTGTTTAAAGCATCGGTACATAGAGATATGAACATGCTTATCGGCTTGTTTCGTCCTCCACAGACTTTTTTGGAACACGTCTACCCCTTACAAAAAATATAAATCGCTGCATTTCATTATATAGAAGTTTAAAAATACAAGGCTTGTAAAACAATCACTAAAAATTTGACCAAACTAAGCAAAAAGGGATAAAAGCCATTGATTGCCGATACAGCACATAAGTTTACAGATGAAGGATCAATAGTCAATGTGTGGAAAAGCATCCTTTACGATTAACACAGTTTGTTTTGTTTTGTTTATCTATACCAATCTATTGCATCTATTCCATAAATTAAACAGGTACAATGGTAATTGTTCTTTTAGATTCAAAAGAAAACATGATACCAACCACTAGGATTAACTGATATACTTGCAATCAATCATTCCACAATTACAAAACGGAAATACACGTACTATTAAACTAAATCCCTAACAGGGCCAAAAGACAATTTAAAAAATTCACAATAAAAACTACTAGATAATGAACAAATAATAAACCAAATCACAAGTCATACAGCCAGAGTCCAACAGTGCAGAATAAAAAAGGAAAGAAGTATGGATGTTGTTTAGCGTTTATGATAGTTTCTATTCATTTTACCAAATATAATTGTATATGCAAGGAAAAAAGCACACAATCAATACAACAGTTAGACTCTTCAAACAACATAATACAGCAATTGCTTCTTCAAATTTGAGGCACAAGATCTTAATAAACCAGAAAGCTTGCATCTTTCTAAAAGGTTAGATTATAGTAAAAATAAATTCAGATATTTGTAATTTACCGCTACTCAGAAAGTTTTTTAAGGATTTGAGAACATTGATCTAATTATTTCATTACAAACTCAGCAATATATCATAGGGTAAAAACTCAGCAATATATCATGGGGTAAACTAAATGAAAACAAAACCAAATCATTAAAATTCCTAGAGTCCTCGGGAATATGAATAGGCGCAGGCTGTGATATGTTAATATACTAATATAACTAACATAAAGATCTAAAATAAATATCGACAGGGGAGTTGCAATTAAAGACCCAAATCAATCTGGAGAGACGAAATTAGAATCTTTAAAAAAAAGTAAATCTAAATAATTCAAAGAAAACGGTAAGCATGTCGAGATTAACTCAACCTACAATAGATGGACCCAAATTCTATATATTATTAATAAACAGACAAAATCAGCCTGTTTTTCTAATTAGGATTTCCAAATTTAGACCGAATTTACTTCACATAAAACAGTAACCAAATTAAAATAAATTCAAGTCACCCCAACTTAATACCGGAAATCAATCTTGTATAAACTAGTTAGGGTTTTCATACTAGATCCAATAATTTCATAGACAATACCCAGATCGAAATTAATATTTAAATAGCAAGCAGATTAACCAAAATCAATCCGTAAAAAATAACAAGGCAAAAACCAGATCTTACTTACCAGAAAACAGTATAATCAAACTTTCAAAAACAAGATCTACGTGCTTCACTGAAAAAGGTCGAAATAAATTAAAGTTGCAATTAAATACCCAAAAACAATCAGTAACAAGTAATTAGGGTTTTCAGTAAAACGGACCTAATTTACTGCACACAAAACCATAATCAAGATCGAAATCGACTCAATCAATCTATACAAGCCCTAGAATATAAAACCAATACAAATCAACATTAAACAGATCAAAATTAATCAAAGTTATAGCCAATAAACCTAGAATCAATTAAGTAACCATAATCAAACTTCCAAAAACAAGATCTAAGTACTTCACTGAAAAATGTCGAATTTAATTAAATACCCAGAAACAATCGGTAACAAGTAATTAGGGTTTTCAGTAAAATAGATCTAATTTAATTCACATAAAAAAGTCACCAAAAGATTAAAATCGAATCAATCAATCTATACAAGCCCTAGAATATAAAACCAATACAAATAGGCATTCAATTGATTCGGTATTTATTATTAATTAGGCGAGTAGCTAACCTTCCGGAGATGGATCTTCTTGACACGACCTTGAATATCCACCGGAAATAAATATACAGTATATGAATATATATAGATATAGATAGATAGAGACATAACTGATTGGGTTTATTTGTGGAGATACGTATTTATGTATATATATAGAGCGGCTAGCGGGGAAATAGGCAGGGGATCAAAGTTACCGTTACGAAGTAGATTAAGTTCGTTCGATTAAACTTTTGATTAACCAAATATTATTTGAATCGAGTTCTTTTTTTTTTTTTTTTTCTTTTTGAAAAGGAATCAAGTTACTAATATCAAAAGTTACCGTGAGCCTAAGAGCATGGTACATTTTTTTTAACATTTTTCATCGATGTATTTTGATTATTTATAGATTAACGGTTTAGTTTTATATATTTTTAAGTTTTTCTATCAAATTTATTATCATAACTAAATATTACTATATTTTAATATATTTTTATTAATTTTTTTCAATCCAAATTAATTTATTAGAACAATCAAATTAAAAAACTTACAAGTTTTCTCGTATTTAAAGTAAAAAGTACATTTTTACAACTTATAAGTAAACGTTTTGATTTATACAAATTATCAGTTTTTTTATCAATTTCTCTATCAAAACTATACTACTCATTTTTTTTTTTTTTTATTAATTTATAAGTAAAGCATATATATATCGTTATATACATATACATACATAAATAACCACCGAACCACCACCGACACGGCCAGTCTCCGGCCCCACCCACCGTCCTACTGTCGCCGCCCTTACCCCACCAGATCTCTCTCCTTATATATATATATATATATATATGTATATATATGTATATGTATTAATTTTTATTTTTTATTTTTTATTAAAATATGTAGATTTATGTATGTGTATATATGTAGAGTGGTGTATGTATATATGTATATATGTAGATTTATGTATTATATATGTATATTAGTAATCGGTGCACACGCAATGTAATGATCGAATGAATATATTAAATTAGAAATCATGAGTAATGTAATGTTATTGTTATACAAAATACACGTAAAACGATTTTGTTTGGTATCTGATTATAATTGTTTTGAAAATATAATAATTTTTATGTGTTTTTTTATATTTTGAACTGAATCAATGTAAATGAGTAATTAGTATAAAAAAATGGGGATATTTTCGAAAAAAATGGGCAAAATTGGGCAGTCTCATTTTTCTTGCCTTGGCTTATTATAATAGAATGATGTAGATTTATTTTTATTTTTTTTGGTTTTTTTTACAGTGAAATTACACTAGTACCCTTATTTTTAACAGAAATAACTAACATGTCCATAACGACGTAAAAAATATGGACGGAATAAACTAAATTGATTTGATTTGGTTAGTAGAGTGCCTAAATTGGAATTTTTCATAATACATGTTATATTTTGGTTAAATGGCGATAGTAATGTATACTAATTGGGTATTAACCCTTAAAAAATTACTATATGTTAATTTAATCCAATACAACATTAACTGTTTATTTGTTAATTAATTGTTTTGCAATAAAATAATTACATTTACGAGATAGATAATAGTCATTAGTTCAATCAGAGTTGGTCAGACGTTTTTTAACGGCCACATAAATTTTTACGGGATTTCAAAAATTTATCGAGTTTCTTTTAGTTTCGGCATAAAACTTTATAAAATCAATTGCAAGATCATACTTATTATTACAAATATTCCCTTTCCGTAAATACAAAACAAAACAATCTGAAATAATAGGACTACATTTTTTTTTAAGTTTATTTCAATTATTTTGTCATACTTAACTTAATTAAAAACTCATTTTCACTTGCAATTATAAATAATAAGTATAACCATAATTTATTTTTACCAAATGTGTAAAAGATGGTAATTGAAAATTAATGAAAAGGCTTAGACTAAATGAATTTCTGACTAACCAATGATTGAAAATTAATTTGCCGGCGGCGGCATAACCATGGCAGTCATCTTCTCAGGTGATGAACTTGTATCTTTTCGCAGTCTCAAGCTTAGTGGAAATGAAGTTCTTAACCTAAAAGACTCCATTTGTAACAAACTGCTATTATCATTTGAAATCAGCTTTCGAATTAAAAATAAGTAGCTAAACATATATATATATGACCCCGGTTTAAGAAACCTGGGTATATATTATATATACTTCAAGGTAAGCTTCTACGATTTAGGTTGATTGATAAATGCTCTATGAGTAAATTGGACTAAATGAATAAGTTGCTAGGGTTGTTGATCATGTAACATGTATCGCTGTGGTTCGCGCTACAATTGTGTCCGCTCAAACTGCCGTAGTGATAGATCTTCCTTCAACTTACTATCAATTAGTTTCAATTTAGTCAGGTAAGGAAGAGAAGCTATCCATTAGGGCAACTTCTCCCATCATTCATGTTGCACCAAGTAGTTTCGATTAGTTGTATTTGTATATATTGATCATGTTTGTAGCCATTCGGTTGTCGTGTTTGGACTAGTATTATTATTTTATTTTTTTTCAGAAATCTATGCATCAATATGTATATGTCAAATCTTATGTATAGTAGCATAAACTGTTGGATAAATGAAAAAAAAAGAACCAATTTTTTACGATATTTGACGGTATTGTCCAATTTCCAAGCATCTGAGACTTGAACTTGATTTGAAACTATAAAATGGCTTGACTTGAATTTACAGAATATGCATAGTGATAATCGATCGAGCAGTTCAGAATCAGAGATAGTAAATCAAAAAAAGATTGAAACACCACAGATTGAGAACTGAACCAACTGTAGAAGTTCAAAACCTTCAACAACATGAATCATACGCCCAAATTCTCATACAAAATTTCATTAAAAAAATGCAGCGGAAACTTTATCAACAACAATACAGTGACTTTGTAGAAACATAAATGATAAGTATAATACCCCGAAAAACGTCATGAAAACATAAACAATTACGTATAAAACTTGTCAAGTACACCTGAAAAACATCATAAAACGTGTTTTTTAAAACGCTTGCTTTTGTTTAACATAGCTTCTCTATGGTTTTAATATAAATTAAGGCATCATATTAAGTCCAAGAGAAGAGGCATATTTGTCTTGATTTCAAATATGTGCCGACTCTTCTTCGAACATGTTTTTCCCGCTACGAATTTCCTTAGCGCTTTCAGTTTTTGTTTCTTCCTACATAATTTCGTTTCATTTTTTGACATCTATCCATAGTTACGTAACCAGGATAAGAAACGGCAAAATGGAAAAAAATTGAATTTTTTTAAAAGTTTACGCGTGAAATAAGAGGAAGCGAGAAACGAGAAGCGGAAAACGTGATTTTTATAAGCAGAAATGAGTTTTCCGGTAACTATGCAACTATCTACTACTTATAAAACAGGTACCCAATGAAATTACCATTTAAGATTAATTTTTTAATTTTTATTATAACTGATAAAGGTAAAGTTACATAAAAACTGTAAAATTCACGTTTAAACCAGTTACACATAAATAAATTCATACATTTTTGAATCATGCGCTAGAACGCATTAGAAAACCATCAAATACCGATTAATAACTTTTTTGAGATTAATATCCGTTAAAATACCGATTAAAGTATTAAACCATCTTTTTTATTTTGAAGACTACTAAAATTAAAATATATCGCAAACTAGGGCCGGGCGAAAACCCAAAAAAACCGAACCGAACCGATAAAGACTGAAATAAAAAAACCAAAACTTTTTTGGGTCGGTTTCGGTCTACAATAAAACCGAAAAAGACCGAAAAACCAAAAATAAAACCAAAAAATAACTGAAAAATAACCGAAAAACCTGAAAAACCCGGTCCGGTTAGGTCCAAAAAATAAAAATAGTAAAACCGAAAAAAAGCGAACCGAAAAATCTGCTCGGTTTCGGTTTCGATTTTGCCATAAACCCAATCAAACCGGACCGAACCAAGCACTATCTCAAAACAATATAGGCCCTTTGTTATCATACTTCGTACTATTATTTATGTGAAGAGGGCTTATGAAGTATTGAAACAATTATTTATAAATAAACATAGTTTGAAAAATTACTGACATACATGTACTATTATTTACAAATAAAACAGTTTTAAATTCAAAAAAAAAAACTAAAAAAAAACTGCTCCTCTCCAAAAACAGTACTCTCGTTCTTCCATTATACTGCACACATTTTTTCTCCACCCACTCTCTCTCCCTCTCTAAAGTATATTTTATGATTTTAAAGTCAATATCATAAAGCAATATGTACCAATTTCTTTATTAAGAATCACAGTTATGACAACATTTGTTTTGCAATAATATTATTACTGTTGTAAGATTATTAGACTTTTGGGCTTTTACTTATTGGGCCCAGGTGGGCCTATAACCCTACCCCTCTATCTATATAAAGAGGGCTAGGGGTCTTGTATTTCATCATCCATTCATATTCATTCATTAATAAAAGACATACTGTTCTCCCCTCTCTCTACTTCTATCTCCCTAAATACATAGCTAATAGTGTATTACAACACGTTATCAGCACGACTCTCGGAGACCGAATTACGGATTCTGGATTCAATAAACCTTGAGGTTTATCCGGATTTTTAATATTTTGCTATATCGACCTTCACCAACATACCGTGCGTAAGGTAACCGGATATAATTTTTTTGAACCGTACAAGTCAACATGTTTATATGTTATATGACTTTACTGCATGTTTGTATGATGCACGAATTGCATGACATGCTATGCCATTTGAATAAATTGATTCTGGTGGAATGATTACATGCATGATTACATGTTTGCATGATTCTGGAATTTACATACATAATAAAATTGATAACGGTATAAATTGTAAATTGCTTTCGTATATACTGACCATACTTACATCAATAAATGTTTTGTGTAGCATCAATTAGTTGTGTACTTATTACATGTATAACCGATTTGTAAATCGAAAATATGGTAATTGTAATACATGTATTAATCTGTCGGATTAAATCTGCAACAAACTGAAACGTATGTACTGATTTGTAATTCTCTGAAAGCTGTAAACTATTCTGTAAATTACTCAAGGACTAAACTGAAACTTGTCTGAATTTCTGGACTGTATATGTAATAATGCTGTAAATAGATATATAGTTTGCTGTAATTACACGCATGGTCCTGTAGTATAATACTTATACGAAAACGGTACATATGGTTGATAAAGATACAATATTTGGTAAATACACACACACATGCATATAATTTTTTTTATTAAAAGGCAAACGAATAAAAAAAAATTGCATGTAAATTGATTTGATATGTTAGAATCTTCATGGATTGATTGATAACCTTAAATTGATTTGATTTGATATGTTAGAATCTTCATGGATTGATTGATAACCTTAAATTTATTTGATTTGATATGTTAGAATTTTCATGGATTGATTGATAACCTTAAATTGATTTGATTTGATATGTTAGAATCTTCATGGATTGATTAATAATCTTAAATTGATTTGATTTGATATGTTAGAATCTTCATGGATTGATTGATAATCTTAAATTGATTTGATATGTTAGAATCTTCATGGATTGATTGATAATCTTAAATTGATTTGATATGTTAGAATCTTTATGGATTGATTGATAATCTTAAATTGATTTGTTTATAACACCAAATCTACTGCATGATTAGATAGATTCTAAAATATATTTACTGCCTGTTTATATATGTGTGATTAATCTATATAGATATTCTCTATGCTGTTTAATATTATTGCCATATATAAAAAATGCGAAAATCGTATATATTCACATTTAAGTTGGAAAAATTATGAATCTTCCCCAAATAGGCTCACCTATTTGGATACGATGTCTAGGAAAGATAAAGGCGGAAGTCGTTCTCCTAATGAGGTCGGTTTTTAAGAGGCATTCGTGCCCACCCCCCTCACCGTCTTTCCTGGTCGTGTTCAAATAGAGCTACCGAAAGGGGTTGAGTAAATAATAATTTCCCCGAATGTGTCTATATAGATATGTATTCGTCGAATTGGTGTCTCAGTATCGACCTGTCGTTCGATCAAAGAGAACCACTTCACTTAAAAGCAAAACTTGTTTTTCGAACCTGTCGTTTCGAAATAAAGTTTGTGCTTATACAAACCATAAACATATAAACCCGTTGTTTTATATGATGACTAATCCAGTCTTTATTTTTCTTTTCTCCTGTTGTAGAAAAATGTCAATCAAGCTTGACTTTCCAATTTTGGATGCTGCCGGCAAGAACTACTTGGATTGGAGTCAGGATATCCAAAACCATTTAGATGTCCAAGGCTTATTGGATGTCATATATGATGAGGAGGAGCGTGAAATGGAAGTAATGCGTGAAATGAGTGCTCGGGCGATGATTCTGTTTCGCCGCCACTTGTCAAACGCCATGAAATCTGAGTTCATAACGACCACCTCACCAAAGACATTGTGGGACTCTCTAAAAGAGCGTTTCGACCACCAAAAAACCATTTGGCTTCCTGAAGCCCGCCGTGATTGGCTGAATCTGCGATTTCAGGACTTTGAAAGCGTTGAAAAATATAACGCTGAAGTATGCAGAATTCGTGCTACTCTCCAATACTGTGGTGAAACGCTCACTGACAGTGACTTATTGGAGAAAACGTACACCACATTTTCTAGTTCTGACATCTTGCTCCAAAAGCAATATCGTCAGTCTAAATTCACCAAATTTCCCGAGCTCATCACCCAGTTGTTATTGGACGAGAAGAATAGTCTCATTTTAATGATGAACAATAATTCTCGTCCTGCTGGTTCAAAGGCAATTCCAATGCCTGATGCTAATGTTGTTCGTGGACCTCGTCCACGATATGGGAAACGAGAAAAGGGCCTGTCGTCCCGTCAGCTAAGGAACAGGGGTGAACATAATGCTCGTCCAGCCAAGCGAGGTTTGGACAATCGTCCGAACCGAGGACCTGTGGCTCCTCCTAGACAGTTTCATGGTGGTAGAAACAAATGGGCCAGTCGTCCCAAAGCAAGAGAACCGGCCAATATGCCAACTTTGTGCTATAAATGTGGTGGAAATGGTCATATGCAAAGGACTTGTAGGGCAACTCCCCAAGAAGTCGAAAACTACCACAAGGGTAGAAGGGTCGAAACCAATATGATTGAAGCTAGTGCAAAAGAAACTCTTGAGACCCCTGACTTTGAGGCTCACATGGAAGAATAAAGTTTTTTTTCTTCGTTTCTTTTAATAATTGAGCTGTTTTGCTCCTGGATTATGTTATTTCAATTCCATTTCGGATTATGTTTTTTCCTTTGGATATTGTTTATTTCTTTTGGATTATGGTTTGTTTTATGGATAATGTTTTTGAACATTTCTCGTATAATTTAAAGTTATTTCATTGAGCAATTCCTTTTATTCGTGTGACGGACTTTAAATTATTTTACTTTTAGGCATGTATTGTGGGGCAGTTGATTGTCTAGTTGATAGTGGCACTACACACACTATCTTAAAAGATAAATGGTTTTTTATCAACTTTACGCCTAAAGTAACCTCAGTGACAACAATTTCGGGCCCGTCGACCCTTGTTGAAGGCTTTGGTAAAGCTAAATTCATGTTGTCAAATGGTACTCTTGTTGAAGTATCTGAGGCCTTATATTCTCCGAGGTCCAGTCGTACCTTGTTGAGCTTTAAGGATATCCGAGAAAATAAGTTTCATCTTGAAACTGCTCGTGAAAATGGTATTGAATACCTTCACATTACCTCCACTCAATACGACCAAAAGCGTATTCTGGAGAAGTTGAGATGTCTTTCAAGTGGTTTGTATGTTACTACAATCCAAAACTTTGAAAGCAATCTAATCATTCGGCGGGCGCCGATTGATGAGAGCACTTTTATGCTATGGCATGACCGGCTGGGACACCCGGGTCGAAATACGATGCTTCGTACGATGAACGCATCTCATGGGCATCCTCTTGGAGGAAAGAATTTCGTGATTAATCCGAAAAGCCTATGCCAAGCATGCTCGATTGGAAAGACTAATCTCAAACCAATTCGTGTGAAACCTACGAAATTGGTTTCCCAATTCCTTGAAAGAATTCAAGGAGATATTTGTGGACCTATCCAACCAACATGCGGACCATTTAAATATTTTATGGTTTTGGTTGATGAATCGACAAGATGGTCACACGTAGCTTTGTTGTCCACAAGAAACGCAGCGTTTCCAAAACTCCTAGCCCAGATCATTAAATTGAGGGCTCATCATCCGGATTATCCGATAAAGTCTATTAGACTTGATAATGCCGCGGAGTTTACATCGAAAACTTTCGATGACTATTGCATGACTTTGGGAATTAATCTTGAACACCCAGTTGCGTATGTTCATACCCAAAACGGCCTTGCAGAAGCTTTCATTAAGCGATTGCAAATGATTGCTAGGACTTTGGTTATGCGCACCAAACTTCCTATTTTTGCGTGGGGCTATGCCATTTTGCATGCTGCTGCGTTGGTCCGTCTAAGGCCCATGGCCATCCAACCACTATCTGCGTACCAGTTGGTAACTGGATATGAGCCCGATGTCTCATATTTACGCGTGTTTGGGTGTTTAGTCAATGCTCCAATTGAGCCGCCTAAGCGTTCCAAATTTGGACCTCAGAAACGACGGGGCATATATGTCGGTTATGAATCCCCGTCCATAATACGGTATTTAGAGCCCTTGACAGGCGATCTCTTTACCGCTAGACATGCGGATTGTGACTTTGATGAGACACTCTTCCCGTCGTTAGGGGGAGATATGCACGTTAACGTTGATAAGGAACGACGTGAATTAACGTGGCATGTACCCACTATGTCTCATCTAGATCCCCCAACTGCACATAGTGATAAGGAAGTGCAGAGAATCCTAGGTCTGCAAAATGTTGCAAATCAAATGCCAGACGCATTTAATGACCTAGCGAATGTCACGAGATCACATATACCTGCTGCAAATGTGCCTGCAAGGATAGACGTCCCAGTGAGACGCCGTGTTCCGGTTGAACACGTTGCTCCGGTTGTATCCACCGAGCAAAGAACGCTGCCGTCGGCCGTTCAGTCCGCCGCCCTTCCGAAAAAAAGAGGAAGGCCGTCCGGTTCCAAGGATGTTCTACCTCGAAAGAGGAGAAATCCTGTCGCATCTGTTTTGCCACACGAGATCATTAAGGATCACGGTGATGTATTAGAGGAGCGTGTTCCAGATGAAACACCAGTTCCTAATCATCATGATAACCTCGAAATATCTGTCGATTATACTAGTTTAGACGATATTTTGAAGCGAAACGAGACTGTCATCGATGATGTGTTCATATACGCAGTGGACACTGACATTATGAACAATGATGACATGGAACCTCGTACCGTTGCTGAGTGTCAGCGAAGAACGGACTGGCCTCAATGGAAACAAGCAATCCAGGCTGAATTGGATTCCTTAACGAAACGAAGCGTGTTTGGACCTGTCGCTCCAACACCGCCCAATGTTAGACCAGTTGGTCATAAATGGGTTTTCGTAAGGAAGCGTGATGAGAATAATGAGATTGTTAGATACAAAGCTCGCCTTGTGGCGCAAGGTTTCTCTCAACGCCCTGGAATTGATTACGATGAGACGTATTCTCCCGTAATGGACGTTATAACGTTCCGCTACTTAATCAGTTTAGTAGTTTCCGAAAAACTGAATATGCAGCTCATGGATGTGGTCACAGCGTATCTCTACGGGGATCTGGACACAGAGATTTACATGAGAGTCCCTGATGGACTTAAGTTGCCTGAATCAAGTAGTTCCCGGCCACGGAATACGTTCTCGATTAGACTGAGACGATCACTATATGGATTGAAACAATCCGGACGGATGTGGTATAACCGTCTAAGTGAATACTTGATCGGCTTGGGATATGTTAATAATGAACTATGCCCATGCGTGTTCATAAAGAAATCCACTTCAGGATATGCGATTATCGCAGTCTATGTAGATGATATGAATCTCATAGGAACCTCGAAAGAGTTGTTCAAAACTGCCGAAATCCTGAAGAAGGAATTCGAGATGAAAGATCTTGGGAAGACACGGTATTGCCTCGGCCTGCAGATCGAGCACCGTACAGATGGAATTTTAGTCCATCAAGAAAACTACACCCAAAAGGTGTTGAGGCGCTTTAGTCATAGTGATGCTAAGCCGTCCTCTACTCCCATGGTCGTCCGCTCTCTAGACATTAATAAGGACCCCTTCCGTCCAAAGGAGGATGATGAAGAGATATTGAGCCCTGAGTGTTCATATCTGGGTGCAATAGGCGCACTATTGTACTTGGCCCAATGTACTAGACCGGACATCTCGTTTGCTGTGAATTGTCTAGCTCGACACAGCACCGCGCCAACACGCCGCCACTGGACTGGCATAAAAGACATTTTCCGTTACCTTAAAGGTACTACGGACATGGGCTTATTCTATCCCTTTGCGTCGAGTGGATCTAGCTCCATTGATCCTCGAAATAACGCAACCCTTGTCAGCTATGCCGATGCTAGTTTCTTATCAGACCCGCACAAGGGACGTTCCCAATCTGGTTATGTCTTTACCATTGGGAACACGGAGATATCCTGGAGGTCTCGTAAACAGACTCTAGTGGCCACTTCGACTAACCAGTCTGAGCTACTCGCGCTCTATGAGGCGACTAGAGAGTGTGTCTGGCTTCGAGCAGTTATTGGCCATATTCGAAGCACCTGTGATCTAGCTTACGATCATGATGAACCAGTTGTTATTTATGAGGACAACACCGCTGTGATTGATCAAGCAAAGCATGGTTATATCAAAGGTGATGCCACTAAGCATATCGCGCCAAAGTTGTTCTTCACACATGAACAACAAACGCTTCAAAAGATTGAAGTGAAGCATATTGGTTCAGAGAATAACCATGCTGACTTGTTCACCAAGTCACTGCCAAAGCATTCTTTTCAGAAGCACGTACGGGCGATTGGCCTACGTAGGCTATCTGAGCTACCTTAGAGCGACATTTTATGTCGGAGTCGAAATCCTCGCACCCTATCGTGTGCAAGTGAGGGGGAGCATCCTGTTGTATGCATGTGTACTCTTTTTGTCCTTAGTACAAGGTTTTTCCCACTGGGTTTTCCTTGACAAGGTTTTTAGCGAGACACGTTCCCTGTTATATCACTAAGGATTGCCGAAATCAGGGGGAGTATACTGTCGTATACTTCTTACCACTGTTTACTCTTTTGTCCTTCGACCAGAGTTTTTTCCCACTGGGTTTACTCTGACAAGGTTTGATTAGGCACCTATTTTGTGGTTGATCCCCTATTACTACCACTGTTGTACTCTTTTTCCTTCGATCAGAGATTTTCCCATTGGGTTTGCTCTGGCAAGGTTTTGATGAGGCACACTGTTTTGTGGTTAGTTACTTACATAGTATTTTGGCATATATCATTCGGCTACACAATTTCTCTTAGGTACCGGTTTTGTCCCACACCGGGTTTTCCGGCCCTAAGGTTTTTATGTGTTTAGCACTGCGAATGAACTCGACTCAGATCGACTGCATGAAGACGAAGAATTCAAGACGTCCAAAGGGGGAGTGTTGTAAGATTATTGGACTCTTGGGCTTTTACTTATTGAGCCCAGGTGGGCCTATAACCCTACCCCTCTATCTATATAAAGAGGGCTAGGGGTCTTGTATTTCATCATCCATTCATATTCATTCATTAATAAAAGACATACTGTTCTCCACTCTCTCTACTTCCATCTCCGTAAATACATATCTAATAGTGTATTACAACAATTACTTATTTATATAATTATTATTTTATTTCAATTTTGGTTTTACGGCTTCCAATTTAATTTTCATTCAATTTGTTTGACATAGTCATTCAATAAACTAATGGAAAGAAATTAAAAGAGACGAATACCGTATACAAATTAACCACGCATCGTGTGGGCCCCGCTAGTTGTTAAGAATATGAGGACCCTTAATGTGATTAGTTTACTGAGAGATATATAAAATGCTTAAATTAAAGCAAAAATTAGTTAATTTCAGTTGCTCTCTCTCTGGTGTGTATATATATATATATATATATATATATATATATATATATATATATATATATATATATATATACACTATTAGTTTACGTGAAGAGATTCATCAAGTATTGAAACAAATATTTATAAAAAAAGCTCCCTAATTAATTTATTTACCAAAATAACTTTAATTCAAAATTAAAATATTTACTAATAACCGTTCCCTCTTTTTTCCGAAATATATTTTTATTATATCTCCATTATCTCTTTCTATTTTATTCTTGTAACCTCCGTGTCTCCTTTTTCTCTCTCCCTCCAAGGTACAAATCTAACAATTCTGATTTCAGTTCGTTCCTTTATTGTTATTTTTTTACATTGTGTAAAGATATTATTTGATTGTGAATTTTACAATGTCACAAATGTTGATTTTGCAAAAGAGTTGTCACTAAATCACGTGTTACACCACGTATCGCGTGGGCACGTCCGCTAGTATATATATATATATATATATTAGCATGAGTGAGAGAAGATTATTGTTGGATGAGTTTGAGAATATATTAGCATCTGATCCTCTTATGTAAGCAACCTTTTTCTACTCTTTATATGTTTATTTCTATCATATTTAATTATTTATAATTTTGTGTATTTGTATATGTATGTATTTCTTTTGTTGATTTTTTTTTGGAGAATTTGTGAAACTATATATTCCTTTCGTCCCGAAATAAGTGTATTGTATTCTATTTTTGGAACGTCCCAAAATAAGTGTTCACTTCCCTTTTTTTAAGTAATTTTTCTCTTTTTTATTTTTTGAAATATCTATTTTTAATAGTTAAATCATATCAAATTTACAACTATAATCTCATATTATAAGTAAGAAATATTTATTTTTTTGGAAAATTTGATTTTTTTGATGGTTTCTTGTTGAATTTTAAGTGAAATTGGTTCAAATAATTAAATAACATAGTTTTCGAAGCGAGACACTTTTATTGGGACGAAGGGAGTATAAATTTGTGTTTAATTTTTGTACATAAACATGTATAAATGGGCTTACTTGTTGTGTTTAGATTCCAAAGATTTAATCTTTTTTATATGGGCATGGCTTTGAAATCAGAATAGGTAATGTAGATATGTGATCTTATTTTAATTATTCTATTATAACTTAAAAATTATATTCGTACGACAAGATTGTTTGAAAAGTATAATTTTTAATTTGCTCTTCGTATTGAGATGTATTTTGCTCATGTAAGCAGCCTTTTTTACTCCCTATATATAATAAGTATTGCGCAAATATTTGTGATCTCATGTATCGATATCTCTAACTGCTAGTACTATATGTCTATATTTTACGTATTTATGGGGTGATTTTTATCGAGTATTTGTGCAAATATTTATGATTTTGTGTTTGGTTTTTCTGCATGAACATGTAATTATGGGTTAATTTATTGTGTTTAGATTCCAAAGATTCACTCTTTTCTTGTTTTATAATCACCATCTTCACAAAGACTGGAACTTTGAATTAGCTAAAATCTGAATGAATTTGAAGTCAGGGTAGATATGTGATCTCAATTTAGTCATTCTATTATAACTTAACTATTCTATTCTATTCTATTCGTACGGTACGATAAGATTGTTTAAAAAGTAACGATTAATTTACTCTTCCTATTGAAATGACATTAAATTTTAATTTACTCTTCACATTATTACATTAAAATCTTAGTGTGTATGAATTACTTCGATTTGAGTATTTATTTGAAATGACAAAGCAAAACTAATTCCGCCAATTCGTGAGGCTAATTTAAAAGCTAGGAGTTTTAAATACCTATGTGAATCCGTAATTCTACTCCGTGAACATTATAAACCTATAAAAACGAGAAAATTTACGCGCATCTGTCTACCTATCTGAACAAATTTTTCGAATGCCAAATGTAAGGGAAACGATTTACACCCAAACAAGAAGATAAATAAAAGTTGAATATTTTTTTTTAGCTTTGGTCATGCTAATGTCATTTCGTGTAATTCTCATATATTTGGCTTACATTCAGTGATGAAGTAGGGTTTGTACACCCATCCCAGTTTGTCACTCTTAACGAAAAGGTTTCTACACCAAAGAATACTTCCCCGTACACTAATTTTTGGTGTAGAGATCATAAGCTGGGAATCTCCACAGATGTGCTCTTTCCGTTATATAATGGTGCGAGAGATGCTTTTATGACCACACTTCAAATATTTAAGGAACAACAGTGCTCGTTATCAATGGGGAATGTACTCGAATCTGAAATAATGAAACATAGCAAAGCCGTTCTCTTGCTAAGCTGCGATTTTGGCACTGCATGGGATTCCAGGTATTTAACTTTTTTTCTTTCAAATTTTGGCTTTAATCTGATTATTATTAAATCTTAACCTTAACGGGGTTTAGTCTTGACTTAACTGCTTGTACTTGATATTTTTTGCTTTGGCTTTTCTGTCCTAAGTCTAGTTTATCTCACTCCTTACACTTTTGTTTCTCATTTACTTTAGTGATACTCAGAGTAGATATAGTGCATTTGTGATGGTCCGTTCAGTAGCCTGTGGGCCATGAATCTTGTTTTATTAGATATTACTGTGTTATTCTTTTGAATACGAATCGGCATTATGTATTTTCTAATTTAAGAGCTGGCATCTATTGCCTAAAACTTTACATCTCTGTGGAGTTTACTCTAATATAGGCGATGGATACAGGGAATGAGGAATCTAATACAGTATTGTGGAATAATCTTCCCAAGATTTAAAGTTAACGGAGATATCTTAAATCATAAATCAGAAAAAAAAAACTATGATATTGATGGAATATGTTTATGGACATTTATAATGTTTGGATCTTTTAAGGTGCCTGTTGTTGTAGATAAATATTAGTCCAAGAGAGCACTGATTTGAAAGCCACATGCACACTTCACATGGTCTTGGATATGTTCTCAAATGAGTAGTTTTTCACGAGATTCAAACAAAATATGTCATTTCATTTCACTCCTTAGACTGGTTGGTCTATTAGTCATCTCCTGTAAGGGCTACATCTTCTCCCTAAGGAATTAAAATTCATCTATCCAACAGGAGCCTTAGATCTTATCGATCTTCTTCCCATACGTTTGCATTCATATATCTATCTTATAGGATTGAAGTATTAAGTTAATAGATGAGTGCATTTCTTCTTCCAAACTTTATGAACTTTTTTATTTATTACATCGTGTTTAAACCAGAAATCAGATTAGTCATTTCCTGTGTCAAAGTATTATTTGCTTGGATTTCTGGTAATTTCTTATCAGCTGTATGTTTTCCTAGTAAACTATCATATTCGTGCTTTCTCCTTTCATCAAGCAATCTAAAACAAACTAATAAACAGTTAACTTGGTGATCCAATTCATATTTCCATTTGCCAACTATTGGGACACGAAGTGGTTTTCATATTATCTTGTAAGGAAACAAGCTAGCTTTTCTCAGACCGTCGAACAAGAGGGTCATTTAGCTTGTTTAAACTTCTAAAGAGCTGAACATCCACATGCGTTACAGCACAAAGAAAAATCTTTAAAGCTGCATTCGTACAGATACTAATCCCTTGTTTGGTTTCCAGCTTTAAGCTTAGCGTTTTGATTTTTTGCTTAGAAACTGGCCTGTATTAAAACCAGAGATTTTCTAGTTTTTTGGCCTGAAAAACTAGAAGCTTTATGCCTGGTAAACCTATTTGCTTCCCCTCAACCTCAATATAACCAGCTTATTTGCTTTAAAGCTTTGGAGCACATGCATGAGATCTGATGAAAATTGTTTCACTGCTCCATCTTTGATCACTTTGTTTAATATTTGTTTACTTTCACAGGAAATTAGTTTTGTCAAACAAGGATAATGCCGAAATACTTATTGATGAGCTACTGTTTTCGGCTCTGGTTCTTTCATATGCGCCAAAAAGTGAGCGTTCTTGGAGCCATAGGTGAGGAAACTAATTGAACTACTTGATATTTTTCTCAATTAGTTTGTGACTATGTTAACCACCACCTTATCTCTATTTTTAGAGAATTTACAGTCTACACATACCCACACCAGCTTCTGAATCCTCCACCCTATACTTTACGAGTGCCCTCACCTTGAATCAGCATAGCCAAATGGGCTCTCTTCAATTAAAATCTATGCTTATATCTCCTACCCTCTTCCCTCTCCTATTTTTCATCTTGATATGTATCGAACATTATTAGAAACTTAGAGGAGAATGAAATAAATTATAAATAACAAATATTAGGAGAATGATAGAGGTTTAAAGTATCTGGAAATATTAAGTGGATAGCTAAAAATAGAAAATTTAATATTTCCCTCAAGTTTAAAGAGTAGTTAGAGAGCCTGACCTGGAGAACAAATAGTAGATACCTAATATATGCAGGCACACCCACACACACACTCATATTTTATTTTTCAATTTCCTAAAATAGCCACATGACTTTTTTCTGAACATATTTTTTTTTTGTATTTGATTGTTTTAAATGAAGTATTATTATTAACTTTCAGATCTGCAGGAGGTGGGTGATTAAGATGCTTGCTGATATGTGTTCAGATCTGCAGGAGATAATTGAAAAAGAATCCGAGCTAGTAGAAAAAATTGCCGAGGTTAGTTTCGAATCATGAACTAGTTTCTTTGAATATACACCGCCAGATTTCATCATAGCTTAAGATATGGTTTATTGTATGCCTAGTTATGCTTGGTTGTATTTAAAAGAGTGTTCAACTATACATTTTGTTTTAATATTTCATGTACTAAAACAATTTCCACTACCGTGTGTCTGAAATATATGCATTTTTACGCTTATCTTGCCCGTTGATGGGGGTGTGTTTGGCATAAAAGTAAATTAGCTCATTAGTGGATTAGTATCATTCACCCTGAAGTGAATTGCACAAATTATTCTTTGGGCCCTTTAGAAACCAAGCTTACATTGGTGTTTTGAAATTAGTAACTTAAAGATTTCCCTGCGTTTAACCTGGTTCGTCCTCTTTTCTTTTGCAGAAATCAAAAATGAATTACCGCACATGGAACTATCGATGCTGGTTGGTTTCTTATATGTCAAGAGAACAGGTCAGTTTTTATCATGGTACTTTGCGGCATTGCTGTTATAGTTCCTTTTTTTTTGGATTTTACTCTATACTAAGTGCTTGGTTGGTTGGAGCTTTAAATAACTTGTTTGCTTTCGTGCTTGTTAGTTACACCATTACAGGTTAATCTTTTTTTAGCTTTCTGGCCTGAATAAACTTGAAACCTCAAGCTGGATAACCATTTATTTTCAGCCTTGAACACCAGCTTGTAGGCTTAAAAGCTACCGGCAAACTAGCCCTAAGTAAATCTGTAGACTCAGGAACTTGTTGTTTTAGTATGCTCTGCCTGCATTCATTTTTTTTCCTGGAAAAGTTCGTTATGTTGTGTTTCCGATGTTAGTCCACTTCCCATTCTTCCTTGTTATTTGTGTAGTTATGACTTGTTGTTTTTCTTTTGTTTTTATGCTGTAGTAACTTAACACGTTTGGTTGCAGCTTCTAATCTCAACTTTTTTTATTCAAAACCTGGACTTCGTTTGGTTTGATCAACTTAAAACCTGAGCTTTTTTTGTTTTTTGGACTGGAGAAGCTAGAAGGTTTAAGTGGAATGAACCCTCCTTTTTCTAAACCTTATAAATTCCCTGATTATTAACGTAAAGCTGCAACTAAAAAAAAAAAGGTCCTTAGCTAGGTGCTTTTGGTGTTTTCTTTTTTTAGCTTTCTCACTAAAGAATTGTAGTTAGGTGTTGGACGAGCTGAGCAGATCCAAAGACTGGACTCGGTTGCACGTTGCTGATAATTCAGGGTTCCGCTATCGTACTGTAAGTTCACTTTTAAATAAGTTATTTATTTCTTTTCAGATGACTTTTGAAGCTTGAAAATTTTAACTTAAGTAGACGAAGAAAGCATAAATCTAGCTAATAACAAGAAATCATAGGAATAATGATGATAAAAATGTAGGTGGCTCACAGTGTGTTACCATATACACATTGTTAAAGCGATTCTTACTGTTTTGTGCACCAACCAACCTCTCAACATTCTTTGATTTTGTATAACAAGCTATCATTTTTTATTTAGTACACCAACTTACAAAATTTTCTCTTTTTTTATATTGATTGTATTGTAATTAAGTTATTATGAACTGATATGCTAGTCTTAACAAGGGGTAACAAACCAGTATAGAGCATAAAAAATAGTATTAAAATTATTAAATTATACGAGTCAGTTTTTTTCCCGTCAAAGAGTACTCAGTATTGCAATATACATTGTACTACTTAATGACAGATGCAAAGGTGTTAGAGGACTATCACAATGTATTAATTATAGCTACCAGAAAAGTCAAGTAATAATATTTAGTTTAATCTGTAACATGGATTCATCTTTTTTTAGTGGTGGTTATTCTTATTTTGCAGCGGTTGATGTTAAGGTGTCTGGAGTTTTCATCCCCTAAACCGGATTTAAATGCAGTACCAGACGAAATAGATCTTCGACGAATGTGGAAAGTATGCCTTGTTCTATTCCACACTAATTTCAAAATGTTTACAATTTTGGTTCTCAATTTAAATTACCAAGTAAGAAAGCTTAAAGACGCCATACTATTGACAAAATCAGAATCATTCATGTTGAAATGAAAAAGCTAAGAAAAGACTCCCTAAATTTAGTTGGTTACTGAGCGGCATCAAATAGTGAACCATTTATAACTCACATAAAACTTTTCGTCTTTCTTTTTTGCACTCCCTGGCTAACCTTTAAAGCATTTTCTTCTCTAAAGCTCAAGAGGTTAACCTTATACTTAACCCCTTGCTAAAATTTACGCTCTATAAGATGCAGGCCTTGTTCTCCATATACATGCAAAAATAGATCAAAATAATCTAAATGCTACGGTTAAGTTGTTTAATATCTTTCGGAATAAAAAAGTAACTTTGGCAATCATCTCCCTAAGATGCTAAACTTAACGTTTCTGGCCATTTTATAACAACAATAAGCTAACCGTCCACTGTATGTGTTGTTCTTCTTCTTTGAGCTTGAGAGAACTGAATAATCTACAATGTTGAAACAGGAGGAGCTTGACTGGAACAAAATGTTGATAAATCGTTACATAGGCAGAGAGGTAGTTTTATCTATCCTTTTATACATCGTGTTTATCTCTTAAATAATTGCATTTATCCATATATTGTTAACTGTATTTTATCATAGTTTTATTCACTTAGTGCATCACCTCATTTTGATTTTTGAATACCCGCCTAAAACATTTGCGAAGACTATACTGACTTTACATTTCTCCGCGATTTTATACAATGTAGCAAATTGAAAAAAAAAAGGTTGGGTTTAATTAATTCATAAAACCAAATTTTTATTCACTAATATATATTTTTTAAAGGCTTGTGCATTATGTTATCGAATTTGTCCATTTTTTGTCCCAGAACTATGGGTTTTTTACCCTTTGTGGCCTACCAAAGTGGAAAAAAAGTGTTAGGTTAGGGTTTACTTGCGCCTTTCGTAGGTTGGTTAGTGATACATTAGTACAAAATTGCAATTTACTGAAAACTCATGAGACTACTCTTCAATTTTCTTAGGCTCTTTGGCTTCACCGACGCTTTTTATCCCTTGGTTGGATTAAGCATTTCACAGCCGAGGGTTGTTTTTTATCCTGCAAAACTGAAAAGATAAATGATGAGACGGTTACTTTTCTGCAAAATGAGTTCGAATTTTATCAGACCTGCTCAACTATTTCGGATAATTCTTTTGAAGATTTTCAAACACAAGCATGCTGTCTGCTACTTACATTTTGTGGTTGACAAAGATAACATGATTCCTGTATTGTTTAGATAAACTACTACAAAGTTTACCTCCTGTTTACCAGAAGAAAAGGCTAGTTTAGCTCTGTTGAATGTAAGACTCACCTTGTTTGGTTGTCGCTATATTTAATTCATTTTTTTGTTTATTTGCATACGGTATTTGGTGTTAACCAGCTTATAAACAAAGTATTTGGTGTTAACCAGCTTATAAAGAAGGTATTTTCTTGTTTTCTCGCTTTCTTGGCCTGAAAAATGCTAGAAGCTTTAGACTATACAACCCGATATACCTCTTGGTCAGAAGTGGGTAAGCTGAAATCATCATGTACTCTGTTGTATGTTATGATGGGGTAGATTCGGTTTACCTTGGATTTTTATTTTTATTTTTATTTTTATTTGGAAATATTAGTATAAATTGGATTTCTTTTATCTAATTACTACTGGGTTTTGATGTCCTTTTTATGTGTTCAACAGCAAATATCAGTTCAACATCAAATATCAGAGTTCATAGAGATCAACCTCGAAGAGAACTTGAGAGAAGTTAAGCTCGTAATAGAGTGTGTATGCCCCGAAAAGATTTTCCTTTGGTATACCTCATGTAATGTATCCGTGAAATAGTAAGTTCTTGTTTGGCTGCAGAATTTTAAGTTGGCTTGTTTCGAGACTGAGCACAAGATACCTAGATTATAAAGTGATATTTATAGAATTTATACCATTATCTGTAACCACGATTCTGAACTGCAAAAAAAACCAATATCTCGCATATTATATAACAATTTTTTGTTGTTTGATTAAGTAGATAAATATGACATACATATGGAAACAAATGATTTGTTAAATGTTCTAGTCGAATCGTGTCCTGTATTTTTAAATTTTACCCTTTTTGACATGTCTGTGTTGTCGTATCCGATACTTGTAGCCGTATGTGTTTATCATAGCTCACAAAACATGGCTTTGCCGTTGGTCAACCAGTATCTCAATATTTTGAACTCTTCATGACATAGTGCTTAACTATCGGCATCCCTATTGTAAACAGACATTTTTATTTCACTATAAAAACTTTGAAATATAGACATTTACGATATCATTCTATTATAACAAATCAACCCAATACAAATGATATTGTCCAAATTTGTCCATTTTTTTCGAAAATACCCCAACTTTTTTTTACTAATTACTCATTTACATTTATTCAATTCAAAATATAAAAAGAACACAAAAATTATTATATTTTCAAAACAATTATAATCATATAGCAAACAAAATCGTTTTACGTGTATTTTGTATAATAAAAACATTATATTACTCATGATTTCTAATTTAATATATTCATTCAATCAATATACTTTTTAAAAATTTATTTACCTGCATCATATATATATATATATATATATATATTTATATATATATATATGTATATATATATATCATGTGTCGCATATGCAACGCATGGATAACGATTACTAGTGTTTTATATATATTGACCAAATATTTACGTTATTTCTTAAAACAGGCTAAATAAAAAAATACATTAGTCGGTCAATGACCCAATATAAAGGTAAATTATTTAAGCTTTATTACGGCTTTCAAACATACTTAAGAAAAAAGCTATTTTTTGGTAAAGGTATTTAAGTCTTAGGACACTTAAAGAAATTATGCTTTCAATCATTTAGTCCATAACTTCATAAATCCGTCTAGTTCTCCGACGAGTTCTCTGGTGAGTTATTCGACTCTTTTCCATCGAGTCCCCATGTTGTCATGGGGTGGAGGCGGCGCGCACGCACACACACACACACACACTTTTCAATTTCTCTCCTCTCGTCTCGTTCTCCGGCCCAGTCGCCAAGGTGGTTCCACCTTTCGTTAATAATTAAGATATATGTATAACTTACAACTTAATCAGAGGCGGTCGTGGCCCAAGTCGAGTAAGGGTTGAGCATCGGGCAAATGTTATGATTTTTTTTTTTTTACGAGCAACACGTCATGAGCTTTTTGAAAAATATATTATGTATTAATATATTAAATATTAAATAGCTATAAATATATATTGTGTTACATTAATGACCAGTGGTGGTGTAGTTACTATATCTCAACTTGTTGGTCGTGAGTTCAATACCCATTACTTGTAATTTTATTTTATTAATTTTTATTTGTATTTTATGAGAAATAAACTTTTTTAAGCCTTGCACATATACATTAGCCGGGCCGCACTTAAACCGATGTAGCCCTGTAGGATTTGATTTAATATGAAAAGGAAACAACATATTGTGGTGATGTATTTTGATACATTTAAATTAAAAATGTAGTAATAGTTTTACTTCTTTGTCAGAATCGCATTACTTTAAGAAATAAAAAAAAGGTAATACATCCAGGCTATTCAGCTACCCTAATTTAAAAGAATTACTACTTCGTATGGCTGATTTTCTTTAGTCATAAAGTTCTAGAAAAGTTAAAAGTTGTGACCCAATTATTTACATAGATACCGTTTTTTTTTAAGTAGGTATATATAAACATAATAAAAGGGGTTTTATAGGTTTAATACACCAAACTATCTGTTTTTAACGATTTGGATATCCACCTTTCAAAATTTTTAATTTAGGTACCAATCTATAATAATTTTTCAATTTAGGTACCACCGTCTAAATAAATCACGCAATCATGTCACATGACATTTGACAAACATTAATTTGAGAGGTTAATTTGACAATTTTGTACAAAAATATATTATTCTATAAAAAAAAAAAATTCCCAATTTCACACATAACAAAATATTGGATTATATGCTATTTTTTTTTATATGTGAAATTGAGGGGGGGGGGGGGGATTTTCTAGGATGACATATTTTTATGCAAAATTGTCAAATTAGCCTCTCAAATTAATGTTTGTCAAATGTCACGTGACATGATTCCGTGATTTATTTAGACGATCGTACATAAATTGAAATTTTATTATAGTGTGGTACCTAAATTGGAAAATTTGAAAGGTGTGTACCCAAATCGTTAACAGAACTATAGTTTGGTATAGTAAATATATTTTTTCCCCATAATAAAAGTGGAATCTAACTCAGATTATAACAGTAACTACCGCAAAACACCCAACAGTGTCAACACTATTTTAACAACACACCACAAAAACAAACGATCAAAATTAGTTGTTAGAGAAATAACATGCAAAGGTAAGACATGTACAAACCTCCCTACGGTACGGGCATCAAGAAGTGAAAAATGCCGACAATATTGCAATATAACCACTACAAAAAATTCTTTATATAGCAAAAAAAAAAAAAAAACAAGGAGCTAAATTATGTTGCTGATTAGCAACATATTAGCAACAAAACAGTAACAAAAATTGCATGGAATACTTAGTAACAAAATTATCAACAATTTTGTAACTTTAATTTAGCAACACCAAAATTTGTTGCTAAAAAAGTATCAAAATTTCTTCCATGAAAATAGCAACAAAATTACCATCAATTTAATAACATGATTTTTTTTTATAAAAATAGCAACATATTATAGATAAATGTTAATCTTTCATTGCAAATAGCAACTTAGTTGTATCATAGTTTAGCAACATAATTTCCTTGAATCCAACATATTTTGACATGTTATTAAATTTTTTTTATAAGAAATATATTAAATAAGCAATAAATACATACTAAATCTTAAAAAATATCATTTTACTAACGTGGGTGAACTTATAACCAACACTTTACCAGAGCTGGCCCAAGAAAAAAAAATCGGGGGTTACCAAGTGAAAAAATAATTGTTTTGCCCATTCAAATAAAATCTCAAAAAAACATAATATAAATTTTATTTTATTTTGAAAATTATTTGCCTATTGGTTGGGTTGCCCAGTCCACTCGAACTGTTGGTAACCCCTTTAGACCGGCCCGCACCTTACAACGAGTGGGAAACAAGCACACAAACACCACAATGCTACCGGAGCTCATACAATTAAAACATGTCACACTCCTGCTACTTTTTTATTTTACAGTTTCCTCTAGCCAAACAGTTAAACTTGCACCTTCAACACTTATTCATGGTGAGATATCTTATGTTGGTCATTTCTAAAAAAAACTAACAAGAAAAGAAATACACACAAGGGCGTTTTTTTTTTAAATTTATTTGAGCCTTCAAAATGCTCGAGACGGATTTGTGCATAAATAAACAGTAAATTTCCCCCCTTATAGTATGACTTTGTCCCTTTATAGGACTGGCTTTGTCACCTATCCAAAAAGAAGTGCAATAACAGTTATAGTTGGAATTATAAGGAGTTACAGAAATTTATGCCCAAAGTATGAGTTTCATTCAAATTCAGTCCATGCATACTTAAATAATACGAGTTTTACGTAGTCAAAAGTGATTAACAAATATTCCTCTCAGTCTATTTATATTAACAAATATTCCTCTCAATCTATTTATATAACTATGTCGCAAATTTAAATGACTAAGCACTTTTTTTCACCGATGATTGCTTTGAGGTGTACTATCGTAACCCGATCATGCCGGAGGGATGTGGAAAGAACATGGGGAGTCTACAATTTAGAGGACAAAAGCGTGAAGCCTCGTTATAGTGGCAAATCATTGAGCTCAGTTTGCCCTCCGATCTGGACCTTTCTAACTATGTCGCAAATTTAAATGACTGAACACTTTTTCTTAAACTTTAGTTCGTTCCTTTTGTTTCAAGAGTTGTTCTTAAATTATGATCCGTGTGTGTGATGTGTGTTTACTTCATAGTTGTCAATTTTTACTTGTTATTTTGCTTTTCGGATTTCCCTTATCCAAAATGAAGTTTAAACATATTTTGATTTTATCTGACCAATGGATTCTAATGATGTGTCAAAATTGAAATACTATGTTTTGATTGTTTTAATTTTTGACATGATAGGATAAAAAATGACGAACTAATTTTCCCTCGATTGCTATATATTTGTTGGGACTATCTTGGTGAAATCTTATTAACGCAACCCAAATTTGCTCAGTGACAACCTTCGATTTATGTCTTGATCGAAGGGCTAGCATTCACTCAAATTTGGAATATTTTAACAAATTGTCGAATAATTCAATTCTAGTTTTTTTTTTTTCTTTAAGTGATCAACTTATGTCGTTTAAATATAGTTTGGACAGTGACACTTGTTTTGGATTTCCTTTTTAATGTGTCTATTGAAACAAACAGTTTGTTAATAACTTGTGTTCCAATTATCGAGCGATTTATTCATGATTATTTAATGTGCCTTTTTTTAAAATTTTAGAGTTTTTCCTATTTTTTCGATTTTATTTTTGTTTTTATTGGGTAATTAGGTGGTGGACCAATCTGTAATTAGTTTTTCGAATAATTGACTGATACTTAATTAATTTTTATAGGGTGACTAATGATTAAATAGTTTTGTTTTTATAAACCAATTTTTAATTATCCATCATTTTTATTATCAAAAGAGTTGAAGGGCATGTGTATTATACTTTTAAGTGACAATAAGATAATTGATGATAAAAATGGACAATTTATAATACGGTCAAGTTGCTTAAAGGCCAACTCCTCCTGAAGTTCTAAATATTTTATAAGTGGAATTGCCAAAAAAATTACTTAAGAAATTTAGGTGGAATTAATGATGTGAACCCATGAAAGTTAATCTATAGGACTCTCAATTCTTTTCTTTTCTTTTTTTATAAAAAAAAAAAACCATGCACGAAGTATTGATAAGATATAAATGACTTCCGAGAATTATAGAACCAACTTAAATGAAATATTTTCCGCCAAATAGACAACATGTCTCTTACTACTATAATTTTTAAAATTTTGTCAACCGAAGTAATGCACACCATTATAAACATTGTAAGAGAATATACAATAAAAAGCTACTATGTCACTATAGTTGGAAACTTGAGTGTCCTTAGACTTTATAGTAAAATGGGTGTTGTGAAATATAGCAATTGTGTTGATATATTACGGGGAAAAAGATATTCACACAAATTTGTCACTCCCTTACACACTTTCTTACATGCATTGCACACTCCTTTATATGTATAATAATATATTTTTGTTAAAAAATACATTTTTATCCCTCCAAATATACATGTATGGAGTGTGTGAGTTATATATATATATATATATATATATATATATTATTAATACCAGATTTAATAATTTTTCTTATTTTTAATTAATATTTAAATTTAGGGCAGTTTCAACTAGGGTTTTACTATATTTTTATTTGAGTTTTTAGTAGGTTGGGTTTTTATTATGTTGAATATTTATATTTTGGTTTATCAAATTATAGATTGTGTTTTATGTACATTTGAAGGAATATATATATATTTCATTAATTAGAGAGTGTGAGAGTTAGAGTGTGGGAGTTATGTGCAAGTTGTGCGTAGCATCACCTATATTACGGAGGATTACTCTTACGTGTATATATATAGCAACAAGAAATTTTTTAGATCTCCAAATCTGAACGGAATTTTTAATCACTGATAACACTCACACGCAGTTGGAAGAAAATTAAATTAGTACTCTACACATTTTACGAAGTAAACCCTCACATTGTTGACAAATAACACTTGACAATTTGCACATATAAAAAATGACCTAAAAAATGAAGGCAAAGGGGAAGTGAGGCTGATAAATACTACTACATGATAAAGTCTTACGGTTCTACCCTTAATTTCTTCAAAATCATTTTCCCTTGACCACTACCTAAAGAAACACCAAATAAAATAACTTTTTGACACAACAACTCAGGGGAATCTAGATGAGTTGCGTCTCATAATTAATAAGCAATGATAGGGTTATGTACCCGCATCACATGGCCCTGCATATTTTCATAAAAAAAAAAAAATTCAGTTTACTATCATAAAATTTTTTAAGTTAAATTTATAAAATGGTTATGACTAAATTTTAGTAACAGTTTACTAACATAATTTGTTGTTAAACTGTTGTTAAAATTTAGACACATTCAATTTGGCAACATAACAAAACAAAAAAATTCATATATGTTTTTTCATCACTTTTTGCATTTTCAGATTTGTGCTTGTTTATATATATTTATAAAACACAACGGCATCGTATATATAATACGGTCAAGTTGCTAAAGGTCAACTCCTCCCGCAAATTTAGGCGGAATTAATGACTGTGAACCCATTATAGTTCGACTACCAATTCTTTTATTTTTATTTATTATAAAAAGAGTCATGTACGGAGTATCGATAAGATATAAAATGACTCTAGAGAATTATAGAACTTATTTAAAATGAACCTTAATTGAAAAATGCATAACATGTATATTTTACTACATTAATATTTAAAATTTTGGTGAACAAAAGTAATGTACACCATTTTAAACATTATAGGAAAATGTCACGAGATAAAAAGTCATGTTGTACTCGGAAGGAAAATTGAGTGTCGTGATACTAATGATAAAATGAGTGTCGTTAGATATACATTTTATGTTGTCATACTCTTATTTTTTTACGTTTCTATAGCAACAATAAATTTTGTAAATCTCGAAGAAAAGTTAATTTGTACACATTTAAACCCTTACATAGTTGACAAATAACACCGACAATTTGCGAACATAAAAAATGACCTAAAAATAAAGTCAAAGCTAGGGAGTGAGGTTGATGATACCCTACATGATAAATTCCTTATACCCTTAAATTCTTCAAACGTATTTTACCTTGACAACTACCTAAAGAAACACCAAATAAAATGGAGAATAAACTTTTTGACGCAGCAACTCAGGGGAATCTAGATGAGTTGCGTCTCATAATAAGCAATGATAGGTTTATTCTAGAAAAAATTGTTGCTGGGTGCTTTAGTTGGAGTCCTCTTCATGTAGCGGCATCACATAGCCATGCTAGTTTTGTGGCGGAACTGTTGCGTCTGAATTTGGAACTTGCACAAGTTTTAGATTCACAAAATAGGTCGGCTCTTCATATTGCAGCTGCTAAAGGCCACATTGATGTTGTGAATTTGTTTTTGATCAAGTTAGGATCTAACATTTGTCTTACCCGTGACCAAAATGGTCATGCTCCTCTCCATGTTGCTGCCATAAACGGAAAGGTCCAAGTAGTGAAAGAATTGCTTCAAGGCAACTTAAACGTGGCTCGGATGAGGATGGACCGAGATGAAACTATTTTGCATCTCTGTGTAAAGCACCATCAGTTTGCAGTTCTAGAGCTCCTGCTAGCTACCATTAAAGACAAGGAATTTATTAATGCCAAGGATGATTGTGGCAACACCATATTACATATGGCAGTCTACATAAAACAATTACAGGTGCGTCCGTGATGAGGATAATTATTATCTATATTATAATTAGCTACCAAAATAAGTATTAACACGAAATCAGTAACTTAGACAAACTTATAAGCAAAGTGATGTTGGGTTCAATTTTAAGCTTCTCTAATTGATGAACAAACAATAAGGGACGTACGTGGTTATGAATTTTTAATTAAGTCTAATAAATGACTTTACCCTGCTTATTTAGACTGTAGTTTAGCCTAACATTGAGAGGTCTAAAATTTATATACATGTAGTTTTTTGAAACGGTTCTTGGAGACTACGTTTGCGTAATAATCTAGGTGGCTATTGATACAAAGGCCTGTTGCAACGCTACCGGGGACTAGTCATACTAAGGGTGGGTCTCGTTAAAAACTTTCACGTCGTTTGTATATCCGCAGTTTATTAATTAATGTGTCCGCATATCTATTTATGTTATTGTTAGTTTATAATTTCTATATTCCGTTGTGATTATTGCTTATAGATGTGTTAGGCAAGGCGGTTGACCCACAACACATAATACTTGAAGAAACGTCCAAAATCTTAATTACAATGGTCCTTATTAATCTGGAAAAAAACTATCTGCTCAAGCAAAAATTCAGTTTGATTCTCGAATGTTATGCAGTAAATTAAAAGACTGTGAGATTCAACAAGAAAATGTAGTACTGTAATTTCCAAGTCTAGTTATCTTTTCATGAAAGAAATAAAAATGTTTTCAGTGCAGGGATTCAAGACAACGACCACTCTACAAAAAAGTAAGGATTGAAAAGAACAAAACTTATAATCAATATCAACATTAAATTACGATCATGTTCCTCAAAAACTATGTTTCGGCTTCCAAAATAAATAAAATTTACAATTATAAGCTGACTATCTACCCAGATTTCTACATAATGAGCAACTCAAAAACATGGTTTCAAGATTTGCTAGTAACTCGAGGCAGCATTAGTTTATGTTTAATCTTTCGGTAGGCATTGTTGAAGCTTCGATACATGAAACTTGTGATTCTAGTACTTGACATATGATATGCTTAATGCTGAAGTCATTGTTTAATGTTTTAGGTGATAGAATTTGTACTTTGCTACAGTCGAATTGAAGTGAATGCAAAAAATCTACTTGGTAAAACAGCATTAGACATACTATTCATGTTAAAGACAACAACAAAAGATGCAGAACTTGAGGAACTTCAGTCTATTGAAAATATAATTTTAAGAGCTTTCGGTAGAAGAGGAACACAGGTTGGGACCTATGAATGGCTAGAAAGGAGAGATGTATTAATGGTTGCAGCTTCTGTTATCGTGGCAACCTCGTTTCAAGCAGCAGTAAACCCTCCAGGTGGCTTTTGGCAGGAAAATCTAGACAACCACAAAGCTGGAGAAGCTATAATGGCTACCCTTAGCCCTCAATTGTACTCTTATATCTTATTTGGAAACTCGATGACATTCCTCTTGTCAGCAAGCTTGATGATACTTCTCTCTTGCGCATCTCAAATTCCCAAATTAGTTATGGTGATATGTTTAGTGCCGGTTAGTTGCTTTACTCTACTTACTATGGCATCTACTTTTGCCTGTTCTATATCCGCAATCACCCCGGGGAAGAGTCTTTGGTTCCATGAAAGGGAACGCGGGACTTATAAAAAAAAGTTTTCTCACGCCATTGTTCAGCAATAATATTGCTATAGCTTACTTCAGCATTATGTTTGGATTAATTTATCTCATATTATTGGGGAAATTAGTTTATGAGGCTAATAGCCTACGTAAGAAAATAGTGCATGACAAAAAGCTACTTGCCAAAGTCGTACGTGATAGTCCAAATACATATGAAGAGCAAGGTGTTGTCCAAGTTGAAGCGCAGTAAATCACTGATAGTTTCTTGTTCACTTTTTCATTACTACATTTTATAATGTTTGATGTTTATGTTATTCTGAGGGGAATCATCGTCAAACCAAATGGGGTTGCTCGATGGATATTTTATGCCCAATCAGTTATATAAACTTGTATTAAGCCATATTCTGTAGTCTTTCGCTAGGGGTGGAATTTTGGACCATAATATATCAACTAACCGCAATTATCATCCATACCGTATTATTTATACCGCAGTTACGGTATTACCACACATATGGTAGTAATCGATTTTTCATACCATGTTATTGTACCATTTGTATCATATACCATTTATATATAGAATACTCACATTCAAATATAATTATTCATATTTTTTAACATTTAAGATACAAAATAAGTTGCACAAATTATGATCATGTTTATGATCTTGTTCAATTATTCATAAATGAAGTATTATCTTCAAACTTTTTTGCTAATGAGATATTTTTCATAAAATTGTATATTGTTTTTCGAAATTGGTAATGTACCGTACCATACCATTAGCATAACCATACTTACGGTATACCGAAAATGCAGTATACGATAATGTGGTACTGGTATTGAAATTTAGTGTAAAATACATGTGAGGTACGGTAATGGTATACCAAAATTCTCACCGTATTATACCATTTCCACGGCTAGTCTTCACTATGAAGCTGAAACTTTATTAAGTTGCATTCCAGAAAAATATATAAAGTTCACGACGTTTTAATGTCTTTTTAATGAAACCTAATATTCAACCAAATCGCAGATACATATTATATTTATGTATTGTTACTTTTTAATAAATTAATGGAAGTAAAATGATTGGTTTAAAGATATAATTATTTTTATAAATTCTCTATAATTATAGAAAAGTGTTATGGTATTTTAATTTTTCAGAGAGAATTATTATTATACTCCATTTTAAAATAATAAATTAGTGTCTTATATATTTAAATCTGATTTTAATATAATTTTTATATATATATAATTAATTTCATGATTTATATTGTAATTCTAATACCTATATACGATATCATTTATACTTCCAACAAAATCAACAATTGTTTTTTTAGTAATACTTTGAACATATAGGGGAATTTAAGTCGAACTACTAAAAAACAAATGTTTTCCATCTAGAACTTGATTAAAAAATACAAAATTAATAGAAAACTTGCATAAAGGTACAAAATCAGAAAATTGAGAATATAGGGTTACAAAGGACGATAAATGAATCAATAGAGGGCACAAGAGTAAATAAAACCCCGACACAAAGCAACATAAAGTCCCACCTGAATAGAACAATATATCTGACCTCAGACATTCGAAGCTTGGTGACAAAATAAATAAGTGTTAGGTATCTGAAGGACAATTATTCTGGGTAGTTCTATCATCTGCCTTGAAGAAGCAGAACTTTTAGGTGAAAAAAATGAGGACAAATTTTGTCACAACTATTTCCAATTTTTCACCAACGTTTCCTGCAAACGGGGCATAATATTGAATGACATGTGTTAGGACCAGATTTCTGGTCTAAATATTGTTTATTGTCTATTGGTTTTTCACTAAATAAATCCTAACTGTTGTTAAGAACTAAGACAGAAATGACAGGTTTCAAGTATCAGTTGCAAACTCAGTTGCAACCTACTAAGTCAATAGTGACAGGTTCCAAGTACCAGTTGCAACCTCAGTTGCAACCTACTAAGTCAGTAGTAACAGGTTTCAAGTACTAGTTGCAACCTCAGTTGCAACCACAGTTCCAACCTGCTACTCAGCAGTATTCTGTCTAGTTCTGTGTATCTGCATAGCTGCTATTTATTGATTGTTAATTGACTCTACAGCATGCAGGATATATTCTCATATGATTCTAAAAGTTTAATATGCGTTTAAGTGAGAATATCAAAGTGGTAAGGAAAGATTTCCTAAAAGGTATAAAGAGATCAGTTATGTTTCCTTTAAATTTATAATCTCTATTCTTATACTAATCCTTATCACTTGTGTCAATCTTTTGTTCCTTATCATTAAGTATGATATGTTTAAAGATTGAATAAAATCAGGAGTTAATGTTTTATATGAATACCTAAAAGATATCTTTTCAAGATATGATCTTTTTATATGATTCCTAACTATAGAACAATGCTAACTCCTACAATCAAGCTGGTTATTAAACAGGTATCAACCAATGATGATTGGAGTCAATCAATGCTGAAGTATCACGCAATGCATGGGAAGATTGAAGCCAATCAACAAAGTCAAAAAGCAATCAAAAGATATTGAAGATTGAAGATTGTTTTTACTTGCCTATATAGTTGATAACTTAGCTTGTAAATGTGGGTGTTCTAAATTATAAAGAACTTATTTTCTAGAGAGAATACACGTGAGCTTTACAAAGAAAAGAATGGTGGGATGCCATTGATTTATAAGTGATAGTTATAGAGTAGGAGCAATATAGAGATAGGCAGAAAAACCTAGAGGGAGTCTAAGTGTTTTTCGTTAAGACTTGAGTCCTATATTGTAAGCTTTTTATAATATCATAATCTGGGTAAGTGCCCCGGAGACGTAGCCTAGTTAGGTGAACTCCGTTGTTAAATGTGCGTGTGATTTCATTTACGTACATTTAACTTTTTACAGTTCTGTCCATTTATACACTGTGTTCTAACTGTAGTTGCAACCTCACTTAGAACCTAACTGCAAAACTGCAACTAGAACAGCGGATAGGAATTTCAATTGGTATCAGAGCTTCACACTAGATCTTACTTAGTGTGGATCCTGTGTTCTAGTAACAATGGACTTAATGAGGGAAGGAAACGCCTTCAACAAACCTCCATTGTTGAAGGAGGAGTAAACTATGGAGTATGGAAAATTAGAATGAGGTCTTTCATCAAACAGCAGAATGAACATGCATGGAAGACTGTTATGTATGGATGGGAGGCTCCAACTACCATGGATAATGAAGGAGAACTGAATCTCTTACCTGAAGATAGATGGTCTGCTGAAGAAGACAGAAAATCAAGTGCCAACTCAACAACCATAAACTTAATTTTTGCTGGTGTAACTCTCAGCGTATTCAGGTATATCTCTCATTGTGAAACAGCTAAAGAAGCATGGGATATTTTGCAAGTTACTTTTGAGGGAACCACTAAAGTAAAAGCTTTCAAACTTCAACAGTTAACTACCCAATTTGAGAACTTAAGAATGAAGGAAGATGAAAACATTGAACAATTTAATGGTAGAATCTGCCACATTGCTCATCAAGCTGGAACCTTAGGTGAAAAATACAGTGATGCTAAACTTGTTAAGAAAACTCTTAGGTCACTCCCAGAAAGGTTTGAAATTAAGGTCACAGCTATTGAAGAATCAACTGACTTAGATAATCTTAAACTTGAAGAACTCATAGGAAATCTAAGTACTCATGAACTGAAGTTCTTCAAACATAAAAGACCAAAAAAGGGAATAGCATTTCAAGCTAAGAAATCTGAATCTAATGCCTATGATAAAATAAGTGATGAAGAACAACTAGCTTTCTTTGCAAAAAAGGTGTACAAGAAGTTTTATAAGAAAAAGGAGGATGATACTGGTTCATCTAAAAAAACTTTCAGAAAAAGGATAACCAATTTAAGACAGAGTCTAGGTTCAATAATAACTCTACAGGAAAGTGGAATTCCAAAGAGAAGGATAACAAAGAATACAAACCTAAAGAGATTCAGTGTAGAGAATGTAGAGGTTTTGGTCATATTCAGGCTGAGTGTGCAAACACTTTAAAAAGAGACAAAAATGCTTATATAACCACTCATAGTGATAGTGATTCTGAGAGTAACAGTGATGAAGAGGATGGTTCTAATTTTGTTAATTTCATGGGAATAATCACTGAAAAAGAACCTGCTTATGAAAGTGACTGTGAGTAGGTTTCAACCCCAGTTACAACTGCCTTTGAAACATATAGCAGTGATGAGGAAGAGCCTTCTGATGAAAACATTACTAAGCAATACCTTGTTCTGTATGAAAAGTATAAATGTCTGAGTAAACAATCCTTGATCATAAGCAAACTGAATGTTGATCTAAAGGATGAGGTTAAAAGTCTTACTGAGAAGCTTAAATTACAACTGGCTGAACTTACTGAAACTAAAAAGATAATAAAATTGCTGAATGTTTCTGCTTCAGATAAATTAGATGACATGCTGTCATATTCTAGAGGCTCCAAAGATATCAGTGGTCTAGGTTACTATGGTGGTAAAAGTACAGGAAAAACTACTTTTATTGAAGCTGTTGCTAAAGCTAAAACTCATGATTTTGACCACAAGGTTAGAAGCTCAGTTACAACCAGAGTTGCAACCAGGAATAAAACTCAGGTTTATGTAAAGAAGGTTGGAAGCTCAGTTACAACCAAAGTTGCAACCATGAATAAACTGAATAGCTTTAGGGATAAAAATAACTTTAGGTTGAAGTTGTGTAATTTCTGTAAAAAAACCTGGTCATTCTGAAATCCAGTGTTATCTAAAAAGAAACATAAAGTATATTTCCCAGAAAACCTGGTTGGCTTCTGTCAATAAAAATTTGAAATGGGTCTGGAAAGTTAAAGAAAAAGCAACTTTAATTGCTAACAACAAAGCTGTTATTAACTCCTTGAATGCTGTTACTTCTAATGATTGGTATTTTGACAGTGGATACTCTAAGCATATGACAGGTACTGCAAGTCTCCTAAAAAATGTCACCATTCTTACAGGTAACACTGTTGTGTTTGGAGGTGGAGATACAGGTAAAATTGTTGGTAAATGTACCTTAAACAAACCTGGAATGCCTAATATTGAGGATGTTTTTCTTGTAGATGGTCTAAAAGCTAATCTTATTAGTATCAGTCAACTCTGTGATAATGAAATGACTGTTAAATTTGACAAAGAAAGGTGTCTAATTACTAATCTTAACAATGATTTAATCATGACTGGAGTTAGATCAACCAACAGCTGCTATGTGTTTGAAAAAGCTGAAAAAGAATTTCCTCAAAGTAGGTGTAATCAAGCCATTACTAACAATGTAGATATTTGGCATAAAAGGCTTGGGCATGTGAATTACAAAACTTTAGATAAGCTTGTCAAAAAGGAATTGATAAGAGGAATTCCTAAACTTAGTGCTAAAACTCAAAGTGTCTGTGGTGATTGTGCTATAGGCAAACAAACCAAAAGTATTCACAAAAGTACTAGTCAAATCTACACTAAGAGAGTCTTAGAACTTCTTCACATTGACTTGATGGGTCCTATGCAAACTGCTAGTATAGGTGGTAAGAAGTACATTTTGGTAGTTGTAGATGACTTCTCTAGATACTCTTGGGTAGTGTTCTTAAAGGATAAGTCTGAAACTTTTGAACTATTCAAAACTCTATGCTTAAAACTGCAACTTGAAAAAGGTTCCACTAGTGGTAATATTGCTAGGATTAGAAGTGATCATGGAACTGAATTTGAAAACATCAAGTTTAGAGAATTCTGCAACTCCTTAGGTATAAGTCATGAGTTCTCTGCTCCTAAGACTCCACAACAAAATGGCATAGTTGAAAGGAAAAATAGAACCATTCAGGAAATGGCTAGAGTAATGCTTAACTCTAAGAAACTTGCCAACAGATTTTGGGCTGAAGCTGTTAATACTGCCTGCCATATAGTTAATAGAGTTTATATTACTAAAGGTACTTCCATGACAGCTTATGAAATATGGAAAGGTAGAAAACCCAATGTAAAGTATTTTCAAGTTTTTGGATGTGTTTGCTACATTCTAAGAGATAGAGAGCATCTTGGTAAATTTGACTCTAAAAGTGATAAATGGATTTTTCTTGGTTATGCTCAGAATAGTAGAGCATTTAGAGTCTTCAATCAAAGAACAAACTGTGTTATGGAATCTTATAATGTGTTATTTGATGACCTAAAAACTGTTGATGAGATTACAGGTGATGATGAACAGGCTGAGACTACAGAAAAAGAAAAAGAAGAAACTCAACAAACTGGAAGTCCCAGAGTGGTTGGAAGTCCAGTTGCAACTGAGGTTACAACTGAGGTTGGAACTGAGGTTGGAACCGCAGTTGAAACCCAGAATGCTGCTGAATCTGAAGAAGAAGAAGAAGAAAGTTCTCATGCTCAGTCAACTAGCAGGCCTCGCTATGTAAGGACTCAGAAAAATCATTCTCTTGACAATGTCATAGGAGAAGTTACTTCAGGTATGAAAACCAGAGGTAAAAGAAATAATGTTGTTCACTTTGCTTGTTATATCTCTCAGTTAGAACCTAAGAATATAAAAGAAGCTCTAGAAGATAGTGAATGGATTTTAGCTATGCAGGATGAATTGGCTCAATTTGAGAGAAATGATGTATGGACTTTAGTACCCAGACCTTCTAATAAAAATGTTATAGGGACTAAATGGATTTTTAGAAATAAAAGTGATGAGGATGGAGTGATTATCAGGAATAAAGCTAGGTTGGTAGCTCAGGGTTATACACAAATTGAGGGAATTGACTTTGATGAAACCTTTGCTCCTGTAGCTAGAATTGAATCCATTAGAATGCTACTATCTCTTGCATGTCTGTATGATTTTAAACTATTTCAACTTGACATAAAGAGTGCTTTTCTTAATGGTGTGATTAATGAAGAGGTTTATGTCTGTCAACCTAAGGGATTTGAAGATCCTAACTTTCCTGAACATGTTTATTTGCTGAAAAAGGCCTTGTATGGTCTTAAGCAAGCCCCTAGAGCTTGGTATGATAGATTAACCAAGTTTTTGCTTGAAAAAGGTTTTAAAAGAGGGGGAGTTGATAAAACTCTGTTTACAAAGAAAACTACAAAGGATATAATAGTTGCTCAAATATATGTTGATGAGGATAGAAGAATTCATTTCTGATATGAAAAATGAATTTGAAATGAGTGGTGGAGGTGAATTGAATTACTTTCTAGGATTGCAAGTTAAACAGAATGAGAAAGGGATTTTTCTATGTCAGAGTAAGTATGCAGTCAATCTTGTTAAGAAGTTTGGTCTAAGTGAGAGTAAAGAAAAGAGAACTCCTATGAGTACTACCCTTAAACTGTCTAAAAATGATAAATGAAAAAGTGTTTGTCCCAGTCTTTATAGATCCATGATTGGAAGTTTGCTGTATTTAACTACTAATAGACCAGACCTTTGCTTAAGTGTAGGAGTTTGTGCCAGATATCAAGCAAATCCTTTAGAACCTCATCTTCTAGCTGTCAAAAGAATTCTAAGGTATGTAAAAGGAACACCTCATCTAGGCCTATGGTATTCTAAAGATACAAACCATTTTCTAAGTGGCTATTGTGATGCAGATTGGGCAGGAAACATAGATGATAGAAAGAGTACTTCTGGTGGGTGTTTTTATTTTGGAAACAACCTTGTTTCTTGGTTCAGTAAAAAGCAAAATTGCATATCTTTGTCTACTGCTGAAGCAGAATATGTTGCAGCTGGAAGTGGATGCACTCAATTAATCTGGATGAAACAGATGTTAACTGATTATAATGTTAAACAAGAAGTTTTAACTCTGTTTTGTGATAACAAAAGTGCTATAGATTTAGCTAAAAATCCAGTTCAACATTCCAGGACCAAACATATTGATCTAAGACATCATTTTATAAGAGAACTAGTTGAAGAAAAGAGCTTAATTTTAGAACATGTTTCAACTGAAAGACAATTAGCAGATATTTTCACAAAACCCCTTGATACAAACAAGTTTTAATCATTAAGAAGTGACATAAGAGTATGTCATTATCAATCTAATTGAATATTCTTGCTAAATATGTCTATATTGAATACCTTCAATAATTTTTATTTCTAAGGTTAAGTCTTAATTGAGCTATGATGTTTTTGTTTTGAAAAAGCCGCTTTTTGGTGTCTCAAAAACAGATGTGAGGTAACTTGTCCTTGAAAAACCTCTCTGGTAATAGAGTTGCAAGCACAAAGTGCAAATTTTGTTTGTGGTTGCAAGCTCAGTTGCAACCTCGGTTGAAACTTCATTCTCTCAATAACTGGTTAGAAGTTCAGTTACAACTTCAGTTGAAACCTCGTGTTAAAAATACTGGTTGCAAGCTCAGTTACAACACCAGTTGAAACCTCAGTCTATTTTACAACTATCAAGACAAAGTCTTGTTATTTTTGACATCACTTATACTCTTTTCTTGCTGAGGTCATCAAACTAGTTTTTGTGTAGAGATAAAAACGGACTTGCTCATTTTAAGCTCCTAAAATTTAATCTTTATTAAAGTTATTCTATGATAAACATATTTTCTTGGGTAAATTGCTAGATTTTCGTTTTTCAAAAGCTTAAATATCTGTCTTATTCTATCTTTATCTTCAATCATGTCAAATTTCCTTCAAAGCTTCAACTCTTGATTTTTCAAATTTTGATAAATCTGTTTAAAAAAGAATGTTTATCTGTATTAATTGCTGGGTTTATCTTTATACCAACTGTTTCCTTCGTGATTTAAGCTGTTTATTCTTTTTCAAATTTTTGTTGATAAGAACTTTCCTTATTTTTTGGCTAAATCTGTTTCAAAATTGATTTGCATGTATCTCTTTCAAATTACAAAAGGATATGGCCTTTATTGCTATATATACAAAATTCTTTTTATCTCCAAACTCAATTACACATTACAAAATTACTCTCTCTCTCTCTCTAAACTGTAAAACCCTACTCTCTGTAAAGCCCACTGCTAGGTTTTAAGTACGGTTCCAACCTCCCTGTTGCAACCATGTCTAATAACCCCAATTCTGATGATGATTGCACTCTTAGAGATTTTGCTAACAAATCTTCAACAAGCCATAGGTCTAAGGCCTGTAAGTGAGTCTTCTTCTCCTAAGACACGTAGAACTAAAAAGCGTCCTAGGAGGGATACTACTAATGCTCCTTTTGTTGCTAAGTTTGAGTATGATCAAAAATTCAATGCAGTTGATCCCAAGTTCTGGAGTAGAAGAACTTATAGGAGATTTAGAGCTTTTTCTAGTAAAGAAATTCACTGTGAAAGGAGGCTCAATTTGGTTAGTTATCCACACATACAGGTGTATGTTGAAAAGCTGTTGCATGCTGTTGGTTTAGGAAAAACAATTACTTTTGCTGAATCTTTTCTTCCTTCTGTAGTTAAAGAATTCTATGCTAATCTCAGTAGCATTGTATTTGATGAGGGAAACTCTGCTTATGGGAGAGTTTTTCTAAGAGGTCTTAGTTTGGATTTTACTCCACAACTTATTAATAATTTCCTAAATACACCCAATCCTGCTGTTGAAGATGCTGATTATGACTTTGAGGTCATTGCCTTGGTTTTAACTGGAAAGAATAATAGATTTGATGGGAATTCCATCAAAATAGAAGAAATGTTTAGCTCCATTTCAAGGTACTGATGGTGAAATGTATCTTGGTTAAGCTTTATATAATTAGATATTAGTAGCCGGCCATATATACCACTCCCTGAAATAGTTACATAGAAGACAAATACAAGCTTTTCCTTCTTTGTTCTGTCAATATAGCGACAATTTGTTCTAAGGCTAACGTTAAACTGATCTGGTAAAGATTGCATCATAACATGCAACGATTACCGAACTACCCTAGGAAAATTATGTCCCCATTCGAATATGAAACGAGTACTGCCTTGGTAATGCTAAGGAAAAAACAAAAATATATTTGGTTATCTATACTATTATAATAAGTCCAGGAAGAAAACGGTCATTATAGTTTTGGATCGCTTTCCTTAAAAACCCTCGTCAAAATCCATAATTACAATAAGCATTTTCGACGAGTTCAAACCAAATGCATATGGGACGGTTACCTCTTTCTGTATTTCTTCCAAGAACAAACTGTCCCAGAAAGTATTATTCATCCTTTCCCCGCTCTTTCTCTCTCTCACTCTCTCAGTTTAACCCATGTTATTCGTCAAAAATATTTGTAGCTAACTTCCGAATTTTACAGTTTCAGATTCAACTATTTATCTTTATTTATGGGTTTGTGAAGCAAAAAATGTTTTCTCGTTCTTTGAAGCGGTAATATGACACCAAAACATTTTTTTAAGCTTTCCTTTCCATCTCTGAAGTGAATAGCATTTTATTAAAACTCCATATATACACATGTAAACACTTCACAGTTTGCACGACCATTATCGTTAAAATACATACCAATTTTTTTTAAAAGTAGTTTATTATACTGTTGAACTGCATATTTACAGGTATAACCTTCAAAAGTTGTATACTAGTTGGTGTGCACTTCAGATTGTGCATATCTGTTGGTATGCATACCAATTGGTTAATGTTTCAAACCCAAACTATGAAGCAAAAACCGCATTTTTCATCCTTTTGAATTGTATACTCACACATATGTACTTCATAATGTGCATACAAAATTTTGCTACAAAAATCTAAATTGTTAAGTAAGAAGTCACTTGGTTAACCCTTAAATAAGTTATAACATACGTACTTCTAGTTAATTAGGAATGTTATTTTTAAACTAATATTATTTTTCGTATTAATAACATTTTTAGACTTATCAAATAAAAATTGTTAATAAAAAATGACGTAATCGTAAAATAAAAAAATATGTCGGGAGATTCAGGATAAAACTATCCCGACTCTACGGGATTCCGAAAAAGTCGGGTCCCGACTTTTGTCGGGTCGGGGTCGGAATTTTTTTTTACTTTCAAAAGTAGTCGGGTCCGGATACGGGTTAAGTGTTTACGGATCGGGACCGAACTTACAGGGCCCTGGTTTTGTTTAAGTAAATAAGATGGTGAAGTAAGTGTTACGTATTTATTGTTTTGTGGAGTCACGCAAGCTTATTTGAAATCCCTAATTTACTTGAAAGGCCACTGTAGTTTGTTGTGAATTCCCTAAATGCAATAATTTATCTAAATCGTTATCTAAATCTCTATCGAAACGTCAATTACATACCGATTAGAAGTTGACTGAATTTAATTTATAAGGGGTACCACTATTTATAGTAGATAATAATAAAACGTTGGTGCTAGTTCATTTTCGTAATTTGCCTTTTCATGAGAAAATTAGCAAAAAAGAAATTAACTAGAAGTTCATGTATCCAAATGATTGAATATGAAATAGAAGGGAGTTGACTTCAAATAAATCAAAAAACAGAGGCCAACTACTATACGGATAATGGTCCGTTTAGTATCACATTTTTCAATAAAAAAAACTGTTATCACAGATCAGTAGAAAAAAAATTAGTTTTCCAAAATTACACATGAATGTTTGGTAAAAAATTAAAAAAATTAACTTTCAACATTTTAATTTTTGGCATTAGTAAACCTTTTGTTTTTTCAATTAAAATAACTCATAAGACATTTTTTTTGATAAAATTTCAAAATATCATATTTAAACGATCAATTAATCTTTCATTTAAAATTTTAATTGAATCAATATTCATTTAAATTATTAAAATTGTGACGAAAAAGATATCAAAATCTTAAAAAAATTTAATTGTTTTGCTTTTAGGTTTTATAGTTGTATTTAAAAAAATAAAATAAAATAAAAATAAAAATAAACAGTTATACCAAAACGAACCTAGTTTACTTTTTAAAATAAAAATAAAAACTAGAAAAGATTAAAAATAAAATAAAAGAGTTGATGCCAACCCTGATTAAATATAAATCCTCAATAAATTTCTAACCCCTTATATAAAACACAAACTGTGACTGTGAGAGCTCAAACTTGACAAAAAATAACTAAAATAAAAATGAAATTTCTGTAAATTAATCGAAAATGGCGGATCTTCTTCGATCAGAATTTATTCATTGCCTCCTTGCCCGGCGCCATGAAGAAGGTTTTATGAGTATATCCTCTCTCTCTAAATATATACATACACATATATATATATATATACTCCATTATACGTTATATATATATATATCATATTTTGTATACACATGTATGTAGTATGTATATTTAACAGGCACGCAAGTTAATGATTCGTCTATGCGTACTTTTCGGAGCTGAAATTTTGACGATTTTTTTTGTTATTAACACAAGGAATTGAATTTGGTACAAGCATTTCTTAAATAAACAATTTGCTTATAACAAACTGGCAAATTTTTCGAAATATTGGGATAAATGCCTTTATAAATCCTAACTGTTGTTAAGAACTAAGACAGAAATGACAGGTTTCAAGTATCAGTTGCAAACTCAGTTGCAACCTACTAAGTCAATAGTGACAGGTTCCAAGTACCAGTTGCAACCTCAGTTGCAACCTACTAAGTCAGTAGTAACAGGTTTCAAGTACTAGTTGCAACCTCAGTTGCAACCACAGTTCCAACCTGCTACTCAGCAGTATTCTGTCTAGTTCTGTGTATCTGCATAGCTGTTATTTATTGATTGTTAATTGACTCTACAGCATGCAGGATATATTCTCATATGATTCTAAAAGTTTAATATGCGTTTAAGTGAGAATATCAAAGTGGTAAGGAAAGATTTCCTAAAAGGTATAAAGAGATTAGTTATGTTTCCTTTAAATTTATAATCTCTATTCTTATACTAATCCTTATCACTTGTGTCAATCTTTTGTTCCTTATCATTAAGTATGATATGTTTAAAGATTGAATAAAATCAGGAGTTAATGTTTTATATGAATACCTAAAAGATATCTTTTCAAGATATGATCTTTTTATATGATTCCTAACTATAGAACAATGCTAACTCCTACAATCAAGCTGGTTATTAAACAGGTATCAACCAATGATGATTGGAGTCAATCAATGCTGAAGTATCACGCAATGCATGGGAAGATTGAAGCCAATCAACAAAGTCAAAAAGCAATCAAAAGATATTGAAGATTGAAGATTGTTTTTACTTGCCTATATAGTTGATAACTTAGCTTGTAAATGTGGGTGTTCTAAATTATAAAAAACTTATTTTCTAGAGAGAATACACGTGAGCTTTACAAAGAAAAGAATGGTGGGATGCCATTGATTTATAAGTGATAGTTATAGAGTAGGAGCAATATAGAGATAGGCAGAAAAACCTAGAGGGAGTCTAAGTGTTTTTCGTTAAGACTTGAGTCCTATATTGTAAGCTTTTTATAATATCATAATTTGGGTAAGTGCCCCGGAGACGTAGCCTAGTTAGGTGAACTCCGTTGTTAAATGTGCGTGTGATTTCATTTACGTACATTTAACTTTTTACAGTTCTGTCCATTTATACACTGTGTTCTAACTGTAGTTGCAACCTCACTTAGAACCTAACTGCAAAACTGCAACTAGAACAGCGGATAGGAATTTCAACATGACAACGCAGAAGTAACTTCTCAAATAATAAGGAATATGAATTGCTAAAGGAAATAATCTACTTAGCCTATATGAAATAATTAAAGGTTTGTAATGTCATATACAAAAACTTTAAGCAGACAACTTTTTTTTTTTTTTTCAAAAAAAAAAAAAAAAGCAGACAACTTTTTTGTATTGTACAACCCTAAAAACAAATTGGTCTGTCCTCTTAACCTTTAGGTTGTCCGTATCTAAATTACATTTTTCGCAATTGCAGAACAGAAGAAGCATGGAAGGAATATCAAATGAAGTCAGCCACATTGTTGCTCATAAATTCTCATCACATCAATTCTCTCTTGAGAGTTGAACCGTGACATCAAGGTTTTTGTTCTTTATTAACCATTCAGGAGGATATGAGAACACAGATTCAACGTGAAGATGCCAAACCATGATTTTCAAGAAGTCAATGGGCAAGCATTCCATTTGGCTCTCGTCCTCGACAAAATTTTCGATAAATGTACTCACCTGTAGCATCAACAAACAATGTCGTATTAAACATCTGAAGCAAAGAAACTAAAGACCCTTCAAGTTGAAGTTCTCGTAATGATAGTATAACAGACCCTATATTTGAGAGCTGGAGCAGTTACGAAAATAGTTATGCAGTTTTAGGCGTATTATATATCAAAAAAAGAAGTTTTAGGCGTATTGGCGGGAAGAGTTTAATAGTTTAGGCGGTTATAGTATAATTTCGAAATGTTCTTTCCCACTTAATGTAGATTAGCAGTTTATGGTTTTATATTTATGTTTATATATAAGTTTGCAGTAATATGTAGGGCAAAGAAAAATTATGTTGTCATAACTTTCTCGAAGAGAATTTTTTTGGAGATTTGCCATCTCAAATGAGCTTCTTGTATTTCGTTTTGAACAAGTTGTAATACTACGTTTAAATCCTTTTATTTGGTTTCATTATCCGTTTCGATTCCAATTATAGACTTGTTCTGTATTACCCTTGATTTGCAATTGGGGTTACTACAGATAGGGGCTCTTATGATACCGATTTACTAAGACGGTTACAACGTGAGGGTAAAAATAAAGGAGAGAGAAACTTACTTGATTTGAACCGACTATATCTAGTTGCCTAATAGCTTCTAGACTAGGTCGGTGCCATCTGTTTTGATCCCAAAGCATAGTGCTATTAAAGGCAAATCCTGACAATCCAGCATGAAATCTTCGAGATTGTCTAGCTGCTCCATTTATGTGCCACCCGATAACTTGTGTGCCATTACATACAGGACCCTCCAAAATTGCTGTACCACTGCTATCCGCTAGGTCTGCCACCACCCATGTTCCAAAACGTCTGCAGGTATTGAGGTGGAAAAATTAACAGATTGGAAACATTGTATCTAATGGAAAATACTAACAGTTTACTAACGGAAACAGGTAGACAAATTTGTAAGAAACAGTCTTTGACATAGAGCAATACAATGGTGTTGAGCATAATGGTATCTCGCGTATTTCTTTGATTATGATTTTCTTCGTGAGTAATGGATAAAAGGTGGATATTAGAAGTTTAGTTATTTTTGTACATAATAAGGGACAGTGTTTAGCTAGTAGCAGTTAGGCTTTGTGTAGCAATCAGTTTCACACCTGTATGCTTTCGCGTAAAGTTAATGAACGAATACTGTCTTTACACTTCCAAATCTGGTCACCAAACGCCATATGTTTGAAGTATTGACAGTGATTGTTCAAAGTAACAACTGTTATTGACATTTGTGGAGTACAATTTATAACTACGCATCTTTTTGTAATTTATTCAGCTTGAACAATCAATAACTGACGGGTCCATTCGCACTTTAAATGTGCCGCCATGGACATTTGTGATAAATATTTGAAAATTATCACAAAAGTCCTTGAAAGCAACATTTGAAGCATGAGTAAAACTGGTGTTGAGTATATAAGTGACAGGGAGTCTGTATTTTACTCTACAATATCTATGGATTGTTGGGAAAGTTCTTCATTTTAATCATTCCTCTTCTTCTTTTTTTGCGATAATGGGGTGTCTGGACCACTTTATCATTTCAAAAAGAAAAGGACATAGCACTTCGACTAATTTTACCAGGCAATATCATTAGTTCCCTTTGGTTCTTGTAAGAAATTATACTCTGTACCCACTACGAAAGTATAAACACCTTCTATACAGTGTAAATGCTTTCCACACTACATTCCCAAAATTGTTGAAAATTGTTGAAATCCTTAAATCCTCTGCTTCAAATGTAGTCAAGGAAGATATACAGAAGCCCCAGTTTTAAATCCTTCAAGGGAATTGGCCTTTCCACTTGATTCACACTTTATTGAAAAGAAATGCATTTTATACATGTGACGATTGACCTCTTTCATCTTCCAAACAAGATGCACGAGGATATTCTTTGACTTACTTTTGGGCATATCTATAACACAAAGGTTTACAATATTCCCAAAATAGTTACAAACAAGTACTTTCATAAGCAACCACGGCCTCACCATCTTGAAGAAAATTAAACTCAGTATTTTGTAAAACAAATTAAGGACGATACTGAAATGAGGGCAACTAATGAAACAAATGCAAACCAAACAGAAGCTTTGCGTAATGAAATTAGTATAGAAAGCAAAAGATTATGTTAAATATGGCATACCTGATTTCCCTCATTAGCTCAAAGATATCAGTAGAATAGATACTATCGTCACCGGCAAAGAAAACAATCCCATCAAGTTTGTGAGTCTCAATGTGTGATAGAGCCACATTCCTCTGGTGCACACTCATATCCCTCACATCAGATATGTTCTTATCGCACACCAGATGCCAATACATAACACCAATTCCACGCAAAATCTTAGCTGTTTCTGCTGACTGATCACCAACGTCCACCACTATCCACAACAAAGGAGGTGGGATTAACTTTATCGTGTGGGCCAAACGATTTAAATAGTGAGCTTGAAAAGGTCGATCATAAGTTGGCGTAACGATGATCAAAAGCTTGCGAAACTCAATATTCCAATCCTCGTTGAGTGATTGGTTAGCATGGGAATCGAAATAACTTTCATTTTGTGTCCCCCATTTGGTGTCATTCAGAACTGGCTTAGAATTTGCATTCTCATATGAGCTACCCAATAAGGGTGTCACATTTCTTGGCTGAGCTTGCACCACCTTAAATAAGAATGCTTGATGATTGGTTATAATATTCATGGGCGAATTCATAGAAACAAGAGGTGTAAGTCCATAGAAAACCCCGATAGCAAAACACAAGAAGAAATGAAGTACGGACCTTTTCCTAACTTGTCCCTTTGGCTTTTGTCTTTCTAGGGGCCGAGAAGATCTTTTCGAGAAAAGTCCAAGTATAAAGCCTCGGACTTGATAAAACCCGTAATCAAACCATGTATAAGAAGGCGTAGGGAGGTTAATAGGTGTTGGGTAGTTATGAGGGGATAAGGAAGACCTAGATAATGGAGAAGCCACTAAACAAACTTCGCCGTTAGGAATAGCCCGAGGCACGGGGGAGAGTGTTCTTCTCATGGCAGCCATTATAACAAATAACAAACAACAAACAATCTGTTTTCCTAAAATCTAAAAGCTTTCGGGGAAAAAACAATTAGCCAGATTTTATTTTTTTACTATTTCGAGCAATTTATCGAGTAGCTTCGACGCGTTGGAATAAGCAAAGTTCTGTTTCTTCGTATATGCAGCGAAAAGATTTGATCTTTTCAAACTCATTGACGATAACCGATCTCATTCATCAACATATCCTCAATTTCCATCAAAACTAATATCGAAACACTATTGGATCTTCCTCATTTTCTTCATACAAACATCATAGAAAAAACCTTTAACATGGTAAAATCAAAACGTCGTACTAAGCATACGAAACAACTAACTAAACTCTCGATCCGAACTTATCAAATTAACAACTAATGACACAAACCCACAAAACTGAATCTAACACAAATCAATGAAAATATCCCAAAATGGCAAAACTATCTATGAATAAGAATCACAACAAAAGGGATGAGATCTTGTTACTTGATGAGAGAGAGAGAGAGAGCAACAAAAAAATCTTTGCTTTTGGCTCAGCAATATTTGAAGAGTGAGCTGGAGAATTATAAAATAATGGTGATGTAAGTTTTAAATCTTGTAAGTTTGTATGCTAATAATTGTTACTTATGAAATGGTGTGGGAGTCTTTTTTGTCTAATGTTTTTAACTGTCAATTTCATATTTTCAGACCTTTTTTTTTGTTTCATACTTACTAAATACTAATAATTCTCTGGTCAACTCTTTTGATTTTTCTGCTCTTCTTCTTTGGTCTTTAATTACTGCTAACAAGTCCTATAGTTCATGCTATTTAGTTTTTATAAAGTTGAAACAATTGTACTTGTTATTTAGTTTCTATTATCATATTTGTAGGTTACCTAGTTCAGTTGCTATATTTAGTTTTTATAAAGTTTTTTTTTTTAAAGTAAGTTTTTATAAAGTTGAAACCATTTGAATTTGGATGATTCAGTTGCTTGAAACAATTGTACTTTTAAGCTCTGTAAAAGATAACATAATTGGTGTTTATGATTGACACATTCTTTTTGAAATCATGATGACTTAATGCAACAGTAAGTACATAATTGATTAAGATTAATGATGCACACACTTTGTTTTTGTTTTTTGCTTAACACATCTAATGAATGTTTTAAAAGACACGAGCCGAAATCTAGGCAGAAATCGATCGCCTAGTACTTAATCCAGTATAATTCCGTATAATCTCACATAATCATGTTTAATCTATTAGATTTTTTGGTTACGCCCAATGTGCCTTTTAAAACACTGTATGATCAAGTTATTATCAAAATAAAATATGAATATGATTCCAATCCCAGAGCTAAAATATGAAGAAATTAGAGTAGAATAGAACTGTCAAACTATCTAAATAAAATTTCAGATAAGTTGTGTCTCGTCAATCCCGGAAGCATTTTATCATCCTTGTAGTGTAAATAGGTTGGTCGATTTAAGCAAATAATATAAACCAAACAACTCAAATAAGGGTTTCGCTATCCAGTTTTCTATCTATGCATGTTTCTTATAGATGAGGCATTGCATGAAACTACTGTAAATTTGCATGACTTTTGTTACCACAGGCGGTCCGTCATTGTACCTTGTCCAAAATATTAAATTTTTTTGTTGCCCTTTATAATAATGTTGCATAGAAAAAAAACGTATAAAGTGGGATTCAAAATTGAGCAAACAGATAAAGAAACTAATTACAACTAGCACTAACCATTGAACTAAACAACTACAACATGTGATTAATTACTTAATAAAAATTACTAATACTAAAAACGATATGAGTGACTGAGATTACGCTAAAAAAAACTTTTTCGACATGCGTTGTCCAATGCACAAGGCTTGGTCGCCTTCCATCAAGACCGTCCCTGCTTGTTACTTTTGATGCCCCCAACGACCATGTCAAAGCTAGATTCAAAAAGAAATTGTACTAATTTGTAAGCAGGTCGCATGCACGCAAAAGTTATTTTAAAAATTTTAGAATCTTATTCAAAAAGATCAAATATTAGTAAGGCTACACAATTATCCCGGATCTTCCAAATTAAAGTCTCGACAACAACCCCAACATCCGAATAAAATCCGTCCGCTGACTTATCTGGTTGGACACTAAAGGCTGTTGGCTACGAACCATTTGGTTATGATGATTCATGAACTTTAGTTAAGCTTCGATTGACACTAAGATTTCTCCATTTATAATTTATTTAATTTCTTTGGAGAAATAACAAGTGCTACGTACCACATATTATGCTGACACCATACTATTTAAATGGAAAAAAAAAAAAAAAAAAAAAAAAAAAACTTAGCATATTATTCAGATTTGACCTTATATTCTGTCCAAAACTAGTCGATTATTGCTTTTTACCACCTCATAATAATAATAAATAAATATAAAAAAAAAATTAGCATCCCTGTTGGATCCTTTTAATTGTTATGACTGTAAACACCCATCCATCAACTTTTATATATATATATATATATATATGGGTTATATAAACATCAACTTAAACATCAATTTGGACATTTTTTTGTAAAAACGCTCCAAATCAAGATTTGGTGAATGCAAATCTCCATGGTTTCAAGACGGGAACACAAATATGCGTCTTGTTTTTTTTTCCGAGATGTATAATGACATGTTTTTCGAAATTATGGTAAAATTTAAAATTTCAAAACATGTCATTATACATCTCAAAAAAAAAAAAAATAAGACGCATATTTGTATTCCCGTCGTGAAACCGTGGAGATTTACATTAATCAAATATTGATTTGGAACGTTTTTACAAAAAAAAATCCATTTGGATGATTTGGAGATTTGCATTAATCAAATAATGACATGTTTTTACAAAAAAATTTAAAAAAATGTCCGAGGTTATATATTGTTCTTTTTATTGTCTTTATATTGTGTGACAAAAAATTAAAAACAAGTGAGCCGCCACTCCAGACCAATTCGGTAAATACGAAAAGTTATCCAAAAAGAAGTGTATTGCAAGAGGTGTCATACATACCTGTTTTCATCTTTAACTATTTGGAATTTCAAAAATGTAATCCTCGTCTCAAGCCAATGTTTTAAATATTTAGGCATTACTAAAGCATTGTCAGGTGAGTTTTGTTAAATCGTAAGATTCGACGTTAAAAATGTAAGTTTTACTAAAAAAAAAAAAATACCTATATATACTCAATAACTATAAATATATGATGTAATAATTCGAAAATATTACAAATAATTATTATTCATGTAATTTAGCCGCACAATCTGTTTAATATAACAAATTACTATTGATAATGTAGCTTAAGATTATTTTTTAGCACGTAGTTGTAGTTGTAAACATTTTGGCTATATAAATTAGTGAGTTACTCCTACGCTTATGCAAATTTATGAGACTACATTAACTTTTTTTTTCTTAACTTAAGCTTAACCTTTTTCAGTTTTAGGACGTGTTTTTTTAAGTATCGACGTTTTTAAAGCGTTGTTTTTTGAGTTTTTAAAATTTTAGGCTAAAACATTTAAAAAAAATTGACCTTTAAGTAAAATCGAGCCTTAATGTGTTTTAAGGCGAGCTTTTTGACCCACCGTATCAAACACTAAATTAACACTACAAAAAAGGTACAATCAGAGACGGATTTTTTGACAGATTTATTTCTCAATGCACTTATTTCATACGGATTTTAATTTTACTGACTGATTTTATTAATTTACGACAGATTTGGCCTGGCTAATTGAACTGTTTCGTTACTCACCCCATAAGCAAGCGTCCTAAAGTGCTTAGTTAATTTTTTGCGTAACCAAAAACAAGCATTGTTAATGATAGACTCGTGTTTCCATCACTTTCGTAGTTAGTTTGTTGCGTACTCAATAAAGTTATAAGGACACCCCCATTATGTCATCTCTCATAAATTTACAAATTATTCCATATATTCTTTTTAGTTTTTGCTTTATTTACATACAAACAAACTACATAATCTTTGAGTATACGAGGTAAACCATCTTTTAAATTCCAAACTTTTCCCATCCCAATTCCCAACAAGACAATCTTTCCTACAATGGCCTTCATTTCTTGGTCTTTCCATTTCTTGGTTTTAGCTCTTTTGTTCATTTCAACAGTCATTCATGCTCTTCCACCGCCATCATCTATCAACTGCAACCAAACAGGTTGCGACCTCTCAAACTCTTACGGTGTTTGGGGTGACCGAAAAGATTGTCACGCGAACAAAATCCTCTACCCAACAACTGAGGAGGAGCTTCGTCTAGCAGTTGCCGATGCCATCAAAAACAATTTCAAGGTCAAAACAGTCTCTAAATTTTCCCACACAATCCCAAAACTAGCTTGCCCAACAGCCCATGCATCAAAAAATACGGCATTCATTAGTACAGAGAAGTACAACTCTGTGATCGAAGTTGATGCTGCTACAATGACTGTTACATCGGACTCTGGAGTGGGGCTCAGGACCCTGATCGATGAGGTGGAGGGCGCAGGGCTGAGTTTCGTCCCTGCGCCCTACTGGGAAGGGGTCAGTGTCGGAGGAGTGATTAGCACAGGGGCCCACGGGAGCTCGTGGTGGGGTAAGGGAGGGGCGGTTCATGACCATGTTGTCGGGATCAGGCTTATTGTTCCTGCAAAGGAATATGAAGGGTATGCTAAGGTTGTTAAGTTAGGACCCCAAGACCCATCTTTTAATGCAGCCAAAGTTTCCTTGGGCTTGCTGGGTGTTATCTCAAAGGTTAGTATCTGATTTTCTAAATCAAGTGATATATATCTTTCTACTTTCATTTTTATTTTAGGAGCTTCCATCTTTCTTCTCTCGATGATGTGTTTTAGTTGCTATCACTATAAGAAAATGTCAGAACACGTGTTGTTATTGTGATATTAAAGTGTTTATCGCTAATTTAGTGACAGAAATACCAACAATCATGTTACCAAATTAGCCATCGTTTTTTAGCGTCAGAATAGCAACATAGCGTCTCTACATTTTCTTAAAGTGAATTTTAATGCTCAATTTTGGTGGTTTTTCTTAACCCACACATTAGATAATTAAAAATTAACAACAACAAAGATTTTTTCTCGTCTCCACCAAATAGAGTTTCTTTGCTAAAAAGTTTCAATAATTGTACAAAAGAGCATGTTGTAATATGTATCTTTCTATGCTTTCATTTTTATTTTAGGAGCTTCCATCTTTCTTCTCTGGAGGGTGTGTTTTAGTTGCTATCACTATAACAAAATGTCAGAATACGTGTTGTTATTGTGATGTTAAAGTGTTTATCGCTAATTTAGTGACAGAAATACCAACAATCATATCACCAAATTAGTCACAGTCTTTTAGCTTCAGAATAGTAACAGAGCGTCTCTACATTTTCTTGAAGTGAATTTTAATGCTCAATTTTGGTGGTCTTTCTTAACCCACACATCAGATAATTAAAAACAACCTTGTCCCCACCAAATAGAGTTTCTTTGCTAAAAAGTTTCAATAATTGTATAAAAGAGTTGTAAGGGCATTTTCAACGGTCAAAAGTTTTTTGCTTTGTACATATAGGCGTATATAGCTCTATAGGAAAGTTATAGTTCAAATACTTATAAAGTGCACAACTGTGCTGTTTACATTAACTTTAAAAGGGGGTAAAATAATAATACTATTTTTTTTTTAATCTTTTATTCCGAAATCTGTTCCCATCGATCTATTTGCAAAATTTTCTCCACCTCATCTTATCAATTTAAACACCGTAGCAAGAACACAATTAAATAAGTAGATCAAGGATCTTAGTTTTCTTGAAATCTGACTTTTTTTAATTTACAAATCCCACTTATTTGAAAAAATTTACCCTAATATGATTTTTGGGCATGAATTAGAAGGAGGACATGTGAAAATAATAAGATAAGGGGATAAAATAATTACTATAAACGAATAAAACGGATTATGCTGGCCGGATGTAGAATGGGAAAAATGAAAAATAAAAATAAAAAAGAAGTACAGAGAGAGAACATAAAATAGTAAATGTGATAAAACTAATGGGAAAAAGGGTTTTGATGTCCGATCCCACCCCAAAAGTTCTGCTATAATTTTTTATAATTGCTATTTACGTGTAAAGAGGTTTGCTAGAAAATTTTATCTTTTATATATATACCCCATATATACGTGCATTGTTGGAAAACCATTTACTCAATATTATATAACTTTATAGATATAGTGGAGTTTAAATAAACAGATGAAAATACTCTAATATTGTTATATTTGGTTGTCCAATAAAGACTTGTTTCCCTAGAAAATCAAGTAGCTTAATTATTTTAAGGAATTCTAACCGAACTGCTGGACTTGATATATTTGATTTAACATGAGATGCAATTACTCCCGATAACATTTGTGTTGAAAGAATATTTATATGCCATGTGCAGGTGACATTCTCATTAGAATCCGGATTCAAAAGAAGCGTAATATATAATTTCACAGACGACGACGACATAGAGGATATTTTTCAGGATCATGCTAAAAGACATGAATTTGCAGATATAACATGGTACCCTTCACAACATACAGCAGTATATAGGTATGACGATCGAGTTCCATTGGATACCAAAGGGGATGGAGTGAACGATTTCTTAGGGTTTCAGGCTAATTCTATTTTGATCTCTAAATCAACTCGAGCAACAGGTAAAATCTTCCAAATTCTTTTAATTTGAAACTGTATATCTGGCAAAAAAAATTAAACACAAGTGTTTCTCAATTTGTGACAAATGGTGTTGTATCTGGATATGCTAATTAAAGCACCGGAGAAGATAAGATTTAAAGATTAAGGATTTTCACATTTTGAGGACGAAATAAGATTCTCATTACTTATAAGACCTCCGTATAATAAAAGTCCTCGATTCATATCCAGTGAAATGTTAATAAACGTTCTTCTAAACTAAAATGAGCAGAGAAATCATTTGAGAAAGCAAGGAATGTAAAAGGAAAATGCACAATGGCATCAACATTTCTGGGGGCAAAGAAACTTATCGCCAACGGACTAAAGAACAATGCCCTAATCTTCACCGGCTACCCCGTTGTGGGCCACCAAGGAAAAATGCAGACCTCTGGATCTTGTTTATATTCCTCACCTATCAGAATTGATGTTGCCTGTGCATGGGATCCACGTTTTAATGGGCTATTCTTTTATGAATCAACAGCAATGTTCACAACCCAAAATTTTACAAATTTTCTACATGACGTGAGAGAGCTACGGGACTTGAACCCTAACAACTTTTGCGGCATAGATATTTACAACGGGCTTTTAGTACGATTTGTCAAGGCCTCAGAAGCCTATTTAGGGCAATCAGAAGACTCGGTCGTGGTCGATTTTAACTATTATCGGGCAGATGATGCTCTGACACCTAGGCTAAACCAAGACTTGTGGGAAGAAATTGAGCAGATGGCGTTTTTCAAATATGGGGCTAGGCCACATTGGGCCAAAAATAGAGACTTGGCTTTTGCAGACGTTGATGAAAAATATCCTAAATTCAAAAAGTTTATTGAAACAAAAAATGAATATGATCCTGGCAATGTGTTCTCTAGTGAATGGTCAGATGAAATTGTTTTTGGTAAACAAGGTGAAAAAGGGGATGGGTGTGCGTTGGAAGGACTATGTATATGCTCAGAGGACAGGCATTGTAGTCCTAGCAAAGGGTACTCTTGCCAATATGGGTTTGTTTATAAAGAAGCTAGAGTATGTAGATACTTATCATAGTATAAAGTATGCATATATATACTCATGATCATAGTCATTAATGTTGATTTGGTAGCAGTTTTTAAGCTTTATGTTTACTTTTCTGTATAAACCGGAATCGCATCTGGTTGGTTAGCTTATAACCTGAGGTTATTTAAATTCTGTCTTACAAAAGGTAAGAAGCTTCAAGCAAGATGAACTCAATTTTTATCAATCTCAGATCGTCCAGCTTATTTGCACTTAATAAGAAAAGCCAAATCCGACGCTGGAATGGTGGCTCGTAAACGGATTGGATCCACCAGAGCGATTTTGGGATATGCCAAGTTAGTAGAAAGTTGATTTCATATTGTGTATTTTCTTGCTTTGTTTGTCGCTACTACCGTGTTAGTCGTTTGTAATTCTGTTTTACCCGTTTTAATGAAAGCTTGATTACAAAAATAAATAAAAAAATTAAAAAAATGTGTTAGTCGTTTGTAATTCTGTTTTATCCGTTTTAATGAAAGCTTGATTACAAAAATAAAATAAAAATAAAAAAAGCCAACTAAGGAGTATGCTTGCATAGAAACTTTTCATTGATGGGAGGGAGGGCCTTAAAGTTATGTAAAGCCTACAACTTCTTCTTCCCATGTCATCTTGAAATCCGATATATAAATGTAAAAAAATAGTCAATATTAAATTCCATCGTTTTTTTTTTTTCTTTAATGTCTCTTTTAACTATGCCCATGCAAGGTCCAGCTCACTAATTGGAAAATGAAGTAAATTTGTTTGCTTGTTTGGTGGGTAAACAATATGGAAGACAAAATCACCAGAAAATTAATTTGAGAAAAACTTAGTCTTGTTTGGTTACATAGTATTGATATTAATTCTTTATAAACATATTACGAACGGACATATTAAATTGATGGAGATGAGTTCAAAATCGCTAGGCCCGATTTAATACCATATTAGAGTATTACATAACTTATAACTACACACCTGGCTTGTTTTCTAAATTATTCTTCCTTTTTCTACAATCTTCTTTACTCCCCTATTGACTCGTTTCAAATTTTACATCTATATACTCTTGACTTTTCTATATAAGAGGGGAGGTATAAATAGTCATGCAATAACTTCTTTGAAATACTTTTAAATTTTTATGCTATTAATTTTCTATATCTGGTAGATTTTGTATATCTGGTAGTCATGCAATAACTTCTTTGAAATACTTTTAAAGACCATGACAACGACTAAAAGTATAGCCAATTTTTTAACAAAATAAATGCATGCATGTGCTTCAAATTTAGTATATCCGTATATGTTATTTCAAAACATATTTTTTTATTAAAATTTAAGAATTATGTTATAAAAAGTGTTATGTATCAGAAACCCTATAAATTTCTTAAATTTAAGGAAACAAAAAATTCACCTTATATACGATAAATGTATATGATTTCCTAGATTAATGTAATAGTAATAAAATATCACGGGGTCCATATTTTTATAGTTGTAATATTGCTATGCTTATTAAATGATAATAAACAAATAAAAAGAAATAATGTAAGGTTTTTTTTTTTTTTGAAAATAAATGTAAGGTTATTATAAGGAAATTAATAGAAAAACTGAAATTTTGTGTAAATGTAAACGGTTTCTTAAAATATATAAAATGTGTTAAATTTGATTTTTTCTTAAAATTTAAGGATTATGTTATAAAAAGTGTTATGCATCAGGAACCCTGTAAATTCCGTAAATGTAAGAAAACACAAAATTCACTTTATATATGAGAAATGTATATGATTTCTTAGATTAATGTAATAGTAAGAAAATATCACGGGGTTCACATTTTTATGGTTGTAATATTGTTATGTTTATTAAATGATAATAAACAAATAAAAAGAAATAATGTAGGGTTATTATAAGAAAATTGATAGAGAAACTGAAATTTTGTTTAAATGTAAACGGTTTTTTAAAATATATAAAATGTATTAAATTTGAGGAAATGGTTAAGTATTTTGAGCCAGCTTCTTCCAGTAATAACTGGCTTTTTATTTGTAAGAAAAAGGTGACACCACAACATACGTATCCAAAAGTGGCGTGAAATAACACAAGAATCAGCACCAGAAATTAAAAAGTAGACTGATAGGCATAAAGACATTGTTGAAATAAAATCGTTGTTTTAAAAAAATCGCAACGTTACCTAATGTTATACGATATAGTGGTTTTTGAAAGAAAAACGCAACGTTAAAATGCTATTTGGATGGAAAAACGCTAAATTCGAGCTATAGAAACGTTATTTATGCTATAGCGGACGTTATTTACGCTATAGCGGGTGCAATCAAAAAAAAATTTTAATTTTTTTTTATTATTTTTGGTCAAAATTTTAATGAAATTATTGGAGCTTAAAGAGAATCAAACCTCAAAACTCTTGTAAACAAAGTAAATACTCTGACATTTCAAGTATAATCATTTTGTGATTATTAGTTATAATTTTTTATATATATTTAGTTAATTTTTATTAGATGTTTTGAATTTAATGCTATATTTATATGTATTTAGCCAAAAAAATAAATACACCGCAAAGCGCTATGTAGCAACGCAATTTACGCTTTTAGCGTTTCTCTCGAAAAAACGTTACGATAACGATAACGCTATTTAAAACATAAACAAAATTACTTCACACAATAAATTCGCACAAATGTTTTCTTCAGAAGCTCTCCACGTTGTACCTTGAAGACTACAGCCACATGAACGTACTCTAGGGCTTGGCCTGGGCAAGGCTTATTTGGCAATTTTGCTGACGATTACAATTTACAACTACGTCCAAGTTATTTTGTCAACGTTAGTTTCCCAAAGGATCATAAACAGTGGGAATCAATATTAGATTACTTTTCCTCTTCACTGTCACACCAAATGCCTCTTCCATGTCTAATTCTTCGTGTTCCATTTTATCTGGAAGTTTCCAATTGAAATGAAATAGCAATTGTGCTAGAGGAAGCTCTATGTTTGGTAGAGCAAACAAAATCCCAGGACATATCCTTCTTCCTGCGCCGAAAGGAATATACTCAAAATCCCTTCCCCGGAAGTCAATTTCGCTTTCAAGAAACCTAGTTGGCTCAAATTTCTCAGGTTCATTCCAATATTTGGGATCTCTTCCTATAGCCCATGCATTAACAAATACTTTGCTCTTTGCTGGAATTGTGAAACCATTTATTTCACACTCAACGCTACTCTCTTTCGGGATCAGTAGAGGAGCAGATGGGTGAAGTCTTAGAGTTTCTTTGATTACGGCGTTTAAATACTTGAGCTCATGAAGACCTGTTTCATCAGTGTTTTTCTTTCTGTCAAAAACATTTCTCACTTCAGCCTGTGCCCTTTTCATCATTGGCGGGTGTTTGATCAATTCTGAAAGTGCCCACTCTACAACTGTTGATGATGTCTCACTTCCAGCACTGAAAATATCCTGAAATATAGCGCTTAATTCAGATTTGTTTTGGGGCGTAAATGTAGTGAACTCAAATAAGATCCACATTTTTGTTATATAATTGTTAGAAAATTAGGCAAATTTAATGTTAAAAAATCAGATAACAGTCTATAATTTATGGAACGAAAACATGTCAGTATAACTATTGCTACTCGGACTACTCCTATATAGTTAAATTATAACCCCTTTTTATGTGATTGTTTGATGATGGCAAGGTAAAGAAAAAAAGTAGTTAAGAAAGGGATACTAACAAAGATAACTGCTTTGATGTTGTCATCACTTAGTGGAAATTCAAGGTCACCTTGTTTCTGGATTCTTAAAAGAACATCGACCAAATTCTCTGTTTCCCCTCTCCCATTTTCATGCCCACTTTTAATATTTTTCTCCCTATGCTCACAAACAATGTTCTCAAGAATTAAATCAAGTCTCTTTTGCAGATTCTCCAGATTCTTTCTCATACCACTAATCACTGGTAGAATCTTTATTGATGGGTAAAGGTCAGCAATTGCAAAACCAGAACCTAACGCCAAGCCTTCCTCTATAATTTTGATAAATTTAACTTGATCGTTGTTCTTTCCACCAAACGCGGCTCTAGCAGTTATCCCATATGTCAGTGAGAATATTTTTTCAGAAATATTGATTGGCAACCCCAATCCTTCTTGGGATATCGATTTAATCATATTCATAACCTCTTCTTCCCTAATTTCCCGAAATGTTAGGACACGTTTCGAGCTCAAAAGCTCCATTACACAAATTTTTCGCATTTGTCTCCAGTAATCACCATAAGGCGAGAAAATAATGTTTGTAGAGTTGTAAGAGAGGATCCTAGACGCGAGAAGGTAAGGCCTTTGTGCAAAGTTTATGTCATGGTCTTTAAGGACCTGTTTGGCTATGTCAGGTGACGAAACGACAAAGGTTGGGATTTCTCCAAGTTGTAAGTACATTAAGGATCCGTACTTTTCAGCCAGGTTTCTTAAGGTATGGTGGGGCAAAGGGCCAATGAGTTGGTGTATGTTTCCTATAAGTGGTAACTTCCAGGGCCCTGGAGGAAGCTTTCGATCTGAAGTTGTGCGAGTAAATATAATTTTTTTAACTATATTGGTTATGAAGAGCACAAATAATATGAGCGAAACATGAAGGAAAATAGAAGAAATGTTTAGCTCCATTTCAAGGTACTGATGGTGAAATGTATCTTGGTTAAGCTTTATATAATTAGATATTAGTAGCCGGCCATATATACCACTCCCTGAAATAGTTACATAAAAGACAAATACAAGCTTTTCCTTCTTTGTTCTGTCAATATAGCGACAATTTGTTCCAAGGCTAACGTTAAACTGATCTGGTAAAGATTGCATCATAACATGCAACGATTACCGAACTACCCTAGGAAAATTATGTCCCCATTCGAATATGAAACGAGTACTGCCTTGGTAATGCTAAGGAAAAAACAAAAATATATTTGGTTATCTATACTATTATAATAAGTCCAGGGAGAAAACGGTCATTATAGTTTTGGATCGCTTTCCTAAAAAACCCTCGTCAAAATCCATAATTACAATAAGCATTTTCGACGAGTTCAAACCAAATGCATATGGGACGGTTACCTCTTTCTGTATTTCTTCCAAGAACAAACTGTCCCAGAAAGTATTATTCATCCTTTCCCCGCTCTTTCTCTCTCTCACTCTCTCAGTTTAACCCATGTTATTCGTCAAAAATATTTGTAGCTAACTTCCGAATTTTACAGTTTCAGATTCAACTATTTATCTTTATTTATGGGTTTGTGAAGCAAAAAATGTTTTCTCGTTCTTTGAAGCGGTAATATGACACCAAAACATTTTTTTAAGCTTTCCTTTCCATCTCTGAAGTGAATAGCATTTTATTAAAACTCCATATATACACATGTAAACACTTCACAATTTGCACGACCATTATCGTTAAAATACATACCAATTTTTTTTAAAAGTAGTTTATTATACTGTTGAACTGCATATTTACAGGTATAACCTTCAAAAGTTGTATACTAGTTGGTGTGCACTTCAGATTGTGCATATCTGTTGGTATGCATACCAATTGGTTAATGTTTCAAACCCAAACTATGAAGCAAAAACCGCATTTTTCATCCTTTTGAATTGTATACTCACACATATGTACTTCATAATGTGCATACAAAATTTTGCTACAAAAATCTAAATTGTTAAGTAAGAAGTCACTTGGTTAACCCTTAAATAAGTTATAACATACGTACTTCTAGTTAATTAGGAATGTTATTTTTAAACTAATATTATTTTTCGTATTAATAACATTTTTAGACTTATCAAATAAAAATTGTTAATAAAAAATGACGTAATCGTAAAATAAAAAAATATGTCGGGAGATTCAGGATAAAACTATCCCGACTCTACGGGATTCCGAAAAAGTCGGGTCCCGACTTTTGTCGGGTCGGGGTCGGAATTTTTTTTTACTTTCAAAAGTAGTCGGGTCGGGATACGGATTGAGTGTTTACGGATCGGGACCGAACTTACACTGCCCTAGTTTTGTTTAAGTAAATAAGATGGTGAAGTAAGTGTTACGTATTTATTGTTTTGTGGAGTCACGCAAGCTTATTTGAAATCCCTAATTTACTTGAAAGGCCACTGTAGTTTGTTGTGAATTCCCTAAATGCAATAATTTATCTAAATCGTTATCTAAATCTCTATCGAAACGTCAATTACATACCGATTAGAAGTTGACTGAATTTAATTTATAAGGGGTACCACTATTTATAGTAGATAATAATAAAACGTTGGTGCTAGTTCATTTTCGTAATTTGCCTTTTCATGAGAAAATTAGCAAAAAAGAAATTAACTAGAAGTTCATGTATCCAAATGATTGAATATGAAATAGAAGGGAGTTGACTTAAAATAAATCAAAAAACAGAGGCCAACTACTATACGGATAATGGTCCGTTTAGTATCACATTTTTCAATAAAAAAAACTGTTATCACAAATCAGTAGAAAAAAAATTAGTTTTCCAAAATTACACATGAATGTTTGGTAAAAAATTAAAAAAATTAATTTTCAACATTTTAATTTTTGGCATTAGCAAACCTTTTGTTTTTTCAATCAAAATAACTCATAAGATATTTTTTTTGATAAAATTTCAAAATATCATATTTAAACGATCAATTAATCTTTCATTTAAAATTTTAATTGAATCAATATTCATTTAAATTATTAAAATTGCGACGAAAAAGATATCAAAATCTCAAAAAAATTTGATTGTTTTGCTTTTAGGTTTTATAGTTGTATTTAAAAAAATAAAATAAAAATAAAAATAAACAGTTATACCAAAACGAACCTAGTTTACTTTTTAAAATAAAAATAAAAACTAGAAAAGATTAAAAATAAAATAAAAGAGTTGATGCCAACCCTGATTAAATATAAATCCTCAATAAATTTCTAACACCTTATATAAAACACAAACTGTGACTGTGAGAGCTCAAACTTGACAAAAAATAACTAAAATAAAAATGAAATTTCTGTAAATTAATCGAAAATGGCGGATCTTCTTCGATCAGAATTTATTCATTGCCTCCTTGCCCGGCGCCATGAAGAAGGTTTTATGAGTATATCCTCTCTCTCTAAATATATACATACACATATATATATATACTCCATTATACGTTATATATATATATATATATATATATCATATTTTGTATACACATGTATGTAGTATGTATATTTAACAGGCACGCAAGTTAATGATTCGTCTATGCGTACTTTTCGGAGCTGAAATTTTGACGATTTTTTTTGTTATTAACACAAGGAATTGAATTTGGTACAAGCATTTCTTAAATAAACAATTTGCTTATAACAAACTGGCAAATTTTTCGAAATATTGGGATAAATGCCTTTATAAATTATAGTTGAATTAACTACTCCTTTGTCCCAAATTTGTTTGGGCTATTTGACCGACAAGAAAGTCGTATCTAAATTGCAGAAATTAAAAAAAAAATTAAAAATTATTCACATCTTTAAAATGTTAAAGTTTATGATTAATTTTTTAAAAAAATCATTTCGAGAATTTAGATGCGAGATTTTGCCGGTCAAAGTTGCACGTGGTTTCGTTTAGGATAAATATTTTGGTGCGGTGGAGTACCGGCTAAGATTCTATAATTATTACTTTTTCATAATTCAAAGGGCCAACTTATTGATTTTTATTGTGTCTGTATTGTACTCCATTTCTAGAATTAAAGGTTAATTTTTTATATCAAACTAGAATGCCAATTCGGGATCCGATTTTGAAATTTGACTAAGATTTCTGGTTTGCTTGGTTAGAGATCTTTAATCTCAACTTTTTTGCTCTCAAGTTGCAGTGCATTTGGTTGACCATCTTTGAAAGTAAATCTTTTTTGATAGAGAATTTGCATGTTACAAGTCTAGTGAATTGGAATAATTTTTTAAGCCGTGAGCACGCCTGCTTTTTTTCTTTAACATTCAACCAAACATGCCTTCGGTAAACTCGCGACTTAATCTTCTTATAATACCTGTATGTTTTTTAGATTTTACCTTTTGTGTTTCGATGCTTCTCCTTTTTTCTAGTTTTAATATCAGTTTTTTGAATTCTCAGCTCCGCTAACCGTAGAACCTGGAAAACCTGTGGCAGAGCCTTTGTACCAACAAACGCCCCGCCTGACTAGGAGTGAGGTTGGAATTTCCTTAAAATATCACCAAAATTGCCGGAGTAGGAGTTAGCCTTTGTACCATTCTGAGTTTAATGCTTATTACGATTAATGAATTTTAACAGGCAATGGAGTCCTGTCCTAAGATAGATTATCCAAATCTGAAGGACCTCCTTAGAGAAGAAAACTTTTACTTGATTACTGAGGTATGAATTAGCTCTTACAAATTTACCCATTTTAAATAGCAAGTAATGAAGTGATCTCATTATTGTTTAGTCATTTGTTACTAATTTAATGTGTTTGGAACTATGATGCCCATATTTTTTAAAGACGACACGATTTTAAAATGCTAATAGTGGTTACAAGTTACAATCATTTTGAGGACGTGCCAACCTTCTTGATTAACAAAATCAGACGAAGATTACTAAACTCTTGATAATTGCAAGTTGCAAGTTATTAAATAAATTAAATTTTTGTTGTTGGGTAGGTACTACATGTGTATTCTTATCTATTATAAGAGATCTGTTGCTTATATCTCAAATCTGATAATGGAGTTCAAAAAGTGTGACTAATATGTAAAGCACCACAATTTTAGGAATGCAGTCAGTACTGCAAGTGCAAACATAATTCATTTCTTATTTTAAAATGCATTTGTTATATAATTTGTGGGATTGAACTTTAATGGAATTTTAATGTTGGAACTATTCACATTATTCATTCTCCGCTTATGTTTATTCTATAATCAAGTTGATTGGAAAAAGTTAAGGAACCTGGCCGAAGTTGGTCATTTTTTGTTTATCTACTTGAGTAAATGTCAGGTTCTAATGTTGAAGTCTGTCCAAAAGATATTTTTAAACACTTTCCGCCCGAAAGGTTTACAATTCCTATATTGTATACTTTTGGCATTTTCTAAATGTGTTGCGCTTGACTTACATGATGAGGATTTAGCAAGGAGAACAAGGACGGGTACCAGTTTTGATATTAAGCTTGAAAATATATGTTGGTGACAGACGACCAGCTATAGTATTTCTGCATAGCACCAATAAGTGCAAAGAGTGGGTGCGGCCACTGCTCGAGGTAATTGTCTTCAGTCCAAACTTCTTCTTCTTTTTAATTGTTTTGATACAAAGGCTCAATTTAAGCATGTTTTTTTTATAATGTATTTTAAGGGATATGCTTCACGAGGATATATCGCTGTTGCCATTGATTGTCGTTACCATGGGGAGCGTGCCAGCAGTATGACTACTTACCAAGATGTGTGTACCATTTCTTTTGTGTGCTTTGTTTGTATCGTTGTTCGATTTTCTTAATGAGGAGACCAAGGGTTTATTTACCAACTTCCCCTCTTTCCCTTCATGTCCAATGGAGGGTGGTTGAGTCCTCAAGGAAATTTCATTATGTTTTATGACTTTATCCACTTTTAGGGAAATGATAAAAATAAAGGGACCCCCGCATGCAATTTGTTTCTGATTTCTCGTTTATTTTAGTGAAGGGCCATGTCAAACACCCCAATGACTGTTGAGAGAACAGAAGAAAACTTAATAAGTAGCTTATAGAATGATCCTAAAAGGGTCCTTGGTATATAATTGTGGATCTTAGATTGAGAAGAGCCTGATATCTTTTTAAGAAAACCCTGGTAGCTTATAGAATGATCCCAAACAGGTCCTTGATGCATACTTGTAAATCTTAAATTGAGATGTACCTGATATGTATTTCCAAACCCTGTAGGCTCTTGTATCGGCATGGAAACAAGGTGAAACAATGCCATTCATATTTGACACGGTATTTAATCTCACATTTAACTTTATTCTCCTATGATTACAAAAAAAATAAAAATTATTCTCCTATTTCTTCATTTTTATGGAGTATGACGAACTTTACTGAAATGGGATACCCAGGGCTGCACCACCCACAAATGATATTAAAGATAAATATTTTTCCATTTTTGCAGGTATGGGACTTAATAAAGCTGGCAGATTATCTTTCGGCCCGGAAGGATATAGACCCTTCTCGGATAGGGATCACTGGGGAATCTCTTGGAGGTTAGATAAAATTAATATGTAGCAACCTCGTGAAAATGATTATCCTTCCATAGAATTATAAAAACAACTAACAACCCGTTGTGAACCAATCTGAGATGCATGAGTCAAATTACATTAAGGAGACTTAAAATTTAACATTGCAAAGTATTATGAATTTGATGGGCTTTTTAATTGCAGGAATGCACGCCTGGTTTGCTGCTTTTGCAGACACTCGATATGCTGTGGTGGTTCCTATCATTGGGGTGCAGGTTTAAGCTCTGTAACGATATATTTACAAATTTCTGCTAATCATCCTTGTATGTGATGTTAAATTGTAGCCCTTTTGTCTTATCTGATTTTAATCATAGGGATTTCGGTGGGCTGTAGATAATGATAAGTGGCAGGCTCGGGTTAACAGTATCAAGGCCGTTTTTGAAGGTAATACAAGAATATTGTGAGTCTTATTCTTGATTTCTGCATTTAAAATACTTTTGATGATTCATTAGCATAGATGCAGTCGAATAGTCATTTTTTTTAATCATCTGCAAAGCTTTTAGTGTCTGAATCTGTTTAGACGATCTTGAGTAACTGACAGAAGATTTAACATGGTTGTGTGATATTTGAAAATTAGTCACACATGACATAAAGAATAAGTAGTACCTGACTGAAAGTTAGCTATGCGTTTCAAGCACTCAAAGCTGTTATATAAATCTGACTACTCGGCAAAAACTTGAAGAACATGGTTTTGTATTATTGATGAGATAGTAGGTCATGATAAAATTAAATCAATTAACGCATATGTAGATTTTTAATTTAATCAGCTTTTCATCATTTTGAGCTGAAAAGTGAAAAGCCAATTTTTTTATGAAATAAAGATGCACAGTCTCACTTGTGCTCCTCTGTTTATTTTCTTTCTCCAGAAGCAAAGATTGATTTGGGAAAGAGTGAAATTGATAAAGAGGTGGTACTGAAGGTAAAATTACAAGTTCATTCGATTATTTTCAGTGTGGAAGTTCAATTAGCAACAGTAGATGTTCACCAGATCTTCAATTGACTTTTGAGATGAAACAATTATTTTTGTAACCGAAACTTTGAAGGTCTAAAAAGAATTGAATTTACTTTATTTTCTCTTTAATTGACTTCTATTGTAAAAAAATTCCTATGCTTGTCATTCCTTCATGTGAAAGTCTGTAGTTTACTTTTACTCCTTTTCTGCAGGTTTGGGACAGGATTGCTCCCGGTTTAGCATCCCAATTCGATGCGCCTTCTACAGTTCCTAGCATTTCACCTCGCCCTTTACTGATAATAAATGGTAAATAGCTCAAGTATATGGATATTGTCATTCCTTAGAGTAGTCTTTGTGCGAAAAATCTTTTATTGGGGGATATTAACTAGGACTGAAACTTGTGCTCTACACAAATAGGTAAGGAAGATCCACGATGCCCAATTGAAGGTCTGCAAGATGTTGTATCTATAACATCCAAGGCCTATGAGGAAGCTAATTCTCTGGAAAATTTTAAGGTATGTCATTATGTTCTATGTTGTGAGTTTAGTGTCCTCACAAGAATTCTATACTCTGAATAGTCCACTGTCGGCGAGTGTGTAATGGATAACAGTGCTAACACAGCATAAATTTTTTGCAATTCAGTCCATTAGTAACGAAAATTTGGTTTTCCATCTCTTTCGTGCTATGGTGCCCTAACATATTATTAATTTACCCAAAACTTGGATAATTTAAATGATAAAATCGAAAATTGTGAATATGAGAGTGCATGTACAAGACGTGTTGTAGCTTTTTGAATATTGAAAATTTTAAACACCTTCTTTCTGCACAAAAAGAAAAGCTGCCAACTTGTGCAAATCTGTAAAAAATTCTAAACCGGCTTATTTCTCATAACAATTGCAGCTGATAGCAATTCCTGATGTTGAACACGAAATGACGTCAGAAATGGTCTTCCTCGCTTGTGACTGGTTTGATAAGTTTCTTAATTAAGGTAAGATATCAGTATAATTTTCTTAATTTCTGAAATTTTAATAATATGATTTGTTTAATCTATTGATATCTATATATTTAAACAATGTTGAACGACTGAAATCTATATAGTGAAGTAGTTAATAGGCTAACTTTATTACTACTGAGTAGTTGTATGAAATTATTTGATGGCTGTATTGTTGGGCGAATGCTGATGTCTATTGACTATTGTAGTGTATGTGTAGTGTACATAGTACAATAATTTATTCTAGGTGGTCGGAACATCTAGTGTATGCGTGCTGTAATAATTCAGTAATTTAATCTGAGTAGTTGGAAGTGAAAAATATAGATATCATCACAGCACACTTTGTTATGGTCAAAATGTTAAATGGTAGAAACCGCTAACCAGGTATTTATAGAATTAAATTAGTCATTTCTTTTGTAAATAACTCGTATAAGTTCAACTGGTTAATACAGAGTCTTGACTCTAGACGCTAGACATAAGAGGAAAGAGGAGAAAGCAAGAGAGGTATAATAATGTAAGAGCAGAATTTAATGATATTATTAATAATCTTTTGACTTTTTTCCATATGGTTTTTACTTTTTAGTATTATTAGTATAAAGGAGCTAACTAAGAATGACAAAGCAATAGATAAATGCAGGAAAGGAATATATATAATGGAAACCTTTTAGAAAAATATACCAGAATAGTCATAATATATAGTCAGAAAGTCTATATAGTATATGTCTGCTACAGATGTTCATTGGAATTATAATACCGTTGCATTGTTTTTATCCCACTAGTATTGTCTTAAAATAAAAACAAAGCCATCCGTATGTGTAAACTGCAGTGTATACGTGTAGAAGAAGATTGTAAAAAATATATACAGTAGCAGGCCGTTATTCAGGAAAAGCACTACGCAGTTGTATTCCTATCGAGCTTGGAAACATATAAGGATGTGGGCTATAGATGGATAACATACCTTTTTAACAACATTTGTCGCAAGGAAAGATACCTGATGATTGGAGACAAATCTACTTGAAACGTTGATAAGAATCAGGGGATTTACATGACTGCTCTAACTATAGAAGAGAAAACTAACGAGTCATATTGTGAAATTATGGGACAGACTAATTGAGTGTAGGTTCAGGCGTGAAGGTGCCATTTTAAAATTCAATTTCGATTTAAGTTGGCTGAAAATCATTTTACGGAGAATTGTAGGACTTGGCAAAAAGACTTACGTATGCATTTAATTGAAATAGATCACTATAAGATACATAAATGTAATTGAGGTCATGCAAGAGTGACTAGTTGCGAATTTGAGAACAAGTGGTGGCATAGCTGATAGTTTTCTTGGATCATTTTTAAACCGTCTTTTGTTTGTTGTAGTTATGGATGAACTGACTTCACATATTGAGTATAAATTCCGTGGTGCATACATGTAAAAATGATTATTATACCCATATAGTGGGAATATAGTTTTCTTTTGCCAATGGAATCACAAGTTTGAAACGGCAAGTTGTTATATATTGGACTTCATGAAACACGTCTAAAAAACAAAACCATATTTTTTTATACCTAATTTTTGGTATAGCAATATGCTAATTTTCTGTTTAGTTGTAGTTGAACATCTCTAAGTTCATTTAGCTAGCTACCAGTTACCAGTTACCACCCTTGTTTTTCGGTAATGTTTTCAGGTGATATCCGTGCACCAAGTGTGACTGTGTGACAATCATTGGGGTGTTTTGCTTCATTCCGATGATCCGGTCATAGTATATTATTATGTGAGTTATTGTGAGTTGTAATCACTTCAGGGTGACTTTATCTGATAAGTCTAAGAATGACTGTTTTGTTATTTTCTTCAATTGTAACTTTGGGTGATATATATTTGAGGGCTTCTACTTAATAGTTTGGTTTTGTTAAAACCAGTCCGGCAGTTTGTTTTACTACAAAACAGTCCGGCAGTTTGTTTTATTACAAAACCAGTCCGGCAGTTTGTTTTTATTACAAAAAACAGTCCGGCAGTTTTTTTTTGTTAAAACCAGTCCGGCAGTTTATTTTATTACAAAACAGTCCGGCAGTTTGTTTTTGTTAAAACCAGTCCGGCAGTTTGTTTTATTACAAAACCAGTCCGGCAGTTTGTTTTATTACAAAACCAGTCCGGCAGTTTCTTTTATTACAAAACAGTCCGGCAGTTTGTTTATTTGTTAAAACCAGTATGGCAGTTTGTTTTATTACAAAACAGTCCGGCAGTTTGTTTATTTGTTGAGTCAGGAATTGTAATTTATATTACAATTGTGAGAAATAAAATTGTTTATTTCCATTGCAGTCCTTGTTCTTTAATTTATTGTTTGTTCGAAATAGTATCAAAACCAACAGTTACCACCCTTGTTTTTCGGTAATGTTTTCAGGTGATATCCGTGCACCAAGTGTGACTGTGTGACAATCATTGGGGTGTTTTGCTTCATTCCTATGATCCGATCATACTATATTATTATGTGAGTTATTGTGAGTTGTAATCACTTCAGGGTGACTTTATCTGATAAGTCTAAGAATGACTGTTTTGTTATTTTCTTCAATTGTAACTTTGGGTGATATATATTTGAGGGCTTTAAATATTTTTCTACTTAATCGTTGATACTTAATAATGTATTAAGATCTATATACACTCAGTTGTCAAAAAGTTACACGACCAGTGCAATTCGTATTCCTAAACATGGTGTGACATTTAATTTTTTGGGAAAACTATCATTTAGTACGTTTCTAACAACTAATTTAAGAGAAACACAGCCTCAAAACCTTAATTAAGATTTAATACGTTTGTGTTTTTCCCTTACCTAAAATACTCTCTCCTGTACCCCCCCTACATTTTCTCATTCTCCCCCAATTTTTGCATGCATCATAACTGACTTAGTTCCTATATTTTACCTCACTCTCTTACCTCATATAATTCTATTTAATTTTCTCTCCCTAATGGGATCCCCTCCCTAATTTATTCCGTATTTTTTTTCCTAGTTCAATTCTCTTTTCTATTATTCATTGCTCGACGTAGCAAAAAATTCATAGAAAACTACCGATCACGAGTGAAGAATTCATCTATATTACATTTTTACTGCGTATACACTCTTCGATGCTCTGTGGTGTTCTCAATTTCCAACTATTGATCCTCTTCTGTTCTTTAGAGTTGTTCTATTATTATATTGAAGTGTTTTAGGTTTAAATATAATAGTAATAATCATCTTTTTTTCCTTCGTATGCACAATGTTGCACCATGATGCTATCTATAAATAGTTTCCATAGGATATTTTGTGATGCTCCCTTGTATTGTTAATGAATTTGTTTTTTCTTTTGATATTTTTTGGTTGTTTCGTTATGTCTCTTTGTTGCTCTATTTTTCTCTATTATTCTTTGTCATTGAACGTCATTACTTTTTTCTCTATTATTTTTGCTTTAAATACGATGCTCTGTGAATTTCATTGATGCTATGTGATGTTCAATTGTAGTAAAAAAAATAAAATTAGTTTAGCTATAATTAGTAATTTTCTTTTGATGCTATATTTATTTTGACTATAAATATTACGCATAACACATTGGTTTTACTTTGATACTACGTGATGCTATCTCTTATTTAATATTTAAATATTACTTTTCTTGTTGCTATTCGATGCTATCTCGTTTTTCAATTTATTTATTTTTGTGTTTTTGAAAAAAGATATCTAGAAATAAAAAATAATTTGAAATAAGATATATTAAGATAAGTCTCACGTTTTGAAACTGAGAGAATCAAGCAATAACTAAAACGACTAGATCGATATATTTTCCAAAAAAAAAAAAAAAAACTAGATAGATAAGTAAGAAGTATATTATAGTAATATCAATTTTAAATTGTACCTGAATCAAACAATAAATAGTTTTTTTTGTATTTTCCTGTATTAAGATCATTGCCTTACTATCTCACTTGTTATATAAAATTGATATCTAATAAACAAGTTTTTATTTTACATTAGTATTGTTAACATTAAAGTTAATGTTGTTAACATTCTTGTTATATTTAACAACAAAGTTAACATTGTTAATTTAGAGCATCCACAATAGTTGTGTTAATTTTAACATAATTAACTTTGCCACATCATCATTTAATTACATGTTAAATAACACATGTGTAACTTAAATTTAACATTCACGTTTAGTGTTTTAACTTAACAAATCTATCTAATTTAAATTAAAACTAATTATTAATTTAAAGCTCATTAATTAGTGATTTTGTAATCGCCACTCAAATAGGAGTAGTTATCAACGTGAAACACAGACGATAGATTAACAATTAATTAATTTTTGTGTAATGGTTGTCACATCATCAATTACAAACATTAAAAATATTATTATTTTTAACAACTTTTTTAACAACTATAAATATAACACATAGTTTAACACAACTAATAGAGATAAAAAAATGTATTGTTATGCAACAATTTTAGTTAACAAAGAGGCTAAAACACATGTTGTAGATGCTCTTATGACATGGTAATTTGGTTGACTAACTCCTACATTAAAGCAAAAATAACACATTCTCCTTTTCTTTTTTATTTGCAATAATATTTTTTTATATCTGAAATCAATTATTTATTATAAATTAATAAATGACATTGTTAAGAAATGCACTAATGTGAGACTTATACGGTTGTTAAAGTTAATAAATATATATGTCATTTAACATACACATGTGTCACTATTTAATAAGAAAAATTTAACACAACTATTGTAAATGTTTTAAGGTAATAGTATTGTACTAAAAAAAAAAATTCCTTTAATTTTTTGTGATGTAAATGACAAAATTAATAAAACCCAAAAGGGACAGGAAAAAGTTAAGGGACATTGAATCCCGTTCTTTCGCATTGAGTTGTATCATTTGCCCTAATCCGCAAAACCACAACTTATGGGTAAGATTTGTTTTAAAAAAATGTACTGATGAGTAAGTTAACTTATGTTTAAAGATGCATTATGGAAACAATGTGATAAATGTTGGGAAACATGCTAAAAAATATGGGATTGGTTTCGGCTGTGTTGAAAAATTCAAAGCAGCAGCATTGATTTTTCAAACCATGAAAAACCAATCACTCCTAGATCCATTTAGTATATTTTTCAGTAGGTTTTAGTATGTGACACATCCAAAATAATAGTGTATTAGATTCATGATAATGTTAATCGTTCAGTATTTATTCCAAAATAACTATTATTTAGGTTGTGTTAACTAATAGTATTTTTTATTTTTAATTTTAAATTAATTTTAGTGTAGATATTTTTGAGTTTATTAACATGTGTTAAGTTTTTAGTATTTTTTAGTTTTAATTTTGAATTAATTTTAGGTTAAATATTTTTGGGTTCATTAATATGTGTTAGGTTTTTAGTATGTGACACAATCTAAATAATAATGGACTAGATTCACGGTAATCTTAATCGTTCGATATTCATTCCAAAACATTAAAACAAAAATTTAACATAAAAAATTACATATTTTTGCTGCATGAAAAATTCAAAACAGGCTGTCTTGTTCCAAGCCGCCAAAAATGGATCCAATGTTCGGAAAGTGGTCACATGCCGGCATAAATTTAAGTCTCGTCCTTAAATTATTTGTAAAGGTTGTGCAACGAGCAGGGGTGGGACTTTTTATTGAAAAACTGAACCGAACCTTTCGGTTCGGTTTTGTTTATAAAAAACCGAAACCGAAATAGGAATCCGGTTTGGTTTCGGTATATAGTTTTGATACCGAAAAAATCCCGAACCGAACCGAAAACCGAAAAAAAAACGAAAACCAAAAAAAACCCGTAAATCGATTAAAAATATTCTTTTATACACTTTTATTTATAAATAATTATGTTTGCTGGTTCAAGCAAAACCTTACTTATTTCACGTATATGGAAAAAAATAAAAAAATAACAAGTTTGGCTTTTATTTTTAAATGTTTTTTACTATTTTAAATTATAAAAATTTATATAAACGTAATAACCAACAAGGTTTATGCATCTAACATTAATAGGAAAACATATTATAATATTATTCACGTTTTATTCATAGCAAAATATACAACTGATACAATTTTTTTTTATTAATAATCATTAAATTTTCCCACATAAATATTTTATTTACTATATATATCATAAAATTAGTTTTTAACTTTTAAGTATAAATCATTTTGGCTTGTTGACTTTTGAGTATTTACCAAAAAATGTCTTAAACTGAAAAATTGGTTCGAACCAAAACTGAAAATACCTGTTCGGTACGATTTTATATTTGAAAATAGCAAAACCGAACCGAAACCGATATTATTTTTGGTTTGATTCCTGTTTTCTTAAAAACCGAACCGGTCCCACCTGTAACAACGAGTTTCGAAACACTAATCTTACAAGTCGAAAAGAGCAAACTTACAAGTTGGAAGTTGCAAATGGGAATACTTTGATGTTTTTATCGAGTTTATTATACTTTAGTATCCTTAAGTATGTTGAGTTGTGGAGCCAAATGAGGTTTGGCCATGTTTTCTAATTATCCCACATCACCTAGAATTGTAATATGACCCATGTTGGGTTCTATTTATATGCCCCAATATCTTGTATTTTAATTACACCTACACAAACACCTCTATATTATAAAGAGAGAGTTCTAGTTGCGAGAGAACCATAGCTTTGTGTTTAGCTAGATTACAATTGTAATCCTCTTTTAATATATATATATATAAAGTGTCACGTGTAGCGGTCCGGAGACGTAGCCGATTTGGGTGAACTCCGTTATCAAAGAGTGTGTGCTCGGTTTAAGTTTTCTGTCTTTCTTTGTGTTCGCCTGTATCGACCCTAACAAGTGGTATCAGAGCTCGGAAGATCGATGGCGAAAGAAGACAGAACCGCACACGGGATCGAGAAGTTTGACGGGAAGGACTTCGCATTCTGGAGAATGCAGATAGAGGACTACCTCTACGGGAGGAAGATGCATCAGCCACTTCTCCTTGAGGAAAGGCCGACCACGACCACCGAGGAGGCGTGGAAACTCTTAGACCGTCAAGTGTTGGGAGTGATCCGCCTAACACTATCTAGGAGTGTCGCACATAACGTCGCAAGAGAGACGACGACGATGGGGATGATGAAGGTCCTCACCGACATGTATGAGAAACCATCCGCGAACAACAAGGTACATCTCATGCGTAAGTTGTTCAACCTACGCATGGCTGAGGGGACACCTGTCGCGAGTCACGTGAACAAGTTCATCGACACCGTAAATCAGTTGGATGCGGTGGAGATAACTTTTGAAGACGAAATGAGAGCCCTTATACTGCTAGCATCTCTACCGAACAGTTGGGAATTCATGCGAGCTGCTGTGAGCAACTCAATTGGAAAGGAGAAACTGACTTACAACGGCATCCGAGATCAAATACTCGCTGAGGAACTCAGGAGATTGGATATGGGAGAATGCTCAAATGATGGAGCAGCCTTGAACATGGGTTCAAGAGACCGGGGTAAGGCCAGGGTATGGGACGTTAGAGGACGTTCGCAATCCCGAGGTAGAAGAGGGCTTAGCCGAGGAGGCAAAGATAGCGATCGAAGTAAGAAGAATCTTCGATGCTATAACTGCCAGGGTATGGGGCACTTCAGTCATGAGTGCAAGCAGCCGAAGAAGAGTACCGGCCGTGATCACGTGGCTAATGTTGCGAGCGACGAGGATTCGGATGACTGTTTAATGCTTGCCGTACAGAGAGACATAGATTCGTGGATTCTAGACTCTGGGGCATCATTTCACACGACCGCTCAGAAGGATTTATTCGAAAATTACACTGCGGATAATTTCGGTAAAGTGTATCTAGCCGACGGAGAAGCGTTGGATGTTGTTGGAATGGGCGATGTGAAGATTCGCATTGCAAATGGGTCGGTATGGAAGCTAACGAAAGTGAGGCATGTCCCGAGGTTGACCAAGAATCTGATCTCAGTAGGTCAACTCGATGCCGAAAGGCACTCCATTTCGTTCAGCTGTGGAGCTTGGAAAGTCTCACGAGGAGCTATGGTGATAGCCCGAGGGAGCAAGGTCGGTACGCTGTACATGACGACTGATGAGGAGTGTACAGTGGCGGCAGCTGTGTCGCAAGACTGCTCGGAACTGTGGCATCGACGGTTGGGTCACATGAGTGAGAAGGGGATGAAGGTGTTAGCGAAGGACAACAAACTTCCAGGCTTGAAGTCTGTCAACCTCGATATGTGTGAAGGTTGCATCTTTGGGAAGCAGAAGAAAGTGAGCTTCCGGAAAGGTGGAAAAGCTCCGAAGGAGGAGAAGCTAGCATTGGTCCACTCAGACGTATGGGGACCATCCCCAGTAACCTCATTGGGAGGAGCTCGGTACTATGTGACCTTCATCGATGATTCGACGAGGAAAACATGGGTCTACTTCTTGAAACACAAGTCTGAGGTGTTTAAGAAATTCCAAGAATGGAAGGCCATGGTCGAACTAGAGACCGGGAATAAACTCAAGTGTCTGAGGTCCGATAACGGCGGAGAGTACATTGATGCGAAGTTCGTAGAGTTCTGTGCTCAGAGAGGCATTCGAATGGAGAAGACCATCCGAAGAACGCCACAGCAGAATGGCGTGGCCGAGCGAATGAACCAAACAATCAATGAGCGTGCTAGGAGTATGAGACTGCAAAGTGGGTTGCCCAAAGCCTTGTGGGCACATGCAGTAAGCACGGCGGTTTACCTCATTAACCGCGGACCCTCAGTGCCCCTAGAAAGGAGGATTCCCGAGGAAGTGTGGATAGGAGAGCCTATCTCGTATGAACACTTGCGAGTGTTCGGTTGTCTGTCATATATCCATGTCGACATAAATGAACGTACCAAGCTTGACTCGAAATCCAAAGTGTGTTACTTTGTAGGGTACGGTGGAGCTGAATTCGGATATCGCTTCTGGGATGGTCAAGCAAAGAGGATCATTCGCAGTAAGGATGTCATCTTCAACGAAAGCATTTTGTACAAAGATCGTCAAAATGTAGTGGTGGAAGAAGATGCGCTCCCGTCCGAGGAAAGTGGTATGGTCGACATGAATGCGTTTCCAAGAATGTTGGAAAATGACATTGAAGATGAGCCAGTGGTGCTCGACAACCGACCAGCAGATGCTGAAGAGGCCGAGGAGCTGTCCCAGACTCCCCGACTTGAACTGGGCCGAGGTCATCGCGAGAGGAGACCTCCTGCCCGATACTCTCCTTCCCTGCATTACATACTGCTCAGTGATGCAGGAGAGCCCGAAAGTAGAGAAGAAGCTCTGGAGCTGAAAGACTCGAGCAAGTGGGAGCTCGCGATGAAGGATGAGATGAAGTCGCTCGAGAAGAATGTGACTTGGCAGTTAGCCGAACTGCCCAAAGGGAAAAGGGCACTGAGCAACAAATGGGTGTTCCGACTGAAGGAGGAACAAGACGGCACGAAACGGTATAAGGCACGCCTAGTAGTCAAAGGGTTCCAGCAAAAGGCAGGAATTGACTACACCGAGATCTTTTCACCAGTCGTAAAGTTGACGACTATTAGGCTATTGTTGAGCATTGTTGTAAATGCGAATCTTCATCTCGAGCAGTTAGATGTGAAAACTGCCTTTCTCCATGGAGATCTCGATGAGGAAATTTACATGCTCCAACCTGAAGGGTTTGCTGAAAAGGGAAAAGAGAAACTGGTCTGCAAACTGCGGAAGAGCTTGTACGGGTTAAAACAAGCACCACGACAGTGGTATAAGAAGTTTGACAGTTTCATGGCGGATACCGGGTTCGAAAGAAGTGATAGCGATCACTGCTGTTTCGTGAAGAGATTTGAGAACTCTTCTTATGTCATACTACTGTTGTACGTAGATGACATGTTGCTCGCCGGGTCGAGCCTTGTTGAGATTAACAAGGTGAAGTAACAGTTGGCGAAACAGTTCGAGATGAAGGATTTGGGTGCCGCAAATCAGATCCTCGGTATGAGGATATCTCGAGGAACAGATGGGTCCCTGTTTCTGTCGCAAGCCGAGTATGTGAAGAAAGTGTTGGCACGTTTTAGCATGAGTGATGCCAAAGCTGTAGGCTCACCGCTAGCCGCACACTTTAGCTTGTCGAAGGAACAATCACCCTCGGACGAGGAAGGAAAGGATCGTATGTTGAACATACCCTACGCTTCAGCAATTGGTAGCTTGATGTACGTTATGGTGTGTACAAGACCAGACATTGCCCATGCAGTGGGAGTTGTCAGTCGTTACATGAGTAACCCAGGAAAGCACCATTGGGAAGCTGTGAAGTGGATATTGAGATATCTCTCGGGTACCGTGAGTTCGGCATTATGTTTCCGAAAGACCTCGGAAGGCCTGCACGGCTATGTGGATGCTGACATGGCCGGTGATCTGGACAGCCGAAAGAGCACAACGGGATGTGTTTGTACCTTCGGTGGTACTGCTGTGAGTTGGACATCTAAGTTGCAAAAGATTGTTGCATTGTCGACCACAGAGGCTGAGTACGTCGCGGTGACGGAAGCAAGCAAAGAGATGATTTGGTTGCAAGGTTTCTTAGAGGAGCTCGGTCAGAGGACCGACAAGGGAGTTCTGCACTGTGATAGTCAAAGTGCAGTTCAGCTAGCTAGGAACCCTGTATTCCATTCACGCACAAAGCACATACAGATTCGTTACCATTTTATCCGGGCTGTTCTGGAAGATGGAATCTTCGTGCTAGATAAAATTGAGGGCGCTAAGAACCCCGCCGATATGCTAACGAAGACTGTTACAATCGACAAACTGAGGCTGTGTGCAACCTCAGTAGGACTCCGAGCTTGAGACTCAGAGTCGCCGCTACACTGGAAGAATGGGTACTCACCGACGACGGAAGAGTATCAATTACTATACAAGGATACCGATGGGAGCATTCTGCTCGGTGGAGCACAGTGAGTTCGGTGGTCGGGGATGATTAGAGTTCTTTTTGAAGCACTCGACATTTGACTCCAAGTGGGAGATTGTTGAGTTGTGGAGCCAAATGAGGTTTGGCCATGTTTTCTAATTATCCCACATCACCTAGAATTGTAATATGACCCATGTTGGGTTCTATTTATATGCCCCAATATCTTGTATTTTAATTACACCTACACAAACACCTCTATATTATAAAGAGAGAGTTCTAGTTGCGAGAGAACCATAGCTTTGTGTTTAGCTAGATTACAATTGTAATCCTCTTTTAATATATATATATATATATAAAGTGCCACGTGTAGCGGCCCGGAGACGTAGCCGATTTGGGTGAACTCCGTTATCAAAGAGTGTGTGCTCGATTTAAGTTTTCTGTCTTTCTTTGTGTTCGCCTGTATCGACCCTAACAAAGTATAGTCACATTTTGGTTTAATATCCTAAAGTATGCCTTTTTAATTTTAGTATCTGAAAGTATGGAATCCGTTAGCTTTTTGTATAAAATGTGACGGCGTTGGATGGAAAACAGACGGGTGCACTGCACATGCCTGTTTTAGAATTATTTACCTTTGTGTTCTTGTACAGATCATATGTATTTACTAGCATACCATATTATATTTAAGAGTATAAACAACGCAGAGACTTAACTACATTATTGTTAAGATTATTTTAAAAAATAAATAAAATGATAAAAAAAAATACTCCGTATAATAAATATATATATATATATATATGTATAAATTAAGCCCACACTAAAAATATATATAAATTACTAAAGACACAAAAAAAGAAATATAACTTCGTCAAATATAATATTTATTACAAATAAAAATTGAAATATGTATACATATTGTATATTAAGGTTTTTTAATAAATATATAAAAAAAATAAAAAAACTCAGTACTGTTTTCCTTTCCTTGTAGTGTGTACGTATCAATTAAAGATGTATAGTTTGAAATTTCAATTCCAAAATTATAAACGCCATCAAAGAATTAAAACCCAATAGGCCAAAAACCCAATCCTCCACTTTACTCCGTTTACTTTCCCGGTATGTGTGTATCATGTATGTATATATGTATTTAATATTATATATATACATCATAATCCCCATCCAACAACCTTCGATCCATCCAACAACCTTCGATTTCTATCTTTTCGTCTCATCCTAGTAAAGTCGGTTCTGTTTCTTTTTCGATCAGTGTAAACACGAATTAGATCAGCATATGTGTATATAATTGTATCCATATGTGTAATATATTGTATATGTGTAATATATTGTATATGTGTATTTGCATATATAAGTTTCATTAAATTTAGTCCATTTATATCATTTTATCTAATTTAACGGTTGAGATTAAAAGCTTATAATGTTAAATGACTAATTACATTAAAAATACCAAAATAAATACCCATCATTTTGACGGTTTCCATCCAAAAATTAAGTTGACATCCAATTCAGTCACGTTTTTACACAAAAAGCTAACGGATTCCATATTTTAATATAATAAAAAAATGCATGCTTTAATATACTAAACCTAAATGTGACCATAGTTTAAGATACTTTTATCGCACATTGATTTCATAAAAATCTCATGAACACGCCCGAGTCCAACTCTACTTTTAGACGGTCAATATCGTGAGATGATGAATGACATAATTAATGGTAACTTTATTAGAGAGGGGGAGTTATAGTCTGGAAAACTCTCCTCTGTGAAACCATTGGATCAACAGTGGGGTCCACAGACTGTAAGATCCAATGGTGTCACAGGGAGTGTTTTTCAGACTATACCAAAGGTATAGTCTGGCACTCCTCCTCCAAATTTATTATTATATTTCTTGGATTACGTGCCGAAAAGGGTAAGCTGGGCATCTAGAAGTCTTATCGCCACGTATTTAATTCTGTCCTAATTTCAAAAACAGACCCCATCCCTTTAATATTTTGACTTTTCCAAAATCAAAACAAATCTAAGCTTCAAGTAACATTTTTAAACAATCACTACCTTTATTTAATCTTTTTCACCCTTTTTTTCCTACCTTTAACCTACTGTGGCTACTCCTAGTTTTTGGTAAAAACTTTTGCCTGAAGGATTAACTTTTTTTGATTTAGCATTGGATTTAAAAAAATAAACAATGCAGTATTATTATTAATACCTGACCTGCCGTTTTTAGGTTTTTGTCCCACTCAATTATTAGAATCTATGACTTATAATTCCATCCGGCAACTATTAATTTACTTGGTTTAATGCTTTATATTTTATTAAATCGGAAGAATGTTAAAATAGTACGGATTATTAAATAAGTGAACGTACAAGTGTTACTTTTAGGTGTAAAAGTTAAAACTAAAAAACCTAAATTATTAGAAGAAAATGTCATGAGAAGAGATGTTATGGTGTCGTCCCATTGGGATCGCTAAGTTAACAATATAATATAAATTTTTTTAATTGAGATGCAACGATATCACTATAGCGATTTTTTTTTAAAATGGAAATAGCACCCCAAACTTCAATCGCAAAATTGAGACCTAACTCATATTACATTATAAAGATAAGCCAGCTCATCATGCTAGCCTTCGCAAAAGCAAAATACAAACATTTTCACCAAATCCACTCTAACGACATAATTGATACTTCTTTCTATTTTTGATATTTTATCGCAATGAATAATCATTTTTCCAATTAACATTATACATTCTCAACCCTTGATTCTAAAAAAGTTCTAAAAGAACCGATTAAATTCTTTCATACATGTATGTTTTATGAGCTAGGCCAAAGAGCCACCGGCATAAAACCTCTCGAAAAATTACTATTATAGTGCCCCAACTTTATAAAATTAACATTTCATTTTCATTTGATGAAACTTCACTTGTCTGAGTAGTTAGATAGCATAATATAAGTTTTGACGTGCTATTCATGCAACTTCGAAACATGTGTTTATTTGGTTCAATCACATATAAATGTGTGCTCATATATAGTATTTCAAGTATCTCATATTTAAAAAAAAAAAAAAAACATGAAAGCCTTTAAATAGAAAACATCAACACATCCATGTAACTTAATTATAATATTCTATTGATTTTGATTTTCCTGTATACATATTTTGTCATACTTTCTTAGAGTTTCCATTGTAATTTTATCTTCATCATCATGAGCCAATTTTTGTTCAATTCTTCTAATTAAGTATCTAGATAGAATCACTTGTATAAGTCTAATTTTAATTAAAAATTTACCATTTAAAGTGTACGTGAAATAGTAATTTAATACCCTTCCTAGTAACAAATAATACAAATTAAGGATAGTAATTATCTATACACCCTCATCCGGTTAACAAACATGACCATAAAGTTTTGTTTGGGGGAATTTGATAAAATTATTCAATGAACTTAAATAATACCCCCCATTCGATATATAAAAGGTACAGATATAATTTTAAAAAAATACATTTAATAAAAAATAAAAAAACTGATCAAATGATGTAGATATGTACAAAAATAGAGTAGTAGTGATCCATTAAACAGGTACTATAAATAAATAAATATATATAGCGTGTGACAGTCAAGACCAAAAGCGCGAGAAAAGGTAGGCCTAGTTTCAACATACAAAAAATTAAAAAAAAAGGGAGAACACAGAATACAAAAAGTAATACAAAGTCTGGTATTAACAAAACAAAATAAAATAAAATAAAAATGAAGCCACAGTATTCAATAACAAACAACGGTAGCAGCAGCGCTACAGATCGGAGGCTAAATACTCTTATAAACCACCTCTCTTATAATAATAATAATAATAATAATAATAATAGTAACAATACAAATAATACTAATACTAATAGTAATAGTTTTTCATTTAATTCAATGGAAGATCAGATCTCTGGTAATCCGACTGCGTCTTTTTCTTCTTCTTCTTCTTCGGTTTTCGCTCATGTTTCTCAGGCTCCCGAAGATCCCATCCTCGGCGTACTCTCTCTCTCTATCTCTATCTATATCTATATCTATATCTATATCTATATCTATATCTATATTTATTGTATCGAGGTTTTGTTACGTGATCGTTGTACAGAAATTTTGTGATTAGAATTGCGGATGATCGTTGTTTGTAATTTTAACCTTTAGGAGAATTTTTTTTTATGTATTGCTATTATTTTACGAAACGAATTTTTTGATGTGTGTAAACATATGACTTTATATATAGCATGTAGTTATTGTGTAGAGGTTTTGTTACGTGATCGTTGAACAGAAATTCGGTTATTAGAATTGTGGCTGGATTCTTGTTTGTGATTTGAATTGATTTGTTATTTCTAAAAAAAAAAATGTTGCATGTAATAATCAGGATGGGAAACAGAAGGGGATGAAACCAGTTGTGATTTTATTTTATTTTATTTTATATATTCAAATTATGGGGATGAAATGGTATATTGTGGAGATTTTAACTAGAATTCGTGATTCCAAATTTTAATTTTTGTGTGTATAATTTGATCAAAATAGGGAGACTGAATATGAAGGGCGCGCACTTGCAACCCCCCCAATTTACAGAAATGTTATTTTTTTCTGTAAAAAGATTTTGAAATGATTTTAGAAACAATAAGTTCTGCGATCCCATAAATTAACAGTTTGTTATTTGCAACCCAAAATGTTATTCCTGGCTCCGCCCCGCTCTACCTTTCTATTATATCTTATTTCTCTTTTATCTGTGTATTTTATAGATGATATTGAGTTTTTCTTTGGATTTTCGTTGCACGGAATGTTTTAAATTTTTAATAAAATTTCTCTTGTTTTTGTGGTAACCTGTGTTTTTTTTTTAGGAATCTGACTTAGTTTTTGTCTATTTGTATATGGCTTGTTCTTACATGATAGTTTTAAGGATATTTTTGATTAAATTATGACCGTCTCTCTTTTTTTTTGTACTGGAATCAGCGCTTGACCCCTTTTTCTATCCCTATTTATATATATTGTTTTCCACTAGACTGTTTTTTATTCAGGGTTTTGGTTTTAATTTTCTGATAGTAATCGTTTTCAGCCTTGCCGGTTATGAATTTTTTGCCAAAGTAGAAGCTCTATTTGTCTATTTATGCTTATATGTAGAAAGTAATAAGCATGCAACAACTTTAAGCCATTTTAGCAAATATCTAACCTTGAGTGACAAAGTTGTGAAATTGACTGGCATTTGTATTCAAATGTATGGATAAATATACTGACAGTAGACTCTGTACCTAAATAATTTCATATGCCTAGCACTATATATTTCTTGTTGATTTGTATGTATATAATATAGTGTGTGTGTGTGTGTATTTGTGAAGACTAGGGAGCAATAGATTTTTGCCGATATTGAAGTTTGCAACTACACAAGTTTCCTATGAACTAAAAAGTCCTTTAAAAACCAAACTAGTCTACAGAAAATTTTATTACATATGCCAAATCAAATTTATGGTGTTTTAAGTTTTCTTAAGTTTTGGAATACGTTAGTCCTTGTTTTCGATCATAACATACAAAATCCCTTGGAATGTCATTGCGGCTTTCAGAAATTTGTATAAGAGAAGTTGAAATCCGAAAACCTGAGTGTTATTTACGGTTCCTTCTTATCCAGTGTGTTTTGATTTAATATGCTGTTCATGGACCAATTTGTTGTTAGGAAAGTTGTAGCTTAGAAACTAGTGTAGGTTGTTAACAAAAAATGTAGGCTGTTGCAATGGTAGTTCTGAATATTGTTTTGGGTGGAAATTATGCATCTCTAAAGCACTTTATGTTTGTTTACTTTCTTAACAAGTTGATCTTTACTTGCAAGTTGATTATGTACTTGCATTATTTTGTGCACCTAACACTTTCTATGAATTAGGTTGTACATCTTGTTCTATGGTTTGTTACCTTTTGACTTTATTCCTGAACCTGTAGTCAGGTTGACAGTTATGTTAATGCATGATGGCTCTAGAATAAATACGACATGGGTAATTGCGTATGAAAGCAATGTTAACATAAAACCGCTATTACAATTTGCAGTTAATTCGTTGAGAATGGATTGCTTGAATTTTGATTATGTCCCGATTGTAGGACCTTTTATGATGCTAATCGCTCTTTAAATTCCTTTATTAACTTGAATATAGTACATACAAAACCACGAATGCAGAAGAAGAAAAGAATGAACCGAGAACCTTTCTGTTTGGACAAATTGTTTCAGGATGAATACAAACTTTTTGTTGGATATTGTTATTATGAAATATTCTATTTTTTTTTTATCAAGTTCTATTGAATTCCGCTTATAGAAAACTTTGTCGTTGCTTCCTTATATTTTCTTGATATTATGAACGAGAAAATCACAAAGAAAATATGATCTTGTGGTTTCTAGGTAAGTAAATCTCATGATTTTGTAATGGAAAATGCTTTATGATGAATTTTTAACTAGTTTATTTGTTTATTGTTGTACTTAATGACCGTAAGTTGATGGCATTTACTTTGGAATGTTCACCTCGTGTAGGACAAATCCTGAAATTGGTCAAGGATGAGCATTCTCATGATCTCATCTCTTATTTGTCATATTTTCCTGTGGAAGATATTTGATTGCCTTTTTCTAAATTCAGTGTTTGGTTTCTTTTCCTTTTAATATATGAATTTCTTCTGTGGTCTTTTGTACTTCTTTCTAAATTTGCTGCCAAAATAACAGGTTACCGTCGCTTATAATAAAGATCCTAGTCCAGTGAAGCTAAACTTGGGCGTCGGTGCTTACAGAACTGAGGTGAGTCGCTACATGCAGCTTTGTGTTTAGATAAAAAAAAAACTTCAATAACATGTAAAGTAGCTTACTTATGGCTTGGAGCTAAGTAGTTTATATGTTTGATTTGCTGCAGCTTATCTTGAGACCTTTGGATAATTCTTTAGAGAATCTCTTGCATTGCTATCATTGTATTTTCAGCTCTTTACTTTATCATTGCAGCTTCCACTGAACTTTTTAATAGAACTGCATAGTACCATACAGGTGTATCTATCATCATGGTAGGACTTGGTTGATCATGATTCATAAAAAAATGATACATTAATACTGCTACTTCTAGGTCTGCTTTTACTTTTATGAATTCAGTTTTAATAGTGCTACTTATCTTCTAAAGTTAATATATTTTCTCTGTTGAAATAATGGAAGATACTGTATAATCTTCTTAAGAGTCGTTATGGTTATGTATCAGTAGAAGTACTTCATTTCTGTCGACTATCTTTGATGGCTCTAAATTGTGTATAGGAAGGGAAACCGCTTGTGCTAAATGTGGTGAGAAAAGCTGAGCAGCTTCTTGTTAATGACAGGTGATGTACCTTCAGTTTCTGATGTTATATTCCATCTATAATTGATTCCAATTTTACTGTCAATTAAACTTCGCTGTACATGACATGCAGATCTCGCGTGAAGGAATATCTTCCTATTGTTGGACTTGCTGACTTTAACAAGTTGAGTGCGAAGCTCATATTTGGCGCTGACAGGTATATTATCTCCAAGTTCTTCACTTTCATATTGTAATGTTGAACCTTTGCGTGCTAATCGTGAAAAAAGCAAAAAAATATGAAGGTGGGGGTTATGTTTTTTTGTCAGAAACAACTTCGGACATGAATTAGGGAAAGTTGATTCACTTATGTGAAATATACCTGCTTTATGTTTGATCAGTTAATGTTCTATCTATGCTTGCTATGTTGTGTTTTTCTGGCATCTGACATAGTTTTTGCTTTTACGGAACAGCCCAGCTATTCATGAAAACAGGGTTGCCACTGTTCAGTGTTTGTCTGGCACTGGCTCCTTGAGAGTTGGAGCTGAGTTCTTAACAAGACATTATCATGAGGTGAAGCTTTAGGATTATTTATTCTCTCCCTCTCTTTCTCTCTCTCTTGAAGTAAATTTTTTGTTTGCTCGTATTCTCCTCTTTCATATTCAGTGTATTTTCTAAAACCACTTAAATTTTGTGCACTTGCAGCATATTATATACATTCCTCAACCGACATGGGGAAACCACCCGAAAATATTTAACCTTGGAGGTTTATCTGTTAAGTATTATCGTTACTACGATCCAGCAACACGTGGACTCGACTTTCAAGGTATGTTCTTCTATAGAGTATTTAAAACAGTACATTAAATTTATCTTGCTTGATTATAATCTCTCTGCCGTGCTTTAAAATTTATAATTAGCAATAAGAATCAGTTACTAACTTATTTTAGTGAAATACAGTATATGAGAATTGTCAATTTCTCTTAGTGCTGTATATGAAAGAAAGTATATGTGAAAATGTCTTTTACATACTTGAAAGTGTTTCTTTGATGTAAAGTTTGCCGTTTCGTTAAAACAGGCTTGTTAGAAGACCTTGGTTCTGCTCCTATAGGAGCCATTGTACTCCTTCATGCTTGTGCTCACAACCCTACGGGAGTTGATCCAACCCTTGAGCAGTGGGACCAAATTAGGCAACTGATGAGATCAAAATCACTTTTACCTTTCTTTGATAGTGCTTACCAGGTGAGTCCATTTAGTGTGCATTAACTAGTTCAGATTCTCTGAGTAATGAAATCTGAAGCTATACATTCATGTGGGAAAAACAAGTCACTTTTCGGTTATTGTTTTATATTTTAGGGTTTTGCCAGTGGGAATCTAGATGCAGATGCACAGCCTATTCGCATGTTTGTTGCTGATGGGGGAGAGTGTGTAGCTGCTCAGAGCTATGCAAAGAATATGGGGCTTTATGGGGAGCGTGTCGGTGCCCTCAGCATTGTAAGAATTTTTAGATTTCAAAGTATTTAATACTAACATTTTCTCTTTCTGAACTTATGCCCAAAATTTAACCTAGAAAGCACTTAATTGATAATGGGAAAAAAAATATTTGTTTGTTTATAATTGCAAATAGGGATGGATTTAGATGCGGGGAAAAAACGAACGAAAAATATCTTGTTCTAATGTCAACAAAAAATTGTTACTTACGCTTTATCAACTACTGTATACTTTTTACGCGTCATGTTATCGCCTTATTGGTGTTAAACCTATGAGTGGTGATTGACAACTAAATACATTTATATATAATTTCTAACAAACATTTTTAATTCATCTAGTTTAGTCGTTTCACCATTTATATATAGCAAAACAACCACGAACCTATATCAAATTTCTGGAAGTGCCAGTACTACATCAGCTTATGTACAAAAATTGCTTGCCTAAGTTTTTCCTTAAAAGAAAATATTATTTTTACAGGTATGCAAGTCTGCTGATGTTGCTAACAAGGTTGTGAGCCAGTTGAAACTTGTGATTAGGCCGATGTTTTCCAGTCCTCCCATTCATGGTGCATCTATTGTGGCTACAATTCTCAAGGACAGGTAATCATTTGTACTTTTTTTGTCGAAAAATTATAGCTGGGCCTGTTTATTATGGTTAGAGTGTAATAGAGTAGGAGCTATGCTATTGATACTTGGTCCTGGTCAATTAATTTCTCCAATCCGCTTTCTTCTTGAAAGAAAATAATTTTCTTTATTTGCAGGAGCCTGTATGAGGAATGGACAATAGAGTTGAAGGCAATGGCTGATCGCATTATAAGCATGCGCCACCAGCTGTTTGATGCTTTACGTGCTAGAGGTAATCTGGCCGTCAATGTTAAGTTGCAATAGTAAATTTACTTTATTAATGACAACAAATGGCTAACTTCTGATGCAGATAATCAATATTTAAATATTCTGAGTAAGATAGAAATACTATACTTGTGTCAAAATCTGTCAGAAAATCGGTGGTCTGTGACTCTATGCTTCTTTTGACAAAATCTGAATCTTAGGGTTAATAAGTCTGGGCTTCTACCAATAATATACATGTGGAGATTTTTATCCATTTATCGAAGACTTATGCCGTTATTCAACTCTTATACCCAAATAAATGTCTTAGAAAGGCGAACCGAATATGGATTGGAGTGATACTTTATGATATCCACCTATACTAAACTACAGTTAGGGACGGGTGGTATCATGCATGTGCATTTCCAAATTGCTTTTCATATTGTGATTTGTTAATAACATTATTTCGCTTATCTTGTTTCTGAAAATATTCTGTTGTGTTTTAATTTTGTGCAGGTACACCTGGTGACTGGAGTCATATCATCAAGCAAATTGGGATGTTTACTTTCACAGGACTAAACACTACGCAAGTTGCGTTCATGACCAAAGAGTACCACATCTATATGACATCTGATGGGTAAGTAACCATATACTTCCACCACTGAATAAAATAATTTGACAATTAAAAGATTTTTAAGTTTCGAGGTTTTCGTATACCATCGTTTCCCCTCTTATTTTCTCATCTGAAACATACTTGGAGATAATTTGGAAAATCGACAGCTTGGCCGGTTGTTCACTTTTTCTTGGGTTTTATATCTTTTTGTTTATTCATTTTGTACCTTGGTCTATTCATTTTTTCTTCTTTTGTACCTTCATTTCTTAATTTTTCTTTTTTGTACCATGGTTTTTACTTTTTTGTACCAGCGTTTCTTAAATTTTCTTTTTAGTACCATGATTTATATTTTTTCTCATTTTTAGTCAATTTTCAACTCCTAAAATTCGGGTACAAAAAGGGAAAAAAAGTAGAAACCAAGGTACAAAAAAGAAAAATTAAGAAACAAAGGTACAAAAAAGTAGAAACCAAGGTATAAAAAAGAAAAAATAAGAAACCAAGGTACAAAACAGGAAATTTTTTTTGAAGAAACCAAGGTATTAAAAGTGAATAACCCCCTTTTCTTCAAAACCTTACTTTCTAGATTCTGAAGCCTTTTATGGTTTTACTTCAATATTGTTTTGTTGTATAAAGAGTACATCCTAATTCCTAAGCTTCCTTTTGTATTTATCTATTGTTGCATACAATCTTGCAGAAGGATCAGCATGGCAGGTCTTAGCTCGAAGACGGTCCCACACCTTGCGGATGCAATACATGCTGCTGTGACCGGTGCTGCATAAATTGAGTTATGGCATGAATATCTTATTCTCAGTCATGCACTTGTTTTTCCATGCCTATGGGAGTTTTTTGTGTAATAATGTATCTCCTTGCCTTATTGATCGAGAGGTTGTCTAAGGATGAAATATAGGGCTGAGTTGACTTTGTTAATAAAGTGACGGCGTATTTTTTCTCTGGTAATATCTGAATGGTGGTTGGCATCGTCTCTTTTTAAGTTTGTTTTGCATAAGTGATTATAGTCTTTTTGTTGGTATGACTGGGACTGGGACTGGGATGATGCCAGCTCCAATGGTAAGAAAACTAGTAATACTTCGACCAATCAATATATTTGTTCGAGTCATAAATAGATCAGCATTGATTATATACGACTTGCTTACATAGTTTTGACTTCCAATGACATGTCAAGAATTTTTAAACAGAGTTTTGGCTTGTCTGGTAGACTTTCGTTTACTAACATAGTTACCACTCTTAATTTTACACCACCAAGTTCATGCCATAGTTACAGGTGGAAGTTGATGTCGTTACCTTTATTTGGTTTCACATATATTGAGATCTTGAAGTGAATGCTTATTTAGTTCATGCGATTTGTTTGAAGAGGTGAGAGAGAATCTCTTTTGTTCTGTTCAAAATTTAACATTCTTAACTGAGACTCAAAATCCAAACCCAGACCACCATAACAAACGACTCCTAATAAAGCAACAAACAATCAACGTGTTTGTTACATGAGCAATGAGGTTAATAGGTATCAAGTGACAAGTTTTGTAGAATGTTTGTGGTATATCTTTGTATAAGAATCATGGTTATTCCTACAGTAAATTTTAATTAGCTCTTGAATAATGGATGTCAGAAACAACTGGATTACAGTTTCGAAGCTACTAAACGGAAGCAAGTTAAAATTTCCTTAAATTGCGGTAGATTGCAAGTAAAAGAAGATTTTCCGTAAAAGAAAAGCAGCTAGACCCCGTAAGTTTTTTTCCGATATAACTACTACACCAGGTTAGTTCTAATTGCTTTTCGATATAACTACTGAACCAGGCGGTTATAAATTTCCTCATTTCTGTGGAACTTCATCAGCTATGTGGTGTGGTGTGTCTATACAATTTCAATTATTGGGCCAAATTGTTTTCCGATCATTATGTGGGGAACAACTTAGAATAACAGAACTCCTATTCTATTCCCATGCACATGATTTCAAATCTCTTTTACTACATAATATTATTGTCTTAACAAAAAATGTATCAATCGTATAAGATAAGCAAAAGGAGACAAGAATATCTTATTGATAACAATATGATATTAGCAAAAGGCTTCCAACTCCACAAAAATAGTGACAAGAGACTGAAAGCACAAAAAAAGTGTATCGAAAAAGCAGCAGTTAATACATAAGTCTCGATCAGAACTACCTGAAGCTGTAAAGGACAATGGTGGGGTTAAATTTAATAATTCTTCTAATCTGAATTTACAATAAATCAATAATGCATGAAAACAACGACCAGACTCTGTTATCTAGGCCTTGTTTGTTTGGCCCTTTGGATAATGGTGTTGTGGGACCCACAAATGTTTTGTTTGGGAGTGGGTTTATAGTCCAAAGGTATATCAAATGATCTTAAATAAATTGATTTGTAATACTATAAGAGGGTGCTATTACAAATGAACCTTGTATTCATAGTTCCGGGACTGTGACTATGAATCCAGCAACCAAACAAGGCCCTAGTGTCGAAAAGTGTATTTGTGCAAGTGCACAGAAATGGCTTTATCAAATGGATTCTGGAAATCATACAAACGTACATTGTGCATGTGACATTCAGAATTACTAGCAGTTGCCAATCAACTGGCTTACTGGAGTTGAGAAGAAAATTTAAGTTTATTTACTATTAAACTTCTAGCTTTTTGTTAGTCTTATAACACAAAAAAAAAAAGAAGTTTGACCAAATATGTTGCAACTTATAACTAACATTTAAAAAGTAAACAACCTAATTTCAACTTGAAAAGTTACAAACAAAAAGCCCTTAATTTAGTTGCTACAGAAAATACGATCATCTATCATTTCGGCATACATGGAATTTCAAATACGAAAAGGCAATCGTGTTACCAGTTTGACATTTGATTTTCCCCTCACAACCAAAACAAGAAAACTGTTCTACTGTGAATTAAAACTGTGAAACATCGGAAAAACTTGCAATAAAAGTCCTTTAAAAATAACAGTAACTTGTGATCACTCAATTGTTTCGCCACATAAATCTAACAAAAGAGATGAATAATGGATCATCTCCCCCGACCACTATCTTAATTTTACATGAGCTAAAACCAATTAAGAAGAAAAACGAAAACAGCTAAAGCTATGTGGAAACATCTATAAATTTTGACAAGACCAGATGGATTGAGTATTCTTCCTATCATTTAGGCATCATACTTGCAGAGGTTGTCAAAACCCATGTAATCCTTGTTCTCAATCTTCTCAACCATGTTTGATATGCCAACCCCACCTACCCAACAAAGCAATACATATATAAAGTATGAAAAATTTTAAGAATGCTAATACAACATGATAATTGATTTCTGTAAAAACTTATGTAAAAAAGAAAACTGCTATATCGAGTACTTAGCAATTGCTTTTTATCAGTCGTATAAGAGAAAGAGACTCACCTAAACAAATTGCGCTCACGAAGATTGTAAAAGCCAAAATGAAGATAATCAGAGATGCACGCCCCAGTATAACGATCAATCTTCTCACAACATGTTGCCCAATGAGAGCAGCAACAGTTGCCACAGCAACCAAGTATGCAGCTGCCACAATAATTGCACATGTAGTAATTTTACGAGATAAACCAAATGATAAAACAACAATGAAGCTTAACTGTTACAAAGATACTCTCTCCTTCCCTAAATAATTGTTGCCTACAAAAATGTGTGCAACTTTGACTTGCATTTTTTTCATATTTAAATAGCCAAATTTGAAAATTCAAAACTTAATAACACGATTCATCCATAGTTTTATGTGATGAACTTTTGAAAATTTCTATTTCAGCAATTTAAAGACCAAAATTTTGCAGTCAAAGTTGCACGTATTTTCATAGGCGACAAATTATTTATAGAGACGGAAGGAATATTTAATGTTTAGTACTAGTTTCTAAAGTTGGGTTGGGACCATGCATACGAGTAGTATCTACATATGATGGTGCAGATTAGTGAAGATATATAATTATTACAAAATTCCAAAAAAAAATTATTCAATATTAGATCACTGTACCGTATGGCACTGGGAAACGTTTGAGGAGATAATATTCTACAACAGACATTGACGAGGAGAAGGTCATTGCGAAGGTGGCTGTGGCACTTGAAACCTGCACAAAGTTTCAAAGTTCAGGTTCCCGCATAGATATTATGGTCATATTAGCAAAGGGAATATTTACATAAATCATAATCATGGTTTCACCATCTAAACCTCTATCAATAATTTCGAAAAAAATCTATTTTTAATGCATGTGGACACTTAAATCAGTCTCCCCGGTACACTATTTGTGTTTCCAAAACTTCAATCTACGACTGCTACAAAAAGTCATAACATGGATCAAATGCAGCTAAATATATCAGAATGTTAAGAATTTCTTTTAGCTACGAGAACATTTATAATTATTCTAAGTATTCAACATAAGAAAGACTACATATACTTGTATCAGAGAATCTACTCTCGAGCCTCTGCGCTGTCTTATTCGTTTCTTCAAAGGCTATCCGCAGATAAATTGGGAAGTAAGAGATCAATATTAAACCATGTGAAGTTTGCTCTTATATTATTCTACAAAAGGTTTAGTTAAAAATTGAACTATTAAGTATTTCTCGTATTTCATGGATGAGATCTGATTCCAATTCTAAGAGCAAGCCCGGAAAAAGGTAGCCAAAGGCCCGGAAAATAATAAGAATATTACAGCCTGGAAAAAAATTAAATTAGCCAAAACAACATAGTTTGTGCTCTTCAAAATACCTGAGGTGGGATTCCAAACTCCAAGAATAACGGGCCTAAAATAAATCCTCCTCCTAAACCAAGCAATCCACCAACCATACCAGCCAATACGCCAAATGAGCAGTACATGAGTAGCTGATGCACTTTCCAATTACTTGTAGCATCACCTTTCGATGCAATTACTTTTTTTCCACTATACAGACCGATTGCTTCATATAGAGTCACACCAACTGCAACTGGTATCTGCAGAAGAATGAGAAGTTAGAAACTCCTAATCGACTTAAAATTGTTGCGAGAATGAAAAGTTATAACGTGTCCATGCGATAGGAATCCCTGTGTCAGCTTTAAATTTAGAGACAAATCAACAGGGAGAAAAAAGGTAATGAAATGATGTACCTGCATTAAGTTCAAAACCCAATATGCTGTAGAACAAGTCGTCGTATAATTCTGTTTTGCAAAACACAAACAAGTATTCATTTAAGTACGAAAGCCAGAAAATTGTCATTTTCAACAAGAAATCACACATAAGTAAAATAACCATAAGATTTATCCACGTATAAACATATTACTGTAACATATTTGTAAGGAATAAAACAAAGCAAATAGGATATGGTAAAACTGAAACCTTGGCTATCTGAAGTGCAAGGAAAGCAACCCAAACGAAAACTAGAAGCCCAAGTTCCTTCCAGTAAACATTCTCGATAATACTGACCTGCAATTTACAATTATATTAGATTTGGGGGATATAAACTAGAAAAAAAGAAGAAAAAACTACACTCACCTCTTCTGGCTTGTCCTTGATACCATTTTGGTCGCCATTGCTGGGACCACCAGGCAAGAGTTTATAATCTGCTCCATCTTGACCAGCACCTGATGCAACAGGAGATACATATATGAATTTCCAAAAATGAAAGCAAAACAAAACAAACTAATAAACATTCGAAAAGCCATATTGTGATGATCGTTAAATGAGGGATCACTGAATAAACTCACCATTAGACTCTAGACGCTGAGCAGCTTCCTGCAATCATAAAAAATATTTTGCTTTAAAACAAAACAAAACAAAAAGTCTGTTGCAGAGATACAATGCTTAACATAAAATCAAAGTCACAACCTAGCATTTGGTAGAAAAAAGTAAATGAACATACCTAACTAAAATGAGTACTAACTTTGAGTTAAACTATTGCACATTAATAAAGATACTTCCATTACATCAAAACTTCGTGGGTTGAACTTAACAAAGAGAAATCTCTGTCTGTCTCTTCATCTGTTCTATTTTTATTTTTTGCAACAAATGCATCACTCGTAAGTTGCAATACCTTTTTCATAATGGTCTCTTTTTTCCATGTATCTACACCCCTGAGAAATGCCTTAGTGGATGTACCTGCAAAGCAGCAATGTCAACCGCAAAACTGGAGCATAATGGCTATATAAACGGGCTGCATTTCAAATCATGAGGTTACCTAAGAAGAGAACAATTAGCAGAATTGTGACCATCCAATCTGCAAAAATAACGTTGAAAGCAACTCCAATACTAATCCCAAGCATGAGCATTGGTTGTACAAGAAGTGCCAGGTCATAATCAATAATCGGCATGTCAAGCGTAGGATGTCTTAATTTAAGATTGTAGTAAACAGTGGAACCTGCCGCACCCATGATCATGCCTGGCCAAATAGATACAAATTTATGCGGCTCGTTATTGCATAGATACAGAAATCTACTACAGTAAGACTTTCTTGATAACACAAGGAATTCAGTCTACAGTCCATGATAATATTTAACAGATATTTTTTAAAATTTTATTTTTCACAGGTTTCAAAATCAGGGAGAGTGACTCATTCATGTCTTTCTCTTGTTATAATAATACTATAATGGTTCCAAAATTAGGGAGAGTGACTCATGTTTTTCTCTTGTTATTCTTTTTCCCTGCCATACAATATTTACAGATCCAGATCTTATTTGTTTTCTTCGAAAAACAAAGAAAGTCAACTTGGCAAGTGGCAACAGCTCACCCTGAACTTAGGTGAAAGATAAATCTTTTTTTTGTGTCCACCCGTGGTACTTTCAGTATATGTCATGTACTATATATTTCTTCTTACATTTTGATATTGCAGTAGAAGACTTTGCATCAAACCCAATAATAAGACTAAGCATTGGAACAAAAATTCCACCACCACCAACGCCACCTACACTTCCAAAAGCAGCTCCCAAGAAGCCAATTATGCTTCCTACAACAATCCTCCACCCAAATTCCAAGTCCTGCATTATAAGTTCAATGATTACCTATGTCCCACTAATTTATCCATAATTAACATCTCATAATCAAATTAGAATACAGTAACTGTCAATTTGACTAGTATGGAGATATGGGATGTTCTTTAAGAGTCTACTGTAGAACATTACCAAGACATGTGCATTAGTGCATATACGTACACGGTGTATTTATGTTTAAATGTCAATATAGAGACAGCAGTAAACATGTGAATAAATGTAAGCATGGAACATTTCTTTGTCCATGGGAAGGAGCCCACATTTGTATGAATGAAAAAGATCCCACCACCTCCTAAACCATTCATTTCAACTGCATTTATCATTAAAATTTATCCTGATCCTTTTATTGACTTTGAAATATTTTATGATTAGATCTAAAGATTCTTTTTTCTTACAAAATTGAAAACAATACTTTTGGACTCTGTTCAGTATCTTAAGATAACTTTTAAAGATAAGCATCCTAATTTGAGATTAAAAGGTCTAATGAAAGGATTGTTATGGTGATAAATAGTTGACACTTTCAAACCAAGCTATTTTAAGAAAAGCTAGCATTCCATTGACATGACACAAGCGTCAATACTAAATTATTTAGGATGAAACCCCCCACATTACTTGATGCTAACATGGCCCTTTTTAGTTCTTTATTTATGGAAGGTAAGACTTGAACTTGAACTTAACTTGTCATTTAGCAAGAAAAGTAAAACTAAGCATATTTACTAGTTAATTATTTTTGCGTAAATGTGATTAATCACCACATATAGTATACCTACAGTACTTGTTAAACAAATCACCAGCATATACTTTTATCTTATTGTCTCATGTAACAGAGCAAAGAACGGCATTTTTACATAAAATTGTTACACCAAAACAACTTCGACTGTATCAGATGCGAAAATATTTATAATACTAGAAGATTAAAAATCATCTAAGACGGATTAATAAAATAAAGAAAAATGAATCTAAAACCAAATATCAAGTGCAGAATCATGTTTTTGAAAACTGAATGGGAAATCAATCAGTTACAAGAGCCCCATAGTAAAAAAAGGCGATTATTCGTAAATTTACTTAGGTCATACAAATCAAAGAAAAACTAGATGATTACACAAAGGGAATATATGCACATTCGCTGTGTTGAAACTTCATATGCTACTCCGTATTCGCGACATGGTAATTTTAAATGTCAAAAATAAAATAAAAATGCCTTCTTCTTTTTTTAGCAAAGTTTTTTCTTATTACCAAAATTGGATATCACATTATGTGTAACAAACAAAAATCTAGGGGGATAAGAAAACATTCCTTCCTCTACACCACTCAAATAGATTGATTGTTCAATAATTACGATGTAGATTTGGAGCGCTTAAAACTTAAAAGAATTTTAATCTAACATTTATTGAATCATTAAAATATCCCAATCATAACAACCAGCCTCAAAAATACCAAAAACCATATATATATATATATATATATATAAATGGAAAAATTATCATCTTTAAAAACCCATTGATTAAAATCTATTTTAAGATTAGCTACAAAATTCTGCTTCCTTAAACAAAAACTATAAATTGGGGTTTTTGATAAATAAATATGAAAGTATATACTAAACACCAACTTTCCACCCCAAAAAAATCAAAAAATCAGTAAAAAAAAACAAAGACTTACAGGCCAAACATGCTGGTAACCTGATCCATACATATATCAAAGAAAATGGAAAAATGATCATCTGGTAAAAGTTCGAGACTTAATTATAAAAAAACCCAGGATTAAAATCTCTTTCAAGATCAGATACGAAATGTTGACTCTTTTGTGTTTAGCTTAAACAGAAACTACAAGCCGAAGTTCTCGATAATTAAGTCCGAAATATTTACTAAACATTAACTTTCCTTTAAAAAAAAAAAACTCTCCTACTTATGAGTAACACTATCGTAAACCCGGTGCACTATAATTTTGGGTGTTATCCACTAAAAACCCAATATCTATTAATGAACTCCAAAATAACTACCCTAAAAATAATTCAAAATTAAAATTAAAATATCCGATTGGTTGGCACACCCTTAACTATAGTGGTTCATATAAGTGTTTCTCATATATATATACATACTACATTTTAGGCAAAATATCTCAATCATAACAACTAGCCCCAAAAATACCAAAAACCATATACAGTATATATAAAAACCCCAATGATTAAAATCTATTTCAAGATTAGCTATAAATTGAGGTTTTTGATAAATAAGTCCGAAAGTACCGCAAAAAAGAAACAGTAAAATAAAAAAAAAACAGATTTTAATCATGGTTTTTTATTTATAATTAAGTCTCAAATTATATACTAAATCATCATGTATGCTACCTCTGTTTACTCTTTTTGTGTTTAGCTTAAACAAACAAACAAAAAAACGAAGTTGTTGATAATTTTAAGTCTGAAAATATTTACGAGTAAACATTAAATTTCCGTAAAATAAAATAAAAATTGAATAAAATCAGAAAATACAAGGTAGTATATATACATACAGGCCAAACATGCTGGTAAGTTGATCCATCAGAATTCCATAAGAAATTAGTCAATTTGGCAAAATAATCGTAATCCGACGACGAATTCGACTCGTTCTCCTTCACTTTCCTTTCGGCCGATACTACAATAGCTGCTAATAAAAAACTCAAAGATATTTTAGAAACTGACTTCACTATCGTTCCCCATCTTTCCCATTTCTCTCCCATTGTAACAGATTTTTACAATTATGTATGTATATTTATGTATGTGATTAGAACTGAATTATGAATTATGAATTATGAATTATGAATTATGAAAATTGAATATTAAATATTGAATTATGAATGATGAGAGAGAGAGTGAGAGAGAGAGAGAGGGTTTGGATGGTTTTGGGTTATGTGGTTTAAGATAGGTTACATTTACTCTACATATGTTGGTTGGTCATGGAAGTTGAGACCCCATGGGGGTTTATTGTTTTTTTTTTGTAATTTTATATTTTGTAAGTTGGGAAAAAACTTCCTTGATTGTTCTTTACCAAAAAAAACAAGTTTTATATTAGTATAGTAATTTAATTTTATATTATTGTAAGTTGGGAAAAATGGTTCTTTAAATGAGGTACCAACAAAAAATAAATTTTTGTACTAAATTAATAATTAATTTTATGCGTTATGGTCATAAATTGCTTAAACTCTTGTTCAAGTTTGTCGGATACATGACGACCTCATGAAGGTTCGTCGGATTTATGACACTGACTGAGTAGGAGAAAGAGTATACTATGACATATACGGCTTGCTTTCACTTATTTTGGGAAGGAAAGTTTATTTACTTTTAACGAATCTGTATATACTTAACGGTTTTGTATGCACTTCGTCTGAAGTCCGTGGAAACTCCGACAACCTTCGTTGGTGATCAAAGACAATAAATGGTATGCACTTTCCATAATGCGTATATTATTTATGATTGTGTATGCACTTCGCCTTCGCCTGACCTATGTAAATTCGTCGTATCTGCTGCCGCGGACCCATAGACAAGTGTTTTGGGGGGCTTTATTTTTCCCTAACATTTTATAACCTATATTATTCATATTTTACCTCTATTATTTTGTAAGGGAAAAAAACCTTATTCACTTCGAGATTATGTTTTTCATGTATTGTAATGTACAAAAACCCAACAATATGTCTAGTTTTTGGTTTTAGCGCAAAAATCTAAAATGTATGGCAGATTAATGATTAACCCGTAAATAAAATCAACTTGTTAACTTGTGCCGTGTTTCATTCATCAGTAACGCTATAGAGCCAGATTGGCTTAACCAGACTGATTACCAGACAATTTTTTATGTAATTTTTATAATTCTTTTGACACCCAACCAAAACAAAAATAAAACCTCAAATATAATATTTATAGAAAACTAGTTGAGATTACCCTAAACTTAAATATTAATTAAAAATATTTAAAATTTTAATGATTTTAATATATTTTATTTGACTTCAACAAAATAAAATCACAAATATAATATTTATGAAACCCTAGTTGAGACTAACATAAAGTTAAATATTAATTAAAAATATTTAAAATTTTAATATTTTAATATATTTTATTTGACGATTCAACAAAATAAAAACTCAAATATAATATTATACAACCCTATTTGACACTATCATAAACTTAAATATTAATTAAAAATATTAAACATATGACCGAATAGTATACTCTTAAATTTCAGGACGAAAATGAAATTCTAAATTTACATTAATGACTGATGTGATGAGAGTCTGATTTAGTCTATCTGGCTCATTAGTATTATTATATTTAGGGTTTTATTTTTGTTTTGGTTAGTTATCAAAAGAATTATAAAAATTACATAAATGACTGTTTCTGGTTAAGCCACACTGGCTCTATATGGTTCATTTATTCATTTGGTGGAAATTTAAGCATAGAGTTAGATATTATTATATTTTATTTTAGCATCTGGGCCGAATCGAAGCAGAATATTGAATCTTTCTTCAAGTTGGCTGTTTGAAATTTCACATATTATAATCGTGTGTTTTGAATCTGAATGCAAATTAGGTTTCCACACAAAGCATAATGCATTATTATATAGCAATAATCACATGTGTGTACATATATACTTTGCATGTGGAGTAAATTAAAATGGAGTAGATTTCATTTAAAACTGATATAGTTTTGTACTCTTTTGGTCGGACCTCTTTAGTCAATGACATAATTAAAATTTGGACACTAGTCAGATTTACATTTACTATGTCGTCGGTGGTTGAACTTACATGTGACCTATATTATTAGATTTATCACGCCAATCCATAATTTTCAGTAATTTTTTTTTATATAATTTTTTTTGGAGTAATTTGTAAATAAAATATTTCTTAAATTTTATTTCCGGTAACTCTTTTAAAATTATAAATTGTTTACCAAAAATTTAAAAGAGTAGGAGAAAATAAAATTGAAAATTGATTGTAGCGACTTTAATTACAATAACAAATTAATATGGATGTATTATTGACTAATATTCTCACATATACTAATTTAACATGATTTTGGTTGATTATATCATTTTCATTGTAGCATGTTTGAACTCTGATATCTAATTAATCAAATTATTATTATAAAAATTAAAAAAAAAAAAAAAACTCCCAAAATTAAGATTGAATAATTTTCTATTTATTACAAAACATTTACTATATGTAAAGAAATCATGCAAATTTAAATTGATAGAAAAAAACAAAGTTATAAATCTAAAAATTCTATATTTTAATCAATATGTTGTCCATAAATTATGAAATTTCTCAAGAATAAATAATAAATTTCATAAATATTTCTTCAAAATTTTAAAAAGGAAATAAAAACAATGTCATAAATTTATTTACTCGATATTTCGTTAAATTGAATATTAAAAAAAACATTTTGTTCTCTACTAAATTACCATTTTAGGTGGGCTTTTTTAATATTTAATTTATGAAAAATGTTAAGTCAAATAACTTTATCTAGCCAAAACAGTCGGTTGAACGAGAGACGCTCTGAAAATATTATATTTTAAAAAATATACTAAGAGGGTGATTTTTTTTTTTTTAAAGTGAAAAATTTCAGCCCACATTAAAATAAAAAACTTAGTGCCTATATTTTTTTTAGTGACAACTTCAAAGTTAATGCTCTGGCTCCGCTCCTGTATGTAATACTCCATCCGTTCCTATTTAATTGTCCACTACGAAACTACGTGCAATTTTGACCGGCCAGGAACTTGTATCAAAATTGTCGGAATGAAAATTTTCAAAAGTTGATCATATGGTTCAAATGTTAAATTTTATAATTAGATTTTAAAAAAATTTCATTTCGATAATTTTGATACAAGTTATAAACCGGTCAAAATTACACGTAATTTCGTAATGAATAATTAAATGATAACGAATGGAGTAGTAGTTTTTCTTCATTACGGAAATATTATTTTGTTATGTAAAATTTACCAATAGGTGTAGGTTTTCCGAAAAAGTGATAGTTTTGGCCACAAACCCTTTCCGGCGTAAGTCGTAACTCTCAATTCGTAACAGAAAATATTAAAAAATAATTGCAAGGTGAACAGGTCTTGCTCAATTCTACTAAAACATATTGGATGTATAAAGACCGAGCCAATTTTCATACTTTTTTTTGGGTAAGTTAATTTTGATACTTAACTCTAATTAAATTAATTCAACGAGTTGCCACTTCTGTTTCTCCACCTAAGCTAGACGTTACCCCTTACTACTTGAGACTTCGTTATTATCGTCAATTACAATTATGAGCAAATAATAATTTATATGCAATAATGAAGCAGGGTGTAGTTATCATTTTGGAGAGGGTTGTAAAATGCCTTATTGATCCTATGTCAGCACCAAGTAGGCTTAAGTTTATTTATAGCTAAATGGTTTATTATATTCACATCTTCCACATTTCTAAAACCATGCGTGCACTCCACTGTTATAAAAGTAGAGTTGGTCAAAATAACGATGAAATTATCAATATTGATGGGCGGAGCCAGAATCAGTGTTTGGGGGCTGAATTTTAATTTTCAATATGTGGAGGGTTAAATAACCATTTTTCGATTAAAAAAATTACATTGTAAAAAATTATCTTTTTAAAAATATGAAGATTGTAGACCCAGCAAATGAGAACAAGTGTGGATTTTCTAAATATAGTACTTACTATATGAGAAGAAGTTAGTCATGCATGTATCATTTATAAAAAAAATATCTAAAACATCGGAAAAAAAACGTCTTTTTTCTAAATAGCATATGAGAAGAAGTTAGCCTTGTATCATTTATAAAAAAAAATTATATCTAAAACATCGAAAAGAAAGACATAAAAATTGGATATTGATAAGAGCTATGTCTCTTTAGATTTTACTATTTAGAGATGGTTTGTTCTTTTTTTGAAACGGTTTGCTAAGTTCTTCACTGTTGATATTTGGTGTCGTGTGGGTTTTATGTCCAAAATAAAACTTGTATTTGTGTCACTGTCCTTAACGTGACTAATTAATTATACTCTATGAAATTACGTGTAATTTTGACCGGTTTATATCATGTATCAAAATGGTCGAAATGAAAATTTTAAAAACTAAATCATATTTCCTCCATCCCTAATTAAGTGTCCACTATTTCATATTGGGTTGTTCCAAAATAAGTGTCCGTATTTTTAATATGATAATTATAATTCAATAAATTTACTCTCTTACCATTTACATACTTACCAGTTATAACTACACCAACAACAATTTTTAAGAAATAAGTTACCCGCATTAACTTTAATTATGATATTTATAAGAAAAATATTGGTAATTTATATATCAAAATTTAATATTCTTAAAAGTAGCAATTTATAAGGGCGACACTTAAAAAGTGACGGAGAGAGTATAATTTAATATTTGAATTATAAGATTAAGTTTTAAAAAAATTTATTCCGATAATTTTGATATAAGTTATTAGTCGATCAAAATTGCAGTTAATTTCGTAAGTAACAATTAATTTGCGGTAATTGTACTATAGTTCAGCAGATAGGAACAGTATGTAAAAAGTGTCAAAATTCAATTTCCACGCGGTGATTTCCCAACCCTAAATAGTAGTATATTGTTCAGCAAATAACACGGAAATTCGTTAAGAAATTCTCAAGATATCAATTTTAATTATTGTTTTGTCAAAATATTGATTTTATTAAGGAACTATGGACGACTCGACGCCTCGTTATGAGCAGATAGACCAGTTAACCAAACCTAGTCTCTTCTTGGTTGCCAAGTGCCTAAGATCACTACACTAGACCAGTATGATTATGATAGAGAATCTCAAATCTTATAGATAAAGTTACTAAGCAAAAAAAGGGAACTAAAAGTGTAAAAAAAGGGAACTAAAAGTGTAAAAAAAGTATATACATCCAAAAATTAACCGTCTCGAGGGTGTACCCTTATTTTAAATTTAATGGCAAATCTCCGAATTTTGACTAATCTATAGGTTTTCTTTATTTAACCCTTCCATAAGATTTTACTATAACATATACATAAGTACACCGTGAGATAACAATTGATACTACTTGCAAGGCACCGAGTTCTAACTTTTATTCTTTAACTTCATTTACACAAAAAGAGCAAGACTTTATCAAATATTATTTTGCTTTTTGGGGAGTTTTTCCAGGAAGACACTGCAATAGATATTAGCAGATACATATGAATGGTATTTTTCAATTATAGGATTCCAAATCAAGAAAAAAATAAGAGATACAAAAACAAGATTCTGTATTAGATGCATCAACATAACTCAACAACGTAACTCATCTATTTTTGTGTGGTAAAAGTTACAAAACACTCTACAAGGGAGTTCACAACCTTATGGGAGCCGACAAAACAGAAAATATCACTACGACATGGTGAATTGAGACAAAGCTGATTCAAACAAGGTATAGAACTCCTGAGACATATTCTGATCATCGGATTTTATCTTTATTTGAGCTTTACAAGAAGAAGAGTTAATCACACACTCTACAAGAAAGGCGGAAGAATCCTCGGCTTTTTGTGCAAAGAAGAAAAACTTAAATTCCGGGGCCTTTCCACCTGAGGCTACGCATTGGAGTAAATGCTTTTGCATATGCCGTATGAGATTTTGAGGATTTGCCAATGCCGCGACCCCTGCTGGATTCATAGAATAATCCTGCAAAACATACGGGTTTAATAAAAGACCAAGAATAAAAAGAGGTTGCTAAAAGTCTAAAATACTCTCCCCGGATCACAAGCAATTGTTTTCTGAGTGTTATAAAACAGTACCTAATAAGGCTACACAAGTATTCTTCTTACTTTACCGTTCTTATAATATATTAATGCCAAACGTGGCCCGAGGGATTACAACTAGGTACAAGTGAATGTATTCTTAAACAGCTGATCTAGAAACTGAAAAGGAGATCAACAATGGTAAATACTGAATTGCGTCTTCCTGACATGCTCTTAATATTTTGGTATTGCTGTTGCATTGTAAAACTCACTCATGTGAGGGAAATTTTACCAAAGACACTCTTGAGATTACACTAGGTAAGATTAAAAAAAATGATGGAGGTGATTCACTCCTTATATTCGATTTTCATTTGGCCACTTAATAAGAGCACATTATAAATGCAAACTGCAAAATAGGTCTTCAACAGCAGATGGCATTTTATTTCAGATAGTATTCTAAACCAAGAATTTGTTGTTAAAAGCAACAACAGACTTACAAGTTACAACATACAAAGTGATGATTGGTGACCAAATTAGGATAAAAAAAGCAAGATGATGACGAAGACATACTGTGGACGGTATCATCATTCATCCATGAATATTGGTTTAAGGAACACTACAAATTTTGAATTTTATAAAGAAACTGAAAAACTAACCTGAGACACGGAAATCGGTAGCTGGCGCCATTTCTGCTGGAAAGAGCTGGGATTCAAAACAGCGTTAGCATTTAGCTTTAAGGGGGGCAGGGAGGGAGTAGACTCAGGAAATCCTAGACCAAGGAGATCATCAATTGCCAAGCTAGCTTGTGGTGAATGGCTTGGTAGTAATTTATTATCTGATGGAGAAGAAAACTCAAATAGAGGATCATCGTATGCAAAGGCCTTGGTGTTAGGAACTCCACTTTCTCCCTCCTTGTCGGATGTACTTAGCAGTAAATCTTTATCATTTGCATCCACTATTTGACCAGACACTGCAGTACTGTCCGAGTCTAGCCCGATAGTTAAGTTTCCTATATCTTCTGAAAACTCAAATGGGCCTCTGTGCTCCTTATCCGTGAACATATAAGAAGGCTGCAAAAGATATAAAAGAAAAGGTTGAAGTCCTTAATTAACAAAAAAAAAACGTATCACATAGATAAATCAGCATCGTTAACGTTATCTCATCTAATGTTAATAAGATACCATTACTTTACCAATCATATATAAGCTCCTATAAAATTTAAATCCTTGGATTGAGAACATGATACAATGACTTTCAAGTTACCTTCTGGTAAACAACAGATAGACTGTTGAATTCATCGAATATCCTATCTTTGATTTCACTACTCTGAGTATCTGCAAAGACAGAAACAGCTTGCTTTGCAGGATACACCACCCTTTCTGCTGTAGATACATTATGTTGCAGAAGCCTGTAGTAGAACAATGCTCGATCATGAACATCCTGCATTTAGCAAAATATAAATAAAAATACTTGACTGCAGAAACTAGTTTGTAAGCAATGTAAGCAAAGGCAGACACTAGAAAAAGATTCCCTAAGATATGTAAAATCAACAACACATCAAAACTTGTGAAACGGAACCTGATGAAAATCAGCAGCACCAGCAGCCAAAGCAGCTCCAAGTGCTTTCTGCGTCTCAGGGGGTCTTTTAAAAAAACACTTCATCACTGCTGTGAGAAGATGCAATCGAACCTGTGCCAATTATCATCAATATGATAACACAACAAGGAAACAACCAAATCAAGATTCGATTTAGCAGCTTGATAATTTTAATTTTAACCTCCCCCCACAAAAAAGAGAAGACAAGAGTACATTCAGCAGCTTATATAACATAAACATTTACAGAGTAGAGGTAAGGCAAAAAATTGATTGAATAAATATACATTAACAAATATCACAAAGGAAATTAAAGCACAAATACAAATCTCTGGCACCAGAGAAGTATATTACTGAAAATTTAACAGAAGTATATACAATGTCAAATACTGAGAAAAATAAATAAATTAATATTGCATCTTAGTGTATAAAGTATAAACAAATCTAGTACTAATCTTTAGGAAGGTAATACTTCCTTCAGAATGTGATCTTTTATGTAAATAAGAAAACATAAAACAGATGTAACAGACTTAAAGATAGAGAACAGCAACAGAATATAATAATTCCAATTGGTAAGAGAACAACACTAATGGACCCAAAAAAGGGTATTTATTACTAAACAGAATCAAACTACAGGCAGAAAATAAGGGGAATCCCATGAAAAAAAATGTCAAAAGAAAATAAATAAAGTTGGTAGTAGGTAACAACCAAGGAACTCATAAGCAAATGATAAAGAAACTTAACAAAAGTGTCACACATGGTGAGGATGGGTTTTATACAGTTTAATACCCTGTACAGTACGCCTTTTTCAATTTAGTAATAGTACTTTCTACTAAGAAAAGTCCAATTTAATACCTTCTACTACCAAAATCACTCAACTTGGTACCCTCTCCGTTTATTGGCAAACTAAAGTGAGTGATTTTGGTAGTTGAAGGTACTAAATTGAAAAATGTGTACTGTACAGGTATTGAACTTTTTAAAACTCGGTGACGTGGCGGTGACGACGTCAATGCCACATCACTTTTTGTTAAGACGGAGAGGGTACTAAACTAAGTGATTTTGGTAGTTGAAGGTACTAAATTGGATTTTACGTAGTACAAGGTAGTAAATTGAAAATAAGTGTATCGTACAGGGTATTAAACTATTAAACTGTTTAAATTTTATAGCGAGGATAGTAACTAAAAATTAAATTAAGACATCATAAATGAGAACAATTCTCTACAAAGATAATGAGGAATCCAGGATGCAATGGTTCCACACTAGGTTCATGATATAAACTTGTAAAATATGATTCAATGTTCAAGGAGGAAAACTAATTGGAAGTCAAGATGTTGACTAACAAAAAAAGTGCACAAATTTTACTACCTCTGGAGAATTCTCATCCTCCCAACAGTCGACTAAACCTTCTAAAACATAGGGCGCGTCCTGCATGTCTTGAGCATACTCTCCCAACATCCAAATAAGAGCTGCCTTAGCTTTTGGCTCCTGAATATTTTTGCTGCTGATATTACCAACGACTGCAATACAATCATGACTCCATTGTGGGTATTTTCTGAGAAGATCTTTAACAAGCACCTACATAAAAACTGTCAGCTCATGTTCAATAGCAAACTGTATTTTTAATTGGAAAATAGAAAAAGCGCAGTTTCGTGTCTGTGCGTGCAAGTACATGACTAATCTATACTTACCCCATTTCACTTTGTTTGTCCATCTTCCCATACATTAATTTTTTATAGACATGCAATTAATGCTTCGCCGAAATGTTTAATTTCCCATTATACCCTTTATTGGACTCCATGAAATCAATTTTCTATAATGACTTTGATTTGATCAAAATAAAACAAAGGGTAAAAATAGGAACATTGTCCACTTTTTGCGTCGACTTTTCAAACATGGACAAATATTTGGAACTTCCTAGAGAGGGATAACAAAAAGGAAAACAAAGAGCGTGGAGTTCACACAAGAAACACTGATAAATTAATTGCCAGATTCTAACGATTAATAGTACACGAAAAGAGAAGGTTTGTGTCTGTGCATGCAAAAACATGAAGAAATTATACCAGAGTTTCAGCTGTGACATAGTCCTTTTCCATTTCTAAAAACTGAAGCAGTCTATCGACGATGGCATTGACATCATACTGCTGCAGCGCTATTTTTCCAACAGCTCGAATCGATTCTCTTGCAATAGGGATATCAACATTTGCAGCATATTCACACAACTCGGTCACTAAAAGAAATCAAACAAAATTAAAATACAAACGCCTTTAAGACCAAGTTGGTAGAGGCCATGTTCATTTGCATTATAGTACAAAGGCGTAAAATTTGTAAGTAGGTACTATTAAGGGGTATAACTAATCAAACTAAATAACTGTTTTTAGCCCTTTACAAGCCTAAAAAGTGTATAAATAGTAAATATAGCTGATTTAGTAATTCTTGGAATAGTTTCAACCAAACATACTCTAAGATGGGTCCCACGGTACAAATAATATCATACTATATCTTATACTGCAAGCAAACATGGGGATGGTACTCTAAAAGTAGGTCAAATGACTGCAAAAAGATTTCACTTACCGATTTCATAAGTATTGCTCTCGTTAGCCACAGCAGTCAACATTTCAAGTTTCAGTTTCTTAACGTAAAAAGGGTCATTATATTGGCAATAGAAATGCTTGTAGTCTGTACAGAATAGCATAGGCGCACGCATCACTAAAAGATGCAGGTGGCTTAGTATGGCATACGATTGTTCTGGACTTCCTGAGCTCACTTGTGTAAGCAGAGGCGCTTTAATACGCTCATATACCTATAAAAATTAGCATGTGTGTTACTTGCCTAAAAAGGAAGTTACTCGTATGTTATACACAGACCACAATATGAGTTCAAAAGGAAACCTGGTGGAAAGGCTATTCAAATTAGATCGCAGAAAGAAGCTAAGAAGTAATATGGCTAAATTATCAGTCAGAATTGCTCGACAAAATTACACAGAAGCCTATGAGAATAACACAAGTATATCTAAATCCATATTGATCTGGCATATGGAACAACATAATATACACTATTTTCCGACTCAAGCGGTAATGCGATGACTGTCAAGTTCTTTACAGACTTCCTGTTAAGCATATTTACAAAGATATTCTTACAATACTAAAATGGGAAACCACTGTCATCTGATGATTATCATGATCTCACCCATGGAAAGGGTCAGTTATAGACAGAAACGAAATTGTCTGAAAAAATGGACTCTGAAATCGTGTAAGGAAATATTGGCCAGCCATTAAATTCCACAGTTAGGAGTGGTCCATAAGTCCATATCTAAATGTCAATTTGATAATGCAACTATAAACTTTGTTTTCCATTTGTTAACCTGGTCAGCCAAAACATGAAAACAACTAGGCAAGTTCTCATTTCAAAAAATATATGCATCTACAAACAGCTAAACTAAACGACCTGGATGCAGGACATGAAACATCAGCCTAACAGACTCAACTCAATAGATGTGATCACGTCACAAGAAACACATTGCAGATTGATGATCTTAAATGATGTCAACAGGCCTCAAATGATTTAGAAACTTTTTAAGTGTATTTTGCTCGCTTATAACCGCTGCCCCACTTAATTTTAGGAACTTCAGATCCACCGGTCAATCCAGAAATTGCTTCCTAAAAGTAGTAATTCAAATTTTGACGTTTAAGGAGGACACATGAAGGCTGCCACCTTCAAAACTGTCTTTACGAATGGCTTCTATAAAGCTAAGCCGTACGGTTGAATATTCCAATTTGGTGGTATTCAATCCAAATGTGCTTTAAAAAATTATCTTTATCCCGTGTTCATTTTTTCTGTCACGGTGTCCCTTAAAGTATTACTACTTACTACAATCATCAAGCTCTGCCTTCACTAGCAGTAATATATTCAATGCACCGCAAAAAATGGACACAAAATAGTGCACAGTATTCTGTTACGGTCTTTGCAATAAGTACACCTTTTATTCTGAATAAACATTGCTTTGCCACATTTTGTCACAATCCTCAAATTCATGAGGAAGTTATAGAATCACAACAATAGGGGGGGTTTAAAAGTTAAACTGCAAGGCTGATGTAACAATAATTCCAACCATCACGCTCATGACTTATGTCACATAGCAAGAACAAAAGAATGTTGACACGACAAGCAAGCAAGAGGGTTATTATAAGGACATAAATAAAGCACAAGCTGTCAATGTCATATGCATTAACTTATCTTTGACTACATGAAACGCAAGATAAAATCGTTATATGAAACAAAAAAACATCTCGTTCAACAGTGATGTCGACTAAGACAAGCAAGATTGCAAGAATAAAAGAAATGACGATATGGCAAGCAAGCAATGGTGGAACACAAACAAAACCCAAGTTGCGGACGAAATATGCATTGAATCTCCTATGAAACACGTCAATATAAAAAAGATTTAAAGCCGTTTACTTAATTTTTTCTAAACTTTATAAAAGGAGAACACGTAATGTTACCAGTCAGCCAGAAATTAATTAGCACTAAGGTATCCATGTTCCTCAAACAAAAAGCCAACGATGACGAAATTCTTAATTGTTACCCACAGGATGAAGAGAATAAATAATAAATATCAAAATAGGCACCTGTTGATGAACATCAGTCATAGATAGAGTCAACTGCAAAAACACTTTGACGGTTGCTAAAACAACAGCACCATTAGCATGTTGCAATCTATCTTCTAGAAGATTCATAATGTCAAATATCTCGTTGCTATCTGAGGGTACATACTTGGCCACCAATTCCAGGACTACACATTGTGCCCATTCACTAAATTCTTTAATTCTGCCAGAAATTTAGTAAGTTAGAAGGCACCAAGTCGAGATGGATTAATTCAACAATTTCAGAAAAATTGTATTTATTAACATTGTGCTAAAAATCATATCTTTATCCTTTGTCCTGGTTTTCATTCTATGTCTATGTCAAGATGGTAGGTGTGCACTATGTAGGCTTCCTCAAAGAGAATAGAGGCCACTGGTTGAATGATGGAAAAGATAAGGATACGGCATGGCCAAATTGATAATTATAAGAAAACTGGAAATAGTGAAAGTTTTTAAAAATGATGGGTTAAATTTTCTATACTTTAGAAAGCTTACGAAGCCGTATTGTAATTTTTACATATATACGCTGAACAAAAAGTAGTAATCAAACAGATCGGAAAATAACTTCAACACCTAGGAAAGAGGTGATCGGAGAATAGAGAAGGCACCAATTTATAAAGTGATTCAATTTCAAATGTTTAATTACTAAGGTTTTATAGTTAAATGTATTTCTAGCTGTACAATCTCATGAAAAGAAAATCTGAAAATGTTAGCATTTTAAAAATGGACTAGCAGTAGTTGCTCATTCATTATAGATATGTAGAAGTAGAGCTTGGTGCCTTCATTGTTTCTTGTTCCGAGATTATTGCTTCAAATATCCTCGTTAATTTTTAATTAGCCAGCTTCACATATTTTGCTGGGTCACACACATACACAAAACAGAAGAGTTGAAGAGGAAGCTTTCTACAACTGCAAAACTAACATATATGGTAATTGTTCTTTGTCAGACTTAGGGCTGTCAGAAATACCCAAAACCCAAAAACCGCACCGTACAGACCCAAAAACCGATAGAGCCGACCCGTTGCAGAATCGTTTTCGGGTCTACCCAACCCGACCCAACCGGTTCTAGGGTCGGGTATGGGTGTCAACTCTATACCCGCGGAACCGACCCGTAGAACCGCAATATGTGCCCGTATTTTGAAAAAAACATATACATATACATATTATTATATTAGGCCCATGTATTTATAAATTTATATAACAAATAAATGTTAATGAAGTGATTTTTATGATATTTGAGAATCATATACTACAAAAAGTTAAACAATATACTCTTAACATCATTTTTTTATAACTTTAGGTATGAGATTTGGCAAAATTTGTTCGAAAAAAACAAATAGGTCAAAAGATCTTAATGTCTATCAACATAATAACGTTATTTGTTATAATGTTTTGTACTTGCCTTACTTTTTATTATTTTGACAATCTTTTACACTTTCATGTCTTGTGGAGTTTTTTTCTCATACTTTTATATTTTCATCATTGATTATATAAAAGTATGGGGTTTTCACCACCATTTAATAAAGAAAAATGTGAATTTCGATTGTGATTTTACATTTTGTGTTTTATTTTAGTTCCTACTATTATTGATCATTTTTTGGAAAGAATTTTTGGGCATATACCCTCACCGAGAACCGTTAGATCCATTACATGTACGGGTATGGGTCGGGTAAAATGAGCAAAAAAAGTTATATGGACCCGAGTCACCCGACCCGACCCGTAGATGACGATAGAACCGCTAAAACCGCTACCCGAATACCCAAAAACTGTTGGGTCAGTCGGGTCGGTTAAAATTGACACTCAAGACTCAGAACTGCAGCTTAGGCTACAAGCAAATAGTAGTTGGTAACTTCACAAAGCACACAAGCATGACAATTCAGATACTAAATGCGTATAAGCTATTTGTTTCAAAAGACCCCACTGGGGCCTAGGCACCAGGCGTTGTTCTGGAGCCGTGACAAAAAACACGTTGATAATCACTCAATGTGCACTTCAAATTTATATTTGTATACTTCTTTATGTTGAATTCTTGATAGCATCTATATATTTAAATGATGTATAAATGCTACTGTAGGTTGTTAACTAAACTTGCAACATGTAAATCATACAAGAATCCAAAAAAATATGTTAAAATATGGTTTTCCCGCCTAGGCCCCAGTTAGGCCTTGCCTATTCACCTATACACCCAGGCCACACCTCCTGCCTTTAATCGCTTAGCGACTTTTGAAACCTTGGTATAAGCACAACAGTACATTAGAAACAACTACATTGGTGTTCATTTTAATCATATAACGGAACAAAGAAACTCAAATTAGATGCCAAAACAACAGTATTTAGTTGCTCAAAGAGTTCAAACAACTAGAAATTCAAGAAATACCTGTTCAAAAAGTAGTAAACTCGAGGCTTACTAAGCAAAGCATCTCTCTCCCTTGATGCTTCATCACTTGTACTCGCTTCCAAGCTCCAAATTTCTTGTAGCGCAGATAAGCAGTTTGAAACTACCTGATAGAAACACAAGAAAGAGTTATTCAATTTCGTAATGACACCCATTAAGTATCAAAAGCGCAATAGTAAGAGGGTGAGTCTTGGCGCAACGGTAAAGTTACTATCATGTGACCTGGAGGTCACGGGTTCGAGTCGTGGGCCTCTTGCAGAAATGCAAGGAACGGCTGTCTATATTAGACCCAAAGCGGCCCGACCCCATGCATAGCGGGAGCTTTAGTACGAATTTTCCCTTTTAAGCGCAAGAGTACATATATTGCAGAATTAGGTATGCTCATAGCCTCATACTAAAGGAGCACGGATCAGACAAATTTAAGTATGGGACACGACATTTACTCCTGAAGCTGGAAATTTCTTTTATTAAAGGATCTTAATATACAACACATACACGAGAGTCTCTACAATGATCCAATAAAGTTCAGCTCCCAATAACTTTGAATTTAACATTAGAATTTTGAAAATTGAAACTCTGTCAAGGTTCCATGAAGTCACTTAGAAATGAAAAATGTTTAATCTTTTGACATCGCATGCAAAGTCGAGCCAATCCCCGCTCGTTCTTTGACTTTCTCGGTAATGGTTAGTGGCAAATTAGCCACCATTAGCCATGAAGAAAACTCTTTATGTCGCCTTAAATTAGGAAATGTAGGGACAAGTAAAAAAATCTTCAGATGAGAAAGAAGAGCTTTTCTCAGGTTTATTTTATTTTATGTTTATGCTACATTTACAACATGATTCAGGTTCGACCATGGGGAAGGAGGATAACAATTATAAAAGACTACAACAAGTACAACCCCATAACCATTACATTTTATTTGGCCTCCTATGAAAAGATGATGAGCAAATGAGGCAGAATGAACTTTTGAATAATCAAATTTCTAACTATCATGTCGAAAGATAGGTAAGTCTACATTTAGTTGTGGATATATAAATAATGCTTAGTTAAGGCTTATTACATAAAAAAAAAAAAAAGGATTATGTTTAATTAAGCCCACTTCCGTATTTCACTAAATAACTTAAGAGGAGAACCATCAGTTATTATATAATATAAACGAGAGCGTTGGTTATTTAAGGGGCATGAATATCAATTTCAAAGTTTCAGATTAAATTTCTGGCCTATTCCCAAGTAAGCCCAACCATTGTTAATCACTGATATGATGCCTCCCTGTGAACCCTAATAGACTCTTGAGTGATAACTTACTCTTACAAATATTCACATCAAACCTAACTGTGTCATGCTTTTAAGTCATCCTAGTTCCGTTCCATCTATTGTAATGCATAATAATATCACTTAATATAAACACCCAATGGCAGAAAGATCCTTAAGCCAAATCTTCACTGTGTTTTGGGAACAAGATTTTTACTTGAATATAGGATCTTTATACCCAAATTTTCTGAACAATATCTGCCCTGGAACAACTTAGATGATACCTCTAACAATTGAAAACAACTATAAACAACAAAGACACTGCATATCAAATTACTGATGGCGTGCATTTCATCTAATATAAGATTCAAGCATAATCAAGAGCTAAAATTCAGTGACTAAAATGTTAGCTTTAGTTGGATATTTCTCACATACATAAGCCAATTACTACAGTTAATCATACTTAACAGCACAAGCAAATTATCCTTAATGCATATAATGCAACACAACAAGCGTTCAAATAGAGTAAACATAAGATTAACACTAAAAACCAAAGGTGGGTTTCCCAAGTCTATAGGGGCTAAGTATGCCCCGCTCACGGTCCCTACCACCTCCAATGTGAGGGTTATTAATTATAAAACCAATTAAAGAGTAAAAATACCTGAGTATCCGGGTCGTTGAGCATCAAATGCTTAAGCGTAGCCATGAAATCCTCATCGATACAAGTGGAAGCCGATATATGATACAACTTCAAAACACCGGTCACCGCCACAGTCCTCACATAGTTACTCCCGTCTTTCAGACCCGAACCCAACGGTCCCACAAGATACTCCACCAAGTTCGCCACACGCAGCGAGCACAAGCTCCTCAGAGCAAGCCCGCGTATCATCGGGTCTATATCTTTACAGTCCCTCTGAAGGAAATTAATCGTGAGCAGGGCTAAATCGGGATTACACTTGGCGTAATTCCCAACATAGAGATAACACATCTTCTTGAGCACGATATCTGACGTAGCGGAGCACATGACCATCTCGCTGAAAACAGAAGAAACGTCGACTCCGATAGTCATGAAAGAAATGACCTTTTTGAAAAGATCCCGTTTTGAGTCGTCGGTTCCCGGAGCCCGGCTACCCGCTAGCTGGCGGAGCTGCATTTTGAGATCAGACACCTCTCCTTTACTGGAAGAGCGATGGTAAGTGTTAGTTTTATCCGAATTAGGGTTCGGATTAAAATTCTTACCATCAGTTTCAGATTTCGGATTGGACAAAGCTTGTGAGCGACCGAACGAGATGTTCAGGCCGATTCCCTTCAGCATTTTGATCGTAAATTCACTCTTTGGCTATGTTTGGCAACATATTTTTTGGTCCAAAATCAGATTTAAAAATCCAATGAAAATCTAGATTTTGGATTTTTTAGCTTATCTGCTTTTTAGAAGCTAAAACACCCACAGATTTTAAAATTCCAAAAATCAACTAAAGAAAATCTGTTGCCAAACGGACCTTTTTTCTCAACACAGAGCATACAATAGAGTGATAGATTACGGTTTTCTTACAAAAACCACCTAATTTACTGATCGTAAAGAAATCTCTAATTCTGTTGAAATGAGTGGGAAATTAAGTTTTTTTTTTTAAAAAAGGCGATCGATTAGTTGAATCAAAGGCTACATATCTGAATAAATCCTTCAATCCATCCAACACACACACACACTATATATATATATAAATAAAACATAGCAATATTATAAATGTTAGGCCGGCAACTACATACTAGTAATTAAATTAATCAGAGAGTGACATAGATACATACATACATACATATATATATATATAAACAATGCCGTCGTAAATTCGTAATCAAAATTACTCGGTGCTTACTTATACATACATACTTATATCTTACTATTACTATACGCGAACTCCCCTTACGAAGCCTTGCGACAATTAGTTATAAAAAAAAACCTAGATATTTACAGAAATTACAAAAATAAAGCACAAGGCATATAAGGGAAAAACTGCTCCACATCATTTGAATTTTGTAACTGCCAATATACTCTCAATACATATTTGCATCCCTTTTTTTTTTAAATAAAAAAACTTTCTAATTTTATATCTGCAATCTCAATCCTATTTTGTTTTTCCAATTCTACTTACTTTAATTTATATAGCATCCTAATTTAACAGATGACATCAGATTAATTCGATTTTTAGTATTATGAATAATGAGTTGATTAAGAGTTTCTAGTCAATTACACACATATATATATATATACATATGTATATATATATATATGAGAGAGAGTACCCGGAGGGCTGAGAGGGTGAAGGAGATCGCTGAGATTGAACTGGCGGAGCCATCACGATAGAGAGAGAGAGAGAGAGAGAGAGAGAGAGAGATCAGAATAACTGATATTTTAACTGAGAAATGAGAAGGTAATTTTTTGTTTTTAACAGAGATCGTAAACAACAGATCTTTAACTGTGTAACAGAGACGAATGCTGAACTGTGTTCAAAGTATATATATATATATATATATATATATATATATATATATATATATGGAAATGTTATAAGAACATTTTTTTAAAAAACGCTCCAAATCAATATTTGCTTAATGCAAATCTTCATGATTTTACGACAGTAATACAAATATACATCTTGTTTTTTTTTTCCGAGATGTATAATGACATGTTTTCGAAATTATGCTAAAATTTAAAAATTCAAAACATGTCATTATATATCTCAGAAAAAAAAAACAAGACGCATATTTGTGTTCCCGTCGTGAAACCATGGAGATTTGCATTAACCAAATCTTGATTTGGAGCGTTTTTGAAAAAAAGTGTCCATTTGGGTGTTTTTCATAATGTCCATATATCCTCCCCATATATATATATATATATATATATATATAATAGATGTGTAACACTATGGAAAATAATAGTATATTTATAATATAAATATATGAATAATAAAAAAAACATAGTTTAAAATTTAAAATAATGTTTGGTCGTTAAAAACCGATAAATAGTTTTTAGTTTTTATATTTTTATGTGAGTATTGTTGTAATACACTATTAGCTATGTATTTAGGGAGACAGAAGTAGAGAGAGAAGGGGAACAGTATAGTCTTTTATTATGAATGAATATGAATGTATGAATACAAGGGAACCCTCACCTTCTTTATATACTAGAGGTTAGGGTTATACAAAATAGAAAGCCCAACTTAGGCCCACTATGAGTAAGGCCCAATAGTCCAATAATATCTTACAACACTCCCCCTTTGGACGTCTTGAATTCTTCGTCTTCATGCAGTCGATTTGAGTCGAGTTCATTCGCAATGCTAAACACATAAAAACCTTAGGGCCGGAAAACCCAGTGTGGGACAAAACCGGTACCTAGGAGAAACTGTGTAACCGAATGATATAGGCCGAAATATCATGTAAGTAACTAACCACAAAACAGTGTGCCTCATCAAAACCTTGACAGAGCAAACCCAATGGGAAAATCTCTGATCGAAGGAAAAAGAGTGCAACAGTGGTAGTAGTATGGGATCAACCACAAAACAGGTGCCTCATCAAAACCTTGCTAGAGTAAACCCAGTGGGAAAAACCTCTAGTCGAAGGACAAAAGAGTACACAGTGATAAGAAGTATACAGCAGGATACTCCCCCTAATTCGGCAATCTTAAGTGAGATAAGATGAGAACGTGTCTCGCTAAAAACCTTGCCAAGGAAAATCCAGTGGGAAAAAACCTTGGTCTAAGGACAAAAAGAGTACACGAGCATGCGACTGGATGCTCCCCCTCACTTGCACACGACAGGGTGCGAGGATTTCGACTAAGTAGTAATTAGTGCAATAAGCATTCACCTGGATGCTCCCCCTCACTTGCACACAACTGGGTGCAAAGATTTCATATTCCAAGAAAGAGTACGAGCATTCAACTGGATGCCTCATTTACTTACATACGACTGGATGCAAGAAAATCTAACGTGGAATAGAACGAGCATTCAACTGGATGCTCTTAAACTTCATTTGTGAAGATTAATTTCGGCGAGAAATGCTAAATAGCATAATGTAGTCATGTCTCTCTTGATCAATAACAACAAGTTGTCTTCTATGACAAGTGTTTTATCTGGATCGTGAGACAGAACATATGTAATTCAAATATGACTAATACTAGCTCGAAGCCATATACACTCTCCAGTCGTCTCATAGAGCACGAATAGATCAGAGTGATTCACTTGGAGTCATTCCAAGACCTCCAAGATGTCGCCTTATTCCTAATGGTAAAGACATACCATGTTAGGAATATCCCTTATGCGGGTCTGATAAGTAACCGGCATCGGTATAACCGAAAAAGGGTTGCGTTAATTCGAGTACCGAAGGGGGTAGGTACACTCGATGACGCAAATGGGATAAACTAGCCCACTTCCAAAATTACCATAAGGTAAGGGAATGTGTCTTTAGTGCCATTTCGATGGCAGCGTGTTAGCGCGATGTTGTGTCGAGCTATACCATTCACAACAGACGAGATGTTCGTCCTAGCACATTAAACCAAGTACAATGATGCGCTTATTGTACTTAGATATGAACATTATGGTTCAATATCTCTTCATCATCTCATCAGGGACGGACTGGGTCTATATCAATGTCTAGTGATCGAACGATCATGGGAGAATCTGACGACTTAGCGTCATGATGACTAAAACGTCATAACACCTTCTGGGTGTAGTCTGAATCATGGACTTAGATTCAATCTTTACGGGACTCAATCATCAGGTTGAGTCACTACCGTGTCTTCCCAAGATCCTTCATCTCGAAGGCAAATCCAAAAATGGATCGCGTAATAAAACACGCAAGGGCATAATACTTGTTCAAGTATCCCAAGCTAATCAAGTACTCACTTAGGCGGGTATACCACATCCGCTCGGATTATATTAATCCATATAGTGAACGTCTCAGTCAATTGAGATCGTGTTCCGTGGTCAGAAACTACTTGATTTAAGCACATGAAGTCACACAGGGACCTTCATCTATATCTCTTTGTCTAAATCCCCATAGAGATAAAACCGTGACCACATTCATGGCTGCATACTCAGTTTTTCGGAAACTACTAAACTGGTAAAGTAGGGGACCGTTATAAGGTCCATTATGAGAAAATCAACCATCTCGTAATCAATTCCAAGGTGTGAGAGAAGCCTTGCGCTACTAGGCGAGCATTCTACAATCTCATTATTCTCATCACTTTTCCTTACGAATAACCAAATAAACGAACTCGTTTAACATTGGTGGTGTTGGAACTACAGGTCCGAACACACTTTCGCTAAGGAGTCTACTTGGATTGCAGGTTTCCATTAGTCCAGTCTATTCTACGTTGACTTCAGGCAACGGTACATGGTTCTCTGTCATAATTTGTTCATATTATCAGTCGTCACCGAATATATGAACAAGTAATCAATGACAGTCTCGTTTCGCTTCAATATCGTCTAAGATATCATGATCGACAGATATTTCGAGATTCTTAGGATGAGGAGGAAATCACACATCTCCTTGATCCTTTATAATCTCGTGCAACAAACGAGTTTCAGTTCACCACCTCTGGGGCTAAACGAATTAAGAACCGGTCAACTTCCTCATATCTTTGGAAGGACGACAGACTGACGGCCGACGACAGCATCCTTTGCTTGGCGGGTTCGGCCAAAGCAACGTGTTACGACAGGAACACGGCGTCCGACAGGGACGTCTATCCTTGCAAGCATTTTGCAGCAGGTATAAATGATCTCGTGACATCTCATAAAGTCATTAAATGCGTCTGGCATTTAGTTAGACTTGAGGGAGTCTATGCACTTACTTATCACTAAGTGCAGTTTTGGGATCAAGCTAAGACTGAGTGGGTTATGCGACGTTACTTCACGTCGTTCCTTATCAACGGTAACGTGCAAATCTCCCCCTAACGACGGGGAGAACAGTCTTAGCGATGTCACTTTTGCATATCATGCGATAAAGAGATCGCTTGCCAAGGTTACTCTATCAAAGGATAGGCAGGGGATTCATAATCGACTTATGTCCCCTTCAGAGGTCCATATTTTGAACGCTATAGTGGCTCAATCAAAATATTAATTAATCACTCCAAACACGCGTTAATATGAGACTTCTGGCTCATAACCAGTAACCAGCTGGCACGCATATGATGTTTGAGTGTCTATGGGCCTCATGACGGACCAATGCAGCAAAATAGCATAACCCCACACGGAAATATAAATCTTGGTGCGCAAGACCAAGAAATGCGTGCAATCATTTGCAGTCGCATCATCAAACTTTCCGTGAGTCCATTTGGGTCTGAACATAATCGACAGGATGTTCAATTTGAATTTCCAAACTCAAGTAATTCAAATTGAAATTTCAATTTTTTTACTCTTCGGAATTATCAAGTCAACTAGACTTTTCAGGATAATCCGGATCATGAGCCATCAACTTAATGATAGGGCTAGAAGTTTAGGAAATGCTGCATTTCTGTGGACAACAATAATCATGTGACCTTATTGTCGATGCATCAACCATAACCATTTATATTTATGGTCCGTCTTATGGTTGGATAAGTCCACAATAACTCCTTCAATTCTTTACAAGAATTCTACGAGTTCTTTTCGTGATCTTTACACATACTAGTCTATCAAAGTGAGCATTAGTGGCATGAATTTCGGATTAATCACGAAATATATTCTCAGAGAGAATCCAAATGCGATGCGATTATAAATCAAGCATCGTCTTTTGACCCGGGAATATCTCATCCGGTCAATGCCACAATATCAAAATGCTCTTATCAATCGACGACAGGCGAATGATAGTACAGACAATCATGTCTTAGCATTTAAATCATTTATCATTTCGACGACAGGCGAAATGATAAGGTAACTTTAAATGCTTTAAAGAATGTGGTAGCAACCACTTGAAAGACATTTCAACTCCTCTAAAATACGCTTTTGGTCGTATTGAATGGAGGCTATGTAAAGAAATTTTAATTCTTTCATGAGCTATTACCAGATAACACTGGTTTTCTCGAATATTTTATAACTCAACAAGGTACGGCAGGACCTACATGAGTATAAGACTTCATATTTGACAAATCAATTTGGTTTTACCAAATATTTCGATTTTGGAACGACAGGTCCAGAATCATTGTCACTGAGTACTCTTTTAGGCAAATAGTTGATGAAATTATGTGGTACACTGTTACCCACTATTTCCAAAAAAATCAACTACCCCACAAATATTGCCTAAAATTTCATAATTTAAAGTTTGGTCACATTTGTCAAAAAAATTTGCTCAAAACACTTTAAATTATTTCGAGAAATTTCGTAAACAGGCAAACCATAATCCAAAAGTATGTCCAAATGGAAAAATTATAATCCAAATGGAAATATATAATCCAGATGAGCGAAAAAATGGCTCAATGATTTATCAAAATCAATAAAGAAAGGTATCAAACTCATTTGAGCCACAAAATCGGGGGTCTCAAGAGTTTCTTTCAATTAACTTTAACCACATTAGCATCGGTTTTTTCACCTTTATAATAGTTGTGAACTATTTAAGGAGTAACCGTGCATGACCTTTGTCTTTATAGCATAGAGTTGCCTCTTGAGCATTATCTCTTGCTTTGTGACAATGGGCCATATTGTTCCTTTCAATTACTGTCTTGGAGCCACAGGTTTTCGATTTTGACGATTGACTAAAATCTCGCTTGGCTAGGCGATTCATCGGGATCGCGACAGTTCAAGACAAATAACACTTGTCTCGGTTCTCGATTCGTGGAAAAAAAATATACACAAAGAGCATTAATATCAGGCAAACAATTCGCCATTGACCCAATAGGATTAAAACTACTCACGGGGTAATTTTCTTATCCAATAACAGATGGGCGATAAAGGAACATGCTGAATATAAATTCACGATACTGCTTATGGAATGCAATTTCCAAGCTAGTATTTTGGTGAAGGATTGCTCCAATATATCAATTTCAGACATTTGTTCACCATAGACGTCATCACGTCTCAAATGTGGCGGCGGAATAAAATCAACGCCTTAGCATTCATCTCGAGGGTAACAACAAACTCGTGTTTTACTCATCAAAGATGGCATCCAAAAAAAATTGGGCATCACATTTTCACACATCAGGGTGAGTAACATGTGGTGACGGATTAAAATCAACGTTTATACAGTCATTTCGCAAGTATGTTTTACAATTTTTCTCATCATAGATGGCATCCAACATGTGTTGGGAGTTCTGGATTATTTATCATATAAAACGACTGGTTTATATGTTTATGGTTTGCACAAGCATAAACGTTTTTTCGAAACGACAGGTTCGAAAACATTAGTTTTGCTTTTCATGTGAATCGGTTCTCATTGATCAAACGACGGGTCGATACTAAAACACCAATTCAGCGAAACATACATCACTATATAAACACACTCGGGGAAATTATTATTTAGTCAACCCCTTTCGGTAGCTCTATTTGAACACGACCAGGAAAGACGGTGAGGGGGGTGGGCACGAATGCCTCTTAAAAACCGACCTCATTAGGAGAACGACTTCCGCCTTTATCTTTCCTAGACATCGTATCCAAATAGGTGAGCCTATTTGGGGAAGATTCATAATTTTTCCAACTTAAATGTGAATATATACGATTTTCGCTTTTTATATATGGCAATAATATTAACAGCATAGAGAATATCTATCTAGATTAACCACACATATATAAACAGGCAGTAAATATATTTTAGGATCTATCTAATCATGCAGTAGATTTGGTGTTATAAACAAATCAATTTAAGATTATCAATCAATCCATAAAGATTCTAACATATCAAATCAAATCAATTTAAGATTATCAATCAATGCATAAAGATTTTAACATATCAAATCAAATCAATTAGATCCAATCCAATAATTTACTGGCATATGTGATATTTATATATATGGTAATAACAAAAGATATGATTATGCTAACAAGATATCAATCAATTATTTACTGTTTATTGCCATATGAATAATTCTATATATGGTAATTTTAACATTAAAGCAAACAATATATTTTTAATTACCAATAATTCTATATATGGTAATTTTTAACATGCAAAGTGGTTAAATACATGGAAACATATCAATTTATTCAATTAACATGCAATTTCCATACAAGTTAATTTATATGTACTTGCCTTTTAATCAATATCATGCATGTGGGTGTATGTTGATTCAGTCCAAACAAATTAATTACATGTAATGATACCAATTCATGAATATGGTTATTAGGCAGAACGACAATCCCAGTTTTCTTATACATGGTAGTATGCAATAGTGATTTAAATACACATCTGTTAAGCATGCAGTCATACCTATGCAAGAGTAAAAGATTTTTTTTAGGCAATTTTTACTAGTAGCTCTTTTCAGACCTAGTAATACCATGTTATTAAATAGCAAAATAATGACCATACTGTGACTAAGTTACGCATGTGATTGGAAAATAACAAGTAGCAATCAAACATCCTGTAATTTAAGCATGCAGTTAAACGTGTAATTGCTACGGTTAATAGGTAACGTGTAATTGCTACGGTTAATAGGTAATTGTGTACCGTATTCCTGGTATTTTGGGAAGGTCGATAGAGAATTTTTTTTCTCAAAGTTTTGTCGTATATTTATAACCCAATCTTCGAAATTAAACTCTGTTTTTCGAACAAATACCCAAATCTCCTAATTTTTACTCCAATCTCTGCAAGCAAAGTGCTGATAACGTGTTGTAATACACTATTAGCTATGTATTTAGGGAGACAGAAATAGAGAGAGAAGGGGAACAGTATAGTCTTTTATTATGAATGAATATGAATGTATGAATACAAGAGAACCCTAACCTTCTTTATATACTAGAGGTTAGGGTTATACAAGATAGAAAGCCCAACTTAGGCCCACTATGAGTAAGGCCCAATAGTCCAATAATATCTTACAACAAGTATGATATTATTATAATTAATATAAAGGTGTATGAGTATTTTTAGAAAAAAAATGGCTAAATTGGACATGTTCATTTGAATTGATTTGACTTATTATAATATAATGATAACATATTACCAAATTTAATAATTGACATACCGAAACAATTTAGTTACCGCCGTTAAATTAGTTGGATTGAACTTAGTTTCACTTTTTATTTTGATCCTATTGTTTTGTAACTTGTATAAATCTAACTATTAATTTTTTGAAATGTATCATTTTAGTATAAATTAAAAAATATATAATTATATCATATATATATAATACACACACACACACATATATATATATATATATGTTATATTAATGTATGTATAAAAAAAATATAATATAATGTATGTATACATATTATTGAAAATAATGTAAATTCTAGATAATGTTTGTGTATAAAAAGAAATTATAAATACTTAACAAATATATTCTATTTACAAAAAATAAATATATTTTTTGAAAAAAATAACAATTTTCTTGCCGTTTTTTCATGAAAGTATTCAAATAGTGATGTGGCCTCAAATAATTTTTGTTCGAATGTCATAAATCTAAAACTTATTTTATTTTCGTTTTCGAGAAAGTGTAAAAAAAGTTATAATTTTTTTATTTTAGAAAAAAAATCAAAGAAAATCTGCAGATAATATGTTTTTTAAACTGAGATACTTATTATGTATGTGTTTTAGTAGAAACATTGTAAATTGTAATGTTTTAAAAAGACATGATTAAATTTATATAAATTACAAAAAATATTACCAAAATAAAAAGTGAAACTAACTTTCATTCAACTAAATTAACGGCAGTACCTGAATTGTGAATATTATGATAGTTCAATACGTCGATTGTTAACTTTGGTAGTCTGGTATGTAAATCGTTAAAAGCAAATATTACGATATACTAAATATATTTTTCCCCCAAATATAATATATGTCACCTTACTGACTTCACTACACCGTATAAAAAAAAGTACTGTTTCAAAATATATTTTCAATATACTATTTTGCACAGTTCAACAATAAGTCTAATTTGTTAAAACTAGAAAAAAAAAATACATTACATATTTGCCAATATTTTATTGTTTTGAAAAATGTGCATTAATAATAAGAAGAGTAAAAATGGAAAGAGAATGTAAAAAATGTGTCATGATTGTGTTCGCTTAATAAGTTGAGTTTACTCTAATGGATTTATATTTTAGAACGGTGATATTACTAAGTTTTTTGGATGAGGGATGATGTAGAATGATCGTTATATAATTACATTGAAATAATAACAGATCTTTTAACTATCTGTGTGAGAAAGACGATAGGTGAAACTGCGTTCAGAAATCAATTATGTCAAGTTTGTCAACCTACTTCTCTCTAGTGCACGATAAAAACTAAGAAAAAAAACTCCCACTAAGATTTTCCCATTTAATTTTCCTTTACGTCTCAAATTATATTTCTATTTTCATTTATCAGGAGTTAATTATGTTTTAAATTTTTATATATACACATATTAAATGAACATCGATGACAACAAATATTAACATTCATATTATATTCAAAGGTGTTATGGTACGATTATAGCATATTAAATATTCTAATTAACATTTTTTAATATTGATGAAAAACCAAATGAGACTATCATGAGTAAAATTTATGGATGAAGGGTAATGTATGATGGTGAAAGAAATTCGTCTCAAGTCGGTTTTTGAGGATGAAACTTACTTAGTAACAAATGTCAATCGGTTCGGTTAGATTTAGCTTTGACTAATGCAATACTCGAAGTCAAACGAAGCAAGTGAAATGGAATGGAATCGGGTTGGTTCAACGGGTTTTTACTTTCTACCATAAAGAATGAGAATGAGAAGAAGCATAGAACGCTAAAAGTTCAAACATTTTGTGCATACACATTTGTGTAGACTATTAACTATAATTGTTCGAAGTATCAAAATCCGGACTATCAGAAAACAACGAGCTCATACACATATTCACTGGAGAAACATAACCATTAATATTGTAATGCTAATATTTTTAACATAAAAAATGGAAAACAAAGGACTAATTACAGTTTTACGAACATACTGTTGTCATACTTAATTCGATTTTGTAAACAGACTACACAGTATAACTCATAAGCATTCAGATGGCTGACCGAAAAACATACTTATTAGAGAGTTACTTTTAATTTCACAAGTTTATTAGTAATATATTGTTGGGCAAAATCGGGTCTAAGGAGCGTTTTTAAAATATTCGGGTTTTAGTGTGTCACGCAGTTAATTTGAAATAGGTCTTATGGATAAAATCTAAAACTAACTGGGTTTTAGTTACAATAGTTAGTTTTAGTTACAATATATTTAAGTTCAAAAATATGTCACTTAATTTCCATATTTGGACCTTGAAATATAATATATAATGACTCATATGCACTAACAAAAAAATCCATATAACAACAGTTTAGTTACAGTATGTCTGATACTATACGGCTTGTTGCTGAAATTTAGTAACAGTATAGCAACAATTTCTGTTGCTAAGTGCTGATAATTGTTACTATACTGTTCCTGAATTTTCTGCAACAAGCCGTATAGTAACAGACTAATTGTTGCTATCCGGTTATTTTCTTGTAGTGATGTCGGACTGAGTTGATTTATTAATTATATTTTTCAAACTGTGTATTTTTCCAAAATCTATGTATAGAAATTTAAAAAGCTAAAATTGGACATCGTTTATGTGAAAAGTTTATTTTTTTCGGTGAGTTGTGCTGAAAATATATCATGATGCTATTTTAGTTCAAATGAATGTTTTTTTTTTCATAAAAATTGACTCCCTATCAAGATGATTTTTTTTTCTTTAAAAAATCTTGGATATGCTAATCACTTTATACTAATCATCAATCAATTTAGAAATTACTAGATTTGGACGTTGTTTTTTTTTTTTGGAAAACAGTAGGCCACTGTTTTGATTCGGTCAAATCTTTCTTTCAGTTAGGTTACCAAAATCAATTCTTTTCCCAAATTTAACAAAAATACTAACAAATTGAAGAAAAATGCTGTTAATTCTAATAAAAATACTAACAAATCCAATATAAAAAGACAATTACATTACTTTTTGATATTACTATATCATTTTCCGATACTAGTATATTATTATGACGTTACTTCGTTAGATTGACAGAATATAATACATGCATACGTAAATATAAGTGTGTAGATCAATATATATGGATAAATATACGCAAATTAGGCTTATATAGTATCAAATTAAAATTGTTGGCTAGAGGCGGGTTACTCCGGCATGGTAGTGCCGGTGGGATCGATGGTGGTGCGACGGTTGAAAGGGGTAGCATGGTGATGGTCGCGGTGTTGAGAAGTAAGGAAGATTTGAAGAGATAGAGAGAGGGGGTGGGAGACAGGGGAGTAGCAACGCCGAATATAGAAACGCAATTTACAGAATGAGGCAGAGACGTGATTCGATCGCCGAAGGATGAAGAACAGAGAGACGTTCAACGATAGTGGGTTGCAGGTGATACAAATGACATAAAGAGATAAATAGTTCTCTTGTTGTTTTTTTAGAAGTTGAAGATGAAATAGTAGTATCTGACAAGGATTTTTTTTTTTTTTACTAAATAAGCTCCCACGCGCAAATTAAACCTCCACTTAATTTCCCCCTTCTCTAACGCAAATTTACAAACTTGCTTTTGGACACTATTTGTGTGAAAGAAAACACGGAATTATTTTGAAACAATGAAGTGTTCACAAAATTGATTTGAATCTCGTTTTTTTTTAATGTGTATTTTTTTTAAAGATTTATTGTATGATCTGTTCGGAAAAAACAATATCCTTTTAAAAAACATATGTAGTTGATTAAATGAATACTATCATTCGGGATAACGTGAGTGTCATAAAACGAAAAGTGATTGCAGAAACCCACTTTTAGACCTTTTAATTTATCATGTTGTCTTCATTAGTTTAATTATTTTTCTCTTCGAGGAATGAGAGCAATTCATCTCTGGGTGGTGTGTTATGCTTCTACTAAGTAAAAGTTACACACGCGTTACGTGTGAGACGCGTAATAGCATAAATCTAGTAATATATTTTATTTTAAACATAATATTCAGATTTGGTATCGTTTATTGTAGTTATGCAGGTTAAAACGAATTGTTAATTAATTTAGGCTACATCCGTAATTAGTAAAATATAGTGAGGATAAATTGTTAATTAATTAGATTAAATATATTGGTAATTATTAAAATAAAGTGAGAGTATTTTTAAAAAAATTTGATAAAATTTAACAGTCTCAGCTTTTCTTGATTTTGTCTATATTAACGGGACGAAGTATGATAGTTGTATGGATATGGTGCAGATTGATTTGAGATTTATTATCAGTGATGTACTAGATAGATTTTAGTTTTATGCATGTGGTGTATGAAACAATATTAGTGTGTATCATTGTCATTTTGTTAATTACAAAAGAGAGATAATACATATACTCTAACCTCAAATGATAACAGAAAATTACATCTTTGTTTCAAACAGAGACAGTGCCTCTTCAGATTTTAAGATATCCGACACAAATTTGAAACAAATACTTTTATTATTTATGTTTTCTCATATACTAGATTTTATGAATTTTATCTGTACTACAAATTCACAAATACACTAATATTTGAGACCTATAATAAATGCTAGGGCTGGTTTCGATTCAGTTCGGTTCGATTTTTGGCAAAACCGAAACCGAGCAGATTTTTCGGTTCAGTTTTTTTCGGTTTCGGTGTTTTTATTTTTTGGACCGAACCGAACCGGTTTGTTTTGGTCCGATTTCGCTTTTTTTGGTTTTATTTTTGGTTTTTCGGTCTTTTTCGATTTTTTTTCGATTTTTCCGATTTTTTTGGTTTTTTTCGATTCGGTTTTATTGTAAATCGAAACCGACCCGAAAAAGTTTTGATTTTTTGGTTTCGATCTTTTTCGGTTCGGTTATCGATTTTTCCGGGTTTTCATCGTACCCTAATAAATGCAATATTTTATAGATTCGTACAATTGTGTCCATAGGTTTCTGGAGCCATCTAGACCTAGGAATAGAGAAGATAAGAATGAACCTAATATATAGTACTATATTATATATTTGATTAATCTACAAATAATCTGACTAAACATAAGAATCTTTTTCCCCCCAAATATGGAGAAGATTTAAGTGATGTGTCCACGATTAGTTAACTAATAACTACATATAACATATACTACAATATAATGAATTTATTAACGGAGTCGACTTTTGACAACTTGTGGATCAAAGTCAAATTTCAACAGCTCACGAGCATTTCATTAAGACTCGTGAGTCATATTTAAGTACTTACATATTATAATGATATAATATTCTTTGTAAAGTTAATAATAAAAGAAGAAAACAGTGAAAAAATAACTCATCCTAATTTCAACAAGATAATAATGTTTCAAAAAAGAAACATTAGATAACTTGTATTTGCTACATTTCACAACAGTTGTTACAACTTAAAAAAAACAAAAACAAAAAATGGAAACTAAATCCCAATCCAATGAGCTCCAAATTTTACTTACCAAAGAGAGCTTCACAAATTTCAGAAAAGGCATAAAGAATCGTAAGTCATATTTAAGTATAAAGTACATTTTATAATTTTATAATGAAATAACACTAAAAATAAATAAATAAATAAGATATCAACAATTTACTTTTTAAAAACTGATGGTAAAATGAATGTCGTTAAATTTTAACAACAAAAACTGTTGGTAAAATGTTCCTAAATTTAACAACATTTATTTTACCAACAGTTTAGCAACGGACGCTGTTTAGCAACAGACGCTCTTTAGCAACAGACGCTGATACATTTTATTGTAGTGTAATATTCCTCCTACAGTTGATAAAAGAAAACAGTGAAAGAGTAACTAAAAGAAACAGTGAAAGAGTAACACATTCTAATTTCAACAAGATAATAATGTTTCAAAAAAGAAATATAGATGTAAATTAAACTTGTACTATTTTCTATTTCACAACAGTTATTACAACTTAAAAAAAAAAACTTCTAAAATGGAAACTAAAAACTAATCACATGATGATGAGCTCCAAATTTACTTACCAAAGAGAGCTTCACAAATTTCAGAAAAGGCATCAAGAATAATCCTATGGTAAACAGAGGAGTTTAGTGTTAGAAAACAAATTAGCAGCTTTTCTAAGTCTAAAGTCTTATTTATCTTCTTCTCCACTATCATCTCCACCATTGATTCCATAAAATCCTCGTATGGATCTCTCGATTCTTTCTCCATTGCGTAGCTCTCCTCGATGTTTCCCCCGATAAACAAAGGGAGTTTCTTGGGTTGTAATTCCCTGGTTTTGAGACCACTTTCGACTCGATTCTGGTGATTTTCTTCTGGTTTATGGCAAGAATCAGATGAACTTGAACATTTACGTTCCATTACTCTTGTATTTTGCCGTATTTCACCTTTTTTCTGATAAGAAACAGAGGAATCGAAACAGAAATGCTTTGTTTTTCCTTTTTTATGGTGAAGATTTTGGTTAGTAAACTGCTCCGCAAGTGTAATTCGTATGCGAGGATTTTCGTCTTTTTCTAACAGATTGTAACTGTTAATTGAGCTACTCGATGATGCATCCGATGAAAACATTATATCGCCTTTTCTAAAGCTAGAAAATCCTGGTTTCGGTCGTGTATTGTTTCGTAACGAGGAGCAGGAAGAGTTGGATGATAAACTAAAACAATCATCATCGATTTCATCATCATTTTTGCTGCTAAATAACCCACTGTTAGTTACATAGTTTTGTTTTTCTTTTGCATATTTTTGGCTATTTTTGGGATTTTGGAAGACGATTGAGCTCTCGACAACGTCGGTTATGGTGTTATATCGACATGAAGACAAAAATAAGCGATGCAAAACATGGTTCCGGTGGTGTTTATGATTTTCCATACTAATGTGTGCTTGGTTTTAGATTGGGTAAGATGATAGCTATATATGGCAATGGTATTGGTACCATATCATAAATGTATGTATATATACTATATAGTCACAGACGTGAAAGGGGAAGAATTTAAATAAGATATTAAATTAACTAAATAAAAGGTGGTTCAGCTTCACATGATGAAGTAAGAATATTAGTACTTTTTATTATTGTTATTAATAGTATTGGAATCGCAAACGTATGCTAAGTTAGTGCCACACAGTGGATTATACTATATATTGACTTCGTTATCTTGATTGATACATTTCGACCTTTAATATTTTTAAAAGAAGACAAAAGGGTTTTATTTTCTATTAATCTGGCCCGTTAATAAACTTTTTTATTTTCCAGTTTTGTGAAAATTAATGTTAAAATAAAAACGACTTTCTTCAAATTAATTCAACGGGGAAGTATGCAAATAGAGATCACATATTTAGTAAGACCGGCGAACTAGTATTGGCCACAAAATAATCAGAGCCCATCACACCCTAACACCTATATATATAAAACGAGAAATGAATTGGTCAATATGGAAAATAAAAACTTGTAAAAATGATAGGCAGTGACTCGACAAACAAAACGCCTCGAGGATGAATATATAAGTTTGAGTCCTTTAACACGTCAAAAATTGCAAAGAGCTATTGATGTTAGTGAAATATTTTAACTTGGTCACTTGGTATTCTTGAGAGAAGGAGTTATTTCATTAGTAAAACCAATGTTGTAAAAGGTGCTTGGCGGAAGTTGGTTGCCTAGTTAGCGTCTAATACTGTCTAATTCCGTTTAATCACCATCTAATCCGTCGCCTAATGCCGCTCAATCTGTTAGGATTTTAGGCTCTGCCTACCATAGGCGCTGCCTAATTTGCGTATATGCGCGTCTTTTAGAATACCGAGTAAAATCCTCCAATCCTCTAATTCTTTACAAAAAACCCAAAAGAACCGTCATCCGACTCCCGACAACAACGTCCACCCGCCCCCCTAAATAATGTACAAAGCAATTTTAATTTACGTTGTAAAAATTGTAATTGGTATAAATAACATTTAACTCACGAACAGTGCAACAGTGAATGCACCAAGGAAATTGATGAACAGAAGCAAATAGATAAGAGGATCGGAAACTGCTCGGTGGATTTTGTTTGTCTAACACTTTAGCCGAGCCTAGTTTTCGGTTTTGCCCGTTTGACTGAACTTTATCTCCAGCTTTGTCCGTATTTTCCTTTCCCATCCGAACCTAACATACGAAATACTAGCCTTGGGATCATGGTTTAATTGACTGTCACCCTCTGTCCGGCCTTGCATTATTTTTGAAACTTGAGAAGAGGTTTGATAAGGGAAATTCTGAGTAGAAAATTAAAAAGTATTGATATATTGCGACATATTTATAAACTTTTAGGTGGTTTCGAAGTTAATTTGGTAATCATTGAAATTCGTGTTTTGATATTAATCTTGAAATTAAAGTTGTCATCAAAGTTGGCCAGTTTTAGAGACTAAGTGGGTTGAACCATATAGGAAATGTAGGTTGTTGTGTGCTTAAAAATAAAATGCGAGTAAGTATATGTAATGAGTATTTGAAACTAAATTCTATTTTTTAAAAATAAGAGACGACTTAAATTAATTAAAAACTAGCTGTTGGGGAATTATTTTGTCATTTTTAAAAGTCAAAACTACCATGCAATTTTTAAAAATTCGAGGACCAAAAAAATATGAATAGTCGTTACATGGACCATTTTGTAATTTTAAAAATAGTCAAGGACCAAAAAATTAAACTGGCCGTTAGAAAAATCCGTGGACAAATCTCCAATACTTTTGGGACTTGTTTGCTTAAATTGGAAGTATTTTTTTTCTATCTTATCTAGCTGAACGAGATAAGTAACATACAAACATGTATCTTGTTGACACAACCGTTTGTTTAATTTAAAAGACCCAACACAAATTTGAAAATAAAAGTCTATTTTGTTTATGTTTTTTCATGCACTAAATTTTATTAATATCATGTGTAGTATGTCAAAATTTAAGCTCTAAAGTAAATACAATATTTTAAAATCTAACTATTTTATGTATCTAGGACACGCTATATGTATCTCGTGAATCGAACTATTTTATGTATCTCTTCGTCCTTAAATAAAAGATCCCAGAGTATATAAAGTGTCTGACACTTATTACAAAATGTTTGATTTAGTGAAAGTCAAAAGCTGTCACAAGCCTGTCGTTAATTTAAAAAACTGTCACAAATCCGTCGCAAATTGACTAAACTGTCACAAAGCCGTCACAAAAACCGTCGCTAATAAGCTCGTAACAAAAAATACCGCCATTAATCCGTCGCTATTTGGGTATTTTTTTGTAGCGACTCTTAATTATTGTATATTATATTACTTCAATTCCTTGCAATTAACTATTACTTCCTCCGTTCACATTTAATTATCCATTACGAAACTACGTGCAATTTTGACCGACTTATAACTTGTATCAAAATTGTCGAAATGAATTTTTTTTAAAATCTAATTATATAATCAGCTTTTGAAATTTTTTATTTTCTGATAATTTTGATATAAGTTCTTGGCCGGTCAAAATTGCACATAATGTTGTAGGAACAATTAAATAGTAATGAGTATCAATAACTTATACGATGTTTACAAAAACTACCAAACAAAAATATGGGTCTTAGTTTCTTTGCAAAACCATTTTCCCATGCAAACCAAATGCTACAAGACACGCATCTTGCGATCCATTCACCTTCCCCTATAGCCTCTTTCAGGTTTGAAATCTTAAATATTGTTTTGGAATAAAAATTCCTATAACTTGTAATGTAACTATACAAGTTATTTGAACTTTGAAGAGATAAACTCAGTATTTCATGCACCCTTCAACTATTGTGGAACTGCCGATTTGGCTAATTCAATTTTCATTTCTGCAGTTTAATCTATTAAAGTAATCATTTATCATCGTTAATTATGAATGCTGATTTCTCTCATACAAAAATGCTAACATTAATATTAATGACGTGGCGGCATGTTAATTATGTAAATAAAACATCGATTGGGAAATAGTCTTTATCTTTAGTAAGAGAATGTTTTAAAACAAAAATTAATGTAGAAAGTGAAGAATAGACAAGCTTAAATCTAAAAAAAAAAATAAGAAACATTTGCATAACATCAATCATTGTTTGTTAATTCCACTTTCTTCCATTTTCATTTCTCTATTATATAAAAAGCCAAACTGGGGATTCAGTCGATGAGCTGATTGCTAATAAATATTTCACCATACACCACCCTATATTAGCCAACTCACCACCTAAATTTACGTCATGGCCCATATAATTTTAAGACAATTTATGTATAAATGCCGAAAGTTTTGTTACATTCAACATGGATCACTTAGTTTTAATTCTAATAGTAATTATCCAAGTTTGTAAAAGGCTTTATGCTTGGCTCTTAAAATTTAAGAAAAAAATGATACGCTTGCTTTTCTCCCATTTCCATAAAATTAAAATATTAAAAGCATAGGCAACTTTGATTATTTTTTTGCCAATTTTACAATTCTTTTGTTATAATATATCTATATTAATGATTTTGGGATAAGACAAAGATAACTTTGATTAACAAATAAAAAAAGTTTAAAAAACACTTTGGTTCAAAATTGATGTTTAATAAGATTGTCAAATCAAAATAAATATTGACGTAAGTCGTATTTTAAAAATAAAATAAAGTATGACTTAGATGAGAAATAAATAGTATCTTAAAATCTTCTATGTTATTATTATATACTTATATATCACTATTAATGTATGCAAACAACATAAAATGTCTATAAACACTGTTCTCAAAGATGAATAATAGGTTAAATACATGACGTATTGGATATGTTTCAGAAAAATTAAGGGTCAAATTGAAATCTGTAAAATACTCAACTAAACCCACTCAAAGACAGCACGAAAACTTGACAAACATAGAATTGTATTTCCAAACTTTGAAATATCTTATTGCGGAAAAATAAAAACAAGCACAATTATTATTCCGTTCATTGAACGGGCTACCATGCTAGCTAGTGCTAAAATAAAGTCATAAGCACTGAAGCATGGTAATAACAAGTCCTTCCAAATTCAAAAATAATGAAACAAGTTGATGGAACCAGGCTCTTTGTTATTTAATAAATTCGTTTATACCTTTTTTACTTACTCTAAACCATGGTTGCCGAGAAAGAAACGAAAGCGAGAAGTAAAAAGGTAAATGAAAACAATTTTTTTAAAAAAAATTTATACGTGAAATAACGAGAAGGCGAAAGGGAAGCTGAAACGGAAAACGATAAGTATGACTTTTGAAAGGGGGAATGAGTTTAGGGTAAATATATTTTAAACTATAAACGAAATAAATACAACAAATTCTAATTTATTTTTCCCAGTATATATCTAGAAATGACATGTCAGATAAATTGAATTAATCCTTATTTCTTGATTTATATTTTCGACAAACAAACAAGAAGGACCAAGTACCAAAAGAAAGCTAATTGCACCACAACCATCAAACTCATGATGTCACTTCTGACGCTAGCTTTTGTGCTGTTAGATCATACTTTCTGAGAAATATAATTGACTTATGATGCGTGTTTTGTTGATTTTAGCATGAATTTGTCTTCTTTCTGGTGTATTTACCGTTTACCTCGTGCACTTTATTGTTTAAAATTTGCTAATTGCTAACTAATTCTACTAATTAAGATTATACTTTGCTGCATATACAAAAAAAATGACTTATTTTTGCTTAGGTTTACTTGGGAAGTGGACATCATATGGACTCATGGTACAGAACTAGTTGTAGTTAAAGTGATGATTTTGTTCCATTTCGTGTTTTATTATGATCATCAAATCATGTCGTTTTGTACATGTCCACAAGAATGAAATATGTGACATCTTTGGTGTGAATCCGAATCCGAATTCGCTATCAAAAGGGTAAACTAAACCATAAACCAAACTATCAAAGTTAAATTCACTAGTTGCTATACTTTGGGCCCCGACAATTTAGCCGAACTAAATTTTTTTACTCTACACATTTATTGGACAAATGAAATTCATATTTTTTGTATAATTCTTTTAAAAAATATATATATAAATTCGGACGGTCAACCAAGTCGGGCGCTGTTTTGACTAGCCAAATGGTCGTCTATGATAAATTCTTTAACTACAACTAATTCGATGATTTATATGTTGCCGTGGAAGGTGAAAATGTGATGTCATCAAACACTTTCCATTAACATGAAGTGCATAATAATCATTTTCTTATTAAATTGACTCAAATCATTTTATCTGATTCGAAGGCTATGTAATTAAGGATTAAAACCGTAGATCGGATCTTACGACTACAAATAAAGAAAATATTATATTGCAAAATTTATCTAATATTATATAATTTCTTTATATATATATATATATAAAGATTAATTTCCTTATATATATATATATATATAAATTAAATACATGCAATTATACATATCGTAAAAAAAAACAAGACAAATATTTGTCTTCCCGTCGTCAAAACCGTTGAGATTTGCATAATCAAATCTTGATTACTTTGGAGCGTTTTTGCATAAAATTGTGTATAGGTTGATGTCACTTAATCGCCCCCATATATATTAATTACATGTGAATCTACTTATACATATAGACAAACGCGTATAAGTATATACTTGTATATATACACAAGCACGTGTGTAACCATCGCTCTGTCCTCATCTATCTTTCCCTCTCTCCACCTCTCATCTCCATTCACTCCGCATCACATCTGTCGTTATTCTCCTCAGATATGTCTGCTTCTCTTTCTTCTCTCAACCACGTTTTCCCCTCATCTCCATCATCTCCCGTCACCTAGTACTAGCCCCTTTCCTCTTTTATCATCTACCCTCCCTCAAATCTCGATGACCACTCCTTGTATTCGATTGCGGTCGATTTGATCCTTTTAGTTATAGTAATTTTATAACTCCATTCACTCCGCATCACATCTGTCGTTATTCTCCTCAGATATGTATGCTTCTCTTTTTTCTCTCAACCACGTTTTTCCCTCATCTCCACCATCTCCCGTCACCTAGTACTTGCCCCTTTCCTCTTTTATCATCTACCCTCCCTCAAATCCCGATGACCACTCCTTGTATTCGATTGCGGCCAATTTGATTCTTTTGGTTATAGTAATTTTATAACTTTTGGTTACATTAATTTTATAATATGAGTTTTAGTCGACGTGGATAACCTTACTTTAGAAAATTTAGGAAAGAGACTCGGTCAAGGTGCTTTTGGATTTTCCAACTTTGTAGGGTTGATTAGGTCGGATCATTTCGTGTGCTCGCATCCCGGTCGTAACTACAGTACCAAATTGAGTTCGGACCCTTTGAGCTAACCGTGACTTTTCTCTACCCACGGTATGGTTTGTCATGTGTTCTTTTTTATTTGGACGAAATTGTTTATATTTTCCTAGTATCGAGTAGGGCCTTTTGACTTATATATCGGATTTGGGTAAATTTCTGTGTACCCATTTTTGTTGTTATGCATACATTGATCTCATCTTGTCTGTTGCTATTTGAGCGTTGACAGAGCTTATTTTGCTAGTTGCTATTGTTTGGAGCTGGGGCAGCTATATTTTAGGTTTAGGTGACTTGTTTGGATATTTTGGGTACTGTGTTGTTGCTGTCGGTTCTTTTGTCATTATGATTTCTTTAGATCGGGTTATTCTGTGTGCTGACACCCCGATGACGTATCATTAAGCTAGTATGCGTAGAGTTCTTATTGCCTCCATACACTTATTGATCTGCACTTCACCTCACATGTCGGGATCATCCTCTGGTTCGATTGGCGCTCTCGACAATATTTCAATTCTTTTTAGTTTGAGATGATTCTAGTATATATGTCACTATTCTTTTGTATATTTTGTTTTTTTGCCCAGAATGAAAGGATTTGGGAGGATGTACCTTCTAGGCACTCTTAGTGACTTTGTATTTTTATAATTTTACTTAGTCTATTTGAATTTGTTCCAAAGATATCTAAACTTTGTATTATTCCCGTTATTTGCAATAGTAATGAACTTCTACTTGAAAAAAAAAGCCCATTAAGTGTTATGAAAAGCCTATGGACCTGAGTTGGACATTTGATAACTTGGTTACAATCAGGTTATCTAAAAGTTATTAATATGAGATTCTGATTCAATCCTAAATTTTCTGAATGAAACATTTTTCAGTTAGAATGTTCTGGAAATAAACATATTAACCCAATCTATTACACATTATAACAGATTAGCACTCCAATTTATATTATTATCTTAAAAGTTGCATTTATCTAATTAGAAACTATTTATTTTGTAATGAATTATTTAACATATTTATCAATGATAGTTTAGATTTGATTAATTTGAATATTTTTACTTCATTTTATATAGTTTATTCAATTCAAAAGATACTCATAAATTGTTTGTTTGGTCTAAGTCTTTATATCCCATAACTGAGAACATTATCTTAAATTGTGAAATTTTGTAGTATGATTTTCTTTTGGTCTTATCAGTTTATTATTATTTTGTTTCTGTTTTTTATATTAACTTTACAACTGAAAATATGAATACTAGATTGATCCAAATTTGCAACTATAAGGACTAAAATTGTAATTATAAGTACGTGTACGTACAATTGAGAATAAAATTAAAGGAAAATGGTTTTACTCACGCATTTTTCTTATCCAAAAAATCAATTCACATTACATGGCATATCCATCTCATCCAAAATTTTGATTTTTATTAATATTAAATTTAACAATTTTTTTTATTTTTAATTAATATTTAAATTTAGCGTAGATTCAACTATGATTCTATTATATTTTTATTTGAGTTTTTAGTGGGTTGTATTTTTAGATTGAATAAAAATTTTATTTTTAATTATTATTTAAATTTAGGTTAGACTCAACTATGGTTCTAGTATATTTTTATTTGAGTTTTTAGTAGATTGAGTTTTTATTACGTGACGTGACTTTTACCGCCATGTTCTAATTTATTTTATTCAAATGTTAATATCAAAATTTGACCAAATTTTTTTTAATAGGAATATAAATAAACGATATGTATAAATGAATAAGTAGAAGAATTAATATAGTAATTAGTGTTGAGAATGACATGACTCTTTTTTATTACTAGTAGTGTCATTTTTTTGACATGTGTCAAAAAAAAATGACTAGAATTGTTTCATATCATTGGATAGACTTTTTTTGATAAGTTTTGTGATTCAAAATTAAAAGAGTAATGTACAAAAAGGTGAAAATATATGAAAGAACAATATAAGTAAATGCAAATTACATAGGGCTAATTTAGTAACTAGAGTAACTTATGTTAATTAATTTGATGGCAATATATGAAATATAAAAAAAAAATGTAGTCCAATATACTAACCAATAAGTTTAGTTAGTAGTACAAGATACTAAACCCAAAAATGCTAATAGTAGTAAACATTAATTTCTCTGTTGGTAATGATGTTTAATTTCTACTATTTTCCCGACTCACACTTTTCTTAAATAACTTTTTATTTGGTAAATATCTTATTAAATAACTTCGAAAAAGCCTCAAATATTTTCATACTGTCCTCAGTATTCAAGGATTTATCAGAGCATCCGTATCTGATTTCTCAAAACATATTTTTTCCTAAAATTTGATGATTATGGTATAAAAAGTGACATGCATCAGAAACCCTATAAATTCTCCAAATTTAATAAAACACAAAATTCACCTCCTCATATACGAGAAATGCATATGATTCCCTAAATTAATACTTTCTCCGTTTCTAAACAAATGTCTCATACGAAAATACGTACAATTTTGACCGATAATTTTTTCATATTTAGATTGACGGAAAAAATTATTTCAAAATTTAATCACGTAGTTTATGATTAGAACTATATGATGAAATTTTTAATTTTTTCATTTCGGTAATTTTGATATGAAAATTTTGATGGTAAAAGTTGCATTCGTATGGGGTATTTGTTTAGTGAGGGAGGGAGTATAATAGTAATAAACTATCATGGGGTTCACATTTTTGTGGTTGTAATATTGTTATGATTATTAAAATATAATAAAAAAATAAAAAAAATAATGTAGGGTTATAATAAGAAAATTAATAAGGAAGCTGAAATTTTGTGTAAATGTAAATGCTTTTTTAAAAGGTATAAAATGTGTTACTTTTGAGAAAATAATTATGGTAGCGGGTGCGTATGCTCTCAGCGTAATACAGCTTCAAAACTAACTAGCAAATAACAATGTCACGTTCCAATTTTTTTTGAAGTATTAAATCCTCCAAGGTTTAATACTTAATTACCTAGTCTAGCAAGGAAAATGAAGCTAACGTGGTACCTCCAATGGGTAAATTATGGAGTAAAAGAATATTTTGTTTGACTTGATAATTCAGTATATATACATATCCCTGGAAAATGGTATATTGAAAATTCAAAATTTCGTATGATGATGATCAGGCGATATATACGATGCATGAGTAAAACTGTGAAATAAGTTTGGTTAGTAGGTGTACTAATCTTATATTTTGTTTCATTTTCAAGTGAGAATTGTGAAATGTATGTGGTATTTTGCTAGTGAAGGTGCCCAACCATCAACTAACCTTTTCAACTTTCTTCATAGGTACGTAAGCAATTTATTAGATACACTGTATTAACAAACAGACTCCTATTCGAAATAGGAGCATCATTGATTAGTACATCTAAATATAAACTTTTAAAAATCCGAATTATGAAGTATGGTTGAATATTTGGTACATATAATGTAGCAACATGCAACATTAAAATTAAAAACAAAAAATAAAAAGAAATAGCATTATGTAACATATGTAGTAATATTATTTAACATATGTAATAATCTTTAAAATTATTTTAGAGTGTGAATTTTCGTTAATTAATTACTAATAGTATGTACATTTTCTTCATTTCCCTCCCGAATATATCTGTTGAATTGTTATAAAAATATAATTATCTGAAGTTAAATACTTATACATGTGAAATTGTTATAATGTCACTATTAGATATTTTTGAAAAGTAAACGTTGACTATTAATGAAGTTACTAATATAAAACATATGTGTTTTGGCGTCTCAACATTTCAAGGTTAAGGTTAAGTAGTACTATAAGTAAAAAAAAGATAACTATATTGTATTATATGAAAACTTAAAACAAATTTGTTACACAACCACACGTTCGGAAGTTATTCATCTCCTCCCTTTGTTTTTCGGTGCGTTTAAAATGTATAGAAAGTCTCGATTTTATAGCCAAGTATAGGCGACAATTTACCTTAGTGGACGCAAATTGCCCTAAGACTTTCGAGTATGTGGGTCATCATCATTAAATACTTTTATAATATTCTTCATTGATAGCCATAATATATGTATCCTCCTGATTCGTAAAATAATTTACATAGATCTTTGAGGCGTCGCATTTTGATGTTATATTCCAACATGTCAAAGTGTTGTTGTTGAAAGAGATTTTGTAAACAAATCTGCTAAATTGTTAGCTGAACAAATTTGTCGAACATCTATGCCACCATTTTTCTTAAGATCGTGTTCCCAATGTACATATGGCCGACCCATCGGGTGCGAGGTCTTCTTTATTTACTTAATGGGTCTTAAGGGGACTCCGATGAATAAAAATATGAGTTGCATTCAAACCACAACACCTCCGTGCCTTGTGAATTACCTTTTATTCTTATCGTGACGGTAACCCAGTTTGACATGTGATTGACATATTCACCGCCCAGTAGGTTGTACATGTGAACTCGATGTAGGATCCCTATTACATCTCATGGCCGGAACAAACACGACTTCTTCTAAAGCTAGAAGACTATTAGAAGACACCCGGAACCAAAGCATGTCATGAAAAAGGCACACTGGGCTAGCGTGCTTCGACCGTACCCGCCCTTCTCTATTTTGAGGGATCCCTCCTATTGAGGCTAGCAAGTGCCAGTTTCTCGGACTCGTAAGAGAAGGTTAAGAAACTTGTGATAAGGATGGTTACATTCCTATTGTTCCTGATCTATCCCATTTCTAGAGCTGGTTTATGATTCGCGCTAATGGTAGAGTGCATGTTGCAAATGACCAAAACGTTGTATGGTAAGCAAGATCACCATTTAAATAAGCGGGGCTTTCCCATATAGATATTTGTATGCGACATGGATCCCTTATCTTTGTCAAACCACAAAGAATGTTTTCCTGTTTTTTTTTTTTAAATTATAATAAAAAAAACATTTCTAACGCCGGAGTTGATTTCATATGCGCCATTTTTTTTGGGTGGCGATATCAACGGCGGCCGCTTTTCCTTACCTTATTCCCAATATGCTTGCCAACCATCAATCTTTGAATTCAATGAAAGAAGTTTTCAACAGGGGTTCCTTCATCAAAATAAAATAGAATTAATGGGGAAGCCTTTTTTTAAAAGGTCGGTCAACGGACTCATAATCTTGGAATACCCCTTGAAAATAGCTAAATGCCTATATATATTATAAGATGTTATTACGTAGTTTCGCGCAACTGAACTTCCAGTTCTTTTAAAATCTCAGTAGCAACTGAGTTTTATTGATATGGAATTTGAATAAAAAAAATGACTTTTAACTAAAAAGAACACAAGGCACTTGTTACGGAGTTTGACCTGAAATCCTAGTGTTACTCTCTGAAGCACTCATTCAGATAAACTATATTGAAAAGCTTATAAAGTAAAATTCGATACTTATAAAATATGTGACCCCGTTACTTGTTTATGTCTACTGCTCCTAACTCTTAACTTTTAACCATCAGGCACTAATCAAATAACATCACACATTTGATATACTCTCGCTAATGTTTCCGGTATTCTCTTTGATAAAATAATAATAATTCTGAATATTTAAAATTCTCAAAATGAAGGTTTGCGTTTATATATTCATGCTTACAAGATAGTATCTAAAACCATTAAACTGAGATAACTATATTTTCTTATTTAAAGAATTTTCAATCGTTTAGTTATCTCGATACTCGTTGCCTACTTTTCATGACCTGTATCCTTATAGAAATCTTTATTTAAACTTTTAGTCAAACCACGTTTAAATTAAATTAAATTATATCTTGGCCAATAGACACAATTATGTGTAAAGGTGTCTTTCGGATATGTTACAATACCTTTTAATTGCATTCGTCAGTTGCAAATGAAAATGAAACTAAATGATATTCGACCTGTTTAAGACATACTTGAAGATAAATCTTTTTTTTTTCTTTTTTTTTAAATCTTATTAAATTAAACAGGATCAACTGATTTCACACCTAATCCATTTAAGAAGACTAGTATTTAACTTGAAGATAAATCACTAGTATTCAAAACAATTAATATCAAGTAAAAATACTAGGTGTTAATTGCTAATATAAATTAGGGGTAATTCCTTATAAGTAACTCATATCAAATTATATTCCTTCTAGATATCTTGATAATTTCACATTTCCTCATAGGTACCACTTTTTAATTATTTAATTTATTTACTAAATTGTCATATAAACCAAAATATAATATACATATTTTATATTTATGTAAACCCAAAAAAAATAGTTTTAAATTACAACAAAATAAAAAAAACACAAAAAAATTATAAAAATGAAAAAAATCACAAAAAATATAAAAAAAAACAAAAAAAAAACAAAAAATTATAAAAAAATGAAAAAAATCACAAAAAAACATAAAAAAAAAAATAAAAAAAAATAATAAAAAATCACAAAAATAAAAAAAAAAAATCAAAAAAATCACAAAAAATCACAAAAAATTACAAAAAATATAAAAAAATATAAAAAATACCAAAAATCACAAAAAATTATTAAAAAATTCAAAAATCACAAAAAATTATAAAAATTATAAAAAATTTAAAAAATTACAAAAAATGAAAAAAAATCACAAAATTTTTAAAAAATTACAAAAAAAATATATAATTTTTTTTGTCAATATAACACTTTTTATACCGAAAAATAAAAAAATATAAAAAATCACAAAAAATTACAAAAAATCACAAAAATCACAAAAAATCACAAAATATTATAAAAAAATAACAAAAACCACAAAAAATTATAAAAATTATAAAAATTATAAAAAATGAAAAAAAATACAAAAAAAAAGAATTATAAAAAAAATGAAAAAATCATAAACTTTTTAAAAAATTACAAAAAATATATAATTTTTTTTGTCAATATAACACTTTTTATACCGAAAAGTGATTTTTTTTTATACAAAAAAATGGTTTTTCCATGATAAATGTGCCTTTTTTTAATCTGAATGAGCTGAAAGTGCATCTACTTCAGTCAAAAATACATATAATTCAGTCAAAAACATATATAGTTCAATAAAAGTGCATATAGTTCAGTCGAAAGTGTATATAGTTAGTCAAAAATGCATAAATTTGAGTCGAAATTGCATTCAATTCAGCTGAAAGTACATGTAGTTCCGTTGAAAGTGCATACAATTCAGTTTAGCTAAAAGTGCATCTGGTTCAGCTGAAAGTACATCTGGTTCAGCTTAAAGTGCATCTAATTTAGTGAAAAGTACATATAGTTAAGTCAAAAATGCATATAGTGTAGTCGAAAATGAATATAGTACAGTCGAAAGTGCATATAGTTCTGTTAAAAATGCATCTGATTCAACTAAAAGTGCATTTGGTACAACTGAAAGTGCATATGGTTCAGCTGAAAGTGCATATGGTTCAGCTGAAAGTGTATCTGGTTTAGCTGAAAGTGCATATGGTTCACACAAAAGTGCATCTAGTTCAATAAAAATGCATATCGTTCTGTAAAACCTGCATCTAGTTCAACTAAAAGTACATATGGTTCGGCTGAAAGTGCATATGGTTCAGCTAAAAGTGTATCTAGTTCAGCTGAAACTGCATATGGTTCAGACAAAAGTGCATCTAGTTCAATAAAAGTGCATATCGTTCTGTAAAACCTGCATCTGGTTCAACTAAAAGTGCATCTGTTTCAGTCGAAAGTGCATCTAGTACAGTCGAAAGTGCATAAAGTTCAATAAAAGTGATTTTTTTTATATAATTTTATGTGATTTTTTTTTTCATTTTTTATAATATTTTGTGATTTTTTTCATTTTTTATAATTTTTATAATTTTTTTAATAATATTTTGTGATTTTTTTTCATTTTTTTATAATATTTTGTGATTTTTTTTCATTTTTTATTATATTTTGTGATTTTTTTCATTTTTTATAATTTTTTTTAAATTTTGTGATTTTTTGTAATTTTTTCATTTTTTATAATTTTTTTGTGAATTTTTTTTAGTTTTTTTTTTATATTTTTATAATATTTTGTGATTTTTTTCATTTTTTATAATTTTTTTTGTGATTTTTTGTATTTTTTTGTGATTTTTTTTTTTATTTTTTGTGATTTTTTTAATAAAAATACATTTTTTTTTTTTATTTTTACAATTTTTTGTGATTTTTTTTCATTTATTTTGAGATTTTTTGCATTTTATATAATTTTATTTGTTTTTTTTTCCATTTTTTATGAAATATGTGTATGGCGTTTTGGTAAATAAAGTAAATAATTAAAAAGTGGTATCTATAGGGAATATGAAATTATGGAAGTACCTAGGAGGAATATAATTTTAAAAGTGATACCTATGAGACATTATTTGTATAAATTATATAATAACAATTAATAGGTCCTATAAAATAAGTCCTTACACCCCTTGATCAACTTTTTGTAGTAGTTGGCCAAACCAATGAATGGCCGTAACTCCAAGAAGTATATTCTATTCTAGCTTTGCTTCCAGAGAGAAAACTGAAGAGTATGCGCTTATGAATGACTTTGTAGATGCTATCTTTGAATAAGTACTCATAGTCATATCTTATAACTGATTATGATCATTCACAATACCATAATTCTGTCACGTAAAAGTGAGAGAGAGTTCACTAAATGAATATTTGTGTATTTATTTTGTGTTTATTATAAGGGTTTGTCTCACTAGGATTACGTTGATTTTTTTTAACGAGACACAATTCAATCCCGTCTCACTAATAATTGTCGAAATTAGCAAAGTGCATTTATTCATTACTTCTAACCATTATGCATTCTTTTGCCATTCAATTAGAGCTGCTTCCTACTAAATTTACCCTATCAAGGTTTGATTTTGATCAGACACTCTTCTATGATTAGTTCTTCAGCTACTATATTGACCAACTTGTACTTTTTTTCCCTTGATCAATGTTTTTTTCCACGTATTTTTTTGCATAATTTAACGAGTCACAAGTTTAGTAGTCTGTTTGTATGCGCACTTTTGGCGTATAACGTTTCGACCATTATCATCCGACAACACTACTTTCTTCCTAAGTAATGAATTTTATCTCTTTCTTGAATTATATTTGATTATGTGTTAGCATATGCGAATAAACAACTTCATAAATACGAATAGCTCAACACATTTAATTGAGAGTGTTGTGGCCTTTGTGGGTTATTATTTTAACGTTTGGTTCATACTCTAAGATATCATTACTCTGTACATCCTTGAGGGGTGAACGTTGGTGTAATGGTAAAGTTGTTGGCAAACATGTTCGAGTCGTTGAAGCAGTTTATTGCAGAAATTCAAACTAATCTATCTACAATAGGCTCAAAGTGGTCTGATCAATTGTTGGACCAACATATAGCGAGAGCTTTTGCACCAGATTTAATATAAAAAATAACATTTCCTATTTAATTATCCTCTACGAAAATGATATTTTCATAATTTAGTCAGTTAAAATTATACGTATTTTCTTAGAGTACAATTAAATGTGAACTTGATGAGTAGGAACAAAATGTCAAATTACATCTTAAAAAAAATAATATTTTCTATTTAATTATCATGTGCGAAAATAAATTTCAAAATCTAATTGGTTAAAATTACACGTATTTTGCTAAAATACAATTAAATGTGAACACAATGAGTAGCAACACAATATCAAATTACATCTTAAAATATATGACATTTCCTATCTAAATAAGTAAATATTCTCTACGAGAAGAAAAGGAATTTTCAAAATCCAATCGGTTAAAATTATTGAAATCTTGCTAAAGTACGATTAAATGCGAGCGCGACGAGTAACAACATAATATCAAATTACATCTTAATAATATTTACTATCTAAATATCCTCTACGAAAATGAAATATCTTCAAAATCTAATCGGTTAAAATTACACGTATTTGGCTAGATTACAATTAGTAACAAATTACATCTTTATAAAAATAATAACATGAACAAAATGTGAAAATTGATCTTAAAAAAAGGGAGATAAAATGGGTAGGAAGGAAGGAAGGGGTGGTGCCTCGGAATATGTGACCGTTAAAGTAAAACAATTTCAAAAACCCGCGAGTAGCTTCCACGTCACTAACCCTCGCGCGTGCACACACTTTCTATCTCTATATGTTTGTAGTAGTAGTACACTTCTTTGTCATCTTTCCATTTCAATCTCACTCTCTCTCTAAAACCCTAGCTCCAGATCACAAACACACATTTATCTATATCTATATCTATATCTATCTATCTATCTATATATATATATAATATGTATATTTATTAAGGCTGTTTTTGCGGGTTTGATTAACCATTCTCATATTCTGTAAGTACACTTCTTCTTTTTTATCTTACCATTCTCATATCTATTAATTAAACACATATTTATATATCTCTTAATCTCTTACTGTAAATAAGTATAAATTAAGGTTGTTTTGCGGGTTTTATTAATTTAGCAGATATTCTGTTTAAGTACATATCTTTGTTATCTTTCCATTCTCATATCTTTAAATTAAACACATTTATTTATTTATAATATATCTATAATCTATTAATCTGTATATTTTATTAAGGTTGTTTTTTTGGGTTTGATTAAACATATATATTCTGTAAGTACACATCTTTTTCATCTTTACATTCTCATATCTATAAATTAAATTAAACACATATTTTTCAGAGCATTTCTCCCAATCTCTCTCTAATCTGTATATTTATTAAGGTTGTTTTTGCGGGCTTGATTAATGGGAGAATCATTGATTAGTACATAAAAACATACTTAATTTTCAAAAACCCGGATTCTCAAGTCTTGTTTAAGATTTGGTGCATATAATGTAGCATCAGAGTTAAAAAGAAGTAGCATTATGTAGCATGAGTACTAATCTTTAAAACTAATTTATAGTGTTTTTTTTTTTTTTAATTAAGTACCAATAGTATGTATATTTTCATCATTTTCCCTATGTAGATATAGGTATGGGGTGTGGGCAGTCGAAGATAGAGAACGAAGAGTCGGTGTCGAGATGTAGAGAGAGGAGGAACTTCATGAAGGACGCCGTCGCAGCGAGGAACGCCTTCGCATCGGGGCATTCGGGGTACGCCATGGCCATGAAGAACACGGGCGCGGCGTTGAGCGATTACGCCCAGGGAGAGTCTCATCATCCCGATCCTCACCACCACCACCACCAAGGTCTTTCTCTCTTTTCCCTCTCTCTAGTATATTCTGATTAGTTTCAGGGCTTTATCTATGGGGAATTGCGGGGGGGGGGGGGGGGGGGGGACGCTATTTTTTTAGATTTTGATCAAAACAATTACCTTTTCATCATTTTTTTTTATCAAAATGGAGGGGGGAGTGTAAAAATAGGGGGGCCGAACGCTATTTTGTTAAGATTTTGATCCAAAAAATTACCTTTCCATAATTTTTTATCAACATAGGGGGTCGTGGCCCCCAACTGCCCCCACCTAGTTCTTTCCCTATAGGTAACTAGGTGGGAATAGGGAAGGAACTAGGTGGGGGGACAGTCGAGGGTCGCGCCCCCTCCCTATTTTGATAAAAAAAAATGATGAGAAAGTAATTTTTTTTATATATATTTTGATCAAATTTTCAAAAATCAGCGCCCCTTATTCCGGACAAAAAACTCATGCAGGTTATACAGGATATATCGAATATCAGGCCTTCTCATTTAATATTCCTGGTGTGACTTTATACAAATACTATTTGACACACGCAGAGACCGAGGTCCATTGGTCTACCTCTATATACATTGATCAAACAGCCCTCAGTGACTCTCTGCATTAGTTTGTGTCATATGTGGTCTGTGTAGTTTCTTTATAAGGGGATTGGAGCATTGCATACTAAGAGAAACCCGACTTTTTACCATGTATTTTTAACAATAAATATCAATTTTAGTCTTTCAGCACCCTTCATAATAACAAAAAAGGAAATCATATGGGGAGCCATTCAGTCTGCATATGCTTATAGAGTTGAACTGTGTGGGAGCTGTTTTAATTTCGGTGATAATAGTCCTTGCTTTTTACAATTCTTTTTATATCTATTAAGGTTGTTTTTGCAGGTTTGATTCAGTTTTTTTCCCGTACTGTTTCCTGTTTTCGTAACATACCATCATTAAAGATACTGTTTATGTAAAGATTGATGTTATATTGATATGCATAAACAAGAAGTATTTTGGGAGTATATGTTTGGGTTTTGAAGAAAATGCCAATTCCAGGTCTCATAGTCATGGTGGAATTTTCTGGCAGACGCGTTCTTTTCTTATTTTGTAAGCTTTTCTATGTTTGCTCCTCTTGGTATCTATATCCTGTATGTTTTCATATGTTTAATGCATATATTAGAATTACAAACATGGATGACTCAGTTAGAGGGTTTTTTTATTTATTTCTTTGGATGCTTGCTAAGACGGTTGGAAGTCTCAAATCTTAATTGTTCCTAGTTGGGTTTGTTGCAAGGGGAAGACTCTCTTTTTTAAATACAAGTCGCATCATTTGATTCGAACTTCATAATGGAATGGCAAGTGACATGAGTTTTTAAGAGCGTTGTTAGAAGTAAAGTGAGCACAAAAGTGGAGCTAGTTGGACAAAGGGGAAAATCTTTATCACAATTACAATGAAAAAGTAAACAGTGAAAAACCATTTTATTACATTACAACTCATTTCTTCGTACCGAAGAAGCCCTTGGAGTGACTGTAACTTTTTCCACGCTTGTTTATCTTTACATATGATATATTACTCTATTTCCTTGAAGAAATAACCCCCCTTCCCCTACGAAAACAAAACTCATATAGGGTATAAAAATGTATATAGAATATCGGCCCCTCCCATTTAATATTCCTGGTTCTGTCATTGTGACGGTACACAGATACTATCTGACACACGCATAGACTGAGGTCCACTGGTCTACCTTGATATACATTGATCAACTCTCTGCATTAGTGTGTGCCATAAATGGTCCATTTAGTTTCTTTATAAGGGGACTGGAGCATCGCTTATATTGCAAATCCGACTTTTTACCGTGTATTTTTAACAATATATAACAAATTTAGTCTTTCAGCACCCTTCGTAATAACAAAATAAAAAAAGATCATATGGGGAGCCATGCAGTATGCATATGCTTATAGAGTTTAAATATGTGGGAGCCATTTTAATTTCTGTGACAATAGCCCTCTCTTATTACAATTATTTTATATCTATTAAGGTTGTTTTTGCTGGATTGATTCAGTTTTTTTTCCCGTACTGTTTCTTGTTTTCCTAACATACCGTCATTAAGGATACTGTATATGTAAAGATTGATGATATATTGATATGCATAATAAATAAGAAGGATTTTGGGAGTATGTGTTTTGGTTTTGAAGAAAATGTCAATTCCATGTCTCATAGTCATGGTGGAATTTTCTGGCTGACGCGTTCTTTTCTTAATTTGTAGGCTTCTTTAATGTTTGCTCCTCTTTGTATCTATACTCTGTATGTTTTCATATGTTTAATGCATATATTGGAATTACAAACATGGATGGCTCAGTCAGAGGTTTTTATTTATTTATTTATTTGGATGCTAGCTAAGACGGTTGGAAGTCCCAAATCCTAATTATTTCAATGTTTATCACAATAACCATGAAAAGTAAACAGTGAAAAACATTTTATTACATTACAACCTATATCTTCGTACTGAAGAATTCCTTGGAACGACTAGCATTTTCCACGTTTGTTTAGCTCATATGATATTACTCTATTTTCTCAAGGAAATTTGGTTTTAAACTAAGGTGGTTTTGTTTTTAAACCTAATTTCTCAGTGAGCAGCTCTACTCCACTGCCACCTATGATGGAGACTACTCTCCCTCCACCTCCTCCGCCACTGCCTTCATTCTCCCCGGTAACTCCCCTCCAGCGTTCTGTCACTATGCCAGAGTTTTCTGTAACAAAAAACATGAAAAAGATGAAAAGTGTCGCCATTGCCGAGGATGAGGAGGATGAGGAAAGTGATGATGTCAACGATGACTTGGATTTGCGTAAAAACCGGAAAAACAACGCTAATGGTCCGTCTCAGTCTAAATACTCTATGCAGACTCCAGAGCCTCCGCCACCTCCTGAGCTTAAAGGAATGGCTTGGGATTACTTTTTTACGGCTGATAACATGGAAAGAAATGAAGAAAACGAAGAAAACGAAGAAGACGAATATGAGACGTTCCAGAAGGTTGAGGAGGTTGAGCCAAAGACACCCGAGAGGATACCGGAGATGATAGATACAGAGGATGATGTGACACCTATTACGATGGAGAAGCAGTTTCTTCACTCCAAGACTGCACCTCCGGATATCAGGAGAGAAATGGGGAAAGATGGTGGTAAGATTGGGCCTAGTGTGAATTTATTAAAGACTTTGGGGGATATAGATGATCATTTCTTGAAAGCATCTGAAGCTGCACAAGAGGTTTCCAAGTTGCTTGAAGCTACTCGAATGCATTACCATTCTAACTTTGCTGATAACAGAGGTGATTGAATCTATTTTGAATCATATATTCATATCTCTTGTTTTATTTTTAATAACTGTACTCAGTTGGCTGGTACCGCGGTTGTGTTATGTCAGATTTAACGTCTAGCGTCGCCAAACTTCATAATTAACTATTTGCTTTTGTGCTTGTGGGGGATTTTAAAATGCAGCATTTGTGGCTGCAGTTTTTTTTCTTCAATGTTACTCTGTATCAATTTTTTCTTTGAGTAATAAGTAAGCTTAATAAGTAACCTGAAAGTAGCTTCTTAAGTTAGTACACAATTGGTGAAATATAGAAACATCTTTTTATTGTAAATATCTGGTCACGTACCTTAATTATTTTGTCCATCTTTTCTTTTGAGTATACTACTGGGGTCAACAGGCCGCCAGAATCAAACATTTCTGCCTGTGTCCATCAAACTGCAAATGCATTATCCCTAAAGAAACTGACTTGAGTATTTTTATACTACTTAAGCTTAGTTATCAAAATGTAGTTGGAGGTCCTGGATGACGTTTTATGTTTCTTTTTTCCATTCAATATCTTTGAATAAAGGTTAATCATGGTCTGGTTGTGATTGGTTCAAAAATAGGAAGATAATTAGAGCATTGGTCCTTCACATTGTCAGTAGAACAAAAGGTTTCATGTATGCTGTTTATCCCTTGCTGGATTCAATAAGAACTTAAAATAAATAGGAATCTAGAGGCTTATGAGTCTTTTTTGCTCTTTTTTATCTTTTCATATGCTATCCTTCAATGTTCAGTCTATTCTGTATACGGTTCTTTTACACCTTTTTTTTTATCTTGGAATATAATATCCTCTAATCTTTGGGCTAGGACTGTATATGGTTCTCTTTCACTTCCTTTTGTCTTGTAGTACGCTACCCTTTAGTGTTGAGGCTTGAGTTGAGGAAGATTATATGTTATTTTTCTTCTTGATAACTTTAGTAGCAGTGAATTGATTGCTACCGTTGTTGACTAACTTTTTTTTACCATCTATTTTGTCTTGTAGGACATATAGACCATGCTGCAAGGGTTATGCAAGTTATTACATGGAACAGATCATTTAGAGGTGCACCAGGGAATGAGGATCAAAAAAATGATTTTGATGCAGAGGAGGAGTATGAGACCCATGCTACAGTTCTGGATAAATTACTTGCATGGGAGAAGAAGCTATACGAGGAAGTGAAGGTGCGTTCTCTCAGGTTGTTGTTTATAAGTTGCTGCATTTCATTACCATTGGGAGTGTTGTGCTTGGTCTGTCCCGCCTTGTGTAGTAAATCTCTTCTAGGTTTAAGTTACTTTAACAAATATAAGCTCAGACTGATAAATAATAAATCAATAGCTTAGGAAAAGCTTAGAGTTACTGGTTAATGTTTCTATCACAAGTTTTATGCTTTCTTTCTTTCTTCTTCTTCTTTTTCCGTTCTGATTTTTTCTTTGGAAGATAGTTGTAATATTTACCTCTCCTGCAACACCGTAAGCATGAGAGCTATGGTTTCGTCATATGATCTTAGCTTTTGTGACTGTTATCAGTTTTTAAGGTTAGATTTTTTATATTTGTTTTATTCAATAGGCAGGTGAACACATTAAGCTTGAGTATCAGAGAAAGGTTGCTGTGCTGAGCAAGTTGAAAAAACGTAGTGCTAGCTTTGAATCAGTGGAGAAAACAAAGGCAGCTGTAACACATCTGCACACTAAGTACATAGTTGATATGCAGTCCCTTGATTCTACAGTTGCCGAAGTGAATCATATACGCGATGATCAGCTGTATCCAAAACTTGTCGCTCTTGCTAATGGGTAAATTCACACCTATTTGTTTTCTCCCGAAACATCTCTTGCTTTGGCATATCTGTTCGTGTATGTTGTTGAGATAGTAATAGCGCTTAATATTGCTTCTCACCATAGGAGAGTTTAAGCTTTTAGATGAGATGGCAATCCTATAATTTAACACGTCTTAGGTATAATATTGCCTTTTCTGGCAAATTTATGTGGAAAAATTGTTTTACTACATCTATTTATGTGCCTTTTCTTTTTCTTTTGGTAATTTGTGGTTTTATTTTATTTGTTTGTTGAAGTCTTGCAGTATGTGATTACTCAATGATATTAATGGCAATAGTAGGGTAGTTAAAAAAATTAATTTCCCGTCTCAGATTCTTCTGCTATTTAATGCTAGAGGAACCTCACCATTAACAGGAGACAACTCTTGAAAAATCAAGTAGTAACTAATTATTATCTTTGTTTAACTTTTTAGTTGTATTTGATTTTATATTAGTAAACTATCACAAAGATGAAAATGGATTGCACTTTAAGTTAATCGCGCCATATATTGGTAGCAGCCAGTTATAGTCATCAAGTTAAGTATCTTTGCATAAGCCATAAAGAATGATAATTCAAAGAGAATGGAAATCCATATTAGTGAAGTTAAGATCTGGACTTCAAAAGGCAAAGTAGGAATTGTTCATTTACCAAAAATTCTCCTCTTTTCTTCCCTTTTTTTGCTTTTACTTTTGTATTTGGTTTTTGTACGCTTGTGGGGAAGCGGAGGGTGGAGCCTATTTTGTCACCTTACCATCTTATAGCAATTTTCGGCTGTTTTGGTTATTTGTTACAAGTTACAACTAACTTTAACAGTTTAATTCTTTTTTTTTTTTTGGCGGGTGTACTTTTGTAGTATTGTCACGTTACCTCACCACTAGAGACTAGAGAGAGTATATTAGACATAATTGTTTTACCACCTTCAGATACTTCTACAAACACTAATGAGTCAGCTGCGTAATTACAGAATGTCGCAGATGTGGGAGTCTCTCTGCATACACCACGACAACCAATTGTCAATAGTAACAGATTTCAAATTTCTAGAAATATCAGGAACTCCAATAGAAACCACAAAGCACCACCATGATCGAACAGTTCAGCTCTTCAATGTTATCCAAGAATGGCAATCACAATTTGAAAAACTCGTCACTAACCAAAAACAGTACCTACGAGCTCTTAACAGCTGGTTGAAACTGAATCTCATTCCTATCGAAAGCAGCTTGAGAGAGAAAGTCTCGTCCCCGCCCAGGACCCAAACCCCCCCAATCCAACTTCTCCTGCACACTTGGCATGATTACCTCGAAAAACTCCCTGATGAGCTGGCAAAAAGCGCGATTGTGTCCTTTGGCGCGGTGATAAAAACCATTATTCTCCATCAAGAAGATGAGATGAAGCTGAAAGAGAAATGTGAGGAAACTAAAAAAGAATATTTCCGAAAGAGCCAGGCTTTTGACGATTGGTATCAGAAGTACATGCAAAAGAGAACGCCAAGTGACGAAACTGATACTAATGAAGGAACGAACCCTCAGGTTTCCGAGAGACAGTTTCTGGTGGAGAGCTTGAAGAAGAGGTTAGATGATGAAACGGAAGCTCACCAGAAACATTGCGCTCAGGTGCGAGATAAATCATTACAAAGCCTTAAAATTAGGTTACCCGAGCTGTTTAGGGCTATGTCAGAGTATTCACATGCCTGTGTTGATGCTTATCAAAAGTTGAGGGCGGTGACTCAGTCACAGAATGTGAATGGTAATCTTCATGCTTCATGAGAACGTGTTAGTTGTTCTTTTGTTAGGCATTGTCAATTAACTTAAGAGTAAGACCTTAGTATAGTTTAGAGTTTTTTGTGGCAACCATTTTAATGATGTGTAATCTTATGAATGTTTTGTTTGAAGACCCGGAACGATGGTGTAGTTTATGTACAATGTTCCTATTCTAATTTGCTAGTGTTTTTTATGTATAAAATGATCTTTCAAGTCTTGATTCAGTTGGCTGAAAAAGTTCTTTTTTAATTTTGCCAATAATTAATTTACTTTAGCACAACACACCTTCCCGCTTTTACCCTGGTGCCATAACACTGAAAAATTGACGGAAATTTTCATGCACACTTTTAAGCAAGATAAAGATTCCTTCCAGTTCATACAGATTTCTAGCCATATTGCGTTGTTTATGAATAGAGGTTGTTTGGCGGTTCAACTATCACCTTTGTTCAATTTGAGTACATTTATTGAAACTGGACACTTTTAGTTTAGGTAAGGTGGTAGGAGCTTAGTGCAAATGTGTATATCTCGAAAATAAACAGCTGATTACTAGGTTATGTATGGATTTTGGATCTTTCCTTTAGAAATCGGATAAATACTAATGAGAATAGGGAAGACAAAGGGTTGAGGGGGGATTTTATTTCCAACAATAGAGTTTGGAGATGCAAAATATATTCTCGACAAATTTTAAAATAGATCTTGTACGCTTAGAGCAGCCACATCTCGCTTTGTATGATGCTATTCATATTTAACAAAAAAAATCTCAATTTGTTAATTTTAACTATCCAGTTTAGCTATGTCAATTTTATCTGCCTCTCTACTCTTCTAGGGTTTCTTGTTAAAAAATGACTAATTTTCTTTTAACAAGCAAAGGTGAAGGGGTGAGCAAAAGTGATTGGTACCCGAGTATACCACGCTCATCAATATGCTTCGAATCTTGGCACCTGCGAAGCAGGTTTACCTTCAAAGTAGGGTTTCTGATTATAAAAAAAAAAAAGCAAAAGAGAATGGGAAAGTAAAAGGGATGGGTCCATAAAAATTATTATATTTTGATAACGGCGAGCCTCTTTTGCTAGAAAAAATATAACTATATCAAGGATAGCTTATTAAGTACTTTAGTTTTAGCTAGTTCTGAACTACTCTATCCGTTCCTATTTAATTGTCAATTACGAAAATACGTGCAATTTTGATCGGCCAAGAACTTGTATCAAAATTGTCGGAATGAAAATTTTCAAAAGTTGATCATATAGTTCAAATATTAAATTTTATGATTAGATTTAAAAAAAATTCATTTGGACAATTTTGATACAAGTTATAAATCGGTCAAAATTACACGTATTTTCGTAATAAATAATTAAATGGGAACGGAGAGAGTAGTCTGCTGAGTAAACATTTTAGGCTAAACTAAATATATTTTAACTATAATTGTTATATATACAGCCAAATGTAGCTGATCTTAGAAAAAAAAACATGTGTACTATCACATCCTAGCTTTTGCAATTTAGTAACAAAACTCAGTTAGTACCCTATCAATTTATACAGCCAATTTTGTTGCTATTCTATTTCTAAATGAAAAAAAAATCGTTTAGTACCCTATCATATTAACTATTTCGAATTTGGTAACTGACCTACAACTGTTAAATGTATCAATTTATAATGTTATGCTGGAATGGTGCAAAATGCAAGAATATAAGTGACGTTTTACAATGGTATGGATCGAAAATAGCTTGGTCGTATATATCCTTACCGTTGGATGAAGGTGGACTTGGTGTTAAAAAAGTTAAGGAATGGAATAGAACATTTTTGGGGGAAATAATTTGGGCGATCGTTAACCCAAGAACAACACTATTTGGAAGAAATGGGTAGTCCGCATAAAATTTTGCAACTTTGAGAAATTTTTAAAAGACCGCTACAACATCATGGGTGATTCGGTAATTACATGGGTGGCTGACCCATTAATTGGGTATACGGTCTGTTCCGGGTGGAATGCTATAATGTTTAAAAAACTTTTTGATCCTTGGTCCCTATTGTTTGGAAAGACTAACTTTTTGATCCTTGGTCCCTATTGTTTGGAATCATAAGTCTTTCCAAAATGTTTTTTTGGCTAGTTTCTGTTGGAAAACCGAAACGGTTTTAGGAAGTCAATGCAATTTATTTGTGTAACTTGCAATGTTAATTGCCCCCCATTTATGGCATTATTGACATGTAACTCTTCATATGTTTTTTGGTAAAAAACATGCATATATCTATCATTTTTCAAGATAAGAAAATAAAGATAAACATACATGGCATATACACACATTCACACACATACACATGCATACATATAGAGAGAGATTACCGCACCACCAACGGCCCGACCGTGACTCGGTGCCGTTTCCGCCGAGTCACATGTGATAGACATTGTACTTTGGGAACGAAGTGCCACATGTAGCCAGAAGCAGAGGTGGCGGGTCAAATATCGTTTAAGGAAAACTGCTTGCAGTTACCTCGTCTCGGACTTTAGTCCATTTCGGTATCATTTACATTATTTTACGTTAATTCTTGTAATTGATATTTATATATTTGAGAAAACCATTTTCTGTTTATTTGTCCATTTCTTTTCCGTAGAAATTATTGTATTTATTTACAACGTACCCAACAATCTTAAACGATATTTTTTTTTTAATGTTTTGTACGTTAATACAATAATTTTGGTGTTCGGATAAATAGAAAATTATTTCCGTTTCGAAAACAATTCATTGGAAAATCATTTTTTAACAAACATTGGTTTTAAGAAATTGATTTTTTCATTTGAATTGTTAAAAGCGTTTTTCGTTTGGTTTTACCTTTTTTTTTGGGTTTTGTGAAAATCCTTATTTTCGGTTTTAAACCGTCTCGTTTGAGTTTTGTGTAATATGTGTGCATGCTTCTTATGTATTTTGTGTATATTTATGTAGAAGTATGCTTAGATATATTTTATGTTAAATATATGTCTTGAGATTTGCATGTTTTTCGGTGATTGGATATGAGGCCCAGGAATGTTCCTTGCATAAATTGTTACTACATATTGATTTGCTATTTCCAGAAACATTTATGCAGTATGTTAACTTGTTTGATTTATGCACAACTTGGTTTTGATAATTAAACCAATTTCCAGAAACATTTTTACAGTAGCTCTCGTAATGCTTTTATCTTGTGACAACAACCTATATTCTTTTTTAAATATTTCATGAATTCCACTTCTTATACATGTGTTGACGTGGGGCGTACTAATTTTCATGAGTAAATTTTCGGCTTTGTAACTTATAAATGACCTGGCTGTTATTTATGCCTATGGTGTAACGGATATGTTTATGTTTTAATTTATCGTGAACCACAAGAGTAAGGTTGGTTGATAGAGGATCAACTTTAGTAAGGTTTTGTGAATTATAATAATTTAGTTTTTGGAATTCCTAATACCATTACTTTGTTAATACTACTGGAAATATTTGGTGTTAATGTTTGTACATTGGTTGCGGTTACGGCTGCTTTGCTACTGCCTTAATTGAAGTTGCCTGCACTTTTAGTTACACCCATGTGTCTACAGTAATATACTTTACCGTATATGAATTTTTTACAACTTGGTCAGGGAGATTTAAGAGTTTAATTTTTGATAGACTTTATTAATGGTGTTTAAAATAAATAAATTAGTAATTGGGTTTCAGTTACTATAATAACATTATTGGTGTAACAGTTTGTTTTTATGGTGCATCGTGCATGTAAGGCATTTGTTGGAGTAAACAATATTATTGGGGATATTGTTATTCGATGTGTGACTGTTATTTTATTATCTCGTAAATGGTCATGTTAATCAATTAGTTGTTTGTGCTAATTATATTTTCTAGAGTTCTAGAATTTTTATTTATGAGAAATAATTTGGTTAGAGACTAAATTAATTATATTGTTAGTGGATTTATACATGTTTATTATTTTCATGTTAATAAAGTACTAACAATTTCCAATGAGTATTTGTGTAGACATGAATCTCTACCATGTAATTGGAAGATTGTTGATTATTCGAAACAGTTCTAGTAAAAGCCATTAAATTGGGGATTATGACAGAACTGGTTTCGAAATAGTTCTTGTAAAACAATTTTCTGATTTTTCGGAATTTGGGGCTTACGACAGAACTGGTTCAAATTCTGAGATTATTCTTTGTAAAATCAGATTTATCTGGTGTTTACAGTTGAATAAATCTTTCAGAATTTGATAATCTTTTTCGGGAAAGAACTAGAATACTCTTGCAAAATCAGTTTCTTGAAACCATGCGTGGTTATAGAAATTTGGTGTTTGCGAATGAGGAGTTTTAGTTTCATTTTTCAAAATTAGATTGTGCGTGTTTGTTATTTGAGATAACAAACAGTTTCCTACGGGAAATGTCCGGAACACAATGGGTGCTGAAACTGACCAGAACATTGTGGGTGCCGGTGTAACTCCTATTAATTTTGCATGAGTGCATATTAATGACGGAGGTTACAAATTCGAAATCACCATTATTGAAGACACTAATGTGGTGAGATAATGGGTGATATCCTTATTAATTGTGATTTATTGCAATTTAATTTGGAGGGTTACAAAATTTGTAACGGTGATCATTAATGAGATTAATGACGATTATTTATAACTTCTTATTAATTGTGATCAATCACAATTTAATTTGGATAGTTATAAATTATTGTAACGACAGTCGTTGTTGGCATTTATGGAAAGCTTTATTAGCTACCTATGAATTGCATTGACGAGTCGGTTACATATTTGGATGAAAGGTTATTTAATAACAAACTTTGTTCATCCAAGAGCAAATAATTTGATGATTAAACAAATTATTATTTGTTGAAATATTATCTTATTAATTTGCTGAAAGAACATTTAATAATTTGTTGAAATTAACATCTTATTTATTTGTTGGAAAAACATTTAATAATTTATTGAAATTAACATCTTATTAATTTTTTAGTAAAATATATTGTGAATATGTTGAGCTTGCTATTATTGAGAATAATAATTTAGTAATATTATATTACTATTATTGGGGGAGAACCCCGAGGGTCCCACAAATATGGGGGTAACCCGTCGATCATGTAGATCGAGAATCTAAACGTACCCAAAAGCGCCTACGGGCGAGTGGGAGAAAACCTAATGGTTCAGTGGTATGGACTTAAAACGTCTTAAATAAACGATATCGTTTCATTTACCACATTGAAATCGATTAAGTTTCTCTATAACAGTGTGCATGTTCTGAGTGAGGACAAAGGGAATGCACGAACTGTGGGGGCGTTAATGTGTGGAAACATTTTAAACGTTTGGACATCCACTAACAAGTGCAAGCATACATATCTGAATCATGACTAGTGGTTTTGAAACCTAAAGGGCAGTAGCCTTTCGATAGCCAAAACACTAGGATCAAATTGTGATAAGCTTGCTTGTTTGTGGCAATACATGAGTGACTATTTGTTCAAAATGAGCATTTTAGTCGATACTCTTGTGGTCAATAATGACATGTTGAATTATTCAACCAAGTCACTGATTTGACATGATATAGTAGGTGATGAAAATATAAAAGCTTAAATGTTTTATTTTTCTAAATCTATTATTTAAATTGAAACACAAATATGAGTTTGTGTTTGAAGCAATGTATTGCTAAGTCTTCAGTTCGAAGTTTTCGAACGGAGTACATAACCAAATGGTTCGATGCATTTGAGATGAGTGCATAAAAGATATTTCCTCAATTTATTGATGGATATATATTAAACACTGATACGTCTACTTGATGAGAAGTAAAGATAAATCAGTCGAGATATTCATTCAAGTAAGAATGAATGCGTGAATTCTATTGTTGAGGATTAATGCTTGTCAGAAAACATGTTTAATCATGGGTGTTCTGTTTTGTTAATCTACCAATTTTAATCCAATGATTAAGTGTTAATCATTAAATGATAGACTATTTTTGGAAGTGTTAGATATTGTCTAACTAGTTCTGAAATGGTATATTCACATATACATGATCAGTGTGATTGAAATGGTGAACATGAGACACCGTTCGCACAATTGTATGGTTGGAATGTCATGTTGATAAGTTCAGGATTAAACTCTGAATTTGTGCGGGAAGTGAGCTTTCCGCAAGGTATGTGTTGAACAAACTACCGCTTAGGAAGTTGGACCAAACAGTTAGAACTATAGAAGGCATGGTGCCTGACTATAAGTTCGTGAAAGTTTGGTGCTACCTAAGAAAGATCTCAATCTTATTCCTTGAAGGACTTGGATAGGATCAAAAATGGTAGAATGTGTGTTCATCAGATAAGCACAAAATATAGTGCTGATCGGTTTCTAGTGCATAAGTCAGATGACTTTAAGGTGCATATAGAGTTCTATGTCCGAGAAGCATATTTTCTAAAAGAGAAGCTTTCCCGCAAAACCTCTAACGCCTGGCGAGTGTGATCAATACGTTGAGTGTTCAAAGGATTACGCTACCCAAGACAAGTGAACACTCAAACGGTGCTGGAAAAATGGGGAAAGTGAATCTTGTAAGGAAGATGAAGTGACTCGGCATGGTAAAAGGGTAAGGAATGAAACTTCCTTTGTCCCTTGACCTTCATGAGTGAAGGTGAATCGACGACATTGAAATAATCAATGTTTTCCATATAATGTGTAGATGGGAAGATGCCATCAACAATGAGGTTGATAGGCACGTGAGAAATAAAGTCAATTACTTTAAGTAAACTGACGGTTTTGATAATTTTAATGTCTATACTCTAATCTCTATAAAAGGGAAACATGTGTTTTATAAATGGAGATCTAGAGAATTAGGAACAAACCATTGGGTCGTGGTTCCGTGTAAAGTAAGCTAAGGTGCTAAAACTTGTTAAGTCGTTATATGGACTAAAACAAACACCTAACTTATCATAGGTAGTCTCTTGTGCGTCAAGAACTATACTAGACCAATTATAGCCAACTCAGTGAGCAGACTCAGTAGGTTTGCCAATGAGGCTTCTCAGATACATGAGGTATACTGCCAATCATGAACTGCATTATACGAGATGTCCAAAATGTTTGGAGGGTATTTAGATACCAAGTGTATCTCGAACTTTAACAGTACAAGGTCCATTAGTGGATATGTTTGTACTTAAAGAGGTTGCAGTCTTATGGAGGTCTGTAAAATAGACCTGCATAGTTGGAAAAACTGTAGAGTTAGAATTCATAACGTTGAATCAAGCTACAGAAGAGGCAGATTGGCTGAGAAGTCTTGGAAGGTATTCCAAGTGGTCAAAATCTGTTCTCGCAATAAACATGTACTGCTGCAGTCAGTCAGTTATTAAACGGGATCAGAATAATTTGTATAATGGAAAGTCCCGACAAAGTCATGACATATTCGTCGGAGACACAAATCCGTAAGAGGAATTGCTAGCAAAAATTGTGGTATCCCTAGACTTTGCAAGGTCTAAGGATAATAATGCGGATCCATATACAAAATTCTTGACTCGTGGAGGAGTTGGAGCATCATCGAGGGAAATGGGGTTTGAAGCCCAATAAATTGGAAACCTTCGCATAGGTAACCCAACCTGAACTGGAAACTTCAGTCTCGGGTTCAATGGGAAACTGAATTGTGCGGGTAACCAAACAAAGCATTCGAGAACATAAGTTCTCAGCCCATTTCTATGATGAAAGAGTGATAGACCTGTATCATTTTAAGGGTGAGCATGAGGCTCTTAATGAATCAAGTATCTCGAAGGTCGAGTGGGGTGAGTCAGGACACCCTTGACTTGAAAATCACCTATAACGAGTGTGTATGGCCGATACTATGTGATGATCTAGGGCTAAATCACTAGAGCACTCGGTTGAATTTGCCAAGGCAGTCCAGGGCCAAATATGGACAACAACCAAAGGGCTTAGTAAGTGGTGTAGAGATGACATTGTGTGAGTATTACCTTGGTATGCACAAACGCTAAAGGGTTCAAGGCTTTAAGGCTAACCAATAGTAGCATATCAGATTTTACATCACTATGGCAGGTTCAAGGCGCGCGCTACCTGTCCTTATGCAGTGAATTCTCGTGGTTCTCTCGATTGCATTTAGGATGCACGTTGCATGTCAGTTGATTGCATTCATGTGGGGGATTGTTGGAAAACCGAAACGGTTTTAGGAAGTGAATGCAATTTATTTGTGTAACTTGCAATGTTAATTGCCCCCCATTTATGGCATTATTGACATGTAACTCTTCATATGTTTTTTGGTAAAAATCATGCATATATCTATCATTTTCCAAGACAAGAAAATAAAGATAAACATACATGGCATATACACACATTCACACACATACACATGCATACATATAGAGAGAGAGTACCGCACCACCAACGGTCCGACCGTGGCTCGGTGCCGTTTCCGCCGAGTCACATGTGATAGACGTTGTACCTTGGGAACGAAGTGCCCCATGTAGCCAGAAGCAGAGGTGGCGGGTCAAATATCGTTTAAGGGAAACTGCTTGCAGTTACCTCGTCTCGGACTTTAATCCATTTCGGTATCATTTACATTATTTTACGTTAATTCTTGTAATTGATATTTATATATTTGAGGAAACCATTTTCTGTTTATTTGTCCATTTCTTTTCCGTAAAAATTATTGTATTTATTTACAACGTACCCAACAGTTTCTTTGAATATACTTTCGATGTTTGACCGTCTTGAAAGAATGAGTTTAACCCAAGTGAACATGTGTTGCTTATTTTTTTTTAAGAAAAATCATAAAGATTAATGGGCGCAATTTATTATCTCTTTTTAAAATAGTGTAAACAAAAGCATATCATTTAATAACATACTATCAAATAATCGAAGAATTCGATTCCAAGAACGCACGAAAAATGCACAAAGAGTGCACTTAACGTGATCGTGGTGAAGTAAAAAAATAATTCTTTCACATAAATTTTGTATTAATCGTTTTGACTAAAATGTTACTCGATAATATAATATTTTGTTATATTAATGATATTTTTGTTTAATAATTAATTTATAATTATCCTACTATTAATATATTTTATTATGAAACTTTATAGAGACTGATAGTTAACAAATTACCCGTTTTCAGGGTCGCTCCTAAACCAGAGGAGATATTTTTCTTCAATCTCTTCCATTAAGGTATGCTAACTTTTATGTCTTTTAAAAATGTAGATTTTTGTCTTTTCCTGCTTTTATATCTAAAACTAGCTTTTTAAAAGTCATAAAAGCTATCATACCAAACACTTAATGTTTTTTTGTAGCAAAAAATCTAAAACAACTATAGAAAAAATCTTGTACCAAACTCACACTATATTAATTCAAAAAAAATTCTTTTTTCTAAACCTGATATATAGACTTTATTACTTATACATAATGATTAGCTATACGAACTTGTTTATATCCTAATTATATCACGATTAGAAAACTATTAATTATATACATATTCCAAATTTGTTGAGTCTTGACATGATTATGCAAAAGCCATGGATCCTTAGATAACATATTATACACACTTATTTTTAATACCATATACAATTACTTTCGCATGTGATTACGATATAGTATATACAATTACTTAAGATTTTGCATTTGCACATTTCGAACTATGACACGTGTAAACATGTCAAAAATTTATTCTTTCAGGGTAAACAAGCTGATAAATATAAAAGGAGGCGAAGACTTACAAAATTAAATAAATTACAAGCTAAAATACTAACATCTAAAAATTTGAAGAATCAAGTATATTGGAGGAACTCAAAATGCGGAGCACTTCGCCTGTATATATACTAGTAAAAGTTACCCACGCGTTGCGTGTGAGACGCGTAATGACATAAATCACGTAATATATTTTATTTTTAACATAATATTCAGATTTGGTATAATTTATTATAGTTACGGAGGTTAAAACAAATTGTTAATTAATTTAGGGTACATCCGTAATTAGTAAAATATATTGAGGACAAATAGTTAATTAATTAGATTATGTATATTGGTAATTATTAAAATAGAGTGAGGGTATTTTTGGAAAAATTTGGCAAAATTTGGCAGTCTCAATTTTTCTTGGGTTTGCTTATATTAATAGTATGATATGATACATACTATTTGTATATTTGAATACTATGTTATTCAAAATTCCCGATTTTTAATGTATGCTATATTTTTGTAAATGTTACTTTTTACGGTACATTAAATTCTTGAGTTTGAATCTTGGACCATCCATTAATATATGCATCCCATAACGCCGTATCAATATGGGAGATCAAACTTTTTAAAGAAAATATGTATTATTTCATGATAAACACTTATATTAATTAGGAAAATATTATATCCCGTGATACCACAAATTACATTAGGGGCGTGTTATTAATAAGATCATAATTTTTCACTAACTGATGCTAAGTATACAGGAAAAACCCGACAAAATGACAAAACAGAATGTCAATGCTATCAATGGATTGATGGAAGTTAAAATATAGAGTAAAAACTCCGTGTTATTCGTAAATATATGGAGTAAAACCTAATATTTAATCTAGTAATTAATAGACTAAAAACAGTACTCCGATGGGAACAGTTAGGGTTTTCACTCGTTCCCCCGATGAGTCGATGTGTAGGATAAACACAAATATATACTGTATCCCACAAAGTCAAACGAGAAGGATACATTTCTTATCACACGAGTAAAATAGATCTCATAACGAGGATTCGCCTCTATGCGAGGAGCAAAAGAGTAGTCATTCGGACCAACGTAATCTTGGTTCTGAAGGGGAGGCTATGCTAAACATAGGAGGTCATCACCTCCAGTCTACGTATATCGAGGATCGTGGTTTCTGGGGAGCCCTACTCGACAATGAGACGGTGGTACATTCCTCCTAGAGCAAGTCGATGGATCAACATGGAAAGATATGGAATACATATATATATCTCAGTATGACAAGAGATATATTCTGATGTGATCAATATGTGATTGTAAATATCATGTCAGTATGACAATAGAGATATATTCTGATGTGATCAATATATGATTGGAAATATCATGTCAATCAAGAAAGATTTACCCTAAATCATCCGCTCATATGAGGAGCCCATTAACCACGAAACAAGTAATCTGAATTTAATTACTCAGACACATATACACTAAATTCGACTATCTCTAAATCTTACATAACTTACATTGAAAACACAATATACATATTACATACACATTAAAAGGTTCACCCCTTCGTATAACTCTTTTGGACGACGGTGGCTGAACGATGGTCAAACCACCAAGTCACCATTGATCTTATCTATATGTGTGCAAGTTTTTAGTGACAACAACGAAGAAAGTGGGAAAAACCCTATAAAAGAATTTTTCTATTGATTCCAAGTTATGTAATCTACGCAACGCTCTCGATATAATTTTCAAGGCCAATCATTTACATTTCGTAACTATACCGGTTCTGAAAAATTATAAATTTTCATCCCATAGATTATTTTTTTCATTGATAGGAAATTAGGATTTTAATAAAATGGAGTCTCAAATACCATGGTTGGGAAAATGGGTCTTTTAACCGGATCTACTAAACCGTAACTGTGTAATCATTTATATAAGTGTATAATTAAAAATAAGCTTTAAGCTTTTACATAATCTTTTATTTTATTATGAAAGTGTAAATTTTACAATTTTCAAGTGTTATCGTAAATTTTTAAACTATACAAAACCAAATTATAAATTTCAAACGATTTCCATTCAAAAATGTAAACGACATCATGTCACTAAAAAGATGAATTTAGTAAATTTAGGTCACAAAATTAATCTTTTAAAAGTCACTCATTAATCCTAAAAATTTCAAAATTCAAATCACTTAACTACAATTAACCTTAATAAATTATTGCGTTCCCATAACTTTTTTGCGTGTTAAATATGCATTCATAACAAGCATAAAATAGAAAAATAGTTTCTCATAACGAAACATCATAAGCACATAGGGATGATAATAAAAAAAAAAACGAGGTGAGGTCTTACCAAAACAAACACGAAAATTTTCATAATTTTTTTGCATCACTATCAACCATAGACACGTACACAAACTTATACCGTTAAAATTAGGGGAAAATAATAAAATGGTACTCAATCTATCAATTTTTAGTGATTTTGTACCAAATCTATTAATTTGGCACACAACGTATACATTTCCACTCCAATTAATTGAGTCAGGCCATCTCAAGTTATTGGGTACAAAATCAAGCATATCAAGCAGGGATTCACTCTAATTTTTTTGTTATAAAAGTTGAAACTTTCATATAAGTTATTTAATAGTAAATGCGACTTAGTATGTGTTGAAAATCAATTACGGGAGGCGGGCTAAGTACCTTAATTGGCGTGAAAACGTATAGGTTGTGTATCAAATTAGAAAGTGTGTTAGATTGGTATCAAATTAGAGTGAAAACGTATAGTTTGGATACCAAATTAGAAAGAACGCTAAGTTGGGTACCAAATCGTTAAAACTGATAGGTTGGATACTATTTTATCATTTTTACCTAAAATTAGTGATGAACCTATTTGCAAAGCATAGATAGTTAATCCACCTCCAGTTATTTCAACTTTATTAATTCAACCATACTAACCAGTGGTTTCACCCTAATTTTTTTTTATATTGATAAAAAAATTATAGCTTTCATATATGTTTTTCAATAGTAAATGAGACTTAGTATATCTTGAAAACCGATAACGGTAGGTGGGGTGAGTAAATTAATTGGAGTGAAAACGTATAGATTGGACACCAAATTATAAAGTGTGTTAGATTGGTATCAAATTAGAGTGAAAACGTATAGGCTGAGTACTAAATTAGAAAAAAAAACGTTAAACTGGATACCAAATCGTTAAAACCTGATAGTTTTCATACCATTTTAGACTTTTTATCTAAAATTAGTGATGAAGCTATTTGCAAAACATATATAGTCAGTTCACCTCTAGTTATTTAAATTTAATACAAAAGTTGAATATTTCATATAAATTATTCAATAGTAAGACAGACTTAGTATGCGTTAAAAACCGATGACGGAACACGGATTGAGTACCTTAATTGGAGTGAAAATGTATAGGTTGGTTACCAAATTAGAAAGTGTGTTAGATTGGTATCAAATTAGACTGAAAACGTATATGTTGTGTACCAAATTAGAAAGATTGTTAAGTTGGATACAAAATCACTAAAACTGATAGGTTGAATACAATTTTATCAATCTTACCTAAAATTAGGGAAAAAAAATATACGTTGACCGCTAAGTGTACTGTAGTACAAGTGGTTAACAATTTTGGTATCATACTATCAATTTTAACAATTTACATACTGATCTATACATTTTGTCACATTTGAAAACACTGATGTTAATCAAAACGATGAAATTGCACTTAAATTTCTCTCAGATATCATTGTATTTCTGCCAATCTTCATAAAAAATAGATTGAGATACAATGGCGTAATTTTGTAGATTTATGTTTTTAGGTATTTAATTGAGTGAAAATTGATATATAAAATTGATATATAGGTTACATAACTTATTAACTTATTAAAAGTGATAGTTTGGTAAGTAAATTGTTAACGGGTGTACAATATTTTTTAGCCTAATTTTAGTGATGAAGATATTTGCAAAACATAGATAGTTAAAGGGGGTAATTCGCATATTTACAGATACAGATAGTAAATAAAACTGTGATTCATTTGATTTGATTTGATTTGATTTGATTTTTATTATAGGCGGTGGTGAGATGGAAGAGAAGGAGCATACCAGAAAACGCCGTCGTATTGCCTGGGACGTCGCACCCCAGGTCCACCTCTCTCTCTCTCTCTATATATATATATATATATATTATATCATGAACTATTATACACCCTCTGTCCTAATTTAATAATAAAGTTTGGTACACTTAAAATATCGATATCGTTAATTATGTGTATAGCTTTTGAAATTCACATTTCCGACGTTTTAAGCATACCGATTTTGCTTTGTAAAATTACCAAACTTCCTATTAAACTGGGACCGAGGGAGTATGTAGGGTTTTCAGTTCCTATTTTGAGTTGACCTGATAATGTTAGGGTTTTCCTTTTTTTTTCTTTCAATTTTATATTTGGGATACGAATTATTTAATCTAGGGCTAGGGTTTCTTAATTGTTTCGGTTTTTTAGGAAAATGAATTATTTGCGTACTTGTTTGAGTTCATTTTCAGCTTCATTTCTTTATTAAATTGAAAAATCGATAACGCTAGGTTTTTTTTCTCATTTTTTTGGGGATACGAATTATTAATCGAGGGCAAGGGTTTCTAAATTGTATCGGGTTTTAGGAAAATGAATAATTTGCGTACTTGTTTGAGTTCATTTTCAGCTTCATTTCTTAATTGAATTGAAAATTCGATAACGTTAGGCTTTTCTTTTTCTCATTTTTTTGGGGATACAAATGATTTAATCTAGGAAAAGGTTTCTAATTGTATCGGTTTTTAGGAAAACGAATAATTTGCGTAATTGTTTGAGTTCATTTTCAGCTTCATTTCGTAATTGTATTGAAAATTTGATATGGTGATATGGAATCTTACATTTTAGATAACTCATTACCTTCATATACATATACATACATATACATATATATCATGAACTCTTATATATAGGGTTTTCAGTTCCTATTTTGTGTTGAGCTAATAACGTTATGAATTTCCTTTTTTTCTTCCAATTTTATTTTGGGGGTACGGATTGTTTAATCTAGGTGTAGGGTTTCTAAATTGTATCGGGTTTTAGGAAAATAAATTATTTGCGTACTTGTTTGAGCTCATTTCCAGCTTCATTTCTTAATTAAATTGAAAAATCGATAACGCTAGGTCTTTTCCCATTTTTTCGGGGATTCAAATGATTTAATCTAGGGCAACGGTTTCTAAATTGCATTGTTTTTTCAGGAAAATGAATAATCTGCGTACTTGATTGCGTTCATTTTCAGCTTCGTTTGTTAATTAGATTGAAAATCCGATAACATTAGGCTTTTTTCTCATTTTTTGGGGATACAAATAATTTAATCTAGGGAAAGGTTTTCTAAATTGTATCGTTTTTTTTTCTTTCTGGGGAAATGAATAAGTTGTTTAATTGTTTTGTGTTCATTTTCAGCTTCGTTTATTAATTAAATTGTAAATTCGATAACGTTAGGGTTTTTTTCTCATTTTTTTGGGGATACAAATGATTTAATTTAGGGCAAGGGTTTCTAAGTTGTGTCGGGATTTTTTAGGAAAATGAATTATTTGCGTAGTTGTTTGAGTTCATTTTCAGCTTTTACTAGAAGGTGTTTCTGCATATTAACTATTACATAAGTTAAAAGGATGTGGTTACAAGCCAAAAACTTAAGTCATTGTCATTATTAATCTTTGATAAATAATTACATAATATTAAGCCGGCTTAATGTAAAGAGATTTATATTTTTGCAGTATAATGCCATTTATTACTATAAGGAGTCAAATTTCTTGAGATGGAACTTGAAAAACATGTGAAATATGACAATGTAGAGTTTGTTCTTACTTATAATTGGCCCAAGTAGGGATCATAACTTTTTCGTTCCTATATAGAGTATTCTTTTAGCGAGGTTTTCCTGTATTATTTCACTTTTAAAGTTTTCTTCTTTGACATAGATTCGTATTCCGAGTATGTGCTTTTTATTCTTTTAGTTGATATTAATTTGCGAATCAGATTGTTTTTATATATAATTTCAGGTGAAGACTGTGGGTAAGGAAGTGAAACGTGCGCATAATTCACCGCCAAGGAGGGACGATGACCAAGACGGGCATTACGTGTTTACTCTCGGGGATAATCTCACTCCTAGATGTAAGTGAAAGTGCTTTCTTGAGCCTAATGGTTGAAATACTTTATTTTATATGACCAAGAAGACCATTAACTGTTTCGTATAGTTTACATTTATCCGTATGCGTTTATTACTGGTTGGATTTTCATGAATAAGAAATGCTTGAGATTGATATGAATTTGAAGGGAAATGTAGTTTCGAAACGTCTTTTTATTAGCCTGGTCTTTACCTTCCAAAGTGGTGCTTCCTCATAAGTTCTGTTTCTATCCTATGAAAACCTCGAGAGGATAATGAAACAAAATTGTATAGGTTTTTGGGTATGTGGAATGAAGATCGGGTATATGTGTGTCTGTATAAAGTATACCATTGTTTTTAGAAACTGTGTGATGGGTTGGAGTCTGGAATTCAGACAGGTGCTATAATAACCTTTCGTGAATTGTGACTGAAAGCATTTAATGATGGGTTTCTTGAGGAGCTTTAGGATGGTGAATTGGTTAATGTGGCTATAATTTTATTTTATTTCGGTGTGGAAGAAATTTTTTGTGCCAGTCATTCGTATTCGTTAAAACGAAACATACCCTTTTTCTCAGGAATTAGCTGGAGTATCTCATTCCAGAGAGGACGTAGAGCAAGATGATCTTGTGAGAGTATATCTAAATACCGGTATAGATATATAGTGTTACTTGTTGCTAGGCAATGGTGGTTGAAACATTGAGAGAATGCTAGTTTTAGGGAAGAGGTTATTTCTTACTAGTAGGAGTTGGGGTAGGTTTGATAATTTGTGCTATCTAGTTTTCACCTATATTTAGAAAAAAGTAACGTGGAAGTTGCTGTCATGTGACCCTTGCAAAGGAAGGCTGTTCCCAATAAGCCCATAGTGGCTCGACCCCTCCCCTTACCCGAGCATTGCTATGGTCACTCCCGCTATACTTCGGTTTACACTCCCCTCATACAAAAAATCAAGATGACGATTTTAATTTTTTGCTGAATCCTCTCTCACAGGCAGTGTAAGGAAGAGGATTCAAAATATATTTTCTCCACGGACCCCACTTTAGAGCAGGAGATTCGTGGACCTTTTATTCCCCTTAGAAAAAAATGAACATGTTGTTTGCAGGGTTTTTGTGTGTGCTTTTCATTTACTAATATGAACAGATTGCATTGTCTGTTTTTGGATCAACTAATTTGTGCTCTTGTTGTACAAAGCTGATCGACTTTTTACCTATGTGCGTGTCCAACTCTAGACGTATTCTATTTGCTGTGTTTGTCCAATGTTTTAATATAGGTACTTACACAAGAAAATTTTCTTTGTCCTCTTTGAACAGATAAAATTCTTAGTAAGATGGGAGAAGGTTAGCTGTCAGGAGGCTCAGGACTCGTTATTTCAAGATCTTATGTATTTGTGATCTGCTTGTGTCATCATCGAGTTCTTGGTTGTGTAGGGACATTTGGGAGAGTTTTAGAGTGTTGGGATCGTCAAACAAGAGAATATGTTGCGATCAAGATTGTACGAAGTGTACGAAAATACCGTGAATGTGCAAAGATCGAGATTGATATGCTTCAACTTATCGCAAATAATGATACAGGAAACTCACAGTATGTTCTTATTGTTTTAAATTAAAACTGTAACTGAATATATCGTCCTCTTTGTGACCATTTGTACTCACAAACTGTTTCCAAATATTGTTTTGTATAGCTGTGTGCGGATTCAGAATTGGTTCGATTATCGGAATCATATATGCATTGTGAGTATTTTACTGAGCTTGTTCTTATTTATGTTCTTCCTTTTCTTTGCTTTCTTTTTTTTTCTATTACATACTATTATTGTGGATTGAGATTGTTTGGAAAGAGAATATGCTTGATTGTGGATTATGAAAGAAGGTGCTGTCACCTTTTTATATATTAGATTAACATGCATATGCTTGTATGAGGTCTCTCCTTCTATTCCAATTTCTCTGGTGAATCAGTGCTTGTTATTCTAAATTAAATTTTGTTGCATTAGCTCCTTAAAGTAACTGTAACTGGTTACTTTCCATATGGTGTAATCTACTCATTTGTACATTTGAACCTCGATCGTAACTGTAAAACTAAACGGCAAGTATTGCTTTGGGTTCCTTTTAATGTTATCAGGTGTTTGAGAAGCTTGGGCCAAGTTTATTTGATTTTATAAAGAGAAATAGATACAACCCAATTCCTGTGGATCTTGTTCGAGAATTTGGACGTCAGCTTTTGGAATCTGTAGCATGTCTGTGTATTATTCATTGCATTTCTCTTTAACACGTCATATTTATATTTTTTCTCTAACCAGTTACCCAAGATCTCTCTATTGGCTTATTTTGTTTTATAGGTATTTCAAGTTTGGGTCAACTGTTATTTTGATTATAGTTCTTTTCCCTTTTACTATCTTTGGCAGATATGCATGATTTACACCTAATTCACACTGATCTGAAGCCAGAAAATATTTTGCTTGTGTCTTCTGACTATGTAAAGCTTCCGGTCAGCAAGGTACCTGACCTTCTACCTTAAGGAGGCACTGTAATTAGTAGCTGATGTCGGTCTGGTTATTAAATAACAACAATCTTTTTTATTTGAAATGGTACAGAGAATATCTTCATGCCAATCTGAGTACAGGTGCTTGCCAAAGTCAAGTGCTATTAAGCTGATTGATTTTGGCAGTACTGCTTTTGAAAATCCAAAGCATAGCTACATAATTTCTACAAGACACTACAGGGCTCCTGAAGTTATTCTAGGTAACTAGTCGTCTAGTAAAATGAAATTCCAATGCCCTTTTTGTATGTTTGTGTGTGTGTGTGTGTGTGTGTGTGCCTCCCATTTTGCAAACGAAACATCAGTTAGTTTAGCGAAGTGTTCCAGTTTGGTGCTCAAAGTGTGTTTTTTCTTGATCTATGCCTAATTGTCTACCTTCATCCTTTTCTTTTCCAACTGTGGAAACATGTGAGTTTGGTAAGTTGAAGTATGATTGTATACCCGAGATAGACGAAAAGGAAACTGAATGGTACTAATTAAAGTTTTGGTAAGACAGTCATAATAGAAAAAAAGTAAAAGATGAATCAGTATAAATAATTTATAATTTAAAGAAAGAGGCAGGGTTACATTTCTAAAACATCCTTAAAATAATTGTTCTTTTTTCTTCTTTACTTGTGTGTTACGAAAGGTTAGCTGTAAGATTTTCTGTTAAACTAGCAAATTAAAACTTCGCTCCCATCTTTGTACGTGTACTTTTAAATGAATAAGGGGGGTATGAGTTGTATTTTATTCTAGTGTATAGCAAATATTTTCTGTTTTTTTTTTTTCCATCCATCAATATCAGCACGAGTATTTATTATCTTATTACTCAATTATTTTTTAAATGATCCAGAACATTAATTTATTTTTCTCTTTCCATCGGTTATCCTTCACTAAACACATGTATTACTTTTATGTTTGTACTGCAAGCTATTTTGGTAGAATCTATATCTTCTATGATTATGAGTCCAATTGAGGCATTGGTTATTGTAAAGAAATGAGAACATGCATGATAGCAAGGTCATTGTTACAGTCTCCACTTTAAAATGTCTTCGAGTCTTGTATTTCTTGGTATTAAAATGCTTATTAATTTAATTTTTACCGATGCAGGTCTAGGGTGGAGTTATCCATGTGATTTATGGAGCATTGGTTGTATTCTGGCAGAACTTTGCTCGGTTCGTCTTTTATTTATACAAAATATGTTTTTTGATTTATGATGTTTTCTGGCTGAATTTTGACCCGACTGTCAGATACTTGAGCCGTGTATCTATTCTTGTAGGGTGAAATGCTGTTTGAAACACACGAGAACTTGGAGCATCTGGCAATGATGGAGAAGGTTTTGGGACCTCTGCCGGAACATATGCTGCAAAAGGCTAGGTGAGTAAAAATTGAGGCATTTGTGACTTTGTCAGAGTTGATGCAGTCATGAAGTTTTGGCATTTATAGAATTTGCAGTTTCATGTTTTCTTCATTTCTTTTCATTGTTCCAGGTCGAGAAACAATCCGAAAATAAGCGTTAAGGAAACATAATTTCTAGAAACAAGAAAATTACTTCCTTAGGTTCCTAAAACTGGATGCGTCTAAAAAAAAATCCGTAGGTTCTTTTTAATATAAATAAATGAAACGTATGATGCTGTCTTTTCTGTGTTAGAACCACAGAATAATAACGAGAAGTACAACCAAATGAAAGCTGGCCCTCATTTAGTTAAGAAGTAAAAGATAGAATGGTTTCCCTTTATAACACGTCGTGTTTTGCTTATGTTACTGCTATGAGCTTGTTCTTAGTTCTTACGGTTATCTAAATACTTTTTTCTTGAATGATAGAGTTAAGAGTCAAAATCAATACATGAATGAATTGTTATTTACAATCAGTACTAAGAAACATATCCAATATCATTTTGTTTGAACTTATTCTTGCCACAACTAAACTAAAGGTTTTTAGCAACTCTTTAGACACTTGAGTTCCATCCAACATGATTTATGCAGCGGCGATTGTGAGAAGTATATCAAGCGAGCATCAAAATTGAACTGGCCTGAGGGTGCAGTTTCGAGGGAGAGTATCAGAGCAGTTAAAAGGCTCGTCACTTTGAAGGTCTTACCTATTACCCATGCTTATTATTTATTGAAATTTTTGTTAAGTTTTCTCTTCTTCTCCCAAGCGTTACAATTCACACTCAATATTTACTTAATTCTCAATCTTCTCTTCTTGTCATAAATGCCTAGCCTTTTCCTCTTTCTCTGCACCCCCTTTTCTTATTAGCAAGCAAGTTGAGAATTTAGCTTTAGCATTCGTATGCTACTCTAAAACAAGTTACATGTGCTTTATTTTATTTTGTAATTTTTTTAGATTCCTGCTTGACTTGTGTTAATTATTGTTGGACCATAAAAATGCAGAATCTGGTTTCACAAAATGTAGAATCCTGTAGAACCGAGCTCACTGATTTACTGCATGGTTTGTTGAAGTTCGATCCTACAGAAAGACTAACTGCCCGACAAGCCCTTGATCATCCTTTCTTTAAGAACTTATGGTAACGGAATATATTTGACAATGAACTATAATATGCTTATGCATAGTCAAGACTCAAGACCCTGGCGTTCAACCTTCCGAAAAGGATGTGTTTCAATACCGCAAGTATACAATAGTTGTATAGAGAGTTGAAGCTCATGTAATATTATTTGTCTTAACATTGGAGTACTAAACATAAAAGATGCTCTGTGGCAGTTATTTTTAATGCAAACATTCTTTGGGCTTCTGCGGGTTAGAGAAGGAGTTTATCTAGGATTCTCTTCGCCCTTTGTTCGCAAGACTGATCTATTTTCTAGATGCTCTTGCATATTTTGAATTACAAGTGATTTTTTTTGCATTTTTTTCCACCGGATTTGCAGGACAATGCAGTATTAGATTCTTAAGTCTACAGATCTGCACGAATCAAAAAAAAAAAATTGTGAAAGGAAGCAACTTTCCTTATGAACAATAATGAAAGAATTTTATTGGGAAGTGTCCAGCAAAATAATTGATGTTGAACAGTTTTAAGTAACAATTACAGAAATCTTCAAAGAAAAAAAGAGTAACAATTACAGAAACTTGACTCCTATAAAAAAATATTATCTAGCCATTACGAGGTAACTGCCCACGCTCCAGTTCATGCATTTTAGTGGTAGCTAGCTCACAAATATAACCACCGATTACCCTATATATCAGGCCTTGATCAATAACTGGTAGATGTTAAATAAGATGGCTAGTACATGAGGTAAAAGATCTACATAATTTTACTAATTCTCTCATATGGCACTTTGTACCCAATATCGACTTGACCATCGGAGGACAATCAACCGGTTGAGCACGGGTCCCTCTTTATCCTATTTCAGGCTACACTGGGTGCATTACAGGTTGATTCATCTACTAGTTGACTAGTCTCACATTCTGTGGAGTTTAGAGCTTCATCAAACTAGCGCAGTCTGTATAAACCATCTTCTGACGAGCACAATTTGATTTCTCGAACTAAGTCCAGTTAATTAGTGATGGACACCCAACCGACCACGTTTTGGATTCCCACTTGTTTCATGATGATATCTGAATTGGTACTTGTAGATTATGTCCATCATTGGAGTATGACAAGAAATTTAAATCCCGAGGGATTGGAATTATACAGTTTATTTGTAAAGTACTATCGCCTATACAATTAATGAGGTCTTGTTTTTATCAATAAATATGTGGTAGGAGTAGAATATGAAGCGTATTTTGTAATATCTGATTAAAAACATTAGGAAAATAAAAGTTTACTAACCATGCATGGTACCGACAAACTGGTTCAACACAATTTTTCATGATATTTAGTAAAGGTTGAACCTGATAAATTCCATCAAAAGATTCATACAATGATCACACTCAGAATATTGGATTAAATACCTCAAACAATACAACTTGAAAGTGACGAAAGGATTTTACAAGTATTTTCTAGTTCAGAGATTCTCAAACATACTCATTACTTCATGAAAATAAATAATTATAACCCTTTCGAAAATCCTATTCCTAGATACCAAAAAAAGTAAAAACGTCTCCAGTGACGCTAATTCTGTAGCCATGTAAATATAACCAATATTTCTTCCAATCTGTAACCCTCTCAATCTGAACTTCTGGAACATATTTAGTCTTCTCTTCAATATAGAGAATAAATTCTCAAAAATCAGAATAATAAATGTAACTAACAAAATGGTGTTGTATCAAAAGATTAAGCAATTGGCGGACTCGCTGGCGTCGGTGGTGGTGATGATAGAATTTGTTGAACTGGTGGTGAAAAAACAGGAGGTGACGGTGAATTGCTACTGCAGTTACAATTCACTGGTGGCGATGGGGACTGAGGCGGAGGGTAATTACGAGGACCACATCCAAATGAGGAGCAATTTATCGGACTAGCGAGAAACAACTTACACTGTGACTGATCCCTTTGGTTTAGCCTCCTGCTCAAGCAATTTCTACGATCATCAAAACCGTTCCTATCCAAACAAACAGGAGACTCATCAATGAAGAAATTGTAACTATAATCGAACTTTGTTAATTTCGGACTCCGACATATCCCTTCAGGAATATTGCCACGTAACATGTTATGGCTGAGATCAAGAACTTCCACGTTCACCAAATCGCCAATAGTTTTCGGCAATGTCCCTATTAACTTGTTAAATCCCAGGTCGATAACCGTCAAGTTCTTCAAGTTACCTATGTTATCAGGTAAACAAGACTCGAACTCATTGTTTCTCAAAACAATTTCGTTCATGTTCGACGAGAAATTTGTCAGGCTTGCGGGTAAGCACCCTCGAATTTTGTTATTAGCAAGAACAATAACAGAAGCAGAAGACATCCCAATATTTTCCGGTAACGAGACGGTAAATCTGTTGTGATTCAAGAAAATCGCATCAAAATTAATCTCAAATAACCTTCCCGGAATCTGGCCCTCAAACTCGTTGAATCGTATATCAAGAAACTTCAGTTTTGGAAGTTGTAGGAAAATGGAAGGAAAATCACCGGAGAACCGATTATTGCTCAAATCAAGCTCAAACAATAGCTTGAAATTCATAAACGTTCTTGGGATTATCCCACAGAAGCGATTAGAATTCAAGTGTATAAGTGCAATATCATACAAAAGGCCTAATTCTTCCGGAAGGTGTCCAGAGAGGTCGGCTCCATTCAGGTCGATACCAGCAACTGTTACTTGAAATGGGGAGTCTGGCGAGGGTGCACAGTAGACGCCGGTGTAGCTGCACACGTTAGATCCTCCCCAGTTGGCGGTGACGTTCTTGGGATCAGATATGATGACACGTCGCCACGCTTGGAAGGCAATGTAGGCATTTTTGAGGATCGGGTTTGGAAAGTTTAGAGAGGGATCAATGGCGAGGACCGGTTCTTGATTCGTGAGTGAGAAAACGTGTTTGCCATTGATGATGAGGACTGTGAGTATGATTAATGTTAAGAAATGGCAAATATGGTTATTCATCAATTTTAGTTTGTTTTCTTGGTTTGTGAACAACTTTATTGAGATTTCAAGATGGGGAAGAAGAAAAGTGTTACTTGGGTAGAAGCTTGAAAGAGCAATAAAAACAAGATATCAAAATGCACGAATATTTTTCGTTAAAAATATGTGATTGTGATTAGAGCGATGAAATAGTATCACTCGTCCTAAAAGTATGTTTCACTAACGAGACATAAATTTTTGTTTAGAATGAACTACATATTTGAGAATTTTTCGGCACCTTAAATCATTTTTATCGTACTTTCCCCCCTTAATCTTTTCTTTATTTTCTCAAGAGAATTATATGAAAATTGTAACTTAACATGTGTATACATAAACTTTTCAAATAACATACAAACTCGAACAGAAAACTTAAACTTTTTAACATGCATGTTTTCTAGAGATTATAAAATGCTAATTAACCATTTTTTCCCGAAGATTCTTCACCTTTAATCTTAACATTAGAACTGGCAAATTATATAAGCCATAGTAATATAGTAGTATAATATAACGTATAATTTTCTTTTGATAATTATTTTAAGAAGTTTCTCTTATTGTTTAATTAGTTATATATATTACTCATAAAAGACAACTACAGTGTTTTATAATATCTTTTGCTTTAATGTATTGTCACAACTTGATCAGCAACTTATTGCTCAGTAAAGATTAATTTTCTAATTAGGTCCTTTCTCAAACTCTTCCAAACCATCTCTTAATGGGTTGTGAAACCTTGAACCATGTATAAATTTGACAATGTATTTTCAGGTTGTTCAAAAATATGTAAATAAATAATTAACAAAAATGACCAGGTAATTTTTATCCAAATTAGACTTTGTCACTAAAATTTTAACGAGAATCCTGTAAAATGGTTGCTGACTTTGTCTTGTAACTCGGTAAGAGCTGATCATGTTGGCATGAAAAGTGCTCTGATATTCTCTTCCTACAAATTTAGATCTCAACAAACTCATCACTAATCACACGTCTTTCTCTTAACCGTTAACAACATTTTAGTCATGATAAACGCATTACCCATTCATTTAAATTAAACTTCTACTTTACGGTCAACATTCAACACTAGAATAGTTCCGGCTTTGAAGCCTCGATAAAATAATGTTTCATAAATTAATAACCTCGCTAATATAATAATTTTTTCCGGTTTGGAGTTGGATCAATGGAGTAAAATAATATTTTCGTTAAATGCATTAAGCAATAAAAAAATTTGAATCCTTAATTGCCTAATAAAAATATAAAGTAATAATTATTAAATTTCATAAAAAAAATATATAATGTAGACCAAAATTTTCGATCAATCAACAATACCATAACAATAATTATTTTCTTTTAAAATATGTATTTATAGTTGATTGTTTTTTTTTTCACCTAAAACAAAATCAAACTCATCCTTTAACTTTTTGTAAAAATTGTATAATTTTCGGAATATTTTACTCGTGTTGGAGCAAGTAGTTGATTAATGTGACTATTGCTTGAAATGCCTCATTTGACGACACATTTGGGATAACGCTACTATCATCTGGTTTCGGATCATTTTCATCATCATTGTTCATTACCGATTGAATAATTTCTTCGTCTGTAGCTAATTCCATAACTGCATCATTCTCGTCAGGATAGTTCAAAATATGTTAAACATCCATCACATTTCTATATCGTAAATTAGAAATGACATCATATAATCCTTGAATATCTTCATCTAATTCACCAACTTCCGGTTCGGGAACATTGTTTTCTTCTGATCGAATCTTGCAATGCCGAAAACAATTTGCAATTGTTGTTGTCTTTACATCAAAATTCCAAGCCATACTACCTTGCAAATCTTTTTGGCTAATAGTTGGATTATGTTTCTTATATTGCTCGCATATTGCACTTCTTATTTTATCGGTTAAAATTGATTTTTTTACTCATTTTAAATGATGAGAAGAAATTGTAACAAAAAAATAAAAAATATACTCACAATGTCCTCAAAGTATCCACATTTTATAGGTTAAGAATAAATATTTTCATTTTCTATGTACATGAACTTAATTTTTAGATACATTAGCTTCCATAAAAACTTTTAACTTTTCCTAAATTCAAATAATATTTGTAGTGTCTTTTGATTTTTTTTATTACATATACAATGTATATATGTTATATTGAAAAACTCTATTTAAAATAATAAATATTCATTTATCGATAAATGAATAAACTCGTTAAATAAATAAAAATTTTCGGTTCCAAGTATATTACGTTAAAGAGGTTCAACGGTTTAACTGTACTAAGCGATGGTAAGTTATTTATTTTTCATTTGGAACGTCTTAACTTTTGCAAGACATGCATAAAACTAAATACGTTTTTAATAATTGATAAACCGGTACCCATCAAATATGGGTTCGATAGAAGATCAGTTAATTAAAGGGTAGCCTTCACCAAGAAAAAAGAATAGGTTAAAGTCATCTCCAAAATTCAAGAACTCAATCCACTACGATCTAATTCGTTCACGCCATAAAAAAATTGTTTGAAGAGATTAATTAAAGAACATCTATTTTTTTTTTAAGGAAAAAATACAGATTGTACATATCAAATTCGTTTGCTTTCACCATTTTTCCTCTCTTAGTATATTAGCAATGAGATTTTACGTGAAACACTAACAAATTGAACCGTTAGATAAAAAAAAAACTTTAAGATTTCAGATCTGATCGTTTATTCAAGTACACACTGGACGGTTAATTAATATCGATTCTATTGCACAATCAATCTAACAGTGATAATTAGATGGTTTCTCGAACTGACACAATCTAAAAAAAAAACACAATCATGTAAACGAAACGGTGATCATACATTGAAAGCTTAAAAATTATAAGAGTATTTAAAATCAGAAGGAATGAGTTGGACATCCTTTATTTTTTGGGGGCGTATTATGCTAAAATTCAAACGTAAAATTAATAGGAGAGGAAAAAATGTCTTACTTATTTAATTAGTTAGGAATAACGGTAAGTTTCTGGCAAAGGTATCACTTTCCTTAATCCCTAATAGTGGTCTAACATGAAAATGATATTAACTAAATATAGTGCCGTCTCCGGTATTTTTGACCTTATCTAAGTTTTTTCATCTTTTTATTCTTGAGGATTTTTAGTTAGATTATTTGCTAGACTAGTTTTTATTACGACTGGCCTATTTTAATCAGAGTGTGCACCTTCATGTGTTACTCTTTCGTTATAATTTGGCTTTACCTCATCTGTGTCTTACATTGTTAGATTTTTAAAAATATATAACAACAAAAAATGTGTTAAATCTCTTGAAAATGAGGAACTATTCCTTTTTATTTTATTTCTGCGTGAGCCCTAAGACTAACTAAGTTTTCAAAAAAATAAAAAACCTGAGGGCCCACTGGTGTAAATTTGTGAACAAACTCGTAGCATAGTCTGGCATGCACTTGTAGTTGTACTTGTAGCTAGTAATTTTATTTGAATATTTCTATTTATATTATAGTCTATATGATGTGAATTGCCTAGTAATATTACAACATAGGTTAGAAGATAAAACGTTTTATGGAGTATTAAGCAGTGAGCATCGCACTATAATGATCAAACAGATATTGCTTGGATGTGTTAGAATGAAACTCGATAATGAAACTCGATTTCGGGTGTTAGCTAACCCTCTCAAGAGCAAGATGGTTGCTCAAGTGGTTGAAATATTAGTAGATCCCACTCATTAATAGCAGGTTCATTTAAATCATATCATTTACAAAGTGGGTTATCCCGAAAGAAACGATCAATTATCGATTACAAAACTCGTATAAAGGAGTTAAATGCCTCGATACGACGAGTAACCTGATTTATTTATCCTCTGCGTCATTACTGAAAAAATATATTTTCATTATACACCAATTACAATACTTGACACATATTCCGCGTTAGATTAGTCTTCTTTAATTTTCTATCATACATGACACGACCCAGTCTCTTGAAACATTCTTGAATCTTTTAACTACTTCAATTTTTAAGATCATCCGTTTCCTTCTCGAGAATTTAGATATAACGGTAGCTATCAGCCTTTCTGAAATTTCTATCTGCTGTTCTAGTTGCTGTTATGCAGTTAGGTTTCAAGTGCAGTTGCAACTGAGGTTGGAACCTAAGTATAATGATGGACAGAACTTGTAAAGTTAAATATACTTGAATTAAATCACACGCACATTTAACAACGGAGTTCACCCAACTAGGCTACGTCTCCGGGACACTCACCCAGATTATGATATTATAAAAGTTTACAATATAGAATTCAAGTCTTAATGAAAAACTCTTAAACTCACTCTAGATTTTTCTGTCTATCTCTATATTGCTCCTACCTTATTACTATAACTCAAAATATTAATAACATCCCACCATTGTTTTTCATTTAAAAGCTCACTGTGTATTCTCTTAAAAATGAGTTCTTTATAATTTAGAACACACACTTTTTACAAGCTAAGTTATCAACTATTTATACAAGTAAAAATAATCTTCTTTCTTCAAGATCTTGATGATTGCTTTTGACTCTTCTGATTGGCTTCAATCTTTCCATATATCACGATATATTTCAGCGTAGGATTGACCTCAATCTTTATAAGATATTACCTGTTAATAACTAGATTGGAAATAGGAGTTAATCTTTTCCTTAAATAAGGAACATATAATATAGTATCTTTTGGGAGATAAAATCTTTCTAAATATATATATGAAACATAAACTCCATATTTCATTCGATCTTAAACATATCATACTGATTTTGATAAAGAACAAAGAAACAAGTGATAAAGATATGCATAAGAATAAAGATATAGATTGCCTAGTTTAAAGGAAACATATCTTTATAAACTAATCTCCTTATATCTTTTAGGTAGCATCTTTCCTTATCACTTTAATATTTTCAATATACACAAACTAAATCTTTAAGAACATGTGAGAATATATCCTGGATACTTTAAAACAAATAAACATTATTAAAGAATAGTAATGCAGAAAAACAGAACTGGACAGAATTCTGCAGAACAGCAGGTTGCAATTGTGGTTGCAACTGAGGTTGCAACCTCACTTGAAAACATAAAGTTGTCACAATTCTTAACATTCAACTAGCATTATTTAGTTCAAACCAATAGACAACAAATAGCTTATGGGCCAGAAATCTGATCCTAACAATCTCCCCCTTTGTCATTGGTTTTGACAAATAATTTGAGTTTATGAAGCAGATTCTCCTACATAGCATATTAGCACATAAAGTCCCAATAATATCAGTTTTGACACAAGAACTCCCCCTGCTTATTAGAATTGTACAACAATATATATAATTTGAGTTTAGCACTTAATCTCCTCTTGCAGATTAGAATTGCAGATAACATAACATTAACTCAAATAAGCATTCACCAATAATGTATCAAACATAGCATAACATAAACTCTATTCTCCCTCTATTTGCCACATCCATGACAAACCTATTTGTTGTTAGTGAGAACATTGAAGCAGTCATTATAACAGGAATCATATCAAAATCAACTCTCATAGCAAAATCACTCACAATAGAATTACCACATTCCATACCAGACTTTTTATCAACCAAGTTTTCAACTCATACCATGGATATAGATAGATAGAGAGTAATTCTGTATTTTGGTTGTTTAGTTAAAAAATAGTTTAAGCAAATCTCTTTTAAGTTCAAGAATTATAGAAAGATAGAATGATATACCCAAATCTCTTTTTGAACAAAATTTACCCAAATATAGATACTTATCTTTTTGACCAAAACAATTCGAATTTAGATAAATTCAGCAATGAATAAAGATCAACATTCCAACTTGAAACAGATTTATCTAATTTTCTGATTTTAAGTAGTTGAATAAATATAGAAAATTTAACTTATTTCAAAATAAAAATAGCAATTATATATAATATAGAATTTTGAACACAAGATACTAGCCATTTACTCAAGAAGATATATTTATCATAGAATAACTTTAATAAAAATTAGATATTAGGAGCTTATATTGAGCAAATCCGTTTTCATCTCTACACAAAAACTAGTTTGATGACCTCAGCAAGGAAAGAGTATAAGTGATGTCAAAAAAAATAACAAGATTTTGTCTTGGCTTTTTCATTTTAGTAGTTCACTATGATGTGAATCATAGACAGCATAACAAACTTTAGACAATCACTGAATTTTTCAGTATAATGAGCATGTGGTTTCAACTGGTGTTGCAACTGAGCTTGCAACCAGTTTGTAAAATGTGCACTTTGTGCTTGCAACTCTATTACCAGAGAGGTTTTAAGACAAGTTACCTCACATATGTTTTTGAGACACCAATTAGCGGCTTTTTCAAGTTAAAAACCTCAAAGCTCAATCAAGACTTACCTTAGAAATAAAATGTATTAAAGGTATTCAAAATAGACATACATAGCAAGAGTATTCAATTAGATCTATAGTGACATACCCCTATATCACTTCTTAATGATTCAAAACTTGTTTGTATCAAAGGGTTTTGTGAAAATATCTGCTAATTATCTTTCAGTTGAAACATGTTCTAAAATTAAACTCTTTTCTTCAACTAGCTCTTTAATAAAATGGTGCCTTAAATCAATGTGTTTAGTTCTGAAATGTTGTACTGAATTCTTTGCTAAATCTATAGCACTTTTGTTATCACAAAATAAAATTAACACTTCTTGTTTAATCAGATAACATTTGTTTCATCCAAATAAGTTGGATACAACCACTATCAGTTACAATGTATTCTGCCTCAGCAGTAGATAAAGAAATGCAATTTTGCTCTTTACTAAACCATGACGCAAGATTATTTCACAAATAAAAACAATCACCAGAATTACTTTTATATCATTTATATTACCATCTCAAATCAAGTCCCCATATTCATACACTTAGGCCACAAATAAGGTCTCATAACTCTAAGATATACTATGTATGAATGGTCTAAAGGTTTAAACAAGTAGTCTTACTCTTGACATTCCTGCCTTTTAACGGAGATATATAAGTTGCAGAACTGAATAAATTAAGATAAACTATTGGAGACTTCATACCTTTTCTTACCTTTTCAATGATAGTGTTCAAGTGATCACTCTTTTGAGATTTTTTGTCTTGTACCAATTTTTCTGGACTTAGATTCTCCTTGGTTGTAAGTTCGGTTGTAACTGACATTGGAACCGAGTCATTGTTTTCAACTTTTTCATTGCTTGCTTGCTTATCACTCTTAGTTGCACTTGGTGTTGTGACTTCTCCATGTTGCTTCTCTTCTTTACCTGCATACTTAGTGATATCTTGGCCTACAAACTTACTTTTGTCACCACTACCAACTAAACAATTGTTACCCAAGTTAACAACATTAGCTACTTGCTTAGAACAACCACTATCAAAATACCTAGCATTTGAAGTAATAGTCTTTGAATAACTAAAAGCAGCTTTGTTGCATTTAACAGTGTCTGTATTAATTTTAGCTTTCCAAACCCAGTTAGACTTTTGACTCAAACCTGGAGTAAACATGGGTTTCTTATAAATAGACTTTCTGTGTTTTTAAGTAGCATTACCTTTCAAAATGTCCAGGGTTTTTGCAAAAATGACATAGCTTTAGATCGGAGCTCGGTTTAGTTGTGTACGTTTTCAGATAATTTTTAAAACCATAGTCAGTTGCAACTGTACTTCTAACCCTGTTGTTAGTGTGACTTGTTTGAGAATTACTTAAACCTTTAACAAACACAATTTTTCCATTTCCTTCATAACCCTTATACCCCAAACCACTGTTATCTTTTGAAGCTCTAGTGTATGACAACATCTTATCAAGCCTACCCGTGGCTGAAGTATTTAACAACTTTATTTTCTTCGTTGTCTCATCTAACTCAAATTGCTTTCTCTTTAATTGTTCAGTGAGTTCTTTTACTTCAGTTTTCAGATTCTCATTGAGTATATTAATAGAAACAGATTACTTACTTAAAACTTTGTATTTCTCATATAGAAGTAAGTATTGTTTGTTAACACTCTCTTCTGAAGGTTCTTCATCATCACTAATACTGTAGGTTTCAAGCTCAGTTGTAACTGAAGATGCAACTGACTCACATTCACTATTACAATTAGAGTTAGATTTTGTAGTGACTTTTGCCATGAAGCTTTTAAAGTTAGTTTGATTCCCATACTCATCCTTACTTTCAGTTTCACTATTATCACTAAAAGTACTTATCATCTCAGATTTACTTCTTTTTAAAGTAATTGCACATTCAGACGGCATGTAACCTAAACCTTTGCATTCTCTGCATTGAACTTCTCGAGATTTATTTTCAAAATTAGCAGTTTGCATCTCTTTTTTTTGAAAAGATTTTGAGTTTTCTGTTTCAACAGCCTTTTTCTTATATAACTGTTTAAACAGCTTTTTAAAAAAAATGTAAAACTGTTCATCTTTCTCACTATCTTCATAAAATTTAGGTTCAAATTTCTTAGCTTGAAAAGCGATTCCTTTTTCAACTTTCTTTGTTTTATGAAACTTTAATTCACGAGTTCTAAGATTTCCCATTAATTCTTCAAGTTTTAAATTGTCAAGATCAGTTGATTCTTCAATAGCAGTTACTTTAATTTCAAATCTATTAGGAAGAGATCTTAAGGTTTCTTTACCAATTCAGCATCACTGTATTTTTCTCCTAAGTTTTCAGATTCATGAGCAATTTGACAAATTCTTCCATTAAATTGTTCAATAGATTCATCTTCCTCCATTTTTAAGTTTTCAAACTTAGTAGTTAATTGTTGGAGTTTAAAAGCTTTTACTTTAACAGTTCCTTCAAAAGTTACTTTTAAAATGTCCCATGCTTCTTTAGCAGTTTCACAATGAGAAATATACCTGAATACACTGAGAGTAACACCAGCAAATATTAGATTGATGGCTGTAGAATTTGCATTAGATTTTTTATCTTGTCCAGCAGTCCATTTTTCTTCAGGTACGCAAACAAGATCCCCATCACCATTAGAAACCATTGGAGTCTCCCATCTAGTTAGCATAGATTTCCAGGCTTGCTCACTTTGTTGTTTGATGAATGATTTCATCGTCATCTTCCAAAAGACATAATTTTCTCCTTCTTCTAGCAATGGTGGTTTGGACCACGAGTTTCCTTCCCTCATCAAGTCTATCTTTACCAGAACATAGGATCCACACCAAGTAAAGTCTGGTGTGAAGCTCTGATACCAATTGAAATTCCTATCCGCTGTTCTAGTTGCTGTTATGCAGTTAGGTTCCGCAGTTGCAACTGAGGTTGAAACCTAAGTATAATGATGGACAGAACTTGTAAAGTTAAATGTACTTGAATTAAATCACACGCACATTTAACAACGGAGTTCACCCAACTAGGCTACGTCTCCGGTGCACTCACACAGATTATGATATTATAAAAGCTTACAATATAGGATTCAAGTCTTAATGAAAAACTCTCAGACTCACTCTAGGTTTTTCTGCCTATCTCTATATTGCTCCTACCTTATAACTATCACTCAAAATATCAATGGCATCCCACCATTGTTTTTCATTTAAAAGCTCACTGTGTATTCTCTTAAAAATGAGTTCTTTATAATTTAGAATACACACTTTTTACAAGTTAAGTTATCAACTATTTATACAAATAAAAACAATCTTCTTTCTTCAAGATCTTGATCATTGCTTTTGACTCTTTTGATTGGCTTCAATCTTTCCATATATCACGATATATTTCAGCGTAGTATTGACCTCAATCTTCATAAAATATTACCTGTTAATAAATAGCTTGGAAATAGGAATTAATCTTTTTCTTAAATAAGGAACATATAAGATATTATCTTTTTGGAGATAAAATCTTTCTAAATATATATATGAAACATAAACTCCATATTTCATTCAATTTTAAACATATCATACTGATTTTGATAAAGAACAAAAATTGAAACAAGTGATAAAGATTTACATAGCAATAGAGATATAGATTGCCTAGTTTAAAGGCAACATATATTTATAAACTAATCTCCTTATATCTTTTAGATAACATCTTTGCTTATCACTTTAATATTCTCAATATACACAAACTAAATCTTTAAAAACATGTGAGAATATATCCTGCATACTTTAAAACAAATAAACATTATTAAAGAATAGTAATGCAGAAATACAGAACTGGACAGAATCCTGCAAAACAGCAGGTTACAACTGTGGTTGCAAGCTCACTTAAAAACATAAAGTTGTCTCAATTCTTAACATTCAACTAGCATTATTTAGTTCAAATTAATAGACAACAAATCGCTTATGGGCCAGAAATCTGGTCATAACACTTTCAATCTATAACAGTATCAAAATTGTGAGCTTTCAATAAGTTTATAACTAGCCAAATCTGTTTGTTCGCTTGTATTGTTTGGACGTTTGCTATGAGCTTCTCCTTTTTCTGTGTTCTTTTCCCAAGGAAATTCTGTAAAATCTATAAAATCAGTTATCATATGGACAACCTGTGTGGAATTTTTATTTGAAGAAAGGTTTAGTCGGATCGCGATTCGCGTGGCTTGTGTTGAATATGTCTTCAAGAAACGTGTAAATATTACGAAGGATATCAAATTACATAACCCGGCCATGAACGTGAATTAACCAGGAAAACAATAAATAAATAATAAAGTAATGACAGTGATGCTCTTAATTCATACAGATATTAAATGAATTTTACTGCAAGAAGTTATTCGGTAAATGCAAAAAGTAGGATAACTTCCTACACGACTCCAAGCAAAATTAATTACCCTCTATATCAGGTAATCAGTCTCGAACTATATAAAGTCGGTCTTATTAGCAAAAGATTCACCACTAAATTACATTTCCATCTAAACACACAATTTCAATAAGTAAACAACTATGAAGTTGGGGGTGATTGTGATGTTTGGGCTTGTCTTATTGGCCACAGGAGCCTATGCGGTGTCGCCAGTCTCGCAACCTGGAATATTAGCGTGTCCTAATTTTTGCTTAAACAAGTGCGTTCTAAGGTTTGAGATTAATCCGTTTATGAGACTTCCTTGTTATACCAGTTGCTTGGCAAGTTGTAATCTGCCTGGGTTAGTGGTTAACCGTGCTTGCAATTTTGGTTGTACTTCCTTACAATGCGCATTCACTTGTATGCTTTCTTTCTCTTTATATCTATTCATAAATCTATATTTGAGGAATGTCAGGGTGTGAATCAAAACTTGGATATTAGAACAATATTTAGACTGACAATTAGTTGGTTGGTCGTTTTAGGTATCCAAAGAAAGTAACTTAAAAGACAATGCGGTCAAAGACTCAAAGGTGTCTAAATTCGTCCCTTTTAAGTGGCAAAGACTTGTATCATGTCGTACACACATAAAATGACGTTGTTATGCTTTTCTTTTTTTCCCATAACTTTTGCACACATTTGAAGTTCACTAGTGTGAAGTCTTTCAAATTAAGTGTATGTAATTTTCAATCAAATTACAACTTATTGATGGTCTTTTATTATTCATGGATTTTAATTAGAAGGAAAAAAAAAAACAATACTACTATCAACGAGTGTTATTTATTATGATCATTAACTAATTTATAATGTACGTACATGTTCCCTAAAGACATAGATTGATCATATATGTATTATTTATAGAGATAGATGTAATTTTCTAAATTTTGGTAAATACAGCTAGCTGAACAATCTTTTCTATTGGCTTCATATATCTTATATTTTTATTCGTACAACGTTAATATATATTTTATGCACGTCAGGCACCATCGACTGTCTACATTACTTGTCAATAATTCATAGCTTTTAATTTCCATATTCACATTTATGAGAATATCTCTCTATTGTGGTAATTAACCAAGTGAAAGTTTACGTGATTGTGCAGATGGTGTCAGAAGGACGATTTGCTTAGCATATTGTGCGAATATTTGCGGCCAAAGCTTAACTTAGAAGATTTACCTTAGAAAATTTGCCGAGTGGAAATTTTTCTAAATAATATACTATGTCATGATGGTGTTTTGTAAAATGGCAATCCTTTTATATGATAAAATTTGAGACCTAATGCGATTTAATACTTATGTGAATTATATTGAATTACAAGTGTGTGTCGAGTCACTCGACTCACTCGAGGCCAGAAAGCACAGTAACAAAATTGAACAAACCGTTAATTAAAGATACTGATCAGCATGCATGCTTAAAAAAAAGTATTGTCAAGGTAATTGTTTCGGCTAATTATGTTATTAATGCTCTTAGAAAAACAATAAACTCAAATTAGAGCTTGAACAAGACGACACGACCTAATTTATCTGCATCATATAAATATTGACATATGAATTGGAAAACGCCAGACAAAATTTTATTATAAGAAACAATTTACAATGATAAAGATGGGGTATATGAAAGTCTATCCATGTTCATAATTTCAACCCTCTTGATAGTTTCATATCCAAGTTCAGTTTAAAATTGTAACATCACATATACAGAAAGACTACATGTATACATATATACTCCACGTTAGTCCATATATATATATAGTAAGCTTTCCTGAGTTTCTTCGACAAATGTCGCGTAAAGTAATATTGGACTTAGTTGAGAAATGGTAGATAATGGCAACACCAGTATTTAATGTTCTTAACCCCCTTAGACAAACCATTAATTCAATTACCCACCTATTTTAGTTTTTTCTAAGGGCTATAAATTTCGTCCTGAAGCATTATGAAACAGTAGAAAAAAAACAACCCTACACAACAACTCGTATTCCTTTGTTTCAGCCATAATTTTGACTATATAAGGGAAACTAAACTTCTTATTTATTTATATTTATTTATCGTTTGTGTATTTTTGTCAAAATGAAACTGCATATAGTAGTGGTTTTTTTGGTACTTTTGGCAAAATATGGCGGGGCGCAACAATCGGGTGGTATATATGGGTGTTTGGGAGGGTGTTACAACCAGTGTATTCTCCAAGGTGGGGTTGCTCTAGCGACTAGAGGCCCATGTTACTTCGGATGTGCCGCTAAGTGCTTCACTGCCACAGGGCCCGCACTCCAATACTACTGTCCGCTTGGTTGCTCGTTCTTTCAATGTTCCAGGTTCACCACAGGTATATCCGTACGACCGCATAAAGTTATATACATTATATATAGTATAGAATCAGGAAAATCAAATGGGAGGGACCGATATTCTAAATAATTTTTGTTTTATACCATATATGATTTTTTAATAGCACACCTAGGCTTCTACGACCAATTTTATGGGTCCTTCATGCATGTTGATGTGCTTTAATTTGTGCTGATAATACTTGAAAGGTATGGATGTAATCAAAAAATCTTCCTGGAATGGTAAAATTTTACAAAGGAAAGTGATTAATTATTGTGAGGAAGGAGTAAGATCGTTAAAAATATAACATTGCAATGCTATAGTTATGAGGTTAGGGACTCTATTATCACTTTTTTATTTCTTTATATAATTAGAAACAAATAAGCATGAGTATTAACAGACACTACTGGCAAATGTTAGGTGTTGGTAAGAACTGGATACTGATCAGGGACCGATCATCTTGAGTTCCTTTTCATGAAATTATCAAAATTATCGAACAATTGGTTTGGATTCAGTGTGCACGTAATATCTACTATAACAATTGGCCCTCCTTTGTTGTCTTATAAATATAACTTAGACAACATCATTTTGAGAGTCCCGGCTACAAAGTTTGTTCCCGATAGTTAGTCCCCTGAACACACCATGTTTCATTTCATAATGTTATTGTTGCTCCTTTATTTCGTATGAGCAACCATAAACATACAATTTTACTTACTGGGGTTCTGATTCCTAAAACAAACTTGATTAAAATGTAACTAATATACGTCAACTAGCTAGCTAGTTAGAAATCTTGTATCGTACATTCGTACTTGGAAGATGGCATAAACGATTGGCGAAAGGGAAAGAGTCTGAGCCTTGAAGACGAAAAAATAACTTGAGTTTATAATATATATCACCAAATCTCTTGAAGAGAAAATTTAACTGACAGGCTCTCAAGATTCACCAGTGATGTCGTCCACGACATGACTGTCTCTCCTAACACTTGTGTAGATTTTCTTTCTAGGGCAATTTTTTTTTTAAAATTAATTAAAAAATTGCAAGTTAAAAATGATAGTGATAGAATTGATTGTAAACCAGCACAAACAGGGATTAAGCATTAAAAGATCTCTATGCAAAAGAACTGAAAATGCCCATAATGCAATGATCTGAAAACATATTAGGACGTAAAAATATATAAATTGAAAATGCACATGTTATAGAAGTTCAAAACTCCCAGAAAATCTAAAAGCTCTACAAACCAATATAAAAAGCCTATATATATATATATTAAAAAAAGTTGGAAGAATCATTGCTCTGAACTTTTATCAAGCTTTTACGTGCTTTGAGCTTTTTAATTAGCTGTTCACGTGTTCTGGAACTTTTATTTTGTTTTCGATTTTTTGTGAGCACTGATTTACTTGGAACTTGTATAAAACTTACATCTAGCTTCATCATAAAAAATAATTAGCATAAGCGCAGTTTGGTAAAAGAAATTGTAGGTTAATAACGTTTTCATTTCTAATTTTGCAGATGGAGCAAAACTAGAAACTTGCTTAAAAGATTGCAACCGAAATATTTGCGAAAGAGCAGCTTAGGGTGTCTCTTCTGCAGCGTTACATCCATGCTTGGAAGTTTTTCATGCCGTACTCTAAATAAATATTAGAATATGTGTTTGTAAAACAGCTCGATTAAATGTTACAATGTTATGAGTGTGGTTTCTATATATAATTGACCAAGTATACTACTTATGGTCCCTCTACAAAATCATCTAGGAATACTAATTAATTAATATTAGCACTCAACAAAATCATTTCTGAGTACATTACTTCTTCCAATTGTTTTTATCTCTAAAATAATTTTTATGGACTTCACGACTGTAAAACTCAATAGCATATTTCTATGTCAGCAACATATATACATGACGAACACAAAATGTGGAGAACTCTTTTAATGATGTGAAGTATTAGATGATTGTTTAAACATTAACCACGTAGGATTATTGATCTGAATAAATAGTTTGGAGTTCTGAATTTGTCGACCTCGGTGGTATGTTTGCTGAAAGCACAGAATTCCACATGCTAGCTGTTGGTGGAACCGAGGCTCTTCTGGAACGGGGCGCAATCATTCGAACAATACCACAAACTTGAAAAATATAAAAGACAATCAATATTTATCCCACACACAAGCAAAGATAACATTTTTTTAGGGGTGGTAACACAAAGGTACTATATATAGGGGAAATTTTATTACCAAAAACACATTATTAATAGAGATGACGAAAATTTAAGAGACTATTCGCAGTCTCCATATCACGCTTCTCTCTACATTATCTTCTTGGTTACGTGCTATTTCTTAAAAATATACTATATTTCTACATTTGACAAAAATATATATATTTTTTATTCACGTCTCTCACTCTCATCCTCTTGTACCGAACGCCTTGCTATATCACTCCTCTCTCTACAATTCTCTTCTTGGTAACATGCTATTTAATTCTCATCTTGTCACCTCTCTCCATCTTCTTTTCTCTCTCTTCCACTTCCCTCGATGCCGCCACCACCGATGCACCCGTCTATGGGCACCATTGATGCCGGTTTAGTTTGAGTTTAATCAAGTGTAAATTGAAAACAACGAAAAATTGATTTAAAGCGGGCACCTAGGTCAATACAATAAGAGTTTTGTGGGATTATTATGGTGAATTAATTGGTAAAAGAGCTAATTGGTGCCCTAAATAAGAAAAAAAATGTGAATCTAGTGGCCAATCATGGGGTTGTAAAACCTGAAATTAGTGTTTAACTTTTGATTGTGGTCCTTGTGGAAAAAGTAGTGCAATACTACATATTTGATGTCAAAAAATTAATTACTTAATCATATGTCAATGTTCTCACAATGATAAAAAAAATTAGAGACTTTTTGTTATGTGATCATAGTACAGTGGCGGTATTTTCAAGCAATATATATATATAAACAACGTAAACAAAATAGTTGGTTAGTTGGTAGCTCTTTCTCTTACTTTGAAAAGTTGTACAGTATGTAAGTACGGTTCTTTCGGAAATGAAATAAGAAGCAGCTTCTCTTATCGTTATAAAAAAATACTCAAATAGCGATGAGATTAGTAACGGTATTTTTTGTTACGAGTTTATTAGTGATGGTTTTTGTGACGGCTTTGTGACAGTTTAGTCAATTTGCGACAGATTTGTGACAGCTTTTTAAATTAACGACAGGCTTATGACAGCATTTTGTAGTGTATATACTATACAGGGTTCAAAGATGTGAAAAAGAACAGCCCGTTGTTCTTGTAGGTTGTTGACCAAATGCGCACGCAGCTGGGAGTCTATCAAAATGATTATTTCTTTTTGTTTATAACCCACATTTTAGCAATAATATTCTGTAATCAGAAAAGGCATTCGTTGGTTCATAGTACCCACGGGGAGACAAGTCATCTATGCATGGGGAACCCCTATAGAAAACACAATAGGAGGTTACCCGCACGCCAAACAAGATCGAAAAGAATGTCGTTCCAGGATAGAATAGGAAAGCTAAGGTACAAGACAGGACCGAGGAAGAGACTAATAGTAGACCTACCTTATTTTTCTCAATGTGTACCATATTTTTCCTTGAGTTCATACTATATTTTTCACGTCTATATCCTTTTTTGCTTAATTCATGTTTTTTTTCATGTTACTACCTTTTTTCGTGTTTTTCAAAAAAAAATTCACATTCATACCATTTTTTCCTTCGTTCGTACTATATTACCCACGTTCGTGCCCTATTTTCCCCCAGTTATACCTAATCTTTTTTTCATGTTCATACCCATTTTTTTCCTGAGATAATACAAATTTTTTTCAAGTTCATAGCTATTTTGGTGAGTTTATATCCAATTTCTTGATCTCGCTCATAGGCTAGCTAGTTATTGTTCATTTCATGGGTTTCTGGTTTATTATCTTTTCATGTTATCATTTGTACATTTTATGGATGCCGAGTGAAACCCAAGAAAACCTAGACAGGGTCATGCCAGTGAGTAGCGAAACCCTAAAAAACGTAACTCTGGCTGGATAGTGGGTAGATAGTTACTAAACATATGTAGACGGATATTGATCGTATATATGAAAGCAAAAACAATGGCTGGATCAATTATACAGGACTTGTTTCCCTGTCTATTTCTATTTTCTGTTAACTCTAGTATTACACCTATAATTTAACAGTATGATTTTTAAAGTAAACAATATGTATTTAGCTAAAACCATAGCCGACTTTGTTCAAAAAGTTTGGACTTGGTTTAACTTTCACGCCCTCTCCACAGTCAAGTAATCACATACCGGACTATTACAAACATCATCATAGGTTAAGATCAACCAATATAGGAAGAATACATTTCAAAACAAAGAAAAACCACCCAAATTCTTGACACATAATGGATATTACAAACATTATCATAAGTTATTATACTTGGAGTAATTATGGGAGATATCAACACATGTTAAATAAGAGAAATGTGCTACCTTCACCACATATTATTAGGCCAATATTTTGTACTTATGTTGTATAATTTGTGTCCTTATTCACTCATGTTTGTGTAGTATAAATAGAGATTGTACATACTGATTTTATCATACAATGAATCCACAACTCAAATTTGTTATTATTTAGTAATACTATGCTGAAAAAAGAAACTAAACATACATGGAACACGATTCCATCATTATTATTATTGGTAGGACTCGGATCATCCATATTATTATTAGTTTTTTTTTTTTGGACATAAGCATATATAATTTTATATTCTATCGTCTAAGTACTATTCCGCAACCACTAAATATGCAAGGAAGGTATGTTTTAATTTAAAATCCCACTACATTCAATAAACAAATTAGAAAATTTAACAGATTATTAGCAGTCTCCAATTTTGTGCTATATATATATAGTACATAATTACACAATTCTATGGGAAAAATATTCTGTGCACGAAAAATGCTTGCAGAATTGATATTGCTAAATATAGTGGCTTGCCTCTTACTAAATTTGGTTTAAAAGAAATTGAAGAATTCATGATGACGAAGATAGAGTTGAAGAAATGATGGTTGAAGAGCGTAAAGTAGTGTTTGTTCCTTAATGTTTATGCATGTCAGATAAACACACACAGACTTATTCATGCACTTCCTTATGAAATAGAGAGATTTTGGACAATGCCTACATAGGTTAGCTAGTTTTTGTTTATTGAAATGAGTTGAAGGTTTAGTATCTTTTCGTGTAATCATTTGTACTGTTCATGGGTGTCGAGTGAAACCCTAGAAAACGTAGAGAGAGTTGCCGGTGAGTAACGAAACACTAAAACACGGAACTCTGGTAGGAATTAGGATGAAGGGGTAGATAGTAATTACTAAACATGTAAACAGATATTAATCGTATATATGAAAGCAGAAACAATGGCTGGATCAATTATACCGCACTTGTTGCCCTGCCTATTTCTGACAACTCTAGTATTTCGTCTATAATTCAAAAGTAGACATTTAAAATATAATTTTTTGGCTAAAACCATAGCTGACTTTGTTCAAAAAGTTTGGACTTGGTTTAACTTTCACCACAGTCAAGTCATTACAACCCAGTCCTCACACATACCGGACTATTACCAATAGGTCCAACACCATCATAGCTATCCAACCAACATAGAAAGAATACATTTCAAAACAAAAAAAAAAACCACCCCAATTCTTGACACATACTGAATATTACAAAACATTATCATAGTTAATATCCAACCAGCATCGGAAGGATATATTTCAAACCAAAACAAAAAACCCTATTTTTTATTTTTTATTTTAAGATTGAAAACCCTATCCTTTACACATATACTGGACTATTGCCAACATTATCACAGAATAATAAGCAACCATCATAAGAAGAAACATTTGAAAACAAAGAAAAAGGATGCTACTCGAACCTTATTGTACAGACGCTGATCAGTCAAAAGGGATTTCAAATTTTAATATCCCAAAGAAGAGTAGAAGCGCAATCCTGGCATAAGGAGATTTTAAAAAGACTGAAAGAAATTTCATTTCCTTTAACTTTCATTTCATGGGTAAATTAGCTAAAACTCCCCCTTCACTCAACAAAATTAGCAAGACTTTTTTTAGACTGGTAACTTATGCATGTCCTATACAGCGCTAAAAATGTCAAGAGACACTGTATTTTGTTCAAGGGGCCAGGGGTAAAATTTAAATAGTTTTATCTAAAAGGAGTAAATGCTAATAAAAATTAAAAGGGCGGACCCCTATTCCATTGATAATCCCTAATGACAGAAAGATCTACTCTATAGCTCCTCCAAATATAAGTCAATATTTTGTACTTCAACCCACGAGGTTTAGAGTATTATTGAAACAAGGGGTCCTTTAGTATCAAACATTTTGACCAAATTTAAGAGTTGAGGGCCGGAGAAAACAAAACAAAAACTGTAAAAGGCTCCTCCAAAATTAAGCTAATATTCTGTATTTTAATCCACCGGGTGTATAAAATTATTTCAAATAAGAGGTTCTTTAGTATCAAACCTTTTGACCAAGTTAAGCGTTGAGAAGCAAAAAACGAAACAAAGACTGTACAAGGGTTTAAATGACGAAGTCAAAAAATTTATGCAGCTGTTCTGCTAAAAAAACTGCTGCTCTCAAGAGAGGTAGAGAGCAAAACCAGAAGAGATATGTACCACCTTGACAATGTCTGCCACGATTGTGGGTCCTTCTGGTGACGGAGAAGGACCAAATTGAACTCTATCTAAAAGCAAATAAAGAAAAATGTATACTCCAAAACTCATACTGTCTTCCAGGCTTCAGCATAACAGCCACTTAAAAAGCGCTGGGTCATGCAGTTGTCTCAATCTTATCCCAGATCCTATCTTGTACTTTCACTGTCAGTTGAATCATCATCATCTGAGCCATCACCATATGAATCATATTCAGTGGACTCATCGTCATCTGAATCATCATCTTCACCGTTCAAGTCCTCAAAAGAAGCTTTAATTACCTCAGAAATCATGAGTGCAACAGAGGCTTTGTGGGTAGCCAGATCAGCTTTATATAGCAACCTTTTAGCTTTCTCCCTCTTGAGCCTAGCCATGTTAAGGGCATGCTTGGCTGCACCAGCTGCATCTCTCAACTGGAATTCATAATAAACTGAACCGTCCAATTGCTCAAAGCCGTATCTCGAAGGTACCACCGACTGGTTATGTCTCTGATTTGGCCACTTGGGTGAGCTGCTTCTCCCTACTGTGCTATGATTATATGGACCCATCATGTCTACATTATTCGTCGATCGAAGAAACCCAACGTTCTTTGACTTGTTTCTACGAAGTTTTGGGTTATGATTATTCCATTCATAAGAATCATTGCTGGATGATAGTTGTCCAAATCCACTACCATCCCGGGGCGAAAATACCCTTGTCGATGGCTTAAACGAAGGGGAAGTATCTGAACAGTCATAGGTATTTCCTGCATACATAACTTTCTCATCTCCATAATAAGTATATCCATTTGATCTTCGCCCTGGTCCAAAAGGAAAAGAAACATTGTTAACAAAATAAGGTAAGAATAAAAAGACTAAATATATTTTAATAAAACAATTCTCGAGTTACCAATAGTATAAGGACCATCATGATCACTCAGGAGAGAGTAGTTGCTGTTCGAGGAAACAGGGTACCTTCTATGTGACCTTTGTTTGGTACCCTTATTTGGAATTTCCAAACCACGAGGTTTTAAGCAAAAGGCAAACATAGGCGGCTTCTCAGGGGATGGGGTCTCGCCATTGCATCTAGAGAGAGAAGTGTTGGTGGTAGCCACAGCTTGCTCCCACTTTTTGACTCGCAGCTGATAGCTTTCCCATAATGGAGCCTGTAAAAGGGTAAAAAGTTAAATTCGTGGTCAAGAGTCAGATAACTTAATAAGGATTAGGAAAACTAGATTTAGTAAAAGCGTTAATAAAGAATAAGAGGCCAATTAGAAAATAAAATAAAAAGAATTAGGGGTAAAGAGGGGGAAAAACGAAACTACAAAGGCAGGAAAGACAGGGAACTTGAAATAACAAAAAATTACACCAGGGAAACTTTACAACTTCGAATAATTAGATTAATACAAATAATCTTCACTGGCAAAAGATTAAGAAAACAAATAGTGGAAAGATAGTCATGTATACACGAGGCAATAATCAAATACTAGATCCAGCATCTATTTATTAGTAGCCTTAATTTAATTCAGACAGGGAGAGAATATGAACAATGAGTGAAATCAATATCGGCTAAATGATTTATAAAATCATGTCTACTCAGTAACTATTTATTAGTAAACAAATATTACGGAAGCCAACAGAGGTAATGTACAGATAAAACATGCACATTAATATTCCGACCCAATGTACAGTTGACTCGAAAAATGATAGATGGGGATGCTTAATTTTAATGCTATTTCGGGTTGTGTTATGTTCAGGACTTAGAGTAGGATGGGGTGACATTATTGAAGTATATAATTTAATTATTATGATATAAGTGATCTAAATAAATTAATCTTTCATTTTAATTCAATTTAACAGGTATAAATTTTCTTTTTGTGAATTATTACCTATCGGAAAACGGGTGTCAATACACATGAGTACCACTTCTGGCCCCTGGGTATATGAGAACCGAAACGCGCATATAGCAATTGAGAGAATCAGGTAACAATAGTCAGGTTATTTCATAAAGCATAAAATAAGACTACACTATTAGTCTCTAACAGAAGATTATCTCCATGTAAAAGTACCAATTATAATTTTAGCTCCATATTCAATCAACTCCATCCACCACTTCAGCAGTGATAAAATCTCGTAACTAAGTTCCTCTGAGTCCAAGAGAGAACCTTATGAAGGAAAGTAGCTATTGATTTGAACCGAAATATCTACAAAAACTGCCGCAATGAAATTTAATGTGAATTACATATATTAACAGACAGAGATCAGCACTTGAGTTGGACATTCGACCCTAAAAATGTACATACATTCCCTATTCCGTTATATTAAATGATCCTACCGTTCAGAAACTACTGAATGGAAGCAAGCAAATAAGGAAATTAATCGCTTTGTAAGTAAGTATGAACAGCTAAGTAGTACAAAGGGGGACACAAATGTTATGGAAACATGTATAAAAGCTAAAACAATGAAACACAAAAATTGAAACAAGAGAAAATAGATGTATTTGGTAACATACTTATTAATTTCTGAAAATTAAATCAAATTAATTGGTGATCTTGAACAAATCATATATTTCAAAACCTTTTCTTCTAGTTAATTCAACCATGAACCACCACTGAAAAGCAAAATATCAAAATCATGATCATACATATTGTCAGACAAAAAGAATTATTGCAAAGTAACGTTTTCTTTTAAGATATTTTCTCAATACACATCCTACATACATCATGTTGTTGCTGCGGTGAACGTATATATTAAAGTGAAATTACTATACTTCCTTTTTTTGTTCTAGAAAAAGCCTAGACATCTCTTTTCAGATGAAATAAGAGCGCTATTTTATGTTCTCTGAAAGTAAATCTAATAGAGAATGTAACAATTGTAATTTATTTTTTCTATTTTCAGAAAACATCTAAGACGCTAAATTCAGATTTAGATCATTAATATACAGTGATGGCATATGATATAATGATATGATAGGAGTTTACAACCATTGATAACAAAAAAATACACAAGAATCAGATCATGCAAACAATACCCAAAAAATTCTTACAATTTGAAAGAGATTTGCTCACAATTCTATTCAATATGCATGCTGACGAGGTCTGTTTCGCATCGGATGAATAAAGGTTATTATACTCGGGATGGAAAGCATTAGATAGATATGTTTTTGGATCTTGTCAAGGAAAACATAAGTGAAACTACAATGTAAAATCATGGTGAGATAAGAAGAGGACCGTCTGTTTGAGTAGAAATAAAAGTTTCTTCTCGGTTACCCGGGGACTTCGGTGTGTGTGTGTGTGTAAATTACTTGTTTGGAATATTAACTTATTTCTATGTAATCAAAGATCAAGAAAAACTGTGATAAGGACATCTGAACAGTGACATCAGTCGGAAAAAAAATGAAGCATAATAATGTGTTCAAAGGATAAATTTAAAGTGAAAATATTAGTCCTGGATCAACCTATTTTCGCTAGCCATTTATGAGTTATTTTTTATCAAAGAAAAAACACATTTTGACCGGGTTGACCCTTTTGCCCCAGTTTTGATCGTGTTTCGCAAATCAAAGTGATTGCTGTTAATCAGAATGGAGGAACAACGCCTAGAAACTAGGCAGGGACTTTTGAAACATTAATTTTTTGCGGTTCTTATCTTATCGTAACCTAGAATTCTAACTCTAATATTTAAATGTATGCTCATAAATTTATTCTGCTACTACACGAGCAACTAAAAACACTTTATATATAAAGTTAAGGAGTAATAGAAGTTATAAGGGATAACCAACTACGCATACAAGATGAGAAACAAGAAAAACTAGTTTCTCGTTCGTCATTTCTTCATTAATTATTTTTCTTACGAGAACAATTCTGGCTTTGTTTGGGTTAGTATTTTTGATTTTTGCCTTTTTAAACATTAATGTTTCCTTTAACATTTTTTCCGATTGTTTTCAATATAGTTGCCCAATAGAAATAGGAACGTGAAAATTCGCAAATAAAAATAGGAGAAACAGCAGAGTGATGACTGATAATTTTATAGATACTCGAGAAAAAATAAGTCACTAATTAATAAATGGTGAAGTTTTTCCGGACCTCATCTATTGTTTAGTATGTTTTCCCTTAAAGCCCATGTTTCCTTTTGTATTATTGATATGTTTGAAGATTAGATTTTCTAAAATCACGATATATATTTCCTAATTTATTTGCTTTTGTTTAATAATTACTCCTAATAATGAATTCGACCTATCTGTATAAATGGCATATAAGCTAGACTCCCAACAACTCACTTGCTTCTGTGTCACAATAGCAAAAAGATACACCTTGTTTCATTAATTTAAGATAGGAAGTTGAGCAACTCCTTCATAGAAGCAGTTACATGGATCGAGGATATCAACGAAAAACATTCCCCTTGTAGCATGTAACAGAATAACTTACTAAAATAATCATAACTTATTGACAACAAATCATATCTTCTCATAAAGGGTTGAGGGACGATTTTCTCATTTCCACATCAATAATAAAGCGCAAACCCGTAGCTAAAGCTCCCGTAATGCGCGGGGTCCGGGGAGGGGTCAGGACACTTTGGGACTAATGTAGCCAGCCTTCTTCTTGCAGAACTCGAACCTTAGGTCACATGACCGCAGCTTTACTGTTGCGCCAAGGCTCGTCGCCCTCTTCCTCATCAATAATATTGATGGAAAATAATACTATTCAATAATCCAAAAACCATCACTACAGAGGTTGCCCATTTTGTGGGTGACAGGATTAAAATCCTAGTGGTGAGCGTCATATACTAGGGTCTCACGAGCAACCACCTTGCTCGATAGGGGAAAAAGTTGTTAAATACCCTATCATATCACCTTTTCAACAATTTACAACCCAACCTACATTTCTCTATCTCATCTCAGATTCGTGCTAGTCAAAAAATGCTAAAAGTCCATTTTAACTTTTTAGTAATTTTGTTACCTTGAACCGTTTTTTATTCCGTTACTCTGACATGCATGTTTTGCAGATTTGGCAACATTTAATGTAATATTGGGATTTGAGCAACATTCGAATTAGTTTTGCTTAATTTGGCTTATTGGAATATGTGTGCAGATATATAAATATATATACATATATATTTGTTTATTTCTGTAAGAGGGTTCTTCCACGACTCGAACCCCTGATGTGGAGACCGCAACTTTACCGTTGTGCCAAGGCTCCCTCTTTTCCTCATCAATAATATTGATGGGAAAATAATACTCCCTCCGTTCCGAATTGTTTGTCCATCATTGAGAAAGTAATAGACATGCAATTATTGCTTTCTCTAATAGCTCAAATACCAACTATTCCCTTTATGCATTATATTAAAGTTTGTAATGAAAGCAAAACAAAGGGTAAAATTGGAATATTTGTAACTTTTTAGTTGACTTTTATAAAATGGACAAACAATATGGAACTTCCTAAAATAGAAAGATTGACTAACATTTTGGAACGGAGGGAGTATTTTTTATAATCCAATAACCATCACGTTAGAGGTAGCCCACTTTGTAGGTGACAGGATTCGAACCCTAGTGGTGAGCGTCACAAATTAAGGTATTAGAAGCAAACACCTTGCTTAATGGGAAAAAAGTTGTTCAAAACCTTTTTAAACAATGTACTAGCGAACCTATGTTTCTCTTTCTCAGATTTGTGCTAATCAAGAAATGCGATAAGTTCATTTATTTCTAACTTCATAGTGTTTTGTTACCTTGGAGTCTTGGACAATTGTCATTCCATTACTTTTGACATCTATGTTTTGCAGATTTGGCAACATTTAATGTAATATATTAGGTGTTATATTTCATATTTGATCAAAATACGAATTAATTTTGCTTAATTTGGCTTTTGGATTGTATTCGTGCGAATATATTAATATATATACATATATATTTGTTTATTTCTGTAAGAGGCTTCTTACACGACTCGAACCCATGACGTCATGTCACATGACCAAGTCACATGACCGCAACTTTACCGTTGCGCCAAGGCTCGCTCTCTTCTTTGTCAATATTTACAAAAAAAAATATTTTTTATAATCCAATAAGCATCACTTAGAGGTAGCCCATTTTGTGGATGACATGATTCAAACCCTAGTGGTGACCGTCATATACTAGGGTCTCAGGAGCAACCACCTTACTCCATCGGGAAAAAGTTGTTCCATACCCTGTCCTTTCAACTTTTAAACAATTCACTACTACCCAGCCCGCATCTTTCCTACTCACATTCATGCTAATCAAGAAATGCTAAAAGTTCATTTATTTAAACTGATTTTGTTACCTTGACCATATTCATTCCATTACTCTTGACATGCATGTTTTCCATAGGCAACATTTAATGTAATATGCTGGGTGTTATATTTTAGATTTGATCAACATACGAATTAGTTTTGCTTAATTTGGCATATTGGATTATATATGTGTTCGAAGATATAAATATTTATACATATATTTTTTCTACATTTTATTTAAGAAGATCAAATGCTATCACAGATACCCCTTTATAAGACTCAAACCTAGCACCCCCTATTTGAAAGTGCGAATTCTCGCCCACTAGGCTAGCCCTAGTGGATTAATATTTATACAATATATATATATATAATTACATTATATATATATATATATATAAAAATGTAATTTTTCAGACAAATGTGTTAAAATCCATATATGTACTAGATATAGGACAAAATTGACACTTTGAAGTTTGAACAAACTTCCGTCTAATTGAATTAACAGGGTTTCATAATTTGACAAATTTGGTTAAATCAATATACCCAAATTGGGAAACTTCAAACTTGGGTACTAAAACAATAAAAGTTGATACGATAGAATACTACACAACTTTTTTCCCAATATTGATGGCATCTCTCTTCCTTCTTAAGAAAAAGGAAATGTTCAGCTTACTAGTATATGAGCACCATTGCGCACAAAAATATCCCCTATGTTATGCCTCTTCTTAACTTGACTCGGCAATAGAGCATTAAAAGGTTCATATTAAAACTCACTCTTACCACTATAAGATTGATTAGAGGAGAGAGAGTACATCACAAGCCAAAAGCAAAAGCAAAAGCAACACATATGCAATGTAGAACAACTACAAAAATAACTCCAATAAAAACCTCAGATGAACTTCCTTTCACCCATCGAAAAAGAAAATAATCACATCTTCATAAATTATTCAGAAGTTTTTAGCACTGTGAACCTGAAAAGGAGTAAATACCCTCCTAAATGCAGAAAGAGTGTCTCCTAAAGGTAACTCCCAAATGATCGATAAAAACCTAAACAGGACTTGATATAAACTACAATCACTAGTACGACACGTATCAGCAACTTAACTCTTGCCAGTGCTGTATTTGACCAATAAAATGAAACAACCAGGTTACTGGAACTAATAACAAATAATGAAAACAAGAACCAAGTCCCTTAAAAATAAACAATGCAGCCCTCTCAATTTGGTAAAAATGTACGCCTCAACTAAGGTATTACTCAATCAAGGTTCAAATCTTCCATTGGCATCAAAATACCCAACAAGCATAAAATCCGAATGAATAATTAAATCTAGTTAAAATGCAATCAACACGACTAAAGATGTCTCAGGAGGTTCTGTGAAAGTATATCTATCAACCAACAACAGTATACCCTATCATTACCTACTAGTTCGCCTTCATCTACAATTTCAGAAGGTGACACTCGAGGAACAACACTTCCCATAACCGTTGAATGTCCATGCAACGCCAAACTCTACTGAAAGTAGAAAAAGGCCCTTTTTGTGGTGCTTGGTTTTCAGCAAAACATGGACACATTAATCAGCCAGATGGTGAAAATAAAGAAATCTGCTTCCTCGAGTAGCTTAGGACTGATCAATTCTCTATTTCACGTATTCAAGGTTTTTAGGGCCTATATATGAGGGAGGTTCTAAAATTGTAAATAAGAAGCAGCCCATGAAAAGTCACAGATTCTAAAATGTAACCAGTTTCAAGTTTGCCTACACTGCAAGTTTTCAGCAAACTTTGTGCTTCTTCTATTTCACATAGATGATGAAAACTAGACGAGGACCCTCAACATAAAGTATGCCTGTTTCCTCATTGTCACTCACTCTTAAGTAATGAATTGATGCGACTTATTTTCTCTCAACCTCTCATTTCTTCACTATCAACAAAATTGAAGCCTTAAAGAATCAATTTCAACTAATCAAATTGAGCCATCATCCTCAACAATATATGCATAATTTAATTTGAGACACATAAAAAAGCAGGAAATAGAAGATTTTGTAGATTAGTGAGATAAGTTCCAGAAAAATATCACCTAACTCATTCTGATACGATAAGAAACAGATGTAAAGAATACTATATTGAAAAATTAACCATCCCAATAATCAAAGATAAAACCGAACTAAGAATTTTATGCCAATATTCAGCATCATCAACCACTAAATTTCAGCGAGATGTTTTTCTCAACAAGCTCAAATTAAAAGAATCGCGTCATTTGAAGTACCAACTTAAAAATAATACATAACAAAGATGAACATGCAAAGAACAAGAACTTCAAGTGAATTAAAGTACCTGTAGATGACGAATTAAAGGCATCCCTTTCCTCTGTCTCTTCCTTCGCCAATGCTCATAAATTGTTTTAATTGATTCCATAGGCCCAATATCCGCCAAACACTCTTCAATTTCATCAATGCAAAAATCATCACGTTGTTGTGCAAACGCCACTTTCTCTAGCATGTTCATCACCTTCTCAAAAAACTCCTCACTAACATCTTTGCAATCAACCCACATCTCATCCTCACTGTCCATGTCATACAGAACGCGTGACGGGTCCATCGCCATCTCAGCATCAGTATCAACTTGCCGAATATAACTGCTTGAATTGCGGATAAATGATAAATCATTTCCTTTAGCGTTATATTCTTCAATAAGACGAACACCGGGAATAGGAATATGCTTAACCGAAGCAGCACGAATATTTCGATTGAAACATTCTTCATACATTTCCTTAAAAAGCACCCATTGATTTCTATCAGGAAATTCCAAGGCCCAATCTTTGCCCCCTCTCCATATCATCGCAAGTGTGTAACGGTTAGTTGAGCCAGGCTGGAAAAACTGAGAAGGTTTGTATGAATACCTCGTCATCCCGGAAAATTTAACCGCAAGTTTCCATTCATCATGATCTGCACTCTCTAGTTCGACACGCGCCCCATATTCTCTCCATCCCTTATCCCCAATTGTGACCAAAACATTCCCATCACAAGCCAAAAACCCCTTGTTTCTGTAAATATTTTGAGCCTTTCTAATTCGATGATTATGCGAGTTGGGTTTTGAGCGAGATTTATTACCACTAGAAGGTAAAGTGTATTGAACTTGAGTACGCCGCTTCCTTGGTCCAGTACTAAAGCTATTATTAATAAAACCTGGGTTCCTACCAGGCATTACATGGGACGAATCTAAGCTATTTCTGTCACTATGCCACATAGGACCAGTGACTTCGGGACTGAGCAACATTTTGTTATTTAAATTTAATGCCATATCAGGCTTTTCATCTGGTTGCACAGAAAGAACCTCAACACTCAACCCATGATCTTTATCTTTGGGAACCGAAAACTGCGATGGTGTTGTAACAAGTTGTTTCGGTTGAGTATCCACACACTCGATTTCTAATGAGTGCACAATTCCATTGTGATGATCATGGCCATTGCATTCTGAAGCCGTCTCTGCTACCAAAGCAGGTTCAGAGTATATTGAAGATTCAACTTCCATTGAAGAAATTTCAGCATTATTTTCATCAACACTGACACAAGGAACATTAGTTTCCATAATAAATTGCAAATGCAGGCTAAGAGAAGGTGCAACACTAAATAACCGAGCTAAGGAGAGAAGCCTTTCATGCTTCACATTGTCATTATAAGGAGACCTGTCCAGAACTCCGACGGAAAAGTTTACCAAATCGTCTTTGGGTATAACGTCATGCAGATACTCCTTCCATAAACCCTGTTGTTACAAAAAATTAAAAATTAATCATTCCTAGGGTCTTCAATATCACATCTGTTCTAACAGCACAGCCATGTTGGTGATTAAATCTTTCATTTTGTAAAGCCAACATAATTACACGGTCAACTTAAAGGATCTGTCGCTTTAAGTTCTGATCCCTTTTTTAGTACGTAGTTGCAATATTAAGCAATCAAGACGGACTAATGAACAAGTCACATGAATTAAGTGATATTCGTAAAATAGCTTACTGTAACAAAGTAATAAAATTTAGCAGTCCGTGGGAAAAACAGTTTAACAGTATACTAATCTTTTAGTCTACATGAATACATGTCGCTTATTAGCTGATAAGAGGTCTAATTTCACTTCTAACCTCCAACAGTACTGGCTTGTTAAGTCGCTTTTTTGCCGATAAGAGGTTCAATTTCACCTCTGGCCTCTGACAGTAATGGCTTGTTTGAAATAGCATCATTTAATTTTGCAAAGGCAATATAATAATCAATCAACTTAGAAGCTAATGTGTCTTTAATTCTAATCATCATAAATAATTACTCCCTCCCTCCCTATTTGATGGTCCAGTTTTTCCTTTTGCTAGTCCCTAATTATGGTTCATTTCTCTTATTTTACAACTTCGACAATAATACAACACCAGGATACCCTTATCAAATGTACCATATTTCTATGAGTTACAGTGACATAACATCTCATAATCTATCTATACTATTAATATATGGAAAGGGAAAAAATGGCAGTTACAATCCACATGTCAACACCTCCTTCAATCCCACATTCAAAAATACTTTTCCCTTTTTGTAACAATTGACACGGTTAAAAAAAAACCACCCCCTCTACCACTACGGCACTACCCACGTTATATTTTGGAAACTGTCTCATTTATGGAAGCGGCGGGCGCGGGGGGGGGGGGGGGGGGGGGGGGGGGGGGGGGGAGCAATTGCTTAATCTGCAACGTTAATTAAAAATGAATGGCCCTGGTTTTTTTATTTTTATTGCCTGCTATATCTCATGACTACTCCAAAATAACCCCTCTCTCTCTCTTTAAATCTTTTTTTCTTCCCTAACCCACATTAAACATAAACAACCAACAACACAATTAAAACCAGATTAAACCACAATACTATTATGAAAGAGAACCTGTCAAATTTGGATGGGTAATAGACTAATAGTGTTCAAATCAATAACTACATGCGACAGTCCAATTTTTGAAGGAAAAAAAAATGAGAAAGAGACAATTGGAATGAAAAATACAACCCAGAACATAGAGAGAAAGTTTTCTTAATAGGTGAAAAATAAATTACAAAACTTAATCTTTTAGTGATTGATTCAAAGAAAACGACCTGAGATTTGAGCATAAAACCCCAATTTTTTGTTCTTTTGAGTTTTTTTTTTTTTTGGGTAAGTCTCTTCTTTGAGTTAATGAGGTTAATATTGGTTTGTCTTTTTTATGAGAGCAATTCTTACAGATCAGCATAGATCCATTCGTAATTGAATACATTTGTTTCTTAGCATTTCATCAAATTCAATTTTGGGAGAAGACAGAGACAGAGAGAAACGGAGAGAGAGAGAAAATGAGAAGGAACCAGACGAATTATGAGATACAACAATATTATATTGATGTATTATAAACCAATTAATCTGGGCCTTTTAATAAACAGGGGACGGCTGAGATTGCAATTGCCGCAAGACAATTGCTCCCCCCCCCCCTCGCGCTTCCCTCATTTATTGTCAAAATAAATCAAATATCCCCTTCAAGCCTTCAAAATATCTCTCTCTGCCAGGTAAATATAGAAAATAATTTTTTTTTGTACAAATAATTTTATTATTTTTCGATTTATTGGTAATAATTTATATTGTTTTGTTAAAGTTTTACACTAGGTTGTACTAGATCACACACGCATCGCGTGGGCGACTTCGCTAGTAAGTTTAAAATTATGCATTGAATAATTGGTGAGGGGTATGATAAGAAAAAAACTGAAAATTTAATTTTCTTTCGCACAATTTATGAGCTTGCTAAAATCTTTATAAAACATAAAAATGGACCATCCACTAACGACGGAGGGAGTAAAACTGTTTGAGCAACAGCGACGAAGTACTGGGTAAAACGTACGTGTAAAATGATATTTGTAAATTAGCTTGCTGTCATAACTGTTTCTCCGACAAAGCCAAAAGAATACCAATTCATTAGAAGAACGGTTTAATGATAGATCAAATTTCCTAACTCAGCTAACATGCGCATAATTTGCTAATATGTATAGGATATTCATAAGCATATTATAATAAAACCAACAGTCAACAAATAATACCTCATTTTCAGATGATGCCTGACGTTTTGAACTCAAAGGCGGCTCCTTATCAGCTTCTTTTGTCTTTAGACTATCGTAAGTACACTCAAAGAGAGGTATTTCCTTAGAAAGCAAACAGTGCCGCTGCATCTTAGAGTTGAGGCTCATCCACTTTGAGCATTTCACTTGGAAAAAGCTATACAAAGAAAATACATGCCGCTTTTCAGAGTCTTCAGAGCAAGAAAGCTTAAACCTGATTGAAGTTACTGGCATTGGCATATCCATAGACTTCTCTTGGCCATCAGGTATACAAAATACTGACATGATTAGAATAACAGATTCCACAGCCTGCTTTAAGCTCCCTTGAAATGATAAGAAACGCAATCCCAAAACACTATCAACAAAAAGTATCTCCAGATGAATCTTAGGCCAGGTATTCGTGATAGTGCCATACTTGAGCAGAAATAAAGCTCGAACCAACCAGGAATCTTCCCCAAATGTATCAATTAGATTATTAACAGGTAAACCAGGTACTATCTTGATTTTTTTGAAATCCACAAAAGGATTAGGCAACTTTAACAAACCTACATTATCAACTAGCCAGAACAATCTCTCAGATTCTGTTAGAGGGGTACCATTTCCTCTGGTAGGTACAGGTGTACTCACACATCCCTTACCATATGCCTCCATTGATCCATTATCCTTCTTTTTGAAGCGCCTCCTAACATAGACAACAGGTGAATTTCCACCACGTTTGATATTATTATCCTCCCTGCTGCAATCAATAGAACTGTCGGGAAGTGACAAATTGCAGTTTAATTTGTTTTTTCCCAATTTCAAGGAACGGTCCTTTTTTAAATGCTCTGTTCCAGTAGCTGCCTTACTAGACAATTTATTTGATGATAAATAGGATGTTTTATGGTTTTTTGAAAAACCCAGGTGAGAAGATTTAACTTTCCGAGAAGAGCGAACCAACCATGAACTTAATGGCTCAGAATCTAGGTAGCTAGTTTCGAGGCTATCATCAGAAGGCAAATTTTTATCATCCACATCATCATTTTTATTCCCAATAGAATCTCCTCCTCGTTCTGCCTCCTTAGGAACTTCACTAGGAAGAAGCAAGAGTTTGATTTTCTCATTTTGAAGATCAATCCACTCTTCATCTCTATCATCGTACTTTATATGGTGCTGCTTTATCTCAGGACTGTAGTCACACACCGAGCCGTAATACCAACATTCATCCAACGGCCAATACACTTTTATCCTCTTGTTCAATAACCAGAACGCATCTACATCCCGGGAAGATACCTCGTAAAAATGACGCCTTTTTTGCGAAAATCCATCCCGCTTATGCTTTTTGTTTGGCCGCAAAACTCTGTTAGCAACATCACCCGATGACAACTCCGAACTAGCCGACATGCTAACCCCTCTGCTAACAAAACCGTCATCATAAGTAACCAACGAGGACACCCCATTCGTACTCGGGGACCTGCTTTTCGGGGAAAACTGAGCAAATCGAGAGGAAAGCATCATAGCAGCATTCTCTTCGAGATTATCCTCATCGTCATCAAAGGAATCATCCATCATTAATGAGTTATCAACTCGAGGCTCAACCTTAACCAAAAGGCCATCATTGCCCTTCTTTTTCCTACAATTACTGTTTTTCTTCTTAGAAGATGGTCCAACACCATTATTATTTACAACAAAATGCACCTGCTCTTCTGCTACCGGAACCTGGGCATAAATCTTTTTACTACTAATTTTTTTACCACCATCTACTCCTATCTTCAAATTTCTCTTGCTGGAAATAACTTTACTTTTACCACCACCATTCGACCTAGCTGCCTTCTCTATCGAATTGGATTTACCAACAGAACCATTCGACCTAGCTGTCTTATCTATCGAACTGGATTTACCAACAGAGGATCCCTCCGTCTTAGACACTTGTTCACCACTCGTTCCGCTAGAAACAAGACTTTTCTCAGATTTCCTACGCCTAACGAAATCCCGGGGACGTTTAGGGACACGGACACCATTATCAAGCAAAACACCCAATTTTCCCACTAGATGGGAGTTGGTTACCGAAGCGTCACCATTGCCATTCACTTCTTCGTCCAAGTCAAAACTACTCAAAAACGCCTCTTTACTACTCTTTCTCTTTTTCTTCTTGTTTTCGAGGCCAGAATCGTTTACGACACCCTTTCTTTTCCTATCCTTGCTCTCATTTTTAATACCCTCATTCTTATCTACACTCTTAATATCAAAAGATCTAATCTTTTTCGCTCTTTCAGGTCTAGCAGGCTTTACCGAGCTATTTTCCATCACCAATCACTTAATTCGAATCGATTCAACCAAAACCCCCAATTTTCACTTCCTATCATTTTTTCAGATCTGTATAATACAATTATACAACAAAAATGGAAACAAAAACAAAAATCAAAATTCAGATACCGAAATAGTCAAATAGATACATGTGATTCTAAAATCTAAACTAACCCATTTCCATTATTCTCAATTTGATAAACAAAAACAGATTAGAAAATTATACATACCTCAAATAAATGGGAAGAAAAAAAATCAAAATTTCAGATACAGGAAATAGATACATGTGATACTAAAAAACTAATCCATTTCCATTCTTCTAAATTTGATAAATAGGAACAGATTAAAAAAAAACTACACATACCTCAAATAAATGGGAAGAAAAAAAAATCAAAATTTCAGATACATGGGATACGAAAATCAAAACTAACCCATTTCCCTTATTCTAAATTTTATGAATAGAAACAGATTAAAAATTTCAACAAAATGGGATGAAAAATTAAATTAAATTCAGATACAAGAAATATATGCATGTGATTCTAAAACCTAAATCAACCCATTTCTGTTAAACTCAATTTGATAAATAGAAACAGATTAAAAAAATTACAAATATTTAAAATAATCAAAATTCGGATACAAGAAACAGGTGTGATTCTAAAACCTAAATTAACCCAATTCCATTATTCTCAATTTTAATTAAATAGAAACAGATTAAAAAAATTACAAATACCTCAAATAAATGAGAAGAAGAAAAAAATTCAGATACAGGAAATGAAACATGTGATACTAAATCCTAATTTAACCCATTTATAAATCTCAATTTCATAATAAAAACCAAAAAAAAAAGAAAAGAAAAAGAAATTATACATACCTCAAATAAAAAAATTAGCCTCATCTTCAAAATCAAAACCATACGATTTGGGGATATTGAATCTACGAGATTTCGATTAGGAACCCTAAAAGAAAGGGCCAATTCAAGAATTATTCTTTTCTATATTTTATTTTTTTAATTTAACGCCGCAAGTTACGGAGGAGAGAGAGAGATTTAAGATTTTAGGGTTTTCTTGATTTTGACGATGTGTAAATTGAATTGGGGAATTTGGGTGACGAGTGGGATGATCTAGACCGTTGGATTTAATCTGGACGGTTTATATTTGTTTGAGATCTATTGGTTTTTGCGGCTGAGATAAATTGGTTTGTTAAATTGGACGGCTGAGATACTATAGGTGGTCTTATATTGTGTTGGATTTGGTAACGTGGATGGCAAAGCTATATTAGTACATATTTGGGAGGATTAAAATAAGTCGCTTTTTTTTTTATATTTTCCGTTTGAAAAGTAATTTAGGGTTCATTTGACAACTTAGTTTCGTTGGCTGATTTTTACACAATCAGGCATCAACTTATTTCCGATTTTATTTAAATTAGATTTTTAAAACAAAAATAAAAATAAAAAATCTATTAAACAAAACTATAGCTATGCTTGACAATAAATTTTTTACTCTAAATTTTGCACATGTTGTCTTGTATTTTTAACATATTGTCCCATGCATGTCTCTATATTTTTCCCCATTTAATAAAAAAATCACGTGGTTATTACAAAAAAACATAGTTTTGTTCGTTAATAATTTTAGGGTTTTTTTGTGTATCTACTAACAAAGAAAAAATAAAATAAAAGAACCCCAATCAATGAAAAAGAAAAGCTTAATTTATATTTTTTCATGAAATACATGAAGTCGAGTCGTAATGAGTATTATGGTCTAGCATTACCTCACGTGCTTTGAATTGAGTTTGACATTAGTATTTGAGAACTTGTTTATTTTGGGAGATATCCAAATAACTATTTTCAACTATCATTTTGAATTCAATTAATTCTTTGATGACATTATAATTTAAGTCTTTGTGACATGGATAAAGACTCAATGATAACATTTTCACAATCTTTGTTCCACGCATACTTACATGATTGTTTTTTGACTCAAGTTAGTTCAATTAATAAATTGTTCGGGATATACATTTAAGGTAAACATAATTATTTGTAAATAGTAAACCAATATACTATTTCTAGATCTCCTATATGTTGAACCGTGTCATTAGATTTCTTATCACTGATTAAAAAAAAAATCAAATATATAAAAATTATTTCCATAAAAAAGGCAATATCCATTCTTGCAAATCAATTGATTAACCCTGTCCAAGTTCGTATATTACAGTTAAGAAGCTAATTTTAGAACTAGGAACTAATGTTTCGAAAAAGATAAATTATCTTAGTAATGGAAGCCATCAAAAAGTTTTCATATTGAACAGAAGAGTAGTGCTAATATACTCTTCCAAGATCATTATTTGAAAATTAATTCCTCTATCTCGTTTTCCTATTCCCAAACCACCATTTTTATTTTTATTTTTTCCCAACACATATTTATAGATTATTCGCTTGTTTGGTTGCACCTTTTAAGCCAATAAGCTGGATATTTTGAGGTTTTTAAGCTAACAAACCAAATGCAATCCAACATTGAGTGATATAACAGAAAAGCTCATCTTTAACGTTGCAAATACAAAATAAGGTCTAGTGATAAGCGGATCCAGCTTTTAAGCAAATAAAAAAGTATTTCAATGCAACAAAACAAGTTCTAGCGATAATTTGATCTAACTTTTAAGCAAACACAAAAGTTATTAATTTATTCTTATTCGATTTGATTTCCGTATCCACTTTTCTTTCCATGTGTGATTTTATTCTTCATGCTTTTCTTCAAAGTCTTGCATTTCTCTCTATGTTCATCCAACTGAACCATGTAGCGTTTTCAATGTTGTGATGCTTCTAAATTGGTAGTTGGTGATTTAGACTCCACGTGGAAGGTCTCGTGATACTTAGCTCGTGTGATGATTTTATTCTTAGCATGTATTGGTGAGCTCAGATCTATTGTCAAACCACCATTTTCAATAAGCACAAAATTACTTATGAAAGTTTTTTTTCTTATCCAAATCTTTTTAAATAACAAACATATATAATTCCATATTTTATTTAACATTTGAAGGCTAAAAATTAAAACTAAGCACAAAATTACTTATGAAATTTTGTTTTTTTTCGTCTTTTTTCCTCGTATGTGCTAATTTTGCACTTTGTTCTTCTAAATATTACTTGTTTAATGTTAGTGTGAATATCTCTAATAAAAGTCATTTAATTGTTTTAAATATAAAAACAAGTTTAGATTATCCATACTCATTATCTATTGAATCGATCAATTGACTTTGACCAGTGCTATTCACGTTAACATGTTATCGTGAATAGTAAAGGATCTGATACCAATTAAAAAAGGTACAAATTTTTTATGATAAAGTTTGGCGCATTATCAAATACGTATTTTGTAGTCTTATATAGACTTGTTTATATATGATGACGATAAAATACAACAAAATATCTATCTTTCAAAGTGTTGGTTTGTGTTTTATAATATTTAGTATATCATAATATTTAATTTATGTAAGTAATTCAATACATAATTGTGCTAATGATATAATCGTATGCTAGTATGTAATGATAATAAATTATGAATAGAAATAATTTTATATTTAATGCATATTGATTTTGGAAATATATTAAATGCTTAAACAGTGCTTTGTTGCATTCGTTAGCAAAACTGATACAAATAATACAAATCTACAAAATTAAAAACAATTCTAGCATATTCATGAGTGTATCTTGCTTGAACTAGTTAAAGTCAACAGCCAAGTCACTTTGACTAGAGTTATTCATGCTACGTCGCTAACAATTAATACTTCTACATATCCCTATATCAGCAATACTTTTGACAGCTAAATAAGTTAAATAAAAAATATGTTTTTTAATTTAAATTAAATAATTATATTATTTCATTAGTATTGAGATTTCCAAAGAGTGTTTTGAACTTGTATAAAGAAATATTGTTTAATTTAAAACAAGATATAATAAATAGTTAAGTTGGAATTAATTTTAAAGAGATTTTAATAAACGAATTCGACGTAAAGCTATGGATTTGTGGTTGAAAAATTAGTGATAGAACATGGTTTCAAGGAAAGTTAAAAAAAAAAGTCAAATATCATATTTTGTATGCATGATTATGGTTTCAAAGGAACGACTTTACTTTAGAGTTTACGAGATTAAGGCTCCGTTAAGAAAGTAAGGCTATGTATGGATGCGGCCTCAGTCTATACCTTTGTGAATATAATTGAATAATAAAATGACATGTCACTATGCGTTATATCTATTAAGTACTCGGAAAAAAAAAAGGTGTTTTTAATGATCAATTCCCTCATTTGGTACTATATTGAGTTGTGTCCATGATTGACCCAAAAAAATATCATCGATAGAAATTAGAGCATTTTAAGCTATTATATGAGTTAATTTATTATGTGTATGTAGAATATAATGTTGATTATGTGTATTTTTAGATAATTGGAATCTATTTATACTTTACATATAAATACAACAAAAATGATGCAAAATAACGGTAAAATGAAACTTGTACAAAAAAAATAATACTCGGAACAAACAAGCAGTAGACTCAAGACTTTCGATAGGACTAAACATAAGGAAAACAAAATGGAAAAGCTCTAGAATTGAGCCAAACGATGATCAAAAACCTTAAAAAAGTCAAATTCAAAGCCAAATTACACTGGTTATTGAGTTATACCTAACCGACTAAGATAACCATTTATGAAAATTGAATTTGAAAATATAAGTTAAGATAAAGTTTTATATTATCGTGAGTAGCTTATATATCGTAATCATGAGCTTAGCGACATTGATTTTGAAAAAAGACTACGAACAGATAGTAAGTTTTAGTTTGAAACGATACACAATGACGCCTATTCTCTTTAGAAATAAAGAGTGCGGAAACCTAACCGGGTAACCTATGTGGTTAGGCCTAACTAATACGATTAAATGTTAGATGTAACTATAACACTAAGTGTTAGACATATTCGGTTAGACATAATCGATATCCATCATCGATTATGCACTTATAGAATTCGGCTCGTGCCGATAATGCTAATTTCACTTATCCCGAGTCTACGTATCTGGAAATTATGTTGAACACACAAAGATGATCAATCAAGTATAGTATGCGTAGAATGAGCTTCAGTGATAATAAGAAAATACTTTTTTTACAAGCTCAATTCTGTAAGGGTTTAATTTAATTTTTTTTTACTCATATTCTCCCCACTCCTTAAAAAAATGAACGATGAGTCGATGAGCAGTGGCTCTTAAAAAAAATACTCGGAATTTTTTTTAGATTTTTTCCGTAGGAAACAAAATCAAAACAATACTAGAAAAAGAAAGATAGTTTTTTCTCTAAATAATTGACCAAATTTGTTATATTAAAAAAACGCAGCTTTTTTTTCTTGCATTTAATTTATATGGGACCAAAAAAGTCCTACCTAAATTGTGGGGTTTCTTAATTGTTGAACCGTGAGTTCAATAATTGATTTTGATTATAAGTGTGATTATAATTTAATGATTTTACAAATTCTCTATTAGATGATATAATACTTGATCTTTTTCAAAAAATTAAAATGTATATTTCAGGACTTAAAATGATATAAGATTGAATAATGAAGTCAACGGTTCAAATGGAAGTCGATTTGGAGTCCAAACGAGCAAATTACGAGCGTTTCAAGAAAAACATAAAATCCGGAAAACAACAGGTTTTCCGATCGACCGGAAGTCACACCCCAAACGGTCATTAATGGACCAAGAGACTATTTTGGCTACAAATACACCACCAAATCATCTTCAAACAAGCAATCGTAAACTCTAACCTCCATTGAAGATATTATTAAAGCAAGAAAAAAGCATATACTTCATCTTTCTCACTTGATTCATAAAACACCCCAAGAGAATATTGTAAGTAATTGATACTTTCAATCAAGATTTTAACCATTGAACAAAAGACATAACCAGTAACCACACCAAACGGTCATTAATGGATCAGTTTATTTTTATTTGTAATCTTATAAACACCAAGAGAATATTGTAAGTGAGTGATACTTTCGATTCAAAATTGTAAGAGCAAATTATAAGCTCAATTGTGAGTAAGTGTTTAGTTAAAATATTTTATGTCAAACTGTTGCTTAAATTTTTTAGATTAAACACTTGGTTACTCATAGATTGAGGGGAGTTGTTGACTCCCCCTCATAGGTTAAACACTTGGTTACTCGTAGACGTGTACGCTTGCACTTGTATCAAAAGTAGAAATCTCGAGTTGATGTGTTGTAATCTTGAGTTTAAGATTATAGTGATAATAGCCGGTAAAGTAAATTCCGGGGAGAGCACTATGTGTGTTTGGTGAACGTCTATATATCGAGGTGTCAATCTCTTTTTAGTTACTCTTTACTTTCTGCAACTTATTTATTTTTGATTGTGCGCTTGCTTAAATTATTTATTACTCATTATCGCATAATTATTGTTGTTAAAATAGTTAGTGAGCTAGTTGAGTTGATTAATTGCGCTTAATTTTTAATTCCGCAAAAACGCCTAAAAGTTTTTTCGCCTCTTCTGAGTTTTAGCCACACGGGCCAACATTAATATTATTTTCTAGTTATATTATTCCAAAATCTAGATTTTCAAAAGTTAAAAAAAACAGTGATACCAAACACATGTGGCCTTTTAAAATTAAAAAGATAAAAAAGCTAACAAAAAAAGTTGATGCCAAACATGTACTATGTAAAGTAAAAATATGTTTGTCTAAAAAGTCCAGTATCAATTGAATAATTAGTTTTTAATTAAAGAATATATAATGTTGTTAAAGTTAAACTAATGCGAGTATTAAATTTTATAGGTACATGTGTCACTTAAAACATATATAAATGATGACACGATAACATTTAACATTTTTTTTTTTAAGAACTACCGTAGATGCTCTTAGTTTTAAATATCAAGCTGTCAACCATTCTACCCAACGATTACTACTTACGAAATGAATTTTAAATCTAAACATTCTATTTCAGGGATAATGGATCTCCAAACATAATGAGTTTTTTGGCGTGACTCTACGCTCCTGCTTCTTAGGCCTAACCTAAAAACCGGCCTTTTAATGGGAACATGTGTGATGTTTGTGTTCGAACTACTACATCCACCGAAAGTGACATAATTTATATAAAAAAATTTGATCGGCTTGTATTCTGGTTGGTAGCCGTAAAAGTAATGAAAAATGGTAAGACATGCTTAATGTTAGAACTTAGAATATAAGTACGTTATATATATAGTCATTAGGGAAAAAAATAGCCTTTCATATAATATTATTGTGACCATATCAATTTTGCTTTATGACCAGATTCACTCTCTTTGTTCGTCCCGCTTATCTGCTGGTGACCTTATTGATCATAGAATTCTGAGAACCTAACGGGGATGAGTAGCAAACAATGTGGAAACAAAGAGATGTTAATCAAATGGATTTGATCACAAAGTAAAAGTATTACGGAAAGTATATGAAATTTGGCTCACACGAGAATAAGTTAGAGCTTTGTTGTGTTAGCTATACTTAACAACTTAAAAAATAGAGGGAAATGATTACAGTAAGTTTAATAGACTGTTAACGAACTACGAAGTAAGTGCTAAGACAGTACTATCTGCTTACAAGAACGAGCAAGTCCTATAGTACTTCATTTCTAAGCCAACAAAAACTTCGTCTGCTAACAACTCGGTCAACAAATCTTTAACTAGCTAAGCCAACATAAACTTAAATAGCTAGCTGACCTTCTGAACTGTTCTTCAGCTGGGTGTGTTAGGTGGATCTCGTTAAATACAGAACGAGCAAATCATATCAAGTACTTCATTTCCTTAAATACAGAACTTCAGTAAAATGATGCAGAGTTTGCTAAAATTCATGTCTCAAATGACATGAATTTCCAACAGTTACAAGTTGCAACCAGGTTTTCATAATTTCTGATTCCATAAACAATTAGATCTACAACTACCCCTTTCATCAACTATAGTCCTTAATAATAAAACAGATCGATTCATACAAAAAATGCATAGAAAAGAAAACAAAAGATTCACATAATAACATAAATGCGTGCAGGTCTCCAGCCCCCATGGATGTATTAAGGATTATCAGAAGAATATAACAATTTACAGCTATGACAATAAGGGAGGTACTGTCCAAGTAGAATCAACATATAGTACTTTCAGGCTCAAACAACTTAAATCACAACTTTCGACGATCACCAATTGTTTTTTACTATAGTAAAGAGTGATACAACATGTTACAAGAATGTGAGTTGTTTATAATGATAGGCAACCTTAAGACCGTGATGGGTAGAAACTAGACTGCAGAAACTCAACATATGGTATTGAATAATTAAAACGGCTCTTCATGAAGTGAAAATATATTTTGCAGTTCTTCTTCTACCCAATGTGCAATATATCTTACGTAAGCCATGCTTGTGTCATTACTGTATCTTAATCTGGAGTTGTTTAGTTTGACCATTGAGTAGCTGTTTACTAATCATTTCTTCCACTGAGGCAGCCTTTGTACAACCACCTGACATTTCACAAATGATATTAGTTCATTGATAACATTCACAATAATGAAGAGATCCTCAAAGTTTAGTATATAGATTTGCAGTTCTGCAAAAGATGCAATAATGTAGATGTAATTTAGTTTCAATTATGAAGTATGAAACACACGTGAGATTTTAAAACTGGAATTTTTCTTTTTCTTTTTTAAATTTAACGTATCACAGTATGAATATAAATCCAGTCACAGTTATCAATAAAATCAAGTATTACACATGCTTACCTTGCCCGAGTTTTCTTTATCTCCAACAATTGTCTGGCAAGCCAGCCTCCACGATTCTGGTTTCTGTTTCATAAAGTACATTAGAAAAAAGACATGTAATGGCAATGTAAAAGCAATGAAGAGCTGGAGCTGTTGTTTTATCATACTTGAATCAAATGCAAACATTTCAACTTGATCGTACAACATGACTCAATGTCTATACTAGAGAGGTTAGTGGTTATATGATAGCTTATATGACCATCTTTATTAGCGATTTTAACACATCGAGATATTTTTCTTACCGGTGTTCGACTTCAAGTTTTTTAGTCAGTGCCCAAGTCCTGTATACCAGTATTTACAAATATAGCCTAAAATAACGTGTATAGTAAAATAACAACACCACTTCGTCACAAGATCATTGCCATTAATCAAACAACCAAGTCAAGATTTCACAGATAGCACAATCTAGATAAAGAGATGATGTTTCTGACGATGGGTCAGTGTTAAACCAAAAAGACCTTAAGTGGCATCATGGAAACCTACTTTTTTCAAATGATGTCATGTTATATCAAAAACTTTTGGCTTCTATCCATACAAATAATAATTGTAACTAAGGAAGCATTTAATTTAACTTCTACGAAATATCATTGGAATATATATACCTTCTTTAGATAACGCAACTCAGTGTTTGTTCTTTCGTTCAGAAGATCCTTTCCATCAATTATCTGCATGGAAATAGAAGTGATGGGAAATACAAATAATCTCATGACACCAAAAATCGAAAGGTCACAAACAGTATCAACTTGACCGTATCGAATAAAATTCAGAGCACACCAAATTTGTCTTCTTTCTTCATACGAAAAGTTTGAGTTAGATTTATTTTAGTCTTCTTAGATCCGTCTTTCCTACTCAGCATATCCAATGTACTCCCTATATAATTAATACAATGAACTCTCACTGTAGTAAAGGAAAAGACAAAATTAGGTTCTTCCCAAATCTTCTCAAACTTTTGCCATATATTAGATGTCCAAGATAAACCAATGAGAAAAGAAGGATAGGGGAGTCTAATTAAACATGCATTCATTGATATGCCATTGATACTACACTTCACTTAGGTACATATTATTAATATATAAAAAATCAGTCAGTAAACTGTTAAACCGAAATATGAATGTCCCCCAGAACCAAATATGCAGTCCACTGCATAGAAGAAAGTTGTAAACGAGTAATAGACCCCTTAAAGTTTGCCCCACAGCTTAAGCTTATAGCTGTTATTTAATATATATTGAGATGTTTATTTAAGTCTAAAATAAACATCCCAATATATATTAAATAACTGCCTATTTTGTGTATGGATCAAAGAGCCTCTTGGTTATTAACAGCAAGGTAATGTAAGGTCAAGTGGTTGATAAATGACTTTCTTTCATATTCAGTTATTGAGCCTTCTAGACTTTTTTTCGGCTAAATGATGTACATGACATCAAGTTTTGCTTTTCATGTCTCAGTTACTAGAAACATCGTAAACTTTGGGATTAAAAAATCAAAAAGCCTATTTATCTCATAAAATGACATGCTTTGGGAACAATTCTAATAGCTGCACTTTGTAAAATTTGATTACAGGTATTATCATTCAAGTCACAACCAAAAAAAAAATAGTATCGATATGGAACCTTGCAGTCAGATGAACTTGACTAGAGAACTGTTGAATTGCAAAAACTTTTTTTGGAAGAAACAACAGGATAACAATACATAATTATACCTCCACAATGCATGTTCCACATGTTCCACCGCCACCACAGTTCATCACTTTTCCCTGGCAATAAGTGTTTACTTTAATGTCAAACTTAAGTTAAAATGGAAGAAGATGTTCAACAAAACAATGGTTGGTTCATGGTTGGGCTTCCTAGAAAACCCTGTGTAACACAACAAGCAGGAGAGAAATGCCAGAAAAAACTAAAGCGTTTTTGTATGTGTGTTTTTGTATTGAGTGATTTTGACAAGTAAAGATGTTACCAAGAAACCATTAAATATTCAAATAGAGCAACTTACATATGGGGCATAGAGCTCAATCTTACTGTCCTTCATGATACTCCTTAACAGCTTATCTCCACTCAAAACAGTCACTCTGTCCAAAGGGTACTTGCCATCAGCCTCTGGCTTTGGCTATTTACATATACATTTCAAAAATGAAAAACAATTAAAATTGAAATACCATAAACAGATTAAAAAAACTTAAATTAGATTCGAACTCCACGTAGCGATGGCAATTTCGTGGGTTTGAACCTGACCCGAGGACAAACTCACATTTTTACCCATTTGACCCGTTTTTTAAAAATACTTTTTTTCCCTTTTATGTAAAAATGTAATATAAATGTATATGATTGATATGATGATTTAGTTTCCCGTAAATCCTTATATAAATAAAGACGATAATATATTAGTCATTAATTAACATAAATAAATTTCATTCACATTACCATAAATATCGTTTTATTAATTAATTGTATATAAGATTTTTTTTAAGAAACACACCGAAATGCATGTTATGTATTACTATAGAATAGATAATTTAATGTATATGACAGAGAGGAGAGAGAAAGTGTTAATTTGCACTTTTTAACTTGCAATTTTAGTTTAATTTATATGAGAGAAGAGAGAGTGTTAAGTTGCATTTTTTAATTTGCAATTTTATCCATATGTTCTCTATTATAGGAGAGAGAGTTTAATTTATACAATGAGACATACAAGGTCATAAGGGAGAGAGTGTTAACTTGCAATTTTTTAGTTGCACTTTTACCCATTTAAACCCGACCTGACCACTTTTACCCGACCCGAATAGAATTGCACTTTTATCCGACCCGCGACGGGTCGGGTTGAAACCCACGAAATTGACATCCCTACATCCACGTTATCAAAAGTATCCGGTCTGAATTGTCACAAGACTAAAGTAAAATAAAAAAAGAAGAAGAGATTTTATAACTCAAGCCTTCAATTTCCCGAATGAAGTTTGAAAAAAACCAATAAACTGATTGTTACAAGTTTCAAGATATTAATTTGTGGGATTTCAATGTTTGTGCACCCTTTCACACCATCTTGGTGTGTGTCTTCTACTACCAATAATTCTATTTAGTACGTCTATTTTAACAATCTCACAGTTTTCTACCACCGTTAATTATTTTAATATCACCCTCTTCCATTAGATAGAGGTGTATGTTAGTCACTTTCATATCATCATTCCATCAAACAATTAACAACAAGCTATAAAACCGTGAAGTAGAGGGCATTAAAAAGAGCGATGATATAAGTAGATACTTTTTATATAGATTCTCACAGATACTCAATGTGGACCATCAGATCATGTATATAAGGGTAAATCAACGATCCACACATTTAGTCTCTGCGAGAGTGCATGTCAAAAAGTCTCTACTTATATAATTCCACTAAAAATGATATGTTGTATAGTAAAGAGCATTAAACATAAATGTAGCGTAAGAGTAGAGGATAGGAAAATAGAATAATCACATAATTTGTCCAGTAAAGGTGAGTTCTAGTTACAAATCAATCCCCGTAGTTTCGAGTTTAATTTAAAAAATAAATATAAATCGTTTAGAATTACAAGACTGGTCCTTGTATTTTTCATAAAATTAGAAACAATGTCTGAAAAAACAAATCTGACAGTTATTCATTACACGGACTGTCCCTGTAATTTCAGAAAACTCCAAACAGGTCCCTATAACAGTTTTTTCAATGAAAAAAAATTGAGTATTTGTTAACGAGCCAACAGTCGCACACAAATACACTATAAGCATACTTACCCCAATGAATTGGAGCTCAATTTCAGGGTTGTGGGATGTTAATTGGGATGGTACTGGTGAGGTTGTGGCGGTGAGGGTGAGCGACATGTGTCGGTTTCTGTGCCGGTGGTTTGAATAGCGGGTGCCAAGTTCCGGTAGCAGGTGAACAGAAGATATAGTGGACGAGATTAATGACTGTACTACGTATCCCATTCTCTCTCTCTCTTTCAGCCACTCCTTTACAAGTGTATTAAAATTGTCAACTATATAAAAATTTTAAAAGCTAGCAATACAATAGTTTCACAATTGAACTAGTATATATATAATTAATTTTCAATTTTTTTTTAATTATTACATTAACTTTCCCCGGTTGTGTTTCTAATTTAAATTTGCATGTATATCTTACTGCTTTTGTATACAATTCAGGATTGTATAAAATATTTTGATATATGTAAATATTGTTTATTGTGAATAAATTTTGGATAGACCGGGTCTAATATAAAAAAGGAAGAAAATTAGTCTTATTTTACATTTTACAAGATTTTTTAAATTGAGCTTTGAGTCGAAACTTTTTTAAGTTACAGTCACCCGACTAAATAAAAAATATCTTAAAATCTGTTTTTATGCTTAAAAAATAACTTATAACTATACGGAAAATATATTAAAATATAAAAAAGAGGTTAAAAGTTGTTTTTAAACTTAAAAAAATATATTATGATTTACACGAGAAAGATATCAAAGTGTAAAAAAATAACTTAAAATCTGTTTTTTTAGTATTTGTTTGAATTATTAAGTAAAAAAAAAGATAACAAAAAGTTACAAAAATAATATCTCTTTTTTTATCGCTTGTAAGTTGACCTACAATTAAAAATCTTATGAGTGTAGTGACATATGAACAAAAATATTATTAAAAAATTATCTCACACTAATAAGTCCAAAAAAAGGTTGGTCAAGTAATAATAATTTTGTATTGTATTTTTTTCATTTTTGGGTATCCTAGGATTCCCCCATTTTAATATTGAGTTTTAATCGGTTAATTCGTCACTTTTTTTTTAATGAATCCGGTCTACTTAAAAATACTCATTTACCGTAGATAATCAATAAACCAATGTTAAAACTCCTGGAATGTGTGAGTTTTGAAGAGGGGTTGGGCCATTTTGGTCATAGTAGACAATCTTGTCTTGCATTTTATGAGAAGATGTTTCCACGATCGAAACATGTAACCTTCACGCTATGTTCGATATGATACTAAAAAAAAGACATTATAATATGGGTGAATAATGTTCAGTGTAAATGAATACTGTTACACTAAACATAATGTAACAATATTCATTTGAACCAATATGGTGTTGAAATTGTATCATTATGATTCTATATCGGAGAAATATTTAGGACATATTTATTTGCGGGATTAGAGAATGTAGTGTTAATAGTAATGTGTTACCCGCTTCCTATCATGTTTACGGAATTTGTGATTGGTAATTATATTAAGAGGTGCTCTCAATACACTACAATATTTCTGAAAAAACGCTGAGACCGTAGATTTAATCTACGGTCTACAGTGGTTCACTGTAAACCGTAGATTAAATCTACGGTCTCTGTGTGTTTTTCAGAAAAATTGCTTTAAAAATTAAAAAAAAAAATGAAATAATTTAAATTAAAATACTGAATAATTTTTTCAAATTAAATATGATTTTTTTTTAATAAAAAAACTAAATGCCTTATTTTTAAAATTTTACATAAAATAAAGTACCAATATTCTAACAAACTCTCAAAATAAACACAAAATTTACACAAATTTACACAAAAAAAGTTGATTTGATAAATTTTATATTTTTGGGTCATGTTATATTTTTGTCAATTGTATAAGTTGATATTTATTGAATGATTAACTAAATCGTCAATTTTTGAGAAGTTTTGGTGTCAATAATCAGTTTTTTATTTTTAATTTTATGTAAATTACTCTTTTTACATAAATTAAAATTCTACTAATTAAAATTAAAATACTGAATATTTGTTTCAAATTAAACATGATTTGTTTTTTAATAAAAAAACTAAATACCTTTTTTTTAAATTATACATAAAATAAATTACTAATATTCTAACAATCTCTCAATTTTTGTGAAGTACATTTGGTTTGTTTTTAACACTTGTATAACGCAATATGAAACATTAACTAAGTCGTCAATTTGGTGTCAATCGTCAATTTTATTGAATGAAACAATCATAAATTATATAAATTTCATAAAATAAATTAACTCAATATGCAAACATGAATATCAACTTATAAATTTCATAAAACAAATTTATTAAACAAAATTTACAACAAAATTTACAACAAAATTAAACAAAATTTACAACAAAATTTCATAGAACTAAATTTCATAAAACAAATTTATTAAACATTTGTTTACATCATATAAATTTACAACAAATTGGAAAAAATAGTAATTTACATAAAATTAAAAATAAAAAACCGATTATGGACTTAGGTCTATAGGTTCTTCATTTGCTTTTTTCTTTCCCGATTGCTTTTCCAGCGCCATATATAATTTGAAATTTGGTCGAAAAAGTTCCTTCCATGGCGCAGCTGCCTCAGTGCGTGTTTGTTCCCACCTTGCTATAATTCCTGGCATTGGGAAGATCCCTTCTTTAGGAATAACCTGAGCATAGTGACAACTGTTTACGAACACCATTACAGTCGGGATGTAATATGTCGTTCCCTGAGGCGGACCAGTATAAAGCGGTAAAAACGTAGAGTTCCACAGGTTTACCCCTCCATTTTGATTTTCCCATAAGGACAACAATACAATTGGCATATTGTAATGAGAAGCAATTAAAAACCCATAAGACGGAAATCTCATCCATTTGTCAATAGGTGCGGGATTTGTAGGATGATAAAAATTTAAACTTGATAAAATGTAATCATACCGGTAAGCTTCAAAGTCAAGATTCTCAAACAGCTCATAATAAACACCTTTCATTTGCTGCAGCTCTTGAAACAACTCACATCTTATCGCGTACCAATCATCTTCCCCATTCTGTTTACCCGTCGCATTTGCAAGTACCCGGAACCCACAGTTACCATCCCCACGCACATCATAAACCGTTTCGATGTAACTATGTAACATGACCCATATTTGATCACTGTACAGGAAGGTTGGCCTATTGGGGGTGGGTTTAGGGTTCTGGTTTCGCGGCCTCCTAGTTGGGTTTACCCTTACCTCCGGTGTTTCATCCGCCTTGCCTTTACCCTTGTCCCTACTAGCACCAGCACTCTGTTCCTCCACATACTCCCATCCCGACTTATCCCTCTTACTAGATTTGTCGCCTTTTCTAGGTCTCCCCCTATTTGCTCTCACTTCGGGGTCACTGACGGATGTTCTGGCTGGTACGGTTATCTCTCGGAGTTGTGTTTTCATACGCCGTTTTTCAACATTCGTTTTGCTAGCATAAACACTTTTAAACTCTTCTAGATCACCCTCTACCCCATAATCATCGGTGTTCCCATTATCATCAATTACGTCTAATTTTTTCCAGAATGGATGAATATATTCTAGAGGAAGAGGCTTCCCGAATAAAATATGTTCACTCATAATATGATGACAAGGTAAACCGTGAGACAATTTAAAACCGCAAGAACAATTCTCATCAGCCTGGCCACTACATTTTCTGTGTTCTTGGAATAATAAATCAAAGGCATAGTGTGTGATATACGACCTAAGATTTATAAATAGAGGCGTTTTTTCAGAATGTGGAAAATAAGACTTGCATTTATCCAACTTCGTCTTAATATCCTCAAACTGTTTTTCTAGAATTCTATTCACCTCTATCCAAACAGTTTCAAGCGTGCCAGTATTTGTGGAAAGGGATCTTTTCAGCTTAGCATGTTGTTGTTCGGCTCGATTGCTAGTTCTGTTACCTAGATGTGTTGTGTGGTTGGTATAGCATGCAACAAACTTTTCAGCATAATCATTTAAAAGCTTGTCTACATACTTAATCACAGCAGGGTACGATTTGTAAGAGGTATTGAAATTAGTTCGGTTATAATTGTACTCCTCTATCGACTCAGAATCAACCAATAAACCCCAATCATCTAGAAACGTTTGCCACTCCTCGTCAGGGATCTTTTTACGGCAGTTTTTCAAAACATTTTTTGCAATATGAAAAGTGCACAAAATATGATGAGAGTCGGGAAAAACAACGGATAAAGCATTTGATAAGGCCATTTCCCTGTCGGTTACAAACACCCTAGGTAGTATACACCCCTCCAATGTAACTTTAAATTTTTCCAATGCCCATATATAACTTTCTTGTGTCTCGTCACTCATGAAAACAAAACCTAAACAATATGTTTGGTTCGTTGATGTCATTCCTACGACTTCTAGAAATGACATATTAAAACGGTTTGTCCTATATGTACAATCCATTAACAAGACATCAGGAAAAGCTTTGAACATCCTTATAGAATCGGGGTGTGCAAAAAACAAGTTCTCAAGGCAATGGGTTGATGGGTTCATATTATAGTAGAATGTGTAGCGATGTCTATCCAACAAATTAAAAAGTTCCTGTGTCGGGTTTCTACCATCTCGTTCTTTAAATTTCAGTCCGGCCAAAAAATTATGTATCGTTTTAGTGTTTGATACATTGTCAGGATTTCTATTTTTAATGGCCTCTAATATTGCACCAATTTAAAACTACTTTGCCTTAAAGTTTTAACAATTTCTTTTTCATCTTGGGTTAAACGAGCACGTCGTGCTTGACCTTGGAGGTAAGTTGGGGGTGGGTGGTTATGTTGTCCATTTTCTACGTGACACATCCATTCACCATTAACTACGTAACCTTTAATGAAAAATGGACAGTCTTTTTTCTTTGTACCTGATTTTACGGAAGATGGTTTCTTTTTTTCGTAAACCCCCGATTTATCACACACAATATCAACATACGGTGTTCTGCTCCCATCACCCCCTCCAGACCTACGAATCGTAAGGATGAAACCCCAATTTCCAGCCACATCAGCAAGATCAGCAAGCATTTCATCCCTTGTTTCCCAAGTCAATTCATCAACTTCAAAGTGCTCCGAATAATCAGTTAGCTCATCGTTTGAGCCACTGGATGAATTCGCATTGTTGTTGTTATTCCATTGGTTGTTGTCATAACCATAGTTGTAATTCATTTTCGAAAAAGTGTTTGTTTGTATATTTTATTGGTGAGAAATGAGGATTTTTTTAGAGATTTCCGAAATGTGTTTGTGTTTGATTTTATGGTTTGTTAGAATTGGCAAAATTGAGTCATATTTATAGGGTAAGTTTACACTACAAACCGTAGATTACTTTTACGGTTTGTAGTGAATTTTTGGTGTAGTCATTTCGAAACTTTAATAATGCATTGAGTAGTCATTTTCGGATAGGCTTGTCAAATCATAATAATTCAAAAGTGATGAGGTGTTGTCGGAATTATTTTGATAGATATGGTATCCAATGTAATTTACACTACAAACCGTAGATTACTTTTACGGGTTGTAGTGTTTTTTTTGGAGTAGTCATTTCGAAACTTTAATAATGCATTGAGTAGTCATTTTCGGATAGGGTTGTCAAGTCATAATAATTCAAAAGTGATAATGTGTTGTCGGAATTATTTTGATAGATATGGTATCCAATGTAATTTACACTACAAACCGTATATTACTTTTACGGTTTGTAGTTTATTTTTTTTTTACGTTATTAACGGTGATTCCGTGTAAAAGTACATTCGTAAAACATCGCTGCTCAAATCAGGGGTGCAAACCGTACATTACTTTTACGGTTTGCACATAAAACAAGCAAACCGTACATTTAATGTACGGTTTGTATGAAATCTGTACAAACCGTACATTAAATGTACGGTTTGTATGTATATTTCAGAATATTTAGTTTTTAGGGGTTTAGGGTTTAGGGTTTAGGGTTTAGGGTTTGTAATTTAGGGGTTAAGGGTTAGGGTTTGTAATTTAGGGTTTAGGGTTTAGATTTTAGGGTTTAGGGTTTATGGTTTGTAATTTAGGGTTTAGGGTTTAGGGGTTAGGGTTTGTAAATTAGGGTTTATGGTTTAGGGGTTAGGGGTTAGGGTTTGTAAATTAGGGTTTAGGGTTTAGGGTTTAGATTTTAGGGTTTAGGGTAAGTGGTTTGTAATTTAGGGTTTAGGGTTTAGGGGTTAGGGTTTGTAATTTAGGGTTTAGGTTTTAGGGTTTAGAATTTAGGGTTTAGGGTTTAGGGTTTAGGGTTTGTAATTTAGGGTTTAGGGTTTAGGGTTTAGGGTTTAGGGTTTGTAAAAACTCAATATTGGTCCTATCAATTAAAATACAGAATATTTTTTACCCTAAAACATACAAATCAAACATACGAATCAAATTAAACTTACAAATTTATAACGTACAAATCAAACATAGAAATCAAATTAAACCTACGAATTTATAATATTCCAACCCTAGCTAATAATAAAACTGACAAATCAAACATAGAAATCAAATACAAAAACAGTGCATTTATTTTTTTTTGTAACGACTAAATGTTTTAAAGTTGGACATAGGGAGCATCTTTCCCGTCGATGTTAATCTATCGGATGACGGCTCAGCAGACTCTTCGATTTCGTTTAGCTCCGTACGCCGTCTTTGTCGCTGCTGCGATTCTGGATGCGGCGCACGCTCGTGGGATGTAACTGTCAACCCTCGACTCCAACTGTCGGTTGACTGATGACTAGGATGATGCTCGAACGGGACATCATCCTGAACGTAGCCCGACCCAGCAAAAGAAGCACGACGACCATGACCGCTTGAACTCGGACCCGGACCCTGATCTGTAGTCGGGGGTCGACCTCCACTGGTTCTTCTACCGCCGCTACTAGATTCGCCTTCCCCTCTGCCTCTTTCGTCGGGACGCCGACAACTTGCCGACCTAGTGTAATTTCTTGGGTCGTAACGTAGGTCGTCATCACCATCGTCGTCGTCGTCGTCGTCATCCCCCTCCGACTGTTCATCAGCTGACCCATACGGATTCATACCCATTTCAGCGAACTCCTTACGTAGTAAGTCCACGTCCGTTTTCATTTTCGCCCGTTTGAACGATTTGAAACTGCGGCGCAACATCGCTTTCTGTAAAAAAAAAAACAATAAAAAACGATTTATTAGTATTGAAATATACATAAAAAGAAGTAACGATTTATTAGTAAAAAACGATTTAGTAGTTACCATTTTATTGAAGACACCCGTATTCTCCCGGAAACCGTGAGGGGGCGGGGCAAGTTCAGGTGGGTTTATGAAGATGCGGGTCCGCTCTCTATACCATTTCATGTAACCCGGTGACGTCCCCGTGCCATATTCGCCGTTAATAAGACGGGTGTGGCGGTCATTCCACACGGCTATAAATTCTCCGGTTAGTAAAGGCCAGTCGTGTTTTTGCCCAACCCCATATCTTCTATCCTTGCCGTGACCCTGTCTTGGTTTCCAAATATACGTAGGGACCCGCTGCACAAAACCGAACTGCCTCATGAACCTGTCCGCGGGGTGGTACTCAATCTTCTCATTAAAAATGAGAGGCACAGAACAATGCCACATATACCGGCCCCGCGTGCAGTATTCCGGATACTGATTAAGATCCCCGTAAGGTTGCCACACTATCTGTAATCATCAAATTAGAATATATAAACAATGGTTTAAAAATAGACGAGTAATAAATTCTGCGAAGATAAGACCAATGCAAACATATACAACATATAATACGTAAGTTACATATAATACGAAAATTATAATTTACCTGTTCAGGCGACATATTGTCAAACTGGTCACGTATGTGGACCACATTATGTCCGTAGACATATGGCGTAAGGTTGGTTTGCCGCCACATCTTCCATCTGTAATATACAAACAAAAACCGATAAACAATAAATATAACCGGCAGCTAAGTAAATGATAGATGACACAATAATATAAAAAAGCAAATCCAATTCAAAAACTAAATAAATATCATACCTGTAACCGAGGGGGAACCTAGGCAAGCCCTCCGGTGGCTCGACATCTTCCGGCAGCTCTTCACACGGTCTAACCGGCAGTAGTCTGGTAATCGCCCACATATCCAGAAATATCACCGCCCCGCTTACTCCAGTTGTCTTACAACGTACCACCCTGCATAGATTAGCCTCTAACCAGGCCAGAAGAGCTGATCCCCAACTATACTCAGCACATGTGTCAAAATCCTCCAGAAATGGTAGAGGCCAAAGTGGAATCTGATCACTGCTCTTATCCGAAAACACATGTGCAGCCAGTAATAATAGCATGGCAGCCCTAGACTGATATAGTAAACGCTCCTCACTAGGGTTGGGGGGTAATTCACTGAAGGTCTGTAACATCCAATCAAGTCTAACTGTCAGACAGTTTTGATCGACTTGATTTTCAGCCGGCCTAACACCCAACAAACTCTCCATCATAGCCAACCTGCTCGCCTTCGTGTCATTCCGCTCCGACCGGGTCACAGCAAGACCATCCACCCTCAGACCAAGCATAATCTCTACATCCTGTAAAGATATCCCCAACTCTCCCCCGACAAAATGGAACGTGTGCGACTCATCACGCCACCTATCAACTAAGGCTGTAATCAACCCTCGGTCTACGGTATAATTACCTATACTGTAAATACCGTAAAAACCAGCCCTAATGATATTTTGAACTACCCTTTCAGGCGTCGGTATCTGCCAACTATAATTATAAACCCTAATCTTATTGGCATCTCCTCTACCCGCTTCTCTGCCAGCATCCCAAGTCTGATTAGAAATGTGACCAGTCTGTCGTAAAATACCCAACCTCCCTTTAATATGTGGACCTGGGTCTGCCATCCTAACTATGATAACCAAATATAACTCAATTAATGATAACCAAAAAATGATAACATAACCAATTAATGATAACCAAACAATGATAACTCAATGATAACCAATTAATGATAACTCAATTATAACCAATTAATGATAACAAAACAATGATAACTCAATTATAACCAATTAATGATAACAAAACAATGATAACCAAACACACATTTTTTCATAAACCAAACAATAATAATTCACTTTTTTAATGATAACCAAACACACATTTTTTCATAAACCAAACAATAATAATTCAATTTTTTAATGATAACCAAACACACATTTTTTCATAAACCAAACAATAATAATTCAATTTTTTAATGATAACCAAACACACATTTTTTCATAAACCAAACAATAATAATTCAATTTTTTAATCATAACCAAACACACATTTTTTCATAAACCAAACAATAATAATTCAATTTTTTAATCATAACCAAACACACATTTTTTCATAAACCAAACAATAATAATTCAATTTTTTAATCATAACCAAACACACATTTAATCATAAACCAAACAATAATAATTCAATTTTTTAATCATAACCAAACACACATTTTTTCATAAACCAAACAATAATAATTCAATTTTTTAATCATAACCAAACACACATTTTTTCATAAACCAAACAATAATAATTCAATTTTTTAATCATAACCAAACACACATTTTTTCATAAACCAAACAATAATAATTCAATTTTTTAATCATAACCAAACACACATTTTTTCATAAACCAAACAATAATAATTCAATTTTTTAATCATAACCAAACACACATTTTTTCATAAACCAAACAATAATAATTCACTTTTTTAATCATAACCAAACACACATTTTTTCATAAACCAAACAATAATAATTCACTTTTTTAATGATAACCAAACACACATTTTTTCATAAACCAAACAATAATAATTCAATTTTTTAATGATAACCAAACACACATTTTTTCATAAACCAAACAATAATAATTCAATTTTTTAATCATAACCAAACACACATTTAATCATAAACCAAACAATAATAATTCAATTTTTTAATCATAACCAAACACATTTAATCATAACCAAACACATTTAATCATAAACCAAACAATAATAACTCAATTTTTTAATTATAACCAAACACATTATCAACAATTCAAATTAACCAAACAAAATAAAGAAACATGCAAAAATGGGACAAATATCAACAATTATTAAAATTTCTATAATTAATATAAACAAACAACAAACAATTATATATAGCTAAGTGAATAATCAATTTGCATATTTTATATATTTTTTCCTATTTTACAAATTGAAATTACACAATATAAATAATAAATTAGAGAATAAAAGATATACCCTTGAATTATGGATAAATTTGATTGATGATTTGGGGTTTTTTTGTTAATTAATTTGATAGGTAATGTGTTTGATTGATTTGGGTGGTTTTTTGGGATGAAAATTGGGGGTTTTTGAGAGAAAGAGAGAGAATGTAGTATAAAAAATGTTTTTTTTTTTAAAAAACGTAAGTTTCTGTTTTTCAGGGACCTTCTGTGTAATTTTGGCGCAGGGACTGACTGTGTAATTCTGAAAATCAGGGACTGACTGTGTAATTTACAGACATTTGCTGCAAACCGTAGATTAAATCTACGGTCTGCATTGATTCAATGCAAACCGTAGATTTAATCTACGGTTTGCAGCAAATGTCTGTAAACCGTAGATTAAATCTACGGTCTGTGTTGAATCAATACAGACCGTAGATTTAATCTACGGTCTGAGAGTATTTTCAGACTTTTTGAAGTTTAAAAAGTCAGCCTCTTATATTAACAAGTATAATTGTACAACTCCCGCTGGGTCTTATGTGTATTTTACAATTTATACATTTGGTCAAAAAATTAAAACCAACTAGACTTTTTTTACCCAAAAAAGAAAATCTACCAATATGAAAAAGTTGAAAAACTTAAATCTCATGTAGTATTTAAACATATACATATACATGTTCAATCTCCTATGTTATATTGAGATTCACTTCCCACCCTTCATTGGTTATGTTTAGGATTTACTTGAAATATATGGTTGGTTTTCTTTCTAGAAAAGAAAACTATAGTTGGTTTGAGAAACTATTTGTTTTGGGATGAGTATTTGAATTTTAAATGGAGTGTGTTCTAAGGGTAGGTTAACTCCATAGAAATTATGTAGGATATGTGATTACAAGTAGGAAGAGAGAGAAAGGAGTGAGAAATTATGTGTGGGATTTTCATTTTGGATTAAGAAACTAAATTATTTTTAAATTTTCAAGCACTAATATTGTAATTATTTATTTATTCACCTAAAGAGCCCATCGGGATTCAATGCGGTATATAAGAGTGGTACATCTAGCTCCACTTGTATTATATAGGATATAATACTAATTATATTAGTATATTTTATGCTAATAATAAGTATAAATAATAACATTTTGCCATTTTAGGGATGACAATTGGGTCAGGTCCTTCAAAATCCGGTCCGATCTGATTCATATATAAAGTTGCATTTTTAAGTCGACCCGACCTATTTGACCCATTTTTTAAAGCACTTTTTTTTCATTTGAAAAATAAACCTTGTAAATGCCAAAATTTGAAAGAAAATTTGTTAAAAAACCACATGGTAAAGTAAAAAATCATTTGATTTAAAAATGTAATATATAAATACCACATTAATAAATAACATTTCACTTTAATTAATTTTGGCTTATAATATAAATGTATATGAATGATATGATGATTTGTTTTCCATAAATTTTTCTAAAAATAATGACATAATATATTAGTCATCAATTAATACATTAATATTTACCATAAATATCATTAATTAATGTATAAAAGATTTATTTATAAAACCATCAAAATGTATGTACATGTACTACTATACGATTACTTTTTAAGTTGAATTTTTACCCAACTTGACGCAAGCCGATCCTATCCAAATAAAGTTTTACTTTTACCCGACCCGACCCGTAACGGATCGAATCGGATCGGATCAAAACCCGAAAAATTGTCATCCCGAGCCAATGTTAAAACTATGGGAGCCAATAATATCAAATGATCCTTACTTTTCCCTACCCTACGCGTGTACCAAATAGAACATGTTAATTATACTTTGATGATACAAATAGTATACTCCTATAGTATATAATACTAAAACTGTTTCTTTTTTTAAAAATACTATAATAGTACTGTTAGAATGTAGTATCTATCCTCTATGATGACACCTATGGTACGAATAGTTGAGGACACCTTCTGTTTTAATATAAGGAAGAAATAATAATATGTGTACAAAATAAGTTATTCACAAAGTAATACTTACGTAACTTATATGGACACCATTAATGTAATTATATAAACCGGGGGCATTTATTGCAAAGCAAGTATCAAGGGACGACCAGAGCACCTTAAACTTAGACTTAACTACCTCTGTTGATTAAATTCATATTTAAAAATCTTTGAGTTTAAACAACTCATTTTATTGCTCAAGAAGTTGTCTTGTTTTGAATGGTAGGGTTAGTTATATGGAATGTCAAGAGTCGGAGAGATTAATATAGAACCATGTTAATGTAACAATAAAAAAGGTATTTTCGTCGAGGTCGTGGGGTTCTATTAGATGGAATTTTGGCCGTTAATGATAGTATGGAGAAATGACAAGAGAGAGAATTGGTGAAAATACATAGAGAATTAGTTGGTCAAATAAGCTGGGAAGGGAAGATTGTGTGAATAAATCATTTTAGTAATTAAGCTTTTGTTATGATGGTATTTTCCAAGTGAATATAACCCATTTGATGAAGAGCCTTCAATACAATATATCGAACACTACCTTGACCATTTCACCTGCAATCATATGATAAAGCCATGTGACGTGGTGTAAGACTAGTAAGTAGCGATCAAACTAATGGAATTGATGGTGCTTTCGGATTGTTGGTGCATTCCAGCCAAGAGTGGTGCAGGGAAGAATTGTGCACGTCCGAGATTGCAGTCGAGTTGATTAATCCGAAAGTTTTTTTCTTTTGTATGAGGGGTAGCTGATTGCCCTCAACACTTCTAAAAACTCGTTTTATAATCGGGTGACAATTAAAATTTTTGAACATTATTGTTAATAAATGAGATTTGAGAAGTTACACTCCTGTGAGAGAAGGTGGTCATGCTCATGGGCATATACGAGAAATAGTATTACAGAAAACTCTTAGTAAGAACGATCACAACAAAACTGCCATTATCCAAGTCATATCAGACAAAAATCAGTCGGTAATTCGTTCGGGTATTTATATTTTTTGTTTTGCATATTTGCACTCGTGATACTTTCAATTTAGTCTTATTTCTTTTGTAGTCGTCTTTAAGCAATTACTAGTTGGATAATTAGATACTAATATTATCATTTGCGCAATTGAATGCAACAAGTATGGTTTGTATATGGATGATCATAATTATAAAGAATAAGACAGTAAAATACATGATTTGTGTAATTTTAATTTACTCCAATATCTTAAACGGGCAAGACAAAGAAATAAGAGAGTTATGGTTGAATACACGTAGAATAAATTGCCCTCTCCAAATATGATAATAATGTTTTTGGAATACATATTAAAATTTAAATAACTTTAATAGGAAAGTTCATATGCATTGCATGGAAATTGGAATCCCCACTATTTGTATGAGTGAATTAGAGAATGGGGAAATGGGTGGAGGACTAGCCATTAGCATGACTACTAAACTATTAGTTTTCAACCATTGGATGAGACTTAACTATCCATTAGATAAAATTTGTAAATCAGTCAAATTATATTTAAAACATTGCCATATTTGATATCCCTAAGGTAACTAATCCCCATTAGATTAAATATGGAAATCAGCAAAATTATTTTAAAACATTGCCATAAGATAGCTAATCCCTCAACAACAACAATTAATGTGATGTTTTCATACTTTATTAAAGAAAAACCGTACTTGTGGATTTTCTTTATTAAAGAAGCACGGTACTACCAGAATAGGACGCAACTACAATTAAAGGACAATAAGGAAATAAGAAGTTAGTTTAGCAAGGCTTGATTCCTAATTTTGAGATTATTATAAAATTAGAGGACTGAGAGTACTTAAACACTTGATATAAACATGTATAGCAGTCGTGATTCAAGACGCACGCTATCACATTTCCTCCCACTTAAGAAATACTTTGAAAGCCGAGCCTTTCCACTTCAATGATTATGACAAAAACTAATATTCGGTCCTATTGAATAATCGACTCAACATGACATTGGTGTCACACATACGCCTCAGTGACAAGAAAGGTGTTGACAAGCCTCAACCAAGGCTGGCTCGGTATATGTGCAGAACTTGGCCTTCATGAAAGAAGATCAAAGTAGACCCTCCTCGCACAACTTCACTAAAAATTGGCCTCATGGACCATATATAGTAGAATCAGTCTCGGGACAAATACACAACCTATCTTCCTAATACGAAAGCAACCCATAGCCTAGCTGCCTTAATGTATCTTTTCACAGTTGGTCGTATCTCTCTGTAGAATTTTGCGAGATCATTTTGCACGAGAATAAATTATCAATCCATTTACATAAAATTAGCACAAGATCACAATTACCATATGTATTGTGCATACTTTTCTCTATTGATTGAAGTTTGAGCTCACAGCAACATTACACCATTTGTCTATATATTTGTATTCTAGCAATATATTTCGACCCCAAATATTATTCTTAGTTTTAATTACAACTCTTAACCATCACACTTTAAGGTTGTAGTATACTTAAAGGATAAGTAGTGAGAATACACCCCACGAATACTATATGAAAAGAGTATGTCTTGTTCCACTACATTTTTTTTCCACAGTCAAACCGTAAGTCAAATTAACAATCCGTAAGTCAAAGTTACATACTGTAACTTCGATTTACGGAAAAAAAAATCTAAAGAAAAAAAAAAAATCAGAAAAATTCGTAAATGTATAAAACTTGGTTATACTTGTCAGAATCTGAGTTTATAAATTTACAAATTAATTTTGTAAAATGTTTGTTGATTTTTTTTGACATTTTTTGCTCCTTTTTAAATTTTTTTTATAAAAAAGATGTAAAATTAATACAAAATGGTTAGAGAAGTTAGAAAATGAGTTTTAAAATTTTCAGAATAATATTTTGATTTTTTATTGAATTTCTGAATCTTTTTGGTCTTGTTTAAAAAAACCTCAAAAAAACAAAAAAACAAAAACAAAGAATGCTTCTTTTTTATATAATTTGTAATTTTGTAACTTTAAAAGCCCATTCATATTTTTCTTTTCTTTTTTAATTTTTTTTAAATAAAAGACAAAAAAATCAATAAAATGAATTTGTAAATTTGTAAGGTCAGATTCTAATGGATATAACCAAGTTTTATACATTTACGAATTTTCTAGATTTTTTTCAAAAATATCCAAAGAATCAAAAAAAAAAATGAACTCTGATCAAACCGTAGGTCAAAGTTCCGGTCCGTAATTTTGACTTACGGTTTGACCATGAAAAAATATTTTTTTTAATGGAAAAAGACATCCTCATAAAAACAGTTAAGAGTTTAAACGACTTTTCTTAAAAATTCTAATAGTAGTACGTTGTCAGTTGTATACTTTCCAATATGGAAATCTGCTTACTTTTTATTTCTGAAATAACTATGGTTATGCTATATTTATGGAGACTTTCATCACGTAAAACTATCTTTTAACATTCACTTGGCAAATTTTATAATTGAAATGAACCGTAATTTAGTGGATAAAAGAATCCGGATAGACTTTTACATGACTATCGGCGAGAATGTCTCTTCATAATCGTTCCCTTCTTTATAAGTAAATCATTTCACAACAAGTCTTACTTTAAAGGTTTCCACATTCCTCCATCTCATCTCTTTATCATATACATCCACTTGTATCCGATGGGTTTTATCCACCGGAGTGTTTTCAAAAACTCCCAAACCTGCATAGATCGTACATAGACTGCTTCTCAGTATGAGTGATGCTAGACACACGACTTGCACACAACTCCTACACTATCTATTTAATAAAAAACATATTTATCCATCCAAATATACATAAAATACAATCTATAATTTGATAAAGCAAAATATAAATATTCAACATAATAAAAACCCAAGCTACTAAAAACCAAAATAAAAATATAGTAAAACCTTAGTTAATCATACCCTAAATTTAAATCTTAATTAAAAATAAGAAAATTTGTTAAATATAATATTACTAATATATATATAACTCACACACTTCATACATGTATATTTTGAGGGATAAAAATATATTTTTTAACAAAAATATATTATTATACATGTAAGAGAGTGTGCAATACATATAATAAGAGTGTGCAAGTGAGTGACAAAATTGTGTGAATATATTTTTTCCCTTAGTATTCATAGCCTTTTGCCATAAACTTATATTTTTGTCTTGAATTGTATCTCTGTAACTAGTTCGACATTCGATATTTCTGGGATATTCTCGAAAGATTCACTCAAGAGCGTATATCTTACCGGATGGTTTACATACTAGCATTATCTAATGATACTGGATCAGTTTCTTGTGATACTTCTTGTTCTGTGGTTAACTTAGAGGACCGAACATGTTCATTATTATTAAAATAACGAACGGAAAGACTAAGTAGAATAGAATGATACAAATCTAAAAAAGAGCACAGAAGTTTTGTAACTCATAAAACTCCAAATTAAATCAACCCTGCATATAGATCAAAATGATCAAAATATACAAACTTGCTCAAATAAAACACATCAGGGTGTCATTGCACACAGTAAACCCGATCTAAACAAACCAAACATGCGTAGGTACCAAACTAAGGAAGCAACTCAACACTCAAATAATCCGAGCTAACCAAGTTATCAAAGCAGGACAAGCTCAATCATCATGCTCATAAATCTCAATAGTCAATATTCACTTGTTCTCTACGTTCCTCTCCTCTTTAATGGTAGCTTTACTTCTCTAATTGTTCTCCCAAACAATGTTTCGTAATCTGAAAGTGAGATACAAGTAAAATTTCGACCAATGCCTTATGGTTTATTATTTGCCTGGGTCGAGTGGATGAATGTGGTTATGGGAAAAAGAAAGAAAGTGCATGAGTATTTTTACTAATGGCTTGTTCGCAAATTATCTAGTACCACTTGTCGTTAAGAAATTATATGTTACTTACGTTTTTCTTATCTTTAATCTGGAAACATTATGCACCTCCGCATTTCCTTACCACAAGAAGTTTCACTAGTAAAACGAAGAGTCCCCGAAAAATCTACTGCTAACGCACTTGCTTGATTTTTTATTTATTTTTACAGAAAGTGATAAATGAATATATTAGTAAAAGAATTCCATTCCCAGTTATGATCAATACAGAACAATTTTCTCCAAAAGCAGTTGAACTCCATGTAATCTTACCACAAAATGATTACTTCGATAGAAAAGATCAGGCCAAGAAAATAAAGCGCCCAAAAAGAGCCGATTCTAATATCATCATAAAGAAGGAACTTTAGGATTTCCATACTCCTTCCCACAAAGTTTGTCCATCTCTTCCCTTAAAACAACGATATCTCTCTCTTTCGCAAAGATCAAAACCTTAAAACCATCTCCCTTCACCTCATTTGCCAATGAATACGGCAAGAAGAAACAAGGCTCGTTTGAACCAAGGATATTCCTTGATAAGGGCAAAACCGTCACTGGACCTCCCCACCCAAAATCTACCGTCGAATGCCCCAAATACCTCCAATCCGTGAACCCAAACACATTTCTCCCTGCGGTGATTTCTTTACCATAATTCAGCTCTTGAAAATCAATGAAAGAGCGTACATACTCATCAGAGGCATGGAGCTTGCTCTTCTTGATTAGCTCGGCTGTTTTCCAAATCGGTTGCAGTAGAAGGTCCTCGGCGCTGAGCTGGACATACATCGGTACACAGCCATTTCCCCAATATCCTTGTGGAAGTGGAGGATTTAGCAGCTTTCTTATGTTGATCGAGTATGCAAATTTCACTTTGTCCTTGCCAGTGATTCTGGAGGATTTGACCCTGTTTATTCGACATTTAATCTTTGTATCAAGTTGATAATTTTAGGACCAGTGTTTTAGTGTTTTAAAATGCAAATGGGTAGCTAAATCTAGTAAAAGATTCACCGAAACATTAGTATTAGAGCATGAAAGCGTAAGCTTTTTGAGCCGAAAGAAACTGCTTATATACATAAAGTTGCGGCATAACAAACTATAAGAAAGTATGATGTGAATAGCACTAGCCAGAACAGAATAACTTACTTTGCCCTCCATATGAAAGCACCCAAAGCTTCGAACGTGGTGAATTTAAACCCGGAACAATCGAGCAAAAATTTCTTCAACTGGTCAACCCAATCCTCCTTGATATGAAGACACTCCTTATTGATCGTTTCATTAAGCCCACGAGCTTCAACCTTGCCAAATTCAAGAAAATCTTGAATCGGATACCCCAATGCAGGTGGAACTCTGGGCCCAAGGAAATTTGCTCGGGCCAAAATGGGATCAAGAGATAACTGGGTCACACCTCGTGCCAACTCTGCCATGGCATTGAAGAATTGTGTTGCTCCAAGTCCGTCACTCATTGAGTGGTGAACCGATGCCCCAAGAGTGTACCTTCATGCCAAAAGTGACTAGTTGAAAATTTTGTGCTGAAGAAGAAAAATTCATTATATCTCATTTGTCCAAATGAGTAAATTTGGTAAAACTAGATTCACACCTACACTAGGTATTGAAGATATTAAAGGATTTTCAGATTTAATGTTTGTTGACGAAGGTAAAAATTATATAACCATTCTGTGACAATGAACATTACCACAGCACAAATAATAGGGAATAACCGTTATAAGACTATGAAAAGCTGAAGTTAACTACAGAAAATAACAACTGCTAGCTAGCTTCGAACTTATAAAAAAAGAGAACCGATGTCAAACAGATTTTTGCACAAACTCCATCTCTTTCCATATCTGTCTTGTCTGAGTAGAATTCGGATCAAGAACAAAATTTGATAATGTTAATGAGTGTGGTTAGGGTATTTGTTAATAAGTATAAGAGAAAGAAATTAATGTTTATTTGCTCACACATAATTAGTGTATACATCAAGTAGTTTTATAGTGTCATACATACAAAGGATAAGAACTAAAACATAGCTAACAAACTATTCAAAAAACTAATAGATATAGTTTGTTATACTATATATCTGTTAATTAGTTTAGGATGGATAAAGCAAAGACTAAGTCTGTGAGTTGACTTTCACGTCACTTGTATTGTCATTAAGATAATTATCTCTAATACGCCCCCGCAAGCGTAAAGGGAGTAAGCGAACTTGAAGCTTGTCACGTAAGGCTTCAAACCGGCTGCTTGTTAATGGTTTTGTGAAGACATCCGCAGCCTGGTCCCGTGTACTAATAAAAGAAACTCGAAGGGCTTTAGAAGCTACTTTTTTACGAACAAAGTGAAAGTCGATCTCTACATGTTTTGTTCGTGCGTGAAACACGGGGTTTGCTGCCATGTAGGTGGCCCCAATGTTGTCGCACCAGATGACGGGGGTATTTGTAGTCTAAATTCCTAGTTCACGTAACAAAAAAGTCAACCAGGTAACTTCCGATGCCGTATTGGCCAGTGCCCGATATTCCGCTTCTGTGCTGGACCGTGCTACAGTCACTTGTTTACGAGATCCCCAAGATATGAGATTACCCCCAAAATAAATACAAAAACCCCTTGTTGAACGACGGTTCTCAGGATCTCCTGCCCAATCCGCATCTCCGAAAGCGTGGAGAGAGGGCGGAATGCTACGACGAAACACAAGACCCATCTGAAGTGTGTGTTTTAGATAGCGTAAGACCCGTTTTACAGCTGCCCAATGAGGAACTAAAGGACGATGCATGAACTGACAAAGATGGTTTACCGCAAAAGAAATATCTGGGCGAGTAAATGCCAAATAATTTAAAGCTCCAATAGTACTACGATATAAAGTGGGATCGTCGAAAGGAACCCCGTCGGTAGTTGTGAGAATGTGTGACGGAGACATTGGAGAGGATATTGGCTTGGCGGCATCCATTCCTGTCCGAATTAAGAGTTGTGCTATGTATCGTTGCTGCGTAAGATGAAGATTATCACGGTCCCTGTATACCTCAATACCAAGAAAATAGTGAATATCGCCAAGATCTTTAACAGCAAATTTCACTCCCAAATCCGAAATAAAAGTAGCAATATCTATAGAATGAGAACCGGTAATAATAATGTCATCAACATAACTGGTGGTGGTGCGACGTATAAAAAGTGATGTATCGGCTCGAGAATTACGAAACCCAAGCGATAACAGCTTGGAACTTAGCCTAGAGAACCAGGCCCTCGGGGCTTGCTTTAGTCCGTATAGTGCTTTGCGAAGACGGCATACATGATTCGGAAATTGTGGATGAATAAAACCCGGCGGCTGTTGCATAAGAACTGTCTCCGTCAAAAAACCATGTAAAAAGGCATTGGAAATATCAATTTGTTTTATACTCCAATTACAAGAAAACGCATAAGATAAAATTAAGCGAATGGTAGTATGTTTTACAACCGGACTAAAAGTCTCATCATAATCGATACCGTGCTGTTGGTGAAAGCCTTTTGCAACCAAGCGGGCTTTGTAACGGTCAATAGTGCCATCGGCTTTGTGTTTTACACGAAACACCCATTTACATCCCACTACAGAATTAGTCGACGGAGCAGGGACTAATGTCCAGGTTCTGTTACGCATGAGAGCATCAAACTCATCATTCATAGCCTGGCGCCATTTTGGGTGTTTAATAGCCTGAGTGTAACATGTCGGTTCTTGTTCAGCGGGCATACAACTAGCAACAAGAGCTCGTGGCAATGGGTATCGAGTTGTTCCGTCAGTGTAAATTTTACGTTGGACTATGTTATCTTTGAGACGAGTTCTCATTGCGTGTGTAGACATTGTCACATGGTCTTGAGGAGAACCGGGAGTTGGCGAGTGCTGGACTTGAGGTATGTGAGCAGGTTCACTAGGTTGGATTTGATTAGTGTCAGATGATGGAGTTTGAGAATTAATGGAAAAAGGGTCACTTGAATTCAGTGGAGAATTGTTGGGAGATTGGTGTGGTGTCACAACGTGTGAAAATTGTGTCGGGTTTGGAGAGAAAGTTTGGGCTGTAGGTGGTGTAGTGGGACTGGAATGTTGAGTAGGTGTACTATAAAATGGGTTTGGTTGAATGGCATTGGTTGGATTATTTGAAAACTTAGTTATTTCCGGTGGTTCATTGGATTTTAAAGTAATGTCAGTAGGTAGTTCATGGGTGAATGAAGTGGTGGTTTGGTCATTAGGTCGTTGTTGTGTAAGTGGGAACCGAGTCTCGTCAAAGACAACATGACGAGATATATAAATTCGTTTGGTTTCAAGATCAAGACAACGATATCCACGATGTGATGGACTATATCCGATGAAAACACACATTTTTGAACGAAAATTAACTTTGAAACGATTGTAAGGTCGAAGATATGGCCAACACGCACACCCAAATGTACGTAGAAAAGTGTAATCAGGTTTTTTTGAGAATAATTTTTCGAACGGTGATTTATTTTGTAAAACCGGAGTAGGAAGGCGATTGAGAACAAAACAAGCTGTGTTAAAAGCGTCCTCCCAAAATGACATGGGGGCAAAAGATTCGGCTAAAAACGGTAGCCCGGTTTCAACTACATGGCGGTGTTTTCTTTCAACAATTCCGTTTTGTTGGTGAGTGTGAGGACAAGGGTGATGGTGTATAATTCCATTTTCAATAATATGTTTTGTAAAAGAACGAAATTCTCCCCCCCAATCTGTTTGAATGACTTTTATTTTACGATTAAATTGACGTTCAACTTACTTTTGAAATTGTAAGAATACGGAAAAAGCATCAGATTTCAAAGTTAAAGGGAATATCCATGTATAACGAGAAAAATGATCAACAATTGACATAAAATAACGCTTTCCATTAAAAGATAAATTTGGAGAAGGTCCCCAAAGGTCTAAGAATAACAAATCAAGCGGAAATAAAGAAACAGACTCGGAAAGACGAAAAGGCAATTGTTTACTTTTTGCCTGTTGACATGGACCACAAACAAGAGACGACTTTTTATTAATGCAAGGTAAAAAATGATGGCTAACGACGGAATTGGAAAGCGCTGAGTGGCCTAAGCGAGAGTGCCACACATTTAATGGAACTCGAACACCGTAATGGGCAGATGGTTGGTTTGTGATGGTTGGTTGAAATGGGTAGAGTCCAGACTCACATCTTCCCCGGTGTAGTATTCTCCCCGTAAACTCGTCCTTCACACAAAAATATGAAGAATGAAACTCAACATAAACATTATTGTCCAACGTAAATTTACTAATAGAAATTAAATTTTTGCATATATCTGGAACATGAAGAATTTTCGATAAATGAAACGACTTAGCAGGGGTAGATATAATACTGTCACCAATATGATTTATGGGCAAACCTATGCCGTCCCCAACTCGGAGCTGATCATTTCCATTGTAAGGCTCTATTCCTAGATTCAGATTTTTCATGTCCGAAGTGATATGATGAGTAGCACTAGAATCATGGTACCATGTGTCAACCGAAGGATAAGGAGCAACAGTGTACGCAGATGGTTGCATAGACGTTCCTTGAAAAGATTGATCAAATCGCATGGGGCACTGTACAACAAAGTGACCGAACTCCCGACATAACTGACAGCGTGGTGTATAGGAATTCGATGAGCCGCGACCACGTCCACGAGAAAACCGTGAGCCACGGCTGATGGTGCGGGTATTATAGCGGTTATCTCCACGACTTGAAAAGGTAGATCGTGGTTGGTTGGGAGGATTTCGGGGTGTATGATTCGTGTGGTTGCGGTTGGCAAGGTTAGCTGTGGGATTTTCGATTGGGGAATGGTTTTTGGTGTTGCGGTTTTCTTGGCCTTTTAAAAGCTCATACACCACGGTTATGGGCGGGGGAGTTATCATGGTGTGGATAGCCGTGACGATTGGATCAAATGACGAGTCGAGTCCAGCAAGGAGGAAAGCCAGGTGATCAGATTCTCGAAGGGGTTCTTCAATAGCTGCGAGGTTGGTTGCAATTTTCTTAATACGGTCATAGTATTGATCAATAGAGTCGTCGCCTTTTTTGATAGAAGACAATTGGTATTTCAATTGTGTAGATCGCGCACGGGTGTTGGAGCAGAAAAGTTGGGCTAATATCTCCCAAACTTGTTTGGAGGTGAAATCTCCAACGACATGAGGAAGTAATTCCTCGGATAATGATGAAATGATCGCACTCAAAATGAGTTGATCTTGTTGGACCCAACTTGCATAGGTCGGGTTCGTTTGCGGTATTTCAGCCGTTGAGGAATTTGGGGCTGCCATGATATAGGCTGGCGGGCAGGGGCTTGTCCCATCGACATAACCGAACAAATTCTGTCCCTTTAGGTACGGGACTAATTGAGTTTTCCAGAGAAGGTAATTTTCTCTCGTGAGCTTTAAGGTAACGGTGTGGTGAAGTCGTATAAGTGGTGATGAAAGGAAAGAGGGAGAGGAAATTTCAGCGGTGGTGGGTGTTGGTAGGTTGTTGAGAGGAGTGGTGGGGCTAGTGGTTGTGCCGGGGGTATTGTCGGTGATGGCCATGAGGAGGGAAAAAAAAAAATGACGTTAGTCAGAGGGCTCTAGATACCATATAAGAGAAAGAAATTAATGTTTATAAGTTAGTCAATAGTCCATTTTTTTTGTCATAATATACTCTAGTACTGCATGACGATAAATAAATAAATCTCTCACCTGCTTACATATTTTATTATAACTTTAAATTATATTAGTAATAATTTTTATGTGAAACTAGCCAGATTCTAACAGTATTATGAAGTATCGTATTCTCTTTTGTGAAATGAGGATTCTTTTATTAAATTCAGTTGCTGAATTTATATTTTGTTTTCCATTGTTTCGATGCAAATAGTAGTATGTGTTTAAAGTTTACTATTGTATTTGTATGAGGAGACGGGAGAGTAAGGCCTAGTAAGCTTGTAGCTTTTATACTCAGCTTTTTTCCTCTTAAAATCTGGACTGCATTGGGTTGATCAATTAAAATCTCAAATTTTTCTGTTTTTTTGACCTAAAAGGCTAAAAACTTTACAATGGATAAACTCAGTTCTTTTGACAAATAAAAAGTGTATAGCTAGTTTGCTTAAAAGCTACCACCAGACAATCCCAATGGAATTTCTTGCTGTTAACGATCATTGTATCATCGACATGATCCACAATCAGCATTCTAGAAATAGAAGGTGAAGGTGCAACACTGTGGTGATTATTGTTAGGAAATCAGTCGAGCACAAAGAAAGACAGAAGTACTAAAACCGAGCACACACACGCTTTGATAACGGAGTTCATCCAAATTGGCTACGTCTCCGGGCCGCTACACGTGACACTTAATATATATATATTAAAAGAGGATTACAAACGTAATCTAGTTAGATCACAAAGCTATGGTTCTCTCGCAACTAGAACTCTCTCTTTATAATATAGAGGTGTTTGTGTAGATGTAATTAAAATACAAGATATTCGGGCATATAAATAGAACCCTTAGTGGGTCATATTACAATTCTTAGTGATGTGAGATAATTACAAAACATGGCCAAAGCTCATTTGTCTCCCCAACTCAACAATCTCCCACTTGGAGTCAAATGTCAAGTGCTTCAAAAGAAATCCACTTATCCCCGATCACCGAACTCACTGTGCTCCACCGAGCAGAATGCTCCCATCGGTATCCATGTATAGTAATTGATACTCTGCCATCATCGACGATTTACTCATTCTTCCAGTGTAGCGGCGACCCTGAGCCTCAAGCTCGGAGCCCTACTGAGGTTGCACACAGCCTCAGTTTGTCGATTGTAACAGTCTTCGTTAGCATATCGGCGGGGTTCTTAGCGCCCTCAATCTTTTCTAGCGCGAAGATTCCATCTTTCAGAACAGCCCGGATAAAATGGTAACGAATCTGTATGTGTTTTGTGCGTGAATGGAATACAGGATTATTAGCTAGCTGAACTGCACTTTGACTATCACAGTGCAGAACTCCCTCGTCGATTTTCTGACCGAGCTCCTTTAAGAAACCTTGCAACCAAATCATCTCTTTGCTTGCTTCCGTCACCGCGACGTACTCAGCCTCTGTGGTCGACAATGCAACAATCTTCTGCAACTTAGATGTCCAACTCACAGCAGTACCACCGAAGGTACAAACCCATCCCGTTGTGCTCTTTCGGCTGTCCAGATCACCGGCCATGTCAGCATCCACATAGCCGTGCAGGCCTTCCGAGGTCTTTCGGAAACATAATGCCAAACTCACGGTACCCGAAAGATATCTCAATATCCACTTCACAGCTTCCCAATGGTGCTTTCCTGGGTTACTCATGTAACGACTGACAACTCCCACTGCATGGGCAATGTCCGGTCTTGTACACACCATAGCGTACATCAAGCTACCAATTGCTGAAGCGTAGGGTATGTTCGACATACGATCCTTTCCTTCCTCGTCTAAGGGTGATTGTTTCTTCGACAAGCTAAAGTGTGCGGCTAGCGGTGAGCCTACAGCCTTGGCATCACTCATGCTAAACCGTGCCAACACTTTCTTTACATACTCGGCTTGCGACAGAAACAGGGACCCATCCCTTCCTCGGGAAATCCTCATACCGAGGATCTGATTTGCGGCACCCAAATCTTTCATCTCGAACTATTTCGCCAACTGTTGCTTCACCTTGTTAATCTCAACAAGGCTCGACCCGGCGAGTAACATGTCATCTACATACAAAAGTAGTATGACGTATGAAGAGTTTGCAAATCTCTTCACGAAACAGCAGTGATCACTATCACTTCTTTCGAACCCGGTATCCGCCATGAAACTGTCAAACTTCTTATAACACTGCCGTGGTGCTTGTTTTAGCCCATATAAGCTCTTCCTCAGTTTGCAGACCAGTTTCTCTTTTCCCTTTTCGGCAAACCCTTCAGGTTGGAGCATGTAAATTTCTTCATCGAGATCTCCATGGAGAAAGGCAGTTTTCACATCTAACTGCTCGAGATGAAAATTCGCATTTACAACAATGCTCAACAATAGCCGAATAGTCGTCATCTTTACGACTGGTGAAAAGATCTCAGTGTAGTCAATTCCTGCCTTTTGCTGGAACCCTTTGACTACTAGGCGTGCCTTATACCGTTTCGTGCCATCTTGTTCCTCCTTCAGACGGAACACCCATTTGTTGCTCAGTGCCCTTCTTCCCTTGGGCAGTTCGGCTAACTGCCAAGTCACATTCTTCTCGAGTGACTTCATCTCATCCTTCATTGCGAGCTCCCACTTGCTCGAGTCTTTCAACTCCAGAGCTTCTTCTCTACTTTCGGGCTCTCCTGCATCACTGAGCAGTATGTAATGCAGGGAAGGAGAGTATCGGGCAGGAGGTCTCCTCTCGCGATGACCTCGGCCCAATTCAAGTCGGGGAGTTTGGGGCAGCTCCTCGTCCTCTTCAGCATCTGCTAGAGGGTTGTCGAGCACCACTGGCTCATCTTCAGTGTCATTTTCCAACTCTCTTGGAAACACATTCATGTCGATCATACCACTTTCCTCGGACGGGAGCGCATCTTCTTCCACCACTGCATTTTGTCGATCTTTGTACAAAATGCCTTCGTTGAAGATGACATCCTTACTGCGAATGATCTTCTTTGTTTGACCATCCCAGAAGCGATATCCAAACTCAGCTCCACCGTACCCCACAAAGTAACAAACTTTGGACTTCGAGTCAAGCTTGGTACGCTCGTTTATGTCGACATGGATATATGACAGACAACCGAACACTCGCAAGTGTTCATAAGAGATAGGCTTTCCTACCCACTCTTCCTCGGGAATTCTCCTTTCTAGGGGCACTGAGGGTCCGCGGTTAATGAGATAAACCGCTGTGCTTACTGCATGTGCCCACAAGGCTTTGGGCAACCCACTTTGCAGTCTCATACTCCTAGCACGCTCATTGATTGTTCGGTTCATTCGCTCGGCCACGCCATTCTGTTGTGGCATTCTTCGGATGGTCTTCTCCATTCGAATGCCTTTCTGAGCACAGAACTCTACGAACTTCGCATCAATGTACTCTCCGCCGTTGTCGGACCTCAAACACTTGAGTTTATTCCCGGTCTCTAGTTCGACCATGGTCTTCCATTCTTGAAATTTCTTAAACATCTCAGACTTGCGTTTCAAGAAGTAGACCCATGTTTTCCTCGTCGAATCATCGATGAAGGTCACATAGTATTGAGCTCCTCCCATTGAGGTTACTGGAGATGGTCCCCATACGTCTGAGTGAACCAGTGCTAGCTTCTCCTCCTTGGGAGCTTTTCCACCTTTCCGGAAGCTCACTTTCTTCTGCTTCCCGAAGATGCAACCTTCGCACATGTCGAGGTTGACAGACTTCAAGCCTGGAAGTTTGCTGTCCTTCGCTAACACCTTCATCCCCTTCTCACTCATGTGACCCAACCGTCGATGCCACAGTTCCGAGCAGTCTTGCGACACAGCTGCCGCCACTGTACACTCCTCATCGGTCGTCATGTACAGCGTACCGACCTTGCTCCCTCGGGCTATCACCATAGCTCCTCGTGAAACTTTCCAAGCTCCACAGCTGAACGAAATGGAGTGCCTTTCGGCATCGAGTTGACCTACTGAGATCAGATTCTTGGTCAACCTCGGGACATGCCTCACTTTCGTTAGCTTCCATACCGATCCATTTGGAATGCGAATTTTCACATCGCCCATTCCAACAACATCCAACGCTTCTCCGTCGGCTAGATACACTTTACCGAAATTACCCGCAGTGTAATTTTCGAATAAATCCTTCTGAGCGGTCGTGTGAAATGATGCCCCAGAGTCTAGAATCCACGAATCTATGTCCCTCTGTACGGCAAGCATTAAACAGTCATCCGAATCCTCGTCGCTCGCAACATTAGCCACGTGATCACGGCCGGTACTCTTCTTCGGCTGCTTGCACTCATGACTGAAGTGCCCCATACCCTGGCAGTTATAGCATCGAAGATTCTTCTTACTTCGATCGCTATCTTTGCCTCCTCGGCTAAGCCCTCTTCTACCTCGGGATTGCGAACGTCCTCTAACGTCCCATACCCTGGCCTTACCCCGGTCTCTTGAACCCATGTTCAAGGCTGCTCCATCATTTGAGCATTCACCCATATCCAATCTCCTGAGTTCCTCAGCGAGTATTTGATCTCGGATGCCGTTGTAAGTCAGTTTCTCCTTTCCAATTGAGTTGCTCACAGCAGCTCGCATGAATTCCCAACTGTTCGGTAGAGATGCTAGCAGTATAAGGGCTCTCACTTCGTCTTCAAAAGTTATCTCCACCGCATCCAACTGATTTACGGTGTCGATGAACTTGTTCACGTGACTCGCGACAGGTGTCCTCTCAGCCATGCGTAGGTTGAACAATTTACGCATGAGATGTACCTTGTTGTTCGCGGATGGTTTCTCATACATGTCGGTGAGGACCTTCATCATCCCCATCGTCGTCGTCTCTCTTGCGACGTTATGTGCGACACTCCTAGATAGTGTTAGGCGGATCACTCCCAACACTTGACAGTCTAAGAGTTTCCACGCCTCCTCGGTGGTCGTGGTCGGCCTTTCCTCAAGGAGAAGTGGCTGATGCATCTTCCTCCCGTAGAGGTAGTCCTCTATCTGCATTCTCCAGAATGCGAAGTCCTTCCCGTCGAACTTCTCGATCCCGTGTGCGGTCCTGTCTTCTTTCGCCATCGATCTTCCTCTCGGTCTTCGGCCTTAGTTCTGCAAACCTCGGGCTCTGATACCACTTGTTAGGAAATCAGTCGAGCACAAAGAAAGACAGAAGTACTAAAACCGAGCACACACACGCTTTGATAACGGAGTTCACCCAAATTGGCTACGTCTCCGGGCCGCTACACGTGGCACTTAATATATATATATTAAAAGAGGATTACAAACGTAATCTAGATAGATCACAAAACTATGTTTCTCTCGCAACTAGAACTCTCTCTTTATAATATAGAGGTGTTTGTATAGGTGTAATTAAAATACAAGATATTGGGGCATATAAATAGAACCCTTAGTGAGTCATATTACAATTCTTAGTGATGTGGGATAATTAGAAAACATGGCCAAAGCTCATTTGGCTCCACAACTCAACAATTATCTTAGCATCTATTGTCAAAAGTTATTCAATATTAAAGAGGATCGAGAACAAGGTTTTTCAGAACTCTTCATGCTATTTTGAAGTTATCAAGAATGAGATATCGTACGTAAGTATATGAAGCTTACCCTCCACATCGAAACATGGTGACTTGTAAGATCAAGGGGTTGGCTAACTGATCGTCGTGGTTAGGGTCGGGGACTAAACTTTCAACCAAATCACTATTGCTGTTTGGATCGTCTAAGAATGTAACCGACTTTAACGAACAATCTACTCTGGCCTGAATAACAGGAACACCATCGCCTTCGGCACAATGTAGTTCTAATCGACCACAATCTCCGCCACGAAGAGTCCCACTAAAGGGGTAGTAATGCACAAGAGTGGAAGAAAGGGCCGTGGTAATGACATGGAAAGGGTCAGCTGCCGAAAGGTGTAAATTACTAAAGGTTAGCTGTGGAAGCTACTTGAACAATACAACGGTTTTTATTTATAGAAAAGAGAAATTTTTAATGCTCTTAAGAATGGATACTATGCAGTATATCGAGCTTTGTCAATGCAACTAAAGCACATAATGCACCCTTAGTTTGTTGTAGTCAAAATCTGAAAGAATATATCAAATAGTAAATCTATACGAAATATTTAAAATGCAATTTGTGAAATTCATTTGTCTGGATCAATCACACCTTACACAATTCATTGAAATATAACTAATTTCATTGTTCTTCAATATAAAAGTAATCATACACATTTAGACGCCAACTGCCTAACGCTACGAATTTGCATATTAGTGAAGTCTTGTTTGGCTGTAGCTTCTAAGCACATAATTAAGTTAGATTAAGACTGCGATGTCTAGTCTAGTCGCTGGTCTAGCTTTTGTGATTAAATAAGCTGTGATATTTTAAGCCCAGAAAATTTGGGGGTCATCAAGGATTCAATATTAAAACCTCTAACTTTTTCAGGATAAGTAACAAGAGATCCCGTGTTTGAAGTACATCACCCGAATACATTGCAGCTTAGATGCAAAAAGAGAAAAAAAAAAAGTCAACTTTATAGTTGCAACCAAACAAGTAAACTAGAGTCATAAATTTACAACAGCTAGGCTTTTCATACTAGAAAATTACCTGCAGACAAGTCATTAGTCATCTGACATGGGTCATTTCTACTAAGGTAAGCAAGAAGGTAACGAATAGAGACACGAAGGTTGCGGTCATTGTCGAGGTGAGAGAGATGAAGAACATCATGGGGCGTGGCAGAGGCCGGGTGGACTATGGTAGTCTCAGTGATCTTCATTTGCATTGTTGTTTTCAGTAAGATATCAACCAAAATCTTGAAAAAATTCAATAAAAGAAAAAGAAACTGTTGAAAGACTAAAATAAACTACTTTTGGTCTTCTTTTTATTATTGCTAGTTTATACCCCAGTTTAGTTGTTATTGTTGTATATTCAAGAATCATGAATGTTAGGGGATGGTGGTTCCTTTCTCTCACCTAACATTTGAGACGCAAATATACTTTTTGATTTAGTAGCTTGTGGTTTGTGTTAAGACAAAGAAGAAGCAACGTGGACTATAACTAGCCTTAATCATTTGAATAAAACAATGTAAATAAGAAAAAAGTTGATTGATTTTTTGTGTTATTCGTAAATTTAAAGAATAACACTTCTGGATAAGTAAATAATAAATAGAATTTGAATAGATTCAATAAAAAAGGCAATTCCATTTTAGTGTTTTTGAAAAAAAATACACGTGTAGAAGTTTTAAGTTTATATACATTTTCTTTAGTCTCATTTATCATGTGGATTTCTTTTTGTTGTTAATAAATTACAAAATGACATTATCTTTTAGGAATGGCATTATTAACAAAACGTTCTCTTTCAAAAACCCAGAAATTATGATCCTTAATTTTAACAAAATATACTAAAACTGAATGTAAAAAATTAATAAAAATTACATTTCTCAGTCTAAGTGGCCACCGATGCAACAAAGTAGTAAGCACTATTCCATAATTTATATCTTCTACATAAGCACTAAGCAGTATATACGGTAATTTTTTTTTTTTTTTTATCTTCTAATTTACATGGGCATATGCAGGGGGAAGCTAAGTGTGGACGATCGGGTGCCACGACACCCCCCATAATTTTAGAAATCCCAAGTGACGCAATTTTTTTTTAGTACAATTTTTTTTTAGGTATAGATTTGGCACCCCCCATAAAAATATGTTACTTGTACATATATTTTGGCACCCCCATTTATACATCCTGGCTTCGCCCCGCATATGATCAGTAGTGCGCATAATATTTTCCAATAGGCAACAGCTAACATTTCTTTAGGACATTCCATGTGTTAATGAAAGGAAAAAGAGTGCTGAAAAGCTAAGGAGAATGCTGAAAATATTATTTCCAAGCCAAATGTCTATGTTGGTGTTCATGATTATGTACAATATAATCACACATTAGATTATCTAATGGGGCACTATAATATTCACTATTCTTTAATACCAGATCATGAAAATTCTTCTATGAATGGGAATGAAACTAACTCAGACTTTGGAGGTTATGATAACTGAGACTTGAAATGGCAGAAACATTTTATGAAAACGAGACGTCATACAGTGCAAGCGAGGTGGTAAACGAAAGTATTTTGAGTAAAATGGAACTTAGTGTTGCAATTTTGAGTACAAAGATGTTACTTCCAAATGAGAAGTACAACTGATGAGGATTTAAAGATAGAAATGAAGATATATTGAAGATTAAATCATGTTTTAGTCTCCTATTTTATTCAATATAGAAATTGCTTGCACACTGTTGTGTTGTGTATTTCTGTTATTTTTACCGGACTTTGGTTACTATGAATAAAAGTTTGTTTTAAACAAAACAAAAAAAAAAAAGAAGGAAAAAGAGTGAAGAAATTAGGCAAGACTCAAGAGCAAATGTCGAAATCCACACTTTGTTTTCAGATAAACAAATCAATTGGCTTAATAGTTTTGTTTTCAGTTAGATCTTTTATGTAATATAAGCACTAGGATCAAATTTTGATAATATGATCCGATAAGCTGCCAGAATCAAAATTTCGTAACTTAGTTCACAGTATAGAAGCATGCAACATGAACATTTCTAGCACCCAAACTTCTTTTCGGCATATACAACACGGGAGGACCGGAGCGACGATTGTTGGCATATTACCTTAAATTAACTTCCTTGGTAGAACGAGCAAAAAAAAGATTAAAATTCCACTCCGGATAGAACCACACATGATTAATTGATACGGAGTATAATTTATAGAAAAGTAATATCTACATTAATTCAGTGCACAAACTTGTACAGAATGAATATGTCCGTCGAAGTCAATAGATGATGAAGGAGAGTGAATTTGTGCATCATAAAACATCTCCAACACCACCACCGCCCCGTCCCAATAGTATATTTTTACCTAAAAAAAAATAAGTTCTCAATACTATTACGATACGTTATTTCAATGTAACACTATCGTAAATCTGGTGCACTAATTTTAATGGTGTATCACCCACTAAAAACTCAGCTCCTACTAATGAAACCCAAAATAACTAACATAGAATTAATTTAAAATTAAAACTGAAATATTATATTAGTTGACACACCCTAAATTATAGTGCAAAAACTTCATATAATTGTTTCCCGTATTAGCTGGCACAGCCTAAATTATAGTGTACACTAGGGCTGAGTTCGGTTCGGTTTAATTTTTAGCAAAACCGAAAACGAAACCGAGCATATTTTTCGGTTCGTTTTTTTCGGTTTTGGTATTTTTATTTTTTGGACTGAACCGAACCGAACCAGTTTTTTTGGTCCAGTTTCGGTTTTTTTCGGTTTTCCGGTTATTTTTTGGTTTTTTCCGGTCTTTTTCGATTTTTTTCGGTTTCGATCTTTTTCGGACCCGAATTTTTTTTGGTTTTTCGGTTTTTCGTTTTTTCGGTTCGGTTATCGGTATAGTTCGGTTTTTTCGATTTTTCGCCAAGCCCTAGTGCACACCCTACTTGTGTATGGATCCTCCACTATATATATATATATATATCTTCTTTGGAGTTTTGATCACTCGTCGTCTCCCTCTCTCTCTCTGTGCATCGTCATTGCTCTCTCTTCGCCTCCCATCGTCGGCCCTGGTTGCCACTGGTCCCCCCTGGCCGCCCATCGCCGTACCTCTCCAAGCAGAGGCAGTGGTTTTATTAGTTAGTCCCTAGGTTAAATTAGTGCACGAGCTTACTGGGTAAATTAGATTAAGTTTAAGTATCTTTTCATTTTGATTCCTTAAACCTTTAAATGTATTGCAAATCAGGACTATAGTTTTTAGAAACAACGCAATTTTATTTGAAACTTTAATATATATTATAGTTTGAAACCATTCAAACCATAGACTGTTTTTGGAAACCGTACAAATGACTCAAACGCCTCAGACTGCTTTTGAAGTGACTCAGTCTGTTTGTAAAATTACTCAAAATGACTTAGACAGTACTGTTTTTAAAACAACTTAAACTATTTTTAAAACAACTCAGACAGTTTTTAAAACAACTCAGACAGTTTTTAAAATGACTTAAACTATTTTTAAAATAACTTAGTTTTAAAAAAAACTCAGGTTGTTTTGAAAATGATTCAAAATAATTTAGCTTATTTTCAAAATGACTCAGACTCTTATTAAAATGACTTAAAATGTGGCAGTCTGTTTTTAAAATTACTTAAACTGTTCTTGAAATGATTTATTTTTAAAATGTCTCATATATTTTTAATTAATTATAAACAACCATAAACTGTTTAAAATGACCTAAATTATTTCTAAATTGATTCAAACTATTTATAAAATGACTCATAGTGTTTTTAAATTGAGTGGATTTTCGGAAAAGTGGGAGGAGGGGGAGGGGGTGTTTAACATTACTTTGGTGGTTTTCTATGTACCAATCTGTTAATGTATCTGTACGAGCTAATACTCCATCCGTTCCCAATTAATTGTCATTTACGAAATTACGTGCAATTTTGACCGGGTTATAACATATATCAAAATTGTCGAAATGAAAATTTTTAAAACTAAATCATAGTATAATTTAATATTTGAACTATATGATCAACTTTTGAAAAAAATTATTCTGAAAATTTTGATACAAGTTATTAGCCGATCAAAATTGCACGTAGTTTCGTAATTGACAATTAATGGGGAACGGAGGGAGTAGCATTATTGGTACAATTTATGTAACGAACCCACCTAAATATGTTGAAAATGGGAAAGAAAACAAATAAAAAGAAAAAGGATTGCAATATTCACAACTGTTTTAACTACCTTCATACCCTCACTAGTCTTTCCAAATTCTTACCTAAACCCTATTTCTGCAACCTCCATTAGTAGAATATTATTTGCTAGACACTAGTTTGAAGTCATGAAAGTAGTTGTAATGACTCATGCAACAATACCCTTTTAAAACTCTTGGTTTCTAGCACCTATTCTCATTATCTTCCTTTCCCAGACTAAAAACACGAAGATTTGGCGTCCATTACAGAATGTTGGGCGCCTCTTCGGATATGTTTAGGGAACCAGGAAGAAATCGGGTGGATGAGGATGAGGAGGCTATGAGGTGGGCCATCCTCTAGAAATCTCCGACTTACGTTCAAGCTCGGACTCCCACATCCGAAAAAATCCTGGCCCGACCTTGTCGGGTATTCTCCCGACCCGAAACGTTCGGAATCGGGTGTAGTGTTAAATACCAGTCGGTTATCCGATACTGACCCGAAACTAAAAAAATAATTAAAAAAAAATCATATATTATACAGGCTCATGTATTGATCTTAGATATTTTTTAGTAACTTAGCTTTTAGGGAAATATTTATGAATATTATATGTAAAACGAAGTTATAAAACTAGTTTGAAATAAATCTTATCTTTTTATATTGTTTACTAAACAGATTTAGCATAAGTTGTTATTTAAATTTAATCCATAAGATTAAAAATTGGAGATAAAAGCACCATGTGTGCTAATGTTATTTTTATTGTAATAGTTTGTTTTAGGAAAAAACAAAATTTTAGTGCATTTTTTTCCGTGTTTTTGAATATTAAATATTTTCAAGATTATCACATCCCGACCCGTCGGTACCCGAAATACCGGGTACCCGAAACGTCGGGACCCGACATATTTCATCTCGGGATCGGAAAGAAAAATCACTTCCCGAAACTTGTCGGGTCGGGATTTGGGTATGTGTTTTGGGTCGGGATTTGGGTATGTCACCCCTAAATAATTAATGATTGGTGCATGAACACAGAACTATTTAAGGACTGCTCACCCTACAAAATTTAATTAAGAATTTGTTAATTATTAATAAAACTAATTAAATATTGGTTCATTACTTATAAAATATAAAAAGACCTACAATTGAAAAAAATAACAAAAACTCAAAAAATAACAAAAATAGAAGAAAAAAAAACATAAAATACCAAAAAAGCTGAAAAACCCTTTAAAAAATCGAAAACCCGAAAAAATGGTAAAAAAAAAAAAGAAAAAAAGTTCAAAAAAGGTGGGAATCAAAAAAATCAGAAAAAAATTTAAAAACTCATAAAATACTAAAAAAAACTGATAGAAACCTTCAAAAAAGTTGGGAACCCGAAAAATGGTAAAAAAATCAAGAAAATTCCATAAATCCAAAATCACAAAAAAAATGAAAAAAAGTAAAAAAAAAAGTCGGAAACCCAGAAAACCCAAAAAAAGTAAAAAAAAAAAATACAAAAACACCAAGAAAATCCAAAATCACAACAAAAAAAACGTTCAAAAAAGTCGGGAACCCAAAAAATTATATAAAAAAAAATTAAAAATACAAAGAAAAATTCAAAAAATTCAAAATCACTAAAAAATAAAAAAAAAGTTTGAAAAAGACGGAAAGTCCAAAAAATGTTAAAAACTTTAAAATAACTTGTAATTATTTTCAAATGACTTAAAAATGACTCAGTCTGTTTTTAAAATTACTCGAACAGTTTTTTAAAATGACTCGCACTATTTTTTAAATTATTTAATACGACTCAAACTATTTTCAAATGACTTAAAAATGACTCAGGTGGTTTTTAAAATGACTCGAAATGTTTTTAAAATTACGTAAAATGACTCATACTATTTTTTAAATGACTCAAAATAACTCAGACTATTTTTAAAACGACTGAAACTGTTTTTAAAATGACTTGAAACTACTCAGATTGTTTTTAAAATAACTTAACATGACTCGAAATATTTTTAAAATGACTCAGACTATTTTTAAAATGACTTAAAACGACTCAAAATATTTTTAAATGATTTAAAACGACTCAGACTGTTTTTAAAATGATTTAAAAAGACTAAGACTATTTTTAAAATGACTTAAAATAACTTAAAATAACTCAGACTGTTTTTAAAATGATTTACAACGACTCAGACTGTTTTTAAAATCACTTAAAACGACTCAGTCTATTTTAAAAACTACTCTTACTATTTTTAAAATGAATTAAAACGACTCGAGCTATTTTTAAAACGACTCAGATTATTTTTAAAATGACTTCAACAACTCAGAATGTTTTTAAAATCACTTAAAATGACTTATACTATTTTTAAATAACTCAGATTGTTTTTAAAATGACTTAAAACGACTCAGACTGTTTTTAAAATGATTTAAAATGACTCGGGCTGTTTTTAAAATGACTCAGACGGCTTTTAAAACTACTTTTACTATTTTTAAAATGACTTAAAATGACTCGGGCTATTTTTAAAACGACTCAGATTGTTTTTCAAACGACTCGGAACGAATCAGAACGACTCAGAATATTTTTAAAATCACTTAAAATGACTTAGACTGTTTTTAAAATGATTTAAAACGACTTAGAAAGTTTTTAAAATAAATTAAAATGATCCAGACTCTTTTTAAAATGACTTAAAACGACTCATACTATTTTTAAAATCATTTAAAACGACCCAGACTATTTTTAAAATGATTTAAAATGACTCATAATATTTTTTAAATCACTTAAAACTACTTAGACTATTTTTAAAATGACTTAAAATGACTCCGGGTATTTCTAAAACTACCCGAACTATTTGTAAAATTAATCAGACTGTTTTTAAAATGACTCGGATTATTTTTAAAATGACTTATAACGACCTTTTTTTTGCGTTTTTGGTTTTTTATTGATTTTAGATTTTTTGAGATTTTTAAAATTTTATTCGTGTTTTTTCAGAGTTTTACCTTTTTTAAAGCTTTATAAGCTTTTTTGGGTTTTTTGATTTTTTCTTATTTTTTTGATTTGTAGTGCTTAGTTAGGGGAAATGGATCAATTATTGATTAATTTCAGTAGTGGTGGACTTTTTGTACCGATTTGTATCAACCGACCGATTTTCGAACCGAAGCAAACAAGTTGGTGCCGAAAGTTCGATATACCGACTTTTCTGTACGGTACAACCTAACCAAACTTTAAAAGTTGGTTCGGTTTCGGTATCCATTTCGTATGTTTGGTATAATACCGAACCGAACCAAACATTAAAATTATAAAATATATAGAAATTTACACATAGTCATAACTTATAAATAAATTGTCTTATATTTTAGTTTAATTTTCCATACGACTTATTTTCATATTTACAGAGTAAAATACAATAATTTTGTGTTTCTCCATTTTCTTGTCTCATGTTTTAAAATAATTATTATTTTATTAGTGTTTACTATTTTAATCAAGTTCACGATAAATGTAGCAAATATAAAAATAGTTGTACACATTTTATTTTTTATAAATTTTTTTGCTATTTTATTGTTACAAATAATTGTCTTTTAATAATAGTAATGGTTCGCTATAAAACGGAAAACCAAACCGTACCAGCTGAAAAAGTCGGTATACCGAACTTTCGGTATACCGATTTTTTCGGTTCGGTTATGCTATAATTTTTTTCAAATCAAACAAGTTCGGTTCGGTATTGGTATGTGGTCAAAAAAGTCGGTACCGTACCGAAACCACCCATAAGTTTTAGTTTCATCGATGAGGTTCTAGGGGTGGGCACGGGACGGATTGAGGCGGATTGACCTCAATCCTAACCCAACCCGTAAAATAAATGGCAGGGCGGATTGGGGCGGGTTGTTAAATTTAAATTTCAACACAACACAACCCGTTACAATTAAAATCTCAACCCAACCCGTAAAGTTGTTTCGCAGGTGCCAGAATTTGAGTTGTACGGTTTTGGACTTCATGTTAAAAAAAGTGATATATATTTTTTCTGAATGTTTTTTGCAGTTTTAGGGAACGAATTTGAATTATAATTTGAATTTAAATTTAGGTCGATTTTCGAAATAGTGGGGTAGTTTACATTACTTTGGTGGTTTTCTATGTACCAATCTGTTAATGTATCTTTGGTACAATTTATGTAACTAACCCACCTAAATATGTTGAAAATGGGAAAGAAAACAAATAAAAAGAAAAAGGATTGCAATATTCACAACTGTTTTAACTACCTTCATACCCTCACTAGTCTTTCCAAATTCTTACCTAAACCCTATTTCTGCAACCTCCATTAGTAGAATATTATTTGCTCGACACTCGTTTGAAGTCATGAAAGTAGTTGTAATGACTCATGCAACCCTTTTAAAACTCTTGGTTTCTAGCACCTATTCTCATTATCTTTTTTTCCCAGACTAAAGACACGAAGATTTGGCGTCCATTACAGAATGTTGGGCGCCTCTTCGGATATGTTTAGGGAACCAGGAAGAAATCGGGTGGATGAGGACGAGGAGGCTATGAGGTGGGCCATGCTCCAGAAATCTCCGACTTACGTTCAAGCTAGGACTTCCTTTTTCAAGAATGTGGCTGGAGAAGTGTCGCTTGTCAATGTTTGTAGCCTGGAAAATCAGGAGAGAAGAATGGTGCTGGACAATTTGATTACTAAGGTTAATGAAGACGCTGGATCGTTCTTTGATAGGATCAGGCAAAGATTCAATGCGTAAGATTGGTCAATCACGCCATTTGTTTTGATTTTTTATTAAATTTAGACAATTTAAAGTAAGCTTGTTTTCTGGCAGCTTCAAAAACTATAGTATTTGTTTTTTATTTCTTAAAAGCTACAATACATTTAATTTGCGAGCTCCAAAGATGAGAGGTTTTAGGTTTTTCTGATTTATAAGTAGATGAAAGCAGGCTAGCCAAATGTAATTCAGTCCATAAGGAAAAAAAGAACAGACGTGATAGCCTTGAAGCTGAGATTGTTTCGGTCTCAGGCTTCGAAAAGTTTTGCCATCTTATTTGTGTAACTGCTAAAGGCTGAACAGACCCTAGATAAGTTGAGGCGGAAGAGATATTAATGTTACAAGAGCATTCTTCACGGTACGTGTATGTCTAGTCCCTTTACTTTTAAGCTAGGAAGATGCTTCTTACCCAGAATTTGTCCATGAAATCATAGCCAGAAGGTGTGAAGGACGAGTTCTCAGGTTGCACTTTGGTCATGTGCACAACTTCTGTTATACTATTGTTGCTCTTTAAGATAATGCTAGAGGACCAAACTTTGGTGAAAGGTCCACCTGAGTCTAGTTGAGCACTTAATCTATCTTCATGTAATAAGTAAGCATCTTTCAGAAAAAAAGTATTCTTTTTCTGGATGCTAGCTTAAAGTGTATACGGTTGTCTGGCATGGCATTGAAAGTATATGCAAGTATACTTATGACTTCAGAAATTATAAAATTAAAGTATCCTAATTCATGTTTATCACGAAAATTATACTCTTCGCCTATTTAGACTACTATGGTATACTTTGAACAACTCCTGGATAGAAATCTGTGAACCATTAAAAAAATATGTTTATTTTCTGTGTAGCAGGCACTGGTATGCATAAAATTGTGAGAACTTTTCTAACATTCCGTTCTCTACCAAACTTAAATTAATATTTTATCTTTATTGTGACTAGAAGTAAGATTTATCTTTTTACCTGGCTCTGCGGTTTGTACATATTTATTGTATCTTGTTTTATCTGCATTTTAGAGTTGGCATGGAATTCCCGAAAGTTGAGTTAAGATTTCAAAACCTGGGAGTCGAAGCTTGTGTCCATGTTGGAAGCAGAGCGCTTCCCACTCTTCCCAATTTCATTTTTAACATGACAGAAGTAAGTGATAGTGGCGGTAATTTTCCTATAGACTACAACTATAACATTGTTTTGTTACCTGAACTTTCCAATTTATCGATGTCCCTGGGTTCATGTCATAGGCCTTGCTGAGAAAACTGAAGATCTTTCCAGGACAAAAAAAGAAAGTAGCAGTTTTGAACGACATAAGTGGCATTATTAGGCCTTCAAGGTAAGGACTTCAAGTTTTCTCCCCAGTTTTGTTTTATTCTGTTTTTATATTTTACAAATAATATGTTGTTTTTGTGCGTGTAATTTGAACTAGAGTAAAACATGTATATGTATGACTCAGTTTCGTTATGCAGATTAACACTACTTCTTGGTCCGCCAAGCTCTGGAAAGACAACATTGTTGTTGGCCCTCGCTGGACGGCTTGGAACCAACCTTAAGGTACTTGTAATTGCTGCCCACTGAATTGTGAAACTTCAATTATGTAATTTGTTGAAAGTAACCTACGAAACTGAAAGATTGTTTCCCAAAAATACATCCTACAGGGTTGAGCTTCATTATTTGTATCACCGAAGGGAACCCTTTCTATTTCTTAATTTGTATCCATGAGACTTATTTGAATCATCACTTTTCATTCCTTAATTTTGAGTTTCATTCAAAATCTCATTGTAAAAGATGAAGGATCACAATTATGAATAATCTAAAATGTGACGAAGACAAGTTGTTTCTCTAAAAAATGAAGTTAAAATGCTTTTATATCGTATTCAGATGTCGGGGAATATTACATATAATGGGCATGATTTAAAAGAATTTGTCCCCCAAAGGACTTCTGCTTATGTGAGTCAGCAAGACTGCCACATCGCTGAAATGACAATTAGGGAAACTATCGAGTTTTCAGCACGCTGCCAAGGTGTTGGATTTAAGAATGGTATTTGCGTCTTTATTTTTCTCATTTATTTGTTCTCCTGCCATGTCCTTTTTTTTCGATTTCTTACGTGTGTGTGCATGTTTTATTTGATTTGTGCTTTTGCACAATGAGTACTCGCGTTTCACTAGTTTCTCATGTAATATTGTACTGTAATTTTTTTGAACAATTGGCACAGATATGCTTTTAGAGCTATTGAGACGGGAAACAGAAGGAAATATTATTCCGGATGCTGATCTTGATATATTCATCAAAGTAAAATTGCGTTTCTTTTCCTATGATTTAATAAGAGGCATAATCTTGTGCTTAATCAATAAGCAAATGACAATTTCTTTTTAACCTTAAGGCATTAGCAATTGGAGAAGAGAAGACAAGTCTAGCTGTGGAGTTTATCATGAAGGTATACTATTGACCAAGTTAAACAAGTTCACTCGTCGAAAACAATGCTAAACTTAAAGGCCTTCCAGTCAAATGTTTTTATTAGTACCAAAACTTTCAAATTTTTTTTTTTTTTTTTTGCCCTTTTCATCACTTTACAATATTTCGATGTTAGATTAACCGTAAATTGACAGAGAAATTACCAATATATACAACTTTACAAACCTAATTACCAAATCATATTATACCAAACATTTCTTCCCAAAAGGTACAACTAACTAATAAAAGGGAAAATTTCAAATTTCAAAAATATTAATAACAAATTAATTTTTTTTTTATAAAAATTGTTTTTTTTTAACTTCAAAAAGTGCGTGCATACATGTAGGTATGCACACTTCAAAAAGTGTTATTTTTTTATAAAAAAAAATTTAATTATAATTTTTTTTTATAAAAATTTATTATTTTTTATAAAAACTTCAAAAAGTGTGCATATCCTTAGGTATGTACAGTGCACACTTCAAAAATTGCGCATATCTTTAGATATGCATATTTTGGTATTTTTCTACAAGAAATATTTTTTAAAATATTTTTCGACTTTTTTGTAAAAAATAATAATATTTTTTGTAAAAAAAATACGTTTTTTTAAATAATTTTTTTTTTTTTTTATATATATTTTTTAATTTGTTAGTTAGTTAGTTAATTGTACCTAAAAGGAAGAAAGGTGGTATGTTTTGGTAATTAGATTTGCTCAATAGTATGTTTTGGACATTGTTCCTAAATTGACATATGATTTACAAATGAAATTACTTTGGTGGAATTTTTATGTTCTATGTTACATTCTACATTAGGAGATAAATTTACAATTTTTGTTTAAATACTGAATATTCTGAAAAGATTTTAGGACTAGATATTTGTCCCGACACATTGGTTGGAGATGAAATGCTTAAAGGAATATCAGGGGGCCAAAAGAAGAGGCTTACCACTGGTAACAAACTCCATATTTCTATCAGTTACAACATATCAATATATATCTACCATCGATAAATGTTTGACTTGATACCAAATTGCTAAATTCATGTCTAACAGGTGAATTGCTTATTGGTTCATCTAGAGTGCTTTTAATGGATGATATATCAACTGGTCTTGATAGTTCAACCACATACCAAATAATCAAATATATTAAATTTGCAACTAATTCTCTTGATGGAATTACCGTTGTCTCACTTTTACAACCGGATCCTGAGTGCTTCGAATTGTTTGATGATATTATTCTTTTATGCGAGGGCCAAATAGTATATCAGGGACCACGTGAATCTGCTCGAGGTTTTTTTGCTTATATGGGGTTTCGTTGTCCTGAGAGGAAAAATGTGGCTGATTTCTTACAAGAAGTACGTCTCCATTTTTTACTTGAAATTCCAATTCTACTCATACAGGGTATAACCTTAATATTCATGACAGGTTTTATCTGAAAAAGATCAAGAGCAGTTTTGGTTTGCGAACAGGCAATACCAGTATATACCGGCTCATAAATTTGCAGAATCGTTTCATTCTTATTGGGTTGGGAATGCTCTTTCTCGAGATTTAAAAGTTCCATTTGACAAGCTTAATAATCATCCAGCAGCTTTATCGACTTCCACTTATGGTGTGAAATGGACAGAGCTTCTTAAGATCAGCTTTTTGTGGCAGATGCTTCTAATGAAGCGCAACTCGTTTGTTTACATTTTTAAGTTTATACAGGTAAGTCTCTGGCATTGCTTAGAATACATACAGCGACTCCAAATTTCCACTTGGAGTACTTTGGTTGAAGATAGAGTAAGGGGAAGACTACCTTTAGTAAAAGTTATCTCAAGAAAGAAAAATCAACTTCAAATAATCATATGCAAAACCAACCTATCACCAAAATACAAATTTGTACAGTAACATACAAAATTAGTAATTCCCTTCTGTTACCAATTAATTGTAATCTACGAAATTACGTGCAATTTTGACCGGATTATAACATGTATCAAAATTGTCGAAATGAAAATTTTCAAAACTAAATCATATAATTTAATGTTTGAACTATATGATTAACTTTTGAAAATTTTCATTCCTACAATTTTGATACAAGTTATTAGCCAGTCAGAATTGCACGTATTTTCGTAGTGAACAATTAATTAGAAGCGGAGGAAGTAGTTGATACACTGATGTTACATTTCTAGACGATTCTAGCACAGTTAGCCTTCCAAATCGGAAAATTATGATAGCTTGGGGTACTAAATAGTTACACAAAGGGTTCGTTTGATATCAGATTTTTTGACAAAAAAACCTGATTTTTAAAATCAAAAACTCCAGCAAAAAGATGGATTCTGGATTTTTGGATTATTTTGACTAAAAATCTGGATTTTAAGCATAAAAAAAATCCTAATAACCAAACACCTATTAAAAATCTGGATTTTCAAAATTCAAAAATCCAAAAATCAACCCAAGAAATCTGATACCAAACACCTATTAAAAAATCTGAATTTTCAGCGTATACTATTTTGTTTTGTTTATATTTTGTACAATATTCTATCATGTTTTTCCTACTTAGGTCCCCGGTCAATCATAATTCCCTATTTCTGTCCAGGATGTATGATCGTTTCTTGCTGGAGTGTACTAAAATTGTCGATAAATGTAATTGAGTAGACTAGATAAGTTGGTATACAAAAACTGTAATTTCCCAAATTTATTTCTTAAAATTCATTTCAGTAATCCTACTAAATGGTCCTTTAAACTTAGTTAAACACTTTATTTTCTATCTCTAGAACACATAACATTAATTGTAATATAATTCCAGTTTGCTTTATTTTGCAGCTCGTTTTTAATGTCACCATCATGATGACAGTATTTCTCAAAACTACAATGCATCATGATAGTTTGCAAGATGGAGCAGTGTATATGGGCGCACTTTATTATTCGATGCTTATGATACTTTTTAATGGATTTATGGAGGTCCCCATGTTAATATCAAAGCTCCCAGTTCTGTACAAACACCGTGATTTACGGTTCTACCCTTGCTGGGTGTATACCCTTCCTGCTTGGCTATTAAGTATTCCTTCCTCACTTGTAGAGACTGGTATTTGGGTAGGGGTAACATACTATGTAGTCGGGTTTGATCCTCAGAACTCTAGGTAATGCGTTTTTAATTTCCCTAACTAGTGTGTGGTTGTGTTATGAATGTTGGTTATGGCCTCCTTATTACCAGACCATCTTCGTGTTTTTTCCATTTTGGTTTAATTAGAATTTCTTTCCTACCAATTAAATGACTTCCATGAGTTCTTAAAACCCGGCTGATTTCTGTATAGTTTCTTCAAGGCTATTTAGTTCATCAAATATTTTGACCAATATTGCTCCATAAAACTTATAAATATTGAGCACACTTAAAATAAACATTCCTAAGAACTTCAAGTATAACTCTTTGGCCTTAATTCTCGTATATCTGGTTTGTGACCCAGAACGTAAAAAGTTGAACGTGGTGCAGATTTTTATTGTTGGTCTTTGTGTTTGAAGTTTTCTTTTATTACAATCAAATAACTTTTCAGGATTGCAAAAACTCAGGATAGATTCTTCACAATTGTTTACATGCAGTATATTTATTGGTCATGACTGTCCCATAACGTTTTCAGTATAAGTACCCCAGCCCACAAAAAAGGAAAAAAAACTATGATTAAACAACACTCAATACGATATTATAATAGGCTCTCTTTTTTTAAGGTGTCAATGCTCATCTATTAATCGCCAAAATTACATACTTTTGCAGATTCATTGGTCAGTTCATATTATATTTCTGTTTACACCAAATGTCAATAGCTCTTTTCCGTGTTATGGCTTCACTTGGCCGTAACATGGTCATTGCTAATACTTTTGGATCATTTGCCATGTTGGTTGTCATGGCACTGGGAGGATTTATACTTTCAAGGGGTAATTACAAGATTTGAACTGCTTCATCATCAGTTTAATATTGTCACTTGCTTGAGTACTAATGTTTATTATAATAAAATATAACAGAGAGCATTCCGTCTTGGTGGATTTGGGGTTACTGGTTTTCTCCATTGATGTATGCTCAAAATGCAGCTTCTGTGAACGAGTTTCTTGGGCACTCGTGGGACAAGGTAATTTAGGTTTGTAATTTTAATCACCCTTTTATATTGAAAATTATAAATGTTATCAACATGAGTTTCTACAGAGAGTAATTAACGTTAAATAATGTTATGTTGCCTACTGTTCTTCTATGCTCATGCATAAAAGATCAATCATTTTATTGGGATTACTCCTTTGTAAAACTTATCCAGGATAAAGTTGAGCTCTATTTGGTAAAATGGGTAACAAGTTGGTTAAAAAGAAAATATATGTGTGAAATCACCTATTTCTCATTATTGTCTGTGCCATAGACAAGCATCAACCGCAAGCCCTATGCGATGACTTGCTCTTGTTATTTTATTTTCTCAGTAGGACTTCAACAATAATGTTAGATAAGCAAAATATTTTTCTTATAACCTTTAACCTTAACTTGAAGTTTTCAGAATGAGACCTGTAGAAGACGATGGCCTTTGTAAGACATTTTCTGAAAACCTAAATGTTAGAATAATTTGATTAGCCTATTTGGACAAGTCATAGTATAATATGAGCTACTACACACCATTCTTTAATTAGCTGATCCAAGTATTACTTTGCCTTATCGTATTTTTATTTCTTTGACATTTTCGATTTAATGATGTACAGCCAGCTGGGAATTACACAACTTTGTCTTTGGGTGTGATGTTACTGAAGGCTCGTAGCTTATTTCCAGAAAGCTATTGGTTTTGGATTGGTGTTGGTGCTTTGATCGGTTATACAGCTTTGTTCAACATTCTTTTCACTCTTGCCTTGGCTTATTTTAACCGTGAGTCTCATCCAGATAGAAAAATACACATCACTTTCTTTTATATAAATTGACTTAAAAGATTACTTCAGCTTGAATCAATTAAGTTTCTTTTAGGATGATATCTTCTTGCTCACAAGCTCTTGAAATATTTTTCTCTTTCCATATTATTTAACATTTTAGAGTCACTAGATTTTTGAGGATAAGTTATCAGATTTTGATTTTATCACGCCCTCCATCCCAAAATAAGTCTTTTGCTGAGAAAACTTGTCTGGTGACATAGTTCTGTAAAGCAAGTAGCTTTGCTTTTTCATTTACGATTGATGTTTCCGGAAAAGGCTGAGAACTAAAAACACTCCAGAATGGCGTTTCTCAAATATCACTATTTGTATACTATACAACCACAAATATAAAGTACAAAATGTTTGCCTTTAAACAAACGGTATGAAACGAGTATCTTGACAAGGTTCATAGTAAGAGGTGGTAAATGGATCAGTTTTCTCACTAACCCCTTTTCACATATGGTAAAAATCTTATATGTTTATTTCCTATATAATTTATTTGGCCTTCTTATGGAATAATGTGTCTTATATATAAACACAGTCTGAGTGCGCGTTTAAGCACTACAAAAATTATATTTAAAACACCATGATAAATGAAAGCATAATGGGGAAAAGGCCATTTCCCCTTTCTTAATACAGAAGTATGGTCACTTGTCACTTGTCAGTATAGCAAGGATCAGAATGAACCTATTTTTATTTTTCGAAGTAACCAAGAGTAAAATAGTTGTTTTTCCATCATGTACAGCTCTAGGAAATCATCAAGCTGTCGTTTCAAAGAAAGAGCATGGCGGAGAAGGGAAGGAAAACGACAGTGTTCGTTCCATTATAGAGCTTAGAGAGCTTTTGCAACAGTCGCACTCATTTGCAGGTTTATAAAAAAACACTATTACCCTTCCACTCTTCTTTTATAGTGTTAATTTAAATTTAATGAAGATAAATTTGGATGCAGGAAGAGATATCCATATCCAGAGGGGCATGGTTCTTCCATTTCAACCTCTTGCCATGTCTTTCAGCAATCTCAGTTATTACGTAGATGTCCCTGCGGTATCTCACTCTTATCTCTTTTAATTAGAAACATTTATTGTACTCAAAAGTCTACAAGAATGTATATTTTCTCGTCGTTCAAGTCTCCGTAATTCTGTGACTAAATGATAATTATATTGTATTTATGTTACTGTTACACAATGTCTTCAAACTGGAATGTGGAACTATGAAAAACATTTCCTTTAGGTTTCTAAAATTGAAACTTCCCTTCAGCCGGGTTCATTAAAAGTTGCTTTTATAACCAATCCACCTCACAAAATGGATGTTGGAAGACCCCAGTATAAGCCACATGCTAGATTAGTACACAAGCAGTGTGAAATATTTGACAAATTTGTTGGTTCATCATTATAAATGTCAACAAATTTGTTGGTTCATCAAATGTTTGAAAACTGTATTTATGCAGGAACTGAAGCAGAAAGGTGTGATAGCTGAGAGGATTCAATTATTAAAAAATATTAGTGGAGCATTTAGGCCAGGTGTGCTTACAGCTCTGGTTGGTGCCAGCGGTGCTGGGAAAACTACTCTAATGGATGTTTTAGCTGGTAGGAAAACTGGTGGATATATCGAAGGAAATATATATATATCTGGCTACCCTAAGAATCAAGAAACATTTGCAAGAATATCTGGATATTGCGAACAAAACGATATACATTCTCCATGTTTGACTGTTCGTGAGTCCCTTATTTTTTCTGCTTGGTTGAGGTTATCGTCTCGTGTTGACTTGAAAACGCAAAAGGTAATCACCTTTAATCCCTTTGATAATAGGAATTTTCGAGTTTTCACTCCCACTTTCGTTATTCTAACTTAAAAGCAAAGTAGAATCAGCTCAATGTTTAAATTGACATTTCTAAACAAGTGTTTCTGCCTGAAACATCTGGCTAGTATAATATTAACCGGGAGCACATAGGAACTTTAGTTTATAGGGCTGTTATTGATAACACCCACATGATAGCTTGAGACACCCGCGAAAGGAGACATCTTAAAAGCCAAAATCTGAATCTTGACTATAAGGGCAAGGACTCGTGAAGAAATGAAAATAAACTAAGTAAAAAATTTCAAATAATTAAAATCTGACATTCCTTGAATTTGCATCACCTCTAAAACCCCAGTATATTAATAATATTCAATTTTGATAAAAAGGAACTAATATTAATATTTTGAATGGTTTATATAATTTTATGATCTCAAAAAACAGTTTCAGACATTGATAAGCCAATAAATCTATCTACAGTGTTGTAATTATTATAAAACCTAATTATGTCAAATATATAAGCAAAACACACCTACCCACAAAGAATGTGAAAACACTTCTAAAACTCCAACAAATTATTGCGACTGGCATTCCCATTATGCTAACAGATTTACTTACCTTCCATCACTCATCAGTGTGCTGCTGCTTGTTTGTTTTTGTTTACAAAAATTCTATTGTTTACTATGTGAACTTAGACTAGAACTAACCCCGAGTATGATATTGGCAGGCCTTTGTAGATGAGATAATCGAGCTAGTTGAGTTGACTCACTTGAGAAAAGCTATAGTTGGTTTACCAGGTGTAGATGGCTTATCCACCGAGCAAAGGAAAAGGCTCACAATAGCGGTTGAGCTGGTGGCAAATCCGTCAATTGTATTCATGGATGAGCCAACCTCGGGGCTTGATGCCAGGGCTGCTGCAATTGTCATGAGAACTGTTCGAAATATTGTTAACACTGGTCGCACTATTGTTTGCACTATTCATCAGCCAAGTATTGATATCTTTGAGTCCTTCGATGAGGTACTCCGTACTCTTCACTATTGTTCTTATTTCATCATAAATATTTTATCTTATATTTATTTATTACGATTACGATTTCAAGTTCGACTTGAAAATTTAGGTAATTAACTTCCTTTGGTTAGCCCCGTATATTTTTGACCCTGAACTTAGTTAGGGTTTGTTGGATGTAACCTTTAAGCTAAAAGCTGGATTTCTAAGACTGGCAAGTTTTTTCCAAGCTGAGCCGAGTCATTTGGTACACTAGATAACTTATACAGTATTACAATGACAAATATAATATCTCAGGTAAGTGACGTCCTATCGTTATGCCATTAGTTCCTGAGTGTTCAATAACTCGAATGTGTAATTTTTAATATGAAAAGGATTACATTGTGCTACATCATTTTTATGATATTTTGTCCACATACCTTGGTTCATTTCTTTTTCTCTGGTTGAATTCTTTTCTATCTTTCTGTAGCACAAAATAGATTTTTCGCATTTCTTTACTAAACATCAACCATGACATGAATGCAACAATTCCAATATGCTGTTACAGCTTCTACTCATGAAACATGGAGGGAAACTCATCTATGCTGGTCCTTTAGGCGCTAAGTCTACTAAAGTTATTCGGTTTTTTGAGGTTTGTTTGTCTTTTAAATCTAAATTTTATCTCTTTCTAAATATAAGTTATGAATTTTAGTAAGTAGAGGATTATATATTATTTGTTCTTAATCGTGTTTTATCATCGTTACAGGGTGTTCAAGGAGTCCCCACGATTAGATCTGGCTATAATCCTGCTTCTTGGATCCTCGAGATCACTTCTCCTGCTGAAGAAGCTCGTTTGGGCGTTGATTTTTCTGAAATTTACCATAATTCAAGCCTGTTTCTGTAAGTATATGCCAAGTATCGATATTCAGAAGACAAGTTTCCTATTTCCTTCCTCACTTTTTTTTTTCCAGGAAAAATGAAGAACTCATTGAAGATTTATGCACACCAAAGAGGGATACAAAAGATTTAAGCTTCCCTTCGAAATACTCTTTGTCGTTATATTCCCAGTTTCTAGCATGTCTATGGAAGCAAAACTTATCCTATTGGAGAAATCCACAATATACTGCAATTCGCTTTTTCTACACGGTCATCATCTCTTTGATGTTCGGAACGATATGCTGGAAATTTGGTTCTAAAAGGTACATCATTGAAACTTTCCCCATGCAATATGCATGATCTTTTAGTAAATGCTTGCATCATATTACTAAAAATATGCTAGGTACATCTCCATCATCATGTGCTTTGCCTTATTCATATAAAATAGTACCAAATTCTTATCACAAATCTGATACAGATTGTCGAAATCAAGTCCTAATTTTGATGATAAACAGAAAAATGACCTGACACCAATTAAGGGATCTTTGAAAACCAAACCGAAATAATAAAAGATTACCAAACTCTCTCGTTACTATTCCAATCCAAATATTTTGTATTACAACAATATTCTACTTCAAAAAAGAAAAGAAAAGGACAATACTTTAAAACCTTTAAGTAAAATCTTTAAGAGATATTTCAACTCTTAATAATAGTCACAACAAGTAAAACGGAAAGTAAACGAGGCAAATGAAAAGGCGTCTCTTAAAACTTAGATCCAGATTTTATTTCCAAAATTATGATTCTGCATCACATATACTACAGTCATCTTTTCATGCTTGCGTTTGTTTGTTGTAGATTATCTGAAAAGATTACTCGTCGTGGACAGATTTTCTGCTTTTGCTCTGTTGGTTATAATATTTTGTTTGTATGTAGGGACACCCAACAGGATATATCTAATGCTATGGGATCCATGTATGCAGCAGTTCTATTTATTGGCATCACTAACGCGACAGCCGTGCAACCTGTTGTGTTTGTTGAAAGGTTTGTTTCCTACCGAGAAAGAGCTGCAGGGATGTATTCACCTATAGCTTTCGCATTTGCACAGGTTTGTACTTCTTGTGTGTGTGAACTTCACTCTACTCCCTTTATGTTTTTTTTTTACACTTCACCCATAATATATGCAGATGCATATATATTAATTAACTCAAAATAACTAGTTATTTATGTATAAATATTATCACCAATGTGGTTTCTCGGTCCTAATCTATAGTTATATATGAGTTCCAATCATTCCTATCATAAGGCTTTTGGTGGTAATGGATGGAATTTCAAACGCACTTTCTTGTAACCTTTGTTGTCTTTTGTTTTTGAAAGTTCATGGCTTCTAACTCACACTTTTTGACTTGTATGGTTAATCGTATATAGACATAAACATGGATGCAAAGAAAGAGGGAGGTGAAATATTATATATATATTTTATTATTTTTTGTTTACAATCTAAAGTTTTACGCTCTGTACGGCGCAAGAATATCTCAGAAGGTAAAATAGCGTGAAACAACCAGCATGTCAAACTGCATACTGCTAGCATCATTTAATGGTGATAATATTGATGTAATGCTTTTTTTCCTTTTAAAAGACAAGCACTCTAAGAAACCTTTGATATCGTATGGACAGGTTGTCATCGAGCTGCCTTACGTGTTTGTACAGTCAGCCATTTACAGCTCTATCTTCTATTCGATGGCATCTTTTGAGTTGAACCTTACGAAGATTATCTATTACGTATACTTCATGTACTTCACCTTGTTATACTTTACCTATTTTGGAATGATGAGTATTTCTGTCACACCGAATCAAAATATAGCTGCAATTCTAACTGCTCCGTTTTACATGATGTGGAATCTTTTCAGCGGGTTCATGATTCCTCAAATGGTAAGACACATTTATGTCTTTTTTCCCTCATAATCAAGCTTCCACTGATAAAATTTGGACTAATTTGCAGGATTTCCGAGAGGTATTAAGTAATTGTGTTAGATAATCACTCATCATATACCGAAACCAGCGGTATGAGTGGGCATTCTCAAAACTAGGCCACTCGAATATATCTTAAAAGAAACTTTGAATAAGTAGAGAACTAGATGATGTTTCCTGGAAAAGAAATCACATGTATCAGTTTTTTACCATCTTAATTACTGGTTCAAGAAAAAAAAGATCGTGCAGATGATGTTGGTAACCTTTTACTAGAAGTCGCTTAATTAGCATGTTACAATCTCAAAATTTAGAACAGCACAAACAACCTTCTCACATTGTACTCATTAATGATAAAACTATGCTTAGATCTTCAACTTGTACAACAAAGATACCCAGTTTTGATGCACAAGAAGTGAAAACCATTTCAATGATAAAGTTGGGACATGCATTTCTTGTAAGAAAGGGTAAAGAACAACAAATATTCCTATCTATATACATGTAATCCAACTCAAGTCAAACGAGACTGTCCAATTTAATCATTTTTTTTTCAAAAATACCACTACACTTTTATATTAATTACAATAATATCATACTCACATAAAAATATAAAAAGTAAAAACTTATAAAACTATTTACCACCCTTTAACAACCAAACATTCTCTTAAATCTTAAACTATGCTTTTTTTTTGTATTATCCACATATTTCTATCATAATTATACATATTTTTATTGCATTACACGCCACGCACACAACGCGTAAGATATGATTACTAGTATATATATATACTACAGCACATACAACACAATAATAGATAATTGTAGAGTAGATGTATTATGGATAATGTGGTGTTGTATATTACAATTAGACGCGCCTTATAAAGGCAAGTATCGAGTACCAAACCAAATAGTCTTGTAATATACAACACCACAGTTTCACATTTATATTGAATCTTACAATTAGACGCACCTTATGGATACTATTTCACATTTACTGTTAATATTACAATTAGAGGCGCCTTATATAGGCAAGTATTGAGTTGCCTATATAAATATCAACAAGTAATATTGAATCTTTACACATGTTAATAGTTTAAATCAAATTAAACCAAACCAAGTATATTCTTATAAAAAAAAGATCTAATATACTTTCTTGTAATAACTAACCAGTTTTATAGACTATACTCGCAATATATATAGTCTTGTCTCTCCTTTCGGCCTTTCGGATAAACCCTGGTCTACTTCTTACAACTCCATTATAAGTCTGTTTACATTGATCATTGAAGCGGTGTATTTATATAAGAATTGATTTGTTTCTCGAAATTGACTACATTAGTTTTTACCCAATCCAGAGGATCCCAACTTGGTGGAGATGGTATTACTGGGCAAATCCAATGGCGTGGAGTTTGTGCGGCCTTCTGACATCACAATATGGTGATGTGGCAGACGAAGTGAAACTGTTTGATGGAGAACACTCTATGGCAATCAGCCAGTTAATCAAGAACCAGTTTGGATACAACCGTGAGTTTTTGGGTGTAGCTGCACTAGCAGTTGTCGGGTTTTGTTTGCTATTTTCTGTGACTTTTGCTTTTGCTATCAAATCCTTCACTTTTCAAAGGAGGTAGTGAAAGGCCTTATCCGCTTCCCTTCGATATCGTGCCAACATGGTAATTTCTTACGATTTATTATGTGGTACATACTTACAGTCCTTATTGCTCATAATGCGTCGCTAACAAAGATTGTATCAAAAAAAAAAAAAAAAAAAGACTAATTTTGTCGGTTAGGAACTTGAAATTCTTGGTAATTATAGCCATTAACTACTAATGTATTGTCAGTCTTTACAAATAGGAAGTTAAAGTCATTTTTGTTTCAAATAGTATATATATAGTTGAATGTGATCTAATCATGGTTGTCTACACAGTCATTTCATACAAATACAATATCCGTTTAAATAAAAAAATTATCTGAGTAAAATCTTACTATATTATGAATATATATATAAGAGTCTTTTGCGTCGGTCTAATATGTTTTATTCCTAAAATGTGATCCGATGACTATAAAGGATGAACTTGCAGAATACATGAATAAGATATCATAAAGAAATAAACATAGCCAAAATTTATTAAAATCTTAGTCCTCTCCTTTACGAAAGCAGTTTTATAATGTTGCATTACTTTTTTTTTCCAATTTTATCTGCATGATTTCAGCACACTTGTTTTATCTATAAGTTTGTTATAACATGCTATGGTCGATTCCAACATGCAGCTATCAGAAACAGATTCAAATAATAGGTTCGGAAATCGGGAGTGAGTTTCAGAGCAATCAAAGACAGAACTGCAGTTAAGAGATGGATCATGGATATATAGGCAATGTTGCGGAGAATTAGTAAATAAAATGTTTTGTACAGATATATATAATACAACTTGAAAATTGAGAAACAAAAAACTATGACTTGTAGAGCCGTATATCAAGTTCTCTATAAATGTAATATCAGCCTGCTATTGATAAAACCGTACGTATTTCCGCCATTGCTCTCTATAAATATAAATATCAACTTATACTGTTAACATTTATCGTTTGTACAAACTCAAAAAATATTAGGTGTCAGTGGCACATTTTTAATCTGATAGCAGAATCAGAACCGATTTTTGGGCTAGATCCAAGAGTCACGGGTCTAGAGTCCCCAAACAAGTTACGGTTTTAAATCCCCCAATTTTATAACAAAATAAATATATATTTTACAGTCCATAATTTGCAATATAACTCTACTTGTCCGAGTGGTTATGGATTAGATCATATGTACTTTACGCATGTTACATGCAGGTTCGAATCATACCTTTTGCTTTTTTGGGTTAGACCCGTCCCGAACGGACTCATCCCGTATTCCGACCCGATGTAATTCGGGAGGCAAAAAAAAATTCCGATCTCGTCCCGATAATTATCGAGTCCCGACTATTTGGGATCCCGAAAGATCGGGATCCTGTAGGGTCGGGACCCGATTATCCCGACTTGAATATGAGTCAATTTTTTGGATTACATAACCACAAAATACCATCAACGAAACTATAGAGAAAGGGAGACATGAAAGGCTAAAGAATATCATAAATACATTAATTTATAAGCCGAATGTACCAAAATAAAAAAACAAAAGTCATCATTAAACCCATAAACTAAAAAACAATGGTCCCAAACAACTCATAAAATAAATTAAAAAGAGTGCATACTCTCATAATATAAAAGACTCATTAGGCATTACTCGCAATAAAAGAAAAATGTGATGACTTGAACCATCTTTTTCACTTGATTAGATCGAAAAGGTCTGATGGCTTAACTGTGTGAACGTAGAAAAAACGTTGAACGGATCCGATTATGATGTTGAAGATCGTTTTTTTTAAAAGACACTTTAATAATCTAAGTCTTATCTAAGCTATTATTTTCTCAAGTCATTGATCAGTAAATTAACTACCAAATCTTTAAAATTATTTCATAAAAATTGTCAGAATAAAAGGACATTAAACGATTAATAGTTAGGAAATTATACAACGGGACAAAGCCTAGGCCGATCCTTGATGTTAAGGTAAATATGTGTTGTTTTTTTTTAGTAGGTTTGTGAAATATTTTAAAAGTTTATTTGTCATATTTAAGATGTAGGGGATTTTTAGTGAATGATTCTTTTATTTAGTTGCATTAATTGTTAAAACATTTGTCCTTTATTATTAAAAAAAAGAAAAACTATCTTCTTCCTTTTAGCAGCTACACCGTCCCTCTCTCTCACGTGAGCGTCTTTTTTAACTCGCCCTATGGCTCAGAAATGGCCTTGTACCGGACTGCATTGACATGGCATAATAAAAATATTATATCGGTCCGTTCTTCCAAACACACACTTAAAGTCAGACCGAAAGTTGAGAAAGTAAAAATTATCATAACCACTTTACTCTTATCAGAATAATTACTCACGTTTTTTTTTACCAATAATACATCGCAGACGGTTCAACGATTATACGACAGAACTAGCTTAAAAAATGTGTTGAATTTGTATTTTTTTAATATGATGACCGGTTAAAGTTGTCTAAGTAAGGGTCCGACGACATAAATCGACGAAATTACACTCAATATATATCATATTTAAATATCTATTTTTGAAATATAGTTATAAAATTGCATTTATTATGTGATATATATGAGGGAACACGACTATAATTTTTTCATTTTGTAAAACACAAGTCATCTAATTGGATAGATGAAAATTGATAATTTGATTCCTAAATCAGTAAAACTTAAATGTTGAATAATAAATTAGTAAATTTCATTACTACTAAACACCATTTATCTATTAGAGTTGCAAGTTGCAAAAGAACAAAATATATTGATTCACTGAAGTAAAAGAAATATATGATATACACAAACACAAATATTGGGCCTTACTTGTTTGTGTTGTATATATAACCATCGGATTGCAGTATAAGTTGGATTCTCAATACATCCTTAGTTTAGCACATATCGAGTATAATACACGGATATAGACTAAGATGAACGCAAACCGGTTTACGTTTACGACACGACACATATATGCCAAAACGTTAAATTTTTAAAATTTAAGACACGACTGTTAGTAAAGTACATAATTGTATATATCATAGATGTAACATAATTTTCTATTTAAACAAACGATAATAATTTTTCATATAAGTAAAATACAATTTTTTTTTTATGAATTTCAAAATTATGGTAGGATGATATTATAAGGATGCAAATTCTAAAATTGTACCATTGTGATGTAAATCATGTAATTGTTATCAAATATGTCAATTGATAGATTTGTTTTAAACTTATATTGTTATATTCATAAGTTAAAACATAGCTAAGGGTGAAATTGGTAAAACTTAAATGTTTTGTATACTAAATTAATAAAAAATAATACATAAACAGTTTTTTTCCATCTCTCTATTACCTTTCTTATTAGTAAACTTGCATTTTTAAGTTGGGATTTCTCAACATAGCCTGTTTTCAAACACGACTGATAATTCAATTCAACAAATTTTTTCACATGTTTCTACACTCGCCCACATATTGTTGCTACTCTAAAAAAAATGGATAAGGTTACGCTCTAAAAGGTCCCTTAATAGTTTCATTTTTATCTCTTAATCTCCCTCTATATTTATTATCATTTCCGCTATTTATTTCCTAAACTAGCTATGACACACATTTCATTTTATGCTTATATTTTTACCAACAAATTCGTGTGTTCGTATAAATTCCCATGAGAAAAACAATAACTATAGTGAACTAAATTGCAATAAAATAGGTTGTTACCCATAGTCCCGTGTCGCACGATAACATAATCATGTTTTTATTCAGCTTTTTAATCGTTGTTAGGTATTTTGTTGTGGTTTCATTCATAATTTAGCGCCCATCGTGTGTTTGTATGACTTCCCATGAGAAAAACAATACGTATATTGAATTAAATTAAGATAAAACAGGTTGTTAATTTGTTACCCATATCCCCTTGTCACACATTAATATGATCATGCTTTTATTCAGATTTTATCGTTGTTACATATTGAGTTGGAGTTTAATTCTTAATATAGCGCCCTCTGTGTGTTTGTATAAATTCCCATGAGAAAACAATAACTATAGTGAACTAAAGTGCAATTAAATAGGTTGTTAGTTTGTTACCCATATTCCCTTGCCACACATTAACATGATCATGCTTTTATTCAGCTTTTATCGTTGTTAGGTATTCAGTTGGAGTTTCGTTCATAGTTTACTAATAGCGCCCACCATTTGTTTGTATGAATTCCCATGAGAAAAAAATAACTATAGTGAACTAAATTGCAACAAAATAGGTTGTTAGCCATAGCCCCGTGTCGCACGATAACATAATCATGCTTTTATTCATCTTTTTAATCGCTGTTAGGTATTTCGTTGTGACTTCATTCATAATTTAGCACCCATCGTGTGTTTGTACGACTTCCCATGAGAAAAACAGTACGTATATTGAATTAAATTACGATAAAATAGGTTGTTAGTTGTTACCCCATATCCCCTTGTCACACATTAACATGCTCATGCTTTTATTCAGATTTTTATTCTTTGTTAAGTATTCGGTTGGAGTTTCACTCATAATTTAGCACCCTCCGCGTGTTTGTATGAATTCCCATGAGAAAACAATAATATTTGTGAATTAAATTACGATAAAATAGGTTGTTACCCATATCCCCTTGTCACGCATTAACATTATCATCCTTGTTTTTTTCCACTCATAATTTGGCGCCCTCCGCGTGTTTGTATGAATTCCCATGATAAAACAATCATTATAGTGAATTAAATTACAGTAAAATAAGTTGTTACCCATACCCCCTTGTCACGCATTGACATACTCATGCTTTCATTGAGCTTTTTAATCATTGTTAGGTATTCAGTTGGAGTTTCATTCTTAATTTAATGCCCTCCTTGTGTTTGTATAAATTCCCATGAGAAAACAATTATTATAGTGAATTAAATTACAATTAAATAGGCTGTTAGTTTGTTATCCATCCCCCCTTGTCACACATTAACATAATTATGATTTTATTCAGGATTTATCGTTGTTAGGTATTCGGTTGGAATTTGATTCATAATTTAGCGCCCACTGTGTGTTTGTATGAATTCCCATGAGGAAAACAATAACTATAGTCAATAAAATTACAATAAAATAGGTTGTTAGTTGTTACCCATATCCCCGTCACACATTAACATAATCATGCGTTTATTCAGCTTTTATCGTTGTTAGGTATTCAGTTGGAGTTTCGTTCATAGTTTACTAATAGCGCCCACCATTTGTTTGTATGAATTCCCATGAGAAAACAATAACTATAGTGAACTAAATTACAGTAAAATAGGTTGTTACCCATAGCCACTTGTCACACATAAACATAATTATGTTTTTGTTCAGCTTTTTAATCGTTGTTAGTTATTCGGTTGGAGTTTCATTCATAATTTAGCACCCTCCGTGTGTTTTTGTATATATTCCTGTGAGAAAAACAATAACTATAGTGATTCAATTACAATATAATACGTTGTTATGTTTATATCTCCTCAACTAGCTACGACGAACACTTAATTTTATGTTTGTATTTTTACCAATCTCTGCTTTCTTACAAATCAAGCCCAACAAATTCTAGCACCCACTGTGTGTTTGTATGAATTCCGATGAGAAATTAATAATTCTAGTGATTTAAAAATACAATACAACGGGTTGTTACCCATATCCCCTTGTCACACATTTTAACATAATCATGCTTTTATTCAGCTTTAATCGTTAATAGGTATTGAGTTGCAGTTTCAATCTTAGCTTACACCGCTTTTTCCTTGATTTAAATTGGTGCATCTTAAGTCACTCTTGTTTGGTGACTTTTCAACTATTTATATAGAGATCCTAATGTTCAAGGTTACTCTAGATTACTTAGTTGCAGGAAGCTTCCGAACTGCCGACGCTTCCGCCTCGGAAGCTCGTTCCCGCGTTTCCGCACTTCGGTGCTTTGGAAGCTCACGGAAACTTCCACATCCATATATAACCCAACCCTAACACATTGGTTCATAATTTCCATGCTAACCTGAAAGAGTACTACATTTTTCTTTTCCGTTTTTTATTGGGAGAATTATTATCGTTTAATAGTATTTTATTACATAAAATAATAGAAATAAAAATAAAAATACCCCTAGACGCTTCCGACCACGCTTCCTCACTTCTACACCATCCGCTTCCTTGCTCCCGCTCCCTTACACGCTCCCGCTCCCGCTTCGTGCAACTATGCTCTGGAATGTAGTGTCTTGTGGGCGAATTAGTGTACCGTGTTTTGTACGAATAGTTTGTACTCATATTTTTTTTTCTATATGTTGCTCCACTAGATCTAATTAACGAATTGCTACTTAGTTCACCTAACAATCATACCAAACATAAGGCAATGCTCCATTCATCCGAGGCACTGTTTGTAGTGTTATGTAGGTGATGTTATAGCTTCATATAACATTGATATTACTTTTTACATATATGAATCTCTATGAAAGTAGATGTTATGTAGAAGGGCCTGCACTTGCTATATCGTTACTTTACGTGCAGGAATAATGTGTGCTATCCTTTGAACTATAATTTGTGCTGCTGGCAATGATTTTGCATTTAATTTTTCCGGTCGAAAAATATCAAGGTTTAAACTGTTGTTTGCTCTAATATTTGGAGGTGTAAAATTAAAAGTTCATGTTTTAACTTGCATTCCTAATGAAATTGCAATTTTGCCAAGTATCTTACTTTTTCACACAACATATGTGACAATATTGCTTCCCTTTTAAATTCACTAGCTCATCATCTTAGATACACTTTATTTTATATAATTTTACCAATAGAGATTTGTCCCTGATAATGAAAAAACTCCGAAGGATTAGCAAAGAACACAATTCCTTAGGAGAAAGGATAAAGATCATGGTTGGAATAGCTAATTCCATTACCTGTCTATCGACCTTCATTGGTAAAAAAATATTATAGATACTTTTAATAAGACACCTTCCCTTTCTGAACTTTTTAGCATTATGAGATCATTAGGCTTCGTTTTTACAGTGCTACATGGTTTGTATTTTATAGTAGTTCTTGCTCCTTTTAATATTGTTATAATGAACAAAGCTCCACTAACGTTTACCTACCTTACCAATCCATAATATAAATAAAATTACCGACGAACTTTGTATTTTCTGTTAAACACAGAAATCGTGCGTTTGTATTACATAATTTTTGCCCTCACACCTTGTGCGGCAGTCCTGCTAGTGTCCCTAAAAGTCGGTACTCCTATGTTTTTGTTACAGTCGGAACAACCAAACAAGCACATAGTACAAGTGAAGTCACACTAAACAACATGAAGAAGAGCACCATCTCCTTGTTCCTCCTGAGGCGCCCATTAGCTTTTCTCCACACTCTCCCTAACCAAACTCATGACTTCACCGACCTCCTCCTCACCACTCCACCCGGACCGGCCCACGTATCCGCCTTGGACTTGACCGGGACCAAACCAACCCATCCCCTCCTACAACACCTGCTAGATAACTGCGGTTCTTCGCCAAAGCTAGCGTATGATGTGTTGGCCTGGGCGGATAGTCATCCAGGCTATTCATCCTCAGTGGGTGTGTTCAATGGTGTGGTAAAGGTGTTTACTAGGGCTAAACAGTTTGAGTCTGCTCTTTCTTTGGTTCTCCACCGCCTTAAGATGACCAAGGGGATTGATACCGACACCTTTGCCATTCTAATTCGCCGTTGTTCCCGTGCAGGTATTCTGCCTATTTCCTGGCTTGTTTTTGGCTGCATCTTTTAGAAAGTAGAATAAGACGGAGTTTATATTTACTATTTACTACTATATACTTTCTCATTTTATTAGAATAAAACCCGTATTTGTATTTTTTGTCTGATAGTAATAATGGAATATCAATTTAGCATCATTGACGTCGTTTAGTACTATGTACTTTTCAATTTTATTAGGAAAAACTGTATTTGTGTTTTTTGTTTAATAATAATAATGGAATCTCAATGTAGCATCATTGAACGTCGTTGAGTACAAAGAATAACACAAGGAGGAAAAAGAAGTAAGAAGCAGCAACTAATCTTAAAATAGATTTTAGCCCCATCTTTTTTTAAAAGGTCCAAATTTTCGACTAAAACATAATTTTCCCCAGAAAAAAAATACTGGGTTTATGTTCGAATGTTGTTACTGTTGCAGCTTATCAAGCTAATTTCTTTCTTGGGTTTAGGTTTAATAGTGAAAAAGCTGAGATTTGTTTTTTGTTTTTTTTTAGCATGGAACTTGGAAGTTTGTGAACTTAAAGGTTATGAAACTCAACTGTGTTTTTCAAACTTCAATAAGCTAGCTTATTGATCTAAAAGTTGTAAAGAAACAAATCTTGAGTTTGGTATGTGGACAAAGTCATAGTAACAAGTAACTGTAACCACCAGTGAATCAGGGTACTTTTTGTACAAAAAACTCGTAATGGAAACTTTTTATTTTTCTTACTCTGCGAAATTCGCACACACAAGATGCAAATCATTTCTAGTGAATTATTGATAGAACCAATAGTTTGCGAAGTACTGTTTATAATACTTTACTGGCTTTTTCAAAGTCTATATCTATCTTTGAATTATATAATCTCTTACATATTATTTTAAATGTGAAGAAACATGTATTTTCTTATTCGATCATTTATAATAAGGTCGCTTCCGGTTCCCCTATATTTTCAATGACATTTTTTTTGTTTCTTGTTTTCATTCTGTACTTGTCTCTATTATGGAAATTGGTAACCGTGATTAGGATACTTAGTATTTGATTGTTTCCTCATATCTCACCTTATTGCCACAACTATGAATTTATGTTATTGAGAGTCTGATGTCTCTGAACATTTCTTCTGTACCACTAACATCACTTCTTTATGATGTAACTATGTTGTTCCTTCGTATTTTGTTTAACTTTGTCATATGATGTACAAGAATATGGCGATGCGTATATTGTTTAACGCGGATTATTCATGTTGTTCAGAAGTATAAATGTCATTTTTATTTTACTTCTAATATGTGCAGGCTTGCTTTCCCTTGCAATTAGATCTCTGGAATTTGCTTGCAGTTTAAACTTAAATCAGAGTCCAATCTCGAGACTAAATTTGATCGAGATTCTATTTGACTCGTTTTGTAAGGAAGGATTAGTTGTCGAAGCATCCAATTATTTAAATGCCCGAAGAGAAAGAGACCCTTGTTGGGTACCATCAATTCATATTTACAATAACCTTTTGTCTGGTTGGTTTCGTGCAAGGCAGCTTGAACGCGTACATTGGGTGTTGGATGAGATGGAAAAAAACAAAGTGAAGCGTAATGATGTAATATACACTACACTTGTCGAAGGATTTTGTTGGATGTCACGTGTTGAGGTGGCAATCGAGTTGGTACAAGAGATGAAAGACAAAGGAATTCGACCTAATGCATCCATGTTTAATCCCATAATTGAGGCGTTTGGAAAGATGGGAAAGTTTCAGGAGGCTTTAGGGATGTTGGAACGGTTTCTAGTTCTAGAATCGGGCCCCACTTTCTCCACGTTTGATTCGCTTGTTAAAAGCTTTTGTAAGGCGGGTGATATCGGAGGGGCAAATAAGATCCTCAAGATGATGATCAGTAGAGGTTTCATACCAACTGCTGAAACTTATAGTTACTTATTTAGGTATTTTGCAAATCGGGAGATGACAGAAGAAGGGTTGAATTTGCATGTGAAGATGATCGAATCTGGTCACAGCCCTGATCGTGTAAGCTGTCTTATTTTGGTGAAAATGCTTGTTAAGGAAGAGAGATTCGAATTGGCTATGCAAATTAGGAAATATATGAAAGCTAAGGGATATAATATGGATTTTACTATATATACTATGATGGTCTATTTTCTATGTCAGACATACAGACTGGAAGAGGCTTTAGCAGAGATAAAAGAAATGATAGACATGGGTTTTGTACCTCAACTCACTACTTGCCAAATATTGTTCGATGAACTAAAAAAACACGTAGGCACAGAAAGGGGCAGGGAGTTATCTGATATTGTTGCTTCTGTACCTCATTTAACGATGCTACAAAATATGACAGGTCGAGAGGATTATGATTTACGTGTAAGGAGAAGAGCTATTATCGGTAAAGCCAAAGCTATGTCTGAGATTTTAAAGATAAGTAGAAATCCAAGGAAACTTGTCAAAAAGCGTAGAAATTGGAAATCTCTCCAAGAGTGATGTTGAACACTTTACATGTCAGTTGTGACCATGTCATAAAATAAATAACTCGAGAAGAATTGAGGTAGAAACTAGAAATTGGTGTTATAAACTTTAAAGAATCAGTTCCTCACAAATGCTATCCTCAGTGCTCTTCATAGGAATGTTGTCTCGTTGATCCTTACTCCTCTCTGTCTTTTAATCAGAAGGGCTCACTTGGACTACCTTGACCCAAATTCAGAATATCCTCCACACAGATTAAACTCAATCGAGTTGGGTTATATTTGGCCTTTCTTACCTAAAATTTTCAAGGTGCATTTTCTCTGGGCAAGTATACCAAAACGAAGAAAATCTTATCTGTTCATTTGCAAACATGCATTGAAAAGGCCGTTAATTGGGATTGGAGTTTGATTATTTGTCCCAAGTGCACTAGAGTTGCTCTTACGTGATTTGGCTAAAACTTTGGAGTCGGGGAATTTCTCATAGATTCAACTCAATCGAGTCGTGGAAATTCGAATTCATGTATTATCGGGTTATATTTGGCCTTTCCCACCAACAATTTAGATTCATTTCCTCTTGGCAACTATACAAAAACAAAGAAAGTCCTATCTGTTCCACCAAGCATAAGAAACACTGTTAATTGGGATCGTGAGTATGATTATGTGTTTCCAAGTGCCTGTAGAGTTGGACTAAACCAATGTAGAGCTATTCGGCTAAAAAAGTAGATTCTTGGGTATTGTACTCTCGGAGGCAATAAAGATTCTCCTTACATCTTTGCACATATAACTTTTTCTTTTTGTTAGAAGTAGATAATTGCAGCAAGTTAAGCGTCATTCAGTGTACGTGTTACATGTGAAATAATTTAACAGATAAGCATTATGTTAGTTTTGAATTGGCATGTCAGACGATGAAAGTTTGAATTAAAAATAGCTGACTAATGAGCACCATGATCCAAAGGTAGTGTTTCAGATTCCATGGGTTGTGGATGAGGTATCGATAATCTCATAATATATGTAAGTTTAAGCCTCAAACAAGCTTAAACTTACACACTTTAAGCTTCGGCTTCGAATCTTGTCCCTGTCTTTTCTTACCTGGGCCAGTTTGTTTTGGACTGGAGTTTCGTACAAAATTCAGAGAGGATATATCAATGAGGATCAGTAATCGGAAATTCCTGTTTGATTCAACAGGCAAGGTACTCTACATTATCTCATTTTTTACATGCACAATGAATATAAGAACAAATAGTTATAATTTCTGTCCAAAAATATTGTCTGTGGTATCTAATGTAGAATCCTAGTTCCTGCTGAACCCAATACCTTAATTAATTAGAAAACTATTACAGTAATTAAATAATCTTTTCATAATCATGTCCATTCATATATGCTGATTAACATACCCCTTCTCAATGAAGTTAAGCCCTTGGTTCTTGTTAAAAATTATTAGTGGGCCTTTTAAGTCTCAATCACACTAACCACCAATTTGTCGACGTCTAATTTTGACCGACAAACAACTCATATCTAACTTGTCGGAATCGAATTTTTCAAAAGTTAATCACATAGTTCAAATGTTAAACTATTTGAACAAATTTCAAAATTTAGATTTCAACAAGTTAAGTACGAGATATTTGCCGGTCAAACTTGCATGTAGATACATAGTGGGACGGAGGAAGTAATACCATTGCTTTTTTATATAAGATGATGAGATAAGATGATGCATACACTTATTTTCTAATATGCAGTTTATATATGGGGATGTTATATGGACATCAATTTAAATATTTTTTTTATAAAAACGCTTCAAATCAAGATTTTAGTAATGCAAATCTCCACGGTTTCACGACGGAAACACAAATATGCGTGTTTTTTTTTGGGAAAATGACAATTTAGTACATATTTAGGAACTTATTTACAAAAAACCTGATTGTTTTGAACTTAATGACTATTTTACAAAAAAATACATATTTTGTGAACTTATTTACAAATAATTACATATATCATTAAAAAATCCAAAAAAATCCAAAAAAATCCAAAAAAAATTTAAAATTTTTTTTAAAAAATTAAAAAAAAAAAAATTTAAAAATATATTTTTTATACAAAAAATATGCGTGATCTTGCCTGATCCTATTCAATCATGTATGACTAATCCTGTTTGATCCTGTCTAATCCTGTCCAATTCTATCAAATCTTGTATGTCTAATCATGTTTAATAATATCCAATCATGTCCAATCCTGTTTGATAATACGTACAATTTTGTTGATTTTTTTTTCATTTTTTTAATTTATATATATATATATATATGACATATGTAGCTAATTGAAAATAAATATACGTATATAATTGTAAAGAAGTACACATATGTGGGTTTTTTGTAATTAAGTTGATTGATATGTATCTATTTGTAAGTTTTTTTTTTCTTTTCGAGATTTATAGTGACATGTTTTGTGTTTCCGTCGTGAAACCGTGGAGATTTGCATTAATAAAATCTTGATTTGGAGCGTTTTTACAAAAAAATGTCCAAGTTGATGTGTGTGTATATATATATATATTTATGTTTCCGTCGTGAAACCGTGGAGATTTGCATTAGCTAAATTTTGATTTGGAGTGTTTTTATAAAAAAATATCCAAGTTAATGTTCATATATCCTCCATATATATATATATATATATATATATATATATATATATATATATATATATATAATATTATCGCAATTTCCTAATGAAATGAATAAAGATGTCATGATCAGCATATGTACTAAAGAAGTGGCAAAATTAGCAGTCATCGTAGGACAAAAATTGACAGAAGTTTATAGATATCTAGGTACATATCAAGAGGCAAACTATTTTTTTTTTTCGAATCTGGTGTCGCAATCTTCAGAATAAATCAGTATCATTGAGAATTTAGTTTACTGTGGTAATTACTTGGTCTTTGTTCAGTCAGCTTATTAAATATATGTTCAGTAATGCATAAGAAAATATATGTTCATATTGTATATTGTTTTCTTAAAATTCTGGTTACACAGTGAGATTCTCTTGTCGTCCATTCAAGCTTCTAAAGTATGTAAAACCAAATGCTGGACAGATAATATCTTTAAAAGTACAAATCTATTGAGTTTTTGTGGGAAACTTCTGAGAAACGTCGAAATCTAGCCATATAGAAATCTCAAATGAAAGATTATGAAACTACCTGTAGAATGATTAAATGTACTACTTTTGTACTAAAATTGCAAAAATTTATCACACAAAATTTGATACTTCGAAGATATTTCTTCTTATCTTCTTAATGAACTTAAAAAAAAAAGTGAATTAAAGTTGTATACCTGATTGAATTTATAATAGCGCTATGTTTCCTGTTAAAGTATACATTAAGTTCACAACATTTATTATGTGTTAAATGTTAGTTTTATGCAATATAGGACTGATAGGTTAATGTTTCATATTACTTTCTGTTTATTCTGTAAACCAGTGGACTCAATTGAATTTTGTACCAAAGATAGGATACAGCCAGTGTGAATGTTACACGTGGCTGATATCTATAGGCTACAGAGCTATTAAGCTCGTAACCAACTGTGAAAATTCGGTTAGAACAGAATAATAAAAATATCTGTTTCTCTCTCTAATTTTTCTTCATTTAATCGCTTATAAATGGCGATTTATGAAATTGTTCATTTGGGAAGATGCAAAACATCTACTAATTCACTGATATTTGTTTTAACATTCTTAATAATTGAGGGAATTTTCGTATTTGTTTCTTAGCCACATTGCTACAAGTTTTTATTCTATTCTGAATTCTCAGTCGTTCATCCAATTGCTTTATATTCACGTACCTTGTTTTTTTTTCTTTATTATTTGGCGATATATACAATCACATGGTTGGTGTTTGGAGATATGGGGCTTAAAGTCCTAGTATATTCTGACGTGAAAATGCCAATGAAGCAGACAAAATAATTGAAAATTTTGTTTTATGGATCAAATTATATTATTCTACTACCAATTGGCATATAAGGGTTGATTAAAGTTTTGTAAGCTAATGTAGAACCTAATTTGATCACGTACATAAACATACAAGTACTAGGAATTATTATGATAGCATAACATTTTTCAATTATTTCATACACTTTTAAGTTTTTAAGTGCACCAAATTGTAAAAGTATAGCTTTCGGAGCTTTGTGTTCTGAAAACAATATCCATAATATTTTGGGTATTGCTCAATAGGTGATGAAGATCATTTTTCTTCTCACTTAATAAATTCCGTACATAATTGCAAAAACACTCTTAACCCCTCAACAGAACCCTTAGATATGGATTGAATATCGCCTCCTCCTCTCTAGACAGCTTAGATGAGCTCCCGAAAGGCCTCAGACATCGGCAGTAAGTCTGACGCAACTCCGACAAATTTCTTAGAGGCCTCCCACAGCTCCGGTGGTGAGCCTTTGCACTTGTGTAACTAAGAAATTCAAAAATAAAAGGAAAATTAAAATATATTCCATGTTGGTGACTTGTGGGTATCATTTCCCAATAGAAAATACAGTATATTTAAACAGTATCTCCGTGAATTTTTTGATACTATAGTTTATACAAAGTGGCATTTTATTGAAGAATAGGAGAAGTATATAATTATCCTTTCCAACAAAGACAAATAATCATATACTAGTACTGTTGACCAGTAACCATCGAAAAAGGAGGGAATATCTATCCACACACGTCTGAGAAACTGTTGCATAAAATAGACTGAACTGAGAAAGATCCACTAAATATATACATACAAACATACAAGTGTACAACTAATGTTTTATAGGAGTTGAAAGGAATTCACAAGCTTTTGCTTTTTAATGCTTCCCTAGTTTCATAAAAGTGTCCATTAAAATGATTCCCTCCCTCTACATCATGAAAATTCGTGCCCCCTTTTACTTCTTTCTTTAATTATCACATCTTCATTGTTCATTAATGGATCATTTTCGGTCAAAAAGTTATATCAAAATTGTTGGAATAAATTTTTTTAAAATTTGATTATGCAGTTTAAATGTTAAATTTTATAATTATATTTTAAAAAAATTCATTTCGACAATTTTAATATAAGTTATAAACCGGTCAAAATTACATATAGTTTCATAGCGAACGATTAAATGGGAATGCATGCACTGCTATTCCTTGTCTTTCTTTAAATACAGTGCACACTGTTGTGACTTGTTAATTGTTATAATGGCTGAGGGTAATAATACCAAGAGCAATGCTAATTTAAATTCTGGTGAAGCTAAAGACAACTTTTTTCATGAGTTTCTTGGCCCAAATTCGGCAACAAGGACTGCCGGAGATGAGCGATCTCCAGCGATATCCGCTGTTTCAGAACAGGGTTCAGGTACTTACTTGGTTTATTTTTTTTATAAGTTTTGTGTAGGTGATGTAATTATGGTTTTTGTTTTAATAAGAATGGCATTTTGTTAATGATTCTAAAAAAGTTTCTGAAATGATGAACAAATAAAGTGCTTTCTATTGAGTAGCAACTTTACTGATCCTGTCACTTTGCTACACTAGGTACTTGGTTGTCTATGTGCATTTTTTTGAATTTTAAATTTTAAATAGTCTTTCCATATTATATTAAAACAAAATGTACCTAAATAGGAGTATACAGGAGAATGTGGAAGATAATATATATGGTATCTTTTGTTTGCATTTAATATTTAAAATATTATATTTCGCAGAAGTGGAAATTTTTGCTTTTTAAAGTAATATTTTTTAGTGATATAATTCCTGTTTTTCTTTTTTCTTTTTTGAAATTTAGTGGGTTATTTCCATATCTTCCCTTTATTATTTATTACTAAGATCAATATGTATGTGATCTGCAAGGACAAAATGAGAAACTTGCTTATTGATGTTATTATTTTAGAAAAGTGGAACAACAAAATAAGACTTCCTAAAAAAGAATTCAACGAACAACAAACAGGAACGGAGTGAGTATGTGTTAGGTTAATGAAAGTACAATTCTGTATTTGGTATTACTTATTAGGTAGTATATTTATGATGGAGTAAAATTCATATATATATATATATGCGTGTGTGTGTGTGGCCAATTATCTCAAAGATATGTCTTCCTGGTTCTTACTCTTGATGTGTTGATCAGTAAATTTCGTTTAAATGTGTACTAAACATAGTTGCATAAACAAAGGTAAGACTACAAAATATATTTTTCTTTTTTGTGTGCTGCCAAACAAGCCATAATATGATTCATAAAATGTCATCAAAACTTCATACTGGAAACAAAAGAGTTTTGAGAACTAGCTGTGCGCGTTTAAATCTCGAGAGCGAGCCATTCCATTTCCGTGGAACCTCCTTGTGTTCACTTTTTTGTTTGTTAATTCTTTAAATTGTTATATATGACCTATGTTTTGTTATCTCTTCAGGAGTGGTTGTTATATGGTAGTTCTAACAAAAGCATTATTGTTATATGGTTTGGTTGTTCTGGTCTCTCTCTCCATATCATTATAATATTGTGTATGCATATGGTATTAGATAATAAAGGCATGTTGGATGTTGTCATATACCACCAATCATTCCTCTTTTAATCTTCAATGATATCATTCCTCTTTTTCTTTAGCTTCATAATTCTTTATCTTATCTGCTTAAGTTAATTATTCAAGTTTCAACATGGTTATATTCAATTTTTTTATTTTTTTTTTGCACTTTGTCTTCATTGGAGTATGTCCTCATACATTCTCCATGTGAACGAGCATGTGACTTTAGTGACAAGGACTGTTTGAAAATATAGATGCTAAAAAAAAAAAAGTTGAATATTGTGCTCATAATTTTGTATTGTGTAGAAAAACAGGTCCCAAATCATCTTGAGGGGGTTCCGTTTTATAGCCCTGGGGCTCGGAGTGGTCTGACTTGGAGTGAGATGAGTAACAGATCAGCAGGAAATAAAAGAAGCATTTCAGATTCTGTGTTTATGGGTTCGTCGAGGGACGGGTTTCAACATGTTCGAGCTGAATCTTCCGAAGGGTTGCATTTAATGAAGGTATTCGAATTTTTGAAGAAACTATAACACGTTTCCTAGTGTAGGTATATAACCGATTGTTGTTTCTGTGGATTTTGGTAAAAAGGAAAATTTCTGTTTCATCATTCGTAATGAACGTATATAAATTTGAAATTATGCAATTAAAAAACAATGTTAGTTGTTTTAGAGTGGAAAACTAACAACTGCCTTAATGAATCTAAGCTAAGAAATGTCAAGAAAGGTTTGTTTTGTTCTGGGATCAGCTTAACAGTTGGTAAAAAAAAGTCTTGTTGAAAATTTTGAACTTTTGTAGCATCATGTTATTCTTATCGGAAGTTCGTATGGACACATTTTTTTTTATGCGGTTGATGTGACAAAATTCAATAGGCTTCCAAAGAGCTGATCATTTCTAGCTCTTGAAAGGAAACAGATTTCCTCCATATTCGTTTGGCCAAAGATTCCCATTTTTCACTTGTTAATAGATTTCACTCATTATCTAGACAACTTCGAGTTGAAAAGGATCTGCGTCCGTTATCGTTTTTGTGCATTAATGCTAAAATTACCCTCCTGTTGAACAGAATTTGTAGTTCTTGTGAGGGAAAATTTTAGTCCTTTTGATTGATGATGACTATTTATATAACTATCATTAGAAATCCATTCATAAGATGTAAATGAAATCCATCTAAATCCATTCATAAGATGTAAATGAAATCCATCTGCATCATTATTAATATATGAAAAGTTATGGTTGCTGGTTGCTCCTAATTTCTTACTCTGGATCTGTATTCTAATTTTAAAAATCAAAACACTATAGTTAAATTCCTTCAACCAATTGGTTCTAAAACCAGTGTCTAGAGATATACCCAGAATCATAGCGATACAAACAACATGGAAATCTACCTGTTTGACTTACGCATCCCAAATCTCTTCACTGAAATGCACTCCTTCCAATGGGAGCCCAAATGTAACATTCAACTATCCGTTACTGCTAATAGTCTTTAAATTCAGGTGCTCCGGAACGTAAGGACTGAACGGGCTAGACCAACTTCAACACCTCATCTATTAGGATTACCTTCCGGGGCTAGGACTGATCCTAGTGGGCCCAGATGGGATCGAGCTATACCATTGAACTTCAGCCCCACACTGCAACACGCCTCGTCACCCATTCATACGCCATTCAGTATGCATATTCCCGTAAGCAGATACAAGGATGGGAGTGTGGGACCTTCAGGATTATCTCAATTAGCAGCTGATGAAGGGTCGCGTACTGGTATGAAGGAGTCCTGTATTTTAAGCTCCATTGTTGGTGGCATTGGAGCTCCATCTGGAATGATCCTGACTGGTAATAAGACGGATTTTCGAAGACAGAAATCTGAGCCAGAATGTTCTGCGTCGGCCAGGTAATATGATCTGATTGCTCATTATTCTTAACATTTCATGATTGCAACTTTAATATTAATGCCCATGATATAGTATATAATTATTGGATACTATTTTGGGGTTTAGTGTGTTTTGCTTCAGTATTGGCATTTCCAACCTTTATTTTCCATCCTCTCTTTGGTAGTTTTGACTTCAATATCAGTTACGAAGAGTAAAAACTAATTTTGTTTTATTTTAATTGTTATGATCCGGAATATTCAAAGCGAGTTTTTGAGAAGGAAAGAAGTTTTCCTTTTTGGTGGAGTGTGCAACAATTAGTTAAGTGGAATGCCTAAGTGACACATGAGCAATCCCGATAGGAAGCTATTGTTACACCTGAAAAGTTAATTTGATATCGTGAGGACCTTTTGATTTACGTATCAAGTAATATTAAACTGATAAGAAGTGACATGAACGTACACTACACTTGATATTCAATTTTACCAGTCTAAAGTTTGTTGTTATTTTTAGTTACTCTCTTCAAACAATTTTCAGTACCAATCCACCAAGTGCGCAATGAGTTATTTTGGTTTGAGATCATTAACCTAACACAACCACAGTTTTTTGTGAGTTTATGAGACATTTGTCGATCAAAAACTCCCTTACTGGATTCATTGAAAATTTTGACAGAGTTTGATAAAAAATGATGTAGATGTTAATAAATTCTTCGAATCTACAGTATGGTATACAGAGTGTTCTGTGAAGAGGGTATTTATTTCCAGTACTTTCTATCTATTGACAGTCGACATGGACCAGTAGCAGGCAATAGACAGATGACTATATTTTATAACGGTCAAGCACATGTTTTTGATGATGTCCACCCTAACAAGGTTTGTTTTTCACATTTTTTTATATTTCTAATTCTTGAATTTTTTCCTTGTAGTGCAATGGCACTGAAATAAATTATATTCCTTCTGCTGCTTGCAATTTTCAAGGTATAAATATATTAACTGAGAAAATTGATATTTGGGGACAAAAAATTGAATGCCAATAAAGTCCATATAGTTTCAAACTCTTTTTAAGATCTGAGTTTTTTCTGTTGTAAATGAAAGAAAGTAATTGATGGTCGTTATTTGTTAATATATACACACGTAGAGTCACTTGATTGTTTGCTTTTAGTATTGTTTTATTTAGTTGGAGAAACCTGGTTTGATTACTTGAACATGCTATTGTTATTTTAGCATGAGAACTAGAAACCACGGTCACAGATATATATGTATGTATTTACTATTTACAGCTACTTCTGTTATTATATTTTTTACGAGTAATTTGTAACTTGGTTTTGTTGTATCAGGCAGAAGTAATTATGGAAGTAGCTGGATCAAATGGTGGTTCATGGTCGACACGTTTGGGGAAATCTGCTACACCATTAACTAACGAGAATCTAAAGTCAAACGAAGCAGGTATGGCCAATAAGCACGTGATACCTGGACAACTCAGAAGAAACTTGTCGATCACAGGTACCACCACTCGTGGTTTTGGTTCAAGCTATGAGATTATGGAACCCCGAGGTACTGATGAAACCATTTGATCCTAAGACTATTTATCATGATTCAAATGTTTACCGGGTTTTCATTCAGAGTATTTAAAAGATTGAGCCACACTGAAAAGAAGCCTGTTGTTATGAAACAAGTTATGCCGTTAAAGAGCATGAGTTCTTTTAAGTGTCGTCTTTTCTATGTAGATGATATCTTAGATGAGCATATCTTGAATAATATTTTATGCTCTAGGTTCAGGCCTTTTGATTTATTCTGTTTAACTTGCTTAATCAAGGCCGTTTTCAGAGTTTTGTGGGCCTTAGCCCATCTTAAAAATTGGGTTTTTTTTTCTTCGTAAAAAAAAACTATTTAAATAAAACCTATAAGATACGATTAATAAATGGTAAAATATTAAGTTCGAAAATATTAAATCCAATAAGTATAACACATTTAACAAAAACATCAATGATACTAAGCAAAATTTTAACAAATTTCGCATTCGACCTAAAATTATACTATGATTTTTTTAAAAGGAAGCCAGTGACCAAATCTGTTATCAATTTAACAAATCAGTTTCTTTTCTGTTTTGTTTAATATAAGAGAACACAGAAACTTACATCAAATGAAACAGTTCATTAGTGTATTAAATTCTATAATAAAATAAATAAAATACTGCCTCCATAAAGACTCGAGCACATGTTGAATAAACTATTTAGTAAAGAAACCAGCCACTCAGCAACAGTTATATTAGAGAAAGAAAATGATATATATATATATATATATATATATATATATATATATATATATATATATATATATATATATATATATATATATATATATATAATATTTTTCCAAACGGACGCATTGAAAATACACGTTTTTGGAGGCTATAGGCCCGTGTTTCTTGGAATTGGAATTCGGCTGTACTTAATCATGTGTATCCTTTGCAAATTTTATCTGATAGTAGTATATAATAATAATGATTCTTTAAAATAAAAAGAGAGTCATCAAAGGGACATTATTATGAATCCTGAGCGAGGACGAAATGCAGGAAATAAGGATGGTAAAAAAACGGGAGGTATTAACTGTCAACAATTAAGATGTTTATCATGCAACTAACTATGAGGTGCCCATGAAATCCATGATTTATTTTGTTTCATGCGTTTTTTCAATCATTTTTTAGTCAATTTTAATTATTGTTGAAGTAAGTAAACTTTTCAAAGTGTGACACCCGTGTTTATTAAGATGACTTAATTGTTGTGAGTTTCGTTATATGAAAGCTAACAAAACATAATTAAGTTTTGAATCTATACAAATTTAAATTCAATTGCTCATCCCAAATAATCAACCAAATTACTCTATTTCTCTCTTCCCGTTTTCTGCGATATCGCTCTCCCATCTATGTGCTTTCCCTCTACCGATATATGTATATACTTTTTATGCATTATTTGTTCCGCTCTCTCTCTCCTTACGTTATTTGTTCCGCTATCCTTTTCTATTAAAAGGTTTTTATATGTTAAGTTTTTTTCCTTTCATTAATTGTTGAATTCGACTATACATTTACATTTAATAGTATATGTATATCTGGACGCAATTAATATGCTTCAGAAAAAATAAAAAATAAAAGTTGCAAAACAGATTGAAATGTCAAAGATTCTTTGGGGTTCTTAAGTGTATTATTCTATTATAATAAGTCAATTAAATCAAATGAGTCTGTCCAATTTAGCTATTTTTATTCAAAAATATCCATATACTTTTTTATTAATTACAATAATACCATACTCACATAAAAAAATATAAAAATTAATAATTAATAACACTATTTATCTCTCTTTAACAACCAAACATTCTTTTAAGTTTTATATCTTATAATAATTTTTTTTTTATTATCCACGTATTTGTATCATAACTATAATTATTTTTTATATGCGTGGGGCACGATTACTAGTATTTACATATGTTCAGTACTAGTTATAATGATACACAAAATAAAATACAATTAGAAAGTCCCAAAGCAGATTAAAAAATTTAATCTATTTTTTCGGATTCTAAATTAATAAAGTTTTAGCGTGTGGATGGTGACTTAAGATATCATTTAGACAACATATTATAGGAACATATACAGGTGCATGTAAAATTGATGAAAGAAGGCAACATAGCAAGTTATCTCTCAACATGTCATTCTCTATAATTTACATTTATGTAAGTCACTGTAGACCATACCACTACTCATCTAACCGGCACAAGCACTACCGACCACCACCCCTGTCATGCCATCAAAGGTAAATTATGAGGCTTCGACTGAGTTTCGCTAAGCTCGAGTGATGAAGAACATAGTTTGATGAGCTTCTAAAAGGCTACCGAGAACCTCGGTGAGCTTTCAAAAGGCCTTTACAACAATCGCATCAGTTCTCTTATATGACTCATTTACCTTAAATATGAGAAAATTGTTCTAAAATTATCCACGCATCAGGTTTCTTATCCATTATCTTAAATTTACATAAGCTCAAATATCCCTCAAATATAAGAGATCAAGATGTTCCCTTATAATTAAAATAATAATTTATCTATTTTATTTTTCTCTTATTCTCTTTCATTTATTTATACTTTTCACATATAAATTAATAAAATAACAAAAAGATGAGTTATATAGTTTTGATAGAGAAATTGATAAAAAAACGGATAATTTGTATAAACCAAAACGTTTACTTATAAGTTGTAAAAGTGTACTTTTTACTTTAAATACGAAAAAACTTGTAACTTATTTAATGTGGTTGATCTATTAAATTAATTTGGGTTGAAAAAAATTGATACAAGTATATTAAAATATAGTAATATTTAGTTATGATAAGAAATTTGATAGAAAAGCTGAAAAATGTATAAAGTTAAACTGTTACCTTAAAAATATAAAAAATGATGATAATTACCTTAAATATGAGAAAAAGTGTAAGAAAACTGGTGCGGTAAACTAGTCACACCTCTAAAATAATTTTTTTGAAGTGTATGCACCTCAAAGTGTATATATAACTCGGCTTTAAAGTGAATTTAGTTCAGTTTTATGTATATAATTATTTATTTTATGTAATATATATATAGTTATAGTTTTTTGACCTTTTTTGGTGTTTTTTTTTTGTTTTCGGTCTTTTTTCTATTTTCACTTGAATTACTATGGATTTTTTTGAGTATTCTTCATTTAAGATGATCAATGCCGAAGACCGGCAGTGAATACTGGACAATGTCGTCGGTCAAATGTGTGTTGCTCTAGTGTGTTTGTCAAATGAGTTGAATTAATGACGGGTAAGGGATAGTTTTTCAATTTATTTTGAGGAACTAAACTTTAAATAAGTGTTGAAAATGTCTCTTATGATAAGATGTAAAATGTCTCTTTTGCATGCAATTCCAAAAAAAAGTGATTTTCTCATGGAGTAGTTAATTAATAAAGGAGTATATATACTATGATAATTGTTATGAACGGAAATAATTTTTGCAATTATCAAGAATATATAGGTAAATCATGTCTACTTCAATATACTCTTAGCTAGAAATTGTTGTATATATACTTGGGGCGGTTCCATGATTGTATATTTGAGGAGCAGAATTTCAATTGTAGTCAATCGAATAGTTAGATCCTTTTTTATTTATTTATTATAATTTAAAGTTACAATTGCCATAGATTGTTACCCAATATTTAAAAATACCCTATGATTAAATCATTTTATAAATTACGAGAGTTAACTTTTTTTATTTTAACAATTGAACTATTGTTAAGTCAATTTCAACCCATTCGCTTGCAAAGTTGAGTCTCTAAACCGTTGGAATTAAACAAAAATTAAAAAAACCATCACCACATAAATATTTTAAGTAAAACAGTATATATAACTCATGTGCTCTAGCATAAAAAATAGTTTCAAAGGGGACTTCCTAAAATTAAATTTATTGGTTGGAACTATGTTTTAAAAAAAAAAAGTTACTATTAGGTTCTAAAAAAACATATTCCCGAAATTCCGAGTGCAGTTACGCGTTTTCAGTTGCAACTACAGTTGTAACCACAGTTGCAACTGACGAATATAATGAAGTTAATAAAAAACGTTGAACACGAGACGTTTTTAAACGGAGTTCGACATGATCAACTTGTCTACATATCCGGAGCCCTCACTCAGTATTTATTGATATTGAAAGGAAAAATGATAAGACTCGAGATTTACAATAACATGACTCATCACGTATATGTCTATCTTATCATCTCTAACTCACAACTATCAATTTCTAATGGCATCCCGCCATGATCTTTTTAAGTTTGTTTTTCTCTCATTTACAACGTGTGTTGTTAATCTATAATATCAGTATATCTACATTGTATTCAACACACAAAATACTAAGGCTAATAGGTTTTATATATAGCATTTACAAAAGATCCGATCATTAAGAAAAATATTTCCTTTATCTTCTTTACTTTTCCGATTTGGAGATCTTCAAATATATATTTCTAATTAATTAGTTTTTATCTTCTAACAAACCAGATCTCGTTTAATTCGAAATTATACATATATTTAATTTAATTGTCTTCTTTTGATATTTCCTTACTTGATAAGGAGTCTTTCTTTCAAGTCTTCTATTCCAATAAGGAAAGATCTTAAATATATTATTTCTATCATTCAGAGATGGCTTCAAATCATCTAAACTAGTTCAATACGTTTTGATTCTTCTAGAATATATTTGATCGAATATTACAGAATCTGTCCAGCATAGTCAGTTCCAACTGCGGTTGCAACTGAATGCACAACTTGAACTTAATCGTTACACAATAGATGTCGTATATTGAGAGTTTATTATGAATATATAAAACTATATTTTCCAATATGATGACAAACAATACGTCACTAGAATCTCGAATCTAGAACCTAACAGTTTCCCAATATCGTGTTGGTTTTAATTGGTTAGCATACTCAAAAAAATATTGAATCGAAGTTATATAATTGTTAGTTGTTAAATAATAAAATACCTCTGTGATATTTTCGTAAATTCTCATGGACAAAAATTTGCCCTATGCTGCATCCGCTCATGTTGATACGTAATACGGTAATAGTGAAATACTAACATGTGCCATGGTAAATAATTACATGATAATTATATTTGTAATTAATTATTAAATGATATTACAATTATGGTAAATAAAATGCATTATTAAATATAAACCACTTCATCATAAATGTTATAATAAATTAATTTTAGGAAATACAATGTATATCAACATGTATAGTTAGCCGGAACCGTATATATAATAAACTTGTCGACCAATTTTCAAAAAAAAACGAGAAGTTCATCATTTAATGTCTCATTAGTTGTAATTTGTAAATGCGGATACTCTAATCAGTGACGGAATCAGTATTACGAAATGGGATGGTGATTTTCTATTTAAAAAAATTTATATCTTATATAAAGTTATTTTACGGAATAAGGGGATAGAACACTAAAATTTAAATATTTTAATCAAAATACATAGGAAAAATCTATTTTTTCAATTTTTTTTAAATTAGGAGGGACTGTAGCCCCCGACTATCCCTATGTAATAATATATATATTTTTGACAAATAATCTACTAAATTCACAAAATATGACCGACAATGGACCATATGAAATGCCCCAATCACAAAAGTCAGAATATTTATGTTGAGAATATCTAGAAATTTAATTAGTTCATTTATTACGATTGGAATAATACTTGGAGCACAATCTAATTAATACGGCTAACGTTTCCTATTTCTATCAGGATTAGTAAACTTGCTCCCTATAAAGTATACCAAATTTCTCTTAAAATAATATTACTCTTCACTTCGATCATAGTTCTATTTATAAGCAATCTCCTGCCAATATCTGAAGTAAACAACCCCAAATACTTGCAATGCCGAAAGAAACCACCCCTTCTCCAAACTCTTTCCATAAATCTACTAGAATGAACCCGTATGCTACTATATCCGACAATATTAGTACGAGTTCACTTGAACCCAAAATAGAAAGCGAATGGAAAGAATATGAATGTCCTATTTGCTTTGAGCCACCTCATAACGCTATCCTATTAAAGTGCAGTTCACATGAAAAGGGTTGTCGTTTATATATGTGCAACACCAGCCTCCCTTTCTCAAACTGTTTCAATCAGTTTAGGAAATTGTGTTTATCGACAGAGGGGCTTTATTGTCCACTGTGTCGCGGTCGAATTAATGCAGTACGCAAGAACGAGATGTGCAGCTACATGAACTCGAGACCTAGAAATTGTTCGCAAGAAAATTGCGATTTTATAGGGACCTATGAGGAGCTGAGGAAGCATGTGAATGAAGATCATAAGCCTGAAGTTCCAGAAGCCCCGGTCATACGTAGCTTGACGGCTTTTAATATAGGGGGTCTTTCAACGATTTCAAGTTTTTTATCTTAAACTGTTGCAATACTTATGCTTTTTGTTGGTGTAGAACTTTCATGATTTTTATGTACCAAATGGTTCTCTTCTTTGAGGAAATTATTCTCCGTTCATAATTAATGTTGGTTGTTTTCGTTAATTCACTCTTAAGCTTATTCAGATACTGTATTTTGTGAAAATTATAAATTTTACGTCATGATTTGCTGACTTAAAACAAGAATTAGACGTGATGATAGTGTCGAGTTGTGTTCATCAGTGAACCTAAAAGCCAAGGCTTGAAGACATAGATGTGAGTTTACACCAAATCTAGCCGATATAAACCGAACTTACGGATCATATTTTCTTCAGAATCTTTTTTCACTTAAACACCCTTTGCAGATTATTTACAGTATGGTCCGTACCACAATTAAATAGATCATAATTTTGTTATAAAACAGTTCGTAGACCAGTCTTCTTCGCCTCAGGTAAAATTTCTCCATTCAGGACGTCAAAACTAATATTGAAGACTCTTTTAACTGCAAACATATCTTCAAATCTATTCATCCCTTCGAGTTCTATTAATAAGAGGTCACCGATTATTTACTTAGAATTTTTACGAACAACAAATTAAGAATTTGAACGTAATAATTGAAGAACTAGGAAAATAGAAGGACTTGGCATATAAATTATTAAGACACAAGAAAGCGACGATTGAAGAAATAAAATTAGTAGTTAACTTTAGTGTCAACAACAAATTGCTAGTAAAGTTAGTAAACAGAAGAAAAACTAATTTATAATAAGAGTGACGATAAATGAAAAGACTAAATGACACATGCTTTGTGTTTTGACTCCATCCCGAAAAAGTCACGTCCAGAGGATACCCGAAACTTGATGGACGTCGATTATAGACGGAATTGGCTCGGCCCGTGTCAAATTGGATGTCGGGTATTGGGGTTTGTGATTTTGTGGTTTTTTTTTCTTAATAAGAGTACAGTTAATGGATTTTGTGATTTTTTTTAATGGATTTTGAGATGTTTTTTGGTTTCCATTGATATATAGGATTCCAAGTAAACTATAACTTATGTATAAATGAACAATTTGTGTTATAGGAGTATTAGTTGGAATGTAATGCATAACAAATTTTTTTTAAATGAAGATCAGTTTTAGCATGCACTTTTTAATTAAATATGTTGCAATTTTTTTAGGTTTACACCTACATCTATGCACTTCTAAAAGATAGATATATACGGCTTCAAAGAAAAAAGGTATACACTGAAATCAAAAGAGTATTATAACTGCTTTTTTGACCTTTATGAATCTTTTTCTTTTTACCTAGCTTGTGTCTTTTACTTAAATTTTTTTTCAACTTTTTAGGTCTACAACAAAGTTGATTACGTTCACAGAAGAAGTTGTTGTTCAGACGTACGCTTCACATATATAGTTGAAAGGGTAAAGGGCATTGATGAATTATGTCTATTATTTTGTCAAATTGATATGTATTATAAACTTATTAATAACATTCCCTTAGCTTAAGTAATTAAAAACTAATGTTACAGTATAAATACAAAAAAATTTGTATTAAATGTAACTTAAATTTAAAAATTAAGCTATTTAATACTTAAACGATGCAGAGAACCCTTAATTTTAATAGTAGACCTGACACCCTGCCTTTCCTCTCTTATGCCAAAAGAAAAATCTAAGTAATGTCTTAGGTCTTAAATTGATTCACCAATCTTGCATGTAGTTTTGGGATTAATATATCCTTTGCCATCTAATAAGAATGACAGATGTGTTAGTGCATCATCCTCACATACTTTTACCTTCAATTTTAAAAAACTAATTTAGAATTGAATTTGGTATCTACCTACATATTGTTTGATAGTTAAGATTGAATTTGATTGAAAACTTTTGAACAATTTATTTTCTAAACAACATAAACCAAATCCATTTGCTTTTGAAAAAAAACTGAAAGTATGATAAACTGTGTTCTATCATCTAAATTTCATGTGCATTTTAAGTGTATGATCCAGATAAATGAAACTTAATGATTTGCTCAGTTCGTACTAATTTGAGACTTAAGAAAATGATAAGAAAAATGTGCAGCGCAACGGAAGAAGAAGAGGATGAGAATGTGTTATCAAAAGTAAAGGACTAAAACATATTTCCGTTCCTATTTAATTGTCCATTACGAAATTACGTGTAATTTTAACCGACCAATAACTTGTATCAAAATTGTCGGAATAAATTTTTTCAAAAGTTGATCATATAGTTCAAATGTTAAATTTTATGATTAGATTTTAAAAAAATTCATTTCGACAATTTTGATACAAGTTATAAGACGGTCAAAATTGCACGTAATTTCGTGATGGACAATTAAATGGAGACGGAGTAGTAGATAACTATGTAAATTCAAAAACAAAGTACAATCAAGTTACAATAAATGCCTCTGTCATTCTTATTTAGCTGGCAGAGGATCTTGATGTTGAGCCGTGGAACCAAATGAGTTTTGGTCATATTTTTTATTTATTCCACATCACTTGAAATTGTAATATGACTCACTAAGGGTTCTATTTATATGCCCCAATATCTTCTATTTTAATTATCATATATTCAGGAAAGAATATTATAAGTGAAAGAGTTTTATTTGTGAGAGAACCATAGGTTTGTGATCAAGCTAGATTACGTTTGTAATTCTCTTTATAATATATATATTAAGTGCCACGTGTAGCGGCCCGGAAACGTAGCCAATTTGGGTGAACTCCGTTATCAAAGAGTGTGTGCTCGATTTTAAGTTTTCTGTCTTTCTCATTGTTCGCCTGATCGACCAACAAGTGGTATCAGAGCTCGGAAGATCGATGGCAAAAGAAGACAGAACCGCACACGGGATCGAGAAGTTGGACGGGAAGGACTTCGTATTCTGGAGAATGCAAATAGAGGATTACCTTTACGGAAGGAAGATGCATCAGCCACTTCTCCTTGAGGAAAGGCCGACCACGACCACCGAGGAGGCGTGAAAACTCTTAGACCGACAAGTGTTGGAAGTGATCCGCCTAACACTATCTAGGAGTGTAGCATATAACGTCGCAAGATAGACGACGACGATGAGGATGATGAAGGTCATCACCGACATGTATGAGAAACCATCCGCGAACAACAAGGTACATCTCATACGTAAGTTGTTCAACCTACGCATGGCTGAGTACACACCTGTCGCAAATCACGTGAACAAGTTCATCGACACCGTAAATCAGTTGGATGCGGTGGAGATAACTTTTGAAGACGAAGTGAGAGCCCTTATACTGCTAGCATCTTTACCGAACAGTTGGGAATTCATGCGAGCTGCTGTTAGCAACTCAATTGGAAAGGAGAAACTGACTTACAACGGCATCCGAGATCAAATACTCGCTGAGAACATAGTTTGATGAGCTTCGTTAAGCTCGAGTGATGAAGAACATAGTTTGATGAGCTTCTAAAAGGCTACCGAGAACCTCGGCGAGCTTTCAAAAGTTCTTTAGAGCAAGCGCATCAGTTCGCTTATATGACTCATTTATCTTAAATATGAGTAGATTGTTATAAAATTGTACACAAATCAGTTTTTTTATCTATTAATTTAAATTTACACGAACTCAAATGTCCCTCAAATATAAGGGATCAAAATGTTTTCTTATAATTAAAATAATAATTTATCTCTCTTATTTTTCTCTTATTCTCTCTCATTTATTTATACTTTTCACATATAAAGTAAAAAAATAACAAAAAGATGAGTATAATTTTGATAGAGAAATTGATAAAAAAAACGGATAATTTGTATAAACCAAAACGTTTACTTATAAGTTGTAAAAGTGTACTTTTTACTTTAAATACGAAAAAACTTGTAAGTTATTTAATGTGGTTGATCTATTAAATTAATTTGGGTTGAAAAAAATTGATAGAAGTATATTAAAATATAGTAATATTTAGTTATGATAAGAAATTTGATAGAAAAGCTGAAAAATGTATAAAGTTAAACTGTTACATTAAAAATATAAAAATGATGATAATTACCTTAAATATGAGAAAAAGTGTAAGAAAACTGGTGCGGTAAACTAATCACACCTCTAAAATAATTTTTTTGAAGTGTATGCACCTCAAAGTTGTTGGTTTTGTTACTATTTCGAATACAATAAATGAAAGGACAATAAAATAAAGAAGACAGGAACGCAATGGAAATAAACAATTTTATTTCTCACAATTGGAATATAAATTACAATTCCTGACTCAACAAATAAATAAAACTGCTGGACTGTAATAAAGAAACTGCCGGACTGTTATAAAGAAACTGCCGGACTAGTTTAACAAAGAAACTGCCGGACTGGTTTTAACAAACTGCCGGACTGGTTTTAAACAAACTGCCGGACTGGTTTTGAATAAAAGAAACTGCCGGACTGGTTTTAAGAAACTGCCGGACTGTTTTGTAATAAAAGAAACTGCCGGACTGGTTTTAACAAACTGCCGGACTGGTTTTAACCAAAAAAAAAACTGCCGGACTGTTTTTGACAAATAAAAAAAACTGCCCGGACTGTTATTAAATAAACTGCCCGGACTGTTATGTAAATACTGGAAATTAAATTACAGGAAAGTAAATTATAGAATAGGATAGACTGAAATGTAAATTACAGAAACTAAAGGTACTGGAAAGTAAATACAAAAAAGGAAACAGTACTGAAATTAAATGGACAGAATAATAAAGGACTGAAAATTAAATAACAGAAATTAAAAGAAGAGGCAACTGCTGAGCAGTTTCCCTTAAACAATATTTCCCGAACCACCTTTAAAGGTTTCTGGTTTCGGGACTTTGTTCCCAAGGTACAACTTCTATCTCAGAGTGGCTAGTATGGAAACCGGCACCGAACCACAGGTCGAGTTGTTGGTGGTGCGGTTCTCTCTCTCTATATGATGCTTATGCTGTGTTGTGTGTTCTGGTGTCTTTGAATGAGAGGGGGAGGGCTGCCTTTTATAGGCTCTACTGAAACTGCAGCCATAAATATAGGTCATCAATTATGGGAGTTACACCCCAGAATCCGCTCACTTTAATTCTGAAACCGCAGCAATCAATTCCATTTATTGCTGGCGTTTCTCTTGCTGGAAACTCTAGGGACTGCTTTTGTAATTTATACAAAACTCCCTATTCGGGTTTGGACCCAAGACCCAAGACCAGAGACCCGAGACATTCCCCAAATCCCAAATCCCAAATCCCAAATCCCAAGCCCACGCCCACGCCCACGCCCGTGCCCGTGCCCGTGCCCGTGCGCGTGCCCGAGCCCGAGCCCGAGCCCGAGCCCGAGACCCGAGACACGAGACCCGAGACACGAGCGAGCGCGCGTGTGTGGTACACACTAATTCTCTTAGGTGTATGTGGACATGTTAGTTTAATAACTACATGGGTTGGTATGGTATATATATTGTAAGATTAACTCTTAATCTTCCAATATGGGATTATTCTAAATGGTTTTCTCATTAACCATTTCGTTTTCCAGATTTTCCAGATTTGAGCTTCCGAGGTACCAACTTTGAAGCCACTTTGTATTCACACCCATTCTCCGAATAGGTCATGTGATATACCGTTACGAAGCTCGTCACACGGGCTACTCAACCACGTTGAGTACGGTATAAAAAACTCAGCGCTGTTACACGAAATAATGACTCGAAGTTGGTCCAGTGACCATTCGGAAACACCCATGTTTTCACATGTTTTTCCAACAATCCCCCACATGAATGCAATTGGCTGAAAATAAAATGCTCCTAAATGCATACGAGAGAAAACCGCAAGAGTTCACTGCATAAGGACAGGTAGCGCGCGCCTTGAACCTGCCGTAGTGACGTAAAATCTGATATGCTAATATTGGGTAGCCTTTAAGCCTTGAACCCTTTAGCGTTTGTGCATACCAGGGTAATGCGCACACAGTGTCCCCTCTACACCACTTACTAAGCCCTTTGGTTGTTGTCCATATTTGGCCGTGGACTGCCTTGGCAAAATTCAACCGAGTGCTATAGTGATTTAGCCCATGGCTCATCACATAGTATCGGCCATACACACTCGTCATAGGTGATTTCAAGTCAAGGGTGTCCTGACTCACCCCTCTCGACCTTCGAGATACTTGTTTTCATTAAGAGCCTCATGCTCACCCTTAAGATGGTCTAGGTCTATCACTCTTTCATCCTAGAAATGGGATGGGAACTTAAGATCCCGAGTGCTTTGTTCGGTCACCCCCACAGTTCGGTTTTCCCGTTGAACCCGAGGCTGGAGAATCCAGTTCGGGTTGGGTTGCCTCTGAGGAGGTTTCCAGTTTGATGGGCTTCAACCCCATTCCCCTCGATGAAACTTCAACTCCTACCTGAGTCAAGGCTTTTGTAAATGGATCCGCTATATTGTCTTTAGATCTCACAAAATCTAATGACACAACACCGTTAGCTAACAATTCTCTTACGGATTTATGTCTCCGACGAATATGTCGGGACTTTCCATTATACATATGATCCTGCGCCCGACCAATAGCCGACTGACTATCGCAGTGCATGCTTATTGCTGGGACAGGTTTTGGCCACATTGGAATTCCTTCTAGAAAGCTTCTCAGCCAATCAGCCTCTTCTGTTGCTAGATCCAACGCTATGAACTCGGATTCCATAGTTGATCTAGCTATGCACGTCTGCTTGGATGATCTCCATGAGACAGCTGCTCCTCCCATCACGAACACATATCCGCTAGTGGATCGTGTACTGTTGGAATCCGAGATCCAGTTTGTATCAGAATACCCTTCCAGTACAGCTGGATATCTGGTATAATGCAACCCTCGGTCTGCTGTGTATCTCATGTATCTGAGAAGTCTCATGATGGCCTTCCAGTGTTCCTCATTGGGATTACTGGTGTACCTACTCAGTCTACTCACTGAGTTGGCTATGTCTGGTCTAGTACAGTTCATGACGTACATCAGACTGCCTATTATTCAAGAATATTCCAATTGTCTCACACTCTCCCCAAAATTCTTTTTCAGGGTGGTTGAGATCTCTATCGGAGTTCTGGATGTAGCTCTACTATCTTTATCAAATTTGTCAAGCATCTGCTTGACATAGTGAGTTTGAGATAGCGCATATCCGTCTGATGTCTTGGTAATTTTCATACCAAGTATTACATCAGCGACACCCAAGTCCTTCATCTCGAACTTTTGTGACAGCATTCTCTTAGTGGAGTTGATGTTATCAATACTCCCTATTATAATCATGTCATCTACGTAGAGGCAGACTACCACGTAGTCCTTTTCATTTCATTTTACGTAGACGCATTTGTCACATTCGTTTATCCGAAAACCGTTTGATAGCATCACTCTATCAAATTTTTCGTGCCATTGTTTAGGTGCTTGTTTAAGTCCATACAAGGACTTCACAAGTTTACACACCTTGTGAGCTTTACCTGGAACCACAAACCCTTCCGGTTGTTCCATGTAAATTTCCTCTTCCAACTCACCATTCAAGAACGCCGTTTTAACATACATTTGATGTATTTCCAGATCGAACAGTGCTGCGAGAGCAATGACTATCCGGATTGACGTCTTCCTGGAGACATGAGCATAGGTGTCGAAATAGTCGACACCTTCGGTTTGTCTAAAACCTTTTACTACAAGTCTCGCCTTGTATTTCTCGATCGTTCCATCGAGCTTTCTCTTCCTCTTGAAGATCCACTTGTGTCCTAGTGGCTTACACCCGGGTGGTAAATCCACTAGTTCCCAAGTGTGATTTTGTAATATTGATTCAACCTCATTGTTGATCGCCTCCTCCCAATATTGGGCTTCCGGGGATGACATTGGTTGTTTGAATGTCGCCGGTTCGCCTTCTATCATGAAGGTTACAAAATCTGGACCGAAAGACGTTTCCTTTCTAGCCCTTTTACTACGTCGAGGCTCTTCTTCTTCTTCCTCCAACGGTTCACTTGCCCCCACATTTTCCTCACTGTTTGACTCCTCAGTCTCTACAGTTACGGAAGACTTGCGGGGAAAGATCTCCTCGAAGAAAGAAGCTTCTCGAGCTTCGATGATAGTATCTACATGCACATCGGGATTATCCGACTTGTGCACGAGAAAACGATAAGCACTACTGTTTTGTGCATATCCTATGAACACACAGTCTACCGTCTTTGGCCCTATTCTCGTTCTTTTTGGAAGCGAGACAAGGACCTTCGCGAGACAACCCCAAACCCTTAAGAATTTATAGCCCGGCCTATGGCCTTTCCATAGTTCATAAGGTGGTTTATCACGCTTCTTATGCGGTAGCTTGTTCAATACATAGTTGGCGGAAAGCAGCGCTTCCCCCCACATGTTCTGGGGTAAACCATAACTTATTAACATGGCATTCATCATTTCCTTGAGCGTCCTATTCTTACGCTCGGCAACCCCATTCTGCTCCGGAGAGTATGGGGCTGTGGTTTGATGTACAATGCCACTTTCTGCGCATATCTGCGCAAACGGTGCCTCGTATTCACCGCCTCTATCACTCCTCAACATTTTAATCTTTTTATTGAGTTGATTTTCTACTTTGGTCTTATAAAGAGCGAATTTCTCTACCGCTTCGTCTTTACTTCTCATTAAGTAGACATAGCAGTATCTAGTACAGTCATCTATAAAAGTGATGAAATACTTTTTCCCTCCTCGCGTTTGTATAAACTTTAAGTCGCATATATCCGTGTGTATTAGACCGAGAGGTTCAGTACTTCGTTCAATATGTTGATACGAAGACTTGGTTAATTTTGCCTCAACACAAACTTCACATTTATGTTGTTTATCAAAAGCAAAATTAGGCAGTAGATTCAGTGATATTAATTTCTTCATAGAATTAGAATTCACATGACCTAATCTACCATGCCATAAATTAAATGAATCGCAAGAATAAGCAAACGAAGTTTTATTAGCCACTTGGGCAACATTAACGGTTACATTATTCTTGGTACTGGCCTCAGCCTTAGTACCCACAATAGCAGACTCGGCTTTAGGAGCCGGAGTACCAACATTTGATTTAAACATGCCGTTGGTCATATAGCCACGGCCTACATACATTCCATTTAAGGTGATTACAATTTTAGCAGATTCAAATACAAGTTTAAACCCTTTGTTCACCATAACAGACCCGGAAACCAGATTCTTGCGAATTTCCGGCACATGGAGCACTCCATTCAGTGTGAGCTCCTTTCCCGAAGTCATCTTCAGCAGCACGGTTCCTTTTCCTTCCACCCTGGAAGTAGCCGAGTTCCCCATGAAGCAGCTCTCATTGTCCACGGCCGTATAGGTCTTGAACATCCATTTGCTGGCACAGATGTGACTAGTGGCGCCTGTGTCCAGCCACCATTCCTTTGGGTTGCTCCCCACCAGGTTCACTTCCGAGACCACCGCACTCAGGTGCATATAGTCCTGTCCAGCATCATCTCCTCCCTCAGCCACATTAGCCTGAGCAGGTGCCCTCTTCCTCCCTTTCCCTTGGAACTTCCTCTTTGGGGGGGGGGGGGGGGGGGGGGGGGGGGGGGGGGTTGGGCTTGTCGGTGCGCATCTTACAATCCGCGGCACGATGGCCCGGTTTGTTGCACACAAAGCAGTCTCCCATGAATTTCTTCTTGAGAGAGGCACCGACTCCGCTGTCAAAGCGTTTCCGCTTAGACACAGCGTCCTCAACCACATGGGCCTTGGCAACCGCATTGCCTGCTCCGCCACCGCCTTTCCTTCCGGATCGGCGGTTGCTTTGCTCAACATTGAGCCTCTCAATGAGTCCCTCCAAGGTCATAGCCTTTCGCTTGTGTTTCAGGTAGTTTTGAAACTCTTTCCAAGAAGGTGGCAGTTTCTCAATCATTAATGCCACTTGGAAAGGTTCGTTGATAACTAACCTTTCAACCTCAAGCCTATGGTATATGAGTTGGAGTTCCTCTACCTACTCGATAACACTCTTCCCATCAGTCATCATGTACTCGTGAAAGTCCGTGATGACAAATTTCTTTGCGCCAGCGTTATTCACTTTGTACTTTCGTTCGAGAGACTCCCAAAGCTCCTTTGCAGAAGCCTTGGGCTCGAATACACTGAAGAGAGTGTCATCCAGAGCACACAGGATGTAGTTCCGGCATAGGTAGTCGCCGTGTTTCCACGCTTCCACCGCCGAAACCGTCTGCACGTCCTCATCGTCCTCGCTTAGGACGGGTGCAGACTCCTTAAGAAATCGGGTCAGATTAAGGGCAGTTAAATAAAACAGCATCTTTTGCTGCCAACGTTTGAAGTTGTTGCCCCTAAACTTTTCCGGTCTCTCCAGTTGAGAGGTTGGCAACATTGGCATCGCCGGTGTTGCCGGAGCCTTGCCCTTTGCCCTGGCCGCAGCCACAAGCGCTGCCTTGGCCGCAGCCTTAGCAGCAGCCTGTGCTGCGGCCGCAGCCGCAGCCATAGCATCAGCCTCTGCCGCAGCAGCGTCGGCCGCAGCCTTTGCCGCAGCAGCTTCGGCCTCAGCCTCAGCCTGAGCCCCCCCACTCGCAGCGCTCGCATTGTTATGGCTACTGCCAATCACAAGTGCGCCCTGCACGTTTTCCGAAAAAATGGTGGGTATTTGATCCTCATTAGTCATCTGAAATGACATTATAAAAACCGTTTAGTTTCTCGCAAGAAAACTAAATTCTTTATCGCAAATACTAATTATAACTTAATTAGATTGCTTCAAAAGAATAAAAACCAATGAAAGAGATTCTAGCGTGAAAATCAAATTACTTTTGATTTCACTAAGAATTCTTTATAGTATTCTAGAATAAAAAGATTAAAACCAATTCGGATTTATTCTATGTGCAAATTTCAATTTCTAGTAAACTAGCAATGATTTTGCGAGAATAAAAACCGAGACGTCAACAACAATAAAATAAAATAAATAAGTCCTTTCTTATTTCGAAAATAGAAAAACCAAAAAATAATATTGTTTAAGATTGTTGGTTTTGGTACTATTTCGAATACAATAAATGAAAGGACAATAAAATAAAGAAGACAGGAAAGCAATGGAAATAAACAATTTTATTTCTCACAATTGGAATATAAATTACAATTCCTGACTCAACAAATAAATAAAACTGCTGGACTGTAATAAAAAAACTGCCGGACAGTTATAAAGAAACTGCCGGACTGGTTTAACAAAGAAACTGCCGGACTGGTTTTACAGAAACTGCCGGACTGGTTTTAACAAACTGCCGGACTGGTTTTAAACAAACTGCCGGACTGGTTTTGAATAAAAGAAACTGCCGGACTGGTTTTAAGAAACTGCCGGACTGTTTTGTAATAAAAGAAACTGCCGGACTGGTTTTAACAAACTGCCGGACTGGTTTTAACCAAAAAAAAAAAACTGCCGGACTGTTTTTGACAAATAAAAAAAACTGCCCGGACTGTTATTAAATAAACTGCCCGGACTGTTATGTAAATACTGGAAATTAAATTACAGGAAAGTAAATTACGAATAGGAAAGACTGAAATGTAAATTACAGAAACTAAAGGTACTGGAAAGTAAATACAAAAAAGGAAACAGTACTGAAATTAAATGGACAGAATAATAAAGGACTGAAAATTAAATAACAGAAATTAAAAGAAGAGGCAACTGCTGAGCAGTTTCTCTTAAACAATATTTCCCGAACCACCTTTAAAGGTTTCGAGTGGCTCGTATGGAAACCGGCACCGAACCACAGGTCGAGCTGTTGGTGGTGCGGTTCTCTCTCTCTATATGATGCTTATGCTGTGTTGTGTGTTCTGGTGTCTTTGAATGAGAGGGGGAGGGCTGCCTTTTATAGGCTCTACTGAAACCGCAACCATAAATATAGGTCATCAATTCTGGGAGTTACACCCCCAGAATCCGCTCACTTTAATTCTGAAACCGCAGCAATCAATTTCATTTATTGCTGGCGTTTCTCTTGCTGGAAACTCTAGGGACTGCTTTTGTAATTTATACAAAACTCCCTATTCGGGTTTGGACCCGAGACCCGAAACGTGCCCGAGCCCGAGCCCGAGCCCGAGCGCGAGCCCGAGACCCGAGACCCGAGACCCGAGACCCGAGACCCGAGACACGAGACACGAGCGAGCACGCGTGTGTGGTACACACTAATACTCTTAGGTGTATGTGGACATGTTAGTTTAATAACTACATGGGTTGGTATGGTATATATATTGTAAGATTAACTCTTAATCTTCCAATATGGGATTATTCTAAATGGTTTTCTCATTAACCATTTCGTTTTCCAGATTTTCCAGATTTGAGCTTCCGAGGTACCAACTTTGAAGCCACTTTGTATTCACACCCATTCTCCGAATAGGTCATGTGATATACCGTTACGAAGCTCGTCACACGGGCTACTCAACCACGTTGAGTACGGTATAAACAACTCAGCGCTGTTACACGAAATAATGACTCGAAGTTGGTCCAGTGACCATTCGGAAACACCCATGTTTTCACATGTTTTTCCAACAAAAGTGTATATATAACTCGGCTTTAAAGTGAATTTAGTTCAGTTTTATGCATATAATTATTCATTTTATGTAATATATATATATAGTTATAGTTTTTTGACCTTTTTTGGTGTTTTTTTTTTTTTTTTTGTTTTTGGTCTTTTTTCTATTTTCACTTGAATTACTATGGATTTTTTTGAGTATTCTTTATTTAAGATGATCAATGCCGAAGACCGGCAGTGAATACTGGACAATGTCGTCGGTCAAATGTGTGTTGCTCTAGTGTGTTTGTCAAATGAGTTGAATTAATGACGGGTAAGGGATAGTTTTTCAATTTATTTTGAGGAACTAAACTTTAAATAAGTGTTGAAAATGTCTCTTATGATAAGATGTAAAATGTCTCTTTTGCATGCAATTCCAAAAAAAAGTGATTTTCTCATGGAGTAGTTAATTAATAAAGGAGTATATATACTATGATAATTGTTATGAACGGAAATAATTTTTGCAATTATCAAGAATATATAGGTAAATCATGTCTACTTCAATATACTCTTAGCTAGAAATTGTTGTATATATACTTGGGGCGGTTCCATGATTGTATATTTGAGGAGCAGAATTTCAATTGTAGTCAATCGAATAGTTAGATCCTTTTTTATTTATTTATTATAATTTAAAGTTACAATTGCCATAGATTGTTACCCAATATTTAAAAATACCCTATGATTAAATCATTTTATAAATTACGAGAGTTAACTTTTTTTATTTTAACAATTGAACTATTGTTAAGTCAATTTCAACCCATTCGCTTGCAAAGTTGAGTCTCTAAACCGTTGGAATTAAACAAAAATTAAAAAAACCATCACCACATAAATATTTTAAGTAAAACAGTATATATAACTCATGTGCTCTAGCATAAAAAATAGTTTCAAAGGGGACTTCCTAAAATTAAATTTATTGGTTGGAACTATGTTTTAAAAAAAAAAGTTACTATTAGGTTCCTAAAAAAACATATTCCCGAAATTCCGAGTGCAGTTACGCGTTTTCAGTTGCAACTACAGTTGTAACCACAGTTGCAACTGACGAATATAATGAAGTTAATAAAAAACGTTGAACATGAGACGTTTTTAAACGGAATTCGACATGATCAACTTGTCTACATCTTCGGAGCCCTCACTCAGTATTTATTGATATTGAAAGGAAAAATGATAAGACTCGAGATTTACAATAACATGACTCATCACGTATATGTCTATCTTACCATCTCTAACTCACAACTATCAATTTCTAATGGCATCCCGCCATGATCTTTTTAAGTTTGTTTTTCTCTCATGTACAACGGGTGTTGTTAATCTATAATATCAGTATATCTACATTGTATTCAACACACAAAATAATAAGGCTAATAGGCTTTATATATAGCATTTACAAAAGATCCGATCATTAAGAAAAATATTTCCTTTATGTTCTTTACTTTTCCGATTTGGAGATCTTCAAATATATATTTCTAATTAATTAGTTTTTATCTTCTAACAAACCAGATCTCTTTTAATTCGAAATTATACATATATTTAATTTAATTGTCTTCTTTTGATATTTCCTTACTTGATAAGGAGTCTTTCTTTCAAGTCTTCTATTCCAATAAGGAAAGATCTTAAATATATTATTTCTATCATTCAGAGATGGCTTCAAATCATCTAAACTAGTTCAATACGTTTTGATTCTTCTAGAATATATTTGATCGAATATTACAGAATCTGTCCAGCATAGTCAGTTCCAACTGCGGTTGCAACTGAATGCACAACTTGAACTTAATCGTTACACAATAGATGTCGTATATTGAGAGTTTATTATGAATATATAAAACTATATTTTCCAATATGATGACAAACAATACGTCACTAGAATCTCGAATCTAAAACCTAACAGTTTCCCAATATCGTGTTGGTTTTAATTGGTTAGCATACTCAAAAAAATATTGAATCGAAGTTATATAATTGTTAGTTGTTAAATAATAAAATACCTCTGTGATATTTTCGTAAATTCTCATGGACAAAAATTTGCCCTATGCTGCATCCGCTCATGTTGATACGTAATACGGTAATAGTGAAATACTAACATGTGCCATGGTAAATAATTACATGATAATTATATTTGTAATTAATTATTAAATGATATTACAATTATGGTAAATAAAATGCATTATTAAATATAAACCACTTCATCATAAATGTTATAATAAATTAATTTTAGGAAATACAATGTATATCAACATGTATAGTTAGCCGGAACCGTATATATAATAAACTTGTCGACCAATTTTCAAACAAAAACGAGAAGTTCATCATTTAATGTCTCATTAGTTGTAATTTGTAAATGCGGATACTCTAATCAGTGACGGAATCAGTATTACGAAATGGGATGGTGATTTTCTATTTAAAAAAATTTATATCTTATATAAAGTTATTTTACGGAATAAGGGGATAGAACACTAAAATTTAAATATTTTAATCAAAATACATAGGAAAAATCTATTTTTTCAATTTTTTTTAAATTAGGAGGGACTGTAGCCCCCGACTGTCCCTATGTAATAATATATATATTTTTGACAAATAATCTACTAAATTCACAAAATATGACCGACAATGGACCATATGAAATGCCCCAATCACAAAAGTCAGAATATTTATGTTGAGAATATCTAGAAATTTAATTAGTTCATTTATTACGATTGGAATAATACTTGGAGCACAATCTAATTAATACGGCTAACGTTTCCTATTTCTATCAGGATTAGTAAACTTGCTCCCTATAAAGTATACCAAATTTCTCTTAAAATAATATTACTCTTCACTTCGATCATAGTTCTATTTATAAGCAATCTCCTGCCAATATCTGAAGTAAACAACCCCAAATACTTGCAATGCCGAAAGAAACCACCCCTTCTCCAAACTCTTTCCATAAATCTACTAGAATGAACCCGTATGCTACTATATCCGACAATATTAGTACGAGTTCACCTGAACCCAAAATAGAAAGCGAATGGAAAGAATATGAATGTCCTATTTGCTTTGAGCCACCTCATAACGCTATCCTATTAAAGTGCAGTTCACACGAAAAGGGTTGTCGTTTATATATGTGCAACACCAGCCTCCCTTTCTCAAACTGTTTCAATCAGTTTAGGAAATTGTGTTTATCGACAGAGGGGCTTTATTGTCCACTGTGTCGCGGTCGAATCAATGCAGTACGCAAGAACGAGGCGTGCAGCTACATGAACTCGAGACCTAGAAATTGTTCGCAAGAAAATTGCGATTTTATAGGGACCTATGAGGAGCTGAGGAAGCATGTGAATGAAGATCATAAGCCTGAAGTTCCAGAAGCCCCGGTCATACGTAGCTTGACGGCTTTTAATATAGGGGGTCTTTCAACGATTTCAAGTTTTTTATCTTAAACTGTTGCAATACTTATGCTTTTTGTTGGTGTAGAACTTTCATGATTTTTATGTACCAAATGGTTCTCTTCTTTGAGGAAATTATTCTCCGTTCATAATTAATGTTGGTTGTTTTCGTTAATTCACTCTTAAGCTTATTCAGATACTGTATTTTGTGAAAATTATAAATTTTACGTCATGATTTGCTGACTTAAAACAAGAATTAGACGTGATGATAGTGTCGAGTTGTGTTCATCAGTGAACCTAAAAGCCAAGGCTTGAAGACATAGATGTGAGTTTACACCAAATCTAGCCGATATAAACCGAACTTACGGATCATATTTTCTTCAGAATCTTTTTTCACTTAAACACCCTTTGCAGATTATTTACAGTATGGTCCGTACCACAATTAAATAGATCATAATTTTGTTATAAAACAGTTCGTAGACCAGTCTTCTTCGCCTCAGGTAAAATTTCTCCATTCAGGACGTCAAAACTAATATTGAAGACTCTTTTAACTGCAAACATATCTTCAAATCTATTCATCCCTTCGAGTTCTATTAATAAGAGGTCACCGATTATTTACTTAGAATTTTTACGAACAACAAATTAAGAATTTGAACGTAATAATTGAAGAACTAGGAAAATAGAAGGACTTGGCATATAAATTATTAAGACACAAGAAAGCGACGATTGAAGAAATAAAATTAGTAGTTAACTTTAGTGTCAACAACAAATTGCTAGTAAAGTTAGTAAACAGAAGAAAAACTAATTTATAATAAGAGTGACGATAAATGAAAAGACTAAATGACACATGCTTTGTGTTTTGACTCCATCCCGAAAAAGTCACGTCCAGAGGATACCCGAAACTTGATGGACGTCGATTATATACGGAATTGGCTCGGCCCGTGTCAAATTGGATGTCGGGTATTGGGGTTTGTGATTTTGTGGTTTTTTTTTCTTAATAAGAGTACAGTTAATGGATTTTGTGATTTTTTTTAATGGATTTTGAGATGTTTTTTGGTTTCCATTGATATATAGGATTCCAAGTAAACTATAACTTATGTATAAATGAACAATTTGTGTTATAGGAGTATTAGTTGGAATGTAATGCATAACAAATTTTTTTTAAATGAAGATCAGTTTTAGCATGCACTTTTTAATTAAATATGTTGCAATTTTTTTAGGTTTACACCTACATCTATGCACTTCTAAAAGATAGATATATACGGCTTCAAAGAAAAAAGGTATACACTGAAATCAAAAGAGTATTATAACTGCTTTTTTGACCTTTATGAATCTTTTTCTTTTTACCTAGCTTGTGTCTTTTACTTAATTTTTTTTTCAACTTTTTAGGTCTACAACAAAGTTGATTACGTTCACAGAAGAAGTTGTTGTTCAGACGTACGCTTCACATATATAGTTGAAAGGGTAAAGGGCATTGATGAATTATTATTTTGTCAATTTGATATGTATTATAAACTTATTAATAACATTCCCTTAGCTTAAGTAATTAAAAACTAATGTTATAGTATAAATACAAAAAAATTGTATTAAATGTAACTTAAATTTAAAAATTAAGCTATTTAATACTTAAACGATGCGGAGAACCTTAATTTAAATAATAGACGTGACACCCTGCCTTTCCTCTCTTATGCCAAAAGAAAATTCTAAGTAATGTCTTAGGTCTTAAATTGATTCACCAATCTTGCATGTAGTTTTGGGATCTAATAAGAATGACAAAGGTGTTAGTGCACCCTCACCTACTTTTACCTTCAATTTTAAACAACTAATTTAGAATTGAATTTGGTATCTACCTACATATTGTTTGATAGTTAAGATTGAATTTGATTGAAAACTTTTGAATAATTTATTTTCTAAACAACATAAACCAAATCCATTTGCTTATGAAAAAACGGAAAGTACGATAAACTGTGTTCTATCATCTAAACTTCATGTGCATTTTAAGTGTATGGTCCAGATAAATGAAACTTAATGATTTGCTCAGTTCGTACTAATTTGAGACTTAAGAAAATGATAAGAAAAATGTGCAGCGCAGCGGAAGAAGAAGAGGATGAGAATGTGTTACGGAAAGTAAAGGACTAAAACATAAATAACTATGTAAATTCAAGAACAAAGTACAATCAAGTTACAATAAATGCCTCTGTCATTCTTATTTAGCTGCAGAGGATCTTGATCCGTAGTTTTGTTGTTGAAAAAAAGTTAACACAATGACTATTTGCATATTTTTTACACTATGACTGTCATTTTAATTACACTAATGCTCGACTACGGAAATTTATAACTCCTTGCAAAAGAAAAGAGAGTTATAATAATCAAGCAATCACAAATTAACATCTTCCACAAAAAAAGGAAAGAACGTGAAATACTACTATAAGCACTATAAGACCAGCTAACTTGCCTACGAACAAGCAAAATAACAAAGTACAACTAAATCAACAAAAGACCAACTACTAAAGGAAGGGCGACACTAAAAACGCCATGCCCAAATTTACTAGAACTACTCCCGCTATGTATTTCCGCAGCGGTGGGACTAACAGAAGGAGCTTCAGGTCAGTCGAACAAAGGGTATTCAAGTGTTTGATAACCTGGACGGAAGAACTGAGGCAAACCGTGCACGATCAAATGACCGTCGTTGTATATATTCCACTCCACAACCAGGACCAGATTAAGGAAAGGCAACCAGGTCCAGGCATGGGGCAGACCAGTGGTGACGATGAGCGGGTGGCCTTGTAGAAGAGTGTCTATCTTGTGCTCATACATGGAAGGGGACACCAAGAGATTTCTATTGACCTTCATAGGGACGTCATGGTAACGAATGAGAGAGAGGGGTGGGTCGTCATTAGAGCAAGTCCAAAACGAAGGGTTACCGGGTGCAAAAACCGTGTAAGTCTTGTTTTCCAACTCGAGGATTTCCAGATCGGAAAACAGTACATCATGGAAGGAGACGAGCATGTCGGCCATGTCTTCGCAACCCTTATCTCGCATTGCTGTTACGGCAGTCGAATCTCGGTTGCTCTTCTTGAGTGTGGGAAAAAATCGGCGTTGCCAAAAGTTGTAACGACCCGGTCCTCCGACCAGACCGTCACCATCTGCTTCTTACCACCAATACTCTCCGCTTTGATCCAATTTCGTATTCGGTTCTTGGGCCGCACGACTTTAAAAGAGCTTGGTGATAAGAAAGAAGATACTTTTACCTTATATAACATATGGCGATGTAGGATAACTCACTTCTCTTTACCACGGTATTTTCCTACGAAAATCCGGATTTTTACACTCTTTCTCCCTTTAGGTATGACGTCCTCGTCGGGCACGCCACCCTTCCGGGGTTGACAGTGCCCATATCAGCTAGATAGCGGCTCTGATACCAATTGTAACGACTCGGTCTTCCGACCAGACCACCACCATCTGCTTCTTACCACCAATATTGTCCGCTTTGGCCTAATTTCGTCCTCGCTTCTTGGGCCGCACGGTTTAAAAGGATTTGGTGGTAAGAAGGATGATATTTTTATCTTATATACCATATAAGTATTACATATCTAGGCGATGTGGGATAACTCACTTCTTTTTACCACGGTATTTTTCTACGAAAATTCGGCTTTAGCCGACGCATTTCTTAACTTTGTCGGGTGAAATCAATTTTAGCCGACGAAATTCAATATTTTGTTGGGCAAAATCTTGGTGCGAAATTGTGAAGTGGGATAAACTTCTACCGACGAAATGGCGACGAATTACTTTTGTCGCGTCAGTTCCCACCAACGATTTTTTTTTTGTCGGCCTATAGAAAATAATTGGAATCCGACAAATAGCCTAAGACATATTTTGTCGGGTGAGGTATTGTCTGAGATTAAAAACTGAATTTGATTTGGCTATATAGTGTCTACAATTATGAGATTCAATTATAATAATTCATGTAGCAAATAGAATTATTAATGAGATTATGAGAGTGGATAATGTAATATCTTGTGACATATATTCAATTTAAGTCGATTATCATTTATTCGATTGCGAAGTTAAGTCTCTAAACCATTATAATCAAACAAAAATAAACTATTTTATCACCGTTATAACATTGTAGTAAAACAAAATGACTCATGTCCTCTAAAATAAAATAAAAACAAACGGGGCAGTAAAGTTTTTATTTTTAATTAATTTAATGATAGTTATTATCAGGGCTTCCCATTATGTGTCGAATTTTAATTGTTTGACATTCACCATTATAAATAGTGAACTGAATTTATATAAGCGTTACTCGTTAGTCAATATTTTTATTATGAAATATATATTTTAACAATTATAATTAATTATATATTAAAATATCTCATGGATATTTTCGTAAATTTTCAAAGGCAAAAAATTGAGAATGGGAGGTATGTGCACCCCCATGTCCTATGTTGAATCCATCTGTGATTGTAGAGACATTCGAAAGTTGTTACCCTCACAGTGATAAAAAAAAATTATGAAAATGTAGTGTAACAAAAACGAAACGAATAAGAATGCACATGTTCATGTTTATTTGAAAGGTTTAGGGTATTTGTTTAGGGGTTTAGTATCATATCGAAATAGTAAACTTATTTATATATAAAAATCAATATAAACAACTATATAGTAGTTTGTTATTATATTACAAAACCAATACTATTTCAAATGTTACATGTGATTCACCATTATAAAATGGAAACTTGGTTTAAAATTAGTGTATAAGTATACAAATCTAATTATATATGTATTCTATCTGTCACACATTATAAGTTTTATACAAAATTACGCACAATTTTGACCGGCAAATAACTCATATCCAAATTGTGGAAATATTTTTTTTTTAAATTCTATCATATAATTTAATAATTGAACTATGTATAGAAATTTTAAATTTTTTGGTTTCCGCAATCAAAATACATGTTCAAAACCGGTAAAAATTGCATGTGTTTTCGCATAACACTTGTAAAGTGAGACAGAGGAGGGTATTATTTACTGACTAAACAATCTGTAAATTTTCTAATTGGATGAGCTTTTCTCATATCCTCTTGTTTTCTAAGCGATTTATAAAAAAAAAAATACTCAAATAACGACGGGATTAGTGACGCTATTTTTTGTTACGAGCTTATTATCGACGGTTTTTGTGACGAATTTGTGACATTTTTTGACTCTCACTAAATCAAACATTATTTTATAGTGTATATTCTTGATTCATTTAGAAAATTAACGAATATGACTTATTATGTCACGATCAGAATGCAACACTTTTGACTAAAAATGTTAGGCATTATTATCCCTATTTTTGATTTATAATTATTTTGATATTTAAACTGGTTTTAAGCAACCATAAAATATAATTATAGAATAAAAGCAAATTTCAAAACACAAGTTCACAAAATTTTGGATTTCAAGCTAAAAACACCACTCTAACACTAAGATAAAATGGGAGGAATTTGGATGAGTTTAAGTTTTCGGATAAATACTATGGCCGGACGAAAACCCGAAAAAACTGACCTGAACCGAAAAACCGAAACTTTTTCGGGTCGGTTTCGGTATATAATAAAACCGAACTGAAAAAAACTGAAATTCCAAAAAAACCCGAAACCGTCCGAAACAAAACGGTTCGGTTCGGTCCAAAAAATAAAATAAGCGAAAGCAAAAAAAATCGAACTGAAAAATATGCTCGGTTTCGGTTTGTCAAAAATCGCACCGAACCGTACCGTACCGTAAATACTGTATTTTTTCACATATTACCGTTTTTTTTTTTGCCGCTTGTTTTATTTATCAGACGGGAATCCACAAAAATTTCCCACCAACTGATCCTATCACACGTCTCATATATTCCTACTAATTACTCTCCCTCAATCCTCTCTCTTTCTCCAACTGAATTTCTCAAATGTTAGTTTTATTATTTTCTCTTAACTATTACTCTATTATAGATGTTTTAGTGATCTGATCAGATAAACTAAAATTTTATTAAAACTGGGAACCAAAATAGAAGCAAGAGAATTATTAGAGTTTGAGTAGAAAAAATAGAAGAAAGTAAAACCGATACGAGAAAAGGTTAAACTGGATAAAAAACAAGGTGGATAATCTTTAAAGATTATCCAAGGAGCGAACATCTGAGATGGGATAAAAAAATATATATATATAGGAAGAGGGCAAACACCATCTGCATTCTGCACTATTGGTTCATTGCCTAAGTATATGACGGGGTCAGTTGGTTGCAGCTTTTAAGCAAATAAACTGGATATTTTTGTGGTTGAGAAAAGGTGGATTCATCCAGCTTTAAACTCTAGTTTTTCCTTGCAGAAAAAGAAACAGAAAACAACAGTCTTTAAGCTTATCACTAAATGAAGTGTGCTTAAAAGTTGCAACCAGAAAATGTCGATATTAACGGTGTCCTTGCAACTGGATTTGGTGGTAAAAGTTTATTTATATAAAATTATTTAGAACTAGATAATACTTTAAGCATGTGTAGTTTATTTTCATTTTTAACAGACTTTTGTAAGTATATAAGTTTGCAGCTACTGCTTATTTTTTCTAAAGGAATATCTATTCGCAATTGCTTTTCGCGAATTCAAAAATGAGTTGCACAAACTTCCATTTATTAATTGATTTAGGTACTAGGGTAGAACAAGGCAGGTTAGTAGTAGTTATATCTATTGTACTCATTAGTTTCTACACCCATTTACTCACCTTCAATTACAATAACGAAAGCAGCTTTTAAATTAGGCCTTTTAATCGGTTTCGGGCATCAATTGCAGGGGTTATCTTTTGATAATTAGGTTTCTACTTTGTCAGCTCCCATGGGTTAATGTTATTGATTGTCGTTGTAATTGCCATCGCTTGCTAAACGACTCCCAGTGTTGGTTGTAATCTCTTTTCCCTTTGCTTTTGATCTTATTTCATACTTTAACACCTTTATGATTTATAGTAGCTTTTATAGTTTTATCTTAAACCCTGTTAATTTGTTTGTAAAACCTTTTGCTTTTGGTTTTTCTTATCATTAAATTGACCTTTGCATTCAGCTTAGTAACTACTTCGTTTATCGCCTAAGTTTTATTATGTATTTTCATTTATGTCAAGTCTTTTAGTCTTAATATAACTAACCATAATTGTTTTATTAGTTCATTTGTTTGATTATTCATGTTACTTAGGTCCCTTACCTATCTGCTGCTAGTGAGTTGTGAAACAATTAGATTTTTGATAAGGTTCTAGTGGTTGAATTCATCAATAAAAGTTACACAGTTAATTACTAGTTTGTAGTTTCTTTTGGCAATTTCCATAACTTTCCTAGCATCGTTAGCAGACCTATTAGAGAATAGTTCACATAAGTTTTTAGTTATCGTTTTTCGTATATGTAAGTGGACCACTTCACCCTAGTTACATTCTCGTTGAACCCAACTCTTATAAGATGCAATTGAACATTTAGAATAGTATTGTATCAAGTCTCTGTTTTTAACTTTCAGGTTTAGTAATGTAAAATTAGTTCTCTTCTTTGTAGTCGCAAGTATTTGTAAAACTATTAAAAGAAATGGATTTGGTAACTTGTAGTTGTGGTTAAATCTTATTAAGATGCTTTGTTTCGGTTACCAATAGGTGATTAAAAGACAGAAAACAAAAGAATAAACCATGATGTAGTTTACTCGTCATTACTTTTATTTGTAAGAATAACCGGCATGTAACTGAGTAGCGGAATGTAGTCTTGTTTTTATGAAATTGCCTATGGTTAATTATTTTTTGTTCAAACTCACCATTGTCATGTTAGTAGTCGGGGTTAGTGACTGATTTTGGCTAAACTCGCCACTGTTATGTTAAACTCCTTGTGTGCCTATTTCTTCTTATGTACTTAAATATCGTTTTCATATTTTTTATGTATGATTAGCAACAATTCATAGTTTGTGGTATGTGGATTTTTATTCGATTCTTTTAAACTAAATGCAGATGTTCTAACCTGGAACAAAAACAATGGGTACCTGGGAAGGAAGTGATATTTACGAGAACTTCGATATTGATAAAGCTGACGTTCAATGACCCGCAACAATTATTTATCAGGTTACATTTGCTGCTAATCTCTCCCCTTCTTCAGTTGCTTATTCTTAATTTATTTAATAGATTGAGTATGTTTCGTAGTGGACAATTAAATTGCACGTAGTTTCGCAGTGGACAATTAAATAGGAACGGAGGGAGTATGTTTTTACATGATTATGTTTTTTTTAATGTAACATTTTTCATTCTTTGTATAGATAAATCTTAATTTCTTCATCTACCATTAAAATTATATCTTCAAGGTTATAAAAATTATGTATGAGTATAAATTTAGCACCGAGCAGTTTCTTTCATTTTATACTTCTAATGATTATTAATGCTTAATTTTTATGTGTGCTTAGGAGGAAATGATGTCTCAAGTAAAATCATTACTCGAAGAATTGGTTGTTGTATATCCCGAAGGTACAAAAGTTGAGAAAATTATTGTTCCCGCGGATGCTGGTCAAAAAATATTAATGAAGACGCTAGGTACAAAGGCTGGAAAGGAAATTCGTGGGATGGGTTTCGGAAGCTATCGAGACCCAGAGTCATCTAAAACCACACAAGGCGGTACATCGTCTCGTATTAATGAGTTAGAGCAATATTTGGCCGATGAGAAAACTACTATGAAAGACACGAAACGACGCCTGCATGCATCGGAAAGAATGACCTACGCGTTAGCAAAATGTTTTTACAGTCAAGGTTTACAATTGCAGAAGAAAGGTTCAAAAAATTGTAGTGGATAAACACGATGATAACAGTACATCTTCATGATAGAGGTTTCATGTTTTTATAATTTAGAATTATTCATTTCTATTATTCGTTTTGTAAATGTGTTGTTTACATATTTGACATGGAATTTATTTTATTAATAATATCGATCTAAATATTCGTTTAATCAATTATTAGAGAAAAATATATTTTGTAATGATTAATTTTAATAATAAATTATAGATAGACAAAATTATCGTCGATAAATCATTTTTTCAAAATCAAAATGAAATGTCGCATAATAAGAGTTGTGCCAACAAATCCTTTTTCAAACAGTGTTAGATTTGTCGTTAAAATATCTTTCTGCCGACAAAATCTTTGTCGGAAAATCCATGCTTTGTGAACTTATGATTCACATCTAGCGACGAAATTTTTCGTCGGTACACCTATAGCGAAGAACATCTTTTGTCACCCAATTCGTCGGCAAAAGTGAAACTTGGGCGACGAATTCAATTTTCATCGCTTTGTTCATGCCGGACAGTAAACACACGGCGGAGGCTTAGCGACGAAAGTTTTGTCGGCGAAATGTTTAGGCGACGAAATTTCGGCTGTAGCGACGAATTTTTTTGTCGGCCTAGAGTATTTTTGGTGTAGTACAACATTTTATATATACACAGTTGTTATTTTTTATGTTATTTTAACCTAAACCTTACAAGATGAAGGGGGCATTTGATGTCACTGAAAGTCTGAAACAAAGTCTAATTATTTCTGTTGCATGCGAATATGTGAGTGGGTTTTGATTTATTAATTATAAAAGTATTTCATTGCATATTTTGACAAGTTCAATTAGTAGATTAGTCACGCTTCTAAAAATACCTTTTCTGAACTGTATGCAGCTCAAAGTGAATATAGCTAAGCTTTAAAGTGAATTTTGTTTAGGTCAACTTTAGGTCTACAATATTTTAGTGTACAATATTTTATATATACACAGTTGTTATTTTTCAATTTCATGCATATAATTACGCCAACTTCTAATATATATATTTTTCACTTTAAGTCTTTTTGCAGATTTTTTGTCCATCAGAACTGTTTTTTTTTTTATGAAAGCCTAATGTACGAGATTACTATTTTTTAGTGTTTTCTTTATTTAACTTGTGTTAACTATAAACAGTTTTATAAGTACGTTTACGTATTTTTCAGTGCTTTTATATATGTGCTATGTGATCATTTAACTGATTTGAAAAAAATGATTTCTATTCAAAAAAAATTCTTCTAAATTAGACTATTACTTCATTACATAGTTTCCTTCTTTATTCATTTCTATTTAGCAAAACAATATAATAGTTTATTACGACTCACGTTCGATATATTTTCTGTTCATATAATTTCATTATAGTAAAAGTTGGTATATTTTGCGTTTATTAAATTCACAAAGTTGAGCAATTGTGTATCTTTATTTAGTAAACTCTTATATTGTTTGATGGAACCCTCATAAGAACTTACCCATAAAATCTAGCTGATAAATGTACGATAACCCAATATATTTCAACAATACAACAATAGCCCATACTATTGATTTGTATAATTGTATCACATACTATAATGCCTTAGATTCAACACTCCACCACGTTTCGCACCATGCGTCCACGCATGCAAGCTGTGTAATATAACCGACTAGTACCAAGCGACCACTGCAATGCCGGCGTCATCTTTCCTGCGTCGCAGTTTGATGGGAGTACCCACAGGAAGGTTAGGTACTAGAACCGACTACTCTCAGACGAATACTGCAATACCAACGTCCCCTTCATGTGATAGGTATGGTGTGGGCCCAGATACCAACTGATGGAACACTCATAAGAACATACACATAAAAGATAGCTGATAAGGGTAGGAGAGACCAACTTATTTCAACAACACACTAATAGCCCATATTATTGATGTGGCACAATTGTATCCATCTGTATCGAATATTGTGAGGCAATTTATACAACAGTTGACAAAACATCCAATTAGGATATTTGAATCACAACTTCCTATTTGCAACTTCTGGGTAGAGTTTTGGTATATTTTTTTTTCCACTTGAATTATTGTAACTTTTTGCGATTATTCCTCATTTAAGCTGACCAAGGGGATATTTTGAAATATATATTGTAGTGACTTCCTCAGTAGCCTAACAGCCTTGGCATATGTATCATGACTACTCAAATTAAAACATTTCAATAATAATTTGTATTTGTACAACAAATAGGAATAAGATTCCAGACTGCAAATCACATTTCCTTCTCCTACCTGCCTGACACTGTCTTTTATTGAAAACTACAGTTCAAGATTTGAGCATCAATATAAAACTGTTACAACCTCAATCATTTAATCCATAAACTATAAACTAGTGCACATCTCCAAAACAGTCTCTTTCAAGAAACCGTACACCATTCAAAAAATTAAACTATTTTCGATCGGCAAAGATGTTGATCAAGCATTTACTTAAAAAGCTCGAAATCTTTGGTCTATTGCAATGACGTTAGTACCCATCTGGTAAAGATTTTCTCTATTATGCTTCATTGCTTTTCTTTCCCGTCTTGTTCTGGGTAAGATGCAAATTCCGGTTAAGAGGTGGAGGTGCACTTGTCTTCTTGTCAAATCCCCTCAGACAAATAAACCCTGGAAAATTTTTGACACATAAAATAATGTGAGCTATTTTGTTAGTGATAGTATGAAAGACATTGGAACCACAACGAAAACTATCGGAAATATGTTTCCTTTTGCAGTATTAATTTCATTATATTGGATCCCGTCAAATAAACTCTGAACTTCTAAACCATTATATAACTAAATGTGCTTCAACGCCAGATTAACTCCAGTAATTATGTGGAACTAAATCTTCAACAGTAATCCTAGACAGTATTAATGTATTATACAGTGCTTAAAAGAAGACAAAAAACAAGAGCTATGCAATCTATTGGACATGAAGTGGCATATTATTTAAATGTATGAACATCATAAAAGTGGTAGAAACACACTGGCTGTACTGAAAGACCTTGCTTCTATCAAAAGTAGTAAATGGAAAAATCTCTTTCGTTTTGCATTTCAAACAGCCGATTAAAGCCCGGAAATCATACTCATCCTCGGTATGCTATATATGGAGTATTTGTTATCTTTATATACTCCTGACTAGATGCTATTTATTTTCTTGTATACTGATACGTGCTTTTCTAGAATCAGTATTCCATGTTTATTTTTTATTTAAGAATTCAAATTAGTTTCTGATTGAGTGAAATTGCATAATCTAAATTTTACATGATTTATTTTTCGTCATCCCTGAGACAGTAGAACATTCATTGTAAGACATCAATTAAAGGTGGAATTTTCAATTGTAACTATTAGATATTTACCTCTGAAGATGGATGTTGCAGAGGTCCCAAATAACACTGTGCGTGTTTCCAAACTCCACAGCCATTCCCTCGGAACATTAATTGGGTTGAGGCTCGATTCATGATTAGTGAATACCTGGAATGTTGACCTATTAGCACTTTGAACTAATAGCTAGTTTGATGCCTGTTTCTTGACAAAAATGGGGGTCTAACTATGTTTTTGTTTCATATTCTAAAAAAACTAATATCAGTTAGCGGGAAATATTTTATTCTGTAAACTAACATATTGTCTAAATCAATCTTGTACATCAATCTACAAAAAGAAGTACACTATACAGCACACTTCCTATACCAGTGTATCCTAGTCATGAAGACAAACTTCTTATTGGAATTATAAAAGAAATAGTATCCATGTAACATCTCGAAAATATGCTTCGACAATAGATATATATACTCCAAAAGTTTACCTCAAAAAGTATCTTATATAATAATTCAAAACAAAATTTTCTACAGTGCATTTGAAAATGAAAGACACAAAAGACTACAGCAGTTTTCCATCTATCAATCTTGGTAATAAAGGGACAAACTATTTGATTATATTACGACAATAAAAGTGATAAAAAGTAAAAACACACTAAAGATACTCAAAGAACTCTGTCTACCAAATGTTTAAATGGAAATTCCCTCTTTTTGACTGCATTTTAGACAACAGGTTAATAAAAGGCCTTGAATCATACTTGTAATTGAAGTTATTAAGTTTTTTAAAATTATATACTCCTGACTATGGTTGTCATATGTTCTCGTACACCGAGTTGCTATTCATATGACCTATTCCCAAGTCTGATAGACTCCAAATTCCCAAGCCCATAGAACCACAAATCCTTTATCCATGTTTAATTTTTATTGTAAATCTTAACTGAGAGGAGATCGCATAATCAAATTTTAAACAAAAAAAATCATTACAAGAGTAATATATCCACAATAAATAACTAAAAGTTTAAAATGCGTTACCTCTCTAGGAGCTGTTTTGGATTTCCTTTGTTGTTGTTGTTGTTGTTGTTGTTGTTGTTGTCTTCCCTGAGATAGTAGAAAATTCATTGTAAGACATTATATAATAGGTGTATTTTGAAATATAACTAGTGAAGACTAATTATCCACCTCTAAATATTGATGTGTTGCAGAGGTCCCAAATAACATTATAGGTGTTTCCAAACTCCAGAGCCATTCTCATTACCCTGTCATGTTTGACATTTTACCAATTTTTAATTAGTTGTATTTCTCACTTTTTGTCACCAATATAATGTAACAAAATAGAAGAGGGTTATTGAGACTAAGGGGTGGCTACTGACCGTATCTCTAGACCGTTAGTTGAGCCTCGTCCACCCGTTCTCATGCCATGTCTTCCCTCTTCCGCCTCAATCTGCTTTCGGGGAATATTTTGACAATTATGAACCCCTTTGATTTGTGAAGAAAGGGGTTCTTAGTTCAAGCCTATGTTCATCTTCTTGCCGTGATTATACCCTTATGGTTATTTTTGGAAGTAGGTTTTGGGTAGGATTTTGGGAACCCGGATGCCAAGCATGGATGGTGATATAAACATGTAATCCTCCTTTCGAATATATTATTTACAGCAGAGACAAGCTCTATGCTATAGACCGATCGGGTGCAATAAACCATTGTGATGTAAGAAGATGTGAGCCGACACTAGTGCCCATAGGAAGAAAACCAACAAACGGATATTGCAATACGTACGAGTTTTATCTAGCAGAGTGTGCAAATAAATCTTACGGTTTCCCAGGAAAGGACTCGTTATTATAGCCCGGTTGATATCGAAATTCGATTATACAACAACTAGGTTTCAGGCTTACGAGGTGGATTTTACTACGGGAGAATGGGAAATTATTAATGATTTGGGAGGTAGAGTTGCATTTGTCGGACACAACGAGACTGTTTCCATCGAGCCATTGAAAAATCCGCATGGCATTATCAAGGGTGATCATATATATTACGTTGATCATTGCCTAGAATCATCCGTGTCCGAGTAATCGGTATTGATATGGGAATGTACAATTTGAAAAATCGAACCCAACAACCCTACAATGTCATAAAGTCGACCAGTGCTTTAGTTTCCGTATGGATTTCCATAAGTTATTGTTGAGAGATATTATGGGATTAAACTTTATGATTTAGTATTATATTATGCTTTACATTTATTTTATTTTGATTTGGAATCAAAATATTTGATATTGATTACTTGGTATCTCATTGTAACTATAAATAGAGGAGTATAACACTCCTCAACAATTATCAATTAGAATTATAATTTCCTTTTTTATTTTTTCTCATGGTGCCAGGGCTTACCGTTCCTAGGGTTTAAATCGAACTCTGGTAAAATACCTTATATATCTACCTTTGTTTTTCTTCCCTATTACTTTTCTTTATGATAAAAAAAAAAAAAAAAACTTATCCCGGCCTCAAATTGCTATTATTTTTTTTCTATTTTCTTCTAGCTTCTTAACCTTCCTTCTTTTGCTATGTAAAGTATTGTTCCCATTTGTTGCCCCTTGATAATATGGTTTTTCTTGTGAATTGGTTAATTTCCGTTCCATTTGTTGCTTCATGATTGATGTTGAATCTTTTGTCTCAGGATTTAATACCTTTCGTTTTGGTTGGTTAAGATGTGTATTGAGTTTTTCTGTAGCATGTGTAAATCAAGTTGCAAGATGAACATATTTCCATCTTGAGGGGTGTTGTTGAGAGATATTATGGGATTAAGATTTATGATTTAGTATTATATTATGGTTTACATTGATTATATTTTAGTTGATTTTGATTTAAAATCAAAATATTTGATATTGATTATATGGCATCTCATTGTAACTATAAATAGAGAGTATAACTCCTCAACAATTAACAATCAGAATTATAATTTTTTTTTAATTCTTTCACATTCTAGAAACTCGTTCATTCGCCACTAAATCCGTCCATTTCACAACGGAATGATTGAGTTGACTTGCCGTGTAAGAAAAATTCCAGTGCATTAGATATAGAGTATTAAACTTATTTTAAAGAAACATGGGCTACCAGATTCATTTGACTCTTAACTAAAAACTCAAGATCATGATTGTATATGTATAAATTGACCTTTATTAATTGTATATGTATAGAGTAGTTATAAAGCAGAAATGAAACTATACCTCATCATAATTTGAACAAATGCAGCTCTTTGGTGTCGTTTGAAGCCCAGGACTTGAAGAGATTTCCCTTCACCTTCCATCAGGGGAATTGGTTCACTATTTTCCCCTTCAATGGTAAATTATTAAAAAAAAAATATGTTTGTGTAAAAGTGTTACTCTACATCTTTAATTAAGAGATAAAGATTATGTAAAAAATTTCATACATATTAACCAATGCATGGGAGCACTTGTTAACTTTTTCCTAACGGTTTTGCTAGCAAGTGCCCCCGGCGCATCGTTAAAGCATTGAATACATTTTCATAATCGTGTTGCATTTAATACGAATATTAGTTGCATCCATACCATAGTATTATAAGCTTACCATTTTTATGTATTTACTTAAGGAAATACTATCAATGTATTACTATAATAAACGAATCTCGTAATTATTAACCAATGCATGTGGGCACTTGTTAGATTTTCCCCTGTTTTTCTAATGAGTACCTTCAGTGAATTGTTTAACCATTAAATACATTTCTATAACCGAGTTAAATTTAATACGGATATTAGTTTCATCTCTATCATAACATTATAAGATTACCATTTCTATGTATTTGATTTACTTAATTAAGTAAATACTATCAATGTGTTACTATCATAAACAAATTTAAATAAATTTGGTACATTATTAACAAATGCATGGGGGCAATTGTTAGCTTTTCCCTAGAACTTATATCTAAGTTCGGATTCGTGTATCCTACATGTATAAGTGTAGAAACTTATCCATTTTCCACTAAAAGCCTATTAGTAAGAAATGAGAGAAGATTATTTTAAGACTCGACTTTTATATGCTCAAGTGGCAGCAACCTCCTCACTTTCGATACTTGATGAAATTTTAATTTTTTCCGTGTTCTTTTAATTCATAGGGTTAAATTCTGTATATTGTAATAGACTCACCAGATTGATTATTTTAGTAGTTCTTTTGGTTAGTGTTATTAGAAATCTCTGAACAACAATAGAACAAGATCCTTGGTAGTTGTTTTTTGCACAATGGGTGTTATTGAGACTTATTTGTAGAGAGCCTAGCTCTCGCATTTGATTATGAACTGATTTTTGTTGATTTTAGGGTGGAACTACTTCTATCAAAAAACAAAATGGTTCTTTTTTGGACTATTTTAATTTTCTTGAAATATACCATATACTATCATTTTAACGTTATCATTTACTTACAAAATTTGAATTTAAACATGTTATTTACATTTTTTCCATGACAAACTGCATTCATATATATGGACGAAGGATATCTCAGGCTAAATGATGAAAATCATATTGCGTGACTTATATGAATATCGTTAGATCTCTCAAAGTCATTAAGTAATTGCGCCAGAGATGGGTCACCGACTTTTACGGCGAGAAAGTTATGCCTAAGACTTTGATCATGGCCCTATCAATCTAAGGGTTGTCTAATTATTTTTCAGTGATTGTTGATGATGGAAGCTGCCGTAATATTTTGATGGTAATTAATTACAGTAGCTTCCATCAAACTGTTTTTTATAATTTTAGATCGAGTACAAAATAAACAACAAACTTTTCACGAGTAAAATGCATTAAGAAAGAAGCCACTCGCAATTCATATAAAGTTGGTTTACAAGTCCAATAACGACATAAAAGTAAATTCAGCAATAATATATAGGAGAATACAAGTTAATTTGAACATTCATGTCACATAGAGAAGTAGAAATACCTGGATTTTTTTCTGAAATGAAATGAACATCGATCAATATATATCCCCTATCAACCGCCTTTTCGCCCATTCCCAGAACAATTTTATATTTAAATTTTAAGTATCCTGCTAATCACAAAGAAATGTGCATTATGTTTACTGTACATGCACGATCTGTAACGATCTATAATTTTTCAAGTTATGCAGGATCAGCTAGTAGGCAAATAAAAAATTGTAGGTTTAATTAGTATTACAAGCTCCATATGCATGTCTATAGTATAGTGATAATAATCTATATATTATTCTCTTTTAGATTTTTGTGCGGATTAGATCTGGATATATAGTTCATATATGGTCATAGATTTAAATATATCTAATAACAATTCATCAGAAAATTAAATGATTCTTTTCTAGGGTTCAGATCATATTTCTTAGATGAAAGACACACTGAAAGCTAAAATGATTACCAATTTAAAAATATTCAGTGTACAAATGATAAAAAATCGGTCATGGCCATCGTGCGGGTAGTAATTATGATAAAAAAAAATAAAAAAAATTGATCAGTGTGTATGCATATATCATAAACAATCAGTCATCTATTGCTAAAAATAAAAAGATAAGAAAAAACATTATGAAAAGGCAACAAAAAAAATCATAGATTTCATGTTTTGATTTTTGAGGTTGAACATATACCATGATTATGGCCAAAAGCATAAGTAGATACACCAATCTGAGTCACTGGCCGCATTTTTATTTATTTTTTTTTGAAGAGAAAGATATGGATAGAGAGAGAAAGAGAAAGGATGGGTGATATTAGGGTAAATAATTTGATTAGTAGGTTTGGTGATTTTAAAGTGGATTTTCAATTGAGTTAAATAGAAAAGAAACTAATATGATTTTCTTACTGTGTAAGTATTATTTGGTTGCCTCTCAAGCCACGCCGCCAGGTAATGAACCTAGCAAAATTAAAGTGCCTTTCTTAATTAGGGTTTCTTTGACAATAGAATTAACTAGATCATTAAAACTTTAAATTTGTAAAATAAAAATATATTATACAAAATAATTATAGAGTTTCTTTGCGGGTATAAATCAAATTTCAAGCCTCTAGGGGTGCGGTCCAATAGAGGCATGAAAAAAAAAAATACCGTCGAATTTATTAAGAATTATTTTTGTTTATACGGTTAACAACGATGCCGTTTTATATGCAAAGATCATTTCTATTAATTACCACCCATATAGCTACAATATATAAGGTGTTACTTTATCATGTTATAATTTAGTCTTTTGGTATAGCCATTTCATGGTTTGTAATATTAATTCAGGTCCGATCTCACTTAGAGTTAATTAGCAGCATGTGCTAAACTAGTTTTCTACCTTCCAAAAATTAAAATATATTTTTTATTGTCTGCCTTCCAAAAATTAAATATTTTGTTAAGTTATCAATCCTATTTTATTATTTTTTTCGTTTTTTGTTGTGACACGGAAAAAAAAACATGGAACGACGAACTTGTCATTGAAATGATCGATCCATGAAGCCATATTGGGTTGTAAACCTAGCACAGTGAAAACTGGCCATTAAGAGCACTTTCCGAATGAATGTGATGAACCTTTCGCATAATGCACCTACGGTCTTTCCAATTGGGATAAACTTGGGATAAACATTTGTCGATCCATGAGCTTTGAAAATCAGTGCTTGTTTAACCCAACTTTGATATCACATCGCCATATTTTGTATACCCTACTACTCGGTGGACGATTATGTTCTTTCTTTTCACCAACATTATGAAAAAAGTAAGTCGTATTTTGATTTCCCTCTTCAAGCCATTGAGTGCCGATCATTTGTCTATTTTTGCTCTCAGTTACATTCATGTAAGATTCGACTTAGTAATGTTCACATTAGCATTTGTGTCACTGATAGCTGAAAGACTTGGCACTCTTCAAGGTTTTAGAGGTCGCACCAACTCGGCTTTTAATTTTTGACATTCTCTATAAGCTAAAAAAATTAAGTACTTCTTCCACAACGTAGAGCTTTATGTAAACAACAAATAATTTCATCTTTCAGAAAGAAGTAGCACAAACCTTATATATATAGGGTTAATTCATCAAAAAAGGCCAATGGTTGAAAATTTCAAACAGAATCGGATTGCTTGAGAAAATTACTACCTTTTTCGATGGTTTAGAATTTCAAAATCGAGGTCTAATTAGGTGTTGAGGAAAGGCGACTTCGCCTTTTCTTGCCAAATACTAATTAATTGCAAAACTCATAGCAAATAAAATTGTATTACTTATTTGGTATATGGTATAGTTTAGGTTGTAAAACATTGATATTGAATATAAGACTCTCGAAAATGTGAATTTCATGAGATATTTACCCTTTAATGTATATGCTAGTCGCTGGTGTAAGCTTAAGTCGTGTATATATATAGGAAACAAGATCGGCTTGCAGATGCTATGGCTAAAGGAGTGAGTTTAAGGAGTGAATAGGAGTAATATATGTTTGGTATTCTTATCTTTCATATCTCAAAATCATTAATTGTTTGGCTATGATCAGTTATGTAAGAGTTTTCGAAGTCAGTATGATTAATGGCGGAAAAACAATTTTCAACGAGAGTAAAAGTTTTCCTTTTAGTTCCCCAGTTTCCCGACAAAATTTTAGAATTCATATTAATTTAATAAACAAAATTAGTATAAAAATAAATAAATAAAGAAATAAGAATACCTTCATATATAGGTTTGCCAAAAGGAACATATTGGGAAATATAATTCTTTTGGTTTACAAAATTGAGGTAATAGCTAGCAACGAAAATTATATATTAATTGATGTAATGTAAATTCACAGTTTAATATTAAACTGTCAATTTATATTAATGTAAAGACACAAGCTAACAGATTTCATTTGATTTCGTTCCATATATAAATAAACGTTTCCGGTGCAAGCTAGTGTAGAACCACGAGAAATTATTACTACAGAAAGATTATTATTAAATGCATGTTACATATAGAAAATATAGTCTTTTAAATAAGTTATATTCATAAATATAATATAAGATAAATGTACAACGTTAATATAAACAAACACCTAAAATATACAAAATTTTAGTCTTAAGATTATGAGAAAATAAATACATGTATGTAAGAATGTATAATAATAACCATGCAAATGGATATGAATCTTTCTTCTTTGAATCACGCAAATACAGGAGGAGAATGAGATAACCCGAATGATAATAGTATATAAATAAAATATTTCATGCCAAAAGTTTGAACCATCCATGCCAATATTAATTTTGAGTCGCAAGATGTGTCTTGTACAAGCTATTACGTATGTACGAGTTAAACGATGTAGTAGTAACTAAAACATTAAGTAATCGATAAAAAATAACTTAATATAAGTATTTTACATCATATTAAACTTAATGTGTGTATATATGTGTGTGTGTGTATATATATATATTGGAATGAAATGTCAAGATATTACTATAAGGTGGTGAATTTATAACTAACGAGACTTTAAAAATTTACGAAATACGATGATAAACAGTTTATTCTTATTTATAACTGTCTCCAGTTATTATCGTTATAGATAAGTTTTAGTGTAGTTAGTACTACTCTTTATATCATTAGTTATTATCTATTTCAATAACGTTATAACTACATTAGCATTTAATGACTTTTTGACCATTTACTCATGTGCGGAGTATATAAGTTAGCATTTGCCTTATTAAGTATATAGTATTACTTACCATGTATCGACATTATAAATGTTCTAATTTGCACCGTTAGCAAAAAAAAAAAGCAAAACAGTATAATATAAACTTGTCCACCAATTTAAGAAAGAAAGAAAAAGAAATAATTAATTAATGCCCAATTAATTAATTGTAAGTGCCGGGTATTGTAATAATATCTTTTTGACAAATAATCTAAATTCAAAGAATGGGACCGACAATGGACCATATGAAATGCCCCAATTTCAAAACTCGGAATATTTATGTTGAGATTATCTAGAAATTAATTTATTTATTTATTACGGTTGGGATAATATTTGGAGCACAATCTAATTCTTTTCTAAATTTGTCAAAATCTTTCCAAAAATCCCTTATTTCTCTTCAGTAAACTTGCACTCTATAAAGTGTACCAAATTTCTCTTAAAATAAATCTACTCTTCGCTTCGATTACAATTCTACTTAACAATACTTACCTGTGAATATCTGAAACCAAACAATCACGAAATTCTTGCAATGCCGAAAGATACAGTTAATATTCCAAACTCTTCCCATAAATCCACTAGAATGCACCCGTATGCTACTATATCTGACAATATTACTGCGAGTTTCACCTGAACCCAAAGTAGAAAGCGAATGGCAAGAATATGAATGCCCTATTTGCTTTGAGCCACCACATAACGCCATCCTATTAAAATGCACTTCGCACGAAAAAGGTTGCCGTCCCTACATGTGCCACACGAGTCCTCCTTTGTCAAACTGTTTTGGCCAGTTTAAGAAATTATGTTTATCGGCAGAAAGGCTTTCTTGTCCATTGTGTCGTGGTCTAATCAGTGAAGATGAAGGAGTACTCAAAAGCGAGGCGTGCATCTACATGAACTCGAGGCCCAGAATTTGTTCGCAAGAAAATTGCGATTTTATAGGGACCTATGAGGAGCTGAAGAGGCATGTGAATGTAGATCATAAGCCTGAGAATTCGAGAAAACCATTCATACGTAGGGTTATTAGTGCTCGTGAATTCTTCCGAAGGCGCCGTGCTAATAATAATAGAGGGGGTCTTTCTAATTAAGTGGTTTCAAGTTCTTTTATTTAAACTATTGCAATATTTCTCTTTTTGTTGGTGTAGAAACTTTCAGATTATTAATTATGTTCAAAATTGTTCTCTTCTCTAAGGATATTTGTCAGCTTGTTATACACTTGTTCTTATTAATTTCCTGTTAATCTCATTCAGATACTATAATTTGTGAAAATTATAAAATTTTACATCATGATTTGCTGACTTAAAATAGGAATTAGACTTGATCTGTGTTGAGTTGTGTTCATCAGTCAAACTAAAAGCCAAGGCTTGAAAATGTAGATTTGAGCTTACACCCAATATAGCCGATATAAACCAAACTTAAGGCTCATATTTTCTTCAGAATCTTTTCAGTTAAACACCCTTTACAGATTATTTACAGTACGGTCCGTACGGTAATTAATTAATTGATCATAATCTTGTTATAAAATAGTTCGTAGACCAGTCTTCTTCGTCTCAGGCAAAGTTTCTCTATCAGGACGTCAAAACTAATATTGAAGATTCTTTTTAACTGACAAACAATCTTCAAATCTATTCACTCCGCGACTCGAAATTTTCATTAATAGGAGGTCCTCAATTATTTACTTATATTTTTTACCAAAACAATGTGTACAAAGAATTTAAACGTAATTATTAAAGAACTAGGAAAATAGAAGGATTTGGTACACAGACACAAGAAAGCGATAACTTAAGAAATAAAATTAGTACTTAACTTTAGTGTCAACAACAAATTGCATAAACTTAGTAAACAGAAAAAAAATTAAAAATTATAAGAAGAGTGACGATAAAGGAAAAGACTAATTAACGACACGTGTTTTTTGCTTTGACTCGATCCCAAAAAAGTCATGTCAGCAGAATACCCGAAACTTTCTGGACGGGATCGATTATGGACGGAATTGGTTTGGCCCGTGTAAAATCGGATGTCGGGTAATATTGGGTTATTCCCCCTCATCCATACTTTAAGAGTACAGTTAATGGATTTTGTTATGTTTATTTTGTTTATGGATTTTGAGATGTTTTAGCGTTTCTATTGATATTAATCTCTTTTATGGGAAATTTGATATGTTTATTATAGACCCTGACACCCTGCCTTTCCTCTCTTATGACAAAAGAAAAATTTAAGTACTGTCTTACGGTCTTAAATTGAATCATCGATCTTGTAATTTTGCTATTAAAAAAAAGTTAATACAATAACTCTATTTGCATATTTTTTACACTAAGACTGTTGAGTTTGTGCCACAACAAACTATAAAAAAAAAAAGTAAAACAAGACATCTAAAAAAGCGCCTTCAAGTAACAAAGCGCCTAGCAATTGCATGAAAATATATCTACACGACTAAACAAATAATTAAAGAAATATAATTAATTAGTTCTAATCGGAGTGTTCTGCCAGGATTAAACAAATATTTTTCCTATTGCTAATCAAATCCATTGACAAAAAGAATGAACTTTAAGTAATTGGAGTTTGGTTCGGCTCCTTATCCAAGTATATATGATACAGACTGTTAGGACCATATTTCTGTTCTAGTGAACTCTTTGTTGTCAATTGGTTTTAGCAAAATAATCTAAGTTAAATAATTATTATGTAATAATTATGTTTTAGATATGCAGTATATATTCTCATATAAGCACGAAATCAGTTTTATATATTGGAAAATATTTATGTGATAAAGAATGAAATGTTATATGGAGAATTATATGCAGATTAGTTTAAAAGATATTATCTTGTTCCTTTTTATTGTGCTAACAAGTTCTTATATTATTATGCAAGTCTTTATCATGTTTACGTCTACTTTGATATAAAGATATTTATGATTCAAATAGACTGGATTTATATTGGATTTATATATAGAGTTATTTGATTGTATATAAAAAAGATTTTATCTTGAAAATATATTGTTTTATATGTTTCTTTCAAAAGAAATAATAACTCTTATATTCAAACAAGTTTATCTCGAATTGACCTATAAAGATTGTGTTCAAATCTGGAGCAATAAAGATTTCGTATGACAAGAAGATTTGTATCAATAGAGATACAAGAATAAATCAAGAAGATTCTGAAGATAAAAATTATATGAAGAAAATATTTGAAGATTTATTTTTCTTGTATAAATAGATGATAGATTTGCTTGTAAATTGTGTGTGTTCTAAATTATAAAGAATTATGATTAGAGAGACACACGAATGAACTTTTAAAAATAAAAAACAATAGTAGGGTGTCATTAATCTTTTGAATGATAGTTATAAGTTAGCAGCAATATAGAGATAGGCAGAAAAACTTAGAGCGAGTCTGAGAGTTTTTTAATAAGACAAAAATCATATATTGTAAGCTTTTATAATATCATTAATCTGAGTGAGTGCCCCGGAGAGCTAGCCTAGTTGGGTGAACTCCGTTATTAAATGTGCATGATTTAATTCAAGTACATCTCACTTTACAAGTTCTGTCCATCATTATATTTATGCTCCAAACTCAGTTGCAACTGTACTTAAAGTATAAGAATATTGGAATTTCACAGACCAGCATACTGTATAGTTCACAAAATATTTATATTTAGAATTAGAAATTTGACTTCAAAATTCAAATAAATTGGGAGTCAAACAACTAAACTACACTGAAATTCCGAACTAAAAAATAGTCTTTTAGTAAAGAAAAAAACTATAATAATCAAGAAACATACCAAGAATTTCCACAGGCAAACTAAAGAAATAGTAGCTAAATCGAACCATGAATGATACAACAATATGTAATTAACTCGGGATAAAACAACGATTAAATTTTGGAAATTTATTTGAAGTACAGACCAAACAATTTAATTACATTAACGCTCAACTACGGAAATTTATTAGGGGAAATGATTATTAACTACACTTTTAAGAACTTAATTACGAAAAAAACAACATCCAATTCTTATTAAAGATTCAACACGAACAAACATTAATTATCCCCATAATACCCTTATCTTTGTTGACATGATTTGTTCAAAATTAAATGGGTCATAAATACTTATTCCCTCTTTCTCTCCTCATATTTTGCACATAATTTTTTTTTTTTTGGAATATTAGAATATTATATAAACTAACAGAAATAGCCTTACTCGTACAAGATGCTAGCTAAGGATGGAGCAACGTTAACAGCAACATTACAACAAGGAAAAAAACCAAATATAGTAAAGAAAAATAGATACAACACAATCTAAATTTACTAGTACACCAAATGAATCTCAGAAAAGAGCTAATCAAGTCTCTAATCTTGAAAATAAATGCCAACAAACAGATCTTAATTCACTTGATCTTAACAATGATAATGAGATTACTGTCTATTCTTCTGTTTGAACAACCAACCTTCGGCTTTACTGACGAGTAAATACTCAGACAAGTCCACCCTTCTAGCATACCTGCCAAGTTAGCCTCAACAAGAATAAACTTGTCAGTAATACCCATAAGGCAACTAAATTTGATAAGGTATGTTGAGTAGATTTGCCACCCATTTCTCACTAGTTTCAGAACATCAAAAATTTAATATAAAAGTCAATTTGAAAAATGATAGAGCCAATATCAGTGCTAGCCTTACTATGCTTCCTATCATTTCTTTCTTTCCAGAGGAAGTAGAGATTGAGTAAGACGTTTAGTTTACCAATTGTGGCATCCGGCACGTAAACTTATTCCGTTTGAACATTTTAGAGGACCAAACAATCTAATCATCCCACGTATTACAAAAACAAGAGAAAACAGCTTTATAGAGCAAGTTATGAATAACCCTAGTAGAGTAAACACAATTGAAGAATAAGTGGTCTAGGTCCTCCAAATGGTAATGACATAAATATACAATAAGTAGTGACATTAGGGTATCACAGACTAATTTTGTCATTAGTAAAAAAATCTTTTCCACACAGTTTTATACACCAAAATACCGGTTCTTAAATCTCTCTCTTAAATTATCTTTAACTTTTCTCTTTCTCACTAAATTTCTTAACTTTCAAATTCAAAGATAATTGAAGAGAGAGATTTAAAGAAGGTATTTTGGTGTATAAAAATCATTTGTGTTTTTCAATATTAATACAATAGCATATCTAAACAAAAATTCCCCCAATTTATTAACTTGCATAAGAAGAAGAAAAAAATTATTTTTTACATGAAATAAGAACATAAAATGCTAGTAAAAACACCTACGTACACTATCAAAGACCAACTAACTACCTCTCAACTCAAAATAACTAACTACAACTTAAATAAGAAAAGACCTACTACTAAAGGAACGGCAACACTACACTATAAAAAACTTTAACTTTAGGGACAATTTCTTTAGATACAGTCAAATTTGTCTCTAAAAAATATCTTTTGGGACAGAAATAATATTTTAATCACAAAAATAAAAAAAAAAATCTCCAAATCTAACTTTTTTAGGAACAAAAATTGGAAAAAAAAATCTCCAAAAGACAACCTCATACGAACATAAGGAGACAATTCAAATATGTTTTCAAATATTTTTTGAAACGAAATTAAACTATCTCCTTATGTAAGTATGGTATTGTCTTTCGAGAGAATTTTTTTTTAAATTTTGTCCCTAAAGTTATATTTGGGGACAACAAAAATTATAGTTGTGCCTAAAAAAATATTTCGTCACTTAAAAGTACTATTTAGAGAGAAATTCGGACGTAATTATTAAATCTCATGGGAAAAAAAAAGAGATTAAAAAGTCGCAGACCAAGTTGAAATGTTAAAGATCCGATTATTTTGGATTTATTTTTGGGGTTTTCAAGAGTATATTTACAAATATATCTGATCTATCTGATGTATAGCTTGTTGTGATAATAGAGAAAAGAGAGATTAAAAAGTCCAAAACAGATTAAAGTTTTAATTATTTTTTTAGACTAACTTAATAAAGTGTGAGTGTGGACATTGACTTACAACAATGACCAAAAAATTGAAATTTATTTGAAGCAGAGACCAAACGATTTAATTACAGTAACGCTCAACAACGGAAATTTATTAAGTTGCTTAAGAAAAGAAATCTGTAATATTCAAGCAATCACAAATTAAAATCTCCGCATAAAAAGGAAAGAACGTTAAATACGCACGTACAGGACCAGCTAACTTGCCTATGAACTTTCTAAAAATAACCAAAGTAAACCTAAAACAGCAAAAGACCTACTACTAAAGGAAAGGCAACACTAAAAACCCCATTCCCAAATTTACTAGAACAACTTCCGCTATATATTTCAAATAACCAAATTAAGCCCTAGCATGCATGCATGAAAATATCTACACAACGATATAAAGAAGGTAGCGTCTTTATACAGTCAGCAAAATCTGAATCCAGTCTGAGACTCGTAGTTTGAAAAACAAAGTCGTAATTCTGAAGTTAAACTCGTAGTTCTAAAATCAAAGTCGTACTTCTGAAGTACGAGCCTTGACTTTTCTAAAAAAGTTGACTTTTCTGGGTTAACTATTTAAATTATGATTATGTAAAGTTATGATTAGTGTTGTTGCTGTAGTTACGATATTTTTAATATTTTATTACTCATTTTGCTAGTTGTCGCATTTGCTAGAAGAATAAAAAAGAATATATTAAATATTTGGTTGCTTAATGCGGTATTCATATTGACTATTTGATAACATGAAAACAATTTATCAATAAGTCGAAAGTTTCTGCGACCGATCACAAATAACCTGTGCTTATTTTTCAAATCGTACAACCAAATAAAACTAAGTAGATCTTTCGTAGTTTCCAACATTATATGACTTGCACCACTTGGTAATTTTTTGACGGTAATTTAAAATACATATATTTCATTTTAACTGAAATAATTTCAATATCGATAGTTATACTCTATCCAACTTGAAAATATTGTCCAAAGAGCCAGATTTTAAAAAATCCAGGTTCTCAGATCAAAATTTCAAAACAGTGAAATGTGCTCTCTCAAACAAATTTGTGAAGATACAACTATTTTTTTAAAATTTATATCATCGAGTCTGCTCAATAGAGAAAACATTCATATGTAACAAAGTAGCACATAATATCATATATAATTTCAGCAACAATTTAGACATATGAAATAATTTCAATGTCTATGTAACTGAAGTAATTTTAGCACATAATATCACAATTTAAATAGTCGATGCCGTTGGCCAGATGTGTTTGTTCGAAGGTATTTGGTAGAGTTTAATTAATGATGGTTGAGGGATAGTTTTTTTTTGAGAGGTACTAATCTTAAATAAGTTTGTTGGAAATATTTCTTGTTTGGGAAGATTCAAAAAGTCTCTGTCTTGAAAATTTGGTCCTAGAAATTTGATACTCTTTCAAATAGATTTTCTCATGGAGTAGGTAAATTAAAAAGGGAGTACACTATATGATAATGTGAGGACATAATTTCTGCAATTATCTTGTCGACCAATTTTCAAAGAGAAAAAAGAAAAATAATTAATTAAGATACCTAATCAAAGATGAATTAAATACGGGTAATAAATTTTTTTTTTCGGACAATGAATTTAAATCCAAAGAATATAGTGGACCCAAAATAGACGCCCCAATCACAAAACTTCAAATATTTATGTCGAGTTTATCTAAAAATTAATTAGTGCAACTATGTTCTCTTAATTCATTTATTACAATTTACAGTTGGGATCATTATTCTTGGAGCACAAGTTTCTTCCTAGATTAATTGGTCAAAGTCTTCCAAGAGTCTTGGTATACGACTAATGTTTCCCAAGTATTTTTAGGTAAAAATACTCCATATAGAAATAAACTTTTTATAAGAATAAAAATTCATGATCGCGACTTGAGACTTGTTATAAATGGGAATATACTCCATATTTTAATAAGTTAATACTTTTTTCGAGTCTCGCCTTAATAAAAATTTACTATCTTTTAGTATTATTCATTGTTTTCTATATACATTTATTGGCTTGGCAAAGAGGGAGGAACTAGTAACTTGCATCATATTGAGAAAGAATCGAACTTTTACCATTTTCGTTATGTATTTTTATTTTTATTTAATCTATTTTAGACCTTCATCGTCCTATAGCTACGAAAAATCGAACTTTTACCATTTTCGTTATGTATTTTTATTTTTATTTAATCTATTTTAGACCTTCATCGTCCTATAGCTACGAAAGAAAAACAGTTTTAGTTTCGCCACTGCTTGGCCGGTTATGTTATGACTAGGGTTTTTGTGGGTTTTTCATGAAATTGTTTTTACTTGTGTATTTACTTTTCTTTTCCCTACTCCAACTTTTATTATTCATTGTTTCTAAATAAATTTACTTTCTTTTCACTACTACAAATTTATTCGTTGAAAGGGAGGGAGGAAGTAGTAACATGCCTCGTATTGATAAAAAAACGATCTTTAACCATTTTCATTATGTATTTTGATTTTCTTTATTCGATTTTAGACTTTCAGCGCCCTTATAATTACGAAGAAAAAAAAGAGTTTTAGTTTTAGTTTCGCTGCTGCTTGGCGGGTTATGTTATGAATGGAGTTTTTGTGGGTTTTGCAAAAACTTGTCTTTACTTGTGATTTTTTTTTTTCCCTCTTGAGTAAAATTATTTCATATAAATGAATAAAGCTTGTATCTTTTAGCCTCGACGAACACCCTAGTGATTTTTGAAATAAATTTAGGGTGTTTATTTTCTCAGCCAAGTATCACCTTACATTATGCAGTGTTTGGGAACAAAGTGCTTCTGTAAAAAGTTTGTTATGTAGAACTGTTGTATTTTTTGAGGCTCGACAAACAGCCTAGTAGACTAAGAATATTTTATGGGTTGAATGTTTTTAAGAGTTAATTACGAGTACCTTTTATCGCAATGTGAGGTGTTTCCACACTGCAGGAAAAGTAGAAAATCGATACTTGAAATGTATTTTTATTTATTTACTTTCTCACTCGCTTATCAACTTATATTATGTAGCGTTTGGGAACAAGTTGCTTCTTAAAAGAAAAATGCATTATGCAAAGGTTTGAAAAAAACTGCTTTCTGTAGAAGTTTTTAAAATATGATTAATCGGAAAACACATCATGGGAAAAGTAATGTCGTGTATAAGTGTTTTTAGTGTACATAGGTTTTCTGTGGTGTTATAGACGTTAACAGAATATTAATTTCAATAAAACACCATCGTGTTCGTCACTTTTTAAAATGGACCACTAATAAAGTCCCTTCTTTCAAATAGCTCAACCAAAAATCCCTACCAAACATAAAGAGCGTCTGTTGAATGACTTTAGACTCGAAAAAGCAATATTGAGTATTGAGTCTATTGACTATGCCACCAAACAACCCCCTAATGTTTTCGTTGGTCTTGTAGTAATGTTAAATTAATTTAGGATACATTCTTGAATTTTTATGCTGAATGTTTGATTGCTTCATTTGTCACACCGTTGTATTGTACATTTTTCTTAATGGAATTAAAGGTTACGATTACAAATTTTCTTGTTAAGTTTTTTGAAGAAGGAAAATTTCTGTTATATTGATCAATGTGAAAGAAATTTAAAAGAAATTACTTATAGAATAAGTTTTTTTGAAATATTTTCAGCTTTCATTCTCGAGGCTGCATAATTTGTTGAACAAAGGCTTTTGATTGTAAATAAGGTTTCCAGGTTGGTTGCATTGAGAATATGTTTTCTAATTTTCATGGTCTGTTGAGGTAGACTACAGAAACGTAAGAACTTTTGCAAAGCTATATTTAAGGTTTTAGGAGAGTGCGCACTTATTACTGTCTCACTGTCGTTTTTAGGTGTTTGCCTACTATTTTGCTCACAGGTGTGCCATGTATGGATAAATGGATATCTGCTTAAATTGTGTTGGGCTTTGGTCAATGTTTGTAACATCAGGAAGTCTGAATAAGACTTATGTCATCCTGCTAAGGTTTGTAGAATTGGTTTTACCACAATTATTGACAGTGTTTCAATTAATCAGCTACTATATGAAAAAGATAAATAGAATTAGGTCCTTAGGTTATTGATAGACATTGGTTTGTTGAACTCTTTAGACTGTTAAAACTCCATTCTGACCATCCTTAGCTTGATAGGCATGCCAGATTTTAAAGGTTCACCAATTTTTATATTTTTCACTTGAAAAATAGTCTTAGTGTGTAAAATACTCCAGGTTCTTCAACGCTTTCTGCTCTCCCAGGTTTATATTTCCCGGAACGAATAAGCTTACAACCAAACTTCTCATGGACGGACCTGATGAATATTGTTGCCAAACGAAAGATGTCTAATTTGTATAAAAGCCCACTATCAAAAGTAATTTCTTGCTTTTAGAGTATAAAACAGTTGGATCTGTATTGTATCTGTGAGTACACGTCTCTGTTTTATGCTTAATAGGTACAATTTAGTTGTATAGATAGAATTAAAAAGCTTGAGTAGAGTGTTGTTATATGCTTCTTTTCCTACAACATTTTGTCCATTGTCTTGTAGTGTATGATATTATTTTGGGTTGCTTTTATTAAATGAAGCTTTATTTCCAGTTGCAGTGAAGCTTTTGTTAAAAAAAAATAATTGTCTCTTCGACTGGTAAGAATATCTTTTCATGTGTATCATCATATTGGTTTATCCGAGAAAAGGGCTTTGTATAGTGGTATCATAATATTGTACCTTAACTTATAAACTTCTACCTAGAGGTTATTGACCACATTGTCACTTTGTCAGCAGAGTTTTGACTGTTTGGAGTGAAATCTTGTCTCATTACACACCAAACCAAATAATTATTTCATATGTCAATAAGATCTTGGGTTGAACATTACTGACCAAATTGAAACGTGTGGGGATAATATTGAAAAATTTATAAAAAATGTCATCCTAGGGCATTTTGTTATGCTATTATTCCTTCTTGACTTGAATTTGGTAATTGACCCTGTCTTAGGAAGAGTTGAACGGTGGAGTTTAAACTTAGTTGCACATTTTTCAAGTTCTTTTTTTTTTTGGAGAATGTCTACAGTCATATCTTTTCAGTTTCTTACCATTTGATTTGATAGTCTTTTTGCATAAAACAACAGGCTAGGACGATTTTGAAACTTAGTCAGGTCTAGTTGCATACTATTTGCATACATACACCATAATTGCTGTGATATAGATAATAGGGTGATGGAATATGTTGGTGATTTTAGTATCATCAATGTATTTTAGTAGTAATGTGATTTATTATAGCGCGATGCAATAATGCGTTAAACTCGAAAACGAGTTAGGGAAGTGCGGAGTGCACGCTCGTCGAGCCAACGTATAATTGAATATGAATAATTGAAACGGGGTTCCAAGGGGCAGAGCCCCTGGCGGGGTCCAAGGGGCGAGAGCCCCTGGCTGGGGTCCCGCTGCCAGGACAGCGGGCCGGGTGCGGGACAGCGCCCCGAGCGAAAATTTTTCCGAACACTTGCTTCCTTTCCGGAAAATTTTGAATAGTTGGACCCTTTCCCAACAGTTGCTTCCTTTCCGGAACAGTTGATTCCTTTCCGGAAAATTTTGAATAGTTGGACCCTTTCCCAACAGTTGCTTCATTTCCGGAACAGTTGCTTCCTTTCCGGAACAGTTGCTTGCTTTCAGTTTCGGTTATTGATCTCCTATATAAGAAGTCATTTGGCCTCGGTTTTGGTTACAGAAACATATAAGAAAATTCTCTCTACATTTCCTAATCTATTCTCCTTGCCAGAAACAGATTGTTCTTCAAGAATTATCCCCACAAAGATTTCGTTAACCCAAGCAATAATAGGGTCGAAATACTTTGTTCGGAAAGTGTACGAACACGATTCTTCGAAGTTATCCAGGATTATCATACTCTAAATCTCTAACAGAATACTGGTAAGTTGAATGGCAAGCTGTGTTAGAAAGTCTTTTACTTGTTACAATTTAGCCTTAGATTATTTTTCTTGTACTAGATTTGCTCATTAAAAATCGCCTTTATCTGTTTACTGAGATTACAGAGGTTAAAATCGATGGTTATTCACCAAGGTGTTTAGAATTACTATTATGATATCTGATGTGCTTACAGTATCTAATAATTTGAATCTACTTTTGCTGTACTGTATATGCAATAATCTAGAGATAAAGATCATTCTGGGCATATTGTCATCTTGTGTACTTTTATAGTAACTCAATTTGATACCAATCTACTAGTAAACCGCTATTTCATTTAAGTTCTGTAGTTTGAAATTTCCTCGCCAGTGAAGTCATTTTCTATCTTAGCGCAAAAAACTTGAATTCTTTTACTTAAGATGTAGAAGTAAAGGAAGCATTAACTTTTAATTTTATTTCCCAATCAAAGGAAGGGAATCTATTTCATTAGAGCAAACTAGTCGAAGGGAAATTATAATTGAAAAGAAAAATTGTTTTCATAAAAGCTTTTGAAGCTCTGTGTATGCGTGCGTACTAACAAAGACTTTGAGGTTTCTTTGTTTTATACTATTGTAATATCAGCAGTTACTTAAATGAATTTCTTGAACAGAGAACTGGAGTTCTTTCCATAGTCAATTATGGACTTTTCATTACCCAGACCTCTTCTTCTTTGCGAAATTTGCGTAGGCCCTGCTTTTTTCATTTTGTTTTCAGAAGCTTATGGCATCAGTAACCTGTGGTTATCAAATCCAGGGATTTAGTCAATAGTGTGTATTTTAAAAATATTGCTGTCACGACCAGCTTGCCTTTCTAACGTTTTTTTTATATATATATTATCCATGAAACAATGTTCCATTGCTTAGTATGCGATTGTGAAATAGTCAAAAATATACAATCAGAAGGTGTTTCTAGTTTTGATCTTTGACATGTGAATAGTACGTTCCTCATTGTCTTGTTTTCAGGGTTTTCATCTCAAATTAGAAAACCACCTAGATTTTATTCCTTTTTGAAATTATCGACAAAGACTTTCCACTACATTGTTTCCCTGGTGCAACCGCATATGACAGCTAACCAAGTGAACGTAAAAGATGAAAAGGAGAAGCTCTTATCTCTGAATGATCATGTAGCTATCGCTTTAAGAAGGCTAAGCTCTGGAGAATCCTTGGAAGCAGTTGGCGATTTACTTGGTGTGAACCGAGCAACTGTGAGACGAATAACTAAGCGATTTATCGAGGCTATGAAAGAAAGTGGGACCCATCTTCTCACTTGGCCCTCCACCGACATGGAAATAAAAGGAATAAAATCAAATTTCAGAAATCTCTGTGAACTTCCCAACTGTTGCGGTGTTATCGACACAACACGTGTTAAGGACCACCAACTCAGGCAATGATGGGTCAAATGATATTTAGCACGATAGAGAAAACAACCACAGTATGGTTATACAAGCGATTGTGGGTCCCGATATGAGATTTCATGACATTGTGACAGGGTGGCCAGGGAGTTTAAGCGACTCGGGGGTGCTAAAAAATTCGGCCTTTTTTAGATTAGTAGAAGAAGGAAAAGTCTTAAACGGGGAGAAAATAGGAACCTTAGAAGAAACCAAAGTAGGAGAATATATAGTTGGGGATTCCGCTTTTCCCTTAATGCCATGGTTGTTACTCCTTATCGAGAATCGAAATTGTCCCAAAAGAAGGTGAATTCAATAAAATGATCAACGCTATGCTTATAATAGCACAAAGGGCATTGGCAAGATTGAAGTGGAGATGGAGAGTTATAAATGGTGTAATGTGGAGACCCAATAAGGATTGGTTACCGAGGATTATTCTTATTTGTTGTATTCTCTATAACATTGTTCTTGATTTGGAGGGTGATGATATGGAAAAAGATGAAGAGCCTTTTCCTAATGATCATGACCCGGATTATCACCAACAAGTGTGTAAAACTATTGATAAGAAGGGTTCGGAAATGAGGGAGAAATTCCGGGTGTACTTGTCTGGTCGAGTGCCTTCTTGATCATGTATCATTTCTTTGTTGTGGATTGGTAATTTGATGTACATATATCGTTTTGTCTACTGGCTCTTAATTGTTCATTTTATGGTTGATACATAAGCTCATTTTCATTTTTATTAGACAAACTTGTAACATTGCAGCAAAATATGGTGATTCATGGACTCTATACACAAAGTGTTGGTGATTTTAGTATCATCAATATATTTTAGTAGTAATGTGATTTATTATAGGCCGATGCAATAATGCGTTAAACTCGGAAACGAGTTAGGGAAGTGCGGAGTGCACGCTCGTCGAGCCAACGTATAATTGAATATGAATAATTGAAACGGGGTGCGGGGCAGCGCCCCGAGCGAAAACTTTTCCGAACAGTTGCTTCCTTTCCGGAAAATTTTGAATAGTTGGACCTTTTCCCAACAGACATGAGAAGTCATTTGGTTGGATAGTTGGACCCTTTCCCAACAGACATGAGAATAGTTGCTTCCTTTTCGAACGGTTGCTTCCTTTCCGAACGGTTGCTTCCTTTCCGAACGGTTGCTTCCTTTCAGTTTCAATTATTGATCTCCTATATAAGAAGTCATTTGGCCTCGGTTTTGAACACAGAAACATATAAGAAAATTCTCTCTACATTCCTAATCTATTCTCCTTGCCAGAAACAGATTGTTCTTCAAGAATTATCCCCACAAAGATTTCGTGAACCCAGGCAATAATAGGGTCGAAATACTTTGTTCGGAAAGTGTACGAACACGATTCTTCGAAGTTATCCAGGATTATCATACCCTAATTATCTAACAAACGAACAAAGTAGTTTCTGATAATCATGGCTGGAGGAAGCACCGTCAAGGAGATGACTACAAATTTCGGAAAATTGGACAAGTTTCAAGGACAAGACTTCAGGCGTTGGCAGAAGAAGATGCATTTCATGTTGACAACGTTAAAGGTGGTGCACGTCCTGTCTATACCGATTCCATAATTTGTAGAGGATGACATGGTTGAAAATCTAAGACGCAGATCAAAGTGGGAGAACGACGACTACATTTGCAGAGGGCACATTCTTAACGGTATGTCTGATCCCTTATTTGATATTTACCAAAACGTGGAATCTGCAAAGGAATTGTGGGATTGTCTCGAATCCAAGTACATGGCAGAGGACTCATCCAGTAAAAAGTTCCTGGTAACCGATTTCAACAATTACAAAATGGTTGAATCGAGGTCTGTCATGGAACAATTCAATGAACTCCTCCGAATCCTTGGACAATTCACACAACACGGATTGAAGATGGATGAAACAATATCTATCTCAAGCATCATAGACAAGTTGCCTCCTTCGTGGAAGGATTTCAAACACAATCTGAAACATGGGAAAGACGAACTGTCTTTGATCCAACTTGGAAGTCACTTGCGCATAGAAGAATCTCTAAGAGCGTAGGAGGATGACAAAGGAAAGGGCAAACAAATTGCTGGACCCTCGGTTAATATGGTTGAAGAGGGTGGTAAGAACGATAACAACAAAAACAAAGGAAAGAAGCGTGCTTTCAAGAACAATAAGGGCAGTTTCGGTGCTAACAAGAAACCGAAACTAGAATGCTGGAAGTGTGGCAAAACAGGCCACTCGGCAAAAAACACGACAACGCGAATGCAAGTGGTTCAGGAAAAGGGTCTAAGGACCAATCCGAAAACCAAGGATGATGCTATCGCGTGGTGGATTGATTCTGGCGCCACAACACATGTTTGCAAGGATCGTTTCTGGTTCAAGAATTTTGTTCCAATGGAAGATGGTTCTGTCCTCTACATGGGAGATGATCACTTTGCTCCCGTTGAAGGCAAAGGAAACGTGGTGCTAGAATTCAGTTCTGGAAAGACTATTACTTTGTTTAATGTTTTGTATGTTCCTAAATTACGTAAGAATTTAATTTCTGGTCCTGTATTAAATAAGCTTGGATACAAGCAAGTGTGTGAATCCGATAAATATGTTTTATCGAAGTCTGGTGTGTTTGTAGGATTTGGATATTATAATAATGGTATGTTTATGATGAATTTGAATGGAGTTCCTAATGATTCTGGTTCTGTATTTATGTCTTCTTCGAATGTTATCAATTTCTCGTTATGGCATGCTCGTCTAGGACATGTACACTATAAAAGAATGCATGAAATGTCCAAAGATGATTTAATTCCTGTTTTTAATGAAAATGTAGAAATATGTAAAACTTGCATGTTAACAAAGATAACTAGGCAACCTTTTAAAAGTATAACAAGGAAATCTGTCATTCTGGAATTAATACATAGTGACTTATGTGATTTGCATGCTACTCCATCATTAGGGCATAAAAAATATTTTATCACTTTCATAGATGATGCATCTAGATTCTGCTATGTCTATTTGTTGCACGCTAAGGACGAAGCCTTAGATAAATTCAAAATTTATAAAACTGAAGTTGAAGTGCAACAGAATGTGTTGATTAAAACATTGCGTACAGATAGAGGTGGTGAATATTATGATCCTGTATTTTTCCAATCCGTAGGAATCATTCATGAGACTACGGCACCTTATACACCTCAACAAAATGGTGTGGCTGAAAGGAAAAATAGAGTTCTTAAAGAAATGGTGAATGCCATGTTATCTTACTCTGGTTTAAGTGAAGGGTTTTGGGGAGAAGCTATGTTAACGGCTTGCTATTTGTTAAATAGGGTTCCTAATAAAAGGAACAAGACTACCCCATATGAACTTTGGTATAAGAAACGACCAAACTTAACATTTTTACGTGTTTGGGGTTGTAGGGCCGTGGTTAGACTCCCGGACCCAAAAAGGAAAACTTTGGGTGAAAAGGGTATAGTCTGCATCTTTGTTGGATATGCTGAGCACTCCAAGGCCTATAGGTTTTATGTTATAGAACCTAATGACTCGATTTCTATTAACACGATTATAGAATCGAGAGATGCCATATTTGATGAGAATTGTTTCTCTTCTATACCTAGACCAAAGGACTCTATACCTAATTCAGATGAATCTCTAAGGGATGATCATTCAATTGATGTGCCAAGTGAGACACTTGAACCCCGTAGGAGCAAAAGAGCTAGAAAATCTAGATCTTATGGATCTGATTTTCAACTATATTTAGTTGAGGGATCAAGAGATCAGATTGGTACTCAATACTATTATTGTTATAGTATAGAGGAGGATCCAAGAACGTATGATGAAGCTGTGAAATCTCGAGATTCTGTTTTTTGGAAAGAAGCAATTGATGAAGAGATTGGTTCTATCATGGAAAATAATACTTGGGTATTATCTGATTTACCACCAGGTTGCAAACCATTGGGTTGCAAATGGATCTTCAAAAAGAAGATGAAAGTCGATGGTACAATTGACAAGTTTAAAGCTAGATTAGTTATCCAAGGCTTCAGACAAAAGGAAGGGATTGATTATTTCGATACCTATGCTCCAGTTGCCCGTATCACTACTATTAGATTGTTGATTGCCTTGGCGGCTATTCATAATCTAGTGATTCATCAAATGGATGTCAAAACAGCCTTTCTGAATGGTGATTTGGAAGAAGAAGTGTATATGAAGCAACCTGAAGGATTTGTAATGCCTGGTAATGAGCATAAAGTGTGTAAGCTAGTTAAGTCGCTGTATGGGCTGAAACAAGCTCCGAAGCAGTGGCATCAAAAGTTTGATGAAGTTGTTTTGTCTAATGGTTTCATTCTAAACCAAGCAGACAAATGTGTATATAGCAAATTTAACACATCCGGTAAAGGAGTTTTCATTTGTCTATATGTTGATGACATGTTGATCTTTGGCACCGACCAAAATCAAGTTGATAAAACGAAGAATTTCTTGTCATCAAAGTTCTCCATGAAAGATATGGGAGAAGCGGACGTTATTCTTGGTATTAAGATTAAACGGGAGAATAAGGGGATTGTAATTACGCAATCTCATTACATTGAGAAAATACTCAAGAAGTTCAATTATGAAAGTTGTTCTCCAGTAAGTACTCCCATGGATCCGGGAGAAAAGCTTATGCCAAATACAGGTAAACCTGTGGATCAACTTGAATACTCAAGAGCTATAGGCTCTTTGATGTATGCTATGATTAGCACTAGACCGGATATTGCTTATGCGGTTGGAAAGTTGAGCAGATTTACTAGTAATCCTAGTAGACATCATTGGCATGCGATAACTAGGGTATTTAAGTACTTGAAGGGTACTATGAATTATGGATTGGCATATATGGGATTTCCTTTGGTGTTAGAGGGTTATTCGGATGCTAGTTGGATAAATAATGCTGAAGACTCATCCTCTACAAGTGGATGGGTGTTCTTGCTTGGGGGAGGTGCCATCTCATGGGCTTCCAAGAAGCAAACATGTATAACTGGTTCCACAATGGAATCTGAGTTTGTAGCATTAGCAGCTGCTGGTAAAGAAGCGGAATGGCTCAGGAACTTGGTATATGAGATTCCGATATGGCCTAAACCGATATCACCAATTTCTATCCGTTGTGATAGTACTGCCACACTGGCTAAAGCTTATAGTCAAATATACAATGGAAAGTCTAGACATTTGGGTGTTAGACATAGTATGATTAGGGAATTAATCATGAATGGGGTGATATCTATTGATTTTGTTCGGTCGCAACAAAACTTAGCTGACCACTTGACGAAGGGGTTAGCTAGAGACTTAGTGAATAAGTCGGTAATTGGGATGGGATTAAAGTCCATTTAAATCTATTAGCTGTGGTATACCCAATTCCCTTCGAATACAACGTTAGAAGCAGAATTCAATGTGGAAAGATCATAGTTAGAGATTGGAGCAATTGTGTTTATCTTCCCAAGGTATGTGCTCAGACCTGCAAGTGATGGCTAGGTTGAAGTATATCTTCTTAATGGTTCTTTTGAAAAATTGCAAATGCAGGTGCAAGATTAAAAGGATCACCTATGTGAGCATGAAGTTTTGCCGCTTCAAGAAGCTTGGACTTGGCTTCCTATATGCTTATTAATGGATAAGGACACATGGCTTGTAAAGTGTCAAGTATGAATAGTAGAGTATTGTAAGAAACATATGTGTACTATATCTTCAGATATTCAAATGGATTGACGGGTTCAATCGTTATGACACCCAGATTTTCGAGTATTTGGAATGTGTATTTGTACTAAGATGAAAATTCAATCGTAAGACATTTTTATCTATGCATTTGTTTGATTGTTATACCTGTGTGTTATACCCTTGTATATATTATTGTATATACTGAGTAAATCAAGGATTACACTAAAATGAGGGGGATTTGTTGGTGATTTTAGTATCATCAATATATTTTAGTAGTAATGTGATTTATTATAGGCCGATGCAATAATGCGTTAAACTCGGAAACGAGTTAGGAAAGTGCGGAGTGCACGCTCGTCGAGCCAACGTATAATTGAATATGAATAATTGAAACGGGGTGCGGGGCAGCGCCCCGAGCGAAAACTTTTCCGAACAGTTGCTTCCTTTCCGGAAAATTTTGAATAGTTGGACCTTTTCCCAACAGACATGAGAAGTCATTTGGTTGGATAGTTGGACCCTTTCCCAACAGACATGAGAATAGTTGCTTCCTTTTCGAACGGTTGCTTCCTTTCCGAACGGTTGCTTCCTTTCCGAACGGTTGCTTCCTTTCAGTTTCAATTATTGATCTCCTATATAAGAAGTCATTTGGCCTCGGTTTTGAACACAGAAACATATAAGAAAATTCTCTCTACATTCCTAATCTATTCTCCTTGCCAGAAACAGATTGTTCTTCAAGAATTATCCCCACAAAGATTTCGTGAACCCAGGCAATAATAGGGTCGAAATACTTTGTTCGGAAAGTGTACGAACACGATTCTTCGAAGTTATCCAGGATTATCATACCCTAATTATCTAACACAAAGTAGTTGTACTGGCTTCTAAATTATCAGAGGCTTCTTATGTTATACAGAAAATGATGATCTTCAACTGTACACCAACGTTATTATATTTATGTGCCAGAATCGGAGACTTTTATTTATATAAGTCAGCCTACTTAATAGACACTAAAAACCCCTTATTAGAATTTATTTGTTGCCTGCACCCATTAGGGCAGTAGCGTTAAATTGAAGTAATAGAACATCTTCACATAACCTGGCAATTTCATCTTTAGGAAGTGTGACCATAACAACCCTACTATATCCATCCTCTTTTGGAGCCGAAGGAAGTACCAAAATCTGCCCATTTCCCAATCCCGATGGTTCAATGTAATATGATACACGAATTGGGTCGAAATTACCTTCAAATATTGCTGAATATGCATGCGTATCTTCTAAGTTTGCACAAATAATTTCATTTCTGTTCATAGATGGAGGGTACTGAATATTATTGGCTTTTAACCACTCAACCAAATCTATTATCCTTTCAGAGTCCATCTTATCGACTGCTTCTCGTATAGCCTTGGCAGCTTTCGATAATTCAAAATTTTCTTCTACACCATTCCCATATTCGACCCGGTTGTATACCATACAATTACCAAAGTACCCCTTGTCTAAACCTAGTACTCTTCTCATATCCAAGCATATAGAAAAGTTCGCTAAACTGCTTGTTTTCCCTTTCACTTTGCTAACACAAACCCAAAAGAGTGCGGCGAGAGCCTCGAAAGAATTTGTTGTTTTAGCCATGGTCATGCATGATTGGACATTTTCATCAGAAAAACTAAATGCGACTGTTCTTAATGATGTCTGGTCCTCCTTTAGAGGAAATGAAAGGGTATCTGGAGATGATTTGTAGTGGTCGATGAGGTCAGTGTAAGGTTCATGGTGGATCTTTTTGTTTTCCGGCCTTCGAGGTGGCAAAGGGTGGAAGAAAGGAGGAGTCAACATTTTTGAGGCTAGTGTTGTGTCTGCCCATGCCTTGATGAACATGGTCACACAAATCGGATCAGCTAATAGTTGGGTGCAACTTAGGCCAATTGCAAGCCCGCCTTCTTCGAATTCTGTCACCTGAGATAACAATAAAGAAAAATTAAACAACATTGAAGATAGATCATTTGTGAGAATATCTAAATATAGTCATATTTCCTTCAAGTGCAAACTATCTTTTCATTTTATTTCTGATCTCTTTAGTTGTCTTGAAAACTAATGTGTAATCACCTTAAATTTGACAACAAGTTTGGGTTGTCATACTAGAAGATAATTATAAAGATAAACTATCAAAGATATTTTCGAATTTAAGTTCTACAGCTTTGGCAAAAATTGAGCATTTCCAAATTATTCTAAATTATCTCAAGTTTTAATTTCATTTCCAATTACTATGTGTAATTATGATAAGTTCATAGTTTTCCTATTAAGGAGTTTCGGAATAAGACTTCTTAAAGAATTTATATTTCTGCAGGTTATAAGCATACAACCTTACTTGATGAAAGATGTGATTTTCAATTTAGAACTTCTAATCTTACTTTTTCAGAAAAGAAATGTAAAAAGCATTTAAAAAAAAATTGCTACTAAGATTACCAACTAATATAACGCAACTTACAAGAAAATTTAATATACAAGCTCATGTTAAAAGCTAAAACCAAGTATACTAATAACCTTGACATAAAAAGTAGACCAAAAGTAAGGCTTGTAAAACATATCCTCCCAATGAACAAGCATGAGCTCCTTCTCCCTATCAACACACTTTAACCATCCTTCTAGACTCCCTCTAGCCCTCGCCTCCACCATTCTAACTCCCGCGTCGTTGCATTTCACCGTCCACTCTCCTTTCTCGTTCCTCAACAACCTTCCTGTCACTGCAGGAAAGCTGTTGAGAATTTCGGAGAGCGACTCTCTCAGCTTCTTTGTCCATTCTCCGAGTTCTTTTGAGGGTTTCGGATTGTAATAACATATGATTTTGATGTGGTTTGGTTCCATCACTCTGTCTAGAACAGACAGAGTGTGGAACTTCCCGGGCTGAACAGGCTTGGTGCTCACCACGGTGCACTTACATATGGTTTTAACTTCATCCATGATGAGATTTTTTATTTAGGCTAAAGTTGATGAAACTTTTTTGTAAGTGTATTCTGTACGTATATGCTTAAAAGAGGAATATTAGTGTCAATGGGTGAGTGGATAATTTACTTAATATGTAAACAAGTTTTACATGACCATGTTTTCTTAGTCTGACGCAATAAACACCTCCTTATCTAGTGGGAATGAAACTTTCACGACTCTTTTATGAAAAATAAAAAATCACCGGCACATCAGATCAATATTTTAAAAATCGCACTATATAGCGCGAAATAGCGTTTCTTGAGAAAAAAACGCAACGAAAAACCACTATTTGGCTGGAATTGCGCGAAAATCGCGCTATAGTGGACCAAAAACGTAAAAGGCGTGAAATTCTGGACCAAAAGCGTAAATAGCGAATTAGGAAAAAAAAAAACAGTATATCTAAATAATTAATATATATTGTGTAATTTTCATAAAAGTGTGTGTAATCCAGATGGTTGAGACAGTGCTGTAATTTTCAGCAGACCCAAATTTGAAACTTGCCTAAAACAAAAATAACGCTTTTAGCGTTTCTCTAAAAAAAAACGATACGATAGCGATAACGCTATTTAAAACATTGCATCAGATACATAGTAAACTTATTTTTTTTCTAGTGAAGATTAATTTCGTTAATACATTTTTTCTTCTTATTATTTTTATACCTGTCATAAGTTAACCTACGAACTTGTTAAATCTCCTTTATTTCTGTCTCACTTCTGTTCTAGAGATACCCTTTTTGGAGCCAAAAGCTGTTTAAATAGGTTATCTGCTGACGACTAACACAACCTAATTTAACTCTACTCAGAATTTATAGAGCATTAATATAATTTGCACCTATATAAACTTACAGTTACGCCGAAGCATGTAAAATGTTTGTGATAAATCGTTATCCTTTTTTTTAATATGATACTCCTTCCGTTCCAAGAAAATGGTTCTGTTGGACTTTTCAAAAAATTGGTTAATATAGTTGTGAAGTTATGTTCTCCCAAATAGAAATTACTTTTACAAATAGAAAAAAATTGTAGCTTTTTCTTTTACATATAAATTGTTTGAGGATACTTCAACTTTCCATAAAATAATTATTGATTAAGCGCCTGTTTAGAATCTTGTAGTCAAAAATTTATTTTTACAATAACAAAATCAAATAAGCTAGTTTTAATAAATAATAAGAAAAACTTTTTTTAAAAATAAGTCACTTATAGATTATTTTAAAACAAAGTATACTACTTTTAAAACTAAATTAACAAAAACATAACCAAAAAATTTATAATTAACAAAAACATACTCAAAAGTTCATATCCTAATTTGTATATTTTATACTCTTATTTCACAAGTCCATATCCTTATTTTAAAAGTTCATACCCTAATTTATATATTTTCATACCCTTATTCCAAAAATTCATATTATTATTTTAAAAGTTCATACGTAAAGTTCATACCCCAATTTACAGAATTCATATACTTATTTAAATAATTTATATTCATAATTTTCAAATTCATATCCTTAATTCACGGAGTTCATTTATTATTTTTCAAGTATATATCCTAGTTAACAAATTCAACTATTACCCGTACTCCGATCTCGAACTTTCATGTCATCGTTGTGAGCCTTTCATTCGACGACCGCATCTCCGTCGACATCAATTTTGAATTTTTGACCTTACTCTATATTCTCATCAAGAGAGTGAGCAGGAGAGAAAGATCGAAAAAAAAAAAAAGGAGGGAGATCAAAAAGAGAGGAATGAGAAAGAGGAGAGAGAGAGGAGTATGAGGAAAGAGAGATGAGAAAGGAATAACGAGGAGCAAAGAGATCGGAGAGAGAGTGAGAGGAGGAGAAAGAGAGTAAAAATAGTGGAAGGAGAAGAGAGAGATGAAAGAGATAGAAGTAATGAATGATATTTTTTATTTTTTATTTTTTATTAATTATTAATTAAATATATGTTTTTGATAATATAATTTTTAATGGTATGTTTTTGTTAATATAATAGTTGTATAGTATGTTTATGTTAATTGCCCATTTTTTTAACCTAAAAATGACTTATAACTTATTTTTGTTTATAGGTCATTTTTCACTTATTTCAACTTATTGATGATAGGGAAATGAACTAATTAAAGTAATTCAATCGATAAATTTTAACTTTTGGTGATTTTTACTTATAAAAGCAAAAAAAAAAAAACCCCAAATTTATAACTTCTCTGATTTGTAGCTTTTCTCGTGAAAGGTAATTTTTGAAAAGCTAAAATAAAATAATATATCAAACACCGGTAACTTTTTTAATTAAAAAACAAAAACAAACAAGATAAAAGGGATAAAATATATATATTCATGAAAACTCTATGTTTTCGCTTATGGAGTCAAAAAATTCCGTCCAATTTTGGGTTGAATCAATTTCCCTTGTTTTTTTAGAGTAATGGAAAATATTTTCATTAACTTCTTATTTTTCTGTCAAGCAATCATTCATGAAATTCATTTTCCTGAAAAACTTTCTTTATTTTCCCTTCAAACACACGTAGTGTAAGGGTGTGTTTGATTGGGGAAATATATTCATGAGAAAATTTTACATCGAAAATTTTTGTTCTTCATTTTATTTACGGGCGATTGGTGCATATATAAAAAGTTTTTCACTTAAAACTTTATACAAACTCAATTTTTTTTCTTAAAAATAATTTTTTAACAAATAAATCGTTGTTTGGTAAAAGAACGTGATAAGTAACATTAGGTAAAATCATATTTCGTTTCGTATACGTCACTTGCAATACTAATAACTAATACATTTTTTCAACTTATAAACTCATAAATTAAAAATATAAAAGATAAAACATTGATTATAAATTATTTTTAATAAGATAGATATATATGTAAAATAATATTGACATTTATTAGTTTTTTTCTGTTTTTCAGTTTTTTTTTTTATTTAGAGAGAAAAACCCAAATGAAAATATATTTGGAGAGAGACTATTTTTAAAAAGTGTTTAGGGTATAGATCCAACGGCTATGGTGATAGCGTAAACACTTTTTATCTATAAGACATAATTTGCTTGTCTTATTTATTGTGCAGGTTGAAATCTTGCTGTTTGGTTGGTAATTGATCAGTATAATATCTTTGGTTCATAGGTCGATGTCAGCAGACTATGGTTGGAAACATCAGCTGGAGAGGTCATCCAGAGTAAGATTTCAAGGAGAAAATAAAATTAATTTGTTGGTTGCATTTGTTTTTTTTTTTGGTTGCATATGCTGATCAGTGAATTTTTTGTCACTTGCAGGGACGGATGCTCAAATAACAAATAATCCAGAGACTGATGGTTTCATAGAGGCTGTTTTCCTTGACTAAGTAAGGCTCAGATGTTAACTCAGGACCTGCTCGTTTTGTTTGTGTGTAAGCGTGCAAATGTTGGCCGCATCTGGAATATTTTGTTTTCGTGTTTAGTTCAAGTTTTATTTTGTTTCTAAATTAATTGTGTTTTCGTGGGGGCGTTGTGTTAGAATTGTGAGTCTCGTAAGTTCTACTTTTTTATTTGAACTATGTTGTTGACGGTAATGATCGAAGGATTCTACTAATAAAAGGTTTTGAGTTTTGATTCTCCTTCTAATTGCGGTACCTACCAATCACGTAGACTATGTGGATTGATAGAAAATCTAACAAGATCATTGTTTTAAATAGCGTTATCGCTATCGTAGCGTTTTTTCGAGAGAAACGCTAAAAGCGCTAATAGCGTTGCTATATAGCGCTTTACGGTATATTTTTTTTTGCCTAAATATGCACTAAACTTTAGAATATATAACAAAAAAAAATAAAAAAAATATAGTTATATTAGATATTAATAAAAAAAAAATCAAAAAAAATATTTGTTGTTGTTGAGTTTCGAACCCAGGTCTGTTGAAATTACAGCACAGTTTTAACCATTTGAACTGCAGACACTTTTATGAAAATTGCACAATATATATTTATTATTTAGATCCGCTGTTTTTTTTTTAACTCGCTATTTACGCTTTTGGTCCAGAATTTCGCGCTTTTTGCGTTTTTGGTCCCCTATAGCGCGATTTTAGCGCAATTCCACCCAAAATCGTGATTTTTCGTTTCGTTTTTTACCAAAAAAGCGCTATTTCGCGCTACGTAGCGCTATGTAGCGCGAATTTTAAAACAGAGAACAAGATAGGCTTTCAAGTTTGAGATCAGTTTTTTGGTTTTCTGCGACTCTTTTACTTTATGATGTGTATTTTGATCAATAAGTGTATTTGGTACAAGTTTATATAGTAATATGAAAATTATAAAAAAAAATTGGAACAATCTGTAAATTCGATCATACGCAAGCAAGCCAGCTGATTTATAATATTAAATTTATTTTGGGGGAGATTGTCTAGATATTGGAATCTACTTCAAGCAGAATATACATTACTAGATCTTTTCAGCACTTTCTTTATAATTTGTACCAAGATCTACGAGTATATCTAGATAAGAATTTTCCCCTATGGTTGGGAGGAAGCTATCCTCCCCATTCGCCTTTTCTGGTTTCGAATATTATAGAAAGTTATAGGAACTTTGGTATTACAAAGGATAATGCTGGTATAGAACAACATCTCCTACCTTCTCACCAATAGCATCTTGTATGACGCTCATGTGGTTACTTATTTCTGTAATGATTTTTCCAGTGGTTAAATCCGTATCAAAAGCTCCAATCTCCTGGTTTAGAACGGCTCTCAAGAATTCCAATCATCTCACCAATATCTATGAGTTTATATATAACAAATCACACCTCGAAATGGAGAATGGAAGGAACATGAGCAAAGAAAGGCATGTTTGTCTGCTTAAGATCTTCACATTCCTCTAAACTTGCATTTTCTGGATCAAAATCATCACAATCGGTATCTAATCCCTGTTTAATCTGACCCAATCGTCTCGAATATAAAACTTGCTTTGAAGTGACTCCAACCCGTATCTCTTGATATTCTTCTAAAGCAGAATTTAGATTGCCGAGTTGCCATTTCTCGAGGCACTTGCCTAAAACTGCAGCATCTAATATAGACATGTTTGTGCTCCTTAAACCGTGAGGAGTTGATGGATGAGCTGCATCTCCTATCAACACTACATTGTCCCAGAATATTTTGTCTAAAGGATCACAATCGTAAATTACATTCACGAAAGGATCCTCTGTATGTTTCATGAGTTGGACCAGCTCAGGAAGCCAAACCTTCTCCGCCTCTTTATGCATTTCCTCTATCATGGTCTTGCTCACTTTCATAGTCACGGAGTTACCCTGATATCACCAATTCAGCTAATCAGTGTAAACTGAATAGATTGCATATAATATATGAATAAATATTTTCTATTTTGCACTTAAATGTTTAGGGGAAGCTACGTTATCACATCTTAAGGTCAAAGCATTCCTATAAGGTTTAGTACCGCACGGTCCGCACGTATTAACTACCATAGGTCCATTTTCCTTCTAGTTTGAGTTAAAACTCATTAAACCTTTCTTTTGTACCAGTGTCCAATTGAACTTGAACAACATTATTACTGGGGATTTTTATAATATAACGATGTCTTCAGTATTTACACGATCGTCTCATACCTATATACTCTTTCTTTTATCACTTTTTGAGTTGTTATAACGCGTCTATTAGGTTTCAGATCTATAGAAGAGGATTACCTCCAACTGCAACTTAATGACTGGCAACAAAATCTTATTTTGAGATTTTAAAACAAGGAATAAAACGGGGGCAAGTAACGAGAGGTCACCTTAAGTTTCGGCTCAGGTTGATTGATGTACCAAATCCAGTTCATCCTCTTGTTTAAAAGCTCATAAAACACACAATGTGTTTTATAGCCCAAGTCAAAGTACAAACATTTTCCGAGATCTGGGTATACCTTTCGTATGCCTAAAATAACATCAGAATCCTCAATTTTGGAAAAATCCAATACCCCTCTCCAAGCGCAATAACCTGAATACCTACTCAATTGAAGGGAAACATGATCGATACACTTTAATCTCATTGGTTGCAAACATCAGTCTCACACTAAAAACCCCCGAGTTTTAGAAATTAGGTAGTAAAAAGACTTTTGTTGATTCAATCATACGTTTTTTCATGAGTCAAAATAACAAGAGAAATTAAATATTTCAAAAGTTAATCTATTTGGTCCTAAATTTAGTTGTAAGAGGAAAAGGATTATCTGAAAACATGGAATTTAATATCGTAGCTCATTTTCAGGAAAAAGTGAAATAACCTTAATTTAACGTCCGGAAGAAAACTCTTGCGGATGGAGGAAAGGCATCCATCTGCAGCAACAAGCAGATTGGCGACTATTTCTTTAGTTTCTCCCGTTCCAATTACTTTCGTCTGTACATTGACGACATTCTTGTCACTAGAAGTGGTAAACGAGAGAAATTGGTGTCCCCACAGCAAAATATCTGGTGGCAAGGCATCGTACAGTAGGCTATGGAGATCAGTCCAGTGTGCTGCTCTGAAATTAAAGTTCACATCTCTTGTCAATGTATAGCTGCGCTTTTTCTCATTATCCGTTGTTTGATTCTATAGGAAAAGTAAAAAAATATAAATTTGTAAGTGATACAAATAAATGAAGGGAAAGGGACCATACTTATACATGTACTTAATTATCATCAAAAAGTATAAGTTATGAATCAAGCCGTGAATTGGAGATAAGCTGATTGTTTATATATAGTCTTATTATGCGTATCGGAAGGGTTCCAGAAAATTAAAAAACAGACAGTAATTTTGTACAAGGAAAGGAAAGAAGTGCTTCAAATGGTCATTGTAGTCGAATCTGTTAGAAATTCATCTCCTTCAGGGTTGTCTTCACTTTTCTTAAGCAAATATTCTTTTTTATCCTCATACAATACTTAGCCTTAAAGAGTAGTGAAGAACTAAAGATGTGAAATTGAGAAAATTAACATCTTAGTTGCACAAACATTTGGGACAATGTTTAAATGATTTACATAATTGCACCCACCAAAACCTTCAGAATGATCCTTAGGCCTTTGGTTTTCGTTACCTAAACTTATAAGTCTCATAATTTTACTAGAGATAATGTCTACCAAAAAATTAAATTATATTTTTTTTGCGAACAGCCTCGAAGAGAATATAGTGACTTCAATACCGAACTCCTCAACAGGCTCACTAACTGTGCCTTTTAGAGTGTGAATGATTTAATCCCTCAAAACAAGTCCTTGTATGGGTTTTCCCCCCTTAAAAATAATATAAAGTTGCTCAAAGTGAGAGACATATTTACATAAATGTACGTGAAAACCAATTAATGACTACTTTAAAACCCCAGTAAATCTCTAATTAGTCAGTGAACTACATTTTCCAAATGACTGTACCTCCACGAGAAGCAGCAACCATTTCATATGCTCAAAATTACAAAGAACTAGCATTTTGATTGTAAAATGGGACAAAATCATACTTTTGATGAAACGATTGGGACGTTTAGTTTAATTGAGTATGCGAAATGTCCATGTACAAAACTAAAATTAGAATGACTCGCTAATTGATAGTAGGATGACTCGATACCGTAAGCAGTTGTAAGCAACTGAAGCTAAGCGGTGATAATCCCATGCCAAAGCACCCCTAAAATTGTACCTTTTTTTTTCTGTGATGTATTTTACTAAATTGTTGAAAATAGTAATTTATACCTAGTCATACATTTTTTTTCACTTGACCTCTTATTTTGGATATGTAAATTTAACACCCCATTTATGCTTTCTAGCCTTGCCCGGTTTTGTCGGAAACCACAAATATCGTTCGACTGTTACCGAGGCTTTTGGTTCTGTTCAATACATAAGCGAATTTAGATAGAGATAGAGAGAGAGAGAGAGGAGTTGAAGTACTTGGTCTACTGAGAGAGAAATAGTGGCGTCTTGAAGAGGATCGGATTGACTTCCAAGCCAGGACCGAACGAGTTGACGAGATAAGGGGTCAAGGCCGAGTCCAGCACCAGTAGGACTACCAGTTGGAGGTTGGATGGATTTCTCAATTACCGAAACGTGCCACCCAGCTCTGATCAGAGCATGTGAGCAGCATACTCCGGCTATACTCCCTCCCACTATGATCGCTCGACCCCGACCTTTCTCACTCATCCCTCTCTTTCTTTCTTTCTGTATCTATAGAAACTTGTCTTTACCTTGCATATACAAGTGGTTGAGACTTGAGAGGTGAAGAGTAAGGACAAAATTAGGAATCAAACTGTCTCTATAGAAAGCAACAGTTTCACTTTCACCCCTTGCTTCCATTCATTTCAACAGAAGCTTAAGTTTGGACTTAAAAATTCACTTGGTAGCTAAATGGAGTAAATTAATTCCTCTGGCATACAAGAAGATGTGCTGTAAAAACAAAAGTTACATTGAGATTAAGCTTCTCATGTTTGATTGGAAAACAATTCCACGTAACAATCTGATCTATTAAAATAATTACTTTCTGGCGAGCTTGATTTTCTTTCCAAGCTCGACTTAATCAATTTCGCGTTGGCTCCGATCTTCCGAGGTGGTCAGGTATGCTCCGGCGGTCAGGTGGTCTTCGTGCCTGCACAAGGAACGAACAGGGGCCCGGGGTTGTTGCCGGGTTTTCCCTCTCCGACGATCAAGTCAGTATCGAGGTTAACTGAAAGTAGGAATATAATAAAGGGTGAGGGACCGGGCCGGTTACAGGTCGGTGTATCGAGTGGTACAGATAGTGTTCAGGGGGTCCGGGTTGTTTAAGCTTTATCTCTCCTCTCTCTGTTTGTGCGTCCGCCCCTAAGTGGTATTAGTGGGGGTATTTATAGTGTGATCAGAGGCGTATTAGCCCTTGGATCACTGTACTGTAAGATGTTGATCCAACGGCGTCAGAGTCATTTATGACTCTGACAAGGGTACTGTCCTTTCCCGGGGCTCACAGGAGGTGTCCTGTGATTGGGCCACGTCGGTGAAACGTCAGGAGGGTCCCCCAAGGGAGCAGCAGCATTAATTGGGGAAGCGTACTCGACACGCTTCTTTGGGCCGGCCTCAGCACGGCTCGGCCCTCCCAATCCGGGGCGTCGCATCATTCAGGGTTGATGAGGCCAGGACGGCCCGCTTTGGGGGCGTTATTGCCCCGGACGAGGGGATGCTGACATTCCCTCGCCAACAGCTCCCTGTCCGGAGTCGTTGCTAAGGACGAGGTCGGCGAGGATCTCTGGTCGTTACGGGGGCTCCGGTCATTTTGTTCTCGTGCTCGTCGGTGCAAATATGCTCATGCATGGCTGTTTTATGACACGTGTGCAACCATTCATGGATTTCTTACACGTGGACACGAGGCGCCGTCTCTGTCCCTTTGATTTCTACAACGTCATTAATGCTAAAACGGCTGGTGAGTGACATTTGGCAGATGGCCTCTACATGCTGTACACGTGGTGGACATTGATTGAGTGGCGGCGGTTATTTGTGGGAGTTCGTGCAAGGAGCCGTTGCGTCTTTTCACCTTCTGGTAAATATCTTTTCACCTTCCACTAGGGGCCTATAAATACCCTCAGTGAAAACCATTTTTCACTTTTTTCAACTTCTCTCTACAAGATTCCACAGCAAACATTCTCTCCTTTTCTAGCCTCAGCAAATTTCACCTTCGAACACTTAAGCCAGAAAAATGGTTATTAAACACGGAGCCGGCAAGGGCCCAATGGTTGCCCCTACTCCGCAACGCTTGGCCGTGATGGCCAACGCGCTCCCATTCCGGGCAATGGTCCTCGACCCGTCCCTGAGCGTTGATAGCAACGATAGCAGCATCATGGTACGGACTCACGGATCCGACCTCGAAGAGTTCCGACAACTCTGCGGGATTGGCGAAGGGTTCCGTCTTCGGAGGTGTCTGAACTCCGACGAGGTGAACGGGATCGTAGCGGATCCGAAGAGCATGGTGACGCTCTCTCTCTCATCCCTTCTGTACGGGGGCACTCATCTCCCAATCCCGGAGCTGCTGGCGGAGTTATGCGCCTGGACGCAAACTCTCCCTTGTCAGTGGCCTCTGCAAGCCCACCGGATCTGCACCGGGATGGAGGCTCTGAACGAGCTATTGGGCTCGACTCTACCGGAGCCATTGGGGTTAAGGGAGCTGCTCGCTTGTTATGAGTTTTTACAGAGCGAGCCTAGCTCCCAAGCCAAAAGCAGGCAGCCGTACCTGAGGTGTCGGTCGCATAACCAGCTTATCTTGGGTAACTCTGATTCGAATCGGGGTTACACACAAGATATAATCGTGGTGGAGGGTAACTGGCTCGGCCGTGATGACCTGATCCTCCCAACCAGACCGGGGAGGGTCTTAAGCAACAAAGAGAACAAGGCCACGGTGGCCGCGAGTCTAAGGGGTCTTGGGGAGCCGAATGTGAGGTCGATCGAGCTGGCCTTGAACTGGTGGGGTCCGGACGGGACCGACGCAGGCGCTCGCGACGCGGAGCGCCTGTTACTATGTGGCTCCCCCACAAGCTGTAAGGGGAATGAGTTCCTCTGGCCCCCTAGGACCTTCTGTCCCGTGGGGTACTCCCGGGAACGGTGGGAGAAGGAGAAGGGTTTTGAATCCACCCTCCCACCTAAGGCCATCAAAGAAGCTGAGGCCGAGGCCGGGGTTATGCCCGTGGCGAAGAAGGCGACGAAGCCGAAGCCAAGCAGCAGGGCGAAGGCCGTGGTGATTTCTTCGTTTGCTCCTGCGTCGGCCGGGGTTATGTTTGAAACCCGGCCTGATGGTACCGTCCTCCATTATAGGGAGGGGGCGGACGGTACCCGCAGCTATATCGACCAGCATGGGAAACCGTTGCTTGATGTCCCTCCCCTGAGCTCGAGGGCACCGGACACGACGGGCTTCTTTCGTCTGGAAGACAGTTCTCCTGAGGCCCCACCTACCGGGCCAGCCTTGGGCACCTCACGGACTTTGGTGAGTTAGCTTCCCTTCTTCCATTCTTCAGCTTCACAGTTGACTAAATTTTTTACAAAATTTTCTAACTCCTTTTCTTTATCTAAACCATGTAGGTTGTCCGTTCTGACGAGGAAGAGGAGGAGGTTGTCGCCGAGGCTGGGGGCGAGGAGGAGATTGCCGAGGCCAGAAGTGGCGAGGAGGCGGAGATTATTGAGCCCGAGGCTGGTGAGGGAGGTGTTGACGGGGTAAGGGACGAGGAGGTGGAAGAGGTGGAGGCTTTGGAGCCCGAGGCTGAGGAGGAGGAGGGGGTCGTCGGGACAAGGGACGACGAGGTGGTCGAAGTGGCTCCCCCAGATGCTAAGTCAAAGACCTTGGAGAGGTTGGGAGGTTTACTAGGGCAGGCGAGGCGTGAACGAGCCGCTCGCAAGGCCGAAGCTGACAAGAGAAAGAGGGAGGAGGCGAAGGCCCCTCGTGAGGCGAAGAAGGCCCGGACCGGGGAACCTGAGCCGAGGGAGGATGTTGCACCCATCCTGGAGCTTAGGGGGCCTGTGGTCGCTGCAGAAGAGCGAGCGGTGTCATCCGTTCAGGCAAAGGGCCCGATGCCTAGCGCTTCCGGCTCAAGCTCAGGCTCTGGCTCCCCGTTCCCAAGGATGCCTATTCAGACTCCGGAGGAGGTCAAGGCGGCAACCGGGGTTCGGAGCATTATGGAGGGCCATCCCTCTGCTGGCCTGCTTGCTCTGGCTGCGCTTCAGCAGCAGACTGTCGAGGCCGACCAACGTGGTCGCGACCTTGCTTCCGCCATGACGTCGGCGATGGCCATGATCCCGCAGGTAAAACGTTGTTTTCGTTGTGCCATTGTTTTTTGTTTATTTCTTGAATTCTTGCTAAGTGTTGCTCTTCTTTCGTAGGCCTACTTGACGATGAACCAGTACGTCTACCAGCAAGGGCAACTGGTGAGGTCGTGGGCTTCGAAGGCAGAGGCCAATGCTAAACTGGCCGAAGACGCTCTGAAGAAGGCGGAGGGGGCCCAGAAAAGGGCGGAGAGGGCCGAGGGCCTCATCGAGTCCTTGGAAGCTCGGAGAGCGGAGGCCGCGAAGGCCGGTGCTGAGGCCGAGGAGCGTGCCCAAGCTGCGGTGACGGCTCTGAAGGAGGTTGAAGCGAGCGTGGCCGATAAAGTGAAAGCTGCGGTCGAAGACGCTGAGGCCGGGGTGGCAGAAAAAGTAAAGGCTGCGGTTCAGGCCGCCGAGGCAGAGATGAGCGCCGCCTTGGAGCTATCGACACAGAAGGACTTTAATTCCTTCTACGTCGATGGCTGCTCTGAGGCAGGAGCTTTTATGAGGGCGGGACCGGATCATCCGGTGTGGAACATGGAAAACATTTTTGTTCCGGTCCCCTCTGCTCCCGTTCCCGAGGTGGTCCCTTTAACCCCCCGAGCCCTTTCGGACGCCGATGCAGATGATGATGAGGGGGCATCCTAGGGCTTTTTGTGGTTTTTAGATTTTATTCTCGATGTAATTTCCTTTTTTGTACTTAGCATGTAATAGCTTTCCATTGAATGAAATGAAAAAACAATTTTGGACTTGTCTTTTATTCTTCTGTGTTTTATTTCTATACTTCCGTTGTGATTTATACATTGTATGCATGCTCCCAAATGAGTGGGCCTTAGTGCTTCGGCGTTGGGGCGCTCGTTTAATACAACTCATAACTTGTAAACCGAAGTAACACAGAAAATTTAAATGAACTGAAAAATTCAAGTAAATATGAACCGGGGTGCCGTATAGGCTCGTGTTCTGAAACACTTAGAGAAAATTTAAATGAACTGAAAAATCCAAGTAAATAGAACCGGGGTGCCGTATAGGCTCGTGTTCTGAAACACAGAGAGAATTTAAATGAACTGAAAAATCCAAGTAAATAGAACCGGGGTGCCGTATAGGCTCGTGTTCTGAAACACAGAGAGAATTTAAATGAACTGAAAAATTCAAGTAAATATGAACCGGGGTGCCGTATAGGCTCGTGTTCTGAAACACAGAGAGAATTTAAATGAACTGAAAAATTCAAGTAAATATGAACCGGGGTGCCGTATAGGCTCGTGTTCTGAAACACTTAGAGAATTTAAATGAACTGAAAAATCCAAGTAAATAGAACCGGGGTGCCGTATAGGCTCGTGTTCTGAAACACTTAGAGAATTTAAATGAACTGGAAAATCCAAGTAAATAGAACCGGGGTGCCGTATAGGCTCGTGTTCTGAAACACTTGGAGAAAATTTAAATGAACTGAAAGATTCAAGTAAACATAAGTAACAGTTTTCATTTATAAAGCCCACAGGCATAAATACATCGTCTTCTTATTTACATCAAAACGCAAAAACGGAGCCCTAAAAGCGGAGCCCTATTGATAGTACTTCCTCAGGTTGTTGACGTTCCAAGGTCGGTCGACCGGGACGTCGTTGGGAAGACGACCCAACAGGTAGGCCCCGTTCCCTACTGCACCGAGGATTCGATAGGGGCCTTCCCAATTGGGGCCTAGCTTGCCGTCGGATTGTATCCTGGTGTTGTTGTTTACTCTTCGTAACACTAGGTCTTCGTCTTGGAAACGTCTGGCGTTAACTCTTTTGTTATAAGAACGCCCCAGTTCGTTTTTATATTCGGCGTTACGGATGGCCGCAACCTCCCTTCTTTCTTCGGCGTAGTCCAGCTCTAGCCCCATCATCTTTTCATTAAGCCCGTTTTCCACCATGTCCGTCCTCAGAGAAGGAAGCCCGATTTCTAACGGGATGATGGCTTCCATTCCGTAAGTAAGGCTATAGGGTGTCTGTTGAGTGCCCCGTCTTCTCGTCGTTCGGTAGGCCCAAAGGACGTGATGCAGCTCTGCAGCCCATCGTCCTTTGGACTCGTCTAGCCTCTACTTGATTCCGTCAAGCACGGTCTTATTTGACACCTCAGCTTGTCCGTTGCATTGGGGGTACGATGGGGTCGAATAGTAGTTCTTGATGTGATACTTTGCATACATCGCTTTTAATTTGACCCCGGTGAACTGTCCCCCATTGTCCGCGACGATTGAGTAGGGGATTCCGAATCTGGTGATCACGTCTCTCCAGAGGAAACGTATCACTTCGGCCTCTGTGATTTTCGCTAAGGCCACGGCCTCCACCCACTTTGAGAAGTAATCGGTGACCATGAGGAGGAACTTCTTTCCCCCCGGGGCCACGGGGAATGGTCCGACGATATCCATGCCCCACTGTGCAAAGGGCCAGGGCGAGGTTACGCTGCTCATTTTTTGCGCCGGGGCATGGGGTATGGGTGCGTACTTCTGACACTTCTCGCACCTGAGTACGAAAGCCTTGGCGTCCTTCTGCATGAGGGGCTACCAATACCCATGGGTCAAGGCTCGGTTGGCCAGCGATCTGCCCCCGGTATGGCTCCCACACGTTCCTTCGTGAATCTCTTCCATGACCCTTATCACCATGTCGGGGTGGACGCAGAGTAAGTAGGGGCCAGAGAACGATCTTTTATAGAGCTTGTCGTTGGGAGCTATCCAGAATCCCAGTGTCGTTCTTCTTATTTTCTCGGCCTCTTTCCTCTCATGGGGAAGATCACCGGAGCGATGGTATTCGATTATGGGGTCCATCCAGCTTGGTTCCGGCGGGAGGTCCGTCACCATGTTAATTGTTGCCCTAGCCTCGATGCTAGGCGAAGGGACGTATTCTACGGTGATGACTCTCTCTTTTTTATCACTCATGGCCGAGGCTAGAGTCGCTAGTGCATCGGCGTGCGTGTTCTCGTTTCTGCTGATGTTGACGATTTCTTGACATTCAAAGCTTTGAAGTATTCCGGATGCGATGGCCACGTAGCTTGCCATTCTTTCATCCTTTGTCTGAAACTCTCCACTAATCTGGCTGCTGACCAACTGAGAGTCCGTATGCACCAGTATCTTCTTGACTCCGAGGCTTCGGGCCATTTTCAAGCCGGCGATAACGGCCTCATATTCGGCCTCGTTATTGGTGGCTCTGAAGCCTAGTTGGATCGACTTCTCTATCACATCCCCTTGTGGAGATCGGAGTACGACGCCGAGACCGGACCCTTTCTTATTGGCGGCTCCATCCGCGTGCAAGGTCCAGGTCAAAGGGGCACGACCTGTGATGTCGGGGCATTGAGTCGTCCCAGTGAATTCTGCCACGAAGTCGGCCAGGGCCTGTCCCTTGACGGACGTTCGCGGCGCATAGCTGATGTCGTAGGCGTTCAAGTGGCAGGCCCACTTCATCATTCGTCGAGAGAGATCCCCCTTTTGGAGTATTTCTCGCACAGGCTGGTCAGTATAGACCACAATGCTGTGTGCAGAGAAATAGTGAGCAAGTTTTCGTGAGGCCACGACGAGGGCTAGGACGAGTTTTTCCAAAGGCATATACCTTGCCTCAGCATCGAGGAGAGTTTTGCTCACGTAATAGATAGGCCTTTGCTCCCTGTCGAGTTCCTTGATGAGGACGGCGCTGACGGCTATCTCGGACACGGCGAGGTATAGGGTAAGGACATCGCCTGGGTCCGGCTTAGTTAGAAGAGGCGGACTTCCGAGATAGTCAGCCAGCTCGGTAAACGCACGTCGGCATTCATCGGTCCATTCGAATTTCTTCTGAGCTTTCAAGGCCGTAAAGAATGGCTTGCATCGGTCCCCGAACCGGGCAATAAATCGGTTGAGGGCGGCAGCCATTCCGGCTAGCTTTTGTATGTCCCGTCTCTTCTCAGGTGTTTTCAAATTTTTCAAGGCAGAGATCTGGGACGGGTTCGCTTCGATGCCGCGATGGGTCACCATGAACCCCAGGAATTTGCCGGCGCCTACCCCGAAGGCACATTTAGAGGCGTTCAGCTTCAGGTCATGTCTTCGTATAGTTTCGAACACCTCTTTTAGGTCGGACAGGTGGTCCCTCTCCTGGGTGCTTTTTACCACCATGTCGTCAATATAGACCTCCATGGTTCGGCCTATGTTTTTAGAGAATATCTTGGTGACCATTCTCTGATAGGTCGCCCCGGCGTTCTTGAGTCCGAAGGGCATCACTTTGTAGCAGTAATTTCCCCTTGGGGTGATGAAGGCAGTTTTCTCTTGGTCGGCCTCCGACATAGGTATTTGATGGTAGCCGGAGCAGGCATCCAGGAAGCTCATTCTGGCGGCCCCGGCCGTAGAGTCCACTATTTGATCGATTTTGGGCAAGGGGAAAGGATCCTTTGGACAGGCCTTGTTGAGGCTCGTATAATCGATGCACACCCTCAACTTTCCGTTCTTTTTGGGGACCACTACGGGATTGGCGAGCCATCTGGGGTAATAAATCTCCCTGACGGCCCCGGGCAGCAGAAGCTTCTCTACTTCCTCGTTTATGGCATCGGCATGCTCTGGACTGACACGGCGCCCCTTTTGCATCACGGGCTTGGCATCCGGGTTGACGTTAAGTTTGTGGCAAGCGAGGTCGGAACTGATGCCTGGCATCTCGCTTGGACCCCATGCAAAATTGTCGAGGTGTTGGAGAAGGAGTTCGACGAGGTCGGTGACCTCAGGTTTGGTAAGCTTTGCTCCCACCATAAAAAAGTGGTCCTCGTCATGCCCCGGGATTTGGATTTTCAGCAGTCCCTCCTCCACCTTGTCTTTGTTTAGTTCCCTCAGCAGCTTAGGGTCCTCTGCCTCGATGTTCATGGCACTTTGGGCCGGCACTATATTTTTGCCGGAATACACGGCCATGGCACAGCTGCGTGAGACTTTCTGATTTCCTGATATGGTTTCCACACCAGCATCAGTTGGATACTTAACCTTTTGGTGTAAGGTGGAGGAGATTCCATCTATCCCATGGAGCCACGGGCGCCCTAATATCACGTTGTAAACAGAGGGCACATTCACCACCGTGAACTCCACGTCCATAACTTTCGTACCAGTTTTCACGGGCAATGTTATGTTTCCTTTGGGCCGGACCGCCTCCGAGTTGAATCCGTACAGGGGTGGGACGTCGGTTTCCAACTGTTCTTCTTTGAGTCCCATCTTTCGAAAGAGGTCTTCAAAGAGTATATTGACCGATGCTCCTTGATCAACGAGGATCCGTCCTACTGTGCATAGGCCTATCTGTGCCGAGATAACGAGGGCATCAGTGTGGGGCACGTCCACCCCCACCAAGTCGAAGTCAGTGAAGCTTACATCCGGCTTGGAATTGCGCTTATACTTTTTCCGAAGGCTTGAGCTTTCTGCGAGGCAGACGTATTGCTTCATCAATGCTTCCCGTGCTGAGGTTCTTTCTGCCCCATTCTGGATTGACCTTTTGGGCCCAGAGTGAATGACATGACAGATCATCACCGGTGGGGGAAGGTCCCGCTGCCTCTCCTCAACCCCTTCTCCATCTCGATCGGACTCCCTCCGTGACTTGACATATTTATCCATTAGGCCATCCCGGACCCATCCCTCGAGCCTGGCCTTCAGACCATGGCACTCGTTGGTGTGATGGCCACGACCCCTGTGGTATTCACAGATTTTGTCGTTAGGCCCTGGGGCCGGCTCGTTCCGTAGTGGGAGAGGCCAAGAGAAGAAAGGCTCGTTCTCAATCTTGTTAAGGAGGTCGACAAGAGGTAGGCGAAAGGTGGTGGAATAGGCAGCGCCCGCCCCCGAGGCGACAGGGGTTTGACGCCCCGGTCGGGGATCCTCTTTTCTTCTTTTGGGGGCCGGTTGCGGGTTTCTTCCCGTTCGTGTCCGCTCCATCCTTTCCGCTATGGGCCGGTTTCTTCGAGGGCTCGTTGCGACGAACCGATCCCTTGGCTGGTCGATAAGGGCTACGGAACGTGTTGCCCCGGCAGACCTCATGTCCTTCTCAATGTCGATATGCTGTTTTATGAGGGACCTGAGTTGAGGAACAGAGTTGGGGGGGGTCGCGATCATCTCGTTTCGGATCCTGCTTCCAACTACCATGTTTTGCCGGAAGGCAGCTATGGCGGTGGAGTCGGGACAGTCCGCGCATTCGGCATGCTTCAACCAAAACCGACTATCATAGTTCTCGAGGGTCTCTTTAGATTGGACCCTCACTTGATAGAGTTGCTCCGGCTGGGCAGCTCTCTCTTTCAAGTTTATGAACCGGTGTGCAAAGTCATAAGCTAGGTCGTCCCAACAGTGGATAGAATTGACGGGCAGGGACTGGAACCATTTACTAGCGAGCCTTCCCAGGCTGGCGGGAAAGCACCTGCACATTAACTGGTCAAGGTGTGACCAATGGTTCATCTGGTATCGGTAGTGTCGGAGATGAGCCTCTGGATCAGAGTCCGCATTGAAGGTTTGGAGGATAGGGGCGATAAAGTTCCGGGGGGGGGGGGGGGGACACTGTATTCAATTTCGTCCGAGAACGGGGTACTGCGGGTAGAGGCCACGATTTTCAACGCTGCCTCACCAGCTGCATCGTGCCGTCCTCGTCGGCCACGTCTCCGTGTCCGAGGTGGCTTATCGGTTCGGGCATGACTAGATTCTGGCCGTGAGTCCCGACTGCCATCCTGCCAACGGAGCCGTGAATGTATACTCCGCTCGTTATTGCGGCGAGAATTTCCTTCTTGGGAATGCTCCGACTCCGCACCCCTAGCCGGCTCCCTGGGAGTCTCTAGGGGGGTCGTCGGAGGGGTCCCAACCTGGACATCACGCTTTTAACGGGGACTGGAACTGATTTGTCTTGGCTCGCGCCTTGAGCGGGCTCGGGTTCCGGCTCCATCAGCGAGGCTATCAAGGCTTTCTGGGCCGCAAGAGCGACGAGCTCTTTTTGGTGGATATCGATCATCATCTCTGTCAGCTCGGCCCGCGATCGGGGTGCGGGAGCTGTTGCGGTCAAGGGAACGGGCTCCCTGGTAGATGCGGTCCTGGGGGTCTCATCAAAAGAAAGCGTTCTCGGCATCCCAAGAACGTGGGGGGGTCGAGACGATGGAGTGTCAAATCGGTTATTGCCAGACATGTTTCTTTTAAGGACGTGGAGTCGAAGCTAACGCGTTTTGTTTCCCACAGACGGCGCCAATTGGCGAGCTTGATTTTCTTCCCAAGCTCGACTTAATCAATTTCGCGTTGGCTCCGATCTTCCGAGGTGGTCAGGTATGCTCCGGCGGTCAGGTGGTCTTCGTGCCTGCACAAGGAACGAACAGGGGCCCGGGGTTGTTGCCGGGTTTTCCCTCTCCGACGATCAAGTCAGTATCGAGGTTAACTGAAAGTAGGAATATAATAAAGGGTGAGGGACCGGGCCGGTTACAGGTCGGTGTATCGAGTGGTACAGATAGTGTTCAGGGGGTCCGGGTTGTTTAAGCTTTATCTCTCCTCTCTCTATTTGTGCGTCCGCCCCTAAGTGGTATTAGTGGGGGTATTTATAGTGTGATCAGAGGCGTATTAGCCCTTGGATCACTGTACTGTAAGATGTTGATCCAACGGCGTCAGAGTCATTTATGACTCTGACAAGGGTACTGTCCTTTCCCGGGGCCCACAGGAGGTGTCCTGTGATTGGGCCACGTCGGTGAAACGTCAGGAGGGTCCCCCAAGGGAGCAGCAGCATTAATTGGGGAAGCGTACTCGACACGCTTCTTTGGGCCGGCCTCAGCACGGCTCGGCCCTCCCAATCCGGGGCGTCGCATCATTCAGGGTTGATGAGGCCAGGACGGCCCGCTTTGGGGGCGTTATTGCCCCGGACGAGGGGATGCTGACATTCCCTCGCCACTTTCCACACACAAACTAAAAAGAGGAAAGTACCATGGAAAAAAATAATTAAAAATCATTTTATTCTCCTTCTGCTTACTTTCACAGGAACCCTCGTTACGGTTCGCCGTCATTCAAGATGCTACCAAAAATTAAGAACAATTGGATTCTTGATGTAATTAATTATAAAAGTTTATCTTACTGTCTTAATTAAACAAACTAAAACTCGACAGTGCTTTTTTACACCAAATTAATGGAATACAATTGTATTGAGCATCATGAAATAGGTTTTACATATTTCCATCATTTATTTCTTCGAATACATCCTTGCTGTGTATGGATATTCAGCAATTAGTTTTATATATGCGTTAATAGAATTTATAATTGAGCGTAGGTTAAAATGTTTACCATAGTAATAAGTTTATACCATGGACGGTTGCAATCATTTTATACAAGTATAGTTCTCCGATATAATATTACACTGGGAGATACTTCTGTTCTTCACTCAGTTTTGAAAAAAAAAATACGTTTAGTATACTGTACTAACAGTAATTAACGATTTAGGTATTGAACTACCAATTTTAACAATTGAGGTACCGAATTACGAAATTTCGTCCAATTAAGTGACTAACAGCATAAATTGACGAGATTGCAGTCACTATATCTCACATTTAGAAATTTATTTTTGACGTATGTTGATAGAATTGCACTCATTATGTGGTAGACAAGAGAATGTGAGTGCAATTTTATCATTTTGTTTAACGGTAGGTCTTTAATTGTGACAAATTTCGTAGTTTGGTACTTCAATTGTTAAAATTAGTAGTACAATACCTAAATCGTTAAACACTTGTAGTCCAGTAAACTAAACCTATTTTTTTCCCTCAGTTTTGTTTATAGAAACACTTTCTCTTGAATAGAACAGCTTCAAAGAAATCATATAAATGGATACTGCTCGACTGTTGAACTATGTTTTAGATTTTACAAAAACTGATTCCGAAGATCATCGATGCGATTAGGTGCTGATGTAAGCATTCACGAGTGGCATTTATCGCAAGAAATTTACCTAATTTATATGAAGGGTAAGCTATAAAGAAGAGACTCGGTTATCCTTTTTCCGATCAGATATTCCAGTACTGGCAAACTTTGCTCTTATAGCACTCTAAGCATTTGTCCAGGAGAATGCATGATTTACGTAATTAAGTAAATAAAAACTTGTTCTAGCACTCTAAGAATCTGTCCAAGACTCACTTCAAACTTGCTTGTTTGTTAAAGTAATTTCTGCTCATGCCTCTTTTATATTTAGGTTGTAAAAAAAGGTCACCTAATTTTGACTACTTAAACCTGGGTAAGGAGGATCAGCCAATTGAAAGTAAAACATATCTAACGGATCACCACAATAGTCAATCTGTTTGACTACACACCAAATTGGTTGACGAATAGTGTGTCTATGTATCAAATGTGAGAACGAAGATAAGTCTCAGAAAGCTTTAAATTTTTAGTGCAACACGAGATAGACAACCTAAAGATAACGAAGCCGCTAGCTTGCCTATTTAAATCATGAGTTAAAAATCCAGAGAGGTGCTAAACTTTCCAAAATATGGATACTTGACGTCCCCACGAAAAAGGCTAGGTATTTTTTCTCTTACGTTTATTGTTATTTACTTCTGTGACTAGAAACTGTATTATCTCCTTCATACTGGCTTTTCTTTCCTCATCTGGATTCCAAATTTCGCTTACCATGTATCTCCCACTCGCATTGTACTCATTCAGTTCCATTAATGCATTGGTGACAGCTTTGTAGGCCCGTTCACCACACTCAGTTTTCAACTTCTTTAGTTTTTCATCTTCCTCATCAATAATTTCCTGCAATTAAAAACAAATTTTAAAGATACTAAGGGTGTATTTGGAACCAGGAAAACTCATGGGAAAATGAAAATTATTTTCCAAGAAAACATTTTCTTGTGTTTGGTCGCATATGAAAACCAATGGAAAAGAAAACAAAAGAAAGTGAGGGAAAACTTTATGTAAAATGAGAGAAACCATTTCCCTTCCAAAAGTGGAAGGAAAATGAAAACAAATGGGAAAAGTGTGACAACTCACTCTCTCTCCCTTTTTTTTTCTTTTCCTTTCTCTTGATTTCCTAGCCATCCAAACAGATGACCGGAAAATGATTTCAAATTAATTTTCCTTGGTTTTACTTTTTTTTTCCTTTTCTTTTCTTTTCCGTTACATTTTCTAGGGGTTACAAACACAGCCTAAGAGTTTTACTATGCTGCACAAAGAGAAAACTGAAAACATGATTAACAGATGGTTACATTTCCAAGCATATTAACTACTCAGAGTTGTAAGCATGTGACCAAAAAGGTTCTCTAAGTTTAACTGAAATTGTTACGACAGCATGACCGCAATGAAGGTACACTTTTCTAGTCCAGGGTATATAATTACTTAATTAGGTTTACTTAAGTTTCTAGAACCAGGTCTCCAATCGACGATAACTAAAATCCGGATATAGTATCACTTATCAGCAATATCAGTTGTTAAAATGGGAAAAGACATGTCTTGCCATCCTCTCTTAAGAAGATACTAACACGTGTTTGAAACCAGGGCAAAATTATGTCATTGCTCTTGATGACTTCCGGTGACGAGTTTTTTTTAGTGGTTTGCTTGGAAAATTCAAAAAAGAGAGGACAACTTGAGAACCTTTCAAAACAACTAGAAAGAAATAGATTTTGTCACCATAAATATAGGAGAATTACATAAATGAAAACCTTACTGTAGAAAAATCGACGAAATGAACCTAAAAAAGAATATTGTATGGAACGCATAACTCATACAGATACCTTGAGTTTGCCGTCAATAAGAGCATTTTTAAAAGGCTGCCACTGTGAATTCTTCACATTTTCCTGCCATGCAGAGCATAGCATTACGGATACGGCGTCTTGATCTCCGTCATTACGCTTACGTGATGCCAGCTCTTGAAAAGGTCTAACATCAACCTCCCCCATCCTTTTTATTCTTAGGCTGGTTCTTTCATTTAATACATCTCTTAAAACCTGCACACAATGGGGAACCAATCTATTGAAGAGCCATACTAGATGCTATATATGTGTACACAGTATCTTTTAAAATCAGTTATTAAGTCTATCAGCTTGTTAAATGCGAAATAAGCAGTTTAAGTTTCCAGACTATCTTTCGAATACTCCAGCAAACAAGACACCATTTGATGATAAATGGGGTCTAACATGATGAGTGAACACCACACTACTACAATTGACATCAAATTCTGAATCGTGTGGTCATCTTAAAGTTGCCTAGAAGCCAAAAAATGTAAGTAGTAGTATAAGTATGCCCTAAATTATGAAGGGACTCTGACCAAAATTACCTATGATAAGTATCAAAGCTGTAACATAGCAAAGCCTCAAACAAAACAAGCTTAGAAGATATAAAAGGGAAATAAAATGAGACCTAAATTAATCTGAATAAAGATCAAAACAACAACCTTTTCTGGACTTTCTTGTAATATAGACATATACAACTCCAACAAATGATGGTTATTGACAGATTGTTTGAGTGCAGGAGGGGCGTTCAAGCTGTGAAATTTTCTTTACTAAAATAGCAATTCTCTTCAGTAAAGCACTTAGTAAGCTAAAACTAAAACAAATATAACTAGAGAATGTATCAAAAGATAAACATTAATTTCTATGGCATGGCATAAGATTTCGCCTAAAAGAGTATAATAATCTTACACTAATGGCCTCTTTACGGGCATCCTGTAGCTCATCATTGCACATTCTCTGTTTGGATACTAGAGTCTGGTTCAGATATTCCATGTTTTGTAAATCATCAATCTTTTCCGACAACTCTTCCTTCAAGGCATGGACTTGGAATATCAAGCTGTGTTCCCCATCAGAACCGATTACGAGTTCCATCTGCAACATTCATGACCCAAAACTAATAAAGCGTGAATGCAATTTAAATAGAAATTAACCAATGAATCTTTGTTAGACTAGATATTAAGATATTTCAATCAACCAAAAGCTTACTCACTTTTTCTTTCTCAACCAAAGAGTGTCTTGCCTCGAGGGCGACTTGATCTTTTTGCTTCTTCTCCAATTCTTCTCTTCGTTGCTCAAGTATTTTCATTTGTTTCACTAAATCCTGCTTTAATTTGCCGTTTTCAACACTAGTTGAGTTTGCTTTTCTCATTTGCAACTCCAACTCATGCTTCAAATTTTCATTCTGCTGCACAACTAATTCCATTTTTCTCATCTCTGCACCAATACGGGACACAGGTGATGGAGAAATAATTATATAACTTGTAACGACAAATAAAATGGTGCTGTCTTATGGTTTTTTTTTGTGTGGTTGAGAGCTTCAGAAGAAATTAGCAAACATTGGGTCTTTAAAGCTCTGATGTAGAATATTGAGATATAGTTTTAAGAATCAAGTACTAATACAGATTTTAGGCCTTAGATCCATAGAAGTGACAGCTACAATTTGACTTAACACAATGGAACCATTACTTATTATAAAGTTTCATATAGCATTTGCAACAACTTAGCTAAGAAAATTTACAAATAACTATTTCATCTATATAAGCTAAAAAGCAAGTAAAAGCACACCTACGAACTAATCACATTTTCTTGTATAACCACATTTAAGATAGCTATTTTCTAGATGTCAACTAATTTTTATTCTTTCAGTTCTCTCTCATCTATTTTATAAATCCACTCTTAATCCTTTAACATATTATTACTTATTGTAAGTAAGAAAAACTCAACCAATTGAAAGTTTGTTATGAGTAAGTATATAAAAAGTAACTTATGAGTAAAAGTTAACCTTTTATAAATAGACAAGATAACCTCTTAAAAAGAAGTAATTCACACAAGAATCAAGTTTAGAATAAAAGTAACTTAAAAGTTGAATCTATTTATTCATAAATGAAGAAAAAGTAGGAAAACGATGTTAAATTGATTAGGAAAATTGAATAGATGATAAATATCATATCTGATCATATATGAAATGTATAGACGGATAATCTCATCCCCCGACACTCTTCTAAGAATTAAGGTGCATGAGTTTGCCTTTTTTTTTATATAAAATTATAGATATATTAACATTATATATATATATATACATTTAACGTACATTAAATATAATTATATAAATAACTTATATTAAAGTAACTGACAAAGAAGATTCCGCGTTACATGTTTATACATAGCGTAAACAAAATAATACCTTCATGAAAAGCTTCATAAAACCGATCTTTCTCAGCAATTATTCTGCCAAGGGATGTGGATTTTTCATCGCACTTACGTTCCAATTCGCAAATTCTCTGATTTTTCACATCAACCTCTTTAGCAAGACACACTGCTAATCTACGAGCACTTTGAAGCTCTTTGAGTAAAAACTCATTATCCATTCTGCATAATTCATCTCTCAATAAAATGTATGGAATTGATATTTAACACTAAAGAAATTAGTTTCAATTATAAAAGGGTTCATGCTAATGCGTAAAAAATAGTCCTACCGTCAGAAGGAGAAAGAGTGAATCAAACATCAGATGAATGATAGTCGAAATTCTACCTAAAAAGTAATCTACTAACATGAAGAGATGCTGTAGATCTTGAAATGCATCTTCTGCTCTTGCAAGCAGATCAGCTAAAATCATTGTTTTCTTTTTCGCTATATGATTCGAGATTTTGTGATGCATATATGTAAATATACATATACATATACATACATAGAGAGAGAGGTAGTGATAAAATAAAATTCCAAAATTCATTTCTGGTCTAAAAGTAACTAAAATTGGTGTCATCAACAAGCCAAGAATATTGCATCTTTTTCTCTAAAAAAGAGTTCAGGACTTTTTCCACCCAAGTAAACAAAATTTCACAAGGTTTGAGCAAATCCAAGGCTCCAAGCTAGGTCCAAGCATCAAAAAATGGACCAGGACAAAATCAGTAAAGAAAGTAGATAATAAGATAAGCCAATTTGGAATTCTGAGAATTTGAACTCCGTAAAGGTATGGATGTTTGTGTATATACATGTGAAATTAGTTTATGTATACCACCACCATAGAGTTTTTCTTGTTGCCCCCTTTAGCCTCTCAGTCTATTGCTTTTTCGCTTAAAAGCTGATTGTTTTCTGGTAATTAGGCATGAAAAATCTAGAAGCTGTAGGTGCATGTTTGCTTTTTTTCTTAGCTTTTTGAATGAAAAATTCACGAGTGTTTGATATGTCATCTTTTGTAGGCTTTAAAAACTAGCTTTTGGGTCAAAAAGACTAAAAAACTCAAAAGCAAAAAAAGCGAGGAATTTGCGGACTTTGGAAGCTTTTCCACATTACATTTTCCAAAAATTAATTTTTTTAATAGAATTTGTTTGTATATTTACAACTGAGTAATAAGTTTAAAAGGGTGACCAATGACTTATCTATCGAAAACTAGTTATAACCCACTTATAAGTAAAAAAAAACCTACGGCGGTGCCAAACACTGGAATGCAGCTTTACTATAGCAAACTTTTTTCTTGTTGTTTTTCTAAGTAGCTTTTTGATCAAAAAATCCGATGCCAAACGGGCCTTAAGTTAGACCTCGAATAACGTCGCACGCAAATAAATTTTAGAATGCAGCTAACAAAGAGTATGAATGCGATTTCAAAAGCGTGACCAATGACTTATCAATAAAAACAAATTATAAGTCACTTTTAAGTAAATAAGCTACGGCGGTGCCAAACACTACAATGCAACTTGATCCAAGCAAACATTTTACTCAATGCTTTTTTGAAGCAGCTATTTTATCAAAAAATCCGATGCCAAACGGGACATAAGTTAGACCACGAATAACGAAGCACACAAGCAAACACATAGACAAAATTCTAGAATAGAGCTAACAATTAATAAGAAAGAGTATGAATTAGTAAAGTGAATTTACCTAAAGACTAATAAGGAATCTGAGGTAGGGGTTTTGAGAGAGGAATTTACAGGGTTTTAGCTTTTATGTGCTCCAATTGTACGATATAACACAAAATGGATCATATCAATAATACCATTGCTTTTGTCGGATAAATGGTAGGCTTGTATATTTTATATTTTTATACTCCATCCCTCCTGTTTTTTTTTTTTTAAGTGTAAATTTTGAATCATAATTTATCAATATTATACTTATAAATATTATAATTAAAATTAATACGTGTAACTTATTTATTAAAATTATTATTGTTGTAGCCATGAATGTTAAGTATATAAAATACACTGTAAATTTGTTATTTTATAACTATCATAGACAATTAAATATGAAACAGTTGACACTTATTTACGTAGAGAGAGAGTAGTATTTAACTTGACTTCATTGTTTTACTCGTGCGGTAAATCCGTTTTTCGTTTACCGCTTCCCCGTTCTGGTTTCCAGCTTCCTATTATTTCACGTTTAAATTTTAATTTTTTTCTCAAAAAATTTCTGTTTCTCGTTTCGTTTCCGGTTTCCGTTTCCTAACTATGGTTTTGCTAATAAATTACTTATTGAGAAAATAGTAAAGAGAAATATTTTTGAAAGGAACAAAAGTGGAGTGCGGTTACGGTATCGGTACGTTATATCACGATATTTTGGTGGTTGAATTTTTTCCTGTTTTGATTAATTGAGTATAGCTTCGGTAGGTCACGGGTACGTGAAATGTACGGGTTCCACTCCTTGCTTCTTTTCTATTGTTTTGATCCATCTTCTTCACTAGTCTTCAACCAGGTACGCTTTCATTTGGCTTTCCACTTACAAGTTTCGCTGTTTCGTTATTTCATGTAAAAATCGTCATTTTAACCTGAAAATGCAAATATGCACCAATTATAGGGAAACCACATATTTATTAGAAAAACACGCAAAATGCATAGCAAATCAACTTTTAAAGTCGTCTAAAATGGCTTATTTGCTACCCAAAACTACCATTTCTATGGCCAATCTTCAAAAGTCGTCTGTATCGCATACTTGGATGCAACCTTTACAGCTTTTCTGGTACTGTCGTATTAATTAATAATTATTATTATAACTACCTTAAACTACTAGAAATAGATCGTCTATTATCATGAACTAAGTAATCCATAAAGTTAACCTTATCACAATATGTGGATTATTATTAGGTAGTTACATTGGGTCTAAATTGTATTTTCTATAAACTCCATTCAAATTTCTCAAACATTAATCCTTGTGTTGCGTATAGCGAGCTTTATATTTCAAAAGGGTTTAAATTTGTGAGCCAAGAATGTATGAGTAGAAAATCATGTGTTAATTCTAACAGTTGAATTGAAAATGACAAAATATAGTTATCTTAGCCCCATCTATATGTAACTATGTTGATCCGGTGCGGCTAAATCTTAGAGTGGATGAATAAGGTTTGGCGTTTTTCAGCTAATTAAGCGAAATTAAAAACGAAGTGCAACTAACAACCCAATTTTAGCAATTCTAAGCTTAAACGTTAATAATTGTTAAACAATTCAAACGAAAGCAAAAAAATAAATAAAATATAAATTGCGAAAAGTAAAAGTTAAGGAAGAAAATGACACCGTGATTTATAAAGGTTCGGAAAAACGGCCTACGTCCTCTCCTCGGTACTACCGAGTATTTCACTAAAAATAATCTTTCCGATTTTACAAATCCTATTGAGCTCAATCGACCGATTGGCTCACCCTCTACTCGAGGTTCATACTCTTGATACAAGTGCAAGCGAACACGTTTAATGAGTCAACGACTCTCCCTCAATCTATGAGTACCCAAGTGTTTAACCTAGAACTTTTAATCAACACTTTGGCTTAAAAACTTCTACCCAAACACTCACTCACAATGAGCTTATAATTTTGCTCTTTACAAATTTATCGAAAATTAAAACAACACCCACAATTTGATTGTTTCTAAATAAGCTAATTTGTGGTTTTGATGATGTTTTGATCTTTGGTTGAGCTCGAAATGCTTTCTCCTTAATTTCCCTCTTTTTCGAATATATTCATCAAAATGGTGATTTTTTGTGTTATGAATGAGAGAGGTTGAAGAATGATAATAGGTTTGAATGGATGTCTTTGGAGAGAGATTTGGGGTGGTTTTTATGGACCAAGATGTCTGTTTTTCTGTATCTGACCGTTGGTAGAGGTTGAGTATTTTATCCACAGGTTTTAAGCAATTTTCTAAAATAAGCTGAAAAGCTGTTTTTGAAAACTACAGAAAACGATCGGTCGTTTTCTGCAGACGATCGGTCGTTTTCAGAAAAACGATCGGTCATTTCTGAGTTTTGACCGGTCGTTATTCAGATGACTTCTCTGGAAGAATTTGGACAAAAAACGATCGGTCGTTTTTGTCCAGTCAATCGGTCGTTTTTCTTCTGGTCTCGTAAACCTTCGAAAGCTTGTAGCTTCTTCGTTATAGCTCCGATTTTGGTTCCGCTTGAACCGTTGGCTTCGTTATTGAATGCTCTTTATTTTAAAGTCCTGAAATATATATTTTCTCTTTTTGGATAAGACAAGCATTATATCATCGAAATAGTAAAATCATTAAATACATAATCAAAGTTATAATCAAAATCTATTATTGAACTCTAAGTTCAACAAACCCTAAAACTCAAAACTCAAAAACAAAACATAAAATCTCCATCGCCAGTGTGGGGCGGGGAGTCACTCCACTTCTTCTGCCCCAAGGCCTGTTTCGCTAAGCTAATCTCTTTCCTCTCTCTCCTCATCCCGATTTTTCCTTGTCGTCTATCCCCATTCTCTTCATCTCAAACATGTTCTCTCTTTTTTGTGAAAAGCATATTTGCTTCCCTAGAGAGCGGATACGACCTCGTAACAGTTCGTCTGATAACAACTTCTCACAATCACGGTTTATATCTCATCTAAAAGTGGAAAAACCGGTAAAAAATAAAATTCACAAAAAATTGACAGTAAATCATATTCGGATAAGTTCAACTGCATCTATTTGGAATGAATTTGGTGTTTGGTCGTATTTTTGGATCATAATATTTAGTGAGAACGCTTAGATTGGGTTAATTAGTGTGTTGACATCCACATGACTAAGTACCAACCATGTATTATAGATCACCTACCCGTAAATTTATAAAAGTAAAAAGGTTAAGGTAAAAGCTAAACATTAAAGAATAAGCATAAATAAATAAAAAATCATGTATTTACAAACCAATAAGTGAAAAATACGATGCCATGAATCGAACTGCATACTAACAGCCAAGCTAGAAGCACTCACACCGTTCAAGTTGTGCACTAAGATAATTATATTACATTTTAAAACTGAATACATATATATTTTTTTAAAGAAAATATATATTTCGGCGTCTTTTATTGGTCGGCCCCTAAATATATTAGCTCTTTTGTATAGGATAAAAGCCGGCTCTTGGCACCCCGATGGAGTTTACTGTGAGTCTTATTTATTGGATATTTAAGGACCTCCGTTTTCCTCTTCTATCCAAACAAGACAAATTAACAATTGAATATTGCTGGTTACATTCAATCGACGAGAGTTATCTCTCAAAAAGAAAAGTTTCTTAAAAAAAATGGCGATTTCAACATATGTTGGCACGAGACGTGGGAAAGTTACAACAAGAATATGAAGTGTGTAAAAGGACTAAAAATTATTTTATTTATTTAGTACTAATTATAATTCTTGTAGGTATTTTATTGTTTTTAATTTGATTCAAAGTGTAATAAAGTCATTTCTACCCTTCATTATTATTATTATTAATGAAATAGTGAGTATGTCCCATCAATTTTTTTATTTTATTTTTAAATGATAAAGCAAAAGTTTATTATTATATTTTACTTATGGGAACTATGAATGCAATTCTTTTCAACGGTGGACTGCATTTTCTTTTGATAATATGGTATGCAAAATACTAAATTAGTACTATGAAAAAAGAAAAACCTGATGAGCTGCGCAGTAGCGGCGAACTTGAAAAAGAGATTGTAATGTAACTTAAAACCAGGGGTGAGTAAAAACCGAACCGGTCGAACCAAACAGAACCAATCGCAAATCGAAACAAACCGATTAGTTATTGGTTTGGCTTGACTTAAAAATTTGGAAACCGATTTAATTGGTTCAACTTGCGGTTTCGGTGGTTTCAAAACGAAACCAAGGCGAACGGAACCAATTACTTATATACATAGATAAATATTTTTATATATCTTAAATATAATTTACAAATATAGTCATAAAGTATTATAGAAAATTATATCGAGTAAAATCTCTATTAGTAACATAAAATTATAATAATGAGGCAAAATGTACTATTACAATCTACACATTTGTTGAGAATTTTTACACAAATAATGTACATTATGAGTACGAACATGTGAAAAAATAAGTGTTATAATTAGTAATTTGAAAATTATTATTTGACAATCGAATATGTGGAGCAATGAGTTTTAAACTTTGATATTTGTAAAGAATTTACATAAAAATGTGACTTATGTTAATTTTTGTATCGTTATTGTATGTGAAAGACGTTTTTTTTCAAAGTTCCATGTTTTCATTTATTATGTCACAAACCAGCTGAACCAAGCCGAACCAGACCGAATTTTATTAGTTTGGTTCGGTTTCAATTAATAATTTTATCCAAACCAAACCAAAACAAACCGATTGCTTTTAAATTTTTAATTGGGTTGGTTCATATTTTTACCAAAAACCGAACCGAATCAACTATTGCTCACCCCTACTTAAAACCTTTGTTTCTAATCTAATACAACTACTCTCTCCATTCACAATTAATTCTTATCTACGAAATTATGTGCAATTTTAATTGGTTTATAACATGTATCAAAATTTTCAAAATAAAAATTTTCAAAACTAAATCATATAATTTAATGTTTGAACTATATGATTAACTTTTGAAAAATTTTATTACGACAATTTTGATACAAGTTATTGACCGGTCAAAATTACGTGTTGTTTCGTAGTGGATAATTAATTGAGAACGAATGAAGTAATATACTAATCGCTAGTTGGACATGACTGCGTATGCTCCTTTGGTTTGTGGTTCGTTCTTTTTTATGATGCTACTTTATGTGGCTGTGACTACCGCTAGCTTAATATATACTGGTGTATCCCGTCCACGCGATGGGTGGTGTGATGCGTGCAGCACTATAAATGTAAAATTATAGCTAGGCACATAATTTACAAAAACAAAAATAATAAAATTTGGAAAAATAATATTAGGTTTGAGTGCTAAATACATGTTTGCAGCAGTGTACTAAAGGGTAGAGATAAATTAATACGTTGAATTACGTCCCATAGATAAATTAATTATTTTCTCCATATCTGTTTCTCATTTGAAGGAAAGCAGAGAGATAGAAAGATGTTAACCGCTGATTAGAATAGCAAGTTATTAACGTGAATATGTATCTTGCAGTTATTAAAAGGTAGTTTCATAACGTGTATTAGTATTGACTTATTTGTAATTTGTGTAATCAGAGTAATTTTTGTTAATTATATATTTAAAGGGCTGATAAGAGATTACACATAAACTATTAGTATATATACGTGTCATTAAATATTTGAGTAATGTTCCCTCTGATGTTGCCAGTCCATTTGTACTCTAAAAAAAATAAAACTAGAAATAAAAATAGAAAGAGAAATAAAAGGAGGGAGAGAGAGATTAAGCAAATGGATTCTTTGGTAGTCATTCCATATCATATATGATTTGACAAATTTAGATTTTTCTAATTATCAATTCAAGCATTTGAATTTTTATTATGTCACTTATTCTTTTGATTTGTGTAACTTCTCATATACTATTATTTTATTTTTTGTCAAATGCATGTTAAACTTGGAGTTTATATAAAACTTCAAAATTGTTAATATGTGTTTTTCAATCTTTAATACGTGTTTTTCAATTGTTATTATTTTTACAATGAATAAGATAAAACGTTTCAAAATAGTAAGATTGGGGTGTGATCATGTTTTTTTGTGGTTATGATATTTTGGATTTTATATTATACACACTTACGTGTTTGATAAATTGCGGCACCTGCAATTTATATAGATATCTTTGTGATGACTTTTTTTCATGTTGAGCGATCAAAAAGCAAAAGGAATAAAATAGATTTATACAACTCATTTACGATGTACCACGGGAATTAATTTTTTTCGGAGTTGGGTGAAGTATGTCATGTTATCCTAAACTGGCATTTACGAGTGTTGTTTTCATCGATCATCGAGTTAATGTGGAAACACTAACCTTAAAGTACATTAATTTTAACACGATTTTTCTTATGTGCTTGAGTTTTGTAGTTATACTTCTTTTGATGGGTTTTCGTAATTTGAATGGAGGTTTTCTAACTTCTTAATCTGGATCATCTTTAGTCTTTAGATGACGAGCTTTTAAGTTAAAGCTGGTTAGATTTTTATTCCAATAAACTGATTAAATCACTTTGCGCGAATTTGTGGCTTTTTAATCTGGATCGTCTTTAAGATGATGAGCTTCTGAGCTAGAGTTTATTAGATTGTCAGTCTACTAAAGATTTAAGCTTCAATTCTCAAGCTTGTAGCGTTTCTACGTTAAACACCAAGTCAACAAAATTTACGCTAAAGAATTTAAGAATCAATAGAGAGACAATGTGAATGCCACATTGACAAAGCCCTTAATAACGCCAAGATTTGCATTTAATTTGACTAACTGTTTTTACAAATAAATGATTAAAAATTAATAAAAAATTATTTTTTAATATATTTTTCTATCGAATCAGGGGTGGACGCTTGCACCCCCTTGTCTCTATGTAAATTCGTCCCTTGTAGTAAATGGAAAGAATTGCGACTTTCTTAAGATGTGACTTGTTTAAGATTTTTTTTTTTTTAATTTTGTCTCTATGTGGATAATTAAGTAGGTAAGAGATATTCAAAGAGTTAATGTAATGGCCTCATATTTATAAAGGAGAGCCGTCGAGATAGAATAAATGACTTGTCGTTGTTATGGCTGTAAATGAACCGAAAACAAACCGAACATAGGTCTGGTCGTGATCGGTTCATTCGTGTTCGGTTTGTGTTTATGACGAACGTCTGAAATGGTGTTTATGATCGTTCGTTAAACATAAAAAATTGTAAATGATTGTGTTCGGTTTGTTCGTAATTAACCTGGTTTTTTTTATAATCATATCATTAAAAATGTAATAAAGATTGTAGATTGTGGTTAAAATTTTAGAAATAATATGCTAATATATATAGGTATATATAAAAATTTATGTAAATTAATACATTTAATTTTACAAACATGTTAACGAGCATTCGGGACATATCTTACCAAAACCGATCTAAAATTCGGAGACAAAGTTTTAATCATAACTAATGAGTTAGTATCCAAATAATTAGTTTCATGTGTATGATGATGTTTAATTTTAGAGCAAATCAGGACCTAATGATCACATGATGGGAATATACTTATTTTTAATGTTGGCGGTTAAGTCAATAAGTGCAGCTAGCGTGGGAAGACGGGAAACTAAGATTTTATTATAGTAAAATAATAATAATATATTATAATAACCAAACTTTTAATTCGGTCAAATTTGTCCTTTTTTTTTTAAAATCACATCACTCTATTTTAATAATTATCAATTTACACTAATCTAATTAATAATTTATTCTCATTATATTTTTCTAATTACGGATGCATCCCGATTTAATTAACTATTCGTTTTAACCAGTATAATTTCAATAAATTATAACATATGTGAATATGATGTTTATAATAATAAAATATTTGACTATATTTATATCACTACACGTCACGCACGCAACACGAAAAAATATGACACATACTCCGACCCTATTATTATGGAGTACCGACCACTCCACTCATGCTAACCATTCAATTTGGTTTATTTTGATCTAATGGGTGAAAATAGAATAACTATGATGCGCTGACATTTCATCATATATTTATCTTAGCATACATATATATACATACATACATACATATATATACATGCATATGTCATGAAAACTAAGATAATTAGTAGAAAATTTTACAAATTATTCTATTTTAATTTTAATTAACGGTAGGCTACAGAAATGATTTTCCTACAAATTATTCTATTTTAATTTTAATTAACGGTAGGTTACAGAAGGGGTTTTTTGGCGAGCCTGATTTTCTTCCCAACCTCGGCTTACTCAATTCGCGTCGGCTCCAATCTTCCGAGGTATCCGGACTAGGCCAGGTTTGCTACGGTGACAAGGGGACCTTCGTGCCTGCGCAGGGAACAAACAGGGGCCCGGGGTTGGTACCAGGTTTTCCCTCTCCAACGATCAAGTCAGTATCGGTGTTAACTGAAAGTAGGAATATAATTAAGGGTAAGGGACCGGGCCGGTTACAGGTCGTTGTATCGAGTGGTACAGATAATGTTCTGGGGGTCCGGGTTGTTTAAGCTTTATCTCTCCTCTCTGTCTTTTTGCGTCCCCTCTAAGTGGTATCAGTGGGGGGTATTTATAGTGTGATCAGAGGTGTATTAGCCCTTGGATCACTGTACTGTAAGATGTTGATCCAACGGCGTTAGGTCATTTATGACTCTGACAAGGGTACTGTCCTCTACCGGGGCCCACAGGGAGGTGACCTGTGATTGGGTCACGTCGATGAAACGCCAGGAGGGTCCCCCAGGAGGGCAGCATTATTAATTGGGGAAGCGTACTCGAGACGCTTCTTTGGGCCGGCATAGGTTCAGCCCGGTCTATCAAGGTCTGGGGTGATGAGCCGGGGTGGTGAGACATCCACTATATAGGGCCCCGGTTTGTTTGTTTCCGTGGTGATATCGGTCCGGATGAGGGGACACTGACATTCCCTCGCCAATAGCTCCCTGTCCGGAGTCGTCGTTAGTGACAATGTCGGTGAGTACCTTCCTCACTTTACGGGGGCTCCGGTCATTCCGTCTTCATATTTGGCTGTCTAGAGGCACCTCGGCGTGACTCGTCTCTTGATACGTGTTCAACCATTCATGGATCTCTTACACGTGGAGCATGCCAGTTTTGCAATTATGAGGCGCCGCCTCTGTCTTTTCGGTTTCTTCAATGTCATTAATGCCAAAACGGCTGAAGGGTGACACTTGGCAGACGACCTCTCCTTGCTGTACACGTGGAAGGCGTGGGTTGAGTGGCGGCTGTCATTTGTGGGAGTTTGTGTAATGAGCCGTTCTGCCTTTTCACCTTCCGGTAAATGTCTTTTCACCTTCCATTAGGGGCCTACAAATACCCTCAGTGAAATCTCATTTTCACTTTCTCACCCTCTCTCTAAAATTTCTTACAGCAAACCACTTTCTTTTTCTTTCCCATACTTAGCGAGTTCTCAAATACTTAACCGGCATGGTGATAACACACGGAGCCGGAAAGGGTCCGATGGTTGCTCCTCAACCGCGGCGTTTGGCGGTGATGGCCAACGCCTTGCCGTTTAGGACTATGGTCGTTGACCCGACCTTGTCGGTGGCAGCTAATGACAGCAGCATAATGGTCAGGCAACACGGGCCTGACCTCGACGAGTTTCGGCAGCTGTGCGGAATCAGAGAAGAATTCAAGCTCCGGAGGTGCGAGAGTGTCGACGAGGTGAACGGGATCGTGGCTGATCCCAAAAACATGGTAACACTCTCCCTCTCCACTTTTATGTTCGGAGGCACTAACCTCCCCATCCCGGAGCTACTGGCAGAGTTATGCGCCTGGACGCAGACTCTCCCATGCCAGTGGCCGCTGCAGGCGCACCGTATCTGCGCCGGGATGGAAGCCCTAAATGTTCTATTGGGCCCAGCCCTTCCGGAACCATTGGAGCTTAAGGAGCTCTTGGCCTGCTATGAATTTCTGCAGACCGAGCCAAGCTCCCAATCCAAGAGCAGGCAGCCCTACTTGAGGTGCCGGGCTTATAATCAGCTGATCACGGGTAACTCCGATTCGAATCGGGGTTATACCCAAGACGTGATCGTGGTGGAGGGCGACTGGCTCCGCCGAGACGATCTGACCCTCCCCACCAAGCCGGGAAGGGTGCTCAGCAACAAAGACTTCAAGGCCACGGTGGCTATGAAGCTTAGGGGCCTGGGCGAGCCCAACATAGCATCGTTGGAGGTGGCCCTCAATTGGTGGGGCCCGAATGCGAACGATGCCGGTGCACGTGACGCGGAGCGTCTGCTGACGTGCAGTTCCCCCACAACTTGCAAGGGGAACGACTTCAGATGGCCCTACAGGACTTTCTGTCCTGTGGGGTATTCCAGAGAAAGGTGGGAGAAGGAGAAGGGTCTGGAGTCGACCCTCCCTCCCAAGGTTGTTAAAGGGGTCGAGGCCGTGGTGGAACCTGTGCCCAAGAAGGCGTCGAAACCGAAGCTGAGGACAGGCAGCAAGGCGAAGGCCATGACGGTAACATCATTCGCTCCTGCGTTGGCCGCGGTTTACTACGAGACCCGGCCGGATGGTACCGTCCTCCCTTATAAGGTGGGGCAGGACGGTACCCGCACATATTTAGATCGACAGGGGAAACCTCTGCCTGAGGTCCTTCCCCTGAGGTCTAGGGAGCCCGTTGAGAGGAGCTCCCCGCACTTGGAAGACAGCCCCTCAGAGGCGGAGCCCTCCGGGCCAGCCTTGGGCACCTCGCGGACCAGGGTAAGTTGCCTTTTGTTTTTGTTTAATTTCGATTCCATACTTAGTTAAATTTTGCCAATTTTTCCGAATTTTTCTAACTTCTTGTTTGTCTGAACCGCGTAGGTGGTCCGTTCTGATGAGGAGGAGGAGGTGGAAGAGATAGCTGCCGAGGATGAGGTAGCTGAGGTGGCTGAGGTTGGGGGTGGCGAAGAAGAAGAAGGGGCGGTCGAAAAGGTTGCTGAGACGGGGGAGCCCGAGGGGGTAGTGGTCGAGGTCGAGGCCGAGGAGAGGGATGTGGTGGTGACAGGAGAGAGGGAAGTGGCGATCCTGCCTCAGTCGGCTGGCCCGGACGATTTGGCAGCCCTGGCCAGACTCGATCGGCTGGCCCGCAAGGCCCTTCTTGGGAAGAGAAAGGTGGAGGGGACGAAGTCCCTCCAAGGGGAAAAGAGGACCAAGGTCGGTGGGAGTAACCCATCCGAGGTTGTGGTCGTGGAGGGGCCCAAAGGGACGTCGGGCCCTGCTCAAGGCCCTACTCAAGGCTCAAGCTCCAGCTCTGCCTCCCCGACCCACAGGATGCCTGTGCAGACGCCCGAGGAGGTGAAGGCGGCCACGGGTGTGAAGAGCATCATGGAGGCTCACCCATCTGCCGGGTTACTAGCTTTGGCTGCGCTCCAGCAGCAAAGCGTCGAGACTGATCACCGAGGTCGTGACCTCGCATCCTCCATGGCATCGGCCATGGCCATGATACCTCAGGTACGTGTAGAGTCTATTTTGTATGTTTTCACATTCTTCCCACATATTTTTGCTAAGTGTTTTGATTTTTCCCTTGTAGGCCTATTTGATGATGAATCAATATGTCTATCACCAAGGCCAGCTGGTGAGGTCATGGGCCGCGAAGGCAGAGGCTAGTGCCAAGCTCGTGGAGGAGGCCCAAAAAAGGGCGGAGGAGGCCCAAAAAAGGTCTGAGGAGGCCCAACTCAGGGCGGAGAAAGCTGAGGGCCTCAACGCCACGGTTGAGGCTCGAAGGGTCGAAGCCGTGAAGGCCAAAACGAAGGCCGAGGAGCGTGCCCAGGCTGCGGAGGCAGCCCTAAAAGAGGCTGAGGCTGGTGTAACCGACAGAATAAAGGCGGCGGTCCAGACTGGCCAAGCCGAGCTGAATGCTGCCTGGGGCCAAAAGACACAGAAGGACTTCAACTCCTTCTACGTCGAAGGGTGGTCTGAGGCGGCTGCCTTCATGAGGGCGGGACCGGATCACCCAGTATGAAACGTAGAAAATATTATCGTTCCCGTCCCCTCAGCTCCCATTCCGGATGTGGTGCCTTTGACTCCTCGAGCTCTCTCGGACGATGAGGACGGGGGGGGGGGGGGGGGGGGGGGGGTGAAGACGGAGCTAGCCAGAACTAGGGTAGATTTAGGCTATTGTTTTCAATGTAGTTTCCTTTTTTGTACTTAGCATGTAATAGCTTTCCATTGAATGAAATGAAAAAACAATTTTGGACTTGTCTTTTATTCTTCTGTGTTTTACTTCTATACTTCCGTTGTGTTTTATACATTGTATACATGCTCCCAAATGAGTGGGCCTTAGTGCTCTGGCGTTGGGGCGCTCGTTTTATACAACTCATAACTTGCCAACCGAAGTAACACATAGAAAATTTAAATGAACTGAAAAATTCAAGTAAATATGAACCGGGGTGCCGTATAGGCTCGTGTTCTGAAACACTTAGAAAATTTAGATGAACTGAAAAATTCAAGTAAATATGAACCGGGGTGCCGTATAGGCTCGTGTTCTGAAACACTTAGAAAATTTAGATGAACTGAAAAATTCAAGTAAATATGAACCGGGGTGCCGTATAGGCTCGTGTTCTGAAACACATAGAAAATTTAAATGAACTGAAAAATTCAAGTAAATATGAGCCGGGGTGCCGTATAGGCTCATGTTCTGAAACACATAGAAAATTTAAATGAACTGAAAAATTCAAGTAAATATGAACCGGGGTGCCGTATAGGCTCGTGTTCTGAAACACTTAGAGAAAATTCAAATGAACTGAAATAACAGCAGTTTTTATTTATAAAGCCCACAGGCATAAATTTACACCACATTCTTATTTACACAAAGTCATAAAGGCCGAGCCCTACTGGTAGTACTTTCTTAGGTTGTTACGTTCCAAGGTCGGTCCACCGGAACGTCGTTGGGAAGACGACCCAACAGGTAGGCCCCGTTCCCTACTGCACCGAGGATTCGATAGGGGCCTTCCCAATTGGGGCCTAGCTTGCCGTCGAACTGTATCCTGGTGTTGTTGTTTACTCTTCGTAACACGAGGTCTTCGTCTTGGAAACGTCTGGCGTTCACTCTTTTGTTATAAGAACGCCCCAGCTCGTTTTTATATTCGGCGTTACGGATGGCCGCAACCTCCCTTCTTTCTTGGCGTAGTCCAGCTCGAGCCCCATCATCTTTTCGTTAAGCCCGTTTTCCACAATGTCCGTCCTCAGAGAGGGAAGCCCGATTTCTAACGGGATGATGGCCTCCATTCCGTAAGTGAGGCTATAGGGTGTCTATTGAGTGCCCCGTCTTCTCGTCGTTCGGTAGGCCCATAGGACGTGATACAGTTCTGCGGCCCATTGTCCTTTGGACTCGTCTAGCCTCTTCTTGATTCCGTCGAGCACGGTCTTATTTGACACCTCGGCTTGTCCATTGCATTGGGGGTACGATGGGTCGAATAGTAGTTCTTGATGTGATACTTTGCATACATCGCTTTTAATTTGACCCCGGTGAACTGTCCCCCATTGTCCGCGACGATTGAGTAGGGGATTCCGAATCTGGTGATCACGTCTCTCCAGAGGAAACGTATCACTTCGGCCTCTGTGATTTTCGCTAAGGCCACGGCCTCCACCCACTTTGAGAAGTAATCGGTGACCATGAGGAGGAACTTCTTCCCCCCTGGGGCCACGGGGAATGGTCCGACGATATCCATGCCCCACTGCGCAAAGGGCCAGGGCGAGGTCACGCTGCTCATTTTTTGCGCCGGGGCATGGGGTATGGGTGCGTACTTCTGACACTTCTCGCACCTGAGTACGAAAGCTTTGGCGTCCTTCTGCATGAGGGGCCACCAATATCCGTGGGTCAAGGCTCGGTTGAGGCTCGTGTAATCGATGCACACCCTCAGCTTCCCGTTCTTTTTTGGGGACCACTACGGGATTGGCGAGCCATCTGGGGTAATAAATCTCCCTGATGGCCCTGGCCAGCAGAAGCTTCTCTACTTCCTCGTTTATGGCATCGGCATGCTCTGGACTGACACGGCGCCCCTTTTGCATCACGGGCTTGGCATCCGGGTTGATGTTTAATTGGTGGCAGGCGAGGTCGGAACTGATGCCTGGCATCTCGCTTGGACCCCATGCAAAATTGTCGAGGTATTGGAGAAGGAGTTCGACGAGGTCGGTGACCTCAGGTTTGGTAAGCTTTGCCCCCACCATAAAAAAGTGGTCCTCGTCATACCCCGGGATTTGGATTTTCAGCAGTCCCTCCTCCACCTTGTCTTCGGCCTCAGGCCCCATCTTTTTGTTTAGTTCCCTCAGCAGCTTAGGGTCCTCTGCCTCGATGTTCATGGCACTTTGGGCCGGCACCATCTTTTTGCCGGAATACACGGCTATGGCACAGCTGCGTGAGACTTTCTGATTTCCCGAGATGGTTTCCACACCAGAATCAGTTGGGTACTTAACCTTTTGGTGTAAGGTGGAGGAGACTCCATCTATTCCATGGAGCCACGGTCGCCCCAATATCACGTTGTAAACAGAGGGGACATTCACCACCGTGAACTCTACGCCCATAACTTTTGTACCCGTTTTCACAAGCACGGTTATGTTTCCTTTGGGCTGGACCGCCTCCGAGTTGAATCCGTACAGGGGAGGAACGTCGGTTTCCAACTGTTCCTCTTTGAGTCCCATCTTTCGAAAGAGGTCTTCAAAGAGTATATTGACCGACGCTCCTTGATCAACGAGGATCCGTCCTACTGCGCAAAGGCCTATCTGTGCCGAGATAACGAGGGCATCAGTGTGGGGCACGTCCACCCCCACCAGGTCGAAGTCAGTGAAGCTTACATCCGGTTTGGCATCGCGCTTATACTTTTTCCGGGGGCTGGAGCTTTCTGCGAGGCAGACGCGCTGCTTCATCGCTGCTTCCCGTGCTGAGGTCCTTTCTGCCCCATTCTGGCTTAGACCTTTTCGGCCCAGAGTGAATGACATGACAGATCATCACCGGTGGAGGGAGGTCCCGCTGCCTCTCATCAACCCCTTCTCCATCTCGATCGGACTCCCTCCGTGATTTGACATATTTATCCATCAGGCCATCCCGGACCCATCCCTCGAGCCTGGCCTTCAGGCCATGGCACTCGTTGGTGTGATGGCCTCGACCCCTGTGGTATTCACATATTTTTTCGTTAGGCCCTTGGGCCGGCTCATTCCGTAGTGGGAGAGGCCAAGAGAAGAAAGGCTCGTTCTCAATCTTGTTAAGAAGGTCGACGAGAGGTAGGCGAAAGGTGGTAGAATAGGCAGTGCCCGACCCTGAGGCGGTTGGGGTTTGATGCCCCGGTCGGGGATCCTCTTTTCTTCTTTTAGTGGCCGGTTGCGGGTTTCTTCCCGTTCGTGGCCGCTCCATCCTTTCTGCTATGGGCCGGTTTCTTCGAGGGCTCGTCGCGACGAACCGATCCCTTGGCTGGTCGATAAGGGCTACTGAACGTGTTGCCCCAGCTGACCTCATGTCCTTCTCTATGTCGATATGCTGTTTTATGAGGGACATGAGTTGAGGAACAGAGTTGGGTGGGGTCGCAATCATCTCGTTTCGGATCCTGCTCCCGACTACCATGTTTTGCCTGAAGGCAGCTATGGCGGTGGAGTCGGGGCAGTCCGCGCATTCTGCATGCTTCAGCCAAAACCGACTATCATAATTCTCGAGGGTCTCTTTGGACTGGACCCTCACTTGGTAGAGTTGCTCCGGTTGGGCGGCTCTCTCTTTCAAGTTTATGAACCGGTGTGCGAAATCATATGCTAGGTCGTCCCAACAGTGGATGGAGTTGACGGGCAGGGACTGGAACCATTTACTAGCGAGCCTTACCAGACTAGCCGGAAAGCACCTACACATTAATTGGTCAAGGTGTGACCAATGGTTCATCTGGTATCGATAGTGTCGGAGATGAGCTTCCGGGTCAGAGTCCGCGTTGAAGGTCTGGAGGATAGGGGCAACGAAGTTTCGGGGGGGAGTACTGTATTCAATTTCGTCCGAGAACGGGGTGCTACGGGTCGAGGCCACAATTTTCAGTGCTTCCTCACCGGCTGCATCGTGCCGTCCGCGGCGGCCACGTCTCCGTGTCCGAGGAGACTTATCAGTTCGGGCATGACTAGATTCCGGTCGTGAGTCCCGACTGTCTTCCTGCCAACGGAGCCGAGAATGTATACTTCGCTCGTTATTGTGACGAGAGTTTCCTTCGTGGGAATGCTCCGACTCGGCACCCCTAGCTGGCTCTCTGGGAGTCTCTAGGGGGGTCGTCGGAGGGGTCCCAGCCTGGACATGACGCTTTTAACGGGGATAGGGACTGATTTGTCTTGGCTTGCGCCCTGAACTGGCTCGGGCTCTGGCGCCATCAACGAGGCTATCAAGGCCTTCTGGGCTGCCAGAGCGATGAGCTCTTTTTGGTGGATATCGATCATCATCTCTGTTAGCTCGGCCCGCGATCGTGGTGCGGGAGCTATCGCGATCAAGGGAGCGGGCTCCCTTGTGGATGCGGTTCTAGGAGTCTCATCAAAGGAAAGCGTCCTCGGCATCCCATAGACGGGGGGAGGCCGAGACGACGGGGTGTCAAATCGGTTATTGCCAGACATGTTTCCTTTAAAGACGGGGAGTCGAAGCTAACGCGTGTAGGTTTCCCACAGACGGCGCCAATTGGCGAGCCTGATTTTCTTCCCAAGCTCGGCTTACTCAATTCGCGTCGGCTCCAATCTTCCGAGGTATCCGGACTAGGCCAGGTTTGCTACGGTGACAAGGGGACCTTCGTGCCTGCGCAGGGAACAAACAGGGGCCCGGGGTTGGTACCAGGTTTTCTCTCTCCAACGATCAAGTCAGTATCGGTGTTAACTGAAAGTAGGAATATAATTAAGGGTAAGGGACCGGGCCGGTTACAGGTCGTTGTATCGAGTGGTACAGATAATGTTCTGGGGGTCCGGGTTGTTTAAGCTTTATCTCTCCTCTCTGTCTTTTTGCATCCCCTCTAAGTGGTATCAGTGGGGGGTATTTATAGTGTGTGATCAGAGGTGTATTAGCCCTTGGATCACTGTACTGTAAGATGTTGATCCAACGGCGTTAGGTCATTTATGACTCTGACAAGGGTATTGTCCTCTACCGGGGCCCACAGGGAGGTGACCTGTGATTGGGTCACGTCGATGAAACGTCAGGAGGGTCCCCCAGGAGGGCAGCAGCATTAATTGGGGAAGCGTACTCGACACGCTTCTTTGGGCCGGCATAGGTTCAGCCCGGTCTATCAAGGTCCGGGGTGATGAGCCGGGGTGGTGAGACATCCACTATATAGGGCCCCGGTTTGTTTGTTTCCGTGGTGATATCGGTCCGGATGAGGGGACACTGACATTCACTCGCCATTTTTCAATCTTTTATTATAATTTTATTAGTTGATATATTTTAATATTATATTGTTATTTTTATTTAACGGTAGGCACACATAAGAGTTTCAAATAAATTCTTAGCGTTTTATTGATTGTGATCATCAAATTTGAAAAAGATTTTGATATATATGTAGTGTATTATTTTGGTTAATAAATTTTTTTGGTTAACCATTGAATTAAAATAAACAAGATATAAGGAGAACTCCCATCTAGTGTGGAGTCTACTCCAATTCCCACCACAACGCGGGGCTATTGTTAGGTTATTGTTACTAGTTAATTTACAATTAGTGCAGCCGAAGAGATTAGTTGGTACTCTTCTCCATTAAAATTAGTTTGTCACGTTGTATTGGTTTGGCCAAACCATTGACCTTTCTTTCTCCTATATATTTATCTCATCTTATCTAAAATTTTGTTGCTCCTAAAATTAAAAGTTTAACCCCACTCTGGAACGGAACCAGGATACTTTTACTCGAAAGGTCGTGGTGTAAAAAACATGTCGAATTATTAAAAAAAATAGGATCTAATACAAAATTTAATTTTTTTTCTATGTTCAACATAGGATAAAATAAATATAAAATTAAGACAAAAGATATTGGACATTAAAATAATTTTTTTATGTAATCTTGTTTAATATAATTTGAACTTCTAACCTTTCACTAACTTATGGTCTAATTTTACCATTACATCAACAATCATTTTGTTTAATTAGAGGGGGTCATCAATGTATATATCTCAGAATTTTTTTAATTAAATATATAAAATAAAATAAAAAAAAATTGAAAATCGTCGTCGGAGTGACAACGGCTATCCCAGCCCCCCATTGGGTCCGCCCCTGACCCCACTTAACAACTACAACTTTATATCTAATCTATCCGTCCCAATATATTGGGATACTATATATTTACGTGTAATTTTAACTGATAAATATTTCGTGTTTAAATTGTTAAAATATAAATTTTTAAAATTTGTTCATATAGTTTAACAATTGAACTATATGATTAACTTTTCAAAAGTTTAATTTCAACAAGTTACATATGAGTTGTTTAATTAGTTGATAAAAATTACACGTAGTTTCGTATAACGTTAACAATTTAGAACGGAGGGAGTAATTGCAGTACCAGGTGTAATCAGATCTTCTAATATGCACCCAACTTACCTCACAAAACGATGCTTTCCTAATTAAATTAACATCAAGTTTTGTTTTTTTTGAAATAATACGTGAGAAAATTTGTAAAAAGTATTAAAAGATCATATTTTTAACTCTAATTCAGTTCAACTAATTCTTGTGAATTTTAGACACAGATTGAAAGAAATGGATTAAAAAGAAAGAATAAGTGTTTTTTAAGGAACACCTCAAAAAGCTGAATGGGTATTTTGGGTATAGGAAGAAAATATGAAGGAAGATAAACTATCTATCGGTTTTCGAATTCAAATCTTATGTCATTTTTCGTGTCCTCTTGATTTTTTACTCAAAATGATTATTCAGAATAAAATTAAAAAAATACTAGAGTTACAATTAGACATGTATAACACATTCCAACGGTATTTTCTTACAAAAAAGTCAAATATTTTTTATTTTGGAATAAAAATAAGAATCAGTGTAAATTAAACATTAAATCCAAAAAATTCATGTAAATCAATATTGTGTCATAGTATTATGAAATTTATCTAGATTATGTTGTAAAAGTTAATAAACATAAATAAAAAAAAAGTTGTAAAAACTCAAAATTTGAGAAAATTAGTTAATCGAACACCAAAGGGGTTATAAAATAAGAGGCTGTAAATTTGGAATACTCATGCTAGACCCATATTAAATGACGTAACAAATTTTTAATACAAAACAACCTCACTAGTCCTGTCATGCAGGAGTACTAAATAATTTCTCATGCACTGCATCCATTATAAATAACTACATCCTCTATAACTATTCCATGCACTTCTCCTACAAACTTTTCACAGTGAATTTGTATCGATCTCATCAATGAAAATGATGACAGTTGAAGATATTTGCAGGGCACAGAGGGCTGAGGGACCTGCCACGGTTATGGCGATAGGAACTGCAACACCGTCTAATTGTGTCGATCAGAGCACGTATCCAGACTACTACTTCAGAGTTACCAATAATGAGCATAAGGTCGAGTTAAAAAAGAAGTTCAAGCGCATCTGTAAGTGTTTCTTGTTTTCCTTGATAATCAGACGTAACATAAATTTGTGACAAAATATCAAGCCATCGTCAAATATCAGACGTAACATATACTATTAAAAATGTGATTTTTCACCCTTTGGCGCCAATAATCCAGTAAATTTTGGACCCCATGCGATCTCGCGTTCATACAAATCGTAACTTTTTTAAACCTATACAGCAAACCTCGATATTTTCAAAAAAAATACTCCTACTCAAATGAATCTGTTATGATTTTAACAATATATGACCAATTCAAAATCATATCATTTTCAAAAGAAACAGCCATGCATGCCATCATTTCTACAGATAAAAGATTTACCATCTCTAGTGGCTTAACTGATGGAAAAAATATAGACCCGGGATCCAATTAATTAATACTGGGGCTTATAATTTTTTGACAAATTTGTTTCCAGCTGAGTGTTGGTATTTAAAAGAAGTTATATCGATCTGAATAATATTATAATATGTTCGGTCTTGTGGTTTGAAGGTGATGGAACTAGGATTAAAAAACGTTACATATACCTAACCGAGGAGATCCTTAAGGCAAATCCGAGCATATGCGAGTACATGGGGCCTTCATTTGACGCTAGGCAAGATATGGTCGTAGTGGAAATCCCAAAACTAGGCAAAGAAGCCGCTATGAAAGCAATCGCGGAATGGGGACAACCCAAGTCGAAAATCACACACTTGGTCTTTTGCACAACTTCCGGTATCGACATGCCTGGTGCCGACTTTCAGCTCACTAAGCTACTTGGGCTCAACCCCTCTGTCAAACGCCTGATGATGTACCAACAAGGCTGCTTCGGTGGCGGTACTGTTATGCGCTTAGCCAAGGATTTGGCCGAAAACAATAAAGGCGCTAGGGTTCTGGTTGTCTGCTCTGAGATCACAGCCATCTTCTTCCGTGGGCCAAATGACACCAATCTTGACAGTTTGATAGGTTGATATATATATACTAGATATTAATCATCTCTTAATTAAGGTTAATCTTGTCAAAACGACTATGGAAGGAAGTTGGAAACTCAAATCAGAGAGGCTGAAACACTACATAAAATAATTTAATTCAGACGGCTCAAAACATTAGTTTTTAATTGTTAGAGATTTTAATTGATTTTTTAAAAAAACTCGTTATACTTCAATCTTTATAAAAATGTGAGAGAGGCTAAGAGACACTGACTTTATCAACTAAATCATTAACTACGGTGTGACAACCCAACACACATGCACTCGTACCCACACTGTCTCTGATCTATCGAATATTTCTATAATTGGTACTTTAAAATCATGCAAATTGTGGTTGTGTAATTAATTCATAATTATTTGAAAACAAGGTTGTAACTTTTTAAACACTTTTATTACTTAAGGGCAAGTCTTGTTTGGCGATGGTGCCGGCGCACTCATCATTGGGGCAGACCCGATCGCAGAAGTGGAAAAGCCTTTGTTCGAGATAGTATCTGCGGCCCAGACCATTATCCCGAACAGCGAAAAAGGTATAGAAGGACACCTCCGAGAAGCGGGTCTTACGTTTCATCTCCTCAAGAATGTCCCCGAGCTCATTTCTGATAATATAGAAAAGAGCCTAGTCGAGGCATTTACTCCCTTGGGTATATCCGATTGGAATTCAATTTTTTGGGTCGCTCACCCTGGTGGGCCGGCTATTCTGGACCAAGTCGAACAGAAACTGGGTCTCGAGCCAGAAAAATTATGGGCAAGTAGGCATGTTTTAAGCGAGTATGGTAACTTGTCAAGCGCATGTGTTTTGTTTATTTTAGATGAGATGAGGAAGAAATCAGCCGGAGAAGGGCTAAAGACCACCGGAGACGGGCTTGAGTGGGGCGTGCTATTCGGGTTCGGACCCGGGCTTACTGTTGAGACTGTGGTACTCCATAGTGTGTCAACTTAAAAGGTTGCTAAGCTCAAGAAGACATCGTGCTGGCTTTAGTCATTTTGTGGTTTGTTATTTTACTTTCTTTAATAAAAATGTCATTTTCAATATTTGTTGAATTCGTGAGGATAGTGATATGGGGCAGTGGGGCACTGAAAGGACTTATATAGTCATCTCTGAACCAAATGAGGATGATTATACTTTTGTGTACCGTAACCTAAACACCTAGTAAAACTATATATATGGATATGTACATCTGCTAAATTAAATAAAGGTTTCCAAGAGAATAAAGATTCAAGTTTCAGTGAACTAGCTAGCATTTGTCAAAGTTTCGTCAAAGATATTAAATGCAAGGTGCGAAAATATAAAATAGTTTATTCTTGCACGACTTTTACAAGCTATGTGTTAATTTTCTTTTATTTGTTACATGCATTATTGATTTGGATACTGGGACCTCTGAAATGTCGTCGTAGACGTAATATTTGAATGCAATAAATGCAAAGACCTAAAGAGTCTTTATGCATCTTATATTTAACACCGCTAGCATTTAAAACAAAAATTACGCTTAAAAAACAAAAATTAAACAAAACAAAATACGCGAATTACTAAATTAGAGATTGATTTGTATGGTTTCTATTCGGTTGACAAAAAATCTGACAATTACATAAATTAATTATATCATCATGATGATTTACTTGCCAACGAAGAGATATATACCACAAATAATACTACAAGTAATACTGGATTCACTCTATTTTATGGGAGGCAAACTTTCGTATTTGGTTCACTAAAAATTAAGGATTACAAACTAAAAAAAGGTTCAAAGCTCAAAAATAAGAACAAGATAAAGAGGGGGCTACAATTCTTTAAAGACTATATAGATATTATGTTCCGTTTGACAAAACTTTTTTTTTTTAGTTGATTTTTGTATTTTGAATTCTAAAAATTTATGGGTTTTTGGCAAGTCAAATTTTCCTCTTTTAAAAAACTGATTTTTGGGTTAAAGAATCTAAAAAAAATCCAGATTTTTAAAATCTGCATTTTCAATAAATTTTTAAATTTTGATTTTAAACTAAAAAAACTGTTAATAACCATATGCGATTTAATATGTGTTTTCGTTGTAATGGTCCTATGATGCGGCCTACATTATTAATAAGATTTCATATTTTCAATTCTCTTTCCAAGTGGTTGAGGAAATGGATTAGTAGAGACGATGCCTCATTATTAATAAGCTTTAAATTTGTTTATTAACAATCATTGACCGGGCTAATGCCGCTAATCGGTGGAAACTCATATTTTAATAATATTTTTGTTTATATGACAATATTTTAATAATATTTTTAAGTATATGTTATCTTACAAATGATAAAAAAAATATTATTTTCGTAAATTTTTGGTATATTTTTTTTTACTTAATAATTCAAACAAACACTAAAAAAAAGCTAAAACAATACAGTTTTTAAGTTATTTTTTTACACTTTGATATATTTCTCGTGTAAATTATAATATCTTTTTTTAAGTTTAAAAACAACTTTTAAGCTCTTTTTTTAAATTTTAACATTTTTCCCGTATAGATTATAAGTTATTTTTTAAACTTAAAAACAACTTTTAAGCTCTTTTTTATTGGGCCGGTAACTGAAACTTAAAAAAAATTCGAAACAAAATGTCCATTTAAAAAATCTTATAAAATGTGCACTAATATTCTCCAATTGACTACAAGGATATCAATCCATTGACAAGATACAAGTAAATGGAATAATATTCTCCAATTGACTGCAAGGATATCAATCCATCGACAAGATACAAGTAAATGGGATCAACTCATAGGCTTCGGAGTTAATTGTCGATAGCTTCATAAAATTTGACTTATTTAAGTTTTATTACATCCCCCAAACTTATTTAAGTTTTAGTACAGACCCAATACAAAACTCGTAATTTTCATATGTTTTTATATTTTCATCTGTTTTTTAAAATACAAATTATTGACTTATATTAACTAATTTTACGTCTAAAATTAAGATTTTACGTTTAAATAAACTTATACATGTAAAATATAGATTATTGACTCAAAATTCATGATTTTCATTTATTTTTATATTTTAATTTGTTTTTTAAAATACAAAATATTGATTTCTATTAACTGATTTTACGTCTAAAATTACGATTTCACGCTGAAATAAACTTCGACATGTAAAATATAAATTATTGACTCAAAACCCATGATTTTCATCTATTTTTTAAAATAAAAATTATTTACTTCTACTAACATATTTTACGTTTAAAATAAGGCGTTCATGTTTAAATAAACTTATACACGTAAAATATAGATTATTAACTCGTACAAATACAAATTTTAATGTTTCATTTGTTTTATATTTCCATCTGTTTTTATATTTTTGACTAAAATTTAAATAAGTTGTATTTTTGAATCTACACTTAATAAAAGATTAAAAATTGAATAAAAAATAAATTGCCCTTACTGTAATAGAAAAAAAAAACTAATGATCATACAAGTGCTGGTCCAATAACTAATTACCATAAACTACTTTCTTAGAGTATCGTTCACTTCACTGAAAAGGCAAAAAAAATTAAAAATAAGAAAATTCTAGAATAAAATATAAACGAAACCCAAAATAAATGAACATTAATGAACCCCAAAATAACTAATATAAAATTAATTTAAAATTATAAATAAAGTATTATATTGGTTGACACACCCTAAGTTATAGTGCACCGACTTCATATAATTATTTCCCGTCATTTCAAGTATGGTACGTATAAAGAAAAAAATAAAAATCAAATTTATCAAACGTACCGAAAAAGTATCGGATGCAATTACAGTGCGTCGTTTTAAATACGTTACGTAAAAAATAAAAAATAAATTTATCAACAGTACCAAAAAAATATCGGATATTTAATCATGTCAACCTTTTTTTTAGCTAACTATTTTTTCATAGTTTTTGTTGATCATTAAATTTTATTGTTGTTTATCTAATGGCCCCAAAAATTTAAGATAAGTTATCCTAAAAAAATATGACAGCAAAAATGGATCCGCCCTTCATATTGGGGGTATTTTTTTAGAATTATACATCAATTCACCATGTTGTGTACGAGGACTTCTACAATCATATTTCTTTTTCATATATGGAGAAGGCAACTTCACTGAATATACTATCTGACTTTGTGGTGGTAGACAATTCTGTAACCCACCTTCCTGTTTTCTTTGTGATTTCCCTAAAGTCCAAAAAACTTTTGAAAGTTTTTTTTTTTTTTTTTTAAGAATTAACAAACATACTGCATATTAGTTTCTTTTAAGAAATATCATAATTGTGTAATATTATCCTTGTTGGTATTGAGAGATTTTATTTGATATTATTCCTTACCTAAACCCAAACATATAAGGTAGATATATTCCATAATGATTCGTCAAATATAACATAATTAATAAGTGATCTTTATTTAGTATAGTATTATAGAATGTGTATCTTTTATACACATGTGTATAGAGACGGAGCCAAACAGGGGTGAGAGGGGTCACATGACCCCCTGACATCGTGACTAGAAAAACAAATTCCTCAACTTCACACATAAAAAAAAATGTGTAAAATTGGAAAAAATATTTTTATAGAATGACATATTTTTATGCAAAATTGTTAAATTAGTCTCTCAAATTAATGTTTGTCAAATGTCACGTGACATGATTCCGTGATTTATTTAGACGGTGGTACCTAAATTGGAAAGTTATTATAGTGTGGTACCTAAAAATGAAAAATTTAAAAGGTGGGTACTCAAATCGTTAAAAGCAGATAGTTTGGTATACTAAACCTATAAATTTTTATAGTTTGGGATAATGTGGCTGAAGTATTCATGTACCAAAAATTGTAGTTGAAGTATTCTGGAATCTGGATGCTTTATTACTGCTATGATTTCAAGCCTTGATGTGTTTTGAGATAATTTTCATGGACTAGTTATAGTTTTAATAGTTCATAAATGCACTTTTAATCTCATTATTGTAGTACTCTGCAAAAGTATTTTATTTTTTATATCATGAAGTATTTGCCCAAGAGAAGATCATGTCTAAGTGTTTCCAACTTAATTTTAATTGCATCCTAATGCAAATTAACTGTCTTCTTTGTTTTAAGTAATCAGTTCTTTAATTAGTTGCTCATTTTGAACAATACTATTAATTTAGCTCTTGGGTCTGAACATGTAACTTTTTTAGGAGGCGTTCAAAGCAAAGAAGTTGGCGATTTCACATTAGTTGGATGAGTCTGACATATATCTCGATGATGATGATATCTTTTTGGAGGTTGTTGGCGGCCCAAACAAGCAAGTTAGTATATATGGGTTGGCTTTCTAAGCTCATCGGTCGCCCACAGAAACTCGACTTTAGCTTAATCGATGATGATATATATTAAGTTGCTTATGTGATTTTTGTGGCTATAGCGTTGTAGCGGTAGTTGGAACGAGTAACCTATCTTTTGTATTTTGCGAGCTAAGTTCTTGAATGTTTTAGTTAACCTATTGAGGCTATTTTGAGATGGTAGATTGAATGCTCTTAAAATTGTAATATTTTGGTTAACTAATTGATTAGGCAATACTAATTGTATTTTTCTTAGCATTTGTTTCAATATTATTTTATACTAGTAATCGTGTCTCACGCTTTGCGTGTGAGATGCGTAATACGATAAATTTAAAAAATAAGTGTAATTATGATACAAATATTTGGAGAATAAAAAAAAGATAAGAGTATAAGATGAGAAGACTCAAAAGAATTTTGAGAGGTTAAATAGGGATAAAAAGTGTTATTAGTTATTACTTTTTCTCTATTTTTTATGAGAATATGGTATTGTAGTAATTAATAAAAAAGTGTAAGGGTATTTTTGGAAAAAAATGGTAAAATTTGGCAGTCTAAAAAAATTTTGGGTTGGCTTATTATAATAGTATAGATATAATGCAAATAACTAGCGACATAATTTAGTAACAAACATCATATTTAAACCTAGCAATAAAAAATAATATAAATAGCCACATAATACAAACAGTAATAGCTACAACTCGCTAAACATTAAAGAGAATGATTAAAATTTTGTAACAAATCTCTGACATAAAAAAATTATGTTACAAAAGTGTTGCTTTTTACACACAAAAAACTTGCCAAATAGCAACATAAAATATATATTACAATTAATTTACTAATGTAGCAACATAAAAAGTATGTTACTGTTTTGTTACAAAGGATAATTGTGTGTTGCAAATTCAGTTATTGGAATCTGCAACAAGGCAAACAATAACATATCGTTTTTTGTTGCTAAACTGTTGCTAATCTCATTTTGTAACAGAAATAGCTTAAATAGCAACATTTTTTTTTTTGTTATCTGGATTTTTTCTTGAAGTGGATCGAATACATGGACGGATTTAAACTGGGATTAGATTGTGTTTTGCAAAAGATTTAAAATTGTTATGACGTAGGGAGAATTATTAATTTCCAAAACTGTCACTTTTGGCAAATCATTCTCTCTCTACGAGAATGAGATTTTAGATATTTCTAAGAAATTTATAATGTTTCTAATTTTAGGGTTATCAATCCTAAACATGAAACTACATATAAAGTCGGTGTGTAATAAAATAAACTAACTTCTAACCTGCAACTAAAGTCTGTTTCATTTTTGAGATATTTTTAGTGTTTCACTCTATCGCTTAACAAAAACAATCGATATTACATTAACTAACAAGGATAATTCCGCATTTACTTGTTTATACATAGCGTAACACAAAATAATACCTTCGTAAAAGGTTTCATAAACCGATCTTTCTCAAGCAATCATTCTGCCAAGGGATGTGGATTTTGCATCGCACTTACTCCAGTTCCTATATTCTTTGATTTTTTACATCAACCTATTTAGCCAGACACATTGCTAATGTATGAGGACTTTGAAGCTCATTGAGTAAAAACTCATTCTCTATTATGTATAATTCATCTCTCAATAAAATGTATGGAAATGATATTAACACCCAAGAAATTAGTTTCAATTATAAAATGATTCATACTTATGCGTAAAACATGGTTCTTGGGGTGTAAAAAGTCTATATTGGACGGATTTTATTCAAAATCAAATTCTTTAGTTTCGGTCTGAACAAAAATGGATCTGATTAAGACCGTTTAAAATTGAAGCCCAATACAGACCAAGTTGTATGTTTTCACAGTCCCGATAGTTTTCACAGTCTCACTTACACCCCTACATTGGAAGATGAAAAAGTGAATCAAACATCAAATGAATGATAATCAAAATTCTAGCTAAAAAACAACCTACTTGCATTTATAGAGATGATATATATTTTGAAAAGCAATTTTTGTAAAATTCTAATAGTAGAAGAAAGTAGAGTAAAATTCCACAAAAGTGGGAGTTTAACTATAATTCTTTTTTATATTTAGGCTAATTATACATTGTTTTCACTTATAAATGTTATAAAATTTTAATTTATTTTTCCAAAGTCACAAATTTCACCAATTTTTTAATAGTTACTTTTAAGAAAAAATTGATTTTCATATTTTTATAACTTTTTTGGTACGTTATTGTTTATTTAGCATTTTAAAAATATATAATTCATACAAAATATAAATGTTTTTTTTTCCAATTTTTTTTTTGGTTTCAAATTAAAAATAATTAGAATAAGTGATTATTAAAAAAAAATCAATGATTTACTAATAAATTAGCCTAACTATAAAAAAAAATAGTTTGCGCAACTTATTCAAAAGGTGAAGTAAGATCAAACACTATATAAACCCTATTTGAATCACTTACCTATAAACAACCAATTTTTTGATAAAAAAAACATCACAACTCAAGTTCTAGTTCCTTTAAATATAATGAACAAAAAATGTTTATTATATAATTACAAGATAGTATAACTTAACATTTGTTGTGTGACATATTAGCTCACATATATATGTATATAGATATAGAGATAGAATATAGAGAGAGACAACAACATGGTATTTATTATTATAATGCATGAATGAATATCAAATAGAAGACCCCTAACCCTCTTTATATAGATAGAGGGGTAGGGTTACAAGCCCACTTGGGCCCATAAAGTACAAGCCCAATAGTCCAATAATATATTACAACACTCCCCCTTTGGACGTCTTGAATTCTTCGTCTTCATGCAGTCGATCTGAGTCGAGTTCATTCGCAGTGCTAAACACATAAAAACCTTAAGGCCGGAAAACCCAGTGTGGGACAAAACCGGTACCTAGGAGAAACTGTGTAGCCGAATGATATAGGCCGAAATATCATGTAAGTAACTAACCACAAAACAGTGTGCCTCATCAAAACCTTGCCAGAGCAAACCCAATGGGAAAATCTCTGATCGAAGGAAAAAGAGTGCAACAGTGGTAGTAGTATGGGATCAACCACAAACAGGTGCCTCATTAAAAACTTGCTAGAGTAAACCCAGTGGGAAAAACCTCTAGTCGAAGGACAAAAGAGTACACAGTGGTAAGAAGTATACAACCGGATACTCCCCCTAATTTCGACAATCTTAAGTGAGATATGATGGGAACGTGTCTCGCTAAAAACCTTGCCAAGGAAAACCCAGTGGGAAAAAACCTTGGTCTAAGGACAAAAAGAGTACACGAGCATGCGACTGGATGCTCCCCCTCACTTGCACACGACAGGGTGCGAAGATTTCGACTAACTAGTAATTAGTGCAATAAGCATTCACCTGGATGCTCCCCCTCACTTGCTCACGACTGGGTGCAAATATTTCATATTCCAAGAAAGAGTACGAGCATTCGACTGGATGCCTCATTTACTTACATACGACTGGATGCAAGAAAATCTAACGTGGAATAGAACGAGCATTCAACTGGATGCTCTTAAACTTCATTTGTGAAGATTAATTTTGGCGAGAAATGCTAAATAGCATAATGTAGTCATGTCTCTCTTGATCAATAACAACAAGTTGTCTTCTATGACAAGTGTTTTATCTGGATCGTGAGACAGAACATATGTAATTCAAATATGACTAATACTAGCTCGAAGCCATATACACTCTCTAGTCGTCTCATAGAGCACGAATAGATCAGAGTGATTCACTTGGAGTCATTCCAAGACCTCCAAGATGTCGTCTTATTCCTAATGGTAAAGACATACCATGTTAGGAATATCCCTTATGCGGGTCTGATAAGTAACCGGCATCGGTATAACCGAATAAGGGTTACGTTAATTCGAGTACCGAAGGGGGTAGGTACACTCGATGACGCAAATGGGATAAACTAGCCCACTTCCAAAATTACCATAAGGTAAGGAAATGTGTCTTTAGTGCCATTTCGATGGCAGCGTGTTAGCGCGATGTTGTGTCGAGCTATACCATTCACAACAGACGAGATGTTCGTCCTAGCACATTAGACCAAGTACAATGATGTGCTTATTGTACTTAGATATGAACATTATGTTTCAATATCTCTTTATCGTCTCATCAGGGACGGACTGGGTCTATATCAATGTCTAGTGATCGAACGATCATGGGAGAATCTGACGACTTAGCGTCATGATGACTAAAACGTCATAACACCTTCTGGGTGTAGTCTGAATCATGGACTTAGATTCAATATTTACGGGACTCAATCATCAGGTTGAGTCACTACCGTGTCTTCCCAAAATCCTTAATCTCGAAGGCAAATCCAAAAATGGATCGCGTAATAAAACACGCAAGGGCAAAATACTTGTTCAATTATCCCAAGCTAATCAAGTACTCACTTAGGCGGTATACCACATCCGCTCGGATTATATTAATCCATATAGTGAACGTCTCAGTCAATTGAGATCGTGTTCCGTGGTCAGAAACTACTTGATTTAAGCACATGAAGTCACACAGGGACCTTCATCTATATCTCTTTGTCTAAATCCCCATAGAGATAAAACCGTGACCACATTCATGGCTGCATACTCAGTTTTTCGGAAACTACTAAACTGGTAAAGTAGGGGACTGTTATAATGTCCATTACGAGGAAATCAACCATCTCGTAATCAATTCCAAGGTGTGAGAGAAGCCTTACGCTACTAGGCGAGCATTCTACAATCTCATTATTCTCATCACTTTTCCTTACGAATAACCAAATAAACGAACTCATTTAACATTGGTGGTGTTGGAACTACAGGTCCGAACACACTTTCGCTAAGGAGTCTACTTGGATTGCAAGTTTCCATTAGTACAGTCTATTCTACGTTGACTTCAGGCAACGGTACATGGTTCTCTGTCATAATTTGTTCATATTATCAGTCGTCACCGAATATATGAACAAGTAATCAATAACAGTCTCGTTTCGCTTCAATATCGTCTAAGATATCATGATCGACAGATATTTCAAGATTCTCAGGATGAGGAGGAATCACACATCTCCTAGATCCTTTGTAATCTCGTGCGACAAACGAGTTTCAGTTCACCACCTCTGGGGCTGAACGAATTAAGAACCGGTCAACTTCCTCATATATTAGGAAGGACGACAGACTGACGGCCGACGACAGCGTCCTTTGCTTGGCGGGTTCGGCCAAAGCAACGTGTTACGACAGGAACACGGCGTCCGACAGGGACGTCTATCCTTGCAAGCATTTTGCAGCAGGTATAAATGATCTCGTGACATATCATAAAGTCATTAAATGCGTCTGGCATTTAGTTAGACTTGAGGGAGTCTATGCACTTACTTATCACTAAGTGCAGTTTTGGGGATCAAGCTAAGACTGAGTGGGTTATGCCATGTTACTTCACGTCGTTCCTTATCAACGGTAACGTGCAAATCTCCCCCTAACGACGGGAAGAACAGTCTTAGCGATGTCACTTTCGCATATCATGCGGTAAAGAGATCGCTTGCCAAGGTTACTCTATCAAATGATAGGCAGGAGATTCATAATCGACTTATGTCCCCTTCAGAGGTCCATATTTTGAACGCTATAGCGGCTCAATCAAAATATTAATTAAGCACTCCAAACACGCGTTAATATGAGACTTCTGGCTCATAACCAGTAACCAGCTGGTACGCATATGGTGTTTGAGTATCTATGGGCCTCATGACGGACCAATGCAGCAAAATAGCATAACCCCACACGGAAATATAAATCTTGGTGCGCAAGACCAAGAAATGCGTGCAATCATTTGCAGTCGCATCATCAAACTTTCCGTGAGTCCGTTTGGGTCTGAACATAATCGACAGGATGTTCAATTTGAATTTCCAAACTCAAGTAATTCAAATCGAAATTTCGATTTTTTTTACTCTTCGGAATTATCAAGTCAACTAGACTTTTCAGGATAATCCGGATCATGAACCATCAACTTAATGATAGAGCTAGAAGTTTAGGAAATGCTGCATTTCTGTGGACAACAATAATCATGTGACCTTATTGTCGATGCATCAACCATAACCATTTATATTTATGGTCCGTCTTATGGTTGGATAAGTCCACAATAACTCCTTCAATTCTTTACAAGAATTCTACGAGTTCTTTTCGTGATCTTTACACATACTGTCTTTCAAAGTGAGCATTAGTGGCATGAATTTCGGATTAATCACGAAATATATTCTCAGAGAGAATCCAAATCGATGCGATTATAAATCAAGCATCATCTTTTGACCCGGGAATATCTCATCCGGTCAATGCCACAATATCAAAATGCTTTGATCAATCGACGACAGGCGAATGATAGTATAGACAATCATGTCTTAGCATCTAAATCATTTATAATTCGACAACAGGCGAAATGATAAGGTAACTTTAAATGCTTTAAAGAATATGGTAGCAACCATTTGAAAGACATTTCAACTCCTCTAAAATACGCTTTTGATCGTATTGAATGGAGGATATGTAAAGAAATTTCCATTCTTTTATGAGCTATTACCAGATAACACTGGTTTTCTCGAATATTTTATAACTCAACAAGGTACGACAGGACCTACATGAGTATAAGACCTCATATTTGACAAATCAATTTGGTTTTACCAAAGATTTCGATTTTGGAACGACAGGTCCAGAATCGTTGTCACTGAGTACTCTTTTAGGCAAATAGTTGGTGAAATTATGTGGTACACTGTTACCCACTATTTCCAAAAAAATCAACTATCCCACAAGTATTGCCTAAAATTTCATAATTTAAAGTTTGGTCACATTTGTCAATGGAATTTGCTCAAAACACTTTAAATTATTTCGAGAAATTTCATAAACAGGCAAACCATAATCCAAAAGTATGTCCAAATGGAAAAATAATAATCCAAATGGAAAAACATAATCCAGATGAGCGAAAATATGGCTCAATGATTTATCAAAATCAATAAAGAAAGGTACCAAACTTATTTGAGCCACAAAATCGGGGGTCTCAAAAGTTTCCTTTCAATTAACTTTAACCACATTAGCATCGGTTTTTCCACCTTTATAATAGTTGTGAACTATTTAAGGAGTAACCGTGCATGACCTTTGTCTTTATAGCATAGAGTTGGCTCCTTGAGCATTATCTCTTGCTTTGTGACAACGGCCCATATTGTTCCTTTCAATTACCGTCTTGGAGCCACAGGTTTTCGATTTTGACGATTGTCTAAAATCTCGCTTGGCTAGGCGATTCATCGGGATCGCGACAGTTCGAGACAAATAACACTTGTCACGGTTCTCGATTCGTGGAAAAAAAATATACACGAAGAGCATTAATATCAGGCAAACAATTCGCCATTGACCCAATAGGATTAAAACTACTCACCGGGGTAATTTTCTTATCCAATAACAAATGAGCGATAAAAGAACATGGTGAATATAAATTCACGATACTGCTTATGGAATACAATTTCCAAGCTAGTATTTTGGTGAACGATTGCTCAAATATGTCAATTTCAGACATTTGTTCACCATAGACGTCATCACGTCTCAAATGTGGCGGCGGAATAAAATCAACGCCTTAGCATTCATCGTGAAGGTAACAACAAACTCGTGTTTTACTCATCAAAGATGGCATCCAAAAAAAAATTTGGGCATCACATTTTCACACATCAGGGTGAGTAACATGTGGTGACGGATTAAAATCAACGTTTAAACAGTCATTTCGCAAGTATGTTTTTACGATTTTTCTCATCATAGATGGCATCCAACATGTGTTGGGAGTTCTGGATTATTTATCATATAAAACGACTGGTTAGTTACTTACATGATATTTCGGCCTATATCATTCGGCTACACAGTTTCTCCTAGGTACCGGTTTTGCCCCACACTGGGTTTTCCGTCCCTAAGGTTTTTATGTGTTTAGCACTGCGAATGAACTCGACTCAGATCGACTGCATGAAGACGAAGAATTCAAGACGTCCAAAGGGGGAGTGTTGTAAGATTATTGGACTCTTGGGCTTTTACTTAATGGGCCCAGATGGGCTTGTAACCATAACCCTCTATCTATATAAAGAGGGCTAGGGGTCTTGTATTTTATATACATTCATATTCATTCATTATTAAAAGATCATACTGTTCTCCCCTCTCTCTACTTCTGTCTCCCTATATACGTAGCTAATAGTGTATTACAACAACATTTAAATTTAAATAGTGTAATATACTAAATAAATGAATATTGTTGTAAAAATGTTGTGTAAAGGTAAAAAGTGAAATGCAAAACTAAAACCAAGTAATTATTTATTGTGTTGGATGTTGGATGATGCGAAGGTCGCCGCTGCTGAGGTCACTTTCCATGTCATACCGCCCTCCCGTATACGTATACTCTCTCTCTATATATATATATATATATGTATGTATATGTATGTATATGTATGTATATATAACTAACTAACTGTGTTTTATTGTTCAGTTGGGAGGTCCCAGAGGATGGGACCCCAATCCTCCTCCTTATGATCATAGAAATGCGTCGTTTAATGTCGCCTCACCGCCTCCTTTTTACCGGAACCAAACGCCGCGGTTTCCTCTACAGTATAACGTGCCTCGGCAGTGCTTCGAGACTCAGAGGCCTCGGCCAGCTGATTACCGTGACTGGGAGCCTTCTAACTCTTTCCCCAATCATCATCATCATCATCATGCTGGTAATACTTTCGCTCGCCGTCTTATTAAATTTATGTACTCCTCTTTTTAATGGATATGCTTTGAGTAGTTTCCTAGGAAGCACCTATACGGGAATACATATAGTATAGGTGTGGCGGATAGTTAAATGTATTTTATACGCCCTTTAAATGAATTAAAAAGAGAATAATAGAGAAAATGACTCTCTAAAAATGTCTCATATATAGCTTTCATGATATCTCATTGTTGTAAATGAGTCTCCTAAATCTTACCTCGCCCTAAGAATGTCAAATGGGAGGGGCTGATATTCTATATAATCTTTTTTCATACCTTTTATGAGTTTGTTTTTCCGTAATATGGGGGTAAACGCTATTTTTTGAAGATTTTGATCAAAATACAGAGAAAATATTTACTTTCTCGTCCAATTTTTTTTCAAAATGGTTGGGTAGTTGCACCTAGTTCCTTCCCTGTTTTTGATGTACTCTAGTTTATAATGGATATGCTTTGGGTAGTTGCAAAGCGGGGGTGGAGGAACGATGATTGTAGAAGTGAGGAATCACTGTTTGAAACGCCTAAGGAGAAATTATATTTCTATTTTAGGGAAATTACAAAAAGAGCCAAGTAGAAAACTATAGTACCAAAAGTGTTGCTCTCATGCCTTTCTCCCCAAAAAGTGCCACCTTTTCTGATTGTGTATCCACTTAATTGCAAAGCGGGGTCTGGGAGCGCATGACAGTGGAAGGGAGAAAATACTGTCTAAAGCGCCTAGGAGAATTTATATTTCTGTTTATTAAACATGTAATAGTAAGTAGTAAGGTTATGTGAATTTCAACTTGTGAGATGGTAGGGATGTCATATCTTAAGTAATAAAAGAGTGTGTGGGGATAGTTTTGGCATACATGTGGATAATCTATCACGATTAGGGTATATAACAATATTGTAGAATAGATATAGTAACTGAAGGTAAATTGAAATGTAGGTGACCAAAACCTCCTTTCATGCTCAAGTTTATTTTCATCTCGGATCACTTCTCTGATATAAGTTCAGGAGTTCGGGAATCAGAACTGTCTAAGTTGCTAATTATTTGCAGCACAGTTTAAAGTTCTTTCATACAACTTACTGGCGGATTACCTTGCTATCAACCACCGAGGAAAACTTTACTTTCATATTCCTCGGCACATTTTGGATTGGAGTTGGCGAAGGAGGAGCATCTTTTTTGAGCTTGGGTTATGGTCAGCTGACATATTGTGCTTTCAGGTTAACACCTTTATTTCACATAATCATTATGCTATTTCTGAACAGAGAAAGGCAGTAAAATAGCTTGAAGGATATGTTCAGAGGAAAGTTATTTCTTTCATGTGTGCTTGTAATGTGTAAAATTTTGTAAAGTTATTACATAAGATGTGATCAGGTAATTTTATTTGGATAAAGCTAGTTGTTCCATCATGCCCACCTTCTTCTGCTGATGTAGCTTTAATCCTGAACTCCTTTTTAAACACCTGCAATGACAGCAAAACCCTTTCTTCATCTTTCTCTTAATTTAGTTTTTAGTGTTGCGTATCTTTAAGAAAATTATCAGCCCCAATTTGATTGACATGATAAATAGTGATGGAGGTTTCATGCAGCTGATGTTCTTACAATTAAGTTTCTGGCTCATTCTCTTATCTCCACCACCACCGGGAATTTATAAAAACCCAATATTTTCCCTTGTTTCTCCTTTATAGTGTTCTTAGAAATATCAGTACCTGAATCTAGAGATAATAAGTACTTTAAGAGTTCTGCTCATTACCTTTTCATGATTAATTGCATTCTTTATATCTTATGTTATTCCTTTCTTTCTTTGTGGTACCTAGATTTTATCTTACTTTTGTCGATATTTTCCTACTTTTCTCCAAGTAAGCAGATGTCATATAATGTATTGCTCTGTTGTATATTGTCATCGGAACTCAGAAGAGTGTTTATTTTAATTCTCTTTACCGTGTTTCCAGGAGGTTGATAGATTTCAAGACTTAGAAGAAGAGTTAAAACTTCGAGGGTATAGTGGAACATGGAAGGTACACTTTGAGGGATTTTTATTTTTATTATTTTGAGTTGCATAGGGTTTCTACTTGACTTTTTCTTATATCTGGAGTTTGTGGACTTAATTATGTTAACTCATTGTTCATGCTTTTAACCAACATGACAGATAACTTAATTTATTTGCTAAGAGGTGTTGATTTTATTTTAGCCGATTGTGATGTCCAAGTTTCGAAGGTAATAGTATCATATAATTTATCTTTCATTCCGCCTTTGGAAGCACAAATACTCAAGATTGATTTACACCTGTCTTGGTTATAATACTTATTTGATGCTCGAAAAGCTGTGTATTTATTGGACTGTCATGCCGATATAATATATAACTTGATCTGAAAACAGACTAAAATTTGGAAATCAACCTTTATAGTATAATCAACGTCATCTACTTAAATTTTAGTTATAACGCCATAATTGGGGCTATGGGTGTATCCGAGCTATATGCACTTGCTGTCCAACATTTCCGCTCTCTATACGGGCTTGTACTGGGTGTGTGCCAACTTCTGTTCCATGGAGTCAGATCATTTATTAGAATGGAGAAAAATAGATCTTTGTATTTATTAGTTCGTATCATGTAAATATATCGTGCATCCATTTGTTTATATGATTTTGAAGATTGTTCACTTTTTTTCGTCCTTTTACTTTATAGGAAAACTCAACTTATGCATTAATAACCTTCCAACACAGGGAGGTTTTTCTTTGATTTGAATTTAACTTGTTGAAAATGGTACTGTCAATCACTTTTTCAGTCACATGTAATAACCTTCTTTTTTAATTCGTGAGCATATGATACATTTTATGGCAAGTGAAGTTTTCTTCTGTTCGTACTTCCTTTTTTTCTAGATGCGAACCGGTGATCCTATTGATGGCTGTGCAATTTTTTGGCGAGCCTCTAGGTAAAATTAAATTATGTCACATGAAGCCCTCTTATTTGCGCTCTTGTTTGTTTTTATTGATCCATTCAGTCTTTTATTACTACTTGAGATAACATTTTCTCCTTGCTTGTCTCAATAATGCTCTTTCATTCCGTGATTGTTTAAATTAGCATAACTACTGTACAGCCTGTCAGATGGAAAACTCTTTTGCACATCCATTTATTAATTTTTCATTCATGAGAACTGAAAATATGACTGATTTTGGTGTTTTTACTTGTAGCTTACCATTGCTATAATGCTATTGTTATTTGTTTTGCTTTTTAAACACTCTATGACGGGAGCGTCTAGCCATTGACCATTGAATTAAGCATTTAGCAGCAGGGCAATGTTGGTTTAGACTCTTTGGTGCTTTTATCTCATTTTTGGCCTTTAAAGGCATGTTGAGAATAACTTGAGGACTTATAAAAATTAACTTGAGGTAGGATATATCATGTTTGCTTCTAGTTATGGTGTTTCCGATGTATGGCATACAGAAAAATACCCAGTTAGAATGCAGGTATCACTGATAAGAGCATGATGCACTTCAATTTTGTCTCCATATTCTTGCTTGAAGGAATTAGGCACTTCTTGGGTTCTGGGTATACGAAACTAATAGGCTTTGTATATACTTTCACACTAATTGCTTCTTCTACATTGTTCAAATGCTTTCTGGCTGTCATCTGTTTTGTTAAAGGCACTTCCACCAGCTTCACAAGGTGCTTCAGAATTTCAATTTTTGATAATTTGTTTAAATATTGAAGAAAATTTTATGCATCAGCACAATTCAATTTGCTTTGTTTATCAACAAATTATGTCATAAAACTATTCTTTATCTTTTTTTACCCAACTCTTTGTATAGAAATATTTAAATTATAGTTAACAAAGAGTTAGTCATCCACCCCTCAGTCATTGAGCTACTGAGGAACAAGATCCCCTCGGTATTATATGAGAATTGCCTAATTGAGTTACTGGAAACATTTATTGATGTTTTTTGATGGGGTTTTATAGGTTTAGTATACCAAACTATCTGCTTTTAACGATTTGGGACCTTTCAAATTTTCCAATTTATGTACCACACTATAATAACTTTCCAATTTAGGTACCACCGTCTAAATAAATCACGGAATCATGTCACGTGACATTTGACAAACATTAATTTGAGAGGCTAATTTGACAATTTTGCACAAAAATATGTCATCCTATAAAAACGTTTCCCCCAATTTCACACACAACAAAAATTTGGATTATATGCTAATTTTTTTTTTGTGTGAAATTGGGGGGAAATTTTTTCTAATATGACATTTTTGTGCAAAATTGTCAAATTAGCCTCTCAAATTAATGTTTGTCAAATGTTACGTGACATGATTTCGTGATTTATTTAGACGGTGGTACCTAAATTGGAAAGTTATTATAGTGTGGTACCCAAATTGGAAAATTTGAAAGGTGGGTACCCAAATCGTTAACAGCACTATAGTTTGGTGTAGTAAATGTATTTTTCCCGTTTTTTGATTAAAGTGGCAGTGCTGATAATATCTATTAGAGACAAGTATTTTCAGCCTGATATTTTTGATTAAATATTTTTTGATATTTTTTGATCAATTCTCAGCCTGATATAAAGTTACCAGATAAGTATTTTCTGTTTGAGAGGAAAAAATTAATCTGCAAAATTAAGTTTTATCTATTAACATGGCAGTGCTGACTGTTGGTTGCTAATATGTATTAGGTTCCGGTTGCTGCACGAAGAATTTATAGAATATAATAAGCTTGGACTTCGGGATAATGTTGCACAGATATGTGTGTTTGAGGTACATTAATTCTTCAAACTTCTCTTGGTGCTCATTACACTTGAGAGTTGTATTGGTTTTGTTAGTCATTGTTATTTCGCCATTAATTTTCTTCAGTTAAGCTCGACTGCTTTGTTGAACAGTTGACAAACCAAAACAATGGAAAGTCAGATTCCTCAAGGAGGTAATTGTCTATGAATAATTTATATGCACTTCATTTCATTATAAATAATAATATCGTTTACCATTTGGCTGGATGTATATACATAAGAACTTTAAAAAATAGTGATTACTTGGCCAAGACTGGTTGTGATCGAGTTTCTTAATGTTGGATAGTATAGAACTGATGAGTGAGAATGTCTCCGAGGGACAGTTGAATGAGCTACTCGTGAATGCTGCCAGGTCGGACGAGTCAATAACGTGTGATTAGGAAAAAAAAATGTGTCGCTTTATTTAACTATGCACCTGCAGGGTCTGGAATTTCACATTGTCTAACTTTCTTCACAGTTATGTCAATAAAATTGATCGTCGTGGCATTTATTTCTTGCTTGCTCTAGTAAATTCCAGAAAGGCTAAGGGCTCTTAATTTTTTATTGTTATGGTAGATTTGGTTAGTTTTGAAAAAGAGAAATGAGTAAACAGCTTCGGCCATGTTTGAAATGGGTACAGGAAAAAAGTGTATTAGTATTATGCATCCAACTTACAGGAGAAAAAAACTAAAACCCTCAAGGTAGCATCTGCAGACCGACTGGGAGTTAGCATGAGAATGAAACCTACGTTATAAAATATGTGCCAAGTAATGTTTTAAGGATATACTAGGAAACAAGCCAACAAAAGTAGCTTCTAGATTGTAGAAAAAATTCAGTTTCATTCTGTGCTTCAATCATTCACTTACTGGTTGTGATGTGTTGCTGTTTCTGGTTGTTAAATGTTTACTCCTTGCCGGTAATATGTTAGACAGATTTTTAGTTGATTTGAGTGTATAAGAGAGTTTATAGGTTTTGAATTTGCAGGTTGTCTTCTTCGAAGAAAGTTGTTGTTTGCAATATCCATGTGCTTTACAACCCAAAAAGGGGGGAGATTAAACTTGGGCAGGTATGGTCTGTGTTTTTTCAGTTCTATATTGGGTGCTGCTGTCATTTAGCATATACTCCCACAATTTGACATTATCAGGAAAAGAGCTGATTTATAAGTCTTTTTTGCAATATGATATAGAGGCATTGATGAGAATAAGAGCTCATTTTTCACTCTGGTCGCTTTACTTATCAATGGCCGATTGGTAATTTAAACTTTGAAGGAAACCTTTTCTTTATGAGGAAAAATTTGTGAACATGAAAAGAAAAAATAAACATCTAGCTGACTTACTATTGCTTGCTAATACCTTCTTTAATCTAAAGTATCAGTATGCTAGTATGATAGTGTGGTATATTATTCTTTTTTAGATTCTTAGCCCCTTTTGTCGGGTATTTATAATGTACATTAAAAAGGGGCTCTTGAATGGTAGCATTTTGATAGTTGTAAAAATTACTATGGAACAAACACCAAGGAGAGGCTGAATTTCTACATGCCAAGATGTTTTACCTACACAGTCATTCCTAGGTTCATGTTATTGACATCGAACCTTTTTCAAACTCAATAGAAGTATAAAACTCCAACCATTCTACCAACAAAAAAGGGTTTTGTTTTTTAAAAACAAGGGCTGGCGTTCTATAGAGTTCTTTCATGTTGGTAAAAAAAAAAAATCAAGGCCACTCCTTGTACTTACTCAGGCAAGCATGCAGCAACTCTTGAAAAGATTTAAAGTTGTCCTATTCATTAAATTTTATCCAAAAATTGATTTTGTGTTTGCAATTTGCATCATGATGTCAATCGCTTCGAATTTGTATTAATTCATTACCTTGAAGCCTGTTTATTGTTATGTTACTACTCTCTTATCTTCCTCGGTTTCAGTGTAACCTCTATCTCTGTAGAAAAATTTCGTCCTTGTATAGACTAAAATTTTTGTACACAAACAACAGGAGTTTTATTATTGATCTTTTATTTTTGATAGCAAAAGTTTTATTAGCGATCTAGTTGTGCCTTAATTTTCAAATTTTGACATACATAAATTCCTGGATGCAAATAGGTTAGGGTACTTCTGGATAAAGCTCATGCTGTTTCCAAGCATTGGGATAATGCTCCTGTCGTTCTTTGTGGGGATTTCAACTGCACTCCAAAGGTAGATCTATGAATGAACTCTTCTTTTGTCAAACCAACTAACGATCTTAAAAAGGAAAAGAGAATAAATATAGGAGTATAATTTAAGCCATTAATCTATAAATGGGCACATGATTGTCTCCTGGGTCTGATGGATTTGACAACTTCTGCACGAATCTGATATATTAAATAAATTTCTAAGATGAACGATTTCTGATGCAACTAAAATCGGCGATTAAAAAATTCATGTGTTTTAGTTAAAATTTTCCTACAAAAATTGTTACTCCTTTATAGAGCGTTTCATCCATTTCATCCTTTTCCTCTATTCCTCATGACTAATTTTGAACTTTTGTCTAGCCTCTCTCCCGTTGCATAATAATTTTATCCATTTTTTCATTACCACAGTCACAATTTTCAGTTATGTAGGTCTAAAAAGGAAACAAAAGCTTACGAATTTGAGAGAGATTGAAGTATTGGAGTAATTTTCATTGATGTGACTATGAAATACATTCACAGACAATGTGAAAGTACTCTCTCGTGTAACGGTCCAAAACAAATAGTTGTTCAGTTTTTTAATTGTATGTGTTATCCGAAGTTATAAGATTATTGTAGTTTGAAGTGCAAGATGATTGGTGTGCACATTTTATAGGAGACTAGTTAATCCATGTAGAGACCTGATACTTTTTTTATTTTTTCCCGGCTCTTCTAGACATGCATGCATTCTTACATAGTTACACATATACAATTTTTTGATAAATCATAAAGTTTTTTTCGGAAACTGTTTCAGTGCTTAATTCTTACTATCTGACTTTAATCACTTTTATTGCAAGTGCAAGAAAGTTCAAGAAATTCGTATTTCTTGCATGGGAGATTGGTGAATATTGTGAAAGATTACCGAGAGGGAGAGTATCTCTCATTGGTTATGAAACTCAAAAAGGATTAGGAAATGTGCTTTTTATATTTTTAATCGTCACATAAGAAGATTAACCCAGTCTATAAAAAGGATCACGTAATGCGTATGAACATTGACTCAGTCTATAAACAGGTATCTAGGATCCTATGTGTAAAGTTTATCCCCATCCCCATCCCCATCCCAAAACAAATGCATTTAAAAAACACGAAATAAAATTAAAAGTCAAGTTACAGAGAGAGTGTGCGTGGAAAAGAAAAAAATCGGGAAAAATAGGGACAGATCAATTTTATTTCTTCTTACATGGTTGAGCTTCAGTTATTGCTTCCTGTTCTATATTTGACTCAAATGTAAGATGTGGATTGTTATGCACTGACATCATTTTTTGCCTTTGTATCAGAGTCCGTTATACAACTTTATATCTGAACAGAAGGTAAAACTTGTCCTTGCACGCTTGATTTCTGTTTTATCTGTACATTTAAATGCCATTCAGGCATATCGGAAATGTTTTGCAATTGCAGTTAGATTTATCTGACCTGCCTAGAGATAAAGTGTCGGGCCAAGCTTCCGCTGAAATACGTCCACAGTGGCAATTCAACCCTAATCTCAGGTATACATATGTTCCACTATAAATAGTATTTTGTGCTTAAATGGCCTTTCCAACCTTGCAAGAGAAGCATTGATCAATAAACAAATATTTAGGTCCCACCAATCTGCTGATTTTAGAGGTAGTGCTACACAAGTGGCCAATAGTGGAGAAATTTGTCAACAAACGATTACAGACACTGATCATAAAGTTGGGTACTGTGAGAAGGAAGCTAAATCAGCTTCGTCTGTTTCGAGTACTGGCTTGAAAGAATCTTCAATTTGTCATGACAGAGAGGACCTGTTTGTGGATAATTTGAAAGATGAGAATGAACCTTTTGCTGTAGATTCTTCTTCTCCTGAAGATAATACCAATAATCACCAGGATGAAAATATATTGATTGCAATGGGCGGCTCAGGGCATTCACCATCTGTTATTGTTTCAAGTATGGCTGAGTCTAGCCTTAATGGTGTGTTTCACGAGAAGATGGAAAACCTGTCGATTGATGGAATTGGCAAACTTAATGTAGGATGTGTGGATTTGGGAGAAGATTCTGCAGAATCTTTAGCAGATTTACACTATGGAAATACTTCAAGTTCTCATGATTTAGACTCTGAGCCACTTAAGAAAGTATTCAATACATATGATCCTTCAGCATGGACTCCCATGGAAACAGAAAGTGCGACTGGTAGCTCAGACCGCACATTTGTGGAACATTCTTTGAAGTTGAAAAGCTCATATGCTGAAGTTGAGGTTGGTAATCCATCAATGCTTGTTTCTTTTGTGATCTTATTTTCGGTTAGAACTTTTAGAATCTGATTGGTTCAATGATTTCATTGAGATATGTTACCATGTGAAGAGATTTTCTTCTCTGTTATCCATTGAGAAATCCTCAGACCGAACAGATTCTTAGAGCATGCTTAACATTTTAAACCAAGTTCACATTCTTCCTATCAGGATTTATCGGGTACAAGGGATTCACATGGGGAGCCCTTAGTGACCAGTTACAATAGATGTTTTTTGGGCACTGTTGATTACATATGGTGAGTAATTTTAGAGTTCTGAGTTTTGTATTACATGGTTTTCGACACCACCTTAATATTGTGTCTCAACTATTAATTAAATTCATAATTTAAATCTTTAACGTTTAATATACATATATATATACATACATATGTATATATATATGTATGTATGTATGTATGTATAATATATATAAATACATATATATATATATATATATATATATATATATATATATATATGGATAATCTTTATTAAATCAGATATGAATATATGATCTAATCATCTAATAATTGTAACTCTGACATGCAGGCGCTCTGAAGGTCTAAAAACTATTAGGGTGCTCGCTCCAATACCAAAGAAAGCCATGCAGTGGACTCCAGGATTCCCCACAAAGGTATAGAATTTCGTTTTTATGTCATCTTTTCCATTTTCACCTCCTAAGAATATTAAGTATTATGAATTCATGTACAAGCCATACCTTTAAATTTATATGAAGAACTTGAAGCTTGTGATTTTGTGTGTTAGGGTAAATAGAATGAGAGGATAAGGTGGCATGTCATATTTTCCTCCTAGTAGTGTAGAAATGGAGCCTTTTGAGACTTTTAGTCGCTGTTTAAATTATTGGTTTTGGGAAATGTTGTGGGAATGGTTTTTGTGGCCATGAGTTATTTGAAATGTAAATTGTAGTAAGAAGCATTCTCTCGTTGCTCTCATTCCTTATCATTTCCTTCTTGTAAATTGAGGGACTGATGTTGACTCCGGTCTGGTCAGCTTCAAAATTATTTAATCTTTTCGATTTCTTATGGTCAAGTGGCCTGTGTAATTCGTTCTTATTTTTTTTACAGAAATGGGGAAGTGATCACATAGCTCTTGTTTCTGAGTTGGCTTTCACTAGCGATTCGTCCACTCAATAAACAGAATCTCCATTGGAAAGCTTGGCATAGAGTATCTTAGAACTCTACTAATTTTGTAGGTCATATAACCTAACCCTTAATGGATAAACTGTAGTAACTAAGACAGAAAGTTGGATTTTGATGTCCATTTTTCGTTTAGGGTTAGGGTCCTGTTTCTTGCTTAACAGAAGTATCCTGCATATGATGAATTAAGAGGTATTTTTTTCCCTCATGTGATGTCATATGGATCGGACTACTGCTTTTGGAACTAGATTATCCTCTTTCCTTGTACGTGTTTTACAAACAGTTACACATGGTAACAATTATTAACATGTTTTGTGATTATTTATTTTTTTTAGTCATGATACGACTGTAAGTGCAAATCAAATTATGGACAGTATACTCCATAGTCCATAGTCCATAGTCCATAGTCCATAGTCCATAGTCCATAGTCCATAGTCCATAGTCCAAACCACTTCATCCTATGTGACAGTATCCAAACAAAACAGAATTGAATCAAACTCATTCATGCTTGAAACAAGTTTACCATACTAAACTTTCACTCCAAATGATGACTTGTAAAGTGAAATAGGAGTGCAAGAGACGTGAAAAAATATTTGCTAAGATTTTATGGTGTTCCATGACCGGATTTTCAAAATATTACTTGCTTTAACTTAAGAGTTCGTCTATAAAACATTGTAGAACTGTTCCTTAATTTGTTCCCTGTGTCACTTTTACCTACCTAAATTTTCCACTGCTAAACAGTTAGCACCCACTATATTGAACCAGGTGAATTACATGGGATACCTATTTACATAAATTTTTATATTAATTAGCCCTCAGAGCGGTGTAAAAAAGGTTTATAAATTTTTATATTGTACAAGGTTCACGTTATAAATTTTACATCTTTAAGCATATGCAGTAAAAAAAAAGTTTAGGTTCCTCAATGCAAATATTTTACGAGTGAAAATGTGACAAAAGAAAGGATGTTCTTAAACTCGGTCTTTTTTTCTTTTCCGAATAAACTTTCTAGTCCGTTGTAATTTCTATTGGGAAATCCTTACAGAAAACGGAAACTTAAACAAACGTACGTGATAAGGGACAGATTTAAACTTGTCGTGAGGTAGTTTTAGGGCCTCGGCAAAGACCTATCTAGCCCCACTTTTGTGAACATCCCAGATTTGTTTAACGTAATCACTCATCTTATTTGTAAATTTGGGGTTGTATCATATTACCTCCTGGTGACAGTCTCTTTCCCGAGTTCAAAAGTGATCTGACTTCGAAAATCTTCTCTCCTGGATGTCATGTAAACAATTAAAACCATTTCCACTCGTTTACTTCAATATGGAATACGTTGCCATGGCACGAACAGGGGCTTGATTTTGGAGAAAAATACAAACCGAGTCAATTAAAATTAATTGGTTTGTTTTGGTTTGTTCTGTTTCGATCAAATAATAATTGAAACCAAACTAAAGTTAATAGGTTTAGTTCGGTCTCTCTAAAGGGTATGGGGGAAAACATCGAGTATAACACTAAACTTAAGGGTATGTTTGGGAACAAAGAGTGCAATTTGTAACGCTGTTACAAAAGTGACTTTTAACAAGGACTTAACCAAACGACACTATCATTTTACGATTTTGCGGATTTTAGTACCCCGTACGATTTACATAATATAACATCGCCAAAAATTAATAGTTCGGGATAGTAAGCAGCTTTAATCCTAATATTATAATGATACAATGACCAAGACGAGGCTACGTCCACATGTATTCAAAGAGGGGAAAATCATCGTAAATGTCATGTTCTTCAAACATTGATTCGAGTTTGGACACATTTCCATCAGATTTGGTAAATCTCTAAATAGGCTAATTTTTTGCTTTTAATTCCTCTCTATTTACATCTTAAGAAACAGTTAAATAAAGCAAGAATGTACAATTTAATTTTACATCTCATGTGCCCCATTAATCATTATGTACCTGTTGCCAAACCAAATAAAGCAAACGCGTCCCATTAAAAACGACATTAAATTAGTAGAAGAGAATGCGCGTAAAACAAAATTTAATGAATGAATACATTTTATTTTATTTTATTTTGAAATATTCTGACCGTTAGTTGAAATATACGCGGTATTTCCTTTGCACCGTCAACCTAGCACATGGACAGATCATTGCATTTAATTATTTATCATCCCTTCCTCGTTTATAATGATTGCAATGTGATACTAAAGTAAACAGAAACAGAGTAACTGACTCTCTGTCCTTAAATTTAAACTGTAGCAGATCTAATGGTTGTGGGAAGCAGAGTAACCCTGACTCAGAGTTAGCTACTCTGCTTCCGATACTAAACCTTTTTTTATTCCATTTTCCAAAAAGAGGGAAAGAAAAAAAGTCAATGACAAACTAATATTGTGGTATCCAATAATGTTTACAACAAACGCTTGAACTGGTTAGGTACACAAATAAACAACGTGTGGTTTATTTAGGAATCATTTAAAAATATATATGATGATGAAGTTTAAATAGTGTGATTTTCTTATTTTTAAATAAAGAATATGGATTGGTATATACTTTCAAAAAAAATCATAGAACGGGAATTACTTTCTTCAATTGCAATATTTCAATATGTTCCCTTGTATTTGAAGAATAATGTACAAACAAATATTGATGTGTTCGGTATACACATTTATCCATTCATGATTTGATTTATTAATTTGGATATTCTTAGATTTTACAATTGTACAGTAAAGATTCATACAACTATTATACATTGTAATTAATACTACTGTATTTTATGATCACAATTTAAAATGGGAGGATATATGAACATTGTGAAAAACACCTAACTAGACACTTTTTCGTAAAAACGCTCCAAATCAAGATTTGATTAATGCAAATCTCCACGGTTTCACGACGGTAACACAAATATGCGTCTTGTTTTTTTTTTCTGAGATGTATAATGACATGTTTTGAATTTTTAAATTTTACCATAATTTCGAAAACATGTCATTATACATCTCGGAAAAAAAAACAATACGCATATTTGTGTTCCCGTCGTGAAACCATTAAGATTTGCATTAACCAAATTTTGATTTGGAGCGTTTTTACGAAAAAGTGTCTAGTTGGGTGTTTTTCATGATGTTCATATAACATTTCCAATTTAAAATATTGTAAAGTATCCATGTATGTGGAGCCATTCACATGTATTTATATCAAAGTATTGCGAGGTTTGGAATGTAAATGGAGGTTAGATTTTTATACTACACTTTTTCTGAAAAAACACACAAATCGTACAAAAAATTTACGGTTTACAGAAATTACATGCAAACCGTACATTAAATGTACGGTTTGCATGTAATTTTTTTTTTTTTTTTTTGTAATTTCAATTTGTAAAATAGGAAAAATATATAAAATATGCAAATTCATAATTCACTTAGCTATATATAATTGTTTGTTGTTTGTTTATATTAATTATAGAAATTATAATAATTGTTGATATTTGTCCCATTTTTGCATTATTTTTTTTTTCTGTAATTTCAATTTGTAAAATAGGAAAAAATATATAAAATATGCAAATCCATAATTCACTTAGCTATATATAATTGTTTGTTGTTTGTTTATATTAATTATAGAAATTATAATAATTGTTGATATTTGTCCCATTTTTGCATTATTTAATTTTTTTGTGTAATTTCAATTTGTAAAATAGGAAAAAATATATAAAATATGCAAATCCATAATTCACTTAGCTATATATAATTGTTTGTTGTTTGTTTATGTTAATTATAGAAATTATAATAATTGTTGATATTTGTCCCATTTTTTGCATTATTTTTTTTTGTGTGTAATTTCAATTTGTAAAATAGGAAAAAATATATAAAATATGCAAATCCATAATTCACTTAGCTATATAATTATAGTTGGCAGATACCGACGCCTGACAGAGTAGTTCAAAATATTATTAGGGCTGATTTTTATGGTATTCACATTATAGGTAATTATAGCGTAGACCGAGACTTGCTTACATCCTTAGTTGATAGGTGGCGTGATGAGACGCACACGTTCCATTTTGTCGGTGGAGAGTTGGGGATATCTTTACAGGATGTAGAGATTATGCTTGGTCTCAGGGTGGATGGTCTTGCTGTTACCCGATCGGAGCGGAATGATAACAGGGCGAGCAGGTTAGATATGATAGAGAGTTTGTTGGGTGTTAGACCGGCTGACAATCAAGTGGATACAAACTGTTTGACAGTTAGACTTGATTGAATGTTCCACACCTTTGGTGAATTACCCCAACCCTAGTGAGGACCGTTTGCTATATCAGTATAGGGCTGCCATGTTATTATTACTGGGGGCACATGTGTTTTCAGATAAGAGCAGTGATCAGATTCCACTCTGGCCTCTGCCATTTCTGGAGGATTTTGACACATGTGCTGAGTATAGTTGGGGATCAGCTCTTCTGGGCTGCCATGTTATTGTTCTGTGCCTCTCATAATGAGAGATTGAGTTCCACCCCGCGGACAGGTTCATGAGACAGTTCGGTTTTGTTCAGCGGGTCCCTACATATATTTGGAAACCCAAACAGGGTCACGGCAAGGATAGAAGATATGGGATTGTGCAAAAACACGATTGGCCTGCACTTTTTGCAGAGTTTATAACCGTGTGGAATGACCGCCACAACCGGCTTGTTAACGGTGAATTTGGTACGGGGACGTCACTGGATTACATGAGATGGTATAGAGAGAGGACCCGCATCTTTATAAACCCACCTGAACTTGCCCGGCCATCTCACGGTTTCCGGAAGCATACATGTATGCTCAATAAAATGGTAACAATAAAGTTCATTTAATGATAACCAAACAATTATTTTAATTATCTAATTAAACAATGATAACCAATTAATGATAACCAAACAATGATAACTCAATGATAACCAATTAATGATAACTAAATAATTATAACTCAATGATAACCAATTAATAATAACCAAACAATGATAACTCAATTATAACCAAACAAAGATAACTCAAAACGGGTAAATATTAATAAAGCGTAACAATTTTATTTTTCTCAATCAAAACAAATAAACATCATAAACATGTAACATCATAACCAAACCATTAGTAATAAATATCTAAATAACACAAATTTGAATAAAAATCCTAATTTTTTTATTAAATGGGACAAATATCAACAATTATTATAATTTCTATAATTAATATAAACAAACAACAAACAATTATATATAGCTAAGTGAATTATGGATTTGCATATTTTATATATTTTTTCCTATTTTACAAATTGAAATTACACAAAAAAAATAAATAATGCAAAAAATGGGACAAATATCAACAATTATTATAATTTCTATAATTAATATAAACAAACAACAAACAATTATATATAGCTAAGTGAATTATGGATTTGCATATTTTATATATTTTTTCCTATTTTACAAATTGAAATTACAAAAAAAATAAAAAAATAATGCAAAAATGGGACAAATATCAACAATTATTATAATTTCTATAATTAATATAAACAAACAACAAACAATTATATATAGCTAAGTGAATTATAGATTTGCATATTTTATATATTTTTTCCTATTTTACAAATTGAAATTACAAAAAAAAAAAATAATGCAAAAATGGGACAAATATCAACAATTATTATAATTTCTATAATTAATATAAACAAACAACAAACAATTATATATAGCTAAGTGAATTATGGATTTGCATATTTTATATATTTTTCCTATTTTACAAATTGAAATTACACAAAAAAAAAAAAATTACATGCAAACCGTACATTTAATGTACGGTTTGCAAAAATACATGCAAACCGTACATTTAAACCGTACATTAAATGTACGGTTTGCATGTATTTTTGCAAACCGTACATTAAATGTACGGTTTGCATGTAATTTCAGTAAACCGTAAATTTTTTGTACGGTTTGTGCGTTTTTTCAGAAAAAGTGTAGTATAAAAATCCAAACTCATGTAAATATTGAAATATATTTAAGAATGATTAAAAAGTTATGTGATTATTTTGTTAATAAAGAACCTAGACCGGTAAATATATAGTTACAAAAGAACCATAGTTAGGAAATTGTTTTATCCGATACCAGTACTTGGGTTTAAAAAAAAAACTTGTCAAATATATAGATGGTCTTCTTATAAATAAACAAATATATATATATATATATATATATATATATATATATATATATATATATATATATATGAGAATGATTCATACACACATAAAAAAAAACACATTATCTTTACACATCAATCACAACCCTCCATTTACTAACTTTTAATGGTCAAGATTATGTGTTTATTCTTGTTATTAGATAAACTAATCTTGACCATTAAAAGTTATATATATATATGTTTTCTCCCTTTTATCCATCTTTCTCTATATGTTAAAACTTATTAGGTGAAAAGAAAAATAAAAAATAATGATAAATATATGTTTTTATGAAATAGGAAAAATGGTAGAGAAATTATTGTGTAATCTGTAAATATTTTTACAAAAGTTTAAAAAATGTTCATTTCAAGCCAAATTTATAAAAGAAAAACCCAAATAAGTGTCAATTTTCAAACTATTTTTCAAAGAAAGAATCATTTCAACATTTATTTCCCAAAAGTTATCATTTCAAACCCACCACTTTCCCTTGGAGCACCGACGGGGTCTGACGGACCTTTGGCAACGAATGCATAGACAATTGTGAAATGCATACCTTTTTTAAAATACATATTGGCGAGGGGATGTCGGCACCCCCTCGTCCGGGCCAATACCACCTCCACAGCAGGCGATCCGGGCCTGTCAACCATGGGTGACGCATCACCCCGGATCTTGAGGGGCCGAGCTGTGTCTAGACCGGCCTAAAGAAGGTTGTCGAGTACACTTCCCCAATTAATGTTGCTGCTCCCTTGGGGGACCCTTCATGTGTTTCATCGACGTGACCCAATCACAGGCCATCTCCAGTGGGCCCCGGGAAAGGACAGTACTCTTGTCAGAGTCATAAATGACCTAACGCCGTTGGATCATCGTTTTACAGTACAGTGATCCAATGGTTAGTATACCTCTGATCACACTATAAATATCCCCACTAACACATCTTAGGGGGAGAGACACAAAAAAAAACAGACAGAGAGGAGAGATAAAAAGCTCAGATAAAGCTCAAATCACCCGGACCCCCTAAACACGATATCTGACACCCGACGCCACAGCTGTAACCGGTCCGATCCCTCCCCTTTTCGTTATCAACCTATTTTCAGTCTTACCCAGTACTGACTTGATCGTCGGAGAGGGAAAACCTGGTACCAACCCCGGGCCCCTGTTCGTTTCTTGTGCAGGAATGGAGAGTACCCCCTCGTCGAAGCAGATATATTCTACGACGGACACGTCGGAAGATCGGAGCCGACGCGAATTGATTAAGCCGAGCCTTGGAAGAAAAGGAGGCTCGCCAATTGGCGCCGTCTGTGGGAACATTTAGAACGCGTTAGCTCTGACATTCCGTCCTCGAAGAAAACATGTCTAGCAATAACCGATTCGACACCCCGTCGTCTCGACACACCCCCGTTCTCGGGATGCCTAGGACACTCTCTTTCGGTGAGACCCCGAGAAACGCGTCTACGAGGGATCCCGCCCCCTTAACGGCAATACCTGCAACATCCCGATCACGGACCGAGCTGACAGAGATGATGCTCGATGTCCACGAGAAGGAGCTCGTCGCGCTTGCTGCCCAGAAGGCATTGATAGCCACGCTGATGGCACCGGAGCCCGAGCCCATCCTCCAAGACACGAGCCAAGCTGAACCGGTCTTTGACCCACTAAAAGTGTGATGTCCCGGTTGGGACCCCATCGACGACCCCCCCTAGAGACTCCCAGAGAGCCAACTAGGGGTGAGGAGTCGGAGCGCTCCCACGAAGGGAACTCTCGTCGTGGCAACGAGCGAAGCGTGCACTCACGAATCCACTTGCCAGATGACAGTTATGGATCACAGCCAGACTCGAGTCGTGCACGGACTGAAAAGCCTCCTCGTAGACGGAGACGCAGCCGCCGCGCTGGCCGAGATAAAGCCGCCAACGAAGCAGCATTAAAGATCGTGGTCTCCACCCGTAGCACCCCGTTCTCAGACGAGATAGAGTACAGCGCGCCCCCCGGAAATTTTACTGCCCCTGTTCTCCAAGTCTTCAATGCGGATTCTGACCCGGAAGCTCACCTCCGGCACTATCGTTACCAGATGAATCACTGGTCCCACCTCGATCGGCTTATGTGCAAATGCTTCCCTGCCAGCCTGGGGAGGTTGGCGAGTAAATGGTTCCAATCTCTGCCTGCCAACTCCATCCACTGTTGGGATGACCTCGCCTATGACTTTGCACACCGGTTTATCAACTTGAAAGAAAGGGTTGCCCAACCGGAACAATTGTACCAAGTTAGGGCCCAACCTAAGGAGACTCTTGAGAGTTATGATAATCGGTTCTGGCAGAAGCACGCGGAGTGCGCCGACTGCCCCGATTCTACTGCCATAGCTGCTTTTAGGCAGAACATGATCGTAGGGAGCAGAATCTGCAACGAAATGATAGCAACCCCCCCCCCCCCCCCCCCGAGCACGGTTTCTCAACTCCGATCACTAATAAAGCAGCATGTCGACATCGAGAAGGACATGAGATCTGCTGGGGCAATTCGTTCGGTTGCCAGCATCGAACAGCCCCGTGAGAGGACCGTCTCGAGAAGCACCCGGAGAGATCGCCCCATAGCGGAAAGGATGGGGAGACCTCGTATGATAGAGAGTCCGCAACCGGCCCCCAAGAGGAGAAGAGAGGAGCCCCGTCGGAATGGTCATATGGTACCGGGAACTGCCTACTCCACCATCTTTCGCCTCCCGTTGACCGACCTGCTCGGCGAAATTGAGAACGAGCCGTACTTCTCCTGGGCCCTCCCACTCAGGAACGAACCGGCCCGAGGGCCCAATGATAAATTCTGTGACTATCACAGAGGCCGAGGCCACAATACCAACGAGTGTCATGGTCTCAAGGCGAGGCTCGAAGGATGGGTACGAGACGGCATGATGAATAAATACGTCAAGGCACGAAGGGACTCCGATCAAGGTCGAGAAGGGGCCGACGAGAGGCAACCAGACCTCCCCCCACCGGTGATGACCTGTCAGGTTATCCACTCCGGACCGAAGAAGCCCAACCCTAGTGGAGTCGAGAGGACTGAGGCCCGTGAGGCTGCAATGAAGCAGCATGTCTGCCTCGCCGAGAGATCGAGCCCCCGAAAGAAAAGTAAGCACGATGTCATGCCAGATCTAGGCTTCACCGACTTCGACCTGGTGGGGGTAGACCTGCCCCATAACGATGCCCTTGTTATCACTGCCCAAGTTGGCCATTGCGCGGTGGGACGAATCCTTGTCGATCAAGGGGCATCGGTAAATATACTCTTTGGAGACCTCTTCCAAAAGATGGGGCTGACGGAGGGGCAGCTAGATACAAACGCCCCTCCCCTGTATGGATTCAACTCTGAGGCTGTTCAGCCCAGAGGGAACATAACCTTGCCTGTTAAACCAGGAAGCAAGGTTATGAGTGTGGAGTTCACAGTGGTGGACGTCCCCTCCGTTTACAACGTCATAATAGGGCGTGCGTGGCTTCACGAGATAGAAGGCGTCTCAACAAACGCCCAACAAACTGCAGCACGTCTTATGGGCCTACAGAACGACGAGAAGACGGGGCACTCAACAAACGCCCTACAGCCTCACCTACGGGATGGAAGCTATCATCCCGTTAGAAATCGGGCTCCCCTCTCTTAGAACCGACATGGTGGAGAACGGACTGAACGAAAAAATGATGGGCCTCGAGCTCGAATATGCTGAAGAACGAAGGGAGGTTGCGGCCATTCGTAACGCCGAATATAAGAACGAACTGGGACGTTCCTATAACAAAAGAGTGAACGCCAGACGTTTTCAAGACGAAGACCTCGTGTTACGGAAAGTAAACAACAACACGAGAGTACAGTCCGACGGCAAGCTAGGCCCCAACTGGGAAGGCCCCTATCGAATCCTCGGGGCAGTAGGGAACGGGGTCTACCTGTTGGGTCGCCTTCCCAACGATGTCCCGGTGGATCGCCCTTGGAACGTCAATAATCTAAGGAAGTACTATCAGTAGGGATCGACCTTTGTGTTTTACTGTAAATACGAATACGATGTAAATATGCCTGAAGGCTTTATGAATGAAACTGTTGTCATTTCGAAATCACCCCGGTTTCTACTTATTTGAATTTTTCAGTTCATCTAAATTTTACAAGTGTTTCAGAACACCCGAGCCTATACGGCACCCCGGTTTCTACTTATTTGAATTTTTCAGTTCATCTAAATTTTACAAGTGTTTCAGAACACCCGAGCCTATACGGCACCCCGGTTTTTACTTATATGAATTTTTCAGTTCATCTAAATTTTACAAGTGTTTCAGAACACCCGAGCCTATACGGCACCCCGGTTTCTACTTATATGAATTTTTCAGTTCATCTAAATTTTACAAGTGTTTCAGAACACCCGAGCCTATACTTGTGTCAGATTCCTAAAAATGTTAATTCGAATTGTGAGTTATGTAAAATGAGCGCCCCAACGCCGAAGCATAAGGGCCCACTCATTTGGGAGCACGTATACATATGAAACACACAATGGAAGTAAAAAAAAAAAAAAAAAAAAGAATAAAGACAAGTCCAATAGGCCAAAATTGTTTTTCATTTCATTCAATGGAAAGCTATTACAAGCTAAGTACATAAAAGAAATTACATCGAGAACGAAAAGCTAAAACTACCCTAGCCCTGGCTTGCCTCGTCTTCATCTTCTTCATCAGAAAAAGCTCGAGGGGTCAGGGGAACCACCTCTGGGACGGGAGCTGAGGGGACGGGAACAATGATATTATCCACGTTCCACACCGGATGATCCGGTCCCGCCCTCATAAAAGCAGCCGCCTCGGACCAACCTTCGACATAGAAGGAATTGAAATCCTTCTGTGTCTTTGAGGCCCAGGCGGCATTAAGCTCGGCTTGACCAGTTTGGACTGCCGCCTTTATCCTATCGGCTATGCCAGCCTCAGCCTCTTTTAGAGCTGCCTCCGCAGCCTGGGCGCGCTCCTCGGCCTCCACCCTAGCCTTCACGGCTTCAACCCTTCGAGCCTCAACCGAGGCATTTAGGCCCTCGGCCTTCTCCGCCCTGCTCTGGGCCTCTTCTGCCCTTTTTTGGGCCTCCTCCGCCTTTTTCTGGGCCTCCTCTATAAGCTTGGCATTAGCCTCGGCCTTCGTGGCCCATGACCTCACCAGCTGGCCTTGGTGATAGACATACTGATTCATCATCAAGTAGGCCTACAAGGGAAAGGGCAAAACACTTAGCAAAATATTTGGGAAGAATATGAAAACATACGAAATAAACACTATAAAGGGTTACATACCTGAGGAATCATGGCCATGGCCGATGCCATTGAGGAAGCGAGGTCACGACCCCGGTGGTCAGCCTCGACGCTTAGCTGCTGGAGTGCAACCAAGGCTAGCAGCCCGGCGGATGGGTGAGCCTCCATTATGCTCTTTACCCCTGTGGCCGCCTTCACCTCCTCGGGTGTCTGCACAAGCATCATGTGAGTCGGGGAGGCAGAGCAGGAGCTCGAGCCTTGAGTAGGGCCCGACGTCGCCCTAGGCCTCTCCACGACCACGACTTCGATCGGGCCGCTCCCCCCGCCTCTGGCCTTCTTTCCATCACGGAGGGACTTCGTCCCCTCCACCTTTCTCTTCCCAAGCTGGGCCTTGTGGGCGGCCCGATCAAGCCTGGCCTGAGCTGCCAAATCATCCGCAGTATCGGCACCAGGTTGAGGCACGATGGCCACCTCTTTCTCCCCCGCCTCAACCTCCACCTCCACCACCTCCTTCTCCACCGCCTCCTTCTCTCCATCCTCCACCCCAGTAACCTCATCGACTGCCCCCTCTTCTCCGGCCCCCTCCTCTTCCTCACCTTCGCCCCCCGCATCGGCAACAACTCCTTCCACCTCCTCCTCCTCCTCATCGGAACGGACCACCTACATTGTTCAAACCAAAAAGAAGTCAGAAAAATTCACAGAATTTAGTTAAGTGTAAAACTGAAGAATGGAAGAATGGAAGCTAACTCACCATGGTCCGTGAGGTGCCCAAGGCTGGCCCAGTGGGTGGGGCCTCAGGAGAACCATCTTCCAGACGGAAGGAGCCCGCTGCGTCCGGTACCCTCGAGCTCAGGGGAGGAACGTCAAGCAGTGGCTTCCCATGCTGGTCTATGTAAATCTTAGTCCCCCCCGGCCCCTTCCTATAGTTCATCGTCGTACCATCCGGCCGGGTCTCGAAAAAGACCCCAGCCGTCGCAGGAGCTCCGACGATTTTGGCGACAGGCATCGGCTTTGCCTTAGCAACCGACCTTGAAGCCTTCGAGGCCTTCGGCGCGGGCCCCTCAATGGCAGACCCTTCAGTGGCCTCAGCCTCTTTAAGGGTCTTAGGGGGGAGGGTAGACTCTAACCCCTTCTCCTTCTCCCATCTATCCCGAGAGTATCCCACAGGACAGAAGGTCATGTGGGGCCATTTGAAGTCGTTCCTCTTGCAACTGGTAGGGGAACTGCAGGTCAAAAGATGCTCTGCATCGCGCGCGCCGGCGTCTGTTCCGTCCGGGCCCCACCAGTTGAGGGCCACTTCCATCGATTGAATGTTGGCCTCGCCCAGGCCCCGCAGCTTCATGGCCACCGTGGCCTTAAAATCTTTGTTGCTAAGCACCCTTCCCGGCCTGGTTAGGAGAGTCAGGTCATCTCGGCGGAGCCAATCGCCCTCCACCACGATCACGTCTTGGGTATAACCCCGATTAGAATCAGAGTTACCCGTGATCAACTGGTTGTAAGCCCGGCACCGCAGATAGGGTTGCCTGCTTTTGGCTTGGAAGCTCGGCTCGCTCTGAAGGAACTCATAGCAAGCCAAGAGCTCCCGAAGCCCCAATGGTTCTGGCAGGGCCGGGCCCAGAAGAACGTTGAGGGCTTCCATTCCGGCGCAGATGCGGTGCGCCTGCAGCGGCCATTGGCACGGAAGAGTCTGCGTCCAGGCGCAGAGCTCTGCCAATAGCTCCGGAATAGGGAGGTCGGTGCCCCTGAATAGAAGAGTAGAGAGGGAGAGAGTTACCATGCTCCTGGGATCAGCTACGATCCCATTTACCTCATCCGAGGACTGGCAGGTCCGGAGTCGGAACTCTTCACCGATTCCACAAAGTTGACGGAACTCGTCCAGATCGGACCCGTGCCTACTCGCCATGATGCTACTGTCGTTCACATCCACGGATAGGGCCGGGTCGATGACCATTGCCCGGAATGGCAAGGCGTTTGCCATCACCTCAAGGCGCCGTGGTTGGGGAGCAACCATCGGGCCTTTTCCAGCTCCGTGAATAACCATGGTGGTTGGGTGTTTGTAAAATTTGCTGAGTATGAAGGAAGAGGAAGAGAGTAATTTTGCTGTGAAATTTTAGTGAGAGAGTGAGAAAGTTAAAATGATTTTCACTGAGGGTATTTATAGACCCCTAATGGAAGGTGAAAAGGCATTTACCAGAAGGTGAAAAGACAGCGACGGCTCATTACACGAACTCCCATAAATAACCGCCGCCACTCAATCAACACATTCCACGTGTACTGCAAGCAGAGGTCGTCTGCCAAGTGTCACTCATCAGCCGTCTTAGCATTAATGGCATTGATAGAATCGAAGAGACGGGGGCGGCGCCCCATAAATACACACCAGGCATGCTCCACGTGTAGAAAATGCATAAATACAAGAACACGTGTCACGAGACATCTCCACGCCGTCAAACATAAGAACACAATGACCGGAGCCCCCGTAACGACTAAAAATCCCTGTTGACCTCGTCCTTAACGACGACTCCGGACAGGGAGCTGTTGGCGAGGGGATGTCGGCACCCCCTCGTCCGGGCCAATACCACCTCCACAGCAGGCGATCCGGGCCTGTCAACCATGGGTGACGCATCACCCCGGATCTTGAGGGGCCGAGCTGTGTCTAGGCCGGCCTAGAGAAGCTTGTCGAGTACACTTCCCCAATTAATGCTGCTGCTCCCTTAGGGGACCCTTCATGTGTTTCATCGACGTGGCCCAATCACAGGCCATCTCCAGTGGGCCCCGGGAAAAAACAGTACTCTTGTCAGAGTCATAAATGACCTAACGCCGTTGGATCATCGTTTTACAGTACAGTGATCCAATGGTTAGTATACCTCTGATCACACTATAAATACCCCCACTAACACATCTTAGGGGGAGAGACACAAAAAAAAAACAGACAGAGAGGAGAGATAAAAAGCTCAGATAAAGCTCAAATCACCCGGACCCCCTAAACACGATATCTGACACCCGACGCCACAGCTGTAACCGGTCCGATCCCTCCCCTTTTCGTTATCAACCTATTTTCAGTCTTACCCAGTACTGACTTGATCGTCGGAGAGGGAAAACCTGGTACCAACCCCGGGCCCCTGTTCGTTTCTTGTGCAGGAACGGAGAGTACCCCCTCGTCGAAGAAGATATATTCTACGACGGACACGTCGGAAGATCGGAGCCGACGCGAATTGATTAAGCCGAGCCTTGGAAGAAAAGGAGGCTCGCCACATATCTTTTCTCGTGTTCTATCACCGGCGAAGGTTGCAGAGGTCGGACAAACCTCCTGTAAAGTAGATACGCAATCATGAACTAGATATAAAATCGTGGAGATTATATACACGATCGTGTATTGTATACACAATCGGAAAAAAATGTCACGTTTTTAGAAAGAAAAAATGATTGGGAGTAGCATTTTTTGATAAAAATATATAGGTTACTACTTGCATACCACTTACTCATAAGCCCTTCAATTTATGTTATAATTGATGATCTTATGTTATAATCTCTTAAGTGCTTTTATCTAGTAATATATTTAATTCCTCTTGTTGCCACTTAGCTAATACAACGTGAGACCCATTTACACTTCCAATTATCAACATTAAACAATGTTACTGGAGTCTTGTCTTGTGCTGCTAATTCTGGTCAACAAGTTAATAGAAAAGATAACACAGTTTGCGCAACGTATCAAAAGTACATAAAAATATTAGATATTATGGGATCATCTGAGTATTCTATATACGCCATGTTTGTTTTTCAGATAATATAAAAAAATATTATTTATAACTAGTATTATGAGTCGTATAAATAATATCATCATATGTGCTACTATTAATTATACATCTTTATTAGACTAAAATGCGGTATAATTTGTCTTGTATGATTATATATCATACAGTATTAATTGTATTTTACGTAAATAAACATAGTATAAAAAGGCATCACGATGATATTAATATTATACCATTTCTTATCCGCAGACAAACATGGTCTATTAGTACACCAGAAGGCATACGATGTTTTAGTGTTATAATCGTGTAACACATTTTATTAGGTAATTGAATTGTGTGTATGATTTTTGTTGGACTAAACAGTTGTATTATATTCTTGATAAAAGTTACTCCGACCCTACTACTATATATAATGTCACAAAATATTCAAAATAAAATAAAATAAAATAATGTCACAATGAAAATAGGAACCTACAAGAGATCTCCCCACTACTTTCCAGCTCAGATCCTACTAGTAATAGTATATACAAAAGTATATTTTGCTTTTTTTTTTAAATATACAAAAGTATATTTACTTACTACAAAATATGTATTATTGTATCTATATATACTATTTGTGAAGTCACGAGACATGCCAATCTTTTTTTCAAAAAAGCCCTTGCGAATTAATTAATTACTAATATAATATACTGAGAAAAAAAACTGTCGATCGGTTTAAAACAAACTGCTTCTATTCAATCTCTCTCTCTATCTCCTTATATATCTTCACTTCCTTTGGTCCATCTACACAAATTTTCCTCTCGTGACGGTGGATCGATTTGTTAAGAGACTGATGAATTTTCTTTTTTAGTTACTTTTTTTATTTGTATGTATAAGATTTCTATACAAATTAATAAGGGTTTCGATAATTTATGGTACTCTGTTTTTTAACTATATTTGATTTTTATTTGTTATATTTGTATGAATTTTCATATTTTATACAGATTTTCGATGTTATTTAATTTTTAATGTCAATTTTATATGACAGACATTAACCGTGTTAACACACGTCTCGCATGGGCTTGGTATTTATATAACTTATTGTTGGAATTTAAGTAAATGTTGGAAGGCATGTGCATATTCATGGAACTTATTGTTTAGTATTTATGTAAATGTTGGAACGTAAACACTTTAATTTGACTAATTTTGATGAAAGATTGCAAAATGGGATTTTAATTTGAGAAATGGGGGAAATGGTTAATACATACATAAGTTGAAAGGAAGAAAATGGGTTTTGAATTATAAATGGGAAATATTAGCATGGGTCTCCATGACATATAAAAAACTAATGAATGAAGCCGGTTTATAGTCTATACAATTATTTCATATTATAGCATCACTAACTGGTTTATTAAAACATATTTTTTTATTAAAATTTGATGATTATGGTATAAAAAATGACATGTATCAGAAACTCTATAAATTTTTTAAATTTAATAAAACACAAAATTCACCTCATATATGAAGAATGTATATGATTCGGTAGATTAATACTCCCTCTGTTCCTAAACAAATGTATCATACGAAAATACATACAATTTTGACCGATAATTTTTTCATATTTAAATTGCCGAAAATTTTTATTTTAAAAGTTAATCACGTAGTTTATGGTTAGAACTATATGATGAAATTTTCAATTTTTTCATTTCGGTAATTTTGATATGAAAATTTTAATGGTAAAAGTTACATGTATTTTCGTATGGGATATTTGTTTAGGTACGAAGAAAGTATAATAATAATAATAAACAATCATGAGGTACATATTTTTGTGGTTGTAATATTATTATGATTATTAAATATAATAAAAAATATATATGGTTATTATAATAAAATTAATAAAAAACATATAATTTTATGTAAATGTAAACTGTTTATTAAAATAAAATACCTTAGTTTTGATGAAATTGTTTAGATAACCGGATGCTCTAATAGTCAGAAATCAAAATGAAATAAATGGGGGCCCACCAGATCCCCCACTCCTTTCCAGCTCACCCGCGTAGTTATAGTATATACTATATACTACAATAGTATATTTATTTAATTAGGGTAAAATGTAAATAACCACTCCAACTATGGATTATTTTCAAACTACCCCCACAAACTATAAATTATTGCAATTAATCCTTTTACAATTAACCCCCAAGTGCATCTTTAAAATGACATAACTTTTTATTTATTTGTACGTATCAAAAAATCAGTTGTTTGGTATATGTAGTTTATCATTGCACACGAGTTAATATTACAATTATCGTAAAAAAAAAGTCATCAGAAGAGACTTTATTATTATTATATATATATATATATATATAAATTTAAAAACTCTAATTTGTGCGTCACTCCTTACAAAATCACATGACTATCAAATAAATGAAAATCAACCAAAACGGATCATCGGCATAAAGTTATATCATTGTAAAGATTAGGGCCGGGGAAAAAACCGGAAAAACCAAACCGGGCCAATAACCGTACCGAAAAAGACCGAAACCGAAAAGCCAAAAAAAATTCGGGTCGGTTTCGGTTTTCAATAAAACCGAACCGAAAAAGACCAAAAAATAACCGAAAAACCGAAAAAAATCGAAACTAGACCGAAAAAACCGGTCCGGTTCGGTCCAAAAAATAAAAAGACCGAAATCGAAAAAAATCGAACCGAATGTTTGGTTTCGGTTTTGCTAAAAAGCAAACCGAGCCGGACATAACTCAGCCATCGGAAAGATGGTATCGGGAGTTATTTGCAAAAGTTTGATAGTTTTAAGGGAATTAATTGCAAAAATAACCCATTTAATTACATACATACACTATGTATTTATGTATGTATCTATATATATATATATTGATGGAGTATTTATCATACCAGCCTGCCTACATCTTCGCATTAGCCATTCTCTCTCTCTCTCTAAATTTAGTTAAGGCCAGAAGAAACCAAGGTGTTTCTAGAGAGACACCCCAAAAAAAAACAAGAGATTTAAGAGGGTATTATATACTATATATAAAAACATAGTTATTTTTTTTGATATTTTTCGTTACGAAACTACATTTAACATAATCATATATCTTCTTCGTTTTCTCCGGCCGCTTTTGCCGGCCGGAAAATCCCTCCTCCATTTTTCCATTTTCCTATCCATTCTTCAGGTATTAATCTTTTAAACATTTTCTTATATATTTATATAATTATTAATTATATGTATGTATAATGACATAATGTAGTGTCTGTATATTTGTATGGATTCTTTCATTTGTTTGTCTTTTTGTTTATTTATAATAATGTTCCTTTTTTTGTCTTTTTGTTGTCCCATTTTTTTTTTTTTTTTATTTATTTTTTTTTTTTTTTTTGTTTTTGAGACGGTGGAGCCATGTGCTGAATACATATGTAGGTCCGTCAATAATTTCAAACAAAAAAGTGGTGATTTTTAGTTCTCACTTTTTTTAAACTGATAGATTTGGTTATTATTATTTTTATGTTATTTTAAGTTGATAATTATCTTGGTTATAATAAACTAATAAGAAATGTTAGTGTCATAAATAACTATACAAGACCAACTTAGTTTGAATAAAAAAATTAGTACGGTAATTTTGAAATTTTAACGGTTGATGTAATTTTATATCGAACTAAATAGAAATAGAATAATAGAGAAAAAGTCACTCCCAATATCTATTATCCATTGTTATATATATATATATATATATTAATATATTAATCGTTACCCACGCCTATTGCGTATGCGACGCGTGGTATATATATATATATATATGATCCGGGTAAATAAAATTTTAAAACGTATATTAATTGAATGAATATTTTAAATTAGAAATCATGAGTAATATAATGTTATTGTTATACAAAATACACGTAAAACGATTTTGTTTGGTATATGATTATAATTGTTTTGAAAAGATAATGATTTTTATGTGCTTTTTATATTTTGAATTGAATAAATGTAAATGAGTAATTAGTAAAAAAGAGTGGGGTATTTCCGAAAAAAAATGGACAAAATTGGGCGGCGTCATTTGTCTTGGGTTGACTTATTATAATAGAATGATACCTAATAATATATCCTAAATTAATTTAAATTATTGTTAAGTATGTTAAGTATCGGGTGTTTACCCAAATGACCGGGTACACGGTACATACCTGGTATGAGTATCTCGGCATTTCGAAGTACCGGTGCTTCATAGGAATAAAACTACACACAGGTCAATCAATAAGTATGGTTTTCATCATTAAAGGTGAGGTTGATCCATTCATTATTGCGACCACACTGTGTCGTTTTCGAAGTATAAGACCTTCATGTTACAACTGAAAGAAAAAGGACATAATATTTCTTTTGTGAGATTATGGGGACAGTTACTGTAGTTAATTAACTACATATCACATCTGTGTGTGTGATACATGCATGCATGTATCATGTATGGTTATTGGTTAGGTGTGACACTGACAAATGTCAAATGTCAAATGTCAAATGTGTGTGTAATTGTAAACTTATGCATATTATTTAACCACATCTGGAGATGCTACAGAAAACCTGGTAAAAATAATGTTAGCTGCTAATCAACACTTTTACTTTCAGTTTACTGATATTCAGTCTCTTTGGTACTCCTGTGATTAATTTGGAAAAATGGAATTTATCAAAGTCATTGTAATTTCTTATAGTTAACTTTTTAGGCCCTCAATCTTTTGAAATTTTACTATGTCATAAGACAATCTTTTGTTTTGTGATCTAAAAAGAATAGTATTTTGATACTGCTCTCAGCTACAATTAATCCAGCTGATTATCCAAAAAGTTATGCTTTACCATGGATTTATTGTATTTGAAGTTGCCTTTTCCAATAGTAGAACAATTGAGCTTTCATGGGTGGGTAGTAAAAATATTGCTCGTAGGAAATATAAGAAAACCATGCAGGGATTGTAATTATATCTCCTTAATGTTCTTCTGAATTGGAAGACTCGGTTGTTTTGTGGAATGTTAATTTGATGAACACGGGCTTAGTTTTTCCCAGCGTTTACCTTACGAGGTTCTAACTAAAAAAGTATGTTTAAGTAAATTCTTGAACCTCAATTACCTCCAAATATGAAATGGACACTGCATTTTTGCAGAGAGCAAAATGGATAGCATAAGGAGGCCATGCAGGGGGGTTATCGAAGATATTAAAGGAAGGTTGGCATGCTACAAGCATGATTGGATAGAGGCTTCTTGTGGACTTAGGTATAGTATTTTGTATTACCTTTTGACTTCCAAAAATGGAAAACTAATATCTTCAGCAATATATTTATGTATGATATCTCAAACATTATATTTCAGAATACTGGCACCAACTGCATACATCTTCTTTGCTTCTGCACTTCCTGTTATTGCCTTTGGTGAACAATTGAGTAGAGAGACAGGTATTTCATTAGCTTACACATTTTTTTCTCTTAAATATTTTAGAAATATTGGGAAATCGGTTTCTAAATGCATGTTGATTTTGCTAGATGGAAGCTTGAGCACTGTTGAAACTCTTGCCTCTACTGCTATTTGTGGGATTATTCATTCAATTCTAGGTGGCCAGCCTCTATTGATTCTAGGTGTTGCTGAACCCACTGTTATTATGTATACTTATTTGTATACTTTCAGTAAAGGAAGGCCAGATTTGGGGCGTGAGCTGTTTCTTGCTTGGGCGGGATGGTATAACTTCATATTCTCTTTTGTATCTTTCTCTATTCGGTGTTTATTTAATTATCGTCAAGTCTACTGCTGCAAACATGTTGGTTTTCATTTTGACCTATTTTATGTTTATTTGTTTTGCAGGGTTTGTGTGTGGACAGCTCTCCTGTTGTTTATCCTTGCAATATTCAATGCCTGCCAAATCATCACCAGATTTACAAGGGTTGCTGGAGAACTTTTTGGCATGCTAATAGCAGTTCTCTTTATGCAACAGGCCATTAAGGTCTGTATAGTTATATGAATATAAATTTGGTAAACTAAGCATAATCTTGTTTAAACTTTTTTTGTTTTAAAATGACAGGGAGTCATTGGCGAGTTTAATGTACCGAAATCTGAAAATCATGAAAAAGAGAAATATCAATTTCAGTGGTTATATTTAAATGGGCTACTCGCGGTCATTTTCACTTTTGGGGTACTTATTACTTCCTTGAAGAGCAGGCGTGCTAGGTCCTGGCATTATGGCGCAGGTAATTGTCATAATTGTACTTGTGTACGCTAACTTAACATTAGATTTATTTTCTATCCCTACCAACAAAAATTTTCCCTGATTACACTGACTTTAAATTTCTCGACAAGTTAGTTCTATTTACTTATCAAACTTACAAACAAAAAATCATAGGTTGGTGTACTATATAGCCACGAGAACACAATATTTTAGTTCTTTCAAGTTATTCATATTTTGCACACTATTTTATCATGTGTTTTTCATTTAGTTCCCAATCTATGGATTTTTCTATGTATTCAAATAAATATGTTAGGTCAGGGTGCTGTTTGCTAATATATGTTAAATGGTGTACACAATCTACATACGCCGTTAGTGTATAAAACTTAGTATAACCCATTGTTTAGGTGCAGTGGAATAACTTCACTTAAATTGGACCTCACTCTTTTTTTTTCTACTGGAATAGGGTGGATGAGGAGCTTCATTGCAGATTATGGGGTTCCATTTATGGTCCTGTTATGGTCTTTATTGTCATTTGCCGTCCCTGGGAAAGTTCCTTCTGGAGTTCCGAGGAGACTATTCTGTCCTCTTCCTTGGGATTCTGAGTCATTATACCATTGGACGGTGATTAAGGTACGTGACAAGCATCTTAGTAATATCTGAAATGGTTGGTTATATTATATGAGCTGTAATGTGTACTGAGATTGCAAGGTCTTTAAAGAGAATGTTAGCGCCTATGTCTTACCTTATGGTAACAGTTATTTGTTGCTAGCACACCCCATTTTAGATTATGGGGTTCCACGATATTATCATCTTTTTCAAAATTCTCCTTTTGCTACAAGTTTAAACGCCCAAACTGATTTAAACAAAGATTGTGCATTAATTTGGTACCTAAAAAGTGAGTTCTCTTCCGGGATGGCTCTGCATCTGCTACAGTTTTTCCATCTGAACGAGGGAGTTGTGACTTGTTAGAGATTTATCATGGGTTTTTTTTCAGAACCAAATTTTTGGTAGCTATATTATATCGTTCTTTTCATAGAAAAATCTTATCACATATGTTATTCATAAACCTAAAACTGGTTGGTTTGGTTCTTGTTAAAATAATAAATCCATGTTATGAAATTATGAACAGGCAGAAGTCTCCCGTGCCCATATATTGGTTTAATTGAAATTATCCAACATACACACGCACACAATCACACAAGAAAAACTAAGAAAACCAGATCCATTGCAAGCAATTATCCTACTGCTCTTAAGAAGAGTCAGACCCACAATCAGGCTTCATGAAATATTCCGTCTTATCACAAAATTTAAGTTTCCAACATTTGCTAGAGCCTAGAGGTATAGAAGTTCCATATGCCTGTTAGTTTAAAATTTAAATGTTAATCTTGGAAATTGATTTTTAAACTATAGCTCATTCGGTCATGTGCTCTTCTCAGAAGCCCATAAAGAAAAGCATCTTTCCAAGTTTGGGTTCTGGTTTATGACCATTAATATTCGAATTTTATAGTAGATAGAATATTTGTAAGTTTTGTTGCTCATATTTTTGCAGAGAAGTATTTGTATTGACACAGAATTAAATTACAGGATATGGGGAACGTTCCAGTTACATATATATTCGTTGCGATTATACCAGCTGTAATGATTGCTGGTTTATACTTCTTTGACCACAGCGTAGCGGCACAGATGGCACAGCAAAAGGAATACAACCTTAAGAACCCTTCTGCTTACCATTACGATTTGCTCTTGTTGGGATTCATGGTACAACCTGTCTCCACTTCCCTTGACTATTTTTATCTTCAGAATTTTCAATTTCAGTTACATTTTTCTATGCTTGAAAGGAACTTAGAGGTTTCATTTGCATATCTCCAAAGCAAAAACTTTAAGAAGTATAACTACCGTTGTTTCTGAAAATTTTCTTATATGCCAAAAATAAAACAACACGATTATAAAGCAATTTTCTCCTAGTCACACTGCCTAAACCAGTGACAATGATGTCATTTTAGGAATTTTACCAAAGGAGCTTTTAGTACTTCTTAATTTATGCTTGTATCTTACTTTTGTTTTCACTCTAGACTTTACTTTGTGGTTTGCTTGGGCTTCCTCCTTGCAATGGAGTTCTCCCTCAATCCCCTATGCACACTAGAAGTCTTGCAGTCCTGAAAAGACAGGTGGGACATGGATTGAACTTAAGTTTTTTCACTTCTTTTCTTAAAAGCATATTTTATTTAAATTATTAAGGTCATATTATCCAATGGGTGCAGATAATTCGGAAGAAGATGGTAAAGAGTGCCAAAGAATGCATAAAAATGCATAGAAGCAACTCGGAGATGTATGGAAAGATGCAAGCTGTGTTCATTGAGATGGACACCTCCACAGTGAGTGCTATCCTTTTAAGTGTAACTTACAGCAGCTATGTTTCTCATAACTCTATTGTTCCTTGTAATATCAGTAAGTTATGTTGTTGGGTTTTTCGTATGAGGACCGTGTAACCTATTTTTAAGATCTAGGGATTATAAGTGCAACTTTCTCAAACTACAGAAACCAATGGTATTTCACTAGAAAAAATAGGGACCATGGACATTCGACCTGAAGATGGGGATCATTAGTGTTTACAATTGAAACTATAGGAATGAAATGGAATTTGATCCAAAGCATGAAGACCATTGGTGTACTTCATGCTTCTTTTTACGAAATATTTACATTTGGGTAGTTTTGGTTTGTGACTATTATGTTGTTTTCTTTTTTAGCAGCATAAGAATGCTGTTGATAAAGAGTTGGAAACCTTAAAAGAGGCTGTGATGAGTCGCGGTGATGAGTTAGGAGATACCAAGGGAAATTTTGATCCAGAAAAGCACATAGATGCTCATATACCTGTCCGGGTCAACGAGCAAAGAGTAAGCAACCTGTTACAATCACTCCTTGTGGGTGTAGCAGTTTTTGCTATACCTGTTATCAAAATGATACCAACCTCTGTTCTCTGGGGATACTTTGCTTACATGGCCATTGATAGTCTTCCTGGTAACCAATTCTGGGAGAGGTTGTTGTTGCTCTTCGTTACCCCTCATCGCCGTTTTAAGTAAGTTTCGCTTCTCTCTTTTTCCTCATAATTAGAGGATCCATCTCTTCCATACTAGTATACTACTATGTAACATATTCTCCACTGTGATATGGGAACAACTTGTGAACCACATAATCTTTATTATCTGTTTTAAAATATCTCATTTTAAAGTGTCTTAAAACTCGGTTTTACTCGTATAGGTAGAAAACTTGTTACTTTTTGGTGAAAAGCTCAAAGTTTACGTTCTTTCACGTCTTGAAGCCCGCTTTTCACTCTCCAAACTCCATAGCATAAAAAGCCTAAGCTCTTTGGTTTTCTCAAAAGCCATAAACATCAATATGTCCCCTTTCTTTTGTACATGAAGATTCATAATATTTTGAAGCTTTTCTGGGATCAGCAATTGTGTTTCCTGTTTCAGTTTCAATTGTTAACTTTGAATTTCATTTTATACTTGCATAATTCTACATTTTTACTGAGATACGTGTTTTATTGCTTTGAAGTCTTCCACTTAATCAATATTAGTATGATATTGCAATGTAATTGTAGCTGTATATTTTATGGATATAAATTCAATCTCGTGCAGAGCTCACATTCTGCCCGCATTTGGGCTACCCTTTAGTGAAGCTCTTGCGGAAATGCTTCCTCTATGTTTTTCTTTTGTAAACATTGGTTAACTGTACTTTTAGAATACTGTCTTAACCTGTATTCTGGCATTGTGTTGAGCAGAGTTCTTGAAGGAGTACACGCGTCGTTTGTGGAGACAGTACCATTCAAATATATTGCTGCATTTACGTTTTTCCAGCTGGCATACTTTTTAATTTGTTTTGGTATCACATGGATACCAATTGCTGGAATACTGTTCCCCGTTCCATTCTTTCTTCTCATAAGCATAAGAGAACATCTCCTTCCAAAGTATTTCTCCGCTGATCATCTTCGGGAACTAGATGCCGCTGAGTATGAGGAAATTGCTGGTCTTCCTATTCGTAGTAGGAGCCTGTCATTTAAGGTAAAATATTCCTTTAAAAGTTGACAAACACGAGACCGGTTTTACAATTTTAAAGCACTTATATTAGTTCTGGTTAAATTGCTACTATACTAATCTGGTTAGGTTTACAACACGTTGTTAAGAAGGTAGAGTAATCAAAGTAATTAGTTTCTGGTAAAAGGAGCCCATTCAAGATATGAACTTTAAGTGTGAGTGAGTAACATTTAGATGGCATGCCCCGTTCCCGAGTCTTCATATTACTTAGTTTGCACTTGAATATTACTTTATGTGGACTGATAACAAGCTGTCAAAATACTGAAATGATAGTGAAGTTACATTTTTGGAACCACTCTATTTTCAATTAAATTCCAAGTGAAACTCAACAACTTGCACAAACAAACTGATCATGCATCGCAATATACTCGCTTCCTATTTTAGTGTGATTTAAAATTTAAGTGGCATAATCTCTTTCAAAGTCGGGGGTTTCTAACACTTGTTTGGATATTTATTCAATACCATGTTTCTTGTCGACTTAGTAAACTTGATCAGTACTTGCTCAGTTGTGTCAACTAGAGTGAAAAATTGGAACTTTGCTGAAGTAGTTGTTTATCTGAAAACAGGGAAGAGAAGAATCGGGCAATGATGACGGATTATCTTCTCAAGAAATTCTGGATGAGATCACAACCCATAGAGGAGAGTTGAAGCTTAGATCTATCAGCTTCTCCGAAAGGCAGTGCCAGGTCAGCAATTAGTTAGAATTTTGTTTTTCCCATTATTTTTTTGTCAAGGATACTTTGCTTCTTAGCTTCGAAATAGCTCTCTCGACACAAAGAAAACTAAAAAATTTGCAATGCTTCTGCTAACTGTGCTATCATCCTAGAACTCGTTGGGAACTTGCTGGTTTGAAATACAAAGGATTTGGACTTTTGTATCTGTTTTGTAGACAGTCGTCATGAGTGTCATGGTCTGAATTACAAAACAAGATTTGCTAAAACATCAAATCCCAAATCCTTGTTTTCAAATCGGTAATTATAAGGCAAGCTAAGATGATAGCCATAGAGGTAGTACACTAAGTTTTGAACTTGAACATTTGTTTTCCAGGTTTACCCAGATAGTAACAACCAGCAAAGCTGAAGTGTGGCGTAAATGGAAGTTCATTTGGAAAGAGCTTTGGAGAAACATCTATATGTGGAGTGGCCGTTTATTAATGTGGATTAGACCCTGAAACCGAATTGTTGATTAATCTAGAAAAGGATTGGGTAGGTAAATAGAGAAAAGATGAAAGAACGATACGCCATTGATATTCTGAATGTTTTTTCCCCCTTAATTTTGTTTAGAGGATTTCTAGACTGAAATTTAGAACTACTTGTGTATTCTTTGGAAAAATGATAAATGAGAAAATGAAATTGAAATATGAGGAGATGATATATACTTTTTTTTTAAACACAGTTAATAGAAGTTCCTTTTGTAAGTAATGATGGAAGTTTGTTTATGGTAAGCAATCAAGTATTATGTTATTGGTGCTTTTCAAAGGCTAGATCATGGTTACCAGGAAACTTCATTTAGTAAGAAAATGCATTTTTCTGGAAACACGTTTCGAATACGGAAATCATACTCTTTTCAAATACGGAAATCATACTCTTTTCAAATTTTGCGGGAAACGTTTCGGAAACTTAAATGAAAATTAAACCCTGCTAAAACTTAAAGGAAGTTTTTCCGATGCAATTTTTGTACTAAAAAAAAATGCATTACTGCATGATGAAATCAAGTTACTAAAAAAGTCTTATGTAATATTTAAATAAATTATTCAAACTTTAGCCATTTTATCTTATAAAATATAAGAAATTGAGTATTACTCAGACATTATTATTATTCAATAAAACAGACATTTTACAGTCGAAAAATCCAGCCTCTTTTGTAAACTTTTTTTTTGATAATTAATAACCCTCCTTTGGAGGTAACCTGCTTCGCAGACAACAGGGATCGAACCCTGGTGGTGATATACTCGGCTACCAACCACTGTTTAAGTTTCAGTCTATTTTAACGCCGCCCAATAGAAACGAAAAACGTGGCAAAGGCACGTGCGCGCGATGCACAGGATCAGCGCCTGATCCAGACAATTCGCATCACTACGCCCTGCAGTTTAGAAAATTTTTGTTTTAGCACTTGTAGTGTAAATTTAAATATAAATCGCTATATATTTGGAACTTTGTTACATTAAATCCTTAAATTCAATAACTATTAATTTTTACCCCGAATTTTATTTTTACACCAAAAATATTATGAAAAAATAAAAATATAACAAAAAACAACAGCTTTAAAACAAAACAAAAAATCATGAAAAAATCGAAAACCCGATAAAAACACGAAAAAATCCAAAAAAAATTTAAAAAATCGAAAAGCATCAAAATTCCATAAACGCGAAAAAATCATCTTTTAAAAAACAGTCTGGGTCATTTTAAAATAATCTATGATTATATTAAAACGGTCCGAGTCATTTCAAAACAGTATATGGTCAGAAAGAGTCTGATTCATTTTAAAAACAATATAAGTCATTTAAAAAGAGTCTCAGTCAGTACAAATCATTTTAAAATAACCTCAACCACTTTAAGACAATATACTCGTTTATGGTCATTTTAAAATAGTCTGAATCATTTTAACTCATTTTGATTCCTTTTAAAAATAGTCTAAGTAATTTTAAGTCATTTTTAAGAATAGTCTAAGTTATTTTGAAAAGGTCCAAGTCATTGAGAGTCAATTTAAAATACAGTCTTAATCATTTTCAAAACAGTGTGTCATTTTAAAAACAGTATGAGTCATTTAAAAAAAAGTCTGAATTATTTTTAAAACAGTGAGTTATTTTAAAAATAGTGTGAGTCATTGTAAAAGTCTGAGCCATTTGAAAACAATCTATGGTCATTTAAAAATAGTCCGAGTCATTTTAAAAATATACTGAGTAATTTTATAAAAGTCTTGAGTAATTCTAAACAGTTTTGTAATATTAAAAACAGTCTGAGTCATTCTAAAATAATCTATAGTCATTTGAAACAGTTTGTGTCATTTTCTAAAATTGTCTATGGTTGTTTAAAAAGTTTTGACAAAAGATTCAACTGCTTTGAACAATTGAAGTCCCAATGGCAATTCATTTTCAAAATCCAGGGATCAAATTAAAACAAACTTAAAACTTGACTTAATTTAATTTACAAAGCAAGTCCTATCCCTTAATAAGGTTACAGAAATCCATCACAACCGGAGAGCGGTGGTGGCAGACCACGGTGGTGGTGTTTAATTTTTTTTAGAGAGAGAAACAAATGAAAGAAATAGAATTTAGAGTGCTTTTATATTTACCGGAATTGGACCAAAAAATAAATATTTTTTGACAAAAAGATACATGTACTTAAATCTGTTTGAGACCGAGACTAATACTTAAATAATTTCGTTTTTGGAAACCGGACCCTAGTTATTCCTTATTGAAATACAACCGATTTCCACTTGAAACATCTATAATAATTACAATTTTCACCATAATAGTTCTAATAGACAATAGTACCTATATTCGAGAAAAGTAATTAAATTACAATCAGGCCCTTTTTTACTCGCTGGATTGTTATTTGACCCTAGATTATTGAAACACAACCAATTTCCAACGGAAACATTCGTACTGATTGTACCAAATTTAAGTATAAACATTGAATTTCTTTTAACACATTCGATTCTTAAGCAGTTTATGAAAATAGTCTATTCATTAGACTGTTTTCAAATCTCAATAGACTGTTGTTAGGGGAGAATCAATTTCCACTCAAAGCATTTATAATAGTTACAATTTTCACCATTATAGTTCTGATATGTAGTACCAATTTAAGTATAAACATTGGGAAAAAAAAATCACTCATTTTTGTTTCATTTCCATTTGTTTTAATAAGTGTTTCTTAATAGAATTTCTTGTAACTGGATGAATAGAATTATAAGAGTAACTATCTAGTAATTGTCTGGTTAACAATTGAGCTACGCACCATGATCTTTAATGTTATCAAATACCGTAATTACTAATTAGTAGTAAGCTGGTATGAGTTAGTAATTACATCATGAGAGTTTTTCCTTACCAAAACATTTTTCCAGCTAGTTTTTTTCTTTTTTCTTCTTTAAGGAATGACGAGGAAAAATAATCAATAAGAGAATTTTGATATTTGAGTGGAAAAATAATCAAACAAGACCAAACTACAATATTTAAGTAATTAGTAATCCTCCCTGTTAGTAATATTGATTCCCATGACCTTACAGACACCCTCAATGATTCTTGATTCATAAACTAAGAATTTGGTTAATTTCCATTTGTAAATTTCCAAAACATATGTTTAGTGATAGGTGTCTTGCCAAGTTAAACAAATGAAATCTTAATCCCCTTGAAGACCGAATACTCTTGAGTCGTCAATGGCCATCAAGAATAAGATGGTCCCCGTCGTTAATCTGTGCTATATCTTCTATTAAAGCTCCATCTGCCCTTAAAACTTTTGTGAAAGGAACTCCAAATTTATGAGCACCGATATGAAGCAGCTCTTCAAGAGAATCTGGCAAAAAAGTGACCTTTTTAACAGATTCTTCCTTTACTAAACAGCTGATAAAAACTCTTGCCCTAATACTAGTCAAAGTGTTTGGACTCTCGTAACTGTGTCTCGAGGACAAACTGTTCCTCTCACCTGCATAGATTTAGTTTGAATTATACAATTACACAACAATTTACAATTTGAAAAGCAATGTGAGTAAACCAAAAAAACAATGCGTTAAAAATTCGAAGATGAGTAACTTTATAACCTGAGATTGCAAACGTACATAGATAATGTCTTCTACTTCTAATAACATCACTTGTTTACATGCAATAGGATTTTAATCCTCCATAACTGTGACATTTACTGTTTTTTCATAAGGGAGCAATTGCTATCCATAAGGTAGGTGTGTTTAAATAGAAAGCACATGAAGTTTACTAAATCTAACTAGGAACAAAACCAAAAAAAAAAAGAAATGTAAATTAGGGAAGTCTACTTAATAATTTTGAAACAAGCAAAGCACCTTTCCAACTTTTCGACGCAAGATCAACTCGCTTTAGAAAAAAGAAATTACCGAATAAATGAAGGCTAATACAATCTACAAAACTATTAATGTTGCACTTCCTAAATTCAAATTTTGATGCTTTATTCAGATATCCCAAACGCATCATTGACATGTATACGAGGCCTTTCCTATATTAGCATTGCAGACCTCACATGTAAGAGGCATGATCACCTTGCAAAATTTTAGTCAACACTGTTGGTGAAACTTAACATCTATCATATGCATACTTGTTTAAGACCTAATGATATCATCCAACAACCAAAGCAAAAATAAGCAATTCACAACTGCAACTGTTTTAAGGAAAAGCACTTGAGTCCAATTTTCTGCAAATTAACATAAGGCCCAAACCATGCATACCTTCGGTAGGTCTAGTTGCAGCTGATAGAACCCCGACTATTGAATTTTCAAAAGGATTGGCCATTCGACGTGGAACATCAGTAGGCAAGTTAACATCTTTCACATCTGATCTTCGATCATCTTCATGAGTAAATGAGGGCATTGTGGGCTCACTTTGATACTTAAAAATATTTCTCCTTCTCACAGTTCCAGGAACTAATGGAATAGAAAATTTATTCAAATAAGACACCCCTTTATTTACAGGAACAAAATCAAGAATGGGTTGGTTTTTTATATCTCTAGTGGTATCAAAAAAGGCATTTATCTCTTCATGCCCCTGGTATTCTGCTAAAGCCCTCGGGGTCCATCCATCGCCTTCAGGTTTATCAATATCGGCTCCATTTTCCACTAGAAACTTTGTTATGTCAAAGTTTTCTTCACAGATAGCATGATAAAGTGCAGTTAACCCATCTGAACCAGGCAATGTAATATCCCCACCATAATTGATAATCTCTTTGAGTAAATCTAAACTGTTTTGTTCAACAGCAAAGCAAGCAAACTTTCCCACATGTCCTGATGATAATGTGGCACCGTTGTCTACAAGTGTTTTTATCACGTCTTTATTATCCCCCAAAATTGCATCCCATAATGGAACAGTTCCTTCATTATCTGCAAAACAATAGAAAATTGGCAATAACTAAGTGGCTTCAACATGAACATTAGCATCTTGAGTAAAAAAGTAAGATATCAGTCGATAAATTAAGATACTAAAATGTAAGATTCTTACATCATTTTTCTACTTGTTTCATACTCGGTCCCCTCCTTTACAATTGAGACAAGCAATACAATATTTTTGCCCTATTTTTAAAATAAACACCACACCTCGATCAAAACTTGAACTATATTTGAATAAAGAGTTAGAAGTGCTTAAAAAATATACTTTGTCAAAATTAGTTTTGAGGCACATCAGTCGCAGACTGGCAAATTTAGGCAAATACTTAATTTAAATATAAAACTTTCAATTTAAAAATACTTATGTTTAAGAATGTTCCAATGAGTGTCCCGAAAAAACCAGTTAAATATTTTTAAAACGGGACTTCTTTTCTATAAATCTACAAGTGGTTCGTTCCGTTCACTAAGTGAGGCCGCACGATCTAATGCTTCTTTAAGAGTCAAGTTTTAATTGATACATTTATGTATGAGGAACTAAAGAAACATTAGGTGTAAAGGCAGAGAAAGAAAATAATCTAACCCACATATGAATAAGTTACCTGTCCAAAATATTATTTGTTTTAATTGATAGAATTTACGAACTAAAGTAAGATTGAGCGTATATCCAGAGGAAGAAAAATTTAATTCACATGCTAATAAAATACATGTACAGGAATATTCTTAAGGGTTGACAGATACCTTGCTTGTTCGGATCTGCTCCATAATCCAAAAGTAGAAGTACACTCTCTAGATTTCCTCCTGAAGCTGCTATATGCTGAAAAGACAGTCCCAAACACGAAAAACTAATATATTATGAAATATATATAGAAAACAGTACACATAACTATAATATAATATAAGAAAAAGGTATGTATACCAAAGCCGTGCGTCCATTGCTATCTAATTCATTCGGAGGCGAACCCTTTTTCAATAAATGGTGCAGCAATAGATCGTCTTTTCTCATTGCAGCAAAACATAAGCTAAGAGGTACATCCATTCTTCCCTGGGCCAACATGTGCTTCATATCTAACAATATAGGTTTTATAAATGTGTCATTCGGTTTCTCCCACTCTTGTAGATGCTACATTGACCATATATAGTGTAAACATGGTTAGAGGGGGAAACTTCAAACATCTAACTAAAGAATTTTGAGTAAAAAACACGCAGTATGTAGACTGGGAATGCATAAAAAAGTAAAAAAAAATGTATATGCATTATGCAAGCAATTGACGTGATACTTTAGAACTAAAACACTAGTTATGCAGTTTTTTCTTCATAACAGAACCCCAACTGTATGGAGTAAAGATATATTTAAGTTCGTCAATTTTTCATGATCAAATGTATCGTTAGATGTCTCATGTTCTATGGTTTGCTATTTTTCTTATTTAATTAACTGTCTTCCTATTATACACTAGTAATCGTGCCCACGCGTTGCGTGTGCGGCGCGTAATGCAATAAAAATATAGGAAATAGGTATAGTTATTATATAAATATGTGTATAATACCAAAAAAAAACATAGTTTAAGATTTAAAATAATGTTTTGTTGTTAAAAGAGTGATAAATAGTTTTATTAGTTTTTACTTTTTATGTTTTTATGGGAGTATAGTATTATTGTAATTAATATAAATGTGTAGGAGTATTTTTGGAAAAAAATGGCTAAATTGGACAGACTCATTTTTATTATAACAAACCGACGATAAGTATCTAATTCTACCATATTCTCAAAAGTTCTGTCTATAGTAGCATGACACGCTAGAACTACCACTAATCGTAAAGATATTATTACTCAACTGAAACAAGATTACCACTGAAGGGTATCCAAAAATCTGCAAAAAATACGCATTCTATTTTATGAAGAATCATCAATTTTTAATGATAAGTACGCAAGTATATGATCAAAAAATTGGATGCGAGTGTAAGAATCGAGCTTTTTATTTCTGTCATGGAATACATTCTTATCAGGTTTTTTGTTTTCTTGCATCGAGTTACTCTGAGGTCTCATATACACTTCTCAATTACCACTTGTCAAAGTGAGTTGCTTCCACTTACTGTTTGCAATATATACATATGCAAGAAACTAATTTAATAGCAGAATATTTGTACATGTCTCAGTGGAAATTTTTATAGCGGAATATTTGTAGGAAAACGTTAAAGAGTCTAGCATTGCTTTGCCCTGGTCAGACTGAGTTTATTTAACTTTAGAAGATCAATCGGTTATTTTGACGAGTTTTGAAATCTCAAGCTATAAAAACTCAGCATAGAACTCATAATTTTTTCTTTCTTCCTTTTAAATTGGTCAGGTTATGTTCAGTTACATCCAGATAAGCCTTTAGCATGTCAATTAGAGTATGATGATTTGTTTCATGTGAATCTCGAATTTCTATAATGCTAATAGTTAGTATGAGTTTCGGTGGTTTTAGCATTGTGAAATTTGCTCCTAATTTATGATTGTTTCTGTTCAGGTAGGAATTTTTTTAGCATATCTGAACCGGGAGCGTAAATGCAATTTGCAGATGCTGTTTTGAAAGACAATACAACTCCACACACTGGGTCTATAGTTTACTATTAAAGAGAGGTGTAACGGTTATTAAGACAAAACATTTTGTAACTTTTTGGTGTAGTGTCGCACATGTAAATTATTTTTTTGGATGAAATAATTATTGATTTTTATTGTTATGGTAATGATAGTAAATTTAGTATATGGTATATTTTTTATATACAGTAAATATATATATATATATATATATATATATATTTTTTAATATTATTTTTTAAAAAAGGAGCTTCAACAGCGTGCAATGAGCGTTGTTAATAATATTTTATTCGCACCATACATTGTGAGCTGTTAAAACCATGCATTGGCAGCTTACAAAGTGTGCTGCTAATAGTTTTCTTTCGCAGCTTGCAAAGCGCGCTGCTAATAGTTTTCTTTCGCAGCGTGCAAAGAGCGCTGCTAATAGTTTTCTTTCGCAGCGTGCAACGTGAGCTGCCGATGGTATCCATCTATGGCAGCACTTAACTTTTCAGCGCAACGTTTTGCGCTGCGAATAGCCTTTTTACACGCTGCAAAAGGCTATTTTTGTTGTAGTGAAACATGCCTAGTGAAATTCATGTGCAAACCTGGAGAAGATTGTTGATGATAACTGTACCATCACCAACATTTGCCTGAACAATGTTCAAAAGTGCAGTACGATTCAAACGTAGCAACTGAGTCAATCGTTTTGTTCTAACAACAAATGGTTGTGGTTTGTAACAAAGTACGCCAATCTCTCCACAAACATCTCCTGTACTTAACTCTGCAATTACCTACAATATTTTAATCCATAAGAAAAAAACATGTTCTATTATATTCGGAACAATTGGTATACACACCTTGGTAACAAGCTCACAGTGGTGAGCATCAGAAAAAGATTAAAAAAAAACGAATTCATAAGAGAATCTTATTGACTTACACTTTCTACTCCATTGTTCTGAACAACAAGGTCCTGCATACATAACAAGCTGTAGGTTGTCAAGGCAGATAAAAAGTAGTGCTGATTGGGTAATACGTGAAAGTAGGACAAATTTTCTATCAGTCACACGGTATCTACCATAATGGTTGTCATCATAGTAACGAAACTTTTTCAAAACCGGCATACGTCATATATTGTTCGTTTATTTCTTGAAGAAACCAGAAGAGAACTAAAATTATTTCATTTTCTTTAGTTATGGTAATATTTTGTTAGTTCTTACCATTGTCCCGGTAACCACAATGTACAGATCCGTCGGTGCTTCATTTTGCAAAATCACATCTTCTTTGGGAGGGAAATATTCGGCTTTCATTTCGGTAACCTAAATCAGATAAATATAATAATACGTGAGGTTCTTCCAATAAGGAGAAGAGCAACATCTACTCGACATAAAGAAAACCAAATTTTAATACCATATTGGATCTGTATAGTTAGTCCTTGACTCCTTTCAGCTACATGAAATGATAATGTTTAACAAACTGCAGCTTAGGGTCCACCTACCCCAGATTCATTTTACAATCTTTTAATTCTGAGAACGATAATTTGTCATTCTAAAATAATTACACATTTACAATCAAATATGTGTACTGAATAACATGGGAACTAGAATCACATAATGGTTTTAAGGCACTCTAGTCCGAGTACAGTGTCATGTCACTTTGTATATGTTTTTATCTCCAAAAGTATATTTATCTAAAAACAATAATGAAGATGACTAGAAGGGATAATAATTACCAGTTGAAAAAGCATGTCGTTTGATACCCCGTGAAATAAATAGACCTGATCAACAACGGAGTAGAAGAGATAATGTGAAATACTCGAATGAATGGCTTTAGGAAGAGCATCGAGGATCTCTTGTTGTTGGAGTCCTTCTGAGTCGGTTCTAAACCTCAAACACAAGTGAGAAAGCATCTGATCATGCACACGAGGTGGTAGTTGATTCCTTTGTGCAAAACTCGAGGCTGCTTGAATAGTATCCCTCTGAATAAATTTAATAAAATATAATTTTAAAACATGAAACAATATCTAAAACGTTTTGGCATAAACAGTCAGCTTCTTGAGCATATAAAGACGCTTTTCGAGCTTCATCTCAAAGCGTTTTATTCTTTTAGAAGAGAAGAGTCGAGTTTTTTGAGCTTTGAAGTGAGCATTTTTAGAACAAAGAGGTATTGCACATCCCTAGCAGTCATATCCATTTCGTCAGAACTCCTTTTGTGACTATTTTCTAGTATAAACCAAAAAACATATACTACTCACATATTGCCGAGTTCGACGTGTGACATGAACGACCAAATTTGCCATGTTCCCAATGATATAGGCTTGCAAACCGAGGTTGAAGAGCATGTAAAAGATGTCAAAAGTCATCTCATCTGTATTTACAGGATGCAAATCGCCGTATCCAGTGTTAGTTAGAGTGGTAATGGACCAATACATTGTTATCACATAACTTCTCCACACACTTCGTTGTTTAAAATTCGCCAATGCAAGCCAAATCCAAGTCTTCGTTGGGTCTCTGTGTTTAGCAGCAAGACGATAGTAGAAGCAGCCAGCAGAATGAACTACAAATAAAGTCACCTAAATGTGGTAGTAAGAGAATAATATTAGTAACCTTTAAAGTCTCAAGTGTTTGGGTAAGTAGCTTTACATCCTGTATTCTTGCAGAAATAAACAATTCAGCGAACTTACGCAAATAAGTTTGGCACATCGAACCCAAAAGTAGCTGTAGTTTCTATCTTTTTCCAATCTGAGAATTACGAAGGCAAAAGGAACAAGAACATAAGCAAAATAAAAAAACACCCCATAATGATGATGAAAATGAAAATAAGATGAAATTGGCAGCATTATCGAGCTGGTAGCTAGTCAAGTAAAAAAGAAAGAGAAACAATAAAACCTATGTTTTTACCTAGATACTAGTATTACCTTGGCTATGTTAGTATGTTTAAAAGCGAATACGGATTAAGAAAACACTTGAGCAGTTACAAAAAACTACCTTGAAGGAAGAGAGTAAAGACCGAGCACATTTTTTAATCTGCTGTGGCTAAAGAAATAGTTGCCATTGCAAATAAGCTTAAAATAGCACCTGTTCTATAATTTATTAAGACAAACTTGCTATTCAATCATCATCCCTTACAGTTTTCAACCGGGAAAACGCAAAATGGTCCGATTTGAATGCCAGTCTAGAAATGAAGACATTAATTATTGAAGAGGTTGGAAGAAGAAATTTATTGAACAACTAACCGAAACGTTAAATATGACTTCATATGCATACAGAACTACAGATAGAACTCATTAAACTTTATTCAAGCAAAATGTTACAAAAAAACCCATTGCTGCTGCTTAAAAATTCCCATAACAAACAAGAGTAGAACACTCCATAACATTTTACCTATTAAAATTTTCCCTGAAGTTACCTTTTAAATAGGGCACTTACTCGACGAAGCCGGAAAAGACGAAGCATACTGAAGTACCCATATGATTGAATTTTCTGAGGTAGAATAGCATGAGGAAGCTCAGAAGGGATGGTGGCAACAACATCAAACACCAACCATGTTTTCGCATATCTTTGTGCGATTAGCTTGGGATCATCAACTAGCAGGTAAGTTGATTTATCAATGTATGCCACGAAAAAGGTCAAAATTATATCAACAGCAAAAATTACATTGACGACATTGTCAATTATTGATACTGGTGTTTCTGGTTTTTCCATGAATCCGAACTCGAAGGGGGACACCCATGCTACGTAGAAGACTAAGATTACCAGAATTGTCTTCCAGTACCTGCAAGATCAGTATTAAATAAAAAGTTTATAGACAAACATGATTCTCGAAATTGTCTTCTTGATTCTTGTAGTCAAAAGCCAAGAAATCAGGGCAGATATAGCAGGATCTACATCACCCTTATTTCAGAAAAATTCTCCACGAATACAAATTTTACATTTAAAATTTTAAAAATAGTGGATTAGCCCGCCCTTTTATGATTTAAGCACACCATAGTACAATCCTGGCTCTGCCATTGCAAGCAATAGATACACAATCGTCTCACCATTCCATTGAAAGTATTTAAGTTATTATTTCCTATCGACTGGAATGGTGAGAAATTCAACTTATTGTGAATGTATAGTAATTGTACTCTTTCTGTTATTTTACTAGCATGAATAATTAATACTAGGTTGCAAAAATGTTGCTAATTTTTTCCCATGACATAGCTTCTAGTTCTGGTTGCATTTCTGTAAGTTGAGACAAGCACCAGCAGGAGAATAGTTACAATATCTAAACACCAAACACTTGCTTTAATTCCAATCTCTAAGCCATTTAGGAAATACCATAAAAACAGCCAATTACAAACAGGCCCAAAAGTTCGGAAAAACTGATAAGGTCGACAATTTCCTCTTCTACGTTTATGAAACTTAAATGAACTTAACTCACTGAGCACTGGTATACTTTGAAAATCAAGCAACTTCTTTTTTTGGGGGGGTGGGGGTGGAGAATTGCACCATCACAAACATGAGAAACTATCTGGTACTCTAAAAGGACATCTTCTACACACATTCTAATCACACTTCCACTGGTACCCTTCTGTAGCATAATAAAAAAAAGTGTGTGGATATGAAGCTACGAGGAGGAGTCCTCTTAAGGACCATATAATTTCCAAACAAACGCGCGCAAGTCTTAATGGTGGCTCAAATTTATCGGAGAATAACAACAAATTCGCACACCATAATGTTGTACATAGATGTTTCATTTCCACTAGACGGAAAGTTTCTGAATAGATCATATTTTCCGGATTCAGTGTGCGAAGTGTGAAGAGTCATGATGTAATACCATATTTCATAGTTTCCAGTGAAACTACTTGTCCTTTTACATAATATTCAGTTTGAATTTCTGAACGAACGTAATTTGGTGGTACATCTGCAATTACAGGCTTGTCTTGGCTACATCATTTGTGTAATGACACTATTCTCTTAACTCGGAGGTGATTGTACAATAAGACTAAGTGCAATACCTTTTCTTATATTGGAGGGTCAATGTGTCGTACTTAAGATTTTAAGATAGACAGGGAAATTCTGCTTTCTTGTCCATTTTTGTCATTACGGAGGGTTCTGCCTATTATATCAACACCCAAATTCCCCCAGGCTAAAATTATTTTCTTTAAATTATAAGTGTTTAACCCTTACTAGTTAACACATATAGCAGATACCAATGCCAAATTGTTGCACTCATACATATTTGGTCATAAAAAGGGGTCGTTTGGTTCGGCTTTTAAGTCATCTATTGCTTGTATTGCTGTTATGCATTTGATATAGCAACTTAAAAAACTAAGCATGCAGCTTGGAGTTTCCAGCCCTGAAAAACTCAAGATTTAAGCTGAATTAGCTAATCCAACAATCTTTTCTTCTCAGGCTCAAAATAAGAGCGCTTAATTGTTTTCTAAAATTTTGCATCTGAACAATCCTATAAATTTCTAAAAAGAAGGAAATCAGTTTCAAAAACCCGTAGTTCCTTATTGAAACGTGCAAAATACTAAAATGTCAATAAAAATACAGCAACAGAATTACCGAAACACGTGAAAGTTGAGACGCGTACATACAGTTTAAAGAAACATGAAAGGGCATATAAGATGTAAAATAGTAGCGCATATCCGGACATGATTAAAATAAGAGATAACTAGATACAATGTATGCATGTATGCACAAGGGAGGAACTGGTAACACGCTAAAAGTAACTCCAACACCCCCATATCGAGAAAAACTGATCTTTTACCATGTATCCTAATTTTTTTAATCTATATTTGCATTTCAGCACCCCATAATTACGAGGGGGGAAAAAAGGTTCTGCTACAGTGCATGCATGTAAAAATGTTTGTATCATGAATGTATGCATGCATGAGACCTGTAACGGCGGTTGGAAGGCGAGAGAATGTAAGGAGGGAGGTGGGTGTTGCGGTGAATGTGGGCCCCGAGAGAGGGTAATATACCACCCGAGAGGCTGTAAGAACAAGACTCCTCCTGATCTTGAATAAGAACAGAAGAAGAAGAAGAACCTATTCTTATAAACGACGACGATAGTTCATCCATGTTAACTCTCTCTCCTCCTCCTCCTCCTCTTCGTATACTGCTATGTATACTGCTCCTCTCTCCTCTTGACGACGTCGTCGACTCATCAAACCTTAACACCTTCTTCTTCCATGCCGCCATTTTATTCTAATATAATTCTTGTTTTCTTTTTTTCATTCTCTTCTACATATGTATGTATATATATATGCATGCATGTATTAATATACGTATGTATCCGTCGATATGTTTCTTCTTTTTTTTTCGTTTTTTTGGATACTTCCCAAATCTTGATGCCCGCGTAGTTCGTTAATTCTGTTATTCCATCACGTGTCAACTTATTTTATTTAATTACTTCTTTATTTATGCTTATATGAATAGTCAACATTTTTGGCAACACTTTTTTTCTTTATCTTTTTTAGCTTTACGCTTAAAACAGCTGATTAAAAGTTTTTGATTTATTAGCTTTTTACTTTAAAAAAAAGTTAGTTTTTAGATCAAAAAGGCTAAAAAGACTCAAAAGCAGAGAAGTTAATAAATTGCGAATTTATAATTTTTTCACGAAAAATTATCAAAAATAAAATTTCCAAAGTTTTTTTTTTTTTTTATATTTACTAGGTTATAAGTTAAAATAAATAAAAATAGACTTATCGATAAAAATAAGTTAAAAGTTATATTTATAAGCAAAAAAAAAATTAAGACGATGTTCATCACTACATTGAAGATTATGTGAAGCAACTTTTTTTCCTATTATTTTTTAACCATCTTTTTGAACAACAAAGTTGATGTCAAACACACGCATACAAATTAAATCCAAAGGTTTTTTTCCCTTTGATTACAATCTAACGGTTATATGTAGTCGATCATTATTTTACATCGGCAACGCGACGAGGCGATGGAAGTGCGACCTACGGTGACATGATCTCCCCCTCCCCCCGGTGGCGGTAGCGGTAGCGGTAGCGATCGGGGTTTGTAAACCCAAACAGCTAGTTTTGGATGCGTTCTTAGTGTGTGATTAATCCCTAAACTTATTAATTGATTGATTTTGGACCTGAAATTATTAAAATAAAACAAAATTCACCCTCATCTTTTGAAATAATTACATAGACCGTTTATTTTAGGGTATTGTCTAATGTTTATGTTATTTAGATTGCTTTGTAAACTTAAATGACCCAGACTACTTGTATTGACAATTGTTTAGTATTTTTTGGACCATAAATTGTTTAAATGGTCACGAACTGTTTTCGAATCACCGTACACTATTTTAAAATAATTCGGACTATTTTTAAATTGTCAAATACTATTTAAAATTACTTAGACTATTTTCAAATTACCATAGACCGTTTTCAAACGACCATTTTAAAATGACTCAGACTGTTTTTAAATTGTTAAATACTCTTTTTAAATGACTTAGACTTTTATCAAATGACCATAAACTGTTTTTAAATAAGTTTCACTGTTTTTAAAATGACCTACAATACATTCATAAAGGTTTCTTTCAAATGAGCATAGACTCTTCTTCAAATGAGCATAGACTTTTTCTTAAAATGACCATAGACCATTTTCATGTGTAGTTTATTTTGTAGAATTTAAATGACCATAGATTGTTTTAAAATGAATAGAGTGTTTTCATATGATCATAGATTCTTTCCAAATGACCTTCAGACTCTTTTAAAAATAATGTGGATTTTTTTCAAATGATCATAGTCCGAATAATTGAGTCATTGTCTAGTGTATTTTGTTGTTTAGTCTCTTTATAAACATTCTAAATGACTTACACTTTGTACTTTAGGGTCATTGACTATTCTATTTTGGAATGTAAGCTATTTTAGAAACAATCAAAGTGACTATTTAGAATTTTTGGAATTTTTTTTCCGGATTTTTTTGAAGGTTTATTGGACGTTTCGGCTTTTCCCGACTTTTTTTTTGTACTTGTTTTAGTTATTTGAAATAACCATAGTTTGTTTTTAAAAGATGATACATTGTTTTGAAATGAGCATAGACTGTTTTCAAATGAGCAAATACTGTTTTTAAAACTATACCGACTTTTACATAATAATTTCTATCATACTAATTCATTTTGCTTTGTTTTTTCTCGAATTTTTTTCCACTTTTGGTAAAGTTCATGGTTAGTTTTTTGAATTCTAAATATTACTTCACAGATCGAAACAATTTGCTTAAATTTTATAGATATTTTATCAATTATTGGTCCTTTTTCTATTTTAATTTAAACTGTGGCAACTAATTCGAAGTTATATTAAGGTTTTAGGGGCCTATGCTATAGTTAAGGGATTGCGCGTGCCACGTGGCATGTTGTGATTGGCTATGGCCTAAAGCTTGGGTTATTATCACTACAGTGACTCAAAAATTAATATAAGTTTCAATTGAGTACCGGCCTGTAACTTATTACCCTTTTGGGAAAAATATATTTTTGATAATGTTATCAGATACTATAATGCATTATTTGACAAAGGTAAGTGTTTATCTTAGACGCTAGAATATATCCATCAATGATTATGATTTGTTAATATCTATATTGTAAGGTTGTGGATAGTGAACCCACCACGACTAGCCTAGTGGGTCGGAACCCACACTCTCTATTAAAAGGTGCACAACTTGAGTCTCGTAACGAGTAAGTGTAACAGTGTTTGATCCAGTTTATATCAGATTTTGAAAAAGAAAAAAATTGTTTTATATTTTATTATTACCTTTTTTCCTTTAAATATCGGTAATATAAACCGTGATCTCAAAAGTCAAAACTCTGGCACTGAATATATAATATATAACAAATAATTTTTCCACTAACTAGCTTTGTTGTATCTTTTGAATTTTTGAAAATAGGTATTTATAACGTATTAAAAAGAATTAATGATATTTCTTGGTTGATAGTCGATTTTTTTTCAAGTGATCATGTATTTAAGGCTCTATTTGTTTAGATGTAAAATAAGTGATTTAAATGTTTTCCGGTAAAATAGATATCACCGCCGTTTACAGGCAAATGAAAACAATAACCAATAACTGCTTAGTATGTTTTTACTTTTCCATTTTGAGTCGAATCATAATTGTAATAATTTTTTTTGTTATCAAGGGGTGCTGAAATTCGTTTGTTTTTTTTTTCTTGATAGTTACATATTGTGCATAAATTTAGCGTCGGCATATTTGCAAGGCACAGTGATTTTCATGTTATATTACCCTGCCAGGTCCCAGGAACATTGGTAGCCCTCCAAATCTCATGACATGTTTCACATAGTTTTTTTCAATAATTCCACAGAAATTAAGCAAATGATGGACAAACCTTTGATTTTGTAACTTCGTAGGACAACCATTGCATACTAATCTTATAGGGGTATGTAAAATAAGCATAAGACAAAAGCCAAGTCGATTGTTCCAAAAAATATATTAATCTGGCAACGGTTGCAGGGACGGGACTGAGGCATGTTTAACATTATGGGTTGTACAAATCAAATTTAAGACTCGTCGTTTCTAATTTATTTTAAAAAAAATTCTATAAAAAAAATAACATTTCATAAATTGTGGGAGTATCTTTTTGTCCTACACACTATCCATCCAAGAGGATTTTGATTTGTGAAGTAGGGTAAAGCCATGAAAACAGTTCCAAAGCAAAACCTTTTTTTTTATAAGCAAACTTCCAAAGCAATACATATGTCTACATTGACTTATTAAGTTATAAATTATTATTAGCATATCTTTTGGCAATCCCTAAAAATGATATTAAGTACGTGTTTGTTATCAGATTTTTGGATGATTTTTAGATTTCTTTATTTTGAAAATTCAAATTTTTTAATAGCTGTTTGGTTACTAGGATTTTTTTTTTAAATCCAAACTTTTAGTTAAAATAATCCAAAATTCCAAAATTCCAGAATCCATCTTTTTGTTGGATTTTTTGATTTTTAGATTTTTGTATTTTAAAAATCATATTTTTTATCAATAAATCTGATACCAAAAAGAATATAAGCAAATTATTTTTAAAAATTACTTCAATTTTTTTTTAAACGACACTTTCTTTCTCATCATTATAAAGTTATCCTCATATGCCCCACCCCACCTCAATTCATCCAAACTCATAGCATATCCACACCAGACATAGTACTATACTTCGTCGGAGTTTTATCGGAACTCCGGTGATCTGGTCATAGCTTTTCTGGCAAAATTAAGAAAATGGGTATACAATTATGAATGAATAGATATGCACTTTCAGAATGGGATGCATTTTTACAAATGACTATGCACTTTACCGGATCACACATGTCTAATGTATGTCGAACGTTTACCATTAACCAACTGACTTAGAGGGTATACACTAATAGACATGTCATTCACTTTCACTTTCTTCAAGTATCCACTTTACGAATGGGTATTCACTTCACTTGGACCTCTAGCGGTCTCGTCGGTGGTTTGTCGCACCTGTAAGACCTCCACCAATAGTGATCAACGACGCATGGACAGAGAGGAGGGAGAGAGGTCCATGTGAGTTGAAAATAGCTAGAAAGAGTTGAAGTAAATTGTGGTGAGTTTTAGATGAGAAAGGAAAAAAATGACATTTTTGGGAATAAAATACTTAGATAGTATTTTTTGTAAATACCAAAGTTTGTTCATGCATCTCATTAGACCTTGCTATTGTCAATAATAAAGAGCATGTTGTATAAAAAAAAACATGATATCAGAAGATATCTTTTGACTCGTACGAATCACTTAGTACCATTTGATCATTTATATATCAAGTTAAATTAATGAATCTCACCAAGTATCTTACAAAATATATGTTAAAAAATCTCTACATATATCATCATACATAAAAAAATATACCAAGTGAGAAAAGATATCTCCTCAAAAAAATATATCGTCATACATCATACACGGAAAAGAATACCAAGTGGGACGTAATGTAACATATATTACAGCATATGTTGAATAAAATGTATGAATAAATGAATCATCGTAAATGTGTGAGTAACAAAATCAAAAGCTAGATTTCTTACAACTGCCTATTGATGAAAACCATGTGACAATGTTCAGCATTTGTCGTGTTAGATATAATACATTACGTCAATATTAGTCCTCTAAATATACACCTCATATTTCATGAATAATGAACTCATATTTGGCAAGCTCGGTCACTACTTGCTATGCATAGTAACAACCAAGTTCACCCCACCACCATGTGCACAATCAACATTAAAAAATGACAAAATGGAAATTATACTAAAAAACCAGGGGTATTTTTTGTTAAAGCCATGAATAAAAGCCAATGCATACAGGGTTACAAACTTGTACAATTTTCTCTCTACCTTACTCTAAAATTTAAATATGAAGGCTCCAAAACTGAGCATTGTATTGGTGCTACTTTGCTCCACATTCTACCCAACATTATCCTTCATTGACGGTACATTACTACATTCTGTCTCGTTTATTTTTAATATATTTGGAGTATTCAGGTCTAAAATGTCATATTACTGCCCTAATATTTCTTTTCATAACTTTACTATAATGACATATTTATTCTACTTTAGCTACAGTTTGTTAAGTAGGACTAAATAGATTGGAAAATATGGAGTCCAAAAATGAGTAGAAAAACTCAATATCTTAGGAAAATAAAATATTCCGTACACTTACCTATTTCAGTCAAACGATTTTTTTTAATACACCCAAAAATATATATGGCGGCGTCTTTATACAATCATCAAAATATTAAATCCGCTTCGTGGTTCTAAAAACAAACTCTGGGAAGACAAACGCCTGCTTTGCAACTACAAGCCTTTAGTTTGAATTTTTTTTTTATTGCCTCGTAAGTTGCAAAAATCTTCTACTATTTGATATAAAACTACACTGACAAAAACAACAGTACACCAAAAACATTATGCCTTGTTGCCTTATCTCTACACCCTTCTCTCTCTTTGTTTCTCTGTGTATATTCGTATGGGTTTTTTTATTTGCTGCTTTTAAGCAAATAAGTTGTGTTTTTAACTTTTTTTTAGTTTGAGAACAAAAAAAGTTGGGTCAAGTACAAGCTAACTTTTTTTTCAAAATAAAAATCATAAGATAGGTAATATAATTTATGTATGGGTTATTTAGTTACTTGAAACAACTAAGCTGGATTTTCCTAGTTTGAGAAATAAATAGCAGAATTCCAAAAAGTCAAAAAAATCTATAAAAAAAATCAAGTTTTGTACTTATGAAGTACGAGTTTGGTTTAGGAATAACGACTTTGTATTTTAAATAACGAACTTCGGACTGTATTTAGATAACGATGACTGTATAAAGACGCTGTCAATATTTATACCGACTAAAATCTGTTGATTGAAATTAACCATCTAATATCATATATATTGACTCAGAAGTAAACAATGTACCTTTTTGAATTTTTTCATAGTGGGTTGGTAAAATTTTATTTATGTCTAAAGACGGAAATAATGATAAGTTGTTGTGACGGACTTTTATGACGGGGTGGTCAATTTGTGACGCTTCGTGATGGAATTTTAAATTTGTTACAGATTAAATGCCGCCTCTTGATAGTCACTAAATGAACTTTAGTTTGGTATGATTTCAATTACAGAATGATCTAATTTCTTAGTGCAATAATGAAAATATAACACAGAAATTTGTTACTTTGTAGTTTTGCCTCCTTAACTGACAATTGAATATAAGCTTTATTAGCAATGAATTTGTAAAGTTACCCCAATGTACTTCTTCAAGGTAGTTCAGATAGAGGGCAATTTTTGCTGTAATTTCACTTCAACTTAATCCAAGTACTGAATATTGTAGCCAAGTAATGGTGTTTTTTTCATGAAAATGAAAGACATAAAAAAATGGAAAAAAAGAGTACTGAATATTTATAACATAATTTTCTTTTGCTTTGTACTGTTAATATAAGTAAACTCAATAAAATCTAATTAAGGCTGTTAAATTTTGTCCAAAATTTTAAAAAATACACTCACTCTATTTTACTAATTACTAATGTACCTAATCTAATTAATTAACAATTTATTCTCACTATATTTTCCTAATTACGGATGTAGCATAAATTAATTAATAATTTGTTTTAACCTACTTAACTACAATAAATGATATCAGATCTGAATATTATCTTCAAAATAAAATATATTACGATATTTATATCATTACGCGGACTAACTTTACTCAGTATTGTATATGCGAGCATATAACAAATGATGGTACATTTAATTTGAGTTCAATTTCAATATATATATATATATATATGTAATTGTATGTTTGTATGTTTTGGGAACAAACTTATAGCTGTTGTATGTTTTGATAACATGTTTTAATTGATTGTATGTTTTGGCCATTGGTCCTATTTTATTTTAATATAAACTCAACTAATTATATATCCCTTTCGTACAGGATTACTTCCAAATGGAAATTTCGAGATTGGACCGGAACCAACCGACCTGAAAGGCACCAAAGTCCTATCTAAAAACGCGATACCCAATTGGGAAATCTCCGGTTTCGTCGAGTACATAAAATCAGGCCAAAAACAAGGGGACATGCTACTAGTAGTCCCCGAGGGGGCCTTTGCCGTGAGACTAGGCAATGAGGCCTCGATCAAACAAAGAATGAATGTGACAAAGGGTATGTACTATTCTCTCACATTTAGCGCGGCCCGTACATGCGCCCAAGATGAGCGGCTCAATGTATCTGTGGCGCCTGACTTTGGGGTTCTACCGATGCAGACGTTGTATAGTAGTAACGGGTGGGATTCCTATGCATGGGCGTTTCAGGCGGAGGTTGACGTGGCGGAAATTGTTATTCATAACCCTGGGGAGGAGGAGGATCCGGCATGCGGGCCTCTTATAGATTCTATTGCTATTAAGGCGTTATACCCTCCGAGAGCAACCAATAGTAAGTAACCGCGTTCCAAGTTACTTTGTACATGTTTTGTTTCGGCTATTAAGCATAGAAGCTGAAGTTTTGGGTGTTGGAAGAAAGTTGTGTGTTCATTTACTATAAAGCTATTAAGCTTTTTGAACCGAAAAAAACTCGCTTCTTAGGAAAATTCAACTTATAAGCAAAAGGACAAAGACATTTAGCTTAATTAAAGCTGCAACCAAAAGAGTCTTTGTTATTTAAATTTTGAAAACTAGTATGAATAACATGCTTAGTGTTAATTTTTAAGGTCTAGAACGGATGAAATTAAGAATACTAAAAAATTGGGAAGTAACGAACTATTCAGGTTTTACACAGCATGCTTCCTAGTTTAAAAACTCGATTCAGAGCTCGATAAAAGCTTAAAAAATTCGTTTTTCCGCTTTTTAGCCCACTAAAATCTTATGATTTTTTTTACGTTTTTAGTATAACTCTTGCAAAAACGTTTTAGATAATATTTCGCCATTTAAAACACAGGTCAATCATCATGCAAATAGTTTACTAATGGGAGAACGTACTTGTGTTTAATTGATATTCGAGTAACCAGTTAGTTTTTTTTTTTTTTTTTTAATTATTAACCTTTCTTTAGAGGTAAACCTGTTTTGCATACGCCATGATTCGAAACCTGATGGTAACCGTGATATACTCAGATACCAAACACTTGTATCAACCAATTTTTCTCCGTAACCAGTTAGTTTGATACTCCATTTTAAGGATAGTTTGAAATTTTCAACTTTATAGTACTAGTATTTAGCCTCACTGTAACTAGCCTCACTGTAACGTACATTAAAAAAATGGAGCAAATCTAACTAAAAGCTACGTCTCATATGCATTTATGGTAAAACAATAGAGAGACTGTAGTACTGTAACACATCTGAGTACAATATAGACCACTAATTACTGGTCCACCGGGGCACGTTAGAAATGTATAACTTGGGGTGTCAAAATTAAATCACTTATTAAATTAACTGAAATAAATATACAGGTGGTGCAAAATCATCTTATCTAGCGTATTTTAATAAAATTACATGATTAAAATTTTTAAAAATCTTAACTTTTTAAAATTATGTGGGGTGCCCTCAATGATCTGCATTCAGAAAAAGAATTAGGTATGGACAGTCGGGGATGGCAGTCTTAAATTTTGAAAAAAATAGATTTTTTCTATGTATTTTAATAAAAAATAAATAAATTTTAAGGTTTCAGTCTCCGTTCCGTAAAATAGTTTCATATAAAATATAAAAAAATGTTATAAAAAATCAGCTCCTCATTTAATAATGTCGGTTCCGTCACTGTCTGCCCTTAGCTTCCACGGACGCCACCTTTCAAAGACTTGGTTGAGAGTTACTAATCAAATGCCCTACCAAGAGTCGGTTCAGTCGGTATAACTATATCTCATCTCATAATTGTTTTTTTTTCTTTTATTAGGAATTACTACATGCGTTCTCATTTAATTGTATATTACAAAACTACGTGCAATTTTGACCGGCCAAGAACTTGTATCAAAATTATTGGAATGAAATTTTTTAAAAGTTGATCATATAGTTCAAATGTTAAATTTTATGATTAAATTTTAAAAAAATTTATTTCGACAATTTTGATATAAATTATAAACAGGTTAAAATTATACCTAGTTTCGTAATGTATAATCGAATATGAACAAGGAATATACTTTTATTATTCCAACTTCTGTTGTTCATTACATATATGGCCTAACCTGACCGCCTGATTTAAATTTGAATTTTGGCCGACTTGCCTTACCTTATATGGTAAATAATGGTACAAAATTTAATTTTGTTGCTACTCATCAATTGTTTTTCTGTCGTAGCTTTTGTATACGTCATACGTGTAGACCATGCATTAATATTACATATGGGTTCTGTTTGGGACCAATGAAAAAGATAAACGTTTGATTAGTGTGCTGTCTGATTGCAATAAAAATCATAAATTTCATAATTCATATGTTACGGACAGCACTAACTAGAGGCGAGCATAATCGTTTGGGTTTTTGACGAAAACGTAAATCAAACCAATTAAACTCCATCGAGTTGGTTCCGCTCAGTTTGAAACAAACTAATGCTCAAAATCAAACCACTAATAATCGGTTTTGTTCGCATCGGCTTCATCGGTTTGAACTTTAATGAGCTAATAATAGTTTTAAAATCAAAATACGAGTTAGTAACATATTTGTTGGATAATTCAAGTTAAGGTACAATTTGCAAAAGTGCATTTAACAAAAAGTTCAGAGCCTAATCGTTCTTTCTGCTAGGTCACTAATGTTAAAAACTTAATATACTGTAAAATTTTGGGGACGAAGATACAATGGCTACGGGTTTTTCCTCGGTCCGTGATACCCGCTTGTCGTTATAATACATGACAAAAGCAAAAGAAAGATCACACCCTTTACTAATTGCTAAATAAGTTTTATATAATGTAATGCTTGCTGATATTCCTATTTTTTTCTTTGTCCCGCAGAAAATATTTTGAAAAATGGCGGTTTTGAGGAAGGACCATACGTGTTCCCAAACACAACATGGGGAGTCCTAATCCCACCCAACATCGAAGACGACCATTCTCCACTCCCCGGTTGGATGGTTGAATCCCTCAAAGCCGTCAAATTCATCGACTCAGACCACTTCTCTGTCCCACAAGGCAAAAGGGCCGTTGAACTTGTGGCAGGAAAAGAGAGCGCAATCGCACAGGTGGCACGTACCGTCCCAGGAAAAACGTACGAACTCTTTTTTGCGGTTGGTGATGCTAGCAACTCTTGCGAAGGGTCTATGATCATCGAGGCTTTTGCAGGTAGGACCACTATCAAAGTGCCATACGAATCTAAGGGTAAGGGAGGGTACAAACACGCTGTGCTTAAGTTTGTGGCGTCTTCTACGAGAACACGTATAATGTTTTTTAGCACGTTCTACACCATGAGGAGTGACGATTTCTCATCCCTCTGTGGGCCTGTTGTCGATGATGTAAAGCTCCTCAGTGTTCGTCGTAAACCGGGACAGGCTTAATGTAATCGAGTATACTATTGTTACTAAATTTATATTTTTGGATTAATCTGCAAGGAGCAAAAGCCTAGCTTCTATATCACTATATAGCATGTACTTTTTGTTATTGAGGAATATTTATTGTAATAATAGGTTAATATGGACTTGAAGTTTTTGCGAATATGTTGGGGTTGATTCTCTGTTGGAATAGCATAAAAGAGACCAAGTTAAGGTTTCCAAAGTTTTTTTCCTTCATGTTTTTTGTAATACTGTCATATTCACAAAAAAAATAGTAAATTTCTGCTTTGAATATAGTTTTAATTTTTAAATTTTTTAACATAGCTGCTGGTAAAGTTTCTTTTTGGAAAGAAATAGCTTCTGGTAAATACTAAATTTTTCCAAAAGTCCAGGTTTTTCAGATGCACAAATTATAAGCTACAAAATGAAAAAAAAACTGGATGAAAAGTTGTGCACGACCAACAAAACAGAAGAAAAAACCCAGAAAGACAACCATGATGCATTCAAAAGCCTCACATGAAAAGTAGAATAAAAGTCAAACAACAACATATCATAGCCGGTGTTCTAAAAGGCGCAAAACTGTCTAGGCGGAAATAGGTCGTCTAACACGTAATCCCACTTCGTCACAGCTTGATCCCGCTTAACACCTAGACCCCAAACCTTAGCCTACCGCTTAATTTACTTCTAGGCTCAACACTGATCAATGATCATAGCACAATGACTTGTTCAAGAAATGTTTTCGTTAACAGAAAGTAGTGAGGTTTAAAAAGCTAGAAGACTAAAATGAACACTCCAACAAAGTGATTTGATAAAAGAATGACATAAACACACAGCGACTAAGCAAACAAAATCATGAGATCACGTCTAGAAAAAGGTACAGTATTGGTCAACAATGCATATTTTAACTGAAGATAATGCACCTATCAAAGAATTGATAATGTAACTCACTGTACAAAAATGATCACCAAAGCGATCCAAGTGGTTGAAATAAGGAAGACCACGGTTCTACATATAGCTCGTATAGTTAAAAAGGTTGATTTTGCTGCTACTCATTTCAGAACATATTTAGTCCTTTGAAGAGAGAATATCCATCTCAAGTCCTTGTCAAACAGAATCAAGGAATGTTTTTTCACATAAAAGTTTACAGTGAATATAAGGCAAATGTGGTGGAGCACAAAAATTCTAGATTGGTTTAATTAGCCACGCGTGCGTAACCATGAAAATTTTTCAAAATGATGCATATTGACATTTTAGATTTATCTTATTATACAAAATACAAAAATATTATAACTTATGTGAGTGCCATATTTTCTAAAATACTTAGACGTGGCAGTAGCAAGTATCCTTTTCACTTTCGTGAATAAGAGATACTTATCAGATACAAGCACAGTCACAAGAATAAGAGAGGCAAATTCTCTGAAGAAACTAAGTTCTTCATTTTCATTCTTGAGATCTCTAATGTTTTCATGAAAAAAAAAAAAATACTTATCAGACACCAGCACAAATTACAAGGTTAAGAGAGGCAAGTTTGCTGATGGAACTAAGTTTTCCATATTCATACTTAAGATCTCTAAACAGACTTAAAGTGACCAGATACGAGAATCCTGGAGTGCAACTTTACAAGTAACCTAAAACTAGTGTTCAATCTAAAAACTGTGTTCTATAATGTGAAAATCTACACTAAAGAACTAAATTCTCGTTAAGGCATCATTCATCAACAAGGGAAAATAACCTGAAATAAGTCTTTAATTAAGACAAGACTTAAAAATGTGTGATAAACAGGTGAAATGTTGACCAAAGAGGGAACAAGGATTAGGAAATTGAACTAAAACAACATGTAGAAGCCCAATTCACTTCGGGAAAAGAACAATGATATGGAGGAACTAAATAAATTTAAAGATTCTGCACAGATTTTATACTTGTAAAACCAATAAATCATTCATACTTCACAGTATAGAAATCTAAATCCAGGCACAGATTAGAAGCCAAAAAGGAGATAAATAGAGGTATCTGAGAAAGACGAATGGCTTCAAGCAAACTAAGAAAGACAATATTCAAAGGAGAGAGAGAAAAAATCTAAAATAAATTGACTTATGGGGTCTGAATGAGATACTTGGTCTTTACCAAAGAATTCACGTGGTGAAGAAAATGCACTGTGACCCTTTGTGAAATACAAGATGGGTGCATCAAATACCATCGTCAGCACCTTTAAGCATGGGTTTTACTTAAATAGGTTTTTCTCTTCACAAATTCATATAACTACACCCAAATTTATTAGCAAGGTACATGATGTCCTGTACAATCAAGAGGCGAAACAGCGTGTGGGCATATCCATTCACAAAGAAAGAGAAGCAGAAGAGGGAAATAATACATGTTTATAATTTGTATAATAATATACCCGCCAATGAGATGTCTTGACATTTTATTATACCCTAAAGCCTACTAATAAACAAAAAAGGATGTTCCTAACTAAAATATAAAATAGCCAATCCAAATAAATAAATCAACCCGAATAAAGGCAAATGTCATACTTGGCAAAACAAGATTCCAGCCATAAATTGGTGAAGATTTTGTGCCGACTTGACACTGTCAGCAGGTTTGTTAGGAAAAGTTCTCTAGGGCCTGTAAATTTGAGCTTCGATAGTCCCGGAAGTTCTTTGTAAATGCTCCTCAAATACTGATTTGTTTTGTAGAGCTTTAATGGGGATCAAAATCCTGACGGTACATTTGTACCCCTGTCTTCTTCAATACTTTCCTGACATAGATAGAAAAACAAACAAGTAGCTTTTAGGACTGCCTTAAATAGTTTTCATTTTTAAGTATTATGTTTCGTCCTTCAAAATTAAAGTCCTATGTTTAGATCTTCCACTTTTAAGATTCTTCTCTAAACACGCAATGCAGAAGCCTCATGTACTTAAGTTTGTCCTTTCAGATAGAGTACCTCAACATTGTATTATGGAGAACTAAAAAAAATGGCCAGTTCTTCTTATTGAAAGATTAATATAAACATGAAATATACTCTTAAAGAGTAAAGTTCCAATGAGCTTTCTTGGTTTTAAACTAACGGAGCTTTATGGATTTAATATTTATGACTAAGCCTCCAAAATCATTTTAAAATACTCACCCGAACAGACCCAGTGTTGAAATAAAACTTAAGCCTGGAATCGTACATATTGATCGAAAGTCGAGACTCAACTTTCACTTCTCAATACTGAAATTAACTTCAGCTCCGCTAGAAATAGATAACCATCATATCTCTCATGGACCGAGAAGCTGATCTTTAGTTTCCATTCTTGAGAAGCCAAGTGAAGACAACTGCACTTGACCTACAATTAAGAACAAAAGTACATACCAAGTCACATACGCAAAAACTTGCATTAAGGGGTATTAAAAATACTTTGAAAAAAAAATACCTTCTCCAATAGAGCTGCAAGCAAGAGGATATGTTAACATAACACCACACGCATAAATTTCTTTGTTCAACGACCAAAAATTCTCTGGTAATATTTGAACTACGGGCATCGTGCCATTGTTACTCACATGAAGCTACAACTTGGGAGGCTCTGCCTTTAGAATTTCCGTTAAGGAGAATATCATAAGTAGTATCATCAGGTTTAAGCCCTCTATCAAGCATTTCATCATGCAATCTAAAAGCTTCTTCTAGATTACCATCCTTAAAATATCCATCTATCAATGTGTTATAAATAACGATATTCGGTCTCAAACTATTCTTTTCCATTTCATTAAAATATTTCCTTGCATTCTCAAGCTGACCTCTATTACAAAGGCCATGCACCAAAACAGTGTATGTTATTTCATCTGGTACAATACCCTTGTTAATCATATCAGTGTACAACTCGGATGCTAATATAACTTTCCCCTCCTTAAATAAACCATCAATAAGCGTTGTATAAGTTTTTAAGTCACAGGGGATACCCTCACTAATCATTTTCTTATGCAAAAGAATTGCTTTTTCAATGTTACATACATTCCTGAACCCACTGATCAAGCTATTGTACACGATCGAGTTTGGAGATAAACCAACTTCATGGAGTTCGTCGAATAGTTCCCATGCCTTTACCATGTTTTTTTGCTTGCAAAAACCATCAATAAGGACCCCGTAAGCTGTGAGATCCAACACAAGGCCCTTTTCTCTAGCCTCATTGAGCATCTTCAGAGCTAGATTAATGTTATTGCTTCTACAAAACCCTTGTATCAAACTTGTGTAAGTAATAATAGTAGGAGAAACCCCACCTTCGCACATCTCTCTAAAAACATCCATAGCAGAAGTCATGTCGTTCTCCTTAACAAAACCGTCTATAATGCTATTATAAGACATCGCCACAGAAATAAATCCTTTCTCAGTAAACTCTTTCATCATAACTCTCGCCTCAGATGTTCTGACTGCTTTGCACAAACCATGAATAACAGTATTATACGTAAAATAATTGGGAAAAATACCCAAACTGTCCATCGTATTGAACATTTCAAGGGCCTTTTTGGTCTCTCCGTTCCTAAAATACCCATCAATCAAAGTAGTCTGTGTGATTACATTAGGTTTTAGGCCCTTATCTAACATCTCTGACAAAAGAGATGAGGCTAAATCCAAATTCCCTTTTCTACAGTGACCATGTATTAGACTGTTGTAGGAAACTACAGAGGGGACCACACCGCTATTTACCATCCCATGGCACAATCTACTGGCTTCGTCCATTTTACCCTCTTTGCATAGCCAATTTATCATGATATTGTATGTAAAAATATTAGCAATACCGGCCTGAACTGCCTTAGCGAGATGCGTTGACGCCTTTTCCCACAGATGTGCTTTTAAAAATCCCCGTATCAACGAATTAACATTATATACACTTGGTTGTATACCTGCAAGTTTCATTTGGATATATAACTCAGATGCCTTTTCTATTTCTCCTAATCTACAACATCCTTCAATAATAACAGAATAAGTGACCTTATTCGGCACAAGACCATCCTCAAAAATCTTATCAAACAAAGCCAAAGCACTACCGAGATCACCATCCGTACAATAGCCCTTCATCAAGCTCGTCGCAACTATGAGATTAATCGGCACCCCACTATTGACCATATCTTCCTTTAGTCTTAAAGCATCTTGAAGATTACCTTGCTTAACGCATGCACAAATAACACAAGTAAAAGAGCCCTGCGAAGGGATCCACCCCATTTTCCTCATCTCGTTTAGCAAATCGCATGCATCGTAAGGCTTTTGATTTTTGCAAAGAGCACGGATTGCTGTAGTATAAGTCATAAAATCAAGCTTAAGGCCACTATTCTTAAATCTTCTAAAGTACCCCTCGGCCTCATCCGCTTTTTCATCTCTCAAACAAGCTTTCATCATAATGTCTACAGTGGCAGAGTCGTAATCAATCCCTTTAAACACTACCTTCTCGAACAAGCCTCGCGCCTCAGAAACCTTGTTTTTTTTAACCAAGGCATGAAACAAGCGGTTCATATTAGGAACCAACACTTCAATACCAAATTCCCCCATCTTCTCGAAACCACTAACGGCATCTACTAACCTATTAGCGCGAATATAACTATTCAACAGGTAATTGAAAAGCCGTGAATCTGACTCGAGACTAAACCTCTCAATACAGTCACAAAAGTGATCAATGAGTATACAAGCAGAGGGGACTAAATCCTCGAAAACGTATCGATTGAGGAGATTACGAGCGGTTACAGCGTGCGTTGACGAACGTAACAGAATGAGGACGAGAACACAAACGGATTCAATGGTTCCTCGGCCAAAAACGTGTTGCTTCTCGACCCAATAAAAGTAATTCAGCGCCAAATGGGGATCATTTTTATGGGTCAAAAGTGATTCTATCACATGGGTTTGATCAAATATTTCGGGTCGAGATTCTATCACACAATTTTGATCAAATTTATCGTTTTTCGGAAAATTTTGAGATTCTATCACATGGGTTTGATCAAAGATTTCATTTTTCGAAACGAGTCGAGATTCTACCACACCATTTTGATCAAATTTATCGTTTCTCAGAATAATTTGAGATTCTAACACATGGGTTTGATCAAATTCATCATTTTTCGAAATGGGTTTAGTTTCTTTTTTAGTGTAAGTGAGATTTTCAGTAGGATTCTCAATTGAGGTAAAGATTGAAGTTGAGCAAAGGAACCTAATATTATTAGAAGTACGAATTATTAAATGAGAAACTAGATTTCTCATCACTTTTTTTGGGGGTAGAATTGAAAGAATTTGAGCTAAATTGGATTGTTGGTGAGGTGAGAAATTAAACCCTAAAACCCTTACTTTTTTATTATAATTCAAGTATATATTTATATATTCAGAAAAACTTGCATCAACACCACCTTCACCTATGTTATTCAGGCTTTGTTGGTCCTTAAAATTGGTTCATTTTTATCATCAAGTTTTCAAAACCAAAAACATTAACGGATGACTGGCGGATTAGTTGTACCAATCGTAACTAATTTTTATTTAATATATGATAAGTCCGTGAGCCCACATTCAATTTTGAGTTTTTTTGGTAAGAAAAATAAAGTTTAAACCAATAACTTGTTGTTTATGGTTACTTGAGATCATCCGCATTAAAATCCTAATTTTTTTTATAACTTAAGATAAATTTTTTTTTTTTAATTTTAACAGGCTGTTTACACATAATACAATTTATCCGTCTCCCTATCACATTCCTCAAAACATTAAATAGCGTTTTTTTTTATATTTTAATAGTTTCTCTATGTATAGAAAATGTATAAGAGCATATGCATCAATGTATGTATTTGTTACTTTTTCCTTATACTATGGAATTTAATAAAAAAACTTGTCTACATCAATTACTCCTTAATATCCTATACTAACATTTAGTGATAGTATAAATTTCATGTGTTCAATTAAATGTTAAATTATATATAAGAGAGGAAAGGTTATTGAAGTATAAATAAATGTGGAGAGAGAAAATGTTGATAAAATGTAATAAAATATATGGTTAGCTAGGATAAATATATTAAAATAAAAAATTTAATAATTGTATAAAATTAAATTGTTACTTAAAAAGTATAAAAATGTGTTAGTTTAGAAAAAACCACGGTTCATCTAAATCTTATGCAGGTGGTGTGAACTGTGTGAATAAGTGGTAGACATACATGGCCCCACAAATACACTTGTTTAATTATAACAAGATCATGATCTTATTGTATTTGAGGACATTGATATGGTTTGTGTAAATAATTTCCGGTCTCAAATTCGTAGGGCTATACGAAATTACATGCAAATTTAATCGATAAATAACTCATATGTAACTTATTGAAATCGAATTTTTTAAAAGTTAATCACATAATTCAAATGTTAAACTATATGAACAAATTTTAAAAATTTATATTTTAATAATTTAATCATAATATATCTGTAGATCAAATTTACTTAGTGTACCGATATTTTGGGACAAAGATAACTCTTGGAGATATTGATGTGTGTATGTTTTTTTTTTTAAATCCACAAGATGTGGGACATGTTTTTTTTTTAAACAAGTGGTTTATAAGAGCATGGATAAGATTGCTCTTGGTACAGTAGGTATTGTCACAAAAATAAGTTGGTTACTAATTAATTATGAAATTGAAAACATAAATTTTAGACCTTTCTTATGGTTTTTAACAAGCAATAATGTTCGGTGCAGACATCTATAAGAACATTCGTACACCATTTTGATTTTGATTTTGATTTTAGCCGGCATATCCTATTTCACTTGTTTAAACGTGGTCACTAAAAATAATTAAATGTATGGTGCAGATCATGCCACATATGTGATTATGACGTATAGCGGTATAGACTAGTTTTTTCATCATTTTCATCTATATACAGCATTACTGTTTAATAAGCGTATCCTCACATAATTAGTTTTGGTGTTGATAGACGCTAATATATAAATCTTGTCACTTTTATACTAATTACTAGTAGAATAACATGGCCTAATAAAAAATATTCTAAACTCTATATCACTATAAAAAAGTAGTCATATTTTGATAGACCAAAACAGCCATTAATACTAAGTTCACTAAATTGAAATCAGATGGACTGTCGTTGGTCATAAGTAGTCACAAGAACGTGGACGCCGGTCTATTTTTGCTCGGGCTGAAACAGTAGTCGCTATCGAGACCGACTGATATTGTTATTCATGTGTTCTCCGACTGAACAAAAAGAAAAAGACAGAGATACAGAGAAAGGGTGATGCGGTTGCCAACGGTTGCCGTGGTAAGGGTGATGCAGTCGCCGGAGCCGCGACATAGCTGCTCATGAGAGCGAAGTTTAAAGACTTAAAGAAAATTGATGATTAGAACAAAATTAAGACTCAAAAGATTCATAAACTGGTCCTAACCTTGATAAGTTTTGTAAAACATTACCTATATTTTAAACTAGTCTTAGAAGTAGCCTTAATTTTAAATAATCATGTTTGGTTGTCCTAAGCCTTAATTTTCACGGTTTGGGTAAATTCTGGTTTTATCCGGAAGAATACTAAACCTGTTGTAATACACTATTAGCTACGTATATAGGGAGACGGAAGTAGAGAGAGGGGAGAATAGTATGGTCTTTATTATATATGAATATCTGAATGAATGAATAAATACAAGACCCCTAACCCTCTTTATATAGATAGAGGGGTAGGGTTACAAGCCCACTTGGGCCCATAAATTACAAGCCCAATAGTCCAATAATATCTTACAACATTCCCCCTTTGGACGTCTTGAATTCTTCGTCTTCATGCAGTCGATCTGAGTCGAGTTCATTCGCAATGCTAAACACATAAAAACCTTAGGGCCGGAAAACCCAGTGTGGGACAAAACCGGTACCTAGGAGAAACTGTATAGCCGAATGATATAGGCCGAAATATCATGTAAGTAACTAACCACAAAACAGTGTGCCTCATCAAAACCTTGACAGAGCAAAAACCCAATGGGAAAATCTCTGATCGAAGGAAAAAGAGTGCAACAGTGGTAGTAGTAGGGGATCAACCAGAAAACAGGTGCCTCATCAAAACCTTGCTAGAGTAAACCCAGTGGGAAAAACCTCTAGTCCAATGACAAAAGAGTACACAGTGGTAAGAAGTATACAACCGGATACTCCCCCTAATTTCGGCAATCTTAAGTGAGATATGATGGGAACGTGTCTCGCTAAAAACCTTGCCAAGGAAAACCCAGTGGGAAAAAACCTTGGTCTAAGGACAAAAAGAGTACACGAGCATACGACTGCATGCTCCCCCTCACTTGCACACGACAGGGTGCGAGAATTTCGACTAAGTAGTAATTAGTACAATAAGCATTCACCTTGATGCTCCCCCTCACTTGCACACGACTGGGTGCAAGGATTTCATATTTCAAGAAAGAGTACGAGCATTCGACTGGATGCTTCATTTACTTGCACACGGCTGGATGCAAGAAAATCTAACGTGGAATAGAACGAGCATTCGACAGGATTCTCTTAAACTTCATATGTGAAGATTTATTTCGGCAAGAAATGCTAAATAGCATAATCTAGTCATCTCTCTTTTAATCGATAACAACAAGTTGTCCTCAAATAAGACAAGTGTTTTATCTGGATCGTGAGGCAGAGCATATGCAATTCAAATATGACTAATACGAACTCGAAGCCATATACACTCTCTAGTCGTCTCATAGAGCACGAGTAGATCAGAGTGATTCGTTTGGAGTCATTCCAAGACCTCCAAGATATTGCCTTATTCCTAATGGTAAAGACAGACCATGTTAGGAATATCCCTTATGCGGGTTTGATAAGTAACCGGCATCGGTATAACCGAAAAAAGGTTGCGTTAATTCGAGTACCGAAGGGGGTAGGTACACTCGATGACGCAAATGGGATAAACTAGCCCACTTCCAAAATTACCATAAGGTAAGGGAATGTGTCTTTAGTGCCATTTCGATGGCAGCGTGTTAGCGCGATGCTGTGTCGAGCTATACCATTCACAGCAGACAAGATGTTCATCATAGTACATTAGACCAAGTACAATGATGCGCTTATTGTACTTAGATATGAACATCATGGTTCAATATCTCTTTGTCGTCTCATCAGGGACGGACCGGGTCTATATCAATGTCTAGTGATCGAACGATCATGGGAGAATCTGACGACTTAGCGTCATAATGACTAAAACGTCATAACACCTTCTGGGTGTAGTCTGAATCATGGACTTAGATTCAATCTTTACGGGACTCGATCATCAGGCCGAGTCACTACCGTGTCTTCCCAAAATCCTTCATCTCGAAGGCAAATCCAAAAATGGATCGCGTAATAAAACACGCAAGGGCATAATACTTGTTCAAGTAACCCAAGCTAATCAAGTACTCACTTAGGCGGGTATACCACATCCGTTCGGATTATATTAATCCATATAGTGAACGTCTCAGTCAATTGAGATCGTGTTCCGTGGTCAGGAACTACTTGATTCAAGCACATGAAGTCACACAGGGACCTTCATCTATATCTCTTTGTCTAAATCCTCATAGAGATAAAACCATGATCACAATCTCATGCTGCATAATCAGTTTTTCGGAAACTACTAAACTGATAAAGTAGGGGACTGTTATATTGTCCATTACGAGGAAATCAACCATCTCGTAATCAATTCCAAGGTAAGAGAGAAGCCTTGCGCTACTAGGCGAGCATTCTACAATCTCATTATTCTCATCAATTTTCCTTACGAATAACCAAATAAACGAACTTGTTTAACATTGGTTGTGTTGGAGCTACAGGTCCGAACACACTTTCGCTAAGGAGTCTACTTGGATTGCAAGTTTCCATTAGTCCAGTCTATTATACGTTGATTTCAGGCAACGGTACATGGTTACCTGTCATAATTTGCTCATATTATCAGTCGTCACCGAATATATGAACAAGTAATCAATGACAGTCTCGTTTTGCTTCTATATCGTCTAAGATATCATGATCGACAGATATTTCGAGATTCTTATGATGAGGAGGAAATCACACATCTCCTTGATCCTTTATAATCTCGTGCGACAAACGAGTTTCAGTTCACCACCTCTGGGGCTGAACGAATTTGGAACCGGTCAACTTCCTCATATCTTAGGAAGGACGACAGACTGACGGCCGACGGCAGCATCCTTTGCTTGGCGGGTTCGGCCAAAGCAACGTGTTACGACAGGAACACGGCGTCCGACAGGGACATCTATCCTTGCAAGCATTTTGCAGCAGGTATAAATGATCTCGTGACATCTCATAAAGTCATTAAATGCGTCTGGCATTTAGTTAGACTTGAGGGAGTCTATGCACTTACTTATCACTAAGTGCAGTTTTGGGGATCAAGCTAAGACTGAGTGGGTTATGTCACGTTACTTCACGTTGTTTCTTATCAACAGTAACGTGCAAATCTCCCCCTAACGACGGGGAGAACAGTCTTAGCGATGTCGCTTTCGCATATCATGCGGTAAAGAGATCGCTTGCCAAAGTTACTCTATCAAATGATAGGTATGGGATTCATAATCGACTTATGTCCCCTTCAGAGGTCCATATTTTGAACGCTATAGCGGCTCAATCAAAATATTAATTAAGCACTCCAAACACGCGTTAATATGAGACTTCTGGCTCATAATCAGTAACCAGCTGGTACGCAAATGGTGTTTGAGTGTCTATGGGACTCATGACGGACCAATGCAGCAAAATAGCATAACCCCACACGGAAATATAAATCTTGGTGCCCAAGACCAAGAAATACGTGCAATCATTTGCAGTCGCATCATCAAACTTTCCGTGAGTCCATTTGGGTCTGAACATAATCGACAGGATGTTCAATTTGAATTTCCAAACTCAAGTAATTAAAATCGAAATTTCGATTATTACTCTTCGGAATTATCAAGTCGACTAGACTTTTCAGGATAATCCGGATCATGAGCCATCAACTTAATGATAGGGCTAAAAGTTTGGAAAGTGCTGCATTTATGTGGACAACATTAAAATGTGACCATATTGTCGATGCATCAACCATAACCATTTATATTTATGGTCCGTCTTATGGTTGGATAAGTCCACAATAACTCCTTCAATTCTTTACAAGAATTCCACGAGTTCATTTCGTGATCTTTACACATACTAGTCTTTCAAAGTGAGCATTAGTGGCATGAATTTCGGATTAATTACGAAATATATTCTCAGAGAGAATCCAAATGCGATGCGATTATAAATCAAGCATCGTCTTTTGACCCGGGAATATCTCATCCGGTCAATGCCACAATATCAAAATGCTCTTATCAATCGACGACAGACGAATGATAGTACAGACAATCATGTCTTAGCATTTAAATCATTTATCATTTCGACGACAGGCGAAATGATAAGCTAACTTTAAATGCTTTAAATAATGTGGTAGCAACCACTTGAAAAACATTTCAACTCCTCTAAAATACGCTTTTGGTCGTATTGAATGGAGGCTATGTAAAGAAATTTCAATTCTTTCATGAGCTATTACCAGATAACACCGGTTTTTTCGAATATTTTATAACTCAACAAGGTACGGCAGGACCTACATGAGTATAAGAACTCATATTTGACAAATCAATTTGGTTTTACCAAAAATTTCGATTTTGGAACGACAGGTCCAGAATCATTGTCACTGAGTACTCTTTTAGGCAAGTAGTTGGTGAAATTATGTGGTACCGTATTACCCACTATTTCCAGAAAAATCAACTATCCCATAAGTATTGCCTAAAATTTCATAATTTAAAGTTTGGTCACATTTGTCAAAGGAATTTGCTCAAAACACTTTAAATTATTTCGAGAAATTTCGTAAACAGGCAAACCATAATCCAAAAGTATGTCCAAATGGAAAAATCATAATGCAAATGGAAAAACATAATCCAGATGAGCGAAAAAATGGCTCAATGATTTATCAAAATCAATAAAGAAAGGTCTCAAACTCATTTGAGCCACAATACCGGGGGTCTCAAGAGTTTACTTTCAATTAGCTTTAACCACATTAGCATCGGTTTTTGCACCTTTGTAATAGTTTTGAACTATTTAAGGAGTAACCGTGCATGACCTTTGTATTTATAGCATAGAGTTGCCTCATTGAGCATTATCTCTTGTTTTGTGACAACGGGCCATATTGTTCCTTTCAATTACTGTCTTGGAGCCACATGTTTTCGATTTTGACGATTGTCTAAAATCTCGCTTGGCTAAGCGATTCATCGGGATCGCGACAGTTCGAGACAAATAACACTTGTCTCGGTTCTCGATTCGTGGAAAAAAATATACACGAAGAGCATTAATATCAGACAAAAAATTCGCCATTGACCCAATAGGATTAAAACTACTCACCGGAGTAATTTTCTTATCCAATAATAGATGGGTGATAAAGGAACATAGTGAATATAAATTCACGATACTGCTTATGGAATACAATTTCCAAGCTAGTATTTTGGTGAAGGATTGCTCCAATATGTCAATTTCAGACATTTGTTCACCATAGACGTCATCACGTCTCAAATGTGGCAGCGGAATAAAATCAACGCCTTAGCATTCATCCTGATGGTAACAACAAACTCGTGTTTTACTCATCAAATATGGTATCCAAAAAAAAATTTGGGCATCACATTTTCACACATCAGGATGAGTAACATGTGGTGACGGATTAAAATCAACGTTTAAACAGTCATTTCGCAAGTATGTTTTACGATTTTTTCTCATCATAGATGGCATCCAATATGTGTTGGGAGTTCTGAATTATTTATCATATAAAACGACTGGTTTATATGTTTATGGTTTGCATAAGCATAAACTTTATTTCGAAACGACAGGTTCGAAAGCATTAGTTTTGCTTCTCATGTGAATCGGTTCTCATTGATCGAACGATGGGTCGATACTGAAACAGCAATTCAGCGAAACATACATCACTATATAAACACACTCGGGGAAATTATTATTTAGTCAACCCCTTTCGGTAGCTCTATTTGAACACGACCAGGAAAGACGGTGAGGGGGGTGGGCACGAATGCCTCTTAAAAACCGACCTCATTAGGAGAACGACTTCCGCCTTTATCTTTTCTAGACATCGTATCCAAATAGGTGAGCCTATTTGGGGAAGATTCATAATTTTTTCAACTTAAATGTGAATAAATACGATTTTCGCCTTTTATATATGGCAATAATATTAACAATATAGACAATATCTATCTAGATTAACCACATATATATAAACAGACAGTAAATATATTTTAAGATCTATCTAATCATGCAATAGATTTGGTGTTATAATCAAATCAATTTAAGATTATCAATCAATCCATAAAGATTCTAACATATCAAATCAATTTAAGATTATCAATCAATTCATGAAGATTCTAACATATCAAATCAAATCAATTTAAGATTATCAATCAATCCATGAAAATTCTAACATATCAAGTCAAATCAATTTAAGATTATCAATCAATTCATGAAGATTCTAACATATCAAATCAATTATCTATATTTATCGCCATATTAATAATTCGTAGTTTTAACATGCAAGCAAACAATATATTTTTAATTTACCAATCAATTCTATATATGGTAAAAAAAATATTTTAACATGCAAAGGGGTTAAATTTACATGGAAACATATCAATTTATTCAATTAACATGCAATTTTTATTCGTTTGCCTTTTAATAAAAAAAATTATATGCATGTGTGTGTATATTTACCAAATATTATATCTTTATCAACCATATGTACTGTTTTCGTATAAGTATTATACTACAGGACCATGCGTGTAATTACAGCAAACTATATATATATTTACAGCATTATTACATATACAGTACAGAATTTCAGACAAGTTTCAGTTTGGTCCTTGAGTAATTTACAGAATAGTTTACAGATTTCAGAGAATTACAATTCAGTACATACCCATACATATATTAAGCAGAGAGCATGTAAACAAGTTAACATGCAATATAAACAATTTTTTTTCATCTATCTGGTTACAGTTTGCATTAATTCTATATGTGTATGCAATTCTATGTGTATATGTGTATTATCGATTAAAAAAATCATGCAATAACATTTTTTTTTTCTCTTTTTTTTTTTTACACCACATACCATAATCCAGTAACATCAAGTTAAAAAGGATTACATAACATGCAAATTTACCTAAACAAAATATAGCATGCAGCTCTGGTAACACAAAACATACTAGGCCAGTTATATGAGTTTTGAAAAATCGGTACCTTACGCACGGTATGTTGGTGAAGGTCGATATAGCAAAAAAACTTAATAAACCCCGGATAAACCTCAAGGTTTATTGAACCCAGAATCCGTACTCCAATCTCCGAGAGCAGTGCTGATAACGTGTTGTAATACACTATTAGCTACGTATATAGGGAGACGGAAGTAGAGAGAGGGGAGAATAGTATGGTCTTTATTATATATGAATATCTGAATGAATGAATAAATACAAGACCCCTAACCCTCCTTATATAGATAGAGGGGTAGGTGTTGGCCCGGGTGCGGGTAAACCTTAGAGGGGGGTGAATAAGGTTTATGGCGATTTTTGCCTAATTTAAATTTCTAAGCAACTAACACCCAACTTACACAATTCTTAACTTAAGCGTTTAATAAAAGTTAATGAAATGTTAGAAATCATAAACGCAAGCAAGAATATAAGCAATAATTAAGTTGCGGAAAGTAAATAGTAAGGGAAAGAAAATGACACCGATATTTATAGAGGTTCGGCAAACGGCCTACGTCCTCTCCTCGGTACTACCGAGTATTTCACTAAAAAATATTTTCCCGGATATTACAATCCTAACGAGCTAATCGACCGATTAAGCTCCCCCTCACTTTATGAGTGTCCCGAAATGAAAGACCTAGAGCTTTTAAGCTTCACTTGCTTACAAAGCCTCTACCCGATCACTCGCTCACAAAAATGAGTTTATAAAATACTCGTTACAATTTTGTTACAAAAATGTAACTACACTCACTATTCTATTTGCTTCTAAGTAAGCTAATTTGTGAGTCTTTGTTGTTGTTGAGCTTGAATCGCTTTCTTCTTAATTTCCTCTTTTTCGAATATTTTCACCAAAATGGTGATAATTTGGGTTTTGACTAAGAGAGGTTTTAGGATCATGGATTGGTGTCAATGAAGAAAGATTTTTGAGGTATATATGGTCACAAAGTCTGTTTTTCTGTGTTATGACCGTTGGGAGTGGTTGAGGCTATTTTTCAGAGGTTTTAAGCTGTGTTCCAGAAAAAGCTGAAAAGCTGTTTTCGAAAACTGCAGAAAACGATCGGTCGTTTTCTACAGTCGATCGGTCGTTTTACAGAAAACGATCGGTCGTTTTCTGAAAACGATCGGTCGTTTTTATACTGGACTCACTGGAAGAAATTGGACCAAAAACGATCGGTCGTTTTTGTCCAGTCGATCGGTCGACTGTAATCCTGGTCCCGTAAATCTTCGAATGCTCATAACTCCTTCGTTTTAGCTCCGATTTTGGTTCCGCTTGAACCTATGGCTTCGTTATCGAATGCTCTATCATTTAAAGACCTGAAATATACGTTTTCTATTTTTGGACAAGACAAGAGTTATATCATCGAAATCGTAAAATCATTAAACGCATAATCAAAGTAATAATCAAAATCATTATTGAACTCTATGTTCAACAGTAGGGTTACAAGCCCACTTGGGCCCATAAAGTACAAGCCCAATAGTCCAATAATATCTTTCAACAAAACCAAAATTATCAAATACAAAAACCAAAAATAGTTTTTAGGTAAATTTTAGTTTTACCCGAGAAAATACTAATCAAATTATCAAATACAAAAATTAAATATAGTTTGGGTAAATTTTAGTTTTAACCGAGAAAATACGATATCAAAACTACCAAATAAAGAAAACAAAAATAGTTTGGCTAAATTTTAGTTTTACCCGAGAAAATACTATAAATCACAATTACCAAATACAAAAAACAAAGATAAAAATAGGTTGTGTAAATTTTAGTTTTACCCGAGAAAATACTAAAAACAAAAATAGTTTACCTAAATTTAAGTTTTACCCGAGAAAATACAAAAGCAGAACTACCAAATACAAAAAGCAAAAATAGTTTGGATAAATTATAGTTTTATATACCCGAGTAACTAATAAATCAAAAAACCAAATACAAAAAACAAAAATAGCTTAGGTAAATTTAGTTTTACCATGGGAAAATACTAAACCAAAATTATCAAATATAAAAAGCAAAAATAGTTTGAATAAATTATAGTTTTATATACCCGAGTAACTAATAAATCAAAAAACCAAATACAAAAAACAAAAATAGTTTGAGTAAATTTAGTTTTACTCTGATAAAATACTAAACCAAAATTACCAAATATAAAAAGCAAAAATAGTTTAGATAAATTATAGTTTTACCCGAGTAACTAATAAATCAAAAAACCAAATACAAAAAACAAAAAAAGTTTAGGTAAATTTAGTTTTACCCTCAAAAAATACTAAACCAAAATTACCAAAATACAAAAAAAAAAAACATTCGTTTGTTTTACCCTAGAAAATACAAAATTAAAATTAACAAATACAAAAAACAAAAATAGTTTGGATAAAATTTAGTTTTAGCAGAGAAAATAGTAATAAAAAAAAAAAAGGGCTTTGTTTCTCTCTGCCCACTATTAGAAACACCACAGTACAGCTTCGCTCTCTAGAGAGAAAGAGAGAGAGAGAGAGAGAGAAACCCAGCTAGGGTTTTATAATCCACAAAAACCTCATACATTGATCCATTTCATCGGCTCCTCTTATTTAAATGTATGTTTTTTTCTCTCTCTCTCTCTCTATATATATGTGTGTGTGTGTGTGTTTATGTGTCTTTTTGTACGATTTTTTTATTTATCTTCTGTTGAAATGTCTTGCATGCCATATATCTATTACTACTAAATAGAATGTGTGAAAATAAATAATGGGCTTGCTTTTATTAAGCTTTTTAATTTTTTTAATATTTTTTTACTGATGTTGACACCTAGGTTTTGTTAAGATAAAGGGGGAAAAATCCCTCATTTTTCATGTATTGAGATTCTACAAGAGTTTGATTTGATTTCTTTTAGTTTTTTGCAGTTTGTAATTTTGATTTAATTTTTAAAAATGTCTTGCATGCCTCCTATCTATTACTGCTACATAAAATGAGTGAAAAAAAAAATAAATGGGTTTTTTTTAAGCCCGTTTTACCGCACAGATAATACTTTTTAATTTTTTAGTTTTTTATGTTCTGATGTTGACAAATATGTTTTGTCAAGAGAAAGGGGAAAAAATCCCTCCTTTTTCATGTATCGAGATTCGAAGAGTTTATATATATATATATATTTTTTTTTTAGTTTTTTAGTATTTTTTATTTAATTTTTATGGTAGCCCTATAGTTTTGCCTCCTATCTATTACTACTAAATAAAATGTGTGAAAAAATATAAATGGGTTTATTTTTATTAAGCCCATTTTATTGTACAGATACTATTATTAATTAAATTAATTTTTTTCCCTGATGGTGACACCTAGGTTTTGTCAAGATAAAGGGGGGAAAATCCCTCCTTTTTGATTTATCGAGATTCTACAAGAGTGTGATTTTATTTTATTTTACTATTTTGTAGTTGGTAATTTTGATTTAATTTTTACAAGTGTCGTGCATGCCTCCTATCTATTACTACTGAATAAAAAGTGTGAAAAAATTAAAGGGCTTGATTTTATTGAGATTTTTATTTTATTTTACCTGATGTTTACACTTAGGTTTTGTCAAGAGAAAGGGGAAAAATCCCTCCTTTTTCATGTATCGAGATTCGAAGAGTTTATATATTTTTGTCTTTAAGTTTATTGTAGTTGGTAATTTGATTTAATTTTTACGGTATATCTATTGTTTTGCTTATTTCTTTTAATCTGTTAAGAGGTAAGGAACATAAATATTGCTTATATGTACATGTTTATATGTCTGTGTACAACAATTTATATTTCCTGTTAAAAGTGTCTTGCATCGTTGCATGCCTCCTATTTATTACTACTAAATAAAATGTGTGAAACAAATTAATGGGTTTCCTTCTATTAACCCCATTTTAGTTTTTACTGTAATCATAATACTTTTAATTTTTTTAATTAAAATTTTCTGATGTTGACACCTAGGTTTTGTCATGATAAAGGGGAGAAAAATCCCTCCTTTTTCATGCATTGTGATTCTACAAGAGTGTGATTGTTTTTTGTAGTGGGTAATTTTGATTTAATTTTTATGGTATTCCTATTGTTTTATTCTTAGTTTTTTTTTTGATCTGTCAACAATCTATATTTTCTGTTAAAAGTGTCTTGCATTGCAGCCTTCTATCTATTACTACTAAATAAAATGTGTGAAAAGAATTATTGGGTTTACTTTTATTAAGCCCCATTTTACTGTACACATACTACGTTTAATTTTATATATTTTTTTTCTGATGTTGAAATCTAGGTTTTGTCAAGAGAAAGGGGGAAATCCCTTCTTTTTCATGTATTGAGATTCTATAAGAGTGTGATTTTAGTTCCTTTAGTTTTTTTGTAGTTGGTAATTTTGATTTAATTTTTATGGTATTCCTATTGTTTTGCTCAAAGTTTTTTTTTTTAATCTGTCAATAATCTGTGTTTTCTGTTAAGAGTGTTTTGCATGCCTCATATCTATTACCACTAAATAAAATGTTTGAAAAAAACTAATGGGTTTACTTTTATTAGGCCCATTTACTGTACACATGTTACTTTATTTTTAATGTTTTTTCTGATGTTGACACCTGGGTTTTGTGAAGATTAAGGGGAAAAAATCCCTCCTTTTTCATGTATTGAGATTCTATAAGAGTGTGATTTTATTTCTTTTAGTTTTTTGTAGTTGATAATTTTGATTTGATTTTTATGGTATTCCTATTGTTTTTCTTTAAGATTATATTTTTTTGAATCTGTCAAGTGGAAAGAACATAACTTTTGTTTTTATGTAATTTGAATATTTAAGGTGTTTCTATGTTTTGCATTGCATGTAGATTGTGCCAAGGGAGTAGTTTAGTTCGATTAGAGATAATACCTTTATTCACATTTTGGGTGTGTTTTCTTCACTTTACCTTCTACTGAATTCACCTTTGCTGCAGAAAAGGGTAAATTAGAGATGGTTTTGAGTATATGTAAAATGCACGAGTTTTTTGTTTTGTTTTTTAAACAGTGTCATAATCACTAAACCTAGAGCTTTTTGCCTCTGTTTCAGTTGCAGCCTACAATCTGTGAAGATAAAGGAAAATTAATTTATTTATTTTATTTTATGTATAACGGTACACTAAATCTATAGATATCAAATATGTAGTTTCTTTTTCTTTCTTTTCTTTTTTGTTTACATCCCTCATAACTTCTCTTTTAGTTGGTAGTCTTAGTTCCAGCATAATACAAAATAATAGTTGCTTGTTGGAAATAAAATGCTTAGTTATGCTTCCATGTCCAGCTTGTTTATGCAATTTTATGGTCTTGTGATTTATGTGTTGAGTTAATGAATTTCTTTAGGATATTGGTAAAGTTTGAGTGAGTGGCAGTGACTGCACATATTTGATTAAACATAGAAAGAGATTAAACTGCTACTGCTGTTGATTATTGATTCATGTGTTCAGTTAATTTGTTTATTTTTCATGTTGGTCGTTTGAATGACTATACAACTGTGATAAAATGTTTGATGAATCAGATTGCGAAGTTTCGTATCCGGGTTTTTTCACAGCGGAAAAAATGGCGTCTGATAGAAATGGAAATTAAGATAGTCTGCTTTTTGTATTGAAGATGCTGTTTGTGTATCTATTTTGTTTCTTGATTTGAATATGTTTTCAGTTTACTGCATTTCCACCCAACCATCTACTGCGTAGTTACTAAGTTTGTAGCTACAACTTGTGAAGATGAACATAAATTAAACGATTTGTTTTATATGTACGACAGTACACTTTTCTCTATGAATACCGACTATTTCTTCTTTCACTTTATTAATTTTGTGTATATCCTTCAACTTTCCTTTCTTGTTAAGCTTCATGGTATTGAACAGGCTGTGTCTGCTTTTCTAATTTACTAATTTTGTTTTATTTGAATGGTACTGCTAAATGCTTTGACTTATTGATACTCGAAGGATCTGTTTAGAGAAAGGACAATGAAATGATGTGTATTTCTTGAAAATTTGAAGATATATGCAGTGTTGCATGCAAATGCGACCACAACCATCTACTGCTCTTTTATTGCGTCTCTTCTACTCATTTGTTGCCTAATATTAGCCTACGATTTGTGAAGAGAAAGGCAAATGGGACATTCTTCTAATACTTACATGTAAAATAGTTTACTTTTATCTATGGATTACAAGTATTTAGCTTCATCCTATTCATTACTTTTGTGTAAATCCTTTAACTTTCATTTCTTGTTATGCTTCTTTGCATTGAAGATCATGTGCGTGTATCTGTTTAGTATTTTTAAGTTACTAACTGTGTTCGATGTTAAATGGTATTCCTCAATGCTTTGCTTTATCATTTGATATGTCGTAGGATGTGTTCAGATAATGGGAAATGAAATGATGTGATTCTATAGCAAATGGCACTACAATCATCTGCTGCTCCCTTTTTAGTTTCTCTTAGTTAACTAATTTGGGTGGCCTACAATTTGGAAGAGAAAGGCAAATGAAACAGTTTTTTAAAAAAATGTAATACGGTATACTCTTTAACTAAGAATAGCAATTATGTAGTTTAATCCTGTTCGATATTTTTGTGTATATTCTTTAAGTTTCCTTTCTTGTTAGTAGTCTTAGTTCAGCATAATGCAAATCCATGTTTTCTTGTCAGACATGGAATACTTAACTTACTGTGTTCTTTTTCTGCATTACAAATATTTGATTTACATTAGAGTTGTGTGCTTCTTTAGCACATCAGTTGTTTCAATAACTGTATAAATGTGATTAAACTTGAAAATAATCTGATCGCCAAGTTTCTGATGCTGTTTCCTTTCTTTCTCCACAGCTTTTAAACAAAATGGTGTATGACGGTAAGAAAAATATGGATATAGATGAGAAGTCGAAGGACCCTGAAACAAGTGGTAAGGACGATAAAATGTCTAATAGCACAGATATGGACCTTGATGACGAAGCTTTTACGGAAAATACAAGCATTCTTGATTTGGGTGAAGAAAAGTTAAATAATTTCTGCAAAACAGCGTCTGCTTCATTCTTCAAAAAATATGGGTTGATCAGTCACCAGATCAACTCGTACAATAATTTCACCAAAACTGGGATCCAAACTGTTTTTGATTCTATTGGCGAGATTATAGTAGAACCTGGTTTTGATCCATCTAAAAAAGGCGACGGTGAGTGGAAATACGCCTCTGTTAAATTTGGGAACGTAACACTTGAGAGACCAAGGTTTTGGACGGGTGAGAAGTTCACCGCTGATAGTGGTAAGGACTTTGTGGATATGCTACCAAGGCACGCTCGTTTGCAAAATATGACGTATTCTTCTCGCATGAAAGTCCACGTTGATGTTCAGGTATATAGCTCTTGCCATACTGTGGTTATATTTTGATTATTCTATTTATTATGGAAATGTATGGAGGTTTACTCTTTTTAAGCTTTAAAAGCTATCATTCGTTTATAATTTTGTTTGATGCTCTTTTCTGGTTATTTCGTTGATAGGTTGCTAATAGCAATAGACCTTACCTAGTTCTTTTTGAGGAATTATGCCCTTTTTTATACTAAATTAAAGCTGAATCTCAAGAAATAAACCAGTAAATTGCAGAAAGTAATGTGATAATGAGAAGACTGTTTGTTCTCTTCAAAGAACATTTTTAAAGAATCAAAATACTTTTTTACTCACCTTTTTCAGGTAAACAAAGTTTTTTTTACCATAACGTGGCCATCATTTGATTTTTCTCTTTATATGGAGGTTTATACTCTTCAAATTTTAACCACTATTGTTTGTTTAGAATCTGGTGGATGCTCTTTCTTAGTCTCAGTTGATTTTCTTTCCTGTCTTCACTTATCCATGTATGTTCTTTTGCTTGGCAATCAATTCTTTTGTCCTCTACTTGTGAGGTGTGGTCTGGGGGTTCGTTACATAGTTCCTAACATTTGTTATCCTACTTGTTCTTGTTTAACTGAACTTTCAGATTTTCACTCAAGAACTTTCTAGAAGTGACAAGTTCAAAACTGGCAAAGAAGAATTTGTTAAAAAAGCAGTTATATCTACGGATAGCAGGGATATTATTATTGGGCGAATTCCAGTTATGGTCAAGTCTGACTTATGTTGGATGAGTGAGAAAGAGGAGGGTGACTGTGACTATGACCACGGAGGCTATTTCTTGATCAAAGGGGCCGAGAAGGTGAGAAAGTTTACTTGCCAAAGTTTATAATTTGTAAAAATTGCCAAAGTTTGTAATCTGGCATGTTTTTGCCTTAATTTTTATTATTTCTTTATATTGATTGCAGACTTTCATTGCTCAAGAACAGCTTTGTCTCAAGAGACTCTGGGTTTCCAGTTTTCCAACATGGTCCGTAGCTTACCGTGAAGTCATTAAAAGGCGGAGAGTGTATATTAAGTTAGTGGAAACACCAAGCCTCGAACAGATTAGAGGTGGAGAAAAGGTACTTACAGTGTATTTCTCCGTCACAGAAATTCCAATATGGATTCTCTTTTTCGCCCTTGGTGTATCATCTGACAGAGAGGTGGTTGATTTGATCGATTGTGATAATGAAGATAGACGGATATCGAATATCCTGGTTGCGTCTATTCACGATGCTGAGAAGAAATGTGAGGGATTTCATCAGAGGGATAAAGCTCTCCGTGAGCTAGAAATCCTTTTTAAACAATGCAAATTCCCACCAGGAGAATCAATTGAAGAGTGTTTTAATCTCTACCTCTTCCCCAACCTCATTGGCTTGAAAAGAAAAGCGCGTTTCTTGGGCTATATGGTGAAGTGCCTATTAGAAGCCTACACTGAAAAGAGAAAGGTCGATAATCGAGATGATTTTAGAAACAAGAGGTTGGAGTTGGCTGGTGGGTTATTAGAGAGAGAGCTCAGGATTCATATTAAGCATGCTGAGAGGCGTATGATTAAGTCCTTGCAAAGAGATCTATACGGGGAACGCATACGCCCTATTGAACACTATCTTGATGCTTCGATTATTACAAACGGACTATCTAGAGCTTTCTCAACTGGAGCTTGGTCACACCCGTACAAAAAAATGGAACGAACGGCTGGTGTTGTGGCTATGCTGAGGAGAACTAACCCTCTACAGACGATGGCAGATATGAGGAAGACTCGTCAGCAGGTTTCATACACTGGGAAGGTCGGAGATGCCAGATATCCGTGAGTAATCCTGACCGGTCTTTTTGCAATTATTCTCATTTGGAAAAATGACTGGTTTTACTTTTCATTGTGTAGTCCGACTCCAATTACATCTTTGCTTCATTCTGCTCCTTTTGTTTTGCATCTGTATGGACTGTGGAGTAAGTATTATATACTTATGAGCATTTACGCTACAAAGTAGAAACTAATCAAATAATTCTGAGATCATTAGAAAGAGTAAAGTTTTGTTGCTAGGTTTTTAGTTGTTTCATACTCCCTCCTTTCCAAAATGTTTGTACTTCTTTCCTTTTTATAAAGTTCCACATTGTTTGTCCCTTTTGTAAAAATCAGCAAATTTTTTAACAAATGTTCCATCTTTAGCCTTTGTTTTGCTTTTCATTACAAACTTTAGTTTAATGTATAAGGGGTATAGTAGGTAAATGAGGTATTAGACAAAGTAACAATTGCATGTCTATAAAAGTTTACTTCCAAAGATGGACAAACAATCCGGAATGGAGAGAGTACTATTCTTTTATTGATCTGGTAGTTGACTTTTTGACAGATTATCTTCTATAGATCTGAATTTCTCCTATTTTATCTCTGACATGCAATTATATCAGCAAATGTGTTCAACATGCTGTAATTGCATAATATCTACTACTCATAAACTGAACCAAAAACCTCAGTTATCTGAAAAACATATGATCACGATATATATATAGTCACAGTAGACAAGCACAGTTGTCCACTTACCTTTTCAATTTCTTGATGCTCAATCCATGGTGATGCTTTACTAGTCACATTAAATTACTGGTTTTTTGTGTCTTTCAAAAGTTATAGGAGCATATTTGGCTTTGGATCAGTCCTACCCGGTGCTTTGGTAGACACAGGGTACTTACATATTTAATAATAATGCAAACTAATTAGGATATATCATTAGGTATAGATTCAGTAGGCTGAGATATCATGAGGTATGTATAAATTTTGAGAGTGTTTTGAGTTTCTTTTTCTATTATTCCTTTTCTATTTTATTTTTAGGTCTAATAAACATACACTAGTTACCCGTCATACCCATACCATTAAAAATTCAAATTTAGCACATTCCCGTCCCGCATCCCATACCGGTACTGGTGCTTCCTAGGTCCTGTGTTAGGTACTTTTATTTACATCTGATGACCACATATCAGGCAAGCACACACGTCCATTTGATTCTTTTTACTCTTTTTTTTTCAAAGATTGATGTTTTACACTAGCAGAGGTAACTAATTTTCCTTTTCTTTTTCTCAATCCCATACGCTATTTTTTGTTTTTTATCAGTCGTGTTATAGGTTCTTTTGTACACCAGCTTTTATAACCTTTGTGTGTTCATATGTCTAATATTATGTAAGTTTATTTATGTAACTGCCAATGTTTTTGCAGACACCCTTCTCATTGGGGAAAGATTTGTTTTCTGTCTACTCCAGATGGCGAAAACTGCGGGCTCGTGAAAAATTTAGCAATAACAGGGCTTGTTAGTTCGGATATTCAGCTATCCTCTCTCGATGTATTCCTTGAATGTGGAATGGAAAACCTTCTAGATGATACTTCAACTTATCTTTCTGGAAAACACAAGGTCCTTTTAAATGGAGACTGGGTTGGGATTTGTGAGGATTCCCTTTCGTTTGTTTCAAATTTGAGAAAGAAACGTCAAAAGAATGAACTACCACATGAGGTTCGTGCATCTAAACTTATCCTTTTCTTGTTGTTTGTTATTCATTTGGTGGTGCATTCAGAGTCTGAACACTTTTTCTTGTATGCAATATGATAACAAAATATCGCCTCAGGTGTTTCATGTATCTAAACCTATCCTTTTCTTGTTGTTTGTTATTCATCTGGTGGTGCATTCAGCTTCTGACCACTCTTTCTTGTATGCAATATGATAATAAAGTACAACTGCTACATGCTTTCTTTTGCTGAAAGAATGGCGTGCGGAAAATGGTACCTGCTAGATGTGTTTTTTAAATTTCTTATTATAGTTCAGGTTTCTGATTGACAGCACATAACCAAAAACATATTGTTTTACAAATGTTCATACAAATTTTACTCTGTCAAAGGCAATGTTTTTGGTCATGTTAGCTGCGGTGGTCCGGTAGTTGGATTGTACTATTCAAGGTAGTCTGATTTTGAAACTGTTCTTTTATAGGTCTATGTAATATGTTAACTTCAAAGGAAATTTAAAACATCTAGTTAAACTAGCTTTCTACCAAAGGGGAGCTTAACGATGAGAATGAATACATTGAACTTTTGACTTAATGCTGTAAATAGGCAAGTATTGGAATTCTGTACAAGCTACTATTTAAGAGGTTCATTACAATAGTTATCAGGACCTTTACTTTCTGATGTCAGTTCAGGAAACTGGCCATTTGACTAACTTAACCTACCATTATGTGACTGCCTTAACAATCCCCTTTAAGAGGAATTTCGCAAAGACATCTGTATAATGGGAGCAAAACTTGAAAGTAGCAATTGCCACATGCCTGTCTGGAACTAATATTACACTTGGTAGGAATTACTATTTTTTTCCGTAAGAATTTGGTTTATAAATGTTTTTGGCAAATCACAGATTTTATCTGCATTCATTTGTATGAAAGACAGTTGCAGTGTACTAGAGGAATACCAAATCCTGTAGTATTGTTACCCTGGTCTAGTTTTGATTCGGTTTTCCATAGTCCTAGATTTACTCTAAACATATATCTTACTTCATTTACAGCTGCATACGTTTTTTTCCTTCGACTGACTTTACGCTTTGCACATAAATTGTTCATATTCATGAAAGTTTAGTGGAATAATATTCAGTATCAGTTGGAACTTGCTACTTATTGATAATCATCGTTTCACGCAAGACTCTTCATTCATGTTTATGAATCGCTACTTTTTTTGTGGCCCCTTTCTTTTTCCGGATTTCTGTTCTTTTCATGCTCAACCTATTGTTTTGATCTCAATTATGCGTTAACTATTGGTGTATTCATTCTTATTGTTGTTCATATCAGTCGTCGGTAAGTGGTTTTATTTTTATCTTAAATTGGACGTAATATATTAACACTTTAAAAGCCATGTGTTCTCTGGTTAGGTCATTAATGGACAGACCCACGTTTTGCATTTGAACAAAGGACATGGTACTAATTGGCATGAAAATGTCTATAAGCTTACACTAATAGTTAATTGTAGGTTTCAAGTTTGATACCTTCAAAGTAGAAGTCAACGTTGCTATTAAATTTTGATATTACATGAGCTATGGATTTTATTATTGTGCAAAATTTTCTCTCAAAGATAGTCAGATTGGTACTTTGGTAATTCATACAATTTCAAAGATTTAACAGCAACGTGCTAGGGCGTCTATTTGATAAAAAAAATCCTTTTAAGGGTGAGGGTGCAACGATGAAACTAAGTTGCGCCAATCTCAGTTTTAAGAAAAGAAACAACTTTGCTACATCAGATAAATGTACTTTCTCAGACCCCGTACTGTTTTGGTGTCTATGGTAATCTGCCGTTGGAAGTGCAAAGGTTGATCTCTTGGAAGAATTCTTTTTTTCCTGCCTTCTCAATTTATTTGCAAAAATTGAGTGCTTAAACATATTTGGAGAGAGTAAAGGAGATATTCAAAAGGCACAAAAGTTTAATGCATGAGATTTTTTGGGATTTTTTTCTTCTGTTTAGATAGTGTTAGGATGCCATTTTGAAATACATATACTGTTTCCCCTACACCTGTCTTCCATTTTCATCCAGATAGATCATGTGAAAATCTCAAATAATTTGATTCACCATTAATAATGTGTCTGTATTTCCTAATCGAACTTTTTTTAACCCTTGGTCTGAATGTTATTTGCCTTTTCTTGTAAAGGTTGAGATCAAGAGAGATGAGAAGCACCAAGAAGTACGCGTATTTTCTGATGCTGGAAGGGTTCTGCGCCCACTTCTTGTTGTAGAAAACTTGAAAAAGGTCAAAGCTGTGAAAACTGGGTTTTTCAGTTTTGAGACATTTCTAAGACATGGTATAATTGAGCTGATTGGAACCGAGGAAGAAGAAGATTGTGCAACAGCATGGGGAATAAAGCTTTTATTGGAAAACGTGTGTGATACTCTCATCAAGTACACTCATTGTGAGCTCGACACGTCTTTTCTGTTAGGACTAAGCTGTGGTTTAATCCCTTTCGCAAATCATGACCATGCGAGGCGAGTCCTTTACCAATCTGAGAAGCACTCACAACAAGCTATAGGGTACTCGACCACAAACCCTAATATTAGAACAGATACGAATGTTCACCAGCTCTTTTATCCTCAGAAGCCTTTATTCCAGACAATGCTTTTCAACAGTCTCGAAAAAAATACTGTTAGTGGAAAACAGTCAAGGCATGAGTTTTATAACGGTCAATGTGCTATTGTGGCAGTTAATGTCCACTTGGGGTATAATCAGGAAGATTCCTTGGTTATGAATAGAGCTTCTTTAGAACGTGGTATGTTCAGATCTGAACATATAAGAAGCTATAAGGCTGATGTGGATAATCAGGAGTCTGTGGGAAAGAAGTCCAAGTCTGAGGACGGCATCAACTTTGGAAAATTACAAAGTAAGATTGGACGAGTTGACTGCCTCGACGATGATGGTTTTCCATATATTGGTGCAAATTTGCAAAATGGTGATATTGTCATCGGTAGATGTACGGAATCAGGTGTGGACCATAGTATCAAGCTTAAGCACACTGAAAGAGGCATGGTTCAGAAAGTGGTATTGTCGGCAAATGATGAGGGAAAAAATTATGCGGTTGTATCTCTTAGACAGGTAATTTCTACTTATGTACTGTTGCATATTTGATATAGGAAAACACCCTTTACTTGATTATGTCACTGAAAAGCACAGACTGGAAAAAATATAACCAGGAGGTTTATCCAACATGTTATCACGATCTGGGGAGTTCAAAATTAATTTATGACTATACATATATATGATTGGATCAAACGACGAGGGGGATATATGATTGGCAAAAATGATGAGTGAAATTTATGATTGGAAAAAAAGATGAGGGAGGTACATGTATGTATTTATATCTATAGTGACGTATGTTTTAAGGTCAGCTATACGCCTACAAAATATATCTCGTGTAACTTTTTTTATTATGAGAATCAATAATAAGTAGAAAAAAAGGCCATGCAATACATTTCTTCCCTGGCCCAGTTCTTCTCTCCCCATTTTCTATGGGGTAAATGGCGTCGTTTAAAAATCTCAATGCATTCTGTTAAATTAGTTGGGACATTGCAATTCCAAAATATCCGGGAAAGAGGTTTGAAGTGAACAAAGCCTTCACCTTTATATTTGAGGACAAGTGAGCCTGAAGCCAGGCTGTTGGTAAAATAAATAAATCATGTTTCTTCTTTCCCAATGCTCATAATATCAGAGAGCAGAACTATACTGACATTATACCTTCGAAAGACTCTAGGCTTGCCCACTAGCAACAGATATGAGATGATTACAGTCTACCACATTCAAGCTTTTGTGTTATGATTCAGTTCAAAATTTCCAAAAACCATAGAATTTTATAATTAGAACTTAGGAGGACTGTTGATAAACCAGTAATTTGCAATGCAAATGTTCCATATTTCCAGGTGACTGAAAGTTTGGTGTGGTATGTAACTGTATTTTTTTTCTTTTCAGTTTTGGCTACCGTACATGGTTGAGTACATGTTACTTTTTGTATATAATTTTTGTCAAATGGTCTTGTTCACAGAATTTGATGGTTTATGCTAAATGATAGATGGGGCAAAGTACAAAAAGATGCATAGATAATAGCAAATTCTTTTAGGATGTGGGACACATTTGAGATTAAGTAGCTTTCCTATTTCTATAAAATCCCATAACTATTCCCTTCTTACCAGTTAATACTTCACAATATTGTGCAGATGCGGATGCCTCGACTAGGAGATAAGTTCTCTTCAATGCATGGGCAAAAAGGAGTTTTGGGTTTTTTAGAATCTCAAGAGAATTTCAACTTCACAATTCAAGGAATAGTCCCAGACATTGTGATTAATCCGCATGCATTTCCTTCCAGACAAACCCCTGCACAATTGCTTGAAGCAGCTTTTGGGAAAGGAATAGCTTGTGGTGGGTTCAAACAATATGCTACCCCCTTTTCCACCCCCTCTGTTGATGACATAAAAGATCAACTTCATAGGTAATACTAATACAACTGTCAAGATATTCTTCTAGTGCGTTATTCTGTTCTATAGAAATCCAGTTACTTGTTCTCTTTCGCATACAATATACATTTGTTGTTCTAAACTAAAGGAAGAATCCACATTAAATGTTTTAAATGTGGAAAGATATAGCGAACAATTTTAAAAATAAAGATATACCAGTCAAGTACTAGCACTGGTGTTCCTTAACTAACTGAGCACGGACCTATTTAGGAGAAAAAAAGAGAGAAAGAGGAGGAGGAGGGGGGGGGGGGGGGGGGGGGGGGGGGGGGGGGGGTTAAGAAATAGAGCGGCGAGAAGAGTCGACTTATATGAGCCTGTACGCCTTTCTTTTTCTTTTCATTTTATGCTTGTTTTAAGAAAAGCGAGTTTCTCTTTTTGTATAACAACGCCATAGTTATTTTTCCGTCATTTTGTTTACTTTCTAATTCTCTTTTCAACCAAACGTTGGAGTAGAATTTTCACAGTAAAGCATTTTCTATTTCTTTGCACTTTCAGGGGACCAAAACGCAGCCTAAAGGAACAATACACATGAAACTCGTCAAATATGGACGTGAAAATACTTTAAACTTAAACATGTACCAACCAAACTCTAGATTAGTATTTCATAAATATTTGTTTTGTGGTCATAGTCGTACAGTGTAAATACTTGTTTAAAATGATGTGTAGATTAACACTATTTTAGAGTTTGTTAATTTAGCAGTTCTCTGTCTGCTATGTGCAATATGAGACATGAGAGCTGTGCGCAACCCCGATCCTTGCACCCAAACTATTTAACAACTACCTTGGTGAAGGTCCTTTATAATTTAGTTACTGTTAATTTTGTGCCCAGTTGGGTGAAGGTTCTATTATGTAAAAATTGTGTTTTTACTGTTGATTTATTTTATTTTTCTGCCTGATTTAGTTTAATTGTCTTAAATTTGTTATGGTAATTAGGTAAGCACAGCTATCACATCACAGTATCTCATATCGTCTCTGACAAAGATAATCATAAAACAGACCACTCTTCTTTCATTTGGAAAGGAAGAGCTCACCCAGACTGAATTAACCAGTGCTCGAAAACCTTGGTTTAAAAAATATGGTAATTCAAGTCATATTAGAAATCTGTGCCCTGGAATTCATGTAATAAAAGAGGGTTAACCTGTTCCATTTATCAAATTACGAATCTAATTTTGATTTTTTTGAAGGATCTCTTTTGAAGCATCTATCTTAGTGTAGTTAAAATTGAAACCTATTTTCCTTATATGTACGAGCGTTTGTAACACATGAATAAGTTATAGACTGGTTTAGTTATCCTGTCTCAACCTTTGTTTCTGTCGCTTTCTATGATATATACAGTACAGGGTAGTCATAATTGTACAAACAGATATATGTATACCTAATAATTTTTTTAACGTGCATCTAATCAAAACCTATATTATCTATAGAAGTCGGTCTCTGGAACAGTCTAGTCCATTGATTTCTTTTTTTTATCGTCTGACAATGTTGCTTCTGTGTTCTCTCTATTTGTTATTTTGTTTGTTTAACATTATTTAGAGTAAGAAACAAATATGCACTTGGTTTATACTTATGAATAAGCATTGGCAGAGCTGGATTTTCTCGATCGGGAAGCGAGAGGGTGTACAACGGTCGAACAGGCAAGAAGGTCAAGTCCCTGATATTCATGGGGCCCACTTTTTACCAGCGCCTCACCCATATGGCCGAGGACAAGGTCAAGTTCCGAAACACTGGACCAATCCACCCTCTCACCCGCCAGCCTGTCGCTGATAGAAAGAGATTCGGTGGAATCAAATTCGGTGAGATGGAGAGAGATTGCCTCATCGCACACGGGGCGGCGGCCAACCTCCATGAGCGGCTCTTCACTCTCAGTGATTCGTCCCAAATGCATATCTGTCGTGGCTGTAAAAATATAGCGAATGTGATTCAGAGGCCGTCTGGTGGTCGTAAGGTCCGGGGCCCATACTGTCGGTTTTGTGAATCAGCTGAAGATGTTGTGAAGGTGAGTGTTCCCTACGGGGCAAAGCTGTTGGCTCAAGAACTGTTTAGCATGGGGATTTCGCTCAAGTTTGATACTGAGCTCTGTTGATCAGTTTCTAATTCTGGTTATTATGTAGGTTTAAAACATGTGATATTTTTTCGAACTTTTCTATGGGGCAATTACGATTAGTTGTGTAAAACTTATGCCACCCCTAATTTTCAGATTCTGCTGTGCATGATTTAGCTTATATGTACGAATGAATGTATGTATGTCAGATTCTGTTCTAGAAATCTGTCTTTGTTATTTAAAATTGGTCTATGTTTCTGGTATATTTGTTTTGGGTTCTGTGAATGTACTCGGCTTTTCACAGATGCAATGGCAGTCAAAGAAATGGCAAGATGAGTCTTGGCATCCTTTTTCCAGATTCTACAATTAGACTTTTACGCTATATTTAATTGTTTCCATGATTGGAATCCTGCTTGTCGGATTTTAAACAAGGCCTTGTTTGTGAATCTCAGTTTTTTTGTGTGCTATATTCAGGTTTCCACTTTGTGTTTCAAGTATTTGAGAAGACTGAATTCTGAAATAATTTAACATTTGTTTATTAAAACGTGACGTGGTAATAGTCCCTTAAAAAAAATTATGCTCTCCTCTGGGTTAGGACTTTTAGACGGCAAGCTCATGGAATTTGAGTTAGTTTTTGGTTGGTTAGAGTGAATAGGTATTAGGAACAAAATTTCATCCGAGGGATAGATTATGAACCAGATTTCGTGCTCCTAAGAAATCCTCATATTCTTTGACCACCAAAAGTATTATTCTAGAATCTATACATTCGTGGACTTACCGATGGAGTTTTACTTACGCAGCTGCGTTATGATCTATTCTTCTGGTCCGAATTATTGATGTATATGTATATACTAGCGATATTCCAAACATAGATCGGAGAGTATTGAAAGGCAAATTTGTCCTTGGCATAGTAGCATCTTCTCTTATTCGGTTCTTTTATCTGGATAACCTGGTATCATGACATTTCATGAAGTGTGCGGACTTGAAGATAAATCTTCATGTAAACTACAGAAAGATGCTTTGATTTTTTTTTTTAAAAACTACTGTAACTGGAAATAATACTTCCTCCATTCCATTTACCATTCTACTGTTCCTTTAACTTTGGACTTTTTTTAAAACTAATAAACATGTTTATGACATTATTTTCTAAGCCTAGTCTACCGACCAAACACAATCCAAGCCAAACCTATGAAGTCGGAAGCAAAAACTCTGGTTTACCGTTAATATGGAAACGTAGTATCTAATCCATTTTTTAATACGGTACTGATCTGTTCACATTTAAGTTTCAATTTTAACGTGTACACACACTACTAAGTGGTAATTTTTGAATTTCCATTTTGCTTAAAGATGTATAATGTTAATTATTGCAAGTCGTATGGAAAACATAGGCAACTTGAACAGTAATCCTCATTGCTTTTCTTTTAGGTTCTTTCAATGAACTGACGATCAACTTTGAATGTGTTCTGTGGCTAAATATATTAATTCTGTTTATTCAACTACGGTGTTTCAACATTCACTTTTACTATTATGTATGTATGAGCTACGTCAAAAATAAAACTATTTCTAACTAAAGCCTGCAAGTGTTTTTAGAAAAAAAAGATCTTGAGGAATTTAAACCTTGAACGTAATCAAAGTGCAGACAACACAATCATTAAACCTTGACGAATATGATTTCATAGATTCTTATTCATAGATTTAAAATTTTAACAAAAATATATCTAAAAAGTACATAGAGATTGAAGATTTATTTTCTAGAGGAAATTGCTACCAAAGTCATCACCTAAACGAATCAGCAGTATTTTATAATTGAAATCTACATCAAACAGTCTATTCATACATAATTCTACCAATTCACTTATAAAACTTGGCTTTGCTTTGCTGCTTTTAAGCAAATATGATACTCCATCTAATTTAAGATTCAGAAAAGAGGTCAAATTTATAAAGTTGCTAACCAAAAGAACTGCACCACATAATAAACACACAAGGAAAAGGAGAGAGGCAGAGCTTAAAAGCTGCAACCTCAACAAAACCCAAACTTATTGGTTTTATGTAGGACTGGGGAAAAAATCCTGACCCGATCCGGTGCGAGAAGAGTCCCGACTCAAAAACATCGGGTTTTGTTCCGACCCGACAAACTTCGGGATCGGGTGACAATTTTAATTTCGTCGGATGTCCCAACCCGACCCGATTTTTTAATTAATTTTATATTTTATAACATAATTTTTTTATTTCAATACTAAAATGTAACTTAATTTATATCAAATGCAATTGATTATAATCGAACTTTGTACCTTTAACATGTAATGTAAGCACTCTACCATATAAGGTACGATCCTTTTTATTTCATATATCAATTATAATTACATAAGTATAATATATATTTGTAGTTTTAAATATCTGAAACTATTAAAATAAAAAATATAATTAAATAAAAAAGTTATATTGTTATTTTAAAAAAGATAAATGATAATTATTTTTCGATTATAAAAATTATAATGTTAATGTATATCAATTATTATGATAATTGTTGTTTGTGTGAATAAAACTAAATATTAAAAGAATCTGATAAAAAACGTATCAATTTTTTTTTGCACTCTATTATTTGTATTTTCACACTATTTTTTCTACTATATGTTAATTTCTTTTTATATTTGTTAGGAGTGTTATTTTAACATGTTTAGACTTTTCAAATGAAAATTGCTAATAAAAAAATGACATTGTCGTAAAATAAAAAAAAATATATCGGGAGATTCGGGATAAACTCATCCCGACCCTACGGGATTCCGAAAAGTCGGGTTCCGAAAAAGCCGGGTCGGAATTTTTTTTTTCACTTGTAAAAGTAATCGGGTCAGAATACAGGTTGAATGTTTACAGACCCACCGGCTCTAGTTTTATGGTTAAGCTACTCATCCAACTCTAGCAAGTTAAAATTGCCCTTTATTTTTTCAAAAAATATATATTTAAACTGCCCATTACATGCTCTCAATCATTTCATTTTTATAGTAAATATTACATGATCAGCAAAAATGGAGAACAACTCTGTTGTATCAGTTTCTACATTTAGCAAAATCACTGTCCCCAAAAAGAAAAAAAGAACCCAATATTCACTTTATAACTTCTTTTTTTGTACAAAGTTGTTAATGATAAAGTAAAATAACAGAAAATAAAATACAAAAGATGTCTTTATAACCTGGAAAACAACATAAAATAAATCTTTGGTTCCTCTTTCTTAGTGGTAGAAAATTTCACAGCCAGTGCTTACAAATAACTACCAGGATCAACCAATTAACCTGACAACAAAAAAAGTAAAAATAGGGAAATTATTTAAAGATTCCTGTTTTTCTCCTTACACAGAAACCTGAGAACTGCTTCAATAACTGCAATTTTCAAGGATCAAGCTTATCCAATATTTTCAAGAGTAATTGAGATTTTATGTTTTGAGAAATACAATTACAGCATAGGAAAAGCTTGAGATGGCATATCTGGAACAACAAAATTTGAGTCTTTGGACACCAACTAAGCATCGACGTATTCGGTAAAAAGAATGTAAAAAAACAAAACAAAAAAACTTTAGGATATGTCATCCGCGTCACAAACAACCTAAAATAGCCACTTAAATTATAGTTCAAATCACCAATAATCTTTGCAAGAGCACAACCCATCTTTAAAATGGTGAAACCTCTTTGCATCTCGGATAACAAGTTCCCTGCCTACTAATTTCGATATAATTTTTAATGCACTGTGACAGTCCCCACAAACCCTAAGGTTCTTAATAATACGCATTTGAGCACGAGCTGGGCTACTCATTAAACCATAAGCAATTGCTAGTCTCTCACTGTGAGCAAGAAGGGCTTCCTCTTTACTTTCTTGGTCTATATCATGCAACACAAATCTCGTCTCTGCCACATACCCCGCTTCTTTCATCTGTTCCTTCATCCCCCTAAGCAGTGTATAGATCCTCTCTGTCTCGGGATGAGATTTATCCGCCGCCCTATATTCGTGGACCCTACTTCTAACTGCTAAAAGGTTTCCGGCTGCTAATTTTTTCTTTTCCTTTTCTTTTTCTAAATCAGAAGCTTTCACTGGTATAAGACCCGCCTTAGATTGATCATGTAAGCGTGCAGGGTCCATAAGTTCAACAAGCTCAGCACAACGGTCCCCGAGCTCGTGCCCGTAAACTCTACATAGATACATCAAAGTTTCCCAAATTTCAACATCCGGTTCTACGGGCATTTTTTCGATGAATTCTAATGCTTCGTCCAAGTACCCTGCGGTTCCCATCATATTGACTATACTTACGTAATGCTCCATAGTTGGAACGATACTATAGTCTTTGGTCATCGATTGGAAATGAAACATCCCTTCAATGACATCACCCACCAAACCACAAGCATTGAAAACGGCGATGAACATAAGCCCATCGGGTTTTAGCCCTGATTGTTTAAAATCATCGAACATATCGATAGCAAGCTCTCCTTTGTCATGTTTCACAAACCATGTTATCATGGTGTCCCAAGAGGTCAAATTCCGTTTCGGCATTTGATTAAATACGGCAACCGCATCATCTATACTCCCACATTTTCCATACATCTCTAAGATTTTGTTATATGTGCTGACTTCTAAGCTGGGGCCTAAAGAAGTCATGAGGTGCTTGTGAATGATTTTAGCTTCTTTCTTAGCTTCGGCCTGACCGCATGCGTTCATCAACATCAAATATCGGGATAAATCAATTGGGATTTGATTTTCGGATAATAGCTCCATTACCTTAGCAACTTCCTCCATTTTTCCCTCTTTGCACACACCATCCAACTCCTCAATAGTTCCCTTATAACATTCTGCTTCAATTTCGGAATCATTAGGCAACGAAGGACCCCCACTTCCATTTTGAGACTGATTTAAATTATTTAAATAATTACCAGTATTAGCATTTTGATTCCAACTAGGGCTTTGACCACCACCATCAATTTTGTGCACGTTATATTCATTTCTAATTCCAACATAAGGGGAACCCATGCCTTGTTGATTGGTTGTGGCATTATTGTTTACATAGTTATCAGGCCTTTGTTTCATTACATCCACGTATCTATTGTCATTACCAGCGGAACCTTGATTTTGCCAATAGTTCTCGTTGTTGTTCGCATTATGGTTGCTGAAGGAACAGCTATTAGGGTTTTGCCAAATATTTTTTCCATCCGATTGTATTTCTTTCCCCGTATAGTTTTGTTGAAACTCCCCATGATGGTACCCACCGAAACTATTCACATTTTGACCATTTCGGTTCCCTTCAAATCCATTTCCATTGTGTTCTAGACCCATGTTTGCAACTTTCCTATCTGTATAGTTTTCAAATGGAACGTTAGGGCTGTGGCTGAAGCCTTTCTCTAAGGTGTCTCCCTTGTAAAATGTGTTCGGGTTTTGATTAATCTCCCCTTTATTTCCTCTATATTGTAACTGCTGGCTATACCCATCATCAACTTTATAGTGCAGATCTCCATGGTTGGGGATATGATTGTAATACCCATTAGCATTTTGCTGATAATCTATACGATTTTCGCCATTAAAATCAGGGCTTTGAAGATCCAATCTTTCAGTGGCAATATTGATATTGCGGACTAAACTGAGGCCTTTTCCAGGGACCAAAGAAGCCGATGAACTGTGTACCTTAGATAGAGCTGCGATGGAGTTGATGGTGAGAACTGTAACTTTCTTTGTGGACATTGGTTTACCCTTCAGTAGAGGTAATGAAGATGACAGTGCTGAAAGGCAGCACCACACTATATCAATTACCTTGGTAAGGTAACATAAGTACCCAAACATTGAAAACCATGCTTTGTTTTCAAGTCTGATAATAGAAACAACATTTTAAATTTCCGACTAAATTTGTGGTAACAACTAATAAAATACTGAATATGTTCACAAGCTTAGGTATTATTGGCATGTAACCCAGACAAAAACTAAGTATGAAAATTGAATAAGGTCAAACAAAGTGAAACAAGAAAACACTTTAGCAATTAAAACATTAAGCTCAGGATCATTATAAACCAAATCGTTTCAATTTCCATTTCCTTTTACTAATATTTTTCCATCTCCTTTTAACCTTCCTCATGTCTGTCTAGATTAAACTTACAAACATACTAACCACATAACATTGTACCTTAACATAAAAAAATCCTAAAAAAACAATCATATTAGACAAAATGAAAATTTGAGGGATGAAGGATCAAATGTTGCTAGGGTTGAGCAAATAGCACATCATATACGAAGCTAAAAAGTTACAGACCGAATCAGTAAAAAAAAAACTTAAAACCTTTCCACTGTCTTCTAAGCACAAAGATAAAAAAATTTGAGCTTTAAAGCTGAAATCAATTCTATATCAACCAACTTTTTTAAATAAATTACAAGAACCACTGAAGTGTTCAATAAAATAAACACATTTCCCCAATTTATATAGCAAATCAAATCAAACCATACCCTTCATTTAAAGTAGATTTAAGTTAACATTTACATAACAAAGGGTCAATATGAATGACATTGGGACATAAAAGTAAAACAAAAATAAAAGGGTTTAGGTAAAAATGATGAATTGAAGGCCTAATAAGAAATAAGCCGACTTAATTAAGGATGAAAATAAAAGCTGGGTTCTTTCCAATTGCGATAACAGCTAAACTAAATAAATCACCAATCTTTTAGCTAATGAGCCAAATACATAGAAACTTAAATGCAATAAACCTCTGATTAAAAAAATCTCTATTTGACAGATTTTTTTATCCAAATAAATATTAACAAAAATAAACTAAATAAAGCACCAATATTTTAACTAGTGAGCCAAACAAATAGAAACTTAAATGCAAAAAAACTCTAATTAAAAAAAGCTTCCTTTGACTGATTTTCTTATCCAAATAAATAAACTAAAAAAAACACTAATCTTATAGCTAGTGAGCCAAACGCATATAAACTTAAATGCAAAAAAAAAAAAAACTCTAATTAAACAAAAGCTCCATTTGACTAATTTTTTGTCCAAATAAAAATTAGAACCATAAAAAAATGTACCTTTAAAAATAAAAGCTGGGTTCTTTCCAAGTGCAACAACAACAAACTAAATAAAGCACCAATCTTTTAGCTAGTGAGTCAAATACATAGAAAATTAGAAACTTAAATACAAAAAAAAAAAACTCTAATTAAAAAAAAAAATGCAATCAACAAGGCCAAAAAGAATGAATTTTGTGTCCAAATAAAAATTAGAAGCATAAAAAATGTACCTTTAAATATAATTGTGGGGAAGTAACTGAACTGTAATCCGGTTATATATATATATAGAAATAATATATAGATATATATAGAGAGAGAGACGAGTGAGTGCGTAGAGGTAGAGAGAGAGAGAGAGAGAAGGAGAGGAGCTAAACCCTTTTTTTTCCACTTTTTTATTTTTAATTTTATTCTTTTTTTTTTAACGTGGTGATTGTGTGTCATATTTGATGGATTTGAGAGTATAACTAAATTGTCAAAATAAAAATTTTAATTTTTTTATATAGTTTAAATATTAAAATATATTTTAGAATTTTTTTAAAAAAATTATTTCGGTAATTTAGTTATATGTTCAAAACCGGTTAAAATTGTGCGTGATTTTATATATGACATATAAATTGATATAGAGTGAATAGTGCCTTCAATGGCGGAGCCCGTAGATGAGGCAGTGGATTTAAAAAAATTAGTATAAGGTTAAATAGTTATTTTTATAAAAATAAAATAAAATTACACTGTAAAAAATTGTATTTTGAAAATATAAGCGAGCTATAGCCCTTGTTAGACCCACCCAACTGCTCCCCTTAGTCCCCATATTCTGAAATCAAATAAGGGCCATAAACCATAATTAGGTACCCTAATAGTAATAGTCCAAAGTATTTAAAATAGGAAAAAAAAAAAACTGTTTAGTATCTTCTACTATTATATTTTATCAATTAATATCCAACGGTTAAATTTTATTAATATGGACTCCGACCTATTATTTTTAATCCAATTAAAGGTCCGTGACCTAAATCAACGAAATTATACTCAATATATATCATATTTGAATATCTATTTTTAATGGATGTTGACACAACTTCTCTCACCATGTGACATATGAGAGAACGTGATTACAATTTTGTACTTTTATTAAACATTTGGTACTTAATTGTTAGGTAGGACCCACATTGATAACATTTAAAAGTTAAATACTAAACTGGTAAAAGTCAATAGTACATGATATTAAAAAGTTATTTCCGTTTAAAATATGATATATTTAAGGACGGTCCCGGAATTGTTATTGTTGAACTTAGAGTTCAATAATGATTTTGATTATAACCTTGATTATGTTTTAATGATTTTACTATTTCTCTATTTCATTGATATAATGCTTGTCTTTTCCAAAGAAGAGAAAATGTACATTTCAGGTCTTTAAATGATAGAGCATTCGATAACGAAGCCATAGGTTCAAGCGGAACCAAAATCGGAGCTAAAACGAAGAAGTTACAAGCTTTCGGAGAAGACCGAAAAACTGCCAGAATTACAGACGACCGATCGACTGGACAAAAACGACCGATCGTTTTTGGTCCAAAATATTCCAGTGAGCAGGTCGAAAATCGACCGGTCGAAACTCAGAAACGACCGATCGTTTTCTGAAAACGACCGATCGACTGTAGAGAACGACCGATCGTTTTCTGCAGTTTTTGAAAACAGCTTTTCAGCAATTTCTGGAAAATAGCCATAACCACTTCCAACGGTCATAACCCAGAAAAACAGACTTTGCTGTTATATATACCACCTCAAATCTCTCTCCAAACTGACCAATCAACACACTAATTATCATCCTTCAATCCCTATATACAAAACCCTAAATATCACAATTTTGGTGTATATACTCAAAAGAGGGAAAATTGTAGATAAAGAGATACAACCTCCAACAAAGATCAAACATCATCGAAACCACATATTAGCTTATTTTAGAAGCAATCGATTGTGGGTGTTGTTTCAATTTTCGATAAAATTGTAACGAGTATTTTATAAACTCATTTTTGTGAGCGAGTGATCGGGTAGAGGCTTTGTAAGCAAGTGAAGCTTAAAAGCTCTAGGTCTTTTCATTTCGGGACACTCATAAAGTGAGGGGGAGCTTAATCGGTTGATTAGCTCGATAGGATTGTAATATTCGTAAGAAGATTTTTTAGTGAAATACTCGGTAGTACCGAGGAGAGGACGTAGGCCGTTTGCCGAACCTCTATAAATCTTGGTGTCATCTTCTTTCCCTAAACTTTTACTTTCCGCAACTTTATTATTGCTTATATTCTTGCTTGCGTTTATGATTTCTAGCATTTCATTAAGTTTATTAAACGCTTAAGTTTAGAATTTGCATAAGTTGGGTGGTTAGTTGCATAGAATTTTAATTAGGCGAAAATCGCCATACACCTTATTCACCCCCCTCTAAGGTTAGCACACGGACCAACAGTTACAATGCAAAAAATATATTACTAATGAACATTAAAATATAAAAAATATCATTTTTACTCTCCTCACCTTAAATCATATTAATTTTACTCTAACCTACCTCACTTTACCATAACAGCATACCGCACCCAAACCGGGCCTCGGATTGGTTCGTTCGAGCTTCGTTGAATCTTCAGTAACTTAAGTGGAGCTACGTCAACAAAGTTAAAGAACTGAGTATGAAGTTCACAATGAGGAAGTATGCACTTTTATAATGGGCATACTTTCACATAACGCTAAATTTTTATTTTATTTTTCTAGGTTGGATAGATTAAAAAAAATTGTTTCTCCCATTCATATAAAACCTTTAAAAACCAAAATAAACATTATTGGTTTTTATGGATGTTATTTGATTTTGGGATGTGATGCCCGGTTCTCGGACTATTCGCATTCATTGTGAACCGACTCTATAGTTTCACAAATGATTATGTATTTCGATGAACCTATGTGACCTCATCCTCCACCCATTGGGGTTGGGGTAGCCACGGTCACCTCATGCGATTTTCAAAAAAATAATTATTTATTTATATACATGTAATTTATATTTTTATGAGATATAATGTGAGATGTGCTAGTATAGTGATAACATATAAACTTTACTAGTTAAAGGTTTAGAGTTCGATTCACTAGCTGTTTTTTTAATTTCTAGTTTTATTTTATATTTTATTCGACATATTTTTACATCACGACCTCTGAAGACTTTCATCCTGATTCCACCCCTACTAGCTCCACCATTGACGACTGACAACTATAAAGGGTATGCACCTTCACGAATGGTTATGCACTTTGCATAAGATATTTCGGAAACAATTTTGAGATAGTGAGAGAATTAATAATTTTGGAAAGAAATTTAAATTGGAATTGTTGGGAAAACCTGTGGTAGATTGTGATATGTTTGAGATAGTGAGAGAATGTACAAATTTGGAAAGAAATTCATTAGATGATATACTTCTTATATTAAGTTTTAATGGCGTTTTGAGTTAATTACCAATTAGTCATACTTTTATACTTATGCACATATTCAAATTTACTTTCCTTAATAAGTCACGGTTTTTTAAAATTAAATCAATTTACAAAAACACCCTTTCTCAAACTAAACTCATCATTTCTCTATAAAAAAAAATCAATTTTTTTTTTGAAAAATGCATACAACTAAAAAAACGACTTGACAAAAAAGAAAGCAGCTCTTTCATCAAAAAGATGCTTTTTTATCACAATGGTTTTTTCAAAAAAAATAAACGACTTGTCACTTTAGCATCGCCGCAAAAATTGGGAGTATCACATATCATTTAGAGGATCCCGAGGGATCGAGAATTAAACCGGTATTTCATGTGCCGTTACTTCGAAAATTGTTGGTTGTTGGTTGAGGGGCAATCAATTGCCCCAACATTACCGCCATACTCGGTCATGAGGTTCCAGAGCTTTATGCAGAGGAGGTGCCCGATTATCGGTAGTTATCTAGTATATGAGGGATTGTGCGTGAGGCGTTGGTTTTGTGGAGAGGGCTATTGGTTTAGGATGTGACGTGAGAGCCAGTCAAGCTACTTCGGTGTTAGTATCTAAACTTAAACCTCGAGTTCAATGTATCTTAATTTTAAAGGAGGTGACGTAGGACGGAAGCGTAAAATAGAATTAAAAGATCTTGTTCGTAACACACGAACGGGTGTGTTGCTCGATTACGTTCGAACGGGCGTGTTTTGCTGGAATCCACCAACGAAAATCTGGAATCCACCAGGAAATAAACTAAAGTAAAGTACTTTATTGATTGGAAAATAATTGATAACTTCATATCTCAACCACAGAGGTATATATAGAGTTGCTAACATCAATCCTAATCTGACTATAACTAATCTAAAAGAATCCTAATCTAACTAGGTAATAACTAAATATTATGATTGTCTAGCAATCCTAATTAAATTAGGAATAGTAATAACTAAATATTCTAAATAAAATATAAAAGTAAATACTACTAAATAATATTCTTTAAAACGAAACTCCATTGCTTTTCTTGAACTTAATACTGCTTGTATTCATCCGTTCCTCATCATTCCCATCCACTTAAAAACAAATCGTCCCGATTTGTACATTGTAAACGAAATTTTTTTATCGAACCAATTGTCATCTTTTGTCGGCGCATTATTTTACCCCTGTCCCATGGATCTCCAATTAATGTATCACAATCGGTATCCAAATACTCATGAATAAAATCTATCAAATGTTGAATATCAAGTATGAAAGGTAGCTGATTCGAATCGAGCGTGACACCTCGAAACCCTTTTAATAATTCTTTCATTAACTCCCTTATTTCGATCACTTCACATTCCGTGTTAATTCCCAAAGTTAAAACTCCATTAAAATCATTGATATTAAAAAAAAAATAGTTGACAACATTAGAGATAGCCAATAAACTTTTCCCTTCCTCTTTAGAAACATTTGATATACTTCCTGTTGGAACTAGCATAAATTTTTCTCGTTGCCACTCAATATAATATGTATCATCTTTTCCTTTATAGACAGAACCAACGTCAAATTTCCATGGTCTACCCATTAATACATTACATGCATCAATCTCATCAATTCTTAATTTCTTGAATTCAATATTGTCGCTTTTCGACTTAAATCTTTCTTGAGCAACAATATTAACGGTTTGTTCCAAATTTGAAACATTTTCGAGAAAAAGTTCATTTGTTTCTTTTAGAGAGATTATTGTAGAATCCAAATGAGCAATATCAAGTATTTGTGAATCTTGCATTGTATTATAATCTTCTAAAATTGTGTCGTTTTTAGTTTCGAGATCATCGGTTAAAACATGTTTAGTCAACTCCAAATCAGCATTAGCAAAACATGGTTTTGAATAGAGGGAAAAAATCTGATCATGATAAAAAAATTCTTCCTTTTGAAGAGACTCTGGTACTTTAATCCGAATTCCTTTTCCTTGCCATTCAAATGTATATGTGTGGTGTTTGTCATCATAAACAGCTCCTACTTCATCTTGCCATGATTTTCCCAATAAAATATGACAGACTTGCATATCAATAACTTCACAACTGATTAAAGAATTATATATTTTCCCCATGGCTAAAGGAACCAAACAAATATGAGTTACCTGAACCGGGAGTCCATCTTGATCCCACCCGATTTGATAAGGTGTGGGGTGTGGCTTCATGTTCAAGTTCAAGTAGTTCACAACCTTTAACGATACTAAATTTGATAAAGAGTTGTTGTCTATTACCATCTTGCAAACAACTCCTCCTAATCGGCACTGAGCTTGAAACATTTTTTTTCGATAAGTGAGTTTTTCGTTATAGATAGAGCTTTCCATAATTTGCGTTTTGTAGTTGATAGATCGTAGGCTTGCTCTGATACCACCTGACGTAGGACGGAAGCGTAAAATAGAATTAAAAGATCTTGTTCGTAACACACGAACGGGTGTGTTGCTCGATTACGTTCGAACGGGCGTGTTTTGCTGGAATCCACCAACGAAAATCTGGAATCCACCAGGAAATAAACTAAAGTAAAGTACTTTATTGATTGGAAAATAATTGATAACTTCATATCTCAACCACAGAGGTATATATAGAGTTGCTAACATCAATCCTAATCTGACTATAACTAATCTAAAAGAATCCTAATCTAACTAGGTAATAACTAAATATTATGATTGTCTAGCAATCCTAATTAAATTAGGAATAGTAATAACTAAATATTCTAAATAAAATATAAAAGTAAATACTACTAAATAATATTCTTTAAAACGAAACTCCATTGCTTTTCTTGAACTTAATACTGCTTGTATTCATCCGTTAACTCCATTGCTTTTCTTGAACTTAATACTGCTTGTATTCATCCGTTCCTCATCAGGAGGGGAGAGTGACGAATACCGGTTCCACCACATTGCCCGGGCTCTCGACAATCCACCAGCTTGGAGGACTTTTATCACTTGATGTCCTATTTTATTTATTTCTATTTAGTATATGAGAGGGATTAGCAAGTGTTTTTTTCCCTATGTTAAAGAGTATTTCTTTATCTGGTTTTCGACTAAACTTGTTATTTATTTTGTTTTAATGATTAGAGAAATCATTTATTTACCAAAGATAAAGATTACAATTTCTCTCTGGTCCTTTTTATTATACCATCCATCCGCAAGAAACACTATTTTTCTCGAAAATATCTAATGAAAAACGAAAGAAAACTACATCTGGCAATATTACCTCAAGATATTTCCTTTCACACCAAAAAATTTAACTTATATTGAAAGTAAAAAAGTCTTGTTTTTACGCAAAGTGTTACTTACCTAAGACAAATGATTTTGTTTTCTCGTGAAACAACGTAATTAATATGATAAATTAACACTTATGTTAAAAAAGAATAAATATCGTCATATGTAAAGACATAAACTCATGGCTCATGCTATGTGAGTAAATTGTAGCACAAACTTTAAGAAGTTCAAAGTAAGCAACTTTTACATGAAAAAGCATTTTAAGTCTGATTTAACCAATTTACAAACAAACTTGTAATTTGTTTTTGTATCGTGTTTCAGAAACTTCAAAGAAGTGATATGTATCAGTATCGCAAATTCGCAATTAATGGATACGTACAAATGGATTATCATAGTTAATACCGTCAAAATGCTTTGTTATATAAAATATCAGTCCATCGCCATTATACAGCGAGAAGACCTAAGAATAAGCATAATAGTTTTCAGGAAAATAAGAAAAAAGGCAAATAAAAACTTTCCACTTGGGACAGAAATTAGTTCCCAAGATGGAGACCTTGATTTAAAATACTCTGATTACTTTTATTTCTTGTTTTGTGGAATGATGCTTTATAGAAAAGGATTATTGAATCTTAAGAACAAACAAGAAACCTTAACTAGAATCTGTGAACATCGATTCCTTCACAATAATTTAACTTTCCTACAGAACAACTCTAGTGTTTTAACTATATATAAAGTATAAACCATGTTCAAGATAATTGTGAGCACGCCATTAATTTCAAAAGAAAAAAGAAATGAACATCACCCTCCCCTCAAACCTCGTTATAAATGACGCGAGCCCAGAATGGATGAACAAAGGAGACAACACATGGCAACTCGTGGCTGCAACACTCGTCGGCCTACAAAGCGTCCCGGGGATGATACTACTGTATGGTGGAGGTGTAAAGAAAAAATGGGCTATTAACTCGGCCTTTATGGCTCTATACGCCTTTGCTTGCGTGCTAGTTTGTTGGGTTGGGTGGGGTTATAAGTTGTCATTTGGTGAGATCTTAATCCCTTTTTGGGGCAAGGCAGCTGTTTCTTTGGACCAAGGTTTTCTTCTAGAACAAACATATGGCGGTTACATGTTCCCAAACGCGACAATGATGTTTTTCCAGTTCGTTTTCGCGGCTATAACACTGATTTTAATTGCGGGGGCGCTTTTGGGTCGGATGAACTTCTATGCTTGGATGCTTTTCGTGCCTTTGTGGCTGACTTTTTCGTACACCATTTCGGCGTTTGCCATTTGGTGCCCAAGTGGTTTTCTTTTTAAGCTTGGGTTGATTGATTTTTCGGGTGGATATGTCATCCATTTGTCCTCTGGAGTCGCTGGCTTTACAGCCGCTTATTGGGTAAAAAAAACTACCCTCCATCTTTATTCTTTTAAAAGTTCTTGAGTTTCCCGTTGTGGTACTAAAATTAAATAACTAATACTATTTTTCTTTGAAAGCAATATTCTTACAAAACATGTTTGATGAAAATATCAGTTATGCTACTTGGCTGCATATTACTTTCAAATGCACAAGAATTTCTTTTTCTACTGGGGCGCTCTCAATTTTCCTCGTATTCTAGCTACATATACGATAAACTAGCTTCGAAGAGCAAACAATTAAATGATTCAGACAGTCCACTTCATTTTCACTTCTTTAACTTAATTTTGGAAGTTACTGGTCGAATATGACAATTTTTCTTTAAGTACTACTAATGAAATCCTTGCTATGCTACTGATTCCCTCTTTATCAAATATTTCTTCCATTTCAGGTTGGTCCGCGCCTAAGAAAAGATAGGGAAAGGTTTCCTCCGAACAATATCCTGTTGATGTTAGCAGGGGCGGGGTTGCTGTGGATGGGATGGACAGGGTTCAACGGTGGAGGCCCGTTCGTAGTGAGCGTGGATGCCTCTTTGGCAGTTCTAAACACACATGTTTGCACCGCCACTAGCCTTCTTACATGGGTACTTCTTGACATCTTCTTCTTCCGTAAAGCCTCCGTCATCGGTGCGGTTCAAGGAATGATCACCGGCTTGGTTTGCATTACTCCTGGAGCTGGTAATTCATCAACTTCTAATTTTCTTTGTAATTCACAAGTTTGTTTTATTGCTGAAAAACGCTGCGGATTTATTGCATCGCTACTGATCTGTGGTCGACTTCTCCTCCTTGTTTTCCTTGGTATTATACATTTCCGGTACCACGATTGAATATTTATTTACCAACTGCTTTTGCATCTCTATAGTCTATAATTATTTCATATTTTAAAGATAGTCTATCAATCTTATGTTGAATATGTTACTGATAACCTCCGTCATATGAACCATTACTCACCAACTTCATAGTTGGAAGATAAATTAGCCAAAAATCTTTTTTATGCAGTTGCCAGTAAGATTTTCTGTCAAAAACTGATTGTGTTCTTCTAGTCTTCCAGAAGTCCTTTCTCGTTAGTTACACCAAACTACTCCAATGTTAAATGTAATATCGAATGGCCTATAAATTACAGTTTAAAATGAGAACAATTAATACTAAGTCTAAGTGATGTTTCTGAACTTATTCTTAATTAGGGGTTGTACAAGGATGGGCAGCTATAGTGATGGGAATCTGCTCAGGATCAATTCCATGGTTCACCATGATGGTTGTCCACAAAAAGTCCGAACTTCTCCAAAAAGTTGATGATACAATGGCCGTCCTGCACACTCATGCTATCGCTGGTAGCCTTGGCGGTTTACTCACAGGGTGCTTCGCCCACCCGAAACTTTGCAGTCTATTTTACGGCACCTACTCAAAATACGTTGGCTTGTTTTACGGATTCAATATGGGCCAAGTCCACACAGGGTTCAGACAGATAGGGATACAGATAATTGGGGTCGTGTTTGTGGTTGTGGTTAATGTTATAAGTACGAGTTTGATATGTCTTCTGGTACAACTCGTTGTGCCTCTGAGGATGTCTGAGGAAGATATGGAGATTGGTGACGAGGCAGCACACGGTGAGGAGGCTTACGCAATTTGGGGCCAAGGAGAGAGGATGGACAACACTAAGTACCCCACATACGACGATATTGAAGGGCTTGGTGAAGGCAAAAGAGATGCGCAAGTTGAGATGACATGAATGTAACTAGTGTGTGAACCTCTTTAGTTTCCCTAAGAGTCCTATGTATTTTCCTATCAAAAGTTTTGTTTATATTGTAGTTTGTTCAAGATAATAAAACTAAGGGAACATATTTCAGTATCGAACACTCCGACATTAATACTCGAGAGAGACTGCTTCCAAAAATGGGCTTCTTTAAAAGTAATGACCTCCTTGATCGTGGAAGAAAGTTACTTCCTTTCAAGGATATCTAATGTGAATCACTAGTTGGGATGGTGCGATTTACGCCCAAGAGGGACCAAATTTTCTTTGTTTAAGTATAAATGTACTTCTGGAATATAAGTATGACAACCTAAACAAAGTCGCATTGAAGATTTACTTTTTTTCTTTTCTTCCTTCGACTGTCCTAATGACAACCCGATGAAATTTAGGCTATCTTCCTTTTAGGATACACTCATACACACACTGACACACGCACACTTGTTTAGCCATGGTGTCAAAATTAAGGTTAAAGAGGTGTTGCAGCTACTTGATGAACTGCCAAACATTAGGTACAAAAAGTGGTATGAAAACCACTTACAAAGAGGGGAAGAAAGCAGCTGAGAAAGAATAAAACCAGGCTGAAGATAGCAAATGAAAAGAAATATGAGAAGTTTAAAGACAAGCTCAAATGTTGCAGCAAATATCCAGCAACAAATTTTTTGCAGTTTCACTCAAGGAGGGTTCATATCACCCTGTTAATTTGTAATCCAAGGCTTTTTGTTATTTTTATGCCTTTAGTTTTACTTTTGTATGACTTACAATTTTTGGTAAGGGTTGTTATCTTGTCAAGAAGCTAAAATGCTTCTTGTCGGAATCAACTTTTTAAGGCCTATTCCAACTTGTGGAATAGATCAATGTTATGTTCTGGTGCGTTGTCGCGGCATTGCTTGATCTTGTGCGTTGATTAAATTAATGGATCATGACTCATTTTATTTAATAAGAGCGGACAAGCTAATAGATACATGAATTTCCAAAATTAGCTTTGTTTGAGTTTTCCTCTTCCTCTTAATTATGTAAAACATCATTCAGCTTAAGAATTCAACTATTCGTACTTGACAATTTAATAAAATTTTCCAAACGATCCAATTAAACAGACCGAACAACATAACCAAAACTAAATTAAACCACACCACTGCTATGGAAGAGAACCGGCACAAGGGTCCAATTTTGATGGGTAAATAGTGTTCATATCACCTGCTAAACATAATAATTGTTCAATTTTTTAGGGGAAAAAATGGGTGAAAGTGCAATTGGAACTCAAATGCAATCTCAGAATCTAGTTGAGAATTTTCTCAATAGTTAAGAAAATTAGAAGAAAAAGAACATAATCTGTAACTAATCGATTCAAATAAATAAATCAAAGATTTGGGAAGCAATGTATAAAAAAACCCAATATTTGAGAAACTGAAAAAGTCCTAATCTTTGGTTCATGTCTGGAGAGCAATTTGAAATAAATTTAAGAAATCCCAGATTTGTACACTAGTTCGTTAATAATTTGAGTTGGGAGTGAGCAGGGGCGGACACCCGGCGATTTTCATTTGTTTTCTTATGTGTAATTTAATTTTTTTTAATATATATGTATCGATGTTCCACCTAATTAACAAAAGAGCTGTTGGTGTACTTTTAAAATTATATTTAAGTTAGTGGAAGGTTATGACCGAATTTGGTAAATGATTACTAAAAAAATTATTTTATTCCCCATTACCCTTTGTGTTTAACTACATATTTATTTCATGTTATGTTAAACATTAAAAAAAATCTTTATTTTTGTATTAGACCGTATTTATTTTATTTTCTATTTGACGTATTTTTTATATCGCCCACCAAAAAAAATCATGTTGCTTCCGTTCTGAGAGTGAGAGAAAAAGAAGGCATCAGACGGAGGTAGTGATTCAATACAATGATGCATTTAGAATTTAATTCAATTTAAGTCTTTGAAAACGAGTGGATGGTTGAGATAGCTATTGCTGCAACAATTGCCGCAAATAAATTGTTATCCCCGGCTTTCGTATCGATCTGCGAATTTATACCGTAAATAAAAAAAGAAAATGGGTAAAATTCAAATAACCCCTTAAACTATTGATCATTTGCAAATAACCACCATAAACTATTAACTCTTGCAATTTACCCTCATAAACTATCAAACTTTTGTAAATAACCCCGATACCATCTTTTAAATGATATAAATTTATACTCGATGATCTGTTTTGGTTGATTTTTCATTTATTATAGTAAGTTATTTGATATTTATACATGTCAAGTAATTTTTCACAAGAAGACACAAGCAATAGTTTTTTTTCACTAAAATAATTTTTTTTTACTAATTGGAATACCACCCTTATATGGTACACTTTTATAAATAGTTATGTACTGATTCGAATACCACCCTTATACCCATGGGTTTGTATATCCTTCAATATTGGGTATTTAAAGTCCTAGTGTCATTTCTAATACAAAGCTTAATAGGTTTACCAAACAAGTATTAGTGGGCTCATAGCTATTTAGTATCCAATCCTACTCTCGTTATCCTATTAACAAATTAACATGACCTAATGGTACGAGGAAAGTTCATGAAAAAAAAGTATGTAATGAATATATATAGTAGTTTTTGGGGTTGAGATTACCTCTGTGATATTCGATATCTCAGCTCCATTGATAAACATTTGTATTTATAGCCTAGCATTTTAGAGTTAATCTTTCTTCTGATTTGCATAAATTATGTGCAGAAAAATATCACTCAAGATATCTGATATATCGGAATTCGGAAGGGATCATATCATAAAGATCTTATTATACTAATCCATATATACATTTGCATATATGACCTTATATATTAGCCAGACGACTCCCCTGCCCCTCGGGACAAGAGGCAATGCTTCCCGTGAAGGGGAACTTAGCGAGGGGCGAGACCCCCTCGGTCTTGTTTGACTTGGTTGCTTCTAGTTTGACTTGATCTTCTTTTCGCAATCTCATGACAAAATCACAAAGTCAGCGAATATAGAACTGATTCTTAGCTCAGGTTAAAGAAAAATCTTTTATACTTTCCTCTTCCCCGGACGACGACGCCATTTATATTTTACCCTTTTCATGTTCATGGTGTCCCTTAAAGGAACACGTCGAGGCTGACTCTGCGTCTTTTCCTATGTTGGGAGGTCATTTGTGAGATTGTGTTTGCTTGTTTAGATAGGACATACATGATTTTGTTATTTGTTGTTCTTTTTCCCCCTCTATTGAGATTTTTGTCTTGATAATAATTACACATTTCTTTCAGAGCATATCTCGTATCTTCCCCGCCCTCAGAGGCGGGGCAGAAGCATAGTGGCTCCCTTCGCGGCAGGAACGTTCCTTGCTAATTAATGACTATATTAAAATACTAATGCTAAGTGGCTAATAAGTTCCTGACCCTAAAATTTAACCTGCATCAATAACGTTTCACATTTTGTTTCTTTTCATTCTTTTATCCTTTTTCTCTTTAATTACTACTAGCATTTACATTAATTTTACCCTAATTCTCATAGAGGAACAATACAGTTTCTATTTAAAACATATCCTAAAAGTGAAGTTAATTTCAATAACACATAGCATTGGAACCATCTTAAAAGTCTCATCATTGTTCCGTGCAAAATAACTTCCTTTGTTCCTTGCTAGTAATCTAACATTCAAAATACTCCAAAAGCTCTCCTGATAGTTAATTACAATGAACTTAGAATCCCAAATCCCTTGTTATTGACGACATTTTCTTTGTCTTTCTGACTATTTAAACATCGTCAAGAGTTGGAAAAGAAAATGTGGTGAGACAATGACCAAAATACCATTTCGTGATGTGATTCTCTTGTGCCTCTTCGAGGTCATGAACGAATCCATCGAAGTCCAAAAGAGAGCACTTGAAACACTATGTTCTGTGACCAAAGTTAGCCCCCCAAATAGAAACTTGTTGGCGCAAACAGATGGCGCAATAAACACATTTCTCACCTTGTCCAAGTCATCTTCGGATTCCTTACAAGCGCTCTCTCTCTCCATTCTCTTTAATCTCTCTCTCAATCCTAACTTGAAGCAGTCTCTTGCCAGCATGGAGACGATAACGCATCTAAATTCCGTGATCCTCTCACCATCCTCCCCCGAATGCAGCAAACTGGTAGCTTCTCTTGTCTGCAGCATGGCCATGCTTGATAAAAATAAGGCAAGGTTCGGAGTGGCAGGTATTCTTATCATTTTTGTTATCGTTATATTTCTTTGCAATATTATTAGATTTCATTAGGGTTTTGTCTGCTTTGGTTTTTATCAATTAAAGCGACAACTTACCTAAAATGTTTCTTGTAAGAGCTATGTTAAAAGGCAAAAGTGAAGGCTTTATCGGCATAAAAGTAATTTTTCCGATTTTTTTTCAAGTTTTAATATGGTCTTTTATCCAGTTTTTTAGCTTCAAGGCATGCTCTTTTTAGAACAGTATTTTTTATATGATACTCATATCCGTGCAACATACGTAATTGTACTCTTTTATCATCTGCATAGCTGCATGTATTACAAGATAGAGACCTATATTCTGCATATACGATATATTACAAAAGATATACTATATATGTTTTTCTCTAGGTTTTCTTTGAAAGGGCAAAACATAACTCCTTACTTCTTTCTATTAGGCAACCCACCAATTTATTATTTTTGGGCCGGCTCTGAAAGAACCACGCCCCAACCCAGGCTGACATTGGCGATGACTGAAGTTTTAGGGGCCGGTTTGGTGTTAGTTTAGAGTATTGGTACACTAGCATTTTCAAATTGTTATTTACTTCCTAGTAAAACTCTTGCTAAAATTAAAACCTAAAGATACTTATAATATTTATTCGATGCACATGTACGATAAAGTTTTACTTTTATTACATAGGTACAATCCAGGTGCTTGTAAAGACCGTGGCAGGGCCTCAGACCCATGCAACCCACCATCTTCTGAGCACTCTCGCTGAACTCGTGCAGTTTCATGGGAATTGCACATTGGCAGTTCGATCAGATGCTATCACGGTTCTACTAAACATCGTCAAGAGCAGAGATGGTGAGGATCTAGCAGGAACCTCACTCGCTATTTTAAGTCTGCTCGCCCGTTTCGAAGAAGGACTAAATGCTTTGAGGACAACAAATCAAATAGTGAGCTCAATGCTTGAGGTGTTAAAAGGAAGGTGCATGTTGAGTAAAGAGGGTGCTGCAGAGATACTTATCCAGTTGTTTGATGATAGTGAGAGTTGCGTGAATGACGCTATGAGGCTCCCAGAGTTTACATCGGTTTTAGCCGATATTTCAGTTAGAGGGTCAAAAAGAGTTCGTGAAAAAGCTGCCTTGTTGATGAAGAAAATGATGACGGCTAATTACTCTGGTTCCTTTATTGATGGCAATGCTATGTTTATGTAAAAGTTAATGTAGGCTTTAGACAATGTACTTACACTTTCAGAATGTTAAATTCCATGAATTATATTACAGCTAAATTGTACACAACTCTACTTCCATTCGTAAAAGTGTGAAACTTTCTGAGATACCTCACTTATAGAACCCTAGTCAATTATATTAAGCATGCTAAATTGTATTGAATCTGTTACAAAATATAAATCCACTAAGAACCAAACAAATTAAGGGAAACATAATTATCACACTTTATTTATAGCCTCTTTCCAATTCTAACCTTAGCTCAATTCTTGTTAATGATCATTTACCTTTTGAACATTAAAGTGTGGTAATGTTTCAAAAGAATTATTTATATTTTCTGGAAGTGCACAAATGAAGTGAAACAAAAAAGATTACTGGTCTTGTAAATTAAGATCGGAGGGACATGTTTTGGTACGTATATATCTTAGCGAGTTATCCATGATGAAACAATAAGGTGACAAATCAAGAAAAAAAACAAATAATTGACAAAGTGAGTACGGAAATCACTCTTGGCTTTAGCATTACACGTTGTTTAAATTTTGTATTTGACGTAATTTGAGATGTGAAATAAAAAAAATAGAAACCCTACGATAAAAGCCTTGCCCACACATTTCAATTTATTGGAAATTGCACTTTGACCCATCAACATTTACACGCAGTTTAACATTGTCACTTAAATATCCAACAATCTTCTTATATATAGGGGTAAGGATATTGAGGTACCATGGAATATAATTCAAAGAGAAAAGTAAAAATGATTGATTATAGCTTATAAGTGACGCAGGTTAACACAAATAAAATACTGAGGTAGACAAAAGTCCAATATTCCACCCACCCGAAAATAATATTTAGGGGTGTCTGGTAACCTGTCGTGGCGCGGGTTTCTTTTTGAAATAACAAAGCATGCATCCCGAAAGCTTAGGCGACGGTGGTTCAACAACAATCTGGTCACAGTCGACAACGCGGTTGTTGATGGGTGTCAGGCGTTTGGGTGTACTTTGGGATTTCCTTAACTCTCCGACATCTTTATTTTGAGATTGTAGTTTATGCTTCATCATACTCAAATCTCCGGACAAATATTTGTCCTCCCATATAAGACCCGACGATCCGTTCCTTCGGAAAGCAGTTGATGACCTGGGTAAATTAGCAGCCATTACTCCTCTCTTTTTTTTGCGGTTTTCGAAAAGATTAGTAGATCTAATTAGGTTCTGTGTTGAAAGTTGAAACATATTATATATAGGCCTTATATGGAGTATGGTGTGTTGAATGAAACTGCTCCATAAGACAACAAACATAAGCTGAAATGCTGTATTTAATAAATGACTGACAAAAGTTGGCATCTAGAGGGGAAAAAATGCATGCAACAAGCTTTTAGGTATGGTTGGAGCTTAGAATAAAGTTTGAATATTAATTTGATGTTTTGCTTGTGCCATTAAGTTGTGTCTAAATAACAGAATCAGGATAGGTTTTTATCTAGATACGACATTTGAAAACTTTATAGAAGCTGCATGTTAAAATTGTCACCATAATTCACCAGTGCATATATCATAAGAAGATCGCCAATAACAAGGTTAGTTTGGTTTTTCTACCTTTATTATCAACTTTCCTATTTAGTACACTGTATTCATGTTTTTTTTTTTATTTTACATTTTTTACTTTTCCGTCGAATTATGTATAGAAAACCAACAAAATTGGATGAAAACCAGCATAACAAAAATATTTTCCGTCCATAATTGGATGGAAAAAGTTCAAATTCTAAAATAAAAAAAAAAACAATTGGAAAAGCGAGGAATGTAAAGGTACGAATTGATGAAACACGCAACAATACAACCAGGTACAAAATTGCAATTGAAAAAAGGCAATAACCAAGTATTTTTATTCTTTTGGCGGCTTGGCGACCATGTCTTAGAGATTGTCCAATTCATTGTCCTTTACTACTACAATAGTCATATTATACACCAAAACTGTCATCACGTACGCATATATATATATGCATCTTGTAAGCCTGGCTATTAATGATTTGCAGAACATCGGTACATAACAACATTCTAAATTTACATACTTAGCTATGTTTCATCAATCAATTTTACATAACCCCTTAAATTTAATTGTGTTTTTGTAAGTCATGTGCAAAACACGTGCGTCTTTGGGCAGATTAGTTTTAAGATGTATACTAAGGAGACTGAGCGTGTTTTATATTTTTTTCCTTGGCCTCCCACGTAACAAATAAAATATTAAGGTGGCCGATGCACAAACTCTTATAAGACGGAAACTGAGTAAGCGGGCTGCACCAAGTGGTTAAGGGTTTTGTATTCCATGCTCGCCGCAAATGTTTAAACCACATCACACGTAAAGCAAGGACACTTTAAGAGTGAGGTCGGCAATTATTGAAAGGAAATATATAATTTGACCATATATTCGCAACAGAATCAAGCAAACAAGTACAGTAAGATGCGTCGCAAAAGAAATGGGTTACAGACCTGGTCTTGGACCAAAATCGAAACTTAATTACTAATCAACGAATTCGAACTATTGACTTTCGATTTAGTAACAGACCCTAAAATTTATCATGAAAATCAGAGTGGTAGCTAGTATATTGATACAAATTTCAGATAGTCCTTTCTGTTCAATTCCTTCTATAAATGCCTCTTTACTTGGCATTTAAGCCCTAAAAGGTCTAATAACGGAACAGGAACACTACCAATAGTCTCATGCAGTTCTAGAACATAACCCTTTAACTGTAAGCATTTTAACACAAGTTACATCAAGTATTCTAATAAGCATGAAGGGAGCTAAGGTCATAAAAAATTGAGCCTCTCGTTTAATACAAACTGTTAGACTGGCATCATACAGAGCAATCTTTATCTTTCCGCAACTGTCTGCAAAATCCTGAATCCGTTCTCTATTCCAAATCTATAGGGTACAACATAAAAGAAGCTGCAAGACCACAAAACATAGATCTATATATATGTAGATAGATATAGACATGGGGGGAGCTACAAAATATAATGTCAACCAACAATTCCTGCAGCAGTGAAGACTAGTAAAAATGATTGATAGCGTGTTTTTTCATCGGTCAGGCGGATTCTACAACATCCATGTTGCGTTGGTATGGATGACGATGGTCAGGAACTCCATCTTCGGCTCGTTTGTCTTCAAACCACTTGATAACTTTTTTGCGAGGCAAATTAGTGACATGTACTATGCTGCTTAAGATTGCATTCTGCATAAATAAAGTACCATAAAGATAAATTACCATTAAATAATAAAGATAATTACTAACAGATTGGAACTAATTCTGATTGAGAATAAACCAATTGTAGTCTTAGTTGCATTAGCAACTTCAGTTTAAGTTTTTTTCCCCTAGCATATTGGTACATTACAAAAACTGCAGATTATGGAATCCCCAACAAAAAGGTATATTCTAAGATTAAAGAACATTGAATGTCTTCAGAAATTTGGATGTCGACATGGTATGGTAGACAGAAATGCAAGATGAAACTAAGATATGAAGCGACTGTATAGATGTGAGCACCATGGACTTTTATTTAATCTTGTATCAAAAGGTCACATTGTGGTAGAAGTAAAAAAAAAAGTAGAGACCAGCACACAATGAGAGCTCGTTTGGAAATGGGATATAGATCTTACAAAAATAAACTACAGCTTATTTGAGATGATGAGAAAGGATTTAATTCATTCAGTTTAGGCCATCCATTTCTTTTAAGCTAGAAAGTTAAAAAAACAAAAAACGCTTAGCTTTAAAATTGGTCAACATAGAACTTCTAAGCCAAGAAAAACGAAAAAAATAACTAAGCTTAAAAAGTGCAACCAAAAAGCCCTATAACTTCAAATGATGCAGTACTTACGTCTAACCACCTACAGACAAGGGTTAGAATAGTATCCGTACATGCCCATTGTTTACTTTTGAACATTGATCTTGGATAAATATGTGAATTTATCTGGCTGTGAGCTTTAGCTTATAAATACTCCTAGTAAATGTGTTTAGCTTCACAATTAAGCTGAGCTTTTGTTTTAGACATTTTGATAAGGAAATCCTTGTCATCTTCCTACTCTTTCTAGAAGATAACTTTCTAACTTTGAACACTTGTAGACAATTTCGTAGAGGACATACATCACATAAAGTTGTAGATTCATATAAAAAAACTCAAATTTGAGCTACCATTTAAAATAATGAGTCTCAACGACACCTAGTTGTCGGTGAATATGGGAGGAGTGTTCACATGTACTTTCTGACATGAAAATAACACAGGTTTCGTTTTAATTTTCACAAATACAATCATAGTTTAAACCGCTTTATGTCATACATTTTGTAATTCCTCTCTTTGTAAAAATCATATGATGATACCCATTTCGTGAGTGTGACTGGACCAGTTTTACTTTTCCGCAAAAGGAACAGAATTAATTGTTTGCTAATAGCACTTGAGCTAAAAAAATGCTTCACCCTTAACAAAAATAAATTCTTGAAAAAGTAGCTTCAAGTTTTGAGTGGAAGCCTAAATCTTAACTTCAGATGAAATGAGATTTCCACACCAAAACTACTTTCATCAATACCCCATTTAACGGCATATTGGGTTGTCCTGTTTTCCTGATTGAGTGGAAGGACTCTAAACTAGCAAATTGGTGTGAGTCTAACAGGGAATCAGCGACAAACATTCATGTTCTTAGAGAGGTGGTGACCATTCTTAAGAACCAAAAATACGAGCTTAGCGGAAAAAGGAGGTCATTGATTTATCAAACAAGGGAGCAAAAAGATAATCCCCACCCTTTGAATAAATGAAAAAAGAAATAAAGGTCGAAGCTCAGAGGGATCACAGTAGTTCTACCTTAGAAAGGTCCTGATTGAGGGGCGAGGAAAGAGAAAAAAGTGCAGGTTAGGGGATATCAGGAGATAGAACACAAAAGATGGAATGAGACCTCAAAAGAAATTAGTCGGGTCTTATACAATCAAAGAACTCGTGCTCCCTTTCTATCCTGGGAGATTCATGCTTTTTCATGATTTTTTTTTCGTTCTGACTGAAACGAAACTGGGCCAGCTGGGCAAATTAAGCTCCAACTTTTTATTCCCTTTTTCTGATAAAACAAAATATTTAATTGCAGGCTTGCAGCAGGGAACAGATACCACATATTTTATTTAGAGCAAATAGTAGAAAATAATAACACTCAATAAACTGCCACTGCTAAGATAGATGATACAATCGGACAAAGTAAAGCATACCGTTGGGCGCTTTGTTCGACCATAAACTCTTTCTAGAGTGTCCAGGTGCACCTTCTTCAGTCTTTTCTGAGCAGACCAGTTGCTTTGAATAACATGAACGGGAACTTTCACATTGGGATCAGGTTTTGCCAAATCTTTGGTTTCAGTTTCAGATGAAATTGTTTCTATTTTCCTGTTTCCTGGTTCTGAATTTACTGGGGTGGGTTTATCCGGTAAAGCCGCACTCATTAGTAAGAGAGTTGGAGGGGGATCACGGAGTAACTTGAGGACCAGACTTCGATCCAGACAAACATCACCAGCAAGAACTTTAATCTGCGGAATAAGATATGTAAAAATATAAATTTTACAAAAAGACATACCAGCACACATCAACTATTTTTTTCTTTTTTTGCAACACACATCAACTTAAGAGGGCACAGAAGCACTAGTTCACTCAGTGATGAATATGACCACCGTAATCCATTTACTTCTGGTTTATAACTTTCTTAGTAGAGTTACAACATGGGGATAAAACCCCACCAATGGAGGATTATAAACTGGATAGATGAAATGAGCAGATTATATGGTTCACAGCATTAAGGTACCTGTATCAAAAGAAGTAAGAACACGGACAGCTATAAAGTGTAGTGGGAGACACCAGTCCCCTAAAACATTTTGAGTAAGACATAAAAAACTGAGGTTACATCAGTTTCAGGTTGGTTCACTGCCCTGATTATGTGTTGGTTGGTTCAGACAAGGGTAAGCATTTGGAGCTAATCGAAGCTAATTAAGGCTAACTAAGCAAATAGGGTTTAAGTAAATAATTAAAATATATTGATCTGAAACAGAAAACCATTGAGGTTAAGTATACTCGTGTACCAATATAAGAGCACCGAGAATGATAACGAGGTTAACATTAGTCAGACGAGGACTAATTTGTGATATAGCTAAAGCAACATAACTAATTTGTGTTGGAGTCTTTTTTACCTCAATATTAAATTGCACCTTTTTTTGTGGAACACGTTTTTTCTCAACAATTGTTCTTGCATCTTTTGTTTGACTGTAGATGAATTATGTAAGTTTATAGACTTAGAGCCTAACTTGTCCTGAAAATCATATTTACCATGCCTATGTTATGTTACAATCTCCAAAAAGCTAAAAGGAAATGTGAACTACTGAACTGTAGTTACCCTAGGCCCCAGGCTTCTAGGCCCTGCATCGTCGTGCTGACCCAGCCTAGCAAAATTTACAAATTACAACATTGATAAATATGTTTAACCAAGCGTGGGTTGACTTAGACCAAAAATAGTCTGGTGTTAATCGATGTTTACTTGTTTGTAACAGCACTTCAGCTACTTTTGCAAAAAAGCAATAGATGTCATTTCCAGAAAATTTATAACAAAAGCACACAACAGAATAAATAGTTTGTCGAGATTATTCAAGGGAAAGAGAAAAGTCTCCAAAACAATCTAGCTCAAGAGGTTAAACTGTTATACGACACCCTTCCCCACAAAAGAATTTTAACTTTGTCTTCAAAGTGTTGATTATTTTTTACTACCGGGATGGAAAAAGAAGAAACAATGTGGTGTACATCAATTGACCATTCTCAACTAACAACTTGCTTACGGCTTATAAGGATGTAACTAAAAAAGTGTCATGTTCTTAAAAACCAACCAACTATCTCGTCATCCAATTACGAATTTTGAAGCATGATTATTTATTATACATGATAGATAAACGAAAACAAATAACTAACACAACTTCCTCTTGATATCCACAATTTCTGATGATGTATCATATAGCTTTTCAATTGCTTTTCTGAATAAGTTTCATACAGTTGATGTACTTCTTTTAATTCATGGAGGTCTGGCTCCATGTCCCCTCCTATCATGTACTCAAATTATATGATTTATATACACATAGCAGTCCACCTAACCCTCTTCATAGTGGAGTGTTTCTAAAAAAATAACAATGAAAAAGGTAACAAATTTCAATTTGAAGAGTTGCTTTTACGAAAATAGGTTGCCCGCATTCCGATGGCAATGATATCTCCCACAAGACATATACCACACAGATTAGCAAGTCAATTACATACTACACAAAAGCATTATGAGAAGAAGAAAAAAAGCTCAAACACAAAGATGCTTACGCTCGTTTTACGTTTGCCATCTTTCAAAGCATAAGCCAATCGTCGAAGTTGCCACGTTTTAAGATTTAATATCACTTCTTCTGCATCCTGCTCCTCCTCCACTTCTTCTTCCTCATCCTCGTCCTCGTCCTCATCCTCCTCATCATGATCATTTTCTTCTGCATCCAATGACCCTAACATTTCGTCATCCACCAATGCCTCAGCTAACTCTATCTCAAGTTTCGCAAGGTCTTCTTCGGATAAATCTTCATCAAAATCTTCAAGAGAGATCCCATCGTTTTTTAGATCTTCCTCAAGCTGGTTAAATAACGCCTCAAAAGCATCTTCATCTAAATCTTCGTCCATAGCAAGATTATCCAAAGGCTTTTTTTTCTGCATATAACAAAGAGCGTATCAATTAAAGTTGAAATAAATATGAAATTATACAGATAGATGTCCAACAGTTGGACCGCTGTATATCAGTTATGACTACTATCCAAATCCAATGTTTAAGTTCAATTTGAGAAATAATAAATGATAAAATTTATTGTAAGATATGAAAGGGAAAAAGACCAATTAGCTCAATCAGATGCTATAGGACTGTAGGAGAAAGAAGATATCCTTCTCTCAGTACCTTTTCGCCTATCTTTTTGTTAGCACATGCTATCATTTTTCCATCAGGATAAATTGAGAGAAATTCAATTCTGGCACTTTTAAGATAAAATAATTTTCACTAGCAATTTGTACACAAACATATAAATGATGAGATGGAATTCAATGATCCTTGCAACATTAGCAGTCACCACGTTTATGGTATCGGTGCAAAATAACTAAATAAAAAAACAAGAATAAACTTTTTATTATAGGCAATAATTATGATCAGAAAAGTTTGGCTTAAAAATCATTGTGGTATGTAAGTCTTTTAAAGATATGAAAACTGTGACCCCTCTTGTTGTCACTACATAGTTTATCCACTACCCAGTCTATTGTTTTTCTACGACTAAACAGAATACATATATATTTTCGGTTGAAACCACAAAATAAAAGCTAACTAATCACCAAAGTCGTTACCAAAAAATGCAACCATATATTCACAACCACTGTTTTAAAATGATTGCCTTGAAGCCAAAAAAACTTTGAGATTCAAAGCTCGATATAATGTTTGTTTCAAAGCTTAAAAAATCAGGAAAAAACACTCACTTTTATGCTTTAAGCGTTCGCAAAAATCCTTTAGCTAAGTCTTTGTTTTTTTCTACAACAATGCTTAAAACCATAATAAAAACCATACTCCAGAAACTAAAAACAACACATACCGATCATTCCAAACCCACTCATTAGATGCAACCACATATTTGAATCCATAAATCATACTCTCCATCCTATATAATTTGTCTTTTACAAAATTACGTGCAAAACTGACCGACGAAGAATCTCCTATCTAACATGCCAAAATAAAAATAATAATCAAAAGATAATCACACAGTTCCATACGAGATTTTCACCGCTCAAAGTTGCACGTAATTTCGTTCTGTAATGACAATTAAAATGGAACTAGCATAATCAAAACAAACAGCAAATTAGTAAGTACACATCAAAATCATGTGAAACCCACTAAAGAATTGTAAAATGCAATAACATAACCAAACCGATGAACTACAAACACGGAAAGAACTAAGTGGAGGCACGGGCGGAACCAGGATTTTAAACGGGAGGTACCGATATTCCATTTAATGCTTCTTCATATCATGTATGAGTTTTTTTTCGTAATATGGGGGCCGCACGCCAATTTTCGAAGATTTTGATCAAATTACATATAATAAATTTACTTTTTCCATCAACTATTATTCTGAGACTCGGATTGTCTCCACCTAATTCCTCCCATCCGGGCTTCAAGCATTTTGATACAAATTAATGAAAAAGTAAATTTGTTCAATGTATTTTGATTAAAATCTTCAAAAGTTATAGCTCTCATTATTTTTTTTACCAAAAGTAGCGTTTCACACCTCTCCTTTACATAATAGTAACCAACAAATTTAGACTACTAGTGAACAAGAATAATATAATCCTAAAATCATATGAAACCCGCTAAAGTATTAATACAATGCAAATTGCAACCACATAATTGAACCTGACGGACTACAAACACGAAACAAACTAGGTGGAGACAGTCAGGTCTGCATTCCGCTCCATTTTGATAAAAAAAATTAATGAATTCTTTATCTATACATTCTAATTAAAATCGTAAAACATTTGCGTATTTGCCCATATTTCCCAAAAGTAGTGTTTCACCCCATTCTTTTAATATGCAACCACATAACCGAACCGATAAATTACAAAACATTAAAAGGTAAAAAAAAAAAAACTCAATGAATTTTGATTAAATTCCTGAATATATAGCGTTTCACCCCTCGGCTTTAAAGTTTCAATTTCCTTCCCTAATACTAGTAACCAATAAAAATAGTGAACAAGAAAATATTAAAATTAAGTACCACACACCTACCTTATTGGTTTTAATGTGTTTGGGAGATGAGAGGGAAGAGGAGGAGGAACGAGCGGAACAGCGATGGCGTGGCGGGACAAGTGGCGTAAATGCGAGGAGAGGATTTGGGGATCGAGAGTAACAATAAAGAGGAACACTCACTAAACATCTCATATTCATACTCATACCATATACACAATTGGCCATAGCGCTCTTATCTTCTCCACTCCACTCCAGAAAAGCTTATTTGCTTAGCTTTGCCAAACCAAATAATAAATGAAATGAAATAAAATGAAATTGAGCTACTTTTGGTGACTTAAAAACAACCTCAAGGGACTGATGGGAAATTAAAGAAAATAACACCCTCAAAGTATAAGAATACTAACAAATTTCTCACCCATGTTTTAAAATGTCCCATTATTAGGCGGAAATTGATTCCGTTTAATTTGATAGGCTTTTAAGCTTCGTCTACTGCCCTAGCTCTAACGAATTTCCACATATACTCGTCTTTTAAAACATTAACTATTAGTCTAGTACTAGTATTAACATTAAATATATCTCCGTCCCAGTTTATTGGAGTAATATTCAATTATTAGGACATATTCTATTTGGGTGATTTATTGGTACATTTTTCGAAAATAGAATAGAAGAATGATAAACATTTTTTTCCTGTCTGGCATTTGTATATTAGCTCTAATGGAGTGATGCTATCTAGAAGAATAAATTTGTCAAAATCAGCCAATAAAAAGATATCAATTAATCATGATGTTCCGTTAATATTTTACGTTTCATGTAGTGTTCAAATAATTTGAGACGGGGGAGTATCTAAAAAAATAAAAATAAGTTCATGTGTTTAGTTTTTGGGTTTCATTATGTTGGACATTTAACAAACTGGTACAAACGAGACTCTTTCGTCTTAATATCTTTTCGGGTGTTTATTTTTCTCTCATCACTTATTATCGTAAAATTTGATTTTCGGGTGTTTCTTTTTCTCTCATCACTTATTATTGTAAAATTTGATTAAGTGCAGACTACTAGGGTTGGACAAAAAATCCGTAAACCCGCCTCGTAACCCAATTCGTGCGGATTGGGCGGGTTGGGGCGGGTTGGGTGTCAAAAAAAGTTAAATCCGCCCCGCCCCAATCCGTAAAAAAATTCGTGGGTTGGGTTAGGGTTAGGTTTTCCAAACCGCGGGTTAATCCATCTGAACCCGTTTCAATCCGCACATATATATATATATATTATCAAGATCTTTTTTAATTACTATTTATTATCTAACAAAATAGATACAAAAGGTAATAAAATTGATGTAAACTGTTAATGGAATTTCAATATATTGTCACATACCAATTCAATTTTTCATTGTAAATTTTTGCAATTCAAAGATGTCACTACCCTATCCTCAAGCCTTAAACAATTGTTCGACACTGCCTAAATAATCCCGGTTGATGGTCATACTCAGTGGATTATTAATTTTGATTTCAATTGTTATGTAGTTTTCTGAGTTTGATTATGTTGATGAAGAACAGTCTAGTTTGTTTTGTTTTGTTTTAGCTTTGTTACTTGTTTCAAACACTCTAAACGTATTTTGGTTGGCTTTTAGTTTATATTCCTATTTGAAAGATTTATTTTTAAAAAAATATTTAGGTAAATTATGCGAAATAATAAAAAATTAATGACTAAAATGATAATTCAAGAAACAACCCGCACCCAATCCGCCCCGCTTGGTTTGGATTGGGTTGGGATTTGAATTTTACTAATCCGCCCCAATTCGTCCCGTCATTTATTTTACGGGACGGATTAGGATTGAGATCAATCCGCCCCGTACCCATCCCTACAGACTACGATAGATGTCAAATTGATACAGTAAATATATGCTTACTCGACATACTTGTATATCTTTAAGTTTAAGGTCCAAGGAACAAATTGTTGAAATGAGACCTTATGAAATTTAGTTTGGTCATCAAACCAAGTTTTGGAAGCATAATATCAACTCTCAGCCCTTATGATAGTGTACTCATTTTGCAAATTAACTAAACCTTTTTGCCAAATCAAGCCAGTCAAATATGTCATGTTATATTTACAGTTCACACGTCTATTAACATTATCTTACTGTAGAGGTAATTTAAGCTCTAAAGTTATCATTACAATGTTTGTACATATAGCTTCTAATTTTCATGATTATGACACCAGTTTACCATATCGTGCCGACAAAGGGGAAGCCGAGAATTTCCACGAAAAACAGTACGCAAAAGTAAATCCCTTTCCTACACAAGACTTCAATATATACAATAAAAGCAAACAAAAACATATAAAGCATTTCGAGGCTAGCGAAAATGATGGTCGTCGAGAAAAGAAAATACTGCAAATGAAAGCTTTAACACAGATAACTGACTCGCAAAACATATATGCGAAACTGTCCGATGATAAATGTAATCATCTTTAAATCCAAAACCCAAGATTATACAAACGCGAATAATTCACAAGGGGAATACACGGAAATCCCAAGATTTGGCATATATTTTTCTTAATAATTCACCGATACATACATATATACTCTACACAAGATCAGCCCCTGTAGCAGCTGGCAATGAACTCAATTGCAGAGTTCTACCAGTACCATGAAACAATCTCAATGATGAATCTGTAACCGATTCTATCTCAAGAAAACTAAAATCAAATATACCGGACCGTTTCAAACTCAACAAAAACCAGAAGACTACCCAAACCAACATAGAAACCGCCCAGTAACTGTTCATTCCCTGCACCAATCGCCAAGCAATGGCGTAACCGACTATAATCCCAGACAAATGGCCTATAAAACTTGCTTGCGGAACGATTATGGAGGTGAAAATGAGGGACTCAAACGGCGCGAAGCTGATCGGTAGAGAGAGGAACCCGAAGAGCTCAAGCTTCGAAGACGGTTGCTTCACCGAAAGAATCGTCATCCACCCAAAAACAACGCAAGAATACCCAACCGCTGTGACCCTCCGAAAATACTCAAGCTTGAATCTTTGTACCAAAACATGGTAAGCACACAACACGAGCACACCCGAAAGTATTACCAACACGAGGGTATAATGAAGGTAAAATTGGAAACCTAATCCGATATGACCCAACTGCTCTACAACACCGAGGCTCCAAAGGGCACTCATATTGAAAACGAGGTGAAGGATGCTAATGTGAGAGAAAGCCGAGGTGATTATCCTCCAATGCTGCCCTTCGGCAGCTGTTTCGTAACTCATACCCACATCTGTGTACCCGATGTTTTTCTTCTGTATAAAGAACCATATTGCGCTGCAAATCCCTATCATACAACTAGTTGCAGGTTTTTCCAAAATCTCGTAAACCAGTGGCTTACCCATCTTTTAAAGCTTATTTACTTGTCGACACTAGTATTAACCTTACAAAATAATAATATTCCCGATTATGTTCAAATACCCAAAACACTTGGTCGTTTACTTGTTTAGTTACAGCTTTTAAGCTCAGGTTATTTGTGTAGGCTATGTTTAGCCACAATTTTTTTGTCCAAAATCAGATTTAGAAAATCTATTCTAAAAATCCACTCAAAAATCCATAATTTTGTTTTTTAGACTTTTCGAGCTTTTTTAACCTAAAAATCTGCTTTTCAACAGATTTTTAAAATCAAAATTCCAAAATCAGCTAAAAAGAAGTTACCAAACGGACCTTAAGCCTATTATGCTTATAGATTGGGGAACATTTGGTAGTTCAGCTTAAAAATGGACTAAAAAAACCAGAATTTTAAGCCAGTTGAAAACCACTAATTATCAAGGACTTAAATGAAGCAGCTTAAAAAAATTAGCAAACAGAAAACCCCAGTAGAAAAAAACCTTATAATATGTTAATAATTATAACCCCCCAAAGAATTATTATAAACAGTCAACTTTAAAATAAGCTACTTTTTTAAGCCGAATTGTGTTAAGCAAAAGCAACTTAAACTAATTCCCCCTATTAATCAAATATTATTTTCAATCAAATAGTCTGAGAATAAAGAGATAGTATTGTAAAAAAACAATGAAAAACAAATCTAGGGCTTTTAGAGAGAGAAAGAGATCGCGCACCTGAATGAAATGGAAATGCTCTCTCTCTCTATCTCTCTCTATATCTATATCTATCTTTTTTTTCACCTTTATTTTTTTTTATTTTTTTTATAAAAAATAAAATAAAAAAGTAAATGATAAATGATAATTACGGTATGTAATTATAATATATGGTCTGATTTTTTAGGATCGAAAAATACCGTTTCGTTAATTTACAAAATTATAATAGTAGTCACTAGTTTCAATCTGTTTTTATTTGGTTTCCTCATTTAATTTGATTGTTTACATTTTATAGCTTATAATATATTGTCTGCACCGTACCCATCAACAAAAGTTACAAAACCAATAGTTTTTTTCTTTTTTCAGTTTTGTACATCATATATTAATAATATATTATACTTTCTGTGATTATATACAATACAACTGCTACTTTTTTTAATTAGGACACTTTTGCTATTATACGTCGATTTTATACAGTTATGTCCAAGAAGATAACGGGAACGAGTCATGTTTTTTTCTAATACATTTTGATTTTGTACACAATATTAAACACTTTGTGCGATTCTGTACATTTAATTGCTACTCTTTTTAATTAGTACACTTTTGCTATCTATTCTTGTCGATTTTATACATTTCCGTACTTGAATTTAACGGGAATGAGTCATGTTTTTTTTTCCTAATCCTGATGATTTTGTACACCGTATTATACACTTTGTGTGATTGTTTACATCTAACTGCTACTCGATTTAATTATTATCACTTCTCGTCGATTCTATACAATTTTGTTCAAGAAAGTCATGTGAACACATTTAATTTCTCGATTTTGTACCCCATATTATACACTTTCTACGATTTTATATATCAAACTGGCTATCTTTTTAATTAGTACACTTTTGCAGCTTTACTATCAATTGTCGTCGATTTTATACAGTTCATCCAAGTTAACGGGAATGAGTCACATGAACTAATGTGTCAATTAAATGGTTGTTAACGTTGCACTATTCAAGTGAGACCGTATTGTATACTACCAAAAAAGAGAAACTCACCATTTTGCTTGAGACAGGTTTAACGACAGGAAAACAACATAATGCAAGAACGGTTTGTCGAAAGGACACACAAAATAAATGATTTAAAAAGCTTAAAAGGTTGAATCGAACTTACGACGGAACTATAACTACTAGTTTTTTTACCCTTCATAGATTTAATATGAAACCTTTGACAGCAGCCGATTTGTAACTGCATTTTTTTTTTACTTTTCAAAGATTCTTTTGTTTTCCACTTAATATTTTTGGTCGTTATTTCGTAGAAATATAGATTCAATTTTAATTATCAAAAATTTAAAGTTCAAAGCTTGGAATTTGAAAATTAAATCAGTGTCACAATTTTGTCGCTATTTTGTTATTGTTTCTAACGGAATGTGTTTCACCGTTGAACTGCCTCAGTTCCATACCAATATAAAAAACTAGAGTATAATGTCCACCGGTAATTTTATGTTACGATGGCAGCCTCTTTTTGTAGTGCTAATTGGGATTCAAAAGCAAATTCAGTACTAATCGTTACATCAATTAAAACAATATTTGAGTATCAGTCCTTACATTATCCATCTAAAACAATATATAGTCGTCATAGTCTGGACTAAATTCAAAACAAATTAAATAAATCTTGACCCTTATGGCATTAATTCAAAGACTTGCACTACTCATATTTTAATCTTTGACTTTTCGTTCTCTGATTATATGATTTATTTTGTCCCTTTCATTTTTATTTTCTTTTAAAAAATGGTTACTAGTGGACAAATGCTACCATAGACAATTGGAGGAAAAATCAGCCAAACATGTGACGCTGTGACGATTTTACACTCGTGACCGCAAATTGCAAAAATGTAAATTTGGATGTCTTCAAATATTAAAACAAGTTTCAAGATTAGTAGAAACGTAGAATATCCGATCAAATAGGAGTACTAAATTTACAGTACCACCTTACAGGTTCTCAAGGAATTCTTGAAATTATGCAATTACCAATTTAATTTGATCCCGCGATCAACCAAAGAACGTTCTAAAATGTATGAATGAAGTCACTAATTTGCTCTTGGAGCAACCGGGTAGGGTCCGATTCAGGGTAAAACACATGGTAAACGTGTTTTTCTCCTTCCTCTTCGATTAATTTCACTCCTTTCACTCCATTTTTCCTCAGAAACTCTGCATACATAACCCCTCTTTCCTTCAAGAAATCTAAACCTGCTATGTAAACCACGACGCTTGGGAACCGGGCCCATTCGTCTATCGAAATCTCTCCCTTTTCAAAATTACATCCGTAAAAATCACGGTCATATCCTTTTGGTAAACTCAGCCCCCAAAACATGTCGTTACTCTCAACTTCCCCTTCGGCACTCTTCTCAATCTCTTTCTCCGTCCTCTTTTCGCTTCCAAAGTATGGGTGTATAGACACAATCCCCAAGATTTTCACACCACAAGTGTTGTCCTTAACTGTTTTAATAGCAACCTGGTGTGCAATGTTAGCTCCCGCACTGTCCCCAGAAAGAAACACGCGAGAAAGATCAGCTCTATGTTGTAGCCAAGGTTCGGTGTTCACATTTTTAGCCAGCCACTGGATAGCGGTACAACAGTCATCGTAAGCAGTGGGAAGCTTGTTCTCGGGAGCAAGACGGTAATCTACAGAGAACACGATGGATTTGGATTTTACGGATAAATCCCCCAAGAAAACATGGTAACCGAGCCAAGAGGTAGATCCAATGCAAAAGCCACCTCCATGAAAGTAGACTATAACCGGGAGCAGTTCATGATTTTCCACCGGAATGAAAATTCTAGCAGAAATGGGCTTCGAGGGGTCGATACTAATGTCTTTGGATTTGAAACCTCTGGTTGGTTCGGAAGAAGCAAGGGCGATTTCGGGATAAAATCTCTTAACAGAACCATCGGAGAGTACTTGCAGAAACTTTGGAGCTTCAGCATCTATGGACATTTTCCTTGCTCTTTTAACTGAAATGAGCGGAAAGGGATATTCTTGAGAATTAACATTTCTAGGAGGTTACTTTATAGAGATGGTATACGTACTACTAGTAAATTTTAGGTACGTGGTAGTTTGGTCATGTAAGCTACTACTATTTCAAATATTTTGGTGAAGGGTTTACATTTAGGTTGAATTACAAGTTGATTGTTGGATGGTTTGTCTAACTTTGGGATGGGAATTTAATAATATTTAATGTGTGGACCAATTTGGATCCTTCAAACTTTACTAAATTGTTTGTGCTTGCTACCAAATCCAAGTATTTTATAAGGGATCAAAATGGTATAAAGTTTATCGAAAACCGATAATGGGTATAAAAAAACTTAGAACTACGATAGGGACGAATTAGATTTTAAGGAGAGGTTGCCAAACAATCGAATCAACTATTTTACCTCGTTTCTACATCCAATGTTCTCTTTTATTTGCAAATCCTTTTGTTTAATCCTCGAAATATGAGATAACTATTTTTTTTATATTTTATTGTTTTGGACTTGTCCTTTGTTTTTCTAATTATATCAAGATTTCACTCTTAAAACTTATAGTAATTATTTTAAAAAAAGGTATGTTCTTATAGAACGACTCCCCGTTCAATTTGATTAAACCAATGATTGACCAAAAGAAATATATAATAAATTGCATAAAGTTAGATCAAATTACTAATGAACGTAGAATTTGAATCATTTTCTTCAGAAGTCAAGTTTCAGTCAAATAGATTAATCATTTTTACTTTTATTTTGACTGGCTATTTTTACATAAATGATAAGTAGAAGCACTAGGGACAAAACCAACAATGCAAAACAATAAAACCTCTCTATAAAAATATTTTTTTATAGGAATAACTTCTCTATACTAATAAAAAATCTCGGTTCCAACTCCGGCTAATTCAAAATAGGAATAAACTTTCTATTGTCATATTTCGTAGTATTTTATGATTTCGTTAGTTATAAATTCATCTCCTTATAGGAATAAAATACATTTCATTACAAAAATATATATATCTAGTTACAATAAATTTATGATGATGTTTACTTTAATATATCTAGTATTTATACATGTAAAGAAGGTATATAAAATATTGTATTTGACTTTACAAATTTCAAAATACATGTATTTGTTTTCAAAATACATGTATTTGTTTAACTAAACTTTTGATAGATTATTTGCTTGTTTTAACTTATAATGAACCATGTATATATATATAATATTATGTAAATACATTTATTTTTTATTTTTTTAATATGTAAACTCTATATAGTAATAAACTCTCTATAGTAATATTTTTTTAATCCCCACAATATGACTGTATAAAAGTTAATAAATACAAGAATATTTACTTCCATGGATAATACCTATACATTTCCTAACACACTCTATATTTTAATTGTCAAATATTATAACATAGCCTCCACATATTTTAGATTTAGTTTTAATATTTCATGAATATTGCATGTATAGAATTTTATTTTAAAGCATGATTATTTTATTTTTGTTTAGTATTTAATATGTACTGTTACAATGTCGGTTCATTTCTAGTACAATTTAGTCATATGTGATTACACGAAACCCAACAGTCTAAATATCTAATGTTTATTTCCTCTAATTGTGAGGTACATAACATTTTAGGACAATATAGAGAAATAAGGTTAGATAGATACGTTAAAAAATACATGTAAAAGTAGTTTATTTAATCGAAGGATAAGATGTTGATCATTATATGCATGAATGTCATGCTAGATTTAATTGCTTGTAATCTAATCTGTGTTATTTTGCATGAATGTCATGCTAGATTTAATTGCTTGTAATCTAATCTGTGTTATTTTGCATGAATGCCATGCTAGATTTAATTGCTTGTAATCTAATCTGTGTTATTTTGTAGTAGAAAAAATGGGTTAGAAATTGAATATACGGAACAAACAATCCTCAGATAAAATTTTGGTAATTTTTTAATAACAATGAGTTCAATTCATATTTGCAAAATATGATATCTATATAATAAGTTTTATATAGGAAATATCACAATCAGAACTCTAGTTTATTTTTAACAAATAATGTCCAATAGATAACACTTTTAAAATTATATTACTCCTACCTACCTCCATAAGTTCATATTCCATATAGGTACCACTTTTTAATTATTTACTTTATTTATCAAAACGCCATACACATATTTTATAAAAAATATAAAAAAAACACATAAAATTATATAAAATGCAAAAAATCTCAAAATAAATGAAAAAAAAATATAAAAATCACAAAATATTATAAAAATAAATAAAAAATAAAAAATTTATAAAAAATACAAAAATGGAAAAAAAAATGAAAAAAAAAATAAAAAAAATTATAAAAGATGAAAAAAATGAAAAAAAAAATGACAAAAAATTATTTAAAAAAATAAAAAAAAATGACAAAAATGACAAAATTATAAAATTATAAAAAATCACAAAAAAATCACTTTTATTGAACTTTATGCATTTTCGATTGTACTAGATGCACTTTCGACTGAACCAGATGCACTTTTAGCTGAACTATATGCACTTTCAGCTGAATCAGATGCACTTTTAGTTGAACCAGATGCAGATTTTACAGAACGATATGCACTTTTATTGAACTAGATGCACTTTTGTCTGAACCATATGCACTTTCAGCTGAACCAGATACACTTTTAGCTGAAGCATATGCACTTTCAGCTGAATCATATGCACTTTCAGTTGTACCAGATGCACTTTTAGTTGAATCAGATACATTTTTAACATAACTATATGCACTTTCGATTGTACTATATTCATTTTGGACTACACTATATGCATTTTTTATTTAACTATATGTACTTTCCACTAAATTAGATGCACTTTAAGCTGAAGCAGATGTACTTTCAGCTGAACCAGATGCACTTTTAGCTGAACTATATGCATACTAACTTTTATTGAACTATATTTACTTTCGACTGAATTGTATGCACTTTCAACGGAACTAGATGTACTTTCAGCTGAATTGAATGCAATTTCGACTCAAATTTATGCATTTTTGACTAGTTATATACACTTTCGACTGACTATATGCACTTTTATTGAACTATATACGCTTTTGATTGAATTATATGTATTTTTGACTGAACTATATGCACTTTCAGCTCATTTAGATTAAAAAAGGCACATTTATCATGGAAAAACTATTTTTTTATATAAAAAAATCACTTTTCGGTATAAAAAGTGTTATATTGACAAAAAAAAATTATATATTTTTTGTATTTTTTTTAAAAAAGTTTATGATTTTTGTAATTTTTTTATAATTCCTTTTTTTTTGTGATTTTTGACATTTTTTATAATTTTTTATAATTTTTTATAATTTTTTATGATTTTTGTTTTTTTTATAATGTTTTGTGATTTTTTGTGAATTTTGTGATTTTTATTTTTTTGTGATTTTTTATAAATTTTTATGATTTTTTATATTTTTTTTATTTTTCGGTATAAAAAGTGTTATATTGACAAAAAAAATTATATATTTTTTTTTGTAATTTTTTAAAAAGTTTGTGATTTTTTTCATTTTTTGTGATTTTTTGTAATTTTTTTAAAATTTTTTGTAATTTTTATAATTTTTTTGTTATTTTTGTATTTTTTTAATAATTTTTGTGATTTTTGGTGAACTTTTATAATTTTTGGTGATTTTTTATAATTTTTGTGATTTTTTGTGATTTTTTGTGATTTTTATAATTTTTTGTAATTTTTTTCATTTTTTAAAAAAATCAATTACTAATAAAACTCATATAGTATAAAAAGTGCCACATATGAGGAATATAAAATTATCAAATTATCTAGAAGGAATATAAGTTGCTATGAGTTACTTATAGGTAATTATCCCTATTTTTAATTAACAAATGATTGTGTCGATGTAAAGATTGATAGTTGATTTAATTTCTACTAATCTGTAAACTCAATTATCTTGTACCTGATATGTAAACTCAATTTCTCTCTCTCCAAGATGTTGTATTATTCAAAGTTGATTTATTAAGAATAACAGAGCGATACAACTTTCAATCCGTTTCAACTATCAATATACATTGTAATATTATGTCTAATAGTGAAAGTATAAAAGAACCGTTTAATTAATATCAGCTGTAGTTTGACGCTTATTGAGTTGTCGTTGATACCAACGAAAATCTTAAAAGAAACAAAGTAAGAGCACGTCCGCGTTTGTTTATGTGATCACTTCAGTTATCAGTTTGAGAATGAAATACTAATAGATTAAGGATGTAATTATACGATTCCGAAAGTGTGATTCAACGGTAAATACGATCTTATATCCGACATTATGAAAAATAAAATTCAAACTCATAATCCTGGTACTAATTGTCAGGCAAGCAAACGGAGCCGCCATATCGTTTAACCACGGCCATATATAATTATAGGATTCTGAAAGTATGATTTAATGGTAAATACGATATTACATCCGATACTCATAATAATCCCAATATTACTACAAGAAAATACATGTTTAGCAACAAATTCTTGCAACGATAAAAAGATTTGTTGCTGAAAATATAGCGTTGGGCAACAAAATTGCACTCCGTTGTTGAATAACATATTTCTTGCAACATAATAAATTTTGTTATTGAATAGTGGTCTATTAACAACGGATTACTTTGAATGTTGCTAAAAATCACTTTTATCGGCAACAAGTAGAAAATATTGTTGTTGAATCCCAAAACATTTGCCAACGACACAAATGACGTTGCAGACTGACTGGCTTACGTTGCAAATAAGTGATATTTGGCAACGACGCAAATAACGTTGCAGACTGAATGACTTACGTTGCAAAAAATAGTTTTTGATAACGGATATTTTGTTGGTAAATTTTCTTTCTTTTAATAATAAATTATTTTGATTACAAAATTTGGATAGTACTAAAATTTTAAAAACTTTTTTGTATGAACGAGAGTCTTATTTTGTCATTCATACTAAATTTTAGGCTAAATAGGGAATAAGTTCAAATTATAAATGGATATTTAAAACATGTTTTTAAGTCTTAAATAATTTGAATATGAAACATAAAAATATCATTTTTGCAGTAGTAATAAGACGATGAATATTCAATTTTGAAAAATAAAAGAAAAAAACTAACATTTATATCATTTTATATAAAAAGAAAAATATGTATGATTATATCGGGGGGCAATTAACAAAAACATACACTACCCTTATTATATTAACAAAAACATACTCCAATAATTTAAATTATCAAAAACATAACTATATATACTTATTATTTATTAATCTAATCTCTCTCTAACTTAACATATATATCTCTCACCTAACATCTCTCTCTAACCTAACATCTCTCTTTATAATTGCACCTATCTGTCTAACACACGACAATCGCACTTTTTCTAACACGTGCTAATCACCCATCTCTCTCTAAAAAGGATTAAAAACTTACAAAATATGCATATGCTAATTATAAATGTCATACCCTAATTTTAAAACTTTATACCCTAATTTTAAAACTTCATACCTGATTTCAAAACTTCATACCTTATTTCAAAAACTTAATACCCTAATTTCAAAACTTCATACTCTAATTTTAAAACTTCATATCCTAATTTCAAAACTTCATACCCTAATTTTAAAACTTCATACCCTAATTTCAAAACTTCATACCCTAATTTTAAAACTTTATACCCTAATTTTAAAATTTCATATCTACATATGAATTTCTCTCAATATTGTACATATGGATTCTTCTCTTTCAACTTGAAACCCACAATGTTTACAATAGTCTCAAAACTCAATAAATAGAAAACAATCTAACTAATTCCATATATTTTTCATATATTACGGGATATCAAATAGTGTAATATTTGTGTATTACGTATGTATATATCTGTATTTATATTTATATTGATATCTATATAATCTAGATGATATTCGGTAGTTAGTGATGAGTTTTCGTGGTGGAAGAAGTGAGAGAGATAGAGTGAGATATTAAAGAAATATACATAGAAGAATGGAGGAGAGAGAGAGAGTAAGATCAGAGACATATAAAGAGAAAAATTGGTGAGAGAAAAGAATGAAGAGATACATAGAAGAATTTGTGATAAAGAAAAATGAATGAGAGAGAGAGAGGGTAAGATGAGAGAGAGATAAAGAAAAGAATAAACATCATTAAATTTAAATTTGTTTGGTATGTTTTTGATAATAAAAAGTTGTAAGAGTATGTTTTTTATAATTTAGTTTAAAAAGTAGTATGTATTGTTAATTTATCCTTATATCGGTGAATCGTAAGAAAACAAAATCTTACAAAGACTATGAAAAGGCTCGTGAGCCTATTGTAGTAGATTGTGGCAGGTGTGAGTTTAGCATACATACTTGGTCGGAGGCCATACATGATTAACCTTACAATTTACAATTTTTTTTTTGTTTTTTATAGTGTGTTTTTCAAAGTAGTATGTAAATAGAACAATGTAACCCCTTTTAAAAAAAATCTCGTCACCCGATTCAAATTTATATATTGTTTTATTAGTAATTTGTAACTTAATTTAGTATATATAGAAAGATTAATAATTATATATTATCATAAAGGCTAAAAATAAATGAAAAGATTATACAAAATCCAAAAAAGTAGGAGGATATAAGAAATACAAATTTGAAAGTGACCGTGCTTATCACAATAAGTGCTAACTAGAGTATTCTATAAACTCGTACGAAATATAATCATACTATTTTCCAAAAGGATTAGGAAAAAAAATCTCATAATTAAGGTTAAATGTTTTTCTATTTATTCTAATTATGCATATTCCAATTTAGATAATAAACTAAAATTTTATATCTAAAAATTCTATATTTTCCATCAATATGTTCAGGGAATGAACTACTTAGTGACAGTCAGTGCCTGCAGCCCCCACCCCTTTTAAAATTTTTTTAAATGAAAAAATATATATTTTTTATGTATTTTGATCAAAATATTTAAATTTTAGTGTTTTAGTCTCTCATTTCGTAAAATAATTTTATATTAGGTATAAATTTTTTTATAGAAAAATAGCTCCATATTTCGCAATACTGATTCGTAAATAATGATATTTTTTAAATAAAATAAAATATTTAACAAACTTTTTAGTATTAATTTTGATCACACCATTAAATAATTAATTGCACATAAAAATTGAGCCAGTTTAGGACGCTAAAACCAGTATAAAAATCAAGCGCGAAACTGAATTGGAATTTCATTTTCAAACTCCACGTCTATCGACTACCCCTCTCTCCCTCTATCTCTCTCTACAGTACACAACTATCGACCAACTCTTATTTCACCAAAAAATTTCATAACAAAAAGTTAAATTTCAATCCGTAACCCAGATTTTCTTCTATATATAAACTTCCTTTACGTTGATTGATTGTTGTTTGCTTATATCTAACTTGGTTGTATAACATTAATTGAATCTATTCCAGATTATATGTTTCTTATTGAGTTGCTTAAATTGAGATTTAGTTTGTATGTACCCGAGCTGTTCGATATAATGTCCCACATAAACTAATATAATGAAAACATCATTACAGGATGTTCCAATTGTAATTTGTAGGTATGCTTAAAAGTCATTTCAAAAACCTCTATATATAACAATTACATTCAGTAACTTATGGGGGAAAAAAATCATTTTAGATCATGTCCTTGGCAAATACAAGCAACAGAAAGAGAAATAAGTTTTAACACAATAGATTGCGGTTAAGTCTGTTGCTATCAGTACGGTGTTTTAATTTGTTTTTTTTTTGTATTTGCAGGTCGTCTATATGAGCTTATACTATCATAATTGTTGTATTTGGTTTTGCTTTTGACTAGATGAAATAGAATTTTAATATATGTTTTTTGTGTGTAAATCTTACCACAAAACGCCTCCGACCAGGGCCTGTATGGCTGTATTCAGAGACTTGACAGATTTTGCTTCTGAAGCAGTTGCCATTATTATGTCTACAACTGCACAGACAAGTAATTGATTTTAAATTCAACCATAAAGTTAGTTTTTTGAATCAGTCATACAGTAAGCTTAGCTTGGTTGCAGATTTTTAGTTCAGTTTTTGGATTATAAGTCTCAGTAGATTTGGTTTGTCGGCTTGAATGCTAGGTTTTTCTGTTTTGTAACTTCTATAAGTTGCAGTATATATGCCTTTTTCTAATATGTAACTTTAAAGCTAAAAGCTGAAGCTTTTCTTAACATGGTAGAAAAGCTAGTTGTTCCCATTATGTTGTAACCTGTAAGCAAAAGTTTCCGTTTGGTTGAATCTTTTATGCTAGAAGTTGAATTTTATGGTAGAAAAGCTAACTATTATTTAACGTTTATAAACTTTATACGCAATTCATAACCAGGAAAACAAGCTTAGCTTATTACATAATTAAGAAAAAATATGATAGGCAATCCATCCACATTTAACTGAAAGCTGCTTGCTTGGTCACCGCTACTTAGTTCAACCTTTTAGCTTAGAAATAGAATTAAAATAAGTCTGTCAGCTTAAAGGCTAATTTTTTGTTTTTGTTTTTATTACCTAAATTAGCTAAAGCCTTTCAACTTCGACGTACAAGATTTGTAGATATCATCTTATTAGACGGTTCTTCGGGTGATCTGAATTTGATCCGGCAAATTGACTCCGATTGAATGTATTTTTTTTTCTATGAAAAACTTTTGATCATTTTGTTCAAATGGTTTTAAATATTTGCATTTAACAAAATTTTGATTTTTTCCACTCTTTCTTTTCAGTTATCGATACATGATGCTATTTGACTTGATTAAGTCCCAATTCTTGATCAAATTGTCTTTGCTTCATTTTCATTGTAATCAGTAGCGTGTTATAACCAGTTTTTTTTTAATGTATTTATGTTCTATGATTGAAAAGTGTTCGTAGTGATTACCAATATGTTACATTTTACTTTGTTAAATGTTTATGATGAATATTTAAATAATTGTGTGTTGAATGATTATAGGAATTGAAAATTAATTTTAATTATATATGAGTGAAATTGAATTTTAATTTTTTAACCATTATTTTAATTTTGCAATAAAAATTGATTATGAATTTGCAACGGTAGATATTCGAATTAGCAACCACCAATGTTTCAATTGCAGATTTTTTTCTCCACATTTGGCAATATTTTATTTCTCTAATGCAACAAATTAATTAAAAATCAGCAACGAAATCGTAACCTTTAACAACGGAAAATCAAAGGAATGACAACAACTTGTTTCCATTTGGCAACAATATTATTTCGAAATTGCAACAAATTTTTCTGTTGCAAATAATTTTTTTTCAACAACGATTCTTTAATCTGTTGCCAGCTGCTTTCAGTAACGGGACGTCCGTAATAATTTATTGCCGAATAATTTTAATAACGGAAAATAAAATAAAGGCAACGATTTTTTTCATTGCCGGAAACGTATTTTCTTGTGAGTGATGCAAGAAAACGAAGTTTTACCAGGTCCACATATATTTTAAAAGCTTAGGGAGTAAAAATATTATAATAAAAATAAAATAAATAAATAAATAAAAGAAAGGTTTGCTGCCACTGTAGTGTACAGTGATCATCCAATTAGCGTGAAGTTAAAGAAAGAATATATAAAAGTTTTAATCCAATTTAAAAAAATCCCAAAATCACTCACTATCGCATTTTATTCTCTCTCTATCACTAAAATAAACCCAAATTCTCACTCCAAATAAAAAGGTTAGTGGTTTTCTTATTTAATTGTTGTTTCGATTATTATGCATGTAAATACTCATTTGTTGATTAGGACTTTGAAAAAAATCGGAATATTTGTTTGATTATTTTTTCACTTGTGGTGTTTAGGCATGAAGATGAAACAAACTAGATAAATTCATTTAATTTGGATAATAGGAGTAAACTGATTGTTAATTTGTTCTAGTTTTTACTACTCAGTTGTTTCAATAATTATGCATGTAAATATTGCTCATTATTTATTGTTTGTAGATTTTAAACCCCTCGTTTGGATACTGAATTAATTAGTTAGGGATTTGAAAAAAAAGTAGAAATAATTGTATGACTATTTAATATTTTTCCTGTTTTTATTTACATTGCGATGTTTAGGCATGAAGATGAAACAAAACTAGAGAAATCTATTTATTTTGGATAATAGGAGTAAATTGATTTTAAACAAAAATTATCTAGGAACAGTCTTTTTGCTTATTTTATTTTGTTATAAGCTGCAGTGCATTTAAAGAACCGTTATTAAATTGGAGGGTTTTGTTTTTCGGTCTTAAAGAAATAAATAAATAGAATTTTAAAGCTACAATGCGGTTTTCTAATCAGCCTCAGGAAACACTTATTATTTGCTTAAAAGATGACTATTGATAAATGCAGGTGCGGTTTTCGTATTTAGTTGTTTTTTCGATGATTATGCATGTAAATACTGCCGATTATTATTGTTTGTAGTTTCTAAACCCTCATTTGGATACTTATTTGTTTCTTAGGACTTTGAAAAAATTGTATGATTTTATTTATTTATTTACGTTGCGATGTTTAGACATGAAGATGAAACAAAACTACAGAAATCCATTATTTTGGATAATAGAAGTAAATTATGCATTTATGTTTGTTTATTCTAGTTTTTTTAAGTGTCTTTTTTTAAGCCATTAGCCCCATCTTTTATTTTGTTATAAGATGCAGTGCATTTGAATGACCATTATTAAATTGGAGGGTTTTTTTTTTCTGTTCTTGAAAAAATAAATAAATATAATTTTAAAGCTAAAATCCCTATTTCTACTCAGCCTCAGGGAACACTTATTATTTGCTTAAAAAGCTGATTATTACCAAATGCAGGTGCGTTTATTTTCTAAAGTTTGGATGAATGATTTTTATGTAATCGATCAATTTCTTTGAACTCCGATAATCGAGGGAACATATCAAGTTCTTAGTGAAATGTTCCGAGTAGTTTACACTTAAGAATCGTTTACAGAACTAAGAACTGAATTTATATGTTCATCTTTTGGGGGGTTTAATTAAAGCTTTTGTGTTGCTTCTTATTTAAAGTTAGGGCTTTCGAAAAACTCAACATTTTTCTGAAGAAAAAAGTAGAAGGCCAAATCACAGTATTAATCCAATCAACTCTTTGCTTTGCTCTCTTTCTCTCTCACTAAATAGGTTAGTGTTTTAGCTTCTCAATTTGAGTTTTCGTATTGCTTTGTCGTTAGATAATTGCAGTTGGTTAGTGTATGTCCTAGTTGAAAGAAAACTCAGAATATTTATATGTATCTTTTTCTTGTTTTTATTTACGTTGCGAATGTTTAGATCTGAAGATGAAACAACACTTAGATAAATCCAATTATTTTAAACCCCACATTTTATTTTGTGTGCATTTGGATGACTTTTTACAAACTAGAAGTTTTCTTTTTCTGTTTTTTTTTTAATAATTTAAAGCTACAATCCAGTTTTCATCTAGGGCTCAGAGAACTCTTATTATTTGCTTAAAAGCTGATCGTTACTAGTTGTAGGTGCGGTTATTTTCTAAAATTTTAGTTTTTTAAGGTGCATGAAGTTGATCGTAACTAGTTGTAGCCTTGTAGGTGCGTTTTTTTTCTAAAATATTAGCTTTCATAGGCACACGAATGTTTTAGGAGTGTTTGTATAATTTTCATTTCTTTTTCTTGTTTTTATTTACAGTTGCGGTGTTTACACATGAAGATGAAACAAAGCTAGAGAAATCCATTTATTTTGGATAATAGGACTTATTGTGAGCAAAAACTCGAAGAAGTTAACTTTTGTTAATTCTATAAATTTATTTTGTAATTTGTTCTTTTGAAGCATTTAACCCCACCTTGTTTTTTGTTATAAGCTGCAGTGCATTTGAGTGGCCATTATTGATTTGGAGGGTTTTGTTTTCTGTTCTTGAAAAAATAAATAAATAGAATTTTTAAGCTAAAATCCAGTTTTTTAATCAGCCTCAAGGAACGCTTATTAATTGCTTGAAAGCTGAATATTACTAAATGCAGGTGCGGTTAGTTTTTAATTGTTTTAGCTTTACTTCGGTAAGCGAATATTTAAATTTGGATGAATGTTTTTATGTAATCGACCAATTTCTTTGTACTCCGATAATCGAGAGAGGATGTCAAATTCTTGGTGAAATGTTCCGTGTCATTTATGCTTAGGAATTTGTTTAAATAGGACTATACATATAACTAAACTTGATTCTGCAGATTTGAAAGATAACATCTTTGCTACAAGGTGATTGCTCGATTTTAAGAACATATTTTCATTTTTATCTATAGTTAGCGTTTTGGCAATAGGCATATATTAGGTACCTAGTTGTTCCCTGTACAAGTTTTTCTTACTTCTGTCACTAAAATAGACCCAAATTCTCACTCGAAATAAAAAGGTTAACGATTTTTCGTATTCAGTTGTTGTTTCGATGATTATGCATATAAATATAACCGATTATTGTGTGTTGTTCTAATCCCTTCAATTGTATACTCATTTGTTGGTTAAGGCTTTGAAAATTTTCGAATAATTGTATGATTCTTTTTCTTGTTTTTATTTAGTGCTATGTTTAGACACGAAGATGAAACAAAACTAGAGAAATCCATTTATTTTGGATAATAAGAGTAAACTGTTTTTTTTGGAAGCTTTTAGTCCCATTTTTTATTTTGTTATAAGTTGAAGTGCATTTTAATGGCCATTATTAAATTGGCGGATTTTGTTTTCTGTTCTTAAAAAAAATGAATATTAAAGCGAAAATCCATTTTTCTACTCAGCCTTAGGGAACACTTATTATTTGCTTAAAAGCTGATTATTACTAAATGCAGTTGTGGTTATTTTCTATAACTTTAGCTTTCTTAGGTACATTTTAAATTTGGATGAATGTTTTTTATGTAATCGATCAATTTCTTTGAACTCCAATAATCGAGGGAAAATGTCAAGTTTTTAGTTCAATCTTTCATGTAGTTTATACCTAGGAATCTGTTTACAGAACTAAGAACTGAATTTCTATGTTCTTCATCTTTTGGGGGGTTTAATTAAAGCTTTTGTGTCGATTCTTATTAAAGGTTAGGGCATTTGAAAAACTCAACATTTTTCTGAGGAAAAAAGGAAGAAAGCCAAATCACAGTGTTTTACCTTCTCAATTTGAGCTTTTCGTATTGCTTTGTCGCTAGATAATTATGGTTGATTAGTGCTGTACTAGTTGAAAGAATACTCAGAATTTGTATGAATCTTTTTCTTGTTTTTAATTTACGTTGAGATGTTTAGACATGAAGATGAAACAAAAATACAGAAATCCAACCCACCTTGTAATTTGTGTGCATTTGGATGGCTTTTTTAAATTAGTGGTTTTCCTTTTTTAGTCTATTTTAAAATAAATAAATTAAAGCTACAATCCAGTTTTCATCTAGGGCTCAGAGAACACTTATTATTTGTTCAAAAGCCGATCGTAACTAGTTGTAGGTGCGGTTATTTTCTAAAATTTTAGCTTTCTTAGGTGCACGAAGCTGGTTGTTACTAGTTGTAGGTTCGGTTATTTTCTGAAATTTTAGCTTTCTTAGGTACACGAATGATTTAAATTTAGATGAGTGTTTTCTGTGTTCAATTAATTTCTTTGAACTCTGATGACCGAGGGAATTTGATTACAGAACTAAGAACTAAGAACTAAGAACTGAATTTCTGTGTCCTTCATCTTTTGGAGTGGTTTAATCAAAGTTTTTTTGGGGGGATACTTAGAGCATTACAAGCAGCCTCTGTAAACAACTCATCTCCACATAATTTGAGTATTTTTTTTAGCAAAACACCCTTTAAATTTTAGAGAAAGGTGGAGCACCTCTGTGTATACCTGGACTCCCGGAGAGTGTCTTCTCCTCATTACATTACTTTATTATTTAGTCATTACTTTTGTCTTTAGTCCCTTTCTTTAATCATCACAACTATAATGAACTTTCATCTATTTACTAATATTTAATTGCAATAGAGATTTTGATGGAGAGATTGATAAATGTTACAAAATCTGAATGACTCCTCAAGTACTTGAAAACATCTATTTCTCTCTTGATATAGAGAGAATTATACGGTGGCAGATGAAAATGCTCTTATAAGCGGTTCATAATAGGGACTGAGAGGGGAAACTTTATTTTTGGGTTGATTTCGAAGTTTTGAACACAACAATATTTTGCTAACAACTTACATCATCTGTGTCATATGTAAATGGATTTATTTTCATACTTGTAGAGTTTAAATAGGAGTATACGGATAACATAACATTATTCTCCAGATTTAAAAGACAACCTCGTTGCTAAAAGGTGATTGCCCAATTTTAAGAACATGTATGTGTATTTTTATGTATAGTTAGCATTTTAATAATCGACATTTATTTTGTTGTAACTTGTACTATATGAAGTACCTTGTTCCCTGTACAAGTTTTCTTTTTTTGAGTCAATAGTTAAAGAAAAGCCGTTATGTTGTGGTTCAAGTTTTAACACTCATGTAAAGTTCCCTTGCTTTGTTTCTCTGATATATTTCAAATTGTTTTGTTAGGTGTAAATGGAATTCTATTGAGACACAAGGATAGTTTGCATCTTTTGTACTTATTCTCTACTAGCTGAGGTTTCTTGGTTGAATTGTGTTGATTCTGTCATCGGAACCAAAAACATGGAAACAGATGGTAGTGAGAAGAAAATGGAGGTGACTCAAGTTAGTGTGGGAGGGTTTGACAACCATGTCACTGCAAAAATGCTTTTGGATTATTTCGAAAAGGAAATAGGGATGGTTTGGAGGTGTCGGCTAAAGAATTCGTCTAACTTTCCAGATGTGCACCCAATATTAATGGAGACTTCTAAAACTCAAATAATGAACAAAATCCCAAAAGAGAACCCTCATGCATTTGTGCATTTTGTACATCCCGATTCGGCAAAATTGGCCATGGATAAGGCAGGCAAAGGTGAACTCGTCTTAAATAATAATAAGTTACATGTTTGCCTAGGTCCGGAAAATCCACGTAGCCTTCACGAGAGGAGAAGGACAATAGAGCCGTATACAATACCAGATGTGGGCGTCGAGATGGGCATCTTAGCCAGTCAATCAGAGTTTTTCGTAGGTTGGAGGGGTCCTCCTACCGGAGTTGATTTTCTCGTCGATTCTTTTGATGGGAAGTGCAAGTTGTTGTTCACAAAGGATGCTCATTTCTCGAATAAAGAGAAGGGAAATCGTGTATTACTGAAGTGTAACTTTAAGGTTGAGTTTTTGGTACGAGAAATGAATTGGATTAAAACGTATGTTGACGGATCGTCCATGATTATTCTTTTCCAGCTAGCTTCGTCACCTTCACTTTACTTCAGAACCGCTGATGATGATATTGAAGAACCAGATTCGTTCCATATGTTAGATGATGATGACCCTTGGACTCGTACGATAGATTTTACACCTAGTGGGGCGATGGGTAGGTGCAACACGTATCGATTTTCAGTTCAAATTCGTTATGGTATTAGGGTGCAAAAGGCCATGGAATATTTAAGGGCGAGGAGGGTGCAGGAAGGATTTTATAGACAGAAGTTTAGGGCAGTAGAGGAACCTGAGTATGGCTCACCTATGCCAGATTATTTCTTTTCTATTCATTATATAGAAGGTATATCGTTTAAAGTTAGATATATGATAAATGCAGCTCTGCATAAATGTGTTATCAACCAGCACCAGTTATCAGACCAATTTTATGATTTACTTAGAACTCATCCAGAGGAGGTTAACATTGCTGCCTTAAAGCATATATGGTCGTACAAGCGGCCTGTGTTTGATGCGTCTCAAAGACTTAAGCTCGTTCAAGAATGGTTGTTGAAGAACCCTAAGCTTCTTAAGAGTCCAAAACAGTTAAATGATGTTATGGAAGTGAGGAGGTTGGTAATTACCCCTACTAAAGCCTATTGTCTCCCCCCTACTGTTGAACTTTCTAACCGGGTTCTGAGGAGATACAGAGATATTTCGGAGCGCTTCATCAGAGTGACCTTCATGGACGAGGGCATGCAAACCCTCAACGCCGGTGTGCTTAACTTTTACACTGCTCCGATCTTGAAATTAATTTCATCAAACTCTTATCAACTACAGAGAACTGCTTTATTCAGAAGGATAAAAACCATTTTAGAAAAGGGTTTTCATCTGTGCGGACGAGAGTACTCGTTCTTAGGGTTCTCATCTAATCAGTTAAGGGATCGTTCGGCCTGGTTCTTTGCAGAAGTTAACGATATCACCGTTAATCAGATAAAAGAATGGATGGGAAAGTTCACAAATAAGAATGTTGCCAAGTGTGCGGCTCGGATGGGCCAATGCTTCTCGTCCACTTATGCCACAGTTGAAGTTCCGTTTATAGAAGTTAATATGCTTCCGGATATTAAGAGAAACGGATACATTTTCTCTGATGGGATAGGTAAGATCACTTCTGATCTTGCCCTCGAAGTCGCTGAGAAATTACAATTGAAAGAAAATCCATCTGCTTATCAGATTAGATACGCTGGTTGTAAAGGGGTTGTTGCCTGTTGGCCAGGAGAGAACAAAGGGGCCCGCCTATTTTTGAGGTCAAGCATGATAAAGTTTGAATCGAATCACACAACTCTGGAGATATGTTCTTGGACTCGATTTCAACCGGGGTTTTTGAACCGTCAGATCGTGACATTGCTCTCAACTCTCAACGTGTCCGATCAAGTATTTTGGAATATGCAGATGTCTATGATTTCAAAACTTGACGAGATGATAGTGGACACAGATGCTGCTTTTGATGTTCTCACGGCTTCATGTGCCGAGCAAGGAAATACAGCAGCAATCATGTTGAGTGCTGGTTTTAAGCCTCAGACAGAACCTCATCTGAGAGGGATGTTGAGTTGTGTAAGAGCTGCACAGCTTTGGGGTCTTAGAGAGAAAGCCAGGATATTTGTTCCTCGAGGAAGATGGCTAATGGGCTGCTTAGATGAGCTGGCTGTGCTTGAACAGGGCCAGTGCTTTATACAGGTGTCTACTCCTTCACTCGAGAATTGTTTTGCAAACCACGGGTCTAGATTTTCTGAGACTAAAAAGAATCTTCAAGTTGTTAAGGGCTTTGTGGTAATCGCAAAGAACCCGTGTCTTCACCCTGGGGACGTTCGGGTTCTGGAGGCTGTAGAAGCACCAGGGCTGAGTCATCTTGTTGACTGTTTGCTTTTCCCGCAAAAGGGAGATAGGCCTCATGCAAATGAAGCATCTGGTAGTGACTTAGATGGGGATTTATATTTTGTCACTTGGGAGGAAAAACTGATTCCTCCTAGCAAAACTAGTTGGATGCCCATGGCATACACACCAGCAGAAGAAACAAAGTTGCCTCGATCTGTAAAGCAAAAGGTAACTTATAAGTTTGATGTTATTTACTTGTTTCGTTATTTTACGGCATGAATGTTTATATATTTTATGGCTAAGGTTAGTCTCAGCTGTTTGCAGTTAATTAAGACCAGGTCAGGGTGAGATATTTTATATATTATGGGAGTAGTTCTTCTTTCTTAATGACATATATACGAGAAAATAAAATAAATTTGGTCAGATGTCTCATAAAGCTCAACAGAGAAGAGGTTTATTCATGCTAGTGAGTTGATATCAGCAATTCTTTAAAACTCTACTTTTCCTTTCTCCATGTGAGAAGTTATTTGGTCCTCTTTGAGGATGCCCTCAAACACCATATAACCACACATTTTTTGGGTGTCGCACAACATAACGATTTAAAACTATAAATTTGTGGTTTATTTGGTATAGAGAACATCCGCCAACAGGACCATAAAGTTTGTCTCTGTGGAAAGTGATAGAAGTTCCACAAACACTGAGATTAGAAGCGATTCTGCGATTGCTTAAACAACACTTAATATTTTCTTATCTGAATATGTGAGTCTTTGCATTCCACTTTGAGGATGGACTCAAGGCATTAGAAGAGTCTATAAATTGCATTTTGAGGACCAATTGGTGTAATTTGTCGCTGGCCCGCTTACTGATACTACTCTTTATTTATCCGATTGTTTTTATGACTGTTGCTAGGATGTAGTGATGAAACTGGAAAGGTCTGCACTCCAAAGTTTTGGTTTTTGGAAACTAATTACACCGCAAGCTATTTTATAATTTAAGACATTCGTAAAGTTGTTATAGTTTCACTTAAATATGTGGTGTTGTACTTATTATTTACAGGATATTATAGAGTTCTTCACCAAAAGTATTGTCAACGAGAATTTGGGTGCAATTTGCAATGCTCATGTGGTTCATGCTGACCTTAGCGAATATGGTGCCCTTGATGAGAAGTGTATTGACTTAGCTGAACGTGCAGCAATGGCCGTTGACTTCCCGAAAACTGGAGTGACTAAACCCTTACCCTCTGACCTGAAACCGAAAGTGTACCCCGATTTTATGGGCAAAGAGAAATGGCAATCGTACAAGTCGAACAAGATATTGGGCCGATTATACCGGAAAATTAGTGATATTTATGAAAAAGATGTGAATGTATCTTCATCTGATCTGGCAATCAATCCCAGCAGCATCTCTTACGATGTGGACCTGGAAATCTTGGGGTCGCAAGATTTTGTGGACGAAGCGTGGAGAAGTAAGTGCTTATATGATGAGCAGCTGGTTGGCCTTTTAGGGCAATACAAAGTGAACCGCGAAGAGGAGGTTGTAACTGGACAAATATGGTCAATGCCTAAGCACAACAGCAGAAAAAGAGGGGACCTTGAAGAGAAGCTCAAGCACGCTTATAAGGCCCTTCGGAAAGAGTTTAGGCAAGTTTTTGAGAATATGGGACCAGGTTTTGATAAAATTTCGGAAAAAGAAAAGAATAAAAAGTACGAGCAGAAGGCTTCAGCATGGTACCAGATGAGCTACCACCCGGATTGGGTGCAAAAGTCATTGGATTTACAAAAGTCGGGTGACGGTGCTAGTGGTGGAGAGACGTTAATGTTTAGCTTTTCTTGGATAGCGGTTGATTATCTTGCTCGGATCAAGATTCGGATGAGGGGTTCTACTAATCTCGACTTTACTAAGCCAATTAATTCACTTGTAAGGTATATAGCTGATCGGATGTGACTGGGAGTTTCATTTTGGGATTTTGATGTTTTGGTACGGAAGGCCACTCTGCCGCTTTAGGAGTTAAGTGTTACTATCTGTCATCTGTATGTAACTTACACTTTTATGTTCATACTTACCCATAAACCAAACTGGAGTTTTCTTTGAACATCTATGTATCTTTCTATATTGAAATGTTATTAACATTCTTACTGGTTTACTTGCATTGACCTCATTTTAAAGTTTGTGTTGCTCTGTTCTAGTATTGATCATGACACGAAGTACAGTAAGTGTGCTGCTTTTTCAAAAATCCCATTTTACAACTATTAATTATGCCAATAAATTAGGTTGAAGAGTGCTGCTTTCCCGCTTCTCATTACCGTTTCTCATTATTTTGGATGTAAATTTTCTATTTGTTTCACGTTGTCGTTTATTGTTTCGTCTCCGCTTCTATTCTCATCCTAGTAACTATGATTTTAACTAGTTGAACTACTAAACCGAATATTGGTAAATTGGTCTACTAAACCTGGGAATAGCAATGAATTATTCTGCTTGTGAACCTTCACATGCTGGTGGATATTTTTCAATTGTGTAAACCGTTGTAACAGAATGTGGAAGTACTTATTCATGAATGCTCTTTGTTCGTCATGTGGCATAATTTTTCACATTTTGTTAATTAAATGAAATAAATGGAGTCCGGTGGCCTAAAAGAGTCTTTCAAGTTTTCATATCCCAAATAAGACCATCTACAATAAGTATGTTAAGTCACTTTTTTACATAAAATGTTTACTTAACAAAAAAAATACTTTCTCACAATAGTTATGTTAAAGTAGCCAATAAATTTAATATTGTTAAAGGACTTGTCAAATTTAACAAGTCATAACCAACCGTTATTCCGTGTTATTAGCTTCTTTCTTTTATCGGCAATGTGCTCTTTCGCAATTCAACCTTTTCTTTAATGTTTATCGAGAAAGGACTTTAATGATTGAAAAAAAATATAACTTTGTTAAAATTAAACATGGGCCTTATAATTAACTCGGGTATTCGGAAATTGCACTTGTAGTGTATGAGTTAAGGGGCGAGGCTGAGTTGTCGGAAATTGAAAGATAATGGGATGACGTCGTGGAAGGTTTGGTGGTGATGTTTTGAAGTGAATAAATAAGAACCTTTTTGCTAATCTCTTTTTCTTTACATCTTATATTTTTCTCTATATTTCTTATATATTTCTTGGAGAGATTCGCCAATTAGTACATAAAAAGAGATATAATCTCCAAAAACCCGAATTCTTAAATTTCTTTTAAGATTTGATACATATGTAAATTTATAAGACAAGAATACCCTCAAATTTTATTATACATATCTCATAAATATTCATTCAAATTCGTTGGTAGCGGCCAACATCGATTACAGCTTTGTGGGGGGTTTCGACGTACATGGTACTATCGAATATTGTGAAATACCAGTTTAAGTGGACGACAACAACAGATGTGACGTTTGAGTTAGTAAAAATGGCCGCTACCACCACAATGCCAGTTTTAATATTACCTGATTTTTCTTTTTATAAACAAATGCTTCATGGGTTGGAGTGGTAAGATGTGCTTTTGCAGAAAGGCCCCGATGGTGGTCTTGAGCGAAGATACATGTGACACAACGCATTTGTGGCATACTTGCTCGGTGGGGCATCGCTTTACAATTCGAATTGATCCCTATAGCTTATGCCAATTGTTAGATCAAAGATTATAAAATCAGAGCAAAAAAAAAAGTGGATATCGAAGTTGGCCGGCTTCAATTATAAAATTGCTTCCAAAGTGGGAAAAGTTCAGGTCATAGTCGATGTTTTATCACGGGAAAAGAAGCCGAAAAAGGAAGTCAAGACCAAACTTGAGGGTAAGATCGATTGCGAGTGTTGGAGTTGGATCAAGACCAGCTAACATGTCAGTGTTATAACCTGTATTTTTATTTTATATTTTCTCTAGTTTATCGAGACGATTTTTATTTTTTTAATTAATGTTGTTAGGACTGGAAGTGAGTACTTTTTTGGATCGGTAGCTAAAAAATATAGGGGAAATTGAAGAACTGGTTATATAATTCACGTAATTGAATTAATGTATAGAAATAAATAGAAAAGGAAAACTGAAAACTATGTCATAAATACTTATAAGTTATTACGCAAACTAAGGGGGAAAGTTATGCTTTTCATTTATTTATCCATTTTATCATCATCAGTACTTATAACCCTGTAAGAACAGAGAGAGATATAGCAGTAGAGAGTGATCAGAGAGAATATATAGATATATAATCGGAAAGAGAAAGAATGCTAGGGACCAATTCAATCATCTGTTCTTTCCACTAGAGGTAATCATTCTCATAACCTTTTTCTATGTAATAGCTGCTTTGAGGCTAAGTAATATAATTGGTTTTATGTTCATAGCTTTTGATTAAGGTATCAGGAACACATAGGTAAGTATCACATAATAGGCTTTTCTTTTTATATTTTCAAAATTTTGTTTCAATGGAAGGTATATGATAATTCCATGATGTCAAATTGCACAGCATGTTATATGGTTAAGTAACTTTTTCTGCTTGAATTGTTTTATGAACCTGTCTTTTACTAGCTCGTCTCTTAGAAAATTTAGTAAAACATATTTGCAGGAGATCATAAATTGGAATCTAGTTGAGTTGTAGTTTTAAAAACTAAATAAATTAGTAAGGTCTGGTTGATAAATTAGATTTACATTGCAATTAGCTTTAAGTAATTAGATCTACCATGCGCAGCTGGTTGGTTAATTAGCGATATTATACTTGATTAGCGTACTAGTTACAGGTTTATTAATCAATTAATTATGAATATATGCTAAGTTTGCTGCAAAGTACTAAGCTTAAATGACTAATTTGATGTTCTGCATATGCCTTAGTTCTAAAGACAAGAGTTGCACAATAACCAGAACATATGCTACTGATAGGATACTATCTGAACTTGTACAATTGTAGGCTAGATCAATGTTTATATCCTTATTTGTAAATCTGTTTGGTTCTCGGAACATACTTTATATCGTCACTTGCAGCTCTTTAAGCTAAGTTTTAAGCTCCTTATTAATCTAAGTAAACACACACTGCTGCTAATGTTTTGTTTATCCAAACATGCCTTAGTCTCATCACTATGTAAAGGATTAGTAAAAGAAAATGATAGTACAGTAACTAAAGACAACTAATTGATATATGACTATATGGGGATGAACTTGGTATATGATTCTTATTGCTTGAGTATATACTTGTCACTCTTGATATTTTGCAACTATTGAAAGTAACCTATTTTTGCGATTATACATAAGCTGCATTTATATATATATATATATTGTAACTAAATGGGTTGAGTTATCAAGAAAGGAAATGAACCGACAAATTGAACATCATTAGCCTTCTATGCAAGTAATGATTGTCTTTATATTTTCTCATAATTACTTAGTTAAAATCGTGTTTATAGTTGATATAACTTATAATCTTACATGGCCTGTTAGACCTTAAATTTATGTTAGCTATTGGCTTTATATTACATTATAACATTGTAAGTTTGTATGAGTCAGTCTCATCAGATTGTTGTTAGGTGATAAAAATAGTCGATGGCCTTTAGAGTTCTAAGTAAAATAGTCAGTGGGTCGGTACGGTAAATTGGTTAAACCAATTCAATTACAATTATAAAACATGAAAGATATGAGTATACGTCGATGAACGTATAAGCTTTAAATCTATAGACAGATACTTGGGAAGTCCAAGTACACAGAATAAAGAGAATCAGGAAGTCTGATTCCACAGAATAAAGAGAACCATGAAGTCTGAGTCCAACAGAATAAAGAGATTCAGGAAGTCTGAATCCAGCTTAATTTCTCATTATATTATCGTATTGATCACACCGCTAAATGATTTATCTATTCACTTTTTACAGTTTTATCAAGTAAATGATTTGGGAAATTTTTATTAAAGTTTAAAACATTGTTTTAGAAGAAGAAATAAAAAGAACCTATTTTTGTCCCTGTTATATATTATATATTGCAAGGTATACTATTCACTAAGCTCGTTTAGCTTAATCCTTGTTTTTATAACTTTTTCAGGTTTACAGGTTCTAAGAAGTCAGAGTTAAGATAGTTGGGAACCAACCAGACTTCCTAGTATTTTCTTTTATTTTCCACTGCTAATAAGGTTTTAAACCAAGTTTGAATTTGAGACGTTATTTTACATTTCGAGATTCAGAATAATAAGTTTGTGGTTTGAGTTTTGGATTTCAGGGGTTGTTATTGAAATACGCAGATATTAAATATTATCTTTGAAGTTATATTATTTCATCGTTTTTGAATTACATTGTTGGTCCATCAATTTCTAGTTTTTGGTTTTGTCTAACACGTTCTATTCGACAGTGTAACATCAAATTTAGGTCTAGAATGTTACAATCAGACTACTTACGTTATTGTTATATCTTTCGAGTCTTACAATTATTTGCTGCACTATTTTCTTTTAAGGCCACGTTTTCTCATTACACTTTGCATTTTTACACTTTATTAGAAGTATTAGCTATTTTATTTTTCATGCATGTTATAATCAATAAAGAAGTTTACCCTGTTTCTTCTACTTTGTGTGAAAAATAGCTTGTCGGACAGCGTATAATTTTATCAAAGGTCCTCGGTTTACACCGTTAGAGTAAACGGTAAACACGGTGTAATATTGTTGATCAAAGAATCAATTCCTCAATAAAATCCTAAAATGAGGATGTACAAAAAGTACACGAAAAGTAAATGTGCTTTAGTATATATCTCTAGATAAATTAGGCAAATGGATTTAAACTTTAAAGGTCATCGCTTTCTTGTAAACAAAGTCTTTCATTAGATTCTTCCTTGCAATGTATTACATAAAGCCATAAAGAACCAATGCATACTTTCAGAAAAAGTATCGTTTTTGTTATCCCCATTTATTCATCCCTCTCACATATTTCAGGTAAATATATAGCCATATAAATGGTTGGTATAATATATGTATATCCTTTTTTGAAAAGTATATAATATATAATATATGCATCTGAAAACCCTATAAATTAACTACTCTCTTTATTCTTATTTTAGTGTCATGCTTTACATTTTTAAAGTATCAAAATAAGTGCTCAATTTACTTTTTAAATTTTTTCTCTCTTTTTAATTTTTTGGGAATAGCCCTTTTTTGTTAGTTAAACCAATTCAATTACAATTATAATCTCATTTTTTTAAATACAAATGGTTTTTGTTTGAAGATTTTGATGTTTGACACATTTTTTGTTGAATTTGTATTTATATCTGAACTTTGTGGTTTTTGTTGAATTCAAGGATTAAAAATTTAAAATCCTTTAATAACAGAGAGTTTTCATAACACGACGGCTTGTTTAGAGACGAGAGTATGTGTCATTAAATAAATCATTGAAAAGTACGTAAGTTGCATAACTCGGTTTAAATAACAGGTTGACAAAAGTTATGTATAGTTAAAAGGTAAATCCTAACATTTTTATAAGTTATTACTCTTTCATTTTATATTTTATTAAAGAAATTTCCCCAGTATATAGATAGCAGGGATGATGTACGTATATACTGCAGTAAATGTAGACATAATCGTCACTCTCTTCCCTAATTATATATCGATCAACATAGTTTTAATCCAGGCCAATTTCATTTGAATAAGTTTTGTTTTCTTTTGTTAATTAATTTCTCCAGTTGATGACACATAGAATCATTTATTAGTTCATAAAAACATATTTAATTTTTAAAACCCCGAATTTTCAAGTCTTTTTTAAAATTTGGTACATATAATGTAACATTATGTAGCATCAAAGATAAAAACAAATAGTAAAAAGAAGTAACATCATGTAATAGCATCATGTAATATATGTATTAATTTTTAAAAGTGTTTTAAAATCCGAATTTTTTTTTGATAATTAAGTACCAACCTTTTCATCATTTTCTCATGTCAAAAACTCATCACCATGGGTTCAAAATTAAATATTCATAAACATGTCTAATTAAACAGCTATTTTTGCAAGTGTTTTTCAGGAAATTAAGGCAATGAATAAGAATAAGCATTTGGTCCATGGAATACTTAGCGTAACCATTTATGAAATTGAGAGATTAAATTATGGAGGCGGATATAACTTATGTTCCAAGGTACGTACGTACGTACACGCATGATTATTTTATATTGACTAAAATGCATATTACCTCTTGGAACTATCCATCATTTGCAAATTGCCCACATGAACTATCAATTCTTAATGCATACGAGTTAAGATAACAATTATCTTTAAAAAGCTATCAGAAATTCAGAAGAGACTTTATAAAAAAATAATTTTGTCTTAGTTAGAAAAACTAATTTCTTGTGTCATTCCGTAAAAAAATTCTTGACGCGCATGCATATCAGATAATTGATTAAATAAATGAAAATTCAACCAAAACAGATCATCGAACATAAAGTCATATAATTTAAAATATGGCATTGAAGGTATACTGAAAAAAGTTTGATAGTTTCTGGGGTTAATTGTAATAATTGATAGTTCCTATGGGTTATTTGAAAATGACCTATAGTTTCAGGGGGTTATTTGCATTTGTTAAAACATTTCTCACTCAAGTAAATAAATGACATTCTCACATTTAATATAGTAAATTGAAGCTAATTAATATATGTCGCGGAAAATTTTAGTATTTCCCATGTTATAAATTTATAATAACTATGACTGCTTCTAATTCGAAACAACATGCGAAATAATAATTCTAAACTTTTAGACAGAGTATAACTAATATACTGTACTAAATAATTATTATATCTAAAAACATATTTTACTGTGATAATTAGACAATGTTATAAGTGTTGTGTGACATATTAGCTCACATATATATGTATATAGATATAGGGAGAGAATATAGAGAGAGACAAAAACAGTGTCTTTATTAATCAGAATGTATATGAATGAATGTAAAATACAAGACCCATAACCCTCTTTATATAGATAGAAGGGTATGGTTATAAGCCCACTTGGGCCCATAAAGTACAAGCTCAATAGTCCAATAATATCCTACAACACTCCACCTTTGGACGTCTTGAATTTTTCGTCTTCATGCAGTCGATCTGAGTCGAGTTCATTCGCAATGCTAAACACATAAAAACTTTAGGGACGGAAAACCCAGTGTGGGACAAAACCGGTACCTAGGAGAAACTGTCTAGCCGAATGATATAGGCCGAAATTCTATGTATAACCACAAAACAGTGTGGCTCATCAAAACCTTTCCGGAGCAAACCCAATGGGAAAATCTCTGATCGAAGGAAAAAGAGTGCAACAGTGGTAGTAGTAGGGAATCAACCACAAAATAGGTGCCTCATCAAAACCTTGCTAGAGTAAACCCAGTGGGAAAAACCTCTAGTCGAAGGACAAAAGAGTACACAGTGGTAAGAAGTATACAACCGGATACTCCCCCTAATTTCGGCAATCTTAAGTGAGATATGATGGGAACGTGTCTCGCTAAAAATCTTGCCAAGGAAAACCCAGTGGGAAAAAACCTTGGTCTAAGGACAAAAAGAGTACACGAGCATGCGACTGGATGCTCCCCCTCACTTGCACGCGACAGGGTGCGATGATTTCGACTAAGTAGTAATTAGTGCAATAAGCATTCACCTGGATGCTTCCCCTCACTTGCACACGACTGGGTGCAAAGATTTCATATTCCAAGAAAGAGTACGAGCATTCGACTGGATGCCTCATTTACTTGCACACGACTGTATGCAAGAAAATATAACGTGGAATAAAACGAGCATTCGACAGGATGCTCTTAAACTTCATATGTGAATATTAATTTCGGCGAGAAATGCTAAATAGCATAATGTAGTCATGTCTCTCTTGATCGATAACAACAAGTTGTCTTCTATGACAAGTGTTTTATCTAGATCATGAGACAGAGCATATGTAATTCAAATATGGCTAATACTAGTTCGAAGCCATATACACTCTCTAGTCGTCTCATAGAGCACGAATAGATCAGAGTGATTCATTTGGAGTCATTCCAAGACCTCCAAGATATCGCCTTATTCCTAATGGCAAAGACATACCATGTTAGGAATATCCCTTATGCAGGTATGATAAGTAACGAGCATCGGTATAACCGAAAAAGGGTTGCGTTAATTCGAGTACCGAAGGGGGTAGATACACTCGATGACGCAAATGGGATAAACTAGCCCACTTCCAAAATTACCATAAGGTAAGGGAATGTGTCTTCAGTGCCATTTCGATGGCAGCGTGTTAGCGCGATGTTGTGTCGAGCTATACCATTCACAACATACGAGATGTTCGTCCTAGCACATTAGATCAAGTACAATGATACGCTTATTTTACTTAGATATGAACATGATGGTTCAATATCTCTTCATCGTCTCATCAAGGACGGACGGGGTCTATATCAATGTCTAGTGATCGAACGATCATGGGAGAATCTGACGACTTAGCGTCATGATGACTAAAACGTCATAACACCTTCTGGGTGTAATCTGAATCATGGACTTAGATTCAATCTTTACGGGACTCGATCATCAGGCCGAGTCACTACCGTGTCTTCCCAAGATCCTTCATCTCGAAGGCAAATCCAAAAATGGATCGCGTAATAAAACACGCAAGGGTATAATACTTGTTCAAGTATCCCAAGCTAATCAAGTACTCACTTAGGCGGGTATACCACATCCGCTCGGATTATATTAATCCATATAGTGAACGTCTCATTTAATTGAGATCGTGTTCCGTGGTCAGGAACTACTTGATTAAAGCATTATGAAGTCACACAGGGACTTTCATCTATATTGCTTTGTCTAAATCCCCATAGAGATAAAACCGTGACCACATTCATGGCTGCATACTCAGTTTTTCGGAAACTACTAAACTGGTAAAGTAGGGGACTATTAAAATGTCCATTTCGAGGAAATCAACCATCTCGTAATCAATTACAAGGTGTGAGAGAAACCTTACGCTACTATGCGAGTATTCTACAATCTCATTATTCTCTTCAATTTTCCTTACGAATAACCAAATAAACGAACTCGTTTAACATTGGCGGTGTTGGATCTACAGGTCCGAACACACTTTCGCTAATGAGTCTACTTGGATTGCAAGTTTCCATTAGTCCAGTCTATTCCACGTTGACTTCAGGCAACGGTACATGGTTCCATGTCATAATTTGTTCATATTATCAGTCGTCACCGAATATATGAACAAGTAATCAATGACAGTCCCGTTTCGCTTCAATATCGTCTAAGATATCATGATCGACAGATATTTCGAGATTCTTAGGATGAGGAGGAAATCACACATCTCCTTGATCCTTTATAATCTCGTGCGACAAACGAGTTTCAGTTCACCACCTCTGGGTCTGAACGAATTAAGAACCCGTCAACTTCCTCATATCTTGGGAAGGACGACAGACTGACGGCCGACGACAGCGTCCTTTGCTTGGCGGGTTCGGCCAAAGCAACGTGTTACGACAGGAACACGACGTCCGACAGGGACGTCTATCCTTGCAAGCATTTTGCAGCAGGTATAAATGATCTCGTGACATCTCATAAGGTCATTAAATGCGTCTGATATTTAGTTAGACTTGAGGGAGTCTATGCACTTACTTATCACTAAGTGCAATTTTGGGGATCAAGCTAAGACTGAGTGGGTTATGCCACGTTACTTCACGTCGTTTCTTATCAACGGTAACGTGCAAATCTCCCCCTAACGACGGGGAGAATAGTCTTAGCGATGTCACTTTCGCATATCATGCGGTAAAGAGATCGCTTGTCAAGGTTACTCTATCAAATGATAGGTATGGGATTCATAATCGACTTATGTCCCCTTCAGAGGTCCATATTTTGAACGCTATAGCGGCTCAATCAAAATATTAATTAAGCACTCCAAACACGCGTTAATATGAGACTTCTGGCTCATAACCAGTAATCAGCTGGTACGCATATGGTGTTTGAGTGTCTATGGGCCTCATGACGGACCAATACAGCAAAATAGCATAACCCTACACGGAAATATAAATCTTGGTGCGCAAGAACAAGAAATGCGTGCAATCATTTGCAGTCGCATCATCAAACTTTCCGTGAGTCCATTTGGGTCTGAACATATCGACAGGATGTTCAATTTCAATTTCCAAACTCAAGTAATTCAAATCGAAATTTTGATTCTTACTCTTCGTAATTATCACGTCGACTAGACTTTTCAGGATAATCCGGATCATGAGCCATCAACTTAATGATAGGGCTAAGAGTTTGGGAAGTGCTGCATTTATGTGGACAACATTAAAATGTGAACATATTGTCGATGCATCAACCATAACCATTTATATTTATGGTCCGTCTTATGGTTGGATAAGTCCACAATAACTCCTTCAATTCTTTACAAGAATTCTACGAGTTCATTTCGTGATCTTTACACATACTAGTCTTTCAAAGTGAGCATTAATGGCATGAATTTCGGATTAATCGTGAAATATATTCTCAGAGAGAATCCAAATGCGATGCGATTATAAATCAAGCATCGTCTTTTGACCCGGGAATATCTCATCCGGTCAATGCCACAATATCAAAATGCTCTAATCAATCGACGACAGGCGAATGATAGTACAGACAATCATGTCTTAGCATCTAAATCATTTATCATTTCGACGACAGGCGAAATGATAAGGTTACTTTAAATGCTTTAAAGAATGTGGTAGCAACCACTTGAAAGACATTTCAACTCCTCTAAAATACGCTTTTAGTCATATTGAATGGAGGCTATGTAAAGAAATTTCAATTCTTTTATGAGCTATTACCAGATAACACTGGTTTTCTCAAATATTTTATAACTCAATAAGGTACGGCAGGACCTACATGAGTATAAGACCTCATATTTGACAAATCATTTTGGTTTTATCAAAAAATTTGATTTGGAACGACAGGTCCAGAATCATTGTCACTGAGTACTCTTTTAGGCAAGTAGTTGGTGAAATTATGTGGTACACTGTTACCCACTATTTCCAGAAAACCAACTACACCACAAGTATTGCCTAAAATTTCATAATTTAAAGTTTGGTCACATTTTTCAAAGGAATTTGCTCAAAACACTTTAAAATATTTCGAGAAATTTCGTAAACAGGAAAACCATAATCCAAAAGTATGGTCCAAATGGAAAATTAATAATCCAAATGGAAAACATAATCCAGATGAGCGAAAAATTGCTCAATGATTTATCAAAATCAATAAAGAAAGGTATCAAACTCATTTGAGCCACAAAACCAGGGGTCTCAAGAGTTTCCTTTCAGTTATCTTTAACCACATTAGCATCGGTTTTTGCACCTTTGTAATAGTTTTGAACTATTTAAGGAGTAACCGTGCATGACCTTTGTCTTTATAGCATAGAGTTGCCTCATTGAGCATTATCTCTTGCTTTGTGACAACGAGCCATATTGTTCCTTTCAATTACTGTCTTGGAGCCACAGGTTTTCGATTTTGACGATTGTCTAAAATCTCGCTTGGCTAGGCGATTCATCGGGATCGCGACAGTTCGAGACAAATAACACTTGTCTCGGTTCTCAATTCGTGGAAAAAAAATGTACACGAAGAGCATTAATATCAGGCAAACAATTCGCCATTGACCCAATAGGATTAAAACTACTCACCTGGGTAATTTTCTTATCCAATAACAGATGGGCGATAAAGGAACATGGTGAATATAAATTCACTATACTGCTTATGGAATGCAATTTCCAAGCTAGTATTTTGGTGAAAGATTGCTCCAATATGTCAATTTCAGACATTTGTTCACCATAGACGTCATCACGTCTCAAATGTGGCGACGGAATAAAATCAACGCCTTAGCATTCATCCTGATGGTAACAACAATTTTGTGTTTACTCATCAAAGATGGCATCCAAAAAAAATGGGGCATCACATTTTCACACATCAGGGTGAGTAACATGTGTTGACGGATTAAAATCAACATTTAAACAGTCATTTCGCAAGTATGTTTTACGATTTTTCTCATCATAGATGGCATCCAACATGTGTTGGGAGTTCTGGATTATTTATCATATAAAACGACTGGTTTATATTTTTATGGTTTGCACAAGCACAAACTTTTTTTCGAAACAACAAGTTCGAAAAACATTAGTTTTGCTTTTCATGTGAATCGGTTCTCATTGATCGAACGACGGGTCGATACTGAAACACCAATTCAGCGAAACATACATCACTATATAAACACACTCGGGGAAATTATTATTTAGTCAACCCCTTTCGGTAGCTCTATTTGAACACGACCAGGAAAGACGGTGAGGGGGGTGGGCACGAATGCCTCTTAAAAACCGACCCCATTAGGAGAACGATTTCCGCCTTTATTTTTCCTAGACATCGTATCCAAATAGGTGAGCCTATTTGGAGAAGATTCATAATTTTTCCAACTTAAATGTGAATATATACGATTTTCGCTTTTTATATATAGCAATAATATTAACAATATAGACAATATCTATCGAGATTAACCACATATATATAAACATGCAGTAAATATATTTTAGGATCTATCTAATCATGCAGTAGATTTGGTGTTATAAACAAATCAATTTAAGATTATCAATCAATCCATAAAGATTCTAACATATCAAATCAAATCAATTTAAGATTATCAATCAATTCATAAAGATTCTAACATATCAAATCAAATCAATTTACTGGCATATGTGATATTTATATATATGATAATATCAAAAAAATATGATTATGCTAACAAGATATCAATCAATTATCTATGTTTATCGCCATATTAATAATTCTATACATGATAGTAAATAAATTAGTACATGCCAATCTAAATTCGGGTTACATTATATATAAACACCATAATAACATTTGATTTATTAACCGAAATCGTATATGCAGTGTCGTCACAAACATCACTCGTCTTTTAGTATCTATATGTAGTTTAACACTTCTTGTACTTCAGTAGCAATACGTGGCAATTTACCTTAAATTGGAATTTACTAAACATATTTTGCAAGCACACATGAGGGTTATGCATGTGAAGTAATCTTACATATAACTAACATATAGTCAAGTTTGAAGTACACATGTGTATGATCACTAGATTTATAAACCTGTTTTGCACATGCAATTTTGTTATGTAACAATATTTAATTAGCCTACATGTACTGTACTATTACACGATAACTTTTACTAATTTGCATGTATTAGTATGTATGCCAGTTGAAATCTAATCAAATACAGTCCGTACGGTTGATATAAGCTAGGGGAAAAATATATGTATCATACTCCTGGTATTTTGGGGAAGACCGGCAGAATAAAAAAAATTTCAAAGTTTAGCTGTATGTTTATAACCTAACTTCGATTTTAATCCATAGTATTCGATCAAATAACCAAATATTATAGTTTTTACTTCAATCTCCATGAGCAAAGTGCTGATAACGTGTTGTGTGACATATTAGCTCACATATATATATATATAGATATAGGGAGAGAATATAGAGAGAGACAACAACAGGGTCTTTATTAATCAGAATAATGTAAAATACAAGACCCCTAACCCTCTTTATATAGATAGAAGGGTAGGGTTATAAGTCCATTTGGGCCCATAAAGTATAAGTCCAATAGTCCAATAGAACATCACAGGACAAATAACCGGTTAAGGAATTGGTTTAATTACTCATTATTCGCATTTCTATTGATTCTTGATGTAATGATAATAAATTATTTTCCTAGTTAAATAATACCCACTGTAAAAAGTTGTAATAGTAGGTCATTTAAGTGTCATAATATATATATACCACATATGCCTAAATTAATAATTTCAAGAAATTAAGACATAATATATACATTAACAGCTAAACTTTGCAAAATAAAAATACGCAAAACTTCAAAATTGTTCACAAAGGTCCAACATATTCAGTAAACAAAGAAGAAAAACATGTTCATTCTTGAAAACAAACTCAAAAAAAGATATTCACATTACTCAACAAATTTCAAACCAAATTCATGTCATATCAAAGGATATCCAAATCCGTAATTTGGTTTGCAAATTCCATATAACTGTTTAATTTAGATCAATGGATCAGAAGTCTTCAAATTCAACTTAATATTCACAAATATAATTTTCCACCCTAACCAAACTGTCAACTTATAGTTCTTATACAAACATATTTTAAACAATTGTCTAATGAGAACAAACAGGAATTGTTATATAGAAAATAAAGATACCAGTTTCACATGATCAACAAAAATCGGAAGAAAGTGAAACTTAAATTTTTCCACTTGGAGAGGATCAATTGTTCAATACTGAAAATTAGGCTAAAATTTATAGAACTATATATCAAGAGAAGAAAACAAACCATCAAATACGTGAAATTATAATTAAATTTATATATATCCAGCTCCCTCTGTAGAAACCTTTATATACAACAAGATTTTAGTCTGGAATCTAAAGGATCTACTAAAATCGTTATTTGCTGAACCAAATTTATACCAAATCGTTCTTCAGTAATTTGTATGATACGAAGCCAAATTAAAAGGAGTCACAATTATTCAATTCTTTGAAGCTACGCCATAATCAAACTCAAAACAAAATCACAAAAGATCAAAGATTTACTCCAAATTTGGGAATGCTGATAACTTTTAGGAAATTACACCAGGCTGAAATTTGATAATTGATAAGCAGGGAACAAACCTAAAAAGATGCAAAAAGATACAGATAAGATATGCAAAACAAATTTACTCATTTAATTTATTTTTCTGACAAAATGAAATTCACATTATAATAACTATGACTGCTTCCAATTTGAAACAACATACGAAATGATACTAGTTATGTTCCGATCAAAGATGAACAAGGGAACGGAAACCTACAAGCTTATTGATTGCCCAGCTATTCTTTTATAAGATTCTGAATTAATAAGCTAGAATCTTTATACAGTATCATTTGGTTTGGTTAAGTGATTTGGCGATGAGTTTTAAACCAAGCAAAAGACAACTCCTAGATCGTGTTTTTTGAGAATAATAACTGAAAGCTTACCACAAAAATTATTTAAAGAAACAGAAGAAAAAAAAGGTTTAAAGCCAAAAACAGTATATACAATAGTTCTTTCCTAAAGCATAGCACATTATGGGTCTTTACTCTTTCAATATGACATGTTTGAAGGTTTTCTTCAATTTTATTATCTTTTCATACAACTGGACTTGTATAGACTGCGAATCCACAAAACCTTGGCAAAAGAGTCTTATCCAGCATCACAAAGTTGTTGCTTTGCCGCCCTGAGGTATCGTTCCACTACCCTACGCACTGTACATACACATACTGAGATACATGTAACATTTCTTTTATAAAGTTTTCCTATCACCATGAATCTAAAACAGGTTGTCGGATCCAAACTCTATGCAACTGTTGATCTAGATGGAGCTCGCGTAGGGAGGACTCGTATGATCGAAAATGAACCCTCAAACCCCCGTTGGTACGAGTCATTTCGTATCTATTGCGCTCATACAATTTCCAATATAGTATTTACCGTAAAAAACGCTAACCCTATTAGCGCAACGCTGATTGGAAGAGCATATCTGCCTGTTGAGCAAATTCTACGTGGTAGGGCAGTCGACACCTGGATTCAAATCATGGACGAAGGAGGCGACCCAATAAGCAAAAACTCTAGAATCCACATCAGCGTAGGATTTTCCTATGTTTCTCAGGATAAGAATTGGTCTCAAGGAATTAAAAGTCCTTTATTCGAAGGGGTACCTTACACGTTTTTCAACCAGAGAGAGGGGTGCAAAATTACGTTATACCAAGACGCTCATATACTTGACTCAACTATTCCTAAATTTATTCTTTCGAGTGGCAAGGTTTATGAGCCTAACAGATGTTGGGAAGATGTGTACGATGCGATCACAAACGCCAAACATCTCATATACATCGCTGGGTGGTCCGTATACACGAAAATCACCTTAGTTAGAGATACCAAAAGGCCAAGGCCACAAGGGATTATTACACTGGGAGAGTTGCTTATAAAGAAGGCAGACGAGGGAGTTAGAGTTCTTATGCTTGTGTGGGATGATAGAACTTCATCCGAGGCATTCAAAAGAGACGGGTTAATGTCGACTCATGATGAGGAAACAGCAGATTATTTTCGTAACACAAATGTTCATTGCTACTTATGCCCTCGTAACCCTGGTGCTAAAAGGAGCTACGTGCAAGGGTTCGAGGTCTCGACTATGTTCACTCACCATCAAAAGACAATAATAGTAGATAGTGAAGCACAGAATTTCAGAGGATTAGGACAACAAAAAAGAAGGATAGTGAGTTTCGTAGGCGGGATCGACCTTTGCGATGGGAGGTACGATACCCCCGATCACTCGTTATTTAGAACTTTAGACACGACTCATTTAGACGACTTTCATCAGCCTAATTTCACAGGATCATCGATACAAAAAGGTGGGCCGAGAGAACCCTGGCATGATATTCACTGCAAGCTCGAGGGCCCCGTTGCTTGGGATGTGCTTTATAATTTTGAACAGAGATGGAATAAACAAGTAGGATACGAATACTTGTATACCATGGAGGAACTTAATTTGTCTATTAGCCGACCATCACCTGCCACTTTGTCACAAGACCCAGACACATGGAAGGTTCAGATATTCCGATCTATTGACAATGGGGCTGCAAATGGATTTCCTAACATACCTGCGGAGGCAGCAAAAATAGGGCTCATTAGTGGAAAAGATAACATAATAGATAGAAGTATACAAGATGCGTATATAAATGCAATTCGAAGAGCTAAAAGTTTTATATACATTGAAAACCAGTACTTCCTTGGAAGCTCATACGGGTGGAAATCAAACGATATAAGAGATGATGACATAGGAGCCCTACATTTGATACCGAAAGAGCTTTCACTGAAGATTATTAGTAAAATTGAAGCTGGGGAGAGATTCACTGTGTATGTAGTGATACCAATGTGGCCCGAGGGAATACCAGAAAGTGAATCTGTTCAAGCAATATTAGATTGGCAAAGGAGAACAATGGAGATGATGTATAAAGATATTGCTCAAGCTATTCAAGTGAAAGGGTTGAATGCTGATGTGAGAGATTATTTGACATTCTTCTGCCTTGGGAATCGGGAAATTAAAAAGATGGGCGAATATACACCAGTCGAGAAACCAGAGCCAGAATCTGATTATAGCAGAGCTCAAATGGCGAGGCGATTTATGATATATGTTCATGCTAAGATGATGATAGGTACGGTAACACTTATTCAAAAATTTGCACAAGATTTAAGAGAACTTTTCTATTTAATTATCTGTTTAGTACTATTATTTGAATCTTGTTAGCTTAAAAAGTATATATATCTCAAAGAGATAAAGGAAAACAACAAAAGCACAAACAGCAAGAATTCTCGAAGTACATTTCAATTGATGTCGATAGCTGGCCCCTTGTTGTGCATGATTCCAAACTTATTTATAACCAAATGTAATTTGGAATAGTTTTTCTTAAGTTCTCTTTTCTTTTTTGTGCCAATTAAAGTGTATCATAGATCGTTAAATACTAACAGCAAATCTCGTATGATTAAGAACGTAAATTAGAAGTGTCTTATACCTCTGTTATAATCAGTTGGCTGAACACACAATTCTACAATTACAATTTGTGCCTTTAACTCGTATCCTTGCAACATGGTGTTCACCATTTAGTCATTTACAAGGCATGAAATAATTGATTGTGTATTAAATTTTATTTTCCAGTTGATGACGAATACATAATAATTGGTTCTGCCAATATCAATCAAAGATCAATGGAGGGTTCAAGGGACTCTGAGATTGCAATGGGAGCCTTTCAGCCATACCACTTGGCCACAAATCAACCTGCTAGAGGACAGATTTACGGTTTCCGAATGGCCCTATGGTATGAAAGTTCTTAGGAGTGTATCCATATTAATGTTTATTTGTTATGCTATATTCATAAAGAAGTAAACTAACGAGTTCATGCTGTCATACAGTTGTAAGCGTTACCCTCTCCGGTGATAGGCTAGTGCATTTAAGATTGTAATTTAGGCCCCATTTCCCATTGAGATGCATTCATTTCCAATCATAAGCTATGAATATATGATGGTTCATGTCTATGCCAAAAGTTTAAACATATTAGAATCTTTAAGTATGAATTCAATGTTTCAAATAGTTTTAAAAATATTATGAGTCATTCAGTGCTTTGATTTGGTGCATATAATCACAGCCTCATTTCAATTAACAGACTAAACTTTAAAAAATAATTGAAACAGGTATGAGCACCTGGGAGAAGCAGAAGGAGCATTCCTACATCCAGAAAGTTTGGAATGTGTCCGAGAAGTAAACAAGATAGCTGATATAAATTGGGAAAAATATACTAGCGAATCTTCTAATGAAGACCTTCGGGCACACTTGCTACGCTACCCAGTCTCGATAATTGAAAACGGGTCCGTTTCTATATTACCGGGGTTTGAGTTCTTCCCTGATACAAAAGCCCGTGTTCTTGGCAAGAAAGCTGAGTTTCTTCCACCAATTCTCACCACCTAAAATCAATTATTCAGCTGAGTAAAATTAATAACTGCCTACTATTATAATGTCTGTACCTATTCTTAAATGTTGTAATGGAAAAGATAAAATAACAATAAGAAAAAATGATATGACAGATAATGTTTTTGTTTTTATTTTTGAGCAAGTACTTACACATAACGCTTGCTTCCTTTCCATTTGATAAAGTTTGATGATAAGCGATAATTAATGTTTCCCTAAAAAATGGTGAAGTTTGATCCCTTTTTTTTTTCCTTCTGATTTGGTGGATAATCTAGAGCCTCGAGGTAACTTTTTTCACCTCATATGATCGTAGCACCCGTATCCTTACTGGATGCACCCAATACCTACAATTCGTAGAGCCAACCACTGACCACATAGAAGCGCACAGACATTAAATTACAAACTTATAGCACGATTTATCCTAACAGTATGGCGTGTGTCAAAATTATTGGGCATCAAACATATTTTTGTCCCCTTTAACTTTCCTTTCTTTGAGGAAGGTAAAAAACAATAGAATCAAGTACATGTGGCTCATACACTGACTATATAGCAAAAAACTATATAGAATCAAGTACATGTAGCAGCTAACATGTGAACATTGTTAATCAAAAAACATATAGATATGTTATAAATCGAGATCTCAAATTTTCATTTTCAGACCAGAGCGAAGTGTCGGTATGACATCTCGGACTGATGGAAAATATATAAGAAGATGGAGGTCTTAGCTTGAGTTATTAATAGATTCGTGGGGATTAGCTTCATTACTACAGTAGACATGAATTAAAAAATGATCCATCAGTGAAACTATGGTAAACTACTTTCAGGGGAGGAGATACAGTAGACATGAATTAAAAAATGATCCATCAGTGAAACTATGGTAAACTACTTTCAGGGGAGGAGATAGGTGGGGGCTGGTAGGGGCTACATCTCCCCCCTCCCCCACATATTTCAAAAAACATTTTTTTACAGTGCAATTTTTTTTAACAAAAAATAACTATTTAGCAACCCCGCCCCCCCCCCCCCCCCCCCCCATATTGAAAATTTAAAATTCAGCTCCCCCATCTACTGATCCTAGCTCCGCCACGGTTCATGTTGCAATATCCTTTTACTGGTGTGGCAAACGTCACTTGTTAAAATTAAAGCACAAGTAAAAGACAAACATCAAGTGAGAACGAACAAATAGGAGTGCTCGTGTTATAGGGTCATTACAATCACCTGATCCACTATTCAATGAGAACCTGATCGGGTCCATTAGTGGGAGTAATTTCGCCAGAAGTCCTGCCAAAAAACTCCATGCTCTTTCAACCACTAAAAGCAGGATATCTACTAGACATAACAAATGGGCTTCTTCCAAATGTTGCATCTTCAGAATTAATCTCAGCCTCTTTGCGATTTGGTTCTACCTGACAGTAAGTTGTCTAACTCAGGTTCTGGCAAATAATTTTTTCCCTTCATTTCTTCGTAATATTTATACGCTTTGTCCAACTCACCATTCAAAAAGAGCCCATGTACTAATGCAACATAAGCGCTCCTATCTGAGCCACCATGCTTGCTCATCTCATTCCATAGTTGTAAGACATAATCGAGTTGGCCCCATCTCAAAAATTTCCTAATGAGCATCGTGTAAGTATCATTACTTGGAAATACTGCCATCTTCTTCATTTTTTCCAAAAGGGTAAAAACCTCTTCTTTTGATCTTAGAACACGAAAGAAGGCGTTAAATGTACGATCCGAAGGGGAAATACCACGCTCCAACATTTTATCAAAAACATATTTCGCTTCATTTAATCTATCCGATTTACAGAGGGGCATAATCAATGAGTTATACGAGACAGCGTTTGGAGCAATACCACTCTCTTCCATTGTTTTCAACAGATCACAAGCATCCTTTACAAGCCTCTTTTTAGCAAGAGCGTGAATAACTGCATTATAAACTTTCCTATCTAGAGCAATATCAAGTTCCTTCATCTGATTAAAAAGCTTGAGAGCCTCAAAGAGGTTACCGTGTTTCGAAAAGCAAGAGATGATACTAGAGTACGAGATAACATCGCGAGCAACTCCTCTCTCTTCCATCTCCCTCCAAATCCTCTTAGCCTCCTGTGGATTACCAACGACGTTACACCACCCATTAAGGATAATATTAAAACTCTTAGTACTAAAAGCGAAAACCTTTTCGTTGCAAACGAGAAGATGCTCGGCATCTTTCACATTTTTGTACCGGCAAAGAGCCGACAAGAGACCATGAAACTCATCCTCACCCACATCAAATTTGAAAAGCCTATGAGCATAAAAAGTGTTTATGGCCTTTGCCACCTCGTGAACGGCACAATACCTCCTGATCATGATGAGAAGCGTATGAGGCGTCGCAAGACCCCTCATCTCATTGATCAAAGCCCAAGCAGTGTCGAACTTTCTCATTTTTGCTAAAATAGAAATCATCGAATGGTACGCACGCAAAGAATGCGTATAACACGGTTTCTTCTGAGCCCACAAGAAAAAGACGAAAGCTTTTTCCCAATCGTTACGGACTTGCGACAAAACATCTATTACCAACTCCGTCGAAACATTAACACTTCCACACTCATCGAGCTTGTTTTTCGTCTCCAATTTGCTATATTTCCGGTCATTTAGTATATCCAAAACAGTATTTACATCCCGAACAAAACTATCGTTACCGTCTCTAACTTTCTTTAACGAATCGTCGTTTTCACAGGCAACACCGTTTTCATCAAATTCGCTCTCATCGCCTAGGTTAACATTCCTATAAGAACAAAAGTGCGTGTACAAGACGAATCTTGAAGGGTTTTCGGCATTTTTTGTGCAACCAAAAGGGTATAAAAAAAGGTTCGGCACGGTGGTGGGTTTACGTTTAATAAAATGAGTTTGTTCAATACAATGGGTAAAAAGTGGGAGGGTGAATAAGTTTAGAGATAACTTTCTTCTAAAACTTGCCAACATTTTTTTTCCTTTTTTTACAAAAATACAAGGTGCAAAATGACTAAACTACGTGTGTATATATATGCACAGAAAGTGTTTGATGAAATAGCTGAGAGAAACTGAGTAAATTTAGCTGTTGTGTTGCCTTTTAAAGATTGAGAATTGTGCTGATTTGTATAATAAGAAAAGAGATACAAACATAAATTGTATTTTTCTTGGGAAAGTAAAAGAAATAGAAAAACGTACTCTGTATCGCTTTTAGAAATTAGAAATTAGAAATTAGAAATTGTGACGAGGATGAATAGATAAATTTGTTTTATTTAATTTTGAAGTGTTGTATTATATTATTGATCCGGACTTACCTTGAGTTTATTTTGGAATTTTTTAGCATACGTAATCATATATTTTATTATATATTATATAAAGAGCGTTAGCGGTCACTTGATTTATCTTTGTATACTCATATTAATATTAATGAATAAATAATTTGTCATGTTGTCTCTATGTATTCTCTCCCTATATCTATATGCATATATATTTTAGCTAATATGTCACGCAACACGTTATCACCACTTTACTCGCAAAGAATAGTATATGCGCTCGCGTATATTGAAGATTTTGGGTAAACGCACGGATATTGGGTATTTATAAACCTTGAGGTTTATCCGGCTTTTTAGGGTTTTGCTATATCGACATTCACCAACATACCGTGCGTAAGGTACCGAATTCAAAACTTAATTTATTCCATATATGTGATTGCACGTATTATTTTATGCATAACTAAAGCATGATAAATATACCGTAGTATATAATCCATGTGTATTAGAGTTTGTTACTTGTATGGATAACTAAAGCATGATCGTAACACACATATTGTTGATTATAAAATCATATTTGTTGATAATACCATACACACTAACCCAAACTACATGTATTTGTTAAAAAAAAAAAAAAAAACCTATGCGCGATAGATTTTTTTTATTTTTACTGTCTAACATGATCAACCTATCTATAAAAACCTATTGATATGTAATATGTATCGTGTACTGTAAAATTGTATTTTCATATAAACAAAATCAGTAAAAGACATAAATCGGGTTGTAAATCGGAAATCATGTAATTGTAAAACATGTATTAATTTGTGGGATTAAATATGTAACAAACTGAAAATAGTAGTACTGTTTTGTAATTCGCTGAAACTATTGACTGTTCATGTTAATTACTAAATGACTAAACTGAAACTTGTCTGAAATTATGGACTGAAGCTGTAATAACAATGTAAATAGATATATAGTTTGCTGAAATTACACGGATAGTCCCTGTAGTATATTACATGTATAAAAACAGTATACATGTGTTATAAAAGTCAATATTCGGTCTATAAATATTCACCCATATGCATATATATTTATTAAAAGGCAAGTGAATAAATATTACATGTTAATTGAATAAATTGATATGTTTTCATGTAAATTAACCATTTGCATGTTAAAATTAGCATATAGAATTAATTGGTAATTAAGAATATATTACTTGCTTGCATGTTGTAATTACCATGAATAAAATATTCACATATGGCAGTTAATAATAATAATTAGATCTTGCTAGTATAAATTGTGATATATTATTTGCTGATTGATGATAATTAGTAAATATCAAAAGTAACAACATCTATATATGTAATCACTGCCATGTTTATGATATGTTAATTTGCGAAATCATATATTTTCACATTTAAGTTGGAAAATTATGAACCTTCCCCAACTAGGCTAATCTATTTGGATACGATATCTAGGAAAGATATAGGCGGAAGTCGATATCCTAATGAGGTCGGGTTTTAAGTGGCATTCGTGCCCTCCACACTCACTGTCTTTCCTGGTCGTGTTCAAGTAGAGCTACCGAAATGGGTTGACTAAATAATAATTTCCCCGAGTGTGTTAATATGTGATGTATGTTTCGCCGAATTGGTGTCTCAGTATCGACCCGTTGTTCGATCAATGAGAACCAATTCACATTAAAAGCAAAACTATTTTCGAACCTGTCGTTTCAAAACAAAGTTTGTGCTTGTGCAAAACATAAATATATAAACCGGTCGTTTTATATGATAACTAATCCAGAACTCACAACACATGTTGGATGCCATCTATGATGAGAAAATCGCAAAGCATACTTGTGAATGACTGTTTAGACGTTGATGCTATTGTATCACCACATGTCAGTCACCCTGATGTGTGAAAATATGATGCCCAATTTTTTTTGGATGTCATCTTTGATGAGTAAAACACGAGTTTTTTGTTACTCGCGAGATGAAAGATAAGTCGTTGATGATATTTCGCCGCCACATTTGAGACGTGATGACATCTATGGTGAACAAATGTCTGAAATTGACATATTGGAGCAATCATTCACCAAAATACTAGCTTGGAAATTGTATTGCATAAGCAGTATCGTGAATTTATAATCACCATGTTCCTTTATCGTCCATCTGTTATTGGATAAGAAAATTGCCCCGGTGAGTAGTTTTAATCCTACGGGGTCAATGGCGAATTGTTTGTCTGATATTAATGCTCTTCGTGTACATTTTTTTCTACGAATCGAGAACCGAGACAAGTGTTATTTGTCTCGAACTGTCGCGATCCCGATGAATCGTCTAGCTAAGCGAGGTTTTAGAGAATCGTCAAAATCGAAGACATGTGGCTCCAAGACAGTTCTTGAAAGGAACAATATGGCCAGTTGTCTCAAAGCAAGAGATAATGCTCAAGGAGCCAACTCAATGCTATAAAGACAAATCATGCACGTTTACTCCTTAAATAGTTCAAAACTATTATAAAGGTGGAAAAGTCGATGCTAATGTGGTTAAAGCTAACTGAAAGGAAACTCTTGAGACCCCCGATTTTGTGGCTCAAATGAGTTTGATACCTTTATTTATTGATTTTGATAAATTATTGAGCCGATTTTTCGCTCATCTGGATTATGTTTTCCCATTTGGATTATATTTTTTTTTTATTTGGACATACTTTTGGATTATGGTTTGTCTGTTTATGAAATTTCTCGAAATAATTTAAAGTAATTTGAGCAAATTCCTTTAACAAATATGACCAAACTTTAAATTATGAAATTTTAGGCAATACTTGTAGGGAAGTTGGTTTTCTGGAAATAGTGGGTAGTGTACCACGTAATTTCAACAACTAATTGCTTAAAAGAGTCCTTTGTGACAATGATTCTGGACATGTTGTTCCAAATCGAAATCTTTGGTAAAACCAAATTGATTTGTCAAATATGAGGTCTTAGACTCATTTAGGTCATGCCGTACCTTGTTGAGTTATAAAATATTCGAGAAAACCAGTGTTATCTGGTAATAGCTCATGAAAGAATTAAAATTTATTTGCATAGCCTCCATTCAATACGATCAAAAGCGTATTTTAGAGGAGTTGAAATGTCTTTCAAGTGCTTGCTACCACATTCTTTAAAACATTTAAAGTTAGCTTATCATTTCGCCTGTCGTCGAAAGGATAAATGATTTAGATGCTAAGACATGATTGTCTATACTATCATTCGTCTGTCGTCGATTGATAAGAGCATTTTGATATTGTGGCATTGATCGGATGAGATATTCCCGATTCAAAAGACGATGATTGATTTATAATCGCATCGCATTTGGATTCTCTCTAAGAATATATTTCATGATTAATCCGAAATTCATGTCATTAATGCTCACTTTGAAAGACTAGTATGTGTAAAGATCACGAAAAGGACTCGTAGAATTCTTGTAAAGAATTGAAGGAGTTATTGTGGACTTATCCAACCATAAGACGGACCATAAATATAAATGGTTATGGTTGATAAATCGACAATATGGTCACATTTTATTGTTGTCCACATAAATGCAGCACTTTCCAAACTCTTAGCCTTATTATTAAGTTGATGGCTCATGATCCGGATTATCCTGAAAAGTCTAGTCGATTTGATAATGTCGAAGAGTAAGAATCGAAATTTCGATTTGTATTACTTGACTTTGGGAATTGAAATTGAACATAACGTTGATTATGTTCCGACCCAAAATGGACTCACAAAAACTTTAAGCGGTTGAAAATGATTGACACGTTATTTGGTGATGCGTACCTATATATTTCTATGTGGGGTCACAATACATTGCATATTGATGTATTGGTCCGTTTGAGGCCCATAGTTAATCAAAACACTAAATGCGTACAAGTTGATTACTGGTTATGAGCCAGACGCCTAATATGAACACGTGTTTCAGTGCTTAATATTTTGATTGAGCCACTATAGTGTTCAAAATATGGACCTCTTAAGGGGACATAAGTCAATTATGAATCCTTTGCCTATCATTTGATAGAGTAACATTGACAAGCGATCTATTTAACACATGATATACGAAAGTGACATCGCTAAGACTGTTCTCTCCGTCGTTAGGGGGAAATTTGCACGTTACCGTTGATAAGGAACGATGTGAAGTAACGTGGCATAACCCACTCAATCTTAGCTTGATCCCCAAAACTGCAATTAGTGATACGTAAGTGCATAGACTCCCTCAAATCTAACTAAATGCCAAACGCATTTAATGACTTTATGAGATGTCACGAGATCATTTATACCTGCTGCAAAATGCTTGCAAGGATAGACGTCCCTGTCGGACGTCGTGTTCCTGTCTTAACACGTTGTTTTGGCCGAACCCGCCAACCAAAGGACGCTGCCGTCAGCCGTAAGTCTGTCGTCCTTTCCAAGATATGAGGAAGTTGACCGGTTCTTAATTCGTTCAGCCCCAGAGGTGGTGAACTGAAACTCGTTTGTCGCACGAGATTATAAATGATCTAGGAGATGTGTGATTCCTCCTCATCTTGAGAATTTTGAAATATCTGTCGATCATGATATCTTAGATGATATTGAAGCGAAACAAGACCGTCATTGATTACTAGTTCATATATTCGGTGATGACTGATAATATGAGCAAATTATGACAGTGAACCATGTACCGTTGCCTGAAGTCAACATAGAATAGACTAGCCTAATGGAAACTTGCAATCCAAGTAGACTCATTAGCGAAAGTGTGTTCGGATCTGTAGCTCCAACACCATCAATGTTAAACGAGTTCGTTTATTTGGTTATTCGTAAGGAAAAGTGATGAGAATAATGAGATTGTGAAATGCTCGCCTAGTAGCGCAAGGCTTGTCTCACACCTTGGAATTGATTACGAGATGGTTGATTTCCTTGTAATGGACATTATAACAGTCCCCTACTTTACCAGTTTAGTAGTTTTCGAAAAACTGAGTATGCAGCCATGAATGTGGTCACGGTTTTATCTCTATGTGGATTTAGACAAAGAGATATAGATGAAGGTCCATGTGTGATTTCATAATGCTTGAATCAAGTAGTTCCTGACTACAGAACACGATCTCAATTAAATGAGACGTTCACTATATGGAGTACTATAATCCAAGCGGATGTCGTATACATGCCTAAGTGAGTACTTGATTAGCCTAGGATACTTGAACAAGTATTATGCACTTGCGTGTTTTATTACGCGATCCATTTTTGGATTTGCCTTCGAGATGAAGGATCTTGGGAAGACACGGTAGTGACTCGGCCTGATAATCGAGTTCGGTAAAGATTGAATCTAAGTCCATGATTCAGACTACACCCAAAATGTGTTATGATGCTAAGTCGTCAGATTCTCTCATGATCGTTCGATCACTAGACATTGATACAGACCTGGTCTGTCCCTGATGAGACGATGAAGAGATATTGAACCATGGTATTCATATCTAAGTACAATAAGCACATCATTGTACTTGGTCTAATATGCTAGGACGTACATCTTGTCTGTTGTAAATGGTATAGCTCGACACAACATCGCGCTAACACGCTGCCATCAAAATGGAATAAAAGACATTTTCCCATTACCTTAGGTAACTGTGGATGAAACTTTGTCTTATCCCATTTGCGTCATCGAGTGTACATAGCCCATTCGGTACTCGAATTAACGCAACCCTTTTTTCGGTAATACCGATGCTGGTTACTTATCAGACCCGCATAAGGGATATTCCTAACATGGTATGTCTTACAATTAGGAGTAAGGCGATATCTTGGAGGTCTTGGAATGACTCCAAACGAATCACTCTGATTTACTCGTGCTCTATGAGACGACTAGAGAGCGTATATGGCTTCGAGCTAGTATTAGTCATATTTCAATTATATATGCTCTGTCTCACGATTCAAATAAAACACTTGTCATAGAAGACAACTTGTTGTTATCAATCAAGAGAGACATGATTACATTATGCTATTTAGCATTTATCGTCGAAATAAATCCTCACATATGAAGTTTAAGAGCATCCTGTCGAATGCTCGTTCTATTCCACGTTATATTTTCTTGCATGCAGTCGTGTACAAATAAATGAGGCATCCAGTCGAATGCTCGTACTCTTTCTCGGAATATAAAATCCTTGCATCCAGTCGTGCGCAAGTGAGGGGAAGCATCCAGATAAATGCTTATTGCATTAATTACTAGTTAGTCGAAATTCTCGCATCCTGTCGTGTGCAAGTGAGGGGGAGCATCCAGTCGCATGCTCGTGTACTCTCTTTGTCCTTATACCAAGGTTTTTCCCACTGGGTTTTCCTTAGCAATGTTTTTAACGAGACACGTTCCCATCATATCTCACTTAAAATTACCGAAATTAGGGGGAGTATCCTGTTGTATACTTCTTACCACTGTGTACTCTTTTGTCCTTCGACTAGAGGTTTTTCCCACTGGATTTACTCTGGCAAGGTTTTGATGAGGCACCTATTTTGTGGTTGATCCCTACTACTACCACTGTTGCACTTTTTTTCCTTCGATTAGAGATTTTCTCATTGGCTTTGCTCTGACAAGGTTTTAATGAAGCACACTGCTTTGTGGTTAGTTACTTACATGATATTTCGGCTTATATCATTCGGCTACACATCATCTCCTAGGTACCGGTTTTGTCTCACATTGGGTTTTCCGGCCCTAAGATTTTTATGTGTATAGCACTGCGAATGAACTCGACTCAAATCGACTGCATGAAGACGAAGAACTCAATTAAGACGTCTAAAGGGGGAGTGTTGTAGAATATTATTGGCCATCTTGGGCCTTAGTCTATTGGACCTATCTTGGGCTTTCTTAGCATATGTAACACTACCCTCTATTATATAAAGAGGGTTAGGGGTCTCTATGTATCTCTCTGTACACTCATATTAATGAATAAACACTTCATTTTGTTGTCTCTCTCTATATTCTCTCTATATCTATATATATATATATATGTAAGCTAATATGTCACACAAAAAGAACTGTTATATAAGGTAAAAAAAAATTACATACTTTATTTACCCTATTATAGTACTAGGTGGGTCGGGTCGTGTCGGAGTCCTCTCACTAGTTTAAAATTTAAATATTTCATATCCAATATAGTCACTCCTATACATTGTGATATTTTTACATCATTTGCATTATTCAAAATTATTGTTAAATGAGCAGCGAAAATCATACTTTTTATGTTTAAAGAGACACTTTAGTTTTAGTTGGTTTTTCAAAATTTTCAAAACATTATCTGTGTTAATACTTTATATGTCGCTAAATAAATAAATGGTCACTATTTCATATTGGGTTGTGACGATGAATAAAGACGTTTGATTTATTTAATTTAGAAATATTTAAAGGGAAAAAATTACATACATTATACATGGTCTCTATTTATATTCTCTGTTGTATTGTGGGTCATGTCGGGGTCTGAGTCCTATCACTAACTTAAAATTTAAATATTTCCGATCCAATCTAGTCACTACTGTATAGTGTATACTATGATATTTTTAGATCATTGGCATCAAGCTATTCAAAATTATTGTTAAATGAGCAGCGAAACTCATACTTTTTATGTTTAAAGAGACACTTTAGTTTTAGTTGTTTTTTCAATCTTTTCAAAACATTATCTCTATTAATACTTCATATGTCCCTAAATAAGTGGTCACTATTCCATATTGGGTTGTAATGATGAACGAAGAGGTTTGATTTATTTAATTTAGAACTATATAAAGGAAAAGAATTATATACAGTATACATTGTCTCTATTTACTTCACCTAAATGAACATGCGGGGAACTCATTTCTAATAAAATGGGTCTTTTTAGGTGTTTCATCTAGATGACCCCATGTTCGATACCGTTAAGACAATGAGTCTGAAATGGACGGTTTTCAATCGCGTAAACACCTAGCTCGAGGTAACACCACTGCATAAATCGGTATGGGGAACAAATGACAGTTGCAAGGTTACAACCACAAACCTCTCCAGCAGTTAACCCCTTCACCGTAGGGTCCAACCAGCGGTCGTTATCTATGTCGAATTACCGCAGTCTGCATAAAACAACAGTCATACTGATAACAAACATTTTTTTTTTGAGGAGCGAGTGTAAGAGTCCATCCAATCTCAACAAAATGCGTGTCCAATGTTCTAAAAGGCGCAAAGCGGATTTTAGGCGAAATTGGTCGCCTAGCGCCTAATCACCACCTAGGCCCCATTTAATTTGCGCCCAATACACCTAATTTTTTAGTCTTTTAGGTTACGCCTACCGTTTAAACATCGTATAATTTGCGTTTAGGCGTGTCTTTTAGAACACTTGGACGTGAGCCAATATAACTCTAACATTGAGAGAGGGGGACAAAATGTATGATGAAAATGATGGGTGGGGGGTTGTTACTGCAATATTAAGAAACTTTAATGGTTGTTATAGAATATAAGTAAAGTTAATTTTCCCCCTGATTTTGTTTTGCAATCATCATCACTAATATATATATATATATATATATATATATATACACACATAATATTCTCTCTCTCTCTATATATATATATATATCTATATACATATACATATATAACTTCAATGAACAGAGAAGAATTAAGTGAATTAAAGGTGAATATACGGAACTTAGTCAACTGGGTGTTGACTTAATTTCTCATTTGTTACAGGAATTTTTTTATGTTTTTTATTTATTATTTCCCCCTATTAAAATATTAATATTAATATTAGTTTCTGTTTTGCAGGCCTGCTGATTAATTCAACCAAATTGTATGCATGGGGTCAGTTAATCAAAATCACCACTTTTCTGCTTATAATTAGACTCTGTTTTTTTTTTTTTTTTTGCTTATAAGCTGTACTAGTTATTTGAATAACTATTTAGTATTTTTATGCTAAGTGCATGTTTGGGAACAATTTTTTTTTTTTAGCTTTTTGATTAAATAAATAGAATAAGAAATACATAAGTGTTTGCTATGTCAGCTTTTTTAGCTTTAAAAAAAGCTGACTTTTGGGTCATAAAAGCTAAAAAGGCTCAAAAAGTAGAGAAGATAGGAATTTGCGGATTTTTGTAGCTTTTTCACATAAAATCTTCCGAAAATAAAAACTTTCTGATAGAAATATTTTTTGTATATCTACAACTCACTTATAAGTTCAAATAGGTGATGAATGACTTATCAATAAAAATAAGTTAGAAGTCACCTATGTGTAAAAAAGTTACTACACTGCAGCTTTTTTCTCATTGCTTTTTAAAAGAAGTTTTTTGACCGAAAAAACTGATGCCAAACAGGCCATAAGTTAACCAGTAATTAGCCAGCTTATACTATTAAGCTCTAAACCTATAAGTTATCTTTAAATCTTTTTTATTGCTGGAAGTTATGTTTTTTTGTGCTATTGAATGTTACTGTTAGGGATGGGTCCAAGGTGATTTCTTTTTACTAGTTACTGATTACAATTAAATTATCTGACTATTTACTACGATTGAATATCGATATGCCAAATTCTTTCGTCAGAAATAACCAACTTTATTCAAAAACCATATGTTGCTTACTATAGTATACTGTATGAGTTTGAAGTTGTTTACAATCGTGCTTAGGTGATATTGGGCATAATACTATTATACGATTCTACCTTCGTTTTTTTTTATGGACTGATGCAAATTAATTTACTTTTTTCATTTTCTTACATCCTTAGTATTTAATGGAAAAAACTTACCCTTCCTTTTATTTTGACATAAAGCTTTAGGCCCTAAACATAGTATAAGTCGGCAAAAGTTTGCTGACCTGTCTTTGTTCCTTTTCACTGAAAAAAAGAATAAAGGAGCACAACAAATATTCCCCTTTTATGTATCTGTCTTATATTAGGTTGGATTCTTTGCTAAACAAATGGAATTTTTGGTTGGTGCTTGCAACACATATGCCTTTCTTAAGTAGGAATTGTGGTTTTTTGCTCTTTTTATGTGGATATTGCGTTCTTTATATCTGTAGTTACTAGTTACCAATGCTTGTTTGAGATTCTAAGTTGCTATCTGTTATAGTCTGCAACACACATATGAGTCTAGAATGTGTTGGTTTCCTTTGAAAATAGATCCTCCATTTGAGAAATCTCAGTTTACCTCTTCTATTGGTGCTTTTTGGGGCTGCTTGTTGTGCTCTTTTGAAATGATGATGGGAAATTTAAAAGAGAGATGCAATTTCTTTTTTGTTGTAAGACCTATTGTCTGTCTATTCTTTTTATTTTATTTCCATCTTTTATATTTCTCCAATTTGCCAATTCTTCAGATGGAATATGGGTATCTGTTTTGTTTTTTGACGCAAGCCAGATGGCACCGGGTGTTTATCATCACAAGCGATTTACTGATAGCACTATATATATATATATACATATGTATATATATATTTTTTTTTTAATTAACAGCGACCATTTTATTGAAAAGAAAACAAAGTACGTTCATGGAAACAAGCCTTCCATGATAACTTTCGAGAACAAATACGACTAAACTCCCAGATATAAGGTGAATACATTACATATTCTAAGTGTGCAAAATTACTTTTGCACTTACAATAAACACCTCAAAGAGGTTACTAATAAAACCAAGACTCGTCATAATGAGATTATCAACATCATTTTTGGATATGACAATTGTAAATAGCCAATATTCTTCAAATCTTCCATCATCAGCAGATACAATTCTTTTCGAATAACATATTTGTCAAATAACTCCAGCAATTGCAACAAAATTGCTACAATAATCAGTGTTTTCTCCCCCAAAAGAAGATTAGTTATGTCAATGACCATTTTAGCTCCAAACAATTATCAAAACCCAGACTAAACTACTCTAACTTTGAATACTAATCAACCAATCGTCCCATTATGTTGTATGTTACTATGTATATATGTTTGCATATATTGTTCGTTGGCTTGAATAATATTTGTGGGTTAGTCTAGGAGCAGTTGGCTACACCACTTACCTGGACTTGCAGTTTAAGTATCATAGAATAATTCTATTGTAGAATGAGTTTTGCACAGTGGAACACATGTTATTTTCTGACTCTTTCTAATTTTAAAAAAAAAAAAGTTTGTGAGAAGGCTAACAAATTGATTTGTTTTGTATGAGAGATTTTTTATAAAACTGACGGTGTTTAGAGGAATTAGAGGTGCCAAATAGCATGGTAATCCCATATATGTCACCTATTGGTAATCCCACTGTTCCCACATGACCAAGGCAACCCCAAAATTGCCAAATTAAAGCTACCCTTGATTATATTGAAAATTACATGGAAAGGTAATTACAATATCTGTATTTTTTATATTGGCAACCCCTAATATCCGTAATACAAATACCCTATGTCTCTAGTAAAAAACTTGTCGGCCATGTTTTTTATGCTTTTTCTTCGAAAAATGATTGACCTGTATTTTCTTCTTTAACTATACCTGAGTGGCTGAGTATGTTATTATTTCCAGTGTATCCATAATTAGTCATAAAAATTTACATACACTTACCATTATAATGAGTAAATTTGTGTACAAACTATAAAGAGTTGCATACATCCATAAAGATTTTTCATGGTTTGAAGATACGCTTTATACATCTAAATGATCATAGAGTCTAAATTATCTCTTAAGTAAATACCTTGCCAATTTTTAGTTTGAAAGGTTACCAAATAAATTTGGTTCTGAGTTGAAGTTTGACATTTTACTATTTTCATTTTTCCTTTCCTTTTTTTACCTATATTTTTTATTAGTTTTGAGCTAATTTTATTTTACTCTTTAATCAAAGAAAGCTTTCTAGATTTGTGATTAGATGTTTATTACTACAGACACGCACACACACACACACACACATACATATGCACAGATGTATATATAATATATGTATGTGTGTGTGAATTTTTAATAAACTTGGCGACCCCATAATCCAACTCCTGGTTGCGCCCTTGGTTACCGAGAGTAGTAGTTTAAATAGCAAATGATATTTGTATAGTATAATGAGTGCAGAGCAATACGTTTTGTATTCTGACTCTTTCTATTTTTGAGAAAAAAAAATTAATGTTCGTGACAAGGCTACTAAGAAGATTTATTTTTGTATCCGATATTTTTTTAAAAATAACAATGTCTTAAGAGGAAGTTACTCACAAAAATGCCAAATAGAGTGGTTCCAGAAGAGAAAAGAAAAGAATAGAAAGATAAAAGAAGTGAGAAGGATAATATTACCTTCTGGCTACTGCGATAAGGCATCGCAGTTTAATATTATATACATGGTCCGTTTGGCTCAATGTAGTAACTTTCTCGCCTGTGCATTGAGAGCACAATTTTAATAAATAGAATCGGTCTTCTTCAGTAAATTGGTTCTCTTAAGAATTTTGGGGCATTGCTGCTTAAGTAGGATGATTTTATCGAAACAACGGTTCTTAATTAAAAAGCTTTTGATTGGGATAACCTTTACTAAAATAGCCTGCTTATATCTTTGTAATGAAGTGTCATCTGTATATATCTGTTGTATGCATGAGAAGTTCTAGAGCACTTGAGTGTATGCTTTTAAATCAAAATACTTTAGAAACTGAGAGCGGTGTCACCATATTAGTCGGATACTCTTGATGGATGTAACATTGTAAATAAAAAATACATATTTATTAGGGAAATTACACTAGACCCCCTCATAGGGCATTTGTTATTAGACTTTTGCTATCAGTAGATGTAGAAGGATGATGATGGTGGTTCGAGGGACGAGGTTTGGAGTAAGGAGAAGTGTTTGTATGCATTATGAATGTTGTATAAGATTCAAAAATTTGCTAAAATGAGTTATGTGCCTTGCCCTACCTAAATGCATGGGATTTGCCTAGCGTCTAGGCGGCCGCTAGCCCGAAGCCTAGAGCAAACAAACGCATATATCTATATATATATATTTATATATGTACATACATAATAATGAAGGCACAGTTCTTGCAAACAACCTGAAGGTGGTTGGTCTAATTTCATGACTTAATGATTTTTACTGTATTAAACCTTTTGCCAAAGGACATTTAATGCCATTTTACATACTAAGAATACGTATTTTAATGTTGAGAATTTGTTAGTGCGGGAATGCCTTAAATGTAGACTGTCTTTTTTTAGTTGAATCAGTAGCTTTTTAGTAGAAAGCGATTCAACATTTGAGATCCAATATTAGCATATTACTATGGGTGAATATAAGTTTTATCCTTTGATGGTGCTATAGAAACACTCTCCTAGTTTCTGAAACCACACATTTTTTTTTCTATGTTAATTATACATTTTGGACAAGAAGTTTTTGTTTGGTTGAGTATCGCAGTTCACTTAGTTTTTGGATCTCATTTTGTCAACGATTATGTAGCGACCGTACAGTTAGATTATGGGCTCAGCAATTCAGATGAATGTTTTGTATATAGATATGATCCCCGTTCCTATAACGCAAGAAACCTCTCTTCCGTTAATAAGATTTTAAATTTTATGAGGCGAAATCTTAAACTTTTCACTCATCTCAGCCCTTGATTGAAATGTTATCAATGACTGGGATTAATTTGCAGTAAAAAATAATCTCAGAACTGCTTTGAACTGTACTAATCATTTTAATGGTGAAAACCTGATTTGCAACAGAGCAGAAGTTGCGTTGGATGTTGTAGTAAACCCCCTTTGATAATTGCCGTAGATCAACCATCTAAGGGATTAAAAATCCAAGGTCAAACAGTACATAAATTAGTAAATTCAGAGGGTTTGTTAAGCACAAGTCCTCGTGAGTTGGATAACAACAGTGGAGTCCAATCTCTAAGGAGCGCATCATCGATGAGCACATCAAATCTACCCATAGATCTGCACACAGGTGGCACCACAAGTAACCCTATGGAATTCGTTAATCATGGTAATTTTTAATATCTTGTATATACTGTTGTTTACAACACTATCTTTTGCACATGGGCTCATGGTTTCGACGGGTTACAAAACTGTCCTTTCGAATATCTTGGGGACAAAAACTTTGGGATATTACACATTTTATCCCAAGGTACTTTTTTAGTTATTATAGTGCACAATTAAACGGAGATTCTTTTTAACGTAGTCATTTAGTTATGGCGGTAGTTGTCCAGTTTAAAAATAATGGATGGCAAGGGTCAAGTCTAATCATATTTCTTCAACTCCATCTTTGTTGTTTGTACTCCCTGCTTTCCCTTTCTATATATGCATGTTTTCGCCTACATCTTGCAATGTAGCGAATCATACAAGAAATTGTTTTTGAAACGCTAGTTGGGACATATCTAGGTGCTTTTTTGTATCAAGTGTTTTCGTATCCTATTTTCAAGTATTGCTTTTTTATGCTTCTAATGTGTATAATACTATCTTTGTTCACCCAGGTCTTCTGCTATGGAATCAAACAAGGCAGCAATGGAGTGCAAATAAGGATCCTAAGGAACCGAAACGAGTCCAAGAATTTAATTTAAGGTATTTTGCTATAACTTACTTTTTTCTTTTTTGTAATTTTTCTAATAGTAATTCGTGTATAAAGCTCTTGTTTCTTTCTATTTTTGTCACAGTTCAAATGCAACTTACGAAAACCTACTAGGGACCAACAAACCGTTTCCTCAACCAATTCCTCTCCCGGTACGCTTATCCACATATTTAATTGTTATCCTTTTTTTCCTTTCTTTTTCTGACATTTTTTTGGCCTTATGCAACTTCATTCACCGTCAGGAAATGGTGGATTTTCTGGTTGATGTTTGGGAACAAGAGGGGTTATATGATTGAAGTTGAAATATTGTATAACTTCGGATGTAACATTATGAAGGCCTCTTTTTTCATAAAAGTGGATAACCTCAAAATGCAATGATAATCCTATTGTTATCGACGAGTTCATAGGTGGTTGCTTCATTTACAATTTTCTTTATTGAACAACTCCTATATTTGGCCAGTTGAGATCATTTATCATTTGAAAAGAATGCAACTGATATTGACATTATGATGTACTTTCTCGAAACCATTCTTTCGCAGCTGGTCTTTTACGACATGAATATGAAGAGTTGCTGAAAGGAACTAATACATCGCACAAATGCATATTCCATAACAAAGTTTGAAGAACTAAAATTAATTGTTTGTCGATGCTACGGAAGTGATTTTTTCGGAGAATGCTCTTAAAATTTAGTTATGCTTATTGCAAAATGTCATGTCCACAGTTATATGTGCAATGTGACTTTTCAGCCCTCTATAGAAAAAACACGTTTACCACATCTGTACGGTACCACCTCTTTATCAAATTAGCCTAAAAAGTTTGCTATCAAATATCGTGAGGCTGAGTTTATGGGTTTAGATGCATTTTTCAAAGGCAACTACGGTTCTATAATGAGTCATCTTTTAATCTTTTTCCTAGGGTTAGTATAGTATTGATAGATTGCAAAAGAAGTTGCAACTCTTAATGTTAGAAATTAAACTCTTCTCCAGATATATGGCATGGACTCCTTAACTGCAATAAAAATTGTACATTATGTTGGTGTATGTATCGGTGGGTCTCGTTGTCGGAATAGGGTGAATTAGAAAATTAGTCGTCTACCACACTATCATATAATCACAAGTCACAATGTCGGGTCGGAAGGTAAATCTTTTTGTCCCACATTACCTAGACACAAATGCATGATGTATATGTCTATCAGATTAAAAGTACTCAATGTCACATGGGTGCTCCCTTTTTCTTCTGTCCACGGAGACGAGATTATACACTTGAAGCATTCATTTATCTTTTACAAAAGATATAAAGTCTTGAATCCAATGCAAAGATAAGTATACCCTTAGAGCTTTTTTTTTGTTTAACTCACACTCCACATCGTTCAATTAATTAGTTAACTTCCAACACATTGTAACCAAGTACATATCTAGACTTGTAGTCATAACTCAATATCTAAGCAGTCCTAATCCGGACCGACATTAAAGCTTTTACCATAGCTTACCAAACTACTCTAGTATGCTTTTCAAGTTACCAGTACGAATTTTGACTGATATTATTTATTTAATTTCTTGCGTGACCAGAAATGTGGTGCCTGTAAATGTGTCATGAACTCATGTGTGATGTTTGTTGTTGCTAATTCTATTTCTTATCGAACTGTTCACGGCCAGACATATGCCCTATGGCATAATGGGACTTTGAATGACTCGTTTATCAAATACAGTGCGATATTCTGTCTCGTGGAAAAGAAAAAAACAGCACAAACATGCATATAGCAACAGAAGTAGCATTAGTAGAGCTTATAAGATAAAGAAATGAAAACAAGAACAAAATCATCAACATATGAACAGGAAACCAAAACGCATAAACAAGCTACGTTGTGATTTTCCAACAAGCACCACTATTCACAAGTTTAATATACGCATTCTTAAAGTCTTCAAAGAACAAATTCTGGTCTTCGGCATACTTAGAGACCCACCTGTGCAGTTTTCACACAGCAAAGAACAAATTTAGCAAAGTACTGATTTCTTATATTTATAATTATACTAATGTAAAACTGAAGTTAACAAAATTAACTTGGAGCAGACTACATACTAATAACCGGTATTAGAGATTCATCGACTCCAATTGGCCAAAGCTACTGTGTGAAAACCATATATGAGATTTTGACAGATACCAAAGTCTTTTCGCTAATCGTTTTTGTATGGATGAACCTCAGAAATTCAAACCAATAAAGAAACAAATATCTAGTTTCAAAATTAATTCTAGTAAGTGAGCAACTAACCCAATCATAATAGTATAAATTAACGGATTTGATGATCAATTATCAATTCTGAATCAAGGACGAAAGAAAGATTTTTAGAAGCACACTCCACAGGAATTTATACTCCTGAGGAATAAACAGCAAAGCTGTTCAAATGCGGTTCCAGTAGGTATAACCGTAGCACGAATAATAATATCAAATTAGTGCTTATCAAAAAACAATATCAAATTAACTTCAGTATGCAAGATTATGAATACATTTATTGATATGAAATATCAGCCCTTCAAATGAAGGACCGTGCTGAAAGGTTCCAACTCAAAATAGAAAGTTTTACAAATGCAGGCAAGTACATGGAAAATTTAGTGCCTGGCAGGGAGAGAGATGGGTGGAAATGAGGAGAGGGGAGCCAGAGAGAGAAAGAGAGGGAGACAGGGTATCACCGTTATAAGGGAAGGAACTAGGTGGAGACAGTCGGAGCCAAAAAATGGAATAGTCTGTGCGTGTGTACATTTACATATGTATGACATACCATTGGAGTTTCAACTATTATGGGTAGCCAAAAAATTTAGAATGTTGTCAAAAGTCTGGATGATAGGGGTATTTAGATCAAATCCAGCCAAAAAATACATAATTATACCTGGCAATTCTCACAATTATTAGATTGCGGAGTGTAGAAGGTTAAAAGCTACCTAAAACACTTTATTTCACAAGTAAAGAATATAAAGTCCTTCACACTATACATGGCAATCCCATATTTTTAATACTGAATATTTTGTAAGATTTCTTACACATTTACAGTTTTACTACTGTTCAGGTCCGATAATGACTCCCGTAGGGGTGTATACGTGCATGTGTATGTGTGCACGTTTTAACTACACATAGATCAAGTCAGAAAGAAATTCATTAAAAAGAGAAAGAAGGGAAAACCTTAAACATTCATCATCCTCAACAAGAGCATGATCTGAAGGAAGTCCAATCATGGTGGACATGCTACCTACAGAAGATCCAAAAAAGAAAGGGTGATATATTGTTAAGTACATTTATTGTGGACAATCAAGAGAACGGAAGTTTTGGTAGAATATGAAGGACGAAGCATGCTACTAGACAAGAAAAGAATAACCAAGGGCCATCACCTTGAGACAACCACGGCTTCTCAAGAAGTATTTTGTAGTATGAATTATCGAAGGTGATTGGGCTTCCGAAACCTTTACTTCCAAGGGTATGAGCCCCGGAGAGTGCAACAAGTTCTTGTGTTCTGCCAATAAAATAAAAGATCATCTACTACTCTGTAAACTAAAAACTCTTTATTTTTGGGAAGTTCTGGGAACAAAAGATTAAACAACTTTGTAAGTAGACAATAAAATTATATAACTAAAAAACAATGTTCCGGAGGACCGGAGCAAGTTAATTAAACTTGAAATTTCAGATACAACAATTAAAAGGTCCGTAAAGCAACTTCTAGATGCAACGTTTGAAAACATGCATGCTATAACTGACGAAAAAAATGAAACATGAAAATTTAAAACAAAAGAGAACTCTCAATGTTAGATGGCATCCCCAGCAGAAAGATAACTCTCTTTCTATTACTTTTTCTACGACAATTCTGCGCAATAAAGTATAAACGTACTACAAGCACGTTTAATAACAATATAAATAGTACATTCTTCTGATAGAGTGTTCTGAAGCTCAGGGGAAGAAAAGTGATGTATTTTCCCTCATTAATAACAGTATAACTAATACTAGCGTAAATAGTATTGGAAGCAGGCTTCAAATGAGTCAAGCCACAATGCAAGTACGGAAAAAATATACACTGGAGAAAATACAACCCGAAGATAATACTTTTTTGCTGAACATGAGTCAATGATAAGAACTCACAGAGAATAGAAACATTATGTTTGAACAAAAAAATGCGTAAAGATGATGCAACCCGGATATTGTTGTTCATAAAGAGAGAACTTTTTCCTAAATATTGTTGTTCAATGATGCAACTTAGAACTCATTAATAACAATATAACTAATAATATTTAAAAAAAAACAAAAAACAATACTAGCGTAAATAGTATTTGGAGCAGGCTTCAAATGAGTCAAGCCACAATGCAAGTACGAAAAAAATACATACTGGAGAAAATACAACCCGAAGATAATACTGTTTTGCTGGACATGAGTCAATGATAAGAACTCACATAGAATAGAAACATTATGTCTGAACAAAAAAATGCGTAAAGATGATGCAACCCAGACATTGTTGTTCGTAAAGATAACACTTTTTCCTAAATATTGTTGTTTGATGATGCAGCTTAGAACTCATTTAAATCAAGAAGCAGTAAAGGATGTAATGTTATTTGGAAACTCACGTGAAACCTTTACGTTGAAAACACTGCTTCAGGCTAGAAGCATCCAGCGTTTCTTCAGGAAGCTTCCCTTCCAAATCAGGAACCCTACAAGGAAAAAGAAAGTAATGACATAAATATCCTATTGAAATTACAGAAACCACTAACCAGGGGCGGAGCCAATGTATGCCCAGTGAGGGTTGTAGCCCCCGCTGGAATTTGAAAAACTATTATTTTATATGTAATCGTTAATCAAAGTCTAGTGTAGCATAATAGTTCAATGTTAAAACCAGAAGCTTTAATGTGGTGCTTGGTTGTTGGTCCGAATCTCTACAGGAGAAATTATCATATTTTGGCTTTTTGGTAAAAATATTACATTGGTACTATTATCTGTGTATTATATGCTGTGATAAGAACATTTTGTTTGTGTTTCATTTTTACAAAGAAAATAATCTAAAAACATTGTATAGTTTCTCAAAATCTTCATAAATATTGAAATTTAAAACCACTAATACATCTTTGTAGTTGTACTAAATATAAATAAATTGCATGGTTTGAATTTATTAAAATGCAATTGATTCTTTATTATCATCGTTCAATTTAACCAATCAATGGAGAATATTGGAGAATTGGGAACATAATTTGCAAAACGCTTATCATATCTAAAAAAATAAGATATATATCCATTATATTGTGCCCCCGCTCAACCGAAATTCTGGCTCCGCCCCTGCCACTAACCATCTGGAAATTGCATATGATCACTAGAAAACAAAGATCAAGAGTTTAGCTACAAAACCCAATCTGAAGCCAAGGCATTTTCTGCATATTATTTTCGAATTGGACAGTAGCTGATAATGAGTAGGTTTAGTCTTGTGCCATATTGTTCAGAAAAAAACTAACCCCTTACGGTGAATCTATTCTGCCCAACTGAATTGGAATGACCGGACCCCCACACAGCAACACAGCTTCAGCTCCAGCCACAGCAATCATGTCCGCCCATGATACTAAAACGAAAAAACAACAAGAACTTACAACACTCCATTACGACCATTACATCCACGAATTCAACAAAAAAATCGCATGCAACAAGTTGTAGCTAAACCATGACAAGACTGTTTCTGAAGGAAACTCCAAATTTCGGGGATTCTTTTTTTAACATTATACCATCTCAACTTTCATTGTTTTTGCACTTTGCATAGTCCTTTGAATATTAAAAGTAATCTCATAGGTTGAAGGTCAACGTGGCTATAGACATAAAGTAAGGGTGAGAAACTGGGCATGACTTGCCAATAACCTTAGAAAATCAATAAATTTCAAGCGAAATTCGAGTCTAGACAAGTTAGGGTTTTCCCTTTAATTTGCAGTACCTGATTGTTTGGTGTCCAGTGCAGCTTTAGCTTTCTCAAGAACCTAAACAACACAACAACAGAGGATCAGCATACATCCCTAAAATTACTATCATCAAGAAAAGATAAATAGGATTTTCTTGAATACATATGTAAAATTTTCTACTCCAAGTACATTAAAAACAACATGCATATGTAGCCTGTAAAAAGATGTGGAAAGGGGATGGCTTGCCTTAATAGATTTTCTAAGACCAGTGTTTTCAGGTCTGTCGAGTTCATATATGATGGAGCCATTCATGCCACCTAATATTACAAAAACATTGGCATTGCGGGATGAATACACAATGAATAACCAAAAATAGTAGGAGGAGATGGGTAACAATAACCTGAAACTCAAATTGCTAAATACAAAGTTCTATAAAATAATACTCCATTAATATATATCACGAAGTGAAAGGTGCCCCAGTGAAGAAAACTGATAACTAATACACGGAGTTGGAGACAAATACTTGAAAATATACCTTGAGTTCCATCCACTTCAAAGGTTCCCGCATCATGAAAAGCTAAGCGAAGAACGCCAGCAGCCTTTGCCTTCGATAGCACCTTCTTCACCTCCTCCTTTACTAGAGCATTCTCTCTGATTAACACAAACTAAATTAAAATCAGAAAGACAGTAACTGGGCAGAAAAAATGACAAGCTGCCACTAGGACATTCCCATCTCGTGATAGTGACTATAACGAATACACATACTAGATATTTAGCACAATCTGTAAACAGGGTAAAAATATACTAGGGAATAAGAAACAGTCAGAAGTTTGTTGAGATTATGAAGCCTGAAATTACTAGAGACCAGGTATCTCCCATATACTGGTAATCATTTGCTGGACAAAATTATGGCTGCCTGCGAACTATCCTACTGGCATTTAATTGTTAGGCTGCATAAGCTCTGTGTTCCGAGGTGCATCTAGTTTATCTTTCTTTGCTAAGAATCTGGCTCATGGGTAACAATGTTTATTTTTGAAGTCATACCAAAATTCACAAGATTATCAACCATTTCATCATAAATACAGTACTTGGGCTTGCTCTAAATGTTTCCACTCTATCAGACAGTTGCATTTCTGTCTCATTTGAATTCTCACAAGACTAGAATTGCATATTTTATCCTCTCTCGTTGCTAAGTGCCATCCTTGGGGAAGCCATATACAGCAGAGATTCTCTCGAAACATTGGGCAGTCAAAATTCATGAGAAACAAAATAAAATCCCGCATGAAATGAAGTGCGATTTCGTGAAATGATATGCACCCCTAACCGACTCCCACTTTAGCAAGGAAACTACATTATAACTAGAAACTGCCAACAGAATAATGGGGACTAATATCAATCAAATTTTAAAAACACTCGTAGTGTTTCACTTTAAAACAATAGAATTATGTAACGCCGTCTTTGCACAAAGGATTTGACAATATGGCTCTAATCACAACGAAAGCTGAGATTCACAAGCTTGTACTTACTCTACAGCATATGCAGGAAATTTTCTAGAGGATTCGGGGAAATGTAGAATGAATGCCAATGTACTAACATAAAGGATTCCACGCCTTCCATGCAATGTCGTATCTGTAGTACACAAAAGTTACCTCAATTCATTAGGTTAGCATTTTAGATGCGAATTCGAAAAGATTGGATATTTTCATTTACACATATGGAAATGGTTTGAGATGTATATGGCATGAGAATTTGAATGGAGGTTGTACTTTAGTCACGTTAAACTATGGTATTAAAGAACAAAAATATGTTCTAACTCATAACTGCCTACACAGCACACGCAAACGTTGTGGTTGACTATGAAAATCAAACATGTACGTAACTAAAATACATAAAATAAAAAAAACAAAAAGAAATTGATAAGAACTGTCTGAGCCTAAACTAGCTCAAGATACTATATGACCTTTCTTTGCTTCGAATATGAATTAAGTAAAATTTTCACAATACCAATTTTCTTCCAATTGTACATACAGGAGAAATTCACACACTAATAAACTACAACACCATTAACACTAATACCTTAAAACTACACTTAGAGAACATTGATTATTTCCACCATTACCTTTTGAAGGTAATATTAAATTCTTGGAGGTTTTGATGAAAATATATCAAACATGATTCTAAACTTTCCCTTTTTTATCCTTGTCTCTAATACATCATCACTATTAGCATGCAAAATTTAATTACCCTTGAACACAGGGGACGAACTAGTAGTAGGGCTAAACGGGACTACAACACCCCTTTGCGAAAAATATGATCTTTTACCATGTATTTTGGAGGGGGAAAAATACCGACCTTAGCATTTAAGCGGGGCATATAGTTCAAAAACTAAATAGCTCTAGTTCCGCCACTTCTTGAACACGATTGGAAAATTAACACAAATATAGTTCAATAATTGATATCAGTTTTATACTGCCTCTGTTCTCATTTAATTATTCACTACAAGATTACATGCATGGAAATGAATTTTTTTTAAAGTTAATCATATAGTTCAAATATTGAATTATATGATTCAAATTTGAAAATTTTCATTTTGACAGTTTTGATAAAAGTTATTTGCCGGTCAAAATTGCATGTAATTTCGTTAGAGGATAATGCAATGCCAGACACACTTAAATCCCGCACGGTAGCTTGAAACCCTCATTTTACGAACATCACAAAATAACTAAATTCACAGGCTAGATAAAAGTACGAGTAGTGATATATGCACATGAAATTTACACCGCAAAAGGTAAAGAGATTTTAGAATTTTGCACAAGAGATCCACAAATTCTAAGAAATCTCTTATCCCACCAATCATCAATTGCCACATCATTGAGTGCACTAATTATGTGCAATTTTTCCGTGTAATAGTAATCATTTCTCTAAAAGGAATACAAAGGATGAAAATTGCCCATTCCACTTATTAAATTTATACCATTGCAAAAATATCATGTGGAGAGAAAATAATGAAAGTACGAAAGATAAATCCTACGGGAAAAAAATACGTTTAATTTACTATAGTAACAGTGGTTAACGATTTAGGTACTGCACTACCAATTTTAACAATTAAGGTACCAAACTATGAAATTTCGTCCAATTGAGGGACTAACAACATAAATAGATGAAATTGGAGTCGCTATATCTCACGGGGATTAATTTTTGACGTGTGTTAAACTGAGAAAAATTTCGTAGATTAGTACCTCAATTGTTAAAATCGATACTCGTACCTAATTTGTTAAACACCGACTAAACGTATTTTTTCCCTAAATCGTAGTCTGTTTAAATTAAGCTAGCTCAGAGTTTTGTAATTGTTATTTGGAGGAGTAAAAATGAACAAATTAAGGAGCAGTAAAAATAATAAAAAAGAAAAGAAAAGAGTACTTGAGGAGTGGTGAACGGTGGTAGAATAAGAAGAAGAAGTAACAGTAAAAATGCGACGAAATTGTGCATTGTTTTTGAAGAGGTAATTAGCAGGGGAGGTGGAAATATATGGAGATATAGTCACATACATTTTCTGTGGAAAACCAATGGTATGTAACTATGTATGTAATGTGTATGTATATATGGATAAAGTATGATTTTCCCAATTTAGACACACCCTTGAATACTACTCCTCCCTTCCCAATTTGTCCACTAATAAATTAGTCAATTTTGAATTAAAATAAATTATATCAAAATTGTCTAAATTAAAAAAATTTAAATATTAAATTATATGATTTATTTTTGAAATTTTTTATTTTGACAATTTTAATACATGTTATAAATAGGTCAAAATTACAGTAATTTCGTAGAGGACAATTAATTGAAAACGGAGTCGGTAATATCTAATTAAATGGGTGCACGTAATTATTTTTTTATTATATTTTTTAAATCATTTTTTTATTTTATTTTTAAAATGTTTGTTTAAAAAAATATGTAAATTTTTACTTCTTATAAAAAAAATTGGTATTTATTGTTTGTTGTTAACACAAGTTATAAGGTAATAATATTACTAAATACCTATAAAAATTATAAAAAGTTAAATTTTATATATATTTTTTTGAACAAACACTTTAGAAATAAAATAGAAAATTGATTAAAAAAATTAATTACGAACACGTGACAAAAAACGATAACATGATCAAAACATGACCAAATATGCACTCTAGTTAAGTATATTAGTATTAAAATTATCATTGCACAACGTATATTTAAATCACCAAAAGTTTTGATATCACCGCCAAAAGTTAGTACTAAATTGCTAAAATATAATAGGTTCGACTCCTATACTTGCATGAAAATTGAAATTAATGAGTGATGTCGGACACACAATTTACACACAACTCTCACACTCATTAGTTAATAAAAAATATATTTATCTCTCAAAAAATATATAAAATACAATATATAATTTGATAAACCAAAATATAAATATTCAGCATAATAAAAAATCAATCTACTGAAAACTCAAATAAAAGCATAGTAGAATCTTATGTGAGTCTAACTTAAATTTAAATATTAATTAAAAATAATAAAAATTATTAAATTTAGTATTACTAATATATATATATATAACTCATATACTCCATGTATGTATATTTGGATGGATAAAAACATATTTTTAATAAAAACATATTATTATACATATAATGAGTATGCAATATATGTAAATGAGTGTGAAATGGAGTGTCAACGTTGTGAATATATTTTTGTGAAATTAATTATGTCAAATATAAAAAAACCTGAATTTTTCGATTGTAAAAAATATGTTTTCACGTTCAGACCGTAATTTCAAAATATAAACCGTAATTAAGAATTACGATTTAGCTTATTTAAAAAAAATTATAAGAAATAAAATAAAAAATTAAACCATAAATCAGAATTATTAATATTTACGTTCATACAAGGTATTATTTTGCAGTAGAAATATTACTAAAAAGCTACAACTACTACCAAGCTGGCAACACCATTTCGGGGATTCTTTTTTCATTATTCATTTTAGTCATCTGTATCACGTCTACGTGGCAATATGTTTTTTTTTTTTTAATCAAAAAACTTTTTCAATTTTATCTAAAAGAAAACACTAACTATCAACCATCAAACTCTTTCGTATATAAAATTAATATATTTTTTTATCAAATCAACGTCACTCTACCACTACAATTATCCCAAATTTTGCCAAAAAAAAATAACCTCTTACAAGTTACCAAAATAAAACATACCTCAATTTTATCAAAAATAAACTCTAACCATCAACCACCAAACTACTTATTATATCAAATTAATATCATTTTTTTTCTAAAATCGGCATAACTCTACCACTACAATTACAATTATCAAGTAAGTATTTATTTTTATTATTGAGTTTAAATTTTATATAAATAGATATAATTATTAATAAGTTATAACATTTATTAATTAAAAGTTTTTAACTTTTTTTATTGAACTTTAAATATTTATATTCAAATTTGTTTAATCACAACTAAATTTGTTATTAGAACTCAATATTAGTTGTGATTAAACAAATTTGAATATAAATATTTAAAGGTCAATAAAAAAATTAAAAACTTTTAATTAATAAATGTTATAACTTATTAATAATTATATCTATTTATATAAAATTTAAACTCAATAATAAAAATAAATACTTACTTGATAATTGTAATTGTAGTGGTAGAGTTACGCCGATTTGAGAAAAAAAATGATATTAATTTGATATAATAAGTAGTTTGGTGGTTGATGGTTAGAGTTTATTTTTGGTAAAATTGGGATATGTTTTATTTTGGTAAATTAGCAGAGGTTTTTTTTTTGGTAAAATTTGGGATAATTGTAGTGGTAGGATGACATTGATTTGATAAAAAAATATATTAATTTTATATATGAAAGAGTTTATGGTTGATAGTTAGTGTTTTTTTTGGTAAAATCGAAAAAGTTTTAAAAAAACAAAAAAAAACAAAAAAAAAAACAACTATTGCCACGTAGACGTGGGGTTTGTTATACAGATGAGTAAAGTGAATAATGAAAAAAAATCCCCCAACCATTTCCCCCCCAAAATTAGTTCTCTCTCTCTCTCTCTCTCTGCCATCATATCAGGGAGAATCTCTCTCTCTCTTTCAACAATAAACCCATTGATACATATATATATATATATATATAGGTATATATATGGAAATGGTGGGGGGTTATGATGACAATTGGGTACCGACGAAGCAGCAGCACCAGAGGAGAGGGAGGCATAGGCGAGTCTCGTCCTACTGCGGAGGAGGAGGAGGAGGAGGGGGAAGGGCCTCCCTCTCTCTACATTCTTCGAGTTCGCTCTCCACAAGCTTCTCGTACGGGATTCTACCTCAATTCCCCCTCAAACTCACCGTCTGCAAACTCGATGGTTCCTCTTTCCGTATTATTCTCTCTCCCTCTCCCTCTCCCTCTCCCTCTCCCTCTCCTTATATATGTGTGTGTGTGTGTGTGTTTGTGGGAGCAGTTTTGGTGCCGTATAGGTTAAATCGTGACGTTTTAAACGATTTTTTTTAATTAAACATATTGAATTAGTTATCGTGATTATATTGTTCTAATTGGGTAGTGAAAGGCGGACTGATAGATGGGGGCGTCCCAAATTTGCATAAAAAATTGTCTATGCGGAAAAAAAAATGGGGGTGACAAATCATTGTTTTCGACAAATAGTTGTAAAAAGACATGGTAAAAAGATTTAAAAAAAAAAAGTTATGGGCGTTATTGAGGTGCGATGGCATTCAATGGTTACCACTTAGGTTTCCCATGTAAAAAATTAATATATATGTGAAGGGTTTTTCTCAAATTTTGCCCTTTTTATTTCTAGTTATATTCCCAGATTGTTGTCTCTGCTTGTGTTCTATGTACACTGTGTAATGATTACACGGTTTTTGGTAATATCGCTGATTGTTGTTTTTAATTGTGCACCGCCTCCTTCACTGTTAAAAGAAACCCGATTTTTTGCCCTCTACTTTAAGAAGAAACCATAAATTTTAGGCTTTTTGCCCCCCGAATAATGCAATTTTTTTATTTATAAAGTCTCTTAATTCTGCTACTGTTTCTCTAGAAATGTAAATAGGAAGCATTTGCTACTATAATGTCTATAGATTCGTATTATGTTTACATGGGATTCGGAAAATGTTCTCTGTATCTTATGCTATCATGCTGATTGTTTTTCGGTAATACAGTTTGGTTTTCAAGTAAAAATAAGCTCGTTTCAAACTGAAAGAAACGGGATGTGAAAATGGTACTTTGTCTTTTAAGTAAGTGTATTTTTGTGTTTTCGTTTTGCATGTATACATGATCAACAATAATTGTCACCACATTATGTTATGTAGGGAACTGTATTTAGCTTTACTCTTATTAAACTTGCTGTTCTCATTCTCCCAAGATCTATAAATGTAACTGGAAAGACAGAAAATATAACTGTTAGCAAAGGAACATCCTGTGGATGTTATAAACTGATATATACGTGTGCGTCATTGCAGAGATTGAGGTCGGAAAGACGGCCACAGTTGGAGAAGTGAAACGGGCGGTTGAAGAGATTTTCACTAACAAACATAGGAAGGGGGTTGTAAAAATCTCATGGTATTGAAATACTCATTGGCATTTTCTTAAAAAATAATTTCTCCCATTGGCCAAATAAGTAAATAAATAAATAAATATATATATATATATATTTTTTTTTTGTGTGTGTGTGTGTGTGTGTCTGTACATGGTTGTCATCCCCATCAAAATTGAAGTATAGGGAGAAAGATTATCCATGTGAATACTATATGCTTGAAGAGTTTGCTTAAAAAATGATTTTGACATGTTCTTGTTTCAACACATTTGCTTGTGACTTTCAGTTATCTATAGTGAAAGAACAAAAAAGTTGTTTTTATTATGGTGCGGATTCATCATCTAAATCAGTATTCAAGATTAGGAACCTTCAAATTAGTATTTCTCTTCTTCTTTCTGTGCTGGTTGATCTCAAGTTAGTGTTTCTAATACTCCATGAAAACTCTTGTGTTTTTAGTCATGATCAAATCTCTTGTACCAATAAGGTATATTTTCCAATCTTGTTTGGATGCACCATAGAATAGATGCATGATACTGTCTTATGATACATTTGTCAACTTGAGGATCTTGAATTTCTAGGTCCCTAGTTCACGAACTGAAGTACTTCGCATGTAAGATGTGATACTAGGGTTTAACATCATAGATTTTTACCTGAACTTGTAAACCCACCAGATATTTACTATTCAAATCCTTCCAAATATTTACCAATTTCATTAACAGGTCAATGACTCTAATTTATTCTTTTTTCTAAATGAAGGGCACATGTCTGGGGTCATTTTTGCTTATGCTATGATGGTTGGAAACTACTTGTCGATAGTGAATGCCTTCAGGATTACATGATAAATGATGGAGACCAGGTGAGCACAAGTTTTTTTCCTCCTTTTTTTTTCATTTTTTAATGCTTTCATTGCCTTTTTTTTCATTTTCTTGCTTTTGAATAGTTTAATTGTCAGTAAAGCAGATTTCGAGCAATACATGTAGTCAGTAACCTTTAATTAGATGCACATATTCTCCTATTCTGTATGTTGCAAATATGCCATAATTTCTTATACTTGAACATGGTGTTTATCTTGATTTGAATGAATGAAATATTTGAGGGACCTAGATCTTTTCGACATTTAGTTTGACGACATATTGATTTCTCTGTACTGGTTCATTTGGGGGCATGGTTCTTTCATTTTACTAGTTTTGCTGGAAGTGACTCTTTTAGGCCCTAACCTTTCTTCATACGAGTGCGAGTGGTCACGCTCGAGTATGCCAATTCAGGATCCGCTGATGTACTTTATGGCAAGATGTTTTTTAAAAATGTGCACAGTTAAATATACTCTTTACAGGCTCACCAAACTACATCAGCAGTATGGAGCCAGGATCTAATTTGATGTGGAAAGTTGCGTCGGAAACAACAATGCTTGTACCAACATCTTATGGGTTACATTTTACAAAAACTTATAATAGTTTTTGTTATTCAGGGAATCAGGAGAAAACTAAATTCTTTTCAATCAGAATAGATGTAACTGAAAAAGTGCTTCTTTTTTGCAAATGCCCTGCAAAGATTTCCTTATGGAACACGAACTCCAAACATGGAAAATTCTTATATGTTACTAAATACCTCTTTATTCCAGAATTAGAAAAAATATCAAGTGTAGAAATTTGTTTGATGCTTGATGGATACAAAACATGGCTTCATTTCTCAAAACAAAGCACATTATTTTCTATAATTTACATTTGGCATGCGTATCCCAGTCAAGTTCCTATCACTAAAATATAACATGTCAAGAATGAGACTTAATGCTTTCAGACGACAGATATTTGTTAGCTAGTAATATTATCTATTTTTATCGAGCTTTCAAAATGATCTCAAGGTAACTAGAGCTGGCAAATGTCAGCCGGAAAGATTCTTGTGATAAGTATGCTTGATTCTAAAACCAACCTCTGCTCTCTAAAGAATATATCATGGTTGTAAATCAAAACTCAAGTTATTAGTCTCTCGATTTGATTCCTCATCCGTGCTGTGAAGGGGTCACATAGTTATTTATGTCCGATTCGTATTTTACTAATTTTAGTTTCTACACATGCAGCTCTATTTTGTTCAGCATATTTCCGCCAACACATTTTCATTTAGGAAGCAATCAAAGGAAAAACTGTTACGTTTGGAACAACCAGAGACGTAAGCTTTCCTATTCCCTTTATCTTTCTTGAATTCTTATTTTTAAATTATGGCTAAAGTGAAAACAAATAGGAGTAGTAAGTTTTAGAATATTTCATTTGTCTGTTATTTTAGCTCTTGTCATCTCACTATTCCAACTTCATATAGTTATTTTTCTAAACTAGATTTTGAAGGAGGAGTTTTAAAATCAGTCGACTATCATCATACTATTATAATAAGCCAACCCAATATTTTTGAGGTTGCTAAATTTTGCCACTTTTTTCCAAAATTACCCTTACACTTTTTTATTAATTACCATAATGACATACTCATAAATAAAAATGAAAAACTAATTAGCACTCTTTATCACTCTTTTAAGTCTTCTCATATATATATATATATATTTATTCTACACATATTTGTATCATAACTAGACTTATTTCCTATATTTTAATCGTACGATGCGTCGCACACGCACCGCGTGGGGCATGATTACTGGTGTAATATAAGTGTTGGCTTCTGCATTTTATCATCTATGTTAGAATTTGGATATAAATCATGTCAAGATATAAGAGTAGCTTTCATTGCACTCATCTTTGAGCTTCAGTGAAAGATTATTTAAGATTGAAGAGTAACTCCTAATTTGACAGGTCATCATGCAACTCGAATTTCTTCTTGGAGACTGAAAAGATCACTGAAAAAGTAGAAGATATTTCCAATAATCACGAGAGTTTGTCATGCCAATATGGTGGCGATGAGATTACAGATATGACAACACGTTATGAATTTAAGTTTGCTCAGATACTGGGACGATGGTTCTCATACCGAAGGCTGGGGAGTTCAAAAAAGAGAGCCGAATCTCGTGATTTTTCATCAAAAATAGCAGATACTGTCTCGGGAGGATTCAAAAGTATTATGAGGTTTTGTAGTAGCAATAAGCTTAGTTCTCGAAGGGATACTTTCGAAGAGATCTAGTCTTTGCATCACATGTTAGAACCTTATGTAGATTGTATATGTTTCCTTTTCATCTTCATACAAAAGCTGCACAGCAGTGTAAGTCAAAAAAATTGGAGGCTTTAAACCAATAGTTATGGTGACAATTTGTACCACATGGTTTACTTGAGGTGTTCAATTTTTTTCCTGAGCCTTAATTAATGTTGGATGTTTCTAAATCAATAGGAATAATGACAGCCTTTATAGCAATTGGTCCCCTTCATGAGATCAGTTTTATTTCCCGAGCTTTAGTTCAATAATGGGTTTTCTTCCTTTTCAGTTGCTTATTGTAGATATAAATGTAAATCTCCTAGAAACAATGGTTTCTACGTTTTTGACCAATGTTGTATTCTTAACAGAGCGTAGATAGCCGGAAAAGAACGACATTTTCAACGTTACGGTGTATCTCTTTTATAGGTAATACTTTCGAAAAATTTAGTGGTTTTGAAAACAGTAATATCCCCCTAGCATCTGTTTGGGCTAAAATGATTCCTAGAACAGGCTTCGGTAACTTATCTCAAAACTGTTGAGATTGGAAAACGTTGTTTCTGCAGATTTCGGTTTTTTTTGGTAGGTAAATCTGATGTACCAGCGGGAAAATTTGTATGGGAAAGGAGTTGCATCATGAAATGTTCCAAAGTTGTTACCTGAATTTGGTAAACCATTTTTATTATGGATAAACCATTTGACTAAGCATTTTGATCTGTTACTCGTGGTATAGTTTACTAGTTTTAGTACTCCCCTAGTTGAAACAATTTTATTTTTTAGTTTTAAAATAAAAAGTTTTATGCAAAAATGTCAGTATTGCATCGGTTATACTAAGTAGTAAATCCTAAACATTAAATGGTAGCCAACCTAGTAATACTAATACATGATTGTTGTCCAGATGGTACAAATAGGACTCATTAAGTGATTTAAAAATAATGGAGTTGGATCATACTTATACTCATTAATTTCCTTGGATTTTTTTTAGTTAAAAAGGTTTATTGCAAAAATGTTATTATTTTCGCCTGGGGTCCCAAACCATTGTGATCTTATGCATAAGATATTTCTGTATGTGGAAGCATGGCCCTCGAGGCTTTGAGCTACCCCATTAATGTATGTTTTGATCGACAACTTTATATATATTTCTTACTATTGATTTTTTTCTATGTAATAAGGCAATTTTTTTATTTTATTTTTTACGACTATCGATCTAGCGGCACCTAAGCTAAATAGATGGTTTGACTCATACACAGGCCGACCAGGAAAACGAGGTCGAACGCATCAACCTAATATGAATCCAATATTTTGAAATGTTCATTTGTACCAATCAGGATTGGTCCTACAAATTTTACAATTAGGCACAGAAACGCACACTAATTTGAAAATATATACAATTCCTAAAGAAAAACAATCAAATTATCAAACAAAACTTAATATAATAATGATGCCAACGTAATATTATCTTCAAAAGTAATAAAAAAAAGAAAAACTCAACGAAAATGGGATCTGTATATTTACCTGATTAAAATGTCGTTTGGCTATAAAAGAAGTTCTTTCCCATCACCTTTCTTTTTGTCGACACCTAACCAAATAGGTTGTTATGAACTTATGACTTATACTAGGATCGACACTCGTACCAATCCTGTCCTTTTTTGAAAAAAAATAAAAAAAATGGACCATTTATATAAAAATGCACCATATAATAACCTTTTAAACTCTATAATGAAACTATAGACCCCTATTATTGTAATTATGGAACTCAATAATGTACATACGGCTCCAATTCTCCCTTTCTTTGACTTACTACAGTTGTATAATTGTATTTTTATATTGTAATATGTAATTAAAAAAATAGGTGATCCTATCATTTCTTTTTTTAAAAAAGGCCGGTAAAAGTTAGAGAGAGATGGCGATCCTGTACGCGCTGGTGGCGCGTGGATCGGTGGTATTGGCGGAGTACAGTGCGACGGCGACGAACGCGACGGCGATATCTCGTCAGATACTGGAGAAGCTTACCGGAAACAACAACGACGATACGAACGTGTCTTACTCGCAGGATCGGTATATTTTCCACGTCAAGCGCACCGATTCCCTCTCCGTCTTATGTATGGCCGATGAATCCGCCGGACGTAACTACTTTTTCCTATCCTCATTATTTAATTGTAATTATAATATTATATCGTTATTGCTCTCGCTCCTCTGTTTTAGTATTATTATTATTTTATTAGGAATGTTGCGAACACCGGTGGAGGAACTAGGGTTTGGATCTGTGGCGGAGCTAGAACTCCGTATTGGGGGTGCTGAAATTATAACAAATTACATAGGGGTGCGTAATATTAATCCCTCTGAAATTGCACAAATTTTGAGAAATTGTGATGAGATTACCAAAATGTCCTCACTTCTGGTCAAATCACATGTCGCGTGTCTTCTTTTAATAAAAAGAAGGGTAAATTGGTACTTTCATCGATTAATGTTACTATTTTAGGAAAGTGGACAATTATTTAGGGACGGATGTAGTATTATTTTGATAGGAATCTTGCGAAGACCGGTGGAGGAACTAGGGTTTGGATCAGTAGCGGAGCTAGAACTCTCTTATGGGTGTGATGAGATTATAACAAACTACATAGGGGTGCTTATTTTATATCTAGAATATATGTATATAATGGATGGTAGGTTTTTTAATAATATGAAGTGGTTGTAGCCATTACCGACCCCATTTTAGCTACTCCCCTGCTTTGAATACGGCAGGGGCTAAATTATTTAACTATAATATTAATAATATTACTCCCTCCACTGTTCTATTATTTTAGTAGGAATCTTGCAAACATTCAAGGCGGAATTGGGCTTTGGATCAGTGGCGGACCCTGAACTCCGTAGTGGGGGTGTTGAAATTACAATAAAGTACTTGGGGGTGCTAATCTGCTATTTTTCAAAAAATCATATCTATAATATATATATATATACTGGAGTTTTAATAATACGGGATGATGAATTTAAAATATATATCTATATATATATGCTATGAATGATGAATTTATATCTAAAATTCCACCTCATTATATTATAATTATTATAATATTACTCTCTCCCTTGTCCCTCCTCTGTTCTATTATTTTAATAGGGATCTTGCAAAGCGGAATTAGGCTTTGAATCAGTGGCGGAGCTTGAACTCCGTACTGGGGTGCTGAAATTCCAACAAATTACATGGGGTGCTAAGGGCGAATCCAAGGAGTAGGAGTGATAACAATATTTTGGGGATGATTCATTGTAACAAAATATAGTAAAAATGCATGTCGAAAACTAAATTATTACAATTTTAAGGCTGATGGGGTGTCATGGCCCCCAATAGTATTTACTTAGCTTCCCCACTTGCTAATCCACTATTTTTCCAAATGATATCTAAAATATATACTAGATGGTAGGATTTTAATAATTTGGGGTGTTGTAGGCACTGCAACCCTCCTCCCAACTTCTCCCCTGCTTTGAATATGGAAGGAGCTGACGTGTGTATCTTTATTTGTGATTTAGAAGGGGTGCTGAAAGGCTATGATAATAATATTACTTTGTCCCTCCTCTGTTCTATTATATTTTAATAGGAATCTTGTGAACACCATTGGCGGAACTAGGCTTTTGTTTAAGTGGTTGAGCTAGAACTTTGTAATGGGGGTGCTGAAATTCAAACAAAGTACATGGGGTGCTAATCCACTTTTTATTAAAATTATATATCTATGATATATACTCGATGGTAGAGTTTTAAATAATATGAGGGTAATTATAGCCCCTCCTAGCTCCTCCCCTGAATAGAAAGAGCTGAATTACGTGTGTATCTTTATTTGTGGTTAAGAGGAGGTGTTGAAAGGCTATAATCAGCAGATTTTTGGTATAATACATGATTAAAGTTTGGTTTTTTTTTCAATATTTGGGTGTTGTAGTCTCTTTTAGCCTACTCCGATTCCTAGTTATTCCCCTGGTTGCGACTCTTAACTTTTCAACAAAGAACTAATGAGGAGAGTTGTGCTTGTCTTTGTTGCCCCTTAATTTAGTCAAATCAACATGGTAGGGTAATACAGTAGCGTATTTTTTAAAATGTAAAACTTCATTTTAAATTGGGACATCCTGAGATGAAATAACTAAGGTAGCAGAACATGAATGTCTTTAGAAGCTTGAGATTCTGAATGGGAATGTTTCAAGTCATTTAGGCTTGTTTGGGTGACTCCTTCAGTTACCCTTATTTGTTTCCTTTTTTTTTAATTTGTGAGTAGCAGTGTATGTATTCAGTTTGCTAGCTTAAAAGGTGCGATCTTTTGGTTTTTATGTCCTGAAAAGCTGGAGTTCTGGGTCTCAAAGTCAATTAGCCAGTTTGTTAGCTTGAAAGATGCAGTCTAACTAGCCTTAACATGGTGTACCAAAGCAGCCACAGGCATGAATTATTGCTCCAAGTCTTACAACCAGTTTAAAAAAAATTAGTTGAACTTGTTTAGGTATTTTTATATAACAGGCGTGGGTACTTGAGCTTTATAAGATAGTCAATTTAATACCTTAATCCTTTTTCCAATACATAGATAGACTCATATAGAAAATAGAAAAACTTATTTAATCTCCAAAGGTGACAATTTTAACCAAGAGTTTCATCACCCACTAGTTACTATACGAAGTTATTAGGCGTGGTTTGAGACAAGAATTTTTTTCAAATATTTGGTTGAGGATGATGTAATAGAGCAGCAGCAGCATGCAGAAGTGAAATGCTTCTTAATGCAGTGACAAAGTCTTTAAGAAACGGCTTCCGCGAAATTGTTTTCAAAGGATAAAACTACTTCGACTACCTGTTCACAATGCCCCATGAATAGCAATTGAACTAAGAAAACAGCATTTTCGAGCAAAATAATACAATAAATATCTGTCTACTTGTAATAAAACCAACCATCTTTCATGTTTTTATGCCTTTAGTTCATCATGTTCTGGGACTATACTAAGACCACTTTTTATTTAATAGTTTGTTCTCTGGTATAGCCAAAACCCCAGCAATTATTTTAGGTTTGTATCAAAGTCTCAAGAATGATGAACCAACTTACGTTTTTAAGGGTTACCATTTCAGGGTGTAACTCGTGTATGTGGATGAGTTAGTAAGGAATTGTTTTTAGTTATATCTTGTTTCTTTACTAGTCTACCGAAGTGGTTTCAATTGCCTCCGGCCTAATCTGATAAAGTTTCCTTGTTCTACCCCTTGTTCTTAATTTGTGGCACGTTTTGCTTAAAAATTAAATGTTTAGATCTTTTATTTTAGGCGTTCTAGTTTACGGAGCTAAATTGTATTCTAAAGATACTGTTTTCTACGATGTTTGTTTGAAAGCAATTAGGAAATCCCATGACTGCTTTAAAACTCTGGATGTAAGCAAAGTAGGCATATCGGTTATGAAATATCTATGTTAACTAAGAAGGTAAAACAAAATGTTTGATAAGTTAATAATGCTGTTATTCATTTGTATAACCAACAATATGCACCGTGCAGAGCTGTCAACAGGGTTATGTAATGTTACTGTTTGCACATAGTTTTATGTGTAGTTGTGTGTTGGCCAAAGCAACATGGATAGCTGTAGAGAGAAGTGAACAATTTCAAGTTCAGTAGAGTAAGCAGCATGCATGCAAACACTTCTACATATAATTACCAATGCAAAAATAGAAGCTGTTGAGTTTTGATTTTTAGGCATATCATCATTGTATGTGCCAGATGATGCAGATTCATCATCACACGTTCTCTATTTATCTCGTATATGTTGTTTGTCTGATCCATTTTGATTTTATCATTACAGGACGAATTCCTTTTGCGTTTCTTGAAGAAATTCATCAGCGATTTGTGAGGACTTATGGTCGGGCAGTTCTTTCAGCTAATGCATATGCTATGAATGATGAATTTTCGAGGGTATTGAACCAGCAAATGCAATATTTCTCTGATGATCCGAATGCAGACAGGATAAACCGGTTAAAGGGAGAAATGAGCCAGGTATATCCTTTTATCTCAACCCACTCTCTCGATTTGTTGTGTGAGAGTATGTTTGTGCTAAAAAAACAGTTTTTTTTCTCTCGAAGTCTGTAGTTTATTTCTTTGCTCATGCATTACGCATTCATGGGTTTCATATCAATACATTTTTTTCCCATTGTGTATCTGTGTTCTCTTGGTCTTATCTATTATGCAAATGTATCTGGTGCTTCAGTTTAAAAAGGCTATATGCAGCCATCTTTGAGGCACACCGATCTATCGGAGTGGATTGTCATTGAATTAACATCACTTACTTGTTCTTTAGAACTTGATTTGATATAGAGTGTATCCTTTGGTAAATTTTGAGGTTATTTTTATTGTTTTAACTTGAAGGCACATTTTCCCAACTCAATTATGGGTCTGTTCGGTAACATATTCTTTGGTCAAAAATCAGATTTTAAAAATCTGTTTTCAAAATCCACTGAAAAAACCTGGATTTTAAAATTCTGGATTTTTTAGCCTTTTTAAGCTAAAGATCTACTTTTCAAAAGCTAAATAATCTGACTGTTTAAACACCCACAAATTTTTAAAATCTAAAATTCAAAAATCAACTAAAATAATCGGTTGCCAAACAGACCCTGTATCTCTCTTCTCTAATATTTTTGCATTCTGAAGATCTGTAAAGTGTAAACCATGAGAGTTTACTGGAATCTCGCTACCGGTGTTCATATTATTGTATCATATATATGCATTTGTTATAAGAATTTGAATTATGACATTTTGTCTTTGAAATGTGGTTCTGAACAGGTACGTAATGTTATGATAGAGAACATTGATAAAGTTCTGGAGAGAGGTGACCGCTTGGAGTTGCTGGTTGATAAAACTGCAACAATGCAAGGAAACACCTTTCGTTTCAGAAAGCAGACTCGTCGTTTCAGAAGCACTGTATGGTGGAGAAACGTCAAGCTCACGTACGTTTCCGTATTATTGAGCTAACCCTTTCTTCTTTTTTAGTTAAAACAAGTCCATAAGCAGAGAGATGGGTGCACCATTGGTATAAATGTCACTGGCATGTGATGACAACTCATTAAAATAGTTTTTTGTGATTAGACTGTCACGGTTTGCTGGAAGCAACAACAACCAAAAAAAAAAGTTGAAAAGAATAGCACAAGTATTTTTTTGCACAGCCATTTATCAGATAATAAGATAAGATCTCTGATCTTAAAGGATAAGATAAGACAATAGCAATTTGCGGTTTGAAATGATAAAGGGGAACAAATATACTTGGTAACGAGCACTTGATTAGAGAATTGTGTGTTATCTTTTTCTGAAACAAAAATGGAGACTTCTGAATAAGTGTGATATTCTTTGCATGTCTCTGCTATATTAATTTCTGATCATTCGAAGTTGCGTGGTGTTGTTTGGGTAATTATGCATGCACATAAGATGTAAAAAGGAAGTATTATAAGAATAAGTTTGCAGTTTATAAGTGTTTATTAATTATTATTGCGAACTAAAGACTAGTTGGTCTAACATGGCACCTACTTTCACAAGTTTTCTATCTTGTTCTTAGCTTATTAATTAGTGTTTTTATGTTTGTCTGTCCGTGGTATCGATTTCTGGCCTTTGTTAGTTATACTGTGGTAGAGTGATGGATGAATAATTGTGCATGCATTTATTAATTATTAAGAGAAAGGTTTTCGGAAAATTTTATCAGCTTTGTATCTTGTGATAATTGAAACCCAAAGAATAGCTCGTCTACACGTGATCTACTTTTGCAATTATATCTTTATCTCAGCAGTATCCACCTCGAATTAATACTGATTTTTCGAGTGTTTTTGTATTGAAAGTAAAAAATAATCTCCATAAACTTTCTGTTTTTCAAAAGTCCCCCTTCATATTAATTGTACATATGTTCTAAGTGCAGAACTAAGCTAATTATAGTACTCTAAAGAAAACGATACTGCTTCTATACTTGGTAACTTGAAAAACATGAACAAAATTTGCTGCTTAGTTATTAAGGGCTCTCATGTGTGAAACATCATGTAGCTTCATCAGTTGGTTGTATTGAAGATGAAACTTGGCTTTTTAAGTTATAATTCGCATTTACCTTTTCATTTTGAAATTGGTTTATCTATGACCTATACATGCCGCTAAGTTTTTATTTTTTTGCATCTTTACAGGATTGCGCTGATAGTACTTCTACTGGTGATTGTTTATATCGTACTAGCTTTTGTATGCCATGGACCCTTGTTACCTAGTTGCCTCAAGTGAGAGATTAAGCAATGAGGAGTTAACACTCATTGTTTGCTATCCTTTTGCAAATTCGCGTTTTGTTATTCTTTTGTCAATGTGGGAATATATATTATTATTTGGCTATTTTTGTGTGCCTCTGGATTCTTTTGCCAGAGAGAAAATTCATTGTTGCTTCTTGCATCTGTAATATAAAAGCATAACTTGTCATGTATATGTAATCACAATATTGCTTTGGGCTTTGGCTTTGGTTTTTTTATATACTTTTTCTGTAAAATGATTGCGCGCTTGAAATTGAAATGTGTTAACCGTTTAGTCTCTTCGTTTTAAAGTGTACTTAATCCAAGCCATACCATTCGTTCCCTTTTGGGCAAATCTCCAAACCATTTTGTTCTTTTTCAGGATTCATAACACTATAAGATGAGTATTTCTTTACTCTTCTTGCGGAGACATACTGTAAAATACAAGCATACTTTCCATAAATACTGATTTTTTTTTTGGCAATGCTTGGTAGAACCAGCTGAGAACTGTATTTTATGATTATGTACTATGTAGTGTAGATGCATACACCTTGTAGTTTCTGCAATTGTGGTAGCTGCCTTTGCACCTATTTTGTGTAAATAAAATCTTATTTCATCTGCACACAAGTTTAGAACAGCCTTAACGACCATCAAAGGATAACTAAAAGTGTCAATCGAGCATGTAGCTCGACTGACAAAGAGGTTGAGCCAGACTAACCAAGATTTTGCGTCCGAGTTTTGGAAATGCAGCCAGGGCTAGCCTTAGTGGCGGCCAAAACAACCGGCCAACTTAGACACCGGTCTCGAAAGAGGCTCTATTATTTCATTCTTTTTTAACATTTACAATGTCATTTTCCCCTCCGAGCAAATACAATAATAACCAATTTTCTTTGATGGTGTGTATAATAATAAATGACCGTATTGAGTGGCTCCGAATGCAACTGCACCTGCTATTAAATACTCGTGATGCAACGGAGTTTTGCCGCCTTTGTAGTTCTATTCACTTTAATCTCGCTATACTCGCTCAATATGGGAAGTAAGAAAACGGAAGTTATTTACACGTGTCATCTTCTAACTACTCCAATTTCAGTTATAAAATAAAAGGAAAGAAACAAGGACAAAATAGGAAAAAGAAACCGCAATCCATGCTCCCTTTATCTGCCTTTTACTTTCTGTTACGTTCCCTCGTTTATATAACTGTACCTGCTATTAAATGCTCGTTATGCAGTGGAGTTTTGTCGCCTTTGCAGTTCTATCCACTTTAATCTCAATGTACTCGTTCAATATGTGAAGTGAGAAAACGGAAGTTATTTACACGTGTCATTTTCTAGCTGTTTCAATATCAGTTATAAAATAAAAGGAAAGAAACAATGATAGAATAGGAAAAAGAAACCGCATCTCACGTTTATGTTCTCTCTCTTTCACTTTCTGTTACTCTTTCTCGTTTACTTCTTTTATTCACTTTATCTCAATTCATTCTTTTCGCCTCTTTCTCTCTCTCTCTCTGCATTTTTTTTTGCAACGTTTGAGATACTTAATTTATTTAGGAACACTTGTTTTCTGTTAGATTCGTTGATTATAATTTATTTTAATCGTAAGGGTGTACACACACATACTATATCACACACGCGTCGCGTGAGAAGATTTCACAAGTTGTCTTCAAATACAAATAAAGGAAATAATAACTACAAGTTGATCTAACAAAATTAGTTGAAACGTAAAACAATGCGACAAAATCAGTTTTCAAATACTACTAAACCTAAACAATATACATCTTTTTGTTTCAATTGTAACAGTAGCAGTACACTTCGTCAGGATCCTAGTATAACCCGCTTGTGAACATGTTTCGATAAAAACCTCCGTATGAGCCTAATTATTATAAAAAAATAAATATAAATTCAGGATGGAGAGCATATAGGTGCGAGAGAGATTAAGATATAAATATGTACTAACTAACCAACCCTAAACACATTTTGCTTCGGTTATAATAATAGTATTAAATTCGCTAAGAGATCCCATCATTGTTCGTTCGTGATCATGTTTCGATAATACACCCTCCCGTACGACCCTAATTATTATAAATAAATAAAAACCATATTAGCCTAATTTTATTATAAATAATAATAATAATAAAAAGTGGATGAAAATGGAGCAAAAAGGTTATTAAGACTTGGGTTAGAGACCCTAGATTAAGGAATTAAGGAGTGGAGGCGCGCACCATAACTATCATGCTCACCACCCCCCCCTCTCTCTCTCTCTCTCTCTCTCTCTCTCTCATCAAACAAACGAGAAAACAAAATACATATTCACACATAGTAATAACAACAGAACACGCACATAACAAATAAACAAAACCTAATTTAAACATAACACACATAGATATATATATATATATATATATAGAGAGAGAGAGAGAGAGAAAATATAAGAACGGAAAATGAAGCAAAAGCAGAAGCAGAACCACCACCCACCGTCGGAATCCTCCGCCGCCGCCACGTCATCATCATCATCATCCGCCACGTCATCCTCCGACCTCCGTCCCTCTGCCACGTCATCTTCCGATAAACCCCAACCCCATCACCCCGAACCCGAACACTTTTCCCCCTCCTCCGCCACGTCATCGTCATCCTCTCCCTCCTCGAACGAGGCCGTGTTTATCGAGCGTCGAGGCGACCACTCCGCCGTGTGCAGGTCCGATGATATTTCCTTTTTTTTTATCTATTCAGATTCTTCATTGTCAATTTTACTGTCAATATCAATCTCAAAACAACTACAAATATCATACAATGGAACTGATATATATCTATATCTATCTATCTATTTATATACATATAACATATATATATATATAGAGAGAGAGAACTTAAGCAGTGGCGGAACTCGGAATTAGATATGGGTGGGGATGAATTATATGTATATACTATATTGTAATTATACGGGGGTGTTGAAAACTATAATCATTATTTTTTCAGTAAAATATATAAAAAAAAATCCGTGTTTTTCGTAATATGGGGGTGTTGTAGCCCCCTTTTAGCCTGTACCCGGTTCCTACCCGAACATAAGAGGCATAGTCTGCTGTGAAATGTGAATATTTATTCTTTTTTTCTTCAGATTTTTCATTATCAATCTCGGCAACTACAACTATCATACAATGGAACTGATATATATATATATATATATATTTATATCTATATATGTATATGTATATATATAGAGAGAGAATATAAGAGGCATAGTCTGCTGTGAACTGTGAATATTTATTATTATTTTCAGATTTTTCATTATCAATTTTACTGTCGATATCGATTCTTCACTATCAATCTCAAACAACTACAAATATCATACAATGGAACTGATATCTATCTATCTATCTATCTATAGATATATATAGAGAGAGAACATAAGAGGCATAGTCTGCTGTGAAGTGTGAATATTACCCCCTATTTTGTACCCTTTTTTCGCTTAAATTTCGAATTTTTAGTGGAAATTGTAGTTATTATATATGTTTATAGTGGAAATTGATTGTCTTTCAATAATCTAGGGTCAAGTAACAATCCAGCTAGTAAAAAAAGGGCCTGATTGTGATTTACTTACTTTTATCGAATATACATAGGTTCTCTCCGTGTTTTGAAAACACATCTTCTACCCCCTATTTTGTGCCTCCTTAAATATTTTCGCTTAAATTTCGACAAATTTTTTTTGTATATTTATAAATTTTTACAACATATTCTAGACAAATTTCATAATTCTAGGACACAATATTGATTTTACATGATTTTTTTGGATTTAATGTTTAATTTACTCTACTTCTTGTTTTTATTTGAAAATAGGAAATATTTGACTTTTTCGTAAGAAAAAATTGTTGGAATGTATTCATACATGTCTAATTGTAATTGTAGTATTTTTTTTTCAATTTTTTTGAACAAATATTTTGAGTCAAAAAACCAAGGAAGCACACAAGGAGGGTATAAGGACTCATCTATCCTAGATTTGTTTCTGATGACGTGTCAGTTAATTAACCCATGAACTATTGAGACGCAGTCCAAATACTAGACCTTAGAGAATGTACAGTGGCGGAACTAGGTTTAGATATGGGTGAGGCTGAATTATATGAATATACTATTTTGTAATTATGGGGGTGCTGAAAGGCTATAATCGTTTACTTTTTAGTAAAATACATGGAAAAATTTCTTGTTTTTCGTGATATAGGGGGTGCTGTTGCCCCTTTTAGCATGTATCTAGTTCCTCCCCTGAGAATGTATATCTGTGCAGGTGGAGCATCTCCAACTTCGCCAAGCTCAAGGCGAGGGCGTTATGGAGCAAGTATTTTGAGGTGGGAGGGTTTGATTGTCGGCTATTGGTGTACCCTAAGGGGGACTCGCAGGCCTTACCTGGTTACGTATCGGTTTATCTGCAGATCATGGATCCACGTGGCACCAAATGGGACTGCTTCGCTAGCTACCGGTTGTCCGTTGTGAACACCAACGACCCCTCCAAAACCGTCCACCGCGACTCCTGGCACAGGTAATAACAGTCTCTGTCGTTTTAAAAACAGTCTAATGAATAGAATGTGTGATAAATATTCATTGTTTATACTTCAATTGGTACTATCAGAACTATTATGGTGAAAATAGTAGTTATTATCAATGTTTTGAGTGGAAATTGGTTCTCCCCTAACAACAGTCTATTGTCATCATAAACTGCTAACGAGTAGAATGTGTTAGAAAAAATTCAATGTTTATATTGGTACTATCAGAACTATTATGGTGAAAATTGTAACTATTATAAATGCTTGGAGTGGAAATTGGTTATCCCCTAACAACAGTCTATTGTCTTTCAAAAACAGTCTAATGAATAGACTATTTTCATAAACTGCTAACGAATTGAATGTGTTAAAAGAAAATGTTTATACTTATATTGGTACTATCAGAACTGTTATGGTGAAGATTGTAACTATTGTGGATGTTTTGAGTGGAAAGTGGTTGTGTTTCAGTAATCTAGGGGTAAATAACAATCCAGCTAGTAAAAAGGGGGCCTGGTTGTAATTTCATTACTTTTTTATCGACTATACTAGAACAGTCTATGTCATTTGAAAATAGTCTAATTAATGAATGAACTGTTTTCGTAAACTGTTAACGAGTAGAATCTGGTGAAAAAAATTCAATGTTTATACTTAAATTGGTACTATCAGAACTTTTATGGTGAAAATTGTAGTTATTGTCAATGTTTTGAGTGGAAATTGGTTGTATTTCAATAATCTAGGGTCAAATAAAAATCCAGCTAATAAAAAAAGGGCCTGATTGTAATTTAAAGTAGTCTAATGAATAGACTGTTCTCATAAACTGATAACGAATAGAATGTGCTAAAAAAAAATTGTTTATGATTAAATTTGTACTAGTAGATCTTTTATGCTGAAAATCGTAGTTATTATCGATGTTTTGAATGGATTTTGGTTATATTTCAGTAAATTAGTGTCAAATAATAGTCCAGCTAGTAAAAAAGGGCATGATTGTAATTTAAAGTAGTCTATCGAATAAACTATTTTTATAAACTGCTGAAGAATAGAATGTGTTAAAAAAATGTTTCTACTTAAATTGGTACTATCAGAACTGTTATGGTGAAAATTGTGATTACTATAAATGTTTTGAGTGGTTGTATTTCAATAATCTAGGGTCAAATAACAATCAAGCTAGTAAAAAAGGTCTGATCGTAGTTTAATTACTTTTATTGAATATACATAGGTTCTCTGCTAAGAAGAAATCGCATGGATGGTGCGACTTCACGCCCTCGAACTCCGTTAGCAACGATATAGTCTTGGTTACCGCTGATATACTTATTTTAAACGAAAATGTTAGCTTCACTCATGACTGTGGCAGCGAGGCGGTAGGGGAGGTGTTGAGCGGGAAGTTTGTGTGGAAGGTGAATAATTTTAGTCTTTTTAAAGAGATGATTAAGACGCAGAAGATTATGAGCCCCGTTTTTCCTGCTGGGGAGTGTAACCTAAGGATTAGCGTTTACCAGAGTCTTGTCAACGGGGTTGAGTATCTATCCATGTGTTTGGAGAGTAAGGATACGGAGAAAACGGCGCTTGTGTCCGACAGGAGCTGCTGGTGCTTGTTTAGAATGTCGGTTTTGAACCAGAAACAGGGTTTGGGTTTGAATCATATGCACAGGGACTCCTACGGGCGTTTTGCAGCGGACAACAAGAGCGGGGATAATACTAGTTTGGGTTGGAACGACTACATGAAGATGTCGGATTTTATTGGGTTTTTGGAGGATGATACGTCGGTGTTTAGTACTTCGTTTCATGTGATAAAGGAGCTTAGTAGCTTCTCGAAGAACGGTGGGTCGGTTGGCGTTAGGGGTGGGAACGGTGGTGTGAGGAAGTCCGATGGTCATGTGGGTAGGTTTACTTGGAGGATCGAAAATTTCACTAAGTTAAAGGACCTTTTGAAGAAGAGGAAGATTACGGGTCTTTGTATCAAAAGCAGGAGGTTTCAGATTGGTAACCGAGATTGTCGCCTCATTGTTTATCCTCGAGGTTAGTTAGACCACCCCAGTGAATGCTTCTTTTGTTTTTCATATTTTTAGTTCTTTATCGTTGCAACTTATTGGTAAGTTTCAAAAACCGCACTATGATATTGTGTTTAGGTTGAGAAGCTAAGCCTGTGATAAGTAAATGATTATTCCACACATTTGGCAAATGGAGACGAGTACTTCTCGTAACTTGTTATGTTGTGTTGCCTGGTCTGCTAAAATACTAATCTAAAACATTTTAAACAACAGTAAAAGAGAATGGCTTATCATTTTCAAAGTAGTTATTGTAGCTTGAGTTGCAAGGAATTAGGCCCTTACTGGTTGATTCACATTGGTCAACTGCATGTTTAGGTCGTAGGATATCGGCTGATATGTTTTGGTTGTGGTTAAGATACACAGTATAGTCTTAATACTTCTATCTTGCACTTGAGTTTAAATTAATATGTTCGAGTGCTTTTTATCAATGTTAGTCATTAAGCTCGGAAAATTTATGATGCTTGGTATCAGGGCAGTCTCAACCACCGTGCCACCTTTCAGTTTTTCTTGAAGTGACGGACTCAAAAAATACTTCTACCGATTGGAGCTGTTTCGTGAGCCATCGCTTGTCGGTTGTGAACCAGAAGATGGAGGAAAAGTCTGTTACAAAAGAGTCCCAGAACCGCTATTCTAAAGCTGCAAAAGATTGGGGATGGCGAGAATTTGTCACACTCACCAGTCTATTCGATCAGGATTCTGGATTTCTGGTTCATGATACAGTTATCTTTTCTGCCGAAGTTCTTATCTTGAAAGAGACTTCTGCCATGCAGGAATTCCTCGATACTGATACTGAGTCGAGTGGTTCTCAGGTGGATAAAGGAGGAAAAAGGAATTCATTTACTTGGAAAGTGGAGAATTTCCTTTCCTTCAAGGAAATAATGGAGACCCGAAAGATCTTTAGCAAATTCTTCCAAGCTGGTGGATGTGAGCTTCGGATTGGTATGTTTGCTTTATCTCGTTTTGATTTATGAAAATTCAGTGGCAGTTGTTCACTTCCCTGTTATTGTTTTCTATTGCTTTATTTTATTTGTTTGTAAAAAAATTATGTCGTTATGCAGGTGTTTATGAGTCGTTTGATACCATATGTATATATCTGGAGAGTGATCAATCAGTTGGTAGTGATCCAGATAAAAACTTCTGGGTCAAGTATCGGATGGCTGTAGTAAATCAGAAAAATCCGGCCAAGACTGTGTGGAAAGAGTCGTCAATTTGTACAAAGACATGGAACAACTCTGTTCTTCAGTTCATGAAAGTCTCGGATATGCTTGAAGCAGATGCGGGGTTTCTTGTTCGTGACACAGTTGTTTTTGTTTGTGAAATCTTGGACTGTTGTCCATGGTTTGATTTCTCAGATTTGGAGGTTAGTATATTCCTAACCGAGTCCTTCTAGTTATGCATTCATTTCTGTCCATGTCCGATATGTGACCCCTTTTGTTTACCCAATCTTCTTAAATTTTAGTATTGAGTTCTTAATAATACTACTTGGTGGAGTTCAGTAAGATCTTTACGCTGCGGATGAAGTTGCTAGTTTAGTGTAAAACTTGCATCTATTTGTTTATCCCCTGTGTGCAGTCGGTGATTCAGATTTTAGACATTTTGAGGTTCCTTATATCACTTTAGTTGCTTATTACAAGGTGGTCAATTGGGATGGTAGAAATTGCTTTGCATTTGCTGATGAATTATCAGTCAATGCTATACTGGATTTTCAGTATTTGTAGGCTTAGCAATTAAAGGGATTCAAATATGGTGCCGGTGGTAAAACTATTAGGTGTGTTTAGCCTGCAGTCCCGAAATGAGTGACATACACCATTACACATGATAATATGGGTTCAATTTAATTCAAGACCATGTGTTTAAGAACCAACGATGGTCTGAAGTGTTTCTCTTGATTGATTACAATTAAACATGCGTGTTGTCCCACTTGGATGCAGTCTCACTATAATGAAAGAAGTTACATGCTAGAACCTATATCTCCATGTCGCGATGATGATATGTAGCCCGATGCTAAGAATGAGAGGCTGCAACTGATCAAGTTATAGAAAAACGAGAAGCGATTTCTAATAATTTTTTAAACCAATAGCAACCAAAAGGTAGAGAGCGGGAAAGTGATGTGTGTAACATAGCTTGAGAAAAGTTGTAAGGAAAACCCGCAAAGAGGAAACTAATTAAGTGCAGACGTTGAAGACGAAAATACAAACATTTGAACCAGCTTATTTCACTGTATTATTGATCACATTGACAATTTTGTGTTTGGAAACTTGAAGTAGGTCTTTTATATTTATACTGCGGTAACATCGGGAAGATGGTGCATATGTATAACACAACGGGAATACTGTTTGGAATGTGTTTACAGTATACACCTTCTTAATGAACTTCTGTACTTACCAAGATATATTTTATAGAACGGACAGGGCTTGTCCTAAACTCTGTTTGCTCAGATGGGGTCAGGAGCTGAGGAGTTCTTCCCTTAAAATTATATATAGGTGTACCCGGGTCAAACCGCGTTCGTTGTTGCCTGTATAGCTTTAACGAGCAGAAATCTAGCAATGCATTCTAGGCACAGATCATTGGTTATTGGATGTGTCCTTAGGTTGTGCCGAGTCAAATCTGCTCCGTTTTTTTTATATCATTAATGTCTTGATGTGAGATAAAAGGATGGTCAAATTGGTTGACGTGTACAGAAATTACCTATCGCGGTGATGCTGTTTGACTGCAAACAAATTTCACTCCATTTGTAGCATCCTTTAATCGGATTCAATGTGTCAGATGTCTTTACAAATAGAAACAAACCAATTGCAAGTGCTTTCGAGAGATATTGGTTTTGTTCTAGGTAATTGAACACAAGTTAAATGGCTGTTCACAAGAGTTCTTACTATATGGCACCACTATTACCCTGTAACCTGTAGGACTAAATTTGGTGGCCAAATCTGAGTCTGAGTTTTAGTTGATGCTTCTATGAATCTATCTCATATACAGTACATTTAAGGATCATTAGTTACATTTTAAAACTGAGATTTTATGTACATTCTGTTATACTTCATTTAAAGTGCCTACTTGTCTTTTCTTGTACTTTAAATTGATCAACCTCTGACAGGTCTATGCGTCTGAGGATGAAGAGGATGCACTGACAACTGACCCTGATGAACTCCTCGATTCTGAGGATAGTGAAGAGATAAGTGTGGACGAAGAAGACATATTTAGAAACCTTCTTACAAGAGCAGGGTTTCACCTCACATTTGGTGACAATTCTTCACAGCCACAGGTCACCCTGAGAGAGAAACTTCTCATGGATGCTGGTGCGATTGCTGGTTTTCTCACTGGTCTTCGAGTTTATCTCGATGACCCTGCAAAACTAAAGCGCTTGCTTTTGCCTACCAAACTCTCTAGTTGTATTAATGAAGGCAAGAAACACAAAAACGAAGAATCTTCTCCGAGTTTAATGAATTTATTGATGGGAGTCAAAGTGTTGCAGCAGGCAATTATTGATTTACTGTTGGATATTATGGTCGAGTGCTGTCAACCTTCAGAAGGGAGTTCTAATGGGGATGCTTCAGATGCAAAAGTTTGTCCTGTAGAATCCGAGAGAGAAAATGGAGCAAAAAACTCTGAGCCTTACACTGTAGATAGTAGGTTGGATTCCGGATTGGATGAGAGAGCAAATACATCTGCCATACAAAGTTCAGAAATGAGTGGGACTCGAATACCAGATAGAGCCATGTATTATCCACCTGAGACATCTGCCACTGGTTCCTCAGAGAGTGCTTCCTTTCGTCCTAAGGTAATTCAATAAAATTATCTCAAAAAATAATCTTATTTTTCTAGCTTGTATTATATGGTGTTTTATGTAATTAATGCAAATGGTATATCAGACGAAATGGCCAGAGAAGTCGGAAGAACTTTTGGGGTTGATTGTGAACTCGCTAAGAACATTAGATGCAGCAATTCCACAAGGTTGTCCTGAGCCAAAACGAATGCCTGATTCTGCCCAAAAGTTTGCAATTGTATTAGACAAAGCTCCTATGCATCTGCAGCCTGACTTGGTTTCCTTGGTACCCAAATTAGTTGAACAATCAGAGCATCCACTTGCTGCTTGTGCACTTCTCGATCGGCTTCAAAGACCTGATGCTGAGCCTGCTTTACGAGTTCCTGTAAGATCTCCATAAATTCTTCTGATTCTACATGTCTTGATGTGTATGTGCTGTAAAGTCGAGATCAATATGTAAATATTCCAATTTGACTTGCTCGAGGTCAAGTGATAATGTGATATGACAAGTTACCCAATTAATCCTTAGATCCTAGCTTTTCTCCTAAGTTTTACACATTCTCACACATAATGACCTTCTAGGTAGTAAGAATCTGAATATCTTTCAAAATTAAATTTTGAATGCAAAGATAAGTAGCATGCAAACAACCGGACAACCACTATCAAGTTCCTATCTAGAACACATCCAGATCACTAAATTTCAATTAAACCTTGTTCCCAATTTTTTTTTGCTCAAAAGGCAGTTTCGATGACCTGTTTAGATGTTTCGAGAACAAGGTTCAGATTTGTCTGAGGGGGAGTGATAATTTACCATAATTCTTCTAACAGCATTGACTAGGGCTAAAGATAGCAAGGTAACTCTGCTACCTAAGTAAACTATTGGCCTTGTCATTACTTTCACCAAAAATTCTGGATGGAGGATGCAATCAGCCCTCTATATTATGACCCTAAATGGTACTTATGTGTGTACTTAATATTAATTTAATTCCTCTTATAACTATACATGTGTAACTTGAACTTGCTTGTTTCTTGATGCTTAGGTTTTTGGAGCCCTGAGCCAGCTGGAGTGTAGCACCGACGTCTGGCGGCAGATTCTTTTTCAGTCTTTTGAACTCTTGAGTGACGCAAATGATGAACCTTTAGCAGCAACTGTGGATTTTATTTTTAAGGCTGCTTTACAGTGTCAACATCTTCCAGAAGCGGTATGCATCTTTACCTTTTGAAATACCAACTGCACCTTTCGGCTATTATTACTTGTGGTGATCTCTTTCATGGTATTCAACTTCTCTCATTTTCATTTGCAGGTTAGATCTGTTAGAGATAGGCTAAAAGATTTAGGTACTGAGGTTTCCCCCAGTGTTCTCGATTACTTAAGTAGAATGGTAAGTAGTTGTGCAGAAGTTGCAGAAAATCTTTTAAGGGAGATTGATTTTGACAATGATTTCAGCAAAAATAGTTCGGGAATGCGTTCTGGACTGTTCACATTCGGTGAAAGTGGGTCTAATTCTGAAAGGCTGTGTATGATAGAAGATCAGACTTTCCGTGCTGGGAGTTATTTTTCTGATATATATATTTTGATTGATATGTTATCTATTCCTTGTCTTGCCGTTGAAGCTTCCCAAGTTTTTGAGAGGGCTATAGTTAGAGGTACAATTCTAGCACAATCAGTGGCTATGGTGTTGGAGAGGCGCCTTGCACGTAGGCTAGAATTTGCTGCACAATTTGTTGCTGAAAGTTTTCAGCACACAGATGTGAGGGTAGAGGGAGAAGCCATCGAGCATCTGCAAGCACAGAGAGACGATTTCGCATCTGTTCTTGGTCTTGCAGAGGCCTTGTCACTTTCTCACGAACCCCTGGTGAGAGGTTTTGTGAAGATGCTGTACGCTATATTGTTTAAATGGTATGCTGACGAGGCTTATCGTCTGAGAATGCTGAAAGGACTTGTGGAGCGTGCTACCAGCACGACTGATAGTGGCCGTGAGCTAGATTTGTATTTAGAAATTTTGGTAATTTTGGTTTGTGAGGAGCAAGAATTTGTTAGACCTGTCCTGAGCATGATGAGAGAGGTTGCTGAACTTGCAAATGTTGATAGGGCGGCTCTTTGGCATCAATTGTGTGGCAGCGAAGATGAGATTGTTCGGCTTCGTGAAGAAAAAGAGGTCGAACTGGCCAATATTGTTAAAGAAAAAGCTGCATTATCACAAAAACTGAGTGAATCAGAGGCTACTAACAACCGTCTTAAGGTAATTTCCAACTGTGTCTGTATATAACCATACTATATCTCGTTTGTCAATCTTCAATGATCCCGTGGAAATGACTCTGATTTTCTTCAATTCAGTCTGAAATGAAAGCAGAGATGGATCGGTTTTCTCGAGAAAGGAAGGACTTTTCTGAACAGATACAAGATGCAGAGAGTCAAATTGAGTGGCTTAGGTCAGAGCGGGATGATGAAATTACAAAGCTTTCTGCTGAAAAGAAAGCTGCTCAGGATCGTCTGCACGATGCCGAGGCACAGATTTCACAGCTGAAGTCTCGCAAACGGGATGAATTGAAGGTAAAAGAATTAGCCAATTAGGATACCCCAACCTTTAAAATTTTAAGAAAACCCATTTGGTTCTCAAAAATAGTTATCGTACTGATAAACATGATTGTCATGTTAGATTAAGAGACGAGGAGACCATATAGAGTTGGATTTACGATATTAGTTGGCATTAGTTAATTCTCTTCTATACTGTCAGCCTGACTATTGTTATCATCTTTTTCCTTTCCCTGGTAAAATAGAGAGAGAGAGTCGTAGAAGTTTTTATATTCTAATTAAAATGTAATCAGACTCTCTCGGTTTGTATGATATAAACTTTACTATATATAGTTCAAACCATTTAAGAAAAGGCATCCAGTGTCCAAATTACTTGTCTATAATTGCAAATTACAAGGGTAGAGAAATGTGAAAGATCTGTTATCAAGAAAAAAGTTGTTGATTTTATAATTGGGTCCTGACTGCAGTTTTCATTGTGACAGAGAGTGATGAAGGAGAAAACTGTACTAACAGAAAGACTGAAGAGCGCCGAAACTTTACGGAAAAGATTTGACGATGAGTTAAAACGTTATGCCACAGAAAAGCTTTCCCGAGAAGAAATACGGCAATCACTTGAGGAAGAAGTTGGACGTTTGACTCAAACAGTTGGAGAAACTGAAGGGGAAAAACGTGAGAAGGAAGAGCAGGTGGCTCGATGCGAGGCATACATTGATGGCATGGAAGCTAAGTTGCAAGCTTGCCAGGTTGCTAATATTACAGTTTATATGCTGTTTTCTTAAAATATCAAGGCTTGTTATTTTTCTTTTTCTCCCATCTTAAATCGGTAATGCTATGTGCACCATTTCTTACACATATACACACAGTTTTAATTGATTTTAAATTCCTTCCATATCTCTCTTTTTCTCTCCTTCGTTCTCCAATAACTACCATATCTGTGTATGGATATTTGTAAGAAGTGGTGCACGTAGCATTATTGATCCTAAATGGTGCACATATTTGCTTATTCTTGTGTCAAATTTTCTGTCCGAATCTCCAGCTTTTCCCTCTTGATAAAATCGCATATTTGGCGGATAATAATTGGATAATAATTAACCTACTTTAGACCCAAGTTCTTCTCTCAGTGCTTCTATCTAATTGCCCAGATACTCCTTTTGATTCGAAGTTGTAGCTACTTTATATGATTATGTAGAATCTGTTTCAAATTTAGCATACGGTATGCTAGACTCTCAAACTTGTTTACCGAACATCGTTCATGACAAATTATCTTAGAAACTTATATTGCTTGCGGAGTTGACATCCAACAAAATTCAAGTTAGTACTTTTCTTTTTCTCATTTACTTGTAAAGCAGATGATGGCTGCCCATGTTGAGCTCGCCTCATTAGTATATTAATTCGAAATTTTTGTTGTGTTATTTGATGTGTCATTTAGTTCAATTCAACCTGTATGCCAACATGTATATCGAGTAGAGTGTAGGAACAGACGTGAAATGGTATGATGATTTGTCTGGTAAGTAAACTCAGATGCGAGTGCAGTGCTTTCTGGAAGAGTGGGACTTTTTTTTCAGTATGTACAAGTGTAGGACTTGCTTGACCCTCAACATATGGTGTTTATTTTTCAGGCTTTTGTGTACAGCACATACCAAGATAAGTTTAGATGTGTGGTATTGATATTATGGACCAAGTTGGAGTTTCTTTCTTTTTAATCCTTTGGCAATTACAAACCATATACCAAATTAAAATGAACTAGACATTAATTCTTTAACTTCTACGAAAAAGTATGTATTCTCTGTGCATAATAGTCTGTTTGGTTAGGCAAGGCAGCTTTTACTTTCTCTGTTTACCCATTTAGAAGGTTTGGCATATCGCGCCATCTCATACAGTTCGTAGAAAACCATAATAAAGAACGTTTGGTTCTGGTGTTCAATCCTTGATTTTCTTCTATTTAGAGTTTCACTTTGTTCTATCTCTGTCTGGGTGGTTTTTGACAATTTGTAAACTAGGGTAATTTGCAGCTTATTATTCACTTTTAGGAGGTTACTGGGGCAAAGACCATAAAAAAAAGGATCTGCCAGTACTAGACACACCAAAAATGTTTTTTCCCTGCTTGCACGGTTGTACCTAATGCAATGTAGACACGTCAACCAGTGTTTCAAAAGTCCCCGCATAGGCGCTAGGCCTTGGTCTGCCGCCTACCGCCTAGGTGAAAATTCATTATTAAAAAAACCAGGTGAATTTTTACTTTATATGAGTCAAATCCGGCTTGATCTGGGTCAACCCGGTCAAAATATGTGAAATGTTATTATTATTAAATAACTCATAAAAGATCACTCAAATATACATGGTGATCAATCAAGATTTACACTTCAAATTTGTCTTTCAATACATCATGAAACCTTGACTCGTATGATGTTATCGTACAATTATTGGGTTGTAGTAGTATAACTATGGGCTGATAGGCTTGACATGTTCGATTTAACTTGCTAATCTTATTTACAGTATGCCTATTGTACAAAGGTCTAAGAAAGTGAATAAAATTGTGAAAATAAGGTCTTGCCGCCGAATTCTGGCCTCGGCCCCGCCTAGGCACCCAGTCCCCCAGGCCCCACCTCACTGCCTAGATCCCGCCTAGCGCCATTTGAAACCTTGACGTCAACTTTTCATAGGAAATTTTGTCAAAAGTTTCCATTTATAAATCATTTTCTTCTTAAAAACCTGAATTTGTTGACTTGTTGCGTCTTGCAGCAATACATTCACAGCCTTGAGGCTTCTTTACAAGAAGAAATGTCGCGACATGCACCTCTGTACGGAGCTGGATTAGAAGCTTTGTCAATGACGGAATTGGAAACACTCTCTCGTATACATGAAGACGGACTTAGGCAGATTCATGCCCTCCAACAACGTAAAGGTAGTTCAACCGGCAGTCCTCACAACGTCCCTCTCTCCCATGGATTATACACTTCACCACCACCTCAGGTCGCTGTGGGATTGCCCCCTTCTCTCATCCCGAACGGGGTGGGAATCCATAATAACGGCCATATAAATGGAGCAGTTGGGCCTTGGTTCAACCACTCCTACAATTGAGCTTGAATTGTTCCCTCTCTTTGGTCAATTTACCCAGGTGACAAGAGTCTCGTCTTTTTGTTCTCATTGTTCACCGCGTGGAAGGTTGATATCTCAATATAACTGCCTCCTATTTTTTGATTGTTTTTCCTTTTTGGCGTTTTGGAGGGTAAGCTGTTACTAGTAGCGAATTGTGTGAACTGGAGGGTTACATAGAAATGCCTTCGTAAAATTGGCCAAGGAAGTGAGTCTTTTGTGCCAATCGATACAAAAGCCATAATTGTCTCATTTTGCCTTATATTAATCGATAGCTTTTATAAGTTTCTATATCCTTGATTTTGCTGCTACCTGTCATTGTCGCACTCTCTTTCTTGATTTCCGAGCAGTACGGATATGTTTCTTGAAATTAAGAAGTCCATATTCATACATAAATCTAATAAAATTAAAGTTATAGCTAGATGATTTGAATCTTTCTTCCCTTCCATTTTTGTATTTTTTTGGGTGGTCCATATGCTAAGTTTGTTACATAGATCATTGTTGTTTTCTTTTGGAGATCTGTGAACGGGCAAGACTGGCATATTTTGATGTAGCTCCTCTAGGGCAGTTATTTCTGCATTTGAGTTTACCCTTCGCATCATGAATTCATGTTATGTCCCATTTTTGTGCCACATAAAAAAGCGAAGATATCATATTTCGTTTGCTTACTGAGATTGTGAGCCATAAGGTAAGTTGGGGATGGCAAATCATCGACTAACAACTTATTAAATTATTTAAATGGGAAAAAAACTGCTGCTGAATTCCTTCGGAAACTTGAGCTGTTAGTTAGATTTCAAATCTTAGTCCGTCTTTCGTATGATATAATCTGTATGTGAACTCGGTCTACAGGGCCTTGATGTTAGAATGCATCTAGTCAAGTTCATATTCGTGTTATTTTTGAACTGAAAAGAGAGGCAACACTCGGATGAGTTTTATGTCAACAAGTCGTCATTTGGTGGTTTGACAATTGATCTGAGGCCTTGCTTCATATGCATTACTTTGCTTATGATGCATACGAAAGCAGCGAAACCAAGTCGTGAACAAAAACAGTTTTTTGTGTGCTACCTAGGTATATTTGATTGAGAAACCTGCAGTATGTGCTCTTGGAATTGGTTTAAGCTCGTCTTCTATTAGTTTGCCTAATATGATTCTCATAACCTCGAATTTATTATCCTTACCCATATTATGTGATATCATGTGAAGCACATCTGATATTTTGGATGGTTGGTTAAGCTCAATATGTCTCACAACTCGTAATCCATCTTCAGTTTTATATGTTGGTCTTCAAAGAGAGCCATTTACACGTTCCGAGTAAATGGCCTTGACTATTCTAGGGCTAGCAATTTAAATCGACTGACAAAATAACCGGTGCTCATTTCATGTAAATGGCCTCGACTATCTTGCTCTGCCCACTTCGATAACCAGGCACTCAGTATTTTGATCCCAAGCATAATACAATTGTAATGTAGACCTTTGTGGATACTTTTTTCCCCGTTTGGTTACCCTCGTCAATAAACGGAAAAATAGAACAATATTCACTATTCGTAAATAGAACAGTATTCACTATTTGTAGATTAGGCAACGGGTCGGGTAATGATATGTACACTATTTCCATACTCCTTGCCACACTCATGGGGGTTGGGGTCGAAACGTAAATATAATAACCTTTTTAACACTCAAAACATATTGTGTAAATCTGTTTTGATCATTGTCACATATAGTGTAAGAGTAGTACTACACTCGTGACCACACTAACCACGTCGCAGAAATCAAAACAAATTTACACCAAATATGTTTCAGTGTTAAAAAACTTGTTATATTTACGTTTCGACCCTATGAATATGACAATGGGTGTGAAAATAGTGTACATGTATCATTACAAATTTACATGCCTAGACAGATATCTAGCTGCTAAACTAAACCCGGCAACTATTATCAATTTAATTATATGTGTGTTCTGCATACTACACAAACAGCTAAAAACGTTTGCTTTCTTCTTTCTTACCCCAGTGAGAAAAATGAACTACAGTCGAACATATTATGAGAAAAAACACTCCTACAAGTATAAAAATCGAAAAAGCTTATGTATACTCGACTGCAATTTCAGAAGAAAAAAAAAGTCATATTACAACTAAAATTAGAAGGAAAAACACACAACAATAAGGGATTGAACTCGGTAAGATCAATAAAGTTCTGCCTTCTTCACAACGCGCTCGATTCTTAAAAGATGCTGCAAGGAACCACCTTCCTTCGGTCACGAGGTACTTTTTTTAATCGTGCCCTCTTAGTTGGCCCATGAGGTCTCTATCCTTTAATAATCTGCTATAAAACTTTGGCAGGCCGTATGGCAAGGTAATAATAAAGTTTTTAGGTGTTTACAGTAGTACTGTTAAACAACCATGGTCAATATTCCATGAGAAGTTCACAATTCACACACACACATCACATTAACCATGACATGAATCTTATGTGACAGTGAGAAAAAAAAAACTTAACACCTAATTTATTCAAATGTTAATAAATTTGTTTTAATTTCGTTCCGATCCTATAACTATCACAACAAATGTCGCGATTGTAACAATACAATTACTCATATTTCAAAAAACTTAACAACAAATATATTCTGAATGAGTTTGTTTTAATTTCGTTTTGAACCTATAGTTGTCGCCACAAATATCGCCATAGTAACCGTACAATTACTGGAATCCATTTTTGCTGCCCTACTTTTTTTTTTAGAATAGGCTATCCTAGTTTTTTTGGGCTATTGGATCAAAATCAATCTCATCCAATGTTTAACAAAAATTATGAAAATATTACTATGTAGAATTGCCTACATACACTCATCGGTAACATGAGTAGTTAAAAAACGGTACGTTATGTTAGAGTAACACTACCGTAAACTCGGTAAATGTGTGTCACCCACTAAAAATACAACATTTATTAATGAACCCAAAATAACTACTAACCTAAAATTAATTTAAAATTAAAATTAAAATATTTTATTGGTTGTCACACCCTAAATTATAGTGCACCGTATGAAAATAAAAATAAAATTTATCAACCGTACCGAAAATGTATCGGATGCATTTCAAATATTTTACGTAAAAAATAAAAATCAAATTTATCAACGATACCGAAAAATCATCGGATATGTAATCTGTGTCAAATTTTTTTTTTACTTAATTTTTTTTCATAATTGTTGTTTACCATTCGATTAGATTATTCCAAAAAAAAAATTAGGCAACAGGATGCCAACTAGTGTACTCGTATTCCAATATATTCCATATTCCATATTTCACGCGTCCGTCCAATTGATTACGGTCCTATTATCTAATTATTAAGGTGGGGGATGTACATTTTTAACAAATTAACCACCCTAATTCCATATTACAATTAATTACTGTTGAGTATAGTCAAACACTACCCATCTTTCCCCTCCCATTTCCACTTACTCTCTCTCTCTCTCTCTGTCTATATATATATATATACAATATAATATAATATACTAGTATATTTTGGTCCATTTTGTGTGCCTGGGGTGGTTTATTTTTATTTAAAAATTAATTTACATTTAATTTTTAAAATATAGAAGTGTTTTCAAACTTTCACAAAATATACAGGTTAATTATTAAAAAAATTGGGTTTTTTTTTTATAATAATAATTGAGACCGACTTTGAGTTTGGCAGGCTAAAAAATAACGGTCATTCTCTCTGGTCTAGAATGGATAGATAGATAGATAAAGAAAAAACAAATAAATGGTTATATAAAAGCAGATAAAGGGGATAAAAACTGGGATCAAAATCAAACCTACATATCTCTATATATAATACAGTATAAATCGGAATGACTCAAATCTGACGAATCTATCTATTTAACCAATTTCTAACAGAACTAACCTAGCAATTTGTATACTTAATACATACATACATATATATATATACATAAATATAAGATAATAAATAGTGAAAATAGAAGAGAGAGGTATGAGTTGGAGATACAGAGCTGGATTGTTTCTGATTGCTGCCGTTGTCGTCATCTGGGTCGCCTCCGCTGAAGTTACCCAGGTCATTTTTATAATTATTGTTATTTTAGTTACCTTTTCTCTACGGATTTACGGTTCAATTACTGGTTTTTAACCGGTTACTAGCTTAGGATAATCGGAACTTTCAAAATTCATTTTACAGCACTAGATTGCGGCCGATCCAACTGTGGATTGTTCCGATACTATTATTATTATTATTATTGTTGTTGTTTTATTTTTAATTACCACTCTATGCATTTACCGTTCAATTACTGGTTTTTACCGGTTACTAGGTTAGGATATTTGCAACTGTGAAAATTCTTCTTCTTCTTATTATTATTATTGTTATTTCGGTTACCTTTTCTCTACGGATTTAGGGTTCAGTTACTGGTTTTACCGGTTACTAGCTTAGGATCTTTGTTATTTGGAACTGTAAAAATTCTTATTAAAGTTCTTGGGTAACCAACTGTGAAAATTTAAGTTCTTGGGTAGCTTAGGGTATTTGGAACTGTAAAAATTCATCTACAGTACTAGATTGTGGCCGTTCCAACTGTGGATTGATCTTAGAACCCACGTACTATTGGCTTTTAGCATTTCGGTACCTAACCTTTATTTTTTGTCAATTTGGGTCCCACCTACCAATTTTTGTACAATTAGGGAACTGGTGTTAAACAAAATGACGGAATTGCAGTCACGTTTTCTCACTTATCACAGAGTGTGTGTGCAATTCCGTCAACGTTAGTCAAAAATACATTCTCTTATGTGAAATATAGTGACTGTAATTTCGTTGATTCATTACCGTCGAACTCTAATTGGACGAAAATTGGTAGGTTGGTACAAAATTGGTAAAACTTAAAAGGTTAGGTACTTAAATGGTAAATACCAATATCATAGAGCACTAAACAGTTTTTCCAAGCTTTTTGGAGTAAAAAGCTAAGCACTTTCCAGTTGTTCCTATCGATCTGGAGAGGCTGTTATTACATTGAGATTGAGATATCTAATTTCAATTATTTTTTTTATGTTGTAGACGTTGAAAAATATAATGTTGTTGAATTACTTTGAAGAATTACAAGTGTTCTTGACTAAGCAATTTAACCTATAAACGGGTAAAAGAATCCGTCTGTGTCTAAAATATATTTTAGCTTGCGAAACAGCCTGTTACTAGTATAAGGAGAGGGTAGTAAAAGCGATTTTGAAATGTAAGTTTTTGGGTAACCAAATTAAAACAACATCTGATTCAATTGATTGATCTGTTTTGATTACATTATTGGTATACTGAGAGGTATATTCTAAATGTTGGGAGAGGGTTGAATGCTTTTGGACGGTTGACTCGTCGTTGCACGTCTCAGCCCTGTGCTGACATGGCAAATCATGGATCAGCATGATGGTTTTTTGGGCTGTTGTTGTTTTTGGCATTAGGTAATTATATTTGATGTTGAGTTTTTGTTGCCTGGAGGTTCTTAACACTAATCTCTTCTTTGATGGGTCCGTTATTTGTGGAATTTAACCTTTTTAGAGATGTGTCCCTACTAGTAAAATATTTTAGTAACGTATGAGTCCTCTTGAGAATTTTGTGTCTCTTGTACGGGGCGTGGTTTGTCTCTTAGAAAAAAAACCGTTTTACTTGGAAACATGTCAATGTTATGACATCTGGTGGATAATGCAAAGCTAAATTCAAAGGAGCGGTTATTTTGGCTTGTCAATTGTCGTAGATATACATATCATGCTCAGAAGTTAAGTGGTAAACAGATTTTCCTGAGTCAAGGAGATCAACACAACGAGAATAAGATTTAACTGAATAAGCATGTTTTAAATGGTTTCTTTTTCACTTGGTGATAATAAAATTAAGTTCTTAGGAATTGAGAGCGCGTTATCTTCGTATTGGGAAAGTTACATGTCAATAGTGATCTAGCATTGAATTATAATTAGTCTCTAACCCTTAGTAACTTAATCAGGATGTGGTTATTGGTATAATTTTTTTTTCCATTTTCAGAATGTTACTTTGCAAAACGCCACATTGTCTATTTTTTCCTGTTACTCAGTAACCCCTTCATGTCCCGAAATATAGTTTTCTTGCCACACTAAGAGATTATTTGTTCAGTTTATTGTAAGTTAAATTCCCAATTATCCACACTTGGATCTGAATTCTCACAAGGTCACCTAAATAGAACTTTCTCAATAAGTTACACTTTTTTAAGTATAAACCCATTGCAATTAGAATGTCTCTCAGTTTTGTTAAAAACAAGTTGCGAATAAAAAACGTAGCTCCATCATCTCAACCCTCTCCTTGGCCTTCTCCACCATCTCTCTGTCTCCTTGAGTTTCTCTCGTGTTTCTATCTCCATGATTCGACCGCCCGTTCAGCCACGCACAACACCAAGCGGCGGCGTTACGGCAGCTGTTTGGACTTTGGATGCACCTTATTATAATGGGTCAAGTGTAGTTCATTAATCAATCTCCAAGTAATTTGTATTTCATATATGGACTATAAAATACTCCAGTTCGCTCTACTTTTCCTATCTTCTGTCCCACTACTGTACCGTTGTTTACTGTTTATAAAACATGTTTCTGGTGTGAGGATCCGCATCCGTCTTCTATGATTGAAGAACATAAATGGTGTAACATGGGATTATATTTTTAAATGTTCACTATAACTGAAACTTCTTCCTGTTCTTCTGTTTCTTAATATTGATTATCATGTGTTGGTGTTTTACTATTAAAATGTTGCATTCATTGATCGATGGTCTTTCTGACTTGTGTTCGAGATCTGATAGTTTTATCGTTTAATAGCCAACCATTAGAGGTTTCACACTAACCGAGTTTTCGTACGGTGTAACCATCTCGTTTGTTAATGGTTCATTGGAATTGTAGATATAACTATTCCATTCTTCCACTTCATTAACGCATCTGTCATTCAGGTTTTGACTAGAATTTATTTCTTTAACAGGGTATTTTTACCGACTATAAGCAGCCATTTGCTGTGACCTATCTTGGAGCATCTCTTCTGGTAGTCTATCTCCCCTTGGCCTACATAAAGGATTGGATATATAATAAATTGCGAAAACAGTCTCGCAAGAATAAAAAAAGTTTAACAATAACTGATGCTGTCAGTGCGGCTCAAAATGTGTTTGAAATGGAGCTTGATTTAAGTCTGAATAGAAAAGATAGTGAACTTGATCTTTCTGCCCAAGAAGAAGGAATCCCATTAGTTTCTAACAACAAAGAGGGGGCCGACACTTTAAAACAACATAAAGAACTTACAGCCAGAGAGATTGCTGCTTGTGGATTTTACCTTGCTCCTATCTGGTTTGTTACGGAGGTGAGTACTTTAATAATTTACGTTTTTTTATTAGTAGTTTATTTTTTTTCGTGATAGATTTTTCCTGTGTTGGTTGCTAGATTGGGATGAGGTTAGTGTTAGATCATATGTTGTTATTATCAAAATTTAGTTGTGTTTTTGTTTCCTTCCTAAAAACAAAAAACTGCTTGACAGAAGTCATGGGGCTCAATGTACCAAAACTTAAATAACAATGTAGCTTGAACTTCAGTCGTAAAGGGATATGATGAGTCTGGGACTTTTTATTTTATGTGTGCCTCGAAACACTTTTTTTTGCATTCCCTATGCTTATATGTACAGTGACTTTAAATGTGTTACTTCCAGTATGTTACGCTAACGGTTTTCTCTTTAATATTACTGGTGCTAAAGCTTCTTTATTGCTTGGCAGTATTTATCTAATGCTGCACTTGCACGCACAAGTGTTGCCAGCACGACGGTGTTATCCTCGACTTCAGGATTATTTACTCTTTTTATTGGTGCATTTCTCGGCCAAGATTCTTTGAACATGGCAAAGGTGGTTGCTGTTTTTGTAAGCATGGCTGGTGTTGTCATGACAACTCTTGGTAAAACTTGGGCCTCCGATGATGCACAATTGAACACTTCTGCGTGAGTTTTTTTTGTCCCCTCGTTTGGACTCGATTTTAAGTGTTGTTTTTCCAAGTATGTCTGCCATGCTTTGAAATTCTCATATGATCTAGGAATTAATTTAATTTACATGAATCGTGTTAAGCATTTATTTCATAAAAAATTATGGGGTGAAGCGATTCCTATTAGGTTATATGGCTTTCTTCAGTGATTCATATATTATGAAGTAGCAGAGTTACTGGGTTTATTGTTACTCTGTATATAGTTGCTTTTGTTGATATACCGGAGGAGCGATGTTTCTGAAAATATCCATCACATACTGAATATACTGATATACTTCTTGAATTTTTTTTTCAGATGATTTACTTTTTATAGTATTCTTCTCTGAAGAACTACATTAACCTTGCCGATGAGGAGTGAGAGAGAGTACAGGCAAAATGATACTACCATATATGGTTAAGTTTGGTCTCTTTTAAGAAAATGACTTTTGTTTGGCATTTTTTTTAACTCTTGAGAATAAAATAGTGAGCATACCTTACAACATAGTTTCTCTTTTAATTCTGCACGTGGAGGCCACTAATCTGTATTCCGTATATAATCAGTTGTGGATTGTATGTTTCAGGGTGTTGTCTGACATTTGAACTTTTTGTTTCTTTTAAAGAAATGGAAAGCGCTCTCTTGTTGGAGATCTTTTTGGCCTCTGTTCAGCTATGACATATGGTCTATTTACTGGTTAGGCATTATTTGTAATCAATTAATTAAGTGCAGTCGATTAGGTATTGCTTCTTACTGATAATTTTTGTATTGCTTGCAGTTTTACTTAAGAAGTATTGTGGGGATGAAGGAGAAAGGGTTGATGTGCAAAAGTTGTTTGGATATATAGGATTGTTTAGTCTTGTGGCTCTATGGTGGCTTGGTAAGGATTTCTGAATATCTGATACTGTTTACTCATTTGTCCTCTATTCAGATTATTTAAAGTGAATCATCCCTCTCCCCCCTGCCGTTCATTAGCAAAACAAGCATTTTACAGTTACCTTGGAACCCATGTTTAAGGTTTTAGATTTAATGTTTATTGATTGTCTGACTATGAATTTGAAAGAACTGAAAATAATTATGATTTAAATATACTATGTCCCCATTTCCTCTTGTGCTCTAAATATATTGTGTCAATTGTTGAATTGGTGCTCTTATAATTCTAAATAATTTCATTTTTGTTGTGTACCAATACCTCGTGGACTTTTAGATTGGAGATTTCAAAAGAAACTATGTTCGCTACCGATTCTTTATGTTGCTCTTCTATTAGTGGACTCATTGGGTTGTTTTTTCCTTTCAGTGTTACCATTAACAGCCTTAGGGATTGAGCCAAAATTTGCAATTCCTCATTCCTTGAAAATGGATGAAGTTGTATTGGCCAATGGATTCGTTGGAAGTGTTCTTTCTGACTACTTCTGGTATAAACAGATGACTGCTATTTTTAACTTATGTCTGGGTTTGTGTGAATGTTATTTTCGTATTTGAATGTGTTGCTTTTCTAATAGGGCACTGTGTGTTGTCTGGACAACCCCATTAGTGGCCACTTTGGGCATGTCACTCACAATTCCCCTTGCTATGGTAGCAGACATGGTGGTTCATGGTCGGCATTATTCTGCTATCTATATACTTGGTTCAGCTCAGGTAATAGCACAAAATTAAATTATTTCTGGTTTGGATTTGATAAGTTCATGTCTTTGATGGAGATGCACTGCACAACGTTTTAGATCCAAATTTTTCAAGATTTCGAATGTTACATAAGGTTTATTCGGTCATGTGTTACAGGTGTTTGCAGGATTTGTAATAGCTAATCTCTCAGACAAATTATCTAAGATTGTGGGGTTGTAACATTGGTGACACAAATCTTCGTCCTATGGTATATCATATAATTCTTCCTAGTGGCTGTTCTCTGTTCTCTTTGGTCAAGGCGAATTACAGTACCAAATGCAAGATCGACTGTTTCATCAAGTATGACCTTTACGAGTTCTGCCTGAAATATTTTTAGTGTGGTGCCCAATGAGTTAAAAATAGATTTTTTGGTTATCAATTTACTTGCTTTTTTAATTTTGCTTCTCATTGGTGTGCATGTGATTTTCATATATGTTGTAGAAATGTGGAATTGCATAGGAAATATGAACACTTTGAGTTGTGAACTTGGTAAGATACCTTGTGCAGTGATTAATAACTTGTATGTTCTCATTCACGTAAGCAACTTATATCTCATATTATGATGCGAGGGGAAATTGCCTATTTCATTGCTCCACGGGTAAAACCCATTCAGACAAAAACCGGTATATCCCTTAAAACGTAATATTCCACTCGTATGACAAAACACTGATAAAAGACCATTGTGAATTAGTAATCTGACAGAAAATTGAGATTGGGTATCCTTATTTTTAATCCAATAAATACATTATGCCGATTATTGAGACAAATGTGTTTGATATTTGAAGATTACTGTAGTGTTGCAAACTACAACGATTAGTGCAGTTTTCTAAATATACACCAAATATGAACTAAACCAATAGTTACATGACGAAATAGTATTATACTAAGGATATTTGAAGGGAACCCAACTATGCAGAGGTGCGCGGCAGATGTACCGCCGAGAGAGTATTATGTCACCTTTACCAGTGTTTGTTGCGGCTGTGCTGGGGCGGCTACATGTAATTGGCAGGTCTCCCTTCTCTTTGGTTCTCTCTCCTTCGCTTTTCACCTCTTGGTTCCGCCGAGAAAAGAAATTTATGTACGTTATTAATTACATGGACTGGTCCTTGTTATTTAAGAAAATTACAGACGTACATACAAGTTGCAACGATTGTAAACGATAAATATTCCTTTTTTCCCCTTAAAACTTATAAACTCATGCATAAAAAAGGATACTTTTATTTTTCTGATCCCAAAATTTTAAAAAGTAGAAATATGTCCCCTACCTCTCTCGAGATAAAACCAAACTCGTTTTCATTAAAAAAAAACACAACTATCTCACTTTGATTACATTTCCTATATCAATAAACACAATTATTCTTTCAAATGGCCAACTATGTTGATAAAAAAACATTCCTATAGCGAAAGTTTGAATTACTCGATAAGCTCCAGGGCCCCCCGGGGGAGGGGGCCGAAGCCAGGAACTATAAATGGGGAGTGCCGAATTTGCATAAAAAACTAATGGTGAGTGAATTGATAAATCATGTGGGTGCCAAATTATCATTTTTAACAAATTAAAGTAAAAAATACTAAATTTTTTTAAGAAAATTTTTATAAAATTTGAAGTTATATAGAGTGTCATGGCTCCTGATGGTCTCCATTTACGTTCGCCCGCCCGCCCCAATGAAGTTATTTGAAGATTAGCGTAGTGTTGCAAGTGTATCTATTAGTTCAGCTTTCTAAATTTGTATATCAAACACGAACTAAACCAATAGTTATAGGAGTAAATAGAAATAGAAATAGAAATAGAAATAGAAATAGTAACAGGCAGGGACAGGGTTGAAGATAATAATAATCCAATAAAGTTAAATATATCTCTCTCTCTCTCCCCCCCACCCCGCAACCAAACCAGAGAAATATATACATATATATATATATATATAGAGAGAGAGAGAGAGAGAGAATGGTAATAATAGGAGGAGGGTTAACGAGCTTATGGTGGTACAAATGCTCCTCAATCTCATCTCCCCTTTTCCTCCGCCGCTTTATTTTTAATATTAATAATAAATCACCCCCTAATCTCCTCAAACTTCTCAATAATACTATTACTACTACTACTAGTTGTTCTAATAATAATAATAATAAGTTACCAGGATATTATTCTAATTCTAATACTGATTTTAATACTAATGCTAAATGTGAATTGTGGTTGTATAATAGTATGAGGAGAGAGAAGGAAGTGTTTAGGTCGAAGGAGGTCGGTAAGGTCGGGATGTATGTGTGTGGTGTTACGGCTTACGATCTTAGTCACATTGGTCATGCTCGTGTTTATGTCGCTTTCGATGTTCTCTACAGGTCTCCCCATCTCTCTCCCTCTCTCTCTCTCTCTATATATATATATATATATATATATATACATGTGTGTGTGTTTACAGGGATGTAACTAGGGGCGAAGCAAGGAATGGTTTATGGGGGTGCTGAATTTACATTAACAATTATATTAAGTGAAATTGAAAACAATGACATGTGCCAAAATCATCGTTTTAAACATATTATAGTGAAAATACATGGTAAAAAAAAAGAAAATCACAATTAGCGGAATTATGGGGGATGATGTAGGCTACGATTGTTTCTAACTAGCTTCCCCTGGATGGAGGAACATTACATGGGAGGAGATGATATTCTATATGATTTTTTTTCATACTTAGGGCTCGTTTGGCGTCAGTTTTAGGTCAAAAAGCTGCTTTAAAAGAGTAATGAGAAAAAAAAGCTTGCTTGAAAGAAGCTGCAATGTAGTGTTTGGTGCCAGAGTAACTATTTTACGTATAAGTGACTCATAACTTATTATTATTATTGATAAGTCATCGGTCACCTATTTTAACTTATGAGTGGGTTGTAAATAAACGAACACAATCTATTAGAATTTTTTATTTTTCGAGAATTTATTAGTGGGTTGTAAATAAACGAACGCAAATTCCTAACTCCTATGCTTTAGAGCCTTTTTGACCCAAAATATAGCTTTTTTTAAAAGCTAAAAAAACTGACATACCAAACACATGCCTTTTTTTAATCAAAAAGCTAAGAAACAAAGCCGTCGCGGCGTCGTCAAACATGCACTTAGTAAGTCTTTGTCATAATATGGGAGGGATTGAAATGTTAATTTTTGAAGATTTTAATCAAAATACATTGAAAAGTTTACTTTTTCATCAATTTTTATTAAAATGGGAGGGTCTGAAGCGCCCAACTGTCTCCGGCTAGTTCCTTCCATTTATAATAAGTTTATATCATGATTAGCCTACGGATGGTCACAGAAGGAACTAGTTGGTTCGCAATTTTGATAAAAGTTGACGAAAAAAATAGTTTTTTCCTCATTTGATTGAATTAATATCTTTAAAACTAAAGTTTTAGCCCCTTCTTCCATACGGTGACAAAAATATTTATATAAAATATCAGCCCGTTCCATTTGACCTCTGCATTATGGTTTGCCTGCATCATTTAAAACAAACTTGTTTTGAGGCATTCGTTTGGCTTGAACTTCTATATTATTCAGGAAGTATGTCGGAAAAGAACTTACCCTTTGTTATAGTTTGAGTAACTAAATCACTGCACTTTACTATAAGATTGTAACAAAAAAAATAGAGATTATAAGCTACTACTAGAGAAATACTCGGAGGGTTGCTTCCTGAAAATTAAAACATGCTTCTCTCAAAGCCACTCTTGAAATTACTGCATCTAGGCGATGTGGTGTTTGTTATAAATGCGGTAAAGTTCTTTTCTTTATGAAGAAAAACAAAAATGTGCACAGTTTCGTGGTATTTGGGAATGTATAATCGTTGACAAAGGTATTTTCCAATGTAACGGTAAAGAAAAACAGATATACTTCTCGAAATAACTTTTACGAGTTCAGTCCCTCTGTTTGGAATATGAAATAGCTCGACTTGGATGAGATTTTCGTTGCTTTTAGTTTCTAACTATTAAGCACAACCGAATACTAGAACTTAGTGTATCGATTTTAGATTCTGTTTTTGGTGTCGGTAATGATGTATATTAAGAGCAGCGTTAGGTAATCACCAAGATAATACGAAAGCGACTAGTCTTGGATTGTAATGGAGTTGAGGCCTTGCATTATGATACCGCGGTACTATAAAACTAACAAACTCAAGGTACCAGTTAAGATGTTAGGTTAGGTACTTTGAGAATAATAAACATTATTTACCAGCTAGGGTGTTATGCAGTTTAGATAATTTCAAGAAGTCATTGAGACTTAATGAAGGGAAAATCTTACACAAACATAAAATTGCATGGATATAGTTATGTGCCAGTGACGACGTCATGGCCCTGTAACTTTACCCTGTATTTATTACGATTTCACTCATGTATAACGTTGATGATTTACTCAAAGATGATGTTGCTAACTAATACTATTAATTATTCGTATTAATGTTTTTTCGCAAAACATGTTTTCACAGCTTAAAGGCCAATTTCTTGCCTAGCTGCAAAAATTGCAGGCTTATAAGCTGAAAGTCCATGCAAATGATAGTCATTGGCATCTTACGATATAGTTGATTTGAGTTCGTTAGGTTTTCAGCAACTTTTTCCTGTGTTGCAAAATGTTCCCTTTTTCCTGATTAAACTTTCTTGGTGAATGTTTGCTTGATTAGGCAGATTCCTTATGCATTTGGGATATGAAGTGAATTATGTCCGCAACTTCACAGATGTTGATGACAAGGTAAGTCTTTATTGCTTCTGTAAGTGACATAGATCCTCTGAAATAGTTTACCCATTATCTTTACTCGGTAAATGATGAAAACTTGTTCAGTATATTCTTAATCTTGGGAACAGATTACATCCTAGTATTTGATGCTAAACATGTTCTTTTATACCCTATGTGTATATTCTTTCAACTTCAGTTCAGAGTATCCTTTCACTTTTGGGCGTTCTCATTTCCTCTCTAAGTGTTGTTATTAGTAATTAAGTAGCAAAATATGCTCGAGTTCATCCAATTTTCTAGTTAATTAATTTAATTGCACCTTATAGGCCAATTCCTAGAAATTTAGTTTTTAGAGCTTCCAGTCCATCCAAATGCTAGACAATCAGTTAAGGTTCGAAAAGCTGCTAGGTTGGATGGAGGCAGGTGTGGCGACCTTGACGAGGACTGGGAATGACCTAGGCAGTGTAACGCGGTTATCATAACTTTTTCGTTTTTTAGATTCCAATATAATAGCCGCGTTCTAAAAAAGATCCACTAAGAACATGTTGTACACAACTTTATTTCATCTTGTGGTACATTTGGGGTGTATTTAGTTGGTTGTTGATACCCTCTTTCAGAACATGATATACTAGAAAGCAATTTGAGGTACAAGGAGAAGTGTGTATGATAGTCCCCTTCATTGGTTTAAATATTTGCAATTAACTTTTACCAGTGTTTAACATGCTATGGATAAGGATTTAAAATAACGATGTAAATCTAAAGTCACAAATACAATATTCATACACAGGTATAATGAAAACAGTTATACAAGTGAATGAGATAATTCTCAGACACCTGATGGTCCACGTTCCTCAGATTGTTTTTGAGTGTACCCAATAAGCATACCTCCGACTTACTGAGGTTCGGGCAATACGAGTCTAGGATAACTTTGCTTTTTAAGTAAATTTAAAGAAGATGGAGTTCATGTGATACGAAAACAGGAGTGTTGAATATATTTGAGGATTAGGTGATTAGGATTACTTTTCCCGGAAAGGAAAGTAGTTAGATTGCACATGATTTTATTCTATTCCCACATTTATACCATAAATAGAGAGTTTATGCCTTACTAAACAATCAAAGAAAGCTCTCTTCAATATTTTACACTGGGTCAGAGCCTAGTTCTCACCTTGTAGGAGCTGAAACACCCCCACCAAATTCTTCTACGCCCGCTGGTGTCGTTCATAGACAGCAGGGACTTAGGATCTTGATGTGAGGACTTCCCACATATAGGGAACAACATCTGAATATCTTTAAAACTCTCTTACAGAGTACAAACTTCCAGACAATTCTTTTTTTTAAAATTGTGTATAATGCTTCTTGATCATTCAAATTTTTGTAAAAGAGCTACATGTGACATCTATTTTTATTTTTTTTGTCATTATTGGGACTTCCAAAGTCTGAGACCTTGAAGGTTGCATTACAATCTACCATTTAATATCCCGAGTCTTAATCTCAAGGTTCTGATGGGGATGTTACGATCTGGTGGTGAATATGCTTTTATATGTGCATTTGATGTAATATTTTTGTAGAGCTAAATGTTGCGAGTACATGCATGGCAGTATATATTGGTACTCAGTCCTTTTCTGAAATCTGTAGATAATTGCTAGGGCAAATCAGTTGGGCGAGGATCCAATTAGTTTGAGCAAACGTTACTGTGAAGAATTTCACCAGGACATGGTGTATCTTCACTGCTTACCTCCCTCTGTAGAACCTCGAGTCTCAGAGCACATTCCCCAGATAATTGATATGATTAGACAGGTATTCATTTGTATTTGATGCTGTAATTTTTGTCTCTTTCAGTTGTTGGAGAGTCGAACCTGTTTGCTTTTATTTTAACATTCTGTTCCTTCGAGAACATCCAATTTGTGTGAAGTAGACAATTCATGAAGGATGTAAATATAGTATAATTATCTGGCTTATGGCTTAGTGGTGTGAATTCCCCAAAGTATTATTTCTATCCACGTACCTTCGTCTTCTGGGTCAAATATGCCCAAAATGGCCCTACGACGAGAAGTTGTTGAAAATTGGTGCTGATGGAACTTTTGCTGCAAATATATTGCTAGAGGAAGTATATTTCAAGAAGCAACTTATGCATCCAATTTTATGTGGAAAACTTGTTTTCTCGATAATTTATTGATTCTGTAGTTCACCTTGTTAGGATGAAATATCTAACGCGCATGCAAAATCTGATCATTTTATTAACTGCATTTCCCTCCACGATTTACCATCATATGAATTAATTCCAATACATCTTAATTGTCTGGGTGTTAACGTTAAGTCATGCAGGTTTACAATAAGCTAGCAATAAGAAGATTTTGATTCGATTTTCCATTTTGGATTGCTTGTGATTTCTTGTCAGATTCTTAATAACGGTTGTGCTTACGAAGTGGATGGGGATGTATACTTCTCCGTTGACAAATTTTCAGAATATGGCCGGTTATCTGGGAGAAAACTAGAAGATAACAGGGCAGGGGAACGAGTTTCTGTGGACTCAAGGAAGATTAACCCTGCCGATTTTGCCTTGTGGAAAGTAAGTGTTCATTACTAATTAAGCACCACATGACTGTGTTTCCTACCTTGCTTATAAGTTATACAACAAACATTTCCTTAATTGTGCCGTATGTTTGTTTTTGCCTCTTTGGGCTTATACTTATGTCGGACTCTCTAATTCCTTTTATTAATATCCAAGAAGAATTGAATTCCAGTCTTGGCTCTTGTCCGTAATTTTTTTTTGCTAGTTTAGGCAGCTTATGTAAGCAGTTCATTCTGGGGGTTTCTTCAGTTTCATGTTTCTGTTGTAGAGTTGTAGTTAAAGTTAGGTGCTCGGCATTTGGAAATGATTAGAGCTGCATAAATCGAAATATTTATCCAACTAATCTTTTTTGGTAGATCAAGCTTGTGTTCAAACCTTGTGTTTTGGCCTGTGATTTTGAGAATCAAACCTTGTGTTTTTGCCTGTGATTTTGAGACTCAAACCTTGTGTTAGTATTTGCTAATGTATTGTTACTGTGACTGATGAGGCTTCCTACGAGTGTATTGCGTCTTCGAAACCCTAAAAAAACAGTTGTCAGACTCTTAATGATATTTTTCACTTAGAAGATGTCGACTTCAGAAGCAGGGGCCGAACCAGGGGGTGCCACCGCTACCCCAAAAATTTTAAAAACAATTTTTTTATATAGAAAAATTCGGAGATTTAAGGTTTTATACATTAATAGTCCCCAAATGAACAAATAGTAACTTAGTTCAAATGGTAAACATAAAGTTTTGTGTCACAAGGTCCCTAGTTCTAATCTTGTGGCTATTTTTTACTCTTTATTTAATTAACATTAACTTACTCTTTGACTTCTCCATTAATTAATTGCATCTTTAAGGTACTATTACAAGGTTTTATAGATAAATGTTTTCATGTAGTTTCATAGTCATATTACTACAAAGTTTAAACTAATAAATTCGTATTTGTAGTCAATTTTTTTGTATTGTTTGAAATTTTTAGATCAATGGACAAGTCTGCTAAGTTTTAAGGTCCAGGTTTTTTTGGTTTTTTATACCGTTTATTGTTATTGTACTAAAAAAAAACCAACGTTTTAATTTTTTAGATCAATGGACAAGTAAGCTAAGTTTTAAACTCCAAGTTTCTTTGGTTTTTTATACCGTTTATTGTTATTGTACTAACAAAAAAAAAATAACGGTCCCTTGAATTCTGGTTCCGCCACTGTTCAGAAGCAAGGTAGTTTACCTAGCTTATGTGCATGCTAGATGTACAGAAAGTTGGTGGGATTTGGTAAAAAAAATTAGGTCACAGACTCTGTCTTGTATATTTGAAGTTAGGTTTAGTCTTGGTCTTTTACTGCAGGTAAAGGCTATTCGAAATGACAGACATTAGTGCAGCTAAGTTTGCAATGAGTCTTAGAATTTTGTTCTATTGCTGAAAGTGATTGCATTTTTTTATTACAGTCTGCAAAGACCGGGGAGCCGTTTTGGGAGAGTCCATGGGGTGCTGGGAGACCTGGATGGCACATAGAGTGCAGCGCAATGAGTGCTACTCATTTAGGATACTCTTTCGACATTCACGGGGGAGGGATGGATCTTATATTCCCTCACCATGAAAATGAAATCGCTCAAAGTTGTGCTGCTTGTAAAAACAGTAATATCAGCTACTGGATTCACAATGGGTTTGTTACCATTGACTCTGAGAAAATGTCCAAATCACTGGGTAACTTCTTCACCATTCGACAGGTAGAATTATTCTTATTGCTGCATTACAATTGTTTTCGTGAAGAATTATCTTTTTGTCTTGTTACAACTTTATACACTGACGTAATGATGGTTTTTAATTTTTTGCACCAACCTATATAAGTTAGCATTTATCACCCTGACTTTATATAGTATATATTCGCTTTCATACACCACATAAGAAAGAATCATACATTGGGCTATTTTAGTATGTATGTAATAATAGCTTAGAAAAGAAAACCCCCTGCGAGAATAGTGTATAAACCTATGTTGCACGGATAAGGATACGGGTATCGTATCCGATACGATACGGATACGCGGATATGGATTTTTTGAAAATTTAGGATACGATACGGCTAGGATACGGCTAGGATACGGCAATTATAATTATAATAAAAAATATTATATATATGTATCTATTAGAAACCATATTTTTTTACCATTAAAAGGTCTGTAATGGTAAGGATGGAAACGTTTTATAAATCACAGGATAATATAACTCTAACACCCCCCTCGCTCGTGGCCTGACATTTCAAGGGCCCAACGAGTGCATATAATGAACGGGTGGAGGTGAGGCCCAACATCGATGACCCGCTCTGATACCATGTAAAAGCCCGTCCATTTTCCACTAAAAGGCCTCGTATTGGTAAGGATGGGTAACTCATTATAAATCACAGGCTAGATCATATTTTAGTCGACGTGAGATAATTACTCTAACACTCACCCTCGCTCGTGGTCCGACATTTCAAGAGTCCTACGAGCGGACATATTAAATGGGTGGAAGTGAGCCCAACATCGCTAGGCCCGCTCTGATACCATATTAGAATCCATATTCGTCTACCATTAAAAGGCCTCGTAATGGTAAGGATGGAAACTCTTTATAAATCACAGGCTTGATCGACATTACATCGATGTGGGATAATATAACTCTTAACAGTATCTACAAAACATACTGCTACAAATTAATTTTTACTTATCAAATATTATCTGGAAATACAATTCCCCAAAAGGTGTTCTATAATATGCAAGTACTTATGTATATTTGTAATTTCTTATAAATAACAAATGATTTTCGTAATTAATCAATACCTAAACCTGTGATTCTTCCTTCTGTTTGGTAAATTCTGTACTAAATCTCGGAAAAAGCATAATGTTGTTATACTAGTAATTGCCAATTTTGTCGCCTGGTTTTACAAGTCTAAATAAGAAAATAAATCAGCCTCCAAGACCGTATCTCCTTTTTAAAATTGGTTTGTCTGTGGTCTTTCAGGTTATAGACCTATATCATCCCCTTGCATTGAGGCTGTTTTTAGTTGGAACACACTATCGGTCTCCAATCAACTATTCTGATGTACAACTCGAAAAGGCATCTGACCGTGTCTATTACATCTATCAGACCTTGCATGATTGTGAAAATATTTTGAGCCAGCAAAGTGAATTCAATCAGAAGAGCTCCCTTCCGTCTGATATTCTAAGCAGCATTAATAAATTTAATGATGAGGTTTTGATGTCGATGTTAGATGATCTTCATACTCCTGTCGCTTTGTCTGCACTCTCTGATCCTTTGAAGACCATCAACGATTTGATACATACAAGAAAGGTATAACATTTAAATTATGGAAGAGAGAGTTTTGAACAACAATGTATGTTTAGATGGTTAAGTTTTGTCGTAGTATATAATTGGCTAAGTTAACAGTGCTTTCTTTATATTCTTGTGCAATTTAGATTTGTATGTTTAGTACTGCGGAATCGCTGCTTACTTTAAAAACAGGTAATATCATTTGCCAAGAGACAACAGTAAGATTTCTTTTCCTTTTCCATGGCGGAGTTCGCTGGTGTAGGCTGATGACTTTTGAGCTCCCAGTAAGGTCGTGCTACTGCATGGCTTGGGGGGCGGTGGTTTTTTGTGTGTTAATATTTTGGAATAAAAAGTTTTTTTTTAAAATTACTGTAACCTAATTTAGCAAATTTACTGCCCTAATACTGTAATAGTTTTGCTCCTTTGGATTAAAACTTAATTAACCTTTTTTTATTTATTTATCCTTCAGGTTTGCTTTATGTTTCCCTTTGCGTTTTTGCTGACGACTGTTATTTTGCAATATTGCTCTAATGTTTTTGTTGGAATGCTCCAATTACAGGGAAAGAAGCAGTTACTACGTATAGAGTCACTTGCTGCTCTGGAAGAGACTATCAGAAACACTCTTTCTGTCTTAGGCCTTATGCCAACAAGTTACTCTGAGGTACTTAAATTGATTACTCGTTTTATCTACCTCATGTGTAGAGTATAGATATGGAATTGTATATCACGTGCATTTTCTTACCTCTTTTTTCATCTTTTTGCTGTGTCTCCATAGAATTTCTTTATTGGAAAAAAGATTTCTTTTTCTTATCTTGATATTTCTGGTAACAGATTTTGAATCAGCTGAGGGAGAAGGCGTTGAAGCGTGCTAAGATAACGGAAGATCAAATTCTGCAGAAAATAGAAGAAAGGGACATTGCAAGAATAAATAAAGATTATGAGAAATCAGATGAAATAAGAAAGAGTCTGGCTGCTGTAGGTATCACTCTGATGGACTCTCCTGCTGGAACGACTTGGAGACCAACCGTTCCACTTGCAATGCAAGACCAGCCAGTTGCAGCTTAGCTGCTGTCCTGGTTTGCCGGTCACTTGTACATTTAGTTCATTTATTAAATTAAATTTATTTGTTATCGAAACAAATATGGAGTAAATGAAATATAGTTGATTCTTTTCCAAAAGAAAGTTTGGAATGTAGGCTTATCGTTTTGAATCAAGTGCAATACTATGCATTCGAATATGGGGTCACAATTTTAGTTTTTTCTTTTCAAAACGAGGGTGACAACTTAATCATGCTATTTTGTGGATATTGTGGGGTGCTCTTTCTCGGGTACTATGGGAAAAGAGACTAAATTAAAAAGTCGAAAGTTTTAACTATGTCTCAAAGAACAAGGATTACATACCATTATAAAAATTCCTCACAAATTATTTGGAGCGTTAATAATTTCCATCAACACACCATTCTGCAAACGTAGCATCATTTTCAAATGTTTTAGTTTTTCCTCAACTAAACGGGATCCAATAGTTTTCCAAACGGAAAAATTCAAAATTCTATATTGCAATGTCTGTTCGTTGTCCATATTATGAACAAATCTACCATTAAACATAAAACATCTCTTTATCTCAATTGTTTTCATTTACAACCTTGACAAGACGCCAATTTCTGCTATTCTGATTAACTATAACTCACTTTACACCCCAGCCGAATAATTAAAATGAACAATAAAGAACACAATTCAAGCAATAATCCGCTATATGCAAACACACACACAAAAATATCCAAAACTAGTCTTGAACGATATGCACGGTTGTCCCTAGCGTATTTCTTAGGGTTCCACCAAGCTCTATGGGCACGAGAGGGATGAGTGAATGTAAAACATCAGTTATCAATGGACGATAACTTGGTTCTGGTTGAACACACAGTACAGCTACAGCAGCAACCTATCAAGTAAATATACAACTCATAAAACTAAAATAAAAAGTAATTGGGGGGATGCATGTAATATTCTTAAACTTGCTTTAGAAATCAATAAAATAAAAAGAAGCGGAAACAGTTTTTGATTACTTGTTATAAAAAAATGTTTCTATAGTGGCTTCTAATACCCCAAAGAAAGCTAGAGTGATATAAGGAACACCTTTACCAGTAGATTTGTGGTTTTGTCAAACTTCTTAGAAAGCTTAACATAATTTAAAACTTGTTTTACTGGACACATATACAAAATCATAATCAAGGGCCATATTGGCTCAGGCCATGGTATAGCAGTAAGCCAGTAGCTAACAACTTTAATTCAAATTTACCAACTTATGTTGCTTTGGCACTACTGTTATGTTCGATTGCGGAAAACGATCACGTGAAAAAAAAAAGTGAAAAGACCAGAGCAACTAAAAATCTGGTATATGGTTCATGTGATACTTTTCCTTCAGTGAGTTTGATGTTTTTCCGAAATAAAGACTAATAATACGGTAATTTTTCTGTAAGATCCAAGGATTAGATTAACTGCAGCTATAATGACTAAAAAGAATCTAGGCTTTACACCGGATGACTTGTGTTAATTCTCTTAATCAGTGTTTTAAAAAGTGAAATCTTAGCTAAAACGTTTTTGCAAGAGCTTTTAATCTTAGCTAAAAATCGGAAAAGCGAGCTTTTTAAGTTTTTTATCGAGTTTTTAATTGATTTTTGATTACGAAGCGGGCTTTTTAAATCAGTGCTCTTAAATTCATTATTTCCAATCCATATTGCAATGACATTTCTAAAAAAAAAAGATTAACAAGTAGGGTGTATACAGAAGTACAAACTTGGTATAGGTGCTTCAAATCCATCGTATTACTAATCACCGGATCCAAAATATTAGGAAGCTTTGTTCTGTCAGTTAGCTGAGGCATTGCCTGCATGTCACACATATTATTAGCATATTAATTAACAGTTAAAATGTCACAACCAGGATTATGAAAAATTATTTAAAAAAGAGTACCCATGTGACAATAGACTGGCATTTAGCTGGTCCCAGTTTCTCTACAGGTTTTCTTCCAAGTAGAAGCTCCAAAAGTACAACTCCAAATGCATAAACATCACTTTTATCGGTTAATTTCCCTAAAACAATAAAAGGAAAGTATTAAAAAAAAAAGTGTTTATTTCTTTATAACTGCAGATACCTTCTAGTTTTGTTTCCCTGGGATTTCTATTTCTGAGGTTAGAGAATAGTTTTCTTTTGTAAATTCAAAAGTAACTATATGGTTGAAGCTGCGTTCGATGCTTCTATCGGGATGTCTGAGTAAGGGTGTATCTAGAAATTGAAAAAGGTCGAGAAATGAATGTGAAATTAATTTTCTTAATAGTTAAAACCAAGACTAATATAAAGGCCATTGCCATTTTCATAGAATACTGTTGTTTATTTGAGAAGGTAATTTTCACATAATTTCCAAAGTTATCAAGTGTATGACTTACCAGCTCATCTTTTTTCTCAAGTTGACTCCAGTTAATTTAGCATTACAAAATAATAAAGCATAAGAAAGTCTTATCAAAATCCTATTAAAAATGAACAGTTTCAAATTAAAAGCAATTATTAGTTCTTTGATCATGAATTAATTATTAATCAGTGTATTAGATAAATCCATGACTAAGATTCAAAGTCATGGTTAACGTATTAGATAAATCCATGACTAAGATTTGGGTCCAACAACAAAACCAACAATGAAAACAATTCAACATTTTGTAATCAGCTGAAATTTGAAAAGAAGCATGAAGTTCATGACATACCGTCTAAAAGATACTCAGGGGCAACGTAACCCAATGTACCTGAAAGCTTGATATTCTTGTTTTGAGAACCACTTGTTACAGCGAAGCCGAAATCCGAAAGCTAAAGCGATAAAAGAGTAAGATTACGCCCTCGTTTGTCCACAGCTTTTGAACCGAATAAATAGGAGAACCTAATTTTTTTAAAGGGATCATCAAAGAGTTTTGTTCATCCGTTTGATTTTAGGCTTTGTTTGGTTGCAGAATTATTAACCCCGCGACCAGTAATCCGGTATTATTATGAATGCGATTTGAAAATAAAGCAGCATGAATATTTTCACTCGGGATTAGACTATTTGTAATACTCATTTCATGATATTGAAAATACCACTTGTAGTATCATTTGATGTCGGTCTATAATCCGGAGGTTAATCGCATTGCCAAACACCGTACTTATGGGGTCCAAATGCAACCAAACAAGGCTTTTGTGTATGGACTTTGGGCAAAAAATATAACCAAAAAATGTAGGTTTTAGAATAGGCATCAATATGCACAATAACTTAACAATTGTACACAAAAAGAAAAACCTTCCCACAAAAACTAAAATTAAAAACAAGTAAAAAGTGAAAAGAACCAGCCCGTATTTAAATAGAATATATTATTTCAAAAGACAGATAAGAAACACGTCCAATCATAAATAAGTTATTTCACCTTTGCATTGAAGTTGGGATCTAGAAGAATATTAGATGATTTCAGATCTCTATGAATTACTGGTGGGATGCAATGCTCATGTATATATTCTAATCCTCTGGTCAAATATGGAAAAAATATACTAATATTAAAAACTGACAGAGATTTATTAATACAAACTCAAACTGACCAACTAGGATTCAAGTTTACCTTGCTGTGTCAAGTGCAATTTTCAGTCGGTGATTCCATGTTAAGGCAGATCCATGAGATGGTCCTAAAGATAACAAACAAATCAAAAGATTTTGTTGAATATCATAAAGCAGCCTGTCCTGATGATTACTGACGCCGGTTCGATTCGGTTCGATTTTTGGCAAAATCAAAACCGATACCGAATAGATTTTTCGGTTCGGTTTTTTTTTGTTTCGGTCTTTTATTTTTTAAACCGGATCTGATTGAGTTTTTTCGGTCCGGTTTCGATTTTTTCGGTTATTTTTCGGTTTTATTTTCGGTTTTTCGGTTTTTTTCGGTTTTTTTGGTTCGATTTTATTGAACCGAAACCGACCCGAAAAAGTTTTGGTTTTTCGGTTCGGTTCGGTTTTTCCGGGTTTTCATCCAGCCCTACTAATTGTTGTTAGTGCACTATTATTTATGGTGTGTCACATACTAAAACTTAACACTTACTAATAAACCCAAAAATATCTATTCTAAAATTAATTCAAAATTAAAACAAAAAAATGTTATTGGTTGACACACCCTAAATAATATTGCATTTTGGAATGAACACCGAACGATTAACACTACCATGAATCTAGTCCACTATTATTTATGGATTCAAGGCAGAAAAAGACAAAAAAACCAAAAATAAAACCGAAAAATAATCGAAAAACCCCGAAACCGGACGAAAAAAACCGATCCGGTTCGGTCAAAAAATAAAAAGACCGAAACTGAAAAAAAGCGAACCGAAAAATCTGTTATGTTTCAGTTTCGATAAAAACCGAATCGAAACGGACCGAATGCAGCCCTCGCAATTAGGGCAGGCTGCCTTGAAAAATTCAAGGCAACCAAAACAATCCGAAATAAAATGCAATTAGCAAATTGAGCCTCAAGGTTTTCTTTGAAATATTTTTTCTTGAAGATACGACAGTTCTAGAAATTTTATGTGTCCCTTCTTGGTTTTCGATTAATTCATAAATTTTTGACCTTTAGACAGAAGTGACGGTCTCTTAAACTGGCGATTTTTCAGGATACTTTTTAAAACTGTTTTTATAACCCAAGTCCCAAAGCTCAAAGACAATTGCCAACAGCGATTTAAATAATACTACCACGAGCTATGTAGTCTCTTCTGGTTAAATACATATTATACTTTTACAAAATGAAAATATAAATCAAACAAGATGGGACAATGCTGTTTCGATTTTTATATTTTTTTTAGAATTTTAAACAATAAAAGCATAGAGTTTGAGCACCAGCCAGTACACCTAGGTGTTATCTAATATATTATTATCCAACCTATATTTAGATCAAACAACTTCCAAGTCAAGATTTACAGGGAAAAACTTACCATGTAATTGTGTTTCCAGAGAATTATTCTGCATCAATTCGTAAACTAGAAGCCTTGTTTCACCATAGATGCTGTAACCTAATAGAGTTATTATGTTTGGATGATGTATTTTACTCAACAAATCCACCTCTGTCTGTGTTTCCAGTATAGCAAATTCATGAAGGACAAAGAAGAGATCATTAGGGTAGTCAATATATTGAAATGTTAAAAGAAAAGATGTTTTCGAGTATCTACCTCAAATTCTGTTATGGCGTCCTGACTTCCACCATCTACCTTCTTCACCGCAACATGAACATTGTTATTCAACCGAGCCTTGTAAACACAACCAAAACCACCCACCCCCAATATATTACATTCATTAAATGATTTCGTCGCCGTTTCTAATGTTTTGTATTCCATCAAAACTGCTCCTCTTTTGGTGCAACTCAACCTCAAGGAGTTGTAACCCATGTAAGAAGACATTGAAAGCCCTTTCAAAGAACCTTCACACAAAACCACATAAAACCAAAATTAGGAAATCTCTTTTTCGCAAATATGATTTATTTAGACTGAAAATAAGTTTTTTTTTTTCTATAGAACTCTAGCCTTTCAATCTATGAACTAATGAAGCTTGGCATTTAAGTTAGAAAGCCAAATGAAATGCAAATAAGCTGACCCTTAAAATTGCAACAAAACAATCCCACAATAAACCATCCTAATATTTACAAAAATGGGATGTAAATAATAGGAATACTTTGAGTGATAGGAATATACCCGAGCTACATTCACTTCTCTGAAAAACTTTCAGTGATCTCTTTCTTCGGCAAATCCAAAAACATGCTAAAGACAATAATACGACAACGAGTGCAGAAGAGGAGACGATTAATGTTATAAGCAATTTCTTGTGCTGATCCATATGGTGGTGATGTTCTTTGCCCACTCGAGTACCTGATTATATAACAACTTATAGAATTTAATCACAAAAAGAAGCAAATGTATTCAGATGGAATAGTACAGTTTAAGAAGAAGGTGTTTTACTTGTTCCAGTTTACTAAATTTCTGTTGTAACTGCCAAAGTCAAGAAACAGAAAATAGAGTCTAAATAAAAGAAAAAGACATCTGATTTGCTGTCATCATGAGATAAATAATAATAACAATTATCCAGCAATAAATGGGTATCACAAAAGATAATATCTTCCTGTCTATATATCATTAAATGTACCCCAACATGGTGGTTCTGAGATATGAAATTTAAAAATGAAAAAAATTCAAAAGAATTTGTAAACTTGATGCAAGCTTTCTACCTACTAGGGAGAACCCATCACCCAAATAAAGACTAAGAATGGGTAAGAAAAATACTAAGGAATGGGTAAGAAAAATACCAGAAACTAGAATAAGATTTTGACTCTCTTATCAATATGTCTCTGTGCATGTGTTTTTAAAATAGAGAGGGAATAAGAAGATAAAGCCTTGTCTGTTTTTATATCTACTAATTATAATAAAAACTTCAATTGTTTTGTTTATTAGCTTCTTTTTGTTTAGTTGTGTGTGTACATGTGAATAGACTATACGTGGAAGTAAACATGTGAATATAGACTCGTCATTTAGTTAAGAGTTCATTTCAAGGGGTCGTAACAGTCGCTTTCACTTTGGTACCTTTTCAAAATTTTGTCAATTTCATGCATATTATTAGTATTCTTTATCGACTACCCGTTATAGTTACAAAACGTCATTTCAATTATAGATTACACATTTCAGGTACCGTTGGTGTTTTTTTTTAGTCTTTTACCTCTTTGGATACAACACGGATACGGAAAGGGTATGCTTCCGAAAGTTTTTCGGTACGACTGGGAATATTGATTTATTTCATAAAAACTAATTAAAATTTAAGTTTAAAGTCTTATTCGTAACACGTGCACGGGTGTTTCTTCGAAAACATTCGAACGGAGATTAAAGCATTAGAATCGATCAACACAATTTATAACTCAACAATATATGTAAATATAGAGAGACAAAACTCTATTGTAATTGGATAATTGATGAATATATAACACCTATTAAAATACATATTATTTTACCATTAAAATGTTTCGTAATGGTAATGATGAATATTTATGAGATAATTACTCTAACACTCCCCCTCGCTCGTGGCCCGACATTACAAGGGTTCTACGAGCGGACATGTGAGATAATTACTTTAACACTCTCCCTCGCTCGTGGCCCGACATTTCAAGGGTCCTACGAGTGGAGATATTAAATGGGTGGATGTGAGCTCAACATCGCTAGCCCCGCTCTAATACCATATTAGAATCCATATTCTTTTACCATTAAAATGTCTCGTAATGGTAAGGATAATATCTATTTATTCAAACTAAAAAAGTTTTGAGCGATAATTTTAAAATCATATATCAATCAACCTCTTGTTCTAACTTTGAAGCATTTTCCATAAAAAAAGAGTTCCTTTGTTTCTTTTCACAGGGATGGTGTAGAATCCAAGTAAACAATCTCACCTTATTGTGAATCTTGCATTAAATTATAAGTTTCTAAAGTTGTGTTATTTTTAGTTTTTTAAAATCATCGGTTTTAAACAAGTTTGTTCAACTGATCCAAATCAAGGAAATGCAAGCTTTTTACCTACTAGAGAGATCCCATCACTCAAATGGTGAATTAACAAAGAAATATTGAACAAAATAAAGGCTAAGAATGGGTAAGAAATGTAGCAGAAACTAGAATAAGCTTTTACTTTCTATCTATCAACATGTCTCTGTGTATGTGTTTTTAAAACAGACAATTAGAAACAAAATAACATTATAAAAAAATACTTAAATAACGACGGGATTAGTGACGGTATTTTTTGTTACGAGCTTATTAGCGACGGTTTTTGTGACGGTTTTGTGACAGTTTAGTCAATTTGCGACAGATTTGTAACAGCTTTTTAAATTAGCGACATGCTTGTGACAGCTTTTGACTCTCACTAAATCAAACATTATTTTGTAGTGTAAAGCCTAGTATGTTTCTATTAATGTGTATTACTAATTCTTCTTCTTATTAGAAAGGTAATAATAAATTATTAATAACTTCAATTATTTTGCCGGATTGTTCATTAGTTTTATAAGTGGAAGTATCTCTATGTGAATACTCATTTAGTTGAAAGTTTATTTGAAGTGGTCGTAACAGTCGCTTTCACTTTGGTACCTTTACAAAATGTTATTTCATTTAGGATATTTTGTTATGGAGTATTTGTTAGTAATATACTAAAATAATTTTTTAATTATATTTGACAATGTTTTGAATTGATTTATTAAAAGAGAATATTATGAACAATTGTTATTTAATATTATTAAATGAATTACTAAATAAGTGTATTTTATTCCATTTAGTATATGGTCTAGTATGTAGAGTATAAATTACACACAGAAGATTAAACTGTCGGTTCTAATGTAATATAAGTTATATGTATATGTTAGAACTTAAGGTAACTTGCTAAAGTTACTTAATTTATTGTTGTTTTGGATTATGTCAATATACTTGTGTATTATGTTTGCAGTAAAAGTTACTTGTATTCCTGATTACAACTGGCAGTTACAACCACAGTTGTAACCTGCTGTTATGCAGATTCCTACACAATCTGTATTTTCTGTATTTATTTTATTGGCATAATATTTTATCAATGCAGATTATATTCTCACGTTTTTGTATAGATATGATATATGTTTTGATAATATTTGAGTATTAAAGAAAGGTAAATTATCTTTTTCAGACTATGTGGGATTTACTTTTAATAAATATTAACTTAGTAAAAGATTTGTTTTATTCCTTAAAATTTGCTAAATAAAATCTTTTCTTATTCTATCTTATACGAATGATTAGTTATTGATTTGCTGAGTATAAATTTGAATCATGTTAGGAGATATATTGTTCCATATATAAATCTATCAAAAAGATTGTCTCGTGTGAATCTTTTTGAATAAAGATATTATCTCTTATTTCAATACATATACTATCTTGTACTAACAGATTTGATTAAATTTGTTTGTGCTGGAATTATGTGAATTATAGACAAGATATCTTGAAAATTGGAAGAAGTTTATCTCCTAAAAAGGAGCCAACTAAATCTCCTTATTAACAAGCAAAGTAGCCGAATTTCCTAAGAAAATTTGGAGCTAAAATAGGCATGTGTTGCTATCAAGATTAATCTCCAAAAATCTTACAAAGATGGCGATCAAATCTTCAATGGGCAGCAAGATTCTTGAAGATTAAAGAAAAGAAATGCGAAGATTTGAAAGACTTTTATTCTTATAAATAGTCTCATACTTAGCTTGTAAAAAATTGTGTGTTCTAAACTTATAAATAACTTATCGTATAGAGAATACACGTGGGCTAAAAAATACGAGAGTAACAATGACGAGATGTTATTGTTTATAAGTGATAGTTATTTAGTAATATCAATATAGTGATAGGCAGAAAATCAAGAGAGAGTCTGTAAGTTTTCATAAGTCTCGAGTTCTATATTGTAAGCTTGAAATAGTATCATAAATCTGAGTGAGTGCCTCAGAGACGTAGCCCAAAGTTCTGGGTGAACTCTGTTTAAAAACGTACATGTGAATTTACTTTCAAGTACGTTTTTATTCTGAGTTATATCCATCTTTAAAGTTCGGTTAGAACCGTGGTTGCAACTGCAGTTATAACCACAATTCTAACTGAACTGCGTAACAGCAACCAGAACAGCGAAGTCGGAATTTCAGTTTACAACTTTAGATGAAAATGGACATAACATCGTCAGAGTTGTATTACGTGATTTTAGTAGTTCTATCTTAACTATAGGAAATGGTATAGTTCCAACTCTATTTACTATTACATTTTGTTTGTATTAAACATGACTGCTACGAGTTAATCATTTGCTTACTGAATAGACAATATGATATATAACTCGAGGTCATGCTTATTGTTTATTTTGTTAATTCCTATTTAGACATGTATGGATGTGTTTGTCATTTTGGTTCATACATGGTGAGATTCGTTACAAGTCAATAAAATTAATGAGTTGGGTGACATAATTATTTATAGCAATGTTTATTAGTAATAAAAGAAATTCACATCCCGTAAGGGATTGATGATACTCCCTTAAGTAAACTTATAAGTTTTGTGCGTGTAAACCCTGCATGTGTATTTAGAATCCGACACGACAAATAAGTTAAGCAGACAAGATTGAGAATAATACGTTTATTAAATAAGAAATAAGTAAGTGATTTAATTTTATAAACGAGTATCGGATTAATATTTACGTGTGCAGATGATAAACATGTTTGACATTGGAACGAATAATATATTCGGATTTTGGTAGAGAGATCAATCATAATGGTTAGTGAAATAAATTATGGTTAATAAAGATTGTGAATATCTCGGGTTGATAGAGATACGATAGCACGGAATTTTTATTATGAGTTTTACCTTAATCAGCCATTAAGTCCCCACCTTAGCCTATATATAGCGCGTCCCTTATTGGTAGAAAATAAGTTTTTCACAACTATACTTTCGAGTCTATATAGAGAGAGAGCCCACACTCTTTCAAGTAGCAAGATGATAGGTCATGAATAAGCTAGAATGTTTGAGGCGATCTATTTCATCTCAAAGCCCGCATCTGTTCTCTTCTATTATTTGGTATGATCTAAACTTATATAGTAAAACATGATTAAACTTTGATAATATACCTACATATTAAACCTAAGATTATGTTCACGTTTTTTCCGATGTGCTACTGTTTTTCTGTCAGTATTCGGGTACCGGGTACGGATATGAAACGGCATATTTCGAGTAGCGGTTACGCATTGACGTTTTTCTTCTTTCACCACTTGGATACGGCTTGGACAAAAATGATACGTCTTAGTACTTTTTCAGTACGTCGATTGAGTATATTAATTTTTGGATTTTATAAATACAAGAACATGAAAAACTACAAGTATAACGAGTTTGGTTAAATATTTGGAGATTTTATGCTATTTTGTATTTCTTAAATATTTTATTTTAGAAAAATTGACCGTTGTGGCTTCTTTACGTTTTCCAGTATTTTCCTGAATATTTCTATGTTGTTTATTAAATCATTTCTTTGAGTTTTTATAGTTTAAGCATAAAAAAGGAATGCGTTGGAAACGACAGAGTTGAAGAGTATACAAGAAATGGAATGGTGGTTTGGAGTGGGAATGGTGATCGGTGCTACAATTCTAGATGTAGTTGTGGTGTTGTGGGTGTAATTTCGGTCACAGGTAACTTAGTTCTAGGGTTATTGTGAGATCTCATGTTTGGTGGAAAAAACCCTTTTCTAAATTCAAAAATCATGCCATTAATTGATTGGGTTCTTAAGGAGCCTAATCATATTGGGTTAAATACCGCTCTGGGTCAGCTTTGTGTTGTGAGCCTAGTTTTTTGGCTGCAATATAAAACACTTCCGTTGGCGGAGAGGGTGAAGTTTGTGAAAATAGTTAAGGAACTCGAGAGAGAGAATTTGTTGGGCGAGAAAGATATTCAGATTCTTGATGATGACGATTTTGTATTGGTAGGAAGGTATTAGTTTTTTTCTTCTGTGCAGTTGTTTTCTTGCCCTTCATCATAACATCATCTCTTAATTTTTCTTAGAGACTGTTTGGATATCATGATTGTTATAAGACATCAGGATTTTTTGAGGAAAAAAAAAGGCATTATATACGTGATAGCTTATGTTTTCTTTATAAGTAGAAAGTTGATACTATGTTAATTATAATTTGATAAAAAAATTTGATATCAAGTAGTAGATTGTGAATTGTGTCATTTGTTTACTCAAATGTATGCCGATAATATCATTATTGTAGTATGTTATTGGAGCTGGATTTTTGAAGGATTTCAGAACTGTTACATTTTTTTGCCAATTTATTTGTATAATTTTCAAGAATAGTATATGATAATTTATATTATTTTTTTACATAAATATGACAATATGATACACAACAAGAGATAACATAGAGTGATGTAATTGCTAATGATATTTCTTAAACATTTTTTATAACTTTGTTAATATTATATTTAAAAACTAAACTATAAAGTTGATAAAAAAAATTATATAATGTAATTCGGTAAAGATATAAAGTACTAGTATGGAAGAGTGAAGGGATTATGCAATATCCTTCTTAGTGTGTTTGGTATCAGAGACAGATTTGCTCAAATACTCTTTCATGCGATAGCTATGCAACGAAGAAAACGGTTTGGAAAATGGATAATCGAGTCGAGAATAATATGGATTTAGGATGCGAGAATTTTTTTTGTAAATATCTTTCTTTAATGCCGTATTCAATATTTTTGAGGCCCAAATCGTTTACAGATAAACGATTTATGTTCCAATGCTAATTGTAATTAAAAGAAAACAAATGGAAATTAAAACTGTCATATTCTCATATTGTTAACAATATAGTGTCATTGTTATAGTTATAACTTAAATTTTCTATCATTTTTTTTTTTAAAACTATAAAAACCTATATTGAATTATGGAGTATTATTTTGTTGATATACAAAAATAGTTCCACGTGAGTACTACTTTACATGTGAAAAAAAATTAAAAGCTCATTTTCCATTTCGCTGCATATGCCTATTTGCTAGTGTGACTATTCAAACCTATGATTTATATATGTATATAACTAATGGGGTCCTCCATATTGTAAACCCGAATCTACCGTCACTATAAAATAATATTTAATTTAATGAAAGTCAAAAGATGTCACAAGCCTGTCGCTAATTAAAAAAGCTGTCACAAATCTGTCTCAAATTGACTAAACTGTCACAAAGCCGTCACAAAAACCGTCGCTAATAAGCTCGTAACAAAAAATACCGTCACTAATCCCGTCACTATTTGAGTATTTTTTTTGTAGTGCGTTTTGACCATTCGGCCTTGAGCCGGCTTTGTCTCTCTTATTTCTTATCATTTCTCATGTATGTATTTATATGTCTGTATTCATATCACTATTTGTATATGTGTATTTTACCTTCTTTATATGAGTGAGAGATATAATTAGAGATATATAAGTAATATTTAGAAAATAAAGAGGCGAGACATGTATACGTGAAAAAAAGTGTCATCACTTATTTTGTTTTAGTAGTTAATATTTAATTGTATATAGTTCAATATTTTTTACATAGATATCAATTATAATCCGAGTTGAGTTTGGCTGCATATAGAGGAGAAGCTTGTGGATGCATTCAATAAAAAAGACATGTTATATTATGCCACGTAATGGTGATAAACAATTCAAATATGTCGACGACAGTAACCCTATATAGCCTCGCGCTTCAAAGAGATTATCTAAATTAATACTCCTAGGTAATATATACTTGGTAGTTGTTATTGTACATATTTATTTAGAGATAAAATTAGCACAAAGACAATTTTAAGTTTATAAGTTGATTTATTCTTCAAAGTTATTCTATTTTAACCTAAAACTTAAAATTTAATTAACATGGTTTTGTACGTATTAATGTTTAGTATACTTTTATTTTCTCATTTGTTTTAAAATTTTGTTCTTAATTAATTGAAGGCTATAATTAGATACCAACATATATGTACTTTTATTTTCTTTAGATATTTCTTATTTTGAGAGAATAATATATTTAAAAGTAAAGTGACGTAAAAAAAAATAGGTGACATTTTGTTCATATGAGAATGAAATAAATACAAATACTAACTTGTACATCAGCGATCTCTTTAAACCAGTGTAGCAATATTCACAGAATCATTCAACCCATGATTTGTTACCCAGCCCTTTATTTATAAAGATATGTTGAAAATAAATAAGTTATTTCCCTATTTCTAAAATTATATCTTTTATGAAATTTGGCGCTGAAATTTGGCGGTAATGTATGGTTGCTGAAAAAAAACCCAGATAACTACTGTATTTTGAATATTTAATTTTTAATTAAAATAGATAACATTGTTAAAGTTAAAACTAATGTGAGTGTTTAACTTAATATGCATATGTGTCATTTAATAGCTTTTTAAATGATGATAGTCACTAGTTAACAACAAAAAGTTAACAAAACTATTGTAGATGCTCTTAGATATATATGAATTAACATTTTGTGATATCTATTTATTTGACTTGGAATATATGCAGTGATACACGTGATCTCTTTAACAGCATATAAGATAATTATAATATGAAAAATATTAACTAAAATAACAAATGTTCGAATTAATTAAATATTTACAAATTAATGTCTGAATCTTATTGGTCCTACTTCAATGGAGGCAACTTGTAGATGCTCCTCGTATGCAGTTAAACTCAACTCAACTCTTATTATCCATAAATATATACACAATAATCCAAGTCGTTACATTCTTGTCTCTTCTAAAAACACACTCAAATTTAAGTGGTAGTTGAGTATTATCTTTCCGGGATAACTCAATTATATCGTCCACAAGGAATTTACTTAAACTACTTCAAAACGAAAGTGCTGCGAAAGAAAATAAATTATTAACGGGGTAAAATGTAACAATCTTATAATTAGGAACATTTTAATAATTTTTGTAACTTAGAAGGCCTTTTTATAATATTCGAATCTTAAATTTAGAGAACAAAACACCTATTTTTATTAATGATTAAGAGTGTTTTATTTTTAGTTTTATGAGATAAAAGTTTTCCGGAAAGTATTAACCACCATTTCTATTAAAATATTTATATTAATGATCACTTTTTAAAAAACTCCACACTTGTAAAAATAGTCTTGATAAAGCCATAACTTTGGTCGGTCGCGTTAGGCATTTCAACAATGATATAATGATAAATCAACCGTGAATAAATGATACTTCCTGATCTTTATTATTGCTCGGATTATTGTCCTTGTTCGGACTATTACATTTGCTCGGATTAGTATTTCGGCTTTACAATTATGCTCGATATAACTATTTAATCTCTCGTCTTGATCTTTCTCCTCTTTTATTCGGTGCTCGGCTGTCTTTTCTCAGTTTATTTCTCGAAGTGATATTCTTTTGTTAGTTTCTCTCTTTTCTTAACTTCTCTCTATATTTTTTGGATAGATTTTCTGGGTCTTTTTCTAGGAGGGGTAGTTGGCTATTTATAGGCAACTGCGCCTTCTAGGATATTGACAAATGTCTTCATCCCAGGGATTTTTCAGACATGGGTCCCCCTTTGATTGGGCTTGGGCTTTTGGTAGTAGCACCTCAATTCCTATAAAAAGTATGAGATGACCCATTTAAGCGTTGGATACCCATTTATAAAGTGGGTTGATTATGACCCGAATAAAATATTCGGGTCTGATTTTTATGTTCTATCAAGTGCTCCCTGACTTCCTCGGCGTGGTTTCCATGTCGGGGGAGTCATGTTCGGTTTGTCGAGAACGTTACTTCGGTCTTGTTTTTCCCAATGCTTCATCGAGAAACGCAATAGACTCGTGACGTTTTCCAGGGGGGCACATTTAATGTTTCCTATCCTAATATCTTTCTTCGAGGAAAACTCCTATAAAGGGGTGTGCTCCCTCCATAATCAGGCATTTTACTACTAATTTGCCCGTGACATAATGGCTTCTTCTGGTTCTACTGGTGAGAGCTCCTTTAATTATATTTCATATTTAGAAACGGAAATCAAGAAATCTCGTACCGCGAATAAGAAACTCGTGGCCAAGGTTTCAAACTACAAGAAAAGGTTGTCTGACATGGATTCTGATCATCATGTGACGATGGCCGATCGGGATTGGGCCTATGAGCATATAAAGAAGCTCGAGGCTAATCTGGCTAAGCAGAAGGCAGCAAAAAGGGCCTATAAGCTTGCCTTCAAGGAGTTGCATGCTCGGTCCAAACCGAGTTCGGATGACGATGAAGAAGGCTCTTCCTCGAAATAATTAGTCTTTTGTAATTTCTGTCGTAATTTCTCTTGAATGGGGAGTCTTCTCCTCAGTTGTAATCGAAGTTTTTGGAATTAATAAAATATTTCCCTTTCCTTGTTCTTGTCTGTTTATCTTCTTGATGTCTTTTTGGATGACTTTAATTGGATTTGGAACTGTGGTTAATTCGCCTTAAATGCTCTTGGGAAGTTCAAGAGGTTGTATTTATTCGAGATGACCTTTGATCTACTCCTTGTTTCTTCTTATAAAAGGGGACTGTCCCAGTATTTTTTATGCAGTTCATTCTTTATTAACGAACAAATGGCTTCTCCTCTTGAAAACTATGGTGACAACCTTCCTGAATACGTTGCCCGTCTGGAAGAGGAAGTTCAGAAGGTGCGTTATCTCGAGAAGAGGGTTGCCCGGCTGTCGGTGGAAGCTCGTCGGGCCGCCGAACTAGACGAGCGATTGGATGCCCTAGAGAAGGAGCACCAGAGGTCTTTGCTTGACAGTATTCGTGCTCGTGCCCGGATCAAAGAGCTCGAGGCCTCCAGAGATAGGCAGCTTGCTTCCAAGAGGGCTTACAAATTGGCCCTTAAGGAAGTGTATGCTCGGTCGAAAAGGAAGCCGAATGACGAAGCGGGCCCTTCTATGAAATGATTTTATTGTTTTCATTGTATTTCCTCTTTGTGCTTCTTCTGTAACGAAGTATCAACCAATCAATAAAGATTTCTTTTTCTTGTTTATATCTGAATTACTTTCCCAATGCAATTTATTTTGACTGCGCACGCTTGTGGCCTCATTAATGCTTTTCTTGGGCCTTGCGTTTGATCTTATCCATTGGACCTTCTTACTCTTTATATCTAGGGACCAATAGGATTTCTTGAGCCTTGTGCATAAAAAAAAAATCTTATTCACCAGAGTTTTCTTGAGCCTTGCGCAAAAGATCTGGGATATTTAATTGAACCGCTGCCCTTCCCAACAATGACGCGTGTTTCAATGCCATTATTACTTACCCCCTTTAAATATTGGTAAGAATCCAATCGTTTCTTGAACAGGAGTGGCTTTTAATTACTCACGCTCTTTAGAGTCTTTTGGGAATCCAAACGTTTTTCTTGAGCAGACACCTCTTTTGAGTGCCACTGCTTCTGAATACCCATTGGCGAACGGTTGCGACTCTCAACCCCAGCCCTCATCTAATGGATCTATAAATACCTGCTTACAGCATGGTTACATCCACACTTCTCATCATATTATTTTCTCCCATATACAGACCCTCATCTTATAATTTCCCTAAGATGTCTGGTCCTTTCACCCAATCAGCATTAGCTTTGCAAGTGGAGGCATTTGAAGCCTCCTATAACCATGTACAAAGGCTGTTGAGGGATGCCGAGGAGGAATTGAAGGTGATGCGTTATCACCATACCGAGATGGTTCGGGAATTAACTTGGCTAAGATCCGAACTGCCTTATTGCCGACGTGCTCGTCAGGCTTTAGTCGAAGAGAATGAGATGCTAAGGGGGAACCCGACACTGAGGGACAGAGATGTCTCTGCCGGGCCCTCTCATCGATACCGATCGACTTCCCCCTAACCTTCCCCCTTCTTTTTTTCCTTTTTCTCTGCTCTTTCCCCATCTTTTCCCATCTCTTCCTTTTTCTTCTCTTTTTTTTTTTTATTTCTCCGTTTCCATCATTTCTTCCTCTTCCTCTCTTGTGTTTTTTTTTTTATACTCTGTTTTCTCGTACTTTTTATTCTTTTCTTTTTCCCTTTCTTTTTTTGTTTCATTGACTTCCTTTTTAGTTGTCTGTCTCCTTCGTCTCTTTATCTTCTTCTCATCTGTTTTTCTTCTGTGCCTCTTTCTTTTTCTTCATCTTCTCTCCCATCACTCTTTTTCTTTTTTTTTTCTTTTTTGCACCACTACGATGTAACAATCAGCCCTGTGATCCAAAGGGTTTTGTGTTACATTTAGGGTTGGTCATTTTTATTTTTGACTCTTCTTTCTTATCACTTCTTCTTTTCTTGCACTCTTCTTCTTTTCATCTTCTTGCTTTTCCTTTCTCTTTCTTCTTACTTTTTCTTTTTGGCGTCTCCTGCTCACTTGGTCAGCTGATATAGTTGATCATTTGCCTGATCTTCTGTACTAGCTCTTCTCGGATGTAATAGATCTTTTCGGATGTAATAGGTTTTATCTCGGATGTAATAGGTTTTCTTTTCGGATGTAATAGGTTTTTATCTCGGATGTAATAGACCTTGATGTAACAGACCTCGATGTAATATTGTCTATTGATGTAATGAACAATGATGTATTCCATCTTCATTAATGAAAAGTATTTTTGCCCTTTTCTTTTTGCATTTCTTTTTATATTGTACCTGTGGTTTGTTGTTTGTCTGGAATCTAGATCTTTGGATATCTCGTCTTTATTTCTTCTGCACTGTAGTCTCAGATGTCAGTAGATGTCCCCATCACTGTCAAACATATGTGCATGCTCCCTAGTAGGTTAGGAAATGTGCATGCTCCCTAGTAGGTCAGGAAATGTGCATGCCCCCCCCCCAGCATGTCAGGAAATATGCAATTTCCCAAGCAAGGTCATAAAATATCATACTCTCCGTTCTATAAGTACTTCTCTTTTCTTTGGTAGTTTATAATCTCTTTTTTCTTTTTGCTTCTCTCTTCCTTAGCCCTTTATTTTCTTCTGTACTAAACAATTTCCCAGAATGTCTGGACATGTGGTGAGATATCATGCTCAGATAAAGGGCTTGGACTCTGAGGTATCTCGAGTCCGCCGTCGGATGGCAAGACTTGAGAAAGAGTATGGCGTTTTGGCCTTGAGCTTGTTCGGCTCTTATCCCGAAGAGACGGTGAAGTGGACCGAGATCTCGGCACTGAGTCGCCAGCTCGATCACTTGTTGCTACAGAGAAACCATCTGGCCAACTCCTGGTATGATGCCAAGGAAATTTGGGACCATTCTCAAGATGAGTTTGACAACTCTCCTCAAGGCCTAGCTAGCATAATGGTAAAGAATGCTCGGCTCGTGGAGCGCGTCAGGGTTCTTACTACGGAAAACAACAGGCTCTCCTCGGAGAATGACGATTTGGTCGCCATGAACGATTCCTACCAAGCTCGGTTGAATTGTTCTGCTCGTATTGCTTTCTCTCGGTCTGGCAGTTCGGTTTTTCCACCCATTGATCCTTATATTGGGCTGGTTTTCTTATGTATTTCCCCTTTTGCCATTTGTGTTTTATCTTCTGTATTTGACGAATCAGTTGTATCTTTTCGTATCTCGTGCCTGTCTTGTGAACCATTGTAACGCTTCGTATTTTGTGCCTTTTGATTCTCTATAAATGCTTCCTATTGCCTGTATCTCATTATCAATTTCTACTTCTCTCTTGTTTTATAATTTGCTTTTGTGTGAGATGGCTCCCATCACTAGGTCTGCCTCCAAAAAGAAAGCCCTTATGGAAGAGGAGCCTACCTTTTTGCTACCTCGTCCCCCTGGCTTTGGGGAGGAGGATTTGACTCCTCTTCAACTAAAAGAAATTGAGATGTCATGGCTGAAATATGATCTCATGTGTGCTCGGACTGAAGCGAGGAGGTTTAAACAATATTGGGACGAGGAGGGCACTGCTCGTTTCAAGGCCGAGCAAAAATGCGAGTCTCAGTCTTACGCCTTGAAACAGGCTGAGATGGCGATTTCTCGTTTGGTTAGGGAGAAGGAGCGTCTGGAGGAACTTTTGGCGAAGAGGGATGTTGCTATGGGGGATAGTTCGAAAAAGTAGGATGGGTGTATTTTCTTTTTCTGTTGTATTGTTTGTGTTTCCCCCTTTGTGGATGAATAAAACTTGTCTTGCATTTGATTCTGTCCTATTTTATTTCCTGTTTTCTTCTCTTTTATGTTTCTGAGCATACACCGAACAATATGCCCGGTTATCCCCCCGGAGAGCGTTGTTAGACTTGATGCTCCCTGCCATCAAGCTAGAAACGGTCTTCGTCCACCTTGTTCGGTGTGCCCTTGTGGTAAGGATTGGTTTGGGAGTCGAGGAACTTTAATCGGGGGATATTCTCGGTGTGATAGTAGTGGTAGCGTATGTGAGAAGCTTTTCGTGGTAGGGTCCACTGGCCGTTTATTTAGGTCTAATGATGTGAACTGCCTTGGGTAGTGGGATACGCGCTGACGTGGCGAAATCTGGAGCGTTTATATGTTAAAAAGAGCAGCGGTTGTTGAATTTCGTATGGTTGGAAAAAGGTAAACCTCTGTTACACGAAAGGACGGTTATTATTTTATTCCTTTTGTGACTCCACTCCTTTCTATTATGCCAAGTAATCCTGTTTATTTTTATCACAGAATTTGCTGAAGAAAATATCTCTCTCTCTCTAAAGCATATTCTTCCCGCCAAAAAGGAAAAGAGTTCGGCCGCTTGATCTAGGGTTTCGTGGTTTTGTTGGAAGACTTGCTGCTGTTCGCGCTTGCTTGCTCATAATGATTACTGTAAGTGATTTTTCGTTCTCCCCCCTTCCCTCTTTTAGGAGTTGTATTTGATTTTTCGTTGTGGTCATAGGTGTGTCGTTGGTATATGGTTCAGGTTATCTATATATGTCTGATGATTCTGATGTAATGTGTGTGTGTGTGTGGGGGGGGGGGGGGGGGGTGGTGGCTCTCGTTCTATTGATGTGGTTCTGGTTTGTGTATTTGGTTAGTATATTGATGGACTTTTGCTGATCTTTGGATAGGAAATTTTGACCCAAAGTGTGGCCCAAGTTGGCACATTCGTGGAAAAGGATTTTAAGGAGCTTGCCGGAATACCTGACAACATACATATCCGGCTTCCTATTTCTGACGAGGAGGTGCTGGGATTTGTACCTGCCGGCGAGGTTGCTATGCGCTCTTCGGCATTCTTCACTGGGGGTCTTCGACTGCCCTTTACAAACTGGGTGGCTTCGTTCTTTGAGGCCGTCCAGATTGCTCCGGCCCAACTGGCCCTAAATGGTTACCGTACTCTGAATGGTATCCAAAGGCTATCGGAGCTGTCCGGAATACCGATTGAACTGAAGGATGTCTTCGGAGTCTATAGTTTGAGCTTTGAGCGGCGCAGCTCGTATCTGAAAACCTTGCGTTCCTTTTGCCGGCTCGTCCTCGGATTGCCGGATACCAACAAAGAGCGCAATCATGGTATTGTTATTGCGTCTGGTGAATGGGCTTGTCCGGGACACCAGATCCCTGGGCCGGCTACCAATGCTCCCACTATGCCAGACCTCGGCGCTCCCAACGTAGAGGCTCTGTTAGCTCTTTGGAAATGGTGGGGGCCTGGACCTACGCCGGATCCTGCGAGTCGTACGGCTCCCATGATGCTCGGTTACCCTATGGGGTCGGTGACCAGGGGGAATCCTGCACCCGAGATCCCCAAAGAGCCCGAGGAGGAATTCTTAAAGGTGGTCCAGGCTCGATGTGCTACTCGGCTTGGGAAAAAAGCCGTTCGTTCTAAGCGTCGTGCATCTGACCCTGTCGTTGAAACAACGAAGAGGGCTAGGGGAACTGATACATCGGTTACCGAGGAAGATGCTAACGTTGGCTCGGGCGAGGGGGTGTTTGCTGCTTCTCAAGGGGATACCGCCGAGGATGCCTCTGCTCCGGGCGAGGTATGTGTATATGTATTATGATTTTCTTGTCTTTTGGTTGTTTGTCATTTGGTTCGCTAGTGCTTTGCTTTATTAGTCATCTTGTTTCAGCTACTGACTTCTCCATTGGTTACCCTCGCTCTTGCCCGGTCTATGGGTATTATTGTGTTTCAGGGGTCGATCGACGATGTATTCGGACATATGAACCTCTTGACTAACATGGGAGAGGGTACGATGACTTTGCCTGTCATCTCGCCTATCCCCACCGAGGGTCCGATAGATTTGCCCGTTTGCTCGCCCCTCCGTACTGAGGAAGAGATCGAGCATAGGGCCCCTGAGATTGAGCAGTTGGAGGAGGACGTGGGGGTGGAAATGGAAGGCAGCGAAGAGAATGTCGGGGATGTTGTGACGGGTGTCGAGGATGAGGCTCTCGACGGATCCGAGAAGGGGTTGGTTGACGGGGTTGCAATGACCCGGTACATTGACCGATGTAGGGGTGAACTGCTGGATCAACCGAGAACCTTGAAGATGGGGTATACGGCTCTGAAACCCCTTGTGTTCAAGAATGCAGAAAGACTATCTGCCCAACCTACAATGTCGGTTATAGAGCAGGCCCACGCGGATGCGCTGAGGGTACGTGAGGCTCGTATTTCACTATATAGGTTTGGTACTTGTATTTTATTTGGAAACTAATGTGTTGAAGTGCAGATTGCTATGAGTACCGTGGCGCTACGGGATCAGCTGGGAGCTCTAGGGGCTGAGAAAGAGAAGCTGGTGGCCGAGAAGGAGAAATTGGTCGCCGAGAAGAAAACCCTGGGCAAGAATTATGACAAGCTGTCGGTGGACTTTCTGCACCTGACCGAGGATGTCGAGAAATTGAAGGTGGAAAAAGAGAGCATGGCCGTTAATTACGGCGAACTAGAGGAGGAGAACTTGCTCCTAGCTGAGGACGTGGAAGCCGAAAAGGCTAAGGTGTCTGCCCTGAAAACGGCACAGGCGGAGGAGCGGAAAAAGTTAGCGATGATGGCCAACTTCTCTGTATACTGCGCTCATGTGCGGGCGCTCAATTTCGCGAATGTTCCTTTGTCGGATAGGGCGTGGTCGGAGTTGGTGTATCCGTGTCCGCATGGTGCACCGCCGAAACCCTTGGACTGGGCGAATCTTCGTGAAGAAGAGCTTCCTCGGCTACCGGGACAGACAATTTCGACAGCGCTGCGTCCTCACTCTATGTCGACCCCGTCCACTCCTCGACCGGATGCTACCGTTGTTCCCCCACCAGCATCTCCTCAGGTGGAACCTTGACTATCTTTCTAGCAGTATGTATATATATATATATATATTTTTTTTTTTTATTTATTATTTTTTTTTTTTGGGTCTCTTTTGTATCTAGAAACAGATTCTTTTGGGGAAGTGATAATATAGATGCTGTGGTTTCTTTCTGTTGGGCTTGCTTGGGTTAATTTCTTTTGATGGTCGTCATATTTTGAAGGATATGAAAACAAAATATTGTCAGGTACCAAATAACCCCCTTGCCATGGTGGTCTGGACCTCGCCTAGTCGTAGTGTAGGTGACGTAATGGAGGATTTGGAAAGGTCTAACGCGTCCCTTACCGCGAAATTGACTTGTGCTTATAAGGAAATCGAGGGTCTGAATATTCATATTTCCAACCTGGCGATCCGGTTACGTGATTTGGGAGAGAAATTTAGTAAAAAGACCGCCCATTATACGGCAAATAAGGGTAAAGCAAAGGAACTTCTCAGTGCCCTACGACGTTCTCGTGATGAAGCCCGAGGTCGTGTGACGAGCTTGAGCTTGGTCCTTGGGGCCGTTTTCGAGGACGCGGATCTGCTGCTATCCTTTGCCAAAGCGTATTGGGCCCGAGCTCACGCCTTAGAGGTGTTGGAGCATATAAAAGGAATGAGTGGTGTGTCCCGGGCAGAGCGCATGGTGGATGCGAAGGCCGGGGTAACTGAAACCACTGTTGCCTTGAACCGAATCGAGGCGGTCATTCGTGAGCGTTTGGGGACGCAAATTAATTCATTGCGAGATATTCATTTTGCCGATGTAGTAGAGACTTCGGCGTCTGTTGAGGGGTTGTCGGATTAGTAAAATAGCTAGTTTTGTCGTTTTCTTTGTAGCTTGTATAAAAAATTCTCTCTCTCTTTTTTTTTTTTTTTTTTTTTTTTTTTGTAGCTTCTTTTTTTTTTTTTTTTTATTTATTCATCTTTTCTCGTTCTTCTCCCCCCCCCCCCCTCTTTTTTTTTATAGGCACATGCTACTATGTCGCACCAGGCTGGTTCTCCATGCCTAGTTAACCCGGGGTTAGGACCTACTGGTGCTACCCGGGACGAGGTCTCATCTGGTGCGGCTAGTGAAGTGCCTGACAGGTGGCCCTACATTGTTTTGATGAGCAAAAATGTCAAATTGACCGACCAATGTGCTCGACTGCGGACCAAGCTGAAAACCCAGGCGGCCTCTTTTCGAGAATACGTTCGCCGTGCCGAGCATGCTGTTGAGGTTCAGGAGCGTCGTTTGGATCGATATTGGCGTGCAAAGGGCGAGTACTTCGGCAAATTAAAGTTGCTTGTGACCAAGGCCAACGTGTTGGTGAAGTATTTCCGTTTGTCCCGTGCCAGATACGATGCTTCCGCAGCTGTGATCGAAGCTCGCCGTAACCTCTCCTTTGACGATGATCGCCGTAAAGCGGCCTCGGATGCTCACGAGTTCGCCAAAGAAGCCGAGTTCAACGCGCGGCTTCAGACGCTGACTTGTGTTGGGGCTCATACGACCAATTTTGATGCCTTCATTTCTGAGGAGCGTTTTGATGGTGATGAGTCTGATGGGTACACAACGACGGATGACGAAGAGATTGAGCTCGGTCAATTACCGTCGTGCTCCTCCTGCAGTAGCTCTTCTTAAATGAATCTCTTTAGTGTCGTTGATCTTCTTGTTGCCTCCGTAATGCGGGCGAGGACTATATATGTTATTTCTTTATTCCTGTTTTGTACCTTTCCATTGCCGTATTGCTATTTAATTGATCGAATCGATTTTTCCTTGCTAAATCATTTGTTATTTCGTTATTCCTGTTTTGGAGATGCTTCTTGTTGATATTTTGTTGTTTAGATTGATTCTCCTTCATTGTTTTAGCCAATTTATATTGCATCGCCGTCGTAATGTGGACCTGAATAATTCCTTGCATTGTACCTGCATATAAATTTCATAGTATTCCTAGGCGTTCCTTCGGTAACACGCCATGTTGGGAATTTCATAGTATTCCTAGGCACTTCGGCCATGTTGGGAATTTCATAATATTCCTAGGCGTTCCTTCGGTAACACGTCATGTTGGGAATTTCATAGTATTCCTAGACGTTTCTTCGGTAACACGCCATTTACGGAATTTCATAGTCTTCCTAGGCACTTCGGCCATGTTGGGAATTTCATAGTATTCCTAGACGTTCCTTCGGTAACACGCCATTTACGGAATTTCATAGTATTTCTAGGCACTTCGGCCATGTTGAGAATCTCATAGTATTCCTAGACGTTCCTTCGGTAACACGCCATTTACGGAATTTCATAGTATTTCTAGGCACTTCGGCCATGTTGAGAATCTCATAGTATTCCTAGACGTTCCTTCGGTAACACACCATTTACGGAATTTCATAGTATTTCTAGGCACTTCGGCCATGTTGAGAATCTCATAGTATTCCTAGACGTTCCTTCGGTAACACGCCATTTACGGAATTTCATAGTATTTCTAGGCACTTTGGCCATGTTGAGAATCTCATAGTATTCCTAGACGTTCCTTCGGTAACACGCCATTTACGGAATTTCATAGTATTTCTATGCACTTCGGCCATGTTGAGAATCTCATAGTATTCCTAGACGTTCCTTCGGTAACACGCCATTTACGGAATTTCATAGTATTTCTAGGCACTTCGGCCGTGTTGAGAATCTCATAGTATTAGTAGACAGCATAATAATATATTTTATTCATTCAAAAGAAGAAAGATAATGCCATTAAGCAAGAAGGGTAAGGTAGCACCTGTACTTGTATTCGGAGCATTGCCTATACGTAGTACTTCTTTAAGTTAGCCACATTCCAAGAATTCTTTTCCCCTCGGCTGTTGGCGAACAGGACGCTTTTGATTTTGTAAGAGACTGGACTTGTTCGCTTGACGATTTCGTATGGGCCTTCCCAGGTAGGGCTTAGTTTGCCATGTATTTCGTTGCGGGTATAGACCGTCACTCGTCGCAGCACCAGTTCTCCTACCATGAATTCTTTGGATCCTTTTACTCTCTTGTCATAAGTTTGCTTCACGCTTTGTTGGTATTTGGCTAGGGTAAGGGCTGCTATCTCTCGTTTCTCGTCTATCATGTCGAGCTCTTCTCTCATTCTTTGTTCATTATTTCCCTGCTCGACCAACGTCGTTCGGAGCGTGGGTAGCCCGATCTCTGTCGGTATGACGGCCTCAACACCGTATGCTAAGCTAAACGGGGTTTCCTTGGTGCCCGTCTTGGGTGTAGTTCGGCACGACCATAAAACGTTGAGTAGCCGCTCGGGCCACCTCCCCTTTGCCTGTTCAAGGGTGGTCTTGATGCCGTCTAATATTGTTCGGTTTGACACTTCGGCTTGCCCGTTCCCTTGTGGGTATGTCGGCGTCGAATAGAATTTTCGGATACCGAGTTCCTCGTACCACAGCTGTAAATTGGCATCTTTGAACTGGGTTCCGTTGTCGGCGACTATAGCGTACGGAATACCGAACCTGGTTATGATGTATTCCCAAATGAATTGTTTGACGTTGCTAGCTTTGATTTCTCGGAGGGGTTTAGCTTCGACCCATTTGGTGAAATAATCAGTCGCAACGATTAGATATTCCACATTCCCAGGTGCTCTTAGGAGTTTACCGACCAAATCAATTGCCCATTGAGCGAACGGCCATGGTGCTGATACCGGGGTCATCATAGATGAAGGGAGCCATGGTATCTTGGCGAATCGTTGGCACTTGTCGCATTGTTGGACATATGCATCGGCGTCTCGCTTGATATAGGGCCACCAATATCCTTGGGTCACTGCCTTGTTTGCAAGGGATCGCCCTTTGATGTGTGCTCCGCAAGATCCTTCGTGGATTTCCTCCAAGACCGGCAGTTGTAGCTCGGTCGGGACGCACAGTAGATGTGGTCCCCGGTAACTGGATTTGTATAGTTTATCGTCCTCGAATAGCCAGAAGCGAGGAGCTTTTCTTGTAATTTTCAGCGCTTTTATCTTGTCGACCGGAAGTGTTCCACTTCGCAGATAATGGGTCATGTCCTCCATCCAACCTAGTTCGTACTGTATCGATGTCACCCGGTTTACCCTTTTTATTATGCTCGGGGTCGGCAGTAGTTCCACTGTGATCGACCGGGTGTCGGTCAATGTTAATGTCGAGGCTAGGGTGGCCAATGCATCAGCATGTGCATTCTCGGTGCGATTGATTCTTACTAACTCGCACTGTTCGAAGGTGGCCATCAAGCTTTGGACTTTTTCTTGGTAGAGGATCATTCTATCATCTTTCGCTTGGTACTCGCCGGTGGCTTGATTGACGATGAGCATGGAGTCTGAGCTTGCAATTAAGTGGGAGCATCCGAGGGACCGGGCAATAAGCATGCCATTTATCATGGCCTCGTATTCTGCCTCATTGTTGGTAGCTCGGAAGCCCAGTTTTATGCTTTTTTCGATGATTGCTCCCTCTCTAGACTTTAGGACGATCCCTGCTCCTGATCCGTCCTTGGTGGCTGATCCGTCGACATGTATCTGCCAGTGTGATTGTGGAGAGAGTGCCAAAGGCTCGTCATAGCCTTCGGTGAATTCGGCGACGAAATCGGCCAGGACTTGTCCCTTTATGGCATGGCGGGGTGCGAACTCGATATGAAATTGGGATAGCTCGACCCCCCAGGCGGCAACTCGGCCGCTAATGTCCGTCCGTCGAAGTGACTCTTTAATATGAAACTTTGTATATACCCGGACCTGATGAGCTATGAAATAGTGTGGCAACTTCCTGGTTGCGACGACCAATGCCAAGCACAGCTTTTCCAAGGGTAGATAACGTGTTTCGGCTTCGACCAGAGTCTTGCTGACGAAGTAGATCGGAAATTGTTCGCGACCTTCTTCTCTTAGGATGACCGCGCTCACAGCTGTAGCGGAGACTGCTAGGTAGCATGCCAGAATGTCTCCTCTGTTCGGCCTTACTAGCAGTGGCAATGTCCTCAAGTACTCTTTGAGATTGTTGAATGAAGCTTCACATTCCGGGTCCCAGACGAATTTTCTATCCTTCTTGAGTGATTCGAAAAATGGCCGTCCCTTATCTGCGGATCGGCTAATGAACCTGCTCAGCGCGGCCATCATTCCCGTGAGCTCTTGTACCTGTTTCTTATTCTTGGGCGCTGCTAGGTTTCGTAGAGCCGTTATTTGATCGGGATTAGCCTCTATTCCTCGTTGGCTAACCATATGCCCCAAGAATTTCCCTTTGCTGATGCCAAATGCACACTTGCTCGCATTGAGTTTCAGTTTGTGCTCGCCCAGCGTTCGGAAAACGTCCCTGATATCTTGAAGGTGGGATGTGGCTCTTTCGCTTTTGATGACCATGTCGTCTATGTATACCTCCATCGTCTTCCCTATATGATCTCGACATACTCTTGTTATCATCCTTTGGTAGGTTGCTCCCGCATTGCGTAGGCCGAACGGCATTACCGTATAGCAATAATTTCCCAAAGGTGATATAAACGAAGTCTTTTCTTGATCTTTGCGGGCGAGGGGAATTTGATGGTATCCTGAATATGCGTCAAAGAAGGTCATCCGTTCTGCCCCCGCAGTTGCGTCCACCAGTTGATCAATCCTCGGAAGGGGAAAGTGGTCCCTCGGGCAGGCTTTGTTGAGGTTTGTGAAGTCTATACATACTCTCTCCTTCCCGTTCTTCTTAGGGACGACAACCGGGTTGGACAACCATTTTGGATAGTAAACCTCTCTTATGGCTCCAGCCTCTAATAACTTTTGTACTTCAGCGATTATAGCTGCTCTGTGCTGTACAGACACTTTCCTGCTCCTCTGTGCTATCGGCTTGTACTCGGTGTTTACACTTAGGTGGTGGCATGCTGTATTGGGGTCTAGGCCCGGCATATCTTTAGGGCTCCAGGCGAATTTATCAGTGTTGCTGAGAAGGAATGCTTTCAACTCCTCGGATTCCTATTTTGGAAGGTTGTCGCCGAGGAGGAAGTAATGCTCCTCGTCCATATCTGGTATATACACCTTCCTGAGTGTCTCTCCTACTTGTTCTTCGACAAGCTTTTCAGCTTTGGATATTTGGTTGATCAGGTTCTTTGTGCTGGTGGGTTGTTCCACAGTGCTTCGTTGTTTTTGGAGAGTCGCGGTGATGTCCTCGCAGCGTCTTGAATCTTCTTGACATCCTCTGGCTGTCTCGATCGCCCCCCTATCATTTGGGTATTTGACATTTTGGTGATAGGTCGAGGGTATGGCCTTCATGGCATGTAACCAAGGTCGGCCCAATATTGCGTTGTGCCCGGAGTGGTCGTCGACCACTAAGAACTCCACGGGAACCGACATGGACCCTGTTGTGACACTGAGGACGATCTTACCCAAAGGTTTGGTCGTTTCGGAGATGAATCCGATCAGTGTGACATCGGTAGGCTGTAGATCTTGCAGCTTGAGTTCCATCTTGTCGAAGAGCTCCTTGTACATGATATCACAAGAGACTCCTTGGTCGACAAGTACCCTGCTGACTGTGTCTAGGCCGATTTGAACACGGAGGTTAATGGCGTCTCCGTGGGGGTAAATCACCCCTTCTTCGTCAAGATCCAAGAAAGAAATGGGCGGATGTCGTCGGGGTGTGCATTGTCGTTTAGAGGTCGACGCCTGTGATGTCTTGGCTACTTGTCCAAAGTGGGCCAGCTGCCATTGTCGTGATCGTTCCCCGCCTGGGCCCTTGGGTCGTGACATATGAACGACGTTGATCGTTTTGCCTTGCCGGTTGTCAGATCCCTCGATGGCCAGTTGTTTGCCTTTATTCCCAGCTCCTTTGATGAACTTGGCTAGGTATCCTGCATCGCCCCACTGGTTCATTCTCCATCGCAGGTTACGGCAATGCTCAGTGAGATGGCCGTGATCCTCGTGATATGCGCAGAAGAGCTTGGAATCTCTCTGATTGGGGGGAGAGATGATCGGTTGTGGTCGGGAATACCAACTTTCCCTGCATTTATCCTTGAGGATATCTTCAGCAGACAAGTTGAAAGTGTATCGCAGCTCGACCGGTCCGAAAGTGTTTCGGTGTTCCCTCTCTTGGGGCCGAACCTGTTGAAATGGCTTGGGTGGCATCGGGTAGGCGAGCTGGAGCGGTTTATGTTCGTTGGTCGGTGTTGGGTATGCGATCTGGAGCGGTTTGGGCTCTAGTGCTCGTGGTCGCTCTCCCCTGCTATGGACCTCGGGCTCTTTGCCCTTTCTGGTCGGTTGGAATGCTTCTCCCTGGTTATTTCTAACTCTTTTGCGACCCACCTGTGCCTCGCGGACCGACTCTCTTCTCGGTAGAGTTCGGTTGAGGAAACGCAGTTCGTCGTTTTTATCGGTGAGGTGGGTACAATAGGCTAGCAGGGAATCAGTGGTCGGGAAGTTTTTGCCTATGAACTTCCTTCTCGCCCAATAGCCATTAGGGATGGAATTGATAAAGTTTTGGATGGCTATATTATTGGCATATTGTGGAATCTGGTTTGCTACGTCGATAAAACGTATGCAGTAATCGTTGAGCCTTTCATTTGGCATCATCGTCATTTTAAGAAGGGTTTCGATACTAACCTTCTTTTTCCGATGAGCAGCGTATCGGGTGGAGTATGCTCTTAGCAATTCTGCCCAGTTTCTAATGGAGCTCCGTGGTAAGTTATGATACCATGACGAAGCCTCTTGACCCAAGCTGTTTTTGAAAAATTTGCACATCAGTGCATGGTCATCACTCCACAGTTCCATCTTCGTCTTGTAGTGCCTCAGATGGTCGATAGGGCAACTCTTCCCGTCATAGAGCCTGAATTCGGGGATGACGAATCCCATAGGATTGCGGTACCGCGTGATCTGTTCAGCACACGGGGTTTCTTGGCATACGTTCCAAGCCTGTTGGAACGCGTCATCCGTGACTTGGTAGGGGGAGGGTATCCTCCCTGATGTGGTGGTGGGCCATATCCCTCCCCGATCCTGTATTCGGGATATCTATCGTCCTTCGTGTTTGTGTGGACACGTTCCATATGAGTGTTCGGATGGACGATAGTTATTGGGACATTGCCCCCTTGGTGGGGGACTCTTGTATCGGGTCGCCGACCCGCTGCCTCCAGGGCGGCCCTGTAGGCAGAATCTTCCACTTCATGGTGTGGGTCTTTGTTGGGTTGGATAACTGGCAATACGATGCCGGCCGCTGTCATGGCCGTCATGCATGCCGCCAGCTGAGCTTGTAGCTGGGTGTAGTTCCTTTCATCGGCTAATGGAACGACATGTTGTACCTCCATCGTGGGTGGTGTAATCATCCTCGGAGAATTAGTCGGCAGTCGGGGCGACTGTCCGAGTACATGATCCTCGGGCATACCAAACTGATGAGCCTCGTCCGTTTGTAAACGAGCACCGGAGTTGACCGAGGCCGTAGGCAAAGGGACTCTTGAGCTCGGCCCTGCTTGGGACCCGGTTAAGAGTCTTCGTGCACGCCTTAATACGGGCACGTCTTGTTCGTCCTCCGAGGACGAAAGGTGTTCGTCGACAATCCCTTCGATGAAATGTCGGGGTGGTTCGACCGGTTGTTCTTGGTTGACGTAGGAGGTTGTTGGTTGGTTTCCGGATTGGTTTCTACAATCCCTTCGTGTTCGTCGACAATCCCTTGTTGGCTAATTTGCGTGTTTTGGTTATTGGTTTCTACTATCTCAGGATGGGTTTCCTCTACATTGGTAACCATTGTCGCTCGTCTGGCAGAGTATTGGTATTCGAATTCTAAACTAGTTGGAAACTAGATGATTCCCGGAGACAGCGCCATTTGATAAAGCCATAACTTTGGTCGGTCGCGTTAGGCTTTTCAACAATGATATAATGATAAATCAACCGTGAATAAATGATACTTCCTGATCTTTATTATTGCTCGGATTATTGTCCTTGTTCGGACTATTACATTTGCTCGGATTAGTATTTCGGCTTTACAATTATGCTCGATATAACTATTTAATCTCTCGTCTTGATCTTTCTCCTCTTTTATTCGGTGCTCGGCTGTCTTTTCTCGGTTTATTTCTCGAAGTGATATGCCTTTGTTAGTTTCTCTCTTTTCTTAACTTCTCTCTATATTTTTTGGATAGATTTTCTGGGTCCTTTTCTAGGAGGGGTAGTTGGCTATTTATAGGCAACTGCGCCTTCTAGGATATTGACAAATGTCTTCATCCCAGGGATTTTTCAGACATGGGTCCCCCTTTGATTGGGCTTGGGCTTTTGGTAGTAGCACCTCAATTCCTATAAAAAGTATGAGATGACCCATTTAAGCGTTGGATACCCATTTATAAAGTGGGTTGATTATGACCCGAATAAAATATTCGGGTCTGATTTTTATGTTCTATCAAGTCTAATATTTACAAACGGGTGATAATACTTAGTAGAACATGAGCTATGATTATTATATAATAATGTTAAACTAGCTTGAAAATTAGAGAGTTTTCTTACTAAGTAGTAAATGTCACAAAAATAATTTTGTCGACAATTAGTCAAAATTTGATAAACTCACAACAACACAAACTTTTCTTAATGATAAATAACCATTATTATTGATAGAATTTCTTCAAATCAATGTGTAAATGAAAAAAATGTATAACGTTAAAAGCACGTGATCATCATCAATACAAACGTTTTAACAAGAAAGTGTGGCATTACCCCCCTAAACCCTTTTATTAAAATCAATCTAACATAATAATAAGGAACAATACACAATAATAAAATTCAAATATATTAATTAAAGAGGGATAGAATGGTGATATAAAATATACACGTCTCGGATGGAGAATGGTGAAGTGTTGCGAATGAAAAAATTATGACAAGTTTACAAAATGTGGTAGAGTGTTTTCAGTATATTCCACTTCTCTGCCATTGCATGTATATATATATATATATAAGAACCTCTCAGTTTTACATTAGACATAATGCATGAATTTATTGTCTATCTTGTATATCAATAGTAATAGTAGCCGAGTAGTTATAAATGCGAGATATATATATCGCTGGATGTTGTTTTTGACATTTTCATTTTGCGTGTGCAGAGTAACAGAGATTGCATTGAAAATATGCATTGAGCGTCTGATATTTTTTGATCCTTGCAACTAGTTTGAAAACATGCATTGAATTCTCTTAGAATTTGTTGACATTGCACTGAGTTTTCTTTTGAAAACATGCATTGAATGCATGCATTGAATTCTCCTCTTTTTTTTATCCGAATTTATAACACCCCGTTCAATATTATCTCATAGCACCGGTCTATTTATTTTTGCAATTATAATACAAAAGCAAGTTAAATGGTACAAAACAATAATTTACATAATAATACTTGACTTGCACATATTATTATAAATTTGTTCTTAAAACATTTCACAATAGTAGTAAAATAGTACAATATTTACAACTAATCAATTCTCCATTAATTAAAAAAAAAAATTGGTATCAGAGCCATGTCCACATTGGAATAGATAAATAGTCATTTTGTTTTATTTGTTAGGTATGGGACATAAATTTTGTCACATTGGACTTGTTAGTACACTAGTTAAATGCCACAATGGCAAACACGTTAGCAATGTAGTTAAAGTGGTTGACTGCATTAAATTTATTGAGTTTCAAAATAATTATTCATTAAATTAGGTATACTTCTATAATTAGTTATTAACTTAATTAAAGTTAGTTAACCAATTGAATTTTATTAAGTATTAAATAAAATTACCAAAGTCTAAATATTTTTATTACCAAATATTGGTTAATTTATTATTTTGGTTGGTTGATAACTTTTTTTTTTAATATTTCTTATACACCATCATCTTAAATGAGTTTTTATTTATATTAAATTCGTTAAAAACTCTTTTATTTATATTAATATTTTGTGATTTTTTTCATTTCTATCAAAATTTAACACATTGTAAACCAGTTATTACATTTAATAGGGAATATTGATAGGAAAAGTTAACACGTCCAATGTTGGTTTTATTAACTTGCTAACTTTAGCAAGCATATGTGTCGTTTAGTAAGTGACTTTTTGCTTATGTGAATGATTTTTTTAGCGCAAAATTTAGGATCACCAATGTGGATGCTCTAATGAGTTTTGGTAAAAAAAATAAATGAGGTTCACCGCTAAACAAAATCCCAAATTTTGTATCATCTCCCTCTTTTGTCTAGTTTCTCTCTCTTTATAGCTTTCCACATAATATCTATGGAGAATTGAGGAATTTCGACCGATAGGTCAATAGACAACAATTTGTTTTAACAGATTTCTAACCCTAATTCGCCATAACTCTTTCATCATTCCTAAATCATATAAATTTGTAACGCATCTATCATAACCCTCGTTTTTTTAATTATATCCACTAGTGCAACCCTAGCCTTAAGTTAATACTCCAAATAATTGATCGTTTCATTGATATATGTATATGACGGTGAGTGAAAACCCATATATTCAAGATTTGGTTGTAAGATTAAAGATAAAATCTCTATATCCATAGAGATCCATGGTATGAGAATGATGCTGGAAATTAAAATAATAAAATAATTAAGAACAATATTGTTTTATTTAGATATATATAAGGTTACATAGGAATTTGAAATTCCGACTTCGCTGTTCTGATTGCTGTTACGCTGTTCAGTTAGAACTGTGGTTATAACTGCAGTTGCAACCACGGTTCTAACCGAACTTTAAAGATGGATATAACTCATAATAAAAACGTACTTGAAAGTAAATTCACACGCACGTTTTTAAACAGATTTCACCCAGAACTTTGGGCTACGTTTCTGAGGCACTCACCCAGATTTATGATACTATTTCAAGCTTACAATATAGGACTGGAGACTTATGAAAACTCACAGTCTCTCTCTTGATTTTCTGCCTATCACTATATTGCTATTACTAAATAACTATCACTTATAAACAATAACATCCCGTCATTGTTACTCTCGTATTTTTTAGCTCACGTGTATTCTCTCTAAGATAAGTTCTTTATAAGTTTAGAACACGTACTTTACATAAATAACTTACACTTTATTTATAAGGGAACAACTATCTCCGGTCTTCAATTATCTTCAAGAATCTCGCTGCCCATTGAATTAAGATTTGATCGCCATCTTTACAAGATAATTAGAGATAAGTCTTGTTAGGATCTCATGCCTATTTTGACTCCAAATCTTATTAGGAAATTCGGCTGACTTAGCTTGTAACAAAGAGTTTTATTTGGCTTTAAACTCCTTCCAATCTTCAAGATATCTTATCTATAATTCATATAATTCCAGCACAAACAAATCTAATCAAATCTGTTGGTATAATGTATCGTATATATTGAAATAATAGATAATATATTTATTCAAAAATATTCACACGAGACAATCTTTTTGATAGATTTATATATGAAACAATATATCTTCTAAAATGATTCAAACTTATACTCAGCAAATCAATAACTAATCATTCGTATAAGATAGAATAAGAAAATATTTTATTTAGCAAATTTTAAGGAATAGAACAAATCTTTTCATAAGATAATATTTTTTTAAAAGTAAATCTCTCATAGTTTGGAAAGATAATTACTTTTCTTTAACACACAAGTATTTTGGTATATGTAACTTTAACAAGTCAATTTAAGTTCTAACAGAATTGATGTGCAATTTATAGCTTATATATGTACAACATATTTGTTTGTACTGATGAGAATGCTCGAAGGATATATAGACACTTTAGAAAAAAGTGAGTTTGACATCGTAATCTCGAACGCCGATTTTAAGAGTTGTGATTAAATTTAAAACCCAACCATTAACGAGAAATAAAGTTTAGATATAGTCACTAGAGATACTTTCTCTGTCCATTTATTTCTATATTCCACCATTGATCTATCAATTTTGATATTCAAACTCTCTAAGTATATCTTTGTACATACGGCAAATGGATCAATGTGAGGTTGTTTTCGCATGGAGTTCAATTTATTTGTAATGAGTTGAGAATTTTTTATTTTTTTCATTTTAAATATTTATGAAATCAAAATTTTGTTATCTATTTTAATCATGATACAGTAGAACCTCTCTACAGTAATACACTCCTGACTCGAAAAATTATTATTATATAGAGTTTATTACTAAATGGAGGTTTATATATAAAAATTTGAAAATTATTTAAATATATATTTTGAATAAAACAAGATACATTTATACATTGTTTAAATAAGTATCACAAATTTTTAGGAGACAATTACACATTTTTACTTTAACTATGAAAAAAAAAGGCAGTTGGAAAATCATGAGTTAATAAACTCATAAATTTAAGAAAGTTTAATTGAGTAGATATTTATTTAGAAATCAAGTACATATATTTAGAAATGTTAAAACCTATCTAAATTTTATCTAATACTTTATTTACATGTATGAATATGTGTATTGTAGCAAGAAAATCGTCTTAATTAAATTTCATGTAACTATACATATACATATATATATATATATATATATATATATATATATAATTTTACAAATTTATGTTATTTATTAGGGTTAATTTTCTTAAGACGGGACCTTACACGTTTATGAAATATTATAATGTGGATGTTATTCCTATTTAAAGCATGTCCCGAGTTGGGTCGGGAATTTTTATTCATATATAAAGTTTATTGCTATACAGAGTATTATTATATATAGGTTCTACTGTATTTGGGAATTGAAAACATATATGATAATTAAAAAAGTCAAATTGAACCTTGTAAGAAAAACTTTACTTTAACCCAATAAGTAATCCGTAAAAAAACAATAATTCTAAAACAAGTAAACTATAATGAAGAATATTGTTTATAAATTAAATGAAAGATTTTAGAGACGATGTGCACTAATAGACATCAATCGTAATGGATGTTAAATAGTTTTTGAACAACCACGGTCCCGACCTTACCAGCACCGAAGGTGTACTAGTCAATGAACCTCCGAAAGCTATTTTTTTTTTTTTTTTGACAAAATAAACCAAGCTTAACTGGTTTTTTTTAAAGAGTGATATATAAAGTCAACATTAATGTTTGGGGGATGGATAATGAGGGAGGAATGAGATTTTATGTATCCGTGTATATTGGTAGAGGAGAGAAAAAAATATTGTTAGTTAACTACATTAATATCTAAATTTTAATTTGAACCCTCAAAACCGATGGTAGAGCTTATATAGACATCAATTTAAATATCAATTTTTACATATTTTTTTTAAAAACACTTCAAATCAAGATTTGGTTAATGCAAATCTCAATGGTTTCATGACAGGAACACAAATATGCGTCTTGTTTTTTTTCCCGATATGTATAATGATATTATTTGAAAATTATGGTAAAATTTAAAAATTCAAAACATCTTATTATACATCTCGGGAAAAAAAAACAATACGCATATTTGTGTTCCCGTCGTGAAACCGTAAAGATTTCCATTAACCAAATCTTGATTTGAAACGTTTTTATAAAAAAATGTCAAAGTTGATGTCTATAGTATACATAATATATATTGAATTATCAAGATATATATATTGTATTCAAATAGGCTGTATTATATATATATATATATATATATACACCATCTCATCTTCTACTAGGAATAGAGTGATTAGGTTCCTCTCGCGAGCTTTAGATCTGTCGAGTGAAGTTCGTACTCGTTTTGGGTTTCATATTTTCTTTTTAAGACACTAGTGTTTTAAGATCAGTATTTGCTTTTTTATTTTTGGAACCTTGTTATGTTAAAACTCTGTTGAACATGTTTTTGAAATATGAAATCTTCCTTTTAAATCTAGAGTCCGTATTATGCCTTTAAAAAAAAAAAAAAAAAAAAAAAAAAAAAAAAATATATATATATATATATATATATAATACAGCCTATTTGAATACAATATATATATCTTGATAATTCAAGCTATTTGAATACAATAGGAGTGTATCATATGTAAAATTTAGGGTATTACATCCTTCACAAGTTAAAAAAAAACTTGTCCTCGAAATTATGTGTACCTTCGTTGTCGTTTTGTGAAGGATTTCAGAACTGTTGCATCTTTTTATTAAAATATAGACGTATATATAGTGAGTTCAGTTGACTCACCTTTTTTTTTTTTTTTTTTCTGTTTTATTGTATCTTTTATAGACAGATGTCATGATGTACATGTTTCTAGACCAGTTTAAACGTTCAAGCGGGACTCGAGGCGGGAACGGTTTAGCGTGTACGTGGTAGTATAAATACTCAATTCCTATCTAGTGGTGTGTAGTATATTATGATAGACGATATATGATATCTTTTTTTGTGTAATATATGATGAATAAGTGGTTTTACAAGATTATATTCTTTTGAGTATTTTTATTTAATTTTTCTAAATCGTGTCCCTAAATTTTTGTGTAAAATAGTAAGCAGTGTACGATCATCATGAATTTTACGCTAGAGGTTTGGCGGTGGCCATGTGATGGAGAAATGTGGTATAAATGGGGATGGAAGATGGGCAGGGGAGGAGATGGGGTGGTGCCCGGGGTGCCGCCACCATCCAATAATTTTTCAGATTTTTTATCATACATATATATATTTTTTTAATTTATGGATAAATATAATTATAGCCCCATTAGTAGGTTGAAGTTTAATGGTGCAGCAGTGCCGTTGCACATTAGCCCACTGCATGTTAGAGGTTCAAAACTCCATTTTATGTATGTCCCATGTTTCGCTAATTTTAGACTATAACTTTTTTTCATCGGTGAAATGGATTTTGGCCCTTCTATCCGGATGTATTTTTGCTGCCCTGAATTTTTTCAGGACGGTCTGTCTTGAAATATTCATGCAGCAAAAATGCAGTTTTAATTTTTGTTTTTTTTAAATAATGTAATTTAACTCTAACACATCCTAAAACTCTAACACATATTAATAAACCCTAAAATAAACCTTAACACATGTTACTAAACCCCAAAATATAACATAAAAAATTACATTTAAAAAAAAAAAAAAATTGGATTTTTGCTGCCTTATTTTTTCAAGGCAGGTTGCGTTGAAAAAATTCAGGGCAGCAAAATCCATTCCCTTCTATCTTTACATTTCTTCTAAAAGTGAACTAGTACTTTAAATTAATTTATTTAAAATTGTTGTATGATATTATTGGACTATTGGGTTTTACTCATAGTGGGCATAAGGTAGGCTTTCTAACTTGTATAACCCTAACATCTTCTATATAAAGAATGTTAGGGTCCTCTTAATACATTATGATGAATAAAGACCTGTTGTTGTCTCTCTATATTCTCTCTATATATATATGTATATACATATATATGTGAGCTAATATATAACATAACACGTTATCAGCACTGTTCTCGGAGATCGGAGTACGGCTAGGGTCTAAGTATACAATATAAACCTTTAGGTTTATCCGGGTTTTTAATATTTTGCCATATCGACATTCTTCAACATACGTTGCGAAAGGTATCGATTTTACCGTAAGAGACGTTCCATAGATTCATATATTGCATGAGGTCAATGTTGAAAATTGCATGTTATATAAAACCACCCTACTGCATATGTGATGAAATAATAAGATTGATTATGATGAATTGGTGCTTGTGTAACCTGGTGAAATTGTAAAATTATGTTGCTTACGTGCTAGTACAATTGTTGTACCATAACATAGATTCATAAACCAGCAGTATATACGGCATAAAAAAAAAAATGTAAATATGCACATCAATTAGACTTATAAATAATTTATTGAAATTACACGCATGGTCCTGTAGTAATTACTTATATGCAAAACAGTTTATATGTTTGATAAATACAAATATTCGGTCAATATACACTTACCCCATGCATGATTTAGTTACCATATATAGAACTTACACATATAACAATAGAATAATTAAATATTGAGTAATATATTGCTTAGTGTAAAATTGATAAATTTAGATTGTGCTAATATGTACTACCATACTACTGCTATATTATTTAATCAAGCAGGTACAATCTATGTATTTATTTACTGCCATGTATACTTGTGTAAAATATGGTAATTTGCAAAGTCATATATTTTCATATTTAAGTCATACATTTAAAAAAAAAAAAAAAAAAAAAAAACTGGATTTTTGCTGCTTTATTTTTTCAAGGCAGGCTGCGCTGAAAAAATTCAGGCAGCAAAATCCATTCCCTTCTATCTTTACATTTCTTCTAAAAGTGAATTAAGTACTTTAAATTAATTTATTTAAAATTTACATGTTCATGGCCCACTAGCTAATTTTTTTTATATCGAACATAATTTTAACACCAATAAAAAGTTAAAAACAATGACTTGATAAATAAAATTGTTCATGACCCATTTAAAGATTGCTACCTTTATGCTAATTTTAACAATATTTTTGACATATGAAACTAAAAATTGATGACATGATATGTGCTAACAATCCAAGTATAAAAAGTTATTATGCACTATATATAGTAGTACTGCATGTGACACTAAAAGTGACTCCAATCTTATTTCTACAATACCTACACCAGAGAAGACTTGTTATTCAGAAAAGAAGAACATAACAAGACAGTAGACATTTGCATTTGATGTAATGTACTTTAATACTTATAATGAATATTAACCAACTATAAATGCGCTTATTCAGGCAGTTTGTTATTGACCATCCCCTAGAACCATTCTCTTTCCCTTGCACCTCCATAAACATAAACTTCTTATCTCATCTCATCTCTCTGTACATACATACATACATATATATAATGGAGCAGCAGGAAGGTGCCGCGCTCACACTCCGAGCACGTCCCAAGAGAATGCCATCGCTGAACCTCCCGTCGTGCTTCCAAAGCCGTTCTTCAGACTACCACGCTTTCAAATCCTCACCATCGACCACCTCAACCCTGCCCTCAACCGCGCCTCCAAGCCCCCCTCATTTCCTCTCTCCCTCTTCATGGTTCCGCTCATCGAACAACAACGTGTCCTCCCCTGTCCTACGCAAGAATTCATTCCGTCGAAGGCGCCATTCTGCAGATTTCAGCTACGACCCCCACAGCTATTCCCTCAACTTCGATGAAGGTAGAGATATTGAATTTTCTGTTAGGTCACCTGCAGCCCTTCCAAGGAGGCGTCTGAGAGACCTTGACCTGCCGCATGGTGGGGTTAGGCCGCCGCTTATACGGGAGGGTGACAAGGATGATGATTTGCATGTTCCCGAGATGGATGTTTCAGCAAAGGCAGAAACCACGCATGAGATCTCCGTAACATTATTATAGTAAGTTCGTCGCATGTGCATGAGGCCATGAGCATTACTTTTTTCCCCCACAATGTTTTTTTTATTCATCCGAGAATTGTGTATATATGAATTTTTGTATGAATGTTTTCGTGAGATCGTAAGGTTCATGGAGTTGTCGTGTTGGCTATATGTTCATGAATTTTGTTTTTAGCTCTGTTTGAAATGCCTGTGCGCTTTAAAGCTTAAAAGAGAAGAAGAAATGCTTCGCTAAAAACATTAGGTTTTTTTACTCCTAAAAAGCTCAAAATTTTAGTAAAGCTCAAAATTTATGAGGTTAGGTCACCGCTTGTACGGGAGGGTGACAAGGATGACTTGCATTTTCCCAAGACGGATGTTTCAGCAGAGGCAGCTACCACACATGAGATCTCTGTAGCATTGTTATGGTAGAGTTCATCGCGTGTGCATGAGCATCACGTACTTTTTTCCCCAGTGTTTTTTACTTCATCCGAGAATTGTGTATATATGAATTTTTGTATGAATGTTTTTGTGAGATCCATAAGGTTCATGGAGTTGTCGTGTTGGGTATACTGTTGTGTAACATGAATCTTGTTTTTAGCTCTGTTTGAAAAGCTCGCTTCAAGGCTTAAAAGCAAAGAAGAAACGCTTATTAGCTAAAAGCGTTGGGTTTTTCCACTCTTAATTAAAAGCTCAAGTTTTAGTAAAGCTCTTGCAGTTTCTCTTTTACGCGCATGTGAGTACTGGTGAGTGGTGACGAATCGTCCATGTGCATTATTTCTGAAGCACATAGCCACATAGGGCTCTTTTTATTGAACTTTTGTATACTGAGCTTTTGTAATATTGGGATTCTCCATTTCATTGCTTCTTTTCATTTGCATTTGTCAATGATCAAACGTATATAGGGATTCTTTTGGCTACTTTCAAGAATATCAGTTATGTTAACATCATAATTTTATGGCCTTTAGTTATAGCAATTCCGACTTACCAAAACTGATGTGTTTTGGTGACTGTCTCAATATCTAAGCTCCTTTTGTTCTGAGTGAACTGTGTCCTTGCGGAATATCTTCAATAAGTTCCTGATACTGCACCGAATATACTTGTTGTTTCAGAAAGATATTTCAGCCTAAACCAAAAGGAGCCCCAATCACTCCAATGAAATTGCAATATACAGTAAATTCCTCTGCACTTAGCCGTTTGCTTGGGAGGTGGCTTAATTAAGCCTTATCTTCATTACCACTTCCTTGCAATATGGTCTATTTTCAAGGAAGTGCGCAATGCACAACTTGAAAAAACATTCTGATCAGGGTTTTTTCGTTAAACATACATTTTCAGAGCTGAATCTTCACTTGGTCATTTTCACTTGGATCAAGAATGCTTAAATTGGAGGACCTTTGGTTTTGCTCATAGAGATTGTAGAAGCCAAAGGATTGCTTATAAGCAATATATTGTTTATCGTTTTTAATGCAATCTTACACTTGCACCAATCTTTCCTAATCAATTGCTCCTGATGATAACCAGATCAATCAAAGTATTGTGCACAGTACATCTGATCACTATTTAGGAAAACACCAACAGACAAAGTTTTAATAAATTTTATAGAGAAAAAGGAGGCTAGAAGACTCTTCAAGATTGATGCAGTCTGCTTTCACTAAACATAGTTGCTGCTTCAAGATTTGCTTCTACTGTTAAAGACAAATATATTTTCCATCACAAAGTGAGAATCTAATAGCTTTAAAGCAGCTTCCGTTAATTTTGTTACTTAGTTGAAGCAACCCTGAAATTCTTATACTTCGACACATTAAAATATACCTGCCAGCGCAGGCAATTCACTTGGGTGATGAGGTCAATCTTTGGCGGTCTGGACACACGATTACGCAAACCGAGAACGTAGCTGATTACGAGCCAGAATGATTCTTTTACTTTTTTTATTCCTTTATGTCTCTATTTGCTTTATTAGTTTTCCTTTATCTAGTGGTTGAACTTGAAGAAGTCTATGTCTCAGTTTACATTTTGATGATAGTTACTATAAACTCGCTTTTCCTATCTCTCCGATTTCCCTACTTATAAACCTTAATAACAACCGCATCAGTTCCCTTATATAACCAATTTAAAATTGTTTTAAAATTATACACGTATTATTTTTATTATCCATTACTTTAAATATATATAAATGAACTCAAATATTTCTCAAATATAAGTGATCAATACGTTCCCTTATAATTAAAATAATAATTTATCTCTCTTACTTTTCTCTTATTATCTCTCATTTATTTATACTTTTCACATATAAATTAATAAAATAACAAAAAGATGAGTTGTATAGTTGTGATAAATAAATTGATAAAAAAAACTTATAATTTGTATAAAGCAAAACGTTTCCTTATAAGTTGTAAAATTGTACTTTTTACTTTAAATATGAGAAAACGTTTAAGTTATTTAATGTGGTTGCTCTAATAAATTAATTTAGGTTGAAAAAAATTGATAGAAGTATATTAAAATATAATAATATTTAGTTATGATAAGAAATTTGATAGAGAAGCTGAAAATTGTATAAAGTTAAACTGTTACATTAAAAATATAAAAATGATGCTAAGATCAAACGCAACAGTTTTCTTACACTTTTCCTCATATTTAATATAGTTAGCATCACTTTTATAACAATCTTCTCATATTTAAGGTAAATTGGTGATATAAGTTAACTGGGGTGAGTGGTAAGTTAAATATGAAAAAAAAAGTGTAAGTAAACTATTGCCATAGTTATTTCCTTTGTCTATGGATTTGGGTTTTAAGTTAGGTAAAGTTGTTCACTTGTTCTTGTGATGGCAAAGTACATACGTAAAGGTATGCAATTCAAAAAAAATTGAGAATATTGTTTCAAAAACGGTATGTACACTACTGCTATAGAGTGTTCACTTTGTGTTGTATACATATTATGAAATTTTATTACATGTGTATTCCGGTTGGCATGCAGAAGTGTTTTAAAAAACACGCAACGTATGATATTCCTGGTGTGTAATCCACTTGTTTTAAGCCGGTGCTAAAACTCCTGCTATTTGTAGGGTTTGGGGACTCGTGACCTCCAGGTCACACGACAACAAATTTACCGTTTAGGCTATACATACATTATACATATGTAATAAATACACAATATATATTAATTTTTGACATGTTGGCCATAAAAAAATATTTCTTTTATTTTTGCTCAAGGCTTAAACTTACTCGAATTGGACATAGACGGCCCCTGGATGCGTTCAGGCTACATGTATAGAAAATAGAGAGAAGGGATTAAGGAAAGAGATAGTGAGAGGCATGGAAAAATCTAAATCATCCAAAAGTTCTGTAGCATAATATGTGCACGTCCACCTTCTATATAAGAACGCTCTAAAAAGATTATTGGGGAAAGAAAAGAGGGGTGATATAAGAAGAATTTTTTTTTATATATACTCTCGTAAAGACTAATTATGTACCGTTGATATATGACATATACATTGATTTCACGGTCCACAGTTACTATTTACGAGAGTTTATATAAAAAAAATATTTTCTTATATTATCGCTCCAAAGAAAATGAGATGATAAAGGTAAAAAAAAAAAATTAGCCGTTTAGAAAAGTCACAAGCAACACAAATATCTCACTATCATTATTAATGAGAACCTAGAGAAAATATCTAGCATCAAACTTGCAAAACCAAAATACAGGCAACCTTAAATTCTTTTTCTGCCTCCAATATTATCTCATTCTCCACAAGAGGAAAAAAAAAATGCATTCATCCACCAACCTTCCTTACACTAAAATTTCTTCTTTTTTTCTTGCACCAACTTCATACTCAAAGTCCCTAGGCTTTAATACTAGTTACAGGAAGTTGCATATTGGTAGTACAAGCACTAGGAATACAACATGTAAAGCAGCTTCATCGTCGTCTTGGATTACAGAATTTGATCTGTACGATCTTCTTGGCATAGACAGCTCATCGGATCAGTCTCAGATAAAATCAGCTTATCGTGCCTTGCAGAAGCGTTGCCACCCGGACATAGCGGGACCAACTGGACATGACATGGCAATTATCCTCAACCAGGCTTACTCCGTCCTCTCTGATCCTAATTCACGTTTTGTATACGATAAGGTCCGTATAGAATTATGGTGTTACTGTCAATTTTTGTGCTATTCAGGTTTTTGGAATAAATTGCATTTATGTCCGTAAATTCTCTTGCTACTTTTTAATTGGTTTGCTTGTTCAATTTAAATAATTTAGATCTTGAATGAAGTAGAGCAATTGGGTTGGCCTAAGCTGTTAGCTAGGTAGTTAGCATACCCCGCAGGCGCCTCCAAAATGAGGATGTATTATCTAAGGTGTGAAAAACTTGGATGCGGATTTTTCTATAAGATTATAGATTAGTCCATGGTCGATAGCATGACTGAAATGTATTATCTGAGGTGTGAAAAACTTGGACGCGGATTTTTCTTTCATTTGTCTTCAGTGATTCAATAACATGTTTGTAATCTATTAAGAATTTAAAGTTTCACATCTCTGGTGTAGAGTGTTAAGTGATGGAACCGGACTCTTTATTAAGTTATCTGATTGTTTTATTTAACGTTTTAATATTAAAAGGCATTAGGGTTAGTGTTAGCAGTCCAAGATCAATAAGAGGTGGGATTTCTTTATTGTCTATATATTCTCATGTAATGGGTATTGATCTTGTTATTGACATTGGTATTGATCTTGCACCGTGAGCAAGTCCGTTTAGTGTTACGATAGAGCATACTCGAGATATAATCACTAATTAAGAATTATCGTTCGGGGTTGTTCCATCATTAAGTTTAGATTGGATCAACTTTAAATGAGTGTGTTTTGGTATGATATACATAATTTTAATATCGTGGTGCTTCACAAACCATTGCATATTAAGTATATTAACCAACCATGTATACATATTAATAGGAACTATCAAAGATATCAGAACTGCGAGGTTACACCGGGAAACCAATATATTCGGTATGGTATGGATCGGAAAGTGAAAACAGGGCTGTGTTTGTCGATGAAGTTAAATGTATTGGGTGCCTAAAATGTGCCTTGCTAGCCGAAAAGACGTTTGCAATAGAATCTGTTTACGGAAGAGCTCGTGTTGTTTCTCAATGGGCTGATTCTGAAAGCAAAATTCAAGAAGCTATTGATGCATGTCCTGTCGATTGCATTTCGTAAGGAATAACTTATTCAATGTATTTGCTACAATTTCAATCAATGTTTTTGCCTAAAAATGTGCCCTTTTTGAAAATTAAATGGAATGCAGTATGGTGGAGAGGTCCAATCTCGCTGCATTGGAATTCTTAATGTCAAAGCAACCACGTGGTAACGTCAGAGTTGGTGCAAGCAATACGGTAGGGGGGCGCGTGTCAAATATATTTGCCGATGTGATGAAATTTCAGACCAGGTTTGAAGATTCTATGGATAGAAAGGCTTCTTCAACCCAATCCACGGTAGAAACTCTTCATATCCGTACTTCTATGCTCATGTTTCTAAGAAAAACCTTTTTAATTTCATACTTACAAGTCGTGATTTTAGCTTTTATGCGTGATTGTGTCTCTGTCATCAATTAAACATCTTTTTTTTAATTAGGAACCGGAATCTGAAAGGAACGCAAGAAGTGTTGCTATGCAAACTATCAGATCAATCTCAAACTGGTTGTATTGGCAACAACCCAATTCCAATTCTGAAATCAACACTAGCTTGACAATTACCGGTCGTAAAATATACTCGGAACCAAAAAACATCAACAAGCTCAGGGAAGCAGTCGCTGCTAGAAAACGTGGTATGGAGAATGGGAAACCAATCACTTCATCAACGGACATTAACAAAGAAGAATATTGGGTCCCATTAGCTCTAAATCTACCACAAGCTAACTCTGAAGAAGATGTAACACAACGCGGCACTAACACAAAAGAAAATGACAAGACAACAACAACAACAACAAACAAGGAAGTCGATTATTATGAAGTAAAGAAACAAAGGAAGAAAAGAAATTCTTTCGGGCAGGGATTTATTCCTTTAGTTGCAGCAACAATTGCAGGGACAATAATTCATCAACAAATAGAGCAAGGGAGTGTTACTAGATTGGAAGAGCATATAGGGGGTTCAATGGCATTAGGCATAGTGAATAGCTCTTGGTCACAGGTCATTTTAGCAGGGATTACATGGTATCTCATTAGTATGTATGCAATAGAACTAATTCAAGCTATTATAAGTAAGGTAAGGGTAGACAAAAACTGAAGGGGATGAGCAGGCAAGCATAAGGTGGTTGTAGTAGTATTAGTAAATACAAATTTGAACAAGATATGGACATATATTGTACTATAGTATATTATCGATTTATGGAACTTTGTTGTTAGATTTGTACCACCAAAAGATAGTTCCGTTTCATTCCATTTATATAATTGTATCATTAATATACTCTCTACTTTTGAATAAGATGGTAACTTTCATCAATTTTTGCAATTATTACTACCGTAAGTGTTAGTTGGCTTGAGGACTGAGCTAGAAAGTGTTTAGGATTTTTACGATCAGTCTCCTACGCTTTGCGATGACACCAAAACAGACTGAATGTTATGGCACAAAGCACCCTTGTGGCCTTTTCAGATTCATAGAGTTGATCATTTTATGCAGGTTCTCTAGTATCATTGTCATCCATGAACAAACATTAACGTATTTTCCGTCCATCACATGGCACACTGATAGATAATGCGGATCTTTGCATCATTACACAAAAATCGAACATGATAAATACCGTTGGGACACCTGAAATTAAACACGTAATACCACAAGGTAGCGACATACCCTATCAGTGACTCAAATCGGTCATCCAATTTGGAGTAAAGATCTTCTGCCTCCTAAATATATCGATTTCTCTACCCTTCTTGTTTCTGCCGACTCGCGGAATGTTTTTTTATGACTATAAGCGTATATGTCAGTAACCTTTTATGGTATGTTTTGACAAATTTTATAAATATGGACATACTAATATTTATGAAATTAAATAATACTGAAATTATATATAAAAAGTATACCTTTGGGATCAATCATATTATTAAATAAAATACATTTGAACAAACAAATTTGAGTCATTAAAAAACACCGCTTAAAATTTTATAGCGTGTCACTTACATTTCAAAGACTTTTTTAAAACGTTTTGTAATTATTTTCTAAAGATTATGTTGTAAGTTTGCCAAAAGTATTTGATGTCAAACAAATGTGTTGGCTACATGGGGCGGCCCTGAGCTTTTTATTACTTGGTACTAAAAAAATATTGGTGCATTTTTTCAATTGTCGTTACATTAAGAAATTTCATAATAAAATATATTAATAGTAGAATAATCAAAAAAGAAATCATTAATCTAAAAAGAAGTGTGTCCTTTTATTTACTTGTATTTTTTTTAGTAATATATATTTATACATGTAATTCGTTTTTACATGTATAATTATTTTTTTATCGACATCGTAGACAAGTTTAACGAAATCATGAGATCCGTTACGATGAGCTCTCCACCCACCCCTCAGTTTATCTATGCCATGTGAATTAAGAAGAGTATAAACCAGAAAAGTAGTGGCGTAGTAGTTACAGAGAATAGTCAACTGATGTGTATTTTCTCCATTAAATAAAACTAGGGGGAAATCTGTTTGGTACAATGTACTTTTGTATTTTAACAAATTACTATCTAACCTTTAGATTTTATCAATCTAGATCATAACCTAACAGTTTTCGTTCAATTAAAGGTTCGGCAACATAAATCAATCAAATTCCATTCACCTCATCTCACATTGTAAAATCTATTTTTGACGGATATTGACGTAATTTCACTAATTATGTGATAGATTGCTCTCATTATTTGATTGGTGAGAGAAGTTGGCTGTAATATCGTCACTCTATTAAACACCATAATTGGATGAAGGTGGAGACTAAAATTAATTAAAATTAAATCTTGGTTACTAAATTGGTAAAATAATATATTAACGTCTTTTTTTCCCCTTAAAACTATCAACCAATTGAGCAGGGTTTTTGCATACCTTTCTCTCTCTCTTACTTACAGACTCGAGATATAGATACATATAGATATATATATAGAGAGAGAGTGGTAGAAATGGGTGGGTGTGGGAAACTGCTATTAAACATAACAATAATATTCTCAGTAGCTTTAATCACATACAATGTCATCATCTCCGCCAACTCCCCTCTCAAACCCGACTTCCCATCCTCATCTTCATCAGTTTCACTATCATCATCGTCTCTCGACCCGATCATAAAAATGCCTACAAATAAAGAAAAACTCAAAAGTAGCAATAATAGGCAGTTTCATACGGCCGTTACGTCATCCGACTCAGTGTACAACACGTGGCAGTGCAGGGTGATGTACTATTGGTTTACGAAGATGAAGAAGAGCGGTGAGGGTGGTTTGGATATGGGTGGGTTTACTAGGATTTTGCATGATGGGAGACCGGATCGGTTCATGGATGAGATCCCGACTTTCGTTGCCAAACCCCTTCCTGATGGCATGGATCAGGTGATTTTGATACGAGTTGTTGGCAGGTCAAAATTGTCGTAGTTTCGTAGAGGGAGGGAGTAGTGATAGTAGCTTATAAGTAATCCCTCCCCTTTCTAACAACTTGCTTGCTTTGGGAAATGTGCTATTTTTAACGATGTTTTAAAAAAGTGAAATCTTAGCTAAAGCGTTTTGACAAGAGCTGCACTAAAAGCATAAGAAGCATAAGATTTTCGTTTCCGCAATTTTGATACAATTTGTTGGCAGGTCAAAACTTCCGTAGTTTCATAGAGGGAGGGAGTAGTAATAGTAGCTTATAAGTAATCCCTCTAGCTTATAAGTAATCCCTCCCATGTCTAACAACTTGCTTGCTTTGGGAAATGTGCTATTTTTAACGATGTTTTAAAAAAGTGAAATCTTACCTAAAGCGTTTTTACAAGAGCTGCACTAAAAGCCTAAGAAGCGTAAGCTTTTCATTTCCGCAATTTTGATACAATTTGTTGGTTGGTCAAAATTGTCGTAGTTTCGTAGAGGGAGGGAGTAGTAATAGTAGCTTATAAGTAATCCCTCCCCTTTCTAACAACTTGCTTGCTTTGGGAAGTGGCTATTTTTAACAATGTTTTAAAAAAATGAAATCTTAGCTAAAGCGTTTTTACAAGAGCTGCACTAAAAGCATAAGAAGCATAAGATTTTCGTTTCCGCAATTTTGATACAATTTGTTGGCAGGTCAAAACTTTCGTAGTTTCGTAGAGGGAGGGAGGGAGTAGTGGTAGTATCATCATATGTTATTATTGGGACGTGGGTGTAGCTTATAAGTACTCCCTCCCTTTTTTAACAACTTGCTTTGGGAACTGTGATATTTTTTCATTTTCGCAATTTTGATACAAGTTCTTGGCAGGTCAAAACTGTCGTAGTTTCGTAGAGGAAGGGAGGGAGTGTACTATTATCATAATTTATTATTATTGGGGGTTAATATTTATGGGAGGTGTTGTAGCTTATAAGTACTTCCTCTCCTTTTCTAACAACTTGCTTTGGGAATTGTGCTACTTTTAATGGTTTGGAACAATTTCACTCCAGTTTCACCAAAATAGCCTCAATTTCAAACAAATATCATTTCTTATCTGAAAAGGTGAGACTTTGAGAGCAAATTTGGTACTCCTATGATTTGACTACTAAAATTGAATGTGTCAAAAATAGAATAAAAAATCAATATATAAAAAAGTAAAGTAGACTCATATACGTCCCTAAATGGAATAGTGAACTTTTAAATAGTGACGGAATGAGTAATTATTAGGAGCATTATTATGTTTGATTTATGTTCTGCATTATTATGTTTTATTCAATTCATTTGGATGGTGATACTCGCTATAGACAGGAAATAATTGTGTATAATTCAGTTTGTAGATTTGTATGTGATTTCTATCTACATCATAAATATTATTTACACTTGGACACCAGAGTTTGTGGATGTGCTGGTATTGGAGTTTCTTAAATTGTGGAAATTGTCTTTCATTTTGATTTAAGAGTCTAGTGTTCTCTTCCTGTTTTTCTTCCTCTTATAAGTAAGCTGCTGCGTTTAAAATGATTACTAGAGAACAAAATTTGTAGCATCAATTGTCACTCCCAGAATGGACCAGAGATTCATGATCGGATCTGGTTCCTGAAGATAGTTGACTTCAACTTTCACAAGCAAACATAGCTTTGCTCATTTTTCTGCAGTTTATCTCTTTAGCCTAATGCTAACTTATAGTCTCTAAGATATAACCTATTGACATCATAACTCGTAATAGATATGTTGGTCCATACTAACGTTTGAATTTAACAAGAGCGCGATTGAAAGAAAGTTTGACTATAATTCCAGTTAGATTTTGAATGTTAGCACACTTCTGGTATGTTCAGTTTAGATTTGTGCTCAGACAATCTCAGTTTGGATCATTTTAGTGAGACAGCAAGAGATATGATAAATGTATTGGCAAAAGTGAATGGGCTCTTACGCTTGCACAAGGTATTCTGTGGACTCATACCACTTTGGCAAGAACCTATATATAATGTCAAATGACAGAAACTAAATGGAATGGTTAGTTGAAACATTAAAACCAGTTTTAGACTTTTAGTGCTCAGTCTCTAAGATAGGACACAAGGGGTTCAGTTTGCTACTTCAGATTTACTGTAGGTTTTTTACAGATTGGTATGAGTATACTTTGATGGAGCTCCAGTTGATTTTGGGAATAATGCTTAGTCATGTAAGAATTCTATGAATAAGGGGTGAAATGTTTAGTATGTAAATAATTGCAATATAGTATGTAATCTTACTTGTACTCATGATACAAAAGATCATTATAAATGAAAGGTATTTCATGTGTACTGGAACATAGAAGAAGCAGATAAGTTAAAAGTTCTAGTTATGAAGAGAGAAAAGAAACTCGGTGAATTTTGTTTGTCCTTGTATTCTTAAAGATATAGGAAATGAATATCACTGCAATAGGATTGATGGTTAGTGGAATTCAGTATTTCGTCATTAGCCAAAAGACTCAAAAGTATCCGAGAAAATATTATATTGTTCGTTATGATTAGGAGCAGTTGTTGTAGATAGGAATAAGGCAATGTGTTCATTTCATGCAATCTCATGTCTGACAGAGAACAAGGAATAGGCTTAATAAATTTTCCTCTGTTTTCATATCTTCGAGTACTTTAAATTTGATTAAAAAGACTATGGTTCTCTTAATTTTTCAAGACGGGATCATCAACCCACTTCTGTACATAAATGATCTACGGGTTGAAGGGCAAATGTGTTCTTTTTCTCCTTATTCTTACCGTTCAAAATTCGTATGTCAGCTTCACCTGATTGCATGCAGGGGTACATAGTTCTGAATAGACCCTGGGCTTTTGTACAGTGGCTTCAGCAAGCAGATATTAAAGAAGAGTAGGGACACTTACTTCTGTCCCCATTTAACACGAAAAACAATTTCAAATATGATTTCACTTCACTGATCAACAGTTGTCATTTCTATGCAGCTACATACTAATGGCAGAGCCAGATCATATCATTGTAAAGCCCATACCAAACTTGTCTAGGGACGGCCTGGGAGTTGCATTTCCTTTCTTTTACATCGAACCCAAAAAGTATGAATCTGTTCTCCGTAAATTCTTTCCTGAGGAAAAAGGACCAATTACTAACATCGATCCGATTGGAAATTCTCCGGTTATTGTTGGCAAGGTACAGTATCCCACCCCTCACTCCTCTACCTTATTTTTGGTTCATTTTCTTATAAAAGTTTGGTGGTTGTTTTAAATGGAATCAGGAGTCCCTGAAGAAGATAGCTCCAACCTGGATGAATGTTTCGTTGGCCATGAAAAAAGACCCTGAAACAGATAAAGCATTTGGTTGGGTCCTTGAGATGTAAGGTTTTGGCTTCATTTGTTTTCTTTTGTTCTCCCTTTTGAGCTTGGATTAGTGTGTTTTATTAAACCAGAAAACAGAATAAATAACCCCAAATATGTTTGACTTTGTGTCTTTATGATAAATGTGTAGGTATGCTTATGCTGTTTCCTCTGCTCTACATGGTGTTGGCAACATCTTGTACAAGGACTTCATGATTCAGGTTAGGTAAAAATGTTTGTTTGTTACATCATGTTTGCCCCTTTAAAGCCTATGAAACACATTACTTTGAATTCCAAAGTTTAGAATCAGGCTTTTGCTAAATTGCCAAATAAACAGAAATATAGAAAAAGATATCTCACATCATGGATACAAACTGGCTGGTAATGTCATTAGGAATTTGCTAATGTATCTTGTACTTTTTGGTTTATTGGCATAGTACTCTCCATCCCATGGATTTTTTTACGACATCTTTTATGTATACATTGCAGTGTGAACCTTATACTGCATCTCTCCTTTTATGACCTAACTTAATTCTCTCTCTTTTCTTTCTTTAGCTTAGTTCTCTGTATGCATTCCTCGAAATATAATAAGTTGATCACTCTTTTAGCTTGAGTTTCTATGATGTATCTATGATATGTTGAGCATTTCCCTTACAGCTGATAACATGATAGTGTGTATGCTCTTTACGATATTGCAACTTACAGTTTTACCCGTCTTTATTGCTTTACTCAGCCTCCTTGGGACACGGATATTGGCAGCAAGTTCATCATTCATTACACTTACGGGTGTGACTATGATCTGAAGGTATTATTAAACAGATTAAGTGTAACTCATAAATTCTACAATTTGCTACAATATCGAAACGTCTTATTTTTTGCTTTCTTCTCTCCTTTCTTCAACATAGCTTTTGTTTTTTGTTTTTTAATTGTCTTTGTGTGTGTGTGTGTGTGTGTGTGTGTTTAGTGAACTTATTTTCACTTGCAAAACATTTTATTTGAACATTTAGGGAAAGTTGACTTATGGGAAAATTGGAGAGTGGAGATTTGACAAAAGATCTTACGACAATGTTTGGCCTCCGCAAAATCTCCCAATGCCCCCACCTGGAGTCCCAGAAAGTGTGGTATGTTTTCATCCATTGTTTCCTAACAGCTACACTTACCTACTATACGATGAAGTATCTACTATTCAATTAGTAAAAAAATTCTTAACTAAGGTAATTAGAGTTGTGTAATTGAATTTTTTCAAGTAGGCAATAGTTACTTACCGAAAAAAAGAGTAGGCAATAGCTTTGAATTGACAGAATCAAGGTCAATATGGCTTTTACAAAGATTAGAGAAAAGGTCAGTTACACATGAGATAATAAAAATTTATAGAACTATTTCACTAGCACACTAGATTGAGATTCTTGTCCGTTGTGCATGACTGCTCTAGACATTGAAGTTGAAGCATTAGTTGCACAAGAGATGCACATAATCTACAATTTCATCTTGTCGCATATTATGAAGAAATCAATTCATTTGTATTTAAATGTTACTAAAAGCAGCAGTGTTCCTGGAAGCTACTGTTATTAAGTCGGAGGGTTTCTTTAAGGATCTATATTTCCTTGGCGATCTTCTGTTAAGCAATAAAAAGGCTCCTTATATAAGAAGAATCATTTAGCAATTTAATACATATATTCCAAGTGGAGATCGACCTTTTAACTCGTACAGCATGGCCAAAAAACGTACGAATTTCCACTACTTTCAGCAAAATGAGAAAGAAGTTTTTTCTTGAAGAATTGACAAATCATAAAAAAAAAATACGTGTATTGGTTAAGTCTGGAAAAAAACATTAATAAGTTAACAGTCCTTTGAAATGCTGTTTCGGGATGGTGCTAAAATGGACATGAATTGAGTTCTAAAAATGTGAAACTATTGCAAAGGAGTTTAAGTCGAAGGTACAACATTGTTTTTGTTGACTGATGTATTTGTTATGATGCTCATTTCTCAAGCTTCGTGTTTTCCTTCATTTGCTGAACAAAAACTTCTTTTATGTTTTTCATACATTGCCATGTAAGCCTAACATTATTGACGTGCACTTCGTTGGATTCTTTTGATTATATATAAAAACTCGCTAGTTTCTTTACTTCAAATCTGAGATTCGCATGCTTATAACAAGTTTCTGTAGTTAACATTCTACTGAAAATGCTTTAGTAAATAATAATTTATGTCCATTGCACGATATTTTGTGTAACTGCAACGCTATTATGATTCATACTTTAGTTGACGTCAAGCACCTTGCTTCTACCATAATTTAATGCGGAAGAGTTATTAATGACTAATGATAGGTTGTTTATCTTTTTTTCCCTTTTCATCAGGGGTATTTTTATTTTTTTTTAATGGCATTCTGAATCTCTGATGACTTTTTTGCTCTTTTTTTATGGATTTATTTTTATTTTTATTTTTATCTTTATGAAGTCATCGTATGATGGAAGGTTGTTGTGCTCTTATCTCTCAACAATGATTTCATGTTTGGATTTATTTCATTCACGTATAACGTCTTGTACAATTGCAGGTTACTTTGGTGAAGATGGTGAATGAAGCGACAGCAAACCTTCCTAACTGGGGCTCTTAACCAGCTGATATATTTTATACAAGTGGCTACTAAAGATACATAATTGATATATCCTAGATAGAGAACACAGCAATTGTAAGTTCTTTTGGCCCTTTGGATAAGAAAACGACCTAACTCCTTGTTTCATTTTCCAGCCTCTTCTCAGCTCCAATTTGTTGAACGGCAATGTACTACTAAAAAGAAAATTCTGTAACCTAAGAATATACAGATTTTGTAAGAAAATATTTGTTCAAGATTCGTAGATTTTTTCAAGGCTTCTACTCTTTCTCTCTCTTTTTCTGTTGTTGCCTTTGACTAGGTTCAGTGAGTTGTGCAAAAATTGGTGAGATATATACAGTTTTTGACTTGCCTGGAGTAGTAGAGGATCAAATGAACATGTTTATAGCTTGAGTGAGTCCTTTTCCAACCTCTAAGTCCTTGTTTGTTTTGCTGGACTATGAGTCCGGTGTTTATAAGTCCCTAATCGACTTACAAATTACAATGAGATAACAAATACCATATTGTTTATTTGAACAGCAAATCCAATACAGCATCATTTGTTTGTATTGATTATATTGCAAAAGTGGATTGTGTGTTTATTGACAAATGATTGCCTATAGACTATAGACCTACTTGTGTAACGATTTTGTATTGGTCTATTTGCTAGAACTCAGTAGGAAAGAGCTAAATTCCCTTCCAAATAACACAATCGAGAAATGCATGCATCCTAAATATCAATACATTAGTTTTCGGAGACATTCTAGTTTTCTGAAACAATAATGTCAATTTCGAAGGTAAAAGGAGTAATTCTTTAATATCCAACTATTTGCTCATAACATACGACTGATCAAAATTGGTAAAAACAACAAAGTATGTTCCATTCCATAAACATGTAATGTACTGAGTTCATCCGCCCAAATCTTATTCAAAGGCCAAGGCAACTCTTGGTAATTGACCAAAACCAAAATAACTCGAGGAAAGAATGTTCAGAATGAGTATACAGTCATTTCGTATCCTTTTACTTTTCTTTGTGAACAAAAGGTCTGCATAAAAGGTATCATACATCATTTCTTTAAAGCAAATACGTTATTACTTGGCCTCCACTGTAAATCTGTAAGAAAACTAGAATTCATATCCGCCGAGACACCCTTTAAAATGATGCCGTGGAACCATTTATGCCAACCAAATGAAAAGAAAAACAAGTTTCTGAAAATTGAACTTCCGTAAATTTGATTAAAAGTTATAGCAAAAAACAGAAGAAAGAGAAACGAATTTCTAACCAAACACCAACGGGAAATGAATACAAAATAAAAACTAAGTAATAACTAGAGATCACCTATTGAAAAACTTTCGACAACCATGAATCTCAGTCTCATACAATGTTGAATGCTCTGAACTTCTAAAATAAAAGGTATTTCAATAGTTCCATCTAAGTTCAGACTTCTGGGAAATCTAGCATAGATGCACAACCCACCATAGAAATATTGAAAATTTGTCACTGGACTCAAATTGCAGCAAATGCTTTCTTGCCACCAGCAGCGGAACCAGCTGGAATCACCTTCAACACATTGAATCTCACTGTCTTCGACAATGGCCTGACAAAAGAAATCATCTAATTAAGTATAAAAGAAAGTAGCTATAGGTGGGAATAAATAATAATGAAAAAGTCAGGTAACAAATTCAGACAAACCTGCACTGGCCAATAATGACGTGATCTCCTTCCTTGACACGGAAGCAAGGTGAAATGTGAGCTGGGATGTTGGAATGCCTCTTCTCATACCTAGAATAATCAAGAGTACATCAGATTTTGATCATACCACACAATAGAATTTTTATATGTGGTATCCATAAGGAGCTAAAAATTAATATGATGAGGTGCTAGGAGCCGGTCTAGGCTGACGAGGCAAAGTGCTATTTTGCTTTTAATTTATAAGGCGAGGTGTTTATTCAAAGTATATAATGGCATCAGCTTTTCTCCCTACTGTGGATTTCGTTTCCTGGTACACACAGGTGATGATACATAGTACTCCTATGTAGGTATTCCACTTCACAGGCGACTGTAGGTGATGATAAAAATTATACCACTAGTATTAGATCAAAGTTAAAATCATAATGTGAGAGGCATGCCTAAAATAGCATCGTCGACGGATTTGTAAACAATGCTAAATAAGTACTTTACTACACCTCTAAAAGTGTGGGCAATAAATGAGAAAGCAGCAATTGACACATCAAAATGGAATAAGATTAGAATACATCTATATATACGACCTACCTCTGATACTTTTTGACATAGTGAAGGTAGTTGCGCCGAACAATGATAGTCCTCATCATCTTTGCACTGTGGCAGGTACCTGCAAGAATACGGCCTCTTATGGACACGTCTCCAGTGAAAGGACATTTCTTGTCAATGTAAGTCCCTGCAAATAGAAAAAAGCAATACTGATTAGTTTTTGTTTTGTAATCAAACTTTCATATAGGAGGTTGGGACTCCCCAAATAATCCATTACAAGATCAAAGACGAAAAGGAAAACCTCAAAATAGAATGCAAAACAGAAAATAAGTAACAAGAAACTCGATTCCCCATCTCTTCCTAAAACCACTCATCAATACTTATTAATTATTCCTTTAATAAATTGCACATCACTGATATATATAGAGATTTTGTTTTACATTGAAACTTTAGCAATAATTGCCCTATAGCAAAACTCATCTCAAAACTAAGGATTGGTTCGAGAACCGGGTATACTGACCAAGGTCCAAGGACACGGCATCTTCAGAAGAAAAAGACGACCGCTTCTCTCATTTATCCTAAAACCATGCGATCTCTAGGAGGTAGCCCCAATTAAATATCTAGATTATCAACTCCTATAATCCCATTACAGCCAACAATTGAACTCTATCTTAAAAGGGATTCAGAATTAAGTGACTACTTTCAGTAAGCCTCTAAGTAAACTCAGCAATTATGGGTACCTCTTATAGCACACATTTGCCTACTATTTCCAAGTCACACATCACGTGTCGACTAAAACTATTCAATCTTATATAATCTCGAGTTACAATTGAAGTGCGCATTATGTACACACAGCTTACGTCCAAGAACAAAAATCAAACTTGTAAAATTACTAAATGACTGATAAAGAATAAGTGGCAGTCGGACTTTATCTAGTACCCTACAAGACAGTAGACACTGACAAACCCTAACAAATTTATCTAGATGTAAAAGAAAATATCACTTCTACTTAACAAAAAAATAATTAAAAATGCACAAAATGACTAGTAATTACTAATTAATGAGTGGGGAAGAAACTAGGTCGAGACAATCGGGAGTCTGGGGCCGCAATTTGCCCCTCCCGTTTAAAGTTCTCGGACCAAGTACCTACAAGACTCTCCGACAAACCCAAAAAAATCTATCTACATGTAAATGAATATAATACTTTTAAATAACAAAAAGATAATTTAAAATGGATGTACCTTCAATAGCATCTCGTGGCGTCTTGAACCCTAAGCCGACATTTTTCCAGTACCGGTTTCCTCCCTTTCCGGGTCTCTTTCCCTTCCCTGATTTCTTCGAGCTGTGGCAGATCGAGATAATGGAGTAAATAACACTGCTAATATATACTCACTTAACACATAGCAAAACTTAACACCTAATGCAACTGAGCATGTCGATTAAAAATCTTAACTGAGCACGTTTCTATATACATCTGTTAGTAAAGACAGGTATAAAAAAACCACTTTCTTTAACGTTTTGTTAGATTTCAAAAAAAATATAACACTGCTAATATATTCACTTGACACATTGCGAAATCTAACACCTAAAGCAACTGAGCATTTAGATTATAATACAAAGGTTAAAAGGAAAACCCATTTATTCTAAATCCATTCTGGATAAGATCACAAGTACTATTAAACTAAAACACGATTATATATATATATATAGCAAAATTCAACACCTAATGCAGCTGAGCATGTCGATAAATAAACAAAAGATAAAATGTGAACCCACTTATTCTAAACCCATTATGGATAAGATCATAAGTATTACTAAACAGAAACAGATTTTTACACACATTTGTTAGTAAAGACGTGTATAAAATAAAACCCACTTATTTAACGTAATATATTCACTAAGGGTCCGTTTGGCAACAGATGCTTTTTTGCAGATTTTTGGATTTTAGATTTTAAAAATATGTGGGTGTTTGGCCAGCTAGATTTTTTAGCTTCTGAAAATCAGATTTTTAGGCTGAAAAAGCTAAAAAAATCCAGTTTTCTAAAATTTAGCTTTTCAGTGAAATTTAAAACATATTTTTAAAATCTGATTTTTGACCAAAGAATCTGTTACCAAACGGACCCTAAACACGTAACGAAATTGAACACCTAATGCAACTGAGCATGTCGATTATAATAAAAAAGATATAATGTGAACCCACTTATTATAAATCCATTGTAAAAAAGACCATAATTACTACCAAACAAAAGCACATTTTTATACACATATGTTATTAAATACATGAATAAAATAAAACCCACTTTTTTTAACACCAAATGCAACAAAGCATGTAGATTATTAAACAAAAGATAAAATGTGAGCTCACTTATTCTAAATCCATTGTGGATAATATCATTACTACTACTAAACAAAAACACATTTATATATAAATATATATATATATATATATATATATATATATATATATATATTACTAGTAAGGAAAAAATTACCAGAGAAAGACCGTTGGTTGCTTAAGGAAAGCCTTCTCCGTCTATTAAAAAAATAACAAAACGATTTTCATAGCAAGTATATGGAAAATAAAGAAATAATAGTAATAATTATAATAATGAATTTTTATTTTATTTTATTTTATTGAAATAAAAATAAGTTGTGTTACCTGTTCCGCCATGGCTGAGTCTAGAGAGAGAGAGAGAGGCGGCGGAATTTAAAGACAATAAATATAAAATAAGAATGGTGATAATAAAACCCTATATATCTATACAGTATAATACTTCAAATGACCAAATTACCCTTACTTTTGTGTATTATAGTTATTGTTTTAAATGTCAAGCCTAGGTGGAAATTAGTGCATTATGCCCGATTAGACGATTAGGTGTTGATTAAGCGGTATTAGGCCGTAATTGAGTTGACGGCCATCAGTGGATAGTGACAGATACAACCAACAAAGAAAAAATATTGTATAGTAATAAAAATAGTATCTAATTAAATAATAAATTCTCGTTTGTTAAGATGGTAGAATTGAGAGATGTAAAATGCTTGGGGTAACAAATTAGAACTTTTAGTTTAACACGTTAAGTTAATGAAAAAAAATGAAAATGAGTGTGGGGGAGTAGTCTCGAACGCCTGGATTCTCAAGAACATACAAGGGTGTCAAAACTAAAATGATCTTGCTTGTATATTAATATTTACTGAATTTCTCTATATAACTAGTATTACGATTTTTTTGGCGTCTTTTGATTCGACGACACCTAACTTCAAGGGATGTTATGGTTCATACAAGGGTCGGCTCTGTTACTGGGTTAGAACATCTAAGTATATCCAGAATTCATAAATACCATAACATGAAACTTTAACAAACCATTTCCTACTTCCTAATTTTTCACAGCACAAAACTCAATGGACGATAGTTGCTTTATTGGTTAAGTAGAGAATGATTTACGCTTATTTTTAGTTGTTATTATCTGATTTTCATTCGACTAAACGAAAATCATCCAAATCTCATTTAACCAAACGAAAATCAGTGAAACCTCATTCAAACGAACGGAAATCAGCAAAACCCCATTCAACCTACATGAAATCAGTTAAAATGGAAATCAACCGTAAGAACCAACCATTTATTTACCACTCACGAGAAATCAATAAGTGTTTCAAAAAAACTGAAGTGTTATTTTTTTGTAAACTTCACATCATGATCATAAAAAGAGCAATGAACAGACCAAAAGAACGCATATTTTAATAGCGTATTAATCGTTTCCAGTATGTTCGGATTCTCTAAGTATATCCAGAATTCATAAATATCATAACGTGAAACTTTTTCAAACCATTTCATACTTCCCAAGTTTTAAATGCAACAAGCCAAAATGGAAGAACATTATTTTCTAAAATTATATAGAATAGTTTTTTAACAAAAAATGATATCACACTAATGTCCCCCGCTTTCGGCTTCTCCTGGATTTGCTTTGCCCATAACATTCCTTGGAAAAAATATATAAAAGCAACGGATTGAGTATTTCGAATAAATACTCAGTAGGGCTACTAACTTAACGAAATTATAATCAAGTAAGTCGACGCATGTCAATTTCCTGCGAAACACACGTTAAATGTATAACAATACATAAATCAACTACCATGGACGTGTGCTCGCAAATATCGTAATTCTAATGCAAGAATAAAAATGCCTTGGGCTCAAGTGATCGTGTAGGATCCATTCTCCTACACGTCATGTAGGATCCATCCAACTACGTGCGGTACCATAGATTCATCTCTTATGCGAGGAAAACACGCTACTCAACTATAGCGAAAAACCACGCTACTCAACCGTAACGAAAAATGACGCTACTCAACTGTAGCGAAAAACGACGCTACTCAACTGTAGCGGAAAAATATGCTTATGTAATGACATGATAATTCAACCTACATGGAGTATCTTAAAATTATCTCTATAGGAGGAAACAACACTATCACTGATAGAGCACAAAAATTAGACCCGAATATATCTATTCGGGTAGTAACCAAGCAATGCGTTATAAATGGGTATCCAATGCAAAAAGCAAGGCCAGGGGTATAACAGTATTTTTCCCATTTAAGGATAAAGACAATTATTCCATAAATATCTTAGCCCAGTTAGTAAGGGTCCACATGGAAAAAGCCCATGAGATGATGCATGAGATGGAGACACTTGTCAATATCCAATGACGCGTAAATGCCTATAAATAGTCCAGTACCTTCACTGGGAAAGGGAATTAGAAAAAGATAGAGAGAAGAAGATAAAAGAGAGAAACTTGTCAGAGTTTATCTCACTAGAAAGCAAACCGAGATCAATTAAAGACTGAGCACCGAAGACAAAGATAAAGACCAAGATTAAGATTAAATTGTAGACCAAGTACAAGTGTAATAAGAAATTGTAATTCGAGCAAGAATAAACACCGAGTAATAATAAAGAGCAACGAAGTGTCCAATACTTGTTATATTTTACTTATTATATTATCGTTGAAAAGCATAACGCCACCAACCAAAGTTATTGTTTTATCAATCACACTGTAGCGGAAAAAGAAAATGCTAATGTCATGACATGACCATTTCTTATTAATTTCATAATCAATCCATAACAAGGCCATTCCGGCTTTACCAACTCATTAATTAACCACATTTGCACAATTTACAAGTAGTAGCACAATACTTAGTAAAATTTGTCCGGTTTGCTAAACCGATAATTAGTCACACCTGCACATTCTTGAAAATACATAAACTATACAGAAATACCTTAAGTCCGCTAGAAGAAGTCAAAAGCGATGACATACAAAATTATAATACACTAAGGCCTTGTTTGGGGTGTATTTGTGTTAGTATTGTATTATAAATACCGCAGGTCCCATAAATAACATGTTTGTTAACAAAATTTAATGTGTATTACAAGCCACGCTGGATATCAGATAACCCCAGACCAGATGGGAGCATTTGAAGTAACAAGGAAGGGTAGTATTAAGATATTTAGTCCAACCATTTTTTTTAAATGACCAAACTAACCTTTTATAACTATTTGAAAAAAACTTCTATAAGTGTAACAAAAAATATTCTTACAAAAAAAAATACCTACCAAGAATATTACATTTATTAATGTTTTATGTTACCGTATTTTACGATATGCGGACTTTATTTTCAACCTTATTGGGTTTTACAATGTTTTTGGAACTTGAGTCAAATTGTTCAAGTTATTTTATAAATGAGGAACCGCAAAACTCATCAAATTGAGGTGATATTAATAGGTGTAATTAAATGATTACCTAAAATTATAGTTAATGAAAACAAAAATAAATAATTGTAATTTGATTAATTTGTTGGTATCATTTAAGATGGGTAAAATTGTAAATTATAGATTATAGTGCGGATGCAACACCAATGCAAACAAACACTACATTGGACTAGTTATCCATACTACTAATACCATCATCTTTTGTTATAACATCGTAATCTCAATGTTACTCATAGTCCCTGCACTATGAGTAACACAACCAAACGAGGGCTAAGTGTTCGACGCCCACCTTTTACCATAAGTTTCTTTGGACCGCGCATTTGCGTCTAACAGTTTTCTTGTCCCCACTGACGGAATTGTAATGGGTCAAGGGGGGTCAGCTGAACCTCCTTACTTCTATATAAAATTGGGGCAATTCACTATAAGTATCTCATAGTAAATTATACTCCTCCTAGATATCTTAATAATTTCACATTCCTCATAGGTACCACTTTTTAATTATTTAGTTTATTTACTAAATTGTCATGCAAACCAAAATATAATATACATATTTTATCTTTCTATAAACCCAAAAAAATAGTTTTAAATTACAACAAAATAAAAAAAAACACAAAAAAATTATAAAAATGAAAAAAATCACAAAAAATAAAAAAAAAAACAAAAAATTCTAAAAAAAATCACAAAAATCACAAAAAAACATAAAAAATTATAAAAAATCAAAAACAAATTATAAAAAATCACAAAAATCAAAAAAAGTTATAAAAATAACAAAAAATCACAAAAAATCACAAAAAATCACCAAAAAAAATATAAAAAATTATAAAAAATCACCAAAAATCACAAAAATTATTAAAAAAATACAAAAATCACAAAAAAAATTATAAAAAATTATAAAAATTATAAAAAATTACAAAAAATCACAAAAAATGAAAAAAAAATCACAAACTTTTTAAAAAATTACAAAAAAAATATATAATTTTTTTGTCAATATAACACTTTTTATACCGAAAAATAAAAAATATATATAAAAAATCATCAAAAATCTCAAAAAATTATTAAAAAAATCAAAAAAACAAAAAAAAAATTATATAAAAATCACAAAAAATCACAAAACATTATAAAAAAAATAACAAAAATCACAAAAAATTATAAAAATTATAAAAAATGAAAAAAACACAAAAAAAAAAGAATTATAAAAAAAATGAAAAAATCATAAACTTTTTAAAAAATTACAAAAAATATATAATTTTTTTTTTGTCAATATAACACTTTTTATAACGAAAAGTGATTTTTTTTATACAAAAAAATAGTTTTTCCATGATAAATGTGCCTTTTTTTAATCTGAATGAGCTGAAAGTGCATCTACTTCAGTCAAAAATACATATAATTCAGTCAAAAGCGTATATAGTTCAATAAAAGTGCATATAGTTCAGTCGAAAGTGTATATGGTTAGTCAAAAATGCATAAATTTGAGTCGAAATTGCATTCAATTCAGCTGAAAGTACATCTAGTTCCGTTGAAAGTGCATACAATTCAGTCGAAAGTAAATATAGTTCAATAAAAGTGAGTATACATATAGTTCAGCTAAAAGTGCATCTGGATCAGCTGAAAATACATCTGGTTCAGCTTAAATTGCATCTAATTTAGTGAAAAGTACATATAGTTAAGTCAAAAATGCATATAGTGTAGTCGAAAATGAATATAGTACAGTCGAAAGTGCATATAGTTCTGTTAAAAATGCATCTGATTCAACTAAAAGTGCATTTGGTACAACTGAAAGTGCATATGGTTCAGCTAAAAGTGTATCTGGTTCAGCTGAAAGTGCATATGGTTCAGACAAAAGTGCATCTAGTTCAATAAAAGTGCATATCGTTCTGTAAAACCTGCATCTAGTTCAACTAAAAGTTTATATGGTTCGGCTGAAAGTGCATATGGTTCAGCTAAAAGTGTATCTAGTTCAGCTAAAATTGCATCTGGTTCAGACAAAAGTGCATCTAGATCAATAAAAGTGCATATCGTTCTGTAAAACCTGCATCTGGTTCAACTAAAAGTACATCTGGTTCGGCTGAAAGTGCATATAGTTCAGCTAAAAGTGCATCTGGTTCAGTCGAAAGTGCATCTGGTTCAGTCGAAAGTGCATAAAGTTCAATAAAAGTGATTTTTTTCATTTTTTTTTTTTATAATTTTGTGAATTTTTTCATTTTTTTAATATTTTTTTGTGATTTTTTTTAGTTTTTTTTAGTTTTTTATAATATTTTGTGATTTTTTTCATTTTTTATAATTTTATGTGATTTTTTTTCTTTTTTATAATATTTCGTGATTTTTTTTTTGTTGTGATTTTGTGATTTTTTTATGATTTTTTGTGTTTTTTTAATAAAAATACATTTTTTTAAAAAATTTTTACCATTTTTTGTGATTTTTTTTTTCATTTTTTTCATTTTATATAATTTTATGTGTTTTTTTTCCATTTTTTATGAAATATGTGTATGGCGTTTTGGTAAATAAAGTAAATAATTAAAAAGTGGTATCTATAATATGAAATTATGGAGGTACCTAGGAGTAATATAATTTCAAAAGTGGTACCTATTAGGCATTATTTGTATAAAATTTACCAAAATGCCTATGTGCTGTTAAGTTAATTACAAAATTAGTATTTTATTTAAATAGAGAGTTTGTATTATATATATATATATAAGTAATGACTTTAACACTAACAAATCCCAAACTCAATCCATTATACGATGATCAGTCATACATGTTATTTCCAACACAAGTTAAGTTGGAGGCACAGCTAATTTTTCCCTCTTTCTTAGTCTTTCTTTTTTATCATAACTATTTAACTAGTTTGCAAAATTAATAATGTAGCGTACTTTATTGATTATATTCTTATTTGCTTAACCGTTGTTAATTACTTAAAAAAAGTTATAGTACTCTTTAATAGCTTTTTATAGAAAAATCTAGGTACTATATAAATTTGGAAAATTTTTAGTTAGTTCTTTATTAAGAAAAATTCTTAATGGAACATGTATAAATCAATTGTGTCGTTTAAATTAGTTAGTTGTTTAGCAGATTGTTTATAGAATGTTTACTTTGTTATTTACACGTATAAATTAAGTTGGGTAAACTTACTGTTTGACTTATTTTAGTTTATTTTGAATAAAATTATTATTTCACTTTGTAACTTACTTAACTAGTTAATTTCATTGGTTTGTTTTTGTTTATATGATTTAGTAGTTTATACTGAAAATGATATATTTGAAAGTTTGTTGAACGATGTTATTATGCATCGCTTTCAAGATATAAGTGACCGTATGAGTCGATTGTAAATTAAGTAACAATGTTTGATCTTTTGCAGTTTTTTTTTATTTTTTATTTTGACTCTTTTTTTTGTCAATATATTTTGATCTCACTAGTTTAAAGTTCTGCTTCCGCCACTGCTTATACCATCTCTATAAGTTATTTGAATAACATTTATGACAACAACCTACTTTAATTAAGAGTTATCTATATTATATGACTTATATAGGTCTTTAACTAAGTAGCTAGGAGCAAGTTATAATTTTATTTGTACGTTAAACGATTCAGTTGCAAATTTTTCCGAATTGAACTTAAAATTGTCAAGTCAATTTCTACTTTAATTCGCAACCAAAAGACACGAGTCAAGCACTAATATAACCCATGAGGAGCAGTTTATCATACATTTTTTTTCTAGAATTTTTCATAATTCCAAAGTAATCTACGGTAAAACCTCTATAAATCAATAGTGTCCGGACCGTAGAAATTTATTAATTTAAAAAGATATTAATTAATCGATAAATTAATAATTATTATTTTAAATAAGTTTTTATCGATTGGACGATTAATGTTCAACATGCGACAGTAACAAATTATTTTCGACAATGCAAAATTCATTTGATAGATGAAGTTTCCATTAATTTAGATGAAACCACTATTGAGTAAGTTATTCATGAATTTGGGAAAATGACTGATGGTCTCGATTATCGTAATAAAATGGATGTCAATGGCTTGTTGGATTACCCATGTGAAAATGAAACATGTTCACATGCCCAAACCTTGGAAGAAATTGTGGATACCGTCTTTAAAACAATAAAGATAATAAAATTGAAGATGATATAGTCCTGTAGAAGTAGTCACGCGAAAGTAACATTTATCGCGTGTAGAACACTTCGTACTTTTTTGGTGCAATTTGAAAAGACAACACTAGAGCTTTTGAATGCACTTACAAAAATTATGGATGATATTCAATTAAATTTAAATTTTTAAAAGAACCGAACGGCTATAGATTCATATTTCACTAAGTCGTTCTAGTAATGTTTGTTATTTTCAAGAATTATCAATTTATGATTTTATCGGGACCAATATTTATATAAGGATTTTTTGAAAATTTATTATCTTATTAATTTATCGAAATTGGTGATTTTTTACACTGGACCAAGTCAGGACCGGAGAAAAATATTATTTTAAAGAGTTTATTAATTTAGCGAGTATTAATTTAGAAATGTTCTACTGTAATTCTAATTTCAAAGCTGGTTGGGTATCCAAGTTCGTGACAATTTCGAAGCTCGGCACTGATCTTAGAAAAATTCACCAAAAATCCAAAAACTACTATTTTCCTGTTTTGGTTGAACAAAAACTTTCATAATTGAGTTAACTTTATTGTATGAAAAGATTTATCACAATCAATATTCTTAGATGGTAGTTTGGAAGCGTTGTTAACGCGACTGCTTATATCAGATTGATTTCGCATGCATGTTTAGAAAATTGATACGTCTCGTTTGGAAGCTTCAAATATTATAAATAAAATTCCTATGTAGATATAAGTGAATGTAGATTAACCATTAAATTATTATCAAAGTTTCTAACAAAGGAATAATCACGAAATAGTTTGAATCCATCAAGAGTTTGACACAAAATTGCAGTTTTGGGTTATACATAATTTAGGCAGTAAAACATTTTCTACTAATACTCACAATGCAAATAAAGAATTTTAAAAAACTATATATTAAGATTAGATCCACCATCAAAATACTTCTTCCCTTCTCTTATTTTCTTTTTTTATTTTTCCTCATTCTAATTTAAACCGACCTCTTACTCAATATCACCGAATATATGCATATGTGCATGTACTGAAAATAAAAACAATAGTTAGGATGTTACATTAGCCAAACTACATTCAACCTAACGGAAATCGGTCAAACCCCATTCAACAAAAGAAGTTGCTGTTGTACTAATGGAAGGTGATTTACTGATACACGAAGTAAGTTTTGTAAAAGCAATAGAAAAAATTGCTCTGATACCCATGAGTGAGGCCTATTTGAGTCGTATAAGTGCAATAATTCGTAAAATGGACTCACTATGTCCTTGTACGGATTTATTTTGTTTCCCATTGGTAGAGCTTTAGAGCGAACGATAATGGCGACCCCACTATTATCTACATTATTTAACTCGTTATTTCCGTGTTCACTTTTTCAGTTTGTTTGTATCTAAGGACAATGACAATATTAAAATTGTCACGACATCATTTGACCGAATAGTTATTGGTGGGTGATTTAAATGTTTACAGAAGCTATAAGTAAAAGTCAAAAACTCAGTGGTAAAACTAATTACTAAACTCAAGAAAGATGTAAGCTCTAATTCATCCAAACGGAAATCAGTCAAACCTCACTCAACCAAACGAAAATAAAAAGTAACTGAGACATTAACTATGTCATAAATCACCATAATGGCAGTTGTTACACGTCGCAAAATCTCGAGGATTAACTTTGTAATAAATACAAAGTCAAGAACAAGGACTGGTACCAGAGCCTGTGCGAGAACGATTAAGGATAAGGACGTGTCATTTGCGCAAGCACAACCAACTTTCGAACCCCGATCCCAAGAACTGAGTCCCGAGACCTGCACACGGTCCGGCAACCAGCTTTCGAGTTTCGAGACCCACTTGTATGTTTGATCAACTAAAAACATAAGAGTGTTAGTTGTGTTCATTGGGACCATTTATCTTTGGATAAATACCGTTTTTCAACTTCTCACTTGAAAGTTACCCTTTCGACATAGTCTTTTTCAAAACCAATTTACATTCATACCGCTAGTCCGTTTTGCGTGTGTAAAATATATTTTAAAACATTGTCGTACGACCTTAATAAAACTCACGAGCACGAAAAACATGTTAGTTCTAATAATTTCCACGACTGTGTATGCTATTCACGATTGTGTATGCACTTCAGCGGACCTTCGACGACCTTATCGATGATTTGTCAGACCACCGCTACCATCATCGACCCATGAGCAAACGGTGGGTAAGGATAGCGGGGCAAGCTACAACGTGATTTTGAATTAGGTAGTGATATATAGTTGAACTATATTTCGGTGCGTTTGAGATGGCGAGAGAGAAAGTTGAACTTTCTGCGAATAAAAAGTTTGATCGTTACTTTTTGGAAATATAGTTTGAAAAATGATAATTTATTGGGATTTGCCTTTTTTTTCGTTGTAATTTTAGTTTTTCTTAATCAGTATAATCTATCATGAATTTTAAAATTCTTTTTATTATTTTACTATGTTTTTTTTGTTTACAAGGATAGAAAGTAACTATATTTTGATTTTTTATGATATTTTTCGAAAATGATAGTCTTAGTAAATATAATTTTTTTAGTAATATATAATCTCTGGGTACCTAAATAAGTGTCATGTTCCGAACACCGTAAAAATTAACGATTTGAAACATGTTCACATAAAATTTAACAAAAAAAACCATTTAAAAGATCAAAATTTTCAAACGAAATGTATGAATTAAGGTTATATACTTGTATGTATGAATTTGATATGTTTTGACTATAAAAAGGGTAAAAATTAAAAATTAAAAACAAAGAAAATTTACTTTAAAAAAAAGAAAAGTAAATGGACACTTATTTACACTTAAAAAAGAAAAGAAATAAGCGGTAGCTATTAGCATACTGTAAATCTATTATTTCTCTCTCCTAAAACCCTTTAAAGGTAAGGGTTTTAATTTCCTCTCTCTTATAATATCTCAACTTCTTTTATATTACGGTTTTACTCTGTTATTTAGCCAGTTTTATCTTATTTTAAGGGTTAAAAATTTGAATTTTTAAAATATTCGTTATAGTTTTAGCCTGTGTCTCTTATAATAGTAAAACTTTTTCAAATAGATTATCAGCTTACATATAGTATTTCTTGCTAGGATTTTAACTCAAAAAAAATAAAATAGCTGAAAATATATCCTATTTAATGTCAGTCTTGATAAAATGGATGTTTTTAATAGCTTCAGTGTATTATTTAATGTTTTGGTTATCTTACGTTGCCACCTTTTTTTTCATGGTATATATGAAATGTTATTTGTTTTTGTTCTGTAATTATTTGGGTTTTTCTACTGAGTCTTTTTTAATTTCATTTAAGGATTTGTGTTTTATTGGTTTGATTCTATACAATAACAAGGAAAATCCACTGCTCTGGTCTGAATATCAATATAAAATAGAAGAAAATAGAGAATATACGAATAACCCTTCACGAGTTTGCAATATTTGTTTCGGAATTGGGTTGAGGACGACGAGGCGGGACTGTGTATTCAGCGATACAACTTTTGCGAAAAATAGGGTTTTACTCTATTATGTTCTTTTTTTATGTTCAAGAATTTATCAGCATGAAAAATGACTTTTCCACTGTTATTGAAATTTAAAGTTCATCAGTTGCTTTGATTGATTTGTTTATCTTACGATGCAACCTCTTTGTTCATTGTTTTCTTATATTCTTGTTTGTTTTATTGAGTTATTATTTGGGCTGTGTTTAGTTGTCATGTATGCCTTGTTATATTATCTTAAAGATTGTGTTGTAGTGGTTTTGTTATATGTGAAGAAAGCGAAATGCACTTGCCTATTCTAATTTTCAACATAAAAGATTAAGAAAAGAAAACAAGATTCCTGTAAGAGCTTGTATTTTTTTTCCTGCATAAATTGGACCAAGGAGAACTAGGTGTATAGTGTAGGCAGTGTTAATCTTGCAATTTTTGCAAATTTGTATTTGTCGAACCTATGCAAAGAGAAACAGGGAATCGATTGCTTGAATCTGATTGTATAATTTAAGAAACAAGGGTTTAAAATTTTCCTTCCCTAGTTTCCGCTGTTTTGGAAGTTGGGAGGTAACTGCGTTTGTTGTTTTGCACGTGCTTTTTCGGTGTAACATTGTTTTGTAAGTCGAAAACCGTGACCTTCCTTTTAGGCCAAATTTAGGAGATTCTGGTCAATATTCGTCCCTTTTTTAAAAAAAATGTTGTTTCTCTTTTCTTGATGCATGTGTCACTTTTTCTATGAGTAGTTCTGGCAAAAGAAACTTGTATATTTCTTAATATCCCTCTTCTTTTGACAATTGCTAAGCCTAAATCATACTGGTTATTATATTACATGGAGACATAAAGAACACAAAGGGGTCTAATGCTTTAGTTATCAGGCAAAAAGTAGTATTTCTTGACAGAAAACGGCCAATGGGGAATTCTTGGTTATTTATACATATCTATGCAAGTCTACGCAGGGTCCTCAAGAGCTCAATTTTTGGGTTTTTGATGATATTTTTTTTTACGTCTCGTCCTTTCTGGCACTTAAGTTACCCGACTGCTTTGCGCTTCTCTGTTATGACCCTATCTTATTTTTAAGTTGTCTGGTATAACCTGTTTTATCACTTATTTTTTCTTTATATATATTTGTGGTGCAGAGATTATGTCTGAGCTTGAACAGAGTTTTGATGGATATGATGTGGGTGAAAATCCTGAAAATTTGGAGCCCGAAGAGGATACTGTACAATATAACATTAGTGGAATTCCTGAAAACTCAGAGTCCGAAGAGGATACCATACAGCATGATATAAGTGGGATTCATGAAAACTCAAAGCCCGAAGAGGATACTGTACAACACGATATTAGTGGAATTGATGAAAACTCAGAACCCGAGGAGAATATTGTACAACATGATATGAATGGACTTCCTGAAAACTCAGAGCCTGAGGAGGATACTGTACAACATGTTATAAGTGGAACTTCTGAAAATTCACAGCCTGGTATGGATAAAGTACAAGCTGAAAATGATTCACAACCTAAAGAAAAGGAAGAACATAAAGGTACTGTACTTGGAGGTGGTGAAAATAGGTGGCCTGGGTGGCCTGGAGAGAGTGTATTTAGGTTACTGGTCCCAACTCAGAAGGTTGGTGGAATTATTGGACATAAAGGAGAACTCATAAAGAAAATGTGTGAAGAGACGAGGGCTCGCATTAGGATTCTTGATGGTCCAAGGGGTTATGCTGAAAGAGCTGTAAGTGCCCCCCCCCCCCCCCCCCCCCCCCCCCCCGTTTTCTTCTTATATACTTTTGGAATTTACTGACCTTTTAGTGGCTAAGGCTGATTCCGACTTTTTCCTACTGTTATATGGACACTCTGTTTTACTAAGTGGTTAACTCCATCTTGGTCACCCTTAAAGTCATGAAATTGTTTGGCTGTCTTTGATGGTTTTCATTGTTGATTAGTAGAATCGTGCAAATCTTCTTTTGAATCTGTTGTCATTTGAGATGATTAGCTATTATTTATGAAACAGTGCATAGTGGTGGCAGAATATAGTCATGTCAACAATTTGTATGGAAAAAATAAGTTTATTTAAGAGCATATGGTTGTTGCATTTGGTTATTCTATGAAAGATGTTGCAGGAAATGGTAGCGAATTAAATAAAAACTGTTCGTAGAGCTCTTAGAGCACTTGCCTTGAAACCCCAAATTCAGAAAACGTATTGCAAGTGTTTCATTGGTTCCTATTTCATTTGGTTCTATTCTTCTCCAAAATAACATGCAAAGATGATTCCGAAAGTTTTTTTCCTTTTCATCCTCAAGCTAGTGAAAACAATAATGAGGCCAGAGACTTAAAAAAAATGAGAACACAACCAGATCTACCATAATGCTCCTTGGACCTTTACTGATATATCTATTTCGACTGGATGTGTCAACAGAATCAGGCATGTAATTGGTTGATTTGAGTGCAATATTAGACAAGGGAAAAAGGTTAAGATCTAATCTGAAAATAAGTGGAATACAAGAATAAATACAATTTTTTATTTCAGTAAACAATAAGGCGAATTTTCCAATTTAATACTCGCATAATATTTATTTGACTATGCTGAACCAAAAAGATAAACTTATTTGGGGTTTACAAAGAAAACCGAACAACATTAAAGTTAAAGAATGTAAGTTATTACAGCGTCAAGGATGAATCTTTGCAAGTTGACGCAATATTTTTCTAGTTTTCCATATCTATCATCTGTTGCATTCAAACATGAAGGATGAATGACCCGCATTGGAGAGATCATTCATGAGTATACAAAGTACTGGAAAGGCGATTTGATAAATAGGTTTACCTACCTTATTCCTTGTGAACCAGGAAACATCAAGCTTTGTCTTGTGAAAAAAAAATGGAGATCTTGTCACTTGTTTTCCAAGTCCAGTTAAAGCTCAAAATGGGTGTTAAACCAATCAGTAACTAAATGAAAACTCTCAATCCCGATGACCTAATCTTGTAAACAAATTCAGCTGTCTGGTTGATTTCATTTATTTGGATAATTAAGGGAATTAGATGTGTAGTAACTTAAATAGTGAGAATACAAAGTTTTTTTCCCCTTCTGGTCAGTAGCTAAAATTTACGCTCGGCCACTTTTTGATGCAGAACTTCAAATGAGATAGTTCCTAGTGTGGTTTTAAGAATTTCTGAAATTATAGAGGGAACAGGTACACATAATTGTAATAGTGAAGGTCCTCTGGACTTTTTTGGATTTAGTTTAGATAATCAAGATTAGAATAAATTTAAAAAAATGAGATTCTAATGAACCATGTTTAAGGTCTAGTTTGGTCAACTGCAGGTAAATGTAGGGTTGCATGTATGTAGCATCTGTTGGTTCTAGTATCTCCTTAAGAATCTCGGGACGATGGATCTTTGTTAAGAACAATTGTCTGTCCTGTGATTTTGGTCTATCTTTCTAGAAATTAGATGTCATCTTGTTTAATGTTTGATAGAGTACATATGTGATCCTGTTTGTTTTATGAAATGTTACTTGCTAATTTTGGTTCTCCTGCTTTTTCTTTTGGAAAGGTCCTGGTGTCTGCAAAGGAGGAGCCTGATGTTTCTGTACCACCTGCTATAGATGGCTTACTCAGGGTTCTTAAAAGGGTTGTGGATGGATTAGAGAATGACCCTTCTGACACTCCACCAGTTGTGTGTAATAAAGTTTCAACTAGGTTCCTGGCCCCTGCTACTCAAGCGGGAAGTTTAATTGGAAAGCAAGGGACAACAGTCAAATCTATTCAAGAAGAGTCTGGTTGTACTGTTAGAGTCCTCGGCGCAGGTATATGCAGTTCCCTCTGTGTTCTTCAACTTCCTTCCTCCTCCAAAGTCTCAAGAAATTAAGATACAAAAGTTGTCTTTAAAGTATAAATTTCTGAAGGTTTTTCTATTTTAAACTGGTTTATCTTTTCCATTTATACTTTAGGTGCTGGTTTATTCAGTGATTAATTCATGATACATTTCATAATGAGGGTTGTGACAAAGTAGAAAAGAGCTTTAAGTATTAAGAAACTGATGGAATGACACATCTAAATACTGTTTTCTTTTTGCCTGATATCCTTTAATTATGTCTTAGTAAACTCATTTCGGAATACAACTAAACAAATAAAGAAAGTCTGGAATTCATACCTATATATTTTATACAAATTACAAAAACCTAGTATGACACAACACATCATCTCGGCTGTTGATTACATATTGATCAGGGCCCGAGATCAAGCACTAAATACTCTACTCATCTCGGGCGTTGATCTTTATGTGGCCAGTGGTCAAGATTTGTTATGCCATTTTAAGTGTTATTAATTTGTTTTGGTTAATCCTTCCCCTTATTTCTGTATATGTGTGTGTGTGTGTGTGTGTGTGTGTGGCAAAGTTTCTTTCCACGGTTTTTCATCCATGGAGTTGCCATTTATACTCCACGATTTTATTCTACTTAGTGTTCGGAGAATCAGGCTTGCTTTTTGTGCTGTTTTTTTATCCTGTTGGTGGTGTCTATTTTATAATGATATATGTACTCATATAATGCTATCTATGAACCTTTTCAATTCAATTTTATAATTAGCTGATGACTGACTAAGTGACGATATTTTTATTGCAGCTCAATGATTATACTTGTTAGACACCCTTGAGTCTTAACTCATTGCACATCTGTTCAGCACATATAAGCCAACTTGTTTTCCAAATTAGTTAATACTGATATTAGCTTCCTACAAAAAGTTCAAATTGGACACGTTTCCATGTTCTGTGGATTTGTATGCGATCGTAATGTAAGTTAAACAATTCTATAACATGACTATTAAAAAGGCCAGATACAAAAAATTTGGTGATTTTCCATAAGTATTTAATATGTATCCCATGTGGTTGGTTCCTTGGTTTATTTTTTTAGTGATTGAAGATTAATTGTCATCACTATTCATGTTCTTTAATAATTTTACTGACCCTTCTCAATCTTTGATGAACTGCTGCAGAAGAACTGCCTGTCTTTGCTCTTCAAGATGATAGAATTATTGAGGTAGTAGGGGAACCTTTGGGAGTTCAGAAAGCAGTTGAGCTAATTGCTTCGCACCTGAGGAAATTTTTAGTTGATCGAAGTATAATTCCTGTGTTTGAGATGCAAGTGAGTTTTATTTTCACTTACTGAATTTTTTAGTTGCATTGCCACCTGGAAACTAGCACACACTTGAGAGAAGTTTAACATTTTTCTTTGTTGTAAATTTTTCATCAGATGCAAATGCCAAATCATCAGATGGTACCTTCTCAACAAACATGGGGTCCACCACCTCAAGAATTTCCACAGAACACTGGTTATGAACCTAATCCTCATTTTATGTTGACTCCTAGACAACATGACAACTATTATTCTCCTGCTGAGATGCCACCTCCGACCAGAAAACAGCAACATCATGGTATATCTGCCTATGGAAGAGAAGTTTCAGCTACCATGCATGCACCATCAAATGCTCAGCCCGCGCGATCGATTATCACACAGGTTTGTTTCCTATGCCATAAATTGGTTGTCATAATAGATCTGAATTTGTCAAATATTGGCAGTATGGTCCTTGAATCTAAGGTTACCTGATATCCTAATTCACCTCTTATTGGGTTGTCAGTACTTTCTGCCATAACCCTCTATCCACCCTCCCTGTCCTCTTGCATGACGACTCACAGACATATATGCCACATACAAAGAAAGAAGAATCGGTATAGTTGTGCTCTCTTTGAGTAGTATAGTACTAGTGTTTTTGGTACATTTATTCTCTTGATGCCCTGCTCATTGGACATTTTTGTAAACTTGGTTGTCTTCTAACATCAGAAATTGGTCACATCAACCAAAAATATATACCTTTCACCCAAGACAAATGTACACTACGTGGAAGGATAACTTTTATGTTGATATTCTTTTGTAAATAATGATATTAACAGGAGGACATGATACTTGGATACGGTTCAAATCTCACAGTCACTCATTTAATAAATGTTATCTGCTATTGTTTGGCTAAAGAATAAATCAATAAACCACAAGTGAGGGTGTTTCGAAGATGATAAAAATTGTAATATGCCTCAGGTTAAGCTTTAACTTAACATGGCATCTCATAACTTAACAAGGTGAAACAGAAATTATATTATAATCTCATTGTTTCACATCTTATTAGCAGGTCAAGCAGCAAATGCAAATTCCGTTATCTTATGCCGATGCCGTGATTGGTTCAGCTGGGTCAAAAATTAGCTATATCAGGCGTAGTAGTGGGGCAACTGTTGCCATTCAGGAGACAAGGGGTGTCCCTGGTGAAATGACTGTTGAAATCAGTGGAACTGCTTCCCAAGTCCAAATTGCTCAACAGCTTATTCAGGCAATGTTTCTTATTTGCATTCTTGTAGACGCATTTTCCTTTTCTTCTTCCCTTTGCCTCAACTCTTTGAGCATAAATGCAATGTTATTGGAGCAATGTTACCTCATTCTCACACGTGCTTACCAGGTGAAGTATTACGCTTGTACTAGAATGTCATATTTTGACCACCTGGGACTCCACTATATTGCCAACTCCACTATGTTGCTAAGTATTTTGAATGCAGAAACGGCATGATTTGGTTAAAATTTACTGAAATTGAAAAACAGATTTATATAATTCATAGATTTTTATGAAAATGTAAATTACTTAAGCCTCCTTTGAACGGATTTCTCATGAACATCCGCAACCCAAAAGTATCATTTTTACCACATACTATAATGAACTGTATCCCAGCCGCCTAGGTAATATTGGTGTAACTTCGTTACCCTTTTGGTAGAAGCTTGTATTTGCCTTTTACGTCTGACTAAGATGATGAATATCTGTAAAAAAAACTTACTGGTTTTGGTACAGGTCTTGTTTCGAAGGTAAGATGTGCTTTGCCAGCTAGGCTGACCTTTATAGGCATGGAATAAAAGTTCACTACTATGTCTCAGAATTAACCTCTCATAAATCTTATATTATCTCTTCATACATTACAAACACATAAAAAGATTACATGCTCTATTACTCTGTACAAAAAAAAATATAGGATCAATGCATGTTTCTGTTCCGATGTAGAATATGTTTTTCTCTTTGGTGCACTTTGCCTTTTGCAAGCGAAAATGCAACAACTTAAATGGATTGGTCCATGTTTGTTGTTTTTGTTCCTGAAAAAGTTTCCTTCTGATCTTATTTTTGCCCCATATGTAAATGTAACCACTATGCTAAAGTGACTTTTTTTTTGAAAGAATGCTAAAGTAATTTTGATATGAAAAATAATACCTTTTTTAAATAAACAGACAACTTGTTCATTTATGAATATGATGTGTGCGAACATTAAGGTTTGTAGATCAGTTGATACGGAATGGGGTTAGTGGGTCATGTGACTCATGTCTATGTAGGTCTAGTATTATGACATCTACTAAAACCTAAATTACTCCCCCCCCTCTCCTCCCCTCCCTGTTTGGACCTAGTTGCAAGCATTGGAAAATTTAATTTCTGATGAGTCACATAAGCAATCAACATAATCCTGATTACATTTTTCTTGTTAATGCAGAACTCAATGGCTGAGGCAGCAGCTGCTGGCTCTACCCGGGACGATGTATGTGCCCCACCCACTGACCAAGGCTATAATCCCTATGCTGCTCCATCTTCTAGTGCTGCTCAACCATTAACCTATGGCTCGGCTTATCAGGCTAACTATGGTTACTGAAACTGGTGGACCAGTAGTCTCATTCCCATCCACCAATAGTGTCACTTTGCTACCATTTTGTAATTGCTAATTTAGATTATTCTGCAAAGTTTATTAGCTCTGCATCTTGCGTTAGTTTGATTGTGAGGTTTGACTTTTAACCTTTTGATGGCATTGAGACACAGAATCGTTCTTATCTTTTGGAATGTGACAACTTGTCTTTAAGGAATATTAGTTTAACCTTGTTCACTGTGTTCGGTTTTGCTTTTAGGCAAATTGCACATTAGTTTGCATGTTGCATGTGAGACGATAGATGACTTGAGGTAAATGTATTGTTATATCTTCGCCTCACAATGTAGTGGGCAAGCGAGTGAGCAAGTTAATCTTAATAGTTTAGTTCATTGTGTATACTCTCATTAAAGATAATGTGCCATTTCGTGGGTGGACTAATAGCCAGTCGCAGACTCCCAGTGTAAAGTGAAAATGGGATTTGGATGTTGTGTGAAAAAAATACTGTATTTGTTAACTTTTTGTTTACCAATTTTGATGCAGTTTTATACCCCGCTTGTATTTAACGGGATCTCCAGCCTGAAACTCATAATCTCGACCCAAAAAGAATCGGATATTTTATTTTATTTTTCTCCCGATCCTGACCCAAATTTGTGTCCCGACATTTGGGATACCCGATAGGTTAAGATGGAACACTAAATCGCTTAAACATCAAAAGCCTACTAATTGAAAATACTACCTTGAAAAGTGCATAATTTTGCTTTAGTAGAAGTTAAAAAAGTACGGATAAAATCTCATGCTTTCATAGTATTTGCGTCCATAGTAGCAGCAATTGATCATCTCAACCGTTGACTAAAAATCAATGTGTAAGATTAAAATGAGTTATTAATGACGTCATCTTTTAACTTGCAATGTTGCACATGCTTTCTGAAATCTCTCTCTATTTCTCACTTGTCGGATCATCCGTATCAGTTCCATTAAACATTTTCTCAAACCTACAGTTTTTTACGGCTTTTAATAAACAAATTAACTTTATTCAAATTTGAGCTTCCTTATAAAAACTCCCTATCATAACTACCATTATTATTATTATTTTTTATATTAACCTTTTCTCCCTCCATAATAAATTTTCAATTTCCATCTCCAAACTAAAATCACTCCCATTATGCAAGTAAATAATTGTTGAATTCAAAATATGTATCGCCAAGTGTCCAACTACGAATTTTACATATATTAAAAAACAAGCTACTAACCAAAATAATACATATTGATATGAGTTGTTGTATGTATAAATTCGTCTCATATCCCTGAGAAGTTTGGGAATCGCATGCCACCTTTTTTTCTCGTCTTTGCTTGCTCTTTTGCAAAGTTCATTTCAAACTACTTTATAAAATCTGGCAACATTAGTCGAACGGGAAATCACCAACCCAAGTCTTTGTAGGTAATTTTGATCCGTAATAACAAGTTAACAACATGCCTTTGTAAAAGTCAGCAATTGAACAATGATCTGTAAAAACATGAACTGATTTGAGTATTTTATGTAAAAGTTTGTACCAAAAATGTGTAGAAACCCAACTTCCAATCTTCATAATAATCAAAAACTAAAGTAAGAACAAGAATTTGGAACAACGACGTCAAAGGCGCAATCTTGTGAAATTTTAAGATTTGTTGAGAGACATAAAAAGTTGGTAATAATTTCTGTCTATTTTCAATTTCATGTAATTAGAAATAGTCACACATTAAATTGGCAAAAAATAATCTATCACCTGGTCTACATACACAATCAAATTAACATTTATGCACGAGATTGATATAAACAACTAAAACGTATCTCCATTTGTATCCAATAAGAATTTATAGCAGTTCGTCTAAGATAAATTACCTTAGCAGAAACAAAGAAAATGTAAAAGGTATTGTATGAAGCACAAATTTCAGATCTAAAACCTCTAAAATTTGTCACTATTGAGTACATACCGCTAAACAAAATTATAAAACTGCACTCACATTCTCTTACCTATCGTATGGTGAGTGCAATTCTATTAATATACGTCAAAAGTGGATCTCAAATATGAGATATATTGATTGCAATTTCGTCGATTTATTCTGTCAGTCCCTTAATTGGACGAAATTTCGTATTTTGATAACTCAATTGTTAAAATTGGTAATTCAGTATCTAAATCGTTAACCACTTGTAATACAATACACTAAACGTAATTTTCTCCATGTTAAGTGATACTAATACTTAATTTAATAATAGACTAAATTGAATCTTGGCCACACGTTTTTTTATGGATGGACATGATTGTGCAATTGCCGGTATACTATCCCCCTCCCCCGATAAAAAGATGTTACTAAAATAATGAAAAAGATTACGAAATAAAATTTAAAATTCATATCCCGATTTTTAAAATTCATACCCTAATTTTTAAGTTCATACCATAATTTTTAAAATTTATATCTCAATTTTAAAGTCATATCCTAATTTTTAAAGTCACACCCAAATTTTTAAAGTCATACTCTAATTTTTAAAATCATATATCGTTTTTTTCGAGTTCATATCATTTTTTTCCGATTTAATAACTTTTTTTTTCGTTTTCGAACCAATTTTTTATTTTTTTTATACCATTTTTTTTTTGCGATTTCATACCCTCCTTTTTTGCGATTTCATACTCTCTCTTTTTTCGAATTCATACCCTTTTTTTGATTTCATATACTCTTTTTTTTATTAAAGGTATGTTTTTGATAATATAACTTTGAAGGGTATGTTTTTGTTAATATAATAGGGATAATGTATGTTTTTGTTAATTTCCCTTATAGAAAAAGAAGACTAGTTTACAACTATTGTAACGTGATGATAAAAAGTTTTACAGACAAAATTGATACCGGTTTAATGAATACCGTGATAAATGCTAGTGCGCTACAGAACTCAAAGTAAATTACCAAATGATTGCACTAAAAAAGTGTTAATAAATGACAAATATGGGGTGATTTGATATGATGTATCATGTATGCAATTTAGAAAGAATGGTAGTTGTATGATGCAATAATTTTATTTTATTTTTAAAATGTTGTAAGTGGACTATTAACTAAATGTCATGGAGAGAGAAGTAGAGAGAGAAATAGTCAAACAGATCTCATTAATGTATTAATCGGTTACATACAATGAAAAACTCAAGCTCTTTATATAAGCAGAGGTTGAATAACTAAATAAGTCTGCTACAAATTATAACTACGAATCAATAGATACAAACACTATCGGAATCCTAAGTGTAGTAGTAGTTCTAACACATCCACAATATACTACAACACTCTCCATTAGATGTACGTCTCTTTCTTGAGTCATTCGTATTCATGTAGCGCGCATGGTAGATAAGTCAAGTAGATATCCATTTGAAAATGCCAACACATAAGAACCATAAGTTCGAAAACCCAATGTGGAACAAAACCAACTATTAAGAGAAAAATGGTGTTGTCGAATGATAACTATGGGTGTGTGTAACTGATTATGAAACCGGTGACTCGTCAAAAACTTGCCAAAAAAATTTTTATGGGAAAAACTTTGATCGAATGACAAAAGAGTACACGATAGTCATTACAATAACGGGGTGAACTAAGCATATGAGAAGTAACTCGTCAAAACATTGTCAGAGTAAACCAAATGAGAAAAACCTCTGATCGAAGGAAAAAGAGTGCACGATGGTTAAAAGTATACGACTGGATACTCTTCCCGATTTCGGCAATCCTCACTGAGGTATCGGGAATGTGTCTCGTTAAAAACATTGCTAAAGAAAACCCAGTAGAAAAAATATTTATTTAAGGACAAAAAGAGTAGTAATTAGTACAATAAACATTTTTCTGGATGTTTTGCTTTAACTTAACGCAAGTATTTCACATTCAAATAAATGGTAGTTGCATGATGTGACAAAAAATAAAAAATAAAAATTATTTTTTAATTTTATTGTTTCGAGTTGGGTTTGGGTACTCAAATATTGAAAGTTATACCCGATCCCAAACTCGATAGTAGTCGAGTCAAGATAGTACCTGATGTTTCAGGTTGGGACTGTTCCAGGACAGGATTGTTTGGGGAGGTTCGGGACTGGTTTGGATATTCATTGGATTTCGAGTTATTTTCCAAGCCTATAAATTATGCTTAATCTTCTTCACGTAACAAGTTGGTTTATAAATGTTACTCTTTTACATGGTATTAAACACTTGTTAGTTACAAGTTACTCTTAAGATCCAGTTCACGTATAAAAATTACTAACTTTTATATACCGGCTAAGGGGATACAAATTATGTGAGTAATCTAATGAGAATAAAGTTTCGTAAGTGTTACTTTTTGTGCATCTAATGAACATTACTAAAAACTCATAAAAAACCAAAAAGAAAGATTTTTTTTTATCCTGATAATAGTAATAATTATTGATAAATAAATAAGAAAACGCTAAAAAAACAAGTTACTTTTTTTCCATATTTTTATATGTGGTTATCATATAAGGTCAACAGAGAAGGAAAGTACTCGTTTTATATTTGTGCTTAGATTTGTTTTTAGTCTTAAAATCAGAAATATTCTTTTCCGTGCCTCTTTCGCAACAAAAGACAAACGCACCAGCACCAAGGGGAAGGAAATCAAGGAGCTTTGGCTAAAGAGGTGGATACTCACTAGAAAAAAAATTACCAAGACAGAATACAAAGCTGATGTCTATAAAATCACAATGCACATAGATCATCTATACGCAAAAGTAACCAATCAAGCACTCAAATCCTGAAAAAGCCTCTCCGTCCGCTCAGGGAATAACACACTGAGAACACTTTTTCCTGTGTTTTGTATTTTCTACCAGTCTTTTCCACTATCATATCTGCTTTATGAGCCAAATGAATAGCACCTCCTGTAATATTCGATATCCCCAGCATAAAATATCTCAACAGCCCTTGAAAGAAGTCTTGTAGCAACTTTACGTCTTCTAACTTACCAATGCGAGTTTCAAGATGGTTACTACCGCTGAAATAATGGACAAAAGATTAAGCGCTTTTAGAAAAATACAACAATAATTAACAACTGATTTAGTCCGTGTCACTGGTTTCCAGGTTAAATTTCTCGTATTTTGACAAAATTCTCAACTTTTGTTCCAAGGATCAAACAGATACTACTTTCATGATAATTCCAAAATGAGATCGACCAGCTGATAGTTAGCAAGGAACACAGATGTATGTGTATAGCAGAATTCCTCAGCCTATATATATATATATATATGCCTTTATCAGTTAAGTCTTACCTAGTTCCATCTTTGGCCGAAAGTTAGCAAGTAACATAGGAAAAAAAACCCTACTCCCAGGTGAATTTTATCATGCACTATATTTTTTCTCCATAATTTTTTCTCTAATAGTTATTTTTGTATAACATTATTCAAACAATGAGGATATTTTAAAAATTAAAATTAAAATTAAACACTGAGGAAGTTGATATCATCTAATCAAGAAAGTTAAACAACAATTTTGGAACCAAAACCTAGACATCCTCATGTCGATTAGCAAGAACTGGGTTGACTGATTGTACCATGGTTCTCAACTTTCCTTTCTTATCAGTCTTATCAAAAACCCCTTCTATCAGCAAAACCAACTTGAAAGCACATACAAACACAGCATGGTCACTGTTACACATTTTTTTGATTACTTTATAAGACCTATAGGTCACCATTGATCAATGAAATTGGAAATCCATGTCAAAACAATATTCTAATCCCTCTCGTGCCTAACCTCCTTAACATGAGGGTTTCGCAGTAACACTCTGGTTCCAAGTATCAATATAGTGGGAAATTGGAAAAAAAAATCTCTATATTACATGTCACGATTAGGTGTCTTACTCCCCCCATATACATGTTCCAGAGAGGCACTAATGTCTGGTGTTACTGCTTGTCACGCATATGTTCCCGTGACTATGATTTTTTTTCGTAATAAGTTTTCTTTAGATTACATGTGCATCTAATAAATCCTCGTTTCAAACATGGCACACGAATGTAGGCAAGTGGATGAGCAATATAAGAAGGAAAAGAAGCCATGGAAAAAAACTCCAAACTATTTTTAGTAAGAATAAAGAAGCAAATTACCCTCTGGCGTTTGGAACTTGGCGGGGATGGTGGGTTTCCATGTCTGCGTGACCTAGTCCCTCTGGCTATGTTTTCATGACCCTACATAAAAGGCAAATGTCATAAGAATTCTATATCGTGCTTCTCAAGTTATCCTACAAACTGAAAAAGCAATAGTACCTATCAATCTTTAAAATAGTGAAAAACGCATTACTTGTGTGGAAGATGTTTGCATATCTCTATTCTCCACCACATCTTCTCTTCCTGCTGCTGAACCACCTTCTGAGTTTTCAGATAATATAGGCATGACTTGCTGCAATAAATGAGAGAACAAATCACCACCTTCAATAATCTCTGCAGACTCCTGAGGAGTTGCACCTTGATTTGTTCTTGAGTCATTTGTAGCAGAAGTAACATCACTTGTATGGGTATGCTCGTCAGGAAATACCGACCTTAGCAACTGATCCAAGCCACTGCTAATACCTTGAGAAGAACCTTGAACATTTTGTGCTCCCTCTCCAGCAGATACATTAGCTAAAACAAAGAGATCTATAACTTACCACTCAGACTTTAAAATAATTCTTAACATCAACTCTGTTAACTTCTGAGAAAAGACGGAGAAGGATTCTAGGATTACCATCTTCTTGAACAGGCCCAGGGCCGTCTTGTGAGACTGTAGAAGTAGAATTACGTGCACCTCTAGCTCTAGACACACGTCGGATTCTAGCTGTAACCGGATACAGTAAGCCCATTGAAACACGAGCCGTATTAGAAGAAGCGCGCCTACCAGAAGCAGGTAATACTGCTGCGTCAGAGGTGGATAAGGGAATTTCAGGAGATGATAGGTTGCGTTGTCCGTGAGGCCGGGTAGCTGTAGGAGTTGAAGAAGTCGTCAATGGACCTAGAAACCATATTCAAATTGAAACCCGTTCAGACATTAGTTTGAAACCATGTCTGGTATTAATAAATACAACAATGAGTTATTGAGAAATAGAAAATGTGATTGAGTTAGAGTTGGTTCATTGTTGGTTATGAAAAATAAGTGGCATGGTTTAGTATTAGTCTGAGAAGTAATTTACCCATGACTAAGCCTAGCTTGGTGTTGACACATATACGGTTATCCATAATATACACCCTGTGTGGCCAGTTTAAGTTGTATAATTTTGAACTCCAATCAATATTAGTACTCATTGGATCCTGATATTCACATATCATTGTTGTTTAGCATGAATTGCTTTTGTTTATAACCAAACGTATATGAGATTCCAAGTGGATCACGCTCGGCAATTGTTATTAGGTTTCCTGCAGCAGTTATGATATAAATAGCTATGCTTGAGACAAATAACATTAGGGCATACTTGATCACTTGATCCTATTTTTGTATGGACATATTTGAGCTTTTTTGAAAATACTGATTGTGCTATTTGACTATTTATTTTGTATTGTTTCTATATTATGCTGTGTTATGGGTATACGACTTAAAGTTTTCATGACTCATCCCCACAAGATTACGGTGTGCAAGTACAAGTGACTTAGAGCCTTCCCTTGAGGCTGTTGGATTTACATTTGTATTCAAAAATGGTTGTTATACATTTACTACTAATTTCTTCCTATTTAAATAACGAGTCGACCTTCGGTTTGTTACAGAGTCTGTTTTCCATGTTCCAGAATGTCTAATTAATGTTCTCTTTTCCTCATATTACTGATTTCAGGACTGAAAACTGTGAAACTTTTGAAAAAACTCTGCTTTACAAGTGTCTTTTACTTTCAAACAGCGGTGGTGGTGTTTTTTTTTTTTTAAAGAAATAGTGTGGGAATCTTAACTATAAGACCAGTATTTCTTTTTATAAAACATGAAAAGAAATGTAAACGATAGCCTAATGCAAATACCAAACAACAGTACGCGAAAACAGAAGGAACCTGAGCTTATTCTGATATCGATATTTCTTGGAACAAAACCAGAACCAACAGAATCTTCAAACAGCCCAGAGCCAGTCTGTCCAGTTCCTGTAGGAATGGCACCAAAGCTAGGCCCAGTTTGAAACTGAAGTGGCTGCGAGTGTTTTAGATTCAGTGAGATTAAAAATAAAAATTACAAGTGTAATCTGTTTTAACCAAAAGGAAAGAAAAGTACCTGAACCATAATAGGATTGGGGCCAGATGTGGATATAAACACAGCCGGGCCAGCATTCATCACAGCTTCAGTCTGAAGAAGAATTAAATCAAAGTTGGTATTTCCATACCACAAACGTAAAAACAGATGTATACCGGACTTTAACCATATAGTTTAAAATCAAATATTGAAGCAAATTTAAGGTCAAACAGTAGAGGATAAATCAAACACACTGCAGTTTGTCCCATTCTCAATGCCGTGGTGGTGCGGCCTAGCTCCAGTAGCAGAGCACCTAAACGTTGCATAAGGACTCCAGATCTCATAGCACTAGACTGAGTGGCCATCCTAACCGTATCATCACTAACATTTCTTTGATCCACCAGTTGTCTCGCTAATAGCTGCAATGTGGAACTAAAATAAGTCAAATAACTAACTAAGCAACTAAAATTAGAATTACAGCTCATGTTAATCAGTAATAAAATATTAATAGAGCAAACGTCCACACAAAAAAAAAAAAAAAGGAATCAACACGGTTCCATTTAACAAGCATAACTTCTCAAAGCTTACCTGTATTATATGATTTTACAAATGCAAAAGGAATTCCACTGAGCTATAATAGCTCCATAAAATATCCACAAGCAGATGGAAAATTGTTTCAAAATTTCTACCTAGCTAATAATCCTGCTTGAGTTTAGAGTAAGAAAGAGACCCAAAAAAATTAAGGCCTAAAAGAAAGAGGGTAAAGGAGTACACAAACTCATGAATGGGAAGTTAACAGGCAAGCAAGCCTTACTAAACAAGGCATGCGTAGATCTGCAATTTCGTCCCCCTCTCTTCCCATTATAAAAGTTTACTCAGAACTCGAAAAAATGTTTTAGGCAAGTGGAAAAACAAAGGAGTCAAGCATCCTTTCTATCAAAAATCCCATGTCCAGTACTCACTGGTAAATAAACCTTCCAATTGCAAAACGTTGTAGAACCTAACTACAATAAAGAAATGTGCTGGGCTTACAGACAATGACTCTGCTGACTGGTTCATCAGCAACTGTCTCGTACACAGTAAAATATCTGCCAAGGATGCTGGTGTAGGTAACCCTCCCGAAGTTGAACTTGCAGCGCCATCATCTTGTCCGTGACCCATAAAACTCTCAACACCGTGAGAACTACTTACCGAGTCTGTCACTGGAAAGTCCAAAACAGATAGTCAGATCATTGGAGAGGACGAGCACGCCCATCAAAATTTGAAAAGAAAAAAAACGTCACCATTTGCATGAAATTCATTCCTCATGCGAGTCAAATACTGGGAAAGCGTCGCCAAGGAATCAGGAATTACCTGCCAAACACCAAGAGCCCATGTTATAGTTCTGTATTAAGCATAAGACAGGAGAGATCAAGAATAAATAGTTGTTTTACTTTATCATATTTTCTTAAAGCACGACCTTTTCTCAAAAACATGGTATCGCTCCAAAAGATAAAAATAAATCAAAAAATTCTGGACAACTAAACAAGCAACTTGAATATTACAGGCAACTGCAGATGATCCAATGGAGAAGCTGATGCACCGCCACCAGTTTCAGGATTAGATTGACCAGCTATTTGTTCAGTTTGTTGCCCACGATCTCCTAAGCCACCTATGGTGGATCTCAGGGACACTTCCGAAGCAACGTCCTAAAATCCAAAGGATAAAAAATGGGTGTAATATCAGAACATCAGATACTGCAGTCGTACATGAACAACATTGAGTCATTGACAAAGCAATGGGAGTCCACTGTGATGACTGATGAGTTTTCTCCCATTTAAAAAACCAATAATAGTCACTCTCAGAAGTACGTATAAACAAACATTCCCTTCGTGAGAAGCCAACGATATACAGAGATATCCATTTCGAACTTGGCTCGAGCCTTATTAATTTCGTAAACAAACCATGTTGGGCCTTAGTTCCGAATATCCTTTATTAAGACAATTAAGAAAAGTCCCTGTTTGGCTCATTCACACATTTTTACATTGAAAGAAGGAAAACAGTTTTGGAAATCCATTTTGATCTTGGCCCAAACCCAATTTGATTGATTTAGAGCTGAACTGGCGCATTTTAGAGAGACATGGCCTAGCGGAATCAAGCTCAACCCAGCACGTTGACATACTTAGAACTGATTTGACCAAATAATCCCAAAACTACAATTAAGATCTTTTATACTAACAAACTTACACTAAGATCAGCCCCTTCACTGCTATTCCCAATATTCGTTGCTCCGAATGAACCAAGTACAGCAGAGATAATCTATTAAAGAATCACAAAGGAGATAGTTATTATATAGCCAGTAACCACCAATATTAAGCAAACCATAAATTTCTGAGATCAATAATGTGCTAACCCGATTAAGATCCGGACTGACTCCATCACCCGATTCAGCTATATTAAATGTTTCAAAAACTACACTGAGGCCTGACTGATTTACACGATGACCAGAAATTGACGCTGGATCATTTCCTAAAATGAATAATCCTCGTGGTCAGATAGTGATGTGGAATTTTAGCTGATAACTTAAAAAATAAAAAAACTAAGCAGAAAAAGCACCCAGAGGATATTACAAAAACCACATCGTGAAGAAACATCCAACATACAAAGAAACAAGTGTGAGATGAATAGAAGTTCCCCATAGCTTATTGAGGGGGAACAAATAAACAATTACGTTTTTCATTCTCATTCCCTTGCTAATAATATATGATTTATGTGTAGCTCATCATAAGCACCCATGAACCCCACCTGCTTGGTGGCACATTGGTTACCTCGGATGATCTACAACACGTCGTCAAGCAGAGAAAAGTTGTCACAACTCATCCAAAAAACAAATAAAAATTAACGCAAGTTGCAAAGTAATGGCCACGTTAGCACCCGCATCAATCCGTTTAAAATTTTCTTCAATATGAGGCGAAAATGAAACTTTATTGGTTTTCAACATTCATTTACCTATTACACAATAACTCGATCTCTCGAACATCCTCCCTATTTATAGTATTTAACTATTTTGAAGTAGAGAAAGTATTGCTGCAAGTTTGCAACGTGAGAGTTGAAGGAGATGAAGGAAAAACATAGTATTTTCTTTTTGAGGGAGAGACATGGTTTCGCTTTATTTAAGGTGTAAGAGCTAGGGAATGTTAATTTGAGGAGATCAAGAGGAGATTGACACAAGTAGTTTTCTTAGCATTAACACTATAATTTAAGGAGAAAGTGATAATTAATGCAATCGAGCACATGCTCGGAAAAACTTTTGAACATAAGAGTAAGGAATAATCTCCCAACTATGTACTAACAAGTTGAAAAGCCACATTGCCGTTAAATATTGCTGGATGAAGTAAGCAATGGAATGTGGAACATTAATAGCAGTACTCGTACATAGAAAAGACTAGACACGTAATAAGTTAACTGGCTCTTTAGAAACTACTTGTTCTATGATTTAGCAAATTAAAACGACTAAGGATCTTGAGAATCAATAGACCACTTTAATAACAACTAAAGATCTCTGATCTTGTCATCATATTACATGCTACACCCAAGTAACTTTACATATGTCACTAAGATCGCATAGAGCTGACTGAATAAGGACACCTAAGACCTCGTAGAGTTTTCAGGAATTACGACTAGAAAGTAAAAATGTTATGACTTAAGTCTAATACATCTCTATCAATGTGAGCAGAATCGGAGGCAGACATACAAAACATTCAGCTGAACTGAACACTGTTAGAAGTGCACAAAATCTACAAATACCGTAAAAAAGAAAACACCTATACCTGAATCATCAACAAAGTTATCCAAGGATGGGTGTACTGGTTGTCTCACAACCAGATGCAGAGTGTGGCCATCTTCCACATCTAAAATAATAGTCTGTTAAGGACTCTATTTGGACAAAATACAGCAGTACTACTAAATTCTGATGCTTCTAGCATAATAGACTTCAGTATTCAATTCCGCAAATGAAAGATTACTTTTTCCAAAACAAGGAGGAAAAAAGAAACTCCATTCACCTTCTTTAGTTCAACCAAAACCATTCAAAAAACGAAGCAGATAACATAAAATAAGTATATGTGCAAAGTAAAATGTACATATTTCCAGTTCCTTGAAAGAATCGAAACTTATAAACTTCATTTGCAAAAGGTTGTTCTACTAAAATGTCTTTTTTTATTGATGAAACCATGTTATTGATGAAACCATGTGAGAAGGAGATAGCATTTAGCAGCAGTTACCAGGCAGAAAAGGTGAATTGAAAAATAAATATTAGCAACAGGGAGCACTATGTGCTGAAATCTACACACACTAAGAAGAGGCTATCTTCTCAAATTCAGACAAAAATAACAACAATATTTTCCCTCAAAACAAAGTGGTCAAGTGTCTAAATAATTAAACAAAACTGCACGCAGAGAAACGTGTATGTAGAAAAGGCTTGAACCAAAACACAAACAACATAGTGGGAGAGAAAATTATGGGAAAACAAAAGGTACATGTCAAGCTTCGTTATATGCGCATAGAAAAGGATACGATAAGCGGAAAGGAGCTGGTCATCCTTCAATACTTTCCCGCGGCATATAAGCCGCTGCTCTTCAGACAATACACCAGTCAGAGTAGCAATTTTCTCTTTTAATGCAGGCACCGGCACCTGCATGACAATCCTAACAAATTAAAAAAAAAAACAGGAAAAAAACTTAGGCAATTTTCTCTTGTTCAGTGTCTTGCGGCGTTATGTCTAATCGTTACTATCAAGATATGCACCGGCATAAATTAAATCAGGCGGTTAATGAAATTCCCCACTGTATTCGTTTTATATCAAATAGTCAAAACTAGTTTCTTGGACGGGAAGTGGGAGTAAAAAGTCGTACTTATAGCTCTCAAACAGCAATATTAATATAATTGCTAAAAAACAATACAAGACAAACATTTGTGAACAGACGCTTCGCTAGAGAGAAGTCAAACGCACTGAGCACTCACTCTTCTGGTTTTTGCTAAAGTAATGCTTCATGGTGCAATCTTAAACAATTAACACGTAAGGTGATTTTAAACAAGAGTGGGATGTGCCTGACGATGAAAGAAAAATGCATGAACTTCTGTAATGTTTTTGGCAGCACAAACTGGATTTTGCTAGTAATTGTGAATTTATCAACCCTCTCCGGACCGTGAGAAGTACCACAATTCAACCAAATTCTCTGAATTCCCTTTTCTAAATTGTCCACAGCAATGAATTGGTGCCCTTTAAAATTCTTAGTGGATTTGAATCATTCACCCCCTCTAGAATCTCATGAGTAATGTCTTTATTTAATTCAATAACTTGTATGATTACACCAAGCAATGTGAAAGCTTAGCAGACTTTGGTCTGATACTTTGTCGAGATAATCATTGATAGCAAGTAAGTGATTAGGTTTTCTAAGGACTTATGTTTTTAATATGTACCTATGAACCCTGTTAAAGTCTCTATGGGTCAATAACTACTGAGATAGTGAGATCAACACTCCAAATGACCTACATGACATCATTGTCTTTTTTTTGGCTTATTCTTCAGGGAATACAAAATAACCAACTCTTTTCAATGTCGGTACATGCAATAGCAACTCTAAATACTAAAGAGATAAAACATACAGATTCCATTCAATTGAAGAAAACAAAACAAAAGAACATTAAAAGAAAATATATGGCAATACTTACGCATTTATCAACTCGAAGAGTGTAAGTCTGTGAATCTAGTGTCTTTATTTTTATCTCAACAGTTGCTTCCGGACATGTAGTGTCATCACTTCCCGAAAACAAAACTTCATCGCAGCCTTTACTTTCCATTCCTTTTTAACAAATCACTGAATTCTGAAGTAGTCACATAAGACAAATTATTACTGCAGCACACATTACTCGAATAACGCATGCATCCAAAATTCCAAACAATAAACCTCTCCCAAAAGCAGAAAGTTTTTGTTATTTTGCGGGGAGTTAAAAGACTATAATCAGAAATTTAATACAAGTAAAGATAGAATTTTTTTAATATGTTAAGGGTTGCACATAACTAAAATCAAATGGCATTCAGAAATCATTTTAAAATCAATCCAAAAACAAACCCATTCATCTGAATGTCACGTTTTCGGTTAGACCAACATTACATTAAACAAGTTGTCTAGTTTGCATTTGAGAAAAAGGATAGAACAAGATCAATAGTTCTAGGCTCTGGCTATTTCAGTCATCACATAAATAAATTAAAAAAAACAGTTCTTTTATCTAGCTGACCAATATGCACTGCATCTCATTAAGTGAATAAAGAAAATAAAACCAGTTAAAAAAAGTTAAGCTTAAAGCAAAACAGGCCCTTAAATGCCCATTCAGAAAAATTTAAACAGAAGAATAAAACAATGAGCACACACAGGTATAGCAGATATTAACAGTGTAAAAAAAACTAAAATCTTGAATAAAAAAAGAGTAACTAATAAAACCCCAAATAAATACAAAACTAAGGAGAAGCTTTATCTAGCTGACCAATAATACACTGCATCTCATTAAGTCAATAAAGAAAAATAAAAATAAAAATAGTTAGAAAAGCTAAGCTTAAAGTAAAACAAGCCCTTAAACGGCCATTCAGAAAAAAATTAAAGAGAAGAAAAAGAACAATGAGCACACACAAGTATAGCAGATTTTAAGAGTGTAAAAAAAACTAAAACCTTGAGAAAAAAATATTAACTAATAAAACCCAATTATGTAGATACAAAACTAAATAGAATCTTTATATAGCTGACCAATATACACTGAATCTCATAAAATCAATAAAGAAAAATAAAAATACAAACAGTTAAAAAAGCTAAGCTTAAAGCAAAACAAGCCCTTAAATGCCCATTCAGAAAAAAATTAAAGGGAAGAAAAAGAACAATGAGCACACACAAGTATAGCAGATTTTAACAGTGTAAAAAAAACTAAAACCTTGAAAAAAAAAGATTAACTAATAAAACCCATCAAGGTAGATACAAACTAAAGTAGAATCATATAAACTAATTCTTAATCTAGCTGACCAATATACACTGTATCTCAAATTCTTAATAAATGGATAAAAAAAAACTAATAAAAAAACTAAGCCTAAAGAAAACAAGCCCTTAAATACCCATTCAGAAAAATTTAAAGAGAAGAAAAAGAACAATGAGCACACACAAGTATATCAGATTTTAACACAAAAAAGAAAAACTGAAACCTTGAATAAAAAAAAGAGTAATTAATAAAACCCATGAAAGTAGAATCATATAAATAAATAAAAGACAGTTATTTATCTAGCTGACCAATACACACTGCATCTCATTAAGGGAATAAAAAAACTAATAAAAAATCTAAACTTAAAGCAAAACAAACCCTTAAACGGCCATTCAGAAAAAAATTAAAGAGAAGAAAAAGAACAATGAACACACACAAGTATAGCAGATTTTAACACCTAAAAAAAACTAAAACCATGAAAAGAAACAGTAACTAATAAAACCCATGAAGATACAAACTAAGTAAAATCATATAAATAATTATACACTGCATCTCATTAAGTGGATAAAAAAAGCTAAGATTAAAGCAAAACAAGCCCTTAAATGCCCATTCAGAAAAAATTAAAGAAAAGAAAAGAACAATGAACACACGCACAAGTATAGCAGATTTTAACAGTGTAAAAAAAAACTAAAACCTTGAAAAAAAATATTAACTAATAAAATCCAATTATGTAGATACAAAACTAAATAGAATCTTTATATAGCTGACCAATATATACTGCATCTCATAAAATCAATAAAGAAAAATAAAAATAAAAACAGTTAGAAAAGCTAAACTTAAAGCAAAACAAGCCCTTAAATGCCCATTCAGAAAAAAAATTAAAGAGAAGAAAAAGAACAATGAGCACACACAAGTATAGCAGGTTTTAACACTGTAAAAAAAAGTAAAACCTTGAAAAAACAAGATTAACTAATAAAACCCATCAAGATAGATACAAACTAAAGTAGAATCATATAAACTAATTCTTAATCTAGCTGACCAATATACACTGTATCTCAAATTCTTTATAAATGGATAAAAAAAAACTAATAAAAAAGCTAAGTTTAAAGAAAACAAGCCCTTGAATACCCATTCAGAAAAATTTAAAGAGAAGAAAAAGAACAATGAGCACACATAGGTATAGCAGGTTTTAACAGTGTAAAAAAAAACTAAAACCTTGAAAAAAATTATTAACTAATAAAACCCAATTATGTAGATACAAAACTGTTGGATAATAGAATTAAGTAGATGCTTGTCTAATGTATGAGAATGTTCTTATGTTACAAGTTGATAGAAGCTTGTAGCTTTAAGTTAAGGAGTTAGTAGTTGGAAGTTGGGGCATTTAATGTATTTTTGTCTTATAAATAGATGGAATCACAACTCATTTGAGTGAGCTCAACATTGCTACTAAATACTATTCTCTCTCTAAATTATATATATACTCTAAAATCCAACATGGTATCAGAGCAATACGAATCATACTGATTAGATTCTAGAAAATTCCGTTATGTTGCCGCCCCCCACCATATCAGTCCCTTATTCGCAGCCTTAATTGCTGTTTTCTCCCTCTTTCTGCAGCCTTTATTGCTGCATTTTCTCCCTATCTTGGGCAGTCTTTATTGCTGTGGTTTTTAAATTTCATTTGCGGCCTTCATTGCTGCAGTTTCGAAATTCATTTGTGGCCTTCATTGCTGCTATTTTACCTCTCGTTGCAGCCTTAATTGCTGCATTTTACCCCCTACTTTTGCAGCCTTAATTGCTGCCAATTTCTTCACACAATTGCAGCCATCATTGCTGCTAAGTTTTTAAATAATTTGCAGCCTTAATTGCTGCTGTTTTTCATCTTATTTGCGGCCTTAATTGCTGCTGTTTTTTCATCTTCATTGCTGTTGTTTATCCCTTTCTCGAGCAGCCTCCATTGCTGCTAGTTTTTTGAATCCTTTGCAGCCTTAATAGCTGCTTTTTGTCCCTATATTACAGCCTTCGTTGCTGTTATTTTTCATTTTGTTACAGCCTTCATTGCTGTAGTATATCCTCCTCTGGCCACCGTAAGAAACCAAGGCATACAAGAGAGAATTGCAGAAACTAAATTGTAAATCGCCAAACAAGGATTCTGGATCCAAAGGAGAAGATTGGATTTAACATTAAAGTGTTTCGAAGACTAACCTCCAAGCTGGAAACTCCAGCTTGAGGGGGGGTGTTGGATAATAGAATTAAGTAGATGCTCGTCTAATGTATGAGAATGTTTCAGGTTATGTTAAGGAGTTAGTAGTTGGGGTAATTAATGTATTTTTGTCTTATAGATAGATGGAGTCACTACTCATTTGAGTGAGCTCAACATTGCTAGTAAATACTATTCTCTCTCTAAATTATATATATACTCTAAAATCCAACAAAAACTAAATAGAATCTTTATATAGCTGACCAATATACACTGCATCCCATAAAATCAATAAAGAAAAATCAAAATAAAAACAGTTAGAAAAGCTAAGCTTAAAGCAAAACAAGCCCTTAAATGCCCATTCAGAAAAAATTAAAGAGAAGAAAAAGAACAATGAGCACACACAAGTATAGCAGGTTTTAACAGTGTAAAAAAAACTAAAACCTTGAAAAAACAAGATTAACTAATAAAACCCATCAAGATAGATACAAACTAAAGTAGAATCATATAAACTAATTCTTAATCTAGCTAACCAATATACACTGTATCTCAAATTCTTTATAAATGGATAAAAAAAAACTAATAAAAAAGCTAAGCTTAAAGAAAACAAGCCCGTAAATACCCATTCAGAAAATTTTAAAGAGAAAAAAAAAAGAACAATGATCACACACAAGAATATCAGATTTTAACACCTAAAAGAAAAAGTAAAACCTTGAATAAAAAAAAAAAGAGTAATTAATAAAACCCATGAAAGTAGAATCATATAAATAAATAAAAAACAGTTCTTTATCTAGCTGACCAATACACACTGCATCTCATTAAGGGAATAAAAAAAAAACTAATAAAAAAGCTAAGCTTAAAGCAAAAGAAGCCCTTAAATACCCATTCAGAACAAAAATTAAAGAGAAGAAAAGAAGAATAAAAGAAGTAACCTTGAATGAAAAAAACTAAATTTAGAGAAAGCCTTTAAACAAGTATATTAGATTTTAACACCTAAAAAAAAAAACTAAAACTTTGAATAAAAAAAAGAGTAACTAACAAAGATAGATACAAAATAAGTAGAATGATATAAATAATAAATAATTTATACCAGCTCAGCTCACCAAGTTCGGTAAAGAGAGGATGCGCCTCTTTTTATCTCTCTTCTTCTTTTTTTAAAAAACTACTACGTAGTAGGGCTATATTCTTATATTCATTATATAAATAAATATATATATTTACTGTTTGCTATCAATAAATTCTCAAAATATATAAACTACTCCTTTTTTTTTTTTTTTTTTTTAATGTCAATCTTTGTGACTCTTGGTGTGTGTATATATATATACCAGTAAAAATTAACCATGCGTTGCGTGTAATACGCGTAATGATATAAATCTCGTAATATATTTTATTTTTAACATAATATTCAGATTTGGTATAATTTATTATAGTTACGAAGGTTAAAACGAATTGTTAATTAATTTAGGGTACATCCGTAATTAGTAAAATATATTGAGGACAAATAGTTAATTAATTATATTATGTATATTGGTAATTAGTAAAAAAGAGTAGGGGTATTTTTGGAAAAAATGGCCAAAATTTGGCAATCTCATCTTTTCTTGGGTTGGCTTATATATATATATATATATATATATATATATATATATGTATATATATATATATATGGGAGATGTTATATTAACACTATGAAAAACATCAATTTGGACACTTTTTCGTAAAAAACGTTTCAAATCAAGATTTGGTTAATGCATATCTCCACGGTTTCACGACGAGAACACAAATATGCGTTTTATTTTTTTTTCCGAGATGTATAATGACATGTTTTCGAAATTATGGTAAAATTTAAAAATTCAAAACATGTCATTATACATCTCGGAAAAAAAAAAACAAAATGCATATTTGTGTTCCCGCCGTGAAACCGTGGAGATTTGCATTAACCAAATCTTGATTGGGAGCGTTTTTACGAAAAAAGTGTTCATTTGAGTGTTTTTCATGGTGTTCATATATCCTCATATATATATAGTTCGGCTAAATGATTTTTTTTAAAATACATTGATTGAATGAATATATTAAATTATAAATGTTGAATAATATAATGTTTTTGTTATATAAAATACACGTAAAACGTTTTTTTTTTTTTGCTATAATATTATAATTGTTTTGAAAAAATAATAATTTTTGTGTGTTTTTTATATTTTGAATTCAATAAATGTAAACGGATAATTAGTAAAAAAGAGTTTTTGACGAAATTTGGTACACTTACTTTTTCTTGGCTTGAAACTATGGGTCATTTGCAAATAACCCCTAAAACTATAAGCTCTTGCAATTAACCCCATAAACTATCAAACTTTTGCAATTAACACCCAAGTTCATCTTTAAAATGACACGATTTTTATCTATTTGTTCATTTTACAAAATTATTTGTTTGATATATATAGTTTCTCAATTAACACGATTTAAGATAACAATTTTCCGAAAACAAAGTCATTAGAATAGGTTTTATATAAAAAATATTATTTTAGTGAGAAAAACTATTTTTTTCTGTTATTCCTTAAAATATTACTTGACATGCATTAATTTCAAAATGGATCATCGGACATAAATTTATGTTATTTAAAAGATGGAATTGAGGTTAATTGCAAAAGTTTGATAGTTTTTGAAGTTTAATTGCAATAATTAATAGTTTCTAGATGCTATTTGCAAAGGACCCATAGCTCCAGGGGGTTATTTGCATTTTACCCTCTATATTACTCCAAAGTCCAAAATCTTTCATAAAAATTTAAAAGGAAATGTCATATACGTATGCTATTATTCTAAACTTATTCAATTTATCCAAACTTTTTTTTTATATTCAATATTAGTAATCATGCAAAAATGCATATATTGATCAGTAGAAGAAATGAGATTGATATTATAAATAACAGGATCCCACATAAGGAGGATTCTACCACCTTTATGATTATCCAAGTTTTCTACGTGACTTCAGTTAGAATGGAAATTCTTACACACTTTACTAATATTATTAATATTGTTGTGAGTCTTATTAACTCAGTATATATATTATATAGGAGACATAGAGAGAGGGAATAGTAGGTCTTTATTCATCAGAATGTATCAATATAAGGGGACCCTAACATTCTTTATATACTAGAGGTTAGGGTTACAAGGGGACCCTAACATTCTTTATATACTAGAGGTTAGGGTTATACAAGCTAGAAAACCCAACTTAGGCCCACTATGAGTAAGGCCAAATAGTCCAGTAATAAACTACAACACTCCCCTTTTGGACGTCTTGAATTCTTCGTCTTCATGCAGTCAATCTGAGTCGAATTCATTCGTAGTGCTAAACACATAAAAACCTTAGGGACGGAAAACCCAGTATGGGACAAAACCGGTACCTAGGAGAAACTGTGTAGCCGAATGATATATGCCGAAATTCTATGTAATTAACTAACCACAAAATAGTGTGGCTCATCAAAACCTTGCCGGAGCAAACCCAATGGGAAAATCTATGATCGAAGGAAAAAGAGTGCAACAGTGGTAGTAGTAGGAGATCAACCACAAAACAGGTGCCTCATCAAAACCTTGCTAGAATAAACCCAGTGGGAAAAACCTCTAGTCGAAGGACAAAATAGTACACAGTGGTAAGAATTATACAACAGGATACTCCCCCTAATATCGGCAATCTAAAGTGAGGTATGATGGGAACGTGTCTCGCTAAAAACCTTGCCAAGGAAAACCCAGTGGGAAAAAACCTTGGTCTAAGGACAAAAAGAGTACACGAGCATGCGACTGGATGCTCCCCCTCACTTGCACACAACAGGGTGCGAGAATTTCGACTAAGTAGTAATTAGTCCAATAAGCATTCACCTGGATGCTTCCCCTAACTTGAACACGACTGGGTGCAAAGATTTCATATTCCAAGAAAGAGTACGAGCATTCGACTGTATGCCTCATTTACTTGCACACGACTGGATGCAAGAAAATCTAACGTGAAATAGAACGAGCATTCAACTGGATGCTCTTAAACTTCATACGTGAAGATTTATTTCGGCGAAAAATGCTAAATAGCATAATGTAGCCATGTCTCTCTTAATCGATAACAACAAGTTGTCTTCTATGACAAGTGTTTTATCTGGATCGTGAGACAGAGCATATGTAATTCAAATATGGATAATACTAGCTCGAAGCCATATATACTCTCTAGTCGTCTCATAGAGCATGAGATCGAAGTGATTCGTTTGGAGTCATTCTAACACCTCCAATATATCGCCTTATTCCTAATGGCAAAGACATACCATGTTAGGAATATCCCTTATGCGGGTCTGATAAGTAACCAGCATCGGTATAACCGAAAAAGGGTTGCGTTAATTCGAGTACCAAAGGGGGTAGATACACTCGATGACGCAAAATGGTATAAGACAAGCCCTCATCCACAGTTACCTTAAGGTAATGGGAAAATGTCTTTTATGCCATTTCGATGGCAACGTGTTAGCGCGATGCTGTGTCGAGCTATACCATTCACAGCAGACAAGATGTTCGTCCTAGTACATTAGACCAAGTATAATGATGCGCTTATTGTACTTAGATATGAACATCATGGTTCAATATCTCTTTGTCGTCTCATCAGGGACGGACCGGGTCTATATCAATGTCCAGTGATCGAACGATCATGGGAGAATCTGACGACTTAGCGTCATAATGACTAAAACATCATAACACCTTCTGGGTGTAGTCTGAATCATGGACTTAGATTCAATCTTTACGGGACTCGATCATCAGGCCGATCGAGTCACTACCTTGTCTTCCCAAGATCCTTCATCTCGAAGGCAAATCCAAAAAAAATGGATCGCGTAATAAAACACGCAAGGGCATAATACTTGTTCAAGTATCCCAAGCTAATCAAGTACTCACTTAGGCGGTATACCACATCCGCTCGGATTATATTAATCCATATAGTGAACGTCTCATTTAATTGAGATCGTGTTCCGTGGTCAGGAACTACTTGATTAAAGCGTATGAAGCCACACAGAGACCTTCATCTATATCTATTTGTCTAAATTCCCATAGAGATAAAACCGTGACCCCAATCACATGCTGCATAATCAGTTTTTGGGAAACTACTAAACTGATAAAGTAGGGGACCGTTATAACGTTCATTACGAAGAAATCAACCATCTCATAATCAATTCCAAGATGTGAGAGAAGCCTTGCGCTACTAGGCGAGCATTCTACAATCTCATTATTCTCATCACTTTTCCTTACGAATAACCAAATAAACGAACTCGTTTAACATTGGTGGTGTTGGAGCTACAGGTCCGAACACACTTTCGCTAAGGAGTCTACTTGGATTGCAAGTTTCCATTAGTTCAGTCTATTCTACGCTGACTTCAGGCAACGGTACATGGTTCCCTGTCATAATTTGCTCATATTATCAGTCGTCACCGAATATATGAACAAGTAATCAATGACAGTCTCGTTTTGCTTCAATATCGTCTAAGATATCATGATCGACAGATATTTCGAGATTCTTAGAATGAGGAGGAAATCATACATCTCCCTGCTCCTTTATAATCTCGTGCGACAGGCGAGTTTCAGTTCACCACCTCTGGGGCTGAACGAATTAATAACCGGTCAACTTACTCATATCTTAGGAAGGACGACAGACTAATGGCCGACTGCAGCGTCCTTTGGTTGGCAGGTTCGGCCAAAGCAACGTGTTACGACAGGAACACGGCGTCCGACAGGAACGTCTATCCTTGCAAGCATTTTGCAGCAGGTATAAATGATCTCGTGACATCTCATAAAGTCATTAAATGCGTCTGGCATTTAGTTAGACTTGAGGGAGTCTATGCACTTACTTATCACTAAGTGCAGTTTTAGGGATCAAGCTAAGACTGAGTGGGTTATGCCACGTTACTTCACGTCGTTTCTTATCAACGGTAACGTGCAAATCTCCCCCTAACGATGGGGAGAACAGTCTTAGCGATGTCACTTTCGCATATCATGCGGTAAAGAGATCGCTTGCCAAGGTTACTCTATCAAATGATAGGCAGGGATTCATAATCGACTTATGTCCCCTTCAGAGGTCCATATTTTGAATGCTATAGCGGCTCAATCAAAATATTAATTAAGCACTCCAAAAACGCGTTAATATAAAACTTCTGGCTCATAACCAGTAACCAGCTGGTACGCATATGGTGTTTGAGTGTATATGGGCCTCATGACGGACCAATGCAGCAAAATAGCATGACCCCACACGGAAATATAAATCTTGGTGCGCAAGACCAAGAAATGCGTGCAATCATTTGCAGTCGCATCATCAAACTTTCCGTGAGTCCATTTGGGTCTGAACATAATCGACATGATGTTCAATTTCAATTTCCAAACTCAAGTAATTCAAATCGAAATTTCGATTTTAACTCTTCGGAATTATCAATTCGACTAGACTTTTCAGGATAATCCGGATCATGAGCCATCAACTTAATGATAGGGCTAAAAGTTTGGAAAGTGCTGCATTTATGTGGACAACATTAAAATGTGACTATATTGTCGATGCATCAACCATAACCATTTATATTTATGGTCCGTCTTATGGTTGGATAAGTCCACAATAACTCCTTCAATTCTTTACAAGAATTCTACGAGTTCATTTCGTGATCTTTACACATACTGATCTTTCAAAGTGAGCAATAGTGGCATGAATTTCGGATTAATCACGAAATATATTCTCATAGAGAATCCAAATGCGATGCGATTATAAATCAAGCATCGTCTTTTGACCCGGGAATATCTCATCCGGTCAATGCCACAATATCAAAATGCTCTTATCAATCGACGACAGGCGAATGATAGTACAGACAATCATGTCTTAGCATCTAAATCATTTATCATTTCGACGACAGGCGAAATGATAAGATAACTTTAAATGCTTTAAAGAATGTGGTAGCAACCACTTGAAAGACATTTCAACTCCTCTAAAATACGCTTTTGGTCGTATTAAATGGAGGCTATGTAAAGAAATTTTAATTCTTTCATGAGCTATTACCAGACAAGGTACGACAGGACCTATAGGAGTATAACGCCTCATATTTGACAAATCAATTTGGCTTTACCAAAGATTTCGATTTGGAACGACAGGTCCAGAATCGTTGTCACTGAGTACTCTTTTAGGCAAGTAGTTGGTGAAATTATGTGGTATATTGTTACCCACTATTTCCAAAAAAATCAACTACCCCACAAGTATTGCCTAAAATTTCATAATTTAAAGTTTGGTCACATTTGTCAAAGGAATTTGCTCAAAACACTTTAAATTATTTCGAGAAATTTCGTAAACAGGCAAACCATAATCCAAAAGTATGTCCAAATGGAAAAATCATAATTCAAATGGAAAAACATAATCCAGATGAGCGAAAAAATGGCTCAATGATTTATCAAAATCAATAAAGAAAGGTATCAAACTCATTTGAGCCACAAAATCGGGGGTCTCAAGAGTTTTCTTTCAATTAACTTAACTACATTAGCATCGGTTTTTCCACCTTTATAATAGTTATGAACTATTTAAGGAGTAACCGTGCATGACCTTTGTCTTTATAGCATAGAGTTGTCTCCTTGCGCATTATCTCTTGCTTTGTGACAACAGGCCATATTATTCCTTTCAATTACTGTCTTGGAGCCACAGGTTTTCGATTTTGACGATTGTTTAAAATCTCGCTTGGCTAGGCGATTCATCGGGATCGCGACAGTTTGAGACAAATAACACTTGTATCGGTTCTCGATTCGTGGAAAAAAAATATACACGAAGAGCATTAATATCAGGCAAACAATTCGCCATTGACCCAATAGGATTAAAACTACTCATCGGGGTAATTTTCTTATCCAATATAAATTCACGATACTGCTTATGGAATACAATTTCCAAGCTAGTATTTTTGGTGAAGGATTGCTCCAATAATGTCAATTTCAGACATTTGTTCACCATTGACGTCATCACGTCTCAAATGTGACGGCGGAATAAAATCAACGCCTTAGCATTCATCCTGATGGTAACAACAAACTCGTGTTTTACTCATCAAAGATAGCATTCAAAAAAAATTGGGCATCATATTTTCACACATCAGGGTGACTAACATATTGTGACGGAATAACATCAACGTCTAAACAGTCATTTCGCAAGTATGTTTTGCGAATTTTCTCATCATAGATGGCATCCAACATGTGTTGGGAGTTCTGGATTATTTGTCATATAAAACGACCGGTTTATATGTTTATGGTTTGCACAAGCACAAACTTTGGTTCGAAAATAGTTTTGCTTTTAATGTGAATTGGTTCTCATTGATCGAACGACGGGTCGATACTGAAACACCAATTCGGCAAAACATACATCACTATATAAACACACTCGGGGAAATTATTATTTAGTCGACCCCTTTCGGTAGCTCTACTTGAAAAACGACCAGGAAAGACGGTGAGGGTGGAGGGAACGAATGCCACTTAAAACCCGACCTCATTAGGATATCGACTTCCGCCTATATCTTTCCTAGACATCGTATTCAAATATGTGAGCCTAGTTGGGGAAGATTCATAATTTTTCCAACTTAAATGTGAAAATATATGATTTCGCAAATTATCATATCATAAACATGGCAATAAATTAAATATAGATTGTACCTGCTTGCATGATTAAATAATATAGCAGTAGCATGATAGTACAGACAATCTAAATTTACCAATTTACACTTACCAATATATTACTCAATATTTAATTATTCTATTGCTATATGTTTAAATTCTATACATGGTAACTAAATCATTCATGTGGCTAATATATTTTATTTCATACATACATGATACATGTCAGCTTAGCAATTTAAGAATATTACATGGTGATATCATACAAGTTTGTTTCTAGCATGCGGTTTACTGGATTCCTCATATGACAGTAATATATATAGATGGGCACAGCCATACATGCATAGGATTAGTATATATACACATGGCAGGTTCTAATAGTTATCAAAATAACGTATTGGTGGTTTAGTCTTATGAATCATGCAACATATACATACAATTCTTTTTTTTTTTTTTTTTACAGACCATTATATACCCATGGCAATTTAAGTGGTATTAGTTATATACTCACAAGAAGCTAGCACAGCATCATACTATACGTACAAATTTATTTAATTGCAGTTTCATGATCATGGAGTTTTATTAACATATTATACTTGACAGTTAACATGCGATGCTATGAAGTGGTCTACGACAATAACAAAATTTGATAATATACCTTTCTTCCGGTATGTTATGAAGGTCGATAGAACAAATTTACCCAAAACTTTTAAAAGTTTTATGCTCAATCTCCAAGTTTATACTCGAGCAAAGTGCTGATAACGTGTTGTGAGTCTTATTAGCTCAGTATATATATTATATAGGAGACATAGAAAGAGGGAATAGTAGGTCTTTATTCATCAGAATGTATCAATACAAGAGAACCCTAACCTTCTTTATATACTAGAGGTTAGAGTTATACAAGCAAGAAAGCCCAACTTAGGCCCACTATGAGTAAGGCCCAATAGTCCAATAATAACCTGAAACAAATATTAACTTTATGCTCAAAAAGCGCTACTATTTTAAGATTATGGTTATAAATGAGGTACCTAACATCATTTTATCTGAAAGCATTTTCATCGGTTTTATTATAGTTCTTCGTAAATCAAGAGAGAAATTAGTGTTTTCAAGTACTTGAGGAGTCATTCAGATTTTGTAACATATATTAGTATCTCCATCAAAATCTATATTGCAATGAAATAATAGTAAATAGATGAAAGTTTATTACTATTGTGGTGACTAAAGAAAATGAATAAAAACAAAAGTAATGATTAAATAATAAAGTAATGCAATAAGGAGAAGACACACTTCAGATGCTCCACCTCTATTTAGAATTTGAAGAGTCTCAAAAGAGACCGATGCAAATGTTATTTTGTTGAAAAAATATTCAAATTACGTGGAGATGAGTAATTTACAGAGACCGACGATGATGCTCTTATGGGGTCATTTAGACCTCTAACATTCCAAGCAACTAAATCCATTAAAAACAATAGTCCAAGCGAAAGACTAGTTGGTGACATGAAAATCACTATAATGATCAAGTGAGTCCAATTAGTTGTAGAGCCGGTTCTCGAAAGTGTTAACAGTCCAAGTATACTAGCCAACCCACTCAAAGGGTAAATAATTTCCGTCAAAAATTAAAATTTATATTAAATATATTTGTCCGGATGATATTAATTAGTTGATTCATCATAAATGTAGAAGACCCCTATATGGGCAAATTAGATAGGTTGAGAGAGAGCTGGTGACGAGGGAGCGATTTAATTTTTCGTTACTTTATTTTGCCGTGGTTTTTGCCAAGAAAATTGGGTGGGACATTTACATATGATAATTTTCTTACAATTTATCTGCTTTTACTTTCTTAAATTTTCTACGGTATCCAAACAAAAATAATGTTTTATCGGAAATTCATTTTTTTTTTCTCATTTGTTTTTCAGGTTCTAAACAAACGCGTTTTGTTTTCTTTAAAGTTTAATTTCCGCTTATGTAACAATTTATAGCTAAAAAAAGAGAGGTAGGGCCCGAGAAAAAGCAGTGAATTGGTTTAAAAAAGTGTCGTATATGTGAGTCACAAAAATAGAAATGTCATTAAAGTTCAAAACTTTCATGACTCACCATTACACTTTTAAATTAAAATAAAAGAACATTATTTTTATTATTAATGTAAAGAGAGTATTTAACAACATGACACGTACAAACCACGGATATCACAACAAAAAAACAAAACAAATAATAAAAAAAAAAAGGTAAAATGCAAATAACCGCTGGAACTATTAATTATTTGCAAATAATTCCCTACAACTATCGATTCTTACAATTAACCCCAGTAAACACACATTTGCAATTAAAGGATATAACTTTACGCTTATTGATCTTCTTTAGTTGAATTTTCATTTAATATTATCAGTTATTCGATATTCATGCATATCAAGTACTGTTTTTTTTTTTAATGAAATGACACAAAAAAAATAGTTTTTCTCAAAGAAATAATATTTATTTAAATAAAACCTCTTATGAAGTCTTTTTTTTATGGTAATTGTCATCTTAAATTCATATGCATTGAAAAACTACATATATCAAACAGATAATTTAGTAAAATGAACAAATGAGTAAAAGTTGTGTTATTTTAATGATGAACTTTTTTTTTTCCGGTAAGTAAGTATATATTAACAAAAGGAGGGACCTAATACATATTACATCCATGAAGAACTTGGTATAATTGCAACACTCAATCTCACTAGAACTATGGGCATGAAAATGCAGAAATATCTATATCAAATCTTTATTCGTTAGGAGAGAATTAATGATGAACTTGGGGGTTAACTGAAAATATTTGATAGGTAATGGGGTAAATTGTAAGAATTAATAGTTTATAGGGGTTATTTGCATTTTATCCATAAAAACAAAACAAAACCAACGGTTAAATAAATACTAACTTAACAAAAAACTACTCTCTCTCTCTCTCTCTACAAACCTGCTGTGTTTTTTTAAAATCCATAATTTGTTCCTTTTTTCAGAAATCAAAAAATAAATAATAATAATAATAATAATAATAATAATAATAATGCGCACTTTTTTAGTATTCTATTTTCTCGTTTTATTATTTCCATTATTATCACAGAGCCTAATTCAAAACCATAACCACTTTATAACACCATTCGCCTCAGGTATATATTATTTTCCTTTTTCTTTTTCCGCTATTATATCACATTAATGTTTTTTATTTTATTTTTTTTAACCTGTTTTTTTAATGGAATATATATAGAGTCCCTAGATTTATAGAAGTTTACATATTTGGTCCTGAATTTTGAGATAACTGTTTTATTAAGGCGCGTTTGGCATTGTCTTTATTGGTTAAAAATCTGCTTTTTAAAAAAGCAATGAGATAAAATCTTGCTTAAAACATAATTGAGTTTTAAGCAAGATTTTTTCTTGTTTGGTACTACCTTAGCTTTTTTTAACTTATAAGTGAGTTTTTAGTTATAGTTGTTGATAAGTCATTTTTTATTTATGTTAATTTATAGGTGAGTTTTAAATAAACATAATGATTTGATTAGAAAGTTTTTAACCTTTTTTTTATTGTTTTGTTTTTTCAATGTAACATATAGAGTCCCCAGCTTTGGGGAAGTTGTCAGATTTGGTCCTGAATTTTGAGATAACTGATTTATTAAGGATCGTTTGGCATTGTTTTTTTTGGTCAAAAAGCTGCTTTTAAAAAGCAATGAGAAAAAAGCTTGCTTAAAAGAAGTTGTAGTGTAATGTTTGGCACCACCTTAGTTTTTTTACTTATAAGTGCTTATAACTTATTTTTTACTTATAAGTGGCTTATTACTTATTTTTGTTTGGCACCACCTTAGTTTTTCTTGGACCTGTGCGAAATTAAAATTATGGCCCTCGATAAAAGGTTTACTTAGAATTTGTTTACTTTATAACCCATTGAAATTTTTACGAATAAAAAACAAAATAAGATTTGAAAACTAATAGTTTTAAGATACACAAATATATTTGTTAATAACTTTTATAACTTTCAAGTTATGGTTAACTCGGTCTTAAAAATTATCGATTTATCATTTCTTAATTTTATTAGATCTAACATTTGCTAGTGATTTACCCCATAAAAAATAAGAAATAAGATAAATTTGATTAGCATAAATATATGCAAAATATGTTATAGGTAAAAGGTTTGTAGTTTGCCAATAACTATGTAATAATTGTGGAAGCCATTAATATAATAAAACTCTTAATAACAAAAAAATAAAAACTATAAAATGATAGAGCCAAGGATTGAACCTAAGACCTATCATTAAAAGTGTAAAACATCCAAACTCTACCAACTTGGACAACCTATCTTACTATATCAATATCCGATACATTATATTTAATATCTGTATAATTTTATATACTACATATATATTCAAAACATTTAAATATTTTGGGCCCTTAATTTTTCCGGACCCGGTGCGTGGGCACTGCTTGCACGGGCCCAAAACCGGCCCTGTACGTCATTTTTTACTTATTTCAACTTATGAGTGACTGGTAAATATATAAAATGATTTGGTTATAATTTTTTTACTTTTGATAATTTTTATGTGCAAAAGAGAAAAAAAATCCCCAAATTCGTAGTTTATTCCTATCTTTTCTGCTTTTATGACCCAAAAGCTAGCTTTTGAAAAGCTAAAAAAGCTTATATACCGAACACTCGTAGCTTTTTTTAATCAAAAAGTTAAAAAAGCTGAGAAAAAAAGTTGTTGCCAAAGAGGCACTTAGTCACTTGTATAGTTTCCTCTTCAATTTGTGTAGTCCTAAATTTGAAGTGCTCGAAATTGGAGATTATAAACATATTCTATTCCTAAACTTAATTGAGGTTTGTTTGTTTAGATCGAATATAAGCTTAAAATTTACTTAAAAGAGTTGCAGTGACAAAAAAAGCAAATTTTGTCAAAAAAGCTTAGTTATTAAAGCTGCAGTGAAGTGTTTGGCAACTGATATTAAAAGCTACATTTTGTCAAAAAAATGTGTTTGGTTTTAACTTGTAGCATCTTGATTTTATAATAAAGAAAAGGACCAAATATCCTTCATTCTTTTGTTTGTGTTAATCTTGCGGTGATTTTTATATTAACATTATTTGAAAATTTTAGGGGAAGAACGGGAATGGGGAGTGACTTTAGAGAGGAGGTTTCTTGGTGAAGAAGCAAGCGGAGGCGAAGAAAATGCCCTGAATTCGTCGTATAATGTTTTGGCGGCGAAGAGGACATATAGAAAAGACCCCATTGATGATTTCAAGAAGTATACTGGTGGATGGAACATTAGTAATGAGCATTACTGGGCTGTAAGCACTCTCTGTCCCAACTTAAAATATATATGTATGTAATATGTATATGTATATGTATATGTATGTATGTATGTATTATGTATGTATATATATATACAGAGATGTACATAGTACCTTGTATTTACTAAATATATAGTTTTGTATCAGCTTTTTTGGTTGAATAGAGTGCAATTTGGTTATTTTAAAAAAAAAAAAAAACTGCAATTTGGTTAGCCAGTTTTCTAAGTGTAACTATTTAAATTTCTACTAAGATAAAGATAGATTTTAAGCTGATTAACCAGAATATTTTGTTTAAGAGATGGAGTCAAGCAAACTATGTATATGAATCTATGTAACCATAAAATTGTCTACTACGATGAAGCTAGAAGTTTTAAGCTGATTAACTCAAATTTGTCCCCGTGGAAGTTAAGAGTTAATTATCTATCTATTGGAGAAATATGTTTTCTTCAGTTGGCTGTAGTATAACTAAGGTTCAACTACTTTTTCAGTTAATTTATGAGCCAGCAAACTAAATTTTAGACTTTCATTTTGTTAGGAAAACTGGATTTTTTAAAAGTTTGTGAAGGGACGGCCAGGTAGCATAAGTCGTCAATTTGATGCAAATATTCAAAGATTTAGCAGAGTTAGAGAATTACAGAGAGAGAGAGAGCGAGAGAGTAGGTTCTTTTTTATAATTGAAAAGATTGAAATGCTAGGAGGCTAAGAAAATAGGGACGAGTAGTGTTCGCTTTTCCTTATCAGTTATCATAGTTGACATTTATTTACTAGATGTAGGATCCCTATTGTTTTTCTGTAATTATATGTTTTTCCATTTACTTTTTAAATGTTTTTACCCAAAGAGATTTTTCACCAGGTAGCAAGTAGCTTTCTATGCGATTTTGTTCCTGAATTTGGTTACACTTTTTAACCAAAACTATTTTAAGAAAAAGCAGCCTAATCTACCGCCAGTAGGAAATGAATGTTAATGTTGACTACTGTTTGATTTGGTGTTAAAGTAAGATAAATATTTTAATCAAAATGGTTGAGAAAATGTTGGAGTGCACATGAAAATATTCTCTTATTCTTGACTTTGAGTTAGTTGTTCTGCTGTCAGGTAGTCATAATATTTAGGGGGAGGATAAATGGACATCACCAAAAACACTATAGTTGACATCAAAATTTTGGTCCATTGATTTGAACGATTGTGATCAAACTTAAAAAACAAAAAAACAAACAAACCAGGAGTCTCACCCAATTCTGTTTCTCTCTCTTATGTGTTTCTATCTCTCAATAGTTATAACTTATAACAGTCTTGGCCAAATAGTGCAACCTTATACTCCACATGTCCATTTATGGATGCATGTGTATTATATATGCAATATTTAGATTAAAATATGACCCATTCCATCCTCGTCAGAGCCAGATTAAAATTGAAATTTCCTAGACTAAAAATTCGTATAGTCGAAGGTTGAGTTATGTATTGTGGTGGATTGTTTTCTGGTTAATCTATTCACATCGAACATTCACTTTAATTTGTAGTTGCAGGTTACGTTTAAGAAAAACTGAAACGGGATTTGTGTCTTTGGTCCACTAGAGTACATTGAGTTAACTTGTTTTTTTAGAATTTGTGACTTATGTCAGATTTAGGGTTCAAAGGTCATACTCCTATTGGTTTCTTGAATTAATTAACACTGCTATGGATCTTACATCTCGCTAGTTTTGCTCCTACATTATAACTCTACAAGGCTATGGAAGGAGATGTTTAATGGAGGCGTGTTAGAATAAGAGAGAGAATGGTTTACATTTTTTCCCATCTTAATTAATACTAGTAGTAATTACTAACAATGTTTAATCTTAGCCGTTCAAATCAATGGACCAGATTTTGATGTCAACTATAGGAGTAATCTCAGCCGTTAAATATATATATATTTTGATGTCAACTCTTTATATATATATAAAGAGTTTGTGTGTGTGTGTTGTGGTGAGGGGAACCCTTGCTACATTGAGAATCACTAACTCTCATACATTATAAATCATATGTGGCAGGGACCGAATTGAAATTAAATAAAACACTATTTTTTTAACCCCGCAGGGTAAGATTATTAGTGTAAGAGAGTTTAGTGGTAGTCAAAATGTGTTTAACCAGGATAGGTAAGGGGCTGGGTGTGGGGTTGAAGAAAGTAAGTGTGCACTTACAAATAAAAATCAGTCCATTTTTAGATATTTTCAGAGATGCAGTCCTAACTCTTATGAAGACTGATTTATATGGTTTTACAAACAGTAATAACTAATTTTTTTTAAAAAGTATTAACAGTCCTTATTTAGATATTTTCTGATATGTAATCCTAATTATTAAGACACCTGAATTATATGCTTTTATAGTTAGACTTTCGATGCTTGTAAATACTGTGAACCAACTAGAAAGTATCAACAATAAACACATGGTTATTTTTTCCGGACGGAGCATAAAAAAAGCTGCTAACTTCTTTGTTGCTTCAAGCCTGCAACAAACTCAGTGTTGTAAATAAGTAGCTTAACAGCCATGTTACCCAGCTAGCTTCTCTTGTTTGCTACACTAAAACTTTTATTGTAACTATTTAGGATATATATAAACAAAGTACAGCCAATCTGTGAATGTCACTGGAAAAAATAATATTTTCATGCGAAACTTTGGCGTTTAATATACTCTCAATCAAGACGGTATTGAATGGAAATGATAGGAACATTTACTTCTGAATACAGTTCAGAGTAAAACATAACGATTTAAGGCTGAGTTCTGATTTTGATAAAGAGAAGATTACAAAAATTTGAAAATAGTATGTACACCTTTAGTTTTTGGTGATTTAACCATTTGTTATGGTAGATGAAACCATTCTGAAAAATATCTTGTTTTGACTTCTGCTTTCAGGCGCAAGTCTTTCCCCCCCTCGGACTTCTTATGATTTTTTTCTACATTACCCATTTAAATAAACTTTGTACCTCATTCTAACTTGTGCTTATTTTGTACGCAGTCGGTGGCTTTTACAGCTGCACCCTTCTTTGGGATTGCAGCGGTCTGGTTTGTAGCTTTTGGACTTTGCTTATTTTTCATGTGTCTCTGCTACTGCTGTTGTAGAAGGGCTCCATATGGCTATTCTCGTTTAGCATATGCTCTCTCTCTCATTCTCCTCATACTCTTCACCGTTTGTGCAATGTATGTGCTCTTTTGTCTTTTAGTTTTACTTTTTTACGTTTTCTCCAAATCGTACATTCTCTCACCGAGCCGCTAAAGTTCACAATAGTTCCTCTGATTGCAGCATTTTTCTAACTGGCAACTCACTAATGATGCTCAAAGAAACCTTCTCGTTCTTTTTCTCAATTTTCAACTTGAACAATCTTTCTAGAAATCTTTTATGCCAATGTTTTGCTTTATTCGCTCCTGATAATTGTTTGGGCATCATGTTAGTGTTTTCTTAATTCACTCCTCATTATTTTTTAGGCACTTAGCAAGTGATTTGATTTAGTTTACTCAACACAATTACTCATTAGTAGAAGGGGCCAATTTGGGACTTAGGTTTAAAAAAGTTAAGGGGAAACGAGAACAAATCAATCGTGACATTTAGGGGTTATCCCAGTAAACTGGAATGTTTCTCACGTTTTCCCAACTTTTACATTCTCTCGCCGAACCATTACACTTCACAATAATTTCTTTAATTGTAGTAACTTGCTAACTGGCAACTCGATCATGATGCTCAAAGAAATTTGCTTGTTATTTTTCTCATTTTTCAACTTGAACATTTTAAGGAAGTTATTTTGCAAATGTTTTGCTATATTTGCTCATTATTGTTTGAACATCATGTAAGTGATTTGCTTTATGCAGTCGTCCTTATAGTTTGGGCATCGTGTAAGTGATTTACTTTAGTCCGTCCTTACTATCGTTTGGGCATCATGTAAGTAATTTGCTTTATTAGCTCCTCGTGTATGTGATTTGCTTCATTCAGTCGTCATTATAGTTTGGGCATTGTGTCAGTGATTTACTTTAGTCGCCTTATTATCGTTTGGGCATCATGTAAGTAATTTGATTTACTAACTCATTATATTTTGGGTGAACGCAATTACTCGTTAGTAAAAATGGGGAAATTTGGGACATGGTTGTAAAAAGTTAGGGGAAACAAGAGATCAAACAGTTTTGGCAAAGTGTAAGATGCAAGAGTAATATATCTTCTCCTCCCACCCAACCCAATTCCAACCCCAACCCCAACCCCAACCCCTGTGCCTCTCTCTCTTCTATTCTATGTTGTTGTTTGAACCATTTCTGACTTAAGGTATGAGTTTTTTGGTTTCAGAGTCGGGTGTGTTGTTTTATACACTGGTCAAGGGAAATATCATGACAGCACAACAAAAACATTGGATTATGTAGTGAATCAAGCCGACAACACTGTTGAGAAACTTAGAAATGTTTCGGGGTATCTTGACGCAGCTAAGCAAATTGGGGTTGTTCAAGTATTTTTGCCTTCTAATGTCCAATCCGACATCGACGCAATCCAGAGAAAAATCAACTCTTCTGCTAATTTACTAGATGAAAAGACCGGGGATAATTCACATAAGATACACAAACTCTTGGACTCCGTGTAAGTGAAATTTTCATTACTTCTCATACAGATTTTATAAGTTGAGAACACTTTTTTTTTGTGGGAGGGAATAACTATTGTAAATTACTTGGTAGTATTGTTAGTATTTACTATTTTATATTTTGGGGTTTTTTCAGGAGATTGGCACTTATAATACTTGCTGCAGTTATGCTCCTCTTGACATTTCTTGGGTTCTGTAAGCCCCTTAATCACCCAAATTGATTAATAACTCTGTGGCTTGTCTTTACTTTCATTCTTTTGACTTGTTAACTTTATTTTTATATTTCAGTGTTCTCCTTATTCGGCATGCAGGCGCTTGTACAAATGTGAGTAATACAGTCGTATTTATCAGTTCTGCATTTGCTTCTTTAAAGAGGAAAAAACTAAACTCTGTTGTTTTTTTCTTATTAATATCTGAACGGGTTTTAAAAAATTTCTGTGTTATTATTTTTGCAGATTGGTTATCATAGGATGGATTCTTGTTACTGGAACATTTATATTGTGTGGCGTATTTCTTCTTCTGCATAAGTAAGTTCTTATAACCACTTTATTTTATTGTCTGCCACGAGTTACGTTGGCTACACCAATTTACTGAAAGGCTCTCTCATAAAACCTTTTCCTTCTCATACTTTTGATTGTATGTGTTTCTATTGTTCTATGTATCAGCATGACAATTAATACAAATCTGAAATTATTAGTATTAAATTTTTAGCGAGTATTCTGAAATTTATTCTTCAGCGACCTTAGTGGTCATCTGGTGTAGTAAGGAGAAGAAATTCATGTGACACCCATTTATTTAATGTTCATTGCTTTCTTAGTATCGAGAGATTTATTAATTAATCTACGTGGACAACACACTTATTTATTCTTTGGTTCAATCTTTTATGTTCACAAATTATGAAAAGTTAAGACTTAGTTCAGCAGTGTTTTTTGTTTGACTACGCAGTGTGACAGCAGACACTTGTATATCCATGAACCAATGGGTTCGAAACCCAACAGCTCATACAGCTCTGGACGATATCTTACCTTGTGTGGACAATGCAACAGCCCAAGAAACCTTGTTGAGAAGCAAAGAAGTCACATCTCAGCTTGTGAATGTTATTAATAAAGCTATCACTAATGTGACTAACTCTAACCTCCCACCTAACTCTTCCCCTTTGTACTACAATCAGTCCGGACCTCTAGTTCCCATCTTGTGCAATCCGTTCAATCCAGATTTGTCAATTCGAGGTTGTTATGCTGGTGAAGTTGATTTGAGTAATGCAACTCAGGTATTTTGTAGGATTGTATGGTTATGTCTGAATTTTTGAAACAAAATTTCTTTGTTAGTAGCTCTATGTTTGAGATCAATCATTTGGTTTGTCCCCCTTTTAGCTTCTTTTGTGCATTTTATGGGCTGACTTAGCTAGGCTGCAGCTCATAAGCTCAGTTTATTTGATACGCTTAGCTTATAAGCAAAGTAACATTTGAATGTCATGCTTTTAAAAGCCTAGCTTATTAGCTTTTTTAGACCAAAAGAGCAATAAGATACAAGGTAGGTTTGGCTAGCTATTTTAGCTCAAAAGCTTAGAACATACAAAGTTTATTAAAAAAACAGTTTATAATGCGCATCTAATTTTTTTTTCAAGAATGTGCAGAACCAGCTCAACATGGAAAACAATTTTTTTCAGCTAATTTTACATACATATATATACACTATATATATACATATACACTATATATATATATATGTATATATACACATATATATGTGTGTGTGTCTATATATACATATACACACACACACACATATATATATATATATAAGCATTTAAAGAAGCTAGGTTTTATGGCTTCTCAAAAGAAGCCAACTTATTATCATAAAATCTGCAGACAAACGAAGCCTAAGTTACCTTAATTTCAGTATCTATTTTTCACACTGGATCTGTTTGGCTTCTTTAGAAGGTCTTATTTCCCCATGATCATTATCCGAAAAATGCCTTTTAAAACTTTTTATAGGCGTGTTTTCCTTCGAGAACACGTGTTCAGCTGTGAGTTTTTTGTTTGTTTCGCCATTTTTTCAATTTTATGGAGGAACGTCAAAGATCCAACAATTAAAACGTAGAACACTATTTATTCGTTGCAGTCTTTCAAATCTGAAGTAATACTCTAAAGCAGTGTTTTAAATAGTAGCTAGAGTGTTTTTGCAAGAGCTGCATTAAAATTGTAATAAAACGTAAGCTTTATTGGCCGATAAACGAGCTTTTTATGCTTTTTCTTTAAGCTTTTAACCGAGTTTTTATAGAGATTTACATCAAATTTTTTCTCTTCGAAGCGAGTTTTTTAAGTCAGCTCTTAAAAGAACAGATTATTTGCAGCAAAAGAACTCAAGAAACCTGGTACTCTAAATCCCTTGTCCTGTTAAAAAAGACCATGGTTTTTATATTAGACAATAACATAATTGATGCAAAGAGCCCGTTACTCGATTTATCTTGTTTCCTTTTTATGTTTGTCAAATCCCTTGCATCGTGGCTTACATCAACGGATTTTATTGTATTGAATCAAGCCACACTTTATATAAATGTGGCATTGTAATCCAAATCAATACAGAGAAATAAAATGAAAATCATTCCAAACACATCTTTTAATTGTAAGTTTTTTTTTTTTTGATGTGCTTAAGTTTTATCTAAACCAAGGAAACAAACTCCATCTACCTGAGTGTGCTATTTTGTAGAATTCTGGGTTAATGATTTGGAAACACTTGATCATATTTCACAATCTTTCTGGGATAATGATTTGGAAAGTGCTAATTTACATCACAATTTTAGCAGAAGTCGTGATTTCTTGTATCATTTCACTTTTCAGGTTTGGGGATACTTTGTTTGTCAAGTCACGAGAAGTGGCATTTGCACCACGACAGGTCGACTGACACCAGATATATATCGTCAAATGTCTGCTGGTGTGAATGTGAGCTACGGATTGTACCATTACGGCCCATTTCTAGTTGAATTACAAGATTGCTCATTTGTGCGACAAACTTTTACCGACATTTATAGAGACCATTGCCCTGGTTTGAGGAAATACAGCAACTCGATCTACATTGGACTAGTGATGGTTTCTGGTGCTGTTATGCTCTCTCTTGTTTTCTGGGTCATATACGGGAGAGAACGTAGGCACCGTGTCTATACAAAGCACCACATACCTGATAATAGTCCTGCTGGTTTTGAAGCAGGAAAGTATACTTAGAGAGACAGAACCCCCCCCCCCCCCCCCCCCCCCCCCCCCCCCCCCCCCCCCCCCTTCTTCTTGTTTGAGGTTCTAATGGTGTGTATTGCTTAGATTGTGTATGTAGTTTAGTTGTTATGGTTGAAATTGTAGTTCGTAGACTAGTGCTTGGTATGCCAGAGTAGAATTATTAGAATTTTGAGGTACTATTACTTGAGTTTGTCACAATGCATGTAAACAGTAAATTAGATGAATGGTGCTATCTACTTTTCTAGTAAACCCCAAACAGTGTTAGATATATTACGCAGAACATTGTTTCTAAACTTTCTGTTGTGTTTTCTTACTGGTTAAAAGAAAAATATCCTTTTGGGGTTCAATATTTTAGGAACGCTAGAGTAGTTATAAGTTCATCAGAATAGTAACAAGAAATTCAAAGATTTTCGTCAAGTCATGATGAATTATCTCTATTTCTGGAATTTAAATGATGAAATATATTTTTAGGACACAAGGACTGACAAATACCACTAAATCATGATTTAGTTTGACAAAGTTGTGTGAATCGTAAAAACCTGTAGTGCAATACCGCTTTTTGAGGACCAATTCAGAGGTGCGGACGAGTGTGGCAGAGTAGAAAGGTGGGGAGGTGTGAATCGCAGTTGCGTTGCAGAGCAAAGAGAGTGGGCACAAAAGAGATTGATCACCTCTACTCTGCATGGTTGAATGTTTCGACAGGATAATACAGACCAAGTTTCTGGGAACTATTTAAGTTTTAAATTGACAAAAATGGTGACTTGATGATCTTCCACGCCTAAATAATTATAACCAAAAACAATTACTCGGAGAAAGAAAAAACGAACTTGTGCGTGCAACTTTGATTTGTAAAAGTTTTGTATCCATATTCACCAAATGAAAATTTTTGAAAGTAAATCACATAGTTCTAGAACTATTTTATTAACCTTTAAATTTTCCCATTCTAAGAGGTTTAGTTATGAAAAATACAGTTCAAATACGTATTTTTGTAGATCGTAATTATTTAAGGAAGGAGAGATTAGTATTTTGTGAGACCATATGAGTCATCTTTCATCGCTCCTGAATATTTTCGTGTGGCCGTCGTATTTCACCACATGAGTTTGTTTTATCACACAATGACTAAGTTCTTCATTTCACGCATGCATACAACCTATGATGCACATAAATGCGTAACTAACATACTGAAACGACAAAATTTTAAAATAAAAGACACGACGCGGCAAACAAAACAATAAATAAACATTAAAAATCAATTAATTGCAAAGCAACAAAAAATGTCTCTTTACTTGGGCTTTTTTGATCATTTTTTAAATAAGTTGATGTCATTTAATTTTGGTCTCTAAGTGCAATATATTATTACTTATGATGTTGGTTTGTAAGGCACTATCGTGAAATGAGGGTTAGCATGTGACATTTGCTATATGAACCTCCTTTTAGACTCAAGGGCCTTATTTGGCTGCGAGATTAGAAGTCCCGAGACTATAAAAACATCCAGAATTGGGGTTGGATAGTGAGAGAGGGTGGACATGTAGTATCGAGATTATAAATATCATCCTCTCCTATTATTGTAAATGAGCATATTTGAGGTCATTTGGTATCTCATATCACTAATAATCTCATTCATGTTTGTCCATCCAAACATAATATTTGTGAGAATCGCTCCATTTGTAATTACATTCCGCCCTAATCCCGTTACAACCAAACAAGACGATGGGGTTTTACTTTTTACGGGATGACTTTAATACACGTGGGTACTTGATTATAAAAGAATTACTATGCTCATGTAAAAATATTCCAAATACAACTGCATGTAATTATTTGAGGGGCAAGTTAGGCCATGAAACTCATGGCCTATGTAGTGACGTTGCAATATATTAGGGGCACTAACATTCTCACCACTACACTTCAATTTCATGTATAAATATAGCCTTATTTGGGTTTATAAGGGAAAATTATATAAAAATCTAATAAGTTGCACATCAGTGTGTTGCATAAATTTTTGTATATTTAATTAAATATTGAATATTTTTTTTTTCCTTTTTTATTTTCTCCTCCGCACCTAATTCACTTGTTCAATCTTCACAACAAATTAACAAGCTACTGCCTCCGGCCTTAGATCCTTCGATCTATGAAAATATTGGAGAGTATCACGTCCTCTATTTTTTTCCCGTTAATAATGAGCGGATTTTTTTTTTTTTTTTGTGTAATATATGAACCCTAATATAATCGGTTCTAAATTGATGTCGTTTGGGTGCAGATTGGAGGTAGAAGAAAACGAAAGGTGATATTTCAGGTTTGACGACGGTGAACTTTGGCCGTGATGGTTGAAAATGGATTGGAGATGTGAATTTGGGGATGGAGATATGCAAGTCTCATTTAGAGAGATAAAGATAACATTGTAAATGAGAGAAAAATGAGTCTGCATTTTTCCACTGCAATTTATCTGTTTCCACGCTCAAACCGTGAAATTTTTTTCCGAACCGTAAAATTGACTTACGAACCGTAAGTCAAACTTACGGTTTAACCGTAAGTCAATTTTACGGTTTATCTGTGAAATTACCAAATTGCCCCTGTGTTGAAATTTTTAAATTTTATTGTGGACCGATCGATCGACCATCACAGCCGATCGATCGGCCAAGCATTCGATCGGCCGTCAGCTCCGATCGATCGTTCTGTGTACAATCTCTGAAAAATTCCAGAGAGGTTGGCCGACCGATCGGCCTGTGCAAATTTGCACTGCGTATACATACATATATACATATATGCATCTCTATAACACCAAAAAATTCGCCTATTTCATCAAAAATCATCAAATCTTCAGCAAAATCATTTTTTTTTGTTATAAATCTCTATTTTCATCACCCTAATACATATATTTCAAATAAATTCAACCTAAAATCCATTAACTTGCCCCAAATCAATTCGTATTTTTTTTTGAAAAAAAACCCTAATTTCTCAAAAACCCTAATTTCTCAAATTCAATAAAATGTTTCTCAAAAACCCTAATTTCTCAAATTTAATAAAATGGTTCGAGAGAAAAGCTATTCGAAGGCGACTTCTAAAGATATCACCTCCTCCACTTCTCGTTTGGGTAAGTCTTCTAAAACCGATAATTGTATCTAGAATAGGACAATTGTCAATCGTGTATATTTAGATTATGCAAGTTTCGTTCGTAAATTTTCGCTTTTTAAAGAGAATATCGGTTTTCAAAATTGGGAAAAGTTGATTTTTTTATCTAATGATATATATATTGATGAAACTTATCAATTTTATCAAAATCTTATTGTTTATACAAATGACAATAATGAGCTCAAACTTTCAACCAATGTCAATAAAAAGAAAATAGTTTTTTCCGTCTTTCAACTACGCGACCTCTTACATTTAGAGTCTAGTGGCGTATCAAAAGGCGAGGAAGTATTGAATAGGTGTAATTTGTCAAAAATGTTTGAACTTCGTCAATCCGTGTTTCACCGCGATCATCGTGGAGAGCCAAAAGCTAATGGTCTCCACTTTCAAAATAAAATCGCCTTTTTTGTTGTCTCTAAAATTATATTCTCTCATAGCTCAAATTTTACCAATGTTACGGAAGATAACATTGTTATTCTAGTTTGTATTCAAAACAAAATTAAATTGGATACCGCTACCTTAATTCTTAAAACAATGAGAGAAGCCAAAGACTCCACAAATCACTCTCTTCCGTAAGGCTCTCTTATTATCGAAATTCTCAATTCTTTTAATATCAATTGCAAATGCATTAAAATCGAGTCGATTAGTGTTCTTGAGTTAAAAAAAAATTTGCAAATGAAAATTCGTGTCATCGGTAATAATATTCTAACTTGGTATGAGCCAACCTTTCTGGAATTTTTCAGAGGTTGGCCGATCGGTCGGCCGAGTTGGAAAAATTGCATTGAAAAAATCCAGCATCGAAAAAAATAGAAACAGTAAAATGTTTTGTTTGATGAGCCATACTGAAACAGTGTTTTATACATCGCTATAATTTTAGGCTTATGCGCGTACTGAGCATTCTCATCTGTTTCATTATATATATAAGGCTATACAGTAATTTCAAATATGGTTACCCAACAGTCTAGCTAAAGTCATATATATCTATAGAAAGTTAAAATTTATAGGATTGTTGTATGAATGTAGAAAGTTTTGGTAGAAAAATATAAGGTTTTTTAGGAATATTTTATTCAGCAAACAAAACCAATTACTCTCTCTATTTCTTTCACAATTAAACTTTGACCACTCTCTCTCTAAATCTCCACATATCTCCTTGGCTGCCTTTCCTTATAACCTCCACCTTCATTTAGATCTGATGCGTTTATGGCTTTTTACTGATGTTGCCGGACTCTAACACTCTCTTCCGCAGTCGACCATCATCGTTTATGATTGTGGTGATTGTGCAAGCCACTTAATGGCTCATTTTTCTTTATGTTTTTCTTTTTTCCTGTTTTTTCTACCACAACTTCGATTTTGTCTCGATTAGCATCAAATTGCATCGAATGGTGTTTAACTATGTCGATTAAGGGTACATAGGCTTACAAAATGTTAGTAAATTTCGATCCTATATGGAAATGGGTAGGATGGTTTACTGTAGCTCACAACTTGGGAAGATAGGCAAAGAAAAAGAAAAAGAAAAAAAAGAAAAGAAAAATGAATATTATTTTATTCACCTATATTTGTATTTATATGGAACTGATGTGTCATATTTAAAATTTTACTCTATAAGTTCCTTATATATCTCTTTAAGCTTATCTCTTAGCTAACCATTTTTCCAATATTAGATAACTTGTACTAAAGAGTTGGTTTATATGGACACAGAATGCTATTAGAGGATTATTTAACTAGTTTCCACCGTGGACGCATACAAAATCTTGTGGTGTTGTGTGACAGTGGGAAATATTGTACTAACCAATAGATATTTTTATCTCTCTCTTTTGTTCTTGTCTTTAGATTCACTTGTTACTTGTTAGTTAGTATAGTACTACTAGTAATGATAGCACCAACTGCGAATGCAATCGTCTTGCCACTAATACCAACATCCTTTTCTTCTTTTTCTTCTTTTTCATGTTGGAACAACAACAAGTACCCTTTTCTTTATACCCCTATTACCACAAAACATGGTATCTTTATAACAAATAAAAGTACTAGTTGTAAAATAAATGCCTCATCCATCATAACTAGCTCTGAGCTGGGATTGCCATTGCAAGTTAAAGAGATAAAGGATGGGAGCATTAAGTGGATATGGAAAGGCCACAGTATCAATTACTTTGTTTATAGCCCGCAAGAACAGAAGGAGGATAATTCTCCCCCTCCGCTCCTCCTTGTTCACGGCTTCGGCGCTTCTGTAGCTCATTGGCGCAGGTTTTTTTTTATTAATTACTCTGCATTCGGATATAAATTTTAGGTTATCGCCACCCCAGAAATTTTAAAAAAACGATTTTTTTTATAGGGAAAATTTCAGAAAATTAGGTTAAATATATTAATTGCCCCCAATAAGATATATAACCATGGTTAGCTCAATTGTTAATGCTATCTAAAATTAAACAAGAGATCATTGGTTTGATTATTTACTATTGCAATTTATTCTTTTTTATTTATTTCATGTTTATTTAGTTACATGAGTAACACTTCATTGCTCCTTATTTTCAACAATCCTGTATTTCTATGTTTATTCTTAAAATTTACAAATACTGTTCGAATACGTCATTTTGATGTTAGGAAACAAAAAAATATCTTTATAATTTTAAATTTACTGTGTTTTTTACAATTACCAACTCGATTTTTTAACACTTCAGAATAGACTTTTAAACTCGGCTTTCAATTATTTTAAACGTTGTTTTTCTTAAAATTCTAGTAACCATTTTTTTTCTACGCCCGCCAACGATATCATCCTAGTTCCGCCACTGCCAATATGGAGAATATGGAGGCTGCTGAAATTCATGTAAACTTTTTATTTATTAAGCGGAATGTTGAAAGGCTACTATCGGAAAACAAAAAAGAAAAAAAAAAAACTTCAATTACATGTTTAAAATCGAGGTTTTATATATATGGAGGTGGTGCAAGCGGCAAGCCTACTCCTAGCTTCGCCCTTGCTTGTACATACTAAATGACTGAAATATTTTACCTTTATCCTAGAAAACAATGGCAATCACACAGATCTGTACACAACTACATAAACATCCTGCTTGGGTGGGAGTAGGTTTTACATATATGTTTTATTTTTTAATTTTCATAGTTCCCTGATTGGTTTGATATTTAATAAATTCTCAAGAAGTTCTCCACTCTCACCCAAGCGATCTATGTAAATCTATCCTAAAATTGGTCATAGTTTCTCAGCCTCTTAGATTGTTTCTAGAGTACTGAAGCTCATACATGATATGTGACTTGTCGTAAACTTAGAGCCTGAGTTTGAATGAGGGTATGCGAGTTACCCTCCGCGGAACTAGAACTGCATGTTTGGGGTTGTCATAGAATATATTTTTGGAAGAAGCTGCCAAGTAAAATTAAGGGGCTGCCAAATATTTTGTGGAGTTTCCGGGGCATACATGGATTATTGACCATTTGAGGTTATTTCAGGAATATCCCTACCCTCGCTCAAAATCGAACTGTTTATGCAATTGACCTAATCGGCTTTGGTGCTTCTGATAAACCTGCAGGCTTTGAGTATATGATGGAAGTGTGGTCTCAGGTAATTTTCCAACAGTTTGAAGACGATGCATTGGTTATTAAAATTTAATTTTTCTAATGTTTAGCGGCACATTCTTTAGACCCTGTATTGTCTCCTGATGCAACGAAATATCCATATTGCCAGCTAATTCTGGATTTCTTGGATGAAATTGTTCAACGGCCAACTGTACTAATAGGAAACTCTATTGGAAGTCTTGCTTGTGTTATAGCTGCCTCAGGTATATCATTCTTCCAATTTGATACAATATCGCTTCTTTTGTTCCTTGATTAGGTTTGTTTGGAGTACTAAAAAAGTTTATTTCAATATACATTTTACTTTATTTGTAAAATGTGTTTGGTACACGACTTAAATTTTGGAGGAAAACCATTTTTACTTTTGGAAAGTAAGGATTGATAATATTTACCTATTGTACACTACTATCAAATAGAGTACATTTCATAATCCTTATTACAAAAAGTAAGTATTTTGTCTTCTACCAAAAGGCACATATAAGTGTTACTAAATATTAGGTTTTTCTATCGCTATCAATCAACTAATTTTTGTACTTATAAGATACAACCAAGCGACGCCAATATAATCATTTCCAAAGTGTAAGGATACTTGATAGCATGTCAGTTACATTAATGGGTTTTTTTTTTATCTAACCAGAGTCTACTCGGTCCTTGGTTCGAGGGCTTATTCTCTTAAACTGCGCTGGTGGAATGAACAATAAGGCCATTGTCGATGATTGGAGAATTAAGTTGTTGTCACCCTTGCTTTGGCTAATCGACTTTTTATTGAAGCAAAAGGCTATTGCGTCATTTCTCTTTGAGCGTGTTAGACGAAGGTACGGTGTTTGTTTCTGTTTCATTTAGTCTGAACAAGTAGCTAGTGAGAGATGAACACTGAAGTTTTAATTTCACTGATGCAGAGAAAACCTGAGAAATATCTTATTGTCTGTCTATGCAAATAAGCCATCTGTGGATGAAGATCTAATTGAGGTGCGTCTTTTTCTTTCTTTTCTGATTTTATGTAGTACCAGTAACCATGGTAACTCCCAGTACAGTTATCTTTTGTATACATCGGATTGTAATGAGTGACGGAACCAGGATTAAATTCTTGGGAGAACTGTTGATTTTTTTTTACCCGTTAGTACAATAATCGTACAAAAAACCAAAGAAACCCGGAGCTTAAAAGCTCAATTGACTTGTCCATTAATTCAAAATTTATTTATAAACCTTTTTTATTTATAAATTTTGTTATATTACCTAAAAGATACAATTAATGGAAAAGTCAAACAGTAAATAAATATTAATTAAATGTAGAGTAAAAATAACCACGAGACAAGAATTAGGGACTTTGGGCACACAAATAATTTATGTTTACCAAATGAACCAAATTACAATTTGTTTATTGGGGGCTATTAATATATAAAACCTTAAATGTCAGAATTTTTCTATATAAAAAAAATGTTTTAAAATTTCCGGGGTGGCGGTTGCCAGCCCTGGCACCCCCCTGCCTCCGCCCCTGATTGTAAGGTTTTCATATGCCCTTAAATGTCACGTAAGTCGTACAGAGACTACCTTTCTACATAGGTTAATAGATTCTTTTGACATTTTTTATCGTGTTAAAAATGAAAAGTACACAACTTTTCAGTAAGACTGAAAAAAAAAACTACCTAAAGAAGGGGTCAGTCACTCTGTTGCACCCAGGTGGCTCTCAGAATCGCTTCATTTTCATTTTTTTCTTAACGGTTATAAAATCGTTCTCTAAAAGAATAATCATGTAATGGTTGTAGATTATCCGGGAACCTGCATTAGAAGATGGGGCACTTGATGCATTTGTGTCTATCGTGACGGGACCACCTGGACCAAATCCGGTGCAGTTGATGCCGAAGCTTTCAATACCTGTACTTGTTTTATGGGGCGACGAAGACACTTTAACCCCACTTGACGGCCCTGTTGGACAATATTTCTTATCTCTACAAAATCAATTGCCGGATTTTTCACTCTTGGTTCTTGAAGGTGTTGGGCACTGTCCACATGACGATAGACCTGAGCTGGTACACGACAAGGTGCTGCCGTGGCTTGATCTTCTCTCGTGTAACTGAAACATTGTTCTAAACAATTATCGATACGTTTTTGTACAAGGTTGAAGAAGTCACTTAGTAAATTTTCAAGAAAGAGGGATCGATAAATACTTATATGTATCACTTTGTGAGTAAATGCAAATTTAATTGATTGGAATTTGACAAATCTGGGAAAGGTTGAATAATTATTTTTCTAATACTGTTGCAAATTATCTATCGTGACTTTATTTTAGCAGTACTCATTTTGGGAAAAGTCTGCAATCGGGCTCAGGGGATATTGTTTGTTGGGTACATAGCGTTAACATAAATAAGATGAAACCTCTCCATCCGAACAAAACGATATTAGACGAGGAAAATTTGCGTGAATTATATGCACGAATAGATAGTTGTCTACGTGATAAAAACCTGGGTTGTAACGGAAAACTCATGATCCATCCTAAACTTAAATAATTACAAATAAATAAATATTATTTGTTCAATTTAATACCTTTGACGAGTACATTAAGCTTAAGAGTTTACGGTCCGAGCTGTTATTAAATACTCGTCAGAGAAAGCTTTGCGACCTTATTAAAGCATCTACGATGGTATACATTATTTTTGGTAACTATAAGTGCCACATAAGCAATAAAGTGACATGTTTACTTACACACTTTACATGTTTTTTGATACTACATTTGTCAGTTTTAGATTTGCAAAGTGTTGATATAATTTGCAAAGTGTTGTTATATTTATAATTCTTATTTAAATTGAATTATATGCCTAAAATTATGTATAATTTCAACCCAACAAGAATTTGTATCAAATTTGACAAAATGAGATTTTTACTCATACTAACTCATTACAATTGTTAAATTGGACCTTTTTTTATTATATTTATTTAGATATTGTTGTGAGTCTTATTAGCTCAGTATAGATATAGAGACGGAAGTAGAGAGAGAACAATAGTATTATTGATCAATGAATGGTTCAAGATATAAGACCTCTAAACCTCTTTATATAGATAGAGGGGTAGGCTTACAAGACCACTTGAGCCCAACAAAAGCTCATAAAGCCCAAGCTCAATAGTCCAATAATATCATACAATACTCCATATTTGCACGTCTTGAATTATTCGTCTTCATGCAGTCGATATTCATTCGCGGTGCTAAACACATAGAACCTTATGGCCGAAAAACCCAACGTGGGACAAAACCGGTACATAGGACAAACTGTGTAGCAGAAAGATATTGGCCGAAATTCCTTGTAACTAACTAACCACAAAACAGTGTGTCTCATCAAAATCTTGCGAGAGCAAACCCAATGAGAAAATCTCCGGTCTAAGAAAAAGAGTGCAGCAGTGGTAATAGTAGGGGATCAGCCACAAAACAGGTGCCTCATCAAGACCTTGTCAGAGTAAATCCAGTGGGAAAAACCTCCGGTCGAAGGGCAAAAGAGTACACAGTGGTAAGAAGTATACAACAAGATACTCTCCCTAATTTCGGCAATCTTAAGTGAGATATGATGGGAATGTGTCTCGCTAAAAGCTTGCCAAGAAAAACCCAGAGTGAAAACCTTGGTATAATGACAAAAAAAGTACATGAGCATGCGACTGGATGCTCCCCCTCACTTGCACACGACAGGGTGCGAGAATTTCGACTAAATAGTAATTAATGCAATAAGCATTCACATGTATGCTCCCCCTCACTTGCACACGACTGTGTGCAAGGATTTCATATTCCAAGAAATAGTACGAACATTCGTCTGGATGCTTCATTTACTTGCACACGACTGGACACAAGAAAATTTAACGTGTAATAGAACAAGCATTCAACTGGATGCTCTTAAATTTCATATGTGAAGATTTATTTCGGCGAGAAATGCTAAATAGCATAATATAGTCATGTATTTGTTGATCGATAACAGCAAGTTTTCCTCAAATATGACAAGTGCTTCATATGGATCGTGAGACAGAGCATATGTAATTCAGATATGGCTAATAATAGCTCGAAGCCATATAAACTCTCTAATCGTTTTATAGAGCACGAGTATATCAGAGTAATTCATTTGAAGTCATTCCAAGATCTCCATGACCTCCAAGATATCGTCTTAATCCTAATGATAAAGACATAACCATGTTAGGAATATCACTTATGCGGGTCTGATAACTAACCAACATTGGTATAACCGAAAAAGTGTTGTGTTAATTCGAGTACCGAATGGGGTAGGTACACTCGATGACGCAAATGGCATAAACAAGCCCACTTCCAAAATTACCATAAGGTAAGGGAATATGTCTTTAGTGCCATTTAAGTGACAGCGTGTTAGCACGATGTTGTGTCGAGCTATACCATTCACAGCAGACGAGATATTTGTCCGAGCACATTAGACCAAGTACAATGATGCGCTTATTGTACTTAGATATGAACATTATGGTTCAATATCTCTTCACCGTCTCATCAGGGACGGACCGAGTCTATATCAATGTCTAGTAAACGAACGATCATGGAAGAATTTGACGACTTAGCGTCATAACACCTTATGTGTATAGTGAATCATGGACTTAGATTCTATATATACGGGGCTCGATCATTAGGCCGAGTCACTACCGTGTCTTCCTAAAATCCTTCATTTCGAAGAGCAAATCCAAACGTGGATTGCGTAATAAACACACAAGGGCATAACACAAATAGCATAACCCCACACTGAAATATAAATCTTGGTGCGCAAGACCAAGAAGTGCATGTAATCATTTGCAGTCGCATCATCAAACCTTATGTGAGTCCATTTGGGTCTGAACATAATCGACAGGATGTTCAATTTCAATTTCTAAACTCAAGTAATTCAAATCGAAATTTCGATTCTTACTCTTCGGCATTATCAAGTCGACTAGATTTTTCAGGATAATCCGGATCATGAGCCATCAACTTAATGATAGGGCTAAAAGTTTGGAAAATGCTGCATTTCTGTGGACAACAATAATCATGCGACCATATTATCGATGCATCAACCATGACCATAAATTTTTAATGGCCCGTCTTATCGTTGTATAAGTCCACAACAACTCCTTCAATTCTTTATAAGAATTCTGCGAGTCTATTTTGTGATTTTTACACATACTAGTCTTTCAAATAGAGCATTAGTGGCTTGAATTTCGGATCAATCATGAAATATGTCCTCAAAGAGAATCCAAATGTGATGCGATTATAAATCAAGCACCGTCTTTTATCCGGGAATATCTCATCCGGTTAATGTCACAATATCAAAATGCTCTTACCAATCGACGATAGGCGAATGATATTACAGACAATCATGTATCAGCATCTAAGACCTCTTATCAATCGACGACATGCGAATGATAAGGTAACTTTCAAATGCTATAAAAACGTAGTAACAACCACTGAAAGACATCTCAACTCTTAATGACCACGCTTTTGGTCGTTTTGAGTGGAGGTTGTGTAAAGAAATCTCAATTCTTTCATAAACTATTTCCAGATAAAACTGGATTTCTCGAATTATCATACTACTCAACAATATACGACATGACCTACAAGAGTATAAGACCTCATATTTGACAAATTAATTTGGTTTTACAAAAGATTTCGATTTGGAACGACAAGTCCAAAATCGTTGTCACTGAGGACTCTTTTAGGCAATTAGTTGGTGAAATTATGTGGTACAATATTACCCACTATTTCTAAAAAAACCAACTACCGCACAACTATTGCCTAAAGTTTCATAATTTAAAATTTGGTCACATTTGTCAAAAAGGAATTTGCTCAAATAATACTTTAAATTGATTTCGAGAAATTTCGTAAATAGGCAAACAATAATCCAAAAGTATGGTCCAGATGAAAAATCATGATCCAAATGGAAAAACATAATCCAGATGAGCGAAAGAAACCGGGTCAATGATTTATCAAAATCAATAAAGAAAGGTACCAAACTCATTTGAGCCACAAAATCGGGGGTCTCAAGAGTTTTCTTTCAGTTAGCTTTAACCACATTAGCTTCGATTTTTCTACCCTCATGATAATTTTGAACTATTTAAGGAGTATCCGAGAATGACACTGGTCATTTATAGCAGAGAATTGGCTCCTTGAGTATTTTCTCTTGCTTTGGGACAACGGCCCCTATTGTTCCTTTCAATGACTGTCTTAGGGCAACAAGGTCTTTGGTTTTGACGATTGTCTAAACCTCGCTTGGCTAGGTGAGTATTAGGCTCACAACAGTTCAAGATAAATAACCCTTGTCTCGGTTCTCGATTCGAGTAAAAATGTCCATGAAAAGCATTAGTATCAGACAAACAATTCGTCAGTGACCCAATAGGATTAAAAACTACTCATCGGAGCAATTTTCTTATCCAATAACAGATGGGCGTTGAAGGAACATGGTGAATATAAATTCACGTTACTGCTTATGGAATACATTTTTCAAGCTAGTTGGTGAATGATTGCTCCAATATGTCAATTTCAGACATTTGTTCACCATAGACGTAATCACGTCTCAAATGTGACGGTGGAATAAAATCAATGCCTTAACATTCATCTCGAGAGTAACAACAAACTCATGTTTTACTCATCTAAGATGGCATCCAACAAATTTGGGCATCACAATTTCACACATCAGGATGACTAACATGTGGTGACGAAATAACATCAACGTATAAACAGTTATTTCGCAAGTATTCTCTGCGAATTTTCTCATCATATATGGCATCCAACATGTGTTGTGAGTTATGAATTAGTTATCATATAAAACGACTGATTTATATGTTTATGGTTTGCATAAGCACAAACTTTGTTTCGAAACGACAGGTTCAAAAAACACTAGTTTTGCTTTTCAAGTGAACTGGTTCCCATTTATTGAACGACATGTCAATACCGAGACATCAATTCGGCAAAACATACATCACTCTATAAACACACTCGGGGAAATTATTTTTTACTCAACCCCTTTCGGTAGCTATAATTGAACACGATCAGGAAAGACGGTGAGGGTAGAGGACACAAATGCCACTTAAAACACGATCTCATTAGGATAGGAACTATCCACCTATATGTTTCGTAGACATCGTATCCAAATAAGTGAGGCTAGTTAGGAAGATTCATAATTTTTTCAAGTTAAATGTGAAAATATATGATTTCGCAAATTAGCATATTAAATGGTAGTAAATAAATATTACATAGCTATGATTTAAAATTTAGATGTTACATGCTTGCATGATTAACTAATATAGTTTAACATGATAGCACCTATCTAATTAAGGTTACCAATTTAAATTAGTATTTACCAATTTTACACATGTAATATATAACTTAATATCTAATAATTCTCTTGTACGTGTGTATATGGTAATTCACAAGATATACTATAATCATGCAAGTAAGCATATATTAATAAATGGTAATTGTTGAGAGTAATATATTTTTAGCATTGACAAATCTTCCTAACTCATGCAATGAATCAATTCTATTTCACACGTGAAGTAAAAGATACTATTCAGCGATTCAATACAGATTTTATTTTATTTACTTCCCCTGTGTACGTGCCAAAAGATTTGGTCGTATCTTGATTAATTTTTTTTTAAGAAAAAAGCTTTATACCAGTGGACATATGGATAGCAAATCTAACTGAATCAAGTTATTTTATTCACTATAAACTAACATTTCATCATCCATATCACTGTGATTCATACAATGGTTAACTGGAAGATATGTTAATGCGTAACCTCCATCCATATAAATATTAGTCTTATTAACACTATATGATCATGCCTGTGTATATATGTAATTTACAAATTCTTTGTACTTTCTGTAATTTGCACACACTTTCTAGTTTCACAAACAAACGTATAAACACGCAGGTATTAATGTCAAGAACAACCAGGTATTAATGTCAAGAACAACCAATTATCTACCGTACGCATGCAATTTTCTAATATGAAAGATAAAATAATTATATACCCTTTCTCATGGTATGTTGGGTAGTTCAACAGAATAATTTAAAATTTTCAAAGTTTGGCCGAATGTTTATAACCCAATCTTCGAGTGTAATTTTTTTTTATTTACCCAATCTCCGTGCGTTTACCTAAAATTTATTAGCAAATACTTCAATCTCTACGAGCAAAGTATCATGAAAAAATTTCAATTATAGAAAAAATCTGACACTAGCAAATGAGGTGTAATGACGAAGATCCGGTATTTTGGTTTAATGTGTTGGTTTATCTTAAATTGAAGGTGTTGCTTCATATCGAGCAACGGGTCAAGTTTAGCGATATGTTGGTTTATGGTGTTGGTTTAACTTAAGTTTAAAAAATATATATAATATTAAGTTTTGAATGTTATTGTAATTACTAAATAAGTCATAATAGTTTTTAATTTTATTGCAAACAGGTCCTAACAGTTATAATTGTAATCAACAACTAAAAATTTTAGTAAAATTTAAATAACATAAAAATAAACATTCATTTCATTAATTAATAAAATAGTACATCAATAAAAAAATTACATAAATTAAAAATAAAAATCACATCAATTAAAAATAAAAACTACATCAATTGAAAATAAAATTTACATCAAATAAAAAATTAAAACAACATCAATTAAACCGAAAGATTTCGTATGATTTCAGCTTGTTTTGCTATGATCCAGTTTCTTCTACCTGACGTGATATTCGGATCATCGGGATCCAATCACATAATCCTTTCTTTCATCTTCCAAAGTTTTGCACGCGATTTCTCTCTAGCTGCAGCCGCTTTCTCTGTATTTGCAGCCGGCATTGCTGACATGTTGCTTGCTGATATTTGATACCTCACACTTTTTTCCTCTCTATAAGTAGCCATAAAATCCATCATACTAGATGATGAACTAGAATTTCTAGAGGCCTCCGTCTTTGCGGCTTTTCTACCTTTTGGCCTCTCTAGCTTATCCGAAACCGATACTCCTTCAACGGCGTCATAATTGATATCAAAACCGTTGATTTTGATCCACCCGCTACATTATTTTTTTATTTCTTTATTGTATCTTCTTGAATATAGGCGTGCCATTTTGGTTGATCTTTCAAAACGGGTAAAACAGATATGATCTTTAATGTATTTACGCATATCTTCGAAAAACTCGAGTTCTGCGGCTTTATACTAAAAATTTGTAAAAAAATTATTGTAATTAGTCTAAATAAACAAGTTGATAATTTAAAAACTAATTTATATTACTAATTAAAAAATTATGCAAAAGTTTATAAAAGCATACCACATCGTGGTCGACTCTCCCGCTCTTTTGCCTTATTTCCTCATGGTTAAAACATGCTTGGAATTATTTCATCCTTTTACTCACATTGCCAAAGTGGTGGCGCAACATTTCCGACGAACGCTCGGAATGTCAACCATCGGGTAACTCGTGGTGGTCAGCATGAATTTTCAACAAGTATTAGCCTTTTGGTTGTTCATTGCCAACAATCCTATCGGTTGATATATTACACCAACTTTTACAAAGTCGCTCATCTTCGTATTCGTCCACACTTTTCGATCAACCATATTCGTATCGGTTTAAGTTTGAGTTTTTTTTTCTTGGTTTGCATTTTGAAGGTTGAGAAGATTGAGGTTGGAAATGCTGCCTTGATATTGAGGTGAGTTGTCGTATGTATATTGGGAGTAAGACACATAATACGTTTCATCATCGGGATTTATTCGGTAATTGAAATTATCACCACTATAATTGGCCATTTATAGAGAATAAATATGTTTATTAATATAATAAAGGTAATAAGAGTGAGCAAATTGTGTGTTTTGAATGAAAAATGTGTGTGTGTTTATATAGAGAGGAGAATGAGTCAAATTTAACTTTTTAAAACATTTTGGACTGAAAAAAAGATAACTAGCCGTTATTTAGGAGCTATTTATATAATTTAAAAGTTTAGGGACCTTAAAAAGTACTAATATTACCGTTATATGGACTAAATCATAATAATCTGAAACTACAGAACAAGCGGAGTAATTATAACGGTATAATTTTTTTTAATACAATAAAAAATACATGGACTGCTTTGTAATTATAACAGGGACCAGACCCTGTAATTAAAAAGGCTGAACCAACACGAATACAGTGTTGGCTGCCAGAGAAGAGAAGGAAGAAGAGAGAGGGGGAAACCACAGAACATCCGTAGCCAACATCATCTGCTCCGTCCGATAAAGTCGACGACGTGTTGGATGCGGCTCCACCCACCTCAACCACAACCTCGATAAACAAGCTCTAATGGAGATGTTCTTAGAGCTCCAACTACATCACACTCACCAACCAAATGTGATAAATCTATTTTAATAGAGATGATTAGAAAAAAAGTCACACATCAATCTCACAACTCACTATTTATAAATAAATAAAGTAATTTGAACTCTTTATAGTAAGAGAGTATCACTTGTACTCACCAAAATAAAGTAACAATATTTTATTACAAACTCTTGTCTCTTCCATTTATTTACATTGCCAATTTAAATTTTAACTCTATTAATAATATAATAATTGTTACAGAGAGGTCATAAGAGAGCTTGAAATTTGACCCAAATAGATAAAATTATCAAAATATACAACTATTTTAAACTAAAAAATAGAGAGGTTATAAATGAATTCTCGAAATCTAAAAAATATATTTTTATCCATAAATTTGAAGAGATTGATAGAAATATTAATGTTGATAGTCTTTATAGTCAAATAATCTGGATGCAACAAGTCCCAACGTAATCTACTCACTAACCGATAAACTAAACTAAATTTATTAAAAGTGAACCAAACTGAATACTAATTTGTTTGGTTTGGGTTTGTGTTTACGATTTTAGCTGTTTCATATCAAACCCAAGCAAATTATTTTTTATAATTCTACAAAAATAAATAATATATAAGTTGCAATTTGATGTTTATTACTCTTTCTATATATAAGTACATATATTATGTTCAAATTATCTATACTTTGCTTGCTATTTGGTTTTATGTTTTGATTTTTAATCAAAGTATTAGTTTTAAGTTTTAATTCAATATGAGGTGAATTTTTTCAAGCTATGTTTTTTTTTTCATTTTTTGTGTTACATTTCAAAACGATCAAACAAAACCAAACAAAACCAAACCAAGCCGACTATGATTGGTTTGGTTTCGAAAACAATTTTGATCTAAAACTAAACCGAATGAAGTGATTATTAATAATTGATTCAGTTCGTAATTTTCTTAAAAACAAAACCAACCCAGAACACATTTAATTTTTAAAGATTAAACAGACCATTTGTATTTAAAAAGGAAGAGAACCCCGCTCGAAGACGCAAACGGATTACAAGAGCACATAAAAACGATTTTTTTTTTAACAAAATAGTTAGACGCGCGTCAACAATTTTGGAGCTTAATCGCCATACACACAATTAAAAACCTATCAAGATAAGACTTATTGAAATTTTCGTATTTATTCATACAATAATTTATTACAAAAATTCAACTAGCCTAAAGATATGCCGGGACTCGTTTTTATGTTCCCAAAACACTTGATTTTGGTAAAATATAAAGGGAGAAAATGCTAAATTGATATATAATCTATCAGATTTTAGCAATTTAATACCAAACTTACCTACTTTTCTAAATGCGCATCCAAGTTTAATGGTTTGTGAGACGCCCGTTCTTGTTGCCGCTCTATTTTGTATTTGGAAAAACACCGTTTAATAATTTATACTATCATACCAATTTAGAACCCAATTTACCTATTTTTCTAAATTGGTACCCAAACATAATTGTTTGTTTTCAACCGAGACTTGCTTGTTGTAGATCTATTTTCTAATTGGAAAAACACTGTTTAATATCGAATTACCAATTACCAATTTGGTATACAATTACACGTGACCAAACTAGTATCACTATTTATCAACGATTACCAATTTAGTACCAATCTATAATGTTAAATTGAACATGAGTGTCTTTATCAGATATAAAACAGAAAACCTAAGTACCGATTTAGAAAGTAAAACATATATGTTGGTTACTAAATGATAATAAAATACATGTCTTATGTCCCAATTTATCATTTTTCGGGTTTTTTTTTTTCACTTTTGTATACCATACTATTAATTTTTTTTGCGATTTTATACATTATTTAATTAGTACACCATACTATCAATTCTCGGTAATTTTATACACTTTCGTCCAATAAAAAAAAATTCCGACCAATAAAAATCTATAATAAGAAAAAACTTCATCATTTGCTCAAAAATTCAATCTAAAACTTAAAAATTTAAACGGGATTCTACATAATTATTCAGTGGTATGAAATATGCATTATAAGTTTGAGGTGACGAGCCTATATGGATTAACCTATGAATATGAAACTGATATTACGGAAGAAAAAATATGAATGTAATATGTGACAATCGAGTGAACATAAATTATTAGACGCAAGTGTATAAAATTATCAAAAAAAATAAGATAAGGATGTACTCAACTATTGTTAGGGGGGTATAAAAGTGAAAAAAAAAACCCCTCAATTTTCAGCTTTAATAAATAGGGGAATGAGAAACCTTGTTAAACCCTCACACCTCATTTCATTTCATTTCATAATATATTCATTTGGAAAAACAAATGGGTCGATTCATTCATTTCTCAAGAAAACTAATTCCTCATATAATTACTTATTCTTCATTACAAAAAATAACAAAAACAAAAGAAGCTCAGTTGTTTAGTAGTAATGTTGTAACAAAACCGGTGTTTGATTTAAACATAATAAGATTACTCAGAAACCAATTTAACTCTCTCTCTCTCTTCATCATTCCCCTCTCATTCAGGTTTTTACCCTTTTTTATTTATTTATTTATAACATCTATTTTGTTTTATTTCTCTCAGGAGTATTACATTAATAGCCCATACATATTGGGGTTTTTAACTGGGTGAATCATTCATTAATTAATTAGTACATAAAAAACATACTCCCTCCGTTCCGAAATTCCTAAATTTTCTATTTCTATTTTTTGAAATATCACTTTTTGGCAATTAAATCATATCAAATTTACACTCGTAATCTCATATTTTAAGTAATAAATAGTTTTTGTTTGGAAAATTTGATTTTTTGGTACTTTTTTGTTGAATTTTAAGAAAAATTGGTTCAGATCCTCAAATTTCACGAAGCGAACGCTGTTTTTGGGACGGAGGGAGTACTTAATATCCAAAAGCCTACATTGGTACATATGAACGTTGCATCATCAAAGTTAAAAACAAAGAGTAAAAAAAAGTAGCATTATGTAGCATATATACTTAAGTTTTTTGTTTGTTTTTGTTTTTGATACTGAAGTCTCAATATTGTGTACTAAATGATCATTTTCCGTGAATTGGCTATAAGCTGAATCATTTCTTAGTCCTCAAAAATCTATTCTAGCAAGAAACTTCACTCCTTAAACGTGTTTATTTGATTCTTTGCGTATGAATTTTGCACAGTGTTACTTATTTTGCTCTTTGTTTTTAAGAAGTGAGAGTATGTCCGTGCCTTTAGTTTTGAACACTACGACTTTTCTGCGAGATTAGGCAAAGTGGTCATTGGAAAAGAAGATTTTGTGTGCATGAAAACTATATGAGTTTGCTAAAGCCTTAACTTAATTTTATTGGAGTCAATTACCGACCCTTTTATCATGTCTGGAATTAAGGAATAAGGATGAAAACGAAGATTAGGTTTGTATAAAGTTTATGATTTTTCTAAGCTCTTAACACTGAATGAAATAATCAATGGGAGTCGCTTAGTGGTCCTTCTATTATGTCTGGAAGTGTATTTGCCATATCTTTAAAAAAAATTAACTACAAAGACCAAAAATTTGTCTTTGCTGCAGTGTTTAGCTGGTAATTGGAAACCGTTTATGCCTAATTTCGAAATGCAAAATGTTTTTTTCTGAAATCCCATATTAATCCGTGTAAAAGAAATACTTTAGGTATGGAACTGGTTGGCTAAATTATTATTAAGCTTAATGGAGGTTTTATTAAGCTTTTCTTTGAGAAGACTTTCTACTTTTCTTGTACACGGCAAAAGAAACTCAGATAATTTGTTCCTAGCTTTTTAATTAAGCTGGTTCTTAGCAGAAATCTTTGTCATTCATAAATTAATTGTCATACCTAGGGGAAATAATGTTTAGTGAGAGATTCTTTGGTGCAGGTCGAGAGGAACAAGAGGAGTAACGTCTGTTAAGAACTAATCTTATAATACGGCGTAGTTTTGAGAACTGATGGCTCATCAGTTGTAAGTGGGACTGTAGAGGATCTGAATCCTGATAATTTAGCCGTTTGAAAAGCTTTGATTTTCATTGCTCGTAGTTTTCCTTCCCCTTCGCCGGCTCTTGATTTATTCCTAGCATTTCACATTCCTATATACTCTTACCAAAAGAAGTGTTGAAAGCATTTTATCCATTTTCACTTGTTCTACTTAGTCATGCGGCTCACGCTGAATGGTTTTTCTGGTTTAAGGTTTTTAAAAATCCAAGATAGTTAGGGTTTAACCGGGTTGCATCTTATGTATTGAAAAGTTGACTTTATGTAGATAAGAAAAGCTAGCTTATAAATTTTACACAAGTAAGAATTATTCTTTGTTTCAAAGATGCAAGCAAGTACAAGTGACCAGGTATTCTGCATATCTTGCTCTGTAAATAATTTTCAGTTAAATCATTGAAAACTTCAAACCTTTCTTTCTTTAGGAGTACAAGACAGTAGACATACATTAACTTAATAGTAGACTTATAAACAAGAAATATACATCTTAGATGGTGTAAACGACATGAGATACTAGATGGACTCTTGACTAAGACGAAATGATAATTTTCTGATTTTCGAACATAGAAATATTTGATTGCTTATTCCTTCATTATTTTGTTTGGATTTCGAAGAAGATTTCTCTAAGGATTCAGTATCTCTGGACTCAAGACTGAGAGATTTAGAAAATATGAAATGAGGGCAAGTGAGAATGGGATAATTGATTTGTTTCTATCTTTCAAAAAACAAAAGGTAAATAAAGAGGGGAACATTGTCTTGCTATAACATTGAGTTCTACATCTCTTGTCTAATAGTATTTTATTCATGGAAAATCATGAGTCGGCACTCATGATTTCTTTGTTATCAGTGGAAACCACTTCCTCATTTTACATTAAACCATTTTTTGGCTGAATGGTGGAAGTTGGGTATATTCGTTTTCCTTTACTCCTTTTACTAGATGCCCGGCAAATTATGGCTATTCCATGTTTTAGTAATGTGCCAATATTTCTCCCCTTATATATTCTCTTCTCCTGTTTCCCTTCTTTCTTATATATACTGTATTTAATAGGCTCTTACATTTTTGTAGCCAGATGTGCAATTTAAATCCTTCACAGTGGAAGATAGACCTGGTGAACAATGGATAACAATGAAGGGAAAGTATGGAGAAGATGAGACAATAAAAATTGAGGCTACAATGTTTGATGGATCTGCAATGGTTTCAAAATCTGATGATGGTATAGCTGGCGCAGATATGTCCCTTCACATAAGCTTGCTAGTTGATATCTCAAAAGTAGAAGGACATGATCTGGAATTTGTCTGCTCTGCGTGGTCAGATCATATTGAGATTCAGAAAGTTTACATCTTTAATCGCGATAAATCTCTATATCAGCCTTACATGGGACCTAATTTCAGGTATTCGTTCCTTCTAATTTTTTCCCCTCAAAAGCTAAAAGTATCATCTTGATTATGAGTTATTCGTCATTTTTTTTTAAATTTCTAAAAACGGCCTGGTTGAATGTTAGTGCCCTGCAGTGTTATCATTAGATTTGGTTATTTTTTGGACAACTGCAAGGGCGTGTTTGTTTTCAGCTTTTATACACAAAGAGAGCTATTGTAGGCCAAAAATAAGAGACCCTCAACTTTTAGCCGATCAACCCATTGCAGTCAACTTTTAGTAAAAAAACATAATAAATACTGTGCATAAAGTCTGCTGGAAAATTAAAACTTACTTTCCTGTCCCTGCTTTCTTATAGCTGGTAACGCCTTTATACTTGTCCAACATTTTATGCGGCAAGTATTGTAATACCATTCCTGCTCAAATTTCGCATAAAGCATATCCTATGTTTCTATCCATTATTAGTAAATGTCAAAAACATTAAAAGGCTGGACAAAGAAAAAGATAAATAGGGAGTGATTCCCTAATCATCATTGTGAATTTGGAAATATTATCTTTATAAGTTACGTTATACATCTGGGCCGGGCTTCATAACTGCTTTGAGAATTTGTACCCAAGCCCTAGAGATTACGTTGCGGTGGGTATGTCCAAAGGATTTCGTCACTGTGACTTTAATCATTGCACACGCTGTTGATATTAATTTGCAATATATATTAGGAATTGAAAACAAAGAAGTAATTTTATGATACACTGATATTTATGAGTTATATTCATTCAAACTGTTTTCCAGTTAATTGGTACTGTAAGACTCGTTGTCTTTCCTTCTCATTATTACACACCATAAATCAATCAATACTGTACTCTTGTGGTAACTTTTTGTAAATTTGTGCATGTGGTTTGTTTCAGGGACTTGCATACCAAACTTCAGAATGCCTTGACTGATTTTTTGAAGGAAAGGGGGGTTAACGGCGATCTTTCTATTTTCGTGCACGACTTTATGCTGAACAAGGAGAAAGTTGAGCTTATAAAATGGTTGAAGAAAGTTGAATCTTTTGTGGAGAAGTAAGGGTTGCCTTATTTATTTTTTATCCATTATTCTAGGCATCATCCTTCGATCTTTAGCATCGTAAGGTTTTCCATTGTACTCGTCTAAAGATTAAAAAAATCATACAAGAATGTGTAACTGAAACTAAATGGCAGGTTTGACTTGGAATTGTAATTTGAGTGGTTTGTTTACTCCTGAAAAAACAAGGGCTAAAATGAAATATTGGTGCGTAGTTATTTTTTTTTTTGGAGGCTCTATATATTGATCGTTATGGTCAAGTGTGTGTTCCATAAATTGTTGTTAATGTTTAACTTCATGTAATATATGTTCCGCTTGCCACTTCGGTTGGTGTTATATCTCTAGTGGAAATATTATTCCAAAGAGGTGTAAACCCATGGGGTGCAACAAATTCAAAATATATCCACAAATAAGAATAAAAAGATACAACCTCAGAATTTTGAGTCTATGGTTTGGTACCCCCCGCCAAAAGACCCAGTTGAATTATAGTAGTATAACATAACTAAACAAGAAGCCATAAATGTACATGAAATAGCCTATAAAGAAACAACCTCCAATATACACGAGTATGTAAACCTATGAGGCTATGAATATATGGAAAAGTATTTTGTGAATTGTGATGGTCTTGAAAATTGTCTTGAAAATTGTTATGGTCTCAGATTAAGACTCAGGTGGATAACAGAAGCGGAAATATAAGGAAACGTATTTTGTGAATTAAATATCACATTTCCTATATTCTTTACTTACCGAGGTCCGTGGATCCTCAGTAGAGCATTTGTTATTCCATCTCACAAGATATCAGCAGAAACAGCCATCTGAAGGACTAACATCCATGGTGCCGAGCGCCCCTTCATTTTGATCTCTGATGCTAGTGCAAATGCACGCAAGTAGTAATCACCAGGGTTAGCCTAACGGCCGATTTCCCCCTCTCAACTAGGAGATTGTGAGTTTGTGCTTATCAAGGTTGATGAGCGAAGTCTTAGTACCTTCCTTTTCTTAAGAAGAAAATAATAGAAAGGTGGGCGATTTACTAGAATTTGGACGGAAGTCGCAATCATATCAATTTTTATCATTACATTGGCATGAATACTACAAGATTAGGAGCATAGGAATAAATGGTTTCAGAAGAACAGAGCAATAAGTAATTGAACTAGGACAATAAGCCGAGGTTAGCCGTAGCTATGAACAACTTCGTCAAGACTGTTTCGGTCCCATTACATGAAAGCCAAGTAGTCCGTATCACCAAGTCCAAGATTCCAGGCTTATAGTCTACAGTACAACAAAGGTGCACAAATACAGCAATATCTCCGCGATCCTCTACTATAACTCCGAGTTTCATGTAGAAAGAGAGAAACGGGAGCAAGGGACCGAGCAAGAGACCGGGAAGGAGAAGTCTCTCAACTTATCTCCTATTCTAGACTGCACACCTTGATTCTTGTGAATTAATAGAGAAGTCCTTAAAACTATATATTCAAAATGATGATTATTGGCTTAACATATTATCTCTTGTGCACACACAGACTCAAGTTTATGATTAGAGACGATCACAAAATTGTCATTTTGTTGATTCCATTCAGCAGTATTGAAATTGAAGAATAAAAATGAAAGTGAATTTATGACGAAGCATGACATGTGGACATCAGTCCAAGAGCACAAGTTACAATTACAGCCAAATTGTTACATATGTTAGCTTTGAATTCAATCTATAAGGAAATTCAATCAGCCTGAGAAGACTGTATCTTTTAACATTAATTACCAAGCTTTTACGTTTCACAGAATCAGAAACATAACAAAATACCAAATCGTATGCGGTAAGAACAAGTCTCAATTTGTGGCCATTGGAGAGATGTTTATTTGGTCCCTTTTTCCATAGCATGATTAGTAACAGAAAAGGACAGAACAAAGTTTAGACACCAGTCATGTTTACATTAGATAACCTTTTAAACAAATTACATAGAAGGTGAGCATCTTATATTCTCTTTTACCATACAATATTACAAAATGCCAAAATTTATTGCTTTACCATCTGAACATGTACAAATAATGAAAAGAGGAGATCTTTAAGGCCCAATACTTTTGCTTTCTTGAGTGTTTCTTACCGTGTATAGTAGAGAGCTTTAACCAGATTTAGAGAGAAAATGGAAGTGTGCTTTGTAAGAAAGCAACCTATTTGGTCAACCAATAAATCAATATGAGAAATGTGCAAACGGAAGCAACTAAGGAAAGGATTATGGTGTCCATAGATTTTTTCTTCTTGATTGCTGACAAAATATGATTTACCTGAAATAGGAATTTACGGTACTGTTAGAATACAGACAAAATTAAGGGCTATTATTTGTACCAAAATCGACATAGATCATCATATCCATTTTCTGAAATTCGGATGAGCAAATTTTGACTACTAATCTAGGAACTACAGCAGCAGCATTTTCAGTAAGAACCCTCTTAAAAGCAGCAGTTAAAGTTTGGTTTAAAAAAAAATTAGATTGAAAGCTTTAAAGAAGCAGAAAAACCTCACTTTCCCGCTTTTTTACTACGATAAATCTTAAGCTTTTGACGCTTTTAGCATAGCTCTTGCAAAAGGACGCTTTAGCTAAATTATAGCTTTTCTAAAATAGTTTTCGATTGACTGGTAACTACACTACAAAAAGCTTCATAAGCTCAAAGTAATATTAAACCAGTTAAATTTCTACATTTTGGTTCTTAAACGAATGACATACAGGAATAGAAAAACTTACACTGGGAAGTCTGCTGCTAATGTTACTAAGCTTTGAATTAATGCCTCCAAAAGTAGATCGTTGAAATACTAGTGTCTTGATGGTCTCTTGTGCTTGTGAAATAACAGAATCCATCTGCGGAAAAGTAGAAAAAAACGTAAGGGGTAAGGTAAAGTTTGATAGGAAGGAAACAGATGACTTGGAACTACATCTAATGTAAAAATGTGTGGTGAATAAGATATGATTTTACAGTGATAAGATGACTCAAATAAAGATGTGGTATCTTGATTTCGTATTTCAAAATTTCAAACTAAACCTGGATTTTTACAAGAGCACCTAATTCTGGTAGACATGAGAAAAGCCTTGTAGTTCAATATAATTTGGCAGTCACGTGTATAAGATTACAGTGATAAGATAGCTCACATAAAGATGTGGCATCTCGATTTTGTATTTCAAATTTTCAAACTAAATCTGGATTTTTAAAAGAGCACCTAATTCTGGTAGACATGACAAAAGCCTTGTAGTTAAATATAATTTAGCAGTCACGTACTTAACCTAAAAATATGAACGTGATTAAAAAAACTAACAGATAAATTCATGCACAATTAAATACGATCCTGATTATGAGCTACCCGACAAATCCATGCATGCATATGACTGATTATCAGATTTCTTTCTGCTTTACAAAAAAAGAGAAAACAAAGGGTAAATGATGGAACACTATGCTGCCAGAAAAAATAATATCTGTGAAGTCATGCTAAGATCAACAGATCATGTTCCCCAAATGGATCAACATTACATGAGGTTTTAACGGATGCGATCACCTTTGTACATCGAGAAATTAAAAATCTAGAAAATGGTTAAAAAGATGGTTTTACTAACATTAACAATGGGTATCTAGTAGAAAAATACAATTACAGGATTTACCATATCAGTGAATCCAGGGATAAACAGCTTTGTGAAGAGTCCCTCTTTTAGCATTAGGTCAAGCGAAGCATTACAAATAAAGTTCAAACTAAGGCAGTGTAATGTCCTCTCCAATCAAACAGAACCATAATTGACTCGAAACACTTCTATATTAGCTGGTTATCATGGCAGCTCACATACAAGCAACAATAGGATGAGTTTTGATGTAGATTATACGGAGTTTTGCATTTAAGGCTCTGTTTGTTTCAATGTAAAATGAGGGTGAACAAATCTTTACGGGTAAATTAATTATTCCAAGTGATTGGTTGGAAGTCGATGCAAATTTTTAGGAAAATATTTCCCCCACATCAAGGGGAAAAATATACAATGCAAAGAGAGAGAGAAGAGAAGAGGGGGAGAGAGATTTCAATGTTCACTACCCACTCTTCTATTAGTATAATATATAGAGTGCCTTCCATATATACAGATATACTATATTCTCAGTATCTCATACTACTCCAGCAGAAACAAAACATTTCTCTCATCCTAACAAAAAACTAACTTGCCCCATCTCTTCACTCTTGTCTCTGTATTGGTTTTATTTTTTATTTAATTTAAAGATAAAATGTTATGATGCTGTGTATCTATCTACATACAATAAAACTACAATGAACAATATTCTTACACTTTGATCGTGGTATAGCAAGATCATCTGATGGGGGTTTGTTTTTGGCACAAAAAACTGAATAAATCACAAGTAAAATAATAAAAAAGCACAATAATCGTTTTTACTTTTAAATATACTTTTTACATATATACATACAGGCATACAGCTCAACACCTGTATATATATAGAGAGAGAGATGTGGAGCGCTGCTGCTAATTTTTGTTTTGAGGTACCAAAACATACTTATAGTACTACGATTATATTCTTCACGTGGACTGAACGTTGATATTCGATAAATTGGAATTTCAATAAATTTTACATGGAAAACCTTTTATGCACCAATCGCTCGTAAATGAAAAGCAAACAAAAAATTTCACCGTAAAACTTTCCCAGGAAAATATTTTCCTCCAGGAAACCTTTCACTGTGAAACAAACAGAGCCCAAGTCTTCTCTTTTTCCGTTTTTCAAGTGCTTGTCTTTTAAGTTTTTCTAGTTTCTTTTGGGCTTTTTAAGCATTATTTTCGATTCTTTATCTTTCATTTATTTTTAGGAGTGCTTCATGTAAATGTGGTCTAGAAAGTAGATAGCACAGGAAATTTTAAGTGTTTAACTATTATCTGAAACTTAAGTCAGCGTGGGAAAGGTCGATGATGTAGTTACAGTCAATCAATTTTTTCCTTCTTCCCTTAATGTCTAGTTTCATCCTACTCTATTGAATTTTCTCTGTCACTTAGTTTCCGTAAAAGTGATAATCTTTAGCCCTTGTTTGGTTGCAGGACTCACTCCAGCAGATTCAGAATGTATTAGGATTTGTCCATGGACTATGGAAACACCCTTTCACTCTCAATCCTGTTGATTAATCATACTTGTTCAGATTCTGCTCCTTGGATCATAGAATCTGAAGCATCTAACCATCTACCATTGTATTCTCATCTATTTAATACCTGTTTTCCTTGCCCCACAACAAAAAGATATGGTAGTTTTCACCTGTTGCAAGAAAGGATATATATAAATAACTCCAAAAACTACTCTTCACCCCGTCTTGCATCTTCCTAAACTTTATCACAATCCCACAAGTGAATTGTCTAAAGACTCTAAATGTCGCGTCACCTTATATGAATCTCATTTGAGGATGACAAGCAGAGCTGGGATGATTAAATATACTAATTTGATAAACTTTTTTCCGGCAATAAAAAATCTCATGGCTGAAGTAGTATAATTTCATTTTCTGCCGTGACCAAATCATTCTTTGGCATTGTTGGCTTGGGTATTCTAGTTCTCCTTATTTAAAATATTTGTTTCCTAGCTTGTTCAAAATGAGGAGTGCTCACCCTTTCATCTTGAAAGTTCTTAATTATCAAATAATCATTATGCCACTTTTATACCAGGGCCATATCATGTGACAAGACCATTTTATTTATTAATAGTGATGTATGGGGTCCGTCACCTATAAGGCTATAACCAATAATAAAAAGATGGTCTGTAATGTTTTGATGATCATCCCCGCCTATGTTGAGTTTATCTTACGAGTAAAATAATACAAGGGACATATTTGAAGTCTTCTACAACATGATCCAAAACCAATATCAAACAAGTATTAGTATCCTTCATTGCCGAGTAAAAAAAAAAAAAAAAAAAAAAACAAGCATCATATACACATTACACAATGCAAATCCATATTAAAAGGTCCACCTACTAGTATCGTATGGTGAGTCATATTCATATATATTAAAGAACTTTAATTCTCTAATTTCCTCAGTGAAAGATATCCGCAGCGCAGCAACCTAATAATCTTTCCCTAACATGTGAATCATATGAGCCAGCTACAATGTTACTCTAAGCTTAAAAAACATACAATAACATATACTCCCTCCGTCCCAATTTATAAGGAACAATGGAAATACGTGCAATTTTGCAACACAAAATTGGTGCACTTAAAATGTCGAAATTTTAAATTTCAAAATTTATTCATATAATTTAGCATGTTAACTATGTGACTAACTTATGAAATAAACAATTCCGACAATTAAATCACACCAATTTTGCAATTGCACATTTCCCTATTCTTCCTTATAATATGGGACGGAGGGAGTATATCTTATGACAAGTCAAAGGTCATGCTTGTTTGCACTTTCATAGTCTATGAATTAACAAGCTGACGTGGATTGGTTTGAACTTATAAAGATATTTTGACTCTCAATCTCGTTGTCTCAATCCTACTTCTGTGTGTTTAGATACAAATATTATAAGTTAGAATTGTTAGTCCAGTCCCATGGTATTTTCAGATCCATATAGGAGTATTAAATAAGACTAAATTATCAACATAAACACAATATCCCTCTTAACATTTATTCTTGCCACCTAAATAGGAACACCTTACAATGGCTTATCCTAACATGAATTTTTCCTACAAGACAATATCTTAATAGTGATACTACCTAGCACAGAAAAAAACTGTTGATAAATGAATGCCTTGTTGACTTAATTCTACTTGTGTTTGTTTAGAGAGGAACCTTATAGGTTGGATTTGTTAGTCTAACCCCATATTTTTTGCCTAGGGCTCGTGTATTGAAAAGGACTAAATTGTAAGTGTTACCACGATTTCACTTTACCATTTACTCTTTCCAAAAAAAAAAAACTTACCCAAAAAAAATATATAAGACTTTTCCACTACCCAGTAATGAAACAAGAATAACAGCAATTTGATTTACAACGAAGTCAAACAGATAGAAATAGAGCAAACTGATATAACAATGATCTTCCTACCTAACTGTTAACAGAAACATAAAAAAGTGTGTATCTAACAGTAGCCAGTAGGATGCATCTGGTAGTAACTGATGAGTCCCAGTCCATAAAATTGGGGAAGGGTACACTGATCTACAGACTAGCGGAATTATAAACAGTCCGCAATGTATTTAGGATGAAGACAACCTAAAACTATGAAGAATAAATAAATAAATATACAAATAAGGATTTTTCATACCAAAGCGAATGTTGGAGAAAAAAGACTAAAAGAGAGATGATAAAACTTGTCGGATTTTGGAAAGCTTAGCTTCATCTTAATACGTGTATTTGTCTATATTTAGTTAGAAGTCACCAGTATATAAGACAAACTACTACAGAGAAATTGAAGTAACCTGGCCAGTATTTCTGTTAATAGACACATGTTCTCTAAGGAGAGCCTGATCATCAGATCCACCATCTTCCAGATCTAGTCTTGTCTTATCAAACTCTCTAAAATCCTCTAAAAGAGAAGCGTGCTCCTTCTTAGCTCGAAGACTGGAACGGAGGCGATTAAATTCCTACAAAATAAGTGTACAGTCAATGGTGAACACCAGCTTTTAAACTCCTCTCGATCAATCACCAATAGTAAAAAAAAATTAGCTGAATTCTGCACAAATCAGCCTTTCCAACTAAAAAGGCAAGAAGTATAATTAAAAGGACAGATAAGCAAAAAACATCTGACATCCTATGCAGACTCTGTTTCCGGTAATCAATACACTGAATAATAGACATAAGAGCAATAAAGAAGAACCTAAAGGAGAAGATGGTAGGAAAACTTAAGTAGCAGTCCAAATTCTTTTGAAAAAATTAAGTTTTGTTTCCAGGATGTGAACGTGAGAGTTGGCTAAAAATTGTCAATATATTCGAAGGTTCAGGCTGAGATACTTCAATCAAAATCAAGATCCTGGAATAACAAGATTGTAATCCAAGACTACGTAGAAGCAGTAGAACAACTTACATAGACGCACCACTTAGTTTTCAACTTTAATGAAATAGCTCCTCATCACAACCAAAGGAAAAGTAAGCTCTCCGTACGTATCATATGTCAAGCAAACATATCCTATGATTAAGTATGAATGAATAACTAAACTTTAACCATAGATATAGTTCAAAACTTCCAACTAGGAGGCGCAGCAACTCCATCTTAGGGTGATTGATGGTATTGGATATATATACATGTTCCAAACGTGCCATTTAAAAGTGTCCAATAATTCATGCCTAGCATGTGCCTAAACATGTGAGTCTCGAGGAACAGTTCTAGAATACTACTCAAACAAACCCGTAACCGTACGGACTCAACTGCAATAGCTTGACCATAACACTTCTCTACTGTCAGTTTAGTAACATTTTAGATTTAAGTCATGCTTCATGCTATTAACTACTATCTAATACCGCAATAAGAAAAAGACACATTCAAAGCCAGTGAGATAATGTTCAAAAAAATGTCAGTTTCTATATAAAAAGTCTCTATGATGAACATTTTTTTTTTCTATCCTTTGATTAAATATGCTTTTTATCTCATCTTTATGACAACAAACAAAAAGTTAGTCTTTCTACCCATCTTATAATTTTAAAATGTCAGCAGCATGATGACAAACAAAAAGTTTTGAACATGTGGTATATATAGTTAAAGATTGAAGTATAAAATAACAAGCTGGGTAAGTATAAACTCGCCCAGATGCATGCCTTTCAAAATGAAGGATAGGAAAAGTACCTGGGTAAGATCTTGAAGAATCTCCAAATGCCGAGTTAATGTATGAGAAAATATTTCAGAGCCTCCAGATGACACCCAAGCTTGCATCTGTGAATTTACAAGCTGCAGTTGTTGAAGCAATTGATCTACATTTGATTCAAGGTCTTTTCCTGCACTGTCATCAGGTTTCGTCGCAACTAATTTACGGTACAAATGCATTTGGTCATCTAGTTGTGCTTCAAGCTTCCTCGCCTGTAACCATAAAAAAAATTCTAAAATTCTGTACATCTAAACAGACAAAAGTTGATTAAAGAAACGCCATTTTTCAAAACTGTAGGTAAAAGCACGCACCTCATTTGGCTACTATTTATTTTTTTAATTATTTTAATTACAGATACACGTCCAGTTAACATCAATCAGCAGTGGTTCTCTAAATCTTTATTTCAAGATTACTATCCCACAAAGTTGGTAAACGAACACTACTACCCACACCATCCATATAGTTTTAGTAACAAGGTTATCGACATGGTAGATCCAACTGTCCATTCCACCCAGATTTAAACTTATGCTAGACAAATTAATGAATAATTACTCAACCCCAATTTATATATATTTTTTCTAATAGTTAATTTTTATGGTAGAGATGTTCAGATCACTGATTAAATAATTGGTAAACATTTACTACTTTTTACGGGAAAATACATGGTCCATCAGATCCCCTTAATACACCGCAATTTTTACATGGGGGCAGAATGTTCCTCAAATTAAAGAAAGCAAATAGCTTTCAAAAATATTGTTTTACAATAGTTTTTGTGGGTCTCTTCCTATCTTTATGATAAAACTTTACATATTGCTGTTATTTCTATTTAAAAAGTAATACGAAGACTAGAATTTAGCATGTTATTGAAAATTGAAATGTAAAACTGAAAAAAGAAAAGGTATTTTTTCTGTTTAATTTAAGAAAAATTATTGGGAACGCGTAGTGCTTGCTATAAAGATAGTCAAACCGATACATAATCTTAATAACTTTGACCGACTAAAACTTAATAAAACTTCATCATCATGTAATCAATCCGTGATCTCAATATTTCTGCAAAATCACTAAAAATCATTGCGAACCGTTGTTCTTAGCTAAAAGCAAAAATTATATTAAAAAAATGAAATGCTGGTACCGCTTGCAATAAACAATGTGATTTATTATACTATAAGGCTTAATCGTAGAGACACGTAAATTGGGGAAGCAAATCTATACTCCTTGTAATTTATAATCACGAATAAATAATAATAATAGATCTCAAACACCACACAAAATTACATATAACTCTAAAACAGCATTATTGTTAAAGTATGAAAGCTGATTAGTTACCTACAAAATTTAATACAAATATAAAAAGTGACTTTCAAGCCCTAAAATTACACATTCCACAAATAAAGTCGATGTGATTTAATAACAGCGTGAATCGACATTTTAACCTAAGATAATCGGTTTTAATTTTTAATTCACAACACATTGATAACCCTCTCAATCTAATATAATACACACACACACACACACACACACATATATATAACATATGTATTATGTATATATATATATATGTATGTATGCATATACTGGGTAATTAACTATGCGATTTTATCAAATTATAAGCCCCAATAAGCGAGACACATAAGAGATCACGAACACGACCGAAAATTAGATAAATAAAACAGCATTATATTTAAAATCAAAAAAGCTGATTAGTTACCTACAAAATTAAATAAAAATATAAAAAGTGACAGTCAAGACCTAACATTACTCATTCCATAATAAAACATGTTTATATGAAATAATAATCAATAAGAACGAGATAATCGGTTTTAATAATAATAATAATAATCGGTTTTTAATATAAATACCTGTTTGCGAAGGGAATCCCAAGAAGCAGGTGGATCCATGACGAAATAAGAGAGAGAGAGAGAAATTTAGGGTTTTGAATAACAAATCCACCAATAAGATTATACTATATTATACTCCAAATTTATTTATGTATGTTCTCTTTATGAGAGAGAGAGAGAGAGAGAGAGATGATAAACAGAGATCAGGTGGATTGTTATTTGTAAATAAAATAAAAGCAAAATTAAACCATTATTGTTTTTCCTTTTTGCACCTGTTAGTTCTCAGTTTTTTAATTTTGTACTCTCAATTTTAAGTTTTTGCTTCAATTGGATGGATTCCCCACTCGATTTCGGAGGGGAAAGTTGCACGCAAGGGCGGCTCAGGCCCAAGTCGAGTAATACTTGGGCCTTGGGCAATTGATCCTGAAAAAAAAATCACAAACAACACTCGACTATATTTTTAATATACTTGTTAGTTAAAATAAAAATATTCAACACAAATTTATTTACAATGTGTTTCAATATCTCAAATGGTAGAATGATTTGTTATTTAACATAGGACATCATGAGTTTGAAACTTTAACTTACAATTTATTTTTGTTTTTATTTTGATTTGTATTTATCGAAAAAAAAATCAAGTGTTAGGCGTTCCGACATACCGGGCCGACACTTGTTGCACGTGTGCGCTGCATCTGATCATTTTCGGTTAAGTTTTAAAGAGAAATTTGATTTTTTTTTTAACTATTATTAGTAATTGACTTGAGAGTCAATTAACATGAACATACCCTACACATATAATAGTACTGGTTTCACCATTAGATTAAATGAAAATCAGCCAACTGACTTCACATTAATTTAGATGTGAGCTATTGTTTCAAAATAAATAAATGGTGAACTAAACTATTACATACCATATTCAACATGGAAAAACAATCATACGAAGCCGTTAGACTATTATTTAGAGTATGTCAACTAATATGATTTTTTTAGTTTTAATTTTAAATTAATTTTAGAATAATTATATTTGTTTTCATTAATAATTGTTAGATTTTTAATGAATAACACATTCACAGAAGTGTTACCCGTCACCATCATTCCAATGGTATAACAATACTAGATTTTATTGTCTTAGCGATGAATAACCGACAAAATTTCGTTACTAAATTTACGTTATTCGGAAATATTTTTGAATAATTTAAATTTTCATTTGCAACAAGATGAAGGACAAAATAGTTGTTACTATATAAATACTTTTGAATTGTGAATGATTTGACACCAAATAAACTAACATTAAAAGTCATCGACACATCACCGACAAAGTTTTATTTGTAATATTTCCACGTAATTAATCATGCATCGTCTAAATAAAACATTAATCGACACATGTCTGTCGCTACATTTCGTCGTTGCGACTTAACGGAGATCATTTCATACCGTCTTCTCAGTTTATATTGTTACAAATTTGAGTCGTTATTTCGTCATAATTTTAGCAAGAGACCTAAAACCTCCGCCGCGATGAATCATTTACCGACGATGCTAAAGACTTGGACTTCTCTGTCATTGAATGGCCATTAACGATAGAAATGTACCTTTAGTGACGATGTTTTCCGTCAGTGAGTGACTTTTCTCTTGTAGTGGACCAGTGGTTATACGAGAAATGAGTCAATGGTGGTTTCCGCATTCCGTCCAAAGAAAAAGGCAAATGTCACTTTAAGCTCATTATTTTTCTTGTACTCAAAACAAATAATTTTTTTTAATTTAAATTGCATTTTCTATAACGTTTGCCACCACAAAAGTCATTGCTTTCCGCTTAAAGTACGAATTCGACATTGTTTTGGGAAATTTAAAGCTAAACCTCTTGATTTTTTATATTATTAATGACACTGTATTAGCAATTCACTATTGGAATAAAGCTTATGAATTTAATATTAATCTAATGAGATCCACAATATTCACAATATGAATTGGAAGAATTGAATTCAGTTAAATTTCCTCTATAACCAGACATCATATGTATGTCAAGACCTATATTATTCTCACAGGAAGTTTAAATATTTCCCAGCTAATTACTTTAAAATGAAGGCTCTTCTAGACGAATATAATCATACATGATCCCTTGAAAAGGGCTAGTGCTCATTGTTTGAGTTAAGTAAATCGTATTATTCCCGTACGCCAATATAGTACTTGGTATATCCACATTGAACAACCAATAAAGTCCATGAATCCCGTGTCTCGCAATCGCATTGTCTCTTCCAATCATTCCTGTTGAAAATAGAGGATCGTCTGCTTCCATATCATTAACATGAACCTTCAAAAGACAAATGTAGGTATGAGCAGAGATTGAGATTTTGAAAAGCCATTTGATTTTGGAGTGACTTGAATAAGAAAACAATACTTGAAGGAAATTGTACCTGCAACTCAGATGCATGTGCAGAAGCGAGTGCTAATCTCAATTTATAGGTTCCCTTTTGAGCTATACTCTCGAGTTCAAAATTTATTTGCCAAGTAGTTGCGTTATATGTATTATTACCTGTTTTCCTGTCACACAAGCATCGAGTGATTCTACTCAGACAAAGTTTACTTCATCTACCTTAAAACCTGTAGCTTCTTCTAATATTAACAGAACCCGCTGGTCAAGGGCACAATCCAATCAACATTTTCGAGCAAAATATAAGAAGCAAGCTTAACGTTGTGTGCAAATTGTGATATATTTACACTTAGGGTTTCTCAGAAATATCAGGTGATTGTCATTTTTGTTCCATAATCTTGTTTTGTTCCAAGAAAATATGTTTAATCTTTAGACTAATTAAACCTTACAGAAAGATGCATATGACGTCGTGTCAAATGAGGCATGCTATTATAATATAGTTCGAAAGTTTGGCTAAGGTACGTAGATCTTGTTCCTTCGTTTACTGAAAAAAACTGATTGTGTTTAACTATCAAATGTACAAAAAGTGACCAGTTATAAGAAACATTACACTTAGTTTCAATGGTTTATTCCTCAGTATATCCCTTTTTTGGCAACAGCAATTCACAATTTAAAAGATCTAGTTATAGGTTACGTAGTATTAGTAACAAGTAATTAAATATAATGGGTCGGATTAAAACTTTGGACAATCTTATAATTTTTACCTGGTAACTTGAGCAAAGAACCAGTCTCTACTATAGTTACTAGTCCCAATAGTGTATTTTAAATCGTCTTCGGGATATAGATCTGCATATCTTTCCCACAGACCATATTGCCTAAACCTGTTCTTGTCCAAAACAAAAAACCAGCAGAGTTATTAAAGTTATATATACATATATTTTAAATAAAACAGAGAATGACCGCTTTGGCAAACTAAGCGTGATAACGAAAAGAGATAACCTGTCCGTATGGTTTACAAAAAGCTTGTTAATATAGAGTGGATTAGGATCTGGAACATAAAACTCCATAGCCGAACGGTCTGGAGTACCAATTTCCCATAATGTGGGACCGTCTCTTGGAGGCGTGTATACGATATCACCGATATTATGTGCACTCCCTGGCAAGAAGTATAATCCAGTCACAAATGTATTCACCAAACAAGTTTCTCCCATATATGTTTTATTTTTATGTTTTATAAATGGTAAGTCAAAACCCACATTTTTATTGTAATATTTAGTGATTGAGAAAATTAAATGTGGGAGAAAACCCTAAAAAAAAGCATCACCTAAAAGTGATCATACTTGAATTCAATGTAGCAGAATACAAAGAAAAGCCAGAAATATATATATATATATATATATATATATGAGAGAGATGTTATATGGACATCAACTTATACATCAATTTGGACATTTTTTTTGTAAAAACGCTCAAAATCAACCATGTAAGTGCATTAGCATTAGCACATCCAATCGAACATATGCTAATTAATACTAAATATTTGATGAGGACCGCCAATTTTTAGATGGTAATTATAACACTTTTCTCTTGTTCTTAGCAAAACAAAATCTAGAATTATGCATCTTATTCACTGAGTAAACGTTGAGAATTTTCAAATGTTTAAATTAATGGTGGCTCAAAGCCACACCGCCATGCAGTAGCTTGAATGCGGGTGCGTAATGTTGGGTTTCGTGTAAACCAGTAAAACAACATCCAAGAAATGAATCCAGGGACAAATTTACATGTTGTGTGGGCACGACAAATTTACATGTTAACAGATAACAGTCATGGTATCTATTTTTATCATTGTAATTTTATTGTTCGGATTTGGAAATTCTTAGGAAATCGTAAAAACCTGGAGTTATCTCAATGCCTTTATCCCGTCGGTAGTCGCCAATAAATCCAGGGACCGATGCAAAAATATTGTAGTGTCCTACTCGAATATACTTGATAGCAAAATGACCATCCTTATTTGTTTTAGTCCAAAATTGGTACCCCTGGGAATAGAGATAACAAATAAAACGAAACGTTAGAGGAATTATATAATTAAGTTCAATTATTTCTTCTGTTATTTAAGAGACAAAAATAACCTTATTTTCTCTTTGCCATGATCCTGCCTCTCCTGGTGGTGCTAAACCTACATAGGCGCCATTTGCAGGAAATGTGTCCTTGCAAATATACCTATTTAAGGTAAATAATATAAATATATCGTTCATGAGCTTATAAAACTTATACTATGTCTGAAAGAAATTAAGGACGAGGAAAAAAAAAGTAATCAAGAGAGTTGTGTTTACGTTTCGTTGACTAGCAATCTACCATAAACTAATCCCCTTTCATCTGACTTCGGAAAATCATCCGACGCTGTCAAGTTGTACGGCCAGCTTTCAACTTCAATTTCCATCTGCATGAAATATTAGCAATTATAAATGATGAAAATTAATTATAGTCTACACATGCATGTTAATCTATCGACTACACCCCGCATTCTATTATATGGAGATTTAAGCTTCATCATTGAACTAAGAATACGATCGTTCATATCTTCTTTTCATATTATGTGTGTACAAAAGACAATTTTTTTTGTTTGGTTGAGGTTTGGATTTGCATTTAATTTGTAGCAAACTGAGTGTCAGAATCCCCATTTTAAAGAACGAAAAAAATATTTAATTTCTAATGAAAGCACAATCTGCAGGCTAAATTTTCTAGTCTAGTACAAAAAAGTTCACAAACCCACTAAACACGGGCTGAAGAACAAATCCAACTGATCCCTTAGTGTAAAATGACATAATATTGTAAATCTGTGACTGAAGTAATTAAACACATGTATAACAAACCTGCTTCTTCGCATTGTCCCAGAGCAAATCGGCGCTGGATGTTTCGGGAACAGAATTTAAGTACACAAACACCGGCCCAAAAACTTTCTTCCATAATTCACCAGCTTTGAACTTAATGACAAGGTCTAATCCCGCGTAATGAGAAGTTGCAAATATCTGATATACATTAACACAAACCATTAATTAAATTTGGCAAAATCTAGAAAACATATCACTTCCCTTCTTAGTTTTCACAAGTAGGATTAAGAGCTGATAAATTCACAAGTGGGACACCTTAGACCACATGCGCCACGCCCATAGACCGTAATTCGATGTGGCAGAGAATAAAATATGACTACAAATTTGTTCAAGTGTTAACGACTTTGGTGAAATTTTCAATTTAATTCTGCCACAGAGAATGAAAAAGTGTGGTGTGGAGTGATTGTGCAGGATTGGCTTACCGCAAGTGTCGTTGGGTTGACATGGGAAGTAAGATCTTGTTTGAAGGGCCCACCGGTCCGAAACTCATCGCTTGGTGTAATTTGCCAAAATCCAACTGGTGGATCCATTGATATCCACCCGTGAACCTGGTTATCTTTATTTTCCTTCGAGTATTCGTATTTATCATCCACCTATACGAAAATGCTTATTAAAATCAGCAATTATTGCAATACTATTATTGACAGAGAAACATTTTTTGTATTTCTGAATAGTATACCTCTGGTCTTGATTACATATTTGATAGAAAAAAAAATATGAAATAATGAAGAACTCGATTAAACGCGTAACAAATTCTGGAAAGAATGATGTGGGAGCACTGCCATGTAAACCAAAAATTTGTAAGGCTATTCACCTCCTGTCCTATTTCATTATTACTTAATATATAGCAATAACTTTGTCATGGTTCTATCGAAGTTGAAAATTATAGGAAATATTAAATATCTATTAAAGAATAGAGCTATCTGATCCCAATATGAATCATTTGTTAAAAAACCTAAAAGACTTAATAACAACAAAAAAGAAAATTATTACGAAGAAAATGTATAAAAGTTAAAAGAAATTACTTCTCCTGTAAAGCTTGAGTTGTCCAAGGGGTTTATAATCCGAACAGCCTCCTTGTATGCCAATGGTTCTCCTCGACCTGGCAACCTGTCGGCTGCATCCGGCATATATCTTTGTATATTATCCGCTACTACCATGTAGTGAAACCTGAAAACCCCCAAAACAACATATCACTTTCATTTCATTAAAAAATTTGTTGAGAAATCAAATTTACAAAAAACATACAGAGTAGATTCATTACACTACAAAAAAAAAGGTATGATAAACATAAGACATTTTGTTATAGCAAAGCTAGTGTTACTAACTTTAGCAACGGAATAACAATGGTTTTTAGTTGCTAAATTTAATGTCACTCACTTTATTATTGTCTACACCATATTTTGACTTGGGGCCAAATTGTTGAAGGGTCTAATTGCAAGAAACCAAAAATTCTAGCAACAATTATCAATATAGCAACATGATGTAAGCTAATTAATGACATTTTCTTGTAGTTTTAGTTTTGAAGAAAATGATCAAGATAATTAAAGAAAATTGAGTTACTTGTCTCTGTTGAGCATGAACGCAATCCTGGCAGTATTCAGGTTAAAAGCAGGCATGTTTTCTAGGTGCTCGAAAATGGCGTATGAATAAAATCCAGAGCTATTACGGAGAACTATAAACCTGAAAAAACACCCCGCAAAACAAGAGTTAACATAAGACAAGAAACATCGAGAAAAATGAATGAAAGACCATTAATTTAAGATACATATTAATGTGGTGTTTGGGAGGAAAAGTTAAACCTTTTGTCAATATTTAAGGGGGAAATCTTCCCCTTTTGTGAAGGATCCCAAGTTCTTTTGAATGAAAGCTCCACCTGTTCTTCATTTTCCACTATAACCCTAAAATCTGTTCCTACAATACTGCATTTTATATACTGTCAATAATTAAGTGCATTACGTGCTAAATTGTAAACCTAAATTACAAACTATAAATCCATCTACCATATATTTATACTTTTACAAACATATATGTAAGAAAGGATCCCCACAAAACTTCTGATACTTAAAACAACATTATATCTACACCATTCTTACATTCCAAATGATCAATGGCTTATATTTAAGTTTTAACTTGTGTAGGCTGTTAGGTTATTTTGAATAACCTAGTTGTGGACTAATTAATTAAGACAATATCATTTATGCTGATATTCTATATTGGGTTAATTAAGTGATCTAATAAGCAAAGCTCAATTAACATCTTACCGGTATCGGCTTTGTAATGTGTATTACCCGATAGTTAACCTAATTAGGGTTTATGGGGCTCTACTTAGTTTACTATATAAGGTACCAAGAGGTTGGTCCCCAAGACCAAATTATCATAACTCTCCTCCTCCATTCCCATCAATAGAGAGAACCTTAGAGAGAGGAAGGTTAGTCTGTGAAAGACTATTATCCCATAATCATTCCTCGTATTCAACATCAATGAAATCAGGTATGATCCTTATTAGTTCATTCGTAATCTTGATAATCTAAAATAAGTTAATCTATGCATGCTTATAGATTTAGTCATAACATAACCTTCACTCATAAGCTAGTTTTTTTCCCACTAGTTGTACTTTTTATGTCATGGGAAACCAACCATAAATCTCTACTCAACTGTCATATCCTATTCTCCTCACTAGTGAAACACCATCAAGGGGAAGCAAAGTGCACCATAGGAGGGACATCGACCCCACAATTTTTAAAATTGTGATTTTTAAAATTTTTGACAATCCATTTTCACTAAAATTTATGTTAAAAACGATAATTTGGCACATCTTATATTTTTTTAATTATTTCTCTCAATTTAATAGTTTGTGTAAATTTAGCACCTCTCGTAATTCAGTGACGGAACCAGAATTGTAAAATGGAGGGTTGATTTTCTATTAATTTTTTTTATATCTTATATAAATTTATTTTACGGAATGAGTGGGGCTGAAACACTAAAATTTAAATGTTTTATTCAAAATACATGAAAAAAATATATTTTTTTCGTCAATGTTTTTTAAATGGGAAGGGGTTGCAGCCGCCGACTGTCCATATCTAGTTCATTCCCTGCTCATGAACCATTCTAGCTCCGCCCAATACCACAATCAAGAGAAAGCTGAGTACAGATCATGCGGGTGACATCAACCCCCATAATTTTAAAATTGTGATTTTTTAAACTTTTGACAATGCATTTTCAGTAAAATATATTAAAAACGATAATTTGGCACATCTTATTTTTTTATTTCCCTCAATTTAATAGTTTATGTAAATTTAGCACCACTCATGAACCATTCTGGCTCCGCCCACAACCACCAACTTTTTTTATTTCCCATCGTTCCCCCACTTGAATGGCACGATGCACCGAACAAAAACCTCCAATCATGAGGGAATCAAATCCGGATTTGTTGCACTCCTTCGGGGAAGTGAACATGTTGTCACCACAATGTCTCTGTGTCTTCCGATGAACATGCATTTCGTGCCTGCTTAGCAGGGCCGGTCTTGAGTGAATGCAGATAGTCGACCGAGTGGACTAGGCATCCCACCGCAAGGTCAAATAATTTTCCAAAATAAATAAATTTATACAATGTTTTTTCGAGATTTTCTTTAAGTAGGCAAAACAAACAAAATAAAAATCAACAAGTCAACCCCAAAAAAATTATTTTTTGGACCGGCGCTGCTGCTCAGCACACATGCCTGTTTTTAGAAGTTCTTAGTCTGACACTCGACCCTTTCATTTGGTATCTTGTGAAGTTTCAAGTGTTCTTTGACGAGAATAATAATTTTAGTGCCAGTTGACCCACGATAAAACATTTTCAGAAGCATTCGTCTCTTAACGTTGATTTTAATTCATAATTATTAATTGACGGATGTGTCCGTCTCAATATCCATCATTTGATAAAACTTGAAAGTTTGATTTTAATTCACCTTATTATTAATTGAGGGATGTGTCCGTCTCAATATCCACCATTTGATAAAACTTGAAAGTTTGATTTTAATTCACCTTATTTGAATTAAAGGAAAATTAATAAAAACATACTCTACACTTACTATATTAACAAAAATATACACTAAAAAGTTAAATTATGAAAAACATAACTACAATTAATAATTAATAAATAAAAAAATATATATAATTTATCCATTCCAATATCTTTCCCCTCTCTCTCCTCATTTCACTCTTTTCTCCTCTCACCCCTCTCTCCAATCTCTCTATCATCCTTCTCTCTTCCTCCAATCACTCTTCCTCTCATTCTCACTCTATCCGATCTCTCATCCTTCTCCTCTCTTTCCGATCTCTCTCCTCATCATCCATCTATTTTTTCGATCTTTTTCTTCTCCTCCAACTCTCTCCAATCTCCCTCTTTCGTGGATATTGAGACGGACACATCTATAGAAATGGGCGGCGAGAGTATAGAGCGGTATCGAAAACTCGAGATTGATGTCGACGGAGATGCGCTCGTCGAAGGAAAGACCCACGACGGCGACGTGGTAGTTCGAGATCGGAAGACGGGTAAGAGTTGGATTTGTTAATTAGTGTATAACGTTAAAAAATAAGTATATGAATTACGTGAATTGAGTGTATAAAGTTGAAAATTATGTAAGTAAAGATATGAATTATGTAAATTGTGGTATGAACTTTGAAAATAAGGATTAACTCTACAAATCAGGATATGAACTTTTGAAATAAGGGTATGAACTTTTGAAATGAGGATATGAAAAATATAAATTATGGTATGAACTTTTAAAATAAGGGTATGAACTTTTCGAATAAGGGTATGAAAAATACAAATCATGTTATGAACTTTTAAAATAAGAGTACAAACTTTTGGAATAAGGGTATGAAATATACAAATTAGGGTAAGAAATTTTTGGTATGTTTTTGTTAATTGAAAATTTTTATATATGTTTTTGTTAATTTAGTTTAAAAAATAGTATGTTTTGTTAATTTATCATTAAGGGAAGTCTGCTTATTATTACATTTGGTCCTTACGTTAGTAATATAAGAATTTCACAATATAATTTTAGCAATTGGCCCAGTACTTTACAGAAAAGTTGTCCGATTTTGAGGTTGACATGCAATGACAAAAAAAAAAAAAAAGGGTCAGAATATGCAGAAAAACTTCTAGCTCTGAAGCAACTAGCAAGATAACAAAAAAGATTCTGAACTCACAAGTTAAAGCCAACATGTCTATGATTCATGAAGAGAAAATAAAGTAGAAGTCACAAGCAAATAATTAGCTCTGAAAGTGAAATATCAAAACTAAAAGAAGGCAAAACGAAAAAAAGGCGAATGGAAAGACATCATAATTAGAGATAGGAAGCATAAACTTACTTGTCAAACATTCCCCCAGTTTTACGACTTCCTGAAGGGCTCCAGTTATGATCATAAAACCTGTATTATTAGCTCAACAAATCGTTTAGGACTTAATGTGTAAGTAGCTGGAATATATTTTGATTAGATTGTAAAACAGCTACTAACTAATTAGTTGTAATCTAAGTTAAGGTCATGCTTATTTTGTTTAATGAAATCTATATAGAAAGATGACCTATGTTAAAAAAAAATATACTCCTTCGAGTCTTCGATTATATATATTTGTAATACAGCTGCCATATATATTTTCTAGAAAAAAAATATAATAGTAAAAAAAGCTCGACAAAGCAGACTTATCTTACTCATTAGTTAATTTTACGGTGGGCAGTTAATTAACTTCGACTTATGGTTTATCATTTATGAGATTATGGGGTATAAAATTTTACTATAAAAAAAATGTTTGGACAGCTGCAAAAAGATGTTTTTCCATGATTTGACTTTGTAATTTTGTATATAAGGTTATATGCTTTAGTTCACTAAAGCTATTTGGAGAATGATCCAACTACACAACGAGGCATTAATGTTTTGCTGGTACACAATGAGTATAATAGAATGAGTTTTTTACGAAATTAAAAGATAATTAGCTTATGTAAATTACCCTCCATTCAAATCTTCATTTCTAGTTTCCAGCAAATTAGCAATCCCACCATATTTTATCCCCACGAGTTTTCCCTCAGGCTTGGATATATTCAGCTGGAGAATGTCGTTATCGATCAACACCTACACATTTTTTTAATATTATAAACGATATGAGTCTTTCAATCTTATTTTTTTCTCCCGGTAGTCTTAATTGCGCCTTGCAATATCTAAAGCCAGCTTTAGAGGGTTGTGAATTACAAAGGGTCATATTAACCGACGGAGATACGGCTCTAATGAATGTAGGAGTGATAGTTTTTCCTACTTCCAATAATTTATTGTGCACCTTTCATACAGACAAAAATGTTTTTACCCGTTGTAAGTTTATTATCTCAGGTGACGGTTGTAATTTTTTTTTATTGAATCCTGGAATGTAGTGGTCGATAGTGACGCACCAGAGCAGTATCACATGTTGGTAAACACTTTTGCTAATATACGTATTCAGAATAGCCTGCTGTAATGGAGTATATAGGAGATTTACTATATTGCTATGGTCACAAAATTGTAGCTTGTTTTACCAATCACACTATGCATTATAATAGAACGACTAAGTGGAAGGACGACAAGGGCGGCTTAAGAAGTATATTAAGACATGTACACAGAACTTAAATACTGTTTTGGTTTCAGGTTGATAAAATTTCGGATAAACAGTTCAATACGATTAAAACATAGTTGGAGAGATCAAAACCTTATTTCCCTCATGCTTTCAAAATACCCTTGTTTAATTTTCTTAGATCGTTTATTTCACATCAAGCACTTCAGAGATTGATAGTAAAACAAAAACATTATATTTATCAGTTTGAAGGTGGTCGTGACTGTTACCTTGCCACCATATCCTAATTAGTATGTTAATGCGATAGGATAGCCTATTACTTTAGAAAGTAGATATGTTTTCCGAAGAAAATTAAATGTGTATGATGAATTTGTAAAAAATAATGTCAATAAATATAAATGGAAGAATAAGAAGTCAACATGACGAAGCTGAATAGTGCAAGTTATGCAACTCATAAACATAACACGAAAAGCTAATAAATCAGTGTTCACACGGTATTGGGTAAGCTTAACACGTCTATGCAGTAGCAACAAACAAATATACGTACGTGATTATGCAGAATACTGAGACGAACTGTCGTGGTATTACGAGATATAGCAAGATTTATCCGAGAACAAATAATGAAAATAGTCAAAACAAGAGCCTCCATAGTTTGCCGGAGTTTATTCTCTAGAAGACAATGACTAGCTTTAGAGATGTACCAGCTATATATATATAACATAGGCCATAATGTTTCTGCCATTTATATAGGTTCCTTATAAGTTATAACTAATTATAAAGAAAGCAAATCAAAGCAAAGCAAAGACAATGCACGTATCTTCCTCTTTCTATGTATGGAAGGTATATTTACTATAACGAATTAGCAAGTATTGTGCTTTTTGGAAACATTAAACTTTAGTGTTAATCAATGGACATGCTGCATTTAGGAAATATAATATGCCCGTATATGAAATCCCCTACTAATTCAAAATATTAAAAATCAAAATCAGTTGAGCATATTATATAAGTGCATGCTTTCCATTTTTGGAATGTCCAAAAATGTTCTCTTTCTCTTTAATTTATTAAATTTTCTCTTCTTTATTTTTTTCAAGTAACTTGTTGGTAATTAAATTATTTTAATTTATATAGCTCACATTTTAAGTAAAAAAAAAGGTTTTTGTTTAAATTTTTCGGAGATTTAATGTTTTTTTAAATTTTTTTTAAGGTAATCTGTCTCAAATTTTTATCATTCATGTTATGTTCCCCGAATGCTAAATACTTAAATGGTGTTAGGTTTTTTATTTTATTTTGTCTTGTAACCCCATATGCAAAAGTGTACAAATAAATATGCCAAACCTACATTTGCAGTAATATGTGCTGTTGGGCGCATGTGAAAAGAACAAAAGTATAGCCGTAGATCGGTTGATGAAAGAACAAGTCTTGTACTTGCTAAAGCGTCGAATAGGGTATATTTGATAACATATTTTTTGATATAAAATCATATTTTAAAAATCTGTTTTAAAAATCTAGATTTTAAATATCTGGTTTTTTTAGTTTTTTCAGCCTAAAAATAAGATTTTTAAAAACTAAGTAATCTGACGGGCCAAACACCTATAAATTTTTAAAATACAAAATCCAAAAATCAACCCAAAAACTCTGTTGCCAAACATATATTAAATATTAAAAATTGAAAACCAGAAGTTAAACGATTTTGTTAGTGATTTTGACTGGTAAGTTGTAACATGGCAAGTTAGTAATGTAGCAAATTATATAAGTCTGAGAAACTGAAACATTAAACTTGAAGTAATTACTTTTTTCATTAAAAAATTGAAAATGTGACTCCATCATAATCTCGTGTAATGGCTTTGTTATACTTAAATGAATATCATGAATTAATGACTTCCTAGAGAAAGAAAGAAAAAAAAAAGACCCTGAAAAAGTCCGATATAAAATCCGAAAAAAAAAAAGTTGAAGAAGCGGTCCGATAATTTCCAAAATTCGGCAGATTTCTTGTGGATGAAGTTATTTTACTAGATAACATAGTGTCGACTGTAATATATTAGTTCAACGTCAAATGAAATTTGTAATTCCTCAAACGTGTTCGCTCGTAAAATATTTGCAGGCATAAAAATATATATTTAGAAAATGTTTAGATGGAATTCTTTTGCTTCCATGGAAAAGTTCATTTAATTTTGAAATTACAGGGATTCAAAAATCAACCTAAAATTTCAAAAGCAATCTACAAATAGTCAGAGCAATTGGATCAATTACCCCATCTATTTTTCAACGGGCTATTTAAATTGACTATTTATCTTTATATGTGGATAATTGGAGAAATTTAGTTACCCATCGGCCTATTTATACTCCTATTTTACTTTCAATTTTTTTTCAAAATATAGATATAGTTACATTTGATATTCACATGTGAAGAGCCGGGAATTTCTAGGAAACAATCACCATATATCACAACTCGTTTGCATAAAAATGTATCAAATGGATAAAAAAAATTAATTTTTGATTAATATTTTAGACCCTCTAGGGTTCTATATTTTTATTTGAATTTTTAGTGTGTTGTATAATTTGTTTTTAATTTATCAAATTCTAATTTATAGAAAATAGAAAAAAAAAAATTAGTTATTGAAAAACATTATATAACCATCTGTTTTGTAATCTAACGGTGATTAAGATGACTGTACCGTAAACGTTAAATAATATGACTGTTAGAAAGAGGCAATCGAAGAGACAATCGAGAGCTCTCTAAAAGAAATTTAAGGGGAAATTTCCTATAGGTATAGCAACTTACATTCATCATAAATACATTCATAAGTTCATATTCTTCATGGGTAACACTTTTTAATTATTTACTTTATTTACCAAAACGCAATCATACCGTCCAAAACATAATACATATATTTTATCACTCTAAAAAAAATAGATTTAAATTACAATAAAATTCTATAAAATCAACAAAAATGGAAAAAAAAAATACAAAAAATGTATTTTTATAAAAAAATACAAAAAAAAATAAAAAAAATGGTAAAAATCAAACAAAAAATGTTTTTTTTTAAAAAATCATAGAAAATGAAAAATATCACACAAAAAAAATGTATTTTATAAAAAAAAAAAACCCAAAAATCATATTTTTCTAAAAAAATGGAAAAAAAATAACAAACTTTTTAAAAAAATACAAAAGAAATATTAAAAAAGTGCTTTTTTGTCAATATCCCACTTTTTACACCAAAAAAGCTGGGGGGTTTTTTCCATGAGATAATTAATGTTAAGTGTATTCAACTTTCAGCTCATTTCGATTTACTATACTCAACTTTCAACTTTTTGATTTAGTATACTGGACTAAATAAATTATTTTGATTTAGTATAAATCTGTTAAATTTAACCAGAGAAACCTTGTAAAATGTGGAAATGACCAATATACCCAAAAAATTCCCTCCAAAAATGACAAAAATATTTCCCTCCAAAATTGACAAAGAAATTTCCCCCCAAAAGTGACCAAAATTTTCACTGTAGACTGGACTGCCTACTTATATCTATTTTCATATCTCTCTCTCTCTCACATCAACAGAAACACACCCCCCCCCCACACACACACACACCATGCTCTGTTTATGCAAAGAACCAGCTCTTTTAACAACATCTTGAACGGATATTAATCCAGGAAGAAGGTACTATACTTGCAGAATCAAAAGCTGCAATTTTTTTCATTGGTATGACCCACCAATGTGTGCTCGAGCAGTTAACATAATTCCTGGTTTACTGAAATCCAAAAATACAATGAAGGAAAAAATTTTGCTCTTGGCTAATGAGAAAAACACATTGGAGGAGGAAATTTTGGTACTGGCTAATGAGAAAAACATAATGGATGAGAAAATGGCAGTCTTGGCTACTGAAAAAAACACAGTGGAGAAAAAAAATGCAGTTCTGTCTAATGAGAAAAACACATTGGAGGAAAAAAATGCAGTTCTGTGTAATGAGAAAAACATATTGGAGGAAAAAAATGCAATTTTGGCTAATGAGAAAAAGCAGCTTGAAAAAATGATGATTGAGGCATTGAAGTTGAAGAAAATAGGACTGAAAGAAAGTAATGGGGTTTGTAAGAATTTTTTTTTGGTGTTTTTGGCTATTTTAGCTTTATTTCTAGTGATGATGGTGCTCTGTTTGGATGATGAAAAAGAAAAAAATCAGTTGTATTAGAGCTTATGTAATGTATTGGTGTGTGAGAAATGTAATGAATTATGTAATGTGGAATGAAATGAAATGTGTTTTTTCATGTTGTTTCATGTTTTTGTACTGTAATTTCATAGCAAATAATTCTGATAAAAGTAAACAAATTCTGATTACATTTACTTACCTGCCATTCCGAGATCTTTTCTTACTGAAATTTGACAATTCTGATCACACCTAATTGGACCAGCTCATTACTTAGTACCCAATAGGACCTGCAAATTGATCACAAATCTGATCATAAAATGAAATTTAGCACATTTAAATTGTTTAGCACCCATTAGAACCTGCAAATTGATCACAAATTTGATCACTTACCTGAAATTTAGCACCTGCTTTTGACCTGCAAATTGATCACAATTGTGACCTGTTTTTTCTAACAAACTAGCCATAAACTGACATCAAAGTGACATGAAATTTAATAAACACTTAAATTAACAAGAAATTCCATAATAGCAAAGTGATAACAAGTTCAAAATACCAAAATTACACATAAACTTTCACATCATCATAAACTTCCACATAAACCAACATCTTGTCCAAAACATCAAACATTTAAATCAACATCTACTTGAAGAGCTCATACATGCTCACAAAATAAAAAAGTTCAACAGGATACACATGCTCACACATGTCCAAAATACCAAACATTTAAACTAACCTAAATTTGAAAAGATACTCATTTGGACCCACTCTTTTGCCTTGCAATTCTTTCATGTTCAAGTGCCACTTTGAAGGCTGCTGGTGAAGCATAGCGCTTTCCATTTTTGTAGATTTGGCCTTTAAGCAAATCTTTGGGCCTTTTTTCTGGTTTATTAATTATACCAGCATGTATGGTGCCATCGTTTTGTCCTTCATCTGATAAATCTACAAAACTCACCTCATTTGACTGTTTGTTTGGTGAGAACATGATTCTTGTGCTCCTCCTGACCTGTACATATTAAAACATGATAGTTAAACAAATATTATCAAAAGTAGTGCACTAAAAAACTAAGTTAAATAAGAGCATGTTCATTAAAATACTATACTTACAGGGAGTTTTTTCTTAATTTGTGGATCTGGTTGGACTATTTCTGGTGTAGTTTGAAGTTGCTCATTTACTAAAACATTTCCACTAGCTTGTGTAACACCACTTGCTTGTGTGCTAAAACCATTATCATCCTCATCATTTTGACTATTCTGATCATCACCCCACAACCTCTCCCTCTCTTCTCTCTCACACATCATCTCAAAAACATCAAACTCTTCTAGTTGTTCTCTAGCATCAACTCCACTCACATTAGCCTCCACAAAATGTTCTAAACCATCAATAACTCTTTTTAAACCCTCACTAGCTCCATCCACTTGAAAAGAATCCACCCCATCATTAGCTTCATTTGCAGAATCACTATCATCACTTTCATCACTTTCATCGACAAGTTGATGTGGGGATACAACATTTTTTTTAGCTTTCTTTTTTGGCCTTTTGTTAGCTTTTTCAGGTCTGCCACATGTTTTTTTGTTGTGTCCTTCTTTTTTACATATGCTACACTTGATAATTGTGCCCACTCTTGATATTTTTGTTGGATTTTTTGGTTCCCCAGGCCCCTTTCTCCTAGCTTTCTTAGGCCTACCAGCCATTATAGCAACATCTGGTGGTAATAACTTAGGTTTCCCACTTTTACTCCACATATCCTTGCCATTAATTGGCACTAACATGTTAGAATAAGTCTTTTTGTACACCTCCTTACTATAACACAAGTGCACATAATTTTCTAAATTGTAGCCCATATAATTTATACATGCAATTGCATGTGAGCAGGGGATACCACTTAATTGCCAACTCCTACAACCACACCATCTATGATGGAGATCTAAGGCATATGTTCTAAAAGTACCAGCCACCTCAAATCCAGAGTTACCATTAAATGAAATAATATACCCATGTGATATTTTTCCCCTTTTCTCAAGTTTTTCAGCTATTATTGGGCACAATGTTGACATGGTTTGGAGTCTTTCTATGGCTATTTTTCTTTTCATTGCAAATTCCATCAAGTATAACCTAAGATCCTCAAGCATTTCTAAAATAGGTTTACACCTTGCTTCTTTTATAGCACCATTAAAACTTTCACATAAATTATTTAATAGCAAGTCACACTTAGAATGAGTGGAGAAGTGTGATTTGCTCCATTGTTCACCTGGTTTGGAGGCTAACCATTCATAAGCAGTTGGATCAAGTGCCTTAATCTCCTCAAGAGCAGCATTAAAGTGTGGTTTTGTTGTGGCACCAGCTGCCTTCCAAACTCCATTCTTCAAAGCAACACCTTTGTGCAATAATTTAAAATTATTGTAGAGATGCCAGACACAGAATCTGTGTTCACCACCAGGTAGGATTTTGTCCATTGCTTTGATTAAACCCTAACATTATTACATGAAAAATACATTATAACATGTAATCAGGTAGATAAATAGTGCAAATAAAAAAAATATATAACATGAAAAACATTACCTTCTGCTTGTCAGAAATAAATGTGTAATCCTCAGCCCTTTCTATGTTTAAATCCTTCACCATCAGCTTGATGAACCATTTCCAGGTTTTGTAATTCTCATTACCAACAATTGCATATGCAAAGGGATAAATGCAGTTGTTGGCATCAATAGCCACTGCTGTGAGCAAAACCCCTCTATGAGGACCACTCAAATGAGTGCCATCTATACCAATAAAAGGCCTACAACCCTCTACAAACCCTCTTTTAAGAGCACCCCAGCAAATATAAATACTCCTAAACACATCTTCACCATTTTCCCCAGCCCCCTTTTTCACTTTCATCTGAATTGTTGACCCAACATTGGTTCTTCTTAACTCAGTACAGTAGTCCCAAAGTAGGTCATATTGTTCCCCTGTTGTACCTTTAATTGTGGTTTTGGCAATTTTAAAGGAACTATAAGCTTTTGACAATGAAACATGAGCCTCAAGTGCCTTTGCTACATGTATCCTAAAGTTTTTTACTGGCCACTTAGGGTTGATTCTTATCATTTCTAAGAACTTTTTAGCAATGTATCTAGGCTTAACACTAGCAATTTTATAGGCTCTAGTACATGTGTGGTTATCAACATATGTTTTGATTTGTACAGTCAATTCATTTGGCAATTTACCACAATACATTGACCATTGACACACAACCCCTTGCTCATTAGAGTTTGAACAATATAAATACATTTTTTTCTTAGCTTGTACTTTGTATTTAATGCTCTTACCTTGCTGAACAGAATACTCTCTAATAGCATCTTTAAATTCATCTGCAGTAGCAAACTTCATACCTAATTTTAGTTGTACATTGTCTAAGTCTGATTTTGCAAACACAGGGAACTTCACTTGATAATTTTCTTCATCTGTATCTGAACCAACATGCTCAGGAAACTCCTCATCAGAATCAATTATACCTTCCTTAAGAACACCACTTTCACCAATATTCTGAACAAAATCCTCATAACTTGGCATTGAGGCACATCTAGGTTCTCTCAGATCATATTTCTCCCCTACATCAACTATAACATCACTTATTTTTTCCATTTCTTCCCCATCACTATCAACATAATCAGAAAACTCCTCACTTTCACCCATGTCAACCTCTTCTTCACCGGACCAAGACTCATCATCAAAACTACTACTTTCTCCATTATCATTCTCATCATCATAATAACCCTCACAATATATTTGAACAACCCTATTACCATCTATAAATTGTTTTATTGCTTTGGCATCATTATCATACTGAATTTTAGTAATACCAGTGTCAAATTTTGCACCTACCCTTTTAAAGTACAAATACCTGACATCCATCCAACCAAAATTAGCTGCCATTCCTACTATAGAGAGGTAATTAAGTTCATCAACTTCACAATTATCAACATAACCTATCAACCCATCACCATAACCTACAGGATTTCCTCGCTTTTTTTCCCATTCAAAAAAACCCCCATGATGATATTCAATAGAAAATTGAGAACTGTTCATGTCTGCAATAAAAATATTACAGATTTTTAAGTGCATGTTTTTAATTTGAAGTACACATTTTTAAATTCAAACTTAAATTAAAAATCATTAATTGAAAATTCTAACATAAACCCTAATCTAACATAAACCCTAACATGTAAATTTATAATTTAGATAAGAAGAAAAAACGACTTACCATAAGTTGGAGCGCTTTCATTGTCACCCCTAACTCTCCATTTAGGTATAGCATTAGGCACCATTGGAACCCTAATTTAGATGTGATTGCACTCAATACAACTGTGATTGGAACCCTAATTAATTGTGTTTTAATTTGGGAATTATAAACCCTATATATTTATGTATGTATATATATGTATGTAATAATATGTGCTGTAATGGATAGAAATGTTTATATTTCGTTAAGTTTGTGAAAAGACAATTTTACCCTTCACACCGTCAATTAACAGGCACGTGAGGTCACGTGCAGAGCTTCTCTCCGTTAAAACAGACGGAATAACACTAAATCAAAATAATTTATTTAGTCCAGTATACTAAATCAAAAGGTTGAAAGTTGAATATAGTAAATCGAAATGAGCTGAAAGTTGAATACACTTAACATTAATTATCTCTTTTTCCATCAAAAAGTTGATTTTTTCACATAACAGTGATTTATTCTTGAAAAATTACCTTTTTTTAATCTAAATGAGCTAAAAGTGCATCTAGTTCAGTCGAAAATACATATAATTCAGTCGAAAGTGCATATAGTTCGGTCAAAAGCATATGTAGTTCAATAAAAGTGCATATAGTCAAGTCGAAAGTGCATATAGTTTAATCGAAAGTGCATTCAATTCAGCTGCATCTACTTCCATCGAAAGTGCATACAATTCAGTTGAAAGTAAATATTGTTCAATAAAAGTGCGTATGCATATAATTCAGCTAAAAGTGCATCTGCTTCAACTAAAAGTACATCTGGTTTATCTGAAAGTGTATCTAATTTTGTAACGACCCGGCCACACGGACCGAACCGCCACGCCCGTATCAACAATATTGTCCATTTTGGCACAACTTTCCATGAGGGTCATCCATCCTGGTACTACTCCAAGCTAAGCATGCTTAACTGTGGAGTTCCGTTCTCGCTTTTGTGCCGCACGGCTTTAAAATGCCTTGTTTATAGAAAATGGATCTTTAAACTCATTTATCACACGAGTACTCTCATATCTGGACGATGTGGAACTGACGCACAACACCGCACCACAGAAATTCCTTCCGGGAAATCTGGGTCGTCACAATCACCCCCCTTTAGGCACAACGTTCTCGTCGGGCACGTCGTCCTTCAGGGGCCCACACACTCGTGCTAATCCCCACATTTCCGGCCAAATAGAGGCTCCGATACCACCTATAACGACTCGGCCCCACAGACCAAATCGCCACGCCCGTATCAACAATATTGTCCGCTTTGGCACAACTTCCTAGAGGAGGTCACTCATCCTGGTACTACTCCAAGCTAAGCACGCTTAACTGTGGAGTTTCGTCCTCGCTATTGTACCGCACAGTTTTAAAAGGACTTGTTGATAGAAAATTGATCTTTAAGCTCATATACCACATGAGTACTCTCATATCTGGGTAATGTGGGACTGATGCACAACACCGCACCACATAATTTCCTTCCTGGAAATCTGGGTCGTCACAAATTTAGTTGAAAATACATATAGTTATGGTAAAAATGCATATAGTAAGTCGAAAATGAATATAGTTCAGTCAAAAGTGCATATGGTTCAGTTAAAAGTGCATATAGTTCAATAAAAGTGCATATAATTCTGCCAAAAGTGCATCTGGTTCAGCCAAAAGTGTATCTGGTTCAGCCAAAAGTGCATCCGGTTCAGCCAAAAGTGCATCTGGTTCAGCTGAAAGTACATCTTGTTCATTTCAAAATGCATCTAATTCAGTTGAAAGTGCATAATGTTCAAGAGATTGATGGTTCGAATCCATCCGAATTTGCTTTTTTTAATTCAAAATAAGGCATATGCACTTTATTTTGTGAATTATATTGTGTTTATATTAAACATTATGCACTTTCGACTGAACTACATGTACTTTCGACTAAACTATATGCATTTTCGACTAAACTAGATGCATTTTGAGATGAATTAGATGCACTTTTGACTGAACTAGATGTATTTTGAGATGAATTAGATGCAGTTTTAGCTGAACTAGATGCACTTTCAGGTGAACCAGATGCATTTTCAGCTTAACCATATGCATTTTTAGCTGAACAAGATGCACTTTCAGCTGAAGCAGATGCACTTTTGAAAGAACTATAATTTAATTCAAATTAAAAAAATAAAATCCGGATGGATTCGAACCACCAAACTCTTAAACCTCGGTGTTGGTACAAGCGCTCTTACCATTTTGAGCTTACAGATGTATATAGTTACTAAATAGAATCATACAAACATGTACCCTTAAAATCATACAAACATTTACCATTTTGAGCATGTTTTAGCCTCGAACCGAAACCTGTTCTAGCCTCGAACTGTAGTCCGATTCAGCCCCTGAACAGTCTCCAATTCAGCCATAAAATGGACTGGATTTAGCACCAAAACAGACTCCAAATCACCACTAAAACAGGCTTGTTCCAGCCCCAAAACGGACACTAAAATCAGCCTTATAACGGGTTCGATTAAGCACCAAAATAGACCGCAAAACATGCGTAAATATGCCCTAAAATGCTCCCTGTTTCAGCCCAAAACCGAGGCTCGTTTCATCACCAAAACAGCCGAAACGTGCTCCGTCTCAGCCGAAACGTGTTCCGTTTCAACCGCAAGACGAGCCCCATTTCAGCCCCAACACGAGATGTGCTTCAGCTCCAAAACGAGCTCATTTTAGTCCCGAAATGAACTCGTTTTCATCCCCAAATCGGAACCTGTCTCAACCTTGAAACGAGTTCTGCCACCACTCTTGTTCAAATAAACTTGAAACACCAAAAACCATCCAAAACCATTCCAAAAACCACTCCAAAACGGTCTCAATAACATTGAAATAAAAAAAAAAACAATCCAGTAATTGTCCCAACTCACAACTGAACTATAAATCACAGTCAACCAATCCAACGAGAAAGTAATAAATTACAAGAAAATTCTATAAACAAAAAGCATACGGTCCGAATACAATAGAAATGTAACAAATAGATATTTGTTGTTCTTTTAGGTCACAAAACAAATTATAGTTAAAGTAGCAATATCATATATACTGGCAGAAATCTATCGCACGAAACTCGGATATTTCATCGAACACTTTAAGGGTACAAATTGATGAAAACATAACTCGGCACATGGCTATATACAACCTGCCAAATAACTCCTGAACTAAGAGGCTGTTTTAGCCGTGAACCGGTAGTCTCGAACCGGAGTCCGATTCATCCCCGAAACAGACTCCAATTCACCACTAAAATAGACTCGATTTGGCACCAAAATAGACCCCAAATCAGCCCTAAAACGGGCTCGTTTCAGCCTCAAAATCAGCCCTATACATGCTTGAAAAAGCACCAAAACAAACAGCAAATCAGCCATAAAACGCGCCTTGTTTGAGCACCAAAACAGCCAAACTCGAAAATAAAAACTCAAAACATAAAATTTCTGACAAATCGTTGAGTATTAGCTAATATTTGATTATTGGCTTACCTTTTCAAATAAGTTTTATTCAGATTGCTCACAAATCGTTGCAAAAAGTTTCCAATTACTAATAAAAACCCTAATTCCCAAATTAATAATTCAAATTTATCAAATCACATAAAAGAACAAAAGGCTTAGAAGATAGTTATGACCTCGATTGTGATGCATAACCTTAAAAGCAGATCTCGGATCCAAGACTTTTAATTCGAGATACATAAACACGCACACACACACATATATATACATATATAAATAGATGGGGAGAAAGAGAGAGAATCTTGGCAATCTAACAACTAAAATTTGTCGGAAATCCGGCCTTAGATCGCTGCATTTTTATCATCGGACCGATCTCTATCACGGAGGTCATCTTCTCTCTCCTCTCGATCTTCATTTTCTCTATTTCTCTATCTTTACCTCTACAAAATCACTCACCGGATTCTTTGGTAATCTACGCAGTCGAGGTCAACATGGTTATGGAGATAGAAAGTGTGTGACATAGAGAGAGGGAGTTTGGATGGAGATGGTTCAGAGAAGTGATAGAGAGTGAGAGGTATTAGGAAGAGAAATAATGTGTTGATATCTGTTTCTATTGAACGATTAAAAATAGAATTATTGAGATTTATATAGTAATAAAAAATAGTATCTATTGGGAATGAAACTTATAATAGATAATTAGAGAGAATTAAAATTTAAAAGTGATAATTATGAGACATTATTTGAATTTTTAACGCTCAACTTCTAGATCAAAATAGAATTGCCGTTCTATTTTTTTTTCATTAAATCTTTCTCTCTCTAGACGAAAATTATTAATTTTCCTGTGATCTCCTCTCCAATTGAAAAACTCATCATGGGATCATCATGCATCCATCTCTATAAACTTATTTGTAGTAGTATTTTTTTTTTTTTAAAACGATTGCAGAATGGATTTTGATAACAATGTTTTTTGACAACAATTTACAAATCCCATTAAGTGCATCTTTTTGTTTTACAATAGATTTTGACAACAATTTTTTTTTGTATGTTTTCATTTTTCAAGATTATGTTGTTTTTTTTTAAAGTAAGATTTTCTTTTTTGTCTATGTATATTCATATTAAATTTTAGTAACGATCTTAAAATAAAAAATTGTCTTTGGTTTTTATCAAAAAGAAAAGATTATAGATCGTTATTTATATGTTTACATAGTGGAAAAGGCTTAAGAAAGAAAAAGGAAAAAAAAACGTACTTCTCTTTTTATAAATATCAAATATGTATATCAGTGTTGTGCACTATCTAACAAATACTCTCTACAAAGTTCAAATATTTATATATCATATTTAGAGAGAAAATTTAAAAAGAGGGTTGAGAATGCTCCTCTCCTTACTAGATGGTTATGTGGATTAACTCGTACACCCAAACAAAAAAAAACTTTTTTTTTTTTTATCTCTGCCGGCACCTTTTCCTTTTAGGTGACGAAAAAAATACATTTACTATCCCAAAATATAATGCGGTTAACGATTTGAATACACAGCTTTCAAATTTTTCAATTTAGGTACCACACTATAATAAATTTTCAATTTAGCTACCACCGTCTTAATAAATCACGGAATCATGTCACGTGACATTTGACAAACATTAATTTGAGAGGCTAATTTGACAATTTTGGACAAAAATATGTCATCCTAGAAAAACTTTTCCCCCAATTTCACACATAAAAAAATTTAGCATATAATCCAAAAAAAAAAAAAGTATGTGTGAAATTGGGAAAAACACTTTTATAGGATGACATATTTTTGTGCAAAATTATCAAATTAGCCTCTCAAATTAATGTTTGTCAAATGTCACATGACATGATTCCATGATTTATTTAGACGGTGGTACCTAAATTGAAAAATTATTATAGTGTGGTATCTAAATTGAAAAATTTGAAAGATGGATACCCAAATCGTTAAAAACAGATAGTTTGGTCTACTAAACCTATAAAACCCCTTTTACATTATCTTTACATCATAAAACCAACTCCGTAACTTTTTTTCTTCTTTCTCCATCTAAATTAAATTTTATTGTTTTGAGGAGAAAATATAAGCAAATGATGTAAGGTAAAATACTCTTCATAAAAATATAAAAGATAGCTCTTTCCCCTAATTTAACAAAAATGACAAGGTAATTTGATGCAGTTGCTCTAATTATGTCCATGGTTTGTGTTTCTACTTATATATATCATAGTATTAATATAATGAATGCAAGAAAACTTCAGTCTGCTCAAGTTTGATCATTTTTTTTTAAAAATACCCCTATTCTAATTTACTAATTACTCAAATAACTTAATACAATTTAAATAAATAAGTAAATAAATATTCTCTTTTTTCACATATATCAATTTATCTTCTAAACAAATCATCATATGTACATGTATTTTTAGAGCATTCTCATCGGTTTATTTAAACTCCACTATATCTATAAAGTTATATAATACTGAGTAAATGGTTTAATAGATATAAAAGATAAAATTTTCTAGGAAACCTCTCTACATGTAAATAGCAATTGTAAAAAATTATAGCAGCACTTTTGGGGTGGGATCGGACATCAAAACCCTTGTTCCCGTTAGTTTTCTCCCCTTTACTGTTTTATGTTCTCTCTCTATACCTTCTTTTTTATTCTTTTTTCATTTTTCTCATTCTACATCCGGCCAGCATAACATGTTTTATTCTTTTATAGCAGTTATTTTATCCTCTTATCTTATTATTTCCACATGTGCTCATTCTAATTCATGCCCAAAAATCATATTACGGTAATTTTTTCAAATAAGTGGGATTTGTAAATTAAAAAAAGTCAGATTTCAAGAAACTGAGATCCTTGATTTACTTATTTAATTGTGTTCTTGCTACGGTGTTTAAATTGATAAGATGAGGTGGAGAAAATTTTGCAAAGAGATCGATGGGAACAGATTTCGGAATAAAAGATTAAAAAAAAATAGTATTATTATTTTACTCCCTTTTAAAGTTAATGTAAACAGCACGGGTGTGCACTTTAAGTATATGAACTATAACTTTCCGATAGAGCTATATACGACTATATTTATAGAGCAAAAAACTTTTGAATGTTGAGAATGCTCTTATATTACTATAACAATAAAACATTATATTTTTACGATATTCATTCCATTATTTTTGCAAACTTTTTGAAAATGTTAAATTTATTTGTGCCGGGTCATATTTATACTACGTGTCACACACGCAACGAATGGGCTACGATTACTGCTATTTTTATAATTTAACATGCATTTAAAGGTTTAATGTCATTCATATCCTAGTCTTGTCGTCGTATATTTTCAAAATTTTCCTTATGGCCATGGCAGATTCATATAGCGTCTAACGCCCATATTCACGTCCATGCTACATTATCAAACATCTTTTCTCATAAGATTATTCAGAATGATGGGGTTCAAGTATCAACACATGATCAAACAAAATCAAGATTGACCAGAAAGTTATAAGGATGCTTTCATATATAAAGTAAAAGACAATGAAACTAAATCTGGAAAATATACCATAATCAAGAAATTTATAATGTTTAAGCTAATAGTAATTTCTCAAAAAAAAAAAGTAATAGTAAGAATTTTTTTCTGTATGTAGGTCTTAGTACTTCTAATGAAAGATGGTTATAGAATACACTATAACTATAGGAACCGGATATTGTCCAATATTTTACTTGTGGCAACTCTGATAATCTAATTGATGAATCCGTCTCCAAGTTTTGGGCCTCTCAATCGTTTTAAGCACTGGAACTGTATCAAATATCCTTCATTTCCTGGTCATCTCCATCTTCATCATTGGTGGGAGATGCATGTTTACCACTAATATTGGTCTTTTGACTCTTTTTTGATTGTTTCTCTTCGACTGTTTCGACTTCACTTTTTGACCGTCTCCCTGCGGCATTGAGCACCTCTTTTTCTAAACCAGGCAAGTTTTTCTCGTAAGGAGAGAGGATTCCGTTTAAATCTCTAAACATGGTTTCAAGTGACAGGAGATTTTTCCTTAACTTGTTACTAGGAGGTTGGCTCGCCATATGTACCTCGGTTAATTCTGCTGAATTGTCATCTAGGATCTTGCACATCTACGTTTCAGACAAGGAAAAAGAAACAAAGAAAAACTGTTAATGCTCGGGTTCACACATTGGAAAGGCATTAGCTACCAAATTATCTTAACTTTATCTCGGCAAGGACTTATACACATTTTTTGGGTATTGGTTCTCAAATTGCTAATTTTTTAAAACAAAACACTGCAGGAAACAGACTTCCGGCGATTCTGCTACAGAAAAGTTTCAATTACTCTGGAGGCTCTTAAGTTGTTTCGGCAGGTCTTAAAAGTTTTTATATTCGAAATGGCAAGAAAAAAAGGAGTTTCCAAATATTGAAAGCAAAATTTTGATGCACAAACTTAGTAGAACTTTCATGAAGTTAATGTTATTTCTACTCACTTGTTTTTACTTTTATGTTTACATCATTTCTAAACTTTTTAAATTTCATGAGAAAAAGAGCTTCTAAACTGTTATTTTCTCTTGAAAACACCCTCCTCAGAGTACAAGGTGCATTGTCCTCGAAGTTAATTTAAATCTTCCATATACCGATTGAAGAAGGGAACTTACATCATTGTAGAGCTGGGGAATTTTTAAGTGGTCTGGATTATCGTCAGAGACAGCAGCCTTAATCTCATCTTGAGCTGCCAAAAGGGGGGAAAAGTTTAGAAAAGAGCAAACCTAATTAAACTGTTCTTTATGAGTTGAAGATCAACTTGTTGATGCCACCTGACTATCCTAATTTCTGTATCCAGCAGAAATAAAGTTATTATCTTTATCCAGCAGAAATATACTCTATCCATGCCTCTACACAAAAAATAGAACAAGTGCCAAGGCTACAGTTATCATACAACTAAGGTGAAACCAGAATGGTAATCTGACATATCAAAGATGAGAAAGCATGACTTGGGAACCAGGCAAAGAAAACTTCTGGCTTTTTCAAGGAAATCTCTGAATGCTGCTACTTATCAATAGCCATACTGAAAGCAACAAAAGAAAATGCAAAGAACAAAGAGGTAGCTGAAATCAAGAAAAGTTGTCTGATCATCGAACATCCCAGAAAAATAACACACTAACCACATCAAGAACCCAATGATAACTTTGACACCCAATGTAATTGTACTCAGTGATCTAAAAATATTTTAAGGTTTTTAATCTCATTACATACAGTTACAGTCATAAACACATACTATATAAGCTCTACAGTTGATACTAATTAAGGAATTTGGGATACCAAGGCTATGATACTACTTGCTTAAGACTTGAAAAGGTATAATATATAGCTATATATATGTAAGCCGAGAAAGTTGGTCGAGCATCTTGTTTTATTGACAAACTTAAAAATGCAAAAGTAGAATGTTAGTTGCCAATCGAAGATGGTGTGCATTTAAAGTATAAATAGTTGAAAGAAACTTACTTATCGAACTTAACCGCGGAAATTCATTAATGGTATGTTGTACAGTGCTTGAACCTGGTGTCTCTAAAATTTTGGACGCTGGCTCTTCACTAGGAGTACCATTTTTTCTTTCTTCGACCTTAAAGAGAAACAACGGAAGAAAGAAAGTAATCATTGTGATAAATCTAAACCACAGTGTTTTCTTTAGCTGATCTTTAAAGTGCACATCAGAAAAAAAAAACAGAGGAGCCAAACAAGTAATGAACAAATTCCTAAAGTGTAATGATTTATCTGAATATATGTATGTAAACGGACATATATGTACATAAGTATTGTGAAAGGGTCAACTGACACATATTCTGATGGGTTATTTATTCTTTAGTATCATTAACTATACCAGTGTTCCTTCAGCACCACAAACTTTCACCGGTTCCTTTTTAGTGTCAAAAATTTGGAAAAAGTTTTCTTTTACTACATATATCTACAATTCCGTCCATAAGATGGATGTGAAACCTCTTTTAAGGGTATTTTAGTATAATCCTGTTTACCAGAATACCATATTGTCATTAAAACAACAAATCATAGAAAGAATAAACAAATAATCACTTATAAATTATGAGATAATAAAGATAACTATTTTTTATTGAAAAATTAATTAAACATAACAAATTAAGAATTCTTTTAATTAACATATTCTTTAAATAAAAGATAGTTATTCTGAAACAGTTATGCAGAAGCAGAGCAGTGCCAAGTGTGGAAATATCAAGTTTTCAATTAAACAAAGTTTCATTACATAAATAATGATGCAATTTCTTAACCTAAACTAATATGAAGGAAATAATGAGAACAAGATTCAGGAAATTAATGCTTTGATTCACCCAAAATTGATTACTTCTAATCAACAAAAAGAAAATACAGTAGCAATCGAGTGCTGTCCCCTATTCTCTATCCCATTCCGTGCCCCCTTACCTATTTAACCCAAAATATTTGTTTAAAAGTTTTTTTTGAAAGTTCTACAATTACGATTATACATATCGATATACACTCCTACAATTATATTTAAGAGAAAAGTCACCTACAATTTAATTTGGAATAAATGAAAAAAATAATATCAAGTAATTATTGAAATATAAAAAAAAAACGTTTAGAGAAATATTAAGTCCAACTATTATGAAGTTTGCATATAATTATATTATAAAAGTTTATAAAAGTGTGAAACAAGTGTTAGAAATTTAAAAGTTGGGCGAAAATAAATAATGGGGCACGAAAGTTGCAGAGAATAAGGGAACAGAGAATCCAGACTCGTAGCAATCAAGAAAACAATATGCTGGAATGGTAAGACCTTCGAGGTACTTACACAGGAGTCTTTTTGTAGCTCAGCATGCAGAGCTTTCTCTAAAAGGAGGAGCCTTTTCTTAATAAATTCGACTTGTCTTCTTTGCATCTCTCTGAATTGAAGGACATTTGAGGAAGAAGAATCAAAGAGTGGTTGATTTACTGTGTCAGGTGCTCCTTGTGTTGTTGTACCATTAGCTTGAGTATTGGGCATCTGCGAAGAACCGGCAACTTGCAGATTAACCATTGGAAGGTTTATTTCCTGACAAATAAATTCGTGAATCCCCGTGTCCTTGTCCTCAATAATAGCTTGCCATCGTCCATAACCATGCCTTCAATACCAGAACCATAATTAATAGTCAATCAAGTAATTTGTGCAAAATTCTAATGGCTATAACCAGCTTCGTAGAGAAAATATGGAATGCAGTTCGAGTCCTTCTCTCTATGTTAGAAACTTCACGTTCTTTAGAGTACATGGTTGTTAATGATTAAGATAGTCTTGAGCAGGTGAAACAACTCTCCTTGCCATATAATAAGAAGTTGCTATAAAGGACTTCTCGCTTTAAAGAGAGAAGCTCCCTTGGGCAATTTCCTTTGGTTTCATGTTAATACTATCAGAAAAGAGGGTTTAATTTGCTTGGGTCTTATTTACATCTGTCATTACTTCTGTGCTTTCAGTCAAGATACCCGTCATGAAACACTCATCTGCAAAGGAGGATCCAGATTTGGGAAAAACCTAAAACCAGTTCATGGAGAAAGATGAAGGTTTAATGCATGCCATCAAAGACAGCTCTTAAATCTAGCAACTTGTACATTATATTTATGAGTCTAGCATCTTCTTTTCCTAGCTCAGAAAAAATAAATTAAGTTGGGAATTTCTTTTGGACAAAAAATAAACAATTAGATAAAAAGGGAAACGTACTTTAGTACTGCACGCATGAGTAACAGATCATGTTCGCTCTTCCAAACCCTTCCACATTTCAAGCCGGGTAAACGGCATAATATTTCATCCGAGAAAAGGTCACTTCCAGGCTTTGAAAATTTCACCTGTTGTTTTCAATGAAACTTATGAGAAAATGAAGAAAAAACATTTAAGAGGAAAGGTACACAAAAACTGATGCACGGATAAAGCAAACAAATATACCACGACAATAGTGTAATGAGTTTTAGTAAAATAAAATAAAAAATGATGCATTCCTAATCTCTTCAAACAAAAGCAATTGTTGTTAAATAAATTATCTATTTTGTTCTTGTTATAAAAGATTAAATTCCAAGACAGTAAAATAAATGACTCAACTCACTTCGTGCAAATTTAAAATTCACTAAAAGATTCTTCCCACCAAGTATCCATGTATAGTCATTATTTACTGAAATTATCTATTTTTTCTTGTTTTGATAAATCCCAAAACAATTACAAAAATGATTTAACACACTTTCCGTTAAAATCCACTGGGAGATTCTTCCAAGCAATTATCCATGTACGAATTGTAGAGTCATTATACTCGATCCAACCTTGTATGGTCTTCAAGACATGAAAACTACAGGTAAATATTTCCTCTATGACAAGAAAATTCCTATGGTCTCACCACGTCTATAGCAACTTGCTATATTTACTTCCCTTTCAATTTGGGAAATAATTGCACTGAAAGACTTTAAATTTATTGTAAAATATAGACATTAGGAGAGAAGAAAATTGACATGAAAGCACATTTTAAACTTCAGAACGCATGCGAGAAGGGCCAAACGCTTCACTTTCATTAGAATTCTTTTACACTCCCTAGCCTTTGAAATTTTCAAATATAAGGATCTATAACATCTTAGAATAAAGAGATACAAGGAAGGGTTGAGCTGGAAAGTCACTCCTTACAAATTTAAAAGAATATGAAGTACGAATGTGCATTCTAGTGGTTTCAATATTGTTCCTTACTGCGTTAGCTTTCTCTTTCCTTAATTTTAATCACAGAACATATCTATGTAGAGAGGGATACACTCAGCCCAGTTTTACCTTATCATCAACGAGCCTTGTCGGAAATTTAATATTAAAAGAGGTTCACCCAATAATTGTCAAGATTTGAAAAAATAGATTACCCATGTAAATCTGAAGCCCATATCAAAACTAAACTGTCAATTAGGTATTAACAAACAACTTGCCATATCTAAAAATTAACCAAGCTTACAATGTTTGCTACGTCCAAACCGAGGGTTTGAAAATAAGAATACAAATACAAGGCTTTAAGCAATTAATACATCTGAAATAAAGGAAATGCAACATTTTTTTTATAAAAATGCTAACTTTAGTATCCAAGATTTTTAAACTGTTGATAGGGGAGAAGAAAAAAAATCAATGAATAAAACATCTAGGAACTTACTTTATCCAACCAAATTTCAATTTTTTTATAAAGTTTTTGGCATAAAAACATGAATTTCAAAGTCAAATAATATGTCTGTCTAAACACTAATTACCTTTTAAATCAAAAATCTAAACTTCAAATAAAAAAATCTGTCATGAATTTTTGATATTGTAAGAGTGAGTTTATTAAATAAATAATTAAATAAAAATCAATGAATAAAACATCTAGGAACTTACTTTATCCCTTATGAGCATTAACTCTGCAATCCTAACAAGTACATCCTGTATTCTTAATCCTTCTTTAGGAACACCATCTGCATTCGAGAAAACAAGAAAATATTTGATATTACGTAGGAATATAGAAAAAACTACAGGAAAACTATATTTAATTTGCAGGAGAAACATGTAAAAAAATGTCAAGTACCTGAATAGGTAAGAGAATCAGATGCATCTTCAGCAATGTGAGCCAGAAAGAGTCTCCCATAACTGCAGCATGTAAACAGAAACATCAATGAACTAGTCAGCAATTTGAAATAAAGACATTTCAAAAACTTGTGATTTATACACAGCTGATTCTTCTAAATGTGCTAGAAAACAACAAGACATCCCAGTTTAAAGCTCGCTTAGTGTCTTCATTTGAGCTACCCCTGTGGGATGACATTTTTATTTCATAGCGTAGAAGGCAACAATATTTAAGATTTACAAGTATACAGAAATCAATAGGCAAAAATAAAATAATGGTACACCTCATTCAAGATGCAAAGGTGTACAACAAATAATTCTTACATGATAGAGGGAAAAATCTAGATCCTTTTAGATGGAGAAAATTAAGAGTGAAAAAAAGGTAAGAGAACGGAGGGGAGCTCTAAGACATTCTTAAAACCGTCTAGCTAAGAATCCTAACTTTCATTGTTTTAATACAAACATTAATTTTGGTATAGTTCAACTTGTTCCTCATCAGTTGTCCAAACTTTTCGTATACGAGACAACCCTTCACTTCCCAAAAAATTCAATAGGGTTGCGCTTAAAAATATCAAAATGTTAATAGGGAAATCGTAAATAAAATTAAAGGGTTCGGAATAGACATGACATGCTCATTCACAATATATTCACTATATCACATCAAGTCAATCTTTATAATAAGTTTTGATTTCCAAGCAACCCCTCCCCCGAGCGTTCTTTTTGTTCTTTCTTTCTTCGTTGCTATTTTTGTTTTCTCCTCACCGATTTCTTCCCTTGGTATATTTTCCAGTCTCAAGATGAAAACCAGATTAGATGTTTCCAGAGAAAAGCAGAAGCATGATTGAAATAAGTTTTATTATATTATTATTTCACATTTTTTTTATGTCATTCTCAGATTCAATTTCCCAAAAGTGGCCTTGAACTATGTTACAACTTTTCTGGAGGTAGCATCTACGTCGGAGATGCACCCCCCCTACCCATGCATGCCCTCCATCGTCATGCTCCATCCCTCCTACGATATCCCTTTCCTTCTTCATTCAGCTTGGCAAAACCACTGGCCAGCCTCTCCGCCATCGATAAAGGACCAAGTTTTAGAAACCTTTGTTCATTCACTTGAGATGCTTGCTTGTTAAGAGGAGAAGAAGACGGGGTCAGAGAAAGAGATATTTGAAGAGAGAAGAAACATGATGAAAGAACTTGAAGAACAAGAAGGTGAAGAACGGATTAAAGGAGTTACAGATTTCTCAACATTAGAGAGAAAAAGAGAGAGAGGTTTTCTTGTAGTAAGAGGAAAACCCAATTCTTATTTGTTTTCTTCTAGAAACAACACATATTCATTAATAGACATAGCCGCATTTCCTAGACTGACGTACAGCAATCAAGTATTGGGCATTGATGTCCAAGTTATACAAGTTATAATACATACTCCGGAGTAGTGTCATTTGTCATTTTATCCAGTATTCTACATGTCGAGAACCCTAGGATAAACTGTTGAGAGCACTCTTTTAGGTAACCTTTCAGCCCTATGTGCTTGAATCACTAAGTGATTTGTTCCCCCCTTGATCTGTTTAACTTCTAGCTAAACTAAGCTATAATATTTTTGCATAATGAAAAGGTGCAGCAACATTGGTATATCATCAACTAAAGTTTTATCAATAAAAAAAAAATACAGAATAAGGGGCAAAGATTATGTTACGTACTCCCTAACTTCTTCATAAGTCTTCTGCTTTAAGCGCGGCACAAACTCTGCCCAGTCATACTCCCCTACGCCAAATCTGCTTGAAGAATCTTGATATCAATTAACAGAATACTAAAAGCACCAATATGTAATTGGAATGATCTTCTCACTGCTAAATATCAGATCTGCTAACAGTATCTGCCTTTCTGAATCTTAATTAATATGAAGATCACCAAGCTTTTCAATTTTCCTCTTTCCAAAACAAATTCAAAAACCACTCTTCTTTACAATTTAATAGAAGAATAATAGAATATACACTCTAGTTTGTACATTTCCTCTTTCCGCAACAAAAGATTGGTAAAATGAAGTCCAACGGTTTAGTAAAGGTAATAATTATTGAAAATGAAACAACGAAATGATTGAGTCAGCTTGCCATGTAAGAAAAACTCCAGTGCAACAGATATACAGCATTAAACTTATTTTAAAGAAACATGGACTACCAGATTCATTCGACTCTTAGCTAAAAACTCGAGATCATGATTGTATATGTATCGATATCCGAGATTGACCTTTCTTAATTGTATATGTATTGACTTGTAGTTATAAAGCAGAAATGAAACTAGACCTCATAATGATTTGAACAAATGCAGCTCTTTGGTGTTGTTTGAAGCCCAGGACTTGAAGCGATCTCCCATCACCTTCCATCAGGGGAAGTGGTTCACTATTTTCCTCTGCAATGATATATTATTGGAAAAAAGATTTTTGTGTAAAGGTGTTGGCCTACATCTTTAATTAAGAGATTAAGATTATGTATTGAAATATTAGCATTCGAAAAACAAACCACGTGCTCGCTTCCTATGAGGTTTCCGTCCGACTGCTATTCCGGCAGGAGAAAGCTCAACGTCGGATTCAGCATCACCTTCAGCTTCATAATTTTCATCGCCTCCATCAGAACCTACATCTTCCAACCCAGCTAGATCCTCATCCATGGAAACCATCTGAATAGGTCGCAAAGATTCAAAACAAAAGTAAAGATTTGTCATTGTTTTTTTTTCCCGCAATGGTTAATAAGAACATAGTAGTAATCAGTCTGGACCCTAATCGGTTTTGTAACGAGTGCCCCCAGGGGATCGTTTAAGCATTGAATACATTTCTAAAATCGAGTTGCATTTAAAACGAATATTAGTTGCATCTATACCATAACATTATAAGCTTACCAATTTTATGTATTTTGAATACATTTCTATAATCGAGTTGCATTTAAAACGAATATTAGTTGCACTTGCATCTATACCATAACATTATAAGCTTACCATTTTTAGGTATTTGATTTACTTAATTAAGGAAATACGATCAATGCATTACTATAATAAACAAATTTAAACAAATTTCATACATTATTAACCAATGCATGGGGGCACTTGTTAGCTTTTCCCCGGTTTTGCTAATGAGTACCCCCGGGGCATCGTTATCGTTTAAGCATTGAATACACTTCTATAATCGAGTTGCATTTAATATTTATATTAGTTGCATCTATACCATAACATTATAAGCTTACCATTTTTATTTATTGATTTACTTACTTAAGGAAATACTTTCAATGTATTACTATAATAAACAAATTTAAACAAATTTCATACATTATTAACCAACGCATGGGGTCACTTGTTAGCTTTTCCCTATAACTTATATCTAAGTTCAGATTCGCGTATCTTATACGCATAAGAAAATACGAGCTATTCCTAATACAAAAGCCCTTTGTTAGAGGAACAAACAGTGATAATATAAGCATAATTAGTTCCTCCAAGAAGGTTCATGTAAAATATTCTACCTGCTTACGGCTTCTCTTTCCCTTTCCCATTGCATTGAACTCTTCAATTTTGTGCACTTCATGTTTGTCCTTTAACAACTCTTCCCAATAATTAGCTCTCTCCACATTGTTGACTGTTTTACTTTCAACGGAGGCCTTCCTTGCTTCCTCAGCTGCTGCTTCAACTTCATCTATATACTCAAAATTTGCTACCTGGAAGTGAAATTGCAACATTAATTCCTTAACCCTAAAAGAAAAACGTCATGACATGCACATTACGACGTAACCACAGGAAAAAATAAAATAGATACAACATCTCAACGTTCAACATGAGTGAGATTTAAGAACAAGAAAATTCCAAGATAACTAACTCAAAAGTTTATAATTTAAACATGCACACATCAAACCAAGAAAAACTTTAGGTGCGATCTCTGATAAATTACACGACTGAATTGAACCAAGGATGCAGCATCAAGAATACATTTGATGCCACAAAAGATAATTAAAGAGCATAAAATATGGAAATAGGCTGGCTGCATGTACACAGATATGAAAAGAAAAGAAATTGTAAATAAAACACTACCTAAAAGATGCTGGAGAAACATTTGGGACAACGAACAACCAGTAACCCTCGTTACATGCTAAAAGAAATAGGCCGATTTTTTTCTCACTACCTAGAAGTATTAGGCATTGTAGTTCATTACCAAAACTTATGAACTTTGATCTAATCCCACCTTTTGATCAAACTATGTTCATCATTCTGTATTCGGATGGTTCTCATCTGATTGATAACAAGAATCGATAGATTTTGTTGTCATATAGGACAGCTAATGTATTTGATAAATACGTCTCTACTAAAACGATTGACAACAAAATATATGGAGTCCATAGATTTAAGAAGCTGGAAGCAGATGAGTGAAGACTAAACCCTTTATGCAGTAATCAAATTTTAGTGAAAGATATTGGTTGAAATGACAATATATAATCGAAGTGTTCACTGAAACAGATAAAAAGAAACATGTATATGTCCCCAACACGACTCCGCCATTTCCACTAGTTATCCTGATCGGACATGCAGGCTACCACATGTCCCAAGCATAACCAGATAAACACATTATTTTGATAAAACAAATAAAATGTCTAAGTGAGCCAATGCCTGTGATAATATGAAGTTGTTAAGATCTAGTTTTCATAAATCGCAAACAAAATAAAGAAAATTGAGTTTCTTTTTCGAATAAAGCACGCATACTCCATATTCCCTAAAGAAAAGATAGATAGATGGCGAAAACAAACCTTAAAAGCCTTCAAAAATCCATCCTCTTCTACATCATCTATAACCTCTTCATCAACAACTTGATTACGATCTAGTAACCTAACAAAAGCAGCCAAAAATCGGTAAACAAATTAATGCACATAATCAACAATAATGGTTAAGTTATATCAAGAAGTTTCTTTCCATGTTCTTTTTCATTGAGGAAGTGGGAGCATGAAAACAAAGTATACCTTAGGCTAATTTTCCCCATAGAGATATATAAGATTAATGAATGAATATGGTGGCGGGAAAAGATTGTTTGAGTGTCATCCAGTGAAAAGAGTTTAGTCACAACAATATAAGAACTATGTTGAACAGTTACAGATACTAATACAAAATTCGTTATAAAACAAATCTAGAGATACTTCTGAAATTTTAGGATACTATATACTGCCGAACACGGAAAATCATTCAAGTGTTTTTCCTCATTGTACATGTAAGATTCATCAAATATATCAAAAATTGTAAACCTGAAGATAACAATCAAACTCGAGACCTGACGATGAGGTGGTTTTGAGGACAGGATGCAGGATATTCATGTCTCTAATGGGGTAGCATTTTATCAACTTCCCTTCTGTTTGACTTATGTCTTAAGTGTTACAACCTTTTAGATTTTAGTCACTTTATACATAGATAACTATATTTAGACCCCTCATATTTGTATGATGTAATATCTGTCTAATTTTTATAAACATTAAACTTGCAATATTAATATTTGTCAAATGAAATATCTGTCTAATTTTTATCAACATTAAACTTGCGATATTGTCTGAAACAGATTAATCAAATTTTCTGTCACTGGTATAAGATATTGATATGGTACTGTATCCTTCCCTTATCTGAACATAGCTGATCGAGCAATCAACGACTAAAAAAGTCGAGGATACTGAGAAGACACTATATCCTATAATTACCTTATAATTTTATTTTGGAATATTCGTGTTACATAGTATACGAACATAAAAACCTGTCCACTACCGTTAAAATTATCATAACTTTCAGGAAGAAATACAGTACTTCAGGGAAATTGTAATAAGATTATTTTTAAATAAAATAGGGCATTAAGAAACGATCATAACAGAAATGTGTCAATTGCAGTGTTCAAAAAGTCGCGACTTATCGTCAATTAGTCGGCGATAAGTCGGAAGTCGGAGGTCCGGCGACTCGATTAGTACAAATCGTAGCAAAAAAATCGGTGGGTAAAAAAAACCCTAATTTGGGCTAAATCGAATCAATTGTTAGCATATATGGTTGATTATCGGGCCGAATTGATATATGGTGGGAGGAATTGATCAAATTACGAGCAAAATAGAAAAACCCAATTCGAATTAGGATTAAAAAAAGTTTTGAGAAAAAGATACAGAAGAGAGAGAAAACAGAGAAGAAAGAAGAGGAGAGAGAGAAACAAAGTGCGACGCTGTTTTATTAGATTGACAGGTTTTGATTTATTCCAAAACAGTCCATGTACTGTTGAAACATATTAAAAACTTCCACTGATTTCCAAATGTGACACAAAAAGTTTAAAAAAATTTACAAATAGACCCCCAAAATTAAAAAAGTTAACACTTTTAGTCCAATCGACTAATCAGCGACTAATCCCTAATCGGAAAATCGGTGAGTCGGAGCTCACCGATTAGTTGCCGACTTGCGACTTTTACAACCTTGGTCAATTGTAACAAAAATGTGTCAATTATAGACAATTAGAAATTTACCCATGTTTAGATCAAAATGGGCTCAGATTAGAATGGCAGTAGATCTACCAACAAGGAAGTTGCATAAAGAGATGGTTCTACATCGAGAATGGGCGTTCTACTCATGAAAGACATTTACTTCAGAATTTAATGTTAAGTATACCTTGGCTTGGGAACAACAGGAACTGCAATTTTTCTCTCGGTTTCGAAAAATGTACAAGTTATCAGAGGAGAATATCATGCAAAACTACAATTGCCTTTCAAGTTAAGCTTGGAAGGCACCACATCTTGAGATTTAAAATGGTTCTTATTCTTTTTAGGTTGGAGGCCCAACTCTTTCCAAAGGGTATCTGTGAAGATAAACTACTATCAACTCATTAGCTCATGAAGCATAATCATCATTTCCGACTACTGATATGCTTCATAAGTAACTTCATAAAAATCCTTCCAGCGGACCTAAAAGACCTCAAAAATTAATTTTCAATCTTGCATTTACAATCATTATCTGTGTTGGTGCATTTTAAAAACAGTTTTTTTTCCCTTTCCTCTTTTATTTTTTATATTTCTTTCGGTCCTAGCCTGTCGATTAATCAGGGCCAGAAAAAAGAGTATCAGTTCCCACCAAGATACAGTGTTGATTTTGTATGAGCTACACCCACTAAATGGCGCTTCTAGTTTCAATAGTGAGCACAAGATAAAAGAGTTGTTTTTACAGGGTTAATTTTTACAGAGTTGATGCTATTTCTATTTTCAATTGCGAGCACAAGATAAAAAAGTTGTATGTAGCCCAAGATACAGAAAATTACCTGTCAATGGCAGCATCATCATAATGAATTTGCCGCGATTTTCCAGCTTCGTCATTCTCATCAGAAAATAGTTCCTTTGAACCATACCTAATAATGTCATCTAACTCTTCCTGTAATCCGAAAACAACAGTTATCAACCATCAATTCTCCACTGAAAAACATAAACATCGTTAGCATACATATCTGCAATCTTCTTCAAGACAAGGTTCTAATTCAGTTGCCATAAATTCCAAATTTTATGAAAAAAATTACATAAAAGAATTAGACACTTCTTATACATAACACAACCACTAGTTGTCGCCTCACTACTACTGCTTGTTTGGAGGAAGATAAAAATAGGATAAAGAGAGAGAGCATATTTCAAAGAAAAACAGAAATGGCAGTGAACACGCCTCTTTCCTCTCTTCGTGACAAATTAAATTTTGATTAGAAAAATACTGATAAAATAAAAAAAGACAGAAATGTAGTTCAAGCAAAATGGTATACGGCTTTTAACATGTCGATGGTTGTCTAGTTTAAGATTAAATCCTTTTTGATTGACAATCCAGATTCATATGCTGGCTGTGGCCGTGTGAAGTTAGACCATTTCTTAAACAAACGACAGTTTTTTGCTATGTACTCCTATTTGACAGCGGAAATCTGAAACCATACCAAAACAACCTGGCTTTTCTGGCGTACACCAAGGAATTACCAAATGAGTGATTGAACAGGATGAAATTTTTTAAAAATCCACAACAAACACTAGGTGGAACAATATATAATTTTAAGAAGATGATATGTTTAAAATCTTAAAGAAATGCATCATGAACCCTGTACAAGCCACAAGGTGGTGGTAAACCAAATTGGATTTAAAAATTCTACTAAAGGGAATGTAGAGAAAAAATTCTATCTCATTGACTTTGATTGAATTGATTTTCTCGAGATATACATATGGAACAGCGTGCAATCAGACAAGCCAAAAAGTTTCCTAAACTAAATAGCATTTCAGTATTCTGTATTAAAGGCACATAATAGGGGTTGCAACTAATATAGGAATGTATAAGGAGAGGACTCGGGTCCCGAACTATTATTATGGTCTGAATAATACTGCCCCTTATTGGAGTTTAAGTCTCTAAGACGTCGGCATATGATACTTTAGGAAGTTCTGGAGTTCCTGGTCATACATAAAGATAACTGTACAGAAGACTGGTCCATGAGCCACCTTAACAGAGGCCATGGACCAAGCTCTGAAGTATAGTTGTTGCACTGTCGCTGATAGAAGATTCGTAACCTCATTTAAAGGATATACTAGGTTATCAAAATTGTGTTAGTTCTTAACGAATATCCACTTATTAAAAAACTTGAAATTTATGAGTGTTATGTACACACAAATATCCAGGTTTCCTCGTGCAATTAAAAAAAACTATTCTAAGTCACAAACCAAGACCAACTCATGAGTTATGAGACTATATAATCCATATCCAAGATAATGGAGAAGATAAATGTATAATGTTAATAGATATTGCCACGTGAAATTGGAAAAGTATAACTATCTCAACCTTGCGTGCGTTCAATTAAAAATTAACACACTTCATTAGAGCTGCCAAGCGGCAAAATGTTAATCTCTACCTGGTTGATGTTTTGTGTTTTCAGCTTTCCAACAACTAGATGCTCCAAAACCATTTTTTTCTTAGTCATCTCCATCATTCTTTCTTCAATAGTTCCTCTTAATATGAGTCGGAAAATCATCACCTGCAAAAGAGGAAAAGAAAACAAACTTAATCAAACTCTGTTATAGCCACTTGTCACTTTTATTTCGACTGTGAAGAAGTTTTGACCTTGTTTGTTTGTCCAAGACGGTGAGCTCTGGCCATTGCTTGCAAATCAGCATGTGGATTCCAGTCGCTACATCAATAAAAAAAAACACGTGCACAAATTATGAAAATGCAACTAACAAATTACAGTATAGGGAAAGTGAAGGTTTTTATAGCTTCTAGTTTGGTGTTTAAATTGCCTGATAAAGTTAAACGATACGAGGTAAAAAGCTGTTTTGCACCCCATCCTATCATCTTTTATTGTTTTAATACTCAGTCTATGAATTTGTCCAATTTAGGCAATGATCGACCCAAATTCGTCTAATAAAGGTACTGCCATGAATTAAATTGGATGGACGTTAGTTTAAAATTTCTAGTTGATCCTATACCTTGTAAAATATATGAATTTATCCCACGTTTTTTAGAAAATTACAGTTTAGTATGTGTGTGGGTGTATAATATTATATAGGCCTGATTCCATGTTCAATGTGCAAAATAATGAACATGTTTTTTTTTCTTTTCAAATTGTTTGAACTATAGATGACTACTTCTATGGTTGTGAATCATTTCTGGGTGGTACAATAAGTTTTGTTCTATCTTCCTTATGTAATGCACTTAATTGTTTTAAACATATGTATCTGTAAAATAGTATATATGTAATATTAGGGATACTCATAATTAATGTATAGAAATTCTTGCAAATCATTGGACTTTCGAATTATAGAAATCTAGTTTCCTTTTTGACCTTCTGTGTTTGATATAATAAAGAGAAGAAAAGTTTTTCTTAATATATATATATATATATATATATATATATATTTATATATATATATACACATATATACACAAATATATTTACACACAATAAAATAACTTTTCTGTGTGTGTTTGTATATTATGTATACCAAAATGTAAGGTTTACAAAAATGTAGGTTATATACTTATATTCATACGTTGAACAAACAATAGGACCAGATAAAAAAACTTACACTAACTTCCATCCAATTGAATAGACGGAACAACCTTAATTGAAAGAAATTTAGTAGATCAGTATTCAATCCAGATTGGGATAGTTCTAGGTTGGGTACTAAAGCGTTAAAAGCTGATTGATAGGGCACTCAAGAGTTTTCCCCGTATATAAGTTCGTAAAGAGTATTTAGAAGATAGTAGAAGTAGGCAGGTAGAACCATTGAAGTTGAAAAACGAGTACGGCATTTATATGGAGCCAAAGCCTTCTACAGGTGTCTTCAAGATTATACAAAACATGCCCTTAGTTCGAGAAACCTAAATCAGATACCTTAACCCTAGATATCAATTATTTCATGTATGTTAATGCATTCAGTCAATTTGACTACTCTTTTTGGTATGCCGTAGATTTAAAGTTGTCCAAAACACTTGAATTTTCATCTTTATTTTTTCTTTTGTTTAGTGGGGTTGGGAGGTGAACCCACAATCTCCTATTTTTAGATTGCAAGTTCTAGCCCATTAGGCAACCCTAGTGGGAATCTACTACTTGTTCGTGCATTGACTTTGGCTTCTTTTTTTTTTTGCGCAAATCCTTACTTTACAATCAGAATACTGTAAGAAAATGATTAGAAAATAGCTGACCTGTCATATATAATCACGGTATCAGCTGTTGCAAGATTAATTCCCAACCCTCCTGCCCTAGTAGATAACAAGAAGCAAAATCTGGAAGAATTTATGGCATTAAACCGATCTATTCGAATTTGTCGATCGGCACCTGAAACTCTTCCGTCAATCCTTTCATATTGCCATCGCTAACAAGCAGCAAAGTATTTTATTCACAGGTTATTAAGCAGAAGTTGGTCGAGAACTAAGTATAAATCATGAATTTTAAAAAGAAGAGTACACAGTTCATACTTTGTAACTGCAGTAGTCTTCAAGCAGGTTCAACATATGCTGAAACTGAGTATAAATCAGAACTCTATGGCCCTGTTCTTTCAGCTTTACCATCATTTTATCAAGAAGTTGCAACTTTCCAGAAGTTTCTACAAGTTGTCTGACATTTAGAAAAGCAACTCATAAGAAAATGAGATGATAAAATGTAAAACAAAGGCCCAATCCTTGGTACTACTGGTTTAAGATCCCGCCCTAGTTAAAACTAGGGAAACTTTATAATGCACTGCAAAAGACATTTCTTAGTGTATTTTATATACATATAAGAATTACTACATTTTGTAAGCAAGGACGATCACAATGTTGTTGTTACGATCTCTTTGACTAGTGTGAACTGAATAAAGAAACTGTAGACCAAGCGTCCATATGGATTTCAGCTACAGTTCCCCCAACCAAGGTAAACTACCAGTTCTAAAATTTTATTTTGTTTCTTCATCACCGTTGTTAGCACATCCTAAGTTAGCAGAAATCAGAACCATAGCCAAAAAACATACTTAGCTACTCAGGAGCACAAATAATAAGAACAGAGGACAAAGATGAAAAAAGAATTACTTGAGAGCCTCGTTAGGGTCTGGTATATCAGGTTCTAGGCCTTCAAGCATATATGGGTGGCAACAAAGCTTCCGCAACTCCATCATAACATTAATAAGTGAAATCTGCTCCAAAATAAGAAACGGAAACCTAATTTTTTATTATTCTTCATAAGAACTGTACTTCTTATACTATCGATCAAAAATAGCGAGCTAATGAACTAAAATACGCAATTTCACCTGTGCACCACCTCTGCGGGTAAGTAACTCATAGTTCCTGGTAAGGATTGCTTTGTAGTATTCTTTTTGCTTGCTACTCAAATCCACACGTAAAATGAGCTCCTTCTTGGGAGGCAGCTCTTTCATTACATCTTTCTTCACTCCTGTAATTTCAGTAACAGAAATTTTTTATTAACAAAAATAAAATAAAAGTGAACAATGTCTCTATAATCATACGAATTCATAGTCTCGTTGAACTTGGCATCTGAATCTTGCAAAAGCTTTTATCATCTGTAAATAATTTGAATTAAACAATTATCTCTTGCTTAGCAGGATAAATATCATGAATCATCTTATACACATTTTTATTTCTTTAGCATTTAGTGTTAAGCCATTTAAACGAGGGAGTTCAATTTGGAACTTGCTTACCAACTAGGTTACAAGGGCTCATATAAGACAATATATATCTGACATTCGTATATATGAAAAACAGACAAACTACCATTATCAAACAGCTCCCAACAGTCATGTACGAATCACTCTCAGAAATTCTCAAGTCACTCTCTCTTCTCCTCTCCTTGTAAACAAACGACACCCTTTCTTCTTTATCTCTAGTTTTCTACTAACACAACTTACAATATTAATCAAAAGAGACCTTCACGTTACACAATAAGAAGGTTTTTTGTTGTTCTGTCGCTGACACTGGCCGTACTCATGATTTCATTGTCAATTGAAGCATATTTTTTTTATGGTATAACAGGGTTTTTAGAATATCATGTGCGAATAATAAATTTTTAGATGAAGTTTCCTTTGTTGAATTATTACAAGTCTTTTAAAAAATTTACTAATTAGTTTTGACTTTTGAGTACTTTAGTTACTGCTATCAAGCAGAGAATATCATGTTGAAGTTTTGCAAATAAAAGTCACAAGTTTCAGCACATATGGTGAGAAAATTATACTTCTAAGCAGATGGGGAGCCAACATCCTATGGAGCCTTGAAACCTGCTCTTCTTGATTAATATCCTTGAACTCCTCCTGAAATTCCTCTAAACTTCCAAACTGCAATAACGAAAGTACAATAGTGACCACGAAATACAAGAACACCCTCAATAATATGCTTAAAGATGCATCGCCAATAATAGTAAAAAGATCACTCATTTGAACTAACCTTTCCAGCATCAAGGAAGTGCATGAGCATAAAAAGTTCATCAAGATTGTTCTGTAAACAAATCAATGCGAAATCAGTGGAACATCAAAAATAGAACTTAGCTGCCAAACAGAAAGTTCATCTGTTCATCGTTATATTAACTGGCTGTAGTTGATGCAGCTTACAAGAGGGAAAAATTTAATTTCAATAGCCTTAAATGTCAGGGTTATTTAACTTGAAATTGGCCACACAGGATCTAAATCTAGGTCTGATATAAATGCATATCGAGTCCCAAGTCATATTGCATATGACCCATTAACTTGAATAAAATTCTAATCAATCAAAGCAGTCATGCACAGGGATACTTGTTCTAGTACACTTACTCATATTCAATGTCAGAGTAAATAGAAGATTACACAGAACTCGGTATAAGCGGCAGAACGAAACATATAAAGAAATAAAGAAACAATGCAGCACAAAATAATTCTAGAGATCCAAACCTAAAACTACTCCTCATCCTCTAATATATGGACTCTTCTCCTAAATAACAACACATTCAGTGAGTTCTACTAATGCAGTGGGGGGATAACAGTTATTTGCTAATTGAGTCATACTAATGCTTATCAAAGGAATGATAAAAACAATGTATCATGGATTAATAATTACTTGCAAGAAAACTAAATAGTGATAAATAGGGAGATGTAACTTAATAAATTACATGCTAGTTAACAACCAAGTCAGCTGTCTGAAGGCTTTACTGAGACTAACAATCATAAGAAACTCAATAATTAATGTACTACCTATCAAAGAGAGTCACATCTCACAAGAAAAAAGCCTTTTATCTCTATACCAGATGCATCTTAGGAGACCAATTTTTCAGAAACAATTATTCAAAAAAAAAGCTGTTTGTTACTTGTACACCTTTATTAGCGAAAGAGTTTTGCCCTATATCTGGCGTTTCTCTCTAATAAAGAATTCACTTCGCAAAGAAGAAAAATCAATTTCAGCTAAAACCTTGACATAGACCTCAGCCTTAAGATTAAAAGAAGAGTCTTTTATATTCAGACGCACTGTTATAAAAGGCGCAAGGCGGGAGGCAAGGGCCGCCAAAGCCTAATTGCGCTTAGGCGAGCCCAGGCTTAAAGTTTTTTTTTTTAAAAAAAAAATACCCAGAAAAATAGTTGAAACTGTTTGTAAACCATTAGTACAATTAGCTTTTTAAGTCCAACAAAATTTCTAAAGATTTTTAGATTTAAATTTAGTTTTTACCCTTTTAAAAAAAAACTATGCTAAAAAAGCCTGTGGCTATCTTTGACGTCCAAATACGTCTAATCCGCTTAATTATGCCTAAGCCGCTTAGTTAAACCTAATTATGCCTAATTAACCCTAATTACGCCTTTGACCAAGATTTCGCCTAAATTTCTATGCCGAGCATAAATCCAGGCTGTCCACGACAGCCTTGAGCCTAGGCGGCGCTGGGCGGGCCTTTTAGAACACTGTTCAGGCATAACAGAGTTGAGAGTCAACTAAAACAACATTGGTGAAAAGAAAAGCAATAACCAAAATAAATAAATAGAGAATGTAAGATATATCTCAAAATGCTGATTAGATATCGCGCCCATTTGGTATCAGATTTTTTGGTCAAAAAACTGCCATTAAAAAGGAATGAGAAAAAAGCTTGCTTAAAAAAGATGTCGTGAAGTGTTTGGCACCACTCTAACTTTTTTACTTATAAGTGGCTTATAACTTATTTTTATTGAAAAGTCATTTGTCAATTATTTTAACTTTAAGTGAGTTGAAGATATACAAAAAATTGATAGAAAGTTCTTATTTTTGGAATATTAAACGTGAAAAAGCTAAAAAAAAATCCGCAACTTAACGTACTCCAACACTAATTTTCTTTCCTACCTTCTCTTGGTAGTTCAGAGACCATTACTAATTACCTCCTACGGAAAACTCCTAAAAATCGTTTTCAGATTACGGTTCATCACTAATAAATACTCCCACTTTCCATCCACAGGGTCACTTCTTGCATTCTCTGGCAAATAAATACTTCTGTCTCTAATAAACGTACTATTTTTCTATGCATACAAATAACTGAAAGGGGGTAGTACCATAGTTCAATACTTCTGCCTTTTAAACATATAAGAATATATGTATGCATAAACACAACTGAAAGAGTTGTCCATAAAATACTAAGATGAAAAAGTACAGAAAAATATAATCTACTTTTAGCCTTAGGCCTTATAAACAAAGGGATGTTCAATTTTATCCCGAAGGACGTATTTATTTCAACGACCGCATATTTGACTTTACCTGACGTGTTTTGTTCATTTGAAGTGAAAATAATAATTCATTATACCTCTTCAACTACAATCCTGTCTATCACTCAGAAAGAGCCACAAAAAAAGGGGTACTAGATAGGATAGTATGATTACGTATGCTAGTCTACTGGCTACTATGTATTCTTAAGCAATGCTTTTTAGTAGACAAAAGCAACTGGCACTCTCTTCATGTTATCATCAAGATGGATCAGTAAATACCCTTTTTTATTCTCCTCCTTGCTCTATCCTCCCACAACAAGAGTCAAGAAATTACCCTCAATTTCTAAGTAGGCCTACGCTTTAGCAACACAAGGGCGGAATTTGTAGTAAGGTCCAGTTTTGCATCTTTTATCCTGTGCTGAAACTTCTTTTATAGTTCCACTTCTTTTTATTAAGTTGCACTCCTTTTTTGAAAAAAAAATAGATTATCAAGTCTACAGACAGATAAAAACGACCCCAAAAAAATTATTTATATGCCTAAATCAGAATAAACCAATGCAATGATTATCCTGATCACTTTACAATTCCATCTTGTTACAAAACAAGAAATCACCAAGTAATAACAAGGTTATACATAAAAGTGAATAAATTATCTGTTTCTTGAAAAAGAGATGATGGCTCAAATAATAAGATTAAAGCACTAGGAATATAAACCCTTCTTAAAGATTGAAAAATCAATTAAAAACAACAATTTCTTAAGAGTATTAATTTTTTTAATGTTTTAATCTGTTTTTGGTAGCTTTACATTAAAGGTTAATGTACGGCTAAAAAATATAGATCAACCCATTAAAAGTAGTAATAATTAGTAATAACACAAGAAAAAATAACAAAGATATTGTAAAATGATTTAAAGTCGGTGCAAAGAGAAAAAAGAGTGCAACTTACTAAATTGACAACAAAAGAGCAAGCCTTAGCAACATAGTTTTCAGCATATAAAAATGACCTGTATGTTTCACATAACCTTGAGGAAAAAAACAAATATTCTTCACACATGCCTTTAAACGACAAAAGATAGGCAAAGTGACACAGACATCAACACAAGTTGGTTGAAAAATGACCAGTGGAAAAGATTACAGGAAACGATTAGATCTTAGATAACAATTCTACTTCCACTCAATAAATAAAATTTATAGACACAGATTTGATTCATCTTTCTCCTTTTCAACGTTTGGCTGAGTAAATTAGTCATCATTCCTTGAACAAATTTGGAACTTAGGCTACATTGGCTTTACGCAGAAAAACCTTAAAAATTCTAAACCACATGGTTCACTACAAATTTTATGCCGGATATTACTTTTAAATAAATTACAAAGCTCTAAAGTCTTCACTCCTGCATTTCAAGCTTTATAGTATATTCAATTGAAGATACTTATAACAGAATAATGGTCTTGTCTTCCTTTTTCAGAGTACACACTCTTTACTAATTGTATTTTTATGATATTATCTTTGCGTTATCACTATCTGCAACTTCTATTTGGGAATAAGGGCCGGATAACTACCTATAAATATGAATAAGTGGTATCGCCTGAAAAATTTAGAATGATACATAAAAGAAATGATATTACTTATGCATGGTACAAAAATGAGATAGAAAATTATCGTAACGTGTGATGACACACAACATGAAGAAAAGACTTGAATGGATGACATCAAAAAAAATGGAAAGAAAAATGGCTCCTCTGACTAAAATCTTTAGATATGAGATAATATGTTGGCAATAATTTGATAAGTAACGCTACAAACACACACAGAAGTGTAAAAGTAAAACTTGACAGCAAACCTGAAGTGGCGTTCCAGTTAACAGAACTCGATGTCTGCTAGAGTACTGCGTCAATGAAGAAAACAATTTGGAATCTTTATTCTTAAGACGATGACCTTCATCAACAATCTACAAAAGATTTTAACAAAATTAAAACCAACTTTCACTGATGATATCATAACTATAAAAGCTACAGGGTCAGCTTAATACCATAGATTTCCACTGTATCGGTTTCAAAGACATGGTATCCAAGTTGATCATTTCATATGAAGTTAAAAGGACATCAAACTTTATCCTATCTTGCTTGCTTTCACCAACAATTTGACCACTTTTCTTTTTCTTGAATTTCTTCTTATTCTTAGGAAAGTAAAATTCATATTCCTTGATAATGGAACGGGCAGCTGCAGATCCAGCATACATGACCTGAGGCATATGATTTTCTTCAGAAAAAATATGCTTGCTGGTTAAATATTTATAACAAAAAAAAGTGAACTATATTATGTACATACAACATTCATATGAGGTGCCCATGTTGCAAATTCACGCTCCCAGTTACGCAAGGTCGAGAGGGGTGCTACCACTAGATGTGGACGAATGTTATCCTCATAAAGAGATGCTAAGAAGGCAATACTCTGTATTGTTTTCCCTGCATGCAAAGTAAAACAATATACTCCTATAAGTACAAGAATGTCTTTTTTTGTAATAGTTGGAAAAGTGTACTCTTGAATAATATTTATTAGTTATTATTATAGATGTCTTCGGAACACGAAAAAAAGTATACTTTTTTGTACTGTAGCAGTAAAAAGTAGTTGATTTTAGTAAAGTAACTTAACAAAACTTTACTTAGCAAGGAACACCAAACAAGCCAATAGACATAAATATACAAAATAGTTTTGTGTAGTATTTCTATATTTTGATCAACTAGTAGTGTTTCAGTATAACCATAGAACCTAGAAAACTAAGTACACTAAATACAAGTAAGATGTCCAACTCTCGCTATTCATGAATTAAATGCAGTTGAAAGATAACTCCCAGCCTGTGCGTCCTGGTTTTGTATTTCTTATGAGTTCCCAGCCTAGACAACGAAGGGTTTCCTTCGTTAGAAGTCTATCACACAGCCAGCAGAAATTTTAGTTATTATTTCCCGAAACACAAAGGTAAGCATTCAATGCAGTTCTTTTTCTGCCCTATCCACCAACCGGGTGATGCCGCGAAACATCAACAGTTTCCTTATAGTTTTGGCCAAAATTAGATCGCTTAAAATTTAGAATAAGAAATAAGTCGTGATTTTGCATACTCTGGGTGCGTGAAAAGTTAGTAGTTCGTTGTAGCAGTTGAACGCTTGAATTGCAAAGTGTCTAGTATTGGATATAATCTATAATTGCAAGTTGAATGCTTGCATTGCAAAACATCCACTTTTTAGCATAATTATTTAAGACAGGATTTTAAATAAGAAAACTGCATGTAGAATCCCCCTACCTGTGTGAAAACTTACAAAAATTTGTTTCAAAAAAATGGGAATAATGGCTTGAGTAGGACGGGTACCCTTATCAGTAATTTAATAGTCTAAAATTGCATTTAGCAACAGCAAACAATATTTTAATAAACAACATGGAGGTAGGCTAACCAGAACAAAAAGAAAAATTAATTGAAAGAAACACATTGCACTTACCTAAGCCCATCTCATCTGCAAGTATGACATGCGTTTCTTTGGACCAGGAATAGCGCAAGAAATTCAACCCCTCAAGCTGATACGGATGAAGTGAACCTTCATGGACAACAGATAAGTTGTAAACAAAATATTGAAACTTTAAAACCCAAAAAAAAAAAGTTATGCACCATACATACTCCGTAAACACCAGAAAAAATAATGTACCTCCAGTAAGAAACTCGGGACTTTTTTCATACTTGTGTTTCTTTTTTTGTTCTAAAGCATCGCGGCTAGAGATCTTCAGCTTAATTACAGATGGTTTGCGACGCCTAGAGTTGATTTGTTTGAACTTCTCAATTTCTTCGCTAAATGAAGATATGTCAGATTCAAACTCCCAATAGCATTCATCATACTGAAGCTCTTTATACTTTACAAGATACTCCTTCTCTTCATCCTCTCCCCTGTACGGTTCAGAAATGCCTTTTTAAACTCTCAAGGCCAGAGTGCTAATATAAACATAGATAACTGTAACCTGACAAATAAGTATTTAAAACAATAACATATATCTTTACGGATGATGCATAGGATTGATTCATTCAATCGGGGGATGTTAGATTCGAATTTGCAAAATCAGTTCCAGATGATCATTTTCGTAAAATACCCAAACTAGAATTGTAAGTGAAAGAGTTTTACAGCCCAAAAAACTTAAAAATAGAAAATTGCAGCAAAATTGGCACATGTCAGGGTTATAAAGAATGTCCTGTCGAGACCAAATCCAAGATAAGCTACGAGCCAAACCCATAGGCAACACACATTTGGCTCCAACATAGAACACAGCGAGGAGAAAGTAATAGACTTTTGAAGAAATTTTCAACTTTGAAGATTGATTACCGATCATGAGTAGCAGAATCTATAGTACATATAATTTTTCCAGCCAGATAAGTCAAACAAATATTTTACTAGGCCTCCACAATCATTGCCACTGAAGCCTGGAGTGTTAGTTGTACTTTTAGGAAAATTGACAGCCATGCTTCCTGCTAGAAGTATCTTCTATGATAAATTTTAATGCTCCATCATATGAAAAGTTTTTTTTTCCAGCTAAGTTCTTCCATTTTCTTATTTTTTTTATGCTAAATGATTGCGAAAGTTCATTCAGAGCAGTCAAACTACACTATGAACCTCCACTTATGAATTTGCTAAAAACCGTCAAGTACATTTCAGTATTTACGCTTCCTCGTACAAAAGAGCAATCGGCAATAGAACGACAAGCAAAAATCCAAAAAAAACAAAAAAATGAACCTGCAGGCAAGAATCCGATCAACTGTAGTCCATTCAGGACGAATAGCAACAAATTCATCGTCCGGGTTATTCGACGACGCCTGGCGGTGAAAGTTGTTTACTTTTGTCTTCAGACGAGGATGTGCCTTGTAAGCCTTATTGAATTCTTTCTCAGGCACCCTAAGTAGAAAACATAAAACATAGCAGTAGAGCATCTAAATCAATTTGCAAGGTAAGAGTTAGTATTGAAAGATACCTGACAGTGAAATCGGGAAATAAATAAACAACCGATAATGTTGCGACTCTTAAAGGCCACCGTAAGGAGTAGCGAATTGATGAGAATATGATAAAATGTACAGATATATACATTCCACTAGATGCAACATCGGGATTTTTACTGTTTTAATTTGTTTACACCAACCAATTCCATTTTTTTTATTGTCCACCAATCTACCTTTTTACTTAACTAGTACACTAACCCATGATTATGTAACTAAGGAGGAAAGCCTTCCAGAAGTAATACTGAACATATAGGTTGGTGTGCAAAAGCGATAATATTATAACTAAAGGCGGCATCAATTATTCTATTAAACTAGCTGTATAAATAAGATAGGTCTCTCCTTTTCCATTAATCTAAAAGAGTGTGTATAAAAGAGATAATAATCATATATGTTGGTGTACTAATTAGGAAAGTTGTGCTGGCTAGTTGACAAGATCGAAACGCATTCATAGGTTGGTGTAGAAAGCAGTAAAAAAGAACATGTAACAAAGGTAACAACTTTTTGCTGAATTACCATGTGCAGTGAAGGTAAGATAATCCTTTCCACTTGACAAGATATTGTTTCACAAAAATTTGCTTGGAACCCAGCTTTGAAACATCTTTATCGTATGCAATAGTAGGCCGCACTTCACAGTCCAGGATTTTGTCAATGTCATTTAGAGGACTAACCTGCGAAATTAATGTATCTGAGTGAGCATACAAGAAAGAGTCAAAGAATAGCTAAATAGTTCTAAACACGCTAGAATGGACTTACACACTCGGGGCACCTCCAGTTGTTAGGAAAAGGAGGTTTCAGCGGCGGCAATAAACACTTGGGATGGTAGGTATATGTACATGTTTCACAGCTCAAAAGATTTCCATCTTCTCCGCATGTTTGACATGAATCTTCTTTCTAACAAAAACAAGAATATTAACAAACTAAGCAGATCCTTTGTTTTACATTTTTTTATAACCAGTCCACATATTCAAGAAACAGTTAAACAATAATATTAAAAATGAAAGATAGAGAGAGAGATAGAGAGGAGAAGAAGACGAAGAATTTTAACACAGAGACTAAGAAAAGTACAACCATTGGCTGAAGCATCTATTTGCAGAACGTGGTAGATTAAAAAACACCACTCACGGTGCAAGTCATTGGAAGACGAAAACACTTGTAGAATTTCATTTTTCCCGAAAAGCCTAAACTTATTTCTGTGACTAATTCCGCGTAGAGTTAAAAGATGGAGCTCCTAATCCTAAAACGGTTTCAAGTAATTCATCATTTTAATCAAAATCATTAAATACCTAGTCAATCATATCCTTACCATGAATATTATACTAATCCACCAGATAATAATACTGATGAGAAAAGTTGATGAATGAATAACAAAACAACGTCGTCAATGTAAATCCATAAGCTCTGACAAGTTTCCGATTTCCAGAATATTTGTTCGAAACATGGGCAAAATAATATCTTTATTTCCTAAAGGCAGCAACAAATATTTGGATAGCCAACTTTAATTACATTATAAACTACTTAAACAGTTGGATGAGAACCCTTCTCAGAAATGCCGTTTTCCATGATTTATTACCGGAAATAGAGACATAACAAGCTTCAGCTGCTAGAGCTGATAAAATAATAGATAGCAAAGAATTACACATGCCACAAACTTATTACTTATCTGTCCAACTCCTGACTCCTGTTATCATTACGGCTAGGTTTTGATCCCAACCACTAAACTGGTTTTATTCCGATGTCATAGGAATACGATAAATTAATAAGTATACAAAAAATAGCAGCAACGATGTATTCGAAGAACTATCAAGGCTGAGCTACCGTAAATAAGCCTTAAGTTTTTCGTATCTGAAAATCCATAGCTCCTAATAATTCCGATACTTCATCTATCGTCTTTCTAGCTTTTCTGACAGTTTTATGAAAACAGCTACTCTAAGAAATATCAGACACCAAAGTCCTAGTGGTACCGAAGAACTTCTAATATGCCTAACCTAAAAAAATAGATAGAGCTGAATCATAAACCAACATAATCATAAAGAACCAAATTATCCTGAACGTACTTAACTACTTTAGGTAGTATTATTAATTATTAATATTTTGAAGAACTAACCACCCAGAAAAGCATAAAATGTCCTCTAATACTGATTGACATTTCCAAATGGACAAATGAAATTAATACCCCACTCCTTAAAGGGAGGAAAGAAGCAAAACACATTAGTGAACACAGGCTCGTTTTTTTTTGCGCGAATAATCAGGGTAGTTTAGTTCAGGTTATACAAAACTACGTCTAAATTCCAAAAAGAAGTTCCTAGTGAATTACTTAAAACGAAACCAAGGTACGACACGATACAAACATACATTAATACAAACATACAAACATACATACATACATTAATACAAGCATACATACATTATATATATATATATATATATATATAATACGCAAATAATCCAGGTAATTTAGTTCAGGTTGAACATAACTAGGTCTAAAACAAGTTACTACTAGCGGTTACATAAAGCGAAACCAAGGTAAGACATGATACATACATAATACATACATACATACATACATACAGAGAAAGTAGGGGAAAAGAAGAGAAAGAACCTGAAATATTAGTGAACAAAGGCTCAGTTTATGCGCAAATAATCGGGGTAATTTAGTTCAGGTTGAATATAACTAAGGTAAGATAGGATACATACATACATAAATATATATAAATACATATATATATATATGTGTGTGTGTGTGTGTGTGTGTGTGTGTGTGTGTATAATGCGCGAATAATCGGAGTAATTCAGTTCAGGTTGAACATAACTAGGTCTAAAACAAGTTACTAGTAAATTACTTAAAACCAAACCAAGATAATAAACACACACATACATATATATTAGTATATATATATATATATATATATATATATATATAATAAAGAGAGTATGGAAGAAAGGATATGAGAAAATTACAGCATCATCTCCGACGAATTTATCGTAAAAATGGAGCGAAGGGTCTAAAACAATTTACAAGTGAATTACTCCCTCCGTTCCTATTTAATTGTCCACTACGAAACTACGTGCAATTTTGACCGGTCAAGAACTTGTATCAAAATTGTCGGAATGAAAATTTTCAAAAATTGATCATATAGTTCAAATGTTAAATTTTATGATTAGATTTTAAAAAAAAAATCATTTCGACAATTTTGATACAAGTTATAAGCCGGTCAAAATTGCACGTAGTTTCGTAGAGACAATTAAATGGGAACGGAGGGAGTACTTAAAACCAAACCAAAGGTAATATACACAACACACACACACGAACACGCACATGCGCACATATATATAAATAATGCGTGAATAATCCGGGTAATTCAGTTCAGGTTGAAAAAGTTACTAGTGATTACATAAAACGAAACAAAGGTAAGACACGATACACACACAAACATGTATATAGAAATAAAGAGAAAGTAGGAAAAAAGGGAAATAAGAAAAATATAGCATCATCTCTAACAAATTTATTGTAACAAAGGTCTAAAACAAGCCACTTATAATTACTTAAAACCAAACCAAGGTAACACTAACACCCAATACACACACACTATACATAGAAATATATTTATATAGATACATAGATATAAATAAACAAATACATACAACATCATCTCGGACGAATTTATCGTAAGACGGAGCGGATCCGGATTGATCAGGTTGTGCAAAATCGTCATCGTCGGAATCATCTATTTTGTAAACCGGTCTCCGATCAGTCCTTGCCCGGAGCCTCTCCGCTAAGCTACTCATCTCTCTCTATATTCTCCCTAATATCTCTATCTAATCTCTCTCTCTCTATCCCTGTTTTTTATTTTTTGTTTTTGTAATTAGTGATAAATGAAATGAAATAAAATCGACAGAGTTATATAGTAGTGGGTACGTAACAGTGTTGGTAAAAAGAAGTTACTAGTGAATTACTTAAAACGAAACCAAAGTACGACATGATACATACATACATTAATACAAACATACATACATTATATATATATATATATATATATATAATACACGAATAATCCAGGAAATTTAGTTCAGGTTGAACATAACTAGGTCTAAAACAAGTTACTACTAGCGGTTACATAAAGCGAAACCAAGATAAGACACGATACATACATACAAACATACATACATGCAATTGTCGGAATGAAAATTTTCAAAAGTTGATCATATAGTTCAAATGTTAAATTTTATGATTAGATTTAAAAAAAAAATCATTTCGACAATTTTGATACAAGTTATAAGCCGGTCAAAATTGCACGTAGTTTCGTAGAGACAATTAAATGGGAACGGAGGGAGTACTTAAAACCAAACCAAAGGTAATATACACAACACACACACGAACACGCACATGCGCACATATATATAAATAATGCGTGAATAATCCGGGTAATTCAGTTCAGGTTGAAAAAGTTACTAGTGATTACATAAAACGAAACAAAGGTAAGACACGATACACACACAAACATGTATATAGAAATAAAGAGAAAGTAGGAAAAAAGGGAAATAAGAAAAATATAGCATCATCTCTAACAAATTTATTGTAACAAAGGTCTAAAAAAAGCCACTTATAATTACTTAAAACCAAACCAAGGTAACACTAACACCCAATACACACACACACTATACATAGAAATATATTTATATAGATACATAGATATAAATAAACAAATACATACATCATCTCGGACGAATTTATCGTAAGACGGAGCGGATCCGGATTGATCAGGTTGTGCAAAATCGTCATCGTCGGAATCATCTATTTTGTAAACCGGTCTCCGATCAGTCCTTGCCCGGAGCCTCTCCGCTAAGCTACTCATCTCTCTCTATATTCTCCCTAATATCTCTATCTAATCTCTCTCTCTCTATCCCTGTTTTTTATTTTTTGTTTTTGTAATTAGTGATAAATGAAATGAAATAAAATCGACAGAGTTATATAGTAGTGGGTACATAACAGTGTTGGTAAAAAGAAGTTACTAGTGAATTACTTAAAACGAAACCAAAGTACGACATGATACATACATACATTAATACAAACATACATACATTATATATATATATATATATATATATAAAATACGCGAATAATCCAGGTAATTTAGTTCAGGTTGAACATAACTAGGTCTAAAACAAGTTACTACCAGCGGTTACATAAAGCGAAACCAAGGTAAGACACGATACATACATACAAACATACATACATACATGCAATTGTCGGAATGAAAATTTTCAAAAGTTGATCATATAGTTCAAATGTAACATTTTATGATTAGATTTAAAAAAAATTCATTTCGACAATTTTGATACAAGTTATAAGCCGGTCAAAATTGCACGTAGTTTCGTAGTGGACAATTAAATGGGAATAGAGGGAGTACTTAAAACCAAACCAAAGGTAATATACACAATGCACACGCACACATATATATAAATAATGCGTGAATAATCAGGGTAATTCAGTTTAGGTTGAAAAAGTTACTAGTGATTACATAAAACGAAACAAAGGTAAGACACGATACACACACAAATACGTATATACAGGGGCGGCACACCCCTATGACCAGCTAATGTTTTTCATAATAATTTATATATACGGCATTCTGGCAACCCCTTAAATATTTGTTTTGCCAACCCTTGCCAAAATTATATATTGTTAGTGCAATAACATATAATAATTTTGTATGTGTTGATAATATATAAGTAATACTTAAAAAATTAGCATATGTGATTATAAAATACAGTTTACACCAACTTATCATGTTGACACGTAACACACATCTTTAAAAAAATTAAACAAAAATAATAATTAGAGTAGTGGTGAGTGCAAACAAAATTTCTAAAAGATTTTTTGGTGGTTTGTATTTTAATTGAAGTGAATATACTGAAATTGTGTTATAGATATTTAATTATTCGTATATATCTATTTTTTAATATACGTTTGGCTTTTTCAGTTTATTTTTTTTATATTTCTTTACTTTCGTGTCTTAATCTTTTTACTTGTTATATCTTGATTTCTTAAATTTAACTTTTATATCTTTTGGGTTTCTATTTTATTTAGTTTTTAGTCAATTTTGAAACGCTGAAATTTTCGATACATGATTGAACGTGACATTACTGTTGTAGGTTTTTTTAGGAGTTTGAAAATAAAGTCGAAATTGAGCGAAAACGAAAAAAAATATAAATCAAATACATTTTAATTAAGAAACCAAGGTGAAAATATGATAAAAAAGGTAAAAAAAATCCGGCTTTTCCTTGTTTATACTTTGAAAAATATTTTACGTTTTTATTAATCTTGGCAACCCCACACATTTGGTTCTGGTTCTGCCTCTGTCTATATAGAAATAAAGATAAAGTAGGAAAAAAAGGGAAATGAGAAAAATATAGCATCATCTCTAACAAATTTATCGTAACAAAGGTCTAAAACAAGCCACTTATAATTACTTAAAACCAAACCAAGGTAACACTAACACCCAATACACACACACACACTATACATAGAAATATATTTATATAGATACATAGATATAAATAAACAAATACATACAACATCATCTCGGACCAATTTATCGTAAGACGGAGCGGATCCGGATTGATCAGGTTGTGCAAAATCGTCATCGTCGGAATCATCTATTTTGTAAACCGGTCTCCGATCAGTCCTTGCCCGGAGCCTCTCCGCTAAGCTACTCATCTCTCTCTATATTCTCCCTAATATCTCTATCTAATCTCTCTCTCTCTCTATCCCTGTTTTTTATTTTTTGTTTTTGTAATTAGTGATAAATGAAATGAAATAAAATCGACAGAGTTATATAGTAGTGGGTACGTAACAGTGTTAGTAAAAAGAAGTTACTAGTGAATTACTTAAAACGAAACCAAAGTACGACATGGCACATACATACATTAATACAAGCATACATACATTATATATATATATATATATATATATATATATATAATACGCGAATAATCCAGGTAATTTAGTTCAGGTTGAACATAACTAGGTCTAAAACAAGTTACTACTAGAGGTTACATAAAGCGAAACCAAGGTAAGACACGATACATACATACATGCAATTGTCGGAATGAAAATTTTCAAAAGTTGATCATATAGTTCAAATGTAACATTTTATGATTAGATTTAAAAAAATTTCATTTCGACAATTTTGATACAAGTTATAAGCCGGTCAAAATTACACGTAGTGGACAATTAAATGGGAACGGAGGGAGTACTTAAAATATTTGACGCTTTTCCGTGTTTATACTTTGGAAAATATTTTACGCTTTTATTAATTTTGGCAACCCCACACATTTGGTTCTGGTTCTGGTTCTGGTTCTGCCCCTGTGTATATAGAAATAAAGATAAAGTAGGGAAAAAAGGGAAATGAGAAAAATATAACATCATCTCTAACAAAGTTATGGTAACAAAGGTCTAAAACAAGCCACTTATAATTACTTAAAACCAAACTAAGGCAACACTGACACACAATACACACACACACTATACATAGAAATTTAATTAAATAGATAAATAAATAAATACATACAGCATCATCTCGGACGAATTTATCGTAAGACGGAGCGGGTCCGGATTGATCAGGTAGTATAAAATCGTCGTCGTCGGAATCATCTATTTTGTAAACCGGTCTCCGATCAGTCCTCGCCCGGAGCCTCTCCGCTAAGCTACTCATCTCTCTCTATCTAATCTCTCTCTCTCTCTATCCGTGTTTTTTAGTTTTTAGTTTTTGTAATTAGGTGATTAAATGAAATGAAATCAACAGAGTTATATAGTAGTGGGTATGTAATAGTGTTGGTAAAAAAAGGAGTCAATTGGGATTCGTAGATTCGGGTACGTGGGATATAACCCAGCTATAGAAATAAATAGGAGTAGAAACAATTCATGAATCCGTTCACCTTAGTGCCAAACAAAATATCATTCTTTTCTTTTTATTCCATTACGGTTTCGTTAACCAGCGACCCGATACTGATTCCATAAATTAAATGCTTAAAAAAATCATTTACGTCTACTAACCAGGATAAATTAAGTATTAGTTCATAAAAATAAAATTATTTAATGATTGATCACCCTATAAAATTTAATTAATGATTGATCACTTATTTATAAAACTAATTAAGAATTTGTGACCCACCTAAATATTCATTAAAATTCTATTTATTTCTTAAGCTAGCACTTAATCCGTAAGTTTTATCCAGAATTGATGTATAGGGGGTGTTGTTTCCAAAAGGGTCAAATAGGGTGATCCTCTAGGAGGAGAACCGATTGTATTAAACCGGTTCAGCGTATTTAGCATTTGCCTAACGATTAGATTCTTTTGTTTTTGTTTTTAATTAATGGCAAATGCTATTATGTTCTTCTGGCATTAGGTATGTTTATAACTATAAATGAGATGAGTTGTTCGTTAAATCTTTGGTGTTTCGGCTCGCTTAATTTTCGTTTCATGTTCGTTTATTTATAAACGAGCATGATAATGAACAAGAATATGACGTTCGTCTATTAATTCAACTGAATAGGAACGCGACTCTGTTCGTTTCGCCTAATTTTGTATTGGTATAACTATATATAAAGTTTGATAAAATAAAATAAAAAAATTAAATTCAATTAATGATGTAGCAAAAACTAGTTAGTATCACTGCATATTAATAAACTTATTTATATTACAATAATATTAATGATATATTTGTATTATTTCAAACTTATTAAAGTAATTAATATTATCATACTATAGATACAGTCATCGATTTTATTATTAAGTGTTTGACTCGTTAAAGTAATTAATTATACGTATGTAAAAAAAATTATACATTAATAGAATATATAAACTTAAAACTAAGAAAAATTGATGTTATAATGTCAAATAAATTAATTAACTAACTTTTTATCTATTTGTAGACAAATTTGTCATATGACACAATATAATAATAAATGATAAAATTATAGTATATTCCACGTTCATGAATAACTCGTGTTCGGTTCCCGTTCGTTCGTATTTAAATGAACACGAACAAGTGTTTGAGTTCATGAACATGAACAGGGCCGTGTTCGGCTCGTTTCGCTTTTCATTTTTAATGCAATTACATATACTATATTTATGACATTTAATGTTAATGCTATTGGAGGTAATTAATTACTGTCTCATTGAAAGTATAATAAACTACATTTAATATGAAAATTGGCTCTATTTAGTTTTTCTACATAATGTTAATAATTCAGTAACTTGAACCATAAGGTCTGTTATAAACAAATCACTAAATATTTCAAAAGTATTAGTGTATTACTCTTCTCTTCATTTTTTAAGTCCATATTTTTTAAAAATATTTAGTTAATTTGTATGAAAGCTGCAAAATAAAAATAAAAAAATTGAGAGTTGACTTACATCAAATGGAAAAAACTTTTTCACCTTTTTTTACCATTAATTTTGCCTATTTTACCATTTTTTAGCCAATTTTAAATATTTTATAGACGCATAAGAATTTTTGTGTATTGTAATTGTAAGAAAAAGAAAAAGGTTTTATTTCTGTACTATCCCCAATATTAATTCACCAAAGAAGGAAATTAAAATTTGTTAATGTCACCATCATCGTGATATTTGTATTTAATGTATTTCCAAAATCAATAATTTGTTTAGCATCTATTTAATAAAAAAAACATAAATTAGCAATAGACAATTAATGCTTTAACATATTCCCCGGGCATATGTTAAGTTAGCAAACCCCTTAATTAATTCAAGTTAGTTATTTTTGCTTTCATCCATCTGTGTTGGTTTTTCAGTGGTTGTCACACTCTAAAACCTAGGAATGATTGATTCTCGACCTGCTATCGAACCCGATACACACCAACCCGACCCTTAAGTTTTCAGTTCCTCATATCTTGCAAGTTGGGTCATGCAACCCGTAAAAAGTTGCAATGCAGGTTAGATAGATTTAAATCACTAATCAATCCAATCCAATCCGTTACAATTCAAATGGTTGGTTTTCGGTTTTGTTGGTTTCGTGTTAATTCTGCACTTTTCATTTTAGTCCCTGATTTTTTGAAACTTACATAATTAGGCTTAAATTTTAAAAAATTATAATCTACAAAGAAAAATCTACACTAAAAACTAGTCAATTTTTTACATTTCGAACAATTGCAAACAAGTAATAATTTTTTATGACCTAAAACAAGTTGTCTAGCAACAACATAATCATAATAATAAGTTTTACCTATATAACAATTAAAATTAATTAATATTAAAAGTCCACAAATTATGAGCAACCAATCGGATACCCGAACTATCGTGTACTCCAAACAAATAAGAGGTACCATTTTTTTTTTAGATCAAGAGAACAAATTGACTGTTGAACCTTATCGGGTCGAGATCTGTGCTCGGGTCGGGACCCTACACAATCCCACCCTACTTGTGATGGTTTAGGGTGAACGAAGTGGGGGCGATGTCGTTGAAGTTCCAAAGTTCAAACCCTATATTTTACAATATAGAATAGAGAAAAGGGAGTGAAGAATATGTACGATACTTGTTTCATGTTTCTTTACTTTATTGGTGGAAATTGTTCCAAGCCATTGTATTGAGTCACATTTAACAAACTCCACCTTCATATACGTACATTGTTTATTCAATATTATAAATGACATGTTCATAACTTTTAATAAGGTAAAAATAGGGTGGAAATTTTCATATTTTGCTTGGATGCTTGGAACTCTAGGGGAGCTCATGATTATGTTACTTGGTATCTATACGTGCTAATTTTCAAAATAAAATAAAATCTCTTTGAGTTTTCTTATATATACTTATCGGAAGATCCGTAAAAACATAATTTGATTAATTTGCGGTACTATGGTGAAACTTGTTTAATTTGTTTCTGCCCTACTTTGTACTTCCTTTCATGCTAATTGTTTAATTTCGCTTAGATAAATTATTAACAAATTTGGGGTTTACCTTATACAAACTTTGATCTTAACGGATAGCTAGGACAGAAAAAGTGAATTATCAAATCTCTCCAGTTATTTGTTTTGTTGCAGCTACAACTTTTATCATTTTTTCGTGCAAAGTAGCTTACTTTTATTTTTGTTTCAATTCTGCTTGAAAGGTCCTTGTGAAAATGTTACCATATATTGTTGTCTCTTTATTGAAATGGCAGAAAAATAAACAAATAAATGAGTTCTTAAATTTCTATTACAATCCAACACTTATAAACAAACACGACTCGACTGATAAAAATTTCCTTTTAAATCACATTAAAAGATACTTATATGAAATTTTAGAACGTGTTAAACATATATACAATCGGCGAATTGTGTTTTCACTTAGTTTATAAATTTTATACTTTATTCCACGTAATCTATGATGGGTTCCAAATTTGATATCTCACAATATTATCAACTCTTGTTGCAATCTTTTTAAAGGGAATTGCAAGGGTGATATGGATTCGTGGCCGTTGTTTCCGATGAGTTATCAAGATTCTTAGATAAACGAAATAGGCTAAAGTTATGTACATCCTAAAGAAACTTATGAGAGAATACATATGCATGTGTGAATCTACTTTGCTGTATGGTTTGGGCAATAATCAGTTACTAGGTTTTACAATATTAGGTCTCTCCCAACTTATATATCATCCGAATCCTCGTACTAATCAGAAAAATGAAGAGTTCGATTCTATAAATATGAAAATGCTAGTAGCGATAATTTTTTTATATTTTCTTAATAATTAAGTTCGACAACAACAATGTTTGTGCTTATTTGACTATGAGTTTATTTTTAGAGATTTAATGTTACGAACACACCTTGTGCTTGTATGTGTTGGAAAATTCTGCCAATTGATTTGAGAATTAACGATATGACACACCAAACTAATTGTTACAACGTAAAATTTAACGTCTATCACATTTTTTTTTTTAGAGATTTAATGTTACAAACACATCTCCTGCTTGTATGTGTTGGAAAATTCAGCCACTTGATTTGACAATTAACGATATAAAGGATAAGTGTCACAAGCACACCAAATTACTAGTTGTTACAACGTAAAACTTAACGGTTAACTAGCTCAATTTGTATGATGATATTTTTAAATAATATATGTTGTATTCATGAAATTTATATTGAAATTTTAGCATGCGTTTCACCTATTTTGATGTTATATTTTTTTGATTGAAATATCACTACTGTCTCATTTGTCGTGAAGCTATTAAACTTATTGATTGTAGATTTTGTAAGACACATTTGAATTTCTACCAGAAACAAACACGTTGAACTCGGTTTGGGACTTTGGGTAAAACTTTAGATTTTTGCATTTTGATGTGAGAACTTTTTAATACTTATATCATAGTTAATCATAAAAGCCATATGATAATTCTAACCTAAACATAATAATCATGTGATAAAGTGTGAAGGAAACCAAGTTAAAGCACTTTGTTAAACTTTTGTTTTATATAGAACTAGTGTGGAATCGTTTTCTATTCAACATTAGATCTAATTTTAGACTTTACAACAATATTACATTTCAAAAAAACCAATCAGACCAATTAAAAACTTTTAAAAACTACTGCGAAACCTTTGATACATTGTCTTAATGATTACAACATTCACATCTCATCTCACTCACCAAAATTTTAATTTCTCTAGTTTTATCTCAAAAAATATCATATCTCAAACTCATAATCAACTCTCTATTCTTGGAGAATATCACTATAACTCTCCACAATTAAAAAGTAAATAGTTCTCCTCATCAATTAAAAATTAATATATCTCACTTTAACCATATGTATTTTATTCCTCCAATTATGAATTTTATAATAAAATATAATATTAAAATAGTTAATTATTGATAGAGGGCATATTTTGATGAGACTATAAAATATATATAACTATCTAAATACCAAAAAAATGAATTTTCACTTTTTATTTGATTTTTTTTTTATAAGCCTGATATAAATGCTCTTACTTCTCTAAAATGATAACGGTCTCCTACTTTTAAACTAATAAAAATGAATTCTATTCGCTGCTATTTATGCAGTAATTCTTTTTACTCCATATGAGATTATAATTCACCTTTAATATAAAATTATACAACTAGAAGCCACGAATATAGAGACCCTAGTTGTTTTTGAGGCCAAAGTTAATGCTTCCTAGATTGGGCTCCATATCTATCATCTACTACAATTGAGTGAGTTGAAGAAAGATTTGTATCTTTTTTAGTAGGGCCCTGAATGCACAAATCGTTCATAAAAAATCTTGTGTTTGATTCGATAAAGTTTAGACTCATTTTTTTTTTAATATTATTAATGAATTGAGGCTGAACAAAATAATAAGGATCAGAGTCGTTACAAATTGCAAACTTTCAAATAAATCAAAATTGTGTTGGGTACACCTATTAAGTCAAAAGGTAAAAATAAATAGCAAAAGTTTTCAATAATAAGTCACAACTCTGCTCGACAACCAATATGGTGAATTACAACGGCGGGTGATGATGGCGGATGGTGAAGCTCGATAACGATGTTGGATTTGATAGTCGTTGAAATACACTCCATCCGTCTAAATAATTGTAAAATTCTATTTTGATACGTCCCTTAATAATTGCATAATTTCCTAAAATAGTAACAATAATTGATGAAATAGTCATTCATCCATTTTTTTTCTAATTAAAAATATATATTAAATGATGACATTACATTTGATTTGATGGCATTTTGTTAATATCTATGTTCACTCATTAGCGAATACTCCAAAAGTTACAAATTTATGTCTACAATTTTGTTCATAAAGTTACGAATTTACCATTAATATTATCAAGGTACTCTAAGGCTATAAATTAAAAGTAATTGATTTTTTTTAGCATGATTAGAAAGTGGGTGGGATCATATTAAAGTGTGGAACAAACATATATTGGTAAATAGTTTCAAAATATATATTGAGAAATAGTTTATCCAATAACAAAATTTTAATTAAAAAAAACTCATTTTTTTTAAAGGTTACGATAAATAGCGAACATTTTCAATTTTGACATACTAAAATATAAATAACCCTCAATCACGAGTGTTTCCTCATGATGCATTTTTGCTGCATTAACATTACTAATGCACCCGCATTAATATATCTCACCCCTTGAATCCATATATGATGCTAATAATATAAGTGACACAATAACTTATACTACAATACCTTCATTAACCTTCTACATATTGAAATCTTTAATTATTAAAAGTTGTCTTGGTTAAATAACTTATACCAAAATAACATTTTTAATGAACCGGCATTCTTATTTTGCTACTCTCGACTAGAGTGAGATAAAATCTTTTAATTATTGAAAGTTGTCTTGGTTAAATATTTCTTTAATATACTTATTCTATACATACGTATGTTTGTACTTCTATAAATTTTATTTTGTATGTATGAGAAAGAAGTCACGGACTTAGTAGTGACTCAAATGATATGTATTGAGTATACAAAATAATTTAAGAAAAACAATTTGAAGGTACTAGTATTTTGCCATACTTAAAAAAAAAAGTTATCTGAAAGTGATGTCAATGCAGCTGCATTAATAATATGAGAAAGTGGCTGGATTTTTCGGATAGGATTTGGCAAAATACTATCCCAAAAATCCAGACACCAAAAAAGTGGCTGCATTAGCAATTTGAATTTCCAAGACACTAAAATACTATTTCAATAGGATCTATTTAGTATATTTTTGGGTTTATTGATAAGTGTTAGATTTTTAGTATGTGACATAACTAAAATAATAGTGTAGTACATTCACGATAGTGTTAATCTTTCGGTTTTCATTCCAAAATGCACTATTATTTAGGTTGGGCCAACGAATAATATTTTTTAGTTTTAATTTTAAATTAATTTTATGGTAGATATTTTTTGGGTTCATTAACATGCGTAAGGTTTTTAGTATTTTTTACTTTTAATTTTGAATTAATTTTAAGATATATATTTTTGGGTTCTTTAATATGTGTTAGGTTTTAGCATGTGACACACCCTAAATAATAATAAACTAGATTCACGGTAGTGTTAATCGTTCGATGTTGATTTCAAAACATTAAAATAAAAATATAACATACAAAATTATATTATTTAAATAAAAAAAAACCAAAATACACATTTTGGTGTGTGAAAAATTTAAAACAGCAAAAATGCATCCGGATTTTTCTACTATAAAAAAACTATGTTTTCATGCACAACCCATAGATCGGATCTATAATTTGGCTATTTTTTATTTTTATTTAAAAAAACAAACAAACTATGGGTTGTAGATCAAATGTAGGGGTTGTTACACGAAAAAAAAGAATAGTGCAACGAAAAAATCCAGCAAATATGAGAAAAGCAGCAAAAATTGCATCTGTTTCCAACATACAAAAAATAGAATAGTTAAATATTGGGAAGACAATTCATTGAAATTATTGAATAAAGGTGTAAAATAAGAGGGTTGACTTTATGGTCAGTATTGGAAACATGATGCACTGTCTCTCACTTGTGTAGGGGAAGCCTTTCTCACTCCCCAAATAACAAAATAAAAAAAACAAGAAAAAACCAAACACCACCATTTTTGCTCTCACTATATAAGTCTATATATACACACACACCCCTTCAAAAACAAAACAAACACTCATATTCTTGATCTGTTACAAACAGTAATGTAGTTAAGATGGTGAGGTCTCACCGTAATGACGTTGCTACGGTAGTGCTCCACCGCAAGAACACTCGCATTTGGACATTCATTCTCGATTCCGTTAGCTGTGGAAAAAAACCCAAGAACAGATCCTATTCTGCTCCATGCAAACACGATCCGGTAATAATTAGTATTATTATTATTGTTACTTGCTCCGTTTCAGTTTTTTTTTTTGACTGAGATACAGTAAAAAAAAATACCCAAATCGCGACGGGGTTAGTGATGGTATTTTTTGTTACGAGCTTATTAGCGACGGTTTTTGTGACAGATTTTTAAATTAGTGACAGGATTGTGACAGTTTTTGGCTCTCACTAAATCAAATATCATTTTGTAGTGATACTCACATTGAATGTCCAAATGTAACTACTGACTTTTGGGATTTTATTTTTTCTGTAACATTTTACAAGTGGGATTTGTATTTGTGTCAATGTTACGCGTATTTTGCTAGTGGATTAACAAACCGGAAAAAGTGACTAAAAACTAGTACTAATAGTACTTCATAGCTATGTTTGGTCGGTGTTTAAAATAAAATGATCCGATAGTTAGTACTTTTACTCCGCTTATTGATTTATTAGTCACTATGTTCCATTTTGTTTGTTGACGGAGTAAAAATGTCAAAATGTAATTAGAATGCCGAAATGTAACTAGCATGACTTTTGAGAACAAAATTATTTCTACATTATACATTACATTTTTAGTTGTGTTAGAGTTGCGCATAGTTTCATAATGGATTAACAAACCGGAAAAAGTAGTAATAGTACATAGCTATGTATGTCCGGCCGGCGGTTGGAATTTAAAAGAAATGATTATTTATATATATATATATATATATATATATATATATATATGGGATTTTTATTTGTGTCAAAGTTGCGCGATATTTTCATAGTGGATTAACAACCCGGAAAAAAGTGACTAATAACTAGTAATAGTAGTTCACAGCTATGTATGTCTAGTCTGTATTTTAAAAAAAGTGAAAACTTCAGGCAGTGTACGACGTGGGATCAGAGAAGCTGTCGGAGCTTATGAGAAGGTCGGAGATGGAGGAGGAGGAGGATGCGAACAATAAGAAGAAGGAGGAGGCACTGGATGAGATGAAGGAGGCGGTGAGGAGACTGCAAGGCGACGACGCTTTGGGGGGAGCGGTAGAAGTGAGGAGGCTGGCAAAGGCGAGTGCGGATGCCAGGACGAATCTGGCTCTGCTGGGAGCCATCCCGCCTCTGCTTGCATTTCTGCAGGATAGTGATGACGTGTCGTGCATTGCCTCGCTCTACGCCCTCCTCAACCTTGGTATCGGCAATGACGAGTTAGTACTCTACTTTAAATTCAATCATTACTTATTATTTGCTTGCATTTCAACTTTTTTTGGTGAGTGATGGTTGCTAGTGGACTGGTAGTGTACTAAATTTACAACTTAAAAATATCACCTAATTTGTACATATATTTTTACATTAAAATCCATTTTAGGCACACAACTAAGACTGTATATCTCTTCTTTCTCATCAGCATTTTGTAAAAAGTATTTGCTTACATTGAAAAAATATATGATTTTGATTTATTAATGAATATTTCTCCCAAGGGTTTGTGACTTTGTTCCCTTGGAGCTCTACAATTTGTTGTGTATACCAATTAAGGGTATTGGACATGATATTTAAGTTTCCAACTAATAATCTGACCATATTATTGAATCTTGGTAGGGCAAATTAAGTACTATTTTGGCTTGAATGTTTCCTAAAGAACTTTATTTATTTTTTCCTTTTACAAGTTTCTGAATGGACAGTAAGCACTTAGCACCCCCTCTTCTGCTAAGGATTTGCTGTAATTTGGTTATCTGTTAATTTTGTATTATGTTTACTAGTTTATGAGCAAGAAGTGACTTATTATTTTACTAACTGAAAAGATGTCTGTCATTCGCATGCGGACACCAGTTTAAACATTTTTTAAGTTAATGATGATGCAATTAGTTTGACATTTACATGTGATGAGAATTCTTTTTATACTATATATACTTGGGAATATGAGGAGCAAGTGTGAGTCTTATTCGCTTAGCTGTTTTCCCCCTTTTCTTTTGCCTTTTGTCTTCTCTCTAATATTCACTTGGTTGCTGATAAAGCAAGGAAGAACAAGTTAAAAACCATGACATGATTTTACTAAAAAAAAAAATTAATATGCAAAATATTAGTACATGATTTTACTATATTTTTTTTTAATATGCAAAATATTAGTACTCTTTTTCCATATTCAGTGTCTTGCCTAAAATTATTTTGTTTCTAGTGGTTGAAATTATTGGAGCATGAGTATTACAAGTTAAAACTGTAATAGCCATCCCCTTCAACAAATAAATATAAAAATATTGCCATTATTTTGATCACTTTCAGTAATTTACCTGAATATTTCTTTGTTTAACCAAACATTGTATTGGAGAAGCTCATTTGTTGGTAATTCAGTAAATTATAATTATTGAATTTTCATATACAAATAGAGTATATATCTAGGATTATATACTACTGTATGTACTTTTGTTTTGTTTTGTTGTAAAGTTATATATGTAGTACTCTTGTTAAGTTGTTATCTTGCTATCCAAAGCTTTTACTTTTCTAAAGGGTATGTTTCAGCTGCATTTATCATGGGTTGGAATTGACAACATGTACAATAAATATTTTTTTTTCTATTAAGTGTATAGTGTCGCTCTCTATAAATTCTAGTGGTGGTGTTCCTTGAAGATTTAACCTTATTTTTTGAGGTGTCGGTTTCCTTCTCATCACATTTAGTATATTAGCTGTTGGTTGTTGATGTGTGTTTAATGCCATTCATTTGGCAGCATATTCACCTATTCTCTTGATGGTGGAATTTATATCATCACTCCTGTTTTTTTTTTTTTGTAATATTCTGTCTGCTCCCTCTACTCTAAGTAGATACTATAATGGTCCCTAAACTATATTGCATGGTTAGTCATCCTAAATGATGAAGTTACCGGTTTATGTTTCTAAAATTTTGAATTACTCTGGTACTATTTTCATTATCATTTAGTTACTTTCATATCCTACCATGACCAAGATAGCCATATCAACTTCAGAAAGTAGTTTTTACCTTATTTATTAATAGTAACCCACTCATTAACATTGGAGCTGGCAATGATCGAATCTTAATCGTCACGGAAGTATCTTAAGGCCCTATACACTACTGAAATTCACCTTTCTCTTCAAACAGAACAACAAAACCTCTGTAATTTAATAGCATTGGGACCATGGAATTTTATTAATTCAAAGAGTTATTAGATAATCGAAATACTACTATTTTAGAACATTAACACCAGTCTCGACTGGAAAAAAATATTGAGTTAGAGAGGTTACTAATTAATCGCTCCCCTGTAGATCACAATGATTTAACTTTTAGCATCAAAACTTTTACTTCTACTTGTCTTTGCTATGTAGTGTAATGCTTCTTCTCTATATTGTTATTTACATATGGTACCTGCATTGTTTGTTACTATAAAAATTCAATTGCTCGAATATTATTTAACCTCTTGCAGAAACAAAGCAGCCATTGTTAAAGCAGGAGCAACACATAAGATGCTGCAGCTAATTAAATCTCCTAACCCAGATGTTGCTGAGGCAATAGTTGCAAATTTCTTGGGCTTAACTGCATTAGACTCGAACAAGCCAATCATCGGTTCCTCAGGTGCCATCCCATTCCTGGTGAACACTCTCAAGGATACGGATAAGAAAAATAGCAGTCAATCAAAACAGGACTCTTTGAGAGCGCTCTATAATCTTTCAATCGCAGCAATAAATGTACCCATGATTTTGGAAACTGATCTGATACCATTTCTTTTAAATACATTGGGAGAAATGGAAGTGAGCGAGTGGATCCTTTCGATTTTGAGCAACATTGTATCGACACCAGAAGGTCGAAAGGCGGTTAGTAGTGTCTCCAACTCGTTACCAATTCTCATCGACGTTTTGAACTGGACGGATGCATCCGGGTGTCAAGAAAAAGCTTCATACGTTTTGATGGTTTTGGCCCACAAATCTTATGGCGATAGACAAGTCATGATTGAAGCTGGCATTAGGTCATCACTGCTTGAGTTGACTCTATTAGGTAGCACTTTGTCGCAAAAGAGAGCTTCGAGGATCTTGGAATGTTTACGAATCGATAAAGGGAAACAAGTGTCGGGCGTTACAGCAGCTGTATCTGCTCCTATATACAGATCTTCTTCTACATACACAGAACAGAATCTTCAAACCGAGAGAGAGGAAGAAGAAACGATGAGTGAGGAGAAAAAGGCGGTAAAACAGTTGGTTCAACAGAGCTTGCAACACAACATGAGGAGGATTGTAAACAGAGCTAATTTGCCTCAAGATTTTGTCCCATCGGATCATTTGAAGTCACTTACTGCTAGTTCAACTTCTAAGAGCTTGCCGTTTTGAGGAATTTTTCATGTCTTATATCTTTATTAATCATAATAGCTGTCCTAGTGTTCATTGTAGTTTGTTGTAAACACCCTAAATTAGTCCCTCTATGTGAAGTTTTTTTTTGACATTATCTATATCTTTTCTATTTGAGTTTTTTCATAGACTCATGCAGGTGTGTTGGCTGTTGTTAGTTGTTGCTCATCTACTTTGTAATGACGTCTTCATCCTGATATGGACTCGATCTAAACTGAATGTTATGTAGTCCACAGCGCAATCTCAAACTCACAACGCACTCAAATTTTATCGGAAACACATATTTTGAATGATCAGGGTTTTTTTGGTTTACTGTTTATAAGAGTGAGCGTATTTGAACAGTTAATTGGAAAAAAAAAATCATTTTTTCCTAATTTTGTTGTTATGAAAAGACCAAACCCCATTAAGGTTTTTCCTTCATTAAAATAAGCCAACTTGGTTTCTTTTTTACTCGCAGGCGGATAAGCTAGCTTGCTCAAATCAGTTACGTTGGTATTGCGTAACGCTGCAAACGAGTCAAGCCATTTGTATTCTGTCTTGTTAAAGATTTTGTCCGCTGTCCATTCCTTTCTAAAAAGATGGGCAGGAATGTAAGTTCATTTACTAAACGAGGTGGTATTTGTTTTTACGAGCTTGGCTTCATAAAGGCATATTATATGAGTTTATTTCGGTATATTTTTAATTCACATGAATCATTTAATAAAGACCGACTAATCATCAAGGTCGTGTTTGGCTCGGCAAACCTTCTGTTTGAGGTCATTTTTTTTTAACGTCCACAACCGAACTTAAACAACCCTTTCTAAGTAAACGCAGGTTGAGAAACAGAACTTAGGTTTGTTTGATTCCTTTGCATCTATACTCCGTAGTCTACCCAGATCGCATTTCGACATCAACCCACACCAACTTCCCTTGAGGTGCTTATAAATTATTTGTTGACATCAATGGAGAAAGAGGAGGTAAGACGGTCACACTTGACTTGACTCTCTATTGAAGATGTTATGTAAAATTTAGAGAGCAAAAGCATAATTTGAGTGACCATCATGCTAGCTACACACTAGCTATTACTACATAACTTCAACTTGGCTTGGCTAGTTAAAAAGATCTAGCATGAAATACTAGTTAAACTAAAAAACTAAGTATAAGGAGTATAAATTTTTAGTATATACTATTAGTTGTATAGATAATAATATTATGTTAAATAACAAATAAAATATATTTCGGAGATAATAAACCAATTACATTGATATGCTCTATTTATAAAACATATAGATTATGAAATAAGTATAAATTATATCGATTTGCAAATCTCCAATCTTCAGAACATATAATTGTCGATAGGTCCAAAAAATTGAACTTATTTAAATTCAAGTCCAAGGCCCAAACTTATTTAAGTTCAACTCCGACTCAAAAAGTAAATTCACCAAATAAATAAACCCAACTTTTTTTAAAAAGTAATAAAATTCAAAAGAAAGTTAAAAATAAAAATCAAAAACTTAAAAAAAAAAAAAATTTAATCCAAAAATTTTAAAAAAAATCGAAATACAATTCAAAAAATATTGTGTATGCACTTTTCCGAATTATTTATGCACTTTATTTATTTTGTGTATGCACTTTCTTGATTTTGTGTATGCATTTTTTCTGAATGTGTATACACTTTTTTTAGATGCAGGTGTATGCAAAATTCTCAATGTGTATGCATTTATTTAATATTATGTATTCACTTTGTTCGATTTTATATGTACTTATGCATTATGTATGCATTTTCTTGATTTTGTGTATATATTTTTCTAAATGCGGATGCATTTTTTTTTAGATGTATATGTAAAATTCTCAATGTGTATACACTTATTTAGTATTATGTATGCACTTTACTCGATTGTGTATGCAATTTTCTCGATTATGTATGAAATTTATGGATTGTGCATGTAGTTTTATTGATTGTGTATACACTTTTTTTTTATTGTGCATGCAAATTTCTGAATTGTATGCAAATTTCTCGATATGTATACACTTTTTTTTACCGTGTTTGCCCTCGGCTCTTTAAACAGCTTCTTGTATATTACTTATTATTATTACTCTACTTTTATGCTTTATATTCTCTTTATTTCTTTCATTGAATTTTTAAAGTAAATGCCATTTAAATCATACTTTTTAAACTTTATTTCAAAAAAATTACCCCACACTTTTTGTTTCATTTAGGTAATATATCACATAAATATATAAATGGGTCAAAATCTAATTTGACTCACTTTCCACATTTGCTTTCTCTCTCTAAAAACTCATCCCAACTTATTACTACCTCCTCAATCCGTCGCTACCTCGCTAGAGTTATAGCTCCGCCGCAACTCTGCCCTCTCATCACTCTTTCCGCTCATTCCGTCTGTTCTCTCCTTCCTTCTGTATCCATATACAAAGATACATATATACTATGTATATATAAATATATGTATGCATCGTATGTTATATACATACATACATACATATATATATATATATATGATATATCGTCACTCTCTCTCATTTGCTCCGTCGTTTCTCTTTCGTCATCTCTACAACGCCCCCCCCCCCCCCCCCCCTTTTCCTTCTATCTCTCCCACTCGTCCTCTTCTCGTATCTTCGTCGGAATTTTGGTGATTTTCAGCGGCGGGGGGTTTGAAACCTTAGCCGTTGATTTTTGCTTTTGAGCAAGACAGGGAACCGATATGTAAATTTAAATATTATTTTTTAAAAGTTTAGTTCCCATATAATTCAGGTTTGGTCTATAAAATTAAAAAATGAACAATAATGACTTAAAAAGTTATGAGAAATTATAAATTTGGCCCATAATATTTAGTTCAAAAGTATAAGTTCACTGCAATGTTCAATAAAAAGGTTTTGATATTTTTTATGCAATTTTTTGTATTGTGTATACACTTTAATTATTGTGTATGCAATTTTTCGGATTGTGTATACACTTTTCTTAATATGCATGCACTTTTCTTAATGTGCATGCATTTTTCTTGATTGTGTATGCTCTTTTTTAGACTGTGTATGCACTTTTCTCAATTATATATGTATTTTTCTGGATTATGTATGCAGTAGTCTAGATTGTGTATGCACTTTTATGGATTATATATACACTTTTCTGAATGTGTATGCACTTTTTTAAATTGGTTATGCATTGTTTTTTATTGTATATGTATTTTTCTGAATTGCGTATACATTTTTCTACGATTGTGTATGCACCTTTTTATTGTGTTATAATTTTTTTAATTGTGTATGCACTTTTCTGGATATATATGCATTTTTCTAAACTGGTTATGCACTTTTTGATTACGTATGCACTTTTTTGATTGTGTGTGCACTTTTTCGCGATTGTGTATACCTTTTTTGATTTTATATGCACTTTTCAGGATTTTGTATTCACTTTTTCGGATTGTGTAAACACTTTTCTCAATTATGTATACATGTTTTCTCGATTGTGTATGCACATTTTTTGATTGTATATACATTTTTCACGATTGTGTATGCAATTTTTTTTATTTAGCATTCACCTTTTTGTATTGTGTATACACATTTTACGAATTGTGTATGCAATTTTTTTGAATTGTGTATGCATCTTTTTTGAACTGTGTATGCACTTTTCTCGATTTATTTATTTTGACTTGTTTTTAATTTTTTAATAACTTTTTTTTTGAAATTTTCGAATTTTTTTTGAAAATTAGATTTTTTTTGAGTCGAGGTTGGCGGTGGTGACGGCGGTTCGCCGGAGTTCTGACAGACCACCACCGTTGCCGCGAACCCATGTGTAAGTGGTGGGTCAGATTATAAGTCTAAACTCTAGTTGAGGAGAGAGAGAGAATTAGAGTGGAGTGAAGTATTTTTCACATGAGGATAAAAGATTGAGGAGAGAGTGTAAAAAATAGAAACTATATTAAAAAATAGAGAGTAACATCTGAATGAAATAAAATGTTTATGATATTACTTTTTAGTAATATTTGACCATGCTTAAGACTTTTTTGGTATTGCCCCTAATTTTTATCATTTGATTTCATGGATGAAGTTAGTAACGGGATATTGGTGTGTAAAAAATTACATAAAATAATAAATTAAGTGAAATAAAAAAAATCACTGTTTTTTATAAATGATCATTCATTAATATCTTGAAGCTCGGTTACAAACTTACAAAGTTACCAATATATACTATTGACACAACATTAGTATTTATATTCCTAAACACATGTTAAAATTCTTAAGTCTTAGACTTTTTTCGCATCGAAATGATGCTCCTTCTTGGTACACATGGTTTGTTTGAAGATTTTGTCGTCTTTGTAAAACTTATGCCACACGTCATTCTTTATATATTAATGTATGCCATAATCTAAAATAGTAATGAATCTAACTTATTTTTCAAACTCTTAGCAATCTAGGTATTAATGAACGAACAATACGATGTTCATGTTCAATTTGCTTACTTGCCGATTGTTAAATTTATTTTCATATTTGGTTTATTTACTTAACAGTCGAACACGAACCGATTTATTAATAAACCTAACACGAAACAATTCGGTTGTTTTGCACCTCACTCGTATCATTCAAACCGTTGTATTAGTAAAACTATAATCTTATTAACCAAGGTAAAGCTAACCCATACCCTCTATGTATTTTTTAAGAATGTTTGATTTTGTTGTAATAAGTTTTTTCATAGTAATTCCTTAATAGCACTTCCATGAATAAGTAAATGAAAGTTGAATTTGGAAAGTTGAAGCTTAAATTAAGCCCAAATTAAATATTCTAACTAAAAATATATATTAATATTGGTAAAAAAACAAATGATATTATATTTGATAAAATTGGTAAGAAGGTATTATTAAATTTGGTTTATTTGGACTGCTGCATGTATCTTTACTTTTACACCAGTCATTCATTCCTCTTTTGCCTTAAAACTTAAACTTAGTTTTTATTATTTCTGAGAGCCTAGTTTTCATCAAAAAAATCAAAACACACACACAGAGAGAGAGAGAGAGAGAACACAGAGAGAGAACACACAGAGAGAGAGAGAGAGAGATAATATATGGAGGGAATATGGGAGAGAATGTGGGAGGGTAAACCATTAAAAGATGAATTAATAGCAGCTGGGGATCTTCTTCCTTTTCTTTCTTCCTCTCATTCATCCATTTTCCTCCTTCAACACCTTCTTGTATTTTTTCTTATTTTTTTTACTTTCTTTCTTTTTATTTATATCATTTGATTTCTTGTATGTATGTGTTTTTTTTTTTATAACAATTTACATACAAAATAACCAGAAATTGAACAAAAGGTCAAATTAATAAACAAAAAGGGTCAAAAATTGGATGATCAACACTCTCATAACCTTCATCTAATTACTTAATTGACTATTATTACTTTCATCTTTTCTATTCTATTCTCTTTCTTTCTTTCATTTGGATTTTATCTTTTGATTTCTTGTGTCTTATTTGATGTATGTGTTTTTTTTAACACTTTACATGCAATATAACCAGAAATTGAACAATCAACATACTGTGAGGTCAAATTAATTAACAAAAATGGTCAAAAATTGGATCATTAATAAACATGCTTTCATATTTTCTATTTTCTTTCTTTCATTTGATTTTTATCATTTCATTTGTTGATTAACATTTGATTTATTAACCAACAAATTTGCTTAACTTTTATCCTTCTCTTTCTCTTGTCTACAAATCATAATTTTCAACATATTTGAGCCATTCCTTGTTTTCTGTTTATAACTTTTTATTTATTTATTATTATTATGGAGGAAGAATACTTTTTATTGTTTCGGACTATGAAGAAATGTTTAATGTAGAGCTTAGTAGTGCATGCTTTGCATAAAAAAAAAAAAAACAAAAAAAAACTTTTGTTTAACCTTTTTTTAAGCTTTAAGTAAGGTTTGTGTGTTTTGTTTCCTAGATTTTTTCAGCTTTTTAAATGCTAGTTTTTAGGTCAAAAAAGCTAAAAAAAGCTCGAAAGCAGTAAGCTGAGAATTTGATGTTTTTTTTAAAGGTTTTTATTGCTTTCATCTTTTCTTTCTTTTGATTCTTAATTATCATTTGATTTCTTGTATAACATTTGATTTGTTGTATGACAATTGAAAAGCCCTTTGATCATAATTGTTGGTAGACCCTTATAGTTTACCAACTTAAAAAAAACATTTGATTTAAGGGTTAATTTGTGTTTAATATACCAAACTATCAGTCGTTAACAAATTCCATGCCAACTTAGAGTTTTAACAATTTATATACAAAATAACCAGAAATTGAACAATCAGCATACTGAGGTCAAATTAATAAATAAAAATTGTTAAATTTCTTTCTTTCTTTCTTTCATTTGATTTTTGATTTTTGATTTCTTGTATAACCAGAGTGAAGCTAGAGGAGGTGCACACCATCGGGGTGATGATTCTAAAAATTATGATTTTTTATTTTTATTTTTGACCATGCACCTTTACTAAAAATATGTTGAAAACGATGATTTGACACCCCTCGTGTTTTTATTTTACTTAATTTAGTCGTTTATGTAAATTTTGTCAGGCCAACATTGATTTATTTAACCAACAAATTTGCTTTAAGTTTTATCATTCTCTCTTTCTTGTCTAAAAATCTAGACTGTCATTTAGGGTACGTTTGGTAACAGATTTTTTTAAATTTTTAATTTTAAAAGTTTGTGAGTGTTTGGACAAACAGATTATTTAGCTTTTAAAAAATCAGGGTTTTAGGCTAAAAAAGCAAAAAAAAATAAAATCTGGTTTTAAGTGGATTTTTAAAACAGATTTTTAAAAGCTGAAAATCTGTTGCCAAACATACCCATGATCTTAAGGCATTCCTTGATTTGTGTTTTTAACCTTTTTTTTATTTACTACTATTATTATGGAGGAAGATTGCTCTTTATTATTTCGGAATAAGAAAATGAAGAATAAATGTTTTATGTAAAGAGTGCATGCAACTGTTTTTTTGAAACCCTTTTTATCTTGATAAAAGCTTTGATTGTTCGGTTTGCTAGATTTTTTCAGCTTTTTAAATGCTAGCTTTTGGGTCAAAAAAGCTATAAAAGCTGTAAGCTAAGAATTTGATCCTTCTTTTAATGTTTTTTCACTGAAAAAATACCGAAAAACAGAAGTTTTCTTATATAAGTTGTTTGTATAGTTACAAGTCACTTATAAGTTGAATAAGTAAAAAATTAGTTACGAGTCACGTATAAGTTATAAGTACGAAAGTTAAGGAGGTGCCAACATTACGTGGCCCTTTTTTTTAGCAACCTTTTTTTCACTGCCTTTTTCAAGCAGGTTTTTGACCAAACAAGCGGTTCCTAATCTGAGTGTGGTTCAGATAATATTTTTGTTGTTATAGTGTTCGGTAATTTGAGCATTGAGTTCGTGAATTAAGGGGTTCATTTGCTGACTGTGTTTGAAGAGCTTTTTCTTATATAAATATTTTAAACTATGGATGATGCTGTGTTATTGTAGAGTTACAGTATTCTTTTTATATTTATGATCATTAGATGAATCCTTAAACTAGCTTTAATTAGAGAGGGTGTTTTAAAGTGTTAAGGTTTCTGACTTTTTGCTTTATAAACCGTAGTTGGTTTATTTGTTTCTACGTTCTTATAATGTGTTTGTTTTATTTTCTTGTTGTCAGCGAGTTGAGAAGCTCCTTGGAAAGGTTGAGCAGTCACCGTCCGAGTCAATGTTAGATGCACTAGAGCCAATTTGTTCAGCAGTTGTCGGACAGCAATTTTTACGGCATGAAAATGAGGATGTGAGAGTTGCAGTTGCTTCTTGCATCAGTGAGATAACCAGGATCACTGCCCCGGAAGCTCCTTATGACGATGATCAGATGAAGGTATTAATTAAATACAGTATTCTTCTGAATGTTATCCTGCTACTATAGTATACGCCGTACTTCTGCTAACCTACCCAAAAAGTAAACAATTTTTTATCATGTGTGTATCAGGAAGCCTTCCGGTTGATTGTATCCTCATTCGAGAATCTATATGACAATTCTAGCCGTTCGTATAGTCAAAGGATTGCAATTCTAGAAACGGTAGCAAAGGTCAGGTCATGTCTCGTCATGTTGGATCTAGAGTGCGATAGTCTGATTATCGAGATGTTTCAACATTTTCTCAAAGCCGTTAGGTAAAACCTATTGCATCCTCTGCTATATATGTTATTTATTCACCCTTAATGCATTTATTACTGTCGAACAACCTTTCTTTACTATAAATTGCAGATTATAATATTAATAGACCTACAGTATAGGTCTCTTAATTAATAACTACCTAGTTGACCCAGTATAACTAGATTATATATAAACCCAAAAAGTATTGTTTTTTGGTAAGTGTTGCTAAAGTGGAAATAGTATTAATTGCATTCAGTGTGAGCGATGCATTTTGTAACACTGGTATTTCGTACCAAGAGATACCTGATTGAGAGAAGTAGCTAACAGGGAGCTATTTTACATGCCCGCTCATGTTTTTGATTGTTGTCAAGCAAGAATTTAGATCTTTGGTTGGTTTACCTATAACTTACAAGATTGTGTTCATTTACCAATACAAGTTGGTGTAGCTGTTAGCTTTCTCGTTCAGTTGTAAATAGGCATATCATGCTTAGTTTGCGTAAAGAACATTTGTTACTATTCCTTTAATTGGGAAGAATTTAGCAGGACTTGTAGAACCTTACGAGTTTACAATTCTAGATGGCTAGAACGGGTTAAATCGCATATAAAATCGCAAAAGGGCATAGAATCAGTAGAATCTTGATTCTAGTCAGAGAATCGGTAGAACCTAGATTTTAGTCATAGAATCGGTAAAGTCGTATGGTAGAAATAGAATCATATATTTTCAATTTTGTAAGTAATGCCTTTTCCTTTTGTTCTTTTCAATTAGCTAAAAATTCTCATCAAACAAATACTGGATCTGAAAACAGAATTACGTGGTCTTAGGACTCTTAACTAGCACTTCCTACTGTTTATAAACTTTTCTATGTCTCAGAATGTTTCCAAAGAACCTCTTTATATGAGCTTACCAGAATAACTTTTAAACATTGATTTTTAACTTTAGGCTGTTTTCGATCCAGTCGTTGTTTACTGGTTCTACTTTTCCTCTTGTTATTACCATGCATCTTTTGGTGTATTTGATTTTCTTGACACCTGTATTGATTGAACATTAAAAAAAAGGAAAAATATGGATTCCTAGTTGAGGATGAACTTATTATTTATGTTCCTTGTTAATTGAATGCAGATACTGCAACTGTTTTTATGTTGTTGAAGTTATTTCATTAACCTGTTTTATGTCGTGCTGCTTGATTGCTGCATTTGTCATACTTTCATGCCAGAATATGAATCTTTGTTCAAGTTGTCTTGACTTGTTGCGCTGTCTTGTATTAGTCCCTAGGTATCACAATTCACTGTTCTGCTTTGACGACGTCAACATCTTTGTTTTCTCATCACATTATCACATTTGTTGAACTTTCAGGGATCATCATGTAGACAACGTGTTTTCCGATATGGAGACTGTTATGACTCTTGTACTTGAGGAAAGCGAAGAGATCGGGCTTGACTTAATTTCTCCTCTACTTGCCAGTCTGAAAAAGAACAGTCAGGTAATGTCTTGGGGGGATATAATGACACACTCATTTTTACGCACTTTCATCAATTTCTCTGAGCAAGTATTTCTTTACCAGGAGGTTCAGCCAATTGCCCGGAAACTAGCAGAGAGCGTAATTGAAAAGTGTTCAGCAAAGGTCAAACCGTGCCTGCTACAAGCTAAGAATTCGATGAGCTTCTCTTTTGATGATTACAGCCCAATTATTTCGACAGTTTGCATGGAAGTAAATCAAATGGTACAAGAGAATCATAGGTGTCCTGGGGAACAACTGGTATGATCCTATGGTTTACTCAGATTTCCTTATATTACGGTAGCTGAAAGCTAATTAATTCAAAGTAAAGTTTATCAGATTCATGGTCATGCACTGAAATAATGATAGGAAATTAAGACTTGAATACATAAAAAGTTTGGTTGCTTATTAACTACAGATAAGAACTTCATAAAGCAGTCCAAATGCTATCGCAGTTGGCAGACTATATGCCTGTATATTATATGATACCTCCATCCTAATATGTTGGGGTAGTATTCTATTTTTGGGATTTCCCATTTTGTTAGGGCACTTTCCAAAATAATAAACAACTTTATGTTACTTTCTCTATTTACCCTTTTCTCAAAACATCATTTCTTGAACTCTTAAAAAAAGTAAAGGGAACATAAGACATTTGCCAGAAAAACAAAATTAATCATTGTGTTCCTTTAATAAGTTGGGTTCCTAATATCCCAACAAATTAGGGCAAAGGAAGTACTTGTTATATACTTGTTGTAATTTTAACTTTTGTAAAGTTGTTGCTTTGCAAGTATGATGCACAACAAAATGAAACCTCACTTTTGTTTTAGCATACCAAAAGATTGCATAAACATTTCAAAGTTGAGAAGACAACGCGCTACGTAAAATGCTTTGTTAGAAAAGGTAACCTATAGGAAAAAGATGAATTGTAACTGCTGAGTACCAGAACCTTAGTAGCACAAAGAGGGGACAAAAGCTGGTGCGGGGATGGAAGCAGGTGATCGTAGAAGTAATGGAGCGCCGTCCGGAGCATCTATTGACTATATAGATTTATAATTTTCTATTTTTGTCATATAATTTAATGCCAAACCCGCTCTGAGAAACGTATTTATGCTATTACATAGGGTCTAGATTCTATTATTTAAGGATTTTGGGTTATATGAAGTAAGAACTTATTCAAACCAAATAACATGCCATTGTGGGTTTCCCAATAATGAAATTACATGGTGTTAACTTGTGGCAAGTCATAGTTTTATTACTAGTCCACTTACTAGGCAACTTAATGGGAGAAACAACTGAAACGTGGACCCCCGTAACAAATTGTTTTTTTTTAATGTAGATGTTTAGTATAGTTGACACGTTGCACCCTAATTTTTTTTGTCGTATTGTTGACACGTTTCACATTAACACTTAAATTATATAGTACTTATAAAAGTGAAGGAAGTTTGGTCATTGGTAGCATTTAGCTGTTAGCATAAGTTGTTGACACTTTTCTGGGAGTTTCCAGAGACTGAAACACATTTCTCATTAAGGAACGTCTATAGGTGTGACATTTCCTGCAATTAAGTACAGAACAGGGAAAAGCGACGGCGATCGCAAGAAGGAACAATAAAGGAAATGACGGGAAAAGAAAAAAGTAGAAACCTTATTAGGAGAATTGACGGTGATTTCTTCATTACACTAAACGCCTACCAGAATCCTAACATAAGTCGATACAGTATTGTGTGAGTTGAAAGTATGAGTACTATGGTCTGGTGAACCTAGAAATTAAACATTCATATGAATCTCAGTTAAGTGAAAGCTTAACATGTTGAAGTTTTGTTGTGCCTTTTACCTTTAGTTAAATGGAGAAAAAACGAGCCTGTGAGATTAGCATAATAAATTTGTCTTTCTTTAAGTAGTCAATTGTAATAGAGTGTGCTGGATGGGCTTCTGTTGCATTTACTTTCCCTTTCCTGAGAGTAATATCCATGTAACCCTAGAAGCCGAATGCACCTCATATCATGCCACAATAAAATTAGTACAAGTATTTTACATTCTGTACCAAATATTTCTAGATTCCAGTACTTTCATGCATCCCTAGCCAGTGCCCACTGGTAAGATAATCTAATTAGTGTAATAAGAAAAGCGGACAATTTTGATAACGTAGTAATTGAGTCTTCCCCATGTTTGTTTTTTGGTTCCACAAGTTATCCAAATTTTCGTCATTTTCTTAGGTAACAATAGGCATCCATTTTTCAAAAAGTTTTTCCCCCCCTCGTAATGATGTGTCTTTTAGATTTGAGTTGGCCTTGGCGGATTGTATTGGATCAACCATTGCATAAAATGGGATAAAGATTTTGCGGTTTCTTTCCAATTCCAGTAGGACTATCACTATATGGCCTTGAATTGATTCTTATGGGTCGTCAAACATTTTTCAGGCCGAGGGAATCGCTGATGGAGCGACTTCAGGGGTAACAACTCAGGCATGTTATCTATCAGTCAACAGTTACAGCAATCAATATTTTTTCCTCACTTTTACACGTGAGAAGTTTATCTTTTGATTAATGTTTTAGGATTATGAGGACAAGTTACCAGTGGAGCATAATTCTAGTGAAGAAGAGGAAGAAAAAGACAACCTGCCATCACATTATGATGCTGATGCTAATCTGGGAGGAGGGAGAGCTGATGAACCTGCTTCGGATTCAGACTCCGGGAAGGTGGAATTTGGTTCTGCACAAATATCAAAGGAAAGGAGTAAAAATTTGATGAAGTGCACAGCATATTTAGTGTCCCCTCACGCTGATATGGATACTAATGACAAAACTGAACACACAACAGATGAGGAGGTTATAAACAACGTGGATAAAGTGGTGGCTGTGCATAAAGACGATAAAAAAGAGGCCAGCCAGTTATCCTCCTCACCAAAAGAACCTGAAAGTGAGCCGGAGATTTTGATTTCCTTATCTCCGAGAGGCAATGCCCTTGATGAGGGTCTTTCCTGTAAGGATAGGCGATCAAAATCAACTAAAAAAGATGAGGATGTTACAGCTACTAAGAAGGCAAAAAAAGCTGCTACTAGTGATTCTCCTCCTCCCGCAAGAAAAGCTCAAGTTCCAATTAAGACATCCGGGGTGGTTGAAAGGGGAGCATCTCGAAGTGATTCAGATACAGAAGTAGTAAAGAAATCTGGTAAGAAGACAGATGCTAGAAATGATCACACTAGGGACGGAACCTCGTCGAAGAAGAAAGTGGACGGAAAAAAGCGTGTATCTGACAAGGTTATAAGAAACATGCTACTGTTTTGTTTTGTTTTGGGATTGTTACTGTTTCAGTTCTGTGACTTCTGTCTATTTTTGTGATCTACTTCCGACTTTGCATTATATTGATTATATATTCGAATTTGCAGGACACGGTTTTTTCATTAGAACCTTCGAAAGAAGTTAAAGAAGCTGATTTAGAGGAAACACCCAAGACGAGGTCCAAGGGAAAGCAGTCACTGCCTAAAGAAATAGTATGCATATCTTCTTTGCAGTTTGATATTGTAAGGGTGTTATTGCAAGTCGTTTTTTTTTTAATATTTATTTCTGTAACATGCTATATGCCTTGCAATGGCTCTCTGACAATAGCAACAGCACACTCATACATGTTATCAGTTACAATGTTTCTCTTAGCTGAATTTCTCGGTTAAGTCAAATGGATGATTTGTTCTGCACTATGGCCAGTTACATTCAAAAATATGAGGTTGCTATATTAACTTAGTCGACTTTTCTTTTTTCGATAAATATGAGGGGAAGTGTTATCACCAAACCCACTAGGAATAGCCTAGTGGGGTAGAACCCACACTATCGTATAGGAGGTGCAGGGTTCGAGTCTTGTTAAGGGGGTAGTTGTGAAATCCATTAATCCTCCTTAATAAGATTTTAAAAAGAAAGAAAAAGGTGTTATCACCAATTCTAAGTATAGTTTTGTTTTGGTAATCGTATTGGTGGTTTTCTTGTCTAATTAATTGTTACCGGAAAATTAAAATAGGTTCACTTTTGAATTGAGGGCTCTAGATGTTTTTAAGTTCTCAATTTATGTTTCATATTGTAATGTCTAGAGGCTAGATATCAAATGACATAATATTAGTTACTTGTAAAACCATGAATGAAGAAGACACAAAGCTTTATACGGGATCCTGACAGCAAGGAACAAAAACGTACATGAAAGATAAAGTTCCGCATATGGATCGAAACCTACGATTCATTAAACTTTACAGCCCATCCTACAGGACGCCTGGAGCACCTTTTAACTTACTTAGTGTAGCTTTATACATTCTATAAAATTATGTTCCTGTTATATGGTATAGTTTTTTTTTTCCTTTTAAGTTTCTTAGTTATATGTTATAACTATTCGAATGCTTCTCCTATTTGTGTTGAAGGTACTGATCATTTGAAATTTAGAGTACCCTGTTAAGTATATATCACATAGAATCATTGTAGTCTCACAACATGAGTATGAATATCACTTCTATTACGTATTAGGCCCTTCTGCTTTCTGTTTGTAAATTTATTATTTCAAGCATGTTAAATGGGCTACACTAATAGAAGTTCTCTTTCAGAATGGCACTAAAAAGATAATCAGTCTCCAAAACTTAATATCTTCTTAAGTAAATGTAAAGTTCCGAGTTCCGTAAAAGTGGATTTGCTCTTTAAAGTAGTAGCATTTATTTCCGCTCTCTATTGATGTGGATGTGGTTGTTTATGTAAAAATAATAATTAAATACACATATACTTTTCTTTTTGTTAAATACATATACTATACTATTACTTATTTTTAATCAGCTATTATTGTTTTGTGTCAGGCAACTGATGTTAAGAAGTTCGGTGAAGACCTGGTTGGTGGTAGGATCAATGTCTGGTGGCCTATGGATAAAATGTAAGATATCTGAGTGATAGCTCAAGAAGCCTTCATTTATATCATAGTTAATTTATAATAGCATTCTCTCTTGGTTTCGCGTCTACATTATTAGTTTATTTTGGGCATTCATAGCAAGTTCATTCAGTGTATTCTAATTTTTTTTATTTTGAGTTTTAATGGAGGTTGCATGCATTGCAAAGTTTATGTGACGAAGTTTGGTATTCAAAATACTTGCAATTTTTTGTTAATTCATCTTAATTTTCACTGTGTTAGATGTAATGGTCTATTTGTCATACAATTGACGTCTGGTGACTGGCCATTATATGTAATGTTCTTGACCTATCATATTGGAAGCCTTGTTTAATGTCAGTGACACATTTTTTTACCCCTTTTTGTCCTTTACTTTGCGGATTACTTTTGCATTTAGTTGCTGGAAATTACCCCTGCAAAAGCTAATAGTAGTTGAAACTTAAAAATATGTGCTGATTTTTTTGTTGTTGGAGAGATTGTTAACTATGATCGTGTGTGTAATCTTTTTAGCAGTTGGACGGCGAGATTAGCACTTTATTTCATACTAAAAGATGTAATAAATTTTAATATTGTACTTGCAGATTCTATGAAGGTGTTGTTGACTCTTTTAATCCGAAAACCAAGAAGCATAAGGTCAGTGTTTGTCTATGTTGTGTGGTGATCTCTATATGGCTTAAGAGAACCTTTTCCATTGGATAACTAGACTTTCTTAAGCTTTTTGTGTTATTTTGTTTTGAAATTTATGATAAAGTGTCCTCGATTTTCTCTTGGTACTTTTGTTTTATTTGTTAATAATTTGTGCAGGTTATATATACTGATGGTGAAGTTGAACACTTAAATCTTAGAGAGGAAAAATGGGAGCTATACAAAGATGGTGTTGATTTTAAGGAAGAGGTAGGTCGTGTCTTGATACATGTTTATGTGTGTGTTTTGCTTTAAGTTCCTATTAGTTACAGAAATGTTGTTGCAGGGACAAGAGTCTAGACCTGTTACTGCTGGGATCACAAGTGCAATGTACGCAATTCTTTTATTGTTAGTATTTTTTAATTCATATTAGGTTCAGTTATCACTTTTGAAAGGTCAAAATCAATATGTTAGTAGCTGGATGCCTTAATTGAGTCATATCCTGTCTAATTTATTGCAATTAGAACACTTTTTATGCTGATGTTTTTTCACACTCGGTTTGCTCTTATTAGAGACTGTCCAGATTTATTATTTCTCATGAGAGGCTGTTATTAAAATCCTTTCGTTACGATTTGCATGTAAGCTGTTTTTGTTATTTGGTTTATGGGGCTATGTACTTTTCTTGTCAAAAAGCTTTAGAAAACTCAATTTTAGGAAATACTTTTTCTTGTTGTTATTGAAACATTACTTGTAGTTTATACAATGCCTTCATTCAAAGCCCTACAGAACATTTAAGAGCCACCTAAAAAGAGATCGAATATTTCCGGTTGAAGAATTTCATGAAGCCCAGAAATAAAACCATACCAAATTTGGCCTTTATTTATACACATAATTTTCACTACCAAATTTGGCCTTCTTTCTTGGTTGTGTTTCTTTTTTGGTATCAAATTTATTCGTGCTTACTTGTAATGATATTTGTTGGATTTTGCTTGTTTCTTTATAATGACCATTGTCTTGATCATTGTATTAGGCGAAAGCAGAGGAAAGCAAAATCTGGTTCTGAGCCTTTAGCCACTGAAGGAAAGGCCGAGAATTATAGGTAAGTAATTACCCTACTTGTACTGAATTATCTCTTTTGATGAAAGGACTGGTGAGTAGTGACATATGCTAATAGCTTTATATCGTTCACAGAGATGGTGATGCTTCATCTAGCAAATATAAAGGCGCTACAAGATCTAGTCGTAAATCAGTGGACAACAGTAAAGATGATGTTAAACTTACAAAGGTTACCCCAAAATCAAGTTCTAAATCTAAGGATGTTGGAAGCAAGTCCATCAAGGTTGGTCCAAAGAAATCTGATGCTGGTAAATCTGAACAGGCCGAAAATTCTGAAGATGAAGATAGTGGCAATCTAAAGGCACTTGTAAAGCTGGGAAACCCAACAAAAGTCGGCAAAGACAAGTCCAAAACAGCAGAAAGTAGTCGCAAGGGGTGGAAGGACACCGAAGAGAGAAATAGAGGGAAGAAGAGGAGAATAAACTGATGACAGCTTTGAGCTAAATTGTCTCCGTTTGTTAGATTCCTAGTTTATTTTGGCAGGAGTGCAGTTTTCAGCAGCTATTTAAACTTGTAGTAGTGCTATATATTTGTAGGTGGAATTGGTTAGTTTTGAATTATACAGCTGTAGCTATCATGCGATCGTGCCTTGTGAATTGTGATGATGATACTCGAAATAGAATATTTTTGTGAGTTAATGGCAATACACCCAAAAGTTAAATAGGTACTTTCTTGGAGACCAAAAGTTTCTTTATTAGCTGCTTAAACGTTTTTTTTTTGTTCCCGTACAAATGCCGTGGCGTTTGGAGTTTCGGATCCTAGTCTGGGTTGCTTATTTCTTTTGAAAAATTTGGATTATCTGTTTTAACCAAATCTTTTACCTGACTGTCCTGTAATGCTTACAGTTCACTCTGCTAAGCTATGCTACCGATTGTCCTAGCAGCATGTAGCTATAAGAATTCTTCTTGCCGGAACTAGTAGTATGCAACAGAGAATAAAAAAGAATAAGCAACAGACAATAAGAAAAGAGCAATATGAGACCACAAATTTTTCCATCTTTATTTGTCTTGAACTTTTTGAGTTTTAGGGAGTGACCAAAATGTGAAAATCCACAAGTCTCCCATTTTGCATAAAAAATATAGTATTAAAAAGAACGACAAAAATCATAATAAAAAATAAAAGTAAAAAAATATCCGAAAAATGAAAACAAAAATGAAAAGTCCTGAAATGGTGGAAAATCATAAAAGGCACGAAAGAAATTCAGAAATTTCAAAACACCGGAAAAAGTGTTCTCGTGCAGAAATGGTCCTTTTGCAGAATGGTGTTTTGGTCAAAAAAATTTGAAAAAAAACGAAAGAAAGCAGCAAAAAAGAACCAAAAATCACTAGAAACTAGAAAGCCATTGAACATTTATTACAATTCAGGCACAGTCCTCGACTCCTCTTTCAAACCAGTATCGTTGTCAAATTTTATTTTCCTAAGAAAAAAGTGTTAAGTAAAACATTGCCCTCATGCAAACATTGTCTCGATCAAAGGAGTTGCCTAGTCATTTTTTTTTTAATCTAAATTCAGTTCTTTAACACGAATAGTACTAAACTTATAACAAAAAGAAATTAAGACACTCCTTACGATAAAATAATGGGGCAATTATAAAAATTGTCAATGCTAAATATTCAAACATTTTCTTTCATTTAATTGTGACTTCCTATTTTTAGTCTCTCCCTTCAACTTTTACTCCTCTCAACTCTATCTCTCCATCCTTAACTAAAATCTACTGCAATCCACTAAAACTCTCTCCGCCCTAATTTCAATTTGTTTCCGTACTCCGATCCACAACTTATCCATGAGTTGACGGCAACGATGCTAATCTGTCAGAGCTTCGGCGAGGCCACCAGAGTTTCGACGGACTACCACCGTCAATCCATGGACAACTGATGGGTCGGATTAGAGGGACAAAATCTATTTTGATTTGAAATTGAGTGGGTGTTGGCGGCGACGGTGGTGGTCCGTCGGAACATTGGTGAAGTGAAAACACAATCTAGAAAAAGTGAATACATAATTCAGAAAAGTATAAACAATCAGAAAAGTGTACACAATCCAAAATAATTCATACACAATCCCGAAAAATGCATACAAATCGAGAAAAGTGGATACAAAATCAAGAAAAGTTATTATTAGAATTTGATCCCTTAATAGATTTATGTGATAAACACTTAAATTGATGAAGATGAAAATGTTTGGGTAGAAGTTATTATTTTTATTGGTTAGACATTGATGAAATATTTAATTAATTAACATCCACTGTATGATTTTTTTTTATTAATACGTACTAGATGCTTCTTAGACCTTGTTTGGTATGCTAAGTTGTATTGTTTCCTATTGATATGCTAAACTATTTTTTTTTTCATAAGAAAAAAAATTTATATGTTTTTTTTTTTGTAAAAATGAGTAATTAAAAGAATTCACCAAATTTTAAAGTTTGGACCTATAATTCGACCCAACACTTACGTATGGGTTGACGGCGATGATGGTGGTATGTCGGAGCTCTGGAGAGGTCTTCAGAGCTCCGGCGGCCTGCCGCCACCGCCGACCATCCCATTTCAACTTAAAACCATTCAAAAAAATAAAAAAAATATTTTTTCTAGAAAAATACAATAATTTATTTTATAAAAAAATTTAAAAACTCAATCTATAATAATGAATATAGAATCGAATTTCAATTTAAAACTACATGGACTCAAAACGAAGTTTTATTAAAATTTATGGAAGACTAGTGTGATATTTTCAGAACCAAGCGCCAATTGGTATATCGTGCGCATGGGTAGTCTTGCAGCTGAGATGGCGCTATTCTATTGGGCTCCTATAAATGAACGTGAACTTATAATATTATCACTTTAATGAACATTTTCTTAATAAACAATTCAAAATATATATAGGCTGCCTATAATTTACCCTTGTTTACAAGTGACTTTGGTATTATGATTAAGCCTAAATTGGGTGGAAAATAGTGGATTTCTTTGGAAAAACCAGTGTAGTTAATTGCTTAATTGATGAGCCTTGTGACTGGCATAGCTGTTACGTGTTAGTTTTTTGACACGTGTGTGCATGTAGTGTTAAAAATCAGCTATATATGTGGGGTTTTCACACTCAAAATAATGTTATATAAAAAATGAATAATGGAAAAAATAAAGTGATAAAGAGGAAAATAATTTCATGAGAGCAAGAGTTGGCATATGCAAAGTGGGAATTGAAAATAAAAAATAGGGAGTGTGAGGGTTTGAGGCTCAATCGGATAAATTTAGAAATTTTAATGGCAAATGAAAGACGACAAATGATGGTGATACAAGAGCTTCACTACAAAAAAAAAATGCCAAAAATAGCGACGGGATTAGTAACGGTAGTTTTTGTTACGAGCTTATTAGCGACGGTTTTTGTTACGGTTTTGTGACAATTTAGTCAATTTGTGACGGCTTTATGACAGTTTAGTCAATTTGTGACAGACTTGTGATAACTTTTGACTCTTACTAAATCAAACATTATTTTGTAGTGCGTATAAATGAGGTTTCTTTTCTCAAAAATGAGAAATTTTATTTGCAAGAAGTTGTGGAGCAACTTGAAGCTAAGTTGCCTTAAAATTGGCAACTAATAAGTTTTATTTTGTATGTTTTTTTTTTTTTTTATGTATTTCCTGAATAAGTAAGGGATAAGATGAGATCTAATTGTAATAATTGTGTATTTGGAGGTTCTAGCTAATGGATTGTATTGCTGGGTTAATCGAACTTTTGATTAAGAAACAATAAATTTGTTAGTGGAAAAAATTAGCAATAATTAAGGTTTTAAATACCATAATCACATAAAGTTTTGGATTTCAGATATCATAATCACATTACATAAGATAATCACAGTAAATCGGAAAATCATAATAGAACAAAAAGTTAGGGTTTTAATTAGGTGGTGGAAAATAATCACAACAACCACATAATTATGGTTTAAATCTAGTATTAACATAGATAACAATACGTTATTAAACAGTGGAATTGACAAAATAACAAGAAAAAGAAGTTTAGTTTGATTACTAATCATATAGTAGAGTGCATGAAGCACATTTTCTAGTACTTCTCGTAATAATTAAGTCATAAATGTTCTTATTCACACTCAAAATTGTGTTTGTTGTGTTTGATTTTAGTGGATTAATTTAGGGGGGAAAAACTGGGAAATAATGATAAGGGATAGTGAAGTCGTGTTTAGAGGGTCTGTAAAATGGGCAATGTGTTTTTACACGTGGTATTTTTTTTATACAGAAAATGAGACGACGGGGTACTAAACCAAAAGTTTTCACGAGGGTACTAAATCGGAAAAAAAAAGTTAAGAGTATAAAATCGAAAAATATCAAGAGTCGATGGTACAAAAGAACAATGTCAAAAAATTTGACAGTCTTATTCATTAAACCCAAAGATAAGATGGAAAATCATTGTGGGACACAATGTCAAAAAAAAAAAACATAAATAATTTTGATTAAGACCACTGTTTGAATAGATGGAAAAGGCCTACCGAATATTTTTTCCTTTGGGTGTTTTTTTTTTTTTTTTTTTGAAAATCAAGATTCTTTTTACTCGGTCAAATCGCCACAAACATTAATGTCTAATTGTTCGGGCCAAAAACCCGAATGCTCAATTACATTATTATCTCTTCCAAAAATAGCTAAACAATTCGCCGGATTGTTACCCTTTCTAGACACCCAACTAAAGTCCCAATTCCGATGCTTTGATCGAGTCCTAATATCCTCGATAATAGTGGAGATTTCATACGGGCATCTGTAACGAATTATTTGCGCATAACTCAATCAATTCACGGCTGTCGGATTGAATAATTACATGCGCCCATTGTTTTTATATTGCCCAAAAACATACCATGTGTAAAAAATTTACTCCCCCCATGATCGGAAATGAAGCATGAACTTTTCCATTTCAAACATCGACTACACACCAAATATGATCCCGAACAATCAAACCTCCACCTGCACAAGTATTCAGGAAGTCTTTTAAAATGAAACTCTTACGAACGCTTATGTATATATATTCTTAGTTGGTTAGTAATCGATTTTACTCCCATTTGACCCGTTTTTATATTTCATCTTTTGTTTTTCTCTTTAAATCATGTATTTACTACTCTCCAAAGTTACTTAGATGTAACAAAATATGGAATACTATTTCCTATGCAAATTAAAATACCAAAAAGATCTAATCAAATCCCATACTTACAAAAATGCATATACATAGAACATTTAAGAAAGAATTTCCAATGTACCAAAAAACAACCACCAAGAAAGCCTAGTAGACACACTCCCGTGTCTCTTTACATATTCCCCCTCCCAATCGATAAGAACGGTCCTTTTATGATTTACATTTAATATTTAAACTATCTTGTTATTTAATTAATCGCATTGTTGGTCCTTTTTAGACCTATTTGTACAGAGTCAGACTCTTAAATTTTATTATGTTGATTGAAGTTATTAAAAATGGGCAACTCTAAGTCTGGTTTCTTTCTAAATTCTCTGTTTTTTGTCTGATTGTTCTTTAGTTGTCATTTAAATTTCCCTTAAACCTAGGGGTTTTAACATTGGTATCAGAGCAGTTCCTTTCTGACTTAATCTTTGAAACCTATTTATCCTTTTTTATCTTTATTAATAAGATAAAAAAAGTACTATGGATTACGAGACCGTCTTTGTAAAATCCCGTATTTTTTTTTCTAGTCTTGCTTTTATTCTTAATCATTTAGAAAAATTATTTTTAGAGTATTACAGTATTATTAGCAAAATGGTGGGTCATTTAGAAGTTGGGTATTAGTATTGTTACTAACTAGTGATATGGTATACGTTTAATTAGAATACTTTTACGTTCATGTGGAAATAAAAAGATAGAGAATAATAATGGGTGTAACAACATAAAGTTTAGTGAAACATTAATATTGGTTTTGAGGATATATGCACGTTATCAGGTTATATATTAATTAGATTTTTAAATAAAAGGATATTTGTAACGTGGAAATAGTAAAGTCAAAAGACTAAATAATTAAGAATAGAGTTAATACCCATTATTTTGCATTGTATAAATATATATATATATATATATATACACACACGTAGAATAACTCCATGTCAGTTCCACATATAAGTTTGGTATAAACATTTTTTTTATATTCATATACATGTATACCATTATAACCTATATTTATATATATTAAGAGAAAATGAGATAAATAGACAGCAGCCAAAAGATGCGAATTATGTACACACTACTACTATGTATATGTATATGTATATGTATATGTATATGTATATGTATATGTATATGTATATGTATATGTATATGTATATGTATATGTATATGTATATTACGCGAGTAGACAGATAAATGGGAGATTGCAGGTCCGGGTTCAGCAAAAATAAAAGGTTATAAGGAACTCAAGCAGTAGATTATTCGTACTAATATCTTTTTGTTCTCCTGGTTTCGTATTGAGGTGAGTGAGTTTTGTTTTGATATTATAAATATCATGTTGCATTGTTTGTTAATGTTTTACAGGCTCATGGGTATTGCTTTTCAAGTACTATTTATATATGTAAACATTGATTTTATATTGTTACGAAAACAAAGAAATATCGAAAGAAAGAAAAGAATGAAAAAAAGTGATTTATATAAAGTGAATATGTATAAAGAGAATGAATTATAAAGATAAAAATTATTTATACAGTGTATTTGTCTAAGGTTTCAATATTATTATTTTTATGATTTGCTTATGATTTGTATTTGGGACCATGATAATAAGTCCAATGGATAATCCCCGAATAAGGGAAAGAGGAAAATGGGGTGACGTTGGCAACTAAACGAAAGAGTTTAGTTCTCAACGGTTAACTTAGCGATTGTACATAGTTTCGTTAATCGGAACGTTTAAAGAAATAGACCCAGCCGTCATGTTGTGGTGATCTTAATTACGTAGTGCACGTATGGTTTATACACCTGAGAAAAAGATCGACGGTAAAGAGATTAAACAAGTCAATCTGGTTTGGTACCGTAAGATATACATATTATCATATTTGCTCCTATCATAAAAGAAAGAAAGAGATTTTATTATTATTTTTGCGACTGTTTAAAAGGAAATTATCTTGATAAAAGAAAAAGAAAAGAGTTATTTATCTTCTTATTCCAAGTTTATTTAATTTATTGATAATTGCACTGAGATTTTTTATTAAATAAATCATTATTTTTAAAGAAAATGAAAATGAAAATCTTATTTTCAACCCATATTATATATTGTGAGTCTTTCTCTCTCATCGACCTCGTTTAGCTCACTCCTCCCTTTTTAAAATGTTTTCAGGTTATAAGCAGTTAATTAGAGTTGATATCGAGTCAGTTTGGGGACCAGACAAACCTTTAAGATTATGTGTTAATTCTGCTGCGATTACATTTTAGCTTGTAAGAGATTAAGTTTCTTGTAATGAACGTAATTTTCGAGATTATATTTAATGAAACTTTTGATAGAAATTTGAGTCGATTTAATGGGTAATTTAGTGAGAGTTTTATAGTTATTCCATTTGTGATTTGTTTTACACGCGCCGCCACACGTGTTATTCAGTCGTGTGACACTCATTGGTCTGGGATGTTATTGGGTAGGGTTAATGAAGACATCGATCAATTGTGGGAACAACGTAACCAAATCGACAAAATGATGGTGAGGTGTTGGGTAAATTGTTATTGGCGGATCGTGAGAGAAGGATAGAGCTGCCGAGGAGTGAACCATAGGCCACGGCTAAACCTGTCCATGACCCACCCATGCTTCCGCATATTGGGTCGTTGGGCTTCGTAAAGCCTGGAGGGTCGGGGCTGTTAGGTCAATTTGCCATGCTGCTGCCGATAATGACGGTTACAAGACCTCCGAAGCCTGTGGTGATTGAAGACGAGATCGAGAATTGGTTATGGGATGATTTTTGTTTAACGCCCACACCACCATGTGTTGTGCCTCCAGTAATAGCACATCCGACGCCAACAGTGCCACATCCATCCCCGAAAAGTTGGATCGAAGGAGAATTTCTTGTGGTGGGTTAGCCAATGAATAACTCTTGACCCCTTTTATCCTAATAAGTTAATTGTTATGGGGCATGCCAACAATTATATGGAGAATGTTATAAAATGACACTAAATAGCTCAATAATATATTAAGTATTGAAAACGTAAATATAAAATGAACACGAAATATAACGTGGTTCGGCGTTTCAACACTTATGGGTTGAACCCTACTCCACGGAAAGATCATAACCTTTTTATATAATATGAAAGTGGGAAATTATAGAATACAATTTTCACTGCTTACTACTTTACAATTTTCGGATGGTCTCATAGTACAAGTGAAAATCTCAATTTACAGACAATCATAGGCATATGGTTTGGTGACACTTGTCATGCAACCAATAGGGAATGGCCATGTGTTGTGTTGTCTGTCATTACACAATTACTTCTATGATGACTCATAACACTCCCCCTTAATGACAACAACTTGATTCCATTAATCAACATATTCCAAGTCTCCCCCGGATGATCAGAACTTAAACTGATTCTTTCAAAACGTCTATTAAACTTCTCATCCCAATACTGTATACCAATTTTTTAAACGTTGTTGTAGTACCAGCATATGTAAAAACATATCCGGTTTGTGATTTAGCATTATGTGGATTTGACAGATAGCCAGCTTTTGCATATCCAACTAATTTTCCGTTTCCATTGTTCGAGTAAAATAATCCTAAATCGACGGTCCCTCGTAAATATAGCAATATATGTTTAAAGCCATTCCAATGCCTTCGAGTTGGTGCTAAACTATATCTTGCAAGTAGATTTACAGAGAATGCAATGTATGGTCTAGTGCAATTTGCAAGGTACATAAGTGCACCGATTGCACTTAAGTATGGCACTTCAAGGCCTAGTAAATACCCTTCTTCGCATTTTGGACGAAAGTGATCTTTTTTGATGTCGAGTGAGCGAACAACCATAGGGGAATTCAGTGGGCGTACTTTGTCCATATAAAACTGGCGAAGTATCTTTTCAGTGTAGTTAGATTGATGAACAAATATACCATTAGATGTATGCTCGATTTGTAAACCAAGACAATACTTTGTTTTCCCAAGATATTTCATCTCAAATTCCACTTTCAGGTAATTAACAGCCTTTGAAATCTATTCAGGAGTTCCAATTATATTAATATCATCCACATAAGCTGCAATAATAGCGAACCCATAATTCGATTTCTTAATAAAAATGCATGGACATATCGGACTATGTACATAACCTTCTTTTAAGAGGTAATCACTGAGCCGATTGTACCACATGTGTCCTGACTGCTTTAAGCCGTATAACGATCTTTGGAGTTTGATCGAGTGTAAACTCCTATCTTTTGCTTCAGATAATTTAAAACCTTTAGGGATTTTCGTATAGATGTCACTATCTAATGACTCATATAAATATGCAGTGACCACGTCCATTAGATGCATTTCTAGTCGTTCAGCGACTGTCAAACTGATCAAGAATCGAAAAGTACTCCCATCGATTACTGGAGAGTATGTTTCTTCGTAATCTATCCTAGGTCTTTGGGAGAAACCATGAGCAACAAGTCGTGCTTTATATGTAACGATTTCGTTATGCTCATTGCGTTTTCGTACAAATAGCCATTTGTGCCATACGGGCTTGATATCTTCTGGTGTCAGGACTGCTGGTCCAAATACTTCCCTTTTTGTCCAATCACTTATACGTTGACATTCTTCGACGGAAGTTGGTTCAGGATCCTCATTACCAATAATTTCTAGAGCCACAACATATACAAATTTTTCGTCGACGACCACATTACTACGATCCCATCTCTCCCCATAAAATATTGAAATCTCATTATTGTTTTCAGGTACATGTATCTCTTCAGGAGATATAACCTCTTCACGAGGAATTTGTCATCGGGGTTGGGATGAGGTTACTTGTGGAGCCTCTTTAAGGGCATTTTTATTCGGCTCTTTACTCCCTTCCGGAGTTCTTTGTAATTTCTCTTCAGGAGAATTACTTGGAAAAGTTTCCTCTGCTGGAGGATTACTTGGTCTCGGTTCTTTCCTTTTTCGGGGCAATTTATCTTTTGCACCAACGGGCCTTCCACGCTTCTGGCATGGTTTTAGTTCATTCATTATTGGTTCCCTGACAGAAACATCAATACGTACCATAGTGTTATATGCAGGTACATATGACTTTAATACTTTATGTGTATCAGTATATGCATCGGTTAAATTATTAGCAATGCTTTGCAAGTGAATGATTTTCTGAACTTCTAATTCACTTTGTCTGGTACGAGGGTCCAGATGAGACAATGATGGTACATTCCATTCAACTTCATGTTCTGCTATGTGTTTAGAGTTTACTCCCTCTAATAGTGGGAAAAGAGTCTCATCAAACTGACAATCTATGAAACGAGCCTTAAACGAATCACTTATTAACGGTTCAAGATATCTAATAATAGATGGTGAATCAAAACCAACATAGATACCTAGGTGTCGTTGTGAACCCATTGTAGTACGTTGTGGTGGTGATATTGGAACGAATACTGCACACCCAAAAATACGTAAATGAGATATATTTGGTTTGACCGGATACTAGCTGTAGTGGGGAATAAACATGATGGACAGATGGACGAATACGAATTAAGGATGCAACGTGTAGAACAGCATGTCCCCATGTTGACTCTGCTAATTGAGACTTCATGAGTAATGGTCTGGATATCAATTGTATGCGTTTAATGAAAGATTCTGCTAGGCCATTTTGTGTATGGGTATGTGGGACAGGATGTTCAACATCTATCTCTACAGCAATGCAATAGTCGTTAAATGCTTAAGAAGTAAATTCACCAGCATTGTCAAGACGTATTGACTTAATTGGATAATCAGGGAATTGAGCTCTTAAACGAATGATTTGAGCTAAAAAGCTAGCAAATGCAACGTTTCTTGTTGATAGTAAGCAGACATGAGACCATTTAGATGATGCATCTATTAAGACCATAAAATAACGAAATGGACCACATGATGGATGAATTGGTCTACAAATATCTCCTTGAATGCATTGCAAAAAACTTGGTGATTCAACACCGATTTTTAGAGGAGATGGTTTCGTAATCAATTTACTCTTTGAACAAGAAATACATGTATACTCACTAGGCGATGGAATCTTCAGATTTCTTAATGAATGACCGTTTGAACCTTCTATTATTCGGTTCATCATAGTTGAATCCGGATGACCGAGACGATCATGCCAAATGATAAAAGTTCGAGAATCAGAATAAACATTTTGAACTTTGAGGCACTTCTGGTGCTGCTCCCTAATGCACTTCAGGTTGGTAAAAGTATTAATGATTTTAATTGGGGTTGGAAGATTATAGGTGCATTGAATGTGTTGGATAAAATTCCCAAGCTACATGATAAATTTTGCATATGTGAATTATATGCTTTCCGCTGCCGTCGTTACGGTTATCTAGTTTTCAATGGACATTTAATTGTCTTGGTGGATTTGTTATTTGAAAATTGGATGAATCGTGTGGCACTCGATATGAATTGCTAACTTTTTAGACTCACCAGATTGGATGGATATGAGATATCCTAATTTCTGGTTTGGTAATAAGTGTCAGAAAGTTACAAAAACTGGTATAAATGCTGTTAAGATACTTATCGAGACTTTGAAACAAGAATCACGTTGTTTTGGCATACGGTTGATGAGCTATGAATTTTTAAAATCAATAATGCGGATCAGGTTTTTTCCGACTTTGACAACTAAATTGCTGTTTGAAAAAATAAATATTCGCCATAGCAAATGACTTCCGATTTGGTTCAAAATTTGTGTGATACTAGAGGACTGGTATACAATCGTTTTGACGCAAAAATCACGAATTTGGAGAAATATGGACAGAGATATGATTTTTCAAAGTATAGTGAAATTAATATTTCGCTAGGTAAAAACTGTTCGAATTTTGTGAAACTTGTTGACAATATACATAGGGAAGTTACGGACACTTTGAAACCAAGTTCACTATTTTCTGATGCACGGTTTATGAGTTATGATTTCCGGAAAATTACTCCTTTTATTAATCTACACGATTACGCTAATTTAGTTTTTGAGATCGATTTGGGTATACATATTGAAACTTTTGCTAAGGGTTGTTTGATTGGTTATTTGAGCCTCTTTATTATCGCTTCCGGTGATCTCACAAATTATACGGGTTTGATTGAAATTTATCTCTGTGTTCGGATATTTTCATGAGGTTATTTATTCTGCGAGATTGCCACAGGTTGACGTTATTGAAAAACAAGTCTTTTGGTTCGGTAATCCATGCGATGTTGGAAGGTTATCTATTGATTATGATGTTCATATTTTTATGTGTTACCCTTATTATTTGTTGGATTTTCTCCGTGATAATGTTGGGTATAATTTATATATGGGAAATGATTATACTCTATCTATTTTTTTACCAAAAAAATCAATCTGCGCTCATGTGACATATACACATAATAAATCTACTTATCATGAGTTTTAATTGTTAATGTTAAATGAAAAATATTTTTGCTCACAGATTTTTTATAGCCAAAAAATGAAACCGTTGATGTGTCACATTACATGACATATCCATCAAGAGTTTTGATTGTTATTAATACGAGATTTAATATTTTTTTACTTTTAATTAATATTTAAATTTAGGGTATGATCAACTAGGGTTCTAATATATTTTTATTTGGTTTTTTAGTAGGTTAGGTTTTATATTTAACAATTTTTTTTTATTTTTAACATGGTGCATTCATTGCTTATATTCGTTATGACAAGGTCTTTTATGAGATATTTCGAGGCGATCTTTGGTTCTTTTGGGGATGCTGGTTCGGTCGGGTGCTCAGGATCCGGAGAGACAATCATTTGTCAGGTTGGAGGAGCTTGACTGGAGTTCCAGTTGATCATGGTAGGGTTCGCTTGAGAGGTTGGAGGAGTGTATCCGGGCTTCTGCCAGATCATGTGAGACAAGACACACACATGATATGATTTGCCGGACATCGAGCTTGAGAGCAAACTTGAGGGCAAGATTGTTCTTAAGCGGGATGAAATGATAACATCGGTTCTTTTTAGGATTTACATTTATTATTTAGACTATCTTGTTATTTAGTTACTCGTATTGTTGGTCCTTTTTAGACCTATTTGTACAGAGTCAGACCCTCAGATTTCATTATCTTGATTGGAGTTATTAAAAAGGGGCAATCCCTAAACCTGTTTTCTCCTTAAATTGTTTCTCATCTAAATTTCCCTTAAACCCTACCGATTTTATCACCTTTCACATAGTTTCAGCTCACAGCTTGTTAGACGCTACTCCATTTAATTTTCTAGTTAGTTAAGGTTCAAACCAATCGTAAGTAAAACCAAATTTAACGATTAATGGCTTGGTCCGATTTTCATTATTAATTTGGTGCAATCTACCATACCAAACCTATTACTTTTTTCGGTTCGTCTTAAAAATCGAAAATGACCTCATCTTTGCTCACCCATAAGAGAACATAGCATTCAAGGGCAAAACGGTCTAAGAAAACAACAGGCAAGCCCGGTTAACAACTGAAGGCAATTTCATGAACCAAAAGATACCACTTTTTAAGATTCTATATCCATGCTATATAAATAATACTATAAAGATCTATTTTCAGTTTTTCTTGAAGTAACAAATTGAAGAATCGTCCGAAAAGAAAAACCATAAAAGTCCTCATGTTGAGTAGGAGTGTGCTTCCTCTAACAGCTGAACTGGAATAGTGTAAGGAGAATCCCAATCAGCATCGAAAATCTGTTGAAGTTGTAAAACCATAGCAGGATTATAGGTCCCAAAGCTAACACCAGCTGTTGTGTAAAAATAGTCCCACACAAGATTGCTGGTTCCAATATGAGCTCGCTCATCGCTTACAACATATTTCCCATGGTTTACTCTGGTATAACCTGGATACAAATTTCCTGTTTTTGTCCCATTTGAGATGGCGGGCCCAGTTAAGTTAAAACCAGGAACAACATAGTACTTGATCTCAATTTGTCCCAAACACCTGTTGTACTTTGAAGAAAGGCATAGTTTATTGGAGTAGAGAAGAGACTTGAGATACTGGTCCGTGCCGTTAATGAAGTGGCCCCAGTGTGCTACTAATATTTTTACCTTTGCATGCTTGGAGAAGATGACCTAGTAGTCAAAAAGTAGATAATATGAGAAAAAAAAGGTTGGTTTGGAAACAATTACTAGGGGAAATCAGGTTATCACTCAACGTTTGCGATTCCTAACGTGGCCAATAGACTAATTGGCATGAGAGTAAACTTTTTTAGCAATACTTGTAAAAGAGGACTTTCAAACAAGACTAGTGCTTATGTGAAATGCTGGAGAAAGATTGGAGGATGAAAAAACCACTTATTATAATTTAAGTTAGAAACTTAAACCTAGGACCATCATTGTAGTTCAAATATGCGGACTTGCAGGTAAATTACATAACTATGACTACTTTTTGCTCAAGTGTAAGAGAGAAACACGCAATAGTTATGCGTGCATCTCCAGGACTTCATCTATTCAACAGTAATTATAACATAGAAGTTAAAACTGTGTGCTATTCTCGACTCGGATAGCCTGACACGTGAACTCATGCCAATTCATAATTCCAGGCTTGAAGATAAAACGTAGAGGCTAGAAACTAAACCGATCTATGACACATACGCAATGGTGAAAATGAAAAGATAGGTCCAAAAGTTCTAAGTCCTCTTATTCGAGGCTCGAATGGTTTACGGTTTGTGACAAAGAATTAAAGATGCATGCTTAAATACTTATAAAAGAAAGCCTGTCCCCTGTTTAGGGAAAAGTCGAGGTAGAAAGCTGGACTCAACTAGAGGTCAACAAAGGTCTCACAGCACTGTTTTATAAGATGTTATATTTCTTTAGTTGAAGACAATGTATATATTAAATTCACTGATTTTTCCGTGGCAAAATAACAAATCTGATCTTAACCAAATAAGATGCATTTCAAACATTTTAGCAGAGACATGTTAGTAAGCGAAGGGTCATTACTTGAATTATGAAAGTCAGAATTTGATACCAAAACCTCCAAATGAAAGAATATTTAAAGAAGTGAGTCTCAGAGGAGTATATTAACACAATCAATTGGAACAGTTCAAAATTAACCTAACTAACCAAAACAGGTGTAAATGATCCATGAACTTGTATAGCACTCAGTTGCACAAAGAAACTGAAAATATCATTTAAAACTAAACAGGCAGTTGTTATTCAGAAATACGTGATTTACAAATAAAATAAACTTCACACTAAGCATCAAGTCCAAACAATAGTGTAAATAAACATCAAATATCAGCAGGGGGTTGAGCGGACAAAAATGGATAGATTAACAACGACTAAACAAGAAGAACTAACCTCAGATATAGCCGACGAGAGAGATGACCAGTAAATAGATGGCGTTGTGAATTGGGACTGTCCGAGCCAATCCATTGTACTGATTCTAACAGTTGAACCAAATCCTACTGACTTTATAGTACCAACCCACGCCTGTTCATCTGCTTGGTATTTGCCAAATAACAGCTGCAAAAAACCCATAAAACCATATATTTTTTATGAAATAAGTACGTAACGAACCAATTTCTCCCCCCCCCCCCAAAAAAAAAGATTACTGTAAAGATTTATTCTTATAAAAAGAGCTACGTTGAAAAATTCTGTTATCTTTTGCCGTAACTGTTTCTTTCCCATTATAATCAAATAAAAGTTAAAAGTAGAACGTTAGTATCCCTGCATATCAATTGTTTCACTCAATAATATAAAAACAAAAATAAATTGAAGAAAGATCCATTAATTTTATTACTGCAAGTCTGTAGCGAAAGAAAAAAGCCTATGTTGTTCTCATTTTCGTTTCTTTTTGAAAATGAATAATCATGCTGATCCTCTCACCTCTTCAACTCTTATAATATATATACATACACGCTTATACACAGAAAGGGATAGATATGCAGATATACATAGATACGTACTCTGAAACCAGAGAGAAGAGAGAGGGGGATAAGAAGAAAAAAATAAGGAACTCTTAATTTCTCCCATCTTTGTTTGCCAACATCTTCTAGCTCGGTTACCCGTTTTTCGAACCGTTTACACCGACGCATAGCTATGGACTAGTGGAGTAATCTGAGACACATCGTTGGGGGTTTTCTCTCCAGATCCAAGGCGTAATCGGACACTCTTTCCGCTGTCCTGTTCTTCATCCGCTGTTAGCTGCGCTAAGCAGTTATTTGGTTGTGGTTGTAGTTACGTACCGGCGTTTAACAGGCTTTTTGAGGTACCGTTTCGGTACTTGAAAAGGAGAGTGGATTGGTGATATAAGGCAAGAGCTTGGGTGAATTCCGAAGGGGGGGGGGGGGGGGGATCTATTATATTGCTGTATATGTACTATAGTGAGATTTTGTACCAGGGTTCATCTAAGTGATTGTATGATACGCCCTGGAGAAAAAGATGAGACATCAGCTGAATTAAGGAATTTCAGTTTTTTTGAATATTATATGCTAGAATGTCGGGAGTTTTATTTGGTTAGTTTGTGAATTATGTCTGGTTTGATCAGAAGTGCTATAGCTTGCACCTATTATGGAGATATTAGGGTGTAACTCGTAATTTTACCAAGCATAATTTTCTGTATGTCGTCTCCCCAAGCCTTGCTGTAAAATTTGTGCCACTGTAACTTTACCCATATTGAGGCTGTTAGTTTGGCCAGTCCCTGGGGAGTGGTAGCCTTTTGCTCCATAATATTCGTATAGTATTGCCCAAACAAAGAAGAAGGGGATTTAAATTTAAAAACAGGGGACTGATGGTTTTCTTTACATCTACTATGCTGGTACTAGGGCTTGTCCTAAGGATTGTAATAAGTAGGATATATTTTGAATTCTGGGTGGGGTTAATTATATTCAGAAAGTGATTTTAAGATATGGGTTTCATCATTTCCCGAGAGTATATTTAGTTTTGTGTGTATAGCTTATAGTTTTATTACTTATATAGTAGCTGGGGTTTACCAGCAGAATTTAGCTGGTTGGCTTCGATGAGGTACCGTCTTCGGCACTGAAGAGAACAGGGTTATGTATAAATTTTAGGCATGAGTCGGTTCCTTGCTTAGGGCCGCTTTAATGTGTTTTACTGTAGTAATTTAGCTATTTGTTGTGTTATATAGCAACTTGAATCAACAGGGAGCTTTTCAATCTTTTTGATCAAATCTCAGGACACTTGGGAACCAATTATTTCAGTTCATTTGATAGTAAATTATCAGAGTATATGGTAGATGATGCAAATGATGTACATAATCTGTTGTGGCGATTTCACTAGCTGTAACATTTGTTACAGGATGGTAGCTAATGCAAATGTTATGATATTTGTTGCGATTTCAGTAGCTGTACTGTACATTATAAATTTATAAGTGTTTTAGCATATAATAATAAGGTTGAGTAATTGAGGAGGTGTAGTGTTGTCGTGAGTCTATTAAGGAGCGGTGTTGTATTGTCTTGAGTCTTTTTCATTGGTTTAGGGTTCACGTGCCAAAAGGGGTTCCGGAGAGCTTGCTACTCACGGGAAATACGGCAATAGCCGGCGTATGGTTTCATGAGGAGTTGACTCCATACGTGGATCTGAGGAGTGATCCGGCACTTTATTTGTGAATCCGACTTTATACGCACTTGAGTTGTACACTTTTGAGTCATGTGTGGAGTCACACAACCTTGTGTTTGTAATCGAGGTGTAGTAGAGGTGTAGCAAAAGAGATATAATAGGATGAAACACTAATATTAAAAGAAACAAAATACATATACATTTACAATTATTATTTGTAGTTTGTAGACGTATATGTGATGAATCTCGTTGACTCACTCTTTCTTTTGTTTCTTGTTTCTGCTTATTATATAAATTTTATAGGCGGAGGTCCTGATGTTGGCTTCTATACCAGTTTGAGCGGTTGAGCAGAACATGAGGCGGGGTCGGTTTGGCGTTTACACACGTTAGCATAAATTCTATTTGTAAAGTATTTTGCTGATAATGCAACTTTTGTGGAGTATAAGAATGTAGGGGAATTAGCTGATATTTTTTTTGGGATATTAATATGTGTGAAATATTTGTCTTTAGTTGTGTTTTCTTTTAAATTCCCTACCCGGTTTCTGTCAAATCCGGGGCGTGACAGCTTGGTATCAGAGCGAACCTGGTTATAATGTCATAGGTGACCTTGAGGGTTGGTAGGTTCACATGGGTGGACGTGTGCTAGAGTAACAGGGTCGAAGTGTTAATTAAGTTAATTGGAATTCTTGTTCGCATCTATTTTCTAACATGTGGAGTTAATTAGTTGATTAGTTAGTGTATTAGTCGATGAATTTGTTACATCTTTTATATACAAGGAATGGTTGAACCAGGAAGGCGAGTTTAGGTGACAGTGGTTGTTCAAGTATCTGGGAGTTAGAAGTGGGTGTACGGGTGTTATGTGGGGTAGTGAGGAACATGTGGGTAGGGTGACTGAGTCGGGTTAGGCTTAAGAAGCAGTTTTTGATGATCATTACGGAGGGGAATGGAGGGGCGACACGAAGGTCAAACACGATCGAAGGGAAAGAGAATGAGGTGGGGCATGATCAGAGTAGCACATCGGAAGCGTGACGGGCGTGACCAGACTCGGAGCGTTCTCATGAACATGATGGAGGAGGCAGGGATCGTCATAGGGATGAGAGAGAGAGTTATGAGGGGATTATCAGAATACGTACAAGGACCCTGTGGTGAGCAAGAGTACGATGATGAGTAGGATAAGGGAAGGTCGTCGAGGGGACACAACAAATCAAGATCGTCTCTGGACGAAGGGAAACATTTTAAGTCAAGTGATGTCGAATATTCAAAGAGGAGACGTCTAGTTTAGGTACATATCCTAACCTTCGTACTCTTTTACTGGGGATTGTGGGGTACTTTTTAGTTTTGGAATTATTAATCTGACAAGTATTGGATGTGTATATAACATGATATAGACGAAACTGTTCAAGTTTCAACGTTATGTATCCATGTATGGTGTTTGGTTATTTACTTGAAAGTACACTGGACATGTTGGACAAACTCTTGGACAATTCACGTTATTTATGTGCAGATGTGCTAACATTAGTAGATATATGCCTTTTTACAACCTTGATCAGTTTTGATCTCGTAGTTTCTGTCTTTTATTTATTTGCATTCTTGCAGAGTTTGTTTAGTAATTTTCTACACTTTTGAGTGTTACAGTAGAGTAGAGCCCATGGTGGAAATTTACAAGTGTATATATTGGTGATAATAATTACTAGTGTGCATTCGAAGCATAGTGTAATGGGGCAATCTTCATATATACATATATATTGGAATATTGTCGATCGAAGGCTAGTCATGAATAACTTGCAAAGGAAAGTTTACTTTGTTTTACTTTTAATATGGACATACATAAGACGCACCGATTGGCTATCGATGGTTGTGAGCGAGTTAAGAACAGGGAGAATAAATCACACTGTATTCATTGTCTATGACACGTTTTTACGCGAAATCTTTTACCAGTCGGTTGGAGCCAAGATTTCGCCTATTCGTTGCTTAATCCAGCTACCATTTGGATACTAAAAGGGGGTCTTTTGTTGTTTCACAGCGGGAATCATTTTCCTGCATTCTTGTAGTTGTGTTGTTCATACTCGTAAAATTACTTATAGTGCAGTTATATTGTATAACATATGAGTTACTCGTGAGGGAAGGCGGGGATCACTTCATGGTTCCTTTTGTTTTTACTGTTTTTAGTAACAATGTTAATGTTTATTGTAGTTGTAGTTGCAGTGAAGTAAAGGAGTTTGGTGTTTGAAACCTGCGATGATTTCGAACGAGGTGTAATTTCGAGGACGAAATTTTTTTTAACTGGTGGAGAATGTAAGGTCCTGAGTTTAATATACTTTTATTATATTAAGAAAAAAAAAAGAAAAAAAAAGGAATGGATATGTATGTATCTAGGGTAAGAAGACAAAAGGGGTAAATAAAAACCTATCTTCATAAGTAAGAAATAGGGGGACCCATTTTTCTTGCTGATCCTCTCACCTCTTCAACTCTTATAATATATATACATACACGCTTATACACAGAAAGGGATAGATATGCAGATATACATAGATACGTACTCTGAAACCAGAGAGAAGAGAGAGGGGGATAAGAAGAAAAAAATAAGGAACTCTTAATTTCTCCCATCTTTGTTTGCCAACATCTTCTAGCTCGGTTACCCGTTTTTCGAACCGTTTACACCGACGCATAGCTATGGACTAGTGGAGTAATCTGAGACACATCGTTGGGGGTTTTCTCTCCAGATTCAAGGCGTAATCGGACACTCTTTCCGCTGTCCTGTTCTTCATCCGCTGTTAGCTGCGCTAAGCAGTTATTTGGTTGTGGTTGTAGTTACGTACCGGCGTTTAACAGGCTTTTTGAGGTACCGTTTCGGTACTTGAAAAGGAGAGTGGATTGGTGATATAAGGCAAGAGCTTGGGTGAATTCCGAAGGGGGGGGGGGGGGGGATCTATTATATTGCTGTATATGTACTATAGTGAGATTTTGTACCAGGGTTCATCTAAGTGATTGTATGATACGCCCTGGAGAAAAAGATGAGACATCAGCTGAATTAAGGAATTTCAGTTTTTTTGAATATTATATGCTAGAATGTCGGGAGTTTTATTCGGTTAGTTTGTGAATTATGTCTGGTTTGATCAGAAGTGCTATAGCTTGCACCTATTATGGAGATATTAGGGTGTAACTCGTAATTTTACCAAGCATAATTTTCTGTATGTCGTCTCCCCAAGCCTTGCTGTAAAATTTGTGCCACTGTAACTTTACCCATATTGAGGCTGTTAGTTTGGCCAGTCCCTGGGGAGTGGTAGCCTTTTGCTCCATAATATTCGTATAGTATTGCCCAAACAAAGAAGAAGGGGATTTAAATTTAAAAACAGGGGACTGATGGTTTTCTTTACATCTACTATGCTGGTACTAGGGCTTGTCCTAAGGATTGTAATAAGTAGGATATAATTTGAATTCTGGGTGGGGTTAATTATATTCAGAAAGTGATTTTAAGATATGGGTTTCATCATTTCCCGAGAGTATATTTAGTTTTGTGTGTATAGCTTATAGTTTTATTACTTATATAGTAGCTGGGGTTTACCAGCAGAATTTAGCTGGTTGGCTTCGATGAGGTACCGTCTTCGGCACTGAAGAGAACAGGGTTATGTATAAATTTTAGGCATGAGTCGGTTCCTTGCTTAGGGCCGCTTTAATGTGTTTTACTGTAGTAATTTAGCTATTTGTTGTGTTATATAGCAACTTGAATCAACAGGGAGCTTTTCAATCTTTTTGATCAAATCTCAGGACACTTGGGAACCAATTATTTCAGTTCATTTGATAGTAAATTATCAGAGTATATGGTAGATGATGCAAATGATGTACATAATCTGTTGTGGCGATTTCACTAGCTGTAACATTTGTTACAGGATGGTAGCTAATGCAAATGTTATGATATTTGTTGCGATTTCAGTAGCTGTACTGTACATTATAAATTTATAAGTGTTTTAGCATATAATAATAAGGTTGAGTAATTGAGGAGGTGTAGTGTTGTCGTGAGTCTATTAAGGAGCGGTGTTGTATTGTCTTGAGTCTTTTTCATTGGTTTAGGGTTCACGTGCCAAAAGGGGTTCCGGAGAGCTTGCTACTCACGGGAAATACGGCAATAGCCGGCGTATGGTTTCATGAGGAGTTGACTCCATACGTGGATCTGAGGAGTGATCCGGCACTTTATTTGTGAATCCGACTTTATACGCACTTGAGTTGTACACTTTTGAGTCATGTGTGGAGTCACACAACCTTGTGTTTGTAATCGAGGTGTAGTAGAGGTGTAGCAAAAGAGATATAATAGGATGAAACACTAATATTAAAAGAAACAAAATACATATACATTTACAATTATTATTTGTAGTTTGTAGACGTATATGTGATGAATCTCGTTGACTCACTCTTTCTTTTGTTTCTTGTTTCTGCTTATTATATAAATTTTATAGGCGGAGGTCCTGATGTTGGCTTCTATACCAGTTTGAGCGGTTGAGCAGAACATGAGGCGGGGTCGGTTTGGCGTTTACACACGTTAGCATAAATTCTATTTGTAAAGTATTTTGCTGATAATGCAACTTTTGTGGAGTATAAGAATGTAGGGGAATTAGCTGATATTTTTTTTGGGATATTAATATGTGTGAAATATTTGTCTTTAGTTGTGTTTTCTTTTAAATTCCCTACCCGGTTTCTGTCAAATCCGGGGCGTGACAAAAAAACTTTTCCTGATATTGATACTAATCATTTTGTCCTCCTTTGAATCAGTTTACAAGCTCTCTACTAATACGAATTGATGGGGTAAAGAGACTACATTTACTGTCCAACTTATACTCGATGTGTATTTTTTCCGAATGCACTTAATGCCTCAACAGATAATAATGATGAGTCTTCTCAAATTTGTTTCTTGTAACAAGGAAAGATTAGATACTTTGCCTAATTAGTAAATGTTTAAGGACATAATTCCAAACAAAAGACTACCTAAATATCTTTTCAGTATAGGTACATTTTTTTAATCTCTTTTCAAATAAGACAGATAGACCAACCCCCACCACCACCATCTACGACAACCACCTACCACCTCTGGCGACATGCACCCTTCAGTCCTATTCGACCCTACTATCACCCATTCGAGGGCACCGCTACTGTAGCGCCTTTACGGTGATCACCAAAGTCTGGAAGCAAAGCCGGCAGGAAAAAAATGAAAACACGTGATATACGGCCAAATTACTATTTGTATGGTTCACTGGAGGCGAGGGTGGTGAGTGTACCTAGCTATTTGTTATCGACTTCTCCCTCCTCACTCACACAAAAGGAAAAAAATCCGAAATATGTTTTTGCTGGTAGTTTAGTTTACTTCTGCTGATGTAGATTCGATTCACGAAACTTAGAAACATAAGAAATGAGTTAAACAAATGAAATTACACGCAAAATCCTTTAACAACATTTAAAAGTTAAGGTGCATGCATTCACCACTGACCTCTGGTGGAGCAAAGGACAGATAGTTTGAATGAGGTTTCGTAGTGGAATAAGTGAAACCTGGAGTTTTGATTGTCAATTCAAACATATACGGGTCGGAAAGTTCAGGGTAGCCTGCTATATGGGGAACCTCCAAATAGTGAGGGAGTGGTGACCTGGCAATGTCACAACTCAACGAATTAAGACAAAAGCAAAAAAAATTGTCTTCTATGGCCTTTAGTCTCCCAAGAAGAATGAGCAAAGGCTAGTTAGAAAATCCAAACAATTCTTTGCCACCACGGGACAAACAAAAATCCCTATCTGGCGGATTTAATTATTTGTAAAATGACTAATGAATTAATTTAATTACTTGTAAAAGTCTAAAAGATGAAGTAAAGAAAAAATCCTTTTTCCAAGATAGCTCAAGCATATTACAACTTAGCAATAAGTTGAATTGAGGATAGGGAAACTAAAAGAACACTGATATGATCACTCTTTCTCTGTCAAAAACTTTATAAGACTTGACACACAATTTTTTTTCTTTTTTGATGCTTCTTGACATGTAATTTTGTGGAAACAATAATTTTCCCCTTTGAACTATAACCACCACAGTTAGTATTGGACGAGTTACCCCATTTATGCCCGGTAAAGCTCCTGCCTCCTCCCGGTAAAGGATTAGTTTCAACAGGAGATTTTTCTACCTCTATTACCCTCATTACAGGCTTGCTGTTACACATGCTTCTAAAGAGGTAAAACAGTAATACTGTAAAATAAAGACCTTGTGAGTCCCAGCATCATGTCCCAAAATGGAAAGCCATCGCCAATTTCTATTAAATTGGCAAGTAAACAAGGTGTTTGACAAGGTGGCGAACATAGTAGAAGCTAAGGAGAAAGAAAGAAAGAACCAGGGAAGAATGTCGAAACCAAGACGGAGAAGAAAACCCAAAAGGATATTCCAGAAACTACAAGAAAAATAAAAAGGGGAAAAAAATCCACATCCAAGTCTCATAGAAAAGACAAACACCATAACCATTTAAATACATAACAGTCTCTAAACAACGTATTCGCCTGAGGTAAGTAAGGCCCTAAACTCTCAAATTCCCACATGAACCAAATTTGTAAATTCCATTTTCACATCAAAGAGTTAAAGTCCCAAATTGACATATTAATTATCAGTACAGCAATTAATTAGACAAGAAATTATACAGTGAAAGTCTTCTGACCTGTCTTACCTGCACCTCTCTTCATGATGGACAAAATGAGACCAGCAAGGAACTCTTCTCATGATCTGCCACTGCTTATCCCATACTACTTTTGTGTAAGCAGAAACATTAAGAAAGGCCAATTTCCACAAGTTGTCATAATACACCTCAACCTTTTCTGCTATGGTTGGGCAATCCACAATATATATTCCAACTTCTTTTACCTAGAGTTAAGACCACTATTGTCTCATGTCTAAAATTGAGATATACATAAAAACATATATACATGTGTGTAAATAAAACAATTATGTATGCAATGTTTACATCAACAAAGGATAAATTTCTCAAGGCCCATAGTGTTTTTATTACATATTTTTTCCAACTTTATTAAGACCAAAACTAGTCCTCATACAGTATTTTCCGACAGCAATGACATGATGAAGAAGGAATATCTACAAAAGTGAAGGTTTTGTGTGATCCTGCTCTAAGGTCTAATCCACAAGAAGACGGTTTTAGCATTCAAATTCAACTATCAATTCCAATATACCCTCACTGATACTACTATAACTAAAGAGCCAATTCCTAATACAGAAAACATAGCAATCTTCTCAATGTTCTTTAACCTTCAGATATGAAAATCAGCAATAATTATAATTAACATGCCCTTCTGGGGTTTATATTTTTAAATTAACATTCCATGTTACTTACCTGAGTGAGAGATTTCCAGTCATTATTTGCAGATCCAATATAAACATCTCGTTTATCTGATATCCAAACCTTTGCGTGGACAATGCCTGAACCCCACCACTGATCAAGTAATAACGTGACATTTTTAACATTTGGCCTCCCTGAGGCAATGGTTGATGGTTCTTCAGTATAATCAGGGTATACTCCAGAATGCTGTAAAAGCCTGAATTATGTCCAATGATTTAGTTAAGAAGCATTTTATTAATTGAAAGCTGGCATGAATATATAGGAAAACATTGCAGACCACGATAAAGTGTGATAGATCAACAAATAAATTGGAAACCACGGAGGACGCAAGAGTTTTCCCTTTAACCTGTGGTAATTATATGGAAAACATGAAACCAAAATAGCGAAAACAATAACATTTTATGTACTAGCAACTTAAATAGATAGAAATTTACTACTGCAGACCCACTAAATATGACTAGACTGTAGAATGATGTAGGACCAGATTGAAGAATTTTTCTAGTGGCAGAACTAATAGAAAACTTAGATGGAACAAGTACAAAGAAATGAAGAATATTTTCCAAATATCAATTCAAGTCATAGAATTGTAGTCCCCGAACAATTACGTTACAAAACAACATCTAAGCAACATGGTCCATGAACAACCAAAAATTGATTTTTGGTCAAAACGACAACCTAAGAGGGATAGGCTTTAAATTAAAAAACAAAGTATATCCTCATTTATTTTTATTTTTGAAAACTAAACAAGCAACATAGAAACTCAGAGGAAAGTAATTGAATATGATGATTTAAAATTTTAAATGGACTTTAAACTAAATTGGTTCATCCTGAACCTATGTTTAGGTTCTCAAGTCCGACTTGAGAACAAATAAGTAACTGAAACAATACCTAAAACTTTAAAAGTAGTCATCAAGTGTGGAAACTCTTCTATAAATTGTTGCACAAGTCTATAGTTTGTAGGGCAACTTGGAATTAACATTATGTCTTCATTTTGTTACTCTTAAAAAACTTGCATTTTGAAATAAGTAAATAACATTAAGTGATCTTCTAAGTCTCGTCTACCTTAGCCCACAATCTTTGACAATCCTTACCAATTTGCTATAATATTTTCTAGATAACAATCATGGAATTTTTTGTACAACTGATGTACCATGATTCACAACGGTCTATAATCCATGTCTTCTACTATCAATCAACTGTCGTATCTTGTAACGATGCATCTACACGAGTCTGCTCCAATATCAATGTTTTGTCCCTTTAATAATTTTGTACATGACTCGAAACTTGAAAAACTCCTTAGTAAAACTAATGGGTTACGAAGTTTACATTCATGTTTTAACTATTACAAAAAAAAATATGATTTTAGCCACCATTTGATTGATGTTCATGCAAAAGACCCTTGACTTCCCAAACAACCAGTTGACCTCTTCTCTACCGTGAACAAGGTAAAATACATTGATAAATCGAGTTCATGAACAAATAAGTATCTGAAACAATATTTACCACTAGACAAAAAATCAAACTCCCCTTTTTTATATGTATCAGTAAGAATTGTTGCAATTGCAAAGCCAGAGTATCTTAAAAGTGAGCTTCGGAGTTGGAAGTTTATGAAAATAATTTTTTTTTGGATAAAGTGACCCAAAAATAAGGAATTTTCATAATACTAGATGCTTTAAACTAGTACTTTTAACTCAACGTAGTGTATGATCTGTGCTACCAATGCTTCAAATAAAAAATATTTCAATGAATGATTACGTCCATGATTATATATCCTTATATTAAGTATGGCGCTCAAACAATTTGGAGGACATGTCAATACTATAAATATTCAGACATTAAATGTTAATCGGTAATGTATCCTTGCGAATCAACATGCGATATCACATTTTAAAGAACTCCATTGTCATAAGAGGTAACATTACCAATATGAACAATGAATTTATCGCCACAAATCTTACCCAAAAACCTTACCCGCTGATGTCGCAAGATAGGTGGACCAATCATTGTTGAGTTTGATTTTAAAAAAAAACTTAATGTTTGATTGGTCAACACATTCGGCCACATCAGGGTAAGGTTTTTGATGGCTTTTGTGGGTGGAAATATGTAACAACCCCATAGGTAGAACTCACCATATAAAACCGGTTATATAAGGGAGGGTGCCTATAGAGTTATATACAACACAAATGTAGCTTACACTACCGATGTGGGATAATGTAGTTTACACTACATCACCTTAGAATCGTTACAATCCACCACGCTCCGCAACCTGCGACCACGCAGGCAGACTTTGCACTGATTTCTAGTCCCGGTCAAACACTGCAATCCCGGCGTCACCCTTTTTTGCGTCCCGTGGGCGGGCTTTGCACTATAAACTAGTCCCGGTCGAACACTGCAATCCCGGCGTCTCCCTTTGGCGCACTGCGTGACACACGTGTTGGATTGTGGTGTCGGTTCTGATACCAAATGTAACAACCCCATAGGTAAAACTCACCCTATAAAACCGGCTATATAAAGGAGGGTGCCTATAGAGTTATATACAACACAAATGTAGCTTACACTACTACCGATATGGATAATGTAGTTTACACTACATCACCTTAGAATCGTTACAGAATAGCAATGCTCTTTTTCTAGTGCAAATTCTAACGTACTTGTAGTTGAGGAATGAAATAATATAATACAGAAAAGATGTTTGTACACACAAAAAGACGATCAAGCCGTACGCATCCTCTTTTTCACTGGTACTGCTTTACGCAGTCTCATTCCAGAAGAAAGAATCATTTCTAGTAAAAAGGCAACTTATAGCATCTGAATATATATGAGCGACATGGATCAAACTTTCATGACGACGAAGCAGTCAAAGTTTGTCATAACATTATATGGATGTAAACATGTAATTTTGAAAATATTTAATCGACAAATATGTACCTGATATCAACTTTGCGATCAGCAGCATCCTCTAAAGCTTTATACACACCACGACCTTCATTAGCACCAAAATTTTGCATCTCGGCATCTGAGTATCCATAGTCCCCGGAATGAGGATCCTGAGGATGTGCCACTAATTGCCAATACTGGGCAATTACGTCAAGCCTCTGAGAAGAGTTTCCAGCCAACCACCGGAAAACGTCCGCTGTTAATTTTCAAAGTATTTTCCAAAAGCTGCATTAGGTGGAAAACAATTTTTCTGATTCAAAACCATTTTCTGTGAGATGAAGAGTCTTTTTTGTATCTAAATATGCACATGTGTGTGAACAACATATATATATATATAATCTTTTAAGGGACAAATTCAGCATTTTTCCCAATATCATGCTACCTTACTCTCATACAAAATAGAAAAAGGAAAAACTAATAACATTCCTTCCTCTTTTAACCCTACAAAATTCTTCCAAGTCTTCTTATCTTATATTCTATCAATTTTCTCCACGTATTTGTATCATCACCACACTTATTTTCTAACTCTTTGTTGCATTATGTGCCGCACACGCAACACGGGCACGATTACTAGTATATACATAGTTATTCATAGGAACAATTTAGGTATGACATGAAACTTGATTCGCAATTAAGGAGAGTTAATTGAGTGAGTGTGTTAAAGTGTGATGTTTTTTTTCCATTAAAAAAAAAGAGTACCGGTTGAGAGAAGACCGGGGATGAGAGAGAGGTGAGGCATATCTGTGGGAATTGACTGAACTATCCATGCTTTGCACTCTTCTTCTTCTTTTTCTTTTACTGTTAAAACTCCTTTATTCGCTATTATTAAAATACATAATATTATCAATACCCGCATATTCTCTCTCTCTCTCTTTCTCTCTCTCTGGATATTATACTACAGCAACTGTATGGCCATGTTTGTTTGCATCTTTTCGGATACGACTGTAAAACATATTGGCACCATAAAAAAAAAAAATTTGCAATTGTTTTAACCTGCCTTGTACGGTTAGTGAAACTAGGTGCGTCTACAAGACGGATTAGGACCGATTTGAACGGATTTGTTTTAATTCTAACTCAATCTGTAAAATAAATGGTGGAACGGATTGAGTCGGATTGATAAAATTTAAATATAAACCCAACCCAATCCAACCCGTTACAATTAAAACTCCAACTCAATCCAATTCAACCCGCAAAATAAATTGCGGGTTGGGTTTAGATTGATTCTTAAATTTTTATTTTGGTCATTCATTTTTCATAGTTTGCATAATCAACCCAAATTTTAAAATAAATTGAATATTTCAAAAATAAATATAAATTAAACTCAATCAAAATACGTTTAAAACATTAACGAACAAGTAATAAAAGTAAAATATAATAATAATTAAATGTTGGTATCTTAAAATACACCTAATGTGTGTGTATATATATATATATATATATATATATATATATATTGCGGGTTGAAACAGATTGAGACGGATTAACTCGCGGTTTGTGAACCTCAATCCTAACCCAACCCGCAAAATATATAGCGGATTGGGGCGGAACGGATTGATTTTTTTTTTACATTCAACCTACCCTAACCCGCAAAATATATAACGGATTGGGGCGGAACGGATTGATTTTTTTTTGACATTCAACCCATCCCAACCCGCCTCAATCCATGCGGGTTGGGTTACATGACGGATTTACAGATTTTTTACCCATCCCTATGTGAAAGTGAAGACCGCCATAGAAATGATTTTAAATTGTATTTCTATTTTTCAAGGGGTCTAGTTTTGTAAAAGTTGACTCTACGCTAAAATAAAACTTTGCATTTACGGTTTATAATATCACATGTTCACATTTTCCTTTGGTTTTCTTTTTAGCTAATATAATTAATTTGATTTGTATAAATTTCAGGTTTGATTATATATTACACACTTTTTATAAGTCACCCACGCATTTGTTTGTTTGTTTGTCTTAAATTTCATTAATGAACTCAAGTTGTTCGTTTGTCTTTTTTATTTTCGTGAAAATTAAAACTGTTATATAAATATGAAGAGTATAAGGATAAAATGGTAAAATAATGATACTTTATTATTCTCCAAAGCACATTATCTGAAATAAAATAGTAATTTGTTAATAGTACCAATTACACTAGTTCTATCGGACCGTAAAATCATAAAAGTAGTCAGTAACATTGTGAGTACAAGCATAATTTCTAATACAAGTATAGTCCTACCGGATTTGTTAATTTCAGAACTACTAAAGTTGAAAACAAATAATACCTGATAAAAGATTTGGGAAATTAAACTAAACTTGTGTGACCGTATTTTTTTTTTCTTTCTATTTGGAAAATGAAGCTAAATCATTCCTCTTTCCAAAGAATTTAAGTACTCCGTACTAATACTCTAATGACGTCAACGTGATTCCAATTTTCTTAACTTGTCTGACAGTATTTATTTCTTGTTTATTAATTTCATGTTTAAAAGTGTAATACGTTGACAATTTAAATATCCGATTATAAAAATTAACAATTTGTATATAAAAAACCCATAATCAATTGATCAACAAGCTGACGTCAAATTAGCAAATAGAAGTTAGTTTAAATTGGTACATCCGCAACTATAACTCCAATTTACACACATATTTAACCTAATATATCCACTCTTTCGCTGGACTGTCACTGCAGAAAAATAACACCGTATTTTCTTATCTCGACACATAACATCAGCTTAAATATCATAGTAAGCAACTAACCCTCTTAAATACTGTATTTTCTTACCTCAGCACATAATACCACCATGTTATCTGCAATTTAAAAATTTATAGCTAATTAAACTTGATTATTCAGATTAAAAAACGCAAAAAAATAATAAACACTGGTTAAACCTTAATCATCAATATTGTTCAAATTTAATAACTCAGAAAAATAAATAGTCAAGAAATCATAACTAAGCTTATTCAGCTTATAATAAATTGATAAGAAAAATAACCATAATTAATAATAATTCATTTATTATTTAATAAAAATGGATCATTATCTAATTAAGGTTAATATAATCCCTTATTATTGATAAATAAGTTTATTTACCATATTTTTATACCTTCGTGAACTTTCCAGTTCATCTTTAAATCTCAATTCTACAGTTCTCCAAATGTTTTATCGTACTTGATAACTCTAAATAACCCTAATTTGTTTAGAAGAGAGAGATTTGGGAATTTGTGAGAGATATAATTAGCGGCCTATTTTTTGACCAGATTTGATCGCATATAGAGTGAGAGAAAGAGAATGTAAAATAACCCGAATGCGTTTTTTTGTTACAGACCAAAATACCCCTATAATTTGAACAAACTCCTGTTTAATAATTTGATGTTAGGTTGTTAATTGATCGATTATATTTTGTTTGGTATACAAATTATTAAATTTTGTAGTCGAGTATGCAATTGTTAACGACCGATAGTTTGGTACAGTAAACATGAATTAACCCTTTATTTCTTTCAAATTTGAGGGAAAAAAAAAGCATTTCTTAGCTAAAATGTGTAAAGTTGATATGATTTCATTATCAAAATAAGATATTTCATATAAAAAAAATATAAAAATTAAGTTGCACACTTATTTTGAGAGTAACAAAATGGAAACATGACACTCAAATAGAAACAAGGAGTATCAACGTATCTTTTTTTTTTTTTTTATATGCCCCCAGGAGTACCAACGTATCATTACTAGTAAGAGTGGTGTGTTGGGTGCGTGATACGTAATAATATAGTTATCGTATTCGGTATTATTTATTGAAATTATACCGGTTAAAACGAATTGTTAATAATCAGGATACATCGTAATTAGAAAAATCTGAGTGTTGATGAATTAATAATTAAATTAGAATATATCGGTAATTAGTAATAGGATGAGGGTGGCATAATTTGAAATTCTCGTCAATTCTTGAGATGAATTGACTTATTATAATATGATATGCAGGTCTTAATATATTTCAATTTATTCTTAGTACGAAGCTAGATTGTACCACCATTAAAAACAAGGCAACATGTCCTCCACCGTCTACAACATCCGACCCAAATTCGTTAAGCTCATGCATCATCTCCCACTCATTAGTCGCTAAACCTACCAATGAACATCGAGTCTTGCAGCATAGTGTATAAGCTACGACATTCTCTCCTCATTTTCTCTTGCTATTTCTTATCTCTTTCTATATTCAGATATGGCTATGATAATATTTATATAAAAAAAGATATGGCTATGATTAAACTCCATCTCGCAAATTCGTGATTTTTTTTAAGTCTTCTAGTACTTAAAATTGAAATATTTCATGAATACCAAAAAAAAACTAATTTAAGTCTGCTAGTTCTTAAAATTTTCAAATATTGTAGCCATCAATGAGCAATAACAATTAAGTATCATTAACACACGTGGTTGAATTTATTTATAATTTATTTTTTATAAAGTTGCGAACCCTAAAAAAACTAATTTAAGTCTGCTAGTTCTTAAAATTTTCAAATATTGTAGCCATCAATGAGCAATAACAATTAAGTATCATTAACACACGTGGTTGAATTTATTTATAATTTATTTTTTATAAAGTTGCGAACCCTAAATCAACGTCGTTTTCGTAGTTCTTTTGGACAAATAAAAAAAATAGAAGTCCTCGAAATCGCATTTTTTAGCGCAAAAAACGAGATAAAAACGCACTAATAACGCTTTACCAGCCAAAAAAAAAAACTTATACATTTTCTTTTCGCAAAAAGTATTATCATGCTTAAAGTGCGATTTTTAAAACACGGTCACACAACGACAAACAATAAATATTGAGACCTAAAGTCGGTCCTTACAAATTCAGTAACCGCCAGTCAAGATTGTCAACAAAATTTAAAAATATATTACACTTACTTCATGAGAAGCCCTACAAGTCACGAATCAATGACTGGAAACTCCTCTTCAAAACATGTCGACCTAACCAAGTATATCAGTAAGTTGTACATCTAAGAGGAAATCGAAAAACTCAATTTCAAAACCGAAACTATAAACTAGAAAATATAGGTCCAATCATTCGATCTTGAAAAGGCACTGCAAGCAATTAATCAAGTGTTTGTAATCACCCAAATAAATATTCAAGCTCCTTGAAGAGTGCAAATCAAGATTATACTCCAACGAGAGAAATCCAAGATTCCAATCACCATCACCTCCCCAAACCATTACAAAGTTGTTTGATCCTTTTTCAAATTTTAGAAAAATATGATCCGCAAAATTTCGGTTACTTAAACAACTTGACTCCTCATTTATTTCTTTGGTTTTCAACTTACAAGCATAGAGAAATTTGTGTAGATTGTTATCAAGTTTGCTTCCCTTTTAAATTGCTAGAATTTTAGTTGCCACTTGTCGTGTAACATTGATGATCAAGCATCAGTTTATGTTCAAGTTTCTTTTCCGATTCCTAGTATTTTATTTCTCTTTTAGTTCCGATTGTGTTTTGGTTCCATACTTCCATTTCATGAAGAGCCCTAAAACAATTTGAAAGATGATTTTAGGCAAGAAATTTAAAATTCTCACTCATCCCGTGTCACCCACCACGATGTTCCCATTCCTTCTAAAGCTCAAAGATTTTGAGAAAGAAGAAAATAAAAGCTTAAACACGACATGCATACCACTAAGTTAAATTACAGTGCAACATTATTTAAAGTCTGTTTAATATACGAAAGGAGGGGAAAAGAAACCACCATAAAGCAAACTAACAAACCAGCAAAAAGAAATTTGTACATCAACCTTAGCTAGTCATTAACAAATAACAATATTACTAGTTACGAGGGTTAGTATCTTCCGGTAGGGTAGGGTGTCGACGTGGCGGTTCAGGCTTCCTCTTATCATACATGGTCATGTAGCCGATAACGCCAACAAGGAGTAACCCGCCAACGATCATGGCTGTGGATGGGCTATACGGTAATTTAGGCCTTGTCCATCCATTCGATCCACTCGAATTTGTTTTCTTTGTAACATCGTCTGGGCTCATTGTCTCTGTTTGCACACAGATACTCACCTTTCGTTATCCGATATATAGTAACGTCCCTAGCTAGCTTTGTTCTTGCTTATTTAAAATGGCCGTGAGGATAGAGACGAGAGTTGTCTTCTTTTTTTTTATTTTATTTTTGAAAGGAAACGTGAGTTGTCTGTTTAGTAACTAGTAAGTAAGGCATTTTAATTAGAAGGAAATATATTGTATCGGTGTATGTTTGTAACTAGTTTGCCACGTTTCGTTTATGAAGCAACTTAACGTGCTTTGAATTAGACACGTCATGGGACAAGTGTCCAGCCTTGCATGATGGTGAAATTCAAAATTATGCATGTTTGTAAGCCAGAATTTTCTAGCACATCGCTACATTTATAACATTAGTGATCGTCACACTCATACCATTTGTAGTTGTATGGACGGGTAATCTAATAAATATATAAAAAATAAGTATGATTACGTGAAAAATATAAAAAATATATAGAATATATGATGAAAATATTTTAAAAAAAATTGTGGTTAAAGATGAAGAAAGATCTTGTTATTAGTTTTTTTATTTTTCTAATTTTTATGAGAGTATGCTAGTATGATAATTAATAAAAAAATGTAGGGATATTTTTTAAAAAAAATAGCAAAATTTGATAGATTCAAAAAATTTGAGTTGACTAATTATAATAATACGATATTGATTCTGCTAAATAAGAGTACCGACTTCTTTGAGAGCCTCATCTTATTAACCCCACTTATAATAAACTTGTAAAAGTCACATAAATCTCGTAATATATTTTATTTTGAACATAATATTCAGATTTGTTATCATTTATTGTAATTATGCAGATTAAAACGAATTATTAATTAATTTAGACTACATCTGTAATTAGAAAAATATAGTGAAGACAAATTATTAATTAATTAGATTAAATACATTGGTAATTATTAAAATAGAGTAAAAGTATTTTTAGAAAAATTGAATAAAATTTGACACGCTCAATTTTTTTTTAAAATTTGCTTATATTAATAGTATGACCAAATAAAGTTTTAGACTTAAAAGAAAACTCCATTGCAAAATATTTTCTTAATAATGTAGTAGTAGATATTTACTCAAATTTTGATACTCACAACGTCCCTTGTCATTTAAATATTTATCTCCTTTATGTTTGTGAACATATACAAGTATACGACTATTGAAATGATCTCTAACTAATCATCTGTCATGTATTTCCACGATGCATAAATAAAGAAAGAAATGTGGTGCGTTCAATTCCTTCATTTTCTCATAACATAGATTGAGAGAGAAAATTTTAGTCTTCTAATTCAAATATACATGTTGACATTTGTACATATATTTGTTATATCTATTTAAAAAAAAATTATACACTTTTTTTCTAATTTTTTCTAAAGTGAAATCAAAGATTGTTTTTATTGTGTTTTTTTTTTTAAACGTAAAACATTATATTAATCAATTAAACAAAAGACTTATTCCACAAGTCGGAATAGGTCTAAAATTATTCTCGTCCGACATGTGCTTTTAGCTTGTCCAACTCAAAAAAACAAAGTTTATATACAGATATCAAAATAGTCTCTTCTACAATATCATACAAAAACAAAAATATAGACATGATTTTTACAAAATGTCATTTCCTAATGATGTCATTTCTTTAAACATTACTAATAAATCAAAAGACTATTCTGCAATATGTTCTCCTTCTTATCTTTATGTTCTTGCTGAGCTACTTGTGACTTTATCCGCATTTTCTTTAGTTTGATTTCCTTATGTTCTCCTCCACTTTAAACAGCGAAAATGCCACTTAAAATTCCTGAAATAAAAGTTTCCACAGTAGCCAAAGAAGTTCACTGCCCAGCAACATAAATATCATCACTTCCAACTTCTCAAAATATGGTCATTCCGCACATCATGAGTAATGTTCTTAAGTGAACTTATCCAATTTTTAATAAAAAAATCCATTTAAACATATAAAAAGCTTATCTCGGGGAGTTTTTTTGTTGTGATTTCTAGCATTCATTTAAGTCCAAACCAAGTAAACACTTGTGGAGAAAATAATTTTTCCCATCAGATCAGGTAACTTATTACCTTTAAACATGTTTATAATGCACTCAATCCACTAATTTCAAGAATTGCATTTGTTAACAAAGACACATTTCTTTATGTGAGTTTTGATGACATTTTAAAAAAAATCACATTTAAAAAACAAATGATTTAAGTTTTCTGTACAAAAATTACAAAGAAAACATATAGGGTTACATTAACATTTCATTTCAGCATTGTATTAGCTGTTGCTAGGTCTCGTTGCTATAAATTGTGTTCGTTTCATTTGAAAAATTTATCATTTCATTTCATATACACATGCAAATACACATATGTCAAAGGTCGGATATCCTTTTCAGCTATATTCAGAGCAGAGCTTTCTTTTGACATGTTGAGCAGCAAAATCATTGTTTACTCTATGCAATAGTCGAACATGTTATTTTTCTTTTACTCTCTATTTTTTTCTTTGTAATTTTTATGATATTAATATTCCCTTTCTCCTTAGTGTTTCTTCTCTTGTATTTAGATTTACTATGATGCCCTAAAATGCTCTCGTTTTAGTTTCTCTTATCCCTTGTTAAATATATGATGTAATATGATTGTATCGATATTGTATGATACTTCATGATTTTTCACGACGCTATCATTATCTAATCGGTAAAAAAAAGAGAGCATATTGAGCAACAAGCAACAACAGCAAAAAAAGCAAATTATTATGTAACACTTCATAAATAACTAAAACCAGACTAGACTGAATATGTAGAGCCTTAAAGGAAGGTACTGGTTGATGCATACAATCAACCCAGGTTGAACGGCAAAGATAAAATTCGAACAAATGACAGTTAACCAAAATAGGAGCTGCAATCAAAGTGATAAAGCATATATTTTGGTCGATCAAGTCGTACTTCTGAACAATACTAATTTAAATGGTCTACGGTAATAGTTTGAATGATAATATGTCTTTATTGATTGATTGAGTAAATTACAATGTGCTTTTGTTACAATAATTTCAATTTATCTAATGTTCGGTATAGATTTTTGATTTTCGACTTGATTTCTTAAATGGATGTACTTTCTAGTGAAATAACTAGTGAGATAACCTCTGAAAAAGTCTATGTACTGATGTATTTTTTTTTCTGCTAGAAAGTCAGATGATCTCATTGTACTGCGATTTCACTATATTTATAAGGGTATGTGCACCGCATGATGTTGACATGTGACGTTTTCATCTGTCAGATCATGAACTTTTTTACCCTTTTATGTAATGGACTTCTGTTAATTGGAGTTAGTTCGGAGGGTAATTACCTTCTCTATTTTATAAAGTAAAATACCATCACGTGCTTATACCAATTATGATTCTCAAGTTTAATGTGATGGATACCCATTAAAAATATATGGGTCGGGTCATTACTAAATACCGCTTCGGATATTATTTTCATGTGGTATCACAAACAAATTTTTATGCAATCTTCACCTACAAGCATATATTTACAGATCTGCAATTCAAATAGATCTCTCATAGTTACATAACAGATCTGTGAATGTATCTGGGCCAAAGTAAGATTTCATACTATATTTCTGACTGAGTAGACCTTTATATTTATTAGAATACATTGGATAATTGTTGAAATATATCCTACAAATTTTAAATAAACTCTTAAGAATAAAACTTACGTAATATATAACTGATTCGCCAAACTAAAGAAAAAAGAGAATTACAAGACACTTCTTCAATACACTGGATCGTTGCGAGTAGAAGGTCTCCCACTAGGATAATTTAGAACATATGGTGAAGGAGCTTCGTCTCCAACTTGTAGCGCATTTTGCAGTGGAAAAACAATAGATAATACACACAGCAGAGGATGCAAAAAGTTTTACCAAATTGCTTCGAAAATATGTTGGAACATCTCATTAACCTAACAGTACATGACCTGACCTTTGCTACCATTTCAAAAGTTGAGTTGCTGTGAGTAAACGAGCGTCCGGTAATGTCAGATAGGTTCTCAAACGAGGATACAATCAACGGGAAGACTTCCTGGTACACACATTATAAGATATTTTTTCTTTGGGTAAGTTATGAGAAATTGAGAATAGCTAGGTATACAACAAAAGCAGGATAACATACAGAATAACACATAATTAATACCTTTCATCTGATTGTCCTCATAAGGAGCTTCCGGGTCGGTAATCATGGTTATCTCACTGATGCAAGAAGCAACTGAAAGTCTCATATCCTCATTTTCAATTTGCAAAAGTTGTTCGACAACTGCTTTAATATATGGAGAATGTGTATCGAACATTTACTTCGATAGTGCTTGCTTAACCTTTCCAAGGAGCTTCCAAACTCGCTGACAACAAGAATAATAAAAAACACATTATAAGAACCTAGATACAAGTAAACCAACTACAGTATATAAAGGAAAAATCAGACTAACCAAGAATGATTGCATTGCATCAACGTAGACTTTAAAACGCACTTCTATTTATATAGGATTCATTTAGTGATCATAAATACAGAAAAAAAAATCTATACTACACAGAATCAATTTGTCAGTTAAACTCTGGCTTTGTTTGACTGCAACTTATAATCAAATAAGATGGTCGCTTTAAGTGCTAACTTTTTTTGTTGCTTATAAGCTCCATTGAGACATTTGGTTGCATAAAATATAAGTTGGTAATTTTCTATATTAAATTTAACAACAAAAAAAAACTCATAATTTAAAAAAATACAAAATTAGAATCAATAAAAAAAATCAACTTTTCGTAAATAAAAAAAGAAAATGACATGTTTTCAGAAAAAAAGTGCCTTATTTTTTAAAAGATACTAGTTCGCGAAAAAGCAACTCATTTTAAAAGCAAAACACTTTAAAAAAATATAGTTACTTTTCAATAAAATAAGTCATTTTCAAATAACATAAGCCACTTTTAATAATATAAATCACTTTTAAATTATATAAGTCACCTTTTTAAAAAAGGCACTTTAAAAAAAAATAAGTGACGTATTTTAAAAATAAGTCACTTTTTTTGAATACAAGTTGTTCCTTTGAAAATAAGTACCCTTTTGAAAATAGGTTTTTAAAAACAAATAAGTAATTATTTCAACAAATAGTCACTTTAGAATAAATTGTTTTTTTCTCAATAAAAATGTATTTCCAAGCTTACAGGCTCAAAAAGCTAAGAAATCCAAATGCACTTTGCTTAAAAGCTAGCTTATCAAATAAGGCCAGCTTACAAGCTACAGCCAAAACAAGCCAAAAGAGAGGATTGATTATTATCGAAATCTATGCTAATCATCACATAATAGAATGCTGTCATTATGCACGTTTCTTTTTGGATTGCTGGCATCAACAGTTCAAAAGAAAACTACTCTACCATACAATGGTAACTGAACGCCCTTTGTTTTCAGCGGTTACATTTCAAATGTTTTATTCAAAACAAAAGGTAGACTTTATTTTCCAGTTTTCAGTCCTATACCTAAAAGTTACAAGGAAACATTAGGCAATAGTCCGATCTAGACAAATCAAATTAAACCGGTCTATTAAAGTATCAATACTACGGTTTAGGTAAACGGATCTAATTTATTTCAAGTTTCTAAGTCTACTGAGAATAAATATAACGAGTAAGGCCAGTTCCGTCATACCCATTGATAACTCTTCCACCCCCACTACTCTGCTTGAGCAAGGCTGCAGCTGTTCTCTCTAGATTCAGCTGAAGTTGACATCATACTGCCGCCTTCGTCGACTGTCTCCTCTGGCGGAGCTGCATCCTCAAAGTCGCATTTGAGTATCTAGGCTACATTGGAACTATTGAAGTATGATGACAGGATATTTAATTTTACAATCCAATTTGGTCTGCAAGTTCACTGTTTCTTAACAAAAGCTGTTATTTGTAGGTCACGTCGACATAGTAGTGTGGAGGAGAGTGGATCTTTAGGAGTGGAGGAAGGCGCCACCGAAGATACGATGTCTCTCTCTCTATTGAGCTGTCAAAGTGGCTGTCGTGTCCATGAAGAGCGTGCGGCAATGACAGCCTGAAAACCCTTGCCACTGCTACATAAGGAAAAAGTTTTAATACAAGGACTATTGCTTAGTTTCAAAAAAAGTTCTTTTTAAATTTTAAATAACTTTGCATACTTTAGTTATTCAACAAACAAATAGACGCCTAAGTTTTCAAATTTGATAACTAAATCTAAACATTTAATTAGAACTATCCAGTTTCTAACAAATAGACCACTAATTTTTTGAAAGTGATAATTAAACCGTGTCAACTTTTACACAATTTTTTTCAGTAAACTAAATTTTTCCCTCAGTCACTTTCAAATTTTAAAGTTGAAGATCATAGGTATAATCATAAAATATCACGAAGGATGAGCAGGGAATGAGGAAACATCAGTATCATCATTAGAACCATCATACTTGCCGACCATCGATGAACGGAGCGGATTAACCAACCAAAATTAGCTTATCTATTTTAATTTGATACATTGTCTTACTGCAAGGCACTGTGTTTTTGTTCATCATATTGTTGCTTTAACACTCTTTTATCCTTCTGTACATATCTCCTGTTATCTCTCTCCCATTTGTCCCCGTATCTTCGTGCATCTCGATCTATCTCATTGCTCGACATCTGCTTATCCCTCTCTTAACTATAATTAAAGCCAAACTGTCTTAGCATGTTTTCAATTTATTTACCGATACTCGATGATTCTCGTGTTTCCATCGTTTATAGGCAATGCTAAGGGATTTTCAAGTTTTTTCACTTGTACTCTCACATATTAAATTATTTCTGGGTCATTTTCATTGATGCCGATGGTAAAGTTTATATAGCTATTGGTTGTACCATATTCTTCTATCTGTTTAACTCTAACCGTTGCAAAGTATAATTGATTCAGTCATTCCCAAAATATCAACTACTCACGTAATCTAATTGGAAAGATGATTTGTGAGGTAGACTTTCTTCTAGGAAAATTCAATAATAGGACACTTTTCCCGATTATGTAGATTTCCCCAAACAAAAAGTTAAAGTTTTATCCTAGCCCTAACATTTTAAAATACGTAAATGACCCGTCGTTCTACAATTTAAAATACTTTGGCAGATGATCTTATTACAGAAAAAGGGTGAAGAAGGTATTTAAACTGAACCTAAAAAGCATATATAGATATTTAGAAACACTATCTTTCTACAACACTTCTGGAAACTTACAGGGAAATGCTGTTGTATGTTTGACCAATAACTATGGAATTGAAAGCTGTAACCGGAAAACATGTGGAAAATTAAAGTTGAGAAAAAAGATTAATAGAGCCTGAGATGGCACAAAAGAAACAGAGTCATAGTAAGAACTAAAGAAAAAACTGAACAAATCAGAAAGGGATGATAGTTGATACCTATAATGCCCTTTAGCAGGTAATCTTAATATAGAATGCCGAGTGATCCATGTGTAACAATAAATAATAGGATCAATTTGGAAGCTGTTGAAATGTTCCAGTATTAGGGCTACAACCCCCAACCATCATCTTCTCGTAAACTCCATATGCACGATCGTGATTCCCAGAGATGCTATAACCTCGAATGAGTGCATTATATGTGAACACATTAGGCTCAAGGCCCTTATTTAGAAGTTCCTCGTACATATTGTCAGCTTTACCAATCTCCCCGTTAATCCCAAGATTGAGTATTAAGGAATTATAAGTATAAAGGTTGGGAGTAATCCCCCGACACCGCATCTCGTCGAAGAGAGAGAGAGCTTCCTCTATTTTTTTTGATTTCCCAAGCCCGTTGATCATAATGTTGTACGATATTAAATCGGGGTCAATCCCAGTTTCTTTTAGCTCCTCAAAGTAGCGGAAAGCATTCTCTACTTTTCCCACCATACAAAGACAGTCTACGAGAACAGTGTAGGATTTCAAATCTGGCCTTATTCCCTCTTTTACCATTTTATCAAACAATTCACAAGCAGTTTCCACATCCCCTGATTTACCAAATCCATTTATCAGGATGTTGTAAATAGCACAATTTGGTTTACAACCATAATCAATCATCTCCTCGAATAGTTGTTTTGCCTCGTCCAATTTCCCCATTTTCAGGAGACCGTCGATTAAAGGACCATAAGTACAAGGAGTGGGGTCAAAATCTCCACTCATAAGATCATAATAAAAATCTACAGCTTTCTCTAATTTATTACACTTCACAAGACCAGATATGATAATATTGTGAGTTATTGTGTTAGGCTTACATCCTCTGATAACCATCTCTTCATGAAGTTCCAAAATCTCATCACCTTTTCCTAGATTTCCAAAATCTTCAATAAATAAGTTGTAAGTAGAAGCATCTGGAGCACAACCAACAAGTTTCATTTCGTTAAAAAGACTCCAAGCAAATCCACGGAGTTGTACATCGATGAGCCCCTCAATGAGACTGTAATATGTTTTTACTGTAGTTATAATTCCATAACTCTTGGTGAACTTCACAAAGAGCTCGTAAGCATCGTAAGCCCTTTTATTCTTGCACAAACCCTTGATTAGAGGTATTAATACTGTTTCATTTCTGCAAATCCCATCAACCACCAACGTTTTGACAAATGAAGTAGAATGATCAATTTCGGCTTCGCCCACAATTGCTTCGATACAGTCTCCCCAATCGAAGCTATTTGTCTCACCCCTAATCTCATTAAGACAGCTCTTTATGATCTTAACAGCATCCTCTATCCGTCCATCCCTCACAAGGCTTGGGAGAAGAGTGCACAAAGTAACATTATCTGTATACATCATCTTTTTCATGTGGTGGAAGAACAACAATGCATCATCAACTCTATGCTCTCTAATCAGCCCATTAATGATGGTGTTGAAGGTAAACATATCAGGGTTGCAACTGAACCCACTCATACCAAAGAAAAGGTTTAAAGCTCTATCGATCGCATCGTTCTTACAAAGGCAATCCATAAGAGTGTTGAAAGTAATCGAATTTGGGTAGACACCTTGTTTATCTAGGCTCTCGAATAATTCGATGGCATCTTCAACCCTCCCTTCTCTCCCTAATCCCGACAAAAGTATATTGTAAGTCACAATGGTTGGAGATATTTTCATCTCTCTCGTTTTGTCAAACAAAGACCAGGCCTCATCTACTCTACCACCCTTGTAAAGCGTGTCGATCAAAGAATTGACATGAACCACATCAGGGTCGCAACCACTTTCAGCCATATCAGACAATAATTCCACAGCTTCATCTATTTTACCAACCTTGCTGTAACACTTCATCACCATGTTATACGTAATAGAATCCGGATAAATTCCACTATCCTTCATCTCCTTAAACATTTTCCTCACCCTCCCAATCATACCCATTTCCGCCAAACTATACAATGATGCATTACATGCCACAACACTGGGAGAAATCCCACACTTTTTCATCTTCTCAAAAGTTTCAACAGCTTTATCCGGCCGTCCTGACTTTCCGTAGTAGTCTATGAAAAGTACATACGAGTAGGCCGTAGGTTTAGGCCCCGATAGTTCCAACATATCAAATAGTTCCAAAGCTTCATTCAATCTATTCGATCTCAAAAGCCCACCTATCAACGTGTTGTAAGTATGAAGATTTGGCAAAATACCCGAAATCTCCATATCATTCAAGGCATCGAAAGCTTCATCAAACTTCCCAGCCTTGCATAAAGCATCTACAAGTATCGTGTACGTAACAACATCCCATGCATAGCCATCAGCTCGCATCTCACCCAATAATTCTCGTAACCTATCTAAATCTCCACAGTCACCAAACTTATCCAACAGAGTAATATAAGTAACTCTATCCGGCTTATGGGTGCTCGATTTCATTTTCGAAAACACCTCCATCGCCCTCTCAAGTTTGCGTGCATTACAAAGAGCCTTAATGAGTACCGTATAAGTCACCACATCAGGCCCACACCCCTCGCAATCCATCCTCTTCAAAATACTATAAGCTTCCTCAATCCTGCCAGCCCTTCCTAACTCCCTTATACAAATAGTGTAAGTGTAAACATTCGGTTTCAAACCCAAACGTTCCATCTCCTCAAGCAACCCGAGCACAGTCTCAACATCCCTTCTCTTCCCAGAACCAACCATAAGAGAGGAATAAGTCTTTAAACTGAGTTTAATGCCTAAAGAAACCGCCTTTTTGTAAACCTCTTGCGCTTCCTTACAATACCCGGATTTTATAAGCAAATGGATTAGCCCATTATACGAATACGCGTTCAAAACAAAACCCGCTTCTCTCATTGTTTCAAGAACAAGGGGAGCTTGCCGGATCCCTCCACGTAAACCTAAACCCTTGAATATAATCAAATACGTATCTATGCTCCTATATATAATCTGCTTTTGCATAACGCGAAACACGAACGCCATGTCACTGACCCTATTTTGACCCCTCAAAAGCTCAAGAATATAATTACAAGTGTCCGTATTATGAACCACATTGGGCAGCTCAGCAACCGATTTAAAATACGAAAACGCCTCGTTTGAGTCCAAATTTTTGGACCTCAAAACACTCATTACTTCCTCAGGAGAAACCCTACTATAACGCTTACTAATATTAACTGGTACAACTTCGTTCGAGACCCTAAATGTGAATTTTTTAGTCCTGATTCTGTTCAAACCCGCACCGGAAAAATAACATTTTGAAAAGAATTGTTTTTGTTTAATATCATCAAAACAAGAGTTACTAACATTGGTAGAGATAATCATAGAGGAGGAGGAGGAGGAGAGAACAATAACAGCCATTGATATTGTTTTTTTATATTAATAATAGTAAAACACTTTATATACAATAATAATAATAATAATAATAATGTATTGTGGTTAAATGCACAAGAGGTGTTTGATGAAATGTGGATGAAAATATAAACAAGAAAGATAGACAATAAATAGTAGAATTTTACTCACTTTGAGTTTTTGGTTTTATATAACAGTGAGAATAGTGTTGTTTTTGGCAAAAGAGAGTTGGTTTAGAGAGAGAGTATGGGAAATATGATACACATCACACGTTTTCAATCATAACATTACCCTTCGGCTACATATTCATATTATTACATAATTTTGCTAAAAATGTTTTTTTTAGTATATTGTAGTATTTACTTTTATCAATTTAGTATATAATTTTAAAGTTTTATCGATTTGAGTCTCATCTTATCAATTTGAGTCTAATTAAGAGACTGATGTTTAACAAATGATAAAATTTTAGTCACGTTTTCAGTTCTCCCAGCTATCACATAATGAGAGCAATTGCGTCAACATCTATCAAAATTAGATATCGAAATGTGAGATATACTGAGTATAATTTTCTTGATTTATGCTTGGAACCTTAATTGGACCTAAATTAATAGGATAGTGATCAAATTGGTAAAATTAAATTGTTGGATATTAAATTGGCACTACAAAATAATGTTTGATTTAATGAGAGTCAAAAGCTGTCCCAAGCCTGTCGCTAATTTAAAAAACTGTCATAAATCTGTCGCAAATTGACTAAACTGTCACAAAGCCGTCACAAAAACCGTTGCTAATAAGCTCGTAACAAAAAATATTATTACTAATCCCGTCGATATTTGAACATTTTTTTTGTAGTGTGATAAATGTCAAAGTAAAGGATATTAAACATATTCTTTCTCTATTATTTTATACTTCCTCTGTTTTAAACTTCTAACAATTTCTTTTTTCTTAAAAAAAATTAATTTTTTTTTTGTTGGAAATAACACGTTTTAACGAACCGGACATACATAAAGAATAGACTAAGTTAATTTTTTATTTAGAAATACTGAATGTCATTAAGAGATCAAGAAACAAACATTCAGTTACAAATTCGGTATACTTTACTCATTCGCTTTTTGTTTCTAGACCTCTTATGGTTGAAAGTACTTTGATTTAGGGCGTTTTTCATCCACATTTTTATTTTTTTCTCTAATTATTAATAAATAAAAATGTGTTTTTTTCCTCACCAATTATATTAAAAAATATTCTTTTACTCATTCAAACCATATTAATTGAGAAAAAATTACATAAAAAAATACTTTAGTTAAATAAAATATTTGAATTTGAAAAAAAGGTACATCAATTAGTAATATTATTAAAGAAACACCTAATAAAAAACACAAAACTAACACAATGACGCAAAAAAGCAAGGCATGTAACTATGTTGCGCATAGTGCGTGAAAATGTGCCGACGTGGCAGCTCCTTATAGGGCCAAATGTTATGAACCGATCCTTAAATAGTTTTGAACGAGAAACCGTTCCTTAAAAAGTTTGAAAACTTGTATCGCCCTGAAATTGACCCTAAAAATATAGCTTGGTTAGTGTCTATATATAATTCTTTTATGGATACTAAGACAAAACTTCTCGTATCGTACATTATTTCATAAATTATTCTATTAAGTAGTTGTAATTTACAGTAGCATACCATATGTGGCACGGTAATAGTACGATTTTTTTCATACCATATACAGTATGTCCATTATGATAATAGTACAAGAAAGTTACCAATGATATCGTGCCACTTCCACCCCTATTAAATCATATGAATTCTAATCAAGTCGTATGTATTATAAATTCGAACTTCACATATGATATCATGAATGTCTGGCTTGTTACCCCCAACGTGTGATTAATATAAATAATTTCATTTTGTGCCATTAACTTATCTGCCTTCTCACTAGTGTATATGCAACTATGCAAGTATTTGAATCCTGATTTTCAGGTGTCCGAACTTTCAACCAAAACAATGGTCACTTGAGTTCCTGCGGTTTGATCAATTTTGAATCGGAACCCGAGCAATGCAATGAAAAACACTGTTTCTAATCATATCACACCTATGGTGAAATATTTATTCACAAACAAGAAAAAAAATATAGAGATACGTACATCCATAAAACTGAAATAACAAACAAGAAACTTGTCATTTAGCCACGACTAAGATCCGTACCGAGAACTATTTTCAAAAGCTACTAACTTTGTCTTTGATTAAATTTGAATCACCAGTCCAAATCCAAGACCATTGCATGAGAAACCCCCAACAGCTTATTCTCATCTAAGGAATTAACTAGAGACATCATCATGCTGACACAATATTAGCTGTGATAATGGTTTCCCACATATACCAAGCTATAAGCATGTCATTTAAAATAAAACACATTCTATGTCGACTTCTGCTTGTTGTAGCGCATTATCGCGTACACGTCGATGATACCAGGGGGAAAAACAGGATCATTAGCAGCCCTAACAGCAACTTTAGCGACAGAAGTGACATTAACTGGTGGTATCAAAAGGGGTCCAATGAGAGGAACTTGATTCAGTGGCTTCGCATATTGAAGAACCTGCAGGATAAGTGAAGTATACGGAAAAAGAAATAGTTATCATATCTTGATGAATCAAGAATACATGGGATTTTAGTGCACAATGTGGAAACTCTAGGATCACTCTCGCATTTTAGTTAAACTTAGCAGTAGTATAAATAGTCCCCTCAGTAGGAGTACAAAATGAGGAAAAAAATTATCCAGAATTTATTTTCATTTCGATATGTGATTTACTCTAAAGGCATTTCGAATTTCCAGTATTTTCATCATTGTAATTCAGATTCGTTTATAAAAATCAGTGAGAAAATTAGAATAAAAATAATCCCATACTCCCATTGTTGGTTCTTCTTGGTGATTTGCTTTGCAATCACAGTTTCATAGCAATCAGACTTTGAATTTCTTACCGTTTAGAGTTATTTGTGCAATTCTCAATAGACTAAAAATATCACCACTTGGCGTCGCATCTTACAAGTGAAAAAGACGTAAGATGCCCACTATTCTCGTTTCCTTTGGATTGGCTTGGGTGGTGGCGATGAAACTGATAAAAGTGATTTAGAAGAAAGAGTTTCAATTTCATATAAAGAAAAAGCAGCTTACCATCTCCATAGGATAACCAATTATCCCAAGCGGTAACTTTATGCCTCCGGCGCGTCGAGTCCCATGTATAAATCCAGGCCTCATAACCACACCTGCAAAATATCTTTTCTTTTTATACAACCATAAAGGCAACAGGTTTGAGTTAAGAACAATTTAATGATAGTTGACTTCCATCTAAAAGAACTAGAGTGGAATATATAACACTTGACACATCTCATGCAAGAACTAGTAGATAGTTTTTTAATTTTGTAGTTTGTTAGGAAATAGTTGCATCCTGAAAACATGCGTATAAAAATTCAGGAAAACAAAATAACAAATGGTATTACAGTTGTAAATAGTTTGTCACAAATTTGATATTAAAACAAAGACGACGGAAAGCCACTGACCACCAAATTATTAATTTTCTTTTAAAAAATATGAAACTCTAATGAGAACCAGATTAGCCACACCAATATGATTGATACCAAGTCTAGCGACTAACAACCAACTGTAAAAGCTAAAAGGTCCTTTCTTACTTTCCTAGCATTATAAAAGGAAAAAAGTGAGTTTCAATTACAAGTTTCAGTAATGCTTAGGAATTAAGATATGTATTGGAGAAAGAGAACTTGAAAAAGAAATGTGATAGGAGATAGAATCTTTGAATAGGAATCAAGCGTACCTCCATAGGGATATTTCGTGAGCAATTCTGTTTCAGCAGCTCTCTGTATCCCCATGAACAACAAAACAATTAAAACAAAACAAAATGAAAAGATAGAGCACATATACTGTAATACTAAGCATCGCAGAGTTGCATGTTAAATTGCATGGCCCACAAGGTTTTCCCCTTGGTATTGCAAGGAAAGCACGATCATACTTTGCAAGGGAAAAAGGAAAAAAGAACATGCCCAGAACTTGTTGATGGTTCAAACTTTAGTGAAGTATACACGAAGATACTGCATTAATTTATTTATTTTTAGCTGCCAAGTGGCATAGCAAGTGATAACACGTCTTAGATTGCTTCAAACTTTCTGCACAATGTTTTTGCTAATCCCTAATAGATAAGATACTGTATGAATTTTCAATTGTATGATGCGTTTAGTTTGGAGAGTTCTCATTCGCGACCCTTTAAAATTGTGGGTGTTTGCTGGTTTTGTTTCAACCTCAAAGTGAAGGGAAATTTGAAAGAAATGTGCAAAAACAAATTTAAACATCTCTTTCCTATTACACTTGTAAGACAAACATGAGTTATCATTGTTATTCATTAGTGCAATAGATTTGAGATGATTTCTGTAGGAGCTGGTATTACTTTTATGACCATTCAGAGATGCCTGGATGCTTTTATATGAAAAATACTTGACATTCATTTGTGAAATGATTTCAGATTATTTCTGAAAGAGTTGGTATTATTTATGACTATTCAAAGACATCAGTAAGAGCTTATAAATGATTAAGTTTAACTCATCGCCAAGATTCTAGACAGACACGGGAGTACAAGTGGAGCCTTGATAACTATTGACGCAAGTGCAGTTTTAAAAATGCATCAGAGCGAAAAGCTTTGCAACCTTGGAAGAGTGGAGGGAATCAGGAAAATATAATCCAAAAAATAAAGGGACCAAAGATGAGGAGGTTGTCCTGCAGTTCTTCCCAATCCGAGTTTGGGGATGGATTATAATGTGTCTGATAAGGATGAGACAGGGCTGATTATTTTAAAATCAGGTCGCTTAGTGACTTTAATTTAGTTTGTTTATTTGCCATGTATGTGGAACCCTTTTTGCTCGTCTTATAATTGTTAAAGTTGTATCTACCACCCAATTTAGTCTGGTTGCGTAATACAATTAAGTCTCTCTATATATAAAATTCTTAAATTAGCTTGAAGATGTATTTACAGTGAACAAAAAATTAGAATCTGAATGACCAAGAAGGACAGCTAAATGATTCTGTTTAGAAACCGCCTGGCAACTGATAAAAAACTTATTGTCCTATAATTTCCATTAGACTTCTACTTCTTTAATGGCAACTAATGTGGCCAATTTCAGACAATAAACATATGGAGGAAGCTTTTTCTAACCAAACAGGAAATATGTATTCTACTTCCTAAAATAATTCTTTTGTAGAGCTCACGTTTCTTTTATGGGTGAGTAAGATAAACTTAAAACTAAAGCAACATATCGATGCATTATTCATGTAACCTTATGATCATAGAGCTAAAAATTCAGCTGTTATTGCAACCCATCGATATTCAGCTTCGAAAGATGTAAGAATCAGAGAACATAGGAAAGGGATTTATTACCTTTCCTTCATAGTACCCTTTGAGTAAATAATTTGCCACACCAAAGTCAGCCGCAGATACATAGACAAATCTTTTCACCCCTACAAACAAAATTACACAGCACACATTTAGCATAGAGCAGTTGGATAGACTCTAGAAAACCTACCTAAACTACATTTATCAGAGTCCATCTATTCTCACCAAAAGACCTAGAGCCGAACTCATATATAACGGACCTCAACAAGCAAATGAGTCCATCCATTCCCACAAAAGGGCTTATGATAGAAATTAGGAAGTAGAAGAACTCATATAAATAGAGCCTAGGACCAAGAAGTCGAGAACCCATCGGAGAGAAAAAATATTCAACGTTCTTGTTCACTGTTATCATGTTATGTAAACATCATGCTTCGACAGACAGCTTCATCTAGACCAAAGGTGGTCGATAACTTAAGGTGACGGACTCAAGAAGCATAAAACGAGCCTCCAAAGCCAAAATAAGGCAACATCATAGATATAACTTTCGTTAAGACCTTCACTTGGAAAAGTAATATATGGGGGGAAAAAACCTACACACAGACTTTATACATTATACATGGTTCTTTCACGGGTTTCCATTACATTTGAAGGTAAAGTACCCAAGTGAACTCCGCAAGTAATATGTTGGGTCTTTGGTACTATTTCGAATACGATAAAGAAAAGGACAATAATATAAAAGACAGGAACGCAATGGAAATAACACTTTATTTCTCACAATTGGAATATGAATTACAATTCCTGACTCGTACAGAATTAAATTAAACTGCTGGACTGGTTTCAACAAATAAAAAACTGCCGGACTGTTTTGTAAATAAAACAAACTGCCGGACTGTTTTAACAAGAAAAAGAAACTGCCGGACTGTTTTAAACAAACTGCCGGACTGTTTTAACAAATAAAAAACTGCCGGACTGGTTTTAAACAAACTGCCGGACTGGTTTTAACAAATAAAAAAACTGCCGGACTGGTTTTGTAAATAAAACAAACTGGACTGGTTTTAACGAATAAAAAAAAACTGCCCGGACTGTTATTAAATAAACTGCCCGGACTGTTATGTAAATACTGGAAATTAAATTACAGGAAAGTAAATTACAGAATAGGAAAGACTGAAATGTAAATTACAGAAACTAAAGGTACTGGAAAGAAAAATACAAAAGGGAAACAGTACTGAAATTAAATGGACAGAATAATAAAGGACTGAAAAGTAAATAACAGAAATTAAAAGAAGAGGCAACTGCTGAGCAGTTTCCCTTAAACAATATTTCCCGAACCACCTTTAAAGGTTTCTGGTTTCGGGACTTTGTTCCCAAGGTACAACTTCTATCTCAGAGTGGCTCGTATGGAAACCGGCACCGAACCACAGGTCGAGCTGTTGGTGGTGCGGTTCTCTCTCACTAAGTGTATGCTTATGCTGTGAGTTGTGTGTATGAAGGTGTACTGAAATGAGAGGGGGATGGCTGCCTTATATAGGCTCTACTGAAACCGCAACCATAAATGTTGGTCTTTAATTCTGGGAGTTACACCCCCAGAATCCGCTCAATCAATTCTGAAACCGCAGCATTTACTCTCATTCATTGCTGACGTTTCTCTTGCTGGAAACTCTAGGGACTCCTTTTGTATTTTATACAAAACTCCCTATTCGGGTTTGGACCCAAGACCCAAGACCCAAGACCCGAGACATTCCCCAAATCCCAAATCCCAAATCCCAAATCCCAAATCCCAAGCCCAAGCCCAAGCCCACGACCCGAGACCCGAGACATTCCCCAAATCCCAAATCCCAAATCCCAAATCCCAAATCCCAAATCCCAAATCCCAAATCCCAAATCCCAAATCCCAAATCCCAAATCCCAAATCCCAAATCCCAAATCCCAAATCCCAAGCCCAAGCCCAAGCCCAAGCCCAAGCCCAAGCCCAAGCCCAAGCCCAAGCCCAAGCCCACGCCCACGCCCACGCCCAAGCCCAAGCCCACGCCCACGCCCACGCCCACGCCCGTGCCCGTGCCCGAGCCCGAGACCCGAGACCCGAGACCCGAGACACGAGCGAGCGCGCGTGTGTGGTACACACTAATACTCTTAGGTGTATGTGGACATGTTAGTTTAATAACTACATGGGTTGGTATGGTATATATATTGTAAGATTAACTCTTAATCTTCCAATATGGGATTATACTAAATGGTTTTTCTCATTAACCATTTCGTTTTTCCAGATTTGAGCTTCCGAGGTACCAACTTTGAAGCCACTTTGTATTCACACCCATTCTCCGAATAGGTCATGTGATATACCGTTACGAAGCTCGTCACACGGGCTACTCAACCACGTTGATTACGGTATAAACAACTCAGCGCTGTTACACGAAATAATGACTCGAAGTTGGTCCAGTGACCATTCGGAAACACCCATGTTTTCACATGTTTTTCCAACAATCCCCCACATGAATGCAATTGGCTGAAAATAAAATGCTCCTAAATGCATACGAGAGAAAACCGCAAGAGTTCACTGCATAAGGACAGGTAGCGCGCGCCTTGAACCTGCCGTAGTGACGTAAAATCTGATATGCTACTATTGGGTAGCCTTTAAGCCTTGAACCCTTTAGCGTTTGTGCATACCAGGGTAATGCGCACACAGTGTCCCCTCTACACCACTTACTAAGCCCTTTGGTTGTTGTCCATATTTGGCCGTGGACTGCCTTGGCAAAGTTCAACCGAGTGCTCTAGTGATTTAGCCCATGGCTCATCACATAGTATCGGCCATACACACTCGTCATAGGTGATTTCAAGTCAAGGGTGTCCTGACTCACCCCTCTCGATCTTCGAGATACTTGTTTTCATTAAGAGCCTCATGCTCACCCTTAAGATGGTCTAGGTCTATCACTCTTTCATCCTAGAAATGGGCTGGGAACTTAAGTTCCCGAGTGCTTTGTTCGGTCACCCCCACAGTTCGGTTTTCCCGTTGAACCCGACGCTGGAGAATCCAGTTCGGGTTGGGTTGCCTCTGAGGAGGTTTCCAGTTTAATGGGCTTCAACCCCATTCCCCTCGATGAAACTTCAACTCCTACCTGAGTCAAGCCTTTTGTAAATGGATCCGCTATATTGTCTTTAGATCTCACAAAATCTAAGGACACCACACCGTTAGCTAACAATTCTCTTACGGATTTATGTCTCCGACGAATATGTCGGGACTTTCCATTATACATATGATCCTGCGCCCGTCCAATAGCCGACTGACTATCGCAGTGCATGCTTATTGCTGGGACAGGTTTCGGCCACATTGGAATTCCTTCCAGAAAGCTTCTCAGCCAATCAGCCTCTTCTGTTGCTAGATCCAACGCTATGAACTCAGATTCCATAGTTGATCTAGCTATGCACGTCTGCTTGGATGATCTCCATGAGACAGCTGCTCCTCCCATCACGAACACATATCCGCTAGTGGATCGTGTACTGTTGGAATCCGAGATCCAGTTTGCATCAGAATACCCTTCCAGTACAGCTGGATATCTGGTATAATGCAACCCTCGGTCTGCTGTGTATCTCATGTATCTGAGAAGTCTCATGATGGCCTTCCAGTGTTCCTCATTGGGATTACTGGTGTACCTACTCAGTCTACTCACTGAGTTGGCTATGTCTGGTCTAGTACAGTTCATGACGTACATCAGACTGCCTATTATTCGAGAATATTCCAATTGTCTCACACTCTCCCCAAAGTTCTTTTTCAGGGTGGTTGAGATCTCTATCGGAGTTCTGGATGTAGCTCTACTATCTTTATCAAATTTGTCAAGCATCTGTCTGACATAGTGAGTTTGAGATAGCGCATATCCGTCTGATGTCTTGGTAATTTTCATACCAAGTATAACATCAGCGACACCCAAGTCTTTCATCTCGAATTTTTGTGACAACATTTTCTTAGTGGAGTTGATGTTATCAATACTCCCTATTATAATCATGTCATCTACGTAGAGGCAGACTACCACGTAGTCCTTTTCATTTCCTTTTACGTAGACGCATTTGTCACATTCGTTTATCCGAAAACCGTTTGATAGCATCACTCTATCAAATTTTTCGTGCCATTGTTTAGGTGCTTGTTTAAGTCCATACAAGGACTTCACAAGTTTACACACCTTGTGAGCTTTACCTGGAACCACAAACCCTTCCGGTTGTTCCATGTAAATTTCCTCTTCCAACTCACCATTCAAGAACGCCGTTTTAACATCCATTTGATGTATTTCCAGATCGAACAGTGCTGCGAGAGCAATGACTATCCGGATTGACGTCTTCCTGGAGACAGGAGCATAGGTGTCGAAATAGTCGACACCTTCGGTTTGTCTAAAACCTTTCACTACAAGCCTAGCCTTGTATTTCTCGATTGTTCCATCGAGCTTTCTCTTCCTCTTGAAGATCCACTTGTGTCCTAGTGGCTTACACCCGGGTGGTAGATCCACTAGTTCCCAAGTGTGATTTTGTAATATCGATTCAACCTCATTGTTGATCGCTTCCTCCCAATATTGGGCTTCCGGGGATGACATTGCTTGTTTGAATGTCGCCGGTTCGCCTTCTATCATGAAGGTTACAAAATCTGGACCGAAAGTCGTTTCCTTTCTAGCCCTTTTACTACGTCGAGGCTCTTCTTCTTCTTCCTCCAACGGTTCACTTGCCCCCACATTTTCCTCACTGTTTGACTCCTCAGTCTCTACAGTTACGGAAGACTTGCGGGGAAAGATCTCCTCGAAGAAAGAAGCTTCTCGAGCTTCGATGATAGTATCTGCATGCACATCGGGATTATCCGACTTGTGCACGAGAAAACGATAAGCACTACTGTTTTGTGCATATCCTATGAACACACAGTCTACCGTCTTTGGCCCTATTCTCGTTCTTTTAGGAAGCGAGACAAGGACCTTCGCGAGACAACCCCAAACCCTTAAGAATTTATAGCTCGGCCTATGGCCTTTCCATAGTTCATAAGGTGGTTTATCACGTTTCTTATGTGGTAGCTTGTTCAATACATAGTTGGCGGAAAGCAGCGCTTCCCCCCACATGTTCTGGGGTAACCCAGAACTTATTAACATAGCATTCATCATTTCCTTGAGCGTCCTATTCTTACGCTCGGCAACCCCATTCTGCTCCGGAGAGTATGGGGCTGTCGTTTGATGTATAATGCCATTTTCTGCGCATATCTGCGCAAACGGTGCTTCGTATTCACCGCCTCTATCACTCCTCAATATTTTAATCTTTTTATTGAGTTGATTCTCTACTTCGGTCTTATAAAGAGCGAATTTCTCTACCGCTTCGTCTTTACTTCTCATTAAGTAGACATAGCAGTATCTAGTACAATCATCTATAAACGTGATGAAATACTTTTTCCCTCCTCGCGTTTGTATAAACTTTAAGTCGCATACATCCGTGTGTATTAGACCGAGAGGTTCAGTACTTCGTTCAATATGTTGATACGAAGACTTGGTTAATTTTGCTTCAACACAAACCTCACATTTATGTTGTTTATCAAATACAAAATTAGGTAGTAGATTCAGTGATATTAATTTCTTCATAGAATTAGCATTCACATGACCTAATCTACCATGCCATAAATTAAATGAATCGCAAGAATAAGCAAACGAAGTTTTATTGGCCACTTGGGCAACATTCACGATTACATTATTCTTGGTACTGGCCTCAGCCTTAGTACCCTCAATAGCTAACTCGGCTTTAGGAGCCGGAGTACCAACATTTAATTTAAACATGCCGTTGGTCATATAGCCACGGCCTACATACATTCCGTTTAAAGTGATTACAATTTTTGCAGATTCAAATACAAGTTTAAATCCTTTGTTCACCATCACGGACCCGGAAACCAGATTCTTGCGAATTTCTGGCACATGGAGCACGCCATTCAGTGTGAGCTCCTTTCCCGATGTCATATTCAGCAGCACGGTTCCTTTTCCTTCCACCCTGGAAGTAGCCGAGTTCCCCATGAAGCAGCTCTCATTGTCCACGGCCGTATAGGTCTTGAACATCCATTTGCTGGCACAGATGTGACTAGTGGCGCCTGTGTCCAGCCACCATTCCTTTGGGTTGCTCCCCACCAGGTTCACTTCCGAGACCACAGCACTCAGGTGCATATAGTCCTGTCCAGCATCATCTCCTCCCTCAGCCACATTAGCTTGAGCAGGTGCCCTCTTCCTCCCTTTCCCTTGGAACTTCCTCTTTGGGGGGGGTTTGGGCTTGTCGGTGCGCATCTTACAATCCGCGGCACGATGGCCCGGTTTGTTGCACACAAAGCAGTCTCCCATGAATTTCTTCTTGAGAGAGGCACCGACTCCGCTGTCAAAGCGTTTCCGCTTAGACACAGCGTCCTCAACCACATGGGCCTTGGCAACCGCGTTGCCTGCTCCGCCACCGCCTTTCCTTCCGGATCGGCGGTTGCTTTGCTCAACATTGAGCCTCTCAATGAGTCCCTCCAAGGTCATAGCCTTTCGCTTGTGTTTCAGGTAGTTTTGAAACTCTTTCCAAGAAGGTGGCAGTTTCTCAATCATTAATGCCACTTGGAAAGGTTCGTTGATAACTAGCCCTTCAACCTCAAGCCTATAGTATATGAGTTGGAGTTCCTCAACCTGCTCGATAACACTCTTCCCATCAGTCATCATGTACTCGTGAAAGTCCGTGACGACAAATTTCTTTGCGCCAGCGTTATTCACTTTGTACTTTCGTTCGAGAGACTCCCAAAGCTCCTTTGCAGAAGCCTTGGGCTCGAATACACTGAAGAGAGTGTCATCCAGAGCACACAGGATGTAGTTCCGGCATAGGTAGTTTCCGTGTTTCCACGCTTCCACCGCCGAAACCGTCTGCACGTCCTCATCGTCCTCGCTTAGGACGGGTGCAGACTCCTTAAGAAACCGGGTCAGATTAAGGGCAGTTAAATAAAACAGCATCTTTTGCTGCCAACGTTTGAAGTTGTTGCCCCTAAACTTTTCCGGTCTCTCCAGTTGAGAGGTTGGCAACATTGGCATCGCCGGTGTTGCCGGAGCCTTGCCCTTTGCCCTGGCTGCAGCCACAAGCGCTGCCTTGGCCGCAGCCTTAGCAGCAGCCTGTGCTGCGGCCGCAGCCGCAGCCATAGCATCAGCCTCTGCCGCAGCAGCGTCGGCCGCAGCCTTTGCCGCAGCAGCTTCGGCCTCAGCCTGAGCCTGAGCCCCCCCACTCGCAGCGCTCGCATTGTTATGGCTACTGCCAATCACAAGTGCGCCCTGCACGTTTTCCGAAGAAACGGTGGGTATTTGATCCTCATTAGTCATCTGAAATGACAATATAAAACCGTTTAGTTTCTCGCAAGAAAACTAAATTCTTTATCGCAAATACTAATTATAACTTAATTAGATTGCTTCAAAAGAATAAAAACCAGAGAAAGAGATTCTAGCGTGAAAATCAAATCACTTTTGATTTCACTAAGAATTCTTTATAGTATTCTAGAATAAAAAGATCAAAACCAATTCGGATTTATTCTATGTGCAAATTTCAATTTCTAGTAAACTAGCAATGATTTTGCGAGAATAAAAACCGAGACGTCAACAACAATAAAATAAAAAAAGAAAAGTCCTTTCTTATTTCGAAAATAGAAAAACCAAAAAATGATATTGTTTAAGATTGTTGGGTCTTTGGTACTATTTCGAATACGATAAAGAAAAGGACAATAATATAAAAGACAGGAACGCAATGGAAATAACACTTTATTTCTCACAATTGGAATATGAATTACAATTCCTGACTCGTACAGAATTAAATTAAACTGCTGGACTGGTTTCAACAAATAAAAAACTGCCGGACTGTTTTGTAAATAAAACAAACTGCCGGACTGTTTTAACAAGAAAAAGAAACTGCCGGACTGTTTTAAACAAACTGCCGGACTGTTTTAACAAATAAAAAACTGCCGGACTGGTTTTAAACAAACTGCCGGACTGGTTTTAACAAATAAAAAAACTGCCGGACTGGTTTTGTAAATAAAACAAACTGGACTGGTTTTAACGAATAAAAAAAAACTGCCCGGACTGTTATTAAATAAACTGCCCGGACTGTTATGTAAATACTGGAAATTAAATTACAGGAAAGTAAATTACAGAATAGGAAAGACTGAAATGTAAATTACAGAAACTAAAGGTACTGGAAAGAAAAATACAAAAGGGAAACAGTACTGAAATTAAATGGACAGAATAATAAAGGACTGAAAAGTAAATAACAGAAATTAAAAGAAGAGGCAACTGCTGAGCAGTTTCCCTTAAACAATATTTCCCGAACCACCTTTAAAGGTTTCTGGTTTCGGGACTTTGTTCCCAAGGTACAACTTCTATCTCAGAGTGGCTCGTATGGAAACCGGCACCGAACCACAGGTCGAGCTGTTGGTGGTGCGGTTCTCTCTCACTAAGTGTATGCTTATGCTGTGAGTTGTGTGTATGAAGGTGTACTGAAATGAGAGGGGGATGGCTGCCTTATATAGGCTCTACTGAAACCGCAACCATAAATGTTGGTCTTTAATTCTGGGAGTTACACCCCCAGAATCCGCTCAATCAATTCTGAAACCGCAGCATTTACTCTCATTCATTGCTGACGTTTCTCTTGCTGGAAACTCTAGGGACTCCTTTTGTATTTTATACAAAACTCCCTATTCGGGTTTGGACCCAAGACCCGAGACATTCCCCAAATCCCAAATCCCAAATCCCAAGCCCGTGCCCGTGCCCGTGCCCGTGCCCGTGCCCGTGCCCGTGCCCGTGCCCGTGCCCGTGCCCGTGCCCGTGCCCGTGCCCGTGCCCGTGCCCGTGCCCGTGCCCGAGACCCGAGACACGAGACACGAGCGAGCGCGCGTGTGTGGTACACACTAATACTCTTAGGTGTATGTGGACATGTTAGTTTAATAACTACATGGGTTGGTATGGTATATATATTGTAAGATTAACTCTTAATCTTCCAATATGGGATTATACTAAATGGTTTTTCTCATTAACCATTTCGTTTTTCCAGATTTGAGCTTCCGAGGTACCAACTTTGAAGCCACTTTGTATTCACACCCATTCTCCGAATAGGTCATGTGATATACCGTTACGAAGCTCGTCACACGGGCTACTCAACCACGTTGATTACGGTATAAACAACTCAGCGCTGTTACACGAAATAATGACTCGAAGTTGGTCCAGTGACCATTCGGAAACACCCATGTTTTCACATGTTTTTCCAACATAATAAACTATGGTTGTGCAGATATGCATCTATAACCAGTTTATGTTTAAGAAAGCTGCTAGTTATCCAGGAAACTACTAATATTTGGCTATGGCATACGAGTTACCAGCTAAAAAGCTCAACTGCGGCTTTCTCTACTCATTTAAAACTAAGTTTGCAACTGATTGGCGATAAAATATGGTTTGCTTACGTTGAATAAATGAGCCAGTAACGAATGTCTTTTTTATATGGTTTGCTTTTTTCCTAGTGGGATTATAGCAACAAAAAATATACGAACGAGATAAATCGTGTCTGCTTACTCTTTAGCACTCGTGAAAATCCAAAACCCTGATGAAACTAGTAATCGGAAAAAAAAACTTTAGCCTGTGAGATCAGGTTTCTTTGATAAGAAATAAAAGAAGGAATATTATTTAAAATTAGAATCTCATCCCCACGGAAACTTTACTCCTAACAAACACTTCTAATGTTAACATAACAAAAACAGAAGATACGTTTTGTATTAAAACAATAAGCCCAACCAATTAAGCACTAGGGTCGAAGAATGATTTGAGAAATTTAAACAGCCAATCCCACCAAATCAGCAATAACGCAGAGGAAGATATATCTTAACAAGAGAAGTTATTAATGTTTTTGTACCTTCATCAGCAGCAGCTCTAATTGCATTGATATTTGCAGTTCCATTGATCTTATACATATACTCATTAGAGCCAAACCCACCAACACAAGAAATCTGTAGAAGCTCGACCAAAATAGAAAAACCACCTTTATGATCAAGTTAGAATAAAACTAAAGACAGGTAACTCGAATTAAGCTGGGAAATCACATAAATATGGCTAATCATAGCATGGACAGAAAAAAATAATGATACTGGGGAAAGAGGGAAGAAAGAAATTATTATTGCCAAGATCAGATTAAAGGTAATAAGAAAATTCAAAATCCCAAATAACAGGGGAACTGTTGTTGAAAGTTGAATTTATTCCAAGCATAATCCAGCAACCTATGCCACTCAGATAGTTGCCTTCTCAAAACTAAAATTCTTATTTTCTACGCCCATATATTTCCCACTAAATGGGCACAAGATACACCAAGGGCTCAACCGATTCCTATGGATGTAGGACAGTAACTCAACATTTACTATCTCCTATCTTTCTCTAGCCTCAAAATGTCAACTATTTACAAACAATTTGGATTACTTGGCTGTAAATGACGTTTTTGCTATGGTTTACACATGATGATATTACTATAAAACATATATTTTCTAAACTATCTTATTGCTTGACATTGATTGTATCTTGAAGAGGCGATGTACTCGTAGCATGTGCTGTCTTCTTAGGAGGAACCGATAACAAAGCACAAGAATGTTTTACAAATGGACTTCTAAATCATGATAGATATATAAATAAGGAAACTACCTTGGAGTCAAAATATTTAAGACAAAAATATAAACTGAATCTCCCAGACAGCACAAGAAAAAACTGACAAGATAAGGGGTGAACTCCCCGTGTCCAAATATAAAAATAGATAAACTTTAAAAAGAATGACTATCAACCTCTTCTTACAATTGTATACACTAGACAGGTGGTCAAATTCAGGAAACACAGGCAACAATATCAACTTTCCAAAGACTTGCCAATGCAAAAAAACAAGGCATAACGGATGGAAAATTCAAGACTGGATATACTTACAACAGCAGTTACTCCACTCAATGCCTCTTTCCATGAATCATCCTCAAGCAAGTTTCCTGATGATAAAAAAAAATTATATTTTTTACATACACCTGAAGTGTAAGAATTGGGTGCCTACGAGAAATAATATATACACAACGTCAAACCTTTATGCCAAATCACATTGTTTGCCCATGCTTCATTTATAGATGCTTTTCCGGATCTGCAAGGAAAAATCCCAAATTAATTTAGTCCTACTAAAGAATCGCAGGAGCAGAGCAAACTGCAAACAAAAATGCTACAAAACCTATAAATGAACTCGTACATACATGAGCTATAGTAGTTTTAACTGTCTACCAGCTTAAACATTCTGGTTTACATCTACAAGTAAGAAAAAGAAAAAAAGTGGATTTTACATGAGAAGCCGTGTTGATAATATAGGCTATAGTATCTTACTTCACCCTACAACGGGTACTTAGGTCGACCAAAGATCAGTAGTCACTCAAAGCTTACAAACTCGGACTCATTAATGGTGTCTAAAAATTTCTCAATTTCAACATATGGTTTCGCGACGTTTGCCTATTTAAGGATTAACTCCTTCAGATCAGGTAAAAATTCAGGAAATTTAGAGAATGAATTCTAAGAATAAGAAACTGTAATCAAAAATTTGTGTATCAAAATTTAAGGGTACTTAAAACACTTTACCCAGGATACTTTTTGTGCAGATGGCTCTCTGACAATGATGAAAAGTAGGTATGATTCATCACTTCGATGGGTATGAGTTTGCTTACTTCATGGTTTTAAACCAGCTTCTCATCATCACTGATGACATAACCTTAGTCACATTACACTTATTTCCCTTTTTTTTACTTTCCTCTCCTTTATGTAAAATTGAAATTAGTTTGCGATTCGCATGTCGACAATTGGACACCATAGTCAGTTTTTTAAGCGTTCGAAGAGAATCCTAGGATAAAAGCAAATAGGAGATGTGTGACCGTTTGGCATTTTTCCAAAACATAGATTTTAAGTTAATTATTCATAAGAAACAATGACTTAACACAAAGATTGATAAATTATGGAACAGTGGGCATCCAAGTAAACTGATAGAGGTCTAATAAGGAAGAGCCAGATCACAAATGAGGACCTGTGTTAACAATATAGTAGAATATAAATTACTATTTTCCAAAGAACTTAGGCTGTTTGTTGAGACTGATAAATGATTTAACAGAACCCAAATTACATAAATATCGTAAAGTATATCATAAGATAGCCCAAACAGGATACCTGACTGCATAAATTCTAAAAGTTGACGATCTATCATCGTTACCTAAGAACTAAACTACTACCAGACAAAAAAGATATACTTGACAAAAAGCAAGAGCAGATCAGGAAACTAGTGGCGCTACAAACAGCACTTAAATGCACATACAAGGATCGCAAGCACTGATTGGGCAGTTAAAATATAACAAACCAATAAGCCAATAAACATAAGGAAGAGACGAAAACCTGCTTAAGCTCGCAACGGTCAAACCAAGGTTTAATGCTTCTTTGCAGATATTGGAACCAACAAATCCATTTCCTCCCAAAACAAGAAGCTGAATCAACAGATATTTTGTATCAATGGCAAACATCTAACCACCATAAATACATATATAGTTATTAATAAAGTTCTAACGGAAAAGCAAATACCTTTTCTGGTGGAGGTGGGGATGGATTCACCGTCTCTCTTTCCTCAACTTTAAAGGGTTCATCAACTTTATTGTCTGAATCATTTGAAAACAACCGTCTACTTGTAGCTGTGGCAAGTGAACTATTTTGGTGGAATTAGCCAATTGCCTCAAATTAAACAATAGCAACAGAATATTGTAAAAGGAAAACAAAGACAAACATTTTCTCCATTCAACATTATCAAAAGCCCATTCTGATAATGTACTATTCTCAACTAATCCGAGATAGCCAATACTCATATCATCACGTGATTTAAGCATTCTCTCAAACTGGTTTTTTCTTCTTAAATAACCAACCTGAACCATTCTTGAGCTAGCCTTAATTTAAGGGTAAATAGTGTTTCTACTCTATAGTCATTTAAAATTTGTCCTATGGATGCTCAAAACTTGTCCTACAAAATTCACTATAGATTTCCGGCTTTACACATTAAAAAGACAGCATCAGTATGAACTGGATACTCTACCTTAAAATAGTTTGGCAAAACAAATCAGTCCAGAAAATCATTCAAGTTCAACGGTTTCCTATCTTAAAGAATAAACCCTTTACTAAATATAATATTACAAGAAATTAGAAGTAAAACAGGTTAAAAAAAAACTGTTGCAGAAGCTGCATCAATTGGAGCATGTGGCAATGCACAAAAGATACATAAATTGACCTTGTGGCCAAGCATTTTATTCTATCTACACCATTAGGCAGTAAACTTAACACCCGTCTTTGCTCATTTTCATCCACATCAATTTACTTACACATCGCTATTACTTGGATGTCATTGTAAACCAATGGTACCTTGTTCAGTGAAGAAAAACACTGTGTAGATAAAGTAAAAATAATTAGTCAAAAAATCATCAAACTAATCAGACAAGCATACCCAGAGCCGGCCCAAAAAATAATTTTTTGTGGGGTTGCCTTGTTGATTTTTTGTTTGTTTTTCCTATTTAAAGAAAACCTCGAAAAAATGTAGTATAAATTTTATTTTTTTGGGGAAATTATTTGCCTTTGCGGTGGGATGCCTAGTCAACTCGGAATATTTGCATTCCCTCAAGACCGGCCCCGAACATACCCACGTAGAAGTGAATACCCATGGACGGATCCAAATGGGAAAAGCTGATATTCTATATATTTTTTCCCGCGGCCCTAGAAATGCTTATATTTAGAGACTTAAATTAAAAAACATAGAAAACGTTAATTTATTTGCCATTTTTTCCCCAAAATGTGGGGCTGCGGGCCCACGACCGTCTCCACCTACTTCATTCCTTGTCTACACCAATACACTATTTCCCTATCTATCATATAATTCTAAATTCTGAATCATTGTAATAAGTTTCCTAAATTACTTGTTTCTGAGGACAACATTCCACCCTTAACAAAAAACAATGCTTCTGTATCTTAATAGCCTTTGAATGGGAAAATGATCATTTAGTACATGATTTGAGACTTAATTTTAAAAAACCCATGGTTAAAACCTCTTTTAAACTTAAGTACATATGCTGCATGATTTTACTTATTTTTAGTCTTTGTTTTTATCTATGATGTTCATTTGATATGTACCAAATCTTAAATAAGAATTGAAAATGTGTTTTTTTTTTTTTTGATATTAAGTGTGTTTTTATGTACTAATTAATGATTCTCCCATTTACCAGCAACAAGTAATCTGATTTTCAAAACAAATAAGGAAAAAAAGACAAGAAATTAAAATTGAAAATTTCAAATACGACAAGAAGATGAATTCTGGCAAATGCTAGCTGGGTTTTGTCTATTGTGTGCAAATTAAGCCTTAAAATAAACCTTTGTTTAATATCTCACATTCCCAAAACAAGAATGATATGTTAGTAACAATCAATCAAACAACTGGAACAAAAAAAATGTTATACTGATACATAAAGAACAAAATAACAAAAATGATGTCATGCAAAAATGATGTCTGAAATCTCATTCCCAAAAAAAAAAAACAAGGAAAAAAAAACTGATATATTAGCGACAAATACAATAATTCAAACAACTAAAATAATACATAAGAGTAAGAAAAACAGCAAAAATGATGACATGCACTTGCCACTTACTTGAAACCTGGCATGGTACAATCTGAACGAACAATTCGTGAAATCGCCTTCATTTTAGCAGGAGTATATTTTTATTTGAAAATTAAAACACCCGTGGTTTTGTAATAGTACCTGTTTTTTTTTTTATATTTAATTTTAATACACCACTACCAAGCAAGCACAACCTTCTATAAAAATGAAAAAAAGGAACTAAGTACTACATGTCATGAAACAGGAGTGACACGTAGTCGTTACGTGAACCTTGTGGTTTTTACATTAACTATATAGACTTATTCAGAAATATATTAATACCGATAACGGTGATCTCGTGTTTGAACAATATATAAAATAAATATATTTATAATATAAATAAAAAAAAATAAAAAAAATACAATATAAAATGATAAAAATTTAAAATTTTGAGTTCACTTATATTAATAGCAGGATGTATCAAAAAATTAGAAAAGTCTAATAAGCGTAGTAGTTTTAAACATGGACAAACTAGGTGCAGACCATCGGAGCGACGACACTCCTGTATATTGAAAATTAATTTTTTTTTTAATTTTTAACCATGTATTTTCACTAAAATACGTTAAACCACAATTCCATTATATTTATAGTGCTAATTGAAAGTTAGGTATCAAATCAAAGATGCAAATTTTTTTAGCAACAACTTTTTTTTTTTTTTATACTCGTATATATATCATTGATATGGCAGATTTTGTGGCATTCAAAAAATTAGCTATTGGGTCAAAAGATTTTTTTTTATAGCTTTTTCACATTAAATATTTAAAAAATAAAAACTTCCTAATATAATGTGTTTGTATACATCTCACTTATATACATTTTAATAAGTGTATACATGTCAGTATTCACTATATAACACTAGGTATGAACACTCCAAAAACTGTATAACAATTGAAACCCAAATTGTGAAGCAAAAATTATTTTTCCATTTTTTTTAGGTAGTATATGAGTATAACGGCAAAACAAATCTTTTACATTTTCCCCCCATGTATGAAGTGAATAAACACTTTTTAAAAACTCCATACACATGTATACAAATGACAAATTGCACAATCATCCCCATTTAAATACAAACCAATCTTTTTAAAAGTAGCTTATTATAATTATGAACGGCATACCTATTGAAATAAACCCAAAATAAAAAAAAAAAACTTTTATATTAATGCGGGTAATTAATTAATAATTATGCTGGATGCTTTTGGCACTTTTAATTACAGTAAAATGATACTCACACAACTCCTGCACTCCAGACCACACTCACTTAGGTGGCAAGTGATGTGTCAATTTCATTAAATTGAAAAAAATAATGAAAATAAATTGAAAGAGAGAATAATTTGTAACTTGTCACTCTCTTACATATATAATAATATATTTTTATTAAAAAATACATTGTTATTCCTCCAAATATACATGCATAGAGTGTGTGAGTTATATATATATATATATATATATTAGTAATACCAGATTTAATAATTTTTTTTATTTTTAATTAATATTTAAATTTAGGGTAGTCTCAACCAGGGTTCTACTATATTTTTATTTGAGTTTTTAGTAGATTGGGTTATATATATATATATATATATATATATATATATATATATTAGTAATACCAGATTTAATAGTTTTTCTTATTTTTAATTAATATTTAAATTTAGGATAGTCTTAACTAGGGTTCTACTATATTTTTATTTGAGTTTTTAGTAGGTTGGGTTTTTATTATGTTGTATATTTATATTTTGGTTTATCAAATTATAGATTGTGTTTTATGTATATTTGGAGGTATACATATGCCTTTCATTAACAAATATATGATTTGTTAAAGCATGACCCACCATTTTTTAGAGGGACCCACCTAAAGGAGTGTGGTCTGGAGTGTCCCAGTTGTGTGAATAGCATGATCTTTAATTACATACTGCCTAGGTTTTTCTGTCTCAGAGATTAGTTTTACTATTGGATATACTCGCATGACTACTAAACATAGCTATTACACTACCACTTTAACAAATGAAGTCAAAATTCCAAAATGTATTCATAATCTTTGTTCATTTTACAAAGATCCACCATAAATTCAGAACTTACACAAGATCCATATTTCCCTGAGCACATGGTATAGCTAAGCAAGTATACAGCTAATTTTACAAGGCATAGCATGTTTTTACTCATGTGCTTCCCCAACAAGATCATAATAGTATTCAGAACTATATATAATATCTTCACCAATCATAACACAAGACAACTCAAAATTCATGGATAAGAAAACATTATTCCAGCAATTGCTATGTTCACAAAAAAAATCAAAAACAAATTTCTCATGATGACGGGAATGGATTTTCAAATATAGGAATCTTAAGATAAGTTAACCGGTAAATAAAAGAAAACCGAGCTGGAAAATGTCAACACAGCTTTAAGCTTCGGTAAGTTTCAGCTAGCGCATCCATTCTTCGTGTTTAAAGCGCAGAGATGAAAACATCAAGTGCATTAATACATAGGTGTCTCAAACAAGTGTACTCAACCTCCCGAAGACAGTGAAATCATTAAAAAAAAACGTGGAATTTTTTGTTAGAATTAGCTTAAACAAGCTTTGTAGTGTAAGAAATAGTTCTAGGAATAGATTTATCCAGTAGAATTAAAGACTAAGTCCCGAATTTGTCACTGACTAGTCCCGGTTTTTTTCCATGCCGGCTGGTCTTTCTCTTTCCCGACTGGTGGGCGAGCATTTCCATTTTTTTTGGGATGATCTCTGTCGTCGACTAGTCGGCTATACCCAACTGGTCGGCCTACGGGTCAGTTTTCCGCATTATTTTGTTTTCCTTGCTCTTTGTTCGGTGTACTCTTTAGGGGCCTCGGCCTCCTTTATTTTATATATACGACAGTTTACCCTTAAAAAAAAAAAAAAACTCCCGAAGACATAAAATATGCTTTAATTTCTATGCTAACACCATCAAGAAATTGCCAGCGGCAAGTAGAAACTATAAGAAACCCCGATGGCAATCAGAGCAAAAGTACAATTAGCATTGATTAAAAACACTATTGTGAAAGTTTATGAGGCTTAAGTTTGTTGTTTTATTTTAAGAATTTCTAGCAAGCTGCCTTTCATGCTAGTTAGAACCTATTCTTGGACAACATAAATGTCTTGTTTAAGTTGAACATTCTCTCTTAGAGCACCTTGCAGACGACACTCTAGAAGCTTAATATTCAATATAGCTGTGTTTTTAATATGAAGAGTGAATTATATATATCTTGAAAAAAATATAGTTATGCAAAAACGACTAAGCCTCAAAGCTTTTATATAGAAAAAGAGAGTAAGATTTGGAAAATGTAGAAATCAGAGGAAAACAGTCTTCAATTTTCTTATGTGGTAGAAGAAATCAATAAGCCTGGTTTAGGGGCAGGAATACTCTTCAAATGAAGGCAAAAAATTGACAAAAGAGAAGAAATTACTTTAGAGCATAAACATAACATAAGGGTTAAGTGCCCGAGAATAACATAAACACAAAATGATCTAATGGTAATTAGGCTTAATTATTCTCGATCACATCCATAGTTTGTTATAAAAGAGAATAAATAAAAGTCAATCAAAGGCATAACAAATTTGATCTCATTTGGACATTTATTGCTTGAACTCCTCCCACCTCCTAAATAAAAGGGACATATGAGCAGCAGTTTGAACTTCATCATGTTTGAGCAGCTCAACCAAGGGATGTTCAGTTTTTAATATCTTGCTTCAGAGATCTCGAGATATCTTTTTCTTTATCTCCAATAGTAGCCAATTTGCTCATAAGCTCTTGTTTCTCTTAGGTCAAGTTTTTGACAGAAGAAAGATTAACCCTATACAGGAGTTTTGATTTCTCTAACAAACCTTGGGAGTCCTTCAAATTATGCATTATATATGTTTGTGGCTTAGAAAGGCCTGGCTTGGCTTGAGCATCTTTAAACCTAGCAAAGTTCCATTTCGGGTCCTCAAAAATGAGAGAAAGGGTAGCCTTTTAATCTAAATACACCGAAGGTGGAAAAGTGTTCATTCACTAAATTTTGAGCTTCTACTAATTGGGAAGAAGAGGATCCAGACATTGGAATCTCTAGAACACCATGAAGGATAGAAAGTAGAGCAAGGCAAGAATCAAAGATAAAAGAGGTATGCTCGGAAAGAGCTTACATGAAAATTGTCACGTCCAAACTGCTCAAACAATCAAAGAAATGACCAAACTTGAAGGGTAATTTAATGAAAGGTAGCTTGAGTTTATTTTGAGTGGAAGAGTTTAATTGGAAGTTGGAACATCATGACCATTTAAATATGAGATAATTGTAGACAATTAATGTAGATAATTTGATGAATACACGGTTCATAATCTAAGAGCCGGCAGCCCTACCTGAGGTGCCGGCCTCATAATCAGCTGATCACGGGTAACTCCGATTCGAATCGGGGTTACACACAAGACGTGGTCGTGGTGGAGGGCCCCTGGCTCCTCCGTGATGACCTAACTCTCCCGATCAGGCCGGGGAGGGTGCTGAGCACCAAGGAAAATAAATTCACCGTGGCCTCTAAGCTTGGGGGCCTGGGCGAACCCAACATACAGTCGTTGGAGGTGGCCCTTAATTGGTGGGGTCCGGATGGGACCGACGTGGGGGCACGCGATGCGGAACGTCTTCTAATATGTGGCTCCCCCACCTCCTGCAAGGGGAACAGCTTCAAGTGGCCCCACAGGACCTTCTGTCCTGTGGGATACTCCAGGGAAAGGTGGGAGAAGGAGAAGGGTCTGGAGTCGACCCTCCCTCCCAAGGTGGTTGAAGGTACCGAGGCAGCCCTCCCTCCCAGGGGTCTGGAGCATGTGGCGAAGAAGGCTTCGAAGCCAAAGCTGAAGACAGGCAGTAGGGCGAAGGCGCCGAAAGCGGCGACGGTGGTCTCCTTCGCTCCTTCAACGGCCGGGGTTCACTTTGAGACCCGGTTTGATGGTACCGTCCTTCACTACCGGGTGGGGGCGGACGGTACCCGAACCTATATTGATGTGCATGGGAAGCCTCTGACAGAGGTTCTCCCCTTGAGCTCTAGGGAGCCCGCTGTGGGGAGCCCCCTACGATTAGAAGATAGCCCATCTGAGGCAGAACCCTCCGGGCCAGCCTTGGGCACCTCAAGGACCAGAGTAAGTCACTTCTTGTTTTTCTCAAATCTTCGTTTTTACACTTAGCTAGATTTAGTTAATTTCTCTAATTTCTCTAACTCCTTTCTTGTATGGCCTGTATAGGTAGTCCGTTCTGACGAGGAGGAGGAGGCAGATGAAGAGGCTGAGGAGGAGGCGGGGGTGGAAGAGATAGCTGCCGAGGATAAGGTGGCTGAGGTTGGGTGCGGCGAAGAAGAAGAAGGGGTGGTCGAAAAGGTTGCTGAGACGGGGGAGCCCGAGGGGGTAGTGGTCGAGGTCGAGGCCGAGGAGAGGGATGTGGTGGTGACAGGAGAGAGGGAAGCGGCGATCCTGCCTCAGTCGGCTGGCCCGGACGATTTGGCAGCGCAGGCCAGACTCGATCGGCTGGCCCGCAAGGCCCTTCTTGGAAAGAGAAAGGCGGAGGGGACGAAGTCCCTCCAAGGGGAAAAGAGGACCAAGGTCGGTGGGAGCAACCCATCCGCGGTTGAGGTCGTGGAGGGGCCCAAAGAGACGTCGGGCATTGCTCAAGGCCCTACTCAAGGCTCAAGCTCCAGTTCTGCCTCCCCGACCGACAGGATGCCTGTGCAGACGCCCGAGGAGGTGAAGGCGGCCACGGGTGTGAAGAGCATCATGGAGGCTCACCCATCTGCCGGGTTACTAGCATTGGCTGCGCTCCAGCAGCAAAGCGTCGAGGCTGATCACCGAGGTCGTGACCTCGCATCCTCCATGACATCGGCCATGGCCATGATACCTCAGGTACGTGTAGGGTCTATTTTGTATGTTTTCACATTCTTCCCGCATATTTTTGCTAAGTGTTTTGATTTTTCCCTTGTAGGCCTATTTGATGATGAATCAATATGTCTACCATCAAGGCCAGCTGGTGAGGTCATGGGCCGCGAAGGCAGAGGCTAGTGCCAAGCTCGTGGAGGAGGCCCAAAAAAGGGCGGAGGAGGCCCAAAAAAGGTCTGAGGAGGCCCAACTCAGGGCAGAGAAAGCTGAGGGCCTCAACGCCACGGTTGAGGCTCGAAGGGTCGAAGCCGTGAAGGCCAAAACGGAGGCCGAGGAGTGTGCCCAGGCTGCGGAGGCAGCCCTGAGAGAGGCTGAGGCTGGTGTAACCGACAGAATAAAGGCGGCGGTCCAGACCGGCCAAGCCGAGCTGAATGCTGCCTGGGCCCAAAAGACACAGAAGGACTTCAACTCCTTCTACGTCGAAGGTTGGTCTGAGGCGGCTGCCTTAATGAGGGCGGGACCGGATCACCCGGTATGGAACGTAGAAAATATTATCGTTCCCGTCCCCTCAGCTCCCATTCCGGATGTGGTGCCTTTGACTCCTCGAGCTCTCTTGGACGAAGAGGACGGAGCTAGCCAGAACTAGGGTAGATTTAGGCTTTTGTTTTCAATGTAGTTTCCTTTTTTGTACTTAGCATGTAATAGCTTTCCATTGAATGAAATGAAAAAACAATTTTGGACTTGTCTTTTATTCTTTTGTGTTTTACTTCTATACTTCCGTTGTCGTTGTGATTTATACATTGTATACATGCTCCCAAAGGAGTGGGCCATAATGCTTCGGCGTTGGGGCGCTCGTTTTATACAACTCATAGCTTGCAAACCGAAGTAACACAGAGAATTTAAATGAACTGAAAAATTCAAGTAAATATGAACCGGGGTGCCGTATAGGCTCGTGTTCTGAAACACTTAGAAATTTTAAATGAACTGAAAAATTCAAGTAACTATGAACCGGGGTGCCGTATAGGCTCGTGTTCTGAAACACTTAGAAACTTTAAATGAACTGAAAAATTCAAGTAAATATGAACCGGGGTGCCGTATAGGCTCGTGTTCTGAAACACTTAGAAACTTTAAATGAACTGAAAAATTCAAGTAAATATGAACCGGGGTGCCGTATAGGCTCGTGTTCTGAAACACATAGAAAATTTAAATGAACTGAAAAATTCAAGTAAATATGAACCGGGGTGCCGTATAGGCTCGTGTTCTGAAACACATAGAAAATTTAAATGAACTGAAATAACAACAGTTTTTATTTATAAAGCCCACAGGCATAAATTTACACCACATTCTTATTTACACAAAGTCATAAAGGCCGAGCCCTACGGGTAGTACTTCCTTAGGTTGTTGACGTTCCAAGGTCGGTCCACCGGGACGTCGTTGGGAAGACGACCCAACAGGTAGGCCCCGTTCCCTACTGCACCGAGGATTCGATAGGGGCCTTCCCAATTGGGGCCTAGCTTGCCGTCGGACTGTATCCTGGTGTTGTTGTTTACTTTTCGTAACACGAGGTCTTCGTCTTGGAAACGTCTGGCGTTCACTCTTTTTTTTATAAGAACGCCCCAGCTCGTTTTTATATTCGGCGTTACGGATGGCCGCAACCTCCCTTATTTCTTCGGCGTAGTCCAGCTCTAGCCCCATCATCTTTTCATTAAGCCCGTTTTCCACCATGTCCGTCCTCAGAGAAGGAAGCCCGATTTCTAACGGGATGATGGCTTCCATTCCGTAAGTGAGGCTATAGGGTGTCTGTTGAGTGCCCCGTCTTCTCGTCGTTCGGTAGGCCCAAAGGACGTGATGCAGCTCTGCAGCCCATCGTCCTTTGGACTCGTCTAGCCTCTTCTTGATTCTGTCGAGCACGGTCTTGTTTGATACCTCGGCTTGCCCGTTGCATTGGGGGTACGATGGGGTCGAATAGTAGTTCTTGATGTGATACTTTGCATACATCGTTTTTAATTTGTCCCCAGTGAACTGTCCACCATTGTCCGCGACGATTGAGTAGGGGATTCCGAATCTGGTGATCACGTCTCTCCAGAGGAAACGTATCACTTCGGCCTCTGTGATCTTTGCTAAGGCCACGGCCTCCACCCATTTTGAGAAGTAATCGATGACCATGAGGAGGAACTTCTTTCCCCCCGGGGCCACGGGGAATGGTCCGACGATATCCATGCCCCACTGTGCAAAGGGCCAGGGCGAGGTTACGCTGCTCATTTTTTGCGCCGGGGCATGGGGTATGGGTGCGTACTTCTGACACTTCTCGCACCTGAGTACGAAAGCCTTGGCGTCCTTCTGCATGAGGGGCCACCAATACCCGTGGGTCAAGGCTCGGTTGGCCAGCGATCTGCCCCCGGTATGGCTCCCACACGTTCCTTCGTGAATTTCCTCCATGACCCTCATTACCATGTCAGGGTGGACGCAGAGTAAGTAGGGGCCAGAGAACGATCTCTTATAGAGCTTGTCGTTGGGAGCTATCCAGAATCCCAGTGCCGTTCTTCTTATTTTCTCGGCCTCTTTCTTCTCATTGGGAAGATCACCGGAGCGATGGCATTCGATTATGGGGTCCATCCAGCTTGGTTCCGGCGGGAGGTCAGTCACCATGTTAATTGTTTCCCTAGCCTCGATGCTAGGCGAAGGGACGTATTCTATGGTGATGACTCTCTCTTTTTTATCACTCATGACCGAGGCTAGGGTCGCTAGTGCATCGGCGTGGGTGTTCTCGTTTCTGTTTATGTTGATGATTTCTTGACATTCGAAGCTTTGGAGTATTCCGGAAGCGATAGCCACGTAGCTGGCCATCCTGTCGTCCTTCGTCTGAAATTCACCACTGATCTGGCTGCTGACCAATTGAGAGTCCGTATGCACCAGTATCTTCTTGATTCCGAGGCTTCGGGCCATTTTCAGGCCGGCGATAACGGCCTCATATTCGGCCTCGTTATTGGTGGCTCTGAAGCCAAGTTGGATCGACTTCTCGATCACATCCCCTTGTGGAGATCGGAGTACGACGCCGAGGCCGGACCCTTTCTTATTGGCGGCTCCATCCGCGTGCAAGATCTAGGTCTCGGGGGCACAACCTGTGATGTCGGGGCATTGAGTCGTCCCAGTGAATTCTGCCACGAAGTCGGCCAGGGCCTGTCCCTTGACGGACGTTCGCGGTGCATAGCTGATGTCGTAGGCGTTCAAGTGGCAGGCCCACTTCATCATTCGTCGAGAGAGATCCCCCTTTTGGAGTATTTCTCGCACAGGCTGGTCCGTATAGACCACAATGCTGTGTGCAGAGAAATAGTGAGAAAGTTTTCGTGAGGCCACGACGAGGGCTAGGACGAGTTTTTCCAAAGGCGTATACCTAGCCTCGGCATCGAGGAGAGTTTTGCTCACGTAATAGATAGGTCTTTGCTCCCTGTCGAGTTCCTTGATGAGGACGGCGCTGACGGCTATCTCGGACACGGCCAGGTATAGGGTAAGGACATCGCCTGGGTCCGACTTAGTTAGAAGAGGCGGACTTCCGAGATAGTCAGCCAGCTCGGTGAACGCACGCCGGCATTCATCGGTCCATTCGAATTTCTTCTGAGCTTTCAAGGCCGTAAAGAATGGCTTGCATCGATCCCCGAACCGGGCAATAAATCGGTTGAGGGCGGCAGCCATTCCGGCTAGCTTTTGTATGTCCCTTCTCTTCTCAGGTGTTTTCAAAATTTTCAAGGCAGAGATCTGGGACGGGTTCGCTTCGATGCCGCGATGGGTCACCATGAACCCCAGGAATTTGCCGGCGCCTACCCCGAAGGCACATTTAGAGGCGTTCAGCTTCAGGTCATGCCTTCGTATTGTTTCGAACACCTCTCTTAGGTCGGATAGGTGGTCCCTCTCCTGGGTGCTTTTTACCACCATGTCGTCAATATAGACCTCCATGGTTTGGCCTATGTTCTTAGAGAATATCTTGGTGACCATTCTCTGATAGGTCGCCCCGGCGTTCTTGAGTCCGAAGGGCATCACCTTGTAGCAGTAATTTCCCCTTGGGGTGATGAAGGCAGTTTTTTTTTGGTCGGCCTCCGACATAGGTATTTGATGGTAGCCGGAGCAGGCATCCAGGAAGCTCATTCTGGCGGCCCCGGCCGTAGAGTCCACTATTTGATCGATTTTGGGCAAGGGGAAAGGATCCTTTGGACAGGCCTTGTTGAGGCTCGTATAATCGATGCACACCCTCAACTTTCCGTTCTTTTTGGGGACCACTACGGGATTGGCGAGCCATCTGGGGTAATAAATCTCCCTGATGGCCCCGGCCAGAAGAAGCTTCTCTACTTCCTCGTTTATGGCATCGGCATGCTCTGGACTGACGCGGCGCCCCTTTTGCATCACGGGCTTGGCAACCGGGTTGACGTTAAGTTGGTGGCAAGCGAGGTCGGAACTGATGCCTGGCATCTCGCTTGGACCCCATGCAAAATTGTCGAGGTGTTGGAGAAGGAGTTCGACGAGGTCGGTGACCTCAGGTTTGGTAAGCTTTGCTCCCACCATAAAAAAGTGGTCCTCGTCATGCCCCGGGATTTGGATTTTCAGCAGTCCCTCCTCCACCTTGTCTTCGGCCTCAGGCCCCATCTTTTTGTTTAGTTCCCTCAGCAGCTTAGGGTCCTCTGCCTCGATGTTCATGGCACTTTGGGCCGGCACCATCTTTTTGCCGGAATACACGGCCATGGCACAGCTGCGTGAGACTTTCTGATTTCCTGAGATGGTTTCCACACCAGAATCAGTTGGATACTTAACCTTTTGGTGTAAGGTGGAGGAGATTCCATCTATTCTATGGAGCCACGGGCGCCCCAATATCACGTTGTAAACAGAGGGGACATTCCCCACCGTGAACTCCACGCCCATAACTTTCGTACCAGTTTTCACGGGCAAGGTTATGTTTCCTTTGGGCCGGACCGCCTCCGAGTTGAATCCGTACAGGGGAGGGACGTCGGTTTCCAACTGTTCCTCTTTGAGTCCCATATTTCGAAAGAGGTCTTTAAAGAGTATATTGACCGACGCTCCTTGATCAATGAGGATCCGTCCTACTGTGCATAGGCCTATCTGTGCCGAGATAACGAGGGCATCAGTGTGGGGCACGTCCACCCCCACCAGGTCGAAGTCAGTGAAGCTTACATCCGGCTTGGAATTGCGCTTATACTTTTTCCGAGGGCTTGAGCTTTCTGCGAGGCAGACGTACTGCTTCATCAATGCTTCCCGTGCTGAGGTTCTTTCTGCCCCATTCTGGATTGACCTTTTGGGCCCAGAGTGAATGACATGACAGATCATCACCGGTGGGGGGAGGTCCCGCTGCCTCTCATCAACCCCTTCTCCATCTCGGTCGGATTCTCTTCGTGATTTGACATATTTATCCATTAGGCCATCCCGGACCCATCCCTCGAGCCTGACCTTCAGACCATGGCACTCGGTGGTATGATGGCCGCGACCCCTGTGGTATTCATAGATTTTGTCGTTAGGCCCTGGGGCCGGCTCGTTCCGTAGTGGGAGAGGCCAAGAGAACAAAGGCTCGTTCTCAATCTTGTTAAGAAGGTCGACAAGAGGTAGGCGAAAGGTGGTGGAATAGGCAGCGCCCGACCCCGAGGCGACAGGGGTTTGATGCCCCGGTCGGGGGTCCTCTTTTCTTCTTTTAGGGGCCGGTTGCGGGTTTCTTCCCGTTCGTGGCCGCTCCATCCTTTCCGCTATGGGCCGGTTTCTTCGAGGGCTCGTTGCGACGAACCGATCCCTTGGCTGGTCGATAAGGGCTACTGAACGTGTTGCCCCAGCTGACCTCATGTCCTTCTCTATGTCGATATGCTGTTTTATGAGGGACCTGAGTTGAGGAACAGAGTTGGGGGGGGGGGGGGTCGCGATCATCTCGTTTCGGATCCTGCTCCCAACTACCATGTTTTGCCTGAAGGCAGCTATGGCGGTGGAGTCGGGACAGTCCGCGCATTCGGCATGCTTCAACCAAAACCGACTATCATAATTCTCGAGGGTCTATTTAGATTGGACCCTCACTTGATAGAGTTGCTCCGGCTGGGCAGCTCTCTCTTTCAAGTTTATGAACCGGTGTGCAAAGTCATAAGCTAGGTCGTCCCAACAGTGGATAGAATTGACGGGCAGGGACTGGAACCACTTACTAGCGAGCCTTCCCAGGCTGGCGGGAAAGCACCTGCACATTAATTGGTCAAGGTGTGACCAATGGTTCATCTGGTATCGGTAGTGTCGGAGATGAGCCTCTGGATCAGAGTCCGCGTTGAAGGTTTGGAGGATAGGGGCGATAAAGTTCCGGGGGGGGGGGGGGGGTACTGTATTCAATTTCGTTCGAGAACGGGGTGCTGCGGGTCGAGGCCACGATTTTCAACGCTGCCTCACCAGCTGCATCGTGCCGTCCGCGTCGGCCACGTCTCCGTGTCCGATGTGGCTTATCGGTTCGGACGTGACTAGATTCTGGCCGTGAGTCCCGACTACCATCCTGCCAACGGAGCCGAGAATGTATACTCCGCTCGTTATCGCGGCGAGAATTTCCTTCTTGGGAATGCTCCGACTCCGCACCCCTAGCCGGCTCCCTGGGAGTCTCTAGGGGGGGTCGTGGGAGGGGTCCCAACCTGGACATCACGCTTTTAACGGGGACTGGAACCGGTTTGTCTTGGCTCGCGCTTTGAGCGGGCTCGAGTTCCGGCTCCATCAGCGAGGCTATCAAGGCTTTCTGGGCCGCAAGAGCGACGAGCTCTTTTTGGTGGATATCGATCATCATCTCTGTTAGCTCGGTCCGCGATCGGGGTGCGGGAGCTGTTGCGGTCAAGGGAACGGGCTCCCTGGTAGATGCGGTCCTAGGGGTCTCATCAAAAGAAAGCGTTCTCGGCATCCCAAGAACGTGGGGGGGTCGAGACGATGGAGTGTCAAATCGGTTATTGCCAGACATGTTTCTTTTAAGGACGGGGAGTCGAAGCTAACGCGTTTAGGTTTCCCACAGACGGCGCCAATTGGCGAGCCTGATTTTCTTCCCAATCTCGGCTTACTCAATTCGCGTCGGCTCCGATCTTCCGCGGTATCCGGAGTAGTTTACGTCGGCTATTGTGATGAGGTGGCCTTCGTGCCTGCGCAAGAAACAAACAGGGGCCCGGGGTTGGTACCAGGTTTTCCCTCTCCAACGATCAAGTCAGTATCGGTGTTAACTGAAAGTAGGAATATAATTGAGGATGAGGGACCAGGCCGGTTACAGGTCGTTGTATCGAGTGGTACAGATAGTGTTCAGGGGGTCCGGGTTGTTTAAGCTTTATCTCTCCTCTCCGTCTTTGTGTCTCCCCCCACTAAGTGGTATTAGTGGGGGTATTTATAGTGTGATCAGATGCGTATTAGCCCTTGGATCACTGTATTGTAAGATGTTGATCCAACGGCGTCAGAGTCATTTATGACTCTGACAAGGGTACTGTTCTTTCCCGGGGCCCACAGGAGGTGTCCTGTGATTGGGCCACGTCGGTGAAACGTCAGGAGGGTCCCCCAAGGGAGCAGCAGCATTAATTGGGGAAGCGTACTCGACACGCTTCTTTGGGCCGGCCCCAGCACGGCTCGGCCCTCCCAATCCGGGGCGTCGCATCATTCAGGGTTGATGAGGCCCGGACGGCCCGCTTTGGGGGCGTTATTGCCCCGGACGAGGGGATGCTGACATTCCCTCGCCATGTTCCTTTGTAACTGTATAACCTGGTGAGCGATTGAATCTTGAATGCATACTTTTATTGGGACTGCATCACTAGTTATTACTTTTATCTTCATTGACAGGAGAGTCATAAGCAGGCATTAAATCTTGTTGTGCAGTGGAAGTTGTTTAATAGAGACTTTCACATTTGCCCAATTTCAGATAAATAGCCTTGAATGTAAGTATTTAACTTCATGAAAAAAAACAGCATTACATCATATTAATTTGGTTTGAAAGCCTTGTAAATAGAACTAACATATATAAGAAAATCTGCCTTCGAAGTAGTTGCATCATTTCATCTTTTTTTCACCTACATACACAAACAGATATGTCATCGCCATGCAGTGATAAGAATAAACATAATAGAGCTTGCCTTTCTCACATTTACTTTGTTTCCAATTTGCAACTCTTCAATTTTGGGTCTTGGATTGGCTTCAATTGCAGCTTTCTTGTCAAGCTTTTGTGCCGTATCTTCAATGGTGTTATGCAATTTATTACGTGGCCTAAATAGACCACGTATACGTTGTTCGGCTCTTACACACATTGGTGGATCTTGCCATTTAAAAAATCGACATAAATCGCATTTATGATACATTGTACATGGATTTGAAAATGAGTTCATAATGTGATAAGTTTGAAAGACATAAAATGACCACGTTTTGGTGTATTTGAAAGAGCTTCTGAGAGAGGGTGAAATCATAGTTTCAAATATAGATGGAAAATACAAAGTGCCAAAGAGATAGAAAGAAATATAGTATGATTTTTTATGCCTACGTATGTCAGTGTCTGTATATGTGTATATATATGTCTAAGTGTGCATGGTGAAAAAGAGGAGGGAATACATAATATTTCAGTGTTTTCCCCCAAAAGTAAGGATAAAAATGTCAGATATTGCTTTGAGGTTTACTCGTGGTATATATTAATTTTGTGAATAGAAAGCATAATGGGTGGCTTAATTAAAAAAACGTCGGTAGTAGAACATAGTAAATTGCACTTTATGATGAGTTTTTTTTTTCACCAAACAATAATTAACCCTACAAATAACTATATAAATGTAATATACTGAAAAGTTGGGCAGAACCTTGGAGGAAAATCTTATTGTTAGATAGAGAAGTAAAGTTCGTCACAACTCACAAGCAAAACAAACAAGTAGTGATCACAATTTCGTGGGTTTCAACCCGATTTGACCCGTCACTGGTTGGCTAAAAGTGTAATTCTATTCGGCTCGGGTCGGATTTAAATGGATAAAACTGTAACTTCAAAAAATGTAACTTAAAAAATACAAGTTAACACTCCCCCTTCTATCTCTCTCATATACATTAAACTCACCCTTCTATAATAATAGAGAACATACATTTAAATGGCTAAAAATCCAACTTAAAAAGTTGAACTTAACACTCTCTCTATTCTCTCTCTCATATAAATTAAACTATACATGGGTAAATTGTAACTTAAAAAATCCAATTTAAGAATCTCTCTCATACCTCTCATATACATCTCTCTTACATATATTAAAATATCTCTTATATAGTAATACATAACATACATTTTGTTGAGTTTATTAAAAAAATCTTATATACAATTAATTAATTAATTAAGGAGACGATATTTACGGTAAATGTGAATGAAATTTATTCATGTTAATTAATAACTAATATTTTATCGTCTTTATTTATAAAAAGATTTACGATAAATCAAATCATCATATCAATAATATACATTTATATTACATTTTTACATATTGCAATGTTTTAATTTAGTGAGCCGAAAGTAATTCAATAAACTTGAAAATGTCAAACAGAATAATGCAAAATTTAAATCCGTAAATTAATGTGAAAAAGTATTTAATGTCACGTTAGTATTTTTATATTATATTTCTAAATCAAATGACTTTTTACTGTACCTGGAAAATTTTCTTTGAAATCTTTGTGATTTATGAGATTTATTTTTTAAAAGGAAAAAAAAGTATTTTTAAAAAACGGGTCAAATGGGTCGAGTTGGATCGGGTAAAATGGGTAAAAGTGTGAGTTTGTCATCGGTGTTAGAAATATACTAAAAAATATGCTTGTTTTTTTTATTTATATTTGACAATGTTTTGAATTGATCTATTTAATGAGAATAATATGAGCAATTGTTATTTATCATTATTGTTTGAATGACTAAACAAATGTTTATTATTCTATTTATTAGATGATCTATTGTGTAGAGTACAGATTACATACAAAAAATTAGACCGTCGGTTCTAATAGAATATAAGTTATATTTTTACAACTTTAGATGGAAATGGACACATTATCAGTAGAGTTGTAGTACGTGGTTTTAGTAGGTCTGTCTTGACTATAGACCTATTTAATGACTGTTACAAAATAATCATTTAGTGACTGACTAGACAAAATGATTTATAACTCGTGGTCATGGTTATTGTTTATGCTCTTAATTCCTATATATATTTCTATTTAGAAATGGATGGATGTGTTTGTCATTTTGATTCATACATGGTGAGATTCGTCATTAGTCAATAAAGTTAATGAGTTGGATGACAACATTATTTGTATACGTGTTTATTAGTAATAAAAGAAATCCACGTCTCGTAAGGGATTGATGATACTCACTTGAGTAAGCTTATAAGTTTTGTTCGTGTAAACCATGCAGGTGAATTTATAATCCGACATGAAAAATAAGTTAAACGGACAGCCTTAGGAATAATACGTTTATTAAATAAGAAATCAGTCAATGATTTAATTTAATAAATGACTATTTGATTAATCTTTACGTGGAGAGATAATGAACATGTTTGACAATTGAAACGAATTAGGTATTCGGATTATGGTAGAAAGATCAGTCGTGATCTTTAGTGGAATAAATCACTATTTAAATTGATTGTGTATATCTCGGGTTTTAAGGAGATATGATAGTACAATTTTTTTTTAAGAAACTCTATCATAATCAGCCTATAAGTCCTTATCTTAGTCTACATATAGCACGCCCCTTTTTTTGGCAGATGTTAAGTTTTTAATAATTATATTTTCTACATTGCTTAGAGAGAGAAAGAGCCCACCCTCTTTAAAGAAACAAGTTGCTAGTTCAGAAATAAGGTAGAAGAGTTGAGGGAAATTTGTTCCATCACAGGCGCCATCTGTTTCCTTCTGTTATTCGGTATGATTTAAACATATACGGTAAAACAGGATTTACTTTGATAATATACGTACATACTATACCTAGAATCTGGGCACGTTTTTTCCGCTGTGCAAAATGACTTTTTATCAATCGGATCGGGTCGGATTGAAACCCGTAAAATTGTCATCCCTACAAACAAAAGATGGACTTCCAAGAGGATTTTTTTAAGAAATCCCTTTAAAACATCCATGATGAAAGGGTAAAAAGGAAGAGAGCTTTGAGAGGGTCAAAAAGGAAGAGAGCTTTGAGATGTTACAGCGGGAAGTGCATCAAAAGGTGAAGCAATCAAAAGCAAGAATGGAGGACAAAGTTTAGAATCTCATAAAATTTCATGACGAAGAAATTGAAGAATTTGTTGGGGCGAGAGACGATCCGATGAAAATTTATGAGGACGAGAAAGACGTAATGAAGAAAAGACATTCTGATGAAGAGGTTGAGCTAGAGAAGAAAATTGATTCTCAACTCAACCAACTCATGGATAAATAGTTAAATACACCTTCCACAATAAAAGGAAAAACTAAAAAAAAATATTAGTTTACTATCAGATGGTTTGTTGCTAAACTGATGGTAAAAAAATGAATGTATTATACATATTGGGTAAATAAATAATTAAACAAATCGATAAATAAGAGAACATAGTAAACTGACATAATTTTGCCTCTGAAAAATAGTCATCGACGTTAGCATATGCATACTACTATTTGATTATCAATACTTATGAGTGGAAATTGAGTATGATGACAATATGGTAACACACACTAACCACCGATAGATAGCAGTTTGAAATAAACGAAATAGATAGATAGCAGCTTGAAATAAACGAAATAATTAGAGTCTGATACGATTTTAAGATAATATTTAGATTTTCATAGCACTTGTAATTTTTATTAGCATAAAATAACTTTTTGAAACATTTTAATTGGACATTGGTACCACAAACTTAAATATATAAAAGGGGTCAAATTCTATTTTGGTTCATAACCCATCATTTTTTCTTTCTAAAAATTAGCTTCCAAAATACGCCACCAACGCCTCCGGTGAATCTCCACAGGTGCGACGACTTTATCGCCACAGTTTGGCCGGAGAAGACAAAGCGCCATGTCATCACAGTCGACGGAGCTCCAGTGACGAAGTAGAATTTCTCTGTCTTACCACTTCTTCTCCGTCTATCTCTCTCAATGTATGACTATATATATATATATATATATATATATATATATATATATATATATATAATTTACAATCGATCCACCGTCGTATAGAGGCGGAGACAAATCCCCCTCTCCGTCGATCTCTATTCTTCGCGATTGCTTCTCGTCCACCTGTGGCGACGGCAACAACGGTTTATAAAATGCCTAGCTGCTAGCTTCTGTTTTTGAGACAGGGACTAAAAGTGTAAATTTGAGCGAATTAGCTTTATTTGCAAAACAGTGAATTAGATTGTTGAATTCAAAAACAAACCCAATAAAATATTAAAATATAGCACTAAAGTCCAAAAAACATATTACATTTGACAATCTAATACTATTTTTTTTAAATCTAATATTTGGTTTTGATTGTTTATTTTTTATTTTGAATTAGATTGTTAATAGTTTTGTATTGTCAAAATATTTGAATTAGATTGTCAAAATATTTGTATTAGATAGTTCCAAAATTTGTATTAAATTTTCACAAAAATTGTATTAGATTGTAAAAAAAATTGTATTAGATTGTGAAATAAATGTATTATATTGTCAAAAAATTTGTATTAGATTTTCCCAAAAATTGTATTAGATTCTCATAAAAATTGCATTACATTGTAAAAAAAAAATTGTATTAGATTGTTAAATTATTTTGGATTTTTGGAAAAAAAATATTTTTTGGATTTTTGGAAAAAAAATATTTTTTGTTTTTTCATAATTTTATAATTTTTTTTCCAATTTTTTAATTGTTTTTCCAGTTTTTCTATTTTTTCTGGATTTTTTGGAAAATTTTAATTTTTTTTCATTTTTTCATTTTTTTTTACATATTTTATTATTTTTCTGGATTTTTTTTACTATTTCTGGATTTTATTTTAATTTTTTTTACATTTTTTTAATTTTTTTTATTGGGTCAAATGTGTTGGGTTTATGTATATATTGACAAGTGATACTAATTTGCAATAAATATTTTAAAAGTTATACCAACTCTTAAATTAATAGTTTTAAAATGTACCAATCAAAAATTAACTCGAAATAAACCCAATATAAAAAAAAACTTTTATATTTATGCGGGTAATTAATTAATAATTATGCGGGATGCATTTGTCACCTTACATACTGCCTAGGTTTTTCTTTGTCTCATAGATTAGTTTTACTAGTGGATATACTGCATGGTTACTAAACATAGCTATTATTACACTGCCACTTTAACAAACGAAGTCAAATTCCAAAATGCATTCATAATCTTTGTTCATTTTACAAAGATCCACCATAAATTCAGAACTTACACAAGATCCATATTTTCCGAGCATCCGCATCTAGTTTCCCAAAGCATATTTTTTCTTAAAATTTGATGATTATGGTATAAAAAGTGACATGCATTAGGAAACCCTATAAATTCTCTAAATTTAAAAAAACACAAAATTCACCTCATATATGAGGAATGCATATGATTTCCTAGATTAATATTCACTCCGTTCCTAAACAAATGTCTCATACGAAAATACGTACAATTTTAACCGATAATTTTTTCATATTTAGATTGCTGGAAAAAATTATTTCAAAAGTTAATCACGTAATTTATGGTTAGAACTATACGATGAAATTTTCAATTTTTTCATTTCGGTAATTTTGATATGAAAATTTTGATGGTAAAAGTTGCATGTATTTTTGTATGAGGTATTTGTTTAGGACGGAGGAAGTATAATAGTAATAAACTATCATGCGATCCACATTTTTGTGATTATAATATTGTTATTATTATTAAAATATAATAAAAAAATATATAATAATGTAGGGTTATTATAAGAAAATTATTAAGCTGGAATTTTGTGTAAATGTAAATGGTTTCTTAAAAGTTATAAAATATGCTAGTTTTAAGAAAATGGTTGTGATAGTTGATGTATACAGCTACTTTTACAAGGCATAGCATGTTTTGACTCATGTGCTTCCCCAACAAGATCATAATAGTATTCAGAACTATATATAATATCTTCACCAATCATAACACAAGACAACTCAAAATTCATGGATAAGAAAACATTATTCCAGCAATTGCTATGTTCACAAAAAAAATCAAAAACAAATTTCTCATGATGACGGGAATGGATTTTCAAATATAGGAATCTTAAGATAAGTTAACCGGTAAATAAAAGAAAACCGAGCTGGAAAATGTCAACACAGCTTTAAGCTTCGGTAAGTTTCAGCTAGCGCATCCATTCTTCGTGTTTAAAGCGCAGAGATGAAAACATCAAGTGCATTAATACATAGGTGTCTCAAACAAGTGTACTCAACCTCCCGAAGACAGTGAAATCATTAAAAAAAAACGTGGAATTTTTTGTTAGAATTAGCTTAAGCAAGCTTTGTAATGTAAGGAATAGTCCTAGGAATAGATTTATCCAGTGGAATTAAAGATCAAGTCCCGAATTTGCCGGTGACTAGTCCCGGTTTTTTTCCATGCCGACTGGTCTTTCTCTTCCCCGACTGGTCGGCCAGCATTTCAAATTTTTTTGGGCTGATCTCTGTCGCCGACTAGTCGGCTATACCCGACCGGTCGGCCTACGGGTTAGTTTTCCGCTTCATTTTTTTCCCTTGCTTTTTGTTCGGTGTACTCTTTAGGGGCCTCGGCCTCCTTTATTTTATATATACGACGGTTTACCCTCCAAAAAAAAAAAAAAACTCCCGAAGACATAAAATATGCTTTAATTTCTACGCTAACACCATCAAGAATTGCCAGCGGCAAGTAGAAACTATAAGAAACCCCGATGGCAATCATTTAGCATTGACCAAAAACAGTATTGTGAAAGTTTATGAGGCTTAAGTTTGTTGTTTTATTTTAAGAATTTCTAGAGAACATTCTTGGACCTATTCTTCGACAACACAAATGTCTTGTTTAAGTTGAACATTCTCTCTTAGAGAACCTTGCAGACGAAACTCTAGAAGCTTAATATTCGATATAGCTGTATTGTAATATGAAGATTGAATTATATATATCTTGAAAAGAATATAGTTATGCAAAAAAGCCTAAGCCTCAAAGCTTTTATATAGAAAAAGAGAGTAAGATTTGAAAAACCTAGAAATCAGAGGAAAACACAGTCTTCAACTTTCTTTTGTGGTAGAAGAAATCAATAAGCCCACGAATACTCTTCAAATGAAGGCAAAAAATTGACAAAAGAGAAGAAATTACTTTAGAGCATAAACATAACATAAGGGCTAAGTGCCCGAGAATAACATAAACACAAAATGATTTAATGGTAATTAGGCTTAATTATTCTTGATCACATCCATATTTTGTTATAAAAGAGAAGAAATAAAAGTCAATCAAAGGCATTAAAATTTTTCTCTCATTTGGACATTTATTGCTTGAACTCCTCCCACCTCCAAAATAAAAGGGACATATGAGCAGCAGTTTGAACTTCATCATGTTTGAGCAGCTCAAGCAAGGGAAGTTCAGTTTTGAATATCTGGCTTCAGAGATCCCGAGATTTCTTTTTCTTTTTCTTTTTCTTCAATAGTAGCCAATTTACTCATAAGCTCTTGTTTCTCTAAGGTCAAGTTTTTGAGAGAAGAAAGATTAACCCTATAAAGGAGTTTTGGTTTCTCTCACAAACTTTGGCTTAGAAGGGCCTGTCTTGGCTTGAGAATCTTTAAACCTAGCAAATTCCTTTTCGGGTCCTCAAAAATGAGAGAAAGGGTAGCCTTTTAATCTAAATACACCTAAGGTGGAAAAGTAAGAGTTCATTCACTAAGTTTTGAACTTCCACTACTTGGGAAGAAGAGGATCCACACATTGGAATCTCTAGAACACCATGAAGGATAGAAAGTAGAGCAAGGCAAGAATCAAAGATAAAAGAGGTATGCTCGGAAAGAGCTTACATGAAAATTGTCACGTCCAAACTGCTCAAACAATCAAAGAAATGACCAAACTTGAAGGGTAATTTAATGAAAGGTAGCTTGAGTTTATTCTGAGTGGAAGAGTTTAATTGGAAGTTGGAACATCATGACCATTTAAATATGAGATAATTGTAGACAATTAATGTAGATAATTTGATGAATACTCAAATTATCGATCATTGTTCAGTTCAAAAAAGACATCACTATTTCAGTATGATTCAGGTTATATTTATCCTAGTTTAGTCCCTTTTTCCCTTTTTTTTTTTTTTTTTTTTTTCCGTTTTTGCTTTTAATTAATTCTTTTACTTCTAACTTGTAAGCATTAAACTCATGTAATTTTTGTTCTTGTGTGGTTTTTCTTCATTTTTTTAATTTGGCATATTCATTAATAAGAAAAAGGTGGGGTTTTCCAAATTAATTAAAAAAATAGATGTAGTAGGAAAAACTCATTTAGAAGTAAAAGATACATATTGAATTCTAGGCCACAGTTTGTCAATTTAAAATAAGAAATTCTGCTATTTTGATAATCGAAGAAAACATTGCACAATAAAAAAAAAAGTTAGTTTACCATCAGTTTAGCAACAGAAATTCTGCTATTTTGATGATTGAAGAAAACATTATATATATATATATATATATATATATATATATATATATATATATATATATATATATATTCTCTATAATATCATCTTATATCGAATCACAAACAGTAACTGTCTAAAGTAGGGGAGTGGCACCACCCACACCTCTCTCTTGTCCAACCCTATATCACCTCGAATGGAATTATTGGAAATTCCACCTTGTTAGCTTGTTTTAGACACGTACCTTTATGTGGCATCGCTAGTTAAGCTTGTCATATGGTGGTGGTCACCAAGATCAACCCGAAAATTGGATAATTTGTGCAATCTAAAACTTCTTAACTATTCATTTTTTTTTAAAAGTATTTTGTCTAATATTATAGAAGTAGTCTCATTATTGGACTAACTTATGAACCTAGTTCTTCAGAAGTACATTTTATGGTCCAATTTCGTGAATGTGTTACAATGGCACTTTCAAGGCGCTTCAAATTAAATGTTGATTTCACACGAGATATGATAGATAATTCGCAAACACAATGGTTCTACAACAATTTTTTACACTGACACTTATGATTCAATCAACAATTTTTTACACTGACACTTATGATTCAATGAATATAATGACAAAGAAAGAAGATTCTACAAAAGAAAAACATAATTTATTTGTATAAAAGGAGTTGCACAAACAAGAAATAAAGAGCCCCGCTATTAAATGCTAAGAAAGATAATTAATTGGTAGGTAAATGGGATGAATTCAATCTGAAAATTAATACTAATATTTACATAATGTACAAAAGATAATACAAAATGGGATGAATCCAATCCAATCACATTAATTTCTTCAATAAATATAATATAATTTAATAGCAATTCCTACCTTTCCTTTTAAGAATTTTGAAACCACTATAAAATCAATGCATAACCTTGATCACACCACCTAATTCCTCCTCTCATCCCACCACTCTTTCTCTCTCTAGAGAGCAGGGATATAAATAACATGTTAAACAATGGACGTCATTGTCATTAATTTTTGTAAGTTTTGTCTCTCTTTCTTAATTTATTTTCTTTGATACTTATTTGTTGTTTCTTCAAGATTTTACATGTACCTCTATATTTTATGATTTTCTATACTACATCCATCACGTTCAGCGGTAACACAACAATTTATACTTATTTATTTACAATACGTTGTGAGGCTATTTGTTTGTTACGACCTATAAACCTTTTATCGTCATTTGGGAACACACATTAGCCATGTATTTTATGGAGTGGAATTATTTTTGTGTTGGATAACTAATTGTGGAAATCTTATTATTATTCAATTTCTTAAGAAGGCATCTTATACAATTATTATTATTCAATTTATCAAGAAGGCATTTTATACAAAATACACTAACCTAGTTGAGTTTCATCACACACACCCGAGTCCGGATCCCCTGTCCCTTATTCGTCGTCTCCTTTCGTGTGTTCTTACCTTTTTAACCCAAAATATTTGTTATAAAAAATTCTACAATTACAATTATACATATATTGATACACTCCAACAATTATTTTTAATAGAAAAGTCTCACACAATTTAATTTGGAATAAATAAAAACCTAGTATAATTTAATTAGTGAAATTTTTAAAAAAACATTTAAAGTTATATTATGTTAAAATATTATGAAGTTTGCATATAATATATTATAAAAGTATATAAAAGTGCGAAAAAAGTGATTTTTTTTAAATTTTGGACAAAAATAAGTAAGGGGCACGAAATGGGATAAATAATCGGGAACAGAGGATCCGGACTCCACACTCACACACACATATCTACGCATACATTCATATATATATATATAGACACATACATATATACTTGTATGAATATGTAATTTATGTGTTACAATCCACACACTCACATTATATATATACACACATGTGAGTTTTTACTTTTCGTAAGATGAAATGACACATAGATAAGTATATAAAAAAGGATAAGTTCTCGATTTTATTATTTTCAAAATGCTAATTTTGTTCTCAATTTTTAATAGATAACTTGAAATTGCTGTTCCTTACTATGCGGAGAATGGCGAAAGAGAATCTTGTTGGCAGAATTGATCGTTGTTCATTTCATTTCATACAAATCCAGGTATGCAGGAAATTTCAACGTATCATTGATTTGATTTTCTTCCTTTCTGTATTGGATTTTGTTTTTGCTATTTGTTTATTGCACATCTAGAATTTTACTAATTGCGTGATAAATTTATAGTATAAGATGTCACAAATGAGTAACAATCTATACATATGTAACATGCAAATAAAATTTTATTAAAAGAATGGAACTATATATGCATTGATATACTCTGCCAATTGTGATGATCGGTATACTTCCGAGCAAGGAATGTTCTTATGTGAAATTTTTTATATGCTCAATCAAAATAGAACTTTTAAAATTAAAAGCTTGGATAAATAAGTATAATTATGATGGGACTAATTTGCATCTTAAACTTACAAATTTTCATAGTGGGATGGTATTTTTTTGTGATGGGACGAGTACTATTATATAATTTTTTTTACCAAATGATGTCTAAAATTTAGATTTCGTTATGTATACATATTGCATAGCAAGTTTATAATCTTTATATAGTTTGCATTGCATGTTAATTTTTGCAGCATAATGGTGCCCCGGGTGGACAAAAGTGGACTAAAACCACTCAAATTAGCATGATTAGAAGCATTAGCATTAGCTGGTAAGTCGTCGTAGTTGTCGGGTTTGTGTCCCGAGTTCGAGTTCAGCCTCAGCCTCAGCCTCAGCATCTGCCTTGTCTTAGTTTCCTCTGACTCTGAATATAACCCCACCCCACCATTATTAGTATTAAGGGAAAAGCTAACTTGTGTATACGATAACAGATTAATTTACTTTCTATTTTTTAGTTAAACTACTATTATGGAAATAAAATAATGTAACCTAAATTATAGCAGATCTTGTTATATGTAGTGCATCTATTACATGATCATTTCTACATTCGCATTATTTTGTTGCAACCTTGATAATGCTGATCCAAAAAAGTTTCTATTTATTTATTTATTTATTTTCTAAACATTAAATTATGCAAATAAATTACGTAATCAACATCATCAAAAAAATTTATAAGAATTTTATTTCTACACACGATGATATTATGTAAAAATTAGCAAAATTGTGCAAAATATGCAAAAATTAGAGAAGTTATGCAAAATATTGATTGACATAAATCACCGAAATAACTTATTCTTCACATTAATATTTGTAAATAATTTTTCAAAATATTGATTGACCCTGTCACCACCGAAATCACTCATTCTCCACATTATTATTTGCAAAGAATTTTTCATTACTAACATAAGGTTGCATTAGTTTCAAAATTGATTGCTCTTGGACAAAATTATTTAACTATGGAATGCGTAATTTCCCCTTAAAAAAATACTTAAAAAATTAAAGAGATGCAAAATTTTGGTTTACCAGATCTGTGACTGTAGCATGTACCGGTTACTTAATGATATTTTTCTATTCACTAGTGATATATCATATTTGTTTTCTTAATGCTTTCAGAAGCAAGAAAATCTAGCTCAAATCCCATACCAAATAAAGTATGGACCGAGATGAGAAGTCTCTTAGATGCCAAATTTCATCGGATTATGAGCTAAATTTCAAAGAAAGTAGAGATGATTATACTCGCCTTTTAGGAATATTTATTACTCGGCTTTTAGAAATTTATGGCTTTTAGAAAGGATCCTTTGCTTGAACTTTAAACTTAGGAAATAGAGTTTCTAAAGCACCAAGATTTAACGGTTTAAAAGGCGTATAGAACTCTCAAGAGACTCATATTTATTCATTTTGTTCCTAGTTTATCGTTTTCTATCTCCCTTGTTTTTTTTTTTTCAAGGTAACCATTCTGAAATTCTTAAGATGGAATAACTAGGATCTTGTAGATTAACCTCACTATACTACAACTATGAAATTTGATTTGAATCTCACTTTACCCATGAGATTTTAACACTGGACTTGAATGAATGACAATAAAAGTAATTTCGTAAATCCAGCTGAACCTATGAAAAATAAAAATATTGATGAAATTATTCAAACAAAAGAAGGCAATGTTTTTATCAAATTTGATAAAGGAAAAGATTAGCCTCTAGAAGTTATTTTTCAGATTATGAAAGCTCTTTTCGACAAAGAGGTCAATCATCATGATTTTATACTCATAATCCTTCTTTGGTTTCCACGAAAAATTCTAATCTTATTTTTGACGGCACTTATAGTTACTCATAACATATTTCTCGTGCTATTTATCACGAAGAGAAAAAAGAACCAGAAAGTTTATCTGAGTTCGATGATATTTCTTCTATAAACATGATGTCTATTCCCTTTACTTATGATAGACAAGATTGTGTCAAAGATTTTTTACAAAATAAATATACATCTTTTAGAAAATGGTTCTTCACAAATTATCATGATGAAGAACAACAACATTTTAAAAAGCTATATTATGATCATAGTGATAGTAATGAAAGACTTTGACTCTTTTCCAGTATGGTTTATTTCTCAGGCAACTATAGACAAAAGTCCTTTTTTATAAGTTTTAAAAACTTTCGAAAAAAGTTGGACTACTGCAAAGGGAGATATTATTAAATCCGTCCATCCTCCTTCTGAGCATTTAAAACTTCGTGTTGGAGAAGTTACTATTGAATCTGTAGCATTTTCCCATGAAATACAATTAAATTATAGCAATTTAACCCTTCAAACTATTTGTTCCCAACTTGATAGAATGGAGGATAAAAGGAAAAAGGTTATTTCACAACCTAACCCTAATGATAAAACTAGCACCTCAAAACCATCAGTGGTTATAAAAGAACAAAAGGTTTTTGAACCAACTATTTTAAAACCAAGTATAGATATTACTATTCTGGATAATAATAGTGATATTATTTCTCTCTTAACAAGTCAACTAGAGAAACTTACTATTGATAAAGGAAAGAAAGTTGCTACCTTGTCAGAAATTCCCACTGATATAGGAGATTTAAATAATTTTGAAGAACAAATGTTAGGAATAGAAAACCAACAAGCCAGTATTAAACAAAATGTTTTTGGTAAGTCAACTGCTTTTGAAAAAAAGACTATCCCTACTGCTGCTATGAAGCATTATTACTCTAAGCCTACTCCTCAAGATACTCTTTTTGAGAAAGAAAGCTCTAATTTTACAGTCAGTTTTAGTGCTAGAACCATCTATGAATGGAATATTGATGGATTAACTAAATATCAAATTATCACCTTATTACATAGAATGACTATGTACTATACTGTTTGTCTCAGTGCTAATAACACCGACAATCAAATTGCTGAATTTATTGTTGCAGGCTTTGCGGGCCAACTTCGTGGTTGGTGGAACAATATTCTGTCCCCTGAACAACATAGTATTATTCTAACAGCTACTAAAATAGTGAGAAATCCTATTAAAAATGAATTGGGCCAAGATTCGTATATGGATAAAATCCTGCCCAATGTTGGTTATACTCTTTTAAAATCTATTTTGCAAGACTTTGTTGGGTCTAATCCAGTTTCTTTTGAAAGAAACAAGGATTTATAAATTAACCCAAAATGTCATACTTTAACCCATTTTAGATGATATAAGGATGTTTTTTTAACTAAAGTAATGTTAAGACCAGATGCTAACGAAGATTTTTGGAAAGAAAAATTTATAGCAGGTCTTCCAACCCTATTTGCTCAAAAGGTCAAAGACCGCATATTAAGACGGCATGGAGGAAATATTATCCCATATAGTGATTATACTTATGGCAAGATTATTGGTGAATATATAGGGGAGAGTTTAGCCCTATGCAACGACATAAAACTAAAAGCTCAATTAAAAAGCCAAAATTTGAGTGGCAAAAAAGAAATTGGCGATTTTTGTGACCAGTTTGGTTTGACTTACAAATCCCAAAAAACCATTATGAAACAAAATATCCCTCTAAGAAAAAATATTTTCCCAAATCTAAAAAGCCTAGAAAGTTCTCAAAACCCAGAAAGGATACTCAGAGAACTAACCATTTTTCTGGATTTAAAAACAGAAATCGTAATCCTAACTCTTCCATTATTTATAGAAAATGTGGAAAAAAAGGTCATTATGCTAATAAATGTTGGACCAAGAAGAAATTGAATGAAATTTCTAATGAAGGTCTCAAGAAATAGCTGATAGCTGTCATGTTATATTCTTCTGATGAAGAATCAGAAGAAGATGTCCAAATTATGGAATACGAAAATGATTCTGAAGAAGACAGCTCTTCTTCTTCTTCCGAATGTGGTTGCAAAGCTAACAATTATAAAACTATGCTTGATTTAAATGGTTTAAGTCTTAATGTACTTATTTCACAAGAACGATCTATATTAGATCTGATTAATGAAATAGAAAATCCTGAGATAAAGAAAAAAATGATTGAACATTATTTGGATGTTCTTACAAACGGGAAACAAAAGGAGACTCCTTATATCCCTAAACAATCTTATTCTTTGAAAGAAGTTTTTCAAGGATTACAAACTATTCCATCCAAAAGTGTATCACTGGATGAAATTCAAAGAGAGGTAAAAACTCTTAAAGAAGAAATATATGTTATCAACATTAACGAAATTTCTATTGTAGATTTACACACTGAAATCCATATTTTAAAAACTGAAGTAAAATTTATTTAAGGTTTTTTGTAAAAAGATATTTCTTTTCCAACTCAAAGAGAAGATTTACCTCCTCCTCATAAAGAAGAAACCTTTCTTCACCTTATTGATAAAATTACTTATCAAAAATGGCATTCTGAGGTAACTATTGTTATTAACAAAAAATATACTTTTACTGATTTAGCCCTTATTGATAGTGGGGCTGATTTAAACTGTATTTGTGAAGGGCTAATCCCTACTCATTATTATGATAAAATCTCGCAGTCTCTTAATACTACGGATGGGTTTCGAATGAAGATCCAATATAAACTTTCTAATGCTTATATCTGCAATGCAGGAATTTGTTTTCAAACCACTTTTGTCATGGTGAAAGGTCTTACCCAACAAATTATTTTGGGTACTTCTTTTTTAAATTTAATTGAACCATGTATGGTTACATCAAAGGGTATTTTATTTGAGACAAATGGTCAAAAAATTATGTTTGATTTTATAACCAAACCACAAACAAGGAAAATTGATATGATAAAATAAACTTTAATTTATAAAGAAAATCAAATCAATTTTCTACAAAAGGATTTAAAAATTATGAATATTTCTCGCCAAATTATCTCTAACAAAGATAAAATTCATTTTCTCTCTAATCTTATAAAAAGAGAAATATGTAGTGAACTTCCCATTGCTTTTTGGGACAGAAAAAAGCATATTGTCACACTTCCCTATGAGGAATACTTTAAAGAAACGAATATCACCGCTGTGGCAAGAGCTGTCCAAATGGGGCCCGATCTTATTGAATATTGTAAAGAATAAATAAATTCTTTATTATAAAAGAAACTTATTCGCAAATTTTATTTCCCTTGGAGTTGTACCGCTTTCTATGTTTATAAAAATACAGAAATAGAAATAGGGCCCCCCCGATTAGTTATTAATTATAAACCTTTAAATAAGGTCTTAAAGTGAATTCGGTATCCTCTTCCTAATAAAAAAGATTTGCTTACCAGGATCCAGTCTGTCAATATATTTTCAAAATTTGATTTAAAATCTGGATATTGGCAAATCCAAATTGATGAAAAAGACAAATATAAAACTGCTTTTGTTGTCCCTATGGGACATTATGAATGTAATGTTATGCCATTTGGGTTAAAAAATGCCCCTTCAGAATTTCAAAACATTATGAATGATATTTTTTTATCCTTATTCCACTTTCAGTATAGTCTATATTGATGATATCCTCATTTTTTCTCAAGATATAGACCAACACTTCAAACACATAATTATTTTTATAAAACTTATAAAAAACGCAGGACTAGTAGTCTCTGCTAAAAAAATGTCTTTATTCCAGACAAATATTAGGTTTTTAGGTCAAGAAATAAACCAAGGGAAAATTATCCCTATTGAAAGAGCAATCCAATTTGCGGATAAATTCTCAGATATTTTGCAAGAAAAACCCAACTACAAAGATTTTTGGGAAGTCTCAATTATATTGGAGACTATTATAAAAACCTTTCTATAGATAGTTCTTATTTATATGAATGGTTAAGGAAAAATCCACCACTATGGAGTGATATTCACACAAACGCCATTAGACTTATTAAGTCTAAAGTCAAAAACCTTCCCTGTTTAGCACTTATATCTCCGACAAGTTTCAAAATTATGGAGACAGATGCTTCAAACATAGGTTATGGAGGGATCTTAAAACAAAAATTCCCTCCTAAAGAAAAAGAGATATTAGCTCGGTATACTTTTGGCAAATAGAATAGTGCCCAGAAAAATTATTCCACTATAAAGAAAGAAATTCTTTCTATAGTAAATTGCATCACCAAATTCCAAGGTGATTTATTAAATTAAAAATTCCTTCTTCGTATAGATTGCAAGGCAGACAAAGATGTCCTAGAAAAGGATGTCAAAAACCTTGCATCTAAACAAATATTTGCTAGATGGCAATCTATTTTGTCTATTTTTGATTTTGAAATTGAATATATTAAAGGAGAAAATAATTCTCTTCCTGACTTTCTTACCAGTGAATTTATTATTGGGCTCTAAATGAGCCAATCCGGGTCAAGGAAGGAGAGGATATTCCTCTTCAGCACAGGAAAAGCAGAGATATTACTCTGCAAAAAGTATATCAGGGTTCTCTTCTTCTAGCCAACTTTCTAGATCCAAAAGAGAGCCCGCCGATTATGAAGATTATTTATCTTCAGAAAAATCACAAGAGAGCTTTCTTTCAGCTCTTAAAGAGCCAGTTCTACCTGACATTAAAAAGGATGAATAAGAAATTATTATTATTCTTCAAAAGAGAGATGAAAAATTATTTATCTCTCCCAACACTCTTGTAAAGAGATATTTTGACCATGAGGCTAATTTTCCTCTTATTGATGACAAAAACCTGAAATATTTTCAGTCCATTTTAATTGAAACAGGCTCTGTGGTTTTTAACCACATGAACCAAAACAAGCATACATGAGATATTTCCTTTAGCAAAACATTTATTAAAAAAGTTGTTCATATTTCTGAATGGGGATTAAATCCCAATAAGCCTATGTAGCTGATTTTTTCCCATAAAAATTATAATTATTGTGATTATATTAATGCTTGGAAAAAAGCTTTTTATTATCAAAATAAAGCTGAAAAACATACTTGGTTCATTCGGATGGAACCATCCTTACTTAGCCAAGAACTACCATATTTGTTTTATAATTGGTTTCATTACATGGGACCAGAAGAGGATTTTCTTCCTGAAGAAATCCATAAGAAATATGAGGATTATATCCTCAGTAACCCTAAAATTAGGGGTATTAAAGTCATCAGAGGAAGTAATTTACTCCATTTTATTACCAAATACAGTGTACCCTGGATATGGCAATGGATTTATTCAGTCAAAGTTATAGAAATTGGGGTTATGACCATCTCACGACAAAACCATTATAAATGGTGGACAGAATTCGATTACAAATTAGTCCTCATAAAATTCCAAGAAGGAATTGAATCCTTTAAGAAAATGGAGCGGGAATATGCAACCGAACAGAAAACCAATAATTTAGATCTGCCTTCCATTGCAGACCTTAAAAAAAAGTTTCCTTTAGCTTGTAATACTGAAATAAAGGAGAAATTATTAGCGCTTTTGCAAAGACAGTTAGATATTAATTTTTCGGACTGTTTTAAAGCTACTTCCTCTAAGTCTAATTCAATAGTGGATGAAGATACTTCTGGAGAAGAAGATCTAGCCCAAAGTAATGAAGATATGGAGGACTATTTAAACAACAAAAATTTCGATATAAGCCATGCTCTTCTAGAAGAAAGAATGGCAAAAAAAGGCACGGAAAAGGACAAGGGCAAGCTTAATTAAATGAGAAATTGTCTGTATTATTTTTAAACTTAGAAATTGTCTGTATTATTTTATCTTTCTCTTTCTCCCTATAAGATTCCTTCAATCGCTATCTGATTTTCACATGATCGATGGGGCCCATTGAGCACCCAGCGTGATTAATGGAAAAGCTGAGAATCTTTTCTTTGTTGGCCATTATGTTTTGGCCTTTATTTTACTTTTCATTGTCGGCCGCCCATGTTTAGCCTTTATATTACCTAATCTTAGCATAGTAACCGGTAGCCAGTTTTCTCTAGATATTTTGCCTATATAAGAGAAGGTATGTCTTCTCATTAAGGCAAGCAATAACTAGTGTATATATCTCTCTCTGTAAAATATTGCTAAATAATAAAAGTTTTCAAGATTCTAAGTCTATTGTTGGTATCAGAGCCTGGTCTCTATCGTACTACATCTAAGTCACGTTGAAACAATGCCTTCTGGCCTAAGAAGGCAATTCAAAGGGTAAGACGTTTTATAAATTGTTGACAGTAGTATAGAAATTAATTTTTTTTCCGCAATATACTTATCTTCATGATCACTTATAATGTTCTCTAAATTGCGAAGATCTAATTCTTCTAATAATTTTTTATCAGGAAGCTATGCTTCAAATTGCTATAGGAATTCTAACTCTCAAAATATGAGAAATGAAGAAGAATGTCAATATAATGATATTCCGAAAATGGCTAATTTTGAAGAACAATTAGCAAATTGGCACCTTTCTAAAGTTAAACCTTCAGAAATATAGTATGTAGGAATGTTTGATTTAAAAATGGCTATGACCATAAAAACTATAGAGCAGACTATTCCGGTAGAAAAAGCTCTAGAAACTATTCAGTTGTTACATAAAGAAGAATTAAAAAGATACAGGGACAAATATAAGTATGTCCACCTTGGTATGGTCCAAGTGGCCATTAAACCTCTTACAGCCCAAGGTCTAAACACCTCTGCTCTAATTGCTTTATGCGACTTTAGGCACCTTGAGTTTAAGGATTCCCTATTAGGAATTATTCAAACAAGTTTATGTAATGTTCCAGTTTATTTTAACTGTTTTCCTAATTTTTCAGTTTCATTAACAGACAAAAATATTAGAAAGGATCATTTGCTTGAACTTTAAACTTAGGAAATAGAGTTTCTAAAGCACCAAGGTTTAATGGTTTAAAAGGCATACAGAACTCTCAAGAGACTCATATTTATTCATTTTGTTCCTAGTTTATCGTTCTCTATCTCCCTTGTTTTCTTTTTCAAGGTAACCATTATGAAATTCTTAAGATGGAATAACTAGGATCTTGTAGATTAACCTCACTATACTACAACTATGAAATTTGATCTGAATCTCACTTTTCCCATGCGATTTTAACACTGGACTTGAATGAATGGCAATAAAAGTATGAATTTTCTCTGTTGCTTTTATTCTGTAACTATGTAACTCGAGTTGTTGTACACTTTCATCAATTATTTGTTTTCCTCTTTGTAGATCTATACTTAAAATAATATTATTATATGGACACCAACATTTTCTTTAAGAGAAATATAAATTAACTAACAGCTAACATAATCTTTGAAATTCCAATCCGTTGTTCTAGTTACAGTTATGCAGTTAGGTTTCAAGTACAATTATAACTGAGGTTGGAACCTAAGTATAATGATGGACATAACTGTAATTATTAAATGTACTTGAATTAAATCACACGCACATTTAACAACGGAGTTCACCTAACTAGCCTACGTCTCCAGGGCACTTACCCAGATTGATGATATTATAATGACTTACAATATATGATTCAAGTATTAATGAAAAACTCTCAGACTCTCTCTAGGTTTTATGCCTATCTCTATATTGCTCCTACCTTATAACTATCACTCAAAAGATCAATGACATCCCACATTTGTTTTTCGTTTTTAAAGCTTATTGTTTATTCTCTCAAAGTTGAGTTCTTTATAATTTAGAACACACACTTTTTACAAGGAAAATTATTAACTATTTAAAGAGTAAAAAGAATATTCTTTCTTCAAGAACTTGTTGATTGATTTGGACTCTTCTGGTTGATCAATCTTCCTATATCTTGAATGAGATAATACTGCAATTGATTGACCACAATTTTCTTGTAAATACCTGTTAATAGACTTGATTGCTAATAAGAGTTACCATTTCCTTAAACAAGAAACATATAAAACAATATCATTTTTAGAGATATAATCTTAATAAACATGAAACCATAACTCCATACATTTAATCTAATTAGATCAAGGCTGATTTGTTAAACAAACAGATTGAATGAAGAGATAAAAATATTGCATGTTTAAGGAGATCCAGTTTCCACAATTAAAGGAACATTATCTTTTCAAACTAATCTCCATATTCCATTTAAACTCTTTCCATTCTTTATCACTTAACTATTCTCAATAAGAGCAAATTGAATCTTGTTAAACAAATGAGAATATATCAACTTTTATTCACATAAAAGACTTTAAAGATTAAGTAATGCAGTTAGATAGAATAAAACAGAATCCTGCGTATTGGCAGGTTGAAACTGTAGTTGCAACTGAGGTTGCAATCTCACCTGTAAACATTAAACTGTTTTAATTCATAAAACCAACTTGAGTTATTTTGTTCAAACCAATTGACAACAAGAGTTAATAGGCCAGAAATATGGTACTAACAATCTCCATGATCATAGGGATTATACTAGTTATTAATTGAATTTGATTTGTTTCTGGTATTATATCGGTGTATTTTAACTTTTCTTTATCCACTCGGTATTTTAATACCTTTCCATTTAGCTATTTTCCTCTTTTTCTCCTACTTTTTGTCCACTTCGGTTTTTCAGTTAGATGAATAAAGATCTACCACTAAATCACCTTATTTTAGATTTAGTTGCTTAGTATCATGAGAGAAGAAATTATCCTCGTAATACTGGGCATCTTGTTCTTTTTGTTTCGCTAGCAAGTCTTCACTATCAGTATTTAGTTTCGAGCCACATTCTATGGGTAGAAATCCTTCATTTATCACATTTGTGTTCCTTTGTAACTGTATAACCTGGTGAGCGATTGAATCTCGAATGCATACTTTTATTGGGACTGCATCACTAGTTATTACTTTTAACTTGCAACTCTTCAATTTTGGCTCTTAGATTGGCTTCAATTGCAGCTTTCTTTTCAAGCTTTTGTGCCGTATCTTCAATGGTGTTATGAAATTTATTACGTGGCCTAAATAGACCACGTATACGTTGTTCGGCTCTTACACACATTGGTGGATCTTGCCATTTAAAAAATCGACATAAATCGCATTTATGATGCATTGTACATGGATTTGAAAATGAGTTCATAATGTGATAAGTTTGAAAGACATAAAATGACCACGTTTTAGTGTATTTGAAAGAGCTTCTGAGAGAGGGTGAAATCATAGTTTCAAATATAGATGGAAAATACAAAGTGTCAAAGAGATTAGAAAGAAATATAGTATGATTTTGTATGCCTACGTGTGTCAGTGTCTGTATATATGTATATATATGTCTAAGTGTGCATGGTGAAAAAGAGGAGGGAAAACATAATATTTCAGTGTTTTTCCCCAAAAGTAAGGATAAAAATGTCAGATATTGCTTTGAGGTTTACTCGTGGTATATGCTAATTTTGTGAATAGAAAGCATAATGGTTGGCTTAATTAAAAAAATGTCGGTAGTAGAACATAGTAAATTGCACTTTATGATGAGTTTTTTTTTTCACGAAACAATAATTAACCCTACAAATAACTATATAAATGTAATATACTGAAAAGTTGCGCACAACCTTGGAGGAAAATCGTATTGTTAGACAGAGAAGTAAAGTTCATCATAAGCAAAACAAACAAGTATGGATGACAATTTCACGGGGTTCAACCTGACCTGACCCGTCGCGGGTTGGGTAAAAGTGTAATTTTATTCAGGTTGTGTCGGGTTTAAATGGATAAAGCTATAAATTAAAAAAATGCAAGTTAACACTCCCCCTTCTATCTCTCTCATATACATTAAACACACTCTCATATAATAATAGAGAATCTAAAACTCCAACTTAAAAAACACACTCTCTATTATCTCTCTCATATAAATTAAAAAATACAATTTAAGAATCTCTCTGCTGTCTCTCATATACATCTCTCTTATATACATTAAAATCTTTCTTATATAGTAATATATAACATACATTTTGTTGAGTTTATTAAAAAAATCTTATATACAATTAATTTATTAATTAATGAAACGATATTTATGGTAAATGTGAATGAAATTTATTCATGTTAATTAATAATTAATATTTTATCGTCTTTATTTATAGAAATATTTACGATAAACCAAATCATCATATCAATAATATATATTTATATTACATTTTTACATATTGCTATGTTTTAATTCAGTGAGCCGAAAGTAATTCAATAAACATGAAAATGTCAAACAGAATAATGCAAAATTTAAATCCGTAAATTAATGTGAAAAAGTATTTAATGTCATGTTAGTATTTTAATATTATATTTTTAAATCAAATGATTTTTTACTCTACCTGGAAAATTTTCTTTGAAATCTTTGTGATTTATGAGATATATTTTTTAAAAGGAAAAAAAAGTATTTTTAAAAAACGGGTCAAATGGGTCGAGTCGGATCGGATCGGGTCAAATGGGTAAAAGTGTGAGTTTGTTATCGGTGTTAGAAATATACTAAAAAATATGCTTGTTTTTGGATTTATATTTGACAATATTTTGAATTGATCTATTTAATAAGAATAATATGAGCAATTGTTATTTATCATTATTGTTTGAATGACTAAATAAATGTTTATTATTCTATTTATTAGATGATCTAGTGTGTAGAGTATGACTTACACACGAAAGATTAAACTGTCGGTTATAATAGAATATAAGTTATATGTTTACAACTTTAGATGGAAATGGACACACCATCAGTAGAGTTGTAGTATGTGGTTTTAGTAGGTTTTTCTTCACTACAGAAAATGAATAAATTCCAACTCCATTTACTAGTACACTTTGTGTGTATTAAACATGACTGTTACAAAATAATCATTTAGTGACTGACTAGACAAAATCATTTATAACTCGTGGTTATTGGTTATGCTCTTAATTCCTATATTTCTATTTAGACGTGTATGGATGTGTTTGTCATTTTGATTCATACATGGTGAGTTTCCTCACGAGTCAATAAATTTAATGAGTTGGATGACAACATTAGTGTTTATTAGTAATAAAAGAAATCCACGTCTCGTAAGTGATTGATGATACTCACTTGAGGAATCTTATAAGTTTTGTTCGTGTAAACACTGCAGGTGAATTTATAATCCGACACGACAAATAAGTTAAATGGAGAGGCTAAGGAATAATACGTTTATTGAATAAGAAATTAGTCAATGATTTAATTTAATAAATGAGTATCTGATTTAATCTTTACATTGAGAGATAATGAACATGTTTGACAATTGGAACGAATTAGATATTCGGATTATGGCAGAGAGATCAGTCGTGATCTTTAGTGGAATAAATCACGATTTAAATTGATTGTGTATATCTTGGTTTTTAAGAAGATATGATAGCACAAAATCTTTTTAAGGAGTTCTACCCTAATTAGCCTGCAAGTCCCTACCTTAGTCTACATATAACACGCCCCTTTTTCTTGGCAGATGTTAAGTTTTTAATAACTATATTTTCTAGATTGGTTAGAGAGAGAAAGAGCCCACCCTCTTTAAAGAAACAAGTTGTTAGTTCAGGAATAAGGTAGAAGAGTTGAGGCGAATCTGTTCCATCACAGCCGCCATTTGTTTCCTTCTGTTATTCGGTATGATCTAAACATATATGATAAAACATGATTTACTTTGATAATATACATACATACTATACCTAGAATCTGGGCACGTTTTTTCTGCTGTGAAAACTGACTTTTTATCAATCGGATCGGGTCGGATTGAAACCTGCAAAATTGTCATCCCTACAAAGAAGAGATGGACTTCCAAGAGTATTTTTTTAAGAAATCCCTGAAAAACATCCATGATGAAAGGGTCAAAAAGGTAGAGAGCTTTGAGATGTTACAGCGGGAAGTGCATCAAAAGGTGAAGCAATCAATAGCAACAATGGAGGACGACGTTTAGAATCTCATAAAATTTCAGGACGAAGAAATTGAAGAATTTGTTGGGGAGAGAAACAATCCGATGAAAATTTATGAGGAAGAGAAAGAAGTAATGAAGAAAAGACATTATGATGAAGAGGTTGGGCTAGAGAAGAAAATTGATTCTCAACCCAACCAGCTCATGGATAAATAGTTAAATACACCTTCCATAGTTAAACGAAACACTACAAAAAAATCAGCTTGCTATCAGAATGTTTGTTGCTAAACTAATGGTAAACTGATTGCCGTTAAATTTAGCAACATTTTTTGTTGCTAAATTGTTGCTAAAATTTAGGGACACTCAGTTTAAATACTGTTTTCAAAAAATAAATTGTTCTTATCTTAAAATTTTCTTATAGTGAAAGGTGTTGGTGAGAAAATAGGCCTATATTGTCCGGACAATTTATGGGACAGATTTTTTTCAGTACCTTTCTCTGTCCTTCCTTCAGAAAGATTCAGTCGACTTTCTTGATGGAATTCTCTAATTGTACTTAAAAAAATTTATACGTTTAATTAGCTCGGCACCTTTCTAAGGTTGTTTTTGGTTAAAAAAAAATGAATGTATTATACATGTTGGGTAAATAAATAATCAAACAAATCGATAAATAAGAGGACATAGTGAACTGACATAATTTTGCCTCTGAAAAATAGTCATCGACGTTAGCATATGCATACTACTATTTGATTATCAATATTTATGAGTGGAAATTGAGTATGATGACAATATGGTAACACACACTAACCACCAATAGATAGCAGCTTGAAATAAACCCAATATAAAAAAAAAACTTTTATATTAATGCGGGTAATTAATTAATAATTATGCGGATGCTTTTGGCACCTTACATACTGCCTAGGTTATTCTCTGTCTCATAGATTAGTTTTACTAGTGGATATACACGCATGGCTACTAAACATAGCTATTACACTGCGACTTTAACAAATGAAGTCAAATTCCAAAATGTATTCATAATCTTTGTTCATTTTACAAAGATCCACCATAAATTCAGAACTTACACAAGATCCATATTTCCCTGAGCACATGTTATAGCTAAGCAAGTATACAGCTAATTTTACAAGGCATAGCATGTTTTGACTCATGTGCTTCCCCAACAAGATCATAATAGTACTCAGAACTATATATAATATCCTCACCAATCATAACACAAGACAACTCAAAATTCATGGATAAGAAAACATTATTCCAGCAATTGTTATGTTCAAAAAAAAAAAAAAATCAAAAACAAATTTCTCATGATGACGGGAATGAATTTTCAAATATAGGAATCTTAAGATAAGTTAACCGGTAAATAAAAGAAAACCGAGATGGAAAATGTCAACACAGCTTTAAGCTTCGGTAAGTTTCAGCTAGCGCATCCATTCTTCGTGTTTAAAGCGCAGAGATGAAAACATCAAGTGCATTAATACATAGGTGTCTCAAACAAGTGTACTCAACCTCCCGAAGACAGTGAAATCATTAAAAAAAAACGTGGAATTTTTTGTTAGAATTAGCTTAAACAAGCTTTGTAATGCAAGTAATAGTCCTAGGAATAGATTTATCTAGCGGAATTAAAGACTAAGGCTCCGTTTGTTTCATAGTAAAATGAAGTAAGGAAATCGTTTCCATATTTTTTTTTTAGAGCAATCACTTTCCCCTGTTTTGCACTAAATTTGGGAAAGATTTCCTGAAAAAAGTATTTTACAGGTAAACCAAACATTCGGACAATTAATTTTACCCGTAAATGTTTACTTTACACACATTTTACATTGAAACAAACAGAGGCTAAGTTCCGAATTTGTCGGTGACTAGTCCCGGTTTTTTTCCATGCCGACTGGTCTTTCTCTTCCCTGACTGGTCGGCCAGCATTTCCAATTTTTTTGGGCTGATCTCTGACTAGTCGGGTACCCGACCGGTCGGCCTACGGGTTAGTTTTCCGCTTTATTTTTTTTCCTTGCTCTTTGTTCGGTGTACTCTTTAGGGGCCTCGGCCTCCTTTATTTTATATATATATATACGACGGTTTACCCTCCAAAAAAAAAAAACTCCTGAAGACAGAAAATATGCTTTAATTTCTACGCTAACACCATCAAGAAGTTGCCAGTGGCAAGCAGAAACTATAAGAAACCCCGATGGTAATCAGAGCAAAAGTACAATTAGCATTGACTAAAATCACTATTGTGAAAGTTTTTGAGACTTAAGTTTGTTGTTTTATTTTAAGAATTTTTAGCAAGCTGCCTTTCAGGCAAGTTAGAACCTATTCTTGGACAACATTAATGTCTTCTCTAAGTTGAACATTCTCTCTTAGAGCACCTTGCTGATGAAATTCTAGAAGCTTAATATTCGATATAGCTGTATTGTAATATGAAGAGTGAATTATATATATCTTGAAAAGAATATAGTTATGCAAAAAAGACTAAGCCTCAAAACTTTTATATAGAAAAAGAGAGTAAGATTTGAAAAACCTAAAAATCAGAGGAAAACACAGTCTTCAACTTTCTTATGTGGTAGAAGAAATCAATAAGTCTGGTTTAGGGGCACGAATACTCTTCAAATGAAGGCAAAAAATTGACAAAAGAGAAGAAACTACTTTAGAGCATAAACATAACATAAGGGCAAAGTGCCCAAGAATAACATAAACAGAAAATGATCTAATGGTAATTAGGCTTAATTATTCTCGATCACATCCATAGTTTGTTATAAAAGAGAAGAAATAAAAGTCAATCAAAGGCATTACAAATTTGGTCTCATTTGGACATTTATTTCTTGAACTCCTCCCACCTCCTAAATAAAAGGGACATATGAGCAGCAGTTTGAACTTCATCATGTTTGAGCAGCTCAACCAAGGGATGTTCAGTTTTTAATATCTTGCTTCAGAGATCCCGAGATATCTTTTTCTTTATCTCCAATAGTAGCCAATTTGCTCATAAGCTCTTTTTTCTCTTAGGTCAAGTTTTTGAGAGAAGAAAGATTAACCCTATACAGGAGTTTTGATTTCTCTAACAAACCTTGGGAGTCCTTCAAATTATGCATTATATATGTTTGTGGCTTAGAAAGGCCTGGCTTGGCTTGAGCATCTTTAAACCTAGCAAAGTTCCATTTCGGGTGCTCAAAAATGAGAGAAAGGGTAGCCTTTTAATCTAAATACACCGAAGGTGGAAAAGTGTTCATTCACTAAATTTTGAGCTTCTACTAATTGGGAAGAAGAGGATCCAGACATTGGAATCTCTAGAACACCATGAAGGATAGAAAGTAGAGCAAGGCAAGAATCAAAGATAAAAGAGGTATGCTCGGAAAGAGCTTACATGAAAATTGTCACGTCCAAACTGCTCAAACAATCAAAGAAATGACCAAACTTGAAGGGTAATTTAATGAAAGGTAGCTTGAGTTTATTTTGAGTGGAAGAGTTTAATTGGAAGTTGGAACATCATGACCATTTAAATATGAGATAATTGTAGACAATTAATGTAAGATAATTTGATGAATACACGGTTTATAAAGGTAAAGTGAGAAGAAAAATTATCTCCGAAGTTTAGTCAAATTATCGATCATTGTTCAGTTCAAAAAAGAACGTCACTATTTCAGTATGATTCAAGTTATATTTATCCTAGTGTAGTCCCTTTTTCCCTTTTTTTCCCTTTTTGCTTTTAATTAATTCTTTTACTTCTAACTTGTAAGCATTAAACTCATGTAATTTTTGTTCTTGTGTGGTTTTTCTTCATTTTTTTTTAATTTGGCATATTCATTAATAAAAAAAAGGTGGGGTTTTCCAAATTAATTAAAAAAATAGATGTAGTAGGAAAAACTCATTTAGAAGTAAAAGATACATATTGAATTCTAGGCCACAGTTTGTCAATTTAAAATAAGAAATTCTGCTATTTTGATAATCGAAGAAAACATTGCACAATAAAAAAAAAGGTTAGTTTACCATCAGTTTAGCAACAGAAATTCTGCTATTTTGATGATTGAAGAAAACATTGCATATATATATATATATATATATATATATATATATATATATATATATATATATTATCTATAATATCATCTCATATCGAATCACAAACAATAACTGTATAAAGTACGGGAGAGGCATCACCCACACCTCTCTCTTGTCCAACCCTATATCACCTCGAATGGAATTATCGGAAATTCCACCTTGTTAGCTAGTTTTAGACGCGTACCTTTATATGGCATCGCTAGTTAAGCTTGTCATATGGTGGTGGTCACCAATGTCAACCCGAAAATTGGATAATTTGTCCAATCTAAAACTTCTTAACTATTCATTTTTTTTTAAAAGTATTTTGTCTAATATTATAGAAGTAGTCTCATTATTAGACTAACTTATGAACCTATTTCTTCAGAAGTAGATTTTATGGTCCAATTTAGTGAATGAGTTGCAATGGCACTTTCAAGGCGCTTCAAATTAAAGGTTGATTTCACACGAGATATGATAGGTAATTCGCAAACGCAATGGTTCTACAACAATTTTTTACACTGACACTTATGATTCAATGAATATAATGACAAAGAAAGAAGATTCTACAAAAGAAAACATAATTTATTTGTATAAAAGGAGTTGCACAAACAAGAAATAAAGAGTCCCGCTATTAAATGCCAAGAAAAAGTAAAAATCCTTTTCTTTTTGGTCAAAAGTAAGAAAGAACATTAAAGTTATGATAATTAATTGGTAGGTAAATGGGATGAATTCAATCTGAAAATTAATACTAATATTTACATAATGTACAAAAGATAATACAAAATGGGATGAATCCAATCCAATCACATTAATTTCTTCAATAAATATAATATAATTTAATAGCAATTGCTACCTTTCCTTTTAAGAATTTTGAAACCACTATAAAATCAATGCATAACCTTGATCACACCACCTAATTCCTCCTCTCATCCCACCACTCTTTCTCTCTCTAGAGAGCAGGGATATAAATAACATGTTAAACAATGGACGTCATTGTCATTAATTTTTGTAAGTTTTGTCTCTCTTTCTTAATTTATTTTCTTTGATACTTATTTGTTGTTTCTTCAAGATTTTACATGTACCTCTATATTTTATGATTTTCTATACTACATCCATCACGTTCAGCGGTAACACAACAATTTATACTTATTTATTTACAATACGTTGTGAGGCTATTTGTTTGTTACGACCTATAAACCTTTTATCGTCATTTGGGAACACACATTAGCCATGTATTTTATGGAGTGGAATTATTTTTGTGTTGGATAACTAATTGTGGAAATCTTATTATTATTCAATTTCTTAAGAAGGCATCTTATACAATTATTATTATTCAATTTATCAAGAAGGCATTTTATACAAAATACACTAACCTAGTTGAGTTTCATCACACACACCCGAGTCCGGATCCCCTGTCCCTTATTCGTCGTCTCCTTTCGTGTGTTCTTACCTTTTTAACCCAAAATATTTGTTAAAAAAAATTCTACAATTACAATTATACATATATTGATACACTCCAACAATTATTTTTAATAGAAAAGTCTCACACAATTTAATTTGGAATAAATAAAAACCTAGTATAATTTAATTAGTGAAATTTTTAAAAAAACATTTAAAGTTATATTATGTCAAAATATTATGAAGTTTGCATATAATATATTATAAAAGTATATAAAAGTGCGAAAAAAGTTGATTTTTTTTTAAATTTTGGACAAAAATAAGTAAGGGGCACGAAATGGGATAAATAATCGGGAACAGAGGATCCGGACTCTACACTCACACACACATATCTACACATACATTCATATATATATATATATATATATATAGACACATACATATATACTTGTATGAATATGTAATTTATGTGTTACAATCCACACACTCACATTATATATATATGCACATGTGAGTTTTTACTTTTCGTAAGATGAAATGACACATAGATAAGTATATAAAAAAGGATAAGTTCTCGATTTTATTACTTTCAAAATGCTAATTTTGTTCTCAATTTTTAATAGATAACTTGAAATTGCTGTTCCTTACTATGCGGAGAATGGCGAAAGAGAATCTTGTTGGCAGAATTGATCGTTGTTCATTTCATTTCATACAAATCCAGGTATGCAGGAAATTTCAACGTATCATTGATTTAATTTTCTTCCTTTCTGTATTGGATTTTGTTTTTGCTATTTGTTTATTGCACATCTAGAATTTTACTAATTGCGTGATAAATTTATAATATAAGATGTCACAAATGAGTAACAATCTATACATATGTAACATGCAAATAAAATTTTATTAAAAGAATGGAACTATATATGCATTGATATACTCTGCCAATTGTGATGATCGGTATACTTCCGAGCAAGGAATGTTCTTATGTGAAATTTTTTATATGCTCAATCAAAATAGAACTTTTAAAATTAAAAGCTTGGATAAATAAGTATAATTATGATGGGACTAATTTGCATCTTAAACTTACATATTTTCATAGTGGGATGGTATTTTTTTGTGATGGGACGAGTACTATTATATAATTTTTTTTACCAAATGATGTATAAAATTTAGGTTTCGTTATGTATACATATTGCATAGCAAGTTTATAATATTTATATAGTTTGCATTGCATGTTAATATTTATATAGTCGTCGTAGTTGTCGGGTTTGTGTCCCGAGTTCGAGTTCAGCCTCTGCCTCAGCCTCAGCATCTGCCTTGTCTCAGTTTCCTCTGACTCTGAATATAACCCCACCCCACCATTATTAGTATTAAGGGAAAAGATAACTTGTGTATACGATAAGAGATTAATTTACTTTCTATTTTTTAGTTAAACTACTATTATGGAAATAAAATAATGTAACCTAAATTATAGCAGATCTTGTTATATGTAGTGCATCTATTACATGATCATTTCTACATTCGCATTATTTTGTTGCAACCTTGATAATGCTGATCCAAAAAAGTTTCTATTTATTTATTTTCTAAACATTACATTATGCAAATAAATTACGTAATCAACATCATCAAAAAAATTTATAAGAATTTTATTTCTACACACGATGATATTATGTAAAAATTAGCAAAATTGTGCAAAATATGCAAAAATTAGAGAAGTTATGCAAAATATTGATTGACATAAATCACTGAAATAACTTATTCTTCACATTAATATTTGTAAATAATTTTTCAAAATATTGATTGACCGTGTCACCACCGAAATCACTCATTCTCCACATTATTATTTGCAAAGAATTTTTCATTACTAACATAAGGTTGCATTAGTTTCAAAATTGATTGCACTTGGACAAAATTATTTAACTATGGAATGCGTAATTTCCCCTTAAAAAAATACTTAAAAAATTAAAGAGATGCAAAATTTTGGTTTACCAGAACTGTGACTTTAGAAATTTTTGGTTTTTAAATAATCAAAGTTTTCGAAATAATTGATTGATTTTCCAATCATCTTTCAAAAAAGAAATCTTAGAATAAGAGAGAACTAATTTAAGGTTTGTAACTTATTTGGTTCCCAGGGCGAGTTCGTACTATGAATATTTTAGTAGTGTTTGTATCTACTTTGACTTTGAAAGTAATAGTAGATATAGATGGTTTGATCTGAAGAGGAAGAAAATTTAGATAAAGAAAAAGTAAGAATGAAAGAGAAAGTAGGAGTATACCCGTGTTTTTTTTTCAAAGTTTTGATCCGAACCGTTGAAATAAATGGTCAGGATTTTGACGTCTACATTGATGTTTTTTATGATGTCTATATATACTCCATATATATATATATATATATACTAGTAAAATTACTCACGCGTTGAAATAAATGGCATAAATCTCGTAATATATTTTATTTTGAACATAATTTTCAGATTTGGTAACATTTATTGTAGTTATCCAGGTTATAACGAATCGCTAATTAATTTAGGCTACATCCGTAATTAGGAAAATATAGTGAGGACAAATTATTAATTAATTAGATTAGGTATATTGATAATTATTAAAACGTATCATTGATTTAATTTTCTTCCTTTCTGTATTGGATTTTGTTTTTGCTATTTGTTTATTGCACATCTAGAATTTTACTAATTGCGTGATAAATTTATAGTATAAGATGTCACAAATGAGTAACAATCTATACATATGTAACATGCAAATAAAATTTTATTAAAAGAATGGAACTATATATGCATTGATATACTCTGCCAATTGTGATGATCGGTATACTTCCGAGCAAGGAATGTTCTTATGTGAAATTTTTTATATGCTCAATCAAAATAGAACTTTTAAAATTAAAAGCTTGGATAAATAAGTATAATTATGATGGGACTAATTTGCATCTTAAACTTACAAATTTTCATAGTGGGATGGTATTTTTTTGTGATGGGACGAGTACTATTATATAATTTTTTTTACCAAATGATGTCTAAAATTTAGATTTCGTTATGTATACATATTGCATAGCAAGTTTATAATATTTATATAGTTTGCATTGCATGTTAATTTTTGCAGCATAATGGTGCCCCGGGTGGACAAAAGTGGACTAAAACCACTCAAATTAGCATGATTAGAAGCATTAGCATTAGCTGGTAAGTCGTCGTAGTTGTCGGGTTTGTGTCCCGAGTTCGAGTTCAGCCTCTGCCTCAGCCTCAGCATCTGCCTTGTCTCAGTTTCCTCTGACTCTGAATATAACCCCACCCCACCATTATTAGTATTAAGGGAAAAGCTAACTTGTGTATACGATAAGAGATTAATTTACTTTCTATTTTTTAGTTAAACTACTATTATGGAAATAAAATAATGTAACCTAAATTATAGCAGATCTTGTTATATATATGTAGTGCATCTATTACATGATCATTTCTACATTCGCATTATTTTGTTGCAACCTTGATAATGCTGATCCAAAAAAGTTTCTATTTATTTATTTATTTTCTAAACATTAAATTATGCAAATAAATTACGTAATCAACATCATCAAAAAAATTTATAAGAATTTTATTTCTACACACGATGATATTATGTAAAAATTAGCAAAATTGTGCAAAATATGCAAAAATTAGAGAAGTTATGCAAAATATTGATTGACATAAATCACCGAAATAACTTATTCTTCACATTAATATTTGTAAATAATTTTTCAAAATATTGATTGACTGTGTCACCACCGAAATCACTCATTCTCCACATTATTATTTGCAAAGAAATTTTCATTACTAATATAAGGTTGCATTAGTTTCAAAATTGATTGCTCTTGGACAAAATTATTTAACTATGGAATGCGTAATTTCCCCTTAAAAAAATACTTAAAAAATTAAAGAGATGCAAAATTTTGGTTTACCAGATCTGTGACTGTAGAAATTTTTGGTTTATAAATAATCAAAGTTTTCGAAATAATGGATTGATTTTCCAATCATCTTTCAAAAAAGAAATCTTAGAATAAAAGAGAACTAATTTAAGGTTTGTAACTTATTTGGTTCCCAGGGCGAGTTCGTACTATGAATATTTTAGTAGTGTTTGTATCTACTTTGACTTTGAAGTAATAGTAGACATAGATGGTTTGATCTGAAGAGGAAGAAAACTTAGATAAAGAAAAAGTCAGAACGAAAGAGAAAGTAGGAGTATACCCGTGTTTTTTTTTTAAAGTTTTGATCTGAACAGTTGAAATAAATGATGAGGATTTTGACGTCTACATTGATTTTTGTATGATGTCTATATATACTCCTTATATATATATATATATATATATATATATACACTAAGTAAAATTAACCACGCGTTGCCTGTGAGACACGTAATGACATAAATCTCGTAATATATTTTATTTTGAACATAATATTCAGATTTGTTAACATTTATTGTAGTTATCCAGGCTATAACGAATCGTTAATTAATTTAGACTACATCCGTAATTAGGAAAATATAGTGAGGTCATATTATTAATTAATTAGATTAGCTATATTGGTAATTATTAAAACATAGTGATGGTATTTTTGGAAAAATTAGATAAAATTGAGCAGATTTATTTATTTTGGTTTTGATTATTATAATAGAATGATATATATGTATATAGAGAAATATATATAGAGAGTCAGAGTTTTAGGGTTTGTCGAATCCTATGCTAGCTTGTCTTAAACAAAAAAATACTATAAAAAGATATGTATATACTGGAACTTCACTGATGCGTTTTAGTCACAGCTTTTATAATTATAAAAAAAACACAAACTTTGTTAATATATAAGAAAATGGCAAATGTAAAGTTTTCAAAATACAAACTCATTATCGGAACTGTTTTAATAGCAACTTGTGTTTCCAAAACCTCAATAGCATGTACCGGTTACTTAATGATATTTTTCTATTCACTAGTGATATATCATATTTGTTTTCTTAATGCTTTCAGAAGCAAGAAAATCTAGCTCAAATCCCATACCAAATAAAGTATGGACCGAGATGAGAAGTCTCTTAGATGCCAAATTTCATCGGATTATGAGCTAAATTTCAAAGAAAGTAGAGATGATTATACTCGGCTTTTAGGAATATTTATTACTCGACTTTTAGAAATTTATGGCTTTTAGAAAGGATCCTTTGCTTGAACTTTAAACTTAGGAAATAGAGCTTCTAAAGCACCAAGGTTTAATGGTTTAAAAGGTATACAAAACTCTCGAGAGACTCATATTTATTCATTTTGTTCCTAGTTTATCGTTCTCTATCTCCCTTGTTTTTTTTTTCAAGGTAACCATTATGAAATTCTTAAAATGGAAAAACTAGGATCTTGTAGATTAACCTCACTATACTACAACTATGAAATTTGATCTGAATCTCACTTTACCCACGAGATTTTAACACTGGACTTGAATGAATGGCAATAAAAGTAATTTCGTAAGTCCAGCTGAACCTATGAAAAATAAAAATATTGATGAAATTATTCAAACAAAAGAAGGCAATGTTTTTATCAAATTTGATAAAGGAAAAAGATCAGCCTCTAGAAGTTATTTTTTAGATTATGAAAGCTCTTTTCGACAAGGAGGTCAATCATCACGATTTTATACTCCTTATCCTTCTTTGGTTTCCACGAAAAATTCTAATCTTATTTTTGACGGCACTTATAGTTCCTCACACATATTTCTCATGCTATTTATCACGAAGAGAAAGAAGAACCAGAAACTTTATCTGAGTTCGATGATATTTCTTCTATAAACATGATGTCTATTCCCTTTACTTATGATAGACAAGATTGTGTGAAAGATTTTTTACAAAATAAATATACATCTTTTTGAAAATCGTTCTTCACAAATTATCATGATGAAGAACAACAACATTTTAAAAAGCTATATTACGATCATAGTGATAGTAATGAAAAACTTGACTCTTTTCAAGTATGGTTTATTTCTCAGGCAACTATAGACAAAAGTCCTTCTTTATAAGTTTTAAAAACTTTCGAAAAAAGTTGGACTACTGGAAAGGGAGATATTATTAAATCCGTCCATCCTCCTTCTGAGCATTTAAAACTTCGTGTTGGAGAAGTTACTATTGAATCTGTAGCATTTTCCCATGAAAAACAATTAAATTATAGCAATTTAACCCTTCAAACTATTTGTTCCCAACTTGATAGAATGGAGGATAAAAGAAAAAGGTTATTTCACAACCTAACGCTAATGATAAACCTAGCACCTCAAAACCATCAGTGGTTATAAAAGAACAAAAGGTTTTTGAATCAACTATTTTAAAACCAAGTATAGATATTACTATTCCGGATAATAATAGTGATATTATTTCTCTCTTAACAAGGCAACTTAAGAAACTTACTATTGATAAAGGAAAGCAATTTGCTACCTTGTCAGAAATTCCCACTGATATAGGGGATTTAAATAATTTTGAAGAACAATTGTTAGGAATAGAAAACCAAGAAGCTAGTATTAAACAAAATGTTTTTGGTAAGTGAACTGCTTTTGAAAAAAAGACTATCCCTACTGCTGCTATGAAGCATTATTACTCTAAGCCTACTCCTCAAGATACTCTTTTTGAGGAAGAAAGTTCTAATTTTACAGCCAATTTAGTGCTAGAACCATCTACGAATGGAATATTGATGGATTAACTGAATATCAAATTATCACCTTATTACATAGAATGACTATGTACTCTACTGTTTGTCTCAGTGCTAATAATACCGACAATCAAATTGCTGAATTTATTATAGCAGGCTTTGCGGGCCAACTTCGTGGTTGGTGGAACAATATTCTGTCCCCTGAACAACATAGTATTATTCTAACAGCTACTAAAATAGTGAGAAATCCTATTAAAAATGAATTGGGCCAAGATTCGTATATGGATAAAATCCTGCCCAATGTTGGTTATACTCTTTTAACATCTATTTTGCAAGCCTTTGTTGGGTCTAATCCAGTTTCTTTCGAAAGAAACAAGGATTTATAAATTAACCCAAAATGTCCTACTTTAACCCATTTTAGATGGTATAAGGATGCTTTCTTAACTAAAGTAATGTTCAGACCAGATGCTAACGAAGATTTTTAAAAAGAAAAATTTATAGCAGGTCTTCCAACCCTATTTGCTCAAAAGGTCAAAGACCGCATATTAAGACAGCATGGAGGAAATATTATCCCATATATTGATTATACTTATGGCCAGCTTATTGGTGAATATGTAGGGGAGGGTTTAGCCCTATGCAATGACATAAAACTAAAAGCTCAATTAAAAATCCAAAATTTGAGTGGCAAAAAAGAAATTGGCGATTTTTGTGACCAGTTTGGTTTGACTTACAAATCCCAAAAAACCATTATGAAACAAAATATCCCTCTAAGAAAAAATATTTTCCCAAATCTAAAAAGGCTAGAAAGTTCTCAAAACCCAGAAAGGATACTCAGAGAACTAACCATTTTTCTGGTTTTAAAAACAGAAATCGTAATCCTAACTATTCCATTATTTATAGAAAATTTGGAAAAACAGGTCATTATGCTAATAAATGTTGGACCAAGAAGAAATTGAATGAAATTTTTAATGAAGGTCTCAAGAAATAGCTGATGGCTGTCATGTTATATTCTTCTGATGAAGAATCAGAAGAAGATGTCCAAATTATGGAATACGAAAATGATTCTGAAGAAGACAGCTCTTCTTCTTCTTCCGAATGTGGTTGCAAAGCTAACCATTATAAAACTATGCTTGATTTAAATGGTTTAAGTCTTAATGTACTTACTTCACAAGAACGATCTATATTAGATCTGATTAATGAAAAAGAAAATCCTGAGATAAAGAAAAAAAATGATTGAATATTATTTGGATGTTCTTACAATGGGAAAACAAAAGGAGACTCCTTATATCCCTAAACAATCTTATTCTTTGAAAGAAGTTTTTCAAGGATTACAAACTCTTCCATCCAAAAGTTTATCACTGGATGAAATTCAAAGAGAGGTAAAAACTCTCAAAGAAGAAATAAATGCTTTCAAAATTAACGAAATTTCTATTGTAGATTTACACACTGAAATCCATATTTTAAAAACTGAAGTAAAATTTCTTTAAGATTTTGTGTAAAAAGATATTTCTTTTCCAACTCAAAAAGAAGATTTACCTCCTCATAAAGAAGAAACCTTTCTTCACCTTATTGATAAAATTACTTATCAAAAATGACATTCTGAGGTAACTATTGTTATTAACAAAGAATATACTTTTACTGTTTTAACCCTTATTGATAGTGGGACTGATTTAAACTGTATTTGTGAAGGGCTAATCCCTACTCATTATTATGATAAAATCTCGCAGTCTCTTAATACTGCGGATGGGTCTCGAATGAAGATCCAATATAAACTTTCTAATGCTTATATCTGCAATGCAGGAATTTGTTTTCAAACCACTTTTGTCATGATCAAATGTCTTACCCAACAAATTATTTTGGTACTCCTTTTTTAAATTTATATGAACCATTTATGGTTTTATCAAAGGGTATTTTATTTGAGACAAATGGTCAAAAAATTGTGTTTGATTTTATAACCAAACCACAAACAAGGGATAAAAGAAACTTTAATTTATAAAGAAAATCAAATCAATTTTCTACAAAAAAATTTAAAAATTATGAATATTTCTCGCCAAATTATCTCTAACAAAGATAAAATTCCTTTTCTCTCTAATCTTATAAAAAGAGAAATATGTAGTGAACTTCCCACTGCTTTTTGGAACAGAAAAAAACATATTGTCACACTTCTCTATGAGGAAGACTTTAAAGAAACGAATATCACCACTATGGCAAGAGCTGCCCAAATGGGGCCCGATCTTATTGAATATTGTAAAGAAGAAATAAATACTTTATTACAAAAGAAACTTATTCGCAAATTCTATTCCCCCCTTTGAGTTGTCTATATTGATGATATCCTCATTTTCATCAAGATATAGATCAACACTTTAAACACATAAATATTTTTATAAAATTTATAAAAAACACAAGACTAGTAGTCTCTGCTAAAAAAATGTCTTTATTCCAGACAAATATTATGTTTTTAGATCAAGAAATAGACCAAGGGAAAATTATCCCTATTGAAAGAGCAATCCAATTTGCGGATAAATTCTCATATATTTTGCAAGAAAAAACCCAACTACAAAGATTTTTGGAAAGTCTCAATTATATTGCAGACTATTATAAAAACCTTTATATAGATAGCTCTTCTTTATATGAAAGGTTAAGGAAAAATCCACCACTATGGAGTGATATTCACACAAACGCCGTTAGACTTATTAAGTCTAAAGTCAAAAGCCTTCCCTATTTAACACTTATATCTCCGAGAAGTTTCAAAATTATGGGTACAGATGCTTCAAACATAGGTTATGGAGGGATCTTAAAACAAAAATTCCCTCCTAAAGAAAAAGAGATATTATCTCGGTATACTTTTGGCAAATGGAATAGTGTCCAGAAAAATTATTCCACTATAAAGAAAGTAATTATTTCTATAGTAAATTGCATCACCAAATTCCAAGGTGATTTATTAAATCGAAAATTCCTTATTCGTATAGATTGCAAGGCAGGCAAAGATATCCTAGAAAAGAAGGTAAAAAACCTTGCCTCTAAACAAATATTTGCTAGATGACAATTTATTTTGTCTATTTTTTTATTTTGAAATTGAATATATTAAAGGAGAAAATAATTCTCTTCCTGACTTTCTTACCAGTGAATTTATTATTGGGCTCTAAATGAGCCAATCTGGTCAAGTAATGAGAGGATATTCAGCATAGGAAAAGCAGAGATATTTCTCTGCAAAAAGTATATCAGGGTCCTCTTCTTCTAGCCAACTTTCTAGATTCAAAAGAGAGCCCGCCGATTATGAAGATTATTTATCTTCAGGAAAATTACAAGAAAACTTTCTTTCATCTCTTAAAGAGCCAGTTCTACCTGGCATTAAAAATGATGAAGAAGAAATTATTATTATTCTTAAAAAAGGCGATGAAAAATTATTTACCTCTCCCAACACCCTTGCAAAGAGATATTGTTGAACCATGGGGTTCAATAATTGATTTTGATTATAACTTTGATTATGTTTTTAATGATTTTACTTTTCGATGATATAATGCTTGTCTTTTCCAAAAAGATAATTTGTAAATTTCAGCACGCCAGAAAGATAGAGCTCAGAAAAACGAAGCCACAGGTTCAAGCGGAACCAGAATCGGAGCTAAAACGAAAGAGTTATCAGCATTCGAAGAATAGCGAGAAAACAGAGAACGACCGATCGTCTGTACAAAAACGACCGATCGTTTTTGTACCAAATTCTTCCAGTGAGGACGTCGAAAAAACGACCGATCGTTTCTCAGAAAACGACCGATCATTTTCTGAAAACGACCGATCGACTGTAGAAAACGACCGATCGTTTTCTGCAGATTTCGAAAACAGCTTTTCAGCTTATTCTGGAAAGTTGCTTAAAACCTCTGAATAAAAGCCTCAACCACTGCCAACGGTCATATACAGAAAAAAAGACTTTGGTGATTATATAAACCAACCCAATTCACTTTCCAAAGTCACCAATCAACATCCATTCATATCCATAATCAATCCTTCAACCTCTCTCATATACAAAAACCCAAAATCACCATTTTGGTGAAATACTTCGAAAAGAGAGAAATTGAAGATAAATCGATACAAGCTCCAACAAAGATCAAACAACATCAAAATCACAAATTAGCTTATTTTAGAAGCAATCAAATTGTGAGAGTGTTGTAATTTCAACAATTTTGTAAAGAGCGTTTTATAAGCTCATTTGTGAGTGAGTGTTTGGGTAGAAGCTTTTAAGCCAAAGTGTTGGTTAAAAGTTCTAGGTTAAACACTTGGGTACTTATATATTGAGGGGGAGTCGTTGCCTCATTAGACGTGTACGCTTGCACTTGTATCAAGAGTAGGAACCTCGGGTAGAGGGTGAGCCAATCGGTCGATTGAGCTTGATAGGATTTGTAAAATCGGGAAAATTATTTTTAGTGAAATACTCGGTAGTACCGAGGAGAGGACGTAGGCCGTTTGCCGAACCTCTATAAATCACGGTGTCATTTTCTTTCCCTTAACTTTTACTTTCCGCAAATATTCATTATTGCTTATTTTCTTGCTTGCATCTAGTAATTCTAGCAATTCATTAACTCTTGTTAAAACGCTTAAGCTTAGAATTGCATAAGTTGGGTTATTAGTTGCCATTAAGTTTTAATTAGGAAAAAAGCGCAAAAACCTTATTCACCCCCCCTCTAAGGTTTAGCCACACGGGCCAACAAATATTTTGACCATGAGGCTAATTTTCCTCTTATTGATGAAAAAAACCTGAAATATTTTCAATCCATTTTAATTGAAACAGGCTCTGTGGTTTTTAACCACATGAACCAAAACAAACATACATGTGATATTTCCTTTAGCAAAACATTTATCAAAAAAGTTGTTCATATTTCTGAATGGAGATTAAATCTCAATAAGCCTATGCAGCTGAAATTTTCCCATAAAAATTATAATTATTGGGATTATATTAATGCTTGGAAAAAAGCTTTTTATTATCAAAATAAAGCTGAAAAATATACATGGTTCATTTGGATGGAACCATCCTTACTTAGCCAAGAACTACCATATTGGTTTTATAATTGGTTTCATTACATGGGACCAGAAGAGGATTTTCTCCCTGAAGAAATTCATAAGAAATATGAGGATTATATCCTCAGTAACCCTAAAATTAGGGGTATTAATGTCATCAGAGGAAGTAATTTACTTCTTTTTATTACCAAATACAGTCTACCCTGGATATGGCAATGGATTTATTCAGTCAAACTTATAGAAATGGGGGTTATGACCCTCTCACGACAAAACCATTATAAATGGTGGACAAAATTCGATTACAAATGAGTCCTCATAAAATTCCAAGAAGGAATTGAATCCTTTAAGAAAATGGAGTGGGAATATGCAACCGAACAGAAAACCAATAATTTAGATCTGCCTTCCATTGCAGAACTTAAAAAGAAGTTTCCTTTAGCTTGCAATACTTAAATAAAGGAGAAATTATTAGCGCTTTTGCAAAGATAGTTAGATATTGATTTTTCGGACTGTTTTAAAGCTACTTCCTCTAAGTCTAATTCAATAATGGATGAAGATACTTCCGGGGAAGAAGATCTAGTCCAAAGTAATGAAGATATGGAGGATTATTTAAACAACGAAAATTTCGATATAAGCCATGCTTTTCTAGAAGAAAGAATGGCAAAAAATGCCACGAAAAAGGACAAGGGCAAGCTTAATTAAATGAGAAATTGTCTGTATTATTTTTAAACTCAGAAATTGTCTGTATCATTTTATCTTTCTCTTCTCCCTATAAGATTCCTTCAATCGCTACCTGATTTTCACGTGATCGATGGGGCCCATTGAGCACCCGGCATGATTAAAGGAAAAGTTGAGAATCTTTTCTTTGTTGGCCACTATGTTTTGACCTTTATTTTACTTTTCATTGTCGGCCGCCCATGTTTTAGCCTTTATATTATCGAATCGTAGAATAGTAACCGGTACCCGGTTTTCTCTAGATATTTTGCTTATATAAGAGAAGATATGTCTTCTCATTAATGGAAGGAATAACAAGTGTATATATCTCTCTCTGTAAAATATTGCTAAATAATAAATGTTTTCAAGATTCGAAGTCTATTGTTGGTATCGGAGCCTGGTCTCTATCGTACTACATTTAAGTCGCGTTGAAACAATCCCTTCTGGCCGAAGAAGGCAATTCAAATGGTAAGACGTTTTATAAATCGTTGACAGTAGTATAGAGATTAATTTTTTTTTCCCCCAATATACTTATTGACTAAAAGCAGTATTGTGAAAGTTTATGAGACTTAAGTTTGTTGTTTTATTTTAAGAATTTTTAACAAGATGCCTGTCAGGCAAGTTAAAACCTATTCTTGGGCAACATTAATGTCTTCTCTAAGTTGAACATTCTCTCTTAGAGCACCTTGCAGATGAAATTCTATACGCATAATATTCGTTATAGCTGTGTTGTAAGCTTAATATTCGATATGAAGAGTGAATTATATATATCTTGAAAAGAATATAGCTATGCAAAAAAGACTAAGCCTCAAAGCTTTTATATAGAAAAAGAGAGTAAGATTTGAAGAACCTAAAAATCAGAGGAAAACACAGTCTTCAACTTTCTTATGTGGTAGAAGAAATCGATAAGCCTGGTTTACGGGCACAAATACTCTTCGAATGAAGGCAAATAATTGACAAAAGAGAAGAAACTACTTTAGAGCATAAACATAACATAAGAGCCAAGTGCCCGAGAATAAACAGAAAATGATCTAATGGTAATTAGGCTTAATTATTCGATCACATCCATAGTTTGTTATAAAAGAGAAGAAATAAAAGTCAATCAAAGGCATTACAAATTTGATCTCATTTGGACATTTACTGCTTCAACTCCTCCCGCCTCCTAAATAAAAGGGACATATGAGCAGCAGTTTGAACTTCATCATGTTTGAGCAGCTCAACCAAGGGATGTTCAGTTTTTAATATCTTGCTTCAGAGATCTCGAGATATCTTTTTCTTTATCTCCAATAGTAGCCAATTTGCTCATAAGCTCTTGTTTCTCTTAGGTCAAGTTTTTGAGAGAAGAAAGATTAACCCTATACAGGAGTTTTGATTTCTCTAACAAACCTTGGGAGTCCTTCAAATTATGCATTATATATGTTTGTGGCTTAGAAAGGCCTGGCTTGGCTTGAGCATCTTTAAACCTAGCAAAGTTCCATTTCGGGTCCTCAAAAATGAGGAAAGGGTAGCCTTTTAATCTAAATACACCGAAGGTGGAAAAGTAAGAGTTCATTCACTAAATTTTGAGCTTCTACTACTTGGGAAGAAGAGGATCCAGACATTGGAATCTCTAGAACACCATGAAGGATAGAAAGTAGAGCAAGGCAAGAATCAAAGATAAAAGAGGTATGCTCGGAAAGAGTTTACATGAAAATTGTCACGTCCAAATTGCTCGAACAATCAAAGAAATGACCAAACTTGAAGGGTAATTTAATGAAAGGTAGCTTGAGTTTATTCTGAGTGGAAGAGTTTAATTGGAAGTTGGAACATCATGACCATTTAAATATGAGATAATTGTAGACAATTAATGTAGATAATTTGATGATTACACGGTTCATAAAGGTAAAGTGAGAAGAAAAATTATCTCTGGAGTTTAGTCAAATTATCAATCATTGTTCAGTTCAAAAAAGAACGTCACTATTTCAGTATGATTCAGGTTATATTTATCCTAGTTTAGTCCCTTTTCCCCTTTTTTTCCCTTTTTGCTTTTAATTAATTCTTTTACTTCTAACTTGTAAGCATTAAACTCATGTAATTTTTGTTCTTGTGGGGTTTTTCTTCATTTTTTTAATTTGGCATATTCATTAATAAGAAAAAGGTGGGGTTTTCCAAATTAATTAAAAAAAAAAGATGTAGTAGGAAAAACTCATTTAGAAGTAAAAGATACATATTGAATTCTAGGCCACAGTTTGTCAATTTAAAATAAGAAATTCTGCTATTTTGATACTCGAAGAAAATATTGCACAAAAGAAAAATAGTTTACCATCAGTTTAGCAACATAAATTATGCAATTTTGATGATTGAAGAAAACATTGCATATATATATATATATATATATATATATATATATATATATTCTCTATAATATCATCTCATATCGAATCACAAACAGTAACTGTCTAAAGGACGGGAGAGGCACCACCCACACCTCACTCTTGTCCAACCCTATATCACCTCGAATGGAATTATTGGAAAATCCACCTTGTTAGCTAGTTTTAGATGCGTACCTTTATGTGGCATCGCTAGTTAAGCTTGTCATATGGTGGTGCTCACCAAGGTCAACCCGAAAATTGGATAATTTGTGCAATCTAAAACTTCTTAACTATTCATTTTTTTTTTTAAAGTATTTTGTCTAATATTATAGAAGTAGTCTCATTATTGGACTAACTTATGAACCTAGTTCTTCATGAGTACATTTAATGGTCCAATTTCGTGAATGAGTTACAATGACACTTTCAAGGCGCTTCAAATTAAAGGTTGATTTCACACGAGATATGATAGATAATTCGCAAACGCAATGGTTCTACAACAATTTTTTACACTGAAACTTATGATTCAATGAATATAATGACAAAGAAAGAAGATTCTACCAAAGAAAACATAATTTATTTGTATAAAAGGAGTTGCACAAACAAGAAATAAAGAGCCTCGGTATTAAATACCAAGAAAAAGTAAAAATCCTTTTTTTTTTTGGTCAAAAGTAAGAAAGAACATTAAAGTTATGATAATTGATTGGTAGGTAAATGGGATGAATTCAATCTGAAAATTAATACTAATATTTACATAATGTACAAAAGATAATACAAAATGGGATGAATCCAATCCAATCACATTAATTTCTTCAATAAATATAATATAATTTAATAGCAATTGCTACCTTTCCTTATAAGAATTTTGAAACCACTATAAAATCAATGCATAACCTTGATCACACCATTTAATTCCTCCTCTCATTCCACCACTCTTTCTCTCTCTAGAGAGCAGGGATATAAATAACATGTTAAACAATGGACGTCATTGTCATTAATTTTTGTAAGTTTTGTCTCTCTTTCTTAATTTATTTTCTTTGATACTTATTTGTTGTTACTTCAAGATTTTACATGTACCTCTATATTTTATGATTTTCTATACTACATCCATCACGTTCAGCGGTAACACAACAATTTATACTTATTTATTTACAATACGTTGTGAGGCTATTTGTTTGTTACGACCTATAAACCTTATATCGTCATTTGGGAACACATATTAGCCATGTATTTTATGGAGTGGAATTATTTTTTTGTGTTGGATAACTAATTGTGGAAATCTTATTATTATTCAATTTCTTAAGAAGGCATCTTATACAATTGTTATTATTCAATTTATCAAAAAGGCATTTTATACAAAATACAGTAACCTAGTTGAGTTTCATCACACACACCCGAGTCCGGATCCTCTGTCCCTTATTCGTCGTCTCCTTTCGTGCATTCTTACCTTTTTAATCCAAAATATTTGTTAAAAAAAATTCTACAATTATAATTATACATATATTGATACACTCCAACAATTATTTTTAATAGAAAAGTCTCACACAATTTAATTTGGAATAAATAAAAACCTAGTATAATTTAATTAGTGAAATTTTTAAAAAAACATTTAAAGTTATATTTTGTCAAAATATTATGAAGTTTGCATATAATATATTATAAAAGTATATAAATGTGCGAAAAAGGTTGGTTTTTTTTAAATTTTGGACAAAAATAACTAAGGGGCACGAAATGGGACAAATAATCGGGAACAGAGGATCCGGACTCCACATTCATACACACAAATCTACACATACATTCATATATATATATATACACATACATATATACTTGTATGAATATGTAATTTATGTGTTACAATCCACACACTCACATTATATATACACACACATGTGAGTTTTTACTTTTTGTAAGATGAAATGACACATAGATAAGTATATAAAAAAGCATAAGTTCTCGATTTTATTATTTTCAAAATGCTAATTTTGTTCTCAATTTTTAATAGATAACTTGAAATTGCTGTTCCTTACTATGCGGAGAATGGCGAAAGAGAATCTTGTTGGCAGAATTGATCGTTGTTCATTTCATTTCATACAAATCCAGGTATGCAGGAAATTTCAACGTATCATTGATTTAATTTTCTTCCTTTCTGTATTGGATTTTGTTTTTGCTATTTGTTTATTGCACATCTAGAATTTTACTAATTGCGTGATAAATTTGTAGTATAAGATGTCACAAATGAGTAACAATCTATACATATGTAACATGCAAAGAAAATTTTATTAAAAGAATGGAACTATATATATATGCATTGATATACTCTGCCAATTGTGATGATCGGTATACTTCCGAGCAAGGAATGTTCTTATGTGAAATTTTTTATATGCTCAATCAAAATAGAACTTTTAAAATTAAAAGCATGGATAAATAAGTATAATTACGATGGGACTAGTTTGCATCTTAAACTTACATATTTTCATAGTGGGATGGTATTTTTTTGTGATGGGACGAGTACTAATATATAAATTTTTTTACCAAATGACGTATAAAATTTAGATTTCGTTATGTATACATATTGCATAGCAAGTTTATAATATTTATATAGTTTGCATTGCATGTTAATTTTGGCAGCATAATGGTGCCCCGGGTGGACAAAAGTGGACTAAAACCACTCAAATTAGCATGATTAGAAGCATTAGCATTAGGTGGTAAGTCGTCATAGTTGTCGGGTGTGTGTTCCGAGTTCGAGTTCAGCCTCAGCCTCAGCATCTGCCTTGTCCCAGTTCCCTCTGACTCTGAATATAATCCCACCCCACCATTATTAGTATTAAGGGAAAAGATAACTTGTGTATCCGATAAGAGATTAATTTACTTTCTATTTGTTAGTTAAACTACTATTATGGAAATAAAATAATGTAACCTAAATTATAGCAGATCTTGTTATATGTAGTGCATCTATTACATGATCATTTCTGCATTCGCATTATTTTGTTGCAACCTTGATAATGCTGATCCAAAAAAGTTTCTATTTATTTATTTTCTAAACATTAAATTATGCAAATAAATTACGTAATCAACATCATCAAAAAAATTTATCAGAATTTTATTTCTACACACGATGATATTATGTAAAAATTAGCAAAATTGTGCAAAATATGCAAAAATTAGAGAAGTTATGCAAAATATTGATTGACATAAATCACCGAAATAACTTATTCTTCACATTAATATTTGTAAATAATTTTTCAAAATATTGATTGACCGTGTCACCACCGAAATCACTCATTCTCCACATTATTATTTGCAAAGAATTTTTCATTACTAACATAAGGTTGCATTAGTTTCAAAATTGATTGCTCTTGGACAAAATTATTTAACTATGGAATGCGTAATTTCCCCTTAAAAAAAATACTTAAAAAATTAAAGAGATGCAAAATTTTGGTTTACCAGATCTGCGACTTTAGAAATTTTTGGTTTATAAATAATCAAAGTTTTCGAAATAATTGATTGATTTTCCAATCATCTTTCAAAAAAGAGATCTTAAAATAAGAGAGAACTAATTTAAGGTTTGTAACTCATTTGATTCCCAGGGCGAGTTCGTACTATGAATATTTTAGTAGTGTTTGTATCTACTTTGACTTTGAAAGTAATAGTAGACATAGATGGTTTGATCTGAAGAGGAAGAAAACTTAGATAAAGAAAAAGTTAGATGGTTTGATCTGAAGAGGAAGAAACCTAATCCGGACAGCTGTCCCGACTCGGCCTGATTTTAAAAATAAATAGTACCGCAATAATATTATGTTGGAACTTTATTTATAAGTTAAATGAATTAAATATGTTAATAGTTATATTAAATGTTTATTTTGGAAACATTACTTTTACTAAGATAACTTATAAACTTTAAAAAAAAAAACTATGCAATTGACAATATACTAAAATTGATAGTTCAATAGATGAAGTTAATAAATAATACTATAATCAATATTTACTTTTTGCAAGATTACTTTGTCCATAAGGATCATGTATATTACATAAATTGATGGAGGTTAAAATTTAAAGTTAGATTTATGTATTTAATGCAATAAATGCGGTTTGACCTAGCAATTAACCCTGAAACAAATGAGCAATTACTCGCCCTAGCGAGGGGAGTATATAGGGTTATGACCCGTTCCCACCGTCGAGGGGTTGACTAACAAGATATTCTACAAGAGTTACTGATAAGATTGTGCCATCAATCAAATATTTCTCAAATGAAATAAGATATCAAATTTACACGGAATGTATTCCATAGAGATAGAGTCAAACCCTTAAAGATACATTCTTTGAGCATAAAGGAGCGTATGCCAACCAGCAGACTAAAATACATGCGAGAAGGCAATGTCAGACCCTCTTCGCTAAGTGATATTTGACTATCCGAAGGAGCAAGAATGCAGATGAACCCTCTGAGCCTTTTACGAAGTGTCACGGACCCTGGAAGAGCTCCCCTCTCTAATGATGAGCAATATCATTTAACCCTTAGGATAATCTAGTTGGTGGAAAAGATACAGGAGATATAACTGAATATATCATAGCATGACATAGATGGTTTGTATCTACTTTGACTTTGAAAGTAATAGTAGAGATAGATGGTTTGATCTGAAGAGGAAGAGAACTTAGATAAAGAAAAAGTCAGAATGAAAGAGAAAGTAGGAGTATACCCGTGTTTTTTTTTTTAAAGTTTTGATCTGAACCGTTGAAATAAATGGTCAGGATTTTGACGTCTACATTGATGTTTTTTTATGATGTCTATATGCACACACTAGTAAAATTACCCACGCGTTGCCTGTGAGACGCGTAATGACATAAATCTCGTAATATATTTTATTTTGAACATAATATTCAGATTTGGTAACATTTATTGTAGTTATCCAGGTTATAACGAATAGCTAATTAATTTAGACTACATCCGTAATTAGGAAAATATAGTGTGGACAAATTATTAATTAATTAGATTAGGTATATTGATAATTATTAAAACATAGTAATGGTATTTTTGGAAAAATTAGACAAAATTGAGCAGATTTATTTATCTTGGTTTTGATTATTATAATAGAATGATATATATGTATATAGAGAAATATATATAGAGAGTCAGAGTTTTAGGGTTTGTCGAATCCTATGTTAGCTTGTCTTAACAAAAAAATACTATAAAAAGATTTGTATATACTGGAACTTCACTGATGCGTTTTAGTCACAACTTTTATAATTATAAAAAAAACACAAACTTTGTTAATATATAAGAAAATGGCAAATGTAAAGTTTTCAAAATACAAACTCATTTTCGGAACTGTTTTAATAGCAACTTGTGTTTCCAAAACCTCAATAGCATGTACCGGTTACTTAATGATATTTTTCTATTTACTAGTGATATATCATATTTGTTTTATTAATGCTTTCAGAAGCAAGAAAATCTAGCTCAAATCCCATACCAAATAAAGTATGGACCGAGATGAGAAGTCTCTTAGATGCCAAATTTCATCAGATTATGAGCTAAATTTCAAAGAAAGTAGAGATGATTATTCCCGGATTTTAGAAATTTATGGCTTTTAGAAAGGATCCTTTGCTTGAAATTTAAACTTAGGAAATAGAGTTTCTAAAGCACCAAGGTTTTATGGTTTAAAAGGCATACAGAACTCTCAAGAGACTCATATTTATTCATTTTGTTCCTAGTTTATCGTTCTCTATCTCCCTTGTTTTTTTTTTCAAGGTAACCATTCTGAAATTCTTAAGATGAAATAACTAGGATCTTGTAGATTAAACTCACTATACTACAACTATGAAATTACTGAATCTCACTTTACCCACGAGATTTTAACACTGAACTTGAATGAATGGCAATAAAAGTAATTTCGTAAGTCCAGCTGAACCTATGGAAAATAAAAATATTGATGAAATTATTCAAACAAAAGAAGGCAATGTTTTTATCAAATTTGATAAAGTAAAAAGATTAGCCTCTAGAAGTTATTTTTCAGATTATGAAAGCTCTTTTCGACAAGGAGGTCAATCATCACGATTTTATACTCCTAATCCTTCTTTGGTTTCCACGAAAAATTCTAATCTTATTATTGACGGCACTTATAGTTCCTCACAACATATTTCTCGTGCTATTTATCATGAAGAGAAAAAAGAACTAGAAACTTTATCTGAGTTCGATGATATTTCTTCTATAAACATGATGTCTATTCCCTTTACTTATGATAGACAAGATTGTATCAAAGATTATTTACAAAATAAATATACATCTTTTAGAAAATGGTTCTTCACAAATTATCATGATGAAGAACAACAACATTTTAAAAAGCTATATTAGGATCATATTGATAGTAATGAAAGACTTTGACTCTTTTCCAGTATGGTTTATTTCTCAGGCAACTATAGACAAAAGTCCTTTTTTACAAGTTTTAAAAACTTTCGAAAAAAGTTGGACTACAGCAAAGGAGATATTATTAAATCCATCCATCCCCCTTCTGAGCATTTAAAACTTCGTGTTGGAGAAGTTACTATTGAATCTGTAGCATTTTCCAATGTAAAACAATTAAATTATACCAATTTAACCATTCAAACTATTTGTTCCCAACTTGATAGAATGGAGGATAAAAGGAAAAAGGTTATTTCACAACCAAACCCTAATGATAAAACTAGCACCTCAAAACCATCAATGGTTATAAAAGAACAAAAGGTTTTTGAACCAACTATTTTAAAACCAAGTATAGATATTACTATTCTGGATAATAATAGTGATATTATTTCTCTCTTAACAAGGCAACTAGAGAAACCTACTATTGATAAAGGAAAGCAAGTTGCCACCTTGTCAGAAATTCCCACTGATATAGGGGATTTAAATAATATTGAAGAACAATTGTTAGGAATAGAAAACCAACAAGCCAGTATTAACCAAAATGTTTTTGGTAAGTCAACTGCTTTTGAAAAAAAGACTATCCCTATTGCTGCTATGAAACATTATTACTCTAGGCCTACTCCTGAAGATACTCTTTTTGAGGAAGAAAGTTTTAATTTTACAGCCAGTTTTAGTGCTAGAACCATCATGAATGGAATATTTATGGATTAACTGAATATCAAATTATCACCTTATTACATAGAATGACTATGTACTCTACTGTTTGTCTCAGTACTAATAACACCGACAATCAAATTGCTGAATTTATTGTAGCAGGGTTTGCGGGCCAACTTCGTGGTTGATGGGACAATATTCTGTCCCCTGAACAACATAGTATTATTCTAACAACTACTAAAATAGTGAGAAATTCTATTAAAAATGAATTGGGCCAAGCTTCGTATATGGATACAATCCTGCCCAATGCTGTTTATACTCTTTTAACATCTATTTTGCAAGCCTTTGTTGGGTCTAATCCAGTTTCTTTTGAAAGAAATAAGGATTTATTAATTAACCTAAAATGTACTACTTTAACCCATTTTAGATTGTATAAGGATGTTTTCTTAACTAAAGTAATGTTAAGACCAGATGCTAACGAAGATTTTTGGAAAGAAAAATTTATAGCAGATCTTCCAACCCTATTTGCTCAAAATGTCAAAGACCGCATATTAAGACAGCATGGAGGAAATATTATCCCATATAGTGATTATACTTATGGCCAGCTTATTGATGAATGTGTAGGGGAGGGTTTAGACCTATGCAACGACATAAAACTAAAAGCTCAATTAAAAAGCCAAAATTTGAGTGGCAAAAAAGAAATTGGCGATTTTTGTGACCAGTTTGGGTTTGACTTAGAAATCCCAAAAAACCATTACGAAACAAAATATTCTTCTAAGAAAAAATATTTTTCCAAATCTAAAAAGGCTAAACAGTTCTCAAAACCCAGAAAGGATGCTCATAGAACTAACCATTTTTCTGGTTTTAAAAACAGAATTCGTAATCCTAACTCTTCCATTATTTGTAGAAAATGTGGAAAAACAGGTCATTATGCTAATAAGTGTTGGACCAAGAAGAAATTGAATGAAATTTTGTAATGAAGGTCTCAAGAAATAGCTGATAGCTGTTATGTTATATTCTTCTGATGAAGAATCAGAAGAAGATGTCCAAATTATGGAATACGAAAATGATTCTGAAGAAGACAACTCTTCTTCTCTTCCGAATGTGGTTGCAAAGCTAACCATTATAAAGCTATGCTTGATTTAAATGGTTTAAGTCTTAATGTACTTACTTCACAAGAACGATCTATATTAGATCTGATTAATAAAATAGAAAATCCTGAGATAAAGAAAAAAATGATTGAACATTATTTGGATGTTCTTACAAAGGGAAGACAAAAGGAGACTCCTTATATCCATAAACAATCTTATTCTTTGAAAGTAGTTTTTCAAGGATTACAAACTCTTCCATCCAAAAGTTTGTCACTGGATGAAATTCAAAGAGGTAAAAACTCTCAAAGAAGAAATAAATGTTATCAAAATTAACGAAATTTCTATTGTAGATTTACACACTGAAATCCATATTTTAAAAACTAAAGTAAAATTTCTTTAAAATTTTTTGTAAAAAGATATTTCTTTTCCAACTCAAAGTGAAGATTTACCACCTCCTCATAAAGAAGAAACCATTCTTCACCTTACTGATAAAATTACTTATCAAAAATGGCATTATGAGATAACTATTGTTATTAACAAAGAATATACTTTTACTGATTTAGCCATTATTGATAGTGGGGCTGATTTAAACTGTATTTGTGAAGGGATAATCCCTACTCATTATTATGATAAAATCTCGCAGTCTCTTAATACTGCGGATGGGTCTCGAATGAAGATCCAATATAAACTTTCTAATGCTTATATCTGCAATGCAGGAATTAGTTTTCAAACCACTTTTGTCATGGTCAAAGGTCTTACCCAACAAATTATTTTGGGTACTCCTTTTTTAAATTTAATTGAACCATTTATGGTTACATCAAAGGGTATTTTATTTGAGACAAATGGTCAAAAAATTATGTTTGATTTTATAACCAAACCACAAACAAGGAAAATTGATATGATAAAAGAAACTTTAATTTATAAAGAAAATCAAATCAATTTTCTATAAAAGGATTTAAAAATTATGAATATTTCTCGCCAAATTATCTCTAACAAAGATAAAATTCATTTTCTCTCTAATCTTATAAAAAGAGAAATATGTAGTGAACTTCCCACTGCTTTTTGGAATAGAAAAAAGCATATTGTCACACTTCCCTATGAGGAAGACTTTAAAGAAACAAATATCACCACTATGGCAAGAGCTGCCCAAATGGGACCCGATCTTATTGAATATTGTAAAAAATAAATAAATTCTTTATTACAAAAGAAACTTATTCACAAATTCTATTCCCCTTGTAGTTGTACCGCTTTCTATGTTTACAAAAATACAGAAATAGAAAGGGGCCCCTCGATTAGTTATTAATTATAAATCTTTAAATAAGGTCTTAAAATGGATTCGGTATCCTCTTCCTAATAAAAAAGATTTGCTTACCAGGATCCAGTCTGCCAATATATTTTCAAAATTTGATTTAAAATCTGGATATTGGCAAATCCAAATTGATGAAAAAGGCAAATATAAAATTGCTTTTGTTGTCCATATGGGACATTATGAATGAAATGTTATGCCATTTGGGTTAAAAAATGCCCAAACAGAATTTCAAAACATTATGAATGATATTTTTTTTTATCCTTATTCCACTTTCAGTATAGTCTATATTGATGATATCCTCATTTTTTTCTCAAGATATAGATCAACACTTCAAACGCATAAATATTTTTATAAAACTTATAAAAAACGCAGGACTAGTAGTCTCTGCTAAAAAAATGTCTTTATTCCAAACAAATATTAGGTTTTTAGGTCAAGAAATAGACCAAGGGAAAATTATCCATATTGAAAGAGTAATCCAATTTGCGGATAAATTCCCAGAATTTTGCAAGAAAAAACCCAACTACAAAGATTTTTGGGAAGTCTCAATTATATTGCAGACTATTATAAAAACCTTTCTATAGATAGCTCTTCTTTATATGAAAGGTTAAGGAAAAATCCACCACTATGGAGTGATATTCACACAAACGCCGTTAGACTTATTAAGTCTAAAGTCAAAAGCCTTCCCTGTTTAGCACTTATATCTCCGACAAGTTTCAAAATTATGGAGACAGATGCTTCAAACATAGGTTATGGAGGGATCTTAAAACAAAAATTCCCTCCTAAAGAAAAAGAGATATTATCTCGGTATACTTCTGGCAAATAGAATAGTGTCCAGAAAAATTATTCCACTATAAAGAAAGAAATTCTTTCTATAGTAAATTGCATCACCAAATTCCAAGGTGATTTATTAAATCAAAAATTCCTTCTTCGTATAGATTGCAAGGCAGGCAAAATGTCCTAGAAAATGATGTCAAAAACCTTGCCTCTAAACAAATATTTGCTAGATGGCAATCTATTTTATCTATTTTTCATTTTGAAATTGAATATATTAAAGGAGAAAATAATTCTCTTCCTGACTTTCTTACCAGAGAATTTATTATTGGGCTCTAAATGAGCCAATCCGGTCAAGGAAGGAGAGGATATTCCTCTTCAGCACAGGAAAAGCAGAGATATTTCTCTGCAAAAAGTATATCAGGGTCCTCTTCTTCTTGCCAACTTCCTAAATCCAAAAGAGAGACCGCCGATTATGAAGATTATTTATCTTCAGGAAAATTACAAGAGAGATTTCTTTCAGCTCTTAAAGAGCCAGTTCTACCTGGCATTAAAAAGGATGAAGAAGAAATTATTATTATTCTTCAAAAGGGAGATGAAAAATTATTTACCTCTCCCAACACTCTTGCAAAGAGATATTTTGACCATGAGGCTAATTTTCCTTTTATTGATGACAAAAACCTAAAATATTTTCACTCCATTTTAATTGAAACAGGCTCTGTGGTTTTTAACCACATGAACCAAAACAAACATACATGACATATTTCCTTTAGCAAAACTTTTATTAAAAAAGTTGTTCATATTTCTGAATGGGGATTAAATACCAATAAACCTATGCAGCTGAATTTTTCCCATAAAAATTATAATTATTGGGATTATATTAATGCTTGGAAAAAAGCTTTTTATTATCAAAATAAAACTGAAAAATATACATGGTTCATTCGGATGGAACCATCCTTACTTAGCCAAGAACTACCATATTGGTTTTATAATTGGTTTCATTACATGGGACCAGAAGAGGATTTTCTTCTTGAAGAAATCCATAAGAAATATGAGGATTATATCCTCAGTAACCCTAAAATTAGGGGTATTAAAGTCATCAGAGGAAGTAATTTACTTCTTTTTATTACCAAATACAGTCTACCCTGGATATGGCAATGGATTTATTCAGTCAAACTTATAGAAATTGGGGTTATGACCCTCTCACGACAAAGCCATTATAAATGGTTGACAAAATTCGATTACAAATTAGACCTCATAAAATTCCAAGAAGGAATTGAATCCTTTAAGAAAATGGAGCGGGAATATGCACCCGAACAGAAAACCAATAATTTAGATCTGCCTTCCATTGCAGACCTTAAAAAGAAGTTTCCTTTAGCTTGCAATACTTAAATAAAGGAGAAATTATTAGCGCTTTTGCAAAGATAGTTAGATATTGATTTTTCGGACTGTTTTAAAGCTACTTCCTCTAAGTCTAATTCAATAATGGATGAAGATACTTCCGGGGAAGAAGATCTAGTCCAAAGTAATGAAGATATGGAGGATTATTTAAACAACGAAAATTTCGATATAAGCCATGCTTTTCTAGAAAAAGGAATGGCAAAAAATGCCACGAAAAAGGACAAGGGCAAGCTTAATTAAATGAGAAATTGTCTGTATTATTTTTAAACTCAGAAATTGTCTGTATTATTTTATCTTTCTCTTCTCCCTATAAGATTCCTTCAATCGCTACCTGATTTTCACGTGATCGATGGGGCCCATTGAGCACCCGGCGTGATTAAAGGAAAAATTGAGAATCTTTTCTTTCTTGGCCACTATGTTTTGACCTTTATTTTACTTTTCATTGTCGGCCGTCCATGTTTTAGCCTTTATATTACCGAATCTTAGCATAGTAACCGGTAGCCGGTTTTCTCTTGATATTTTGCCTATATAAGAGAAGTTATGTCTTCTCATTAAGGCAAGCAATAACAAGTGTATATATCTCTCTCTCTGTAAAATATTGCTAAATAATAAAAGTTTTCAAGATTCTATGTCTATTGTTGGTATCAGAGCCCGGTCTCTATCCTACTACATCTAAGTCGCGTTGAAACAATCCCTTCTGGCCGAAGAAGGCAATTCAAATTGTAACATACCGTATTTTTTATAAGTGTTTTTAATTAGGAATTAATTTATCCAAAAACGTTTTATTCAAATTTTACCAAAAACCGGTCACTCGACTAATTTTTAGCCAAAAAACAAAACTCTTTCAAAAAGCTTTATTTTAAAAATCTGTTACTAATTTTACTAATAAAAAGGACCCAATAGATTTGTTTCTAAAGATTTGTTATTTTTGAGTAGAAAAACAATATTTTTTTATTTAAAGTTAACTTTTAGAACTTTGGGGACCAAATAGTTCGCTTCCACAAACTTTCTCAAAATAGTTTTTACATCTTCAAATCAGCCCACTTCTTTCAAAACAATAACCTAAAACAAGAGAGAAAAAGAGAGAAAAGAGAGAAAAGAGAGAAGAAGAAGAGGAAACCACCATTAGCGGGTTCTTACCGGAAGCATCTCCTCTACGCTTTAAGGTAACGGGGGTTATCCATTGCGCCTAGACGAGGGTGTATGTTAGGTTTTGGTTTTGTGTTTATTATAAATTGGGGGTTTTTATCTTTTATCTTAATTATGTTCTTAAATTATTAATTGGGTTTATTTGTTGTACGTTTAATTCACTTATTTAATTTTGGAGTAGTTGAGGATTTAGTCTTTTAATTTCGGATTAATGAGAATATTAATGGGTTGCGTGTTTTATGCGTTGATTATGTGTTATTATGGTTGTTGATAGAATTGGGTAAATTATTGTTGAATAAAGATGAGTTTTATATTGCATATACAAGGTGTTTGTTAAAATGCCTGAATGGAATTTTATATTGATAGAGTTGGTTGGCTAGTTGTGTATCTAGTACCTATGCTTATTTGCTTTGTTGAATCGCGTCCAAGGGACATATGAGAATGTGTTATTTGCGTGGATTTATATTATTGGCCGAGGCCGTATGAGAATGTGATATTTGCATGGATTTATATTATTGGCCGAGGCCTTGTGATTTAGCTGTAGTGGCAATGGTCTCTGTCTCTCCCTAATTCCGGGGACAGAAGATGGCCGAGGGGATAGGGAATGACTCGTCTTACGGGCTGGGACCAGTGGCATGAGAGGTCCCAGTGTGCACTATACTTATTTTATTGTTAGCAATGGTCTATATCTCTCCCTAATTCCGGGGACATAAGACGGCCGAAGGGATAGGGAATGACTCGTCTTACGGACTGGGACGAGTGGCGTGAGAGGTCCAAGTACGCACTATAAATCTACTTTTATGTTAGCAATGATCTATGTCTCTCCCTAATTCCGGGGGCATAAGACGGCCGAAGGGATGAAAAATAAAAATATTGATGAAATTATTCAAACTGAACCTATGAAAAATAAAAGTAATTTCGTAAATCCAGCTGAACCTATGAAAAATAAAAATATTGATGAAATTATTCAAACAAAAGAAGGCAATGTTTTTATCAAATTTTATAAAGGAAAAAAATTAGCCTCTAGAAGTTATTTTTCAGATTATGAAAGCTCTTTTCGACAAAGAGGTCAATCATCATGATTTTATACTCATAATCCTTCTTTGGTTTTCACGAAAAATTCTAATCTTATTTTTGACGGCACTTATAGTTACTCACAACATATTTCTCGTGCTATTTATCACGAAGAGAAAAAATAACCAGAAACTTTATCTGAGTTCGATGATATTTCTTCTATAAACATGATGTCTATTCTCTTTACTTATAATAGACAAGATTGTGTCAAAGATTTTTTACAAAATAAATATACATCTTTTAGAAAATGGTTCTTCACAAATTATCATGATGAAGAACAACAACATTTTAAAAAGCTATATTATGATCATAGTGATAGTAATGAAAGACTTGACTCTTTTCCAGTATGGTTTATTTCTCAGGCAACTATAGACAAAAGTCCTTTTTTATAAGTTTTAAAAACTTTTGAAAAAAGTTGGACTACTGCAAAGGGAGATATTATTAAATCCGTCCATCCTCCTTCTGAGCATTTAAAACTTCGTGTTGGAGAAGTTACTATTGAATCTGTAGCATTTTCCCATGAAATACAATTAAATTATAGCAATTTAACCCTTCAAACTATTTGTTCCCAACTTGATAGAATGGAGGATAAAAGGAAAAAGGTTATTTCACAACCTAACCCTAATGATAAAACTAGCACCTCAAAACCATCAGTGGTTATAAAAGAACAAAAGGTTTTTGAACCAACTATTTTAAAACCAAGTATAGATATTACTATTCTGGATAATAATAGTGATATTATTTCTCTCTTAACAAGTCAACTAGAGAAACTTACTATTGATAAAGGAAAGCAAGTTGCTACCTTGTCAGAAATTCCCACTGATATAGGAGATTTAAATAATTTTGAAGAACAAATGTTAGGAATAGAAAACCAACAAGCCAGTATTAAACAAAATGTTTTTGGTAAGTCAACTGCTTTTGAAAAAAAGACTATCCCTACTGCTGCTATGAAGCATTATTACTCTAAGCCTACTCCTCAAGATACTCTTTTTGAGGAAGAAAGTTCTAATTTTACAGTCAGTTTTAGTGCTAGAACCATCTATGAATGGAATATTGATGGATTAACTGAATATCAAATTATCACCTTATTACATAGAATGACTATGTACTATACTGTTTGTCTCAGTGCTAATAACACCGACAATCAAATTGCTGAATTTATTGTTGCAGGCTTTGCGGGCCAACTTCGTGGTTGGTGGAACAATATTCTGTCCCCAGAACAACATAGTATTATTCTAACAACTACTAAAATAGTGAGAAATCCTATTAAAAATGAATTGGGACAAGCTTCGTATATGGATACAATCCTGCCCAATGCTGTTTATACTCTTTTAACATCTATTTTGCAAGCCTTTGTTGGGTCTAATCCAGTTTCTTTTGAAAGAAATAAGGATTTATTAATTAACCTAAAATGTACTACTTTAACCCATTTTAGATTGTATAAGGATGTTTTCTTAACTAAAGTAATGTTAAGACCAGATGCTAACGAAGATTTTTGGAAAGAAAAATTTATAGCAGATCTTCCAACCCTATTTGCTCAAAAGGTCAAAGACCGCATATTAAGACAGCATGGAGGAAATATTATCCCATATAGTGATTATACTTATGGCCAGCTTATTGATGAATGTGTAGGGGAGGGTTTAGACCTATGCAACGACATAAAACTAAAAGCTCAATTAAAAAGCCAAAATTTGAGTGGCAAAAAAGAAATTGGCGATTTTTGTGACCAGTTTGGTTTTACTTACAAATCCCAAAAAACCATTATGAAACAAAATATCCCTCTATGAAAAAATATTTTCCCAAATCTAAAAAGCCTAGAAAGTTCTCAAAACCCAGAAAGGATACTCAAAGAACTAACCATTTTTCTGGTTTTAAAAACAGAAATCGTAATCCTAACTCTTCCATTATTTATAGAAAATGTGGAAAAAAAGGTCATTATGCTAATAAATGTTGGACCAAGAAGAAATTGAATGAAATTTCTAATGAAGGTCTCAAGAAATAGCTGATAGCTGTCATGTTATATTCTTCTGATGAAGAATCAGAAGAAGATGTCCAAATTATGGAATACGAAAATGATTCTGAAGAAGACAGCTCTTCTTCTTCTTCCGAATGTGGTTGCAAAGCTAACAATTATAAAACTATGCTTGATTTAAATGGTTTAAGTCTTAATGTACTTACTTCACAAGAACGATCTATATTAGATCTTATTAATGAAACAGAAAATCCTGAGCTAAAGAAAAAAATGATTGAACATTATTTGGATGTTCTTACAAACGGGAAACAAAAGGAGACTCCTTATATCCCTAAACAATCTTATTCTTTGAAAGAAGTTTTTCAAGGATTACAAACTATTCCATCCAAAAGTGTATCACTGGATGAAATTCAAAGAGAGGTAAAAACTCTCAAAGAAGAAATATATGTTATCAACATTAACGAAATTTCTATTGTAGATTTACACACTAAAATCCATATTTTAAAAACTGAAGTAAAATTTATTTAAGGTTTTTTTGTAAAAAGATATTTCTTTTCCAACTCAAAGAGAAGATTTACCTCCTCCTCATAAAGAAGAAACCTTTCTTCACCTTATTGATAAAATTACTTATCAAAAATGGCATTCTGAGGTAACTATTGTTATTAACAAAGAATATACTTTTACTGATTTAGCCCTTATTGATAGTGGGGATGATTTAAACTGTATTTGTGAAGGGCTAATCCCTACTCATTATTATGATAAAATCTCGCAGTCTCTTAATACTGCGGATGGGTTTCGAATGAAGATCCAATATAAACTCTCTAATGCTTATATCTGCAATGCAGGAATTTGTTTTCAAACCACTTTTGTCATGGTGAAAGGTCTTACCCAACAAATTATTTTGGGTACTTCTTTTTTAAATTTTATTGAACCATATATGGTTACATCAAAGGGTATTTTATTTGAGACAAATGGTCAAAAAATTATGTTTGATTTTATAACCAAACCACAAACAAGGAAAATTGATATGATAAAATAAACTTTAATTTATAAAGAAAATCAAATCAATTTTCTACAAAAGGATCATTTGCTTGAACTTTAAACTTAGGAAATAGAGTTTCTAAAGCACCAAGGTTTAATGGTTTAAAAGGCATACAGAACTCTCAAGAGACTCATATTTATTCATTTTGTTCCTAGTTTATCGTTCTCTATCTCCCTTGTTTTCTTTTTCAAGGTAACCATTATGAAATTCTTAAGATGGAATAACTAGGATCTTGTAGATTAACCTCACTATACTACAACTATGAAATTTGATCTGAATCTCACTTTACCCGTGCGATTTTAACACTGGACTTGAATGAATGGCAATAAAAGTATGAATTTTCTCTGTTGCTTTTATTCTGTAACTATGTAACTCGAGTTGTTGTACACTTTCATCAATTATTTGTTTTCCTCTTTGTAGATCTATACTTAAAATAATATTATTATATGGACACCAACATTTTCTTTAAGAGAAATATAAATTAACTAACAGCTAACATAATCTTTGAAATTCCAATCCGTTGTTCTAGTTGCAGTTATGCAGTTAGGTTTCAAGTACAATTATAACTGAGGTTGGAACCTAAGTATAATGATGGACATAACTGGAATTATTAAATGTACTTGAATTAAATCACACGCACATTTAACAACAGAGTTCACCTAACTAGCCTACGTCTCCAGGGCACTTACCCAGATTGATGATATTATAATGACTTACAATATATGATTCAAGTATTAATGAAAAACTCTCAGACTCCCTCTAGGTTTTATGCCTATCTCTATATTGCTCCTAACTTATAACTATCACTCAAAAGATCAATGACATCCCACCTTTGTTTTTCGTTTTTAAAGCTAATTGTGTATTCTCTCAAAGTTGAGTTCTTTATAATTTAGAACACACACTTTTTACAAGGAAAATTATTAACTATTTAAAGAGTAAAAAGAATATTCTTTCTTCAAGAACTTGTTGATTGATTTGGACTCTTCTGGTTGATCAATCTTCCTATATCTTGAATGAGATAATACTGCAATTGATTGACCACAATTTTCTTGTAAATACCTGTTAATAGACTTGATTGCTAATAAGAATTACCATTTCCTTAAACAAGAAACATATAAAACAATATCATTTTTAGAGATATAATCTTAATAAACATGAAACCATAACTCCATACATTTAATCTAATTAGATCAAGGCTGATTTGTTAAACAAACAGATTGAATGAAGAGATAAAAATATTGCATGTTTAAGGAGATCCAGTTTCCACAATTAAAGCAACATTATCTTTTCAAACTAATCTCCATATTCCATTTAAACTCTTTCCATTCTTTATCACTTAACTATTCTCAATAAGAGCAAATTGAATCTTGTTAAACAAATGAGAATATATCAACTTTTATTCACATAAAAGACTTTAAAGATTAAGTAATGCAGTTAGATAGAATAAAACAGAATCCTGCGTATTGGCAGGTTGAAACTGTAGTTGCAACTGAGGTTGCAATCTCACCTGTAAACATTAAACTGTTTTAATTCATAAAACCAACTTGAGTTATTTTGTTCAAACCAATTGACAACAAGAGTTAATAGGCCAGAAATATGGTACTAACAATCTCCATGATCATAGGGATTATACTAGTTATTAATTGAATTTGATTTGTTTCTGGTATTATATCGGTGTATTTTAACTTTTCTTTATCCACTCGGTATTTTAATACCTTTCCATTTAGCTATTTTCCTCTTTTTCTCCTACTTTTTGTCCACTTCGGTTTTTCAGTTAGATGAATAAAGATCTACCACTAAATCACCTTATTTTAGATTTAGTTGCTTAGTATCATGAGAGAAGAAATTATCCTCGTAATACTGGGCATCTTGTTCTTTTTGTTTCGCTAGCAAGTCTTCACTATCAGTATTTAGTTTCGAGCCACATTCTATGGGTAGAAATCCTTCATTTATCACATTTGTGTTCCTTTGTAACTGTATAACCTGGTGAGCGATTGAATCTCGAATGCATACTTTTATTGGGACTGCATCACTAGTTATTACTTTTAACTTGCAACTCTTCAATTTTGGCTCTTAGATTGGCTTCAATTGCAGCTTTCTTTTCAAGCTTTTGTGCCGTATCTTCAATGGTGTTATGAAATTTATTACGTGGCCTAAATAGACCACGTATACGTTGTTCGGCTCTTACACACATTGGGGGATCTTGCCATTTAAAAAATCAACATAAATCGCATTTATGATACATTGTACATGGATTTGAAAATGAGTTCATAATGTGATAAGTTTGAAAGACATAAAATGACCACGTTTTAGTGTATTTGAAAGAGCTTCTGAGAGAGGGTGAAATCATAGTTTCAAATATAGATGGAAAATACAAAGTGTCAAAGAGATTAGAAAGAAATATAGTATGATTTTTTATGCCTACGTGTGTCAGTGTCTGTATATATGTATATATATGTCTAAGTGTGCATGGTGAAAAAGAGGAGGGAAAACATAATATTTCAGTGTTTTCCCCCAAAAGTAAGGATAAAAATGTCAGATATTGGTTTGAGGTTTACTCGTGGTATATGCTAATTTTGTGAATAGAAAGCATAATGGTTGGCTTAATTAAAAAAATGTCGGTAGTAGAACATAGTAAATTGCACTTTATGATGAGTTTTTTTTTTTCACGAAACAATAATTAACCCTACAAATAACTATATAAATGTAATATACTGAAAAGTTGCGCACAACCTTGGAGGAAAATCGTATTGTTAGACAGAGAAGTAAAGTTCATCATAAGCAAAACAAACAAGTATGGATGACAATTTCACGGGTTCAACCTGACCTGACCCGTCGCGGGTTGGGTAAAAGTGTAATTTTATTCAGATTGTGTCGGGTTTAAATGGATAAAACTATAAATTAAAAAAATGCAACTTAAAAAATGCAAGTTAACACTCCCCCTTCTATCTCTCTCATATACATTAAACACACTCTCATATAATAATAGAGAATCTAAAACTCCAACTTAAAAAACACACTCTCTATTATCTCTCTCATATAAATTAAAAAATACAATTTAAGAATCTCTCTCCTGTCTCTCATATACATCTCTCTTATATACATTAAAATCTTTCTTATATAGTAATACATAACATACATTTTGTTGAGTTTATTAAAAAAATCTTATATACAATTAATTTATTAATTAATGAAACGATATTTATGGTAAATGTGAATGAAATTTATTCATGTTAATTAATAATTAATATTTTATCGTCTTTATTTATAGAAATATTTACGATAAACCAAATCATCATATCAATAATATACATTTATATTACATTTTTACATATTGCTATGTTTTAATTCAGTGAGCCGAAAGTAATTCAATAAACATGAAAATGTCAAACAGAATAATGCAAAATTTAAATCCGTAAATTAATGTGAAAAAGTATTTAATGTCATGTTAGTATTTTTATATTATATTTCTAAATCAAATGATTTTTTACTCTACCTGGAAAATTTTCTTTGAAATCTTTGTGATTTATGAGATATATTTTTTAAAAGGAAAAAAAAGTATTTTTAAAAAACGGGTCAAATGGGTCGAGTCGGATCGGATCGGGTCAAATGGGTAAAAGTGTGAGTTTGTTATCGGTGTTAAAAATATACTAAAAAATATGCTTGTTTTTGGATTTATATTTGACAATATTTTGAATTGATCAATTTAATAAGAATAATATGAGCAATTGTTATTTATCATTATTGTTTGAATGACTAAATAAATGTTTATTATTCTATTTATTAGATGATCTAGTGTGTAGAGTATAACTTACACACGAAAGATTAAACTGTCGGTTCTAATAGAATATAAGTTATATGTTTACAACTTTAGATGGAAATGGACACACCATCAGTAGAGTTGTAGTATGTGGTTTTAGTAGGTCTTTCTTGACTACAGAGAATGGATAAATTCCAACTCCATTTACTAGCACAGTTTGTGTGTATTAAACATGACTGTTACAAAATAATCATTTAGTGACTGACTGGACAAAATCATTTATAACTCGTGGTTATTGGCTATGCTCTTACTTCCTATATTTATATTTAGACGTGTATGGATGTGTTTGTCATTTTGATTCATACATGGTGAGTTTCCTCATGAGTCAATAAATTTAATGAGTTGGATGACAACATTAGTGTTTATTAGTAATAAAAGAAATCCACGTCTCGTAAGTGATTGATGATACTCACTTGAGGAAGCTTATAAGTTTTGTTCGTGTAAACCCTGCAGGTGGATTTATAATCCGACACGACAAATAAGTTAAATGGAAAGACTAAGGAATAACACGTTTATTGAATAAGAAATTAGTCAATGATTTAATTTAATAAATGAGTATCTGATTTAATCTTTACATGGAAAGATAATGAACATGTTTGACAATTGTAACGAATTAGATATTCGGATTATGGCAAAGAGATCAGTCGTGATCTTTAGTGGAATAAATCACGATTTAAATTGATTGTGTATATCTTGGTTTTTAAGAAGATATGATAGCACAAAATCTTTTAAAGGAGTTCTACCCTAATTAGCCTGCAAGTCCCTACCTTAGTCTACATATAGCACGCCCCTTTTTCTTGGCAGATGTTAAGTTTTTAATAACTATATTTTCTAGATTGGTTAGAGAGAGAAAGAGCCCACCCTCTTTAAAGAAACAAGTTGTTAGTTCAGGAATAAGGTAGAAGAGTTGAGGCGAATCTGTTCCATCACAGCCGCCATTTAGTTCAGGAATAAAACATGATTTACTTTGATAATATACATACATACTATACCTAGAATCTGGGCACGTTTTTTCTGCTGTGAAAACTGACTTTTTATCAATCGGATCGGGTCGGATTGAAACCTGCAAAATTGTCATCCCTACAAAGAAGAGATGGACTTCCAAGAGTATTTTTTTAAGAAATCCCTGAAAAACATCCATGATGAAAGGGTCAAAAAGGTAGAGAGCTTTGAGATGTTACAGCGGGAAGTGCATCAAAAGGTGAAGCAATCAAAAGCAAGAATGGAGGACGACGTTTAGAATCTCATAAAATTTCAGGATGAAGAAATTGAAGAATTTGTTGGGGAGAGAAACAATCCGATGAAAATTTATGAGGAAGAGAAAGACGTAATGAAGAAAAGACATTATGATGAAGAGGTTGAGCTAGAGAAGAAAATTGATTCTCAACCCAACCAGCTCATGGATAAATAGTTAAATACACCTTCCATAGTAAAACGAAACACTACAAAAAAAATCAGCTTGCTATCAGAATGTTTGTTGCTAAACTAATGGTAAACTGAGTGTCGTTAAATTTAGCAACATTTTTTGTTGCTAAATTGTTGCTAAAATTTAGGGACACTCAGTTTAAATACTGTTTTCAAAAAATAAATCGTTCTTATCTTAAAATTTTCTTATAGTGAAAGGTGTTGGTGAGAAAATAGGCCTATATTGTCCAGACAATTTATGGGACAGATTTTTTTCAGTACCTTTCTCTGTCCTTCCGTCAGAAAGATTCAGTCGACTTTCTTGATGGAATTCTCTAATTGTACTTAAAAAAATTTATACGTTTAATTAGCTCGGCACCTTTCTAAGGTTGTTTTTGGTTAAAAAAAAATGATTGTATTATACATGTTGGGTAAATAAATAATTAAACAAATCGATAAATAAGAGAACATAGTGAACTGACATAATTTTGCCTCTGAAAAATAGTCATCGACGTTAGCATATGCATACTACTATTTGATTATCAATACTTATGAGTGGAAATTGAGTATGATGACAATATGGTAACACACTAACCACCGATAGATAGCAGTTTGAAATAAACGAAATAGATAGATAGCAGCTTGAAATAAACGAAATAATTAGAGTCTGATACCATTTTAAGATAATTTTTAGATTTTTATAGCACTTGTAATTTTTATTAGCATAAAATAACTTTTTGAAACATTTTAATTGGACATTGGTACCACAAACTTAAATATATAAAAGGGGTCCAATTCTATTTTGGTTTATATCCCATCATTTTTTCTTTCTCTAAAAATTAGCTCCCAAAATACACCACCAGCGTCTCCGGCGAATCTCGACAGGTGCGACAACTTTATCGCAACAGTTTGGCCGGAGAAGACAAAGCGCCATGTCATCACAGTCGACGGAGCTCCAGTGACGAAGTAGAATTTCTCTGTCTTACCGCTTCTTCTCCGTCTATCTCTCTCAATGTCTGACTATATATATATGGGAAAAGATCTATACACACATAAAAAAACACATTATGTTTACACATCAATCACAACCCTCTATTTACTTACTTTTAATGGTCAAGATTAGTTCATCTAATAACAAGAATAAACACATAATCTTGACCATTAAAAATAAGTAAATGGAGGGTTGTGATTGATGTGTAAACATAATGTGTATTTTTATGTGTATGGATCCCTCCCCTATATATATATATATAATTTACAATCGATCCACCGTCGTATAGAGGCGGAGACGAATCCCCCTCTCCGTCGATCTCTATTCTTCGCGATTGCTTCCCGTCCACCTGTGGCGACGGCAACAACGGTTTATAAAATCCCTAGCTGCTAGCTTCTGTTTTTGAGACAGGGACTAAAAGTGTAAATTTGAGCGAATTAGCTTTATTTGCAAAACAGTGAATTAGATTGCTGAATTAAAAAACAAACCCAATAAAATATTAAAATATAGCACTAAAGTCCAATACTTATGACTTATGAGTGGAAATTGAGTATGATGACAATATGGTAACACACACTAACCACCAATAGATAGCAGCTTGAAATAAACCCAATATAAAAAAAAAACTTTTATATTAATGCGGGTAATTAATTAATAATTATGCGGGATGCTTTTGGCACCTTACATACTGCCTAGGTTATTCTCTGTCTCATAGATTAGTTTTACTAGTGGTGACACGCCCCAAATTCCATAAACACGGATATCGAGGCATGACCTTTTTAAAACAAAAGAAAATGGAACCTGTTGGTATAAAATTTGAATTTTTAAAAGAAATAAATTGCGAGCTAAAGGAACGATTGTCAAATAAATAAAACTGTTGCCAATCACGGCTACAAGCCAAGTTTTATAAAAGCTAAGAAAATAACAAACGAATGAATTTGCCCGTAGGCTACAACCTCAAAATATAATCTAAATGAAAATAAAGCGGAAGCCCCGAGCCCATGTGATGCATTGCTAAAGCTGCTAACCAAACGCCTCAACCTATAATGTACCTGAACAACAAAATTGTAACGGTGAGTCCCACGCACATAACTAGACGGGACGGCACCACAAATACCGTCACTCCATCCCATAAATGCAAGAGCCCACAAATTCTACAACTACGATAATCGACGTATAAAGAGAAATATAAAGACATTCTACAACGGGATAAATTAAATAAATTAGATAACAACAACATACATCTAAAGCATACATGGACCTCTCACGCCACCTACCCCAGTCCGTAAGGTAGGTCATTCCCTATCCCTTCGGCCGTCTTCTGTCCCCGGAATTAGGGAGAGACAGAGACCATTGCAACATAAAAGTAGATTTATAGTGCGCACTTGGACCTCTCACGCCACTCGTCCCAGTCCGTAAGACGAGTCATTCCCTATCCCTTCGGCCGTCTTATGCCCCCGGAATTAGGGAGAGACATAGACCATTGCTAACATAAAAGTAAATATAGTGCACACTGGGATCTATAACGCCACTCGCCCCGGTCCGTAAGACGAGTCATTCCCTATCCCCTCGGCCGTCTTCTGTCCCCGAAATTAGGGAGAGACAGAGACCCTTGCCACTACAGTTAAATCACAAGGCCTCGGCCAATAATATAAAATCATTCAAATAACAACATCTCATTCGTATAAATATTAAGGCCTCGGCCAATAATATTATACTATTCAACTGACATAAACTCATACGTCACTTAACGTAATACAATATAAACCATAATCATAGATGCTAGATTCACAACTAGCCAATCACTTCAACAACATAAAAACCCATTCAGCCATTTTAACAAACACCTTGTATGCATAAACTACAATCCATCTATATTCAACAATAATTTACCCAATTCTATCAAAAACCATAATAACTCATAATCAACGCTTAAAACATGCAAACCCATCCATAATATCATTAATTCGAAATTAATATAACTAACTCATCAATTTCTCCCATTCAAATAAGTGAATAATTCATACAACAAATAAACTCAATTAATAATTTATAAACCTACTTAAGATAAAAAGGCATAAACCCCCAATTTCTAATAAACGCAAAACCAAAACCTAACATACACCCTCGTCTAGTCGCAATGGATAACCCCCGTTACCTTAGAGCGTAGTGGAGATGCTTTCGGTATGAGCCCGCTAATGGTGGTTTCCTCTTCTTCTTCTTCTTCTCTTTTCTCTCTTTTTTCTCTCTTCTATTTTGCTGTTTTGATTTAGGTTTTTAGAATGCAAAGTGGTTGATTTTAGGTTTAGAAAAACTGTTTTTACAACGTTTGTGGAAGCGAACTATTTGGTCCCCAAAGTTTTAAAAGCTAACTCTTAATCCAAAAATATTGTTCTACTACTCAAAAATAACAAATGTTTAGAAACAAACCTATTGGGTCCTTTTTATTTATAAAATTAGTAACAGGTTTTAAAAATAAAGCTTTTTGGAAGAGTTTCGGTTTTTGGCTAAAAATTAGTCGAATGACCGGTTTTTGGTAAAATTTTGAATAAAACGTTTTTGGATAAATTAAATCATAAATAAAATCACTTATAAAAATACGGGATGTTACAACTAACCCTCTTTAAAAGAATTTCGTCCCGAAATTTCCTTTCTAAACAACTATACCCAGGAATTATAAACTTCTATCAACAATGCCATAAAAATTCTAAATGTACAATTCGTATCATAATTCAAGAAATAACATATGCAGGGTTCACAACCTGTAACAACTCCATAACTCAAATGAGATAAACTTCAGATAATGCACAACATGTAAAAGTAACCGCCTGTATACAATATCTAACAAAATGAAAGACAGCAATGTAAAAGAAGTGGCTGCCACATAAAAGAAAATAAGGTAAACTAAGCTGACGTGCTTCTACCTCAACAACTCCATAACATCTACAAAACACAAAACTCAACTCAGGTAAATACCTATATGCAATCTCATACATAATAAAAGACACGCAACAACTCCGTAAGCTCTAGGCGTTATAACAAAAATAAATTCCAAACTCTAGGTGTTACAACCCTTCCCCGATAAAGAAATTTCGTCCCGAAATTAGAATGCATCTAAAGAAAAGTACCTAAAGAAAAGTCGAGATTAGGGTATTTCCTCTTCATCTCATCCTCGCGTTCCCAAGTTGCCTCCTCGGCCCCGTGGTGTTTCCAAACCACCTTTACCAATCTAATCGTATTTCCTCGAAGTTCCTTCTCTTGTACATCGATAATCTTCATAGGACCCACTTCGTAGGTCACATCTGCACTAACCTCAATGTCCTCAAAGTCCACCACGTGTGAAGGGTCGTGATGATACTTTTTCAACATTGACACATGGAACACCGGGTGAACCCCCGCCAACTTTGGTGGCAAGTCCAACCGATATGCAACTTCTCCAACTCGGTCCACGATCTCAAATGGTCCGATAAATCTCGGGCTCAGGTTTCCTTTAGAGCCAAACCTCATAATCCCCTTCCTGGGCGAAACTCGCAAAAATACGTGATCCCCCTTTTCGAACTCCAATGGTCTCCTCCTCTTATCCGCATAACTCTTTTGTCTACTTCGAGCCGTCTCAAGCCTTTGCCGAATTAACTTAATCTTTTCGGTCGTTTCTTGAATCAATTGCGGTCCTACCATTTCCGCTTCTCCCACCTCGGTCCAACACACCGGAGACCTACACGGCCGTCCGTATAAAGCCTCGAAAGGTGCCATGCCAATACTAGCTTGGAAGCTATTATTATACGCAAACTCAACCAAGGGTAGATGGCTCTCCCAGCCTCCCTTGAAGTCATTCACACATGCGCGCAACATATCCTCTAGCACTTGGATAGTCCGCTCAGATTGTCCATCCGTTTGGGGATGGAACGCCGTACTCATTGTCAACTTGGTCCCTAAGGCATTTTGCAATGCGCCCCAGAACCTTGACACAAACCTCGCGTCTCGATCCGATACTATCGAAATCGGTACCCCATGAAGTCTAACAATTTCCTTGATATACTTTCGTCCCAAGATTTCCACCGAATTCGTCATCTTAATCGCAATGAAGTGTGCGGATTTAGTCAAACGGTCGACCACAACCCACACAGCGTCATTCCCACTTACCGATCTAGGTAAGTTGGTCACAAAATCCATTGCTATCCTTTCCCACTTCCATTCCGCTACTGGCAGGGGTTAGAGCATACCCGCCGGCCTTTGGTGTTCCGCTTTCACTTGCTGGCAAGTTAGACACCTGCTAACATATGAAGCTACATCTCGTTTCATTCAAGGCCACCAAAACTGTCTTTTCGCATCATGATACATTTTCGTCCCGCCGGGATGAACGGCTAATCGGGAGTGGTGAAACTCCTTTAATACCTCGTTCCTCATGTTTTCTGTCACATAAGTCCTTCCCTTAAAGCGTAGTCCTCCATCGGTTCCTTTCGTCCAACCCTCTAATCCTTCGCTCGAACTTATCTGTTTCTCAAAGTTCTCCACTTTCTCATCCCCTTCTTGTGCTTTCAAAACTCTACTCACAAGTTCCGGTTGTACCACTATTGTGTACAAAGTTCCCCCATTAGCATGTCCAAACTCCAAGTCGAACTCGTTCACTTTTCCCATCATCCTCCATTCCTCGATCGCCACATGCGCTAATGTCGCATGGGACTTTCGACTCAAAGCATCCGCCACTACATTGGCCTTTCCCGGATGATAGTGGAAGTCGTAGTCGTACTATTCCAAATATTCCATCCATCTTCGTTGTCGCATATTTAGATCACGTTGGGTAAAGATATGCCCTAAGCTCTTGTGATCCGAGAACACTTCGAACTTTTCCCCGAACAAATAATGCCTCCATATCTTCAACGCATGAACTATTGCCGCTAGCTCTAGGTCATGAGTTGGATAGTTCTTTTCGTGAATCTTTAGTTGTCGCGAAGCATATGCGATAACATTTCCGTCTTGCATCAAGACGCAACCCAAACCTTCCTTCGAAGCATCACAATACACTTGGTAACCCTTCCCTTGCTCGGGAATAACTAGTATAGGAGAACTAGTCAACCGCTTCTTGAGCTCTAGGAAAGCTTTCTCGCAAGCCTCACTCCACACGAATTTCACCCCCTTCTTGGTAAGGTAAGTCATTGGAGTCGCCCACTTTGAGAAATCCTTGACGAACCATCGATAGTATCCCGCTAATCCCAAGAAGCTTCGAATCTCGAACACATTCTTCGGTTGTGCCCATTTCGAAACTGCCTCAATTTTCGTCGTGTCTACCTTTACCCCTTCTTCCGAGATCACATGTCCAAGAAATTTCACCTCATTTAGCCAAAACTCACATTTGCTAAATTTTCCGTAAAGTTGGTGCTCCCTCAACGTGAGCAACGCTAATCGGAGATGCTCCTCGTGTTCCTCTCTTGAACTCGAGTAAATCAAGATATCGTCGACGAAGACCACCACAAACTTGTCGAGATACTCTTTAAAGATTCGATTCATTAACTCCATAAATGCCGCCGGCGCGTTAGTTAACCCGAATGGCATGACCACAAACTCATAGTGACCATACCGGGTCCTAAAGGCCGTTTTCGAAATATCATCATCCTTCACCCTCAATTGGTGATAGCCTGATCGCAAATCGATTTTTGAAAAGAACGTCGCTCCCTTCAGTTGGTCAAATAGATCATCAATTCGAGGTAGTGGGTACTTATTCTTAATAGTCACCCTATTTAGCTTTCGATAGTCGATGCACATCCTCATCGATCCATCCTTCTTTTGTACGAACAAGGCCGGTGCCGCCCACGGTGACGTACTCCGCCTAATAAACCCCTTTCTAGCAGTTCTTCTAACTTCTTACTTAACTCCTTGAATTCTGCTGGTGCCAAACGGTATGGGGAAATGGCTATGGGTGCCGTTCCCGGTACCAAGTCGATAGAAAAGTCTAACCCTCTTGTCGGTGGTAACCCCGGTAGATCCTTCGGAAACACATCTCTAAATTCGTCCACTACGTGTGGCCACATTTCCACTTCCTCGTCATTATCCACTATCGAGAGACTAGCCAAAAGACAAGACAGGTTACCCGCAACCCGCTTAGAATGATAAGGAATAGAAGAAAGGGTAGCATCCCTTTCCCCATGAAAGAACACCTCATCTCCGGATGAAGTTGTAAGGAAAACCTTTCGTCGAACACAATCGATGAAAGAATTGAAATGAACCAACCAGTCCATTCCAAGTATCACGTCGAATCCCGACATCTCTATAACTACTAAGTCAAATATAAATACGTGGTCCGCGACCACCATCTCACAAGACCGACACACTCGGTCCAACACAACTCGACCCCCGACAGGAGTCTCTACAACTATCGGGTTCTCAAGAACCCCAATTTCTAACGACAAAGACTCAACTAGACTTCTAGATATAAAAGAACGTGAAGCCCCCGTATCGAAAAGAACATGTGCCCAAGATGAGCACACAAGAACCATACCTTGTACATTTGCCGGATCTCCTTGGTTTGGCAACTGTGGCAAGGCAAATAGACGTGCTTGTATTGGTGGGTTTCCTTGCGGTCCTCGATTTCCCCCATGATTCCCTCGGTTTCCCGGGCCCTGATAGCCTCCTCGGTAGTTCCCACGGTTTCCCCCTCCTTGGTGGTTACCTCGAAACCCTCTCCCTTGGTTCCCAGGTAATTGGTGTGGTGGTACGAATCCTGGTCCTCTTGGTGGTGGTGGTGGCAATCTAGGTTGGTTAAAGGGTCGGTTGGTGTCGATTCTTCCTTGTCCCCCGGGACAAACCCTTGCCGTATGTCCCATTCGGTTGCATGTCCTACATTGGACCCTAGGGCACTCGAATTGTCGATGGCTCGTGTCTCCACAGTGGAAACACGCTCCCCTTATCATGACGTTTGTCGGTGGTGGATTAAAATTCCTCTCTCCTCTTCCCGGTTGTTGAAATCGCGAATTATTCGCCATATCCCAAGTCCGCTTCTTCTCTTCCCTCGGAGCATTTCCGGTTTTCGATTTCTCTAAAATTCTCTTGTTACGGAGTAAAGCTCCCTCCACAGCTTGAGCCGATTTTACCAACTCATTATAGTTGGCATGGCGAGCCGATGCCAATTGCAAAGAGATGGTCGGGTTCAGCCCCTTCATGAATCTCCTACATTTTTCTGCACCCCCTATAACAGATTCTGGGGCATACCTCGAGAGTGAGGTAAACTTTAGCTGGTATGCTTGAACAGTCATACCTCCTTGATACAGTTCCTCGAACCGCCTCCTCATTTCATCCTTATAAGAATCGGGAAGAAACTGGCGATTAAACAATTCGATGAACTCATTCCATTCGAAGTTGCTTATGTCGTAAGTATCCACGATTCCCAGCCACCATTTCCGTGCTTCACCCTTTAGGTGAAATTGTGCCATATTCATCCGCTGTTCTCCATTTACTATACCCGCAGCAGATAAGTACTTCTCCATCTCGTCCACCCATCCTTCAGCTATGGATGGTTCCCCTACCCCATCGAAGGTCGGAGCCCCCAATCGGGTGAAGTTAAGCAATCCATTGTTGCTTGAACTCCCAGCTTGTGTATTCTGCACCATCATTTGCACCACCTTCTGAAGGTCGGTCATCACTTGATTTGCATTTACCGTTTCCGGTTCAGGTGCAAAGGTGTCTTCTTCTTCCACATTTACCTCCTCATCTACATTCTCAACCTCTACCTCCTCCTCGGGTTGCTCAGGTGGTGGGGCACTAGTGTTACCTCTTCCCCCACGACCTCCAGCAGCCCTTCTTCCTCTTGTTGTTCCTCTGCTCCTTGGAGCTCTTCTTACTCTTCCACTTGCCCCACCTCGGGTAGCCGCACCGCTTAATGGTGATGCGCCCCCGCGTGTAGCTGGTCTCCTTCCACTAGTCCTTGTGGTAATAGCCATTACTACATACATTTAAAACCAACACTTTAGTTGTCTTACTCGACACTACTATTCATACATGTATATTCATACATGATAAAATCTTGGTTTACAACTCAATCACTTTATCAAGCTTTCTAAGGTTCAAAAACTGATTTTTACGAATTCTCAATTTCGACGATATATCGCTTTGATTTTTCCAAAAACAGAAAATGAAAATTCTGAAACGCCAGAAAGATAGAGTACGGAAAAACGAAGCCAACGCTTCAAGCGAAATCAGAATCGGAGTTAAAACGAAGAAGTTATGAGCTTTCGAAGTATAACAGAAAAACCGCAAAATTACCAGAATTCGACCGATCGTTTTGGACAAAACGACCAATCGTTTTGATCCAAACATTCCCGAGAGGTCACCAAAATTCGACCGATCGTTTTGGGTAACGACCGATCGTTTTGGTCCAAATATTCCCGAGAGGTCACCAAAAATTCGACCGATCGTTTTGGGTAACGACCGATCGTTTTTTACTCCAGTAGGGTCTGAAAAAAATTTCTGAAGAATTTCGACCGATCGTTTGGGCAACGACCGATCGTTTTTCTTCTGCAGAAAATTAATGATACAAAAACGCAAAATTACTCAACACTTGTAAATTCCTTACAAGGCACATAACACACAACATCATTCTAATCCATAACATTTTTACGAACAACATCGATTCGCATATAATATTCATTAACACACAAGTTAATAATTGAAAACGCACTACATAAAACCATCAACTACACAATCCTCGCACTCTAATAGTTCGCTACTACTAGACATGCAAACTTACACCTCATACACGCTATATCAATCTACACACGCATACAAACAACACAAAATGCGAGGGATAACCCATCACGATACGTTATCCTAAAGCACCCGAGCGTCCTCGCATACTCTAGAATTCCACATCGCTAAGGTATTGCTTCACACATACCGGCGAAAGGTCTATTCACTAGTTTGGCGAGCTGGGATCAACAAGCGTCCTCATTGTCCCCAACTTGCCTCACATGTGAACTTTACTTTCATCCACTACTACTAAGTTCTATCTACATGTCTTAAGCTAAATGCAACCCCCCGTTTTTAGAAAAAGTTTGAATTTTTTTATTTTTTTTTAAAAAGTTTTGTGAAAATGATACGATGGATCTTGGTCCAATGGTTACCCATCTTCCCGTCGTCCCAAAGTATATAAGAACCTAATTAGCTCTGATACCAACTTGACACGCCCCAAATTCCATAAACACGGATATCGAGGCATGACCTTTTTAAAACAAAAGAAAATGGAACCTGTTGGTACAAAATTTGAATTTTTAAAAGAAATAAATTGTGAGCTAAAGGAACGATTGTCAAATAAATAAAACTGTTGCCAAACACGGCTACAAGCCAAGTTTTATAAAAGCTAAGAAAATAACAAACGAATGAATTTGCCCGTAGGCTACAACCTCAAAATATAATCTAAATGAAAATAAAGCGGAAGCCCCGAGCCCATGTGATGCATTGCTAAAGCTGCTAACCAAACGCCTCAACCTATAATGTACCTGAACAACAAAATTGTAACGGTGAGTCCCACGCACATAACTAGACGGGACGGCACCACAAATACCGTCACTCCATCCCATAAATGCAAGAGCCCACAAATTCTACAACTACGATAATCGACGTATAAAGAGAAATATAAAGACATTCTACAACGGGATAAATTAAATAAATTAGATAACAACAACATACATCTAAAGCATACATGGACCTCTCACGCCACCTACCCCAGTCCGTAAGGTAGGTCATTCCCTATCCCTTCGGCCGTCTTCTGTCCCCGGAATTAGGGAGAGACAGAGACCATTGCAACATAAAAGTAGATTTATAGTGCGCACTTGGACCTCTCACGCCACTCGTCCCAGTCCGTAAGACGAGTCATTCCCTATCCCTTCGGCCGTCTTATGCCCCCGGAATTAGGGAGAGACATAGACCATTGCTAACATAAAAGTAAATATAGTGCACACTGGGACCTATAACGCCACTCGCCCCGGTCCGTAAGACGAGTCATTCCCTATCCTCTCGGCCGTCTTCTGTCCCCGGAATTAGGGAGAGACAGAGACCCTTGCCACTACAGTTAAATCACAAGGCCTCGGCCAATAATATAAAATCATTCAAATAACACCATCTCATTCGTATAAATATTAAGGCCTCGGCCAATAATATTATACTATTCAACTGACATAAACTCATACGTCACTTAACGTAATACAATATAAACCATAATCATAGATGCTAGATTCACAACTAGCCAATCACTTCAACAACATAAAAACCCATTCAGCCATTTTAACAAACACCTTGTATGCATAAACTACAATCCATCTATATTCAACAATAATTTACCCAATTCTATCAAAAACCATAATAACTCATAATCAACGCTTAAAACATGCAAACCCATCCATAATATCATTAATTCGAAATTAATATAACTAACTCATCAATTTCTCCCATTCAAATAAGTGAATAATTCATACAACAAATAAACTCAATTAATAATTTATAAACCTAATTAAGATAAAAAGGCATAAACCCCCAATTTCTAATAAACGCAAAACCAAAACCTAACATACACCCTCGTCTAGTCGCAATGGATAACCCCCGTTACCTTAGAGCGTAGTGGAGATGCTTTCGGTATGAGCCCGCTAATGGTGGTTTCCTCTTCTTCTTCTTCTTCTCTTTTCTCTCTTTTTTCTCTCTTCTATTTTGCTGTTTTGATTTAGGTTTTTAGAATGCAAAGTGGTTGATTTTAGGTTTAAAAAAACTGTTTTTACAACGTTTGTGGAAGCGAACTATTTGGTCCCCAAAGTTTTAAAAGCTAACTCTTAATCCAAAAATATTGTTCTACTACTCAAAAATAACAAATCTTTAGAAACAAACCTATTGGGTCCTTTTTATTTATAAAATTAGTAACAGGTTTTAAAAATAAAGCTTTTTGGAAGAGTTTCGGTTTTTTGGCTAAAAATTAGTCGAATGACCGGTTTTTGGTAAAATTTTGAATAAAACGTTTTTGGATAAATTAAATCATAAATAAAATCACTTATAAAAATACGGGATGTTACCAGTGGATATACACGCATGGCTACTAAACATAGCTATTACACTGCGACTTTAACAAATGAAGTCAAATTCCAAAATGTATTCATAATCTTTGTTCATTTTACAAAGATCCACCATAAATTCAGAACTTACACAAGATCCATATTTCCCTGAGCACATGGTATAGCTAAGCAAGTATACAGCTAATTTTACAAGGCATAGCATGTTTTGACTCATGTGCTTCCCCAACAAGATCATAATAGTACTCAGAACTATATATAATATCCTCACCAATCATAACACAAGACAACTCAAAATTCATGGATAAGAAAACACTATTCCAGCAATTGTTATGTTCAAAAAAAAAAATCAAAAACAAATTTCTCATGATGACGGGAATGGATTTTCAAATATAGGAATCTTAAGATAAGTTAACCAGTAAATAAAAGAAAACCGAGATGGAAAATGTCAACACAGCTTTAAGCTTCGGTAAGTTTCAGCTAGCGCATCCATTCTTCCTGTTTAAAGCGCAGAGATGAAAACATCAAGTGCATTAATACATAGGTGTCTCAAACAAGTGTACTCAACCTCCTGAAGACAGTGAAATTATTAAAAAAAACGTGGAATTTTTTGTTAGAATTAGCTTAAACAAGCTTTGTAATGTATGTAATAGTCCTAGGAATAGATTTATCTAGCGGAATTAAAGACTAAGGCTCCGTTTGTTTCATAGTAAAATGTTTTCAGGGAAAAATATTTTCCGAGAAAATTTTTATTGTGAAAACTTTTGTTTGCATTTCATATACAGATGTTTGGTGCATTAAAAGTTTTCTACGAAAAATTCTATTAAAATCCAAAATTTTGTTAGTTTTTCAAATTTCGACAAAATCGATGCATAAACAAATAGATATAATTCAAAACTAAACATAATATTTTCAATGAAAAACATCAAAAAGAGTCAAATTCATAAAAATAAATAAATTGGTGAAAGTTTTAAATGAAAAATATCAAAAAAATCAAAGTCTCAAATATTGATCAAGTGCAATATATATATACGTAATTTCATATATATATATATATATCATTCTATTATAATAAGCCAACCCAAGAAAAATTGAGACTGCTCAATTTAGCCATTTTTTTCCAAAAATACCCTCACTCTATTTTAATAATTACCAATATACATAATCTAATTAATTAACTATTTGTCCTCAATATATTTTACTAATTACGGATGTACTCTAAATTAATTAACAATTCGTTTTAACCTCCGTAACTATAATAAATTATACAAAATCTGAATATTATGTTAAAAATAAAATATATTACGAGATTTATGTCATTACGCGTCTCACACGCAACGCGTGGGCAACTTTTACTAGTATATATATATATATACTATCAGGAGAATCAAAGGTAAACCGTCAACAATGTATTTTATTTATAAAAAATATACACAAGACAAGAGAATGTATATAAGATCTTCACATTCGTTACTATGACTACATTTGAGAGAAAATTGTATGTAACTTTGATGTATTTTGTTAGTTAGTATGGAACATGTTATACTAATTGAATTTACTGAATTATTAAAAATCATGTTTTCCTTAATTACATATCTTTTCTTTATTGTATAAGGAAATGAAATATAAATTGAAAGACCATATCTATTACCTTTTTTGATTTTTTTCTTTTGACATGAAGTAAGGAAATCGTTTCCATAATTTTTTTTTAGAGCAATCACTTTCCCCTGTTTTGCACTAAATTTGGGAAAGATTTCCTGAAAAAAGTATTTTACAGGTAACCAAACATTCGGACAATTAATTTTACCCGTAAATGTTTACTTTACACACATTTTACATTGAAACAAACAGAGGCTAAGTTCCGAATTTGTCGGTGACTAGTCCCGGTTTTTTGTCCATGCCGACTGGTCTTTCTCTTCCCTGACTGGTCGGCCAGCATTTCCAATTTTTTTGGGCTGATCTCTGACTAGTCGGGTACCCGACCGGTCGGCCTACGGGTTAGTTTTCCGCTTTATTTTTTTTCCTTGCTCTTTGTTCGGTGTACTCTTTAGGGGCCTCGGCCTCCTTTATTTTATATATATATATATATACGACGGTTTACCCTCCAAAAAAAAAAAAAACTCCTGAAGACAGAAAATATGCTTTAATTTCTACGCTAACACCATCAAGAAGTTGCCAGTGGCAAGCAGAAACTATAAGAAACCCCGATGGTAATCAGAGCAAAAGTACAATTAGCATTGACTAAAAGCACTATTGTGAAAGTTTATGAGACTTAAGTTTGTTGTTTTATTTTAAGAATTTTTAGCAAGCTGCCTTTCAGGCAAGTTAGAACCTATTCTTGGACAACATTAATGTCTTCTCTAAGTTGAACATTCTCTCTTAGAGCACCTTGCTGATGAAATTCTAGAAGCTTAATATTCGATATAGCTGTATTGTAATATGAAGAGTGAATTATATATATCTTGAAAAGAATATAGTTATGCAAAAAAGACTAAGCCTCAAAACTTTTATATAGAAAAAGAGAGTAAGATTTGAAAAACCTAAAAATCAGAGGAAAACACAGTCTTCAACTTTCTTATGTGGTAGAAGAAATCAATAAGTCTGGTTTAGGGGCACGAATACTCTTCAAATGAAGGCAAAAAATTGACAAAAGAGAAGAAACTACTTTAGAGCATAAACATAACATAAGGGCTAAGTGCCCAAGAATAACATAAACAGAAAATGATCTAATTGTAATTAGGCTTAATTATTCTCGATCACATCCATAGTTTGTTATAAAAGAGAAGAAATAAAAGTCAATCAAAGGCATTACAAATTTGGTCTCATTTGGACATTTATTGCTTGAACTTCTCCCACCTCCTAAATAAAAGGGACATATGAGCAGCAGTTTGAACTTCATCATGTTTGAGCAGCTCAACCAAGGGATGTTCAGTTTTTAATATCTTGCTTCAGAGATCCCGAGATATCTTTTTCTTTATCTCCAATAGTAGCCAATTTGCTCATAAGCTCTTTTTTCTCTTAGGTCAAGTTTTTGAGAGAAGAAAGATTAACCCTATACAGGAGTTTCGATTTCTCTAACAAACCTTGGGAGTCCTTCAAATTATGCATTATATATGTTTGTGGCTTAGAAAGGTCTGGCTTGGCTTGAGCATCTTTAAACCTAGCAAAGTTCCATTTCGGGTGCTCAAAAATGAGAGAAAGGGTAGCCTTTTAATCTAAATACACCGAAGGTGGAAAAGTGTTCATTCACTAAATTTTGAGCTTCTACTAATTGGGAAGAAGAGGATCCAGACATTGGAATCTCTAGAACACCATGAAGGATAGAAAGTAGAGCAAGGCAAGAATCAAAGATAAAAGAGGTATGCTCGGAAAGAGCTTACATGAAAATTGTCACGTCCAAACTGCTCAAACAATCAAAGAAATGACCAAACTTGAAGGGTAATTTAATGAAAGGTAGCTTGAGTTTATTCTGAGTGGAAGAGTTTAATTGGAAGTTGGAACATCATGACCATTTAAATATGAGATAATTGTAGACAATTAATGTAAATAATTTGATGAATACTCAAATTATCGATCATTGTTCAGTTCAAAAAAGAACATCACTATTTCAGTATGATTCAGGTTATATTTATCCTAATTTAGTCCCTTTTCCCCTTTTTTTTTCCGTTTTTGCTTTTAATTAATTCTTTTACTTCTAACTTGTAAGCATTAAACTCATGTAAATTTTTTTCTTGTGGGGTGTTTCTTCATTTTTTTTTTAATTTGGCATATTCATTAATACGAAAAATGTGGGGTTTTCCAAATTAATTAAAAAAATAGATGTAGTAGGAAAAACTCATTTAGAAGTAAAAGATACATATTGAATTCTAGGCCATAGTTTGTCATTTTAAAATAAGAAATTATGCTATTTTGATGATCGAAGAAAACATTGCACACTATAAAAAAAAATGTTAGTTTACTATCAGTTTAACAACAGAAATTCTGCTATTTTGAAGATTGAAGAAAACATTGCATATATATATATATATATATTCTGTATAATATTATCTCATATCGAATCCAAACAACAACTGTCTAAAGGGACGGGAGAGGTACCACCAACACCTCTCTCTTGTCCAACCCTATATCACCTCGAATGGAATTATTGGAAAATCCACCTAGCTAGCTAGTTTTAGACGCGTACCTTTATGTGGCATCGCTAGTTAAGCTTGTCATATTTTGTGCAATCTAAAACTTCTTAACTATTCAATTTTTTTTTTTAAAGTATTATGTCTAATATTACAGAAGTGGTCTCATTATTCGACTAACTTATGAAACTAGTTCTTCAGAGTACATTTTATGGTCCAATTTCGTAAATGAGTTATTCCTCAAAGAAGTCCTCTCACTATAAAAAAATGTCAGCTTATTATCAGAACGTCTATTGTTAAATTGAATGTAAATTGAGTGTCGATAAATTTAGCAATAATTTAGAATCTTACTCATTAACAAATGCCATTTATGTTTTTCTTAAGAAAAAGAAAAGGTGCATGCAATTCACACTACAAGCCATTATAAACCGCGCTTGCGCTATTACCATGAATATTGCATATTTAAAGCTTTATCAACCGAAAGCCGAAAAACGTCGACAATTATTTTTTTCGCAAAACGCTTATCTCTCTTTTAACGTTTTAAAGCGTAATTTTTAAAACACTGGTAATTATGTTGGTTGCCTTACCACACTGCCTAGCTTTTCCCATGCCTCCTAGATTACTTTTTCAAGTGGATATACTCTCATGGCTACTAAAACATGACTATCATACAACCACTTTGAGATGGTTATCATTCAATTGTGCAAACGCATGGTTATCTCCATCAACCCACTTTCTCTCTTTTTCGTAAAGAGAAGATCAGCTATGTTGGAGGGCGGATCTGACCTCGGACCAGTTCATTTGTTAACAACTCATTACAATTTTGGTTTATATCTCATTTAAAAGTGTGAAAATCGGTAAATATAAAATTCACAAAAAATAGGCCGAAATCCACGTACGTTCGTCTATATCTCTTTGGATTGAATTGAATGTTTGGTCGTGTTTTTAGATCCTAATATTTAGCAGGAACGTTTAGATCGGGTTATTAGTGTGTTGATATCCCGATAAAAATTACAGTGAGTCTTACTGATAGGATATTTGAGGCCCTTTGTTGCCTTATTCAAGCCAAGTCAAATTAGCAATCCAAGATTGTTAGTTACATATAATCGATGAGAGGTCTATCTCAAAAAGAAATGCTTCGTCAAAAAAATGGCCATATCAACATATGCTGCCACAATCGTGGAAAAGTTGGAACAACAATATGAAAAACTAAAGATTATTTACTTTCTTAGCACAAATAATAATTCTTATAAGTATTTTATTGTTTTTATTTGAATTTTGTAGTAATAATGTTGTCTAAACCATTCGATTTATTAATGAAATAATGGGTATATAATAAAAAAGTGATTAATACATAAGTATCCCCCACCAGTGTACTCAACTTCCTCTATACATAAAAAAATATATAAAATTAGTAGCCGTCCAGAAGTAGCCGTCCAGAAGTAGCTTTAATTTTCAACTGTAACACCATTGAAGTAGCCGTCCAGAAGCAACTAGACAAATTAAAAATAAGAACGCCCAATCATGGCTTTACACAATTGAATAGATATTTGGCAAGAAAGATTAATGGTATAAAATTTTACCTTCGTGTTTGTCCTTGATGTAGAACAAGTATCAAGTTTCTAATGATATATAACAGGTGAAAAACAAAGATTTTGTGTGAGTAATCATTCATGTTAAATAGCTTCATGTTAGCATCATTTTTGCGGGATATTACGGTAGCCGGCTTGTGTCTCATAGTTATTTTGCGTTAATGGGCATATAAATGCAAAAAAACCTCACTTGTAGCCACGTTATAAAGGAAAATTCTGCCAATATGTTCTTTATATATGACCTTAAGTTCCATACATAAATAATGGGATATTATAGGGGTGAGGAAAAAAACTCTAAATCCAGACCTGTCCCATCCTGCTCCTGACCCGATTTTGTCCATATCCGAAGTTTTTCCGTCTCAAAAAAGTCGGGATTTGTCCCGACCCGAGTATTTTCGGGATAGGGATCGGGTGTAGTGATAAATCAGGACGGGTGTCCCGACCCGACCCGACCCGATTTTAAAAATAAAAAAATAAATAGTACCGCAATAACATTATGTTAGAACTTTATTTATAAGTTATATAAATGAATTAAATATGTTAATAGTTATATTAAATGTTTATTTTGGAAACTTTACTTTTACTAAGATAACGTATAAAATTAAAAAAATATATGCAATTGACAATATACTAAAATTGTTAGTTCAATAGATGAATTTAATAAATAATAATCAATATTTACTTTTTGTAATATTACTTTGTCCATAGGGATCATGTATATTACATAAATTGATGGAGGTTAAAATTTAAGGTTAGAACTCTGTATTTAATACAAGAAATGCGGTCTGACCTACCAATTAACCTTGAAATAAATGAGCAATTACTCGCCCTAGCGAGGGGAGCAGATAGGGTTATGACCCGCTCCCCCCGTCGAGGGGTAGACCAGCGAGATATTCTACAAGAGATACTGATAAGATTGGGTCATAAGTCAAATATTTTTCAAAGGAAAGAAGATATCAAATTTGCACGGAACATATTACATAGAGATAGGGTCAAACTTTTAAAGATACATTTCTTGAGGATAAAGGAACGTATGTTAATCAGCAGCCTACATGCGAGAAGCCAATGTCAGACCCTCATCCCTAAGTGATATTCAACTATCCGAAGAAGCAACAATGCAGATGAACCCCCTGAGTCTTTTACGAATAGTCATGGACCCTGGAAGAGCTCCCCTCGTTGACGATGAGCAATATCATTAACCCTTGGGCTAATCGAGTCGGTGGAAAATATACACGAGATATAACTGAATATATCTTAGCATGACATTAGGGATACGTGGGGATATACAAAAGATGTGATTAGTAAGTTCATATCCATCAAGAAATATACACGCTAGATCGCCTACTCCACATATATAAGGAGTCACAATCCATGGGAAAATACATCTCACTACAAGAAAAATACTCTAGGCCGACAAAAAATATTCGTCGCTAAAGCTGATATTTCGTCGCCTAAATATTTAGGCGACAAAACTTTCGTCGCTAAGACTCCGTCACGTATATACTGTCGGGCGGGAACCAAGCGACGAAAAATGAATTCGTCGGGCAAGTTTACTTTTGCCGACAAATTGGGCGACAAAAACTGTTTCATCGGGCAAGTTTCATTTTTGCCGACGAATTGGGCAACAAAAAATGTTCATCGCTAGATTTGTTCCGACGAAAAATTTCGTCGCTATATGTGAATCATAAGTTCAAGAAGAATTGACTTACCGACAAATACTGCGTCAGAAAGATCTTTTAACGACGAATCTAACTCATTGTTTGAAAAAAGATTTGTCGGCACAACTCTTATTATGTAACATTTCACTTCGATTTTAAATAAATGATTTGTCGGCGATAATTTAGTCTATCTATAGTATATTATTAAAATTAATCATTACAAAATATTTTTTTATCTAATAATTAATTAAACGAATATTAAGATCAATATTATGAAAAACAATCAATAAAATAAATTCCATGTTAAAGATCCAAACAACACATATTTACAAAACGAGTAATAAAAATGAATAATTCTAAATATAAATTCTAAATCATAAAAACATGAAACATCTATCATGTAGATGTACTGTCATCATCGTGCTTATCCTCTACAATTTTTTCGAACCCTTCTTCCGGAAGTGTAAAACCTTGACTGTAAAAAGATTTTGCTAACGCGTATGTCATTCTTTCTGATACATGCAGACGTCGTTCCGTGTCTTCCCTAGCAGTTTTCTCATCGGCCAATTGTCGCTCTAACTCATTGATACGAGACGATGTACCGCCTTGTGTAGTTTTAGATGACTCCAGGTCTCGATACCTTCCGAAACCCAACCCACGAATTTCCTTTCCAGCTCTTGTACCTAGCGTCTTCATTAATATTTTTTGACCAGCATCCACGAGAACAATAATTTTCTCAACTTTTGTACCTTCAGGATATCCAACAGCTAATTCTTCCGGTAATGCTTTTGCTTAGGACATCATCTCCTCCTAAGCACACATAAAAAATAACCATTAATAATCATTAGAAGTATAAGATGAAAGAAACTACTCGATGCTAAATTTATACCCATACATAATTTTTATAACCTTAAAGATATAATTTTAATCGTAGATGAAGAAATTAAGATTTATCTATATAAAGAATGAAAAATGTTACATTAAAAAAAACATTCCTGAACATTTTTTATATCAATGTCTAGAGTCTTGGACACATGATTTAATCAAATAATTTATAACTTGATCTGTGGCTATAGCTTTATCCTTCTATTTTTTTGGCAGATAAGTTCATACATTTGTATATCTTTTTTTTAATTGCACGGAGGAATCAGTTATTTTTAGTCAACGTATGAATTTGAAATGAAACACCACACAAGTAAAATAAGTCAGCTACGCCAACCAAGAAATTTCTCAACTGCTACGACAACCAAGAAATAAGTCAGCCACTCTAGAACAAATCAAACAGAAAAAACTAGAACTCCTAGAAAGATGCAACTACAAAATTAATAATGGGGGAACTATTTTAGAAAAAACAAAAGGCGACTCGAAATCATAAACTTATATAAGTCGTTTCAAAACTAAAAGAGTCGTGTTCTTCTATCCTTGAAAAGTATTTTTTGGCTTTAGACCGAAGGCGACCCATGTACATGGACAACCAGCAAACTGCCATCGACTAAAGCCATGGATCCTGTTAGATATCAATTCCCATTTAATAGACAATACATGTTTTTTTACTAAAAGTTTGTATAAATTATACTCATTTAATTGGGTACGGTAAACTATTTCTCGACCATATGAGATGTTATTGGTCCAACTTATTCAAAAAGGGCATATACACATATATTAGAGATGATGACATCAAGTTGCAGAATAATATGTTTATATTACAGAATAAGGCTTGATGGAAATATTCTACTAATATGAGAAGAAAAGCAAATTTTTGCACAATTGGTTAAATCATTTATATAAAAAGAAATAAACTGCAATATGAAGTTTTTGCCTTGTTTACTTGATTATAAGTAAGTTTTACAGAAGCCACCTGAACAATAAAATTTTCTTATAAGTAAAATCCTTTATAAGTTTACTTTTGAAAGGCTGCCAAACAAGGTCGTTCATATGATTCTTTGTTATTGTTAAAAAATCAAATTTGTAAAATTTAAACAAAAAGGATATGTAACTCAGGCAAGGAAAAAGCAATTAAGTAATCAAAATACATAAAGGAAAGATAACAAATGAATTAATTTATATAGTAAGCGATTTAAAACTCAATACCATCAGACTTCGGATAGCTTCATCCTTCTTTATCGCATCCACTTTGCTCCAATAACCATCATGCATAGGGAGATCCTTCCTAGTCTGGACCCCTATTACATGTGAAAGTAAACTCGAGATTCTATGACCAGTTGGTCGCCCGTGATAAACATCAAGCCGGACTTGAATTGTTCTGTCATTCATTCGCGTCATTTGTGCAATCTTTGAGGAATTGCATGCTCCACGCTCTCTTACGAGCATTTCCGCTTGTAGGGAAGTAACCACCACCTACAAATTAAATCAGTCTAATAGAAACATTTAAAGTAAAATCTAGTTGTAAACATCATTGTTACATTAGTTAACTCTTACCACCAACTCCATCTGTTGCGTGGACAATATCATCGTTGTTTTCAGGCACATCATTGTTGTTTTCGGTCATGGAAACATCATCGTTTTTTTCGTTCATGGAAACATCATCGTTTTTTTCGGGTATGGAAACATCATCATTGTTTTCGGGCATGGAAATATCATCGCTGTTTTCAGGAATGGAAACATCATTTGTACTAGGGCGTTTTTTATGACGACGTACTGCAGACCTGCGCTCAACCTTACCATTGTTTTCGAGCAAGGCAACATCATCGTTGTTTTCAGAAATGGACGCATCGCTTCTATTTGGGTCAATGATAGGGCGTTTTTTTTTACGCCGAATTGTAGACTTGCGCTCAAACTCATTAGAAACAATATATATGTAAAAAATTGCATAACTCTGTTCTACTATCACAGTACTAATTCATTGGCTACTAAAATAAAGGCCGGAAAGGGAAATAAAAATTGGCTCTTTATTAGTAACACACTATTCAACATCATTGGGCAAATCATAAAATAAATAAAGTAGGAGTAATTGCTAAAGGGGAATAACTAAAGGTCTGGCATGATTTCTAAATTCAAAACAGAAAATTTGAAGTAGCAGACCAAAATCAAATTCCCAGAAAAATTTAAGATAAAACTGTTTAAATTTTAATAATTATAATAAAATTAAAAATATACATGTTTTAAATTGCAGAAACCTTCATAAACAGCTAAAATGGAGTTAAATGCTTAAACTAAGGAGAAAAGTGAGGACTTTCTTTCTTGATCTATAATTTCTGCCAAAAATAACAATTATTTCACTATTAATAACCAAAATTATCAAAATCATTATTGTTAAACACAAATCATCAATTTTTCATTATTAAACAAAGTTCATTCTAATAAAAACAAGTCATCAAATTCACTATGAATAAACTAAAATCACCAAATTCACTGCTAGTAAACACCAACCAAAAAATTCATCATTGATAAACAAAATTGTACAAATTCACCATCAATAAACAAAAATCATCAAATTCACTATGAATGATCAAATTCATTATTAATAAATAAAAATCATCAATTTCACTGTGAATAAACAAAACTCAACAAATTCACTAACTTAATTTTTTTTATAAATCATCAAATATACTATTCATAAACAAAAACAAAAATCTACTAAATTCACCACCTAAAACAAAAATCATCAATTTCACTATGTAAAAGCCAAAAACATCAAAATCACTATTACTAAGCAAAAATCATCAAATTCACTATTAGTAAACGAAAACCATCAAATTCACTAATAGTAATTAAGTAACTTTTCAAGCATATATATATATATATATATATATATATATATATATATATAATTAACCAAATATCATGAAAATGAACCATAAATAATTAGTTTTACAATTTTTATTCAACACGTGTAGGGCAATAATACGATCACCGGGCTTAGCAATATTTATTAGTGTCCACGTCAGCAGTTCCCGACTCTATGTATCCACCTTTACTCCCACCACCACCGTTCTCCCCGTCTTTTTTTATTATTTTATTAGTTTTTTCCTATTTTTTATTTTTTATTTAAGCAAACAACTACTTTACATAATAAATGGTCAAAGCAATTGGAAAGAATCAGCCGTAATTGATGAAATAGCTATAATACTGCAGCCAATCTTAGTTTATTTGATTGAATCACAAAAAAAAATCTATAATAATAATAATTACATAAAAAATAAGTAGCATACCTTTGAGAGCTTTAGTTGATGATAATGGAATTGAGAGGGAGAGAAGGTGATGGAGTAATTTGGAGCTTTAGTTGATGATAATGGAATTGAAAGAGAGAGAAGGTGAGGGAGTAATTTGGGGGGCAGTTAAGAACATGTTCAGGTGGTGATAAATTTTGTGGTGGGAAATTTTTTGTTAAGTTCCCGCTGAAAATAAAAATTGTACTTGTAAAAATAAATAATCAAATTTTTATTCACCACCATATTACAACTTAATATTCACCGTCATATTACTTTTAGATACATGATATTTTTAGCTTATAATATAAATAATCAAATTATTTATGACTTAAAAAATATGTGTTTTGAGAATCCAACTTTCATTTTAGACTCGGACACTATTTTTCATTAATAATTTGTATGAATAACGAACAGGGGCGACCTATGCCAAATCGGGTAATACTTGGACAATGTGTTCGGAAAAAAATTACGGACAATATTAGCTTTATTTTTAATATACTTGGTAGTTAAAATAAAAATTTTAAACACCAATTTGTTTAAAATGTGTTGCAATAGCTCAGATGGTAAAGTAGATTGGTAGTTTACCTAAAAGATCATGAGTTTGAATCTTTTAAGTTATAATTTCATTATGTTTATTTTGATTTGTTTTTACGTCTATTCATTGATTGGCGCCTAAGGTAACATGCTTACTTGGCTTTGATCAGAACCGTTCTTGATTGAAAGTAGGGATGATAATGCGCGAGATTGTTTTTAAAAAATCTCGTGTTCGGCTCACAAATTATTGAGCTTATTTTTGTTTAGCTTATAAATGAAAAAAAAACATCAATCAAAACATATAAGTCGTTTAGTAAACATGATAATCATTAAAAAAAAATGTCATTTAACGGGTAAAGTATCAGTTCACTCGGTCAAAAGAACATGAATACATACAAAGACTCATTTAGTTTGTGTTTGCTAATTTAATGCTACGTAGTTTATTGTTTCAATATTTTTTTTACCAAATTAGGATAGTTTAATTATCTTGAATGGTATTTTCGAATATAACCTTATGAACGTTATAATAGTCATGATTGCCAAAAAAAAAATGATCATTAACAAGTACACCCTGACTCAAGTGAAACACCTCATGAGCTTAGTTGTCGGCGGTTAACGACGCCACATTTTATATTCTTTAGAAAATACTATAAATGTACATGTTTAGCTTTTGATTTGGTATTTATTAATTGTAGTGCATCATTTGACATATATAGCCTTGGTGGTAGGGGGTGTAAACGGTCCGTATGACGGATTATAGCCAAAAACGAATACAATCCGTTAGTTACGGTCTCTCTAGAGAATGGATCCGATCCAGACCATTTTAAAAATGAAGTCCAATCCAGACCAATCCGTACGATTTGGACCAATCAGACTTGAAAAGTTGTATGTTTTGTTAATTTTCCCTAACTTACCTCAATCAAGATTTTAAGATTGCGACCAATCTCTTCATTTACACTATAATACATTATCAAAATAGATTTTAATATATCTACTAATACAAATATTCAAAACCCACACAAAACAAGAATAACCATTATGTACTCTGTAAAAAGCAATTATGAATATACTATCAAAACAAATAAAATAAAAATAGAGTACATGTTTTATATTGTAACAAAATATATATAACATAATGTGGTTATGCTGTCGAATTAGATAACATAGTATAGAATAGAATATGGTGAGCAAATTCAACACAAATTAACATAAGAAGGCCTGTTATGCATCGTATACAGTGAAATGAAATCCAGATATACAGTCAAATAAAGGCTTATTTGCTTAAAAGTTGCAGTAAACTAGAATTCTGAGATTAGTTATGCAAATAAGTTGTTTGAACTTGACTGAACTGTATAGTTTTTGACATGCATAGTATTTATATTATACCAAAATTTGGTGTTTACTGCAACCAAACAAACCTGCAACCAATCTAAGCCTAAACAAGGTAAAAAAAAAAAAAAAACAAATAATGGCTTATGTAAAGCAAATAAACGGATTTCCTGAAGTTGGAAAAAAATCTCTTAAAGCTCTTAGCTTTATCAGACCACAATTCCATTCTTGATAAATTATCGGTAACATCTCACGCATGTACGTTTTCAAATTCTCCACAAGAAAAAAAAAACATGCTTAATAATACAGTATAAAAGAATCAAAAGCCATAATTGATTTAGAATCCAACACGAGCTCAAGAGAAACAAAAAGCAAGAATTTATTGGCTCAGTATTATCAAATGAATAAAGAAATTGTTATGAAATAAAATGAATAAACAAGTTGTTGCGAAATAAAGTTTATAACCCAAATGGTCGTAGTCAGAAATAAAATGTACCCAGCAAAAAGATATTATCTCTCTTATATATTATCATGTTAGTTACAAAAATATTATAATTAAATTTAATCATCTATCATGATTTCATTAGTAATTATCTTTTCCTATATTAATGATTACAATTGGACCTTATGATAGTAGACACCATGTATATAGCCAAATCAAATTCAATTTTTAACCCAAACAATACTTTACCCGACGAAATATGTCTCCGGCTATTTGTCGGCTTGCAATTGTTTTTTTTAGACCGACAAAACTCGATAAATTCGTTGGTGGGAATTGACGCGACAAAAGTAATTCGTCGTCGTTTCGTCGGCAGGAGTTTACCCCACTCCACAATTTCGTACCGAGATTTTCCCCGACAAAGTATTGAAATTCGTCGGGTTAAATTGATTTTTGCCGATAAATTTTTGTTTCGTCGCCAAATTTTTGTCGGCAGAGACAAATTTTCCTGTAGTGTCTGAACTCATACGAACTCAGAAATACACTTAATTATCGGGTATTATTAAACCCTACTTACATTCAATTCATATTTCTATTTTTATCTCAAACCCTAGAGGTTCATACCTACTCACTACTCCGTAAGGCGGAGGAGGTTTAAGGGTGGTTAAACCATCAAATCCCCTTGAATCTTACCTAATTGTGCGTAGGTTACACAACATTAGTGAGAAGCACGGGCCAAGTCCTAGAAAGTAATTCTGTCATTGGCTCCTAGCCAAAAAGTGAGACTCACGAACTGAACTTAATTTTTAAGGTCCATCATAAATATCATAATTTATAAATTTGTAGTTTAATTCGAATATAAAAGACTAGTAAAATTAAAAATAATCAACTTTGTTATTTTAAAAAAATGTTAAAAATATAGATGATGAATATTTACTGACTATAACGTTATAATGATAATGTATCTCATTTAATATTATAGTTGTTGCTTGAATGAATAAAACTAAATAATAAAATAATCTGATAAAAAAACTATTCAATACAAATTATTTTATTTTTTCACTAAATTATTTGTTAATTTCACCATTCTATTTTTACTAAATAGTAATTTTTCTTGTATTCATTAGTAGTGTTGTTATCAAAAATATGATTATAGTTCATATAATTAACATGTTTAGACAACATTGAAAAAATTTATTACTTCTCGAATGAAATTTTTTAATAAAAAATGACCTTGTTGGTAAATATAAAAATATGTCGGAACACTCGGGATAAAGCTATCTCGACCCTACGGGATCCTGAAAAATTCAGGTCCCAACTTTTATCGGGTCGGGGTCGGGATTTTTTTTTCTAAAAAAATTAATAGTCTGGTCAGGACATGTTTTAAGTTTCGCGGTTCGTATTCTCATCCTAACCCACCCATATTATAAGGCCATGGTGGTTTTGCTTGCCAGTTTACTTTCTTTAGATCCCAAGCTTATTCACATCTGTAAAGTCAAATTCAGGTGCAAAATTTATAAAGAACTATGAAATTCCCCTGCAACAATTCATCAACTGATTAGAATCATAATCTGAATAAAAACCCAACTTTAAAAATAATAGTGATCACTTGAACATGCATATGAGAGAAGAGATACATCATAGCGAGATGCAAATGCAAGGGAAAAGGACTATACGAGAGATGAATAAAAAAAGGTAGTTTATACAAACAATACATCTCTTAAGAACATCAATTTAGCCCAGGAAACAATTATTTAATTATATGAAACACAGTAATAAATAAACTAAACTGGCCTATTTGATTATGTATTATATTCTTTACTATAATAAAACAGTAAAACAAGTTGGACCCCCGTTATTTTAAGTGAAAAAGGACCATATTGAGAGATGAACGAAAAAGTTATGTAAAATAGACAATTCATCTCTTGAAAACATCAATCTAGCCGTGGAAACATTTCTTTTGCATGAAACACAGTATTGAACTAACTTAACTGGCATTTTAATTGTGCATTATATTACTTACTACAGTAGAACTCGTTGGAACCCATAATTTTGATTTTTAACAGTATAGTAGCATACCTTAATTACTTCCTCATAACTAAAACCTGATATCCTTCTCACCTCCTCATTGTAAAATAATGTCTATGCCTCAATTGATAGTAACACTACCCGCACAGCTCAACAAATTCGAATATCATCATGCACAAGATACCCAACTAAGGCCTACACAAGTTTATCCAAGAAATTAACCTCTAATATAAAGGAAAAAACAGAAATTTCTGGGCGAACAAAAAAAATTCTTCCACTCCCTTTGGTGCAATGATTTCTCAGTGCAAAAATGTGATAAGTTAGTCAGCCTCTTCATAGTTTATGAGACCCGCATACTATTGGGCTGTCGTACTAGTTTAGTGTATGTTGTTGTGGGAAAGAGAACCAATATAGATGTTGTGAGTACTCTGGTAAAGGTGTTGGCTACGTTGTAAATAAACACAATAATTTCTACGAAAAAAAAATGCACAAATAAACAGAAAATGGTTTCCTCAAATATATAATTATCAATTACAACCTTCAAAAATAAGAGTATGTAAATGATACCGAAATGGACTAAAGTCCGAGACGAGATAACTGCAAGCAGTTTCCCTTAAACGATATTTGCCCCGCCACCTCTACTTCTGGCTAAATGGGACACTTCGTTCCCAAGGTACAACGTTTATCCCATGTGACTCGACGGAAATGGCACCGAGCCACGGTCGGGCCGTTGGTGATGCGGTACTCTCTCTCTCTATATATGTATGCATGTGTATGTGTGCAAGTGTGTATATGCCATGTATTCCTCTTTTTATTTTTCTTGTCTTGGAAAATGGTAGATGTTTGCATGTTTTTTTTACCAAAAAACATATGAAGAGTTACATGTCAATAATGCCATAAATGGGGGAAAATTAACATTGTAAGTTACACAATTAAATTGCATTCACTTACAAAAACCGTTTCGGTTTTCCAATAATCCCCCATATGAATGCAATCAACTGACATGCAACGTGCATCCTAAATGCAATCGAGAGAACCACGAGAATTCACTGCATAAGGACAGGAAGCACGCGCCTTGAACCTGCCATAATGATGTAAAATCTGATATGCTACTATTGGGTAGCCTTAAAGTCTTGAACCCTTTAGCGTTTGTGCATACCAGGGTAATACTCATACAGTGTCCTCTCTACACCACTTACTAAGCCTTTTGGTTGTTGTCCATATTTGGCCCTGGACTGCCTTGGCAAATTCAACCGAGTGCTCTAGCGATTTAGCCCTAGCTCATCACATAGTATCGGCCATACACACTCGTTATAGGTGATTTTCAAGTCAAGGGTGTCCTGACTCACCCCACTCGATCTTCGAGATACTTGATTCATTAAGAGCCTCACGCTCACCCTTACAATGGTACTGGTCTATCACTCTTTCATCATAGAAATGGGCTGAGAACTTATGTTCTCGAGTGCTTTGTTCGGTAACCCGCATAGTTCAGTTTTCCCATTGAACCTGAGACTGAAATTTCCAGTACAGGTTGGGTAGCTTATGTGAAGGTTTCCAATTTATTGGGCTTCAACCCCCATTTCCCTCGATGATGCTCTGACTCCTCCACGAGTCAAGCATTTTGTATATGGATCCACATTATTTGTCAAGCCCCAAATTCCATAAACACGGATATCGAGGCATGACCTTTTTAAAACAAAAGAAAATAGAACCTGTTGGTACAAAATTAAAAATTTTAAAAGAAAAATACTTGCGAGCTAAAGGAACAATAAATCAATTTAATAAAAGTGTTTGCCAAACGCGGCTACAAGATGAGATAAAATAAACTAATGAATTTGCCCGTAGGCTACAACCTCAAAATATAATCTAAATGAAAATAAAGCAGAAGCCCCGAGCCCATGTGATGCATTGCTAAAGCTGCTAACCAAACGCCTCAACCTATAATGTACCTGAACAACAAAATTGTAACGGTGAGTCTCACGCACATAACTAGACGGGACGGCACCGCAAATACCGTCACTCCATCCCCATAAATGCAAGATCCCACAAATTCTACAACTACGATAATCGACGTATAAAAAGAAATAAAATAACATTCTACAACGGGATAAATTAAATAAATTAAATAACGTCAACACAAATCAATAACAAACATGGACCTCTCATGCCACCTACCCCAGTCCGTAAGGTAGGTCATTCCCTATCCCCTCGGCCGTCTTCTGTCCCCGGAATTAGGAAGAGACAGAGACCATTGCTAACATAAAAGTAGATTTAAAGTGCGCACTTGGACCTCTCATGCCACTCGCCCCAGTCCGTAAGACGAGTCATTCCCTATCCCCACGGCCGTCTTCTGTCCCCGGAATTAGGAAGAGACAGAGACCATAGCTAACATAAAAATAAATATAGTGCACACTAGGACCTCTCATGCCACTCGCCCCAGTCCGTAAGACGAGTCATTCCCTATCCCCACTGCCGTCTTCTGTCCCCGGAATTAGGAAGAGACAGAGACCATTGCTAATGTATCAATATTAAGGCCTCGGCCAATAATATTATACTATTCATATAACACAATCTCATACATATCAATATTAAGGCCTCGGCCAATAATGTTATACTATTCAAATAACACAATCTCATACGTCACGTAACGTAATACAACATAATCCAAAAGCATAGGTGCTAGATTCACAACTAACCAAACAAGTCTAATCAACATAAAAACTCATTCAGGCATTTTAACAAACACCTTGTATACGCAATATAAAACACATATTTATTCAACAATAATTTACCCAATTCTATCAACAACCATAATAATACATAATCAATGCATATAACACGCAACCCATTAATATTATCATTAATCCGAAATCAAGATACTAAATCCACAACTAATCCAAAATCAAAGAAGCGAATTAAAAATATAACAACTAACCCCAATTAACAATTTAAGAACATAATTAATATAAAAGGCAAAAACCCCCAATTTATACTAAACGTAAAACCTAATCCTAACATACACCCTCGTCTAGTCGCAATGGATAACCCCCGTTACCTTAGCGTGTAGAGGAGATGATTCCGGTAATAATCCGCTAACGTGGTTTCTCTTCTTCTTCTTCTTCTTCTTCTTCTTCTTCTTCTTCTTCTTCTTCTCTTTTCTCTCTTTTTCTCTCTTTTCTCTTGGCTGATTTTTAGGTTTAAAGAATTGAAAAGTGGGCTGATTTTAGGTATAGAAAAAACTGTTTTTAGAAAGTTTGTGGAAGCGAACTATTTGGTCCCCAAAGTTCTAAAAGCTAACTTTTAACCAAAATTATTAATATACTACTCAATAATAACAAATCTTTAGAAACAAATCTATTGGGTCCTTTTTTTTTTTATAAAATTAGTAACAGGTTTTTAAAATAAAGCTTTTCGGAAGAGGTTCGGTTTTTGGCTAAAAATTAGTCGAATGACCGGTTTTTGGTAAAATTTGAATAAAACGTTTTTGGATAAATTAAATCATGAATAAAATTACTTATAAAAATACGGGATGTTACAACTAACCCTCCTTAAAAGAATTTCGTCCCGAAATTTCCTCCCTAAACAACTATACTAGAAATGATAAACGTACAATAAGACCATAAGAATTTAAATGCTCAATTCGTGTCATAATGAAAATAAAATAAAATACGCAGGGTTCACAACCCGTAACAACTCCATAACATAAACACATGAACAACATGTAATAGTCTCCAATAGGGTAAACACCTATATATAATATTAAACAGGATAAAAGACAACTACTCAACAACTCCAAAACGTCCCCAAGACTCAAAGTACAGGTCTTTCTAGCAAACTAAACTCTAATAAAATAAACTCTCAACCCAGACCCGGGGGTGTCACACGGCTGAATAACACGTGTGGCGGCACGAGCTAAACAAAGCCTAAATGAAATAATTATTAAACACTCGCTAAATAACGCATTAAATTAGCTCAAATTTCTAGCAAAAGTTTCATTAAATAGAATCTAAAAAATTACGTTCATTACAAGAAGTTAATCTCTTACAACTAAAATAAAAATGTAATCACAACGGAATTTAACACATAATCTTAAAGGTCTGTCTGGTCCTCAAACTGACTCGATATCAACCCTACTTAACTGAAGCCTCACAATATATTATATGGGTCGAAAATAAGATTTTTCCCTTTCAGTTTCTTGGAACATAATAACTTGTTTAATAAAAATTCCCAATGCATAAGTATTTAGAAATTACTTGAATATAAAAGATAAATAAACTTTTCACTTTTCTTTCATCAAAATTAAATCCATCGCAATAGTAATAACCAAATCTTTTTCTTTCTTTTTATGATAAAAGCAAAATGATAACATGTATATCTTAGAGTACCAAGCCCTATTGACTTCCTCAATCTCTTTACCGTCGATCTTTTTCTCAGGTGTATAAACCATACGTGCACTACGTAATTAAGGTCACCACAACATGACGGCTGAGTCTATTCCTTAAAACGTTCCGGTTAACAAAACTATGTACAATCGCTAAGTTAACCGTTGAGAACTAAACTCTTTCGTTTAGTTGCCAACGTCACCCCACTTTCCTCTTCCCCTTATTCGGGATTCTCCGTTGGACTTATTCTCATGGTCCCAAATACAAATCATAAGCAAATCATAAATTAATAAATTTAGAAACCTATACAGATACACTTTATATAACCTTTATCTTTATAAGATATAAACTAGTTCTCTTTATACAGATCCATTGTATATAAATCACTTCTTTTTTTTCATTCTTTTCTTTCTTTTATTTACTATGTTTTCGTAATAATATAAAAACAATGTTTCCATATATAATTAGTACTTGAAAAATAATACCCATGAGCCTGTAAAATATTATCAAAAGTTGCAACGGAATATTTATAATAGCAAGACAAAACCCACTCACCTAATATTAATCTGAAAGAACAGAAACATTTCTACAACGAATAATCTAGTGCTTAGCTTTCCACTAAACATTTTCCCTTGCTCAACATAGGACTTTAATTCTCTCATCTTTGTATACTTTCGTTACATACATATAATTTTAATACAGTAAAGGAGTATAGAATCTAATCAGGGAAATGCTACCTAGCTTTCTTTCTTTATTTGCACTGGTGTATATATCTATATTAACAAGGAAGAATTCATTATAGGGACGTGTATATGGCATGACAATTGGCTTAGCATTTATACTACAATTCTATACCAATTTATTACTTCCGTTTCAATTTCTCATGCAAGGTTACCTCCTTAATAAATTGCTAGCAACAGAAACTCTTTGAATACATGTAACATTATTTCTCCTTAAATATTCCACGCATAGTAGTTATATGAATAAATACAAACATCTCGTTATAAAAAACTCAAGATAATATTTACTATTCTTAATTGACATTTACCCTTCAGACAAGGCATCGGTTTTATATATGAATACAATCAAATCATGTCATTAATCATCTTAGTGAGGCATTCAAAGACCTATAACTTACACCATTATTCCTAATCATACGTTTATACAATTCAATATTTCTAACCGAAGTAAATTACATAAGTACTAGGCCCAATTCTTACCAGCTAATCCCTAAAAGTACTACCACGTATCAATCCATGGTAAATTATTTTACCAATTAAATACCTCTAAATCCTTTAAAACTCTATAGCTTTGATAACGTGTAACCGTAAGTTCCTTAAATCACTTAAACAACTAAACATTAGTATTCTTACTTATGAAAACAAAATAGTCACATGAGTAATTATTTAGAAGAATAAATATTCAAAATAAAATTTTTAAATTAAAATACGTGATTTTACACTCTACACCATTTAAAGAAGTTTCGTCCCGAAACTTTATTTCTTTAATATCTTGAAAAAAAAAAGATAATGTTTCTAAATAATATTATATATGCTTTCTTAGACGTGATTAAATCAGCTCACATAATTTCTTTAACCAACCGGTCTCCAAAACAGTTACTTGTGTGTGCATGTAGCATAAACTATATAAAAGAAGTATAATAAAAGGTATCTTGGAAACTCATTTGAGATTAAAATTACTATTAATAATATCATCATTATCCTTGTGAAACTTGAAAACTTATGATGGAAAAATACTAACGTAAATTCTTAAGGTCAAACTTTTACCACTTCCGATCATTTATTATCTCATTAATTACCAAATTCTATAACTCCCATCAATCATAATTCCAAAACTCTATAACTCCTGTCTACATAATTCTTAGTCCAAATTCTGATTTTAGTCATCATCAATACTAATAACAAAGTGTACATCATGAAAGCAAAACACATGAGGTAAGCTAATCTTTTAATTGGTAAAAAAAATAAAAATAAATTTGTTCCTACCATGTTTTTCCTTGAACTGATAATTAACCTCTGTGATGGTTCAAATTCAAACAACTATTATTGATATTTATACCGTAAGATAACCAAACCTATTCCAAAACTTGTTTCCATATCGTTTTCCGAAACATTTATTACTTATACATCTATATCTATTTCATGTGCTTCCGCTGCACGCTCTGATAAAATAATAATAATAATGGTGCTAACCGGCCTAACATTGCATTTTGTTTCTAATTTATCAAACAATCTAGTTTTAGCATCTAGACCACCACCCAAAAATAATATCAATCTCCCTTTATACCATGTTCTCTTAAACAAAACAATCTTTAATTAATAAGAAGCGCAAAACCTAATAATTTATATTTAGTCCCAAAATACCACTCCAAATTCACATGTAATACATGCTCTCAATCAAAGTGCAAGACCTGTTGAAACTTTGCAACTAATCCGACCAAAGAGATTTACTCGAAATAACTAGGACAACTATAATGCTAGTTCACTTATTATTTGAACACTTTAAACACAAATTAAATCTCAAGTTTGGATCCTAATTATAGCTTAAACATCTTTTACAGTGGTCAAACGAATTGAAAATAACCTAACGTATCATTTCATTGAAACTCTAAGCAAAAGTCGGCACTGAAAGGTAATCCATGGACAATATTAAATTACAAAAATTAGAAGAAACAACCATAATCGAGGTTCTCTTATAGTTTCCGAAAGCTTCAAAATAAATAAATATATCCTATCATGCACTTTTGTTTGTTAGTTACAAACCGCCGCAATAGTTAACTACATTTTTATTTATATATACCAAACCAGTGACTTCATTAACGTACAAACCATTAATAGACATAATAAGAAAATATTTTAAAAACTTTGTCTCACCTATAATAGTTTACAAACTCAAACATTTCAACTTGTACAGGGGCATGCTACACCAGAAATATTTCTTAAGTTTTCAATAGTTAATCTTATAAAAATAAGATCTATTAAAATTCCCTTATATCGACCTTGAATTTAGTACATATGAAATTAACTGTGTGTAATTCCTCTTAAATATGGACACCAAACCAACTCAACTAAATTAACTCTTACATTATAGTATAGTCTTACATTATACAGTATCAAACGAGATTCTTCATGTAGGGACAATTAACTTAGAACCTAAAATATCTAAGTCCACAGTTATCATTCTATCGAGTGAAGGAAAATAGTTGCTAAATGTGAAACATATATACAAAACACTAGCTTACAATCTAACCAAGAAAAATTTATAGTCAATGTCTAAAAGAATAGAATCATGTTGTAAGGAAGAAATAAGTGCACAAACGACTTATAAAACTAATGAATTTAGGACACGAACTCACAAAACGTAATTAAACATTCATGTTTTACAACTTATAAAATCTAACCAAATTTGCAAAGGCATCAAATTCCGCTAATCATACAATACAACATTCCGCACATTACGTGATAATCACAAAACATGTAAATCATGATAAAAGCTCATTTTTCATGGTAATAATTTTATCAATATTTCTAAGTTTCATAATTATAGAGCACTGAAATATGAAGCCAACGCTTCAAGCGGAATCAAATTCGGAGTAAAAACGAAGGAGTTACGAGCGTTTGAAGTTTAGCGAAAAACCGCAAAATTTGCCAGAAAACGACCAATCGTTTTTGACAAAACGACCGGTCGTTTTTTGGTCCAGTAGGGTCTGAAAAATTCGACCGATCGTTTTAAGAAACGACCGATCGTTTTTTGGTCCAGTAGGGTCTGAAAAATTCGACCGATCGTTTTAAGAAACGACCGATCGTTTTTCTGCAGAAACTTATCGATACAAAAGCGTAAAATTACTCAATACTTGTAAATCCCTTACAAGGAACATAGCATGCAACTACATCATTTTAGTCCACAACATTATTACAATCAACATCCATTCGCATAAAATTCTCATTAACACACAAGTTAATAATATGAAAACTCACTACGTAAAATCATCAACAACACAATTTTCACACTCTAATAGTACGCTACTACACACGTATGCAAACTTATACCTCATACACATCATATAAATCTACACACGCATACAATCAACACAAAAATGCAAGGGATAACCCATCACGATACGTTATCCTAAAGCACCCGAGCGTCCTCGCATACTCTAGAATTCCACATCGCTAAGGTATTCCTTCACACATACCGACGAGAGGTCTACCCACTAGTTTGGCGAGCCGGGATCAACGAGCGTCCTCATTGTCCCCAACTTGCCTCACATGTGGACTTTCCTTTCATCAACTACTACTAAATTATAGCTACATGTCTTAAGCTAAATGCAACCCCCCGTTTTAGAAAAAGTTTGAGTTTTTGGAAAAAGTTTTAAAAAAAAGATACGATGGATCTTGGTCCAATGGTTACCCATCTTCCCGTCGTCCCAAAGTATACAAGAACCTAGTTAGCTCTGATACCAACTTGTCAAGCCCCAAATTCCATAAACACGGATATCGAGGCATGACCTTTTTAAAACAAAAGAAAATAGAACCTGTTGGTACAAAATTAAAAATTTTAAAAGAAAAATACTTGCGAGCTAAAGGAACAATAAATCAATTTAATAAAAGTGTTTGCCAAACGCGGCTACAAGATGAGATAAAATAAACTAATGAATTTGCTCGTAGGCTACAACCTCAAAATATAATCTAAATGAAAATAAAGCAGAAGCCCCGAGCCCATGTGATGCATTGCTAAAGCTGCTAACCAAACGCCTCAACCTATAATGTACCTGAACAACAAAATTGTAACGGTGAGTCCCACGCACATAACTAGACGGGACGGCACCGCAAATACCGTCACTCCATCCCCATAAATGCAAGAGCCCACAAATTCTACAACTACGATAATCGACGTATAAAAAGAAATAAAATAACATTCTACAATGGGATAAATTAAATAAATTAAATAACGTCAACACAAATCAATAACAAACATGGACCTCTCATGCCACCTACCCTAGTCCGTAAGGTAGGTCATTCCCTATCCCCTTGGCCGTCTTCTGTCCCCGGAATTAGGAAGAGACAGAGACCATTGCTAACATAAAAGTAGATTTAAAGTGCGCACTTGGACCTCTCATGCCACTCGCCCCAGTCCGTAAGACGAGTCATTCCCTATCCCCACGGCCGTCTTCTGTCCCCGGAATTAGGAAGAGACAGAGACCATAGCTAACATAAAAATAAATATAGTGCACACTAGGACCTCTCATGCCACTCGCCCCAGTCCGTAAGACGAGTCATTCCCTATCCCCACTGCCGTCTTCTGTCCCCGGAATTAGGAAGAGACAGAGACCATTGCTAATGTATCAATATTAAGGCCTCGGCCAATAATATTATACTATTCATATAACACAATCTCATACATATCAATATTAAGGCCTCGGCCAATAATGTTATACTATTCAAATAACACAATCTCATACGTCACGTAACGTAATACAACATAATCCAAAAGCATAGGTGCTAGATTCACAACTAACCAAACAAGTCTAATCAACATAAAAACTCATTCAGGCATTTTAACAAACACCTTGTATACGCAATATAAAACACATATTTATTCAACAATAATTTACCCAATTCTATCAACAACCATAATAATACATAATCAATGCATATAACACGCAACCCATTAATATTATCATTAATCCGAAATCAAGATACTAAATCCACAACTAATCCAAAATCAAAGAAGCGAATTAAAAATATAACAACTAACCCCAATTAACAATTTAAGAACATAATTAATATAAAAGGCAAAAACCCCCAATTTATACTAAACGTAAAACCTAATCCTAACATACACCCTCGTCTAGTCGCAATGGATAACCCCCATTACCTTAGCGTGTAGAGGAGATGATTCCGGTAATAATCCGCTAACGTGGTTTCTCTTCTTCTTCTTCTTCTTCTTCTTCTTCTTCTTCTTCTTCTTCTTCTCTTTTCTCTCTTTTTCTCTCTTTTCTCTTGGCTGATTTTTAGGTTTAAAGAATTGAAAGGTGGGCTGATTTTAGGTATAGAAAAAACTGTTTTTAGAAAGTTTGTGGAAGCGAACTATTTGGTCCCCAAAGTTCTAAAAGCTAACTTTTAACCAAAATTATTAATATACTACTCAATAATAACAAATCTTTAGAAACAAATCTATTGGGTCCTTTTTTTTTATATAAAATTAGTAACAGGTTTTTAAAATAAAGCTTTTCGGAAGAGGTTCGGTTTTTGGCTAAAAATTAGTCGAATGACCGGTTTTTGGTAAAATTTGAATAAAACGTTTTTGGATAAATTAAATCATGAATAAAATTACTTATAAAAATACGGGATGTTACATTATTATCCTTAGACCTTGCAAAGTCTAAGGATACCACACTGTTTGCTAGCAATTCCTTTTGCGGACTTGTGTCTCCGACGACTATGTCATGACTTTGTCGGGACTTTTCATTATACAATTACTCTGATCCCGTTCAATAACTGACTGACTTTATCAGTGCACGATTATTGAGGGAACAAATTTTGACCACTTGGGAATATCTCCCAAAACTTCTCAGCCAATATGCCTTTTTTCAGTGTCTACAATATTATGAATTCTGATTTCATAGTTGATCCACGTATGCATGTCTGTTTCACAGACCTCCATGAGACTGCAACCTCTTTAAGTACAAACATATCCACTCGTAGATCTTGTACTGTTAAAGTTCGAGAAACTTGGTATCAAAATACCCTCCAAATATTTTGGACATCTCGTATAATGCAGTTCATGATTGGCAGTATACCTCATGTATCTGAGAAGCCTCATTGGCAAACCTACTCGGTATGCTCACTGAGTTGACTATATCTGGTCGAGTGCAGTTCTTGACGCACAAGAGACTACATATGATAAGTTAGGTGTTTGTTTTAGTCCATATAGTGACTTAACAAGCTTTTGCACCTTGGCTTACTTTACATGGAACCACGACCCAATGGGTTGTTCCTAATTCTCTAGATCTCCATTTATAAAACACATGTTCTCATTAATTAATGATGTGTTTTTTTATAGAGATTAGAGTATAGACATTAAAATTATCAAAACCGTCAGTTTACTTAAAGTAATTGACTTTATTTCTCACGTGCCTATCAACCTCATTGTTGATGGAATCTTTCCATATACACATTATATGGATACCATTGATTATTTCAATGTCGTCGATTCAGCTTCACTCATGAAGGTCAAGGGACAAATGAAGTTTCATTACTTATCCTTTTACCATGCCGATGCACTTCATCTTTCTTAAAAGATTCACTTTCCCCATTTTTCCAGCACCATTTGAATGTTCACTTGTCTTGGGTAGCGTAATACTTTGAACCCTCAACGTATTGGTCACACTCGCCAGGCGTTAGAGTTTTGCGGAAAACTTCTCTTTTTGAAAGTATGCTTCTCGGGCATAGAACAATGTTCTATATGCATTTTAAAGCCATGTGCCTTATGCACTAGAAACCTATCAGCGCTATATTTTGTGCTTATCCGAAGAACGTACAATCTACCGTTTCCATCCTATCCAAGTCCTTCAAGGAACAAGATTGAGACCTTTCTTAGGTAGCACCAAACTTTCACAAATTTATATCCAGGCACCATGCCTTCTATAATTCTGACTGTTTTGTCCAACTTTCTAAGAGGTAGTTTGTTCAACACATATCTTGCGGAAAGCGCACTTCCCGCACAAATTCAGAGTTTAACCCTGAACTTATCAACATGACATTCCAACCACACAATTGTGAGAATGGCGTCTCATATTCCCCGTTTCATTTACACTGATGATGTATTGATATCCATGTGAATATACCATTTCGGAACTAGCTAGACAATATCTAACAAGTTTAAAAATAGTCTATCATTTAATTATTAACACTTAGTCATAGAATTCACGTATTCATTTTTACTTGAATGAATATCTTGACTGATTTGTCTTTACTTCTCATCAAGTAGACATATCAGTGTTTAGTACAACCATCGATAAATTGAGTAAATACCTTTTAAACCCTTCTTGGTTTTGCACGCATCTCAAATGCATCAAACCATTTGGTTATGTACTCCGTTCGAAACTTCGAACTGAAGACTTAACAATACATTGCTTCAAACACAAACTCATATTTGTGTTTCAATTTAAATAATAGATTTAGAAAAATAAAACATTTATGATTTTATATTTTCATGACCTACTATATCATGTCAAATCAGTGACTTGGTTGAATAACTCAACATGTCATTATTGACCACAAGAGTATCGACTAAAATGCTCATTTTGAACAAATAGTCAATCATGTATTGCCACAAACAAGCAAACTTATCACAATTTGAACCCTCAACGTATTGGCTACCAAAATGCTACTGCCCTTTAGGTTTCAAAAACCACTAGTCATGATTCAGATTTGTATGTTTGCACTTGTTAGTGGATTTCCAAACGTGAACGTTTCCACACATTAACACCCCCACAATTCGTGCATTCCCTTTTGCCCTCACTCAGAACATGCACACTGTTATAGAGAAACTTAATCGATTTCAATGTGGTAAATGAAACGATATCATTTATTTCAGACGTTTTAAGTCCATACGACTGAACCGTTAGGTTTTCTTCCACTCGCCCGTAGACGCTTTTGGGTATGTTTAGATTCTCGATCTACATGATCGACGGGTTACCCCCACATTTGTGGGACCCTCGGGGTTCCCCCCCAATAACGTAATATAATATTACTAAATTACTATTCTCAATAATAGCAATCTCAACATATTTGTAAATATGTTCTTTAAACAACTTAATAAAATGTTATTTCAACAAATTATTAAATGTTTTTCCAACAAATTAATAAGATGTTATTTCAACAAATTAATAAATGTTGTTTCAGCAAATCAATAAGATTTTATTTCAACAAATAATAAAATAGCCGATATTTGTTTATTCTTAAAATAAAACTCAACGGCCATTTATAATTTGTCTATCATCAAATTATTTGCTCTTGGATGAACAAATTTTGTTATTAAATAACCTTTCATCCAATTATGTAACCAATCAATTCATGCAATTAATATCGAGCTAATAAACTCTTAATAATTGTCATCAACGTGCATCGTTACAATATTTTATAACTCTCCAAATTAAATTGTGTTAAAACACAATTAATAAGAAGTTATAAATACTCGTCATTAATCTCATTAATGATCATCGTTACAAAATTTGCAACCCTCCAAATTAAATTGCAATAAATCACAACTAAAAGAAGTTACGACCCATTATTTCACCAAATAAATGTATTTAATAATAGTCGTTTCAAATTGGTAAACCCCCTCATTAATATGCACACATGCAAAATTAATAGGAGTTACACCGGCACCCACAATGTTCTGGTCAGTTCCCGCAGGAAACTGTTCGTTATCTCAAATAACAAACACGCACAATCTAATTTCGAAAAATGAAACTAAAACTCCTCATTCGCAAACATCAAATTTCTATAACCACGCATGGTTTCAAGAAATTGATTTTGCAAGAGTATTCTAGTTCATTCCCGAAAAAGATTATCAAATTCTGAAAGATTTATTCATCCGTAAACACCAGATAAATCTGATTTTACAAAGAATAATCTCAGAATTTAAACAAGTTCTGTTGTAAGCCCCAAATTCTGAAAATCAGAAAATGGTTTTACAAGAACTATTTCGAAACCAGTTCTGTCGTAATTCCCAATTTAATGACTTTTACTAGAACTGTTTCGAATAATTACAAATCCTCCAATTCCATGGTAGAAATTCATGTCGAAACAAATACTCATCGGAAATTGTTAGTAATTTTATTAACTTGAAAAATAATAAACATGTATAAAATTCACTAACAATATAATGTATTCTCTAACGAGATTACTCATAATATGAAATGACAATATTCAGCACTAAAAAGTGTTCAATAATGCACCGTTTATCGGAAAGAAACGTGCGCCGCAACAGCATTAGTCAGCATTATATTTAAGGCTAGGATTCAGAATTTACAATAATCAATGGTCCGAAATAACGCATCAATTAGCCTAAAGTACGCACAGCGAGAGCATCTTTTAAACGGATATTGAATAAAATTATATTGTTTTTTTTTTCTTTTCCCAAACAGGATGGTTCCTGTACATTTAGTAATTCTCTTATAGCATGTGATTGCAATCAGAAGTCTTCTTTGAGGTCTTATCTGCTTACTCATCCCATCGAAATGGACTATAACCAATAACACACAAATGTATTGTAGCTCTTTACACCAAATGAGTCTAACAATTAATTAACAACTCATTGAAAATGCTTTATAAGTTACTGGACAAAAATACTATCTTAAAAATCATGTACACAAACTACAAACCGGATATAAAACACACATGGACGTGCCTAACACCAAATAATTAAACATGGCAAGCTCAAAACTTATATTTAATATAAAATATATCTAAGCATGCTTGTACATGATCATACACAAAATACACACGCACTATGCATAATGGATGGTTTAAAACCGTAAAAGGGATTTATACAAAAATCCCAAACAAGGTAAAACAACGAAAACCGCTTTCGACAATTCAACCGGAAACACCAAATTCTTAAAACCAAGTTTTGTTAGAAAATGATTTTCCAAAGAATTGTATTAGCCACGGAAATAATTTTCTGTTTATCCAAACACCAAAATTATTGTATTAACGTACGAAACATAAAATATCGTTTAAGATTGTTGGATACGTTGTAAATAAACACAATAATTTCTACGAAAAACAAATGGACAAATAAAAAGAAAATGGTTTCCTTAAATATATAATTATCAATTACAACCTTCAAAAATAAGAGTATGTAAATGATACCGAAATGGACTAAAGTCCGAGACGACGTAACTACAAGCAGTTTCCCTTAAATAATATTTGCCCCGTCACCTCTGCTTCTGGCTAAATGGGGCATTTCGTTTCCAAGTTACAACGTCTATCGCATGTGACTCGACGGAAATGGCACCGAGCCACGGTCGGGCCGTTGGTGGTGCGGTACTCTCTCTCTATATGTATGCATGTGTATGTGTGCAAGTGTGTATATGCCATGTATTCCTCTTTTTATTTTTCTTGTCTTGGAAAATGATAGATGTTCATATATTATTTTTACCAAAAAACATATGAAGAGTTACATGTCAATAATATCATAAATGCGGGGCAATTAACATTGTAAGTTATACAATTAAATTGCATTCACTTACAAAAACCGTTTCGGTTTTCCAACAAGGGTCACGTAGCTGTAGTCTTGTCACGCCCTAAAATCCATAGAACACGGACATCGAGGCGTGACCTTTTTAAACAAAAGGGAAAACAACCTGTTGGTACAAAATTGAAATTTTAAAAGAAAGCATTTGCAAGCTAATGGAACAATTAAATGAATAAAATAAACTGTTTGCCAAAAGCGGCTACAAGACAGGATTTATAAAAGCTAAAAATAACAAACGAATGAGTTTGCCCGTAGGCTACAACCTCAAAAATAATCTAAGTAAAAAGAAAGCAAAACCCAAACCCAAGTGATGCCTTGCTAAAGCTCTTAACCATACGCCTCAACCTAAGTTGTACCTGAAATACAAAATTGTAACGGTGAGTCCCACGCACATAACTAGACGGGACGGCACCACAAACACCGTCACTCCATCCTACAACTACGATAATCAACGTATAAGAAGAAAGATAATGACATTCTACAACTACGATAAATTAAATAAATTAAATACACATCAACAGCATACATGGACCTCTCACGCCACCTACCCCAGTCCGTAAGGTAGGTCATTCCCTATCCCTTCGGCCGTCTTATGTCCCCGGAATTAGGGAGAGACATAGACCATTGCAACATAAAAGTAGATTTATAGTGCGCACTTGGACCTCTCACGCCACTCGTCCCAGTCCGTAAGACGAGTCATTCTCTATCCCTTCGGCCGTCTTATGTCCCCGGAATTAGGGAGAGACATAGACCATTACTAACATAAAAGTAAATAGAGTGCACACTAGGACCTCTCACGCCACTCGCCCCAGTCCGTAAGACGAGTCATTCCCTATCCCCTCGGCCGTCTTCTGTCCCCGAAATTAGGAAGAGACAGAGACCATTGCCACTACAGCTAAATCACAAGGCCTCGGCCAATAATATAAAATCATCCAATTAACACAATCTCATACTTATAAATATTAAGGCCTCGGCCAATAATATTATACTATTCAAATAACACCATCTCATACGTCACTTAACGTAATACACATAACACATAACCACATGTACTAAATTCACAACTAGCCAAACGCTATAACAACATAAAATCACTTTCAGGCATTTTAACAAACACATTGTATGCATAAACTACAATTCACCATTATTCAACATAAATTTATCCAATTTTATCAATAATTATATAATCACATAACCAACGCATTAAATGAGAAGACAGAGAGTTTTGTAACAGATGAGTAATTAGGATGCATAATTGGGACTTAAAGAGTTGGTCCTTTCATTTTTTTTTACAAGCTTATATATTCCCTGTATAAAATGTGTTCACCATAAAATCAGTACCATACCTCTGTGTGTGTATATACATAAAAAGGCCGAATTTTGAGTTTCGTAGACGTTGTGGAGTTGTTGAGGTAGAAGCATGTCACCTTAGTTGTTGAGCTAGAAACATGTTACCTTTGTTACATTATTGTCTTTTATTTTATTAGTCATTGTTTTACATTATCGAGATACTTACGTACCTTTCGTTTACTTGAGTTATGGATGGAGGAGTGGTATGAGTTGTGTACCCTGAGTATTTTATTTCTTAGATGATGACACGTATTATACGTTTAAATTTTATGGCCTTATTTATAAAAGTGTATAATTTCTGGGTATAGCTGTTTAGAGAGGAAATTTCGGGACGAAATTCTTTTAAGGAGGGTTAGTTGTAACATCCCGTATTTTTATAAATGGTTTTATTTATGATTTAATTTATCCAAAAACATTTTATACAAAATTTTACCAAAAACCGGTCACTTGACTAATTTTTAGACAAAAACCGAAAAACTTTATTTAAAAAAAAAAAAAACCTGTTACTAAATTTACTAATAAAAAAGACCCAATAAATTTGTTTCTAAAGATTTGTTATTTTTGAGTAGTAAAACTATATTTTTGGATTTAGAGTTAAGTTTTAGAACTTTGGGGACCAAATAGTTCGTTACCACAAACTATCTCAAAACAGTTTTTCTAAACACTTTTCAGCCACTTTTTAAAACCTTAAACCTAAAATCAGCCCAAAAGCAAGAGAGAAAAAGAGAGAAAAGAGAGAAATAAGAAGAAGAAGAAGAAGAAGAGAAAACCACCGTTAGCGGGTTCATACCGGAAGCATCTCTTCTACGCGCTAAGGTAACGGGGGTTATCCATTGCGACTAGACGAGGGTGTATGTTAGGATTAGGTCTTATGGTTATTTTAAATTGAGGGTCTTTGCCTTTTATCTTAAATATGTTCTTAATTTGTTAATTGGGTTTATTTGTTGTATGTTTTATTCACTTATTTGAATGGGAGAAATTGATGAGTTAGTTATATTAATTTTGAATTAATGAGATTATGGATGGGTTTGCATGTTTTATGCGTTGATTATGTGATTATATAATTATTGATGAAATTGGATAAATTTATGTTGAATAATGGTGAATTGTAGTTTATGCATACAATGTGTTTGTTAAAATGCCTGAAAGTGATTTTATGTTGTTATAGCGTTTGGCTAGTTGTGAATTTAGTACATGTGGTTATGTGTTATGTGTATTACATTAAGTGACGTATGAGATGGTGTTATTTGAATAGTATAATATTATTGGCCGAGGCCTTAATATTTATACGTATGAGATTGTGTTAATTGAATGATTTTATATTATTGGCCGAGACCTTGTGATTTAGCTGTAGTGGCAATGGTCTCTGTCTCTCCCTAATTCCGGGGACAGAAGACAGCCGAGGGGATAGGGAATGACTCGTCTTACGGACTGGGGCGAGTGGCGTGAGAGGTCCTAGTATGCACTCTAGCTATTTACTTTTATGTTAGCAATGGTCTATGTCTCTCCCTAATTCCGGGGACATAAGACGGCCGAATGGATAGGGAATGGCTCGTCTTACGGACTGGGATGAGTGGCATGAGAGGTCCAAGTGCGCACTATAAATTTACTTTTATGTTGCAATGGTCTATGTCTCTCCCTAATTCCGGGGACATAAGACGGCCGAAGGGATAGGGAATGACCTACCTTACAGACTGGGGTAGGTGGCGTGAGAGGTCCATGTATGTTGTTGATGTGTATTTAATTTATTTAATTTATCGTAGATGTAGAATGTCATTATCTTTCTTCTTATACGTCGATTATCGTAGTTGTAGAATTTGTGAGCTCTTGCATTTATGGGATGGAGTGACGGTGTTTGTGGTGCCGTCCCGTCTATTTATGTGCGTGGGACTCACCGTTACAATTTTGTATTTCAGGTACAACTTAGGTTGAGGCGTATGGTTAAGAGTTTTAGCAAGGCATCACTTGGGTTTGGGTTTTACTTTCTTTTTACTTAGATTGTTTTTGAGGTTGTAGCCTACGGGCAAACTCATTCGTTCGTTATTTTTAGCTTTTATAAATCCTGTCTTGTAGCCGCTTTTGGCAAACAGTTTATTTTATTCATTTAATTGTTCCATTAGCTTGCAAATGCTTTCTTTTAAAATTTCAATTTTGTACCAACAGGTCAGTTTTTTTTCTTTTCAAAAGGTTATGTCTCGATATCCGTATTTTAGGATTTTGGGGCGTGACAAGTCTAGTTGGAGTCATGGTAATTAAATGAGCCATGTGAGGTGTTAACTTTGGAAAAGTAGAGAGGACAAGAGGAAAAATGGCGGCGACAACAAGAATTAGCACAAATATTCAACTCTGTGTTCTCAAATCTGGATAACTGCTTTTTCCACTACGTAATTTGCATATTGTAAGTCATGTGGCTGGACCAAAAACCGCGATAAGAAAAAGGTGGGGTTTTCCAAATTAATTAAAAAAATAGATAGAGTAGGAAAAACTCATTTAAAAGTAAAATTAAGATACATATTGAATGCTAGGCCATGGTTTGTCAATTTAAAATAAGAAATTCTGTTATTTTGATGATCGAAGAAAACATTGCACACTAAAAAAAACTACGTTAATTTATCATCAGTTTAGCAACAAAATGTCTGATGGTAAAATGAATTTTTTTTTTTGTAATGGCATGTATATATTCTATGTAATTTTATCTCATATCGAATCACAAACAGCAACCACCTAAAGGACGGGAGAGGCACCACCCACACCTCTCTCTTGTCCAACCCTATATCACCTCGAATGGAATGATTGGAAAATCCACCTTGTTAGCTAGTTTTATACGTGTACCTTTATGTGGCATTGCTAGTTAAGCTTGCCATATGATGGTGCTCACCAAGTTCAACCCGAAAATTGAATATTTTGTGCAAGCTAAAACTTCATAACTATTCAATAAAATTTTTTAAGTATTATGTGGTCCCATTATTGGACTAACTTATGAACCTAGTTCTTCGGAAGTACATTTTATGGTCCAATTTCGTGAATGAGTTACAATGAACCTACTGCTTCAAATTAAAGGGTGATTTCACATGATGTATGACAGATAATTTTTTACACTGACGCTTTTGATTCAATGAATATAATGACATAGGAAGAAGATTCTAGAAAAGAAAAAATAATTTATATGTATAAAAGGAGTTGCACAAACAAAAAAATAAAGAGTCCCGGTATTAAATGCCAAGAAAAAGTAAAAATGATTTTCTTTTTGTTCAAAAGTTAAGAAGAACATTAAAGTTATAATAATTAATTGGTAAGTAAATGGGATGAATCCAATCTGAAATTAATATTAATATATACATAATGTACAAAAGATATCATAAAAAGTTTAAATCACATTAATTTCTTCAATAAATAGATAATATAATTTAATGACAATTACTACCTTTCCTTTTAAGAATTTTGAGACCACTATAAAATCAATGCATAACCTTGATCACACCACCTTCCTCCTCTCATTCCACCACTCTTTCTCTCTCTAGAGAGCATATATGTGTTATCAAGCGCTATAAATAACATGTTAACTTCAACAATAGACATCACTGTCAGTAATTTTTGTAAGTTTTGTCCCTCTTTCTTTATTTTCTTTGATACTTGGTTATTTGTTGTTTTTTCCAAATTTTACTTGTAACTCTACATTTTATGATTTTCAATACTATATACACGACGTTTAGCAGTTACACAAAAATTTCTACTTATTTATTTACAATACATTGTAGAGGTTATTTATTTGTTACGACCTGTAAACCTTATATCGTCATTTCGGTATACATATTAGCCATAGAAAAAATATTTTTTATGTTGGATAACTAATTTTGGAAAATCTTATTATTATTCAATTTCTTAAGAAGGCATCTTATACAATTATTATTATTCAATTTATCAAGAAGACATTTTGTACAAAATACAGTAACTTAGTTGAGTTTCATCACACACACTCGAGTGCGGATCCTCTGTCCCCTATTCACTGTCCACTTTCGTGTTTTCTTACATTTTTAAACCAAAATATTTTAAAAAAAAATTCTACAATTACGATTATACATATATTTATACATTCCAATAATTATTTTTAAAAGAAAAGTCTCACACGATTTAATTTGGAATAAATAAAAAACTAATATAATTTAATTAGTAAAATTAAAAAATATATATATTTAGAGAAATATTATGTCAAAATAATATGAAATTTGCATAGAATATATTATAAAAGTATATAAAGTGCAAAAAAAGTTGATTTTTAAAAAAATTTGGACAAAAATAAGGAAGGGACACGAAAAGGACAAATAATAGGGGACACATCATCCCGACTCCACACAATCACACACATATCTATACATATATTCGTATATATATACACACATACATATATACTTGTATGGATATGTAATTTATGTGTTACAATCCACACACTCACATTTTATATATATATATATATATATATATATATGAGTTTTACTTTTCGTAAGATGAAATGACACGTAGATAAATATATAAAAAATGATAAGTTCTCAATTTTATTATTTTCAAAATGCTAATTTTGTTCTCAATTTTTAATAGATAACTTTAAATTATTGTTCCTTACTATGCGGAGAATGGCGAAAGAGAATCTTGTTGGCAGAATTGATCGTTGTTCATTTCATTTCATACAAATCCAGGAATGCAGGAAATTTCAACGTATCATTGATTAATTTTCTTCCTTTCTGTATTGGATTTTGTTTTTGCTATTTGTTTATTGCACATCTAGAATTTTACTAATTGCGTGATAAATTTGTAGTATAAGATGTCGCAAATGAGTAACAATCTATACATATGTAATTTGCAAAGAAAATTTTATTAAAAGAATGAAACTATATATGCATCGATATACTCCGCCAATTGTGATGATCAGTAGGCTTCCGAACAAGGAATGTTCTTATGTGAAATTGTTTATATGCTCAATCAAAATAGAACTTTTAAAATTAAAAACATGGATAAATAAGCATAATTACAACGGGACTAATTTGCATCTCAAAATTACATATTTTCATGGTGGGATGGTATTTTTTTGTGATGGGACGAGTACTAATATATAAAAAAAATTACCAAATGATGTATAAAATTTAGATTTCGTTATGTATACATATTACATAGAAAGTTTATAATATTTATATAGTTTGCATTGCATGTTAATTTTGGCAGCATAATGGTGCCCCGGAGTTCTCCAAAAATCCGTTGGATAATGCCAACCAAAAGCCACACAAACGCCATACTCTCCTTATGCTTTTGAACCTGTGCACGTTCTTCAACAGAAGAGTAGAGAAACAACACGTCCGAGATGAAATGAAGATTCGAGTGGCGGTGACTTTTGAGCATATTGGGAGGCATATACATCTCGAGACAGCTGAACAAAAGTGGACTAAAACCACCCAAATTAGCATGATTAGAAGCATTAGCATTAGGTGGTAAGTCGTTGTAGTTGTCGGCAGTGTGTTCCAAGTTCTAGTTCGGCCTCTTCCTTGTCCCAGTTCCCCTGACTCTGAATATAACACCATCCCACCATTATTAGTATTAGGGAAAAGCTAACTTGTGTACTCGGGACATACGATAAGAGATTAATTTACTTTCTATTTTTTAGTTAAACTACTATTATGAAAATAAAATAATGTAATCTAAATTATAGCAGATCTTGTTATATGTAGTGCATCTATTTCTATTATATGATCATTTTTATATTCGCATTATTTTGTTGCAACCTTGATAATGCTGATCCAAAAATTTCTATTTATTTATTTTCTAAACATTAAATTATGCAAATAAATTACCTAATCAACATTATCAATTTTTTTATAAGAATTTTATTTATACACACGATGATATTGATTAAAAATTACCAAAATTGTGCAAAATATGAAAAAATTAGAGAAGTTATGCAAAATATTGTTTGACATAAATCACCGAAATATTCCACATTAATATTTGTAAATAATTTTTCAAAATATTGATTGACCGTGTCACCACTGAAATCACTCATTCTCCACGTTATTATTTGCAAAGAATTTTTCATTACTAACATAAGGTTGCATTAGTTTCAAAATTGATTGCTCTTGGCAAAAATTATTTAACTATGGAATGTGTAATTTTCCCTTCCAAACATACACGTATATTTATTTATGAATTTTTCAATCACTATTATATGATAGTTGTTACTCATTGTTACATGAAATCATATTGTTATGTCAAGTGTGATTGACCTATTAAGTGTACGTTAAAATGTTTCCTGGGAATACATTTTAGCAGAACCGTTATTATTATTACTATTAGACATCCCCCTTCTGATTACTATATATGTGTATATATATATATATGTATGTATGTATATATAGAGAGTGAGAGTTTTAGGGTTTGTCGAATCGTATGTTAGCTTGTCTTAACAAAAATATATAATTTTGTTTTGTATATTCTGGGACTTCACTGATGCGTTTTAGTTACAGCTTCTATAATTATCAAAAAAAACACCAACTTTGTTAATATATAAGAAAATGGCAAATGGAAAGTTTTCAAAATACAAACTCATTTTGGGAACTGTTCTAATAGCAACTTGTGTTACCAACACCTCAATAGCATGTACCGGTTACTAATTAATGATATTTTTCTATTCACTAGTGGTTATCATATTTGTTAGCTTAATGCTTTCAGAAGCAAGAAAATCTAGCTCAAATCCCATACCAAATAAAGTATGGACCGAGATGAGAAGTCTCTTAGATGCCAAATTTCATCGGATTATGAGCTAAATTTCAAAGAAAGTAGAGTTGATTATACTCGGCTTTTAGGAATATTTATTACTCGGCTTTTAGAAATTTATGGCTTTTAAAAAAGATCCTTTGCTTGAACTTTAAACTTCGGAAATGGAGTTTCTAAAGCACCAAGGTTTAATTATAAGGCATACAGAACTCTCAAGAGACTCATATTTATTCATTTTGTTCCTAGTTTATCGTTTCTCTATATTCCTTAATTTTTGAGAAGATCCAACACCCATATGACATGAAGAGGTTGGACCTGGCTAATGCAATAGAATTAGAACCTCATCTAAAACACCCAGGTCAAGTTTTGGTTCCAAAACAAACGTACTCAAATGAAGGTATGTATACACATGCTTTTACCTTAATTTACTTCATCGTTAAATGTTTGATCTTTCTTGTTACTATGATTATCTTCAACAGCTCACATCATTTCCATATATTTAAGTTATAATGAACCAGTTAGTCTAATAAGCTGTTTCAAAACAAATTCTAGAAACTGTAACAACATTTGTAAATAGGTGTAGAGTAGGCATAAACTCTTCCCTCCCCGTGAAATCTATTTTTTTTTTAAAGGAAATATTTATTAATCGGATAAGAAAAATGTCAAATACATGGGACAATATCCACGATGGTAATCAAATAAACTGATTACAAATCACTAAAAACACACCGTTTAATAGGTCTATTACAAAAAACTATAACAATATATTGAGGGAAAAATAAGTAAGTAGACATCATACAAACCCCGTTTTTAAGAGATTGAGCTCAAAAAACGTTACTTTCCTCATTATACTCCATATCCTTATTACTTCTCTTATTGCAACAAAATCAATTGTGATAAAAAAGAACGTATAATGAGAAACAAATCTCAAATTAACATGGTACAAAAGAGAGGTCTACAAACAAAAACCCAAAATATATGTTTTACCAAGAAAAATTAGATATTAAAATGACTTGCTCTAAAGAAAGGGGTCTCCATCTGATCAAGATAATAAGCTGTATTGAGCATTTTCGGTAGTGAATTAGCTTCAAAAGTGGTACAATTTACACCAGTAACTCCCTGTTTAGCTAGTCCATCAACGACTTAATTTTGCTGACTGTACACATGCACTAAATTCATCCCAATAAAATCTATTAAATCACATATATCTTCCCATAAAATATAGAATTTAACACCATGTAAATATTTATTGTTCCACCAGATCATTTCCGAATCGGATTTCACATAGACATTACTAATATCCATGTTATAACACCGTGAAATCTAATTATTTATAAGCCCGGCTGGTAACAAAAGATAATAATATGATATAGTATTCTTTTACTACGTAGTATTTTTTTTTGGGAGGGTAAACGGACGTATAAAGATGTGGTTTCTATCCATAGTTGTTTGTAATTTTAAAAACTTTTATTTTGTCAAATAAAAAAAGGGAAAAATTCCAGCCTTTTGAGTCGAAAGCCTAAAAAATCATTTTTGTGCGCTTCCAAACCCGTCTAGTCAAAAGCTTGGCTAGCCTAAAACGTTTAGTTTAGTCACATTAATTACCTATTTTGTAGGTTTACAAATGATATAGGTTGAGTTTCAAAAGGTTTTTTCCTTGGTATCTATAACTCTTTTGATTTTTGAGTAACATTAATGATTCAACAAAATCTCATCATTCCTCACACAGTCAGTTGACTTCAAGAAACCGACTACACTTCACCACGAAGAGAATGAAGACCTTAAATCTGTCAAAAGTTTAAAGGAAACACTTGAAAATGTCCGGTGCTCACTTTGCACCAGTTCTACTTCTGAAAGAGAATTCTCATCTCAAAAACTTCAGTTTCTATTGATAAAGAATTACAAACTCAAAAAAAGCGCAAGGAAGTGCAAGCACAGGTTGGTCAGTTAATAGGCCAGGGAACATTGTAACCTTGTTGGATTTAAAAATCGATGTTATTCCTCAAAGAAGTCCTCTCACTACAAAAAAAAATGTCAGCTTACTATTAAAGCGTCTGTTGCTAAACTGATGGTAAATTGAGTGTCGATAAATTTAGAAACAGTTTAGCAACATTTTTTGTTGTTAAATTGTTACTAAAATTTAGCTACACTCAGTTTATCACAATTTTCAAAAAGTAAACTGTGTATATCTTAACTTTTTCTTTTAGTGTATAGAATCGAGCCGACCCTTAGATTCACTAAAGAAGCATTGTTATCATGAGAGCCTTGCAAGCATTACAGAACCAACTCTGAATCACATTCCAAATACAAGCATGTAATAAGTTATCTAAAGGTGCTTTACAATATTATGTTTGGTCGGTATTTCTTTTGGGTCGATCCATAATTATTTTTGGGTTCGTACTTTGATTTTTCTCATTTTGCATTACCTAAAAGTGTACTCTACAATGCATTTTGTCTGTATTTTTGAAGTTTTTATCTGCCTTACCTAAATGTTGACTATGAATTGATTCGGATTTAGAATTGTTCATCTAAAATAAAATTTCATATAGCAAAAAAAAAAGTGAATTGACAAATCCACATATATCCGGCCACTTTGCCTCTGAAAATGAATCATGCACATGGCGCGTACACAACCAAAATAATCGAAGTTAGCATGCATATTATTTTATTACTAGCTAGCTAACAATTGTGGTAAAACACACTAATGAGTGGAAATTGAGTATAAGACACACTAATGAGTAATGGCTAACCACCAATAGATGGCTCCTGGCAGTCATTGAAATTAACCAATAATAAGAAGAAGGAAAATTATAATTCTGCCGAGAAAAATTAACCAATAGCCTATTCCTAGTTAGTTTCTGCAGATAATTATGAGTTTGCGCTAATTGTTTTTTAAACCTTAATATGCTACTAGTCATTATTTGATCACAAAACTCACACCTAAAGTGTTTTTTGGGGTTATCTCCGGTTATTCTTACATCCCATTTCCAGACAAATATTTTTTACATACAAATTTCCTGACAACTGTGAAACTATTGGCACCCAAAGCTAATGCATTGAGTTTTTTTTTTTTTTTGTAAACCAATTGATATTCTTGCAAATATACAAGTAATGAACTTAAAATCTCTACTAAAAAATGTTCCATTTTCATATTTTTAACCCAATAAGTCGGAATGTAGCATTTAGTGTCTTAATATTTGAATCAAAAAATGTACATGAATCTTCCTCTATTGGAGAAAAAGTGAGAACACTGCACTTTGAGAGAGAGAGACACTGCACTCTTTTTGTTTTTTACGCAATAGAATCTTACTCATTAATAAACGTCGTTTAATATGTTTTTCTTAAGAAAAGGAAAAGGTGCACGCAATTCACACTACAAGCCATTATAAATCGCGCTTGCTTTATTAACATGCATATTGCATAATTAGAGCTTTATCAACCGAAAGCGGAAAAACGTCGACAATTATTTTTTTCGCAAAACGCTTATCTCTCTTTTAACGTTTTAAAGCGTAATTTTTAAAACACTACTGGTAATTATGCGGGTTGCCTTACCACACTGCCTAGCTTTTCCCATGCCTCCTAGATTACTTTTTCAAGTGGATATACTCGCATGGCTACTAAAACATGGCTATCGTACAACCACTTTGACATGGTTATCATTCAATTGTGCAAACGCATGGTTATCTCCATCAACCCACTTTCTCTCTTTTTCGTAAAGAGAAGATTAGCTATATTGGAGGGCGGATCTGACCTCGGACCAGTTCATTTGTTAACAACTCATTACAATTTTGGTTTATATCTCATTTAAAAGTGTGAAAATCGGTAAATATAAAATTCACAAAAAATAGACCGAAATCCAGGTACGTTTGTCTATATCACTTTGGATTGAATTGGATGTTTGGTCGTGTTTTTAGATCCTAATATTTAGTAGGAACGTTTAGATCGGGTTATTAGTGTGTTGATATCCCGATAAAAATTACTATGAGTCTTACTGATAGGATATTTGAGGCCCTTTGTTGCCTTATTCAAGCCAAGTCAAATTAGCGATTCAAGATTGCTAGTTACACATAATCGATGAGAGGTCTATCTCAAAAAGAAATGCTTCGTCAAAAAAATGGTCATATCAACATATGCTGCCACAATCGTGGAAAAGTTGGAACAACAATATAAAAAACTAAAGATTATTTACTTTCTTAGCACAAATAATAATTCTTGTAAGTATTTTATTGTTTTTATTTGAATTTTGTTGTAATAATGTTATCTCAACCATTCGTTATTATTAATGAAATAGTGAGTATGTCCGACAACTAATATATAATAAAAAGTGATTAATACATAAGTATCCCCCACCAGTGTACTCAACTTCCTCTATACATAAAAAAAAAAATATGCTTTAATTTTGAACTGTAACACCATTAAGTAGCCGTCCAGAAGCAAGTAGAAAAAATAAAAATAAGAACCCCCAATCATGGCTTTACACAATTGAATAGATACTTGGCAAGAAAGATTAATGTGTATAAAATTTTGTCTTCGTGTTTGTCCTTGATGTAGAACAAGTATATCAAGTTTCTAATGATATATAAGAGGTGAAAAACAAAGATTTTGTTTGAGTAATCATTCATGTTAGCTTCATGTTAGCATCATTTTTTGCGAGATAAAACGCCAGTGGCTAGTGTCTCGTAGTTATTTTGCGTTAATGAGCATATAAATGCAAAAAAAAAAAACTCAATTAAAATTCTGCCAAGTTCTTACATAAATGAGAGAATTGTGTGCGGTCATTGAGTTAAACTGCATAATGTGCAGTCACATTTACAATCATTAGATTAAAAAATAGAGGTTTAGATGATACATTTTCAATAACTAATTTAATTTTTCAATTTTTATTATATATTAGACAAATTATGATTTTAATAAATTAAAAATAAATTTTACAACACAATAAAAACCTAAATAAAAATATAGAAATCTTGTGGATACTAACTTAAATTTAATTATTAATCAAAATTTAGAAAAAAATAATAATTGAATATTTATTTTTAAAAATGGGAATTTGTGCCGTTCAATTGATTGGGTGCACACAAAAAAACCCCATAAATGATGGGATATTATGGGGGTGAGGAAAAAAACTCTAAATCCAGACCTGTCCCGACACCCGTCCAGTTCCCGACCCGATTTTGTTCAGATCAGAAGTTTTTCCGTCCCAAAAAAGTCGGGATTTGTCCCGACCCGAGTATTTTCGGGATAGAGATCGGGCGTAGTGATTAATTCCGAAAGGTGTCCCGACCCGACCCGATTTTAAAATTAGAAATTAAAAAATAAATAGTACCGCAATAACATTATGTTGAAACTTTATTTATATAAGTTAAATAAATTAAATATGTTAATATTTATATTAATTGTTTATTTTGGAAACTGTACTTTTACTAAGATAACTTATAAACTTTTTTTTTTAAAAACTATCCAATTGACAATATACTAAAATTGTTATTTCAATAGCTGAACTTAATAATTAATAATCAATATTTACTTTTTGCAAGATTACTTTGTCCATAAGGATCATGTATATTATATAAATCGATGAAGGTTAAAATTTAGGGTTAAAACTCTGTATTTAATGCAACAAATACGGTATGACCTAGCAATTAACCTAGAAATGAATGAGCAATTACTCGCCCTAGCGAGGGGTTGACCAACGAGGTATTCTACAAGAAATACTGATAAGATTGGGCCATCAATCAATTATTATTCAAAGGAAAAAAGACAACAAATTTACACGAAACATATCTCATATATATAGGGTCAAACCCTTAAAGATAAAATATTTCTTAAGCATAAATGAACGTATGTCAATCAGCAGACTAAAATACAGGCGAATATCCCACATCAGGGCCTCCTCGCTAAGTGATATTCGACTATCCGAAGGAGTAAGAATGCAGATGAAACAACCCCCCCCCCCCCTATTTTACGAAGAGTCACGTACCCTGCAAGAGCTCCCCTCGCTGACGAGGAGCAATATCATTAACTATTGGGCTAATTGAGTCGGTGGAAAAGATACATGAAATATAACAAAATATATCGTAGGATGGCATTAGGGATACGTGAAGATATACAACAGATGTGATTGGAAAGATCATATCCATCAAGAAATTTACGCTCTAGATCACATACTCCACCTATATAAGGAGCTCACAATTCATGGAAAAGGACATCTGATCTCATACGAACCAAAACATACACTTAATTATCGGGAATTATTAAACACTACTTACATTGAATTCATATTTCTATTTTTATCTTAAACCTTAGAGCTTCATACCTCTCACTACTCCGTAAAGCGGAGGAAGTTTAAGGATGGTTAAACCAACAAATCCCCTTGATCTTACCTATTTGTGCACAGGTTGCGCAGCATTAGCGAGAAGCACGGGCCAAGCTCTAAAAAAGAATTTTGTCATTGGCTTCCAGACAGAAAGTGAGACTCACAAACTGAACCTAATTTTTAAGGTTCATCATAAATATTATAATATATACATTTGTAATTTTGAATATAAGACACTAGTAAAATTAAAAATAATCAACTTTGTTAGGTTAAGAAAATATTAAAAATATAGATGATGAATATTTACCGACTATGATAGTTATAATGATAATGTATCTCATGTAAAATTATAGTTATTGCTTGAGTGAATAAAAGTAAATACTAAAATAATCTGATAAAATAACTATTCAATTCAAATTATTTTATTATTTCACTAAATTATTTGTTAGTTTCATCATTCTATTTTTACTAAATAGTAATTTTTTTTGCATTCATTAGTAGTGTTGTTATCATAAATATGAATATGGTTAATGTAATTAACATGTTTAGACAACATTGAAAAAACTTATTACTTCTCGAATGAAATTTTTTAATAAAAAATGACCTTATCGGTAAATAAAAAAATATGTCGGAAGACTCGGGATAAAACTATCCCGATCCTACGGGATCCCGAAAAATTCGGGTCACAACTTTTATCGGGTCGGGGTCGGATTTATTTTTCTTAAAAAAAAAATTATCGGATCGTGACATATATTAAGTTTCGTGGGTCGGATTCTCACCCTAATCCACCCCTAGCATATTACAAGGCCATGGTGGTTTTGCTTGCCAGTTTACTTTCTTTAGATCCAAAGCTTATTCCCATCTGGAAAGTCAAATTTAGATACAAAATTTATAAAGAACTATGAAATTGCCCTGCAACAATTTATCAACTGATTAGAAACATAATCTGAATAAAAATGCAACTTTAAAAATAACAGGGATCACTTGAACATGCACATGAGAGAAGAGATACATCATAGCAAGATGCAAATGCAAAGGAAAGGGACTATACGAGAGATGAATAACAAAAGGTATTTTATACAAACAATGCATCTCTTAATCAAGAACATCAATTTAGCCCAGGAAACAATTCTTTAATTATATGAAACACAGTAATAAATAAAGTAAACTGGCCTATTTGATTATGTATTATATTCTTTACTATAATAAAACAGTAAAACAAGTTGGACCCATTATTTTAAGTGAAAAAGGACCATATTGAGAGATGAACGAAAAAGAAAGAAAGTATAGCAGTATAGCTTAATTGCTTCCTCATAACTAACATTTCTTTTGCATGAAACACAGTATTGAACTAACTTAACTGGCATTTTAATTGTGCATTATATTACTTACTACAGTAGAACTCGTTGGAACCCATAATTTTGATTTTTAACAGTATAGTAGCATACCTTAATTACTTCCTCATAACTAAAACCTGATATCCTTCTCACCTCCTCATTGTAAAATAATGTCTATGTCTCAATTGATAGTAACACTACCCTCACTGCTCAACAAATTCGAATATCATCATGCACAAGATACCCAACTAAGGCCTACACAAGTTTATCCAAGAAATTAACCTCTAATATAAAGGAAAAAACAGAAATTTCTGGGCGAACAAAAAAAATTCTTCCACTCCCTTTGGTGCAATGATTTCTCAGTGCAAAAATGTGATAAGTTAGTCAGCCTCTTCATAGTTTATGAGACCCGCATACTATTGGGCTGTCGTACTAGTTTAGTGTATGTTGTTGTGGGAAAGAGAACGAATATAGATCTTGTGAGTACTCTGGTAAAGGTCACGTAGCTGCAGTCTGGTTGGAGTCGTGGTAATTAAATGAGCTAAGTGAGGTGTTAACTTTGGAAAAGTAGAGAGGACAAGAGGAAAAATGGCGGCGACAACAAGAATTAGCACAAATATTCAACTCTGTGTTCTCAAATCTGGATAACTGCTTTTTCCACTACGTAATTTGCATATTGTAAGTCATGTGGCTGGGCCAAAAACCGCAATAACCGAAATGGGCCGAACTGGTATACGTTTGGTTTTTCCATAGATAAAGCAAGTGACTGAATGAACCTAACCGAAACTGGAATCACACAATCTGGTGTGGCTTGTTGTGCAACAGAAAAACCTAAATTCATTGAAATACCAAACTAAACCGAAAACTCGAGTATACGTATGTGTTTTTCCTTTAGGCAGTATGTATAGTAGGGGTGGAAATGATTCGGATTTAAACGGATTATCGTCAATACTAAACCAAACCATTAAAAACGGATTGTGAAATTTTGGATCCAAACAATACCTAACGGATCGGGTTGATTTGGGTTGGTTTTATGGATTCAATGATTCGGTGCGAATTCGGACCGGATTCGGTTTTTAATAATGTTTGTCATTCGTTCTTTAATCTAAATTAATACATATTTTAATGATAATTATTTAAAAATAAAAATAATGTGAAAAATAATTTAAAAAATATATAACCAACACTCATGAGTATAAAAATCTTTTATATACTCTGCTCAACCACACAAACAATGCATAATAACATATTAATTTGTTTAGAAAATAAAGAAATATGACTCATATAAGTAGTAGTAAGAGAATATAAAGTTAAAGACCTTTGAAATATATCGCATAATTATTATTGTTCATTAGATTAAAAAGTATATATATGCTCGTTTATTATTATTTATATATATGAAGAAGTTTTAGTTTTTTTTTTTATAAGTAGGGTAAATAATAATACTTGTTTTTAATAGGTATAACGAATTGGGTTTAATGGTTTGGATTGTATTCAATGGTTTGGATCGGATTGGTCTGGTTCGGATTAACATAACTGAAACTTAAACCAAACCATTAAGAACGGATTTTAAATTTTTGAATCCAAAGCCAAACCATTAATATTAAAAACTTAAATTAAATCTAACTAAACCAATTGTTCGGACCAACTGTTCGGATCGAATTCACAGATTTTACTTACAGCCTTCCTTGGTGTATAGTAGGAACAGTGTAAATTAGATTTATCAATGTAATATGTAGCAAGATAAGATAACCCTTGTATGGTCATTTAGTAGCAAATTATCAATTCTTTCTTGTAATATAGTTTCAAATGACGATGTCTTCATTTTTTTATTTCTAAAATATATGAGACACCTAATTTCATGTATTTACGTGACTTCGGAATTTGACTCCTATACCTACGTTCGCTATCAACATTTAGTTCCTATTGTTTTCTCACTCTATTTCATTTATTCCTTTTTTCTTATTATCTGATACGTTCTACCACCTTTTTTTTAAATTTCACCGACCAAATCAATCTCAATGGGGTTCATCTCAAGCAAGAGACCGGTTTATGATTCTCAGAGTGGGTACTTTATCAATTTTTTAAGTTTTTTTTTCTTTGTTTTTATTTTTCTTGTATGCACTTATTTAAGAAAAAATATTAATAAAATTAGAAGGTTTCCCTCATTTATATAAAAAAATATTATGGCCTAGCTATTGCCATATAAGAAAAATTGAAAAATGAAAACATACAAATGTCAACATTATAAAGCAAGTGCAGACTACATGTAGAACATAAACGACATGCTCAACTGAGTGGCCTGCACCGGTGTTATATCCGCTATGTATTTTTAACGTTTCTTAAATATCTACTGAATTATATTATTTCAAGTAGCAGTCAAGGTCGACAAGAATCCATAGCCGGCCTTCCTAGGCCGCACGTATACAGTTAAAATCGAAATGGAGTGCATTCTTGTCCTTGTCCGAGTTATTAATAAATAAATAAAATAACAACATTACTTGTTCCCAAGCTCGTCATCTAATATTTTAAAAAAATTAAGAAAATAATTACTTTTTGTTTTATTTGTTTTAAGACAAGGAAGGACTTCCTCATACCTGTTAATTTGTCTTTACGATCAAATTACTTTGTTGATTTCCGAAATATACTTAGCTAATTACTAGTACATGCTTGTACGTCTACAAATTTCAAATGGCGTATGAAAGTTTTACAAATGGAAAAAAGGCTTATCGAATTATGCCTTTTGAAACCAGAATTATAAACTTCTGGTGAATATGGAAGTATGTATTTGTTCTTTACTTATATATATTTTTTAAAGCATAAACTTCTTCAAATTTTTGGTTCTTTACTTATGTACATGTTTAATATTGAACCATGTTCTTTCTTTTGTTGATGATTTTTACCACACATTACTTCAGAACATCCAATCCAGCCAAATAACTTTTCCTATTATCTCCAATGTATTCAGAGTACACACATGAATGACATGATCAAAATTTCAACTAGATAAGGAAGATTTTTAGGTTAGATTTATATAAAAGCCTCAATTTTCGTCTCTAGTTTGAGTATGAATTTCCTTCAAGCCTTTTTAAAATTTTGAGAACCTCTGGATTATTGAGTAGAGAAAGAGACCTTTCCGTTGATACTCATGAATTCATCAAATACATAAGCATGCTCTTGATCAAATCATGAAAGCCAACATACTCAAATGTGGACATCTCAAAAAATGCTCAACATACGACAAACTAAATGACTGACGCATAATTATCTAACCCTATTTATTAACCCAACATTAGACAAAAACAACACAAAATTTTCATTAAATAAGAGACGTTTGGTAAACGGACACTATTTCTCAGGTTGACGATGAAGGCTACATCTCACTAAGGACAATATATAACATTTAGTTCTTAAATCCTTGGTCTGAGTTTTAATTTTACATCTTTGTCTCCGCTACCAAATAAAATAGATATTATTCATATGAACATAGAACCAGTCTACATCATAAAAAGACAACCATGCACTAAAATAACACGAAGCTTCATTTAGTGATTATGATTATTTAGATCATTGTAAAAAATGACATTTTTTTTTTAATCGTGTCATGTTTAATATTGTATTTGGTAAGTTTTTTTACTATGCAAGAATTCCACATTGTAACTAGTCATATTGCCTTTTGGTAATTAGAAAAACACTATAATGCCTCATCTTTCAAGTTTGATTTTGACTAAAGCTCTAGAGCCAGCACAAGACATTTTGATCTATAAATGTAAAGCAAATACAACCCCATTTCATAAAGATCATAATACATAGAGAAAGAGTGATAAAGAGTCGAGAGATAGTGAAAAGAATGATGCAATCAACAAAATCAAGTAGCAAGCCTCATGTTGTGTTCATTCCATTTCCTTTACAAGGCCACATAACCCCTATGATGAAACTTGCACAACTTTTCCACTATAATAGCTTTCATGTTACCTTCATAAACACCCGATTTATCCACAACCGTCTCACTCGGAAAAGTTTACCTGGTTTCGATTTCGAAACCTTTGACGACAGCCTCCCAACGGAGTATGATGCCGCCACAAAAGACCTCTTGAATATCTGCAACAGCACACGCCACAATTTTCTGGTCCCACTAAGAAAAGTTATGTCGGAAATCAATCTCAGACACGACACTCCTCCGGTGACTTGTGTGATAGCTGATATGCAGATGCCTTTTGCAATCAAAATTGCAAAGGAAATTCGAGTGCCCTCTATGCTCTTCTGGACTGCAAGCGCGTGTAGCTTACTGGTCTATAAGAACTACTACCATCTTATTGAAAGAGGTGTCATTCCTGTTAAAGGTATACAAGTATACAACTGTGCATGATTCTTCAAGTACACAAAATATAAAGATGTGCCCCTCAAAAGATTAACAACTGAACCGAAACTATTGGCTGAAAAGAAACGTTTATGATATCAAATTGGATCATAAGACAGAACTCTATCTAGCTAAAGTAGAAAGTTCTTCGTTAAATCAGTCTGTTTTCTAAAATATGTTTATTTAATCGAATTATTCAACTAAGGTTTTAAAAATTAGTTTAGGATGTCCTCTTGCTTTACATACCGAGTAGCGACTAGAAACATAGAACTTATGAGAGATAACAGGCTAGGGTTATACCCCTTTTCATAACTAATCAATTCATAACTTCAAAATGAGAAAGAACTCTCTACATATAGTCTCAAAAAGAACCACTAACGCAAATAACAAAATAACAAATAAATCCAACTAAATAATAATTATAACAAAAATAACCGGTCTTATCATTCCACCGCCCTTAAGAACAACATTGGCCTCAAGCTTGATCTCAAATACGATGTCTGGCAAATAGTTTCACATGTGCGTTCTGTCTCCCACGGTCCGACGGAAGATCAAACACACTCTTCCATCCTCTCAAGCATCCTCTAGCACGGTCATATGGAGCTCCGATCAAGCTCTTCCAACCTGTAAAATGATTATTTCTCTGAATATTTGGCACATCACCGAACCAAAAATCACAAAATAACCAAATATCATCTCGAAATATGCCATGTAAGACCTGATCATAATAGGCATCGAAGTCACCACCACCAATACTAAAAAATTCTTTTACAGACACAGTTCGAGTAACAATCTCTTCTAGATAACCACATTCGAAATATTCCCAATAAGAATCAATATAAGCACTAGGCGGTTTGGAACCATAATTACGCACACGGATACCAATAGCCAATTTCAGAAAATTATAAATCCCAAACCGTGCATCCGAATTGAGCGAAGTCAATCTCAAAACATTATGTGGCATATTAGGTATGATATCACCAAGTTTTATCAGATTTGGACGTTGTTTACTAACTGGAAAACTGGTTTTACTCCGGTTCTTCGATTCTGTCCAAGTCCCGTCATGACAGCCCAACTCACTGGACTTTAAAAAGTCATATCTCGGTGCCTGTTTATCCAAATGTTGTGATTTTTGCGCCAAAAAAACGGTATCTGAGTCCATTACAAACACAGCAAATTTCAACCAAATAGAAAACTTACTTCTATTGCAAATATCTGTTTTTATACACAGCAGTCTAGCTGTCAAAGCAGAAAAGTCTGGGCAGAATCTCAAAATTAAAAATTCATAATTCATTGCCCTTTTTTTCCAAATGGACCGATTTAAGTCCCAAATCGATCCCTAATGTCCCATCTATCTTTCCACAAAATATTTTACAATTCTGAGATTGTTTACTAGGTGCCGCTAAGACTTTTATCCAGCTTGTCAAACCTGTCCAAGTCGAATACAGACAGCAAAGTTTACCAAACTTTAAAATGTCATAACTCGGTCGATATTGATCCAGATGCATTGATTTTCGTGTCCCCGCAACCATATACCAGTATTCTACCAACACAAAATTTCAACCAAGTTGAAATCTTTTTGCTATAACAATTAATTATTTTTTCAAACAGTTAGAGTGTCCTAGCAGAAAAAAATCTGAACTACAGTGTCGACTTAAAAAATTCATATCGCATTAACCGTATAGCCAAACAAGGCGAATCTTGTCTTCTAACCTCTATGTGTGTCTCATATATATATATCTTTCCACCAATTATTAGAATTTTTAAACACTTTCGACTCGACCAATAATTAAAATATTTCATACTAGTCCAATTTGTCGAGTTTAGACCATAAAATAAATTCACACCAATTAATCCACGATTCATCCAGTTCTCAAATAACAAATCAACAAATAATATTTTATGACCATTGCTAATTAAATATAGGTGCCTATAGCAGCGGAAAACGGTAAGTTCGCACCTAAAAGATTTAGCATTTAGCTTATGGGTTTTGTCGAACACCTTAAATGCACCTATAATTACAAAACTTTCTACCTCGTTCGGACTTTCCGGGGATGGAGGTGGCTTGTTGGCGGCGGATGTGCTAGTACGAGAGGCGCCGCACATGGTGGTGGTGGCGTTGGACGAAAAACATCCCATAAACAATTATCGATTAAGCCCTCATATTTATGTGGGTTTACATCTAACTCGTTTTGACCATCGGATTCTGATGTGATGTCTTTCTCATCATCACTGTCTTCGATAGTTGTCCACTCACTAATGATAGCTCTTACTTCCTCGCTTTTGTTCATTAAATCAATCTCAAAATAGTCGCTTAGCCGCTTTAAAACATATATTATGGTGGTAGTATCGCAAATAATTTCATCCACGATATATATAACCACAATCCGAATCAGTTCTTTTGTGACTTCATTTTTTCATAATTTTTGATATTTTCATAGATATTAGATAGAATTGGATGAGGAAAAAAAAATGACTTAGGGTTCCCACGAGTTGTAGGAAAGAGCTGCTCTAGATAACAATGATAAAACCCGTAAGGGTTGAAGAAATTTAGACGAGAAACAGATAAATTAGGAGAGATAATAGACTATGGTTACAATGATAAAACCCGTAAGGGTTGGAGAAATTTAGATGAGAAACTGAGAAAATATAGACGACAAACAGAGAACTTAGGAGAGATAACAGACTATGGTTACACCCTTTTTTATAACTAATCATACCTAATCAATTCATAACTTAAAAAAGAGAAACAACTCTCTACCTATAGTCTCGAAAAGAACAAAATAACAAATAAATCCAACTATATAATAATGATAACAAAAAGAACCGGTCTTATTAATGAAAAATAAAGTGCAAAAGCAAAAGTATTAAAGTAACTTGCACTAAATGATTTATCATTTTGCATTACCTAAAGGAAAGATGCCTTGAATACAAGTAACATTTCATATGTGACTCTCCTTTCATGACTATGTCAGGAACTTCATGATTAATTTTTGTTCTTCAGCATGTTATCAATTTTTACTTGATTAGTTCTATAGATTTGATGCTGCTCCATATGGTATACTCCAGGTAATTCACAACAACAGTTGAAGTTGTGTTTTTATTTTTTACAATTAGACAAATATATCACTTTGTTTATGTTGAACTTTAACGAATGACAGATAAAAACTTAGACAAGATTGTGGATTGTGTTCCTGGGCTTGAGCATACTAGGGTTAAGGATCTTCCGTTTTTTGCGGACGTCACAATAGACTTCCCCATGAAAGAGCTTGAGGAGTCTGTTGAAGCCTCGAGTATAATTCTTAATAGTTTAGAAATGCTAGAGGAAAATGTTTTGAGTGCCCTCTCGAGCATATTTCCCCAAGTCTACACTGTTGGTCCGCTTCAAACACTACTAGATACAACCTTAAATGGTGATTCAAAGTCTATCACATCCAATCTCTGGGAAGAACAAGACGAGTGCCTCAAATGGCTTGATTCTAAGGAGCCGAAATCCGTCATCTACATAAGTTTCGGTAGCATATTAGACCTGACAATAGAAATGCTTAACGAGTTTGTGCAGGGAATATTGAATAGCAACTTCAACTTCCTTTGGATAATGAAATCCAATCCCATCGATGAAAGTATGTCAGATAAGTTCAAGAATAAAGGCTTCATAACTAATTGGTGCCGTCAAGAAAAAGTCCTTAACCACCCGGCAGTGGGAGGGTTCATCACACACGGTGGATGGAATTCAATACTCGATAGCATTTGTGCTGGCATACCTATTATTTGTTGTCCATTCTGGGCGGATCAACTAACAAATAGCCGATATTGTTATATGCATTGGGGAATCGGATTAGAGATGCAATTTTGTATGGAAAGAAACCAAGTTGAGAAGCTTATTAAAGACTTAATGGACGCAAAGCAAAGTAATAAAATAAGGGGAAATGTAATGAAGTTGAAGAAATTAGTAATTGAAGCTGTAAGTGATGATGGATCATCATCTCTTAGTTTGGGGAAGTTGTTAAGCCATGCCAAGAACCGCCTTGACGAAAGCATTTCCATGGAGGAAAAATTGCAAGATTTAGTAAACCAAGTTATCAATGTAACTGTCTTAACAGTTTAAATTTACTTCATTACAGGAATGGAAAGATGTACTCACAAGTCTGCAAGTTTTTGTCCTGTTCAAGGTCGCTTTTAAAACAATAGTTTCGCATTTTAGTTTCTGTTTTGTATGTGTGATCAGTATCACCCTTCGGTATAAAGAATACTTATCGACAGACATTTCATGCACTTCTACGCACAAGGAGTGGAAAAGGAAAAAACTTTTACCATTTTGTTTCCTGGTTTTCACTCCTATAACAGAGGTATTTTAACGAATCTGAAAAAGATCAGCAACAAAACTGCCCAGAAAACGTATTGCGCCTGACTGTTGTGGCACTTGCAAAGGGCTTGTGTATCATTCGCCGTGAGATAAATGAGGTTTACATGCTTTTGACCAGTGCACTTATTTTCTTTTCACTCTAGTCCGTAGAACTCTTGCCTTTTCTGTCCCTCATACTATACATTGTTTCATGATTTAATCCCCATCATTAAGCGTGGGATGTAATGGTGAAGTAGCAGGGACAAATTGACCAGAATGTCTCTTTAACGGAAATGGGCGACAACCACATGGCAATGAGGACGTTATCATTCTATCAAGCCGTTCAACAACGAAGAGCTATATAGTTAGACGAAGTGTAGTATGAGGTCTAGGAATGTGAAAATTTTAGTAGGGGGACTAAAGCGAAAATAAATGTGAAAAAAAGCATAAAAAGACCCTGATATAAATTGTCCGTGACTGAAGTTTGAAATGAGATAATATTATAGTAGTCATTGTATCGAAGCTTAACATTGGTGTCACCACTTGAAACAAAAGATTCTAAGAGATGTTTTATGATGATCGACTTAAACATTTTTCTTTATTCATTTATACGTTTACACCATCACATGGAATTGTGGAAAATATAGTGATGATTTTTTATTATCAACTTGATATTTTCCTCATTTCATTTTACGTTAAAAATTTAACATGTATAGCCATGATAATCCCAAATGCGAGTGAAATTAGTCCCAGTAATAACCAGGATCAAGGAAAGAACACTTTAGAAACAAGTTGCAGTATATAGTTCATACCTGCTGGGTTCGGTCCGGTTTGGTTTTTAGCAAAACCGAAACCGAGCATATTTTTTGGTTTGGTTTTTTTCGGTTTCGGTCTTTATTTTTTGGACCGAACCGGACCGGTTTTTTTCGGTCCAGTTTTGGCTCTTTTCGGTCTTTTTCGGTTCGGTTTTATTGAAAACCAAAACCGACCCGATTTTTTTTTGGTTTTTCGGTTTCGGTCTTTTTCGGTTCGATTATCGGTCCGGTTCGGTTTTTTCGGTTTTTCGCCCAGCCCTACCTTGTGGTATCAATTAGAAGTTCGAAAACAAGTAATGTGTATTAATAGTGAACTCCGAAATACTCAAAATTACGACGCATCAAAAAAAGGTCGTTTTTTCCCCTCCAATGCAAATCTCAGCCTGCTTCCATACTTCCATCACGACACTGAACCCCAAGACCCGAGTCCTAGGAAATGGGTGTTCTACCATTGAGGTAACTCTGTTTATTGTGCAAAGGTTGACTAACCTAGCTTTTCAGGTGCAAATTTAATTCTAAAATATCAAAGGGCCCTGATTTGATTGCCAGAACTCCCAAGAAAAATCACGCTTTATGAACTCAACAACAATAATCATATTCCCCTGGAAGAGTTTATCATCACTCGGTACTTCACATAGGCTGTAAGAGACTGCTTACTCTATACTTCTTTTTGCAGGAAAGAACTGAAGGGAAAAAAAAAAAGGGATGGAATAAACCTAACTAATAATATTCTTATTTACGGGTTTTCATCAGTTTGTGAATAATTTGCGATAAAAAGATCCAGAAGGTCTCTGGACCTCTTTCGCTAGAATGTCTCCACAGAGCTGAGAAAATCTCGAGAGAAAATTTGTGAACCTCTGGTTTCACCACCATTCGTATTAGCATAGCGGTCCATACTTCTGGGGCCAACCTTACTGCATGCTGAAAACATTTGACCCCTTTGACCACCCTCATGAGCATCTCATGTCCCTACAAAGTGATAAAAATGGCCCCCTTTACAGATCCGAAGCAAAATATACATATATTTGAAATATAAAAAAATAAGTCTGATGAATGAACAAAGAGTAAGACATGGTAAATATAACTACATTATACTTGGATAATCTGCACAAAGACCTAAAAACTGTGTGAGAAGAAAGAGATTAGTCAATTATTCTAACATAACATTTACATTGTATTGTGATTGAATGGGTATAGAGCTCTACGCTGCATCTACGAAGAAGAATTCAACTATTTAACTGGGACTACAGGATTAAAGACTGAAATAGACATTCATTCATTCTTTGTGTTATACCACCTCATACAGCAGCTAGATGTCTACCAGTTTGTTTTGTGAGGGTGCTTGTGTGCATGGGTGGAGGGTGGGTGAATGGAGTTTCGTGTCTAAAAATGTACAAATATGGTTTGAATCTTTGATTATAGGCAAAAAAAAAAACATTACCATAGAGTTATTTATGTTTTAAGTTTAGAATCTAACAGCTGAACATCATTGTCATCTTCTAACTGAATCAAAACGATCATCTTTTGTTTAATAATTAAAGAATCAAAATTTATTTACTGGATGATATTATTATATTAGTTGAAAGCAAGAACCCAAAATTAAACCCAAAAAATCGATGCATAGAACGAATTGGTTGTCGAAAAGGAAAAGAAAAGCAAGGGACAAAATTATGAACCAACTCAATTAACGGTATACAGAATGCTAGGTTTTTTAAGAAAATAGCTTTTTAAGTTAAAGAGGAAGGTCAGTGCTCAAAGCTCTAATCTGTTACAAATCGGACAGAAGTCACAGGGGTGTCTAAGAAGAGTTTTCCCCAACTGAGTCAACAATTGTGATATATAATTGCCAAAATTAATTACATACTCTGCTATGTTTCTGGAAGTGCTCTTTTCACACGCCTATTAAGAAAAATTACTTCCACCAGAAAGATAATCCCGTTTTTATCAACAAAACAGCTAAATTTACCAAGTTGACTTACATATGTAGACATCAATGCATAATTGACTGAGACATATACAATCAAACGAACAAATGATGCGACTGTAAGAAAGAAAAGCGACATAAATTTAGGATTTGGACAGATGAAAAATGAATGAAACTCCATTTGGGCATATTATATGCATCATAACTATATGAAAATAGAAGACTAGTAGTAAAGTTAAAAACATTGAGGACACCCCTTCATGATATGTTTTTTTGTCAATTAAACGTTGTGGCAGAGTAATGACACCAATATAATATACTGTTTTCTTAAGTTGGTAGTCAGGACTTGTTTTGAAAACAAAAAGTAGAAAGGTGACACAGGACACACACTAACACAACATAAAGAGTTAAGAAAAGAAGAGCGAGAAACCTCAGACTCGGATGAATTGGTTGGTGGAGATGTCTTGTTGAGGAAACGAGTCACAACTTGATCTTGAAGAAATATGTCAGCAGCTTCAATAATGTCGCGAACAAGGAAAACTCTTACCCTCAAACCCTTATCAGATAGAATAAATTGGAAAAGATCTTCTGTAGCAGACACAACGGAACGCATGTCAAATGCTTTCCATCCTAAGGGATTTGAAGCGTTCTTCTTGAGGTGAGCAGTATCATCACTTGTAGACTGCTGAGATATTGCTGCTATCTGGAACAAGACGACAAAACACACCACAACACGCACACTTTTTTCAGATTTCTCAAAATGAATTTTACACTTGTTAAACAGAAGACCGTCTGGTGTTGGATTACGAAACCGGTTTTAGAAAGCATTTAACATCTAAATGTAGAGATAAATGAGAAACTCTACTACAACTTCCCTCACTTCAATTCAGCACCAACTAGATGAAATCTGGTAAAAAACAATAATGATAAAACATGACACTTACAGATTTAATTGATGTTTTCTTTACAGTTAAGCCTTTAATATATATATATATTGATAAGACAGAGGTCATTCAAGGGAGACAGCAGAAAAGATGTAGGACGTCTACCGTTGACACGGTAAGAAATAAGCAGAAGAAAAGAGACCTGTCGCTTTGGTTCTCGGTGAGTGAATAAACTTCAAAAAGAAAGGCATATATATTTTTAAGAAAGAAGAAAATCGTTCCGCAAAAGCACCATGGGTTTTACTGTCATAAAAAGAGAGCCAGAAGATGCAACTGAGAATCAAACTGGTCATAGATCCTGCTGCTATCATTTACAGGATAAATCACTGTAACTTGTCTGTAAGACTCTTGCTAGATGGACTATAAAGTTACAATTATATTTTATGCTCTTAACCAACCATATGAATACTCCATTTAATTCGATCAGTCAAAAGCTGATAGATTACACCTGCACTCTGGAATCTGGATGACTCGGTAAATAGCTGCTCTCTTTTATTGTTATATGCAAATGTGTAATGGGTGTGGAAGAAAGAGAGAGAACTGACCAGTCGTTCAAGCCGATTCCACCTTATGGAGCCATCATTACGGATGAGAAGTTCCCTTAGTATTTTCCTCATGTCGGGACTTGGGTCTTCTAGAAGCCTTCCAATGACGAAAGGATAGGCACTCTCAACAACTTTGAAGTCAGGATCCAACGCCTTTGCAGTACCTTCAAGTGATCCAAGGGCTCTTATTACCAGGGCATAGTCCGGAGGAAGAGAGAAGTTAAATTCATACATCACGTCATATAATTGAATCATTATGGCCTGAAATCAAATGTACACAAGAAACATTTGGAAAAAATAAATATATTTTCTCACTTGAACAACTTAAAAGCTTCAAAAAAAAGAAGTACCAAGCATAGAAAGATACTGAAAAATGAAAAGTCACGCAGGATGACAACCTGTATATCATCACGCAGGGTGTCAAGTCACAAACTTTAATACTTTACTAAGTGAGTTCGTAGTGAAATGCAAACTATTGACAGGCAGACAGCATGCACAAACACTAGTCGTTAAATGCAAAATCAATTCACTGACAAAAGCAAAACTGCGAGATATCATGATATGCTTTTTGGCCTCCCAATGAACACAACACAACAAGACCAAACCATTCACCTACATATTTATACATCATAACATCAATAGGTATTAAGCATTACAAACCTGATTTGGGCATTTAGCCGCATCATACTACATTGTAGATGACAAACCAATTTCTCGTATGACTAGACAAGAGAAGTATAATTATTTCTGAATCGTCTTGTGGCCTTGTCCATGATCAAAATGATTATACCGAATAATAAAATTGTTCAGGTCTGTTTGGTATGAGAATTGTAATATAAAAACTATTTCGCTTGGTGTTAGGTTCTGTAAAAGCAATTCTGTAAGCCAAAAATTGAAAGAAAAATAAGAAGTGGTTAAAATGATATGCATCTGGTTTCTTGTAGGGTGGAGATTAAGGGAGGGCAGACTGGATGGGTCACGGGTGAAAGTTGACAAACAGAGAGCGTTAAGAGAGCGAGATAAAGAAGAGGAGGGGGGAAATTTTAAAAAAGTAAATATATTGAAATGAACGAAGCAAAATAAAGGTCAAGTATCCCAAAAAATATCTTTCTGTGCAAAGTTTAGCATGTAAAATGGTATACCACACATTTTATATGCATCTATATCCAGATGTATCCAAACAGGGGATTCTTGGTGTTACCCACATCCATAGAATTATTTTAAGCTAGCAACTAAATATGCTTATAATCAACATTGTTTTTTTTTGACAGGGACTGATCAACTGTTTGTAAGAAGTCAACTAAACACCTGAGGACCATTTCATGCCAAATTTGGTTTTAAAAGTCTAAGAATATGCAACCAAAAAAACAAAGACAACCACTTAATCTGTATGAGAAAGCATAAACTGCAACATAAGACTGTTCTCATCCTATGTATGTCGTCAGTATACTATAAGAAGGAAAAGTAACCGAATAGTTACGATCTATAAGTAAAAGAATATCAGCATGAATGATAGAAAAGAGAAACAAAAGGTTTGACCAGAAGAGGGGGAGGGGAAGGGGGAGGGAGGGGAAAGAGGGGTGGGGGGGGGGGGGGGGGGGGGGGGGGGGGGGTGGTGGGGAAGGAAGAGACATCTTTATGAGAACATCACACCAAGATGAGGAATAATTTTCTATTTTGAGACCTTTTTAATGCAGGTCAATTCTCAGATTTTATTCCAAACAAATGGGTAGTAATCCTCAAATCCTTCCACTAGAAATCAATCAGTTACAATATACTTGTATTTATCGGGAATTAAGAGAATAGAACTACAAGAAACCTGGAAATCACCGGATTGTCTGGTGGCATTGCCAAAAGATGCTTTCAAGGCAGTTGAAACTGCTTGTATATCAACCCCTTCAGGAAGAAATCCGAGGGAGAGAAAATCATTTGCCAAACCCAGAGAGTCACGATTAACAAAGTGCACAAGCTGAAACAAACATATCTTATCAATGAATGCAGACAGTCCTGAAAAGTGCAGGCTGCACAGATAAAAAGGAAAAAGAAGTGAAGCCGCGAAAAAAGGGAATCAAGAACTAGCTAAGTAAAACAAATAAACTATGGCCTCTGATAAACAAGTGACATAGTCCTACTGAGCAGCTTTTCCAAGAGGGTCCCAAGTCTATAGTGGTGTATACCAACTAACAAAAGAGTGCATCCTTGTAAGAAGAAATAAAAGGTGATCTATATAAGGCTGTGAGCAATGAAAAAAAAACTTTTAAGTAATGTTCTAAAAAGCAAAAACGCAGTTAAAGCATTTTCGCAAGAGCTTCGCTAAAATTGGAATATGCTTAAGCTTTATCGGCCTAAAAACAAGAAAGTAAGTTTTTTTCCCAGCTTTTTCAAGCTTTAAACGAGTTTTTATTGAGCGTTTTTGCTTCAAAGCGAGCTTTTTTAGACAGTAGTTTTAACTGAAAGTCAATGGCATTATTACGTCTTGAAAAGGTTCAAGAATATTCCCTAAACATAAAGGTCTACATAAAGTACCCCTACACGTTGAATAAAAAATAGCAACATGACATGAATCTTCAATTTCCGAGAATTCAATAAAGAAGAACAATATGCCATAAATCTACTACTTTTGAGAAATAAAAAGAATATTACAGCTGCTTCACCTTCCCCATACCGACAAAGACCTTTAATGTAAGAAAAAACTACTTGATACCTGATCACAAAGGCAAACATGGATTTATTTTTAACACAATCCCTTCGTCCCATATTAAGTTATACTCTTGGTCTTGGGAAATGGTGAATTTTTAGAGTGATTCTCTTTAAAAGTTACAATTCTACCGACAAAAAAGATAAAAGTTGTCACATAAAAAATTTCTGTGCTTTGTCCTCAAAATGTGAAGGGCATTATGATTTTAACAAGATGTGATTACTAAAAGAGCAAGTAATCCCAAATAGAATCGTGATCTCTTATTACCGGTCGAAGAGAGTATATAACAGCCATCTTAAATTTGACTTTTGTAACTTGTGATGCACACTACACAATTAACGTAGAAACAAGAACAGGAATACCATGAACAATTAAAAGACCCTCATAACTCATTCTTCGAGTTCATTCATCCATGGGTATTTCCAATCCCTCTCTCTCTACCCACTATCTAAAGGATGGCCAAATTCATATTGCCAAAAGTAAACAGTATGGATTTATAGCTGTAAAAGGGTGTCGGAAACACTAGTAAACAAAAAGAGTGCTTCAAGGCTCATGCACCACAAGACAAACACGTTATAAGTAAGTGCACGTACTGGAATACTTTATACCACATAGAAGAAAATTGAATCAAGCAAGTAGTTTGTACCACTTGAATAAGGCCGACGCGATAATGGCGAGGAATATCGCCCATCATTCCAAAATCAAAATAAGCAAGAATGCCAGCTTCTGTAGCAACAAGGTTCCCCGGGTGAGGATCAGCATGGAAAAATCCCACCTCAAGCAGTTGTCTCAAGGAGCAGTATAGTCCCTAATAAGGCAAACATATAGCATAAAAAGAAGAAGTGCAGAATAAAAGGAGGACGAGACTGTAAAATAAATTATAATCAAGCAGTTCCAAAATGCATTATAAATTTGAACATAATGTTAGGCTTGATTTGTGGAAGAGATTGATTTGTCCGTGAGAAAGTTGCTCTTGGAAGTCACTGTGATTGCTTTATTCCATCAGTTGATCAACCAGCCGACCTCCTCACCAAGCCTCTTCACAAGCAGCGTCATTGCCTCCTTACTCGCAAACTTGTTCGTGCAGGCCCGCCAAGTTTGAGGAAGGGTGTTAGAGAAAATCAATCTCTTCCACAAATCAAGCCTAACATTCAAGTCACACAATCATCTCCAATAAACAAGTCTGTTTTGAATTCGAATTAGCTAGAGTTATGCTTCAGTTTTGATCTGTTTTGTAAACAGCATTGAATATACGATTCGGTATTAATTAACTATTGTGTAACAGCAGTATAACTCTGCTATATATATGTACATTTGTAATAACATAATATATAAAGAAAATCATTTTCTACACATAATTATACCTGGTCTATAAGTTCCTTGCGGTCTAAAGAAGCCTTTTTTAGTCTGATATCATCTGTGAGTTTAATCCCATCAACCCATTCCATCGTTAGGACAGCTTTCCGGGTGAAACTCCAATAAACCTTAGGGACTTTAATACAAGCTTCCCTAAATTCAGCAGTATCACCTTCTGTACCTTTCAGTTTTGTTTCATCATTATCTGCCAATTTAGACTATTATATCATACAAGCCTGATGAATGCATGTCAATAAGAAGACCAAAATGAAGGATGAAGCACGAACAAGAAAACTATTATTTATCATTGCTTCCCAACTTTCATATACCTTGCAGGAGGGAAAGCCAAAAGAATTGCAGAAAAGAAGTAAGAAATTCAGCATCCAAAGTAAAGAAGGAAATACAAATGTTCGCATGAGATGGAAAAGGCCAACAGATTATTCATGACTGAATAGCGTAATAAGGGTCCGTCTAGGTTGGGTTCTACACAGTACACTTTCAGAGAATAGTTTACAAAAATTAGAAAATCCTCAGTTGTTACTACTTACCTAATAAAAAACTGCTGGAAGTTGTCATAAGAAAGACAGTGAGTGCAGTTAGAGGTAAATCATGAGAGAGATACAGAAGAGCAAGAAAGAGAGGGAGAGATGATGACATGAAAGATGGACAGTGCTTATGATCTTAGGTTAGAGGACTCACAAATCATAACAGCATGTTTATATGGATATCTATTATACAACATCAAACCTCATTATATCTATTCTACAGTTTCTCTATTACACACTTCGGCACAACAAATCATATCTAAATTACAGATTTCTAATGTACATATACTGCTAATTCTTATATATTCAAATGAATAAAATAAATGATAACATAAGAAAAATATAAATGATAACATATGAAAAATTACTCCATTATACAATCATAAAACAAGTTTATTACATTTTTCCTCAAAACTTTTTCATATTCTTTTGCTTGGACAAATTTCTTTCTAAAATATTTCATTTTACATAATGCCAAATATGAGTAAAAATAAGTGCACAATTATGATATTTACTGAGAAGAGGTTCTAGTTATTATATCAAGTCTTAAATTACTTTACCTGTTCAATCACTCTATTTCAATACTGAACTATCTTTCTTTGGAATCTTTTGATTGATTGCAAGTGATAAAACAGATAATTTACAGAGAGACAGGGATAGAAACAGCTATAATAGAATAGAAAGAGAGCCCACCAGTTGAATTATATATTGTGTCTTTAAAATAGCTATTTTAAATTTAGCTATGTAAAATAGACAAACCTTAGAAATTATCTATTGTATTGGTCAATATTTGAAACAAATCTGTATATTTGCTTTCTGAACATTTATGTTTTCAGTCAACTCCCAATGGAAGACAGAAAGCAAACTCGGTTTAAGGCATGCTTGCAAGACTCAAAGCCGGCCCAAATTAAGTAATGATCGGGCATCAGGCAACAGCAGAAAGGGGAAATTTCCGGACGGTAACCTTTTCTTATTTATTGCGTTTCAGGGACCTCTCTCCAAACTATTGAAGTTATAGGGACCTGCCATACAAATTATATAAATACCATTGATATACCCCTACCACCTTCATATTTGATTTGTCTCTGTAGAATTAAAATGATCCAACACCATCACCGACGGGAATCCCGATCAGCACCACCACCCTCGGAGCCTTGCTGTTTGACCTCCGCCATAAGTCGCCGGAGACTTCCCTCATCGACACTCGCCGGAGCTTCAGCAAGTTTCACAGCCAATAACGTCAAGGTTTCTTGTTTGGGTTTCCGTTCCGCTCAGAATTACAATTTGTTTACATTAATGCGAGTTTTGTTTGTAATCAACTAGAGATCCGTTTATGATCACTTCGGTATAATCAATTAGAGTTTCATTTGCGTCTTTGTCCGTCGCTGGATAATGACGGTGGTAAGGCTTGGTGGTGAGAAGGCGGCATGGCCACGACCGTGTGCATGCTCATGGTATGACGGCAACGAATTGGGTAGTGGTGCAACAGGGGGTTGAACCCAATGCAGGCAGTGAGCGGAGAAAGATAATGGACCAACTGTGTAGTTTTTTAAGTTTTGTTTCACTTTTAAGTTAATTATAAAACCAGTTCACTAAATTCTTAATATACGACATTTAATTTCAAAAATATATCCCTTGTGCCCAAATTTGGAACTAGTAATGCAATAAAAACCACTTGAAGGTAGTTTGTTAGGATAGATCTTCAAAAAATACACGATTTCAAACAAAAAAACACTATCGCACTCAGACAATGGAGTCAAAATTTATGACAAAAGTGAAGACATTGCTTTCACTACAAACAATGTCGTGGTGTTTTGATGTAAATCGTTCTTACTAATCCACTTTTAGGCTATACGTTTGGATCGGTCAAAATGTACAGAATTTAAAAGAAATAAAAAAGATCATCTCAATCAGACACCTCACTAAGAATTTATGACAAAAAAAAAGAGTCAAAGACACTACTCTCACCACAAGCACTCTCCTGGTGTTTTTGGTCTGGCGAAATCAATTTCAGGCTATATGGTTGGATAGATTTTTTAAAAAAAAATACGATTTAAAATTTTATTAATTAAAAATTTAATCAACTCCCCTTAAAAAAATCACGAAACCAATTCATGAAAACAGCCATCAAATTCAACTTTTGAACGCATATAGACTTTATATATATATGTATGAATTTGTAGTTTTTATGACAACATTTGCTCCAATAGTACCAGCGGCGAGACGACGACGGCCGCGACAGGGTGCTTATATAATAAATTAGATAACGAATTAAACTCTGGTGGTGACTTGGCAGGTGGCGGAGATCACTGAACAACGGTCACCAGATCCATTGCGATGGCCCGATGGTGACGACGTGACGTGGTAGGTGGCAAAGGTCACCAGAGCTCTGTCTCCGATCTTTTAGCAGTGGTCTGATGGTGGAAGTTAATGTAGCAAGTGAGAGAGAAAGGGGGTATAATTCTAGAGAGGGGATGCTTACATGAAATGAGTAAAAATAGATTTGGACCCCCATTTTATACAGGTCCTCAAAACTTGAATTAATTTTAAATTATCCCCCTAAAGCTTAATATTGGAAAAGTAGGTCTCTAAGGCTTAATTAAATTGAAAAAAAGACCCAAAACATAATTTTCCCTCGCAGAAAGCAACCACCCTTTCAACCCACAAATAAGGCTTTTTAACCCAATCTTGACTGCCCGTTAGAAAATTTTTTCCTACTGCCAGCAGAGACGATTAACCACATGTAACAACATATCAGACACCAAGACTAGAAATTAGAAAGGGATACAAGGAGAGAGAGTTCTACATATTAACTACTCCAAGTAATTCAAGTGGACGTTTTCGGAGGGTATTGTAATATATTCCTGAGCAAATTAGTCTTTTTTGGCTAAGTGCGTTCATTGATTTAATTTTGGCTTTATCCTGGTATGAGTAATTTAAGATAAATTACTCAAAAATGTAATAATAGGAGCAACCAGAACAACTTCGAATTAGGCAAGACACCGAGGCGGGGGCACTGAGCCAAGACTTAAGGACAAAATATACTTGAGCAGCAATTTACTTAAATGGCATAACTTACAGGAGCGGCAACCGTACAGCGCAGAAAATCGTTCTGCATTGTGTCCCTCTAGGATGTAATCAATTTCGTCAAACATATGCCTAACCTGATCAATCGAGTTAATCAAACAAAATTAATAACACGAAGCTGAAAGGAACCTTAAACAATAAAAGAAAATCTCAATGTGATTACACAGCTGTTAGAAGTTTATGCAAAGGACATCAAATTTCATGCAACACACGACTAGATGGCAACTTTAGAGGAAGACAACGAACAATATGATCTTGAGGATAAATATTGGAACTATAGAGGTAATGACATGACTTTCGATAAACACTACTATTGTCACAATCTCCATATTTTGTGCATACATAACGGACAAATTGTAGAAAATAAATAAATTCTATTCTTCCCCGTACCTTTCTATCCTCTGTAAAGACCATAAGTAATTAAAATAACAGAGACAAAATGTTAGAAAAAAGAAAGAATGAAAGCAGGGCAAAAAAGAAAAGCACCATAAACATACAAAAGAGAAAACATGAGAGTTCTAGGCCCCTTTTGCCCTTATTACTTGGTTTTTCACCCTATCAGCCCTTCGTTTAGAGTTTAAACTTCACATCGGCATCGTGAGATGATATGGCACGTCACGAAATATCTGGTTGTAGTTAAAATCTTGCTACTAATTGACTTGTATGATTTAGACAAAACTTGATTACAAAAAGAATGCAGAAATTTTCTAAAACTAGCATACAAAATGAAAGATAAAAAATAGTGCACTTACAGTAAGAAACAAATACGAGAAAAAGAATTACCAACGGAAAACTAACAAGCAGGACCAAAGAAAGAACTCATTTCTAACTACAGTTATGGCAGTAAAACCGATAAGGAGGTCTAAAATACGCAACAAACAATAAGGGCGGCCTTGCAGGTCTTACTACTAAAGATGATTATCAGAAGAATGCAAACTAGTACATTAATTCTGTAAGACTGATGGTAAGACAATGATGTGTAACTGGTACCTTGACAATAATAGGACGAATGTGCTGGTAAAACTCAGCATATTATTTTTGGGTTGGCAAAACTAAACAAATTCTGTAAGAAATATATATATATATATATATATATATAACAGAAATTGCAAAAAGGCTCACCATCTCATTAACAGCTACTAATAGATCCTTCCGAGCTTTGGCAAAACGCTTCAATTGACCTCCAATCATGTGAAAAAGCAAAGCATCAAGGGTCAATGACATCGACATGCCTGGCCTCTGCACTTTAACAGCCACAAGTTCCCCAGAATGCAAGTGAGCTGCAAAACTTGAACAAATAAAATTGAGCTATCAACTAATGTTTTGCAATAGAAATTAAACAAGAGGAAGAAGAAAATACACAAACTGTGCTGACCCTTCTAAAGCTCCAAATATTGGAGCAGAAAATGTAGCTAACCGGCATCTGAGTGGCACACTAATTGAATCTATAACATAGTAGAGAACAGATGATAATTTAATTATGTTTTCTCACCTTTATAAACTTGTCCTAATGATGCTGCAGCAATTGGCTCGGAACTAATATCTGCAAATATTTGGGAAACAGGAACGCCTAATTGGTCTTCAATAGATTTAATTGCTATGTGAGTTGGATAAGGAGGTATTTGATCCTGCCACATACAAAAAGGTCCAACTGAGAGAATTAGCAGAAGAGATTTTAAAAAGCCACTCACTCGTTCATTAGGTAGAATAATCATACCTGCAATTTCGCAAGTTCTTGACAGTACACGGTAGGCAATATATCTGGGCGTGTGCTTAAAGCTTGCCCTAACTGAAAATAAGTAGATAAGTATAAGCATTCCCACAAATAAAAATAAAAACAGAATCAGCCAAACAAATTAAACCAAATTGTCATTATTGAACAGGTGAGAAGGACCACTGTATTACAACAAGGCTTCCATATGTGTTGAGCATGCAAAGTAGCAGCCATTCTTATCATAAAAATTAGGGCTGAACTTTTTGTACCGATTTGTACCAACCGATCCATTTTCGAACCGAACCAAACAAGTTGATACCGAAAGTTCGGTATACCGACTTTTCGGTACGGTACAACCGAACCAAACTTTAAAAGTTGGTTCGGTTTCGGTATCCATTTCGTATGTTTGGTATAATACCGAACCAAACATTAAAATTATAAAATATATATACATTTACACATAACTTACAATATATAGAAATTTACACGTCATAAATTATAAAATATATAGAAATTTACACATAGTCATAGAAATTGTCTTATAGTTTAGTTTAATTTTCCTTACGACTTATTTTCATATTTCGTGTTTCTCCATTTTTTTTGTCTCATGTTTTAAAATAATTCTTATTTTATTAGTGTTTACTATTTTAATCAAGTTCATGATAAATGTAGCAAATATAAGAATAGTTGTACACATTTTATTTTTTATAAACTTTTTTGCTATTTTATTGTTACCAAGAATTGTTTTTTAATAAAAGTCGGTATACCGAATTTTCGGTATACCGACTTTTTCGGTTCGGTTATGGTATAATTTTTTTCAAACCAAACAAGTTCGGTTCGGTATTGGTATATGGTCAAAAAAGTCGGTACCGTACCGAAGCCACCCTTAATAAAAATGTAGCACCTTAGCTTTAAGGTGCAGTTTGCACAAAGACATTATTTATCGAAACCTAAGCTTGCTGCTTGCATCTAGTATTAGCATTACTCTTCTGGACTACTCCCACTGAATTAAACACTAAAAATAAATAAATAAAAACAGCAATCAAGAGTGCTATATAGTCGAGATGACTCGGGGAGAGTCAGATCCTCACTCTGCCTTTATTCGGTAGCAAGCCAGGTCTTGCCAGAAGAAAATAAGTCATCACAGCGTGCAAATAGTTTGGTTTAATTTTTCTAAGGAAGGAGTGAGGATAATGAAGATAAATCCTAAATATGTTTTCATAGACTAGAGTAGGAGACATTTACTACGTACCAACAATTTACCAACAAGCTTTTCCATTTGTCTTGGAGCCTACAAAATTTATCAGTCTCTATTTTGTAAGGATATTTATATTATCCCAACTAGAAGGTCTATCACATAGAAAGCAAAATTTGAAAGATTACTATTCTCATCTAACTAAAAAAAGGAACCAGATCTTATCTGGCATGTTTCAAGCACGATTGTGAAGGATATTTCCTAGGCATATTAGATATATAAATTTATAAAAGGACGCATATTCCAACAGTCCAGTGAACTTTGAAAGCTTAAAACATCTATTTAGACAGCAAGGGAAGCTACGATTAGAATGGTGGAAGAATATTTCAACATGAATTAATGGTGGAAGAATCTCTTATAATAAAATATATAGGAGCCAATCATAAGAATCACTCTTGGTTGCGGAGAGCCTTTAGAGTGATAAGCGTTTACGCAGAAGTCTGACCATCTGAAGCAAAAAGGTGATTCAAAACATTCAAGGCTTCTGAATTTATTTATTTTTCACCGGTCCACTTTCCTTCAAGTTATGGAGCCTATTTTCAGAAGGAACTCTCCATAAACTTTCTCATATTTTCATGAACCATATCAAAATGATTACATTTGGTTCTGCTACAAAGACCGGAAGTAATTACCTTAATGTTGCACATGTATTTACTAACATGATTACTTTTGGAAAAAAATATCGTGCTCGGATGGATTCCACTGGAAAAAGAAAAAAAAAGGAATTTTTTACATATTCTGTAGACTGAAAAAGTTCAGTATCTAAATGAATAATGATAAGACTAGGAGCATGATAACATAATGTGACAAGACAGTTTAATCATTCAACTTGAAAGTAATTAATGGAACCTTAAGAAAGTACATCACTAGAAAACTATTCTCCGACATTTTGGCATCATGAGAGAAACAACTGTACCACTTTGACTGTTAAAACCATTAAAAAGAAATTAAAGAATTCAATAACATTGAACAGTAATAATTGCAAATCGGGACGAACATTAACTTACAAAAAAAAACGAAAGAGAGCACTTGCCTTGACATAAAAAGGTCCTAAGCTGATCAGTGTCTCCCGAAACTGCAACAAGTTGCATAAAAGTAGAGCAGGTTTAGCATAGCATCATCATTTCTTTCCTAATAAACAAAGGAAGAATCCATAAACCAACTAAAAAGTACTCGATGTAATTATAAAACAACTAAGCAAATCAGTCATCTTAGACTTTCAATATATACAGGTCCTAGAAAACTAGGATAGTTATGAACTTTTTTTCCATTGAAATCACAGATTCTAGTATTAGGCTACAACAGAGATTAGCCTGTGAAAACCAAGAATCTATTTAGTAGACACACAGAATGATAGAGAAAACAAAAATGGTACACTTCATAAGCATAAGTCACACGCAATAGTTCACAAATTGTCGGACGTGTGTCGACACACTACATACTAGCAACGCCTACTTGTATTCTATATTTGTATAAATCCATCAGCCCCTAAATTTACGTATTTTAGGCGCCAAGAGTACTTATTATGTATGGGCCAAAGTTTGTCGAGATGAGTCTATTGAACCAGCACCTTAACAACATTTGTTACTTCAAGTTCTGATGTTTGCTTTCTAATGATATAAAGCAAATCTATGTTTTCATGATTGTCATACAACATCCCTAATAACTTTTACATGCTTTACTTGTATAATTGTAGAGACAGCAGCAGTACAATATACAGCAAAATCAAAAGAGAAAAAAGATAAGAGTAAAACAAAAAGAACGATATTATGAATAATTGGAAATATATAACACTCGTCACATACTTTAATTGATCGTTTTTTGTTGTCATGGAAGACAAAGTGCCACACTGTCAGCTTCAATAAATGGAATGAAATAATAGCAGCTCTATACAAAGCTAAAAAAGGGCCAAAGCGGGAGAAAATGGAGGCGCTTCTGGAGCTGTAACTTCCTAGGGCGTGTCCAAATTCAGTTTCTAAAGACTCTTTTCGCAACTTTGCATACTCAGCAGATGGCCGCTCTCCATGCACACTGGTGAACCCAGTCGAGTATCTACACCAACACCAATTCCAAAGTTATACTCTTCCTCAAATTTGAATAGGAAATTTAGGGGTTCTAACTCTTTAAGAAAAAGTAACGAGTAAGCTTGCTTTTGTCTACAATGCTCCTTTAAATTCTCAAAATATAATTATTTTCTTGCACAAATTTCAAGGTGGGACTATAAAGTAACTTCAGACATATTTCACTTCCATTTTGGGAAACTTTCATAATTTGGGACATCCTGAACTCGAATACCTATTAATTAAGACGGAGACAGTATTACCAAAGGGATTTTAAACCCATCATGTAAGTTTTAGAAATGCACAAGGAGAAGTTCTTAATTGTGGTTGAACAAACGCATCAGTGTCTCCAAAAATTGTTCATAATCCATGTTAACTTTGCGATCAATGGGGCTCTTTTTACTTCATTCCTACTTGTTAAAAGAAAAACAAATGGACAGTCCAAATCGATAGCTGAAAACTTCATTGCCAAATACTTAAACAACGCTACTTTCAGTTTTTACTGCGACAAGTTCAAAATCGCCTCTTATAAAGAGACTCTTCAAAGAACAAAGCAACAAAGCCAGCAATTCACTTACGAATTTTTTTGCAAGAGGTGCAGTTGCATAAAGTTAACACGCCTTATTTCAGCATATGTGTTTCTCTGCCCCCACATCAAAAAACATCTGAGGGAAACAATATCAAGGGACCGTACATTCTGCGATGCTGCAAAGTTGCAATATATAAGCTTCAATATATGAACGAGGAAAGTCTAAAGGCAAGCAACAGGGACGAACACTGAACTTCGAAATTGCGGAAATTTTAGAGGGACAAACTTAACTTACTATACTTAAAGATACTTACATTTTTAAGATATACTTACGAGCTGATCTTTGCACTATAAACATCTAAAAATAACATCTCTAACCTCCTAACCAATTATTACCAACCCCTTCTTCTCTCTCTTCAAACTACATGTCCAGTCGTCAAGGCTTAAACCATTTACTGGTTTTACATTCATAGGCTTCTTTCTCTCAATCTGAGACGTGATTGATTTTTTATCTACAGGTGATTTAATCTCCAAAGTGTAAATATTATTTTTTGGACATCCAAAGTGCAATGACTTGCCACTTATGTGTGTGTACACTATCATACAATCCATAAGTAAATGATCAATAATTTTGAAGGTATGTTTAACTTAACATTGAACTATTTGTTTGTAATACTGTAGAATGTTAGGTATCTCTAACTTTATAGAACTGTCCAACCAGCAATCTAACAAAACTTTATAAACTGGTTACATATTTTCTAATGTAACAAATCATCACCAACGATTAATCCTAAACTGAGGCTATGTTTGGTAACAGATTTTTTGGTCCAAAATCAGATTTTAAAAATCTGTTTTGAGAATCCACTGAAAAGCTAGATTTTAAAATTCTGGATTTTTTAGATTTTTCAGCCTAAAAACCAGATTTTCAGAAGCTGAATAATCTGACTTGCTAAACACCCACAGATTTTTAAAATCAAAAATCCAAAAATCCGCTACAAAAATCTGTTGCCAAACGGACCCTGAATCTAGATATATCACCAATGAAGGTTTTTACAGATGAATATAAATAGAAATTCTAAGAAAAATTAGTCAATTAACTTATCATAATATGAAAGTTAAAACTATAACCATTTCTACAGATTAAACCATTTAAACAAAAGAACAAATACTAAAAACGATTCGTACATAATAGTGAAACAAATATTACGTATTATAGCATGAATTGAATTTTTTTTTTTTAAGGAATAAAAATACATCCATATTCAATTGATTCTGTTAGCTAAGGAGTCCAACATATTCGTATTCATAAATGTAGTAGCATTAAACAAATTAAACAACATAACACATGATGATTTTGAAATTTAACAGTACGTTGGATAATTAAAGTATTTTCTATTAACCTCTAAATAAAATAGAAAGAGAATAGTAAAGAAAATAACTCATGCCCCCAAACATACATTCCCCTAGTATCTAATTGTCAATGTGGGAATCTATACACTAATAAGGAGTATATCCTAATTAATCTAAATTAAAATACTATATCCTAATTAGTTTTAAATTATTCTTAAGTATGTAAGTACTGTAGGTGTCCCCTCCCATTTTTGATAAAGAATGATTAAAAAGTAAAAACAAAAATCGACGTATTTTGATTAAAATATTAAAAAATTAGCGTTTCAGACTTTCAATCCCTCTCATATAATGAAAAAACTCGTACAATAGAGAAGGGGGGGGGGGGGGGGGGGGGGGGGGGGGGGGGGGGGGGGGGTCATACTATAAAAGTATAAAATACCAGCTCCTCCCATTTAAAGTTCCTGTTCCCTGCAGTAGTATGCTCATATGTAATTTTTAATAGGTGTTTGTTTAATTTCATATGTAAATATTGCGATGAATTTTAATTAAAAACTTCAAAATTTTGCGTTTCAGTCCCTCCCATATCATGAAAAAACTCAGTAATATAAAAGTATAAAATACCAGCTCCTCCCATTTAAATTTCTCATATGTAATTATTAATAGGTGTTTATTTCAATTCTAGATATTCTGCCTGTTCTTCCAGTTTGCGAGCACAGCTAAACAACCAACAACAAAAAAGGACGTATTTTGATTAAAATCTTCAAAATTTAGCGTTTCAGTCCCCTCCCATATTATGGAAAAACTCGTATAGATTATTAAAATAATCATACTAAAAAATAACAGCTCCTACTATATAAATTTCCGGTTCTGTACAGTAGTATGGTCATATGTAATAATTAATCGTGTTTGTTTCCGTTCTTAATTTTCCGCCTGTTCTTTCAGTAGCGCAGCGAAACAACCAACACAAATATAAGTAATAATATTAAGAAACGTCCCAAAATAAGTGAAATATCTCTCTATATTCTCTATCCCAAATATTATTTGTTGAATTTTAAGTGAAATTGGTTAAAATACATACTACTATTTTGTGACGTGACGGAATGGGTAGTAAATAATTCTAGAAAGAGAGAAGAAAAAAAAAAAGGAAGAGGGGGAGGTTACCACAAGCGAGAAGAGAAGTACGGTGACGTTTGAATACATTTCTCATATTTATTATTTTGAAGGAGATTTTATTTGATAAAGGAGAAGCCACATTAGAGCTGTGATCACCTAAGTGTTTGTTAATATTCCCCAAAAAGAAAAGTGTGTGAAATTGCAGTTTTGGGGGAATGCAGATGGAGCTAGTTGGTATCGACACGTTCTGCTACTTGCCAACAAACCAAGTTTTCTCTTTTTGTTTTGGGAGGGGTGAGCAAAATCCGCACCAAACCGCAACTCAAACGGACCCAAATCGCAATCCACACCAACTCGTTGCCGGTTGGGTTGGTTGAACTTTTTAAAATATCAATTCGAACCAAATCCCACCACGTTTATTATAAACGGGTTGCTTTTGGTTAATATTTTCAAACCGCGGGTCAAACCGTTGAACCGCAAAAAATATAAATTAGTTAAATATAGATATGAATGATTAAATATACATATGAATAATCAAATATACATAGTAAATCATTTAAGCCCGATAGATTGTGATCGATCAAGCACGTAATATTTCCGCTTACATCATCTTTTAAGTTACAATTTTAAGTTGTTTGGTTATTTTATGATTTTATATCGCATGTTTAGTTTTTTATTGTTCGTTTCGATCTTATTTTAGTGGCGTAATGGACATGAATAAAAAATGTTATGTCAATCTATTAATGTTGTGCAGATATTATGCAACTATACTTTAGTCTTTGAATGTTTAATTTTGAAGTTTTTGACTTTTATTTTTTCGAGTTTCATTTTTGTATTTTTGGGTTGAATTTGCATTTTTTTAAGTTGAATGACCAAAACGAACAAACCGCGAACCCAACCTGCTTAAAATGAATTGGATTGACTTGGGTTGAAATTTGAAATTTCACCAACCCGCACCAAACTGAACTGCTTATTTTTTACGTGTTTTGTTTTGGATTGATTTCAACCCCCACCAAAACGAATCGCGGTCGCCCCTAGTTTTGGGTGTATTTCTGGCGGGGTGTATTTTAGTAATTTAATTAAGTTTTGGACCAGATTTTGTAAATAGTAATTTAAGGCTCACCCAGCCAGCCCCCCACGAGGCCACGAGGACACAACCAATTGGATAGACCAATATTTTTCAGGTCCTTATTGTAATAAAATACTAGTATCTAAATGTTCCAAAAAAAAAAAACTACTATATTTTGATCATAAACAAAATGGGGTAGAAGCGGCATCTTCTGTGTAGTTTTTTTATTGTAAACCAAATGTGATCGAACATAAAAATTAAACCCGAATATTCTATTCGGGTAATAATCAACCCACTTTATAAATGGGTATCCAACGCTTAAATGGGTCGTCTCATACTTTTTATAGGAAATAAGGTGTTACTATCAAAAGCCCAAGCCCAATCAAATGGGGACCCATGTCTGAAAAACCCCTGGGATTAAGACATTTGTCAACATCCTAGAAGGCATAGTTGCCTATAAATAGCCAACTACTCCTCCTAGAAAAGAACCAGAAAATCTATCCAAAAAATATAGAGAGAAGTTGAGAAAAGAGAGAAACTAGTAAAGGCATATTAAGTCAAGAAATAAACCGAACAGAGAGAAGCCGAGAATCGAATAAAAGGAGAAAGACCAAGAAGATAGATTAAACAGTCAAATCGAGCACAATTGTAAAATAGAGATACTAATCCGAGCAGGTGTAATAATCCGAATAAGGATAGTAAACCGAGCAGTAATAAAGATCAGGAAGTGTCCATTATATACATTTGATTTACTATTATATTATTGTTGAAAAGGCTAACACGACCGACCAAAGTTATGGCTTTATCAAATGGCGCCGTCTCCGGGAATCATCTAGTTCCCAACTAGTTTAGAATTCGAATACCAATACTCTGCCAGACGAGCGACAATGGTGACCAATGTAGAGGAAACCCATCCCGAGATAATAGAAACCAACAACCAAAACGCGCAAATTAGCCAACAAGATCTCGACGATCTACTCGCCACTCGCGACAGATATGAAGCTATCCAATCCGGAAACCAACCAACAACCTCCTACGTCAACCAAGAACAACCGGTCGAACCACCCAAACATTTCATTGAAGGGGTTGTGTCTGGCATTGGTCGTCGCAACCAGAAAGTTGCCACACTATTTCATAGCTCATCAGGTCCGGGTATACACAAAATTTCATATCAAAGAGTCACTTCGACGGACGGACATTAGCGGCCGAGTTGCCGCCTGGGGGGTCGAACTATCCCAATTTCATATCGAGTTCGCACCCCGTCATGCCATAAAGGGACAAGTCCTGGCCGATTTCGTCGCAGAATTCACCGAAGGCTATGACGAGCCTTTGGCACTCTCTCCACAATCACACTGGCAGATACATGTCGACGGATCAGCCACCAAGGACGGATCATGAGCAGGGATCGTCCTAAAGTCTAGAGAGGAAGCAATCATCGAAAAAAGCATAAAACTGGGCTTCCGAGCTACCAACAATGAGGCAGAATACGAGACCATGATAAACGGCATGCTCATTGCCCGGTCCCTCGGATGCTCCCACTTAATTGCAAGCTCAGACTCCATGCTCATCGTCAATCAAGCCATCGGCGAGTACCAAGCAAAAGATGACAGAATGATCCTCTACCAAGAGAAAGTCCAAAGCTTGATGGCAACCTTCGAACAGTGCGAGTTAGTAAGAATCAATCGCACCGAAAATGCACATGCCGATGCCTTGGCCACCCTAGCCTCGACATTAACATTGACCGACACCCGGTCGATCACAGTGGAACTACTGCCGACCCCGAGCATAATAAAAAGGGTAGACCGGGTGACGTCGATACAGTACGAACTAGGTTGGATGGAGGACATGACTCGTTATCTGCGAAATGGAACGCTTCCGGCCGACAAGATAAAAGCGCTGAAAATTACAAGAAAAGCTCCTCGCTTCTGGCTATCCGAGGACGATAAACTATACAAATCCAGTTACCGGGGACCCCATCTACTGTGCGTCCCGACCGAGCTACAACTGCCGGTCTTGGAGGAACTCCACGAAGGATCTTGCGGAGCACACATCAAAGGGCAATCCCTTGCAAACAAGGCAGTGACCCAAGGATATTGGTGGCCCTATATCAAGCGAGACGCCGATGCATACGTCCAAAATTTGCGACAAGTGCCAACGATTCGCCAAGATACCACGGCTCCCATCATCTATGATGACCCCGGTATCGGCACCATGGCCGTTCGCTCAATGGGAAATTGATTTAGTCGGAAAACTCCCAAAGGCACCTGGGAGTGTGGAATATCTGATCATCGCGACGGATTATTTCACCAAATGGGTCGAAGCTAAACCCCTCCGAGAAATCAAAGCCAGCAACGTCAAACAATTCATTTGGGAATATATCATCACTAGGTTCGGTATACCGTACGCAATCGTTGCCGACAACGGAACCCAGTTCAAAGATGCCAATTTACAGCTGTGGTACGAGGAACTAGGTATCCGAAAATTCTATTCGACGCCGACATACCCACAAGGAAACGGGCAAGCCGAAATGTCAAACCGAACAATATTAGACAGCATCAAGACCACCCTTGAACAAGCAAATGGGAGGTGGCCCGAGCGGCTACTCAACGTTTTATGGTCGTGCCGAACTACACCAAAGACGGGCACCAAGGAAACCCCGTTCCGCTTAGCATACGGAGTCGAGGCCATCATACCGACAGAAATCGGGCTACCCACGCTCCGAACGACTTTAGTCGAGCAAGGAAACAATGAACAAAGAATGAGAGAAGAGCTAGACATGATAGACGAGAAACGAGAGATAGCAGCCCTTACCCTAGCCAAATATCAACAAAGCGTGAAGCAAATTTATGACAAGAGAGTAAAAGGAACCAAAGAATTCATGGTAGGAGAACTGGTGCTGCGACGAGTGACGGTCTATACCCGCAATGAAATGCATGGCAAACTAAGCCCTACCTGGGAAGGGCCATACGAAATCGTCAAGAAAACGAGTCCAGTCTCTTACAAAATCAAAAGCGTACTGTTCACCAATAGCCGAGGGGAAAAGAATTCTTGGAATGTGGCTAACCTAAAGAAGTACTACGTATAGGCAATCTTCCGAGTACAGGTTCCACCTTTCCCCTCCTGCTTAATGGCATTATCTTTCGTTTTTTTGAATGAATAAAATATATTATCATACTGTCTAGCGAAGGCAAATGAAAATTCCCAACATGGCCGAAGTGCCTAGGAATGCTATGAAATTCCGTAAATGGCGTGTTTTCAAAGGAACGTCTAGGAATACTATGAAAATTCCCAACATGGCCGAAGTGCCTAGGAATGCTATGAAATTCCGTAAATGGCGTGTTTTCAAAGAAACGTCAAGGAATACTATGAAAATTCCCAACATGGCCGAAGTGCCTAGGAATGCTATGAAATTCCGTAAATGGCGTGTTTTCAAAGGAACGTCTAGGAATACTATGAAAATTCCCAACATGGCCGAAGTGCCTAGGAATGCTATGAAATTCCGTAAATGGCGTGTTTTCAAAGGAACGTCTAGGAAACTATGAAAATTCCCAACATGGCCGAAGTGCCTAGGAATGCTATGAAATTCCGTAAATGGCGTGTTTTCAAAGGAACGTCTAGGAATACTATGAAATTCCCTAAATGGCGTGTTTTCAAAGGAACGCCTAGGAATACTATGAAATTCATATGCAGGTACAATGCAAGAAATAATTCAGGTCCACATTATGGCGGCGATACAATACAAAATGGCTAACACAATGAAGGAGAATCAAACTAAACAATGAAATATCAACAAGCATATCAAAAACAGGAATAACGAAATGACAAATGAATCAGCAAGGAAAAATCGATCCAATCAATCAAATAGCAATACTACAATGGAAAGGTACAAAACAGGAATAAAGAAATAACACAAATAGTCCTCGCCCGCATTACGGAGGCAACAAGAAGATCATCGACACTAAAGAAACTCATTTAAGAAGAGCTACTACAGGAGGAGCACGACGGTAATTGACCGAGCTCAATCTCTTCGTCATCTGTCGTCGTGTCCCCATCCGACTCATCACCCTCAAAACGCTCCTCAGAAATGAGGGCATCAAAATTGGTCGTATGAGCTCCAACGCAAGTCAGCGTCTGGAGCCGCGCGTTGAACTCGGCTTATTTAGCGAGATCGTGAGCATCCGAGGCCGCTTTACAGCGATCATCGTCGAAGGGGAGATTACAGCGAGCTTCGATCATAGCCGCGGAAGCATCGTATCTGGTTCGGGACAAGCGGAAATACTTCACCAACACGTTGGCTTTGGTTACCAACAACTTTAATTTGCCGAAGTATTTGTCCTTTACACGCCAATATCGATCCAAACGACACTCCTGAACCTCAACAACGTGCTCGGCACGGCGAACGTATTCTCTAAAAGAGGCCGCTTGCGTTTTCAGCTTAGTCCGAAGTCGAGCACATTGGTCGATCAACTTGACATTTTTGCCCATCAAAACGATGTAAGGCCACTTGTCAGGTACCTCACTAGCCACACCAGATGAGACCTCGTCCCGGGCAGCACCAGTAGGTCCTAACCCCGGGCTAACTAGGCATGGAGAACCAGCCTGGTGCGACGTAGTAGCGCGTGCCTATAAAAAAAAAAAAAATGGGGAAGAACGAGACGAGATGAATATACAACCGCAAGAAACGAAAAGACGAAAATAGAAAAAACGAACATTTCCATACAAGCTACAAATAAAACGACAAAACAAGCCACTCGATTATCAATCTGATAACCCCTCAACAGATGCCGAGGTCTCTACTACATCGGCGAAATGAATATCTCGCAATGAAGCAATTTGCGTCCCCAAACGCTCACGAACGACCGCATCGACTCGGTTCAAGGCAGTAGTGGTCTCGGTTACCCCGGCCGTCGCATCAACCATGCGCTCTGCCCGGGACACACCACTCATCCCTTTTACATGCTCCAGCACCTCTAAAGCGCGAACTCGGGCCCAATACGCTTTGGCAAAGGATAGCAGTAGGTCCGCGTCCTCGAAAACGGCCCCTAGGACCAAGTTCAAGCTCGTCACACGACCTCGGGCTTCATCACGAGAACGTCGTAGGGCACCGAGAAGTTTCTTCGCTTTACCCTTATTTGCCGTATAATGGGCGGTCTTTTTGCTGAATTTCTCTCCCAAATCACGTAACCGAATCGACATGTTTGAAATGTGAATATTCAGATCCTCGACTTCATGACGAGCTGAATTAAGTTCCGCGGTTAGGGAAGCCTTAGATCTTTCCAGATTATCTATAACGTCACCTACGCTACGACTAGGCGAGGTCCAGACCACCACAGCAAGGGGGTTATGTGATACCTGGCAATATTTTGTTTTCACGTTCTTCAAAATATGACAACCCTCAAAAGAAATTAATCCGAGAAGGCCCAACAGAAAGAAAACACAGCACCTATATTATCACTTCCCCAAAAGAATATGTTTCTATATACAAAAGAGACCCACAATTCTAATACCAAAAGACTACACAAAAACAACAAAAATATATATATACTATCAGAAAAATGGTCAAGGTTCCACCTGAGGAGATGCGGGTGGGGAAGTAACAGTAGCATCAGGACGAGGAGTGGACGTGGCCGACGTAAAATGAGGACGGAGCGCTGTCGAAATTGTCTGCCCGGGTAGCCGGGGAAGTTCTTCTTCACGAAGATTCGCCCAGTCTAAGGGTTTCGGCGGTGCATCCTGCGGACAGGGATACACCAACTCCGACCACGCCCTATCCGACACAGGAACGTTCGTGAAATTGAGCGCCCACACATGAGCGCAATAGACGGAGAAATTAGCCATCATTGCTAACCTTGTCCGCTCCTCCGCCTGTGCCGTTTTCAGAGCGGCCACCTTAGCCTTTTCGGCTTCCACATCCTCCGCCAGCAGCAAGTTCTCCTCCCATAGTTGGTCATACTTAACGACCAGGCTCTCTTTTTCAGCCATCAATTTACCAACATCCTCGGTCACGTGCAGAAAGTCCGCAGACAGCTTGTCATAATTATCGCCCAGGGTTTTATTCTCGGCGACCAGTTTCTCTTTCTCGACCTCGAAAGCCGCAAGCAGATCCTTTATCTTCTGATCGTTCTCCTCGACTATGGCTTTCTTTTCGGCCAGCAGCTCATCTCTCTCAGCCTCGAGCGCCTTCCACTGATCCCTCAGAACAATGGAACCCAAGAAAGCCTGTCATCAAAAACAAAAATAGACATGCAACATAAAAAAAAAAAAAAAAAAAAAAAAAAAATTACCCGGAGCGCATCACTGCCGGCTTGCTCAATTAACGCCAATAGCGGACGAGCAGCAATTTCCTCGGCATCCTTGAAGACTAGGGGCTTCAGCGCCGTATACCCCATCCTTAAAGTTTGGGGCTGCTCCAGCAATTTCCCCTTGCACCGACCAATGTAACGGGTCATCGCGACCTCGTCCACCAACACCTTCTCGGGTCCGTCGAGAGCCTCATCCTCGACACCCGTCACAACATCCACGGCACTCTCCTTGCCGACCTCCATTTCCACCCCCACGTTCTCCTCCAACTGATCAATCTCAGGGGCCCTATGCTCGATCTCTTCCTCAGTACGGAGGGGCGAGCAAACGGGCAGATCTATCGGATCCTCGGTAGGGATAGGCGAGATGACAGGCAAAGTCATCGTACCCTCTCCCATGTTAGTCAAGAGGTTCATATGTCCGAATACATCGTCGATCGACCCCTGAAACACAATAATACCCATAGACCGGGCAAGAGTGAGGGTAACCAATGGAGAAGTCAGTAGCTGAAACAAGATGACTAATAAAGCAAAGCACTAGCGAACAAAATGACAACAATCAAAAGACAAGAAAATCAAAATACATATACACGTACATCGCCCGGCGCAGAGGCATCCTCGGTGGTATCCCCTTGGGAAGCAGCAAACACCCCCTCGCCCGAGCCAACGTTCGCATCCTCCTCGGTAACCAATGTATCGGTTCCCCTAGCCCTCTTCGTTGTTTCAACGACAGGGTCAGATGCACGACACTTAGAACGAACGGCCTTCTTCCCTAGCCGAGCAGCACTTCGAGCCCGGACCACTTTCAAGAATTCCTCCTCAGGCTCTTTGGGGATCTCGGGTGCGGGATTCCCCTTGGTCACCGACCCCATAAGCTACCCGAGCAGCATGGGAGCATTACGACTCGCAGGATCCGGCGTCGGTCCAGGCCCCCACCATTTCCAAAGAGCTAACAGAGCCTCTACATTGGGAGCGCCGAGGTCTGGCATAGTGGGAGCATTGGTAGCCGGCCCAGGAATCTGGTGTCCCGGACAAGCCCATTTACCAGACGCAATAACAATACCAAGATTGCGCTCTTTGTTGGTATCCGGCAAACCGATAACGAGCCGGCAAAAGGAACGCAAGGTTTTCAGATACGAGCTGCGACGCTCAAAGCTCAAACTATAGACTCCGAAGACATCCTTCAGTTCAATCGGTATTCCGGACAACTCCGATAACCTTTGGATACCATTCAGAGTACGGTAACCATTTAGGGCCAGTTGGGCCGGAGCAATCTGGACGGCCTCAAAGAACGAAGCCACCCAGTTTGTAAAAGGCAGTCAAAGACCCCCAGTGAAGAATGCCGAAGAGCGCACAGCTACCTCGCCGGCAGGAACAAATCCCAGCACCTCCTCGTCAGAAATAGGAAGCCGAATGTGTATGTTGTCAGGTATTCCGGCAAGCTCCTTAAAATCCTTTTCTACGAATGTGCCAACTTGGGCCACACTTTGGCTCAGAATTTCCTATCCAAACATCATCAAAAGTCCATCAATATAACTAACCAACTACACAAACAAGAACCACATCAATATAACGAGCGCCACCCCCCCCCCCCACTCATATTAACCAGATACATAAGACTCATCCAACATATATAGACAACCTGAACCATATACCAACGCCACATCTAATGACCACAACGACAAATCAAATACAACCTCTGACAAAAAAAAAAAGGGGGGGGGGGGGAGGGGGAGAACGAAAAATCACTTACAGTAATCATTATGAGCAAGCAAGCGAAAATAGCAGCAAGTCTTTCAAACAATACCACGAAACCCTAGATCACACGGCCGAACGCTTTTCCTTTTTGGCGGAAAGAATATACTTTAGAGAGAGAGACATATATTTTCTTCAGAGAATTTTGTGATACAAACAACAGGGCTTACTTGGCACAGTAAAAAGGAGTGGAGTTACAAAAAGAATAAAATAATAACCGTCCTTTCGTGTGACAGAGGTTTAACTTTTTTCCAACCATACAAAAGTCAACAACCGCTGCTATTTGTGACATATAAACGCTCCAGATTTTGCCACGTCAAAGCATATCCCACTACCCAAGGCAGTTCACATCATTACACCTAAATAAACGGCCAGTGGACCCTACCACGAAAAGCTTCCCACGTACGCTACCAATGTTATCACACCGAGAATGTCCCCCGATAAAGTTCCTCGACTCCCAACCATTTCTTACCCAAAGGGCCTACCGAACAAGGTCGACGAAGACCGTTCCTAGCCTGACGGCATGACGCGTCAAGTCTAACAACGTTCTCCGGGGGGATAACCGGGCACATTGTTCGGTATATACTAGAAAAACATCAAATAAAATAGAATAGACAGAATCAAGTGCAAGACAGAGTTTTATTCTTCCACAAAGGGGGAAAACACAAACAACACAACAGAAAAAGAAAAAAATTTACAAGAAAATACACCCATCCTACTTTTTCGAACTATCCCCCATATCAACATCCTTCTTCGCCAAAAGTTCCTCCAGATGCTCCTTTTCCCTAATCAAACGAGAAATCGCCATCTCAGCCTGTTTCAAGGCGTAAGACTGAGACACGCATTTTTGCTCGGCCTTGAAACGAGCAGTGCCCTCCTCGTCCCAATATTGTTTAAACCTCCTCACTTCAGTCCGAGCACACATAAGATCATGTTTCAGCCATGACATCTCAATTTCTTTTAGTTGAAGAGGAGTCAAATCCTCCTTCCCAAAACCAGGGGGACGAGTTAGCAAAAAAGTAGGCTCCTCTTCCATAAGGGCTTTCTTTTTAGAGGCGGACCTAGTGATGGGAGCCATCTCAAACAAAAGCAAGATAGAAGAAACAAATTATAAAACAAGAGAGAGAGGTAGAAATTGGTAATGAGATACAGGCAATAGGAAGCATTTATAGAGAATCAGAAGGCACAAAGTACGAAGCGTTACAATGGTTCACAAGACAGGCACGAGATACGAGAAGAGACAACTGATTCATCAAATACAGAAAACAAAACACAAATTGAAAAAGGGGAAATACATAAGAAAACCAGCCCAATCTAAGGATCAATGGGTGGAAAAATCGAACTGCCAGACCGATAGAAGGCAGAACGAGCTGAACAACTCAACCGAGCTTGGTAGGAATCATTCATGGCGATCAAATTGTCATTCTCCGAGGAGAGCTCGCTGTTCTCCGTGGTAAGAGCCCTGACGCGTTCCTCAAGCCGAGCATTCTTTACCATTATGCTAGCAAGGCCTTGAGGAGAGTTATCAAAATCATCTTGAGCATGGTCCCAAATCTCCTCGGCATCATACCAGGAGTTGGCCATATGATTTCTCTGTGACAATAAGTGATCGAGCTGACGACTCAATGCCGAAATCTCGGTCCATTTCACCGTCTCTTCGGGATGAGAGCCGAACAAGCTCAAGGCCAAAACGCCATACTCTTTCTCAAGCCTTGCCATCCGACTGCGGACCCGAGATACCTCAGAGTCTAAGCTCTTCATCTGAGCATGATATCTCGCCACAGGTCCAGACATTCTGGGAAATTGTTATAGTACGGAAGAAAATGAGGGGCTGAGGGAGAAATAAGCAATAGAAGAAAAATGAGAGATGATAAACTACTAAAGAAAAGAGAAGTACTTATAGAGCGAAGACAGCACGATCTTTCCTGACATGCTTGGGAGCATGCATATTCCTGACCTGCTAGGGAGCATGCATATTCCTGACCTACTAGGGAGCATGCACCTATATTCGACAGTGATGGGGACATCTACTGACATCTGATACAACAGTACAGAAGGAAATAAAGACGAGATATTCAAAGATCTAGCTTCCCGACAAACAACAAACCACATGTGCAATATAAAAAGAAGTGCAAAAATAAAGGGGCAAAAATACTTTTCATTAATAAAGATGGGATATATCATTGTTCATTACATCCGAAAAGAAATTTATTACATCCGAAAAGAAAGTCTATTACATCCGAAAAGGAAATCTATTACATCCGAAAAGAAAGTCTATTACATCCGAAAAGGAAATCTATTACATCCGAAAAGAAAATCTGTTACATCCGAAAAGAAAATCTGTTGCATCCGAGATAAAGATCTATTACATCCGAGAAGAGCTAGTACAGAAGATCAGGCAAAGGAACAACTATATCAGCTGACCAAGTGAGCAGGAGACGCCAAAAAGAAAAAGTAAGAAGAAAGAGAAAGGAAAAGCAAGAAGAGTAAAAGAAGAAGAGTGCAAGAAAAGAAGAAGTGATAAGAAAGAAGAGTCGAAAAGAAAAATGACAAAAACCCTAGATGTAACACAAAACCCTTAGGATCACAGGGCTGATTGTTACATCATAGTGGTGCAAAAAAGAAGAAAAAGAAAAAGAGTGATGGGAGAGAAGATGAAGAAAAAGAAAGAGGAGACACAGAAGAAAAACAGATAAGAAGAAGATAAAGAAATTAAGGAAACAGACAAATAAAAAGGAAGTCAATGAAACAAAAAAGAAAGGGAAAAAGAAAAGAATGAAAAGTAGAGAGAACAGAGTATAAAAAAAAACACAAAAGAGGAAGAGGAAGAAATGAGGGAAACTGAGAAATAAAAAGAAGAAAAAGAAAGAGATGGGAAAAGATGGGGAAAAGCAGAGAAAAATAAAAAAAAAGAAGGGGGAAGGTTAGGGGGAAGTCGATCGGTATCGGTGAGAGGGCCCGGCAGAGACATCCCTGTCCCTCAGTGTCGGATTCCCCCTTAGCATCTCATTCTCTTCGACTAGAGCCTGACGAGCACGTCGGCAGTAAGCCAGTTCGGATCTTAGCCAAGTTAATTTCCGAACCATCTCGGTATGGTGATAACGCATCACCTTCAATTCCTCCTCGGCATCCCTCAACAGCCTTTGTACATGGTTATAGGAGGCTTCAAAGGCCTCCACTTGCAAAGCTAATGCTGATTGGGTGAAAGGACCAGACATCTTAGGGAAATTATAAGATGAAGGTCTGTATTTGGGGGAAAATAATATGATGAGGATTGTGGATGTAACCATGCTGTAAGCAGGTATTTATAGATCAATTAGATGAGGGCTGGTATTGAGAGTCGCAACCGTTCGCCAATGGGTACTAAGAAGCGACGGCAATTAAAAGATGTGCATGTTCAAGAAAAAAACGTTTGGATTCCCAAAAGGTTCTAAAAAAGCGTGAGTAATTAAAAGCCACTCTTGTTCGCAAAACGTTTGGATTCTTACCAATATTTAAAGAGGGTAAGTAATAATGGCATCGTAACACGCATCATTTTGGGGAAAGGCAGCGGTTCAAATAAATATCCCAGATCTTTTGCACAGAGCTCAAGAAAACTCTGGTGAATAAGATTTTTTATGCACAAGGCTCAAGAAATCCTATTGGTCCCCAGATATAAAGATTAAGGAGATCCAATGGATAAGGTCAAACGCAAGGCCCAAGAAAAAGCATTGATGAGGCCACAAGCGTGCGCAGTCAAAATAAATTGCATTGGAAAAGTAATTCAGATATAAACAAGAGAAAGATGTCTTTATTGATTGATTGGTACTTCGTTACAGAAGAAGCAATAAAAGAAAATACAATGAAAAAACAATAAAATCATTTCGTGGAAGGGCCCGCTTCGTCATTTGGTTTCCCCTTCGACCGAGCATACACTTCCTTAAGGGCCAGTTTGTAAGCCCTCTTGGAAGCAAGTTGCCTGTCTCTGGAGGCCTCGAGCTCTTTGATCCGAGCACGAGCGTGAATACTGTCGAGCAAAGACCTCTGATGCTCCTTCTCCAGGGCATCCAATCGCTCGTCTAGTTCGGCGGCCCGACGAGCTTCCACCGACAACCTGGCAACCCTCTTCTCGAGATAACGCACCTTCTGAACTTCCTCTTCAAGACGAGCAACGTATTCAGGAAGGTTGTCACCATAGTTTTCAAGAGGAAAAGCCATTTGTTCGTTAATAAAGAATGAATTACATAAAGAATACAGGGACAGTCCTTTTATAGGAAGAAACAAGGAGTAGATCAAAGGTCATCTCGAAGAAATACAACCTCGTGAACTTCCCAAGAGCATTTACGGCAAATTAACCACAGTTCCAAATCCAATTAAAGTCATCCAAAAAGACATCAAGAAGATAAACAGACAAGAACAAGGAAAGGGAAATATTTTATTAATTTCAAAAACTTCTATTACAACTGAGGAGAAGACTCCCCATTCAAAAGAAATTACGACAGAAATTACAAAAGACTAATTATTTCGAGGAAGAGCCTTCTTCATCGTCATCCGAACTCAGTTTAGACCGAGCATGCAACTCCTTAAAGGCAAGCTTATAGGCCCTTTTTGCTGCCTTCTGCTTGGCCAGATTAGCCTCGAGCCTCTTTATATGCTCGTAAGCCCAATCCCGATCGGCCATCGTCACATGATGATCAGAATCCATGTCAGACAACCTTTTCTTGTAACTTGAAACCTTGTCCACAAGTTTCTTATTCGCAGTACGAGATTTCTTGATTTCCATTTCTAAATATGAAATATAATTAAAGGAGCTCTCACCAGTAGAACCTGAAGAAGCCATTATGTCACGAGCAAATTAGTAGTAAAATGCCTAATTATGGAGGGAGCACACCCCTTTATAGGAGTTTTCCTCGAAGAAAGATATTAGGATAGGAAACATTAAATGTGCCCCCCAGGGAACCGTCATGAGTCTATTGCGTTTCTCGATGAAGCATTGGGAAAGACAAGACCGAAGTAACGTTCTCGACAAACCGAACATGACTCCCCCGACATGGAAACCACGCCGAGGAAGTCAGGGAGCACTTGATAGAACATAAAAATTAGACCCGAATATTCTATTCGGGTAATAATCAACCCACTTTATAAATGGGTATCCAACGCTTAAATGGGTCGTCTCATACTTTTTATAGAAAATAAGGTGTTACTATCAAAAGCCCAAGCCCAATCAAATGGGGACCCATGTCTGAAAAACCCCTGGGATGAAGACATTTGTCAACATCCTAGAATGCATAGTTGCCTATAAATAGCCAACTACCCCTCCTAGAAAAGAACCAGAAAATCTATCCAAAAAATATAGAGAGAAGTTGAGAAAAGAGAGAAACTAGTCAATGCATATTAAGTCAAGAAATAAACCGAACAGAGAGAAGCCGAGCATCGAATAAAAGAAGAAAGACCAAGAAGATAGATTAAACAGTCAAATCGAGCACAATTGTAAAATAGAGATACTAATCCGAGCAGGTGTAATAATCCGAATAAGGATAGTAATCCGAGCAGTAATAAAGATCAGGAAGTGTCCATTATATACATTTGATTTACTATTATATTATTGTTGAAAAGCCTAACACGACCGACCAAAGTTATGGCTTTATCAAAATGGGGCATGAACGATTTGAATCCGAGCTTTTTCTTTCTTGAATGAAACTGCTGATATGGTTTTAATTTGAGTTACTATTTGCATCTGTCGTTTGTGGTCATGGGTTCGCAGTATGGAATTTTGAATACTCATTTGCACTTTTGTAGTAAAAACCAAACAAACCCCTACTTCAAATTTTTTTTAAATAGTTACAATAAAACCTCAAATTTGGAGCTTTTGTCGGTTCTCTTAATCACCGTAGAGATAGAGAAAGTAGAATAACCGAGAGATGACAAAAACGGGACTTTTTCAAAAGACCATGTCCTTATTTGTAATAAAATAATAACTACAAGTTCCAAAGAAAGAGATCTACTACACTATATTAGTAGGCGGATTAATAATAATATTTTACTTCTTCGTTTCAAATTAATTGTCTATTACGAAACAATGTGCAATTTTGATCGGTCAATAACTTATATTAAAATTATCGGAATGAAATTTTTTGAAAATTAATAATATAATTCAAATATTAAATTATATAATTTAATTTTTAATTTTTTTAATTCGATAATTTTGATACATGTTATAAAATACAAGTGACGTTAATTTATTCCTAAGCGAGTATAAAGTGGACGGCAAAAAAAGAAAAAAATAAGCAAAAGAGCAGAAGGAGAGAAGCTGCTTTGCTTTTGACTCCTCTCTCCTCCTTTTTGTTTCTTCACACGTTAATAATAGTAGTATTAGATACATACATAGATAATTAAATATTTTACATTTGTCTCGTATTTATTTAGTAAAAGAGAGTATTAAAAAAATGTCCACAGAAGAAGAAGAGGAGTGGAGAAAGGAGGCAATCAACGGCGGATCCTTGCGACACGTGGACCTCGAAACCGGATCCAACGGCTGGGCTTCCCCGCCTGGTAACCTCTTCTCCCTCCGTGCCAAAGAATATTTCTCCACTCGGTCCAAACCGAAACTCCCTTCCGGTGACTGGCTCCTCAAACCAGCTGGTTTCGACTGGCTAAGATCCAACTCCAAGCTAGAAAACGTCCTCGCAAGACCGGATAACCGTATAATCCACGCGTTAAACAAGTTTCAGTCCCTTGACAAAAGTCTCAAAACCTTTTTGCTTGCTGTGAACTTGCAAGTCCCTGGGCGTGACCATTACAGTGCGGTGTTCTACTTCTCGACCGATGAACCTATGCAGGTTGGATCCTTGTTGGAGAGGTTTGTGAACGGGGATGATGCATTCAGGAACCAGCGGCTCAAGATGGTGAACCGGATTGTTAAGGGACCGTGGATAGTTAAGGCTGCAGTGGGGAACTACTCTGCTTGCTTGCTCGGGAAAGCCTTGCCTTGCAGGTAATGCACGGTACACTGATTTTAACTTACTCAAAACGCAAAAAGAAAATTACGTTTAGTGTAGTGTACTATGGTTGGAGTACCCGTGTACAAATTTTCGTCTAATTAAGGTCTAATCTCATAAATCGGCGAAATTGCACTGACTATATCTCACATTTGGGATTTTTTTTTTGTCGGATGTTGACAGATTTGAGTCCGTTTGGTAACAAATTGTTTTAGCTGATTTTTGTATTTTAGATTTTTAAAATCTTTGGGTGTTTGGAAAATCAGATTATTCAGTTTTAGAAAAGCAGATTTTTAGCCTAAACAAGATAAAAATTCCATAAATCAAAATTCTGGATTTTGGTTGGACTTTTTTCACTTATGTGATTAGTGGGAGAATGTGAGTGCAATTCCGACATTTTGTTTAACGTTATTATGAAAGAATTTGTGGATCCGTATCTCAATTGTTAAAAGTAATACTCGAGTATCTAAATTGTTAACCATTCGTAATAGCACAGTACACGAAATGTAATTTTTCATCAACGTAGTACTTGCATGATAAAAGAGATAACTGGAAACAATTAATTTGCATGTTAATACGAAATAAAATACCCAACAGGTACCATAGGGGGCCTAACTATCTGGAGATCGACGTGGATATTGGCAGCTCGGCTATTGCTTCTGCAATCCTGCGTCTGGCCCTAGGGTACGTTACGGCGGTCACTATAGATATGGGGTTTCTAGTGGAGGCGCAGACGGAAGAGGAGCTGCCGGAGCGCCTGCTGGGGGCCGTCAGGGTTTGCCAGATGGAGATGTCGTCTGCCACTTTCGTCGATAATAGGAGGCCGGTTCCGTTGAAAGTTAACAACCTGAGTAGTAGTAAGGTCGAGGCCTATAGAAACGAAGAAGAGGAGGAGGTGTAAGAAGATTAATGACATCGTAACTAGACAATATAGAGCTATTATCATGGTTGTTAATGGGATAGCACCAAAAGAGAACGAGTAGAAAGTATATTTGGGCTCAATTTCCCTCTATGGTAACTCTTGGACTCATTGTTGGGATGTTGTTCCTATTTGCCTTTTGAAAATCTTGTGACACATACAATTATTATTGGTGTATAAGTCTATGTTTTTGTTAAATTGCTGCATAAATCAAAGTTTAAAACAGGTGCCTTCCTTTTCGAATTTGTTTATTATCCCTTTTCAATTGTGCATATTTGATTTTGAACTGCACTCACTGATGTGTTATAGGAATACTCTCCTACATAGCTTGAACATTGTTGTCTAGCACTAATAGAGTGACTTGAGCAATATGAGTTTGTCATACTTTGCTAATTTTGTAGGAAAAAACCAATGTCCTGTTTGTGGAGGATAACAGTAAGTGGAAACTTTTGGTAGTTCACTTAACCAGTAAAAAGTAAAAACACTTTACAGACCCTCCTTGAAAAGTAGATTTCCGAATCTCAACTGGGTAGCGTCTATGTGAATTGTGATTATACAATAACCATTACCACACTGTTCTGGGGGGATTGTTTCAGTCACACTGATCGCAGCCCAACAACCAAGACAATGTTGCCATAACGCATTTGTTAAGTTTGAAAACTGTCATAAAGTCCCGTGCCTTGTCCCATCTCCCAGCCAAGATTGACCGCAACATCAACTCATTACTTTTAGACAACTTAGACACCATTTACCGATCCATAGCAAAACTCTAATGCGGCATCGCCTTTTTAGCTGCATAAAATCTTCCTCTAGTGCTATTCTAACAACTACTCCAGGGGAATGCAGACAGTTAAAGCTCCAATAGCAAGTTCAACCTATATATAGGTTTTTGCCTTATGTTGTGTATAATTAAAATTTGGTTTTCGCCTTTTCACCCGCTGATCTGTTATAAATTACTGTAGTAGTAATGGAGCTTGCCCCTCAGAGTAGGTCCACGCTGGAACATCAGAAAAAAGTATTTCGACTCTGTAAGGAAAAGAACGCATCATGCCCTTCAACGAGACACATCTTGAACTACAGTTTTTTTTATACCATTATCAACCCATAGAAGATAACCTTTTGTTATATCGTTGTTGTTAGAGTAGAAATGATTTACAGGTTTTCGACTTACGGTGTGTACAAGTTATGTTGGTTATGGTGGTCGCAAATCATATGCCATGGGTTTATTTGAATTTTGCTTTTTTTCCGATGATTTGTTGTAAATTTGTATAGTTACCATATGAGTTGGTGTTTTTGATAGTGTTAATTGCTGAATTTCTCAACATTATGCTCTAAGTTCAGTCTTTCAGCTTGCGCTGGACTCAGTTTTGTAGTTGCTTCTCTTTAGATCTCCTTACCACCACTTTTGAGAAAAGAAATAATTTATTTCGTTGTTATTAAATTAGAGATTGTGAGTTTATTATTTGCAATTTGCCTCACTCACATATGGTTTAAAACTAAATTCTGTTAATATGGGTTTGAGTGTCGGTCAAGCTTTATATAGTTTCTTCAGTTTGTTGAACATTTCTTCTGCAATAATTTGAATGTACGGGTATTCCGTTATATATATGAAGCACTTTTAGTCAATCGGTATATATGTCCTTTAACTTCAGTCTATCCTTCAGTTCTCTGGACGTGTGATCTTCGTTTGGTGGCTAAATATTGGACCACAATCGAGACGCATAAAGAGAGACGGAATAATAGAAACACCCAACCTTATTCTTAATACAGTTAAGACGGGATTACTAGGTGAGGTTGGAATTCCCTTTGTTAAGATTCAAATTATGCTTGCTTCTGTCCTCACCCTCGAAGCGATACCAGCCAAACCTTTGGTAGAATAAGGAGACTGGGGCATTGCCAATTGAGATTTGGTTTTGGGTTCTATAGTACATGATAATATATAATTTTTAAAGTATTTGGTTATGTAATCTTTTCAAGCAAATAATTCTCTTCTTCTTTTTTGTCAAGAAATCATGAAGTCTAACAAAATATTTGAGGATCAAAGGGTACATAGGATTTAGTGAAAAGGCTAAGATTTGGATGGTAAATTAACTGATTGTTATAAAATAATGCTCCATTTTGGAGTAATCTGGTGATGAAATTCAGAAATGGTTACTTCGTTAAAATGAGCACCATTTTGACTTCGGTGAGTTGTCGCACCGGCTACCTCAAACCTTTTCTCAAACCTAACACATTTTATATCTTTTAATAAATTGTTTACATTTACACAAAATTTCAATTTTTTTATTAATTTTCTTATAATAATCCTACATTTTTTTATTATCTTTTAATAATAATAACAATATTACAACCACAAAAATGTGGACCCCATGATATTTGATTACTATTATACTCCATTCGTCACTAAATAAATATCACATACGAATATACATGCAATTTTGACCATCAAAATTTTCATATTAAAATTATCGAAATGAAAATATTTAAAATTTTCATCATATAGTTCTAATCATAAATTACGTGATTAACTTCTGAAATAATTTTTTTCGGCAATCTAAATATGAAAAAATTATCGGTCAAAATTGTATGTATTTAAGTAGAGGACATTTGTTTAAGGACGGAGAGAGTATTAATATAAGAAATCATATCCATTTTTGTGTTTCCTTAAATTTAAAAAATTTATAGAGTTCTTAATACACTTTTTATATCATAATTATCATATTTTAAGAAAAAATTTGTTTTGAGAACCAGCTGCATTTCATACCCAAATTTCTGTACACGTGACTTATACTTTTAATGGAAAGACGAATATATTTGCAATATTTAGTAGTAATTTAATCCAATTTGAATTTGTGATGGTTCTGGGTCAAGCCATGTGTTGTGGATGAGAAATTACGTCGGAAATAAATGTCATGCTCAAGTTATGATATTATAGTACATGTTTTCCCGGATTTGAGTAACAAGTGATCACAGTTTACTATGGGAAAAGGTTGGAAGCAGTGTGTCCCGACTCTGAGTCAGGAATGACTCAGAGTCAGAAATTGCTAATAAAACGTTCAATTTTATTTTAATTGTCTTTGATTTTTAAAGTCAAAATTATGTAAAACTTACATAATTCAATAAAATCAAGTTATAACTATTATTTGAAAATTTTAAATATTATATATGTAGTATACATACATATTATAAATATGTATATGTAAATATAATAATATATAGATACAAAGTGTTGTTTGTTGTTTATTTTCATATTTATAAGTTTTACATAATTTTGATTTTAAAAATAAAAAACAATTAAAATAAAATTAAGTGTTTTTAGCACAGACGCTGCTTCCGAAAAGGTTAGCAGCTTGAAGGGAAAACTAGCCTCACTATTTGTATAGTTACGCTAACTATACCTAATTGATAAATGTTAGGATATTTTCTGTTTTAGAAAGTCAATGATTTCATCATTTTGATATTAGTTACTTTTAAAAAAAAATGATTTTCATCTTTTTATAACTTTTTGGTAATTTAATTATGTATTTGGCATTATTTCGCATTTTAAAGAAATATAATTCAAAAAATATATAAATTGTTTTTTCCGATTTTTTTTTTAGTTTCAGGTTGTAAATCTATAAAAATGTGATAATCAAAAAATTTGGAAAAAGAATTAAGGATTCATTAAAAAGCCAAGGTAGTGTCCAGGGACGGACAACTGTAGAGTATAAAATCCAAAGCATTTGTTTTAGGCCTCGATTTTGATTGGGGCCTCAACTTTAACAATATTACTTAATAATTATACTTTTTGAAATTTTTTATAAGGATCATTATATTAGTTAATCATTATTATCTTACAATTTAAAACAAAACTTATAAGATTAGTTGGTAAAATTGTAGCTTGTCAAAAATAAATTTCTAGGATGGATTTAATTGTTTGATATGCTCTAATTGTGTTTTTCTAGTAAACTTGAAGCAATAAATATAATTGCAAAAAAAGAAGTAGATGTATATATTTCAAAAAAAATAAAAAACTTGTTTACGTTTAGTAATTTCGGATATTTTTTAAAATAATTAAAAGAACTGTTATTAGAATGTCACATTTCTAAGTTCGATTTGAGTCTCTAAAATATTGAAGACGTCACTCACAATATTAGTCTTACTATATATAAAAATATGAATCGGCACACATTATCCGAACACATAATTTTTAAAAGGAATATATATACAAATACAAAGTTTATCTAAACAAACATATGAGATATTTTAAAAACTACCTCTAGGCAGACGAGCTACTAGTACTTACAAGCTAACTATAGTAACAAAGTCAAATTTAATTTGTCGTCACAAACAAAGCTTAGATATACATCTGCATCATCTAAAAATATTAATACGTTGAGATACATGTTTTTGAAATTTAATTTCATTTATTTCTAAAATGTTCAAAATTTATTAAGACGTTGCCTAAGTATATGAAATATGACAATTTCAAGTTTATTCTTTTTTAAGTGGCTCAAGTTCAAACCATATACTTTTATTACGATAGCCGGGTAAACCAAATAAAACTCTTGATTATGAGAGCAAAAGTCAGGGTCCAATAATATGAGAAAGTGTCAAAGGGTAACCCTACTCATTAACATGAGATGACCCATCCTGTCAAATTGAAACGAATGAGTGTGCTATTCGTGATCATTAACAAGTCTTGGACAAATTTAAAAATAATGCAACTAGGTCACACACCTAATAAAAACTAAAATATTGAAAGTGTTTAAAAAACGACGAATAAAAGAAACGGGACCGAGTCAGAATTAGGCATAATGTCACGGCTCGGGTCATCGTCCAACACTCGTCTACTCTTCGAGATTAACATTGCATTCGAGATCATTTGTTAGCACCTCATTCTCGTCGTCTTGACAAAACATCTCGACTAAGTCATCACATGCATTATCTCTCCCTTCCCCAAACATTGCTTCAATGATGACATGTGCTCCTTTGGAGGCCACCTATTCCGATTGGAGACACTGATTGATAGAACATAAAAATTGGACCCGAATATTCTATTCGGATAATAATCAACCCACTTTATAAACGGGTATCCAACGCTTAAATGGGTCATCTTATGCCTTTTATAAGAAAATAAGGTATTACTATCAAAAGCCCAAGCCCACTTAACTAGGGACCCATATCTGAAAAACCCCTTGGGATGAAGACATTTGTCAACATCCTATAAGGCATATTTGCCTATAAATAGCCAGCTACCCCTCCTAGAAATGGACCAGAAAATCTATCCAAAAAATATAGAGAGAAGTTGAGAAAAGAGAGAAACTAGTCAAGGCATATCACGCCAAGAAATAAACCGAGCAGAGATAAGCCGAGCACCGAATAAAAGGGGAAAAAGACCAAGAAGAGAGATTAAATAGTCAAGTCGAGCACAATTGTAAAACAGAGATACTAATCCGAGCAAGTGTAATAGTCCGAATAAGGATAATAATCCGAGCAATAATAAAGATCAGAAAGTGTCCATTATTTACAGTTGATTTACTATTATAGTATTGTTGAAAAGCCTAACGCGACCGACCAAAGTTATGGCTTTATCAAATGGCGTCGTCTCCGGGAATCATCTAGTTCCCAACTAGTTTAGAATTCAAATACCAATACTCTGCCAGACGAGCGACAATGGTGACCAATGTAGATGAAACCCATCCCGAGATAATAGAAACCAATAACCAAAACGCGCAAATTAGCCAACAAGACCTCGACGATCTACTCGCCATCCGCGACAGATATGAAGCTATCCAATCCGGAAACCAACCAACAACCTCCTACGTCAACCAAGAACAACCGGTCGAACCACCCCAACATTTCATTGAAGGGATTGTCGACGAACACCCTTCGTCCTCGGAGGACGAACAAGACGTGCCCGTATTAAGGCGTGCACGAAGACGCTTACCCGGGTCCCAGGCAGGGCCGAGCTCAAGAGTCCCTTTGCCTACAGCCTCGGTCAACTCCGGTGCTCGTTTACAAACGGACGAAACTCATCAGTTTGGCATTCCCGAGGATCATGTACTCGGACAGTTGCCCCGACTACCAACTAATCCTCCGAGGATGATTACACCACCCACAGTGGAGGTACAACACGTTGTTCCGTTAGCCGATAAAAGGAACTACGCCCAGCTACAAGCTCAGCTGGCGGCATGCATGACGGCCATGACAGCGGCCGGCATCGTATTACCAGTTATCCAACCCGACAAAGACCCACGCCATGAAGTGGAAGATTCTGCCTACAGGGCCGCCCTGGAGGCAGCGGGTCGGCGACCCGATACAAGAGTGCCCCACCAAGGGGGCAATGTCCCAATAACTATCGTCCATCCGAACACTCATATGGAACGTGTCCACACAAACACGAAGGACAGTAGATATCCCGAATACAGGATCGGGGAAGGATATGGCCCACCACCACATCAGGGAGGATACCCTCCCCCCTACCAAGTCACGGATGACGCGTTCCAACAGACTTGGAACGTATGCCAAGAAACCCCATGTACCGAACAGATCACGCGGTACCGCAATCCTATGGGGTTCGTCATCCCCGAATTCAGGCTCTATGATGGAAAGAGTTGCCCTATCGACCATCTAAGGCACTACAAGACAAAGATGGAACTGTGGAGTGATGACCATGCACTGATGTGCAAATTTTTCAAAAACAGCTTGGGTCAAGAGGCTTCGTCATGGTATCACAACTTACCACGGGGCTCCATTAGAGACTGGGCAGAACTGCTAAGAGCGTACTCCACCCGATACGCTGCTCATCGAAAAAAGAAGGTTAGCATCGAAACCCTTCTTAAAATGACGATGATGCCAAATGAAAGGCTCAACGATTACTGCATACGTTTTATCGACGTAGCAAACCAGATTCCACGATATGCCAATAATATAGCCATCCAGAACTTTATCAACTCCATCCCTAATGGCTATTGGGCGAGAAGGAAGTTCATAGGCAAAAACTTCCCGACCACTGATTCCCTGCTAGCCTATTGTACCCACCTCACCGATAAAAACGACGAACTGCGTTTCCTCAACCGAACTCTACCAAGAAGAGAGTCGGTCCGCGAGGCACAGGTGGGTCGCAAAAGAGTTAGGAATAACCAGGGAGAAGCATTCCAACCGACCAGAAAGGGCAAAGATCCCGAGGTCCATAGCAGGGTAGAGCGACCACGAGCACTAGAGCCCAAACCGCTCCAGATCGCATACCCAACACCGACAATGCACACCACGACGACATCCGCCCATTTCTTTCTCGGATCTTGACGAAGAAGGGGTGATTTACCCCCACGGAGACGCCATTAACCTCCGTGTTCAAATCGGCCTAGACACGGTCAGTAGGGTACTTGTCGACCAAGGAGCCTCTTGTGATATCATGTACAGGGAGCTCTTCGACAAGATGGAACTCAAGCTGCAAGATCTACAGCCTACCGATGTCACACTGATCGGATTCATCTCCGAAACGACTAAACCGTTGGGTAAGATCGTCCTCAGTGTCACAACCGGGTCCGTGCCGGTTCCCGTGGAGTTCTTAGTGGTCAACGACCACTCCGGTCACAACGCAATATTAGGCCGACCTTGGTTACATGCCATGAAGGCCATACCCTCGACCTATCACCAAAAGGTCAAATACCCAAATGATAGGGGAGAGATCGAGACAGCCAGAGGATGTCAAGAAGATTCAAGACGCTGCGAAGACATCACCGCGACTCTCCAAAAACAACGAAGCATTGTGGAACAACCCACCAGCACAAAGAAGATGATCAACCAAATATCCAAAACCGAAAGGGTGGTCGAAGAACAAGTAGGAGAGACACTTAGGAAGGTGTATATTCCTGATATGGACGAGGAGCACTACTTCCTCCTCGGCGATAACCTTCCAAAACAGGAATCCGAGGAGTTGAAAGCATTTCTTCTCAACAACATTGATAAATTCGCCTGGAGTCCTAAAGACATGCCGGGCCTAGACCTCAATACAGCATGCCACTACCTAAGTGTAAACGCCGAGTACAAGCCGATAGCACAGAGGAGCAGGAAAGTGTCTGTACAGCACAGAGCAACTATAATCGCTGAAGTACAAAAGCTATTGGAGGCTGGAGCCATAAGGGAGGTTTACTATCCAAAATGGTTGTCCAACCCGGTCGTCGTCCCTAAGAAAAACGGGAAGGAGAGAGTCTGTATAGACTTCACCAATCTCAACAAAGCCTGCCCGAGGGACCACTTTCCCCTTCCAAGGATCGATCAACTGGTGGACGCAACTGCGGGAGCAGAACGGATGACCTTCCTTGATGCGTACTCAGGATACCATCAAATTCCCCTCGCCCGCGAAGATCAAGAAAAGACTTCGTTTATATCGCCTTTGGGAAATTATTGCTATACGGTAATGCCGTTCGGCCTACGCAATGCAGGAGCAACATACCAAAGGATGATAACAAGGGTATGTCGAGATCATATAGGGAAGACGATGGAGGTATACATAGACGACATGGTCGTCAAGAGCGAAAAGGCCACATCCCACCTCCAAGACATTAAAGACGTCTTCCAAACGTTGGGCGAGCACAAACTAAAGCTCAACGCAAGCAAGTGTGCATTTGGCATCAGCAAAGGGAAATTCTTGGGGCATATGGTTAGCCGACGAGGAATAGAGGCTAATCCCGATCAAATAACGGCTCTACAGAACCTTGTAGCGCCCAAGAATAAGAAACAGGTACAAGAGCTCACAGGAATGATGGCAGCGTTGAGCAGGTTCATTAGCCGATCCGCAGACAAGGGACGGCCATTTTTTGAATCACTCAAGAAGGATAGAAAATTCGTCTGGGACCCGGAATGTGAGGCTTCATTCAACAATCTCAAAGAGTACTTGAGGACACTGCCACTGCTAGTAAGGCCGAACAAAGGAGACGTTCTGGCATGCTACCTAGCAGTTTCCACTACAGCTGTGAGCGCAGTTATCCTAAGGGAAGAAGGTCTCGAACAATTTCCGATCTACTTCGTCAGCAAGACTCTGGTCGAAGCCAAAACACGTTACCTACCATTGGAAAAGCTGTGTCTGGCATTGGTCGTCGCCACCAGGAAGTTGCCGCACTATTTCATAGCTCATCAGGTCCGGGTATACACGAAATTTCATATCAAAGAGTCACTTCGACGGACGGACATTAGCGGTCGAGTTGTCGCCTGGGGGGTCGAACTATCCCAATTTCATATCGAGTTCGTACCCCGCCATGCCATAAAGGGACAAGTCCTGGCCGATTTCGTCGCGGAGTTCACCGAAGGCTACGATGAGCCTTTGGCACTCTCCCCACAATCACACTGGCAGATACACGTCGATGGATCAGTCACCAAGGACGGATCCGGAGCAAGGATCGTCCTAAAGTCTAGAGAGGGAGCAATCATCGAAAAAAGCATAAAACTGGGCTTCCGAGCTACCAACAATGAGGCAGAATACGAAGCCATGATAAATGGCATGCTCATTGCCCGGTCCCTCGGATGCTCCCACTTAATTGCAAGCTCAGACTCCATGCTCATCGTCAATCAAGCCATCGGCGAGTACCAAGCCAAAGATGACAGAATGATCCTCTACTAAGAGAAAGTCCAAAGCTTAATGGCAACCTTCGAACAGTGCGAGTTAATAAGAATCAATCGCACCGAAAATGCACATGCCGATGCCTTGGCCACCCTAGCCTCGACATTAACATTGACTGACACCCGGTCGATCACAGTGGAACTACTGCCAACCCCGAGCATAATTAAAAGGGTAGACCGAGTGACATCAATACAGTACGAACTAGGTTGGATGGAGGACATGACTCGTTATCTGCGAAATGGAACGCTTCCGGCTGACAAGATAAAATCGCTGAAAATTACAAGAAAAGCTCCTCGCTTCTGGCTATCCGAGGACGATAAACTATACAAATCCAGTTACCGGGGACCCCACCTACTGTGCGTCCCGACCGAGCTACAACTGCCGGTCTTGGAGGAAATCCACGAAGGATCCTGCGGAGCACACATCAAAGGGCGATCCCTTGCAAACAAGGCAGTGACCCAAGGATATTGGTGGCCCTATATCAAGCAAGACGCCGATGCATACGTCCAACGTTGCGACAAGTGCCAACGATTCGCCAAGATACCACAGCTCCCATCATCTATGATGACCCCGGTATCGGCATCATGGCCGTTCGCTCAATGGGCAATTGATTTAGTCGGTAAACTCCCAAGAGCACCTGGAAGTGTGGAATATCTGATCGTCGCGACGGATTATTTCACCAAATGGGTCGAAGCTAAACCCCTCCGAGAAATCAAAGCCAGCAACGTCAAACAATTCATTTGGGAATACATTATTACTAGGTTCGGTATACCGTACGCTATCGTCGCCGACAACGGAACCCAGTTCAAAGATGCCAATTTACAGCTATGGTACGAGGAACTAGGTATCCGAAAATTCTATTCGACGCCGACATACCCACAAGGAAACGGGCAAGCCGAAGTGTCAAACCGAACAATATTAGACGGCATCAAGACCACCCTTGAACAAGCAAAGGGGAGGTGGCCCGAGCGGCTACTCAACGTTTTATGGTCGTGCCGAACTACACCAAAGACGGGCACCAAGAAAACCCCGTTTAGCTTAGCATACGGAGTCGAGGCCATCATACCGACAGAAATCGGGCTACCCACGCTCCGAACGACTTTAGTCGAGCAGGGAAACAATGAACAAAGAATGAGAGAAGAGTTAGACATGATAGACGAGAAACGAGAGATAGCAGCCCTTACCCTAGCCAAATACCAACAAAGCGTGAAGCAAACTTATGACAAGAGAGTAAGAGGATCCAAAGAATTCATGGTAGGAGAACTGGTGCTGCGACGAGTGACGGTCTATACCCGCAATGAAATACATGGCAAACTAAGCCCTACCTGGGAAGGCCCATACGAAATCGTCAAGCAAACGAGTCCAGTCTCTTACAAAATCAAAAGCGTACTGTTCGCCAATAGCCGAGGGGAAAAGAATTTTTGGAATGTGGCTAACCTAAAGAAGTACTACGTATAGGCAATCTTCCGAGTACAGGTGCCATCTTACCCCTCCTACTTAATGGCATTATCTTTCGTATTTTTGAATGAATAAAATATATTATCATGATGTCTAGCGAATGCAAATGAAATTCCGTCAATGGCGTGTTTTCAAAGGAACGTCTAGGAATACTATGAAATTCCCAACATGGCCGAAGTGCCTAGGAATGCAAATGAAATTCCGTAAATGGCGTGTTTTCGAAGGAACGTCTAGGAATACTATGAAATTCCCAACATGGCCGAAGTGCCTAGGAATGTTATGAAATTACGTAAATGGCGTGTTTTCAAAGGAACGCCTAGGAATACTATGAAAATTCCCAACATGGCCGAAGTGCCTAGGAATGCTATGAAATTCCGTAAATGGCGTGTTTTCGAAGGAACGTCTAGGAATACTATGAAATTCTCAACATGGCCGAAGTGCCTAGGAATATTATGAAATTCCGTAAATGGCGTGTTTTCAAAGGAACGCCTAGGAATACTATGAAAATTCCCAACATGGCCGAAGTGCCTAGGAATGCTATGAAATTCCGTAAATGGCGTGTTTTCGAAGGAACGTCTAGGAATACTATGAAATTCCCAACATGGCCGAAGTGCCTAGGAATGTTATGAAATTCCGTAAATGGCGTGTTTTCAAAGGAACGCCTAGGAATACTATGAAAATTCCCAACATGGCCGAAGTGCCTAGGAATGCTATGAAATTCCGTAAATGGCGTGTTTTCGAAGGAACGTCTAGGAATACTATGAAATTCCCAACATGGCCGAAGTGCCTAGGAATGTTATGAAATTCTGTAAATGGCGTGTTTTCAAAGGAACGCCTAGGAATACTATGAAAATTCCCAGCATGGCTGAAGTGCCTAAGAATGCTATGAAATTCCGTAAATGGCATGTTTTCGAAGGAACGCCTAGGAATACTATGAAATTCTCAACATGGCCGAAGTGCCTAGGAATGTTATGAAATTCCCTAAATGGCGTGTTTTCAAAGGAACGCCTAGGAATACTTTGAAATTCATATGCAGGTACAATGCAAGAAATAATTCAGGTCCACATTACGGCGGCGATACAATATAAAATAGCTAACACAATGAAGGAGAATCAAACTAAACAATGAAATATTAACAAGCATATCAAAAACAGGAATAACGAAATGGCAAATGAATCAGCAAGGAAAAATCGATCCAATCAATCAAATAGCAATACGAAAATGGAAAGGTACAAAACAGGAATAAAGAAATAACACAAATAGTCCTCGCCCGCATTACGGAGGCAACAAGAAGATCATCGACACTAAAGAAACTCATTTAAGAAGAGCTACTACAGGAGGAGCACGACGGTAATTGACCGAGCTCAATCTCTTCGTCATCCGTCGTCGTATCCCCATCGGACTCATCACCATCAAAACGCTCCTCAGAAATAAGGGCATCAAAATTGGTCGTATGAGCTCCAACGCAAGTCAGCGTCTGAAGCCGCGCGTTGAACTCGGCTTCTTTAGCGAGCTCGTGAGCATCCAAGGCCGCTTTACGGCGATCATCGTCGAAGGGGAGATTACGGCGAACTTCGATCATAGCCGCGGAAGCATCGTATCTGGTTCAGGACAAACGAAAATACTTCACCAACACGTTGGCTTTGGTTACCAACAGCTTTAATTTGCCGAAGTATTTGTCCTTTGCACGCCAATATCGATCCAAACGACGCTCCTGAACCTCAACAACATGCTCGGCACGACGAACGTATTCTCGAAAAGAGGCCGCCTGAGTTTTCAGCTTGGTCCGAAGTCGAGCATATTGGTCGATTAACTTGACATTTTTGCCCATCAAAACGATGTAAGGCCACTTGTCAGGCACCTCACTAGCCGCACCAGATGAGACCTCGTCCCGGGCAGCACCAGTAGGCCCTAACCCCGGGCTAACTAGGCATGGAGAACCAGCCTGGTGCGACGTAGTAGCGCGTGCCTATAAAAACAAAAAAAAATGGGGAAGAACGAGAAGAGATGAATATACAACCGCAAGAAACGAAAAGACGAAAATAGAAAAAACGAATATTTCCATACAAGCTACAAATAAAACGACAAAACAAGCTACTCGATTATCAATCCGATAACCCCTCAACAGACGCCGAGGTCTCTACTACATCGGCGAAATGAATATCTCGCAATGAAGCAATTTGCGTCCCCAAGCGCTCATGAACAACCACATCGATTCGGTTCAAGGCAGCAGTGGTCTCGGTTACCCCGGCCGTCGCATCAACCATGCGCTCGGCCCGGGAAACACCACTCATCCCTTTTACATGCTCCAGCACCTCTAAAGCGCGAACTCGGGCCCAATACGCTTTGGCAAAGGATAGCAGCAGGTCCGCGTCCTCGAAAACGGCCCCTAGGACCAAGTTCAAGCTCGTCACACGACCTCGGGCTTCATCACGAGAACGTCGTAAGGCACCGAGAAGTTCCTTCGCTTTACCCTTATTCGCCGTATAATGGGCAGTCTTTTTGCTGAATTTCTCTCCCAAGTCACGTAACCGAATAGACAAGTTTGCAATGTGAATATTCAGATCCTCGACTTTATGATGAGCAGAATTCAGTTCAGTAGTTAGGGCAGCCTTAGATCTTTCCAGATTATCTATAACGTCACCTACACTACGACTAGGCGAGGTCCAGACCACCACAGCAAGGGGGTTATTTGGTACCTGACAATATTTTGTTTTCACATCCTTCAAAATATGACGACCCTCAAAAGAAAGTAATCCGAGAAGGCCCAACAGAAAGAAAAAACAGCACCTATATTATCACTTCCCCAACAGAAAGAAAAAACAACAGAAAGAAAGTTTTGGTTGTAGAATTTAGGGCCAGTTGGGCCGGAGCAATCTGGACGGCCTCAAAGAACGAAGCCACCCAGTTTGTAAAAGGAAGTCGAAGACCCCCAGTAAAGAATGCCGAAGAACGCACAGCTACCTCGCCGGCAGGAACAAATCCCAGCACCTCCTCGTCAGAAATAGGAAGCCTAATTTGTATGTTGTCGGGTATTCCGGCAAGCTCCTTAAAATCCTTTTCCACGAATGTGCCAACTTGGGCCACACTTTGGGTCAGAATTTCCTATCCAAACATCATCAAAATTCCATCAATATACTAACCAAATACACAAACCAGAACCACATCAATATAACGAGAGCCACCCCCCCCCCCCCCACACTCACATTAACCAAATACATAAGAATCATCAGACATATATAGACAACCTGAACCATATACCAACGCCACATCTATGACCACAACGACAAATCAAATACAACCCCTAACACACAAAAAAAGAGGGGGAGGGGAGAACGAAAAAACACTTACAGTTATCATTATGAGCAAGCAAGCGAGAACAGCAGCAAGTCTTTTAACAATACCACGAAACCCTAGATCAGGCGGCCGAACGCTTTTCCTTTTTGGCGGGAAGAATATACTTTAGAGAGAGAGACAGATATTTTCTTCAGCGAATTTTATGATAAAAACAAAAGGGATTACTTGGTACAGTAAAAAGGAGTGGAGTCACAAAAAGAATAAAATAATAACCGTCCTTTCATGTGACAGAGGTTTACCTTTTTTCCAACCATACAAAAGTCAACAACCGCTGCTATTCTTAACATATAAGCGCTCCAGATTTCGCCACGTCATAGCATATCCCACTACCCAAGGCAGTTCACATCATTACACCTAAATAAACGGCCAGTGGACCCTACCACGAAAAGCTTCCCACATACGCTACCAATATTATCACACCGAGAATGTCCCCCGATAAAGTTCCTCGACTCCCAACCATTTCTTACCCAAAGGGCATACCGAACAAGGTGGACGAAGACCGTTTCTAGCTTGACTGCATGAAGCATCAAGTCTAACAACGCTCTCCGGGGGGATAACCGGGCACATTGTTCGGTGTATACTGAAAAACATCAAATAAAATAGAATAGACAGAATCAAGTGCAAGACAAGTTTTATTCTTCCACAAAGGGAGAAAACACAAACAATACAACAGAAAAAGAAAAATTTTACAAGAAAATACACCCATCCTACTTTTTCGAACTATCCCCCATATCAACATCCTTCTTTGCCAAAAGTTCCTCCAGACGCTCTTTTTCCCTAATCAACCGAGAAATCGTCATCTCAGCCTGTTTCAAGGCGTAAGACTGAGACTCGCATTTTTGCTCGGCCTTGAAACGAGCAGTGCCCTCATCGTCCCAATATTGTTTAAATCTCCTCACTTCAGTCCGAACACACATGAGATCATGTTTCAGCCATGACATCTCAATTTCTTTTAGTTGAAGAGGAGTCAAATCCTCCTCCCCAAAACCAGGGGGACGAGGTAGCAAAAAAGTAGGCTCCTCTTCCATAAGGGCTTTCTTTTTGGAGGCAGACCTAGTGATGGGAGCCATCTCAAACAAAAGCAAGTTAGAAGAAACAAATTATAAAACAAGAGAGAGAGGAGAATAGATAATGAAGTACGGACAATAGGGAGCATTTATAAAGAATCAAAGGACACGAAGTACGAGGCGTCACAACGGTTCATAAGACAAAGGCACGAGATATGAAAAGATACATCTGATTCTAATACAAAAGAAAATACAAGTTCCAAAACAAAAAATATATACATCAGGTAACCAGCCCAATCCAACTAAGGATCAATAGGTGGAAAAACCGAACTAACAGACCGGGAGAAAGCTACCCGAGTAGAGCTGTCAAACCGAGCTTGGTAAGAGTCATTCATGACTACCAAGCACTCATTCTCCCTGGAGAGTTTGGTGTTCGACCTAATAAGGACACGGACGTGCTCCTCAAGCCGAGGTTGAGCATTGAATAGAGAAAAGTTAGTGTTGTTATCTGACAAATACTTGGGAGCATGCATGTTTCCTGACAATACTTGGGAGCGTGCACCTATGATTGACAACGTGAGTGATAGGTCTACAGTCCAGCAAGAAATAAAGGTACAAGATACTCAAAAGGTCTACATCCCAACAAACCACAAATTCAACAATAAGAAGAAGTACAAGATAAAGGTGCAAAAATAGAAGGGCAAATATAATTTTCATTAATGAAGATGGGATATATCATTGTTCATTACATCAGAGTACATCCGAAAAAGAAATCTATTACATCCGAAAAGGAAATCTATTACATCCGAAAAGGAAATCTATTACATCCGACAAGAAAATCTGTTACATCCGAGATAAAGATCTATTACATCCGAGAAGAGCTAGTACAGAAGATCAGGCAAAGAAGATCAACTATATCAGCAGGCCGAGTGAGCAGGAGGCGCCAAAAGAAAAACATAAGAAACAAGAAAAAGAGGAAAAGAAGAAGAGTGCAAGAAAAGAAGAAGTGATAAGAAAGAAGAGTCAAAAAGAAAAATGACAAAAACCCTAGATGTAACACAAAACCCTTAGGATCACAGGGTTGATTGTTACATCGTGCAAAAAAGAAGAAAAAGAAAAAGAGTGATGGGAGAGAAGATGAAGAAAAAGAAAGAGGAGGTGCAGAAGAAAAAGAAAAACAGATAAGAAGAAGATAAAGAAATGAAGGAAACAGACAAATAAAAAGGAAGTCAATGAAACAAAAAAGAAAGGGAAAAAGAAAATAATGAAAAGTAGAGAGAACAGAGTATAAAAAAAAAAAAAAAAAAAGAGGAAGAAGAAGAAATGAGGGAAACTGAGAAATGAAAAGAAGAAAAAGAAAGAGATGGGAAAAGATGGGGAAAAGAAGAGAAAAATAAAAAAAAAGAAGGGATAAGGTTAGGGGGAAGTCGATCGGTATCGGTCAGAGGGCCCGGCAGAGACATCCCTGTCCCTCAGTGTCGGATTCCCCCTTAGCATCTCATTCTCTTCGACTAGAGCCTGACGAGTACGGCGGCAATAAGCCAGTTCGAATCTTAGCCAAGTTAATTCCCGAACCATCTCGGTATGGTGATAACGCATCACCTTCAATTCCTCCTCGGCATCCCTCAACAGCCTTTGTACATGGCTATAGGAGGCTTCAAAAGCCTCCACTTGCAAAGCTAACGCTGATTGGGTGAAAGGACCAGACATCTTAGGGAAATTATAAGATGAGGGTCTGTATATGGGGGAAAATAATATGATGAGGATTGTGGATGTAACCATGCTGTAAGCAGGTATTTATAGATCAATTAGATGAGGGCTGGTATTGAGAGTCGCAACCGTTCGCCAATGGGTACTAAGAAGCGACGACAAATAAAAGATGTGTCTGTTCAAGAAAAAATGTTTGGATTCCCAAAAGGTTCTAAAAAAGCGTTAGTAATTAAAAGCCACTCTTGTTCACAAAACGCTTGGATTCTTACCAATATTTAAAGAGGGTAAGTAATAATGGTATCGAAACACGCGTTATTTTGGGGAAAGGCAGCAGTTCAAATAAATATCTAAGATCTTTTGCACAGAGCTCAAGAAAACTCTGGTGAATAAGATTTTTTATGCACAAGGCTCAAGAAATCCTATTGGTCCCCAGATATAAAGAGTAAGAAGGTCCAATGGATAAGGTCAAACGCAAGGCCCAAGAAAAAGCATTAATGAGGTCACAAGCGTGCGCAGTCAAAATAAATTGCATTGGGAAAGTAATTCAGATATAAAAAAGAAAAAGAAGTCTTTATTGATTAATTGATACTTCGTTACAGAGGAAGCAGTAAAAGGAAATACAATAAAAACAATAAAATCATTTCGTAGAAGGGCCCGCTTCGTCATTTGGCTTCCCCTTCGACCGAGCATACACTTCCTTAAGGGCCAGTTTGTAAGCCCTCTTGGAAGCAAGTTGCCTGTCTCTGGAGGCCTCGAGCTCTTTGATCCGAGCACGAGCGCGAATACTGTCGAGCAAAGACCTCTGGTGCTCCTTCTCCATGGCGTCCAATCGCTCGTCTAGTTCGGCGGCCCGACGAGCTTCCACCGACAGCCGGGCAACCCTCTTCTCGAGATAACGCACCTTCTGAACTTCCTCTTCAAGACGAGCAACATATTCAGGAAGGTTGTCACCATAGTTTTCAAGAGGAAAAGCCATTTGTTCGTTAACAAAGAATGAATTGCATAAAGAATACAGGGACAGTCCCTTTTTATAGGAAGAAACAAGGAGTAGATCAAAGGTCATCTCGAAGAAATACAAACTCTTGAACTTCCCAAGAGCATTTACGGCAAATTAACCACAGTTCCAAATCCAATTAAAGTCATCCAAAAAGATATCAAGAAGATGAACAGACAAGAACAAGGATAGGGAAATATTTTATTAATTTCAAAAAAACTTCGATTACAACTGAGGAGAAGACTCCCCATTCAAAAGAAATTACAACAGAAATCACAAAAGACTAATTATTTCGAGGAAGAGCCTTCTTCATCGTCATCCGAACTCGGTTTAGACCGAGCATGCAACTCCTTGAAGGCAAGCTTATAGGCCCTTTTTGCTGCCTTCTGCTTGGCCAGATTAGCCTCGAGCCTCTTTATATGCTCGTAAGCCCAATCCCGATCGGCCATCGTCACATGATTATCAGAATCCATGTCAGACAACCTTTTCTTGTAATTTGAAACCTTGTCCACGAGTTTCTTATTCGCGGTACGAGATTTCTTGATCTTCATTTCTAAATAAGAAATATAATTAAAGGAGCTCTCACCAGTAGAACCAGAGGAAGCCATTACGTCACGAGCAAAGTAGTAGTAAAATGCCTAATTATGGAGGGGGCACACCCCTTTATAGGAGTTTTCCTCGAGGAAAGATATTAGGATAGGAAACATTAAATGGGCCCCCCATGGAACCGTCATGAGTCTGTTGCGTTTCTCGATGAAGTATTGGGAACGACAAGACCGAAGTAATATCCTCGACAGACCGAACATGACTCCCTCGACATGGAAACCACGCCGAGGAAGTCAGGGAGCACTTGATAGAACATAAAAATTGGACTCGAATATTCTATTCGGGTAATAATCAACCCACTTTATAAATGGGTATCCAACGCTTAAATGGGTCATCTTATGCCTTTTATAAGAAAATAAGGTATTACTATCAAAAGCCCAAGCCCACTTAACTAGGGACCCATATCTGAAAAACCCCCTGGGATGAAGACATTTGTCAACATCCTAGAAGGCATATTTGCCTATAAATAGCCAGCTACCCCTCCTAGAAATGGACCAGAAAATATATCCAAAAAATATAGAGAGAAGTTGAGAAAAGAGAGAAACTAGTCAAGGCATATCACGCCAAGAAATAAACCGAGCAGAGATAAAGCCAAGCACCGAATAAAAGGGGAAAAAGACCAAGAAGAGAGATTAAATAGTCAAGTCGAGCACAATTGTAAAACAGAGATACTAATCCGAGCAAGTGTAATAGTCCGAATAAGGATAATAATCCGAGCAATAATAAAAATCAGGAAGTGTCCATTATTTACAGTTGATTTACTATTATAGTATTGTTGAAAAGCCTAACGCGACCGACCAAAGTTATGGCTTTATCACTGATATTGATTCATGCGCTAAATATATATAACAATTTTACCTGAAATGTTATAATAACTAGCATTTACGACCTAATTTTTTTTTAACCTTAGGCTCTATTTGTTTTGTTGTAAAAGAGGGGTAAACAAACATTTACGAGTAAAATATATTTTCCGGATGATTGGTTTAACGTAAAATATTATTTTTGGAAAAACTTTTCCCACATATCCAGTAAAATTGGAAGAAACGATTACCCCGCAAATAAATTTGTAAACGGTTTACGGAGCCTCTCTCTATATTCTTTCTAATACTAGTATTATAACTATTATTAATTATAGGTCTATTCTTTCAAAATTATTTAATAATTAGTCCAATTCTATCTAATAACTAATATTATAAAACTTTTACTATGAAACAAACAGAGTCTAAAACGCATATTTTTGATCCATCAGATTCTATGTTAACACTTGAAGGTCCAAAATAGAGTTTTTTTTCAAGAAAGTTAGACTTCTAATCATATATTTAGATTCGAAAAATTTGAGTTTTTTTTAATATCCGTGATCCTATGTGATCTTGTGTCAATCCGATATGTGATCATGCCTGATTTTTTATTTATTTATACAAAATTGGCTCTCATTATGTGACCCAATAGATCAATATGTTCGAAGACTGATACAATAAGTTGAACAAAATAGGAGTAACAGAGCAGATAAGACAATTAATTAAAGGAAAAAATTCAAGTTAACTTCAAGCGTCTATGTTGAATAATGCAACGAATACGTGACTATGGTTCATCTGCTAACATTTGAAAATGAACTTATTGCATCTTCTTTATCTTGATCTGGTTTAAATAGCTTAGTGCTTCGGAGAAATTCCAAATACCATCGTCTATAGCTCATCCGCGTAACTTTTTATTCATCATGTTTGTTTGGATTCCATCTAATATGACGTTCCCCCAAACCAAAATAAAAAACTAATAGATCCTTGCAAACCCAATCTCACCAACGTTCTCTTATATGATCTTTGATATCTCATTAACTATATGATCCTTACCGTTCGGTTTAAACCGAGCATATGCAGCTCCGCATCCAGAAAATTTTAATTCAATCCATAAATAATTTTTGATTTAAGAAAGTATCCATATAAGTTTGAGCGCTCATAGTTTTTTGTTGTATATATTTGTAAATTTTTTGCTTGTGATTTAGAACCATATGAACCCTTCCTCTCATTTTCTTACATGCAATGTTTTTTATGGATGGTAACGTAAAAAGTTTGAATTGAGCTCATGAAAGGAAGGTTTTTCTACCATTTCAAAAAAAATATAAATGAACGCATAGCTTCGTTATATACTTATTCTGCATAACATATCGAACAATACCGGATGGTCTAAAAACATAGAAGTAGCCAAACGCTTCACTTTAACCGGATCAAGCATGTGCTCTAACAATAGTGACACCTCTTCGCCCCAACCCATAATATCTTGGACATAAGAAAGTTAACCTGGTTAACTATAGAATCATCTAGATCAAATGATAGACTAAACATTCCAAGAACATCTCTCGGAATATGTTCACGTCGTAATATGCATGATTCTTAAAATCAGGAGCATGTCATTAGCTTTTTGCAATCTTGGCTCCGGTCTTTACCATCCCGATATTCATTATAGTGACTCCAGAGATATATTGTAAATCATGTAACTCTAGTATTCCAAAACCAAATTTCCTAAAGATCAGGATGAGTGTGTGCCTACATGTTTAAACCATTTCCATGTGGTGCTGAGCTCGAACGAGTTGTGTTTCTCCTAGATCCATGTATACAAGTCGTGTACATGCTCATTAACGACAATAGAGTCTCTTTAAAGGCCATGAGTTTTGAGAACATGTACCCGCTTACAATTTTTAAAAGTTTTGAATAAGGTAAGATTATCAAGACCATAAAAATTCGGAATAATCATTAAGCTAACATACTCGACAACTTGACCGATGACGCTATGATAAGGATAACCGTGCAAATACATTTTTTCTTGGGTAACCTTTTAAGGTACACTCGCATGTTAATGTCTAAATCAAGAATACATGAGCGGGTGGAAAGCCCTAGCCAAGAGGAGTGGTTTTGGTACTCATTTTCTTCAAGTGCACAGGTGTGATCTTGTTTCATTGTCCCCCATCCCCCGATCTTAAGTAACCATGTGTCACTGATCTTTTGTGATCTTGTCTCTCCCTCATGTGTGATCTTGTGTTCGAAATTTCTAATTTTTGGAATCTTTTTGATTTTTTCCCAATTATTTTGGCATTTTTTTATGTAATTTAGTTCAACCCCCCATCTTGTGTGTTTGTGTGTGTTCGAATTTTTTATTTTTTGTATCTGTAGATTTTGTTTTTCAATTTTTTAGCCTTTTTTATGTAATTTGGGTTGTGATCATGTGTCCACCGATCGGGTATGATCAAGTGTCCCTCCTAAACCTGTGTGATCTTTTGTGATATTATGTCTGCATCGATCTTGTGTGATTTGTGTCCGTTTGAACTTGTGTGATATTGTGCCCCATTATCATATGTGATTATTTGTCCCCCGATTTTGTGTGATCATTTGTATGTGATCCTCTGTGATTACGTGTTTCTGATTGTATTTGAATTGCATGATGTATATGAGTAATTAGTAAAATAGATTGATGACATTTTTTTTAAAAATGGGCTAGAATTTTAGAGATTCAAATTTTGTATTAACATATTATAATAGTAATGATATGATATGATATCACGTCGTATCCAATTTTTCCATCCCCCACCGTTCCAATCTCTCCAGGAAATATTTTCTCCCCAAATCTGACGAAAGTTTTTGTTCACTTTCCATGAAACCGAAAAGAAATTTCATAACATACCCTCGAAAGCCATCATTAAAGAGAAAAACTTTACATAAAACGAATCTTATATGTATGGAGAATATTCTTCTATCTCTATTTTTGGGCGTAACAAAAGAGAGGATAAATTTTAATAATGTTGAGCACGAGTACAAAGTCGACACTCGCCGAAAAGTTATGACTAGAAAATATTTATCTTTATATGGGTTTTATGTTTTTTTTATTTTGCTTTCACATCACATCAGCTGCCCAAAATGATAACACAATAGTTTTGGAACTTTTTGTGTATAGTAACATTATTATTAATTTGAAAAAAATGCTAAATTGGTACCTAAGCTAATAACTTGTAGCAATTTAAACCAAATCTAACAACTTTTAACAATTTAGGACCCAACATACCTTTGTTAATTAATACACAACCTTAATGTTTTGTTTTTAATCAATTCATCCTTGATTTGAACCGCTCTATTTTCTAATTGGAAAAAGATTAATTAATACCATGTACTATCATATTTTATTAATTTGTTACCCAATTTACGATACACGTGACCAAACTAGGATCAAAACTTATCAACGTTTAATAATTCGATACCTAATCTATCAGAGTCGGTCTTAGATGAGTGTCAACAGTCCGAGCAGACTAGGTAACCCACTCTAAGGATAAATAATTTCCGAAATAAAATAAAATCTATACTATATTTTTTACCACTAGTCAACCCATCAAAAATATTTTTTTAAGGACGACTCTGATTTATCTATAATACTATATTGTACATGAGTGGCTTGATTGAAGGTTAATACAAAATTTGATATGTTACTAAAAAAGCACATAAATTAACATATTTCCCTTTATTAAATTTGATTATATAAAAAAAACGTTATTAATTTAGGAGTATTATTAATCCGTCTGTTGAACTTGTCAGGAGAGTGCATAAAGTTATGAACATAAATGTGTTGACTGCAGGTTCGACTAAATATGTCTTTATAAGGTTAGGATTTGATATTCAAAAAGGAGGTTAGAATGTTCGGTTGAATATGTCTTTGGGGACGACACAGTTTGTTATTCGTTTATCTATAACTCACATGTAATAATTTTAGTCCATCACAGTTTTATTACTATAAATCATTCATTAATTATTAATTTAGGAGTATTATTATTATTATTACCTTTTACAATTTCAATAAATTTTCATTTAATCTCACATGCGAGCAATAATATCATCTGATTTTGGATATCATGACTAAGATAATGGACACGTTTATTGATTTTTGTCCGAATGCGTTTAAGATGTTCTCCCATTATCGGATCAAATTCAACAATCATCTTGATAAAAACTTAAAAAATTCCCGTTATTAGTATGGTCAATTTTTCTCAGCCTCCATCCAGTTTGTTAAACTTTCAATATGATCAGTACTTCTTTCAAGTGATCGAAGCCTGCTATGAATGTTTTTCCAATCATTTAACCCTGAAGTTACATCACTTAAAAGGGTTGACAAACCTTTACTGAACAACACACGACAAAAGCAAAACACTTTATCCTTTTTCTTAGAATATATTAGCCATGAACTGTCATTTTTTCCCCACGCTTGACAAAATTCGAGAATAATGTTTATCACTAAAACTTCTAAGCCTCTTACCAATAAGAGTTTTCAGATACTCTAATTTTGCAACTCTTTCAACTAATAGGTCTCTTATTTTTTGAGATATACAACCCTCCTAATTTCCCGGATCATACAAATCATTTATATTTTCAGTAACAGGCACATTGTCACCAAAAAATATACAATTGTTATCTTCTTTTTCATTACCATTCTCCATTCTATCCGTCTCCATCTCATTATTATTCTTTTCACCATGATTTTTTTCTTCATTGTCTATCTCTTTATTATCATTCTGGCTTTCTTTCGGTTCATTATTATTCACATAATTTTTCTCGTTCTCATTATTATTCTTGTCCTCATTAATTACTTCTACATTCTCTATATTAAACTCATTACTCATATTTTGTATCAAGCGTGGCACTATTACTAGTTGCAAGAATTGGAGCCAAATGTTTTAGAAACTTATCTATGAGAATTGGAGCCAAATGTTTTAGAAACTTATCTATGGTTCCCGTCAAAGATTTCTGAAGCTTATCTCGTTGATCTTTTTCTTTCTTTTTTTAAGCTCCCGACTTATAAATTCTCTTTCTCTTCATGATTTTGACTTTTCACAAAAAAAGCTAACAAAAAACAAGGCACATAATTCTATTTTAGGAAGAACAATATTATAAGATAACAAAAATCCCGAAGAGTTAAAAGTTAATTAGTTCTCATTTCTCAAATACGGGAAATTCCAATTAATATTATAAATTTATCAAATAAAAACTTGCAATTCCAATGAAAGACATATTTTTCCAATCGTAAAATTCATTTATTTGTATCAAATCAAACAATAAACAAATACAAACTTATTTCAAAAAACAAAACACAAGTCACAAGGCAAATTGATACGGATGAGCTTGAGCTTGAGCTTGAGCTTGAGGCAAAGTTCGATAAGCAGTTGATGGAATAATAGCACTATTTTAGTGGGTCAAATTACGTTTCCATATTAGTTTCCTTTTCAGTTTAGAAGTATGTTTATTTGAGAGTTTGTTTCCTTTCTATCTTAGAATTTACTTTTGAGAATTTGTTTCCCTTTTGTTTTAGAATTTTATATTTAAGTCTTATTCCTATTTGGGGATGGACCGGCTAGAACTCTATAAATAAGGCATTAGACCTTCATTATTATTCACTTCTGATATTAATAAAACCTTAAAGAGTCTTTGCTTGTTGGCAACTCTCTTGTTTGACGTCCGTTCGAGCGATAACTCGAGCAAATCCCGTTCGTGATTAACGAACATATTTTATATTTCTTTAGTACGTTTCCGTTCTGCATCAGGTGGTATCAGAGCCAATGGCTGACGATCAGATTCAAGAATTGGAGGCTCGTATGGAGGGCCGTATGGGTTCTCTCGAGACAAGTTTGGAAGAGATTAGGCAGATGTTGGTCAATTTGCAACCTGGGGGCCGTCAACCTCAAACACCACCGGATGGTAATAGAGTGCTTGTACCCAATAATAATAACCAACGAAATTACGATAGTTATAGGGTAAAAGCTGAAATTCCTGTTTTTAACGGCTGGCTAGATGTTGAGCCAGTTCTTGACTGGATTAATGAAGTAGAAAGGTTCTTTGAAATCATGGAAGTTGAAGATGAACGCAAAGTATCAATTGTGGCTTATAAATTGCGTGGAGGTGCTGGAGCATGGTGGCAGAATGTCAGGGAAGAGCATGGTAAACGACAATTACCGCAAGTTAGAGGATGGGCGATGATGAAACAAATGCTGCAAGAGCGTTTTCTACCACGAGATTATTCGCAAACTCTATATCGACGGTTCATGAATTGCAAACAAGGGACCCGTACTATTGCTGATTATACTGAAGAATCTATGCGACTACAGTCACGGTGTAATGTTGCAGAGTCTGAGGACCACCAAATTGCTAGGTACACTCTTGGTTTAAAATATGACGTCCAAGATAAGATGGGTGTCCAAGCAATTTATTCTCTGGAAGATGCAAGAGATATGGCGTCAAGGGCAGAGGCACGCTTGTCTCAACGACCGACATTTCGAAAGTATGGGGAAGATACTCGTAGGGCAACAGATGGGTCAAAGGTTGTCACCGAAAGCAAGGAAGTAGGTGCTGCTGCAAATCTTAAGCCTATTGCGACTACTAAACCGCCAACAAACAACCCGTATGCAAGGCCTAGAGGTGGAACATGTTGGAAGTGTGGACAGCCTGGACACCAATCCCACCAATGTCGTGCGAGACAACCTGTTCTTCACACGGACGAGGTGGATAGAGAAGAAGAGTACATCGAAGATGAAATAGACTGTGATGATGTATGTGGTGGAGATATGGAAACCCCTATTTACGTGGTGCAACGAACTTTATGTTCTCCCAAAACCGAAGAATTGAGTCAACGTCGACGCATATTTCAGACACAATGTCGAATTAAGCAGTCTGTTTGCAATCTGATCATTGATAGTTGCAGTTGTGAGAATCTTATAGCCCAAAAGCTTGTCGAACATATGAAGCTATCAACCGAGCCACATCCCAATCCATATCAGATTGGGTGGATTCAAAAGGGGCCGACGATACGAGTAACTAAGGTTTGCAAAGTTCCCATATCACTTGGGAAATACTATACGAAAAATGTCGTATGTGATGTCGTTGAGATGGATGCTTGTCATATATTGTTGGGGAGGCCATGGCAGTATGATGTGGATGCGACTCATCGCGGCCGCGAGAACACTTATGTATTTCAGTGGGAAGGAAAACGTATTATGATTGTTCCATCTGGAACGGGGCAAAAGACCACTAAAGTGGAAGGAAAGGCTTTCCTTGCTATCACACAATCAATTGAGGAACTGACTGAAGGAGTAGAGTATTCAGGCGGTTTGCTCGCTTTAGTGAATAAACCTGAGTATGACGAATCTGAAATTCTGAAAGAGGTACGACGAATGTTAGAAGAATTTCAAGGGGTCGTGGATGATCCTAACGGGCTACCCCCCATGCGTGACATCCAACACCAGATTGATTTCCTTCCAGGAGCCCGATTACCGAATTTGCCGCACTATCGAATGAATCCAAAGGAGGGGTAGATTTTACAGAAGAAGATTGAGGAGCTGCTTAACTTAGGGCATATTCAGGAGAGTATGAGTCCATGCGCGGTTCCCGCGTTGCTTGTTCCTAAGAAGGATGGATCATGGAGGATGTGCATGGATAGTCGGGCTATCAATAAGATAACAGTTCAATATCGATTTCCTATTCCAAGATTAGATGATATGCTTGACCAACTCTCAGGGTCAGTAATATTCTCAAAGATTGATTTAAAGAGTGGATATCATCAGATTCGTATTAAACCTGGCGACGAGTGGAAAACGGCTTTCAAAACGAAAGAAGGGTTATACGAATGGTTAGTGATGCCTTTGGTTTGTCTAATGCGCCTAGCACATTCATGCGCTTAATGAATCAGGTATTGAAACCTTTTCTGAGGCGGTTTGTCGTTGTGTATTTTGATGATATTCTGATTTATAGTCGTAATAGAGAGGAGCATGAAAGTCACTTGCGCGAAGTATTGGCAGTTCTATTAAAGAACGAATTATTTGTGAATCTTAAAAAATGCACATTTATGACGGATAGAGTATTATTCTTGGGTTATGTGGTTAGTGCTGAAGGGATTCATGTCGATGAGCAAAAAATAAAGGCTATTAAGGAATGACCTACTCCTCGTTCTATTACTGAAGTACGTAGCTTTCAAGGTCTAGCAACCTTTTATAGGAGATTTATTCGAAACTTTAGTAGTATTACATCGCCTATAACAGATTGTCTAAAAAAGGGAAAGGGTTTTGAATGGACCGTAGCGGCGGATAATAGCTTTGAGGAAATTAAGCAAAAGTTGACTTGCGCCCCAATATTAGTTCTACCTGATTTCGAGAGGGTTTTTGAGGTTGAATGTGATGCTTGTGGTACTGGTATTGGCGGAGTTTTGTCACAGGAAGGGCGACCAGTGGCGTATTTTAGTGAAAAGTTCAACGAAGTTAAGCAGAAGTGGTCCACTTACGAACAAGAACTTTATGCAGTCTTTCGGGCATTAAAGATGTGGGAACATTATTTGCTACCAAGAGAGTTTGTGTTATATTCTGACCATCAGTCCCTAATTTATTTCAAAAGTCAACGAGATTTGAAAAATAAGATGCATGTGCGTTGGGCTGGATATTTTGGGCAGTTTAATTACGTTATCAAACATCGTTCTGGGGTTTCTAATCGAGTTGCGGATGCACTAAGTAGACGTGCGGCATTACTGGTTACTGTAAGTACCGAGGTGGTTGGATTCGAATTCTTAAAAGAATTGTATGAAGAAGATGAGGATTTCAGGGACACATGGGAGAAGCACTTAACTAGACAGTCACTAGGGGAATATCTTATTCAGGACGGGTACTTGTTTAAAGGTACGCGATTATGCATCCCTCGAACATCCCTACGAGAAAAATTAATGCGGGAATTACATGCTGGCGGGCTAGGAGGCCATTTAGGGCGAGACAAAACTATTAGTCTCCTGGAAGAACGATATTATTGGCCACAACTAAAACGAGATACAAGCAGATTTGTGCGAAAATGTGTTATTTGTCAGACATATAAAGGACATGGGCAGAATACAGGTTTATATATGCCTTTACCTATTCCAGAGCAGTCTTGGGAGGACTTATCTATGGACTTTGTGTTGGGTCTACCGCGAACTCAGCGAGGCTTAGACTCGATATTTGTGGTAGTTGACAGATTTTCCAAGATGTCACATTTTATTCCTTGTCGGAGCACTAGCGACGCTTCACATGTGGCTAAACTATTTTTTTCAGAGATTGTTCGACTGCATGGCGTTCCAGATCAATTACTTCTGACCGTGATACAAAGTTTCTGGCACATTTTTGGGGTACTTTGTGGAAAAAGTTTCATACAGAGCTTCGATTTAGTACAACGGCTCATCCTCAGACCGATGGACAAACAGAGGTGGTGAATAGGTCGCTAGGTAATCTTTTACGGTGTATTTGTGTCAAAAAACAGAAGCAGTGGGACCAGGCCTTAGCACATGCCGAGTTCGCTTACAATAGTGTGCCAAATAACTCCACAGGTGTGTCTCCTTTTTCTATTGTGTATCGAAAGGTTCCTGCATTGACGGTAGATTTGGCAAAAATACCGACGATTGAAAAGAAGAGTGTTGCCGCGGAGCATATGGCTAAACAACACGTCGATGTTGTCGAAGAGGTAAAGAAACAGTTACAATTATCAAATACGAAATATAAGGTGAATGCGGATAAGCGTAGGCGGTTCAAGGAGTTTAAAGTAGGGGATATGGTCATGATATTTTTGCGAAGAGAGCGGGGTGGTGGAAAGAAGAAGTTGGACCCGAAAAAGTATGGTCCTTTTCAGATCTTACGAAAGATAAATGATAACGCTTATGTCATCGACCTTCCTCCTCATATGAAGATTTCAAAGACGTTTAATGTGGCTGACTTATACGAGTATGTGGCTGATGATGGAAAACCGATTTATTCTGATTACGACTCAGGGTCGAGTCGTTTTAAAGTAGAAGAGAATGATACGGATGAGCTTGAGCTTGAGGCAAAGTTCGATAAGCAGTTGATGGAATAATAGCACTATTTTAGTGGGTCAAATTACGTTTCCATATTAGTTTCCTTTTCAGTTTAGAAGTATGTTTATTTGAGAGTTTGTTTCCTTTCTATCTTAGAATTTACTTTTGGGAATTTGTTTCCTTTTTGTTTTAGGATTTTATATTTAAGTCTTATTCCTATTTGGGGATGGACCGGCTAGAACTCTATAAATAAGGCATTAGACCTTCATTATTATTCACTTCTGATATTAATAAAACCTTAAAGAGTCTTTACTTGTTGGCAACTCTCTTGTTTGACGTCCGTTCGAGCGATAACTCGAGCAAATCCCGTTCGTGATTAACGAACATATTTTATATTTTTTTAGTACGTTTCCGTTCTGCATCACAAATAAGAAAAAAATCAGCAATTAGTTTTCTAATTAAGTAAAATATACTTGAAAATACAATAAGAATATGAGATAAACATGTGATTTTAACAACAAATAATTATTTGAATCAATTACCTGTAAAAGGAGAGACTCCGATGTGAAGAAAAGCTATTTTTTTTTCTTTTTTCTTTTTCCTTTCTTGTTTATAGTTGTAATTTGTAAATTGTATAATTTTGAATCTTTGATTCACGAATGTTGTCTGGGTTTGTAGGAATTATTTTTATTATTGTTATTATTTTTTATTAATAAATATGAAGGGTATAATAGTAAATTCATATATAAAAATGGAGGCTCTAAAAAAAAGGATTTTGGGGCCATGCCTATTGGCCTTATCCTAAAATCGGGCCTGGTGCGACGCACGCTATATATAAATATATGATCCGGATAAATAATTTTTAAAAAATTATATTGATTGAATGAATATATTAAATTATAAATTATGAGTAATATAATGTTTTTATTATAAAAAATAGACGTAAAACGATTTTGTTTGCTATAGTATTATAATTGTTTTAAAAATATAATGATTTTTGTGTGTTTTTTATATTTTGAATTGAATAAATGTAAATGATTAATTAATAAAAAAGACTGCATGCATTTTTAAAATAAATGACCAAAATTTAGCAGACTTTATTTATCATATATATAGTATGATAACGATATGATATCAAGTCGTATCCAATTTTTCCATCACCCACCGTTCCAATCTCTCTGGGAAATATTTTTTTCCCCAATTTTGAAGAAAGTTTTTCTTTCACTTTCTATGAAATCAAAAAGAAATTTCATAACGTACTCTCAGAATGCTATCATTAAAAAGAAAAAGTTTACATAAAATGAATCTATGGAGAATATTCTTCTACCTCTATTTTTGGGCATAACAACAAGAGACGTTAATTACAATTATGTTGAGCACGAGTAAAAATCCGACACTTTTGGGCGTAACAAAAAGAAAGGTTAATTATAATTATTTTGAGCACGAGTACAAAACCGACACTTTTGGGCGTAAGAAAAATAGAGGTTAATTATAATTATTTTAAGCACGAGTACAAAGCCGAAAGTTATGAATAGAAAATCTTTATCTTTATATGGGTTTTATATTTTTTTTTATTTTTCTTTACACATCACATCAGCTGGCCAAAATGATTTTTGGACCTTTTTGTATAGTAACATTATTATTAATTTGAAAAAAAAATGCTAAATTGGTACTTAAGCTAATAACTTGTAGCAATTTAGACCAAATTTAACAACTTTTAACAATTTAGGACTCAATCTACCTTTCTTAATTAATACACAACCTTAATGTTTTGTCTTCAATCAAGTCATCCTTGATTTGAATCGCTCTATTTTTTAATTAGAAAAATATTAATTAATACCATTTACTGTCATATTTTATTAATTTGTTATCCAATTTACAATACATGTGACCAAACTAGCATAAAAACTTATCAACTTTTAATAATCTGATACCCAATCTATCAGAGTCGGTCTTAGAAGAGTGCCAACAGTCTGAGCAGACTAGGTAAGCCACCCTAAGGGTAAATAATTTCCGAAATAAAATATATACTATATTTTTTTATCACTAGTCAACCTATCAAAAATATTTTTTTAAGAACGACTCTGATTTATCTATAATATTATATTTAACATGAGTGGCTTGATTGAAGGTTAAATACAAAATTTGGATACCTAACTAAAAAAGCAGATAAATTAACATATTTTTCTTTATTAAATTTGATTATATAATAAAAAAACGTTGTTAATTTAGAAGTATTATTAATCCGTCTGTTAAAATTCTTAAAAAAATGTATAAAGTTATGAATATAAATGTGTTTAAATGGAGATTCGAGTGAATATGTATTATATAATTTGATATTCAAAAAGCAGGTCAAAAGGTTAACACATTTTGTTACCAACGTTATTAATATAAATAATTCATTATTAATATATTATTATTATTATTACCTTCTCTCTCTATCTCTCTCCTAAATCCTTTGCCTGTGGCTGGCTGCAAACACAAAATAGAATAGAAATGCTTTTATTGTGTGTGCTCACAACTTTAAACCCTCCTATAAATATATAAATATATATATATATATATATATATGTAATAAAAATGCAGACAACAAATGAAGCTGGGAAAGTCCTGAGCTTCACTTTCAATTTGCACAGTTTCATTATGGACTCCAAATCACTCTCTCTCCAACCTTCCCCCTCCTCCTCCTCCTCCTCCTCCTCGGTCTCGCCTACTTTCCTCTCTTTCGACACCACAAACTATAAAAAGCAATTGCCTTTTCTAGCTTCTTCGTCCTCACTTAGTCTTAATAAAACCGGTTCTACGTTTAGAAACATGTTTCATGAGTTTAATAAAGCGGTTAAGTTAACACCTATCGGTTTTGCCTCTTTAGGGATTCACCCGAGTGACGACGATTGTGGAGGAGGTGGGGAGAGTGGTGTTTTGGAGGATGATGGTAAAAAGGGTGTTAAAGCGAATGGGTCGAAAAACGTGCTTATTTTGATGAGTGACACGGGTGGGGGTCACCGTGCTTCTGCAGAAGCTATTAAGACCACTTTTAATGAAGAATTTGGCGACCAATATAATGTAGGGTTTTAACTTTGTTAAATAAGTATGTTGAATATAAGTAGTGGTGGTTGTGCAGGGCCGGAGCCAAAATTTACTATTACGAGGTTGCTAAATAGAAAATGTTATTTTACGGGGTTGCCAGAATTTACTGTTTTTATAAAAAAAAAAATGTAGGTTTTTTACCCTTTATTAAATATATATTGAATATAAGCAGTGGTGGTTGTATTTCTTATTGCTTAAAGTGGTTTTGTTCGGGAAGTCAATGTTTAATACTTACTTTCAGACTTAACTATCAAAAACCCCAATTTGTGTTTTAAAAATTAGTGCATATAGCATCAGAGTGATAGTGAGTAAGAGTATAAAGAAGTATCATTGTTGAGCATTGTAGCTAATTTTTAAACGAGATTTTAACAATACTTAATTATCAAAAACCCTAATTTCTGTTTTTTGTTTTAAGAATTAGTACATATAGCAGCAGTGATCTGGGAGTAAGAGTAAAAACAAGCAGTTTCATTGGGCATTGTAGCTAATCTTTAAACGAGATTTTAACCATGAGTTTTTGATAATTAAGTCTCAAAATATGTACTAAATGATCATTTATCCGTTTTGTTGTTGTAGGTGTTTGTTACTGATTTATGGTCAGACCACACTCCTTGGCCTTTCAATCAGTTGCCTAGAAGTTACAGTTTCTTGGTGAAACATGGCCCTTTATGGAAATTGGCTTACTATGGAACTGCCCCCCGCCTTGTACACCAGTCCAATTTCGCTGCAACGTCCACTTTTATAGCTCGGTGAGGCTCTGTTAATTAAAATTCCAACTTACGTTTTTTTTAATCTTTTGATGTTGTAATATCATCTATCGATTAAAAATGGTCCTTCCCATAGTTACCTAGAAGTGCAGTTGCCGTTATGGTTTCCAGGTCCTTTCTATTGACTATGGAAGCTAAACTGTACAGAAGAGTTGGTTAAAAAATGTGTATGCTTAGGAAGAGGAGGGTTTACCGGTAAAGCTGGAATTATTTAATTCATAATTCGTGCCACTGTGCTGCTTGGGAAAACGTCTTCGAAGTAGTTAGTTTTTAGTTCGATAACTTGATTAAACTTTTGTTGTTCTTCATGGAAAGAGATAGAGATAGAAGAACGTAGGGTTAATCTTTGAGAGATTAATGAAGCAATTAAGTTGAGAATAGCCGGTATATCCCTACTGCAAACTGTCTCATAAGTCATAAAACAATTGCAGAGAAAATATATGTGTTGTCTCCTTACTATAACTGCTTATCAATTTCCATATGTCTTTTTTATTCTATTACCTTGTCCCCTGTCTGTCGTTCCTCCATAGCTACATGAAGGATTTGCAAATGGTTAGGCTTTAACAGTACTTCGATGACAAGAAATATGGTCAAACTCTCTTTCTAATGCTTAACACATTATGAAACAATAACTCCGAGGTTTGTTTCCCTACTCAGTACTCACCCATTGCTTTTTTAAACTAGAAAAGAGAAATGATACTATTTACGGGGTAGAGTGATGGCATCAGGTCATCCAGAACTGGGGTGAAGCTAAAGGTAGATTCTTTGTCAGATGACTGTTTGATATGAAACTAGGAATAGTGACTTTAACAATTGAAGGTAATGCGGTGTGTAGGGGTGGGCTAACACTAACATTATGCAACAAGATAGGACATTTCACATTGTGGCATGATGGAATGTATGGCCCTTGATTGGTGAAATGCTAGAATATCCACTTACCAAACTTCGTTTTGTTGGGAGGGGAAAAAGCATAGCTGTTGCATTTAGTTTAGTATTGAAACGGTAGATATGTAAAAGAAAAAGAATGTAAAATCCAGCAAAAAATCAGAGGATGCATGAGAGAGAAAAGCATAGAACTGATCAACTGAAGCAGGAGAGCCCAGGGGTTCGTTCTTCAAAAAATAGCCCCGAGTTATATGCTACAGATGAGAGAACTCTATTTAATAGTCATGTTGCAATCTTACAATTCAAACCTTTGATCTTAAAAAAAATGATAACGCGGCGGATGTTAGCCATCTAAACTTGTTGCAAAGTCACATTGTACTCACAGGACCACTTTATGTTATTTGGAAAACGATAACAAAACAGTAACATTAGAAAAAAAAAATTATGCTCATGTTTCAAAAAATCACAAACTTTCCTTTAAAAGGCCAAGTGTTCTGAGTACTAAAGCATTCTTTGTTCATCCCCCTCCTGAATGATGTTGTACAGATAAGGGTTTAAAATTATACCTTCTTTTGGCAATGAAGCAAAGCCCATTTTTAAAATGTCCGACAAGAGAGTTAGATTGCTCTTATTTACCCAGAAGTTTTGATTCTCACAAGTCATATATGTTTAATAGACTCTTTCTCTACCTTGCTATGTAGGTAACTATATTTATCTTTATCCTTCCCTTAGATTTACCTAAACGTCAGATAAAAAAATCGTACGAATTGAAAAATAATTATCATTCTATAAAATTCTTTTAGTTAGTGTCATTATGTAATGATACGTAGGCCAGCTGTTGTGATTTCATTTTTTGTTAATTAGGTCAGCTGTTGCCATTTCATTTTTTGTTAATTCCGCTGATTTTGATATTCTGAACTGTACAGAGAGGTTGAGAAGGGATTAATGAAGTACAAACCAGATATTATAATAAGTGTACATCCTCTGATGCAACATGTTCCACTACGTATCTTAAGGGCGAAAGGTCTTTTGAAGAAGATTGTGTTCACTACTGTAGTTACAGATTTAAGCACTTGCCATCCAACATGGTATAATGCAATTTGTTTCCACACACACACTCACAAGTATTATTCCTTTTTGGTGCGCAACTTTGTCATATTTGTGTGGTATTTAGGTTCCATAAGCTTGTGACGAGGTGTTATTGCCCCACGGAAGAGGTAGCAAAAAGGGCGTTGAGAGCTGGACTTGGACCTTCTCAAATTAAAGTTTTTGGTCTTCCGGTTCGACCATCTTTTGTTAAGCCTATTCATACAAAGGTTCGTTGCTTTTTTCGCTAGCATGAACTTATTACGTGTTTATCATTAAGCACTATTAAGATCAAAAGGATGATCATCTGCTGTACTGTAAATAGCTAGGACTCCTTACAACATAACAGCAGAAAGTTGAAACTCTCTGTTTAAATATAATTTTTGTACGTGAAGTGAAGCAGTGATTTATAAATGTATGTGAATGTGAGGATTGAGGAAGAATAGTTACTCATTGAAAAGATACAGAAAGAAAGAGAGGGGCAAAGAGATAAGGAGTAGGGGAAATTTGTCAGGTTTGTAGTTTAAGCGGGAGACTGTCAGATTGTTCTGTGACAGAAATTTGGTTATCTGCATTTAAAAAGAGGAAGCATGGAAAGAGTAATATCACAACAGTCAATAGATCGGAAATTGTGGTGTGGGATATAAGCTTTCATAAGCTTATACCTTCATTAGTTTTTATTGTAATTTCCACTTTATAAGTCAGGAGTATAGAACTGTGGTTTTTCTTAGCAGAATTATAAAATCAGTAGTTTCAATCCCAGTAAAACATAGGTATAATCAGCTTGTTTGCTTTATTGGTTTGTGTAACTTAGAATCCTCTTATACAGTTATTGATTGTTTTAAAGCTTTGTTTCAATATTTACAAGTGAGTCGTGACTAATTAGTTCAAATTTGTTTAACTAGGATAAATTACGGAGAGAACTGGGGATGGATGAGGGTCTACCTACTGTTATGCTGATGGGAGGTGGGGAAGGGATGGGGCCCATTGAGGCTACAGCGCGGGCACTTGGAAACACACTCTATGATGATCATAGTGGTGAGCCTCTTGGACAGATCCTTGTAATATGTGGTCGCAACACAAAGCTCGCTAACAAGTTACGTTCTATTGATTGGAAAATTCCAGTAAAGGTACTCATGTTCTGTCATATGTTAGACACTACCCTGATTCTTTGATATCGTTAATTTGGTAATTTGGTTACATTACGCTGTTTAGACATGTGCTGATTTCTCACTATTTAGGAAACGATAATGGTAATTAAATTTGTTCTGATAAGGCGCCTTTCTAAACAAAAGTAAATTGATTATGGCTCTTCAGTAATTTGATATCTTACAGCAGTGACCTGTCTTTTGCTTCGTATAGCAGCACAATCTTACGAGTTTCTTCATAGCAATATTAACTTTCATTTTTTTCCCCTTTAACCTTCCAGTTCCTGGAATTTCCTGTTTCATTGGAAAGAAATTGCTTAACTTCGAATTGGTGGCATAACTTGTCTGTTTTTTTTTTTTTTACTTATTAAAAGGTTTCAAGTGTTTGAGTTCTATATAGTGACCCACATGCTTCGACTCATAAATTTCTAACATACACAGTTTGTTCAAATCCTTAGCTTACTCAAACACGCCCCAATATTGAGTGGTTTTTGGTGACACACAAAAGACCAGAATCATGTATTGAATTGGCTTTTATGTGTACTGTGGTAACTTTCTGAAGAAGATGCTTTTGAACATAGGTCAAGGGATTTGTTACCAAAATGGAGGAGTGCATGGGAGCTTGTGATTGCATTATTACAAAGGTAATGGAATCATGAAGTTCTTGTTGCTATTTTTATAGCCAATCGTCTAATTATGTTTGCTCATTAACTTTTGTAGGCAGGTCCGGGAACAATAGCAGAAGCCATGATTCGTGGACTCCCCATAATTCTTAATGATTACATTGCTGGACAGGTAATGTTAACAGCTTCATATCTTGTTAAAGCAGTTAAAGAAGCAACTAATATCTTTGGAGTGTGTGATTTGTAGTTTTCACATTAACATATGGTTGTGCTCTTAAAAATAAAATATAGCATAACTTACAAGATTCTTCCAAAGCAAACAGCCTTCTGAATGTAGGAGGCGAAATAATCCAAAGTTTCATGTTCGGTTTTGTATTAGAGCCCTTAAAGTTTTTGAATTATAACGATGCCGAATTCCTAGGCTTTCAAGATAATTTTTGGGTTATCAAGTTAAGATCTTATCAGATAAGGGAACTTGCTTTAAGAAGTCTCACACTTTTGTTGGATCTTCGCAATTCCATATTTATGATTTGATTCATTATACGTTTTGTTACCTAGGCAATCAGGCGTTCTTGTAGTTTGTTTATTGTCATATTTGTAGAGACCGTACAATGGGATGATCCAGAGAGCAAATTATTGGGTGCTACTGCCTATGTCATGGATTCTGCTAATCTGATTGAACGCGCCACAGAGACAAGTTTAAATGTAGATAAGGCTTCTATTGGTGATCAATCTTGTTAAGATTGGGATCCTGGAATCAGTCAGGGACTTTTGTAATCGAGTGTCCGAGTCCATTCAAAGAACTAAATTTTTACTCTTCTACTTTAAAAAAAGAAAGAAAATATGCATATGGATTGAAATAAATGACAGTTTTACGTATGCCTACGTGTTTGCTTGGGGGACTTGTAGTCCCGGGATTGTGGGTCCATGTGGAGTTGATTTTGGGAGTATAAGCAACCCTTTCTTTAGTCCCGGGATTGCTAATACCAGTACTGTATCACACCATTCGTGGTATTGGAAAGACCACTTTTGAGTCATTCGATGTCCGAAGTGGAGATATAGTCCAGACCATATGTTACCAAACACATCATTTTTGGGGTACGTAGGATCTTTCGTCCAATCCCACCACGTAAATCTACCAACCAAACAAGGCTATATAACTTTGTCCATAGTTCACCTAGTTCCACCCTATGAAGCACGAGTACTTCGAAAATGGTGAAGTACCTGTATAAGGTACGTACCTTGTACCCGGTATTTTGGGTATACCGCGGGTATTTAAAAACTTAACTATAATTTAAATTAATTAGGATATATTATTAGGTAGAGATTTAGGAGGCTCATTTTCACCAATGCGATATTATGAGCTATGTATGAGACAAAATTGAGTGTGTTTTGAGTCAATTTTCTATTATTCTTTTTTTTCTATTTCAATCAGAGGTGGTATAAAATACATTAAATATTCTCCTACCCGTAAATTTCAAAATTGACGTATTCCCATACCCGTATCATATTGTACCCATACCCCCTACCCGTATAGGTGCTTCATAGGTTGCACCACAATTTTTTTAAAAGAACTAGGTTACAAATTGTTTCTTTTCTCAGTCCTCCGTGTGATCCATCCGTTCAAGATTTTCGCGTGGTCTTCAATTAGATTTCCCTACTGTAATATGTTGTTTCTATTACTCGTATCTTGCTTTCTTTCGTTCAACTTTATTTTTTGATGCAACAGGAAGTTGGGAATGTTCCGTATGTTGTAGAGAACGGCTTTGGTAAGTTCTCAAAATCACCGAAAGAGATTGCTCGTATTGTTGCTGAATGGTTTCTCCCCAATTCGAATGAACTGAAGGTCATGTCGCAAAATGCACTGAGGCTAGCCAGGCCAGATGCTGTTTTTCAGATTGTTCATGATCTTCATAAGTTGGTCAGGGAGAACAGCTTTGTATCAGAATACTCTTCAAATTAGAGTAATTTTCTATTAGATTGATCAATTTTGGTGAAGTTTTAAATTAGAATAGTACCATTTAACAGTAAATTAATTTGTTGTGGTGGTCTATGAGAACAAGGACTACCATTTAATGTATAAGTAAAAAAAAGTTTATTTTCCATTTTCCTTATTTACTTTTTTACTTTATTTCGCTTTGATCAATTTCTGCAGGAAACTATCATCGCTTTTACTTTCCTCCTTTTTTTCTCTCTACTCTGTAAATCAAATAAGTTTTTGGTTTTAACTTATCTGTTACAGTTACGATTATTGCTTTAATTGTATAGATTGTTGTTAGACTAAGTTATTTTTACTTGCAATAAGTTACAGTTAACCAACAATCACTTATTACAAATTTATTTATTAGTTTCTTACAACTTTTCAAAGGTTTTTTTTAATATTTTTTTACCTATGATATGCTACTTTTTAGAGAGACTTACAAATAGCTACATATCAATCAACTTAATTACAAAAAACTTATATATGTGTACTCTTTTACAATTAGGTACATATACTTATTTACAATTAGGTACATATCTCATAAAAATATATATATATAAAAAAATAAAAAATAAAAATCAAAAAAATTGTAAAAATTGTAAAAAATATTAAAATAAAATAAATTTTATATATAGTATCAAATATGCTCAGATAAGATTAAACATGATTACACATACAAGATTGGACATAATCAAACAGGATTAGACTTGCAAGATTATAAGATTCTACAAGTCCTCTATGTAATTCTTGCGCATAAAACTTAAATCATTTGTTTTTTAAGTGTGATTTTTCTAAAATTGTCATCAAAACTCCCCCAAGTAAAGCTGGCTTTGTTAACAACTATAATACTTGGAATGAGTGGATTGAGTGGGCTATAAACATGTTTAGAGGTAATAAGTTACCTGCTCTGGTGGGAAAAATTATTTTCTCCACAAATGTTTACTTGGTATGCGCTGAAATAAATGCTAGAAAACAACAAAGGAAACTCCGAGATAAACTTTTTATATGTTCAAATGGATTTCTTCATTAAAAATCGGACAAGTTCACTTAAGAACATTCCTCATAATGTGTGAAATGACCATATTTTGAGATGTTAGAAGTGATGATGTTTATGTTATTGGGCTGAGAACTTTTTTGGTATGATGCTGGTTGACTTGTTATTTTGATGAGTTTTAGTATAAGATGCGAAAGCAATAGATGGAGAGAGCGAGAAAATAATGAAGATTGAAAAGAAAAAATCGAAGTTAATCTAAATTCCAGCAAAGAGATCGGTAAGAAAGCAAGATATCGAAGCTAACCTCTCTCTTTAGACTTAGCCATGGCGGAACAGATGGAGAAGGCTTTCCTTAAGCAACCAACGGTCTTTCTATGCTCGAAGAAATTAGGGAAGGGAAAGAGACCCCGAAAGGGAGGAAACCGTTACTGAAAAAACGTCGGATTAGGGTTCAAGACGGGATGCTATTGAAAGGGACTTACATTGACAAGAAATGTCCTTTCACGGGAGACGTGTCCATAATAGGCCGTATTCTTGCAGATACCTGCCACAGTGCAAAGATGATGACGACTATCATTGTTCGACGCAACTACCTTCACTATGTCAAAAAGTACCAGAGGCCATTGTCGAAGACAGTGAGATTCAATGTGTTGAAGGTGATTCCAGCTGGTTCCGCTACTGGTGGGAAGAAAGCATTTGCTGCAATTTGAGTTCAGCGACAAATTTTCAATATTTGTATGGTGGATTGTGCATCTATGTTAGATTTCTCAGAAGTCTGCACTTAGATGGAACTATTGAAATACCTTTTTATATTAGAAGTTCTGAACGTTCAACATCGTATGAGACTGAGATTCATGGTTGTCGAAAGATTTTAATAGGTGATCTCTAGTTAAAAAAAAAGGATATGAGGATGATAAAAGACATATTTTGAAGATTTTCTGTAGAATCATGAAGAGTAAAGGAGCAAAGAAATAAAATTTTGATGATATTGATATGTTGTATATTTTTTGGATAAGTTTAATTAGTGCGTTTTGATCTGTTAAAAGTCTGTTATGTTTAGGCTTGTTTGGAAGTTAGAAATAGATTGTAATTAATCAAAAGCTCTCCGGAGCTTTGATTCATGAGTTCTCAGTTGAAAACTTCTCTGATTACTTAACTTGTGAGTAACTGAGGTTTTGTCCCGTTTGGTGGTTATAATATATTGTGCTTAATTTTCAAAAGAAAAAAAAAGTTTCATTTTTTCTTTAATTTTCCAAGCCGTTTTCTTTCACTTTTGCTGTCTTTGTTATGAGTGATGCATGCACTCATAAAAATTGTAATTAATCATGGAACCAATTAAGCGTTACAAGATAACTTAAATACGCAATAAGATGCATACACATCCTACTCTGCAATTAGCAAAATACTAATCTTGTGTGTTGCGAAAGTGTTTACTTATTTGCCTCTATTTACAATTCTTACCCGCTTTCTCAATAATCGGTATTGCATTTAGCATATGTAATAAGACGCTAAATTTGTAAATTACCTTAAAGAGTAGTGTTATGTGAGGGTTTACGGTATATATCCACGGATACTAGTGACTAACACCGTAATAAAAGTCTAACCAAAAACGAAGAAATCTGAATAAATTACTTCATCTGAATTCCAACAACTTTAGAAGGATTGTGGCTTTGGTAGTTTTGCAGAGGGATGATGTTGAACTCGTTTTTGTCAATGATACTTTTATCACAATTGGTTATATGACTTGCATGTCTAAGAGTGATAGTGTTGATGGTAGCTGGAAACACCATGAAACCAAGATTAAGGATTTCAAAATCCCTTCTCGTTGTCAAGAAATCTGTTACTATGTTTGGAATCAGGAACCCGGTGTAGGTCCCATGAGCCGAAACAAGAGATGAGTAAGTTGTAGAGTCCACTCATGTTTCCATTGATAAGAATAAGGCTGCTGCTCACTTGAAGGCTCATGTGTTGTTGACTTGACCTTGTGTATGGTGAAGTCCGACTAAGGGTTATTTGGAGAATTAACTTCATCAATCAAGTGATTTAGCCGGTCGTAGTAGTACTTTATCAGGAAACATTGTGAGAGATGAAAGCCCTGATCAAACACATAAACCTTTTATGTAAATTGTGTGGTGAATGCGTACATTTGCATCTCTTACTTTCATGTACAAGAAAATAAGAGAGCTCTGTTTGAACTCAAATAAAACTAAAACATTAGTAAATTCGAACACTGCTCTTAAATTTACGAAATGTACAAAATAAACAAGTCTTCTGGACTAAAAAGTCCGAGCCGAACAACCACTTTATTTGGGTCCAGTTTTACTGATTTTACCATATATGTTAAAAAAGTTATAAGTCACTTATGATCGATACAAGTTAACTTTTAGAATTGTTAAATTATAGTTCAAGTGCAAAATATTAAGCAAAAACATTTACGAATTGAGAATTCTTCGCACTGTTTTTGTAAGAAGCGTTTTAACAAAAAAATTGAGATCAAACGGTCTCAAGTAAAAAGAAAAAGGTACAGAAGACTACTACCATACTTCTGTGTGAGTAAATATGTTTTCACTATTTTAACATTGGTGTTTATATTTATTGTGAAAGGAGTGAGGATAAAATTTACAGTTTTGTCCTGTATCGTTTTTATTTTAACTTCTCTCAAAAAGAGTATAATAAGGAGTGTTAGAGCAGTGAACATAACATTACTCCTCCTGTGCTAAGAGCATTCGCACCAACATGTATATTATGATTATCTATTTCACAACATCAACCCTCTTATATCTATTTTACATATTTTTTATAATACATTTTCTCACAGCAAATTATCTAGTAAAATAATAAGTTGATGTACAAAATTTGAAAATAAACAGAGAAAATATATAATTATCTAGATATATAATGTCTGGTAAAATAATAAGTTGATGTACAAAATTTGAAGGTAAAAAGAGCAAATATGTTAGAAATTGCTAATACACGACAATAACTATGTAGGACAATATTTTTTTCACTTAGTCCCGCTAAAAAAAGTATTTATTAATATTAAATAAGACCCACATCTAATTGTTTGTAATTTTTAGAAGGAAAAAAAATTCATGAAATTAATTTCTAACACCTTTAGTTCTTATATAAATAAAAACCAAGACCGAAGATAAGCGAAAAAAGAAAGAAAAAATACAATAAGTTATCATATGTTATTACGTAGCGTATAGATATTAAATATGTACTATTTGACCAAAGACGAAAAGATGTACTCTTCACAAAATAAGATTGTCATCTTTATGAATTTTCGTAAACTATATCATGAACGACTTTATATAAGTTTATGAATTTTCATAACAAAATTTAATCATTCAAGCAATAATCTACTAAAGTATTAAACTTAACAATTAAAGGTTGTTGATGTATGTTATTGGAAGTATGCACATAAAATTTGATATGAACTGTTAACTAATTTCGGCAGTTTAACTAATATTTTTAGGAGGCAAAACAAGTATATGGAGCTTTTTGAAAATGATAGGATTATCATTGAAATGGGACAACCATAGATTCGTAATTAGTTTCAAAATAACCATAGATTGATTGCTAACTAGTTTCTCCAATAACAATATTTTGGTAAGAAACTCTATATTGCTTATTTAATTGTTCATTATGAAAATACGTGCAATTTTGACAAGACAAAAATTTGTATTAAAATTGTCGGAATGAAATTTTTCAAAAATTGATCATATAGTTCAAATGCTAAATTTTTAAAAAAATCATTTCGACAATTTTAATACAAGTTATAAGCCGGTCAAAATTGCACGTAGTTTCATAGACAATTAAATGGAAACGGACGAAGTATATTATAATGTGACAACTTCCGTCTCTTGTGCACTCATACTCTTCATCTTCTGCAGCTCAGCATCAATCTCGGATCTACTCGGAATTCTATTATTATCTACATTTGGAGCTTTTTTTTTTCTGATTTTCCTCAAGAGCTGGTTTGGAAGTGTCTGGTTCTACAACGTCGGCGGAGCAATCCTGTACTGATGCTTAACCTTGACCAAGTTGCCTTTTTCTGTCAAAAGCTCCAGGCTATTTGCCACTAGCCTTTCCAAGTTTAAAGGTGCTATGTGTTTTCCCTCGATGTATGTGGCAATTGCAGCCCGGCTAGATCCACGAGGTTCATTCAGTTTAGTTATAGCATCCAGGACGAGATTGTCCAACCTTGGCACTGGTTTCTCGGTAGAATCAGGTTCGTAATCTTCTGATGATCCACTTACAACTGTAAGAGGCTCGACATTTACAACATTTATTTCCCTTTCAACCGTTATGGTTAAAGCCTTATCATCATGGTTTGTGGCCTTTGGAGAGTTCTTCAACGCAAGTCTAGCCTTGTGACGAGAGCCAAGTCCACTAGCACCAGCCGTGACATTTCTCCACTTATCCTTGAGATCAACATTCGAACCTGAATGCAAAATGGGGCCAAATACTGGGTCTTTGAGAATGGCAATTTGCCTTAAGACTGAATGTAAGCCAACACGATTATTCGAACTCACAAACCTACACGATGGAAGACAGACATCGATATCAATAATCAACGTGCCATTGCCAATTGGGCAAAAAACTGTATACCAAAAAAATGTATATAGAAAAACTATTTGATCGGACATACAATATGTAAATATTGAAAACAAAATTAGAACAGGAACATCTGCCAATTACCATGCATCAAAGTGGTTCTTTAATTATATTTATACTAGTGATAACTGAAGATTCAAACATAAATCTCACACAATGGAATGGAGACCAAAATGACAAAATGCCAATTAGTAGCAGAAAAATAATAAAAATCTATTTGACATGGAAGTCAATATGTAAATGTTAAAAAAGACAGACTGCAAAAATCTGCATTTTATTATAAAATGTAAAGAGAAGTGTTAGCATGTATAAACTTTCTGCAAGGTACATAATACAATAATGTGTCAAGAAAATAGTTTTTAGATAAATTTGTTGGTGAGTAATCTTCTTGTCTTTTCCCTTTTAGGGATATATTCTGGTATTTATGTTCACAATGGGTTGAAATTTGAAGAACATAAAATACGTCCCAAAATATTAAAGGGCAATGTTCTTTATAAAATTATTAATATTCTTTTCCGATCTAGCCTCGATCTTTTGTTTTCATAAGCCTCTACATAAAACTGACCAAAGCTCCGAAAACTTACACAAGCATAAATATAATTAATAAATTAAAGTGTTACCTTGCGACGAGGCCATTTAATGAAATGAAATGAGCAACGATCTTCCAATTTACCACACACCAAAACTTTGTTATTATATATAAGTGATCACGGGCACGACGCCTTTTCTTCCAAAGGCTCCAGATAAATCTTAAATTTAAACCAGAACCGCCTTTTTTTACTATTCATAAAACAATTAAAAGATGTTAACTTTGCATAAAAGGCAATCTTCGCAACTTTCTAACACGAGAATTAATAACAAATCCAAGATTTACTCATTAAAAAGGATGCCTTTTATCACCGTTTCTCGTAGATTGATCAACTATTACACCCTTCATCTCAATTTAATAAAAAGTTCGGACAACGTACAAAATTAATACAATGAAAAATTTACATATTTGAAAGTCGAGTTTCAAAATTTAGTCATAGACACAAGGCATCTCAACCATGTAAATAACTTTTAATTTTTATATCCTAAAAATTGCATGGAATGAAACTGCATGGATATATATCCTAAAAATTCCGACTATTTTAAATTTTGTGACTCTATTATAAAATTAATCGGTGTTAAAATCATGGGCATATGAGACAAAAAGAAGCAGAATATGATACATCACAGAAAAAAAAAAACTATACGTATTTAGGTTGAAAGAGATAAAGATTATACCAGGATATAACAAAAGCGGCATTTTTTTTAAAAAATTTTTAAAAGAAGAACGAGTGGGGGTACAGGTTTGTTTATCAATATAATTTTTTATATCTAAAATAAACGGCTCAGTGCTTTTATATCTAAAGTAAACCCTAGGTATCATTTTTTTTTTCCTTTTTTAAATACTCGATAGTCGATACAGATACACAGTACTGCATTTTAAGTATAAAGTACAAATATTTTAAGGTTTATATTTTTCAACTTTGACCATTTGGGTAAGTCTTCAATATGTCATGGGTACGTACTTTTTAGGTCTAGGTCTAGGTCTAGGAATTATTTTTGTTTCTTCATAAAAAAAAAAAACTAAAGAAAATTATAAGTTTATTAATATGGAAATGTAAATATTTTATATTTTAAAAAATATGACAATTTTATTTAAATTTTATTTAGGTATTAATGAAAATTATGTTAAAATTCAACAAAAAATAGTGTCGTAGTTAATCATAACTTGTTTATGAAAACCGTTAATTATGTTATTGGAATGTTGGAATTCGTATCGTGAGTCAAATAAATAAAAAAGAATTGTTTTTTGTATTGATGTACCATACCCGTACCGTGCTCAGTTTTTCTTAACGTTTGTCGTATTGTTGTAACGGATCGATCATATCGCGTACGATACTCTTACCCGTACCCGTACCCGTTCAACCTTGGTAGATGTTGTAAATTTTGATAAAAGTTAAGGGTTTTAATTGTAGTAAATAATTAGACCATTCCCGCTAAAATACAATGGACTCAGGTTGATTATACGTAAACTTGTTTTTATTTTGAAAACCCTTATTTTTCATTATTTCACGTCTGAATCTGACATTTTTTCTTTTAGTTTTTTTTCATCTTTCAAGGGGTTGTTAGTAATTTTATACCTTGTATTATTGCGTTTTTCTCGTTAAATACTCTACATTAATAAAATTTTCTTTTTACTAAACATTTTCATCCAATTATGAATACAAAACATCCAAAGACATGTAAAATGACATTGAATGTGCATTACAACTACAAGTTCACATATAAAGTAATCAAGTTGCGATTTGATATTTGTCAAGTCGTGCTAATAAAGTAACCTTTTTCATTATATGGTCACATAAAATCCCAATCTATTGGTAGTTTTCTCATAATATGGTCACGTATAATTCCTTTTTATGTACTCACATGTAAAATAGCAATAGCATCTTTCACCAAGACTTCTTTTAATTGGTAAGATATTGAGCTACACATTCTCATGATTATTTGGTTAAAATAAATATAAGATTTTAAACGTGTATGTATAATTAATAATAAATGGACAGGAATATAGGCTTTAGCAGTGCAATGGTAAGATTTTTTTTTATTTTTTTTTTAATGTTTTTTGTCGCTGTAATGTGTTTTTCAGTCGATGTTCAAGGAGTGGAAGTGTGACAATATATGAACATATCAACCTTTTCTCTTTATAGACAATAATGTCCCTCGTTATGCTAGCTCCGATTGCCATTCTGGCAGATGAGGGGAAATCTAGTCCTTCGTACTAGCAACAAATGGTAAAGCACTGTGAGACTTGTTTGGCTGCAGCTTCTTAAGCGAAAAAAGCTGCTTTGTTTTAGGCCGAGGAAAAGAGTGAACTTAATCCAGCTAAAAAACCTTATTGCTGTTTTGAATTAAAACTTGGTCTTGAAGATGCCCAATCCAGTACTTCGCATCTTAAAAGCTAAAAAACAATAAGTTAAGCTTCAGGAAATATAAGCAAACAATTGACCCAGTTTATAATTCATTTAGTTGCTGTATTGGAGGCTTGGGGAAAGTTAAGGATATAAAATATAGTGAACAGAAGAAAAGATCGGTCCGATCTTGTGAATACTCATGTAAGTAGTATAGGATGAAACTTGAATTATGTTCACAATGAATTTATTGTCTGTTCCAAAGCCACTGAAAACCATCTTTTAGTTCTTTCAATCCTAGAACTTTACCAGAAGGAAATGCAACTTCGTATATTTGGCATTAACAAACGTGCTTCGATTGAAAGAAAGACACAAATTAGCAGAAAGAAAAGAAAAAGAAAAGTCAATATCCAACAAAAATGAGAGAATAAGCCATAACATAAAAAGGCAAGACTCTTTTAAGTATTTTCTGTAATTGCATACTGTTCCATTGTTGTTAACTTGACTCAAATGACATTGAAGTGATCCATCTATGTATGCACAAACTATGAATACTGTACTAATAAGATTATACCCTCCTAATTTTTTGCCAGGACAGATAGTTGACACAGAAATTGGAAAAGGAGACGATTAACAAGGATATAGTGGAAAATTCGAAAACATTTCATAGAAACAAAACTTCAGTCACCACTGTCAATACCAAAAATCAAAGAAAATGTAACACGCTTACAATTAAAATCCAATTGTCGCGACTGAAAAACTGGAAAAAAACAAATTAAACTGAAGACTGAAGAAATGATTCACTTCCAGCCAGTAAATGCCTCCAAAAACTGGTCATCATTTTCCACATTGAACCCCATATTCATTCCGAAATTTGACGCAGTATTATCATTCTTGACAGAAAAGTCTTCATCAACGAAATGTCCAGAAATGACTGCTTCTTCAAGAAAACAAGGCGCACCATGTCAGCATCATTGGTTGGAAGCATCTGATCATTATGCACCGGACCATATCTTGCATCAACCATTTGAATAAAATCACATATCAAGCCCAAATCAGCACCATCATTTGGAGTCACCTGTACAAGTAAATGTGCCTAATTAAGAGCTTTAAGCGGAATTTTGTAAAAGGATCTCTTAGAAGTTAAAAGGCTTTCAGATCTCTTGTTTGATAAAACCTTATATACATTTTACTTTTAAATAAAACATATGTTTGGGCAACTAAGAAAATAACTATATTCATTCATACGTTGAGTAAAAGAAGTAGACCTTTTTAAGGTATCTTGATCAATAATTTCTCCATTAAATGTTACTTTTTACCTAATTTTCACTACTGTACTGTTTTCCACTATCCAGTATAGAAAAAGTTTACTTTTTACATTTCATCAAACACAATTGTAAAAGTACAGCAAATACTTGTTTTTCACCTATACTCCACTTTTGCAAGATAACCAGTGCGGCCTATTTATTCAGCTTGAACCTTTCATTATCAAACTTTGGAATGATATTTTTTAATCTAACTGGTTTATATTATTTATAAATTATTGGTTCCACCTCACCTGTTCCTTATCATCATTGTTGGAAGACTCCGAAGAAAGACTCATTATATACTTCTCTAAGTATGTTTTAGGAGCTTCTTTATTATCCAGCCTTCGTTTCGTCGCGTAAAAGTGGTTCTTAACAGAACTCTCACTTCTACCTTGCAGTCGCTTGGCAATAATGGCCCATTTATTGCCAAGTTGTTGGTGCCCATCAACAATTAGCAACTCTTCTTCTTCTGTTATCTTTTCTTTCTACAGAACAAAAATAAACTTGGTATCATATGGTTTTGTATGAGACCAGTTCTTCTTGGAAAAAACTAATTTGGCTTAACGTTGGGTTAATTACAGTATTTACACTTCAGTAATATCATATTACAATTATTTAAACCACTACACCAACCTACATTTTTTTACGCTTCGTACACTACATAGAGAAAAAACATAGAATGAGTAGTACAATAGAAACAAGCGTGATAGAAAGTCTACAATATTTATAGAAACATATGACTGAAAGACCTTTAAAAATCTTAGTTACAGAACAAACTAGCCACCATCCTATGTTTTTATTTATTTTTCTCTATATTAAAATGAATGTACAAACCCACCGAGAAAGGTATTATTATAGTGTGCTAAGTTTGCTAACTTTTGTAGGTGACCAAAAGAAAATTAAGGGATGCTATTTCAGTGCAAATAGTGTAGCTAACCCATATTAATTTTTTATCTCTTAACAGCTTAAGCAGTTAGTAAACTAACGTAATCCCAAGATGACAGATAGCCAATTATTCAAACTCATGACCAACCTATACGATGGAAGAGACACAGTGATATCAATTATCAATGTGCCAATTGGACAAAATAATGTAGAACAAAAAATTATACTATAAAAGAACTATTTTATGCAACATACAATATGTAAATGTTAAAAACAAGAACAGAACAGCAACGGTTATACACAAGAAAATAAAGAAAAGCGTCTAAAGTAAAATGCTTTCTTCAGAGATTAAGAGTTTCAAGAAAAAAAGGTTTTCATATCCATCATCAAAGTGGTTTTCAATTACATAATACAAGTGATAACCAGAGATTCAAATATACAACCCACACTATGAAATGGAGATAGAGATACTAAAGTGCCAGTTAGTATCAGAAAATAATAAAAATCTATTTGACATGGAACCCAATACGTAAATCTCTAAAAGACAAACGGAACAACCGCACATTCACATAAAATGCAAAGACAAGTGTTAGAAAATATAAAAGCTTTCTGCAACAAACAGAATGCTTGAGATAGAGTAATGATAAAAAAAAAATGGGTATCAGATAAAATTTGTCAGACAAGTAATTTTTCCGTCCTTTCCCTTTAAGGATATATTCTCGTAATGGCTTGAAATATGAGGAACTAACAATCTGTTCCTATATATTAAAGGGAAAAGTGCCATATAGTATTAGTTAAAATAATATTTAGGGGTTTCAGTTTTTAAAAACATGGAAAGAAAATTTGTAGGCCAAATAAGTACAAATTTCCCAAAACAATACAATACAATGCAAAATAAAATCTAACGGAGTTTATAAGACACTATGAGTTGCATTGGTTGGAATACAATAATGAGCTTAAGGAAATACTAATATTTTAAATATTTCAAGGTGAGTATCCTTTCTAAAATTTTATTTTTTGGGTATATGTTCTCACTTTCAACGTTCAAAATGAATTGAAAACTGAAATGCAGGTCCTGGAAAAAGTAAGTTTCAAGTCTGGTGGGTCAGAACTCAGAAATCAGGTCGTGAATCTGATTCCTCCTCCCCATGAAAAAGAGACAACGGAATTGAACATAAAAATCTTCATCTCAATATTTAGAGAAAAGTGCTCACAATTAGTCAAAACAATATTCTAGACCTTTAGTTCTGAATATCCTAAAGGTATAATAATCAGCCAAACAATCAAAAATAAAACAAAATACACCAAAAATAGCCATTCAAACAGGACTACCAAATGTGTGCCAACAGAAGAAAAAAAGAGTGACTCGGAACAGAAATTAAAAGGTTACCTTGATCCCGGGCTTTAAATGGTTTAACCATCTCTCCCTGCACTGTTTACCCACCCTGCCTTTAAGCCTATGAGAAACTTGTGTCCATTTTTTTTCTCCCACCTCATGTACCAGCTCAATCAATTGACTGAAAATGGAAACAAAAGAGAAAAATTTGGCTTCGCTTACATCTTAATTATAAACATAAAACAAAACAAGGAAATGAGAAATTAGTGAAATCTAAAACGAGTGATGTCACAGAAAACAATCTAAAATTTAACCTGTCCTCCTCGGGAGTCCATTGCCCTTTAGAAGTGGAATTACCACTTTCTTTTTTCCCTTTTGTGCACGGCTTAGCGTTTTGATATGATACACTTTTGTTCAAAGTCTGATTGCTTATGCCTAAATTTTCATTTAATGGATTTTCTGATCTATTGTAACTTTCACCATTATATGATGAGCTTTTTGAATCTTGGGACAAAATACTTTGGTTATAAATGGGGATCTCACTATGCACACCGCCATCTGAACTAACAGATCCTAAATGCATAAAAGATTTATTGCCAGATTGGCTTTCTGATGGAAAAGAAGAATAGTAAAAATGAGAATTATTTCCTATTTGATATGGACAGTTAGATATGGCTGAAATCTCATTTTTCTTTACTGTTCTGCATGGGTTTTCTGCATGACTTTTGTTGAAGTTTGCGTTGAACTCCATTACAACAAGACGCTAATAGGTAGAAGATAAATGAGAAGGAAACAAAAGGCAGAGGTTTTTTTGATATTGGTCTCTCGAGTCAATTATTATATAGGAGAAGGTGCGGGGTTACAACCGTTGATTACAAATTATAATCAACGTCTAATATATTAGTACTGGAGTCAAACCTTAAGATTACGCTTTTATTATTATCACTTTTGGTCAACACACGACAAAAATTATGTTGAAATGAATCTGGCGAATTAATTTGAATAAGATTAATGTAAGATTGTAACAATCCTATGACAAAAGTAATAAATGCTTATAATGATAAAAGACGCGTGGAACGTTAATATAATATAGTCATCGAAACAAAGTGTGATTATAGATAAGTGATCATTATGTGGAAGAATATGAACTTACATTAGTTCCTCTGCATTAATGAAATCATCATCTTATAGGGCCCCATAACAAATTTCGATCCAATTCAGCATCGAGAACTGTCACATAAAAAACACAATCAGGTGAATGCAACTTTGTCAGTTTGATAATTTGCTATAATAACTTTTATGTTGGGCAATATTTCGAACGCAATCAGACTAGAGGAGAAAACCAAGTAATATTGTTATAGTGGTAATTAACAACCTGTACAATAACCTTGCTCGCAATGTCGAAGACTATCCCCAGTTTAGGGGTGATGTATTTAGAAAAATCGCACTTCATTTTCAACTTTGCAACTAAAAAACTTCGCAGTTAAGTTACTAGTATCGATGTTCAATCACTATTACTACAAGACACTATATCTTAAACCTATAACACACAGGGCTTGTTTGGTTACAATAATATTCAATCACTATTAATACAATAGCAATCGATATATAGTTATTAATTATTCGCTTTCTTCCCACCGAGCATATGACACACAGGGCTTGTTGGTTACGAATTGTAGGAAAATCAGCTGGTTTGAGTTTTATTGATAAATTAAAGAAATGGTTCAATCCCCTTTAAGGTTCTAGCTTTTACATGCCAAAGTAAATAGAAGCCAAGATTTAAGTTGTAAATTTTTGAGCTTTAGATCTGCAAACAAACAAAGGCCATAGTATCTAGCACTCAAAGTAGTCTGCTTATAGGCATAAAACCAAACATACATTTGCCTTTTTTAAAATCTGATAATGACAAAAATAAGACAGCATAAGCAACTAGTAGTATCTATTACCGCTTACAGGAAAATAAGGTGATTTGAGTTTTATTTTATAAAAATAAAAATTGGGTTTGACCCACTTAAAGATTCTAGCTTTTTTATGGCAAAGAAGATAACATGAGCTTACATTAGTTCTTCTGCCTTTATTATAACCATCAGCTTAAGGCACAACTTTGGGTCCCATCATCTTCATCAGCATTGAGAACTGTCACATAAGAAACACAATCAGGTGAATGCAACTTTGTCAATTTGAAAAATTGCTATATTAACTTTTATGTTGGGCAAAATTTCAAGCCAAATCAGACTAGAGGAGGAACCAAGTAATATAGTATTATGGTGGTTCTTACAAACCTGTCTATATAAATTTCTAAGATTATGCCCAGTTTAGGGGTGGTGTATTTATATAAATAGTGCTTCATTTTTAACTGAAAAACATCCCATTCAAGTTTACAAGATATCGATGTTCAATTGCAATTATTACTAGCCATTGTATTTTTGATATTTCGGAAAGTAAAGTGTACAATAATATTGCTGCATGAGCAATCAATAAACATTAAACAGTTACTAGTAATCCGCTTTCTCTCCGCCGAGCATATAACACATAGGGCTTGCTTGGCTACGGATTTTAGGAAAATCAGTTGATTTGAGTTTATTACTAAATTAAAAAAATGGTTTAACCCACTTCAAAATTCTAGCTTTTTCAAGCCAAAGTAAAAGCTTAACTTTTAAGTAGTAAAAATCAGAGCTTTAAAGTTTCCTTTTTTAATCTGATAATCACAAAATAAAAGAGTATAAGCAACTACTAGATTAGGTAATTTGAGTTAAATTTTTTTAAAAAAATTGGGTTTGAACCACTTAAAGATTCTAGTTTTTTTATGGCAAAGAACAGAAAAGCTTAGATTTTGAAGTTGTAAAAATCTGAGCTTAAAAGATGCAAACAGATAATCACAAAATAAGAGATAAACAAATATACTAGTATTACTATCACATGTTAAATTCCCAAAAAAAATTTCTCCCTAAAATACACCTTTATAAGCTTGAATCAAAGTATTCAAAAACAAAAAGATTATAGCTTTATATGAAACTGAGTACTTACAAGGAATTTGGATATTTTGATATAGCTGAATATGATATATATATATATATATATATATATTTCTATCTCTCTCTCTCTCTCTTTGTGGGATTTGTTTGGTAAAATTGTCAGCAAAAAGGGACAAATAATAACCAGAGATAAATGGGGTTTTATCATCTTTTGTACAACACTTTTTTTTTTTTTAATTTTTGTTACCCAAATTCTGATTTTTATAGTTTTGTACCCCGAATTCATACGGATGGAAACTCGCATATGCTGATTTTCCGTTATATCTGAATTATCTTCTATTAAGGTATAAACTTTGATTTCAGCCATTAAATCAAACCACAGGATCGAACAGGAGAAATTATTCAAAACACAACTAAATCAAACCACTAGAAAAATAATCCAACAATTAATACTAAATTAAATTAAAGAAGTACAATTAAATTAACTCTATATCAACAAACTTTAAACTCATTACTCCATTGTTAATTTGTTATACACTTAAGACTCAAAATAATTAATTCCTGTAATAATACTACTAGCAGAAAACCAACATAGACATCTCGATAAATCTATTTAATTGACACAGAATCATTACCTTTTAAAAAAAAATAAGCTCGATTATTTGCGTATAAAAAAACAATTGGATCTTTTTCTATGAAAAAGAAACAATTTTTTTTTGAAGATTAAGAAACAAATGTTTGTAGGTACGGGATAGATAATACTATATGGTATTAGTTATACCTCTTGCTAGCATAAAATGTAATATAATTAGTATTATATTTTATATAATACCGAATGTCATTTGCGTAAGCAAACAAGTATAATGTGGGTCCCACAGTACTAATAATACTATACCCCTCCTATACCGTAAACAAACCAATATGTATGAGTGTAAGACTCAAAATAATGAAATCCTATACTAATATAAAACAAGCATAGCCAATCTTATATAACTAATTTAATTGACCAAAAAAATCCAAAATTTTTTTAATAAAAAAGCTGGATTATTTGAGTCTAAAAAAAACAACTGGGCTTATCAAGCTCAACTGTTTAATCTATTTCTATAAATACAGACAAATAATATTAAAATCCTATAGTAATAGAGAAGCAGAGAAAGGCAATAAGAGAAATAAAAATAAGAAATTGACACAAAAATTTACCATTTAGGAGGTAAACTTGATGCTTTGAAGAATTTGATAAATAATACTTCAAAAAAAACTAATCAAATTTAGTGCTCATTTCACTGTAAAAACTGGTTTATCTCGACTGCAAAATGTCTGCTTACACGTAACAAAATTTTCTCTGTTTATATAAATTTTCTCTGTTTATTTTCAAATTTTCTAACATATTTGCTCTTTTTACCTTCAAATTTTGTACATCAACTTATTATTTTATCTGTTTATATATCCAGCTTACATATTTTCTCTAAAACAGATTATGTAAAATAGAAATTTTCTAACATTTTATTTTTCAAACAATTCAAATTATAACTTGAATACTACTAGTACAAAACAAAACAAATAAAGTTTTTAACTGTTTACAACTCCAAACATACCAGATGTAAAAAAAATAAAATATTCAAAGGGTATTAAATATTTAAACAATCCAAAAAAATTTAAAAAACAATTTTTTTAATTTAACATATCAAAAAACATAAAACTTTGAAACAAAACAAAATTTCGCCGTTTCCTGAACTCGAGTAAGTACTCCACAATAGAAGAATCATATTGGATACTTATATAAACAATACTCAAACAAATATGCCGATACAAAACAAATACTGTATGTTTTTATAACAAAAGAATAAAAAAACTTGCACACTAAAGTGTTAAAAAGAGCTGTAAAATAAATTAACAGTGTTAACCATTCTTTCTCGATTCACACCATAGTGTTCACAAATCACACTATTAAGATTCACAAAACAAGGCCACAAGTTATACACATAAATTTAAATTAGACCATATTGGTGTTAGCAAAATAAGACGACCTGTTTAAGTCGTACGTCAAAAAGAAGTATCACAACTTCAACTACTCAAATTTTATAGCAAGAATTTCAGCTCTTGTTGAGTCGAATTTTTTTTTTGTTGCTCCGCATCCAAATTACTTGTATCCATCAATGTAATGTTCATTTCTTGTTGTATTTGTTGGTGCCGAAACTTTTTTTCATCAAACTCGATTTCCTTATGATAAGCGACGAAATTTGAGTAGTTATATGTCACATTTGGTATATATTTTTAACGTATGTTTATAAAATTGCATTCACTATATGATAAGTGAGACAATGAGAATATAATTTCGTTATTTTATTTAACGATATGTCATTTATTGTAAAAGAACTCACAAATTATTAAGTCAATTGTTAAAATGGGTATATAATTACTCTGAAATTATTTTAGAATAAAAAAAAGACGGCCAAAGTATTGTATTGGACAAAGAACATAAATATATTAAACCATAAATACTTTAGTTTTAATTTTAAATTAATTATCAGTATCAGCCAAAAGAGCTAAATATCTGTATACATAGATATAGAGATATAGGTAGAGAGAGAGAGAGAGAGAATGGAGAAGGGGAAAGGAGTAGTGGGTAATAGTAGAAGATGGGGAGTGGAATTTACAGATAATTCAATAATTCGTGACCAAAGAGATCTTATCCCTGATCCTCCTGGCTTCTCCCGCTCCAACACCGATCAAGTCCCTCTCTCTCTCTCTATATATATATATCTCTATATCTATCTATCTTTATCTGTATCTTTATCTGTATCCATATTCAATAATTGGAAGAATTTTTATAGGATGATTCAACGGTGAGTCGCCAAAAGAAGGACGCTGAATCCAATTGGAAATCTCAGGTTTCTAATCTTTTTCTCTTCTACTTATTTTATACCGCTATTATAACTATAGATTATATTAAGTTAGTTGATTAGATCACTCGTTTCTTTAAAACTTACTTATATTCGTCTTTGTTTTCGGGAAAAAAAGGGAGGAAGGATCATCATAATTAGTAATTACAGTCCTTTTTGTTGTTTCTGTTCTCCGAAATATTTGTCGTGTTTCGCAAGATAACTTGACTTTTTTCCCCATAGATCTAAATTAAGGCTATGTTTGGCAACAAGTTTTTTTGGTCCAAAATCAGATTTAAAAAATTTGTTCTAAAAATCCACTGAAAATCTAATTTTAGATTTTTGGATTTTTTTAGTCTTTATAAAAGCTAAATAATCAGACTGTCCAAACACCCACAGATTTTTAAAATCCAAAATCCAAAAGTCAGTTAAAAAATTCTATTACCAAACGGACCCTAAGTCGTCTTATTCCCGTACAATCTGCTGAATGTAAGCTCTTATGCTTACATTGCGTTTCTTTTAATTTATATCAACGGAAAAGGTGAAGAATTCATTCCAATTACTGTATGTACATAAACTTTTGCAATCTTCTTCATGAGTATAATTATCTCTTCTACTTATTTTATAACTCTAGGTTACATTAGGTTAATTAACTAGATCATCTATTTTTTAGATCTCTCGCCTCTTTAAAACTTGCTAATATTCGTCTTTGTTTTGAGGGAAAAAAGAAAAAGGGAGGGAGGATTATCATCAGTTTGGCATCGGATTTGGTTAAAAACCTGCTTTTAAAAAAATGAGAAAAAAACTTGCTTAAAAAAAGCTGGAGTGTAGTGTTTGGCACCGCTGTAACCTTTTCACTTCTAAGTGATTTGTAACTTATTTTTATTGATAAATTTGAACTTATGACTGAGTTGTGAATATACAAACACATCCTTTTGCAAAGTTTTTGGTTTTGCGAAATTTAATGGGAAAAAGCTAAAAAAATCCGCAAATTCCTAGCTTCTCTAATTTTGAGCTTTTTTAAAGTTATAAAAACTGACATACTAAAACACTTAGGATTTTTTTTTAATGAAAAGGCTAAAAAAAGCTATGAAAAATAGTTGTTGCCAAACATGCACATAATTATGTTGTATGATATTACTGTCAGTCAAATGCCTTGTTTGTTTTCCAGGTGTTAGGGCCATGCTTTTACTGCTCATTTGTTGCAGACCTTTTTCATTTGTTTCTGTTTTCCGAAATATTAGTCTTATTTCGCAAGATAACATCACTTAAGCTTATGTTATGTTTCTTTTCATTTATTTTAACGGAAAAAGGTGATGAATTCATTCCAAATACTGTGAACATACATTTTTGCAATCTTCTTCATGAGTATAAATCTAATTGACTTTTTCTGTGTAGTGACAAATCATAGGTTAGACGATAATTTATGTGGTTCCGCTCACGGTTGGATGTCAGACCTTTATTTTTTCAAGTTTAATTAACGTTTTTTTGATATATTTCAGTCTTTTCTGGCAACGACATAAGACTTTTATGGGAAAATTCAAATAGAAACGTGTTTAAGCATACATCCAAAAAATTTATTCCTTTGGTACCCTTTATTAACCGCCATATATATACAGCAAACCACCCAACACCATTGATGGAGTAACGCCAAAACTGAAGGGCACCACAAACCAAGTTTGAAATAGCAAATTTACAGTTTGTATCCAAATAATCAATTGTTCAAAACCTAAAGAAACAGAAAGGCATTATGATCTCAAATTCGAGATGAAGTCCCATCTTATGTATCTATTTAAAATTTACCGGTCTTTTATCCTTTTAACTCTCCTTTTTACCTTTTTTCTTCTTCTCGTAGTTACTCAATTTAATGCTTTACCCTACTTTACTTTTTGGTAACTACTAACTTCACTAATACTTCATTGATACACACCCCATTGGATGGTTTTAATAGGCCCGGGTAGGATTTAGCTCCTTTGAATTAAAAGTCTTGGATAATCCAAACTGATTGATCAATTTGTGAGATTAATTCGGTGTTGATATTTATTTGAATAGAAAGCATGGGAAGTGGCGCAAGCCCCGTTCAAGAATTTGCTCATGATGGGTTTCATGATGTGGATGGCTGGAAGTACAGTGCATTTATTTAGCATTGGCATTACATTTTCAGCTCTTTTTCAACCCATAACTGCTCTTCAAGGAGTTGGAAAAGGTAAGAATTCTGGGTTTTAACAATATTAAATTATTTTTAAGTATTATTTTGAAAGCAGCCATTTGTATAAGGTAAAATTATATAAAGAACAGATGTCGAACAGAGTGACATCGTAAATGTCTAGACAGGGTAAGACTTCAAGGTTGTAGTTTTGCGTGTTTTGAAAGAACCTTAATTTAGTGGATTCATTCTAGTAAATAGCGCGTAACCTTTAACTCATCAGCCTTCTTTTAGTATTATGGCCTATAGTTTTTACATAATTATTTGAGATGCGCCTTTTTTGATATCACTCATGTCCACTTTTTCCTATTCTTAACTATTAGACCGTGCTTCTCTTAATTTAATTTTATCTTTAAAGCTTAATATTTGAGCTTAACTTCATATATCGTAATACTATATTCTATTTGATCTTTTCTGTGTTTTTTGATTCTCTTTAGTTGTTTAACTTTGAATTGAATGCAAATACCGGTATGAAAATGGAATGTACCATGCGTAACGCAAAATGTGTATACTCATATCGTATCCTAATTTGTAATTATTTTGTATTATCACATCATAAATAGTATACAGAGCTTCTTGCTTAAAATTTTGGGACAGGCCAAATTGAAGATCAGTAGACATTCCAACACCTAATATCGCTCATTTGATCTTTTTAATAAACAGCTTCGAGGGAGTAGGTTTAATGTAATTGACTTTCTTCCAATTCCCATTTAGTGTGCTGAACTCTTAAGTTTTCCTCATTAATGTAATTGAATTTGCTCCAATTCTGTTTAGTGTGTTGATTTCTAATTTTTCCTAATTAATGTACTGAAACTTTTTCTTCTTCTCAATTTAATACAATTATGTTTAAAAAACAAGGGAAAATGTGTCGATGCAGTCACCTGACTTTATTTCTGTCTAATTACGTTTATGGATGATGAGTTTCAAACATGGCAGCCCATAGTGGTTTTTTCGCAGGTATATATAACCCTAAATTGCAGCAAAATTGATCCAATTTATCTCAGTCGCAAATTATTGAGGTTGAGGGAGCCCTAGGTCTGTTTGGTTGGAAGTGTAACGAGAGAGAAAGTTAACAGGCTTAAACTTTAAGACGTGGCACATGTTTAAATGACAAAAATACCCAGCGACAGACAGAAATAGACACGTTATTATAACGTCATCCATTTTTTAAAACGATTTGAATTAAATTGGGAAGAAAAAAAGTCCAATACATTAATTAGGAAAACTTAAGAGATCAGCACACTAAATCAGAATTGGGGTAACGTTAATTACATTAAGTAGGACAACTTAGAGTTCAGCACACTAAATCAGTATTGGAGAAAAGTTAATTTCATTCAAACTTATTAAATTGCTTAGAGGTAAGACCTGAGATACGTATCATGCATATAACTTGACTAATCCCCTATTTAAGGGCAAGAGAGGGATAGGGATGGGGAAAGAGCTGCAAGTCTCCCCAGCTAATTCATTCGTAATTTTTGTTTATAAGGAATTTAGGATCATTAGTGGGTTTTGAACCAATCTTGTATAATTTAAAATGAAGTTCTCTCATACTTTAAAGAATGTCACTTGTATTGACGCCCAACAATAAAAAGTAAAAACTACTCGTTATTTTTCCAAGAAGTAAAGATCTTCCTAAATAGGAAAGAGAAAACCATATGCTCTTCAAAGAAAAGTAACATGGTCCCAAGAACCTGCTCCAAACACCGGTGTCCAATTTTAATGGAGGTGAAGATTTTTTTCTCAATTCAACCCTTTCACCGTCACCAACGTTATAAAAGGCGCAAGGCGGGTTTTAGGCAGAAAGAGCTTGCCTAGCGCTTAATCCTGCCTAATTTCGCTTATTTGCCGTCTAACCCGTTTAATCTTGCCCAATCACTTAGGCGCTGAGGCTCCCTCTACCCGCCTACTTTCCGCCTAGGCTCGCCTTTTAGAACACTGACCACCACTGTTCCTCTTATTTCCGCCTATCAACCACCATCTCTTCTCTGTTGGTTCACTGTCTTTTTTACTTTACAATATTAGATAGGTACCCTGTCATCTTGTTATAAAACACTACCACGGTCTTTGATTCCCACAGCTGCTTTTCTTTCACTGATATTTGATCAATCACTCTTTCTCTGTCTCCCAAGAGAAATTCTAGTGATGCTTCAGCTCTAAAGCATACTTTCAACCCTTGGTTAAAAATGTATTTTGAAACCCCCCCTACTCCTGTCTTAATTGGTTAACCCTATCCGTGAACCATTTGAAAACAGTTGTTTCATAATACATTAAAATTTCACTCGTTTGGTTGTCCCAACTCATTATTTTTCTGAGAAAGTAAAGGCCTTTCCTAGAAGGCGTAAAACGTATCCACCTCATCTAAAAGACAAATGGCTTCCATTATAGAGATTCACAATTAAGTTTACGGAGGTGAAGCAAAAAAATGCGAATTTAAAGAAAAATTTAGTGAGTTCAAAATCAAATAAAGCTTAAACAACATAGTCTCATCTCAAGCATTGGCGCCAACTGTTATTGTACCACCCTTGCCCCCTCCGTCATTCGACTTTTCTTGATAGGTAGCAATCATAACATGACAATTTAGAAAACTTTATTGAACCATCCATTTAGAAAGGTGCATTTTTCCTGTTCCTTTTACTTTCAATATTGAAGAAAGGTTGCACTCAACGCCTGCTGCACTGGGATTATTGACGTTGTGCATCTTTATAAGCTTAATCGTCCTTCTCTTACGTGCAGGTTTTTTACTGTGAGCTACTCATGTAATTATAAATTGTACTTGTTGCTCTTTAGTCTTTTTAATACGAAGAATATACCACTAGAAAAGAAAATAAATGAAATGAAACGAAACTTCAATACAGTATATGGTTTTTTCCCTTATTTAAAGGCATGATAAGTTCACTTGTCTAAGGATGTCATCTTATTTAAGGATTTTTTTCTTGTTTAAAGGCATAATAAGCTTGCTTTTCATATATGCGATATCCAGTGCCAGTCCGGACCCCCTACCTTAGCCGTAGAATTTTTTGTGTGCTTTTTAATTTTGTCTGATAAAATTCATACTAATGTGAAAAAAGAAATCCAAGAAAATTATAGAATCTGAACATGTAAAAAAACAAAATATGTTCTTTTACAGGGAAACAAAATATGATCTGAACACAAATTCGACCATCAAATAAAGTAGATTCTTCTTGTATTTTATTACGGGGAAAATGACTTTGTTCGGAGAAAGAAACTTTTTTTAGCCTATCCAGGGACCGTCGCCTAAACTATCTGGCTCACTTGGCTTATAGTATGTCTCATTCATGTTTAAACTGTGTCACTGCCAATTGATTTTGCAGTTTTTGAGCCATACAAGGACAATAAGGTTGAACTTCTTGGGCCCAAACTAGTGTTCATCGCCCTTAATTTGGGTGGGTTAGCACTTGGTGTATGGAAGGTGTGAATCGATTATCCTTTTCTTATGCTGACAAAATATATATTTATTTTCCTATTTGGCCTGTCGTATTGTCAGGCTTTGTTTCTTACAAGTTTTTCTGTGTTGGCAGCTTAACACATTGGGTCTTCTTCCAACTCAGGCATCAGATTGGGTTTCATCCTTACCTCCTGCTCAGGTATTATTTTGAATTTTTTCTTGACATCAATGTTATTCTACTTCATATAATAGTGTGGATCTAAATGCTAATTATATGAAATCTGGAGCAGTAATATCACATTCTCGTTTGACTGCATGTATGATATTTATCCTTATGCTCTGCGATTTCTTGAATTTGTTTGTTACTAGTTTGAGCTGCATATTGTAACGCACTACTCGGTCATGATGTTTATTTGAAATTTTAGTCATTATCCTAGAAGCTCAACTATATCCATTGTAAGTCTAATGTTCGGTTTGGTGCAGATATAGCTCATATGAATATGGGAATGGGAAAAAACCCTAGGTCATGAGGTTTTCTTGAAATTTAAGTTTTTAATCTAGAAGCTCAATATTAGCCATTTTAAGTTTAATGCTCTTTGTTGCAAACATTACTCGTGGTCGTGGGAATATAAGAATGAGAAAAAAGAACTCTTGCAATTTCTTGGCCAGAATAAACTTTTCTTTTTCATCACATTTTTGCTCTGAGTAATCATTGCACCAAGGGGAGTGGAAGAATTATTTTTTCTGCCCAGAGACTTCTGTTTTTTCCTTTATATTAGAGGTTAGTTACTTGGATACATTTGTGTAGGCCTTAGTTGGGTCTCTTGTGCATGATATTCAAATTTGTTGAGCAGTGCGGGTACTGTTACTATTGATTGAGACATATACATAATTGTACAGTGAGGAAGTTTTAGGTGAGAAGGATGTCAGGTTTTAGTTATGAGGAAGTAATTAAGGTATACTGTTAAAATCCAAAATAATGGGTTCCAACTAGTTCTACTGTAGTAAGTAATATAATGCACAATTAAATTACCAGTTAGGTAGGTTAATTCAATACTGTGTTTCTTGCAGACGAAATCTTTTCTAGGCTAGATTGATGTTTTCAAGATGAATTGCCTATTTTACATAACTTTTTTGTTTATCTCTCAATATGGTATTTTTTCCCTTAAATAACGGGTTCAACTTGTTTAACTGTAGTAACCAGTCCAACTGCTTTTATTATAGTAAGGAGTATAATGCATAATTAAATTGGCCAGTTTAGCTGATTTATTACTGTGTTTCATGCAATGAAAGAATTGTTTCCTGGGCTAAATTGATGTTCTTAAGAGATGCATTGTTTATATAAACTACTTTTTTTTATTCATCTCTCGTATGGTCTTTTTCCCTGCATTTGCATCTCGCTACCATGTATCTCCTCTCAGGTACATGTTCAAGAGATCCCTGTTATTTTTAAAGTTTCACTTTTATTCAGATTATGGGTCTCATTAGTTGGTGAATTGTTACGAGGAATTTCATAGTTCTTTATAATTTCGTACCTGAATTTGACTTTCCAGTGAAAGGTAGGAATAAGCTTTGGATCTAAAGAAAGTAAACTGACAAGCAAAACGACCACGGCCATATATAAAGAACAGATTTTCTTCATAACGTGGTTACAAATGAAGTATTTTGCATTTATATGTGCATTAACGCATAATCACTATGAGACACTAGCCGACTTGCGTAATATCTCGCAAAAATGATGCGAACATGAATGATACTCACTGTGTTGGTATTGGCGTCTTGGTACGTACATCAATTGCATCAAACAATAGTGTCGTTAGGATACAAAATCTTTGTTTTTGATCACCTCTTAACATTAGAACTTGCATACTTGTTCTGTATCAAGGACAAGCACGAAGGCAAATTTTATACATTTACATACTTTCTTACCAAGTATCTATTCAATTGTGTAAAGCCTTGATCGGGGGTTCTTATTTTTATTTTGTCTACTTGCTGCTGGACGGCTGCTTAATGGTGTTACAGTTGAAAATTAAAGCATATTTTTTCTGTCTTCAGGAAGTTGAGTACACTGGTGGGGGGATGCCTATGTATTAATCACTTGATGTTTTCAGTTCTGAGCTTTAAGCACGGAGAATTGATGCACTCGAACTTACTGGAGCTTAAACCTTTGCTGACACTTTCCAGCTCAGTTTGCTTATATTACCAGTTCATTTATCGTAAGATACCTATATTTGAAAATTCATATTAATCTTCATGAGAAATTTGCTTTAGATTTTTTGTAACATAATCATTGCTGGAATATGTTTTCTTATTTATGAATTTTGAGTTCCCTTGTGTTATCATTGGTGATGATATTATATATGGTTCTCAGTACTATTATGATCTTGTTGGGGATTGTTTGGGAAATTCCAATGTCAAAGGAGTCAAAATTTGTCATGCCTTGTACTTGCTTAGCTACTGTGCTCAGGGAAACATGGATCTTGAGTGAGTTCTAAATATAAAGCGGATCTTTGTAAATGGACTGATTATGAACACATTATAAAATTTGACTTTGTTTGTTAAGAGCAAAGGTCGGTTTCTGAAGACATGTCAAAGTGGTAGTATAATAGACATGTTTAGTAGCCATTGGAGTATACCCACTTGTAAAAGTAACCCAGAAGACATGGAATAAGCTAGGCAGTGTTGTAAGGTGCCAAAAGGCGACCTGCATAAGTATCAGTGTTTAAAAAATTGCGCTATGAAGCATATGATAAAGCTTAATGAAAAAAAATTGCCGACGCTTTTCTGCTGTTGGTAAAGCGCTAAATTTGCGATATTCATGATAATATTGCAAGCGCAATTTATGAGGGCTGTAGTGTGAACTGTATGCACGTTTTTTTTTTTTAAGAAAAAAACATATTAAACGTCATTTTTGATGATTAAAATTCTACTCCGAAACAGCAAAATGCGCAGAAGGGATGGGAAAAAAATAAATCCGTCCCGTCCCAATCCACTATATATTTTGCGGGTTAGGTGAAGGATAAGGTTCACAAACCGCGTGTTAATCGGTCTCAACCCGTAATATATATATATATATATTCCCGTAATATATATATATATATATATATATATATATATATATATATATATATATATATTACGGGTTGAGACCGATTAACACGCGGTTTGTGAACCTTATATATATATATATATACTTATAAATATCTGGATTTATATATACATTGTTTTTATTTCAATTTACCAACCTTACATTCTTTTTATAATTTAGTTTTGTTAATTGTTCGTGAATGTTCTAAACGTATTTTGATTGATTTTAATTTATATTTCTATTTGAAAGATTCAATTTATTTTAAAATTTAGGTTAATTATGCAAAGTATGAAAAACAAAGGACCAAAATAAAAATTTAAAAATAACCTAAACCCAACCCGTCCTGGCCCGCAATTTATTTTCCATGTTGGGTCGAGGTTTTAGTTGTAATGAGTTGGGTTGAGATTTAATTTTATGAACCCACGCCAATCCGATTTGCAATTTATTTTGCGGGTTGTATTAGGATTCACCTCAATTCGATTCAATTCTCCCCGTACCCACCTATGTGCAGCAATCTCTCTGATCTCTAATCCCCTCATTATACCTGTCTCTTTCCTCCTATAGATGAAGATGAAGTTTTATTTTTCGATATCATTTTATCTTATTTCACACTAAAACCGTAATTTTTTTTTACGAATCGTAAGTCAAATTTACGGTTTGACTTTCGGTCAAACCGTAAGTATGACTTTCGGTCAAACCGTAAGTCTGACTTACGGTTCGTAAAAAAAAAACGATTTTACTGTTAAATGACGAAATTGCCCCTGCGTCTTAAATAAAACTATTTTTCAGTAAGGTTCGTCGATCGGCTGAATACTTTTTTAATTTACTAAAATTAAATGAAAATAAGGCATAAAATAATATAAATAAAAATATGACATAAAAGGCTGAGAGCAAGAATTGAACCCAAAACTTTTTCAATTATCAAAAACTTTGAGCTAATGAGAACAACAATTACACCACAACAACATTCTTAGAAATTAACTAACTTAACAAATATATATACAATTGTTAAGAACATAATGATGTCATATATTCAAAAATTGATAGATGACTTTTATAAAACATATAATAACCTATATTTCTGCATAGTGAAAACCGAATTCGGATACGTGTAAGTTTAATTAAAATTGGTTTTTGGTGTGCGGTTTCTAGGATTTTAATTTAAAATTCCAAATTAAGATGTTAAAAGGTATTTTTTTTTTGGAAATTCATTAGGTCAAGTTCCCGTATCCCCTAAGGGAACTTGGCATGTATAGATCTCAAAAAAATAACGGGAATCAATATTTTTTTTATCTCAATCGGACATCCGAGTCAAAAGTTATAAACTTTCAAAGTTTTACATAAACATACAAAAATTGTATACATCCGATCGATCGGCCAATCACACTGAAGAATCTATTAATTTTCAATGCATGGGTAATTTGGTAATTTTCTAGTAAAACCGTAATTCTGACTTACGAACCGTAAGTTTGACTTACAGTTTGACTTAAGTCAATAACCGTAAGTCAAAATTACGGTCCGTATTTTTTTTACAGTTTGATCGTAAAAATTGATAAAATGCAGTCGAAAAATACAGCCTCGATGAAGATTCTGTAAGAATTATTTATAATTTTTATATAAATATTAATTCATTAAACATAGAATAAATATTTCTCATTAAGGTGGTCCATATACATTCCATAAGTTATGTAATTTATGATTTAAACATAAATTTGTGAGTTAAGAAACTCTATATTTCCACCATAATGATCGGTTGAGATTGATACTACCTTGATAGACGGTAAAGATCGAAAGTACATGAAGAGTCTCGGGTCCTCCTCCTACCTATATAAAGGGCACAATACCATCTCAATTTGTGTCAAATAGACACACACATAAACAACACATAAAGTAGTGTAGTGATAGGTTAAGGAGAAGAAACTCAAGTCTCTACCCCGGCGATATACCTCCGCCATACGAACCCAATTCTCAAGTTGCGGTTTAAAGTTCCGAACTTACCGTCCTTCCGCGTAACTCAAACTATGTGTTTCGACACACCCATTATAGTTCATATTGTATCATGCTCATCATGTAGAAAAAGGTCCTAACTATTATGTTAATAATGTTTTTATGACATAATAATAATAATAATAATATAAGTTGTAATTAACTTACATTTGGTATCAGAACATATGTTAATTTTTCCCGTGATGTTCTACATAATCATATGTAATATGTATTGTAATGGATTATTAGATTTGTAACCATTAAAGATTCATCACAGTGACGTTGCATTTTATAGTAAAAATGTTTATAATGAATTACTTGATCACTATAATTAGATGTTGTAACTCCATCATTATAGATTATACATTTTCACACATCATTCATATGTATTAGTAGTATATAACAACTTAGATTTAGTATCATGTAATTTTCTCTGAAGTGTTTTATTAAATACGTGCCCTATACACAATGATCTAGAATGAATGGATTTGTTTAATGGCACAAGGAAACAAAGTGATATTATAACCCAGTGTTGGATTCTGAAGACGTGATAACATGTATAAATTAATAATGTATCTAACTTAACTAATGAAAATATGTATGGATATTTTAGTACTTCATGAAACCAGTTACTATTTATCATTTTCCTTATAAAATTATCATTTGTGTTATAATATGGGCATGCATGTTAGTATGACAATACTAAATAATGAATGTTACGGTGTATAAAGGGCTAATGAACTGTTAATTTATTTATGTCTAATTTAAAGTCCTCACACTTAAATGGGTAATGAAATGTGATAGTATTCAACCTTATTTATTGTCTTTAAGTTACTAATTCATTTGTTGTATACTTAAGAATGAATAATATAAAGGGATTTATATATATGTTTGTAACTACTTATGAATTAATGGTAACTCATTTTAATGGGTGAAGTTATTTTACAACTCATTTATGGATTGTTATTTGTCATTTAATTGCTAAGTCATTGCAGTGATGTAAATGCATATGGGATGTATATGTTACAACATTTAACTCTAGATGTAAAGGGTTGTTTGTTTAAATATCGTCTCATTTGAATATTATCAACCCATATAATTATAAATGTTGAGATCATTATATATGACGTTATTAAATATATGTCATTGTAAAATTATATGAAAAATTTACATACACCCGTATATGTTATTTATGTGGTTAATTTTGTCTTATGTTTCGGTTGCCCATATGCCCGGTAACTTTATTAAATGCACATGTAAGATAAATTGTTAATAATACAATTATGTAAATGTAGTTGAAAGTTTGCGAACAAGTTTAAACTCGCACATTAAGGTTGAAAAATTATAAATCTTTCCCGAATAGACTCATCTATTATGATTCGATGGCAAGGTAAAATTTCGGTTGATACTTGGTATCCTAATGAGATCGGTTTTTAAGCATCATTTGCTGCACCAACCCTCACTCTTTCTTACCTGGTCGTATTATGTTAGAGCTACCGAAAGGGTTAGAGTATGTAATAGTTTTCTCGGTTGTATTTCTATACTTATTTTCGTCAAATGAGTGTCTTTATAAGTTATATATGACATATGTTAGATAAAATGAATAATACGATGATGCATGCCACTAACTATAACGAAGTATGTAACTTGATGAAATCTTGGCTAAAAGTCTAATAGTAACAATACATCATTTACTAATTATTTTAGTGACTAATTTTGATATATGACTAAAAGTAAGGATTTAAATGCAAATTTCCAAGTCATATATTTCATTTAAGAGTTTATTAAGTTGAATATAAGTTCTATGAATTAAATAAAAGTTAAATCTTATTTGTTATGTATATTAAAACAAAATGACGTTTTAATAGATTAATTTTAAGGTTACATGTCATAATGAACATTACTGATAAGGATGCATGTACATATGAAAGTTGGGTGATGTGCATATTACTGTTTGATTAAAACATGACGCGCGTTTTAGTCATTATGTCGCATTTGTACATAAAATTGTCCCTACTATTATTATATATGTTAAAGCCAATTTTGACTATATAAAGTAGGATAAATTATATAACATTCATATTATATGAAATTTTGTTTGCCCACAGGCACAAAATTTTAACCGATGAATGTTAACTAACCATTGGTGTATGCGTAAGTGTCAATTAAAGTTGTTGATGCTCTAATGTCAATATTCATATTATCGTTTGATTAAAAATCAATATACGTTTTGGTCAAATCTAATGAATATTTAGCTTAAACGGATACACTTAATAACATTAAACTGATATTCATATTATTGTTCGATTAAAATTAAATTTAGATTTTAATCTATATTTTAATGAGCATTAGTGATAATGAATATTTTGCATTAACATCATATGTCTAGACTTTGGTTGCCCACATGTACAGAGTTTTATAGACGAATGTTTGATGATAAACGTTATGTTTTGCATCATTAGTGCCTTAATTATGGTTGCTAAATTATGTTTGCGTCTCGTAATGCTATGTGTGGGGGGGGGGGGGGGGATGCATACGAACTGATTTTTATGTATGTTTGTTTTTTGTTACCCACATGTACAAAATATTATGATACAAATAACTATTGGATGTTTATAATTGTTTAATTATTCTTAATAACTTGGTTGCCCACAGGTCCAATTATTTTGACTAAGTAAACATTATGAATGATTTCTTATGGTTTAACATTAAGATGGAAAATATAGAATATCCACATATACTATATTTTTACTAATTAAACAAATATTATGGACGACCTTTAATTTAACATTAAGAATAAAAATATAGCTCAAATAAAGATGTCATATTTTTATAGTTAAATTTTCAAAATGGTTCATTTTATTGACTTATTCCATTAATTATAAATTATCTTGAAAAATGATATGCTTCATTTAAATGTATTGTTAAAATAAAAGTTATTTTATATGTAAAGAGATTGATCTTAAGTTCTACCAATTTAATATGGTTTTTGGTGTGTATTATTAATCAAGTTGAATTTGGATACCTACATGTAACAAATTTACTTGGTGAAAGTATACCATCAATTAACTTAATAAATAAAAGTAGAAAATAATGAAAATGTTATATAGTGTCACATGATGATTTCTCCGTAAGAAAATAGTGATTGTTTAATGTTTTGAAAGGAGAAATATGGTAACGCTAGTTGAGATATTGTTTAAATATGATTAAACTCATTAAATCTCAAATTTTAAATTCGTGAGCTTTTACTAAATTATTGCCTTATTTTTCATATTTTATTTATAGGTCGCATATTAGTTTGCTAGTAGAGAAAAAAAAAATTAGTTGAAACTAATTTTATTTTGTTAGATCTAATAGAAAATTAACGTTTTTCAATCATATTACGTGCATGTAGATTGATACTTTTAATAATTATAGTAATGTTTTTTTAAAATGTTATTAAATAAAGGAGTTTTACTTATGGATGAAGTTACGGTAAAATTAGTGGGGGAATTATATTATTCAGTACATCCACTATAAATATTTTTTCTAACTCCTATTAAGGAATAAATATATAATTACACACACATCAAGTTATATGTTACTTACCATAAGATTTAAAGTAAAAGTTAAACAAGTGAGAGATAATTTCTCGTTTCACCATTAATGTATTATTTAACCATATACTTCTATAGGGGTAAGATCGGTGGAAGTAGTTAATAATTTTTAAATAAGCTCATTGTTAAGATTTACTTGAAATAGTATTTTCGTTGACTTCAAATAAATGTGTAACTTATTTTTGTTTTCATAACATATTATTTTAAAGTAACCCCAAGATTAGTGGGAGTAAATGTTTATTATACCACTATCATTTTTGTTTTGTAGCTTATTATTTTACTAATGCTCATATTCATGTAAGTAACTCACTAGACCCATAATTAATGGTAAAATGTTTAAAAGGTTTTAAAGACTTTCTAAATGGTAAAAGGTTTTAAAAGAGTTTTACGACTCATTAATAGTATTGCATACTGATTCTTAGTGTTAAAATTATTAGCTGTAATTAAAACACATATTATTATATGCAGCGCATAAATAATCATTATTCATGATGGATTACTTTTTGCATAATATTAAAGATGCCTAAATATGTTTTATGGTTGCAAGAACATAAAGATTGATGTGACACATAGAAAGGAAATTTGATAACTAAATATTTCACAATGGCTTATTGTTCATGAAATTTTATGAGTCTTATGATGCTAATATGTGATGTAATGATCAATAAAGATATTGATTAATTTTATGTCTTATTTCTCAATAAAATTATGGAGAAATTATAAGTTATATTTCTCAATAAATTATTGTGCAATTTATGTCTTATTGTTCAATATAAGATTGGAGAAATTTTATAACGTAAATGATTGAATGTATAATCAGATTCTTAATGTATCATCAATAAAAGTTATATAATGTTTTGAGTACAAAACCCATAATAATAGTTGCAAATTAATTTTAGAACTTGGATTATGTCGAGGTTATAGCTGAGTCGCTGAAAATGAACGTTTGCAATTATTCTTGACAACTAGCATTCAAATGGTGTTGAGTTTACATAATGTAAATGTTAAGTTTTCGAGACTAATTTTAGAAACAATACTATCAATAAATACATAATAATTGTATATACCTTAACGATATCTACACAGAACAATTAAGATTTTGTTAACATCACATGTCTTGGTTGTAGATAATAATATGATATTACATAATGATAATTGTTTATTTGATAAGTAGAGATCTCGTTAGTTATTGTTTCTATTGTTCCTATTGTCCACTTAAGTACGTACAATAATAAATAGTTATGGACTTTCAATGGAACTGTCTTTTCTTAAGACATTATCGGACCATTACGATTATGCTTGCCTTATAGGCTTTATTGAATAAATTGGTGTCGTCGTAGTACATGGAAGAAAACATGCTCTCAAGTAGTGTGAAACCAACATGACTCTCATCATCGATTTGTTTAGTGTATCATAAATCTATTTACGCACTGATGATTGATTATGAAATTATGATATGGACCAAGTGGGAGAATGTAAGAATTATTTATAATTCTTATATAAATATTAATTCATTAAACATATAATAAATATTTCTCATTAAGGTGTTCCATATACATTACATGAGTTATGTAATTTATTATTTAAACATAAATTTGTGAGTTAAGAAACTCTACATTTCCACCATAATGATCGGTTGAGATTGATGCTACCTTGATGGACGGTAGAGATCGAAAGTATATGAAGAGTCTCGGGTCCTCCTGCTACCTATATAAAGGACATAATACCATCTCAAGTTGTGTCAAATACACATACACATAAACAACACATAAAATAGTGTAGTGATAGGTTAAGGAGAAGAAACTCAAGTCTCTACTCCGCCGATCTACCTCCGCCATTCGAACCCAATTCTCAAGTTGCGGTTTAAAGTTCCGAACTTACCATCCTTCCGCATGACTCAAGGTATGTGTTTTGACACACCAATTATAGTTTATATTGTATGATCATCATGTACAAAAAGGTACTAACTAGTATGTTAATAATGTTTTTATGACATAATAACAATAATATAAGTTGTAATTAACTTACAGATTCACCTACAATTTAGTGTTTATTTCTACTACTCTAGTGAGAGATTTCATTTCATTTTTGGGCATGATAGATCTAAAATTGACATTTATTCATGCTTGTAATTAACTCACTAAAAACTTTGCAGCAGTATTCATGTTAGGACTTATAGAAGAAAAACAAAAAAAAATTGATTGGAAAAGTTGGAAAAGCTGTTTGATTGACATAAAGATGATCTCAACTTATCCATAAGCTACATTTTAGAGTATATTATAAAACTCTATGAAAGTGCGAAACAAGCAGGAAAACCTTAAAATTTGGGCAAAAATAGGAAATATGACACGAAAGGGGACATGAAATATGGGACAGAGGATCCGGACTCGTATATTAGGGACAAGAAAATAATTTCATGAATTCAAATATTAAGACACTAAATGCTACGTTTCAGACTTGGTTTAAAAATATGAAAATGGAACATTTTTAGTAAAGCTTTTAAGTTCATTAAAAATTCAATGCATTAGCTTTTGGTGCCATGAGTATTACATGTTATCAAGAAATATGCATGAAAACAGTGTTTGGTTGGAAATGGGATGTATAAAAAGTGTAAAGCGAAAACTTTATACTATAAAAAATATAAATGCTTAAACATAGAACAAAAATAACTAAAATAGAATATCCACATTAATAATGTTAAACTCTTCAAAACAAAAAAGTACATTATCCCAAACACAAGGTTGCATGTACAAAATTAATCCATCGAAACGATCCAAAACAAGTATTTATACATTTAAGCCATCATATTCGCCATAGAGATCATTGCGAGTTTGGGCTTAATATTCTTTGAACCTTGATATGTCACCAGTCATTATTTGATCACAAAACTCACACCTAAAGTGTTTTCTTGGGGTTATCTCCTTTTATTATTTTTTTAAAAAATTTGTAATTGGTTAATTTCATTGACTGCCATGAGCCATCTATTGGTGGTTAGTCATTAGTGTGTGTTACCATATTCTCATAATACTCGATTTCCACTCAGTGGCGGAGCGCGGATAAATATAGAGGGAAGGATTTTAAAAAATCAATATGAGCGGTGAGTCTAAATCGCTATTTTTGTTAAAAAATAAATTTTTTACACTGTAAAAAATTATTTTTCAAAAATAGAAAATATTAGGAGGGTTGTAGCCCCTGCCAGTTCCCAGCTAGCTCCTCCCATGTTCCCACATATAATGTTTGTAATCAAATAATATGCTCAAACTTGAGGAAATTAGAAGTTCAAATAACATATAAATGTCTACGAGATTTTACGTGACAAGCTAAAATAGCCTATAACAATATCGTAATATAGAGACATGTCATACTCATGTAAAATAGTCCTAACATGTGATAGTAATATTAAACGACATGAGCTACTAAGTTTATATTCTTAATTAGTCTAACACTAAAATTTTGAAATTTGTCATTTTTTATGTGGTTTAATTACACCACATAAGTTACACCTATTTTAGGGCAATAAATGACCGCATCCTAAGAGTCTAAATGCAATCATGTCACATTATCAAGTTATAATCTCATGCAATAAATATTTTCTACAAGTTTTAGATGTTATACTTAGTAGAGGTGTCAAAAAGACCAATACCTGAAAAACGCACAGTAAATATCCAAAAATCGCAAGAACCGACCCATCACGTAACCGTTTTTTGGTCTACCCAATCCGACCCCGCTGGTTCTTGGGGCGGGTATAATTCTCAACTTTATATCGGGGGCCCGATCCATAGACCTGACCCGCGAAAAGACCCACATACCCCAATTATAGAACCGCAATATATACTCATATTTAAAAAATATATATACATATTATGTATGTGCAACGAAAATTGGATAAATGCACGAGAAAAAATACAACAAGAACTCATACAATGGCAAGTGAAGAAAGATGAAACGTTTTTTAATATGTGCGAATACACGGTTGAAGATTTAAACTTGAATAATTAGTTTTTATAATGTTTTTATACTTATTTTATTTTTCATTAGTTAACGCTCATTTACTTTTTTATTTTATTTCTTGTGGGGTTTCCCCCCATATTTTTGTATTTTTATCATTAATAATATAAAAAATATGGGTTTTCTCCACCATTTAATAAAAAAATAGTTGTTAATATTTGTTGTGTTTCCAAGTTTTACGATTTATTTTTAATTCAGTCTATTTTTCTTATTAATTTAGGTAAATCATTAACAATAAAATGGGTAATTAAGAAAATGAACAATGAAAAATGAAATCATTAGTTTGTAATGTTTAAGTGACTGTGTAATGTTTACGTGATTCAGCAATCAATCAAACAAAATGTTAACTAATATGAAGCAAAAAAATTGATAGTACCTCATTACCCTTTTTAACAAGTAAGTTAAGAAATAACTTGGAAAAATATATTCATTATCAATATGTAAAAATATCATTTAGAAAAGAACATCTAGAAAAATATAATAAATTTTAACAAATTTGGCTAAATAGCCGCACCGAGAACCATTATACCCATTACAAATAAGGGTATTAATCGAGTAAAATAAGTAAAAAAAAAGTTATATAGACCTGACCAGACCCGTAGATGATGAGAAAACCGTTGAAATCGTTACCCGAATAGCCAAAAACCGTTGGATCGGGTAAAATTGACACCCCTAGTTATACTCCACCAATTCCACAATATAAGTCCACTATATGAACTCCTCCAATTTAAGTGGAAATCATTGTTACCATACTTTTACACCTACTTTCTAAATTTTGCCCCTAATTTTTTACACATATTTTATTCAATTTAATGTTAAAAAGACAAATATGTAAAATTACTTAATTACATAATAAAACTTTTTATTAATGGAAAGTTGACTTATATTGTGTAACAAGCAAAATAGTATACTGGACCTATATTGTGAAACAGATGGAGTATATATCATCAAATCTAATTTTACTTGTGTGTAGAAAAGTCTAAATTAACCAAACATTAGGCAAACGTACACATATACTATACTGTGTAAAGAGGGAAACTATAGAGACTACGAGTGTAAATACTTATATGCAGTTTTAAGCGTAATTACAGAGTCAGACCAAAGTTTTAGGCGCGTTATAGATCAGTCCAATAGTTTTAGAGAGTTACATAATAGTCCTCCAGTGTTATAAAAGTGACAGATTTGGTCCGAGATTTGATCCGACAGTTTCATATGTTGAACTATACAACTATTAACTCGTTTTATAAGTCACATACATGGGGTTCTAATAGCCATTTTCATCAAAATAAACCATCTATCATGTGATATACATCTTAAACATGAGATTTTCGGTTCTATTCTTGATTAATCATGCAATTTGTACGTTTTATACAAATAAAATTTGAGTATTGTTCACAAGCTATGTTGGTGAACGTCGATAGAGCAAATTATCCACAACTTTCAAAAGTTTTATACTCAATCTCTACTATTGATTCCCCGGTCTTCGAGCAAAAAGCTCAATCTTCAAGCGAGAAATGGTTCAAATGCTCCGGCTAAATGATTTATTTTAGGAGGTTTTTTTTTCAAGAAAAGTGCCGATAACGTGTTGTAAGCTAATTAGCTCAAAGGTAATATAAATGCGATAAGCAATGTAAGAGATAGAAAAAATTGTTTAGAGAGAGGATAACATTGATCATTATATTAGATCAAGTACCACAATGGTGAAAACTCACCTTAATATACTCAAATGTTAAGGTGGTTAAAAGTTTTAACATAAATGACATTCAAGTCAAATGTGGTAACCTATACACCACTTATTACACTAAATAAATCTGATTAACAAGCATATAAAATAAGTTACAATAATAATAATAATAATAATGGTGGGGTGGTGTTATATTCATAGTTAGTGGGAACTGGGACAAGGTAGAGGCTGAGGCTGAACCCAAACTCGGAACACACACCCGACAACTACGACGACTTACCACCTAATGCTAATGCTTCTAATCATGCTAATTTGGGTGGTTTTAGTCCAATTTTTTTCAGCTCTCTTGAGACGTATCTACCTTCCAATATGTTCAAAACTCATCGCCACTCGAAGCTTCATTTCATCTCGGACGTGTTGTTTCGCTACTCTCCTGTCGACAAACATGCACGGGTTCAAAAGCATAAGGACAGTACCTGCGGAAGATCAAATCAAATTATCAGCCTCTCCATCGGGAACTATACAACATGAATCCTGATCAAAATTCTTCGTACTTTCATTCATCAAAACAATAAATGAGAATACCCCAGACAACTTTAGAAATATAATGAAAGAAAAACACTAACATACGATTCCAATTGACCGAGTTGCTCCTTAGTATGGCGTTTGTGTGGCTTTTGGTTGGGATTATCCAACGGATTTTTGGAGAACTCCGGGGCACCATTATGCTGTCAAAATTAACATGCACTGCAAACTAGATAAATATTATAAACTTGCTATATAATATGTATACATAACGAAATCTAAATTTTACACGTCATTTGGTAACTTTTTTATATATTAGTACTCGTCCCATCACAAAAAAATACCATCCCACTATGAAAACATGTAAGTTTGAGATGCAAATTAGTCCCATCATAATTATACTATTTATCCATGTTTTTAATTTTAAAAGTTCTATTTCATCATTTTAAATACAAAAAAATAGCACCCTGTATATATTGGTAGTAAAGTTTCAAGTATTCTCATGCGGTCGATTTAGTTAACATTGTGGCTGTTTGCACTTAGACAAGAGAGTTTAAACCTTAGGTTGAGATTATAGACACTCTTTTCACTTAACTATTTACTTGCTTATTATAGTTGAGATTGTTCGTTTGCGTATAGAGGGCCGGTAAACTCTATATAATAGTTAACATTGTTAATAAACTTTTAAATTTTAATGAACTCAATTTTATCTATACTACTCCCAAATGTGACGACATCTTGTAACCAACTTGCTTTCCACTTTTTATTAACCAAGCAACTATAGATAAAGTTTCACTCCTAATGCTTCCAGATTTACTTCAAATTAAACTCACCAGTTTTTTTTTTAGAGGAATAACATGTATGTTATTGTTAGAGCTCGATCGAATGCCAGTATCTAACATTTTATCATTCGAGGACATCGTGTTCTTGAAACGCCTCCTCGAATTATCTCCATGTCCCTAAAGAATTGTAATTTAACAGACTCAAAGTACATATAAAAACGTGAGGATAGAATTACACTAAAATATAATCAAATTTAAACTAAGACAAAGATAAGTTTTCTCCACATGTACCATAATATGCAACCTAAACTTAGATAAGGCATGTAAATTTTCTCTCAAATAGTTAATGTAATATACAATCTAATACACGTAGTAAACTTATTTCATACACTCTAAATTAGTAAATACATTTTTTTATAATTGTTTCTCCTTGGGACCTCGTTGAATCTAACCAATCTTTGTTTCCTTCTCTGTATTTCAGGTTAAAATTGACCAATCGTTCTAAAATTTCTTTTAAATTTCATTTCTCGACATCAAAGGAGATAGCGCTAAAAAAATTTGGGGGGACTAATTTGACCTTCCCTTGACTTTATAAAAGAAAAATTAAAAAGAAGTAAAATTATTATACTTATTTTTTAGAGTTAAAAATTGAGTTTCCAAATTATAAAGTCAAAATTTGATCTTTTTTTTGGTTCTTTTGGGTTTTCTTTTTTGGACTAAATTTTGATTTTTTATGAAAAAATAGAAAATTATTGGTACTTTAATTATAAAATTTAAAACAAAGTCTTTTTTTAGCACCGGACATGGTCATTAATAAATTTTAGGAATTGTATATGACAATATGAGAATATTTTAATGCCTATGTATCATATTCATAAAAGCAATTCACGTCGAATTTTAAAAATGGCAAGATCCACCAATGTGTGTAAGAGCCAAGCAATTAACTTATACATGGTCTATTTAGGAAAAGTAATAAATTGCATAACACCATTGAATATATGGAAAAAAAGCTTGAAAAGAAGACTACAATTAAACCCAATCTATGAAGTCAAATTGAAGAGTTGCAAATTGAAAACAAAAAAAAACACATACAGTAGAACCTCTATAAATTAATACTTCGTAAATTAATAAACTCTCAAAAATAATTGTTTTCTCCGCTCCCGACTTGGCCCAATGCAAAAAATCGCTAAATTCGATAAATTAATAAGATAATAAAATCTCAAAATATCCTTATATAAATATATGCTCCACAAAAAATCATAAATTAATAGTCTTTCAAAATGACAAGTATTAATAGGGAAATTTAGTAAAATATGGCTCTATAGTCATTTTTTTTTTCTTAAAATAAATCTAGTTGGAGTTACTCCCTAGTTTAAATATATAATTTCTATTCTTAGTTTGCTAGATGATTTAAGATGTGACAAACTATATTTATTAGTAAGAAAAGTAGTGTATTTGACTTTAGTAACGAGTTTATAACGAGTATTCTTAGTAATATATATGATGAGTTTTATGTTATTAACGAGTATATTTACTAAATCGATAAAAAAACCTATTTAAAATAATAAATTGTTAATTTATCTATTATTTAATACCTATCTAAATTAATAAAAATCTCTATTCCCAACAATATTAATCTATAGAAGTTTTACCGTATGTACGTACTTTTCACGTTAAATATTCCTTTTAGTAAAATACTAGAGCGGGCAAGACACAAGAAAAAAATGAGTGAAATAGAATACGAGGTCTGGTTTTTTAGACGTTTGAGCGAAGTGTGGTTGTATATAGATGAGAATAAGAATAGAAACATGAACCAGTCTCTTTGTGGTCGATGCATCTTAATTAGGTGCAGGCAGGAGCGGACCGATTTCACGAATTGCCTAAAACTCAAATTATTCGGTTGCTCGTAATATTTTTATCAAGCAAAAATAAAATAAAATCAGTTTTATTTTAATTGATATATATATATATATATATATATGTATATATATATATGGTTGTTTTATTTTGCAACTGTTGAATTAATCCAATTACCAATTTGGACTAAAGAAATTACTTAGCTGATGATTACACTCCTCAATTGTTTCTGATTCAACCAATTCATGCCACGCATTTAAGAGCATTTCCTAATCATAACAGCGATAACAACTCTACAATTTGTTAAAAGATTTTTTTTGTTAAATGAAAGGTGCATGACAAATGATGGTAATAAAAGAAACTACGCAAAGCGTATTCATTAAAATCATATCCTTATTAGTTACGATGACCCTATGTAATGCACAATCCCTCAATGTTTGTTTCAATCGTAGGAAAGCCCAAATATAATTTTGTGTTGTCTAAGCTCGCATTAAAACAAAACATTACACAGAAGGTTTTATTTGTTGAAGTCACCCTACAACTTTTAGAAATACCAAATTAAATATGTTCATCATAGATGTACAGTTTATGAACAATACATTAGGATAAGCACCGAACATTGTGATGGAATTAGGGTTGGCAAAAACAAGTTTTCTTGTGTGTTAGTTTCTTCATTCTTATCATAATAGAAAACATACTCATTCTGGTTTCTACTATACATCTTGCTCTTTTATTTCAGTACTAATCATACAATTATGTATCGTTTTTATGTTAGATACATTTTCTGGATTTTGAATTTAAATAACTTCTAAGATTGTACGAGCATTGCAATTAGTTTTTCTTAAAGATTTAACCATTTCTACTTCAGGTTCTATTAAACAAGTAGCACGGGCATGTCCTTTAATGTAAGTGGTAGGTAGATGGTTATGCAATTTAATTTTCACATAACACTTTCAATAATTAATCAGCCAGCCACTCAACCCTTAATCATAAATGGACAGTTAATTTTTTTTTGTATATAACTTTCTGGATGAGGGTTTCTTTTGTTAGTAAGGTTCCAAACTCTGACACACAATCCCAATCATTGGTTTTCTTGTCCCATCCATCCGCACATACCTATCAGCCGAAAGGAAGAAACCCAAATTTTTAGCGACTCTATCAAGATCAGCAAATATATGCTTAATCATATCCCAACTTCCATTGTTTGTGAAATGAGTGCTATACTCGATATCAACCGAATTGAAGCTACTTGAAGAAACAACGTACGAGTTCCAAGAGAGGTTGTTGTCATATTCACCATCTTAACTCATTTTTCTTGTTTGATTTACAGATTGTGAAAATTTTGTAGAGAGGATGAAGTAAATATTATGAGTATTTTGTGTTTGTTTGAGAGATGGTTAAAATTGAAGAATTCAAATTTTATGAATCATGCATGATTAGTCATTTTCAAGCTTTAAACATTGCATTTTGAAGTTATTTGGGCTGTCATGTCATTTCATGAAGAAGACAAATATATGTAAGGTAATTTCATGAAAAAGACAAGTTTATGTATTTTTCAGTGTTTTCGGCAGATTTGTGTTATTGTACGTTGCTTTTTTGCAGATTTTTGTGAATAGGATATCTGAGCAGAAATCCACTGCAAAACCGTAATTATAAGTTACAGACTGTAACTCCGACATACAGACTCTAACTTAGAGTTACAATTTTGATAAGAAGTCAACTCTAGTCAAGTCGCAACTCTAAGTTACGGTCTGTAACTTGGAGTTACAGTTTTGCAGTGGATTCAAATTTTTTGATGTGTAAAAAAATGCACCTGTGTTTAAAATCCTTGGAATATTTTGATCGTATTTATATAGCTTTTGAGAAAATATTCATTTCTTTTACAACGTCCCACGGGTGGTGATAGCTCATAATCTTTGTAACATCTCTAGTCTCTACAAACCATGACTCATGGGTTTTTCACACTACACCAACTTTTCAACTTAATTCGAAGGAACTGTCTCGGTTTACCTAAATTATATAACTTCCAATTTCACGCATAATGAGAGCTGACTTGGAAATTAAGATAGGAAAAGAAAATGTACGTCAAAAAGAGAAAACCGACTACAAGGAAGAGGGCATGGAGAACTTCATATTGATAATGACTAGCCTAACATTCAGGTAATTCATGACGGGGAGTAATTGGGCCGAGCGGGTTGGTCGAAGGATAAAATAGGCTATTTGGCTTTGTAGATTTGATTGAGCATATTAAAAATTTCACATGTTGGATTGTGACAGTAAGAACATTCTTTGCTCGGAAGCATAGTGATCATCACAATTGGCGGAGTATATCGATGCATAGTTTCATTCTTTTAATAAAATTTTCTTTGCAAGTTACATATGTATAGATTGTTACTCATTTGTGACATCTTATACTACAAATATATCACGCAATTAGTAAAATTCTAGATGTGCAATAAACAAATAGCAAAAACAAAATCCTATACAAAAAGGAAGAAAATTAAATCAATGATACTTTGAAATTTCCTGCATACCTCGATTTGTATGAAATGAAATGAACAACGATCAATTTTGCCAACAAGATATTCTTTCGCCATTCTCCGCATAGTAAGGAACAACAATTTAAAGTTATCTATTAAAAAATGAAAACAAAATTTGCATTTTGAAAATAATAAAATTGAGAGCTCATCTTTTTATTTATACTTATTTACGTGTCATTTCATCTCCTAAAAAGTAAAAACTCACACACACACACACACATATATATATATATATAATGTGCGTGTGTGGATTGTAACACATAAATTACATATTTACATATTCATACAAGTATTTATGTATGTGTGTGTGTATATATATATATATATGTATATGAATGTATGTATGTATAGATATGTGTGTGTGGGTGTGTTTGATGAAACTCAACTGGGTTACTGTATTTTGTACAGTGTTTTAAATAGCGTTATCGCTATCGTAGCATTTTTTCGAGAGAAACGCTAAAAACGCTAATAGCGTTGCTATATAGCGCTTTGCGGTGTATTTTTTTTTGCCTAAATATGCACTAAACTTTAGAATATATATAAAAAAATAATAATAATATAGTTATATTAGATAGTAATAAAAAAAAAATCAAAAATTTTTTTGTTGTTGGTGAGTTTTGAAACCAGGTCTGCTGGAAATTACAGCACAGTCTTAACCATCTGGACTGCAGACACTTTTATAAAAATTGCACAATATATATTTATTATTTATATCCGCTGTTTTTTTTTTTAACTCGCTATTTACTCTTTTGGTCCAGAATTTCGCGCTTTTGATCCCCTATAGCGCGATTTTAGCGCAATTCCACCCAAAATCGTGATTTTTCGTTGCGTTTTTTAACAAAAAAGCGCTATTTCGCGCTACGTAGCGCTATGTAGCGCGAATTTTAAAACAGAGATTTTGTACAAAATGCCTTCTTGATAAATTAAATGATAACAATTGTACAAGATGCCTTCTTAAGAAATTGAATAATAATAAGATTTTCAACAATTAGTTATCCAACACAAAAAAAAATTTCCTCTCCGTAAAATACATGGCTAATATGTGTACCCAATTGATAATATAAGGTTTACAGGTCCTAACAAGCAAATAGCCCCTACAACATATTGTAAATAAATAAGTATAAATTGTTTGGTAACCCCTGAATATGGTGAATGTAGTATTGAAAAAAAAAAAAAATGTAGAGATACATGCAAAATCTTGAAGAACACATCCAATAAGTATCATATAAACTAAAGAAAGAGGGAAAAAACTTACAAAAATTAATGACAATGACATCCATTGTTTAACCTGTTATTTATAGAGCTTGATAATACATAGGAGTATATATGGCCTTCTGGTAGTACCCTCTGCTCTCTAGAGAGAGAAAGAGTGGTGGGGTGAGGGAAAGAAAGTGGTGTTATCAAGTTTAGACATTGATTTTATAGTGGTCTCAGAAATTATAAAAGGAAAGATAGTAATTGTTATTAAATTAAATTATCTATTTACTGAATAAATTAATATCGATTCCACTTTCATGATATCTTTTGTACATTGTGTAAATATTAGTATTAATTTTGAAATTGGATTCATCGCATTTACCTACCAATTAATTATCATATCTTAAATATTCTTTCTTAGTTTAGATAAAAAAAAAAAAAAAAGAGTTAATTACGGTTTAGTGACATGAGTTTTAGTATATTTTCAGTTTAGTGACTTACGTTTTTGCTGAATTCCTTTTGTGACCTATATTTTGGACAAGTTTCGATTTAATGACCTAGCGTCTATTTTTTGATGAAAAATGACCCACGTGCTATCACGTGAATGTTGCAATTGGGTTATTATCAAAATACCCCTGTTTTTTTGGGGAAAATTTTGTTTATGTTCCCTTCATTACACACAATACATTCATACATATACATATATATAAATACATACAACCTGATATAACTCTATCTCTATCTATCTATATATACATATACATATATATATATATACATATATACAAAAATATATATATATATAAATATATATATATATATATGTATATACATATAAATCGGAAAGATGACGGAGGTAGCAAACGACGTAGTGTTGGAAATGTTGGGTCATAGGGCAGTGACTTCGGCGACGACGGTAAAGGCGCTTTTAACACCGTCGACAAGCTTTTTATCACTAATTGCTTCCCTCTCTCTTCGATCTGGAAACTTATTTAACCGTAACTAAATTGGGGTTGATTAAGAGCCCCGGTATACCTTTTCTAGGAAAATTACAATATCACCTTTAATTGTAATGAAAGTTAGTCACTGTAACGTTTTCCATTCATAAAATAGACGGCAGGTCACTAATTCAAAACTTGTCCAAAACATAGGTCACAAAAGAAATCTAGGAAGAACGTAGGTCACTAAACCGAAAATGTGTCAAAACTCATGTCACTAAACCGTAATTAACCCAAAAATAAAAGTCTTTTTACTTTTCTCTTGACATTTAATACGCATGAGCCTCCTTTTTTCTTGTTTGTGTAACTTTTCATACTTATAATCTTTTTTCCCTTTTGTAGAATATTCTTTCTTTGTCATTATAGTCAATGAATCATAAACGTTAGTGTAATTTTTTTTTGTAGAGCCATTGCGGTATGCGAATTATCTATCATACCTCTTTAAAATCAACTTTTTGAAGCCTCTTGAAAGTGCGTTGTAATTCTCATTCACGAAATTGGACCATAAAATGTCTTGAAGAACTAGGTTTGTAAGTTAAGTTTAACAGTGAGACCACATATGTAATCTTATACATATTACTTTAAACTTTATTTATTGAACAGCTATAAAGTTTTATAAGTTTGCACAAGTTTCCCAATATTGGGGTTGACTTTGGTGTCCACCACCATACGGTAAGCTTAACCAGCAATGTTGCATCAAAGTGAAGGCAACATTTCACCGCGCATGTACAACTAGCTCAAAATGTGGATTTTCTAATCATTCCATTTGAGGTGATATGAGGTCGGGTTGGACAAGAGTGAGGTCTCGATGGTGCCTCTCCTGCCCCTTGGATGGTGGCTGGATGTGATTCAATATGAGATGACATTACATAGAATGTATGCATGCATTGTTTTAGTCGATCAACAAATTAGTGAAATTGCATAGTTCAGATCTTAAATTGAGTAACCATGGATTATTGATTCATAGGAAAATAAGAAATATTTTCCATCTTTTTAGGAAAATAAGGAAAATTTATTAACCTCAAAAAAGGGCGGAAAACATTTTACTCTGTTCGGAAAAACATAATTATACTGTTTCACGCATACGTATATTTTATTCTCTTTATCTCGTTTTTCTTTGCTTTTTAATTAAAAAAAGTTGCATGTGCCTTATATATTTGTTTTTTTAACTTTTCAAATGTTAGTTTTCACCAAAAAAGCTCAAAATCGGAAAAATTAGGAATTTGAGAACTTTTTAGCTTTTACAGTACATAAAAATCCCCAAAAGTTAAATTTTCCACTTAAATTGTTTTGTATATTTCCAAGTCACCAATAAGTTAAAATAATTGAAAAATGACTTATTAGCAAAAATAAGTTATGAGTAATTTATAGGTAAAAAAATTATGATTGACTTATTTTAAACAAGTTTTTTTCTCATTATTTTTTAAAAGCAACTTATTTTTAGTAAGTTTTTTTCTCATTGTAGAAGCAAATTTTTGGCTACAAAATCCGATGTCAAACGCTCCCTTAGTCAAAAAGGTTCCATGGAAAATCAAATTATCACCAAACACTCAATAAACGAATCAAGGAATTTCCCTGAAAAATATTTTCCCGAGTATAGGTAGAAAGCGAGTGGCTTACCCTATTAATCAAATTCCAATAGAGTACCAGAGTACTATACTAGTGAACGAGGAAATCACTAGTTGAACCTTTTTGGGTCTCTTTCAGCGGCGGGCCGGCTAGAGGGAAAGATCACTCCGTCATGTGACAAGTCTTTTTTCATTGGGAGAGAAAGACCGTTCAGTTGCTGAAAGATAGAGATAAGCTTTCTAAATGAGATTGAGTTCTCGCACATAGCGTCAAGGAATCGAAATAATATTGAGATCGTATGGCATAGCAAAAAGTCGACATCTTCGTGATTCTAGGTCAGAAAAAGCCCGATTTGCACCAAATTTTCTCTGTCGGACATGGAGATGATTCAGGACGGAATGGAATACTAAGACGCTGTCGGGCACGAGAATGGATTCCTCGTCATGTAAGTTTGGGGCTCCCATAAAAGTTCGACCAAAGATCCGTGATAAGCTTGAGCTGATAAACTCGGGAGGTGCTGTGCAAGGTCGTTTCATCGATTCTTCACTTCAACATTATCAATCCCAAACAAACAGAACCTTACATGTTAGAATTAAAAGGGAAAAAAAAATACTCAACAAGAATAAATATAACATTAAAGTATCTCATACTAAAAATAGTGATGTTCCTTTTTGAACTGAACAAAGATAATTTCACTAAACTTTTGAGATACTTTTTCTTCTCTCACTTTACCTTTTATAAACCGTCTATTCATCAAATTTTCTACATTGTCGGCCGGAATCTCATACTGAAATGTTGATGTTCCAATCCAACTCTTCCACTCATAATAAACTCAAGCCACCTTTCATCAATTTAGCCCTCAATAGTTTGGTCAATTCGTTGATTGTTTGAGTAGTTTGGATGCGGCAATTTTCTTGTAAGCTCATATGGACCATACCTCTTTAACATTTAATTATTACCGTGCTCTACTTTCTATACTTTATGAACTTCTAGAGATTCCAATATTTGAAACCTCTTCTTCCCAAGTAGTGGAAGTTCAAATTTTAGTGAATGAACTCTTACTTTGCTTCCTTGGGTGTATTTTGAATAAAAGGCTACCGTTCTCTCATTTTTGAGGACCCGAACGGAGGCGCAAAACCTGGACCAAATGTGTCGAGTTACCAAAATTAATAAAAGCGCATAATATTTTCCAAAATATAAACATGGAAAATCCGGATTTTTATACCTTTTTTTACCATCTTTTTTTCATTTTTTTTACCTTAGTTTCTTGATTAAAATGTATTTGATTTCTATTTGCTCAATTTCTACTTTCTTTTCAAACTCCCAAAAAACCCACAACAGTAATGTTACGTGCTGTCATGTATCGAAAGTTTCAGCATTTCAAAATTGACTAAAAAATAAATAAAATAGAAAACCCAAAAGATACAAAAGTTAAATTTAAGAAATTAAGTTATAACAAGTAAAAAGATTAAGACATGAAGGTAAAAAAATATTTAAAAAAACTTGAAAAAACCAAACGTATATTAAATAATAGATATATACGAACAATTAAATATCTATTACACAATTTCAGTATATTCACTTCAATTAAAATACAAACAACCAAAAGTTATTTTATAAATTTTGTTTGCACTCACAACTACTCTAATTATTATTTTTGTTAAATTTTTTTAAACATGTGTGTTACGTGTAAATATGATAAGTTGGTGTAAAATGTATTTTATAATCATTTGTATATGTTAATTTTTTAAGTATTACTTATACATTATCAGTATATATAAAATTATGGTATGTTATTGCACTAACAATATATAATTTTGGAAGAGATTACCAAAAAAATATTTAAGAGATTGCCTGAATACCGTATATATAAATAATTTTTGGGGTGCTGCCCCTACCCAAAGAGGAACTTTGTTTGGTTTAAAGGCGACAAACATAGTGCATAATTTCAAGGACTCCAAGGTCTGTTAGAAAATCAAGTCTCTCTTATAGGTTCAATCTTTCTTCAGTCAAAAAATAGTCTCAAGAGAAACAAGATCTTCTGAGCAGATTGGCTACTATGGAAGATAGATAAAAAGAAATCACAGGATCTCTGAAGTTCAATCTCTCGTGTCCTCTTTTCAAAACTAGACTACCCTTGCTCAAGCTGTTCAAACATGATGAACTTCAAACTGCCACTCATATCTCCCTTTTATTTTTGGAGGTGGGAGGAGTTCAAGCAATTAATGCCCGAAATAGACCAAGTTTTAATGTCTTTGGTTGACTTATTTACGCTTTTATATGACAAACTGTGGGTGTAATCGAGAATATTTTAGCCTAATTACCATTTGATCATTTTTTTTAGGTTATTCTCTATCGTCTGAGTACTTAGCCCTTATGATATGTTTAGGCTTTAACGTAGTTTGTTCTCTTTTGTCAACCATTTTGCCTATTGAAGGGTATTTGTGCCCCTAAAATTCTTCTACCATTGATGCATGTGTATACTTTGAAGACTGTCTTTCTCTGATTTCTACGTTTCTCAAATCTTACTCTCTTTTCCTAGGTAAAGCTTGTTGGTTTTTAATGTATCGAAAAGCAATAATATAAATGATAAGTAGTGAAACGGAAATAAACAATTTTATTTCACTTGAAAAAGAATATTACTCTATTACAAAATTCCTAGCCCGTACAGAATTTAAATTGCTATAAATAAATTCAAGACAGATTTAATATAAATTATTAAACTGCTGGAGTGAATTGTAAATGTAGGAAACTGTCAGACAGAATAGTATAAAGACTATACTGCTGGACTGTTTGTCAATTAAAAGAAACTGACAGACAGAATAATATGATTACTAAGCTGCTGGACTGTTTCCGTAAATAAATGGAATTACATAACTGAAATGTAAATTACTGAAATTAAATTACATAACAGAACGGACTGGAAAGTAAATACAGAAAAGTAAACAGTACTGGAAAATTAAATTACAGAATGTAAAGTACTGGAAAATAAATACAGAAAAATAAATTACAGAATGTAAACAGTACTGAAATGAAATAAACATAATGTAAACAGTACTGAAATGAAATAAAAAGAAGAGCCAACTGGAACCAGTTTTCCTTAAACAATATTTCCCGAACCACCTTACTGTTTATGGTTCTCGGGACTTTGTTCCCAAGATACAACTTCTGTCACTGAGTGACTCGCGTGGAAACGGCACCGAAACACAGGTCGAACTGTTGGTGGTGCGATTCTCTCTCTAATATGATGTATGCTGTGTGTGTGATAGATGTTGTGTCTGAATAAGAGGGGAAATGCTGCATTTTATAGGTTTTTCAGAAATCGCAGTCATAATGGTCCATTTAATTCTGGGAGTTACAACCCCATAATCCGCTCATTCAATTTCTGAAACTGCAGCACTCAATCTGCAATTGAATGCTGGCGTTTCAATTTGCTGGAAACTCTAGTGTTCCCAAGGTACAACTTCTGTCACTGAGTGACTCGCGTGGAAACGGCACCGAAACACAGGTTGAACTGTTGGTGGTGCGATTCTCTCTCTAATATGATGTTGTATGCTGTGTGTGTGATAGATGTTGTGTCTGAATAAGAGGGGAAATGCTGCCTTTTATAGGTTTTTCAGAAATCGCAGTCATAATGGTCCATTTAATTCTGGGAGTTACAACCCCATAATTCGCTCATTCAATTTCTGAAACTGCAGCACTCAATCTGCAATTGAATGCTGGCGTTTCAATTTGCTGGAAACTCTAGTGATTTCTTTTGTATTTTATACAAAACTCATTTTTCAGACATTTCACATTCCACAAATCACAAATCACAAATAACAAATCACAAATCGCATGGCCCGCGGCCCGAGAACCGAACGAGCGTGCGCGTGTGGTACACACTCATACAAATATTTGTATGTGGACATAATAGTTTAACACGTACATGTGTTGGACTTGTATATATATTGGAAAATTAACTCTTAATTCTCCAATGTGTGATACCCTCAATGGATTTCCCTTTATTCCTTCTATTTTCCAGCATTAAACTTTTCCCTTATTTCGAGAACCTAACTTTGAAGCCGATTAGTATTCACACCCATTCTCCAAATAGGTCATGCGATATACCGTTATGAATCTCGTCACACGAGCTACTCAAACGCTTTGAGTACGGCATTAACAACTCAGAGTTGTCACATGTAATATTGACTCGAAGTTGGTCTTATGACTATTCGAAACACCCATGTTTAATACATGTTTTCCAACAAAGCTTTCATGCTTAGTCTTTCTTGCACAACTCTTTCAAGATATAATTCACTCATATCCATGCCTAGTCACAGCATTCTCCATATTACATTACAACTAGCTTGAATATTAAGTTTCTTGAGTTTCGGCTGGAAGGTGTTCTCAGAGAGAATGTCCATCTTAAACAAGACATTGACATCCAAAGAAAGATTCTAACTTGCATGAAGAGAGCTTGCTAGCAGTTCTTAAATAAAACAAAAACAAAACCAAAACTTAAACCTCAGAACCTTTCATATTAGTGCTTTTAGTTGCCGAGCTAAGTAACACGAATTTGTAACCAAGTGGGACTACAAAATCGATTGAAGCATAATGAGGTTCCTCAATCCAACTTGACATGAGTTGGTAGCCAGTACAAAAACCTAAATCGAGATCTGATATAATTTGGAACGTCGTATATTTGACAATCATGCATTTTAAATAAAAAAATAGTGCTTTTAGTCGGTGCTAATTGTACTTTTGTCGTGATTGCCATGGGGGTTGTTATTTTTATTTTTATTTTTCCTACTTGCTGCTGGGCGGCTACTTAAAATGCACTAGATGGTGGATACCCATGTATAATTAAGGCATATTTTGTTTCTCTTCAGGAAGTTGAGTACACTGTTCGGGGGATACCTATCGATCTATTAATTATGCACTTGATGTTTTCAGCTATGCGCTTTAAACACGGAGAATTGATGCGTTGGAACTTACTCGAGCTCAAAGTTGTACTGACATTTGCAGCTCAGTTTGCTTATATTTACCATTTCATTTATCCTAAGATTCCATTATTTGAAAATTCATATTCATCATCTTGAGAAATTTGTTTTTGATTTTTGTGACATAATCATTGCTGGAATAATGTTTACTTATCCATGAATTTTGAGTTGCCTTGTGTTATCATTGGTGATGATATTATAGTTCTCAGTAATAATATATGATCTTGTTGGGGCTGGATTGCTTGGGAAATTCATATGTCGTTGTGTGAGTCTGTGTCGCATGAGTCAAAATTTGTTATGCCTTGTACAGTTGTATTTTCTTAGCTACCGTGCTCACGGAATATGGATCTTAGGTGAGTTCTAAATTTAAGGATGATCCAAATATTATGAACACATTTTACTATTTGACCTTTGTTTGTTAAGGGAAATGGTCCTATATATTCTGAATACATATCAAGGTAATATTCTGAGCACTAAGCCCTTATGATACTAATGACAAACAAAAAGTAAAAATAAATAGCATCATGTAGCTATCATATGTACCTCTGTTTTAAAATTCGCGCTACATAGCGCTATGTAGCGCGAAATAGCGCTTTTTTGGTAAAAAACGCAACGAAAAATCACGATTTTGGGTGGAATTGCGCTAAAATCGCGCTATAGGGGACCAAAAGCGCAAAAATCGCGAAATTCTGGACCAAAAGCGTAAATAGCGAGTTAAAAAAAAAACAGCGGATCTAAATAATAAATATATATTGTGCAATTTTCATAAAAGTGTCTTCAGTCCAGATGGTTAAGACTGTTCTGTAATTTCCAGCAGACCTGGGTTCGAAACTTACCAACAACAATTTTTTTTTTGATTTTTTTTATTACTATCTAATATAACTATATTTTTTTATTTTTTTTTTGTTATATATTCTAAAGTTTAGTGCATATTTAGGCAAAAAAAAATACACCGCAAAGCGCTATATAGCAACGCTATTAGCGCTTTTAGCGTTTCTCTCGAAAAAACGCTACGATAGCGATAACGCTATTTAAAACACTGATATGTACTAATGTTTTAAATTGTTTGAAAGTGTGAGCTTTCTTTAATAAAATACCAATAGTTTCTACTTTTCATCATTTTCCCCTTCTATGATAGCCATGTTTAGTAGCCATGTGAGTATATCCACTTGTAAAAGTAATCTAGGAGGCATAGAAAAAACTAGGCAGTGTGGAAAGGCAACCCGGATAATTAGCACTGTTTTAAAAGATGCGCTATGAACAGATATAAGTGCGATTATAAGCGTTTTGTGAAAAAAGTAATTGTCTACGTCTTTCCGATTTTTGTTGATAAAGCTCTAAATTTGCAATATTCATGATAATAGCCCAATCGGGATTTATAAGGGCTTGTAGTTTGAATTGCGTTCACCTTTTCCTTTACCTCCGATAAACATATTAAACGACCTTTATTAATGAATAAGATTCTACTCCGTAAAAAATAAAAAAGTGCTGTCTCTCTCTCTCTCAAAGCCCCAGTCGCACAAAGACCCCTTGTTCTCAATTTCTCTTGAAAAGATTCATCTACATTTTTTGTTATTATATCAGGGATAAGAAAATAATTCCTTGAATTCAAATATTAAGACACTAATTGCTACATTCTGACTTGGGTTAAAAATACGAAAGTGGAACATTTTTTATAGAGATTTTAAGTTCATTTCTTGTATAATTGCAAGAATAGCAATTGGTTTACAAAAAAAAAAAAACTCAATGCATCAGGTTTTGGTGCCATTAGTATCACAGTTGTCGGAAAATATGCATGTCAAAAATATTTCGTTTGAAATGGGTTGTAAGAATAACAGGAGATAACCCCAGAAAATACTTTATGTGTCTCGTATCAAGGTTTAAACAACATTTGGCGCAAACTCATAATTATCCGCATAAATATATAAAAAAAATCCTTACAATTGGTTAATTTCAATGGCTGCCATGAGTAGGGAGATGCAAACGAACCTAACCGTTCATGAGCATATCATGTTCGGTTCGTTAACAGCTCGGTTCATGTACGTTCGTTAAATAAACGAATGAACAATAAACGAACCAAACATGAACATAAATTTAGTGTTCGTTAAGTAAATGAACTCAACATGAACACGGTGGCGTTCGTTATGAGTTCGGTTCGTTAAATTTCAAAAAATAAGCTAGATTTATCAATATTATTGATTATGATATGTAATAAAGTATAAAGAATAAAGTATTACGTGAATTTTACAAGACAACAAAATCTTGAATATATTATGTGAATAAATTTAGGCAAACCAACATGTTTATTACAAAAGAAAGAGAATTTTTGGATAAGGAAAAAGGCAAAAACATGAAAATTTTAACACATGTTTAGCGACATATATATAATTGGTGATGTGACAATAATATATAACTTTGTAACAAAGTCTAAACTCAATCTATAACATTTATGTTGTTAATGAACCATTCGTGACCAAATCGTGGGTCGTTCGTCAAGCTGTTCGGTTCGTGCTCGTTCGTTTATAAATGAGCATAAACAATCATTTTGAGTTAACAAATTAAATAGCTGATGTTCGGTTCGTTCGGTTCATTTGCATTAGTCTTTAGTGTGTGTTACCATGCATTCTCATCATACTCAATTTCCATTCATAAGTGTTGGTAATAAATAATATGCATGCTAACTTAGGTTTTTTCGGTTGTTTGTACGCCATGTGCATGACTCATTTTCAGAGGCAAAGTGGATATATGTGGATATGTCAATTAACTTTGTTTTTTTGCTATATGAAATTTAATTTTAGATGAACAATTCTAAATCCGAATCAATTCATAGTCGACATTTAGGTAATGCAGATAAAAACTTCAAAAATACAGTCAAAATGCATTGTCGAGTACAGTTTTAGGTAATGCAAAATGAAAACCTCCCTTCCCCATTGCTAAATATATTTGGAACTGCTCTCTTCCCTCCCAAAATCAGTATTTATTTTTGAAAATTAAGGATTTCTGCCACTAAAGTGGATGGCGATTTGGGTAAATTTGGTCTTTGCATAGTATCTACATGATCTTGTTGTGTTAACCCTAGTATGGATACTATTAATCATCTTATGGGTAGCAGTGATGTGGCTTGTGAAGTTTGGAATCACTTTGCTAATATTTTTGGCTTTCCTAATTTCGAAAAAGATAACCAGAGGAGCTATGTTTTTATGTGGTGCAATCTTTGTGATAATTCTCAAATGGGACTTTTAGCTGCTTTAGTTCCTTTTATTATTAGTTGGAAAATTTGGCTAACTAAGAATAAATATAGGTTTGATAATGGTGACATGAAGTCTCATGAGATTATTATTAAAGTGAACAAATGGCTTAGAGATTTGAATTTCACTATAAACCTAAAACACCTGCAAAAAAAATCCACTCTTACACTTTGGCTTCTTTGATTATTGCGCATGTTGCTTGTAAGATTAAAAGACCCAAATTAGTTTTTTGGACATTTCTCATAATACCACCCCACCCACTATTCCGAGAAATGACAAAGGACTTATGGTTTTTGGTTTTTCTATTTATCTATGTACTCACATTAATAATTTTGCAGAACTTGTGGCCATTAAAAATGGTCTCCTCATTTTGTTATTGTCTAGGGGTCTGTGACATTTTCATTGAAATAAATTCTGAACTTATCGCTAAATGGTGGTTTAAAGGTATATCTCCTGGACCTAAATTTTGCACTATTAATTGGCTTGATATTCTTGATCTAATGAACTTATTGAGTTGTGGTCTATGCCGACGAGTTAGCTAACTATATGGCAAAACATGGAGCTAATGGCATCAATACTACTTATCTCTGTCCTATGACCCTATCTATTGGCTGGAAAAAAATGAAACCCCTTGTCATAGGGGTGGAAAATTTAATACTATATGATTTACAGCTAATGAGGAATTTTTTCAAAAGCTTGGTGCTTTATGTTTAATTTTGCTAAATTGCTCTTGGCAAGTTGGGCTCCCTCACACATTTATATAGCTAATGATATTGTTGTTTGTCTGAAGCTTTCTCATCAAAATACTTACTGTTGGTTTAGTACTTTGTGGGTTTATCCTTATTAATATTACTACAAGAGGTGCCTAAAGATTCAAAGATGTTGCTGCTGCCTGCTGGTGAACTTAGATGAATTGAAATTTTTAGTGCAAGTGATTCTTTTTTCTTTGCAACCTGGTATCTTGTTGTAAATAAAGCTGTGTTTTATTTTGTATAGTAAACAACCTAGGTTTTTTTTTTTCTGATTTCTAATGCTAGTAATCTCAATTTTTATTTTGGTTTTGCTCTTGAATTTAATCTCCTATAGATCACATTGATCTTGGAGAGACAAGGGGAGCTATAAGGTTCGGAGTGATTAGGAGTAAGGGGTTAAATCATCGTAGCAAAATTTTCCTAATTTTTTTGAGATTTATAGTACTAGATTTTAAGCTTTTTTGCCACCTTGGTCTTGTTTTTTTACATACATTTTTGTTTGTACCGTTTCTTTGAACAGATTTAGCCACCATGGGGGCTTGGCCCATGCACGGAAAAATGCAGATATTGTATAGCATCTTCTAAATTCGAATTACTTCATAGTTGACATTTAGGTAATGCAGATAAAAACTTCAAAAATACTGACAATATGCATTGTAGAGAACACTTTTAGGTAATGCAAAATGAGAAAAAGGACGGACCCAATAATAATTATGGATCGACCCAAAGAAATTACGGACCAAATGCAATATTGTATAGCACCTTTGGATAACTTACTACATGCTTGTATTTGTAATGTAACCCAGAGTTGGTTCTGTGATGCTTGCAAGGCTCTCATGATAACAATGCCTCTTCAATGAATCTAAGGGTCGGGTCGGCTCGGTTCTAGAGGACTTCTTTGAGGCGCAACATCGACTTTTAAATCTAACAAGGTTACAAGGGTCCCTGGCTTATTAACTGACCAACCTGTGCTTGCACTTCCTTAAGCTTTTTTTGAGTTTGTAATTCTCCATCAATAGAAACTGAACTTCTTCAGACGAGAATTCTCTTTCAGAAGTAGAACCGGTGCAAAGCGAGCACCGGACATTCTCAAGTGCATCCTTTAAATTTTGTTGACAGATTTAAGTTCTTCATTCTCTTCGCGGAGAAGTGTAGTCAATTTCTTGAAGTTAACTGACTGTGTGAGGAGTGAGATTTTGTTGAATCGGTAATTGTTTTTTAAAGTTCAATTGTGAAATATTGGTTTTTTATTTGAACTTGGGTTAATTTGTGAAACATTTTTTCAAACTTCACTGATTCTGTCGATTTATATTTGCTTTTTATTTCCAAAATATTAATATCAATTCAAAACAAACATATTACATGATGTCGTCCATAAAAATTTAAATTAAATATAAGAAAAAACCCAAATTTTATTTGGATCTCAACACCGGGCAAACAAATCACGAATGAGTATCAATATACTCTATTTACATTTGATTAGTAAAAAAACTCCAACTTTTAATAATACATTAATTAAATTGTTGCAATTGATCTAAAATTATTCTTCATACACGGAAGGAAAATATAACTTAAATGGAAATAGACACTAATTCTCATAATTATATTCAGCATTAACTCTCTTAGAGGAGTATTATTTTGTTTTTGTTGTGTGACATATTAGCTCGTTATAGATATATATAGAGATATGTATAAATATAGAGAGAGAATAGAGAGAGACAACAACAGAGTCTTTATTAATCAGAATGTATTAATACAAGCGAACCCTAACCTTCTTTATATAGAAGAGGTTAGGGTTATACAAGGTAGAAAGCCCAACTTAGGCCCACTAGGAGTAATGCCCAATAGTCCAATAATATCCTACAACACTCCCCCTTTGGACGTCTTGAATTCTTCGTCTTCATGCAATCGATCTAAGTCGAGTTCATTCGCAGTGCTAAACACATAAAAACCTTAGGGACGGAAAACCCAGTGTGGGACAAAACCGGTACCTAGGAGAAACTTTGTAGCCGAATGATATAGGCCGAAATTCTATGTAATTAACTAACCACAAAACAGTGTGCCTCATCATAACCTTGTCGGAGCAAACCCAATGGGAAAATCTCTGATCGAAGGAAAAAAGAGTGCAACAGTGGTAGTAGTAGGGATCAACCACAAAACAGGTGCCTCATCAAAACCTTGCTAGAGTAAACCCAGTGGGAAAAACCTCTAGTCGAAGGACAAAAGAGTACACAGTGGTAAGAAGTATACAACAGGATACTCCCCCTAATTTCGGCAATCTTAAGTGAGGTATGCTGAGAACGTGTCTCGCTAAAAACCTTGCCAAGGAAAACCCAGTGGGAAAAAACCTTGGTCTAAGGACAAAAAGAGTACACGAGCATGCGACTGGATGCTCCCCCTCACTTGCACACGACAGGGTGCGAAGATTTCGACTAAGTAGTAATTAGTGCAATAAGCATTCACCTGGATGCTCCCCCTCACTTGCACACGACTGGGTGCAAAGATTTCATATTCCAAGAAAGAGTACGAGCATTCGACTGGATGCCTCATTTACTTACATACGACTGGATGCAAGAAAATCTAACGTGGAATAGAACGAGCATTCAACTGGATGCTCTTAAACTTCATTTGTGAAGATTAATTTCGGCGAGAAATGCTAAATAGCATAATGTAGTCATGTCTCTCTTGATCAATAACAACAAGTTGTCTTCTATGACAAGTGTTTTATCTGGATCGTGAGACAGAACATATGTAATTCAAATATGACTAATACTAGCTCGAAGCCATATACACTCTCTAGTCGTCTCATAGAACACGAATAGATCAGAGTGATTCACTTGGAGTCATTCCAAGACCTCCAAGATGTCGCCTTATTCCTAATGGTAAAGACATACCATGTTAGGAATATCCCTTATGCGGGTCTGATAAGTAACCGGCATCGGTATAACCGAAAAAGGGTTGCGGTAATTCGAGTACCGAAGGGGGTAGGTACACTCGATGACGCAAATGGGATAAACTAGCCCACTTCCAAAATTACCATAAGGTAAGGGAATGTGTCTTTAGTGCCATTTCGATGGCAGCGTGTTAGTGCGATGTTGTGTCGAGCTATACCATTCACAACAGACGAGATGTTCGTCCTAGCACATTAGACCAAGTACAATGATGCGCTTATTGTACTTAGATATGAACATTATGGTTCAATATCTCTTCATCGTCTCATCAGGGACGGACTGGGTCTATATCAATGTCTAGTGATCGAACGATCATGGGAGAATCTGACGACTTAGCGTCATGATGACTAAAACGTCATAACACCTTCTGGGTGTAGTCTGAATCATGGACTTAGATTCAATCTTTACGGGACTCAATCATCAGGTTGAGTCACTACCGTGTCTTCCCAAGATCTTTCATCTCGAAGGAAAATCCAAAAATGGATCGCGTAATAAAACACGCAAGGGCATAATATCAATCAATTAGCTATATGAATAATTCTATACATGGTAGTTTTAACATGCAAGCAAGCAATATATTTTTAATTACCAATCAATTCTATATATGGTAAAAAAATATTTTAACATGCAAAAGGTTAAATTTACATGGAAACATATCAATTTATTCAATTAACATGCAATTTTTATTCGCTTGTCTTTTAATAAAAAAAATTATATGCATGTGTGTGTATTGACCGAATATTGTATCTTATCAACCATATGTACTGTTTTCGAATAAGTATTATACTACATGACCATGCGTGTAATTTCAGCAAACTATATATCTATTTATTACATTATTACATATACAGTCCAGAATTTCAGACAAGTTTCAGTTTAGTCCTTGAGTAATTTACAGAATAGTTTACAACTTTCAGAGAATTTCAAATCAGTACATACGTTTCAGTTTGTTGCAGATTTAATCCGACAGATTAATACATGTTTTACAATTACATGATTTTAAACAAGGTCACAGTCTAAATTCATACGCAGGAAATTGATGATGCAGAAGTAGTAGCATAGGGTTTCAATTTCAATTTCCAAATTTCTAACATAGCATACAAATCAGTACAACTATTGGAATTGTAATATGCAGATGGCTGCTATGCGTGATGTGTTCACCAGGATTAGAGTAATTAAACTTTTTCATATCTTATTATATTCTGAGGTGTTTACCTTAAAAGTAATGTCCTTGGCAACAAAATTGTTAGGCCATGAGGTAAAGGTGGCACTATTATCTGTCTGGTCATGTTCATAGTATGTAATGATTGTAACTTCTTTACCACTTCCCTCTAAAAGAATGAATTCTCTGTCCTCTGGAATTCTCACCTGCACGGTATGTTGGTGAAGGTCGATATAGCAAAATCCTTAAAAAAATCCGGATAAACCTCAAGGTTTATTGAATCTATAATCCGTACTTCGATTTTCGAGAGCAGTGCTGATAACGTGTTGTGTGACATATTAGCTCGTTATAGATATATATAGAGATATGTATAGATATAGAGACAGAATAGAGAGAGACAACAACAGAGTCTTTATTAATCAGAATGTATCAATACAAGGTGAACCTAACCTTCTTTATATAGAAGAGGTTAGGGTTATACAAGGTAGAAAGCCCAACTTAGGCCCACTAGGAGTAAGGCCCAATAGTCTAATAATATGCTACAACAGTTTTCATATTAATTACCAGTTTTTAATCTTGACCATTGAAACTAATGGCTAAGATTTTGATGTTTAATTTTATGTTTTTCATAATATTCATTTATCCTTTCCCCTAATAGTAATATTAACAATAATAGTAATAATAATAATTGTTCTGCCAAAATGTGTCCCAAGGATACATTTTAACATACACTTAATATGTCAATCACACTTGACATAACAATATCATTTACTGTAATAATGAGTAACAACTATCATATAATAGTGATTAAAAAATTTCTAAATAAATATACGTGTATGTTTGGAAGGGAAAATGACACATTCCATTGTTAATAATTATGGACAAGGGCAATTAATTTTGAAATTAATGCAACCTTATGTTAGTAATTAAAAATTCATTGTAAATAATAATGTGGAGAATGAGTGGTTTCGGTGGTGACACGGTCAATCAATATTTTGAAAAATTATTTACAAATATTAATGTGGAGTATAAGTTATTTCGGTGATATAGGTCAATCAATTATTTGCATAACTTCTCTAATTTTTGCATATTTTGCACAATTTTGGTAATTTTTACACAATATCCTTTTGTGTATAAATAAAATTCTTATAAAAATTTTTGATGATGTTGATTAGGTAATTTATTTGCATAATTTAATGTTTGGAAAATAAATAAATAGAAATAACTTTGGATCAGCATTATGAAGGTTGCAACAAAATAATGCGAATATAGAAATGATAATATAATAGATGCACTACATATAACAACTATGACGACTTAGCACCTAATGCTAATGCTTCTAATCATGCTAATTTGGGTGGTTTTAGTCCACTTTTTTCAGCTCTCTCGAGATGTATCTGCCTCCCAATATGCTCAGAAGTCATCGCCACTCGAATCTTCATTTCATCTCGGACGTGTTGTTTCGCTACTCTCCTGTCGGCGAACGTGCACGGGTTCAAAAGCATAAGGAGAGTACCGGCTGATTATCAGCCTTTCCATCGGGAACTATACAACATGAATCCTTCAAACTTGTTCGTACCTTCATTTATCAAAGCAATAAATGAGAATACCCCAGACAGTTTGAGAAATATAATGAAAAAAGAAGAAGCTAACATACGATTCCAATTGACCGAGTTGCTCTTTAGTATGGTGTTTGTGTGGCTTTTGGTTGGGATTATCCAACGGATTTTTGGAGACCTCTGGGGCACCATTATGCTGTCAAAATTAACATGCAATGCAAACTATATAAATATTATAAACTTGCTATGCAACATGTATACATAACTAAATCTAAATTTTACATGCTATTTGGTAAATTTTTTATATATTAGTACTCTCCCTTCCCACCATGAAAATATGTAAGTTTGAGATGCAAATCAGTCCCATCATAAATATACTATTTATTCATGTTTTTAATTTTAAAAGTTCTATTTTGATTGAGCATATAAAAAATTTCACATAATAACATTCCTTGCTCGGAAGCATACTGATCATCACAGTTGGCAGAGTATATCGATGAAAATATAGTTCCATATATTCTTTTAATAAAATTGTATTTGCAAGCTACATATGTATAGATTGTTACTCATTTGTGACATCTTATACTAAAAATTTATCACCAATTAGTAAAATTCCAGATGTACAATAAACCATTGGCAAAAACAAAATCCTATACAGAAAGGAAGAAAATTAAATCAATGATACTTTCAAATTTCTTGCATACCTGGATTTGTATGAAATGAAATGAACAACGATCAATTATGCCAACAAGATATTCTTTCGCCATTCTCCGCATAGTAAGGAACAACAATTTAAAGTTATCTATTAAAAATTGAGAACAAAATTAGCATTTCAAAAATAATATAATTGAGAGCTCATTTTTTTTACACTAATCTACGTGTCATTTCATCTCCCGAAAAATAAAAACTCACATGTATATATATATATATATAATGTGCGTGGGTGAATTGTAACACATAAATTACATATTTACATTTTCATACAAGTATATATGTATGTGTGTGTACGTCTATATATATATATATATATATATATATGCATTTATATATATGTGTGCCTGAGTGTGTGGAGTCCAGATCCTCTTTCGCCTTTCGTGTCTTTTGTTTATTTTTGCCAAAATATTTTAAAAAATCAACTTTTTTCATACTTTTATAATATATTTTATGCAAATTTCATAATATTTTGACATAATATTGCTCTAAATGATTTTTTTTAAAATTTTATTAATTAAATTATACTAATTTTTTTTAATTCCAAATTAAATTGTGTGATATTTTTCTGTTAGAAATAATTATTGGAGTGTATCAACATATGTATAATCGTAATTGTATAATTTTTTTTTAATTTTTATTAACAAATATTTTGGGTTAAAAAGGTAAGGAGGCACAAAATGGGACAATGAATGAGTCTGGATCCCCTGTCTCATATTCTCTGTCCCCTTTCGTGTCCCTTTATCTTTTTATTGCAAATTTTTTTAAAAAAATTCAACAATTATGATTATACATAGATCGATACACTCCAAAAATTATTTTTAATAGAAAAATCACACACAATTTAATTTGAAATAATGAAAAAACTAGTATAAATTAATTAGTGAAATTAAAAAAAATATTTAGAGAAGTTTTACATCTAAATATTATGAAATTTACATAGAATGTATTATAAAAGTGCAAAACAAGTTGTAAAAATTTATAATTTGACAGAAAATAAGCATGTGGCATGAAAGGAGGCAGAGAATGTAGACTAATAGTGAATAGGGTGTGTGATGAAACTCAACATTGTTAGTGTATTTTATACAAAATGCCTTCTTGATAAATAAAATGATAATAATTGTACAAGATACCTTTTTAAGAAATTGAATAATAATAAGATTTTCCACAATTAGTTATCCAACACAAAAAAATATTTCATCTCTCTAAAATACATGGTTAATATGTGTACTCAAATGAAAATATAAGGTTTGCAGGCCGTAACAAACAAATAGCCTCTACAACGTATTGTAAATAAATAAGTATAAATTGTTGTGTAACCGCTGAACATGGTGAATGTAGTATTGAAAATCATAAAATGTAGGGGTACATGTAAAATCTTAAAAACAACAACAAATAAGTATCAAAGAAAATAAAGAAAGAGGGACCAAACTTGCAAAAATTAATGGCAATGACGTCCATTGTTTAACCTGATATTTATAGCGCTTAATAACACATATATAGGGTCTTCTGGTAGTACCCTATGCTATCTAGAGAGAGAAAGAGTGGTGGAGTTAGAGGAGGAAAATGGTGTGATCAAGGTTATGTATTGATTTTATAGTGGTCTCAAAATTCTTAAAATGGAAAAGATAGCAATTGCCGTTAAATTATACTATTATCTATTTATTGAAGAAATTAATGTGATTTGAACTTGTTATGATATCATTTGTACATTATGTAAATATTAGTATTAATTTTCGGATTGGATTCGTCCCGTTTACCTACCAATTAATTATCATAACTTTAATGTTCTTTCTTACTTTTGACCAAAAAGAAAAGCCTGTTTTACTTTTTCTTGGCATTTAATACCCATGCTTTTTTTTTTCCTTGTTTGTGCAACCCTTTTTATACATATAAATTATTTTTTCTTTTGTAGAATCTTCTTTTTTTGTCATTATATTCATGGAATCATAAGCCTCAGTAGTGTAAAAATTGTTGTAGAGCCATTGCTTTATGCGAATTATCTATCATACCTCATGTGAAATCAACTTTTAATTTGAAGCACTGGTTCATTTTAACTCATTCACGAAATTGGACCATAAAATATAGTCATGAAGAACTATGTTCATAAGTTAGTCCAATAATGAGACCACTTATGTAATTTTAGACATAATACTTAAAAAAAAAATAGTAAATAGTTATGAAGTTTTAGCTTGCACAAAATATCCAATTTTCGGGTTGACCTTGGTGAGCACCACCATTTTGGTCATCTTTACAAAGGCAATAAGTAAAAAGTTTGTTTTTAATCAATGTTAATGTAAAAAGTTCCAACATATAAAAAAAGTACCAACATATATTTATTCAACTCATACATATATGATCAACATAATGGTCAATTATTCAAAACGGATACAATTTTATTGTTGACCTCATCAAAACCATACTCAAACGAGATGGAAAAAAAAGTACCAACATAATAATATAAACTTCAATTTTCCTTAAAACTAGGTACACAGATCTTTACCATTTCTTTAACGAAAAGTGCCTTTTCTTGAGCTGGCGATATGTAAACCTTTTGACCAACCCTTGGCGGGTTATTCAAATCGAGATCGCTAATTCTTCTACGTGTGGATCCAGCACGTTGTTCGTTTTTTATAACGCGAATGCTTCAGACTTCATTATTTTTACGATCCATTTTTTCCCAGAATGATGTAATAAAGAGAGAAAAAATTAAGTATGAAGATGGGATGAAAAAACTATATGGGGTTTGTAAAGTATATATATAGATAGAGGTAAGTTAGCTAAAAGTTAATATATACTACCCCGTTCCAATTTACTTGTCCACAATGGCATTCCGTGCATTTTGAGATGAAAAAAAAAACGTAACTAAATTGCTAATGTGATAAATTTTAAAAAACTTCTATATACTCAAATTAAATTTGATTTTGTAAAAAAAATTTCAAAATTTTCATTTCGGAATTATACATACAAAGTTTTCATTTTTATCATATTTTTATTTGAGATAATGTGGGATTTTTTTCGACTGAATCTTGTGATTAGAGACTATTTTAGTTAGTTGTTAATTTCACCGACAATTACTAGTCTCCAAATACAGTTGTTAAATAATATGTCGATTGAAATGTTTTCACTCGCTATATTCCCTAGTATTAGCGACCATTTTGGTTAGTCGTTGTATTACCGACAAGTAGTAGTCGCTAACTTTGGTCGATAAATATTTTTGCTGACTGGACAAATTTCAGTTGGTATATTGGCGACCAACCTCTATTCAGTCGTTGAACTTGGTCGGTAACATTGCGTTTTCTGGTAATATAACATGGTGGATTTTCCAATCATTCCATTCGAGGTGATGTAGGGTTAGACAAGAGAGAAGTGTGGGTGGTGCCTCTCCCGTCCTTTTAGGTAGTTGATGTTTGTGATTTCATATGAGATGATATTACATAGAATGTATATATGCCACTAAAAAAAGACTATTTTACCATCAGATACTCTGTTATTAAACTGATGGTAAAATAACGTTTTTTGTTTGTATATGCAATGTTTTCGTCGATCAACCAAATAGCATAATTTCTTATTTTAAATTGACAAACCATAACCTAGCATTCAATATATGTATCTTTTAGTTCCAAGTGAGTTTTTCCTACTACATTGATTTTTTTTAATTAACTTGAAAGACCCACCTTTTTCTTATTAATGATACCAAATTAAAAAATGAAGAAAAACCCCACAAGAACAAAAATTGCATGAGTTTAACGCTTACAAGTTAGTCCAGCAATTAGACCACTTATGTAATCTTAGACATATATAGTACTTCTTCTTTTTTTATTGAACGGTTATAAAGTTTTAATTTGCACAAGTTATCCAATTTTTCGGCTGACCTTGGTGATCACCACCGTATGGTAAACTTAACTCGTGATGCGGCATAAAGGTACGTGTATAAAACTAGCTAACAAGGTGGAATTTTCAAGATCATTTCATTCGAGGTGATAATGCGTTGGACAAGAAAGAGGTGTGGGTAGTGCCTCTCTTGCCATTTGGGCGGTTGCTGTTTGTGATTCGATATGAGATGATATTACATAGAATGTATGTATGCCAGTACAAAAAAAAACGAGGTTACTATCAGATTGTCTGTTGCTAAACTGATGCTAAACCGATTTTTTTTTGGTAGCGTGCAATGTTTTCCTCCATCAACAAAAAAACACCCCTTGTTCTCTCACACACCAAAAGTCCCAGCCACACACACACCCCTTGTTCTCAATTTCTCTTGAATAGAGGAAGATTCATCTACATTTTTTTTATTATATCAAGGATTAGAAAATAATTCCATGAATTCAAATATTAAGACACTAATTGCTACATTCTGACGTGGGTTAAAAATATGGAAGTGGAACATTTTTATAGAGATTTTAAGTTCATTACTTGTATAATTGCAAGAATATCAATTGGTTTACAAAAAATCAAAAAAAGAACTCAATGCATTAGCTTTTGGTGCCCTTAGTATCACAGTTATCCAGAAATATGCATGTAAAAAATATTTGATTTGAAATGGAATAAGAATAACAGGAGATAACCCCAAAAACACTTTAGATGTGAGTTTTGTGATCAAATAATGACCAGTGGTATATCTAGGTTTAAAGAACATTCAGCCCATGCAAACTCATAATTATCCGCAAAAATATAAAAGAAAATTTTCTTACAATTGGTTAATTTCAGCGACTGTCATGAGACATCAATTGGTGTTACTACATTCTCATCATACTCGATCTCCACTCCTAAGTGTTGGTAAATATATAATATGCATGCAAACATCGAATTTTTTGGTTGCTTGTACGCCATGTGTATGACTGTTTTTCACAGGCAAAGTGGACACGTGGTATGTCAATTCACTCTTTTTTTGCTAGGAAATTTAATTTTAGATGATTAATTATAAATCCGTATCAATTCCTAGTCGACATTTAGGCAATGCACATGAGAAATATCAAAGTACTGACCCAAAAATAATTATGGATCGACCCAAACAAATTACGAACCAAATGCAATATTGTATATATAACACCTTTAGATAACTTATTACATAATTGTATTTGGATTGTAACCCTGAGATGGTTCTGTGATGCTTGTAAGCAGGGGCGGATTCAGACATTTTACTTTAGAGGTACGATTTTTATTTCTACAATTTAAGAGAAATGTCAGATGTTTATGTTATAACATCTTTTATAAAATTATGTGAGATTATTTTATATACAAAGTGTGTTTGATAAATCAGAAATAATTAACATACCCCTTATTGCTATTAAAAAATTGTTTGAAAAGAAAAAAAAATATGCGCAATCAAAAATTAAATGTATTTGCGAAAAATGGGAGGTTGACTGGCACAACTTTACTACAACCATACACAATTAAAAGGGAATCTAGTTAAGTGACGATGAAATAAAACTAATGAACTTATTAGGAGTCTATTTTTAAAATCTGTAATAATCAATGAAACTTATAACTCATTTACAGTGGAAAACAATCTCTTATTATGCGGTTTTTGTAAGAAGGACAATAAAAAGTCCATAATTTTAATTATTTACAAGTCGCAAAGAAATAGTAATAGTAGTAGTAAGCCTTATAGAGGTAGAAGCTAGTAGAAAGTCTACATAACATGGTATTTTTGTAACTTATAAAACTCATCAGGGACATAAAAGTAATTACACATGGCAGAATTTTGAGGGCGCATGTGACCCCATGCCTCTATGTGCATCCGCCAATGCTTGCAAGGCTCTCATGATAACAATGACTCTTCAGTGAATCTAAGGGTCGGGTCGATTTTTGAATCCAAGAAGGTTACAAGGGTCCCTGGCCTATTAACTGACCAACCTGTGCTTGCACTTCCTCAAGCTTTTTTTTTTCTTTGAGTTTGTAATTCTCGATCAATAGAAACTGAAGTTCTTCAGACAAGAATTCTTCAGATATAGAACCGGTGCAAAGCGAGCACCGGACATTCTCAAGTGCTCCCTTTAAACTTTTTCTGACAGATTTAAGGTCTTCATTCTCTTCACGGAGAAATGTAGTCGATCTCTTGAAGTCAACTGACTGTGTGAGGAGTCATGAGATTTTGTTGAATCAGTTTTGTTACTGAAAAATCGAAAGAGTTATAGATACCAAGGAAAAAAACTTTTGTCACTCAAATAATTTTTAATTATTGAGTCTTATATTCAATTCACTTTGTTTACTCTTATATGTCAGTCAACTATTTGTTTACACTTATATAACTATGGATTGGGTTTGTGGGTTTTTTTCCCACCCCTACTCGTCCATGTCCCTTTGCATAAATAGAAGCAGGACATGGCAAAGGAACACACAGTTGCTGCCAACCGTAAAGAAGATCAACGTTTTCTTTAGCCCCATATGTACACACTTTTAAAACAACCTATCTCATTTGTAAACCAACAAAATATGTAATTAATGTGACTAAACTAAGTGTTTCAGGCTAGCCAAACTTTTGACTAGATGGATTCGGAAGCACACAAAAAGTGAAAAAGTGTCTAGAGTAAACAAATGGTTAATGGACATATAAGAGTGAAAAAGTAAATAATTAAAAAAATATTTACTTTTTCACTCTTATATGTCCATTAACCATTTGTTTATTCTTATATAATTACGGGATGGATTTACGGGTCTTTTTCACACCCCAACTCTGCCATAACCCCTTACATAAATAGAAGCGGGACATGGCAAAGAAAAACAGAGTAGCTGCCAACCGTAAAGAAGATACGTACTTTTGATAATAAATCCTTTTAATTAAATGACTAGAGGGGGCAAGCCGCAAGAGAGAAATAGAATACGGGGTATTGTTTGTTAGACCTTTGAGCGAAGTGTGGTTGTATGTAGATGAGAATAAGAATACAAACACGAAGAGGTGAACCAGTCTATTGGTTGTCGATATCTCAATTACGTGCATGCAGGCCCGGTTTTCCTGATGGGCCAACTGGGCATATGTCTATGGTCTCTAAATTTTGGAATTTTCAGAGGCCTCCAATTTTATACAGGAAATCACTAATATACCACTATTTATATTAATAATGAAACAAGTAATATATTGATGTACAACATATACAATTTTTCTCCAATTTTCCACACAGCTTTACTGAGATTGACGAAAAAAACAAGAGTAATAAAAGTAAAAAGAACAACTATCTATCCATGTAACGATCTCTGGTTTCTTAATTCTCAATCATCATGTAGGTTATATAACTTATAGTTTTGTCTTTAAATCCAATTAGGTTAGTGTGAGCTTATTTTCAATTGTCTTTCTTATTCGATTTAGAGTTTTATTATAAATCTTTAGTTTTATAGCGTTGGAAATATGAATATATGATTGTACATATATATGGAATATGATTAATTTAATAATATTCACAATTTTTACTTTAATTTTAATATAAGATTGTGTGATAGTTGGGTATAACCTATAATTTTTAAGCTCAATTTTTTGTTTGAAATCTAGATTATATATTATTTGTGTTATTAAAAAAATTAGGTTTGATAAACTTTTGGTAAGGAAAAAAAAAGCCTCCGTTTTTCGAAAGGAGCATGGCCTCAAAATCTCTAACTCCGGCTCTGCGTGCATGATAACAACATTATCCAAGCCTAACCCGAGACAGAGTCGAAAACCTGTCAGAATTTCCAAAAGAAAACAAAGTTAATCTAAAGAAAAAGCTTTTCCAATCAAAATGAGTTGTTGATTACCTAGTTGTGTTGTATGGTTGGTAAAAACAAAAAACAAATATATCGTTATACTCGTTTTACAAGTTTCTTACATAGTCAATCACAACATGATACGATGAGTAGGGGCTAAAGAAATTAGTTAGGTGATGATCCTCTTATCGTTTCAGATTTAACTAATTCATGCCACATTTAGGAGCATTTCCTAAACATCAATAGTTATAACAACTCTAGAGTTTGTTAGAGGGTTTTTCTATATTAAAGGTGCACAACAAATGATGGCAATACGAAAAACTACGCATAGTGCATTCATCAAAGCCATATCCTTATGAGTTACGATGACCCCAAGTAATACACAATCCCTCAATGTTTTTCTCAATCGTTGCAAAGGCCAAATATAATTTTGTCTTGTCTAAACCCGTATTCAAACGAAACCTACACAAAAGGTCTTATTTGTGGAAGCCACTCCTCGTTACATGTTTTGAGCATGAACACTATTTTTTTTTTATCGAAATAGGTCGTAATTCCTAATTAACTACTTTTAGGTACTTAACAATTACTTCATAATCGTAGACATTGTGCTGATGAGGCAAATTTTTGGACAGACTGTGTTTCTCTGATATGCATCTCTTAGCCCATGTAATAAGTTTGGGGCACTCTTTTTCTATAACTAAAGTTTCTAAATTTCTCACAACTGTAAAACCAACTATAAAATGTTACAAGTGCAATGGCCAAGAAACCGAATTTTCCGTCCCCGAAATAAGCCTTGTTGCCAAGCTCTTCCTCTAATAACTTAAAGGCTTTCGACTCCTTTCTTCGATGCTTCTCTGTCATCTTCTTTCCATATTTTTGTCCCGAAATGATACACCTGCAATATATTATTAGGATGTTATTTATAAAAGAGTTGATATTAAAAAGAAACAATGATAACACTCGAGACTTACAATATCATGATTGCCTCACGTATATGCCTATATTATCATCTTTAACTCACACCTATCAACTCTAATGGCATCCCGTCATGATCTGTTTAAGTTTGTTTCTCTCTCATGTATCCCGGTGTTTGATATTTCTAATCAGATGTCTACATTGTAAAACACACGAAATACTAAACGCTAATGGCTTTGTTTATTGCCTTACAAAAGAATTCTAATCACAATTAAACAGGAAATATTTCCCTTTTTTCTCTCTTTCCTTCTTTGACTAGCACTCTTCTTTGCTTGTTCTTCAAGTCTTATATTCCTTCTATTCCAACAAGAAAACGTCTTCAATATCTTCATTCTGATATTATGATATTACTTCAAATCTTCTAGATTTGCTTTCCACACATTTTGAACCTTCTAAAATATTTTTGACCGAATCTTGAGCTTCAAGTTTCTGTCCACCAGTTTCAGTTGTAACTGAAGTTGCAACTTACACATGTACTTGATCATATCTTAACTGAAACGTTACACAATATGTGTGTATATACTGAGAGTTTATTATGAATATTTCAAACTATTATTACCAATATGATGATAAATAATATGTCACTAGAATCTCGGATTTAGTACCTAACAATGTCCTCATTTGTCATTATTTTGGTAAAAAATTTGAGTTGCGGAACTGATTATAATGAAAACTCCCCCTCAATTGAAGGTTCTTATCTCTTCAGAATAACCATCTCATACATGTAATTATTGCACTTTGAAGAACACCAATCTTATATTTCATAAAGAATAAACTAGTTTATATTCAAATATGGGGTTTATAAAAAAGATACTTTTTGTCTTCTTAAATTCATATACTCTGAACACATGCTCCACACCAAGTAAAGTCTGATGTAAAGCTCTGATACCAATTGAAAAAATAAACGTTTGCCTAATGTCTGAGTGCAGTTATGCATTTCAGTTACCACTGAGTTTTATTTTAGTTATAACTGAATAGTTAAGACAAAATAGAAAATAACATGAGACATTTTTAAACGGAGTTCGACATACTCAGCTTGTCAACGTTTCCGAAGCACTCACCCAATTTTTATTAATATTTAAAAGGAACAATGATAAGAATCGAGATTTATAATAGCATGACTCCATCACGTATATTTCTATATTTCCATCCCTAACTCACAACTATCAATCTCTAATGGCATTCCGCCACGATCTGTTTAACTTTGTTTCTCTATCGTGTATGCCGATGTTTGATCTCTCTAATCAGATGTCTACATTGTAAAACACACGAAATGCTAAACGTTAATGGCTTTATTTATAGTCTTACAAAAAAATCATAATGACACTCAAGTAGGAAGTATTTACTTTTTTCTCTTTTTTCTTCTTTGACTATGAGTTTTCTTTCCTTATTTTTCAAGTCTTATATTCCTTCTATTCCAACCAGGAAACGTCTTCAATATCTTCATTATGATCTTGTGATATTGTTTCAAATGTTCTAGACTTGCGTTCCACACGTTTTGTACCTTCTAGAATATTTTTGACCGAATCTTGAGCTCCAAGTTTATGTCCGCCAGTTTCGGTTATAACCGAAGTTGCAACTTACACATGTACTTGATCATATCATAACTGAAACGTTACACAATACGTGTGTATATATTGAAAGTTTATTATGAATATTTCAAACTATTATTACCAATATAATGACAAATAATTTGTCACTAGAATTTTGGATTTAGGATCTAACACCCTAGACGAAAAGTATCATATGCAGAAAGAAAATGATTGCAATCTAACACTATTGAGCGAGAACTAACGTAAAGCTTATCTCAATGTAATTAACCAAGTTTCGTTGAGCACATGTAAACATAAAACTGGTTTTCGGTTGTGAATGAGAACTGGTATCTTCTCGTGAACATGGTTCATCTCTAGAAGGAGTTGGCTTTTATTGAATATTTGTTCTTCAATTAGCTTCTACTCAATCTCCTTCTCGGCTAACGCGATTCTCACCTTTATTCCAAACATGTTGTTCCAGCTATCGAACAAAACTACCTCTTCTGCCATAGTAATATTGCTGATATGTTTTACCTGTTTTTAGGAGAAAAACAGTGCAAGTCTGTAACAATAAATGTTTTGTTTTGTTTTGATTGATGATAACGGTTATAAATCTAACTTTTACTCTGTAGTCGGTACTTCATAGTTCATACTTGGCCTTCAAGAGTAGTAGGCCACTGCTTTTATTTAATTCCAAATTTTTCGTATTCGTTTTTCTTGTATCTCTCATTAGGATAGTTGATATAACCACCCAAATATTTTATCCAAAAAAATTATCTGTCAATTTGGCGGATTAAGTGTAGTAATCATATATTAACTGAAAAGTGTTTTTCAAAATCACAAACAAAACGATTGGTGCACCTAATCTATCACATCAGTAGATAAAGTTTTTATATTGAAAATTTGGTGAGAAAAAACATTTATATTTTTAAATATCAAAAGTATTATATGAATTGGTTAGTTGAACGGAGAGTCGGAGAGTAGTTAAAGGCCCAATGAATGATTTTGGAAAGTGAATTCTACGTGGAGCTTAGTTACATGTTATCTGATTTTTTGGCAAAGACTTTTTTTTTGCAGTCTGTTTTCTTCAAAACAGACTTTTCTAATCTTGAGTGATATGTTTTAGTAATAGTAAGTGGGGCCATGTATATGGAACATCTTGACTACAACGTCATAACATAGATAATTATCTTCGTGATCTCGTATAATTGAAAGAGTAAAATCGAGTGAAGATCTCGAGATATGGTAATGCTTGTGCGGATACACGGCAAAACTTTACATTGACACTTGCAAGGACCAAGTTGAACTGGAGGAGCAACCGAAATATTTATTGCGACGTTGACAACTGAATTCCTCCTTGCAACCATGTGAATTAGTCTTATGTTAAACATAAGCTTAACATAAGACTAATTCACATGGTTTATCTATAACGATATCAAGATTTTCAACTTCAAACATAAAACTATATTACCTTTCAAAAAAAAAAAAAAACACATAAAACTATATTATTGTTGTTTGCAGTTAAATCAAAAACTATGTTACATATATATATATACACTAGTGAAAGTTACCCACGCGTTACGTGTGAGATGCGTAATGGTATAAATCTCGTAATATATTTTATTTTGAACATAATATTCAGATTTGGTATCATTTATTGTAGTTATGTAGGTTAAAACCAATTGTTAATTAATTTAGACTACATCCGTAATTAGAAAAATATAGTGAGGATAAATTGTTAATTAATTAAATTAGATATATTGGTAATTATTAAAACATAGTGAGTGTATTTTTGGAAAATTTTGGTGAAATTGGTCTGACTCATTTCTGTTGGTTTAGCTTATTATAATAGAATGAAATATAAAAAATATAGTTATATAATATATTGTTGTGTTTTAAATTTCAAAAATTATCGTTTTGACGTATCCATATTTTGAAAAATAATTTTTTTTTAATAATAATTTATATATACGGTATTCTGACAATCTCTTAAATATTTTTTTTGGCAACCCTTCCAAAATTATATATTGTTAGTGCAATAACATACCATGATTTTGTATTTGTTGATACTTAAAAAATTAACATAGAAAAGTGTTTATAAAAGACATTTTACACCAACTTATTATGTTGACACGTAATACATATCTTAAAAAAAAATAAACAAAAAAAATAATTAGATTAGTAGTGAGTGTAAACAAAATTTATAAAAGAATTTTTGAAGATTTGTATTTTAATTGAAGGGAGTATACTTGAATTGTGTAATAGATATTTAATTTTTCGTATATATCTATTATTTAATATATGTTTGGTTTTTTCAGGATTTTTTTTTTATATTTTTTTACCTTCGTATTTTAATCTTTTTAATTGTTATATCTTGATTTTTTAAATTTAACTTTTGAATTTTTTTGTTTCTATTTTATTTATTTTTTAGTCCATTTTAAAACGTTGAAACTTTCGACACATGACTGCACGTCGCATTACTGTTGTGGGTTTTTTTTAGGAGTTTGAAAAGAAAATTGGAAGTGAGCGAAAAGGAAAAAAAATAGAAATCAAATACATTTTAATCAAGAAAACAAGGTAAAAAAATAAAGAAAATATGGTAAAAAAAAGTAAAAAAAATCCGGCTTTTCCGTGTTTATACTTTGAAAAATATTATGCGTTTTTAAATTAATTTTGGCAAAACCACACATTTGATGCTGGTTTCGCCCCTGATCAAGTACCCGAACTCGTGTATATGCATCGAAGTTCAGAAGTTAATTACATAAGGACACAAACTTATGTTTTCCCATATATATGCATAAGTGTTTAACTCGAAATTACGTGCACATATGATTTGCAAAAATTATGTATCTAAATTTTCAAAATCGATTTTTTTTCAAAAGTTTAACACATAATTTAAATGTTAAGCTTTATAATTAACTCTTAAAAAAACGTTTAACTAATTTAGATACCTTTTTGTAAGTCAAACTTAAGAAAGTTGATGACAATTAGATAGATCCATAATAGTGAGTATATAACATTGAAAAACATAAAGTAAATATTCCTTCCATCCTAGTTTAATAACAATTTTGGAGATAGGTACATTTTCTGCACAAAATGATACTCGGAATTGTAAATTTGAAAATTTAATTGTTTTAACTACATGTGTTACCTTTCAAAATTTATATATTTTTTAGTATATATTAATATTACTACTTTATAAATTGTCAAACAAACAATTGAACATAAAAAAATACATCAAATATCAAATTTTATAAAATTTTTTGAACAGGGACTTTAGAAAATAAAACGGCGATTTTAAAAATATACTTAAAAAATAATTACGAATACATATAAAAAAATATATAACATGATGAAAACATTTACGAAGTTAACTTGAGAAAATGCACGCCCGTACTAATGAAGAATCAAACAACATCCGACAAACATGTCACATCTTTCTAGTTATCTATCGAGAAGAGAGAGATCTAGATCTAGGAAGAATTAGTGGGAAATATCTGAGACCATGGATTCAGTAAAGGAGATGAGCGTAGATGAGCTTCGTAACCATGACCGAACCGATGTATCTGTAAAAGGCTTCGTATACGACGTGACCAAACTTATTAGTTTAAAATTTAATTACATATAGACACAAACTTAAATTTTTACATCAAATTAGTATATCTAAAATTGAATATATCAAAAATAATGGGCAAAGTGTAGAACACTATACTTTTTCATATAGCCAGACTAACACTACGTATACGTTATTTTCTTAATGAATAATTGATTTTTTTTTTTTAATAATCACCAACTATATTTATTTATAACGTTAAACCAAGTTTCTATTTGAAAGAAAAAGAAAAGCTTATATATTTCTCAAATGCCAAATAAACAATTAAATTCCCAAAAAGTCATAAAAATGTGAAAAATAACTTTTTTACGAAAAAAAATATTAACAAGTTGTGAAATTATTATAATTAGAAAAAAACTTCAAACTTTTCTATAGTTAGACTGATTTCTTAAATATAAAATATCCACTATTTGTTTGGTTATTTGTTTGTGAGAAGAGCCAAATGTGTCATATCTCCGGTATCTATCTGATCCAAATTTGAGGAGAGAGAGATATTGGATCATAAGAAAATATTTAAAAATTCAAGGTATAAAATGAGATTTTTTTTGCTGGTCTATTAATATTAGGGCCGCATGTCTTAACTTTTGTACCCGTTGGATCATTTTACAATTCAATCAAATGGTTAATAAAAAATATGTATTTTTTTTATAATAAAGGATTAACAAAATATATAATAAAATATATATTTTTTTCTTAATATACGGATTGCAACATAGACTCCACATATACGGGTACGTACGGTACACCATTTAAATTACCTGATATGACAAATGAAATATCGTTGACATTTTACGTCTTTGACCACATCGGCACGGCTTGGGAACGGCACAAGTACATGAACGATACATATACGGTACTTTTTCGGCACGCCAATTTTTATTTTATTTTCTTCATGCGTACCGTATTTGAAATGACGTACTGAATCCGTACCGGCTACTTCAAATAAGAAATCTGAAATACTCGTGTTTAGCTAGACGTTTTTGTTTACAAATTTTGTGTTTGAACAAAAAGAATTTTTTCATTATTTTTGTTAACCTTGAATTGTATTTACTTTGATCAAATGGGTTAAAATAAAATTAAAACAGGCTGACCTAATATTTTCAAGGCAGCCAAAACAGATCCATCAAAATGAACCAAAAAATACAAAATAAAATCAAAAACTTGAATTCTGATTACTAATCAATAAAACAACAACAGAGGATATTAAAAGTAAAACTCCATCATTAATAAGCTATACTCCTGTAGCATTGCAAAAAGGTTAAAATAATTATTCTTAACGTGTTTGATTGGTGGGGGTGGGTAGGAAAGGAAACAAAGACCAAACAAAAACCAAATGTGTCACATTTCGGAGGTGGGGCGTAGACTCCCCTATTTGAGGGAGTTAGCAAAACTTTCCCTCTCTTTTCGTGATTCCTAATGATTTGTTTAATAAGTTTTTTTTTTTTTTATTTAGAAAAACTAAGTTTATAAACCCCCAACTACTGTACATTAATAAAATATGAACCAAACGACATTAAAAATTGAGCACCGAACTATATCTTTTTTACTAAATTGGAAACATCCGTCAATTTAACTTGACGGAATTTAAGTTTAAATTCCATTTCAGTCTCAAATTTTATAAAACATATGAATTTAACACGAAAAGTTTATAATTTACCTTTTTAACATAGTCATTAACAAATAGTTACATATACATGCTCATATGTATACATAAAATACAAAAAAAAATAAATATAAAAAATATAACATTTTATAAATATATATATGACATTGTATAAAAAAATTAACTTTTTTTTAAATATTTTTTAAAATTAAATATATTTCCTAAAAGGTATGTACTTTTTGAATTGTCTTTTTTTATAAAATAATTAACTTTTTTATAAAATTAATTTTTTTTAAAAGTTAATTTTTTTTTAAAAAGCAAGTTGATTTTTTTCAAAAAAGGTTACTTCTTTTCAAAAATAAGTTAATTTTTTTAAAAATATATATTTTTTATTCAATAAAAATTATTTTTTTTCTATATCGTTATATATATATATATATATATATATATATTGTGTATTTCTTTTGTTTATGTATATGGATGAGTATGTATATGTAACTATTTGTTTATAGATATGTTAAAAATGTAAAATTATAAACTTTTCGGGTTAAATTCATATGTTTTATAAAATTTTGGACTGAAATGTAAGTTAAACTTAACTTCCGTCCAATTAAATTGACGGAGGTCTCAAATTTAGGAAAAAATATATAGTTCGTTGCCTCAATTATTAATATCAGTAGTTTGTTCCCCATTTTGTTAATGTATGATAGTTTGGGTCACTAAACTTTTTTTTTATGACGTATTCACAATAAAAAAATACTCAAATACCGACGAGATTAGTTATGGTATTTTTTGTTACGAGCTTATTAGCGACGGTTTTGTGACAGTTTAGTCAATTTGTGACAGATTTATGACAACTTTTTAAATTAGCGACAGACTTATAACAGCTTTTGATTCTCAATAAAACAAACATTATTTTGTAGTGATTGTTTCATTCAAAACTTCATTTTAAAAAAATGTGTAAAATTTTAAATTTTATACATCTTTTTGGATTTCTTGACCGTACTAAACTATAAATTACCAAATAAACAATTAAACGCGAAAAAAATTATAAAAGTTAAAATTTTACTTTTTTTTTAATAAAAGGTTTTGAAATAAAACAAGATGTTGATAAAAAAAAAACCGCATCCAAAAAAATCATTTCGAATCGGGAAAGTGAAAACAGATAAGAGAGTTTCACCAACTCCCGTTTGGGAGAGTTTGGTGGCCCTCCTTTTCACATTTCTATCTAATCCAAATCCTAATTTTGAGAAAAGAGAGATACAGATATATACTTGTATATATATATATATATATATATATATATATAGAGAGAGAGAGAGAGAGAGATCTGGATCTAAGAAACTAGAGCATGGATTCATTAAAAGTGATGAGCGTAGATGAGCTTCGCAAGTACGATGGAACAGACCCAACAAAACCGATATACGTATCCGTAAAAGGCTTAATTTACGACGTGACCGAGCTAGGAAAGTCGTTCTATGGTCCAGGTGGACCCTATGCTTTGTTCGCCGGTAGAGACGCTACGAGAGCTTTAGCTAAGATGAGCAAAGACCCTAACGATTTGGTTTCGTGTTCCGTTGATGGGCTATCGGAGAAGGAGCTTGGTGTGTTACTCGATTGGGAAAATAAGTTTAAAGCCAAATACCCGCTCGTCGCACGCCTCAGTGTCTGATTTCCATTATTGTTTGTTTTTCTGTGTTCCGATCGTCTTCATTTAATAATATTGTTGTGATCGCCATATCATGCGGGCTGTGTGAAGAAAGATGTTGTGACTTATGTACGGGTTTAAATGATAAAAATACTACTACTCGAATCAATATGTTTTCGTATTTTAGTTATAAATAAAATGGTGTGCTTCCGTTGCTTGTTTAAATTTCTACGCACTTTTAATTCATTATTGATCCTTTTACGGAAACCTTAGTACCAGGTTAAAATGTTTGGAGAAAAGAATATCGTTTAGTACATATTTGAAGACTTGATTATTCAAAATCTATGGTTTAAATGTTTTGCTATTTTGTTTTACCCTTTGTTTTAAAGTTTGCTACTCACCGATGATACTGCTATGTACCAAATTTTTAGCAAAAACACAAATTGGGTTTTTATAATCAAGTCCGAAAGTATGTAATAAATATTTGTAACTTTCTTCGATCGTCTTTATTAATAACAAACGTTACAAACTGGTTATGTGGAGGAGGTGTTGTGACTTATGTTTGGTTAAATTAGCTTTAATTTGATAAAAAAAAAAATACTACTATGCCGTCGATGTGTTTACATATTTTAGTTATAAATGAAATGTGGTGCTTCAGTTGCTTGTATAGAGTTCTAACCTTCTCTGATTCATCATTGATCTTTTCTCTTTAATTTCAAAAACCCTTAATACTGTTGCATAATCCTTTCTCTGATTCATCGTTTAGTACATATTTTCAGATTTGACTAATCAAAAACCCAATGCTGCTTCGTGTTAGTCTTGTTTTTAACTTTGATACGTATGTACCAATTTTTACAGAAAAGACAAGTATTGTGGTTTTTGATATTTGAGTCCGAAAGTATGTATTAATTGTTGGCTTTGCCGTTTAATTTCCCTTATTGCTTATTTTTCTAAGTTTCTGTTTGTTTGAAGGGTCTTTGTTAATAATGTATGTTACATACTGGGTATGTGGAGAACCTGTTTGTTAATAATGTATTGATAAGTATGTATCAATTTTTAGACAAAAGACACATATTAGGGTGTTTTCATAATGTGGTCCGAAAGTTTGTATTAAGTGTTAACTTTTCGCTTTAGTTTCCATTATTGTTTAGTATTTCTAAGTTTGTGTTTCTGCCTCTGTTTCGGTCGTCTCTGTTAATAATACACCTGACATACTGGTTGTGTGGAGAAGCTGTTGTGACTTTGGTATGAATTTAAGTAGATATAATTTGGTCAAAAATACTAGTAATACTATTTCAATGTGTGTATTTTAGTAAGAGTAATAAAATGTGGTGCTTCCGTTGCTTGTTTAAATTAATAGTCACCTCTGATACATCATTGACCCTTTCTCTTTCTGTTGAAAACGATAGAATATTATTAACGAAATTGAAAAGCTCCTTGTATGTTCTCTTTTTTTTGGAGGGTAAACGGATCAATAAATATATTAAGGAGGCGAAGCCTTGCAAAATTAAACGAACTACAAGCTACTTAATACTAACTCTTAAACCACAATACAAGCTACTTGTATATTCTCTTATTTGCATGTATGTGTACATTGGATGTTTGCTGGTATGTAACCTTATGGTTAAAATCTCTGGCTTTGTTTTCGTCTTTGTTTTTAACTTTGATACCTATGTAACAATTTTAAATCAAAAGACACGTATTGTGGTTTTTGATAATTGAGTCCGAAAGTATGTATTAAGCGTTAAGTTTGGCCTCTAATTCCATCATTGTCTATTTTTCTAAGTTTCTGTTTTTGCCTCTATTTCGATCGTCTTTGTTAATAATATACGTTATTACTGTTACTGGGTGTGTGGAGAAGCTGTTGTGACTTGTGTACGGGTTTAATTAGCTCTAATTTGATTTTAAAAAGATACTACTATTCAGTCGATGTGTTTGCGTATTTTAGTTATAATAAAATGTTGTGCTTTCGTTGCTTGTTTAGATTTCTACACACCTCTGTCTCGTCATTGATCCTTTCTCTTTACTGTTGAAAACGATAGAAGATTATTAACAGAATTGAAAAGCTACTTATATGTTCTCTAATCTGCATGTATGTATGCTGGTATATAAACAAATAGTACAGTAGAAGATTCGGAAGATGACTGACTATAAAGAAGTGACACTGCTGGTTGTCCATTTAATCTATATCGGGTTTTCCATTTTGTGGCATGGGTGTGTTAGACGGTATTGTATACCGTCGCATTTGTTACCGTTAGATTTGTTCTTGAATAGGTGTCACTGATCATAGGTCAGTCCATGACATGCCTGCGGCTGTTTTTCTTCAATTAGCGAAGGTGAGTCCATAGCTGCTAATCATACTTCAGTTCAATAACTGTTACAGTTTCTGTTTCTGTTTTTGTTTTTGTTTTTGTTTTGTTCTTCTTTATTAACAATATGTAGTAATCACCATACAATACACTACATACGGGTTGTGTGGAGAAGCTGTACTGTTTTATGTACGAATTTAATTTGTCGTAATTTGGTCAGAAATCCTACTAACATGCCAATATGCTTGCACATATAACTAATTGTAAAATGTGGTGAATACATTGCTTGTTTAAATTTATAGTCGCCACTGCCGATTCATCGTAATCCTTTTTTTCTACTGTTGAAGAGTATTGGAAATTATTAAGGGAATTAAACAGCTACTTATATGTTCTCTAATCTCTATGTATGTATACATTATACAATGAATGTGTGCTGGTGTATATAAACAAATAGTGCTTGGGGAAACAAATAATTTGTGAATCTGTCATATAGGGCCTCATCTAGATAACTCTAAATTTCTTATTCTTTTGATCCTTATATTTTCTTTTATGTCCGGTTGCCTCGAACACTTAAACAAGTGACTTTAATATGCGTCACCTGCTCGAGAAAAAGACTTGCAAGAGATCCGTTAAACCCATATGGTTTGTCTTTGGAGGTTATAACTTGTTTAGAATGAATTGAAAGCAGCAGGTTTTCGACAAGGAACATTAACCTTCTGCAGTTGGTTATTTACAGAATGTATATAGAAGTACTGTGTAAATCTAGGCTCTTACATTTTATTTAGGGAATATACTTTGGTTGGACTTTACTCTGTTCAAAACGAGTCTAGTTCTAATTTTTCTATATATTTTTTTGTTTTGATTTCTTCTTGAGATTGACATATGATTAGTTCTAGCAATTCACTTTTGGAACACACTGTAATTTATTGAAGCGAAATATATTTTTTATCATTCTCTGAGGAAGAGATCCTTGACTTTCACCGGATTATTCGTCGACTATCTATCTTCTATATGATTTCTTTCCTATTTTAATTTTCTTGTGAATCTTATAGCTAATTAATTTTGTAGCGTTTTACCTTCCATCTCAAGTGAGAGCGAAAACAAACACTTGATATACTCCGTAATTTACGGCTGGACGAAAAACCGAAAAAACCAAACCGGACCGATAACCGAACCGAAAAAGACCGATACCAAAAACCGAAAAAAATTTGGATCGGTTTCGGTTTTCAATAAAACCGAACCGAAAAAGACCGAAAATAACCGAAAAACCAAAAAAAAACGAAATTAGACCGAAAAAAACCGGTCCAGTTCGGTCCAAAAAATAAAAAGACCGAAACCGAAAAAAACCGAACCGAAAAATATGCTCGGTTTCAGTTTCGGTTTTACTACAAACCGAAACGAACCGGACCGAACCCAGCTCTACTCCGTATGACTTTTGTGTTGCTCATAAATCCTTTTCATGAAATGTCAAGGACCGAATTTGAATTATTTTTGTTCCGTATGACTTTTGTGTTGCTCGTAAATCCTTTTCATGAAATGTCAAGGACGGAATTTGAATTATTTTTGTTCCAGGAGGTTTGGACTAGGAGTGTAAATGGTTCGGATTTGAACGGATAATCGTCAATACTAAACCAAACCATTAAGAATGGATTGTGAAATTTTGGATCCAAAACAAACCATTTATTTTTTCAATCCACACCAAACCTAACGGATCGGTTTGGGTTGGTTTTATGGATTCAATGATTCGGTGCGAATTCGGATCGGATTCGGTTTTTAATAATGCTTCTCATTCGTTATTTAATCGAAATTAATACATATTTTAATGATAATTATTTACAAACAAAAATAATATGAAAAACAATATATAACCAACATTAATGAGTAAAAACATCGTTCATATACTTTTTCTCAACCACACAAACAATGCATAATAACATATTAATTCGGTTAGAAAATAAAGAAATATCTTTGAAATCTGTCGTATAATTATTATTATCATTGTTTATTAGATTAAATAGTATATATATGCTCGTTTATTATTAGTTATATATATGAAAGAAATTTTAGTTTTTTTTTCATAAGTAAAGTAAAAAAATAATGCTTGTTTTTAATGGGCATAACGGATTGGTTTTAATGTTTTGCATTGGATTCAATAGTTTGAATCGAATTGGTTTGATTTGTATTAACAGAATTGAAACATAAACTAAACAGTTAAGGATGGATTTGAAATTTTAAATCCAAAACCAAACCATTAGTATTTAAAACCTAAATCAAACCTAATCAAACCAACTGTTCGGATCGGATTCACGGATTTTACTTACAGCACTAGTTTGGACAAACTTTAAATTATTCTTCCTTGTATTCGAGTGTTTGGAAACAAAGTGCTTCTGAAAAAGCGCATTTTGTATAAGTGTTGCTCTAAAAGTGACTTATAAAAAAGCATTTGATAGGAAAAATTATGTTTGGTAAAAAAGTACTTATAATTTTAATAAGTTTTTTATAGTGTTTGGTATATAAGTAAAAAGTGACTTATTAAAAACTTTTAAAATATATATTGTTAATAACATAACACGGCAATAAAACAAAATTAAACAATACAATATAGGATTTGAATTAATTAATTAGTGGTATAATGAACATAAACAAAATACTTTGGTCTAATAGGTTAGACTGCAGATGCGCAGTATATAGATGGATCTTAGGCTAATTGGTTGTCCTGTCTATTGAGTGTTCTTTGTTCATTACAGTTTTTCAATATGTCTCGAGAATTACAAGTTCCAGGTAATTTTTAAAACTGGGAGTACAAAAAAACGTGAAAGACGATTAGAACAAAACCAAGCAGGACTTGATAAAACAGTTTATACTGTGTATAGAAGTGTTCACGTGAGTTTTAGTCTGGAACAGTTTAGTATGTATGCAAACATAGCTAAGGCTTTTTACAAACCAACGTCAACGTTGTACTGGCATGTTAATTATCAATGCTAAAAGGAAAAAAGTTATCAATTATATCATTGGAATTTTCTTTTGGTTTACTAAGAAACAGAAAAGTAGTATCAAAGTAAGCAAACCGAGACGTTTTGCCTCTAGTTTCCGTGACATGAGAACAAGATTAATTGCTATTCTAGCACACATGTAACGAAAACAGGCTTAACCAAATTACCAATCTGGTTATCCGAAAGGATGACTTGTTTGTTAGCAATCAATAACTATTTTGGCTTTTGGGAATTAATTTGTCTTTTGACTTCTGAAGAAGCTATGTATGTATGTACCTTAAACAGACAGAGGATAACTTAATTCGATATTATACTAGTACTGCTTATTTTTTTATCTATTTTTTGTGAGAACGAGGAAAAACAAGGAAATAAACAAAATTCCAAAATGCAAAGAAAACTAGACACGAGCCTCTGAACCGGAAGCTCGAGACTCAATGTCGTCAGAATATCAAAAAGAAACATTGTTGTAGCTTTCAAAAGAAAAGGCTTTGATATCATATCAACGCACGAGTTATTTTGGATTGCAAAATTTTAAAACAGACTAAAATGTTCAGAAAGTGAAAATAAGACTGAAAATCAAGTAGAGTCTATTATTGAGGATAAGAATTCTAAAAGTAAGGTGAATACTGTTTTGAATGCTGTGAAACCTATTATTCATAAATAAATAAAAACTCAAAAAGGGGGTAACAGTAGAAATGTGAGAGTCGGAAACCTACATGGGTTTTTTTCCCCTAACAATAATGCTTCTAAAAGATGTTAATAATGACGAAGTTTAGAATAGGGAAAGGAACAAAAAAGAAAAGCTTCCTCGACAAGAAGCTTTGTTAAAAAAACCTATTGATATCGATAATTCTGTTACTATTAATAATAACAATGAAGTTACACCTACTAGCAGTTTTTTCTAACTCAGGTAAATGGCAAATCTTATGCAGTTAATGATGATGGCATTACGTACTGATGCTTTTCCTGTAAGGCACCCTAAAGCTTGGGGGAACAATGCTAATTCCCTTAAATACCCTGTCTTTACCTCTAACAATAAAGATTTTAACACTCCTAAAAGTATTAATACTTGGGCTAAGTATAATAATAATAATGTTATTCAAAAGCAGGTCCCTTCTCCGCTTGTTTCTAACAAGCAGGACAAGGTTTTTAATAAGAATTTGACACATGATCTCATCTCTCCTATGGTTTCTTCTAAAAATAATCATAATTTTATCAAGGACAATGTGACACAGGTCTCCTCTCCCCTGGTTCCTAATAAAGAGAACAATATAGCTACTACTAAATTATGTAGTTGTTGGAATTCTTATGAATTTTTGGTTTGAATGCAAATTAAGTCTGTAACTTACAAACTTTAATACCCATCATGATGGCACTTCAATACCCATAATGATAGCATTGATAGCTAGCTTGTAACTTTACATATTTTTTTGGTATAAAACTATATGTATATCTATCTATATTTTTCAAGAATGAAAAACAAAAATATGTCATATACAAAAATACACAGCCACTTATGCATACATATAGAAAGATAGTATCACACCACTAACGGCTCGACCGTGACTCAACACCGCTTCCGTCGAGTAAGATGTGAAAGACGTTGTACCTTGCATACACATTACCTCATTAGCCAAAAGCAGATTGGTGACGGGACAAATAATGTTTAAGGGTTATTGTTTAACACAGTCATCTCGTTTATGTACTTTTTAGTTTTTCTTTCGGTATAATTTACAATATCTTGTGTTACGATTTATTTTTTATTTTTATTTTTGATTAATCAGGCAATTTCTAGGTTTTATTACATGTAGAAATTGTGTAAATTCATTCGGTAATGCGAAAAGAATGATCGATATGTGATCTAGCAACCCAATATTAAACCCTCTTTCTAACTCTTCGAGCAAGAAATAGGTCCATATACCCCCTTCTAATGAAACTCCTTAGCGATTTCTTGACTCCGTATTCAAGCAAAGTGCCGATAACGTGTTGTGTGACAAGTATTAGCAAATTATCAAAATAACAAGAAATGTATGCAGAGAGAGAGAAACTATTCTTATTCAAATATAAATGTGTGTACAAAAGTGAAGGCTATCAACATTTTATATAGCGGAGTGATGTATGAAGAACTTGAGTATTTACGAAGAAAAAATCAAGGAAATGAAGAAATTTAGAGAGAGAAGCTGTAGCTTTATATTTTCAGCTCTAACTTCAATTCGCATACTGTTACAAGCTTAATAGCTCAGCAATTTATCAGCTGCCACATGTCATCATCTCACTGGCTAATTACAGCAGTATGGCCTAATTACAAAACTAGTCCTAAGACTTCTGAAAAAGTTACAAATAGATCACATAACATGAAATAGTAAAATATTTAGTACAAACTATTTTAACATGTCCTCTCAAGATGGAATGTGTATATCCAAAACACCCATCTTGCTCACAAAAGTGCTGAATAAATGCAATCCCAGTGGCTTTGTCAATATGTCTGCAACTTGATTACATGAGTAAATATGCAGCAAATGAATAATCCCAGCTTGAATTTGTTCTCTTACATAGTGGCAATCAATATGTATATGTTTGGTATGTTCATGGTGCACTGGATTTTCAGCAAGTGTAATAGAAGATTTGCTGTCAGTGTATACCATAATCTTATCTTGCTCAATTAATAGATCTTTCATCATCTTCATTAACTATACCAGTTTAGTAGTACACACAGCTAAAGCCTTGTATTCAGATTCAGTAGAGCTTCTAGACACCACTTGTTACTTTTTGCTCTTCCATGAATCCAAAGCATCACCAAGAAATACACAAAACCCAGTTACTGACTTTCTTGTATCAACACAAGAAGCCCAGTCAGCATCTACACATGCTTTTAGTTGTAATTTATTTGCACTAGGATAAAACAACCCTTGAGAAGGAGAACCCTTGAAATATTTGAGCAATCTTATAACAGCATTATAATGAGAAGCACAAGCTTTCTCTAAAAATTGGCTAAGTGTGTTGATAGCAAAAATTATACCAGGCCTAGTGATTGTCAGATAAAGTAATTTTTCAATTAATTTTCTGTACACACTTGGATCCTCTAATGGCTTCAGATCATTTTTACTAAGTTTCAAGTTTGTTTCCATAGGGAATTTGACAGGTGCACAATCTAAAAGACATGTATCTGTAAGCAATTCAAGTACATATTTTCTTTGACAAACAGTCAATCCTTTAGATGATCTGGCTATTTCCAACCCTAGGAAATACTTTAATTTTCCCAAATCTTTTATCTTAAAACTGTGATCAAGATAGGTCTTCACATTTGAAGCTAAAAGATGATCATTACTGGCAATAATGACATCATCCACGTACACAAGAAGTACCATATAAGCATTCTCTTGTCTAAGAGTAAACAAGGAAGTATTTGTTTGGCTTTGTAGGAAACCAAATTTTTGCAAAGCATCAGTAAGCTTTTGAAACCATTGTCTGCTTGCTTGTTTAAGACCATAAAGAGATTTGTTGAGTTTGCATACCTGCTGAGAATTTTGTTTTACAAAACCAGGTGGCATTGTCATATATACCTCTTCCTTTAAATCACCATGTAAGAAGGCATTGTTGGCATCTAACTGCTCTAAGAACAAGCCCTTAGCAACTGCTACATCTAAGAGAACTCTCACTGTAGTCATTTTTGCCACAGGACTGAATGTAGCTTCATAGTCTATGCCCTCTTCTTATGTATATTCTTTAGCAACTAATCTTGCTTTATACCTTTCTATACTTCATCAGCATTATATTTTACTCTATATACCCATTTACATCCAATTGCCTTCTTTCCAATAGGCAAATTTGTAAGAGTCCAAGTCTTGTTAGTTTCTAGAGCTGTTATTTCAGTTGTCAGAGCTTCAATCCAATTTGGATTTAAAACAGCTTCTTTATAGGTTTTAGGTTCCCTTATAGAAGAGATTGAAGAACAAAATTTCTTGTGTTGTTCAGAAACTTTAGAGTAAGTATGGTAAGCTTTTATAGGAAACAAAGATGGTTGTTTGGAAGAAGTGAAGTTACAGTCATATATCTTTAGACTTGATGGTGGCTTAGCAAGTCTAGAAGATTTTCTGACTGGTGGTGAAACTTCAGACAGAAAAACATATGGTGAAGGTATAAACTCATTTGGAGTAGATTCAACAAAAGGCCTTTTAGTGGTGAATATTTGGGGGAAATAAAAGTATATTTGGAGAATAAACAGTTATATATGGGAATTGTTCTTCATAGAAAATCACATCTCTAGTTACAAAGAATTCTTGATTCTCTAAATCCATTAACTTATAGCCTTTAGTGCCATAAGGGTACCCCAAAAAAACACATTTCCTTGCCCTTGCATCAAATTTACTACGATTTCTAGTCAAAGAACTTGCATAGCAAGACAACCAAACACTCTTAGGTGATTCAGATAAGGTTGCTTTTTATGCATCCTTTCAAAAGGAGACTTATGCTATTTCTTACTAGGCAACCAGTTTATTAGATAAGTAGACTCTAGTACATAGTCATCCCAAAACTCTAAAGGTAACTTAGCTTGAAATCTCACTGACCTAGCAACATTGAGAAGATGTTGATGTTTTCTTTCAACTATCCCATTTTGTTGTGGTGTACCTACACAACTTGTTTGATGTACTATACCAGTGTTTTGAAAGAATTCTTGACAGAAAAATTCAGTTCCTTTATCACTCCTTATAATCTTTACAACTTTATTGTATTGAGTTTTTACCATGTTGACAAAAGAAGGCAATAGAGTGGTAGTTTCATTTTTATTTCTCATCATATACAGCCAGGTACATCTAGTAAAATCATCAACTATAGTGAGAAAGAAAGGAAAACCTTTATTGGAAACAACACTATAAGGTCCCCATAGGTCACAATGAATCATATCAAAAGGTTCGGTAGTTTGTATACTACTAAGAGAAAAAGAAAGCCAATGTTGTTTGGCTAAATGACACACATCACAAGGCTGGTTTTCTAAAATAGAAAAATCATTTATTTGTGATTTCAACATACTAGTCTGATCATGAGAAGCATGACCTAACCTAATGTGCCATAACAAATAGGGAACCTGTACAGAAGCTGTAAAAGATGAAGAATTTTCTGGTCTTTGCAGATAGTACAAACCCTGACTCTCAGTAGCCTTCCCAATCGTCTTCCATGTTGTCAGGTCTTGTATTATACAGTATTTGTCAACAAAGTATAAGCAACAATGTGCATCCCTTGTGAGCTTACTAGCAGATATTAGATTATTTCCAAACTTAGGCGCACACAACACATTTCTCATAGCTAGCCCTGTACCCAAATTGACACTTCCAATATGTGTAATAGTAACACTTTGTCCATTTGGTAAATAAACTTCAGAATCAAACTTGACTATATCTTTGTCAAAACAGTCAAGATAGTTGATCATATGCTCACTAGCACCTGTATCTATTAACCAATGTGTAGATTGGCCAATTTTACTATGTATTGAAAAAGCATTAGCACAAGTAAAATGTTGAGACTTACTAGCTATATTGGTGAAAGCCATATTAGAAACACCAATGTTAGTAGCTTTAGATCATTCTTCTTATAGGCAGAGGATCCACCAACTCCTTTCATTTGCCTTTGGAAACTAGCCACAAACTAATTAAACTGTTGCTGAGTTACAAGAAAATCAGATTTTTCAGACTTAAGAGGAGTAGTATCAATAATTCCACTAACTTGATGAGCAAAATAAGGTCCATTTTGATGACCCCTGGTTTTATTTTCTTGCCCTCCGGAACCATTTATTTTCCAAGTAGGAGAGTACCCATACAATTTATAAGATTTATCTTTTATATGCCCAACTCTGTGACAATAAGAGCATCTAACTTCCATTCTAGATCTATTTCCATATGCTGCAGCAGCAGTATTCTGTTCTGTACCCACATTCATAGTCATCTGATCATGAAAATCTCTGTTTTGTACCCCCATGGCTCTTTGTTTTTCTTCTTGTATGATCATTTGGAAAACCTCATTTATAGGAGGAATAGGTTTCATTATTAGAATATGACCCCTTGTAGCATAATAAGAATCATTTAGACCCATCAGAAAGGTCATTCAAAAATGATTTTCCTCTCTCTTTTTGAACTTTTCTATAAAATCACAACTACACTTGCTCATTGCACTACAGGTACACATAGGTAGAGGATTGAGAGCAGCCAAATCTAACCATAAACTCTCCAATTTAGTGAAATAAGCTGAAACACTAAGATTTCTTTGATGTAGAGAATGTATATCTTGCTGAATCTCAAAAATGCTATGTTCATTTCCCTGAGAATATCTCTCCTTCAACACATACCACATTTTACTAGCATTCTCAATATACAGTATTGATTGAGAGATCTCATTGCTCACAAAGTTCAAGATCCAAGATAACACAATTAGGTTACATCTTTTCCATATAGTATACAATCCTGTATCAATCCCAAGGCATAATAAAGTCCCATCTATAAAACCAGTCTTGTGTTTCATTCCTATAAAAATTTCCATTGCTCTTTTCCAAGTATGGTAATTCTTTCCATTCAAAGGTGGATTAACCAGACTTGATCCATTCATGTCATTAATATTGACATAGTAGGGGCTATTAACATCTATACTAGCATTATAAGTCGATGAATTTGTTGTAGTTCCCATTATTTTCGGCTATGAACCCTAAAATTTTAATTTTTCCCAAATTCGAATAATTTCAATCAAGAATCAAATATCGCAGCAAATAACCCAAAATCAACTCAAATAATCTCAAAAAGAACTCGAAATATACTCAAGAAATATCGGAAAATCGGATATTAAACGCCAATTTCAACGAAATACGATCAATTCAGTTATAGAGATCTTTGAAAAAAAAAGCTTACAGCAACTATAGAGTAATGTGATTGCAATGAAAAACCCTAATATTCACAGCGGAGAACAATCATTGCTCTGATACCATGAAGAACTTGAGTATTTACGGGGAAAAAATCAAGGAAATTGAAGAAATTTAGAGAGAGAAACTGTAACTTTATATTTCCAGTTCTAACTGCAATTCGCATACTGTTACAAGCTTAATAGCTCAGCAATTTATCAGTTGTCACAAGTCATCATATCATTGGCTAATTACAGCAGTATAGCCTAATTACAAAACTAGTCATAAGACTTCTGAGAAAGTTACAAATAGATCACAGAGGATGAAATAGTAAAACATTTAGTACAAACTATTTTAACAATGTAGCAAGTTACATGTAAGTAAGAAAGCTAGAAAGTCTAAACTTTTTTCATAAAACATCTTATGATTAAGATTAGTAATGTGAACAATTCACCATAGATATAACAACACATTCAATGTAATTCATGTCTCAATAGGTGGAATTATATATTTAGACTTTTTAGGGGCATACTTTTGGTTGTTGGTTAGAATAGTATCGGTGTACTTCAATATAACTTTCTTTGAACTACTATTTAGTATAAGTTCTATTGAGATCAGGTTTAAACAACTTAGTTTAAGCTACTGTTTTTTTTCCTACTCAAATCAGGTTTAGTAAAAAGTCTACAAGAGTACTTTGACACTATAGCAAATGCACTCACTTAAAATCAGTATTTTAAAAATCGCACTTTAAAGCGTTAAAAGCGCGATAAAACGTTTTGCGAAATTTGCCTATGCTTTTTTTGCTTTTTGGCACGTAAATTGTTTTTAGTGCGCTTTTATAACGCTTTTTGCACTAAAAAGCGTGCTTTTCAGGATTTTAATTAAAAAAATTCAAAAACTATGAAAACGATGCTGATTTAGGGTAAGAAATTTTATGAAAAACACATTTTCAAACAAATTCTAACACCTGAGCTAGTGATACTTAATCGCTCATTTTAACGAGCTAGAACATTTGAAAATTTTAAGCACTATAAAAATTAAATTCGTTTGTTTTTTGCTATTTATGAAGTATTTTAATTTTTCTTAAATAGAAAATCGTAAAATGATGTTTTTAAAAAATATATTAAGCATGTATATTGTTTATATATTTCTAACATGTATTTTTTTTTTTTTTGTAAACTCTAACATGTATATTTTTTTACTGTAAAAAGTTTATTATGCTTTTAGCGTATCTCTCGTAAAAATGATTTGATCAACTTAACGTTTTTCAAAACACTGCCACTGTTTTAAATAGCACACTGCGTAGCACAATGTTGCGCAAATAGCACTTAGCATAAACAAATCGCCTATGCAATAGCGCTATTTTAGAGGTAAAGCGTGAAAAAAGTGCAACTAGCACAAAAACCATGATTAAAATCGTAAAAAGCGAGTTTTTTTTTTATTAAAAAAATATATACAATTACGTCGTTTAGTTCACAACTTATTCTTATTTAGGATTATATACATAAGAAATAACACATATCATTTTGCTTTAATTTCCCACTCTAGTTAGTACTTGTATAATCATTTTGCATTTGATTATGTATTTACAAAATTATAATGAACTACGCATTTTGTTTCTTTAAAATTTTTAAGTTTGTTAACATAATAATCATCTGAATTATATGATTATATAGGCAAAAAAAAAATACACTGCAAAATACTTCGTTGCTACACCATTTGCGCTTTTGACATACAGTAAAGCTTTTATAAATTAATATTGTCGGGATCATAGAAATTTATTAATTTATAGAGGTATTAATTAATAGATTAATTAATAATTTATCATTTTAAAGAAGTTTTTTATTGATTCATTAAATATACTCGTTAAAAACATAAAACTCATTATATTTTACTAAAAATACTCGTTAAACTCATTAGAAAAGTATAAATAAACTACTTCACTTACTAATATATAAGTTTTGTTACATTTTAAACCGTCTATCAAACTAAGAATAGGCATTGGATACATTAAACTAGAAGGAGCTCCAACTAGATTTAAATTTTAAGATGAAGAAAACGACTGCTGAGTCATATTTCACTAAATCGCCCTATTAATGTTTGTGATTTTGAATAATTATTATTTTATTATTTTAATGGGACCAAATATTTATATAACGATCTTTCAAAAATTTATTATCTTATTAATTTATCGAAATTAGCGATTTTTTACATTGGCCCAAAACGGGACCGGAGAAGATTATTATTTTAAAGAGATTATTAATTTACCGAGTATCAATTTACAGAGGTTCTACTGTAGCTCTCGGGAAAACGCTAGGTTAACGATAACGCTATTTAAAACATTGCTTAAAAGCTACCAGTTAAATATTTAGTTTAATTTTAATTTTAATTTTGCTTGATGTTTTATACAGAAAAAAAAGGGACATGTGAGAGGAATAAGTTAAAGAGAACTTTATTTGTTTAACAATAGCTGCAACCAAAATACTTTATTGTTGTTGTTTGATATTTCCAGATTGCATTGGCAGCGCCTTCAATACAAGAAGACGGTTGGAATGTTCCTACTGTCGCTCTGCGGAACATGGTGAAAATGAAACTCCACAATGATGAGAAGAACAAGTGCGACAATCTTATTAAAAAGCAAGTCTAAGATACATGCGACATCAACTACGAAACCAACGAGGACAGTTACATTTTCTTAGACATATAATGAACGCACAATCCGACCAACTAATGAACATAATGTTGGGAAGTCAGGAAGGTCGTCTGGCAATGTATATGGAAACTATACAGAATTTTACAACAGTACTAATTACTTTATGAAGTGCGAGTTACAAAACTGAAGTTGCAATGTTACTTAACATGGCATACAAGAATTGTGAATATTGATTTTAGCATTTTATTTTCATGATTAGAAACAGACTTCTAAAGATGAAGCGTGTTCAAATTAGCAATATGAACTCCTTTATTGCTAGTTAACGGCTTAATCCAAACAGGACTGATAGTCCTGAGATTCTGACTCCTTTTTTATCAGGTTGACTAAATTACCTCTATTTCTTTTTGGAAGTAGTTATTGTTGGGTATTAATCTAATATGCTACGAACTATATCCTAGAAATAAACCGGCATTGTAACGGTACACATTATATATTAAATAGTAATTAATTATCATGTTATAAAAAATTCCAACAGTTACTTTGGTACATGTACTGTTGTTATATTAAATAGTAATTAATTATCATGTTATAAAAAATTCCAACAGTTACTTTGGTACATGTACTGTTGTTTATTTTTGTGTGCATGGTAGTTTGTTAGGACCAGATTTCTAGCCCATAAGCTATTTGTTATCTATTGGTTTGAACTAAATAATGCTAGTTGAATGTTAAGAATTGAGACAACTTTATGTTTTCAAGTGAGGTTGCAACCTCAGTTGCAACCACAGTTTCAACCTGCTGTTCTGCAGGATTCTGTCCAGTTCTGTATTTCTGCATTACTATTCTTTAATGTCAATTATTTGTTTTAAAGTATGCAGGATATATTGTCACATGCTCTTAAAGGTTTAGTTCGTTTATATTGAGAATATTAAAGTGGTAAGGAAAGATGTTTCCTAAAATATATAATGAGATTAGTTTATAAATATATGTTTCCTTTAGATATGTAAATTTATATCTCTATTCTTATAATCCTTATCACTTGTTTCAATCTTTGTTCCTTATCAAATTCAGTATGATTCGTTTTAAGATTGAATGAAATATGGAGTTAATGTTTCATATGTATATTTAAAGATATTATCTCTAAAAATATATTATCTTATATGTTTCCTTGTTAAAGGAAAAACTAACTCCTATTTTCAAGCTAGTTATTAAACAGGTTTTATCCTATGAAGATTGGAGTCAATCCTACGCTGAAGAGTCTTGTGTTACATGCAAAGATTGAAGGCAATCAAAAGAGTCAAAGCAATCATAAAAGATCTTGAAGACAAGAAGATTGTTTTTACTTATATAAATAGTTGATAACCTAGCTTGTAAAAGGTGTGTGTTCTAAATTATAAAAAACTCAACTTTGAGAGAATACACAACAAGCTTTAAAAACGAAAACAATGGTGGGATACCATTGATCTTTTGATTGATAGTTATAAGGTAGGAGCAATATAGAGATAGGCAGAAAAACCTAGAGGGAGTCTGAGTGTTTTTCAATAAGACTTGAATCTTCTATTGTAAGCTTTTATAATATCATAATCTGGGTAAGTGCCCCGGAGACGTAGCCTAGTTGGGTGAACTCCGTTGTTAAATGTGCGTGTGATTTAATTCAAGTACATTTAACTTTACAAGTTATGTCCATCATTATACTTAGGTTCCAACCTCAATTGCAACTGCACTTGAAACCTAACTGCATAACAGCAATTAGAACAGCGGATAGGAATTTAATAGTTAAAAAAGGAAACATGTTAAAAGGAAAGCTGATTTCATAGCAAAAGAGTACAAGTACATCAGAGGATCCATTCTAATGATACAAGCATACTTGAACCTACTTCAAACTAAGAGGTATAGATTGATTAATTTAAAGGGTCACGCAGTATTTATTTTCCCCTACAAAACACAATCTCATTCTTGAGTCAGTTCTGGCCATCATACCAGCTGCTGCTAACACTTGAATTTGATGAGCCAATGCCTCTTTAGCCTCCATCTCCATCGACAACCATCCACACACCAGGTTATGATGGTTTAGCAAGCTCTCATAAGAACCCCTTATTTGATCAAGTTCCCGTGACACTTCTGATAGGATTCCGCCAAGCTCAGCAAGCCTCAAATCTTGCCATATTATTGATCCCTGGAGCCACTTAACGTACTCAGCCATTGTTGCCTCATTTCGTTTTTGCCCTCATGAAAGACTCAGTTTAATACTAGAGATGCAAGACCACCGCCCCCCTTTTCGTGACAAGTGTTCCATTCTTGACATGCATTGGTAGAACTGCATTTCAAATGAAGAGTCTCATGCAATGCTTAGACTTAAGAGTTCTATCTCTTTATAACAAATGATCATATTCCTTGTTGTTGGGAACTCGTGACCGTCACTCTGGATTTTATTCTTTCTTTTCTTTAGTTTATACGCATAAGCAAGGTGTAACGATCCGAATTTTCATAGAAAAATACATGGTAAAGAGAATCGAGATATCTCACATCATCTAGATACGTAGTATCTATATGGTATATAAGTTATAAGTATCATACTTTTTATCACCAATATCTTTTAAAGTCGTGCGGCCCAAGAAACGAGAACGAAATTGGGTCAAAGCAGACAATATTGGTGGTAAAGCAGATGGTGGCAGTCTGATCGAAGGATCAGTTCATTACAATTGGTATCAGAGCTAGGTTCTGGCCGATGTGGGCACTGGCAACTCCGGAAGTGCACCATGTCCGACGAGTACGTCGTGCCTGAAGGGAGAAGAGTGTAACGACTCGGATTTTCATAGAAAAATACCGTGGTAAAGAGAAGTGGGCTATCACACATCACCTAGATACGCAGTACCTATATGGTATATAACGTAGCAGTATCTTCTTTCTTATTACCAACGCTTTTTAAATTCGTGTGGCCTAAGAAGCGATGACGAAATTGGGTTAAATCAGACAGTATTAGTGGTAGAAAACAGATGCTGATGGTTTGGCCGAAAAACCGGGTCGTTACACAAGGCTTTGCCCTTTCACATATAATAATTGTAATCATTTGTATTCTAGCTCTTTGAGCTTCTGTGGTAGGGATTTGTTCTATCCAGTTTTCTTTAATGTTATTTCTTACTTACCAAAAAAAACGATAACAATGTTTGTTTGGTTATTCTCTCTTTTTCTTTCCTTTTTTCTTGTTTGGATCTCCATGATCAAAGTATGCCAACGTTGCTTGTTGATTGGGAGGGTTTATTTTCTCTGTTTTTTTTTACTTTTCCTCTTCCCTATATGGTTCTGAGTCTTCTAACTTCTGTCTAAGAGCGTAATTTTTAGGGTTTGGAATTAGGAATTCCATATAGATTCAAGGAAAGTTTATAAGACTAAGGGTAGATTAGGGAAAATATGTTTTATGGATATTTACCAATTTAGTAAATTCAGGAAAAGGATAAAGTTTCATTTCAAATAGCTTCTAGTTTATAATGAAACGTTTAGGTTTGCATTTCTGAAATGCATACCGATTGGTATGCAATTAAGCATTTTCCAGCTATCTCGTGGTTGTACTGTTGTAGTGTGCTTTTCATCTTTGGCAAAGCTCTTCAAGGCTCTAGTAAAATGACATCCGTTTTTTCTTTATTTTCTTGGGTAGATTGAAGCACTAAATGAAGTTCCAGTAATCCCACTTGAGTACTGATAAGTCCTAACGGTGAGATTTTCACTCGACGGCCCTTCGGAAACCCACCGGTGCTTTGTCAAAGCTCGCGGAAGCTCGCCAAAACTCTGAGCAGATTTTTAGAGCCTTCTTAGTGCTCTGCGCAGCTTGCAGAGTCGTTGGAGATCTTTATAGAGCTCTTTTGGAGCCTTTTCAGAGCTCTGGTAAACTTTTCACAGTTTTGGGAAGCTATCCAGTCCTTTGGGCGGCTTGCCGGTGCATTATACATCTTTTTGAAGCTCCGAGCAGCCTTGTAGAGCTTCATAAGAACTCGCTGAAGTCTCACCAGAGCACTATTAAGTTCATCGGAGCTTCTGAAATAGTGAGTTGGTAGTTGGTGGTGGTGATGGTGGATGGTGGTGACAGGTGGGAGTGATGTATGTTGTGGTGAGTTTTGAGTGTTTAGTTGTCTGGTCGGTCGCAACTCTTAAGTTGACGGTGGATACTATATTTATTATATAAAAAAAAACACTCATTCGATAATAATAAAATGTGATATACAATCAAGTCCTAACTTTGGCATATTCAAAACCAAAGATTTGCTTAAGAAGATGGTTCCCGTCCAGAAGTTATTCGACGTCGGTAGGTTTGTCCGTTTTTCGGTTGATGCATATATAACTTAAAGAAAGAGTTGTAGTTTTTGGTAAGAAAGGTTTAGTGATATAGTTTTGGGTAAAATATAGTTTGGTGTATTTTAGTTTTTGATCATTCCGCAAAACAATGTATCAGGTAAATACATTCCGGTGCCAGCATTAGAGGACAACAAAATTTTCTGTCAAAATAGATTGAGACAGTTATTTCCAAAATTTTGACCTCTAAAAACTAGATTTATAGATAAGAAAAATTATTTTTTTTCCGAAACTTAGAGCATCAGTATCGGTTAACCGACTAGTTTCTCTAAATTCAGGATAATAGTCATGTTATTTAATTTATTATAATACAACTTTCACATCAATTACTCTGTCATCCCTCTTATAACATTAAAATATTATTTTAATAATTTAGTTTCAATTCACATTAATTTTTTAATATATATCCAAGAGAGAAGATGAATAAAGAGTAAAAAGAAAATATTATTTTAATTTATAATAAAACAATTCATTCACTTGAATTTTGAGAAATGAGATGAGTTTATCTATATGTATAAGGAAAAGTGATTATTTAGGGTAACTGATGGTGATACTCTTACAGATATGGATATTTATAGAGAAAGATAGTCACAGATACTGGGGCAGGTACAAGAAAAGAAGGCACAGCAGAGTAATCCGGATACCCTGTTCTCTATTTCGTATCACTTTCGTGCCTTCTTACTTTTTTATCTCAAAATAAAACGATACATAAATTTATACACTACAACAATTATTTTTATGAGAAAAGTCTCACAATTTAATTTGGAATAAATAAAATAAACTAGTATAATTTAATTAGTGAATTTAAAAAAAAATCATTTATAGCAATATTATGTCCAAATATTATGAAGTTTGCATAAAATATATTATAAAAGTGCAATTTTTTTTGAATTTTTTTAAAATCTAAACAAAAATAACTAAAGTGAGACGAAAGAACAGGGTACATAAAGTATCCGGACTCACAGTAAGGTTGGGTGGAGACAAATTTAGCTTTTCTCTTAAAACTTTTATCTCCAAATCACTGGTAGTGTTTAGATAATTCCAGTTATTAAAGACATACGATAGTGATAAATAACTCCAGTGTATTCATATCTTTTCTTTTTCCAATCCAAATAATAATTCCGTCTTTGAAAGTATGTTTAGTTCTTAATGATTTTTGGTTCGAGTTTTGATGCCACCATTTGGTAATTTATTGAAAATTACCAGAAATTTGTGACCAAATAATTGGTCAGTTAGATAATCAGACCAAATATAGCTTGCGACAAGCATTCATATTTAAATAAAATAAAAGACTACATCAATTATATAGCTAAAAATTAACATTACCATATAAAAGAACATGAGCGTCACTTGCTTAAATTTGAGTTCAAACTTGAAAGTTGCAAAACAATAAAATTTATTAATTATTACATATGTTTTATGATATTTTGAGACCGAAAAAGAGTGCAGAATGACTGATGATATTTCTTCACCAACGTTTTCTTTCGCCTTGCTCTATATGACCGCACCATGCCTTCTCAAAATCCATTTCCGGCTTCAGACTGACATATTTATGGCATAAACAAATAAAGTTGATATCTATGTTGTTTAGAATAACCTTGAATAAACATCTTTTGTATAGAGAGTAATGTTAGAATGTGTTTCTTTAGCCTAGCCTACAATTTTAACATAATCATGAAACTTTAAACTTAATTTTTTTAAAGTACAATTCCATGAAAAAAATCAAAATGCATACCGTGAGTCTTAATTATATGTGAATGTTTGGTTTCTTTTTAATAAATAAACTATATTTGTCATTGAGGTGACATTGGGTTATTTCAGTTTCATTCGCCTTTTTATTTTCATTTTTCCTATTTTACCGTCTAACAAAAATTCTAATTAGCACCTCCACCTAACAAATATTCTAGTCCGCCCTTCCACCAAATATTTAATTCACTTTTGTACACTAAATGGGAAAATAATGATACAATGGGAACCAAAATTGAAACATAGGGTAGGACACAGAGACAATTCTTTTATATGATAGCAAATAAAATAGTTGTTTTTCATAACTAGTTTGAGTACTAACCTATATATTTCTGATTTCGTGTACACTGAGGGTATTAGATTGTCGAGACATGAAACGTTAGTGTACTAGCTAACTAGATTTTGAAAAATGATGTACAAAATCAAAAAGAAGTTAGAAAGGTTACGCATATAAGTGCAATTATCCCCCAAAATTATGTTTGTCTAGCTGAAATTTTCGGGTTTTAAGGCGTCAAGACTAGAAGGGCTCAAGTCGTAAACTGGTTAACCAAATACTGCCCATTGTTTCAATATAAAAACATAAAAGCCGATCTTAGAACAATAAGTTGCAACCAAAATAGGAATTCCTTCTCTAGAAAGAAAACCAAATATCACTAGAACTTGTGAAAACAACATACCTCGTCTAAAAGGAGGGAGTCAATCCAAGAAGGGAAGCTCTCATCTTCCATTATTGGTGGCAACTGATTAGGGAAGCTTTCATTTTTCATCGTTGGTGGCAAGTGATTGTTGATTAGTTCATTTGAGTTTGGAATCATATCAAGGGTACCATTGTCAATTCCCTCCTCCAATATGGCATTATCGATCATTCCAAAATTTGGTAGTAATGGAGCAATGTCTTCCAAAAAGTCAAAAGTATCATCATTTAGGAAAAATTCTTCGAGACAAGGATCAATATGATCATCAGTACCCACATTATTTTCAGCTAATGGGATTTGGTATGCCTCAAGAGCCACTTCAACGTCTTCGGATGGCAGTGGTTGGGCGACATCCACTGGCATACAGAGGGATGGCATTGTTCTGTCTTTTTGCAGACCCTGATGGTGTTTCTCATGGAAGAAAAAGAAGGATTTAGAGGATGAGGTGATATGAAAGTCTTGTACAAGACAATTATTTTAAAAAAAATCGGGACAGCAAAAATTTTGTCGACAAAACATTCCACGCCAACTTCCGTTGGGTATGTAGTGTCAGGCTAAGCACTAGGCGGCGAAATCATGAATTCATCGGCTCAGTGCATGTTTTTGCTGACGAATCCGCTAACAAATGGTTTGGTCAGTTCAACTTCCCCTCCATGTAATGGCAGTGGGATCAAATGAGAAACTTTTCCCGGAAAATATTTTGTCGGCTAGAAACTCCAAAACGACGAATAATTTGTTGATGTGACCACAATAAAACCGACAATTCATTTGTTTGGAAAGTTTTGTAACAAAATAGAAAATTATAAAAACATTTAGTTCAGTGTTGTCAGGACAAGTTTACGCCACTACACTATTTAACATTTGGTATCTTTGTTTTCGTTGCCTGGACAACTTTAAGCTGACAAGTTTACAATAAAAAGTTTTGTCGACACAGAGATTTTTTCTACTAGTGGTGTGTTTTAAGGCTAAAATTGTAATTTTTTTGCATAATATGAAATGTAAAATCTAGACAATTTCCAGTTCAACAACAAAAATCGATCCTTGGTACGAAGGTTTCATAGTTAGAAATATTGAAGTTCAACATTAAAGTCTCGTTTTTTTTTGTCACATTAGTACATTGACAATCTTTTTATTAAATGGAAAAAAATTATGCTTTTTTGAATTAATAAGCATTTTTTTACCAGTGAAAAATATGTCTCTTAGAAAAAAGCATGGAATGTTGTTTAGGAGGTTTTTGTCTTATTTTGAAAGTGTATCATTTGCTTGTAGTTGCACCACCCAATTTATGCTTGCAAAGAACCCAAAATACACTCATCGGGTCCAAACGATCCCAAACTGTCACTTCCTAATTGCTGAGTGCATTGTTTTTTTCAAATGGAACTACGGAAAAGTAACAACACAATTATATTTGTGTAAACGTAATTTTTTTAACTCACAACAATAAACCAGTCCTATTTTTCAAGATTTTATAAAAACTAGGAAAGGAAAAGAGAAAGGATCAGCACGGACCTGCACGGGACTGACAATTTGCATTGCAGGGGCTGGCTCATCATTCATCGTATGAAGATCTTTAGATGTGTTGCACCCTATCAAAATACCCATAATCAATATCATGTTAGATATATGGAAAGACCATTGCCAGGAGAATAGGCAAATGAGGCATAATTTCTATTATTCTTACTTAGTTTAAATATTTGTGCTTGTAGCAACTGGGCTATCCCAGTGTGTACTATTCTGTTAAGCTGAAATTTCTAAAATTATATTGGTAACATAAGAATCTAATGTTGTGTCATGTATTGTGTGCATCTGTGACTTTTAAGTTATCACTCTCTTATACATTCTCTATTCGTCATGGAGTATTTTTATATGTAGGTTTAATGAATTCTTTTAGCACTGTCTTAAAATATCTCACAGTGAATGTCGGTATAATTGTTTGATTAAATATTTTTGTCTTAAAAAGTATAAAATACTTATAACAAAATCTTGTCACCCGTCCCATTTGGTTAGCTTCTGCTAATAATGTATTGAGGTGTTTTTTCCTTTATGTAAGTTTCTTATATATTATGCCATTTATTTTCCATTATTTAAATTATACTCTTAAATATAATGGTGGAAATTAATATTTTATTAATGTACTCATCTGTATTTTAGATGATATTATGGAGAAATAAATGTAATATCTTGACGTGTATTTTAAACGATTTATTGTAGGAGTTTGTGTCAATCTGTAAAATAAAAATAAGGGCTTTAGTGATGTAAAATGAATGATCAATAGATTAGAAGATATTGTCTTACATGCACAATTTAGAGTTACAACTAGATTGTTTGTTTCACTGATAATGTCTACCCCTATGGTCTATGTGAATCCAATCAGTGCAAACGACCTTTTGTTTGAACTCAAAAGGGGTCAACATGATTAGACTTTTGATAATTTTGATAACATTCTGCCATTACAGTCATATCTATTTTATATTCAAAATTCGGGACGTGAGTTTTGATGCCAAAATTGCAAGGACCAAAATCTATGGAACGACAAGATCCCAATCCGTTTACTCAAAACTTTTAACTAAACAAGCTCTCGCCTAAAAACACACCAATTTTGTACAAAATATAAGCAAAAATAGTTATTATTCACACTAAGTTCATACCTTCATGGCCAAACTGATACACGTCAGAAGTGAAAGGAGACTTCCAGGTTCTCTTTCTCGCAGACTCGCTAGTTCCGTTTCCATTGATTGACTCATTTATTCCTATGTTCTTTCCTTGATCTGCCTTGTTCTTTTCATAATTTATGGTTTCATTGTTCTCATGAGGGTTAGATTGAAGTACCCTCTTACCGTTGTCTCTCAGGTTAGACCTAGGAAACTTAGCTGCCACCGCATGTCCCCAAAGTCTTTTTATATTTTCTATAGAAATTGGTTTTTTCAAATAGAAGTATGCTCCATTTCGAAGGGCCTCCATTGCAGCTACAGAATACTGATCATGATCACGCGCCATAACTGTTTTCGTACGAAATGTAGGTAAAAAAAGTTAAATACAAATACTGTCTGAAAGAATCTTGAAGACTTTAAAAGTTATTGAAGTGAAAGCTAAATATAAAAATCGGATTATTTCCATTATAAGACCTTGTAGTTACCAACCTTTGTATTCATTTTCATCAGACCTTTATTGTTATTTAAAATATATACGTGCTACTTTTTTATAGAAGCCTATGATACAGTAACTCATTTGCCAAAGGTTTCAGAAATATTGAAGAGTCTTATAAGATTTCAATAGTTAACATTCGTACTCATCCATTTACACATTAGTACTCATCCAATTGCTTAATCTTAGCTTTTCTCCACTAAGCAATAGTATTTTTATTTAGAACTATTATTAGGAAGATATAAGCCTAAATGGCATGCCATCATGGGTTATAGATGTCGATGGCTATGTATATATATGTGGTGGTCCTGCCATAATGATAATGAATAACACTCCACAAATGGTAGTTTAGGACTTACGAATAAAGGGCACTTCTTTTACTATCGGCTCTTGAAAAAGGAAAGACGGATTGGCATTGATCAAACCAGCATCTATAAGAACTAGATCAAATTTTCCAGTCCTGTCTGACCACAGTGACAGAGCATCTTGTCCGGATTTCGCTAGAGTTACTGAATATCGAGAGAAAAAACGAGTTATGACTCCATAGGATTGTAGGAAAGAGCGAAGGCATGAAATAAATCATAAAATAAGTCATGTCTAATAACCACTACTAGGTTTGAATCCTAGTGCCTAGGTAGTAGGCATCCTCCAAGATGAGTGTTATATATTATTATGAAAAGGCGTACACAATAAAGAGTTGAGTAAAGAGATAAAAATAATAAAAGAATGATCATATTTGTTTAAAACTATTGAGCCGAAAATACCTGGAACAAAATATATATATAACAACTTTTTTACATTCTGGTCGTTGTATTTTATTAAAATTTCAAAAATAACCTTGTTATTCAATAACATATTGGCATCTTAACATGTGCCAAATTTACTTGGTAAATAACTGGAGCAACAATCATTTGATAACGAAAAAAACATAGGACTAGAAGTAGTATCTGGAAATCGAATCTAAGTATAGACATAATTACATTGTATCCGTAAAAATGTACATATGATAAAAAGTGGCATCTGAAAATCGAATCTAATTTTGGCGTTTCACATATAAATTTTGCTTTCTAATATAATCATATCACGTCTTCAACTATAAATACGTAAAAACCCGTCTCTAAAATATCAGTTTTGTCTTCTCAAAGAATTAGTAAAAATCTGCATGTGAAAGATGATATCACTAGATTTGGGTTTGTCAACAAGAAAGCAAACAACATTTTAAGAAGTCATACATAAAAACAAATTTAATTTGTCGTTTCGAGGATTATGTAAAACTACTAACATACTGCGCATATAAATTCGTGTGGTACTACATTAAAGAATATTGATACTACTAGATTAAGGAATGTACATTGATAACAGATAATCTTCCTAATATCAGATCTAAACTTCAATCTAATTTTGTCGGTTTGTACGTAATTGCCATAACTAGCAGGAAAGCAAAACAATTAATATGTTTAAATGTCGTATATAAATCACACCTAATTAACTTCACAAATCAATTTTTAAAGGAACGATTACCTTTATATGAAAAATGCTTAAGAACCTCTGCTAACAAATCGGCGTATATTATGTCATCGTCGACTACCAGGATGTGAATTTCACTTCGGAAACTGTTGAAACAATCCTGTTCCAAAGTAGCTTCCATTGATTTAACACTAAAACAAAATTAAATTTGCAGAAATGTTTGAAGTAAATAATTATTTGATGAATTATATTCCAAGAGGAATAAGCGATTTTATAGTGTATAAAGGCTGGTAAAACAACATAACTGTTTTTTGTTTTGTTGTAATTAAAATATATTTCATGCTTTTTGACCATTTAATATAGAATAATTTAGATTAATACAAATACATATAATGCAATAAGTTTTTTTAAGAAATGACTAATAAACACATAACTAGTTTATATTATAACAGTTTTAAAATTAGTTTTATAGCATGTTAAATAAACGTGTAATTTATAACGCTTCACGTGAACCAAGACAGATCTTGTCAACTTTTGGTCAGTCCTTGTGGATCTTTTTTGATTAAAATCTTGACCACTTTTAAATTAAAATCTTAACTGCTTTTAAATTAAAATCATGATCACTTTTAAATTAAAATCTTGACCACTTTTAAATTAAAATCATGACCACTTTTAGGTGGGAATTTAAGGTAATGATATGTGGGTCAAAACTGACTACCAAATTAATGCATTGCCAGCACAGGAGCAAGTGTAATCCAACTAGACGTATTTTGACATTTTGAACAGAAAAGATAAAATATATTGATGCTAGTGAAGTGTCATAGGTACCTTTGATGAGTTCAAATCATCTGTGCAAGAAAATGCATTCCCATGTTTGATTATGGAGGGTATAAAAAACCCTCCCAGCTGAAAAACAAACCAAATGGAGCCATAATTAAAAGGAAAAAAAAACTACTTTTACAACCAGATAATTACAACCCCCAGTTTTAAGCTCAAACACCTGAACTTTATAATTAATTGTATTGACCTTGAATAAAGTTTATGTTGATTAAACTAGAATGTTTAATGGTACACAAAGAGGGAAACTATTTGAAAAGGGAGAGGATTTCACTGCTATCACTTAAAAGAATGACATCTATTGGTTTATTTAGGTAATAAACTGTTTGGAACTTGAGGACGAGAAAGGAAAAGAGTTGAAAGTGGAAAGAAAGCAGAAACAATCTCTTTTTGCTCTTAATTGTAATATATTTTCCATTTCTTACTCTTTGATACTAATATACCTCATACGAAGGGATCATCAACTGGCTATTGTTTTTCTGGAGTGCTCCCCGGGCAGCTTTGCTCAAATTTGCTGAAGTTCGCAAAAACCACCTGGAAAAGGATGATACTAATGATAATTATTTGAAAAGAAGATTGTGTCAAAGCATATATAGAAAACTGAATATAAAGGGAAAGGAAATGAACAAATGCAAGATAAAAGTCTAAAGTCCTAACGCGAGTTCCTGGCCACTATAACGTGTAAACGTCTTTATATGAGGCATTACACAGCTGCATTATTAAAGAAGTACTGCATTAGGAAATTCAGTACGAATGGGAACAGAAAAGTAGCAAGAGAAAAGAGACCTATTAATATTTTGATATCACAACTTCGTAATGAGTCAAATTTACTTAAAAAGCTTGATATGTCGCAGTAATACATATATACCAGAATCAAGATGCAATTAGTTTATAAACCGCCATCAGTTATAGTGAGGGTGTGAAAGACATGGGGGAGAAAGAAATTTACTTTAAATATGCTTATTGATATTTTTGAGCAGAGCAATGGAGTAGATAAAAAGAAATGGAATATTCTTACCAGCGGCCAGTGTGGGTTGCCTTCCATTTTTCCCAATATTTGTTCAAAAAACCCTTTTCCAAGTTTTTTAGGGGGCTCCAATGGCACTACCAGCAGCATAACCCTGGAAAATAAGGGCAAATATCACCATAGTTCAAGCTATAAATAAATGTATTGCTATGTTACTGAAAGAATGCGCTGAAGTGATTGAACGATGCCGTCAAGTGATTATATTATTGAAGTACACAAAAGCAATATAAATATTAACAAGACTGAAAAGAGATGACCGCTAAATTCGCATCGAGTCAGTGGCATTTCTATTCTCCATAAAACCTTTTGTCAAACACTAAAAAACAAACTAAAGAATGATCCAGCGCAAGTTAAAAAACTTGGCTTCCTCATTATGTTAAGATTAAATTATTTAACTAAAACTTCACTAAATCAGCTACTTACGGGTATTTTAACACTTAAAATAACATACTTAAATTACCTCTAATGAACATCTAACATCATCCGCGGCGGGCCATATTATTTGTGCAACTCCTAAACCCAGAGGTGTTTTATCTTCCGATACTCCTGATGACAAAGAAGATGCAAACTCAGGTATCCATTTCTCATCCAACGAACCAAGTGATGAGAACTATAACTAGTATATTACCAAAATCGAATTTTAATTAATAAAACAACTATGGAACCAAAATAACAAGACGACCACGATTTATGTCATGGAGGAAAAACCAGATGAAAATTGTAGGCATAATTCAAAACTGAAGAAGATTCACGCAATCAATGCCATCAAATATTGAATCTTGACCAGAAAACAATAAAGCTCCATACTCTTACGCTGGCTTCTCTACTTGATCAAGAGGTTCAGCATTTTTTTTAAAAAATATGTATATCAAAAAAATCATGTTACTCTTCCGGCTTCCTCAAAATGATAATAACCATGAGGAAAATCTCACTTTGTGGTATAAGGTAATGTTCCAACTCATCACAATAAATTTCTGTTTCGCTGCCACTAAAAAAAATGTACTTTACCTTTCAGAAAAAAGAGAGAAGAATATGCACTTTCCAGCATTTAGTTCCAACAGTTTTTGTAGTGTTACATTGTTTTCCCCTTTTTCATTAGCAGTCACGCATCCTTTACAATCTCTCACATAAAAAAATTAGGATTTAATTAATCTTCTTATTTAAATTTATGTGTATATTTGTACATCCTATAAAATGTGTCATTTATTACTTATATATCTAAATAGATTATTTTTTCTTATCAAACTACATAAAAACAAGCATTGCAAATCAAATTCATGCCAAAAAACCACAGAAAACTGAGAATTTGAGATATTTTTAAAAACTTCTGTAATGAACAAAAATAATAATATATTCTCTGATTCCAACAATCTAAACTTGAACTTTTAAAATATAAACAGTGTGTTAAGTCTTTTGATACACCATCGAAGAAGCTCAATCGTTTGCTGCTCATATAAGTGACACTGACAAAAGGAAGTTGCCAGTTTTTCTTTCAGACTTACTAGTTAGAACCAAGAAGGTATCAATAGTTCTGACTTTGCAAAAATACATTTTATAAGGTTTAATAGGCACAGTACAGTTCATAAAAACAGAAGTAGATATGTTAAGAATAGGAGTGTTTCTTTATGCTGTCAATAAAACAGTTGAGGATGTTTACTGTAACTAACAAGACATTGGTAACCTGATAAACAAGAGGAGATTTCTTAAACTTTTTATCAAATACACAATTATGGAGGATAGTGCGTAGCTTTGTATGTCCCCACTTTTTCGAATTTGGACCAACGTGAAACCCAGGAACAGATGCAATTAATCTCACCTGAAATTTAGGGTAATATTACAATTGAGAGATCAGATGATAAAAACAAGTATACCAAAATTTCAGATATGAGTACTTTCAACAACACCAGTATTCCTATAAAAAAAAGTACCAAGTAGCTTCTCAAAGCATCCAAACATTTGTAAATATATACTGTATGTTCTTTTTCTTCTGATACGAAAAAGATAAAAAGGAAAAGGCCATCAGTTGGGAACACACGCTCATCTAAGAAACATACTAAAATATAATGCAATCTCGTAAAATTTCTGCTTTCATTCTTTTCACGTTGGAGCCGGATTTTGCAATAATTTAAAAGCTTGTATTCAGGGGTATAGACTATAGATACTAATGAAGAAGCTTTTAACTAATAAAACACATGCTCCAAGGATTTGCATGAAACATAATAAACATACACATTAGTTGCAGACATACAATGAAACAAGGATGTTTTGGTACATGGTAAAATGACGTACTTCAAAAGTAATATTTCAACCAGACAATACCTGATTACAGTGCATCATACCATGATGATATCTGCAGATCCATCACTAGAAGCTTCTATCATGACATGTCCGCAACTAAGTCTCTTATCAGAGACTGGTATGTATACAATTCTGGCTCACAAAGTTGGGGCCTTTGCAGATTGTTAGCTTGGGCAATGCAATCTCTTCTTTTGAATTTTTGCTGAGAGGTGAAAGAAACCCAACCTTCAAACGTTTCATTAACTTCAAAGTCAAATATTTGATCACAACGATAATAATGAGTTCTCTGTATATATAAAGATCAGTAACATTCCTTAAAAGTATCAATTTGATTTTTTGACAAAGAGCTAGTTTTTCATCTAATTTTCCATTAGCACAATTATTTTTACTACTCCAAGCATGGAATTTTATACTTATTCCACGTTTACATGTGAACATACAATAGTCAGAACAGAAAGAATCAAAAATTTATCGCGTTCTCCACCCAAAAGCATATACATGTGTTCTTAGGTGCAATCAAGCAATCTCAATATACATTCATATTTTGTAAGCAAAACCAAATTTTTAACTTAAAAAATACTGATATACAAACTTAGACTATCAAACCTAAAATTATACATTCTAAAAATGGCTCTTAAAGGGTTTGGTTTTTTGCAGTTTCTAAGTCTGTTGCTTTTTCAGACCAAATGCAGTATAGCTAGCTTTGAAGCAAAAAAAAAAACTTATAAGCTCCATCCAAACAAGGCCCGCATGAAAAAATATGGATGATCATCATAACATATTGATCATTGGCTTATAACAAAAAACCAATAAAGAAAATTACATAGAATGGGGTAGATAGTAAAACTAAAACCCCTAAAAATTAAAAACCAAATGATAAACCTACATTGAATTTTGTGGATAGTAAAAACCAAAAACCCATTGAATATCTACATTAAGTGAAGCAGATGAATTAAAAAAATTAAAACAAAACATCACGTTGAATATAATGAATAACAAAAAAAAAAACCCTTAAAAATACGTTATTATTATTATTACAGCATGTTGGTGGGATAATAAAAACCCAAAAAAGGAAAAACACTGAAACTATTCATTCTATTGGGCGGAAAGAAAAACCAAAAAAAAAAAAAAACAACTGAAAAATTGAAGTGGGGCAAATAGTTAGGTTTTGTTTCTGAAAGAAAAAAATATAAAATTCCAAAAATAAAAATGAGAATATAATTAAGTAAGTAGCTGGGGGCGGAGACTGACACATTCAACAATCGCCGCCGAGGTAATCACATACTGATTATTCTTTTTCTTTTCTTTTCTTTTTCTTTTCTTTTTTTTTTAATCAGAGCCTGGTTATTCTATTTCTTGAAAAATGATTTGACCATGTAAAGTTTGGCCCAGACTAACTGCTGGTTTGACCACAAATGATTTCTTGAAAAAACAAACATGTACCTTAGCAAGGATCATATAATACCCACAGGTTTATATAACAACCAAAATTTTATACCTATTTTATAGGTGTTAATTTTAAATTTAAAATAAAAAAATAAGAAACAAGTTGCATATTCTATTAAAACAGTTCATTATTCCTTATTTTATATTGAAAGTAATTGATCTCGGTACGGATTTATAGACGATTTTAAAATTTTAAATATACAGACCATTTAAAATCATCTCCTATAAAAAGAGTGTGGATTGAGAATGTAAACTCAACAAAGATGTATTCTCTTGTATAGTTACATATAAATCATTTTAAACATTTTTTTTATTATAAAGTTAATTTTTAATATGAAATATAATTTTCATCTTGTGGCGAAAATTTGCGTATGTCCAGTTATTCAGATGAAGAAGATAATAGTTACCCCGACTATACTAGTCATTTTTAGACAAATTTGGTATGTTATAACACTAAAATTTTAGTTTTTTTATTTCAGCACTATTTTTATGATGGGTGGTTATAAGAACATTTTTGTTTTGTAAATTATTTTAGGTTTTCGAACATCGTCAGGAATTGATTGATCATACGAAATCAACTCCACGTAGTTTAGGGTTTATTTTAGCAATTGGAAGCTCCAATCCGGTTTATTTTCTAACCCAAGATTATACCTTGATTGTGACAGGGGTGGTCCATATAGGCCTCCAAAAAATTCTACAAATACTTCTATAAAAAATTCAGGTACCAAAAAAATGATGTGTCCATTTCGTTTAAAAGTTCATAAGCACAATAATGTTAGGACCATAGATGTTGTTAATGGAGTTCACAACCATCAAAGTATAATTTACAAATAAGGTCATGCTTATATTGGTATACTAACAAAACGTGATTGGGAGATAGTGAAAACTAGGCCTTTTAATAATATTAAGGCTACTGAAATATTGGCTGCTATTAAGAAAGAAAATCCACAAAATAAGTCTACTATCAAGACCATTAGTAATGCTCGTAGTAAACTTCGTGTTTCTCAATATGCTGGTAGAACTTAGATCCAACAATTGCTTCATCTTCTTTAAACAAAATATTATTTATGGACCTTGAGAAATAATAATGAAAGAAATGAATTACAAGACGTATTCTTTGCGCATAGTCATTCTATAGAGTTGTTCAAATAATTTCCCTATATATTATTTATGGATTGTACGTACAAGACGAACAGATTCAGACTCCAGTTGTTAGAAATTGTTGGTGTCACATCCGCATGGGATAGTTTTTCTGTTGCATTTGTTTTCATGCAGTCAGAAAAAATCGATAATTATGTAAGAGCCTTAAACTGTCTACGACAAATTTTGGATGGGTGTGACCAGCCACGGGTCATTCTGATAGATAGAAATTTATGTATTATGCAAGCAATAACCATTGTATTTCCTTACTCGAATGCGTTGTTGTGTAAATGGCACATATCTAGTAACGTTAAAGTAAATTGCAAGAGTACACTTTGAAGTGCATGAAAGGCATTCAAGATACAGTGGAAACTGATTGTGGATTCCAACACCCTTGAAGAGTACCACACCAACACACAATTAATGGCTACTTGGTACAGGAGATAGCATATTTCATTAAAATATAAGTGGAATTGCTTGATAACTATAAGGTAAAATTTGTTGCCTTTTGGACTAATCAATCTATGCATTATGAAAACTGGACAACAAATAGAGCTGAAGCAAAATATTCAAAACTGAAAAGATATCTTCGTAGTTCGATGGGAAATATAGCAACAATATTCCAATACATTGACGAAATGGTCGACTCCGAGTTTACGAAAATAAAGCAAAATTTAGAAAAAAGTGGTAATTTTGTGCAACATGCACATAAAGATCTCATATTTCAACAATTAAAAGGCTATGTATCAGGAACTGGATTGCAACATATTGTTGATAAGATGAATCGGTACAACGACATTGCATCCAATGACATTGAGTATTGTTGCCGACTGAGAGTGAGCCACATGCTATCTTGTGCACACGAGCTCCAGTTGTATATCTCTAGAGGTATTCTTATTCCACTTTACAGAATCGATGCATTCTGGACAAAAGTTGATATCTCATATTCAAATTCATTCGACAATAGTTTAAACTATATGTCTGATGTAGATAAGTTTGTGACTACATTTCAAAACACAAATAAATTTAACCAGGCACATATGCTACGAAAAATGAGAAAGGCATATGACCCTTCTACGACTCCGGTTGTAGAGCCCCAACCAAAAAAACAAGGTCGTGGAATACCTTCAGCGAATAAATATAAGAAACATCCATGCACAGAGATCCTTCCGCATTTGAACATGTCGATGGACATGCATTTCAAGCCAGACATAGTTCGTATACACGTACTGCCTCTCGAGTTCCATGAAAGAAAAGACAATCCTTTCTGAGAAAAACCCAAATGAAATTATTTTTGATTCACCCAATCCACTTGGCTATTTGGCTGAATTTCCCCCACTAATACACAAATTTATAAACGGTGTAAGTGAAGTCGAAGGTGATGGACATTATGGTTTTCGTGCAATATCAAAGTCATTAAATATAAAGAATCCTTGGCTTCAGGTACAAGAAGAGCTTTGTAAAGAGTTGTTCGCGTACCAAGATGTGTATCGATTAATGTTTGGAGAATGTACTTTTAATAAATGCTACCATTCTTTAACTTTTTCGGAAACTAGCGGTTGTTTGCAAGAATATTGGTTCACGGTATCAGATATGTTTTATCTTGTTGCATATGTATATAATGTCGTATTTGTTATTATTTCCCGAGATTCACATATATTTATTACTTGGCGCACCGCCCCCCACAATACCCACAAACAATATGTATCGATCATGTGAATGACAACCATTTTGTTCGCCTATCACTGTGTCATAGTCTCCCGCTGCCTCCTATAAACCCCCAATTGATTAGTTGGAAAACCGACGAATACGAATCTTGGAAAATTCTTCTCCAACAATAATTACAAAGATATATAAATTTACGCTTTATAAGTCAATCTGAAAATTAAGGTTAACTTTATACTTTTTTAAAGAATTTTGTTGATAAATAAATTTATTTCTTACTTTAAATATTGTTTATTAGTTACACTTTGTGAAACTTTTTAATTATTATAGTTGTTTTATTTTAATTATAAAATAAAACCACTGTATTAATTACGAAACCCCTTCTTCTTGTTCTTCGTGATACATTAGTTTCTCTTCCCTGTGTATGGTGTTTATATAATAGACCCACCCAATATTACCTTTTCCATCCAAAACCAATATTTTACAACCTAATTTTGATCAATATACAGAGGAAAACAGTAACACGGATCTTTTTAATTTACTGTTTTATATATGATTCAGTGATTACTCATTGTACCATTATATTTAGATTGTGGCACATAAATTTTGCAATACTCTAAAAACTACAATACGTCAATAGTAAACACACGACAATAATTTTTTAAAAAGCACACACGAATATGCGGTTCCCAATTACCTTATAAAAATAAAATAAAAAGCACACACGAATATGCAGTCCCCAATTACCTTATAAAAATAAAATAAAAAGCACACGAAATACATATTAAAAAATAAAGAATTCAGTGAAATAAGAAATTAAAGGTGGATTGTCCAATGTCTTCATTTGTATTGGTTGGCGGGTCTTGATTTTGGTACGAAAACTGTCATGAATCATGGTATGATGGCTCTATCATGTTTTGAAAAAATGGTTGACCAAAATTTTCATAAAAAGGATTCGCCTTAGGTGGAATGATTGGCCAAAATTTGGATAAAAACTCATGGAGTGATCGTGTTGCATATCATGATTAATGGGAAATTATGGGCCATATGGATCATATAAAGGAGTTGACGAAAAAGGATTATAACTCGGTGATGGTGGTGGTGGTGGTGGTGGTGGTGGTGGTGGTACATGTGGTGATTCTCCACGGTCAGGAATTGGTAGCGCCAACGCTGGAAAATACTGACTCCGGAGAAGTTCATCATGTATAGTGTTTGTTGGATCGTCACGGAGAGCTCTGTAACAGTAATTTATAACATATATCAACACAAACAAAATAAAATATCTTAATATAAAGATAAAATTATGTTGTTTCACTAAAAAAATTGTGAAATGTATTAAATTTTTTTACCATGCGTTCATGATATGCTGCTACTGGCATGAATCCTTAGGCGGGTATTACTTTAGTTTGTCCAATACGTAGTCACGTAATTTTTTTGTTTCATTTCATATAATTGTTTGCTACCTCCTCTAAGTTACCAACATCCCCATCTACTACATAATCGCGTCGATCTTCTCACAACTTGACAAATTCTTTATTTTTAGCATAGCAATCAATTTTTGAATTAGTTTTGCGAGTTTTCCAATAAGCAAAATCATATCCTAATTCATACCGAATTGATTTCTGAGGCACATTTTGTATGAATCTAATTTGCCGAAGTAACCTATCAGGATAATGGAATTTTACACAGCTAAAGTATATCAAAGGCAAGCGACTTCACCAAATAAAATGTCCAGCTATACAGATGTTGGGCAAAATATTCATCACATTGTTGTACGACATCCAAACAATCTGTTTTATTAAAAAAATTATAATATAATTAAAAAAATGAAAAAGAATACAAAATAATTATAGAAAACCTAAAAACTACCTGATTATCTTTCAAGTCATGAAACTGATCTCGAAACCATTTCCGGTTTTGACACATCGTTTCACAATTATATAGCTTCGCAGCGACAATCCACCTATAGAAAATAAATATTAACTCATACATTTATATAAAAAAAAGTTTTAAATAAATCGATAAAAATAAAATGAAGTATTTACCTATATACATATGTATAGACTCGTCCGTTCATTGGTGCTTCTGGTCTGGTAGGTCTCGAACAAGACAAATATTTGTGAATCTTGTCCATGCCCATACTTGTAAAAGAATAAGAGGGCCAGCTATATATGTGATATGCGTTTTCTTACCACTTTTAATTGTCGATGCATGACACAACATCATAAATAAATGAGAAAGAATGGCCGAACCCCAACTTAATTGACTAAAAAACAAAAAGTTTTCTAGAAACGGAAAGAATTGGAGAGGAGCATGATCTTCAGACTTGTCAGATAAAAAGTTCCCTCCTAACATCAAGAACATCATCGCTCGAGAATACTGTAAAGTTTGTAGAGCGGTTGCGTTCCTATAAAGACTTGAAAACTATGTTTGTAACCAATTAAGAGATAAACCTCCTGTTTTATATGCATAAGGTGGTGGGTATTTACCTAGTAACCTTTCTATTCACAAAAGTTTAACTTCAACTCTTTCGTGAGAATCATTGCGAATTACGGGTTATCTATCAACACGAACACCCCTTAATATTTGAACATCCTGTAAAGTTATCGTGCACTCTCCAAGAGGAAAATAAAATGTCAGGTCTCCACCTTTCTACTAGGGCTCTAATTAACCCCCAATCTAATCGTATATAATAAAGTTGATATAAACCATAGAAATCAGCCATTTCGAAATTATTTAGGATCCTATCATCCAAACCTTCAGGACAATACTTATCATTCCTATGTTCTATTTCAAGTTGTAAATCACAATTTCATATTCTATTGCTGATATGTCGGTGTTGTTCATACAAAACTGAACCAGCAATAGGTCCCGGTCGCCCTTTATTTCATGGTTATGTGCCATAATGACCTAATTTTTTTAAAAATTAACATAAAATTAAATACGTATCAAGAAAACATAAAATTATAAATAACACTATTTTATAGGTTGTAAGTAGCAATTTAAGAAAAAAATTAATTTAATTAAGCGACTAAATTTTGTTTATAAAATCTTTTGTGAATATACTAATTTTATCATACAATTTTGGTAAAAAACTTAAACAACATAAATAATACAAAAAAAATACAATATTAAAAAAACTCTTAACCATTAATATTATTTGTACAAAAAAAATACTAAAACTAAAATTCAATTACAAAGAACAAGTTATAAAATTGCTTACACGTTTGTTGTGATAGAAAGTGATCGAAAGAACAAAAAAAACCAACGGTGATGTTGCAAATTTTATGTAATTTAAAATAATATAGGGAAAAAATACATTTACTACACCAAACTATAGTGTTGTTAACGATTTGGGTATCCATCTTTCAAATTTTTCAATTTGGGTACCACACTATAATAATTTTTCAATTTAGGTACCGTCTAAATAAATCACGGAATCATGTCACGCAACATTTGACAAACATTAATTTGAGAGGCTAATTTGATAATTTTACACAAAAATATGTCACATTAGAAAAAAAAATTCTCCCAATTTCACACATAAAAAAATAGCATATAATTCAATTTTTTGTTAGGTGTGAAATTAGGGAAAACGTTTTTATAGAATGATATATTTTTATGCAAAATTATCAAATTAGCTTATCAAATTAGGTGGGACATAACTGATTATACTTTCCTACTGTACTCGATTTATGTAAGTGGGACAGAGGCAAAAAAACTGCCTAAAAGGAACAGTGTTCCATGCAGAGGATGAACTAGGTACACACTAAAATGGGTCGTGAAAAGTGAAAACCTCAAAAAAATTCCATCCCACCACAAACTCCTAGTTCCGCCATACAATTCAAAAAATGGGTACAACGACACATACAATTCAGCCCATCCACCACAAAATCCGAGTTCCGCCATTTGTTCCAGGTCTTTTCCCATTGTAGTGCATAATCACTATAAACGATAGTTGCTAAAGTTAGATCCTTACATTACTGATTATACTATAAGGGCCACTGTTTGGGTTAAATATAATGCTAACCCTGCCATAGTTCACCAACAGAATCATAGTCTACAATGTACAAATTGTACAAGAAGACATTCACCAACAGAAATGATTAAACAATTCAATGAACTCATAAGACAGTGAAAATAGTCTACCCATTATTGCCACATGAAATCTTTCGTCACATCTACAAGAAATGATTATGCTTGAGTGGGATAAAACCCTTCCCACTTAATTTTCAATTCTCACATTTGGGTGTGACACCTACTGAGGGAACTCTATGAGGGAAAAAACATCCCAGAACTATGCAAAACGGATACACAACACTAGATTGGAAAATGATTTGTCTGTACATTTTATTGGCTGATGCCTGGACACCAAGAGGCCGCCAATTTTAATTGCTATTCGATGTTTTACTGTGTACATCAAATAACTGGTACACAAGATAACGAACATGTCAATGCTTAAAAAAATCTAGCATGAAGCAACTAACTGGATTTTCATGAACTGCACCCATGGATCAGACTATCGAAAACATCAATACTATTGGGTAAATAATTGGTGAAAACTGAAAAGTGAAAACATGATTTTAGCCAAGTATCAGTCCAAATAGTAAGAAATTATCATCTGCGACTCGTAGAGCCTTCACATAATTTGATTTTGTTTTAAGACTTGTTTAGCGAAGCAATCATAAGGATTTCTTAGAAGGTGGATCTACAATAGAACATGAACCCATCATTAAATAGTTTCAATTCAAAATATCGACTGTTGATAGGTCTATCCAGACAAATGATCTACTGCTACTTGTCGGTACATAACTAAACCTCGATATCTTACAAGTTGAATTGTTCCAACTTCCTTGCTTTTCAATCTCCTGATTCTAACAACTTTTGCTGTTAATTCTCCCATTAACGAGACTGAGCCTCAAGAAGGATATTTGTGGCAGTATTAACATCGTTTCTAGCCCGCATAAGAGCCTCCCTGGCAGAGTTTCTATCAAAACCCATCGAAACTAATACATTAATAGTGTCTTCTGGTGGCTCTGTCTGAGTGGGCAGTCGTACTGGGTTATATACCTGAAATTTTCCACATCAATGATTACTATATAAAAAGATGAATAACGAAAATATGGCATCTCCATTTAACAAGTATGACAAGGAAAAACACATGTGCCCGACAATACAAAAAAGGCAAGTGGTTATTGTGCCGCAATGTGAATTTCGTGACCTTAGAGGTCAACAGGTACATACACTCTTATACATCCTTTGTATGGGTGAAGAACAAACAAGACGATGAGCCACCTCATGTCCTCAGCTCACTGCTGTGCAGTTTTTAAGCAAAATCCGTCAACTTTGAAAACTTAGCTATGTATTCTCCTTCCTCTATATGATATTATCAGAAGACTTCACCTGATCATTCTATAGGTAAAAGCGATAGTCGGTGTGTATAAAGGGCACCAACGTAGTAAGGTGAGCTAATAATTCACACTAACTAGGAAGTCCTCGTTTAAACCAATAATCTCTCACCATCACGATAAAATTTTAGAGAATTAACCAGCATAACAGAACGGCAGGGTTATAGACATAGACTAGATGAATACATTGGTGTAGTTGAAGTACAAGAAGCATATAACTGAAGTGATGAAACTGTGTGATAAAATATACTTTCCTAACTGATTGCTAGTTAATCACGAAATGCTCAACAAAACTATCATACTTATCAGATTAACCTAAAACACCAAAAAAAAAAAAACAGATTTCATTTACTTATATATGGTATATGCATACCCACAATTTTACAAGCTCGGCTATGACGAATTCCTAACTCAGTAGATTTTTCAAAGCAAGTTTTCTATGCAAAGGTTTGACAATCTAGTGGTGTAAGGAAATTTATTTGATCTACCCAATCCACTTGCATTACCTTAAGAATTGGTGCAAGCTTTGAATTAACCATAATATGGTTATAAAAATATAAGGTAAGTACCTATAAAAAATAATTAATCATAACAATTCCTTCAATGAATTTATAGTATCCAACCCAAGTTTTAAATGTTGACATAGTTGGAAAATAATTTACGATGAACAATGACATAACTAAATTCAAGATCCAATACAAGTTAATACTACCTCTGTTCCAAATTAAGTGATACACTTCTTGAATAATCTGAGGAGTATGTTAGTGAAATGCATCACTTATTTTGGAATGTAGGGGGTATAATCTATTTTATATATGTGAGTCAACTGAATTATAACTTGCCTCTGGTTGCCGAGCTGAAACGGATGGTAAATTCCCAAGAATGTTTCTACTTGGTGCAGCAGGTGCTGTTCTGCCCATGGATGATGGCCAACATATTCGTGAAAAAAATGATGCAATGAACTCAGGATACTGAAAAGATAAGAAGGAGAAGATATCAGCACAACTATAAATAGTACTTTCACAACAATAAAGGAAGCTTATATGCTCCTCGAGGAAAGAATTAAAGCAAGGTGGCAACAATTGTACCATAATTCTTCATCAGTCACAACTCATTAACTCGAACAACTTACCGGAAAAAAAAAACAGCTTAGACCGTCATCCATTCTAGAGGCTAAGACCATTTTCACGACTTGAAACTTAAGAGATATACTAGCTCATTTACACTTCAGGTAAAAAGTATTGGATATCAAAGGTTCATAATCGCAAGGTGGACAGGTAGAGCATGACGGCCTGTGCGGGGGATCTAAGCGGGGTAACGATTTTATAACATCTCCACTAATTTTTCTTGGATTCTTGTAAAATATATATATTTGTAAAGATAATTAACAAGCAAAATTAAGTCTTTGTAGTCTATAAAGCTATCATTACGTGATCTGGGTACAAGAAAAGCTGCAATAACAACATACGAACAGTGACTGTGGTTGAATATAAACAGAACTAACCAATGTATTCAAAGACACATTTGATGTGCAAATCTTCATTTGAAACCAACCTATTATTTTAACTAACAATTTATGAACTTTATTGTGAAAGAATTAACCTACTTTCACCAGGTTGACCCGGTTCTAACCTATATCAAAACAGTTAGTATAATCACGGCAGAAGATTAAGGGCTAGCGCCTAGGATGGGACTTTTGAAACAATGCTGGTTTCATATATCAAAATGTACTAATAATACTGTCAGATTTTTGTTAAACCAACAAAAAGAAAAGTTTGATAAGTACCCAAGTACCAAAAATTTGTGCATACACCTAAGTATGCAGAAATATTCTTTTATTTAATGAACATATTACGAGTATACAAATTACAATGTAACAACACTAGAAAGGTCCTAACTTGCAATTAAAAATCATACGTTACACACTTTGTGGTTCTACAAAATTCACATGCTTTTTAAGATTTTGTTACACGATCATAAAGTGCAGTTAACACTTTCGAAGAAAACTATCCCTCATACCTAATTTCACCAGCTCCTACTACATTCAAAACGCATGGAAATCATCGTAACAAAATTAATTTTTTGTTGGCGTTGCCTTTAGAAACATGCAACAGTTTCCTATTATGAAATTTAGTTGTTCAGTAATGGTCACATAACCAGAGAGAAAGACTGTTGCTATTCTGAAAAGAAAGCAGTGCATAACAGCAGTGGTATATTTTAGTTGGAGATCCAGAAATCTTTAAATGCATGAAAAAGATGTGTCTTGCTATGTGGGTTATTATGCAGGTTGAGAAAGTGCTGGGAGTCACATAGCCTTTTTTTGTCCGCTGTGTTGACTCTGCAATTTCTACAGTGCGGAACTTTTTAGTTACTACAATATGTATGTTTGGTACCGTGCTTGTTTTCTAGTCAAGAGAAGGTAGTGCTACTGGTTTGCTAAGCTTTTGGTCTTGCTGTTATTGAAGTTTCGGGTTACTAATGCGTAGTAATGACCTGTCAGATTGTGTTTTCCAGCTAACTGATGTTTTGGGTTACATCAACAGAGAAAACATACGGATGCCTAGTTGAAGATCTAGAGGACCCGTGCTCTGTTCTATTTAGTGGCCGTTTTGTTTTACTCTAACCAGATTCTTGGCTGGGAGTGTTTTGTGTTAGGTTGTTCTAAAAACTAACACTAAACTCAGAGATATTACCCACGAGTATTTTCCTGCATCATTTAAGCGGTATATAACTGAACAAACAACCATGTATTGCTAACAAGCAAGGTTAACTAAACTTGTCCAAAGAGAGCATAAAAAAAGCAAACTGAACAAAGAATTACCTTCAATCTTCGGATACGAAAGACATTCAAACGGTATAAATAACCGGCAAGGACGCCGCATACTCCTGGGAGAAGGGATCTTCTCCAAGATGATAAAAGAAGCTGAAAGACATAAGTTAAATTTGTGACGAAAAGGCAGAGAAGATAAAGACTCGGCTAACTATTTTTTAAAAGCAGTACACCTTATTACCTGAAGGCCAGCTAAATATGTAAAAGTCTTGTCAGAGAAACGGAGGCCAAATATACGGAACCGCGTTGAAACCGGAATGTCGAGAAAGAACGGTACAAATGATGAAAAAATTAGACCATATGGACCAGAAGTTAATACAAAAGTGCTGGAATCTGCAAAAATACGAAGGAAAAAAAACATCAATTCCATTATAATCATGGGAGAGAAAGAAGAAAAATTCTCACAAAATAGATTGGATCAAAAGCACCTTGATCAAGTAAGCACAAAATTAATATTCAGTTACAAACCTAGCTAAAAGGATGCTTCAATGGGGAAAAAAGGTTTAAGACAGGGGACCCTCTCTTCACCTAACTCATTAGATGCATAAACAAAGCTATTTTACAAATTTAAAACCCGGGACCTCAAATGGATATTCATTTCTTTTGTAGAAGCTTAAAAAATAAACCATCATATAAGAGCAAGAAGAGAAATAGCTTTCACATAAAAACTTATATAAAACTGAAAATAATTCAGCAGATTGAGTAGAGACACCATAAAGTTAAGCATAATAAAGTTCTTAATGAACGTTGTACCTTTAAGTAGTGTCAATCCAAGGACCTCAAACAGAAAAGATATAACCACCGAGAACAGGACAAACACCTAACCATGCACAAACTAAAGTTAGTGAAAGTTAAATTTGATTGTGAAGAGCTTCAAAGAAATTAAATTTAGGAATCCCAGCATAAGAGAATCGTGGGAAAAAAATGTTAGCTAACAGAGTTGATGTTCAAATAAGAAAGCTTGTATAAACAAAATCAAGAATATGGCTTTCAACAAGTACTGGTTTCAAATTCTACGTGGAGTGTTTAGTTTCCCTCACTTCTAGGCATGACACGTGTGGAAAATAATGCGAAACGAATTTATCATGTTAAACAAATCCTTCGAACTGTTCTACTGTAGCACACCTAGATGAAATCGTTGATGAAACTTATATGTAAAAGGTTCCTGGTTTTGCTAACTGTTGAACAGTTCAAGTTAAGTTTCCACTTCTTTGTAGTATACTATTGTTCGATTGTTAACTTTCGCTAAAGCTGTATGCTTGCTTGCCTATGACAGACTTATTGGGAGTGCAAGTTGCAAGAAACTTATACCAAGTGCCTAGCGGGATGAGGAAATTGGGACAAACTTATACCATATTCCTAGCGGGATTGCAACAAATTTATACAATGCTTCAATGGTCCTTGATGGTAAGCAAGTTTCGATCTCCTCTGTTGCTAAACCTAAAAGAAGTCAAGACTTCTAGCAGGATGAGGAAGTTGAGATCTATGTATGCATGTTGTGAAGTGCTATTCTTGAGCATAACTAATTCAATAATGTCTGCCATTATACTAGCCTTAAACCAATTCTAACCACTTTAAGAATCATAAACATGCAAATCTAGGCAATCGCACAATTATGAATGCATCAAGTCAAATGAATAAAATGCTGGGTTCTAGATAATACTCAAAGTCAACACTAAGGTTAAATTTGGGATAATATCCAATTAGTACACTGTACTATCATCCTTTAACAATTTGTACATTGTACTTTCAAATTTCCCAATTAAGTCGTTGTACTATCCAAATTAGTCCAATTTAGTTTTTTACGTCCGACTTAATGACGTTGTAAATAACACGTCGACTTTTTCCTTTAAATAGAAGGGTATTTTAGTCATTTTACAATAAAAATTAAAAGAAAAAAAACCCTCTATCTCTTCCTTTTCTCACTGTTATTTCTGAGTTATATACCACACCATATATATATATATATATATACATGTCTAGATAAAACAAATATATACATACATCAGAATACTTATTTACATAAAACATTATACATACATTCACGATATATATATAGCAATATACATCTATAGCAATAAATTTTGGGGATAAATCAAATCTTATGGATTAACGAGGGAGGGAGGGAGGGAGGGAGGGAGGGAGGGGGGGGAGGATAAATGGGGGCGGAGAGGGGAGGTGGAGGTGGGCCTGGTGGGGTGGGGGTTTATGCTTTTCAATACATATTTATTATGCATATATGTATGTATTTTGTTTACAAATGTGTGTATACATATATGGATGTATATATTTATATATATATATAATTCGTATATATATGAATGTATATGTTTATATATACACATCTTTTTGTATATTTTATTTGGTTTTATGTTTTGATATGTTTATATATATATTATGCATATATATATATTTTTATTATGTATATATGGATGTATTTATTTTGTATAAATGTAAATATATATGGATGTATATGTTTATATATATATATATATATATAAATTTTAGTAGGTAATGGAAATTCTGCAGTTTATTTAAAATAACCGAGGGTGTAAAGGTAAAATGACACTTAATGCGTGATGACGTCATCAATTTTGGACGGAAAAAACTAAATTGGACCGATTTAGATAGTACAGTGACTAAATTGGGAAATTTGAGAGTACAGTGTACAAATTGTTAAAAGACGATAGTATAGTGTACTAATTGGGTATTAACCCTTGGAGCGAAACTTTATGATGGGATAAATTGATGGGAAAGAAGATGTCCTCATATCCACTAATGTTTTCGTCGAAGAACTTATTGCTAACGTGATTTCCTTCCCCTTTGACAAATGTGCTCCAAAATAGCATAAACTTTGAAGAAATGGAAGCAGATATTTTCTAACCACGTGTTTTGATTCAGGCTATGTCATCCAAATCCATGTTTGTTCAACAAAGCATATTGATCTATGACCAATGAGTAAAAACATGCCATGCATAGATACTACGAAAGTTCAGTAAGGATTACGATCATACTCGTTTTGTCAATTATATATTCTGATTTGAAAATTAAAAAGAAAAGCAGTTACTTAGATGGAGAACCATATCTAGTTCTCAGGAATAGAGAAGAAACTCATATAACTTCTAAAAAGAATCTGCTAAGCAAAAACTTATCGCTAGTCTTTTCTTTCTTTTTACAAAATTTATTAACAGTCAAAGTAATCCTACGGCACAGCAACAACGTATATATAGGAGGGTCACCCGTCGGTGTTAACTAATACAAAAAAACAGAAGCTAAAATTAAAAGCTGCAAACATTTTGTTGCAAAAATGATACAAAAGTACTTACAGAATATTTGTTGGAACCTATCTGTCTTTCAAATACCCGAAAGTAGTACAGAAGGTATAGTCCAAACATCATTTCCGGTGTAGATGAGAATGCGAAAATAGAGGCCAGTAGTTTCCAAACTTGAGGCTTGTTGATTAAATCCTGTCATGGGTACAATATAACTACATAATGCATCTAAAAATTGACGTGGAGAAGATTAAAGGTGTAACTGTGGGGGTGAACCAAGAGAACAAACAGAAAAGAAATCACATTATCATTGTTTTCGGAGCCAAAGCAAACAACATACATCGAAAGTCATCATATGTAAAATTTACCACATTAATCACCACCATGCCAATATGATGATACATCGGAGATAAGCATAGGAGAGGAATTCAGGAAGAAGAAAGAGTCAGAAAAATATCCTCAATTAAAGAGATAGGAGAAGACCATCAATGTGGAGCTGGTACTGACATTTTCAATTGAGTTTCGTCTTTCAAAGTGATTAAATGTAACTTCACCTATCAAAAGCCAGCTTCTGCTCTAGAAGTAACCAATTTCTTTATGGTAATCTTGTTCTCCCCGCTGAAGATTGTAAAAAGATAAGTAGAACAGGAATTTAATGCCAGACATACAAAGCCTTTATTACTTAACATCTCAAGTTTCAACCCAATTTTTAATATGTCAATTTGGATAGGTGGGGGTCTTGGAGCACCAAACCCATGCGCCTTGAGAAAGATTTGTCCTATCCTAATGAAAACGGTTCAAGGTTCCTCATTTATCAATATTTACAAGAATGAGTCAGTGATCTATAGGTAATTTTACTCTCTAGAACTCTTCCCAGATTCCCACTCTCTTTCTTTCTCCACCCGTCAATCCACAAAAAAATCCAGCTCCATCCATGTGATGCCTTTCAGAAGCCCTAAAGGTAATATTTACCCTAATACCTTTCACCAATAACTGGTTAGAGATTGAGTCCGGATCTTCTACCCCCTATTCTCTAACCCCTTTAATGCCCTCTTACCTATTTAAGCCAAAATATTTGTCTAAAAAAATAAAAAATAAAATCTACAATTACAATTAAACATGTATCAATACATTCCAAAATATTGATTAAGGTGTCCCATTTTTCCTGCCTCACCCCACACAACCAAAATTCCCACCACAAGGCACTTAACACAAAAATAAACCATAAACAAACTACATAATCCTTCAAGGTCAGCGTTGAAAATCAAACTCAGTCAACCAACATCTTAACTTCTTGACTGCATTGAGATGGAAGTTTAAAGTTCTTCCTCCCTCTAATTTCCTAAATACTGATGACAATTCATGGCTACTACCTTGACAATAAAAGAATAGTTCAACCACTGACTAATTTCTTAAAATTCTAAGTCATGCTGAGCTATCAATCATCTAAGCAGAAGCTTCCCCCCGGTCACTGAAAGTCACAGCGCCAACGCCCACGCAATCAAACTCACAACCTCCTATTGGACATTGCAAGTTATGGCCCACTAGGCTAACCCTAATGGGTTAAAAAAGCAACCTACTTAGTATACTCATACTATTTAAGAGAAAGAAGACATTTATCCTTATAAAATAAACAAGCAAGATCTTTGTTTTCGTTGACAATCGATATCTTTTGTTTCATGACCAAAGCCAATCTCGAGAAAGCACTACAAGTGAAGTTTATCCTCAATAAAATAATTTCTGTGTTGGGGTCAATTTATAATAATACCTACCAAAAGGTCACACGCCGATATGGTTTCTTACAAGTTAAAATTGAGGTACCAGAAATGGTTCCCTATTGTTCTTTACATATTGGCCATGTTTGTTTGCGGGATAAGAGAGGGTATAGTATTAACAGTACCATGGGCCCTACTTATGTCACATTTGTTTACGCAAAATGCAATTAGTACTATATGGGGTATAATACTAATTATACTTCATTTTAGCCTAATAAGGGGATATAACTAATAACACCTATATGGTGGTATTATTTATACCACTCATAGTACTAGTTATAAATAATACCCCTTTAAACTATCCTATAAACAAACATGGCCATTATATTCATGCTACCATCTCATGAAAAGACGGTTATACTATGATAAAAGACAGTTCTTACATATTGTTTCATGTTCCGTAGACACTCTCATTTTGATAAAAGTTGCCGAAAAATTAATTCTTTTTTCCTGTAAATTTTGAGCTTCCTGATTATGCCATGTGCTATGTAATGTAACTACCACGAAAAAGAACATTTACAAAATATGACATCGAATATCATTTTCCGTAACAAAAACACAGAGAGAGAGTGAGAAGAACACACGAATCGGATACAATAACGAGTCAGACTTTGAGATCATAAAATAGGAACAACGAAGGCTTAGGCTATGTTTGGCAACAGATTTTTTTGTCCAAAATCAGATATAAAAAATCTGTTCAAAGAATCCACTGGAAAATTCATATTTTTTATTTCTAGATTTTTTTTAGCCTAAAAATCTGCTTTTCGAAAGCTAAATAATCAGACTGTTCAAACACCCACAGATTTTTAAAATCAAAAATCTAAAAATCAACTAAAAAAATCTGTTGCCAAACGGACCCTATGATAAAAGATGTTCTTACATATTATTTCGTGTCCCGTAGCCCTCTCATTTAAATATAAGTTAACGAAAAATTAAACCTTTTTCTGTAAATTTTGAGCTTCCTAATTATGCCATGTGCTATATAATGTAACTACCACAAAAAAGAACATTTACAGAATATGACATTGAAGATCAATTTCCGTAACAAAAACACGAAGATAGAGGGATAAATAGAGAGGTAAGGAGTGAAAAGAACACATGAATCGGCTACAAAATAACGAGTCAAACTTTCAAAAATCACAAGATAGGGACAACGAAGACTTAAAGGTAGCGGTGTGGCGTCTACAGTAATAATAATAATAAGATATAAAAATATAGTTGGGAGACCTTAAAATTAAAACTTCAATCTACTTGAAGAATTGTACCGTAGCCCCATTTTAATAGAGTAGCAAAAAAATTGATTAAAATGTTTTTAAAAATAGATTTTCAAACCCCTCATATTTGAGCTATCTGATTATGTCCTGAGCTATGTATGTAACTAACACGAAACGACAAGACATTGAAGATCATTTTCCGTAACAAGAACACACATACATAATAATAATAATAATAACATTTAAGAATTTAGTGGTGAGACATTAAAACTACAATCTAATTATATTAAAAAGAAAGTCATAAAATCCTGATAGGAAAAGGCAAGGTTGGTGGAACGAGAAATCCCAAACAGAACGGTGGCTCTATTAGTATTTAGTATTATTATATCTTACTATTAATATATATGTAGTCTATTATATATGTGAAGTAGCCCTTATGAAGCCGGCAAACTTTTTTGCAAAACGACCCATGTTCTTTTAAAATTCAAAATACTAAATACTGCAGATTTATAACCACCCGCACCCAAGAATTTCATAACCATCTTTCATTTTTTTCTCACCTTTTCGTTGCTGATCGTTAATTATATTTTTACCGAATTACTGAAAGTAAAAAGCAGTGATGTACTATTGTTTGACAGTTTCCGTACTAATTACATGATTTCATAATAAACACCAAGTAGTGTGACATTAAAACAACAATCTTATTATTATTACTACTATTATTATTATTATCATCATTATTAGATATAAGGCTATAAAAAGGAGAAACCTGATAGGAAAAAGAAAGGTTGGTGGAAGGAGAAATCCCGAACAGAACGGTGAATAATGCAGACGCGGTGACAAATAGTCTCGTGATCGGAGCATTATCTGCACCAATTTAACAAAAACAAACAAGATAATAATCAAATCACAAATGCAACAAACAAACAAACTCATAGACACTAGCTATTCAATTGAAGAAATATAAAATAATATTAAACTATATTTTAATTAACATACTGAAACCAGATGGGCCGCCGTTCATCTTCACACTCGACCCACACCCACCTCTCTCTCTCTATATATATATATATCTATGTCTATATATCTCTCTCTAGAAAAAGGAACGGAGACTAATTTAATTGGGAATATGATGTTTAGTTAATATTACAGGAAAAAAACAATTAAGTTTTAAGTTTTAGCGATTAAGTATCCCAGCTACCAAATTTTATCCTTTACGGTGTAACGACATGAATTCACCGGTCACTCTGTATATTTTTGATAAATGTGAGATAACATGAAGGACTGTAATTAGGTTATTTTGTTAAAAATCGGTTTCCTAATTAGAACAATGTTTTGATGGTTAGCGAATTATATATCCTCGTATGAAGATTTCTTATTACCATATCAGTTCACGTCATATGCGTTTTTTCATCATCTGATTTAACAAAAATGATTATGTGGATATGTAAACAATAAATAAATAACGGGTATTTTTTTAAAACAATCCATGAGAAACTTCAATTTCGAGCAATAAAATACAATTTAAGTGATTTTCAATAGATCGGAATGGTAAAAACGAATTTTCATTCAAGTGTATGCAATTTTAACCCATAATTAACCATCGGAAGTTTAGTGTGCTAAACCACCGAAAGCTTAGTGTGCTGAACCATAATTAACCCAAAATAAAAATAATTACATGGCGATAATATTTACTAATGTTGTAATCCAACAACAGTAACGCCGTCTCCTTTTATTATAGTCAACTGTGACCATCAATAATCACATAGTATTGCTCTCTCTTGTTTAACTATCTCTTACAAATTGGTTAGTGCTAGTAACACTAGCTTTATTTTGATTTTTGAATACTATGCGGCATCCAGTCATCCAATCTTGTGTAGATAACGTTGTTCCATACTGGTTGGGTAAATTTTGCGAATTCGATAAAAATTTGAATAAAAATCGCAAGTTAACTAAGAAATTATAATCTAAGTCACAGACAGACAGCTCTACAGAGAATTAGTTGGGGTACTATAGAGAATATGTAGTACACTATCATATTTGTTGTTAACCGTTTGTATACCGATCTTAGTTACTAGGTTGTAAACCGACCAATCAATAAGAAAAAAAACTCTACTACCACTTTATTTAATCAAAATATTTACCCCTAAAACAAAATATTTAGTACTCTAATACCACTTTATTAATTATGTCAGAAATATGAAAATATTTACTAATGTTGAATTCTAACAACTACCATATAGTACATAGAATTGATTGGGTACTACAGAGAATATATAGTACACTATCATTTTGTTGTTAACAACTTGTATACCGATCTATTGTCATTAGCTTGTTGTCATACGATTATGACAATGAAATAAACGGATAATACTATTGTGATTGTGTCGATGTATGGAGGCGTATGTAATGATTGTGCTCGTTAATGTGGTGGTTTGAGTAGAAGTTATAGTTGCCATAACAAAGGTTGAGGCGTTATGTGAAATAAATATCAATCTACGCATAATACGATGATTACTTATACATTGGTGTTGCTTAAAGTTGAGTCGTTTCACCGCCCGTAAAACAAAAACCACAAAACTTAATTTTTATTATGAAATGTTAAAATAACTTAGGAAGTGCCATTATGACATTACTAACCATTAAATGTCTTTTCAAAATCAAGTTGTATTTATTGCAAATAGTATTCATAACTTGCCATTTTCTTTTTCAAATCATTATTATAATTAAAAATCTAAAAAAACACAATAAACACATTTATCCAAAACATGCGGGTCGGTGGTTATCATTTCCCTTCTCAAATAAAACTTTTTCCAACGTTTTACGGGTTAAAATAGTTACCGAAAAACTCGTTTTCTCTTTCAAAAATCACGTTTCCCATTTTCCGCTTCCTATTATTTCACGTGTAAATTTTATTTTATTTTAAAATTTTTCCGTTCCGTGTTTACGTTTCCAATCGTGACAACTAATATCACAAACAAAATTACCAAATTATGTACCTAATGTAGGAACTCAATTGATAATATATTTAAATTATAGGGCAATAAGAAAAAAAAACATTTATTATTATTTTTATTACATGGTAGCTCTTGCAGGTAGTGTTGGTTGCCGGGGGTGGGGGCTCAAAACAATATTTTTTTTACTTAGATCTAAGAAAAATAAAAAAACAGATCATTTCTCTTATTTAATCGAAGCAATAATAAAAACACCCTCTCACCAAACAAACAAACAAACAAAACGCCCTTATCAAAATTCTTATTATTATTTAATTTCGAACGCTTTTATTTACGGTTAGTACTTCATATCATTTTCTAGTGTTTTTTTTTTTCTTATAGTAAAATCTTCTTAGTGTTTTTTTAGCCTGACTATAAATATATGTTACAGGTTTGTGCATATTGGGGATTATTTAATTTAATGGCTAATTAGTAGCTGATTATTATAATTTTGCGTGATTTCGCTGATTTCGCAATGGATAAGAACAAGAACCGAACTGATCTCCTTGCTGCGGGCCGAAAAAGGGTGCGTAATTATTTTTGTTTTTATTGCTATTATGAATGATTTTACTATAATAGTTATCAATGGACATAATAAAGTTGTGTTGAAGATATTAAGCATGTTCGTTATTAGTAACATTATTAGTATCGAAAAAGGGTGCGTGGTTATTTTGTTTTAATTTTATTATGACCGCTTTTTGTTCAGTCCTAGGATTTTTTTTATTCTTAAATATTACTAGTAGTTATTAATGGAGATAATGTTGTGTGTTGGAGATATTAAACATGTTCGTTATAACTTATAAGTATCGAAGATTTGGGTTCTGAATGAGCTTTTAGGTGAGATTATGACACGCAAATTCCGATAGCATGTTTTTTTATATGTATATGTAATTATAATATTATATATACCAGGCATATAAATGTATATGCTGTTTGTGAGAATCATTATAATTTTGTTTGTTTTATAACAAGGAGTTTTTCTAAGTCTTTGAAAGTTTTAAGTAATTAGCATTAGGGAAAAAAAAAAGAAGCAAATAAATGTATATACTATTAGTGAGAATTATTATTATTTCATTTTGATTTTATTATGAAAGATTTTCGTTCAGTTCTAGGTTTTTTTTTTTCATGAAATAATAGTTATCAATGGATATAATGAAGTTGTGTGTTGAAGATATTCAGCATGTTAATTATTAGTATCGTTCTTAGTATCGGAGGTTTGAGATCTAAATGAACTTTTAGGTGAGATAGTGACACGTAATTCAGATAGCATGTTTGTATATGTGTATATATCAGGCATATGAATGTATATGTGGTTAGTGAGAACTATTATTGTTTTTGTTGTTGTTTTATTACAAGCAGTTTTTCTAAGTCTTGAAAGTTTAAGTAATTAGCATTAGGTAAAAAAAGCAAAAATCAAGTTTAACTCTTAGGTTTTAGTTTTGTATTAAACTCTTAGGTGCCTTTCCTAACTCTTTTTTTCTTTCTTTTTGTAGTGATTAGAATTGGAATGAAGGGATATGTATAATGCTCTGTAGTTGTGAACCTTATGAACTTAATTGAAAATTTTAATAAAGTTAAATCCGCCTCAGATAAACAGACTAGATGTTGAGATGGTATCATTTCTAGCATCGAAGATTTGGGTTCTAAAAGAGCTTTTAGGTGAGACGGTGATAGTAAATCGGATACCATGTTTTTTTGTATATGTAAAAATTATAAATATATACCAGGCATATGAATGGATATGCTGTTAGTGAGAATTATTATTGTTTTGGTTATAGTTTATAACAACCAGTTTGTCTTCGTTTGAATTTACGTGATACCATGCCCCTGACCCCCTTCGTATTCCAACTCTTGGAAGTTAAAGTAATTAGCATAGGGAAAAGAGCAAAAATCGATCTAACTCTTAGGTTTTAGTTTGTATTCAACTCTTACGTTCCTTTCCTATCTCTCCCTTTTTCTTTTTTGTAATTAGAATTGGAATGAAGGGCTATGTATTATGCTCTGTAGTTGTGAACCTCATTATTTTTGTATTGTGTTTATAAAATTGATAGACGTGTATAATCTATGACGACAAGTTTGTCAGTCTCTTGGATTTAGGATTGAAAGTCACTATGCTGAATAGGTGTATGGATTTTCTTTTACCGAGGAGTCATTTGGTGAATCTTTATTTTTATTTTTCGCTCTTTTGTTTTCCAGCTTCAGCAGTTTCGGAAAAAGAATAATGGAAAAGGAAATAAGTCATCGGGGAAAGCGAGTAATTCTGAGGTTGAAAATGATGCTGATTTAGCATCTGCTGATAAAGCGGAGTTGGTACCGTCACAAATTTCCGATCAGGAAGGGAGTGTTAAGAATGACCCGGATGCCAGTAATGCTTCCTTTTCGGTGCCTATTTCCGAGGATCAGAATCAAACCATTGTGTTGGATGATCCTTTCTCTGCTCCTCCTCTTATACCTGAAACAGATTTGGAAACTACTTCATTGGCTGGTAATGTTGAGTTGTTACCAGAGGAAAATGTTTCAATGGAGTTGAGTGTTGGAATCGACCAAAGTTCTGACTCTTTTTCACCGCACCAAGTCAAAGATATAACCGTTGTTGAGGAACCAAGCAGTAACGAATCTAGAATTTTGGAATGTGTAGCTTCTGAAGACGACTCGGCCCATTCTGCTATTCTTTGTATTGAAGATTTGTCCAACCAGAAATATTTGGTTGATACAACCGAATCTGGTCGTGTAGATGGTGCCGATCAGGTAACAGACATAGGTTGTGCCTGCTTACTCTTCTGTTTACTAATTTATTGCTTTACACCTGTTTAGTTCCTGAATATAGAAACAAGGATTACTTCTATAATTTTGGTGTATCCGGTCCTAGGAAAATAACTGTGCGTACTTGGGACCAACCAAGGGCGGATCCTGAACCTTTACGAAGGGAGGGCATATTTAATTCACCAAGAAATGTTGAATAAAGTCTAAGAAAATCTTAATATTTTTATTTCACTTCTTGACCCATCGAAACTTTATAGTTTTAATTAAAAAGACTAATTAATAGTTTTTCTTTGAATTGTTACTATGGAATATCTATCAGTATTGTACATAAAGCATTCTAACAGTTTTAAGTATTCTATTTAAATCAAGTCATAAAACCACCTAGTGGTTCTATTTTCTATAGCTTTTTAGAAAAATTAGTAAATGAAGAGTACATAATAATATTTCCGGGTAGATATGATTTTCATCAAAAGTTGTTTTATTAATTTATCCTTTTAGACAGTAGTTTGTTTCTTTGGTTTAGCAAATTCCAAATGGAACTTAACTACAACAAAAATTTCAAACCAAAATGGAATAAAAACAAAAGTTGGGAGTCTTGAACCCAAGACCTGTTGGATAAATGGCAGAGCTTTAGCTGCTGGATTAGCTTATTAGTATAGTACATTGTAAGGCAAATGATAAACTTAACGTGAATAACATTTACGATAAGTATACAAAAAAAAAAACAGATCCATTCTTGTCCCGAATCAAGGGGGGGCACATGACCACCCTTGCCCCTTGTAGGATCCGCTCATGGGACCAACAGGTTACACATACAAATACCAAAATTTACAAAATTAAGGGAGGAGAGATTCTAACAGTTGATCTGAAATTCATCAATGGGTGATCTCTCAAATGTATCGGGGCCAGATTTAATGGTCAGAAGACTTCTTAGGACGGTTAGAATTTTCGGAATGTTAAATCCACCCTACCACACCTTTCAAGTGGTAATAACAAGAAAAATCAGAGCTTCTAGATTACCAGACATGGGGGTGTTATTTTCCCTATGAAAGTTTTTATTTTTGAGCTCTTGATAATGAACTATTTGGCTTTCAAGAAAAATAAATCATCAATACTGCTTCTTTTAGATCATGTAGAACTACGGATCATGTTGTCACTAGGGTCGAGGAATTTGCTTTGCATGTGCAGTTTATATTATGAGAAAAATTAGAACTTGTATCTGAACTTAGTTTTCTTATTAATAATGTTTTTGTCCTGGTAGGGGCAATTCAAGGAGGTGACAGTCTTGGTTTACAGCAAATGATCATAGACAATGAAGTAGTTGTCAAAGATGACAGAATGCTTGGGTTGCCTGGTTCTGGTGAAACGGTGGAAATAACTGCAGGGATGAGTGAAGGAGAGACCAATATGGAAGATCCTAATTCCGGAGTGAGTTCAACCATCGGCCTGATTGATGTTCTTGCATCTTCTAATGTAACTAATGAAGTTGAGGAAGTTTCAGAACTACTACAAGGCACTTTAATACTGCCACCGTCGGAGCCATCAACTGTTGAAGAAGATATTAGTAGCGTCCCTGATAGTTCAGCAACTGATGAAGAAAGAAAAAGTTATAGTCACTCACTCCTACCAGATTCTCATGTCATAGAGAGAATTAAGGAGCAGTTATATCTCATGACGTGTGCTAGAGATATTTATCTCTCTCAATTGGATGAACAATCAAAGCTGCAAGTCGATTTTGATCAGGCGCATCATCAGGTTAGTGAAGTTGGACGGATGAATAAAGGCCTTTGTGAAGAGCTTGCCAAGTACAAATCTGATCTCGAGGCAGCCGTTGATGAAAAAAACAAAATAGAGACAGAATTCAATGTGGCAAAGTCTGAACTTGTGGAAATAACCATAAGAGCTGAAGGGTTACACGTCGAATTGGAGAGGTCGCACGAGGCATCTACAAGGCAGTTAGCTGAGATAGCTGAATACAAAAATCTGGTGGCAGGTTTACACGCTGAGATTGATACTTTAAATGGGAATCTCACTTCCTCCGTTGACGCGGAAAACAAACTTGCAGAGGATTTGGTGTCTTTGAGACATGAGAACGAGAAACTATTAATAACTTCAGTCGAGTGCCAAGATTCCTTAAAATCATTGCAGGTAGAACATGCAAACTTAAATGACAATCTAGTGCTAACATCAGAAGAAAGAAGAAAGATTGAGGAAGTAAAAGACGGTATCGCCTGTGAAAATGATAAGCTTTTGGCCGAGTTAAAAGAGTGCAAGGCTCTTCTAGAAGGTTTGCAGGTGGAAAATGATGCTCTAAATAGAAACTTGTTTTCGGCAATGGAGACAAATAAAGAACTTGCAGAGGAGAAGTCTCATTTTTCCACTCGGAGTGAGAAATTGTCACTGGAGCTGGCCGACTACATGGATTTACTCGCAGGTCTGCAGTTAGAACACTGTAACACTTTGAATGAACTGAAAGAAGCAAAATCTGTCGTTGAAGAAAGATTGAACGATAATATTAGATTGTCACTTCCAAGTGAGGAGAAAGTTAAGCTCTCGCCTTCTCATCTAAATAATTTTGAGCAACCCTTTGTGCTTATAGATTTAAAGGGACGCCTGGAGGAGGCTGAGAAACTAATTCAAGTACTCGACAACACAATTGAAGGCATACGCTCTCATTCAATGGAGTTGAGTACATCAAGTACGAAAATGGTTGCACCAGTATCAAAACTGATTCAGGCCTTCGAGTCAAAGGCTCATCATGAAGACTGTGACGAAGAGGTACTATCATCAAGTGAAAACAAGATGCATGTGGATTCTATTTCGTCAGCGAAGGAGCAATTAAACAGATTGGGAAATGTATTCAAGGAGTTGACGAGATGTTCAATGGATGCCATTGGTTATCAAAAAGATCTTGCGGATGTTACACTTGGGGAGCTTAAGGTCTCTTATGAAGCTCTGAAGGAACACTGTGACAGTTGTGAAGCAACAAGTATTGAAAATGTTGTCTTATATGAATTCTTTAAGCTACATTGGATCGAAAATATTGAAGCACAGAAGGTTGAGCTACTGGGTCTGTACGACACAATAAGGCAACAGAGTACAATTGTTGAAGCAGATAATATAAAGCTTGTTAGTAGGATGGAAGTCTGTCAGTCACGTACAGTCGAGTTAGAGAAAAAGATTGAGGAAATCATCATAAGCTCAGATGAGTTGGTTTTATCTGTCACCCAAAGAGTGGATGCTCTGTGTAATGAAGTAGCTGAGAGGGATTTGAATCATGACCAAGTAATTCAGTCGGTTACGCAACTTAATGTGTCGGTTGGCAGTCCCTGCTGCCCCACAACTCAAACTGTCCGTAATGACCCAGATTTGGTTGACTTTGTGTCTGTGTCTATTGATGCTGCAACGAACTTTATAAAGAATCTGCAGGAGGACCTTAAAGCTTGTAAGATTGATCAAGAAACAATGAAATCTTCATACATGGATATGGTTGGAAAGTGTAACGATCTGGGAGAGAAGAATGAACAGGCTACGGATGTATTGCACCATTTGCAAAGTAAGCTCAAGAAACTCGTACTAAATGCTTCTCCAACTGTGTTTGAGGAAAATAATCAGATAATTGAAGAAAATGAAATCTTTTCAGACCCTTCACACCTTTACAACTATGATTCTCTCATCGAACAACTCACCGTCCTGTTGAATGGAAGACTCCAACTTGAATCAGAGAATCACAAATTGAGATCTGAGTTGATTGATAGGGAAAACCTTGTTGAGCAAATGAAAAAAAGATCGCTAGATTCAGATGCCATTTTACATCTGATTGAAGATGTTGAAGGAAAACTTAAGCTGGAGGGTCATAGTGTCGATTCGGATAAACTTGAAGCTCACCTTCATTATTTGATCTCGTTTTTATTTCAAAAGTATGAAGAGGCGGATGACCAGCTCTGCTTGTCAAGAGAATCAGGTATATCTCATGGAAAGGAAATAAGTCTCCTTGAAGGGAAAATTGAAAGCTTAAGCTTCGTAGTGGCTCAGCATGAGAATGAAATTATAGTTCTGAAGGAAAGTCTGAGGCAGGGCAGGGAGGCTTTTGTTGCTTTGGAGGCCGAGTTACAGGGGAAAGTAAATGAAGTAGAACAGTCAGAGCAGAGGGTATCTTCTATTAGAGAAAAACTTAGCATTGCTGTTTCAAAAGGAAAAGGTTTGATTGTGCAACGTGACAGTCTGAAGCAATCTCTGGCCGAGACATCGAGTGAGCTGGAGAGATACTTGAAGGAGTTACAGTTGAAAGATTCCATGCTTGAGGAGGTTGAAACAAAATTGAAGACTTATTCTGAAGCGGGTGAGCGATTTTCGTTTATGTTTTTATTTATTTATAATAAAGTTGATGAATCGTTAACTATAGTCTTTTAAAATTGATTTAACAGGTGAGCGTGTCGAAGCTCTAGAATCGGAGCTTTCATACATTCGCAACTCTGCTACTGCATTGCGAGAGTCATTTATTTCGAAAGATTCTGTGATTCAGAGAATAGAGGAAATACTGGAAGATTTAGAGCTGCCAGATAACTTCTATTCTAGAGATATTATTGAAAAAGTTGATTGGTTAGCTCGGTCTGTCACAGGGAATGCTTTGCTGCCTCTTACTACTGACTCGTATACAGATGCTGCTGCTGTTGGGGATGATTCTTGGAAAGAAGATGTGCACAGTTCAAACAATAATGACTTGAGAATGAAATACGAAGAACTCCAAAGTAAGTTTTATGGTTTGGCTGAACAAAATGATATGTTGGAACAGTCTTTATTGGAAAGGAACAATGTGGTCCAGCGATGGGAAGAGATGATCGACAGAGTAAACATGCCTCTACAGCTGAGGTCCATGGAGCCAGAGGACCGGATTGAGTGGTTGGCAAATGCATTATCGGAGTCTCATCAACTCTGCGGTTCTCTCCAGCAGAAGATCGATCACTTGGAAACTTATAATAATGCTGTAACGGCCGATCTGGACCAATCACATATAAGATTAGCTGATCTTGATACAGCTCTTCTAGCTGTTACGACTGAGAAAAATCACTTCTTGCAAAATTTGGATAGTGTTACCAGCAATTATGATAGAGCTTCAGAGACGGTTGCCAAACTCGAATTTGAGAATGATAAGTTGCAGAGCGAAACAACTGCTTTGCTAGAAAAGCTGTCTGTAAAAATCAACAACTATGAAATAGAGAACAATAAGTTGCAGAATGAAGTGACCGCTTTGCAAGAAAATCTTGCTGAAAAAGTCAGGAGTTGTCAACTTATTGAAGGTGAGATGAAAAGACTGGAGGCTTTAGTTAGTGGTGTGCTCCAGGATGGAGATCTTCTTACTAATGGTACCGATGGTTCCAAAGGTTTGGGGCAATTATTGCAAAAGCTTGTTGAGCAGTACACAACTCTTGCTCTTCAGAATACTTCAGTTTCTGTATCAAAAAGGGAGAAGACTATTACAGAAGAAGAAACTGGTGCCATCAATGTTGAACAGAGAGCGAAAGAGGATGATATAGTTCGGGAGAATGATGTGAATGCTTCCAGGGAAGAGTTGGAGGAGGCTTTGTCCGCTTTAGTGTGTGTGAAGGAGGAAAGAGATAAATATTTAGAGATGAACCATTCTTTGGCCCGTGAAGTTGAAGCTCTAGATTCAAGAGGGAAAGAATTGCAAGAGCTACTTCGTCAAGAAGAGCAGAAGTCAGCTTCTGTAAGGGAAAAGTTAAATGTTGCAGTTCGAAAAGGAAAATCATTGGTCCAACACCGGGATAGTTTGAAACAAGCGATTGAAGAGTTGAACAGTGAGATGGAGCGCCTAAAATCAGAAATTAAGACTCAGGAGATTAGTCATGTCGAGTATGTACAGAAGATGAATGACTTGTCCTCTAACAAGGAAAGGGTTGAAGTGCTGGAATCGGAAAATGTGGGTTTGAAAAATATTTTGCAAGAGAAAACACATACACTGAGCATGATTGTAGATACCCTGAATGGTTTTGATGTCACTTTAAAAAACGTTGCTGATCCTCTTGAGAAGTTGAACATTATTTCGAAAAGATGGCAGGAACTTCATGTAGCTTCTGAAAACAACTTCAATAGAGCTAGAAGATCAGCTGAGCTACTTGTTGCAGAGCTGAATGAGGTTCAAGAGAGAAACGATCTATTGCAGGAGGAGCTTTCTCAAGTCCACCGTGATATTTCAGAACTCTCCAGAGCAAGAGACTTTGCTGAAGCTTCCAAACACGAGGCTGTTTTACAACTTGAAAAGTTATCTTCTCTTCAATACAATGAAAGAAAGAGCCAACTTGTTGAACTCTCTGCTATAAAATCATGTTTGGCTGAACTAACTGACAGCTTCTACAGCGTTAACGATCTTGTTGGTACTGTCCTTTCCAAACAGTTTGAATACTTTTATAACCTGGAAACGGGTTTGGAATCAAGTCTGAAACCAAAATCTGCTCATGTGGGAGTCGTAAGCTTGGGGGGTCCTCACACCCTCTTCCCCGTTAACCCAGAGAACAGGGTACTGTTGTTATTTTACGTCGAATATTGATTGTTATTTTAATTTCTGACATGGTGTTGAATGACGACCAAAACATGCACTACCATCTGATCTAAAGAGAAAAAAAGGAAGAAAAATAAAATAAAAAATCTGTGTACACACTAAGTGTTGGTTGTGTGCAACTTTTTCTAAATGGAAAGATATACAAGCAATGATGTGTACAGGGACCGCAGGGGAGTTCAAAAAAGAAGGATGCACGTTTTGTTAGGCCATAGGTAGTATAGGGTGCATTCAATTAAAAAATGCATTACCTTATGTTATGAAATAATCATTCTTCATGATATAATTTAAATTTCTGTTTTTGCCTTATTTTGTTAAATAATCATACAAGAGATGTTTTATGTTGTGAACAATATTAGGCCTTTAATTTTTAGAATTCATTCTTCATGATATAATTTAAGTTTCTGTAGATACTTTTCTAAATCGTTCTGTCTCTGCCATTTTTTTTTCTTTATGCAATGTTTCCTCATTTGTAGTGCACACAATACTCATACAATCTATTTGGTTTTTACATTTCTTGTTCAGGAAAAGTTTCACTTGCCAAATTCGCTATTGGAATCCGAGATGCAAGAGTGTGTTGATGGAAATAGAATTGGCGAGGTTTGTGGCCTTATTGGCAGGCGATTGCAAGTTTTCTTGAAAGAAGTTGGTGTCCTGAAAGAAGAGATCTACAAACATAGTGTTGAATTAGAAGAAAGGGCCAAGGACTTGTCTAAAGTTGGAGATAGGGTTTGTAGGGAAGTGATTTCTCAGAAACAGTCTATTATAGAGAACTCTACCCGACTTGAGAACATCGAGAAAGAAAGAGATGAAGAAAATATTGCAATGCATAACAACATTTCCCTTCTTTTTGAAGCATGTCGTAGCTCAGTTCTGGAAATAGAGAATTGGAAATCCGTGTTTGTGGGAAGTAGTTTGACTACGGAAGATATCCAGAGATATGATTCTTCCGATGATCTTTTATCCTCTCGGGAATGTTGTAGGACCTTGGCGGATAGACTATCATATTCTGTTAAGGAGTTGATTGGTTTTCAAACTGAGATCATAGAAAGTGGCCATAAGGATATGAAGGTTACAATCACGAATTTGCAAAAGGAGCTTCAGGAGAAAGACATACAGAAAGACAAAATATGTATGGAGTTTGTAAACCAGATCAGGGAAGCTGAATCTGCTGCAAGGAGTCACTTGCAAGATTGTAAATTAGCAAAATCTGAGCTAGACGATGTAAAGAGTCGTCTTGAAGTGATAGAAGAAGAGAGCAACGTGCTGAAACAGAGAATAAAAGAGTTTGAAGATGGTGAATCCACCTTGAAAGAACTAGATGAGAGGGCTACATCACTGAACAGTGTTTTGGTTGCAAAAGAGCAAGGTATGCTCTCCACCACTTTGTCTTGTTTCTTATTGAAAAGCAGTTCTTGTGTAATGTTAAACTGCTGGAGCTTGAAGTGTAACATTACACTTCTTGTGTAATGTTCACTTTTTTTCATCTTCAAGTTGAAACTTATGTTCGAGTTCGAGCTTCTTTATATACAAATAAAACCATTGCCTGATCAGGAAAGCTGGATTCGTAAATATTTATAGCGAGTAACATCCATATAAGCACAAAAACAGCCAAGCAATTTAGTTTTCCTCTCAAAGTAACTAAATATTATGATTTTATCTTGAAAACAGAAATTGAGGCGCTGATGCAAGCCCTTGATGAGGAGGAGCGCCAAATGGAGGAGCAAACAAGTAAGATTTTGGACTTAGAAAGAGTTGTGCTGCAAAAAAACTCAGAGTTGGAAAACATGGAAGCTTCTAGTGCTAAGGTGAAGAAGAAACTATCGGTAACTGTTAGCAAGTTTGATGAACTTCATCATCTTTCTCGTAGCCTCCTTTCAGAGGTTGAGAAGCTGCAGTGCGGAGTTCGTGAACGTGACGAGGAGATCTCATTTTTAAGGCAAGAGGTTACCAGATGTACTAACGATGCCCTACTAGCAGCAGCTTCCCATAGTAACAAAAGAAATTCAAGTGAGGAGATGCTGCATGATCTAGTCACTTGGTTAAATTCTGCATACCCCGGGAATATTGAAAAAGATCCGAGGGAGGAAGTGAATAATAATAATAATAATAATTACAAAGAGTTGTTGCACAACAAGATTGGAGCTTTGTTATCTCAACTGGAAGATCTAAGGGCTACGGTACAGAGCAAAGATATGATTTTGCAAGTAGAAAAAAACAAGGTGGAAGATCTAATGCGTAAAGGAGAATCCCTTGAAAATACTTTGCGTAACAAGGATTCTCAACTCAGTAGGAATTCTTTAGGGAATCTAGGATGGATGGAAAGTTCTACTTCTGAAATTACTGAAGCTGAACCTCTGGTATGCCGATGCTTTTACACACTTTATTTCTTAACCTTCCATCTCCTAATACTGTACTGAAATCAACTACATGTATGCTGATGATATTAGTAGTCACGCCGTCTTCTTGTTATTTTAGTATATTATAACCTTTGCAGTTATGCATATCTTTTTTCTATCATTAAAATAATTGGTTGGTGTCGTGTTGAAAGGGAATTCTAAAAGAAAATCTTTTAACTCATCGTTTCTCTGTGATTGCAGTTAATTGTAGTTTTAGATTTGGAGCAACTAAATATTTATGATGCACTATTTTTGTGGTTTTCTGGTGCAGATGAACAAGCGGTCGGTGACTGGGACTTCCATTGCACCCCAAGTTCGTACTTTGCGTAAAGCTAATAATGATCAAGTTGCCATTGCCATTGACACAAACACTGATTCTGGGGATAAATTAGAGAATGACGATGATGATGATAAAGGTAATCTTTTATGCACAAGGGGTTCTTTGGCGTGTGTGTGTGTAAAAGCCTACCTTATTCTACCAGTTCCATACCTAACTAAATTAATAAGTATTCCTACTCAATCCCACCAAGAGAAAAAAAAAAGACAAGAAACATATTCTTACGACTAGCTTTAATGTTATACTCTTTGACGATTAACAGCTATTAAAACTTCTCTATATGTATATATTCACTATTAGTATGCGTCAACAACACCTCAAACTTCGTAAGTGATGTTGTAGCTACTAGGGGAGTACTAGTTGGTGACAGTAGGGAATATGAAGCATGGGTAGCCGTAATTTATAGCTGTATTAATATTCGGTATGTATTGAATGAGGGATACGCCTTGGGTATAGACGTGATACGTATCTATTTTAAAACAAATTAAATCTCGTAAATTGTAGGGGATTCATCTAATAATATCATTAGAAGACAATGTGATATACTGATTTGGTTGGAGATGCATGAGATCCATTTGAAGGTGTTGAATTTCTTTGTCAGTGACTTGTTCTTCCAAATGTTTAGGATGAAAAGCCTGGCTTGGATTAATTCTAGCCATCTAGATGCATCTTATTTTGTTCTTACTAGATGATTTCTCACCATTAGCTTGATCTTCTTAAACAGTTATATTTTCCTACTTCTACTGGTGTTTGAGTGTTTGACATGCCATGAATATTATTGCACACGCATGTGGAATGTCTTCTGCCAGTGTGTGTGTAAGTGATTGGTTGAAGTATTAATAGTTTTGAATGTTAGGGTGGAACCTACCAATTAGCTTAACCAGTATAAAGATAGAAAAGCAGTCGTAATGTTTTCAGTAGCATGTGCTGTTCCAGTTGTGATTTCATATTGGTGATTTGAATATATGTTTCTCATAACATACTTTATATCAATGTCAGCCCATGGTTTCAAGTCACTCACTACATCAAGAATCGTTCCAAGATTTTCAAGACCCGTTACTGACATGATTGATGGTCTTTGGTAGGTCATTACCATTTATTTTTGGTTTCAATAATTTGGTAATACTTATGTGTCATTACTGAGATTTTAAAATTCCTGCAATCTTCCAGGGTTTCTTGTGATAGGACGCTGATGCGACAACCTGCTTTACGAGTTGGAGTCATCATCTACTGGGCCTTGATGCACGCCCTTCTTGCCACTTTTGCAGTTTGAGCAAAATGTAACTGGTTAGTTTTTTTCTTGCCTTTGCCCTTAACTTAATTAAGTAGCTGTTGCTGTAAATTCGACTTTTTGTTGCAATACACTGTCGGTGCAGATATCTCATAAATCTATTGACGATGTAAGCATCCATGCTATTATAAAAATATCTATTAAAGATCTCTTGTCAATCACTTGGTCCATCTTATGTGAAAGTTTGTTAAAACTAAGCAGCCTATTTAAGATTAAACTCCAAATTGTATAGTTAGTTACACTTACAACTTGCATTCATGTCATCGATATTACACTAGCTTTAACCATTTCACATTTATCGTTATCATCATCATCGAACTGAGCCATAATCCCAAAAAATTGGGGTCATCTCACATTTATTATATTCTCTATGATTCCAAGAATAAGTAATTTTAATCCTTAATTCCGTGATATTCATTTATTTTGTTTTTTCTCCTTTTCATTTTTAATTTAGAAAAGTGGCTTGTGCCATACAAAATGTCTTTTTACTTGAATATTCCATGTTTAATTGTGGGTGTGGTGGCAGGCTGATTTCTTCTTCCATCATAATGCATAGTGACAATCATATCTTATAAAGTTCAAGAACACTGTAATGGAAACTCTAGCAATTTGTATAGTATGAGGCTAAACTTTTCAACATTCAGAGATGTTCATGTACAAGTTTAAAGAAGCTTCAATATAAACATTTTGTAGTTGTAACCACAGTTTTTAATTAGGCTAAAGTGGAACAAGAACTTGTTTTAGTCCAAAACTTCATTCATTAAAGCCAATAGTATTTATTATTACTGCCTTATGAGAAGTCAGCTAATATTTGCAGGTCGTTGCATGGCTGAATCGCACTACTGGAAAGATGTTCGCTGCATATACATTACCATTTCTTTTATATAGAAAATCTGGTGAGATTAGTGTCATATTCTGCTCAGCCAGGCAACTGTGCTTTCTCTTGTTTTATATGTAGAACACAGATGCCTTTGGTTGCATACAATAAGAAGCATCCTTAAAGGACCATACAAGGGTCACTTCCTGCTTATTATTTCTGCAGAACTGACCAAAAACTGTAGATTGTTTACTTCAGGTTTTAGATTTTTATATTGGATAGGTTCACCAGATTATGATGTTCCTATTTTTCATCTTTTTGGTTAGGAAATATGGGTACAGAAATGTGAGAATACAGTATTGATTTGTTTTATATTGTAATATGTTGCGTATATAAGATGTTTTTACTGTGTTTCGTTTAGAAAATGTGCTGGGAAACAAATCAAAAAGGAAATGAAATAAAATTATAGAAAAAAGAACCATGTGTTTGCCAATAATATTGAAGTGAATGGTATTGAAAATGAACCGAATGACGCTAACACATTCGAATGACAGCCAGATCAAACCAAACGTCAAAAAAACCATAAGCTTCAGAAGTTATAAAAGTTCCAAAGAATTCAAGACACAATTTTTAGGACTTTACGAAACCACAAAAAAAGGATTGACAATGTGACTTGAAGTGCAAGAGACTTACATTAAAGTGAATAAGACCCGCAGTAAAGTGAACAAAAGACCCACTTTTATACTTCAAATGTTAAATATAACATTTTGGGTTTCATAATGTTATTTTTTCAGGTCAAAATTGTTATTTTTTCAAAGCTTAGTATCAATTGCAAAAACTTAATAATTTGATTGACTAATTAAACAATTAAGCTATTTTAACAAATTTACAAATTGGTCCATGCCTCAATTCCTCATCTTGGAGTTTACGAGAGGGAGAGGAACCTGTCACGGAGAAGACCATCTCTGGCCTCGCGGTGCTGCCATGGTCTAGGCAGCACCACTCGTTGCCGTGTTAGAAGACAACGAGGAGAGATACACTCACATATCTTCGCCGGAGGAACCGAGAGAGGACGATCAGATCGCCTTTGTTGGTGGCGGTAGTTAGCACCGCCGTGTTAATCGTCATCGTTGGTAGTGGAGGTCATAGTGAAGAATAGAGAGACAGAGAAATAGATTTGGATAAATTATTAGAAAAAGTGTGTAAATGTTATACAAATTAGTTTTTGGCATGTATCACTAAAAGAAAGGTACCTATTCGTTTTCATTTTATCGGCCAATTCAAGTGGACAACATTATAACACATTTTTTTTGAGTAGGTTTTTTTCAAGTTTACTTTACTATGTTTATAATTAAAAGTTCTAATTAGTTGCGTGGATGAGGGTAAAAATGTAAATACAGAAGAAAGTAATTACTAATTTAAGAAAATAGAAAATTAAATAAGAACTTGACAAAATAAAATAAAAAGAGAAAGGTGAGTTACTGTTTTAAAATAGATTATTGTTATAGCCATCCGAAAATATTACCCAAAAATATTATCCGTTGATATGACGGATTATGTGAACCAATTGTAATTTAAATAAAAATATGTTTTCAATAACAAAACAAAACTAATTGATACACATAATCCGTCACGTCAACGATTAAAATTTTTTGGGTAATTTTTTTTTAATATCAATATCCTTTCTCTTTAAAATATACTCACATAGATATGGGGCTAATGGGCCCTTCTTTTTTAAGACCGTTACAGGTCCCAAAATACCATTTTACCATTATTTAATAAAGAAATTCAAACTAGCCGTCCTTATAAAGTTGTGTTAGTCACTAAAAAAAAAAAAAAAACTCTAACGGCTATTAATCCAAGTCTCACAAAACCTGTACACACACATACACGATACATACATATAATATACAATACAATTACAAAAATAAATAAATAATATACATACATACAATTACAAAATATCAAATATTTCAATAAAAATGGCAGAGTCCATGGAAAAGACAACACCACCACCAGCACCACCACCCTCTCCTCAACCAAACTCGTCGCCTCGCCCGATGCACCAACTCCTCCTCCTCTCTCCTTCTTCTCCCTCCTCTTCTCGGGCCCTCCTCCGAAAATCATCAAGAACCCGCCTCTCTCATGATCTTGCATTGTCCTCACCACCACCTTCACCTCTTGTTGAGCCAACTTCTCGCCGCAGATGCAAGACAAAAAATGTCGGTTCGCCAAGCAGCAGGGTTGGGAGGAGGAGGAGGAAGGTTCTTGACGGAGATTGTAAGGCCGAGGTGGAGATTGAGGAGGAGGAAACGAGGAAGAGCAGGAAATGTAGAAGTAGTAAGGAGAAAGGAGGGGCTGGTTCCGTTAAATCTGCCACAACAAGTATGTATCATTGTCATATCGAATTATCTCTTCAATTTGTTTGATGCGTACTTTTAGACTTTATCGAAAACTCATATTTGTGTGTTTTTTGTTTAAGATTTGGTACATATCAACGTAGCATCAATTGAACATTAAGTTTAAAGTAGATTTTAATCAAGATTGTTGGAAAAACAAGTGGTTTTTGTTTGAGTGAATGCTATTAATTTAGTGGTTACAAAACCATTCATTCTCCCCATTTATGTGTGTCTTTAATTGTTAAACGAGTTACAAAGAAAATGTTTAAAAAGGATGGTCTTGGTCCATTTTTGTGGGACTTTTCAAAGACAAGTTTCATACATCATTACACATTCACACACATACACATATGCATACATAGAGAGAGAGTACCACACCGCCAACGGTCCGACCGTGGCTCGGTGCCGTTTTCGCCGAGTCACATGCGATAGACGTTGTAGCTTGGGAACGAAGTGCCCCATTTAGCCAGAAACAGAGGTGGTGGGGCAAATATCGTTTACGGGAAACTGTTTGCAGTTAACTCGTCTCAGACTTTAGTCCATTTCGGTATCATTTACATTATTTTATGTTAAATCTTTTATTTGACATTTATATATTTGAGGAAACCATTTTCTGTTTATTTGTGTCCATTTCTTTTCCGTAGAAATTATTGTGTTTATTTACAACGTACCCCCAACAGGGTTTTTTATAATTAAATCTCAAAATATGCATTAAATGATCATTTTTCCTCTCTTTTTCTTCAATGTATTTGTATGCTTACTTTCGGAACCGGGAAGACTATATGAGAGGGGCTGATATTTCATATGATTTTTGTTTCGTAATGGGGGAGAGGCCGAAACTCTAATTCTAAGAGATTTAAACTGTAGAAATAATTAATTTTTTGTCAATTCATATTTATATAGAAGAAGGTTAAATGGGAGGAACTGATACTTCATATGTTTTTTGTTTTTGTAATAGTGGGTCAAACGCTAATTATAAGCAGTGTTTTAAAAAGTGAAATCCTAGCTAGAGTGTTTTTACAAGAGCTATGCTAAAAGCGTAAAAAGCCTAAGCTTATAGCGGCCTAAAACGCGGTAAAATGAGCTTTTTAAGAATTTTTTCCAAGCTTCGAATCAAGAGCTTTTCTACTACGAAGCATGTTTCATTGTAGAAGTAATTAAATTTTCGTCAACTTTTATCGGATATAGAGGAGGCTACTGTCACGTCCCGAAATCCAAAAAACGGACATCAATGCGTGACCATTTGAACAAAAGGAAAAAGAACCTGTTGGTACAAAATTTAACTTTTAAAGAAAAACAACTTGCGAGCTAAAAGAACTATTATACGAATGAAATTGAAATGTTTGCCAAACGCGGCTACAAGACAAGATGGTTTTAACAGATTTATTAAAAGAAAAGGTACCAAACGAATGTAATTTGCCCGCAGGCTACAATCTCAAAATGGACTAAGTAAAAAGAAAGCAACTAAAAGAAGCCCCGAACCCATGCGATACATCGCTAATGCTCCTATCCAAATGCCTCAGCCTAAGTTGTACCTCAAAGACAAAACTGTAACGGTGAGTCCCACGCACATACATAGACGGGGCGACACCATACAGGATACCGTCACTCCATCCAATAAATGAAATAACTCACAAACAACAACTATAATAACAACGTATGAAAGGAGATGTAATAGCATCATACAACGAAATAAATTAAGTAATTCCAACACACATCTATAACACACATGGACCTCTCACGCCACCTACCCCAGTCCGTAGGGTAGGTCATTTCCTATACCACTCGGCTCGTCTTATGCCCCCGGTATAGAGAGAGACATAAACCATTGCCAACATATAAATATTTAAAGTGCGCACTTGGACCTCACGCCACTCGCCCCAGTCCGTAAGAAAAGTCATTCCCTATACCCCTTCTTCCGAGATCACATGTTCAAGAAATTTCACCTCATTTAGCCAAAACTCACATTTGCTAAATTTTCCGTAAAGTTGGTGCTCTCTCAACGTGAGCAACGCTAAACGGAGATGCTCCTCGTGTTCCTCTCTTGAACTCGAGTAAATCAAGATATCGTCGACGAAGACCACCACGAACTTGTCGAGATACTCCTTAAAGATCCGGTTCATTAACTCCATAAATGCCGCCAGCACATTAGTTAACCCGAATGGTATGACCAAAAACTCATAGTGGCCATACCGGGTCCTAAAGGCCGTTTTTGAAATGTCCTCATCCTTCACCCTCAATTGGTGATATCCTGATCGCAAGTCGATTTTTGAAAAGAACGTCGCTCTCTTTAGTTGATCAAACAAATCATCAATTCGAGGTAGTGAGTACTTATTCTTAATAGTCACCCTATTTAGCTTCCGATAGTCGATGCACATCCTCATCGATCCATCCTTCTTTTGGACGAATAAGGCCGGTGCCGTCCACGGTGACGTACTCCACCTAATAAACCACTTCTCCAATAGTTCATCTAACTGCTTACTTAACTCTTTTAACTCTGCCAGTGCCAAACGGTACGAGGAAATGGCTATGAGTGCCGTTACCGATACCAAGTCGATAGAAAAATCTAACCCTCTCTTCGGTGGTAACCCCGGTAGATCTTTCGGAAACACATCTCTAAAATCGTCCACTACGCTTGGCCACATTTCCACTTCCTCGTCGTTATCCACTATCGAGAGACTAGCCAAAAGACAAGACAGGTTGCCCACAACCCGCTTGGAATAATAAGGAATAGAAGAAAGGGTAGCGTCCCTTTCCCAACGAAAGATCACCTCATCTCCGGATGAGGTTGTAAGGAAAACTTTTCGTCGAACACAATCGATGAAAGAGTTGAAATGAACCAACCAGTCCATTCTAAGTATCACGTCGAACCCCGACATCTCTATAACAACTAAATCAAACATAAACACGTGGTCCGTGACCATTATCTCACAAGACCGACACTCGGTCTAACACAACTCGACCCCCAACAGGAGTCTCTACAACAATCGGGTTTTCCAGAACCCCAATTTCTAACGACAAAGACTCAACTAGACACCTACCTATAAAAGAACGCGAAGCTACCGTATCGAAAAGAACGTGTGCCCAGGATGAGCACACAAGAATCATACCTTGTACCTTTGCCGGGTCTGCTTGGTTTGGCAACTGTGGCAAGACATATAGACGAGCTTGAGCGGGTAGGTTTCCTTGCGGTCCTCGATTTCCCCCATTATTTTCTCGGTTCCCCATGCCTTGATGGCCTCCTCGGTAGTTCCCACGGTTTCCCCCTCCTTGGTGGTTACCTTGGAACCTTCCCCATTGGTTCCTAGGCAATTGATGTGGTGGTATAAATTCCGGTCCTCTTGTTGGTGGTGGTGGCAACTTAGGTTGGTTAAAAGGCCGGTTGGTGTCGATTCTTCCTTGTCCCCCGGTACAAACCCTCGCCGTATGTCCAAATCGGTTGCATGTCCTATATTGGATTCTAGGGCACTCGAATTGTCGATGGTTCACATCTTCCACAGTTGTAACACGCTCTCCTCACTACGGCATTTCTCGGTAGTGGATTAAAACCCCTCTCTCCTCTTCCCTGTTGTTGAAACCGCGAATTATTCGCCATATCCCAAGTCCGCTTCTTCTATTCCCTTGGAGCATTTCCAGTTTTCGACTTCACTAAGATTCTCTTGTTATGGAGTAGAGCTCCTTCCACAGCTTGAGTTGATTTTACCAACTCATTATAGTTGCATAGCGGGCCGATGCCAATTGCAATGAGAGGGTCGGATTCAACCAACCCCTTCATGAATCTTCTATATTTTTCTGCACCCCCTAGAACCGAGTCTGGGGCATAACTCGAGAGTGAAGTAAACTTTAATTGGTATGCTTGAATGGTCATATCTCATTGATATAGTTCATCGAAACGCCTCCTCATTTCATCCTTAATAGAATCCGGAAGAAACTTCCGATTAAACAATTCGATGAACTCGTTCCATTTGAGGTCGCTTAAGTCGTAAGTATCCACGATCCCCAACCACCACTTCCGTGCTTCACCCTTTAGGTGAAACTGAGCCATATTCACCCGTTGTTCCCCATCTACTATTCCCACCGTCGATAAGTATTTCTCCATTTCGTCCACCCATCCCTCAGCTATGGATGATTCACCTACCGCATCGAAAGTCGGAACCCCCAATCGGGTGAAGTTAAGCAATCCATTGTTACTTGAACTCCCAGCTTGTGCATTCTGCACCATCATTTGCACCACCTTCTGAAAGTCGGTCATCACTTGGTTAGCATTTAGTGGTTCCGGTTCAGGTATGTCTCTTCTCCTTCCTCATTCACCTCATCATACACATTATCAGCCTCTTTCTCTTCCTCGGGTTGCTCAGGTGGTGGGGTCCTAGCGTTACCCCTTCCCCCACGACCTCTAGCAGCACTTCTCCCTCTAGTAATGCTAGGGCCCCACCACCTGAGCAACCCGAGAAAGAGGAAGAGGCTGAGAATGGGTATGAATGAGGAAGGAGAAAAGACTTACATACCTGAACCGGAACTAGTAAACGCTAACCAAGTGATGACCGACCTTCAGAAGGTGGTGCAAATGATGGTGCAGAATGCACAAGCTGGGAGTTCAAGTAACAATGGATTGCTTAACTTCACCCGATTAGGGGCTCCGACTTTCGATGGGATAGGTGAACCATCCATAGCTGAGGGATGGGTGGAAGAAATGGAGAAATACTTATCGGCAGTGGGAATAGTAGATGGGGAACAACGGGTGAATATGGCTCAGTTTCACCTAAAGGGTGAAACAAGGAAGTGGTTGTTGGGGATCATGGATACTTACGACTTAAGCGACCTCGAATGGAACGAGTTCATCGAATTGTTTAATCGGCATTTTCTTCCAGATTCTTTTAAGGATGAAATGAGGAGGCGTTTCGATGAACTATATCAAGGAGGTATGACCGTTCAAGCATACCAACTAAAGTTTACCTCACTCTCGAGGTATGCCCCAGACTCGGTTCTAGGGGTGTAGAAAAATGTAGAAGATTCATGAAGGGGTTGAATCCGACCATCTCATTGTAATTGGCATCGGCCCGCTATGTCAACTATAATGAATTGGTAAAATCAGCTCAAGCTGTGGAGGGAGCTCTACTCCATAGAAAGAGAATCTTAGAGAAGTCGAAAACTGGAAATGCTCCAAGGGAAGAGAAGAAGCGGACTTGGGATATGGCGAATAATTCGCGGTTTCAACAACAGGGAAGAGGAGAGAGGGGTTTTAATCCACTACCGACAAACGCCGTAGTGAGGAGAGCGTGTTACAACTGTGGAAGATGTGAACCATCGACAATTCGAGTGCCCTAGAATCCAATGTAGGACATGCAACCGATTTGGACATACGGCGAAGATTTGTACCGGGGGACAAGGAAGAATCGACACCAACCGACTTTTTAACCAACCTAGGTTGCCACCACCACCAACAAGAGGACTGGAATTTGTACCACCACATCAATTTCCTGGGAATCAAGGGGGAAGGTTCTGAGGTAATCACCAAGGAGGGGGAAACCGTGGGAACTACCGAGGAGGCCATCAAGGCATGGGGAACCGGGGAAATAATGGGGGAAATCGAGGACCGCAAGGAAACCCACCCGCTCAAGCTCGTCTATATATGTCTTGCCACAGTTACCAAACCAAGTAGATCCGGCAAACGTACAAGGTATGGTTCTTGTGTGCTCATCCTGGGCACATGTTCTTTTCGATACGGGAGCTTCACGTTCTTTTATAGCTAGGTGTCTAGTTGAGTCTTTGTCGTTAAAAATTGGGGTTCTAGAGACTCCTGTTCGGGGTCGAGTTGTGTTGGACCGAGTGTGTCGGTCTTGTGAGATAATGGTCGCGGACCACGTGTTTATGTTTGATTTAGTTGTTATAGAGATGTCGGGGTTTGACGTGATACCTGGAATTGACTGGTTGGTTCATTTCAACTCTTTCATCGATTGTGTTCGATGAAAAGTTTTCCTTACAACCTCATCCGGAGATGAGGTGATCTTTCGTGGGGAAAGGGACGCTACCATTTCTTCTATTCCTTATTATTCCAAGCGGGTTGTGGGCAACCTGTCATGTCTTTTGGCTAGTCTCTCGATAGTGGATAACGATGAGGAAGTGGAAATGTGGCCAAGCGTAGTGGACTATTTTAGAGATGTGTTTCCGAAGGATCTACCGGGGTTACCACCGAAAAGAGGGTTAGATTTTTCTATCGAATTGGTACCGGGAACGGCACCCATAGCCATTTTCCCGTACTGTTTGGCACCGGCAGAGTTAAAAGAGTTAAGTAAGCAGTTAGATGAACTATTGGAGAAGGGGTTTATTAGGCGGAGTACGTCACCGTGGACGGCACCGGCTTATTCGTGCAAAAGAAGGATGGATCGATGAGGATGTGCATCGACTATCGGAAGCTAAATAGGGTAACTATTAAGAATAAGTACCCACTACCTCGAATTGATGATTTGTTTGACCAACTAAAGGGAGCGACGTTCTTTTCAAAAATCGACTTGCGATCCGGATATCAAAAATTGAGGGTGAAGGATGTGGACATTTCGAAAACGGCCTTTAGGACCTGGTATGGCCACTATGAGTTTTTTTGGTCATGCCATTCGGGTTAACTAATACGCCGGCGGCATTTATGGAGTTAATGAACCGGATCTTTAAGGAGTTCATGGTGGTCTTCGTCGACGATATCTTGATTTACTCGAGTTCAAGAGAGGAACACGAGTAGCATCTCCGTTTAGCGTTGCTCACATTGAGAGAGCACCAACTTTACGGAAAATTTAGCAAATGTGAGTTTTGGCTAAATGACTCGTCTTACAGACTTTGACATGTGATCTCGGAAGAAGGGGTATAGGGAATGACTCGTCTTACGGACTGGGGCGAGTGGCATGAGAGGTCCAAGTGCGCACTTTTAATATTTATATGTTGGCAATGGTCTATGTCTCTCCCTATACCGGGGGCATAAGACGAGCCGAGGGGTATAGGGAATGACCTACCTTACGGACTGGGGTAGGTGGCGTGAGAGGTCCATGTGTGTTATAGATGTGTGTTGGAGTTACTTAATTTATTTCGTTTTATGATGCTATTACATCTCTTTTCATACGTTGTTATTGTAGTTGTTGTTTGTGAGTTCTTGCATTTATTGGATGGAGTGACGGTATTCTGTGTGGTGCCACCCCGTCTATGTATGTGTGTGGGACTCACCGTTACAGTTTTGTCTTTGAGGTACAACTTAGGCTGAGGCATTTGGATAGGAGTATTAGTGATGTATCGCATGGGTTCGGGGCTTCTTTTAGTCGCTTTCTTTTTACTTAGTCCATTTTGAGGTTGTAGCCTACGGGCAAATTACATTCGTTTGGTACCTTTTCTTTTAATAAATCTGTTAAAACCATCTTATCTTGTAGCTGCGTTTGGCAAACATTTCAATTTCATTCGTATAATAGTTCTTTTAGCTCGCAAGTTGTTTTTCTTTAAAAGTTAAATTTTGTACCAACAGGTTCTTTTTCCTTTTGTTCAAAAGGTCACGCATTGATGTCCGTTTTTCGGATTTCGGGGCGTGACAGCTACAGCCCGAAAATCTCTACTATCCTTCTATATTCCCAGGTTTTATTAGTTTCTTACAAACTCCTTGCCAAAACAGAAGTCAGCCTAAACTTGGGGTTTTCTCCGATCAAATTGACCATGACTTATTTCTTTTCTGCATATAGGCTCATTTTTACTGTATTTCTTATTTTGATAAGGTATTGTGTACATTATTTGGTTAACCGATTTAACAACGGTACCATTGTTTTGGGAATAGGTTAATCCGAATCGCATAGGGGAGTAATTTTGTTACTTTTGGGCTCAAGTGCAAATGGTTGGGATATTTGGGATCATTATTGTGGGATATTTGTTATTTTTCATGTTTATTTGTTATTCGAGTTTGGATATTGTATGGGCTGAGAAGCTCTAATCAGGATTCTAGATGGCTATGCTGAGTGATCTAGTAATGTCGAATGGTTTTGCAATGAGATTTTGGGATTTTTCTCGTTACAGTTAAACTAAAGTCTGAATAAGATTGGTGTTTTTCTTGTTGGCTTCATTCGGCTAAATTTAAATGACTACGGCTTTCTTTGTTGCAGCATTTTGATTCAGCTTATTTGCATCTTTTTAGTACAAGTTACAATGCATTCGGTTAACCAGCTTTCTGATCTCTTTAAACTTGGGAAGCATAATAAGTTTTGTGATCTCTTAACTTTTTCTCAATAACAAGTAAGCTATGTAATTTGCTTTTACAAGTTGCAGAAAATAAGCTCTAAAGATTATTTTTTTCTGATTGCAAATGGAATGTCGAACCCAGGTCTCAAGAAGCATTTGAAAATATAAATTACGCTACGTGCCTTTGCTTTGAAAACAGTTCATTCTTTATCACACAGTGGTTCCCCTATTTACTTCAGTTTTTTAAAACTTATTGGTAAATGTTTCAATTTTTGGTTCCTGGATTTTGGTACCAGTAATTATCAAGATTTTCTCGTTATTGTTTCCTATTAGTTACTTTAGTTTCTTTTTCCTTTGAACCAAAAATCCCGCCTTTATATTAAGTGTGGTTTCTGAATATCAATTTTGCATATTTGGGTGTTTAATTTGAGTTCAGGAGCAGATGATGGGAATAACCACTTTGATCTGGATCGATTCGGGCAGATAATGAGTGATTTGATTATGTGGAATGATGTTGCGAAATCAAGTCTTTGGTTTGGTTTTGGGTGTCTTTCTTTCCTCTCTTCTTGTTTTGCTAAGGGGATTAACTTCAGGTAGTTTTTCTTACTCTTTTTCCGCTTTATATCTTCTTCTCTGTTACTTTCCTCTGATTGTTCTCCTATAATGTACTTTTTCAGCATCTTCTCTTTCGTGTCGCAACTAGGCCTGCTAGTTTTGGGTTTCTCATTTATCTCCAATTCTGTTTGCCAAAGGTGAATTTTTTTTTGCTCTTGCCATGTAAATTCTTTCTCTTGAAGCTCGAGCTTTCTTTAGTCTTTAACTCTGCTTTAATGATCTATTTATAGGAATAATATTCAAAACAAGAATGAGTTTAAGCTTACAGAAGAAGACATACTGAAAGTTGGAAGAGTGATCCTTCCAACTATTAACTTCGCAATTTCGAAAACAAGACACCTATTTTCAGGGGAGCCAAATATGACCCTCAAGGTACTGTTAAAATTATTTGTCTGTCATATTCGTTATTTGAATTACTTGTCTCCAATTCTGTATGGCCATCTAAAATCATCTTTTACACGTATTAGGTTGTTCCATTTCTATTAATTGGAGCTGAGTATGGTCATCTAATAACGCTCCGAAGGCTTTGGGCACTTGGTGAGATTACCTTTCTGGCTTTCTGTTTTTTTTTTTTTGTGTTTGCTAACTGCTAAGAGTAGGCTTAAGCTGATATATATAAATCATGATACTGAATTTGACAAAACTGACAGGGTTTTTCTTAAGCTTCAGCTGTCCGAAACTTTATATGTGCTACTGTCTGCAGATCAATAGTAGAGGTATGACAATTCTAGTGGCTATATTAAATATTTAAATGTGTATCCAATAGATTATTATATCATCAGTGGTAGTCTTATTCGATGTGTATTTGATGAACAGTTGAGGGCTTGAAAAGGTGGGCGATAGAAACATGGGGAGGTTGTTCACAGAAGAAGATTGTGGCCACATCAGCTGCTACAGCTTTCTGGCATCTGACTTCGATTCGAACACGCATATTTGCAGGTAAAAATTTGCATTTTACAAGATAAAAACTTATCAAACCTTGAGATATTTTTGAACAGATCCTACGTTTTTCCTTTCCTAGCAGGTAAAAGTTTGCATTGTTACAAGATAACACTTATAACCTTGAAATATTTTTGAAAGATTTACGTTTTTCCTTTGTTATAGGCAGGGGATAACAGAACTAAATTAGGTTCCATTACATCCTTATATTTCTAACAAACAATTTATACTATAATACCAATACCCCCTTTCTTTTACACACATATATCTAAGCAAAATAGCTGAGTCTCTAAGTTAAATTTGCCTTTCTTGGGGTAATCTTGCAGTTTTTATACTGATGGTGATACTACGTTACAATAGACAACACTCGCATACAGCAGTGCAAGAAGAGGAAGCAGGAGAAGAACAAGTAGCACAGTCGAAAGTTTTAGTTGCAGGAAAAGAACAAGTAGCACAGTCGAAAGCCTTAGTTGTGGTAAAAACACTATCTGTAAATCAGTAAAAGTCTATGCGTCGATCCACACACATTGCTGATATAACTTCAGAGTTCAGTTAACTTTGTATTTTGTAACATATTCAGTTCAGTTAACTTTGTATTTTGTTACATTTTTTCAATGATTAACATTCAGATGTACTTTAGTTTTCAACGGAGTCCTCTTATCAAGATATTATTCCCTGATACTATTATATTGCCACTGAAATCCATGCTGTTCTTGAATTATTGAAATGATTGATCAATAATTCTTCCCAAATAATTTAATCAATATTTATATTGTACTATTTATAAATAAGTGGAATTTTTTAAATGAAAAAAAAGGAATTATAGAAATATGAGGTGATAGTGATACCATATGAAAGGAGGGAACCAGTCACATGTAATGATTTAGCATCTGTTTAAATATATTTGTATGCTGCTTGTCACATCTAGTGATTAAACTTTTTGTTGTGTTTTGATTTATTTGTTTGTTTGCTTGGTTGTACATCTTTTAAGTCTTGAGCTCAACTCAACAGTGCATTTGCCTTTCACAATCTAATTTCGTAAATTTAATTTAGTTATTTAACTTTTGTTTTGATTTCATTTTCCAGTCCAATCAATATTGCTTCAATGTTTAACACAATTTAATTTAGTTATTTAATTTTTGTTTTGATTTCATTTTCCAGTCCAATCAATATTGCTTCAATGTTTAACACATGCTCCATATTTGTTTGCAAAAAAGGGAAGTGGAATTCAATTTTCTTAGATCGGGTTATCTCGTTTTTTTTTATAGAAATTTGTATCTATTTTATGAGTCCAAACTGTGTCATGGGAGTAGAAGTGAAATGTACCATCCATATAGTATTATTTGTAATGTTATAGGCTTATAGCTCTAATTTTGTAACTCTTAAATTCTAAAGCTTGTAGAGCTACACTATCATTTTCTATAATCTAAGAATTTTTATGTCCCAAGTTTTTACTGTTTAATAGTGTAGCTTTATACTTTGTTACGACTAAAAATGACTCATAATGTAAAAAATGACAAAAACAGTAACAAATGATTTAATAGTATATGGATGGTAAGTTTAATAGTAGCTTTATATAATTTTTATGTCCTAAGTTATATAATGTTTTCAAATGTTTTAAAATGACTCAATTTTTTTAATGTTATATAATGTTTTCAAATGTTATATAATGACTCAATTTTTATATAATGTTTTCAAATGTTTTAAAATGACACAATTTTTTTTACTCAATACTGTTTTAAAATGACCTAGACTATTTTGGAATGAGTCGGATTATTTTAAAATAACGTAGACGGTTTTAGAATGAATCAGGCAATTTTGAAATTGACTCGGGCGGTTTTAAAATGACTCAGACTTTTTTGGACTTTTTTTTGCTTTTCTAGACTTTATTTGCATTTATGTTTGTTTTTCTAACTTTTTAGTGTTTTTTTATTCTATTTTTCGGGTTTTCACCCTTTTTAAAGCTTTTTCAGTTTATTTTTTCTGAATTTTCTTTTCCAGTTTTTTTTGGGTTTTCACCATTTTTTCGGCATTTAGAGATCTAATATATCAACTTTTTCGTTTTTTGGGACTTTGTTTGTTTATGTTTGAACTTTGTGGAATGTAATGAACTTATATGAAACTCTGGGCTACATGTTGTTAATAAAACTAGAGGCAATTATATGCCAGAAGACATTTCCTTGAATATTTTTGCGCGTGTGTAGTTTCAATAAACATTACCGGCCACAAATTCACACAACATAATAAATAACAAAATACGTAAATATATACCCTCTTCCTTCCATAATGGAGTACTATTAAAATTTACTAGAAATATTCCCAGGCCAGAGTAGAGATGACTCTTCACATGACTGGTATTAGTAGTAGTAGTAGTAGTAATGCATTGTTGTTGTGTGGTTTTGGTAGTTTTTCAAGTTCAAAGAAGGTGAGAATCAGATCTGCTGCTGATGAAGTAACAACGGAAACGATAGAAAAAGGGAAAGTGGTGAAATTAGGAGGTTCGGAGTTAAAAGTGACTCAGCTCGGAATTGGGGCTTGGTCATGGGGTGACACCGGCTACTGGAACAACTTTGAGTGGGATGGTAAATCCGTTCCCTGATTAAAATCTTACTCTTATAATTTGTACTCTCTTAAAACTTACTTGGTCACGAAACTCAAATGCGAGGGGCTAATATTCTATGTGAATTTCTTTCATAGTATCGGGAGCTGTAAAGAAGCTAAATCATCTCCATTATACGCAAATTTAGAGAGTGAAAGTGAATGAAACTAGCTGTTTTCATTAACCGTATTTACAGCTGGTACATAGTTTTTATAGTAACAACCAAGTTTCCTCTCCATCCTTTTGATGAGATTTGATGGACTCTTACAGTGTAAATTGTCCCACAACCGATACAATGCTTATCAAAATAGGACAGGCTAATAATTCACCTAGTTCCTTCCAACTAATTTAATTCTTCAGCAAGTAATTGAACTAATCTTTTACCGAGAGACCCTTAAAATGCAGATCGTCACCTTTTTATTTCCATTTCCCCTCAAAAAATTGGAATGTCTTTGAGAAACTTGAGAATATTGAATTCTAGAACACGTTTCTATGTTCGTTTTCAGTTTTTGTGTGATTGTTTGTTTATATTGATTATTGAAGATCTAGTGGAATCGTTAAATTTAAGTTTTCAAATATGCTTGATCCAAAAAGAATTGCCAATATTCTAAACACACGTTTTCTGACCAGGTCAATACCCGTTTCGCAACTCCTGTTTAAACATCGCCCAGTTTTCATAGAAAAAATACTTTGGCCAGATTTAAATAGAGTTTGGAACTCTGTATAAGTGTGTGTATACATATATAAATATATATATATATATATACATATATATCTTGGTGATAAATGAAGTAAGGCTACGAAAAGCTATAGACTACAAACGGTAAGTAGTAATGCTGATCAATGATAAAGTACTTAATAGTTTTAGCAGCTTAGAGTGCTTGCTGCATATGTTCTTTATATAGAATAATTTGAATGATACATGCTAATCCATCAATCTAAAACAGATCTTTTGAACCTTAATTATTATGCTTATTAAAAGGCAGTAAGATTACAGGCACGCTCTGCGTATGTCACAGATTCACAATCTACCTGATAAGAAATCTAGAATAGATTAGCATGGTTCTCGTGGATTCAGTGGGAATAGATTATATGAAAGTTTACCAGACAAACGTATCCCAAAGTAGTTGCTCTTAAGCACTCAAATGCGGACTTTCAAGTAATGAAGTGTTATTTCTCCCTTTTCAAGCTTTTAGTTATATTTTTTTATTTCTCCCCTTTTAATTAGATTTTAAAAGAAAAACATTCTTTTTGTTTGTAACTAGTTTAATTGTTTATTTCTCTTATTTTCTGGTGCCAACAGATAGGAAGATGAAGGCAGCTAAAACTGCTTTCGACACCGGCATTGACAATGGTATTACACTCTTTGATACAGCCGAAGTTTATGGCTCAAGGGTGAGAAACATACTTATGCCTTTTTAAATTTCTACAAATATAAGCTCCCAGTTCTTTATTTTTCTGTTTGTTTCTGATAGTTTACATTCGGTGCAATAAATTCAGAGACACTTCTAGGAAGGTACATTTCTTAGTCATCTTGTGCTTTGTGCTAGGAAAAAACTAATCATCCTCATAATAATTATATTTCAGTTTCTTCGCCCTAGAATTCTTATAAATGTATATTACATATTCCGATAGGTTTATTAAGGAAAGGAAACAAAAGGATCCAGAAGTAGAGGTCGCTGTTGCGACCAAATATGCAGCTTTGCCTTGGAGGCTAGGACGCCAGAGTGTCGTCGCTGCCCTTAAAAATTCACTTTCTCGCCTTGGACTCTCGTCCGTTGATCTCTATCAGCTTCATTGGTCAGTGCTTCAATCTGCATTTAAAAAATATGTGTAAAATTTGTAGAGTGATTCATAAGTCAATTGTGGTCTTAACAATTAGTTCAACAAATTCACGAGTTTATCCATGTAGATCCATGTATTATATATTAGCCATGATTCTATATATTAATTTTGTTACACTTTCCAAACCAATTAATAAAATAAGGTTTCAATCCTACGTACCTTTGAACTGTAGTTATTTAGTTCACAAAATATGTCAAGTTGAACTGTTTCTTTTGATCTTAACAGGCCTGGAATATGGGGAAATGAAGGTTGTTCAATCTACAATGACACTTTTTTGAATAAATAGCTTAAGATGAAAATATTATCAAGAAAATATGGATTGGTTGTGCAAAGGTTCATAGAAAAAATTAATGTAGTGGGTATTGGTGTCACAGGATATATTGATGGTCTTGGAGATGCAGTTGAGCAGGGACTTGCGAAGGCTGTCGGGGTCTCAAACTACAGTGGTATGTTTTCATATCGGATGCCTGTTTTTTATGCGTCATTCCTAAGTACAAAGTTTTTCGCTTTCCGTGTAGTAAGCGATCTGTTTCTCGTTCACAGATTTATTTTTAAGTAATGTAATTGAGAACAAAATATTTAACGTTATAAAGTTTTAGGAGCACATAGAAGTTGTCATCGGGTTAGTTGCATATATTTTCTTGGAAATTCCTTGTTGTAAGGAAGGTGACTCGCGAATGGTATTCATGGAAAATGTGACTTGTCAGTTTAACATTAGTCGGATGGGCTTCCAATATTTCTTTTACATTCACCTCTTTTATTCAATACAAGATTTGTATTTGCATAACATTATCCCTATTAAACTTTTTCCGCAATGAAATTTTTAACATTTCAGAAACACGTCTTCGGGTGGCTTATGAACAGCTTAAGAAACGAGGAATCCCATTAGCTTCAAACCAAGTGAACTACAGTTTGATATACAGAAAACCAGAAGAAAATGGTGTCAAGGCAGCTTGTGATGAATTAGGAGTTACTTTGATCGCTTATTCGCCTATTGCTCAAGGTCAAACTCCACATATCTTGTGTAGTACCTGCTCAGCTTAGTTTGGGTTATCACTTTAAATTAACGTAATAAACACAGTTTTACTGTTGAACAAACAGGTTAAAGTGGGCTAAACATACATACTTGGCTTTACTCTTGATAGTTGATACCATGTTAAATCCATCCATTCCCTGGTAAAACTAAAAAGCCCATACTAGGGAATGAGAGGAGTAAATGTAATTTTTTTTGATATAACAGTGCCCAAGCGATGTGAGACAAATCCCAACATTTACGTTTTCTGTAAATCAGTACTTGGTTACATCTATTTTATTTTTTCTGCTTGTGTTGGCATTGGTTTGATCTTTGGATACCCTAGTATGATAATATATGTCTGTCAAATATATTCAGGTGCTTTGACAGGAAAATACACACCCACCAATCCTCCCACGGGCGCTCGTAGTCGGAGTTACACACCCGAGTTCCTAACGAAGGTGGGGGTTAGCAAAATTCCTGACTTTTTGATCCCCATTGTTACTATTAATATCTAATCTGACGTTTATGCAGCTACAACCTTTGATCAACAGAATAAAGGAAATTGGAGAAAAGTACGGGAAAACGTCAACACAGGTTTCCTCCTCTGTCTTCACAACTTCACAAAATTCCTTAAAGAAAAAAATCATTACTGAAATGTGGCAGGTTGATTCTACTAAGTAATGAATGTTTCAACTTTCAAGTGAATCCCATCGAGTTGACATGTGATTAAGTTTTTCTAACTATTACAAAGAAAGTAGCTTATAAAGTGAGCCTTGTGAGTCTGAGAGAACGATTGTTCCTACTTCCTAACGTCAAGATTGAAGTCGTTATAGCCGTGGCTCCATTAACATGGTAACTGATTCGGGCCTTTGATAATAATGCATTTTTTTAAGTACTCTAGGGTATTGAGTTGCTGATACTTTCCTTTTACACAGTTATAAAAATAATATACGAACTCAAGATCCAAAGGACGCTTTTTTCATGGGGTCGCAACACTTACTTGGCTACTTAGCTAAATTCGTGGAACTGAATTGCTATAACTTTTATTATTGTAATTTGGTTCATAAGAGATTGAAAAAAGCTGAATTCCATCCAGGTTAATTTTTTTCAAAACCAGAAAAACAAAAACCTTAGATTTACAAGCTGAATAGCGCTAACAAATGTCCGCTTCGAAAGTAAATTAGTCTGTATAACTGTTATGTGAATGAAGGGTGATGACTTGGATGATACCACAGGTAGTCCTCAATTGGCTGATAGCTCAAGAAAATGTTGTCCCAATCCCAGGTGCGAAAAATGGGGAACAGGCTCAAGAGTTTGCTGGTGCAATCGGATGGAAGCTTTCAAATGACGAGGTTGACGAACTTCGATCTCTGGCTTCCGAAATACAACCAGTTATTGGTTTCCCAGTTGAGAACCAGTAAATATCTATCAATATTATACTGGCATTACATAGACCGCATTCAAAATTGATAGTGGACAAACAAGTGCGGATGTTAAATCAAATACAAGAATTCTGTTTTATGGGGTAACAAAAATTTGTATGCATGATGTAAAGTAGTTAAGAGAATATGTGTTATTTTAGGAGGAAAATGTCTAGTGGGATGTAAATGAGCGGAGTCGAGCTTAACTTTGTTTAAGCTTAGCTCGTTTACTGGATGAGTGCTAAAATTTTGTCAAGACTCGACTCGATTATAGAGGAGCTCGGGTTAAGCCTGTTCACGAGCTATGTCTAAACACTTTTTCAATCACCTTTAACATCGCTTTGATTGAAAAATATTTTCTATTTAACCAAATTTATTCTAAAGTAAGCAATAATACAATTAAATATTGTGAATTTTAGTTTTAATTAATTCAATTTAGTTTGAAAAAATAAAATTTACTACATAAAGTGAAGAATATTTATCAACCACTAGTATTATGTTTTTTAATTCTACGAATATATATGAAAAGAAAAAATTAAAATTATTAAACGAGCCTGAGCGTGTTCATAAACCTGATTATTTTGTTGATGCTCGGCTTATTAGTAAATGAACAAATATAAGCTGAGGCTGTAACGAGCCGAATACGAGCTTGTTTATGAACGACTCGATTTATTTGCAATCCTATGTAAAAACTTGTCTTCATTTTATATACCAAGTAAAAGTTTTCTTTGTTAAAGACTTACTTTAGGCTTCGAGTGAGTTATTGGTAAAGTCGCATTGTTTTATACTCCTATATTAAGTTCGTTCCAGGCCACGTAGATTCGGTCTGACATCAATAACCGAGTTTCTCAGAACCTTTTTAATCCGGTTGAAAATTTTGAAAAAAATGACATTTTTGGTCCATTCTGGTTTTCGCGTAGTAATAACACATTAGTATTGGCATGAGTAACAGAGTAAGTATATTTATTTTTACCGATTTTGTACTTTCACTATTTACATGGGTCATTATAGACAAAAAAAAACAGCTTTGGTTTACACGTAAAGATTACAAGCAAATTATGATGCATGTCTCAATTTTTATGCTTAATCCTAAAAAATTCGCATACAAATTCAATGTTCCAAAAAGTCACACTTTCGTAAAAGAGCATTAAAATGGAACGAAGGAAGCAAAGATTCAATTTAAATGTGTCTCGACTCTCAATGTTTGTACTTCATTTATTCTTTAAATAATTGTACTCACTTATGAAAACACACAATAACTTTAATTTGTAAACTTTTCATATCTAAAGTAGCAAATTAGAACTGTTAAAAGCTGACATTGTAGTACACCATAGAACTATGATTATTTTTTTTTAAAAAAAATTCAGTTAATTTAGATAGGAAAAACTTAGAAGTCCACATATTTGGTAAAAGATCGACATAACGAGTATGTGTGTAAATGGTTCTAATTGAAACAGATTATCTTGAATCATAAACCAAACGAGATAACTAATGTTTATTGTATTCAATTATCACGAGTTTTAGATTTAGTATACTAAAATAACAAGTTTATTGATTAGTATACTGTATTAAATAAAAACTTTTGATTTAGTATTTGTATTTGCCGTCTAAATTAACGGTTAAATAATGACGTCATCTAACATTTTCAGTTAAGTTAAATGGCAAAATGGTCTTTTTACCTACTAAATTAAAAAAAAAAAAAAAAGAAGCAACAAATGGGATTCAAACCATCGTCTATTAAACAGAGTAGAGGGTTCTTAACCAACCGGTCACAAACACTTTTGTTACAACAATAACGTTATATATATACTCTATATGTGTATAGATGTGTATATATACACTTTGAAACTCATTTCATAAATTTGGAAAAATTCAAATTTTATGTTTGTTTCAGTTTGGTCCTTACATTTTCAAAAGTATTGTAATTGAGATGTAAATTTGTTCAGAATTAATAAAATTCATTAACAGCTTTAAAAAGAATTTGCAGCAAATGTGAAAATGACTCGATTAATCTTTTATACACGTAATTCAATTTTCTTAAATAAACAAAAAAGGATGCAACAAAAATATGATTTTTGACTATTTTTTTCATTACACGTTATCAATTTTACTAACTAAGATAATTTTATTTTTATAGTATAATTTTCTTTTGGTCTTAGATGTTTTTTTTTTGTTTTTCATTAACTTCCTTTTAAAAAAAAATCTACTTTGTTATGATAAGTAGTATTTAAGATACAATTTCTAGACAAATGGTTTTTATGTTATAAACAATTTAAATTTGAATGGTAAAAACGAGTTCTTGTTTTTATCATATATGCATGACCAAACGTACCTGCTAAAATTATTATTTTCTTATTTTGGACGTCCATTTTTTTAATTATCGACTTTCTTAAATAAAATTGAAAGTGTGCAAACAAATATGATTTTGGTCTAATTTTTTTCATTACACGTTATCAATTTCACTAACTAAAAACTATATAAAGAACTCTGCCACTATATCTATATATACATGTACGTATATGTATGTATATATATATCTGTATATATGTTATATATTATATGTCTGTATATATATACACTTATGGACTGATTTTGTAAATGTAACAGAATTCAAATTTTAAGTTTATTTCAGTTTGATCCTTGTATTTTCAAATATTTTGAATTTGGAATATAAATTGTTCAAAATTAACAAAATTCATTAACAACTTTAAAAAGAATTTGCAGCAGATGTGAAAAGGACTAAATTAATTTTTTATACAAATAAAATTTTGATTTGAACATGTATTTTTTTTTAATTTTTAGTTTTCTCAAATAAACTAAAAAAGGTGCAACAAAAATATGATTTTTGTCTATTTTTTTCATTACAAGTTATCAGTTTCACTAACTAAAATTATTTTATTTTTTTAGTATAATTTTATTTTGGTCGTATATGTTTTTTTTAAATGACTCATTTTTTTAAACATTTCTACCGATGAGTAGTATTTAAGTTATAATTTCTAAACAAAGAATTTTTTTTTGTTATAACAATTTAAATTTTAATGAGAAAAAAATGTGCTATAGTTTTTATTTTCTATACGTGAAGAAATGTACCAAATAAAAATACTTATTATTTGTAGTCTAAGTTATTAGTCATACATATTATTTTTTACACTTTCTTTTATTTAATATTTGGTGCATTTTGAGATTATAAGTATTAGATTGATTATATTCATAAACTATAAGGACTGCCTCATTAATAATGAATAAGTGTGAAGTTGATAGAAAAAAATAGTATACAAAAGTGAAAAAATATATTAGTAAAATATACTAAATCAAAACTAATTTAAGTTTCATAAGAGTAATTTTGTACTTTACTTTTTTTTACTAGACAATTGGACGGAAATATACTAATTCGAAAGTTTTCATTTAGTCTAATATGCTCATCAGTAAACTTGTTAGTTCAGTATATTAAATCGAAAATGGATAATAGTTGAATATAGTAAATATTAATTATCTCTAAACCAAACGATTATATAACCGTAGCAACAACGTTAAATAACTCTCCAAACCCCTAGCTATTAGTTGCAAATAGATTAGTAACTCGACTATTTTTCGTAAAAAAAAAAAAATCAATAAACCTTAAATCCGTTCTTTAGTAGCACAACATTAAAAATAACTATAAAATAAACCGTAGATAGAGATAGGATTTACAAAGCTAGTATCTCGGATTCTCGATTGTTTTTGTTAAGTGGTAGATTACAACACTAAAAATATCTTCAAATAAAAAAAATTATTAGATGCATGTTCGACTTGATAAACAGTAGCAACTTGTTTATTGTATTCCCCACTCCGTAGTCGTATACATGCTTATGATTGACAACTCTATTATAATTGTAAACATTAAAATCACTAAAATCTTTTACAAATCTAAACAACTCAATCTCGTAGGGAGGGAACGATTCGTCAAAAGTGATATGTTTGGCCAATGACGATTCTCCATACGTAGACTAAAGTAATTAACATTCTTTAAAGCTTTCGAACCGAATCTAATCCGATCTTAAATTTAGGTATTAACGAATCTTGCTATGCAGATTAAAGTCTTAAGATTCTTTAAAGATTTTGAAACCGAATCGAATCCGACCTTAAATTTATTTTACTAAATTTAGAGGTTTCATAGTGTTGCATAAAGTCGGGGTCGAAAATCGACATACTTAACAAATAACAAGAGTGGTCCCTTAATGTTTTTCAATTTACAGAAATCAATCCTTTTACATTCTTCAGCAGCTAGGGTTAGGGAACCTCAGCTGCTGCCGCCCCTTGTAGGAGACGACGATGGAGAGAAAGAAAACGACGTCGGAGATGATAGATACAGAGAGAGATCAAGGGAGGAAGAGACAAAGAGATCGACAAACTGAAGAGACACATAAATCGAAAGACCGGATAAAGAGAGACACATATCGATAGAGAGAGAAATACAAAGACGAAAGGGAGCACAACAAGACGAAGCAGCGACGGACGGCAGAAAGGCGGTGACAGACGGAGTAATTTATGGTTGGGGTTAGAGAGAGAATACATATTTTTTAAAAAATTAAACGAGCCAACTATATTGAAAAGAGGGAGAAGACCCGCCCGAGGGAGAAAATCGCTAGAGAATAAATAAAACAAAAAGGCTAACCGCCGACAAGTTTGGGCTTTCCTCCACACACTAATCAAATTTATGCTTCTTTAAGACAACGCGGACAACCATTAACATGAGCTAACAAATGATTAACACTTTCTGCTTCTTTAAGGTAAATGTAGATCACGCAATACGAAACCAATCCACCTTGGGACTTTGGAGAACAAATCGAGCCCCAAGAAGATTTGACGGAAAAACCACAAACTAGGTCCGGAGACCAAACAATAGATGGAGCCAAATAAGGGCTAGAAAACATTTGTAGTGTTTTGAATGGGCATTGGAGGGGTAGACGTTGGTGAATGGGGGTTACGGGATTGGTAAATCGGGTTTGGGTGACAGGTGTTTGAAGTTGCTAGTGGATGAGGTTGAGATAAAGAAGCAAGGGCGAAGACAGATATATATGATTCATGGTAGTGGCCAAAATTTAAATAAACTATTAAATTAATAAAAAAATAAAAGGTATCAAATCATCGTTTTTAATATATTCTAGTAAAAATATATGGTATGTTTTTTTTAAAAAAACAATTATGAATGTGCCATCGCGCTCGATGATCTCTAATTTACATCCCCATGTAAAAGAGGGAGTGAGATGGTCTAGGTGGGCATGTGTTCAGACCCACATGAGTTGCACTGGGCGGAGATGGCAAGTAATGCCATATGGATAGGCGAAGAGAGAGAATAATTGTTAAAAATGAATCGAACTATAAATTTTTTAACAATTTTATATAACTATCGTAAATAACCCTAAAGCTAAACAAGATTGTTAAAAATGCCGTAAAACCTAAATATATTTTGCAAAAAGATTAAAACTAAAATAATTTCGTTTTTTTTACCACTACAAAAAAATACCCAAATAGCGATGGGATTAGTGACGGTATTTTTTGTTACGAGCTTATTAGCGACGACTTTTATGACGGTTTTGTGACAATTTAGTCAATTTGCGACAAATTTGTGACCAGTTTTTTAAATTAGTGACAGTCTTTTGACAGCTTTTGACTCTCACTAAATCAAACATTATTTTGTAGTGGACCGTGACTTAAGTCTTCTTATTTTTGAACTTACTCACTCCTTTTCAAATTATTTGTACACCACGAAACTATGTGTAACTTTGACCGGCAAAAAACTCATAATTAAAATACCGAAACAGAATTTTTCAAAAGTTAATCATAAAATTTAAATGTTAAACTATGTGATTCACTTTAAAAAAAATTTAATTTCGATAATTTAAATAATAATTTTTAATCAGTCAAAATTGTATATAATTTGCTTATGCCAAAACAATTTGAAACATATAAAAGTATTTTCACAAATGGGAAGAAAATTGATTTAGAAGGATAATGAAACTAGTCCTTGGCTAGGAGAGATTTGACGTAATTGATAGTCTCTTGTGGTCAAAAAACATGCAAGAAAAACTCTATATCAATAGTGTAAAAGTTTGTTGGCCCATCATAAACCAGTGGGCATCTCATACGAAACGTGTCACAAAATTAATAAAGGTAAAATGCAAATAACCCCTAAAAACTAAAAACTACTTTAATTGGCCTGATAAATTATTAAACATTTGTATTTAGCCCTCAAGATCACCTTGAAAATGATATAACTTTCTGCTCGATAATCAGTTTTGGTTGATTTTTTATTTATTATTTATAACATATTTATTTTGATATCTGTGCATGTCAAGTAACTTTTTAAGAAATGACAGTAAAATATAGTTTTTCTCGTTAAATATATTTTTTTTTATGTAAAACTGTTTCTGATGACTTTTTTTTACGATAATTGTTATCTTACTTCATGTGTATTATATTGACTAACTATCCATATCAAACAAATGAATAAAATGAATAAAAAATGATGTCGATTTCACGATGATCCTGGAGCTAATTGAAAAGGTTTGATAGTTTATTAATAATTGCAAAAATTGATAGTTCCTGGGGTTTGTAAATGACCCATAGTAGTTCCAGGGGGTTATTTGCATTTTACCCACAAATTAATATAACTTCCCTTCCTTCCATAATATCAAGCTAATTAAAATCCAAGTTAAAAAAATTCGCAGGACTGAATAAATATGGTTCTTCACATGAGTAGTAGTAACAGTGCATTGTTGTTGTGTAGTAGTTTTGGTAAGTTTTCAAGTTCAAAGAAGGTGAGAGTAAGAGCTGGTGGTGGTGAAGTAACAACAACAGAAAGGGTGGAAAAAGGAAAAGTGGTGAAATTAGGAGGTTCAGAGTTGAAAGTAACTCAGCTTGGTATTGGGGCTTGGTCATGGGGTGATACTAGCTACTGGAATAACTTTGAGTGGGATGGTAAATTCATTCTCTAATTAGAATCTCTTATACTCATATGTCCCTAACTAGTGACGAAACCAGGATTTAAATTTAGGTAGCGTTGAATTGCATGTTTATATTCTTTTTGTAATTATGGGGTGCTGAAAGTCTATAATCATCAACTTTTCAGTAAAATATATGAATTTTTTTTTTCCCAATATGAGTGTTGTAGCCCCTTTTAGCATGTAGATAGTTCCTCCCATGTAATTAAGTATTTTCTACGTGCAACTTTGATTCGTAAAATTTTCATATCTAGATTGCGAAAATAAACTTTTTCGGAATTTAATCATATAATTTATGGTTAGAACTATATGATGGAATTTTAAAACTTTCAATTTCCGCAATTTAGATAGGAGAAAACCCCAAATTAAAGTTGCAAGTAATTTCATGGGATACACTTGTTTTTTGGGACGGAAGAAATAATTTTTTCTACTAAGAGATATAACAAAAATTTTAGGGACTAAACCAGTGTTTTAAAAAGAACGCTTTAAAGCGTTAAAAACTCGATAAATATCTTTGCTAAAATAATTTGCCTACGTTTTTTTGTTTTTTGGCCGGTAAAGCATTATTAGTGCGTTTTTTGCGCTTTTATCACGTTTTTTGCGATTTTTCAGAACTTTTAGTTTTTTTTATTTATTTGTCCAAACAACTACGAAAACGACTTTGAACGGTTAGTAATTTCACGAAAAACATAATTTCTAACAAATTCTACCATATGTGCTAGTGATACTTTATCGCTCATTTTGACGAACATTTGAAAATTTCAAGTACTGGCTTAAATTCGTATTTTTTTTGGCTATTTATAAAATATTTTAATTTTTTTTATATAGAAAATCGTTAAATGATGTTTTCAAAATATACATTAAACATGTATATTTTTTAGATATTTCTAACATTTATATTTTAATACTATAAAAAGTTTACGATTTACGTTTCAAGCTACGCTTTTAGCGCTTTAAGCGTCAATCTATCGCTTTTTAAAACACTGCTAAACCATGAAACTCAAGTGCAAGGGGCTAATATTCTATATGAAATTCTGTCATAGTAGGTATGAGAGCTAACATTTTTGAGATTTTAAGCCTAATAAGTAGAAAGAAATTATAGGGACGAAACCATGAAACTCAAGTGCAAGGGGCTAATATTCTATATGATTTTTTTTCATAGCATCAGGGGCACATTTTAGAGATTCGAAGCGAAATAAATTTAAAACATTTATTTTTCACTCAAACTTTAATGTCTTCGCCTAGTTTCTTCCAACTAATTTAATTCTTCAGCAAGTAATTAAACTAATCTTTTAACTGAGAGACCCTTAAAATGCAGCTTGTTAGATCAGTCCCCCTTTATTTCCATTTCCACTAAAAAACATTGGAAATTTGGAATGTTTTTGAAAAACTTGAGAATATTGAATTCTACAACTTGTTACTATGTTCATTTTCAGTTTTTCTGTGATGGTTTGTCTGTATTGAAGTGAAGATCTAGTGGAATCGTTAAAATTTATGTTTTCGAATGTTTTATCCAAAAAGAAATGGCAATTTTTTAAACGCACGTTTTTATACCAGTTTGTTACCCTTTTTGCAACACCGTTAGAACATTTTCTAGTTTACGTCATGTTATTAGATAGAAAAATACTTGGCCAAATGTAAAAAGAGTTTGAAACTCTGTATGTATATATATACCTTGCCGGTAAATGAAGTGAGGCTACGAAAAACTATAACTTACAAATGGTAAGTGGTAATGGTGACAATGATAATAGTTTTGGCAGGTTAGAGTGCTTGATGCATTTGTTCTTTATATAGAAGAATTTGAATGACATATGCTAATCCATCATTTTAAAACAGATCTTTTGAACATCTTACATTCTTAATCATGCTTATTAAAAGTCACTCATGTCACAGACACACAATCTACCTGATAAGAAATCTAGAATAGATTAGCATGGTTCCCGCGGATTCGATGGGAATGGATTATAAGGAAGTTTACCAGACAAACTTATCCAAAGAAGTTGCTGTAAAGCACTCAAATGCAGACTTTCAAATGCGGAGTATATTTTTATTTCTACTTGTTTTAGATATTAAAAAAAAAATCCTTTTTGTTTGTAACTAGTTTAATTGTTTATTTCTCTTATTTTCTGGTGCCAACAGATAGGAAGATGAAGGCAGCTAAAACTGCTTTCGACACCAGCATTGACAATGGTATTACTCTCTTTGATACTGCCGAAGTTTATGGCTCAAGGGTGAGCAACATACTTATGGATTTTTAAATTTCTACAAATATGAATAAGCTCTCAGTTCTCTATTTCTTCGTTCGTTTTTTATAGTTTTCATTCGGTGCAATAAATTCCGAGACACTTCTAGGAAGGTATATTTCTGGGTCATCTTGTGCTCTATTTTAGGAAAAATCGAGTTCTCCACAAAATAATTAAATTTCAGTTTCTTCACCTTATAATTCTTATAAATGTATATTACATATTCTGATAGGTTTATTAAGGAAAGGAAAGAAAAGGATCCGGAAGTAGAGGTTGCTGTTGCGACCAAATTTGCAGCTTTACCGTGGAGGCTAGGTCGCCAGAGTGTCGTTGCTGCCCTTAAGGATTCACTTTCTCGCCTTGAACTCTCGTCGGTGGATCTCTATCAGCTTCATTGGTCAGTGCTTCTATCTGCATTTAAAAAATATGCGTAAAATTGGTATAGAGCGATTGCTAATTCAATTGTGGTCTTAACAATAGGATCAGCAAATTCACGAGTTTATCCATGTAGATTCATTTATTATATTTTAGCTATGCTTCTGAAAAATATTTTTTTTACACTTTTCAAACCAATTAACAAAATATGGTTTCAAATCCTCTCATTCCAGACATAAATCCTACCTTTTTGTAGTTATTCAGTTCACAAAATATGGCAAGTTGAACTGTTTGTTTTGATCTTCACAGGCCTGGAATATGGGGAAACGAAGGTCGTTCAATCTACACTGGCACTTTTTTGAATAAATAGCTTAAGATGAAACAAATATGAAGATAATATGGATCGGTTGTGCAAAGGTTTAGGGAAAAAATTAATGGTGGGTATTAGTGTCACAGGGTATATTGATGGTCTTGGAGATGCAGTTGAGCAGGGACTTGTGAAGGCTGTTGGGGTCTCAAACTACAGTGGTATGTTTTCATATGCCTGTTCTTTTATGAGTCATTCCCAAGTACAAATTTATTCTCTTTCTGTGCAGCAAGCAGTTTTCTCGTACAAACGGAATTGTTTTTAAGTAAAGTAATTGAAAACAAAATATTTAACGTTATGAAGTTTTGGGAGCACACAGAAGTTATAATCACGTTAGCTGTATGCATTTTCGTGGAAAATCCTTGTTGTAAGGAAAGTGACTCGCGAAAAGTGTTCACAGAAAATGTGACTTGTCTGCGACTCTGCATTACATTAGTTGGATGGGCTTCCAACAGTTCTGATAGTGCATAACAAATACCTCACCTCTTTTATTTAATACAAGGTTTGTGTTTGCATAACATTATCCCGTATTAAACTGTTGCCGCAATGGAATTTTTAATGTTTCAGAAACCCGTCTTCGAGCGGCTTATGAACAACTTAAGAAACGAGGAATCCCGTTAGCTTCAAACCAAGTGAACTACAGTTTGATATACAGAAAACCAGAAGAGAATGGTGTCAAGACAGCTTGTGATGAATTAGGAATTACTTTGATCGCGTATTCGCCTATTGCTCAAGGTCAAACTCCACATATGTTGTGTAATACTTGCTTAGCTTAGTTTGGCTTGTCACTTTAAATTAACGTAATACACACTATTTTGCTGTTGAACAAACGGGTGGAGGAGGCCCAAAGATACAAACTTCTACAACTCTGGTACCATGTTCAATCCATCCATTCTCCAGTAAACGACTTATAATAGGGAATAAAAGGAGTATATATATAATTTTTCGCCATATTAATGCTCAAGCGATGTGAGATACTCCCTCTATCCTAGGGTTCTATGTATCTACGTGCAACTTTGACCGGAAAATATCCCACGCTTAAATTGTTGAAATGTAAATTTTAACTTTTTTTCATAAAATTTAACATTTGAACTATGTGATTAACTTTTGAAAAATTTGATTTTAACGACTTAAATATGAGTTATTTGTCGGTCAAATTTGCACGTAGTTTCGTATAGCCCCAACAATTTGTGGCGGATGGAGTAATTCCCTATATTTACGTTATCTGTAAATCAGTACTTAGTTACATTTATTTAATTTTTTTTACTTGTGTTGGAATTGTTTATACGCGCATATAACATATGTCTGTCAAATATTTTCAGGTGCTTTGACAGGAAAATACACGCCCGACAATCCTCCCACAGGCCCTCGTGGTCGGATTTACACACCTGAGTTCCTAACAAAGGTGGGTTAACAAAATCCCTGACGTTTTGATCCCAATTGTTACTATTAATATTTACTCTGCCTTTTATGCAGCTACAACCTTTGATCAACAGAATAAAGGAAATTGGAGAGAAGTACGGGAAAACGTCCACACAGGTTTCCTCTTCTGTCTTTGGTTTTTATACCTTTTGGTATCTTTGTTTCTTCAATTTTTTTTTTTACCTTGGTTTCTTAACTTTTCCTCTGTACCTTGGTTTCTACTTTTTTTATGTGAATGAAGGTAGTCCTCAATTGGCTGATAGCTCAGGAAAATGTTGTTCCAATTCCAGGGGCGAAAAACGCCGAACAGGCTCAAGAGTTTGCTGGTGCAATTGGATGGAAACTTTCAAATGATGAGGTTGACGAACTTCGATCTCTGGCTTCTGAAACACAACCAGTTATTGGTTTCCCTGTTGAGAACCTGTAAATAAATAGTATTACACTGGCAATACATAGACCACATTCGAAATTGATAGTTGGAAAATAAGTGTGGATGTTAAATCAAATACAAATATAAGAGTACTGATTATTCTTTCGGGTAACACCAAGATTTTGCATGCATGATGTAAAGTAGTTTTAGAATACATGTGTACTTTTTAGGTGGAAAATGTCCGATACCGATACGTAAGACGTTATCTTCACTCTATATCCTAAGTAAAAGTTTTCTTTGTTAAAGACTTACTTTCGGCTTCATAGTTCTAGAATTATTGGTACTTAAAAGTTAAAAGTCTTATTGTTTTATAGTATTCGTAGTATTCGCTCCGACAGCAATAACCGAGTTTCTCAGAACCTTTTTGATCCGGTTGAAAATTTTGAGAAAAATGATATTTTTTGTATGAGTAATCCATCCGTGTTCAAAAGATTGTCACGTTTGGTTTTTCAAAGAAATGTTAGTAAGAATAGTTTATTTGTTTACAATTTGCTTTTTCATTAATATGAAGAAATGTTAGTAAGAATAGTTTATTTGTTTACAATTTGGGTTTTCATTAATAGGAAGAAATGTTAGTAAGAATAGTTTATTTGTTTACAATTTTTACTTGCATACCATTCAAATATTAACGATTAATATTATTTGTCATCGATACTTTGTGTCTCATGAATATGAAATAGTTACTCTAAAACTCGTTTCCCATTTGTGTTTCTCGTTTTTCGCTTCCTAATGTTTTTTGTTTCGTTTATCGCTTCCATTTCCGGTTCTCGCAACCATGATTTATACCATAATTACTGTGAAACTTGTTTTCCATTTACGTTTCTCGTTTCCCGCTTCATATTACAGTAGAACCTCACTATTAGAATACTCCATATATGAATAAACTCTATACAAGAATAAAAATTCTCGGTCACAACTCGGGACCAATTATAAATAGTAATAACCTTCACATTTTAATAATTCATAATTTTTCAAGGTCCCGCCTTAAAAAAAATATACCTCTATATAGTGATAAATAACATAAATTTGTAAAATTATATATATGTAATTTTTTAATACGGTTTTCTATGCTAACTTATACATAATGTTTATACATGTAAAGACATCATTAAATAAAATTTAGATGATTTTTCACTTTTCTAGATATATTTACTCGATTTACTAAATAATTATGTACTTAATTAATTTTTTTAAAATTTATGAGTTGATTATTTTATTGTTTTCCACCTCTTTAAATTCATGTCATTATTAAAGTAAAAATATGTAATTGTCTCTTAAATATTTGTGCTATTTAGTGAAATAATGTATACATTTATCTTTTATTATACAAAATATATATTTAAATAAAATTATGTTTTTTATATATGAACCTTCGCTTAATAATAACCTCTATATAGTAATATTTTTTTTCTGATTACGAGGTTATGACTGTATAGAGGTTCTAATGTATTATATTTTTTGTATCGTTTCTTGCTTCCGTTTCCTGTTCTCGCAACCATAGTTTGTACTCATATATCCCTAAATAATTGTCGCCTATTTCAAAAATAAAATAAAATAAAATTGTGGCCTATAAAAACAGGCACACACTTTGTTTAGTAAAATTTTCATAACTAAATTACCAAATTTAGAAATCTGAAAAGCTAAGAATTTAGTACAAGTACACCATAGAATTATGTAATTAAATTTTTTTAAAAAAATCATTTTATAAATTTATATAAAAAAACGTAGAAGTCAAAGTTGCAGATATTTCATTAAAAATAATGTTTTGAGACATATAAATGACTAATGAGTAATCCATCGAGGACCACTTTTAAACTACAATTTATCTGTATAAACGCTGTAACCGTAGATTAAATCTACGGTTTACAGTGATTCATTTCTGCAGAAATTACACAGTCAGTCCCTACTTTTCAGAAATTACACAGTCAGTCCCTGCGCAAAAATTACACAGCAGGTCCCTGAAAAACAGAAACTTACGTTTTTATATAAAAAAACAATTTTTATACTACATTATCTCTCTTTCTCTCAAAAACCCCCAATTTTCATCCAAAAAAACCACCCAAATCAATCAACCACAATAACTATCAAATTTATTAACAAAAAACCCCAAATCATCAATCAAATTTATCCATAATTGAAGGTATATCTTTTATTCTCTAATTTATTATTTATTTTGTGTAATTTCAATTTGTAAAATAGGAAAAAATATATAAAATATGCAAATTGATTATTCACTTAGCTATATATAATTGTTTGTTGTTTGTTTATATTAATTATAGAAATTATAATAATTGTTGATATTTGTCCCATTTTTGCATTAATTTTTTTTTTTTTGTAATTTTAATTTGTAAAATAGGAAAAAATATATAAAATATGCAAATCCATAATTCATTTAGCTATATATAATTGTTTGTTGTTTGTTTATATTAATTATAGAAATTATAATAATTGTTGATATTTGTCCCATTTAATAAAAAAAATTATGGTTTTTATTGAAATTTGTTTATTTAGATATTTATTACTAATGATTTGGTTATGATGTTACATGTTTATGATGGTTATTTATTTTGATTGAGAAAAATAAAAATAGTTACGCTTTATTAATATTTACCCGTTTTGAAAATTAGGGGTTTTTATAAAATTATATTTTTTAATTAGGTTGTTTGCCCAAACACGTAATAAAAATTGGGGTTGTTGATATTTTATCCGTTTTATAAAAAAATTGAGTTATCATTGTTTGGTGATCATTAAATATGTTTGGTTATGATTAAAAAATTGAGTTATTATTGTTTGGTTATGATTAAAAAATTGAGTTATCATTGTTTGGTTATAATTGAGTTATCATTGTTTTAGTTATTATTAATTGGTTATCATTGAATTATCATTAATTGGTTATCATTGAGTTATCATTGTTTGGTTATAATTGAGTTATCATTGTTTGGTTATCATTAATTGGTTATCATTGAGTTATCATTGTTTGGTTATAATTGGTTATTAATTGGTTATGTTATCATTGTTTGGTTATAATTGGTTATTAATTGGTTATGTTATCATTGTTTGGTTATCATTAATTGAGTTATATTTGGTTATCATAGTTAGGATGGCAGACCCAGGTCCACATATTAAAGGCAGGTTGGGCATTTTACGACAGACCGGTCACATTTCTAATCAGACTTGGGATGCTGGAAGAGAAGCGGATAGAGGAGATGCCAATAAGATTAGGGTTTATAATTATAGTTGGCAGATACCGACGCCGGAAAGGGTAGTTTAAAATATGATTAGGGCTGGTTTTTACGGTATTCACACTATAGGTAATTATACCGTAGACCGAGGCTTGCTTACAGCCTTAGTTGATAGGTGGCGTGATGAGTCGCACACGTTCCATTTTGACGGTGGAGAGTTGGAGATATCTTTACAGGATGTAGATATTATGCTTGGTCTCAGGGTTGATGGTCTTGCTGTTACCCGGTCGGAGCGGAATGACACCAAGGCGAGCAGGTTGGATATGATAGAGAGTTTGTTGGGTGTTAGACCTGCTGACCATCAAGTCGATACAAACTGTTTGACAGTTAGACTTGATTGGATGTTACACACCTTTGGTGAATTACCCCCCAACCCTAGTGAGGAGCGTTTGCTATATCAGTCTAGGGCTGTCATGCTATTATTACTGGGGGCACATGTGTTTTCAGATAAGAGCAGTGATCAGATTCCACTCTGGCCTCTGCCATTTCTGGAGGATTTTGACACATGTGCTGAGTATAGTTGGGGATCAGCTCTTCTGGCCTGGTTAGAGGCTAATCTATGTAGGTTGGTACGTTGTAAGACAAACGGAGTAAGCGGGGCGGTGATGTTTCTGGATATGTGGGCGATTACCAGACTACTGCAGGTTATACCATGTGAAGAGCTGCCGGAAAATATCGAGCCACCTGAGGGCTGGCCTAGGTTCCCCCTCGGTTACAGGTATGATATTATTTAGTTTTTGTATTGGATTTGTGTTTTTTTTTTTATTGTATCATCTATCATTTACTTAGCTGCCGGTTATATTTATTGTTTATCGGGTTTTGTTTGTATATTACAGATGGAAGATTTGGAGGCAAACTAACCTTACGCCATATGTCTACGGACATAATGTGGTCCACATACGTGACCAGTTTGACAATATGTCGCCTGAACAGGTAAATTTTAACTTTCGTATTATATGTAACTTACGTATTATATGTTGTATATGTTTGCATTGGTCTTATGTTCGCAGAATTTATTACTAGTATTTTTAAACCCTTGTTTATATATTCTAATTTTGCTGATTACAGATAGTGTGGCAACCTTACGGGAATCTCAATCAGTATCCGGAATACTGCACGCGGGGCCGTTATATGTGGCATTGTTCTGTGCCTCTCAGTTGTAATGAGAAGATTGAGTTCCACCCCGCGGACAGGTTCATGAGACAGTTCGGTTTTGTTCAGCGGGTCCCTACATATATTTGGAAACCCAGAAAAGGTCACGGCAAGGATAGAAGATTTGGGATTGGGCAAAAACACGATTGGTCTGCACTTTTTGCAGAGTTTATAACCGTGTGGAATGACCGCCACAACCGGCTTGTTAACGGCGAATTTGGTACGGGGACGTCACCGGATTACATGAGATGGTATAGAGAGAGGACCCGCATCTTCATAAACCCACCTGAACTTGCCCCGCCATCTCACGGTTTCCGGGAGCATACGGGGTTGTTCAATAAAATTGTAACAACTAATTAAAGTTTATTAATATTTGATTGTTATTTTTCTGTTTGTATATTTCAATACTTATAAATCGTTTTTTATTGGTTTTTTATTTCAGAAAGCGGTATTGCGCCGCAATTTCAAATCGTTCAAACGGGCGAAAATGAAAACGGAAGTGGACTTACTACGAAAGGACTTCGCTGAAATAAGAATGAATTCGTATGGGTCAGCTGATGAACAGTCGGATGAGGAGGATGACGATGATGATGACGACGACGATGGTGATGACGACCTACGTTACGACCCAAGAACTTACACTAGGGCTTCAAGTTGTCGGCGTCCCGACGAAAGAGGCAGAGGGGAAGGCGAATCTAGTAGCGGCGGGCGTAGCCGGGGTAGAAGATCGACTGGAGGTCGACCCCCGACTACAGATCAGGGTCCGGGTCCGAGTTCAATCAGTCATGGTCGTCGTGCTTCTTTTGCTGGGTTGGAGTACGTTCAGGATGATGTTCCGTTCGATTATCATAGTCAGCATTCAACTGACAGTTGGAGTCGCGGATTAGCACTTACATCCCACGAGCGTGCTCCGTATCCAGAATCGCAGCATCGACAGAGACGGCGTACGGAGCTAAACAAAATCGAAGAGTCTGCTGAGCCGTCATCGGATAGATTAACATCGGCAGGAAAGATGCTCCCTACATCCAACTTTAAATCATTTAGCCGTTACAAAAAAAAAAAAAATGCACATTTGTATTTGATTTCTATGTTTGATTTGTAAGTTTTATTCTTAGCTGAGTTGGAATCTTATAAATTCGTAAGTTTAATTTGATTTGTATGTTTGATTTGTACGTTATAAATTCGTAAGTTTAATTTGATTCGTATGTTTGATTTGTATATTTGTAAAAAAATATTTTGTATTTTAATTGATAGGACCAATATTGAGTTTTTACAAACCCTAAACCCTAAACCCTAAACCCAAAATTACAAACCATAAACGCTAAATTACAAACCCTAAATCCTAAACCATAAACCCTAAACCCTAAATCCTAAATTACAAACCCTAAACCCTAAATTACAAACCCTAAACCCTAAATTCTAAACCCTAAATTACAAACCCTAAATCCTAAACCCTAAACCCTAAATTACAAACCCTAAACCCTAAATTACAAACCCTAAACCCTAAACCCTAAATTACAAAACATAAACCCTAAACCCTAAATCCTAAACCCTAAACCCATAAACCCTAAATATTCTGAAATATACATACAAACCGTACATTTAATGTACGGTTTGTATAGATTTCATACAAACCGTACATTAAATGTACGGTTTGCATGTATTCTGTGCAAACCGTAAAATAAATGTACGGTTTGTACCCCTGATTTAAGCAGCGTCATTTTACGAATGTACTTTTTGCACTGAATCACCGTTAATAACGTAAAAAAAAAACAACTACAAACCGTAAAAATAATCTACGGTTTGTAGTGTAAATGACATTGGATACCATATCTATCAAAATAAATCCGACAACACCTTATCACTTTTGAATTATTATGATTTGACAACCCTATCCGAAAATGACTACTCAATGCATTATTAAAGTTTGGAAATGACTACACCAAAAAAAACACTACAAACCGTAAAAGTAATCTACGGTTTGTAGTGTAAATGACATTGGATACCATATCTATCAAAATAATTCCGACAACACCTTATCACTTTTGAATTATTATGATTTGACAACCCTATCCGAAAATGACTACTCAATGCATTATTAAAGTTTGGAAATGACTACACCAAAAAAACACTACAAACCGTAAAAGTAATCTACGGTTTGTAGTGTAAATTAACACTATAAATATGGCTCAATTTTGCCAATTCTAACAAACCCTAAAATCAAACACAAACACATTTCAGAAATCTCTAAAAAAATACTCATTTCTCCCTAAAAAAATATATAAACAAACACTTTTCGAAAATGAATTACAACTATGGTTATGACAACAACCAATGGAATAACAACAATGCGAATTCATCCAGTGGCTCAAACGATGCGCTAACTGATTATTCAGAGCACTTTGAAGTTGATGAATTGACTTGGGAAACAAGGGATGAAATGCTTGCTGATCTTGCTGATGTGGCTGGAAATTGGGGTTTCATTCTTACGATTCGTAAGTCTGGAGGGGGTGATGGGAGCAGAACACCGTATGTTGATATTGTGTGTGATAAATCGGGGGTTTACGAAAAAAAGAAACCATCTTCCGTAAATTCAGATACAAAGAAAAAAGATTGTCCATTTTTCATTAAAGGTTACGTAGTTAATAGTGAATGGATGTGTCACGTAGAAAATGGACAACATAACCACCCACCTCCAACTTACCTCCTAGGGCAAGCACAACGTGCTCGTTTAACCCAAGATGAAAAAGAAATTGTTAAAACTTTAAGGCAAAGTAGTTTTAAAGTTGGTGCAATATTAGAGGCCATAAAAAATCGAAATCCTAACAATGTATCAAACACTAAAACGATACATAATTTTTTGGCTGGACTGAAATTTAAAGAACGAGATGGTAGAAACCCGATACAGGAACTGTTTAATTTGTTGGATAGACATCGCTACACATTCTACTATAATATGAACCCATCAACCCATTGCCTTGAGAACTTGTTTTTTGCACACCCCGATTCTATAAGGATGTTCAAAGCTTTTCCTGATGTCTTGTTAATGGATTGTACATATAGGACAAACCGTTTTAATATGTCATTTCTAGAAGTCGTAGGAATGACATCAACGAACCAAACATATTGTTTAGGTTTTGTTTTCATGAGTGACGAGACAAAGGAAAGTTATATATGGGCATTGGAAAAATTTTAAGTTACATTGGAGGGTTGTATACTACCTAGGGTGTTTGTAACCGACAGGGAAATGGCCTTATCAAATGCTTTATCCGTTGTTTTTCCCGATTCTCATCATATTTTGTGCACTTTTCATATTGCAAAAAATGTTTTGAAAACTGCCGTAAAAAGATCCCTGACGAGGAGTGGCAAACGTTTCTAGATGATTGGGGTTTATTGGTTGATTCTGAGTCGATAGAGGAGTACAATCATAACCGAACTTATTTCAATTCCTCTTACAAATCGTACCCTGCTGTGATTATGTATGTAGACAAGCTTTTAAATGATTATGCTGAAAAGTTTGTTGCATGCTATACCAACCATACAACACATCTAGGTAACAGAACTAGCAATCGAGCCGAACAACAACATGCTAAGCTGAAAAGATCCCTTTCCACAAATACTGGCACGCTTGAAAATGTTTGGGTAGAGGTGAATAGAATTCTAGAAAAACAGTTCGAGGATATTAAGATGAAGTTGGATAAATGCAAGTCTTATTTTCCACATTCTGAACGAACACCTCTATTTATAAATCTTAGGTCGTATATCACACACTATGCCTTTGATTTATTATTTCAAGAACACAAAAAATGTAGTGGCCAGGCTGATGAGAATTGTTCTTGCGGTTTCAAATTGTCTCACGGTTTACCTTGTCATCATATTATGAGTGAACATATTTTATTCGGGAAGCCTCTTCCTCTAGAATATATTCATCCATTATGGAAAAAATTAGACGTAATTGATGATAATGGGAACACCGATGATTATGGGGTAAAGGGTGATCTAGAAGAGTTTAAAAGTGTTTATGCTAGCAAAACTAATGTTGAAAAACGGCGTATGAAAACACAACTCCGAGATATAACCGAACCAGCTAGAACATCCATCAGTGACCCCGAAGTGAGACAAAATAGGGGGAGACCTAGAAAGGGAGACAAATCTAGTAAGAGAGATAAGTCGGGATGGGAGTATGTGGAGGAACAGAGTGATGGTGCTAGTAGGGACAAGGGCAAAGGTAAGGCGGATGAAACACCGGAGGTAAGGGTAAACCCAACTAGGAGGCCGCGAAACCAGAACCCTAAACCCACCCCCAATAGGCCAACCTTCCTGTACAGTGACCAAATATGGGTCATGTTACATAGTTAGATCGAAACAGTTTATGATGTGCGTGGGGATGGTAACTGTGGGTTCCGGGTACTTGCAAATGCGATGGGTAAACAGCATGGGGAAGATGATTGGTATGCGGTAAGATGTGAGTTGTTTCAAGAGCTGCAGCAAATGAAAGGTGTTTATTATGAGCTGTTTGAGAATCTTGACTTTGAAGCTTACCGATATGATTATATTTTATCAAGTTTAAATTTTTATCATCCTACAAATCCCGCACCTTCTGAGAAATGGATGAGATTTCCGTCTTATGGTTTTTTAATTGCTTCCCATTACAATATGCCAATTGTATTGTTGTCCTTATGGCAAAATAAAAATGGAGGGGTAAACGTGTGGAACGCCACTTTTTTACCTCTTTATACTGATCCGCCTCAGGAAACGACATATTACATCCCGACTGTAATGGTGTTCGTCAACAGTTGTCACTATGCTCATCTTATTCCTAAAGAAGAAGGGATCTTCCCAATGCCAGCAATTATAGCACGGTGGGAACAAACACGCACTGAGGCAGCTGCGCCATAGAAGGAACTTTTTCGACCAAATTTCAAGTTATATATGGCGCTGGAAAAGCAATCGGGAAAGCAAAAAGCAAATGAAGAAGAAGCTATAGATCTAAATCCATAATCAGTTTTTTATTTTTAATTTTATGTAAATTACTATTTTTTCCAATTTGTTGTAAATTTATATGATGTAAACAAATGTTTAATAAATTTGTTTTATGAAATTTAGTTCATGTTTGCATATTGAGTTAATTTCTTTTATGAAATTTATATAATTTATGATTGTTTCATTCAAAAAAATTGACGATTGACACAAAATTGACGACTTAATTAATGTTTCATATTGCGTTATACAAGTGTTAAAAACAAATCAAAGGTACTTCACAAAAATTGGCGATTTAGTTAATGATTCAATAAATATCAACTTATAGACTTGACAAAAATATAACATGAACCAAAAACATAAAATTTATCAAATCAACTTTTTTTGTGTAAATTTGTGTAAATTTTGTGTTTATTTTGAGAGATTGTTAGAATATTGGTAATTTATTTTATGTATAATTTTAAAAATAAGGCATTTAGTTATTTTTTTAAAAAAATCATGTTTAATTTGAAAAAAATATTCAGTATTTTAATTTTAATTATTAGAATTTTAATTTTAATTTTTAATTTCAAAAAATCTGTGAAAACACACAGACCGTAGATTAAATCTACGGTCTACAGTAAAACACTGTAAACCGTAGATTAAATCTACGGTTTACAGTGAAACACTGTAGACCGTAGATTACGGTCTGTGCGTTTAAACAGATTTTTTGAAGTTTAAAAAGTCATCCTCTAATCCATCCGTCTCCGAAAGACTGTCACGTTTGATTTTTCATTAATATTAACAAATGTTAGTAAAAATAGCTTATTTGCTTACAATTTTACTCGTCACGTATCATTCAAATACAGTATTATTAATGATTAATATTATTTGTCATTTCGATACTTGTGTAATGAATATGAAAAAAAATGAAATAACATGAGGGACGGTACTATGTAATTATTAGTTTCTAAAGTAAGTGAATAGTAAATTAATCCCATTTTCCAAATAGTAATTTAGCTAATTGGTTGGTCAAATCATGTTAAGCTCCAATAATAGTGATCTATCAAATCTAAAGATGGTTTGAGTTGGGTTATCTTCAATTTCTTCAGTTAAACAACACAACACAAGAGAAGAGAAAGAGAAATAGCACAAATTTAAAGAAAGATTAGTGAGATTGTAAAGTATTTTTAAGAAAGTAAATTGAAAAAGAGATGTTGCCAGTTGCAAAACTGGGGACATTATTGTTGAAAACAATTGCAAAGCCGATCGGTAATCGTCTCAAGAAAGAAGCTGCTTTGTACCCTCGCTTTCGCCAATTCATCGTCAACATCGCACAGGTCACATTCTCTTTTATTTACTCCTATTTATTACTTCTTATTATTGTTACAGTTATATTGTCTTTGTCCCACATAATATATCGATTAACCCTGTGGTTTATATATTTATTTAATTCTGATTTCATTTGGTCATTTTAGATGTACGATCTTCCCAGGTCACTTTCTTTTTTATTTATTTATTGTTATCATTCAATTCGATATCGTTTTCAATTGGTTATTTTAGAAATGTAGAAATAGAGATGGGAGAATTATTGATTAGTATGTAAAAACACACAATGTGTGTGTTTGGTACAAGCTTTTTTCCATGCTAGCTTTTATGGCTTTTAAAAATCTAGATTTTGTCTATAAAAGCAGGAAAAGCTTAGAAAGCAAAAATCTATGTTTTTGGTTGATTTTTTAACTTTTTCAGCACCAATTTAGGAGTTCAGAAAAAAAAATTAACGTTGTTTGAGAAATTACCCTCAGCCTTTAGTGGAAATTACATGCTACAACGATTACTATAGATGATATAAAAAGCTGAATTATTTTTTAAAATATGGATGATTTGGTCATTTTGAATGGATTAGCAAGAAAGTTGAAATTTAAAACCAAAACACAAATCTTAATAAATCTAGCTTTTGAAATTCTGTTACCAAAAACACTAACGGGCTTTTTTTAAAATCAAGTTTTTTTGCAGTTGCTTTCTAAAAGCAGCTTTTTGACCAAAAAAACTGATGCTACACGGACCCAATATCCAAAAACTAACATTCTCATTTCTTATTTAAGATTTGGTACATATTGGCGTGACATCAGTGAGAATCAAAGTTAAAATAAGTAGCATACGTGGGCATATGTAACTAGGTTTAAAAGAGATTTTAACTATGAGTTTTTAATAATTAAGTCTCGAACTATCTACTAAAGGATCATTTTTTTTCCCAATAAAGATATGATCTTTCCTTTGAACCAAACAGGCAAATCATCGTGTCTCGACAAATATGCAAAGACGTCTGTATGGTCACGCGACTGATGTGGAGATTCGCCCACTTAACGAAGAAAAGGCCATCCAAGCTGCTACCGATCTTATCGGCGAAGTCTTTGTCTTTACCGTAATTTCTCACTTTCCATCTACTGCCTTTTTTAATTATAAAAGCTTAGTATTTGGGTTCCTACCTTTTTTAAAGATAGCTCTTGGGTAATAAAAAAAAGCTAAAAGTCTAGGAAATATTGAAATTAGGAATTTGATACTTTTTGAGCTTTATTACGAAATTATCTTAAGGTTTCTAATAAAAGTTGTTTCCACAGTCACAAGTCATTTCTATGTAGAAATAACTAAAATATGACATGTTAGTGAAAAGAAGTACGTGGCTTAGGAAGCAAGCTTTTTTTCCACTGGCTTTTTGACCAAAAAAGATGATGTCTAACGGGCCCTCCTCCATATCTGTGTTTGACAGACAACTGCCCTTCCATTGTAAATTTCTCAATTTTTCAATGTTTTTTTGTCTTTTGTCGTTTTTAGGAAATTGAGTGGTTATGGTTCCTTGTGCTTGTGTTAACTGTATGAATTTATGTGCGTGAAATGTAAATAGGTTGCTGGAGCTGTTGTTATATTTGAGGTGCAAAGAAATGCTAGATCAGAAGCCAGGAAAGAGGAACAACGCAAGCAAGAATTAGAGGTTAGATTCTTTTGATTTTCGGTTTTGAACTCTTCAAATTAATCCAAACCCTTTTACTAGAAAGTTGAAATAGTCTGGTGGTTAGGCCTTAGAAGTGATTTAGGGCCCAGCTCCAAAGAATCATGATCTATAACTTTTAGTTGTTTAAAAAATAATAATTGTTTTATGGGGAATTCATGGTGATGCAGCAGAATCTCTCATACATGGGTTGTTTGTTACTGCACGTTAGGTGGCTTTGTATGTGGCAGGTAGGTTTAGATGAAAACCTAAAAAGCTGTAGTTTTTCAACCGACATGAGAGTGTAAAGCTATTTCTGTAGTGTTATGCTCTGGAGAGGGATACACTGTAAAAAAAAAAACCTCTGAAGGGGTTTGGTATATAATTGATGATGTATGAATTTGTCTATCCATTTTAATCCAGTGTACCTAAAAGTAATAAAGTTATTTTATAAAGCCTACGCTTACTTACCCAGATAAAGAAAGAAGTGGTTTTGTGAATCAATTTTTTTTCAAAGTTCTAGAAACATATTGGGGTGACACATTTCGGTACACTGCTTTCGTTCTTCTTTAACTTGAAGATGACTTCATGAGTTGGGTCTCATCTCTTAGAATTAAAACTTGATAAGCATAACCACCATATTCCTAATTATAACGAGGTCATTTTAAGTTGCCGATTTACAGTTTCATTATTGAGAAAGTGGTTCTGATATTATGTTTGTGTGAACATAGAGACACATCTTTTTGTCAAATAATCTATGTTTATTGTGATAGACAATGAAGCAAAGAGATGACGAGATTGCGAGAGAAGTTGAAGTTTTAAAGCACAAAATTGCACAGGTAGAGCAGCTAGCCAAAGGACGAGGACTTGGTAGCATTTTGAATTTCAAGAATGCTGATAATGAACAAGCAAAACCTACTTGATAACTATTTATGTTGTTGTCCTTTAGTAGAGTGCTAGTTTTTCTATAAGACAAGCGTAACTGGTCTCTAAAATTGACTGGTTGATTCGCTTAAATTGCTGGCTCCATTCGTAAAACGGATGTAGTAGCATACTCGGGGGGCCATTAGATTGTGCTACATTTTTTACAATTTGTAATACTATTACTAGCACCACACCAATGTATTGAAAATTGAAAATTCATAATAACAGGATTTTTTTTTGAGGGAAAACTAAAGGCTTTTGTTAATCATACGACAGTGATAGTTGGCGCGTACTCCACCTGCACTTAGTAATTTATGGATTATTATGTAACACTGACTATTATGAACGATGTTAAACCCTTTATTAATGAGATTATGGTATGTGATCTTTTGTTTTTGTTCTGTAAACCGTATCGATACCGGTTCAAGTTCAAAAAACCGTAGCATCAGTCGTATAGATACACAGACATTTTGAATAATGATATATGTATAGCAAACGGTCAAACGCCTAGTTAAGTGATTATCTCATCTTTGTTGATACATATTCATGCTTTACAATACTCTTTTGTCTGTAAAAGTTACTGCTGATCTGCATACATGAATTATGATTACAGGGAGTTTTTATGTGATTTCTTCAATCCTTGCCTGATGTAGTGCCACTTTAAGAAACCAGAGGAAGGTTATGGAAACCGGGGAAGGATAAGCGGTAAATAGTTAACAATATACAACACAAAATTGAATACAATTAAAGAAAAATTGAATTTCTGTGGAAATTTTGGTAGTTAATTTCTAAACTCAAAATAGATAAATGGTGAATTGAATATTGATTTTAAATGATAAGACTCACAAAAGAAAATGGAAGATAAGCACTGTATAAACGAACCGATAATTAAGTAGCATTGCGGGCTGAGTCAACCAATAAAGGCAAATTATATAAGAGGTTAATATACTCTGTCCTAAAAAAAGTAAGTCTAAAATAAGTAAAGATAGGAAGAAGCAGCTCAAACTACCTCGACATCAACATAATAAGCAGAAAACTAATTAAAAGAGTTGCATACAAATTATTGAAGTTCAGCTTGATTCTGTCAACCGTGAATGCGTTCAAAAACTCGGAGTTGATAGCTATTAACAGCCCCAATAAATGCAGAGAATTAGCATACTGCTCAGGCCTAATTTGAGATTCTAGGTCTATCACATTGTGAAACACTAAATGTCTTAAATAACTAAAATAACAACTCAGGTTGATGTGGTGTTCAAAATTTATAATCAAAACTTGAGTCTTCTCCCTTTCAAGCAAGGTTTCCCCACTGAAATTTTAAGCTATGTGAGCAAAGAACTTCATGTGCGACATGATGAATCATGAAATATTCGATCACCGTAACACAACGGATAGAGATTTTGAGTTTACGGTTTTGGAGGATCCATTTACTTATAATCTCAACAAACTACTTATTTTATATCCTCCCCAAATATTCTACATGCTACATCTATATATAAATGAGTGAGCTTACACATTAACTGCCCAATGTCCATAAGACCCAACTTGATTACTAAAATTTCCCACTACCATATTAACAGGTACTTAATAACTTATAGCTAGATAATTAACTACACTACACGTACTTATAGCTAGATAATTAACTACACTACACGTACAGAGCAAACTATACTAGCCATGATAGTAATAATTAAAACTGCAACTTTTACCAGGTTATGTCATATTTTTCTTCTTTTGCGAACCGAATTCACGTGCATATCAGAAAGTATATAAAATTGAAAATTATTATTGAAAAATAAGGATAATTAGTCGGAGAGGCAAATAGATTGTCTAGACTTTAAAACGTTTCGCACCTGCTCTCATATTTTATCCATTTCAGGTGACTTAAGGTGTACAATCTATCCATCATCCATAGTTTCCAAGTTGGTTACTTTCTAACGGTATCCTTTCCAAATATAGTATGTGGTATTTGAATTTTATCCTCAATATTTCTAAACTTAGACATGGGAAATGCTCTATATAAGGGTGTATCTGTATGTTCTTCTTCTTGAAATCACAATTCTGAAAACATCCTCTATTCAGGAAATTTCCGAATGCTTATTTTGACTCAATAAATTAACCTAAGGTGCTCCCAAACAGTTTGTTTTTTCCCGATCGTAGATTTTGCAGCAATGTTGCGTTCTACGATCATTTTTGCATTTCAAAAGGCCAAAACTGCACGCCAAATAAGTAACAAATTTGGATCCCACGCCTATAATCAAATTGCTGGGGCATTAAATGCAAGTACTTTTAAGGGTGTTTTTGGAAGAGATTTCAGCACAAAGAACAACTCGGGTGTTATAACATGCAAAGGTAAGTAAGCGGAAATAAATGTATTCTCTAACCAAAAAATAAAAGTATATAAGCATTTAATTTTAGCTTAAATTAGAATTCTTTATTTATTGATTTCGGTGTTCATAGGAATCGAAGTATATGCTCAACTGCTTCAACTTTTCGAATTCTATATCAAACACTAATGAAATAAATATGATTATCATACATAAGAGGAACATTTCATGCATGCATTGATGGTAATGTACAGGAGGGATAGCATAATTTGTATCCTTTTACTTCTTTCTTATTTTGAGGTAACGTTATAATTACAAATTACAAAAAAATTATTTAGGGGCGGTCTGCTGGGGACAGGGAGAGCCGGTGAAAGTTGAAGAGATATATGTAGAGCCACCAAGATCAACCGAAATTCGCGTGAAAATGTCATATGCTAGTCTATGCCACACAGATATCCTCTGCTGCCATGGAATCTTCGGTGTAAGATATAATTTTTCTTTTGGAACTCAAAAAATTGTTAATGGTGTAAATACTTAACTGCATATCCTTTTTCGTGCTTCGTATGTGATCATCACAAGTATCTCAAGTTCATAGGCATGGCGTGTCTTTTGATCTAAATTTATCGTGATTCCATTTTTCTTTCTTTTTGCAGCCGATTTTCCCAAGGGTTCTCGGACATGAAGGTGTTGGGTAATGTCTTCCATTCCCTTGCATTCAATTACAACATATGAATTATTATGCATATATTATTCTTTCCTAGAAAACCATGCACTAAATTGCAGCTAAACCACAATACTTGTCTGAAATGTCTTTAATTGATATCTAAGCCTAGCTACCTGAAGACCTAATTCTTTGGTAATATTTTGAAAATAATTTATGCTCTCTAGTCTCTACGTCATTCTAAATGAAAGTACCTTGTAAACTTAATATCTCAACAATACTGTAAACAGACCCTCTAGATGAGGCCAGAAATCTTCATGTTACATAATATTGTTATCAAGTAGCATAATTTAGCAAAGTAAGTTTCTTGAAGTTGAAGCTTTAAGGTTGAGGTTTAGTTTCTTACTAACTTTAGATAATGGTTCTATTGACTTATACAGGGTCGTAGAAAGCGTAGGCGACAAAGTAACAGAGTTCAAAGAAGGGGATGTTGTAATTCCTACATTTATAGGAGAGTGCCACGTGTGTAACAACTGCGCCTCTGGAAAGACTAATGTGTGCACAACTCACCCTATGCCCTTAACCGGGCTTATGCCAGATGGCACTTCGAGAATGTCATCTGCCAAGTCATCAATGCTATATCACCTCTTCAGCTGCTCCACTTGGGCTGAATACACGGTTATCGATGTTAATTACGCAGTTAAGGTACAGGATAAAAAGTTACCTCTACCACACGCTAGTTTATTCTCCTGTGGGTTTTCGACCGGGTATGGGGCCCCTTGGAAAAATGCGAAGGTTGAAAAAGGATCCTCTGTTGCTGTTATTGGTCTTGGTGCTGTTGGACTCGGGGTATGCTTATAATATTCGTACATACATAGAGAATACAAGTTTATTTTAACCATCTTCTTCACGTAGCATTTGTCATTTGCAAATTAAAGTTACCCTGCATCACTATAGATTCGGTATTTGTCGGTCACTCACATTGTTTTACTTTACTTATGAAAAAGGAAGTGAGAAGTTTAATCAGGAAAATAAACGGAGTTTTTTTTCATTTAATATTTTAGGCAGTAGAGGGAGCTAGGCTACAACAGGCGTCAAAAATAATTGGTATTGACAAAAATATAAGGAAAGGTGCTAAAGGGAAGGCTTTTGGAATGACGGATTTCATAAACCCGGGTGATAGTAATAAGCCAGTCTCGGACCTTGTTAAAGAGATGACTGATGGAATGGGTGTTGACTACTGTATTGAGTGCACTGGAGCACTCCCTCTGGCCCAACAAGCCCTTGAATCCACCAAACCGGTAAGTATGCGCTTTTAGACTTGCCAAGTCACCATTTCTAGCTACAACCAAACAATAAGTATCGGAGCACGAGTTTTGTCACATAAACTAAGTAGTAGTTGAGAAGCCCTTGAATCGGCTGTTCTTTCATTTCATCAATCAATTCCAAAATAAAACATGGTTGTCGATAAGGTCATTCCAAAAAAAATATCCAAATTTTTGCCATTCATACAAAATTGTGTTTTACTATGTTTCCAGAAAAAGAAAGGGTTAAACATGGTTGTATGAATGATCTCAATATGGGTTCCATATCGAAAGCATAAGATAATCAAGTATTTTTTATGATATAGAGAGTCTCAAAGGACAGATGTGTAAGCCATTGCCCGTTTGATGAATGAGCCATAAAATTCACTTTCTCTTAAGGACAGTGGCGGAGCTAGGATAGAAATTTGAGGGGGGTTGGATTTCCTAAAAAAACTATTGGGGGCTAAACAACTATTTTCATAATATAAATGCCAAATTAAATACTCTCTCGGGGTGGATTTTTAAAAATATGAGTGGCCCGTGGGGGTAGTGGCTCCTGCCATCCCCTCCTAGCTCCTCCTCTGCTTAAGGAAGAAGAGATGTAGTCTATTGGCAAGACTTCTCGAAATTTTTACAAATTTAAAAATTTAAGGGTAAATTTTCTTGATATAATCTACAAAAGGATCAAACTCAATTTACAGTCACTAGTAACGTATTCAAGAAAATGTCAGGGCACAGGAACCACAATTTTAATTGGAGCAGGAAGTAAGCCAAGCACGGAAATTGAATACAACACCATATTGATGGGGCGGACACTAAAAGGGTCTGTTTTTGGAGGGATTAAAGTCAAGTCCGAACTGCCGATCCTAATGGATAATTGTGTAAAAGAGGTAAATCAATATTCTCAATCTTTTCTTCATCTCTAGGAATGTATGCAATTCTTAGAATCACTGTTAGTGTACGTCAAAAATATTCTTGAACCTGCATTAACGTACCACGGAGGAACAAAGCTTCATGTATGACATTGACAGGGTTGAACTTCAAGTGGACATTTTTCTTTGTTATTATGGAGCTGAAGTGTTACAATGAGCAGATCTTAACTAAATGATATGTTATATTATGGAAGGGCAATCGAATCTATATAAGGGAAAGGGTGGTAGTTGGCCACCCTTGTCCCGGGAGAAAAACATATTTAAAAAACTTTGAATTGTAAGTAGTTATCTATAAGAAATACATTGGCATTATATATAGCTGAATGGAAAGAAAACCAGTTAAATCTCTAGCAAGAAGAGGTTTCAGGTTTGAGCCCTGTGTCAATTTTCATAAAATTTATTTTGCATACATAAGATTCTCGTGTATGTCTTCAAACTAACAAATACAGTCCTTGGGAGTAGATTCTAGAAAATAAACAAATAACTTTTATTTAGTTTTGAAGTCTGCAATCTCTTCTGGAGGAGTTATGGGGGATTTAATCATTTATAGTCGTATAATCAGTTATTGGAGACAGATTAATAACTAGGTTGACAAATTTAAGGTTAAAATACCGAGTTGGTAACTAGAATTCATTAAATATGGGTTATGGGGGAATTGTCATCTATATTTTCTTGCCTTTCTAGGAAAAACGAAACGATAACCTCCAAAAATAGAACTATTTGGTAATATTTTTTCAAGTATGTTTACACTAAGCATATTTTAATTTATATCGGATGGCGTGTCTGCCAGAATATCAAATTCTAATATTGGTATTTGTTAGGGGATTCAACTGGATGAGCTTGTGACTCATGAAATCGCACTGGATGACGTAGGCAAAGCTTTCGATTTGCTGAAGGACCCCGACTGTGTCAAGGTTTTAATCAAGATCTAACAGATACCGGCTGATACATGCAGTACACGTGGGCGGAGTTATGTTGGGTCTGTAAAACCTACAATTTAGAAAAATGCTATCTTTGATTGCGAAACTATAAACTAGTACACAAATATTATGGTTTTCTAGCCAAACAAAACTTCCATTTGGCAACCCTAGAATTGTAATAGTGGCTCCGTCCTTGGATACACATTTCAGTATGTACTTCAATTTTTATTGTATTTCTTAAACATTCCCCAAATGTGAAATTCATATCCGCTGTTCTATTTGCAGTTTTGCAGTTAGGTTCCAAGTGAGGTTGCAACCACAGTTGGAACCAAGTGTATTAATGGACAGAACTGTAAAAAGTTAAATGTACTTGAAATAGATCACGCGCACATTTAACAACGGAGTTCACCTAACTAGGCTACGTCTCCGGGGCACTTACCCAGATTATGATATTATGAAAGCTTACAATATAGGACTCAAATCTTAATAAAAAACTCTCAGATTCCCTCTAGGTTTTTCTGCCTATCTCTATATTGCTCATACCTTATAACTATCACTTATAAATCAATGGCATCCCACCATTATTTTCTTTTTAAAAACTCACGTGTATTCTCTCAAGAATGGATTCTTTATAATTTTGAACACACACTTTTTACAAGCTAAAGTTACTAAGTATATATGCAAGTAAAAACAATCTTCTATCTTCAATATCTTTTGATTGCTTTTGACTTTGTTGATTGGCTTCAATCTTTCCAAGCATTACGCGATTCTTCAGCGTGGATTGACTCCAATCATCATTGGTTAATACCTGTTTAGTAACAAGCTTGAAAGTAGGAGTTAGTCTTTTCCTTTGAAAGGAAACATATTAAGATAATATCTTTTAAAGATAATATCTTTTAAAGATAATATCTTTTCATAAACATATGAAACATTCAACTCCATATATCAATCAATATTTAAGTGTATCTTTACTGAATATATAAGAATCAAAGATTGAAACAAGTGATAAGGATAAGCATAAGAAATAGAGATACATATTAAAAGGAAACATAACCTTATAAACTTATCTCTTTATATCTTTTAGAAAACATCTTTCCTTAACAGTTTGATATTCTCAATTTACGCACATTAAACCTTTAAGATCATATGAGAATATATCCTGCATACTGTAGAACAAATAATAATCAATAAAGAACAGTTATGCAGTTTTACAGAACTAGACAGAAATCTGCTGAACAGCAGGTTGGAACTGAGGTTGGAACTTAGGTTGCAACTGGTACTTGAAACATAACACTACTGACTTAGTAGGTTGTAGCTGAGGTTGCAACTGGTACTTGAAACCTGTCATTACTGTCTTAGTTCTTAACAACAGTTAGGATTTATTTAGTGAAAACCAATAGACAATAAACAATATTTAGACCAGAAATCTGGTCCTAACAAAATGTAATTAAGGAAATATTATTTTTACCTATTCAATTTTGATAACATCTTTAATAGATAATACTCGAATATTATGCCTACCTCCTTCAACAACATTGGGGGATTGAAACTGGCGAGCCTGATTTTCTTTCCAACCTCGGCTTAATCAATTCGCGTCGGCTCCGATCTTTCGAGGTATCCCAAGTGGGCTATGTCGGCTACGGTGACGAGGCGATCTTCGTGCCTGCGCAAGAAACGAACAGGGGCCCGGGGTTGGTACCAGGTTTTCCCTCTCCAACGATCAAGTCAGTATCGGTGTTAACTGAAAGTAAGAATATAATTAAAGGTGAGGGACCGGGCCGGTTACAAGTTGTCGTCTCGGATGGCACAGGCAGTGTTCTTAGGGTCCGGGTTGTTTAAGCTTTATCTCTCCTCTCTGTATTTGTGCGTCCCCTCTAAGTGGTATTAGTGGGGGTATTTATAGTGTGATCAGAGGCGTATTAGCCCTTGGATCACTGTACTGTAAGATGCTGATCCAACGGCGTTAGGTCATTTATGACTCTGACAAGGGTACTGTCCTCTACCGAGGCCCACAGGGAGGTGGCCTGTGATTGGGCCACGTCGATGAAACGCCAGGAGGGTCCCTCAGGGGAGCAGCAGCATTAATTGAGGAAGCGTACTCAACACGCTTCTTTGGGCCGGGCTAGGTTCAGCCCGCCCTCTCAAGATCCGGGGTGACACGACATTCACTATGTGGGGCCCGGTTTGTCTGTTTTCGCGGTAGTATCGGTCCGGACGAGGGGATGCTGACATTCCCTCGCCAGAAACACACCATAATTCATTGAAAGTTATAAGTGCAAGGATTTTTGGTTTCAGTATATTATCAGTCTAGTATTAATCATTGACGTTCAAATTAAGCTTGCCTTGATTTGAAAGTTGTTAAGCCGTTTCAGTTATAATGTAGTTATAACGAGAGTGAAATTGAATTTTTCTGATAAGTTATACTAGTATTATTGATCAAAAATGAATAGCACTGGATGTTTGTTCACGAAATGGTCCAAAACCTAAGACTACGTCTCCATGACCCTCACAAAGTATTTATTAATATTGTTTAACATTGTAATCGTAAAACTCAAATCTTAAAATCTCAATATATGTATTGTCTGTAAAATTGTTTTTCTTAAGTCATGTAACTAATACTACCCAAGTCCCAAAACAACAGTATAGTTTCATTATAAACTCCTACTAAGCTCACTCATTTCCAATTTAGAAAAATGCTATCTATTTTGGGAAGCATTAAACTAATACACAAATATTATGTTTTGCTAGCTAAACACAACTTGCATTTGGCAACCCTAGAATAGTAACAGTGGTTCCCTTGAATACACATTTGATGGTGCATATTTGGTTATGTTTTTATGGTCATGTTTTGATTATGTTATCGTTTTTTTCATATGTATTCGTAATTTTTTTTCGTTTTTTTTTTCTTTCTTAAATCAACTTTTTATTTTATTTCTAAAGTTTTTGTAAAAAGAAATCCGTAAAATTAGACTTTTTTATATTTTTTCGGGGATTTATTATTTTTATTGTTTGTTTTGGCAATTTATAAGGTAATAATATTAATAAATAACCAAAAATATATATAAAAAAGTTAAATTTTACCGATTTGTTTTCATAAAAACTTTAGAAATAAAATAAAAAGTTGATTTAAGAAAAAAAATTTGATTTTTTTTACAAATACATATGAAACAAGCGATAACATAACCAAAAATTGATGCTACAAACATGAACAAATGTCTTCCTCACATTTGATTAAAAGTGGGGGTGACCCATATTTATATATTTTTAAATTTTAGAGTTTAATTGGTCATCCGACCTTATTACAACAATAAGTATCTATCACAAAATTATTACCGCTAGCAGTAGCTAAAAGAAAAAACAGAAAAATACAAGTATCGTAAAAATAAAAGCATTTGACTTTTTATGGTCTTTTCTCTTCGTCTTCGGTGTATCACCGCCAAACAGAGCATCCAGATAGATCTAGAGAGGGAAAATGCATGCAGAACCTGTTCTCCGCAGCCTATATATAATCAAGGAAATATCATTTTACCTATTTATTTAATAACATCTTCAATAGATAATACAATATTATGCCTACCTTTTGGAGGATTGAAACTGGCCATAATTCATTGGAAGTTCTAAGTAAGGGTTTTAGTTTCAGTATATTATGGTCCAGTTACTAATCATTGATGTTCAGATTATGCTTGCCTTAATCTGAAAGTTGTTAAGATGTTTCAGTTATAATTCAGTTCTAAGGAGCTTTTCTGATAAGTTATATTACTGATTAAAAATGAATAACACCGGATGTTTGTTAACATAATTCGTTCTAAACCTAAGACTGCGTCTCCGAGACCCTCACCAAATATTTATTAATATTGTTTAACATTACAATAGTAGAACTCAAGACTTAAAATCTCAATATATGTCTTGTCCGTTAAATCGTTTTTTTCAAGTTATGTTACTAATATACTTCACACGTCCTAAAACAACAGTATAGTTTCATTATAATACTCAATCCGTCCCGACATAAGTGTTCTACTTCAAAAAATAAAAAAATATGATATTTAAATATTTGAACCAATTTCAATTAAAAGTCAACAACAAATTACTAAAAAATCAAAATTTTCAAACAAAAACTATTTATTAGTTAAAATATGAAGATTAAAATTTTAAATTTGTTGTGATTTAACTATAAAAAATTGGTAATTAAAAAATAAAAATGAGAAAATTTACTAAAAAAAACTTATTTTGAGACTTTTCAAAATGGAAAATAGTACAATTATTTCGACACTCAACAAATAGATAAAGACTTATATTGTAGCCCTGAGAAGGAAGGAGGCCATCCATTATTACAACAAGTTTAGTATATACAAATTAACAAGAATAGATATGGGACCGGAAAAAATCAGTTTGGTGCCTTTTACTATTAATGTTTACTAATTTAGTATTCATATTTTAACATTTACCAATTCGGGCCACAAACTACCAATTTAGTTTTGTAGTGTTTAACAAAATGGCATAATTGTAGTCAAGTTCTTTAAACTATAATATAGCGAATGCAATTGCGTCAACATACATAAGAATAAATATCGAAATGTGAGATATAATGAGTACAATTTCATCGATTTATATACTAATTAACAAGAATATATACCATACGGAAAAAAGCCGACCATGTATTGTTAACTTTACCAATTTAGTATCAAGTATTTCATGACTTTTATCAATTTAGGCCCCAACTTATCAATTTAGTTTCTTGATGTTTAACAAAATGATAAAATTGTATTCACTTTCTCTTGTTATCATCATATAATGAGTGTAATTGCGTTAACATACATTAAAAAAAAAAAAAAACTCTAAATGGGAGATATAACGAGTGTTATTTTGTAGATGCATATTATTGGATCCTTAATTAGAATAAAATTGATAAGTTGGAGTACAAATTAATTAAAAATTTATAAATTGCATACTAAAATTGTAAAATTTAATAGCAAACATATATATTTTTTCCTGATATGGGACCTGAATCTCAAGATTTAACGACCGTTTGTCTGGAAATCAATTGACCTTTTGTCATTTCACTCACACTCACTCTCTCAATTCCTAACCCCTAACCAAAGGTGATAAAAAAAAAGTAGTATTTCCTCAATAATGAAATTCTCCAAACTTCTACTAAGCTCACTTATTCCCATTTTAATAATCTCTCTCCACTTCTTCAAGAACACCGATGCTGCACAAGAAGGGGCAGTGGAGCTGTGGTGCGTGGCGAAGAACAACGCCGACGACGCGGCCTTGCTGGGCGCGCTAAACTGGGCCTGCGGGGTTGGTGGGTCCGACTGCGGTCCGATCCAGAAAGGTGGGCATTTTTTTTAATGAAAAGTTATCGATTATATACTTTCAGGCTTTCAGCACCTATATTTAAAAAAAAAAACAAATTTTAGAGTGCAAAATTTTATTTATGTTATGAAAATAGAGATTTAGTCCTACCCTAACTCCGCCACTCAGCACCCCTATAATTAAAATAAAATAAAAATATTAACATTTAATCCAGCCCCATCCACCTTCAAATCCTAGTTCCGCCACTAAATCTAAATACAATGTTGGTTGAAATTTAAGGTGGGCCTTGCTATGACCCGGAAGATGTTCAGAGGACGGCTTCGTATGCGTTCAACAGCTATTTCCTTAATCACGGGTTGACTGAGGATAGCTGCGATTTCGGTTCCACAGCTGCACTCACCTCTCTCACTCCTAGTCAGTATATTTTTACTCTATTTTCTTTCTTTTCTTTACTTATATCTTACCGTTGGCCCCTATGTTTTCGTTTTTTTCTATTTAAACCCTCTGTTTTTACGAATGTTCAGTTTTTGGTCCAATATGCTCCTTGTAAGGTTTTCCATCCTAATAAGAAGTACTTAGTACTAATTAACTTCTTGATATCTTCATTTTAAAAAGTTAGCTGCCAAGCAAAAAACTCGATTTAAAGCTTAAAAGAAGCATAAAACACTCTTGTTACTAGATTTAAACTTACCCTTATTTCACTTAATATGTTTGTAATGTAGTTCTTCTTACAACGCCTAAACTAAGTTTTCGCTAACTACTGCTTCTTATGATTATCCCTACGTACCGGCCTACCGGGTATTGAATTAAATCTTATCCAGAATCCTAAGATATATGGTTATCTCTTTTTTTTAAACCCTGGATTACGGGATTAAAAAACAAAATCCTAGTAGCTAGATTGTTTCAGTGAACTTATCGGCAATGGTTGGCTAGGTAAATGTAACTAAGATTTGTTACAGATTTTAAGATTTAGGTCCACTATACTCCTTGTAAGGTTTTCCATCCTATATAGTACTAGTACTAAGTAACTTCCTGGTATCTTTGTTTTAAAAAATTGGCTTCCAAGCAAAAGCTTGATTAGAAACTCGATTTAAAGCTAAAAAAAAGCATAATACACTGGTTTTTTCTTTCACTTTTTACTAGGATATATAAAAATTACCCTTATTACCCTTAATATGCTTTTAGTGCAGCTCTTGTTAAAACGCCTAAACTAAGTTTTCGCTAACTACTGCTTCTTATGACTAGTGAGGGTATTGATTTAGATCTTATTCGGAATCCTAAGATCTATGGTTGTCTTTTTTTCTTTTTCTTTTTAACTTTAAACCCTGGATTCTGGGATTAAATAATAAAATCCTAGTAGCTAAATCTTTTTAGTGAACCTATCGGTAATGGTTGGCTAGGTAAATGTAACTAAAATTTGTTACGAGAAAGTGAGTTTGTATTTTCATTTTGATTATCACTTGAAGAACATTATGCAACCGGACATTATACCAAAGTAAATGTCGTCATAAACTCGTAATGCGTAGCTATTTTTTGCTTCTTTGAACTGGTTCTGTAAAATGGAAGGAAATTGGATATCACATCCATCGCAACTTAGAAAATAAAGAATGTAAAACAGGATAAGCATACATAGAAGCCAACATTTTTCGGCTCAACTAGTTTGAGATCTGGGCACTTTGAAGAAGTAGATTATTGTTTAGATTGCTCGGGCTTTGTTCATAAAGAAAGATGGGAGGCATCAATAAAGTTGAGAAATGTCAAGCATGCAGATGTCTTAAGTGAGGGGCTAACTGTTATAATGGGGAATATTTGGGTCTTTAGTAAAAGGAAGTATGAAAAAATACTAGCCGGGATCTTCCGCATATCTACAACTAAACATATACTGCAAATATTCTGATTTTTTTAATCTAATTAACTTAAATCATGAAATCTGCTTCCAAATTATACAGCACTACTCAAATTGCAGTCATGAATATTTAAAGCCCAAAATTTCTATTTGTCCCTCACAGCAGGGCCGGATTTAGTGGTAGGCCCAATAGGCATGGGCCTAGAGCCCCCAAAAAAACCGACTAATTTTAGGCCCCCAATTCTGTTAAAATATGAAATATATATTTAACAGTTCAAGTTATTTGTATAAAAGTTAGTTGTCCAAATGGTTGGTGAGTGAAATCTTTGAGCTCACATATTACATGCATCACAAAGTAACCGATTTCTTAAAAAGTTAACATATTTGATCATTTTTAAGAAAATATCTTTTATTTTTGTTATATGAATTTTGATTTATTTGTATAATCACATATTTTATTACACTTAAGTTTCAAATAAGGTATTATCAATCCAAAAAGAATCAAATAAGGTATTTTTTGTCCCATATTAAATGTAAAAGAAAAAAATGCTGTTTTTTTAAAGAATTTTGGTCATTTATTTATAAGAATACTAACTTATACTTGGTAACATGACTTGTTTCCGGTTATTACGAGAATTTTGGACAAATTTAATTGGCATTGTTGTCCGGTTAAGTGTCCTTGCGAGTGTATATCGAAATATTTAACTAAAATAACTTTTTTAGTTTATAACAAAAAAAAACCCCAAATTTATGGTGGCCTACAACCCAAAACCCTAGAAACGGCCCTGCCTCACAGTCTGCTGCGATTTTTTTAGACTACAGAATTGTAACTCCGAAAGGGAAAAAAATGTTATACCATAGCTACTTTTTACTAGTTCTTATAACAATGTTAAGTTGTGACTAAATTGACGATTATCAAGGATGATTTCGTACGAGTTCCTTCCTGTTTTTCACTTGAAAATGCTTTTTTGCTTTACTAGTCTACGATGTGAATTTTGTGTTTGCCATAACCATGTATGTAATTTACCTCGTCTTATATCTTATTGCAGGTTATGGTAGCTGCAAATTCCCATCAAGGTAACTGATTATTTACCCTTTAAATTTGTCAATTGGTAATATAAAAAAGGTGTGTGCATCTGTCCGTAACATAATACGTTTCGTATTCGTATCTTATATACTTCTGCAGTAATATTGTTCATCATTTTAGTAATTGTTCTTCTTCTTACAAACCTCAACATTTTGAAAGTTAAATTCAAATGCTGAACTATGTATAAGGGATACGGCGCCAATCTGATATTTAGCTGAAGCATGAAGTTATTTTATCTGATATTTACCATTATACTATTATAGTTGTTTTATACGGCGCCATCCCCATATAATCAAAAAAAAAAAAAGCTATATTCAAATTCCATGGTTTACTTGTGAATGCAGCTTCTCAGTGAAGAATGGGAACTATACGGGCTCACATACAAATACAGGCTTTGGCTCGTCTAGCGCAGATATAAGCGGCGCCACTTATATCATAGATACATTGTTTTGGTCCTCTATCTCAATCGCTCATCTGATGTGTACATTTATAACTAGATTTTGAGGCCTGATTAAATTTCAGTCAAGGCTATTATTTGAATGTAACTTAAAACCTTGAAATTTAAGGGTATTCGAGAAGTTACATACCAGGTTACTTGAATTTGGCCATGCTAATTATGCTCTGCGATGCTGTAGTTTGCAAGTTATTCTAAGTTTTTGATCTGTTGTCCAATTTAGTAAACATTTACTTTGATTTGTCCTTTAGATCTAAATGTGATTTTTATTTTTTTGCATAGTGGGTCGATATATTTCTATTTGTATGATACATTAATACTTACAACGCTTGCAACGTTCTTTTTTATTTCCCCTGTGCTTTTTCTCTTCTTCTTTTCTGGAATAACTTAATCTTATCTCGTAATGTTTAATTTATTCCTTTTCACTACTCAGTTAATAAAACTTTCTCAAACGTAGAGATTGTATGTTTGCGAAAATGTTATGAACATTTACCTTGATGAATTATTCAAATTTTGTAACTCAAAGTTTTTTGTCCAATCTGAAAAGTGACAAACTTTGCACGGTTTTCAGTTAGCATTTTTTTTATGTATGTTTTCAAGATTTATGTATCAACATAAAAATAGTAAGAAATACTTTTTAAATATATTTTCGAGATTTACATACCAGAAAAATACTTTTCATTTTAAAATAACAGTATCCAATCAAATGAACTGTCCAAATTTCCTTTACCAAATCATGAATTTATCACAACATAGTACATAGGGTAAGCTTCAACTTTCATTAATATTGGTTCCCAACTCATAACCCAATACTATTTCAAACTTACTTCACAAACTCCACTTGCTCTTTTATACTACAAATCTGTATCTGTTTATTACATTGCAACAACGAGCTGTAATGTAGATAACTTCCACCATCAATGAGAAATATGAAAGTTCTGTGCTTTCTTTAGTTTCATATATTGTTACCTCCTAACTATATATCTGCAACAAGTTTATTATATCAACGAGACAACGACCGAGTAAAATAAATTTCAAAAGGCAATGAAAGGTGGTATTAGTTAAGTCATACACGAAGTACGAACTACCCTATACAGTATACACCCAAATACCGTCAAGCAGCTTGAATCGATGTGTCCCATGTAACTATGTAAGCACGCTGCCATTGCATAACACAAGTAACCGACCAGCTTAGGCAACAACATTCCATGAATGCAACTTGAAAACCGAAAAAAGAACTAGCAGGGTATAAACTTTATTATGTAAATATATCTGGGAATCTCATAGCTCAAGCAATTAATTGAAGTTGTTCTTTAACTAAATATACCGGGCTCAATCCCCAATTCTGGTAATAATTACATACGTCTTTTTGTTATACGACACAAGAACTTTTGCTATCACAGTCATTGTCAAGAATAAATAAACAAATATATCATGTAATTTAAAAAGTTAGATTTTTTTAATAAACTATATTTAGTAACAACAGATAAATAGAAGTACATAGAATGATAACGAATTGGTCTTCATTTTTCATTTAGTTGGGGGAAAAATGGAACATGCGAGAGTTGATTAAGTTCATAAAGGTAATGAGTCCAGAGAAAAATATGTTACACTGTCTAAATAAACCACATGCGAGAAAAGATGACAAGGCATAAAGAACGGACCGTGCTTAAGAAATCCGGAATGAGGGAACATTTTTATTCAGTTTTTGTTTATAAAAGCAGAAATTGGAATAGACTTTTTCATTTGCAATGTCTTAAGTCTAAATTAATCCATCTTCCAACAGAAACAATGCAAATCGCCAACTCTATGCAAGGTGTCTCACAATCTCAATCAACTTAAATGCAATGACATATATGGGCTTAAGCCTGCAATAACAACTTTACTTATCTGCAAAAAATTAAACATAACTGTTTTGTCAATGATTCAGGTATTAAATTGTACTAAAGTTGGTTCGCGTGCATGAGTCATCCAAGTATATCCACATACAGAAAAGGCCGCAGAATTGGAAAAATAAAACCAGAAGTTAACAAACAAAACAAAGAATCTACCACAAAGTGAAAAAATCTTAATCAATTTAAACGACCACTTCTCGGTTTGATTCGTAATGATAATTAAAATATAATGTAGTACTTATAAATAACAAGATCAACATAAAAGAAGTGGAATAAAAGACTTTGCGACTGTGGCTGCTGAAAGCTGCTTTTGACCTACAATTGCTGTGGTTTCATTTTTATTTATGGAAACATTTTTAGCTAAGAAGCACTTCTGGGAGGCAGATTATACTTCGGTGCATACAAAAAATGAGCAGTTGCTTTTGTTTTAATTAAAGGACTTGAGCAGACATATAATCTTGTGTGACATATAATCTATACTTCTTTGCAAATGTGCATACTAATTACTATGTCCAGCTAGTGCAAGAGAGTATTCCAATACCTGAAAGGAAAAAAAAGTTGTGTGACAGATGCATTTGATTTTCCATCTACAAACTGAAATGCAAATAGAGATCCAGCATTTGTAGGAAGCAGAGTACCTGACTCTGAGTCAGAGTCAGGGTTACTCTGCTTCCCCAACTATTGAATCTGTATTTTATTAATACTGTATTGATAAAATAACAGATCCAATGGTATAGAAAGCAGAATAACCCTGACTCAGAGTCAGGTACTCTGCCTCCGCATTTATACCACAACTACAAGGACAATCTTTCAGCATTGTAGTTATGTTCTCTCAAAAAATACATTTAGTGTAGTTTATTACATATTGTTAACGATTTAGCTATCAGACTACAAAAGTTAACAATTGACGTACTGAACTATCATAATGTTCACAATTCAGGTACCGCTGTTAATTTAGTTAGATGGAAGTTGGTTTCAGTTTTTATTCTTGTACTATTCTTTGTAACTTGTATAAATTTAATTCTTAATTTTCTGAAATGCCTCATTTTAGTATAAATTCAAAAATATATGTATATACACACATAAATATATGTTTTTTAAACTGAAATATTTATTATGAATGTATATGTATGTGTTTTAGTACAAAGATTGTAAATTATAATATTTCGAAAAAACATGATTAAATTTATAGAAGTTACAAAAAATATGAGCAAAATGAAAAGTAAAACTAACTTCCATCAAACTAAATTAACGGCAGTATCTGAATTGTGAATATTATGATAGTTTAGTACGTCAATTGTTAATTTTAATAGTCTGATAACTAAATCGTTAAAATCAGATAGTACAATATAATAAATGTATTTTTTTCCCCTCGTTTCATTTCAAAATTTTCAACATAAGACAAAAACACACGCTAGGGGATTAACATCTTTGATGTTTCGAAATTCCCACAACTGTTCGCCACCCCTATCTCCACAACCATATAAATATTAAAGAGAACATAGCCACGGACGAGCACCAACATTTGGATAGCTAAATGTTTTATTTATTTAGACGATATATATTAATGTAACCAGCTATATATAAAAACGTATCATGCTAGTTTATGCATAACTAAATTTAGTACATTTTAAAGTGGATAGCTATTGTAAGAGAGCAAAACAAAGCAAACTAAATGCCTTTTTACTCATTTGACACAACAAATAGTGAACAAGCAAATATAGTAAAACCTCTCTAAATTAATAACATTTGCATCATTAATATTTATTAATTTAGAGATTTATAAATTAACTGATAAATTAATAATTATTATTTCAAATAAGCTTTTATCCATTTAATAAACATACTCGTTCATAACATAAATTAACTCACTGTAAATTACTAAGTATACTCGTTAAAATCGTTAGTAAATACAAAATTACTTCAATTACTAATATATAAATTTGTTACATATTAAACCGTATTAAAAACTAAGAATAGACATTAGATACATCAAATATGTATGATGAATTCCATATATATTGAGAAACATTGAATAAATTAGTATAATTCATTGTTTGATAGAGTATAAAACTTCATAATTTTCTTGGTGCAGTCCGAAAACACAATACGAGAGCTTTTGGACGCAATAAGAAAAGTTAGAGATAATCTCCAAGTATATTTAATTTTTTTGGAAAATTAAACAACAATAGAGTTATATTTCGCTAAATCGCGATAGTAATGTTTGTCATTTTGAATAATTATTAATTTATTATTTTGTTGAAACCAAATATCTATATAAACATCTTTTAAAATGTTATTATCTTATTAATTTATCGAAATTGATGATTTTTTATACTGTTCCAAGTCGGGAGCGGATAAAAATATTATTTTAGAGAGTTTATTAATTTATATAATATTATTTTATAAAGGTTCTACCCTACAAGGTTTTATTATAAATAATAATATTAAATGAAAGAGTAATGAAAATAGACAGACCTAAAGGAGAGCATGAGACGTTGCTAATTTAAAATTAGTTGTTTTAAAAGTTAAGGAGTGATATAAAATAATAAGTACTATAACCAATATTTCTTTTCAAATTAAAATTTCTAATTTCCTTCTTTCCCGAACAAATTAAACATTTCGTGTTTTTTTTTTTTTTTTTGTAAACATTAAACATTTCATGTTATGTAACTTATGTTGTGTTTTATTTCCAGTTTCAGTGTCATGTACTTACATTTTGCGATGTAGGGATAAAACTTCAACAAAAGCATGATTAGTGCTGCCGTTTCATAATCTAGAGATTTTAAATTGTGCCACCTTTTCATAATCAGTTTTAAAATCATTTTTCTCGCTTGAAAATTAATGTGGTCGAAAGCAAAATGAAACTGTCAAAACAATACTATGAAAAACATGAGCTAAAATAACGAAATAACTAGCAGAAAAATCATGCCATTAATCTGGGTAATGGGCCCATTTTCTATAACGATGATCATTCAATTACCACTATTAAACAATAATACAGTTGTAAATAGTAATAACCATCCTTTATAACGATGATCTTCATTAACCACCATTAAACATGATAGATCAATTACGGTTGTAAATAATAAATACACAACGCAAGACTATTGACGTTTCCATAATTCCCATAAAACGTGCAATTGTAATCCTTGAATAACAAATTACAAAACGATTTCCAACGATTTTATACCATATCTAGACAAGAAAATTAAATAAAAATCTTGTAAACATTAAAGATATTCCATTTCCATATATATGCATCCGTATGATAGAAGTAGCTCACGTTTTACACACCAATGCAAAAAACGTAGTTTATGATTCAATACTTTGAAATATATATACGCATATCACCATATTCATTTCTATATAAACAAGAACTAGCTAGTTTCGTGAGTTACAACCCGTTCTATTTTGTCAATCTTTCTGACTTGATCCTACGGAGGTTGATCAAAAGATTGAAAAAATACCCTACTTCTTACTTCCCACAAATCACTAGTTTTCACATTGTCGATGGAAATTTTGGTTACTTCACCTCATTGTGTTGAAGGGAAAACCCAAAACGTCATCAAAACGAAAAATATTTCATACATTCTACCCGATGTCAATCACAACACAGAACGCTACATCCTAAAAAATGTAAACTGTGAAGCAAAGCCCGGGGAGATTACTGCGATAGTGGGCCCAAGTGGGGCCGGAAAAACTACCTTGTTAGAAATCATAGCCGGAAAAATTGTGCCACGCCATTATTCAGGAAATGTCATCGTAAACGATAGACCACTAAATGTTACCAATTTTCGAAGAATATCGGGTTTTGTGACCCAAGATGAAGCTCTTTTCCCTTTACTAACTGTTGAAGAAACACTCATGTTTAGTGCAAGATTAAGACTACAAGAGGGTACTAAAAATGTTAAACTTATTGTGATGGAGCTATTAAAAGAACTAAAATTAGAACATATAGCTAAAGCTAGGATTGGTGGGGAAACGAAGCGGGTTATATCGGGTGGTGAAAAGAGACGAGTTTCGATCGGAGTTGAGTTAGTGCATAGCCCTAGTTTTCTTCTCTTGGATGAACCAACCTCAGGTTTAGACTCTTCATCTGCTCTTTTAATTGTGTCTATACTGAAAAATATTTGTAAGAATCAAGGAAAGACCGTGCTGATAACAATCCATCAACCCGGATTCCGAATTATTCAGCTACTCAATGAAATAGTTCTTTTATCAAATGGCATTGTTCTTCACCATGGGTCCTTATCTGTACTTGAAGAAAGGCTAAAATCTTCAGGATGCTTTATTCCCTTGAATGTCAATGTGCTCGAGTTTGCCATTGATGTAATCGAATGCCTATCGGTGGTAGATCCCGTTGAATATAGTACAAAAGAATCTGAAGTTGAAGAAGTACTAGACACAGTGAACTTGAGCGACGAAAAGAAAGACTCTACCTTTTACCAAACTTCATATTATTCCGAGGTGATAATACTAAGCCAAAGGTTTTTTAGAAATATTTTCAGAACCAAACAATTGTTTGTGGCTAGGTTAGCACAAGCATTACTAGTAGGGATTGTGCTCGGGACAATATTCATGAATGCTATGAATGATCCTAAAAAGGCCAAAGTTCAGACTCGGGTTGGGTTTTTTGCCTTTAGTCTCACATTCTTGCTATCTTCGACAAGTGAAGCACTACCAATCTTTTTAGAAGAGAGGAGAATTATGATGAGAGAAACATCTAGAGGAGTCTATCGGGTATCATCATATGTTATATCAAATGCTCTTGTTTTCATTCCATTTCTGCTGTTAGTGGCTCTTTTATACACACTACCAGTATATTGGCTGGTTGGTTTGAGGAGAGACATTGAAGGGCTTCTCTATTTCTTATTAGTTGTTTGGATCATTCTTCTAATGTCTAACTCATTTGCTGCTTGTTTTAGTGCACTTGTGCCAAATTTTATCACTGGAAGTTCTATCATCACGGGTGTTATGGGGACGTTTTTCCTATTTTCAGGTTACTTTATACGAAAGGAGCATATACCCAAGTATTGGATGTTCATATACTACTTGAGCTTATTCAAGTATCCGTTTGAGTGTTTCTTAATAAACGAATTTGGAGGAGAAAAGGGGAAAACAAAATGCGTGGAGAGTGTAGGAGGGTTGTGTTTACTTGATGGAAATGGGTTCTTAATTCACCAAGGCTTGAGAGAGTCACAAAAGTGGAGCAATTTAGGTGTTATGTTATGTTTTGTTTTCTTGTATCGGTTGCTTTGTTTCATGATCCTATCATATAGGTCTTACAAAAGCAGATGTTAAATATTTATTCGATAACCTTGTTTTTAAGGAATTTTTCTGTTGTTTGTATGAGTATTTCGTGTAGTTATATCTTTCTATATTGTAATTCTCAGCACCATTAACTAGACGCAAGCTTAGTGGGCGAAAGCCCGCACTATTGAGAGGTGTAGGCTTCGAGTCTTATTAAGGGGGTTGATGTGAAATCTCTTGATCCTCCTTAATTAGATTTAAAAAAAAAAAAAACTAGACGCAAGCTGCTGTGTTGTCTGCATATATCTTATATGAGTTCCAACTGTGTTTACCCTGCACCTGCAACATTTCAAACTAGTAGCCGCCGCATCACATCTTTCACAATTAACCATTACGCATGCTAAAATAAACTTGCAGCTGGAAACTACAACAATGGAAACCAACCACTAGAGAGTAAGATTGGCAACGACAGGGTGAACAGAAAAACATTTCTATCAAGATGAGTCTGCAATAGTTAAATAATTTAGGGCCGTAAGAAAAGATCTAACCTGATTTAACAATCTTTAAGTTCATTATCTAATATCTATCAAACAAAACACTTGGTTACTTACTTAGTTGAACAGTTTTAAAAAATGTCATTTTTGAAAGAATCAGTTCCTAACCAGGCGCTGTATGTCAACAGCAAATACTAATATATAGTAAGAGGTTTGCAAGTTGAGTAAGTGCTATTTTTATATGCCTACTTTTAAGTTTTAAATACTACAGTACTAGTAAACAACTCCTATGTCATTGTGAAATCATTGTCTCTTCCGGAGTTGATTTAAACACCACAACTAATCAATAGATAAAAAAACTATATACAATATTACTAACCGCAATGCGTTGACCACAGCCATGAATCATCAAATGTTTGCATCACCTCAAACATGCAATTTTTCGAAGTCAACTCGGTTCCCGTTATTGCTCATATTGAAGATGTTTTTACCTTTCTGTGAAGTTGTCTAACAGGTGTGATTGAAGAAATTAAGTCAAGGACGCAAGCTACAAGGGGGGGAAGTCAAGACATTGATACACGAATACGAAGTAACACGGCCTTCAAAAATAGGGTGCAGCATGATAACGGAAACGATGATCTAACTATGTGTATATACTTTATTATATTAGCATGCAAATGAGAATATAAACTTCGAATATATAGCAGATGTGCCATTGACATGAATAACATCATATTGTTTATTTCTTATTAGAATAGTAGAACATCTATTACATTTAGTCATCCTATGTGCATTAAGATCATGGTTCCAAGAATTTCAACTGAAACCTTGTTAGTACCATTGAATACAACACATACTATTGGGTACGTACTTTCAAGTGTGTGCAATGTACATTTCTAAAGGCCAATACTAGACGAAACTTAACCCTCTCCTTAATGTACAAAAGCCTCAATATAGGGAACTTAAACCTTGCAAGTAGAACCATTTCCTATGTAGAACAAGGATATTCATCAACCTAGCTATTGCACTTCCCTTTATCAACAATTAAGGGATAAAATTAGAAATTGCATTAACCATCTCAGAGTGGAACATGTAGACATGGTGACCTAGAGTAACCTAAAATATCAACTGAATAAGAAAACATCACCAAAAGTCTCCTAAAGAAGACGAGTTTGAAGAACCACAAAACGGAAGTCTTCTTCTCTTATTCGAGAGGTTTCGCGATGAAATCTCCTCTGTTGCATGAAATTTATCGAGAACAGACCTCAGAGTCTCTTTAATAGAACTTCCAAGGTCTTGGCACCGCTCCATAAGTTCCTTATTATTTTCTTTACAGCAACGAATGAAAAATACGTAAACCATCCTCCCATCTAATGTAGAAATTTCTGCTCTTGTTTTCTGAATGTGAAGAGAATCGAGAGCTTGCTTCAAATCAGATAAAATCTCATGTTTAAGGTCACAACATATAGAAGCTTTTATTGAGCATGTGGTACCATCTGATTGGTCCACATGTTGTTCTACCCGTACTTCATCGTTGTCCATTGGCATGAGAATTCCTTTTGTTGATTCTATTGCCTTTCCCCTCAGTAGTTTTAGGTGGTTGATAACTTCTGCAAGTAATGATGCTTTGTCCATCTGTTGATCAACGAAAGATATTCCAAATTAAACATGAAAGTAAATTATTCTCTATCATTTATAGACCCATGGTTTGATGATTTATAACCTTACTAGTTCGTTTACGATTAGGGTACCAAATACAAACATGTAAGGTTGAGGTCAAAAACTTTAAAAATGGCCTTTGTTTTGCAGAATTTCTCAGTTGGGTTCAAAGAGCAATTTTGGTATGGAAATCAAAACAGTGTGAAAAGAGTAACTTTTAGGTTGCATATGACCACTCAAATCTTACCTAAAAGAGTTTTATAGGCACCCTTCCTACAATTTGTTGGAAAAACTAATGGTTTTTTGAGTAAATGCTATTAACTTTTAGGAGTTTAAAAACATCTACTCCCCCAATTTATGTGGGTCTTATTATTTGTAAAAGGAGTTACAAAGACAAAATAAAAGAAATGGTCTTGTGACATTTTTTTTAAAAGAACTTTTTATGAGAAAGAAAAACATGTCATCATACTCACATACACACACAAACACATGCATACATATAGAGAGAGAGTACCGCACCACCAACGGCCCGACCGTGGCTCGGTGCCGTTTCCGCCGAGTCACATGCGATAGACGTTGTACCTTGGGAACGAAGTGCCCCATGTAGCCAGAAGCAGAGGTGGCGGGGCAAATATCGTTTAAGGGAAACTGCTTGCAGTTACCTCGTCTCGGACTTTAGTCCATTTCGGTATCATTTACATTATTTTATGTTAAATCTTGTAATTGATATTTATATATTTGAGGAAACCATTTTCTGTTTATTTGTCCATTTCTTTTCCGTAGAAATTATTGTGTTTATTTACAACGTACCCAACAATCTTAAACGATATTCTTTATGTTTCGTACGTTAATACAATAATTTTGGTGTTTGGATAAACAGAAAATTATTTCCGTGGCTAAGACAGTTTTTTGGAAAATCTTTTTCTAACAAACATTGGTTTTAAGAAATTGGTGTTTCCGGTTGAATTGTCGAAAGCGTTTTGTGTTTGTTTGACCTTGTTTGGGGTTTTTGTGAAAATCCCTTTTTGTGGTTTTAAACCGTCCACGTTTTGTGTACTAGCATGCTTAGATATATTTTATGTTATATATATGCATTGAGCTTTGCATGTTTATGTTGGTTGATTTTTATCGAACCGTGAAATTAGTTCTGTTATTTCATTCATCTAGGTTACAAAATTGATAATATTTATTTGTTTGTGGAGTAATATTTTTCTACAGTTTAATGATATTCCATGTTAGACGTTTTGTGCTAGCTACATCTATGGTACCCATAGTTTTTAATTATCATCGTTTGGTTTTTTAGAAAATTTATATATTTGGCTTAAAACTTCTAAAGAGGACTAACTTCTAAAGCTGGTCAATAAAATGTAGTAGTAGTACTTAATTAGTGGAAAAACTATGCAGGTATAATTTGTATTTCATTAAAGTTGTGGTCAGAGACAAGAATATGTCAAGGAATAAATTATGGACTTTTGCTAGTATCATACTATTGCAATATCTTGTTAATCAGATTTTGAGGAGATGTGATTATACTTTTCCTGAAACTCACATTCTGATGCTTGTTGTAGATTGTTTTTATTTCTTCTGTGGCTCAGTGTTGGTGGTTGTTTATAAAAGTAATTTAACCAAAAACTGCTTAAACAAATAGGACCTTTTGCAGCCACGTGACAAAGGCTGCAATACGTTCAGTCATTCCTGAGATTTGGATATATTGAAAACTTTTTCTCGCATGAAAGAAGTGTAAGCAGTTGCCAAGCATGTTTAAACCGGGCCATTGTTTCCAATTTTTGATTACATGTGTTTATACCTGTTTTAAAGGCGATATGTTTATCTGTTAAATATATGAAACGAGTAAGTAATGGGCACCATTAATTATTGTCATGTGAATAATTCTTTGTAACATATGAAACGGCAGTTGGTAGTAAACTTTTGTGGTTTTGTTGAATGTGTAACCGTTTTAAAGTCAGAAAATAATAGAGTTTAATTTTGGACTTAAATGGTGATTAATTTTTTGTAGTAATGGGTATTGAGACACATTACGAAACCGTTTCTTTTTGAACTATTTCATATTATAAGTAATCTCGTTACATTATATTGTTAGTGATTTTTTTTCATGTTTATTGTTTTCATGTTAATAAAGTACTAACAGTTTCCAATGAGTATTTGTGTAGACATGGATCTCTACCATCGAATTGGAGGATTGCTGATTTTCGAAATAGTTCGTGTAAAACCATTAATTTGGGGCTTACGAAAGAACTAGTTTCGAAATAGTTCTTGTAAAACCATTTTCTGATTTCAGAATTTGGGGCTTACGACAGAACTGGTTGAATTCTGAGATTGTTCTGTGTAAAATCAGATTTATCTGGTGTTTACGGCTGAATAAATCTTTCAGAATTTGATAATCTTTTTCGGGAATGAACTAGAATACTCTTGCAAAATCAGTTTCTTGAAACCATGCGTGGTTATAGAAATTTGGTGTTTGCGAATGAGGAGTTTTTAGTTTCATTTTTCGAAATTAGATTGTGCGTGTTTGTTATTTGAGATAACAAACAGTTTCCTGCGGGAAATGTCCGGAACACAATGGGTGCTGGAACTGACCAGAACATTGTGGGTGCCGGTGTAACTCCTATTAATTTTGCATGAGTGCATATTAATGACGGGGGTTACAAATTTTAAACGACCATTATTAAATACATTTATGTGGTGAAATAATGGGTCGTAACTCCTTTTAGTTGTGATTTATTGCAATTTAATTTGGAGGGTTACAAATTTTGTAACGGTGATCATTAATGAGATTAATGACGAGTATTTATAACTTCTTATTAATTGTGGTTTAATCGCAATTTAATTTGGAGAGTTATAAAGTATTGTAACGACAGTCGTTGTTGGCATTTATGGAAAGCTTTATTAGCTATCTACGAATTGCATTGACGAGTCGGTTACATATTTGGATGAAATGTTATTTAATAACAAACTTTGTTCATCCAAGAGCAAATAATTTGATAATTGGACAAATTATAAATGGCCGTTGAGTTATATTTTAAGAATAAACAAATATCGGCTAATTTATTATTTGTTGAAATAATATCTTATTAATTTGCTGAAAGAACATTTAATAATTTGTTGAAATTAACATCTTATTTATTTGTTGGAAAAACATTTAATAATTTGTTTGTTAGTAAAACATATTGTGAATATGTTGAGTTTGCTATTATTGAGAATAGTAATTTAGTAATATTATATTACTATTATTGGGGGAGAACCCCGAGGGTCCCACAAATGTGGGGGTGACCCGTCGATCCTGTAGATCGAGAATCTAAACGTACCCCAAAGCGCCTATGGGCGAGTGAGAGAATACCTAACGGTTCAGTGGTGTAGACCTTAAACGTCTTAAATAAATGATAAAATTCATTTACCACATTGAAACCGGTTAAGTTTCTCAATAAAAATTATGCATGTTCTGAGTGAGGACAAAGGAAATGTACGAACTGTGGGGGGCGTTAATGTGTGGAAACTTTTAAACGTTTGGACATCCACTAACAAGTGCAAGCATACAAATCTGAATCATGACTAGTGGTTTTTGAAACCTAAAGGGCAGTAGCCTTTCGGTAGCCAAAACACTAGGATCAAATTGTGATAAGTTTGCTTGTTTGTGGCAATACATGAGTGACTATTTGTTCAAAATGAACATTTTAGTCGATACTCTTGTGGTTAATAATGGCATGTTGAATTATTCAACCAAGTCACTGATTTGACATGATATAATAGGTGATGAAAATATAAAAGGTTAAATGTTTTATTTTTCTAAATCTATTATTTAAATTGAAACACAAATATGAGTTTGTGTTTGAAGCAATGTATTGCTAAGTCTTCAGTTCGAAGTTTCGAACGAAGTACATAACCAAATGGTTCGATGCATTTGAGATGAGTGCAAAACCAAGAAGGGTTTAAAAGATATTTCCTCAATTTATTGATGGATGTATTAAACACTGATATGTCTGCTTGATGAGAAGTAAAGATAAATCAGTCAAGATATTCATTCAAGTAAGAATGAATACGTGAATTCTATTGTTGAGGATTAAGGCTTGTCAGAAAACATGTTTAATCATGGGTGTTCTGTTGTGTTAATCTACCAACTTTAATCCAATGATTAAGTATTAATCATTAAATGATAGACTATTTTTGGAAGTGTTAGATATTGTCTAACTAGTTCCGAAATGGTATATTCACATGGATATGAATACATGATCAGTGTGATTGAAACGGTGAATATGAGACACCGTTCACATAATTGTGTTGATGGAATGACACAAATCGTTAAAGAACGACTTATTATGCTCTCGAGTAAAATGTAGTTCTTAAACGATGATTATCATGTTGATAAGTTCAGGATTAAATTCTAAATTTGTACGGGAAGTGAGCTTTCCGCAAGTTATGTGTTGAACAAACTATCGCTTAGGAAGTTGGACCAAACAGTCAGAATTATAGAAGACATGGTGCCTGACTATAAGTTCGTGAAAATTTGGTGTTACCTAAGAAAGGTCTCAATCTTGTTCCTTGAAGGATTTGGATAGGATCGACAACGGTAGATTGTGTGTTCATCGGATAAGCACAAAATATAGTGCTGATCGGTTTCTAGTGCATAAGTTAGATGACTTTAAAGTGCATATAGAACATTGTTCTATGCCTGAGAAGCAAATTTTCTAAAAGAGAAGCTTTTCCGCAAAACTCTAACGCCTGGCGAGTGTGACCAATACGTTGAGGGTTCAAAGCATTACGCTACCCAAGACAAGTGAACACTCAAACGGTGCTAGAAAAGTGGAAAAGTGAATCTTGTAAGGAAATGAAGTGCCTCGGCATGTTAAAAGGGTAAGTAATGAAACTTCCTTTGTCCCTTGACCTTCATGAGTGAAGGTGAATCGACGACATTGAAATAATCAATGTTTTCCATATAATGTGTATATGGGAAGATGCCATCAACAATGAGGTTGATAGGCACGTGAGAAATAAAGTCAATTACTTTAAGTAAACTGACGGTTTTGATAATTTTAATGTCTATACTCTAATCTCTATAAAAGGGAAACATGTGTTTTATAAATGGAGATCTAGAGAATTAGGAACAACCCATTGGGTCGTGGTTCCGTGTAAAGTAAGCTAAGGTGCGAAAACTTGTTAAGTCGTTATATGGACTAAAACAAACACCTAACTTATCATAGGTAGTCTCTTGTGCGTCAAGAACTATACTAGACCAATTATAGCCAACTCAGTGAGCAGACTCAGTAGGTTTGCCAATGAGTCTTCTCAGATACATGAGGTATACTGCCAATCATGAACTGCATTATACGAGATGTCCAAAATGTTTGGAGGGTATTTAGATACCAAGTGTATCTCGAACTTTAACAGTATAAGGTCCATTAGTGGATATGTTTGTACTTAAAGAGGTTGCAGTCTTATGGAGGTCTGTAAAATAGACCTGCATAGTTGGAAAAACTGTAGAGTTAGAATTCATAACGTTGAATCAAGCTACAGAAGAGGCAGATTGGCTGAGAAGTCTTGGAAGGTATTCCAAGTGGCCAAAATCTGTTCTCGCAATAAACATGTACTGCTGCAGTCAGTCAGTTATTAAACGGGATCAGAATAATTTGTATAATGGAAAGTCCCGACAAAGTCATGACATATTCGTCGGAGACACAAATCCGTAAGAGGAATTGCTAGCAAAAATTGTGGTATCCCTAGACTTTGCAAGGTCTAAGGATAATAATGCGGATCCATATACAAAATGCTTGACTCGTAGAGGAGTTGAAGCATCATCGAGGGAAATGGGGTTTGAAGCCCAATAAATTGGAAACCTTCGCATAGGTAACCCAACCTGAACTGAAAACTTCAGTCTCGGGTTCAATGGGAAACTGAATTGTGCGGGTAACCGAACAAAGCACTTGAGAACATAAGTTCTCAGCCCATTTCTATGATGAAAGAGTGATAGACCTGTACCATTTTAAGGGTGAGCATGAGGCTCTTAATGAATCAAGTATCTCGAAGGTCGAGTGGGGTGAGTCAGGACACCCTTGACTTGAAAATCACCTATAACGAGTGTGTATGGCCGATACTATGTGATGATCTAGGGCTAAATCACTAGAGCACTCGGTTGAATTTGCCAAGGCAGTCCAAGGCCAAATATGGACAACAACCAAAGGGCTTAGTAAGTGGTGTAGAGAGGACACTGTGTGAGTATTACCCTGGTATGCACAAACGCTAAAGGGTTCAAGGCTTTAAGGCTACCCAATAGTAGCATATCAGATTTTACATCACTATGGCAGGTTCAAGGCGCGCGCTACCTGTCCTTATGCAGTGAATTCTCGTGGTTCTCTCGATTGCATTTAGTTGCACGTTGCATGTTTTAGATCGCATTCATGTGGGGGATTGTTGGAAAAACTAATGGTTTTTTGAGTGAATGCTATTAACTTTTAGGAGTTTAAAAACATCTACTCCCCCAATTTATGTGGGTCTTATTATTTGTAAAAGGAGTTACAAAGACAAAATAAAAGGAATGGTCTTGTGACATTTTTTTTAAAAGAACTTTTCATGAGAAAGAAAAACATGTCATCATACTCACATACACACACAAACACATGCATACATATAGAGAGAGAGTACCGCACCACCAACGGCCCGACCGTGGCTCGGTGCCGTTTCCGCCGAGTCACATGCGATAGACGTTGTACCTTGGGAACGAAGTGCCCCATGTAGCCAGAAGCAGAGGTGACGGGGCAAATATCGTTTAAGGGAAACTGCTTGCAGTTACCTCGTCTCGGACTTTAGTCCATTTCGGTATCATTTACATTATTTTATGTTAAATCTTGTAATTGATATTTATATATTTGAGGAAACCATTTTCTGTTTATTTGTCCATTTCTTTTCCGTAGAAATTATTGTGTTTATTTACAACGTACCCAACACAATTAATACTCCAAGATAAACTCTTACCTTACGCAACTTTTATTTCTCAATAAACAATAAACTATTAGGTAACTTTTAGGTTGCATATGACCACATGTTCACATAACTAGCCTTTAATAATTGGGAGCAACTTAAATTATAAACTACCTCACATAAGTTGACTTCTATATATGTTCTAACTTAAAACTGTTGAAAGATTCCGTAATATTGTACTTCCTTTCCGTTGAGCTTTGGTTCTAACTTCTAAAGCCTCTGTTATGTCAGTCACAACTAACAACTGTACAATTAGAATCATAGGCTAGCGATAAACGACTTACATTACTAAGCCGAGAGCCAGTTACTATATTTAAATTCCTCAATTCTATTGAGATTATTCTCCTTCTACAGAATTATTTATGACTTCATCCAACTGCCATTTTCTATATCATCAGATCGCACACTTCATAACACCTTGAGATTTAACTTTATTCCGTGTCCATTAATTCCTCATTTTCTTATATCCTTCTGATAATTCTTTTAACTACTTAAAAAGCATCGGCAAAAAGAAAAAACATATGCAAAAATTACTAAAACTGATAAGTTGGCGTTTCTAAAACTGAAAACAAAAAGTGTAGTTGTCAAGCATAAACTTAAGGCACATCTTTTTCGAGTGCGAGTTTTCTGAATCCAGTGCAAATTCGCACTTATTAGCTACAGTTCGTAACTAATAAATGCGATTTTGACTTTTTAGTTACAATTCGTAATTAATAAGTTCGTAACTAATAGTTAGAGTTCGTAACTAAAAGAAACGTGCTCTAAACTTAAACCTTTTCAAATTTGGAGCCAAAAAAAAAGGGGATTACCTTATTGGTGCCAGGGACAAGGCTCCGAAGAGTAGAGAGGTGAGAAGTAATCCTCTCTCTCCTCCTTCTCTCGGCATCACAGTGGTTTCTCAAGGCTACCAACGCCTTCTCGGCTTTAACTCCCTTATGGTGACCTGGCCTAACCATCATAGCTGCCTTCACTAGCTCCCCCCTTTCACCATCCAACACCAATGATGACGTCGAAAACCCGTGCCTTATCTTCTCTTCAAACGGGTATGTCTTAGAAAAACCGTTAAGCATCACACTCGAATATTCCATCTTGCTTTACGCTTAGACTTATTTTATGTTGTTTTACGCTAATAAAGTTACTAATGCGAAACTTGTTATGATTTTTGTTTCATTTGAACATCTATTATGAGTGTACCAAAAAACAGACCAAGTGAAGAAATGATCACTAGAGAAGTGAGTGGGAAGAACAGAGAGAGTTAGACAGATACAAAATGATGAATGAAAACAAAAAAGTGGTCACTTGAACACTATTTTTATATGACAGGTTTTGTTCAGTATGAGTAGAGAGTGGTCATTTTATAATTGGATAGTGACGATTCCTGGTTGCCCAATAATAGAAGTACACAACTTGTATTAAACAAGTTATTTATTCCCCCCCAAAACATAATTTATATACTTAGTATTAATGACGAAATAGTACTATAATAGATTTAGACATAGTTGCAGGCAGCTTCTAAATTATATACGCTTCGGCTTCGGAAGCTCGTTTCGGCTTCAGAAGCTTCCACGTTTCCATCCTCAGAACCTTGCAGAAACTTTTATTTCACATGTAACAGGGGAAGTTAATACATGGTAATTGCAAGAAGTAGAAATATAGTGGATGAAAAATTATTTTAGCTTATTAACACTCAATTTGTATTTGCCTATATCAACCATATTCATATCTAACCCAACCCTTCATATACCCGTGTTATTCCATAAACAGATTATTACGTTTTTGTTTTATACATTTAAAAAAAAAGTATTGAAAAAAGTATTTTCGTTTAGTAGTATTTTCTTACATAAAATTCTAAAAATATATAATTTCTCCTCGGCGCTTCGGACAACACTTCCTCACTTCTAATACCATCCGCTTCCTTGCCCCCGCTCCCGCTTCGTGCATCTATGGATTTTGATATATTCTTAAAAACCAGAACTACGGAAGATATATAGTTGTATAAACAAATTTCTTAAAATCCCTTTATTACACCAGCCATTAGATAGGTATAAACAAATTTGTTCTTGCCTAATTGGTATTATATTTAATATGCATAAAGAGATTAATTTCTGCCACATTTCATCGTCAGAGCCTCGTCACAGCTGTAACAAGCTTAGCAACAGGTGTCTGGGGGCTCACTGAATCCCTGACGGCTTAGTGAAGTTTCGACGAGTTACGGGAGCTCATACGGGTTAACCAGAGCTTGTATTATGGATTATGGTTCGACTATAAAACAAAAAAATAAATAAATTAAGAACCTTGTCGGAGCCATCCAGTTATTTGACAAAAGCTAAAAGACGCACCACAACTATGTATATTTACATAGCTAGAATACAGGGTGGGGGGGAAGACTCGCTACATATAGAGTACTCACACTCCCAGTTTATTGACAATTGCATTTAATCTGGGGTAATTCACAATGAGCTAGCAACTTATATTGTTCCTATATATCTTCATAAATTCACATTTATATATTTCTAATAGATATAAATTTTTAATTATTTACTTTATTTATCAAAACGTCATCATACAACGCAAAACATAATACACATATTTTATCTCTATAGAAACTCCAAAAAATAGTTTAAAATTACAAGAAAACTCTATAGAACCGAAAAAATCACAAAGAATGTATTTTTATAAAAAAATCACAGAAAATGAAAAACATCACAAAAAATGTATTTTATAAAAAAAACATATTTTTTCTAGAAAAAATGGAAAAAAAATCACCAACTTTTTAAAAAATTACAATTTTTTTTGTTGTCAATATACCACTTTTTACATTGAAAAAACTGTTTTTTCATCAAAAACTGTTTTTCTATCAAAAAGTGGATTTTTTTAATTTAAATGAGCTGAAAGTGTTCAGTCAAAAGTCTATATAGTTTAATAAAAATGCATATAATTCAGTTGAAAGTGCATATATTTAGTCGAAAGTGCATATAGTTGAGTCGAAAATGCATTCAATTCAGCTGAAAGTATATCTAGTTCTGTCGAAAGTGCTACAATTCAGTCGAAAGTAAATATAGTTTAATAAAAGTGTGTATGCATATAGTTAAGCTAAAAGTGCATCTGATTCAGCTGAAAATACATCCGGTTCAGCTGAAAGTGCATCTAATTTAGTTGAAAGTAAATATAGTTAAGTCAAAAGTGCATATAGTCCTGTCAAAAATGAATATAGTGTAGTCGAAACTGCATATGGTTCAGCCAAAAGTGCATATAGTTCAATAAAAGTGTATATTGTTCAGTTGAAAAGTGTATCTGGTTCAGCTGAAAGTGTATCTAGTTCAGCCAAAAGTGCATATAGTTCAATAAAAGTGTATCTGGTTCAGCTGAAAGTGCATCTTATTTAGCTAAAAGTGCATCTAATTCAGCTAAAAGTACATCTGGTTCAGCTAAAACTGCATTTGATTTAGCTGAAAGTGCATCTATTTCAGCTAAAAGTGCATCCGGTTCAGCTGAAAGTGCATCCGGTTCAGCTGAAAGTGCATCTCGTTCAGCTGAAAGTGCATCTCGTTCAGCTGAAAGTGCATCGCGCTCAGCTGAAAGTGCATCTATTTCAGTCGAAAGTGCATATAGTTCAGTTTAAATTGCAAAACGTTTAATATAAACATAATATAATTCACAAAACAAAGTGCATATACCATTCGGATGGATTCGAACCACCAAACTCTTGAATCCAAATTTGAGTCCAAGCGCTCATAACATTTTGAGCTTACAAATTTAAATAGAAACCAAATAAAGAGGGAATTCAGTAATTGCAGCAATGGCTAAACATCAAACTAATCTATTAGATTTTAAGTGATAATACATTTTTCAGGAAAAAAACATTGACTTTTGTAAAAAAAAAAATGAGCATAGTTTCACTCTCAAACAAACTTTGATTCGTACCAAAATTGAAGTGCGTTTCAGCCCCCAAAAGGATACAATTTCACCCCCAAACAGGCTCTATTTTGGACCTGAAACAACCTCCGTTTTACCCATAAAGCGGACTACGTTTTCAGCCCAAAACAGTACCGGCTAAACGTTTCATTCCCGAAACGAGCTCTGTTTCAGTCCCGAAAGGGGCTCTGTTTTAGTCCCGAAATGGGCTTCGTTTCAGCCCAAAACTAATTCTATTTTAGCCCCGAAACAGTCTCCATTTCAGCCCAAAAAAACATCATTTCCGAAAAAAAACTTTGAAAACTCAAAAAAGGTAAAAAAACAGCATCCAACAATCTAAAACAATATGTAAAGGAGGATCGAGACGGTGGAGTTACATATGTAAAGGAGGATAAATATAGAAGATATCGGGATGGTGAAAATCGCAGAGAGATATAGAGATCGAGATGGTGAATATCACACCCTTTGAGAGAGATAGACGGTGATTAGGGAGATATGTGATTTAAAGCTATAGAGAGAGAAAGAGGGAGACCGAGTGTTGAGATCGTCAATTCAGAAATAACCAAATTAACAGGGTTTATATTTTTTTTTAAAAAGGTATCTTGCAGGGATCCATTTTTCCTGCCTAGAAAAATTCACGACAGACTGTTTTGAATTTTTCAGGCAGCAAAATGTGTAATTTTGTATGTTTTTTGTTTTTTTTTTTTGAAATAATGTAATTTTGTATGTTACATTTTTGTTTTAATGTTTTGAAATCAATATCGAACGATTAACACTACTGTGAATCTAGTCCATTATTATTTAGGGTGTGTCACATATTAAAAACCTAACACATATTAATGAACACAAAAATATCTATCCTAAAATTAATTCAAAATTAAAACTAAAAAGTACTAAAAACCTAACACATGTTAATGAACCCAAAAATATCTAAACTAAAATGAATTTAAATTTAAAACTAAAAAATACTATTGGTTAACACACCCTAAATAATAATGCATTTTGGAATGAATACCGAACGATTAACACTATCGTGAATCTAGTACACTATTATTTTGACTGTGTCACGTACTAAAAAGATAACACTTATTAATGAAGCCAAAAATATAATAAATGGATCCAAAATATATTGGTTTTGCTGCCTTGAAAATTCAAGGCAGGCCACAACCTTGAATTTTTCTGGGCAATCACAACCAATCCATAGAGGGAATGCAACTTATTAAATGTATCTTGCGGGAATTTAAGTTCAAAAGTGATACATATGGATCATTATTTGTTTAATTTATAACCATTAAATGATCATTAATAAAATATAATATGAAAGGAAAGGAAAAAATCATTTGATTAAAACTCTTTTTTTTTTTTTTTAATCTTATACTTACTTCGTCCCTAACAAAAGTCATCTACGAAATATGTGCAATTTTGACTAATAATTTTTTCATCTCTATATTGCCGAAAAAAATATTTTTAAAAATTAATCACATATTTCATGTTTAGAGCTATATATGATAGAAATTTTCAATTTTTTCATTTCGGAAATTTTAATCGTCCAACATTCACGTATTTTCGTAGGGAACATTTGTTTAGGAATTGAAGGAGTATTAAAGATCAATATCTCTCTAAATACATATTTCGTATGATATAACTATTTTTTATTATTCTTCAGTGAATTTGTGAAATTTTTTATCGCATAAAATATATTAAAAACGGTAGTTTTTTTATTGTTTTAATAAATATTTAAGTTTATAATAGTTTTAACTAGGGTTCTATATTTCTATTTGACTTTTTATATTCTTTAGTAAATTTGTGAAATTTGATAATATTTAGATTGGAAAATGTTCCGTCATATAAAATATATTAAAAACAATAGTTTTTTTTGTTATTTTAATTAATATTTAATTTTATAATAGTGTCAATTAGGGTTCTATATTTATATTTGAGTCTTTATTGTGTTATAAAATTAAATTTTAATTTACCAAATTATAGTTTGGTAAATTAACTTAAATTAGTGAAACCCCCGATCGTTGACTTATGTTTTATTTTTATCTAAAAGCTATTTTTATTTAAATCATAACATATTTTATTTCAGCGTTTGGATGCCTACTATAAGATCCTACGAATGATAATGGTGGAGTTTTGAGTACTCCCACCTCTATAGAGGGAGTCTGGCACGCTCATTCCGCTATAATATGCACATCAAAACGTGCATAATTAATTAATATGCACTTCAATAAGTAGACTCATCCTTATTTAAATGCATTACCATATTTTTAGCTACATGTGCACCGGTGTGTATTTACAAAGTGCACATTCATTCTTATTAAAGTATATTCCAATTTTTATTTTATTTTCTTGATAAGCAGTATATCCATTTTCTTTTCAGCGTATATATTCTCATCTTATATATTAAACTGCATATTCAAAGGTACACACTTGACAAAGTGAATACCAATTGATATAATTAATAATGTAAGAAGGTGCGTATATTTCGATTGTTATGCACTACGAAAATCCAAATGATTCATCAAGAAATGAACATAGTTCATCCATCTTTAAACTATGCAATTTTAATATATACCAATAACTTAAGTGTGCATTTGAAAAAGTGCATATCAATTGTTAATTCAATACCATTGAGAAATTGCACAAATTAGCATTCTTTTCAAACGATAAACTATGAAAAGTTAGTATGAATTTTAGAAAATGACATGGATTTCAAATTAAATTTTGTCAGAAAAAATGTATTATCTTAGGCTTGTTTTTTACTTGTAAACAAATAAGTCCATTTTGTAGACAATATTCTAGCTACTAGCCTACTACAAAACTGAGATTTTGTGGATTAAAACTACGAGCAAGCCTGCGAGTATAGTTTAAGGTTGTGCTGTGTTCAACTTCGACGTAATAGTTTTGCGGATAGTCATCGATGAAGGTTATTGGTGCGTACACTGCTGAGGTAAGGAAAGAGCCACCTCATCATATTACAAGTGCAAATAATGCATTTACGTACCAACCTATAGTTGACGTTTCAATATTTTAATTATTACTGTAACTCTTCAATGATGATGACGTTTTTCTTAAGAATTTATTAATAAGCAAAAATTAAATACGTTTTCGTAAGGAACTCAATATTTTAATTAGTAGTTCACTTACTTTTGCAAAGTCTTTGATTCTTTTTTCTTTGTCGTCATATGGATTCCAGGTGAAGATTCTGTTATCTATTGACGCGCGTATTCGATATTATGTTACAATGGTTTCATGTATATATATTATGCCATTTCAACTCTCTAACTTGCAGTTTATGAAATGATTTTTTACAAAAGTAGAAAGTATCAATATAATGTTGAAGAAAATGTGTGAAAAATATTGAAACATGTGAAAATTTATTAAGATCTACGACGTACTTACAAAAACTTGTAAAGTTTCAAAGTAATTGCAAGTTTGTTATAATCTTTTATTATATATGTCAACCAGACAAGTTTTTTGTTTTTATTTTTAATTAATTTAAAGATAATTATTTTGGGTTATCCAACATGTGTTTGACTTTTAGTTCCCAGTTCCCACTTCTTGTCTAAGGTGCGGAGGTTGGGGAGCCGCGTCGTCATCCTGAAAATTTTAAAAATATATGTTTTTATATAAAAAAATTCTGACAATTAAGGTTTTATATATTAACAGTATCTCAATAAACAAATTGTAAATTGGTTCATTTAGTAAACATAAAATATTTGTGTCCCCAAGTTTCTTAGTTTGAGTTTTGTGGTTACTTTTTACTCTATATTTAATATTATTAACATTTTTTTACTGCTTGACTTTTTCATTAATTGCATATTTTAGGTATTATAACAAAATTTATAAATAAAAAAGTTTAAATTATAATCAATTCGTGTTCGTAGTCAATTTTTATGTGTCGTTTAAAAATTTTGAATTAATAAACAAGTCAATTGAGTTTTTAAGCTCCGGTTTTATTTGGTTTTTTGTACGATTATTGTATTGACGAGAAAAAAAAATCAACATCCCACTCAAAAATTTAATCCCGGTTCCACCACTGTTTGTTTAGGATTATATTGCAAAATTTTGTATTAGATTATATATTTATAAAATTATAATAGACAACGCATTTTGTTGTTTTAAAACTTTTAAGTGTGTTAAAAATTAACATATCAATTATATGATTATATAGATAAAAGAAAAAATACCGTAAAATGCTTTGTTAGTATACTATTTATGATTTTAGCATGGATTTTGAAAAAAAAAACCAGTAATGTTATTCATTAGATATTTTTATATACTTGATCCGTTCCTATTTAATTTTTCACTGTAAAATTACGTGCAATTTTAACTACTAAGAACTTGTATTAAAATTGTCGGAATGAAATTTTTTAAAAGTTGACCATATAGTTCAAATGTTAAATTTTATGATTAGATTTTAAAAAAAATCAATTCGACAATTTTGATATAAGTTATAAACACATTAAAATTACACGTAATTTCATAATAAACAATTAAATGAAAACAGAAACCAAAGAGCAATTAACATAATGTCGAATGAATTAATGGAGATAGGGTCCACATATAATTTAATTAAATCAATTTCATTATATTACTACTCTTATAGTCCTACAAACGCGTCTGTTTTTAATTTTTAATCCTTCAACTTTTTAAGATTGATCTTTCTGGTGCTATGTTCAGTCAAATCAATCTTGCTTTTTTGTTATAAGGAGTATTTAATTTGGAGTAATAAGTTAATCTTAATCACTATATTTGTTTTTAAAGTAACTGAAAATAAATTTAATTAAAACTTTCTTATCGTTTGTTTTTAAGATCTAACATGGGTAATTTAGTTAATTTTTACAAAAAAAAAAAAAAACTCTACACATGGGCAATCCATTTAATTTTTACAAAAAAAACTCTTCACATGATTATTTAGTTTCATCACATGCCTTTCTTGCATACTTAAAGAACTCACAAGTAAAAATCTGTTTTGCTTAATTAGTTATGTCTAAAGCATACATAAAGAAAAAATTGCTCTCAAAAAAGTAATTGGGATGAAATAGTATTGTTTCGACCAAAAATAAAAGGACTAAATGGAATGAGGCGGAAAAAAACTAAGGACCAAAAATGAAAAATCGACGCCTCTGTTCTTGTAAAAAAAAAGGCAGAGGATCTGAATCCTACGTACTCTCGCTCCAACATTCTCAAAAGATATTATATCTTGTTTAAGGATCGGTCCTCACCTTGATGTTACACTTGTTTACGGGTTGCGTATTTATGCTATGTTTGATAACATATTTTTTGGTTCATAATCAGATTTTAAAAATCTGTTTTAAAAATTCACTGAAAAGATTGATTTTTAAAATATGGATTTTTTAGTTTTTTTAACCTAAAAATGAGATTTTTAGAAGCTGAATAATCTGAACAATCACCGACATATTTTTAAAATCTAAAATTCAAAAATCAACTAAAAAAACATGTTAAAAAACGGACCCTTAGTCATTTTGAATGCCTTTTAATCGTATTATGTGGGTGAGAGATTTTGCCGAATTGCTTTTTGTGGTGATTTTGCCAAGTAAAACTAGTATTCGGTCGGCCAACGTAGACATATTTTTTTACGGCAAAAATGTAGTAGCGTTTTATAGAGTAGATGGCGGGCGGTAGCTAGTAGGACGTGGAGTGATCAAAGAAAATGAGAATCCCGTTCTTCGTTTTTTAGTTTTAATATCTTTTGGGAAGGTTGGAGTGGGAGAAGTAGTATAATAAAATTAATTAAATTAAATTATATGTGTACCCTACCCTCCTCTAACTCATTCGACATTCTATTGTGTATATAAAAGTCTGTATGAATAGCATTACTGAAAAAACCCAATGTTCACGATTCACGGTTACACTTTTTAAAGTACTGTTTTTTAATTGTTAACACTGAGCACACCGTAAAATTTGATAGACCCGATTCATGATGGTGTTAATTAATCATTTCATTCTCACCTTGTCCCTGTGCAAATGTTTAAATGACATGCATGGTACGTATCAGATGACTTTTCTCCATGTATATACAAAAGTTAAATTGACAGGCAATGAAACTATGAAAAAAAGAAGAAACAAACTAACTCGAGTTGATCAAATCATCCAAAATTAATACGTACATATTTTCATGCAAATTAATACTTTACACAATCTTTGCATCAACCTAGCAATCATGAACAATAACAAGTCTACAAGCAACAGAAAGAGAAGATGCATCTTTATACAAGCAATATATATACAGATTTGTACATGCATGCAACATAGCTAGGGTTTCATTTTCTCCATATTACGCAGTAGGGTAAGAAGCCACCATAGCTATGCCACATAACCCTTCCTTGGCACTAACATCCCTTTCCATCATTATGTACCCTTGTTCACCCCAAGTCGCTCCCCATGAGTTTTTAACCAGCCAATACTTGGTCCCGTCCTTAGCAGTCCCGTATCCAACAGCAGTAACACCATGGTCTAGGTCAGTTCCGCAGTCTCCTGTAAAAACTCCGCTCGAGTAGAACTGGAATCCAAATCCGCTCGCTTCAATTGCAACAGAGACGGGTTGCATGGCAACAGCTTTGAGCAGTGCACTTTCGCTGTTTGCTGGAACGTCCTCGTATCCTGTAATCTTGGCTGCATGACTTAAAGCCTTGTTCTTGTTGCATGTGCCATCTGTTCCCTTGTACGGGTAGTTTTTTTCCAAAGCAAGACCTTTGTTTTGTAGAATAAATTTGAATGCATTGTCCATGAGACCACCGTTGCAACCTTGGTCCACGCCAGATGTGTCGCAATCAACTAGCTCTTGCTCGGAGAGGGAGACAAGCGTCTTAGTTGTTAGTTGGGTAATTCCTTCCATAGCTGCAACTGCTGAAAATGCCCAACAACATCCTATATGATAGAATAGTAAGTAAAAGATACGGAAACGTTAGAAGCGATAGAGAATCAAAGAAACAACGGATACATGCATGCATGTATGAACAATTTGGAAAAACAGCAGGCATGTAGACTTGAAACTAATATATCATTTTACTTATGTCTAGTTTTTTCACAAGTAACATATTTATTATTCCGTGAATATAATTTACCACAGATAAAGGTAGTTACTAATGATGTAAAAAAGGAAAACACTACTAAATTTTTAAAAAATGACTTCGTATTGGCAAATGATATCAATAATTTTACTATTGTCTCTCAGGATTGGAATTTGGTATAGATATGATTAAACTGAGGTTGTCAATTATAATTTAACCTAGAAAGCCCTATTTTTACGATGTTGTAGAACTCTCATGAGAATTATTATTTCAAATATTCCACCTCAGCCGCTTCCAAGATTGTGCCTTATCCCAGGATTATCTGTGTACTATGATTATTTACCAATGGGTTTATGATACCGGAAATATATATCCCTTCGCATAATTTAGCTACCAGTACTAAATCTGTGTTTCAATATATATAATACTGAGAAAGAATTTAGCTTACCACACTGTCCTTGGTCCTTGACAGCTGTTACGGCACCTTTCTTCCTCCAGTCCATGGTGGTTGGCGGAGCGGACACATTTTCATACTTGAACGAGGCCACAAGTGACGAGCAAACATGGCTTTTGAACCTGTTGCGCAATTTGAACTCTTTATTTGTGAGATCACTAAATTGGTTAACTGCAAGCTTGTAAGGCTTGTTCGAGTCTTTGTTGAAAGAATCAATTTGTTCGACATTACTCTTGAATATGTTATAACGTGCCGCCCTCTCAGCACTGTCTTTGTATACACGACCATGCTGAGCCATCCATAGCTCGTGCTTCTCAAACATCGCCGCCTCTTGAAGAGAACGACATGTGGCTTGTGAAGCCAGGCATCCTAACACAAGTAGCACAGCAAAGCAGATGTATTGAGGCGGGCTTTTCCAAGCCATATTTGTTACTATTTTATTTTAGATCCGGGACTTAATTATTAGTAGTGGACTTAATTCAGGACTTATTTGTTAGTGTTGCTGGTTGATGTACAATAATCTTGGCTTTATAGTGTTTTTTATTTTGTCAACAAGTATAATTCCTTGATAATTTTTTGTTTCTGAGAAGTTCCAGAGAACTACTCCTTTCTTGCGTCCTGGGAAAATATGATACAAGACACCTTGGAATTTAGTGTACTTTTGCTTGTTAAAACAAACTTTCTTTCCCGTAACAGTAGTGGTCTTGATAAATAAGTGAAAGATTTGTTTCTTTATTTTGTTAGTTTTCTTTCACGTTTCTTTGGGCGGTTGAAAGTTGTGCTAGACCCCTAGCTATGTCGTCATTCTGAAAGTATATATAGTATGATATTGAAATGTGTTGCATTATTTACTACAAATTATTATTTTGCTTTCAACGTGCCGTTTCCTTCATCCCTGGTTGATATTGACATTGAATCTGTCAAGTCAGTATCAGACCTAACTAATATTATTCAATCTTCAAAAAAAAAAAAAAAAAACTAATATTATTCAGTTTGATCGATTTCACAGTTCAGTGCCCAACTGGTCCATTTAGTTGGGGTTTCCTTTTAAATAAAAAAAACACAAAATTAATTAATCAAAATTAATTTTAATTCTAGTTAAGTTATTTTGTTTCGGTTCCTAAAACAAATTAAAAACTAAAGGAAAATATCTTTCTAATTATTATAATTGTTAATTAATTATTTAGTTAATTAATCTAAAAAAATTAATTCCTTAATTACATTTCCAAAATATTCCATTCTAGAAACGTAAACTTTAAAAGAAAAAGAGAAATTTTAAACAAATATTTTCCTCTATATTGGGTCACTCGGACACGACATAGGTTTCACTCCGATCAACCATGTCTAGCCGAGTTCCATCAACCTTAAACTTTGTTGATCCTCCGAGGTACTTTACTCGCTCAACGGCGTTAGACCAACTCAAAAATCTTTCTAATCTTGATCAGACACCGGCCATTACCATGGTTGATGCTCGTGAGCAACCTTTTCCTAATTAGGTTCACCATCAAGCTCAGCCGAGGTCCACCTTAATCTATTACATTTATACTATGATGGAGACGAGACTTCTGTCTTGTTCTCTAGCCTGAAGCAAATATCGGCTATACTATTAAGGGTAACTTCATAAATGGATTATGCCTTTCCGAGGGATTCATACACGACAATCTGTGCATGCATCTGGCCGACTTTGATGCTGCATGTGAATTGATTTCTTACTGATGGGTCTTGGCTAGAACTGTCAGCATGAGGCTATTTCCATACTCTCTGAGTGGAACACCTAAAAACTGGTTCAATAGCCTAGCTCCCCATTCGGTCCACTCTTGGGAAACCCTTGCTCAATTGTTTCTCAAACTCAATCTTGTAGGAAGAAATGCTTCGTCGAAAGTGACAGTTTCGGCCACTAATGAATCTCCCATTATAGATTAAAGTTTGAAGTATTAAAAATAGTTTTATGTTATATATAAAACAGACTTCGTGTTTTTAAATTTAAAGTGAATATATTTTCAAGTTCAACCAATTTTAGCATTTTTGAAAAATAACAAATTAATACATGGAAAGTGTGTATAGATCAGATAAAAAAACATATTGTTTAGTAGGGCCGGGTGAAAACCCGAAAAAACCGAACCGAACCGAAAAAGACCGAAAAACCGGAAAAACTTTTTCGGTTCGATTTCGGTTTACAATAAAACCGGACCGAAAAAAATCGAAAAACCGGAAAAGCCCGAAAAGAATCGAAAAACCGAAAATAAAAACGAAAAAAAACCGAAAAGACCCAAACCGGACCGAAACAAACCGGTTCGGTCCAAAAAATAAAAAGACCGAAAACCAAAAAAGATCGAACCGAAAAATCTGCTCGGTTTTGGTTTCGATTTTGTCAAAAACCGGACCGAACCGAACTCAGCCCTCTTGTTTAGCAGAAAAGGTGCATATTGTTCAAATAAAGAACACATTCAAAATAAAAAAACTGCATATAATTCATAATCCAAATTAGAACTCTACTTCAAAAGTACACACAGTTCACAACAAAATGCATATTATCATAATTAATTGTAGACAATTAGGTCAATTCACTAGCAAATCACTAATTAACTATATGCAATTTAGCAAAAAATAGAGGACACTTGTAGAAAATTAGGTCAATTCATCAACAAATTGCTAAACTATGGAGAAAATTACACTTGTGTAGTCTTGTACTCTAAAACATGCAACAAATTCATTTTTGTACCCCTGACCTTTTAGTTCTCTGTTTATATCATTACCCTAACTTTTGATAATTATCTTTAATGTTTACAGAGAAACTTTGAAAAATGTCATTAGTAATTATGGAAACTTTTATGATGCTCTATTCTTTAAAATGATTTTGAGCAAAAACCGAAATATGGAAGTATAAAAAGGAAGTCGGGTCACTTTTTCTGGACTAAAGTCCCTTATCGGAATTGAACCGATGACATACGCTTTACAAAGACGTTAATCTACCACTGAGTTAAAAGGGCCTTCAAGTTTTTAAACACAAGAGACGCCGAAAGGTTTTTTCCTTAATTTATATTCTGGCTCGTTCGTGATCGTGCTTGTAAAACAAACATGTAAACAAACACCAATTTAAGATCTAATTTTAGGGTTTAAAAAAAAAGATCTACTTTAATTAAAAGCGAACAATTGCCACAAAAAACCAGATCTGTAAAAACAATCTAAGATTATCCAAATATAAATCTAATTTACTTTCACATAAAACAGAAATCAGATTAAAACCAATTCAAGATGAAATCAAACACCGAAAATAAATCTTGTAAAATAGGATCGATGGGAGGTGTAGAGAGATATAGGTGTATATATATATAGAGAGAGAGAGGCGGTGTAATTTACTTTTTGAAAATAAGTCGGTGGCTCTTTAGATTAAAAAGTGTTATTTATAACCTAATATTAATTGTTTGTGGCATTTTTAAGTCGGACTAAATTATTCACGGGGATTGGACTATTTTCAAAACCAACTCCATATATTAATAAGAAATAAATACATCATTTAGTATCATTATGACATGCACTAAAAGGTGAAATACATTAACAAACACAATATTTGGAGATTTTTTCTGAATTAGCGTATGTGGCAATTTATATTTTCAATTTGGCCTATTTTCTGAAAATTTTATCATTTTGGCCTACATAAAAGAACACTTTGGAAGTGCGATTTTAGTATCAAAAAAGTCACTTTCAAAGTACGCTCTTTAATTATCCAGAACTAAAAAGGGCACTTTCAAATTGTGTTTTTCTTTTTTTCTCTACCCACCCAACCACCCTCATCTAATTATTTACAAACTAAAAAACCACATATTCTCTTTTGCTGTAACTTTTCTACAAAAATATATATATATAAACCAAAATAAAATATATATAAATAAATTTTTTTAGAAAATATTAAAATATATAAAATGTAAAAAAATTGCTACATCCACTTCAAAATTCAAACATTATTGATGCAGCATCGTTGTCTTCAACACACAATGACATATTTGTATTTGTGGTTGGATAGGGGTAACGACAAGTTAGCTGCAATCGATTGGAATTAGGAGAAATCTTAATTGTTTCAAACAATTTTTCCAATAATTGTTCGTATTTAGCATTTCTTTTAATCTTAAACACTTTTTTGTGAGAAATACTATACGATAAATCTTCCTCCGCATTCTCAACAATTTCGCCATCCCAATAACAGAAAATCGTACATAGCGACATTGATAAGTATAAGATGGCAATTAATAAATTAAAATAGAGTTTTGAACTTACTACTTTCGACATGTTTGTTCGGAGAGTTGTAGCTGTTTGAGATAATAGATTCGTTCGGAGAGTTGTAGCTGTTTAAATAAGCCGTATGTGGTGTTGGTTTTGTGAAAAAAAGAAAATCACACTTTAAAAGTGCCCTTTTTAGCTCTGGATAAGTAAAGAGCGCACTTTGAAAGTGCCTTTTTTAATACTAAAAAGCGTTATGTAGGCTAAAATGGTAAAATTTTCCAAAGATATGCCAAATTGGGAATATAAATTGCCACATAGGCTAATTCAGAAAAAATCTCCAATATTTGTGGGTCTAATAGACTACTAATCTATCATTTTCTCTTAAAAATTACTACTAAAACATAACATGTCTATAGTACAAATACGTGTCATAAAAAGATTACACCTGTCGCCAACTCCTCAGTTCCAAATTATTTGTTGAAATTACGTGGTGCAACTTTGTTAATTTTTGAAAAAAAATTGTTTCGACAATTGACATGAGTTTTTTACCGATTAAATTAAAGTTACACACTAATTCCGTAATGGACAAACATTTTGGAATGGGGGAGTACAAATATTAACACATGAAGATTCATGAATAATTTCTTTTTTTGAAAATAAGGGGAAATTGTTTTGTTAAAATAATCGTAGGCGCTGTCGGATCGAAATCTCTTAATTTTTACACCAAATTGGTTTTGAATCATATTATGAAAATTTAGAACAACGATACTCGCATCTGATTTTGATCTAAGAAGAAATATCTAACAAACTCTTGTACGATCATCAATGAAGGAGATAAACCACCTAAAGCCAACACATTTGGGACTTTAGAGGGACCCCATATATCACTATGGATTAAATAAAAAAGAGTTGAGATTCTTTTACTACTAAGTAAAAACGATGCACGCGTATGTTTAGCTAATTCACACATATCACAATGAAAATCATTTATACTTAGTCCAGTAAACAGGGAAGGGAACATTGATTTTTTAGAATTCTAAAAGATGGATGTCCTAACCGAAAATGATTTAGCCAAATGATTTTTCTATTGGCAGTTGAAAAACATGACAGATAATTTATCGTTTATAGTACTTAATTTGTTAGCATTTTCAAGATAGTAGAGCCGTCCTTTTCCTTAGCAAGTCCAATCCTCTTTCCTGAAACCCGGTCCTGAAATAGGCAGTAAAAAGGATAAAATAGAACATTGCAGTTAATGTCTCCAATGAGCTTTTGTATCAAAATCAAGTTGGTGGATAATTTAGGTACATGAAGAACTTTTTTCAAAGTGATAAATGAATTAACGACGATGTCTCCTATGCCAGCTACAGTGGCGAATGAACCATCTGCAACTATTATTTTGCAGTTACTTGGACATGGTGTATATGTATTAAAATGTATGGAAGAGTTTGTCATGTGATCGTCGGTAGCTCCCGAGTCAATTATCCAAAAATTCCTAATTGATTTATCCGAGACATTGAATCCTTGAGAAACAGAAAACTTATCTGAGAGTGAAAGAGAAAATGTTACACTTGATTTCTCCAATAATCTGAGAAACTCCTTGAGTTTTCCGATTTCCTCCTCTTGTTAAACTCCACTTGCTCTCTAGTTCTTTCTTGATTTAATCGGTTAGTGTTAAAGCCGGACATTCTGTTTGAGTATGCAGCAGTCAAATAAAGCGAAAATTTGCATAGGAGACCAACAGCAATTAAGGCCGCACCCAAAAGGGAAAAAGGGCAGCAATTAAGGTCGCACCGAAAGGGAAAATGCAGCAATTAAGGCTGCAACAAAGGGGTAAAATAAACTGCAATAATCTCTGTTGCAAGGTGGAAAAGAAACAGCAGCTATCAATGCTGCTGCTATGGAGATAAGTTTAGCAAGGAGTGGACTGAATATTCAGTCAAAGAAGAAGCCCAGAAAAGAGCCTAAAGCTCTTGATACCATGTTAGATTTTAGAAATATGGAGAGTATTTTTATATTTGTTGATTACATTCTGAGATGTGTACATGTGAAGACTTATATAGGATGTGATATAAGCTTCTAGATCTACATTAAATGTAACTGTCAACTAACACCAAACACACTAACTAATTACAATTACAACTATTTTTGACAGAATGGATGAGCAAGGAAGTAAAATCATGTTGAAGATCGATATTGTTAATAACTTTTCAATTGTTATGTCAAAAGTCTAATTAAAAAGGATGAAAGGCCATCACAGCCCAACACACCTTCATAACACTCCGAAAATGTTCAATTGAATGGATGGGAAAGGAATTGATAGCATGTTGAAGATCGATATTGTTATCGTTTTTCTATTGTTTTTTGAAAAATCCTATTAAGGAGTACTATAGGCGATCACAGCTTTAAAGCAAAAAAGCAAATTGGTTTCATTATTTCCCTTAAATTATCCTAATTTTGGGCATAAATCACAAATTAGGGAATAAAAATTGCAGAACAGAACAAAGGATATACACAAATATATGCTATGCACTAATAAACTGGGTTCCTCTTATATAAAAAAGAGTTTAAATTAAGGGGCAATTAACAAAAATATACCCTATCCCTATTATATTAACAAAAACATACTCTAATAATTTAAATTACCAAAAACATACCTATATATACTTATTATTTCTTAATATAATCTCTCTCTCTAACTTAACATATATCTATCTCACCTAACATGTGTCTCTAATCTAACATCTCTCTCTAACTTAACATATCTCTCTAATCGCACATATCTCTCTAACACACGATAATCGCACCTCTTTCTAACACGTGCTAATCACCCATCTCTCTCTAAAAATGATTAAAAACTCACAAAATATGCATATGCTAATTATAAAACGTCATACCCTAATTTTAAAATTCATACCCTGATTTCAAAAACTTCATACCCTAATTTCAAAACTTCATACCCTAATTTCAAAACTTCATATCCTAATTTCAAAACTTCATACCCTAATTTTAAAACTTCATACCCTAATTTCAAAATTTTATACCCTAATTTTAAAACTTCATATCCTACCTATGAATTTCTCTCAATATTGTACATATGGATTCTTCTCTTTCAACTTGAAACCCACAATGTTTACAATAGTCTCAAAACTCAATAAATAGAAAACAATTTTACCAATTCCATATATTTTTCATATATTACGGGAAATCAAATAGTCTAATATTTGTGTATTACGTATGTATATATCTGTATTTATATGTATATGGATATCTATATAATCTAGATGGTGTTCGGTAGTTAGTGATGAGTTTTCGTGGTGGAGGAAGTGAGAGAGATAAAGTGGGATATTGAAAAAAGATACATAGAAGAATGGAGGATAGAGAGTAAGATCAGAGAGAGATAAAGAGAAAAAATGATGAGAGAGAAGAATGAAGAGATACATAGAAGAATTGGTGAGAAAGAAAATGGAGGAGAGAGGGAGAGAGAGTAAGATGAGAGAGAGATAAAGAAAAGAATAAACAGCATTAAATTTAAATGTGTTTGATATGTTTTTTATAATGAAAAGTTGTAAGGGTATGTTTTTTGTAATTTAGTTTAAAAAGTAGTATGTTTTGTTAATTTATCCTTAAATAAACTAATCTACCGAAATCCAGTTCAACTTTTAAGCAAGAACTAATTTTGGGCATAAATCACAAATTGGGGAATAAAAATTGCATAACAGAACAAAGGATATACACATAAATATATGCTATGCACATAATAAACTGGGTTCCTCTGATATCAAAAATGGTTTAAATTAACTAATCTACCGAAATCCAGTTCAACTTTTAAGCAAGAACTAAACTGACTTCCCCTATTTCCTCCTTAGTTTTCCTAAATTAGAGAAGAAATCCTAAATTGGTAATCAAAACTGTGGAACATAACAGAGGAAGCTATGCACAAATATGATAAGTATATTTTTTGACAACTAAGACGGTTTTTCAAGGCCTCAGAAAAACTAGGTTCATCAGGAATAGAGATAAGACTCAGTATACAAGCATTCACAAGGTAAACATGCCTATTTTGATATCCTAAATAAGGCTGTTACTTATACTCCAATAAAGATATAAATTGATTCAATTTGCAGTTAATCAACCCAAAATCAATATGTAATAACTAATTAAGATCTCCAAAACTAGATTAAATTAATTCAACAAGAAGAGTAACCGGATGCAGATGAATTCAAGTTGCATTTGAAATACTCAAAATCAAATAGACTAAATCAATTACAGTAGACTTTTTTTTTTGATAGTTCAACAGAGGCTTATTAAACAAGAAAGACTTAGTTCAACAGAAAATAGAAAACCGAAACCAGATAGATTCAAGTTGCAATGAACTTACAAAATATTAATTTGAAAGAACTAATTAAGTTTTTTAAAGCTAGATCTAATTTACTTCATATATAACAGTAACAAAATTGAAATCAATTCAGGTTGCAATTAAATACCGAAAATCAATCTTGTAAAAACTAATTAGATTTTCCAAAACAATATATCAGAAAACACAAGATCGAAATTAATTCAAACTGCAGACAAAGAAACCAAAATCAATCAGAAGAGATAAAATAAACTAGGGTATTCAACAACTAGATCTATTTTTAATTAACATAAAAAACGTAATAAAATATTTAAATCGGCTCAATCTATAGAAACCCTCGAATATGACCCTGACTAATACAAATAAAATAAACACGCGATAATTAGGCGAGTAATTAACCTTCCAGAGAATCTCGTTGACGCTGATTAGGGTCATATCAATTCCATTTACAATCAAGTAACCAAAGTCAATTTACAATCAAGTAAACAAGCGATGATTAGGCGAGTAGTTAACCTTCTGGAGAAGGATCTCGATGAGGCTGATAAGGGTCAAATCAATTCAATTTATGATCAAGTAACCAAAGTCAACCAGTTTTCAATGAATATGACTTTTTAATTTACCCAGATTCAATACATATTAGAGAATTAGAAACCAAGATATAACTATTTCATTACAAAATATTAATCAACCCAGCATTCAGAAGATATATCATAGCATCGAACCAATTAAACACATTAAAAACCCAATATTTTAAATAGGAAAAGGAACTAACTCACAAAACAAAACAAATACATATCGTCACAAATTAAATCAGAAACAGGGACTAAAAGCTCAGATTAAAAAGGTAAGAATAAACCATGAGACTATATTTATCGAACAAAAACCAAAATCATAAATCATACAAGACGAAGTTCTAAATCAGAATTTAAATTAAAGGGTAAGGTTGTGTTTTTTTGCGGACATTACATTACAGATTAAAACATGCATCATAAACAGGTTAAACCGAAATTTAATAAATCAGACTTTAGTTTCATCTGTTCACAAAGATAATTTCAAGAGGTACATTAAAATCATAAAACAATGAACTAAGACCAAATTGATAAGTCCATAATCAATAGTGCAAACAAATCCATGTTCACAAACTAAAAGATCTATAGCAATATAATTTAAGAAACAAACAAAATTGCAAATCATATATAAGAAGGAAAAAGTCTCAAAAACCAAGCATCATAAATATGTTTATGACAGTTTCTATGCATCTCAAACCAAATTAATTCAAAAAAAAAACTCAAAGTGAACAATCAATAGTAATAAACTGATCCGATTAAGTATAAACCTTACACTTCTCTAAAGGGGTAGATTGTCATTAAAATAAATAACATAAAATATTGTACTTCACAGTACAAAAAGTCAATCAATCCAGCATTAAGAAGATAAATCATAGCGCAAAACCAACTAAAATTCATTAAAAGCCCAAGATTTTAAATAGGAAAAGGAACAGACTCACAAGATTTAGATATCCTAGAAATGCTTTTACTTGTACTGAACAATGAATTGCAATCAAAAAACCCAAAATCAATCCGTAGTAACTACTTAGGGTTTTCCAAAAAATTAGATCTAATATAATTCAAAGCGAACAGTAACTATAAAAACACCAGATCTGTAAAAACAATTTAGAATTCTCCAAATCTAAATCTAATTTACTAAACAGAAAACAGTAACCAGATTAAAATCAATTCAAAAAGCAATTAATTACCCAAAATCAATCTTGTAGAAACTAATTAGGTTTTTTAAAACAATAGATCTAATTACTTCACAGAAATCACCAGATCGAAATTAATTCAAACCAAAATCACAAATCATACAGCAGAAGTCCTAAATCAGAATTTGAAAAGAAGGGTAAGGTTGTGTTTTTACGGGAATTACATTTCATATTAAGAAGACATTATAAAATAAAAAGGAAACCGGACCACAAGGCTAGCACATTAAACAAACAAAACAAATGAGCACCTCTAACAAACTAATGAGTCTATGGACTGCAACGTGTTCACTGCTATGGTTCAATTAGTGTATCGCTGACACATCAGTCTGTTTGCAAGTTTAGTCTAGATAGTCTATTTGCCGATTATTACTCATAAGCCAATATTTCAACACTTAGTTAGACATTGTATCATTACCTTACAACCAACTATGCCCAGCAGGAGATTTATCAGCCAGGCATGTTTGTGCCTGTTGAACTTAGAGTTCAATAATGATTTTGATTATAACTTTGATTATGCGTTTAATGATTTTACGATTTCGATGATATAATGCTTGTCTTGTCCAAAAATAGAAAATGTATATTTCAGGTCTTTAAATGATAGAGCATTCGATAACGAAGCCATAGGTTAAAGCGGAACCAAAATCGGAGCTAAAACGAAGAAGCTACAAGCTTTCGAAGGTTTGCGAGACCAGGACAACATCGACCGATCGACTGGACAAAAACGACCGATCGTTTTTGTACCAATTTCTTCCAGAGAGTTCACAAGAAAAACGACCGATCGACTGGTGAAAATCGACCGATCGACTGTAGAAAACGACCGATCGTTTTCTACAGATTTCGAAAACAGCTTTTCAGCTTTTTCTGGAAAATAGCTTAAAACAGCCTCAACTACTTCTAACGGTTAGAATACAGAAAAACAGACTTTTGGTCTATATAAACCAACCCAATCTCTCTTCCATAAACACCAATCAATACACCTATTATCATCCTTCAATCCCTAAATATCACCATTTTGGTGCATATATTCAAAAAGAGGGAAAATTGAAGAAAAAGAGAGTCAAGCTCAAACATCATCAATCTCACCAATTAGCTTATTTAGAAGCAATAAAATAGTGAGTTTAGTTACATTATTGTAACAAAATTGTAACGAGTTTTTTATAAACTCATTTGTGAGCGAGTGATCGGGTAGAGGCTTTGTAAGCGAGTTGCTTAAAAGCTCTAGGTCTTTTCATTTCGGGACACTCATAAAGTGAGGGGGAGCTTAATCGGTTGATTAGCTCGATAGGATTGTAATATCCGCAAGAAGATTTTTTAGTGAAATACTCGGTAGTACCGAGAAGAGGACGTAGGCCGTTTGCCGAACCTCTATAAAATCACGGTGTCATTTTCTTTCCTTACTTTTACTTTCCGCAAATATATTATTGCTTAGTTTATTGCTTGCATTTAGTAATTCTAGCATTTCATTATTCCTTGTTAACACGCAATAAGCTTAAACTTGTGATAGTTGGGTGGTTAGTTACACTTAAGTTTAATTAGGCCAAAAACGCCTAGAAACCTTATTCACCCCCCCCCCCCCCCCCCCCCTCTAAGGTTTAGCCACACGGGCCAACAATTGGTATCAGAGCCGAGGCTCTTGCATATAGGAATCTAACGATTTAAGAGTTAAGATCCCGATGGCTAATTTGTACAATTTCGCATCCGGTATAGCTTTATCCCCAAATACTCCACCTTATTTCGATGGGATAAACTATGGTTATTGGAAAGATAGGATGAGCATTTTCCTACAAAGCTATAATGTTAATCTTTGGAAGGTTATTAAAGTAGGATATTCCGCTCCTAAATCCGAAAATAGCGAGAACCCAATCCCCGTAGAGGACCTAGATAACGCTCAACTAGAAGCCTACTCTACGAACGCGAAAGTGATGTATGCTATTGTTTGTGCCGTTTCTCCTAACGAGTACAACAAAATTTCCGCTTAAAAAACCGCTAAGGGTATGTGGGATAAGTTAGTAGTTATGCACGAGGGAACTAACCAAGTCAAGGATTGCAAACTCCAACTTTTAGTTCATGACTACGAACTCTTTAAGATGAGCGAGGGAGAAACTATTTCCGATATGCTTGCTAGATTTACAACTATTACTAATGGATTAACATCTCTTGGTAAGTGTTTGTCTTGTAAGGAAATGGTTTCTAAGGTGATTCGGAGCTTACCGAAGGAATGGGAACCAAAGGTCACCGCAATTCAAGAGGCGCACGACATGAATACATACTCTCTTGATGCACTGACGGGTTCACTCATTACTCACGAGATCACCCTCAATAGTCACAAGCCAATCTCGAAAAGGAGGGAGATAGCTTTCAAAGGAACAACTTGTGACGAAAGCGATGAGCTATCCAATGACGACGAAAATTCAATGCAAATCATTCGAATCGTTAAGGAAATACTCAAGCTAAAAGACCAACGCAAACATAAAGGTAAATCGCCAAATAATTCAATTTATTCTAACGATTTTGTTTGCTATACATGTGGTAAGGAATGACACATGGCGAGAGATTGCCTCATGAATCGAAAGAGCAAAGGAAAGAAGAAGATATCCGCTTCAAGCTCTAGCGATAGCTCCGACCAAGATGAAGTCGCTCACATTGGTTGCTATATGGCCTTGGAAGACAACATTGAGCCAAACCAATCATCTTCAAGTGAAAGCGAAACCGATGAGATAAATGATCTATCCTATGATGAATTACTTCATATGTGCGATACTTACTCCAAAAAGTTTCCTAAACTTGTCGAAAAGGTCGACTCTCTTAAAAGGATAAATTCTTCTCTCAATGAAGAAATAAGATCCTTGAAAAGAGATAAAATTGAAAATGAGTCTAGTCCGAAATCGTCATTTTCATTATATGATGTAGATGACGAAAAGGAAGACTTGAAAGATAAAAACAATGATCTCGTCATCCAAAACAAGTCTTTACAAACCGAGATCAATTTTCTTAAAAATGAAGTCTCTAGACTTACTAAAACTCTTTCAAAACCATATTCTTTAGATTGTCATTTATTAGAAAATTTTGAAGAGTTAAAGGATGCTTTCGATAAAGTTAAAAGCAAAAACAAGGTTTTGAGTTCTCATGCTTTTAACTTAAACGACAAGGTCAAGGTTTTAGAAACCGAGAATGAATCATTGAAAACTAAAAACAACGATCTTGTCATTTCCATTGAAAAACTCAATTTAACAATTTCAAAGTTTTCTAAAGGTAAAACCGTTTTAGAAAACATTTTGAGTTGTCAAAAAGATTTCAATGATAAAAGCGGTTTAGGTTTTGATTGCATTGGGTCTACTTCTAACAAAACCCGCTTCGTTAAAGCCTCTAATATTTCTACAACTCCTATTCCACCTAAATAAGAGGTTGTTTTTCCTAAAAGGAGTACGTCCAAGAGTTTTCAAAAATCTTTTAATGATAGGAAAGGTATAGGTTTTAAAACCAAATTGGATACTCCGAAAAACCTTTCCAAAACTTCGTATAACTCTCGTTATACTAAAAAGTCTAGGCATTGCATACATTGTAGTAGAAGTGAGCATAATTCTTCTAAATGCCCAAATCGCTTTCAAGTTAGTAGAAGCGATTTGAAATGGGTAGTAAAGACCCGAGCCACTAACAATGTCGGACCCAAAAGAAATTGGGTACCAAAGGACAAAACTTGTGTTGTAGGTATCTCCATCCAAAAGGAGAAAATCAACAAATGGTTGGCAACACCGGCAAAAATCGTGGAAGTCAAGAAGATAGACTCCGCCGTCAAGAATGAAGTGTCATTAATCGACAAAGGTGGAAGGCATACCAACAAATGGTACCACCTATTTGGACTCGGAAACGCTTAATGCAAATGCCATTAGCAAGCGGACTCGACCTCACATCACATATTTGGTATACTCTAATCCTTAGTATTTTACATATATGTGGTTAGTTGGGTCGGATATATGCATAATGATAACATTTTTCATGTTTTGGTTTTTCTTTAAAAATCCTTCACATAACCCCATATTTTTTTTCTTGATTGCATTTTGATAATGCCAAAGGGGGAGAAAAATGATATATTTAGAGATAATGTGTTTTGTTAAAATGGAGGAGATAGTTTTCTTGTAAAATCATCATTAGTTTGTCATAATCAAAATGGGGGAGATTGTTGAACTTAGAGTTCAATAATGATTTTGATTATAACTTTGATTATGCGTTTAATGATTTTACGATTTCGATGATATAATGCTTGTCTTGTTCAAAAATAGAAAACGTATATTTCAGGTCTTTAAATGATAGAGCATTCGATAACGAAGCCATAGGTTCAAGCGGAACCAAAATCGGAGCTAAAACGAAGAAGCTACAAGCTTTCGAAGGTTTGCTAGACCAGGACAACATCGACCGATCGACTGAACAAAAACGACCGATCGTTTTTGTACCAATTTCTTCCAGAGAGTTCACAAGAAAAACGACCGATCGTTTTTCAGAAACGACCGATCTACTGGTGAAAATCGACCGATCGACTGTAGAAAACGACCGATCGTTTTCTACAGATTTCGAAAACAGCTTTTCAGCTTTTTCTGGAAAATAGCTTAAAACAGCCTCAACTACTTCTAACGGTCAGAATACAGAAAAACAGACTTTTGGTCTATATAAACCAACCCAATCTCTCTTCCATAAACACCAATCAATACACCTATTATCATCCTTCAATCCCTACATACAAAACCCTAAATATCACCATTTTGGTGCGTATATTCAAAAAGAGGGAAAATTGAAGAAAAAGAGAGTCAAGCTCAAACATCATCAATCTCACCAATTAGCTTATTTAGAAGCAATAAAATAGTGAGTGTAGTTACATTATTGTAACAAAATTGTAACGAGTTTTTTATAAACTCATTTGTGAGCGAGTGATCGGGTAGAGGCTTTGTAAGCGAGTTGCTTAAAAGCTCTAGGTCTTTTCATTTCAGGACACTCATAAAGTGAGGGGGAGCTTAATCGGTTGATTAGCTCGATAGGATTGTAATATCCGCAAGAAGATTTTTTAGTGAAATACTCGGTAGTACCGAGGAGAGGACGTAGGCCGTTTGCCGAACCTCTATAAAATCACGGTGTCATTTTATTTCCTTGCTTTTACTTTCCGCAAATATATTATTGCTTAGTTTATTGCTTGCGTTTAGTAATTCTAGCATTTCATTATTCCTTGTTAACACGCAATAAGCTTAAACTTGCGATAGTTGGGTGGTTAGTTACACTTAAGTTTAATTAGGCCAAAAACGCCTAGAAACCTTATTCACCCCCCCTCTAAGGTTTAGCCACACGGGCCAACAGTGCCTTCAGATTCTTTCAACATCATCATCAATTTGTGCCATCAGATTCAACACAGCTACAGTGACAAAGAAGCAGATGCTAATTTGTGGAACACATATTTCAATCAATGCAACTTTTTTTCCTAAACCAACCTTCTGCAACTATTCCATGTAATAAACAAGTACAATTATGAAAATTTCTTTGATATCAAAGTAAAAAACAATGACATAAAAAAAACCACTACCAGGGATCAACACTTAGTTAATAAATTACAATACATCATTGCAATATAACAAACAGAAGTACAGGTTTTCACAAACTACAGCTCTAACAGGGACCAAAAGCCCAGATTAAAAAGGTCGCAAACAACCATTGTTTGATAATTACCAAACAGTGACCAAAATCCCAAATCATAGTTGCACGAAGCAGGAGCGGGGAAGCGGATTGTTATAAAAGGGGGGAGCGTCGTCGGAAGCGTCGATTAATTTTTTTTATAAAATATATATAATATAGTTGGGTATTCTTTTTAAGTTTTTTGTACATTAATTTTAAGATTATTAATCTTTTGGGAGTTTTTCGTGACCATTAAAAGTAAACAGTCATTGTTTGAATAATTAAAACTTACTATAGACGCGCTATAATTTCATTGGGATAATGTGTGATACTTAATAATGATATTATTGTAACATTTTAGACATTGGATGAGTTTTTATGATAACCTAGAAAACTGTACTCCCAGTCTCTCTTTTCTTCTCTGTTATATATTCACCGGAAGAAGATTACGGAAGCTTCCACTGACGGAAGCACGGAATCGAGCTTCCGACAGGGAAGCGCCTAAGGTTTTGGAAATTCCTGCAACTATGGGATATACACATACATATATGCTATGCACATAATAAACTGGGTTCCTCCGGTATCAAAAAAGGTTAAGATAAACTAATCTACAGAAATTCAGTTCAGCTTTTAAGCAAAACCTAAACTGACTTCCCTTGTTTCCTCCTAAGTTTTCCTAAATTAGAGAAGAAATCCTAAATTGGAAATCAAAACTGTGGAACGTAACAAAGGAAGCTATGCACAAATATGATAAATATATATTTTGACAACTAAGACGGTTTTTCAAGGACTCAGAAAAGCAAGGTTCGTCAGGGTATCAAAAAAATTACGGTTTTTAAGTTAATAACCAAACCTAGTTCAGATTTTATGCTAGAATTAAATAAGGTCCCATATTTCCTCCTTAAAACTCCTACGTTAGGGGAAAATCCGAAACCGGTAATCAAAACTGTATAACAAAACAAAGGAAGCTGTATACACATAAAAAAATATACTTTTAAACAACAAAGTCAATTTTTCGAAGTTTAGAAAAGCTTGGTTCAGCCGGGTATTAAAAAGGCTCATATTTTTAAGCCAATCAGCCGAAACAAGTTTAGATTTTAAGCAAAAAAAAAACGTCAGCTTTCTTATTTCCTCAGCTTTCTAATTTAGGGAAGAAATCCTAAATTTGATCATGCAAACTGTAAACATAACAAAGGGTATACACATAATTACAAAAAGATAAATTATATATGTGTGTGTGTATATATGTAAGGAGAGAACTCCGTTTTGTAGGATTCTTTGGTTTCTAACATTAAACAACTATGTCGGATGTTATAAGGTTCCGAGAAGCTAGGTTCATCGAGGTTTCAAAAAAGCTCAAATTTTTAGTCTAATCACCCACCCAATCCCAGTACAGATTTTAAGCAAAATAATAATAATAAGGTTAAAATATGCATCCAAACAAGACATTGCCCTCTTTAGGATTCTTCTAAATTTTCCTAATATAGGGCAGAAATCCTTATTAGGGGGAAGCAGAAAAGAACAAAACAAAGGTTATACATACACATACAATCAAAGTGTGACATACACAAAAACACCAAATATTAAATTATTTTGTACATAATTAATAATAACGCAATAAAAGGTACCTTCCCATACGAAGTGAGCATGATTAAAGAGACTCTTTGCACTGCACTGAGCATACTTAATCCAAACCCAGATGTTCCATGTAACCCTCCTTATCAGATCTTACTATTTCCACTTCCTCAGCCAGTGGTCGAAGGAGAGATTCGGGTCGCCTTAAAGAGTGGGGGTGTGTCCGAGTTCTTCGCCGTCTGATTGCCTACCGATATATGTACTCGAGTAGAGAGGGAGAGATGAGATGGGCTAAAAGAGGATCATGGGAGTTGTGGATTTGAAATAGGTGTATATTATACACAGAGGGGAGGACAGTCGGAGCTTGTTTTGTTTTTGTAAAATAAACAATGATAGTTCTTTTAAATCAAGAAAGAAATCATGATAGCAATAAAATAAACTCACTAACAGACCAACATCGATTAATAAACTCACAATCAATCATTGCAATATAACTAAACACAACAAATACATTTCTTCACAAATTAAAACACCAACAGGGACCAAAAGCCCAGATTGAAAAGGCAAGAATAAATCATGGGACGATATATAACGAACAAAAACCAAAATCGCAAATCATATAGCAGAAGTCCTAAATCAATTTTTAAAAAATGACAAGGTTGTGTCTTTTTACAGACATTATATTTCATATTAAACAGGTTAATGATAGTTTATATGCATCCTAAACCAATGGACCAATACCAAACTGATAAACAAATCCATGTCTTCACAAACTAAAAGACCGATAGCAATATAATTAAAAAAAAACATTCAAAATTGCATATGATATGTAAGAAGGAAAAAGTCTCCAAAACCAGTCATCATAAATACGTTTATGATAGATATTATGCATCTCAAACCAATTAAATAAAATAATAAAAAAAAAAAGTAAACAATCAATAGTGGTAAACCTATCCGATTTAGTACAAAGCTTTTAGAAACCAATATTCGACTATTTCATTAAAAAAAGACAATCAAGTCAGCATTAAGAAGATATAACATAGCGTGGAACCAATTAAAATTCATTAAAAACCCAATATTTTTGATAAGAAAAGGAACAGACTCACAAGATTATAATATCCTAAAAAAGGCTTTTATACTTATACTAAACAATGAAGTTGCAATTAAAAACCCAAACTTAATCCGTAGAAACTACTTAGGGTTTTTACAAAAAAAACAAGATCGAATTTAATTTGAAGCAAACAGTAACCATAAAAACACCAGATCTGTAAAAACAATTTAAGATTTTCCAAATCTAGATCTAATTTACTTAACAGAAAACATAAACGAGGTTAAAAACAATTCAAGATGAAATTAAATACCGAAAATCAATCTTGTAGAAACTAATTAGGTTTTTCAAGAACAATCTTCTATATCTATTCCATATAGCAAACATGTATGATTGTAAGAATTCCTTTAAAATTAAAGCAAAACACGATAGAGTCAAAATAAAGTCAGTACCACAGACCAACGCCAAATTGATAGAAATCACAATAAAAAAATTCAACATAACAAACAAATACACATCTTCATAAACTATATGGCTGACATATACTAATATTGTGATAAGCATTTTACTAAAGTCAAGTTTACCTGCAAAGCGTCACGACCATGTAATCAAATAGTCTTAAGACCCATCGATGTGTCATTCATATCTTGAACACTTCTAGGCCAACATGCCTTACTTGCTCTGCATCCACACCCGGTACAGGTACAATGCATATAGAAATTAAAAAAAAAAGTTGTTTTAGTATAAGGAAAATCAGATACTAATGTTGTGACTGTGAAAAAATTAGCATGTTACTCAAGTTAAGTTTACCTGCAAAACGTCGTCACGACCATGTAATCAAATAGTTTTAAGACCATCGATGTGTCATTCATATCTTGAAAACTTCTAGGCCAGCATACCTTACTTGCTCCACACCCGGTACAAGAACAATGCATATAGAAATTTAAAAAAAAGTTATTTTAGTATAAGGAAAGTCAGTACATTAATAAATTGAAAACACATTTGCATGCACACATGAAATCTTGTTTACAAAGATGGAATTAAATTAACATAACCTTGTGGACTATAATGACATTCAGCAATCGACAGGGAGCTAATATAAAGCGTAAAAAAAAGTCTATTTCTATACGAACTATCTCTTGAATAAGACTTAATTTCAAACACAATATAGCAAGGTTAGTTTAGCTGTAACACTTTCACACATGAAATCTTGTTTACAAAGATGGAATTAAATTAACATAACTTTGTGGACGATAGTGACATTCAGCAATCGACAGAGAGCTAATATAAAGAGTAAAAAAAAGTCTATTTCTATATGAACTATCTCTTGAATAAGACTTAATTTCAAAGACAATATAGCAAGGTTAGTTTAGCTATAACACTTTCAGAAGATAAACGGCCAATTTGAGCCCAAGAGAAAGAGCTTATTAAACATTTATAACACTTACTAAACTATGGAGTACACAACTTACAGAGTAGAAAACAAAAACAAACCTTTCAATAATAAAGAAAAGCATTTTTCAAAAACCATATTATAGAGCCGTTGCAGATCTACCTATAACAAACTCCGTTCGTGCTAGCAAAGAACGACTTGTATTTAAGGAGTTGACGGAGTTATCGTTTTTCTATTTTTCTTTAAAAACCATATTAAGGAGGATTATAGGCCATCACAGCTCAACACCTCGTTTAGTAAATGATAGCATGTTGGAGATCAAAATTGTTATACTTTTTCAATTTTTATGCCAAAAGTATTTATCACTCGGACAATGTTCAATTGAATAGATGAGAAATTAAGTTGTCGAAGATAGATGTTTTTGTTCTTCAAATGTTATGGCAAAAGTCTTATTAATGATGATCAAAGGGCTATCACGCCTACCATCTCATAAGACTTGGACATTTTTACATTGAATGGATGATCAAGGAATTAATAGCATATTGAAGATAGATATTTTTATACTATTTCAATTGTTATGTCAAAAGTCTCATTAAAAAGGAAAGGCCACACAGCCCGGCCCTTTCATAACACTCTCGGATAGATATTGTTTAATTTAATTGATGAGAAATGAAGTGATGATGGCATGTCAAAGATAGATATTGTTTTTGTTTTTCAATTGTTATGTCAAAAGTCTAATATGATCAAAGGCCATCACGCCAACCACTTTGTAAGACTTGGACATTGTTCAATTGAATGGATGAGAAAGGAAGTAATAGCATGTTTGAAGATCGATATTGTTAATATTTTTTCAATTTTTATGTCAAACGTTTCATTAAAAGGATGAAAGACCATCACAACCCAACACTTTCATAAGACTCGGATAATCTTCAATTAAATGTATGGAAAATGAATTAAAAAATCATATTAAGGGGTATTATATATAGGCCATCACAGTCCAAACCTTTCGTATCATTCAAACATTATTCAATTGAATGGATGAGATCCTAAATGATAGCATGTTGAAGATCGATATTGTTATATTTGTTACACCTTTTATGTCAAAAGTCATATTAAAAAGGATAAAAGGCCCTCACATCACAACACCTTCAAAACACTCCAACTTTGTTCAATTGAAAGGATGAGTTAGCATGTTGAAGATAGATATTGTTTTTTTTTTCAATTGTAAAGTCAAGGCCATCATGTCCACCACTAATAAGACTTGGACATTGTTCAATTGAATGGATGAGAAATGAAATAATAGCATGTTGAAAATCGATATTTTAATATTTACCACAGTTGTTATGTCAAAACCTTTAATAAAAAAGATGAAAGGCCACCACAACCCAACCCTTTCATTGAACTCGGACATTGTTCAATTGAATGGAGGGAAAAAGAATTGATAGCATGTTTTTCTATTGTTCTTTGAAAATCATATTAAGAGAATTATAGGCTATCAGAGCCCAAACCCTTCGTAACAATCGAACATTGTTCAAATGAATTTGAAGATTATACTATTTCAGTTGTTATATCAAAAGTATTATTAAAAAGTATAAAAGGCAATCACAGCCCGACCCTTTCATAACACTGTGACATTGTTCAATTGAATGGATGAGAAACGAAATGAGAGCATGTTAGAGATACATATTATATTTTTTTCAATTTTTATGTCAAAAGTTATTAAAAAGGATAAAAGGTCATCACAGCCCAACCCCTTTCCTAACACTCGAACAATGTTCAATTGAATGGATGAGAAATGAAGTTGTCGAAGATAGATGTTTTTGTTCTTCGAATGTTATGACAAAGGTCTTATTAATGATGATCAAAGGGCCATCACGCTTACCATCTCATAAGACTTGAACATTTTTCAATTGAATGGATGATCAAGAAATTAATAGGATACTGAAGATAGATATTGTTATACTATTTCAATTGTTATGTCAAAATTCGCATTAAAAAGGAAAGGCCATCAAAACCCAATCTCGCATAACACTCGGACATTGTTCAATTGAATGGATGAGAAACGAGTGAGAGCATGTTAGAGATAGATATTGTAATTTTTTTCAATTTTTATGTCAAAAGTATTATTAAAAAGGATAAAAGATCATCACAGCCCAACCCCTTTCATAACACTTGAACAATGTTCAATTGAATGGATGAGAAATGAAGTTGTCAAAGATAAATGTTTTTGTTCTTCAAATGTTATAAGAAAAGTCTCATTAATGACGATCAAAGGGCCAACACGCCTACCATATCATAAGACTTGGACATTTTTCAATAGAATGGATGATCAAGGAATTAATAGCATATTGAAGATAGATATTTTTATACTATTTCAATTGTTATGTCAAAAGCCTCGTTAAAAAAGAAAGGCCATCACAGCCCAACCCTTTCATAACACTCTCAAACATTGTTCAATTGAATGGATGAGAAACGAAGTGAGAGCATGTTAGAGATAGATATTGTTATACTTTTTCAATTTTTATGTCAAAAGTATTATTAAAAAGGATAAAAGTCCATCACAGTCCAACCTCTTTCATAACACTCAGACAATCTGCAATTGAATGGATAAGAAATGAAGTTGTCGAAGATATATGTTTTTCTTCTTCAAATGTTGTGTCAAAATTCTAATTAATGATGATCCTTATTCTTCAAATGTTATGTCAAAAGTCTTATTAATGATGATCAAAGGGCCATCACGCCTACCATCTCATAAGACTTGGACAAGGAATTAATAGCATATTGAAGATAAATATTGTTATACTATTTCAATTGTTATGTCAAAAGTCTCATTAAAAGGAAAGCCATCACAGCCCGGCCCTTTCATAACACTCTCGGACATTGTTCAATTGAATGGATGAGAAACGAAGTGAGAGTATGTTCGAGATAGATATTGTTATATTTTTTTAAATTTTGATGTCAAAAGTATTATTATAAAAAGGATAAAAGGCCAACACAGCCCAACCCCTTTCCTAACACTCGAACAATGTTCAATTGAATGGATGAGAAATGAAGTTGTCGAAGATAGATGTTTTTGTTCTTCAAATCTTATGACAAAAGTCTTATTAATGACGATCAAAGGGCCATCACGCCTACCATATCATAAGACTTGGACATTTTTCAATAGAATGGATGATCAAGGAATTAATAGCATATTGAAGATAGATATTGTTATACTATTTCAATTGTTATGTCAAAAGTCTCGTTAAAAAGGAAAGGCCATCACAGCACAACCCTTTCATAACACTCTCGGACACTGTTTGGATGAGAAACGAAGTGAGAGCATGTTAGAGATAGATATTGTTATACTTTTTTCAATTTTTATGTCAAAAGTAATATTAAAAAGGATAAAAGACCATCACAGCCCAACCTCTTTCATAACACTCGGACAATGTGAAATTGAATGGATGAGAAATGAAGTTATCGAAGATAGATGTTTTTGTTCTTCAAATGTTATGACAAAAGTCTTATTAATGGCGATCAAAGGGCTATCACGCCTATCATATCATAAGACTTGGACATTTTTCAATTGAATGGATGATCAAGGAATTAATAGCATATTGAAGATAGATATTGTTATATTATTTCAATTGTTATGTCAAAAGTCTCATTAAAAAGGAAAGGCCATCATAGCCCGACCCTTTCATAACACTCGGACATTGTTCAATTGAATGGATTAGAAACGAAGTGAGAGCATGTTAGAGATAGAAATTGTTATAGTTATTTCAATTTTTATGTCAAAAGTAATATTAAAAGGGATAAAAGGCCATCACAGCCCAACCTCTTTCATAACACTCGGACAATGTTCAACTGAATGGATTAGAAATGAAGTTGTCGAAGATAGATGTTTTTGTTCTTCAAATATTATGACAAAAGTCTTATTAATGATGATAAAAGGGCTATCACGCCCACCATCTCATAAGACTTGAACATTTTTCAATTGAATGGATAATCAAGGAATTAATAGCATATTGAAGATAGATATTGTTATACTATTTCAATTGTTATGTCAAAAGTCTCATTAAAAAGGAAAGGCCATCACAGCACGACCCTTTCATAACACTCTTGGACATTGTTCAATTGAATGGATGAGACACGAAGTGAGAGCATGTTAAATATAGATATTGTTATACTTTTTTTAATTTTTATGTCAAAAGTATTATTAAAAAGGATAAAAGGACATCACAGCCCAACCGCTTTCATAACACTCGAACAATGTGCAATTGAATAGATGAGAAATGAAGTTGTCGAAGATAGATGTTTTTGTTTTCAAATATTATGACAAAAGTATTCAAAGGGGCCATCAATCACGCCTACCATCTCATAAGACTTGGACATTTTTCAATTGAATGGATCGTAATAGCATATTGAAGATAGATATTGTTATACTATTTCAATTGTTATGTCGAAAGTCTCATTAAAAAAGAAAGGCTATCACAGCCCGAACCTTTCATAACACTCGGACATTGTTCAATTGAATGGATTAGAAACGAAGTGAGAGCATGTTAGAGATAAATATTGTTATACTTTTTCAATTTTTATGTCAAAAGTATTATTAAAAATGATAAAAGGCCATCATAGCCCAACCTCTTTCATAACATCAATTGAATGGATGAGAAATGAAGTTGTCGAAGATAGATGTTTTTGTTCTTCAAATGTTATGTCAAAAGTCTTATTGATGATGATCAAAGGGCCATGTCTACCATCTCATAAGACTTGAACACTTTTCAATTGAATGGATGATTAAGAAAGTAATAGCATATTGAAAATAGATATTGTTATACTATTTCAATTGTTATGTCAAAAGTTTCATTAAAAAGGAAAGGCCATCACAGCCCGACCTTTTCATAACACTCCCGGGCATTGTTCAATTGAATGGGTGGGAAGGAAATTAATAGCATGTTAAAGATCAATATTGTTATTATTTTTCTATTGTTCTTTGGAAAATCATATTAAGAGGATTATAGGTCATCACAGCCCAAACCTTTCGTAACACTCGGACATTGTTCAATTAAATTTGAAGATTATACTTTTTCAATTGTTATGTCAAAAGTATAATTAAAAAGGATAAAAGGCCATCACAGCCCAACTCTTTTCATAACACTCTGGCAATGATCAACTGAATGGATGAGAAACGAAGTTATGGCATGTTAAAGATCGATATTGTTATCTTTTTTTTATTGGTATGTCCAAAATCTTATTAAGGATGATCAAAGGTAATCACAACCCAACCTCTTCCCTTAATAAGACTCGGGAATTGCTCACTAATGATGAAAAAAAGATATACCATAGTTGCACGAAGCAGGAGCGGGTACAAAAGCGGGAAAGCGGATTGTTATAAAAGGGGGAGCGTCGTCGAAAGCGTCTATTAATTTTTTATAAATATATATATAATATAGTTGGGTATTATTTTTAAGTTTTTTGTACATTAATTTTAGGATTATTAATCTTTTGGGAGTTTTTCGTGACCATTAAATGTAAAGTCATTTTTAGGCTAATCACCCACCCAATCCCAGTACAGATTTTAAGCATAAAAAAAAATAATAAGGTTAAAATATGCATCCAAACAAGACATTGCCCTCTCTGGGATTCTCCTAATTTTTTCTAATATAGGGCAGGAATCCTTATTAGGGGGAAGCAGAAAAGAACAAAACAAAGGTTATACATACGCATGCAATCAAAGACGTAGGTGTGTGACATACACAAAAACACCAAATATTAAATTATTTTGTACATATATAATAATAACACAATAAAAGGTACCTTCCCAGATGGAGTGAGCATGATTAAAGAGACTATTTGCACTGCACTGAGCATACTTAATCCAAACCCAGATGTTCCATGTAACCCTCCTTACTACTCTTTCCTCTTCCTCGGCCAGTGGTCGAATGAGAGATTCGGGTCGCCTTAAAGAGTGGGGGGGTGTCCGAGTTATTCGCCGTCTGATTGCCTAGCGATATATGTACTCGGGTAGAGAGGGAGAGATGAGATGGGCTAAAAGAGGATCATGGGAGTTGTGGATATACACGGAGAGAGGGGAGGGGAGCCAGAGCTTGGTTTGTTTTCGTATACCAATATTCCATAAAATAAACAACAGTGATAGTTCTTTTAAATCAAGAAAGATATCATGATAGCATTAAAATAAACTCACTAACATGATCAACATCAATTAATAAACTCGCAATCAATCATTGCAATATAACTAAACACAACAAATACATATCTTCACAAATTAAAACACCGACAGGGACCAAAAGCCCAGATTGAAAAGGCAAGAATAAACCATGGGACGATGTTTAACGGACAAAAACCAAAATCACACATCATACATCATACATCATACATCATACATCATACAGCAGAAGTCTTAAATCGTAATTTAAAAAAAGTATAAGGTTGTGTTTTTGTCCGTTAAACATTGTGAGGCAGAGCATATGTAATTCAAATATGGCTATTACGAGCTCGAAGCCATATAACCTCTCTAGTCATCTCATAGAGCACGAATAGATCAGAGTGATTCGTTTGAAGTCAATCCAAGACCTCCAAGATATTGCCTTATTCCTAATGGTAAAGACAGACCATGTTAGAAATATCCCTTATGCGGGTCTGATAAGTAACCGGCATCGGTATAACTGAAAAAGGGTTGCGTTAATTCGAGTACCGATGGAGGTAGGTACACTCGATGACGCAAATGGGATAAACTAGCCCACTTCCAAAATTACCATAAGGTAAGAGAATGTGTCTTTAGTGCCATTTTGATGGCAGCGTGTTAGCGCGATGTTTTGTCGAGCTATACCATTCACAGCATACGAGATGTTCATCCTAACACATTAGACCAAGTACAATGATGCGCTTATTGTACTTAGATATGAACATGATGGTTCAATATCTCTTCATTGTCTCATCAGGGACGGACTGGTTCTATAGCAATGTCTAGTGATCGAACGATCATGGGAGAATCTGACGACTTAACGTCATAACACCTTCTGGGTGTAGTCTGAATCATGGACTTAGATTCAATATTTACGGGACTCGATCATCAGGCCGAGTCACTAACGTGTCTTCCCAAGATCCTTCATCTCGAAGGGCAAATCCAAAATGTGGATTGTTTCATAACACGCAAGGGCATAATACTTGTTCAAGTATCCCAAGCTGATCAAGTACTCACTTAGGAGGTATACCACATCTGCTTGGATTATATTAATCCATATAGTGAACATCTCAGTCAATTGAGATCGTGTTCCGTGGTCAGGAACTACTTGATTTAAGCACATGAAGTCACACAGTGACCACAATCACATGTTGTATAATCAGTTTTTGGGAAACTACTAAACTGAAAAAGTAGGGGACCGTTATAACGTCCATTACGAGGAAATCAACCATCTCGTAATAAATTCCAAGATGTGAGAGAAGTCTTGCGCTACTAGGCGAGCATTCTATAATCTCATTATTCTCATCACTTTTCCTTACGAATAACCAAATAAACGAACTCGTTTAACATTGGTGGTGTTGGAGCTATAGGTCCGAACACACTTTCGCTAAGGAGTCTACTTGGATTGCAAGTTTCCATTAGGCCAGTCTATTCTACATTGACTTCAGGCAACGGTACATGGTTTCCTATCATAATTTGCTCATATTATCAGTCGTCACCGAATATATGAACAAGTAATCAATGACAGTCTCGTTTGGCGGGTTCGGCCAAAGCAACGTGTTACTACAGGAACATGGCGTCCGACAGGGACGTCTATCCTTCCAAGCATTTTGCAGTAGGTATAAATGATCTCGTGACATCTCATAAAGTCATTAAATGCGTTTGGCATTTAGTTAGACTTGAGGGAGTCTATGCACTTACTTATCACTAAGTGCAGTTTTGGGGATCAAGCTAAGACTGAGTGGATTATGCCACGTTACTTCATGTCATTCCTTATCAACGGTAATGTGCAAATCTCCCCCTAACAATGGGGAGAACAGTCTTAGCGATGTCACTTTCGCATATCATGCGGTAAAGAGATCGCTTGCCAAGGTTACTCTATCAAATGATAGGCAGGAGATTCATAATCGACTTATGTCTCCTTCAGAGGTCCATATTTTGAACGCTATAGCGGCTCAATCAAAATATTAATTAATCACTCTAAACACGCGTTAATATGAGACTTCTGGCTCATAACTAGTGACCAGCTGGTACGCATATGGTGTTTGAGTGTCTATGGGCCTCATGACGGACCAATGCAGCAAAATAGCATAACCACACACAGAAATATAAATCTTGGTGCGTAAGACCAAGAAATGCGTGCAATCATTTGCAGTCGCATCATCAAACTTTCTGTGAGTCCATTTGGGTCTGAACATAATCGAGAGGATGTTCAATTTCAATTTCCAAACTCAAGTAATTCAAATCGAAATTTCGATTTTTACTCTTCGGAATTATCAAGTCGAGTAGACTTTTCAGGATAATCTGGATCATGAGCCATCAACTTAATGATAGGGCTAAAAGTTTGGGAAATGTTGTATTTCTGTGGACAACAATAATCATGTAAACTTATTGTCGATGCATCAACCATAACTATTTATATTTATGGTCCGTCTTATGGTTGGATAAGTCCATAATAACTCCTTCAATTCTTTACAAGAATTCTACGAGTTCATTTCGTGATCTTTACACATACAAGTCTTTCAAAGTGAGCATTAGTGGCATGAATTTCGGATTAATCACAAAATATATTCTCAGAGAGAATCCAAATGCGATGCGATTATAAACCAAGTATCGTCTTTTGACCCGGGAATATCTCATCTGGTCAATGTCACAATATCAAAATGCTCTTATCAATCGACGACAGGCGAATGATAGTACAGACAATCATGTCTTAGCATCTAAATCATTTATCATTTCGACGACAGGCGAAATGATAAGATAACTTTAAATACTTAAAAGAATGTGGTAGCAACCACTTGAAAGACATTTCAACTCCTCTAAAATACGTTTTTGGTCGTATTGAATGGAGGCTATGTAAAGAAATTTCAATTCTTTCATGAGCTATTACCAGATAACACTGGTTTTCTCGAATATTTTATAACTCAACAAGGTACGACAGGACATACATGAGTATACGACCTCATATTTGATAAATCAATTTGGTTTTACCAAAGATTTTGATATGGAACGACATGTCCAGAATCGTTGTCACTGAGTACTCTTTTAGGCAAATAGTTGGTGAAATTATGTGGTACACTGTTACCCACTATTTCCAAAAAAATCAACTACCCCACAAGTATTGCCTAAAATTTCATAATTTAAAGTTTGGTCACATTTGTCAAAGGAATTTGCTCAAAAAACTTTAAATTATTTCGAGAAATTTTGTAAACAGGCAAACCATAATCCAAAAGTATGTCCAAATGGAAAAATTATAATCCAAATGAAAAAATGGCTCAATGATTTATCAAAATCAATAAAGAAAGGTACCAAACTTATTTGAGCCACAAAACCGGGGTCTCATGAGTTTCCTTTCAGTTATCTTTAACCACATTAGCATCGGTTTTTTCATCTTTATAATAGTTTTGAACTATTTAAGGAGTAACCGTGCATGACATTTCTCTTTATAGCATAGAGTTGCCTCATTGAGCATTACTCTTGCTTTGTAACAACGGGCCATATTGTTCCTTTCAATTACTGTCTTGAAGCCACAGGTTTTCGATTTTGATGATTGTCTAAAATCTCGCTTGGCTAGGCAATTCATCGGGATCATGACAGTTCGAGACAAATAACACTTGTCTCGGTTCTCGATTCGTGGAAAAAAAATATACACGAAGAGCATTAATATCAGGAAAACAATTCGCCATTGACCCAATAGGATTAAAATTACTCACCGGGACAATTTTCTTATCCAATAACAGATAAGCGATAAAGGAACATGGTGAATATAAATTCACGATACTGCTTATGGAATACAATTTCCAAGCTAGTATTTTGGCGAATGATTGCTCCAATATGTCAATTTCAGACATTTGTTCACCATAGACGTCATCACGTCTCAAATGTGGAGGCGGAATAAAATCAATGCTTTAGCATTCATCCTGAGGGTAACAACAAACTTGTGTTTTACTCATCAAAGATGGCATCCAAAAAAATTTTGGGCATCACATTTTCACACATCAGGGTGAGTAACATGTGGTGACGGATTAAAATCAACGCTTAAACAGTTATTTCGCAAGTATGTTTTACTATTTTTCTCATCATAGATGGCATCCAACATGTGTTGGGAGTTCTGGATTATTTATCATATAAAATGACTGGTTTATATGTTTATGGTTTGCACAAACGTTTTTTCGAAACGACAGTTTCGAAAACAATAGTTTTGCTTCTCATGTGAATCGGTTCTCATTGATCGAACGACGGGTCGATACTGAAACACCAATTTGGCAAAACAAACATCACTATACAAACACACTCGGGGAAATTATTATTTAGTCAACCCTTTTCAGTAGCTCTACTTGAAAACGACCAGGAAAGACGGTGAGGGTGGACGGCACGAATGCCATTTAAAACCCGACTTCATTATGATATCGACTTCCGCCTATATCTTTCCTAGACATCGTATCCAACTAGGTGAGCCTATTTGGGGAAACTTCATAATTTTTCCAACTTAAATATGAAAATATATAATTTTGCAAATTACCATATTATACATGTGTACATGGCAGTAAATAAAATAGCACATGACCGTGATTATTTTACCTGCTTGCATGATTAAATAATATAGCACTGACATGGCAGTACATATTAGGACAATATAAATTTACCAATTACACAAGCAAGATATTACTCAATATTTTTTATTATTCTGTGGCTATATGTGTAAGTTTTATACATGGTAGTTCATAATGTACACTACAACATGCAAGTAAGTCGATTTGATTTATGGTAATTTCTATATTACACGAACAATTCTAAATATTCATGCATGAGAGCAAATATCACCTAGATATACGCATGTATTGATATGTAAATAACTAATATACTACAGGGAGCAGAGGTGTAGTTTATGTAAATTTTATACAAAGAAGCGTTATTACATAGTAAGTTCAGAATTTCTAGTGTGTTACATTTTAGTGTTCAGTATTATCCACAATAGTCCATAGTTTTCAACGCAATTCAAACTAGTCCTACTGTTTTAACGTGTAACAGATTTGGTCTTACAGGTTTGCCCTAGATCAACGTACCAAGTTTTAATCAAGTTTTTAATATTACAAACAGAGCCGTATATGTAGATTTCTATTATTCGTTATACATTCGGTTGAATACTATTGTTAATATTACTCAAATTTTTTTCTTGCACAATCTATAAATTCCAGTGTACACATGTGTTTAAAACATCATACTTGTTTATATACTAACATGCAGCAAGTTTTATACTATATCGTCATAGCAGTTTCAAATTTATTTATTTGTAAGAGCTAGAAAAAATATTTGTATACCATACTCCTCTTATTTTGGTGAAGATCGACATAACAATAATCCAATTAAATCCGGATAAAACTCAAGGTTTATAAATACCTAATATCCGTGCGTTTATCCAAAATCTCCAATATTCACGAGCGTATATCCTTAAGTTTCCGTGAGTAAAGTGTCAATAACGTTTTGTGTGACATATTAGCTCACATATATATGTATATAGATATAGGGAGAGAATATAGAGAGAGAGACAACAAGACAAAGTGTTTATTTATTAATGAGTGATAGATATACATCAAGAGACTCATAACCCCTTTATATAATAGAGTGTATGGTTACATATGTTAGGAAAGTCCAAGATAGACCCAATAGAGTAAGGCCCAAGATGGCCAATAATATTCTACAACAAAAACAAATTTGTTGTATAGGTTAGATTACTTTACACAAGGGATTTTTGGTAACATCTTATTTATCATCCAAGAAGATATCGAAGGTCACTGATTGTCTGAGTTTCGATACGTTAGAGTACTAAACAGAGAAAAAATAAAAGGTTAGGGTACAAAAGCAAATTTGCACATAGAAGCCTTTAGTTGTAAACAAAAGTGATTCATTGATGACTGTATAAAGCTTCTACTTATACCTAAATTGAATGAATTAAACTCAAATCATAATTTCATCTCTAAATTGTAGAAGATTGGAACAGAGCTCCGAGAAAAGAGTAGAATGAGAAACAAACCTGCGAGTAAGTGACGAGAGATGACGGAAAAGAGTAGAAAGGTGGCGGAGATGGGAAGAATCTGAGCGTCATCTATGGATTCGCCGAAGAACTTTCCCTCTCTAAAAAAATGAGAAGATTGGTGTCAAAAGTGAAAATGCAACAAACTGAAAAATAAGGGTTACGTTTACATAGTCTGAAAATATGGGGATTTATCCACCTTTATACCTTGTATTGTTGCGTTTTTCTGTACCATACATTGTTCAAAATTTCAATTAGTACCCTATATTCGTATTTTTTTCAAAAGAAAAAAAATATCAAAGAAGCCTAATTTGGAGCTGAAATAAGATGAATACATCTGTGTGATTGCATAATAGGATATCTAACGTTATTGCATAGGATCCATATTTTGCAATGCATTAGCTACCATTCGACTAATTCTCTGTATATTCATTTTTTCTCTTCATATCAAAGATCAATACAAAATTCTCTGTATATTCAACCCTAGAGACCAAGTAGTAAAATGAGCTTAAGATCAATCTTAACATTTTACTTTTATCTTTTGCTCAAATATATCCCACATCGATTTCAGTATAGACCCACAACAACAAAAAATATATCCCACATCATTTTACTTTCACTATGATATGGAGTTAAACAACAATTAGTTGTTGCTTACCTCGGTTTTGAACACTAAAAAAGATAAGAGCATAACAGACCATGCCAGATCAAGTCCAGGATAGTTCAGACCAAATTAGATATAAATCCGGTCCACCATTTTTTAGGTTGTGTCAATCAATCAGATTTTTTTAGATTTATTATAAATTAATTTATTGATAGTTATTTTTGGGTTCCCTAATACGAGTAGAGTTTTTGTTTTTTTTTGAAAGAGAAAAAAAATATATATGAGTTGAGGTTTTAGTGATTGATACACCTTAAATATAAATGGACCGGTTTCATGATAGTGTTACTCCTTGGATTATTTTGAAGGTTAGAATGGTTATTCTCCTCCCTAATCTTGTTCAACCAAGTAAGGTTATGGCATTAAAATTATCAAAAAGAGCGTAACAAAAATTAGAAGGTATGCGACTAGGAGTTAGATTTTGGGTAGAACGCATATAGAAAGTGATGTTACTTCCTCAACCTCAGCCTCACCGACCACTCGAGTAAATATTCATACAGTGGAACAAGCTATTAAGAAGCAAAGGGATCAAGGGAAAAAAACCAATTGAAAATTTCCTTTCACTTCCACACATGATTTATGCGATCATTATTTTATTGTTGTTTATGTTATTTTCAATGAATTCAGTGGATGAATTTTGTGTGTGGACTATAACGTGTTCTTATTATTATGATCGGCTACGTTATCATTTTTATACGAATCTATATCGTATATTGTTATGCGGTCGAAAAGTATTTCTTGTGTTAGTATTGGTTAATTTAAGGATTTTAAGACACTCTTAAGTCGGTTAGAATGAATCTTTTGAGGCTCTTTTAGTGCAAATGATTTGAATCTTTGGGCTTATTTGAGGCGCTTATAAACCGCCTTAAAAATGTTAAAACCCGGATTCACTTTTTGAGGCGGTTCATTACGGCATTACTGCCTTATAGCATTTTGCAACCCTTTCAAATAACTATTGTATTTTTGTGTGTTTTTCTATTTCTTGAGGTGGTCTTAAACTGCCTTTAAAGACAAACTTTGGCGTAGTGATCCATAGTGGGTACTGGATACGTAGTTTCATTTTATTTAGCTTATACAGTTCCGGGAGTCCTTGTTCTTTCACCTTAACAAAAAACTTGACAAACATCATTAAAATCAATTCATATAATATGTAAGATTCAAAATTCCTTTCCTCTAACAATTAATGTATCTCGGAAAAGTGGCTTGATCATCAAGACCAACTTTATCACGATGATTAGTCTCAAATACTGTTATGAATAAGAACAAAAAGAAAATCAACATTACACCATCCGAATTTCAGATTATTCATTGTTTATCATCCTGGTATTGGTTCAGATTTATCAGGATACTGGAGCTGCAACTTCACATGATATGAATCATTTTCTCCATTCCCTTTTGAAATCATTGCATGACCACGTGCAAATGCGAAGGAGCCTGTCCCACCAAGCACCACCAATTTTCCACCGTCTCCATGGGAAAACATTTTCGCCTCGACACTAAGTGTGCCTGAATATTGATTCGTATGGAAAGTGAGATATATAATATTAAACCCCGACTTTTGAAAATGTTCTGCGGGAATGATAAACCCTTGGGCTGTTCCCACATGTCCTGACGTGTTTTCAGGTCCCTCGGTTAACTTTCGATGAAAAACAAGCGCCTCGGTATTTGATTGGATCACAGGATTCGGTCCCAGATTTGGTTCTTGTGCTTGTTGTATGTATAAGGAAACAGCAAAAAGAGGCTTGCGGGTACTTTTCCCAGGGTTTTTATTGTTTACCGGTGAGAATAAGCCTAAGAGGATAACCGTTAATATGGCTACGAAGACCAGCGTACAAAATGTGATTGTACGGAGCATTGTGTCGTGGTGATCTGATGGTTTTGATACAGTTGGATTATAAAAAAATTCTGCTTATAGTGAGGTTTCAAGTGGTTTTGGTTTATATCTTTTTGTTTAGGTTACCTAATCCAATATCCAATATTCATATAAAATCTCTCTGGCATGTTTGGCCCTCATCGTGGCTGTCTTATTAGATTAGGTTGTGAATGAAACCTTTAGTATATACATAGTTGCATATTCATACAAATAGTTTTCCTTTTTCGAAATACAAATATGATAACGGTAACCAAAAATTAATCATTAAAAATATTATTTGTAATGCCTAAATAATGAAATGGCGAGGCCGACGTATGACGATGACATATATATGATGGTTCTCAAAACCGATGGGTATTAACACTCGCCTAATATCAATTATATATCTTGTCAGTAAATTTTGCTGTAAGTGATGTGCCTTAAACTTAAATCCGCAATCATCATACTTACTAAGTAGGAAAAATTAAGGCACATACCAAATACACAAAATAGTTTATGTTTTAGGTCAGCTCTAAAACATATTTAAGTTTTAGGCCATTTTAACTAACATATTTAGGTTTTACTAGATTCTTTATAGCCAGCCAGCATACTAGAATACACACGATACATCGCCTTTCCAAGGCTGTAGAAACTAATCCTTAGTAGTTGAGAATTTATATTTTTTCCCGAAATACTTTAAGCCATAATATGTTAGGCTGTGGTAAGAAGCGTCAACCACTTAAAAGAGCATCGCAATTTATTTTGATTTGCTTGTCCGTTAAACATTACTTAACCCATGTTAAAGAGTTAGGTTATAACAACGTTAATTAATGACAAGGGCCTCGGCTTACTACGTACGTATCTCAATTTCGCCTCCTTCCTTTCATCCAATTTTTTTTCCTCAACGTTGTCAAATGATTAAAATCCTCATCATAGTCGCAGCTCTTACATGTCGCATGATATAATTGTCGATCTCAACCAGCAGAGTGCTAACATCTCTTGTTTGGATAATAAGGTTAGCGTTAAGGATTTTGAGTTTGTCATGTTTTCTTACTGCTTGTTTGATTTGTATTATGATGTATAAATATGTATTTGTTGGACTAGTTAGATTAACGCTTGTTTCGTTGCGAAAATTAGGCCAGGGTGGGTCAATGATCCAATTTTGCTGCTTGGTTGATTGTATAGTGTGTTTTTTGTACTTGTTAGATTTATAAAGTTTGTTTCAATGCCGCTTTGTAACGAATAATAAGATTGGCATTTTAGAGTTTATAATGTCTTCTTACCAATTTTGCAGCTTGTTTTTACGATGGACCAAGAATGTTAAGGCTGTGTTTGTTTCAACCTATAGAAAACTAAAGAAAGTACTGTACATGTATAGTATGTATGTTTTTCCCCCATGTTGTTACGACTTAATAGAGTCTGCTACTAAGTAAATTTTTAAATACGTTTGTATCAGTATCTATCTGTTTACACTTTAGTTGGTTCCTTGAATGCAGAGACAAATAAATTTGGATACACGCGCATATCCCTCTCTAAAGTCGTGACAAGGGATAAGGCGGTAAGTTACCTCCCGTGAAGCTACATACAACTACAGATAAATACAGAAAGAATATAGTACGCATGTATTTTACATTTTAATTTTCCTTTATAGGGGTTCTCTTGTCCACAAAAAACGTAGCATGAGTAGGGGGGATCGTGTTCTTGGTAGAAGCCATTGGAAACATTGCGTTAAACAGATCAATCTTAGCAATAAGGATGACAAGTTTAAATGTCAGTGATAAAGCCATAACTTTTGGCGATCACGTTAGGCTTTTTAACGATATAATAATGGTAAATCAACAGTAAATAATGGACATCTCTTGATCTTTATTATTGGTCGGATTATTACACTTATTCGGATTGTTACACTTGCTCGGATTGTTACACTTGCTCGGATTGTTACACTTGCTCGGATTAGTACTTCTTTATTACCATTGTGCTCGATTTGACTGCTTAATCTCTTATATTGGTCGTTCTTCTTTCTCTTCGATATTCGGCTCTCTCGCTGTTCGGCTTGCTTCTTTTTAGGCTAAGTTTTGACTATTTTCTCTCTTTTCTCAACTTCTCTCTATATTTTTTGAATAGATTTTCTGGTCGTTTTCTAGGAGGGGTGGTTGGCTATTTATAGACAACTATGTTTTCTAGGATGTTGACAAATGTCTCCATCTCAGGGGGTTTTTCAGACATGGGTCCCTAGTTAAGTGGGCTTGGGCTTTTGATAGTAATACCTTATTCTCCTATAAAAGGCATGTGATGACCCATTTAAGCGTTGGATACCCATTTATAAAGTGGGTTGATTATTACCCGAATAGAATATTCGGGTCTAATTTTTATGTTCTATCAGTCAGATGATTGCCGAAATTGTTATTGCAGCTTTCAATGAGAAATTTATGGTTCTTAAATCTTAGCCAATCCATCAAACTCATAAAATTTCTCGTCATCATCACACTTTGTTATTTGCATTTTGCATGAAAATTATGTATTGTATGGTGTTAGAACCATATTTCTGGCCTAATAAATTCATAAAATTTCTCTTGTCATACCAACACGTCCGGGTTAGAAATTCGAGCCGATTTATTACGAAACGGGGCGGCCCATAGGGTCTTTCAGTTAAGGGTCTTGGGCGGAGTAAGAGAGCATTGTCGAATAATACGAAGGAAATGTTAGCAATCTTGGAGGCGGTGAAACTTTGACATATTTACCTTGTTGGGAGTAGTTTTACTATCCGTACTGACCATCGTATTTTGCGCCACTTTCTCGATCAATGTATCACGACGCCCCAACATCAAAAGTGGTTTTTAATCTTGTGGGGTTTAATTATAAAATAGAGTATAAGCATGGAATGAAGAACTTGGTAGTGGATGCTTTGTCACGCATGGAAGTGGGGAACGAGTTGATGGAGGAGCTAAAGACGGACCTTTAGTGCAAGTTCGATTTTGAAAAGGAGGCGAGTGATGAACACTCGGGCCACGCTGCGACTTGACGTTCGTCCGTCTCGGACTATTTATTTTATGTTTCGTTATTTACCATACTTTTGTTATTGTTATGTTTTTTTAGACGTGTGACCTAAGTGAACTATTTCATTATTTGTTGGACTTGATATTATTCGTGAATAGGGCACTGGGGTGTTTGTCGATTTACAAAAAGACCCACTCCTATTTGTGAATAAAATTTCCCCCATCTCATTATTTTCTCATGCAAAAATAGTAGAAGATTTGATTTATCTCTCTTTTTCCAATTTGCGATGTTGAGGCCTTGTCTAGCTAACAGCTTAAGTTAGTCTTGGTCTCGTTAGCATTATGATTGTGTCCATCATTATGCCTTGGATAAAACTGTCCAAACTAAGTGCTTCATCCTTGGTAAACTTTTGTTTTGGTAATACAATTATCATACAGCACATGTATATTACATTAAATTTTAATACAATTATCATATCATACTTTCGTATACCACACTTTCAATATACCACAAATGAGGTATGGTAATGGTATGCTACGGTACATTACCAATTTCGAAAAACACTAAATTTTAATACAATTATCATATCATACTTTCGTATACCACACTTTCGATATACCACAAATGAGGTATGGTAATGATATGCTACGGTACATTAGCAATTTCGAAAAATAACACACAAAGTTATGACAAATATCTTATTAGTAAAAAAAATTACTTCATTTATGAATAGTTGAACAAGATTATAAAAAATGATCATACTTTTTGCAACTTATTTTGTATCTTAAATGTTAAAAAATATTAATAATTATATTTGAATATGAGTATTTTATATAAATGCTAATATGGTACAAATGATACAATGGTATGGTATCGAAAATCGATTACCATTACCGTACCACTAAATTGAGTGGTACAGTAATATTGTGTCATATTTGTGATGGTATCATAAGTGGGATATAAGTGATACAGTATGGATACTAATTACGTTTGATTCGTACAACGTATAAAATTCCACCAGATCTAAAATATTGTTTGAAAATGCTAAATGATTCCCTGCAAAACCCGTTCCAAATAAAAATGTGTCTATGTAACTATGTCTTCGGCTCTCAATCAACTCTACAAACAAGTAATTTTTTTAGAATACACTTATTTGAAGTTAGTCAAAAAGCAGTGAGAAAAAGAGTGTTAAAAAAAAAATGGGTAGTGTTTTACACAACCTTAACTTTTTGAATTAAATTTGAATTATAGCTTAATTTTACCAATTCATCATTATCCCACGTTTTGCTATACACACTACTTTTATTAGATAACTTCTATTCTATTTTTAATAAGTTTTACCCATCACAATTCTGGATTCTCTATATTTGAGACATTTTTTAGTTTTTTTCATCCAAATTCTACCTTATTTAAAAGCAAAAAAGCTATACAACAAAACAAAACAAAACAAAACAAAAAACAACTAAAAAAAAGCTAGTAAACCAAACAAACATTTCTCTTTTTACTCACCAAAAAGGATTTAGGGTTTTATCGCTGTATTTTTCGACACGTTCTCTTTTTGCAAAAAACACGTTCTCACGTCAACATCGTAAATCCAAATTATAAATCGTAATTCTTCGGTGCACACTCACTCTTCGGTGCACACTCACTCTTACTACAAATCCAAAATGTCCGATTTCGTACCTCCAGATTTGTTGACGGAGATTCTCGCAAGGGTTCCGGTGAAGTCGATTCTGAGATGCAGATGCGTGTGTAAGAAATGGCGCACGCTCATCTCAAACCCTAACTTCACTTCCAAACACCTCTCCCTCTCTCCCAAAACCCGTCTTGTTCGCCACTACTCCAAACCCATCAGCAAAGAGCTCTACAATCTCTATCCTATCGATGAGGAAAACAAAACACCCCCTATAAGGATCGGTTTCCCATTCAACGACAAGTCCGAGTTCTACTTCCATGTAGTGGGGTCGTGTAACGGTGTATTGTGTCTCTCCGATGACCTCTTCGGGTACAAAGACACGCCTGTTGTGCTTTGGAACCCTTCTATCAGACGCGCTGTCGTTACCCCTGTTCCTAAATTCACCACTGTTCCTTACATGTTTGCTCTCGGGTTTGGGTTTGTCGCCAAGACGAATGACTACAAGGTCGTTAGGGTGGCGTACATTAATAAAGGCGGGCGTATCCCTGATGTGGCGCTTCCCCCTCTCGTCGAGGTATTTTCCCTCTTGTCTAACGTGTGGAAAGTTGTTAATCGTAAATTTGTGAAAAAGCTTGAGTCTTTCATACCCGAGCATTTCTGGTCTCAGGCTGTTGTGGGAAGTGTTGTTCATTGGGTTTCTTATAAACTGAGTAACAAGAAAGATAAGTATGGAGAGGACGAGCTGTGTGTCAACATGATTACGAGGTTTGATTTGGAGAGTGAGAGGTTTGGTGGTGAGTTGGGTGTGCCCGAGCCTTTATCACATAAGCCGCCTATGAGCTTGAATGTTGTGGTGCTAAGAGGGTTGTTTTCGTTGCTCAGTTACAACGAATTTTATAGGGATGTTTTCGCTGTGGGTGATGTTGAGACCAGTTGTAGTGTTTGGGTGATGAGGGATTACGGTGATGTTAGCTCGTGGACTGAGTTGTATAAGGTGAGCTTAGAGAGGGGGGTTGGGAAGGTGTTGGGCTTGAAGAGAGAGGGTGAGCTAATGTTGTGTGATTCGCACGGAGAGTTGTTTACTTACAATTGTGAGAACAAGGAGTTTATAAGTATGAGAGTGCGTGGGACTAGAGGCAGTTTCTTCATTGATGAGTATGTGGAGAGTCTTGTTTTGTTGGGTAAAGGTAAAAGTGTTGGGGTGAAGAAGAACGAATGGGATTGCGCAAATGAGGATAAAAGGGTTGTACAGGAAGAGCATATGAGAAAATTAGTTATTGCGGGTTCTAACGGCGGAACACTTATGCGCAGCTTGGGCTTCTTCTAATGTCAAAATCAGGTTTTTGTTTTATTTCCATCATTTTTACCGTCTTACTGTTTTATAATTACATATTTTGTATCTAGGTGATATAACCCTTTGCTTAGTGTGACCATGTTATGCATCTAATTTTATCTGGTAGTTGGGCTTACCTTTTTTCTAAAATAGTGTTTTTTTCCTTCAGCTAATTTACTCTGTTTAAATAAGAAAAATGCTAGCTCAACTTGAAAATGTATGTGATTTCTCCACTTTTAGGTGTATGTACTGGTACTTTGATTCTGACCTTTTTTTATTTCTACGTGGTTGTGCTTACCTCTTTGGGATACTTTTTGTGTTTTGTTTTCAGTCATTTTCAGTCTTTGTTCAAAAAGAATCCTGCAAGCTATACATAAATGTATCTGTGTATTTTCTGCAATTTTGGGTGGATGTTCTGTAATTTTGAGTCAAAAAAGTCATTATTTCAAATGATTGGATTACGGTCGCTAACTAGATCATGAACACAACAGTACTGGCTTGTTTGATAGGATCTTTCGAACTCTATGTAATTTATTTTTATTTTATCTTTTTTCATGTGCTGCATTTTATGAAAAAGCTAGAAGCTTTTTTACTTAAGCATTGTTCATTGCAGCCTTTAAGATGTGTTTTTTTGTGTGCTAGCCGGGTTGTATTTGCTGATCATATTAGAAGAAGAGTTTTTTTTTCTTCTGTTTTTCTGGCCTAAAAATGCTAGAAGGTTAGGCTGAATGAACCCAGCTTCTTCAAAGGATTGCAGCTTATTTGCTTAAAAAATGCAACCATAGAAATTCTGCTTTTATCCCCCTTAGAACCAACTATCAAAGAAATTCTATATATGTATAGCATTACTCTTTAAAAAAAATACTTTGATCAGCCTTGAGTCTAATTTCTTTTAACAATAATAATGGGTGGTAACGAATTTAACTAGTTTCGAGAGAGAAAAAAAAACTCTTTGTTAGTAAAAAGATTGTTTTTATCTTTTTGTCTGGTTGAAGCATATGGACCAAAGATTTATATCCTTTCTAGTACAATTACATTTATATAATGCATTTCGGACAATATATGTGTCTCTCTTTCCTTATTGAAATTTCAGGATTTACCAGCACTGTGGTTTCCTTATTGAAATTTGAGGATTTACCAGCATTGTGGTATTAACTGTCATGGCGTCTTAGCAAAACGGATGGTTAAAATAAGGTTTAGCTTCCAGAGAGTCATCTTCTGCATCTGGTACAAAAGATGTTATAGACTTAGGGTATGTTTGGTAACAGATTTTTTGGTCCAAAATCAGATTTTAAAAATCTATTTTAAGAATCCACTGTAAAGATGGATTTTAAAATTCTGGATTTTTAGCTTTTTCAGCATAAAAATCAGATTTTTAGAAGCTGAATAATCTGACTTGCCAAACACCCACAGATTTTTTAAATCCAAAATCCAAAAATCAAGTAAAAAATCTGTTACCAAACGGACCCTTAGTTTTCCTATAAAAGCTTCCAAATTGAACCTTATTCCATGTTACTACCATCAATCAAGAATAAAATAAGCTAAAAACGATACTTGTTTTCTACTTATGAACCAAGCTTGGAGTGATATTCCTTTTATCTAGTTTATCTGTATCTAGGCGATATAACACTTTTCTTAGTGTGACAATTAAAATATTAAATATGTATACTTGTCAGTTCAGTTTTCTCCTTATTTTATTTTTGCTGTCTTCCATGTTTCATATTCTGAATTGTTTGTTTCCATGGTTTGAGTAGCTTGAATTGATTGTTACTTTTGGACTCCAGTCTGTTTAGTTTGTATTTCATTTTAAGTAGTTTTCCTTTCTGTATAGTTACATAATGTGATGAATGATATCTTATTAATATCGCTTTTTAAGTCCTAGTTGTTTTTCAAGATGATATGCTCTTCAATATTGTAAGCACTGGGTATAGGCACAACCAAAGGGCCTAGAGGCTGGTTTTGGAAAATATGAAAGCTTTCTTGGTATTCTACATTAGTTACCATAAAATAAAAGTAGTTTCCATTTGTGTGCTTAACTATTGAAAAAAAAGAGAGCTAGTTATATGTTAAAATATATTTTCACCAGGTTTTGGTACACTTTATCAATCTGTGATGTTATCTCTTCTTTTTATCTGTTTAGGAGTAGTTTTTAAGTTGCTGAGTAGGTCTTCTTACTTACATTCACGCCTTGTTTTTGTCCTGATTACAAATTTGACAACCATGGAAGTGATGTAGAGGTTCGGTTGTCTCTGTCTTTTATTAAACAGTTAAATGCTGCAAAGACAAAATCATTTTGTGAAACATGAGAATTATTTTGTCTATCTTTTCTATTTAACTATCTGGTGGTAGTCTTGGACTACAATATGCTTTTTTAGAATTCACTACAATATAACCTTATGAACTTAGTTTCGAGATCACCGCTTCTACTCTCTTTTTGTCTTCGTTGTTTGTAACCATCGTTCCAAGTTCTATGTATCGTAGCCTGTCCCTGTAGTTGTTGAGTATTTTTTTTTTGTGTTTGCTGACTGTAGAGGCGACTCTATCTCTAAGCTTTTATGTTATATAATTTTTGCCGTTGATCCAACTATTTGATGGTGGAAAGAAATGGATTTTTTTTTAGAAGGAAACTATTACTGTCATTCTTCATGCTCATGGTCATTATCTGACACCATCTGTGAATGCATCTTCTGCTTTTTATAACTTTTATTTCTCTCATGTGTATATATAAATATAAAAGTATATCGGGTATCTTCAATGACCATGTGATTGAGATTAGAGTTTCACAGTATATTAATAATACTTCCTATAGATGATTCCTTCGGTTTTGATAGTTTTTGCATAAGAAGGTGTTATCACATTCCATTCCTCCTGGTTCAGAACTTTTGCCATGGTGTTTAAAAAAAATCATGATATGCAATTCTTATTTATTGCCAATATGCTGCATGATCTTTCACAAACTACCATCCTAAGATGTCACAAGAGGCGAATACGTAATACATGTTACTACAAGTATTTTTTACACTATATCCAACTCCGTAGTAGCAAAAATAAAGAAAATTGGTTTGGTTTGTTTTTAGGAACAAAGGTTTCAAATTTTGGTATATTGACATAACCAATCATGAGTTGTGAGCGGAGTTGTATGAAGAGTTGCACCAATGTACCTAGCTCTCAGAGTCGTTGAACTGACACAAATAACTCATTCGGTTGAAAATACTTGTAATATATGCCTCTCGTGGTCCGTGGCATCTAAGGAATACTAATTTGTAAAAGATCGCCCCACCAACGGTACACATCAGCTATACAACATATCTCACTCGATGTTCTTGTTGTTCTTAGTGCTTGAGTCTTGCCTACTAGTGTGCTTGTTTGAAGCAGGCTAGGATTTGTGGCTACTATAAGTTTTTTTTTTTAGGATAACTTATTATAAGTTTGTGACATTGTATTTCTGCTTGTTCATTGTATTTATTGAGTTTGGTAAAGGTGATTTTATTTATTTCTTCAGGTTAAACTAGCAGAAACGAGTATACGGGGCTTTCCCTGCTTTTACTTATTTATTATTTAGGCACACTTTTGCTTACTTGGACACTCGGTCTTTTGCTTGGGTGCTTTAACTATTTTTCATTTTGTTTTGCTACTTTCTTCCAACTAACGACTCTGTCTCGCAAAAATTTAGATCTAAGTTCTATTTACTTGCATGTGAATCATCTCTTGTTTTCTCACACCTTATATAGATATCAAGAAATTTCAAATTATAAGTTATACATCTAGTGACTGCGAACCTGAAAATGATACTTACAATCTCAGCATTGAGCTCCTTAATAGTTCATTTTGCCAATATTGTTCGATAAAGTGCAAGTTGACTTGAAAGGCTCGTTTCATTCAGTCGAATCTAGTTATTTTTCCTTTTTGTTCTCTAGTTTATATCTATATCCAGGCAATATAACATTTTGCTTAGTGTGAGAATGATAATATATATACCCCTCAGTTTGGTCTTTCCTTAATTTTATTGTTGCTGTCTTCCATGTTTTGCCTTCTGAATTGTTCGTTTCTATGTCACGAGTAACTTGTGTTGAGTGTTGCTTTTGGACCTTAGTTTGCCTTCTGAAGTTACTTCTTTTGATGTTGCTCAGGTAACTTGAGGTAAGTTGTATTGATTGTTACTTTTAGACTTAAGTGTGTGTGTATGTATGTGTGTGCGTGCGTGCGTTTTAAGTATTTTTATTTTTGTTGTCTCCAATGTTTTGCATGCTGAATTGTTTGTTTCCATGGCTCCTTTAGTTTGTATTCCATTCTAAGCTGTTTTATTTTCTTACGGTGTTATAATTCAATATTATTTGTTAAGTCCTAGTCCTTTTTCACGATCATATGCTCTTCAATATTGTAAGCACTAGGTACGGACACGGTGAAACGCCCTAGATACTGAGCTTAACAAATATGATAGCTTTCTTGGTATTCTACATAAGCTGCCATCAAATAAAAGTAGTTTCCATTTGTATGCTTAACTTATGCAAAAAAAAAAGTTAGTTATATGTTATAATATCTTTTCATTAGATCCTAGTCGTTGTTCTCACAATGATGTGCTCTTCAGTATTGTAAGCACTAGGTACACACATGCTGATGAAACGGTCGTCAAATACGAAACATTTGTTAGTAATCTACATGGTACTCGTTCACTATATTTGACATCAAATAAAATTGGGAAAAAATGCTGTTTAATATCCTGTAATATTGGCTTTTACCAATTTAGTACCCATTATTTAATTTTTACCAATTTGGGCCCCATTCTAACAATTTACTAATTTAGTACCCCGGTGTTTAACAAAATGACGAAATTATAGTCACGTTCTCTCACCTATCACATAGTGAGTGCAATTGCGTCAACATCTATAAAAACAGTGAGATATAATGAGTGCAATTTCATTGATGTATGCTTTCGGACCCTTAATTGGATGAAAATTGATAGGTTGGGGCCCAAATTGGTAAAACTTAAAGGTTGGGTGCCAAATTGGTAAAAGCCAATGATACAGGGTAGTAAACAGTTTTTTTCCCAATAAATTTGCAACTGTTTTCATAAGTCTGCTTAGTAATCGAGAGAGGAAGAGTTATAAGACCATAGATAAGTTAGCAACTTCCCAAGTTGTAAATTTATTTAGTAGAAACTTGATGTTCTTATTGTTCTTACTACTGGAGTCTTGCCTGCTAGTGCTAGTGTACTTGTTTGAAGCAAGCTATTAGGTGCACTTATTATAAGTTTGTAACATTTTACTATGCTTGTTCATTGTATTTATTGAGTTTGGTAGAAGTGATATTGATTATTGCTTCAGGTTAAACTAGCAGATATGAGTATACAGCTGCTTTTACTTATTTATCCAAGCACACTTTTGCTGACTTAGTAATCGTACACCACTCAGCCTTTTGCTTCGTTGCTGTTAACTGTTTTTCATTTCGTTTTACTACTTTTGCCAACTTACGACTCCGTCTCGATTCTTTTTATCCAAGTTCTATTTACTTATGAATCAGCTCTTGTTTTCTCATACCGTATATATAGTTGTAGAATACTGTTCTTTCTTTGCTCAAATTGCATAAAAAAAAACTCAAATATTCAGTTATACATCTAGTGACTGCTAACCTGAATATGAAACTTACAGTCTCGGCATTGAGCTTCTTAATAGTTCAGTTTGCCAATACTATTCGATAAACAGCAAGTTGACTTGAAGGCTCGTTTTCATTCAGCCGAATCTAGTGATTTTCCTTTTTGTTTATCTAGTTTATATCTGTATCGAGGCAATATAAAATTTTGCTTAGTGTGAGGATGATAATATATATACTTCTCAGATTGGTCTTTTTCTTAATTTTATTTTTGTTGCCTTCCATGTTTAGCCTTCTGAATTGTTGGTTTCTATGTAACGGGTAACTTGTATTGATTGCTGCTTTTGGACCTTAGTTTGTCTGCTCTGAGTGAGGGGCTGAGGTCGAAAAGTTACTTGTTTCGAGGTTGTTGCTCAGGTAACGTGTGTTTATTGTTACTTTTGGACTGAAGTATATATATTTTGATGGTTTGTATTCCATTTTAAGCATTTTTATTTTCTTACGGTTTTATAATTACATATTTGGATATATGATATCTTTTTAATATCTTGAGCATTGCTATATCCAACCACAAAACTTACTCAAAAACCTTCTATGCTGATGTAGCAAATTAGGTGGACCAATTATGTATTAAATAAACATTGGTTTTCAAAAACACAACAAAAATGTTTGTTTCACAGTGTTGCCACATCAACAGTAAGGTTTTCGGGTTGAAATTTTGGTGATAGAAAGCATTTATCTAATATCTCTTGTTAAGTTCTAGTCGTTTTTCACATTGATCTGCTCTTCAATTTTGTAAGCACCAAGTACAGGCACGGTAAAACGCCTAGAAGCTGGTTTTGTGAAAAGTGAAAGGTTTGTTAGTACCTACATTGTGCTTGAATGCTTGATCACTACCATCAAATAAAGTGTAGTTTCCATTTGTCTGCTTAATTATTAAAAAAGGAAGATAGACCACGGAATATGATTGTACTTTGTGATTTGCTGGTAACAACTGCTGTGGTATGTTTATTAGTAAAACTTAGACATTCCTGTTCTTAGTTCTAGAGTCTTCTTTGCTAGTGTACTTATTTGATATATATATAGATAGATATGTATATATACATATATATGTACTAGTAATCGTGCCCCACGCGTTGCGTGTGGGACGCGTAATGCGATAAAATTTAGAAAATAAGTGTACTTATGATACAAATAGTTGGAGAATAAAAAAAGATATAAGATGAGAAGACTCAATAGAATTTTGAGAGCTTAAATAGGGGATAAAAAGTGTTATTAGTTATTACTTTTTCTCTATTTTTTATGAGAATATGGTATTGTGGTAATTAATAAAAAAGTGTAAGGGTATTTTTGGAAAAAAGTGGTAAAATTTGGCAGCCTCAAAAATCTTGGGTTGGCTTATTATAATAGTATATGATATGATATGATATGATATATGTATATATAAATATGTATATACTCGTCAGTATTGTACAATAGCTCGTTCGTTTATATATTGAATTTGGTAGAAGTTATATTAGTTATTGCTTTAGGTTAAACTTGCTCACACAAGAGTGTATGCAGTCCTCTCCCCCGTTTCATTTACTTACATATCCAAACTCACACAAGAGTGTATGCAGTCCTCACCCCCGTTTCATTTACTTATATATCCAAACTCACATCTGCTTACTTTGGAATTAGCACACCAACACAGCCTTTTGCTTCAGGGCTATTACTTCTCGCTACTTGTTTTTTCCAGCTAGTGAATCTTTTTCGTAAATTTAGACCTAAGTTATATTTTCTTACATTCAAATCAGCTCTTTTTTCTTGTACTTCATCTGGAGTTGTAAATGTGGTCTTTCTTTGATCAACTTAAATCTAAAAAAAACAATACTCAGTCGTTCATTTAGGACTTCTTAACTGAACATGACAATCTTCAAAAAAAAAAAAAATGAACATGATACTTACAATCTCAGCATTAAGGCGCTTGATATTCATTTTTTTCGATTGCCAAAACTAGTGATGAACTACCGCTATTCATCAATAAAATAAAATGTGGGTTTTCCCCACAATTAAAAGGAAAGAAAAACTAGTGATGAACTAAAAGTTGTCTTGAAAGGCTAGTTTGATTTGGTTAAATCTAGTGATTTACCTATTTCTGTCGGTATCTAGATGATATAGCACTTTGCTTACTGGATAATAGAAACTATAGTTGTCTGGTTTTTTCCTTAATTTTGTTTTTGTTGCCTTCCAAGTTTCGTATTCTAAATTGTTGGTTTCCACGTCACGAGTAACTTGTGGTTATTGCTACTTTTGGACCTTAGTCTGTTTGCTCTGAGCTTGGGTGAAAAGTTACTTCTTATGATGTTGTTGGCTTTAAAAAAATTCTGTAATCATACTTTCTAATTTTAAATTTTGCGAAGCTCATTTGTCTTTTATATTGAAGTTGAAGGCTGGAGAATAGAAAAGGTAAGCGTTCCTTAGAATTACAGTTACGTACAGTTAATAATAATTTTCAATTGGTAAACATTTTGTGTATGTGCAATAAATAGTTACACAACCAATTCTACAATATCAATTTAATTCTTGATGGCAGCATATTAATTTTCATAAAGAACAAAATGCATCTGGAAAGTTAAATTAATTTATCATCCCCTCAAAATTTAGAAATTGTTGGTCTTTCACTACTTCCCTTACCATTTCCATCATATCTGCTCTCATTTTTACGTCGTTTTTTAAATACTGCCTGATATAAGTTTTGCCTGCCAATTTCCAGTCTTCGCAATATTGCGTGTTCTGTTGTATCTTATTGAATTATTTTTTGCAGGTTTTTGTCTGATTGTTGCCATGTCACCTTCGTCACTGCCATAACTGGTTGGAAGTCTCGTTTTGTTGCAAAAGCAATCTTTATCTACTTATTTATACTTTATGGATGTGCTTCATGAGATACATTATAATACTTAAGTCAGATGTTGTGTGTGCAAGTGTAACCTAAAATTTGTATGTTGTGCTATCTTTTTGCTACAATTGTGTTGATGGATCATGGATGTTGTGATGATTGAAAACGTCTTGAATTGCCAGTTATAGAACAAATATGAACTTGTTTGGTTTTAAAGTTTAAGCTTAGTTCTTTTGCTTGTATAATTTAAAGTGAAGTTTTGGACTGCATTAGTTAATCAGCTTAAAGATGCTCTTCTGAAAAAGGAGAAGCTATTTGTAGTTAGTTTAAAATATTCAATATCTTGAACCGTTTTGTATATTTTCAGTAAGTTTAAGATATTGAATAGTATTAGACATAGTTATTTGGTTTAGTAAGCAAATTGCTAACATAATGACAGTTGGCCCGCCTCCATTATGTCCACTTCCGAATATATTGGTGGAATATAACCAAATACAAATACAAAATAATATACTCCATAATATAAGGCTGTAGAGAGTTATTAAGGTATATTATATTGATGCTGAGCTGGCAATATGATTCAGGTTCCAGCATGTCTCTAATAAGTGGGCATTAGCCATTAAAATGACAATTTAATACATATTTATAAATTTATTTAAAAAAATTCGATTGTTTTTAATTTAATGACTGTTTTATAAAATAATACATATTTTATGAATTTATTTATAAATAGATATATATGTCATTAAAAAATTAAAAAAATATATTTAAAAATTAAAAAATTAAAAACCAAAATTTTAAAAAATACATTTTTTATATAAAAAAATATGTGTGATCCTGTCTAATCTTGTTCAATCATGTATGTCTAATCCTGTTTGATCATGTCTAATCATGTTCAATCTTGTTCAATGTTATATGTCTAATCTTGTTTAATCATATGTAATCATATCCAATTATGTCTAATACACTTTGATACTATGTACAATTTTTTTGATTTTTTTATGATTTTTTTGTATTTTTTTTGTATATTTTGTTATTTTGTATGACATATGTATCTAATTGTAAATAAGTATATGTAACTAATTGTAAAGAAGTACACATAGATGAGTTTTTTGTAATTAAGTTGATTGTTATGTACCTAAGTCTCCTTGAAAATAAAACCTCTCTAATTCTTATTAGTCGCTCCACCCTTAATTATAATTTTCTTACTTTACTTTTGTCAAGTTCCATTTTATAAATCCAATTTGTATAAATAGAAATAGTTTATTATTATTTTTTTTATATTTGTCATTTCACATCAAGTTTAATGAAAAATGTATGAAAAACTAATGGACATGAAAAATGTGTAAAGTAGATTTATTATTGTTGAACCATGGGGTTCAATAATTGATTTTGATTATAAATTTGATTATGTTTTTAATGATTTTACGATTTCTCTATTTCGATGATATAATGCTTGTTTTTTCCAAAAAGAGAATTTGTAAATTGCAGAACGCCAGAAAGATAGAGCTCGGAAAAACAAAGCCACAGGTTCAAGCGGAACCAGAATCGGAGCTAAAACAAAAAAGTTATGGGCTTTCGAAGAAGACCGGAAAAACTGCCAGAAGAACAGTGGACCGATCGACTGTACAAAAACGACCGATCGTTTTTGTACAGATTTCTTCCAGTGAGCAGGTCGAATATACGACCGATCGTTTTTCAGAAACGACCGATCGTTTTCTGGAAAACGACCGATCGGCTGTAGAAAACGACCGATCGTTTTCTGCAGTTTTCGAAAACAGCTTTTCAGCTTATTCTGGAAAATAGCTGTTAAAACCCTCAACGGTCATAACCCAGAAAAACAGACTTTGCTGTTATATATACCACCTCAAATCTCTCTCCAAACTCACCAATCAACACACTAATTATCATCCTTCAATCCCTATATACAAAACCCTAAATATCACCATTTTGGTGTATATACTCAAAAGAGGGAAAATTGTAGATAAAGAGATACAAGCTCCAACAAAGATCAAACATCATCGAAACCACATATTAGCTTATTTTAGAAGCAATCAATTGTGGGTGTTGTTTCAATTTTCGATAAAATTGTAACGAGTATTTTATAAACTCATTTTTGTGAGCGAGTGATCGGGTAGAGGCTTTGTAAGCACGTGAAGCTTAAAAGCTCTAGGTCTTTTTATTTCGGGACACTCATAAAGTGAGGGGGAGCTTAATCGGTTGATTAGCTCGATAGGATTGTAATATCCGTAAGAAGATTTTTTAGTGAAATACTCGGTAGTACCGAGGAGAGGACGTAGGCCGTTTGCCGAACCTCTATAAATCTTGGTGTCATCTTCTTTTCCTAAACTTTTATTTTCCGCAACTTTATTATTGCTTATATTCTTGCTTGCGTTTATGATTTCTAGCATTTCATTAAGTTTATTAAACGCTTAAGTTTAGAATTTGCATAAGTTGTGTGGTTAGTTGCATAGAATTTTAATTAGCGAAAATCGCCATAAACCTTATTCACCCCCTCTAAGGTTAGCACACGGACCAACAATTATAAACGTTTAAATGGAAGATTTTTTTAGTCGCTTATTCCATAGTTTATACTTCAAAGTCATTTATGACTATTTTATTTTACACTAATAGTTCTTATCTTTCTGCAATAGTATTCATCCATCTTTCTACCCACGGCTGTCCTTTACAATCTTGTTTCTGAATAAACATAACTTTATTAGTAAAAGAATAAAAATCATAAAGCCATAAAAAGGGAGAAAGGGACAAAAAGCATAAATAAGGTCACAGTTTTTTTTATAAAAAAAAAAATTCACAAAAACACAAAATAAATAAATCGAAAAGGCCATAAATTAAAAAAGGACAACCCTAAAAAAATCACTAAGAACCTAAAATTACAAAAGGTCACCGAAATATGAAAAAACAACAATGCGTATACACTTCACATATACTTGTGTATTCAGTTCAGATAGACATACGTATTCACTTCAAATTAAAATATGTATAGACTTCAAATTAAAATGCGTATACTCTTCACGCAACCATGTGTATTCACTTCAGATAGACATATGTATACACTTCACATATACTTGTGTAGTTGTGTATACGCTTTAAATGAACATATGTTTTCACTTGGACTTAAAATGCATATACACTTCAAATAAAAATGTGTATCCACTCCACGTATACCTGTCTATTTACTTCAAGTTAAAATGTGTATCCACTCCACGTATACTTGTCTATTTACTTCAAGTTAAAATGTGTATACACTTCACGTACACTTGCATATACACTTTAAGTTAAAATCTATATACACTTCACATATAACAGTGTATACATTGAAGTTAAATGCGTATAAAATTCATGTATACCTGTGTATATACTTCAAATAGACATATGTATTCCCTTCAAGTGAAAATATACATAAACTTCCAGTTAAAAAGTGCATACACTTTATGTATACTTGTGTATACACTTCAAGTAAAAAAGTGTATTTTAAGTAGTATATACACTTCACATAGACATATGTAAATGTTACAAGTTAAAATCTATATACAATTCACGTATGCATGTGTATATACTTCACATGTACATGTGTCTACACTTTAAGTTAAAATGTGCATATAATTCAAGTTAAAATGTGTCTACACTTCACGTATACAATTCAATTTGTATTTCTAACGTTTTAAATTAAGTCAAAAATACATGTATCCAAAAATTTCTACTATAAGATCCAGACAAAAGGGAAGTCGAAGGCTAGTTCCTCATGTATCTTCTCGTACCACATTTTTCGCACTATCCGACATTTGGTTTTAGTTCGGTTGAAGATATGAAATTATATCTTTGAGCCTCTACTAATATTCACGTTAACTCAATGTCATAATAACAAGCTAAAATATCATCGATAAAAGTTTACAAATTTATATATGACATTTAAAATATACTCCATTAATTTAATAGCCTCATTTGATTGCTGGACAAGCTTGTAGTCTCTCGAGACTATGAGTTCAAGCGAGATTTTTCGTGAGACTACAAATGATTCTTTCAAATATTGTCCCGGAATTACTAATAACACACTTCCAAATATATTGTATATACACCATTTCAGACTCATTTGATGTCCGAAGTGGACAAATAGTCTCGTACTAACATGTCCAACCAAGCATATCATTTATGTGGTCCACATTATTAATAATACATGTAAAGGAGTGTGTAATAGAATAACAAAATTGTGTGAATATCTTTTTTTTTTAAACGGTATAATAAGATTAATATCTAAACTCAATCTTGTAAAAGGCCAAAGTCGGACTTTAGCCGAAATTGATCGTCTAGCGCCTAATCACTGCCTAGGCGCCACATAATTTGCGTCCAATCCGTTCAATTCGTCTAATTTTTTTGGCTTCTAGGCTCCATCTACCGTCTAAGCGCTGTCTAATTTGTGCCTAGACGAGCCTTTTAAAACACTGTCTAAATCCAATCTACCCGGTTCGTTTCAACCTTATTTTCACTAATAAATCTAATAAATTCTTTAAAAAAAACATATATTATATAAAAAAAATTGAATTTTCAAGTTTCGTAACTTTTTGGAAATTTACTGTTGGCATTTTAAAGGGGTATAATACCAAAAATATATAAATGCTTACTTTTATTCAAAAAAAATATAGTGTTTCAAGTTATAGATAAATAGAATGTGTGATTATAGAAAAAAATGAATGAGTTATTAATAAAACATAATATAGTATTAGCCTAACTATACAGAAATATATTTTGACACACCATGCCCGATTCGTTTTGTTTTTCTTTCTAATTTTTTTTAATGTTATCACAAAATTTCATGTAAAAGAATAGGAAAAGCCAAGAAGGTATATTTATGAGAACTCACTAAACAATTAAAGTTAATAATCAAGTCGGCAAAGATGTTTTTTTTTGGCAAGACAGTATACAAACTTGTGTTTAAGAACTACTGACCATCTAATAAAGAATTAAATATATGGAACACAATCTTATGTCGGTAATTTTTAGCTAACTTGTTTGGTTGGTAGGATTACATGTTAATACTGGAGTAAATATATGGAACACAATCTTTTATATATATATATATATATATATATATATATATATATATATATAACTCACAAAATTCATACATGTATACTGGAGTAATAATATTAGATTTAATAATTATTCTTATTTTTAATTAATATTTTAAATTTAGGTTAGTTTTTATTATATTTTTATTTGAGTTTTTAATAAATTAAAATTTTATTATTTTAAATATTTATATTTTAATTTATCAAATTATAAATTATATTTTATATATATTTTGATAAATAAATATGTATTTTATAAATTAGAAAGTATACCAGTGATGTGCAATTTGTGTGTAGGGTCACTTTTTTTTTAATAAGAAAAGAAGCGTTGCAGCAATATATCCGGAAAAGAAGAATAATAAAATAGAAAAGTGAAGAAGGTAAATAATAAAATCCGAAAAAGATACCCTTCTGCTACTACATACTACTACCCTACCCGCATTTATTTTCTCTACTTACTCCATTTTATAAATATCATCACGAGTTCTCCTATCCCCTCTCTCTCTCTCTCCCTTTTATATTATTTGTATATATATATATATATATCTATCTATCTATCTATTGAACTTTTACTCCCCTAAACAAATCTAAATCTCTTCTTCAAAATCTTACACATTGCCCCCTATACTTTCTACAAATCATAAAATCACTATACTCATTACTATAATGAACCAAAACAAGCCTGATTTCAGGGAGCTGGATCTGGGGTCCAAGATAACGCCACGTCACAGCTCCTCCGACGCTTCCTCCGCTTTCAACCGCCGCACTGCCTCCGGAGATATGGAGACTCCCCGATCCGTGCCTCGTCACCGCAGATCAGCCTCTGTCGGGTCGCCTCTGATCTACTCCGGTGGTGCGGGTTTTGTGTTTTTTATTACGTTTTTTTTCCGAATTAGTTGTGTTTTTGTAACTGTTTTGGGTTAGTCCAAAATGTGCTTAATTAGTGCGGATTTTGAGTTTTGTAGCTGTTTAATCAGTTCAAAATGTGATTTGTAGCTGTTTAATTAGTTCAAAATATATATGATTATGTATATATTGTATTACAGTCGAAAATGTGTTTAATTAGTGTGGATTTTGAATTTTTTAAAGGATCGTAGTATTTTATTTCTTTCGAATTAGTTGTGTTTTGTAGCTGTTTTAGGTTAGTTATGTATGTATATATATTGTATTACAGTCGAAAATGTGTTTAGTTAGTGTGGATTTTGAGTTTTTATATTGGATCGTGGTACTTTGTTTTGAATTAGTTGTGTTTTGAAGCTGTTTTGGGTGAGTTCGAGAAGTAATAGATATATATGATTATGTATATATATATTGTATTAATGTGGATTTTGAGTTTTCGTAACGAATTGTGCAGCCAGCAGCAGCAGCAGCGGCGGCAGCGCCTGCTCCGCCAGCAACGGGGCCGCGGCATCCGTCTCTTCTCCCTCCGTCCCTCCAAAACGTGTCCCCGCCACGTCATCGTCCCCTTCAGGCAACATCTGCCCCTCCGGAGTCGTCCCGAAGTCCAAGATCGCCGCGTCATCGCGTGCCCGTGCCGACATATTAGGGTCGGGAACTGCCAACTACGGCCACGGGAGCATAGTCCGTGCCAGGTCAGCATTGGATCCCGAGGAGGTGAAGAGGGAGGGTAACGAGTTGTACAGGAAGGGGAACTTTGCAGAGGCGTTGGCTTGTTACGATAAGGCGATTTTGTTGTCTCCGGAGAATGCGGCGTACAGGAGTAACAAGGCAGCGGCGTTGGCGATGATTGGGAAGGTTTCGGAGGCGGTTAGGGAGTGTGAGGTGGCGGTGAGGATCGATGTTGGCTATGATAGGGCTCATCACAGGCTGGCCTCTCTTTTTCATAGGTAAATGCCACCCTTACTCACAACTAAGCTCCTAATTTATTACTCCTAATTTGTTTACTTTAAACACTTTTGAGATATTTTAGATGCAATAATCTAGTTTTCCTATAAAATAGTAATTGTGTTTGAAAGATGTGTGGTTGAGAAGGAATGATGAACTTTAAAAATGTGTGAATATATTTCTAGGGGATTGTCATCTGACTCATTTCACCTTGTAAATTCCCTTACTTGTAGGAGTAGTAAAGGGTAACTGATGCAACCTATTTTTATCAATCAATCCCTGATATATAGGGTAACTAATGTTTTCATGAATATGATTGTGATGTAGTAGTAAGTTTGAATGTTGCTTTTAGGTAGATAAAGCTGGCTACAGAGCAACTGCATCCGGTTACTAACCAGTTTTGGTTGTGGTGGAAAATTCATTTTTTAACTACTTTTACTAATTTTCAGCTTCCTTATCAATTACCCTGTCATGTTTATTTATTATTACTTTTTCACATATAGAGATATTCTCGATAAGATGAAATTATTAGTTTTGTGTGGTTGGAGTGAAAATAAGAGATAAAGAATGGAATAACTAGTTATTACTTTAGTTTTGAGAGAGACATGAGTTTCCTTGTATGTAGGAAGATTTCTAACTAAATGTATTTTTAAGGTATTCTTAAGGGTAGCTGATGTGAACCATTTTTTGTGTGATGAAACCTTAAAATTTAAGGAATTTTTGTGTTTTAGAGATAGAGATGTAGATGCTTATTAAGAGTTAAAGACACTTAAAGAAGCTGGCAGCTAAATACTTCTGGCAAATGTTCTTTATCTTTGAATATCGTATGATCAATGTACAGACGAAAGTTACGTGCTTAAAGTAGTATTAATAAGTCCTAATCGTGGGTTGTATTTTGGTTAGTACATGGATGATTGTCACACTGGACCCTCAAAACCACTAGGAGAAGTAGCAGAAATAGCTCATTTCTGATTTAGCAACTACAGAGTCGAGCGAGCCTTGTTTTATACGAAGAAACTAGAGGGCAGACGTTAATCTCTATGAATTATCTTAGTTACTCGTTTGTTTATTTGTCTTTGCATTTGCTTTTGTCCATTTTGTGCGACAATTCTGTACCTCTGAAGCACTTTTTTACTGGTGTTTCTTTCTTACATTCAAGCATATTAAAGTAATCAAGAAGCTTTTTGTCAACGTGGTATCAACTGATATGGAAAATGCAAAAAATACATTGGGCAGAAATCTTTTTTAGGTCAAGAATACTGGTTATTTTATTTTCGTCTGTATTGAGAGTAGGAATATTTTCAGTATGGGCTGTCTTTGGATTGGTCCAAGTTCTGGATAGTGGATAATGGATTTGCTGTTTGTTTCTGTCTATTTTGTGGGGTATTGATTGATTTAGCAAAAAAAAATCTTGGTTCCTTATCGTTGTTGATACCCTTAATGGTAATTGTTAATTATGGGATTGCTTTCTTAGGTCCTAATCCTGAGAATGATATGTACCCAACTACCACTATTTTTGTTTGTTTGTGTTAAATACATAGAATCTTTAATTGTTGGAACTGAGCTAAGATTAAGTTCTCTTGGTGGTTGTGAATGTCTAACATATGCTTATCTGTTTTTTGTTTTTAATGAAACATAACTAATTTTGGGTTAGCAGTATATAGTTAATTAAAGAGATGGATCTTTGCTGTTGTGATTTGTTTGGATTTTGAATAGTGTATAATGAATTTGGTATGTTTTGGTTGGTGGTTGTTATCAGAAAAATCTCACGATTCTAATTTCCAATATGTACAATAGATTAGAACACATGTAATTAATGATATTGTCCTAATACACATCCATTCCCCTAGAAGGTCAAAAGAAGTACCCTATTCATTTAATAGTCCAATTATTTACTTGACACAACATTAAACTCCTGACTTTTGCGAATTTACAAAGAAAGCTATTTAATATACCTAATTTTCCATACTAACTTCTCGACATACTTTAACACTGAATACGCACAGGTTGGGACAGGTTGAAAATGCCCGTAATCATCTTTGTTTTAACGGCCAACCGAATGATAAATCTGAACTTGAAAAACTAGTTCTAGTGGAGAAACATCTTAGTCAATGTGCAGACGCGCGGAAGATTGGTGATTGGAAGCGTGTGCTGCGAGAATGCGAGGCAGCGAAAATAGCTGGGGCAGATTCTTCTCCTCAGGTAATATCTCGATTTTCATAATGTAACTAAATTAATAAATTAAAGAAAACAGAATATATATTCAAGTTGCCTACTAAACTCATTTACTTACAGATTATGGCTTCTAAGGGAGAAGCATTTGTGAAGCTCCATCAGCTTGCAAATGCAGACTTTAGCTTATCAAGTATCATTAATGCAGAAACATACCCTGCTTCGTGTTTACAAACTAAGTTCTGCGGCATGCTTTTGGAAGCGTATTTGCAGTATGTCCAATCCCTCGTTGACATGGCATTTGGAAGGTCAGATACAAAACTACCTTTGACAAATGTACTTGGTTGCCTTTTTTAAAAATTGTTAGGCGTTTTCATGTACATGTTTCAGCATTATGATCCCTCATTATACCCACACCCACATAATTACAAACTCAAAACCTCCACAATTTGTTGAAAATTTCCATTGCTTCTACCATCCCAAACCCTACCGCCTCGGGTGAATGACTGAAAAACTGACGGAAAACACAAATCAGGGGCACCCCAAAATCCTCCTGCAGCCACAGCTCCTACCGTCACCAAAGTGAATAATTTTGTCACCAGGAGTGGTGGTGGTAGTGGGTTTTTCTAGTGAGAGAGTGGGTTTTGTTTTGTGGGTATATGTATGTACCTCTTTGGAAAAGAGATCCCTTAACATGTGCTAGTTGAATTTTAGACCTTGTACCAAGTTGGAATTACCTCCTTTCTTTCCAAGTAATGTATCGAAAGGAAGGTAAGAAACTTGGTAAATTTGAAACGCGTTTACTGGCAAATGCACTAAAAACTTTTCTGGGACCTGACCCTTAGAACATGTTTCTTCAGTTCTCTTCTAACTAAAAAACCATAAAATTTTGACTAAAACATTGTCATGTGCATTTTACTAATAGTGACTCCGGGAAGCAGAATTGTTTCAATCCAATTTCTTTTTCTTACAAGTTACAACACGTGTTACGAAACCGATAAAAAGTCTTCAGTTTGTAAGTACATTTTGTGCCTGATTCCTGAATTTAAAGGCAGCAATCTGTTCTGAGTTCTAATATAATTTTGTCAAAATTCCAGGTTCGAGAGTGCAATGGCAGCAGCAGAGAAGGCTGCTAAGCTAGATCATAATAATATTGAAGTTGCTCTACTGTTGAATAATGTAAAATTGGTATCAAGAGCTCGTTCTCGTGGTAAAGATCTTTTCGATGCTGAAAGATTTTCAGAAGCCAGCACGGCCTATGGGGATGGCCTTAAGTACGAACTGTCCAATTCTGTGCTGTATTGCAACAGGGCAATTTGTTGGTCTAAGCTTGGACTGTGGGAACAATCTATCGTGGACTGTAACCAAGCCCTAAAAATTCACCCAAATTACACAAAGGCTCTTCTTCGGAGGGCTGTCTCAAATGTGAAGGTATGTCCTATGCGTACAAATGTATATCCAGTATCTTAAAACTAATATTCAACGTTTTGTAGAACCCCTAATCCTAGCCAAACAAAAATACATATTGATAATCAGTAAGAAAAGAGAAGAAAAAAAGGACTCGGTAGTGATTAAATGGAAAGACAGATGAGAAGGATCCTACTTCTGATTATTAAACATGCTTGACCGTAAAATGTGTACTCCTACTGTAAATAAAAATAAAAACCCAAAATAACTAAATAGTCCAATAGTCCATTAACCAACATATTACGAAAAAGAATAAAATAGACGTTAGCCTTCACATGAGGAGCCTAGCAAAATGACTAGGTAATATCTATAAGGCTCATCACGGTGGTTTGTAACTTTTTTTCTTCCGGTTTATAGCTTGAAAGATGGGGAGAAGCAGTGAAAGACTATGAGGTCTTGCGAAAGGAACTTCCTGGGGATAGTCAAGTTAGTGAATCTCTTCGCCTAGCACAAAGTTCGATGAAGAAAATGCAGCTTGGAGAAGCTAACATGGGCGCTAGCTAGTTAAAAGTAAGCCCCCTTCCATAAATTGCTCTATGAAAAGAAGAAGAAAACTTAAATAGATTTGTTAGTTCCTATTTGTAGTTGTATATTTTTTCATGGGTTCCTTACGTATCAACCATTGATTCTTTGAAAATAGCATTTCTTGTTCACAAATCACATGTATTATTGTATCTTTGTATTGGATTACAAGCGCTACAACATTCGATTCTTTGACTGGTTTCTCGACTTATGTTGTAAAAGAACCCTCATTTTATATGTATATTGTTAATTCTTTTTAAGTTCTCTGATTGTGTTCAGTCTTCTCTTCTTAATGAACAAAAGCCGGTCTCTTATCATTTATCTCCCCTAACGTAGGTTGCCTTATTTATTTTTTTAATTTAATACTTGAACTGCATTTGCTTACCCAAAAATAAGAATTCTCATTTATGCTCAAAAAGAAGATAATTGCTAAATCTAGCCTGCTGGTCCAACATAACAAATAAACGCTTGATAACGTGTAGACATTATTGACACGTTGCATGATCATTGGTTGGGTAGGAGAAGGTCCATCTGGCTATTGTCAATTATTGACACATCTCACGCCATTAGTCTTCTAAAGCCATTACTCATGTTAATCTCAAAGATATTAAACACTGGATTTTCGAGCTTTTTAACACTGCATGAAGAATGGTGATCAATTTATGAATTTTTAAGTCAACTACATGCTGCCGATGCACACAGAGACACTTGAAACGATTTCGCTAATGGCTGTGCAAGCCCTTGTCCATCCCGCTAATAGGAACCTGAGTGATGTGAGTTTGAGACATTCAAGTCATTAAAAGTAGAGATGGAATCGGTTCATTTTCATTTTTCTCATAAGCCGAAACCAAAACCAAAAATTATTCCGTTTGGTTTTGGCATAAACTGAAACCAAAACTGAAAATTATCCAGTTCAGTTTCGGCATAAACCAAACCCTGATAATTTTCGTTTCGGCTTTGTTCAGGTTTTGATGTTTTGATTGTAAAAACTGAAACATTTAAAATTGTTGAAAAATTACAAATTGGACATCACACATGTAAACCCAATATAAATATATTATTTTTTATTTATTTAAAATAACACACAAAATAAATAAATTATTTGGACAAGAAATATGACTTGAAATAAATAAATTTGTCGTTACCGCTTTTTTAATCTGCTCACTTACTAGTTACTACCCAGTACCCACCTTTGTCGGTGACCCCCCCCACCCACTCTCCATTTTTTACGGCCACGTAGGCTGTTCCCTTCCCAACTCGCTTAACAAGCGGGCCCCTCAACCAGTCAGGTTTCCAAACTCCCAATACCATTCTCACGCACCGCCTTTCAAACCATGGCCGCATTACATATATGGTCTTGTCCCCCTAATTTTCAGTTCTCGAAAACTTAGGGAAAGTCGTTCTAATCACTCCGCTACATCCTTACATGAAAACTCGGGACTGCAGAATAGTCCGCTTCTTCTTCTGCCCCACCCTCAGTTTTTTCAAGTTTTTCCCCCTTTTCTACCTCCGTTAGCATTGACCTATCTTCATAACTTTGTCGTAGACGGGCCCACAAGTAGAGTTAAAGCCTAACCCCCTGCCACAGTGGCCTGGGTTGGATCCCGTCCGCCCCCTATCGCAAGTGGAATTGGCCCAAGGCATTGCTGCTGCCTGTCAAACTTCAATCACGACTAAGGCTTCATCGCCGGATGCTGCCGCTTCCCACAACGCCTAGTCGGCCCCCAAGTTTCCTCCACTATGTCATTTCAATACCCATGCCTGTTATCTCCTCCTCCATAGCTCTAAAGGTGGTCATTCGTTTCTCATCAAACAGACGAACAGCAATAAATGATGATGAGTTTGTAAAAAAACTATTATTCCGTTGACACATGGCCGGATTTTGGACCAGGACCAACATGCATACGAGGGGCCTAAAGTCATAAAAAAACGTATATTTTCAAAACTTCCGTTTAGTAGAATATTAAATGTATATATAAAATTCATTTACGTTTTCTAATCAATAATTATTTTTGGTTGGGTGGTTGGCTTACTTATTAAAAATTCTAGTCAACCGTGTTCAAATTTTGGTGCAGACAAAGTTTTATATATATATATATATATATATATATATATATATATATATATATATTATAAAATTTAGTATACTAATGAACCATTTAATTTATTTAAGGTTCTATGTGGTCTTCTGTATTAAATAAAACAGGAAAAAAATGATTTGTTAAATAGATAACAGATTTGGTCCCTTATCTCCTTTTTAAAAATCCATATTATAATTTTAGGTCGAATGCGAAATTTGTAAAAAAATTGCGTCGTATTATTGATTTTTTTTAAAATGTGGTCAAGTTATTGCATTTAATATTTTATAGTTTAATATTTTACCATTTATTAATTGTATTTTATCAATTTTATTTAAATAGTTTTTTTTTCTATTATAGATAAAAAAAAAAATCTCATTTTTAAGATGACATAAGACTCCCAAAACTATGAAAACGGCACTGCATTGACATTACAGCATGATCTGGTACAATGTTGGAGAGTGAGTCATGAGTAATCTTGATTCCATGCGAAACATGTTAGAGATTGGAGTTGAAATAGATCAGGTTAGAGAGGGAAGAATTTGTCTTGTGTTTTTCCAATAAAAATTTGAATATAAAAGCAAATAATAGCGTTTAATACCCATGACAAAGTTCATGGACTGCTTAATAATAAATAACGAAATAAGTTCAAAAATAATATGGACATAACCAAAGAGTAATAATAATAAATTAAGCATCCACTACTACACATAGCGTCCCCGGAATCTCTGGTCGGTCCTGCCCTACCTCCGCATCATTTTCGTACATTTTCTTGTACCGATTTTGGTAAAAGATGTCACTAACTACAAACACGTTAAAGAAATGTTGCCAGAAATGTCTCAAGGTTGACTTGACGCATTCAAATCATCCCATGAAAGAAGAAGGACCCGCATCCGATACAAAGTACAAACTATCGTTGGTGGATTGTTCTTCATGTCTTTTTTTTGGGATCAAGTTCTCCATGTCTGATAATCTATGAAGGCTGAGAAATTTTGCAAATTTCACTATTTACAGATTTAATAAAAAAAATTATATTTTATCTAATTTGATTTTCATCTTGCTTCTCGTCCTTGATTATATATATAGCAGTTCTTTATTATTGAAAATTACTCCAAAAGATCACGGATATGCGGACTACAAAGTTCTAAATAAAGCTAAACATATTTCACCTTGATGTAATGACTTGAAATTCTTCTAAATGCAATTGTCATTTCTAGACCAACACAGGTAGAAATAATAGGAAATTCTGAAGGAAGGGCAACTAGTAAATGAACGTTGTCAATCTTTACAAAGAAATCTTCACGATCTCTTTATTCCATACATTGGAAGGCTCTATTTTTTAAAAACAAAACTGAGACATACAATTACTCGTTCCTTCTCGTATGAACCAGTGGAGGCACTATTTCATGAAGTTTCTGAAAACAACAGCATATGATCGCCGAATGTGGAAGAATTCAAAGATGTCTGAGCTATGGACTTGTCTCTTTCAAGAATTCCAACGCCTTCCCCTTCATTTTCCTGTTCAGCGCACCTTCGTTAAGAGGATGTATATACTAAAACTAACAACAAAATGACCCTGTCCAACTTTAAGTCTACTATCTGTACTGACAAGAAAACGAGAACTTCAGAGTGATCAATGAGAGCATGATTAACGGAAAGGCAAGAGAACAACTCTATTTTTCAGAACTGTTGTTTGAGGAACAATATGTGCGACTAAAAGTTAAGTTGAATATATTCTAGCGTAAGGATATTGTCCTATTCTTTAGTTTTAAACCTGTCAATCAATCATCAATGAAAAGTTTCTAATTCTGTATGTATTTGACAGTAACAAAATCCGACAGTTTACAGTTAATTTCAATTATATTATATTTTCTCAAATAAAATAATGCATGAAAGCTTTCTCAATCTTAAAGCAAACACATTGGTTGGGGTCAATGTGTTGAACATAATAGTTGAACGAGTACAATGGTATCGAGGTAGAGTTAAAGTGCAAAATTCTATTTCCCGGATTCATTTCCACATCCGGTTCAAACCCTTTATATAGCAGAATATTTATATGTTTTCTTTGTTCTTATTCGGATTACCTCTTTCGACAATCCTCGGATGTAGCCAACCAACAATACTTGCAAATCCTGTTCACATATAGCCTCATTGCTTGCGTCAAGCAGATGTAGCCTCTGCAGTAAGAACATGACAATATCCATTCATATTCAAAATATACGATATTATCTCCAAAAAATGCGTAACAGTAAGCCCAGCTGAGACAAGATCACGTTTGGAGGAAATAAATATGTCTGCTTATGCAACAACGGTGTACTGACTCGAAAAGGTACACACTAAATAGTGAATACTGAGACAGATAGAGAGTCTACTTTCTCTTTCTTGAATTGGTTCAGGCTTCAGAGAAAGGTCCATAGCAGCAAATGTAACTGTGCATTAAGAATATACAATCATGGTTGCAATAAATTTTGAATTGAAACTTTCCAAATTATTAATTCCAAGGCACCTCTATGTATTCGCATTTAAGTATTGGAAGTTCCACATTTCTTACTTATTTCCAGCTTGTTTCCTAATTCAAACCAGCATTAAAAATAGAGAATTTTTTTAAATTTTCTATCTTGATCCAGCTATTCCCTATCGTAAAAAACCTGAGAGAGTTCAAATGCACTCACTATTTTTCTTTTCGTATTACAGCAACTTTGCTCCCACCCAATATCTGTCACAACCTTGAAGATCTTAAGCGCATCGAACTTTGCCCAACCAAAGAAAATTCCCACAACTTGATCCGGAATAATAGATTCATTGCTACCTGTTATTCAGTTACAAGAGTACCAAGTAACTTATCACCGAAATACAACAATCTCTAGGATATAATATAACGAACAACATATATAATAGCGTACTACAACTTACCAGCATCAATACAGGAGTTCTATTGAAAACTGTAAATAAAAGAGAAATTCCAATACCTCCATTACAAAAAAAAAGTCCGTTGCTGTACCGACCCTTGAAATGCAATGGTTCGATAGGCAACCCACCATCAACCCCTGCCAAGAAAATTATAATAAATGGAATTGAGAATAGACAGAATACCATTTACACAATAGTTGAGAAGAATATTTTGTAATTATAGAGATGTTCACATACAATCTTCAAATGGTGGAAGACCCCATAGCTCGGGTCGGAATTCTAAAAGTGAATTAAGAACAGAATCTGCAATTGAATACTGGTCCATTGCATTCGGAATTGAAGGAACGGCAACTGCTTTCATTCCTGCTGCCTTAGCTGCTTTAACACCAACCCTATTGATATTTAAACACATACCAACCATTTATCAATATGGGTCTCGTTCCATGATCGAATAAAGATAAATTGCAAACTCAAGAACTGCTCAAGAGGCTCACACATCCGATGCTCAATTTGTACAGCTTCAAACTAAGTGAACTTACAAGGAATCTTCTATGACGATACAGTGGGCAGCATCAACTCCCATTTGCCTTGCAGCTTCTAGAAATCTGGTAGACAAATAAAAGTTAGAGAAATGATGTGGAGGATCATCAACAATAGGAGCTGTGATTTATATGATGAAGAGAGAAAATTAGAAACATCCTGCAACATTTTCGATGTTTAGTTCCCACTTACAAGTCAGGAGAGGGTTTTCCTGATTTTACTTGGTCACTTCCGAGAATTACTGAAAACCTTTCTCTCCAACCTACAGAAAACAAAGCAAATCTTCATAATATAACGTAGAAGTCTATTAACCTATGAAAACATCATAAATATAATACAGAAAACAAGTAAGCACAGAGGATAGATTACTTTTCAAAGCTGGAACAAGGATATCTACAATAAGGTGAAGACGTCTCAACATTAATCACGGTACTTATTCGTTATTATCCTGATAAGGAAGTTATTCCAATGATAATAATACAGATGAAAGTTACTATATACTAATCCGATCCTTAAACAAATGTAACATTTAGGAAATTTAAACATCACAGAACAAACCTAAATGATTTGCCAAGATAACAACACAAATACACGCATGCCTCGAATTACTATAACATAACAAGTTGGCAGAATCATCAGGCATAAATTGACAATTTCCCATCTACAGACTAAAATTCGACTTTATTTCCAAAAGTAAAAAATTCGAATAGACTTACACAAACCATACAAAACAAGTATCACGCTATGCTATATAGATATCAAGAGGAAAATACCTTTGTAGTGCGAGACTTTCATGTCTACATTTTTCCTGACAGAGTTGGAGGCAAGCCCGAATGGCACTCCATGCTTGTGAAGATGTTGCATAAGACGATCAGCACCTGGAAGAGGTTTTGCACGCGCCCATCTTGAAAGGGAAAAAAAAACTGCCGTTAACCATTTCTCCTTCTGTATTAATTCTTAATTAGATAATTAAGTAACGAAATCTAGAAATTAAAAACATCAGTTTCCTGCAATGATTTTGTTACTCCTATACCAATTCCAATTGATCATTATTAGTCAAGATTCGAGCTTGATCTTATTGAATAACTATGAGAAAGTGTCAGAGGCATTACTTTTCTCCGTACATGGGCATGATTTCTAGGGTAAAGGCTGAGGGTGTGATTGGGAGTTGATAGTATTCAACAATAGCCACTGCATACTCCTTGTGAATCATTCCTAGCCTCTCTTCTTCCTTTTTCGAATCGACGACCTTCCCATATTTTTCCAAATACTCCCCCAATAATCCCTTTGTAGCTTGTTCTGCATAAGCAATGGTGCATAACAGCTTAATCAACTAATGTTAACTAACAAGTTTTCGTAGTTTCATAAAAACTGTATTATCTATTATCACGAAAATCTTAGTTGTATTTAGCACCTTTTCTCTAATAACTCATGTTAAAATTCAAATTTTAAGCAATAACACATAGCCAATCAGAGCAATGGCTTTTGGCTAAGGAAAAAATTAAAATATTCAGTACCACCAATTCTTCATGGAATTCCCCATAAGAAAAAAAACAATATAAGCTAACAAAAAACGCAGATCTTTACTTCTTGTGTAAAATGATTCTGAAATAAAAGTTTAGAAGTAATTTCTACAAAACCAAACATAATTTACAAAATGTTTCTGTTCTTACTTTTTTTTATCTCCGAAAGTGCCACAAGAAAAAAAAAAAACATACAAAAAAACATGTGTTCAAGTAATATACAGTAAACATTTTTTTTTTGAAACTACAGTAAACATTAAATAAAAGGAAAAGGTAATGAGAAAAACACCTGTATTCAAAAGGGTACCGGCCAAATCAAGGGGAAAAAAAACATACAAAAATACATGTGTTCAAGTGACATACAGTAAACATTAAATAAAAGGAAAAAATCGAACACTTAAAATGACCAATGAGAAAAACACCTGTGTTCAAAAGGGTACCATTCAAATAAAAAAAAATAAAAAAATACATGTGTTTAAGTAATATACAGTGAACATTAAAAGGAAAAAAGTCAAAACACTTAAATGGGCAATGAAAAAAACACTTGTATTCAAAAGGGTACCATCCAAATCAAGAAAAAAAAAAAACAGACAAAAATACATGTGTTCAAGTGATATACAGTAAACATTAAATAAAAGGAAAAAGTCGAACACTTAAAATGACCAATGAGAAAAACACCTGTGTTCAAAAGAGTACCATTCAAATAAAAAAAAAATACAAAAATACATGTGTTTAAGTAATATACAGTGAACATTAAATAAAAGGAAAAAACTCAAAACACTTAAATGGGCAATGAGAAAAACACTTGTGTTCAAAAGGGTACCATCCAAATCAAGAAAAAAAAAACAGACAAAAATACATGTGTTCAAGTGATATACACTGAGAAAAAACACCTGTGTTCAAAAGGGTACCATCCAAATCAAGGATCACAGCTGAGACACGTGTCACTTCATTAGCAGTTCTAAAATGGGATTTGCTCATCATATATATATATATATGAGACCCTAACAAATGACTGTTATAATATGCTAAATGTATGAGAACAGAGTTTATTAGTAATGTTAATTAATGTATTAATAGTAGTAAGACAGAAAGTTGGTATAAATAGTGGAGGAATAAGAATTAGATACCCCCCTCAAAGAAAAAATGGGCCAATTGGCAAAATGAGTATTTGATACGCAATGTGGGAGAGAATGAATGAAATTTTTAAAAAAAAAGGCATATTCTGTAAAGCTTGGAATTATTCTTATTTTGTTTTCACCAAAATAACAAAAGGACCGCTTCAATGCTTTTTATTAGGAAATGTTGTTGGAAAAATGTATTCTTTTATCAATTAAAATTGGTCCTAATAAAATTTGAAAATATATTTGTGTAATTAACACATTTTCTGTGGAATTATCTCGTAAATTCAGTTTAAAAGAAAAAAAAATACGTTTAGTGTAATGTATTACATGTTGTTAACGATTTAGGTACCAGACTACCAAAGTTAACAATTGACGTACTGAACTATCATAATGTTCGCAATTCAGGTACCGCCGTTAATTTAGTTGGATATAAGTTAGTTTCAGTTTTCATTTTGGTCATATTCTTTGTAACTTGTATAAATGTAATCATTAATTTTCTGAAATGTCTCATTTTAGTATAAATTAAAAAATATATAATTATATCATATATATATATATATATATGTATGTATATAATACACGCACACATATATATATGTTATATTAATGTATGAATATATATATATATATATATATAATATAATGCATGTATACATATTATTGCAAATAATATAAATTATAGATGATGTTTGTGTATAAGAAAAAATTATAAATACTTAACAAATTTATTCTATTTACAAAAATAATACTTTTTTGAAAAAAATAACAATTTTTTTGCTGTTTTTTCATGAAATTATTCAAATAGTGATGTACGCTCAAATAATTTTTACTCGAATGTCATAAATCTAAAACTTAAGTTTCGTTTCATGAATATTTTTTTTCATAACAAATATACTTATTTTCATGAATATTTTAATTTCATTTTAGAAAAAGTGTAAAAAAAAGTTATATATATATATTTCATTTTAGAAAAAAAAATCAAAGAAAATCTAATCAAATAATATATTTTTTAAACTGAAATACTTATTATGTATGTATATGTATGTGTTTTAGTAGAAAGATTGTAAATTGTAATTTTTCGAAAAGACATGATTAAATTTATACAAGTTACAAATAATATGACCAAAATGAAAAGTGAAACTAACTTTCATCCAACTAAATTAACGGAAATACCTGAATTATGAATATTATGATAGTTCAGTACGTCAATTGTTAACTTTGGTTGTCTGCTATATAAATCGTTAAAATGAGACAGGACAATATAACTACATGTATTTTTTTCCATTTAAAAACTGTTAGTATACATACTCATATATCTAGTTGTATATACAAATGTACATAATAGTAGATAGTAAAAATTAAGGCTCATACCACTAAAAGTTAAAACCTGTTGTACGATATTATTGGACTATTGGGCTTGTACTTTATGGGTCCAAGTGGGCTTATAACCCTATCCCTCTATCTATATAAAGAGGGTTAGGGGTCTTGTATTTTACATTCATTCATATACATTCTGATTAATAAAGACTCTATTGTTGTCTCTCTCATATCTCTCTCTATATCTATACATATCTCTATATATATCTATAACGAGCTAATATGTCACACAACACGTTATCGGCACTTTGCTCGCGAAGAATAGAATATACGCTCACGGATATTGGAGATTTTTGGTAAACGGATGGATATTGGGTATTTATAAACCTTGAGTTTTATCCGGGTTTTTAGGGTTTTGCTATATCGACCTTCATCGACATACCGTGCGTAAGGTACCGAATTCAAAACTTAATTTATTCCATATATGTGATCGCACGTATTATTTTATGGATAACTAAAACATGATAAATATCCCGTAGTATATAATCCATGTGTATTAGAGTTTGTTACTTGTATGGATAACTATATATGATCGTAACACACATATTGTTGATTATAAAATCATATTTGTTGATAAGATCATACAAAATAACCCAAATCATGTAATTGTAAAACATGTATTAATCTGTCGGATTAAATTTGCAACAAACTGAAACGTATGTACTGATTTGTAATTCTCTGAAAGCTGTAAACTATTCTGGAAATTACTCAAGGACTAAACTGAAACTTGTCTGAAATTATGGACTGAAGCAGTAATAATGCTGTAAATATATATATAGTTTGCTGAAATTACACGGATAGTCCCTGTAGTATATTACATGTATAAAAACAGTATATATGTGTTATAAAAGTCAATATTCGGTCTAAATATTCACCCACATGCATATATATATTTATTAAAAAGGCAAGTGAATAAAAATTGCATGTTAATTGAATAAATTGATATGTTTCCATGTATATTTAACCACTTTGCATGTTAAAAATTACCATATATAGAATTAATTGGTAATTAAAAATATATTGTTTTGCTTGCATGTTAAAACTACCATGTATAGAATTATTAATATGACAATAAACATAGATAATTGATTGATATCTTGTTAATGCCAGTAAATTATTGGATTAGATCTAATTGATAATCTTAAATTGATTTGATTTAATATGTTAGAATCTTTATGGATTGATTGATAATCTTAAATTGATTTGATTTGATATGTTAGAATCTTTATGGATTGATTGATAATCTTAAATTGATTTGTTTATAACACCAAATCTCCTGCATGATTAGATAGATCCTAAAATATATTTACTGCCTGTTTATATATATGTGGTTAATCTAGATAAATATTCTCTATGCTGTTAATATTATTGCCATATATAAAATGCGAAAATCGTATATATTCACATTTAAGTTGGAAAAATTATGAATCTTCCCCAAATAGGCTCACCTATTTGGATACGATGTCTAGGAAAGATAAAGGCGGAAGTCGTTCTCCTAATGAGGTCGGTTTTTAAGAGGCATTCGTGCCCACCCCCCTCACCGTCTTTCCTGGTCGTGTTCAAATAGAGCTACCGAAAGGGGTTGACTAAATAATAATTTCCCCGAGTGTGTTTATATAGTGATGTATGTTTCGCCGAATTGGTGTTTCAGTATCGACCTGTCGTTCGATCAATGAGAACCGATTCACATGAGAAGCAAAACTAATGTTTTCGAACCTGTCGTTTCGGAAAAAAAGTTTGTGCTTGTGCAAACCATAAACATATAAACCAGTCGTTTTATATGAAAAATAATCCAGAACTCCCAGCACATGTTGGATGCCATCTATGATGAGAAAAATCGTAAAACATACTTGCGAAATGACTGTTTAGACGTTGATGTTATTCCGTCACCACATGTTAGTCACCCTGATGTGTGAAAATGTGATGCCCAAATTTTTTTTTGGATGTCATCTTTGATGAGTAAAACACGAGTTTGTTGTTACCATCAGGATGAATGCTAAGGCATTGATTTTATTCTGCCGCCACATTTGAGACGTGATGACGTCTATGGTGAACAAATGTCTGAAATTGACATATTGGAGCAATCCTTCACCAAAATACTAGCTTGGAAATTGTATTTCATAAGCAGTATTGTGAATTTATATTCACAATGTTCCTTTATCGCCCATCTGTTATTGGATAAGAAAATTACCCCGGTGAGTAATTTTAATCCTATTGGGTCAATGGCGAATTGTTTGCCTGATATTAATGCTCTTCGTGTACATTTTTTTTTCCACGAATCGATAATCGAGACAAGTGTTATTTGTCTCGAACTGTCGCGATCCCGATGAATCGCTTAGCCAAGCGAAATTTTAGACAATCGTCAAAATCGAAAACCTGTGGCTCCAAGACAGTAATTGAACGGAACAATATGACCCGTTGTCACAAAGCAAGAGATAATGCTCAATGAAGCAACTCTATGCTATAAAGACAAATGTCATGCACGGTTACTCCTTAAATAGTTCATAACTATTATAAAGGTGAAAAAACCGATGTTAATGTGGTTAAAACTAACTGAAAGGAAACTCTTGAGACCCCCGGTTTTGTGGCTCAAATAAGTTTGGTACCTTTCTCTATTGATTTTGATAAATCATTGAGCCATTTTTTCGCTCATCTGGATTATGTTTTTCCATTTGGATTATGATTTTTTCCATTTGGACATACTTTTGGATTATGGTTTGCCTGTTTATGAAATTTCTCGAAATAATTTAAAGTGTTTTGAGCAAATTCCTTTGACAAATGTGACCAAACTTTAAATTATGAAATTTTAGGCAATACTTGTGGTGTAGTTGGTTTTTTTGGAAATAGTGGGTAACACGGTACCACATAATTTCACCAACTACTTGCCTAAAAGAGTACTCAGTGACAATGATTCTGGACCTGTCGTTCCAAAATCAAAATCTTTGGTAAAACCAAATTGATTTGTCAAATATGAGTTCTTATACTCATGTAGGTCCTGCCGTATCTTGTTGAGTTATAAAATATTCGAGAAAACCAGTGTTATCTGGTAATAGCTCATGAAAGAATTAAAATTTCTTTACATAGCCTCCATTCAATACGACCAAAAGCGTATTTTAGAGGAGTTGAAATGTCTTTCAAGTGGTTGCTACCACATTCTTTAAAGCATTTAAAGTTACCTTATCATTTCGCCTGTCGTCGAAATGATAAATGATTTAGATGCTAAGACATGATTGTCTGTACTATCATTCGCCTGTCGTCGATTGATAAGAGCATTTTGATATTGTGGCATTGACCGGATGAGATATTCCCGGGTCAAAAGACGATTCTTGATTTATAATCGCATTGCATTTGGATTCTCTCTGAGAATATATTTCGCGATTAATCCGAAATTCATGCCATTAATGCTCACTTTGAAAGACTAGTATGTGTAAAGATTACGAAATGAACTCGTAGAATTCTTGTAAAGAATTGAAGGAGTTATTGTGGACTTATCCAACCATAAGACGGACTATAAATATAAATGGTTATGGTTGAAGCATCGACAATATGGTCACATTTTAATGTTGTCCACATAAATGCAGCACTTTCCAAACTTTTAGCCCTATCATTAAGTTGATGGCTCATGATCCGGATTATCCTGAAAAGTCTAGTCGACTTGATAATTCCGAAGAGTAATAATCGAAATTTCGATTTGAATTACCTGAGTTTGGAAATTGAAATTGAACATCCTGTCGATTATGTTCAGATTATGTTCAGACCCAAATGGACTCACGGAAAGTTTGATGATGCGACTGCAAATAATTGCACGCATTTCTTGGTCTTGCGCACCAAGATTTATATTTCCGTGTGGGGTTATGCTATTTTGCTGCATTGGTCCGTTATGAGGCCCATAGACACTCAAACACCATATGCGTACCAGCTGGTTACTGGTTATGAGACAGAAGTCTCATATTAACGCGTGTTTAGAGTGATTAATTAATATTTTGATTGAGCCGTTCTAGCGTTCAAAATATGGACCTCTGAAGGGGACATAAGTCGATTATGAATCTCCTGCCTATCATTTGATAGAGTAACCTTGGCAAGCGATCTCTTTACCGCATGATATGCGAAAGTGACATCGCTAAGACTGTTCTCCCCGTCGTTAGGGGGAGATTTGCACGTTACCGTTGATAAGGAACGACGTGAAGTAACGTGGCATAACCCACTCAGTCTTAGCTTGATCCCCAAAACTGCACTTAGTGATAAGTAAGTGCATAGACTCCCTCAAGTCTAACTAAATGCCAGACGCATTTAATGACTTTATGAGATGTCACGAGATCATTTATACCTGCTGCAAAATGCTTGCAAGGATAGACGTCCCTGTCGGACGCCGTGTTCCTGTCGTAACACGTTGCTTTGGCCGAACCCACCAAGCAAATGACGCTGCCGTCGGCCGTCAGTCTATCGTCCTTCCTAATATATGAGGAAGTTGACCGGTTCTTAATTCGTTCAGCCCCAGAGGTGGTGAACTGAAACTCGTTTGTCGCACGAGATTACAAAGGATTTAGGAGATGTGTGATTCCTCCTCATTCTGAGAATCTTGAAATATCTGTCGATCATGATATCTTAGACGATATTGAAGCGAAATGAGACTGTCATTGATTACTTATTCATATATTCGGTGACGACTGATAATATGAGCAAATTATGACAGAGAACCATGTACCGTTGCCTGAAGTCAACGGAGAATAGACTGTACTAATGGAAACTTAAAATCCAAGCAGACTCCTTAGCGAAAGTGTGTTCGGACCTGTAGATCCAACACCACCAATGTTAAATGAGTTCGTTTATTTGGTTATTCGTAAGGAAAAGTGATGAGAATAATGAGATTGTAGAATGCTCGCCTAGTAGCGCAAGGCTTCTCTCACACCTTGGAATTGATTACGAGATGGTTGATTTCCTCGTAATGGACATTATAACAGTCCCCTACTTTACCAGTTTAGTAGTTTCCGAAAAACTGAGTATGCAGCCATGAATGTGGTCACAGTTTTATCTCTATGGGGATTTAGACAAAGCGATACAGATGAAGGTCCCTGTGTGACTTCATAATGCTTGAATCAAGTAGTTCCTGACCACGGAACACGATCTCAATTAAATGAGACGTTCACTATATGGATTAATATAATCCGAGCGGATGTGGTATACCCGCCTAAGTGAGTACTTGATTAGCTTGGGATACTTGAACAAGTATTATGCCCTTGCGTGTTTTATTACGCGATCCATTTTTGGATTTGCCTTCGAGATGAAGGATTTTGGGAAGACACGGTAGTGACTCAACCTGATGATTGAGTCCCGTAAATATTGAATCTAAGTCCATGATTCAGACTACACCCAGAAGGTGTTATGACGTTTTAGTCATCATGACGCTAAGTCGTCAGATTCTCCCATGATCGTTCGATCACTAGACATTGATATAGACCCAGTCCGTCCCTGATGAGACGATGAAGAGATATTGAACAATAATGTTCATATCTACGTACAATAAGCGCATCATTGTACTTGGTTTAATGTGCTAGGACGAACATCTCGTCTGTTGTGAATGGTATAGCTCGACACAACATCGCGCTAACACGCTGCCATCGAAATGGCACTAAAGACACATTCCCTTACCTTATGGTAATTTTGGAAGTGGGCTAGTTTATCCCATTTGCGTCATCGAGTGTACCTACCCCCTTCGGTACTCGAATTAACGCAACCCTTTTTCGGTTATACCGATGCCGGTTACTTATCAGACCCGCATAAGGGATATTCCTAACATGGTATGTCTTTACCATTAGGAATAAGGCGACATCTTGGAGGTCTTGGAATGACTCCAAGTGAATCACTCTGTTCTATTCGTGCTCTATGAGACGACTGGAGAGTATATATGGCTTCGAGCTAGTATTAGTCATATTTGAATTACATATGTTCTGTCTCACGATCCAGATAAAACACTTGTCATAGAAGACAACTTGTTGTTATTGATCAAGAGAGACATGACTACATTATGCTATTTAGCATTTCTCGCCGAAATTAATCTTCACAAATGAAGTTTAAGAGCATCCAGTTGAATGCTCGTTCTATTCCACGTTAGATTTTCTTGCATCCAGTCGTATGTAAGTAAATGAGGCATCCAGTCGAATGCTCGTACTCTTTCTTGGAATATGAAATCTTTGCACCCAGTCGTGTGCAAGTGAGGGGGAGCATCCAGGTGAATGCTTATTGCACTAATTACTACTTAGTCGAAATCTTCGCACCCTGTCGTGTGCAAGTGAGGGGGAGCATCCAGTCGCATGCTCGTGTACTCTTTTTGTCCTTAGACCAAGGTTTTTTCCCACTGGGTTTTCCTTGGCAAGGTTTTTAGCGAGACACGTTCCCATCATACCTCACTTAAGATTGCCGAAATTATGGGGAGTATCCTGTTGTATACTTCTTACCACTGTGTACTCTTTTGTCCTTCGACTAGAGATTTTTTCTCACTGGGTTTACTCTAGCAAGGTTTTGATGAGGCAGCTGTTTTGTGGTTGATCCCTACTACTACCATTGTTGCACTCTTTTTCCTTCGATCAGAGATTTTCCCATTGGGTTTGCTCTGACAAGGTTTTGATGAGGCACACTGTTTTGTGGTTAGTTAATTACATGGAATTTCGGCCTATATCATTCGGCTACACAGTTTCTCCTAAGTACCGGTTTTGTCCCACACTGGGTTTTCCATCCCTAAGGTTTTTATGTGTTTAGCATTGCGAATGAACTCGACTCAGATCGACTGCATGAAGACGAAGAATTCAAGACGTCCAAAGGGGGAGTGTTGTAGGATATTATTGGACTATTGGGCTTGTACTTTATGGGTCCAAGTGGGCTTATAACCCTACCCCTCTATCTATATAAAGAGGGTTAGCGGTCTTGTATTTTACATTCATTCATATACATTCTGATTAATAAAGACTCTATTGTTGTCTCTCTCATATCTCTCTCTATATCTATACATATCTCTATATATATCTATAACGAGCTAATATATCACACAACAAAACCAAAATATTTAAGTTTTAGTTCATCTCCAAAAATTAGTTTCTAAAGTACTCAGTCGATGATGAATATCTCCAAAAATTCTCATCAACAAAACAATTTCTTTTTTTTTAAAAGGAATCAACTCATGTGAATTTTAAAGACTTTCGACGATCATTATCTCACAAGACTCGACGAGAAGGTACATTAATCAAATAAACATTGAGAGGATTACCCGCAGTGCTTGGTAACGTTGATATTTGATTGCATGCATTAAATGTGCAAAAAATGTGATACAAACTAGATCTCCCCCATATCAAAGTCGACATAACAACGAATTAAGAATCGTTCTTCAAGCGTTTGGATCTCAAAACTTATGAAAAACATAGTTATCTTGGTATATTTCTACGTCGGTGGGGTCCATTGTTTCATTCGATATATGGTGTCATTGCAAATAGGGTGTCCTGGATGATTTCCCAAACCCACCGGCGGTTAGAGGTGTGCCTAAGGGAGAGTAGGCAGCCCCACCCCGTTCGACACGATTGGCCAAATCTGTCAATTTAGTAAATATACGCAAGGCCAAGATCCGATTAAAGTAGTGTTTTCATTGGAAAATAAATTCCAATTACCGTTCCCATGGTCATGTTGTTATAAACGAAGTTCACATAAAGCTACTAATTAATCACCTAGTGAGTATGCTACAAGACTTCATTCTAATTCATGTTAAATTGTTTAGTGATTCTATTGAATATATGATCAGACGCAATATACTACTACAAAGTTACGATTACTCAATTGAATGAGATCGTGTACATTCCCCACTACATTTTTTTTAAAAACTGAGATGAAACTCTTTATCACTATAAACACCAAATTGGTAAACAATTAATGAATAATGATAATTAATCTGTCATAAATCTAGAAATATAAAGCATTATGAAACTAAGACTTACATCGGTGCGGATAAACAAGCGAGTATCTCCGTAAAGGCTTGGATCAACCTACACATAGTAAAAGATCATGACACATTTTAACAATCGTGTGTAAATTTTAGATTTATTAGTGATTTAAGATAAGTATTCTCGATATATTTACCCTCCAACCCGCTTCTATACTATTTGTTCTAGCTTGTAACTTCATTCTTGTTGCGCTTATAAATTGTTTGCCAACCACTTTTGGAGACCCGTCTTTTGTTCGAGTTATAGCTAGCTGGAACGTATTATGCATTATTAGGCTCATACTAGTACAAAAGCAAATGTAAAGTTTACTTTTCAAAACATTTGTTTGAATTGAATTTTTCCTATGTAAGGAGTCTAAAAATTGAGTAATGCTAGAAGATAAGAATGGAAATTAATCAAGTTGAGTATTAATCAAGTCGTAACAGTGAAACGATAAAAAAAAATATGAATAATGCTAAACACACAACTTTTACACACACTCCACACGTGTGAGGTTATTCGAAGGGGTGTGTCGGTATTTTCTTAAAAAAAATTATAAAAATATATCACATGAATACCATTACTTAAATATAAAAATTGTTCTACCTTGTCTCAAAATCAACTTGTATACTGGGTTATGAAAATGTTCAACCTTTTGTTAATAGGTGTGCCAAATTACAGCAATCGGACTAAAAGTTTATATTATTTTCATGGATATACTATACACAAACTTATATGGATTTTTAAATAAAATGTGTGTTAGGACTTAAGTTGCACACGAAAATAAGAATAAAAAATACGTAAGATATTGATATTTGGTCCTTACATAAGTGTTGGAGATGTTACTATTATTCGTCATCTCAACTTTAAATTGGCATTGCGACTGTTGCGAACATTCCAACCATTTTCTCTCGCTAAACTCATCCACAAATATGAATAACTATCCCTGGTTAAGCTCGATTAAAGAGGAAAAACAAAAAGCTTTTTATTCTTCTTTTTCTCCACCAAGTTCCTCAATTTATTAGCCTGGACTCTCAAATTCGGCCACAAAAACTCGGATTTTACCGACCGCCCTTCTTTTATCAGCATTTTCGACCATTTTTTCAGTTGCCTTGCTTTCTTGATCATACAGTGTTAGTATATTGTTCTAATTTGGATCAGACAAGTATGTGTGTCCGCTTGTAGCTTAAAAGCCGATAATTTATTAGCTGTAAAAACCATATAATAGTCCTCTTGTGACGTATTCAAGAACTCAAAAATCCTTCTTTGTATCCTCAATTTAAAATCGGACTTCTTATGGTTGTCAAGTACGCATTGAGAATTTAAAGTCACCAATTTATAGACGATATCAAAAAAATACATGGGCTAGAAGAAGAACAATCCGACGGGGGACTACAACGCTAAAGAGACGGGCATCACTTTGGTGTGGCATGGGGTAAGTTGCGGCACCATATACCGCATAGTTAAAAACGTTACGTTTTTAGCTAAAAAATTGATTTGAATATTTTTAAATGTTTAAGATAACTATGTTATTCAAATTGTGTGATGAAACCAAATAAAAAGTAAATTTATATTTTTTTTGTTAATATTTTATTTTAAATGTTTGGTGTCCATAAGAGTATTTTAACTATTTTATTTTTGAAAATTCTTAATATATATAAACACAAGTTTTATTAATTGAACGACTCATACTTGCATAAATATATACGATTGATTATATACACACAAACAAAATGCAAAAATATCGTTTTTTTATTAGTTTACGCTATACGACACGTGATGCCGCCACTTACCCCATACAGCACAGAAAATATTGCCCCCTAAAGAGACCATGTCCAATGTAGTCTATTAGACATTCAACTCCAAGCATATCTGATTGAAAACATTTGGCGATTTCACCCATCTAGAAAAGGCATGAACAATATCAAATATTCACCGGAACATATAGTTTTTAGTCAAGTATTTCAATATTCTACTATTTACGATTTACAAAATACAAATTTTTAGAATTAATTTTTAGAATGGTCTATTTATCATTGTTATTTTTTATTTCTAAAAATTTGATTATGATTATTTACGAGTAATAACAATTAAAACTAAATGAATTGTATTTTTTGAACATTCACATCTATTGTATTCATAAAAAACATTTGATCAGGTAGATAGTTAGCGGGAAACTCGTTTCACTTTCAAAATTCCTGTTTTCCGCTTCCCGCTTTCTATTATTTCACGTATGAAATTTAGATTTTTTTTTCATTTTTCTCATGTTTCACGTTTCCGTTTCCAGTTCCATTTACCATACAACTATCATTAGACTAACCATTACAATTAGATTATTCATACTCGTATGCGAAAATGTCTAATTTTACCAAATGATCAAAACAGCTAGAAACTAGATTCTCTAGTGACCAAATCGTAAAAACGATGTTTATTAACTTTTGCTTAAACCACCTCTCTTTCTCTCATAAAGATTTCCCAAGTGAAGCACCGAACAAGTAAACAACTCGTAAATGGAGGCTAAGTTGGGGTTGATCATCTCTCACTCTAAACGGCACATCGTAAAATCTCTTTTTAACACATATCCTTATGCTCATCATCAACAACGAAATTCAAAGCATTAAGGACCAATTTTGTTACTTTGTAGCTTATTATTTTACTAAGAGGTCCCTAGCCTTTTATATCACTATCCGAAATCTCTAAAATTAGAAAACTGCACACATCTAACGTAGATCTCACTCAAACCGTATGTAATAATTATAGTAATGACCACATGCCATTTTCAAATAACACAAATTGTTTTCAAATGATCATAAACGTCTTTAAATGACTCCGTTAGTTTTAAAAATGCCCACAATTTTTTTCAAACGACCGCGGTCTGCTTTGCAAATTCAAAATGTATGACATGCACGTCCTTACCCCAGTGTTCCATACGACCTCATTTGGTTGCATCATTTGAAGGTCATACTATTAGTACTATTCAGACCACAGATTATGTGTTTTTGATGAACTAACCCACCCTCCATTTTAAATCCCGCTCACAAGGTTATAGAAGTCGTTAGACGTTCCCCGAACATTTTACCTCTCAGAAACCGACTAGCTGACTAATCGCCGACTAATCAGTTGTTATTTTTTAAAATATTTAAATTTAAGTAGCTTTCAAGTTAGGCCCAACTAATCACCGACTAATCGTATTAATCACTGACTAATCTGATTCATTACCGACTAATCTGATTAGTCACTGACTAATCCGACTAATATGTTTCCGACTAACCGGTTTGATCTGACTAATCGCCAACTAACCCGACTAATCGATGTGTTGACCACCGTTGACTTTTCCATCCGGTTAATCTAGTCCGACTAGTATTAGACAAGTTGGATAGGGAACGACTAACGAATTGTGAAATTGGCCGACTAATCCGACTTTTAGAACATTGCCCGTTCATAAGTCATAATCTAGATCGAATTATTATTAGGAGACTACTAAATAGTACTCCATCCGTTCACAATTAATTATCTTTTACAAAATTACGTGTAATTTGACCGACTTATAAAATGTATCAAAGTTGTCGAAATAAAAAAATTCAAAATTAAATCATATAACTTAATATTTGAACTATATGATTAACTTTTGAAAATTTTCATTTCGATAATTTTAATTCAAGTTATTGGCCGGCCAAAATTAGACGTAGTTTCGTAATGGATAATTAATCGTAAACGGAGTGACTAATCAGTCAACCAGAAATACTCGCAGGACCAAATCGTAAAAAATCCCTCACTAACTTCTCCTTAAACCCTCTCACACACACTCTCTCTCTCTATCTCTCTATCATCATCATCATCTCAGCGAGATTTCCAAGTGAGCGAACAAACAACTCGCAAATGGCGGCGATTATCTCCCAAGCTCGTCGCCACATCGTAAAATCCCCATTTTTACACAGATCCCTATGCTCAACATTAACTAAACCCGTTATCGAACCCGTCTCTTATGCCGCTAAACCCAAACCCGAAGAACCAGTAATAGTATCTTCAACCGAGGCAGAACCAGAAAAAGAAGACACTAATAATAATATTAATTGGACTAGGGATGATATTCGGTACATGAACAGGGTGACCCCTATATCGTATGGATTAGCACCTCGGGGGAATGTGGCCCCGCTCCCCGAGGACCATGGTCCTGAGAAGAGAGAGGAGGAGGAGGAGGAGGAGGTGGAGAGAGAGAGGAAGAGGGTCGAGACGATGGGGAATATGAGAGCGGTTAGGAATAGGTTTGTTAGGAGGGAGGAGGAGGAGAAGCTACCGTTTCCGGAGATGATTAAGCAGGTGCAGAATCGGAAGGAGGTGAAGGTTGTTTTTGATCTCCAGGAGGCTATTCGTCAGGTTAAGGTCTGTACCGTTATATCTCTAATGAATTAACTATGTGTTATTTGGTACTTATTTGTAATCTTTAACAAACCTCTGGACTATTTTGAAATACTGTTTTCCCTCTCTCTCTCTCTCTCTATCTCGCGATGTTTGAAATACTTTGTTCTCTACTTGTCATGTTTTGCGACGTATGAAATGCTAACTTTGAAAATGTGGAATACGCAACCTTATGAAAATGTTAAGGGTCCGTTCGGCAACAGATTTTTTTAGCTGATTTTTGGATTTTTGATTATAAAAATCTGTGTTTGGAATAGTGCTTTTAAAAAAACTGATTTTTTAGGCTAAAAAATCTAAAAATTTAACATCTGGATTTCCAATGGATTTTTAAAACAGATTTTCGAAAGCTGGTTTGATGCTTCTAGTTTTGTGAAGATGTTGTTCTCTACTTGTCATATTTTACGACGTAGGAAACATGAGTTTTTAGCAATTTTGTACCTTGTTTTGTTGCGTGTTTCTCGATTAACCTTATGTTAGTTTTTTTCAATTAGTACCATGTGTTCGTGTTTTTTTTTTCATTTGAACTTTTCCATCCAATTATGTTAGTTTTCCATCCATAATTGGGTGGAAGAGTTCAGAATGTGAAAGACACACGAATACAAGGTACAAAATAGGAAAATTGATAATAGAGGGTAGTAAACAATACAAACGCAACAATACAGGGTAAAAAAGCCCAATTAACCCTAGGAATCATCCTTATGAAAAGATTAAATTTGATAGAAAGGCGGAAGTAATGGTTTGTTGATTCTCGTATTTTTATTTTTCATCCATGAATTGGGATCATAATGCATAATTGAATATAGATACAGATGGGAAATTCATGAAAAGTTACAGTATTTGTGCACCTACACGCCTTTATTGGCGTTGTTATTCTACTGGAAGACCTAACTTCATTTTACAGAATGAATCTAAAACAAACTGATCAAAATCCTTCACTGTAGTGAAATAATGAAATTGTAACGAACAGTTCTCTAGAAACAAATAAAATTCATACTATCTTTCTTACTGATACCCATCTCAAAAAATTTGAGCATACAATACATCAATTTGAGAGAAAACATTAAAAACGAGTTGTTCCTTGACTTTAATCAATTGGAGTGCAAATTTTGATATGAAACTGTATAATATAACATTGATTGTTTATATCTTAAAGAAATTGCTTTGCTACTATTAAATTTACTACACCTATTACACTGTAGAACTTTGTTCTGAGAAACGAGTGTAGGTAGAAATTAGGCGGTGGGCACTACGCCGAGGTTATGCGCCTGTGTTTTAAGCGGGACTAGACTCTAGCTGACTGACTTACTTTAACTTGGGTTTCCATCAATTGAATCCTGGTGTATCTTTCTTTTAAGTAAAGCTCTTAGAGGGAATCTTTACTAGTAACTGTGCTGCAAACCATCCAATTACTTACTTACTTTAACTTGGGACATGCGGGGTTAGATTTGTTGCTTGGATATGGGGACGGAGTTTGGAAGGAGTATTAAAAATGTTTATTTTTTCACTTAATTGAAAATATAATGTGAAAAAAGAACAAATGGATCCAATCTGCACCGGTCTTGTTATTGTGTGGCTCATTTGGGATGATTGCCTTTGATTAACTTCTCAAGGACTCAAGTGATCATTGTGAAGTTGAAGTCTGAATGCTAACAATTCGTTGTTTAGTTTCATTGATTAAATCACACGAGGGTCAAAGTTACTCAAAATGTAACAAGACTGAATGGTTGAACTTTAGAGGTGAAGGGTGAAGGAGTAGTTTTCATCATTAGTTTTAAGAATTGTGGCTACTGCCTTTTTCAAGAAAAATAAATCCCATGTTATTGTTTGCCATAGCAATCTATAGAGAGTATCGCCGGTATCGTGATTCGTTTTGCATCTTTGTCGTCGATCATTTTTATTTTTTTATTATTGTTGGTGAAGAGGATTTTCTGGCAAGGCTTTATTGCATGCCCCCATTAGAGCAAACACGAAATAACTGCAGCCACCCACAACATGTATATACAGTTATCTTCTCTGCTTTATAATAGTTCTACCGTTGTCTTTTCGAAGTCTCCTGTGTTTTATGTTTTTATAGCATGGAAGAAATCATTTGCTATAGGAATTTTCTATATCGTTACCACCACTGTTTCACTCACAAAGGCTTGTGTTGGTGCTCCCTGAAGCACCCTTGCATGAAGAGAGTAGGACATGGTTTTGAATTTGTGTTATTATATAGACGGAGGACTCTGGAAATTTTTATTCTTTATACGCCTGAAAATACATGATTAACATAATAATTGAGGGTGTGGTTGAAGATATCTTCAACAAAACATAGATGTAGCTGGATTTGAAGATAAAATATATTTGCAAATAAGATTAATTTGGATTTAGGCACATGTCACAAAACATTACTTCTAGGTCGTAGTTTCTACCAATGTATTATTAATTTTCATACCAACGTGCTTGTGTAATTTTTCCATATACACTTGAAGTTTCTCTTTCTCAGGCTCATTCCACTGTCGTCATGCTATGTTTCAGGCTAATGCTAAGGCGAATTTTAAAGAAAGTGTTGAAATACATGTTAATCTTGCTCCGGAGCTACGTCGGACTGATCTGGTATATGCTATTGCTATTTCCTTTTTGCATAAATAGTTTAAGCCTTTACCTGTCCACCTTCACCATCATCAAGTTGTCATTTAGAACCTCACGTTTTAATGAAATATAGGAGATAGTGATTCATAAAATAGAGTACTGCTGACCACCCAAAGATTCATTTCAACAAATAGGAATGTCGACCTTTTTTCTGTTCAAGTTCCATAGTCAGTTGATAATATTCTTGTGCAGTATAGGTAAATACATATATTAAAAGACAACTATTTGTACCCTTTAGTTACTACGAATACTTTCATAGTGAATTAAGTCTTCACTTATAATTGTCTAGTCATTTCCATGGTTTGAAGAATAAAGGGAAAACACTAAAGTGGATTTTGACAATTTTATCATGTGATCTTGTTCTCTTCTTTTATATTATCAAGAATGTTATGGTATTCGATTATTTTTACGAAATCTAACTTGGCTCTCTTTAATGAAGTGCAGAAGGTAGATGGTATTGCTTCATTGCCACATGGTACTGGAAAGGTATATTTCTTTTGCATATTGACAACCTAAAGATTGAGATATTTATCATTCTACTCTACTGGATCTATTGATTACACTATTGTATTTTTAAACTCCAGGCAGTGAAGATAGCTGTATTTGCCGATGGATCTGCTGCAGAAGAAGCCAGAGCTGCAGGAGCTGATATTGTTGGTGGCCTCGAATTGGTTGATGGATTAAAGAGTGGTAATTGTTGCATTCGGTTTTTCACCACATTGATTCTTTTATACACAGATTTTCAGCTTATGTTATCTTATTTGTATGGTACTATGAAAATTTGAAAACAAGTGAAACCAGTCCAAAGTTATCTTACAGTGAACCCTATACTAGCAAGATAACGAGACGGATAATCACCGTTGTTCATAAAAAGTTCAATTTTTTTAATGTCATTATGTTTTGGAAATAGGGCTAATGGAGTAAAGTACGGGAGGCTAAGAAAAAACCTTACTTTCAGCTTTGATTCATGCTTTTTACTGTTTAAAATTCAACTTTGTCCTTTACCTTTTCCTTTCGAAGTCTACAGAAGCAAGAATTTCATCACATACACAGTTAAGAATGCAAAAGCAGTCAGTAGGGTAGCTACATTAGCAACAGATTGCGATATTGCATTTAACAACAATTATGTCATTATGTGAATTGAACCCATCTTACTGGTTCTCAAAGACTGGTCAACTAGTATTAAAATAGAGGTATCTAGCTGATCGAAAGCAGATTACATGGATAGTTGGTGCCAATTAACCTTCTTCCTAGTATTTGCATATTCTTCGTCTGCCAAGATTTGGCTGTATTCATCCGATGATAAAGTTTTTTTTTAAGTTTTAGCATTGGTGTTGTGGTGTATATGTGTATTTAGTTGTGGATAGAAACTACAACTGTATTTTCCAAAAAAAAATAAAATAAAATTACAGCTGGTTGAACTTGGACGTCAATTTATAAACAATCTTATAATTTTCCAGTTGCTTCATGTCTTGAACCCCATGTGCAGGCAAAGTGAAGGTTGATTTTGATGTATGTGTTACAACTCATCAATTCGTTCCCCATCTTCAGAAGGTTTGATTATCTGAATGTTTGCAACTGTTTTGATCAAAATGTTTGTTTCTTGGTATAAGATCTTATACTTTTCCATTTCACAGCTAGGGAGTGTCTTGCGCAGTCGAATGCCAAGTACTAAAGTAAGTGAGACCTGTGGTTGTTTTCATTACCTTTGGAAGCTCAATTATTTATTTTACTTATATTTGTTAGTTACTGATGCTAAACTTACTAGGCTGGAACTGTGACCGACAATGTTGCTAAATCAGTGCAAGAAGCAAAGCGAGTTGTAAAGATTAATAAGAAAGATAAAGCTGCTGTTGTGCATGCTGGAATCGGAAAGGTAATGTTGACATCATTCATAATTCATAAGTCATAGATTCTATTGACAAATGTCGCCCAGGGAAAAAGGACAAACCCTTTCTCCTTTCTAAAAGTTTTCATTGATCTTTTGCAGATTGATTTTACAGAGGAGGCTTTACGGGAAAATGTGGGTGCTTTTGTGAACGCCCTTTTGTTAGCAAAGCCTGTCGGATTGAAGAAGAGTAAGTGATACTGAATGCTCTGTTTTATCTAACTTACCATTTTACAAGTCCTGTACATAACATATGAGCCACTACAATTGTATTTATTCTGCCTTTACATAGAACTACCAAGGCTAGTTTTTTTTAAAGAAAAACAAGAAATTCTCGTGACACTGACACTAGCTTTTTCTTCATTTACATAAAATATTCCATTGCTTTTTCTGCTTTTACATAGAACTACCAAGATCATTTTTTTTAAAACTAGAACAAGGAACTCTTGTGACACTGACAAAAGCTTTTTCTTCATTTATATAAAATTTTCCATTGTATGAGTATGATATCTATCATCATGATAGTTAGACCCCTCTGTTATCTTATATATTGGCATTAATTTCCCATTGGACCTTAACGTCTATCATTTTTAAAGTTAACATTCTTTTCATATATGTATTTATGTAGGTTCCAAATATGCTGGCTATGTGAATTCCGTTCATATTTGTAGCACGGTGAGCTATCGACACTCTTCCTTTTAAACGTCTAGTAATTGAATTACGGTTATCAGGATATGGAGTTTACCAAATTTTGTACAGATTTTTGCTAATCAGTGTTAAAATTTACTACGCCCTTGCACACATTGTTTTTATGTTGCCAAAAACTAATTAATTTGATGTTAACAATTGCTTGGTTGTGTGCAGATGGGTCGTGGATACCCAATCTCTATGCAATCACTGTCAGCAGCTGCAGATCGTTACATCAAAATGCGACACAATTGACATGTAATGATCACGGTCTCGGTTTTGAAGTCTATGTTGAACTTGATTTGTTGTGCACTCTGCATTTTGTAGTTCTTCTCTGTTGAAAGGTTCTTCCGCAGAAAAGATTATATACGCCGTGAGTTGGAAATATAGATTCTCTTGTTTTGACTCTGGTCAATTTTATTTTTGGTACGGGTTCCTAACTTGTGTGAAATATAGACACGTCTCCATTTCAGCAATGTTAAATTCTCTTCTACGTACATATTTGTGTGAGGTTTGACATTTTAGTCTTTCGAGTTATTTTTTACTTTTAGACAGTAATAATTTTATCAAATATTAGTAATAAATAGCGTTCCTTGATTTCTCAAGTGTCAAAGTAATTCATTATACTTTGTATCCTAATAGCTTTGCCATAATGCTTAAGATAAAATTGGAAAAAAAATACGTTTAGTACACCAAGCTATAGTGCAGTTAATGATTTGGGTATCCATTTTTCAACATTTTTAAATTGGGTATCACACTATAAGAAACTGTCCAATTTAGATACCATCGTCTAAATTAATGACAGAATCACTTAACAGACGTTTAGTGAGAGGGTAGTTTGGTAATTCTGTACCAAAATGACAATATATTCTAAAAATCATTCTGTCATTAATTTAGATGCTGATATCTAAATTGGACAGTTTATTATAGTGTTGTACCCAGTTTGGGAAATTTGAAAGGTGAGGTAACCAAATCGTTAAAATCATATAGTTTGGTGTACCAAATGTATAAAATCCCAAGAAAATTGCTTGTAACAGATGTAGGAGCAACCCAGTACTTACATACCTTAAATACCATCACCAAACACAGTTACGAACATCACAGTTTGACAAGTCCCCTAAGAAGAAATACTATCAGGGCATGTATTAGAAAGGACGCATGAAATGTTTCTTTGTTAAACTGTAATAAAAGATAAGGGGTATATTCTACTGCCAACATAAGAACAAGCCGATTTAAATCGCTGATCAACTTGTTGAACCTTTCATATTAATGGGAAACATAATTGTGATATGAAGAATATTAGGGAGCCAAGGATCAAAATCTGCATTGGATCCGCGACATAACCGCTGCAGAGTTATACAAAAAATGACACACAAGAATGGAAGCAAAAGAAGTAAGGAGATGAGAAGCTAGTATCTCGCTATAAGATCTGTTCCGTTTTACCATGATGATTTTACAGGTTGACAATTTTGTCTGTTCACTTGGGAGAAATGTAAAAAATATTCTTGTTTGATATGCATTTGACATGCTTGAATGTAAACGGATGATCGAGAAATTTAACTAAGCCAAGCCAAGCCAAGCCAAGCCAAGCCAAATCAAACCAATCAGCTGCTGAACTAAACTTACTGTATTCTTTGGTTAATTTAAAAATGTAAAAAAGACAAATCCATTAATTGGTTTAAATTGGGGTTTACAAGTTCCCAAATCCCAAGCAAACCAAACTGCAGCAAACGATCACTTGTCGTAAATAGCGGAACTTCTCATATGTACAGTATAGTAGTATAAGATAGGGACCTAATTTAGCCAAAAATCCAAAACCCGTTCTCAATCCAATCCGTCGATACAAAAATTCCGTCCCGGACCCGATGGTTAAGGGTTTGTTTTTGTTTTCAACATCAAAGATGTTATTCCAATTCAGAAAATAAAAAACAGGACCACAAGATTTAAAAACAACCTGAACTTATATTAGGTTATAATACTAGTAGTCTATGATCAATATATGTTACAACTGTGATTGTGAAGTGTCCGTATGTTTTGTATATACGTTATTACATTATTCATAGGAGATGAAAGTAACAATATTTTTATCATAATCTATAATCTACAAATATGCGCTTTTTGGTACCTAATTGCTTGCTAAATAGCAAATAGTCAGGGTCCGTTTTTCCTGAAAATTTTACCAAAAGAACGCATTTTTGTAAATTGTTAAAAGGGTAGGTAATCCCATGCCATATGAGTCATTAGTTAATCCTCACAAAATAGTAACATTCGGAACTTAGAACTTCAAATAAAAAAACTTAAACTTGTTAATAAAAAATCAAACTACAATATATATAGAGTCAATAACAAATTCATCAGTATTATAGTGTATATGATTTCCGTTGTACAAAAAAAAAGTATCGTGTTTGTCTGAGATACTAGGGGAATGAGGTTGGATTGCAAATGCAATGGCCCCATTTAAAATCTTGTTTGTTTGAGTTTTTAGCTAATAGTCCACTTATACTTTAAATATTACTACCAAATGCCATATTTTACAATAGCAGCCAGAGTTTCCGAGGACCATATACCTAAAAAAAATAAAAAATAGTAAAATATTGGTAGCAAGGATTGAATCCATATTCTATAAAAATTATAGAAAGATACAAGAAGCATCTATATAAATATCATTTTAGACATATACTTACGTTTGTCAAAATAATAATTTATATAATTATATATTATATAAAAATTAATTAAATATATTTTTTCCGAAAACATAGGCCTCTATATTTCGAGATTTTTCGGAAGCCTTGGGCATGGACCCATGTGGCCCACCCCTAAACCGGGCCCGGATAATACTCCATCCGTCCTAAATTATTGAGCCTATACTCATATCTAATTTGTCGAAATCGAGTTTCTTAAAAATTTATCACATAGTTCAAATGTTAAATTATAAAAAAATTTAAAATTTTATTTTTCAACAATTTAAACCTGATATATTTAACGATTAAAGTTGCACATAAATAAATAGAACCTTATTATTTTAGGATAAATAGAGTATTAGAAATAAGTGAATGGTGTAATATAACATATCTAATACCACACAAAATATACTCGTACAACTAAACAAGTGGTGAAGGGTGAGCCTTTCAGGTGTACAAGTAAAATTAGTTAAAACACCAAGGGTTATCAGTGTAACAAAAACACTTGATAGCGCCGGACGAAAACAAAAAAAAACCGAATCGATAACTGAACCTAACCGAACCGAAAAATAGTGAAACCGTAAAACCAAAACTTTTCGGGTCGGTTTCGGTTACAATAAAACTTGACCGAAAAAAACCGAAAAAACCCGAAAAATCAAAAGACCGAAACCGGACCGAAACATACCGGTTCGGTCTAAAAAATAAAAAGAACAAAAACCGAAAAAAACCCAACTGAAAAATATGTTCGGTTTGGGTTTTGCCGAAAAGCAAACTGAATTAAATATAAACTAATAGTATTTTGTATTATTATTATAATACGTATTTAATTAGTCTCCGCGCCAGAAAACAAGACAGCACAATACCCCAAGTAGAGAAAGAGAGAGAGAGAGAGAGAGAGAGAGAGAGAGAGAGAAAAGTGTAGTAGTAAATTTAGGGTTTATATTAGTTACAATTGAGAAAATAAAAAAAAGAAAAGGAAGAGAAGATAAAAAAAAGAGAAATGAATAATAATAATAATATAGGGGTAGGAGAAGAAGAGTATAGGAAGAGAGAGAGGTTAGTTCTGGTCGTCATAATAGTCACTGCTTCCGTCGCTATAGCCGCTCTTTCCGTCGCCTTTAGTTACTTTTGTTACATCTCCAACAAACTCTCTAAGCGTCTTCGCATTTGTGAGGCTTCATTTCCTTTTCCCTTTTTTTTAATTCTCATTGGTAATATGATCAATTAGGCTTTTTTTGTTTGTTTTAAGGGGAAAATATAGCAACCTGGAAAATGGATTTTATGGATTATTGGTTGATAGGATAATGAAAAACTATGGAAAATAATTTTCCATCTCTTTCACCCCAAAAATGGGCGGAAAACATTTTACTCGGTAAGGTAAAACATAATTTGAGACTTAATTATCAAAAAACCATGGTTATAATCTCTTTTTAAACCTAGGTAATGCTATATGTTTTAACTTTGATGTTTACGTTGACATGTGCCAAATGTTAAATAAGAATTGAGAATGTGGGTTTTTGGATATTAAGTGTGTTTTTATGTACTAATTAATGATTCCCCCATTCTCTTTTTCAGTCTTTTTTGTTATGTTTTTGGTCTGGCTGTCGATTTTAATGTAAATAAGTTTGAAGATTTCATTTGCTGAGATAATTTAGATTAATGCACCGCGTATTAGTGAAAAAAGCACTTAATCTGAGCTTAATATTTTGTAACCAAACACACCTTCCACTAATAAGTACTCCCTTGGTTCCATTTTAGTGGTACTATACAAAATTTGGACAAAAATTGAAAATTCAGAATAACAGATGGTAACAATAGTAAAGCTCTATTTTATTTATTTATTTAATGTTTTATCTTTTTTTGTTTTGTTTTTGGTCTGGCTGTCGATTTTAATGTTAATAAGCTTGAAATTTTCATTTATTGAGACAGTTTAGATTAATGCACCGCATTTTATTGGAAAAGGCACTTGATTTGACCTTTAAATTTGTAACCAAACGATCCCTTATTCAATGGAGTATGATGCTCCTTAAAAAAATCGTTTGTGATTAATTTTAGTGTTTCAAAAGCGAAATCTTAGCTAAGACGTTTTTACAAGAGCTACGCTAGAAGCATAACAAGCTTTAGCTTTAGCGGCCTAAAAAGTGGAAAAGCAAACTTTTTACTACGAAGCGCGCGTTTTAAAACAATGAATTTAATTTACATGTTCAAATTTATTAAAGCAAACACACCTTCCACTAATAAGTACTCCCTTTGTTCCATTTTAGTTGTCCTATACGAAGTTCCGCCAATTGACATACAAAAATCTCCTATCTATATTGCCGGAATTTTTTTGAAAAGTCAGTCACATAGTTTATAGTTTAGATTTTCAATAGTGTGATTTAATTTTGATTATTTTAATTTTGTCAATTAAGATACGAGATTTTTGCCATCAAAGTGCACATAATTTAGTATGAGACAATTAAAATGAAACATATGGAATACTTGCGAAAGGACTTAAGGAGAAAACATTACTTTCTATTCAAATGATCTGAGACAATTAGCACACGCTTGATCTATTGTCATTTCTCTGAAATTTCATTCCCCTGAGGTTCTACATTTATAATTGTCATTTTTTAAATTTGTAAGTTACTTTCAATTAAAACATCGAAACACTGAACTGGCTAGATTTTCTCTAAAATGTGTCGTGGTTCCTTCCCAAATTCATTGTTTGGTTTCTTGAAAATAAGGTGTACCAGATACTTTTTTTATAAAAACCTAACTGAATACAAATATTTGAGCTCGTCGTTGAGTTCTGGATTATTACCGGCAAAGCGTACAAAGTACTGTTTCTTTTCAATGATATAATCGCAATTTATTAGATGTAGCCTTTCTGTTTGAGTTATCCAGGTTTATCCCCTTTTTGTCTCTTTACGTCATAGTATATCTCTTTTTTTCTCGGAACTTTGTGGTAATCATTTGTCGTCCAAGAGGACCTGGAATTTTTTTAATTTATGAATTTGTTATTTTGTACTTTTTTTCTTAAGCTGTGGAACAAGTGGAGAAGGGTGGCAGCTTAGCAGATCTACAAGTTGCTTCCGAGAGAGGGCTTCAAGTGCTTACATACAAGCAGTTACATTCGGCTACTGGTGGCTTTGGCAAGTCTAATGTGATTGGGCACGGGGGGTTTGGGTTAGTATACCGAGGAGTTCTTCAAGATGGTAGGAAAGTTGCGGTTAAATTGATGGATCTTGCAGGCAAGCAGGGAGAGGAAGAATTCGATGTTGAGGTTCCAATTCTATTTCTCTTTTTTTTTAAATGCAACTTTTATGACATTCTTATTGGTTGCTAACACTACTCTGCATTACAGTAAAAAAACTACGCCTTATGTAAACGGCATATATCTCCTGCTAATGCCGTATGTGTTTTTGGTTTTTTTTAAAAAAACTTAGTTTTTTGAGGTTAAGCTAGCAAAACAGAATAAGCAACTCAAATCTAGTTTCGACCTTCCTTTCTAGTTTTAAAGTTGGAGTGGGAGCATTATAATTTTCCTTGATGCCTAACCTCACTTTGTTACTTGCAAGCATAAAGGTACAACAGGTTACAGCTAGACAAGGTCTTAAATTACATTTTTTACTCAACAGGTGCACTTACTCAGTAGGCTCCATTCTCCCTACCTTCTGGCACTAATCGGATATTGTTCTGAGGGTAATCATAAGCTGTTGGTTTATGAATTCATGGCTAATGGAGGTTTACAGGAACATTTGTACCCAATCAATGGTGAGTGAAATTTCTTTATTTGTAACCTTAGTTTGAATACTCTTAGAAGTACTCCAAAGTTGGACATTTCATTGAGCAGTGATATCTATGGTGTGAATTTAAAAAGAGTTGAATTCCATAGTTATTTCATTTAGACTCATGGTAAGCTTGTAAATTCCATTTACAGATAGAAAGGACTTTTAGGGACTGTACACCAACCCTACTCAGTTGTTCACCTGCAATGCCGTAGTGCCATCTCCAGATTTTTAGGAGACCCCAGTTAATAAATCTAATTAAGAGACCTATTTCTTTTGGTTTCGTAACCAAAAAAAGAAAGTTTATTTAACCCTGTAAATACTATGACAAGCATGTTAGAAAATGGATGTAGACCCAATATATTATGTAAATTCTTCTTTCTCATTTTGTGCATGTCGATACTTAAAAAAATTCACCTGTCCTGTTTTTATTCAAATTTAATATATATTTATAAACAATTAAAATTATAGAACTAGAAAAAAAAGGGCTTTATACTGGTTCTCTACTTAATTCTAAATGATGTAAAGAAAGTACAAAATCAATCAAAAAAGTTAGTTTGGTCTGTAGTTAGTTGAATTTTTATTCATGATTACTTGAAGCAATAAAGTGTCGAATGCCAATATGTTTTAGTAAATTGATTTGAAAAAGTACAAATAGAGCAAATTAAATAAATAAACACCTATACATGCAGATGGTTGCTAATGTAAAAGGTTTTAGGTAATATTTTTCTTTAAAGTAGGGATATTAATTTCCACAAAGACTTATATTATGGTGTTTTTTTTGTATTTGGCTATGAAAATAATTGGCCCTCTAATAGTAATACACCCCTGCAAGTTGCTGGGCCAGACCCCTTGGAGCCGGATGTAGCTCTTTGTTGTATAGCCTCTATGGGCTGATTAAGTCACCAAACTATATTGTATATGTCGATTTAAAGCACTTTCTTTAATTTAGACAGTAAAACGTGAAGTTATCTGCCTTGCCTTCTTTTCATTTGTTTTGGCGGTAAATTGGATCATTTAGTAATATGAGGGAACCGCTACTACGCCCTACTTTCATGGATGAGGCAATATTTGGTTTAGTAAGGTCCCGCACCATCAAGGCAGAGACATTGGCCAAGTAGTAGCCACTCTAGCAGCCACCCCTTGTGCCACATTCCTTTACTTGACATGCACAACTAAGAATACATTTCGAGAATTCAGTAGGAATTCCATTTCTCAAAAAGAGTCCGCCAACTTAGAAGTTATGTAATAACATAGGAAATGTGTTAATCTTTATACTTCAAATTTAAACAGAATTATGTGGTATCAGCTCTTGCAACACGTATCCCCATCATTTCGACATTCTGCTACTTCCGCCTAATTAATCTCCAACAAATTCTCCTTGAATTACCACCTCTATCACACTCGTTCTTCCTCTACCTGTGTCATAAATCCAATTCGATAAGATGAAATCATATTAATTTTATTCGAACTTTTAGTTTCAGAAATAAAAACACCAAATTTTACAACATATTTTTTAAGAACTAACAACCGTTAAGTCGGACCCAGCCTGAAGAGGGCCTCTTTTCATTGTTCTCAACAAGATCATTTGTAAATTCTGCTGATGAGGGTAAAAGCAGAGATATCATGAGAGAGAGGAGTTTGCAGGAGCCAAGGGAAATGTATGGGGGTGTATTGTGGATTGTTGTTGTGCTTTGCTTTGCTTTGACTGTAGGATTAAGTTGAATAGATCCAACAAGTTGTATGCTTCTAACACATTAGCTCACTATAGTTTGATAAATATAACGTTTAAAAGGTAAGGTTTCAGAAATTTATGTAAAACACCATCAATTTATTTTTGAAGTTTAGGTACTAATTAGCACTTCTGTTGAAACCATGGGGGCTTAGTAAAAAAATGGAAATGTGATGACTTGGCACTGAAAAGTAGCAAAGTTTGTTGGGGTAATTATTACTTTCTTTCACCTTACTTCCATCACCAACACTGAGAGATGTATAAAAGTTTGTGACTCAATCACTCAATTAATTTTTAGTTGTATGATTTCAGAACTAGCAAAATAATTGTATACTATTTCCACAAGTACGCTGTGCCCCCAACAGTGTCTAGTGATAACTTCAATCAGATTTCAAAGTGAACATATACTACGTAATCAGAAACTTTGGGTATTGATTTGTACCATCTTTTGATGTTGTTCTGACTGTGATCCGCTTACTTTAGGTAGAAAGAGAGTAGTTGCGAAGTACTTTTTTTTTTTTAATATAATTGATGGAGTAATAGATACCTGGACAATCATACGAAAGTGTTGGGAAAGAGCCTGACTCTTCTCTTAAGTATTTATAACAATGACAAATGATTATGTCTATTTGTACTTGAAATATGCAGGATGTAACCCACTTGGTCGAAAGTTGGATTGGGAAACACGGTTGAGAATAGCTCTGGAAGCTGCAAAGGGTTTGGAGTACATTCACGAGCATGTTAGTCCTCCCGTGATCCATAGGGACTTTAAGAGTAGCAATATTCTTCTGGATAGGAAATTTCATGCTAAAGTCTCGGATTTTGGTTTGGCCAAGCTTGGATCTGATAAAGCTGGAGGACATGTGTCCACTCGTGTGTTGGGCACCCAAGGATATGTTGCCCCTGAGTAAGATTCCAGTAGCTGTTTAGTTCTGTTCTTAAACTTTTTAACTGTTTTATGACTTTATCTCATTTATGCTTTCACTGGTTGCATGATGGAATATTATAATTAAACTTTTATAGTTCTGATTTTCTCTAATTTGAGAAATTTTTGATTCAGAAAAAAACAACTTTCTCTAGGTTTCTTAAACATTGGTTGTTGAAGATAGTATTCTTAAAGAACCGTTGATCACCCTTGAAACAAAAAAGAACGTATCCTGAATGATATATGCCAAATACAACGTATCTTGTGTCTCCTTTGCGTATAAACATACGGAGTGCATGAATCCAATTTTTTCTTTTTGAAAGCCAAAAAATAAAGTTGATTCTAATCTCTCACTCACTTGTATCGGATGATTTTATTGCAATTTTTGTCTTACATATTTCTTGTTACATGCAGGTATGCTCTAACTGGCCATCTAACAACGAAGTCAGATGTGTACAGTTACGGAGTTGTCCTTCTGGAATTGCTCACAGGAAGAGTCCCGGTTGATATGAAGAGAGCTCCCAGAGAAGGTGTTTTGGTATCTTGGGTAGGGTTCTCATTCTCTTAGTCCTTGTTTAGTTTAATACTCATCATATACCCTTTCTCCTCTGTTTTTATTTTTAGCAATTGGCAAGCCAGCGTTTAAGTAAACTCTGGCCGTCGTTATAATATCACAGCACACCAATAAACTTTTTTAGTGGTCGCTTTAGAACATTGCTCAACTAGTTGTATTGTTACTTTTTTTTGGCATCAACCTTTCTCTTTTCAACACTAAATAAATTGTTTTTACTTTTCTGTTTACACTTTTTACAAGACCCTTTGGTAAAATAGTAAGCACAATGTGGTTTGGCAAGTGTTATTTTTTAATATATTACTCCTATTACATAAACTAATATATAACACTGCATCTATTATTAGCAATCCGCTTCTTCCACTAAAAAAAGCATGCATTTCTTTTAAGAGTTGTGATCAAAGACGCCTGTATATAATATGGTCGGTCAGCAAAATGATTTTAACGAAGCTTCGTCCTTATTTCCTTACTCGCAGTTAAAATGTTAATACTTACTGTTTTCTACTGTGTATTTGTCAGTGACAATTCACTTCTTAACATTCTTTTTATGGTGATTAATGTGGCGAAGGCACTTCCCATGCTCTCCGAGAGAGACAAGGTGATGGAGATAATGGATCCTGCATTGGAGGGGCAGTATTCGTTGAAGGAAGTTGTACAGGTGGCAGCTATTGCCACAATGTGTGTTCAAGCAGAAGCAGATTACAGACCACTAATGGCAGATGTTGTGCAGTCACTGGTTCCACTGGTAAAGCAACACAAGCATACCTCAAGGGTTGCTGGTTTTAACCCAGGCTGCTAAAGCTTACAATATTTCGTAACATCTTAAAACAGTCAGTTTTTGGAAGAGCCAGTTTATATATTATCATGGTTTGACGTCTTCACTGAAAGGAAAATCGTTGGTATGGTGCATAAGTGCTTGTTGTAGAGTAATCTGTAGAAGTGTGCTTCGCAACTACTTGTATTTGTTGTAGTATCGATGATGTTAAGAATATTTGCATGTGAAGTTTTGTCTTTCCTAGTTAAGATAAAAAATCACTGGTTCCAACTTCCAACAGATTCTTTGGCATATTAATTAGTTAAGATAAAAACAAAACTTCCTAGTGCATCGAAAATTGAGTAATTATAACCAAATTGGTCAAGATCTGTACATTAGTTGTTGAAGCTTGGGTTTGAATGTATCTTGACAAGAGTCCGATCTGATCTAAAATGAAGAAACTGAAACCAACATAATTTTGACAATAAAAAGTTTGATTTGTTTTAAACAAATGTCTAATTTCACTTATTTTTTTATAATTAGAAGAAATTATAGCATTGGTATTGTTGAAATTTCATTCAAGTTGGAGAACGAGAAAAGATAACGCTGCCACCACTTAAGATTGAGAGGAGATTTGGCTCAATTCAGGGGCGGATCATGAGTCCAAATGAAGTAGGGTCACAATTATACAAGTTTTTGAGTTTTTTTCTGTATTTACTCTACCGAAGTCTGCTGAAATGCAAGTAGTAAAAAGATAGACAGAGTGAAAGTAATGGATATCATGAACATGAGTTAAAAGATTTGAATTCAGGATAATGGCTATTAAAACGAAGATTTATCCCTAAACTAGTAGCAGAAGTTTGAAAAATATTTACATTAACTAATATATATCGAAACGGGTTATATGTATATACTTGAAAAACCCAATTTTTTTTTTAATTCTTGTTCAGGGGTGCACTTGACCCCTTTGTACATTAAAGGATCCGCCTATGGCTCCAGTTTCCCTTGGCTCTTATCCGTTGTTACTCCTCTCCACCCCTTCTGTGCTTGCCACACTGCAAACCTAGTATCTTGCCGCCACAATAATTCCCCTAATTCCATCTGCCGCTTTACCTCCTTATGCAGGGGCAGAGCCCTTATGTGATTAGGGGTTGCCACAATCCCATAATTTCAATAATTCGTATTTTTTTTATAGTATTTTTCAGAGTAATTTGTAAATAAATCATTTCGGCAACTTGTTAAATTTTATTTTTGGCAACTGCTTTCAAAATTACATATGTTTTTGTTATTACATACTACAACATTTCGTGTAGTGATAGTATATCCAGATTAATAAATATAAATTACTTAGGCTAAAAAGTAAAGATAATTAAAATGCAAAAAATCACAAAAATAGGAGAAAATAACTTTTGAAAGTGATTGTAGTGACTTGAATTAGAATAAAAACTAACTAATGCCACATATATTAGTTTAACACGGTCCCGGATACTTATATCCTTTTCAGTGTACCATAATTTAAGCTTGAATATCTAAATTAGTCACATTACTATACAAAAATTATAAAAACTCTCAAAATTAAGATTAACATATTTATCTATTTATCTCAACAGTTATATATGTCAAAAAGTCATGAATATTATAATTTAGAGAAAACAATATGGGTATAAAACTAGAATCCTATATTTTGATCAATATGATGTCTGATTAGCCAAGAATAATTATAAAATTTCATAAACATTTCTTTAAGAGCTTAACAATTTGAGCGAATTTAAAAGGGGAAAATAAAATAATTTTATAACTTTATTTACTTGATATTTTGAGTATTAAATACAAGTTTGGGCGTATATGTTCTCTTTATTAAATTTTATTTTATTTTTTTATCTAGTTTATCAAAAAATCGTAAGTGTATATTTTTTTTTACAAAAAGTCTCTTTAGTTAGCCAAAACACCCGACCGAATGGGTGACGGTTTGTCTTTTTTTTTTCTTTTTCCTTTACAAAAGGGTGATTTTTTTTACTCGACGGTTAAAAAATAAAGAAATGATATAACCACTCAAAAAATTTACCAAAAAAATATAGAGAAATGATATAAGCACCCAAAAAAAGTGATTTTTTTTAGGTTAAGTGTAGCAATCATTTTTGTTTCAATATTGAAATCATATTTTTATTTAATCAATAATTGATCAGCGTATTTCGTCACGTCTGCGGGTAAGGTTTTTACGTGAGCATAACACTACTCTAAAAAATATTAGTCCTCACTAAGACATGAAACTTTGATCCCACATCTTTTGGCAAACTCAAAATTTATATTTTGGCTCCATCCCTGTCCTCTGCATGCATCCTCTTTACGATATGGAACCCTAGTTTTCCAACCAAGTGCTGCCATTCCTTTTCTCATTGCTCTTGTCTATCACTATTCTCTCTCATCCTTTTTTTTCATCTCTCATTTCCTTCCTTTTTATGGCTTGGATCTCTAATCCCATACCAACCCCCAATAGTATTTGTTGCTATTTGTATCTGCATATCTATTTACATAGACTTGTGTATTTGGTTATATTTTGTATATGATTTGCATGTGATGTTTTTTTTTTTTATAATTAGGGCAACATAGTTGTTTGATTTAACAAATTTATACAATGGCCCTGCTTATTAGATTGAGCTTTCATCGGATTCATTAAAGTATTCGTCGAGGCTGAACTTCATAACAATTCTTTTACGGGTAAAAATACTTCACTACTATATATAGTTGGCTCTGATAATTCGACGAGGTGGAATTAAGGTGACAAAATCTTTTGTTCGAGTGTTCTTTTGCGTAGATTACGGTTGCGGAATAATTATGAGCTTTGATGACACTTGATGTCAAATGAGATTTTAACTCCATTTGAAGTAGTTTTTTTTTCCTTCTAAATACATTATTTGGACAAGCCTCGATCTTGTACGAATTTCATTCAAATTTCAAATGGATATTTAAGTAAATGTGTGGTGAATTGCGAGTCTGAATATGAGTATAGCCTAGACTTCACGTGATCTGACTAGGTCAAGTAACTTATTTTGTAGCTTTCATTGACATATCCTACTAAATATTTTATTGCCACGACTATGCAAACGTTCATGCAAACTTAATCACAAGATATTTGTCGGTTAAAATTGCATATAACACTACTAGAAAAGGCACAGATAGTAACAGACGCTTGCGACTAAAAATTGCGTTTCAAATTTTGCAACTAAACTAAAACTGAACTGCGACGACGATCCATCCGTTAAGAATAGTAACAAATTTTGCGACTATTTGGATACAAACTTTAATATCACAAAAGTCATACTCTTGACCGTTGAATTTTTATTTAAATTGATATCAGTCTGTTACTCACTTGCGACGGACAATAATAAAAATGGGACCTAGCAAAATCTTTGACAATTCAACGATAGTTATAGTCGCCATTTTGTCGCCAATCAGAAGCTAAAGTTTTAGTTTTTTATATATAAATAATGAGACTATCTCCCTCTAACGGTTCTTACATTCCGATGTCATTCCGCTGTCAATTCCGTAGCAGCATTTAAACGGAAACTTAGCAATTTGGTTGAATTCCAGAAAGACTCTATTTCGTCGCTAATATTTTACAAATTTTGAATGATAATTGTCTATTTTATGAATATTTTACTGTACATTTCTTTATCTTTAATTACTGAAGTTAAATTATTATTTGAAGCAGATTTGAATCGATATTGCGACGGAAAATTTAAACGATATTTTCCAACTGGATTAATTAAGTTTACGAGTAGTTCACAGCTGAAACGAAAATTAAACTGCTACGAAAATTAAACAATGTTAATCACAACACTTTGACGACACTAATATTGATGCATATGCAATTATTGCCAGCGAACATTATTATAAATTGTCATTAAATTGATAGAACATAATAGCTAGTAGTTTACACAATTAGTTGTATTGATTTGTACGTAATTCGTATGAACATTTTGAAAGAATTATACAAACTTGTAGAAATAAGAATGAAATTATTCCAATATTTCATTTTCATTAAACTTTTGATTTATATTAATTAAATTAATTATTTCAAGATTTCATTTGCTATACGAATTGCTTTAGGTTTTAGAGATTAAGGATTTATCATTACAGTTTTGCATTTGTGATGTAATCTTAACACATCAATAACTCGGGTAAACTGAAAATGTCACTATACTTACTACAACACAATTTTAACATTATAGCACCCCCTTTAAGCATATATTTAATTTGTTTTAAAATTGTAACCCCAATTATTTTTTGCGAGTAACAACACTAAAATCAACGCAAGTACCAAGTTGTTGAACACCAATTAAGGCGGTTGACATGTCATTTAAGTCGTGTAATCACGCCACAATTTAGTTGAGATTTTGCGTCGGTATTGCGACGGATTTACATCAAGACCATGGAGCAATAATGCAGTCAAAGACACTGTTTTAGTCTTTGTGATAAAATATTAAAAACAATTCGCTGAAAGTGACATTTGTTGTTATTCCGTCTCAAAACCGATAAAAATGTAATTAAATTTAAATAAATATGCTGGTTTGTTTCATGCACATATTGTATGCATGAAGCAAATGCATTTTATTTGCCTCATGGCGGAAAGATGCTTTGGTTTGATAACCATCGTAAATTTCTACCAAAAAATGATAAATATCGTAAAAACAAGAAAAATTTCATGAAGGGAAAACAAGTGATGGTTAAATGGTAAGGAGTATAAGGCTGCGAGGAGATATATTTTGACTAATTGCAAGGAGATGGCAAAATACATAAGGTAAACTTTAGTGTTAACAATAATTTTTGCAAATTTATTTTTTATTAGAGTAATTATTAAACTATACTATGTTTTTTTGCAGCATGTTTGAGGATGAAATGGATGGAGATGGGTGGGCAACTAACACTGTTGAGCTCGAAAAATGTATTGAAAATCATTTTGTACCCTGGTTTTAAAACTACATAAGTATCAATAACATGCACTAAATGCAAACATATATATAATTTTATATATTTCTGATATTTAAATTAATTTTAATTATAATTACACAGGTAGCCAAGGATCACTCGAATGTCAACAACAATGAGTTTTTAATATCGCTTGCACAAGGACCCTTAAAGGAAGTGAAAACATATCCTATATATTTCGTAAATGGGTTTGTATTCCACACCAAAAAACATGGGTCAAATAGAAAAACTGCAAACAGCGGGGTTTGCATTAAGGGTACATGTGATTACACTAATCAATCACTCGCAAACGATTATTACGGAATGGTAGCGGAGTTATTAAGCTGGAGTATAACATATATTCTACGAAAACTGTATTGTTCAATTGTAACTAGTTTAACATGAGTCTGTCTCATATGCAAACCGACAAACATGGTCTCGTTAGCAGAAACTCCATAAGCAAATATCCAAAGTACAATCCTTTTATATTGGCATCGCAAGCGATTCAAGTGTGTTACTTGCCTTACCTGACTTTTAACGGTGAAAAATCAAATGAATGGTGGGTTGTTTGTAAAGTGAAGGCCAGATCTGTCATTCATTTATTGGGTAGTGAAGGTCAAATAGAAAAAATCACATATCAAGACGAAGACCAATATTTTCTACCCATTACAGACGACGATTATAATTTACCAAATGATCTTTCTGTTCCTAATGACTATGCAGACTTGGCACCCCAAGAAATAGAGGACCAGATTATGGGGTGCGAATCAGAATCGGAGCCAGAATATGATTTGTTTGATGACGAAATGATCCCCGAAGATACGGAGTATTAGACGATGCACTTTTATAATTTTGTTATGTGTTATTTATTAATTGTATTTTCATCGATTGTACTAAATTTGAATTTTAATGTATGTGTGATATTTTAACTATTTATTAATTTGGAGTTGTGTGATATTTATTCTAATTTATGTTTAATAACCTAACTATATTTTAAATTTGGTTTTTAAAATATGTTATAGTTTGTACCGAATGAGTTATTTTTAAAGTAAATCATACAAATCCAATAGGTAGTGAATAATTAAAATTTTGATAATTATAAAAAATGGATTATTATAAAGAATTTTAATAAATTTAATTAAATTAGTTTGGGCAAAATAGTTTCGTACTCCCTCCATTCCCAATTAATTATCCCACACGAAATTACGTGCAATTTAATTTTTGAACTATATGATAAACTTTTGAAAATTTTCATTCCGACAATTTTGATACAAGTTATTGGCCGATCAAACTTACACGTAGTTTCGTAGTGGACAATTAATTGAGAAGTAAATACAATTTGGTGAAAAAAACAAGTTCCCACGCATTTATAAAACATGTTTGAATTTTTTTTTTAAAGCATATCAGTTGCTGAAATTTCAAAAGGCGCCCAAATATTTCGTCAAAAACTCAAAAATTTGCCAAAATTTTGCCAAAATTTCAAATAAAATGAAAGTGATGGTTTTGCTACAAAAATTCAACGCAGATGAAAATTATTACCTCGTTTTTACCCTCATCCACCGTATAACACAGACCACTCTTTTTACAGCAACTCTCTCTCTCTGAACCCCCTCTCTCTATTCACCACCGCCCATCGTGCAACCACCGGAGATCTACCAAGGCTACGTCACCACCATAGTATGTCTCTCTCTCCCTCTGTTATATGCATTTATACACATAGTGTATATATATATATATATTTTTTTTTTCATATAAATATATATGAAGATATATATATGTATATATATATATATATATATATATATATATATATATATATATATATATATATATATATATATATATAGACACACACAGACACACACAGACACACACAAACACGCAGTTCATATATATACACAAATTCACACACACAGTAATAATTCTTGCATATTGGGTTTTATTAAAGTTAATTGAGTTTGGGTTTCTATTAGGCCAAATTGATTTATTCAAACCCAAATTTATTAAGCCAATTTATTCGTTTGGTTGTTCTGCATGTGCAATTTTTTATATGCCTGTTTGGTTGCATGTATTTATTAGGGCTAATTGAGTTTGGAGTTTTATTAGGCCTAATTGGTAGCTTTTTTTAATATTATCAACATTACGCGATGTCAACCTAAAATCTTACAAGATACGCCTTTTTGGTTGCTTGTATTTATAATTTGTTTCCAAAGATAGCTAAAATTTAGCTTGTTTGTTTTGAAATTTTCATGTTTTATGTTAAAAATAATCATCTAAACCAAACAAGTACTCTCGTGCATGTCTAGCTATTTTATATATTTATTTGAAACCAACATGTCTAGGTGTTAAAAATAATCATCCAAACCAACATGTCTAGGTGTTAAAAATAATCATCCAAACCAAACAATACGTACATTACATCTTAAAAAAGTTTTGAAATCCTGCAATTGAACTTTACAACACACTTAGTTTGGTTTTAAAAAATGAGAAGTAGAACCACACACTTGTGGTGTGCTATAGTCTAATTTTGCTGAAATTATTTACCCTGGAATGAAATCATTTGTTTAATACAACCAAATTATAGTTGATTTTCCGGAAGAAAAACTCGGATTAGGGTTGTGCATGTCGAGGGGAGGTTCCCTGCGTAAGTATTGACTTATTTTGCCCCTTTGTATCTTCACATATACACACTCATATATATATATATACACACACTCATATATACATATATATACATAAATGATACATAGATACACATACACATACACATAAATATATACATATGTATGTATACCAAATAACTCATATACATTTTATTATTATTTTTAATATAAAATAAAGTGTGTCGTTCTGTAATATTTATTTGTTTTCAACTGTAGTTTTCTTCCCTCTCCCGCTAAGAAGATAGCAAAAGCATTTAGGCAGAGGCAGCACAACGACGGGACGTCATGGAAGACTCTCCCTAAGGAAATCAAAGATATTTACTGGAAGATTTTCAAGCTCTGAAATTTCATTAATTGTATTGTGCAATTTAAGTATATATTTTTAAGTTAAACCTTATATAAAACTTCTTTTTTTTTTTAGTATAGGTTTGAATGCTAATTGTTTGATTTTTTTTTTGTATTTTTACTTGCAGAAGCTTTGTACTTGGCATGCGGATTCTGAGGGTGTTGTTAAGGAAGCTTGTGACCGTATCGCACCAAAACTGTATTCAGATTGGTTGTGTAAATTGAAGAGGGGCAACACGTGTCATGACTGGTTGAGCACTGAGGTGTGGGAGGCATGGAAAGTCTATTGGAGCAAGGATGAAGTGGTGGCTAAGTGTCCCATCAAGGCTGCTAATCGGCAAGGCAAAAACAATATGTATTCCATTCACACTGGTGGGTCAAGGTCACATTTAGAGCATTCTTTGGACATGTATCAGAAAGATGGAGTGATGCCTAGTCTTGTCAAGCAGTTTCTAGCGATGCATCAGAAAGGCGTCAACGGGCCGTTTTGTGATAGTAAATCACATGAAATTAGTGTAAGTTTTGTCTTTTAACATGAATACTTTAGACCCAATGATTAATAGTATGCATGGATTTTGGTTTTATATATTATTTGGTTGCTGACAATCTAAAAATTGTAGTATTGATGTTATCTGGGTTGGTTTTTAATGGTAATGGTATATATATGTTTGCTTAAAGTACAACTAATTGCTTGGCTTCAGAGTGGATATAATTGTTTGAGAACACTTATAGTTTGTACATTGCAAATATCACCCAGTTTGAGAACAATTATAGTTTGTATATTGCAATATATGTGTTAAGTAATTAGACTGGGTATTTGTTTTACGAACCCGCTTGACTGGTGTTCCCTTAATTATGCTAATTAGTGAAAATGAAGTAAGATATAGATGGTAGCATGATTGATAAGAGGGCTGCAAGTTTAGTTCTTTTTTCTACTTCTATAATATGCATTCAATCATTTTTCGTTCGATAATATTGTATTGGTGTTTATATTTTATGTTCTGTTTGGGATGTAGGATAAGCTTGAGGAGAGGTTGGTCTTTCTAAGGGAAGAAGCTAAGAAATAAGGTTTGTCGGTTGATTCTGTTGACGAGAACAAGGTGTTTCTGGACGTGCTAGCTGAGCTTGGATGCATCAAGAAAGGGCGTGTCTACGGCTTCGGTAATCGAGTTTCCACCATGTCCTCAGATGGTTCCTTCTCTAGCACTGCAAAGTCTGCGGCGCTGCTTTTAATGACTCAAGAAGATACAATTGAGCTAGTGCGTAACATGATCAAGGAGACTATTGTGGGTGATGGTTTCAAAGAGAATCTTCTTCAAGTGTTGATTGAGTAGTTGGCAAGCCTCGTCAATTCTAGGACCACACAGCCGAGTAATGGCATAAGCGGTAATGTTCAGCAAGTGCTCATCGAGTCGTTGACGAACCTGATGCAGGCTAGGACCAAACAGCCGAGTGATCAAGGAAGGAATGCAGGTGATGATTCTGGGCAGAATGGCAACAGGGGTGACTGGAATTCTGGAAATGGTGAAGCTCGTGAAGGTGTTGATGGAGAGGAGACAGATGACGTCTACCGAGTGTATGCCGATGATGTAGAGGATGAAATTCTAGCTGATATTGTTCTTTAGAGTTTATCTAAGTGTAGTTGTCTTTTGGATGGTTGTGTAATCGTACTTGTTGACATTTTACCTCGTTGATATGAGTAGGGATAGCTTGGCTTTTGTTTAATATGTAATATCGTAGCTTTTGTGCGGGTTTATCCCGTTTCGTGAATTTGGAACTTATGTCTAGAAAGCTTTCCGATACCGGTTTGCGTATCGTGTTTTATGGTCGATATTTAGTTTCTGCTTTATTTACGTTTCTGTTTTCATTTTAAAATAAAATAAAATTTATATTAAAATAATGCATTTTGCAGAATGCATTATTTTAATATAAATTTTCTTTTTTCTGTCAAATTAATATTTGTGACAGAATTGTAATGATATTTTTGTTTCTGATAAATAAAGAGAATTGTAATGCAAATATAATTTACGGCTAATTTGCAACAAAATTTTAATCACAAAAAACATATAAAATATTAGTATTCCGGTTATAATTGCTACCAATTTGATTCTTCGTTTTTGTCGCAAAAATGTCACAGACTAGCATCATGATTAATTAAAAAAATCATGATAAAATTTTTGTATTAACGCAGCAATAGTTTTGCGACGAATTATTCGTCGTTATTTAAAAAAAGAAAGTAATTAGTTTAAGTTAATCTCCGAATAAGTAACTTTTAAATATTAATTAGTTTCGAATTTACGACGGAATTTTTGTGACAAAGGTGAAGCAAACTCAACTAACGGAAGTCTTGCCCCGTTTCCGGTGACATGTTTTGAAATGACATAGCTACACATTAACCGTCGCAATTTTGCTACGGACAGGAAATATCTGCCGCAAAAGATTTGCGACAAGCACTTTAGCTTCGGACTCTAGTGACAGCAATATCCGTTGCTATTACGTGTTTAACGACGGATTTTGAGGTTTAGCTTCCGATTTTTTTGAAACAAATCCTGCCTATTCTTGTAGTGTAAATATATATAGACCTAATATTTTGGGACATATGAAATATGTGTTAATTGATCATTATTTATTATATGAAAAATAAAAACGTTATCAATTTAGTATTTTTCATTAATCATTGAATAATAGTAATCGCTGGTCCCATACTCGCGTTTACTTTAACATTTGGCAATCATTTAATCACATACATTAATGCTATCTTTTATTATTATATTTTCCAGCCAATCACTTGGAATCACGTGTTTTCTTTACCTGCAACGTTGATTTTGAAAGTAATTGTCACAGTCCTATAACCGACTTTTCCCTGTCGAAGTTTCTACGCATATATTGTTCATTCTAAGTTATCTATACTATAAAATAATATTTGATTTAATAAAAATTAAAAATTATTACAAACCTGTCACTAATTTAAAAAGTTATCACAAATATGTCGTAAATTGACTAAATTGTCACAAAACCGTTATAAAAACCGTCGCTAATAAGCTCGTAACAAAAAATACCGTCACTAATTCCGTCGCTATTTAGGTATATTTTTTTTTTTTTTTTTTTTAAGTGTAAGTTCCAAATTGCATGTTTAAATATGTTAACTTTACTATCCCACCGTCCCGGTCCAAATGATTGCTGTATTCCATATATTTACGTTGACTAAAATATATATGGGAAAAATGATAAAGTTAGTTTAATACTTAATTAAATGGAATTTGAGTAAGAACAAAAAGTGTTAGTTTTAAAAATAGTAGATTCCACAAACGTCCTACTAAATTGAGAAAGATAATAATGATGTGAATTGTGAGACATAAGGTTAGTTATTTTTTGACACATGCAAGACCAACTCATTTAATCCCTAAATTTATCTCCGTATATATTAATTAAATGTTTTACAACTAGTATTTACACTATTATATTTTAATTATACATTAATGATGAAAATTTGACTAATTAATTATGTATGGTGAATATATGATAAATATCAAATATTAGTATATATTAAACCTATTGGCAATCAATCTCAATTAGCTATACCATTTTTTAAGGTTTAAAATGCATGAATTTAATTTTTGTCTTAATTTTATAAGTAATGTTCTTGATAAAAAAAACCATATATATATATATATATATTATAAATTAGACGTACAACGGACCAATTTTTTTAATAATCTATCTATTAATTATGTAATAATCTTTATTACATGTGAACCTTATTTTTTTTAAATCTCGTATCCCCGTATACGTATCATACGGGGTACGATACTCATATCCGTACGGACCGTACCCATGCAACATGAATGATAAATTGATAACAATAGTAACAAAGAGAATTGCCGGTAAAGCATTATCTAAAAATATCGTAAACATATATAATTTTTGAAATGAAAATATTGATACAAGTAATAGAGGGAGAAAAATCGAACACAGTATAAAGTGCACAACCCAGATAACAAAAAAGAAACAGGGACAAAGGGAAATCCAAAATAAGATTCACTTTTTAAACTATATCATAAAAAAGTATCATTCAAACATTTCTTTCCTAAATGTATAAATTCTACTCCTTATTTCAAATCTATCACAAATCACAATATTCATCACGTCTATCTTCAGAATCAATTTCAAATCATATTAAAGTTTGCCATCACTAACCACTTGCTCATGGGTTAGCGATGGTGCTATGACAAACCTCCGACAAAGTCACCGAAGGTTCAACAAAGTGGATTTACAATCGTGAAATGCATACATATTCGTGCACAGTCAATACTTTTTCATCAAGTGCACTTTCTCGTCTTCCGTAACCGGATAAGATCGTCGGAGGTACAAGAATCTTCCGACGAAGAAAGTGACACATTTTGGGAAGAAAGGTTTAGCAGTAGCATTTCTTGGTAATACAGTTGAACACTTTTTAGTAATAGCTTGTATGGACATTGGCCAATAATTACTCTTACACAAAATATATTATAAAAAAAAAATGTTCAAAATTTTATATTCCGAAAAATTACCGGTCCCTAAAATGCTTAAAAACTCCAAATACCCACTCTATCTTTTATGAACAAAAACATATTTAATGTATAAAAAATAAATTAAAAAATCTATTTTTTTGGTTAAACCCACACAAATTTAAAATTTATAAAAATCATTTTTTCATGAACAAAAACTATTTCACGGAAAAGCTATTTTTTCCATCGATAATTGACTTTCTTCACCGAAAGCGTTTTTATTTCATTGAAAAACAACTTATAGTTCATCTCCAATTTATCAAGTTTATACCATTTTTGTAAATTCATACACGCGCATTCCATTTTTCATATCTTATACCTTTTTTCCTGACTACATGTTAGTTTCCGTGTACGAAATAACAATTAACAAATAATAAAGGACAAAAAGGAATAAACAAAAACCAGTGTAAATATTTATTAATTCATAATTGAAACTGAAATTACAGATTACAACATGTATGGACTGAATAATAATTAAAACAAACGTTAGTCAGATTATTATTAATTAATAATCTGATGTACTGAATTGTAATAAATAGAAACTGCCGGAATGTTCTGAATAAATTACAGAACTGAATTGAATCTATTCTAATTACAGAAATTAAATTATATAAATGAAATTACATAACTAAAACAGTATTTTAAGGAAATTACAGAAAGGTAAAATACATAATTGAAAATTACAGCTAAGTACAACAAATTAAAATACTGAAATAAAATTACAGAATTGAAAAGACAGAATATAAATTGCATAATGTAAATGACAGAATATAAATTGCAGTATTTAAAAAAGAACAGAAATAAAAAGACGAGGCGACTGTTAGACAGTCTGTCCTTAACCGATATTCACCCAACCACCTTATGTTTCTGGTTGCATTGGCGCTTCGATCCCAATGTACAACGTCTCGGATGACTCACCGGAAACTGACGACGAGTTAAGGTCGAGCCGTTGGTGGGTGGTTCTCTCTTTTTCTAGTATGCTATGAGAAAAATGTATGTTGTTTTCAGAATGTGTAAAACCTGTTTAGAGAGTGAGGGAGAGCTGCCTCTTAATAGGCTGAGCTGAAATCTCAGCCATAATGATCACTTAATTCAGCAAACGGAACTGCTGAATTAATGATGCAATTATTCTCATTTAATTGCATAAGTTACAAGATTGCTGAAGTTTTTAGGGACTGTTTTGTTATTATCCAAAAATCTTAGACTTTCTTGGAACCGGAACCGGAACATTCTCCAAGTCTCAAGTTCCAAGTCCCATGTCCGTGACCTGCAACCCGAGTACCGAGTCTCGAGTCCCGAGGCCCGTGTCCATGCCGTGCCCGTGCCCGAGCCTGAGACCGAGCGAGCGCACGCGTGTGTGGTGCTCTTGCCTACACACACATATGAGGCTACACATTATTACCCATCTGTAGTAGTGAATATGTATATAAATTATTCAAAATAGTTTTTCCTCTTTGATGTGAGATAAACATTTGGGTGGCTTCCCCATCCAAATTACATATTTCGTCTCTCCATGGTCCAACTTCGGAGCCAATTTCCATTTACAGCCATTCACCGAATAGGTCATGAGATATACCGTTTCGAAGCTCGTCACACGAGCTACTCAAACCATTTGATTACGGAGTCTAATTTTAGATTCTTCGCATGGAATTTGATTAAATTTTTGGACTCGTGACCAATTCGAAAAACACCATAAACATGGTTTTTCCAAACAATCCCCCAGATGAATGCAATTAGCTCGAAATCCCATGCCCTAAATGCAAATAAAGAGAACCACAAAAGTTCACTGTCTAAGGTCAGGTAACGCGCGCCTTGAACCTGTCGTAGCGTAATATCATCCGAAATACTGCTATTAGGTATCATAGATGCTTTGAACCCTTTAGCTTTGTATATCCCAGTATGATATCTGCACAGTGCCCTTTCCGCCCACGTACTAGATCCTTTAGTTGTTGTCCATATTTGGCCTGGACTGCCTTGACAACTTCAACTGAGTGCTCTAGTGATTTAGCTCAAGCTCATCACATGGTACCGACCTTACACACTCGTTATAGGTGGTTCCAAGTTGAAGGTGTCCTGACTCACCTTACTCGACTGTCGAGTTACTTGGATCATTAAGAGCCTCAAGCTCACCCTTAAAATGGTACAGGTCTATCACTCTGTCATCGCGAAAATGGGCTAGGAACTACTGGTTTCTGAGTGGTTTGTTCGGTTGCTATCACAGTTCAGTTTTCCTTTGAACCTAGGAGGAAAGATTCCGTTTAGGTTGGGTTGCCTATGGGGGGCCACCAATTTAATGAGCTTTAACCCCATTCCGTTCGATGACGTTTCGACTCCTTCTTGAATCAAGCCTTTTGTTAATGGATCCCCTATGTTTTCCTTTGATTTCACAAAATCTAAGAATATCACATCATTAGATAAGAATTCTCTTACGGATTTATGTCTCTGACATATATGTCGAGACTTTCCATTATACATATGATCTTGTGCCCACGCAATAGCTGATTGACTATCATAATGCATGCTTATCGCGGGAACAAGTTTCGGCCATATTGGAATTCCTTCCAAGAGACTTCTTAGCCAATCTGCCTCCTCGGTTGCTAAGTCTAATGCTATGAATTCAGATTCCATAGTCGACCTTACGATACAAGTCTGTTTGGAGGATCTCCAAGACACGGCAGCTCCTCCCATTATAAACACATATCCACTCGTGGACTTTGTGCTATTGGAGTCTGATATCCAGTTGGTATCTGAGTACCCTTCCAGTACCGCTGGATATCTGGTATAGTGCAGCCCGTAATCGGCTGAAAACCTCATATATCTGAGAAGTTTCATGATGACCTTCCAGTGTTCCTAATTCGGATTGCTGGTGTACATGCTCAATCTACTCACTGAGTTTGCTATCTCTGGTCTAGTGCAATTCATTATATACATGAGACTGTCTATGACTCAAGAGAACTCCGATTGATTCACACTCTTACCGAAATTCTTTTTCAGGTTACAGTTGAACTCAATTGGGGTTCTGGACATCGTCTTACTGCCCTTGTCAAACTTGTCTAGTACTTGTTTAGCATAATGACTTTATGACAAGGCATACCCCTCTGATAGTTTGGTAATCTTCATATCAATTATTACATCAGCTATACCCAGGTCCTTCATATCGAAGTGTTATGACAACATTTTCTTTGTGGAGCTAATTCTATCAGTAATCCCAATTATAATCATGTCATCCACATAGAGACAGACTACCACACAGTCTCTTTCACTTCTTTTAGTGTAGACACATTTATCGCACTCATTAATGCGAAAACTGTTTGATAGCATAATTCTATCAAACTTCTCGTGCCATTGATTTGGTGCTTGTTTGAGTCCATATAGAGACTTTACAAGTTTGCACACTTGGTGCTCTTTACCAGGAACTACAAACCCTTCTGGTTGTTCCATGTAAATTTCTTCTTCCAGTTCTCTATTTAGAAAAACCGTCTTGACATCCATTTGATGTATTTCCATATCAAACAATGTTGCGAGAGCAATGAGGATTCGGATAGACGTTTTCCTGAAGACATGAGTATACGTGTCAAAATAATCGACACCTTTAGTTTGCTTGAAGCCCTTGACTACAAGTCTCGCCTTGTATTTCTCAATCGTGCAATCAACCCTTAACTTTCTCTTGAAGATCCACTTGTTACCGAGGGGCTTACATCCTTGCGGAAGATCCACTAGTTTCCAAGTGTGGTTTTGCATGATTGACTCAATCTCATTTTGGATTGCTTCTTCCCAATATTGGGAATCCGGTGTTAACATAGCTTGTTTATATGTCATCGGTTTGCCTTCAACCATGAAGGTTAAGAAATCAGGTCCAAAGGAAGTTTCCTTCCTTGCCCTTTTGCTACGTCGAGGCTCTTCCTCTTCCTCTGTCGGTTCACTTGCTCCCACATTTCCTTCACTGTTCAACTCTTGAGTTGGTACAGATATTGGTAATTTACAGGGAAATATATCCTTAAAGAAAGAGGCCTCTCGGCTTTCCATATACGTATCTACGTGCACATTGGGATTGTTTGACTTGTGTACGAGAAACCGATATGCACTATTTTTATGTGCATATCCAATAAACACACATTCCACCATTTTAGGACCAATTCTCATCCTCTAAGGAGTGGGAACTAGGACCTTTGCGAGGCAACCCCAAACCCGCAGGTTCTTATAACCTGGTTGATGACCTTTCCATAATTCATATGGAGTTTTATCTCGCTTCTTAGGTGGTAACTTGTTTAAAACATAGTTTGCGGAAAGTATCACTTCCCCCCACATGTTCTGGGGTAACCCAGAACTGATTAGCATAGCACTCATCATTTCCTTTAGCATTCTATTTTTACGCTCGGTAACCCCATTTTGCTCGGGAGTGTATGGGGATGTGGTCTGATGTATAATGCCGCTTTCAGCACAAATTTGCTCAAACGGTGATTCATATTCACCGCCTCTATCACTTCTCAATGTTTTAATTCTTTTATTGAGTTGATTTTCAACTTCTGTCTTATAAAGAGCGAATTTCTGTAGCGCTGCGTCTTTACTTTTCATTAAGTAAACATAACATTATCTAATACAATCATCTATAAATGTGATGAAGTACTTTTTCCTTCCTCGTGTTTGTACAAACTTTAAGTCACATACATCCGTGTGTATTAGATCGAGAGGTTCACTTTCTCGTTCAACATGTTGAAACAAAGATTTGGTTAATTTTGCATCTACACATATCTCACATTTATTTTTCTTATTAAAGTCAAAATTTGGTATTAGTTTTAGTGATATTAATTTCTTTAAAGAATTATAATTCACGTGACCTAATCTACTATACCACAAATGAAATGACTCAAAGTAATAAGCAAAATCAGAATTCTTATTATTGGCCTTTTGGGAAACTATCATTACATTGCTTGTGCTAGCCTCGGCTTTAGCACCTTTATTGGGAGCTGGTGTCCCTACATTTAACTTAAACATGCCGTTGGTCATATAGCAACGGCCTACATAGACACCATTTTTGGCGATTATAATTTTATCAGATTCAAAAACAAGATATAAACCGTTCTTCACCATCACAGATCCGGATACCAGATTCTTACGGATATCCGGAACATGGAGCACCTCTGTCAACCTCAGCTCTTTTTTCGAGGTCATATTCATCACCACCGTTCCTTTTCCTTCCACCTTGAAAGTAGCAGAATTCCCCATGAAGCAACTTTCTTCCTCTACCGCCTCATAGGTCTTAAACATCCACCGGTTAGAGTAGATGTGTCTTTTGGCGTTGGTATCCAGCCATCACTCTTTGGGGTTGCTCCCCACAAGATTCACCTCAGAGACCACAGCAGTGAAGTGGTCATCATCTAGTCCTCCCCCGGTCAGATCTGCCTGAGCTGGAACTTTCCTTTTCCCCTTTCCTAAGTTCTTCGGGGGAGGGGGTAGGCTTAACAGTGCTTTTATTGTCATAACAGTCCGCGACACGATGGCCGGTCCTGTTACATACAAAGCAGGTTCCCGCAAATTAATTTGCGACAACAGCACTGCCTCCGTCGTCAAAGCGTTTACGCTTGACGTTGGAGCTTTCGACCACATTGGTCTTTGCCATCGAGATGTTAGCACCATCGTCTCTCCTTATAGAACGACGGTTGCTCACCTCGATATTGAGCTTCTCAATGAGCCCCTCCAGCCTCATTTCCTTCCGCTTGTGGTTCAGGTAGTTTTGAAAGTCTTTCCAAGACGGTGGCAATTTCTCAATCATGAGTGCCACCTAGAAAGACTCATTAATCACTAGCCCTTCAGCCTCAAGGCGATGGTAAATGAGTTGGAGCTTCTCAACTTTCTCAATGACACCCCTACTGTCAGTCATACGGTACTCATGAAAGTCCGTGACAACAAATATTTTTGGGCCAGCGTTATTCACTTTGTACTTGTTTTTGAGAGTTTCCCACAGCTCCTTTGCAGTAGCTTTGGGCTCGAAAACACTGAACAACGTATCATCTAGAGCACACATGATATAGTTCTTGCATAGGTAGTCGACATGTCTCCATGCCTCAACTGCAGAGAACGAGTGCTCGTCCAGATCGTCCTCGCTTAGGACGGGAGCAGTCTCCTTAAGAAACCGGGTCAGATTCAGGGTGGTAAGATAAAACAACATCTTTTGTTACCAACGTTTGAAGTTGTACCCCCCAAAATTTTCCGGTTTCTCCATATGAGAAGTCGAAGAAGTAGGCACTACTGAATACATCGGTGCCTTGCCCTTGGCCGCAGCCTTGGCCGTAGCCGCAGCTTTGGCTTTGGTCGTAGCATCTGCCATGGCCGCAGCCGCGGCGGCCTTAGCCGCTACAGGTACGTCCTCGGCGTTATCCCCCACATTCGCATCGCCCCCAATGTTATGGACATTTCCACCAACCACTAGGTCATGCTCACTCCCGACAGGCAACTCAATGTTGAAGTGTTCGTCATCTGAAATGACAACACAAAAATGTATGAGATACGTGTACAACAAATTCTATAAACAAAATACCAAAACTAAAATTTGGGTTTGTAAAAGAATTTTATTAAGTGACAAAAAGAAAATTAAACGGTTTCTTTTTAAATACCAATACGGTTGGTATCAAAAGGATTAAGTAACGGTTATTCTTGAATACCAATACGGTTGGTATCAACAAGATCCTTTAAACAAAATAAAACTGTTTTGGAATTTTTATTTGCAAATCAAATTCTAATAAGATTTAGAATTGAAAGCAAAACAACATTATTTCTTATTAATTAAAATTTAAAAATAAGTACTAATTAGTACTCGAAAGAAATAACAGGATATCGGTTAAGATTGTTGGTTTTCGTATACGAAATAACAATTAAGCAGTATATCTTTATTAATTCAGAATTGAAACTCATAGACTTTCTTGGAACCTGAACCTGAACCGGAACATTTCCGAATCCCGAGACCCGTCCCGTACCCGAGACCGAGCGAGCGTGCGCATGTGTGGTGCCCTTGCCTACACACACCTATGAGACTACACATTATTATCACTCTCTAGTGGTGTGAATATATATATAAACTATTCAAAATAATTTTTCTTCTTTGATGTGGAATAAACATTTGGGTAGCTTCCCCATCTCTTTGTTTTTCCACTCTCTATTCCTAAATTACATATTTCGTCTCTCCATGGTCCAATTTCGGAGCCAATTTCTATTCACACCCATTAACCGAATAGGTCATGCGATATACCGTTTCGAAGCTTGTCACACGAGCTACTCAAACCATTTGAATACAGAGTCTAAACTTTAAATTTTTCGCATGAAATTTGATCAAATTTTTGGACTCCTAACCAATTCGAAAAACACCATAAACATGGTTTTTCCCAACACTACATACATTTATTTTTCACAGTTCACACCCATTGTTGTCACACTTCATACCCTTTTTATTAAACTTTATAACCTTTTGTTTCCATAATTCATAATATTTTTTCAAAATGTCTACCTTTTCTTTTCATGATTTGAAATCTTATTTAAAAAAAAAATACCTATATTCATACTTTACACCTTTTTTTTTCCGTACTTCACATCTTGTTTTTTCATGCTTCATAACTTAATTTCAAACTTCATACCCATTTTTTCAAGATTATATCCAATTGTTTTCAATGCAATTTTTATTTTCAATTTCATACCTAATTATTTCAAAGCTCCCGCCTAGTTTCGTAAAACTCATTACCAATTTGTTATGGTTCATTCCCATTATTTCTAAGTCATTTATACCCATTTAAGATTATTCGTCAGAATCACACCTCACCCATGGGCGGAGCGGAGCTACTATGAGACAAATGGGTGCAATCGCATCCCCACAATTTACTAAAATACTATTTTTTCCCATAAGAAAATTTTAAAATTGTTGTGAGTCTTATTAGCTCAGTAAATATATATTATATAGGAGACATAGAGAGAACATAGAGAGAGGGAACAGTAGGTCTTTATTCATCAGAATGTATCAATACAAGGGGACCCTAACCTTCTTTATATACTAGAGGTTAGGGTTATACAAGCTAGAAAGCCCTACTTAGGCCCACTATGAGTAAGGCCCAATAGTCCAATAATAACCTACAACACTCCCCCTTTGGACGTCTTGAATTCTTCATCTTCATGCAGTCGATCTGAGTCGAGTTCATTCGCAGTGCTAAACACATAAAACCTTAGGGACGGAAAACCCAGTGTGGGACAAAACCGGTACCTAGGAGAAACTGTGTAGCCGAATGATATATGCCGAAATATCATGTAAGTAACTAACCACAAAATAGTGTGCCTCATCAAAACCTTGCTAGAGCAAACCCAATGGGAAAATCTCCGATCGAAGGAAAAAAGAGTGCAACAATGGTAGTAGTAGGGGATCAACCACAAAACATGTGCCTCACCAAAACCTTGCTAGAGTAAACCCAGTGGGAAAAAATCTCTAGTCGAACGACAATAGAGTACACAGTGGTAAGAAGTATACAACAGGATACTCCCCCTAATTTCAGCAATCTTAAGTGAGATAAGATGGGAACGTGTCTCGCTAAAAACCTTGCCAAGAAAAAACTCAGTGGGAAAAAACCTTGGTCTAAGGACAAAAAGAGTACACGAGCATGCGACTGGATGCTCCCCCTCACTTGCACACGACAGGGTGCGAGAATTTCGACTAAGTAGTAATTAGTGCAATAAGCATTCACCTGGATGCTCCCCCTTCACTTGCACACGACTGGGTGCAAAGATTTCATATTCCAAGAAAGAGTACGAGCATTCGACTGGATTGCTCATTTACTTACATATGACTGGATGCAATAAAATATAACGTGGAATAAAACGAGCATTCGACAGGATGCTCTTAAACTTCATATGTGAAGATTTATTTCGGCAAGAAATGCTAAATAGCATAATCTAGTCATGTCTCTCTTGATCGATAACAACAAGTTGTCCTCAAATAATACAAGTGTTTTATCTGGATCGTGAGACAGAGTAATGTAATTCAAATATGGCTAATACGAGCTCGAAGCCATATACACTCTCTAGTCGTCTCATAGAGCACGAGTAGATCAGAGTGATTCGTTTGGAGTCATTCCAAGACCTCCAAGATATTGCCTTATTCCTAATGGTAAAGACAGACCATGTTAGGAATATCTCTTATGCGGGTCTGATAAGTAACCGGCATCGGTATAACCGAAAAAGGGTTGCGTTAATTCGAGTACCGAAGGGGGTAGGTACACTCGATGACGCAAATGGGATAAACTAGCCCACTTCCAAAATTACCATAAGGTAAGGGAATGTGTCTTTAGTGCCATTTCTATGACAGCGTGTTAGCGCGATGCTGTGTCGAGCTATACCATTCACAGCAGACAAGATGTTCGTCCTAGTACATTAGACCAAGTACAATGATGTACTTATTGTACTTAGATATGAACTTCATGGTTTAATATCTCTTTGTCGTCTCATCAGGGACGGACCGTGTCTATATCAATGTCTAGTGATCGAACGATCATGGGAGAATCTGACGACTTAGCGTCATAATGACTAAAACGTCATAACACCTTCTAGGTGTAGTCTGAATCATGGACTTAGATTCAATCTTTACGGGACTCGATCATTAGGCCGAGTCACTACCGTGTCTTCCCAAGATCCTTCATCTCGAAGGCAAATCCAAAAAAATGGATCGCGTAATAAAACACGCAAGGGCATAATACTTGTTCAAGTATCCCAAGCTAATCAATTACTCACTTAGGCGGTATACCACATCCGCTCGGATTATATTAATCCATATAGTGAACGTCTCATTTAATTGAGATCGTGTTCCGTGGTCAGGAACTACTTGATTCAAGCATTATGAAGTCACATAGGGACCTTCATCTATATCTCTTTGTCTAAATCTCCATAGAGATAAAACAGTGACCATAATCACATGCTGCATAATCAGTTTTCCGGAAACTACTAAACTGATAAAGTAGTGGACCGTTATAACGTCCATAATGAGGAAATCAACCATATTGTAATCAATTCCAAGGTGTGAGAGAAGCCTTGCGCTAATAGGTGAGTATTCTACAATCTCATTATTCTCATCACTTTTCCTTACAAATAACCAAATAAACGAAGTCGTTTAACATTGGTGGTGTTGGAGCTACAGGTCCGAACACACGTTCGCTAAGGAGTGTACTTGGATTGCAAGTTTCCATTAGTCCAGTCTATTCTACATTGACTTCAGGCAACGGTACATGGTTCCCTGTCATAATTTGCTCATATTATCAGTCGTCACTGAATATATGAACAAGAACCAATGACAGTCTCGTTTCGCTTCAATATCGTCTAAGATATCATGATCGACAAATATTTCGAGATTCTTAGGATGAGAAGGAAATCACACATCTCCTTGATCCTTTATAATCTCATGCGACAAACGAGTTTCAGTTCACCACCTCTGGGGCTGAACGAATTAAGAACCGGTCAACTTCCTCGTATCTTGGGAAGGACTACAGACTGACGGCCGACGGCAGCATCCTTTGCTTGGCGGGTTCGGCCAAAGCAACGTGTTACTACAGGAACACGGCGTCCGACAGGGACGTCTATCCTTGCAAGCATTTTGCAGCAGATATAAATGATCTCGTGACATCTCATAAAGTCATTAAATGCATCTGGCATTTAGTTAGACTTGAGGGAGTCTATGCACTTATCACTACGTGCAGTTTTGGGGATCAAGCTAAGACTGAGTGGGTTATGCCACGTTATTTCACGTCGTTACTTATCAACGGTAACATGCAAATCTCCCCCTAACGACGGGGAGAACAGTCTTAGCGATGTCACTTTCGCATATCATGCGGTAAAGAGATCGCTTGCCAAGGTTACTCTATCAAATGATAGGCAGGGGATTCATAATCGACTTATATCCCCTTGAGAGGTCCATATTTTGAACGCTATAGCGGCTCAATCAAAATATTAATAAATCACTCTAAACACGCGTTAATATGAGACTTCTGGCTCATAACCATTAACCAGCTGGTACGCATATGGTGTTTGAGTGTCTATGGGCCTCATGACGGACCAATGCAGCAAAATAGCATAACCCCACACAAAAATATAAATCTTGGTGTGCAAGACCAAGAAATGCGTGCAATCATTTGCAGTCGCATCATCAAACTTTCCGTGAGTCCATTTGGGTCTGAACATAATCAACATGATGTTCAGTTTAAATTTCCAAACTCAAGTAATTCAAATTGAAATTTCGATTCTTACTCTTCGGTATTATCCAGTCGACTAGACTTTTCAGGATAATCCGGATCATGAGCCATCAACTTAATGATAGGGCTAAAAGTTTGAAAAGTGATGCATTTATGTGGACAACATTAAAATGTGACCATATTGTCGATGCATCAACCATAACCATTTATATTTATGGTCCGTCTTATGGTTGGATAAGTCCACAATAACCCCTTCAATTCTTTACAAGAATTCTACGAGTTCATTTCGTGATCTTTACACATACTAGTCTTTCAAAGTGAGCATTAGTGGCATGAATTTCGGATTAATTACGAAATATATTCTCAGAGAGAATACAAATGCGATGCGATTATAAATCAAGCATCGTCTTTTGACCCGGGAATATCTCATCCGGTCAATGCCACAATATCAAAATGCTCTTATCAATCGACGACAGGCGAATGATAGTACAGACAATCATGTCTTAGCATCTAAATCATTTATCATTTCGACGACAGGCGAAATGATAAAGTAACTTTAAATACTTTAAAGAATGTGGTAGCAACCACTTGAAAGACATTTCAACTCCTCTAAAATACGTTTTTGATCGTATTGAATGGAGGCTATGTAAAGAAATTTAATTCTTTCATGAGCTATTACCAGATAACACTAGTTTTCTCGAATATTTTATAACTCCACAAGGTACGGCAGGACCTACATGAGTATAAGACCTCATATTTGACAAATCAATTTGGTTTTACCAAAGATTTTGATTTGGAACGACAGGTCCAGAATCGTTGTCACCGAGTACTATTTCAGGCAAATAGTTGGTAAAATTATGTGGTACAATATTACCCACTATTTCAAAAAAAAAACAACTACCCCACAAGTATTGCCTAAAATTTCATAATTTAAAGTTTGGTCACATTTGTCAAAGGAATTTGCTCAAAACACTTTAAATTATTTCGAGAAATTTCGTAAACAGGCAAATCATAATCCAAAAGTATGTCCAAATGGAAAAATCATAATCCAAATGGAAAAACATAATCCAGATGAGCGAAAAAATGGCTCAATGATTTATCAAAATCAATAAAGAAAGGTATCAAACTCATTTGAGCCACAAAATCGGGGATCTGAAGAGTTTCCCTTCAATTAACTTTAACCACATTAGCATCGATTTTTCCACCTTTATAATAGTTGTGAACTATTTAAGGAGTAACCGTGCATGACCTTTGTCTTTATAGCATAGAGTTGTCTCCTTGAGCATTATCTCTTGCTTTGTGACAATGGCCCATATTGTTCCTTTCAATTACTGTCTTGGAGCCACAGGTTTTTGATTTTGACGATTGTCTAAAATCTCGCTTGGCTAGGCGATTCATCGGGATCGCGACAGTTCGAGACAAATAACACTTGTCTCGGTTCTCGATTCGTGGAAAAAAATGTACACGAAGAGCATTAATATCAGGCAAACAATTCGCCATTGACCCAATAGGATTAAAACTACTCACCGGGGTAATTTTCTTATCCAATAACAGATGGGTGATAAAGGAACATGGTGAATATAAATTCACGATACTGCTTATGGAATACAATTTCCAAGCTAGTATTTTGGTGAAGGATTTCTCCAATATGTCAATTTCAGACATTTGTTCAACATAAACGTCATCACGTCTCAAATGTGGCGGCGGAATAAAATCAACGCCTTAGCATTCATCATGATGGTAACAACAAACTCGTGTTGTACTCATTAAAGATGGCATCCAAAAAAAAATTGGGCATCACATTTTTCACACATCAGGGTGAGTAACATGTGGTGACGGATTAAAATCAACGTTTAAACAGTCATTTCGCAAGTATGTTTTACGATTTTTTTTTCATCGTAGATGGCATCCAACATGTGTTGGGAGTTCTGGATTATTTATCATATAAAACGACTGGTTTATATGTTTATGGTTTGAATAAGCACAAACGTTCTTTCGAAACGACAGGTTCTAAAACATTAGTTTTGCTTCTCATGTGAATCGGTTCTCATTGATCGAACGACGGGTCGATACTGAAACACCAATTCGGCGAAACATACATCACTATATAAACACACTCGGGGAAATTATTATTTAGTCAACCCCTTTCGGTAGCTCTATTTGAACACGACCAGGAAAGACGGTGAGGGGGGTGGGCACGAATGCCTCTTAAAAACCGACCTCATTAGGAGAACGACTTCCGCCTTTATCTTTCCTAGACATCGTATCCAAATAGGTGAGCCTATTTGGGGAAGATTCATAATTTTTCCAACTTAAATGTGAATATATACGATTTTCGCTTTTTATATATGGTAATAATATTAACAATATAGACAATATCTATATAGATTAACCACATATATATAAACAGGCAGTAAATATATTTTAGGATATATCTAATCATGCAGTAGATTTGATTTTATAAACAAATCAATTTAAGATTATCAATCAATTCATAAAGATTCTAACATATCAAATCAAATCAATTTAAGATTATCAATCAATCCATAAAGATCCTAACATATCAAATCAAATCAATTTAAGATTATCAATCAATCCATAAAGATTCTAACATATCAAATCAAATCAATTTAAGATTATCAATCAATCCAGAATTTATTAGTAATTACCAATTTACACTAGCAAGATTTAGTCAATATTTTATTATCTAATGCCTTATATGTAAATTTTATACATGGTAATTAGCAAGATAAATCACAGCATGGAATGAAACAAATATATTTACCTCTGTAGAATATACATGCATGTCCTACATGGTAATCACACTACATACATAAGTAGTCATGTAGCAATATTTTACGTGCGTTATGATTAGAACAGGGTTACATGAATTCAATAATATTTTACTTGAATTCAATAATATTAAGCAGTCATGTATACAACAGGGCTAAACTATCAAGCAATTCAATAATCATGAACATGCTATGTTATGCGTCAGTTATACATGGCAATTAATGTTACAGTGTTTCGATAAAATAAATTTGAATTTTGAAAATTCCGTTTACCTTTCACACGGTATGTTGGTGAAGGTCGATAGTACAATAACTTAAACCCGGTCGAATTTTTATAACGCAATAAACCTCAATCTCCTTGAGCAAAGTGCTGATAACGTGTTGTGAGTCTTATTAGCTCAGTATATATATATTATATAGGAGACATAGAGAGAACATAGAGAGAGGGAACAGTAGGTCTTTATTCATCAGAATGTATCAATACAAGGGGACCCTAACTTTCTTTATATACTAGAAGTTAGGGTTATACAAGCTAGAAAGCCCAACTTAGACCTACTATGAGTAAGACCCAATAGTCCAATAATAACTTACAACAAAAATAATATAAAAACAATGAATTTTGCAACCCTACTAAATAACAGTTTGTTATTTGCAACACCCGAATATTAGTTCTCACCACCACCTTTTTACAAGACTATACAAGTGAAAAACGAAAAATACTGAGAATAGAAATTAATGGAATATATAATCGACAGTGGTGGTCACATCATTAGTCACATCCGTTTTCTCAAAAATCTATTTTCAACCACCCCAATATGCTGATAGTTTGATAGATCAAGATTCCAAACTTGAATAACCGAATTGACTCTATGAATCAAAAGATTCAAAACTAAGAAACCTATAAAAACTCCTATTTTAATATATATCTCTATCTAACGGGTCCAAATCTCACAGAAAAACCTTGCCATTACTGTCTTTTATTTTTGACTTTGAGGAAGTGGATCCTTTGCTCTTTTGAGGAAACAGATCATCTCGAGAGCGATCAATTATTTTAATTTGATCATTTTGTCAACCAAATTTCAATTAGTGGTTCCTTAACACTTAATTTAGTTGAAGGGTTCGTTACAGCCTACATGCATCTATCATATTACCTGTCTTATTATATATATGCATGTACTTATTGACTTATTGCGTTTCAGTGTTATTTGTACATGACAATCATTATTTAGTTACTAACGTATTCCATTTGTCAAACTACTCTCATCGTTAGTAACAACTTATGAGAAAAATTATACCATCCAATAAGCAATTTCTGTCCGATTATCAAAGTCTATATTTTGACTACAACTTTAGCTTTATACTGTCAATTAAGCTTTTAAAATCCCTTGTTTTGGGATTATCTTCCCATATTATTCCATACACACTAAAAGTTTACCCCGCGTTTGAGCCACTTATTTTGAAATTTTTGCACCAAAATACCTACTCCCTCGGCTCTATCTCCTCCTTTTGTTTTCTATATCTCATGCACTAAAACTTCCTATATATAGGGCTTGTTGACCGTTTTAACTTCTCATCTCTCATAACAAGTTTTAGAAGATTTAGTCATATAAAGCTCACATTTTCTTGTCTGAGTTTTGAACTTATGGCTTCACTTAATAACTTACTCGTTAAGATCTTCACAATATCACTCCTTGTTTGCTTTTCCAATGCTCAACTTTCTGCGACTTTTTATTCAAAAACTTGCCCTAATCTCCAAACTATTGTCAGAAATGCAATGAGAACAGCGGTTCAAAATGAGAAACGCGTTGGTGCCTCTATTCTTCGTTTGTTCTTCCACGACTGCTTTGTTAATGTAAGATAAACTGTAAATAGCTTCATCCATTGATATACCTTCTTTTTGTACATCATGTTCAAATTTATTTTTATACTGAATATACATATTTCAAAATAATGATTATTACGTTTCTTTACAACCATATAGTCTCGTGGATCTTATAGGTAAATAAAATCATAAATTGTGCACTTGTGCTTAGTTTGGTACATAGATTTTGCCCAAATCATTTTTTATCCGTAAGTTAATAAGTAGAAAGCTTTGAACTCATATCATTGATCCTTTCTAAGCAAGGTCCACCAAACAACAATCTTAATTGGATATGTAATAAAAATATAAAACATATTAACTGATGTCTTTTAGTATATTTCTAACATTAACAAGTTCAAATACTTATATATGTAGTCATTTTTACTATATGATCTAGTTACAGAAGTTTGCTTTTCTGCTTGCGACTTTATCATGGTTAAGTTAGATTCTAATGCACCACCTTTCAGAAAACGTGCCTCCATTTAGTCCTCAGGATTTCTTAACTTGACATTTTAAAAATGTGGAAAGGAAAATATCTCAATACTCTAGCAGATTGAAGAAGTAGAGCAAGTATAATAACCTATATATTTTGACTCTTGATCATGACCTACAGGGTTGTGATGCATCAATTCTTCTTGACGACACATCTACCTTCACCGGAGAAAAGAATGCGGGTCCAAATGCTAACTCGGCAAGAGGGTTTAATGTTATTGACACCATCAAAACCAATGTCGAAGCTGCCTGTAATAGGACAGTGTCGTGTGCCGATATCCTTGCGCTTGCAGCTCGAGACGGCGTTAACTTGGTTATTTTTTCTTTTTCTCTTCTAGAAAGTTTTACTTTCTTGGAATAACTTCTTGAAATTATATATTGTCATCATTTCTGGATATCCATATTTATCTAACAAAATCCATGACTATTGCTTACTCATGATTCACATGCTTAATATTATTCTAAAGTCCGAAGCTAAAACGTGCATATTGGTGAAATTAGAGTAAAAAAATAAATCAATTCAAAACCTTTTTGGGAGAAATTATTTGGGAGAATAATTGATTAGTACATAAAAACCCACTTAATATCAGAATCTCACATTCTTAATTCTTGTTAATATTTGGTGAATATTAACGTAGCATCAATGATCATCAAAGTTAAAAACAAAGAGTACAAAGAAGCAAGATCAGTGAGCACGACGTTGTCCATGACGGAAAGAAATATCTCTGTAGTTTAATTCTTAACGTGACATTAAATAATTTGTTTTATTTGCAGCTTGGAGGGCCAACATGGACAGTTCCCCTGGGACGTAGAGATGCAAGAACGGCTAGTCAGAGCGCAGCCAATGCCCAAATTCCCGCTTCAAGTTCCTCACTCTCGACGCTGACCTCCATGTTTTCAAGCAAAGGACTAAACGCCCGTGATATGACCGCCCTCTCCGGTGCCCACACCATCGGCCAGGCACAATGCTTCACCTTCAGAACCCGCCTATACAATGATACAAACATTGACGCAAGCTTTGCCACTACCAGAAAGGCTAACTGCCCTTCGTCCGGTGGGAATAGTAACTTGGCCCCACTAGACATACAGACCCCGACGTTGTTTGACAACAAATATTACAGTAACCTTTTGGTTAAACGTGGGCTCCTTCACTCAGATCAGGAGCTCTTCAATAATGGGACACAGGATAGTCTCGTGAGGAGTTACAGTAACAATAACGCTGCTTTTGTTAGTGATTTCGTAGCGGCAATGATCAAAATGGGGAACATAAGTCCACTCACTGGAACACAAGGAGAGATCAGGAAAAACTGCCGATTGGTTAACTAATTATTTTCATGTCTTTTCTGGAAGAAAAAACTAGAAATTTCTTGTACTAGTGTTTGAATAAGAACATGTCATTCTATATATAGTGTTTTTCTCCAATTTTAGTAAGTGAAAATAAGCGTGCATCTGAGTCGTTATATGTAGGGAGAAAATTTCTGTTATGGATCTCCCAAAGTCGCTTTGAATTCCATATTTGTTTGAAAACTGTGTGTAATTTATAGTTTCCGTGTGTCCGAGGACAAACCATCTTTGCTTTTTATTTTTTAATATGTTGTCAACCCCATCATTTAATACTAGATAAAATGATATACCATAATTATTTTAACTTTTAGCCTAATCGGCAATCAGTGTATATAACTTTTTATCTATTACTTATAAAAAAAAAATCTATATTATCCAAATTTATATGTATTAATATTAAAAAAAGTTAGATTAATTTTAGCTCGCATAATAATTCTTATCAACAGCGGAGGCCGGTGGGTCTATATAACCTGGGTTGGCATGACAACCGCAAAATTTACAATATTTTCATTTTTAATAGTGTTTTTTAAAATAGTTTGTAAATATAGTATTTCGGCAATCCATTTAAATCACTTCCGTCAACCCTTTCATAATTATATATCATTTTTATAATTACATACTACCAATGTACTGCTACATTTCATGTAAGGTAGTGTGATACTATTATATAAACTAATAATTGTAAAAATGGAAAATTTCAAAAAAAGTATGATAAAATAAAAATTCAAAAAAAGATGTAGGGATTAGACTTATAATAATAGTTAACAACAAATATTTTATTGATTAATAGTGTCATATACACTACTTTACCATGATATTCGATGCATTTACTCTTTCAATTTACACTCTCTTATATTCTTGATATTTAAATTAGTCAAAATTTTATTAAAAATAATTAAAAAAATCTTAAATTGAAATTAAGTATTTCTCTATATATTCAAGCAATTAAATCTGATTTTGGAAAAAAAGAACAAAAAAAAAAAACAATAAAGTAAAATCTATTTTTTTGCAATATATTATGAAATTTGTCAAGCATAAATTATATAAAAAAAATCATTTACCAATTTGAGAATTTTTTTTGACAAATTGCAACCTTTATTTCCTCGATATTTTGGGAACATGAGTACTAAATATAAGTTTAAAATTTTATGTTATCTTTATTAAATTGAATTTTATATAGTAATCTATCTAGTTCAAAAAAAATTATGACTGTTTATCTTCACATAACAACCTTTTAACATGACAACGACGTTTATTTCACACAGGTCCTTTATTCGTGTTTAATTTTTTGGTTTTAAATACGTAATCGATGTTTGGCTCACTTTTTTCTCCCTTGTATGTGCAGGGTTCGATGAGTGCAACACCTTCTTGGTATTAGTAGTCAAACTGACGGAATGTCATATAGTTTTATTTCATATTTACATTTCTTACTTTCTGTTTTTTTTAACAATGTTGTGTGTTTGTTTCTGAACAATGTTTCCTGTTTGTTTTGAAAAATGTTACATATTTGTTTTTGAAACATTTTGCATGGTTTTTTTTAACAATGTTGCTTGTTTGTTTTGAACAATGTTACATTTTTTTTCCATTCTTTTGTTTTGAACAATGTTGCATTTTTTTTTCCATCTATATGGAGTTAAGCAACTCGTATTTTTTTTTCATTCAATATGTTAATATTCGTTTTTCTATGGAGTTCAAAATTTTAAAAGAAAGAGAACGACCGCTTAATTATACATATACACAAACGCGCTCGTAAAGAACTAGTTGTCGTGTAAGTGTTAAAAAACAAAACAGAAAGAGCTCTCATGCAGTCAACAATCGTATACATAAACTCGTTACAGAAATTCTTTCAAGATTATAAAAAAATATCTACTCAGATGTAAGTCTGTTTGCAAAACATGATATGTCATCATAGTAAACAATTATTTTATAGAAAAATATCATAAATATAACTCTAATATCAACTCTACTTTAATACCGTTAAAATAATTAATTTGTGTTTCTCAGTTAATATATTCGATGAAGTTAAAAAAAATCCAATATCTAATTTGATTTTCCGAGAGAAAAATTATTCAGAATGATGGGCGATAAACAAACAACTAATAGTGCTTGGGGCTGAATGTTGTGTTTTATACGACAAATAAAAAACACTAAATCAAATAAGTTGAGTAAATATTGTATATGATAATAATAATGATTGTAGTAAAAATAAAAAGTACAAGAGGTAAAAGAATATTATAACCTGCTGGATGGAAACGAACCTTGTACATATGTATGGATAGATCCCACTAGGGGTGGTTTAAGGCCCGGACCCGACCCGTAGATATTCAATCCGTATCACGTCTGAGTAGTTTTGAAAGTGAAAAAAATCTTCATCCCGACCCGACAAATCATTTTTATTTTTCGACAAGGTCATTTTATTAAAAAATATCATTTGAAAATTAATAATTTTTCATGCTTATTTAAACATGTTACTAATAAGAACAATAACTATAGTTTGAAAAAAACCCTCCTAACAATTGCAAAAAGAAATTAACATTTAGTATAAAAAAAAATGTGAAACTACAAATAATGGAATATATTATAACAATTGATACATTTTTTTATCAGATTTCTTAGTATTTAGTTTTATTCACACAAGCAACATTTATCATAGTAAATGAGATACATTATCATTATAATTTTTATAATCGGAAAATGTTGACCATTTATTATTTTTGAAATAACAATATAATTTTTAAATTTAAGTATATTTTTTATTTTAGTAGTCTCATATATTCAAAAGTACAAAACTATATTATACTTATCTAAATATAACCAATATATGTAACAAAAAGTGTTATAACCCATATGGTAAAGTGATCATACTACATTTTAGAGTTTGTGGGTTCGATTTCACTCAGCTCCATTTTAAGTATTATATTTTAATTGTTAAAGTGAAAATGTTCATGTTATATAAATTAAAGTAAAAAATTAATTAAAAAAATCGGATGACATTTTCAATCTGAACCCTAATCCTCAAATTACGAATATACAAGCCATAGTCTAGTTAATTTGTGTTTAATTTGAACGAATAACTTGTTCAATATAATTGGGTATTGTAATAAGTATTTGGTTTTAATTTACGAATTAGTTTTTTAAGAACTCTAATCCTCAATTTTATTAATTTGTTTGTGTCTAATTGTTTGTGCTTATTTTGAACGAATAAGTTGTTTATTTTGTATCCAAATCCCCAATTTCGTTAATTGGATTGAGTTTAATTGATTTGAGTTTAATTTAAGAATTGATTTTTTAAAAGCCCTAATCTCCAATTTTATTAATTGGTTTGGGTTTAGTTGTTTGTGTTTATTTTGAACGAATAAGTTGTTTATTTTGTATCCAAATCACCAATTTCGTTAATTAAATTGAGTTTAATTGATTTGAGTTTAATTTACGAATTGATTTTTTAAGAACCATAATCTCAATTTTATTAATTGGTTTAAGTCTAATTGTTTGTGTTTGTTTTAAATGAATAAGTTGTTTATTTTGTATTCAAATCCCCAATTTCATTAATTGGATTGAGTTTAATTGATTTGGTTTTAATTTACGAATTGGTTTGTTAAAAACCCCAAATTGGTTTGCAATACTATTGATTCGATTACGGTGTTAGTTATAACATTTTCAGTTTCATTGGCTTTTTGTTCATTTTGTATTTACCGAATTTTTAACATACAATTTAAATTGTAATGTTAATTACGGTATTTCATCTTTTAATGATATAATTCGGTGTAATTAAACTAATATGAAACTTAAGTTGATCTGATGGTCAATATTTAAATATTTAAAATTAAGTTAATCAAACAGTTAAGATGACGACGGTTTGGATAACAATCAAAATAACTAACTGTTCGATAAAGTTTTTTTTGAAATTTGGATCAATTTAAACAAACCAATATAAATTAACCAAAATCTTGACTGCTAAACCAAAATCACACATAATATATTGATAGCAGTTAAATTGGCGGTTTGTTTGTATTGATATCAGTCAAAATCACAAACCAAAATCACACATAGCAGTCAAAATCACACATAATATACAAACAAACCAATATGTGTGAAATTTGGATAGCAATCAAACCTAGCAATACAAACAAATACAACACACATCTTATCTAATCATAAAATCTCATATAAATCATCCCGCAAACACAAGCATAATAGTCATGACGGTTCGATACACTATACCAAAAAAAACGTGCCACTTGCAAAATCAACCCCGCGCTTTGTACAGGGCGACCCCACTAGTATAGAAAAATACAAACTCGTAAGAGAAAAAAAGAGGTAAATTACCAAATTGTAAAATATCATCAAAAGGATAGACCCAAACTTTTTATTCTCAAAAACTACAACTCTAATTCTTTTGTCCGATGGTACCTATACACTTTTCTAGGTCTTTTACATTCTTGTTCTCTTCATTATGCTCTCTCTCTAAATCTATCACTGCCATAGCGATCTCCATCTTGCCTCCATAAATTTCCGCCATGCCTCAACCGATCTTTGCAGTGCTCGCTGATCTCTGCCATAGGTTCCATTGATATCTCCGTTTCTCTCAAAACAGCCAATAACATCAAATTTTCTCTTGGATATTTGGCTGTTCGTACTTATTTGTATACATTTTTTAAAATTACTTATACTGTCCTTCAACCCTGCATGTTGCCCAGAAACCATCATAAACTCTAGACTCTGCATATGCACAAACAAACTCGAACCCTCCTCGTTAGGTTCGAAGTGGAACATACCCATGACCATGGCATTCCGCATAGCAACATTCTTCTCGGCTACTCATTAAACAGCTTATAAGCACTTGTTATATATTGGTTCTGTATGAACCCGCTAATCAATTAATTATAATGTTATGGGACATTAAGCTTTTCCTGGTAATTACAGCTACGTATGTGGACACAATCAATTACAATCATTCCTCAGTCCGGGGGTGTGAGCTTGCTTTTCAAAAAAAAAAAAACAAATTAGCTGCGCATGAAATCTTTCTCGTAGTAAGTTTAGTGTGTATTCACACCAAATCTTTCTGAAATTACTGATAGTTCAATGCTCATGTTTCAAAGTAACATCTGATAAAACTTTTTCTGTATAACATAGTCTGGGACTGGCCATTCTGAGAAAAAAGAGTTTTTTTTTTTAAATAAATAAATAAAATAAGTTAGGGGTCTTGTGCGATCCAAAATCGCTTGAATTCTGACTGAATCTTGCTAACTATAAGGATATGGTATTAGGCACTATATATAAATATCAGCTTTACTTAATTATCATACTTACACATGACGAGGAATGCAAAAATATACATTGAAACAATCAAAGATGTGGGGAAGTATAAGGTTATCTGCAAATATTATAATTCTATTTAAGCTCCCACGGGAGACGGACTTGAAGGCGCAACTCTATTTTCAAGCGGGATCTCAGTAAATTCAGATAGAATTGCTCGAAATTCATCACCTGTCATGGTTTCCTTTTCGAGGAGGACTTCGACTATTTTGTCAATCGCTTCACGGTTGTTCTTTATATGGCTCAAAGCTAACTCATAAGCACGGTCAGATATATTTTTCACAGCAGCATCAATATCTTCGGCAAGCTTTTCTGACATTGAATTTCTAGCCATCATTCTCATGATGACATCACTTTGAGCCGAAGAGTCCATCAGAGACCATGGACCAATCTCAGACATTCCGAAAGTAGTCACCATCTGCAAATATAAAGGATGTTCAAGATATCCATCAGATCGGAAATAAACTAATAATTATAATTAGTAGAGTTAACAAAAATTAAGGGTCAATTTCTGGCATATCTATAAACTTAACTTACATTTATAGCTAGTGGAAACTTTTCATTCTCATAAAATGGTAGTACATACTGATCGACATGCATACCTAAAATCAGTTTATTGAAGTGTATGCTGATCAACAATGAAATCATTTTATTCAGACATGCCAAATTTCACATCGGTTAATTGGAATGTATGCCAATGAAAATTACATTAGTCTACAAAAAATTAAGCCAATCATAAATCATTTCTCTATTGAAAGTACCACTAAGGCTCAGTTTGTTTTCGTGGTGAAAATATTTGACTGGAAAATGACAGGGAAATTTTATACTTTCAGCTTGTTTCCAGGCGTTTGGTGGATAGATTCATTAATGGAAAATTTGAAGACATTTTATTTTGTGTTTCAAAATATCTACTAGAGGTTAGCACTCCTTTGTGTTTCAATAAAGAACATAGTTTCTTCATCCATCTAAAATTAATTGTATATATCCATAAAAGTAATAAATTCAAACAAAAATAATTTATCTTAAATTAATGGTTATATATTAAAATTTCTAACGACATGAGAATATGACTCTCAGATTAGAGCATTTTCAACGCCTATAGCTCAATGAACACGGACTTCTACATCTAAACAGAAACACTACCCATGAATGTACTTCAACCTCAATTTGAGTATGTCTAACCATTTCCCAGATGCAAAAAGTTGTTTGCTAGAGAAAGAGAAAAAAGCGTTTTGCTAATGAATCAAATTGATATTTCGGACAAGGATACAAGTACATAACTACAGTACATATATATATATACCTTGTTCCCAGCCTAAGCGAGTTTGCTGGGCTTGGGAAAAAACTTGCGAGGTATTTTTGGGGGAATCATTTCCCTGATTTTGGCTAGAGATTTGGAAATTATTATTCTAAATAGTAGTTTTCAGACCTAAGTAATCACCCAACAACCAACAGAGACTAAATAGGAAAATCTAATCTACCCGGATATATTTGGGAAATCTAATTTACCCTCAAATATTTACTTTCTCCACATTTTACGTCAAAACATACAAAGTCTAAATATGAAGCAAATTTTTCCTTGGGAGTTGCAAGAGTTAAGTTCAAAATATGTACCTACCCAGAAAACAAGTCCGAAACATGTCAATTGATAGTAAATTTCTACAAAAATTAACAGCATTATGTCATCCTTTTCGAGGCTAGTCGAGATGGGTATAGCAAATAAATCCCGAACTTTCTAACTCAACTCTATAGATTGTACAAAAAATAATGAACTTCTTATTTTATTTTTTTGAAGTGTATACGGAAACTTTGATTTACCAAGCACTGCCAATTCTACCTGTCTAATAAAAAAATGTACAAAAAGTCTCTTACTATAAAACATACGACTCTTCTCATATTTGACAGTATCAGTATAAGTATCCTTTTTATTGTAACCCAAACAAATATACACAAATTTACCTGTCTGGCCAAACCAGTGATTTGTTGGAGGTCACTGACTGCACCAGTGGTGATCTCTGGTTCGCCAAATATGATTTCCTCAGCTGCTCTTCCACCTAATCCACCAACAACTCTAGCAAACAACTGTTGCTTTGAGATCAATGTCGGATCATCTCCAGGAATAAACCATGTTAGACCTCGAGCCTGTCCACGTGGAATCAGGGTCACCTTTTGCACCGCGTCGTGCCCAGCTGTCAGAGTTCTGTAGAAACGAAGATTTAGATGTTGACATTTTATGATCCCAGTAACTATGATTTATATACCACCAAAATCAAGTGCCAAGAAAGTAACTTCAATCCAAGAAGATTTATTTTATAGAAAATTTAACTGGCCATCTGTGTGAGAGTATTCTTGTGGGTAACGAAACTAATTCCCAGTCGAGAAACCGTGAGAAGAAAAAAAATAGATCTCAACAGGTACCGAAAAATTTCCTATCTGGAGTTGGCATAGTTATGCCTGAGGCATAAAATTGTGATATAGTACAAAAGCAAAATTAAACACTTACCCACAAATAGCATGTCCAACTTCGTGGTATGCAACCAAACTTTTGCTCTTTCCATCGGTCATAACGGTTCCTTCCATTCCAGCAACAATTCTATCAATGGAATCATCAATCTCTTTAGGAGAAATGGCTGACTTCCCACGCCGACCAGTCAATATAGCCGCTTCGTTTAAAAGGTTTGCCAAATCAGCTCCACTAAAACCAGGGGTTCTCATGGCTACAACATCAAGAGACACATCTCCATCAAACTTCTTATTGCTTGCATGAACCTTTAATATATCAGTTCTTCCCCTAACATCAGGAACGTCAACACTAACCTGCACCACAACAATACAAACTTCTAACTTACCAGTAAAAAAGGACAACTGTATAAATAGTTTAGTGTTAATCACAGTTGTGCAGATTGTATCATCCTACATTAATTTTTTACACCAACTTTAAAAAAAATAATAGTTAGTACATTAAAGTTATACCTGTCAATGATTTAGTACAGTTGCTGTACTTTAACAAAAAATTATCAACAGGTTGCAATACTGAATTGTTAAGGAAACAAAAGATTTTTACACTGCTCTATGATGCTTCTAATAGTACTTCGTACAGTGTTATATCATGCTTGTTCTATTATAGTCGCCAATCTAGAGATTTATACAGTATACTAAACAAAATCGAGAAATATTGTTCTGTGGGGTGCTACTACTAACAGTTATACTTTTGAAGGTTGGAACAAAATCAAAATCTGATTATTAGTTGGTGTATTTATAATAAAGGCCAAGAGAATATTAAATTCTTTTTTATCACCTGTCTATCGAATCTTCCTGGCCTTAGCAAGGCAGAGTCAAGAATATCTGCACGATTAGTTGCTGCAATTACAATGATACCGGTGTTTCCTTCAAAACCGTCCATTTCAGTCAAAAGTTGGTTAAGTGTCTGCTCCCTTTCATCGTTTCCTCCTCCAATCCCAGTTCCTCTTGACCTCCCAACAGCGTCAATTTCGTCAACAAACACGATACATGGTGCGTTCTCCTTAGCCTTTTTAAAAAGATCACGAACTCTAGAAGCACCAACACCAACAAACATCTCAACAAACTCTGAACCAGAAATGGAGAAGAACGGCACACCAGCTTCTCCTGCAATTGCCTTTGCCAAAAGAGTCTTCCCAGTTCCTGGGGGACCTATAAGGAGAACACCTGACATCGAATAACAAACCCTAATCAAAATCTACTTAACAACAATTAGAAAGATAAAAACAGAAAAGTAGTTTTTATCAAAAAGGGAAACTTGAATACCAACTTCATGTTACCATTGCTCTTTAATTTCATTCGATATCCAAACAAAGTTTTTTTTACTACGGAAATACTTTTTAACTTTACTAATCTTAAGTACACAACTTTTAATACATTAGAACGAAAAGTAAAAGAAAAAATTAAAGCACTAACACCTTTAGGTATGCGGGCCCCGACAGCAGTAAACCTTTCTGGTTTCTTCAAAAACTCCACCACTTCCATAAAATCCTGCTTGGCTTCATCTACACCAGCTACGTCATCGAATGTTACGCCTGTGTTAGGCTCCATTTGGAACTTTGCTTTCGACTGACCAAATTGAAGAGGGTTTCCCGGACCACCAGGGCCTCCCATCCCCCCAGGTGAACGCCTCGAGAGAAGGAACAAACCGCCGATCAGAATCAACGGAAACGCTAAGTTCCCTATCAAATTGAACAGTACAGACCCTGAATCTTCTTGAGCGTTGTGAGCAGCAAAGTCTATGTTCTTCTCTCTAAACTTCTGAAGAAGCTCTTGGCTGAGCCCAGGAAGCTGCACCCTAACTCTCTGTATCCGGTTTCCTAGTTCGGGAGAAACAGCTTCGACGATAGCTATGGTCCCATTCTCATACAAATCTACCTTTTGAACTCTGTCCTTGTCCAAGTATTCCAAGAATCTAGAATAAGACATTCTGGACGAAGAAACGCCTTGTTCATCAGCAGCAGAAGCATTTCCACCCCCGAGCAGTAAAGAGGGTACAGCTGCCTTCTCAGCCAAAAATTTCAAAAAGTCTCGTCTTCCCTCACGTTGGTGGTTTTGAGATGCAATTACGGAAACAAATCTTGTTGACCGTGCAAGTGATGGTAGTAGAGTTGATGATTGTACAAGGCGCCTGGTAAAGGATTCTTTCTCTACACTTGGCTTGATGTTTTTAGTAGTTAGTCCGTTATTGACCAGGCATGCTGACGATGCCGCCATGCTTGAAATTAAGCTGTTAAGGAGTGAGAAAAAATCAATCAAATTGTACTCCCTCAGTTCAATTTTTTGTCCCTATGACTTTTTCGGAAATATTGACCACTTCAAAAATTATTCGAGTAGTTACTAGGTTATACTCTGTAAGTACGTAAATAGTTTTGAAACGGAGTTTTTGCCCATTTAGACACACAATAACAAAAAAGAAAAAAAATGTCGGTGACAATTTTTCCGAATGGACGGAGTACTATATTCGTGTACAAATGTATAGAAAACCATTTAATTTGGTGCTTCCAATCAAGACGTTAGAAGGTTTAACCGTTTATATGACAAGTGAATAAACGGGGTAAACAGTCATCATAACACCGTCAAGAGTGATGTTTAGAATCTTAAGCATTCCTGGGCTAGATGTTTCCACTTGGGAACATATCATATAAAGCAACTTCAAACAAAACAAAATCAACAAGCCAAGGATTTGAATTATCAGTAATAGTAAGTATCAACGACTCTATAAGGCAGTTACTTAATCCATAGGCTCAAACATCTAATAACAATTTGAAGACCTTGAGTTATATTTAACAACAAACTCTATCACACAAATGTCATACACCCTTCGGCATGGTGCGTTAAAACCTAATACCAAATCCTTCGAAGAACTCATTATATATAGGTTTAAATGAGTGGGATACACATACGGGGATAGCCAACTCTACTTAGAAACATAAATTGTGCCTTTCATATTCTACTAAAAGATTTCAGAACCTTTATTATATGAGGGGGCACATTTGTTTGGCTACTAAAATATAATTACATAAGACATTTCACTGGAAAATGATGCTTTCAACTGCGAATATGGATCTTTTAACGACGTATACAGAGGTGGAAGGAAGAGTTCTGACTTATGATACTTAAAGAAATTAAAGTAAAATAAAATCAGGGTGTTATAATAAGACTGCTTCTTAATCGATTATTCTGAAATTAGCTTATTGTAAAAGTGATACAATCAGCTAAATAGTGGAATCTTAAGAATTCCTGGGCTATATGTTTCTCACTCGGGAACATATCATATAAAGCAGCTTCAAATAAAACAAAATCAACAAGCCAAGGATTTAAATGATCAGTAATAGCAAGTATCAACTACTCTATAAGGCAGTTCCTTAATCTATAGGGTCAACATACTGGTACATAAAATTGCTAAGAAAAGCTTCAACTTTCATACGTTCGAAATGGCTAGCATTTAACAAAAATTTAAAGACCTTAAGATATATTTAACAACAAACTCTATCACACAAATGCCATAAACCCTTCTGCATGGAGCATTAAAACCTAATACCACATCCTTCGAAGAACTCATTATTTGTAGATTTAAATGAGTGGGATACACATACAGGGATGGCCAACACTACTTAAATACAGAAATTTGTGCCTTTCATATTCTACTAAAATATTTCAGAACGCTTATTATATTAGCGAGCACGTTTGTTTGGCTATAGAAATATACATTACTTAATACATACTCTGGAAAAATGATACTTTCAACTGCGGATAGGGATCTTTTAACGAGGTATACAGAGGTGTAAGGAAAGGTTCTGACTTATGATACTTACAGAAATTAATAAATTCTCCAGGGTGTTATCGTAAGACTGCTTCTTAATCCATAATTCTGAAATTAGCTTTCTGTAAAAGTAATACAATCAGCTAACTAGTGGGATAATAAAACTCCATAGCAGCGTCTAAGAATATTGTCTCGCCCATTAATCAAAAGCACACAAGTGCCCTTGATGAACAGGGGCATTTTCGTCACCACGGTCGTCTTTTCTGTTGTTATTTATGCTTTTGTTCTCTTAATCGAGTTGCTTATTATTTTAGGATCGATGTGGGTATTTTGTTGTTTGCACAAATAATCCTCCATAGGGATTATTTGTAGACAACTATGTAGTGTTTTTCATTAGCTTACGTTGAATGATAATTGAGTTAAAGGGTATAAACCTTAGTTTTATCTCTTTTTCACATCTAATTTTCTATTGTTTCTCACCTATATTTTCCCAAATAATAGCATATTCAACAGCCTTATAAACAATAATGGAGGAGCTGGAGAAGCCTGACATGGGCCGCAGTTGCACCATCCCATGTTAATAGAAAACCGATTTTCAAATGTGTATTCTAACAAAAAAATTACAAGTTTTGTCCAAAAACAAAAACAAAAAAACATGGATATTAGCACATGCCATACCGCAAGCCTAATTCTTAGATCCGCCCCTGCGGCTATAAAAAGCCAACTATATGTTTCACAACAGATTTTTTGGTCCAAAATCAGGCTTAAAAATCAGTTTTTAAGAAGCTAAATAATCCGACTATCCAAACACTCACAGATTTTTAAAATCAAAAATCCAAAAAACAACTAAAAAAATCTGTCGCCAAACGGAACCTACACCTCACAATTAATTTCTAATTAGCATTTGACACAGGCCAACAGACTCTATTTGTTAGTAAAAGATGTACTCTTTAAGTTTATATCATATGTTACATATTGTTTTTTTCCATATTGAGCTACCAAATTCAGCAAAAAATACGAACAAATTCAACAAAAGTAGTACCAAAACCATTAAAAATACTACCAAATTCACTAAAAATACTACTCCCCAAATGAAGTAAGATAACTAGTAATTATAATAAAAGTACAACATTATATATTTTTAATATACTAATTTTCGATACAACTAAAGGGAATATTAATTTTCAATAAACATAACTAGTAGTTGTAGTATATATATTTTTTCAATAAACATGACTACTAGTATTATTTTATTCTCTAAACAAGTTAGTACTACTAATACTAGTATCAAGTTAAATAAGTTGTAAATAAAGTGAGAGTGTACCTTTGATGCGTGAGCAGATAGATTTCTAGTTTAAGGAGAAAAAAATAGTGTGTGTGTGTGTGTGTTCTGAGGTTGGGTTGGTTTTTTTTTAGAGGGAATTGCTGTGGTTTACCAACGCCTACGTGGCTCTTTCTTTCATGTGTGATCTTTTTTTTTTTGGATTTTTTCACTTACGTTTCTTTTTTTATTTTTATTTTTTAAAAATATACCCCTTTTTTAAGGTAACCTTGTTTGATTTAACATAATTTAAATTAAATAATTATTATTGTCTTGATGCAAATTGAGCAAACAAAAAGTCAATACTCTACCGCTCCGCTCTATATACAGTAAAAGAAAACGAGAACTGATTCACATGTAAGTAAATAGAGTATAAGTTTACATTTCGGAAAAAGAGTCCCTGGTTAGAAAAAGAATAGCAGAGTAGAACAAAATGAAAACAAGCCACAACATGGAAGCAAAAAGAGATTGACTGAATAAACTGCAAAATTTCTTATAAAACGCACAGACCGTAGATTAAATCTACGGTCTACAGTGATTCACTGTAAACCGTAGATTTACAGTTAAAATCTGTAGACCGTAGATTAAATCTACGGTTTACAGTATTTTACTGTAGACCGTAGATTTAATCTACGGTCTGTGTGTTTTCACAGATTTTTTGAAATTAAAAATTAAAATTAAAATTAAAATACTGAATATTTTTTAAAAATTAAACATGATTTTTTTTTTAATAAAAAAACTAAATGCCTTATTTTTAAAATTTTACATATTATAAATTACCAATATTCTAACAATCTCTCAAAATAAACACAAAATTTACACAAATTTACACAAAAAAAGTTGATTTGATAAATTTTATGTTTTTGGTTCATGTTATATTTTTGTCAAGTGTATAAGTTGATATTTATTGAATCATTAACTAAATCGTCAATTTTTGTGAAGTACCTTTGGTTTGTTTTTAACACTTATATAACGCAATATGAAACATTAACTAAGTCGTCAATTTGGTGTCAATCGACAATTTTCTTGAATGAAACAATCATAAATTATATAAATTTTATAAAAGAAATTAACTCAATATGCAAACATGAACTAAATCTCATAAAACAAATTTATTAAACATTTGTTTACATCATATAAATTTACAACAACTTGGAAAAAATAGTAATTTACATAAAAATTAAAAATTAAAAACTGATTATGGACTTAGGTCTATAGGTTCTTCTTCATTTGTTTTTTGCTTTCCCGATTGCTTTTCCAGCGCCATATATAACTTGAAATTTGGTCGAAAAAGTTCTTTCCATGGCGCAGCTGCCTCAGTGCGTGTTTGTTCCCACCGTGCTATAATTCCTGGCATTGGGAAGATCACTTCTTCTTTAGGAATAACCTGAGCATAGTGACAACTGTTGACGAACACCATTACAGTCGGAATGTAATATGTCGTTCCCCGAGGCAGACCAGTATAAAGAGGTAAAAAAGTACTGTTCCACACGTTTACCCCTCCATCATTATTTTGCCATAAGGACAACAATACAATTGGAATATTGTAATGAGAAGCAATTAAAAACCCATAAGACGGAAATCTCATCCATTTGTCAGAAGGTGCGGGATTTGTAGCATGATAAAAATTTAAACTTGATAAAATATAATCATACCGGTAAGCTTCAAAGCCAAGATTCTCAAACAGCTCATAATAAACACATTTCATTTGCTGCAGCTCTTGAAACAACTCACATCTTACCGCATAACAATCATCTTCCCCATGCTGTTTACCCGTCGCATTTGCAAGTACCCGGAACCCATAGTTACCATCGCCACACACATCATAAACCGTTTCGATGTAACTATGTAACATGACCCATATTTGGTCAATGTACAGGAAGGTTGGCCTATTGGGGGTGGGTTTAGGGTTCTGGTTTCGCGGCCTCCTAGTTGGGTTTACCCTTACCTCCGGTGTTTCATCCGCCTTACCTTTGCTCTTGTCTCTACTAGCACCAACACTCTGTTCCTCCACATACTCCCATCCCGACTTATCTCTCTTACTAGATTTGTCTCCCTTTCTAGGTCTCCCCCTATTTACTCTCACTTCGGGGTCACTGATGGATGTTCTGGCTGGTACGGTTATCTCTCGGAGTTGTGTTTTCATACGCCGTTTTTCAACATTAGTTTTGCTAGCATAAACACTTTTAAACTCTTCTAGATCACCCTCTACCCCATAATCATCGGTGTTCCCATTATCATCAGTTACGTCTAATTTTTTCCAGAATGGATGAATATATTCTAGAGGAAGAGGCTTACCGAATAAAATATGTTCACTCATAATATGATGACAAGGTAAACCGTGAGACAATTTGAAACCGCAAGAACAATTCTCATCAGCCTGGCCACTACATTTTTTGTGTTCTTGAAATAATAAATCAAAGGCATAGTGTGTGATATACGACCTAAGATTTATAAATAGAGGTGTTCGTTCAGAATGTGAAAAATAAGACTTGCATTTATCCAACTTCATCTTAATATCCTCAAACTGTTTTTCTAGAATTCTATTCACCTCTACCGAAACAGTTTCAAGCGTGCCAGTATTTGTGGAAAAGGATCTTTTCAGCTTAGCATGTTGTTGTTTGGCTCGATTGCTAGTTCTGTTACCTAGATGTGTTGTATGGTTGGTATAGCATGCAACAAACTTTTCAACATAATCATTTAAAAGCTTGTCTACATACTTAATCACAGCAGGGTACGATTTGTAAGAGGAATTGAAATAAGTTCGGTTATGATTGTACTCCTCTATTGACTCAGAATCAACCAATAAACCCCAATCATCTAGAAACGTTTGCCACTCCTCATCAGGGATCTTTTTACGACAGTTTTTCAAAACATTTTTTGCAATATGAAAAGTGCACAAAATATGATGAGAATCGGGAAAAACAACGGATAAAGCATTTGATAAGGCCATTTCCCTGTCGGTTACAAACACCCTAGGTAGTATACACCCCTCCAATGTAACTTTAAATTTTTCCAATGCCCATATATAACTTTCCTTTGTCTCGTCACTCATGAAAACAAAACCTAAACAATATGTTTGGTTCGTTGATGTCATTCCTACGACTTCTAGAAATGACATATTAAAACGGTTTGTTCTATATGTACAATCCATTAACAAGACATCAGGAAAAGCTTTGAACATCCTTATAGAATCGGGGTGTGCAAAAAACAAGTTCTTAAGGCAATGGGTTGATGGGTTCATATTATAGTAGAATGTGTAGCGATGGCTATCCAACAAATTAAACAGTTCCTGTATCGGGTTTCTACCATCTCGTTCTTTAAATTTCAGTCCGGCCAAAAAATTATGTATCGTTTTAGTGTTTGATACATTGTTAGGATTTCGATTTTTTATGGCCTCTAATATTACACCAACTTTAAAACTACTTTGCCTTAAAGTTTTAACAATTTCTTTTTCATCTTGGGTTAAACGAGCACGTCGTGCTTGCCCTTGAAGGTAAGTTGGAGGTGGGTGGTTATGTTGTCCATTTTCTACGTGACACATCCATTCACCATTAACTACGTAACCTTTAATAAAAAAATGGACAATCTTTTTTCTTTGTACCTGAATTTACGGAAGATGGTTTCTTTTTTTCGTAAACACCCGATTTATCACATACAATATCAACATACGGTGTTCTGCTCCCATCACCCCCTCCAGACCTACGAATCGTAAGGATGAAACCCCAATTTCCAGCCACATCAGCAAGATCAGCAAGCATTTCATCCCTTGTATCCCAAGTCAATTCATCAACTTCAAAGTACTCTGAATAATCAGTTAGCTCTTCGTTTGAGCCACTGGATGAATTCGCATTGTTGTTATTCCATTGGTTGTTGTCATAACCATAGTTGTAATTCATTTTCGAAAAGTGTTTGTTTATATATTTTATTGGGGAGAAATGAGTATTTTTTTAGAGATTTCTGAAATGTGTTTGTGTTTGATTTTAGGGTTTGTTAGAATTGGCAAAAATGAGTCATATTTATAGTGTTAATTTACACTACAAACCGTAGATTACTTTTACGGTTTGTAGTGTTTTTTTTTTTGGTGTAGTCATTTCCAAACTTTAATAATGCATTGAGTAGTCATTTTCGGATAGGGTTGTCAAATCATAATAATTCAAAAATGATAAGGTGTTGTCGGATTGGAGTATAAAAATTGTTTTTTTTTAATAAAAACGTAAGTTTCTGTTTTTCAGGGACCTGCTGTGTAATTTTTGCACAGGGACTGACTGTGTAATTCTGAAAAGCAGGGACTGACTGTGTAATTTACACAGAAAACACACAGACCATAGATTTAATCTACGGTCTACAGATTTTAACTGTAAACCGTAGATTAAATCTACGGTTTACAGTGAAAACCGTAGATTTAATTTACGGTCATTGCGTTTTTTCAGAATTATTGTTGTATAAAAAGTCATCCTCAAGCAAAAAGCAGGATGGTGTACTATTTTCGAGTAAGCAAAAGTGTGATTGGATAGAGGCTGGATTTTTATACTACTGTTTTTCTGAAAAAACACACAAACCGTACATTTTTTGTACGAACCGTACATTTAATCTACGGTTTGGGCTGAATTGCAATTTTTTCGAATTTCAGGGACTGAAATGTAATTTCTGTAAACTTCAGGCAAACCGTACATTTAATTTACGGTTTGGACTGAATTGCAATTTTTACGAAATGCAAGGACTGAAATGTAATTTATGCAAACTTCAGCCAAACCGTACATTTAATTTACGGTTTGGCTGAAGTTTGCAGAAATTACATTTCAGTCCCTGAATTTCGAAAAAATCGCAAATTAGTCCCAAAAAAAATTTGAAATTAAACATGAATTTTTTTTTTATAGAAAAAACTAAATTCCCTATTCGTATATTTAAAATAAAAAGGAACTTTTTATAAAAATTATAAATCTTTTAAACATGATTTTTTTATATAAATCTTTTAAATAGGATTTTTTTTATATAAAATTGGTCAATTCTAACAATTTTTCAAAATAAACACAAACATAGACTTACAAAAATATATATCATATTTATAGCCATTAGTTTTTTCTATAAAAAAAAAAATTCATGTTTAATTTCAATTTTTTTGGACTAATTTGCAATTTTTTCGAAATTCAGGGACTGAAATGTAATTTTTGCAAACTTCAGCCAAACCGTAGATTAAATGTACGGTTTGGCTGAAGTTTGGAGAAATTACATTTCAGTCCCTGTATTTCGTAAAAATTGCAATACAGTACAAAACCGTAGATTAAATGTATGGTTTGCCTGAAATTTACAGAAATTATATTTCAGTCCCTGAAATTCGAAAAAATTGCAATTCATCCCAAACCGTAGATTAAATATACGGTTCGTACAAAAAATGTACGGTTTATATGTTTTTTCAGAAAAAATATAGTATAAAAATCCAGTCTCGATTGATATCCCATATGCTCTTAAGCAGTGTTTCAAACTCCCATGCCTACCAGATTCAACAAAGACAAATAACAAGCACTTACCAGTATAGTAGCAGAACTCCAGCACTACAAACGACAAGAACATCAAATCCTTCAAATTTAAAATGAGAACTTGCAAAGTTGCTAACTTAATATGTGGTCTTATTTATAACTAACTTTTTTTTTCAACAGTTAAACAGAGAAATAGAAACTAGTACGTTTTTATTTGAGGGTGAAATTAGTGAACAAGGACGACATAGAATACTACTCCCTCCGTTGCTATTAATTATTATTTATGAAACTACGTGCAATTTTAATCGGTCAAGAACTTGTATCAAAATTGTCGGAATGAAAATTTTCAAAAGTTGATCATATAGTTCAAATGTTAAATTTTATGATTAGATTTAAAAAAAATTAATTTCAATAATTTTGATAAAAGTTATAAGTCTATCAAAATTACACGTAGTTTCGTAATGAATAATTAAATGAGAACGAGTAACCAAGTTTTCTAATTTCACAAAATCAGCCTTACTCTCTAGGCTGTTTCATCATCATGCGTGTACCTAATGCTCACAATAATGAAGAGTACATCAGCGTGAGAACAAACAACTAGGACGTAACAAAAACATATTATTTAACATACATCATATTTAAATATATTATTTAACATGCATCATATTTACCAAATATGTAATTTTAAAATAGTAAGATGATAAAAATTCTGGAAATTAAATAAAAACCTGAATTTCACATTAGAAGAGCCCAAGCCGCTAGTTAGATTATTTAGCTTTTAAAAAAAAATTAGATTAAAAAATCTAAAAATAAAAAAATCTGAATTTTCAGTGGATTTTCAAAATATGGTAAAATTTAAAATTTTAAAACATGTAATTATACATCTCATGAAAAAAAACAAGACGTATATTTATGTTTCCGTCGTGAAACCATGGAGATTTGCATTAATCAAATCTTGATTTGGAACGTTTTTGCAAAAAAATATCCATTTAGGTGTTTTTATGGTGTACATATATCCCCATATATATATATATATATATATATATATATATATATATATATATATATCATACTATTAATATAAGTCAACCCAATCATTTTGAGTCTGTCCAATTTTGTCTAAATTTTCCAAAAATACTTTCACTATAATATTGTAATTACTCTTAAAATGTCATCACTCAATTCAAATACATAAATAACTTAAAAAATGTTATTTTCCACACATGTATATTCCAAACAAAATCGTTGTGTATTTTTTATAAGTGTAAAACATTATGTTACTTTTATATACGATTGTTAATTATATTTAATCATTCGATATTTAAATTTTAAAAAAATATTAAGTTTATTTGTCGGGATTATATTTATGTCAGTACATAACGCACACGCAACGCGTGAGTAACGATTACTAGTATTAATATAAGCAAACTCATGAAAAGCTGAGTCTGTTAAATTTTGTCCAATTTTTCCAAAAATACCCTCACTGTATTTTAATAATTACCAATATGCATATTCTAATTAATTAATCATTTGTGTTCACTATATTTTTCTAATTACGGATGTAGCATAAATTAATTAACAATTCGTTTTAACTTGCATAACTACAATAAAAATATACAAAATCTGAATATTATGTTCAAAATAAAATAAATTACGAGATTTATGCCATTACGCGTCTCACACGTGTCTTGCATGAGTAACTTTTACTAGTATATATATATACCCACAGTGCAAAAAAATTTCTTACAAAATTAGTTTTTTATGAAATGTTTATTAGCTTGATCCAATATTTATTTATTTAGTTACCTTTTCTAGTTTTAACCTTATTCAAAATTAACATTTACAAAAAAGTATGTATCATTGTACCTGGAGGTTGTTTAATCTTGTTTGGTTGTACCCTTAAACATGGTAACTATTTTAACCCATGGTTAGTTAGTTAGTAAAAAAATATTACCTCAACTCCTAATATCATGGTGAAAATAATAGATCTATTAAAATCTTATATTAGACCAATAATAGATTGACACGTGTGATTTATGGATGAATTCCCTCCGAACCAGTTTGGAGGAATTTTGCAATAAAACAAACAAATATCAAAGATAGAGAAGCCAAAATTGTGATGTGTAAAGCTTTTCGACGAAAAAAGCTTATTAGAAATAGAAGTTTTCTAATAAAAGCAGTGTGTATGAAGTAAACAAACAACGAATTAGTAAAAGTATGCTATAATTCAAAAAGTTAAGTTTGTGTAAAACACCACACACCTTTTTCGTAACAAAACTTATTTTTTCACTGCTTTTTGACTGATTTCAAATGAGTGCACTTTAAAAAGGGATTACTTGTTCATAGGAGTTGATGAGGAGCAGTAGACACTTTAGTGACACGTTTTATTTGGAACCGGTCTTCACGGAACTATTAAGCCGTTTCAAACAATATCGTAGAACAAGGTTCGAATTCGTCGTTGTTTCACACAAATTTTCACCAAGTGCTGAATACAAAAAAAATGAATGCGAAGCAAAATAAATTTTATTTATCAATTAATTTACGGGTACAATTTCTGATAATTTCTAAAATAAAATATAGAAATAAAAGTCATTTGATTCTCCTCTTCGAACAATTTGCGATGGCTCGAAATGCTGTTGTAGACTCTCTGATGAATTTTGTTGAGTTTGCTGAAGTTGAGTAAAATTCTTCAGCTTTGATGAAGAACTTTGTAGTTTTGTTGATTTCGTTGATGATCTTGACGCTCATCAGATTTGGCGAAAAACTTGAAGATTTTGATTTAGATAAACGTGTTTTTGCTTCTGTGTAGTCGTTCATGAACATCGAATGCCGGTTTGTTGTAGATTTTTTGGATGGAGATCTTCAGATTTGTTTGAAGAACTTTGAAGACTTTGATTTGTAGAAACGTCTTGCTTATTGCTTGTAGTCGTTCCTGAAGATCGAAGACAGATTTGTTGTAAGAGTTCTTCAGATTTGAGGAAGAACTTGAAGATTTTGATCCGTAGAAACGCCTTGCTTGCTGCTTTTAGACGTTCTTGAAGATCGAATGCCAAGTTTATTGCAGATTTGTTACAGAATTTGAATGCGTTCGTTGAGGCCGGAGTATGTAGAGCTTCTCCTAAGAGTTGATCCCCTGACGTTTGTGGAGGAGCGGAGCTGATTCCCTGACGACCGTGAAGGAGCGGAGTTAATTCTCTGGCGTCTGTGGAGGAGCGGAGCTGATTTCCTGACGACCGTGAAGGAGCAGAGTTAATTCTCTGGCGTCTGTGGAGGAGCTTCTCTCTCTACTCTTAAAGACTTTTTTTTATTGTTGTAATTATGGCACCCCCACCCCTCTATTTATAACTTTTGGGGTGAACTTTTAATTGTAAGGACACCTCACTAAGTTTCGGCCTATTATCATATAGGACCAACACTTGTCATTTGATTTAAATTTAATATTTGTAGTTTGAAATCATTTTAACGATTCTATAATTTTAATAAACTCTTTGTTTGCTCCATACTAAATGAGTTTTAGCAAAACAAATACTTTTATTTTATTTAAATTTACTATCTTAATTTTATGTGATAATAAATTATAATTTCTTTTCTTATAAATTACTAATAACTTATTTTCTATTTAAATTTAGAAATTAGTAATCAATTTAATTTTGTTTAAAAGACACGTATCGTATTTTTAATGGCCGTAAATTTTACGTGTAAACAGTCGTTCTCAATTAGCCACTTAATGTGGGAAACTATTTATAACGACAACATTTCACAAAGGGTTAAGCACACTTTATTTGAAAAGTTTTATCCAACGCATTTGTCGTAAAGAATGATTTATTTAGTATAAAGTGGATGCATCTTTGCCCCATTTGCACTTTAGCACCCTAAACTATAGAAAACTTAATTTTATAATGTTCTTAGATACGAACAGTTTGGTCCGAAAGCCTGGTAAGAATTCTTATATTCCATAATCTATATATGTTGTGACTATTTGGGTTGAGCACATGGCCGAAAAGTATCATTTCAACCTCTTTTTTTTTCAAAATAATCACTTTCCGCTCTAATCATCTAAACCCACCACAATCTAGTAGAACCCTCCTCAACCAATTTTAACTCCCACTAGAGCTCGTTTCCTTTCCTTGCCCATTAGCAGCGAGAATTAAAGGTCTGACAAACCTCCAACGAGGACGTCCGAGATCCGATGTAGTGCATAACCATTCGCGAATGGAAGTGCATACGGCCCGTTGTTCAAAAGTACCTACCTCTTTTTGATAGGTGAATATCGTTTATGACCATCAGTTACCAGCTAAATTTCGACAAATCTTGAACGAGATCTAAAGTCGAGTGAGGTGGAAACACATTTGTAAAAGTGCATACCCATTTCATGAAATGCATACATATTCTTACTAAACTAGATACCCATTTTTAAATTTGCTAGCTAAACTCCCCTGAAGTAGTCCGACGAAGTCGTCCTAAGTTTGGTGTGGATCCGTTTTAATTTGATTTGGGTGAGTTGTGGTAGATTGGGGTAAATTAGAATGAGTTAAGATGAGAAGTGAGAAATGACGTTTTTTTTAGAATAAATGTTATGTTTTGGTTTTAATCATTTTTTAGGTATCTCCCCATTGATAAATATGTATTAATCGAAAAACAAAAATGCTAGATATAAATACTATTTCTAACTTGTTTGATTAATTTTTTGTCAAATTTTGGGTAAAAGTTAAAGTTTCGTATGGATTTCTCTTACAATGTTGATATTTTTTATTTCTCATGACCAAGTGTTGGATACACTTACAATGTTGATATTTTTTATTTCTCATGACCAAGTGTTGGATACACGTAGCTATAATCCCAAATGTAGTTGTCTATCACTTCACTGGCATCCGTTCACATATATGACAATTTATGTTAAATATAAAAATATTGTTCTAAAATTATATATACATCAGTTTGGTTATCCAATAAGTTAAATATACATGAACTCAAATATCTCTCAAATATAAGGGGTCAAGATATTCATTTATAATTGAAATAATAATATATCTCTCTTACTTTTCTCTTATTTTCTCTCATTTTTTTTTATACTTTTTACTTATAAATTAATAAAATAACAAAAAAATGAGTTATATAGTTATGATAGATAAATTTATAAAAAAACTGATAATTTGTATAAACCAAAATGTTTCCTTGTAAGTTGTAAAAGTGTATTTTTTTCTTTAAATACGAGAAAATTTGTAAATTATTTAATGTGGTTGTTCTAGTAAATTAATTTGGTTTGAAAAAAATTGATAGAAGTATATTAAAATTTAGTAAAATTTAGTTATGATAATAAATTTGATAGAGAGACTGAAAAATATATAAATTTAAACTGTTATCCTAAAATTATAAAAGTGATACTAATTAATTTAAATATGAGGAAAAGTGTAAGGAAGCGGATGCGTCTCCTCTCTGTGTTTAAAAATGGATTATATAAGTAATAACCAGAATTTTTGAATAAACTATGGCGACATTAATGTATACGAAGACATGAAAATGAAAAACATATCAAATAATCCAAAATCTAAAACAATAGAAATCCGCTTCGGAACTGGTATCCAATAACACAAGAATATATTACATGGGGGAAATCATCAAGAAATGAAAAGGAGAAATATATGATATAATCTTAAAAGGAAAATCACCAAAAACCTTACAAAAAGTGTAAACAAATCCCACACTAGATCACAAAACAAGATGAAAAACAACACGCGAATTTAAAGAGTTACTATAAATATTTAGATTTACATTAAAAAAAAATCAGCGTTTGAGGTGCTTGATTTTGTACCAGCCTTTTTTGCATGAATTGCTCACAGTTTTAAATCCTTTCTTGAAGAAGTGTTTGATATCCATCGCTCTAACTTTTACTTGACTCTCAAAGCTTCCCATTTTTCTTGTTACAATTATTTTAGCTAGAGAGATATTATATGTAGATTGGTTGATAACTTTGGTAAGGAAATTAAAGAAAGGATAAATAATTATAAAGAGAATTTTGTGAGTTGTATTGTGGATACCTACCATGTGGTGGCGGTGATTGAGCCCATGTCACGTGTAAAATATATCATGGTTGTCCAATTTATTTTTTATATCAAAATTATTCAAATATACAAATTTTCAACTTTAATTATAAAAAAAAATTACAAACCAAAATTTTTATTTTAAAAACATAAACTCTAATAAATATGTCTAATTGTATGTTTATTGAAAAACTTATAGGTATTGTATATTTTGATAATATGTTTTGATTAATTGTATGGTTAAATGGACTTACTTTTTTTCTATTTGCCACTATTCTACGTGACCCTTACCTGCGCATTTAGCTTGATACTACTCACTGCTACAAATATCAACGTCTCCATCGTAATAACTAACCGGTCTTAAAAATAATAAATAAATGATCAATAAATAAACCGTGTTTAAAAGTTACTGAAATGGTACGTTAAACCGTGTTCAGACGTATCAAATTAAAATATTTACAACCATCTCTAACCAAAAGTCAATAGTGTTGGAACGGTTTGATCATCGAATTAAAATATTTACAACCATCTCTAACCAAAAGTCAATAGTGTTGGAACGGTTTGATCTTTGAATACGGTTTTCCAACCTTCTTAAAATAAAACTTCTATTTTTATTTTATTTTTGGGTGTCCAACTATAGTTCTGTATTAGTGTTGTTTTTAAACAAAGTTCTGTATTAGTGTTTAAAAATGGATAATATACAAGTAATCATGACCAGGATTTTTTTTAATAAAGCGACCGTTAAACTTAATGTAATATACAAAGACGTGAAAATGAAAAACATATCCAATTATCCAAAATCTTATCAATAGAAATCCACTATGAATCAACTGGTATTCAATAACACAAGAATATATTACATGGGGGAAAGCATCAAGAAATGAAAAAGATAAATATAATCTTAAAAGCTTTAAAGGAAATCACCAAACCTTATTACAAAAAGTGTAAAAAAATCCCACGATAAATCACAAAACAAAAACTTGCACGCGAATAAAAGAGTTGTAAATATTTAGATTACATAAAATGATAAAAATTAGCGTTTGAGGTGCGTGACTTTGTGCCAGCCTCTCTTGCATGAATTGCTCACAGTTTTAAATCCTCTCTTGAAGTTAAATCCTTTCTTGAAGAAGTGTTTGACATCCATAGTTCTAACTTTTACTCGACTCTCCAAGGTTCCCATTTTTCTTATTATTATTTTAGCTTAAGAGAGAAATATGTAGATTGGTTGATAAGTTTGATAAAGAAATTAAGGAAAATGAGTTATAATTTATAAGTTGTGTTGTGTTTACCCACCATGTGATAGTGGTGATGGAGCTAATGCCACGTGTAACCGTGTGTATTAATATCTCATGGTTGTCCAATTTCTTTATTTTGTGATTGAGCTACGTGTTATATCGGCCGACGTCTCCAACGTAATCTGTCTAAAAAATTAATCAATCAATAAACGTGTTTAAATGCTATCGAGACCATTTATTAAACCGTCTTCAACATTTACATATCAAAATATCTACGACAGTCTCTAATCAAAAGTTTTAACGGTAGCAGTGTTGGAATAACTTTCCATGCATTTTTAAGACGGTCTTTCAACCGTCTTGAAAATATGGGGCGATAGTGTTGTAATCGTCTAAAATGCATATTTTAATATGGTTCACTACCGTCTCGTCCGATGAGACTTTTTGTATTATACGATACCTTCGGAGTCGTCTCAAATGCATAATATACACTATAAAATAATATTTGATTTACTGAGAGTCAAAAACTGTCACAAGCATGTCGTTAATTTAAAAAGTTGTCACAAATCTGTCGCAAATTAACTAAACCGTCACAAAAACCGTCGCTAATAAGCTCGTAACAAAAAATACCGTGACTAATCCCGTAATTATTTGAATATTTTTTATAGTGACGGGGCGAGGATCTTCTTGAAAACATATTCTGTCCATATTTATTATTTATGTCTTTCTATGGCTTTGAAATATTAACAATTTAACACATACTATCTAACTGAAAAGAGTTATTCGACGCAAAAGATATTCAAATCGAATGTAAACTGGTCTTCAAGCAAAACACTACAAATTAAAGAAATCATTTATCAACAATTTAATATGCTTCCCGCTTTCGCTTTTTAAAATGACAATTAGTAATTATATTTGCAAGATTTTGTAGTAAGGTGTAGGAAACAGAATAATCGATCAAGTTTGGTATTCTCTTTTTTTCTGAAATATCATTTCGCCAATATGAATATCATTTACTTTCACCTAATAAAAAGATGCAAATAAGTAAAAAGAAGAAGAAAGTCATAGGGTATCAAGAGGGATAGAAAGAAAATAGAAAGCTTCACAATTAATTGAAGGCGGCGGAAATTTACCCTTTTACAACAAATAGTTTCTGAAACCAAAAGGTCTAAAATAGGACTGTCGAATTTGAAAGTTGCACAAAATGATAGTGGAAATGCACAACAAAGGAGGCACGTATTTATAATCATAAAAGGACCATATATTCAATAACAATTATAATCACAAATGATAATTTTACTTGGCATAAATGTTTTTCTATTCGAATATATAATACTTAATATATAGTCTTCGAAGATAGAGAACTCAATTACAAAACTAACGGTTGCAACGCGAGTAAATCCCGTGTTCAGATGACTTGAGATACCATACACTACAAAAAAAATACCCAAATAACGACGGGATTAGTAACGGTATTTTTTGTTACGAACTTATTAGCGACGGTTTTTGTGACGGTTTTGTGACAGTTTAATCAATTTGCGACAGATTTGTGGCATATTTTTAAATTAGCGACAGGCTTGTGACAGCTTTTAACTCTCACTAAATCAAACATTATTTTATAGTGATAGTTTTAAGAAATGAAGAATGTAGAATACACGTATTACCAACAGATTAATCATTTGCTCTACCAAATTGTTCCCACAAGAGTGAAAATCATATATCCAGACACCACCAATCGATTTGTAATTTGTCTATACCAACCGACTAAGAATACAAAAATATCTTTTTGGAAAAGTGCTATTGTCTACCATATCTTTCCATAGATGGCCCCCTAACGTTCACATAGTCTAAAATAGTTTAAAAGCATCTATTTATTTCTCAAATATGTATCAACCAACTCCTTAACAAATGCCATACCTTACTTTCAATGTCGGCCAATGGGCATCCCACCATGCAATTCGAAGGGGCCACTAGCCAAGGGTGACATTTTTTCATTCACTTTGTTGTGGTTTTAGAGGCCTCTTGTTTTCTCCCTACATTATTTATAATAAATCTAAATTGTTGGAGGTCTCCCTATATTATTGATAATAAATCTAAATTGTTGCAGACGACGCTGAGTATTTTGAAGCATTATTACGTAGACGTTAAAATGTGTGTACATTAGAGCAAAGATTGACACGTTCTAATAAAATATTTAATGTTAATGAATTTTTATTTTTAGAGAATCAAACCTACTCATATTCATGGGTTACTTCTTTTCCAAAACAAGCAACTATAGATTATTGCTTCCTAATATACCAAAAACAAGTGATTATAACTATTGTCTACCAAGTATTCTAGTGTCTAAAACTTGCCATGAATTCAGGTGGCTGAAGGCAGATGTTGTTATAAAAGTTATGGCGACGGAGGCCATATCTCGAACGTAACAAGTTGTGAAAATTTAGGCCAATATTAAAGTAGCAGAGGTTTTGATAGTGGTAAATTAGTGCAATAAAATGACTTTGATAAAGAAAAATAGACAAGTCTTGTTGAAGTAGTTATAATTGAGAAGCAAATGCTAGCTAGTTGCTTCAAATAATTTGTCCTCCCCTTTTTTTAATTTTTTTTCTAAAAAAATGATATAATTATTTTATGGTTTGATAAATACTTACTCCATCCCTTTCGAAATGCGTGTCCATTGATAGGGATTTTATTTTTTTATAAACATACAATTATTACTTTGGCTAATACTCAAATGACCAGTATACCCTTATACATTTGATTAAAGTTTTAGCAAGGTTAAAATGGGAAGTTGCTTCTTTAATAGGCGCAGTTGCTTTTTCCGGTATCCCTCGTGCAATGCTATGCTCGTTACAAATAGTCTTCCAAGTGGTCACATTACACATAGTATTCCATGTTAGATGGCTGACTGAAAAAGTCGAATTCGAGCATCCATCTAGATTATCCTTTGAAACTACCAAATGGTTCCGTGATTTCACTTAGCCTGTTCCAAATAAAATGTTTTACTAAAGTGTCTTCCGCCATTCGTCAACAAGTTATATCTTTTTAATAATTGGCTTAATTGAAATCAGTTGAAAGAGTTACTTAAACAACTTGTATAAAAAAATGGCAATTACCAAAAAGTGTTAAGTAGTGGACTATATTACAAAAAAGCGATACTCCGAAAACTTTCTTTCCAAAAAGATCCCGATTGTGTATGCATTATCGTGTGCACTTTGCCGGATGCTCGTCGGACCTCCGCCGACCTAAGATGAGAAAAAATATGCAATTTAAGAATAAGCATGCACTTTCCAACAATATTGTGAATTCATTTAAAGATTGTGCATACACTTCGAGTTTATGGAAAGTTCGTCGAACCAGTGCCGTCAACCGGTGAGCAATTGGTAGATATGGATATGGGTGATTTGAATTTAACAGGTGATAGAAAACTATCTTAGATTTTGAAAAAGATAAATTTGCGATTCTCGAAGGAAAAAATAATTTGAATGATGATTTTTGAAAAATAATTCGAAGAGTAACTATTATTTTAGATTTACCTATTATTTAAAAAATATGTAATGTTTAGACCTTCTTAACGTTTTGAATTATAATTAAACTATAGCTTAATTTTACCAAAAAATTATCATTTGTTCACTTTATTTCATCTCACACTCTTTGCTATACACACGACTTATATTATAAAACTTATATTTCTCATAAGTTTTATTTATCACATAAAATCTATAAACATCACATTTCTTACTTCTCTAATTTCGAGATCTTTTAGACTTTGTTCAAATTCAATCTATTTATTTTCTTTAAAAAAAAATAAAAAATAGTGAACCTAACGGGAAAAAATAAGTTTAATCTATCGTACTACGTGTGTTTAACGATTTAGCTACTGAACTACTAATTTTAATAATTGAGTTATTAATTTACGAAATTTGCCATAATGGAGTAACCATAGTTAAACAAAATGATGAAATGACAGTCACGTTCTTACTATCACATAGTAACTACAATTATGTCAATATTTATAAAAAAGTAGATCTCAAAATACGGGGTATAACGAATTTAATTTTGTTAATTTAGATAGTTAATCCTTTCGTAATTACGATGAAATTTGATAGTTGGATAACTAGATTGTTAAAACGGGCATTGTGTTTTTTACCGAACCAAACACACCTTTATTTTTTTTGAGTCATCGGAAGGGGTCTAGGGTTAGCAGTAACCTTCCTCACTCTCTCTCTTTCACTACAAAATCCAAAAATGTCCGATAACATCCCACCGGAGCTAGTGATCGAGATCTTAACAAGACTTCCGGTGAAGTCGTTGTTGCGATGCATGAGTATGTACAATAAATGGTTATCTACAATCTCTGTTCCCTCGACAAAGACGCTTAAACCGCCCCTACAAGGATGGCTTTCCCCTTCAACAACAAGTTCGATTTCTACTTCCGTATTAGTCGAGTCTTTTGTGCCTCTCCGACGACCTCTTCAGGTACAAATGCACGCCTCTTGTGATTTGGAACCCTTCTATTAGGCGAGCTGTCTTTATGCCTGTTCCAAAGAACCGGTGTGGTGGTCCCTACACTTTTGCGCTAGGGTTCGGCTTTGTTTCCAAGACGAACGACTACAAGTTCGTTAGGGTTGCGTACGCTTGTAAAGGCCGGAAGGGTACGGGTGAGCTGGCGCTTCCCCCTTTCGTCGAGGTATTTTCTCTTTCATCAAACGCGTGGGCTGTTGTTAAGCTTAAGTTTGCTAGCAATGTTAAGTCTTTCGTACCCGAGCATTTATGGTCTCAGGCGGTTGTGGGCAGTGAGTGTTGTTCATTGGGCTGGTTATAAAGTTAGTAATAAAAAAGATCAGAACGGAGAAAACGAGCTTCCTACTAATCTGATAATGAGGTTTGATCTCGAGAGCGATAGGTTTGGTGGGGAGTTTGGTGTGCCCGAGTGTTTAGAACATACGCCACCGATGAGCTTGAACGCTACGGTGCTTAAAGGGTTGTTTTCTATGGTCTGTTTCAACGAGTTTTTTAGGGATGTTTTTGCGGCTGGTGAAGTAAAGACCAGTTGTACCGTTTGGGTAATGAAAGAGTATGATAATGTCAGTTCGTGGACTCAGATGTATAATGTTAGTTTAGAGAGGGGGATTGGAAAGGTGCTGGGCATGAAGAGGGAGGGTGAGCTGGTTGTGTGTGATTCGTACGGAGAATTATTCACGTACAATTGCGAAAACAGTGAATTTATTGGTATGCCAATGCGCGGGACTAGGTACAGCTACTTTGTTGATGAGTATGCCGAGAGCCTTGTTTTGTTGGGCAAGGGCAAAAAAGTTGGGGTGAAGAAAAATGAGAGGGATTACGAAAACGTGGATGAAAGGGTTGAAAAGGAGGAGCATGGGCAAAAAATATCTATCGCGTCGTCTTCTGCCTCAATGCTTCTGGGCTTGCGCCAAATGTGAAAATCAGGTTTGTATTCAATTTCCAGCATTTTTGTCTTCTTACTGTTTTATAATTACATATTGGTATATATGATATATGTTATTATATACTTACATCCTGGTCGCCTGTTCACTAATTTTACCATCAAATTAAAATGTACTAGTTACAATTTGTCTGTTTAAATATAGATGAAAAAATTTAATTATAAAACCACAGATTAAGCTAGCAACTTTGCAAGTTCTCATTATATTTTGCAAGGATTAGATGTTCTTGTCGTTTGTAGTGCTCGAGCCTGCTAGTATACTTGTAACTCTCTAGTATTGCACGAATGCTTTTTCTTTGTCTTTGTTTAATCTGGTAAAAGTGGGATTTTAATTACTGCTTAAGGTCAACTTATTAGCATATGGGATTTCCCCCCCTTCTTTTACTTATTTATCCAAGCACATTTTGCTTACTCGAAAATAGTACACCATCCAGCCTTTTGCTTCGGTGCTGTGACTTGTTTTCATTTTGTTCCGCTACTTCTTTTTCTAATTAGTGACTCTTTTTCGGAAATCTAAACCTAGGTTCTATTTACTTACATGTGGATCAGCTCTTGTTTTCTCATTCTGTATATGGAGCTGTTGAATATTGTCCTTGCTTGGTGTTACAATTAAAATATTATATATGTATACTTGTCAGTTTAGTTTTTTTCCTTATTTTTACTGTCTTCCGTGTTTTGTATTCTGAATTGTTTATTACCATGGCTCGAGTAGCTTATGTTGATTGTTACTTTAAGACTCCTTTTTGTTTAGTTTGTATTTCATTTTAAGTAGTTTTACTTTCTTACGATGTTATAATTACATATTTTGATGAATTATATCTTATTATTATCTCTTGTTAAGTCCTAGTTGTTTTTCACAATGATTTGCTCTTCAACATTGTAAGCACTAGGTACAGGCACGTCGAAACGACCTAGAGGCTGATTTTGAAAAATATGAATGCTTTCTCTCAGTATTTTAAATTAGTTACCATCAGATAAAAGTAGTTTCCATTTGTGTGCTTAACTATTGAAAAAAAAGAGCTACTTTGATGTTATATTATCTTTTGGTTACATCCTAGTCATTTGTTCTCACAATGATGTGCTCTTCAATAATGTAAGCACTAGGTACCCACATGCTGATGGAACTGTCGTAAGGCTGATCTGTTTAATACGAAACCTTTGTCAGTAATCTACATTGCACTCGTACCATATTTACCATCAAATAAATACGAACTTGTTTGCATATGTCTGCTTAACTATTGAGAAAGGAATAGTTATAAGACCACGGATAAGTTAGCAACTTTGCAAGTTGTCAATTTATTTAGTAGAAACTTGATGTTCTTAGTGCTTGTGTCTTGCCTGCTAGTGTACTTGTTTGAAGGAAAGCTAGGATGTGTGCTTATTATAAGTTTGTAACATTGTACTACTGGTTGTTCGTTGTATTTATTTGAGTTTGGTATTGTTGCTTCAGGTTAAACTGGCAGAAATGAATATACGGTGCTTTCCCTGCTTTTACTTATTTATCCAACTACACTTTTGCTAACTTAGTAATCGTACACCACTCAGCCAATTGCTTCGGTGCATTAACTGATTTTCATTTCCTTTTGTTAGATTTTTTCCAACTAATGACCCCGTGTCGATTTTTTTTTAATCCAAGTTCTGTTTACTTACATGTGAATCAGCTCTTGTTTTCTCATAGATATATACTGTAGTTGTAGAATAGTGTCCTGTCTTTGCTCAAATTGCATCAAGAAATTCGAAAATATTCAGTTATACATCTCGTGACTGCTTACCCGAACATGATACATACAATCCCAGCATTGAGCACCTTAATAGTTCATTTTGCCAATATTGTTCGATAAACTGCAAGTTGACTTGATAGGCTCTTTTCATTTAGTCGAATCTAGTGATTTTCCTTTTTGTTTCTCTAGCTTATATCTGTATCCAGGCATATAACATTTTACTTAGTGTGCGAATGATAATATATGTACATCTTGGTTTGGTCTTTTCCTTAATTTTAGTTTTGTTATCTTCCATGTTTTGCCTTCTGAATTGTTTGTTTCTATGTCACGAGTAACTTGTGTTGATGGCTTGCTTTTGGACCTTAGTTTGTCTGCTTTGAGTGAGGGCGAAAAGCTACTTCTTTTGATGTTGCTCAGATAACTTGAGGTAATTTGTGTGTATTGTTAATTTTGGACTTAAGTATATATGTATTTTGATGGTTTGTATTCCATTTTTAGCATTTTTACTTTCTTACTGTTTTAAAATTATATATTTTGATATATGATATCTTTTACTATCTTGAGCATTTCTATATCCACCCACAAAACTTACCGAAAAACCTTCGATGGGCAATTTAGGTGGACCTATTATGTATTAAATGAACATTGCTTTTCAAGAATACAACAAAATTGATTTTTTTGCATGTGTTGCCACATCAACGGTAAGGTTTTTGGGTTGAATATTTGGTGAGATAAAAAACATTTTCCTAATATCTTTTGGTAAGTCCTAGACTCCTAGTCTGCTCTTCAATTTTCTAAGCACCGGGTACATGAACGATAAAACACCTAGGAGCTGGTTTTGTGAAAAGTGAAACGTTTGTTAGTACTCTACATTGTGCTTGTTCACTGCCATCTAATAAAGTGTGGTTTCCATTTTTCTGCTTTACTATTGAAAAAGGAAGTGATACGACATGAAAATATTATCCGATTAAGCGATATTCGGTAGTAACCCGAATTGCCAAAGAGGAGAGGGTTATCGAAGAGCAAGTGGGGGAGAAGCTAAGAAAAGTAAGCATCCCGGGGATGGACGAAGAACACTACTTCCTACTAGGAGAAAACCTTCCCGAAGATGAAACAAAAGAAATGGAGAGTTTCTTGTTCGAAAACATCGACAAATTCGCTTGGAGCCCTAAGTACTAGCAAAGCGTAAAGCAAACCTACGATAAAAGGGCAAAAGGCTCCAAAGAGTTTGAAATCGGCGAGCTGGTATTACGACGAGTCACCGTTTACACAAGAAACGAGATACACGGCAAGCTGAGCCCGAATTGGGAAGGACCGCATGAAATTATAAAGAAAACAAGCCCAGTGTCGTACAAAATCAAAAGCGTACAATTCGAAAATATCCGGGGAGAAAAAAACTCATGGAATGTAGTTAACCTTAAAAAAATACTATCTATAAAATAGACAAAGGCTACCGACATGTGATACCCTTCGCAATTGTCCTAACAATGAAACAAGTTCTATTATTAACAGTCCTATTATTGACAATTCTATTATCAAAAAAGAAAAAAAAAAAAACCTTTGACGAACTGAAGGCAATCCGAGTAAAATTTATTTCATCAAATTCCTTCAACGAATCGAAGGCAACTGGGTTAAAGTCCCTAACAAAGAAAGTCATAAAAGTACTTCAACGAACCGAAGGCATAAAAGTCATTCAACGAACCGAAGGTATAAAAGTCCAACAAACCGAAGGCAACTGGGTTAAAGTCCCGAACAAAGAAAGTCTTTCAACGAACTGAAGGAATAAGTCATTCGACGAACCGAATGCAACATGGTTAAAGTCCTTAACAAAGAAAGTCCTTCAATGAACCGAATGCATAAAAGTCCTTCGATGAACCGAAGGCAACTGGGTTAAAGTCGCTAACAAAGAAAGTCCTTCAACAAACCGAAGTCATAAAAGTCCTTCGACAAACCGAAAGCAACTGGATTAAAGTCCCTAACAAATAAAGTCATTCAACGAACCGAAGGCATAAAAGTCCTTCAATGAACCGAAAGCAATTGGGTTAAAGTCCCTAACCGAAGGTATTCACCTTGTACTTCTTTTCGAGAGTCTCCCAAATCTCCTTTGCAGTTGCTTTGGGCTCGAAGACATTGAATATGGTGTCATCTAGAGCACACATGATATAGTTCCGACATAGGTAGTTGGCATGTCTCCATGCCTCAATCGCCGAGAACGACTGCTTGTCCAGATCGTCCTCGCTTAGGACGGGAGTAGTCTCCTTAAGAAACCGGGTCACGTTCAGGGTGGTTAAATAAAACATTATCTTTTGCTGCCTACGTTTGAAGTTTTTTCCGGCTTCTCCAAATGAGGTCGGCAAAACAGGCATAGCCGAACGCATCAGTGCCTTGCAACAGGTCGTAGCCATAGTAGCATGCGCCTGAGCGTCAGCCCCCACATTTGCATCGCCCGTAGTGTTATGGACATTCCCACTAACCATTACGTCATGCGAACTTTCGGAAAGGAGAATAGGGTCAGAGACATTTTCGTTCGTCATCTTCCGGTTTCTGAAAAGACAACCAAAAGAATATCAGATACGCGTATATGAAATATTCTTGAACAAAACACCAAGTATAAAAAACTTGGGTTTCCGTAAAAGAATTTGAAACAAAAAATTATTCAAGTTAATACCAAACTGGTTGGTATTTTTTCGAGAACGGTACAAAAACCAAAACAGAATCAAACAATTCTAGGAATTTTTCTTTGCTACAAAATATTCTAAAATTAGAATGCTAGCGGAAGAATAACTATTTCTTTTAATTTAAAATTAAAAAGTAAAACAATACACAAACCAAAAATAATATCGGTTAAGATTGTTGGTTTTGGTATACGTAAAAGCAATAATTTAAAGTGCAAGGACTAAAAAGAAATAAACAATTTTATTTATATTAAACGGAATGTGACTCTATTACAATATTCCGATACTTGCAGAATGTAAATGCAATTAAATAAAATTCTAGATAGAATAATATAAATTATTAAACTGCTGGACTGTTTTGTAATTAAACGAAACTGTCAGACTGAATAGTATAAAACTAAATTGCTGGACTGTTAATTAAAAGAAACTGCCAGACAGAATAGTATAATTACTAAACTGCTGGACTATTTCTGTAAATAAAGGAAATTACAGAACTGAAAAGTAAATTACATAACAAAATAGAAATTACATAAAAGAAAGACATAATTGAAATTGCAGAAAGTAAATTGCTGGAATTAAAATACAGAAAAGAAAAATTAAATTACAGAAAAGAAAAGGTACTGAAATTAAATAAATAAGTAAAAATTGAAATGAGAACAGAATTAAAAAGACGAGGCGACTGTTAAACAGTCTGTCCTTAACCGATATTGGCCTGATCAGCTTTAAGGTTTCTGGTCGTGTTGGCGCTTCGATCCCAAGGTTCAACGTCACTGATAACTTGTTGGAAACTGGCGATAAGTCAAGGTCGAGTTGTTGGTGGGTGACTCTCTCTGACTAAAATGTAATGATTTTTAGAGATGATATGTTGTATGAAATGATGTGGGGGAGCTGCCTATTTATAAGCTCAGCTTGTAAAATGTCTTCACATTTTTCCAATGTGGGATGATTAAAAGAGTGAACCCCCATTTAATCCACTTCCCATCATTTTCCAGCATTACGGATTTTGCCTCCTCCGATACCCAACCTTTGAAGCCAATTTCCTTTCACACCCATTCTCCCAATAGGTCATGCGACATACCGTTACGAAACTCGTTACACGAGCTACTCAACCGTCTTGAGTATGACACCAAAAGCCAAAGGCTGTCGCATGGAATCTTGACTCACATTTGGTCGTATGACCATTCGGAAACAACCATGTTTTTTTTACATGTTTTCTAACAAAAAGCCCTTCAATGAACCGAAGGCAACTGGGTTAAAGTCCCTAACAAAGAAGGTCCGTCAACGAGCCAAAGGCATAAAAGTCCTTCAATGAACCGAAGACAACTTGGTTGAAGTTGTCATAAAAGTCCTTCAACGAACCGAAGACAACTTGGTTAAAGTTGTCTTCGGTTCGTTGAAGGACTTTTATGCCTTAGGCTCGTTGACGGACTTTCTTTGTTAGGGACTTTAACCCAGTTGCCTTTGGTTCGTTGAAGGGCTTTTTGTTGGAAAACATGTAAAAAAAAACATGGTTGTTTCCGAATGGTCACATGATCAACTTTGAGTCAAGATTCCATGCGACAGCCTTTGGCTTTTGATGCCATACTGAAGACGGTTGACTAGCTCGTGTAACGAGCTTCGTAACGGTATGTCGCATGACCTATTGGGAGAATGACTGTGAATGGAAATTGGCTTCAAAGGTTGGGTCTCGGAGGAGCCAAAATCCGTAATGCTGGAAAATGATGAGAAGTGGATTAAATGGGGGTTCACTCTTTTAATCATCCCACATTGGAAAAATGTGAAGACATTTTACAAGCTGAGCTTATAAATAGGTAGCTCCCCCACATCATTTCATACAACATATCATCTCTCTAAAAATCATTACATTTTAGTCAGAGAACCACCAACAACTCGACCTTGACTTGTCGCCAGTTTCTGACAAGTCATCCGAGACGTATCTTGGGATCGAAGCGCCAACACGACCAGAAACCTTAAATGTGGTCAGACGAATATCGGTTAAGGGGACTTAACGGTCGACTCGTCTTTTTAATTCTGTTATCATTTCAGTTTTTATTTATTTAATTTCAGTACCTTTTCTTTTCTGTAATTTAATTTCAGTACTTTTCTTTTCTGTATTTTAATTCAGCAATTTACTTTCTGTAATTTCAATTCTGTAATATACTTTTAGTTCTATAATTTCCTTTATTTACATAAATAGTCCAGCAGTTTAGTTATTATACTATTCTGTCTGACAGTTTCGTTTAATTACAAACCAGTCCAGCAATTTAATAAGTTATATTATTCTGTGTAGAATTTTATTTAATTGCATTTACATTCTGTAAGTGTCGGAATATTGTAATAGAGTCACATTCCGTTTAATAGAAATAAAATTGTTTATTTCTTTTTAGTCCCTGCACTTTAAATTATTGCTTTTACGTACACCAAAACCAACAATCTTTACCGATATTTTTTTTGGTCTGTGTACTGTTTTACTTTTTAATTTTAAATTAAAAGAAATAGTTATTCTTCCGCTACCATTCTAATTTTAGAATATTTTGTAGCAAAGAAAAATTCCTAGAATTGTTTGATTCTGGTTTGGTTTTTGTACCGTTCTCGAGAAAATACCAACCAGTTTGGTATTAGTTTGAATAATTTTTTTTTTCAAATTCTTTTACGGAAACCCAAGTTTTCTATACTTGGTGTTTTGTTCAAGAATGTTTCATATACGCGTATCTGATATTCTTTTGGTTGCCTTTTCAGAAACCAAAAGATGACGAACGAAAATGTCTCTGACCCTATTGTCCTTTCGGAAAGTTCGCATGACGTGGTGGTTGGTGGGAATGTCCATAACACTACGGGTGATGCAAATGTGGGGGCCGACGCTCAGACGCATGCTACGGCCGCTGCGGCCCAAGCTGATGCTGCGGCCAGAGGCAAGGCGCCGATGCGTTCGGGTAGCCTGTTTTGCCGACCTCTCATCTGGAGAAGCCGGAAAAGTTTAGGGGTGACAACTTCAAACGTTGGCAGTAAAAGATGCTGTTTTATTTAACCACCCTGAACTTGACCCGGTTTTTTAAGGAGACTGCTCCCGTCCTAAGCGAGGTCGATCTGGACGAGCAGTAGTCGTTCTCGGCGGTTGAGGCATAGAGACATGTCGAGTAGCTATGCCGGAATTATATCATGTGTGCTTTAGATGACACCCTATTTAGTGTCTTCGAGCCCAAAGCAACTGTAAAGGAGCTTTGGGAGACTCTCGAAAAGAAATACAAGGTGAATAACGTTGGCGTAAAGAAATTTGTTGTCACATACTTTCACGAGTACATGATGACAAGAATGTCATTGAGGAGCTTCAGCTCATATATCATCGGCTTGATGCTGAAGGGCTAGTTATCAATGAACCCTTCCAGGTGGCTCTCATGATTGAGAAACTGCCACCGTTATGGAAGGAGTTTTAAAACTACATGAAGCACAAGCAGAAGGCAATGAGTCTGGAGGGGCTCATAGAGAGGTTGAATATCGAGCAGAGCAACTGCCGTTCTGGAAAGAAAGGCGGTATTGCTAGTAGCTCGGTGGCAAAGGCCCATGTGATTGAGGCCACGCGTGTCAAGCAGAAACGCCCTGACAACGTAGGCGGTGCTGTTGCTGCAAAGAAATTTGCGGGAACCTACTTTGTGTGTAACAGGACCGGTCATCGTGCCGCAGACTGTTATGACAATAAACGCTCTGCTTAGCCCAAACCCCTACCGAAGAATTTTAAGGGCAAGGGGAATCTGAAAGCTCCAGCTCAGGCCAATGTGGCTGAGGGAGTAGAGGAGGACATGCATCTCTTTGCAGTGGTCTCCGAGGTGAATCTTGTGGGAAGCAACCCCAAGCAATGGTGGCTAGATAACGGCGCCACGAGCCACATCTGCTCCAACAAGTAGATGTTCAAGACCTACGAGGCGGTGGATGGTGAAACCTGCTTCATGGCTAATTCTGCTACTTCCAAGGTGGAAGGAAATGGGACAGTGGTGATGAACCTGACCTCATGGAAAAAGCTGAAGCTAACTGGGGTGCTCCATGTACCAGATATTCGTAAGAATCTGGTTTCAGACTCGGTGATGGTGAAGAAGGGTTTTAAATTAGTTTTTCAATCCGATAAAGTTGTAATCACCAAAAATGCTATTTATGTAGGTCGTGGCTATATGACCAACGACATGTTTAAGTTGAATGTAGAAACTCCAGCTCCTAAAGCTGGGTTTGCTAATAAATGTGCTAAGTCTGAGGCCAGTACCAGTAATGTAATGACTGTTGGCAAGTTGACCAATAATAATATTTCAGATTCTGCTTATATTTTTGAGTCATTTCATTTGTGGCATGGTAAATTAGAACATGTGAATTTTAATTCTATGAAGAAATTAATATCACTGCAACTAATACCAAACTTTGTATTTAATAAACAACATAAATGTGAAATATGTGTAGAAGCAAAGTTAACCAAATCATCGTTTCAACATGTTGAACGGAGATAGTGAACTTCTTGGTTTGATTCACACAGATGTGTGATTTGAAATTTATTCAAACAAGAGGTAAAAGATACTTCATAACGTTTATAGATGACTGTATTAGATATTGTTACGTTTACTTAATGAAAAGTAAAAGCGATGCAGTAGATATGTTCACTCTATATAAAACTGAAGTAGAAAATCAACTCAATAAAAAGATTAAAATATTGAGGAGTGATAGAGGCGGCGAATATTCATTTTTTTTAATCCAAAACCAGTGATTAACTAAAAGCTGACTTGAAAGCCTAATTTGATATGTGGTTGAATCTAGTGATTTACCTATTTCTGTCTGTATATGGGTGATATTTAGCACTTTCCTTATTGTGATAATGAAAATTATACTTGTCTGTTTGGTTTTTTCCTTATTTTTGTTTTTGTTGTCTTCCATGTTTTCGTATTTTAAATTGTTGGTTTCTACTTTTGGACCTTAGTCTGTTTGCTCAGAGCGTGGGTGAAAAGTTACTTTATTTGATGTTGTTGGCTTTAAAAAAACACTGTAATTATGAAGTTGAGGGCGGAGAATAGAAAAGGTAAATGTTCCTTAGAATTGCACTTACACACAGTTAATATCACTGTTAGAAAATGCGAAGCTAGTCAGAAATTGGGCGGAGCCTAAGCGCCTAGTGGATTAGGCGGGTTTAAAGGATTAGCCGGTTATTTTGCGGAATTAGGTACTAGGCGACATATTTTTGACTACCTTTTAAAGCATTGGTTAATGTTCAAATGGTAAACATTTTGTTATGTGTATTAAAAAGTTTCACAAGCAATTCTTGAGAACAACATTATTAATTTTCATAAGGACAAAATGCATTTGGAATTTTACATTCATTTATCATCCCCTCAAAATTTAGGATTTGTTTGTGTCTTTCACTATTTCCCTTAACATTCCAACATTGATCTTCCTATCTGATCTTATTTTCGTAATCTGATTTTTAAATTCTGCTTTATACAATTTTGCCGAACCAATTCCGAGTCTTGGATATTGCATGCTCTGTTGTATCTTATCGAATTCTGTTTTGCAGGTCCTGGTCTGCATTGTTGTTGTGATGTTGTCGTGCCGCCTTTGTCAGTGCCATCTTTTACTTGTTGGAAGTCACAGTTCGTTGCTGGAGCAAGCTGTTGTTTTATCTCTTAGTTCTGTCTTTTGTCTGTGCTCCATGAGATACATTGTACAACTTTTTAGATGTTCTATGTGCCAGTGTAATCTCTAAAATTGTATGCTTTGCTCTCTTTGCTTCAATTGCGTTGATGGATGTTGTTTCGTCTTTTTTGTCGACTGATGATTGAAAACATCTTGAGTTGCCAACTAAGGAACAAATATATAAACTTGTTTGGTTTTAAAGTTTAAGCTTCAGTTCTTTTGCTTGTTTAATTAAAGGTGAAGTTTTGGATTGCATTTAGTTAATCAGCTTAAAAGATGCTCTTTCTAAAATTTTCTTCTGAAAAACGAGAAGATACAAGCCAGATGAACCTAGCTATTTCTGAAGCTTGAAAATTCCACCTTGTTTGTTCACAAGCTGCAACTAAACAAGCTTAATTATATGTTCAGTATTAGTTTATATTTTCCTTACTTTTAACATAAGACTGTTTTAACAAAAAAAAAACAAAGAGCTCGGATATGGGGGTCAGTGGTAAATAGTGACTATTATGTGCACCATGCAAAGGAATACATTACTACCGGATCGTGTGCACTCAACTGGACAGTTCCACATAAAAGTTGCAAGAACGCTTCCTAATGCAAATGAACGACATAACAGATAATAAACATAAATCTAATCTCAAATCTCATACTTCAATCAGTCAGGTCCTCCGTTCTCCCAAGATCCCTCATGAGACTCCATTCTCATCTGTGTCGGAGTTAATTTCGTGAGGCACTAACAAAAGTTCCATTTTATCGCCTTCCAAGTCTAATCCCGGACCTTTCAAAAAAATAAAAAGGTCTAATCCCGAAGCTTTCCAAATCTCAATCATGTACTGTCCAAGGTTTCATATTTTCTTCATACTCTCCACTTACTATAGCATTTTTGTCTTCATTCCTCTCAAGTAGTGTATGGAGGAATGTAACCGGTGTGTGCATATCATTACGCGTCAACACTCGGGTAGCGGGGTTTTGACAGCGGTAGTTTATACAAGAAAAGGATTTCGATAAACAAATTAGTAGTGGAGTAATAATAATTGAAAAGCAAATTAATGCAAGCAAGCTGCTTGAAATAATTTGTCTTTCCCCCTTTATTTGAAAATCTTGTCTTGAAAGAAAATAATTTAATTATTTTATAGTAGAATAAATAGTAATTCTAAATAACATGGATTTTCATTTAACATGTTTCTTACTAATTTACACCAACCATTATTAGAGTTTCCGGATGTTTAGAGCAACCGCACCAGGGGCTTTAAAGTTTTCTTTATATATAAAGTGAAATTTACCTTCTTACTGATTTTAGAGAAATATTTAACTTTATACAATTTGTCAGATTTCTTACCAATTTCCTTATTATAACTATATACTATTAATTTATTCTCCAATTATATAATTTCGAACTTCCTGGTGATTGATATTAGCACAAATCTAGTGGTGGATAAAACCCCAAAAAGATGAACCAAAAATATCGAAACCGAAAACCAAAACTATCATAATACATACATACATACATACATACATACATACACACATATATATATATATACACACACACACACACACACACACACACATATATATATATATATATATATATATATATATATAATACTATTAATAGAAGTCAAACCAAGAGAAATGAAGCGGCCAAATTTTGACAATTTTTTTTTCAAAAATGTCTCTGTTCTAATTTACTAATTACTCATGCACCATAGTACAATTCAAATACATAAATAACTAAATAAATATGTTTATTGCCACACATAAAACATATTTATGTACTATTAATATACAATTCATCTCGCAAACTATTATTCGATAACAATAAAACATGTATAATATATTACTCCTTATATACAATTATTAATTTACTATATTCATTCCTTGTTTTTGAAAATGTTAAATTCATTTGTCTGAGATCATAGTATATATATATACAATTATTTTTTCTTGACTAGTAATCCTTATTTACTTTTATAAACGTATCGCATACGCAACGCGTGAGTTACGATTACTAGTATATATATATATATATACAATTATTTTTTCTTGACTAGTAATCCTTATTTTTTGTTTGTCATAGTAATTATTTATTTATTATAGGAATATTCTGTATTATGTTTTGTCTCTAAATTGATTTATTATATTATTTTTAATTTTCCCAGTTTAAAATTTTATTTTTGTAAAGTTTTTTTAATTTAAATATATTTCAATAAAATAAATGTTTTATTTTTTTTCAATAAAACCGAAATTTTAACCCAACCAATTAAAGTTTCGGTTTTGATTTCACTCAAAACTGACCAAACCATGCACACCTAAACATAAAATATATTAAAATGCATTAAAATATATTATTTTATTTGTAAGGGAATGATGATGGTTATTTTAATGAGAGGAACATTTTGAATATCCTAAAATTTAAGTAATCGTTAGAGAATGTGATGCAAGGGGTTTTTTCTTGATGAAACCCCAAAAATGAAGGGGAATTTGAAGATATAATATAGTGGTGAATTTCGAGTGGAGGTCTGTACTAAGAGTTTCGTCAAGTTATTCCATTTTAGGGATGATTTGTTCAGCATATAAGAGTGAAATTTTGCAAGGGTCCACTTATGTATTTGATAAATGTGTGAGTATTTTTGTTTTTAGCTTTTAAGTAGCACCACCAAATACTATGAAAATCTTCCTTTGAAAATACTTATTTAATAGTTAATACCATTTTTAAAATATTTATTGCAATTTATTATCACTTGTTTGCAAAATTAGTTTTTAATTTACTAAATTATAATTTGGTAAATTAACTTAAATTAGTAAAACCCTCGTAAACTTTTGTTTTATTTTATCTAAAAGCTATTTGTATTTCCTTTTTCTTTAAATAAAAGCATATTTCATTTCAGCCTTTGGATGCCTAATATAAGATCATACGGATAACAATGGTGGAGTCTGAGTACTCCCACCTATAAGGGAGTCTGGAACGCTCATTCCTTAATTTGGTTTGATTTCATGACCTGATATCACCCAAAATAAACAAAAGTATTCCATGCTAATATTTCTTTAATTTGGCAAGAATTCAAGAAAGTACCATTTTTGTAATATACCTATATTTTCCGTTTGTTGCAAGGAACTTCAAATTTCTATTACCCCTCTCTCTTGCCGCACAAGCCTCGTAAACACAGAGATAAAGGGACAAACATTCAAAATTTTCAAGAAATTTAACCTCAAAAGTTTAAATACCATAATGCATTTTTTGCTGATGCAGGATATGTGTGATGTTTGTGCCTTCTGAGTTGGATATATGGCTTTATGACACAACTATACTAGTATTAATTTCTTATGATTTAGAAAAGCTAGCTAAGGCCAAAAAGTATGGCTTACGCCTACTAATATGGCGGACCAAACACGATTTGAAAATCTTAAGCAATAGTTATGACTAACCACTATCTAGCATGACGGGACCAAACATGATTTGAAAATCTTAATCAAGAGTTATGACTAACCACTCTAGCATGGCGGAGCTAGGATCAGTCTATACGGGAGACTGAATTTTAAAAAATCAATATGAAGGGCTAAATCGTTATTTTTGTTTTTTTTTACACTGTAAAAATTTGTTTTCCAAAAATATGGTGAGGAGATATAGCCCCTCACCAGCCCAACCTAGATCCTCCCTGAGCATTAGCCGTTTTTTCAGATTGGATTTCCTACAAGACATTGTTTACCGCTTTAAATTAATTTACCCCTCTGAAGATGATTTCTCCTACTATATATAGACGGGCATTTAATATTTAAAGTTTGTTTGCGGAGAGCTTATCTTGATAAACAGAATCATGGTGATCTGCATATTATCAAAATATGCACGTTCGCTATTTGTAAATATATACTGACATAATGGTCAATTGTATATACAATATCGAAAAGAACGATGTCACACTTGTTTGGGTTTTGAACTTTTGACAGTTACACTATCCTTGTAACTCGAGTTCAACTATACGTAAGAAGGAAAATATATTGTTTAAATTGCAAAGAACCGTATACAACTGCCTCACATTGTAAAGTACGACTCTATGAGTCGAGATGAGTAAGTTTTCGAGCTTTTGGCAGTTCTTAAATATTATCTTGTTTTGCAGAAAGAAAAAGTTCTACCTATCCACAGTTTTTTTATCCTTTATCAATGCGTGCTGATATCAGTTATTTTCACTTTTCGGTGTATTAATAATTAATAAAAAAATTATAAATAGTTTCCGCCTCATTGCTTCGTGACTCATGAGGTTTCATGATGAGCACAATTAAGATCTAGAGTTTTCAATTAAAATATTAAATCACCAAAGATGAAGACAATAAAGTTTCCATATGCAATAAATTTACAGAAATAAAATGGACACTTTTCTCTTCAAAGATAATACACTTAACAAAAAGCACTTTTCTCGTAGTATGTGATATTTTTCTAACTGTACAAGCTCAGTCAGTCCCATGCTCTACTTCTTTCTAAGCAAAAAAAATACCATAAAAAGGAGATGGTAAATGTGCTTCCACAAAGGAAACCCATAAACCAAAAATCAAAATTATCCACCGTTACTATCTTTATATACTTTTCTTCAATGATTAACTTTAAGCATGTCGGCATATTAAAAGTCTACTAGTGCATTTCTTGGAGATGATGATGCAAGGTGATATTATCTTGTCTGTTCTTTCTACTTTTGGTAATTGAAATCTAAATATCAGTGCTTCATCGTCACGAAGCATGATATCTTAGGATCATGTTTAACATCTTAAGAAAATATCAAACAATCTACTAAAATCGCAATAAATGAATGAAAAAGATGTACACCTCATTGGGAGAGATGAGCGGATTTGAGTGGTAGTAAGCGATCAAAATTCCCAAAATCAGTGATGCCAAAAACACTTTCATTTATGTGACGACACAAACACGTTTGGTAAAGTAACACTAGCCTTAGAAATCTTCCCTTTCTTATCATAACCTGAGGTGTAAAGTAGAGGGGAGGATCATTGATATCGAAGGTGTTCCCTGTACTTATTAGTATTTAACATAAGCATGTCGACATATTAATGATCAAAAATAACTTTTAAGTATCGATGCTGCTGATATTGTTGTCGTCTTAGGCTCATTAACTCAAAAGTGCTTGTAAATAGCGCTTAATAAGATTATGTTAATTTGTTATTGTTTGTAAATAGTGCTTAATAAGATTATGTTAATGTCAGTGAGTCTGCAATTAGGAATATTTACTATTTAACGATCTCATGGTTTCTTGGAGGCTATGGAAGAAAATTAATATATAGTCTAAGTTATCGTTGTTAGTTGTTACAATAAACGGGTTTTATCAAAAACAAATAAACAATTTTAATTTCTCAAATTTCACAATTTTGTTTCAGGAAGTCGAACAATCCTTGAAATTATATAGTGCCATACCGAATCACTGAGATGCTAAGTTTGACATTCACTTAGATAGTGCTATACCCATCTTGCACAAATATGCATATCCATACCCAGCAATTTACAGTTTACACTAGTGTTTTTCTCTATAAATACAAATATATATTCGATTTACAGTTGTTGAGGCTAAAAGATAGACTGCTGAAGACATTTCAATGTTCTCCGGTAACTTAAGAACCCCAGAAACCAAAAATCGTAATCATCCACAGTAACTATTTCTATGTACTTCTGTGAAAGATTTTTCACATTTCGTCTTTGATTAACTTTCGATATCTTTCCCACTGGTATTATAACCTTATAATAGACTTTAGCAAAATCTCCAATCTTAGAAGAAAACTTGATTGGTTTTTCACTACAAAAGGCAACTTTATGGGTAGAGATAAAGAGAAGGCCGAGTATAGGACCAGTTGAAGTTGATATGTAGCATTGGGATGCCGTTAACAACTTTTCTCCTTCTTTTACACTGAAATAGTGCTCGAATATCTTTTCCACACCACCTTGTAGAAGTATTCTTACACCCAAGGTTAACTTTCTCTTTCCTTTTTCCGTCAGTTTGGAAAATAAGTTTGCTATAGAAGGCTCGTATTGAGAAGAATACATAGAGGGACAGTAGTATTGTTTCGGTGGTTCAAGTGTAAGGGTTTTTGTAGGAACTCCAGTAACATGTTTCATATGCTGCAATTGCAATATCATAGTTATGTAAAAAAAAGACTTGGTATTGGTTCTATTTTCTTTGAATTGATGAAGTTCATGAGATGGTCAATTATGCATATATAAGGAGAAAAAGTAAGTTGTGGGATCTTCCTTTTTAGGGTCCTAGTCATGTACCTCATCCACTTCAGCGAAAATGGTTAGTTGATGGATCTTTTTTCCTTTTCTTTTCTTTTCTTTTCTTTTCTTTTCTTAGTTCTAGTCATGTATGCATCATTCACTGTAGCAAAATTAAAAGTTTAGTAAGTTGGTTGGGTAATTGGTTCGGTATCTTAGTCATTGCTTACAAAGCAATTCACATGCCATATTTCCTTTGCTGACTGTAAGTGATGCTATGAAACAACAATCATTGCCTTAAGAATATTATATTTCAATAACCTGATTTACCTGATATTGTAAGCAATGATTACCCAAGAGGGAAAAGCCATAATTCTCTGTTAGTCATTGTGTTTTAACTCTTAGCCAACCAAAAGAAACTATTCCGTAGTCATGCTCGAGTATTAATTATACTTTGTGGGTGAAACAACATACTACAAGAAAATGTCAGAACGCTCTGTCGCTGATAGACGCTTTGTTTCTTCGGGTGATATGAATATCAACAGTTCGCTATTCCTATCACCAAATTAGCCAGACGCACTTTAGCGTCAGAATAGCATTATAACATTTTCTTGAAGTGACAGATTCTGGTAAAATCTTGTTATTTCTCATTCTCTTAAAAGAAATTTTTATCGATGGATAAAGAAGAAAATGCAAATTCTTAAACTGTTATTCCTAAAGAAGCTATTGGAGAAGGTGGTTTGTCCAATGCATTCAACTTTCATTCTTACATTTCGTCATTTGGGTCATTCAAGAGAGACACCCCTTTTGCTGATGGTGGCGGCTAATGTTATGTTTGTGGATTATGAGTTGGAAATTTCGCTTTATTATGAAGTTCTTATCAGTACGTCTTTTTCTATAGGAAATTGACTAAATAACATGTCTTGCGCCTAGCTTATTCTAGACTGCACACAAATTGGAAATTTTGATGATCCAAAGGAACACTATTCTCGGAATTCCTCTTTTTTTTTTATCTTCTCCTGAGGTGTAAAGCAGAGAGGGTTGATCAGTGATATATGTTTCAAATACTTGTTAATGCTTAACCTAAGCATGTCGGTATATTAAAGGTTTATGACTATTAGACCATGATATTGAAGATGATGTAAGGTGATAATATCTTGTCTGTTATTTTTTACTTTTGCTGCAAGAATTTAGACATCATTGCTCCATAATCATGATATAGTAGCACGATTTACAACCTGAAGAAGATATAAAACAAAGTACCTACATCTCAATAAACAAATAAAAGGATCTACACCTCATTTTGGAACATGTATTACATGATTAAACTGGTCTTGAGCGGTAGTAAACAATCTAATTCACAAAACAAACGGTGACAAGAACAATTTTAAATGTACTAAATTGTTACGACCCAAAATACGTTTGGTAAAGTAACACCCACCTCAGATTTCTTGCGTGCCGGCATACTACAGATCGATTAGGGCATAAGGTGTTTTGATGAAACTAAATAATATGATCATTGCCTTTTTTTTTTCTTGTGATAAAAAGAATCTTCACATCATTGGATCGTTAACATGATCTCCCTACATGCTCAATATGTAGCTCAATTTTATTCTGTTTGAGACGCTGAGTTATATGGATAGTCCTCATAAAGTTCCTACTATTGGGGTGTCGAATAATACAACTTTCAGTCGGAAGATAAAGACATGGAGTTTACATAGCCAGTATCCATTATCCAGTAGCGTTTTTATATTGACGTAGCGACGGAACCAGAAACTGTAAAGGGGAGTGGCTGAAACGCTACTTTCCAAAACACTAATGTTTGAAGATTTTAATCAAAATACATATACAACCTTACTTTTTTTCATCGATTAGACTTTCTCCAGATCATGAGAGACGTGACACGCAAACGCCATGATCTTTTCGAGATTTTTACTTATGATACTATCGTTTTCAAGAGGATGAATTAATGATGTTATGTTTTCTTTTGCTTTACCAGTTATTAGCTGTTTTCCAATTGTTAGTGTTTGTAACTAGGGCCGTAAATGAAACGAAACGAACCGAACAAGACTCTGTTCATATTCAGTTCATGAACTAAAACCCTTGTTCATGTTCAGTTCATATTCATTTAAATACGAACGAACACTTGACGAACATGAACCGAATATTTGACGAACCGAACACGAGTTGTTCGTGAATATCTAATTTCTTCCAAAAACATTCAATAATTAAAAAAATAAAAAATCTTTCTTATTAAAATATATTTTAATTTTATCATATATTACTATATTGTTAACTAGGATAAACTAGTTCACATATAACTTTAAGTTTATATATTGTATAATTTTTTTTTTACATACATATGATTATTTTAACGGGTTGAACACTTAACGATAAAATCGGTGATTGTATTGATAGCATGATGATATAAATTTCCATAATAAGTTCGAAATAAAACAAACATATCATTTATATTATTATAGCATAAATAAGTTTATTAATTATGTAGTGATATATTAGTTTTTGTTACATCATTAATAGATTTAGTTTTTTATTTTATCAAACTTTATATATACTTACACGAACACGAACTTAGACGAACCGAACAGAAACATGTTCATGTTCAGTTCACTTAATAGACGAACATTATATTCTTGTTTATTATCGTGTTCATTTATAAATGAACGAACACGAACCGAACATTAGCCGAGCCGAACACGAACGATTTCACGAACAACTCATCTCATTTACAGCCATATTTGTAACCATTTTATTGGTTATTAGTGAGTAATATATAATAGGGTCAATTCCCAAAACATACAATGTGTTATGAAATATTACCAAAACATACAATCCAAACAAATTATTCCCAAAACATACAATTAACCCAAAATAAAAAATATATATATATTTCTCCTCACCTATCAAAAAATTTCTCTCTCTCCTCTCTCTTTCTAAATTATCATTTTTTTCCCACAAAATACTATCTTATTTAATGTTAAAATGACTTCTAAATCGAAAAAAATAAAATTACAACAAAAAATAAAAAAATTTCAAAAAAGTCGAGATGCCGAAAAAACCCAAAAAATGCTGGAAAAACCTTTAAAAAAGTCGGGAACCCGAAAAAATCCAAAAAAATGTTAAAAAATAAAAAAACCAATAACAATCAAAATTCACAAAAAAGTGAAAAAAGTTCAAAAAAGTTGAGAATCCGAAAAAACCCAAAAAAGGCTGGAAAAACCTTTTAAAAAGTCGGGAACCCGAAAAACCCAAAAAATGGTTAAAAAAAGTTAAAAAAAACAAAGAAAAATCCAAAATCACAAAAAGAATGAAAAAAGTTCACAAAAATCGAGAACCCGAAAAAACCAAAAAAGTGCTAAAAAAAACCTTTAAAAAGTCGGGAACCCGAAAAAACTCCAAAAAAGTGGCAAAAAAAAAAAACCAAGAAAAATCCAAATTCACAAAAATAAATAAAAATAAAGTTCAGAAAAGTCGAGAACCCGAAAAAAGCCCAAAAATATGGTAAAAAACAAAAAAAAAACAAGAAAATTCCAAAATTACAAAAAAAAATGAAAATGAAAAAAGTTCAAAAAATTCGAGAATTCAAAAAAACCCAAAATATGCTGAAAAAACATTTAAAAAAGTCGGTAACCGAAAAAACCCAAAAAATTGGTAAAAAAACCCAAAAAATATCCAAAATCACAAAAAGAATGAAAAAAGTTCATAAAAGTCGAGAAGCCGAAAAAGCCAAAAAAGTGCTGAAAAAAACTTTAAAAAGTCGAAAACCCGAAAAATCTCCAAAAAAGTGGCAAAAAAAAACCAAGAAAAATCCAAAATCACAAAAATATATAAAAATAATGTATTGTGTATGCTCGTATTAAAAAAACATGTATAAATTATGTATTGTGTATGCCTGTATTAAAGAGCATGCATAAAAATTGTATTGTGTATGAATAATAATAAGAAAACAAAAAAATGGACAATGTCAATGGATACAGAATGTATTGTGTATGACTGTATTAAAGAGCATGTATAAATAATGTATTGTGTATGCCTGTATTAAAAAGCACATATAAAATATGTATTGTGTATGCCTGTATTAAAGAGTATGTATAAATAGTGTATTGTGTATGCCCGTATTAAAAAAACATGTATAAACTGTCAATGGATACAAAATGTATTGTGTATGACTGTATTAAAGAGCGTGTATAAACTGTGTATTGTATATGTTTGCATTAAATAGCCTGTATAAATAATATTTTGTGCATGCATGTATTAAAAAATATGTATAAACTGTGTATTGTGTATGCATGTATTAAAGAGCATGTATAAAATATGTATTGTGTATGCATATATTAAAGAGCATGTATAAATAGTGTATTGTGTATGTCCGTATTAAAAAACATGTATAAACTGTGTATTGTGTATGTCTGTATTAAAGAGCATGCATAAATAATGTATTGTGTATGCCCGTATTAAAAAAACATGTATAAACTGTGTATTGTGTATGCATGTATAAAATATGTATTATGTATTACTGTATTAAAGAGCATGTATAAATAGTGTATTGTGTATGCATGTATTAAAAAACATGTATAAATTGTGTATTGTGTATGCCCGTATTAAAAAAACATGTATAAACTGTGTATTGTGTATGCTTGTATAAAAGAACATGTATAAAAAGTGTATTGTGTATGCTTGTATTAAAGAACATGTATAAAAAGTGTATTACGCATGCATGTATTAAAAAATATGTATAAACTGTGTATTGTATATGCCTGTATTAAAGAGCATGTATAAAATATGTATTGTGTATGCATGTATTAAACAGCTTGTATAAATAGTGTGTTGTGTATGTCTGTATTAAAAAACATGTATAAACTGTGTATTGCGTATGTCTGTATTAAAGAGCATGCATAAAAATGTATTGTGTATGCCCGTATTAAAAAAACATGTATAAACTGTGTATTGTGTATGCATGTATTAAATAGCATGTATAAAATATGTATTATGTATTACTGTATTAAAGAGCATGTATAAATAGTGTATTGTGTATGCATGTATTAAAAAACATGTATAAATTGTGTATTGTGTATGCCTGTATTAAAAAACATGTACAAAAAGGGTATTGTGTATACCTGTATTAAAGAGCATGTATAAAAAGTATTGTGTATGCCTGTATTTAATAGCATGTATAATTGTGTATTGTGTATGCCTGTATTAAAGAGCATGTATAAACGATATATTGTGTATGCATGTATTAAAGAGCATGTATAAATAGTGTATTGTGTATCTCCGTATTAAAAAACATTTATAAACTGTGTATTGTGTATGTCTGTATTAAAGAGCATGCATATATAATGTATTGTGTATACTCGTATTAAAAAAACATGTATAAGCTGTATATTGTGTATGCATGCATTAAATAGTATGTATAAAATATGTATTATTGTATTAAAGAATATGTATAAATAATATATTGTGTATGCATGTATTAAAAAACATGTATAAATTGTGTATTGTGTATGTCTATATTAAAGAGCATGTACAAAAAGTGTATTTTGTATGCCTGTATTAAAAAGCATGTATAAAAAGTGTATTGTGTATGCCTGTATTTAATAGCATGTATAATTGTGTATTGTGTATGTCTGTATTAAAGAGCATGTATAAACGATATATTATGTATGAATAACAAAAACACAAAGAAAAGGAAGTGTTAATAAATACAAAATATATTGTGTATAGCTAGGATGGAAAATGAAAGCGATAAATTCATAATTATTTAATTAATTACTAATTATGCCCAAAAAATGAGCATCGTTGTGATCAAACAAAAACAAAATCCTAATTCGTATAAAATAAAATAAAAATGAATTTCTTGGAGGAATGAGTTTTGATCGGACGGTGGAGATTGGGGTTAAAGTATGAGTGTGGGGAAGATGGAGGGTTGGGATTTGAGGAAGTGGTGACGGGATCGGAGATGGAGGGAGGTGCGGTGGAAGATGGTGGAGATAGATGGCGGAGAGAGGAGGACGAATATTATAGTTGACATTTTTATATGTATATATATATATATATATATATATATATATGTTAAAAAAATATAAATTATTTAGTATTTATAATTTTAATTAGTTGTAGTGTTGGGGTGTAATTTTTTGATAATTAATTTAAAATAATTGTATGTTTTGGTAATTTTCCCTATATAATATACCTAGTGGCCGCGACTTGGTATAAGTTGGTTTGTCTACTTTTTGATGCTTTAGGTGTTTTGGAGTCTTACAGAAGTTTACTGATAAAATCTAGCATATCAATTAAGAAAAATTATTGTTTACTACACCAACCTATTGATGGTTAATAATTTGCATATTCAACTTTTAAATTTAACAATTTACATACTCATCTATAAAAGATCTATCAATCAACGCACTTTACTTGATTTATGTTAACTTTTTAAGAGAAGTTTGGTCACGTGTGATCACGTTACCGTTTCCAATTATGATTTAAAGGTAAAACTAATATCGCATATGACCAAAAATGGCTAAAAAGTTAACATAAATCAACTAAAGTGTATTGATTGATAGATCTCTTATATGTGAGTATGTAAATTGTTAATCCTGTAAGATAGGTATGCAAATTTTTAGTCATCAATAGTTTGATGTAATAAACTATAATTAACCCTATTAATTATGTCCTTGTCTATAATTGCTATCACCTTCTTTGAGTTCTAATCTCCATTTGTTACATTTCTCATCAAATCACTGCTGTTTTAATAACCGGTTCTATCATCCTACCCAAAACAACTTATAATCAGAAAATTAGAAATTAAAACAAACTTGAATTACATAGTGCTAAACTGAATTACCGAGACCCTGAGTTCGATTTACATAGCGTCGTATTCATCTTGCATATATATATATATATATATGTCCTATAGACTAAGAAAATTGCACTAGTCTTTCCTCTCCGAATAAAAACAGTTGATATCTTAGCTTGAGCAGGTATCATTGTTTCACCAAGTAGCTAGTAATCTTCCCCTAAATCTCGATAGAATCTGTTTCGAATGCTAGAAAAGAAAGCATCTCTGCAATTGAATAATAGTCTTTTAATAGTTTATAATCACTAACGTCAAATACTAACAACCGAATCAATCCGTACCCTTGCACTATAGCCATTTAACTTGTTGCTAAGTGAAAGAAAATAGATGTGCCCTCAAAGTTAACAACTTAATGTTTATATCGTTAGCTCACGAGGATATTAATTGTTTACTATATGTACTTTTGACACTCGATTCTATAATCTGAAAGTCGCTGACTACAAGTTCCTACCTTTTGCCAACAACCATGAAAACACCTCTTTTTGAATCCCGCGACAGAGAATATCTTCTAACCAAAGGTAAGACTACACTTGGTGATTTCTAATACAACTATTGTCAACAAAACTTCAAATCGTAATTTCAAAAGAAGGCTTTAGAAAGCAATGTTTGGCATAATCAACCAAATGTACACCCATAACCTAGATTAACGTGTATAATGTATATAGACATCCAACATGTATCAATAGCACTCAACAGCCATATTTAGCCATCAATCAGCACCCTAAGAATAGTTAAATTACATTCATCTTTCTTGTCATTTTAGATAGGTAACGCGTCGCATCCAAACTAAGCTCAATGGAACAAACAATAATTATCTGACAAGCCTATGGATTACATACGCTTCTCCCTTAAACAAAAACCAAACTGCATATGCAGAATAATTAGAGGCTAATCATTGATTGCTAATAATCCCATAAACATGATCCTGATATCAAATCTAAAACAACTCTGAAAAAGTACCCAACAACATTTCCAAGCTAATTCGCGTTTAAATCAAGATTTCAGACCAGTACCAGAAGCTTAGACTCAAGTGTTTCAAAAGGCGGCTTATCAAGATTTCACACCAGTAGCAGAAGCTTAGACAATAGATTACGGAATTAACTACATAATGACATCCCAAATTGCTTTCAAATAAGTAAATAATACTGCAAGCTAAATATCACAGATACTACCCAATAGCTCCTCTAGTTTTTTTATGATTAAACCCAATAACTTAAACTTCCTAAAATGATCAATGATCACTAGTGAGATTGGTTATAATTTTTTATAAGAGTAGTCAGCCGAACAAAATGAAAAATAAATAATTAGAGGGGTTTTACAGTAATAGCTGTCTTCTAAAAAAAATCCATTTCTGTCCACCATCAAATAGTTGGATCGACAGGAAAAAATACATAACACAAAAGCTTAGAGATAGTGTCGCCTCTACAGTCACCAAACACAAAATTAAAATACTCCTTAACAACTATTGGGACAGGATATGATACATAGAACTTGGAACAATGGTTACAAATTAATAACCAAGACATATAGAGAGTAGAAGTGATGATCTTGAAACTGAGGTTATATTGTAGCAAATTTCAAAACCAAGTATACTGAAGTCCAAGACTACCACCACAGATAGTTAAATAGAAAAGATAAACAAAATAATTCGCATGTTTCACAAAATAACTTTGTCCTTGCAGCATTTAACTGTTTAATAAAAGGAAAAAATAGACAGACATTCAAACCTCTACATCACTTCCATGGTTTTAAAATTGCAATCAGGACAAAAACAAGGCCTGAATGTAAGTAAGAAGACCTACTCATCAACTTAAAAACTACTCCGAAACAGATAAAAAGAAGAGATAAAGCCATAAATTGATAACGTGTACCAAAAACTGGTGAAATTAGGCTCACCGAGTCTCTCTAGTATCATAATCATCTCAGATAGAAGCTGCAAGATAACCGTGAGACTACTCCAAAAGCCATCCATATCAACTAATTTAACCTCGTATTTAAACGCTTCCCAATGATAAATGTCAAGGTAACTTTCAGTTTATCGCCCTCCTCCTCTTCGATAAGCTCGTCCTCATCTTCATAATCTGGTTTTGGGTCTCTACCCCTGACTTCTCTTCCCTTACCCAACAAATAGAGGCTCTCAACATACTTATCCACAAAGAAAGACAACCTTATCCCACATATTCCTGTTCTTTTAGTTGTCGAACTCGCACAATCATACACAACTAATTCCCCATCTCTCGCAGAGAACACAATCTCACCGTCCCTCGGCATACCTAATACCATTCCCAACCCCCCTTCTAGACGAACATTGTATCGGTTAACCCATGACTTTGTATTGCCATACTCCCTCATCACCCAAATAGCACAATTCTCACAACTAGTCTTCCTGTTATCATAACGAAACACCGAAAGCAATCCCGTAAGCATCTTAGCAACTACATTGAAAACAGGCACATTTGCCAAACAATCAGGCAAACTCATCTCCCCAAACACATCCTTACTCAGGTCATACTTAACAATCAAATTCCGACCATGTATGTAACATCCTAGAACTAAATATGATGTTACACGGCCGACTAACACGTGACTTGACACGTGCTAGACGAAGGGCTATAACTTAAAGATAATAAAATAAATAATTTAGACTATAAAATAATAGCTTCAAACATTCGTTCTTATTTCTGAATATCTCACCAACCTAAGATAAAATTCACATATCGATAGGAACTTATTTAAAAAGGTCTTGTAATACTAAAGAAACAGGAATTGAAAATTATAATCTTGGAACTTTATTAGCAGCGGAAATAAAGCGGAATCCTATGAAGGTCTGGCTGATTCCCAACTAACTTAACTCTGACTCCTTAGAACGACTCCTTAGAACCTGTATACCTGAAAGCGTTTCAAAAGCGAGGGGTAAGCTAAAAGGCTTAGTGAGCGATAAACCATGCAATACAATATAGGGTCGAAAATATATTTTAATCATTTAATCATTTTCCTTCGAAAAATCAATATTTTTAACTTTACAAGATTCCCAAAGCATAATGTAATATAATTGTAATTTTTGGTGTGATCAATACGATAATATAAATGAGAAATTAAGCTCGATTGGCCTTCCCAATCTCCTAGGTGGGTTCAGACTTCCTGATCCTCTTTTATTCGTTGGATCCAGACTTCCTGAATCTCTTTTATTCGTTGGATTTGGACTTCCCAAATCTCTTTTATTCTATAAACTTAATGCCAAATATAAATCATAGAGATCACCAAAATAAAATAAACTTTCTTGAAAATCTCATACGCTTATCAACGCATATAAACATTTCACTTTCCTTACGTTCATCAACGTACACAAATAACCTTCCTGTTTTGAAACCTGCAACTTTGCAATGATATATACATATATAATTTTGATACTTTTCAAAATATAAATTGATCTTGCAACACTTGTTAGAAAATGCAATGGGATTTTATAATAGCAAGTAAGAAAACCACTCACACAAATACCGGATTGAAAATAGCTCGGGACACCGAAAACCTGGAAATATAATTATCAACTACTTGTCAATATACCGTAGGGAACCGCTAACTATTTTAATTGCACTCTAAATAACTCGACTATTCCCAGCCTCCAGAACAATTAAGTTCTATATAAGTCGCAAAGTAATTTGTTCTGTACATAAAATAAGGAAACTAAACATAATGAATCAGCTAAGGTATAATTAGGTTGGGTAAGATTATAAACCATGTCAATATTAAGGACACTTAAACTAAGTAACTTATCGAAGAACAAACATGCCACATACATACACATACATAGACAATAAGAATTCAATACCAGGTTTATCCCCAAATAATCATGTATTGATCAAAATGTTCTCTGTCCTTAGTTACTGTACTATCACTTAGTTTATGATACGAATCGTTTACAAAGTGATGAGACTAAGGCATGTTTGGATAAGCAAAACATTAGTAGCCGTGTGTGTTTACCTAGATTGGTTAAGAGCTTACATTTATCTTTAAAAAAAAACTGCAAGTAATAAGTATGATAGTATGTTCCTGGAACCAAACAAGTTTACAATTAAGGACATAAACATTAAGCTAGTCTATCTCATGCAAAATCCAGTAGTTATGTTATTTCGACTAAGGCATGTACCGGACAATCATTTACTTGAACTGGTAAGTTGCAGCAACTCGGTATGTATTCCTAATCAATTAATAAATCAAGCAATGAGTCACACAACCAGATCATCGAGGAACTCACAATTTAATACCCGTTTGAACAGAATTCCACAAGCAGCTAAGTTTATGATGTTTGACTAACTATATATATGTGACGGTTCATTTCGAAACTACAAAACCATTAGTTGTACTGTAATATTGTCCGCAACTTATTTAAAGATCGATCAACTTAATAAAAGTGACAACTATAAACTCTTACTATTAAACTTCTGAAGAATTTCACACCCAAACAAACATATTGATTTAATTTATCTCAGAATTAATCCACTAATTACACAACCTAACATGGAAAGCAAGTAATAAGCTGTATAAGTAACAAGGTTAAGCCACGATCTATCAATTAAATTATATTCATCTTTATACTATCAATTTCACAACATGGGTTAACCACTCAAGACATTAATAAATCAAAACTAATTTATGCAAAACAACATAGCAGTACTATATGTTTATCCTAGTCTGGTTATAAGTTTGACCTAATTTTTAGATTACTAAACAAAGATTTAACAGAGGATTTGGATTGTATAAATACCTTGACGAGGAGGAAAAACACCAAAAACTAGCCCGACTTTTCTCAACTTATTGGCTTATTTCCTCTCTTTCTCTTCCTTTATAGATATTCACTCTCTGTTGCTATATCACTCTTCACCTTTACAGTATTATAAATACTGATGATAGAAACGGCTTTGATAAGATGGAAACCAAACGCTTAATATATCTCTCCTTTTAATATTCGCATGTTTAGGACAATTAATACTATTTCAGTTTTTTATTCATTAATACTATTAAGGAAACACAAAATCAAGCCTTAGCTTTTCCTGTTATTAATCACAACTCCTACTAGTTACCGATTGTTACCCTTTACTATCAATTCAGACTTAAGTGACCCTTTTTACTTAATAAAGTTAGAAGAAATAATTGTTGCCTCGATGAACTAAAAGAAATAAAAAATAAAAAATATGGGTTTTTACAATGTACCTTCCCATTCGGAACAAACCCAATCCAATGAACAACACCCTCTCTCACAGCCTGAGACCAGAAATGCTCCGTAATAACAAAAGACGGAATCTTTCCTTTAACTCGTCTCCACTTTCCTAATAAAACCGAAAAAACCTCGACCACAGGAGGAATCTTGTACCCTTCATCCATAAAGTACGCCAACCTAACAATCTTAAAGTCATTGTTCACATAGTCAAACCCAAACCCTAACGCAAAAACATAGTTTCCATAAAGATTAAGCGTCACATTCGGCGAAGGCACGTTTATAGCGCGCCTAACAGAAGGGTTCCATAAAATAACAGTCTCGTTATACTCAAACAAATTGTCCGACAAACACAACACACCGTTACAGTAACCCACCACTCGTGAGTAAAAAGTGGATTTTCTGCCTGCACGAGGGAAAGGTACGCTCGTGGTTTGTACTTTTTCGGTTAAGATATTGTTATTATTATAAAGGGTGTATATTTCTTTGCTATAAAGCTTAGAGTAATGCCTAACAAGGGTGTTATTATTATAATGAGATGATTTAGAGTAGTTTGAGAGGTGTTTTGAGGTGAAACTTGGGCTTGGGATGAGAAAACACCATTCTTTACAAACACATCTGAATTTTAAAAGAGATTTTACTGGTAATCTTGTTAGAATCTCAGTCATTAACTCAAAAGGAATGAAATCTGACATTTATTTTTGTTTGTAGAGAGAAAAAATATGCTCAACTAATAAACCCTAGTTTCAGATGTAGAGAGGGTTTGGTCAGGTTGGGAGGGAATTGAGTTTTGGATTTAGATTGGTTACATTTAAATAATGTAAATGAAATAAAGTGTAATTCAAATTTGTCCAACCGTCCAAATTATATTTACACAAATTATACTACTTTTACACAGGTTATTTACACAACCTTTCAAAATTATTTAAAAGTAATGTATTAAAAAGTTGGTCTCAAAACGTGTTAATACTTGAAAATCTAAAAAATAAATTGTTACTTTTAGCCCAAAACTCAAAAAGTTAAAAAAAAATATTTTTACGCGTCAATACTTAAAAATCACGCCTTAAAACTCAAAAAACTTAATCTTTATTTAACAAAAACATATATACTTTCGTGAAAATATATATATAGTCTTATAAATGGGTAGGGATGGCATTTTTTACCGATTTGTACCAACCGACCTTTTTTTCGAGCCGAACCAATCAAGCCAGTAGCAAAAGTTTGGTATACCGACATTACGGTACGGTACAACTGAACCGATCTTTAAAAGTTGGTTCGGTTTCAGTATTCGTTTGGTGAGTTCGGTATGGTACCGATTCAAACTGAAATATTAAAAAATATATTATATAGACAAATAAAGTAAAACACTTATATACACTTAATTATTAACGTTCTTATAATACTTTTTTATGCAAATAAACAAGAAATGTAACAATAATATATATTTTTAATCTACTACTTTTAAAACTTTATACTATGTTTTTTTTTTTTTCAAAACACACTATTTTTTTATCATCACTTGTAAACTTTAAAGTTGGTATAAAAACAAAACCGAACCGAACCAACCGAATAGTTTGGTATACCGAATTTTTTGGTTCGGTAATAGTATAAAAATTCTCAAAACAAACTAGTTTGGTACGGTATCGGTATGTAGTCAAAAAGTTCAGTACCGAACCGATGTTACACCTATAAATTGGTATAAAAGTAAGAGTAACTCGATAGCCCGTTGTTATATTAGACATATCCATGATTAAAATATGTTAATATTAGTTAGTGAGATTCTTTTGAACAAATTATTTTCATGTATTTCATAATTATTGAAAATATAAATGTATTTACGCTTTTCTAGTAAAACTTATGATTTTTGCGTTGGCGCTTACGCTTCGATAAAGCACTTCTGAAAACGCTTCAGCGATAATTTAACGTTTTAAAACATTGTTTAAAAGTATAAAGATTGAATTGTTAAAAAAATTACAGAAACCTATTTTTATTTTAAATATATCTTTATGTCAAAAAGCGGATTTTTTCGTCGGATAACGTCTTTTTCGCAAAAACTATTAACCCTTTTTTCGTCAAGACAAAAAAACTGACTTTTTCCCCGGATAGTGAGTTTTTCACCATACATCAGCTATTTTCATCAAAAGGCGTCTACTTTCACAAAAAGAATGGGGTTTTTTCACTAGAAAGCTTATTTTTCACTAAATACACGAATATTTTCACCCGTACATGGACATTTTGGACAAATAGTAGATAATGGATATTTTCAAGATTAGTAATGATTTTGTCAACAAAACCAACTTTTCAGGGGAAAACGATTTTTTTTCTCTGTTAAGCGTCTGCTGTTTTTACAGGGTAGTGCTTTTGAATTGAAAAGCATCTTTGTCTACCGAAAATGCATTATTTGAACGTAAAACTATTTTTTTTCCACCAAAAAGCGGCTCTTTTCAATTTATCTAGAGTATTTTGTAGTTGGATGAAAGGGAAAAGAGGAGTAACTAATTAACTAAACTGTTCATATTAATCTATGAACTCAAAATCGTCAATTTTTAATTCTGGGAATTCGTCTAGTTTAATGGGACGTTATGATTAGCCTAGTTTAACGGTCTCGTTTGGTAACATCTTATAAGTATAAAAGTATACTTATTTGATAAAAGGTTATTTGACAGAATTAGAAAAGTACAATTTTAATGTTTACTTTTAAGTAGTTAAAAATGTTATGTGGTAAACTTTGTAAAAGTATATTTTAGAGTAAAATATTGTTTGGTAAAATTTGACCACTTTTACTTTTTTGTTGTTGTTGTTGTAAAGACATTCATACCCTTATTATTAATTTATATTTACTGTATTATACCAACTAATTGAATAAAGACCAAAAAGAATAGTTTATAACTCAAAATTGAATTTCTTTAAAATAGTAATAAATAATAAATCATAAATTTAGGAAAGTACAAGAACTTTAATGAAATTACGCCATAAAATTCATGGAATATACATGAAATCTATGAAATTGCATAGCTAACGGTTTCGTCTACGGTTCCTCACACTTCTATAGTTTCGTCTACGGTTACTTAATTGAAATTATTATAAAAAACTTAATTGGCAAAAAAATGATTGAAATATTAATAAATAAAAATTATTCAATTATATGTGAACTTAATGAAGTTATACAAAAATGGCATCGACTACGTTTCTTCACCTTTTTACAAATTATAGTTCATGAGAATTCGCACCATGTCTACAAATTCCGACTACGGATTTTGTTTGTATTTTTGATAATTTTTAACTAAGTGTCAAATTGATGAAATACAAATCAAAATAAATCATAAAGTGAAAATGCCATAATTGATACAAACAATTTTAGATTTTGACACAATGATGAATCTTTATCTTTAATCTTAATTTTCTTTAGTTTTCTGTATTTCTGATTTCTAGTTCGTTTATTTTTGTGAGTTCGGAACTCTGAAATATATAAAAAAAAATTGTGCCAAAAAGATTGTGTTATTGCTCTTATCGTTGGTTTGTGTTGTGTTGGGTTAAAACTTGGTTGATTCGTTACAAGTGGTATCAAGAGTTACCGTTCCTTGTCGGAATCATGTTTTCCGCTTCATTTAAGTCTGAGATGTCATCGACTTGGGGTGAAATGTTCGAAAAGAGTATGCGTCAGAAGTTAAACCACCAAGTGTTCGATACAATTCCGCAAACACAACTACCGCAACTTCCACCAAGAAATGAATTGTCGTCTTATTCCCCGTACTCTTATATGCATACCTTCGATCTCTCACCACCACCAAGTCCACCGAAGGAACCACCAACACCGTCGTATTCATATCACCCACCATTTTTCGAGCATAACCAGCCTGAACCACCTCCTTCACCATTATTCCAATATTCATGTAACCAAGACCAGTTTACACAGCATACATAACCCCATTTACCACCAACACCAACCCTTTTTGAAAGCCACGATCATTACATTACGTCACTACTATTGAGCCACAACATGACCATGTGCCAAACTTCACTTCACATTAAAACCACATATTTGCATAACCACCACCAATTCCAACCCAATATAACCCCTGAAATCATGTTCAACACACACAAAACAAGCCACAATATAACCCTCAGTGCTCATACTCACATATTCCTCAATACTCCAATCTACATAAACTAAATCATTCACCACACATAACCCCATACTCAGAACCCTAATCTTCTACTTCTTCCATATATCTCCAACAAATACCACCACAAGCACATATGCCACCAATCGATAGCCAAACTCATCCAGACCCTCAACGTCATCAGTACCATAATCAATTTCTTGCTCCCACCTCACCAAACTACAGTCACCAAATCTCCTTCATACAACACCAAACACCTAACAAGCAAGACAACCAAACACCCTACCATTTTGATTACCCACTTTCCCCATACAACATGGGACTTCATCCTACTCCGGACACTCTTATAATAGCTGACCTGCATGAAGAGACAAATGTTAGGCAACTAGAACATCAAGCTACACTTAAACAACAATTCCAAGACCAGAAAATGGTAGGAGAAGAGAGCTGAAAATGAAGACAGAATCAATTGGAAACCATATTACATCAGCTGCTGCAACTCTCATGTCGCTTTATCTCGCTAATGCCTCAGACTCATGATGCTTGTGTGAATGTGTTAGTAGCAGCCACGAGTGAGAAAGTTGAAACTAAAGCGTCAATGATAATTCAAAGTGCATATGAAGCACATCAAATGTTAAATGAGTTTTGCCAAGAGCATGGAAGAAAAATGGAGCCATGTACTCGAAAGTTTGGTGCGAATTTGTCAATGGAAATGAAAGACATGTTGGATTCATCAAATAAAACAGGTAATGAGAAATATGAGGAGACAATTGAGGTTAAAACCTGGTTGATTCGTTACAGAAATAACACAATCTTTAATCAATCAAGTTTTAACCCAACACAACACAAACCAACAATATCAGCAACAACACAATCTTTTTGGCACAATTTTTTTTTATATATTTCAGAGTTCCGAATTCACAAACATAAACAAACTAAAAATCAGAAATTCAGAAAAGTAAAGAAAATTAAAGATGAAAGTAAAATTAAAGATAAGGATAAAGATTCATCATTTTTCCTATTCTTAATGAGCTCATTCCAGTAACACAAGTGCACCAGTTAGCTTACATTTTTCCTCATATTTAACTTAATTAACATCACTTTTATATTTTTAGGGTAACAATTTAATTTTATATATTTTTCAGCTTTCCTATCAAATTTATTATCATAACTAAATATTACTATATTTTAATATAGTTCTATCAATTTTTTTCAACCCAAATTAATTTACTAGAACAATCACATTAAATAACTTATAAATTTTCTCGTAGTTAAAGTAAAAAATACACTTTTACAACTTATGAGTAAACATTTTGGTTTATACAAATTATCAGTTTTTTTTTTATCAATTTCTCTATCAAAACTATACAACTCATTTTTTTGTTATTTTATTAATTTATATGTGAAAAGTATAAATAAATGAGAGAAAACAAGAGAAAAGTAAGAGAGCGAAATTATTATTTTAATTATAAGGAAACATCTTGATCACATGTGTATTTGAGTGATATTTGAGTTGATGTAAATTTAAGTTAATGGATAGTAAAACGGATGCGTGTACAATTTTAGAACAATCTACTTAGAGCATTCACAATAGTTTTGTTAACTTTTTAATGTTAAATAGTGACACATCATCGTTTAAAAAGATGTTAAATGACACATATGCATTTTAAATTTAATAACCACATTAGTTGCACGTTAACAATATTATCAATTTTTAATTAACAATTTCTCTTTTATTTTATTGGTCACTATTTTTATAGGGAGAATTTATAGGTTAATAATGTTAATTGTGTGATGTGTTTGCCATGTCAGCAGTTACTAACATTAAAAACATTGTTAATTGAACAACTTTTTTAACATATATAAATATAACAGATACTTTAACGCAACTAATGGAGATAAAAAAATAAATTGTTAGCTAACTATTTAGTTAACAATAGAGATAACAACATTATTGTAGATACTTTTATATTTAAGGTAAATGAGTTATATAAGGAAACTGATGCAATGTTTTTTGAAAAATTACAAAATGGACCCTCAAACTTTAAAAACTAGCATTGAACTCCTATGATTTCTAAATCTATCAAACTTGAACCCTTCTCTTATTTTCTTTGCCAAACCATTCTCCCCTCTCATTTCTATCTTTTGTCCCGTATCTGGGTTCATTACATTCCCCACCGCTCGAAATACACCTTGCCCTCAAGGTGTTCGTAAAGATTAGAGAACATAGGGATTTTCACATGTTGACACCTCCGAGAAACACTTTGAAATAGAGAATTACAAGTGTGCGACAGTTTTTGAATGACATGGTTCGAGCACATCCACAGTGATTTTGCGTTTAGACGAACTTTCCATGTCTTTTAATTTGATGAATTCTGTGGATACATCGAAAAGTTTTCTCCATTTCTTTTGAGGTTTTAGTATAAAGTAGATAGTAAAGATCCTCCATAGTTTTTATCGCAGGACAAACAAATATATACCCTTTGGCTATCATTTGATTCCATTTTTCACTTGCTATATTATGGAGATATAGATCATTCTCCTCTACATCTAAGCCACTCTTCAAGCTTTGAGAATATTCTTTACAAAGTGGATCCAACTTAGTTTACATTGTCCAGTGTCGACTGATCCTTTTCATTATCGGAACCTCACTTCTGAATCTCACTTTTGGACTCTTCGAGAAATTCAACAGTGTTATTTTGATCCAAAATTTTTTTGACGGCCACCTCAGTTCCATTTTCGGTTCGAACTAAGTTGTGTTACATTATAGCTTCCATGCTGAGTATTAGTAAGCTTCCTCCCGGATCAAAATTACTTTTTGAAAACCCTTTTCCATTTTTTTGCTTAACATTTTTAGTTCTGCATACTGTATCGTTAAGAAATATATTGTTATCAATAGCATCAAGTTTCAATAAAGAAGTTACTGCTGGTAAGATAACTTGAGAGATAGTGAGGTCTGCATTTCGCTCTCCGTCCGCTTTCAGATAAGTCCCTGACGAATTTAACTATAGAGAAACAGTTCTATCCAACCGTGGGTTTAAAAGTTTGGTATCTATTTGAAGTCCAGAAGTTGCATCTGCTTCCTTTTGACAGTTAATGGTCGGACTTAAAATGTGTTCTAAAATAATGTCCTTTTTTACTTACCAAGAGTCCTAGGGTCGATCGTAGTTTTATAAGATAAATAAGAATTCATTCTACGGAGACAATGTTAACTCATTTAAATATTATTTAAGATATGTTTTCTATTTGTTTTTGGTTTTATAAAGATTAGACTCACGCATTTGTTTTTAATCTAAGTTTAACTATGCTAAATATACTAGCATGCAAGGATAAATAATTGCAGAGGTAAGAAGTGTCAAATCTTGCCTTGCAACTAACTAACAAACATGCAAATAATTACGTAATAAATAAAAGACAAATTAAAATAAAGGGATGAATATTACTTGTAAAATAAATTACAAGTATAAGTATGTATGAACTCAGCAATGACAATGGAGAAACACCAATACTCAGCCACGATGGTGAAAAAATTATAAAGGAATAATTTATTAGAAGGAAATATTTTTAGAGAGAATGAAGAAAGAAAAATAAAATGAAAATAATGGCTCTCGTTAATAAAAACAGCCTACAAAATTACTGTAAGCTTTAGATATTTATACAATTCAGCTCGAAAAATTCCAGAACCTAAACCCTAATATTCTCTTATCCGAATTAGAGGTGTCTGATTCGGATGAAACTCTGTTTGTCCAATAAGAATGCGACATGCCGTTAAATTATGACTGATATCTCTGATCCGGATAATAAGGTTTGATTCGAATCAGCTGGCGAAGAACTGCATTTTATTTAATTTTTGGTTAGATCTTTTACTTGTTTCCTAATTTTAGCTCATTTGACCAAATTTAACTTCAATATGCTATTTATTTGAGGTCTTTTATCTCATACAGCTTGTATCTTGAGTCCTTTCATCTTCGATCTTCACATATATGCACATAAAAAAAGCATTTTTTATTAAAAATAGATAAACATGAACTCTTAAAATAAATTACTACTCCTATTTATATAGTATTAATGTAAAGTGTATATTTATATCATAACTATGCATATTTTCTATATTTTTATTGTATTACGAACCGCACACGCAACGCGTGGGCACGATTACTAATATTTTAATTATGCAAACCGAAAGGACTTTAAAGTTGTGTGGGATAAGTACCAAAAAGTGGGTATCACTTGCAAAAATCCACCGGTAGTTAAGTTGCGATTTACTGGTATATGGTCATTTTTACTAGTTGGTAGGTTGTTGAGTTGAGTTTCCTTTCATATTCGGTCACTCTTCTCTCTTCTTGCTAAATTAGTTTCGGAATTACAGATCTCTCTCTCTCTCTCTCTCTCTCTCTATATATATATATATATATATATGTGTGTGAATAGATATAGTTTATATAAATATATATAAATCTGTGTGGTGCAATATTGGGAGGGTGGGTGGGAAATGGCGGCAATAAGAGTGCATCATTTCGCTCAATCCATTACTTGCCACGCTTGGAATCCCGATCACTCTAGTACTCTCTCTCTCTCTCTATATATATATATATATATGCATATATAACCAGAAAAGTTGAATGGTAGGGTCCATTTTCTATTTATATATTTTTCCATATCATATGCTCATTTTGAAATATTTTGATCAAAATACATAGATTTATTATTATTATTATTATTATTAAATTTGTTCAAAATTGGGGGCCCGGCTGTCTCCACCCGGCTGCTTCCCGGTATCTACTGCATATTTATTTATTGTGTTTCATGATCGATTTGTTGAATCCACGGACGGAACTAGGTAACGACACATTTTGATTACAATTAGCAGAATAATATATTTTTTCTATCTATTTTGATTAAAATATTCAAAAATTAGTGTTTTTGCCCCTTGCACATTATGAAAAAAATCTCGTATATATACACACACACATATACTAATATATTTATCCAATCTACTGCTGCTTTGTATTTCTCGGTTTTCTTTATTGTGTTTCATGATCAATTTGTTGAACCCAGCTAGAGGACACATTTTGATGAAAATTAACAAAAGAATATAATTTTTTCTGTCGATTTTGATTAAAATCTTCAAAATTTAGCTTTTTAGTCCCTTGCATACGGTGAAAAAAATATCGTATACTTGATCCGTAACCATATGCTATTTTGATTTCATTTGTACTACTTTGTTGAACCTATTGGCTGCTTAATTCTTTGAGTACCAATGTACATTTATTTTTCTATAAAATGGGGGATACAAAACATCCAATTTGAGTAAATGATATACACAAAAAGCACCCAAAATGGGCACAAATGACTTTTTTTATCACAAATGAATTGAAATACACTAAAATCCAATTGATTATTAGGTAGAACAGCCTCTTTCTTAAAAATATACCCACCCAATAGTTTTTTTTTTGTTTGTTTTAATAATTTTTAAGTTAAGGGCGGCCCCCACTAGGTTTAATTGGCTTGCTCCACTAGGTTTTAGTAGACCTGGTCTATCTGAAAGTTAGTCATCAAATCCGGTGATTTTGTGTTCGTTACTACCCATTTTGTAAAAAAAATAATATAACCTTGGATACCTGATAACAGCTAGTAGTAAGTTGATTCTTCAGGCGAAACCAGCTAACCAGTAATTATTTATTCTGATCTTATTTTTTTTACTGTTATTCTTGTGTACTCCATCATTATGATAATGTTAAAATGTGATAGTAGCAGACACATAGTTGCATGAAGCGGGAGCAGGTAAGGGAGCGAGGAAGCGTCGCGCGAAGCGTCTAGGAGAATTTATATATATTTTTTCATAATTTTAGGTAATAATATACTATTAAACGATAATAATTCTCCCAATACTAAAAATTATGAAACAAAAACGTAATACTTTATGGGTTAGCATAGGTATATGAGCCGATCTGGTAGGGTTTGGTTAGATATGGATATGGTTGGTCTAGCAAATGCAATTTGGATGTTAATAAGACTGCATAATTTTTCATTCCCTATCGTACTACTACTTGCAATTACCGTGTTCTTTTTCCTCTTTTACACTGTGATATGGAAGTTTCCATGAACTTCCGATGACGGAAGCGCGGAAGTGAACTTTCGAGGCCGAAGCGTTGATAGATTAGAAGCTTCCTGCAACTAAGTGTAGACATGTGATATATCGGTTTTACCCTTGTTAAATTGTTTCGGAACTTTGCTAGCACAAATCAAAGAAAATTACATAATGATTTGCAATTTTATTGCTACCTAGGGAAAAATATGTCTTAATTCAACCGAGTATGTGTCCATCTGAGTCGGTGGCCATAGAAAAAGAAAAATGTTAATCTACCTGCTTATGTGCACGCGTATCGATGTGGCAATAGCAATTATATTCTTTCTCTTAGCATTACCACAATTTCAAGACATTTCACTGTGTTACGAAGAACTTATTTGTGTATCCCTAATCTGTGAAATCTAAAGAAACTTTAGGGTCTCGCACACGCTTGGTATACATGTTAAATGGAGTATACGGAAGAAAATGATTCCGTTTTTCTATTAGATTAATGTCTCAGATAGTCTTGCCAATATGGTGGTGAACATACTTGGTAATCAGAGGAGGTATGCTTTCATATTCAAATCTCTCCATTATTTGACACACACACACACACACACATATACGTGTGTTTATACACATTATTTGGTTGCTCATGAATCATATTGAAGTCACACTCAAGAGGGAACATTAAAATGTGACAAAATAATGTCGTCCTCTCTTTCTTTACTTCTTATTCTGAAAAGAAAGGTCGTCGCCTTTAACAGATCAACTTTCACCCTTTGCGTGTTGTCCATAGTTGGTTCCATGGATGAGCCTTCTGATACATATTTTTTATTTGTTTTGCAGTGATTGCTTTTTGTCCAAACAATTGTGAAGTTCATATCTACAAATCAATACAAGATAAATGGGAAAAGTTATACGTTCTTCAAAAGGTATACAATTTTGCATTCCTCTTAAAATATGTGCTGATTGATTGTAGTTGTAATAAATAGCTTCGTGATATTATTTACTGATATTATCTTTTGTTTGTTGAAAGTATGTTTTACGATTTCCTGGACAACTCTAGAATTGTTAGTACTGTTACTTTTCTTGTTAGCTTAGTGTTGAGTTATGTTTGGTCATATTCTTACTTCTTAGTAGTTTTCTCTTACTTCTAGATTTTTATTTACTTCAGATTCAATAGATCCATTACTGGCCTGTCAATGATATTTCGGCTGAGCTTCAAAGGCATAGACCCGTTAACTTGATTGGTTATAAGTTCCATTTATAGGATGCCGTCTATAGCCATTGAATTTGGTTTTTTAGCCTTTAATTTTATTCTTTTGCATTTCTTTTACATTCTGGAGCATGTGAAGTTCTTTGTTTTAAGTACATGTCTCGTTCATGATGAAAAGAATAACATTCAACCTACGTGGATGTACTTGATAATGCCTTCACTTACATATTGTTCTTTCACAGCACGACCAAATTGTTTCGGCGGTAGATTGGAGCACTAGATCAAATAAGATAGTTACAGTATCTCATGATCGGAATTCGTGAGTGACTTATTAACTTGAATCTTTTTATTATCAAAGAGCAGTTGATATTTAATAATTTTTGGAATTTGCTAATAATTGTTATTTTCATATCCTGATCTGGCCCACTCTATCTTCCTGATATTTTATTCTACCGTCGCCTTAATTTTATCCCTAAATCTATTTGAAATACATGCATAACCTTCTCATTAATTTCATGTTTATTACAAGTTGAATTATCTTTCAGATACGTTTGGAACCTTGAAGGATCGGAATGGGTTCCAACCCTTGTTATTCTCAGGCTCAATCGTGCTGCACTTTGTGTTCAATGGAGTCCACGAGGTATCCGTATTTCCTCATTTCTTTTCTTTTTTGATTTCAGAATCAATATGTTTGATCTTTTCGGCCGTTTGCCTTCTGTTGCTATTAAATCTTTGCTTTTTACCAATATTCTGTTTGTATCAAGCTTAACAGATCTCTATTCTGTTTTTCTATATTCTTACCGTTTGACTTAATTTAATGGTCAGAAAACAAGTTTGCTGTTGGAAGTGGGGCCAAAACTATTTGCATTTGCTATTATGAGCAGGAGAATAACTGGTACTAATTATCAATTATTATGCCAGCTGATTATCCTCAAAATTTCCCGTCTTAGTGAAAACATTTCATTGAATTATATTAATAGATGAAATACACTTAAGCTGTTTTCCTGTTCTCCTCACATTAATTGTTTGCTTGTATTTGTGTTTGTTATCTTCAGGTGGGTAAGTAAACTTATCAGGAAAAAGCACGAGTCTTCTGTGACAAGTGTTGCCTGGCATCCTAATAATGTAAGTGAAAATCTATTAAAGATATACTATCATTTTATTGGTCATGTGTATCATTACCATTAAGTTTTATGCTAATGTTTTCTTCCAAGTAACATTTTGTTCTTGCATATTCCGACTTGGGTTTAATAGAAGCTGGAGATTGCTAATTTTTTTTTTATTGTAAACTGCACGTAGGAATCTCATCAAGTGATATAAATTGCATAGAGTCATGAGTCATAGGTCCGATTGTGCTTTTCATCACCTATGTCATGAATATATTGCTTTACTGTATTTTCTTTATGTTACATCTGAAATGTAGGTTCTTATTGCTACAACATCCACTGATGGAAAATGCCGAGTGTTCTCTACTTTCATAAAAGGTGTTGATACAAGGTATTTGTTGATGCAGTGTGGCATTTATTTATTTATTTTATAATTAAAGGCGAGAACTGCTTGCAAAAGTGTCATCTTCTTTGGTTATTACACAGGGATCCTGGTTCAGGCTCTGCTGCTGATTCAAAATTTGGAGAGGTTGGTCTTTATGTAGCTCCACTTTTCATTTACTAGATGGCCATTTTTGTTTTCTTCAAGATTAAAACTCTTATAAGTACTAGCGTTTTAAAAAGTGAAAACTTAGCTTAATTGTTTTTGCAAGAGCTACCCTACAAGTGTAAAAAGCGTAAGCTTTATTGGTATAAAAATCTGGAAAACAAGCTTTTTCTGCTTTTTTTAAGCTTTGAATCGAGTTTTTAATAGAGCTTCTCGTCTGGCTTGAAAACGATATTTGTTGTCAAATCTTCACCTGGTACTATTTTTTTATGTTGCAACAGCAAATCATTCAGCTTGATCTCTCCTTTGCCTGGGCATTTGGTGTCAAATGGTCCCCAAGTGGCAATACCTTAGCCTATGTTGGTGGGTAATTTCATTTATTGCATAATGTTTTGTATTTCTTATTTTTGATCCTGCTCATGTCCTAATTCATATATCTCTTCCAGGTCATAATTCTATGATCTACTTTGTCGATGAAGTTGGTCCTGCTCCCTCTGCCCAAACAGTGGCATTTCGTGATTTGCCTCTTCGTGATGTGGGTCAGCGTCCACTCTCAATCTACTACACAATTATTATTTTATGTATATTTGTAATTTATAATGATGTCCAATGATACATGTGCCAAATATTCAGGTGTTATTTGTTTCTGAGAAAATGGTAATTGGCGTGGGATTTGATTTCAATCCCATGGTTTTTGCGGCCGATGAAGGAGGACTATGGTAATGCTATTAGACGACTTTATATTTTTATAGAACTTAGTACTACCATGCTCCTATCTTGTCCTGTATGCTCTAGCTGCCACATCGATATGCTGTGCTAGATTTTGTATCCAATTATTATGCTGCCTAACTGCCTATAGAAACGTTTTATAGTTTTATAGCATGTCAGATATCAAAATAAGATCGAGAATTTAACTTTTGTCTCAGAACTTGTCTCTCAATTAGAATATAGATGTCATGAAGATTAGTTTATAGAATGATAGTACTGTATTGCCACTGGTTTTGGCGCCATAAATGCCAACATACTCATGGTCTTGTTTTTGGTTACTTTTGTACTGTCAATTCCTGTAATTGATTTTTGGGTTAAAAAAAATTTCAGGAGCTTTGTTAGGTTTCTTGGGGAAAGGAAATTGACATCGTCAGCTGCTGAATATGGTAGACAGGTAAATATTTTGAGTCCTAAATTTTTTATTGTGAATGTCTCAAATATTAGGATCCAGTGAAGATTTTGGCTTTTAATTTCTCAGCACCCTATGTAGAAATTACTTAAATACCAGCCAGAAACAGGCTCATATATTAGGTCCAGGACTACATTTCAATGGTTATTATATACTCCATTAAGTCTTAGAATTCAAATTAAGTTCAGTTGGTGATGATTAAGTAGTACAATGTGTCATAAAATTTATGACTCCCAAGTCCGACCTGAATCTATTACTCTAGATTTTGTGCTTGCAGGAGAGCCTATCAACCTATGTAGGTTGGCAAAAGCGTGAATTGAGCTTAATGATATTAACTTGTTCATGTTTATTGTAACAAGTTGACATCCTGAATGGTTAAAACTTAAGTGTACAGACTTGTTGAGCATCACTTACTTTCCTTGAGATCTTGTTCTCAGGTGGTTGTCCGTTTCTAAACACTACAGCTATCTTCTTCTAACCTTCATTACTTTCTCATGTCTTAGAAATTCAAGTTACCCATGTGGCCGTGTGCCATTATCTTTTATGTCAGTTACTTGTTACCTGTATATCATTAATTTCAGATATGTAGTATGCTATAAAAACTATTGTACACAAACATTGTTCATAAAATTAACTGGCTAGATTGTTGTGGATAGGTTTTATGTCCTATTATTATATGGCTTCGCAACTGAATGATTTTATTGTTCACTTAATCAGCTCTCTGGAGCATTTGGGCGATTATACGGGCAATCAAAACATGGTAGCAGCAATGATACTGACCCTTCAAAAATAAAATCCCACGATAACCTTATCAAGTACGGACCTTATTTCCAGTCGCCTATTTGTATCATTTTTCCACCTTTATTATGGTAGTACTTGAACTATTTTTGTTGAGATCCATTTTGTTTGCTCTCTCAAATAGACTCCTCAATTTGAATCTTGCTTACATCATTAGTATCGTTTTTATAGTTATTAATTATTTACTCAATTACAGCTGTATTGTGCCGCTTACGAAAGGGGAGCCAACACATGCACGATTCAGTACTTCTGGTATGTAATATCAAACTTGTTCGCCCTCCTATTTTCTGCTGTACTATACAACTTGAATGGGAAGTTGCTGAAATTTGTGTACTAATTTTCTGAACCAGGTTTAGATGGAAAAGTGATTGTGTGGGACTTGGAGAGCCAAGAAGATTTGTTGGAGTATTTGTAGTTCTGAATGTTCATTAAGAGCTCACATTCATATTGGCGGACCCTGTAACCTGTACCGTAATAACCTAGTCTTTTCTTCTTCATTTGGTTCATTGCTACCTTTTAACAAGCTTTATATGTATGTATGTCATATTTCCTTTACCATCTGAAATGGAAATGGTATCTTAGTTTGGAACTTGTTGGCATGATATTATATCATTTGGGTCTGTTTTCTGTATAATTTAATTTCTTTTTTCAGCTATCAAATCATCATATTCGTTTTCTCCATTAAATTTGTATATATAATTTTAGATTAAGGCAGTTCTTTGGGTGATGAAATATATCATCTGGGTCACTATATCGCAAACCATGAGTTTTGCATAACCTACTGGAGGCCATGTATAAAGAAAGTAGTCCGTAGAGTGGAAGCATTCCATCCTCGCAGTCGCAGTAGCGTATTTTCTGAGGAAATGCTTTATATATCGATTTCCTTTTTCTTTCTTATCTTGTGAAGTGCAATCTTATATAGACAAGACCACGAGTGAGCTTTTAAGTTTTAGCTTCTTTTACAAGAAGATGCATAGTTCCTGGTTCTATAACACACTCCCACAACAATAGGCCGAATACAAGATGAAAGTGTCAAGGTGTTAGTGCCATATCATTTTCCGGATCAAGCTCGTCTTACGATATTGTGCATAGTCGCATAAAAAAGAAGCGAACCTTGTTATTTATGGGGCTAATACTAATAATAAGGCATTCTAAAATCTCTCTTATGGTGAAACTTGTCATAACTACATTTGAAGACCTGCATAGTTAGACTCGGTTATAACTAATAACTTTTAAATTTGACATTATATATATATATATAATATTATTCAACTCCATAGTGTCAACATAGTAGGGTTTTATGGCTTTTTTACTCTAAATTGTTTGTGTTTTATCGAGTAGTACCATGAACTCTTATTTTTCTTATTCAGTTCCTTGAATTCAGTTTTTTTTTTTTTTTTTAATTTTGAACTAATTCGTTCATTTTGAAAGCCAGAAAATCTCAATTATTTACTTATTTAGTACCATGAATTCAATTATTCCGGTGCATGTCACTTAATTGGACGGAATAGTTTGAAATAATACAAACCTTGAATTCATATTACTAAAAAAGAAAAGTAAGAATTTATGATACTAATTGAAAAAAAACTGCAACAAATTCACCATATAAAAATGAGCGAAGATATAAAAAGAGACTTTTTGTCAGAGATCCTCCCACACACTTAATGTGAATCATTGATTTACCTGCAGCGTTTGCGATAATATATGTCAAAAAATATCTCCATACAAAAAATATTAGAAACACTACTATAGTATTACTAAACCAAAATAAAGAGAAAAAAGGTAATATAAGCCAAGTCTCTCTCCGGTGAAATACATTATACACAGCAGCTGAGCCTAAAATAGTAAGCGCACTCCCCACCCCCACCCCCACCCCCTCTCTCTCCACACACACACACACACACACACACACACACACACATATACATATATATATATACACACACTACAATAAAAACAAAATGTTATCAAGCACAATCCAAAACCCGCAGCGGCTCCTCCTCCTCCTCCCAACCCGCTGCTCAAAACCCCGCCGTCTCTCCACCTCCGCATCCGTCTCAACCACCGTCGTACAGTCCACGTCACCCTCCTCGCAAATACTCAATAACCGAGAGTCCCTCCTCTCCGGCCGCACCTCGGCTGCTGACCTGGCAGAGTCGTATCTGTCCCGCCTACGGAGGACTGAACCCTTCCTCCGCTCCTTCCTCCACCTCTCCGACTCGGTACTGTTATTAATAATTATATACTGTATATTAAAATTATGATACTATTGAGATATACTAATAGACTTCTTTGGTAGTAATAGAGTTAATCAGAAACTGCGTTTAGCATTGATATGCATAATTATTAGGATTTGATTACACAGACTTAATACTTCCTCCGTGCCCTAAATAATGTCTCTTACGGAACTACGTGCAATTTTGACTAGTAAGAATCTCGTTTCTAACTTTCCAAAATCGATAATTTCAAAAGCTAATAATCATTTGGTTTAACGTTTAAACTATGTGATTATAATTTGAAAACTTTGATTTCGGTAACTTAGATACGAGATTTTTGGTAGTCAAAGTTATACGTAGTTTCGTAAGGGACAAAGGGAGTATTTGTCTTGGGATAAATTCTGCGTTTAGCATTGATATATAGTAGGAAGATTAGGGTTGGTTACACGTATGAGTAGAAACACCAAATACTAACTTATTTTCAACCAAAAACACTTTCTAGACAAACAACAATAGCAAAAGGCTATTAAAAAGGGGGTACCTCGAGAGCGGGTTCCCAGAATGACCTAGCGCGATTTAAGTCCTTCAGTATGCTTTTTCTGTATATGATAATTATCGATATTCTCAGTGATGCTAAATTAATATGTACTAATTCTTAACAAAAAAACAGTTTTTGATAATTAAGTCTGAAAGTATCAACTGAACATTAAGTTTCCCTTATACTAGAAGTGACGAATTTTTGGTATACTGCACTTAACTAGTGTTTACCCGTAGTTGAAAGTTAATTATAAAAAAACAAGGTTAAAATCTTTTTTAAGATTAGGTACAGATGCGTAGTGCTTTAATATTCTTTTTGGTTAAAATCTTATAAAAAAAAAACAGTTTTTGTTTACCCGTAGTGCTTTACTCTATATGTTTATTGTCACAGATTTAATATTTGTCTTAATTGAGGGGTAGGTTCCCTATAAATATAGCTATTGTATTTTCAATCTAATACATGTCAATGAACAAATTTTTCTTATTATATTTCTCTTTTTTAACAGGTGCTGCAGCAGGCGGAAGAGCTGGACCGTAGGATAGGGAGGAAAGAGGAGGTGGGGCCGTTGGCTGGGGTGTTGGTGGGCGTGAAGGACAATATATGCACTCTTGATATGCCGTCCACTGCTGGGTCGAAGGTTTTGGAAGGGTATCGGCCTGCCTACGACGCTACGGCGGTGAGAAGGATGAGGGAGAGTGGGGCTATTATTGTTGGGAAGACCAATTTGGATGAGTTTGGTATGGGCAGCTCCACTGAAGCCTCTGCTTTCCAGGTAAAAATAATAATAAAAGATTATAGGAAATTCACAGTTGGACAGTCAAATTAATTCAGCTTTTACAGAGCAGATATTTAGGCCAAAAATGCTAAAAGGATCTAAAGATAAAAAAAACTTGATTTTCGTTGGATTTTTAGAACAGCTTTTTCTTAAATATGATTTTTGACCGTTGCCAAACTTGGTATGTGCAATTCCACTGAAGCCTCTGCTTTCCAGGTACCACCCCCTATGGTGGAACTAGAACATTTTTTCTCTCGTAATTATGGGGGTGCTGAAATGCTAAAATCAGAAATAAATAAATAAGGATACATGATAAAAGAACAGTTTTTTCTTGATTTGAGCGTGTTGGAGTTTGTTACTAGTTCCTCCCCACCCCCTCTTACTTTCCCCCTTTAGTTATAAAATAAATAAGATTTTAGGCAATGGGTGTTTGGACATATCATATTACTTGGCTTTTACATGGAAGATTTTTAGTCCAAAAAAAGCTAAAAGAATCTAAAAATTAAAAATCTTGATCTTCGTTGAATTTGTAAAACAGCTTTTTTTCTAAAAGCTGATTTTCGACCGTTGCCAAGAAGAACCTTAAGCCTTAGCCCGGCTCTGGAGGTTGCTTAAGCCAGATTTAGTTTGGTTGCTTCTTAGCGGGAAGAAATGGCAATAATATTGTGGTGGAATTTTCTGGTTTTCAAATAATCAGTTATGCCTTTAGCTAGACATATAAAGCTAAAACCCTTGATTGTTAAACTCATAAATCATGTATGCAAGTTATAACAACTAGAATAGGTTATTACATTCATATGCCTTTTGGTTAGCTAAAGAATTGGGAACTAATACTAATATTATTGAAAAGGAAAATAGCTTAAAACCCCCGTCTACTTGTATTTAAAGCCAAGTTCTCACTTGCTAGGTAAAGAGCACAGATCACTAGGTTATAATGATGACACATGCTAATTACTGTAAACTATATAGCAATATATAAGAATCAATAGGGTAATCCAACATGGTTAGGACCTTACTATACATCGCTCACCACTTCACTCCTTGACACCTCCAAGTGAGAATACCTCCAAAGTGAGGGTTGATTCTTACAACAAAAAGGTAGAGTTTCTCGATGTCAAAAGTATTACTTCTGTTTCTTCAAATTGGGCACTTGTTCCTCTTTAGGAAGTTATAGTTTTTGTTGTTCCATTTTCCTAAAATATCAAGGTAATTATAGAAGTTCTCAATGTAACCCTTACAACAAATTATTTTTAAACAATCAACATGAAAGGGTAAAATAGAGAATAACTCTTTTAAGGGAAAAAAGAGTTCAGTGGGTCCATATGTTTGGTTAAATATTTACCTTCCTCTTATCAGAACAACTAACGCTGACAGTTAGAGTAGTATTTATACCTTTTCAAGATGTAACATAGAAATCATTAACTAGGTGAAAGTAAATCATTTTGCCAACAATCTCGATGTTTCTTTGGTGTAAAGCTGGAGTGAAGTAACTTTCTCCAGTTTGGAAATTTCAAGATAAATTTGAAATCTACGATGTTTAATTTAGTCTGTTCATTTGATAGTTTATTGAGATTTGTAAGGACTAAGATCCCTTCTGCAATCATGTTCTTCATTTAGTAGGTACTCTAGAAAAATAGGACTTGACTGTTTGATTAGACAATTGATAGCCTCTATTGACTTCCAAAAGTAACGTAGACATTATGCTACTATTGGACTTGCATCAATCTTCAGTTTATAATATAACCTAGTAATGTACTTATATGAGAAAAACTGAAAAGATATTGATGTATTTAGTAGGGTGTGCAAATCCATTGTGTTATGCCGGTTATGATAAAAATTCAATTGCAAAATATATAACTAAACCGGTTAGATGGTATTTAGACTTGTAAATTTCTGTTGAGTTTGGTACAGTAGCTACTTATGCGTAAGGATTTTAATAGATTAAGCAGCGACCAAAAAGAAGGTTACTTATGTTTTCTCTATGGGATGAATGTAATTAGACGAATATTCGCGAATAGTTATAATTGATGGTTTTACTCAGGTTCATATTTCAAATTCATAGGTGACAGCAAATCCTTGGGATTTGTCGAGGGTGCCAGGTGGATCATCAGGGGGCTCGGCTGCCGCAGTTTCAGCCAGGCAGTGTGTAGTGTCATTGGGAAGCGACACAGGTGGAAGTGTTAGGCAGCCAGCATCCTTTTGTGGAGTGGTGGGATTGAAACCAACATATGGACGTGTATCTAGATACGGGCTTGTATCTTATGCGTCATCCCTTGATGTCATTGGATGCTTTGGTTCTTCTGTTGCTGATGCGGGAACTCTTGTTCAGGCTATTGCTGGCTATGATAGATTTGACGCCACCAGCAATAAGCGAGTACGTTTTATGCTTCTAAATACAAATTAACAAAAGTCGATTTTTTCAATTGGCCAGAACCAAATTACAAATATTAATAATTTCTGGAGTCTTTTACTCTTTTATGCACCAACCTATGGTCCTACACACATTTTCCAGATATGTACACCATCCTACCATGTTTTTATTTTCATAGTTTTACTATTGCTTTTGTATATTAACCTGCATGTTTTTTTAGGGGGGGTATTGGAACAAAGGGATTTTGGAAAAGTGCATATTGTAGAATTGTTGTTACAAAAGTGACTTCTAGAAAAGTAGTTAAGGAAAAAATATAATGTTTGGGGTGTAAGTGGTTTAGTTGTTCATAAGTTTTCTGCTATGTTTGGTGAATGAATCAGATTTGACTTATAGTTACATAACTGGTATGATAAAAATTAGCACGCTTTCAATGTCAAATAAAACAACAATTTTACTATAATCAAATAAAATGAAAAACACTATAAGGTCACTTTCAAATTTATTAATTCTTTATATAAAAAAAACCTATTTGTTTAAAAGAAAAAGAAGATGTACATCAATTGAATCAAGAAAAGTTTAAATTGAGATTGGCAATTGTAATCTGTAGGATATTCATTTTGTTTTCTTCATCATCACCAGACGTTCTGTCATATCTTTCAGATTATTAACCCCACTTAAGTTCTTCTGCTCCATTACAAGAAAAGAAAAAAATACCATTTATTTCACTATTCTCTATTTGTTTGGGTTATTGCCATAAATGTGATGTATTTTAAGGAAGTCAATTATTTATAAAGAAGTGACTTAATTTCAAAAGTGGAAAAAGTCAAATGCTTTTCACAAAAGTCGATTTTTTTTTTTAAAGTCACCTTTCTTAAAAAATCGTTTTTTTTTTTTAAACAAGTCATCTTTTCGACCAAAATTTGTTCTGTATGCCATTTCATCTTTAGTTTTTAGAAGGTGAAATAGGAGAATGCATTTTATTAATTCATAATAGTCATTCCCGCTGAGGTCCTGAATCCTTTTCACTTCAGGAAGTGCCTGATTTTGGATCACAATTGATTTCCAAAGATTTGTTGGTGTCTAAACCCTTGAAAGGACTTAGAGTTGGTGTAATTCGTGAAACTCTAGATCAAGGTGTAGATGCAGACATAATATCTTCTGTTCGGGACGTTGCTTCTCATTTGGAAGAACTTGGATGTTTAATATCCGAGGTACTTTGTGTTTTCAGATATCCATTCTATAGTCTTCCCACAGGAGGTGAAAAACGCTTCTTTTTTGTGCTTAGACCAATTTTTCTGATCTGGTTTGCAGGTTTCTTTACCGTCTTTTTCTCTTGGATTGCCAGCTTACTATATCCTCGCCTTATCCGAATCATCTTCAAACTTGTCGAGATATGATGGTGTTAGGTAATTTTTCGGGTTATATCTCATATGGTTGTAGCTTTTCAATATAGTCTTACTAGTGGTGTGCACATGCATGTTCATTATTTGTCAGAACTTTCTTGTATGATTAAGTAATTCTAAGAGAACGTTCATTGAAGGTTATTTTGAGTCAGCGTGAAAGAATGTTTTTCTTATGTAGATTAACCTATAGATAAACATGTGAAGACTGTGTGGGCAAAATGGGCATTCGTCTGATCTTAGTAAAAGTTTAGTAGGTTCATAAGGTTTGCTTTTAAAGATGTGTTGGTGAATCCTTCATCTTCTTTTTCGGATGTTGATTTCTAGGTACGGAAACCAAGTTTTTGCTGAGGAGCTAAATTCTCTCTATGGGAATTCCCGAGCTAAAGGACTTGGTTCTGAGGTATGTGTATCTAAAGTTACTCTTCTATAGTGGGCATCTTTGACGTTTCTATAATGGGAATCTTATGTGGGTTTTAAGAAATGAGTTAACATTTGATCCATGGACGTTTCAGACCTGCTTTCCCAGAAGCTAATTTGAACGCAAACATCCTCATTTATTTTGGTATCTACATGTGTTCTATAAATTTTATCACGTAATTCATTCAAGAACATGTAACCGAAACAATTTCCACCATCGGTGCACTGAAGTTAACAGTCAAATTGATTTACTAATGGAAAATAGAGTGGCATCAGCCTGTTTCACTTTATGTTGACTTTTTTGAAGGTATGCTGTAGTTCAGAAATGACATATGAGTAAACTTAACAGGTGAAAAGAAGAATTTTGATGGGAACATATGCTCTTTCTGCTGGTTACTATGATGCTTATTACAAGAGAGCTCAGCAGGTAAATTAAGAGCCATGTTAGATATCAATGTTGTAAAAATGTGTTCAGTGATGCAGTAAGAATCCGTTTAGACTCTTGCTAATGCAAAGAATTCCCTTGGGTTAGCATTTTTATCTTAATTGCGCGTTTTAGAAGAATGCACGTGATGCAACTAAGAGTCGTTCTCTTTGCTTTAATTTAGCCATACTCTCATGAGTTCATCCATTGATTATGTCAAGGGCTAGGCATTTTTTTGTATAGACTGCGTAGTAAATATTATTAGTGAAATTCTTTCTTGTCCATTGTGTCAGTTGCAGACATGGCCCGAACCTTATTTTCTTGCTAAGGTTGTGTTTGCAATGCGTGAATAAATTATCATGATTAGTGTTATAGGTGAGGACCGTCATTCAGGAAAGTTTCAGAGAAGCCTTGGACAAAAATGATATTTTAATATCACCAGCAGCTCCATCTGCTGCTTATAAGATAGGTATGGTCCTTGAATATTTCACATTTTTTTGCTTTTATCATTCATTTCTTCTCACCTGCCACTTATTTCTTCATTCTCACGTCTACTTTTTTGTGTATATTTACCTAATAAGCTGCAATTTTGCAGGCGAAAAGAAAGATGACCCGTTGGCTATGTATGCAGGGGACATAATGACCGTAAGTCTGCTTTCGTTTTAGATACTTTTTTGTTTTCTCTATTTTCTCGATCTTTTATTCTATTTAGTTTATGTTGAGGTAACAATAAATCAATTGCTTTCAGTTTAGATCCTTGATCCAATTGCCTTCTTCTCTGATATAGTACAACTCACATAACTAAGAACTTGACAGGTTGATTATATTAGTTTAAGTATTGTTTGCATTAGCTAGCCAGCAACTGATGCGTCAAAAAATGGTGTGTATGAAGGTCAGTGTCATGAAGTGAGATGATGATTTTAAACCAGGTGGAAGTGCCTGACAAATAAACTGTTGTTGCAAGAACTGTCATTTGTAAGATGAGCGAAGAAAAACAAAAACATATATTCTATTGATATTGTAGCAAAAAGAAGTACAATTCGTATCTTCTCTCTCCACAATATTTCCAAAGCAATGCAACTCGTACTTCTTTATATGCCTAGGTCAAACCTAATATATTGATGAACATTATATCAAGCATGTGTTTTCTCCATCTTTACACTAAGGCTTAATCTAAGCACATTACAAAACAGAATGAATCACATTTGTTTTCTCCCGTCTTTAGCTAACCTCAACCCCTTTATTTATAGGCTTTGAAGTAGTCCTAAATTTCTTAAGACACTGCTTCTAGAAAGTTCTTAAACCAACTTGGAAAACTTACTAATCTGATTCGGAAAGAGTTACTAACTAGAGAACAGTTCTTAATTCCTTGACTAACAAATGATTGAGGAACACTTCCCAATTCCTTTTGCCAGTATGGTTCCCGATAAAGAATTTTTTTCCTACTAAGCTCCTTAAAGAGATACATCAGTGGCGGACGTGAATTCTGGTGTTTTTGTGTTGGTAGCTAATTCATGAGTTTCAACATACATGTATGATTGTACTAAGAGCATTGGAATCATTATTTGAAATTCTAGCATAGAATCCTAAATTCCTACTTAATTATGTACATTTCAAACCACTCCATGACTTTTTAGGCTTTGATACGATTTTATCCGTTTATTGTGCCTATACAACACTGTATTAACTACCAATAGAAATCGGTTAATAAATTCGAAATGTTTTAAATTCAATGCAATACCATATTTGAATATGAGGTTCATCTTGTTAAACTTCGAAGTGCTTGTTTTGAATTTCGCAATGTGAAACTTCTTAGTGTAATATTAGTTAAAGCTTTTATGATCCTGATCTATGGTTTCAAGCTGATCCTTTCTCTGTCACGTTTACTACCATTTCTTCTAATATCTTTTTTATTACTTGTCTTGTGTAAATGCAGGTAAATGTAAACTTGGCTGGTTTGCCTGCCCTAGTTTTGCCATGCGGCTTTGTTGAAGGGGGTCCTGCTGGTCTCCCTGTAGGTATTCAAATGATCGGTGCAGCTTTTGATGAGGTAGGCTTCTTTAGGGATTGCTCATCCCTTTCCTATCTGGCTATTTCCTACACCTCATCACAAATTATATAATTCTATATTTGATATGCAAAAAAGCATCACCTTGTTGATATTAATTTTCTGGATAAATCTTTGGCAAATTGATTTTAGGAGAAATTGCTCAAGGTGGGACATATCTTTGAGCAGACTTTACAAGGTTGTAATTTCATTCCTCCATTGGTAGCTGATGACTTTGCTTGATATGTACAACCACACTGGTAAGCTTCACTTCTCTTTCAAAGGCAACCCACAATATGCCCATTGGTTCTGCCTTTACGTGCTTTACTATCACAAAAGTCTTGATACGAATATGATTTCAAGTTAGAGGCAAACTTGACGGCTCCTCGGTATATGATGTTAGCTCTCGGTATGGGGTCTTATCGAACTGCTTTATTTCATTTAATTACTCATGCTTATTCAAAAGCATTATTGTTTTTCCAGAAGATGGATGGTTGCTGCCATATTTGGATATGATCGGTTTCTAGGTTTTACATCTACCATTGCCCAAGATGTTAGGTTTTAGTAGAAAGCAAAATTGACTTTCAAAGCTGTAATTTAATTCTTGGTTAATTATTGGGAGTTGGTAATTGTTGGAAACGGGCACTTTGCTTTGTGAAAGAATGTGTAACTTGACAAGCTTGAGTTATGGTGAAGTGTGTAATGTGGCTGTGTTAAGTACATTGTTTACTTTAATTTGGTCTATTGCTCACTGTACGAAGGTTGCAAATTGCAATACATTTTATGATCTCAATTTGTCTACTCGACTGCCTTTCTATGATTCTATCTACAAATTGCTTTAAATTGCAGAGTGGAAGTATCAGTCGTAGACACTCTAAAATTGAAACCTGAACTTGTATTAGTATGTTTTTTATGTTCCTAATTGAAATGTAAATGGGATTGTGAGTGAATGACCGAGTTAAATGTACGTTATAACCTGTAACCGGAACTTGTCACATGTTCATGTACATACTTAAGTCGTTTAACGGGAAAAAAATTATATGTAGTACCCTTTACTATTAACTTTTACCAATTTAGTATCCAACTTTTAAGATTTATCAATTAAATCCAAACCAACCGATTTTTCTTCAATTAGGGGACTCGTGTTTAGCAAAACAACGGAATTTCAGTCACGTTTTTCTCACATATCACATGGTAAATGCAATAGCGTCAACATCGGTCAAAAGTAGATCTCTAAATATGAGAGATATAGTTATTGCAATTTCGTTGATTTATGTTGGTCACACCCTTAATAGTTATTGAGTAAAAATTGTTAGATTCATACCCAAATTGATAAAAAGTCAAAGATTAAGCACTAAGTTGATAAATGCTACATGAGATATAATAATAATTGCAATTTCGTTATGATATCAGACACTTGAGCAAAAATCGATAGATAGCAACCAAATTGATAAAAGTTAAAGATGAAGCACTAAATGGATAAAATCCAATAATACATGATACTACATAGTAACTTTTTCCCGGAATAACTCAATTGTTGTGTGACATATTAGCTCGTTATAGATATATATAGAGATATGTATAGATATAGAGAGAGGTATAAGAGACAACAATAAGGGGGACTTTATTAATCAGAATGTATCAATAAAATGGGACCCTAACCTTCTTTATATACTAGAGGTTAGGGTTATACAAGATAAAAAGCCCAACTTAGGCACACTATGAGTAAGGCTCAATAGTCCAATAATATCTTACAACACTCTCCCTTTGTACGTCTTGAATTCTTCGTCTTCATGCATTCGATCTGAGTCGAGTTCATTCGCAGTGCTAAACACATAAAAACCTTAGGGACGGAAAACCCAGTGTGGGACAAAACCGGTACCTAGGAGAAACTGTGTAGCCGAATGATATAGGCCGAAATATCATGTAAGTAACTAACCACAAAACAGTGTGCCTCATCAAAACCTTGCCAAATCAAACCCAATGGGAAAATCTCTGATCGAAGGAAAAAGAGTGCAACAGTGGTAGTAGTAGAGGATCAACCACAAAACAGGTGCCTCATCAAAACCTTGCTAGAGTAAACCCAGTGGGAAAAACCTCTAGTGGAAGGACAAAAGAGTACACAGTGGTAAGAAGTATAGAACCGGATACTCCCCCTAATTTCGGCAATCTTAAGTGAGATATGATGGGAACGTGTCTCGCTAAAAACCTTGCCAAGGAAAACCCAGTGGGAAAAAACCTTGGTCTAAGGACAAAAAGAGTACACGAGCATGCGACTGGATGCTCCCCCTCACTTGCACACGACTGGGTGCAAAGATTTCATATTCCAAGAAAGAGTACGAGCATTCGACTGGATGCCTCATTTACTTACATACGACTGGATGCAAGAAAATCTAACGTGGAATAGAACGAGCATTCAACTGCATGCTCTTAAACTTCATTTGTGAAGATTAATTTCGGCGAGAAATGCTAAATAGCATAATGTAGTCATGTCTCTCTTGATCAATAACAACAAGTTGTCTTCTATGACAAGTGTTTTATCTGGATCGTGAGACAGAACATATGTAATTCAAATATGACTAATACTAGCTCGAAGCCATATACACTCTCTAGTCGTCTCATAGAGCACGAATAGATCAGAGTGATTCACTTGGAGTCATTCCAAGACCTCCAAGATGTCGCCTTATTCCTAATGTTAAAGACATACCATGTTAGGAATATCCCTTATGCGGGTCTGATAAGTAACCGGCATCGGTATAACCGAAAAAGGGTTGCGTTAATTCGAGTACCGAAGGGGGTAGGTACACTCGATGACGCAAATGGGATAAACTAGCCCACTTCCAAAATTACCATAAGGTAAGGGAATGTGTCTTTAGTGCCATTTCGATGGCAGCGTGTTAGCGCGATGTTGTGTCGAGCTATACCATTCACAACAGACGAGATGTTCGTCCTAGCACATTAGACCAAGTACAATGATGCGCTTATTGTACTTAGATATGAACATTATGGTTCAATATCTCTTCATCGTCTCATCAGGGACGGACTGGGTCTATATCAATGTCTAGTGATCGAACGATCATGGGAGAATCTGACGACTTAGCGTCATGATGACTAAAACGTCATAACACCTTCTGGGTGTAGTTTGAATCATGGACTTAGATTCAATATTTACGGGACTCAATCATCAGGTTGAGTCACTACCGTGTCTTCCCAAAATCCTTCATCTCGAAGGCAAATCCAAAAATGGATCGCGTAATAAAACACGCAAGGGCATAATACTTGTTCAAGTATCCCAAGCTAATCAAGTACTCACTTAGGCGGTATACCACATCCGCTCGGATTATATTAATCCATATAGTGAACGTCTCAGTCAATTGAGATCGTGTTCCGTGGTCAGAAACTACTTGATTTAAGCACATGAAGTCACACAGGGACCTTCATCTATATCTCTTTGTCTAAATCCCCATAGAGATAAAACCGTGACCACATTCATGGCTGCATACTCAGTTTTTCGGAAACTACTAAACTGGTAAAGTAGGGGACTGTTATAATGTCCATTACGAGGAAATCAACCATCTCGTAATCAATTCCAAGGTGTGAGAGAAGCCTTGCGCTACTAGGCGAGCATTCTACAATCTCATTATTCTCATCACTTTTCCTTACGAATAACCAAATAAACGAACTCGTTTAACATTGGTGGTGTTGGAACTACAGGTCCAAACACACTTTTGCTAAGGAGTCTACTTGGATTGCAAGTTTCCATTAGTATAGTCTATTCTACGTTGACTTCAGGCAACGGTACATGGTTCTCTGTCATAATTTGTTCCTATTATCAGTCGTCACCGAATATATGAACAAGTAATCAATGACAGTCTCGTTTTGCTTCAATATCGTCTAAGATATCATGATCGACAGATATTTCGAGATTCTTAGGATGAGGAGGAAATCACACATCTCCTTGATCCTTTATAATCTCGTGTGACAAACGAGTTTCAGTTCACCACCTCTGGGGCTGAACGATTAAGAACCGGTCAACTTCCTCATATCTTAGGAAGGATGACAGACTGACGGCTGACGGCAGCGTCCTTTGCTTGGCGGGTTCGGCCAAAGCAACGTGTTACGACAGGAACACGGCGTCCGACAGGGACGTCTATCCTTGCAAGCATTTTGCAGCAGGTATAAATGATCTCGTGACATCTCATAAAGTCATTAAATGCGTCTGGCATTTAGTTAGACTTGAGGGAGTCTATGCACTTACTTATCACTAAGTGCAGTTTTGGGATCAAGCTAAGACTGAGTGGGTTATGCCACGTTACTTCGCGTCGTTCCTTATCAACGGTAACGTGCAAATCTCCCCCTAACGACGGAGAGAACAGTCTTAGCGATGTCACTTTCGCATATCATGCGGTAAAGAGATCGCTTGCCAAGGTTACTCTATCAAATGATAGGCAGGAGATTCATAATCGACTTATGTCCCCTTCAGAGGTCCATATTTTGAACGCTAGAACGGCACAATCAAAATATTAATTAATCACTCTAAACACGCGTTAATATGAGACTTCTGGCTCATAACCAGTAACCAGCTGGTACGCATATGGTGTTTGAGTGTCTATGGGCCTCATAACGGACCAATGCAGCAAAATAGCATAACCTCACACGGAAATATAAATCTTGGTGCGCAAGACCAACAAATGCGTGCAATCATTTGCAGTCGCATCATCAAACTTTCCGTGAGTCCATTTGGGTCTGAACATAATCGACAGGATGTTCAATTTGAATTTCCAAACTCAAGTAATTCAAATCGAAATTTCGATTTTTTTTCTCTTCGGAATTATCAAGTCAACTAGACTTTTCAGGATAATCCGAATCATGAGCCATCAACTTAATGATAGGGCTAGAAGTTTTAGGAAATGCTGTATTTCTGTGGACAACAATAATCATGTGACCTTATTGTCGATACATCAATCATAACCATTTATATTTATGGTCCGTCTTATGGTTGGATAAGTCCACAATAACTCCTTCAATTCTTTACAAGAATTCTACGAGTTCTTTTCGTGATCTTTACACATACTAGTCTTTCAAAGTGAGCATTAGTGGCATGAATTTCGGACTAATCACGAAATATATTCTCAGAGAGAATCCAAATGCGATGCGATTATAAATCAAGCATCGTCTTTTGACCCGGGAATATCTCATCCGGTCAATGCCACAATATCAAAATGCTCTTATCAATCGACGACAGGCGAATGATAATACAGACAATCATGTCTTAGCATTTAAATCATTTATCATTTCGACGACAGGAGAAATGATAAGGTAACTTTAAATGCTTTAAAGAATGTGGTAGCAACCACTTGAAAGACATTTCAACTCCTCTAAAATACGCTTTTGGTCGTATTGAATGGAGGCTATGTAAAGAAATTTAATTATTTCATGAGCTATTACCAGATAACACTGGTTTTCTCGAATATTTTATAACTCAACAAGGTACGACAGGACCTATAGGAGTATAACGCCTCATATTTGACAAATCAATTTGGCTTTACCAAATATTTCGATTTGGAACGACAGGTCCAGAATCGTTGTCACTGAGTACTCTTTTAGGCAAATAGTTGGTGAAATTATGTGGTACACTGTTATCCACTATTTCCAACAAAAAAAAAAATCAACTATCCCACAAGTATTGCCTAAAATTTCATAATTTAAAGTTTGGTCACATTTGTCAAAGGAATTTGCTCAAAACACTTTAAATTATTTCGAGAAATTTTGTAAACATGCAAACCATAATCCAAATGTATGGTCCAAATGGAAAACATAATCCAGATGAGCGAAAAAATGGCTCAATGATTTATCAAAATCAATAAATAAAGGTATCAAACTCATTTGAGCCACAAAATCGGGGGTCTCAAGAGTTTCCTTTCAATTAACTTTAACCACATTAGCATCGGTTTTTCCACCTTTATAATAGTTGTGAACTATTTAAGGAGTAACCGTGCATGACCTTTGTCTTTATAGCATAGAGTTGCCTCCTTGAGCATTATCTCTTGCTTTGTGACAATTGGCCATATTGTTCCTTTCAATTACTGTCTTGTAGCCACAGGTTTTCGATTTTGACGATTGTCTAAAATCTCGCTTGGCTAGGCGATTCATCGGGATCGCGACAGTTCAAGACAAATAACACTTGTCTCGGTTCTCGATTCGTGGAAAAAAAATATACACGAAGAGCATTAATATCAGGCAAACAATTCGCCATTGACCCAATAGGATTAAAACTACTCACCGGCGTAATTTTCTTATCCAATAACAGATGGGCGATAAAGGAACATGGTGAATATAAATTCACGATACTGCTTATGGAATACAATTTCCAAGCTATTATTTTGGTGAAGGATAGCTCCAATATGTCAATTTCAGACATTTGTTCACCATAGACGTCATCGCGTCTCAAATGTGGCGACGGAATAAAATCAACGCCTTAGCATTCATCTCGAGAGTAACAACAAACTCGTGTTTTACTCATCAAAGATGGCATCCAAAAAAAATTGGGCATCACATTTTCACACATCAGGGTGAGTAACATGTGGTGACAGATTAAAATCAACATTTAAATAGTCATTTCGCAAGTATGTTTTACGATTTTTCTCATCATAGATGGCATCCAACATGTGTTGGGAGTTCTGGATTATTTATCATATAAAACGACTGGTTTATATTTTTATGGTTTGCACAAGTACAAACTTTTTTTTCGAAACGACAGGTTCGAAAACATTAGTTTTGCTTTTCATGTGAATCGGTTCTCATTTATCGAACGACGGGTCGATACTGAAACACCAATTCAGCGAAACATACATCACTATATAAACACACTCGGGGAAATTATTATTTAGTCAACCCCTTTCGGTAGCTCTATTTGAACACGACCAGGAAAGACGGTGAGGGGGGTGAGCACGAATGCCTCTTAAAAACCGACCTCATTAGGAGAACGACTTCCGCCTTTATCTTTCCTAGACATCGTATCCAAATAGGTGAGCCTATTTGGGGAAGATTCATAATTTTTCCAACTTAAATGTGAATATATACGATTTTCGCTTTTTATATATGGCAATAATATTAACAATATAGACAATATCTATCTAGATTAACCACATATATATAAACAGTCAGTAAATATATTTTAGGATCCATCTAATCATGCAGTAGATTTGGTGTTATAAACAAATCAATTTAAGATTATCAATCAATCTATAAAGATTCTAACATATCAAATCAAATCAATTTAAGATTATCAATCAATCCATAAAGATTCTAACATATCAAATCAAATCAATTTAAGATTATCAATTAGATCTAATCCAATAATTTACTGCCATATGTGATATTTATATATATGATAATATTAAAAAGATATGATTATGCTAACAAGATATCAATCAATTATCTATGTTTATCGCCATATTAATAATTCTATACATGGTAGTTTTAACATGCAAGCAAACAATATATTTTTAATTTACCAATCAATTCTATATATGGTAAAAAAAATATTTTAACATGCAAATGGGTTAAATTTACATGGAAACATATCAATTTATTCAATTAACATGCAATTTTTATTCGCTTGCCTTTTAATTAAAAAAAAATTATATGCATGTGTGTGTATATTGACCGAATATTGTATCTTTATCAACCATATGTACTGTTTTCGTATAAGTATTATACTACAGGACCATGCGTGTAATTACAACAAACTATATATCTATTTACAGCATTATTACATATACAGTCCAGAATTTCAGACAAGTTTGAGTTTAGTCCTTGAGTAATTTACAGAATAGTTTACAGCTTTCAGAGAATTACAATTCAGTACATACGTTTCAGTTTGTTGCAGATTTAATCCGATAGATTAATACATGTTTTACAATTACAAGATTTTCGGTTTATAAATCGATTAAACATGTAATAAGTACACATACATACCATACCAAGACATATACTATTGGACAAAAATAAACTATTTGTTCATACTATTGTTCTGTAATAAACTATAGTTCATACTATTTGTTCATACATGTAATAAACTATTGTTTTGTAATCGTGCAATTTATTCAGTAAAGATACAAGCATGTAGTAATGTCATCATATCATATAACATGTTATATGTGACTTGTACAGTTCAAAAAAAAAATTATATCCGGGTACCTTACGCACGGTATGTTGGTGAAGGTCGATATAGCAAAATACTAAAAATCCGGATAAATCTCAAGGTTTATTGAATGTATAATCCGTACTTCGATCTCCGAGAGTCGTACTGATAACGTGTTGTGTGACATATTAGCTCGTTATAGATATATATAGAGATATGTATAGATATAGAGAGAGGTATGAGAGACAACAATAAGTGAGACTTTATTAATCAGAATGTATCAATAAAAGGGGACTCTAACCTTCTTTATATACTAGAGGTTAGGGTTATACAAGATAAAAAGTCCAACTTAGGCCCACTATGAATAAGGCCCAATAGTCCAATAATATCAGTCGTAGACACACTCTAAAATTGAAACCTGAACTTGTATTAGTATGTTTTTTATGTTCCTAATTGAAATGTAAATGGGATTGTGAGTGAATGACCGAGTTAAATGTACGTTATAACCTGTAACCGGAACTTGTCACATGTTCATGTACATACTTAAGTCGTTTAACGGGAAAAAAATTATATGTAGTACCCTTTACTATTAACTTTTACCAACTTAGTATCCAACTTTTAAGATTTATCAATTAAATCCAAACCAACCGATTTTCCTTCAATTAGGGGACTCGTGTTTAGCAAAACAACGGAATTTCAGTCACGTTTTTCTCACATATCACATGGTAAATGCAATAGCGTCAACATCGGTCAAAAGTAGATCTCTAAATATGAGAGATATAGTTATTGCAATTTCGTTGATTTATGTTGGTCACACCCTTAATAGTTATTGAGTAAAAATTGTTAGATTCATACCCAAATTGATAAAAAGTCAAAGATTAAGCACTAAGTTGATAAATGCTACATGAGATATAATAATAATTGCAATTTCGTTATGATATCAGACACTTGAGCAAAAATCGATAGATAGCAACCAAATTGATAAAAGTTAAAGATGAAGCACTAAATGGATAAAATCCAATAATACATGATACTACATAGTAACTTTTTCCCGGAATAACTCAATAATTTTTTGCACATAAAAGAAAGGGCGCAAAAACTCAGTCCTGTATTTATATACCCACACAAATATAATAGGAGTATAAATAAAAAAACAATCTGTTTTATAATTTTCAGCCGATTTACTCATCTCCGATTAATCACTCCGAATTCCGATTACGATCAACGTAACTTCAATCCCAATTTAATATTTATTACGCGATTCACATCTTTATTATTTCTTATCTGCTAATCTCATCTTCTTATAATTCTCGCCCCTTATTTTGTCTCAATATTTTATGTTTTTATTCTCTGCAATATAAACTGAATTAAACAGGGGGAAGGGAATTATTAAATTAATTTATTTTATAGGAAATTTAATATCTCTTACGCAACGTCAAAGGTATCTATGGTTTTTGCGCCTAACGTTTATACTCAATTCAATTTGGTATTGTAGTGTGACATTTTTTAGCTCTAAATTTGGATTGATTTGCAATTAGATTGCTTTTTTTATTGTAGCTTGACAATTTTTAGTTGTAAATTGGATTGATTTGCAATTAAATTACTTTTTTTTTATTGTAGCGTGACAATTTTTAGCTCTAAATTGTATTGATTCGCAATTAAATTACTTTTTTTTTATTGTAGTGAGGCAATTTTTTTTTATTGATTTGCTATTAAATACTATTGAGCTGTGAATTGGATTGCTTGCAATCAAAACACCGTTTAGATCAAAGTAATTTTCCTTTGTTTATCCTTTATTTAGGACTTTCGTATATCCTTGTCAATGTTTGAAAAATCAACCGAAAAAAAATCCATGGTGTTTTTTCACTATTATTAAGAAAATGGCATCATTGGTAATTTAACATACTTGAACTCCATGATACATGTCAATGAAAGTTTTATCTTTTTGAAGCAGTACAAATAAACTGGAACCAAGGGAGTATTAAAATTTTCTCCAGTAGTATCTCTTTTTTCCCTTGAGTTACATAGTTATGTCGCTCTTCTGTCTAATAATTCGGCTCATAAAGCACTCATAGTGTATCATATGCCTTCTGTTAGTTTTTCTTTTCTTAACAAAAGTTACGGAGAACATTATATTATTACCCTATAATTGAACTAAACAATGCTGAATGCTGGAATAAGTACTTCATAGTTGTACATCAATCTATTCACGGCATGTTATTGCTTTCAATCGTTTGTCGTTCAGGATGTTAAAAAATTAAAGGAGTGACGAGAGTGAACTGAAAATGCGTTCTAATTGGTTCAATATGTGGCAAAAGTTGTATTAGACTGGTCGAATGGTCATGAGGAAAATAAATAAGTTATGCGAGGATAATGATGGTAGCGTCTTTTAAATTTAATATGGCCTTTTGAAACAATCTTGACTATTTTTTTGTTCTGGATTTTGAAGGGTCTGGTTTAGAAAAGATGAGATCCGGCCTCGTACAAGTACCTAGAAGTTCCATCAGTATGAAGAAGACTGTTCCCTCTCTTGTTGATCTATGTGTACACACAGCGATAGATAATGTTAGGTATCTTGGAGATGTTGGGGAGACGGATGAAAAATTTCTTGAACGCATCTTATCTCACTGTACAATGGAGCAGTTGGCACATATCGAGGCTTCAACACAAGTAAGAGAGACTTTCTAATTTTATGAGTTGTTACTTTTGGCGGTATGTAACTTGTGTTAAGTACTTACAAAAACTGATTCGATGTACTAATGGGATTTTGCAGGACAGAGATCTTAGTCCCATCACAAATAGCCTCTGGAAGAATTTTTACAAGTCACATTTTGGTGTTGAACACACCAATGATGTTATAGAGAAAATGAAATGGAGAAAAGTTTCGTACAAATGGAAAAAATTGTATGAGGTACCATCTTTTTTCAGTTCCATATTGGATCAATATTGCTTTATTGGTGCTTTTAATTTTCTGGTTTTTCTATATTGTATCATTCTTAACTGATATCTAGCATTGCCTATTTGATATGTCTGTAGGTGAAGATGAAAGAAAGGGAGGAAAAACAGCAGAATTCAATTGAAAAACTCAGGGAACTGTACAAAAAGGAAGACGTTCGTAAGTTTCTTCTTCATTATTAGTTTTTGTTGAAGAGCCTTGGTAGTTTTTTTTTTTTTTGAAGAACCATGGTAGTTTAGTATTGAATGCTGTTGTCTACTTACCAACTAATGGTGTTGGTAAAAATCTTGTGATGAAGTTTGGGTTCATTTATAAGGTGGTCAGGAAGATAAATTGCTAATATAGTGTACTCTTCCAATAAAAATCATCTACCAACCATTTTTCGTTGGAACTTATAGTTTACTGTGATTCCTGTTACATCAAAACTGAAATATAAACTTATTAGTTATTAGACGATAAGCATGAAATACTTGGCATCTTAGAGATAGAAGGAGTCACGGATATCTTGCGCACGGTTCCGGTGACCAATGAATTTGAATATCTAGGTATTAAGAACATTTTTGTGTATTTTATACTTGGCATCTTAGAGATAGAAGGAACCTATGCGTGCTATGAACTGAAATCCTCATTTGCATTATTTGACATATGTATTTCAAGTTACTATGCTGTGTATTTTAAAAGCCACATGAGAAATTTCTTCTCATTGTTGTGTATATATATTGATTTCAGGTCTGAATTTTTGGTTCGAATTGGAATATAGTACTAGTTAATCACATTAAAAACTTGTATAAATTGAACAAATATAAAATGAGATCACAGAAAACAAAAAGAATTTAACTACAGTGTGTAATAATATTTTTTGAAAATACAAACAAGACTACAAAATTCGCCATCCATAACTGAATTGTGTTGAATGAATAAAAGGAACAAAACAATCTTAAATATATGTAGTCCGAACACATATCTTCATACATGTAATACTAGGCGGGAAAAGGAAAATTTTGTAATCTAGGGATGTTAAGGATAGAAAAGGGAGAGCAATGTGACGAGGCCCTCATAAAAAAACAAACCATTAATTTGTGGTTTTTTAAGCAAAATTTTGCCATCAAATGGACTCTCAATTTTTTAATTTCAATTTAATTTGATCATGTTAAACTATTTTGCTCATTTTGTCGTTGGTAGCTTCTCTATTTCTAGGAGTCAAAAATACTTCAAACATATCACTAAAAGAGTAATAGATACAAATATACTTGAACCCCTAACTTGAAAGGGGAAGAGTATTTGAAGGTGTTTGGTTTAAGTATGACTATTCTGAAGGTGAATATTGAGATATTTCCTCTAACATCCGTTTTGCTGTTTCTGAAATGGGTACCTTACTGTGTATGTTCTTTGATGAAAGAGACATTTCATTTCGTTCCCTCATGCATCCTTAAGATTTTGTTTTCTTTCTTCAAACCATTCCATTGCTCTTTGTATGTAGGAAAACAAAGTCGGCAGGTTCGCGTTTGTAACAAGGTTCCACCGTCAAGTAAAAGAAGCTTTTGCAGAGGTTTACCTACCCCCCCTGCCTCCTCCTCATTCCATTGTTAGAATAATTGGGTATATCCATAAGTGGTGGTATTTGATTTTGATGCAAAATAAAGGTGATCTTATTTATCATTTGCAGGGGGACCTGGTATCAATCTGTCAAACACGAAAAGTAATATAATGAAGAAGGCAAAACTAGATTTTGTTAACAGGTAAACTTTCCTATTGAGAGCATTTAGTGTGACATGCAATACTAAAGTTGTACTCTTCTAACAAGCATAATCACAAAAAAGGAGAAAGGAAATAATCCCTCCATTCCAAATTGTTTGTCCTTTACGAAAACTACGTGTAACTTTGACCGGCAAAAAACTTATATGTAAATTGCGGAAATGGAAATTTTCAAAAGTTAATCATAAAATTTAAATGTTAAAAGTGTTAAACTCTGTAATCAACTATTGCAAGTTTTCATTTCGAAAATTTAGAGACGAGTTTTTCGTCAGTCAAAGTTTCACGTAGTTTCATAAAGGACAAGCAATTTGGAACGGAGGGAGTATTAGAGAAAGGAATAGGCATAAAAAAATATCCTCCTACCAACTCATCTTAAAAAAAATGTTTCAACTTTTTGTTTGTTTGATGCTAAATCCAAAATAGATGAGCCACTCTTGAACTGGTTCACCGTTTGTTAAAAAAGTTGTCTATTCTTATGCTGCTTTTGTTATGAAACAAAAGCAGTGTTTCGTGAAGTAATTACCATTGTATTCTAATTTATTGATTTTTGTTATTCCTTTTATATCGTTGAAAATTATGTTGTGTATAGGCAAAAAACTCTATGTAAACCATAACTTTGATGTGTTGCGTGGAATTACTTCAACTTTAATCAGGGCAGCCCCTATCTCGAAGTTCTGGGCTGTCTGTTTTGATCAGAAAAAAAGATCAAAACTATTCTGAGGCTCTGAGCCATCATATCAAGATAGATACCGCATATATTCGAGTAATTATCGCGCATTTACGTCCTTTAGTCATAGTAAATGCACACAAGCATGAAAGTCAATTGGGCGACTCTCTGGTTTTATCTGATAGATGCTTGAAAGCTTTCCCATGAATTTGAATAATCCACATAATCTTTGTAGGTTTCTACAGGTTTATTATGTTTTAAAGACTTGTGCAACTGTTCCCCAGTTAAAAAACTTATTCATGACAATTTTCTGCATCGTCATTTCTTCTATTGTGGTACATTTGTTTACTTGAAGTTATAAAAATAACATGTTAAACTGGTGCGAAAGCTTTTCATTTAGTAAGTATCGGGAGTTCGGTAATCTGAATAAGAGCTTAAATTTTTCTCTGTTTGACAGCCGAGAAAATAAAAACATAGCGGCCATGAAGAAAAATTCTGTACAAAAGAGCCCTAGGTAATGTTTGCTGATTTACTTTATCCATCCATCTTTATTTACACACACACACACACACACACAAACACAAACACACACATCTCTATATATAGCATACCTACCGAGTCTCGGTATCTCAGCTATTAGTTCTTGCTATGCAGTGGGTGTACCATTAAGAGGCCAATTATGCTCTCAGGTAAAAGTTCAACTTCAACTGGTTCTAGTTCATTAAGAAGAAGATTTTAGGTCTTGCAAATGGCTTATTTACTTGGGACAACTCGTATTTCCCAAATTCAATGGGACAGCTGATTTTTCCTCATTAGGTACCCAAGTTAGGCATTCTCATATGTACGATTGGAAAGACTGCAAAAACTGCGTGTTTTGGTATAAATTTGAGAATCCACATTATTTTCGCTTTTTATGTGTGTAATTAGGTCTTCAAATATTTAGCTTCCTTGAAATAGTGTTTTTCCTTTAGCTTCTATATCAAAATGTTACTTAATTGTCTTCTACTATATTTATTGGTGCATGACTGTCTGTATTTCTATCCAGAGGAAATTTTTGACAATACCAATTTGGCTGTGATGATGTGATATGCCAGGTGGGTGAGAGCAAATCGTTTTTTTAATTTCTACTTTTGAATGTGAAAAAACTGAAGGTTTCTGTTCCCTTTTTAGTTCCGAGAGGAAATAAGGAGTGTAATTCATTTTATTTTTTCCGCGAACAAATTTTTTGCTCAAGGTTCTGTAGGGCGAGTACAAACATTACGTTATTTTATCAATTATCACAAACAGATGGCAGATTTTTGTAGACGTTATTAAACTCAAATTAACCCGAATTCACCTTCAGACTTGCGATAAGAATAAACAATCAGGTAATTTCTTATTCTATGGTACTGCAAAAGTAAAAGATTTGTAACTAATCCATTAATGCACACCATTCGTACTCGAGAAAAGTTTGCACCTCTTCAAGACTGATGTTCTTATTAATTTCGACCTTAAAGCATGTTTCCATTTTTCATAATCTCTTCTATTAGATCGTTTATTAAGAAACACTGCTGGCTAAACCATAATTCATTTCCTTGAAGAGTGCATGACCTCCTGTCACCACCAAGTCGGGCTTTCAGAATTCAAGAGGTACAGTGAGAACATTGTTCGAGTTCTGGCTTTTGTAAGGCATTTTTTAGGTTGCAAATAATGGGGCCAGTTGTAGAATTAATCTAGTTTTACCGCTCTGCTAACCTAATTAGATGGATTCAATGAAAGTCTATGATTCCAGCAAACGGAAATTCCTTTCAATGTACTAAAGTTTAAAGGTTTCTGGCCAAGATAGAGCTTTTGCTTAAAAACGTTGATGCATCAGATAAGCTAACTAGTACAAATTTGAGTGCTCACCTCAAATAAAGAAAGGGTTTGTTTTTCCCTTTTAACATAATTATGTTTTTCTCTCTTTCTTCACTTTTATGTTCTATTGTTATATGTGAAAAGCTAAAAATAATACTCCCGATTAAACAGTATTGATAAAGGGGAGATATTAGTGTCTTAAAAATGTAATGAGAATGATATCGAATCCGGCGTATTGTGTAAAGTTAAAGTAAGCATTTAAACATGATAAATGTTCAAGTTTACTCTAAATTTATAGATGATTTTTGGGACACTAATATGGATGCTCCCATTAGATAAGCGGTATTTTTTAATTACTCCTTAGGCTTTGGTTACGCCTTGTTAATGTTCTTCAAAGGAAATAAAGGCTCGCCTTGGGTCATTCGTGAACTGATGCTATATCTGATAGGTGTTTGAATAAAAATTGATCAGATAAGTATTCCATATGTTAGTTAAACAAACAAGTTTACATATAAAGATTTATAGAATTATTTATAAAATAGGAAATTGCTACTAAAAATAGGAGCATCATATTATCGACTCATTTCAATCGAGCTTGCTTCTCCTTTACCGGTATAACTACTTTAGTCGGTTTTATTCGACTCTTGCTCACCCCTAGTTTCGTTAGCAATTTTCTCTCCAACTCCTTCATATTGTTCCTTAAATCCGCAAATCCGTAGTGAATCAAACTGATTTGTCTTCAATCCATTAGTCTTTGTTTTATGATTGGGGACTAATCCGAATAAATATTACATACTTTTAAATTCATGTATTTCACCAAGTCTTTCCCAGTATTAACATTTAACTGTATTATTAAGGTAACTCGCTTCAGGTAAATTCAAAGTTAGATTACGAAGAATGTTGTCTAGCGGCAAGTACTTCTTTAAGGTGCCTTTGTTTTGGATGTTTGTTCCGTTAAGTTCAATTTTAAGATGATAATCTGTATAATCTACATAAGTATATATTTGATTTTTTTGTACCGTCTTGAGTACACTCGTTAAATCTTTGAAGAGATATTTGTTTGCCAATTCAATGTCAAAAGCATAGGCAAGTCTTGGATATCTGAATCATCCAAATAAAAAGCTGAAGAAACTTCAAAAACTGCGTTCTATTCCCGCAATATATCTTTATAAATGAATAAAAATTAATATCCATTTTCCATGTAAGGGCTTGTTAAAAATCAGAGCAAGATATGAAACAACGAAAACAATCTAAAAGGCCGAGATATTGAAGACTAAAAGTAGCTGACATTTGACATCTAACATTTCAATATTTATTTCAGTTTCAGCATCTATAAATGAATATCCAAACCCATAGCGGACAACAGTACACGTAACTTATTGCAAGTATAAAAACTGAAACTAGCGTTACTTATTTGCGTAGGACTTTGATTTAAAAGGCAAGAATGCAAGAAAAGCACTACTTTATTTCTCCTTAATCCATTGAGTCGTAAATTCAGTTCTCAAACACTTAAGCCCCTGATCCAGACAGACGACGCCTGGTGGCATTTGAAACGGATACCTGGCCAACCTTATCTGGCACGGTCTGCACCATCCTCTCTCTAACTGGTGTATAATGCCGCAACCATACGCCTGTGTATACCTGAAGTATGAAAACATCATAAACCTTTTAAAGTCGGTACAGACTGTTACCTTTATAAGATTTGGAATGAAAAAGATTAGATATGCTTTAGTAAGCAATCCTCGCCGGAAAGACTTGATAGCTGCCTATTCAAACTTACTCGATCAACTTTAGCTAACAAAATTTAGAAAAAGCGGATAGAACTGTCGAGTAGCCTAGGTATATCTTTTATAATAAGGAGATCGATATGACAATTATCTTTTAAAATCATAAAAAGTGGCGTTTAACCCTCTTAATATAGATAAGAATTATGGGGTAATTGATGTGGTTTGCTCTAAGTTAATAGATTTAAGCAATCCCCTAATGTCAAAATTTTCAGGCAACCACCTATGAAATTGATAAATGATAATTATTATAGTGATATTTAGAGCACTCTCCACAGATTCAAGAGTAGTTAAGAATTTTTTTCTAATGGCCCCTAGTCTCACTCTCCTCTCTCATGTCTCTGAGGTCAGTTGAAGGAAAATAGGTCAATAGCTCCCTATAAATTGGACACAATTTTATTTGGTCCTTTTTGCTTTTAAAGAAAGTAATAATATCGTCCATATTTTAGCGAATCGATTTATTTACACATTAAAGTAATAAGACTTGGTCTTATTAAAGTATTTTTATTTGTTCTTCATAATCGGAATGGATCATAGTTAGTCTTACATTTTACTATTACCACTGCAAGAATATTATGAGGAAACTACACAGCTAAAAGCAGAATGTCATTTTGCTTCAATAAAAACAATTTGTATTTTTATTTAAATACTTAATTAGCTAGAAATCAAAATTCCTTCAGATTTATGGATATAGGCAAACTAAAGCTTTTGACCCTCTACATTGTGGAGGAAATACGCTTCAGCGAGGGAATTACCTGCGCAGGTCGCATAATTTTCGTATCAGGATCATCTAGTGACTCACGCCAATGAGATAAGTAGCCCGCCATTCGAGGAATCGCAAACAAAACAGGAAAGAACTCCGTAGGAAAACCCATGGCCCTGATTATGAACAGTTAGTAAATAATTTAAATCCTCTTGTCTTTATTAAAAGAAAAGACATGCTCACCTGTAAATCAACCCAGAGTAAAAATCAACATTGGGGTATAACTTTCTCTTTACAAAGTACTCATCTGAGAGTGCAGCTTTCTCCAAAGCGATAGCCACCTGTATATTGTAAGAAAATTGCAGATTGGTGACGTTGTCATAGCTAACGATTAAGCACATATTCAAAATTAATGCAAACATGGAAATATTGAACTCACGGAGATTTGTCATGTATAAATCCCCATTTGAAGCAAAATAGCATGTGGTGCGATTATGGAGAAATTTTTTATCGGAAGAGAGTAAGCACATAAGATATAATTGTATTACACATGAAAGTAATGAAATACACACATTGATACTAAATAGATTGTGTAGAATCAAGTATGTTACCTCAATCAGAGGATCCCGGCCAACAATTGAAAAGACTTCCTCAGCCAGTTGCTTTATAACCTTTGCCCTAGGATCATAGTTTTTATACACACGGTGCCCAAATCCCGACATCTTTCGTTTCCTACAAGACCAAGTACATTTACCACGAGAACAAAAAGTAAAGAGAATTGTCCAATCAAATAAGATAATGAAACGGATTACTGACCTGTTCTTCACACCTTCAATAAACTCCGGGATATTGTCGACACTTCCAATCTCATTCAACATTTTAAGCACTGCCTGCAGTCAGATTCAAAACGCAAGGCGCAAAATCTCAGTAAATATGGAAAGAAACATGAAGACACACGATGAGTCGGAAAGTTTGAAACTAAAAGCTCAAGGTATACCTCATTTGCTCCACCATGAAGAGGGCCATAGAGTGCTCCAACAGCTCCAGCAAGAGCAGTGTAAACATCCACACCACTGCCAAAAAATATATGATGGCTGGTGAGTTTAAGAAATTATCCATTTACGGTGCAAAATGTTGACTTGCAGCGAAATTAACCTACCTTGATGCCAGATGTCTGGCAGCAGCGGTAGAGCAGTTCATTTCATGCTCAGCATGTAATATGAAAAGGATGTCCAGCACTCGTGCTAGCCGAGGATTGGGCTGGTATGTCCTATTACCCCTATAAAATGTGCAAAGCAAATCATATTTAGGATACGGGCCCACTTGTTACCAAGGAACGTTACAAGATATTGCAGTACATAGAAAATTAACAAAGCATCCTTCTCATGTTAATCCCAAAAGTGTATGTTTCTATTTTCCCCTCGTTTTCAGGGTATAACCATGGATTTGTCTACCACGTAACAGGTGACATTAGAAATAGAGAAGGCACCGCTGTCTTAACAAATCACAATACTACAAAGAATTGTTAAGACATTACTAAGAAATAATTTGAGATGGCACAAGTCTACAAGTACAAAAGAAAGAAGTTGTGACCGTGTGTGTACGTAAATATATGTATAAAGGCATAGTTTGATGATGGTGGTGAGCATGAAACTTCAAAATGGGAAAAGAGAAGTTTTGAACATTAAGTAATTAACAGACATAAATATGTGAATCAGAGAGAAAAATTAATGTGCACACTTTTATTGATAAAGAGGAAACTGAGAAAAATTCCATTAACCAAAAAAGTTAAAAAGAATATTGTAACACAGCTTACAAGGAATCTAGCATGTATAAGAAGTTCTCTGAGTAAGAAAGGTTGCTAGAGGGAAGAACAGGAGGCCTTCCTGCCATCCTCAAATAAGCTGCTGCTGCGATGGTTGGTGCCTGGAAAGAGAAGGACCTCAGTCGTTAAAAAGAAATTTAAATAGGTAATTCGACGACTGAGGTTATAACGAGTTGGCACAGTAGAAAGATAAAATCCTGTTGAAAGGAATCAAAGGATCATAGCAGGATAAAGGAACAATAGCAGGTGGGGTGGGGTGAGATAGTGTAGATCATAATCGACTAGAGAATTTATACCTTCCCAATAATGCGGACTATTTGTTTGTCCCTTACTTGTTTAGACTTATACAAGTCTTGACCCTGTGCAGTTAACAATAAACTAACGATCAGTTTTAGTATAAAATACAAATAAGAGTTTGACAGAAAACTTCCATCAGCGGAAGTTGAAAATATTAAGCATGAAATATTAACAATCTTCAGATAACAACTCTTGAGTTGTAATCCACCGCCTCAATTCTCAACTTAAAATGCTTTCAAATAAATACACAAATCGTATGTGTTAATTGGCACCCAATTACATAAACTTAACATGTCCTAGATCAGTAGATTAAAAGTTTATGCATGGTTCTTATTCAGGAACTTACTCTGAGAGCAGGATTGGCATCGGGATGAAAAACGGAAAGTGCACTCATTGCACTGCACAAAACGCCCATGGGATGAGCATCATGAGGCATAGCCTGTATGATATCCTACAGTAATAACAAAAAATTAAAATACTTAACAAACACTGGAAATCCTGATAAAACTTCACGTTAGTTATAGGAGGGGCCCATAACCAATTTTCAACTACCAGGGGTGGCATGCCAACAACTTATCACCATGAATGATAAACTTTAATATTCTGAGATTATGAAAAATAAATGTTGTCATCATTTTCAAAGACGTAAAAAGCAAGACTCGGTAAACTATCATTCGCAAGTTCAATATTTTTTTAGAAAGGATATACCATTAATAAGTTATACTAACCATAGTTTTACTCGCCATGCCTTCAAAAAAATATTACCAGATTACTACGTATTGGAAACTTACGAAACTGCCATGCAGACAATTGTAGAAGTGCCATCAAATGTATTAACTGAAATGATGTCGGGTTTAAAAAGTCACGATCAGGTTGGAAGGAAGGATAGGAAAAAAAAGCATACCAAAATTCCCTGCGGAACAGCTGAATGCTGAGAAACAGCAAATTCCCAATCAGCTAGATGCTTTTCAGAAGGTAGATTGCCGTACACTGCAAGAAGAAAGCAACGATATGAGAGACAATTGGGGATAGCTGACAAAGTAGAAAACCTATTTTTTCCGGGTTATCCATTTTTTCTGCGATCGTAGACATCTTTACAATTAAAATATAATAATTCCACTTTCTAATAAGGGACTTTGAAGTGCGATACCAAATCCCCTGCAATCTGTAAGGCCTACTCCTTAATCTAACTTCAAACCCAAAATAACATGATAGTCTTAAAATTATATGTAGCCATTTGAATAGCTGTCAATGTTATACTACCATTTAAGTGTTGCAGGTCTAAATAGTTGACACAGATGCATATACATAAACTGATAAAGAAAACTTACAAAGAAGGTATGCAACTTCCAAGAAGGAGCTACCATCAGCCAGTTCCTCAATTGGGTAACCTCTATATCTGAGAACACCCTCATCTCCATCTATGTAACAAATGGATGAACGGACTGGAGCAGTGTTGAGATAGCCTGGATCATAAAGTTTGAGCCCCTTGTCATTCTTACCAGTACTTATCTGCAAACACAATATATCACGGTAGTTTAAACTTTAATCAATAAAAAATGCCAACTAAGAAAAATCTACCTCGCCATTTTATCAGTTGAAGGCACACCCATGTTGTACTAAACTAAAATAAAGACCCATATCATCACCAAGATACTCCTTCCGTTCCAATATGGTCAGGTAATTTACAATTTTGGAGAGTTCCATTTTGTTAAGGCATTACCCATAATATGGTAAACAATAACTATATTTTCCATTATACCCTTTGGCTAAAACAATAAAACATCAACTCTTAACCAAGAAAAAAAGTAAAGAGCAAATATGTCATTTATCACGAAAGAAAAAAGTAATGATTATGTCCCCTTATTATGTTGAATTCCCCGTAGTACCCCTAACAGATTGAGGAGGAGGGAATACAAAGAAATGTATAACAAGGTAAGAATAGACAATGGACGAAACTTCTGCTTTAAAAAAAGAGAGAAAAAAATACGTTCTCTTGAAATCTATCATGAACATCTTAACCTCTGTATTCTGTTTCAAGTATATCAGGATATGATTCCCTTCAACTGAAATATTGATCCAAATTTCAGCATATTTTTGTACATGTACACAATAGAAAGATTTTGAATCATAATTCTACTCCAGTCATCATTTCGATGTTACATCAAACTGCCATTTCAATTATATCCAACAGCTAATAAACCAAAAGAAAAACTTACCCACTGTAAAATAATGTACCTCAATTCGATATCTTTTAAAATCCATATTGCAGCAAAATAAGGTATAACCTAAAGATTTTGAATGTAATTCCACACCAGTAGTCATTTAAGATCAACATTTTAAAGCACAAAGACTACCAATTTACCTATGAACACATGTTACACACAGTTCGAACTTTTTAAAGGAAAAATTGGAACAATAAACAACAGCTAAATGTGTGTGTGTGTGTTCCAAAATCCAAATTTACCTAAAAATAAATTACTATTTTTTCAATGAATTATAACAAAAAATTACATGAAGAAAAATATTTACAAATATGGGGGTGGGGCGAGAATTGATCCTCACCACCTAGCTTTCCCCCTAACTTTGTATCTCCATCTTTTATCAAAAAATGATTATCATTAATTATATTAATCAGCGGGGAGGAACTAGGAGAAGGCTCGAGGGAACAGGAAAAGCCAACTTTTACCATCTATTTTACGAAAAAAAATAGAAGTTTTAGATTTCCAACACCCCATATTTAACAGGAAGAATTAGTTTTTTACCATCTGTTTTAACAAAAAAGTAAAGGTTTTTAGATTTTCAACACCCCACAGTAAGAGAAAGAGCCAATTTTATACCATCCGTTTTATCAAAAAAGTAATGGTTTCTAGATTTTCAACACCCCATAGTAAGAACAAGAATCGATTTTTTTAGCATGTATTTTTTAAAAAAAATACAGGCTTTTAGCGTTAGAGCACCCCCATACAAAAAAAGAACGAAATCCACATGAGTTTCACAACCCCAGGATTCTAGCTTTGGCAGCCAGTGGAGGAACTATTAACATGCTAAACGGGACTCAGCACCCTTCATATTGAGGAAAAAAACCGATCTTTTACAATGTTGTCTTTATTTATATTTATTTATCGATTTTAGACTTTCACCACCTCCATAATTACGAGAGAGAAAAAAACATTTCTAGTTCCGCCACTGCCGCCAGCGATGTTAAAAAAACCGATCTTTCTACTTATCATGTATATTGATTCTTTATTTTATTTTTATGGATTTTAGACTTTGAGCACACGCCTAATTAGGAAAAAAAAACATTTCTAGTTCCGTTCCGCGACTGTATGTATGTACTGTACGTATATAAATAAAAACAAAAGGCAGGTGTGTAATTAAGTTACCTTCTTGAGGTCGGTAGCTTTGATAGTAGCGTCCTCGGAGACCTGAACCTGGTAACGCTTACCGGTCCGTTCATCGACAATCGTTAATGATCCAGACAGATTAGGCGGCGGAACTACAACAGCGGAAGATACACACACGGCTTCTATCTCTGGCGATGATGACTCAACGACGCCGTAACAGGTTAGGTGGCCTGACAGTATCGCTAAACGGTCTCGTGCTACCTTCTCCATCTCCATCTCTCTCTCTCTCTCTCTCTATCTATATATGTGTATGTATGTATCTATATGTGTGTATAGAAATGATCAAGTTGCTTAATATGGAATGGAGTAGTATTTATTACTATTTATGTATATATATTATGTATATGTATAGACTAGAAGACTGTTTCCTTTGCTTGCCGGAAATGCTCGCTTACCCACTATATATATATATATATATATATATATCTATCTAATGGAAAATAGTTCATATGACGTGGCTTTTCTATGTTTTTGGGTTTTATATTTATTATTGGGTAGGTTTATAAATAATAATTATTATAATATATTATTGGGGAATATCTTGTGAAATACTCCTATTTTATTTATATTACTCACCCTACACTATAAATAACTTTCAATCCTTTATCGGTTACAAATTATGGTGATAAAGCCATAACTTTGGTCGGTCGCGTTAGACTTTTCAACAATGATATAATAGTAAATCAACCGTGAATAAATGATACTTCCTGATTTTTATTATTGCTCGGATTATTATCCTTGTTAGGACTATTACACTTACTCGGACTAGTATTTCGGTTTTGACAATTGTGCTCGATATGACTATTTAATCTCTCGTCTTGATCTTTCTCCCATTTTATTCGGTGCTCGGCTGTCTTTTCTCGGTTTATTTCTAGAAGTGGTGTGCGTTGGTTAGTTTCTCTCTTTTCTCAACTTCTCTCTATATTTTTTGGATAGATTTTCTGGTCCTTTTCTAGGAGGGGTAGTTGGCTATTTATAGGCAACTGCGCCTTTTAGGATATTGACAAATGTCTTCATCCCAGGAATTTTTCAGACATGGGTCCCCCTTTGATTGGGCTTGGGCTTTTAATAGTAAAACCCCAATTCCTATAAAAAGTATGAGACGACCCATTTAAGCGTTGGATACCCATTTATAAGGTGGGTTGATTATTACCCAAATAGAATATTCGGGTCTGATTTTTATGTTCTATCATATGGGTTTAGTACAAATGAATAGAATGCGAGCTATGTTACCATCCTTCGGAAACAAGTGATCACTCTATTCTGTTTTTACGCAGAGACCGTAGATTTAATCTACGGTCTGTATCATTTAATACAAACCGTAGATTAAATCTACGGTTTGGATTAAATGATACAGACCGTAGATTAAATCTACGGTCTGTGTAATTTTTTGCAAAATTACACAGTCAGTCCCTGCTTTTCAGAATTACACAGTCAGTCCCTGCACCAAAATTACACAGCAGGTCCCTGAAAAACAGAAACTTACGTTTTTTTTTTAAAAAAAAAACATTTTTTATACTACATTCTCTCTCTTTCTCTCAAAAACCCCCAATTTTCAACCCAAAAAATCACCCAAATCAATCAACCACATTAACTATCAAATTTATTAACAAAAAACCCCAAATCATCAATCAAACTTATCCATAATTGAAGGTATATCTTTTATTCTCTAATTTATTATTTATTTTGTGTAATTTCTATTTGTAAAATAGGAAAAAATATATAAAATATGCAAATTCATAATTCACTTAGCTATATATAATTGTTTGTTGTTTGTTTATATTAATTATAGAAATTTTAATAATTGTTGATATTTGTCCCATTTTTGCATGTTTTTTTATTTTGTTTGGTTAATTTGAATTGTTGATAATGTGTTTGGTTATGATTAAAAAATTGAGTTATTATTGTTTGGTTTATGATTAAATGTGTTTGGTTATGATTAAATGTGTTTGGTTATGATTAAAAAATTGAATTATTATTGTTTGGTTTATGATTAAGTGTGTGTTTGGTTATGATTAAAAAATTGAATTATTATTGTTTGGTTTATGAAAAAATGTGTGTTTGGTTATGATTAAAAAATTGAATTATTATTGTTTGGTTTATGAAAAAATGATTGTTTGGTTATGATTAAAAAATTGAATTATTATTGTTTGGTTTATGATTAAATGTGTGTTTGGTTATGATTAAAAAATTGAATTATTATTGTTTGGTTTATGAAAAAATGTGTGTTTGGTTATGATTAAAAAATTGAATTATTATTGTTTGGTTTATGAAAAAATGTGTGTTTGGTTATGATTAAAAAATTGAATTATTATTGTTTGGTTTATGAAAAAATGATTGTTTGGTTATGATTAAAAAATTGAATTATTATTGTTTGGTTTATGATTAAATGTGTGTTTGGTTATGATTAAAAAATTGAATTATTATTGTTTGGTTTATGAAAAAATGTGTGTTTGGTTATGATTAAAAAATTGAATTATTATTGTTTGGTTTATGAAAAAATGTGTGTTTGGTTATGATTAAAAAATTGAATTATTATTGTTTGGTTTATGAAAAAATGATTGTTTGGTTATCATTGTTTGGTTATCATTAATTGGTTATCATTGAGTTATCATTGTTTGGTTATCATTAATTGGTTATCATTGAGTTATCATTGTTTGGTTATTATTAATTGGTTATGTTATCATTTTTTGGTTATCATTAATTGAGTTATATTTGGTTATCATAGTTAGGATGGCAGACCCAGGTCCACATATTAAAGGGAGGTTGGGTATTTTACGACAGACTGGTCACATTTCTAATCAGACTTGGGATGCTGGCAGAGAAGCGGGTAGAGGAGATGCCAATAAGATTAGGGTTTATAATTATAGTTGGCAGATACCGACGCCTGAAAGGGTAGTTCAAAATATCATTAGGGCTGGTTTTTACGGTATTTACAGTATAGGTAATTATACCGTAGACCGAGGGTTGATTACAGCCTTAGTTGATAGGTGGCGTGATGAGTCGCACACGTTCCATTTTGTCGGGGGAGAGTTGGGGATATCTTTACAGGATGTAGAGATTATGCTTGGTCTGAGGGTGGATGGTCTTGCTGTGACCCGGTCGGAGCGGAATGACACGAAGGCGAGCAGGTTGGCTATGATGGAGAGTTTGTTGGGTGTTAGGCCGGCTGACAATCAAGTCGATCAAAACTGTCTGACAGTTAGACTTGATTGGATGTTACAGACCTTCGGTGAATTACCCCCCAACCCTAGTGAGGAGTGTTTACTATATCAGTCTAGGGCTGCCATGCTATTATTACTGGCTGCACATGTGTTTTCGGATAAGAGCAGTGATCAGATTCCACTCTGGCCTCTGCCATTTCTGGAGGATTTTGACACATGTGCTGAGTATAGTTGGGGATCAGCTCTTCTGGCCTGGTTAGAGGCTAATCTATGCAGGGTGGTACGTTGTAAGACAACCGGAGTAAGCGGGGCGGTGATGTTTCTGGATATGTGGGCGATTACCAGACTACTGCCGGTTAGACCGTGTGAAGAGCTGCCGGAAGATGTCGAGCCACCGGAGGGCTTGCCTAGGTTCCCCCTCGGTTACAGGTATGATATTTATTTAGTTTTTGAATTGGATTTGCTTTTTTATATTATTGTGTCATCTATCATTTACTTAGCTGCCGGTTATATTTATTGTTTATCGGTTTTTATTTGTATATTACAGATGGAAGATGTGGAGGCAAACTAACCTTACGCCATATGTCTACGGACATAATGTGGTCCACATACGTGACCAGTTTGACAATATGTCGCCTGAACAGGTAAATTTTAATTTTCGTATTATATGTAACTTACGTATTATATGTTGTATATGTTTGCATTTGTCTTATGTTCGCAGAATTTATTACTCGTCTATTTTTACACCATTGTTTATATATTCTAACTTGATGATTACAGATAGTGTGGCAACCTTACGGGGATCTCAATCAGTATCCGGAATACTGCACGCGGGGCCGTTATATGTGGCATTGTTCTGTGCCTCTCATTTGTAATGAGAAGATTGAGTACCACCCCGCGGACAGGTTCATGAGACAGTTCGGTTTTGTGCAGCGGGTCCCTACATATATTTGGAAACCCAGACATGGTCACGGCAAGGATAGAAGATATAGGATTGGGCAAAAACACGACTGGCCTTTACTAACCGGAGAATTTATAGCCGTGTGGAATGACCGCCACACCCGTCTTATTAACGGCGAATATGGCACGGGGACGTCACCGGATTACATGAAATGGTATAGAGAGCGGACCCGCATCTTCATAAACCCACCTGAACTTGCCCCGCCATCTCACGGTTTCCGGGAGCATACAGGGTTGTTCAGTAAAATGGTAACAACTAATTAAAGTTCATTAATATTTGATTGTTATTTTTCTGTTTGTATATTTCAATACTTATAAAATCGTTTTTGATTGGTTTTTTTTTTTTCAGAAAGCGGTATTGCGCCGAAATTTCAAATCATTCAAACAGCATAAATTGAAAACGGAAGTGGACTTACTACGAAAGGACTTCGCTGAAATGGGATTGAATCCGTACGGGTCAGCTGATGAACAGTCGGATGGGGAGGATGACGATGACGACGACGACGACGACGACGACGATGGTGATGACGACCTACGTTACGACCCAAGAAATTACACTAGGTCGGCAAGTTGTCGGCGTCCCGACGAAAGAGGCAGAGGGGAAGGCGAATCTAGTAGCGGCGGTAGAAGAACCAGTGGAGGTCGACCCCCGACTACAGATCAGGGTCCGGGTCCGAGTTCAAGCGGTCATGGTCGTCGTGCTTCTTTTGCTGGGTCGGGCTACGTTCAGGATGATGTCCCGTTCGATCATCATAGACAATCATTTGGGTCGTACGAGCATCATCCTAGTCATCAGTCAACCGACAGTTGGAGTCGAGGGTTGACAGTTACATCCCACGAGCGTGCGTCGCATCCAGAATCACAGCAGCGACAAAGACGGCGTACGGAGCTAAACGAAATCGAAGAGTCTGCTGAGCCGTCATCCGATAGATTAACATCGGCGGGAAAGATGCTCCCTGTGTCCAACTTTAAAACATTTAGTCGTTACAAAAAAAAATAAATGCACTGTTTTTGTATTTGATTTCTATGTTTGATTTGTCAGTTTTATTCTTAGCTAGGGTTGGAATATTATAAATTCGTAGGTTTAATTTGATTTCTATGTTTGATTTGTACGTTATAATTTCGTAAGTTTAATTTGATTTGTATGTTTGATTTGTATGTTTTAGGGTAAAAAATATTATGTATTTTAATTGATATGACCAATATTGAGTTTTTACAAACCCTAAACCCTAAACCCTAAACCCTAAACCCTAAACCCTAAATTACAAACCCTAAACCCTAAACCTTAAACACCAAACCCTAAATTACAAACCCTAAACCATAAACCCTAATTACAAACCCTAACCCCTAAACCCTAAACCCTAAACCCTAAATTACAAACCCTAACCCCTAAACCCTAAACCCTAAATTACAAACCGTAAACCCTAAACCCTAAAACCTAAATTCTAAACCCTAAACCCTAAACCCTAATTTACAAACCCTAACCCCTAAACCCTAAACCCTAAACCCTAAATTACAAACCATAAACCCTAAACCCTAAACCCTAAAATCTAAACCCTAAACCCTAAATTACAAACCCTGACCCCTAAACCCTAAATTACAAACCCTAAACCCTAAACCCCTAAAAACTAAATATTCTGAAATATACATACAAACCGTACATTTAATGTACGGTTTGTACAGATTTCATACAAACCGTACATTAAATGTACGGTTTGCATGTTTTATGTGCAAACCGTAAAAGTAATGTACGGTTTGCACCCCTGATTTGAGCAGCGACGTTTTACGAATGTACTTTTTACACGGAATCACCGTTAATAACGTAAAAATAAAATAAAATACAAACCGTAAAAGTAATATACGGTTTGTAGTGTAAATTACATTGGATACCATATCTATCAAAATAATTCCGACAACACATTATCACTTTTGAATTATTATGAGTTGACAACCCTATCCGAAAATGACTACTCAATGCATTATTAAAGTTTCGAAATGACTACTCCAAAAAAAACACTACAACCCGTAAAAGTAATATACGGTTTGTAGTGTAAATTACATTGGATACCATATCTATCAAAATAATTCCGACAACACCTTATCACTTTTGAATTATTATGATTTGACAACCCTATCCGAAAATGACTACTCAATGCATTATTAAAGTTTCGAAATGACTACACCAAAAATTCACTACAAACCGTAAAAGTAATCTACGGTTTGTAGTGTAAACTTACCCTATAAATATGACTCAATTTTGCCAATTCTAACAAACCATAAAATCAAACACAAACACATTTCGGAAATCTCTAAAAAAATCCTCATTTCTCCCCCAATAAAATATACAAACAAACACTTTTTCGAAAATGAATTACAACTATGGTTATGACAACAACCAATGGAATAACAACAACAATGCGAATTCATCCAGTGGCTCAAACGATGAGCTAACTGATTATTCGGAGCACTTTGAAGTTGATGAATTGACTTGGGAAACAAGTGATGAAATGCTTGCTGATCTTGCTGATGTGGCTGGAAATTGGGGTTTCATTCTTACGATTCGTAGGTCTGGAGGGGGTGATGGGAGCAGAACACCATATGTTGATATTGTGTGTGATAAATCTGGGGTTTACGAAAAAAAGAAACCATCTTCCGTAAAATCAGGTACAAAGAAAAAAGACTGTCCATTTTTCATTAAAGGTTACATAGTTAATGGTGAATGGATGTGTCACGTGGAAAATGGACAACATAACCACCCACCTCCAACTTACCTCCAAGGGCAAGCACGACGTGCTCGTTTAACCCAATATGAAAAAGAAATTGTTAAAACTTTAAGGCAAAGTAGTTTTAAAGTTGGTGCAATATTAGAGGCCATTAAAAATCGAAATCCTGACAATGTATCAAACACTAAAACGATACATAATTTTTTGGCCGGACTGAAATTTAAAGAACGAGATGGTAGAAACCCGACACAGGAACTTTTTAATTTGTTGGATAGACATCGCTACACATTCTACTATAATATGAACCCATCAACTCATTGCCTTGAGAACTTGTTTTTTGCACACCCCGATTCTATAAGGATGTTCAAAGCTTTTCCTGATGTCTTGTTAATGGATTGTACATATAGGACAAACCGTTTTAATATGTCATTTCTAGAAGTCGTAGGAATGACATCAACGAACCAAACATATTGTTTAGGTTTTGTTTTCATGAGTGACGAGACACAAGAAAGTTATATATGGGCATTGGAAAAATTTAAAGTTACATTGGAGGGGTGTATACTACCTAGGGTGTTTGTAACCGACAGGGAAATGGCCTTATCAAATGCTTTATCCGTTGTTTTTCCCGATTCTCATCATATTTTGTGCACTTTTCATATTGCAAAAAATGTTTTGAAAAACTGCCGTAAAAAGATCCCTGACGAGGAGTGGCAAACGTTTCTAGATGATTGGGGTTTATTGGTTGATTCTGAGTCGATAGAGGAGTACAATTATAACCGAACTAATTTCAATTCCTCTTACAAATCGTACCCTGCTGTGATTAAGTATGTAGACAAACTTTTAAATGATTATGCTGAAAAGTTTGTTGCATGCTATACCAACCACACAACACATCTAGGTAACAGAACTAGCAATCGAGCCGAACAACAACATGCTAAGCTGAAAAGATCCCTTTCCACAAATACTGGCACGCTTGAAACTGTTTGGGTAGAGGTGAATAGAATTCTAGAAAAACAGTTTGAGGATATTAAGACGAAGTTGGATAAATGCAAGTCTTATTTTCCACATTCTGAAAAAACGCCTCTATTTATAAATCTTAGGTCGTATATCACACACTATGCCTTTGATTTATTATTCCAAGAACACAAAAAATGTAGTGGCCAGGCTGATGAGAATTGTTCTTGCGGTTTTAAATTGTCTCACGGTTTACCTTGTCATCATATTATGAGTGAACATATTTTATTCGGGAAGCCTCTTCCTCTAGAATATATTCATCCATTCTGGAAAAAATTAGACGTAATTGATGATAATGGGAACACCGATGATTATGGGGTAGAGGGTGATCTAGAAGAGTTTAAAAGTGTTTATGCTAGCAAAACGAATGTTGAAAAACGGCGTATGAAAACACAACTCCGAGAGATAACCGTACCAGCCAGAACATCCGTCAGTGACCCCGAAGTGAGAGCAAATAGGGGGAGACCTAGAAAAGGCGACAAATCTAGTAAGAGGGATAAGTCGGGATGGGAGTATATGGAGGAACAGAGTGCTGGTGCTAGTAGGGACAAGGGCAAAGGCAAGGCCGATGAAACACCGGAGGTAAGGGTAAACCCAACTAGGAGGCCGCGAAACCAGAACCCTAAACCCACCCCCAATAGGCCAACCTTCCTGTACAGTGACCAAATATGGTTCATGTTACATAGTTACATCGAAACGGTTTATGATGTGCGTGGGGATGGTAACTGTGGGTTCCGGGTAGTTGCAAATGCGACGGGTAAACAGCATGGGGAAGATGATTGGTACGCGGTAAGATGTGAATTGTTTCAAGAGCTGCAGCAAATGAAAGGTGTTTATTATGAGCTGTTTGAGAATCTTGACTTTGAAGCTTACCGGTATGATTACATTTTATCAAGTTTAAATTTTTATCATGCTACAAATCCCGCACCTTCTGAGAAATGGATGAGATTTCCGTCGTATGGTTTTTTAATTGCTTCTCATTACAATATGCCAATTGTATTGTTGTCCTTATGGGAAAATCAAAATGGAGAGGTAAACGTGTGGAACTCTACTTTTTTACCTCTTTATACTGGTCCGCCTCAGGGAACGACATATTACATCCCGACTGTAATGGTGTTCGTCAACAGTTGTCACTATGCTCAGGTTATTCCTAAAGAAGGGATCTTCCCAATGCCAGGAATTATAGCACGGTGGGAACAAACACGCACTGAGGCAGCTGCGCCATGGAAGGAACTTTTTCGACCAAATTTCAAATTATATATGGCGCTGGAAAAGCAATCGGAAAAGAAAAAAGCAAATGAAGAACCTATAGACCTAAGTCCATAATCGGTTTTTTATTTTTAATTTTATGTAAATTACTATTTTTTCCAATTTGTTGTAAATTTATATGATGTAAACAAATGTTTAATAAATTTGTTTTATGAAATTTAGTTCTATGAAATTTTGTTGTAAATTTTGTTTAATAAATTTGTTTTATGAAATTTATAAGTTGATATTCATGTTTGCATATTGCGTTATACAAGTGTTAAATACAAACCAAAAAAACTTCACAAAAATTGACGATTTAGTTAATGATTCAATAAATATCAACTTATACACTTAACAAAAATATAACATGAACCAAAAACATAAAATTTATCAAATCAACTTTTTTTGTGTAAATTTGTGTAAATTTTGTGTTTATTTTTACAGATTGTTAGAATATTCTTAATTTATTTTATGTAAAATTTTAAAAATAAGTCATTTTGTTTTTAAATTTGAAAAAAACAAAATGTCTTATTAAAAATATCAACTTATACACTTGAAAAAAATCAACTTATACACTTGAAAAAAATATCAAATTATACACTTGAAAAAAATATCAAATTTTAAACATAAGGCATTTTTATGTAAAAAAAAATCATGTTTAATTTGAAAAAAATATTCAGTATTTTAATTTTAATTATTAGAATTTTAATTTTAATTTTTAATTTCAAAAAATCTGTGAAAACACAGAGACCGTAGATTTAATCTACGGTTTCAGCGTTTTTTCAGAAATTATGTAGTACAATAAGTGCACCTCATATCTATCTATCTATCTAATGGAAAATAGTTCATATGACGTGGCTTTTCTATGTTTTTGGGTTTTATATTTATTATTGGGTAGGTTTATAAATAATAATTATTATAATATATTATTGGGGAATATCTTGTGAAATACTCCTATTTTATTTATATTACTCACCCTACACTATAAATAACTTTCAATCCTTTATCGGTTACAAATTATGGTGATAAAGCCATAACTTTGGTCGGTCGCGTTAGGCTTTTCAACAATGATATAATAGTAAATCAACCGTGAATAAAGGATACTTCCTGATCTTTATTATTGCTCGGATTATTATCATTGTTAGGACTATTACACTTACTCGGACTAGTATTTCGGTTTTGACAATTGTGCTCGATATGACTATTTAATCTCTCGTCTTGATCTTTCTCCCCTTTTATTCGGTGCTCGGCTGTCTTTTCTCGGTTTATTTCTAGAAGTGGTGTGCGTTGGTTAGTTTCTCTCTTTTCTCAACTTCTCTCTATATTTTTTGGATAGATTTTCTGGTCCTTTTCTAGGAGGGGTAGTTGGCTATTTATAGGCAACTGCGCCTTTTAGGATATTGACAAATGTCTTCATCCCAGGGATTTTTCAGACATGGGTCCCCCTTTGATTGGGCTTGGGCTTTTAATAGTAAAACCTCAATTCCTATAAAAAGTATGAGACGACCCATTTAAGCGTTGGATACCCATTTATAAGGTGGGTTGATTATTACCCAAATAGAATATTCGGGTCTGATTTTTATGTTCTATCATATGGGTTTAGTACAAATGAATAGAATGCGAGCTATGTTACCATCCTTCGGAAACAAGTGATCACTCTATTCTTTGAGTGCTCTTACTCTTGTCATATTTGGCGAATTTTTCTCTCGAAATCCGGGTTCTTTGCTCAAAATGGTCTTTGGAGTTTTTTGGTGAAATGGGCAAATGCGCATTATAAAGCTAATATGGTTTCAAATTCGTTGATTAGTATTCTCATTGCATCTACCGTTTATTGTATTTGGCATGAAAGGAACGTTAGAATCTATCGAGACTTTCAAGTTTCACCGGAACCATTATTAAAGAGATCGAATTCTTAGTTGTTAATAGTTGAATAGTTTTGAGAATGTTAAAAATAATGCTAGAAATAAATTTATTCAAAACGCTTGCACGTTAGGTCATTCATTCTTGAGATGAGATGCTATCTTTCGTTGTATTTGTTATAGCACTCGGCTATGAATCAAGCTGTTTGCCTAATAAACTTTCTTAATTTCCAAAAAAAAAAAAAAACTCATTTTGTTTATTATTATTATTATTATATTGCCACACACATGTAATTATATATTATAATATCGTTTCATAAATTGGAGAACAATATTTGTAATTAAATAAATGAGTACTGCTACCGGTTTACTTTCATTCATAAATTTTAAATCTCATATTTGATTTGTATTATGAGACGTTTTCATAGATCCTTACTACTTTAAAAAGTGGAAGCTAAAAGTTTTAACCCTAGAAACGTAGTATATGTTTTTATTTTTCAAATTCTGTGTTTCGAGTAAATATGTAGTATTATATATTCCGTGATTATGAACTCTGCTAATATATAAATTAAAAGCAACTCTGTCTATTGTTAATTAATTTTTGCAAACAATTGCATGTATTTAGTTTTTCTTTAGTTAAATCCCATATCATAATCATGTATTGAGAATTTTCAAATTTTGAATAAGTTTATTATGTCCCAGTGCTTATATATTGATGGGTTTTTGTATTTTTCTTTTCAACATCCGAGCAATATAAAAAATTTCTTTAAAAATGTTTACATTAAAATTTGTAAAAGGCATACCAATTCTGCTAACATGTGTCTTCTAGGCATGTGTAAAGTTACATTTAATATGGCAATGACTTTTGACATAATAGTATGATTTAATGTAAAAATGTGTTATTAACCATCATAGAAAGATTCCGAAAATTAAATACTTGTGTATATTTGGAAGGAAAATTTAATGACTGTAAATAAAATAAAATCAAAAGCAATTTATTTTAAAATTAATGCAGGCCTCAAATTAGTAATCAAAATCATTTACACATTTGGGTGATGAATGGGCAATTTCTACATAATTTAATGTTTGGAATAATATAACTGATGAAAATTATTTCCCTCCAAAACTGCAATATAAATTTTCACATTAGATGTAAACATAATATTTTATTTTAACATTGGGAAAATAAATAATTAGAAACAATGTAAACAAAGTTTTGATGAGTCATACTGTTTTGTGGTTAGTTAATTACATAGAATTTCGGCATATATCATTCGGCTACACAGTTTCTCCTATATACCGGTTTTGTCCCACACTGAGTTTTTCGTCACTAAGGTTTTTATGTGTTTAGCACTGCGAATGAACTCGACTCACATCGACAGCATGGATACGAAGAAATCAAGACGTACCAAGGGAAAGTGTTGTAGTATATTATTGGTCATGTTGGGCCTTACTTTATAGGGCTTATCTTGGTCTTTTCTAGTATACGTAACCTTATCATCTATTATATAAAAAGGGTCAGAGATGTCTTGATAGATCGTTCTGTATTATTAATGAATATACTGAGCTAATAATACAGCTAACAACATCAATTTATTTCCATACTAATACTATAACTAAAAATTAGAAAATAAATTGTATGAAATTTAACGTTGTTCATGTGTGTGGGGTCGGACACACGTTAGCTTTTCCGCAGACCTATTAATTAAAGTTCATGGTACAATTGTTCATGTCTTTTATTTTGCAATTCCTATCTCCCCAAATTACTCTTTATTTTAATTTTCTACAGCTCAATCGGATAAACTTTCGAGAAGCATAGATTTAATAACCAGCATCAAATGAGCGATAATATAATATTCGTATATTTATATTTTTGGTTTGGCCTCTAGTAAGCAACTCACGCGGCTAAACTATATCAATTTAATTACGTGGCGACGAAATATGACGAGTTGTTCGCCATCTTAAAATACGAAAATAGTTTTGGGAATCTCAAATCAGTTTCATGATAACTAAATGATAATTGTTGTAGGATATTATTGGACTATTGGGCTTGTACTTTATGGGCCTATGTGGGCTTATAACCCTATCCCTCTATCTATATAAAGAGGGTTAGGGGTCTTGTATTTGACATTCATTCATACATTATGATTAATGAAGTCTCTCTTATTGTTGTCTCTCATACCTCTCTCTATATCTATACATATATCTATATATATCTATAACGAGCTAATATGTAACACAACACGTTATCAGCACTGCTCTCGGAGATTGGAGTACGGATTCTGGGTTCAATAAATCTTGAGGTTTATCCGGATTTTTTTTTAAAATTTTGCAAAATCGACCTTCAGCAACATACGTGAATAAGGTATATAAAATTTAACCTTTGTTAAACTGTATGTTAAACGACTGTAACCATGCATAAATTATTTAAAACATGTATAATATATGATTTATACTACTGTGCATGTGTGTGAATGTTTTATGTAATATGTCAGCAAAAATTGTATGAGTTGCACAATTTATAGTATATGCATGTGACGTGTCTACAGTGGCTAGATATTTATAATTATAATTCACAGTACTGTGACCTTAGCATGACCTTATGCTACTAGTACCATGTATAGAAGCCTGCGTATGAATTTAGAAAAACCTTTTGCTAAGTACTGTGACCTTATGCTACTAGCACCATGTATAGAAACCTGGGTATGAATTTAGAAAAACGTACTGTGACTTTTTTTTAAAACATGTATAAAACGGGACCTATGTTATAATTTTTTTATTAAAAGTCAAACGAATAAAAATTGCATGTTAATTGAAAATTGATATGTTTCCATGTAAATTTAACCCCTTTGCATGTTAAAATATTTTTTTACCATATATAAAATTGATTGGTAATTAAAAATATATTGTTTGTTTGCATGTTAAAACTACCATGTATAGAATTATTAATATGGCGATAAACATAGATAATTGATTGATATATTGTTAGCATAATCATATCTTTTTTGATATTATCATATATATAAATATCACATATGTCAGTAAATTATTGGATTAGATCTAATTGATAATCTTAAATTGATTTGATTTGATATGTTAGAATCTTTATGGATTGATTGATAATCTTAAATTGATTTGTTTATAACACCAAATCTACTGCATGATTAGATAGATCCTAAAATATATTTACTGCCTGATTATATATATGTGGTTAATCTAGATATATATTGTCTATATTGTTAATATTATTACCATATATAATTTGCGAAATCATATATTTTCACATTTAAGTTGGAAAAATTATGAACCTTCCCCAAATAGGCTCACCTATTTGGATACGATGTCTAGGAAAGATAAAGGCGGAAGTCGTTCTCCTAATGAGGTCGGTTTTTAAGAGGCATTCGTGCCCACCCCCCTCACCGTCTTTCCTGGTCGTGTTCAAATAGAGCTACCGAAAGGGGTTGACTAAATAATAATTTCCCCGAGTGTGTTTATATAGTGATGTATGTTTCGCCGAATTGGTGTTTCAGTATCGACCCGTCGTTCGATCAATGAGAACCGATTCACATGAGAAGCAAAACTAATGTTTTCGAACCTGTCGTTTCGGAAAAAAAGTTTGTGCTTGTACAAACCATAAACATATAAACCAGTCGTTTTATATGAAAAATAATCCAGAACTCCCAACACATGTTGGATGCCATCTATGATGAGAAAAATCACAAAACATACTTGCGAAATGACTGTTTAGACGTTGATGTTATTCCGTCACCACATGTTAGTCACCCTGATGTGTGAAAATGTGATGCCCAAATTTTTTTTTGGATGCCATCTTTGATGAGTAAAACACGAGTTTGTTGTTACCCTCAAGATGAATGTTAAGGCGTTGATTTTATTCCGCCGCCACATTTGAGACGTGATGACGTCTATGGTGAACAAATGTCTGAAATTGACATATTGGAGCTATCCTTCACCAAAATACTAGCTTGGAAATTGTATTCCATAAGCAGTATCGTGAATTTATATTCACCATATTCCTTTATCGCCCATCTGTTATTGGATAAAAAAAAAAAAAATTACCCCGGTGAGTAGTTTTAATCCTATTGGGTCAATGGCGAATTGTTTGCCTGATATTAATGCTCTTCGTGTACATTTTTTTTCACGAATCGAGAACCGAGACAAGTGTTATTTGTCTCGAACTGTCGCGATCCCGATGAATCGCCTAGCCAAGCGAGATTTTAGACAATCGTCAAAATCGAAAACCTGTGGCTCCAAGACAGTAATTGAAAGGAACAATATGACACGTTGTCACAAAGCAAGAGATAATGCTCAAGGAGCCAACTCTATGCTATAAAGACAAAGGTCATGCACGGTTACTCCTTAAATAGTTTAAAACTATTATAAAGGTGAAAAAACCGATGCTAATGTGGTTAAAAGCTAACTGAAAGGAAACTTTTGAGACCCCCGATTTTGTGGCTCAAATGAGTTTGATACCTTTCTTTATTGATTTTGATAAATCATTGAGCCATTTTTTCGCTCATTTGGATTATGTTTTCCATTTGGATTATTATTTTTCCATTTGGACCATACTTTTGGATTATGGTTTGCCTGTTTACGAAATTTCTCGAAATAATTTAAAGTGTTTTGAGCAAATTCCTTTGACAAATGTGACCAAACTTTAAATTATGAAATTTTAGGCAATACTTGTGGGGTAGTTGATTTTTATGGAAATAGTGGGTAACAGTGTACCACATAATTTCACCAACTATTTGCCTAAAAGAGTACTCAGTGACAACGATTCTGGACCTGTCGTTCCAAATCAAAATCTTTGGTAAAACCAAATTGATTTGTCAAATATGAGGTCTTATACTCATGTAGGTCCTGCCGTACCTTGTTGAGTTATAAAATATTCGAGAAAACCAGTGTTACCTGGTAATAGCTCATGAAAGAATTGAAATTTCTTTACATAGTCTCCATTCAATACGACCAAAAGCGTATTTTAGAGGAGTTGGAATGTCTTTCAAGTGGTTGCTACCACATTCTTTAAAGCATTTAAAGTTACCTTATCTTTTCGCCTGTCGTCGATTGATAAATGATTTAAATGCTAAGACATGATTGTCTATACTATCATTCGCCTGTCGTCGATTGATCAAAGCATTTTGATATTGTGGCATTGACCGGATGAGATATTCCCGGGTCAAAAGACGATGCTTGATTTATAATCGCATCGCATTTGGATTCTCTCTGAGAATATATTTCGTGATTAATCCGAAATTCATGCCATTAATGCTCACTTTGAAAGACTAGTATGTGTAAAGATCACGAAATAAACTCGTAGAATTCTTGTAAAGAATTGAAGGAGTTATTGTGGACTTATCCAACCATAAGACGGACCATAAATATAAATGGTTATGGTTGATGCATCGACAATTGGTCACATGATTATTGTTGTCCACAGAAATATAGCATTTCCCAAACTTTTAGCCCTATCATTAAGTTGATGGCTCATGATCCGGATTATCCTGAAAAGTCTAGTCGACTTGATAATTCCGAAGAGTAATAATCGAAATTTCGATTTGAATTACCTGAGTTTGGAAATCGAAATTGAACATCCTGTCGATTATGTTCAGATTATGTTCAGACCCAAATGGACTCACGGAAAGTTTGATGATGCGACTGCAAATAATTGCACGCATTTCTTGGTCTTGCGCACCAAGATTTATATTTCCGTGTGGGGTTATGCTATTTTGCTGCATTGGTCCGTTATGAGGCCCATAGACACTCAAACACCATATGCGTACCAGCTGGTTACTGGTTATGAGACAGAAGTCTCATATTAACGCGTGTTTAGAGTGATTAATTAATATTTTGATTGAGCCGTTCTAGCGTTCAAAATATGGACCTCTGAAGGGGACATAAGTCGATTATGAATCCCCTACCTATCATTTGATAGAGTAACCTTGGCAAGCGATCTCTTTACCGCATGATATGCGAAAGTGACATCGCTAAGACTGTTCTCCTCGTCGTTAGGGGGAGATTTGCACGTTACCGTTGATAAGGAACGACGTGAAGTAACGTGGCATAACCCACTCAGTCTTAGCTTGATCCCCAAAACTGCACTTAGTGATAAGTAAGTGCATAGACTCCCTCAAGTCTAACTAAATGTCAGACGCATTTAATGACTTTATGAGATGTCACGAGATCATTTATACCTGCTGCAAAATGCTTGCAAGGATAGACGTCCCTGTCGGACGCCGTGTTCCTATCGTAACACGTTGCTTTGGCCGAACCCGCCAAGCAAAGGACACTGCCATCGGCCGTCAGTCTGTCATCCTTCCCAAGATATGAGGAAGTTGACCGGTTCTTAATTCGTTCAGCCCCAGAGGTGGTGAACTGAAACTCGATTGTCGCATGAGATTATAAAGGATCAAGGAGATGTGTGATTTCCTCTTCATCCTAAGAATCTCGAAATATCTGTCGATCATGATATCTTAGACGATATTGAAACGAAACGAGACTGTTATTGATTACTTGTTCATATATTCGGTGACGACTGATAATATGAACAAATTATGACAGAGAACCATGTACCGTTGCCTGAAGTCAACGTAGAATAGACTGTACTAATGGAAACTTGCAATCCAAGTAGACTCCTTAGCGAAAGTGTGTTCGGACCTGTAGTTCCAACACCGCCAATGTTAAACGAGTTCGTTTATTTGGTTATTCGTAAGGAAAAGTGATGAGAATAATGAGATTGTAGAATGCTCGCCTAGTAGCGCAAGGCTTCTCTCACACCTTGGAATTGATTACGAGATGGTTGATTTCCTCGTAATGGACATTATAACAGTCCCCTACTTTACCAGTTTAGTAGTTTTCGAAAAACTGAGTATGCAGCCATGAATGTGGTCACGGTTTTATCTCTATGGGGATTTAGACAAAGAGATATAGATGAAGGTCCCTGTGTGACTTCATGTGCTTAAATCAAGTAGTTTCTGACCACGGAACACGATCTCAATTGACTGAGACGTTCACTATATGGATTAATATAATCCGAGCGGATGTGGTATACCGCCTAAGTGAGTACTTGATTAGCTTGGGATACTTGAACAAGTATTATGCCCTTGCGTGTTTTATTATGCGATCCATTTTTGGATTTGCCTTCGAGATGAAGGATTTTGGGAAGACACGGTAGTGACTCAACCTGATGATTGAGTCCCGTAAATATTGAATCTAAGTCCATGATTCAGACTACACCCAGAAGGTGTTATGACGTTTTAGTCATCATGACGCTAAGTCGTCAGATTCTCCCATGATCGTTCGATCACTAGACATTGATATAGACCCAGTCTGTCCCTGATGAGACGATGAAGAGATATTGAACCATAATGTTCATATCTAAGTACAATAAGCGCATCATTGTACTTGGTCTAATGTGCTAGGACGAACATCTCGTCTGTTGTGAATGGTATAGCTCGACACAACATCGCGCTAACACGCTGCCATCGAAATGGCACTAAAGACACATTCCCTTACCTTATGGTAATTTTGGAAGTGGGCTAGTTTATCCCATTTGCGTCATCGAGTGTACCTACCCCCTTCGGTACTCGAATTAACGCAACCCTTTTTCGGTTATACCGATGCCGGTTACTTATCAGACCCGCATAAGGGATATTCCTAACATGGTATGTCTTTACCATTAGGAATAAGGCGACATCTTGGAGGTCTTGGAATGACTCCAAGTGAATCACTCTGATCTATTCGTGCTCTATGAGACGACTAGAGAGTATATATGGCTTCGAGCTAGTATTAGCCATATTTGAATTACATATGCTCTGTCTCATGATCCAGATAAAACACTTGTCATAGAAGACAACTTGTTGTTATCGATCAAGAGATACATGACTACATTATGCTATTTAGCATTTTTCGCCGAAATAAATCTTCACATATGAAGTTTAAGAGCATCCAGTTGAATGCTCGTTCTATTACACGTTAGATTTTCTTGCATCCAGTCGTGTGCAAGTAAATGAGACATCCAGTCGAATGCTCGTACTCTTTCTTGGAATATGAAATCTTTGCACCCAGTCGTGTGCAAGTTAGGGGGAGCATCCAGGTGAATGCTTATTGGACTAATTACTACTTAGTCGAAATTCTCGCACCCTGTTGTGTGCAAGTGAGGGGGAGCATCTAGTCCCATGCTCGTGTACTCTTTTTGTCCTTAGACCAAGGTTTTTTCCCACTGGGTTTTCCTTGGCAAGGTTTTTAGCGAGACACGTTCCCATTATATCTCACTTAAGATTGCCGAAATTAGGGGGAGTATCCTGTTGTATACTTCTTACCACTGTGTACTCTTTTGTCCTTCGACTAGAGGTTTTTTCCCACTGGGTTTACTTTAGCAAGGTTTTGATGAGGCACCTGTTTTGTGGTTGATCCTCTACTACTACCACTGTTGCACTCTTTTTCCTTCGATCAGAGATTTTCCCATTGGGTTTGCTCTGGCAAGGTTTTGATGAGGCACACTGTTTTGTGGTTAGTTACTTACATGATATTTCGGCCTATATCATTCGGCTACACAGTTTCTCCTAGGTACCGGTTTTGTCCCACACTGGGTTTTCCGTCCCTAAGGTTTTTATGTGTTTAGCATTGCGAATGAACTCGACTCAGATCGACTGCATGAAGACGAAGAATTCAAGACGTCCAAAGGGGGAGTGTTGTAGGATATTATTGGACTATTGGGCTTGTACTTTATGGGCCTATGTGGGCTTATAACCCTATCCCTCTATCTATATAAAGAGGGTTAGGGGTCTTGTATTTGACATTCATTCATACATTATGATTAATGAAGTCTCTCTTATTGTTGTCTCTCATACCTCTCTCTATATCTATACATATATCTATATATATCTATAACGAGCTAATATGTCACACAACAATAATGTAATAAAATAAAAAAGCAATAATGTTAATAAGGCTATGCCACACTCTTGCTTTCTCAATATAAATTTAAATTTTCAATTTCATCTTAAAATTTAAAAGTATACTATGCTGGTAAAGTTATGGAATCGATTTTGCAAAATTTACGGAGGCCATTAGATTAATAGTCATATTGGACGCCGCCCTATTTTTTATGATTCTCCGAGCGAGCCTTCTTGGGATTAGATTGCTCGTGACTCGCTACATGTTGGTTGGTGGGATTAGTTATTGGGATTATTTTTTACAATATAATTCATTTTTTTCCTCAAATTTAATTCATTTTTGGCAAAATCCTTATCTTGTAACTGCTTTTGGTTATATCATTTTCGATATTCACCCATTTTAGCTGTGCAAGTTTTTGTTGTTTCCTCATTTTACATTTACCCCACTCCTTTATCGTTCTTTTTCTTTTTGCTAACACATGTTCCGTATTTTCAAACTTTATCATCTAACTACACTTATTTCCTGCTTATTCCTAATTATTGACCTATCATTCTCGGTTCTTGGTCCTCTAAACTTTTAATTATTATTTATTCTCGGAAAATATTAGGTGTAAACAATATGATTATGAAAAAAATGGTATGTGAAATTTAAATTTCTCATTTCTACAGAAGCAACATCACCTTTTACTCTTTATTTCATGGTTCTTTCCGTTACAGTATCATCAAATTGATAGAAATGTGATATAGCTTATCTCGTATGTACTTTTATAAATTTCTGTGCATAAGTTTTCAGACTTGCTCGCGTTGCAGCATTTCCTGATATTTACTTGGATATCCATGAGATTGAGATTGTTGGAAGGTATGGGAAGATCTTTCATGCATGAATGAGACATTAAAATGATCCCAAGAGTAAAATAACATAGGAAAAAAGAGCAGATAGCCGATGACGAAAATAGCATAAAGCAGTCCAAAGGGAACACACAGTGTTTCGAATGCGGCAAGGAAGCGAAACAAGTTAACATATATAAAAAAGGCACAAAAATGTTCAACAATTTCTAGTGCGTTATAAATTTTATATCAATCCTTGCCACTTGACCATCAATCAGAACATCAGACTCTGAAGAGGAGCAATTCCATCTAATCCTTTCAAACGAAAAGAACTGATATAGTCGTTCCCAGTTATTTCCTTATATTTTGGAGGGTTATCTTCAGAAATCAGCTCCTTGATCGGCCCATACAGTCTCGGTATGTTATGAATTTTACAGAAGGCTGCAACAGAAATCCTATGCCTTTCATTTTTCACCATAGCTCTATGTGCTGCGCTCTTAAAACTATCGTTTGATAAGAGCTGCGTGTATACAATAATACTAATGAATCTTGATGCCATCAGATTTTACCTTACACTGTCACGAATGTTTTTACTTTTTATACAGGAGAACATATGTGCTTGCCTGATAAATTTCTTCGGACTTATTATGATAACAATAGTTTCTAGTTGATAAGACGGGTTGCAGAAACATCATAGCTTAAATGGTCCCTTCCTTACCAAAAAAGAGAATGGAAAAAAGGAGGAACAAATACGTTCTACTCTGATTTACACGAGTTTAAATGTTATTGACAAAAGAAAGCATATATGAAAGGGAAAACGCACTTTATGAAGGTTTGTTGTAAATTGTGATAACTGAGTACATTTATTTCCATCTCCCTAAACCTCTTTTTTTCAATAAAAACGGAGTAATAGATATAGACCAAATTATTCACATGAGATGATTGTAACCAGACATTCCATGGTCCTCGGCTCCTCGCAAACCATACTCAAAATATCCATTACTGCGTTGTCAAAATGTCCAGCAGAGCCGATTGTAATCAGTGTTTTAAAAAGCGAAATGTTAGCTAAAGAGTTTTTGCAAGAAATATGCTAAAAGCGTAAAAAGCACAAGCTTTAGCGGTCAAAAAAGCGGAAAAGCGAGCTTTTTAAGCTTTGAATTGAGCTTTTTCAAACAGTGACTGTAATACATCATTTAAACTTCTCCTAGTTGTTAAAGAAACAAGTACTATAGCATGTATGCTATATAGTTTGTCAAAAACATTATCAATATAAATCATAGAGGTGATTAAGGCTACCTGGAGGAGATCCCCAATGTTGACGACAAGTGCTCCATCCACTGGTGGAACATTAACCCAATGCTTGTTTTTGTAGAGGACTTGTAGCCCTCCGGCGTGGTCTTGAAGTAGGATTGTGATAAAACAAGGGTCGGTGTGTTTGCTAATTCCAATGGTTAGGTCTGGCTCAGGACACGCAGGGTAGTAATGACATTGCAATGTATGCCCCTCCGTGCAACCCAAATCTTTCAGATGGTTCCTATCGAGCCCTAGCGCTTCTGATAACAATTCAAAAAGAGTCGTGCTTAGCCTATCAATGTGCTTAGAGTACTCTAGTAGTCTGTCTCTGCAAAATAAAGTCCAAAGCTCCAATTTATATCAAATTGGGAAAAGAATACCAGTTGTGGTGTAAAATAATACCAGGGAATTTGAACTTCGACAAATAACAACATATCATGATGAAACAAATTCTTAATTCGAAGAATTTAGGGTCGGCCATATGGATAAACGAGATATCATGTCATGTTGGATCACAAATATGATTTTTACTACACCACTCACTTGTATCTATGGAAATCTGCTGTAAACAACATATCAAATGCAAGAAAAAGATTCATATGTTGGAAAAGGTGACCACAATTGTTCAAGGTTTTACTGAATATTTTCAATAGAATTACCATAAATTCGATTCTTACTTTAAAAAATGGAAATAGTTGCCCAGAATATATATATAATTTCAGGGTGAAGGGTTGAATTTTCTTTCCCATAATTTAAATTGTCATGTACTAACCTACACACCAGTGGCAACATTTGAGGGTCGGAACGCTCAGGATGCATCATAACCGCTAAAGTATCTCTCCAATGGGCAAAACCTGCTGTGTAAAGGTCGAAATTGCTTACGTATTTAACTGTTACATTGGAATCACGACGGTAAAGTTTCATCTTCTCCTCCTTGGGTAGCTCGAAGAACCCCTGCACACCTTTCAACATCTCCTACAATGTGGCCAGATAAAGATAGTTTATAGCACTGTTTTAAAAAGCGGTCTTCGTAGTAAAAAAAAAGCTTGATACAAAGCTTTAATAAAATTGAAAAGCTCGCTTTTCCGTTTTTTAGGCGGCTTTGCAAAAAACGGGTTATCTAAGATTCCGCTTTTTGAATCACTGGCTTATAGCACATATATTATGTCAAGGGAAATAGGGTAAAGTTAAGCTGGTGTATAGAATTTTATCAACATTTGTCAATGGCAGATGAACTATAGCTTTAAGCCGGTTATCCTTCTCCTATTAAGCCGATCAGTTTTTCTTTTCTGCACTCTTGAACCAAACTTGATTTTCAACAGAATGGGAATTTCTCAACCTTTGGTTTCCTATTTCATAACTGCATTGCAAACATTAATAAATTCTTTTTAACATAATTGCAGATTCTTCTAACCTCCAATAAAAATATTTTTGTGGAGAACACGAATAATTATTTGCACACACTTTTAATAATCCTCCATACACCCCTTGTTTGAAGAGTATGGACAAAAATCAATACAAAATATTTTAAGTCACAGACGGAAATAGTGACAAATTTTGCTTCCCAACGCCTTAATAAAAGATGGAGACGGCATGGTGACATATTTAAGTTTTACGAACATATTTTGTTATTTAGTGACATTTTTTATAATAGATTTGATCGTCTTGATTGAAAACTTTTTGTTTGTTTGTAGTGAATGCAGTTTTGACATGTAGCGTTTGGTCCTCACTATCTCTATCTCACAAATAGACAAAGAGCGTATGGAGGATTGTAACGAGTGTGTACATATCTGTTGGGTACGTTGTAAATAAATACAATAATTTCTACGTAAAAGAAATGGACAAAATAAACAAGAAAATGATTTCCTCAAATATATAAATATCAAATTACAACCTTCAAAATTAGGAGTATGTAAATGATACCGAAATGGACTAAAGTCCGAGACGAGGTAACTGCAAGCAGTTTCCCTTAAACGATATTTGCCCCGCCACCTTTGCTTCTAGCTAAATGGGGCACTTCGTTCCCAAGGTACAACGTCTATCACATGTGACTCGGCAGAAACGGCACCGAGCCACGGTCGGGCCGTTGGTGGTGCGGTACTCTCTCTCTATATGTATGCATATGTGTTTGTGTGTGTATGTGTATGTATGCCATGTATCTATTTCTCTTTCTATTTTTCTTGTCTTGTGAAAAGATAGATATATGTATGTTTTTTACCAAAAAACATATGAAGAGTTACATGTCAATAATGTCATAAATGGGGGGCAATTAACATTGTAAGTTACACAAATAAATTGCATTCACTTAAAAAAACGTTTCGGTTTTCCAACAATCCCCCACATGAATGCAATCAACTGACATGCAACGTGCATCCTAAATGCAATCGAGAGAACCACGAGAATTCACTGCATAAGGACAGGTAGCGCGCGCCTTGAACCTGCCATAGTGATGTAAAATCTGATATGCTACTATTGGGTAGCCTTAAAGCCTTAAACCCTTTAGCGTTTGTGCATACCAGGGTAATACTCACACAGTGTCCTCTCTACACCACTTACTAAGCCCTTTGGTTGTTGTCCATATTTGGTCCTGGATTGCCTTGGCAAATTCAACCGAGTGCTCTAGTGATTTAGCCCTAGATCATCACATAGTATCGGGCATACACACTCGTTATAGGTGATTTTCAAGTCAAGGGTGTCCTGACTCACCCCACTCGACCTTCGAGATACTTGATTCATTAAGAGCCTCATGCTCACCCTTAAAATGGTACAGGTCTATCACTCTTTCATCATAGAAATGGGCTGAGAACTTATGTTCTCGAGTGCTTTGTTCGGATACCCGCACAATTCAGTTTCCCATTGAACCTGAGACTGAAGTTTTCAGTTCAGGTTGGGTTACCTATGCGAAGGTTTCCAATTTATTGGGCTTCAAACCCCATTTCCCTCGATGATGCTCCAACTCCTCCACGAGTCAAGCATTTTGTATATTGATCCGCATTATTATCCTTAGACCTTGCAAAGTCTAGGGATATCACAATTTTTACTAGCAATTCCTCTTACGGATTTGTGTCTCCGACGAATATGTCATGACTTTGTCGGGACTTTCCATTATACAAATTATTCTGATCCCGTTTAATAACTGACTGGCTGCAGCAGTACACGTTTATTGCGGGAATAGATTTTGGCCACTTGGAATACCTCCCAAGACTTCTAAGCCAATCTGCCTCTTCTGTAGCTTGATTCAACGTTATGAATTCTAACTCTACAGTTTCTCCAACTATGCAGCTCTATTTTACAGACCTCCATAAGACTGCAACCTTTTTAAGTACAAACATATCCACTAATGGACCTTGTACTGTTAAAGTTCGAGATACACTTGGTATATAAATACCCTCCAAACATTTTGGACATCTCGTATAATGCAGTTCATGATTGGCAGTATACCTCATGTATCTGAGAAGCCTCATTGGCAAACCTACTGAGTATGCTCACTGAGTTGGCTATAACTGGTCTAGTGCAGTTCTTGACGCACAAGAGACTACCTATGATAAGTTAGGTGTTTGTTTTACTCCATATAATGACTTAACAAGTTTTCGCACCTTAGCTTACTTTACACGGAACAACGACCCAATGGGTTGTTCCTAATTCTCTAGATCTCCATTTATAAAACACATGTTCTCATTAATTAATGATGCGTCCTTTTTTATAGAGATTAGAGTATAGACATTAAAATTATCAAAACCGTCAGTTTACTTAAAGTAATTGACTTTATTTCTCACGTGCCTATCAACCTCATTGTTGATGGCATCTTCCCATATACACATTATATGGAAAACATTGATTATTTCAATGTCGTCGATTCACCTTCACTCATGAAGGTCAAGGGACAAAGGAAGTTTCATTACTTACCCTTTTACCATGCCGATGCACTTCATCTTCCTTAAAAGATTCACTTTCCACATTTTTCCAGCACCGTTTGAGTGTTCACTTGTTTTGGATAGCGTAATGCTTTGAACCCTCAACGTATTGGTCACACTCGTCAGGCGTTAGAGTTTTGCGGAAAACTTCTCTTTTTGAAAATTTGCTTCTCGGGCATAGAACAATGTTCTATATGCACTTTAAAGTCATATGCCTTACGCACTAGAAACCGATCAACACTATATTTTGTGCTTATCCGATAAACACACAATCTACCGTTTTCGATCCTATCCAAATCCTTCAAGGAACAAGATTGAGACCTTTCTTAGGTAGCACCAAACTTTCATCGAACTTATAGTCAGGCACCATGCCTTCTATAATTCTGACTGTTTGGTCCAACTTCCTAAGCGATAGTTTGTTCAACACATAGCTTGCGGAAAGCTCACTTCCCGTACAAATTCAGAGTTTAATCCTGAACTTATCAACATGATATTCATCGTTTAAAAACTACATTTTTTGCTCAAGAGCATAATAAGTCGTTCTTTAACGATTGGTGTCATTCCATCAACACAATTATGTGAACGGTGTCTCATATTCACCGTTTCAATCACACTAATCATGTATTCATATCCATGTGAATATACCATTTCGAAACTAGTTAGACAATATCTAACACTTCCAAAAATAGTCTATCATTTAATGATTAACACTTAATCATTGGATTAAAGTTGGTAGATTAACACAACAGAACACCCATGATTAAACATATTTTCTGACAAGCCTTAATCCTCAACAATAGAATTCACGTATTCATTCTTACTTGAATGAATATCTCGACTGATTTATCTTTACTTCTCATCAAGTAGACATATCAGTGTTTAATACATCCATCAATAAATTGAGGAAATATCTTTTAAAACCTTCTTGGTTTTGCACTCATCTCAAATGTATCGAACCATTTGGTTATGTACTCCGTTCGAAACTTCGAACTGAAGACTTAGCAATACATTGCTTCAAACACAAACTCATATTTGTGTTTCAATTTAAATAATGGATTTAGAAAAATAAAACATTTATGTTTTTATGTTTTTATATTTTCATGACCTGCTATATCATGTCAAATCAGTGACTTAGTTGAATAACTCAACATGTCATTATTGACCACAAGAGTATCGACTAAAATGTTCATTTTGAACAAATAGTCCCTCATGTATTGCCACAAACAAGCAAACTTATCACAATTTTATCCTAGTGTTTTGCCTACCGAAAGGCTAGTGCCCTTTAGGTTTCAAAAACCACTAGTCATGATTCAGATTTGTATGCTTGCACTTGTCAGTGAATTTCCAAACGTTTAAAACGTTTCCACACATTAACGCCCCCACAGTTCGTGCATTCCCTTTGTCCTGACTCAAAATATGCACACTGTTATAGAGAAACTTAATCGGTTTCAAGATGATAAATGAACAATATCATTTATTTTAGACATTTTAAATCCATACCAATAAACCGTTAGATATTTTTCCAATCGCCCGCAGACGTTATGGGGTATGTTGAGATTCTCGATTTACATGATCGACGGGTTACCCCCACATTTATGAGACCCTCGGGGTTCTCCCCCAATAACGTAATATAATATTACTAAATTACTATTCTCAATAATAGCAAACTCAACATATTCACAATATGTTTTACTAACAAATTAATAATATGTTATTTCAACAAGTTAATAAGATGTTATATCAACAAATTATTAAATATTCTTTCAACAAACTAATAAAATGTTATTTTAACAAATTATTAAATGTTCTTTCAATAAAATAATAAGATGTTATTACAACAAATTAATAAATTAGCTGATATTTGTTTATTATTAAAATAAAACTCAACGGCCATTTATAATTTGTTTAATCATCAAATTATTTGCTCTTGGATGAACAAAATTGGTCATTAAATAACATTTCATCCAAATAAGTAACCGACTCGTCATTGCAATTCGTAGGTAGCTAATAAAGCTCTCCATAAATATCAACAATAACTGTCGTTACAATAATTTATAACTCTCCAAATTAAATTGCGATTAATCACAATTAATAAGAAGTTATAAATAATCGTCATTAATCTCATTAATGATTACCGTTACAAATTTTGTAACCCTCCAAATTAAATTGCAGTACATCACAATTAATAAGGATACCACCTATTATATCAGCACATTAGTGTCTTAAATAATGGTGATTTCGAATTTGTAACCCCCGTCATTAATATGCACTCATGCAAAATTAATAGGAGTTACACCGGCACCCACAATGTTCTGGTCAGTTCCAGTACCCACTGTGTTCCGGATATTTTCCGCAAGAAACTGTTTGTTATCTCAAATAACAAACACGCACAATCTAATTTCGAAAAATGAAACTAAAACTTCTTCTTCGCAAATTCCAAATTTCTATAACCACGCATGGTTTCAAGAAACTGATTTTGCAAGAGTATTCTAGTTCATTCCCGAAAAAGATTATCAAATTCTGAAAGATTTATTCAGCCGTAAACACCAGATAAATCTGATTTTACACAGAACAATCTCAGAATTCAACCAGTTCGGTCGTAAGCCCCAAATTCTGAAAATCAGAAAATGGTTTTACAAGAACTATTTCGAAACCAGTTCTGTCGTAATCCCCAATTTAATGGCTTTTACTAGAACTGTTTCGAATAATCATCAATCCTCCAATTCCATGGTAGAGATCCTTGTCTACACAAATACTCATTGGAAATTGTTAGTACTTTATTAACATGAAAACAATAAACATGTATAAAATTCACTAACAATATAATGTAATGAGATTACTTATAATATGAAATGATAATAAATTCATTCATTACTAAATTATTCACATGACTTATTATAGTAATAGTCCAAAAAGAAACGGTTTCGTAATGTGTCTCAATACCCATTACTACAAAAAATTAATCACCATTTAATTCCAAAATTAAACTCTATTATTTCCTGACTTTAAAACGGTTACACAATCTGTGTATTATGTCCTCCCGAATAACAAACCGAAAACAATTTAATTCATGTAATTGTGTTGTAACCCTTTACAACTCATCATATTCAAATAAATAAATAAATAATAATGCAAACATAACGTTTGGCAAACATGGATGGTTTTAAATCCTACAAACCCTTAAATAACCTGTACATAATTTAAACAGTTACATGTGAAATTAAAACACCCATTAAAAGCAGCAACAATACTTTTCAATTCCAATTCTCAATTAACCATTTCACAATGAAATGATGGGAAGACTTGAAACTTGAAACCAACTATACTTTACTGTCTTGACAAACCATGTTTCTGTCTAACCAAATTAAAAGGAGACTAAACATCACACCAGTACTATTATTATTACTTAGCCAACTTCCATATGCAAAACAAGATTACGAGCCTGTGAACTAACTTAACTTTGAAGTTTTGAGCATAGAGGACTCAATACTTGTGACCATCACCATCAATGTTTTATTATCAAGATTGTTTAACAAACTGAATTGAAGATTCAATAAACAACATCTAAGCATCTAATTTCATGACAAATAAGCTTATAAAACCAGTACAACTAAGAATATCGTTTAAGATTGTTGGGTACGTTGTAAATAAATACAATAATTTCTACGTAAAAGAAATGGACAAAATAAACAAGAAAATGATTTCCTCAAATATATAAATATCAAATTACAACCTTCAAAATTAAGAGTATATAAATGATACCGAAATGGACTAAAGTCCGAGACGAGGTAACTGCAAGCAGTTTCCCTTAAACGATATTTGCCCCGCCACCTCTGCTTCTAGCTAAATGAGGCACTTCGTTCCCAAGATACAACGTCTATCACATGTGACTCGGCAGAAACGGCACCGAGCCACGGTCGGGCCGTTGGTGGTGCGGTACTCTCTCTATATGTATGCATATGTGTTTGTGTGTGTATGTGTATGTATGCCATGTATCTATTTCTCTTTCTATTTTTCTTGTCTTGTGAAAAGATAGATATATGCATGTTTTTTACCAAAAAACATATGAAGAGTTACATGTCAATAATGTCATAAATGGGAGGCAATTAACATTGTAAGTTACACAAATAAATTGCATTCACTTACAAAAACCGTTTCGGTTTTCCAACAATATCATTATCGGAGAACTGCCATTTTTGATAAGTAAGTCTAGTATCATCCTAATTCCTAAATCCACTCAACACTAGAGAATACTATATATAAATAAAACATAAGAATCTAATAAACTCATCATATTGGCATAAGTCAACGCACCTGCATTACAGTTGTGGGCACCCCATGATCCACTACCTGAAAGAATCCAACGGTCTCTGATGCTCTTCTAATTTCATCGATAATGCCATTTCTCCGAGCTTCTGTATCGAACCGGAGGTTAATCACGGGAATATTGAAGCTTTCTTCGGGTGTGGCGGTGGGGTACCCTGAAGATATATTTTTCAGTGATCGAACAAATATAGAGGGGAGCTTTTCTATTCCTTCATCAACAAGCCCTTTTACACCAGCTTTTGTTTCATCAAATGCCTTCAGTTTTTCATATATATCTGCCTCTACAGTTCTCCCCATACTTGCCATTTTCAAGATTGTTATTTTGTCCCAAGAAGGTGAATGATATAACCACACTACAGATTAGATATTTTGTCCGAGCCAAACCAATACCGACGGTAGGGATAAATCAAACTCGGTTCGGTTTTTGTATTCGTTTGGTAAGTTCGGTAAGATACCGATTCAAACCGAAATATTAAAATATACTATATACACAAATAAAATAATACTTATATACACATAATTATTAACGTTGTTATAATATACTTATATTACTTTTTCGAGTGAAAATTTATAATATTTTTATTTATTTATAAATTTTATTAGAAATGTCTAGTATTATTTACTTTTTATGCAAATAAACAATAAACGTAACAATAATATAAATAAATATATATTTTTAATTGACTATTTTTAAAACTTTATACTATGTTATTTTTCCAAATCGCACCATTTTTCTATTATCACTTGTAAATTCTAAATTTTGGTATAAAACCGAAACCGAACCGAACCAACCGAATAGTTTGGTATACCGAAAGTTCGGTATACCGAATTTTTTGGTTCGGTAATGGTGTAAAAATTCTTAAACCAGACTATTTTGGTACGGTATCGGTATATAGTCAAAAAGTTCGGTATCGAACCGATATCACCCCTAATTAGTAGTGTCCCAAATTTGTTTATTATGATGATGGGTTTCGACTTTAGACTTTCGACTTTCGCTTTCGCCCTCATTTTTTTATTAAAACGACACGGTTGGTCCTATGATGGACACGAGACGGATTGAGGCGAATTGACCAATCCTAACCCAAGCTGCAAAATAAATGACGGGACGGATTGGGACGGGTTGGTAAAATTTAAATCTCAACACAAACTAATTCAATTCAACCCGTTACAATTAAAACTCCAACCCGCAAAATGAATTACAGGTTGGGGCGAGTTGGGTTTAGATTGATTCTGAAAATTTTATTTTCGTCTTTTATTTTTCATAATTTGCATAATTAACCTAAATTTTAAAAAAATTAAAATTTTCAAATATAAATATAAATTAAAACTAATCAAAATACGTTTAGAAAATTCGCAAACAAGTAACAAAAGTAAAATATAACAAGAATGAAAAGTTGGTATTTTAAAACATACAAAATGTATATATAAATATATATATTTATAATTATATATATATATATATATATATATATATATATATATATATATATATTGCAGGTTGAAATGGTTTGTGGTAAATTAACTCGTGGTTTGGAAACCTTAATCATAACCCAACCCGTAAAATATATAACGGATTGGGACGGAACGAATTGATTTTTTTTGAACACTCAATCTGTCCCAACCCATACGGATTGAGTTTGCGGATTTTTTACCCAACTCTAGTTGATCCCTTTAATGATTCGTTTTCATGATAAAGTCCAAGGTGCTCAATATTGTTGGAGAAGATGTTGTCACAAATAATTTGAAGAATAATTTCTCCTTTGCAAGATCAATTGCTATGATCTGAATCATAAATAAACAACTTTTGTGTTTACAAGAGAGCATATTATCTGTTGCTAGTTTTTTACTATTCTTTAAATGCTTTGATTTCGCACAAATGTTACAATCTATCTCGAAATGACTTGGTAACTTATCGAAAATCAATGAACTATTCCTAAAAACCTGGTGATATAAATGCCTGATAAATTAAATAACTTAAAGAAAATATATTAATCAAGATTGAATGTAATTTTGGGTGATCGCGTGTACGTTTTCTTCTCTCAATTCCTTTGTATTTATGGGAAAATCAATGAACTACCTGGCAATTTTTCTTTTACAATAACCTTTTTTCTCTTTCAAATCCGATAGCCTACAAGGCTACACGTGTCCCCTCTTACGAAACGAGTTTTTATACAAATTCACATAGTCCTTGTGGTTTCCTTTACGATTATTTAGTCCTTTGTTATAGGATTCATTATAGTCCTAACTTTTTCATGGAATACTATTTGACCCCGGGAAAATTTTGATTAAAACAATGCCCCATCGTCGAATATGTTTTAGCGTAAACTGATTGGACGGTGTGTTGTCCTTAAAACATTTTTTTAGCTTTTTTCATGCCATCACATGATTATTCTTTCTATTTTGAACATACGGTTTTGTTGGAATTTCCTCATTTTATTATTATCATCGTTTTCTTTAAATGTCAGGTGTATTTTTCTGTCTGTTAAACTCTAATTGGTTTTCATTCATTTAGTCATATGGTTGGTATCCGAATATACTATGCTTATCGTCAGGGTTCCAACTCTATCGTTTACGAAATTTCGCAGGTTTTATTTTCAAATGAGGGATAAAAAAAAACATCAGTTGTGTAAATGATTTTTCCTCCCATCATGAAACACATAATATATCCTTAATCTTTTCTCAACCTTACTTTGTAGCTCGGAAAGATCTGCTAGAAATGCTTGGTCATGTGGATGATTTGTCAATCAATGACCCCTTTAGTGTCCATCTTTTTTGGATCAAATAAAAGGGATTTCCTCCACCAACTTACTCATCATCTATCTTGGTCTATATGCATGGGAGGCTAACTCAAACAATTGTTTTCCATCTTAGACCACTCCTAGTTACAAATGGGTTATTTGGGTGGATATGATATATTTTTGCATGACTATAATGAATATTAGGATTTCCTCCACCAACACATGACTAATCTTTGCAAGAGGAGCAACTTCTATACCAATAGAAGGTAAATGGGTTAGATTAGATGTATGACATCTAAATTACTGAAAGCAAGTAAGCCACAATTTAAAACCGTATCATTAGATTCATTTGTAAAATTTGATTTTTCCAATGGAATCAGCCAGACGGCCCAAAATAAACCGTATCATTAGATTCATTTGCAAAATTTGATTTTTCCAATGAAATCAGCCAGACGGCCCAAAATAAATATTTTTGGTTAGTATCTTAGATGAAGATAAACTTAGTTTGCCCATTCAAAAAATAACTAGAAAAAACATAGATCAAATGATTATTATTTTACCGAAATTATTAATTATTTGCCCTTATGATGTGATAAACCGTCCACTTGGACCATTCAAGATCGGCCCTGAGACCAGTTATACTGCTTTTTTGAATAAAGTTGACTCTCTCAATGCTATTTGTGCTCCCAGCGAGTTTGAAGTTGTTGCCTTTTACGTTTATTGTCTTAAGCTTCTTTATCTTTTATATGCCTGGTGTTGAACTTGTAAAATGATAGGTTCCTCCCTCCCTCCCTCCGTTCTCATTTAATTGTGCATTATGAAATTAACTACAATTTTAATCGGCTTATAAATTATATCAAAATTGTCAAAATAAATTTTTTTAAATATAATTATAAAATTTAACATTTGAATTATACAACCAACTTTTAAAAATTTTCATTCCGACAATTTTAATAAAAGTTTTTGACCGGTCAAAATTACACGTAGTTTCGTAATAGACAATTAAATAGGTACGGATGAAGTAATAATCTTACAAATATATATATATATATATATATATATATAATACATGTTTGACCTTGTTAAAATTACACGTAGTTTCGTAATAGACAATTATATCGGGACGGATGGAATAATAATACTCTCTATATATATATATATATATATATAGGTTGTATAATAAGACATGTTTGGCCTTGGCTGCTTTAGTGTTGGGCTCCTTTCATTACAGAGGCATGTATGTAAGTAGAATAAAGAATTTCGAATGCCACTTAAGGTCTTTTTGGCTTTTCCAATCCTGAGTGTTAGCCTATTTTCTTTCTTATTGAAATCATTCAATTATTTTTCAGATGAACCTAAAGATTATTATATTGAGTGCTCTCCTTCATCATTTCGGTTTTCTTCTAAATTTTTTCTACATTGTTGATGCAACTGGTGAAGTTATTAACTTTGTCCCTTTTATAGATTGCTTGTTCTATTCTTACCTTATAGCCGACTTACTTCCCCCTTTCAACAGTAGTGAGGTGACTAATTAACTTTAATTTTCATAGTAGTTTGGTTGGTAAATTATGGGAGTCTAGTTTCTGACAAAACGTAAAACGTTACCTGTGAACCAACACCGACACAAATATTACATATGTTCAAGAAGAAAATAAAGCAAACCATGCAAATATGCAATAATAAAAATAAATTTTGTATAAAGAGAAAAAGGTGGGGGTAACTGAGAGGTGACCGTTCATTGGGGTTTTATAGTAAAAGAATAGTAATTGATGCATGAGGTGACCGAGTGAACATTGCTGTGTGTTTCCTTGTTAGGTAACAAATATATTTGGGCATAAATTTTGTATTGTTACGTCATCTATAACTTAATTAATTATTAATTTATGAAACTAAAACTAATTAATAATTGGTCTATTTATCATAATTAACCAATAAAAATGTAAAAAAAAAAATGGAAAAATGGAAAAAAAAAAAACAAAAAAATTAAAAGAGGCAAAACCCCGAAAAAACACGAGTAAAATTTAAAAATCCCAAAAAAATCAAAAAAAAATCCCAATAAATCTAAAATCAAGAAAAATCCAAAAACGCAAAAAAAAAAAAAAAACAGTCTAAGTCATTTTAATTCATTTTAAAAACAATACGAGTCATTTTAAGTCATTTTAAAAACAGTCTGAGTCGATTTAAGTCATTTTAAAAACAATCCAAGTCGATTTTAAGTCATTTTAAAAACAGTCTGAGTCGATTTTAAGTCATTTTAAAAACAGTCTGAGTCGGTTTTAAGTCATTTTAAAAACAGTATGGGTCGATTTATGTCATTTTAAAACCAGTATGAATCGATTTAAGTCATTTTAAAAATAGTATGGGTCGATTTAAATCTTTTTAACAACAGTATGGGTCGATTTAAGTCATTTTAAAAACAGTATGGGTCGATTTAAGTCATTTTAAAAACAGTATAGGTCGATTTAAGTCATTTTAAACACAGTATGAGTCGATTTAAGTCATTTTAAAAACAGTATGAGTCATTTTGAGTCATTTTAAGTCATTCTAAAAACATATTGAGTCATTTTCAGTCATTTTAAAAACAGTCTGAGTTATTTTCAGTCATTTTAAAAACAGTCTGAGTTATTTTCAGTCATTTTAAAAACAGTCTGAGTAATTTAGAAACAATGTGAGTAATTTTAAAAACAGTCTGAGTTATTTTGAGTCATTTTAAAAAACAATATGAGTCATTTTAAAAACAGTCCGAGTCCTTTTAAAAACAGTCTTAAGCCATTTGAAGTCATTTTAAAAACAATCAGAGTCATTTTAATTAATTTTAAAAACAGTCTGTGTTATATTTAAATCATTTAAAAAATAATATGAGTCGTTTGCAGGAAGTATGCAGTTACGATTTGTACTCACATGTTATACTTTATTATAGTCTCTTTAAGTTAGTAGTCCTACTGAGTATCTTCAAGAAAATACTCATCCCGCTGCTTATATAATTCCGTTTCAGATATCGGTAGTGACGAAGCAAATCTAGCAGGGGTCAAGGAGCGGGGACATTAAGTTTTTGACTTATTTATGTAAGAAACACTTGTAAAATAATTTCCAAATAAAGTTTCTACTTTCTGGTTTGAAATAAAAATATGTATTTCACTGTATTATTTGCAAAAAGAATGAATTATGTTTATTCGTATCCAACTTTTATTATAATTCTCTCTTTCATTAATTTAGAATAAAGTTCTGTTATCATTAATTAGAAATAAATAAAAGTGTTCCTCACAATTTGGTATCAGAGCCTGGGTTAGAGGTCCTGTAGACTGTCTCTACTCCTGGCTAGAACTCTGGATTTACTCGCTAAGTTTACCGAATTTTTACTAGAATATTATGTTATAAAAAGTTATATGCGTGTTTGTTATAAATTTTACAATACTTGGTACACTATAAGGCATAATTACATATAGATTACTTAGTTGTTGTTTACATTTTTAATAGTATTATGGAACACAATGGGCAATCCTCACTGGGAGAAGAACAAGGGTCAGACTCGCTACGAGTTGACATGGAAAGCGAGGTGGAAAATGCCATCTTGCGTTTCTTCACAAGGCATACTACTCCGGCGGGTGGCACCCATTCAAAGTTGCACAAGTCTTTCATGAGGCTGAACCCTCCAACCTTTCTTGGAAACACAACTCCGGAGGATGCGGAAGAATGATTGATCCATATAGAATCCATTTTCGAGGTGATGGACGTGACGCCAGATCAAAAGGTTAACCTAAGAGTCTTCATGTTGAAAGAGAATGCACGTAGCTGGTGGGCAAGCACAAAGCGATTAATTTTTGAAGCGAATTCTAACCTGATTTCTTTAACATGGACCCACTTTTACGATGCTTTCCATAAGCATTATCTCCTTATCTCTTATCGTCTCCGTAAGGAGAGAGAGTTCACTAACTTTGCTCAAGATGGAAGAACTGTAGCAGAGTATGAAATGATGTTCACTTCATTATCTCGTTTTGCCCCAGATTTGGTGAAAACAGATGAAGCTAAGTCTTAAAGATTTTTGCAGGGATTTGATCTGTCTCTCCGATCCCGTCTCTCTCTACTTGACAATATTACTTACCCCAAGCTAGTTGATAAAGCTTACACGGTTGAACAAGATGAGAATGAGCTTGCCAATATCCAAAACAAGCGACAACGAGTAGACTTAAGGCCCCGATTTTTCTCTCATGGCAATGGTATCTCTCATGGCAATGATATTAGGTTCCAACGGAGAAATGGTGGAGGTAACAACTCACATCGTCAAGGTAATGACAAGCAGAGATTCGGTCAAAACCAAGTCGACCAACGCACCAGAAGGGAGGATGTGACGTGTTTTCGTTGTAACCGAAAGGGTCATTATGCAAGTGAATGCACTCATTCAACCACAAAATGTTATCAATGTGGAAAGGATGGTCACGTGGCTCGTCAATGTACAATGATGCCAGATGCTTTGACGCTTGACGGGGGAAACGTACAAGGAAGAGGAACCAGCACAGTTGTTGGAGCACGCACACCTGCAAGAGTCTACAATATGAATCGCTCGGATGTTCATGCTGCTTCCGATGTTGTCACTGGTACGATTAGCCTATATAATCATTATGTTTATGCATTAATTGATCCTGGTTCTACCCATTCATTTATATCCACTACACTAGTTTCATCAATACACCTCCCCGCAAATACCGTTAAACACGAGTTGGCAGTTACTACGCCAATAGGAGCTTTGGTATTGACAGATGTAGTATATAAAAATTGCATCTTACAAGTTTCTGATCATGAGATGATCATTAATCTTGTTCATCTATCCATGTCCGACTTTGATCTAATTCTTGGAATGGATTTCTATCTCTTTATCATGCCACTCTCGATTGCTTCCGAAAGGAAGTTATCTTTCACCTCAATGATCACTCAGAAATCATTTTTCAAGGTGAGCGTCAACATATTCCAAAATCTATAATATTTCCGTAAAGGCATGACAACTCCTTAATAAGGGATGTGACAGATACATTGCTTACATAATCGATACAGAAAAAGAAGGGTATGGAATTTCCCAGATTCTGGTAGTACATGACTTCCCAGATGTCTTCCCAGAATAATTACTAAATGAGATTCCCCAACATGATGTTGAATTCTCTATTGAGTTAGTACCAGGAACTAACCCAATTTCCATACCAACACACTTTTTCTTCAGTATCGCGAATCATGTCAGGGCCAATTAGCTTTCTTTCACCAACCTCGTCCCAACATAAGGGTGTTCGACATCGTCTACCATATAGAGCCTCGAACGGTGGCATACCAATGGAACTATGATAGCTGTTATTGTAGGCAAACTCCATTAAGGGCAATATCTTATCCCAACTTCCTTTGAAATTCATGATGCAAGCACGTAACATATCTTTAAGGGTTTGTATAGTACGTTCAGATTGACCATCGGTCTGAGGATGAAAAACAGTACTAAACTTGAGATTAGTACCGAGAGCATTTTGCAAACTTGGCCAAAATCGAGATGTGAACTTTGGGTCTCGATCAGATACAATGGATATAGGAGCTCCATGTAATTGAACAATTTCTTTGATGTATGAGGTGGCATACTGCTCTGTAGTATAAGTAGACTTCACAGCAATAAAGTGAGCGCTCTTTGTCAATCGATCCACTATGACCCAAATTGAATCGTATCCAGAAGATATACGGGGTAGTCCCAGCACAAAGTCCATCGTGATATGCTCCCATTTCCATTCAGGTATGGGTAAAGGGTTTAACAAGCCACCTGGCTTCTGTCGTTCTGCCTTTATCTGTTGACAAGAAAGACACTTGGTTGTATAGTTGGCTATATCGTTCTTCATTCCGGGCCACCAGTACAAAAAACGAAGGTCATGGTACATCTTTGTGCTCCCCGGATGCATGGTGTAAGGTGCATCGTGCGCTTCCCTTAGTAGTTCTTGCTTTAGATTTTTGTTAGCAGGTACACAAGCACGATTTCTGAAGCATATCAACCCATCATCTTGTATTCGGAAGTCAGTGTGGGCGTTGCTCTTAATTTCCTTAAGAATCTTTTGAAGTGAATTGTCTATAGCTTGAGCTTTTCGTATATGGTCAATGAAGGTAGGCCGAACATGGAAATGCGCCATTAAAGATCCAGAGTTTGATATGTACATCTCAGCTCCACTTCTGGCAAGGTTGTAAAGTAGGTTTGCATGTACACATTGCATATGCCCTGTTGATTTGCGGCTTAAAGCATCGGCTACCACATTCGCCTTCTCTGGGTGATAATGAATTTTACAATCAAAATCCTTGATAAGTTCCATCCATCGTCGTTGACATAGGTTTAGTTGCTTTTGGGTGAACAAGTACTTCAGACTTTGATGGTCGGTGAAGATATCAACTGATTCTCCATAGAGGTAATGGTGCCATTGCTTGAGTGTGAATATCACTGCTGCTAATTCTAAGTCACGAGTTGGATAGTTTTGTTCGTGAGTCTTCAATTGTTTCGACGCATAGGCAATCACTTTTCCATGTTGCATGAGAACACATCCCAATTCTTGATGGGATGCATCATTGTATATTACATAGCCCACAAACCCATACGGTAATGTTAATACTGGCGCAGTTGTTAAGCGAGTCTTCAATTCTTGAAAGCTTCTTTCACAATTTTCAGTCCACATAAATTTTACTCCTTTTCGGGTCAGCCGGGTCAAAGGCATAGCTATTATAGAGAAGTTTTTTATAAACCTTCGATAGTAACCTGCTAATCCTAAGAAACTGCGAATCTCTGTAACATTTGTAGGCCTTTCCCAATTGAGTACTGCTTCTACCTTCTTGGGATCGACGCTAATTCCACCACCTAAAACTACGTGACCTAAAAACACCACCTTGGTTAACCAGAACTCACATTTGCTGAGTTTGGCATACAATTTGTGGTATCGCAGGGTTTGTAGAGCAATTCGCATGTGTTGATCATGTGCTGCTTGATCCTTTGAGTAAATCAATATGTCATCGATGAATACTATGATGAAAGAGTCAAGGTATGGACGAAACACTCTGTTCATCAAATCCATGAATATCGCTGAAGTATTTGTCAATCCGAATGGCATTACTAGAAATTCGTAATGACCATAGCGAGTACGGAAGGCTATCTTGGGAACATCCTTTTCCTTGACGCCGATTTGGTAGCACCCAGATTTAAGGTCAATCTTTGAGAAGATATGGGATCCTTGAAGTTGATCGAAAAGATCATCTACTCGAGGCAAAGGGTACTTGTTCTTGATAGTGGCTTGATTCAGTTGTCTATAATCGATACACAAGAGTAGTGTACCGTCCTTCTTTTTGACAAACAATACATGAGCTCCCCAAGGGGATACACTTGGGCGAATAAATCCTCGATCCAACAATTCTTGGAGTTGTGCTTTTAATTCCTTCAACTCAGTTGGTGCCATGCGGTATGGTGGTATGGAAATTAGGTTAGTTCCTGGTACTAGCTCAATAGAGAATTCAACATCATGTTGGGGAATCTCATATGGTAATTCTTCTGGGAAGACATCTGAGAAGTCACGTACTATCGGAATCTGGGAAATTCCATACCCTTCTTTTTCTGTATCGATGATGTAAGCAATGTATCCGTCACATACCTTATTGAGGAGTTGTCGTGCCTTTACGGCGGATATTATAGATTTTGGAATATGTTGACGCTCATCTTGGAAAATGATTTCTGAGTGATCATTGAGGTGAAAGATAACTTCCTTTCGGAAGCAATCGAGAGTGGCATGATAAAGAGATAGAAAATCCATTCCAAGAATTAGATTAAAGTCGGACATGGATAGAGGAACAAGATCAATGATCATCTCATGATCAGAAACTTGTAAGATGCAATTTTTATATACTACATCTGTCAATACCAAAGCTCCTACTGGCGTAGTAACTGCCAACTCGTATTTGACGGTATTTACGGGGAGGTGTATTGATGACACTAGTGTAGTGGATATAAATGAATGGGTAGAACCAGGATTCTATATGGATCAATCATTCTTCCGCATCCTCCGGAGTTGTGTTTCCAAGAAAGGTTGGAGGGTTCAGCCTAATGAAAGACTCGTGCAACTTTGAATGGGTGCCACCCGTCGGAGTAGTATGCCTTGTGAAGAAACGCAACATGGAATTTTTCACCTCGCTTTCCATGTCAACTCGTGGCGAGTCTTGACCCTTGTTCTTCTTCCAGTGAGGATTGCCCATTGTGTTTCATAATACTATTAAAAATATAAACAGCAACTAAGTAATCTATATGTAATTATGCCTTATAGTGTACCAAGTATTGTAAAATTTATAACAAACATGCATATAACTTTTTATAACATAATATTCTAGTAAAAATCTGGTAACCTTAGCAAGTAAATCCAAAGTTCTAGCCAAGAGTAGAGACAGTCTACAGGACCTCTAACCCAGGCTCTGATACCAAATTGTGAGGAACACTTTTATTTATTTCTAATTAATGATAACAGAACTTTATTCTAAATTAATGAAAGAGAGAATTATAATAAAAGTTGGATACGAATAAACATAATTCATTCTTTTTGCAAATAATACAGTGAAATACATATCTTTATTTCAAATCAGAAAGTAGAAACTTTATTTGGAAATTATTTTACAAGTGTTTCTTACATAAATAAGTCAAAAACTTAATGTCACCGCTCCTTGACCCCTGCTAGATTTGCTTCGTCACTACCGATATCTGAAACGGAATTATATAAGCAGCGGGATGAGTATTTTCTTGAAGATACTCAGTAGAACTACTAACTTAAAGAGACTATAATAAAGTATAACATGTGAGTACAAATCGTAACTGCATACTTCCTGCAAAAAAAATGGTTAGACAAATAACGAGTAAAATATATAATCAATATGATGCATGCTTATAATTATTTTACCAATAATTCATAAGTGTTATGTCCTTGAGCCCAAGTTGGTTGTGTAAGGTCTATCCTATTACACGTGGTACCAAGTCACGCCCCACTCTAGGCGGATCAAACATCACGAAAAAGGTCATACATCACTCTAGGTAGACACGTCACACCCCACTACAGGTGGACATAGTCGTAGAAAAGTCATACCCCACTCTAGGTAGACAAGTCGCACCCCATCCCGGATGGACAAACCTCTCCCAAACCGGGAGGTTATCATGCCATGATATATCAAATAAGCAAATCAAATTCCACTAAGTTTCAGATATGAATCGTTATATGCATTTGTTTAATAATATTTAAACATACCTCAAGTTCGATAATGTAACGCAAAAGGATATTAATGCAATATTATAATAACTTTAAGGTTTCGAACCCACCTCTAACCGTTAACTGTGCTTGGCTATTTCTCTAGCACTTATCCTTTCTTAAGTATTATTGTGGCTCTCTTGACATTCGTCACACCCCCATTTACACAAATTACTAGTTTATTACCCACTAAATATAGTATTCTTTCTATTTCTCTTTCTCTTTCTATAATAGTGTTTATATCTTATAATTATAATACTTACTAGTTTTAGTATAAAGAAAATTTGTAATCTCAATATAATATTATAATCTCTTTATAATGTTATAGTTTTTTTTTTTTAAGTATGTTGAAGTGTGAGAGGTGTAGGGGTATTTATAGTGCTGGAAAAGTGACTATGTGTTTTGTTCATTAAATGTGCTGAATTTTTTTTGGGACACCTGTCTACTAAAAGATTCATAGAGAATTCAATGTGTCCAAATGGAACATATGATATATGTATGAACCGACAAGAGACAGATCTATAAGTTTCGTTTTTTTTATATTTCCTAATTTATAGGAGAAGTCGGTCTAAATTGTCTTACAAAGTGACACATATGCTGTTCTGGAAATTTCAGGACATCTGTCCACTAAAATATTCATAGAGAATTAAATATGTGTCCAAATGGAACATGGGATATATGTCTGAACCTACCAGAGATAGATCTACAAGTTTTATGTTTTGTACATTTCCTAATTCGCAAGAAAAGTCAGTCTAAATTTTCCTACAAGGTCACACATATGCTGTTCTGGAAATTTCAGAACACCTGTCCACTAAAATATTCACATAGAATTCGATATGTGTCGAAATGGAACACGGGATATATGTCTGAACCGATCAGAGACAGATATACAAGTTTCATGTTTTGTATATTTCCTAATTCGCAAGAAAAGTCGGTCTAAATTGTCCTATAAAGTGACACATATGCTGTTCTGGAATGTTCTGATATCATGTTACTAAAATAGCCACAAATATTCTCATGCAAGTCCAAATTACTCGAATTTTATATATTTGAAAAGATAAAACATAGGTCTAGAATTTCCATTTATATTATAAGCTCAAATTTTGAGAAAATAGAATCCAAAATGGTAGATCAATCCCGTTTGTCTGCTGTGTTCCTAACTATTTGAACTAAAACACTTAAAAACTCATATTTACTATAATTGGAATCGAAATATAGTAAAATATATATATAATTTTAAGCACAAAAAATATATAACACTTTTATGAATATTATAATATTAAGTATAGAATTTTGAGTGTGTTACAGAACGGAAGAGATTTTATTCATTGATATGTCTCGTATACAAGAAACTTTCAGCCTGTTTATATAGAGAGTTGAGCGAGTTTACATGAAAAAAACTCTAACTTGGTGACCAAATAAATCCCATGAACAGGGACCAAGGCTGTCCATATATAACCTACAACACTCGATCTTGTACGTATTGAATTCTTCGTATTTATACAGTCGATTTGAGTCAAGTTTATTCGTAGTGCTAAACACATAAAAATCTTAAGACCGAAAAACCCAGTGTATGACAAAACTGGTACCTAGGAAAAATTGTGTAGCCGAATGATACACGCCGAAATAGCATGTAAGTTGCTAACCACAAAAACAGTGTGACTCATCAAAATATTAACAAAACAAATCCAATGGAAAAATCTTCGATCGAAGGAAAAAGACTACAACAGTGGTACTAGTGGATCAACTACAAAACAAGTGTATTATCAAAACCATGGCAGAGTAAACCCAGTGGAAAAAAGCTCTGGTCGAATGACCAAATAGTACACAGTGGTAATAACTATACGACAAGATACTCTCTTTATTTCGGCAATACTTAGTGAGGTATAACAAGAAACGTGCGATATACATGCAAGTTATACACATATTAGTTTTTAAATCTAATTTACCAATTAAACTAGCAATATCTAAATAAATATTTTACAAATCTTTTGATTTTATGTGTAATTTATAATATACACTGCAACATAAAAGGAAACATTGATATGGTAATTACCGAATCATCAAAGTCTATATTGTACGAATCTGTGTAACTATTATTAGTAGTAATTACAAGATGCTAATTACCAACTTTGTGATTGTATCAAATCATATTGATCGTATTTAGTATTTTGGAGAGCCAAATTAAATTTGAAAAAAAATTCTTAAATTAAAGTTTTTTTGTCAATAATGATTATTAATATGACTTTTTATTAAACTGTGTTTAAAGTAATTTTTTTTAATTATAACTTATTAAATAAAATAAATTATTCTAACTAGACCGTTTTTCTTAATTATGTGTTATTTAACTAGAAGTGTTGTTATAGTCACTCAAATATCTGACCAAAAAATCTTATCCGCTGATTTGACGGATTAGATGTAGCAATAATATATTAGGTGAAAATTGTTTTTCAAAATCACAAACAAAAAGATTGGTCCATCTCATCCACCACATCGGCGTATAAGATTTTTGGGTTGAAAATTTGGTGAGAAAAAACATTTTTCTAACTAGGATGTTTTTTTTTTTTTGATATTTTTACTTCAGATGTGTCTAACGCCATTATATTTATTCCAAAAAATATATGAGTCAATTATGTTATTTGTTTTAAAATGAGAAACAATTCTTAAAAAAATTATAAAATTTAACTTCACATTTAATTGTCTTTTAAAATTAAAACGTGTTTTGACTGTTAATGTTTACTAGAAACATGAAATAATTACTGAACAAAAGAGAAGATAACATTGTTTGATTTACTCTAATTGTCTAGTGATGGACCTATACTACTCATAACCGGTAAGTATAAAACAAACACTACAACATAATATTGATTTTATGAGGGTCAAAATCTATCACAAAACTGTCACAAATTGATCATCGTGTCACATATTAACGGTCCTGTCACAAATCTCTCACAATTCCAGTAGCTATTAGACTCATTACAAAAAAAAAACCGTCACAATTTCTGTAGCTATTTATATATTTTTTTATTATGAAATATAAGTGATATTAATCAATAACCAATAATTTTTCAATGCGTTTATTTAAAAAAAATGAGCTGTGGCTTACTGGCTCCAATTTAGCGCTTTTTAAATTGGGGCATAGGCCGTTTATGTTATTTGCTTATTTACAAGTTTTATGTATGATCTACTTAACGTAATCACGTCCATAAAATATCATGCAATGATACAGCTTTTAGGAATCTTTACTAGAACAAGTATTTTTAAATACATAACATATCGATTGGTTTGATTTCAGTGATAACAGGAATCTGATTCAAGTTATTTTCCATTCATCGGGGTATGTTAAACAAACATTAATATATATGTACAACGAATTCTTCAACCAAGGAAGTACTGCGTGACTAAAATTAATAGCAAGTTTCAATTACTTACCAGCTAGCGGATTTAACTTCAAATCTAATGGTATTTTTCTTATATATATATATATATAGTAGGAGAACTTATATCAAGTATATGTGGTCACATCTAATGCAAAATTCCATTTAGGTTATAGATCAATATGTTCTTATCAAGTGGTATATCCATATTCAACCGTAGCATGGTTCAACTAAAACAAAAATTTCAATAAGAGACGGTTAAATCTGTCAGAAATATGTCGTGCGCGCAATAACAAAATTCGTCTGTAAAATTAAAATCCGTCATAAATCCGTCTACGATAAGTACGTTAAGGAATAAATCTGTCACAAAATCCGTTTCTGGTTGAACTTTTGTTTATAGTGTTCTAACTGATTCTTTACCCCAAGGTTATAGAGTTTGTTAAACTACATATTTCCACACAAATTGTACCTACTCAGTCAATAAGCAGCAATTCATGGGGTTTCAATTTTAAGCAGTAACAAAATTGCTACACTTGAAATTTTCTGCATTTACAATTATAAAAATAGATCGTGTGTACCATATTCTTGATATATTGTGAAAGCCGATAGTTTCAAAATTTGACCGTATTTATAACCCAATATTCCAAATAAAACCCTTTTATTTGAACAAATACCAAAATTTCCTATCTTTTTCTCCAATCTCCACGAGCAACTCCGATCTCCGTGTAAAAATTGCCGATAACGTGTTGTGTGACGCATTAACTCAACATATAATATAGAGACATAAAGTATAGAGAGAGAACGAAAAAACTTTTATTCATTGATATGTGTTATATACAAATACCGCTAGCCTAGATGTGAAAGAGTTTAAATGAAAATAAACTCTTAACTAGAAGCCCAAATAAAATCAACGAATAGGGACCAAAACTGTCCATATAAAACTTACAACAATCTCTAAATAGTTGTACAGCAATTACGAGTTATGTTTATAAATTATTGTTAGTTGCACTATGGATTCTTAAAAAATAAAAAAGAATTAATCATTGCTTCCCTTTTGTGTTGCATAGAGCAAAACATGACAATAGTCTCTTGAATGAAATTAATGCGGTCATGTGGATATATATATATATATATATATATAGACCGATCTAGTCATCTTGTCAATATTGCCTTAGTTTCATCTTTCAAAAGACCCAAATATGACTTGAGTAGTTGTTAGTGCATGCAAGTCTGAAACTAGTATTTATTGGTGTTGCAGATACTACTTGGCAAGCGTGTGTGCTACTGACCAAAAAAATCTATGTTCTCACATTGTAGTTTTATTATGCTTATTATGCAGTATTGTTTGCCCTCCAAAGAAGAAATTAGCACCCCCCAAAAAAAAAGGGGAGCTTGTAATTAATGTAAGGAATTTGCCATACCATTTTTTTTATTTCATCTTCATTTAAACAACAGACTCCAAACTACCACCAGGGGTAAATTACCACAGGTCACAATTATTAATCAGAAACTCTCTTTTAATTTGCTTTCTGAGCTTTATTCCTTTGTATGATTGTATAGCATGAAACTCTCTTTTAATGCTTAGGTTCCTTCTTTTCTGTTTTGTTTATTGTATAAAATTCTTACCTTCCAGAAAAAAAACAGAAAAAAAATTAATTTTTCGGCAAATTTTATCGAAATGGGGGAAAGATGGGTCTGCGGCCCCGACTACCTCCACATACTTCATTCCCGATACGTGACCATCTATATAAAGGACTGACTTCATAGATACAATTTTTTTTTTGCATTCTCAGCTTCATTTAAATAAGATAAAAAAGGCAATGTATAAGTAAATTTGCTTACGTTGTTTAGTGGTCACAACTCACAAAAACTAACCAGACCACTACTCTGTACCGATATAATAAGCTATTATGTGACATATGTGGCCATTATATATAGCAGGAGAGACATTATTATTGACAGGGTTATAGCTACCAGATGAAATGAAGAAAAACAGATAATAAAGGGGACAAAGGACATGAAGACACTTTAATTATGATGTGAAATAATTTTGGAACCTAACCTGCAAAATATGAGGCTGTATAAGGTACAATAACACTGTTAAAATATACAACAAACAAAATAAAAATAAAAAAAATTAGTCCCTTTTCTTTGAACATGAAAAGATGGGTGTGGTCCAAAGTTTTTAATTTTCAAGTGTCCTTGTACTCAGTACCTTTGAAGGTCTTGTTTCATCACTGATACTGTGCTACCCAACCCCACTCCCACTCTTTTTCTTCCTTGTACACTGTCATTTTCATTTTATTGTTAATTTCAAAAAAAAAAAAAAAAAAAAAAACTTATTTGGTGAAATTGTATGTGAATGTTTAGTTTTGAAGATACTTTTATGACTTACATAAATTAGACTTTATGACTTACATAAATTAGACGTCTTAAACTGATGATAAAATCCGTCTTTTTCTTAATCTCTGAAATTTTTACCGACTTTTTTTATCTTGTACAATACACTGCAACGAAAAGAAACTATATGTAATCCAAATCGAAAGTTGTGATGTTAAATTATTACCCGCAAGTAACAAGTTTCATACATTCATACTGCGATAAGCGTATATTTAATCTTGAAAAGAAAAATAATCTTGTTACATACTAAAAATTTTATGATCTCAATCTACGTTCAATATTCTTGAAATTTCTAAGTTTTTTTTAATGTAAAAAAAACAACAGAGATTCTCAAATGCTAAGAATTAAGACGTTTTTTTTTACTCCGTACCGCCTAAAAATATCAAGAGGTTGTTCCAAAGAGCAAGATCACATATTATTGTTTTAGGATTAAAATGTGTATAGCTCTGCGTTCAAAATTTGGCCGACTCTTGATTCCGATACCGAATTTTAATTAAATAAAAATCTGAAGGTGTATGACTAACTGTAATAGAATGAAACAAAGGGGTAACTTTTCATAATACCTCAAAACATGAAGGTGTGTAAGCATTTTTTTTATATATATAATATTTTATGCATTATGAGTAATATCTAAAATTCAAAATTAACATACTCACGACCAGCTACCCCACATACTCAATCTTAATTACATGATATGAACCAAAACAAACTTATACAAAGTATACAAACTTATACCAAGTATACTGAAGGTGGCGACCAAAAAAAAGCGTACACGTTACACCAAATATAAGAATGAACTAGGTGAAGATATCGGGTGCCGCACATACTTCTATAAAAAAATAATTTTTTTTAATGTATTTTGATTTGCTATCAAAAAATTAGCGTTTTAGTCCCCATTTACCAAAATTAGTGTTTCAGCCCCTCCCCATTAAACTAGTGATTAATTCCGGACCAAACATATTCAAGTATTAATGATTTTATAGTCCTATACTTCGCAGTTGTGAATAATACATTCACTTAAGGAACCAGTATTGTAAAGTGAGGGGGTTGATTTTCTATAAAATATAATCATATCTTATATGAAATATAAAGTTATTTTATGTAATGGGGGCTGAAACACTAAAATTTAAAGGTTTTGATAAAAAACATATAAAAATAAAATGTTTTGTTCATTATTTTTAAAAAAAAATAAGAGGATGCACGAGTGACTGTTCCTACCTAATTACTTGGGGTGTACATTGGCTTGTTCACAAAAACAAAGTGGTGAGAGATATGATATGAGATATTAGTGTTCTATTCATCAACAATCTTTTGTCTACTTTTGTACTCATTTTATTTTTGCTTCTCCTTTTTTTCCCGTCTTTCTCATTTACTCATTACCTAGATTTAACTCGTGCCTAGATTCCACCTAAACTAACAAAAAGGCTTGTATAGTGTATACGGATAGCTTATTAGCTTTTACTATAATTTGGGTATCATCTTCGGCTTATAACTTCAGCCTTTTCTACTATTTTAGACTGAAAAACTAGTAGTATTTTTAATACTAGATCCATTTTTACTTTTTTTTTTTTAAAAATAAAACTGAAATGAGAATGGTAGTATGTTTACCAAAAGTACAAGCAAAACAGACTCAAATAAATAAGTGCAAACTAAAGCAAAAAAGATACATAGAACACAAGAGTGCATATTTAATATTTCTTCCATGCGTATGGAAGAAATTTTACAATAAACATTAGGATCATAACTGTGTCTTATAAGACCCCCATAGCGCTGATTCAAGCAATACCTAAATAAAGAATCACAGAAAAATCTATTTAATTAATAAATAGAGAAAAATCATTAATTAATTCATACTAAGACAAATATATGCTGCAGAGAAATGAAAACAAAAACACCTAAAATAAGAAATGATTTGCAGAACCCAAATGAAGCCTCAGATTTTTTAAGTGCCTGGAGCTGAGAAGCATTTTTCCCACAAATATCAACTCCAATTTTAACACTATACTTTTCTGAAGGGTTCAAACACAGCCCCGAATTTCCCCTTAAATCCAAATTTGCGGCTAGCCTTTTCAAAAAACTCGAATTAAAAGGAACAACGCCAACGAGTAAATTCCTGCTCAGGTTTAAATGATAGATATGCGTTAAACTACCCAACCCAATAGGGATTTCGCCGCTTAATCTGTTGTTTTGCAGTGACAAAGTGCTCAAGTTCTTTAGCTGGGAAAAAGAAGGGGGGATTATCCCCGAATACCCCGAGTTTGCGAGTCTTAACTCTTGCAACTTTGGTAACAAACCCAACTCTGGCGGGAGAGTCGTGAACATTCTGTTATCATCCATTATAAAATATTGTAAATTTTGCAATTTCTCCAGCCCCTTTGGGAAACTCCCTCTTAACCTATTGTTACTCAAAGCTATAAAAACCAAGCTACTGATCCTGACTATGCTATCTGGAATGACCCCAACAAGTAAATTTGAGCAAAAGTCTACTTTTTGAAGCACACCCAGTTCCCCAATCGTATCTGGAATCGATCCGGTGAGAGAATTATAGCTCAAATCGAGACCTATAAGATTCTTCAAGTTTCCTACTTGGGTAGCTATAGTTCCGATAAGCAAGTTGTAGCTAAGATCAAGGTGGATCAAAGAAGTTAGGGTGAAAACCTGGGATGGGATTTGTCCGGATAACCGGTTTTGCGACAAAGTGAGAATTTGGAGCGAGTTTAGAAAGGAGATATCAGGTGGGATTGAGCCTACAAGTGCTGGATTTGATCTTAGACTAAGCTGCTGCAAAGAAGAAGAAGAGGGTTTGATTTTAGGAAGAGAAATAGCTGTTTTTGTTTTGGTGAAACAATGGAAGAAGAAAACAGATTGAAGAAAGGGGAGATGAAAAATAAGAGATGGAAAATTGGCAGTGTTCTTGCAAGTTGGGTTAGGGGGTGTACCAAAGTCGAGTCTAGTAACATGAAATAAGTTTTCATTTCCAGTTTTGCACTCAATCCCAGGCCAAGATGAGCCTGGGTTACAAGGGGTAGGATAAGAAATTCTCCAGTTTTGGTCAGAGGACATGCTTTCCATGATCTTGAAGAGGGTTTCAAGCTCAGAGGGGTTCATTGTGTTTGCCTTTGCATGTTGGTTATTAATGGCAAAAGGAGAGACCAGGTATTGAAGAGATATAAGGAAAATGAGCAGTAGTGAGGATGATGAACAGTATGGCATTGTGTTTAGGATATGTCTTTTGGATTGCCGAGTGTTGTATGTGTGTTTCAGTGTTTGTATGTATTGGAAGATTTTAGTTTCATGTACTAGTATTGGGGTATGGGAGATTCAAAAGTTTGAGTGAGAGATTTGAGTGATGTGATGTATGTGGGTCATTACATCACATTGAGTGAAGATTTGAAGCCTAAGGTATGGTCAAAAACTTTTGAAAACAGTCTTAACGCAAATATATACACACAGGAAGAGAATTGTTTTACTGAGGACACTCGCTACACCCTCCTTGACACACCATCCTCATCAGAAGTTTTAATCACTTGGTTCCATTTTCTTCTTCCCATTATAAAACCATACACATTGTCCGTCAACATTACTCAGTTATGTAAATTGCCAAAACTAAAGAAAATCAAGAGTGAATCATGTGGTTTAATATTTAGAAAAGATTTAATCCTCATTTACAAAAAAAATAGTTTGGAGAACATAGCTTCAGGAAAGAAAAAAATAGGCCAGAGGTAGTAATACCATTAGTGATTTGATTTAAACTAAACCTTTTTATTTTCCAATTACAAATTGCAGGAATGTATTGCTTAACTTGAAAGCAAAAACACATCTGTTTCCTGGACATAAAATATGAAGTTGCATAAACCTAGTAATTTTCTCATACTAAAAAGCTCGTATTTATTTACTTAAAACTAGTGAGAAAGTATTCCTTACGATGACATACCTCACTTCCACTCAAGTTTCAACTCTTAAGTGGTAAATCAACTTTGCAAATAATCAATATGGTTCCATTATGCGCTACACAGCCAGGGAGCAATGGAAGATGTAGATCAACATATAAATTAATGTTCTAATACATAGTAAAACCGATAGGTGAATTGCATCTGGAAATGTTTATCGGAACAACTTGTACATATTACCAATAATCTTAAAGATGGTACATTTGCGGCACTGACGCTTAGCAGAAACAGAGAGACAAATGATTAACCAGAGACTATTAAACACTTTGGATGTTTCGATTACAACTAAACCTGGGTTTTAAGAACCAGGTAACAAAAAAATTGACTGCCAAAGAGAGGACAAATAATTAATTAAAAGTGTCCAAACTTGAAAAAAAGTGAAATTTTGGTGTTTTACAAACCACTATTTTCCAGCCTTCTGCAGTAAAATTTGCAATTGTACAGCAAGGCAAGACCCAAAATATTGTTGGTACCGTATCAAATACTCAGGAAAACATCCGAAGGAAATTATTTGCATACGCCATGGGCTTTACATCCGGGTGTGGCTGCAAAAACGATCATAGAAAAATGGAAAAGAGGTTAGAGGTTAGGCTGATGTGTCAGTTCATGCGTCGTCTGATGTTTCATTTAAAATTCCAAGTACTGTACTCAGTTCTCTGTTAAAGTAATTAGGGAAAGAAAACATTTAATGCCAATTGGAAATTTTAAGCTCTTTCTGAAGACTAACCACAGCTGAAAATGTAACGATGTTTGGCTTCAGGTCTGGAGCTTCAAAACGAATGAAAGCGCCTTTGTTGCCCATCTGCACAACACGGATATGGAAAAAAGAAGAAACATATACACCATATTAAATCTCACAAATGAAAAACAAATATGATGTGCATAATTAACCACAAATAAAATGGGGATAGAAGACGTTTATGGAACTTAAGGGAAGACGAGTGTGACATCACCGCTAGATCATAGAGAAAGTTGCTACATAACCCTTGATTTGGTTACGACATAAAATCAAACCTTATATTTTATTATTATAATCTAAAGTTTTTGGTGTTGGTTCTACCAAAGATTTTTTTATGAAGTCTACTGCAAACTAGTATGTTATTGTCTTGCCTTCGACATCGGTTACACATTTCTACTTATCTATATCTATTCATGCAACAAATGTCATAACCTTTCTGATCGACAAATTAGTTTCAAATGTACCATAAAGCTAGCAATCTAATTCTGCCTCCAACTTGGTTTAGAAGTTCAGATTACTATCTCAACCAGAAAATAAAAACAAACACTATACCCGGAGCAGATGATAATATTTCAAAAGAAGTATATACAAAAAGGAGAAGATAGAGGAACATCTTTAAAAATCTCTATCTTACAAATGGGAAAGGTTAAAAGTAGTATCAAGATTCGGTTACCTGGTCACAATAATTGGGAGCAGAAAACACAGTTATGAGTTTGCCATCATGATCAATCTCATAGCCTTCATCCTTCACTTCATGTGACCGGATAACAAGATCTGCAAATTAATTCCAGATGCCCACAAGCAACATTAAGTATATAATACTTGTCCACTAGGCATACCATTCAAAAGTAAAGAGCTTAATCATAAAAAAAATTGGAAGAATGAAAAATACCTAAATTATTATCCTGCAAGAATCTTTTTGTGACATCTCCCCCAAAAGATAGACCAACTCCCCGTTTGCTAGGACCTCTTCCAGGCTGTGGCTGGGGATCACTCCACAATAATTCACACATCAGTCCTGAAAATAAGAAAGACACATTTTCATACCAAGTCTGCATACAGAAATATGTAATTTCAGATACAGTAACTAGAAAGAAAATTCTTTTTCTTCAGGAAAGTATCTCATTGTTAAAATTGGTAGTTGCTTATATCATGGGTCTCAAGATGCCTTACTAGCAACTAACAAATATGACTAACCAAAAAAAGATCATATGAGTTTCACAAAAGAACTCTGTCAAGTTATGGTTACCTTCCTCTGGTGGCTCACAAAAGCGATCGATTGCCCTGATATCAGAGAGTTTAACCCCATCAACGCTGAAAAGACCCCCATGCACAATAAAGACCTTCTCATTAAGGACATGAGCCAAAGGTAAACAGCAGAACACCTCAGCAAAGAGCTCCACAAACGAATCGTTCAACTTGGACTTGACCTCCCCCTCAAAACCATATATCTTGTTCATGCTCCTGCTCTCATGATTTCCCCGAGCTAGATGTATAGCTGTAATATTTACAAAGAAAGTTTATAAATCAAGGAATAAAGGCAGGCTGAAATTTCCAGATGTACTATGCTCATGCACAGACAGCCGAAATTTTTCCTAAACCGTGAAACCAACAATTAGGCTGAAATATGTCCATCCAAGGCCTGAAATTGCATCTAAATACTAATATTTGCTTTCAAATTTTAGCAAAATGCCACCCAGCACAAACTGCATTTTATTTAAGCAGAATGATTAAGAAGTAGTGGATATCAATTAGCGTCATTCATCTTTTTTTGTTTGGTAGCAGATGTATACAAAGAACAAACTTGCAAGAAAGACTCAGAATAAAGATTTATGACGAAATTTGCCATTAAAAGAAAGGCACACCTTCTGGATTCATGCATTTAAAAGCAAACAGAGTAAGTATAATCTCCAAGGAGAAAGATCCCCTATCCACAAAGTCACCATTAAACAGGTACGGATTCTCTTCTGAAGGAAGGCCATTGAGCTCAAATATATTTAGTAGATCATAAAACTGCAACCACATAGGTCAATAGTTTAGTACGAGAACAAAAGGATGTTAAAATTCAGAACAATAACAAATTAAATAGTAGCTCTAGTCAAGCACATATGACATAAATGAAAAGCCACAATGCAAAAACACACCTACACCCACAAAAACCCGGCTCCCCCTGCGAGATTCTTTTTGAATGTGAAATGCACAAAAATATTATCCAGTAATGTATCAATTAAAAAATTGACAGGGCCAATATTCTTTAGTTAAGTAAACATGTGTAGTCTTAATGTCTTTAGGAAAACACAATTTGAGATTCAACAAAAATACAATTCATGAATTTAACAGTTAACTGCCAATAGTTTATTGTTCAAATCTGTTATACCACGGTACCTAATGTGGCCAAAACATTTTTCCACTCACTGCTGAAAAATCATCGCCTCCCCGAATTAAACTGGTGCTTAAACAATAAGGGTAGGTGTTACACTTTGAGGTTGATTGATAATAAAAGGTTTTATATAATATACAGGTATTTTTAGTAATGGATTGATTAACGATTTAAGATCAATTTTCTTTACATATAGGAACAAGTTATGAAACAAGGCGTAATCATTATAATTACCAATATGAAAACGTTATTTCTTGGTAAGAAACACAGTAAGAGACACAAAAATTGGTTAAGCCACTGTCCAGAGGGATTGTATGCACATCGGTGAAGACCAGTGACTGTAGTTAAACTTGGCGAAGGAAAAAAAAACAGCAACATAACATCCTTATTTCTTACTACCTTGTAATTAAAGTTGAGTAAAAGCAACTTCATAGTTTACCTGACCATGCACGTCACCACAAACAGTGAAATGTTTCCCATTTGGAATACTTATATCAACGAGAGACGGCAACTTCCGCAAAAATTCCCTCGTTTGTAGAACTATCTGGAGTGCATATCTATAACAGTACCAAGAATTGGTTAAGGGAAAATAACAATTTCATGATAAAATTGGGTAAATACTTTCACCTTGAACATACCTTCTATGTAAAAACTTCTGATTCTTAAAGTCATCCAACATCTTCTTTATAAAATCTAAAGTGACTACATCTCCTTCTATTCTGGCACCTGAATACTGTGGCTCCACCTCTGAAGAAAAGAAACAAGTAATTAAATGCACATATACAAAGCAACTTCAAATGCCACCCTAGATAATATGTGGCTTTCTATCAGTTCCCCACAAGGAAACGTCACGAAGATTTTAATTATATGTTGTCATTTATGTTATGTGGCTGTAACATCTATTGAAATAAGAGAAACTCATGCAAAATTCTCCCAAAATAAAAAATAAGCTATCATGCAGAATTAAATTCCATGTTGAACAAATGACAAAACTATACCAAATAAGTGCATTCGAGTAATTGTGATTTAACTTGAAGCAATCCAACAAATAGCACATCAAAATGAAGAATATATTCACAGCTGAACTATGATAGAAATATTTGACCTAAAAGGAAGAATAGTGGCTGGTAAAGCCCAATAAAAACATACCAGTTACCAGCAAGTGGCACTACGAAAAACAAGCAAACTAGTTCCTCAAAACCATAACAAAAGCTCGACTCTCATAATCTCATTCAAACAGAGTAACAAGAGTTGATATGGGTAATTTCAGATCGTGTTTTTCAAAGAAAGGAAGAAAGTACCCACTAAATGGCGACTCTTGGCAAGAGCTTACTATGTGAGTTTATAATTGATAAAACAAAAATATACGAGGCTCTAAGTACCCTACATATTGCCAGGGTTAGTCCAATTTGACGTGCTTTTGCAAGTACTTTCGGGTTAAGTATTGACACTAAAGCTCTAACCTAAGTTAAGATCCCCACTTGTGCTAAGGACACGAGTAATGTCGGCCCACCGAACCCCAAAGGCCATCAATACTGTTGTGAGTCCTGCAGTAGCCAAAACAACTGCTTTTGTCCCAAACATCACCAGAAAGACACCCAAAAAAACTACTGCCACTGCCATAACAGCTGCTCGATGGGGAAAATATGATGAAACTGGGGAAGTTCCTAAAATGATAAAAATGAAAATATAATATTACTGTTGCGATAAACTTAATGTACTTACTACTTTTATAAGTGACGTGATATGATGATTGGGGAACCTAATCTTGTGGATTGTATAAAATTACTCGTGACGCTGGACAAATTTGTAAAATTTCAATCTCAACCTCAAATATCTGGTTGATGCCACTTATTACCAGTGTAATTACACTAAAAACTCTATTTGAATGGAATGTAGCAATTGGATGAGCCCATAATCCAGACATTTGCCTTACTTCTTTACAATTGAGTGACGTGTTCTAAAACTATCAACACCAGAGAAACTAGCACTTAGACCAACATCAGAAAAGCAAGCACTCAATGTACCAAAATAGAAGAAAATAAAAGCAAACACTTATTTATTCCATTGCAAAGAGTTATTTCCAGAAAAGCCAAGAGGAGAATAGTACTATGAAAGCAGCTACAGATAACAAAGTCATGGCTTTCAAAAAAAATCTGATATAAAAATAACAAGGTACAAAAAATCTTACCCACTGACTGATAATCAATGGAATCAGCTACTAGCCGCCTTTCAGCTTCGGGGGCAGAAATTGCAGCTTCAAACTTGAGCTTTTTTACTGCTTTCTCGCATTCTTTTAATTTTTTAGCAGCATCAGGATCATTTGGACAGAGCCTTTTCACCTAAATTGCCGAGTTAAAAATAGATCGATCAGTGCATCGCCTAATATTTATGCAACGAGGAGAAATTTATACAAATCTTCTTAATTGAAACACCATATGTGCATTCAGTGGGAAAACAATAGGGGCACCAAGAAAATATTTCAGCTATATTTGTAAAAGAAAAACACTAAAAAAAGAAGGCAAGGTAAGAGAGATCAAGGCAAGGAAATAGGAATTATGCCTCTCTCAAAGTGCCAGATGGTTTCTAAGTGTGATAAGCAAGAAAACTATACTAAAAGGCAGAGCCTTAATAATTTAACCCATGTACAAGAAACCCTACAGCCGAACAAGATATGCAACACGGGCCAATAAAAATGCAAATTGCTCCAGAAGAAAAAGCAAGGTCTCATATAATACTTTACACAATCACTGGGGAAAAAATCCTATAATTTATTGTCCCAAGTGAGTAAAAAGTAATTACTAAGAAATAAAGCTTTAACAATATATAAGCATTCAGAACAGCAGAGCTTTCCTACTGATGTATACTTCAGTTGATGAAATGTAGTTTCTAGAAATCTAATAGAGAGATCAACATATAACAAGCAACTAAGCAAGTGACACAACTAAATAAGTTTGTTGAGGAACGGTTACAGAATTAGTTTAACAACAGTATATAATCTTCTAGTCATTTTGAAAGCAGTGCTCTATAATTAACTACAATAGGACCACCTCGCCATGGATCCTATTAAAACATAAATTCTTTCAACAAACAAGACAGGGTGTTTGGAAAAACCTGTTGAAAATCCTTGAGCGCTTCTTTGAACTTTCCCATGGCAAGATGTGCTGCACCCCGCCTGTAATAACCCTGTAAGTAAATCATGATTAATAATCAGAATGCAGATTCTTGGACATTTGGGATTTACATATCTACATTATTTGAAGATTGCAAAACATGCCTTGGAATATCTGGGATTTATTTCAATTGCGGTTGATGCGTCCAGTATTGCACTACCATATTCCTCGAGCTTTGTATGAGCAAAAGCACGATTAGCCCAGTACACTGCATTCTGACTATTAACTTCAATCGCTTGAGAGTAAAGCTCAATAGCGTTAGAATATTTTCGAGCTGCAGTGAAAAGATTACATAAACACCAGATATTTTGGTAATATTATTGGTATTCCTTGACTTTATGATGACGAAAAAATAACTAAAGAATAAAAGAATTATAAAAATCTAACCTTGGAATGCTTCATTAGCTAGAGCTTTGAATTCTTCAGCTAGTGAAACATTTGAAGTTTCACCGTTCATTTCTAATTAAGTCTCTGAAAACAATGGTCTATGTGGCTTCCCCAATATGATGATACAATTCGTAACAAAACCTAAAATTGACAAGTCCAAATTCAAAGTTTGGTCCATAAAGGAACTTATTTATGGTAAAATATTCGACATTGCTAGAATCAGAAAATCAATATGTTGATTTAACCGCTAGATACAACGGTTTAATAGCTCTAAAAACCTTTAAAAACTGATGGAAGAGGAAGCGTACAAAAACATAAACAGCAACAACCTCCAGCAGAAGTATAAAGTCAAAATAAAGACACGTATCATTCATGCCTCTGGACTCAACTACAATTTGATGACGAGGATTCACTTAAATACACCACTCTTGTAAAAGGAAACACAAAGGATAAAAGGTAAACTAACAGTTTGAGATCTCCTATTGAAAGACCGGATGACCAATAATTTCGGGAAACACAGACTTTCTCAAATCTTGTAACTTATACCAGCTCTCAATCATCTGTAAAATGCTGTTCACAGAGTTTTAATATCATTATCTGAGATCACTATGCATGGACGCACTGAATCCAAATTTACAGATAAGAATAACTACAATACTTATTATTAATATTACCTTGATTTGAGCACTTGAAATCACTTCCAAAATCCAATGTTTTAGGTATCCAGAACTAACTTTTCCCAAAAAAAATCAAACTTTTGAAAGGAGTTTCCAACTAACTCCCAGGAAACACATCCGAACCCCTATACAATATATCTAACTAACCACAGTGTTTTCAGATAGTAATAAAGATTGGCTGAAAGATGAGATCTTTAATATCATCCCCCTACCGGTCATAAAGTAAGATAATAAAATAATTTACTCGTCTTCGTGGTCTATCGAGATGGGTTTTGGCGATTCCGGAGTTATTTTTATTCAAGAGTACCATAAAAAAATATATTTCCAGCCAGTCCCATTCAAATAACATCAAATGTTTGATCAAACTTTTTTTACTATGCATTTTTGTTTTTAAAGAAAGACATAAAGTCGTTATTGGATTATACATAATGCTTTCCTTTCCTGTTTCTCTTATGCTTTTAATAGTAAAGACATCATTCATCTGTTCTTGTTTCCACTCATCTCTGTGTCACAAGCTTTGCCAATACGTGACGAAGTCGGCTAACATTAAACAAGTAGAATTTACTAAAAAGGGTTGAATTTAGATATCCCCCAGGCCCCATAACAATCAGCAATATAACATCATGCTTGTCTATTTCACATAACATACATAACTGGGCATAAGAGACACAGCACACACACAATCACACACGCAAAAAGAAACCTCTTTTGACAACAAATCAGCCTAAACCTAAACCATATTTGAGCAACGTGAAGGTTAGGCCAGTTGGGAAAATGGGTTGCCAAATAATCAGGGCCTCGGTATCCTCAGCTAACCAGGCACCTCCAAAGTAAAGATTATTGATTTTTCAAAAAAATAAAGTTACTAAATCTTTTACGATACTAATCCAGCAACAACCTACTGTTCTGTACTTCTAGCTTATTTGAGGCTAAAAAACTAGCTTATTGAGACCAAAATAATATGTTTAGCTTATTCATGCCATAAACTAAAAGGAAACTTAACTATTTTGTACTCTCACCACTAAGTTTTTTTTTTCTATTTGTTCTCTAATCTCAATATACCTATAATAAGTACTTCTCAATGTACGATAATTTATAAATACGGAAAATTACAAAATCGATGAAAACCATGTACATTGATTAATCCAATTAACAAAAGAGTAACAAAAAAAAAACATCATATCAAAAATCACAAATAACCATATGGGGTCAACCAAAGAAAAATAAAATAAAAATAAAATAAGAGGGACAATTAAATTCAGTAACCAAACAACCTCATATAATATAATCAGCTAAACTAGGGGAAAAAACAAGGGAAAAATAAAAATATTTCGTAATTGAGGTACGAGAAAACCATGTTTGGTCGGAACAACTATATAATAAATAAGAAACAATTGAGAAAACAAAGGGACAAATAGAAGATGATAATATAATAATAGTAATGAAAGAATAAAAATAAAAAGTGAAAGAGTTAGTATTAAAATAAAAGAGATGATGGGTTTGGTTTACCTTCGTCTGGTGGAGTTTAGAGAGAGAGAGAGATAAGTTGGAGGGAAACCCTAGTTAAGAGATGGACACGTGGTATTTATATACATACAACTTTATACTTATGCTGCTCATTCTATTTTGTATACCTGACCCGTTTTAATTTTTTCTTGTTAAATATTAACGTATCGTTAATTAAAAGTTTTTTTTTAAGTGATACATGTATATATTAATTTTAAGTGTCACATTGGTTTTTGATGTTAACAAATTTATCTATTAGTTTTGTATTAATTGTTAGTATTTATATTTTACTATTTTCTAGTGTTACGAGTGAAATGGGAAAGAATAATGGGTCAAAATCCTTTTATGCATAGAAATAGGAAATAGTTAGTTAATTGTGGTACCAATTTTAATTTTTTTAGCACATTATCAATTAAAAAACTTTTAACTTTAACCATAATAATTTTTTTTATGTAATGAGGGACTTGACATGACTATTGTAGATGATGTTATATATACTCCTAATTCTATTTGGTATCTTTATAGTTTATAGTTATACTTCTAATTTTATTTGGTTTTTATATAAATACACTTTATAGCTACACTTGCTAATTATACATGACATGTGTTTGAGTATAAGTCAAACTAGCCCCCTGCCATAGCGTACGGTTGTCAACATATTTTTTTTTAGTTGATTTTTGATTTAAAAATTTTGTGGATGTTTGTGCAGTCAGATTATTTAAAGTTTAAAAATCAAAATTTTAAATTGAAAAAGCTAAATAATCAGCTTGAGTGGATTTTTAAAATAGATTTAGGTTAAAAAAAATTGTTACAAAATGGACTCATAGTTACTAATAAGGGAAACAGCTCGAAACGGGAAATGAAAACGTCAAATGTGAAAATTTTGAAAAATAAAAACAAAATTTTACATATGAAATAATGGCAAACGGGAAATGAGAAGGAGAAAGTGCGAGAAACTGAAAACGAAGTTTTTCAAAGGGAAATAGAGTTTCCCATAACTATGTCCGAGATTATATAGCTACAGATAGGATTGGACAAAAGTCAAACTGGACTAAGTCAAACCTGTTAGAATGGTATACTAAAATATATAATTTATTATCGGTTTTAGTATTTATTTATTAACAATGAATGATTTATTTGAGAATACATGTGAGCAATGTTATACGTATTACTTATATGTACATGTGTCGTTATTTTGTATATTAATTGATTTGGTGTGTAAAGTACGACTTACACACGGAAGATTAAATCATTAGTTTTTACGGGATTTATATTTTATCGTTCATAATTTTAGATAGAGTGGACAACCATCGGTATAGTTGTAGCACAAAGTTTTAGTAAGTTTGTGTTGACTACATGAACGATTGAATTCCGACTCTTTGTGCTAGTATACTTAGAGTATATTGAACATGACAAAGTGATATTATTTTATGATACTAACACGAATAAAATAATTATACCTAAGAAATTATTATGATTATTTATACTATTAGGCCTCGTTTGGTTGCAGTACTATTTGTCATAGGATTAGTAATACCATGGGATAAGTGTTGGATTACAATACCGTGGGATTAGTAATACCTTCAATATTTCTAATACTACCTCTGAATAGTATTGGAAAACATGGGCATTAACATCATTTGAAATCCATTGGGACTGTTAGTACATGACCTAATATGGGAAACAAATATGTTATTAGAGAGCCCACTTCATTTGAAGTACAATCCCATCCGGTTAATACCTCAAATAAACACCGCTTTAGTCACTAGATTATTTTCAATACACATATTTATAATGTATACTGTTTTGATTTGCAATGAGTAAGATTTGTTGTGACAAATTGGGCATTAACATTATTTATATGGTGTGTATCTATAATCGACGGAATTCACGTTCTTTAATATGGATAGATGATATCCCCTCGAGAATCTTATACATTTGTTTGTGTCAAATCTTCCAAGTGGATTTTATATCTGACACAATAAGTAAGTTAAGTGAAAATGTTGAGAAAATAATATGCTGAGTAAAATAATTGTGAGTAATTTAGTTACTCGGTAGATATGTGTAATCTTAACGTGAGCAGATATTTAATTATTTAATAATGTGCTCTCAAATATTATTTTGAGAAGTAATAAGAGTGCAATTCTATTCTCGAATAGAAATGAATATAATTTACTAATACATTATCCAATGATAATAAAAGTATTAATTAGATAATATTATTAGTTTTTTAATTAATGCTATATAATATTTATTAATTAAATTATAATCTAAGTAGTGTTAGACATATATGTTAAGTAGAAATCTTAATTTTTTTGTGCACCGAGTCCCTACTGTAGCCTATAAATATACTCTTATGCTGTGAAAAAGAAAAACAGTCTAATAAATAATTTTCTAAGTTTTCACATTTTGAGAGTCCATCTCTCTAGGAACAAAAAAATTATAAAAATACAGTAGAAGATCAGGTGTGATCGAGCACTGCCCGTGAGTTATTTATGTATCGTTTTTATATAATCCATATACACTATAATTAGCATCCAAGTCCAGTTTTCGCTGCAAAATAAAACATGTTTCCAACACAACCAAAGCAAAGCAAACCAAATCAAATTAAATTTATCATTTAGTGGTTTGTTTCGACTTTAAAATTTAAAAACCGATTTAATTGGTTGGACTTGCGGTTTCGGCAGTTTTAAAACAGAAGCGAACAGAATCAATTACTTATATATATATTTGTAAATACTTTTACATATGGTAGAGATAATTTACATACATAGTTATATAAAGTTTATAAATGAATATGTTGAGTTTAATATTTATTAGTAACACAAAATAGTAATAATGAGGCAAAACAGAATCACAATCATTACATATAGGGAAAATCTTTACTCACCTTCCGAGTCCGAATATATGAACAAATAAGTTTCGTTCTTTGTGATTTGGAAAAAAATTCATTGACAATTGAAGATCTGGAGTAATGAGTTTCAAATTTTGACATTTTTAAAGAATTGGTTATAAAAATGTGACTTTTGCTATTCCTCTGTATGATGTAATTCGTGTTGAAACTTGTTTACCAATCGAAGACAGATTTAAAATAATTATGGTTCCATTTAACTAACTCAGCCAAATAAATTGAGAAATGTTGAGATTTTGTTGAGACAAGTTGGCTTACCAAATCCCATGCAATAATAGTTGATGAACTGGGATAGGTGTGGCACCCGAACTTACGAGCGACCCCGTGATTTTGATGACTTAGGTAACTGACAGAGCAAGGACCGTAATTATTTTTCTAACATTTATTATTTCTTATTTTGTATTTATTTACTTTCCGTACCTTAGTTTTTTTTTTCCATTATGAATCTTGTTTTCTTAATTTTTCTTTTTATACCTTGGTTTATACCATTTTTTTGTCCTTTTTTTGTCCTTTTTTTTTTTTTTTACCTTGGGTTCTTAATTTTTATTTCTTGTACGACCTGATGGCAAACCTTGAGTGGTAGAATATGTTTGACTATTTTTTAAACTTTTCTTCAGTTTAATAAAACACTCTTGGGTAGAATATAAATAATATAAAATATACTCTCTCAGTCCCGATTTATAGGGAACAATGAAAATACGTGCAATTTTACAACGCAAAATTGGTGCACTTTAAATGTCAGAATTAAAATTTTCAAAATTTATTTATATAATTTAGCTTATTAACTATGTTACTAACTTTTGAAATTTACAATTCCGACATTTAAGGAGCACAAAATATGCAATGTAAAATTGCACGTATCCCTATTATTCCTTATAATTTGGGACGGAGAGAGTATATTAATAAAACAACATAATATATATATATGGGGAATGATATATGAACACTTTGAAAAAGATCAAAGTAAATATCGCAATCTTGACGATCTATTTCAACGGTCTATATTAAAAGTAAGCTTGTAAAAAATAATTAATATTAAATTATTAACCCGGGTTAAGTAAGAATAATTTATTTGTGTAGATAGATACACACCCACTATACGACATCTATCTTATTCTTTTTTCTAAATTATATCAATAATATGTCAAAACTAAAAAATCAGGAATAGATTTATGATTAGAAAAAAAAGAAATTCCAGTTGAGTAAAATTTGGTATTTATCAATTCCTAATCGGCAAATCACTTGAGACTTTTTAAATTATTTTTAAAGATTGAACTAACTAAATTTTGAATTTCATAGGAAAAAACCTACTGATCAGATCGAGCTCTATAAGAAAAAAGAAAAAAAGATCTAAACCCAAGTTTTGTATATATAAAAGTCCCAAATTTTAATAGACAATAAATCTAAAAAATAAAACCTTAACATGTGTCTTTTGAACCCCAAATTTTAATTAAAAAAAATATAAACTCAAATTTTGCATACAAATAAAAATCCAAACCGTGAGATATTCCTTTGAGAAAAAGACACGCTAGCCGATGTTAGGTTGTGAATCAATGGAGAGAGACTCTGATTAATTATATTATAGACATTAACTAGAGTTAATTGAATCTACAATTAAATGTATTTCTATATATAAACTTTTAATCTAGACCGTTGAAATGAATGGTCAAGATTTTGATGTTTACTTTAATGTTTTTCAAAGTGTCCGTATATCATTTCTCTTTTTATATATATAGGAATATGTTATATCAATATCAAATTAGACATCAATTTGTACACTTTTTTGTAAATACTTTCTGATAGTTTGATTGGGTAGATTGTTTTTTTTTTAGTGTTTTTCGGCCATCGGAATTGCTCTGATACCAATTGTAATGGTTTCAGTTGAATTCCACTCAAGAAAACTGAATATGATCAAATAATTGAACGAAAAGTGAAAACAAACTCTTTATTATATTTGTTAAGTTCCAACTATTACAGACATTCACTACCTATACTTAAACTATCACAATTTGAAATCAGGAAAATTATTGGCAATTATTCAAATGATGTAATCTGAGCCCTTACACTAATACACATGGCATGATCTGAACAGTTCAGATAACAACCATTCTATCTTAATCAACGGTTCCTATTCCTATTAATACAACACTACACACATCGTACGATTCTTATAATTCATTACTTAATTTAGAAATATTACAAATAAAACAGAAATACATAATTACAAAACTAGGATTCCTTCATAATCGCAATCACTTGTAGTGATTTAAATAAGGAATCACTACAAATGAACCCCTCCAAGGCTAGGAATGTCTTCTCCACCTCATCAGATCATTCGAATTTACCCTTTTCCGTTAACTAAGTAAACGGCTTCACAATCTCCTCATAAATACACACAAACTTCCGATAGTACCCAGTCAAACCCAAAAAACCCCGCACCGAAGTGACTGTGGTAGGCCATGGCTAGCTCACCATGGCCTCGATTTTGTCCCGGTCCACCCTCACTCCTTCACTTGTTACAATATGCCCAAAATATTCAACTTCTTTACTACCAAACGTACATTTGGAAAGCTTCACAAAAAACTCATTATTCAACAATACTTGCAAATGTACTAAATGATCTTCCCACGCACAACTATAAATAAGAATATCATTGGAAACACAAGAATAAAATAATGCAAATAGGGTCGAAATATCGAATTCATGGCGGCTTGGAATGTCGAAGGGGCATTACACAACCCAAACAACATCACCAATTACTCGTAGTGCCCATGACGAGTGCGAAAAGCGGTCTTAGCAATATCATGCCCGTGTACCCTAATCTGGTGGTAACCAGCCGTAAGATCCAATTTTGTAAAGTACTGCGAGCTATACAACTCATCTAGTATGTCATCCACCGTCCGAATGAGATATTGATCCTTAATCATCACCTCATTTAGAGCCCTATAATGCGTATAAAAACTCCATGTACCATCCTTCTTTTCACCAACACCACCGGTGACGAAAAAGGGCTAGCACTCTTCCTAATCAAACTCGATCATAGCATCTCATTCATCTATTTTTTGATCTCGTCCTTCTGAAAATGCGCATATCAATATGGAACCTCGTTCACAGGCACCGCCTCATCATGTAAGCGTATATGATGGTCGTACTCCCGTGACAAAGGCGACCCCTTAGGCTCCCTAAGAACTGACTCAAACACCAACTTGCTCCCATCATTTGTCCAACCTTCTGTGACGACCCAGATTTCCAGAAAGGAAATTCTGTGGTGCGGTGTTGTGCGTCAGTCCCACATCGCCCAGATATGAGAGTACTCATGTGATATATGAGCTTAAAGATCCATTTCCTATGAACAAGGCCTTTTAAAGTCGTGCGACACAATAGCGAGGACGGAACTCCACAGTTAAGCGTGCTTAGCTTGGAGTAGTAGCAGGATGGGTGACCCCCCTGGAAAGTTGTGCCAAAGCGGACAATATTGTTGATACGGTCGTGACGGTTCGGTCCGTGGGGCCGGGTCGTTACATGTGTTATCAGAGCCTCTATCTGGCCGAAAATGCGGGGACTAGCACGAGTGTGTGAGTCCCGGAAGGGCGACGTGCCCGACGAGGACGTAGCCTCTATCTGGCCGAAAATGTGGGGACTAGCACGAGTGTGTGAGTCCCGGAAGGGCGACGTGCTCGACGAGGACGTCGTGCCTAAAGGGAGGGTGATTGTGACGATCCAGATTTCCAGGAAGGAAATTCTATGGTGCGGTGTTGTGCGTCAGTCCCACATCGCCAAGATATGAGAGTACTCGTGTGGTATATGAGCTTAAAGATTCATTTCATATCAACAAGGCCTTTTAAAGCCGTGCGGCACAATAGAGAGAACGGAACTCCACAGTTATGCGTGCTTAGCTTGGAGTAGTACCAGGATGGGTGACCCCCCTGGGAAGTTGTGCCAAAACGGACAATATTGTTGATACGGGCGTGGTGGTTTGGTCCATGGGGTCGGGTCGTTACACCTTCGGTCGAACGACAGCTTGCCTCGTTGCTATGATGGCCTCGACCCCCCCCCCCCCTCCCCCCCCCCCCCTCCACAAGCAAGAACAAGGTGTCTCATTTTTCCCATTCTTTTAACAACGCCGCCAATTCCACATTTTTCGATTGCCCCACTACATCCGCCGCCAATACCACACAATTACCACCCACATAAAATCCTATCGTCAAGGCCTCATAATCTAACGCCACATGTCCTAATGTGCGTAACTAGTGAGTACCTAAAATAGCATCCGTCTCGTAATAGGTAACCCATATAACGTCACTGTCAACTTATAACCCTGTACGATTATCCTAACATTTCTATAACACATATCACATACCAAAACATCAACATTGGCAAGATGTACCCCAAACTTCTCAACATGAGTAACATTGAATCCCAATCGACAAAATGAATAAAATTATGGGTAGACCTAGAGTCAACTAAAATACATACCGCATGGGACCAATAGCCCCATCAAAACTCATAGTGCCAGAACTGTGGGCCCCAGCCAAAGACGATAGTGATACCGACAGATCCCCTAGTTCCTCTCCCATGACGTACTCTTCCTCTTCCTCCCCCGTCATAATTAGAGCCAATGAACCGTTACACCGATGTCCCCTCTTGTATTGTTCATCACAGTTAAAACATAAATTTTTTGCACGTTGTTCCTGTAACTCCGCCACCGTAAGCCGTTTAGGCCCGGGCACACCAATGACCTGCAAACCCACTAAGGACCTGCAAACCCACCACCTTCTACGACAACCCAACCCCCCTGGCTGTAGCCACCGCCCCAACAACACCACCACCGCCCACAGCTGCCGACGCGGCCCATTTTGGTTGCTTGTATCTTTGCATTGTAGCTATTCGCAATAACTATCACCGCCATTAACCGCCCCCGCCGGCCTCCTTCCTTTTCGTCTTGGCCAAATTTTGGCCCAAAGTCGACCCCTAGATTCCCCCATATAATTTTCGATGTTCCTTCGCCGGATCCCTTCAACCCACTCCCACTAAAACACGACACACGGCTGCCGCCTCTTATCACGGTCTGACTGCCGCTGGGTCTAGGACCCAAGCGAGGGCGTGCCTCCCCTGTCGTGAACTACTCAACTCGGTTAATGGCCCCCTTAATAAGCTCGCTATTAGCAACTTGTATTTTTAAAATTTCATTCAAAGAGATAGGCATGATGGATAGGAAAGATGTCTCTAGTACCAAATGATGGATACCAAAACAAGTAGGCAAAATATAAAGGAAAAATGCAAGAAAATATAGAGAAAGTATAGAAAAAAGAGATGAGAATTTAGGAGGCTTGGTGTGAGAAAGACAATAAGTTCTTCTTACTTTCATTAATGAGCCTCCAAAACCCTAGCAATTAGTCTTAAACAAAAATAAGAATGGGAAACTAAAACATGGTCCAAAACAATGGGAAAAATACTAAAACATTAAAAAGGCCACATGGGCCATCCTGTGCTCCATTCGGCTGAGTGGGCCCGGTCTTCATCAATGTGTTGCTCAATTTGTCTCCAAAATTAATTAAAAAATCAGACTTTTTATTATCTCCTAAAAGACTGTTTTACAAAACACATCCAAATCTGTCAAGAAAAAACTGGACAACTTACTGAGTTTAAAAGTATCATAACTCAATCTATACTAGTCCGAATACTGAAATTCCAATTGGAGAGCGTCTCTATGAGTCTTAAGTAGATGTATACCTGTTTTATTATCGATAGGAGAATTTTTGCTATTCCAACAATTCAATTTTCTAAACAGCAGCAGATTTTTCTCTTCTTTGTTTACAATAAACTCATTGCTATTGTTGAAAATACAAATCAACGACCAAGGACACACCCCCAAATTCCCCAAAATATAATTACTTTTAACAACAAATCTATATCTATCAAGCTCACGGGTATATATCAATTTATCACCAAACCCAAAGACATATTTTATTTTACCCAACAAAATATTATCATACCAACCCATATTTTTATTAGCATCAAGCATAATTTTTTCGTACCCGTATATTTCCATACCATTGCAACTATCATAAATTTTGGTTTTATCAAAAATCAGTGAAATATAATTGAAGGAATCAAAATTCAAATTATATACCGTCCTTAAAATAGTGGATGAAAGTTTAAAGGAGACGTTTTCAACATTTTCTTTTCTCACTTTTCTTTTACAGTATTCTCTTTTCTTAAAAAAATTTCTTTTTCCGTTTCCCTTTCCCAAGCTCACTCTCTTCGAAATCCGACCAACTCGGCCAAGGAGGCGGTGGTAGTGACACATCTTCCCCATCATTTTCGTACCCCACCTCGTTTTCACTCTCTTTTTTCTCAAAACTACAATAAGGGTCATACACAAATTCCACATCAAACCCTAAATCATTGGACTCATCTACGGTGATGCTGACGGTAGTACCCACCTGGTCCAGGACCGTCTCTACTATGGGTAGTTTGTTTTCCAGACACGAATTGTTTGTTTTATGATTGGTCAAGTTGCGTTCATGCTTCTCAAACTCTACCAAATTTGTCCATGTTAGCGGTGGAGACTCCTCAATATTCACCGTACATGACAAAGGTGATACAGTTAGCGACAATTCAAGCCCTGGTTGTTCGTTATCACTCCCGGAATCCCGTATGACTTTGTCTTCATCGGTCTCGACCTAACCCAAACTCTCACATCGCATTAGAATTGGCGGAAAAACCCCCATGTTGTCACCCGTTTTTTCCCCATCACCAACATTTTCCTCTTTACCGTCGCCTTCCCTCAGTTCGGTGGGCCATCCGCTGCTGCTACCGATGGTAGCATTGTACAATGGTACCAACCCCGAGGTCCCCCAACCCCTCGCCTCAGCCTAGTGGCGTATGCCACCCATGGGCTGCCATGTTTCACGCCATAGCTTGAAAGAGGAGCTCCATCTCTTTATGTAATATCCTCACCTCAGCCGCCGTTTCAGCTTAGAAGCAACCCAAGTGGGCTCATTGTTTCTCCGTACCCTTGTCGACTTCGGGCCTCATCCCAAACCCTATCCCTTTAGAAACTTCTGGCTTTGATACCAATGATGAAACCCATAGGTTTTTGTTTTATGTACAAATCAATGATTCTCCGTCTTAAATGAACCAGTTGTATAAGAACATACTTTTCCTAATATATCTCCAATATTCACTTTCCTCTACCACCCCCAATTTGGCCAAGGCAGAGGTGACATTTTTTTCCAACTATTGTCGCACTTCACCCAATATCAATATCGATTACAAACCCGTGATACCTGAAAGCCGACTCGTCTTGAACACATTTAAGCCCAAACCTTATTTTTTCGGACACATCCACAGTGGTGACGATAGGACCCCCGATCCGGGCCCGTCGCAATTATTGTGTCGGTGTGTATTCCCGCCCATGTCTGCCCGCTGCTACCTGTGGTGGGACCTATCTGGTCCGGGCCCGCAACTGCAACGGTCAAACTCATACCAAAATCCAATTCTCCATCATATAAAAAATCGGCATAATTGTCGCAGATTGGATTTTCTTCCTTATCTTCAAACTCCGTATAAATGTATTTCAAGGGATGGTCACCATTAAAACAAACTTCATCTTCTTCGGATTCGTTGTCGGTATCATACTTGGCTTCTTTTTCGTAGTCCGCTTTTAATTCGATATTTTTAATAAAAACACTTTCATCAAATTAAAGTTCATGTTCGCCGTCACCTAACGGAGAAGGCAATAAACTTTTGCCTTTTTTTTCAAAGCCTAACCCTTTTTCCATATAATCCATGGGTGGGTCCCACATGGGTCCCATCTGTTTCATCATATTGCCACTCTCAAGGTCCATGACCGATATGAATGGCGGATATTCCATCGCCGCCTTTTGCTCCAGTCATTCCACACAACTTTGTAACAATTTTATTGTCCGGTGTTGGTCCAACACGATATTGGACAAAACCTCAATTTTTAGTGCTTCTGCATGATCCATACTGAAACCCTAGATTTCCCCAAAGTATAGGAAGGATTGATCTGATACCAAATGATGAAGACCACTTTATGAAACAATAATATAATAGAATAAATAGTACTTTTATAGAGTATATGATGAGAAAAGAACACTATAAACATATAACAAAGGAGAAAATGATGAGTAATCAAGAACAAGTGGACATAAAGACGAGAAAATAGAGGGTTGAGAGAGAAAACTTAATGAGTCACATTTATTCATCATTAAACATTATATGAACCCTAAAGAGTAGAGATAATTATATCACTACAAAATAATGTTTGATTTAGTGAGAATAAAAAACTGTCATAAGTCTGTCACTAATTTAAAAAGATGTCACAAATCTGTCACAAATTGACTAAATTGTTACAAAGCCGTCAGAAAAACTGTCGCTAATAAGCTCGTAACAAAAAATTTCGTCACTAATACTGTCGCTATTTGAGTATTTTTTTGTAGTGTATATCATCTCTAATTAGCACTTTAGTCCTTCATTTAAAATAAAAGTAGCACTAGCTTATAAAATAGAATAACACATTTTTAAAAAAAGAGACTCTAATGAATGTAATACTAATAATAACCGGTCTTCATCAACCATAGTGATCTGCTCGTTCGCTAAAATTTTAACACACGAACGAGTACACATGGTGGGTTCTGCGTTCTTCGGAAACACGTGAAACAGTGCCTTCCCCTGCTGGATACGAATCAGCGAATCCCCACCCAAGAACAAGTGACATGAGATCTCCATGGTCAGGAATGGAGATTCGAGCATGTGTTTCGGGGCCAGCCAAAAAGACATTTGCTCATGACAGGATGGAGCACATTTGGGACTGCAAAGAGATTAGTTGCCAGTGACACTTTTGTGTTCTTAAGGGGTGAGGGTGGAGAGCTCTATGTGGGAGTTAGGCATGTGTCACTACAACAAAACACAATGTCATCTTCACTCATATCCAGCCAGAGACCCTCTCTCATGTACTTGGGCGGTTGGTATATATGATGCTTATTGGCAATAAATCATAGAAGTAAGTATTCTCAGATTACAACTCATATTAATATATATATGTATATATATTCCGTTTTAGTCATCCAGTACTTACAATTTAGATTTGTTTATTACAAATAGGAAGAAGCGGATTTTGATGCAGTAAGAGTGGTACAAGGTTTTGTATTCGCCAAGAGTTCAATAATAGTTGAGTACAAGGGTAAAAATTCCCTCGTTCAATTGTTTTTTGCTTTTGCTAGGTGAATTTGTTAAGTTAATTTGTTTGTAATGATCCCATTCTCTAGCACAACTACCACAAAGATTGTTGGATGTTGCACACGCAACTCGGGATTTTGTGGTGGTCTTGCATCGTCAAAAAAAGGTTAGCCATTACTCCAAAGTTTAATTTAGTGTTAATTTCATAAAACGACAAAGTATATTAGATGAACTAATAACTAGGGTTGCAAAATCAAGCTTTTCTAACTTATAGGTTTTTTTTCTGAAATAAACCTTAGTTAGACATTAGAGATGATGTAGTTTATTCTTTTTTGCTTAAAAAAATCTTTCGTTCTTGGTGCATTGCATCTATTGTTTTAGTTGTAGGAATATTTGATCTTTTCTAAATAAAACAAGATTTGAAAGGGAAACTTTGAAAGTTTTTCAAAGTAATGCATATAGATGCAGAAAGAGTTTATTGTAAAACTCCAAATTAAGTAGCTTATATTTATATATAGAAATACAAACAGGAAGAAAAAAGTTGTATGTACACTTTGCATATATTGCATGATCTGAAATCTGAATTAGTGACAGCATAGTTAATGACTTAGTTGCGCTACTTGTTTGGTCATTAACTTTTTTCTTATACTCTAGTTTAGTCTATTGAAGATATAATTCACGTTACAGAATTATAAGCTGCAGCTCTGTACAAATAATGTGTGATCAATGTGTATCTTCAATATACATTTATATGGTTTCTTGTTTCTAATATCAGATAGTTAATTTGCATTCATTCCCTTGGATAAAATAATAGTAGGAAATTATTTGTCTGTTCTGATAATCAAAACACAATACAAAACATAACCAAACACTAATGTCCAAATCACTTGTTTGTTATGATATTCACAGAATCATGGTGTTTTCCTGCAATTACCTAATTCATGGTGGAGTAACTTATACCCTAGTTTTATAATCTGGGAGCTTTCATTGGTCATTATCTTTATATGTATCAAATTTGGTGTAGCAATTATCATCGTTGCCCCAATGAGAGGAACACGTTCTATAATTTTGTGAAAAAATTATAAGCTTTCCTCTTAATCTATAAAGTGCTACACACTTTTCTTTTGATCTCGTTATCTTCGTTTTTACAATTTTTCTTCACTTGAACTCAAGCTAGAATGATCATTGTTACTTAAACCTAATAAGTAACAATTTTTATAAGTTGCTAATATATATATATATGTAAAATTTGTTTAAAAAATTGCAGACTTATTTATGATGGATGAACAAATTTGTAAAATAAATAAATTGAATCTAAATATTTAGCCAAACAAACAATGATAAATTAACTTTATTTCTTGATAAAAAATCTACTTTTCTAAAACAAAAACAAAAACGAAGTAACTCCTCCACGTATTATGACAAGTAACTAACAATGGCTCTCAGTACTCTTCAAAAAAAAAAAAACAATGGCTCTCACTAACGGGGGATTCTTTATTCATTAGTGTAATTGCTCATATGTATAAGGAACGTGGAATCCCACGTCTACGTGGCCATTTTTTTTATTTTTTTTTTGTTTTCGTTTTATTCTTTTATTTTTGTTTTCCTATATAAAAAACTTTTCCAATTTTACCCAAAAACTTCTCCAATTTTACCAAAAAAACCCTAACAATCAACCATCAAATTACTTCGTATATCAAATTAATATATTTTTTTTATCAAATCAACGTCACTCTACCACTACAATTATCCTCAATTTTACAAAAAAAAAAAATCTCTCCCAATTTACTAAAAAAAAAAAAACTTCCTCAATTTTACCAAAAAAAAACCCTAATCATCAACCATCAAATCACTTCATATATCAAATTAATATATTTTTTTATCAAATCAACATCACTCTACCACTACAATTATTCTCAATTTAACAAAAAAAAACCTCTAACAATTTACCCAAAAAAAAAACTTTCTCAATTTTACCCAAAAAAAACTCTAACCATCGACCATCAAACTCCTTCATGTATCAAATTAATAAAAAAAAATTTCAAATCAACGTCACTCTACCACTACATTTATTTTCAATTTTACCCAAATTGGGAGAGGTTTTTTTTTTGGGTAAAATTAAGAATAAATGTAGTGGTAGAGTGATGTTGATTTGAGAAAAAAATTTATTAATTTGATATATGAAGGAGTTTGATGGTCGATGGTTAGGGTTTTTTTTGGGTAAAATTGGGAAAGTTTTTTTTTGGGTAAATTGTTAGAGGTTTTTTTTTTTGTTAAATTGAGGATAATTGTAGTGGTAGAGTGATGTTGATTTGATAAAAAAAAATATTAATTTGATATATGAAGTGATTTGATGGTTGATGATTAGGGTTTTTTTTTTTGGTAAAATTGAGGAAGTTTTTTTTTTTAAGTAAATTGGGAGAGATTTTTTTTTTTTTTTTTGTAAAATTGAGGATAATTGTAGTGGTAGAGTGACGTTGATTTGATAAAAAAAATATATTAATTTGATATACGAAGTAATTTGATGGTTGATTGTTATGGGTTTTTTTTTGGTAAAATTTGAGAAGTTTTTGGGTAAAATTGGAGAAGTTTTTTATATAGGAAAACAAAAATAAAAGAATAAAACGAAAACAAAAAAAAAAAAAAAAAAAAAGTTGGCCACGTAGACGTGAGATTCCACGCTCCTTATACATATGAGCAATTACAGTAATGAATAAAGAATCCCCCCTCACTAACCTAACTACCACCCACTAATTAATTGTTAAGCTTATTTATTTTAATTTATATCTTATTTAAGAGAGTCAAATACTATCAAATTTATTTCCTTTATAAAGTGTGAATCTTGCACCTTTTAATTGAGAGTGCGGGTACCCATGGACGCAATAATACGGTTGGAATTATGTCGCCTTACTAATATGAACACTCTATGACATAATATAACCATTTAAAATATTTGTTTATAATCTCATCCTTTAAACGTTTGAGCAATAATCATTCGTTACATTCAGTTGATCATGTATATCACTTCAGCCAATTATACTTCTATTCATGATTAATATACAAGATGATAATCTAATGAAAGGTGATGCCAAAATTTCATCTAGGACATGATCAGTTTTCACTTTTCAACATACATGTATCTGATATGAAATGTTATAAGAAAAATAATGAGTAACCTTGTTTGCTTTTACCAATTTTTTTTTCATATTGCTAGATCTTATGTGCAAGTATATATAAGTAAGTGTTTAAGGACGGTATACCACTAAGTATATATGGGAAAAAATACATTTAGTGTACTATATTAGCCGTTGTTAACGATTTAACTACCAGACTATCAAAGTTAACAATTGACGTACTGAACTATCATAATGTTTACAGTTCAGCTACCGCCGTTAAATTAGTTAGATTTAAGTTAGTTTCAATTTTCATTTTGGTCATATTCTTTATAACTTTTATAAATCTAACCCTTAATTTTCTGAAATGTCTCATTTTAGTATAAATTCAAAAATATATAATTATATCATATATATATGTATATATATATATGCATACAATACACACACACATATATATATGTTATATTAATGTAGGTATAAAAAATATATATAATATAATGCATGCATAAATATTATTGCAGATAATGTAAATTCTAGATGATGTTTGTGTATAAAAAGAAATTATAAATAATTAACAAATATATTTTATTTACAAAAATTGAATACTTTTTTTTTTTTTAAAAAAAACAACAATTTTCTTGCCATTTTTTCATAAAAGTATCCAAATAGTGATCTGGCCTCAAATAATTTTTTCTCGAATGTCATAAATCAAAAACTTACTTTATTTTCGTTTTAGAGAAAATGTAAAAAAAAATTATAATATTTTGTTTTAGAAAAAAAATCAAAGAAAATCTAGTCAAATAATATGTTTTTTTAACTGAGATACTTATTATGTATGTGTATTAGTAGAAACATTGTAAATTGTAATATTTTGAAAATACAGGATTAAATTTATACAAATTACAAAAAATATGAACAAAATGAAAAGTGAAACTAAATTTCATGCAACTAAATTAACGGCAATACTTGAATTGTGAATATTATGATAGTTTAGTATGTTAATTGTTAACTTTGTTAGTCTGTTAGCTAAATCGTTAAAAACAGAAATATAATAAACTAAATGTATTTTTCCCTTTGTCCATCTAAATGAACAGTGGTTGAAAATTGAGAGAGATTTTGTAGAGTCATTATCACAATACCTAGCTATTAAGATTTGTTTGATATCATATATTGAAATTGATTTAGAATGAATAAATCAAGTGATAAATGAGAGTGATATGGAGAGTTTATTTAAGGCTATGTATTGAGAATATTTTATTTAACATGTGCTTTTATTTTGCGTATATAAACTGTGTAATTCCTTCATTTATACAACACAAAAATATACTCCATCCGTCATTTTTTAAATGCCTTCATTATATTTTGTTAAATATTAAGAGTTATCATTAATTGCATTTGAAACTTACAAATATAGTTCTAATTTAAATTAAAAAATTATTATTGTCAATTTTTAAAATGTATTCATTACAGTATTTGATGCTATTATAGTAATTTTAACAATTTTCATTGATAAATTAATAAAATGAACACTTATTTTGGTGCAGCCAAATATAAAATAATAGACACTTATTTAGTGACGGAGTGAGTAATATTCTTTCTTTTATAGTTTTATCATGGTATCAAGAGCGTTTCGGTTCTAAAGTTGAAGTTACGTTTCCGCTACACCGGAGAGTGGTTGTAGAGCCACCGTCGGACCATCAAAGCCAAAATAAAATAAATAAGCTTCCGGTTGAACTAAAGCTTAAAGCTGAATTTTTAGTTTTTATCTTTCTTCTTTTCTTTTCAAAAGTTATAGTTATCAAATTGTCAACATCACCATATCTTCCAACAAGCTCAAGTACGGCCTGGAAGTTCACGACGTCAATTCATCAAGAGACCAAATATGTGTAATTTACTTTCATGAAATTTCAATTTGGTATTAATAAATTACTTTTTTTCCTTCTAATATTTTTACGATAACTAAAGATTTTTAACTTGAATGTCCCGGATTGGGATTGTTCTTCAAAACCAAAATGGCGAGTAAAAAATGATTCCACCGCCATAGACCCAATTAGGCAAGTAAAATAGGGTCCTGCCGCCCTAAACCGAATTATCTCCACCTCGAATAACTATAGGGGATATTTCTTTTCTCTTTAACCAAATCTTTAGATTTCAAAGAGAAGAATTAGGAAGGAAATTAGGTATATTTTTAAAGCGGCAATTAACAAAAACATACCTTACACTTATTATATATATAAACAAAAATATATCATAATAATTTAAATTATCAAAAACATATCTATATATACTTATTATTTATATAATTCTAATCAGACCATAATCTAATTTCTCTCTCTAATCTAAACTCTCTCTCTCTAACCGTAACTCTCTCTCTCTAATCGCACCTCCCTCTCTAACATACGATAATCACACCTTTTTCTAACACGTGCTAACCACCCATTTCTCTTCCTAAAAATGACTAAAAACTCACAAAATATTCATATGTTAATTATAAAACGTCATACCCTAATTTTAAAATTTCATACCCTAATTGTTATGGATCACAATCAAATATCTAAAAAAGAGTTCATACCCTATTTTTAAAACTTTATACTCTAATTTTAAAACTTTATACCATACTTTCAAAACTTCATACACTAATTTTAAAACTTTATACCCTAATTTCAAAATTTTATACCATAATTTCAAAACTTCATACCCTAATTTCAAAACTTCATACACTAATTTCAAAACTTCATACCCTAATTTTAAAATTTCATACACTACATATGGATTTCTCTCAATACTGTACATATGGATTCTCATCTTTCAACTTGAAACCTACAAGGTTTACAATAGTCTCAAATCTCAATAAATAGAAAACAATCTCACCAATTTCATATATTTTTCATATATTACGGGGTATCAATCAGTGTAATATTTATGTATTACGTATGTATATATCTGTATTTATATGTATATGCATGTTTATATAATCTAGATAGTGTTCGGTAGTCAGTGGCGGGTTTTCGTCGTGGAGGAGGGAAGAGAGATATAGTGGGATATGAAATAAAGATACAGAGAAAAATTGGTGAGGGCGAGAAGAATGGAATAGAGAGAGAAGAATGCAGGAGAGAGAGAGTAAGATGAGAGAAAGAAATAAGGGAATAAACAACATTAAATTTGTTTGGTATGTTTTTGATAATGAAAATTTTTTGGGCATGCTTTTATTAATTTAGTTTAAAAAATAGTATGTTTTGTTAATTTATCCAATTTTGAATTTCCGTATTGTTATTTCTTAAAAAAAAAAAAAAGGCTTTATCTGACAAAAAATGTTTGTTTGAAAATTCGGACATCTTGCATGTAAGGGGGAGAATGAACATAGACAACACATGGAGAAGGGATAACGATTGAAGTCTACTAGATCAAAGACTAATTATTACGGAAGGTTACAGATCTTCACTCACAACTCGAGAGAGAGTATTAAAGAATAAATGATGTTTATCATAATTAGTTTTGGTACTGACTGGTTTTGTATAATTGACCATAATCAAATTATATATCATAAAGGTCACACAAATCAGTGATTGAATTAGCATTATATTATGCCACGTTATATCTATTATCATTCTATATTAATGGGTGAGAATGTGTAACAAATATCATTGTGAAATAGTAATATTTTTCTTAGTTTACTTTTCCTTTTTCTTCTTATAAATTAACATGCTATAAGAGCAATTTGATTCTAGAGAATTAATTTTTCTTCCGCTATACCGGCGGTGGCCTCATAGCTACCCGTCATACCATCAAAGCTTAGTCCAAATCATTAACATCATCGTATCTCCCAAGAAGGCACAAACAGTCAGAAAATTTACGGCGTCACACCAAAATATGGGTAATTTAATTTTATCAAATTTCAATTTGGTTTTTTAAAAAATACTTTTTTTCTCCTAAATTTTTTTTGATAGTTAAACATTTTTTAACTTGAACATCCCATATTGGGATTGTTATTTAAAACTAAAACGACGAGTAAATAAGGGTTCCACCGCCCTAGACCAAACCGGGCAAGTAAAATAGGGTCGTGCCGCCCTCAACCGGATTATCTCCACCTCGAATAACTGTAGGTGAGATTTTCTTTTTATTTAATTAAATCGTAATCTTTTTTTTAAAAAAGATGGAGGAGTTAAGTATTTTTTTTAACTACCAAATTGCTATTTTATATATATATAAAGCCCCAAATTGTTATTCTTGCGGATAAGGTGTGTGAATTTGTTAGCAAGGGTAGATGAGGTCTATGAATAAAGATTTCAAGATTGAAGATTTCAAGTTTCAAGTTGTGCGTTACGACAATTCACACGTTAGGTTGAGCGGGAGTATTAAGATTATTTGATTGATATCATATATTGAAATTGATTTTAGAATAAATCAAGTGATAAATGAGAGTGATACGGAGAGTTTATTCAAGGCAATGTATTGAGAATATTTTATTTAACATGTGCTATTTCATTTAACTCCATGTAATTCCTTCATTTATATAACACAAAAAGTATTTCTTCTTTCTTTTATACTTGGTTTTAACAAATGTTGACATGCCTCTTTAGGTTAACATTGATTTACTTTTTTATTATATCGTTGGTCCTCATAATTTTGGCATATATATTTATAACTCCCTAGAGTTAATATTGTCTGCCTTTGTTATTACTTATGGTCCCCATGTTGGACGACTTTTATATTTCACTTAAGTATAATACTAATTATCATTTTAATTTGAGTTGGAGCTTTACTTGAAGCTTTTAGATGCAACTTTTAACAATGATACCATAAATATCAACGCTTGGAACATCGATGGTTTATAGTTGGTTAAACGATTGTTAAATCCGAAATTCTAATGGTTTTATAATCGAATTGTAAGAATATAAAAGTTCATGTCAGATTCATATTTGGTTCTTAACATTAAAATTATGATAGTAATATATATTTCTACATAGCACGGATATGGGTATGGCTATCCACACACGTTAAATCAACTACATTTAACTAGATATCTCATCATTTAGTGTCACTTGTTAACTAGTAGATGATATGTTGGTCACATTATACTTGATAACACATTCATTAAATGCGCTGTTGGCAATCACTTGTTAATTTTTATGATAAATTTAGCAATCACACTAATCGGTGAGGTGACAATCAATTTATCATTTCATTCTATTTTAACTTGTTTAATAATCATATATATCACTTATCACATTAACTATTAATAATATATTAATAAAATATACTTTTACTAGGCAAAATTAGTTAGTTACACAAAAAATGCAAGTTAAAATTAGTTTGCAGTGAATGTTTTTTTGTTTATTTGGTAATAGTTAGCTAGCTAGCCAAATTTATTAAGTATAATGTGGATGTTGTTACCGTCTCAACTCTATGCTTGCTTGTAATAACAAGATTAGCCCTCATAGTTTTTTTAAAGCTTAATATGGTTCCATTGACTTTAATGTTACTACAAGTTTAGGTGCGATACAATTATTCTACGTATTGGCCCAAGCCATATGCAGCATTGTTTACGTAATGTTATTTTCCTTTGTAAAAAAAAATGTGAACAAATCATAATTTTGTTTAATACCAACAATCGACTACTGCGTTATGTAATATATATTACAAAAGTATACCATATACTCCTACTAAATTGTGTGGTTTCACTTGGTCTTAATAGCTTTAGTTACCTCTTAAAGATGGTTTCACTAAATTCTTTACTTCAAATTTAACATGGTTAAACATATTAATAATACAATTTTCAAAAAAATAATAATATTAATAGTATTCCAGAAAAGGAAACATCTCTATTTGATGATTTCAAAAGTGAGGACATTGAGTGTAATACTTTTTTTTTAAAGTTATTTAAATAAAGAACTTTTCTATAGCATGTTGCACGAGACACTAAAGTTTTTGCCCGTAAATCATGATCAAAAATGAAAATTCAACTACAAACAAGAAAACCAAAAAGGTCAAGAAAAAAACAACTAATTCTCGAAAATATGAATCTGAGAATATTACACAGGATTTAGTGTTAAACATAATTTGAACTTAAGAAACAGACACGGCAACAAAAACTCAAAAACTCAAAAACAGACACGGCAACAAAAACTCAACCCTAATTCCCTCAATTGGGAAAGAGCTAGCCTTGGTTGAAAACTGAAATTACACATTACCTATATAATAGAACTAAGGCGAGTTTATTTTTAATTTTTTTTTTCGAAAAAGTTGGTCAAACCAGCTGCTGCTACTATGTACCTTTTCTACATGAAATAGCTGAGAGATTTCTTTGAAATGCATCATGCTTAACGGACGAATGTCTGCACTGCTATGCAACTCAGGTAATGGCTTGTTCTCTGCCAACCCCGAAGCTTTATCCTTCTTCTCCTTTTCCAGAATTTCTCTTATTGGACAATGAGCAGCTGTTACACAAAGATTATTTAAATCACTTCCTGAATAACCGTTGGTCATATTAGCAACTGCTTCAAGATCAACATCAGGTGCCAACTCTTCCTTGGACAAAATTACGCTTAAAATCTTTTCCCTATTTGCAGCATCCGGTAAGTTTACCATCAACCTCCGGGGAAGTCCTGATAACAATGAGTGTAATACTCTTATGTTTAGGAAAGTTATGGAGGAGGAGGACTTTCCTAGCGAGTGGAAAACAGAAAAAGGATGCGAAAGCAGCTAACTTAGCAGTCCCAAAAGACATACAGGATGAACCCCCCAGGTAAATTCAATAATGAGCCAGATTATTTGAAGCTATCAAAGTGGAACTACATGGCTTATCTACCTTATACCTCTTCCGATGAAAAAATAAATAAGAAGCTTAACTTTTAAACTCACTTAAAACTTTGAACTACCCACATGTGTTAACTCTTAAGTAGTTATGCAATTCGTAAGAATCCAGATCTTGCATCCCCTATTTTATACTCTTTTTGTGTCCTTTTAGATTTTTAACCTAAAGTAATTATTCCAAAATAAAATAAAAAATACCACAATTACACTTAGACTGTATCAATACATTCTAAAAAAAATTGTAAGTGAAAGTCATACAAAATAACTGGTGTAAAATAAACAGTAAATCCAAAATATAATCATGTAAATTAATATTATATACTAATTTTATGAAATTGTGTAGAATATGTTGTAAAAGTTTTTAAAAGTACAAAAGATTTGTAAGGAGTCCAAAATTTAAGCAAAAGTATCCAATGGAGCACGGAATGGGGTAAAAAAAATAGGGCGTAGAAGATCCGGACACAATTCTTAGATGGGAGAGTTGCATCTTTTGGTAATTAATTTTCCCAATAAATTTTTGTGATCCTAACTTTTATATATGATGAATAATCCAACTTAGCTTACTTTTTAACACCACCGGTTATCAATTATCAATTACTAAATTAATTTTATTGAGTTCTCTTAATTGATTAATGCTAATGCAAAATCTAAAAAAAAAAACGATAATAAATCATTTTATACAATACAAACAATTGGAATAGTTAATTATTATAGCTGAAATGAACTTGTTGTAATTAAGGGGGCCTAGGACATACAAGTAACCCTTTTTTTAGTGTAGAGTTTTTATGTATATTAAACTTGTTCGAGGCAATTGATTCTATTATATTATGTACATTTTTCAATTTGTTTGATTACCCTATAAAAAAATAATGTTTGTCTTGCTTTTGGTGATAATTAAGTTTTATTCTGACAAACAGTTGGCCATATGAACTAATCAGACCAATTTACATTCTATTAATTTTAATTTTTTCTTTCTTGTTCTCGATTTTTATGCCCTTGCTTGATTTCGATTATTCAGAAAATTATTACCATTGACGTATACCATAACAGTTTCATATAAACTATTACTAAAAGACAATAAGCTTCTATCGTGAAAACATTACATTTTCTGATTAATCTAGGGAAGTCACGAGTAATTATAATCAGTGTAGGCAAATCCAAGATTAATTCAATCATAAAGTTCTTACGTACGTACTAGAGTACCTTGAAATGAAATGAACAACGATCTGGTCTCTTGGATCCTTAAAAAAGCTTGCCTCCTTCTGGTCCTGAAAGAGAAACATGAATCAAACTTGTGTAGTTTTTCATGACAACAGTTTTAGATGATCGCTTGTGAAATATGATAAACACTTAGCTCCTAATACTAAACCACGTCTTGAAAATGTTATAAGATCCATCATCCATCTGACAGTGACTTTAGGGAATATCAACAGTGTCCCTATTTTCACCCCTATAAAGGTGTTTAGGATTATAAATTTGGTCTTTATTTTCATAAGTTTGTTATATTATCAAGAAAACATTAAGATTTTTTTTTAAGTTTTGAAAAATTCTCTAATCCGAACAACCAATAATTTAACATACAGTATAATTAAGTATATCTCATAACATTTGACAAACTTCATTTTTTCGAGCATAAGCAATAAAGACATCATTTATGCGCTTTAAGAACTTCATTAAAACCTATAACTTCAAGATTGTAACAAGGAGCCAGTGTGTCATCCATTACTAGAATATTTGCAAAAGTTATACTATAATTAAATTAAAATACAATTCTTAAAAAAAAACTGTAAACATTAGAAAAGTTTGTAAATAAAAACTATTAAATTACATATTCTTTGAAGAATATACTCATATCCGTAACTTCTATTACAAATATATGAAATACATACCGTCTATCACATGCAAGAATGAATGTTGCTCTCTTGAGAGGTAAAGTGTATATACTCATATATTATAATTTGGTAAAATTGTTGAAGACTAACAAGCTCTTAAAAAACCTACAAATCTTCCTATGAAGTTATGTATAGTTTTGTTTATCTCCCACATATATAAAGCGAAATGGAGAAGCATAAAGAGATCAAGGGGAGATGAATGACTATTAAAATTATTAAATGCTAACCTTTAATTTTGTACATACTAGAACATATATTTAAGATTCATTTAATAATTTATGGTTTGATAAACAAAATTAATTGGTAAGGGGAATGAATTTCATAAAGTCTCAACATATATGCTATAAAAGGTTATGTGTATTAATGAATATTTAGTCATCTTTTTTCGGTAACTTATTTAACTTTCTTACCGGACTAAACTTATTTGACTAAATAAGATGCTAAAGAAGAAAATTACAATGATGAACCCTAATCAAATTTCCAAACCAAGAATTTATGCAATAACTTGTGCAATCCCATGTGGTTGATAAATTACGTCATTTAGTATGATCCTAAGATGATTCAAAAATGTATCTGTTAATCGACATATATGTTAACTAAAGGCTAAAACTTATAGTTTGGTGATCTGTGTTTTAGACACTTTTAGGATTGGTGACACAACTTTTTACAATCCTGTATTAATGACCTAAATTTATAGTTTGTCTTGTTCTAGTGACCTGCCGTTATATTTTTTGGATGAAAACCGTTTTAAAATTTCAATTTAGCCCGTATAGTTTAAAACTTAAGGATAAACGCTTAAACATTGTAAATATTACACACTTATATAAGCTCACTTAAATTACATACTTATATAAAACATGCGTTTAAATGAGTTGCATAATTAGCAAATAAAATGAATATAAATATCGAACAGTATATGAACTCTTATTAGTTGTGATGATATAAATATATCGTTACAAAACCATTGAATTGAATGTATATTTACTAACAATTCAATTTCAATGATGTGTAATTTTTTTTCTTCATTTCTTCATGTATAATTAAATACATCTAATAAAGTAAAAACTTGTTAATATCATCCTACATAAATAAATTTGGCTATAATAAAACCAAATATGTATGGGTTATAATCTAATTAGACTCCTATTTTATTTTAGCATAAGACTCATCATTCAAAAAATTCATTAGTCTTTAAAAAGTTTAATAATAAACTTACATAGTACGGGAAAAAAAACAATTTATCTTATATTAATTTATTTGTAGCATGTTATTTGATAGTTTTATATCATTTTTAAATTTGCATTAACAAAAATTGTTTTTTTTTCAATTTACATATGAAGATGCAATTTGCATTTGATAGTTTTATAAGATTTCATATAAGTGTTTTTATATAAGTGTGTAATTTTTGTAAATTTTAAACGTTTATCGTAATTTTTTTAACTGTACGGACTAAATTAAAACTTCAAAACGGTTTCCATCCAAAAAAATTAACGGCGGGTCACTAAAACAACTCAAACTATAAACTTAGGTCACTAAAACAGGATTGTTAAAAGTTAGGTCATCAATCTTAAAACTGACCAAAATACAGGTCAAGAAAGCATAATTAATCCGACACTTCTAGGTGGACACGTTTTCATATTTACTATATTTAAGGACCACTCTTCAAACTAATGGCGTTTTAGGGACTGACCATTTGAATTACAAAAACACCTATACGGCCAAAACTACTCAGAATAACTGTGCTATCCTCTCTCTTTTGCTAAAAAACGACAATTTACACCCCACAATTACCTAAGGTGACTGCTACAATTAGGACTATACTGAAGGTGTTTTTATGAGTATAGATTATACTACAATTGTAAAATTGAAAACACTATATAAAATTTATGGTTTGTTAATGTGTTTTTTAGTATATTTAGTTAAATTGATATCATAAATTTCATACACTATGTAGCTAATTCTTTTAACTACAGACAATACTTTTAGTAATTAGGTCCATTCTAGTAAATTTGTTTTCTAGAAAATTCAGACAATGTCTAAAAAACTAGGGTTTGTTCCTATGATGTTTTGTGTATTTAGTAAAATTGATTTTACAAATTGCATTCATTTATAAATAATAAAGACGTTTATTTCTGTAAATTTTCTAGAAATTTGAAGATAATATCATAATATCAAAGACAAACTTATGGATCTCATCTAGGTTAGAATCTTGAGAAAAAAAAAGTTTCACATATATTTCACCCAAAAAAAAGCTGCCACCAGAGTAGCATAACCACCACTTAAAACAAATCTGTCACCACTGCAAATTTATGTCACAACTTAAAACAACCATACTGCAAATTTATAAAATAAGTCACCACTCAACCATTTTTGTTACACTTGACCCAATTTTTGCGAAACGAAGTGTAATGTTCAACATGGCAAAACTACGTTCATCTTCTATAAAAGCACTTTGTATGATTTGAGTATGACACATGCACCATCAAACTCTGATACTCATTCAACAAATAAGTTTTCTGTCACTTGTGAGGTCATTTCAAATATCAGATGGTTGTATACTGCGTCCGGTTGCTGAAACAGAATTCAATGGTGTAATCCTTTTGTTTCTATTGCAAATTCATTGAAAGTTGTTTTGTTCATCGTAGCTATTATGTCTATTAGCTATTCAATAGTTGCTTTTGGGGGTTCGATGAAGAAAGAATATTATTACAGCCACTTCGTGTACAATGACATCCACTCTCACACAAAAGCAGACATAATTTTTGTTGGCAGCTCGATTGGCTTGGGATACAAGCCACTATTATATCCACTCACGAGAAGTTCTCGAAAAAGCCAATGTGACTTGGGTGTATTTTAGCTTATCTTATCGGAGTACTTTGTTACGCATCAATGGCCTTTTCTATGTTCTAGGTTTTCGATGATCTTGTGGAGGATGGCTTGCTTGTTCACTCAATAGACCAAATAATAGCCATCGCGAATTTGATGGGTTTCTTGGAAATTATTAGATTTTTGCGATGACAATTTTGATGTCTTGGAATTTTAAGTGTTCAAAAGTTTTATTTTACTCCTGAGTTTTCTCTTCGCATCATCATGGGAAGTACATAGGTTGGATGTATTACTTTCTCATTAGACATGTTCCAAAAATGTGGGTTACTCTAATTATTGATTAAAATAAGATAAGTGGCTATAATTGATGTGCTAATTCTGCAACAATGTTAACGACTTTGTTGGAATTCTTCTTCCATTTTTTTGGGGACTGTTGAAGTTCTTTGGAGGGCTAGCATTCTATTCAACATCATACTTTTTGTCTTATATAATCTGGGTGGTTCTCAAGAATCTTAACAAGTTGAGCTTTAGTTCAGTGGTCATTTCTTGGATATGTATCAAATTTGGGGTAACAATTATCATCCTTGCCCTAAGGAGCTTGTTCCAGAACTCTTTTAGCAAAAACTTATAAGTTTTTCTCTTAATCTTATAGAGCGTTACACACTTTTCTTTTGATCTTGTTATCTTCGTTTTTACAGTTTTTTCTTCCCTGGAACTTAAGTAAAGCTAGAATAATTATTGTTAAACCTAATAAGTAACCATTTTTATAATTTGCTAATATATGTAAAATGTGTTTCAACAATTGCAGAAGTATGTATACGATGGATGAGCAAATTTGTACAAAAGAAATCAATTGAATTTAAATATTTAGTAAAAAACACTGATAATTTAACTTTATTTTTGACCAAAAAGAGCTTTAAAAGAAAACCAACCTACTTTTCTAAAACAAAAAAAGAAAATAAAAAAGAAACCCATACATGTGAGTAACAATGTTATGGGTTATTTTAGGCTCTTATTTATTTGAACTTATATCTTATTTGAGAGGGTCAAATATTATCAGACGTGAATCTTGCACCTTTTAATTGAGAGTGTGGGTTTGACCCAATTAGTTCAGCCCTAGTGAGTTGAGTTTGTTTGGTTTCATCTGAGTCGCTCATGCATGCAATAATACGGTTGGAATTGTGTCCCCTTACTAATATGACAACACTCTAAAACATACTAGTATTACTATTAAAATATCTTACTAATATGATGACAACACTCTAAAACATACTAGTATTACTATTAAAATATCTTACTAATATGACAACACTCTAAAACATACTAGTATTACTATTAAAATATCTTACTAATATGACAACACTCTAAAACATACTAGTATTACTATTAAAATATTTATTTATAGTCTCATCCCTTTAAAATTTTGAGCAATATAATCATTCGTTACATTTCTGTGATTATGTATATCAGATTATCAGTTCACCCAATTATACTTCTATTCATGATCAATATACAAGATGATAATCTAATCAAAGGTTATACCAAAATTTCTTTTAGGACATGATCAGTTTTCACTTTTCAAACATACCTGATATGAAATGCCGTAACAAAAATAATAAGTCTGCTATTTTATTTACCAATTTTTTTTCATATTGCTAGATGTTATGTGCATGCATAAAACTAAGTGTTTTTAAGGACCAGTATACATACATATGTTCTTCCATTGGTAGATAACCAATAATTAACAAATTGGAAGCTAGAAGACCGGGTATTCTTTTACCTCTTTTTTACCTCCGATTCCGTTTTAGTGCATCACTTCAAAAGTCAATAGTTAGCAATGAGATTATTCGGTTCTTAAGTTTTTCTGTAGTGGAATTTTCATATAATATAAGGACACCAGGTTCTTCTTAGGACAAATGACGTTATGATTATCATTTATCAGCAAAAGGAAAAAAATGTTTTTGAGAAGTGCGATTTTTTTACAACCGGTTAATTTAATTTCACAAGATGAAAGTGACATATATTGAATGCTACCAGCATCATATATAATTTTTTAACTTAATAGTAAAGGGAAGAATTTTTTTTATTCTCTAAAAGAACCTCAATTGGAGAATAGAACATATATAACGGCTCCATAACAGTATGTTACGAACCAATTAATTCTTTTAGTTTTGTTTAAGTATACAAGTGTTATTCTCACTAAAAATAATTAAGTTCATCCCCTGCTCATTCTATCAAAACAACACTAATACTCATTGTAGCGATACGGAGTAATATTGACTGTTTAATTTAAAAATAGTTGGACCAAAAAGTAAAGTTGATAATACTAGTCGGAGATACCTACGATTTATAGTAAACAGCATCCGGAACGGCAGGTACAATTTTTTTTTAGTGATGTCTCGTGCATTTTTATAAACCTATTAAAAGTATCCCTTCAAAAGTAACTAAAAGGATAATATTATCATAAAAGCAAAAAGAACCCGTTTCTAATGCACCTTCTTTTAGGTGTAAACTAATACACATAACAAACAGCATCACTTAATTATATACACATGTTTCTAGTTCTAAAGTTTTCATTGGACGTGTATATAATTAAGGAGAGTACCAATCTGTGTATATTTCGGTCACTCGGTGTCTATTTGTTTGACAGAAAGAGGGATAGATAGTGGAAAACAATTCGATTAGTCAAGGTGTATTTCTCACAATATACCCATATAATTACTAATAAAAACAAAACCAGCAGATGAATGGTATAATATAACTTTCAATTAGTTATTTTATACAGATCTCGAATGTTTTCTAAGATTAAAATCCATTATCAAAACCTATATACCTGTTTGATGAATCTATCTTTATTATTATGTGCAGTGCATGTCTAGTTATTTATTAAAAAAAAAATAGTCCACTTTTATTTCTTGTCTGAACATTATAATATTTTGTCATTATTGTTTTTTTAGGTTTGTATAGCTATTCAAATTGAAATCTATAATTTTTCGTGCAAAGTAGGATAACGGGAGGAGAATTTTTTAAAAAGTTCTTCATATCTTAGGTCGAAGTAAATTGCATCCCTGTTTAATATTATCAAATATTTTCCTTTAGTGAATTTCTAACTTTTTTGAAAACTTGCAATTTAATATATATAAAATAGTATTCGTTACTCACATGTTGTGTGTGCGACGCGTAGTAAAATATATATCATCCGGGCACATAAGTTAATGTTTTTAAAAATATTCAAAATATTGATCGAATGAATAATAAATTAAAAATCGTATATAATAAGTAATATCATGTTCATAATAGTAGTCGCTGGAAAATAGAATTTATTTTGGAGGTAGGAGCTGTCATATTACTAAAGGACATAAACAAGTATAATATCATATTTAGAGATGGTGAATACATTAGATTTTTCAGTTATGTCTAGAAAAAGGAAAAACAGGCTAAATTTCAGATTGACACATTATCTATAAATTAATTAAGAATTGATTCCAAAAATTGAAACTAATTAATGATCGGTCCGTTTCAACGATTACCAACTAGAGCGCGACACGTGGCGGTACACACGCTGTACGCAGAGCACGAGATTGCGTCCTTGCATCCTGGAATTATAGTGCTGCCCTTTTAGTTTCAAGTATTATTATTTCAGTCCTTTTATTTCAAATCTAAACAGAAAAGCCTATATGATTTGCAAATTTTATACATTAAATCCCATAATTTAACAAACGGGTATAGTTTTAACCCCCTATTAAATTTTAACATAAAAAATTCAAATATCCTAAAAACACTATAAAATGATTAAAAATAGGGTGGGAAGTCGAAATAAAAGAAAAAAAAAAACAACTTTAAAGCAAACAAAAAAAACCTCTAAGAAAACATTTAGACAATTTCTAAAATAGTCTACAAAAATATACTAGACAAATGAACTTAAAATAAACAGTCTGAGTTATTTTAATAATAGTCCGAGTCATTTAAAATAGTTTGACTGATTTTTAAAATAGTCCGAGTCATTTAATATACAATTTGGGTCATTTTAAAAATAGTTTAAGTCATTTTATAAACAGTCCAAGACATTATAAAAACAAATTAAGTCATTTTAAAAATAGTATGAATAATTTAAGTCATTTCAAAAATAGTCCGATTTAATTTAAGTCATTTTAAAAACAGTTTAAGTAATTTAAGTAATTTCAAAAATAGTCCGACTTAATTTAAATTATTTTAAAAACAGTATGAGTTCTTTAAAGAACAGTCTGAGTTAATTTAAGTCATTTTAGACACAATATGAGTTAATTTAAGTCATTTTAAAAATAGTTCAGCCATTTTAAAATAGTCTGAGTTAATTTAAGTCATTTAAAAAATAGTCTGAGTTAGTTTAAGTCATTTAAAAAATAGTCTTAGTTAATTTAAGTTATTTAAAAAACAGTCTGAGTTAATTCAAGACATTTTAAAAATAGTATGAGTTAATTTAAGTAATTTTAAAAATAGTCTAAATCATTTTAAAAATAGTATGAGTTAATTGAAGTCGTTTAAAAAATATTTGCAGTTAATTTAAGTCATTTAAAAAATAGTCTGAGTTAATTTAAGTCATTTTAAGCATAGTCTGAGTTAATTTAAGTCATTTTAAACATGGTATGAGTTAATTTAAGTCATGTTAAAAATAATTTATGTCATTTTTAAAATCGTCTGAGTCATTTTAAAAATAGTCTCAGTTAACTTAAGTCATTTTAAAAACAGTTTGAGTCATTTTTAAAATAGTCAGAGTTAATTTAAGTCATTTAAAAAACAGTCAGATTTAATTTAAATTATTTTAAAAATAGTCTGAGTTAATTTAAGTCATTTAAAAAAATATCCGAGTTAGTATAAAAACAATCTGAGTCATTTTGAGTCATTTAAAAACAGTCCGAGTTAATTTAAGTCATTTTAAAAATTGTCTGAGTTAAAATAAAAATAGTTTAAACCATTTTGAGCAATTTAAAATACAGTCTGAAGTGTTTTAAAATGGCCCGGGTCATTTTAAAAATAGTATTATGGTATTTGTAAAAAGTCTATGGACATTTGAATAGTTTTGTAATCATTTGAAAATAATCCATGACCATTCAAAATTATTTACTATCATTTTAATAGACTTTTTTAGAATGATTTTAAAGAAAATAGTTTGACACGTCGTTTGTATCACTTTGATGTAAAATTATTCAGTAAAAATGACAAAATATTAGACTAAATGATTTGTGTGTATCAAAATGTTAAGTTTGAGATTGAAAGTATCTATGTCTAAACTACTGGACCATTTTTGTAATTTAACCAAACTAATGCAAAATTACAATTCAGTCCACTACTTTCTCAAATCTGAAACTAGATAGAGGGAGATAAACAGAGAGGAGCGACGGACCTATCACCTGCTTACGAATTGTGTATGCGATACCTATATAAATATAATTCCGGATAAATGAATTTAAAAATTTTTAAAAAAACAAAAAAATGATGGAATGAATATAGAAAATTAATAATTGTATATAACAAGTAATATGATGTTTTATTGTTATAGAAGTATAGTTTGGGAGATGAATTATATATTAATAATACATAAATATAAATATGTTTTATGTGTGAAAAGTAACATGTAAATATTACCAATAGTACTTCACTTTGTATTAGTAGCTTGTATTAATTAATAGATGTGGAAGTTATACCTCAGTTTGTAACATAGTAGTTTGTGGTAGGTTTTATTTTTGTCTTTGCTTCACTTGATTTAAGTTGGGTTAGATCCCGATTTATATTAATAAAGTTTTGTGTTAATTAAAAAAGTAATAATATCATGTTTAGTTGTTATAAAAAAAAACATGTAAGAACATTTTGCTAAGGATATGAATGGGATTGTGTTGAAAATATCATTTTTTTTTTGTTATTTATGTTTTGAATTGAACAATTGTATATGCGTAAATTAGTAATTAGTAAAATAGAATGAGATTCTTTTTAAAAAAAATGACTAAAATTTGACAGGTTCTATTTTATTGGTTTGATTTATTATAATAGTATGATTTTCTGGCCAAGAACCTACGTATCATTTACAACTTCTATACAATTGTCATTTTTTCTTTATATATATATATTCGGATATTCCCAATGCTTTTAAACATTGTGAAACTATGTAAATCTTTAATAGAGAAAAGAGAGTGAAAATAAGAAATTTCATCCTGCCGAGAAAAAGGCGATCAAACATGAGGAAAAAAAAACATCCGAGTAATATTGAACCCAGTAAGTATTTCCTTGCCCGGTCTATCGCTTCTAATTTATGAATACTTCCCTTTCGCCTTGATATTTCTTAGTAATGACTATAGTTAGATCGATTTGTTTAATTGTTTATAGTGTGTCGGGATTTGATGTGTCTAAATTGTATTTACAAAGTATTTTCTTTACGTGACCAAGTAATGTATATTGCAATGTCATCCTCCTTTGTACGTTTCCTAGTATTTTATATTTTAAATATAGGTCGATGTTGCCTAACCGATTGCCCTCCATACTGGACTGTTTTGTGCAAAAAATAAAAGTTACAGTATATAATGTAATGTATATCAGGACTACTACTGGTGGTACATTAATATGGACGAATTCTATTCACTCATTGAGAAATTGAGATAACACCATTTTTTTCAAGATTAATAGATTATATGTGCCGTTTTCTTAGCAGAAAAACACACCATAGATTACATTTCGGAAAATACACCCTAAAACAGACCACATATATGTAAATATTATGTGAAGTTATGCAATAAGATTATCAGTTGCCAGTCTCATTGAATCTTCTTCAGTGTTTCTTTGCTTCCTTTTCGGCCTGCAAAATCACAAGACGATTAATTAAATAAGGTCTCCAAATTTTAAAACTATGAATCTGGCCATTATATGTTTAATTGCAACAGTGCTGCAGGTCGCTAGTGTTTTGAAAAATAAATGAACTGATTCCTAATATTGACGAAAATATAACCTCGTATCTATTGATTAGTACGAGTTGATTCATGATAAGTTACTCTCAAATCAATGCTTTGTTATCGTTGTCTCTCACCTAGTAAGGCCGAAATATTGAATCATTGATTAGTTCATATGGTGAAATATACGTACGAAGTATTTATATATACTGACAAGTTGCACATTTATATGCTGTAAGCCTGTAACTATAATTATAGGGAAAAAAAGAGAGGGGTAAGGTCACTTACTGCCTTTACCACACGGTCAAAAGCTTCGGGTCCAAACTTCTCAATATAGCGCTCGACGGATTTTCTGGCGTCAAGGCTCATCATCTGAAGAACCTTTCTTTGCCCCTCCGAGTATCCTGGGCTTACGTAGCTTCCCACTTTTATGTATTTACGTACAACGTTCTCGTATATATAAGCGGCTCCGTTGAAGAGTGGGAGCACCAGCCACATACAAAACAGTAGCTTCATGTACGGCCAGAATGGGAGCCTGCATCCGTGTATGTGAAATTAATGGGAAAGTTTGTGTCTGCTATTTTCCGTTAGATAACCTTTGGAATACAACAGTTTGATGTCCTCGTAGCAGATTTAAAGCCAATAGTTTATAGTTTTTATTTTCTTTGTGAAACACAATTCATTTGATTGCTTCACCAGGAAGTTAAGAATAGTTATAGCACGACTTACAAATTTGTAGCTTTTTGTTGGATGAACCTGACTTGTTTCTTAATTAACCAAACCTTTGTTTTGAACCTAAATTGTAGCAAGGCAAGGCGTAAACCTTTTTTGGTCTAATTTCAGTTTCAGTTGCTAAAACCCAGTACTAAAATTATTTCAAATGTATGAATAATGAATATCGGTTTTCCGCAGTGTTTCTATGCAGAAAATATGAATGTTTTAAAAACAGTTTTGATTTAAATTCAAACGAAACTAGGCTTGTGATTGTGAAGTACATAACGCACAAACTATGTCTTGCATAAAGAAAGCTCAAAATTTATTTCAAGAGCAGTATAAAGTTTTAAACGTACTATATAAATCATGCTATTGATTTATGTTTTATTTCGTCTCACACTTCATTTTGGATAATTTTTATTGTGAAAAGACTAAAGTGTTATAAAAATATGTATACGGTGTTATTAAGAAATACATAATACTAATAAATAAATACAAATTGTCAGTGGTTATGAAGATAGGAAGTAATCAGTCTCATAGAGTCGGTGTAATTCCTAGTTCTTATATGGAACCTAGTTTGGGACATTACCACTGAAGGACTTTCCAACATGATAGCTCAAAAAGAGTGATGAATGAGTATAAAACCCAATAAGTTAGCCATTGTTGATCATCAAGTGTTGATGGGCTCTCTATAGCTCTCATTGATGCATACCTACAGAAGTATAATATAATCACACTTATTAGCTAATTTATCTTAATATGTTTCTTAATTTGTTTATAAAAACATTAGATAGGGGAGCGTTGAACTTACAAGGGAAAAAGCAACATCACTCCTGGCCTGTTTGAGGGGATACAAAAGGATAACACAAGTTTATTAACAAGCCAAATTAATTAAAAAGCAATAAGATCATCCAATCCAGAATAACATTCAAAATTGATTTTATACGTGTTATGAAAATATGGATACAACAAAGAATTATACAAGAAATGGAACTCGTTGGTCAGAAAAAAGATTTGAGTATCATACATTACATGATTTCTTAGAACCGTAATTTGTAAAAAGAACCAATTTCAAGAAAAGACCAAGAAAATACCCAACGAGTGTATCTACGTGTCTGGCCATAGCTCCGAGAATTCCCATAGCGGCCGGTTGAGTTTAAAAAAAAAATCTTAGGTAAGAAATAGAAAACTGACTTGGGGTGAGAATGATGAAGAAATCTAACTCGGTTTTAATAGCGATGTCATCATGTGGGACGGTTTAATTTGTTGATGATATGCATTAAAAAAAGAATCTCTCTTTTGTAGTTGGGGCTAAGTCTTAAAATTCTTTTCTCCAACAAGAAGAAATGAAAGGAAAAAGGAATCTAAAAGTATTACAAATGGGTTGCATTCGTATCTTTTTCACAAGGAGTGCTTGTGCTCACAATCAAAATTCGGGTAGTACTTTTATTAAATTGATTTAACGTGTCCATCAATAAATTTTATTTTCAAAAACAAAAAAAATAGCTTTCAAAGACTGCATCCAATTAATCGGCTGAACCACAAAAATATGTGTAAATAAATAGTATCTTTAAACTATATTAACAAAAATTGTTTATCGAATCGTTCTTTCCAAAATGCTAACTTAATAATGATCATACCACAAATCTTATAGCATAACACCCTCACCGTCGGCCACTACCACCCATTACCACCCCTTCAACGCCACCCACCGCCGCCAGAGCTACAATGAAACTTTAGCGAGCTAACAAAAGCTGCCACAAAGCTTCTTGACACTCTGGCAGACTCATAGCAGCTACACTAAAGCTCGTGAAAGCTCACTGGAGTTCTGGCGAAATCACCAAAACTCCACCAAGACTATCAAAGCTAACAGGAGCTCAATAAAGTACCGGAGATCCGACAACTTATCAGAGCTCCGAAAAAAGCTCCAACAAGCTTGTTGGAGAGCCTTAAAAAACTCTTCAGTCTCCAGAGAGTGCTTCAACATAGTTCGGCTTAAAAACCTATATTCTTTTAGCTTTTACTCGGAAGAATAGGAGTGTCGGTCGTAGTAGTAATATTTATAAACATGTAAGACTATCTCATTTACGGAGGTTATGTTTAAAAATATAACTAAATTTTTATGTCGATTTTGGGTCGCAGTTTGTACTCGCCCTTAACTAACATGCATTTTCAAAAAAAATAAACTACGATCTAAAGCGACAAAAATATATTGGGTGTTAGATCGTAGTTTATTTTTTTTGAAAATGTATGTTAGCTAGTTAAGGGCGAGTACAAACATTTACTACTTTTTGAAAGCAGTCTAATTAAAATAAAACACAAAAGTTCGTTCAAAGTTGCAAAATTGTCCTACAGACAGTTTCAAAAAAATAGTCTAATGAAAAAAAAAACAAGAAAGTGATAAAAAGAAATTAACAATTAAAATGATATGGTTAAAACTGTAATTCTGAATTTTTTGGTGTTCAAACTGTTGCTTAATATATATAAAACTCAATTGTAATCCGTTAACTACTTGGTGGACCTAACGTTAATTAAACCACTTTATCTAATTTGCAACAAGGTCCCTTGGAATAGTCAATTAGGGATCAGGTCATTCACAACCTCGCCATTGCCGCACTTCTTGCCGTGCTGCAGAAAATACGATCACTGAAGGTCAATCGTGGATCTGTCGCCGAGAAAGGGAGAGAGAGACACAAAAAGAAAGAATGAAAAAGAGGGGCCGGAGGACTATCGCCGGAAGGCGAGGAGAGAGATAAAGGTTGATCGGAGAAGAATAAGAGGTAGAGGTTGTAGGTTTTAGAGAGAGATCGGGAGCTCATTTGATACAAATATATTTTAGGAAAGACTGGCTCACAATTTTTACTACGAAATTACGTACAATTTTTACCTATAAATAACTTATTATCTAAGTTGTCGAAATCGAATTTTTCAAAAGATCGTCAAATAGTTCAAATATCAAATTATAAAAATAAATTTTAAAAATTTATATTTCAACAATTTAAACACGACATATTTGTCGGTAAAAGTTACACGTAGATACATAGAGCATCAATATTTTAGGACAAATGAAGTATTAATATTTGATACATATCGGTCTAAATATACCAAGTTTACCCCTAACACAAATTAAACTATTCCTATTTTCTCTTCTTGATTCGCTCTTCCACGGGAAAAAAGATACATTTAATTTATTGTACTATATGTTTTTTAACGATTTAGGTACTGACGTTAATTTAGTTAGATCAAATTTAGTTTCACTTTTCATTTTGGTCATATTTTTTGTAATCTGTATAAATTTAATCATGTCTTTTCAAAACATTACAATTTACAATGTTTCTACTAAAACACATACATATACATACATAATAAGTATGTCACTTTAAAAAAACATATTATTTGACTAGATTTTCTTTGATTTTTTTTCTAAAATAAAAAAACATATAATTTTTTTTTACAGTTTTTCTAAAACAAAAATAAAGTAAGTTTTAGATTTATGACATTCGAGCAAAAATTATTTGAGTACACATCATTATTTGAATACTTTCATGAAAAAACGGTAAGAAATTTGTTATTTTTTTCAAAAAAGTATTTCATTTTTTGTAAATAGAATATATTTGTTAAGTATTTATAATTTTTTTTTATACAGAAACATCATCTAGAATTTACATTATTTGCAATAATATGCATACATGCATTATATTATATATATTTGTATACATACATTAATATAACATATATATATATATATATATATATATATATGTGTTTGTGTATTATATACATACATATATATATATATATATATATATATGATATAATTATATATTTTTGAATTTATAATAAAATGAGACATTTCAAAAAATTAAGGTTTATATTTATACAAATTACAAATAATATGACCAAAAATAAAAATTGAAACTAATTTACATCCAATTAATTTAACGATGGTACCCGAATTGTGAACATTATGATAATTTCGTACGTCAATTGTTAATTTTGTTATTATGGTACAAAAATCGTTAAAAACTAATAATATAATAGACTAAATGCATTTTTTTTTCCTCTTTCACGTTATACTCCCCCCCTCTCTCTCCATTTCATTTTATATGCATATATATATATGTTAATTTGTATGTCATGTTTTACTCTTAAACTTTAGATCGTCATAGTTTTCATACGTTTATCATCCTATTTTTATAATTTCAATTTTAGTTTAACTAGTTTGATATTGTTGTATGATATTATTGGACTATTGGGCTTGTACTTTATGGGCCCAAGTGGGCTTATAACCCTACCCCTCTATCTATATAAAGAGGGTTAGGGGTCTTGTATTTTATCATACATTCATATTCATTCATTAATAAAGATCATACTGTTCTCCCCTCTCTCTACTTCTGTCTCTCTATATACGTAGCTAATAGTGTAATACAACACGTTATCGGCACTTTGCTTGCGGAGAATAGGATATACGCTCGCGGATATTAGAGATTTTAGGTAAACGCACGGATATTGGTTATTTATAAACCTTGAGGTTTATCCTGGTTTTTAGGATTATGCTATATCGACATTCACCAACATACCGTGCGTAAGGTACCGAATTCAAAACTTAATTTATTCCATAAATATGATCGTACGTATTATTTTATGAATAACTAAAACATGATAGCTATACCGTAGTATATAATCCATGTTTATTTATAAAAGCCTATTGACATAGGGGAGCTTGGCGGTACCATTATAATAGAATTAGCAGTCTCAGCATAAGACCCGATTGTTTCGTACCTTGCACATAAATTGGACCTGCATAAAATATTAATTTTTTCCCCTAACCTGTAAAGGAGCAAGAAAATCTATTTTGAATAGTCATTGTACTAAACTAAATCTATTTTGAAACTTGTCTGAAATTCTGGACTGTATATGTAATAATGCTGTAAAATAGATATATAGTTTGCTGTAATTACACGCATGGTCCTGTAGTATAATACTTATACGAAAACAGTACATATGGTTGATAAGTTATAATATTTGGTAAATATACACACACATGCATATAAATTTTTTTTATTAAAAGGCAAGCGAATAAAAATTACATGTTAATTGAATAAATTGATATGTTTCCATGTAAATTTAACCTTTTGCATGTTAAAATATTTTTTTACCATATATAGAATTGATTGGTAATTAAAAATATATTGCTTGCTTGCATGTTAGAACTACCATGTATAGAATTACTTATATGACAATAAACCGTAGATAATTGATTGATATCTTATTAGTATAATCAACATATCTTTTGATATTACCATAGATATAAATATACCATATGGCAGTTAATTGATTTGATTTGATTTGGTATAATATAATTTGTGTGATTGATAATCCTGAATTGATTTAGTTTATCACCAAATCTACTGCATGATTAGATATATATCATGAATATATTTTATACTGCCTTGTATATATGTGGTTATCTAGAAAAGATATACCTGTTATTTATTGCCATAAATGGTAGAATTGCGAAATCATATATATTCACATTTAAGTTGGAAAAATTATGAACCTTCCCTAAATAGGCTCACCTATTTGGATACGATATCTAGGAAAGATATAGGCGGAAGTCGATATCCTAATGAGGTCGGGTTTTAAGTGGCATTCGTGCCCTCCACCCTCACCGTCTTTCCTGGTCGTTTTTCAAGTAGAGCTACCGAAAGGGGTTGACTAAATAATAATTTCCCCGAATGTGTTTATATAGTGATGTATGTTTCGCCGAATTGGTGTCTCTGTATCGACCTGTCGTTCGATCAATGAGAACCTATTCACATTAAAAGCAAAACTATTTTTCGAACCTGTCGTTTCGAAATAAAGTTTATGCTTGTGCAAACCATAAACATATAAACCAGTCGTTTTATATGAAAAATAATCCAGAACTCCCAACATATGTTGGATGCCATCTATGATGAGAAAATTCGTAAAACATACTTGCGAAATGACTGTTTAAACATTGATTTTAATCCGTCACCACATGTTACTCACCCTGATGTGTGAAAATGTGATGCCCAAATTTTTTTTTTTTTTTTGGATGCCATCTTTGATGAGTAAAACACGAGTTTGTTGTTACCATCAGGATGAATGCTAAGGCGTTGATTTTATTCCGCCGCCACATTTGAGACGTGATGACGTCTATGGTGAACAAATGTTTAAAATTGACATATTGGAGCAATCCTTCACCAAAATACTAGCTTGGAAATTGTATTCCATAAGCAGTATCGTGAATTTATATTCACCATGTTCCTTTATCGCCCATTTGTTATTGGATAAGAAAATTACCCCGGTGAGTAGTTTTAATCCTATTGGGTCAATGGCGAATTGTTTGCCTGATATTAATGCTCTTCGTGTACATTTTTTTTCCACGAATCGAGAACCGAGACAAGTGTTATTTGTCTCGAACTGTCGCGATCCCGATGAATCGCCTAGCCAAGCGAGATTTTAGACAATCGTCAAAATCGAAAACCTGTGGCTCCAAGACAGTAATTGAAAGGAACAATATGACACGTTGTCACAAAGCAAGATATAATGCTCAAGGAGCCAACTCTATGCTATAAAGAAAAAGGTCATGCACGGTTACTCCTTAAATAGTTCACAACTATTATAAAGGTGGAAAAACCGATGCTAATGTGGTTAAAGTTAATTGAAAGGAAACTATTGAGACCCCCGATTTTGTGGCTCAAATGAGTTTGATACCTTTCTTTATTGATTTTGATAAATCATTGAGCCATTTTTTCGCTCATCTGGATTATGTTTTTCCATTTGGATTATGATTTTTCCATTTGGACATACTTTTGGATTATGGTTTGCCTGTTTACGAAATTTCTCGAAATAATTTAAAGTGTTTTGAGCAAATTCCTTTGACAAATGTGACCAAACTTTAAATTATGAAATTTTAGGCAATACTTGTGGTGTAGTTGGTTTTTTAGAAATAGTGGGTAACAGTGTACCACATAATTTCACCAACTATTTGCCTAAAAAAAAGTACTCAGTGACAATGATTCTGGACCTGTCGTTCCAAATCAAAATCTTTGGTAAAACCAAATTGATTTGTCAAATATGAGGTCTTATACTCATGTAGGTCCTGCCGTACCTTGTTGAGTTATAAAATATTCGAGAAAACCAGTGTTATTTGGTAATAGCTCATGAAAGAATTAAAATTTCTTTACATAGGCTCCATTCAATACGACCAAAAGCGTATTTTAGAGGAGTTGAAATGTCTTTCAAGTGGTTGCTACCACATTCTTTAAAGTATTTAAAGTTACCTTATCATTTCGCCTGTCATCGAAATGATAAATGATTTAAATGCTAAGACATGATTGTCTGTACTATCATTCGCCTGTCGTCGATTGATAAAGAGCATTTTGATATTGTGGCATTGACCGGATGAGATATTCCCAGGTCAAAAGACGATGCTTGATTTATAATCGCATCGCATTTGGATTCTCTCTGAGAATTTATTTCGTAATTAATCCGAAATTCATGCCACTAATGCTCACTTTGAAAGACTAGTATGTGTAAAGATCACGAAATGAACTCGTAGAATTCTTGTAAAGAATTGAAGGAGTTATTGTGGACTTATCCAACCATAAGACGGACCATAAATTTAAATGGTTATGGTTGATGCATCGACAATATGGTCACATTTTAATGTTGTCCACATAAATGCAGCACTTTCCAAACTTTTAGCCCTATCATTAAGTTGATGGCTCATGATCCGGATTACCCTGAAAAGTCTAGTCGACTTGATAATTCCGAAGAGTAATAATCGAAATTTCGATTTGAATTACTTGAGTTTGGAAATTGAAATTGAACATCCTGTCGATTATGTTCAGACCCAAATGGACTCACGGAAAGTTTGATGATGCGACTGCAAATGATTGCATGCATTTCTTGGTCTTGCGCACCAAGATTTATATTTCCGTGTGGGGTTATGCTATTTTGCTGCATTAGTCCGTTATGAGGCCCATAGACACTCAAACACCATATGCGTACCAGCTGGTTACTGGTTATGAGCCAGAAGTCTCATATTAACGCGTGTTTAGAGTGATTAATTAATATTTTGATTGAGCCGCTCTAGCGTTCAAAATATGGACCTCTGAAGGGGACATAAATCGATTATGAATCTCCTGCCTATCATTTGATAGAGTAACCTTGGCAAGCGATCTCTTTACCGCATGATATGCGAAAGTGACATCTCTAAGACTGTTCTCCCCGTCGTTAGGGGGAGATTTGCACGTTACCGTTGATAAGGAACGACGTGAAGTAACGTGGCATAACCCACTCAGTCTTAGCTTGATCCCCAAAACTGCACTTAGTGATAAGTAAGTGCATAGACTCCCTCAAGTTTAACTAAATGCCAGACGCATTTAATGACTTTATGAGATGTCACGAGATCATTTATACCTGCTGCAAAATGCTTGCAAGGATAGACGTCCCTGTTGGACGCCGTGTTCCTGTCGTAACACGTTGCTTTGGCCGAACCCGCCAAGCAAAGGACGCTGTCGTCGGCCGTCAGTCTGTCGTCCTTCCCAAGATACGAGGAAGTTGACCGGTTCTTAATTCGTTCAGCCCCAGAGGTGGTGAACTGAAACTCGTTTGTCGCACGAGATTATAAAGGATCAAGGAGATGTGTGATTTCCTCCTCATCCTAAGAATCTCGAAATATCTGTCGATCATGATATCTTAGACGATATTGAAGCGAAACGAGACTGTCATTGATTACTTATTCATATATTCGGTGACGACTGATAATATGAGCAAATTATGACAGAGAACCATGTACCGTTGCCTGAAGTCAACGGAGAATAGACTGTACTAATGGAAACTTGAAATCCAAGTAGACTCCTTAGCGAAAGTGTGTTCGGACCTGTAGATCCAACACCACCAATGTTAAACGAGTTCGTTTATTTGGTTATTCGTAAGGAAAAGTGATGAGAATAATGAGATTGTAGAATGCTCGCCTAGTAGCGCAAGGCTTCTCTCACACCTTGGAATTGATTACGAGATGGTTGATTTCCTCGTAATGGACATTATAACAGTCCCCTACTTTACCAGTTTAGTAGTTTCCGAAAAACTGAGTATGCAGCCATGAATGTGGTCACAGTTTTATCTCTATGGGGATTTAGACAAAGCGATACAGATGAAGGTCCCTGTGTGACTTCATAATGCTTGAATCAAGTAGTTCCTGACCACGGAACACGATCTCAATTAAATGAGACGTTCACTATATGGATTAATATAATCCGAGCGGATGTGGTATACCCGCCTAAGTGAGTACTTGATTAGCTTGGGATACTTGAACAAGTATTATGCCCTTGCGTGTTTTATTACGCGATCCATTTTTGGATTTGCCTTCGAGATGAAGGATTTTGGGAAGACACGGTAGTGACTCAACCTGATGATTGAGTCCCGTAAATATTGAATCTAAGTCCATGATTCAGACTACACCCAGAAGGTGTTATGACGTTTTAGTCATCATGACGCTAAGTCGTCAGATTCTCCCATGATCGTTCGATCACTAGACATTGATATAGACCCAGTCCATCCCTGATGAGACGATGAAGAGATATTGAACCATCATGTTCATATCTAAGTACAATAAGCGCATCATTGTACTTGGTCTAATGTGCTATGACGAACATCTCGTATGTTGTGAATGGTATAGCTCGACACAACATCGCGCTAACACGCTGCCATCGAAATGGCACTAAAGACACATTCCCTTACCTTATGGTAATTTTGGAAGTGGGCTAGTTTATCCCATTTGCGTCATCGAGTGTACCTACCCCCTTCGGTACTCGAATTAACGCAACCCTTTTTCGGTTATACCGATGCCTGTTACTTATCAGACCCGCATAAGGGATATTCCTAACATGGTATGTCTTTACCATTAGGAATAAGGCGACATCTTGGAGGTCTTGGAATGACTCCAAGTGAATCACTCTGATCTATTCGTGCTCTATGAGACGACTAGAGAGTGTATATGGCTTCGAGCTAGTATTAGTCATATTTGAATTACATATGTTCTGTCTCACGATCCAGATAAAACACTTGTCATAGAAGACAACTTGTTGTTATTGATCAAGAGAGACATGACTACATTATGCTATTTAGCATTTCTCGCCAAAATTAATCTTCACAAATGAAGTTTAAGAGCATCCAGTTGAATGTTCGTTCTATTCCACGTTAGATTTTCTTGCATCCAGTCATATGTAAGTAAATGAGGCATCCAGTCGAATGCTCGTACTCTTTCTTGGAATATGAAATCTTTGCACCCAGTCGTGTGCAAGTGAGGGGGAGCATCCAGGTGAATGCTTATTGCACTAATTACTACTTAGTCAAAATTTTCGCACCCTGTCGTGTGCAAGTGAGGGGGAGCATCCAGTCGCATGCTCGTGTACTCTTTTTGTCCTTAGACCAAGGTTTTTTCCCACTGGGTTTTCTTTGGCAAGGTTTTTAGCGAGACACGTTCCCATCATATCACACTTAAGATTGCCGAAATTAGGGGGAGTATCCGGTTGTATACTTCTTACCACTGTGTACTCTTTTGTCCTTCGACTAGAGGTTTTTCCCACTGGGTTTACTCTAGCAAGGTTTTGATGAGGCACCTGTTTTGTGGTTGATCCCCTACTACTACCACTGTTGCACTCTTTTTCCTTCGATCAGAGATTTTCCCATTGGGTTTGCTCTGGCAAGGTTTTGATGAGGCACACTGTTTTGTGGTTAGTTAATTACATGGAATTTCGGCCTATATCATTCGGCTACACAGTTTCTCCTAGGTACCGGTTTTGTCCCACACTGGGTTTTCCGTCCCTAAGGTTTTTATGTGTTTAGCATTGCGAATGAACTCGACTCAGATCGACTGCATGAAGACGAAGAATTCAAGACGTCCAAAGGGGGAGTGTTGTAGGATATTATTGGACTATTGGGCTTGTACTTTATGGGCCCAAGTGGGCTTATAACCCTACCCCTCTATCTATATAAAGAGGGTTAGGGGTCTTGTATTTTATCATACATTCATATTCATTCATTAATAAAGATCATACTGTTCTCCCATCTCTTTACTTCTGTCTCTCTATATACGTATCTAATAGTGTAATACAACAGATATTTCTTTATGCTATGATGTACTTTTTTTCCAACTCTTACGTACTACTCAAATCATATTATAAATTGTTATTTTTCTCGGATTTGATTTATTTTTTAAGTTAATGATGTAAAAAAGTGGTTGTTGCATGATGCTTTCGGATGCTACCGAATATTTTTTGATTATCAATGATTTTATACTTCCATTCTCATATTTATTTCCATCGACGTTTCTATTTTGTTATTCATTTATGTATTTTGATGCTCCATGGTACTCCACTATTTTTTTTGGATGCTCTGTGATGCACTTTTATATCCTAAATCATATATAACGGAATTACAATCAAGCAATGATCTAATTTATATATTTCCATCTTTATACGGAAAATTGTTAAAATGCTACACAACCTATTAACTTTTAGTGATTTGGTATCCAGCCTAACACACTTTCTAAATTGGTACTCAACCTATACATTTCGCTCTAATTTAGTATCCAGCCTAACACACTTTCTAAATTGGTACTCAACCTATACATTTCGCTCTAATTTGGTATCCAACCTAACACTTTTTCTAATTTGATACCCAACCTAACATTTTTTTTTAATTTGGTATCCAACCTATGCGTTAAAAACTGATGATCGAAGACAGATTGAGTCCCTTAATTGGACTGTATACGTATAGGTTGGGTACCAAATTAGAGCGAAACGTATAGGTTGGTTAACAAATCAGAAAAAAGTGTTAGGTTATGTATCAAATTAGAGCGAAATGTATAGGTTGTGTACCAAATTAGAAAATATGTTAGGTTGGATAACAAATTACTAAAAGTCGATAGGTTAGATAACATTTTAACATTTTTCCCATCTTTACATGATATTATGTTTAGTCTTGTTCCTTGTTATACTATTTATTTATTTCCTTCCTTACAAACAGAATAGGCTACTGCCTATATAATAAGATTTTCAACCATTTTCATATAATATATGAAGAGAAACTTTCTCAATTTATATTGTTTATTTCTTCTTTAAAATGGTACTAGGGCATAAAAGGTCCAAAATTGTTTTCTCTTGAAAAAATGAAAAATATAAACCCAAATCAATGGATTATTGATAGTTGATCATATAACACCAAATTTATCATTGTTGAAGTCAATTGCTAGAATCGAAAAATTTTCGTCTGTTCCTTCTGCTTCTGGCTCGTCCCATCCTGTCCACCATACTGGAGATGTGGAATTAACACCAAATATATGCTTGAAGGGAGTATATCATGTGCCAACTTCTAAATACGATGTTATCTTTGTACAAAAATTAATACGTGACCTAAATTATGTTGTTCTTTTTTCCCTACCTTTTGTCTCTGAGGACAAAGACTCTTAAGATGATGATTGGAACCGGTGAAACTAGAGACGGACTGTACTACCTTTGTATACCAACCAAAACTGCTTTAGCAACTACCTCGGATCGGATGATCCCACCATACTCCACCACAGATTAGGTCATCCTTCACCTAGTAGTCTCTCTAATCTTTTTTACATTTAATAATAAAGTATCTCTATGTGATGCTTGTCTAGGAGGAAAACACACACGGTTATCTTTAAGTTCAATTCCTTTTTTATCGCATATTTGTTGATATTTGGGGAGGTTATCACATGCATTCGAGGTGTGGTGCCTGCTATTTTTTAACTATTGTAGACGATTGCACAAACACACTTGGTTTTTTCTTATTAATAAAAAATCGAACGTTCTTCTAAAAATCAATTTAACTCGACAATCATTTTTTTTCGATCCGATAATGCCCAAGATTTTTTATCTGGTTCAATTAACTGCTTGTTTCATAAACACGGAATTCAACAAGAATTAACTTGTGTGGGTACACCGTAATAAAACGTCGTAACCGAACGCAAAGATCGACATATTCTTAATGTTTCCCGATGTTTGTGTTTTCAAGCACACACATTCAGTTTTGGGGAGAGTGTGTACTAAGCGCAGTATATCTGATCAATAGAACCCCAACTCAGAATCTCAAAAAAATTCTCCATACGAAAAACCTTTTAAAAAAAATACCTGATTATAATTTTCTACATGTTTTTGGATGACTTTGTTATGCACAAACATCTCCCGTTTGGGACAAATTTCAAACTCAAAAGTGTTTCTTGTATTTTTTTGGGTTACCCACCCCGTCATTGTGGTTACCGTTTATTAAATCTCGATACAAATAAATCATTTATATCCCACGACGTCACTTGTTTTTTGAAAATATTTTTCCTTACAATAAAAGCATCGACTACTACCCCAAAACAATATGCAGCACCGATCATCCCAAGCACAAAAGCTACCCAACCGAACCCCGTATTTCTGACTTTGACCTTGAAACCCCACCAAATCCTTTTAAAAACCAAACTCAAGAAATATTTGAACACACCCATCATAGGACACATGTTCCGGTGACTAGCCCGACCCAACAAAGCAACACTCATACACCTATTGATTTACCTAGTCCAATTGCCCAAGAAACTAACAATAACTCTATTGGAAAAACGTTACATCCCACAACTTTTACAACTCTATTGAAAATTACAGTAAAATTTAAAAATTCAAAATATTTTATTATACATCTCAAAAAAAAAAAAAAAACAATACGTATATTTATGTTACCATCGTGAAACCGTAGAGATTTGAATTAATCATATCTTTATTTGGAGCGTTTTTTGCAAAAAAAGTGTCCAAATTGATTTTTAAATTGATTTTCATATAGCTCCCCAATATATTATATCATTCTATTATAATAAGTCAATTCAACTCAAATAAGATCGTCCAATTTAGCCATTTTTTTCAAAAAATACCACTACACCTTTATATTAATTACAATAATATCATACTCACATAAAAATATAAAAAGTAAAAACTAATAAAACTATTTATCCCTCCTTAACAACCAAAAATTATTTTAAATCTTAAACTATGCGTTTTTTGTATTATCCACATATTTATATAATAACCATACATATTTTCTATATTTTTATTGCATTACTCGATTACTAGTATATATATATACACTGTTAGACATTAAAGCTCAGAAACACACACTGCAAACTCTCTCTCTTACACGCTCTATCTCTCTGTCTTAAAAAAGGTCTTTGCTTCTCTCTCATGGATAACATGTGTATTTGTTGTGTCAAATTTGTGATGAAAATATATTGGAATCACAAAAACTAGGTAGGATATTTTTGTGTTGCCCTAATAAGATGTGTGGTTACTTTGATTGGATTGAAACTCAATTAGCAGTTAAAGATAGACTACAAAGTAAAGTCCAAAGAAACTGATATGGAGGAAAAAAATAATTTTTTTGGAGGCTAAAATCACTCACTTGGGAGTGGAAATTGATAAGAAGAACTTTAATCTGAAAATGCAAACGAAAGGCATAATTTTTTTTGTCTTATAATATATGTGATGTGGATAATGGTGAAGAAAAAATGACTATAATGAGAAGAAAGCACATCTGCAACTTCTATGACTTAAATTTATGACATATAGTGCTAGTGATGTTTAACCAGTTCATTTATGTAATGATGCAGTTATGTTTATGTAATGATGCTGTTATGTTTATCTAACGATGCTGCTATGATTATGTTATGATGTTTCTAATGAAATTATCATAATGGATATGTGTTTAAGAGTTCTTTCTGTGTGTGCGTTTGATGAAATGAATTGAAATGATACACTATCAGTCAATGAACTGAATATATGCCAAACTAACCGGAAAATGAACTGAAACAGTAAGATTTCCAGCAATTTAACTGAAAAATAAACTTTAAAACCAACACCAACCAATTTCACTATAAAACATTCATTACAAAAACAACACCAATTTTATTACAAAAATAACACAAATTTCACTACAAAACCAACATCAATTTCACAATAAAAACAACATCAATTGCAATATAAAAACAACATCAATAGCAAGACAAAAACAACACCAATTGCAGTATAAAGCCAAGACCAATTATATTACAAAAATAACACGAATTTCACCATAAAAACAACACAAATTGCAGAATAAAAACAAAATCAATTGCAGTACAAAACCAACATCAACCCCAATTGCACCCATTATAAGAACAACAACAATAATTCAAAATTAAATAAATCAAACTTCAAAATCAAAATTCATATCCAAAATACGATAATTCATATCCAAAATAACAAATTCAACTTACACATTACAAAACCAACTTGCGTAACTTAACATTAGAACACCTAAACCAAATCCAACGTGCTGAAATTCAACCTTACAACACCATACATTCAACCAAATCCACATGAACAAATTATTAAAAATTACATTTGTTCAGAATACAAAATACCAAATACAACTTCATTTTTTTCAAAGTTGTCAAGGAGACAAAATGCTTTCCACCACCCTCATACAACCCTTTTGAGATGTAATATATCTCCATTTCCCTTTCCATGATCCCAGCATGACATGCTACTTGTTGGCTTTTCTTCCACAACTTTTGGGCTATCAACTGTACTCAATATACCACCATGGTTATTCACCCTCCTATAAATAAAAATATAGTTAGTAGCAGTTAATATGTAAAGTCAAACTTATTGAATAAACTGCAATAAGTCACAAGTCATTTGTGCTTGTGGCATAATAGATTCAATTTCATCAGAATTTGAAATATTATGAATTGTTGTGTCAACCACCATTTTTTTAGAACATCTTACAGCAAGTCTAGTGCTCTTTCTAACTCTAACCTACAAATAAATAACAACATACACCAAGAGTAAAGTGGTCAAGAATGGTAATTAAAATAATGAGTCAAGTATTTATAAATAAAATAATTAATAACTTAATGGTGCAATCTTTTTTTAGGCATTTTGATCTTTTTTTTGGCATTTTGCCCCCACTCACTTGTTTTGATAAATCTTCTTGAGATTCCAAAGCCGTATGCTTGTTCTTCTTGAGTTTTACTCACATTATTCCACATTTCATCATCGCATGCCAGATCATGCCAAAAGCTACCATAACAAATTAAATATCATAATTCAATAATCATCTAATAACATAAAAATAAAATATAGCTTTAAAAATGATAAAACTAACATTTCATCCTCTCATGGTATCACCCACTCATCTCTTTGTACATTTTCTTGCATATCTCTTCCATCATCAGCCTCTTTCTCCACTTCATCTCTTTCATTATTACTTTATATTTCTCCCCCAACTCTTCTCATGCATCATCAACCACTGATCCAACCACTGGTTCATCTATTTGATCCACTGCTAAATGCACTTATTACATACTTAGCACCGTAGTGATCATCATCATCACTTTCACTACTCTCATCCATCAGATTTCTTGCTTTGTTTTCAGTGTCAACTACCTTTCTCTTTTGTCTAGCTCCTGTATTTGGTTCCCTACCACAACTCATGGAGTTATGTCGCTCTTTTTTGCATCTTGCACATGTCATAATTCTTCGTTTTTTGACAATTTCTGCATATTCTCACTTGTTTCTCTTAGATCACTATGTACCTTTCTTCTTGCCTTTGGGGGATTTTCAACTTTTATCTCAACATTTGGAGGTATAACATTCTATTTTTTAGTTTTAGCTCAACCAACAGTTAGCATAAGTTCTCAAATAAGTTGACTTTTTATAACACCCATGCATATATTGTTCTGATTTTTGTCTTAAATGATTGATGACAACTATGGCATGAGAACAAGTTAATCGACTAAGCTGCCACTTTTTCCACCCACACTTTTTTTTCCTCTAGATCAACTTAATATTTATCTCCATTTTTGATACTTTTAATCTCAAAACCAGTTTTCCCATTAAACATAGGCCTCCAACCATGACCGAATTTTTTAATTTTTTCAAATTTAGCAATAATCTTATGACATATTTGAACATTTTGCTTCTTCATTAATTGCTTTATTTTTTCTCATAATTAAATCCATTAAATATCTTTTAATTTGTTCAGACATAGTCCAAATTGACTCTCATCTAGCCTCTCTAAGTACAAAGTGTTAAGATGTTTACGGCACATTCTCCATCTAGCAAGATCCTATTTATCTTTTTCTCTTGGAAAAAAAATGTTTAGTGTACTATAGTATCAATGGTTTACAATTTAGGTATTAGAGTACGACTTTTAACAACTTATGTACTTATCTTCCAAGTTTTGCCCAATTAAGGACCCAACAATATAAATCGACTAAATTACGGTAATTATATCTCACAATTCGGATATATTTTTAACGGACATTGACATAATTACTCTCACTATGTGATTGGATGAGAGAACGTGAGTGCAATTCCGTCGTTGTGTTGAAAGTTAGGTTCTCAATTGTGACAAAATCGAAAAATCTAAATTATTAAAAGTAGTAGTTCAGTACCTAAATTGTTAACAATTGGTAATACTAGGGCTGGGCACGGTCCGGTTCGGTCCGATTTTTGGTAAAACCGGAACCAAAACCGAAATTAATTTCGGTCCGGTTATTTTCGGTTTTCGGTTTTCTGAAAATATGAACCGAACCGAACCGGACCGAAACAAACCGGTTCAGTTTGGTTCGGTTTTCGGTACCGGTTTTGGTTTTCCGGTACCTGTTTTGGTTCTGGTTTATAGGTACATACACTTTAAACTTATTTATTTTATAACCTGTTCAAAAATGCTAAATAGCCTGAAAGTAAAAGGTTTAAAAATAAAAAATAAATCAAGAATTTACAAATTTAATTTTCAATACGAAAAGGTATGAATTTACAAAATTCATTTTTAATACAAAAATCCAGCTTTTTCCAATAAAACTACAACCAAACAATATGTTTCCATTTATAAAAGTCCAAACATCCATAGTTATAACTAATCATTTACTAAATATTCATAGCTTGTGCCTTGTGTAATGATCTACTACTTTTAATAATTATGTAAAAATAAAAATGCAAACAACAAAAGGGATGGTATGGATGCTCACCATTGGAAATTTGGAACAGAGAGAGAGACTGAGAGAGAATGCGGCTAAGAAATGAGTAAGAGTGAGAGTAAAGTAATAGCTGATAAGGTCCATAAGGAATTAAGGAAGCCCTAAAAACATTTGCATTACTGGTCCTTTATTTTGTTTGTTTGTTTCTTTATTTAACCAAAGAAATTAATTTGTACATGTATGGTATAGAATTAAATTAATTAGTATATTTTTTCGGTTTTTTCGGGTTTTTTTCGGTTTTTCCTGTTTTACGGTTTTACGGTTTTTTTCGGTTCGGTTATGCAGTGAATCGAAACCGGCCAGAATAGTTTTCGGTCTTCTCGGTTTCGGTCTTTTTCGGTTTCGGTTTTTTCGGTTTCGGTTTTTTCGGTTTCGGTTTTTTTCGGTTCGGTCCGGTTCGGTTTCCGGTCTGGGTCGGTTTTTGCGGGTTTTTGCCCAGCCCTAGGTAATACAGTACATTAATCATATTTTTTCCCTTTTTCTCTCGTATGTATCCAAAAACAAAGAGTGGACAGCTATGAGTCTGTATGAACAACAAGTCTTTCTCAAAGAAGTTGATAGTTGTCATGCCCACCACTTGATTCACTTCTTCTTGTTGATATGATGTTCTCAGAATTTCAGTAGAATCACCTTCATTTTCTTATAGGAGCTCCTCTATGATTGCAACATTACATGGATATTCATATAAAATATGAAAATGTTCATTCTTTTCATCTTTAAAAGTCCCATCATGTATACAACATTCACAATCGCAAAGGTCCGAGAAGCAATGACCGTCATTATTTTTAAAGTAGTAGATATGGTTGCCTCGATAGTAGTATGCAATGGCGACCCCATACTTGGATTATTTGAACCTGGGGATTCTTTAATTACTCTTTCTTGGATTCGTTGCACATAGTAATCTTCGTTGGATTCGTTTAGTACTTTTATTTATTTATCACCATCCTCATACATTTCTTTTAAAAGTCGTTGACATTCATTTAAAAACGCTTTAGACCCTGGTACATGCGAAGATTGACTATCATTTTCTAATTTTTCGACTTCAAAGGAGTCTTTATTTGGATTGGGGAAATTAAAAGGTTGAGCAATTATTTCATCTCACTTTATTTATGAGAATCTTTCCATGGAGGTTGAGATGATTGTACCATTTCTTCCTTTTTGCTATAATGGACAAATTAATCAAACTTTTCTGACAACTCACCTAGCTACCCATCTCTGGGTCTCTATCTTCATACCTTTCTCCTAGTAATTGTTGAGTCAATTTTTTTTTTTTTTTTCTTTATCTTACTCTTAGTTTTATTTATCATCTTCGTACAAGTCATTCCATTGGTCATCCAAACAAGTTTTGCAATCGCAAACGTTATAGAAAAAATGGCTCTCTTCTTGAATTCATAAATATGTTGCGTGAATAGAGTGAATTGGAAAATTTTACAGTGGATGAGGGTCATTCAGAGGGTATCCCCATATTCCGACTCACTCGATTATTGGTGATGAGATATTCTTGAATTTCTCATGTGTCTGACATAAATCCATTCTTCACTGTCTTCAGCGTTTGGTGTTTGCAAGATGATTGCAATTTTAGACAGAGATCCAAACTGAATCATGACCGTCATTGTCTCCCTTATGCTTTTAGGCTCTGTATTCGTGACGATGCATGTGTAATGACCAGTTGCTATTTCTTTCTCTTCCAAAGATATTTTTCATTAAACAGCCAATTGCACAATATTCTCCTTCACAAGACCGTGAAATTTGCACTAATTTGCTTCATCAACTTTGAAGGCTTCTTCGAAACAATTCATTTGTGGTAGCTTGATTAGCTTAAGTACGAGGAGTTCTTCTAGCATATGAGTGACTTCATTGTCAGGAAATGGATACTGCTTCAATTGCATTTCTTTAGCTTTAGTCTTTTCCCATTCCCATGGTTTCCTCCATGGATTTTCGGATTTTCTCGAGCATCCAAAGCTCGGATTGATGGAGATAATAGTAGAATTGATTATTTTCTTTGGGTCATCATGCCACTCACTGGTTTGAGTTGAGGTATTAGCGACTTGCGTATTTCTTTTTGGAGCCATGAAAAATTGATTTTAATTAACAAAGAAAAAAGATGAAAGGTAAGAGGTCTCACCAGCTGTGCTCAAATTTGTTTCACACAAATTTTTTCTTAATACTATACTAAGAAAAGAAACAAATGGAGAACGCAAATTATTTTATTGATTGAACACTTGATTAGCATTTTGTATTGGTTCTTCAAAAAAAAAAAACACTTTGATCATTCTCTTAAAAAATAAAAAATGCTTTCTTGTCGACTTGGATATTTTCTTGCAGATTGAGAGTGGAGTTATTCACAACAATTTCCCCTATAATTTTGAATTTTTTTCCAAATTTCTCAAAACTGGAAGGGTTTTTTACGAAAGTTATCCGCTAGTTTGTAGATATTACAAATTAGTAAAAAAACTAAAGTATTTACTATTGTAATAAAATTTAATCATTTGTAATAAAATATTAGTATATATTTTCTTCAATAAAATTTAAGTATTATTTTCCATTATTTTCTTTAAGCTACTAGAATATAACTTCTTTTTTTTTTAATAAAGAAAGTAAAACTCATTTTTTTAAAAGTGCATGGCATATAATTATTAGCCGAGAAATTTATGTGTCTACAACTATACAATTTATTTAAGACCAAAGTTTCAACTCATTTTTTATTTAAAGTTTTCACATTGATGTACCGGAAACCTAGCTATTTAAGAAAACAATTGATTGGACTTGTATTTGTCGATATTACTATTTTTTTAAAGTTAAATTAAGATATTTTGTGCTTACACAATATACAAAGAAGGGTAATAAAATAAATTTACCAATTTTGAAGTTTTTATTTCAGAAAATTGGACTTTTCGAAATGAAATAACTGTCAATTAATCGCGACAGAGGGTGTATAAAATTATAAACAAAGTTCAAAAAGCAAATTACTCATTAGTCAAAATCTTCTACCTCCTATTTTATACCCCTTCCGTGCCCCATTGATTTTTAACTCAAAATAGCTATACAATTTTTTTTAAAAAATACGACAATTGCAATTAGACATGTATCAATGCATTATAATAAAATAAAATTTACAAAAAAATTAAATATGTTATATATTGGAATAAAAATAAGAACTATTGTAAATTAAATATAAAATCTAAAAAAATAATGTAACTCAATGATATGTCGTAGTAAAATTTGTTTAGAATAAATTGTAAAAGTGTATAAACATAAAAAAAAGTTATTAAAATTCAAAATTTGCACGAAAGTAGTTAACATGAAATGGGTTACAAATTAGGGGTGCAAATTTCGTCAAGTTTGTTTCATCGGATTTTTCAAATGTATTCTTAATTATTTTTTGATTATATTTTTTAAATCAACGTTTCTATATTATTTTTTAAATTGGTTGTTCAAAAAAATCTGTAAAATTTAAAATTTTTATATTTTTTTTGTTATTTATTAATATTACTATATTATAAATTGTCAAACAACAATTAAATATAAAAATAAAAAAAAACAAAATTTAAATATTTTTTAAACGAAAACTTCAGAAATAATATAAATAAATGGAAAAATAATTAGGAATAGATCTAAATTTGCACCCACAAATTTAGGGGGCAAAAGATTTACAGTATTACTTTTATAGTTGGGGGAGATGGTAAAAATATAAAAGGGATGGGGGCTGAGAGAGTAGAATATGTTTTACCCCCAAAACACAAAAATTAGCCGGTTGGCGCCTTTAGCTTAGTCTTAACAACCCTAAATAAAATCAGCAGCCGGAGCTGATTACCCTTTCTTTCACCCGCTTTCGTAAGTTTCCTTCACTCTCTCTCTCTCTCTCTCTATATATATATATATATATATTTATACACACACACGCGCACACAACTCGATTGCCATTAAATTTTGATCTAGTTTAACACTCTAAATAACTATCCACTATGAGATAAAATTATGGATTTTTGCAATACAATTGTCCTATTGACTTATTTCAAAAGTTAAGTCATGTTAGTTGAACCCTAGTGGAACCGGATAAACTATGATAAAAGCTTTCAAATATTGCGGTTTTCTTTAATGGACATTTATCTAGTAGGAATAGAAGGGATAAACTCGGTGTTATTATTTTATATCTAGTCTCAAATTTTAAGTTAGCTAGAGCTTGGTTCTAGGTAGTTACTAGTTAGTTGCCTTAGTTTTACGATTTCATACTCGTTTGACTTATCTGACCCGATTTAAATTGTGATTTAATATATTACTTACCTACATTCCTAATTTATTATCCACTGTGAGATTAAAGTTGTGGATTTTTGTGTTACAATTGTTCAGACGACTGATTTTCAAAAGTTAGTCATGTAGTTGAATCAGAGAAACTATGAGAATAACTTTTAATTTATGCGGTTTTCCTTAATTGACATTTATCTTGGAACAGAGGTTAGTACAAAATTTGCTAATATGTTGGTTAATAATCTTAGTGTTATTATTATTTTATTTGGTCTCTGATATTAAATTTGATATATGTTCATTGTCTACTAAAATTGCTTATAGTACTTGTGTTTAATTTTTTACTACTGTATAAGAGATTATTTTACGAAAATTATTACTTTCTGGCATAACGTATGCACCCAAGGAAGCTTTAGTATGTAGTTGTAATTTATCTACTTTCATGCCTGGAAGATCCGATATGTAAAAAAGACAAGTTTTCTGTTTGAAAGCAGAAATAACTGAGTAATTGCTCCTGCTTTTAGAGCTGCATATTGTGTGTATACTAGTTTTTTTTTTCTCGAGTCTGTTAGCTCCATAGGTGTCTATTTCTTTGTTCATTATTTGCTTGAAAAATGAGAGTGTTTGCAAATCCCCAGGTTTGAACTCAAAGACCATTAGCACTTGTGTCTATGAAGCTTTTAGAAAATAGACCCGCTTATGTGCGGAGGAAAGAAAACCATGAATTTTCCAGTTCGAAAAGTTATACTCCCTCGGTCCCTCCGTCCCTAAACAAATGTCCCCTACGAAAATACGTGCAACTTTGACCATTAAAATTTTCATATCAAAATTTCCGAAATGAAAAAATCGAAAATTCCATCATATAGTTCTAGCCATGAACTATGTGATAAACTTTTAAAAGTATTTTTTTTGGGCAATCTAGATATGAAAAAATTGTCAGTCAAAGTTGCATGTATTTTCATATGGGACATTTGTTTAGGGATGGAGGGAGTAGCCTGTTAGGTCACAATATGAACGAACTTGGCTTTTAAGTTGATCAACCAAATGCAGTACAACTTAATTGCAAAAAAGCATTAAAGCTGACCAAACTCTTGAACTTGGTGGAGTTTGTAATATGCGAATACAAAATTTTGTATGGGACGTGTTAGTTTTCCCAGAAATAGTTAGGTTTTGGTGGATTGAGTGCTGATGTGATATTGTCATTTCAAAACGCCGAGTATAGGAAATAAGGTATCTCAAACATCATTAAAGTTTCAACTGGACAATTTTGTTTGAACTGATGTCATCAAACATGCTGATCTATGTATGATTGTAGTTGAATTTCACTATTGTTCGTTTTTGTGGGGGTTTCCCCCACATTTTTTAGTTTTTCCTTGACTTTAATAAAATAAAAAATGTGAATTTTGTCCACCATTGTATAAAAAAACTATCTTCCCTTACATTATTTCTTAAATAAAAAATGTGGGTTTTCTTCACCATTTGTATAAAAAAACACTTGCTCGGAAAGTTTGGACAACTTGTCACATATTGTTGGTCGCACTGGCTGATGTGCCTGACCGCCACGTTAGACACTTGTTAGTTATTTATCTATTGGCCTGCCTTGCAACTCTCGATCAATTTTCTAGAAATTTCAGTTTTTATTATTTTAATATGGAAAAGGGAAAACACATCAGGCCCCTCACCTGGAAAAGATAAAGAAGTTAAAATTGCTAGTGAGAAATTAAGTTGTATTTGAGTGTAAATTATCTCAAATAAAGATTACGGATCCTCAAAGAAACCATTTCTCCGTGTAAATACTGAGATGTCTAAGAATACGAGCATTTTTGGCAAATTATAACATCATTTGTGTCAATGGACTGTGCAGTTTTTCTGTAGTGTCTATTGTGATGATATGTTTTAAAGCAAAACTTGAAAGAGTAATTCTAGTGAGAACTATTTGCCTCAAGTCATTAGGTGGTATTATGCATTGGATGGTCTTATCGGAAGTAAAAGCAAAATTACGATGATTTTTGTTCTGTCGATTATAACTATTGGGTAATTTGATTCTAATAGTAATTTAGATTTTGAAATATGTCCTTCGATTTTTTTCTGTTTCCACATGCCTCATTATTTAGCTATTTGCATGCTTATTTTTTCAGGCAGCAGCTCTAAAATTCCACTCTGAATAGGTTAATTCCTTAGCAAGCTAAAGGGTTTCTTTAACACAATTGTTTCAAGTTTTCCGCGTATTTAAACCATGCCATATTGACAACTTTAGAAATACCCCTACTTCTAAACGAGTAATCTGATATTGTGTTGCACATGTATAATGATGTACTCTTGATTGTTCTGTTGTACGGAACATCAAGCTAGAGAAAAGTAGTATCAAAAAGACTTGAGGTATAAATCACTCTCGTTTCATGGAGTGGATGTTGGAAAATTAAATTTTAAAAAAATTATTCCGAGATCAAACTAGTCTATGTTGAAAGAGAACTAAATCAATATTCAATATGTACCAACACCGTACTACTTAAGTTTTTGTTGAACAAGTTAGTATCATAATCATTTAGCTTAAATAACAGAGTCAAACATTTCTGTGTAATGATCTGCTTCGGCGTGATTCTGTATCCATTTAGCCAACTTTAGGTTATTATTTTCAGCAATTCAGCTTTTTTTTGGGATGCTTTTGTTTCTTAACACATTATTGGTTTTGACATAAAGTTGAGTGTCTTATGTTAACCAAAAGATTTGCAATCAAATGCAGAGTAATGAATTCTATGGAGATTATGCCACATGAGGAGGTGGTTGTCAACTCCAGTAGGTTAAAATCTCTTGTCTGGAATGACTTTGATAGGGTTAGGAAAGACGATTCCTACGTGGCTATTTGCAGGCATTGCAAAAAGAGACTCAGTGGTTCAGGTAGTAGTGGCACGTCTCATTTGAGGAATCACTTGATAAGGTGCCGTAAAAAATCAAACCGTGACATTTCTCAATTGTTTTCGACGAAGGGAAAGAGAAAGGACGAAACCCTTGCTGTCGCAAACTATGGTTTTGATCATGAGCAAAGTAAGGGAGAAATGCGTACACATCCGATATATGAACAACATACAAGTGATGGCACTGTTAGTGGTGCTTATAATACCAATATTGATTATAAGCGGAGTCAAATGGATCTCGCTCGCATGATTATTTTGCATGGTTACCCTTTAACCATGGTTGAGCATGCTGGGTTCCAACTTTTTGTAAAAAATATTCAACCTTTGTTTGATTTGCCAACATTTGATCGGGTTGAAGCTGATTGTATCGAGATTTATCAAACAGAGAAACAAAAGGTTTCTGAGGTTTTAGATAAGTTACCTGGTAAAATTAGTGTTAGTGCTGATATTTGGTCTGCTAAGGAAGGTTGTAATTACTTGTCTTTGACAGCTCACTTCATAGATGACAGCTGGCAGCTAAATAAGAAACTTTTGAATTTTATTGTGATTGAAGCTTCTCACACCGAGGACATGCTTTCAGAAGTTATAATGACGAGTCTAATGGATTGGGATATAGACCGAAAATTGTTTTCATTGACATGTGATAGTAGTTGTACCAACGACAACATTGTATCTGCAATAAGATATCGACTATCTCAGAACCGGTTCCTTCTGTATAACGGACAGTTATTTGACTTACGCTGCTTTGTGAATATCCTAAAATTGATGGCTCAAGATTCGTTGGTAGCACTTTCGGAGATTTCCCTTAAGATTCGGGAAAGCATAAGGTACATTCGATGTTCACAAGCTGTTCTAAAGAAGTTCAACGAGATAGTTCAGCTTGTGAAGGGAGATACACAAATAAAGTACTTATGTATTGATGATCCCCTGACATGGATCTCAACTTATTCGATGCTTGATGTTGCTTTAGAATATAAAGATGTTTTCACTGTCCTTCAACAACAAGATCCCATGTATACGATGTGCCCATCGGATATAGAATGGACTAGAGCTAGCATCTTAACCAGCATTTTAAAGTTATTTATTGAAGTTACTAATGATTTCGTATCAACCAAAATCCCCACCGCAAATATATTCTTCCCTGAAATTTGCGAAGTTCATTTGCAGTTGATTGACTGGTGTCAAAACTCGGATAGTTTCATTAGTTATTTGGCATTAAAGATGAAAAGCAGGTTCGATGAGTATTGGAAAAAATGCAATTTGGCTCTACCAGTGGCAGCTATATTAGACCCTCGGTGTAAGATGAAAATGGTAGAGTATTACTATCCATTGATCTATCCAACAAGTGCATCGAAGAGCATCAATATTGTTTCGAATTGTATGAAGGCGCTTTATGATGGGCATGCCGTTTCTTCACCTTTAGATGCTAATGGCTTGGCTTGCCAAGTAGGCGTTGGCGAGTCAAGGGATAGATTGATAGGTTTTGATAAGTTTCTAAATGAATCTTTAGAAACACAAAACACGAAATCCGATTTGGATAAGTATTTGGAGGAGCCTCTTTTTCCTAAGAATAAGGAGTTCAATATTTTGAATTGGTGGAAAGTCCATACACCAAGGTATCCAATCTTGTCAATGATGGCTCGTAATATTCTTGGAATTCCGATGTCCAAAGTTTCGTTTGAGGAAGCTTTTAGTTCTGGTGAAAGAACATTGGACTGTAATCGGAGTTTGCTAAAACCAGAAACGGTGCAAGCACTTATGTGTGCACAAGATTGGATGAAAAATGAATCTGAGGGTTAGTTATTTATCATTGTTATACTGCTAATGTGACCATCTGTTATGCGTTGGTAGTTTAGAGATTTCAATTGTGATCTGCTAATGTAACAGTGTTTTTCCAGATCCTGTATATGTCTTAAACCATTCTCCTTTGCCTCTGGCCTATGAAGTAAATTAGCAGCGTCCCGGTAGTACCATGACTAACTTATTCGAAAACTTTTCATTTTACTAGTCTCAGCTCTCAGGAGCTTTTCTTTCGTTACTACTCTTTTTGTAAATCTTACTTTTGTTTCCTTTAATAATTTTGAGTGGTATTGGAACGTGACATGACATTAGTTTTTTCTTCCGGGCTTTAGAAAATTAAGTAATCTATGAAGGTTGGTTGTTATAACGAGAACTCAGAAGCCGGTGAATGACCATTTTTTAAATTGAGTTTCGTCTTTCATTCCTTGTCATTTGATGTACTTATTAACGAGTATGCCAAAACTAACCACATCTCTGATCACAGCCGAGTATTTAAATGTTTAGTGCTATCCGATAGGTGTATGATTCATCCAAGAAATCTGGTAGGTGTATGTGAAAAACATTTAAGGCGGCAATTATTAGAGCTTGATCGTTACTGGGGTGGGGGTGGGGTGGAATTTTTATCGAAACGTATCAACCAACCAACCACAATGAACGCCCTTACTGTACTAAACCATTCAAATTTAGTGGTACGCCGAACTTACTAGAATTTGGATACCATTGAACTATATGGAGTATATATATATATAGCATATTACCATTTGTATGCCAAAACTTAAAAAGAGTGATTAAGATTTAAAGCTACAAATGAATATCATCATCAATCATCAATCATCAATCTAATGCTTCGTGCCATCTACTTGAGCTTGACATACAAATTTACAGGGGGTGGGGAGAAAACCTAAAAATCCTAACCCGTCCCACTTCGGAACCAAATTTTCTCTTCCCAAAAAAATTCGGGATTTGTCCTGACATGAGCACTTACGGAATAGGAATAAAATGTGGGTTTCCCCACAATTAATCAAAAAAAAATTGCAACAGGGGTCCCAACCTGGCACGACTTTAAAAAAATATCGAATACCATTATAACATTATTTTGGGACTTTATTTATGAGTTAAATAAATTAGATATCCCAATAGTTGTATTAATTGTTCTTTATGTTAAGTTTAATTTTACTAAAATAATATACAACCTCATTTAAAAAAAAAAACAAAAAAACTATGACAATTGGTACTATACCAATATTGTTATTTCAATAGATGAAGTTAATAAAGATGAATTATTATTCAATATTTTACTCTTTACAATATTGTTTAGTCTATAGGGATCATGTATGCTAAATAAGTGATATCGTTTATACATTTGTAGCTATAATAAAAGAAAGGTAAAATGAAAATATACTTAATTAAAAAACTAACTTTGTTATTTTAGAAAATATTAAGAAAGATAAATGAGCATCGCTGACTTTAAAAGTTATAATTTTATGCATCATTTGTCTCAGTTCCGACTATATAGTTGTAATTAGATGTATGAATAAAAATCTAAATGTAAAAGAATCTAATAAAAAACCAATAAAATTTTAATTGATTTCATCATTTTATTCCACTATTTGTTAATTTCACCTCTTTATTTTTACCAAGTGTTGACTTATGGTTTGCATTTATTAGTAGTATTAAGTTGAAACTTATATACAAAGGTTGATAATTAGCATATTTGAAAGTCCAAACTCATTTTCTTGAAGTGCATACTCATCCGCTATGAACTGCTATTCGAATTTGATACATTATTAAACTTTATTTTGGCTTAGTCCACTTAGTAGTACATATCATGGTTTTAATATTTTGTCTAATTGTATATTTTGAAATCAATCATGTTCTAATTCTTCTTATTTTTCTACACATTCAATCCCCAATAAAGTAGTATCTTTTACCTTAATTATTAGTTGCTACCTTTAATATTTTTATTCATTGTTGCGTCGTGTTTAATAAGTTTAGTTAATCATCATTCTTTATTTATTCATTAATTTAATTGCTAGATACTAGTTTAATTATCTCTTCATAATCGAGACACCTTAGTAAAGTTTTTCATTGTTTAGTCAGAGTTTATATGGAGTTTAAGTTGTAGTTTATTCATTGCTAGTTCATGGTACTCAATTTTTTTTTAATTGAATGTAATCATCGTTTTCCATTCGTTCTCGGTTTAAATTTGCTTAGTTCTTCATATCATTCGTTTTTTTATTAATTATGAAATGGTTAAGTATTTTTACATTCAAAGGAATCATCATTTTAAATTACTGTTAATTATTAATATTTGTCGTTCAATTATTTATTATTTATCATTATTATATCCTTATTTAGTTAATGGCTAGTTTAATTGCTACTATAGACAGGTTTAGTAATCATGTTCAGATCATCTAGTTATAAGTAAATTAGTTTATTTTAGTTTAAATCATTACATTAAATTTTATTTATACATTATGAAATAAATGAGACTTAAGTTAATAAAAAATATCAACACCAAATATTTTTGTTTTTTCTGGTTCGTTCTTTCCTTACGTCTAAGATGTATTATAATTGATCACCTTCACGCTCATGTTACTTGACTCCTAAAAATTGCACGTTTTGGGAGTAGTCATGAATTTAGTAGTATCAATTTTCAAAACCTTTATTTTTAATAAATGGTTTCACTTGTTTTTCTTTTTCTTTGAAGTTTTTATTCCTATAGTGTATACAAAGAAGTTCCAAATGGATTTTGCGTCCATGATGCATAAATATAGAGTCTCAATTTTCCACCCCTTCTCTTGTTACTGTTTCACTGCGCTCTTAGTAAATAACCCAAGTGTTTTATGTAAAAAAAACGTTGAAAAGAATTCTAAATTACGATTAAAACATGTATAAACATGTTAGAAAGGCAACGTGTTCACATAAGGCTGCTCAGTCATTTCACTATATTGATATACTTCCATATAGGAACAAAAGATAATTGTACAAGTTTCGATACAGATGCCTCATATTAGGCGACGAAACCGGATTATATTTCCATTGGTTTCTTGCACTTGTTATTTGTTTTAGTTGTGTATATTTTATTTTATTTTCCTATAAATTACATATTCTGATTTATTTTACTAGAATGTTTGGTTTATATCCTCTTGCTATATACGTGTTGCTATGTGTTTATATACATCTATGGTTCAAATGACGTATCTATATAGTGGAAAAGGGGTGCAAAAGCCCATCCTTGATTCGGAAGAAAAAAATATTAAAAAAACATTTTTTATTAATTTTTAAGTATTTAATTGTAAACACAGTTAGTAAATAGATAAAATTAAATGCAAATTGTAACATTCTCACTTCCTTGGTGTAGTGGATAAGTTTCTCTTTATTTACCAAAAGTTTTCAAGTTCAATTTTTTTGCCACACTCAATTTTTATTTTTATTTTTTATTATGAGCTTATCTTCAATTTTATTATTTATATATTTTTCTACTTAAAAATGCTCGTTACTTTAAACTTGTTGGACTTCATTTCAATATTTAAAAAAAAAAAATTAAATTGACTTTAGTTTTTTTCTCTTAAAAAAGTTTGAGCATAATGTGTTTTTAATACAAGATATTAAGCATTGATTATTTTATTTAAAAAAATAAAAGTAACTACATTACAATATTATTTATTACAACTACATCATTATTAACAGATGATTTACCTAATATATCTAGTTGTTTAACGACTTTTATCAAAATTAAATAATCTACTTTCTTTGAATATATATAGAATCTTATAAACTCAAATATTTTTGTACCGTTTGATAGTTTTACTCTTAAGTCTTGATATAAAATTTAAAAAATAATACATCACGCATTTATACAATGTAGCACTTTGATACCAAAAAAAAACTTTAGATACGATTTACCCCCAATTACTCAAAATCCTAGATTCGTTACATAATGGTCTGCCTATCCCCTCCAATCTGGAGTGTTTTTGGATAAAAAAAATATAAATATATCCGAAGAATTATTTTTAAGAAAAAAATCATGCATAATCAAGTTTCAAATATATATATATAACTATATAACGTTGTAGAGTAAACAATAAATCTAAAAAGATTGTATATACAGATATTTTGTTCAAATATTATAAAATTTGTCTAAAATATATTGTTAAAGTTCATAAACGAAAAAAGTTTTAATAACTTGAAAGTTTCAACAACAATAACCAATGGAGAACAGAAGGGTGAAAAAGAAGATGGGAGGATGTGGACTCAGCTAGGTGGTATGTAGTTGCTCACTGTCTGTTACCGATTTGCGCTTTTGACAACCTTTCCACTTGAGAAACATTATTAAATATCCGTTATACCACGTAAATTATCCGATATGTGATGTGCCAATCTAATTAATACATGACATATGTAACTATTTCATAAAGACATTCAATTTTAAAAAAACACTCAATTACTAACTCAATAAATCAGCCTCACGAGACCACAACAGTAACGGCTCCACATCCAAATTTTACAAGCATACAATTGGGACAATCAAAATTATAGGGGCTCATTTTTCTTTTATATATGAAATTGTTAATATAACCTTAAAAAAATAATAGCATTTTATTTTACTATTAATATACAACTGACCATAAAAAAAATTCAAATTTTATTCCCAAATAAAGAAAAAGAACATATAACATATAACAGCCTCTGCCTCTCACAAATCATAACAAATGTCATTTTTCTACTTCTCTATGTAAATAAAGTATTTACATAACTACTTTAAAGTTAATTTTGATTTGATAAACTCAAAATAGGTTAAACAAATTACTCTCATCTGGAATTTTAATAGATTTGAGGGTTTATTCGGATCCATTTTTGGTGTCCTAATTTTTTTAGTATAGCCTACCCTAGTTTTTATGAATCATAATTAAATAAAAAACAATCCAATCTAATGGTCAACAAAAAATATGAAAAAAAAAATGTAACTATGAAAAGGGTTGAAACGATTAAATATATCCGATACTTTTTCGATACAATTGATAAATTTGATTTTTATTTTTTACGTAACGTATTTGAAATGCATCCAATACTTTTTCGGTACGGTTGATTAATTTTAAAATTAATTTTAGTTTAGTAGTTATTTTGGGTTCATTAATATGTGTTGGGTTTTAGTGGCTTAGACACATTTATCAAGTTTATGGTAATGTTACTCTAAAATAACGTACTGTAATCGTATTGATAACTTTTTTTTTTTTAATTGCTCGTATTACAAAGGATTATATGTAGGCAATCCTACGTAGTAATTTTTTCATATTTTTTTGTTAAAACTTGTATGAGATTGTTTTTGATCGAATAGACAAAAAAAAAAAAAAACTAGGATAGAATAACCTAAAAAATATAGTACAACAAAAATGAATCCGGTTTATCCATATGGGCCTATGACTCATGAACTTTTTTCGATGACTTAGACAACTAAATTTGGGGGTTTTAAATTAATATTTTAATTGAATATATTTATTATCAATTTTGTGTATATGATTGATTTAGTAATTTATTCTTATAATTTATCAGGTGCGGTTGTGCCAAATTATTTACTTAAAATATGGTGGGAAAAAGAATAAATTATCAATTCGAGTGTTTCTTTTAAATATATTTTAATGGTTAAAGTAATGTTTGTATTTAGCACCCATTTTTTTTATTGGATTTGAGTCTCTAAAATGCTGGAGACGGCACTAGACCACAACTCACGTTAACACTACTTTTAAATATTAAAGTTTGGTTTTGTTTTGTTATGCAAATTGTTGTACATTACAATGTTCCATTTTCACTAAAAATATATTTCAATCAATATCTTTTAAATTTTAATTAATATAATGTATCAAAATTTTTAATTAATATTTAAGTTTAGGGTACTCCCTGCTTAAATTCTTTAGTTTTAATTGAGTTTTTATTGGGTTTGAAAGTTAACGGACACGGCCGTTTTGATTAAAAAATATATTTTAATTGATATTTTTTTTAATTTTTAATTAATATTTAAATTTAGTGTAGTATCCACAAGGGTTTTTATTTTTAGGTTTTTATTGGGTTGAAAAGTTCACGAATACGACAATATCCCGCTTTGATTAAAAATAGTATAATTTAACGAATATTTTTTGAAATTTAAATTTTATTTAAGTTTAGGCTAGTCGGATTCTTAAAAAAAACGGTTTTAATTGGGTTGAAAAGTTAATTACTAGTCACCCTAATGTAACATTATCTACCTTTTAAATGATTTTAATTAATGAGAGAGAGATGAAAAGACAAATTTCGGCTAATTGGGTAGTGGGACCGGTGGTAAATGCATTAATATTAACCGTCAAAGATGGGTAGTTAAAAAATTGAATTTGATTAAATAATCAAGTACATATCATTGCATTGATTAAGTGACATGTGTTAAAAAACTTATTGAATGGCGCACCACACACGTGGTACAGCTGGTCTATCAAAGTGTTTTTCTTGCACTACGTTATACTTCTTTTCACATTTTTTTTGAATTGAATACTATTTAAATTATGTTAATAGAACTCGTGGTGAATTCAGAATTTTGAGTAACGGTTACAAGTCGTATGTAAAATTTTACAAAAATACAACAGTGCATGTATACAATGATGTAGTTGTAGTAAATAATACAATTGCTTACTATATAGCAATTTTTCTTTTAAATGTATAAAATCAATGTTTTATTTATTATTTTAAATGCACCCAACGTTTGAAATTTTTTAAGAGAATAAAACTAAAGTTAAAGGTAATTTAAAAAAATATAAAAGTGAAATTTTAGAGATGTAACAAAATATAAGAAGTAACAAAATTAACAAGTAATATTCAGTTTTTTAATTAAAAAAACGTATTGATAATAATGTTGAAGAGAAATTCACAATATAAAAAATTAAAATTTGAGCATTGCAAAAGATTCAAACTCATGACCTCTTCTCAATAACAGGGATAGTCTATCACTGCAACAACAAAATGACTTTGCAAACTATTTGCATTTGATATTATATATCAATCTTACTTTTTTTTTTTTTTTAAAAATACAAAAAAAAAACATTTTTTTTTTCTCCAGAAGGATGGGCAATTGCCCACCCTTGCCCACACATGGATTCACCCCTGAAAGTTTTTTAATCCATCCGTTTTGACTCTCACTTATCTTAGTATAAGTATTCGGAAGTGAATAATCTTATGATTAAAAATATCAGCTAGACAAACGAAGCGATTAATATTATTTCAAAATCAAGTTACATTCATTGCAAGCCCAATTTGCGTTTATAATCACAATGTTAATTCATGAGAATGTTACCATTTATTTTTAATATTTGGAAACAAATAATTGATATATGCTTGGAGTCATTGATTAACACTTTCTTTAAAAGATTTAGGGAAAAGCTGACCAATTCCACTGGACATTAATTAAGCATCACTGGACATTAATTAAGCATATATGATATTTGTTACACTTAGTTTTTATAGTAATTCATTTATAAAATTTACATAACTAAATTGGTAATGTAATAATGTTACTCGTTACCAAAACCGAAATATTTATCAACATTAATGACGTTGATTTGACTTTTGAGCAATCTAAATTCATATTTTTTTGATAGCTATAATTATGTTGAGTATAGCCATTAAATGATTTTTAATACTATCCACTACAATAGTTGCTTCTTTCTAATATAATTAATTTCTTTTCTTTTTTCCATGTATGTTTGGACCCCCAAATTTGCTTCTGATCTCCTTATTCTTAGAAATACTCATGATCACTCATTAAATATTTTGGAATTCATTATTTAAAATCAAAATTACTGTATATTAAATGTACAAAATAATTGTAATGGAAACTTTATTATGAAAAATGTATATACGTAATTATTATAATTAGATTGGGAAAATCATTTAATTCGTAATATCTGAGAATGGTACGGTGATCACGGATGAGGGAGTACGTAATCGAATTGTTAATATTCGACATAATAATATAAACGACAATGATTCAACATCTACATTTAATGTATTTCTTATAGTTTGAATCCCTACCGTTCATCGTATTGCATATCTTTACTTTATATTTTTTTTAACCGAAGAGGTTTTCGATCCCCCCCTCCTCGCTCTATAAATCGATCTTTGGGCAACTATCGAGCCCGCTTTAAATCTAACTCTCTAAACTTTTTATTGGGGTAAAGCTCTATTCTCGTATCTTTTATAATTAGTACTAGTTCTCTAGATTAGCTGTTTTTTTAACCTTTATTGTCTATTTTCTCATGATAAACTTGTTAGATTACTCACAATAGAGTGAGAAAATGGGCCATTGTTTTTGTTGAGCATATTTATTTTACAATATCAGTGCCTGCAAATTGTCTATTAATACAATGTTATGTTATTTAATTGAATAAAAGTAACCCATTTTAATACGTTGACGTTTACATGCAAATTTACTAATTCGTGAATTGTATATATTATGTGGCTCGATCTCACTTTCTCTTTGATTTTTCTCATTTTCTCAGGTTTCTTTTTTATGAAATTGCATATAATCTACTTTGATGACCCTTTCGTATGCTTATCGATCTAGTTAGGTTTCACAGTGTTATAACCATAAAAATAAATAAATGTGTGGTCGAGAAGCAAATTAAGAAAACAAAAACAAAAAAATTCGGGTCAAATTTGTTATAAATCTGTCACGAAATTATAAAAATCGTCAGTAAAATTAAAATCCATCGCCTTTTCCGGCCGTCTGCAATCAACGCGTTTGAAATAAAATATGTTACTATTTCCATCCCTAATTTAAACTTTCGTTTGGATTTTTTTTGGTTGTAGAAATACATATTTGTCCTTGCATATGCTTATCGATTTACTAATTTGTCATTTGTAATTCGGGCTTAGCTAAGTTGTATTTTTGTAGTTTAGATAATATATTGTGGAAGAAATGTCTTATAAAAAATATGTAGACTAGTAAGTAGTAACAACTAGATTTGATACACGAAGATGAATTTATCCTCCCCGGACATAGTCATTAATAAAATGTCATATACAATTAGAATCTATCAGATTTTTATCATGTTATCATTTTACATAGTTTGAGGGTGCATCTTTTTCCACTACCATTATCTAATCAAACTAGTGCTTTGTGACCGATATTTGTTTTTTCTCTACCTTCTTTAATTTTTTTCAAAAAAAGTAAATTAGATTTTAAATTTAAATCTTTGTTATAATCGTTAGGAATTGAGTTTCAACACTTCAAAATTCAAATCTTAGTTTATTTCTCTCTTTTTTTCTGTTTTTTATTTGTCTTTTACATTTACTTTTTATAAATAAATTAAAGACTTAAACTATCTAGAAAAAAATATGAGAACGAGTTTGTAAAATTATATTACAGTTTAAAAATTAAAAATCCAGTTTTTTAAAACCTTTTTACAGAATTTTGTGAAAAATTAGATTTTTTTTGTAAAAAAAATTATAATATTGAGTTATTAATTTGTAAAATCCAGTTTTGGAATTTAAAAGACTCATTCAATAATTTATAAAAAGAAAATTACAAATTTATATATATATTTTTGAAAAAAACTATAACAAATTAATATATGCCAAATTAATCTACAAACCAAAAGAATTGAATTTTTATATGGTAAACCGCATTTTATAATTCTCAGAGTTTGTTATTAAATTTATAATTAAAGTACCAATAATTTCCTATTTTTGATTAAAAAATACCCAAAAAAAGAAAACCCAAAAGAACCAAAAAAAAGATCCAAAAAAGAAAACTCATTTTTTAACTCCCGAAAATTAATATAATTATTTTCTTCCGTTTTTAGTCTTTCTTATATAGAGTCGAGAGAAGGTCAAATTAGTCCCCCTCAAAAAAGTTTAACAATATCTCATTTGATTCCGAGAAATAAAACTTTACAGAAATTTTAGAACGATTGATCAATTATATAGCCTGAAATACAGAGAAGGAAACAAGATTGGTAAGATTCAACGAGGTCTCAAGGAAAAACAATTATAAAAATTTATTTACTAATTCAAAGTGTATAAAATAAATTTACTATGTGACTATGTGTATTAGACTATTGTATATTACATGAAAATTTACATGCTTCATCTAAGTTTAGGTTGCATATTATGGAACATGCATGCATGTCGAGAAAATTTATCTATGTCTTGCTTTAAATTTGATTATATTTTAGTGTAATTATTTGCTCTCGCATTTTATGTACTTTGATTTTGTTAAATTACAATTATATAGGAACAGAGAGATACTCCGAGGACGTGTTTCAAGAGCACAATGTCGTTGAATGATAAAATGTTAGATGCTGGCATTGGATCGAGCTCTAGGAATATCATACCGGTTATTCCTCTAAATTTCCTTTGGGTGATTTTAATTTAAAGTAAATATATATGGAAGCATTAGGAGTGAAATCTTATTTATTGTTGCTTGGTTGATAAAAAGTATAAAAAAAAAATAAGTTTATTAAAATTTAAAAGTTTATTAACAAGTTAATTACCAGAGTTTACCCTCTATACGACTATACGCAAACTAACAATCTCAACTAATATTAAGCAAGCAAGTAAATAGTTAAGTGAAAAGAGTGACTAAATATATGAATTGATTATTTGAAAATTGACTCTATAATCTCTAACCTAAGGTTTAAACCATCCTTGTCTAATAAGTGGAAACAGCCACAATATATATAGGGTGCGTTTTTTTTTTTAAATCTTGATCGATGAAATAGAATTTTTTTAAAATTAAGCACATGGATAAATAGTTAATTAAGTGTTTAGTTTTTGAAATTTCCACTTCGACTATTTAGACTCATACAACTAATTTACATCTCAAACTTACTTATTTTCATGGTCGGATGGTATTTTTTTTTTTTTATGGAACGAGTATTAGTAATATAATTTTTTTACCAAATGACTTGTACAATTTAGATTTCGTTATGTATGCATATTAGTAGGGTTGAGTTCGGTTCGATCCGGTTCGGTTTTTGGCAAAACCGAAACTGAAACCGAGCATATTTTTCGGTTCGGTTTTTTTCGGTTTCGGTCTTTTTATTTTTTGGACCGAACCGGACCGGTTTTTTCGGTCCAGTTTCGGTTTTTTTCGGTTATTTTTCGGTTTTATTTTTTATTTTTCAGTCTTTTTCGGTTTTTTCGGTTTTTTTCGGTCTTTTTCAGTTTCGGTCTTTTTCGGTTCGGTTTTACTGAAAACCAAAACCGACCCGAAATTTTTTCGGTTTTTCGGTTTCGGTCTTTTTCGGGTTTTTTCGGTTCGGTTATCGATTCGGTTCGGTTTTTCCGGTTTTTTACCCGGCCTTACATATTAGCATATAGCAAGTTTATAATATTTATATAGTTTGTATTGCGTGTTAATTTTGGCAGCATAATGGTGCCTCAGAGGTCTCCGAAAATCCTGCCAACCAAAAGCCACTCAAACGCCATACTAAGGAGCAACTCGACCAATTGGAATCGTATGTTAGCTTCTCTTAACAATTTTTTTTGTATATACTGCGTTTTAGTTACAGCTTCTATAATTATCAACAACAAAAAACTAATTTTGTAAATGTTATATAAAAAAATTGCAAATGTAAAGTTTTCAGAATACAAACTCATTTTTGGCACTGTTTTAATAGCAACTTGTGTTACCAAAAGGTCCAAAACCTTAATAGCATGTACTGGTTACTTAATTATATTTTTCTATTCACTAGTGATATTATATATATTTGTTTGCTTAATGCTTTTAAAATCAAGAAATTCTGGCTCAAATCCCATACCAAATAAAGTATGAACCGAGATGAGACAAGTCTCTTAGGAATAATAAATCAAGAAATTCTGGCTCAAATCCCATACCAAATTTCATCGGATTATGTGTTAAATTTTAAAGACAGTAGAGTTGATTATACTCGGCTTTTAGGAATAATAAATCATTTTATTTGATCCAAGAAAATTACGTACAAAAGGAGAAAGGATCCTTTTTGCTTGAACTTTAAACTTATGAAATGGAGTTTCTAAAGCACCAAAGTTTAATGGTTTACGGGACGGTCCGTCATTATGGCTTGTTCAAATCTTAAATTTTTTGTTGCACTTAATATTAATGAATGCATTAGGAAAAAAAATATAGAAAGTGAGATTTGAAACAGGAAAAATAGAGAAAATAACTAATTACAACTACCACTAACCATTGAAATAAACAACTACTTCTGATTTATTACTTAATAAAATTATTAATTCTAAAAATTGTTTGAGTGGCTGACATTGCCCTAAAAAAAACTTGTCGATATTTTTTGTCCAAGACTCGAGCTTTGATCTGTTGGAAAAACATGTGAAAACATGGGTGTTTCCGAATGGTCACTGGACCAACTTCGAGTCATTATTTCGTGTAACAGCGCGGAGTTGTTTATACCGTAATCAACGTGGTTGAGTAGCCCGTGTGACGAGCTTCGTAACGGTATATCACATGACCTATTCGGAGAATGGGTGTGAATACAAAGTGGCTTCAAAGTTGGTACCTCGGAAGCTCAAATCTGGAAAAACGAAATGGTTAATGAGAAAAACCATTTAGTATAATCCCATATTGGAAGATTAAGAGTTAATCTTACAATATATATACCATACCAACCCATGTAGTTATTAAACTAACATGTCCACATACACCTAAGAGTATTAGTGTGTACCACACACGCGCGCTCGCTCGTGTCTCGTGTCTCGGGTCTCGGGTCTCGGGCTCGGGCGTGGGCGTGGGCGTGGGCGTGGGCGTGGGCGTGGGCGTGGGCTTGGGCTTGGGCTTGGGCTTGGGATTTGGGGAATGTCTCGGGTCTCGGGTCTCGGGTCTCGGGTCTCGGGTCTCGGGTCTCGGGTCCAAACCCGAATAGGGAGTTTTGTATAAAATACAAAAGGAGTCCCTAGAGTTTCCAGCAAGAGAAACGTCAGCAATGAATGAGAGTAAATGCTGCGGTTTCAGAATTGATTGAGCGGATTCTGGGGGTGTAACTCCCAGAATTAAAGACCAACATTTATGGTTGCGGTTTCAGTAGAGCCTATAAAAGGCAGCCATCCCCCTCTCATTTGAGTACACAATCATACACACAACTCACAGCATAAGCATACACTTAGTGAGAGAGAACCGCACCACCAACAGCTCGACCTGTGGTTCGGTGCCGGTTTCCATACGAGCCACTCTGAGATAGAAGTTGTACCTTGGGAACAAAGTCCCGAAACCAGAAACCTTTAAAGGTGGTTCGGGAAATATTGTTTAAGGGAAACTGCTCAGCAGTTGCCTCTTCTTTTATGTTATTTATTTTTCAGTCTTTTACTTTCTGTCCATTTCATTTCAGTACCGTTTCATTTCTGTAATTTACTTTCCTGTACTGTTTCTTTTCTGTATTTACATTTCAGTACTGTTTACTTTCAGTCTTTCGATTCTGTTATTTACTTTTCAGTTCTGTAATTTCCAGTATTTACAAAAAACAGTCCGGCAGTTTTTTATTTGTTAAAAACCAGTCCGGCAGTTTTTTATGCTTTAAAACCAGTCCAGTTTGTTTTGTTCAAAACCAGTCCGGCAGTTTGTTTAAAACCAGTCCGGCAGTTTGTTAAAACCAGTCCGGCAGTTTTGTTTAAAACCAGTCCGGCAGTTTTGTTTAAAACCAGTCCGGCAGTTTGTTAAAACCAGTCCGGCAGTTTCTGTAAAACCAGTCCGGCAGTTTCTGTAAAACCAGTCCGGCAGTTTCTTTAAAACAGTCCGGCAGTTTCTTTATTTCAGTCCAGCAGTTTTATTTATTTGTTGAGTCAGGAATTGTAATTCATATTCCAATTGTGAGAAATAAAATTGTTTATTTCCTTTGCGTTCCTGTCTTTTTTATTTATTGTCCTTTCATTATTGTATTCGAAATAGTACCAAAAACCAACAATCTTAAACAATATTGTTTTTTGGTTTTTCTATTTTCGAAATAAGAAAGGACTTTTCTTTTTTATTTTATTGTTGTTGACGTCTCGGTTTTTATTCTCGCAAAATCATTGCTAGTTTACTAGAAATTGAAATTTGCACATAGAATAAATCCGAATTGGTTTTAATCTTTTTATTCTAGAATACTATAAAGAATTCTTAGTGAAATCAAAAGTGATTTGATTTTCACGCTAGAATCTCTTTCATTGGTTTTTATTCTTTTGAAGCAATCTAATTAAGTTATAATTAGTATTTGCGATAAAGAATTTAGTTTTCTTGCGAGAAACTAAACGGTTTTAAATTTATCATTTCAGATGACTAATGATGATCAAACACCCACCGTTCCTTCGGGAGACGTGCAGGGCGCACTTGTGATTGGCAGTAGCCATAACAATGCGAGCGCTGCGAGTGGGGGGGCTCAGGCTCAAGCTGAGGCCGAAGCTGCTGCGGCAAAGGCTGCGGCCGACGCCGCTGCGGCAGAGGCCGATGCTATGGCTGCGGCTGCGGCCGCAGCACAGGCTGCTGCTAAGGCTGCGGCCAAGGCAGCGCTTGTAGCTGCGGCCAGGGCAAAGGGCAAGGCTCCGGCAACACCGGCGATGCCAATGTTGCCAACCTCTCAACTGGAGAGACCGGAAAAGTTTAGGGGCAACAACTTCAAACGTTGGCAGCAAAAGATGCTGTTTTATTTAACTGCCCTTAATCTGACCCGTTTTCTTAAGGAGTCTGCACCCGTCCTAAGCGAGGACGATGAGGACGTGCAGACGGTTTCGGCGGTGGAAGCGTGGAAACACGGCGACTACCTATGCCGGAACTACATCCTGTGTGCTCTGGATGACACTCTCTTCAGTGTATTCGAGCCCAAGGCTTCTGCAAAGGAGCTTTGGGAGTCTCTCGAACGAAAGTACAAAGTGAATAACGCTGGCGCAAAGAAATTTGTCGTCACGGACTTTCACGAGTACATGATGACTGATGGGAAGAGTGTTATCGAGCAGGTTGAGGAACTCCAACTCATATACCATAGGCTTGAGGTTGAAGGGCTAGTTATCAACGAACCTTTCCAAGTGGCATTAATGATTGAGAAACTGCCACCTTCTTGGAAAGAGTTTCAAAACTACCTGAAACACAAGCGAAAGGCTATGACCTTGGAGGGACTCATTGAGAGGCTCAATGTTGAGCAAAGCAACCGCCGATCCGGAAGGAAAGGCGGTGGCGGAGCAGGCAACGCGGTTGCCAAGGCCCATGTGGTTGAGGACGCTGTGTCTAAGCGGAAACGCTTTGACAGCGGAGTCGGTGCCTCTCTCAAGAAGAAATTCATGGGAGACTGCTTTGTGTGCAACAAACCGGGCCATCGTGCCGCGGATTGTAAGATGCGCACCGACAAGCCCAAACCCCCCCCCAAAGAGGAAGTTCCAAGGGAAAGGGAGGAAGAGGGCACCTGCTCAAGCTAATGTGGCTGAGGGAGGAGATGATGCTGGACAGGACTATATGCACCTGAGTGCTGTGGTCTCGGAAGTGAACCTGGTGGGGAGCAACCCAAAGGAATGGTGGCTGGACACAGGCGCCACTAGTCACATCTGTGCCAGCAAATGGATGTTCAAGACCTATACGGCCGTGGACAATGAGAGCTGCTTCATGGGGAACTCGGCTACTTCCAGGGTGGAAGGAAAAGGAACCGTGCTGCTGAAGATGACATCGGGAAAGGAGCTCACACTGAATGGCGTGCTCCATGTGCCAGAAATTCGCAAGAATCTGGTTTCCGGGTCCGTGATGGTGAACAAAGGATTTAAACTTGTACTTGAATCTGCAAAAATTGTAATCACTTTAAACGGAATGTATGTAGGCCGTGGCTATATGACCAACGGCATGTTTAAATTAAATGTTGGTACTCCGGCTCCTAAAGCCGAGTTAGCTATTGAGGGTACTAAGGCTGAGGCCAGTACCAAGAATAATGTAACCGTTAATGTTGCCCAAGTGGCTAATAAAACTTCGTTTGCTTATTCTTGCGATTCATTTAATTTATGGCATGGTAGATTAGGTCATGTGAATGCTAATTCTATGAAGAAATTAATATCACTGAATCTACTACCTAATTTTGTTTTTGATAAACAACATAAATGTGAGATTTGTGTTGAAGCAAAATTAACTAAGTCTTCGTATCAACATATTGAACGAAGTACTGAACCTCTCGGTCTAATACATACGGATGTATGCGACTTAAAGTTTATACAAACGCGAGGAGGGAAAAAGTATTTCATCACGTTTATAGATGATTGTACTAGATACTGCTATGTCTACTTAATGAGAAGTAAAGACGAAGCGGTAGAGAAATTCGCTCTTTATAAGACCGAAGTAGAGAATCAACTCAATAAAAAGATTAAAATATTGAGGAGTGATAGAGGCGGTGAATACGAAGCACCGTTTGCGCAGATATGCGCAGAAAATGGCATTATACATCAAACGACAGCCCCATACTCTCCGGAGCAGAATGGGGTTGCCGAGCGTAAGAATAGGACGCTCAAGGAAATGATGAATGCTATGTTAATAAGTTCTGGGTTACCCCAGAACATGTGGGGGGAAGCGCTGCTTTCCGCCAACTATGTATTGAACAAGCTACCACATAAGAAACGTGATAAACCACCTTATGAACTATGGAAAGGCCATAGGCCGAGCTATAAATTCTTAAGGGTTTGGGGTTGTCTCGCGAAGGTCCTTGTCTCGCTTCCTAAAAGAACGAGAATAGGGCCAAAGACGGTAGACTGTGTGTTCATAGGATATGCACAAAACAGTAGTGCTTATCGTTTTCTCGTGCACAAGTCGGATAATCCCGATGTGCATGCAGATACTATCATCGAAGCTCGAGAAGCTTCTTTCTTCGAGGAGATCTTTCCCCGCAAGTCTTCCGTAACTGTAGAGACTGAGGAGTCAAACAGTGAGGAAAATGTGGGGGCAAGTGAACCGTTGGAGGAAGAAGAAGAAGAGCCTCGGCGTAGTAAAAGGGCTAGAAAGGAAACGACTTTCGGTCCAGATTTTGTAACCTTCATGATAGAAGGCGAACCGGCGACATTCAAACAAGCAATGTCATCCCCGGAAGCCCAATATTGGGAGGAAGCGATCAACAATGAGGTTGAATCGATATTACAAAATCACACTTGGGAACTAGTGGATCTACCACCCGGGTGTAAGCCACTAGGACACAAGTGGATCTTCAAGAGGAAGAGAAAGCTCGATGGAACAATCGAGAAATACAAGGCTAGGCTTGTAGTGAAAGGTTTTAGACAAACCGAAGGTGTCGACTATTTCGACACCTATGCTCCTGTCTCCAGGAAGACGTCAATCCGGATAGTCATTGCTCTCGCAGCACTGTTCGATCTGGAAATACATCAAATGGATGTAAAAACGGCGTTCTTGAATGGTGAGTTGGAAGAGGAAATTTACATGGAACAACCGGAAGGGTTTGTGGTTCCAGGTAAAGCTCACAAGGTGTGTAAACTTGTGAAGTCCTTGTATGGACTTAAACAAGCACCTAAACAATGGCACGAAAAATTTGATAGAGTGATGCTATCAAACGGTTTTCGGATAAACGAATGTGACAAATGCGTCTACGTAAAAGGAAATGAAAAGGACTACGTGGTAGTCTGCCTCTACGTAGATGACATGATTATAATAGGGAGTATTGATAACATCAACTCCACTAAGAAAATGTTGTCACAAAAATTCGAGATGAAAGACTTGGGTGTCGCTGATGTTATACTTGGTATGAAAATTACCAAGACATCAGACGGATATGCGCTATCTCAAACTCACTATGTCAGGCAGATGCTTGACAAATTTGATAAAGATAGTAGAGCTACATCCAGAACTCCGATAGAGATCTCAACCACCCTGAAAAAGAACTTTGGGGAGAGTGTGAGACAATTGGAGTATTCTCGAATAATAGGCAGTCTGATGTACGTCATGAACTGTACTAGACCAGACATAGCCAACTCAGTGAGTAGACTGAGTAGGTACACCAGTAATCCCAATGAGGAACACTGGAAGGCCATCATGAGACTTCTCAGATACATGAGATACACAGCAGACCGAGGGTTGCATTATACCAGATATCCAGCTGTACTGGAAGGGTATTCTGATGCAAACTGGATCTCGGATTCCAACAGTACACGATCCACTAGCGGATATGTGTTCGTGATGGGAGGAGCAGCTGTCTCATGGAGATCATCCAAGCAGACGTGCATAGCTAGATCAACTATGGAATCTGAGTTCATAGCGTTGGATCTAGCAACAGAAGAGGCTGATTGGCTGAGAAGCTTTCTGGAAGGAATTCCAATGTGGCCGAAACCTGTCCCAGCAATAAGCATGCACTGCGATAGTCAGTCGTCTATTGGACGGGCGCAGGATCATATGTATAATGGAAAGTCCCGACATATTCATCGGAGACATAAATCCGTAAGAGAATTGTTAGCTAACGGTGTGGTGTCCTTAGATTTTGTGAGATCTAAAGACAATATAGCGGATCCATTTACAAAAGGCTTGACTCAGGTAGGAGTTGAAGTTTCATCGAGGGGAATGGGGTTGAAGCCCATTAAACTGGAAACCTCCTCAGAGGCAACCCAACCCGAACTGGATTCTCCAGCGTCGGGTTCAACGGGAAAACCGAACTGTGGGGGTGACCGAACAAAGCACTCGGGAACTTAAGTTCCCAGCCCATTTCTAGGATGAAAGAGTGATAGACCTAGACCATCTTAAGGGTGAGCATGAGGCTCTTAATGAAAACAAGTATCTCGAAGGTCGAGAGGGGTGAGTTAGGACACCCTTGACTTGAAATCACCTATGACGAGTGTGTATGGCCGATACTATGTGATGAGCCATGGGCTAAATCACTAGAGCACTCGGTTGAACTTTGCCAAGGCAGTCCACGGCCAAATATGGACAACAACCAAAGGGCTTAGTAAGTGGTGTAGAGGGGACACTGTGTGCGTATTACCCTGGTATGCACAAACGCTAAAGGGTTCAAGGCTTAAAGGCTACCCAATAGTAGCATATCAGATTTTACGTCACTACGGCAGGTTCAAGGCGCGCGCTACCTGTCCTTATGCAGTGAACTCTTGCGGTTTTCTCTCGTATGCATTTAGGAGCATTTTATTTTCAGCCAATTGCATTCATGTGGGGGATTGTTGGAAAAACATGTGAAAACATGGGTGTTTCCGAATGGTCACTGGACCAACTTCGAGTCATTATTTCGTGTAACAGCGCGGAGTTGTTTATACCGTAATCAACGTGGTTGAGTAGCCCGTGTGACGAGCTTCGTAACGGTATATCACATGACCTATTCGGAGAATGGGTGTGAATACAAAGTGGCTTCAAAGTTGGTACCTCGGAAGCTCAAATCTGGAAAAACGAAATGGTTAATGAGAAAAACCATTTAGTATAATCCCATATTGGAAGATTAAGAGTTAATCTTACAATATATATACCATACCAACCCATGTAGTTATTAAACTAACATGTCCACATACACCTAAGAGTATTAGTGTGTACCACACACGCGCGCTCGCTCGTGTCTCGTGTCTCGGGTCTCGGGTCTCGGGTCTCGGGCTCGGGCACGGGCACGGGCACGGGCGTGGGCGTGGGCGTGGGCGTGGGCGTGGGCGTGGGCTTGGGCTTGGGCTTGGGCTTGGGCTTGGGATTTGGGATTTGGGATTTGGGATTTGGGATTTGGGATTTGGGGAATGTCTCGGGTCTCGGGTCTCGGGTCTTGGGTCTTGGGTCTCGGGTCTCGGGTCCAAACCCGAATAGGGAGTTTTGTATAAAATACAAAAGGAGTCCCTAGAGTTTCCAGCAAGAGAAACGTCAGCAATGAATGAGAGTAAATGCTGCGGTTTCAGAATTGATTGAGCGGATTCTGGGGGTGTAACTCCCAGAATTAAAGACCAACATTTATGGTTGCGGTTTCAGTAGAGCCTATAAAAGGCAGCCATCCCCCTCTCATTTGAGTACACAATCATACACACAACTCACAGCATAAGCATACACTTAGTGAGAGAGAACCGCACCACCAACAGCTCGACCTGTGGTTCGGTGCCGGTTTCCATACGAGCCACTCTGAGATAGAAGTTGTACCTTGGGAACAAAGTCCCGAAACCAGAAACCTTTAAAGGTGGTTCGGGAAATATTGTTTAAGGGAAACTGCTCAGCAGTTGCCTCTTCTTTTATGTTATTTATTTTTCAGTCTTTTACTTTCTGTCCATTTCATTTCAGTACCGTTTCATTTCTGTAATTTACTTTCCTGTACTGTTTCTTTTCTGTATTTACATTTCAGTACTGTTTACTTTCAGTCTTTCGATTCTGTTATTTACTTTTCAGTTCTGTAATTTCCAGTATTTACAAAAAACAGTCCGGCAGTTTTTTATTTGTTAAAAACCAGTCCGGCAGTTTTTTATGCTTTAAAACCAGTCCAGTTTGTTTTGTTCAAAACCAGTCCGGCAGTTTGTTTAAAACCAGTCCGGCAGTTTGTTAAAACCAGTCCGGCAGTTTTGTTTAAAACCAGTCCGGCAGTTTTGTTTAAAACCAGTCCGGCAGTTTGTTAAAACCAGTCCGGCAGTTTCTGTAAAACCAGTCCGGCAGTTTCTGTAAAACCAGTCCGGCAGTTTCTTTAAAACAGTCCGGCAGTTTCTTTATTTCAGTCCAGCAGTTTTATTTATTTGTTGAGTCAGGAATTGTAATTCATATTCCAATTGTGAGAAATAAAATTGTTTATTTCCTTTGCGTTCCTGTCTTTTTTATTTATTGTCCTTTCATTATTGTATTCGAAATAGTACCAAAAACCAACATGATCGACTTGCACCAGAGCTGCCCCGGATGGTTTATAAGGCATACAGAACACTCAAGAGACTCATATCTATTCATTTTGTTCCTAGCTTATCGATTCTATATCTCCCTTAAATTTTGTTTTTTCATTTTTTTTCGACGATAGGTTGTATGAGAAGATTCAACACCCAGATGACATGCAGAGGTTGGACCTGGCTAATGCAATAGGATTAGAACCTCAGCAGGTCAAGTTTTGGTTCCAAATCAAACGAATTCATATGAAGGTATATATACACATGCTTTCACCTTTCTTTATCGTAAAAGATTTGATCTTTCTTGTTACTATTATTATCTTCAACAGCTCACATCGTTTTCCATATATTTAAGTTTTAATTAACAAGTAAGTCTAAGCTTTTTCAGAACAAATTCTAGAAACTGTAACAACATTTGTAACTAGGTGTAGAGTCGAGAAATAAACTCTTCCCTCCCCCGTAAAAGATATGATAGAACATAAAAATTAGACCCGAATATTCTATTTGGGTAATAATCAATCCACTTTATAAATGAGTATCCAACACTTAAATGGGTCATCACATGTCTTTTATAAGAGAATAAGTTAGTTACTATCAAAAGCCCAAGCCCACTTAACTAGTGACCCATGTCTGAAAAACCCTTTGAGATGGAGACATTTGTCAATATTATAGAAAGCATAGTTGGCTATAAATAGCCAACTACCCCTCCTAGAAATGGATCAGAAAATCTATCCAAAAAATATAGAGATAAGTTGAGAAAAGAGAGAAACTAGTTAAAGCTTATCCTGAAAAGAAGCAAGCCGAACAGCGAGAGAGCCGAATATCGAAGAGAAAGAAGAACGACCAAGATAAGAGATTAAACAGTCAAATCGAGCACAATTGTAATAAAGAAGTACTAATCCGAGCAACTGTAATGATCCGACCAATAATAAAGATTAAGAAATATCCATTATTTACCGTTGATTTACCATTATTATATTGTTGAAAAGTCTAACGTGATCGTCAAAAGTTATGCTTTTATCAATATAATTATTTATAAGCCGGTTAATAAAAGATAAAAATTAATGATAGTATTCTTTTAGTACGCAGTGTATTCTGCTTCAAAGAATTGCAATGATAGAGAACAATTCCAGCATTTTGAGTCGAAAGACTAATTATCATTTTTGTGTGTGTTCCGAACCTGTAAAGTCGTTGGTTAAGTACTTGTTCTGTCTTGGGTGAGGACATACAACCAAATAGCGGGTTAATTTGTTCAAGTTAATATTTATTTTATTCTCAGTGATTCAGGTGATTCACAATATAGAATTCTAATTCTCTTGTTCTCTAATTCAGGTTAAGGAAACGAAAACACATGCCTCAAATAAATCCGTAGGTTTAAGGACTCCGTGGGATTTCTAAACTTTTAATTCTAGAGGCAGGTAACAACTTGTTTATTAGGAATCCAATTTTCATTCCCTTATATGAAAGGACTACATATATAGGCAAGAATAATATATGTTACCCAGAATATTGCTTTCTGTAGGTGGATAAAATCATAAACAAGTAGAGTCAAGAACTCATATTTCTATGCACTGTGAGGACATTCTGGAAACTTTCAGAGAGCTATAGGGGAGATGAACTTTACTTGTTCGTGTTATAATAAGCCATTCTTGTTAAAAGTCTTTCATTTCTGTTCTCTTTTACAACTTAAATTTTCCTTATTTTCGGCAAGCAAAACAATTAAGATTTGAAGTAGGTGAGCGAGAAAACTATTTTTGTTCATTTAATAAGAGCTTTCTTAGGCCAAGTTTGATTGTTTTTACATTTAAACTTATGATAATTTATTATGGAACACCTTATACATTTGTACATTTTCAATCCATTTCTTTTCACATACATAACCAGATCATGATTTTTGTTAGTGTAACATGTTAGAAAATCATGAATGAGTAAAATTCAAACTTGTTTAAATGATTTTTTTTCATAAAAAAAAAAACTTGTTGAAAAAAAAAAATGTGTGGATAAATGAATTCGACCCTACAGGATCTCGAAAAATTGGGTTCTACCTTCTGTTGAGTCAAGATTTTTTTTTCACTCCAAAAAAAAGTCAGTCGGACATTTTTTTAGGTTTACTGGGCAGGTTCCGACCCTATCCCACCCCACAAATTTACATACATAACATAAGTTGGTACTTGCTATGCTTGAAGTTCAATACTCTCTCCGTTCCAAAATATAAGTCAACTACGGAAAACCCAACTTATTAAGAAAACATAATCATTATACCATTTTTACACTCTCTTTCCACTTTTTATCCTCATCTTTATTCATGCACATTCTCATAGAAACTAAAAGTATGAGCAAATATGTAATAATACACAAACTTTTTTTCTATTTTGCAAAAGTTGACTTATATTGTGGAATAATCCAAAATGATATACTAAACATATATTTTATAACGGAGGGAGTAATAGTTTGAGTTTGCTCGTATAACATTTTTTTTTTTTTTACCTATAAGTGACTAATAACTTATTTTTGCTTTTAAGTCATTTTGCACTTATTTTAACTTATTGATGATTTAGAAATAAACAAGATATATAATTTAATTAAGAAATCTCGATATTAACTTTTGGTGATTTTTATGTATAGAAGCTAAAAAGTTCCCAAATTTCTAAGTTTTCTGATTTTGAGTTTTTTTTTTTCGTGGAAGCTAACCTTTGAAAAGATAAAAAAAATCTAATTAATATATCAAACACCGGTAACTTTTTTAATTAAAAAGAAAAAAAACGAGTTAAAACGGATAAAATATATATATATTCGTGAGAACATTATGTTTTTTCCCCTAAACTAAAATATTTTCCCTTATTTTTCTAGAGAAATGGAAAATATTTTCCTTATCTTCTTATTTTTAGTGTCAATCAATCATTCATAAAAATCATTTTCTCGAGAAAATACTTTTCTTCTCTATTTTCCCCTCAAACAATTATGTTCGTTTAAAAGATTAAATAAATCTGGTATGCTTGTTTTTCCTTTAAGGAGTTTATTTTAGAAAACCATGACGAGAACACCAAATCATCGAATCATGGGAATTTTCTTAAATTTATAAAGATTTTTACTATATATTAAGAGAAACTTTCTAATGCACGCGCAAAAGCTCATAAAAATGCTAAGTACGCGTGTCACTTGATTCAGAAAAACATTCTTAATGTATTTTTTAAAATTTTCTCTGAGAGTGAGAAGAAATTGGTGATGTATTGCGTTCTTGTCGACAAATCCCACGATAAGCCAAAACGAACAAATGTTCATAATGTTGAGATTTATGGGAAAATTGGTTTTATTGAAGAATGTTTTTTTTTGCGTACTTCATGTATCCAATACTTCGGCTTTAACGCTTAAAAATGCTCTCTATTCGGTTTTGGCTCATAACTACTTAGATATGCAAAATATTAGAAGTGAAGGTTATGATGGTGCTAGTAATATGAGAAGTCAGTTTAATGATTTATGAGTTCTTATTTCGAAATAATGTAAATCTGCTTATTATGCTCATTGTTTTACCCATTGCTTACAATTGCCTTTAGTAGCAGCAGCAAGAAATGTAAACATTCATTCATCATTTTTTGACGAGTTAACTTTTTATAGTTACATTGTTGTTACTTCTTGCAAGCAAATCGATGAACGGAAAAAGACTCATGTTGTTGACATTGCCCATTTGATTGCTATTGATGAGCTTGAGACGGGCGTGGACTTAATCAGGTCACCATTATACAAATACATATTGATATCCGTTGGAGTTCACATTTTGAGATCGTTGAAAAGTTTACTTATTATGTTTAATGAGACATGTAATGCATGTATTGCTCAATAATATGGATGATAGGCTTCCGACCGAATGAGCAAGTGCTACTGGCCTCTACCTATGATGAAATTTTGTCTTTTGAGTTCGTGTTCATATTACACCTATGAAAGATGTATTGGAAATTACAAACATGATTTGTCAAGTTTTAGAGTGTAAATCTCAAGACAGTGTTAACACAATGAAGTTTGTTTTCTACCAGACAATTGCGTTCGACGATTAAGAAACGATAAATGGGACACTTTAATAGCGAAATTAAAGTACTTGTATGAGGGTCATAACATTGAATTCCAAATCTTAGTGCTGAATATAAAATGCGAGGAGCCCAAATCCGTCATCTTTTAGCAACTTTACCATTGAAGATCATTATCATGCAGACTCTTTTATATACCGTCGTAGATGCACAGTTGCAAGAACTTAACGTGTGCTTTAGTGAAAATGTGGCAGAAATTACTTGTTTTTAGTACCGATTTTAATCCTCAAAATGTATTAGAGGCATTTCGAGTCATGGATATATGTAATTAGGTTGAAATTTTATCCGAATGACTTCCAATTTATGAAAAGATGAATTGATGAGACAACTAGAGAAGTAGGAGTGTAACGTAGTGAAATGATCCAAATACAAAACTCTCTCCATCATTTATGAGTTATGTCGTTGGTTGGTGAAAACTAATAAATCTGCTACACTTTATTTTTAGAGTGATTGTGCTTGTTCTTACTCTTCTGGTATCTACCGCGACTTCCGAAAAAAATCATTCTCGGCCATGAAAATCGTCAAACCTAGTTTTCAGAATACATGGAGGATTATCTCTCGGATAAATTAATTATATTTATTAAGAAAAAATTGCTAAATATATAAGCATTGAAGTGACCAATGAAAATTTCTAGAAAAGGAAGAAGCAACGAATTCTTTTTATAGTTAGATAACTTGTTACTTTAGTTACAAGGTTGTATGTTTTGATAAAAAAATATTTAGCTATTTTGAATGAAAATCAAATATTTTCTTCTATAATTTGCTTATTTAGTTACGAATTTGCAGTCATTACAATTTTGTACGTAATATTTTGAAAATATTGAAATGACCATTTAGGTGCTAGCATAACATGTATGATTCTTTAGCTATTCTGTTTGGATGGTATCATTATATTTATAACAATGTCCGGATTTAATTGCTTTGACAGATGTTCATTGCTTGTTTCAATGTTTTTAGCATATTTTTTTATGTATGTCCCATGTTTCGATAAATTCCGACAAAATAAGGCTATTTTTTTCAGAATGACATCCTTCCAAGAGTTAAGTAGTACTACTTCCCCCAGTGATAGAGTTTAGACGGTAGACGGAGCCTAAACAACTAGTAAATTAGAGGGATTAAGTGAATAGAAGGTAGTTAACCGAAATAAAACGGAATTAAGCGTTAAACAAAGCATCGCTCACCATTTATAACGTTGAGCCTAACACATCATTATATCCCTATATCCCTCACTCAAATACTCCAATAAGTTACACTTCAATGCGGTAGAGAGGACTCGCATGCTAAATGAATCTCAAACCTTACGCGTAAGCAAATAAATCACATAAATATGGTGGGTGTATAAATTGATATTAGTACCTAGGGGTGTGGGATCGGATCGGGACCCGACCGAAATCCATTAACCCGAATTCCGACCCGATAATAATCAGGAACCTGTTTTACTCCCGATCCTGAGCCCGACATTTCAGGCACCTGACAACTCGGGTACCCGATAGTTCGGGTACCCGGCATGTAAGGATGAGATAATCCCGATAACATTTTTTTTAAATCGATAAACTATACAGACAAGTAGCATGAAAATAAACACCCCAAAAATCGCACACATGAAATTTTTATACTGCAAAACAAGTAGCATGAGCATTAGATGTCAAAAGTGTAATACGAATATTTGGTAAAAATACAAAAATAAATAATAGTTTTATAATATATGTAATGTGCAGTGTTAATGCTAAAATCATTTCAATGAACAAGCCCTTAACAAACCAATAGCATGAATTTCCCATTTTTTTTAATTTTCGTCTTCTGCTGTTTGAATGTCAGTGGCGTATCTTAGTAATTTCTAGGCATTTATTAATTAGTCATGCAATCAATCATACATGCAACTTAAGAGTTTGGAATCTGAAAATTTTCCAAGAAAGTAAATACCCTGATGAGTACATGGACTTTAATTTGTTACGTGCAATAACTAATCATATATAAAAATTATTTAACAATATTAATATTTTTGGTACTCGACGGGTATCCGACACTATATAAAATGAAACCCGATCCCGATAATAATCGGGACGGGAGAATACCCAATAGTGTCGGGTCGGAGAAATTTCGGATTGGGCACGGATCGGGTTTCAGGAATTTTCCCCAGCTAGTATCGTAGTAGTAATTCTGAGTCGTGATTTAGTTTGTAGTAGTTTTTTGACAACATAAGTACAAAATTTCTACGCTTATCCTCTAACTACTTCTGTGCACCTTACTTATTTAATCAAAAATATTTGTTTAAAAAAGTTGATTGTTTTTTATAACTATTATTAACCATGTATCAATTTATTCCAGGCAAAATGATTTGTTATTGCACGAAAATTATGAAAAATGAAAAATTATGAAAAATGATTTGTTAACTAGGTACTGCATTTAATTTGAATAGGTGGAGGAATAATAGAAAGATAAATAATAAAAATGGAGGAGAAAAGGAGAAGAAGCGTGGTGATAGGGGAATGGGGTTATGTTGGTAGATCACTTGTTGAAAAGCTAATTAAACTTGGTGACCAAGTTTTTGTTGTTAAATTTATCCTCCCCCATTCTTCAGATTATTCTACTACTACTACTACTACTAATAATAATAATAATAATACTCAGTCAACAACAATTGATCACTCTTTTATATCCCTTGATCCTCGTAATCTTTCCCAAATCATTCAAGGTGGGTCCCCACCCTCACTCCTTCCTTTGTTTTTTTTTCATTTTTCATTATACTTGCGTTATTTGTGATTATATATGGATTTAGTTAGAAAAATTGATCGAGGACTTAATTATCAAAAACTCATTGGTTAAAGTCTATTTTAAATTTGGGTACATAATCACATATGCTACTTCATCATGATGCTACTTCTTTTTACTCCTTATTTTTAACATTAAATAAGATTTGTGAATGTGGGTTTTTCGATATTAAGTGTGTTTTTATATACTAATCGACGATCCTCGTAGTCTTTTTCCCAAATCATCCAAGGTGGGTCCCACCCTCACTAATTTTTTATTTTTATTTTTAATTATACATGTGTTATTTGTGTTTAGGGTTAATTTATGTTTATTATACCAAACTATCAGTTGTTAACAATATCCATACCAATTTCAGCATACTTTCGTCCAATTTAACAATTTTCGTAGTGTAAATGTATCAATTTTGGGTCCCACCCTCCTTCCTTTTTTTATTTATTTATTTTTAAGATTAGTATCGTTTTCAGTTTCTGTTCTGCTTTACACTATGCATGCGTTGTTTGTCGTTACACTGGATTTATATGTGTATGTACATGTGTTATTTGTGTTTATATGGATTTAATTAGCCTTCCTAGGGTTTTCACCACCGGAGTAACTAGGATTGGATTTGGGGAAAAAGAGATGAAATTCCCAAATCATCCATGGTGGGTCCCACCCTCATCCTTCCTTTATTTTTTCTGTTTTGTATATTCATGCGTTATTTGTGTTTACATGGATTTAATTACCGTTCCTAGGGTTTTCACCACTGGAGTTAGCGCTGCAAATGAGCTAAGACTAGCTCTGTCTAAGCTCGGTTGGTTTACTAAACGAGCCTTACAATTTTGTTCAGACTCGGCTCGTTTGTAGACGTGTTCGAGCCGAGCATCTTCACGTGCCATGTCTAAAACACGTTTTTCGGACAAGTTTAGCATCATTTTGCCTCAATAAATCTTTTTTACTTAGCTAAAATCAATATTAAAATTAGCAATAATACATTTTAATAATTGTGAGGTTTAATTTTCGTTACACTTGGTTTCAAAAAACAAATTTATCACATAAATTGAGGTATTATTGACCATCAACATTATATTTGATAAATTTTATTTATATAAGAGGAGTATATATGGGAAAAAATATTAAATTAATTAAACGAGCTTTTAAAGGAGCACGGGCCTTATTATTTTGTCCATGTTTTAGTAAATGAAAGAACACGAGCCGAGATTTTAACGAGCCGCACAAGAGCTTGTTCATGAACGATTCGGTTCATTTGCAGCCCTACTATGCATGGCATGCATTTGCTGATTCACTGAGTTTATATACACGTGTTATCTGTGTTTAATTAGCGTTCCTAGGGTTTTTGCCACTGGAGTAACTAGAATTGGATTGGATTTTGGGGGGAAAATGGACGAAATTCCCTCTTCTGTTTATTTTAACTTCTTCTTATTAGGGACAAGACTGCCATTTTTTGAGGAAGATTATGATTGTGTTACATGATAAACAAACAAAAAAAAATGGAAAATTTGTTAATTCAGTGGGAAAATGGGGTCGAGATGCTTACATGAGACCCTACCGTGTACAAGGATTGCACGTTTGTATTGGGTGTTAAGAATGTGTTTGGTTGAGGTTTTTCAGAAAAATAGACCATAGGTATTATAGACGTATCAAGTTTTGGTTGTTTGGTTGGAAATTTGAGTTGTAAACCAGTAATGTGGATGTTTCAGTATGGAATTTTGTTTATTTATCTGTCTATATAGACTTTTGTGCTTGCCCGTGATATTTTTTCGTTCATCATTTACGGTGAGTAACAAATTAGCTTTTGTGAGTCTTCTGTTTCGTTCTTTCAATTTGTGGAAGAGGAAAATCGACATTACTTGAGAAACCTCCATTACCAAGGGTCTACTGTGGTACTTCTTGAGCTGTCTGCATTAGATATTTAAGGTCGCGTGTCTTTTTGCTTTATTGATCTAGGTGTAGTAATTGAGGAGTCAGCAAGTAATCCTTAATTAAATGTCCTGATGTTCATATTTGGCCACGAAAAAAACATCTAACTCAGAAAGTTATCAAAATTTATCTCTATTTTCCAAGGTCTCTTCTCAGATCATCTCCATTACATGTGGTTTTGTGTCAATATTTAAGTTCATCAAGCATTAGACTATTTGTCTTTGGTAATGGGCTGCTTTAAGAGTTGAGAATTTGAGTGGCCAACTACGTCATCTTTTCTCAGAGTTGGAGAACTAATTTTATTTCAGTATACAAGCATTTACCTTTCTGCAGGGTTCTGCTCTGAATTTCTTCCTTTACTTTTTTATGCAAGTAATTTGCCATTTTTTATTGGACTAAACACTGGTGACCAGAAAGTAACGAAGTCTCTTATTGCTTGCAGCTTTGGAAGGTTCATCTGTTGTGTTTTACTTACAGTCCACATCTCTATCCTCAGATTACTTCTATACAAGTTACACCCTCATTGTCCAAGGTTATACATTTTTTGTTTGACTTTCTTTAAGTAATTGAAAGTTTGTACGAAAGTGAAGCTTTGAAGAGACCATGGGTCTTACTGATAGTTTTCTCATTCAGGGGCAAAAAATGTCATTAATGCTTGCCGAGAGTGCAAAGTGAAGCGGCTAATCTATAATAGTTCTGCAGATGTAGTTTGCAACTGGTTAAAAGATATAGATAACGGAGATGAGGCATTGCCATATGTGGCAAGTGTATGCTTCTTATATGTTTTTTTTTTCTTTTTTTATCTTATACCTTATATATCACTTTATACCTAAATGTTGTTTTCTTGTTGATGTATCCTCCATGATAAGTCCGATATGTTGAGTGACCTAAAGGTACAAGCAGAGGCATTGGTGCTATTTGCTAATAATATTGATGGCCTTTTAACATGTGCACTTCGTCCATGCAATGTATTTGGGCCTGAAGATATGAAATTCATTCCGTTCTTGGTGAAAGGGGCAAAATTTGGCTGCGCTAAGGTTTTATTGTTCTTTTCTCTGTCCACTTTTGAAATCTTAATTTCTGTGAATTTCCTTCAGTTGCATTGTTTCATTTCAGCATAACCTTGTTTCGAATTTCTGCTCAGAAAAATATTGTCATATAGATCCAGTAACATCACAATTTGCTAAAAAAAATTCGTGAATGAATAGAAATAGTTGCAGCAGAGCAGCAGTTAGGAATTTTTTTGAGGCCTGCCTGCTTTATTTTTCTATTTTTCAATACAATCTTTGTTCTCATAGAAGGATTACAACATAGGTCTCTTGATAGTGTGCATATTGATGATCTTTTTCTCTTGCAAATAACAGAAAATGCAGATAACATAAATTTTCTTGAATGAATAGAAATAGTTGCAGCAGACCAGCGGTTAGGAATATATTTTTTTGGCCTGCCTGCTTTAGTTTTCTATTTTCAGTACAATATTTGTTCTCAAAGAAAAATTACAACATAAGTCTCTTGTTAGTGCTTGCATTATTGATGATCTTTTTCACTTGCAAATAACAGAAAATGCAAAACATACGACACTAAAGCTTATGACTCTTGATTATGTATGGCCAGTCGAGGAACTAAAGCTTATGACTTAAGTTCGTCTGAAACTGTATTAAGCTTTTTTGTGTTTCCACTCATTTTATCTGAGAAGTGGGTTCTTGAAAAGTGTAATATTAACATTTTCTTAGGCTCTGTTTGTTTTGTTGTAAAATGGGTGTAAACAAACATTTACGGGTAAAATAGATTTTCCAGGTGATTGGTTTACCGTAAAACATTTTTTTTTGGGAAAACTTTTCCCACATATTCAGTAAAATTGGGGGAAACGATTACCCTACAAATAAAGTTGTAAACGGTTTACGGAGGCTCTCTATATATTCTTTATAATACTAGTATTATAACTATTATTAATTATAGGTCTACTCTTTTAAAATTATTTAATAATTAGTCCAATTCTATCTAATTAACCAATAAAAAAAGGAAAAAATAGGAAAATTTATAAAAAATAACAAAAATGGAAAAAAAAATAAAAAAATTCCAAAAAATCTGAAAAAACCCAAGAAATTTTGAAAAAGCTAAATAATTAACCAATAAAAAAAAATAGAAATAGAAAAAAATAGAAAAAAAATAGGAAAAAACAACAAAAAATGGAAAAAAAAATCCGAAAAATCTAAAAAAACCCAAGAACATTTTAAGAAAGTAAAAAAATGTCAATAATATTTTCTATGCTTATAGTTTTATGAGTTTATAGGTTGAAAATTTATAAGTTATTATAAGTGACGTATATGAAATAAAATATATATTTAGCTTAAGTTTCCTATACATGTTGAGATTTTTACCAATTATTTGTTAAAAAAACAATTTGTAAAAAAAACTTGAGTTTGTATAAAATTTTAGATGGAAAACTTTTTATGCACCAACCGCGTGTAAATGAAAAACAAACAAAAGTTTTCAATGTAAAACTTTCCCATGAAAATATTTTTCCCATGTAAAACTTTTACTATGAAACAAACGGAGCCTTAATAATGTTGGTTCCTCGCTTATTCTTGGTACTTTTTGATATGCGCAGGGACAAGGCTACTCTTTAGAAATTTGTAATGTTATGTCATAACATTCATTTTCTTCTTATATTACAATATTAATCTTTATGAAATGCACATAGCTAACTTAAAAAAATTGATCGTTTTTGTATGCTTTCTTCTACCAAGTGGTTTCTTAGCCAATACTGTATACCAGTGCGTTGTAGTAATCTTCATAATTGTCAAACTAATGAATTCAAAAAATAAAGGGCTGCTAATAGTGAACATTATTTCAGGGTAGCAACATATGCATTTAATCTTGATGTGCGTGCTTGTTTTAAGTGGTTCTCCTAAGTATTTTGTCAAGTGAAATTATAATGAGTTATGAGAATACACATGGAAAGTTTAGAAATTTTAGTCTCTAAGGGGTACTTTTATTGAATAGTTTCTCTTTCAGTTTATTTTAGGAAGTGGTCAGAACAAATCTGACTTTACTTACGTGGAGAATGTTTCCCATGGGCTTATGTGTGCTGACGAAGCTTTAGGCATTCGAATAGTTTCTGTGGCAGGAAAGGTGATCTTATGTCCTTTGAACTTTTTTTTACTAGTATTATGAAGGAAGAAACTTATCTTTCATTATTCGCAGGCATTTTTCATTTCCAACTTCAAGCCTTCAATGTTTTGGGAATTTGCAACTTGCATACTGGAAGGCATGGGTTACCAAAGGTTCTTATTAACTATTGATGTTTCAATGAGTTAGATGAATTGTTTGATTGTTTCTATCTTCTGACTAGCCATTTCTTTGAATTTGTGTTGCTGTTTCAGTGTATTGGGCTAGTCTTTTCCAAAAAAAATCCTAATGCAATTTAATTTATGGAAATTTCTTCCTGAATTAGAACTTTTTTTCTGATTGTAGACCCACCATAAGACCTCCGGCCATGTTCGCACGGAATATTCTTATGCTTATTAAGTGGATGAATGGGAAGATGCACTCCTCAAAGCTTAATCACGTCACAGCTGCTAATAATTTTTTTGAGTTGGCTTTGTGCACAAGAACGTTTAATTGTTCTGCTGCTCATAAACAGATTGGGTACTCGCCAGTTGTCTCTTTGGAGGTTAGTGTTTGTTTTTTATTCTTCATGGGTATGTAGGTCGATAGTTATGATGTTCTCACTAGATATAGTTTATAACTCTTCCCTTCTCTTCTATCTTTTTCTAAATGTACTCATAATCTAATCTAAGTTAGAACAACGAAATAAACATTTCAAACTATGAGCCTTGAGTCACTATATTTCTAGAGTTTCAATATAGAATTATTTTTATGGGTGCGTTGCGGATCGACAGTTTTTAGTTAATAATTTATAGAAAGTAAGTATTCATTTTATATGTTGTTGGTCTGTGTTTGAGTTTGTTGTTTACTTCATAATGATTATATGTTGACTAAGCCTGTGGGTCGTAAAGAGCCGACCTTCCTTCTCATAACAAGTTCAAACACTACTTTAATCTTCAAAAAATAAAGTTCAAACACTACTTTTTTTTTTTATCAAGTAGTTAATTTAGGGTGATTAAATGGTTAGGTGAAATAATTGTGCATATCATATATTTTTGTTCTGTACAGGAAGGTATTGCTTTGACGGTGGAATCATTTTCAAGTCTAAGAAGGGATAAAATCTGTTCGCAACGGAGTGACTTCAAGCCCTCAAGAGTGGAGCAGTTGCTGGGGAGAGGGAAAGGTAATACCTGACTTTTTATTTCAGCATACTATTGCTTTTTCCATATTCAATAATTATTATGACTAAGGAGATCATGCTTTACCAGCTCGTGGTATTACATTTTTTTGGACGTTCAATTCCCCCGTCTATAGTAACTGTAACATTTGTTAATTAGTAATACACCTCCAGCTATGTATATGCACCAGTTCTAAGTTATCTAGCCTTCCCTTGATAAGGAGCTAATTTATGTCTTTTTATTTAGTACATGGGAGTGTCTCAGGAAACAAAGAAAAAATAGACTGTTTGTAGAATAATCAATTATGTAAGGATTGAGGGCACCATGACTGGAAAGGCTTATGAGAATCTGGCAATGTTTCATTACCCAGCAGCCTCTCTACACTGCATTGATCAAAATTAATAGAAAAGTTATATACAAAATGTGTTTTTAGACCAAATTTGTAGAGTTTATTTGTTTAAAGTATAGATTTGCATTTTGTGACAAATAATAATCAAGTACAAAGTTAGACACATGATTTTATTTGGAAGATTTATGACCTCACTTGTTAAATTTAGTGAAACTACATTCCCAAAAGAAATAACACTCAACTGATGACACAAGAAAAAAAAGAAAAGAAAAAAAGAGAACAAAAAAAGAAAAAGAAAGTTAGCAAACGCTGGTACTCAAAGATGACGAGTTAAACAAAACAAAAAATATGATGAGTTAAACAAATTAACTCATATTTAAGGAACAAGAGAACCAAATGTAGAAAAGGAATACTACTCCAATGGAAATGTGTTTTTCTCTTTCCCTTATCTTCTACAGAAACTTCTGGAAGCAATTGTCATCCATTTCTTTCTTGGACCAAAATTAAAGTTCTTCGAAATTGTATTTCTAGTTTTCAACCTTAAAAATTAATGTGTTTTATCATTCTCCTTCTCCTACATAAATTGACCAAGCTACATGTCATGAAGACCGTGTAGCATTTTTATCAAGGTGTTTCTCGTATAGAGTAGTATCGTTGTAGTTCCATAGGTGAGCGATCTGTTTCCTTTACTCTTTACAAGTCTGCTATAGAGCTCACATTTTATATTGCTACAGTTGCAGATATTCTACTCTGGAGTGATGAGAAGACAACATTTACATGCTTTCTTGTTCTAGTAGTGCTCTGTTACTGTGTCTTCACTTCGGAAGGAACATTCATCTCATTTTCGGCAAAGCTTCTTCTGCTTGTATCTGTTATGCTGTCGGGTTATAGCCTTTTGCCATGTACTATGTAAGTAGCCCATCTAAACTTCTGTTTAGGTTGATGACACAAATATTAGACGTTTGACATCTGTTGTAGTTGGGGGAAGTTAAACTTTTGTCAACTATCTACATAATTTAACAACTATTGCACCACACTACAAAAAACAGCTTTTTTTCATTCTGTACTACTTTTGATCAGTTAATTTTTTATTAGAATTACTTTTACTAAAAAAAAAACACGACGGTATTTCTATAAGATACCTTCATCTTACCCATAGCTTGAGAATCCTAACCACCCTACTTCTCTCTCTGTTTTTCTCCATCCCACTTGCATCTCACAAACAAACTCAGATAAATTATATACTTATTAAAGAGTATGCGTGCCTTCAAATCAGCAAAAGAGTTAATATCATCCTATTTAAGATGTGTTTGAACAACACATCTTTTTTATTTTAAATATTTGATGTTACCCAAAGAATAACCTGACAGCATATATATTTTTACCCTAGTTTGTTGTTTTAATGTAATACATAGGCAAGAAATTGCTTTTCTTAGTGTACTGCTCAGAGAATAGGAATGATTAACTTGATAAAAGCATGTAAGAAAGAGAAGTAAAATTTTCCGAAGGAGAACTGCTCACTGTTTGGGTCATTATTTTTTTTAAAAGCATTATCCATTGAGGCACTAGAAGAGCCAAACTTGTACAGCAGCAAAATTTGATTATATACAAAAGTTGCTACTAGAATCTGTGAGCATTATTATCCGAATCAAGTGGCAGTGGAACTTATCACACTTTCGAAGGACCTTATCAAACTAGTTAAAATATGTATTATCAAAAGACACTGTCAAATATAAAATAATTCCTACTCTATACTAAGTGATCCAAATTAGAGGCTGAAAGCCTGAAACAGCCGCTTATAAGTGGATGTAAGAAAAACTTTTGACGTAATAGTGAAAGCTTCACTTGCAGGTTTAATAAATTGATGTTGCTCTGATCGAAAAAGATCACTGATAAATGTTTTTCAATAGTTAATCAGAAATTCTCAACTTAATATTTGCAAGTCAATAGAAGGAAACTTTCGAGGTAAGAGTGAAAGCTTCAGTTGCAGGTCTGATAAATCAATGTTGCTCTGATCATCAGAAGGTCACTACTAAATCATTGTTTATAAATAACTTCGTAAGAATATTCTCAATTTAGTATGAGCACGTCTTCCATGGAAAATCATGTTTTTTTTATACCTTTAAGTTTTATATATGTTTATCGAATAATCAAAATGTTGGAATCGAATCTAAATCAGTCTTGGAGACTGATAAAATTTCCTTAGGTTTGGAGTGACCCTTCAGAGGATACCTCCCTATTGCTTTGAGGTCTCGAAAGTGGATATGATATCTTTAGTATCAACCATAGTATATTTGTGGAATGAAGTTGTTTCTGTTGCAAGAAAACTTGCCCAAGGAGATGATTGGAATATGTTTATTAAGGTAAGTTGAACTCATTTCCCTCCTTGCAGTCTAATGATTTTCACACTCATTTTAAGCTCTTCAAAAGATATCAGGTCTTTATTATCACAAGATTCATCTAGTATGGCGTGCATGTTGCTATTCATGGTAATTGAAAGACCGGGTAGTTTATTTTTGTATATAAGTTTTAAAAGATTGCCAAAGTTAGATGTTTGCTAATATCATTTCCCACGCCTTCAATTACTTGTCGAGGCTAAGTCAGGACTTAAAGATGCTCTCTCTTGGCTCTGGAGACATGGTTGTTAGGCTGATTATCTAAGCCCGTCTCTTTTGGCCTCTCATATTCTATTTTCAGTTTTTTATTCTTTTTTAAAACCTTTTCTTTTGCTATTTCCAAAACTGTTCATGATGTACTTAATTATCCTTTGAACTTTTATGTATCTAAGTTAAGGATTTTAACTATTATATGGCATAATATGTGTAAACAGAATCTTGGCGTTTGATAAATTTTTGCCTTCTCGTATCAAGTTAAGTTTAACAAGATGTTCTATATATTCAAAGCAAAGATATGGTTTTGTCTGACACTAATAGGGGGCTATAAGACTGTCACTGCCTTTTGAATAGTAATAAAAATATGGGAAAATTATTGTTTACTACACCAACCTATTGGTGGTTAAGAATTTGCATACTCACCTTCCAAGATTAACAATTTACATACTCACCTATAAAAGATCTATCAATCAACACACTTTAGTTGATTTATGTTAGCTTTTTAAGAGAAGTTTGGTCACGTGTGATCACTATACCGCTTCCAATTATGATTTAAAGGTAAAACTAACATCGCATATGACCAAAAATCAGCTAAAAAGTTTAACATAAATCAACTAAAGTGTGTTGATTGATAGATCTCTTATGTGTGAGTATGTAAATTGTTAATCTTGTAAGATGAGTATGCAAATTCTTAACCACCAATAGGTTGGTGAAGTAAACTATAATTATCCCTAAAAATATTTCGACAGATAGTTTAAGTTCTGATTCAATACACTGTGACCATATGGCCTGCACTTGCTACTCCATTGGAATTGCATGGGTAGAATGGGATAGAGAATATTTGATGCTAATTTATAAGCTGTTTGGTTGTCATATTATCGAAGGAAACAACCTCTCCTCGCGAGTATTCAGAATTTATATTGCTTGATGTTCCTTGCAGGTGGTGCTTTCTCTTTGTGTACTGGAGTTCGTCTTGTCCCGTTACTTGATGACAGTGATTGGAGGAGGTATGGGGTGTGTATTTTTGTTTCACCGTCTCAGAATGCTCATTTCTGATATTATTCGCAGACTTGATTTTTTTGCTGGACAAATTGCAGGAATTGTGCTTGCATTTACCTTGTTCTTCATTTATGACCAATATGACGACGAAATTGATGGGATTGTGATATTTCTTTCCGAGGCTACTAAACAAATTGTGGGTTCTTTGAAGAACAATCTAATCATTAATCATTTGTTTGCCGTCATTTCTTTGTAATTTTGAACCGAGGATCAGGGACAAAAAGCAGAAAATGGATAAGGATTAGCATCGATGACTGGTCTGACTCTCAATTTGTAGCTGGATCAAGTAGCATTAGTGGTTTAGATAGTCTCCTTTCAAGTTCTTAGATATGATGTTCTAAAAACAGTTAACTACTTTTATTCTTCCCAATTAAGCTACGAGAAAATAGACTGATATATGAAGGTAACGATTGTAAATAGCAACACCCAGAGATACCAACTAGGCAACTAGTCTAGTACAAATGAATCACAATTGAACATTGGGCCCTTGATAAATTGAAATATCTAATTTGGTTTATGTTTGTTGCTAAGCTTGACAGAAAAAAGAGCTAGGCCTTTTTCAAAAACTGTCTAAAATATGTATTACTTTACCATGTCAATGTATGTCTGAGTCAAGATCTAAAACTTCCATTCATCTCAACCCTTGTTTCTTTTTTTAAAAGAAAAAAATTGGTATAAACCGGTAAGCTCTGATATGAGTCGAACATTATGCCCTTCCCCTTTTACACAGGCGAATAGTGATCCATCAACTGTTTTGTGCAAATCTGCTTTGTTACGGTTTCTTTCCAGTAGGCTTCTAGTATGCGCTCCTAGATGAGCTACCATTTAGGCAAATGTGAAATTGTTGTTCAAAGAATACATGAGGAGTTTAAAGACACATACAGACATGGTTTCACTATTTGATTAAAGCAGTTAACAGGTTTTGATTAAAGTAGACATGGCTTGTTAACAGGTTTTGATTAAAGTAGACATGGTTTCAGAAATCTAACTAATTAAGGAGATGCAACAATGTTTTATTACCTTTTTTTTTTCCAGTATTTTAAAAAAGCGATAACTTGTCTCTAAAACGTTTTTATAACAACTTTTGCTACAAAATTAAATAGTATAAGCTGTATCAGTATAAAAAGGGCAAAAGGAAGTTTTTTTTCTCCTGATGTTTCCGACTCAACTGTCGAGTGTCCATAGTAAATTTCGAGCACCATAGTAAATATCGAGTGTCCAGAGAACCGAGACTGATACAGAAAGGAGCACCCAAAACTGGACCAAAACAAAGAACCACATACTTGTAAGGCCCAAAGAAGATGAAACACACAGTTAACAAGTTCTGAGCCGAAAATGCAAATAGATATAAGCTCAAGGCGAAGAAAGGAGTCGATCTACGTTAGTAACAAAGCATTTTAGTGACGACAAATTGCTTTATCACTAGAAACTGCATGTAATGGCAAATAAAAAGTTGTCACTATGGGGTGTACTAGTGATGACTCTCACCCGTCAAAAACAGCTTGGTCAAATGTGTTATATATGTCTATTTTTGTAATGCCAAAAAAAAAAAGGCTCCAGAGATGAATCACAATAATTGTAAATGCCTTAAAAAAACATTTAACATAACAAGTTTACCGACATTTCAAATGTGCTACGAAATCATTGAATTTACAATATGCCCATTAACAAGACAAAATGGTTCTGTTACCACTACTTGAATGTCAACAATATATAGAAACAACATGAAGATGAAAAATAAGCTTGACCGCTATAGACAATGTCTTGAACTTAAACAAAATGGCTGGGATGCATAGTTCAAGGAAAGCTATCTGCAAAACACATGAAAGCCAAGCGAAAATTTAGGCATTTAAGAGCATCTGCGTTTTGGTTTTTCAAAACATATTTTTTCCTAAAATTTGATAATTATGTTATAAAAAGTGACATGCATCAAAACCCTATAAATTTCCTAAATTTAAGGAAACACGAAATTCACCTCATATACGAGGAATGCATTCCCTAGATTAATGCTCCATCCGTTCCTAAACAAATGTCCCCTATGAAATTACGTACAATTTTGACCGATAATTTTTTCATATTTAGATTGCCGGAAAAATTTATTTTAAAAGTTAATCACGTAGTTTATGGTTAGAACTATACGATGAAATTTTCAATTTTTTCATTTCGGTAATTTTGATATGAAAATTTTGATGGTCAAAATTTCATGTATTTTCGTAGAAGATATTTGTTTAGGGACGGAGAGAGTATAATAGTAATAAACTATCATGGGATCCATATTTTTGTGGTTGTAATATTGTTATGATTATTAAAATATAATAAAAAACTTAAAAAAAAAATAATGTAGGGTTATTATAAGGAAATTAATAAGGAAGCTGAAATTTTGTGTAAATGTAAACGGTTCCTTTTAAGGTATAAAATGTGTTAGATTTAAGTAAATAATTGATGTAGCCGGTGCTCATTTGCAAAATTTAGCCCTTTACTAGGAAAATAAGTAACTAAAATTCTGAGCTCTAGAGGTAAGAATAAATGCTAATTAACTTCGTGGATGAGTGATCCAGTTGCTTTTTAGCTACAAGGAAAAATGTTAATCCATCATTCCCCTAATGTCATAATGTTGGCTGTGGAGGTCTGTGGTTTCCCTCTCTCTTCTTTCTTCTCTCTTCTGTCATGTTACACTGTATTCGTGTTGGCTTCATGTTGATAATTACAGTGATTGGTCCCTGTATAATTACAAACCAGTCCCTATATTTTGTATTGTATTAAAAAATAAAATCATACCGTTATGATAACTCTGATGGTCCTGTAGTTTCAGATTATTACGATTTAGTCCCTATAACGGTAATAAACGGTAATATTAGTATTTTTTAAGGTCCCTAAACTTTTAAATTATACAAATTGATCCTAAATAACGGCTAGTTGTATTTTTTTCAGTCCAAAATATTTTAAAAAATTAAATTTGACTCATTCCTCTCCCTATATAAAACCACACACATTTTCATTCAAAACACACAATTTTCTCACTCTTATTACCTTTTATATATCACTAAACATGTTTATTCTCTACAAATGGCCAATTATGATGGTGATAATTTCAATTACCCAATAAATCCCGATGATGAAACGTATTACGTGTCTTCCTTCCAATATCATTCATCCCAATATACATACGACAACTCACCTCAATATTCAACACAACCTTTCGAACCCCAATTTTCTCAACCTTCAAATGCAAACCAAGAAAAGAAAAAAAAAACCTAAACTCAAACCAATACGAATACGGTTGATCCAAAAATGTGGACCGAATACGAAGATGAGCGACTTTGTAAAAGTTGGTGTAATATATCAACCGATAGGATTGTCGGCAATGAACAAGCAAAAGGGCAATACTGGTTGAAAATTCATGCCGATTACCACCACGAGTTACTCGATGGATGACATTCTGAGCGTTCATCGAATATGTTACGCCACCACTTTGGCGATGTGAGTAAAAGGGTGAAAAAATTTCAAGTATGTTTTAACCACGAGGAAATGAGATAAAAAAGCGGGAGAGTCGACCACGATGTGGTATGATTTTATAAACTTTTGCATAATTTTTTAATTTTTAATATATATTAGTTTTTTAATTATCAACTTGTTTATTTAGACTAATTACAATAATTTGTTTATAAATTTTTAGTATAAAGCCGCGAAACTCGATTTTTTCGAAGATATGGGTAAATCCTTTAAAGATCATCGTTGTTTTATCGTTTTGAAAGATAAGCAAAATGGCACACCCATATTCAAGAAGATAAAACAAAAAACAAAAAAAGGAAAACTAATCTAGCGGGTGGATCAAAATCAACCGGTTTTGATATCGATGATGACGTCATTGAAAAAGTATTGATTTCGGATAAGCTACAGAGGCCAAAAGGTAGAAAAACCGTAAAGGCAGAGGTCTCTAGAAATTCTAGTTCGTCATCTAGTATGATGGATTTTATAACTTCTTATAGAGATGAACAAATTGTGAGGTATCAAATATCAGTGAACAACATGTCGGCAATGGCGGTTGCAGCTAAAGAGAAAGCGATTGCAGCTAGAGAAAAATCGCGTGCACAAATTTGGAAGATGGAAGAAAGGATTATGAGATTAGATCCCGATTATCCGAATATCACGATAGGTAGAAAAAACCGGATCATAGCAAAACAAGCTGAAATCATACGAAATCTTTCGGTTTAATTGATGTAGTTTTAATTTCTTATTTGATGTAATTTTTATTTTCAATTGATGTAGTTTTATTTTTAATTGATGTGATTTTTATTTTTAATTGATGTAAATTTTTTGTATTGATGTACTCTTTTATTAATTAATGAAATGAATGTTTCTTTTTATGTTATTTAAATTTTACTAAAGTTTTAGTTGTTGTTTACAATTATAATTGTTAGTATCTATTTGCAATAATATTCAAAACTGTTAGGACTTATTTAGTAATTATAATAATATTTGAAACTTAATATTATATTTTTTAAAAAATTTAAATTAAACCAACACATTGATAAACTTGACTCGTCGCTCACTATGAACGAACACCTTCAACTTAAGTTAAAGCAACACACCGATAAATATGCTCTTAGAAGCTTCAGATACTTCTTCGGAGATGTAGACAACGGTTCATAGCTTTTTCAGAGCTTCATCAAAGATCCGGTAACCTCGTCGGTAATGCATCGGTGGTGGTTGTGTCCGGGGATGAAGATGGTGTGCGTTGGGTTGAAATTTAAACTTGTTTACTATTACTTAATTTATGTTTTGGGAATATAGATGGTATATGTGTAGATCAATAAATGTATCTTATGCGTTACGTATACGATATATAATTATATAAATAAGATCCCGGAAAAATTAAATCAAGATTTTCAAAAAATTACAAAAATGATGGAATGAATATAATAAATTAGAAATCGCAAATATAATGTTTTATTTTATAGGAATATAAAAATACATGTGTAATGATTTGTTTGGGAGATAAATTGAGATATGCGAAAAATAATATATTTTTTTAGTTATTTATATATTTGAATTGCAATATGTTATATGAGTAATTACTAAAATAGAATAAATGTAATTTGGAAAAATTTGGTAAAATTTGGCAGGTAAATTTTTCTTAGGTATGATTGTAGTAATAAGTTTTGGTTCAAATTTATTGCCTGGTTTTTATCCGAAAGTCGTAAACAGTTTGATTATGTAAAAAAAATAAAATAAAAAAAGAAGACATAGGATCCGTTTGGTATTAGAGTTTTTGACAAAAAAAATAAAAAATCAAAAAATCCAGCAAAAAGATGGATTATGTATTTTTGGATTTTTTTGACTAAAAATATGGATTTTAAAAATTAAAAAATTCTAGTAACCAAACACCTATTACAAATATACGGATTTTCAAAATTCAAAAATACAAAAATCACCCCAAAAAATCTGATACCAAACACACCCATAAATACAGGAGTATGCTGATAAAAGTATTGTAATGTTATGTTTTGGTTATGTTAGTGTTTTTTCATATGTATTTGTAAACTTTTTTCGATTTTTTTTTCTTAAATCAACGTTTTCTATTATTTATAAAGTGTTTGTTCAAAAAATATCTAAAATTTGATTTTTTATATTTTTTGGCTATTTATTGTTTGATTTTGCATTTTATAAGATTCGAATATTAATAAATACCCAAAGAAATACATAAAAATCAAAATTTTACATTTTTTTTAAATAAAATCTTTAAAAATAAATAAAGGGGGAATTAACATAACCATATCATATACATATTATATTAAAAAAAAACATACACTCAAAAGTTAAATTATCAAAAATATACAATCAATTAATAATTAATAAAAAACAAATTATTAATGTCAGTAATTTGGTCGCTATTTTGTTAATGTATGATAATTGAGGTAATTAAACCAATTTTTCCCTTTGAATTTTGAACAATGGTACGGATTTTTAAAATAAGAGTATTTTGAAATAAGGATATGAAAATATACAATTTAGTATATGAATTTTTAAAATACGGGTATAAAATATATAAATTATGTTATGAACTTTTGAGTATATTTTTGTTAATTAAATTTTTTTGATATGTTTTTGTTTTTTTAATTTAATGTGAATGGATTTAAGAAATAAAAATATCCAAAAAAAAATTAAATAAAAAGCGACCAAAAGTTACATATATCTAACTTTATATTTGTCGGTGTCTCTCTCTCTTTTGTGTGCAGGTGCGTTTCTCTCGCTTTCTCTCTCTCTCTATATATATATATATTTGTATCTAATCTTCTTTGGTGTTTTATTTGATTGTATAGTGGATCGAATTGGGCAAAAACCTGAGATGGAATCCCTGTTATTTGTTCTTGTTATAAATATTTCATTTCCATTTGTTCAATATAACTCAGCTGTGTAGTCAATTACTGAATCTTGAGTGGTTAAAAACAACAAATTATGTTTTTATCACCACAAAACTTTACCCCAAATTTGATTAATTGGAATGTTTTCTATTTCATCTTTCTATTACCTTTTGATATTATTTTCTTCACAACCGTGGCCTCCGATCCGAAACTCTGGCCATGCATAGTGAAAGTTAGTTTATATAAAACCATTAAGTTTAACTCGATTACGTCTCCTCTGTTTTATAAAGTTTTGTTTACTGGATGTGAATGCAGTATAAAGATTTGTTTAAGTTTAAATGCCACTGTTTTTCTTCTCACTACAAATACGGAAAAACATTAAAAGTTAAATGTCTGATAGATAAGTTTTGCAATATCGATAAGAATTAGTTAATTCCTTTTGTTGGTTGTCCTTGCTGGGTTTATGCTTGTGATGGTTACTTATAAACATATGATTAGAGATTTTTTTAGAATAGAAGTAACAAAAGAAAAGTTCAATTACTTCTTTCTCCCAGCCTTAGGATGAGATACGAAGGCCACAAAAAAGCCATTCTGGCTGAATGCTTCCTTTCCCATTTAGCATTCCTCAAACCGGTTTTGTCCCCTACATTATGTGAAGAGATTGTTGACTTACATGTCCTTTTTTCTTTCTTTCTTGTTTTGACAATAGGTTTTGGTTTTTGTTTGGTCTTCAAGTTTAATACTCATCTTTTGTATCATTAACGAAGAAACTTAAGTCTTTGCTGGTGTAAGGATTTCTTAATGGAAAATAATGAAAAATAAATCTCCTCATAGAAATGTTTTGGCCTTAAGAACATTTCTTTGCTCACGTGTTTCTACGTGCAATGCTTTCACTAAACAGAGCCTAAGGGTTGAATAGAAATGGGGATTATTATACAGTTATTCTATTACCCTCTGTGCTTGAACCACATTTCACGTTCAGATGAAAGAACATTTGAGTATGTGTTTGGAAAAGAGGGAAAGTGTGAATTTTAATGGTTTTAAACTGGATATTAATTATCTATATTTCAAAGACTTTTCAGTAATAAGACTTTAACGTGTTGTGTACAGAGAACCAAATTGTAGCTCTAAAGATGATGGTGATCATAATGGTTCTGAGTTAATTTCTATTAGTATTGGAGCTTAATGGATAAAAAAAAACCAAGGCTCTTGATATCCTTAGATGGTGTTGATCGAATCAGCAAACTCCCGGATGATGTCCTCTCCCACATTCTCTCGTATCTCCCCACAAAGTACTCTGTCCGTACCCGAATCCTTTCCACCAGGTGGAAATACATTTTTACCCTTGTCCCGGTCCTAGATTTCTCCAGTCCCCGAAACTGCTACACCCAAGCCTCCATCCAGCCTTTCCTAGATTTTGTCAACTTTGTTATCAATTCCTATGATGTCCACCGCATGTACAAATTCTCTTACCGCTCGTGTTCCTTCCTCGCTGAATATGAAGGCTGTCGACTCGATTCATGGATTCTGGATTCCGTAAATCGCGGAGTTCGAGAACTTTGTGTAACAGAAATTCTCAAGATTCCCCAAAAACTGCCCCAAAATGTTTTCACTTCTTGGACTCTTACGGTTGTGAATTTACGCGGAGATTTTATTCTAGATGTTCCAGACAATGTTTGGCTACCGTGCGTTAGGATATTTGACCTCTTGGGTTTGAGGTTTATTAGTGATGAGTCGGCCCGGAGGCTCTTCCAAAGCTGCCCCGTGCTGGAAAATCTGGTTCTAAATAACTGTTGCACCGAGAACATTAAGGTTCTGGACATCTGTGTCCCTTCACTTGTAAACTTGAAGATTCATGGGTTGAAAGATGAGTACCAGCTTGTGCTTGAGGTTCCCAATATGAAATATTTCGAGTATGAAGGATACGAGTCTCTCGGGTTTTCTTCAAGGGGCAGGTTAAAGTCGTTGATTGATGTATCTGTTAGTTTTTCCTCATGGTCCTTTGCGGGATTCGAAGCGCTGACAAAGCTTGTTGCTTTGGTAGCTCATATTGAGAGTCTTCGTATATGTGGCTACACAGTGGAGGCAGGTGTTTTCTCGTCTTGTGCTTTACCATTTTTAAATGACGTCTACTACCATCTCACCCCTAAATTCTTTCTCCTGATATTTACATCATTCTTACGGGTTATCTTTTTATTTATTTATTTACGGGTAATTTCTTCCTATTAAATGCGATATTTTTTTGTTTAATCTTCTGACATATATAAAATTCCTTTAGGTAAAAATCTATTTCTAACATTTTAGACATAATAGATACCAACTTGCAAGTAACAACAACAATACGTGTATGAGTGATATGTTTTGTAATCTGATGGGTGTATTTTGGTTCAGTTTGAAACTTTTATGGGGTGTTACTGATGACTTATTCTTATATATTGTAAAATGATTTATTATCATATTGATAAAACTTTGCCTGCATATAAAGCGCCTTCTCTAAAAGATGATGTTTTCATTTATAACTGCAATCAATATGAATTGTGTTTGGCCATGATTGAGCTGTTGTTTTTAAATTATATTACAGGCTTTTCGAAGATTCGGTCTAACCCAGCCTACATTCCAGAACCTGACCAGTTTGGAGATGAGAGTGCCCACAAGCTTGGATTTTGACTTGGGATCATTATTTAATCTTTTAGACATGACTCCTCGTCTTGATGCCCTTGTTCTTGACAATGTAAGTTGTGATTGGAATTTCATTTGTCAGGAGTCTCAGGACTTAGGTTTACAACTTTGTGCCGTTTTCATGGGTATTCTTTTATATTCTAGATAATTCGATTTGTGATTGGCAACTAATCTATGTAAATGCATGATTAAACAGTATAGGAGTAATCTTTCACTAGGTAGCATACTGATAAATTATATTTTGTACTATCCTAATTTTATATGGAGTTGCTTGTTGTCAGGAGTGCTCGTCTGAATTAGAACCTAATGGCTCTGTGCCGGAACATGTGCCTGTTTGTGTGTCTACGCATCTCAAAGTGATTGAATTTAGAGGATTTTCTTTGTTGGCTTATGAATATAAGCTGGTGAAGTATTTTTTGAAGAATGCCAAATTTCTTCATACCATGCACATTCAAACGAGGGAAAATCTTGAAAAGCAATTTGGTATTAGCAAGAAATTGCTTGCTTTCTCTAGGTGCTCGAAGGACTGTCGGGTTATTCTTGAATCAGTTTGATGGAGGACTATTGATGATATGTTTTTACAGGCATACTAGAATAATGAAGAAAAATAATTAAGAGGAAAGCAACGAACTTCTGATATGTGATATGCCATGATTTCCTTTTCTTACATTTCTTTGAGGTAATTCTAATATTCATGTATTATAATATACTGTACAAACTTCTGTACAATTCTGGCGAACTTGTGTTTCGGGTTCTTTTGTATAAATACGTGTGAGTTGTATCATAATAAAGTGGACTACTATGGCTTGAGGGATTTATATATAATAATTGTATTGGAAACAGTGTGACTTCCTGTATGTTTGTGTTGTTTATCTTAAGTAGGCAAGTCAATTTTATTTTACCCATTATTCTACAATTTGATTTGCACTAATTACTTGTATTAGTTCGATTGGAAAGAAAAAAAATGGGAAGTGAAAATATTTTTCTGGAGATATCCTTTTTCCCCGACAAACTTTGTGCTCAGTTCCCAAATCTCAGCAATCAAGTCTAGATAAGCGTTGATGTAGGTAATTTCAGGATATGGGCAGAAGTTGAAGATTTTTCGAAACCATTTTTACTCTTGCTTAAGATGTGTCGGAGCATTTACGGGAAGTGCGGTACCTAACTCAGAGTCATCATGACTCGAACTCTTTATATACATTATATTTATTCAAAATAATCTAATCATTCATTTAAAACTCAACTAAATAAAAAATAAAATAGTAAAAAGCAACCGATGGTCATTATATATATGTACATCTCTATATATATAATTTTCAAAAAAAAAAACTCTATATACACTTCATATTCTACTTTGTTTATTTATTTATTTTGAAAGTTCTATGTGTGTATTTTTTATTAGTTGAGTTTTAAATGAATTATTATATTTTTTTAATAGATATAATGTATATAAAGAGTTCGAGTCATGTTAACTCTGAGTTAGGAACCACGTCTCCCCATTTACGTAGATTTACAACATCAATTCTCTTATATTATGTTTTTACATATTCTTTGTACCACAATATTACTCATCATCAATTCTCCTATGCTATATATTTGGTGTGATGCCTATCCCTACCAAAATGTATAAAAAACATCTAACAGTGACCTATCTTATCAATAAATTTTGGGCAGTGCACGAGCGCTAATTATACTTAACCATATAGTAAGTTTTTCCAAACTTGATGAAAGATCTATTTCGTTCATCTATAAACCCTTATCTCTATAGGCTAAAACAACCCATCTTTCCATTTTCTGCAATATTACCTCTTGTAACAAATACACATCACAAAAGAATGGTGTGGATTCAACACAACTCTTGCTAACTTTTCTCTCCCTCTATACCAAACGTCCTCATATTTCCCATAAAAATTTAGGAAGGTGAAAAAACAAAAACACACGCAACCTGTAAGTATATTTCTAGTTTTGCTTCTTTTGGTTGCTTCTTATTTTTTCCTGTTGATCCACCACATTTCAAACACAGTTCCAATACCCTTTGGTAAAAGTTTGTTAAAATGGTTTTTCCTTTTTCAGCTTTGTGGAAATGGATTCCCATAGTCAAGAATCAGATCAGGAGGGGTCTTTGCAAGGGAAGAGTGCAAGGGGGAAGATCAAGATCAAGAGGATCGAAAACACTACCAACCGGCAAGTCACGTTTTGTAAGCGCAGAAACGGCTTACTCAAAAAGGCTTATGAATTGTCTGTCTTGTGCGATGCCGAACTCGCACTCATCGTGTTCTCCAACCGTGGTCGGCTTTATGAGTATGCAAATAACAGGTTCAAGGCTCATCTGTTCCCCCTTTAATCAAGATCTAACTTCCATTAATTTAATGTTCTGATTTCATCTTAAACTTCACCATCTAAGAGGCTTCAATTTCAAGCTTCGCAAAATTTAATATTACATGAGAAAAATGTTTTTTGTTATTTCCGTTTTATATCTTTTTTGTCAATCCTAAATCTTTTCTTAAAAGTATCACCTATGTTATATCTTAATTTGTTTTCAATTTTAGTTTGTTTTTTTGGTTCACAATTGTAGCTTTGAACAAATATTGATGATTATTTCCTTGAATTTAGCTAATCGATTACAGATACTCTAACTTCACTAGTCATTTTCCCCTTTGATTAACAAGTACCCGGTTACTATGAACCTTTATTAGTTTCAAAAAATATATATTAACCTGTATTAAGTTTTTTCCTATTAAATGGTGGTTTTAGTTTCACAGTTTTGCTACATAAATACGTGCATAAATATTATACTTTAGAAATATTACCTTTTTTTCCTTGTTATTAATTTTATTACAAAATACCAATGTAGATTTATTTCTATTTTTCTCTTTAGAAATATAAAATCTCATTTAAATTTCTATCATTTTGTGTTTCGTACTGTTTGTGTAACTGTGTTCCGTTTACTGTTTACTAAGTATTCCGTACGGTTTTGGAATATAACAGTTTTTTTCCCAAAAAGAAATTAACTAATCTAAATTTAGCTTTGAAATTTTATGTACCTTTATATTTTTCACCTTCTTTTGTTTGTTGTTGAGTTTAAAATTTTGAGAACAGATTTGTTTTAGTCTACGCTTGCACAAAACAAATACTTCATATTTGGGAAATTCTTTTCCTTTAAAATTTCTCTTAGACTGTATATTTCAATCTATTAGTATGGATCAGAAGAATAATAGTTTTGGGCAACAAACTGCATGGATTTTTGTTCAGCTACGATTTACTTATTTTTCACAAAGTATTACCCATCCTTTCACTGTTCGTAATTTTCTTCATTTTTTATTTGTACTAAACAGTACATGGAATTCTGGTCCTTCAATTATTGTAATTATTTTTAAATTACGAAATCTATATTTCTTTCCAAAGCGTAATGGTTGTTCTATAGATGATAAAAATTTAAAGATATATTAACCTATAGAAAAGTACATGAAATTTAAAGGTATATTAACCTATAGAAAAGAACAACCATTTTTTTTTTTTTTCCATCTATATGACAAAATTTATATTTATAAATGGTCCTTCATGTACTTTTCTATAGGTTAATATACCTTTAAATTGGCCATTCAGTTTCAGTAATTTTCCCCTAAAAGCGTGATGGTACATATGTAATTTGAGGTAGAAAAAGATTTGCTATAGAGTTTAATTATTCTTCATATAGATAGACTAGATTTATTTTCTCTTGCTCCTTGTTTTGTTTTGTTTTGTTTTGTTTACCATTTATAAATATTTACTTTTTCAACGTCTTTATAGTAATCTTTTCAACTTGTTTTTGTTTGATAGATTTCTCAGATCTGATTTATAGACAAAATTAAATAGTTGTGTGAATCAAGTGGAGTTTTAGAATGAATTTGAATAATATCAAGTCCTAAAATTAAATCAGCTTTTTCTAATTCTATTGTTGCTTTATTTCCATTTTGACACACACTTTCTCCACATGACATGTAAGTTACCCAAAAGTCTGTCGTGAAGCTGTCATGTTTCAAATTATACATTTTATTCACCTTTTGAGATTACCTCAGTAACATATCACTCAACACAGCTTTACCAATCATATATTTAGTAAACTAGGGTTAGGGTTCAATTAATTTTGTGTCAAGTTGGATTAGTTTAATTAATTATTTCAAAATTTGTTCTTTTTTTACTATAGAAGAAATGAAAACTTGTTCCATTAATTATCCCGGAGATATCTAAAGCTATGCTGGAATTAAAATTTTAGTCTTTTGTTGGTCATCAAAATAATACTACAGCTCAAGAAAGAAAGTTATTGCAGTCAAAAGGTATTTTAACCAAACAATTGTACAAACGAAATTTAATACTAGTAGGGTTTATTCATTATTGCTATTTTGTGACATGTAGGCCCTTTTTCTCCTTTTCTCATTTTGTGAGAGGGATGGGCAACCATACAAGTCCATATCGACTTCATATGGAGAAGGAAAATAATAATTATATGCTTATATACTTACCATTAGGTTTGATGACTATACAAATCTTTACCTTCCAAAAATAAGACTTGCTCACGTCAGAGTTGATTTACACATTTGCTTACAAATCTTTACCTTTTACAATTAATTTCTTACAATTAAATCTTTACCTCCCAAAAATTACCCATTATATATGCTTCTTATACTTTATAGGTTTCTAATCACGCGTCCATAATATGGAAAAATACAGTATGATTAGTTCTAAATCCGAAAGAAAGAAACGATAGAAAAAGTATATAGGTCAAACCCTTTCCTAAAACCTGTGTAACTGTGTTTACACGTTTTTAATTTACCAACCTGGCTATATAATTTATCTTGTTGTCAACTAAATTCTATATAATTTATCATGTTTATCAACTAAATTGTTAATCAAAACTTTTGACGTTTTATCTTGTTTCTCCATAATTCTTATTTAGTAGAATAAGGTCTAATTCTGCAAAAAAATTAGGAGTACCCGTTTTTAATACAAGATGTAATTAAAGGATACCTTTTCCAATTATATATAGAGCAAGTTTAACTAAAGGCTAATGGAGAGTGACTTTGAAACAACCACCTTGTTTGATTGTATATTGTATAATCACCTTAACCACCGTTAAATTAAAAAATGTATGATTAGATGGTCTTTTTCAATAACTAGTTTATTTTTTCTATTTTCAATAAATTATGATTTAATAAATTAAAAACAAATTATACAACACACTAAAAAATCAAATAAAAATACGAAACCCTAGGGGCCTATTCTAAACTTAAATATTAATCAATTTTTTTAAAAAATATATCAATTTGACATAGTTTATGCAAACGGGTGTTGATGCCGTTAAATGGAGTGATTGTACAAAAGAAACACCCGGCTAATGCTACCATTTGTTTTGTGTGCTTAGTGAAACTGGCCAATTAATAGGGAGAATCGCCGATTAGTACATAAAAAGGGACTTAATATTCAAAAACCCGAATTCCTAAATTTCTTTTAACATTTGATACATATGTATTTTTTAAGACTAGAATACCCCTTAATACTCATTAAGGAGATCATCTTTCTAATATTCTCTTCAAATCTCCTTAAATCACTCTAAAACATATCATTATTAGATATTTCCTTATTTTGATCATTTCCTTACCTATTTACATTTTCGAATTACACTTACTACTCTTGTTTTTTATTCATTCAATAAAAATGCATAAATAAAATTGATACAAAAAATAAAAATGATTAAGTAAAAAGAAATCGGAGTTTTAACAAAATTATTATTAAAATGCAAAACAACACAATGATACATGATGTTTTTTTTTAATAAAAATATTCAAAGTATCTCACAACATCAAAACTAAATAATGATATGCAGACTTATTGATTAATACATAAAAAAACGTACTTAATTTCCAAAAACACATATTCTCAAAAAAAAAATTAAGATTTGGTACCTATAATATAGTATCAGTTAGCATCAAAGCTAAAACAAAGAGTAAACTAAGTAGCATCATGTAACATATGTGGTAGCATCATGTAGCATATGTGGTAGTTAGCATCATGTAGTATATTTTGTAGTATCATGTAATATATTGGTAGTATCATATTACTTATATGGTAGAATCATTTAACATATGTACATGTATCTTGATAATTCTACATGATACTTTATTTTTTGTTCGTTTATTGATCTTCAATAATGATATATATCCGAATTAAATAATAATAGCATTATGAAGTATCATTTACAATAAAAGATATAAAACAACAACTAAGAGCATTATAGAAAATCTAAAAAAAAGTAGAATAACAATGAAGAGTAAAGGAGATTTTTCACTCAAAATCCACACAAAAAATAGCCTTATAAAATCATAAGTATTCATATAAAGCAAACCAAATAAAAAGAATCAACAAATTCCAACCATAATTCACTATTGGAAAATTAAAAATATAAATTATCAAATCCCCGGATTACCAAAAAAATATACAAAATCTCTCAGTAAACCAAGATTTCATCAACATACTTAATTAATAAACAATACCCAAATAATAATTCGGAACATGGTTCACTTTGAAAGATGTTGAGTTTTCCCAAATGATTTTTGAATTAACAAAAGCATAACAATTGCTTAAATACTAATCATTATGCAAAGAATTGTTTGAACTTATGAGGAATATATGTTGATTTTTACCAAATTGGATTTCCTATACCTCAGTTGCTCTTTTCTCTCTCTATTTTTTTTTTATTATGATGAGATAATTCTAAAATTAAATAAAAGTGTCAAATAATCATAATTGATTCAAAATAAGAGTTAATTTACTATGTTTATGGATCAAAATATGGTTGTTATATTTTAGTTAAGTCTTATTTTTCCTAAAAAGGATAAGTTTTTCATTTTATGATGCATTTATAAGGAGTCCAAATCTTCTACCCCAAATTCTCGAGTGCCTCTCTGGAACAGTCACCTTAACCACCGTTAAATTAAAAAATAGATGGTTAGATAATGTTTTTCAATAACTAATTTATTTTTTTTATTTTCAAATTAAAATTTGATAAATTAAAAACAAATTGTATAACAAAATAAAAATCAAATAAAAATATAGGACTCTAGGGAAGCCCATCCTAAATTTAAATATTAATCAAAAATTAATTTTTTTTATGCATTTGACACATTTTTATGCTAACGGGTTGTGAACGAGTCATATAGCCTGACTGTTACATAGTAATTCCCTCAATTCTCTACCTCTTTCATGCCTCCTTGTTTATTTTCACTCAAATTTTAAAATTTCACAACTTGTTCCGCAAATTTATAAGCTTTTATATTATATTGTATTCAAAATTTAAAACATCTGAACATAATATTGTTTTAGACAATTTTTCTAATATTTAATGTTTAATTTACACTAATTTATACATTTATTCCAAAATAAATTACGTGTGGATTTTCTTTTAAAAATAATTATTATAATGTATTGATACATGTGTTATAGTAATTGTATAATATTTTTCAAATTGTATAAGAAAGGGGGCACGGAAGGAGATAGAGAATAGGGACAGAATATTTGGACTCATTTATAAGAGAATAATAGTTAGAAGGGCAAAATAGGTATATAAAAAGTAATATTTTTTAATAGTGTTTTTATGTATGTACTTTTCTATAATGAAGTACCATTTATATGTATCTATCGATCATTTTCTCCAATTAATCCAGGTTAATATGAAGGCAGAACGCTTTCTTCTACCTCATAATACATGCGTCCCAATTTATTAATTGGAGCAGTATTCTATTTTGGATTATTGGGACACTTTGCTAAAATAGAATGCAAGAATTGTAACAATTTTCTTTTTTACCCTTTCTATTTTAAACTCTAATACAATGATGGTATCTGGAGGGGGTAGTTTTGTCAAAAACAACTCAAAAGACAAGTAATGATTATGTTCCCTAAAATTTTTATGTTCCTCATAGGAGTGCCCCTATAATTTGGGACAGAAGGAGTAATATAGGATTTGTTTGGTGAGGTTTCCATCTCCTTTTAAATATAACTTTAATATATTTTAGTTAGTCAAATTTATAAAATACCAATGTAACTCTAATTTAATTAATAAAACCTAAATAATTTTTTTTTTGTGGAGAGTAAGTCGGCCCTTAATTGCTGGAAGCGTCATTTTTGGTGCCGCTACTTCAGGAGCTCGTTTCCGCGTTTTGATTCTTGAAAGCTCACAAAAGCTTGCTCGAGTGTTGACGAACCGTATGATAATGTTTGCTATGGGAACAGACTATTTTTCCAAGAATTATCAAATTTACAGAAAAGAAAATCTACAACGTACTGCCTACCTTAGAAATACAGTCTCACTAACCCTATATATACACAAGTTCAATGATTGAAGGTGCAAAATACATCTTGAGGTCTTGCTTAATTTGTTGAGACTTTTGAACAAAATATAAGCTTCTTTACTATTCAAATAAGCAACTTTTTGATATGTAGTAAAGGTTTAATCATTTCAAACCTTTTCTTTTTCATTGGTCTTTCTTCATTTGATTTTATTCTTTTCGGTCTCAATATCTCTCTCTCTCTCTCTCTCTATATATATATATATCCCTCTCTTTTATGTCCTACTAATCCGGCCAAGGGGGCTGTGGTGGCCCTACTTATCCTAACCATAATTCTTCATCTCAAACTACGAAATTTGTCGAGCAAGTTATAAGTACCTTTGTTTGATCGTGTTGTGCTCTTTTCTGCGACCGTCAGTTATGTTCTTCTGTATCGCCTGTTAGCTTGTCTTGTACGATAATATTTCACTTTTTATTTAGTCAGTTGAGATGAATATTTTTATATTTACGGTTTGTTGGATTCTTTCTTAGATTGTTTATTGTGAGATGATTTAGATTGACATTTAGGTATACATATATGCAGCACTACGCGATTTATAATATTTATTTTTCTTTATCCATTAGAGTATGTTACAAGTGTAATGACTCTTATACTACTTGTTATGCTATTTATAATAATAATAAGGATACAGATGAGTGAAATTCAAACCCTAATCTTGAACCTATCTTATATTTGGGTGATAGTATATGTGTTGACAATAGGACCTACATGGTCTATGCTCGTCATAATTTTTGTCGTCACTGAGAAAACACCTTAACCCAGTCTCTTCGCAGCCTATGGTGGAACCCACTCGCATAGGCCCGCAACTACAACGATTAATATAATACCAACTTATGTTTTGCCTTTCATACGTAGAGTAATTGTCGTATTCATCGTAAATAGTATTTTGAACTTTTTTGTCCGAATTACCCTCCATATTTCACTTATTATTTTTCTCCTCTTCTTCCTCATAACCCGATTTTGAATTAAAATAATCATGAAGGGAATAAGCTTTATCTTATTGGGATTCGTTATCTATGTCATATATACTTGCTTCTTCTTCCATATTCATCACTACATAATAAAAAGGGCAACAACTCTCGTATTTTTCCATCGAGTCCAACCCCCTTCCATCTTACCCATGAATGTGTCCCATGTCGGCCATTCCGATTTTACCCCATGGTGTGAGCCAGGATTGATAACCAACATGGCTTTAAACAACGACGGGTATTCCGTGGCGACTCCCACATCCAACTCATGGCGATCCACTTAACTTTGTAATACCTCCATTGCCTAGGATTTATTCTCGGGTATATATTCAACAACATTTCAACCTTGATCGTTTCACTTTGACCCAACACGTCTTTGAGACATAGGACAGAACCCTAATTTCCATATAACTTAAGAACGTTTACTCTAATACCAATAATGAATACCAATTTATGGACTAAGTATATATTTTTCCCTTTCCAATTTATAAGTTCACTACGAGAAAATTTCTCAATTGAAAATAACATTAATGATTACCCTACTTTTATACTTTCTCCGTTCCTATTTAATTGTTCATTACAACACTACGTGTAATTTTAAACGGTCAAGAACTTGATCAAATTTTTAAAAGTTGATAATATAGTTCAAATGTTAAATTTTATGATTATATTTTTAAAAAAATAATTTCGATAATTTTGATATAAGTTATAAGCCGGTTAAAATTACACGTAGTTTCATAATGAACAATTAAATGAAAACGAATAGAGTACATGCTTTTCAAACATGATCATTTTTTCACACATACTTTAGTAAAGTAATCGAGACAAGGACAAATATGTAATATGGTCTGATTAATTCTTTTATAATTGGAAACCGGACAATGAAAATGGAGAATAACAAGAGATGGAGAAAGAGGAGCTAGGAATTGTACTAATTAAATAGATGTTTACTTTTTTCATTGCTTTGGGAATAACGTTTGAACCCAATTGGCTGCTTTTTTCTATTTTATTTCTGTTAGAGAACCCTAGAGATCTATTCTGACTTCACTTCACAGCCACACTAAATGTGGCTCAGACAAACAACCCCAACCCAATACATATAACTCATTTATGTACATACAAATAGGTCTTTATACATTTTATAGAAAACAAACATTAGTGACACGTTATACATTTAGGTGCACCAAGAATGGACTATAGAATAGAAGTGTTCATAAGTTAACACACATCGTGTTTGGATGTATTGAGACACGTGTGTAATACTATACTGTTGGACCCAATCATAATGTTAGGATCTTTTTTGTTGTTGAAGATTTAATAAAATTGAGGATATAAAGCTCAGTGACAGACTCGACGAAATTAAGGTTTTTGTATTTTTGAATATGTAGGGTTGATGGATAGATTGATTGTGACTGGTCTTGTTACACTGACCTTTGACCAGTGATGTTACATTTCCTTTTGCTCAGTTTAAGGTTTTGCGATTCCCAATAAAATGTGCCTTACCGAAATTTTATATGGATCATATGTTTAGGTCTTTTTGGAGCAACATAATTTGACTTATTTGGTTTTGAACAAATTAGGCTAATTCAACTTGGTACGTATTTGTTTTTTCTCAAGTTCATTGAACAAAAATATCAACTTGTTATCAGTAGGATTACAAATGAGTCAAGTTGAGTTTGACTTTGGTTCGGCTCGGCTCATTTCCTAAATCATGCAAAGAGTTTATTAAGGCGTGGCTCGTTTATTAACGAGATGTTGATACTCGGCTTGTTGGCTCGTTAATTAAGCTTAAATGAGTTGAGCTAACCGAACCGAGTCAAGTTTTAAGGACTTGATCGCTCGAGAAAATCATTTTAATTAACTAAATTTTATAATGAAAAAACAAACTAAGTGTTCCGAATTTATATTATACATGGATGTTTTGGAAAGTATATGAAACTAGTCGAAAAGGAAGAGGATCAATATATAGTATTCATAATACTCCGTATATGATTACTTACATAGTTACAGTGTAGATTTGATAAAAAAAAATATATAATACTATGACTATGTAAGTATATAATCATATTTTTCATCATATATTTGAGTCTAAACACAGTCTAAAATTAATTATATTAGTCTAAACACAAAGCTTATATTTTTTCGTTTTCTCTTGAAAATGAACGAACATGGTGTCGAGCATTTAACAATCCGAAGTTATATTTGTCTAAAAATAATTGTTCCGAATTTATATTATACATGGATGTTTTAACAATCCGTAGTTAATTTAGTCTATCGTTAAATTAACTTTTAGACTAAATTAATATAACAAGTGTTCCGAATGAAAAATATAAGAAAATCAATTTAATTAACTAAATTTTATAATAAAAAATAAAATAAGTATTCCGAATTTATATTATACATGGATATTTTGGAAAGTATACGAAACACATTCTAAACAAGAAGAGGGTCGATATATAGTATTCATAATGTATAATTATTTACATAGTCATAAACCCATGCATTAAGAGTAGTCTAGTGGGAGCTTACGTACTGGTTTCGAGTCTTGCTGATTGGTGTATGTGTGAAATCCTTTATTTAATAAGATTAAAAAAAAAAAAAACTTGAATAGTCATAGTTGTAGACTAAAAGTTAAACAAATTTTGGATACGTACGGCAACAATATATATATATATATATATATATATATATATATATATATATATATATATTCACAATGAACTAATTAATTATTTTGAATAAATTAAATAATTAAAGGGGGTTATTATTCAATTAAGATAACTCTATGGTTTATATCCAAATTTCATCTTTTTTTGTTTAGTATTTTATTTCTACTTGTGCTGTTTCGATATAATTATTGTAAGAGTAATAATAATTGAAATTTCAATTTTTGACATATTGCTAAAAAGTTTAGTAAATAACGAGTCTTTTATACTAGTAACTTAGTGATGTTATTTGATTATTTAAACAATTGTGATTTCTTAATTTGAATCTTTGACCTATTTTATAAAGACACACACATATATATATATGCTTCAAGTTACAAGCAAAAATACCGACTTTGTTGTACATTTTAATATACGGTATGTATACATCAATTATTTTGATAATTTTTTATCACTTTCTTGGCAAAAAAATATAATTTATAAAGAAAAAAAATCAAAACAATACCATGCATTGTTATAGTGTGGTATGTTCTTTTTTTTTTTTATATATATATATATGATCACTATTTATTATTATTTTATTTTATTTTTAAAATAAGCTATTTTATTTTATACTTTTTCATCACCTACTGTCTAAATCGAACATAATTAGTCTCCTTATACTTGTAGATTTTAAATATTTGGATTCATATATATAATAAACTTATATTATTCTTGAAAAATTAAAAATTAATTTTCTCACCCGTAGCGAAAAAGAGCTGAACTCGTACCCGTGTCATATCGAATTGGTTAAAGAAGAAGAAAAGTTGACAATACTTAATTTGATTTACTATATACTTGAAATATCGTACTGTACTGTATCATGTGTAACAGGAAAAAAAACGAAGTATCCGTGCTATAGTGCTATACATGTATGTTTCATATTTAAGTTCGATAATGGTCTATGTATTTATGTCTGTGTGGTGCTCAGTCGTTGTATTTAAAACTATATTGATAGAACATAAAAATTGAACACGAATATATCTATTCGGGTACGAATCAACCCACCCATCATAGAGGGGTATCCAATGCTTGAATGGGCTATCACATGCCTTTCTTTGAGAATAAGAGTGGATATTACTAAAAGCCCAAGCCCACTTAACTGGGGACCCATGTCTGAGACATCCCCTGAGATGAGGACATTTGTCAACATCCTAAAAGAGAGAGTTGCCTATAAATAGCCAACTATCCCCCCCAAAGAAGGACCAAAAAAATCTATCCAAAAAATATAGAGAGAAGTAGAGAAAAGAGAGAAATTAGTCAAAACTTATCACATCAAGAAACAAACCGAGCAGAAAAAGAGCCGAGTACCGAAGAAGAATGAGAAAGACTAAGATGAGAGATCAAATAGTTAAGTCGAGCATGATTGTAAGAAGGAAATTGTAATCCAAACAAGGACAATTGTCGAATAGCAATAAAGATCAAGAAGCGTTCATCATTTATTATACATTCAATATTATATCGTTGAAAAACCTAACGCCACCGCCAAAAGTTATGGTTTTATCAAATGGCGCCGTTTCCGGGAATCATCTAGTTCCCAACTAGCTTAGATTTCGAATACCAATACTCTACCAAGACGAGCGACAATGATGACCAATGTAGAAGAAACCCACCCCGAGATAGTAGAAACCAATAACCAACACGTGCAGATTAGCCAACAAGACCTCGACGATCTACTCGCCATCCGAGATAGATACGAAGCTATCCAGTCCGGAAACCAACCAACAACCTCCAATGTCCACCAAGAACAACCGATCGAACAACCCCAACAGCTTGAAGGGATCGTCGAAGAATACCAAACGTCCTCGGAAGACGAACAAGCCTTGCCCGTACTAAGGCGCGCAAGAAAACGCACACCCGGATCCCAGGCAGGACCGAGCTCAAGAGTCCCTTTGCCAACAGCCTCAGTCAACTCTGGTGCTCGTTTACAAACAAACGAAGCTCACCGGCTTGGCATGCCCGAGGATCATGTACTCGAACAGTTGCCCCGACTACCGACTCACCCACCAAGGATGATTACACCACCCACGGTGGAAGTACAACATATTGTTCCGTTAGCAGATGAAAGGAACAACGCCCAACTGCAAGTTCAGCTGGCAGCGTGTATGACGGCCATGGCAGCAGCCGGCATCATATTGCCGAATAGCCAACCTGCCAATGCAGACAAAGACCCATGTCGTGAAGCGGAAGATTCCGCCTATAGGGCCGCCTTGGAAGCGGCGGGCCGACGACCAGATACAAGAGTGCCCCATCAAGGGGGCAACGTCCCGATAACGATCCCTCCAACCTTCATCCACCCAAACGCTCATACGGAACATGTCCTCGACAGAAACCCGAAGGACGGTAGGTATCCCGAACACATGATCGGGGGAGGATACGGCCCACCACCACAGCAGGGGGGATACACCCCCCTACCAAGCCACGGATGAAGCGTTCCAACAGGCTTGGAACGTATGCCAAGAAACCCCATGTGCCAAACAGATCACGCGGTACCGCAACCCTATGGGGTTCGTCATCCCCGAGTTCAGGCTCAACGACTACTGCATACGTTTCATCGACGTAGCAAACCAGATTCCACAGTACGCCAATAATATAGCCATCCAGAACTTTATCAATTCCATCCCTAATGGCTATTGGGCGAGAAGGAAGTTCATAGGCAAAAACTTTCCGACCACTGATTCCCTGCTAGCCTATTGTACCCACCTCACCGATAAAAACGACGAACTGCGTATCCTCAACCGAACTCTACCAAGAAGAGAATCGGTCCGAGAGGCACAGGTGGGTCGCAAAAGAGTTAGAAATAACCAGGGAGAAACATTCCAACCGACCAGAAAGGACAAAGGTCCCGAGGTCCATAGCAGGGTAGAACGACCACGAGAACCTGAGCCCAAACCGCTCCAGATCGCATACCCAACCCCGGTGAATGAACATAAACCACTCCAGCTCACCTACCCTATACCAGCCGAGCAGTCACAACAAGGCCGATTCCAGGGAAGGGAAAAGCATGTGAGCTTCGAACCGGTCGAATTGAGATACTCTTTCAACCCGTCTGCTGAAGATATCCTTAAGAATATCCGCAGAGAAAGCTGGTATTCACGACCAGAGCCGCTCGCTACCCCCCCTGAGCATAGAGACCCCAAGCTTTTCTGCGCTTATCACGAGGACTACGGACACCTCACCGAGCACTGCCGTAACCTGCGGTGGAAAATGAACCTGTGGGGCGATGCGGGATACCTGGTCAAGTTCATCAAAGGCGCCGGAAATAAAGGCAAACAACTGGCCATTGAGGGAGCCGGCGACCGGCAAGGCAAAACGATCAACGTCGTTCATATGTCTAGACCCAAGGGCACGGGTGGGGAACGATCGCGACATCGACAACTGGCGCACTTTGGCCAGGTAGCCAACGCGTCACAGGCGTCAACCTCCAAACGACAATGCACACCACGACGACATCCGCCCATCTCCTTCTCGGATCTGGACGAAGAAGGGGTGATTTACCCCCACGGGGACGCCATCAACCTCCGCGTTCAAATCGGCCTTGACACGGTCAGCAGGGTGCTTGTCGACCAAGGAGCCTCTTGTGATATTATGTACAGAGAGCTTTTCGACAAGATGGAACTCAAGATGCAAGATCTACAACCTACCGATGTCACACTGATCGGGTTCATCTCCGAGACGACTAAACCGTTGGGAAAGATCGTCCTCAGTGTCACAACTGGAACCGTGTCAGTTCCTGTGGAGTTCTTAGTGGTCAACGATAACTCCGGCCACAACACAATCTTGGGACGACCCTGGCTGCACGCCATGAAGGCCATACCCTTGACCTACCATCAAAAAGTCAAATACCCAAATGATAGGGGAGATATCGAGACAGCCAGAGGATGTCAAGAAGATTTAAGACGCTGTGAGGACATTACTGCAGCTCTTCAAAAACAGCTGAGCGTTGTCGAACAACCCACCAGCACAAAGAAGCTGATCAACCAAATAGCCAAACCGAGAGGGTCGTTGAAGAACAAGTAGGAGAAACACTTAGGAAGGTGTATATCCCGGATACTGACGAGGAGCACTACTTCCTCCTCGGCGATAACCTTCCAAAACAGGAATCCGAAGAGTTAGAAGCATTCCTCTTCAACAACATTGATAAATTCGCCTGGAGTCCCAAAGACATGCCAGGCCTAGATCTCATAACGGCATGTCACCACCTAAGTGTAGACGCCGAGTGCAAGCCGATAGCTCAGAGGAGCAGAAAAGTGTCTGTACAGCACAGAGCAGCTATAATTGCTGAAGTCCAAAAATTATTGGAAGCCGGAGCCATAAGGGAGGTCTATTATCCAAAGTGGTTATCCAATCCAGTCGTTGTCCCTAAAAAGAACGGAAAGGAGAGGGTATGTATAGACTTCACCAATCTCAACAAAGCTTACCCGAGGGATCACTTTCCCCTTCCAAGGATTGATCAACTGGTGGACGCAACCGCGGGAGCAGAACGGATGACCTTCCTTGACGCGTATTCAGGGTACCACCAAATTCCCCTCGCCCACGAAGATCAAGAAAAGACATCGTTTATATAGCCTTTGGGAAATTATTGCTATACTGTAATGTCGTTCGGCTTACGCAACGTGGGAGCAACATACCAAAGGATGATAACAAGGGTATGTCGAGATCATATAGGGAAGACCATGGAAATATACATAGACGACATGGTCGTCAAGAGCGAAAAGGCCACATCCCACCTCCAAGACATTAGGGACGTCTTCCAAACGTTGGGCGAGCACAAACTAAAGCACAACGCGAGCAAGTGTGCATTCAGCATCAGCAAAGGGAAATTTCTGGGGCACATGGTCAGCCAACGAGGAATAGAGGCTAATCCCGATCAGATCACAGCTCTTCGGAACCTAGCAGCACCCAAGAATAAGAAACAGGTACAAGAGCTCATGGGAATGATGGCCGCATTGAGCAGGTTCATCAGCTGGTCCGCAGACAAGGGACGGCCGTTTTTTGAATCACTCAAGAAGGATAGGAAATTCGTGTGGGACCCAGAATGTGAAGCTTCTTTCGACAACCTCAAAGAGTACTTAAGGACGCTGCCACTGCTAGTCAGGCCGAACAAGGGAGATATTCTGGCATGCTACCTAGCAGTTTCCACTACAGTTGTGAGCGCGGTTATCCTAAGAGAAGAAGGTCGCGAACAATTTCCTATCTACTTCGTCAGCAAAACTCTGGTCGAAGCCGAAACACGTTACCTACCCTTGGAAAAGCTGTGCTTGGCATTGGTCGTCGCGACCAGAAAGTTGCCACACTATTTCATAGCTCATCAGGTCCAGGTATACACGAAATTCCATATCAAAGAATCACTTCGACGGACGGACATTAGCGGCAGAGTGGCCACATGGGGGGTCGAATTATCCCAATTTCATATCGAGTTCGCACCCCGACATGCCATAAAGGGACAAGTCTTGGCCGATTTCGTCGCGGAATTCACCGAGGGGTATGACGAGCCCCTGGCTATATCGCCCCAATCACACTGGCAGATACATGTCGATGGATCAGCCACCAAGGACGGATCAGGAGCGGGGATCGTCCTCAAGTCTAGAGAGGGAGCGATCATAGAGAAAAGCATTAAACTAGGTTTCCGAGCTACCAACAATGAGACAGAATACGAAGCCATGATAAACGGCATGCTCATTGCCCGGTCCCTCGGATGCTCCCACTTAACTGCGAGTTCCGACTCGATGCTGATCGTAAATCAATCCATCGGCGAATACCAAGCCAAAGATGACAGAATGATCCTCTACCGAGAGAAGGTTCAAAGCTTGATGGCCATCTTCGAACAGTGCGAGTTGATAAGAATCAATCGCACCGAAAACGCACATGCCGATGCCTTGGCCACCCTAGCCTCGACATTAACCTTAACCGACACTCGGTCGATTACAGTGGAACTACTGCCGACCCCGAGCATAACCAGAAGAATAGACCGAGTAATGTCTGTACAATACGAACTAGGTTGGATGGACGACATGATTCACTATCTGCGCAACGGAACCCTCCCGACAGATAAGATAAAGGCATTGAAAATTACGAGAAAGGCTCCTCGTTTCTGGCGGTCCGACGACGACAAACTGTACAAATCCAGCTACCGAGGACCCCATCTTCTATGTGTCTGGCCCGAAATGCATCTACCGGTCTTGGAGGAAATCCACGAAGGATCCTGCGGAGCACACATCAAAGGGCGATCCCTTGCCAACAAAGCAATCACACAAGGATATTGGTGGCCATATATCAAGCGAGACGCCGATGTATACGTCCAACGTTGCGACAAGTGCCAACGATTCGCCAAGATACCTCGGCTCCCATCATCTATGATGACCCCGGTATCGGCACCATGGCCATTCGCACAATGGGCGATTGATATAGTCGGGAAGCTTCCTAAAGCACCCGGCAGCGTTGAATATCTGATCGTGGCGACGGACTACTTCACCAAATGGGTTGAGGCTAAACCTCTCCACGAAATTAAAGCCAGTAATGTCAAACAGTTCATCTGGGAGCACATCATCACAAGGTTTGGTATACCTTACGCCACGTCGCAGACAATGGCACCCAGTTCAAAGAAGCCAATTTGCAGCTTTGGTAAGAAGAACTCGGTATTCGGAAGTTTTATTCGACGCCAACATACCCACAGGGAAACGGACAGGTAGAGGTGTCAAACCGAACCGTCCTAGATGGCATCAAGACAACCCTCGAACAAGCGAAGGGGAGATGGCCCGAGCGGCTACTCAACGTCTTATGGTCGTGCCGAACTACACCAAAGACGGGCACCAAGGAAACCCCGTTCAGCTTAGTATACGGTGTCGAGGCCGTCATACCAACAGAAATCGGGCTACCCACACTACACACAACTTTAGTCGAGCAAGGAAACAATGAACAAAGAATGAGAGAGGAGCTCGACATGCTAGACGAGAAACGAGAAATAGCGGCTCTTACACTAGCGAAGTATCAACAGGGCGTTAAGCAAACGTATGACAAGAGGGTGAAAGGGACCAAAGAGTTTATGGTCGGAGAATTGGTGCTGCGACGAGTAACGGTCTATACCCGCAATGAAATACATGGCAAATTAAGCCCCACCTGGGAGGGACCATACGAGATCGTCAAGAGAACAAGCTCTGTTACCTACAAACTCAAAAGCGTTCTGTTCGAAAATAGCAGAGGGGAGAAGAATTCCTGGAATGTGGTCAACCTGAAAAAGTACTACATATAGGCTACCTTATCAGTACAAATACAGGTGCCACCTTACCCATCCTGCTTAATGACATTGTCTTTTGAGTAAATAAAACATTTTATCATGCTGTCTAACGAGTGCAGCTGAAATTCCCAAACGGCATGCCTACGGGTAGGCCTAGGAATACTATGAAATTCCCAAACGGCCCTTGTGCCTAGGAATACTATGAAATTCCCAAACGGCATGCCTACGGGTAGGCCTAGGAATACTATGAAATTCCCAAACGGCAAGCCTACGGGTAGGCCTAGGAATACTATGAAATTCCCAAACGGCATGCCTACGGGTAGGCCTAGGAATACTATGCCCTTGTGCCTAGGAATACTATGAAATTCCCAAACGGCATGCCTACGGGTAGGCCTAGGAATACTATGAAATTCCCAAACGGCCCTTGTGCCTAGGAATACTATGAAATTCCCAAACGGCATGCCTACGGGTAGGCCTATGAATACTATGAAATTCCCAAACGGCCCTTGTGCCTAGGAATACTATGAAATTCCCAAACGGCATGCCTACGGGTAGGCCTAGGAATACTATGAAATTCCCAAACGGCCCTTGTGCCTAGGAATACTATGAAATTCCCAAACGGAATGCCTAAGGGTAGGCCTAGGAATACTGTGAAATTTCCAAACGGCCTTAGTGCCTAGGAATACTATGAAATTCCCAACATGGCGTGTCTAAAAGAACGCCTAGGAATACTAAAGTCCTCCAATAAACCGGAGGCACATATGCAGGTACCAGCTGATCCAATGAGCAAGGATCGAAGGCGGTACAAAGGTTAGAAGAATAATTCAGGCCAATATTACGGAGACGATAAATTACCGAATGACGAAAACAATAAAGGAAAGTCAACAACGAGAATGTCCAATACACATATAAAGGAATAAAGCAAATAGTTCCGGCCCACGTTACGGAGGCAATGAAACATCGAACAAAGAAATCAGCAAAGAAAAATCAATCCAATCAATGAAATATCAATACGATAATGAGAAAATCCGAACACAAGAATAAAGAAATGAAACAAATAGTCCACGCCCGCATTACGGAGGCAACCAGATACGACCAACAATAAAGAAATTTATTTAAGAGCTACTACATGAGGAGCACGACGGCAATTGACCAAGCTCAACCTCTTCGTCATCCGTAGCCGTATCCCCATCGGTCTCCTCACCATCAAAATGCTCCTCAGAAATGAGGGCATCAAAGTTGGTCGTGTGAGCACCAACGCATGCCAGCGTTTTTAGCCGCACGGAGAACTCGGCTACTTTAGCGATCTCGTGAACATCCGAGGCCGCTTTACGGCGAGCATCGTCGAAGGGAAGCTTACGAGCTTCAATCGTAGCCGCGGAAGCATCAAATCTGGATCGAGACAGGCGGAAATACTTCACTAAAATATTGGCTTGAGTTACCAGCGACTTTAGTTTACCGAGGTACTTTTCCTTTACACGCCAATACCGATCTAAACGACGCTCCTGAACCTCAACAACATGCTCGGCACGACGAACATATTCGCAAAAAGAGGACGCCTGGATTTTCAACTTGGCCCTAAGTCGGGCGCACTGATCGACCAACCTGACGTTTTTGCCCATTAAAACGATGTAAGTCCACTTGGCATGCCCTTCACTAGCCGCACCAGATGAGACCTCATCCCGGGCAACACCAGTAGGTCCTAGTCCCGGACTAATTAGGCATGGAGAACCAGCCTGGTGCGACATAGTAGCAGGTGCCTAAAACAAAAAACAAAAAAAAAAGGGGGGGGGGGGGAAGAAAGAAAGAAATGAATACTCAGCTGCAAATATAGAAGAGACAGGGATATCTTATCAAACAAAGGAAAGAAAAGACACGAAAGTAGAAGAACGAAGATTTTTTATATATACAAGCTACAAATAAAATGACAAAACAAGCTACACAATCATCAATCTGATAACCCATCAACAGACGTTGAGGTCTCTACGGCGTCAGCAAAATGGATCTCTCGTAATGAGACAATTTGAGTCCCCAAACGTTCCTGCACGACCGCATCTACTCGGTTCAAGGCAGCCGTGGTCTCAGTTACCCCGGCCATAGCATCACCCATGCGCTCTGTCCAGGCAACACCACGCATCCCTTTTACATGATCGAGCACCTCTAACGCGCGACTTCGGGCCCAATACGCTATGGCAAAGGATAGCAACAGGTCCGCGTCTTCGAAAACGGCCCCTAGAACCAAGTTCAAGCTCGTCACCCGGCCTCGGGCTTCATCACGAGAGCGCCGCAGCGCACCAAGAAGCTCTTTAGCCTTTCTCTTATTTGCTGTATAGTATGCGGTCTTCTTACTGAACCTCTCTCCCAAGTCACGTAATCGAATCGACAAATTTGAAATATGAATATTCAAACCATCGATTTCGCGCCGAGCAGAATTCAGTTCAGAGGTTAGGGACGCGTTAGCTTTTTCAAGACCGTTTATAACATCGCCTACGCTATGACTAGGCGAGGTCCAGGCCACCATGGCAAGGGGATTAACGGGTACCTTACAAGATGTGTTTACATCCTTCAAAAGACGACGACCCACAAACAGAGGAATTAACAAGGACAGTCAGACAGAAAGCGAACATAGCACCTATATTATCACTTCCCAAAAGAATATCTTTCTAGTTACAAAAGAGACCCATAATTCAGGTAACAAAAGACTTTACGCTAAGATACAGAAAATATTGCAAGTAAATGGTCAAGGCTCCAGCTGAGGGGATGCGGGTGGGGGAATCACGGCAGCAGCAGATCGAGGAGTCGTTGGAACCGACCCGGAATAGGGACGGAGCGCCGTCGAAATAGTATGTCCCGGCATCCGTGGAAGCTCCTCGTCTCGGAGGTTGGCCCAATCCTGAGGCTTAGGAGGTGCACCTTGCGGACAGGGATAAACCAATTCCGACCACGCCTGGTCCGAGAATGGCACCTTTGCAAAGTTTAGAGCTCGGACATGAGCGCAAAAGACGGAAAAATTAGCCATCATTGCAAACTTTTTCCGTTCGTCTGCCTGCTCTGCCTTCAGAGCAGCAACCTCTGATGTTCCGGCCTCCATATCCTCCGCCATGAGCAAGTTATCGGCCTCCAGTAGGTCATATTTCTCGACCCACTCCCCTTTTTCGGCCCCCATCTTCTCCACTTCCTCGGTCAGGCGTAAGTTGTCTCCTACCAACTTCTCATTATCAGCGGCCAATTTAGCCATCTGGGCTTTCTCCTCGGCCGTTATTTTGCTTTCGACCATCAGCTTCTCTTTCTCCACCTCTAGCTCGGAGACCAACTTCGCTTGCTGAACTTTATCCTCGGCCAAGGCTTTATTTTCGGTCGTCAGTTTCTCTTTCTCCGCCTCTAGCTCGGAGACCAACTTCACTTGCTGAGCTTTATCCTCGGCCAAAGCTTTATTTTCGGCCATCAACTTCTCCTTCTCAGCCTCTAGTGCCAACAGCTGATCCTTTAACACCACTATATCCACGAAGACCTGTATTTAGAGATATCAGACACCAGCCAAAACAAGAGCAGCACGACCTAAAAAAAAAAAAAACGTGCGCAACATACCCGAAGAGCGTCAGTACTGGCCTGCTCTATAACCGACATTGCAGGACGGGCAGCTATCTTCTCTGCATCCTTGACAACGAGGGGCTTAAGAGCAGTATACCCCATTCTCAAGACTCGGGGTTTCTCCAACAGTTCACCCCTACACCGATCAATATAACGGGTCATTGCCACCCCGTCCACCAACACCTTTTCAGGTCCCTCGAGAACCTCATCCTCGACACCCACCACAACTCCCATGGCAGTCTCTTTGCCGGCTTCCACCTCCACTTCCTCCCTCACCTCCTTCTCCGAAGGACCGGTCTCAGGGGCCCCATGCTCGGTCACCTCCTCAGTATGGATGGGCGAGCCAACAGGCAGATCTATCGGATCCTCAATACGGGCAGGCGAGACGACAGGCAGGATCATCGTATCCTCGTCCATGCTCACCAGGAGGTTCATATGTTCGAATATGTTGTCGAACGACCCCTGAAACACCATAATACCCATAGACCGGGCAAGAGCAAGGGTAACCAATGAAGAAGTCAATAACTGAAACAAGATGGCACATAAAGCAAGGAACAACAGAGTCAAAAGGCAACTATTAACAAAAACAAATACACTTACATCGAGATTCGTAACAGCCTCCTCGGTGGTATCACCTTGGGACGATTCGACCACCTCTACACCCCTGCCAACATCCGCAACCTCCACGTCACCTGCGGTCTCAACCCCTCTAGCCCTCTTCGGGGTGCCAACAGCGGGGTCCGATGCTCGGCGCTTAGAACGAGTGAGCTTTTTCCCTCCCTGAGCAGCACTTCGAGCCCTGACAACTTTTAAAAATTCCTCCTCGGGCTCTTTAGGGATCTCGGGCGCAGGATTCCCCTTGGTCACTGGCCCCGCAGGGTAACCAAGTAGCAGGGGAGCAGAACGGCTTGCCGGATCCTTGGTAGGCCCAGGCCCCCACCATTTCCAAAACGCTAAGAGAGCCTCAACATTGGGAGCGCCAAGGTCTGGAATAGCAGGAGCTGTAGTCACAGGTCCAGGAATCTGGTGTCCAGCACAGCCCCATTCCCCGGACGCAATCACAACACCCAGGTTATGTTCTTTGTTGGTATCCGGCAACCCAATTACCATCCGGGAGAATGCGCGCAATGTCTTCAAATACGAACTGCGGCGCTCGAAACTCAAACTGTAGACCCCGAAGACATCTTTCAGTTCAATGGCTATCCCCGATACCTCCGACAGCCTTTGAATACCGATCAAGGTCCGGTAACCATTCAGAGCCAGTTGGGCAGGCGCTATCTGGACGGCCTCAAAAAACAAAGCCACCCACTTCGTAAACGGAAGTCTAAGACCCCCAGTGAAGAAGGCCGAGGAACGCACAGCTACCTCGCCGGCAGGGACATATCCCAAAACCTCCTCATCAAAGACCGACAGCCGAATATGTATGTTATCCGGTATTCCGGCAAGCTTCTTAAAGTCCTCTTCCACAAATGTGCCAACTTGGGCCAGACATTGAGTCAAAATTTCCTATCCAAACATCATCACAAATCCATCAAAATACTAATCTCAAAACACATGACACGACAAACCCCCCACCCCAATTGATCGAAACCCTAAACAGTTTTCCATCAACCCAACAAATATCCTATACAAGAAGAAATACCCCTACTCAACTACCTAGATAGACAAATATAGACAACTAAGACCAAATATGACCACAACCACAAATCAAATACGAATCCTAATCACAGAAGTATCCAAACAAACAAACCACAAAATACGAAGATACTTACAGTCATGATCACGAGCAAGCGAGGGAGAATAGCAGTAAATCTCTCAACCGTCACGACAAACCCTAGATAGAGAGGTAGAAAATTTTTAGCGGGAAGAACAAACCCTAGAGAGAGAAGATAAGAGATATTTTTCTTCAGCAAATTATGGGGTAAAAAAAAAACTAAAGGGATTACTTAGCACAGTTAAAAGGAGTGGAGCCACAGAAAGAATAAAATAATAACCGTCCTTTCGTGTGACAGAGGTTTACCTTTTTTCCAACCATAGAAAAGTCCACAACCGCTGCTGTTTTCGACAAGTAAACGCTCCAGATCTTGCCACGTCAGATAGTATATCCCACTAACCAAGGCAGTTCACATCATTACACCTAAATAAACGGCCAGTGGACCCTACCACGAAATGCTTCCTGCATACGCTACCAATACTACCAAACCGAGGATGTTCTCCGATTAAGTTCCTCGACGCCAAACCGTGTTTTACCAGAAATGCACACCGAACAAGGTGGACGGAGACCGTTTCTAGCTCGACGGCATTTGAGCATCAAGTCTAACAACGCTCTCCGGGGGGATAACCATGGTGCACCATGCTCGGTGTCCGATACTAAGACATCAAAATATATCAACATAAAGGCAAAGCAAATAAAATAGACAGGATCGAATTGCAAAACACAAGTTTTATTCATCCACAAAGGGGAAAACAACCAGTTACAACGGGAAAAATAAAAATTACAACTTCAACACTAGAATACTTCTCTAATTCTGAGCCCTAGAACTACCACCTTCCTCGGCATCCTTCTTCGCCAAGAGCTCCTCCAGACGCTCTTTCTCCCTAATTAAATGAGAAATGCCAATCTCCACCTGCTTTAAAGCATGAGATTGAGACTTGCACTTCTGCTCGGCTTCAAAACGAGCAGCGCTCTCCTCCTTCCAGTACTGTTTAAACCGCCTCATTTCGGTCTGATCACACTTGAGATCGTGCTTCAGCCACGACATCTCAATCTCTTTTAGCTGAAGAGGTGTCAAATCCTCTTCCCCGAAACCAGGGGGACGAGGTAGCAAAAAAGTAGGCTCCTCTTCCATAAGGGCTTTCTTTTTGGAGGCAGATCTAGTGATGGGAGCCATCTTAAACAAAAGCAAGTTAGAAGAAACAAGAGAGAGAAAAGGAGATTGGATAATGAAGTACAGGCAATAGGGAGCATTTATAAAGAAATTCAAGGGTTCAAGAAACGAAAAGGCACAAAGTACGAGGCGTTGCAACGGTTCATAAGACAAAGGCACGAGATACGAAAAGATACATCTGATTCAAATACAAAATAAAATACAAGTTCCAAAACGGGAAATACATCATAAAACCAGCCCAGCCTAACTAAGGATCAATGGGTGGAAAAACCGAACTGCCAGACCGAGAGAAAGCAAAACGAGCAGAGCAGTTCAACCGAGCTTGGTAGGAATCATTCATGGCAACCAAATTTTCATTTTCCGTGGAGAGTTCAGAGTTCTCCGTGGTAAGAACCCTGACGCGCTCCTCGAGCCGAGCATTCCTTACCATTATGCTAGCTAGGCCTTGAGGAGAGTTATCAAACTCATCTTGAGCATGGTTCCAAATCTCCTCGGCATCGTACCAGGAGTTGGCCAGATGATTTCTCTGTAACAACAAATGGTCGAGCTGGCGACTCAGGGCCGAAATCTCGGTCCACTTCACTGTCTCTTCGGGATGAGAGCCGAACAAACTCAAGGCCAAAATACCATACTCCTTCTCAAGCCTCGCCATTCGACGATGGACCCGAGATACCTCAGTATCCAAGCTCTTCATCTGAGCATGATATCTCACCACAGGTTCAGACATTCTGGGAAATTGTTATAGTGCAGGATAAAATAGGAGATGAGGAAAAAGCAAACAATAAGAGTCGATGAAAGAGGGTAACTACTAAAGAAAAGAAGAGGAGTATTTATAGAGAAAAGATAGTGAGATATTTTCTGACAAGTGCTTGGAAACATGCATATAATCTGACAAGGTGCTTTATGATATTTTCTGACAAGTGCTTGGAAACATGCATATTATCTGACATATGCCTGGGAGCAGGCACCTATAAAAAGAGAAGACATTCAAAGGTCCACAGTCCAGAAAGACGACAAACCACAAGTGCAATATAAAAAGAAGTGCAACATAAAGGGGCAAAGGAAATTTTCATTAATAAGGGTAAGATACATCACTGTTCATTACATCAGAGGACATCAAAGGAAAAAACTATTACATCAGGAGACTACATCGAAAGAAAATCTATTACATCAAGGTCTATTACATCCGAGAATAACATCCAAAGAAAACTCTATTATAGAAGATCAACTGTGTCGGCAAACCCATCGAACATGATGCATAAAGAAAGGAGGCGATGGGGAAGAGGAAGAAGAGAATGAAGAGAAACATAAAAAAGAAGTGAAAAGCAAGAAGAGGAAAATGAAAAATGACAAAAACCCTAGAAGTAACACAAAACCCTTAGGATCACATGGTTGATTGTTACATCATAGTGGTGCAGAAGAAGAGAAAAAGGGAAAAAAGAAAAAGAAGAGAACAAAGCATAAAACAGAAAAGAAGAAGAGTGCAAGAAGAGGAAGAGGAAGAAATGAAGGAAACTGAGAAAAATAAAAATAAAAAAGTAAAAGGAACAAAACAAAACAAAAAAAAAAGAGAAAGAAAAAGAGTGATGGGAGAGAAGATGAAGGAAAGAAAAAGGGCGAGGCTAGGGGGAAGTCGATCGGTATCGATGAGATGGCCCGGCAGAGACATCCCTGTCTCGAAGTGTCGGGTTCCCCCTCAACACCTCATTCTCTTCGACTAGAGCCCGACGAGCACGTCGACAATAATCCAGCTCGGATCTTAGCCAAGTCAATTCCTGAACCATCTCGGTATGGTGATAACGCATCACCTTTAATTCCTCCTCAGCATCCTTCAACAGCTTTAGTGCATGGCCATATGAAGCCTCAAAAACCTCCACTTGCAAGACCAATGCAGATTTGGTTGGAAAACCTTCCATTTTTAGGAAGTTGTAAGACAAAATTCTGTATATAATGAAGAGAGATAAGGGGGAGGCTGTGGAGAAATCCATATCTTAAGTAGGTATTTATAGAGAAATTAAGGAATGATTAGTGTGGGGAAGTGCAACCGTTCGCCAAGAGATTTGGGAAAATGAGGGTAATTAAAAGATGCGCCTGTTGAGAAATTAAAAGTGGGGAGTTGTAACCATTCATTATAAAAAGAGGCGTCTGTTGAGAAGAAACGCTTGGATTCATGCCAGTATTTAAAGAGGGTAAAATTTGAAAAGCCTCTGCACGTGTCAATTTGGAAAAAGTTCAACAATATTAAGATATAAAGGATAAGATTTGTGCACAGGGCTCGAAAAATCCCTTCAGTCCCTAGATACAAAGATTTAGAAGGTTCAATGGATAAGGTCAAACGCAAGGCCCAAGAAAAAGCATTAATGAATCCACAAGCGTGCGCAGTCAAATTAATTGCATTGGGAGAATAATTCAGATAAAAGCAAGAAAAAGAAAAATTTTCCATTAATCAAGGGGAAAATTTATTACAAGATGCAACTCGACAAAATTACATTACAAAAAAGAAAGAAAAAGAGTCATTTTGTAGGACCAGCTTCATCCTCGGTCCTCTTCTTGGACCGAGCATACACTTCCTTGAGGGCCAATTTATAAGCCCTCTTGGAAGCAATATGCCTCTCTCTAGAAGCCTCCAGCTCTTTGATCCGAGCACGAGCCCAAATATTGTCGATCAGAGACCTCCGATATTCACTCTCCATTGCCTCCAAGCGCTCATCCATCTCAGCAGCTCGGCGAGCCTCCACGGTTAAAGAGGCAACCCTCCTTTCGAGGATACGAGTCCTCCTCACCTCCTCCTCGAGATGGGCAACATATTCAGGAAGGTTGTCACCACTATTTTCACGAGTAGAAGCCATTTGTTCGTTAATAAAGAATGAGTTGCACAAAGAAAATAGGTACAACCCCCTTTTATAGGAAGAAACGAGAGGTGGATCAAAGGTCATCTCGAAGAAAGACAAACCTCTTGAACTTCCCAAGAGCATTTATGGCTAACTACAGCAGTTCAAATCCAATTAATTCATCCAATAAGGTACCAAGAAGATAAACAGACAAGAGTGATGATAAAGAAATATTTTATTAATATTTTCAATAGTTCAGTTACAACTTGGAGATAATATCCAATACAAAAAAAATCATAAACGACTAATTATTCCGAGGGAGAGCCTGCTTCATCATCATCCGACCCCGGCTTGGACCGATCATGCAGCTCCTTAAAAACAAGCTTATATGCCCTCTTTGCTGCCTTTTCTTTAGCCAGGGAAGCCTCAAGCCTCTTTATACGTTCAAAGGCCCAATCCAGGTCGGCCATCGTCAAGTGATGAGCCGCGTCCATATCAGACAACCTTTTAGTCACGTCCGCCAACTTGTTTTTCAGGACCCGAATTTTCTTGACTTCATTCTCCAAGTAAGCGACGTAATCCGTAGAATTGCTTCCATTAGAACCATTGGGAGAAGCCATTGAGCCTAAGTCGAAGCAATAATAATAAGGATAATAAAGGATGGGGCACTTCCTTTTATAGTAGATAAAGGTTGGGAAGATCAAGTGATCTCCTCGAAAAAAGATTCCCAAAACAGGACATCTTAATGACCTCAAATGGGCCCCAGGGAACCGTCATAAATCTATAGCGTTTCTCAATGAAGCCTTGGGAACAAAACCGAAGCAATATCCTCGACAGACCGAGCATGACTCACTCGACGTGGAAACCACACCGAGAAAGTCAGGGATCACTTGATAGAACATAAAAATTGAACCCGAATATATCTATTCGGGTACGAATCAACCAACCCATCATAGAGGGGTATCCAATGCTTGAATGGGCTATCACATGCCTTTCTTTGAGAATAAGAGTGGATATTACTAAAAGCCCAAGCCCACTTAACTGTGGACCCATGTCTGAGACATCCCCTGAGATGAGGATATTTGTCAACATCCTAAAAGAGAGAGTTGCCTATAAATAGCCAACTATCCCCCCCCCCCCCCCCCCAAAGAAGGACCAAAAAAATCTATCCAAAAAATATAGAGAGAAGTAGAGAAAAGAGAGAAATTAGTCAAAGCTTATCACATCAAGAAACAAACCGAGCAGAGAAAGAGCCGAGTACCGAAGAAGAATGAGAAAGACTAAGATGAGAGATCAAATAGTTAAGTCGAGCATGATTGTAAGAAGGAAATTGTAATCCGAACAAGGACAATTGTTGAATAGCAATAAATATCAAGAAGCGTTCATCATTTATTATACATTCAATATTATATCGTTGAAAAACCTAACGCCACCGCCAAAAGTTATGGTTTTATCATATATATTGGTACGGGTACAAGTATCGTAACTGGTATGATATGGGTACAGTAATACGTCGAAAATGGTAGGCCAATAATAAATAAATATGCTTTAATAGATATGATTCAAGTTACGACTTGCTACCGTAATTACAATACAAAAATACCAACCTTACTTTGTTGTTTACAGTACATTATTATTGTATACGCAAAATATTAATAAAGTTTTCTTAATTTTTTTTATAAATAGTAAAAGTTAAAAAAATGTTATTCATAATCCTAGCAAAATAAATCAAGATGGCTTATAAATATTTTTATACGTAAGATGTATCGATTTTATGTACAATCATATTTCAAATTTGCATATATTTGTAATAGACTAATAATATCATTTAGTATTTACCTTTTCATCAATTAGTGTTTATATTAACATAATTACACTCATTATTCACGTAAACTAAAAAATTACTGTCTCAAATTAATAAACTCATATTTTGTTTATTTTTTTGAAAAAAAACAAAACTAGTTTTGTGAGCGGATACCAAAAAAACTACCGAAGTCGTACCCTTTTCCGTACCCGTGAGGTCCCAAACCCATACCCAATTGGCCAAAATAGAAAAAAAAAAAAAAAAAAAAAGCTAGCGGTACTCAAATTAGCGTACAAAATACTCGAAATGTCGTACGTACCCGTACCAGGTATTTCAGATTTTTTTTAGTACCCGTGCGATCCTGATTTAAGTATTACGTAATTGTTAATAGCTAAAATAGTAACACACTATCCATTTGATGATATTACAAGACTTTTGTTATTTTTTTCAAACCTTGTAAAGATATTGTGTTAAAAATCTCATTTTTCGTTTCATGCTTTCCGTTTCTCGTTTCCTGCTCTTCTTAATTCACGTGTAAATTTAATATACTTTTAATTTCTTTCATCCGTATCTCGTTTCGTTTCCCGCTTCCATTTTCCATCATGATAACTATGGTTATAACATCCACAACTTCCAAATAACCCTTTCAAGATTTAGTTATAATAACTTCCTACAATATATTTTGGACACAACTTGATCCTAGCCCTCGGTTCTCTCTTTAAATCCCTTCTCCCAAACAAAACCCCTCAACCCTAGCTGAAAAAAGCTTTTGAAAAGCAGAATTTTCAGACAGACAGATTATTTACGGTTAGATTCTTTAGTTTTTGAAAATCAGATTTTTAGTCTAAAAAAGCTAAAAGATCCAAAAAAATATAGATTTTGGTTGGATTTTGAAATCAGATCTTTTACATCTAATTTTTTACCAAATAATATGTCTGGAATCCGTTTCAATATTTTGATTAGTTAAGCCACAGAAGAGAAATCGAGCCATGAAAGTTCAAATACAAACTAATGACCTAAATTACTTAGTAATGGACCAAGCTTGCACAAGATCATAGAACAATGTGGTTGATCTTGTGACGAAATTGAAAATATTAACTTATACCCTACTACATTTCATGCAAGAAATTAAGAAACTGTGAGAATCATACCTTCATTTATCGTTCTTCTTATATGATCAAATGAACTCTTAATTTAAAGTTATTTATTTTCTCATATAAATGAACTCTTGATTTTAAATGTGTTTTGTTTCTTTGAACTTTTGAAACCAATGCTAATATGACATAGTGGTTTCAAATTAGCAGTGTCAAGGCGACGATAGATAGGTACAAGAAAGCTTGTTCTGATGGCCCAGATACTGGATCTGTCTCTGAAGCTAATACTCAAGTAATTCGCTTTCTGCCAGTGTTTTAAAAAGGGACATCTTATCTAAAGCGTTTTTGAAAGATAAATGCTAAAAGCGTACGATCGTAAGCTTTTAGCGTCCTAAAAAGCGGAAAAGATATATTTTTAAACTTTGGAGCGAGCTTTTATCAAATTTTGAATCAAGTTTTTTCACTACGAAGCGCGCTTTTTAAAACAGTGCTTTCTGCAACCCTGCCTTCTATATTTTTATTTTTATTTTATGCAAATATTATACCCTAAAAAGTTCATTTTAAATGTTGAACTTATAAATTTCAGTTAATGTCTTAATAAAGAGAAGTTTCTATGTAAAATTAGTCTGGGGAGATGATTTGATTATAGGGCTAAGGGTTCTGCAAAAGGTTCCAAACCAATAATCAGAAGATAATATGTAATGTAACTTTAATTTGTTAAACTTTTCTACATAATTATATTTATATCCTCAACAAGATGCACACCCCAGATGAAGATATATAATGTGACCATAAGAATCTTTATATAGTGATTTCCAAAAAAAAAACAACAACTTTATATAGCACTTGCAGAGCTAGAAACCTAGAAATTTCTGCTTCTGCTGTATTTTGGAAAATAATAATTTATTGTCATTAATTATTAATTTGGCGTATTCCTAAACTATTTTGCAACATGAACTCAAGGTTATTGTTAACTTCTTGCTAAATAGAGTTAATAGCTTCTGATTGATGCATAAATATGCATAATTTTCGTGAAGGCCTTTGAATCATTCTACTTGCTCGCTCAATGTTTTAATATAAAACAAACATTACAAAGCCTCTTGTTTTTAAATGTTCTACAGTTTTACCAACAAGAATCCGCTAAGCTGCGTCGACAAATTAAGGAAGCGCAGAGTTCGAACAGGTTGCTTCAGTACCCAGATTATTGACCAAGTAGAGATTTTTTATTTAATAATGTAATCGACCAATAAATTCTTTTGTAGGCATATTATTGGTGAAGCCCTTAGCACCTTAACCTTTAAAGAGCTAAAGAATTTGGAAGGTAGATTGGAGAAAGCAATTGCTCGAATTCGCTCTAAAAAGGTCAAGCTATGTATTTAATTTAATCTAATGAAAATGCAGCTGTTGTTTCTGTGAATTAACAAGTTTTCTTTTTCCAGAATGACTTACTGTTCGCAGAAATAGAACACATGCAGAAAAGGGTAAGCTAACTCTATTATCTATTTACTAAAAGATTATTAGGCTTCTATCTTCTATTAAATAAACAGGCTTATTTAGAGTTGAAGACAAATAATTGGGTCTATTTTCCCTTTAATTTTCAGGTTTTCATGCCATTAAACCATTTATTCTGAATTTTTAAGATGAACCAAATACTTCGCAACTTGAAAAATAAACTGAGTTCTAAACTGCAATGAAACACAGTTTAGGCTGTAGTGTAGGATTGCACTTTTAGATTTTTTATCATGCTATTAAATAGAAAAGCAGTAGGCGAAGGATAATATTGTTTGAATAAACACAATTTTATCGTGGAACCCCACAGCAAAAATGGGGTAGTCTAATAATAACTCGTCCTATACAAGGAAGGCCCGGTTGAATTATAATACTAATCGAACTTTTTTTGGTTTTAATGTATGTTTTTTCCTATCTGAAGTTTTAATTTTTAACTTCAGTTTTGAAGTTTGAACCATGCACTTGAAGACAGGCTGAACAAAGGGTTCATTTTGGCAACAAAAGAGAAAATAAAACGAGTTCAATAAAAACTACAACTAAACGCTTAGTTCTTAGTATTGTGTTGTACTTACTGAAAAAGTTCTGCCAAGATTTTACTTTTTCTTGACATGGTCGTGTATGCCACTTTTTACCTTCATGATTATTATTTTCGTACTCCCGCAGGAGCTTGAGCTTCAGAACGCTAACATGTACTTGCGCTCAAAGGTTATTCTCTTACTCCCTTTCCTATTCATATAAGAATTCCGCATAAATCAGAAGATATATTTTTAAATAAAAAATGGAACCTTGGGTATATACGTGTAGCAGATAGCAGAGGGGGAACGAGTGGTTCATCAAATGAGTTTGATGCCGGGTGGATCAGATCAATACCACCAGCAGGCCGTGACTATCGCTTCTCACTATCACCATCATGAACAAGATGAGACACGTGGCTTTATCCCGGTTAATCTGCTCGAACCGAATCATCACCATCGGTTCTCAGTCCATGACCAAACTCCCCTCCAACTTGTGTAGGTACCCTTTGTAATTCTTTTGTTTTTAGATGTTCTGCCACATAGTACTACTCAATCTATAATCTATCAGGCCTGTGCTGTAAAATAAGAAAAAAAATGGCTTTATTTCTGATATCGAGTGACTGTATCGTGATTGAAATCGTTAAAAAATTTACTTTGATGCTTTGTGTTTGCAGTTAATCTTGGAAGAGGGCTCTCTTTAAGTTTTTAAATCTGCACGCTATTTGACCTGGTATCAAATGTCGATGGTTTTTTTCTTCCGTAAGTGTTTCCTCCTGTCTTTTTCTTTTTATTTGTGTTCAAGCAACTCTTGACTAGCGCACCAACGTACTATAACGTCCTAATGATGGTGTTATGTATATAGCTACTAGTAATGAAGTAATAAGAATGTAGCTGTATTTTATCTGCATACAAAAAAAATGCAGATTGTAATTTCTCAATGTAGCTCCTGTGTTGTACTTGAAGAAAAGGTAAACCAAAAAAATTACTGAATTTTGTCTTTGTAGAAATACTACATGATGTAAGAACAACCCAGTTGTATGTACACTTTATGAAACCTAATTCATCGACAATTTAGTATCGATCTCTTTTTTACCAATGTATGTTGATCTATGATGTTGGGAACGAAAATTATGAAATATCATTACTTCGAAACTATATTCCTAAAACACACGTTTCAAACTATTTTTACCAAAAGACGTTTCTGTTGACATCACCTAACAGAGTTTAAACAAAATAAAGTTGTTAGTTTTCCGACGTAGATTGAAAATTCCCTCTCTCTTCCCGCTCCATCTCTCTCTAATTTCTTCATACTATATCATAATTCGAGATTCTCTCTCCCCGTTTGTGTTCTCCACTGCAAATATTTTGTTATGCATCTTTTTAAGCACATACTAACTTGTATGCATTCTCTACATCTCAGATCCAATGGGACGTGACACGGCGAATAACATGTGTAGGGACACGTGTTAGACAAAGTCTAACTAAAAAAAAATACATTTCAATACAATCTTATCAAAAAAATATACTTTATTTCTATAAAAAAACCTTACAAATATAAGCTTGGAAGTTCAACACTTAAAATATAATTATTACAATCTAAATCAATATATCAATGCAGCGGAAATCTAAATAAAACATCTTAAGAGGTCTGTCTGGTCCCGCGACTAACTCGGTCTTAACTAAATAGTTGAAACATATTAAAAACGAGTGGTAAGCGAAAAGAGTTTAGTGATTGATAAACCTTACAATATAATATAGAGTCGAAAATAGATTTTAATCATTTTATCATTTTCTTCAAAACAATATTTTATCTTTAAATAAAATTCTCAACCCATGAGTATAAATAAACTGTAATTTTTTATGTGATAAATACAATAATATAAATTGAATATTAAGTCTGATTGGACTTCCTAATCTCCTAGGTATATTTAGACTTTCTGTATCTCTTTTTCTTCGATGGATTCAAACTTCATGTATCTCTTTTTATTCGTTGGATTCAGTCTTTCTGAATCTTTTTTCCTTCTTTTTTTTTTCGTTGGATTTGGACTTCCCAGATCTCTTTTATTGTACAAACTTAAATATAAATATAAATCATAATGATCATAAAAACATAAACGTTCTTAAAAACTTTTACGTTTATCAACGTATCCACATATAATTTTTATTTCATCAATTGTAACATTTGCAATAATACATATATATTTTCAATACTTCCAAATATATAACTTGAACATATAATAAAAAAAAAAAAGCAATGAGTTATTTTAATAGGAAGAAAGAAAAACCACTCACTTAATTCGAATAAAGTAAACAAAAGAAACTAGCTGCCAAAATCTTCAAAGGCTATACTGGAATATCAGCAAATTCTCTAACCAGCTTACGTAAATGGCTCCATCAAATTTTTAATTGAAATGTGTAGCATTGACATTCTAGTGATGGGTAATTAATGGATAAATAAAATATAAACTAATGTAAGTTTTTAAGAGGTATCTCTTCGTATGTGTGAGTATGTGTTACGTATACAATTTGGTTACATAAAATTTCCAAAAGTAAATGAACTAATTAAATGGCATTAATTCTATACCATCATGCATAACGTTAACCAGTAGTTTCATATGTTACTATTTTCATTCTCCTTTCACATTAACTATCCTAATTAACCATCCTAATTATACAATGAGGAAAACGTAACATAATAGTAGGATATGAATAAGGAATGAACAACAACGTACAAATTAAACATGGCTATAACTCCATTTTAATTATTTAGTCTTTACTACCAAATTAATTCTCTATTTCCGCGTTACAAATTATCTTTTCTTTTTGCAAAACTTATACAACATATAAATAAATACTCCTTAAATCCAAAATGTGAAAACTGTTTATATATATATATATATATATATATATATATATATATATATACACTAAATGTTCGAAGAAGATGGACGCCAAAATTAAGGTCAATACTTGATGACCCATCACTCTACTAATAATAGTACCCAGATAACTTACTAAATCATTAATAATAAAAGTAAAAATAGAAATTAAAATATTGGATTTCACAATAACACCAGGTACACAGTAAAACAAAATGGGCTTAATTTTTTTTGAAGTGCGTAACAATAGGTATGTTGTTAAGAATTTTCAATCTATCTTACAGTGGTTTTTATGTTTTGCCAAATCTATGATGGCCTCCAGCAAGATTGATTTCACTTCTTTCTTTTTCATTTTTTACTTTTTGGGATTAGTTGAAATGTTATACAATGCTCCGTATAGCTCGTCATAGCTATGTGCTGCCCGTCGAAGCCTTGTTGGAGCTCTTGGCAGCCCGCCGATCTCTGGGCACCCCGTCGGAGTTGGCAGTGTTCAGTGGCAGAGCCAGGGTGGTTGGATTTTAAAAAATCAATATGCATGGCTAAATGGCTGTTTTCTTAATAAAAATAAAATTTTGAACTGTAAAAATTTGTTTTTTTTTTTAAATATGGTGAGGGTTGTAGGCTTGTAGCTCCTGCCAACCCCCAGCTAGTTCCCCCCGAGCAGTGTAGTAGTGTTTTGAAAGAGGTAGTTCATTAAATTGATTTGGGTATTATAGTTTGACATGTATCAAGTTTTGGCGATTACCTCTGTTGGAAAACATAGTTTTCTTCGTATCTATAATCACTTAATCACATGGTCGATGTAACATCTATACCAACCTAATTAACTATTGTCAAGGGCACCGACAAACTAAATTCAACTAGAAGTATACCGCAACCAACAAATGGACCTAACCGTGATACAAAAACTTAAATATAAGAATAAAACACATTTTCTTGATTTCAAATTTAGATATTTCTTAACGAAGCACCATATTCGTTGTCTAGTAAATGTTCATCACAATCATGTACAAGTAGCTCTAGTAACATATCTGTCTATTATTGTATAAGGTTTGCTACCTCATCTCTTATTCATCTATACATCGACAAGGAACTATTATAGACTTGTAATTTCACATACGAAGTAAGCCTGAGCAAAGACTGAAGGCACAACCTTCTTCCCTGTGCTAAAACTTCCTCTGACCGAATATTGAGACAGGTGTATAATAACCGGAAACAATAAGGGTGACAAACTTTATTTTCTTCATTCCCTTATTATACAACTCCTAATAAATTCATTCGACGAGTTTAGGTGTCTGTTCCATAAACTTCGTACTTCAGGACACCCAATCTCTAACCATGGCTTTGCGGGCCCACTGAAGTGTACAACTGCTGCAGCTTCCAGTATATGGGGTGTGAGTGCGTGAAAACAATAACCTAATCCAGATAAATGCCATGTAGGATCGAGAGGATGTACGAGCCCATCAAATGCAATTAGTGCCGGAGGTAGAGCCCCTGGGCGCCACAATGTCATCCCATAATTTAAACTCTGTAATATAATACATGATGAGAAACAAAATTTAAACTAAATATACAAACAGACATGTGAGGTGAGTAAATCTGTGCAAGCATCGAATCAGCGATTTCCTTCCTTCCCAAAAATGTAGAGGACAAAGAATACACCTTTTTTTATAATTTATAGTTTTATACCAAAGACAAACAAGCATTGAAAGATCATAATTTTGTTCCTCTCTTCTTCGATTTTTTTATAATGTTGTTTTCAGTGATTTCGAGTTAAAAGACGTGAAGTTGTTGATAACTCTCTCAATTTCGTTCTCTATTTTGGTATACAAGATTATGGCCAACCAGCACAAAGAGCTTTTTCTTTTCACGAGCACACATTTGGATATAACTATTGGACATAAATATTGTTGTGTTCGTAATATAGAAAACCCTTTTATGGATCCAGCATGCCCTTCATCCTTGTGTAGTTACCGGTTATTGGTAAAAAAAAATACATTTATTATAATGTACTATATATTTTTTACAATTTAGGTAACAGACTATCAAAGTTAACAATTTACGTATTGAACTATCATAATATTCACAATTCAGGTACTGCCGTTCATTTAGTTGGATGAAACTTAGTTTCATTTTTCATTTTGATCACATTCTTTATAATTTGTATAAACTTAATCATGTTTTTTCGAAACATTACAATTTACAATGTTTCTACTAAAACACATATATATACATACATAATAAGTATCTCAGTTTATACAATTTACAAAGAATATGTCCAAAATAAAAACTGAAACTAAATTCGGAAAAAAATACATTTAGTGTATTGTATTATATGTTGTTAACGATTTATGTAGCAGACTACCAAAGTTAACAATTGACGTAGTGAACTGTCATGGTGTTTACATTTTGATCATATTCTTTGAAACTTGTATAAATTTAACACTTAATTTTTTGAAATATCTCATTCTAGTATAAATTCAAAAATATATAATTATATCATATATATATTATATATATATATATATGTTATATTAATGTATGTATATATATAATATAATGCATGTATACATATTATTGCAAATAATATAAATTCTATATGATGTTTGTGTATAAGAAAAAATTATAAATACTTAACAAATATATTCTATTTACAAAAAATGAATATTTTTTTGAAAAAAATAACAATTTTCTTGCCGTTTTTTTCATGAAAGTATTCAAATAGTGATGTGGTCTCAAATAATTTTTGCTCGAATGTCGTAAATCTAAAACTTTAGTTTCGTTTCATGAATACTTTTTTTCATAACAACTATAATTTTTTTCATGAATATTTTAGTTTCGTTTTAGAGAAAGTGTAAAAAAATTATAATTTTTTTATTTAAAAAAAAATCAAAAAAAATCTACTCAAATAATATGTTATTTAAACTGAGATATTTATTATGTATGTATATGTATGTGTTTTAGTAGAAAGATTGTAAATTGTAATGTTTCGAAAAAATATGATTAAATTTATTCAAGTTATAAACAATATGACCAAAATGAAAATTGAAACTAATTTTCATGCAACTAAATTAACAGTAGTACCTAAATTATGAATATTATGATAGCTCAGTGCGTCAATTGTTAACTTTGGTAGTATAGTTTCTAAATCGTTAAAATCAGATAGTATAGTGCATTAAATGTATTTTTCCCACTAAATTTCATCCAACAATTTAACGGCGATACCTGAATTGTGAATATTATGATGATTCAGTACGTCAATTGTTAATTTTGGTAGTTTTGTGCCTAAATCGTTATACAATCCATTAAATGTATTTTTTCCTTAGTTATTCAGGATAATTAACTTTGGAGTAATACTGTTAAAGGAATGCACAAAAATAAGTTCAATTTCAGAAAACAGAATGTGCTCACCAGTTTAAGCCATTTATGATAAGTTTTAGTGACATTAGTCTGCCTCCAAGCCTTAAGATCAAATACGTTCATCCCGTACAACCACCCACACCGATCATAATCAAAATTTGATGCAATGATGGCGTTGCTAAAATTTAAGTAGTCCTTGTACTTTCTACCAGGGCAGCAGTTTGGCCCGCACCATGAGTCAAACACTGCACCAGCAGCCTTACCATGGAGGTCCAATTCAAAGAGAGATGATAGGTCGCGTTGTACTACTACATCATCATCCAAGAAAACAATCTTGTTCAGTTCTGGAAATAACTGTAGGAAAATTAATGAAATTACGCTTAGAAACTCATCATATTCACAAACAATGATAGCATTCTGTTAGGAGATCATTCTCCATAGTTGGTTAGTCAAAGAATATGAACTAGATCAAATTAGTTATCGGAGTTAATTGAGTCCAAGAGAATGAAATGAAAAGCGAAAATCACGGAAGTTTGTTTGTTTGAGCCTTTCAAGCAAAGCTTCTATCTTTTTCAGGCCAAAATTCAGAAAAGCCCAGCTTTTTTAGCTAGTCTAACAAATACTTTTCAAATTTTACGCAAAGGATTAAATATGTGGTCTTAACAGCTCCATAATATTAACTGGTCCTGGCATTTCTAACTGACAAGTAATGGAAAAGTCTGCAGCACTTGAAAGTTCATTCAACAGCTTTTTCGATTTGTCGAATAAACAATATAGACTAACAATAAAAAGTAGCAAGAAAATATGCGAATTGAATAAATACCTCGGGGATGTAAATACGGAGATGATTCAGAAGTGAGGTACAGCTTGTGCTGAGAGCATCCAAGTTTCTCTCATTCTCTTCATTGTACCGGTAACGTTGTTCTTTTAAAGTGCTATAATTATGGTTCCATATTAAATCATGAATCTCAAGCATCTCTTTAATCCCAATATCCACTTCTCGTGACCAATCAAACTGATGCAATCCTTTCACTTCAACTACGACTGTCTTATCTAAATATGCTGAAATCCAAGCGTGCATAGCAGTGTACGTTTTCTTATCCGTAACTATGTGGAAAACAAGTTTTTCAGGATTTGCAGCATTTTTTACAGTAGAATTGACGACAACAGAGGCTGCGAGGACATTGTCGGTTAATAGAACAATATGATGAAATGAAGAATCCGTTAGGCGATAAATAAGTTCAGGTGAGGGTAACCGAGAACGAGAGACATCATTTTTTGTATATTCTTCGGCTAAATTTAGAGTTAGGCAGTTAAGGCCCTTTGGGACCCCATGCGATGCTAAAAGCCAATACACCGATTCGATTTGCCTGGATGACTGGACTCTTTGTTCCATTTTCAACATCTGCCATTACAAGATTGTCATTAGTGATTAGACATTATGAATGAAGTATCATTTTATGTCATTTGTCATTTATTCATATTTTTTTTTGGAACAGAACTTCTATAAGAAATGTAATCCATTTTCAATTGATTGAAAGAATAAATGACCAAACCAAGTAGTGAATCGACTTTTTACTAATTCATATATCGGGACTAGGTGAATCGTTAGGTATCATTAGGAAAATCCTTTCACTTACCGGAGAAAAAGTGGAAAAGCATTTCAAAACGTACTAACCTGAGTGCGGTTCAATGCTATAAATATACACTGTTAGGTATAAATTATGAAGGCCGTATATAAAAGATATAATCCATGTCAACTTCATCAATAACATAGAAAGTTACTAGAACATAATCCTACAAAGTAGGACCAAACTGAAAAGGTCCTACCTTGCCACAATTGTCATGGTACTTGTCTACAAAATCAGAAGTAAGACTTTAGTGTGAAAGAAGACTAATGCGCGTAAGTGGGGGACCAAGACTTCACCCTACATGTACCTTAGTCAATTGGCTATAATGCCAAATTACACCTCTATATATCACTACACATCTTTTATTCATAATTGGCACCATTATTCGTGTTGTATATGAATATAATGTCATTTGTGTCTACCACAAAAGGAAAGGCTATTTATATTTATGTAACGATTCGGATTTTTGTATGAAAATACCGTGGTAAAAAAAAATGAGTTATCTAACATCACCTAAATATGTAAGTACTTATATGGTATATAAGATAGAAGTATCCTCGTTCTTATCATCGATGCTTTTTAAAGCCGTGCGGCCCAAGAAACGAGAACGAAATTGGACCAAATCGGACAATATTACTGTTAGGAAGCATATGGTGGCGGTCTGGTCGGAGGACCGAATCGTTACAATTTCCAACTGCTTCATTTTTCCGTAACTTAAGTGTCATTGAGAAAAGGACAAGGAAAAACCGGTGTTAAAGGTCCCGCAATGTGCTGGTCCAAAGAGGGGTCGGACCACTTAAGGCCTAATAATATGGACGGTCTTTCCTTGCATTTCTGCAAAATATCTGATTTCCCGACTCGAACTTGACTTCTGGATCACATGAGAACAATTTTGTTGTTGTACCAAAGCTTACCCTCTTAAGTGTTGCAAGTTGTTAAATCCCCGAAACAAGAAGCAATATTGATAATCCAAACAAGAAATATTATGAGAGAAAATCGAGAAAATAAGGAGAGATATAGAGAAAATAGATGAGAGACGAGTTCTTTCTTATTTAACCAAAAACATAACCAAACAATTGTACGTGCTCCTCATTTAGTACTAAAGAGGACTAATTGGGTAATAAAATAAATAAACAAAACAGTACACCAAATAAAAGAACGACACTAAAAGGACAATAGTAAACTAATACTGAGAAAACCCCGCAACATAAATAAATGACGATCACGTAGCCACGTAATCACGAAAGAGGACAGAGGGTCGAGTTACTCGAGTCGAGCATTCCCTTCCGTTCTTATCATAAGGAGAGGGGGGGGAGGGAGGAAGGGAGGGATAGGTAGAGACATACCAGGCCGACAACCCTCTCATTTAGTTGAAAATTGATGAAAGATAGGGAATTTCCAAAATGTTTCTATATTAATGTTTTGCAACCCACAAACGTCTTGTATTTAACAACCCAAGAATAAAGATCTTGGGTCTGCTGCCGCTCTATCCTAAAAAAGTGAATATCTAATTAATCATGGTCCTAAAAAACTCAGAATTCAACCTTCATGAATCCTACTTTTTCTATCTAAAAAAAGACAGAAACTTATGTGCTCCAAAACAAGGCCATAATAAGATTGGGAGAAGCAAGATGGTTACCATAGACTTGGTCTTGAAAGCGAAAGCTTTAAGGTCTTGTTTGCTTGAGGTCGCATCATTGACAAGTTCCTTGAATGAAGCTGCTGCTGAGCTGTCATCGGTTCCGGTCCTCCCCTCCACCTCCACCAATGCCCTTGTCAGCTCTTCCTTGAGATACTTCATGGTATAAACAACCACCATAATAAGGAACAAATAAAGAGACCCTCGGGGAAAAAAAACTCAAACTCGGTAAAATTGCATTCACACTTTCAGTTATCCCTCGTTTTTTATACATATTATACAGAATTATGAGTAGATCAATGTTGAAAGAAACCATGCATAGATTCTGGATCGGTATTTTCAACCCTAGAATTAGAGTTGAATTTCTTAACCTTGCATTCGACCAACCCTTAAAAGTTAAAAGGCTTACCCAGCTCTGGTGTGTATTAAACAGGATAAACTAACAATAGTCCTCGTCTGTTCGTGTCATAACAACATGATATATATCTGAATTAGAGTTGAAATATATTTAGCCAGTCGGCAACAATTAAAGTCGTGCAGTTTTGCTACAGTCTTATATGTCCATCGAAAATCATTTGACAAAGAATAAATAAAAGGAACTTCGGTATAGTTTGTCATTTTCTTCATGCTGTTTTTAGTAAAAGAAATCAGTAAACTAGTTATGTTCACCTTTAATTGCTTAATATCCTCATCATATCTATAAAAGATTAAAGTACTTTTTTGTGAATGTATTCAGGAAGGATGCATTTTTTCCCAGACTCATTAATCTGAATTCAGCCCAAAATCACAATGTTTTTGAAATTGTTTTTAGTCGAAAGTGCTATAGTAACTACAAATAATATACTAAATGATTATAAAAAATAAAACTATACTAAAACAAAAAAAAATATCGCTCAAATCAAAAGAGAAAATTACTCAATGAACCCGAAACAAAACCTTAGATTCAGTCAGAAGTCGTAATCATGAGTGAAAAACCGTAATTCGTAGTTACAAGTCATGACTCCGAGTTACGATCTGAGACTTTGCAAAACCCTAGTCATGGTCGTATAACTCGTAGGTAAGACTAGTAACCACGATTTGCGACTTTGAATCGGAATCAGATAATTAAGGGCCAGGAAAAAAATGCCACCATTCAGGAAATACTGAGGCATAAAATGTTGGTGAAGAAGAGGTACATTCAAGACTCGATCTACAAAAGCTTCGCACATGAGCAGCAAGTGACATGGATTTCGGAATAAAACAAATTTAAGAAGCAGCCTGTGGTTGTAAATCCTTGAATCACACTGCAACGTATAAGCTCTATACCTTTGTTGATAAAGAACTACATATCTTCTTTTTTCGGCTTACGGAAATGTGTGTGATTAATTTTGGCGCATATTTACTTACATAATGTATGCATATTATTTTTCACCGCTGTCCTAATTAACTTATACTCCATTAAATAGAAGGAAAAAAAAATGTTTTCTATAGTTTTTACTAAGGCTGAATGTTTCTGTAAGGTTCTAAACTGGAGTAATTGTGCAAAATATTTAACTTGGGGTAATATAGCCAACTGTATTAAAAGAAACAAACCTTTTATTCAAAATCATTATACATACTAAATATATACCTGCTCCCATGTCTTTTTTTAAGGTTGGGTTCATATTACAGTATTCAATCAGAATATTCTTCACAGGATTTCAGTTTTTCCTTACAACACAAGAAAAAGATTAAATTTAAAGAGACTATTCACAAGTTACCACTCACCAGAGATGTGTCACTCTCTCCAAGAAACCTCCAAGCTATACACTCTGCACCAGAAAATTGCATAACAAGTTAAATACGATCGAGTACTGAATATTGACATTGGATTTTACCGTTTTATTCTGTAACTTTATTATACTCTGATATATCAGAATACATTTCCGGTCATCTCGTTACAAATTTAGACATGTCTTCGGGTTGTACTATAAAATATTACTACGAAGCTAAGGGTAGAAAATATACCTAATTTCAGTTTTTTGCAAGTAACGTTCATTGTTATCATACCGCAAAAAAAAAATTGTTATGCCCTAAATCTTACAAAACGAGTTACCTAGAAAAAATTTCAGACAACCACCGTGAAATAGTAAATATGGTTAACAATCAATATTTGAAAATTGGTTATAAGCAGTTTAGTAGGTACGAATTGATTTTTTGCACAATTATTTTACAAGTTATGCATTATTACCGGAAAAAGTAATACGGGAAAAGCCACCTAGAGTTCATATTACAGTTTAGGTGGTTTTTCTGAGTATTACCTAGGAAAAAGTATTATGGGAAAAACCACCTAATTTTGAGACCCTATTATAATATTAAGCAATAATTTCTGAGTATTACCGTAGACGTTGTTAATCTTAACAAAGACAAAAAGCTTGAAATATTTACATCTCTCTTATACAATAACATCAAAAAGGAAAATTTATATGCTGCTTACGGAATATAGTGGTTAAAATTTAATTAGAAGTTTCTAGGTTAGTAAAAACAATGACATCTCCATAATTATTAAGCAATAATATTATACGACTATAATTTCGTACAAACAATCAAGGTTTCCAGGTCTTGATATAACTGAACTGCTAGACTCGGTGTTTGATGTGAAACGAAACTACAGATTATAAAAGTTCGTTAGTATGTAAAAAAATATTCATACGGTATATGTGATATTTTAAGAGTGTACGTCTTTCTGAATGAGTCATGTTGTTACAGTCTTCTAGGACACCTAATAAGATAGTAATTCTAAAATATGGAAGAAGAATCAAACCAAACATTTCCAAATGAGAGAAATAATTGGAACTTGGGAGTAAAATAGAATCTAACTTAGAAACTAAGAGGATTTTAATGTAATTTAACGTATTTCATGTCCATTAGAGTACCACTAACTCACTGCCGACAATATTCTTAACTATTCTTTTAAGTTCTATTCTTTTACTAGTTATGTGACTGCCAAAACTAAATATCGAGAAATTCATATATATATGATAACATCCTATAGAATGGAGTGAATTCTATATAAACCTTTTTTTTTTTTGTTAGTACTACGTAATAACGGTTAAAACCTTAATTTTTTTTATATTTTTATTTAAGTACATACAAAAAGGTTTCATATATTTTTCATGGCCGCAGTCATTTTTGGTCTACTCGTAATCATAGCGAGTTCGATGAATAAATATTTAGAGAGAGAGTTGCAATTTTAGTATTTGCTGGTACCTAAAGAAGAAGAGCAAACTGTAGCTGACTGGAGCAATACGAACGCGGCATGGAGGAATAAGAAAGGCATCAAGAAGGCCATCACCACCAGCACCGACGTCAGAATACTCCACCGCTGCTTGGTTGAACCTCTTGCCGATAAGAAAACCTTCATACTATAGTATATTTTTATCTCAATATACACATGCACAATTGTAGAGAGGGCGAGTGTCGGTGTTATGTAACCAACTTAGTGGACTATCTTCATTTAAATGAATTGACAAATGGATGGATGGATTAGTTAAATATGCAAAAAAGACTAACATGATGTTTGTTTGGCAAGATCAAGAGAAGGAAATAAAGTCGCATTTAATACGTAATGTGTAGAGAAATTCGAGTTTTCACAAGTGGGAGTCATGAAGGGCATGAATATTATAGAATACAATTATACAACTCCTATTTGTGTATGTGAAAGGAATATCTTTGTGATAATTTATTTTTATATGAGAGAGATTGGAGGGACAAAAAGCCAAAACTAATGCCGCGTTCTAAGCTGTGAGAAAAAAATGGATTGTCTTAGATCCACCTGAGACGACATTTATCAATTATGCTAGTGTAGTCAGCTTCACCTGGCCTATTGTGGGGGTCTCTTTCCTTTTGGCGGTTAATATGTTACCAACAAGTTATAATGCACGACGACGAGTTACGTGTCCGACATGACACTTAATAGAGTATAGAATTATATTTTTTATACATGCAATATGGTTTTTTTACTTAAACAAACAACAATAATTTGTCATATATGTCTGTGTATGAAATAGAGCCTTTTTATAAAGTTCAATATCATGATACCGTTAAAGTAAAAGTATGCAAATTCTATAATAATATTCTTTTGATCTAAGTCATGTTAAAAAATCACAATTTAACTCAATTTTTAGCAAGCTATGTCATATGTTATTGTTGAATTGTTTTCGATTCGCATGTCCAAGTGCTCGACTTGAAAAAAACACATACACGTCAATATGTCGTGGACACCCCATTTCATTTGATGTGTCCGACGTTTGTCTGTGTTCGACTCTTCAAAATAAAATAAAAACTTGCATGTCTGTGCATCATAGTCAATAAGAAATATTTGTCATCTTGACAAATGTAAATATACTAATTATGAATGAGTTTAGATGTGTAATACACTGATTATGAATAAGTTTAGATGTGTATATATACTGATTATGAATGAGTTTCAATGTTAAAAATCAGGGGCAGAGCGAGAATTTTGGTTCAGCGGAGACACAGTATAAATATACTAGTCGAGAATTTTATTTGAACTTTAGAAGATGAACATACAGATGTATTTTTTTAGTGAAACTATTTTTGGAAATGTTCTGACCAGACGCGTAAAAGAATTTCTAAACACATAGTATAATAAGTAAAATGTGCTCGAAGGTCTTAAGAGAGTATTTCATTAAAGATTAACAAACAATTAACTAAATAAGAAAAATTGGTAATTGATCAATCACGGGAGATATACCAACATCAAAAATAAAAGAAAACACTAAATTATAAATAATATCCGGATAAAATAGTTTATTTAGTAAAAAATTATCATAGTTTGTACGTACAAACTTAAACTAGCAACTAATTTGGATAATTCAAATGAATAAGTTATTATAGAAAAATAAACCGCTAACTAATTTATCAAGCATAAATGATAATAAAACCTCATTTAGAAAACAATGCACCCATTTGATTTTACAAAACGAAATAGATTGTAGAATTGGAGATTAAAAATAGCTATATTGATAATCTATCAATTTATATAAGTTGAGGGTTTTATATGTTTTGTACCATGAGTTTTGCCATTTTTTCAATTTAAGGTTTTTTTTTAATTTCAGACTTCTCCGTCCAATTAATGGACATGTTGTCTATTTTTCAACGTTTTTACCAAAATACCCTCGTTTAGTTAAACTATTTACAATTATATATATATATATGTGTGTATATATATATATATTGTTGAACCAGGGGGTTCAATAATTGATTTTGATTATAAGTTTGATTATATTTTAATGATTTTACGATTTCTCTATTTCGATGATATAATGCTTGTCTTTTCCAAAAGAAGAAAATGTAAATTTCAGCACGCCAGAAAGATAGAGCACAGAAAAACGAAGCCACAGGTTCAAGCGGAACCAGAATCGGAGCTAAAACGAAGGAGTTATGAGCTTTCGAACAACAACGAGAAAACCGAGAAACTGTCAGAGACAACGACCGATCGTCTGGACAAAAACGACCGATCGTTTTTGGTCCAATTTCTTCCAAAAAGGTCGTCTGAATAACGACCGGTCGAAACTCAGAAACAACCGATCGTCTGCAGAAAACGACCGATCGTTTTCTGCAGTTTTCAAAAACAGCTTTTCATCTTATTCTGAAAAATTGCTTAAAACCTTTGGATAAAACCCTCAACCACTACCAACGGTCATATACAGAAAAATATACCTTTTGGTCCATATAAACCACCCCAAATCACTCAAAAAAAGACACCCATTACATCCATTATCAACCAATCAATCCTTCAACCTCTCTTAATCCAAAAATATCCAAATTCTCCATTGTTGAGAAAAAGCTCAAAAAGAGAGATATTGAAGAGAAAGCTACTCAAGTTCAAACCAAGATTGAACAACATCAAAATCACAAATTAGATTATTTAGAAGCAATCAAATTGTGAGAGTATTTTAATTTCAACAATTTTGTAAAGAGCAATTTATAAGCTCATTTGTGAGTGAGTGTTTGGATAGAAGCTTTTAACCAAAGCCAAAGTGTTGGTTAAAAGTTCTAGGTTAAAATATTTGGGTACTCATAGATTGAGTGGGAGTCGTTGACTCGTAAAACGTGTTTGCTTGCACTTGTATCAAGAGTAGGAACCTCGGATAGAGGGTGAGCCAATCGGTCGATTGAGCTCGATAGTATTTGTAAAATCGGAAAGATTATCTTTAGTGAAATACTCGGTGGTACTGAGGAGATGACGTATGCCATTTTGCCGAACCTCTATAAATCACGGTGTCAATTTATTTTCCTAAACTTTTACTTTCCGCAACTTATAATATTGCTTATTTTCTTGCTTACTATCATTTCATTAACATTATTAAACGCTTAGGCTTAGAATTATAAAAAGTTGGGTAGTAAGTCGCCAATAAGTTTAATTAGGCGAAAAGCGCCAAAAACCTTATTCACCCCTCCCCTCTAAGGTTTAGCCGCACGGGCCAACACATATATATATATATATATATATATATATATATATATATAGGAGAGGGATATATAGACCCATAAAAAAACACAGTATGATTACATTTTAATTCTAACCATTCATTACATATGTTTTTAAGGGTTGCGATGGTTTTTTTATTTTAGGTATATCTTGGCCATTGAAAAAACTCTTAATGAATGTTTGGATTAAAATGTAATCATAGTGTGTTTTTTTTTATGTGTCTATATATACCTCCCTATATATATATATATATATATATATATATATATATATATATATATATTATGATTGTGTGATGGGCTAGTGGTGGCCGGCTAGTGATGGCAAAGGGGTGGTGGTGTACTGGTGGTTGATTAGTGCGGCGGGATGTATGTATGTATATATGTATATATATAAATATATGTATGAATAAATATGTATGTATATATGTATATATGTATATATATATATAAATATATGTATGTATAAATATGTATGTATATATGTATAGTGTGATGGGCTGGTGGTGACGGGATGGTGAATGCGTACTGGTGGCGGCGAGATGGTGGGTGGATGGTGGTGGCGGCAGGGTGGTTATGGTGGGGTGTATAAATATATAAATAAATATATATGTGTGTGTTTGTATATATATAGTGTGATTGATAGGGTGGAATCAAAATTGTGGTGGATGCGGGGTGGTGGTGGTCGCGGGATGGTGCTGGATGGTGTATTGGGAGAATGAAAGTTTTTTTTGAAAGTGATAATGGAAGTTATTAACGTATGACAATTTCTTTTTTAGGCATTATTTTTTGTATAATTTGATTAATTAATCGGATTAGTTTGTAAATATTTGTTTAAAGCCTTCATAAAGAAGTGTTCACATAAACTGATAATATAGATATATAGGGGGAGGTTATATGGACATCAACTTGAAACATTTTTTTTTTTTTTGCAAAAACGCTTCAAATCAATATTTAATTAATAAAAATTCACACTGTTTTACGACGGAAACATAAATATGCGTCTTGTTTTTTTTTTCGAGATGTTAATTACATATTTTGTATATCTATGTAAAAGTATGAGTAGTTGGATCATGTTTTATGATCAAACGATTGAAATTAAATTCTAGTTGAAAAAGACCAAAATAACCTTAAATCTAACGGAAATATAGCATGTGTTGGGCACATTCCGTTAACGGATGTTAAGAGTTTTGGACGGAAAAGAACTTCCGTTAACGGATGTTAGAGTTTTGGACGGAAAAGAACAGAAAATAGAAAAAGAAAAATTGAAAAAATCAGAATTCAGAATTCAGAAGAAAAAATAACAAAACTCAAGATATAAAATCCTATAAGTTGATGAAATAAACTTAAGCAGGACCTATTATATTTATTATGCATAAAGGTACATAACCATGACTTAATACCTATTCTACCCTTTGATTTAGCTCTCCTTCGTTAATCTGCACTTTTTTTTCGGTTGTCTAACTTTATGAACCATGCTTTCCGGGAAAAGAAAACAAAGCTGTTTCGTGCCGCTTTTTTTTACTTCATTCCAAACATATTTTTAATTATAATATAACTTGGTGATTTAAATGTCGATGCAACTTGTTCACAGCATTTCAAGCCTATGCGGCTAAACCAAGAACAACTAACCTGTATCACGAATCCAACTTACCCACGATGCAGAATGAGCGTTAAATGGAAGGCAAATAAAATGGTTTTTATTTAGTATCCATACAATACTACAAATTGCAACCAGCATCACCATTCCCAGCGATAACAAAATCATTCTAATGCCTCGTTGCGTAAGTAGTCCTAGTTGTCTTCACAGTCGTTAAGAATTGAAATTGTATTGACTTCAGTGAAGTAAAACAGCACCCAATAAGAATGCACACTTGTTTGTTAAAGACTTAAGTAGTTTTATAATCGAACACAAAACTTCAGTGTGTTCTAAAAAACGAGCGGACGCGAAAATTAGGCGGAGCCTAGAAGCCTACCAGATTAGTCGAGATTATATGGTGATTACACGGAATCAGGCACTAGGCGACCAATTTCCGCCTAAAACCTAGTCGGCACCTTTTAGAACACTGCAAAAAGTTAATCAACATACCTCTCATATTATCAACAAACCGGGTAATTATACCTCAAGAAACTATACCGTAATTATATTATTACTTAACAGCCGCGACTCTTCCTTTCATCTTCTGATTTATTGTTCACAAAAGAAAATGCTTCCAATGCCTTTTACGACTAAAGTGTAGTGATGCCATAATAACTCCAGGGGAGACGTAAAGTGGGATTATACGAGATCAAATTAGAAGTATAATATACCTAGGGTCAAGTTTCTGGGGAAAGAAACTGTATTATATACTTGCACATTCTGCATACCCAGGTTCAAGTTTCTGAGCAAAGTTATTTGGGTCTGGTTAAAAGTTGGGAAATCTTGTAAATGCAAGAATTGCTTTCGAATCTACTCATAATTGACACTGTTTACAACATTATTTGTTGTGAAGAGTGGTAATCAGAGTTAGTGAGCCTTTGGGTTTGCTAAAAAACGCCTTAAATTGACAAACCTGCCTCAATTGTGGTCCAATTCATGCTATCATAATTCCAACTTTGAATTGTGGAATGGTATGTCATTATAGTGTAGTAAACCATTAGTAACTTAGTATGCGGAAAATACTTAATCAAAAGATTGAAAAGAAAAGAATTAGGATACGTAACTAGATTAAAAAAAAATTAATAACGATTCTAAACATATCTTACAAAGATCGAGGATCTTTGACACACTCAACAACATCTGTAAGAAGCCTATGACTCATTGGTTTCAACCCTCTATTTGACCACAGGTTTACAATAGCAATCTCCAGTTTCCTTACCTGCAAATGTTTATATTTCAGAGATTCAGGTTCCCATAGCACAACATTATAGCTCACCTAAGGTTCAAAAGTCTCAAAAGCAAAACATTACTTCGGCTTACAAAGTAAAACGCAGCACTTAAATTTACCACCATATCAAGCATTGTGGGAGAGTAGGTTTAAAACTTAAAACAATTGACTTTGTAAACAATTAAACATGTTCAATGGTAACTACAGCTTCATTCCCACCTGAGATACTAGGAAAAAATTATCATCCTTAACGATGGGTAATAGAACCACAATCAGACTCTGTTGCCTCATGATAAACTTGTAGCAAGCAATTCATTACATCTCAGTCCTTACTAATTTTGAAGTGAGCTCCAACTATGTTTTCCCTGCTAGAATCCACCGATAACTCTTATCCCATTCCCAGTTCTAGTAGTGTACTATTAGTAAGTTTTTAACTGGCCAACTATGTCTTTAAAGAGATACAGATTTTGTTCAACTATAGAGTCTGTGAACACAGAATTGGTTGTCAATTGTTTACGATATAGTATGAATACAAAGATTGTACGACCTCGACAGAAGAATACCTCTCTGTTGCTCATTTAACTGTCTATCTTCTCTCTCAATTCACATCTATTTGAAGGTCTCCCACTAATCTATGTTTGGGTTCAAGTGATTACTCAATTGAGTTGCGGGTGAGATCACAGTGTTATAAGAAAACTTCTTTACTTTATAAAGAACAAATAATAACAGGACTAAAAGAAAATAGAATCGAGGCAAGATCACAAACCTGCTTAACAATGAAGGGCTCCTCTGTGAGACTCAATGGTCCAGTTAAGATTGTCATAAACCCATTTCGATTTCCAAACACAATATCAGTAAATGGCCGATCACCCACCTGACAAAAGAGTCAAAAGCAATTAATATTACAGAAATTCTAATACCGCGTATCACCCATATAATAACCCAAGAAACTAAGCTCACCATTATCAGCTCGGATGATGCACATCCCAAAAGCTTCTCAATTTCTTCAGCTTCTCCAGCTGGTTTTTTTACCCCTACAGTTTGAGTTCAACCAAGGTAAAACAACACAACATAAGAGAACCTCACAAAACAATACTAAAACGGCATGCATACTACTTCTATACAAACACATTCGGTACTTGTTTAGCTGCACTTCAAAATCTATAAAAAAAAAATGCCAGGCTACTCCCTTAAGGCAGCAACTAGACAAGCTAATACCTCTGTCTTAAAAAGCGTGCTTTGTAGTAAAAAAGCTCGATTCAAAGCTTAAAAACTTGCTTTTTCGCTTTTTAGCCGCTAAAATCTTACCTTTTTTACAGTAGCTTTTGCAAAAAAAACGCTTTAGCTAAGTTTTCACTTTCTAAACACTGACTAATACTACTATTAACAAAAGAACATTATCAGACAAAAACATGAATATAATGGAAAATACAACACTCACTGTGCCTCACTACTTTGATACCGATAGCCCTTTCAAGAGCTTTCGCTTTCCTCCCCTCAGGGTCAAACTCAGCCAACCCTAATTCATCAAAAGAAAAAAACTCACAGTCAACAACATAACCCATTAAAAAACCGCAAAAAGGGATAAATTGGGTTTTTGTATCTTGTATTGTTGCGTTTTTCTCGTTTGCCACCTTTTATCAATTTTCCTATTTTGTATCCCTCTATTCGTGTTTTTTTTCTTTTCATTTTGAACTTTTCCATCCAACTACGGATGGAAACCCAACATTATTGGATAGAAAACTAGCTCACACACAAATGTTTTCCATCCATAATTGGACAGAAAAGTTCAGAATATAAAAAAAAACACGAATACATGTACTTATTGGAAAAACTAACAATGTAAGGTACTAATCGGGAAACACGCAACAAAACCCGTTTGTGGTTTTTGTTTAAGATTTGGTGCATCTCAACTTAGCAAAAGTGAGCATCAAAGTTAAAAACAAAGAGTAAATAGAAATAGCATCATTGAGCATATGTACCTAATTTTAAAAGAGATTTTAACCATGAATGTTGATAATTAAGTATCAAAATATGTACTAAATGATCATTTTTCCATTTTATTTATAAATGAAAACTTCTGTCCATAACGAATAATTGAACTATTTTTTTTTTCAATAAACCTATTAAACAAGATTATGTTCCCGATACAAGAAAACTGACCAGCAGAGTTGCTGAAGACGGCGATATTGTTCCCGAACACCGATTTACACTCTCCAACAGAGGACCGAAGAGGTGGCCACAAAGACAAAGAGTAAGGCGCGGTGATCGTATTATCCTTATCAAACACAACCCCTCTAAAGCCACTATTTTTTAAAGCCACCCAATCAATATGACTAATATCTTTCACCGCCACGTGTGGCATCACTAAATGCCTGTCCTTAGCAATAACGGACACCGACCCTAAAATTCCTTCGACGTTTATCCTCTGTCCTATAGCGGCTTTTAGGTCACCCCACCACATGTTTGAAGAAACTACTTTTCCCTCCGTCCCTAAATAAGTGTCCTGCTTCGAAAACCGTGTTATTTAAGGATTTAAAATAATTTCGCTAAAAACTCAACAAAAAAGCAACAAAAAATGTTGCTTCAAAACCGTTAGTTATTTAACGATTTGAAATAATTTCGCTTAAAACTCAACAAAATACTTTTTACTCAGAATGTGAGATTTAAAGAATAATTTTGATATGTTTTGACAACCAAAAAGAGATATTTCAAAAAATAAATTGAAGAAAAGACACAAAAAAGGGAAAGTGTACACTTATTTATCGATGGGGGTACCTTGTTTTGGTATTTGACGGGTTTTCCAACGTGGGATTGGTCTGGATCGTCGAATGAAAAGTAGAGTTGCTCAGAAAATAATTCTTTTTTTTGATAAGGATTGAAAGTGTCAGTATTTTGAATGTTGGGTTCGATTGAGAGAGAATGTGAAAGTGAGTAGTCTTTTGTTTGGCATTTTAGAGACGAGATTGTTGTTGGGCGGTGATGAGAGAGGGTAATGTGAGAGAAAGAGAGGGGTTGCTGATGCCCAACAACACTGCCTGATTGCATTTTTTTTTTTTGTTACAAAAAAAAAATGAAATTTGAGACAGTTTTTTTTTTTTTTAATTTTTTTTTGTTGCAAAATCCCTATTGTTGGAAATTAATCATGTGGCGTGTGCCACTTTTGGGACACGTTAAGATTAGATGCGACCAATCTTAGTGTGAATATCAGCCACAATAATAACCACCTGTATATTTCTTTTCTTTATTTATATCGAAAAACCATAGTTTGCAAAAAAAAACACTTATTCTTACCTACTTGTGAATAAAAATGAAGGTTTCCACACTTTGCACCAAAATTTCTTTTAGTATTTACTGCGATTTCTTGTTTTGTTTTTTAATATTGAAAGATTAGTTATTAAATATTTTTCTACAAGACTTCCTCGGATCGCGAGAACCAATATCTGCAAATCAACTAATGATTTGGTTTTTAATTTGTATAAAGAGCACTAACAGAACCAGAATTACAAAATAGGGGGCTGATTTTCTATTTAAAAATATATATATATTATATGAAGTTATTTTACGGAATGTGTGGCTAAAACATAAAATTTAAAAGTTTCAATATGTTGTAATACACTATTAGCTACGTATATAGAGAGACAGAAGTAGAGAGAGAGAAGAACAGTATGATCTTTATTAATGAAGGAATATGAATGTATGTAAAATACAAGACCCCTAGCCCTCTTTACATAGATAGAGGGTTAGGGTTACAAGCCCACCTGGGCCCATTAAGTAAAAGTCCAAGAGTCCAATAATTTTACAACACTCCCCCTTTGGACGTCTTGAATTCTTCGTCTTCATGTAGTCGATCTGAGTCGAGTTCATTCGCAGTGCTAAACACATAAAAACCTTAGGGCCGGAAAACCTAGTGTGGGACAAAACCGGTACCTAAGAGAAACTGTGTAGTCGAATGATATAGGCCGAAATATCATGTAAGTAACTAACCACAAAACAGTGTGCCTCATCAAAACCTTGTCAGAGCAAACCCAATGGGAAAATCCCTGATCGAAGGAAAAAGAGTGCAACAATGGTAGTAGTAGGGATCAACCACAAAACAGTGTGCCTCATCAAAACCTTCCTAGAGTAAACCCAATGGGAAAAACCTCTAGTCGAAGGACAAAAGAGTACACAGTGGTAAGAAGTATACAACAGGATACTCTCCCTAATTTCGGCAATCTTAAGTGAGATAAGATGGGAACGTGTATCGCTAAAAACCTTGCCAAGGAAAACCCAGTGGGAAAAAACCTTGGTCTAAGGACAAAAAGAGTACACGAGCATGCGACTGGATGCTCCCCCTCACTTGCACACGACAGGGTGCGAAGATTTCGACTAAGTAGTAATTAGTGCAATAAGCATTCGCCTGGATGCTCCCCCTCACTTGCACACGACTGGGTGCAAGGATTTCATATTTCAAGAAAGAATACGAGCATTCGACTGGATGCTTCATTTACTTGCACACGACTGGATGCAAGAAAATCTAACGTGTAATAGAACGAGCATTCAACTAGATGCTCTTAAACTTCATATGTGAATATTCATTTCGGCAAGAAATGCTAAATAGCATAATCTAGTCATGTCTCTCTTGATTGATAACAACAAGTTGTCCTCAAATAAGACAAGTGTTTTATCTGGATCGTGAGACAGAGCATATGTAATTCAAATATGGCTAATACGAGTTCGAAGCCATATACACTCTCTAGTCGTCTCATAGAGCACGAGTAGATCAGAGTGATTCGTTTGGAGTCATTTGAAGACCTCCAAGATATTGCCTTATTCCTAATGGTAAAGACAGACCATGTTAGGAATATCCCTTATGCGGGTCTGATAAGTAACCAGCATCGGTATAACCGAAAAAGGGTTGCGTTAATTCGAGTACCGAAGGGGTAGGTACACTCGATGACGCAAATGGGATAAACTAGCCCACTTCCAAAATTACCATAAGGTAAGGGAATGTGTCTTTTATGCCATTTCGATGGCAGCGTGTTAGCGCGATGCTGTGTCGAGCTATACCATTCACAGCAGACGAGATGTTCGTCCTAGCACATTAGACCAAGTACAATAATGCGCTTATTGTACTTAGATATGAACATCATGGTTCAATATCTCTTCATCGTCTCATCAGGGACGGTCTGGGTCTATATCAATGTCTAGTGATCGAACGATCATGGGAGAATCTGACGACTTAGCGTCATGATGACTAAAACGTCATAACACCTTCTGGGTGTAGTCTGAATCATGGACTTAGATTCAATCTTTATGGGACTCGATCATCAGGCCGAGTCACTACCGTGTCTTCCCAAGATCCTTAATCTCGAAGGCAAATCCAAAAAAATGGATCGCGTAATAAAACACGCAAGGGCATAATACTTGTTCAAGTATCCCAAGCTAATCAAGTACTCACTTAGGCGGTATACCACATCCGCTCGGATTATATTAATCCATATAGTGAACGTCTCGGTCAATTGAGATCGTGTTCCGTGGTCAGGAGCTGCTTGATTTAAGCACATGAAGTCACACAGGGACCTTCATCTATATCTCTTTGTCTAAATTCTCATAGAGATAAAACAGTGACCACAATCACATGCTGCATAATCAGTTTTTAGGAAACTACTAAACTGATAAAGTAGGGGACCGTTATAACGTCCATTACGAGGAAATCAACCATCTCGTAATCAATTCCAAGATGTGAGAGAAGCCTTGCGCTACTAGGCGAGCATTCTACAATCTCATTATTCTCATCACTTTTCCTTACGAATAACCAAATAAACGAACTCGTTTAACATTGGTGGTGTTGGAGCTACAGGTCCGAACACACTTTCGCTAAGGAGTCTACTTGGATTGCAAGTTTCCATTAGGCCAGTCTATTCTACGTTGACTTCAGGCAACGGTACATGGTTCACTGTCATAATTTGTTCATATTATCAGTCGTCACCGAATATATGAACAAGTAATCAATGACAGTCTCGTTTCGCTTCAATATCGTCTAAGATATCATGATCGACACATATTTCGAGATTCTTAGGATGAGGAGGAATCACACATCTCCTAGATCCTTTATAATCTCGTGCGACAAACGAGTTTCAGTTCACCACCTCTGTGGCTGAACGAATTAAGAACCGGTCAACTTCCTCATATCTTAGGAAGGATGACAGACTGACGGCCGACGGCAGCGTCCTTTGCTTGGCAGGTTCGGCCAAAGCAACGTGTTACGACAGGAACACGGCGTCCGACAGGGACGTCTATCCTTGCAAGCATTTTGCAGCAGGTATAAATGATCTCGTGACATCTCATAAAGTCATTAAATGCGTCTGGCATTTAGTTAGACTTGAGGGAGTCTATGCATTTACTTATCACTAAGTGCAGTTTTGGGGATCAAGCTAAGACTGAGTGGGTTATGCCACGGTATTTCACGTCGTTCCTTATCAACGGTAACGTGCAAATCTCCCCCTAATGACGGGAAGAACAGTCTTAGCGATGTCACTTTCGCATATCATGCGGTAAAGATATCGCTTGCCAAGGTTAGTCTATCAAATGATAGGCATGGGATTCATAATCGACTTATGTCCCCTTCAGAGGTCCATATTTTGAACGCTATAGCGGCTCAATCAAAATATTAAGCACTCAAACACGAGTTCATATGAGGCGTCTGGCTCATAACCAGTAACCAACTGATACGCATTTAGTGTTTTGAGTGACTATGGGCCTCAGACGGACCAATACAGCAAAATAGCATGACCCCACACGGAAATATAAATCTTGGTGCGCAAGACCAAGAAATGCATGCAATCATTTGCAGTCGCATCATCAAACTTTCCATGAGTCCATTTGGGTCTGAACATAATCGACAGGATGTTCAATTTCAATTTCCAAACTCAAGTAATTCAAATCGAAATTTCGATTCTTACTCTTCGGTATTATCAAGTCGACTAGACTTTTCAGGATAATCCGGATCATGAGCCATCAACTTAATGATAAGGCTAAGAGTTTGGGAAATGCTGCATTTCTGTGGACAACAATAATCATGTGACCTATTGTCGATGCATCAACCATAACCATTTATATTTATGGTCCGTCTTATGGTTGGATAAGTCCACAATAACTCCAATTCTTTACAAGAATTCTACGAGTTTATTTCGTGATCTTTACACATACTAGTTTTTCAAGGTGAGCATTAGTGGCATTAATTTCGGATTAATCACGAAATATATCCTCAAAGAGAATCCAAATGCGATGCGATTATAAATCAACTATCGTCTTTTGACCCGGGAATATCTCATCCGGTCAATGCCACAATATCAAAATGCTCTTATCAATCGACGACAGGCGAATGACAGTACAGACAATCATGTCTTAGCATCTAAATCATTTATCATTCGACGACAGGCGAAATGATAAGATAACCTTAAATGCTTTAAAGAATGTGGTAGTAACCACTTGAAAGACATTTCAACTCCTCTAAAATACGTTTTTGGTCGTATTGAATGGAGGCTATAAAAAGAAATTTTAATTCTTTCATGAGTTATTACCAAATAACACTGGTTTTCTCGAATATTTTATAACTCAACAAGGTACGGCAGGACCTACATGAGTATAAGACCTCATATTTGACAAATCAATTTGGTTTTACCAAAGATTTTGATTTGGAACGACATGTCCAGAATCGTTGTCACTGAGTACTCTTTTAGGCAAATAGTTGGTGAAATTATGTGGTACACTGTTACCCACTATTTCCAAAAAAAAATTCAACTACCCCACAAGTATTGCCTAAAATTTCATAATTTAAAGTTTGGTCACATTTTGTCAAAGGAATTTACTCAAAACACTTTAAATTATTTCGAGAAATTTCGTAAATAGGCAAACCATAATACAAAAGTATGTCCAAATGGAAAAATCATAATCCAATGGAAAAACATAATCCAGATGAGCGAAAAAATGGCTCAATGATTTATCAAAATCAATAAAGAAAGGTATCAAACACATTTGAGCCACAAAATCGGGGGTCTCAAGAGTTTTCTTTCAATTAACTTTAACCACATTAGCATCGGTTTTTCCACCTTTATAATAGTTGTGAACTATTTAAGGAGTAACCGTGCATGACCTTTGTCTTTATAGCATAGAGTTGGCTCCTTGAGCATTATCTCTTGTTTTGTGACAACGGCCCATATTGTTCCTTTCAATTACTGTCTTGGAGCCACAGGTTTTCGATTTTGACGATTGTCTAAAATCTCGCTTGGCTAGGCGATTCATCGGGATCGCGACAATTCGAGACAAATAACACTTGTCTCGGTTCTCGATTCGTGGAAAAAAAAAATATACACGAAGAGCATTAATATCAGGCAAACAATTCGCCATTGACCCAATAGGATTAAAACTACTCACCGGGGTAATTTTCTTATCCAATAACAGATGGGTGATAAAGGAACATGGTGAATATAAATTCACGATACTGCTTATGGAATACAATTTCCAAGCTAGTATTTTGGTGAATGATTGCTCCAATATGTCAATTTCAGACATTTGTTCACCATAGACGTCATCACGTCTCAAATGTGGCGGCGGAATAAAATCAACGCTTTAGCATTCATCCTGAGGGTAACAACAAACTCGTGTTTTACTTATCAAAGATGACATCCAAAAAAAAATTGGGCATCACATTTTCACACATCAGGGTGAGTAACATGTAGTGACGGATTAAAATCAACGTTTATACAGTCATTTCGCAAGTATGTTTTACGATTTTTCTCATCATAGATGGCATCCAACATGTGTTGGGAGTTCTGGATTATTTATCATATAAAACGACTGGTTTATATTTTTATGATTTGCACAAGCACAAACTTTTTTTTCGAAACGACAGGTTCGAAAACATTAGTTTTGCTTTTCATGTGAATCGGTTCTCATTGATCGAACGACGGGTCGATACTGAAACACCAATTCAGCGAAACATACATCACTATATAAACACACTCGGGGAAATTATTATTTAGTCAACCCCTTTCGGTAGCTCTATTTGAACACGACCAGGAAAGACGGTGAGGGGGGTGGGCACGAATGCCTCTTAAAAACCGACCTCATTAGGAGAACGACTTCTGCCTTTATCTTTCCTAGACATCGTATCCAAATAGGTGAGTCTATTTGGGGAAGATTCATAATTTTTTTCCAACTTAAATGTGAATATATACGATTTTCGCATTTTATATATGACAATAATATTAATAGCATAGATAATATCTATCTAGATTAACCACACATATATAAATAGGCAGTAAATATATTTTAGAATCTATCTAATCATGCAGTAGATTTGGTGTTAAAACAAATCAATTTAAGATTATCAATCAATCTATAAAGATTCTAACATATCAAATCAAATCTATTTAAGATTATCAATCAATCCATAAAGATTTTAACATATCAAATCAAATCTATTTAAGATTATCAATCAATTCATGAAGATTCTAACATATCAAATCAAATCAATTTAAGATTATCAATCAATCCAAGATTCTAACATATCAAATCAAATCAAATCAATTTAAGATTATCAATTAATCCATGAAAATTCTAACATATCAAATTAAATCAATTTAACATGCAATTTTTTTTTATTCGCTTACCTTTTAATAAAAAAAATTATATGCATGTGTGTGTATATTTACCAAATATTATAACTTATCAACCATATGTACTGTTTTCGTATAAGTATTATACTACAGGACCATGCATGTAATTACAGCAAACTATATATCTATTTACAGCATTATTACATATACAGTCCAGAATTTCAGACAAGTTTCAGTTTAGTCCTTGAGTAATTTACAGAATAGTTTACAGCTTTCAGAGAATTACAAATCAGTACATACGTTTTAGTTTGTTGCAGATTTAATCCGACAGATTAATACATGTTTTACAATTACATGATTTTCGATTTACAATCCGATAATATATTTTTTTTTTCAAAAACAAATTACTAACGAATGATTTCTTTAACCAGTTTTCAGCAAACTATTACATGCATAAGCAGAATTGTAACCACTGGAATTGTAACCAGTTTTTTTTTTTTTTTGTTTTTTTTTTGTTTTTTTTCATGCAATTCGATAACCATTGGAATTGTAATCATGCATAACCTGTTTCTATTTACCGGAATTGTAATCATGCATTCTATAACCACTGGAATTGTAATCATGCATAAGCTTTCAATTACAATTTCCAAATTTGTAACATGGCAGTAGCATACAAACATGCTATAGTGACATACAAACATCCAGTAACAGTACAAACATGTAATATGTAACGTGTACGGTATATAAAAAAAAATTATATCCGGTACCTTACGCACGGTATGTTGGTGAAGGTCGATATAGCAAAATCAGGTTTATTGAATCTATAATCCGTACTTCGATCTCCGAGAGCAGTGCTGATAACGTGTTGTAATACACTATTAGCTACGTATATAAGGAGACAGAAGTAGAGAGAGAGAAGAACAGTATGATCTTTATTAATGAAGGAATATGAATGTATGTAAAATACAAGACCCCTAGCCCTCTTTACATAGATAAAGGGTTAGGGTTACAAGCCCACCTGGGCCCATTAAGTAAAAGCCAAAGAGTCCAATAATCTTACAACATAATCAAAATATATTTTTTATAATTTTTTTCCATAAGGGATGGGCTGTAGCCCCGTCTGTCCTTATCTAGTTCGTTTTCTGAACAGACACTGATTTTTTTTCCGTTGAAAAATTGAATATACACATGAAAAAGCTGATTTACGATCTTAAATATTTGAGGAACTATTACAATGTTTTATTTATTTATAAATGATTAGTTAAACATAAAACTACACTACGCTAACCAATTTTTGGCCTCATAGAATATTCAAATTTTCGTGAATGAAGGCGTGGGCTAAACAAATTCAAATTATTTAAATTTTAGTGCAGGTTCGAAACATTTTTAAGATAGATCAATTTTACAATTGATATCACATTCCTCGAATATTTCTCTCTTTAAATTGCAAATGGAGGTACGCCACACTTGATAAGGTGATTAGCAACGGCCATCAGTCGGTGAATAAGCCACTAACCAGCAAATTCTATAGATTTTTCAATCATTCTTTTGTAAAATGTAAACCCATGAATGATGAATATAAATTCCTTTGCTCTGAAAAGTCCTCAACTGATCACTGTCAGTGGTTTAGTTAAGGTAGACAAACTCGAAGAGCTTTCCAACATTATTTGGAATCTGGTTTTGAAATAATTTAAACATGATGATAAATCTAACCATTGTTGAAATGTACCAGGAAGAAAATTCGGAAGCTATTAGACCAACCGTATCAGTAATTTTAACCATTTACTCAAACCTAACACATTTTATATCTTTTAAGAAACCGTTTATATTTAGATAAAATTTCAGCTTGCTTATTAATTTATTTATAATAACCCTATATTTTTTATTTTATTTTATTATCATTTAATAATCATAACAATATTTCAATCACATGAATATGAACCACATGATAGTTTCTTACTATTATATTCATCTGAAAAATCATATACATTTCTCATATATAAAGGGAATTTTGTGTTTACCGAAATTTAAAAAATTTACATGGTTTCTAATGCATAGCTATTTTTATACCGTAATTATCATATTTTAAATAAAAGTATGTTTGGATATAAGCGAAAACTCCCTCCTTTACCTAAATTCCAAAGCATTACCACGCCCCCAACCTGAAGAACGCTGAAACAAAATATACACATACGAAAACAACCGAGCTTTAAGAATTTTTTGGATCATTGCTATTCGACGGAAAAAAAAAAAACTACCACTTCCTGATCTCTCATCACCGTTTTGAAGAAACTTAGTACTAACTACTAACTAAAACATTTCAATCTGTAGCAGCACATAAACTAGAAATGGAACCAAACAATTGGAGACAGTATTATCCTTGGCAATAAAACGTTTCTTCTTTTTTTATGGGAACGGGAAGTCGAACCCATGACCACTTATTTTTAGCTAAGCCCATTAGGCGACCAGGTTCCGTCAAGAATCATTTTAGCCACTGTATTAGGTTCTTTAAACTAAAGCTAAAACAAGAGAAAGTTGCCCACTTGATCTCCAAAGTCTTTGGGATTCCCTTTAGGATTCCCCTCAAATCTTGAAAACTTAAAGTAACTAAGATCAACACCTTTGGCCTCCCCACTCAACACCATATCTGCAACTATCCTTCCAATCACCGGCGCCATCTTAAACCCATGTCCCGAAAACCCTCCCGCAACCACCAGATCCTTCCCAAACTCCCCACCCAAGAAATCAATTACGAAATCCTCATCGGGGGTCATCGAATACACACACGATTGCGCCATTACAGGCCCCTTCGAAGAGTCGACTTTTACCCCAAACCTCTTATTTATCCACTCTCTTAGCGTATTCACCATCTTCTCTGAGGGGCCAGACCAGGTTCGTTGTTCAGGATCACATGGTATGCCTCCGTGGATGGCAACCTTTATTAGCCCTGGGAACTCCATCGACGGCGTGCCGTATACGTATGGCTCGCCGTAGCTGGCAAATGTTGGGAATTCCGAGGAAACCGTTAATTCATCCTTGTTTTCCTCTCTGATCCTCCAATACATAACGCATGTTTCCAATGCTTGTATTGGGAGTTTAATACTCGGATTAACTCGCTCCACCAACTTCTTCATCCAAGGACCCACGGTTAGAACACATTTACTCCCCGAAAACTTTACGCCGTCACTAGTAACCACCACAATTCCAAAATCGTCTCTCTCGATCGCGACAACTTGGGTGTTGTCTTTCAAGACGGCTCCGTTCTTGAAGGCCAATGCCTGAAACATGGAAACAGCCTTGGTGGGCTTGATGACTCCTCCGATTTCGGTGACCACACCCACCCAATCTTCCGGAATTTCAATCTTGTGTGAGAATTCCTCAAGGACTTGGCTAAAATTTAGAACCTGGCAAAGGATGATTTGTAAGAATCCTACTTTTTTAATTGATTACGAACAAAACTAGATTTGTGGACTCCAGTAAAAAGAAAAACATCAATCTTTTGATCAGTTGGCCTAGTCTAGCATGGAGATCCAACACGTTCACTTGTGGGGCAGAAATTGTTGCCAGATTATAAACAATGTTACAAACACAACACAGCTAACCTTATGTGGAATGGAGTGTAGAACGCAGTTCCGTATGACGGCGTCGAGGCTGGGGCAGCCATGACGTGGGCCCATATCGAATTGAGGGGTCTTGAAGAGGACAGAGTAACCGATCTCAGCCTGTGTTTGTTCCCAGAGGAGTGAGGACTCCGTGACCATTGGGGAGTAGTATGGTTCCGGGTAGGTGGAACGTATGGTGCGAGACTCGCCGTGGGAGGAGCCTCGGTGGTGGAGGAAGTCGAACTGCTCCAACAACAACACTTTCTGACCTCTCTTTGACAGCGTGTACGCTGCTGAGCTGCCCATCACGCCACCTCCCACCACTATCACATCGAACCGCTCCCCCATTTTTGTGTAAGATGATCTTTAGCTGGCTTCTCTTGGCAGGAACTATGGGCTCAGTTGTCCTCAATAGTAACCATAAAAAAGAGAGTGATATAGACAAACGGAATCTAAAGTAGTTGAATTGTCACAGGCTTTCGTCTAATTTAGATGTCTTTTTTTCTTTTTTGGAGGGTAATAATTTAATTTAAATGTCTTTATACTAAGAGTTGTCACAGGGTTTTGTCTAGTTTAAAATGTCTTTATTCGCTATTATTGCAAAGAGGTCCTACGGCAACTAAGTTAGATTTGAAACTCTCAAGTCCAATTATCTTGTGCTAATTCATCTATCATCATCACTATTCATTTAAGCTTTTTAATTTAAAATAAAAATATTTTTCTTTAGATTTTCAATTACATTTTCTGTGTTCCACAATATTCCGGCATTCTTTTCACGTTTTCAATTGCTCTTGAATTTCTGCGTATATAGGAAATGACACCGTAATGCAATTTGTGGTGGGAACTTATAATTGGGAATTTTAGATCAATTTTCCGATTTACCATTAGAAAAGTATCAAGGGTCTTAATGACCATAATCTTTAATCTCTTGTACAAGATGAACAATTACAGCAGTCTAGTATATCAAATTTTAGGTTTAGAAGCACAAGCCAAGATTTACCAAAGATATAACCTCAAAATCAGAAGCACTATCCATTGTTTTCCAGGACACACACACACACACACACACACCATGAGATGGGCTAGGTTCATCTGTATATATAAGTTGGGTGAATATCATTTTCTATAAGTAACATTGAGAAAATGCAGAAGAATTTAAGTCAAATCACCGATACAGTGTTAATCGGTTAAGCTATCAGAGACACTCTTAGCGTTCTAAAAGTAATGACGATATTAATATCATTCTTCATTCACATGTTGGTTGAATCATGAAGGCAGTATCACAACCAACCTCATGTGTCCTGATAGGATAAGGTAGCAGGCAAAGGCAATCTATTATAACCAAGCAAACAAAAACTTCCCAATGTACAATTATTGATGAAATATTAACACAGGATCTATATCGGCACCATTAACCTTGGCTCATTTCATTATAAAACAGCAAGATACACATGTATAACTACATGCTTGTCTACTACTACCTGAGGAAAGCTCAAAATCGTAACTATAAATGATTTGAATAAAGTAGGATAAATTTTTCCAAGTCAATCCCTTTTGCAACATCCACTTAAGTTTACCCGTAGCTTGTTTCCTAGAAAGCAAAAATATTCTGATAAAAGACGTTCCTCGGTTTTAGGGAAACGAAAGCTTTGTGATAACACATCATGAGGAGTAAATAAAGAATTAAAGACACATTTGATCTTTGCTTATTTTTTTCTGCAAATATACTTCTCTCCGAATTTACAAGGTTGCTTATAAAAAGCAGAAACGACAAACTGGTTAGCCTTATCCGGCCTTCATCAAGAGTAAGGTGAGCAACATGTTCAAAACTTATATTAGTGTATTAGACGGTATCACTGCAATAGCCAAATATTTAAATTCAAAGTCTGGAAATTAATAAGGTTACAGCAGTGATATTTGAGAGAATCCAATAGAGATAGTTTTGACTAAATAATCAATTATCAATAGAATGACAACTAGAAATAGGTTCAGACATCAGACTATAGTAATCTACCTAAACCATTGTTTACCAAAAACAACCAACTCAGCCAGCAAATGCAATATTCCACAACGTTGGAACTTAAAACTGCAGATAACCTCAAAGAATACCTCAGAAAAGGCTAATCAAGATCGATACAGTTGCTAAACAATAATAAGCTGATATAACCCAAAACTGCAGAATGGTATCATGTGCACAACCATTGAAGCGATCAAATAACCAGGCAATGGTATGTACAACTAGAATATCACTGCTAACGAATATAGGTAACTCAACAGAACATGGGGTGCAGTTCTTATGGTACCTAAAAGCGGGTAAAACTATGTAATTTAGTTATTATAGATTTATAGTATATAATTAGTGAAGCATATCAATTTGTTTTCATTTTAATTATATTTTTACCAGGATATCTTAGTGATGCGCGAATGGGAACATATTACACATGGTTATAAGAGAATTAGGTAACACTAGATATAGCCACATTACACCTTTTATCACTTAAAGAGAATCCCCAAAAAGAACTACTGGAATATGCTCAACTGCTCATAGAAAAGGTCAAAACCTTGCTATATTACCAGCTTAACTGCTCAATGCATAAACTGTAATCTAAAAACATATTCGACCGAAAAGGGCCGTCTCATGTTAACAAGGGCGAAAAACAATCTACATACAAAGAGACACCTCAAATGAATAGAAAAGGAGCTGCTTGAATCAAAAACAATAAATAGAGATGGTCAATAAGCTTTCAAATGGCTCCAACTACCTACAAGTCGTCAAGAGAAGAGAAGCCCGGGCATGAACAACATAAATTATCAAAACAAACAGGAACCTTCTAAAAGAGCTATATCGCCGTAGTAATGTGAATAAAACAACAAAGTAGTGCAAAACACGATCGAAACAGCATGAAACTGAGGGACATTCGAAATTAAATGGCAAAAGAAAACATATTCCGTAATAGAGAGTTTTCCAAAATTAGAAAATTAAATAAGCCTATATAACAACAAAGTCGCACGGCAAGAGCATATAATCAAACAAAATTGACACACTTGAACCACTTTAATATCCAATCTAACGACAAATCACCTTTGCCTCGCGCGCAGGTAGCACATAGCCCCGACGGCGACTACACCCACTGAAGCTGCAAGAACTGGCCACGTCAGCTTCACCGCATACAAACCCTCGTCGTCATATTCAACCACATGAATACCATTAATCTCATGAGGAGTTTTTTCATTCAACAGCTCCTTAACTTTTTTCTCCGACAACTCGAAAAGCATTTCCATGTCCCTTTTCGCACCCTCCAATGCCTCAACCCTCTTCTTAAGGTCCACAATCTCACAATCCTTCGCCTCGATCTCTGCCTTTTCGCCACTCTCTCGCTCTATAAAACCTTCCAACTTCTTCTTCAGCTCCCGTACTCGTTCCTCTCCAGCCTCCTTCCCAACCCTCAGCTCATTCTCAACATTACCTAATTTCTCCAAAAGCACAGCCCTTTCGTTCTCAATCACATCCAACTTACACTCTTTCTCAAAACCAATCTCCTTCAGCATCTCCAATTCTCTCTTCAAATCCCTCACCTCCTTATTTGCATCGGCTCCATCTGCCTCAGCAGTGATCAGGTCATGCTGTAGCCTTGAAACCTCAGCCTCGAGGCTGGCAGCCCTTGCGACAACCGACTCTAACGACTTCTTATCAGCATCTGACTTCACAATCGCTTTCCTTAACTCAGCATTTTCACTCTTTAACACTCTAAGCTCCCCTTCCAGCTTACTGACTCTCTCTCTCACAGCCTCGTTATCACGAACCAGCTCGCTCTTCTCCTGCTCAAGAGATGCAATCTTCTGGGTCCATTTAGAACCCTTTGTATCCTCAATTTCATTTATCTCCAGCATCCGATCACCACCGTTCATCACTTGCTCCTCAGCCATCTTTGATCCTGCAAAGCCGGAACAAATTTTAACTATAAAAAAAACTCTTTTTTCCAATCCCCGAACGAGAAAATCACACGAAACTGCGTAGATAGGGCCCGTTCTTATGCAAGCCAAACAAGCCAGCTTGCTTAGGTGCAGATTCAGGAGCAAAAAAAAAGGGAAAAAATAAAAATCTTTCGGAACTAAGTCGTCTTTTTACTAACAAATACAAGAACCCCTGTCATTTGATTATATATTGTGTACATTGTAAAAAAACAATATTTGTTTTATATGGCATGGTTCGAATTTTGTAATTTTTCTCTGATTTTTTAGTAGGCATGTTATCAATTTTTCAGACATAGTTAAAAAAGCGCCAAAAAAATTACGGCTTAGGTGTAGAAATGCGCCAGACCGGCTCTGGTACTCCCCAACTATTAAATCGCTTATGAACAATTGGCAAGATAATTAAGGCAAAAGTGAAAGTCACACTAAAACAGTTGCCCCACATACAGTGGCGGAACTGGAACTCTTTTTTTTCGTAATTATGGAGCGGGTGAAAGGCTAACATCGATAAAAAAAAAACCAGAACAAATTTTAACTATTAAAAAAAAAACTCTTTTTTCCAATCCCTGGAAGAGAAAATCACACGAAGCCGCTAGTTCCCCTAACTATTGAAAAGCTTATGAATCATAATTATAGAGTGCTGAAAGGCTAAAATCGATTAAAAAAATCACGATACATGGAAAATGATCGAATTTTTGTCTCCGCTTTTGTAGTACTTTTAGCCTACTACCAGTTACTCTGGTGTCCAAATAAGTAAACAAATTTAGAGACAAAGGTACAAAAATAAATAGGAGTCACAAAGATAAACACAGAAATGGAAACCCGACAATTTGTAAGATTTTAAGGCAAAAGTGAAAGTCACACTAAAATGGTTTGCCCCATTGACGAACTAAAACTAATTTTTTTTGTAACTATAGAGTGATAAAAGGCTAAAATCAATAAAATAAAATAAACAAGATACATGAAAAAAGATGGAATTTTTGTCTCCTTTTAGCCTACTACTCTAATGCACAGATAAATAAACAAATTTAGAGACAAATTAAGGTACAAACAGAAATATGAGTCACAAAGATAAACACATACAAATAGAAACCCAGTTACTGATTTTAAATATATGGGTTTAGGGTTTAAGGATTTGGCTTTTTTGTGATTATAATGTATTAAGTAATTAAAAAAAAAAAAAGAGATAGCAACTTACTAAGTTAATCAGAAGAGGAGCTTTCTTGGGAGAGAAATGAGAAGCAGAATTTGACTGGTAAATGAATTCGATTAAGGTTTTTTTTATATGATTTGAGTATTTATTGGGAAAGTTATTATTTTGATCTTGATTTGGAAAAAGTATTTAAAAAAAATACTGAATAGCTTATGTTTTTTTAAACTTTATTGGGTAAACGCAAATAACCTCTCTAACTATGGTTCATTTGCAAATAACCCTCATAAACTATCAACATTTTGCAATTAACCCCCAATTAATGTTTAAAATGACGTAATTTTTTTATTAGTTCGTTTTACAAAATTATTCGTTTGATATATGTAGTTTATCAATGCACATAAGTTAAGATAACAATTATTTAAAAAATTCATCGGAAAATAATTTATATAAAAAAATTATTTTAGTGAGAAAAACTATTTTTTTTTGTCATTCTGTAAAAATAATGAATATCGAATAACTGATTCTAATATATGTAGTTCGGCACTGAAGATTTGGTGAGATCAGGGGCGGCCCGACTCGACGGATTGCCCAAAACTCAAATTATTCGGTTGCCCGTAACATTTTTATCAAGCAAAATAAAATAAAATCAGCTTTATTAGATAAGAATCAGAATTTAGAGAAATGCCTCTTTTGTTGCCGAAAAGGAGAAAAATTCGATTAAGATGTTAACCCAATTTTCAGAATTCGTTTCAGATTGTTTCTCGTGTTTAATTGATATATATATATATAGGGAAAAGATCCATACACACATAAAAAAACACATAAATCACAACCCTCCATTTACTAATTTTTAATGGTCAAGATTAAATGTTTATTATTGCTATTAAATGAACTAATCTTGACCATTAAAAGTAAGTAAATAGAGGATTGTGATTGATATATATACATATAGGTGGGTGTTTTGGTTTGCCCAGTTCATCGTGCTAATTGATACATAGAACTGGAATAGAACTGAGTTTATAATAAACTGGGTTTTATATTTGGCTGAACCATTGCCCAAATTTTATTTTATTTTTTCTATCCTAGGCTCAAGTCTGACTTGACTTGGGCCTAAACCTCCCTTGAGTGAGATAGCCGAATTTTACGAAGCTCCACCGACCTCCATTGGCATACTCTCTAAACCAACCCTTTATAAGTATAAAACTACTAATTATTGGTTCATACTAAAAATAGGGAATGAATTTTTACGTAATAGTCGCTTGTACTTTTACTATATTACAACGAAAACATATTTTACTAAAAAATAAAAATGAAAACACTATTTTCAAAACTATTTTAACAGGGTATTGTCTTGGTAAACAAATCAACACAAACATCATATGCCTATGCCTCTAACCACAGTTGGATACGATTCATCACTAATGGTATCGTTATGATATAAACAACAGCTGGAAATATTCCCGAAACTACTAACTCAAACAAACTATAATCAGATATAACATACAGTGAGACATCATAACTGCGATTATTCTGTAAATTCTATGTTTAGCTAATAATTAACAACAAAGATTCTCAATAAGATACACGCTCATAATCATTTTAAGTTTAATTCATAAGTGCAATGTCCTTCAGCTCAAGTTAGTTGTGTGGTATATATCATTTACACACGGTAGTGTATGTCACACGACTCACACCCTATTTGTACGGAGACGTAACACTAAAAATGGCAGAAACTCCTCACCCTAACTGGTTGGAAAAATCACGCTTAACGGTGAAAACGTCACGTCTTAATGATTGGAAATATTTCCTAAACCGGGATTACTATACCATAATCGAGTAGAAAAATCATGCCTTTCAAGGGGAAAACTACGTCCTAACTAGATTAAAAGCCCTTCCGGATCGAGAGCAGCACTCCCTAACTGGTGGGAATGTTTGTGTAATGATATGTCAAACAACTAATTAAAACACACAATAAATATCTTTACAGACTCAACACCTAAGCATCATATGAACATCCATAGTAATAACTAAATTTCATCTATTTAAGATATTGCTTATTATATGCATAAACTCATAATAAAATAACCTATCTGGATTCTTCATTGTAAGTTAATTGGGCCAGAAAATGGTTGTTTTTTTGGTAGTAATTAATATATTTGAGGCTAGTTGTAGAAAGCCATAATCTGGATGTAATTGAACTCAATTTACTCTGGTTTCGATATATATATATATATATATATATATATATATATATATATATATATATATATATATATATATATATTGAGAGAGAGAGAGAGATAAGAAACTGTTTTTTTTATTAAACGAATATAATGATTCTCATTATCTTAAAACCAACTCTTACACGGTATTTATACTAGATACATCAAGTATCCAGAATTTACAAATCAGTCCATTACATTAGAAAAGTAACAAGAAACTATTTACAGAACATTTACAAAATAAACAACACAATCATATTAATACATTTTCATACTTAATATACCCTTCTCAAGATGGAGAGTGCAAAGATAAAACTCCCATCTTGAACAACAATCCTTGAAAAACTGGATTTCTCAATACTTTAGTGAACAAATCTGCCAGATTATTAGAAGAAGATACATACAATGGATAAACAATACCAGCATCAATTTTTTCTTTTATAAAATGACAGTCAATTTCAATATGTTTTGTTCTTTCATGATTCACTTGATTATCTACTAATATTAAAGAAGATTTACTGTCAGTAAAGATAGGAACAACACCATCCTGAGAAATGCCAAAATCTTTTAACAACTGTAGAAACCAAACAATTTCACATCTAGTATTGGCTAATGCCCTATACTCAGCTTCACAAGAACTCCTAGAAACCACATTTTGTTTTTTACTTTTCCAATTAACCATTGATTCACCCAAAAAAATACAAATGCATGTGACTGACCTTCTTGTAGTAGTACATCCAGCCCAGTCACTATCAGTAAAAGCCTTTAATTTCAAACTAGAAGAAGATGAGAAAAAACTACCCTGTGCTGGATCCATCTTGACATATCTCAGTATTCTTATTGCAGCATCAAAATGCACCTTTGTAGATGCTGCTAAAAACTGACTGAGAGCATGTACAGAAAAAGTAATATATGGCCTTGTAATTGTTAAGTACAACAGTCTACCAATTAAACGCCTATAAGACTTAATATCAGTGATAATACTATCTTTATCATTAACAAGCTTTTGTTTAGTGTCCATTGGAAAACAAATAGGTTTTGCAGCCAATTGGCCTGCATCAGCTAATAACTCAAGAGCATACTTTCTTTGACATATGTGAATGCCTATATGGCTTCTTGCAACCTCTAATCCTAGAAAATATCTTAATGGTCCTAAATCTTTTAACTTGAATTTTTCATTCAAAAAATACTTGACATCATTAATCAAAGGAGAAGAAGAACTTCCTAAGACAATATCATCCACATATACTAATAAAGTAAGAAAATCCTGACCTTTTTGTAATGTAAATAAAGAATGATCTGCATAAGACTTAACAAAATCAAATTCTAAAAGTGCACTATTTAGTTTAGAAAACCACTGCCTAGAAGCTTGTTTTAAGCCATAAAGTGACTTTTGTAACTTGCATGCAAATGAATCATCAGTTTTATGAAATCCTTGTGGTAACAACATATACACTTCTTCATTTAATTTCCCATGTAGAAAGGCATTATTTACATCTATTTGTGCTAAAAACCAATTTTTAGAAGCTGCTACAGCCAAAAAGCACCTAATAGTGGTCATTTTTGTTACAGGTGAAAAAGTACTCTCATAATCTATACCTTCTTGTTGTGTGTAGCCCTTGGCTACAAGTCTAGCATTATACCTTTCTATAGTACCATCTGATTTGTGCTTTATTTTGTACACCCACTTACACCCTATATGTTGCTTATCAATATGTAACTTAGTTAAAACCCAAGTTTTATTATCTTCTAAAGTTTTGATTTCATTTTCCATTGCTTCTACCCATTTAGAATCAATAGAAGCTTGTTTATAAGTTTTAGGTTTTATAACAGAAGAAACATTCAAACTGAAGGACTTATAAGTAGGGGACACATGTTCATAAGAAACAGAAGAAAATAAAGGATAATTCATAGATGAAGAAATATTAGAAAAATTACCAGTACTGCAATGATAGTCTTTTAGATACTAAGGTGCTTTTGTTGTCCTTTTTGGTCTTTCATCTTGAATGTTAACCACTTTATCAGACTCTTGTCTTGTACTATTCTTAGAACAATCAATATTCACTAAAAGATCATCTTCACTACCAAACATACTGATTTGTTTATCAAAGAAAGGAAAAACATTCTCATAAAAAACTACATCTTTTGACATAAAAACCTCATTACTATTGATATCAAGTAATTTATATCCTTTTACACTAGTACCATATCCTAAAAAAACACACATTTTACTCCTAGAATCAAATTTACTCCTGTTTCTAGCCAAAAAACTAGCAAAACATAAGCATTCAAAAATTTTAAATGTGAATATACAGGTTGTTGTGAATATAAAAGCTCAAAAGGAGACTTATTAGTCAATAAAAGAGAAGGAGTTCTGTTTATTATATAAGAAGCAGTCAAGACACATTCACCCCAAAAAACAATAGGAATATTTGATTGAAATCTTAAAGCTCTAGATACATTTAACAAGTGTTGGTGTTTCCTCTCCACTACTCCATTTTGCTGTGGTCTATCTACACAGCTTGTTGATGGATTATGCCATTAGTTAAGTAAAAATTTACTAAATTAAATTTTGTACCATTATCACTTCTTAATATTTTTATTTTAGAACTAAACTGGGTAGAAACCATTTTATGAAAATTAGGAATAATGACTGCAGTTTCAGACTTCTGTTTTATCAAAAAAAACCAAGTACACCTACTAAAATCATCCACAATAGTAAGGAAAACCTATAACCATCCACAGTATGAACAGAATAAGGTCGCCATAAATCACAATGTACTAACTCAAAAGCATTTATTGCTTTGGTCAAGCTAACAGGACAAAGATTTTTCTTATGTTTGGCAAAATGACAAATATCACAAGGATCATTTGAAAAAACAAACTTATTATAGGAGTTCAAACTATTTACAAGAATTTTAAGTACAACTTGTGATGGATGACCCATCCTATCATGCCACAATTTTTGTTCTTTTGCAGAAGCTGAACTATTAGAAACACTATTTACAGAAACAACATTATTAACATCACTTTTGTTAAGGAAATAAAGGCCATTGCTTTCATCTGCTCTACCAATTATCTTCAAGGAGACCTGGTCCTGAATCAAACATGCCTTAGATGAGAAAAACAAACTATATCCTGAGTCCCTAGTCAACTTGCTAACAGATACTAAGTTAAAGTTAAAAGTAGCCACACAAAGAACATTACATAGGACTAAACCTGTATTAAAAACTATAGTATCTATGTGACTAATACTAAAAGTTTGTCCATTAGGTAAATTAACATGTGAATTAAAAAGTTTGTGTGACTTAGAAAATTAAGAAATAGAATTAACCATGTGTTCACTTGCTCCACTGTCAATAATCCAAATATTAGGAGAGGAAAAAACTTTATTTAAGACAAAAGAAGAGCAAGAAATTGATATACCTGACATACCAGTGAAAGCAAGATTTGAGCAAGGCACACCCTGAGATTGCCCATTAAAACTGTCACTAACTTCTACACTTTGCTGAGCTAAATGTAAAGGTGTTGCTGTATAACTAGATGGAGGACAAACATTATGATCTTGATGCACACCCCTCTGGCTCATATCTGTCTGACCATGTGGACCTAAAACCCCTTGTCCACTACAAACACCTTGACATATTGACTCTTGATTCATTGAAACCATATGAGCCCTTGGTGCACTACTACCATACCCTCTCTGTGACCCATTAAAATTTGGCTTTGGTCTACATTTCCATCCTGGTGGATACCCATGAATCTTATAATGTTTATCCTTCCCATGACCATCAAAACCACAGAAAGAACACTTAATAACACCCCTCTGTATGTTCTTGAACCTAGCCACATTATTAGCATTACTACCTATCATATTCTGGTTCGAAGTACCAGTACTATTAATGGCAAAAGCCATATTCTGATTCAAAACCATATTCTGATTTATACCCATGTTGTGCACTCATTTTCTTTTCTTCTTGTATTAACATTGTATACATGTCATCCAAACTAGGCATTGGTTTCATAAGCAAGATCTGGCTCCTAACATGTGAGTACTGATCATTTAAACCCATCAGAAAAATCATCTTAAACATTCTATGCTCCCTAGCAACTATGGCAACCATAAAATTACAAGTACAACCTCCAGTAACCCCACAGGTGCATCTAGGTAATGGACTTAAAACAGACAGGGTGTTCCAATGAGTTTCTAACCTAGTGAAATAAGCTGAAATGGATAGTTCTTTTTGAACAATAGAATGTATTTCTTGATGAATTTCATAAATTCTAGCCTCATTGCTTTGAGCAAACTTCTCATTAAGTTCTCTCCACATTCTAGCAGCATTATCAACATATAAAATGGATTGCCCTATTTCTTGATTTACTGAATTAAGAATCCAGGACATAACAATCAAATTGCACTGTACCCATGCTCCATGCCACACATCAGTCTCAGATGGACATGACAAAGTACCAGTAACAAACCCTAATTTTGACTTTGCCCCAATGGCAATTTCCATTGTCCTCATCCAATTATGAAAATTAGTCCCATTTAAAACAGGATTAACAAGGCTAGTACTAGTATTTTCATTGGTTCCTATATAATAAGGATTCATAGTACTAACAATAGGTGGTTGAATAGATGGATCAACATGGTGTTCATAATCATTATTCTGAGGAATCGACATATCAGTCTCTAAAAAAAATTAGGTTTAAAAATAAAACCCAAATCAACCAAGAAACCCTAACAGAATATCCAAGAATCCAATCAATCAATTACTAACCTATTATAACCAATTACAGTTCTCTATTATTCAACTAGAAGTGAATAAAGATCAACCTATTTATCTAATCAGAGAAAAAGAGAAGAAATATGCAAACCAGTCAAAAAAGCTGATTTATCATTGGGAAATTAGCAACGGAGACCCAAAAATACATCTGATACCATGTAGAAAGCCATAATCTAGATGTAATTGAACTCAATTTACTCTGGTTTCGATATTAGGTATATATATATATATATATATATAGAGAGAGAGAGATAAGAAATTGCTTCTTTTATTAAACGAATATAATGATTTTCATTATCTTAAAACCAACTCTTACACAGTATTTATACTAGATACATCAAGTATCCATAATTTACAAATCAGTCCATTACATTAGAAAAGTAACAAGAAACTATTTACAGAACATTTACAAAATAAACAACACAATCATGTTAATACATTTTCATACTTAATACTAGTCTAAGGGTTGATTTAATACATTTGTATGTGTTATATATTCTATTAGTTTTTTGTTTTTCCAAATAATTTGTATTTGTAGGTGAAAGTGTGTTATTTGAAGGTGGAAACGAGACTTGAATGAAAATAGCAACCGAATATATACCAGTATGAAGAAATGAAAACTTAAATGACCTAAAAATATCTTAGAGAGGCAATAATGAGATTTGGGCTGACCCCACTTATATTGGAATGGATGCTGATTTATATATATATATAAACTCTTATGGAGTACCATAATGTTAACTCAATTATTTCGAAATGAACAATTTTTAATCGTTACATGTAGATATAATAAAACTACCACATAAATTGGTATGGTGGGGGACAAGCGCTTGGTTTGCAGACTAATTGTCCATTACTGCAGATCACACATATGCGGTCAACTACCTTTACCCCAAGTCCAACATGTGGTCGTTGTATGCATCCAATTACCGTTTTGTGCAACAATAAGTAACCTAATCACGACTACACTAAAATATTGTTGGTTTTTACTGTATCGAAAAGAAATAATATAAAACGCAATGACTGAAACGTAAATAAACAATTTTATTTCACTCTCAAAGGAATATAACTCGATTACAAATTCCTAACTCGTACATAATTTAAATTGCAATAAATAAATTACAGACAGATTTAATATAAATTATTAAACTGCTGGACTGAATTATGATCGTACGAAACTGTCTAACAGAATAGAATAAAGACTATACTGCTATACTGTTTGTCAATTAAAAGAAACTGCCAGACAGAATAGTATGATTACTCAACTTCTGGACTGTTTCTGTAAATAAAAGAAAATACATAACTGAAATGTAAATTACAGAATAGAAATAATGGAAAGTAAATTATAGAATTTAAACAGTACTGAAATGAAATAAACAGAATGTAAAGTACTGAAATAAAATAAACATAATGTAAAGTACTGAAATGAAAAAGAAGAAGCAACTGCAAGTAATTTCTCTTAAATAATATTTTCCGAACCAACTTATAGGTTTCTAGTTTTCAGGACTTTGTTCCCAAGGTACAACTTCTGTCACTGGGTGGCTCGCGTGGAAACGACACCGAATCACAGGTCAAACTGTTGGTGGTGTGATTCTCTCTCTCTAATATGATGATGTATGTTGTGAGTGTGTGATAGTTGTTGTGTCTGAATGAAAGGGGAAAGACTGACTTTTATAGGCTTTTTAGAAACCGCATCCATAATGGTCCATTTAATTCTGGAAGTTATACCTCCAGAATCCGCCCATTCAATTTCTGAAACTGCAGCACTCAATCTGTAATTTATTCTCATTGAATGCTGGCGTTTCAATTTGCTGGAAACTCTAGAGACTTCTTTTGTATTTTATACAAAACTCTCTTTTCAGATTTGACCCAAGATTCCCCAAGGCCCGCGCCCAAGTCCATAGACCGTGTCCCGAGACCCGAGCGAGCGTGCGCGTGTGTGGTACACACTCATACACTTATATATATGTGGACATAATAGTTTAACAACTATATGAGTTGGATTTGTATATATATTAGAAAATTAACTCTTAATTCTCCAATATAGAATAACCCTCAATGATTTTTCCTTTATTCATTCCATTTTTCAGCATTAAAGTTTTTCCTCCTTTCAAAAACCCAACTTTGAAGCCGATTAATATTCACACCCATTCTCCGAATAGGTCATGCGATATACCGTTACGAAGCTCGTGTCAAAGCCGATTAATATTCACACCCATTCTCCGAATAGGTCATACAATATACCGTTACGAAGCTCGTCACACGAGCTACTCAAACGCTCTGAGCACGACATTAACAACTCAGTGTTGTGACATGTAATATCGACTCGAAGTTGGTCTTGTAACCATTCGGAACACCCATGTTTAAAACATGTTTTTCAACAAATATTATCTAAAAGAGGAGGCACTATAAAATAATATTGATTTTGTAAGAGTCAAAATCTGTCACAAAACTGTCATAAATTGGTCATCCTGTCACAAAACTGTCACAAATTGATGGTTCTATCACAAACAAGTCATAATTCCCGTATCTATTAGGCTCGTGACAAAAAAACCATCACAATTCCCGTAGATATTTATACATTTTTTTGTAATGACGATGAGATGGTGATATTTTGTCGTTCTAACGCGCCAACACATGAAGTCCTAACAAAGAAAACATTACCCCTCATGATGTTACACTCAAACTAACAGCAAATAATAAAATTTTAAACCATGCATACACTAACGATTTTAACATAGTTATCGTTTAAAATGAAGTACAATCAGAGTGGATCCAATGAAAAACTTTTGGGATATGCCCATTTTGGACTAGATTTCTTTAACATTGGAGTGAGATATGCCCATTTTGCTTGGACAGCCCGTGCCCTAAAGTCGGGCCTGAGTACAATGTAAATTTAGAGCAAGCTATATTATAGTAGTAAGTTGTAATGTAAATATAGAGCAAGCTATATTATAAGTTGTGATAGAAATAACTTTTAGAAACATCTATCGTGCAGTTATTACTTTCCCGTGTTTTTTATTTATAAATATTGGGAAGTGACCTAAGTGGTGACGCGACATGTATAGATTTACTAGAATGGATAAAGCTAATTCCGTATCTTTTTATATTATTAAAAAAGAAGGTTTTCTCCCCCCACCAACTTTTAATTACTGTTAAGAGTGTTAGATGCTAATTTTATAGCTAGGTAAAACTAAATGTAACTTTGTGATGGAAAGGTACATGCTAAAGTTAACATGTACCGATAGGTCACATAAGGCCTAACTTTTTGCTTGTTTGCCAACAATTGTGGACGAATTTAGCGTGTGACAACAACTCTTCATACTATATCTTAATTTAACTTTATATCTTTTTTCATAAATGATCTTATCCTTTCCAGTTCAATGTTTTTTGCTCGAATAAATTTAAGCTAATTTCCAATTAGACATGTCATGTGCATCTTCCTGAAGTCGGCTAAGTAACTAAACAAATACTAATTATAAAGAAAAGCTACGAACATTAGAGTTTGTCAAACATGTTATATATATGTTTCCAGGTTCATACAAATTTGTGCATGCATTCTATTCTAACATTCACCCCATATGATTGCGTGGGCACCAACTTACTAAGGAAATTCGCATGATCTTGACCACTACACACATGACAACAACAAAAATTACCAAAAAAATTATGTAAGAAACTTCCATTAACAGTTATTTTTATCACTGATTTTTGTAATGAAAAATTGCATCTATTAATTTATCATATATATGTGGACCAATCATAAGTTAACTATTGTTTTACTTTTTAAAAATTAGTATTTTCAATCTTTTAGCTATAGTTGTAGGTGAAATACTGTTGAATTTCTCAACAAACCCATTTGCTTGAACGAAATTTACATGTATGAAGACACATAAATATGTGTTGTGTGAGAAAATTAATAACTTGCCCACACGGCACACGCAATGGACCAAACATGATTACTTATAGATCCAATTGTTAGATGGTTTAGGGGATCAGTTTACTAATTTAATCGTAATTTTGGAACTATGAACCATACGTGACATCGATCAGTGAAAAGGTTGATATATAAATATACGTATATATACTATATATCAATGACATTTAAATTACTTAGGAAGGAGATTTAAAGTTTGTAGAGATTACTCCAACAAAACATGTTACTTGTAGAAATGAGTTTCTCTACATGCATAAGTTTTATGAAAAATGATTTGCAAATGTTTATATATATATGTCGAAACTTGATATGAGACGTTTTTATGTTTTATACTCCTTTCAAATGATTTTCTGAGTGGTGATTAAATCAATTTATAATTCACAAATTACGTTAGATAAATTTTATAAGTGTTTATTTGCTAACATTATGCAACTTTCAATTGTATAATATGATAACGTTTGGGTACTTACAAATCGATATTCATGATCTTGGTCACGCTTGAACAAAAATTACAACAGACCATGCTTTTGGTGACTTTACAACCCAGCTGCTAGGTGTGTTTTGTAATGCTTTAATAATGCGATGTCAACACACAACATTTTCAGATAACCAAATTATTTATACTTTGCTTGAGATCTTTCTAATTGACATGCATATTTGGAGATTAAACATGTTAATTGCAAACAGTCTTCAATGTAAACGACTAAATTTGTCGATTTTAAAATGTAAATGCGATAATACATTGAGTTACTGGATTAAGACATTTCAATGTGTACCTGTGTACTTATAACTGTTTAAAACGATATTTTCAGCTTTTAAAATTATTTAAACTAATATATATGCATCCACTAATATATGTTCGTCAAAAATTCTAAGCAAGGTATTTTATTTTGTCCATGAATTAGTTTGTTTCAGGAAAGATGAGAGCATCCCCATCAATCGTTTCAAAAAATTTATCAAATGATAAATGAAAATCTTTTTTTTTTTTTTTTTTTTTATGTTTAGAGAGGTCACTTAACTTTTAGTTAATTTTTTAATATTTTCAAAACACTTTCTCTATTAATAATTTATTAATTTTTGTATTGTATTTTAAAAGTTAGTTTGTTTTTTGTGTTAAAATAATAAATGATTGAATGTGAGACCAAAAATAAAATATTATTTTTTTATTGATGGAGAGAACTAATGTTCTTTATTTATAAAGAGCGATAGTGATATTTTTTAAAAATATAAAATTTAATATGAAAGTGATGTGAATGTTTTTTAACGAATAAACTTATTAAATTTAAATAAAGTTGAGTTTAGAGGGTGCCATGCGAATTCTCATGTATTTCTGCAGTTAAAACATTAGAATAGTTTAATTTAATTCACTATTGCAAACATTAATTTCGTGTAGTATATTAAACATTCTCCATTAGTTGATTGAGTGTCCCAAGTAGGTTGTTGAGAATTGAGGAGGTGGAATAATATAGTATTGATCATAATATAAGGTCAACGCTAGGTAATAGACAAATAAATATACTGATAAACATTTGACCTTTTTATTTGCTTTTCCAAGAAAATAAGGTGGAAATGATTACGTGGCGAAAGATGAGAAACCGGTGTGTAGATAGATGATCAACTCTTTTGGTTTAATACTTTGCTTTGTTTGTAACATATACGCAACACATTAATACACTTCTGCCATCGTAATTAATACTAGCAGACAGCCAAAGATAATAAAAAATACAAACCTCAAATGCTTTGCACACGAACCAATGAAACAACAATGCCCATAAAAATTCTGAAACTAATCTTTAATATAAATAAGTAGAACTTAATTTACCAATAATTCTCATAAAAAAGAAAGGGAAAATTATCCAATAATAATAATAACTATACCCAAATATTCATAGTGAACGACAAGAGCTTCCCTCCAAAAAAAAAAATAAAGTGCTTTAATCGAGTCGTTATCGGAGCATGAAAATAAGGCTTCAAATGAGCCGAACGTGTTCAACTCTGTTCAATCTTAGCTTGTTTACTAAACGAGTATTAAAATTATGTTCAAACTCGGCTCGTTTCTAGAGTAGCTCCAGTCGAGCCTGCTCACGACACAGTAGAATACGTTTCGGACATGATTAACAACGATCTTTGTTACTTTAAGCCAAAATTAATTTGTTGTTTTCTTTCTATTTTACTAATTCGCAACAATTTATTGTTAAATATGTGTCTCAAATTTCATATATGCATGATCTAGCATGTAGAGTAGATGTATACACAAAAGTTTATACTATTAATGCTGATGTAAGGTACGTGTTAACAATTTAAGATGAAAATGAAAACACCATCAAAAAAGTTGTGGCTCATGGTATAATAGGTCTATCTGGACTACAATAAAATGTTTGATTTTCAACTTCTATTGCTTTTGCACTTTTTATGAATTAAACGTGAGTAATTCAAGAAAATATTTTTGCCATTACTAGAAATAATTACTAATTATTGTCTTGTGATCATGAGAAATGAGTGTACTTTTATTTTAATATCATTAATATAACACATGTCGTCAATTTATGTTGTTTTGATTCATAATATAGTGAGACATTTATGAGTAAATAAACTTATCGAGTTAAATGACAATAATATTCATATGGTGTAGGTTGTTAATTGAAACAATCCACGCCACCCGATAAAGAAACTTATAAGTTTTCACTTTATTAAACCTATAAGTATAATTATAATCTGAAACAAAAAATAAGTTAAGCAATACAATATTTCACTAACGATTTAATTTAATAAACGAGTACATGCTAGTTTTAATTTAGATAGATACTCCTATTAAGATGATTCTTGAATCATATATATTAGCCTATTTTTCTGTATATTGTAGGTCCTTCAACGTGTATGACGAAAAAAAAAGTAATTATATTATCTGTACACGGTTTAATCAGGATTTAAGATGATTTTATTGCTTCTTAACTAACAACTTGGCTCAGGGCCGCATGGTTAATTCTGTGTATGTTTTATCACCATGTTGTCAGCAAGAAAACTAAAATTATGCACGTTTATGGATAAACGGTATGTATAATTCTAAGGTTTTGTTTTGCTGAATATTTATCACACTATCATGGTTATATATGTGCTTTTAATTGTATGTGTTTTGATAATAATTTCTAAACGGTAGTTTACTCATCCGAACTCTTTGAAAATCATACTCGTGAAAACATCTAATAATAATATTCTTATTACAATAACCCCGATTCGGTAGTGCTCTTCTAAATCCAACATTTTAAAAAAATTCAATAACTTCAATATAAGGCTTGTAGTGTGAAATTTTGCCAACATTGATGTTTTTGAGAGGTTATGCTAATTGATGGATTTCTTCGGTCAAAAATGAATAAGTAGGTTCTCGTTATAGGATTCGATTTCTTTAAACTCTAAATAATGTTTTGTCGATTTGAAGCATACAATTGCCGCAAAAGTTCTAATAACTTGTGGATCTGGAATATTAATTGTTTATTTGCGAGATTCGACTTGCTCTTATCTCTGCAGCAATGAAGAGTTTGGTTGAGATTTGGAAACGGAGAATCATTGATTAATACATAAAAACATGCTTAAAATTCAAAACCTCATATTCTCAAATATTATTTAAGATTTTGATACATATGACGTATCATCGATGAGAATCAAAGTTAAAAACAAAGAGTAAAAACAAGTAATATTTTGTAAAATATGTAATAACATTATGTACATGTAATGTGTGTTTTTTTAATTAAATACCAATATTATGTATATTTTCATCATTTTCCTATTTAGAAAGGCAGGCATGCATGCATGTCGGATGAGATTTTCAAGAGAGAGATGACGAACCGGCGACTCTACCTTGAGAGAAGTGACATTATATGTCATATATGCATGAAAATTTTATATATCATTAGATTAATGTCTTATTTTCTTGAAGTGATTAAGTGGCCACTCACATATGACTATGTAGTATTGGTATTTTGGATGTGCTTAACGAAAAGATAAAGGAATAGTAATAGATTATCCGCCTTAATTATCAGAGCTGTTTCGGGTAGATTTTGAAACCAGCAAGCAAAAGAAAAAAGGACAACACCTATATTAAAACCGGTCACCAACAATTTAACCTAACGAACGTTGCTAACCAAAGAATAGAAAATTCTCAAAGAAAACTTCTTTACAACCAACAGAAACTGATTGTACCATCAAATTGTGTAACCAAAAATATTGAACAAATATTATAAAAAGCATACCTAATACGTAACACATTAGAAAAGTAAAATGAATAGTTAACTGACATAGCTAGTGACATATAATTACAAAAAACATTGTCAACACGTGGAAAAATAAAGGGAAATCTCCGTCACTAATTCAATGTTGTTGATTACACGGAAGGATATATAGTTGAGATGAAAAAACTTCTCCATCTTTATGTGAAAAACCTATGCAAAGCACCATTAGGTGAAAATAAATAATAAAAAACTGAAAATTTTAATTACAAAACAAGAACGGATGTACCACCAAATGCTGTTTACCAAAGAATAGAAAATGAGATTTAACTAACTTCATGGGGAAGTAACTTCATCAGACAAAAAATCACAAAACTTGAAAACGAAATAAATAAAAAGAAAAATTAGTTGTACTAGTAATGCTGGCGGTGTGGCTTAACCAAATTCCAAGGTCAACTCCCATCAAAATACCCTTCATTGCTACTATAAATATACTCTTTTCCCCTTCATAATAATCTCCTAAACTCCCTTTTCTCTCTATCCCACCTTATTACATACATATCATGGTGTTCCCAAAAGTGTTTATAAAGCTATTGAACTTGCTACTATACCAGCTTCTAGGAAACTCATGTTACAGAGCTGCAAGAAAATTTAAATACTATGCCTTTCCCAACAAAAATCCATTTCTTAAATCACAAAACCATACCTTGTCATTTCCTAGTATCACAAAATGTGATATTAAGAATAGAAAATCACAAACACTAGTGTGTGACATACATGCAACTTTGTTAAAGTCTAAATCTTTTTTCCCTTACTTCATGCTTGTGGCCTTTGAAGGGGGTAGCATTTTAAGGGCCCTTTTATTGCTCCTATCATGCCCAATCTTGTGGGTCTTGGACCATGAACTAAAAATGAAAACAATGATTTTTATAACATTTTGTGGATTGAAAGTGAAGTATATGGAAAATGTAGGAAGGGCCGTTTTGCCTAAGTTTTATCTTGAGAATATGAATTCTAAGGTTTATGAGATCCTTGAATCAACAGGTTGTAAGGTGATTGTGACAAGTGTTCCTAAAGTTATGGTTGAAGGTTTTCTGAGGGATTATTTGGGAATAACTGACGTTTTGGGTACTGATTTGGAAATATCTGGAAAATATTTCACTGGGTTTGTGTCCGAGTCTGGTTTGTTAGTGAAGCACAGAGCAGTTAAAGATTATTTTGGTGACAAAAAGCCTGATATTGGAATTGGAACTTCAAGTGTGCATGATCAACTTTTTACCTCACTTTGCAAGGTATATTTTGTTCATTTCAAAGGCATATATAATTTGTTTAGTTGAAAAATAAAGTTAACAAATAAGTACAAACTAGACCATAGTACACCGAAAAATACTGGTAGTCCTAATTTTTTATCATGTCTTGCGGACTCACTTTCATTAAAACAAAAAACTCTCTTTTCAAAATTACTAGTTTTTAATTTAAATTTTAAAACTCGTTTCCTAGTACCTAGCTATCTAAATACTATTGGAAGTTGGAACTCGCAAAACTATAGTTAGTGCTTCTTATTCATTTTTAAACCTAGTTAATGTCTCGAACTATGATTCAATAAAGGGTTAGTTTGCTAGGGAGTATTTAACACGGGACACCTAATTACTAGATTTATTATTTCAATTATCAATAAATCTGTTGTTTTTCTTAAGTTTTTTTCTTTTTTATGATGGCTCTATAAGTTTCTTCATTAACTTGATCTACTATTAGAAATGTGTCGTTGTCTAACAACATTCACACCTCCCTCATCAAATTTTAATTTCTCTATAATTGATGAGTTTTATCTTAAAAAACATGCTATATCAAACTCATAATTAACTCTCTATTCTTAGAAAATATCACTATGACTCTTTACAAATAAAGAATAAATAGTTCATTCCCATCAATTAAAAATTAATAGATCTTACTTTAAGCATATGTATTTTATTCCCCCAATTATGAAATTTATATTAAAATATAATGTTAAAATAGTTAATTATTGATAGAGAGTATGTTTTGATGAGTTTATAAAATGAACATAACTCTCTAAATATCAAAAAAAATTACTTTCTATTTGATTTTTTTTTTGATGAGGCTGATGTGAATATATAGTATTTGTTCTCAATTTTAATCTTCCATATGTGAAATTGTTATGAATTTCTTATTTGGCTATAGTAGATTGATGTTTCCCATTTTTTCTAGTAGTATGGGCTAATTTAAGGTTTTCAACTCCGGGTTTTTTCGATTTCCTAAATTTTACATTTACTAGTTGAGAGAATTTAAAGATTTTTAGTCGATACCAAATTTTTTGGACGATCTGTTTTAGGTTGTACCTGCTAGGACAACTTTTGCCTTTTGGCCAAATATGTTTTTTGTTTTTGGATATGTTAGGAATTTAGATGTAACCTAAGAAAAATATTTTTTCGAAACGAAGTAAAATAATGGTCTATTTTCTGGTTATGACTTATGAAAGTTCCAAATACGGTATTTCATTTTAATACATATTTTATAATAGTGACATCATAATATGTAACTAGAGGAAGTCCCCATTGATAAAATGAAAATCCAAGTGGTCGCAAAACTTTCAATTAAATCAGTAGTGAGCCTAATCTTTTAGAAAGTAACACAAGATGTCCATATGTGAACGCAAAGTTGTATCAACTGGATGACGATCATGTTTAGTAATTTGTAAAAGCATATACTTAGAGTATTCTGTGTTATAACCATTTATGCTTTTATTTTAGAAAATATGACTTTCCCCGAATTTATACGTTGAATTCACACATCGACGAATTATTTTGAAATTATATTCCAGCCCCTCCTTAGTGATGATGGGAATTAATGTTATTTAAAACTTCGCGTACTTAAACTTCTGGGTAGGAATTCACGATAAAGTTTCCAGGATTAATACCACTTTATAATCCTACAACGGGCATGTAACCATTCACCGTTCCCGTGAAATAACTGACTCAAATAATTTATTTAAGATAATTTTATAATCCTAAAATTTTGAAAATAGAACATAAATTTCACGTTCATGAAGCCCCATGAATTCGTGATTAAACTTAGAAAAAAAATAAAGATGCATAAAAAAAACTAAGTGCTTCGTAGTTTCATTTTAATACATATTTTATAATAGTGACACGCTCGCATAGAAAGAAAAAAAAAAAAAAACCAAAACCGGTATCCCCAAGTCATCATAATTAAACAGAAACTAGTAGCCTTTCTTCTTGAACTACTACTTATTTTATCTGGTTTGTAACAGGAAGCTTTTGTGGTAAACAATGAAGACAAAAATGGTGTTACAGCAATTATGCCAAGGGAGAAATATCCAAAACCTCTAGTCTTCCATGATGGTAGGCTAGCCTTCTTGCCCACACCATTAGCCACCCTCTCCATGTTCATTTGGCTTCCACCTGGCATACTCATTGCATTCTTCAGGCTCTTTGTTGGTATTTTCTTACCTAACAAACTCGCAATATTTCTCGGCTCACTTAGTGGTGTCAACATAAGGCTCAAAGGGTCCACCCCACCAAGCCCCGGGAATGGAAAAGGTGTCCTATATGTATGCACCCATCGCACATTACTTGACCCCGTCTTTCTCAGTACTTCCTTAGGTAAGCCACTGACCGCAGTCACCTATAGTCTGAGCAAAATGTCTGAGTTTATCGCACCCATCAAGACCGTTAGGTTGACTCGAGATAGACAGGTTGATGGTGAGACGATGGAGAAGCTGTTGAGCGAAGGCGACCTGGTCGTGTGCCCAGAGGGAACGACCTGTCGTGAGCCCTACTTGCTGAGGTTTAGTTCCTTATTTGCTGAGCTTGCGGATGAGATCGTGCCAGTTGCAATGAACACACATGTGACCATGTTTTACGGGACTACTGCTAGTGGGCTCAAGTGTTTGGACCCAATTTTCTTCTTGATGAACCCGAGACCGAGTTACTTTATTCATGTTTTGGGGAAGTTGCCGAAAGAGATGACATGTGCTGGGGGGAAATCGAGCTTCGAGGTGGCAAATTACATACAGAGACAATTGGGAGATGCATTGGGATTTGAGTGCACTACACTTACTAGAAGGGACAAGTATTTGATGTTGGCTGGGAATGATGGGGTGATTGAAGAAAAGAAAAAGAATCTATAATCGTATATGCATGAAGCACAACAAAGAGAGAAAATTATGTTTTGATGTTTATTTATTCACTTAGTTTGTGTTTAGGTACATGGCGTGTTTCTGACTTCGTTTTATTTTATTTTTTTGGTTACTCTTCCCTGATTGTGGGTATGAATGTAATTTTGTTTCCTTGGGAATAATTTTGCTTTTGCTTTTATGCCCTTAGTTTTATTGGTCATGACCACTCCTAACTTTTAAATTGAAGCTCTGTGGTTTTGGCCCTTTTCGGAAGAAGTCACTTAACAGGAGTATTTTCAATTTCCATTGTGACGTTTCATTGAGCCAATTATGCATAGCATAAAAAATTTATCATTGCTAGCAAGAATGATAGTGTTGCAATTGATTTGGACTTGCAAGTTACAATGGCGGTAAGTTTTATCAGCGATATACAGAGTTTGACGGGGATTTCAGCTGGTTGGGTAGATGTGTTTGAACCCCGTAGATACTCTGGTTAGGTAGATGGATTTCAGCGACACACTTGTATTTTCTGTGTTCAACAACCATGAGCTATTGTTGCGTGTTCGGTAAATATTATCAAAGTTTCTCTGCCAATTTCTCAAACTGAGAATGGAAAAGTTAACATATATCCTGAAAGGAAAATAAAATCCCTATAAGAATGTAACTTGTAACGAAAAAAACTCAAAAGGTATATTTACTATTTAGCGGTTGTTTATACACACTTTTTAAGTAACCATTAGCGTGTTTTCTTATGAGCGACAAGAACTAAGGATATTATTTTCTTCCTCTTGGTTTGCTATTTTGCTGCTAGCAAGTTTTTCTATTTTCTATCGCATAAAGATGGAATTTGAGAATCAGGATCATGCACTTCAACTGAGTATCATCGGAGCCGGATCACTCAATTCTATGCTCTTTTACATCCAATAGTTTAAAAGAGAGGAAATTGTAATTAAAAGAAATTAGAGCATCTAAGATAAAGAATAATGGGCAATTAGATATAGTTAAGAATAGTAAGAGCGAGATGATAAGTTTTGAAAAAAAAGGGATACATGTGAGTTGTGAAATATCAAAGGAGTTGGGCATATATGGTATATCCATGATTAGGTATTAAGGTGTACTACCCAAAAGATAAAAATGTTAAATATACATTTCTTAAACAGTTATGTATGCTTTTGTAAAGGTCATTTTACTTTTACTGTATTATCGGTATATAGGAGCTTACTTGTTTTAGCTGATATGGCGTTTCTTTACTAGTACCGGGGTTAATAAGCCAAACGTTTATATTCCCCTACTTTAATGTGATTGCCCAAGATATGTGAGAAAACCAACAATACAAACTCGGTGAACTCTTCACAAAGAGGAATAATTCAAGAAGCTGCAAAGATGATCAAAATTATATTCATGACCCGTACACATCGTACGTATATATATACCAAACGGACTTTCGTTTAACTTAGAAATGCTATGATCATAGTTGGCGAAATTTTGATCAAATTGTTTGAATGAGAGAAAGGTAACGGGATGTAGTTTGTTTGGGTAGTTCATGAGCTTGTTGGAATTTGCTCTCCCTCAAACTGAAAATATTTATAGTGTACTGAATAATTAAGGTCTATGATGTAACTTGTTTCTAGCTAGAGCCTGAACAACTCTTAGTCCTGTTATCTTATTATGCAATTACAAGTCACTAAATAGAATGATTAACACAACTGTATATTTTCCTTCATTCGATGTAAGATTATGTACAAAATCTGTTTCGATTCTCGCTCTTCATGTTGACATGACATGACATATATGTATGCGTAGCCGATGGGTTTTTTACATTTTGAATACTTGCCCATAAGTTTTCCTATAATGAAACATTATAATACATACTATTTCTGATACTTGTTAGGAAAGGCAATTGACATGAAATAAAAGTATTGTTGAGAGTTAGGAATTGGGATGAAATTTGTTTCTCATTAGACTAAAAATAGTTTATGGGTTAGTGTTACTTAACCATCTCCTACCCCTTTAACCATTGTCCTATTAAATGTTCCTTAAATTTAAAGCTCACAAGTTGCTTACTTCTCACTCATTCCCATTCTCAATATTATTTAGTAATTAAGAAATGGCTAACAACAACAATGACCTTAACATGGCGACGAAAGGCGAAGGAGAAAACGTAAGAAGGCCACGAGGCAGGCCAGCAGGGTCAAAAAACAAGCCTAAGCCACCCGTATTCATCACTCGAGATAGTGCCAATGCTCTCAAAGCTCATGCAATGGAAGTGAGCTCCGGGTGTGATGTGAACGAGTGCTTAGCTAACTTTGCTAGGCGAAACCAACGAGGTGTATGCATACTTAGTGCGACAGGGTGTGTTCTTAACGTCACCCTGCGCCAACCTGCCCAGGCAGGGTCAACCGTTACCCTTCATGGTCGATTCGAGATACTCTCTCTAACAGGCTCGATCCTTCCCCCTCCTGCTCCGCCAGGTGTCACAGGTCTAACTGTATATATAGCCGGAGCCCAAGGCCAGGTTGTAGGTGGGGGAGTAGTCGGATCGTTGGTTGCCTCGGGCCCAGTGGTGATTGTGGCTGCGTTGTTTATGAACGCAAGTTTTGATCGATTGCCGTTGGAGGAGGATGAGGTGGCGGCAGTGGCGGCAGCGCAGAGCATGCGCTGCCAAAGTGGCCGCCAGAGCAGGCGCGTCGAGGCGCTGGATCTGTACGGAATGCCGCAGAATGTGCTCAATGGGATGCCACAGAATCTGCTAACAAGTGGGACATTGCCTCAAGAAATGTATTCATGGGTCAGCCCTGGGAGGACTCTTTCAAAAACTTAGAAAATTTAAAACTGCTAGCATATTTAATTATCTTGTTCTATAATATAACACCATGAATGTCTTCATATGTTCCTAATTTATTTTCTATAAAAACACGTTTCGCAAATATGTTAGTATCGACACTTGTGTTACAGTCAAAACTTACTCATGAAAGATGGCATATATAGCTACTTTACAGAGTCAAGAGACTTACTCATGAAAGATGTCATTTATAGCTACTTTATACCTTGATTCTGAACAACAAAAAACATAACAACCTGGTTCTGGGAGTTTGATATATAGCAAAAAATTCTAGTGCAATAAAACAAATTTATAGAAAAGAAGTTTAGAAACGCAACGATGATTGGTTATTTAGACCAGTCACGCTCGACAAATCGACAAACTGATATTGTATTAAGTTATGTTTCCAATTTGGACTTTATATCACAAGAAAACCACAATATGGGGTAACTTTGGCTTAGTACGTACAAATGTTTCAAACACAACTTGTTGTATAAAAGGTTTCGGAAGACCTTTCCTTAACGTGGGAACATCGAAGCGTAAACGGTATAAGATTTACATAATAACTTATGAATCGAGTCTTGGTTTCGCTATCAAAATAAACCTTAGTCTTTGATTAAACCGGCAGAATCACGCTACGGATTTTTATAGAATAAACAATTAACTTTGTATTGCTAAGTAATAATCTACTCATATGCAATATAAATTATATTATTATGTCATATTAATCATGCAATATCCGAAATTGTAAACTAATCCTATATGAAAGTCTACTTATATTCTATTGAAAGATAATATTATCTAGTGCGGTGAAAGTCAGTGTAGAAATGAAAATCAAAGTCAACTCGATTGCTCGGCAATCTATTCTTAAAATCTTATACGTGTCATACTGCTTACTCCTAGACTTACTAACGCGATCTCACAGGATAAAACGACTATTTTCTGATTGAAGAAGAAAATAATCAACAATTCATTGTACTCGGACTTTTAATGGTGAGAGTTTCTCTATAAGAAAGCTCTAACACTACACGGTCGAAATACTAGAGAGAGATATTATCATATGTAAATGCAGAATGACATGTAAAATTGATGCATGGAACATACTTATTTATAGTGTGCAAAATGTTGCGGTTTAATTCATGTATATTAACGAAAAAGGAGTGCAGAAGCGAATGCACGATTTGAAACCGTTTAATTGTACAGATTCCAAAAGACATCATACGTTCAAATTAAATTATTTTTGGGCGAAGGGAACGCTACAGGCCAACAATTGTTCCTATATATGTGAAAAGGTTTGGCTTTTTTACTTTATCTTGCTCCTTTCATTCGTCTTAGTAGTGAGTGCTGCTAGATCTGATTCAACAGAATATGAGACTTGGATATGCTTCTGCTCTCGGCGGATATTTTGCGAGATAGTGACAGAGGAGAAAGTTCATAGATTTATTTGCTCAAAGCAATTGACAACAAAAAGTTTACTAAACAAGAAATATGGTCCAAGTACTTTCTTATTTTATTCTCATAGTCTTGAATTCTTGAGGGATGTGCTCGACATAAACAGGAGTTGGGATGTTTATATAAGATTATGTTTTCGCTTTCTGACAATCATGTTGATTTGATATTACTTTCACTACAACACAACAGCAATACAGCGACGGAAATATCCGTCGCTAAAACGTGAAATCCGTCGCAGATTAGCTCTTTGTGACGAAAATTTCCGTCTCTGAATTCCGTAGTTAAAGTGCTTGTGGCTAAATGTTTGCTACGAAAATCTTATTCCGTAGCTATTTAGTGACATTATAGCGACAGATTTTTCGTCTCTAATTTTTAATGTTGCTACAAAATTCCGTAGCAAAAGTCTCACAAAAACCAATTATATAAAATAAATTACAATATAAATATAGTATAAAAGTGAATAGTTACCCACGAATATACATTGCTATTCCGTTGTAATTTTTTTTATTATAATATATTTTTTATTTTGATATTTAATTTAATATATATTAGAAATTTATCAATATGACAAACCCGTACCAATTCCGTCACACTAGTGTGATTATTTAAATAAAAAAATATTTTAATACAATTAACAGAATTAATTTTATTAATTAAATAAAAAATAAATTTATTAAATAAACATTAATAGATATAAATAAAACTAATCTACAAACCAAAAAACATGCTATAATGATAAATAAAATTTAACCGAATTCATATTACGTAACAGTACCGATACTAGCAAATATTACATGCCCAAAATATTAAAATGTCATAAACGGTACACATACTTCCATGACCCAAAATATTACATGCCCAAAATACTAAAGTCATAAACTACTCAGATCTTTCACATACTACCATGACCAATTAAATTTATACGAAAACGAAAACAAACTCTACGAATTATATCACATACATAGTCTTTTTTACATTCTTTTTAGTTTTGTCTTTCTATTATAGTTTTGACTAGTTTTACTTGCAAATTATGAGAACTGTCTTTAATTTTTTACAGTTTATTTACAAAAAATATGGTATACTTTCTAGTCATATTGCAAACGTGTTTGTCTTTAGTTTTCTTATGGAATATAAACTAAAAGAATGATAACTTTTCTATTTATTCTGTAAAAGGTCTTGGATGCTCAAAAACTCTCATCATCAGCCAGGAAGTCCTAAAAATTGTTAATAAAAAGTAAATTGATAAATAAAGAAGACCGAAATTCGATTTTGTGGTGAAAATCAGGTAAGATATATGTGTTATTGGCATTTGATATAGGTTAGAATGATTGTTAACCTCCTCCATATTGTCAAAACAATAAAGATTGTAGCTGAAGGTATAATAATTTCTATAACCCCCAAGAACTAATGTTATCCAATTATCTTTCCGTTATTTTTTATCGCCATTTGCCTAATCAATATTTGGAATTTGTTGTGTTATTTTTCTTATTTGTAGGTCAAGAAATATAGGCGTGCTTTTGAATTTCCAGACCGAGTTATGTGAACGTTGTTAACTGAAATGTTATGTAGTTTCAAGAATAGATGTATATAAGCAGTACATATTGCAATCTCAGATGAATCGTTTATTGTATTGGAAAGAATTAGTTCAGCTAAGATGATGTTTAGTGTTTTATAATGAATTTTATGAATCAAAAGTTTGAATATGTTTTTTTTTTATCATTCTTTTGGTTAACAGATTGAAATGTTGAACGTTTAAATTATACATATGTATTTATACATATATGCATATATGTTTACAGTAATTTAGCGGTTTATAATTATGTGAACAATACATTGATAGGGGTACAAATTTATACATATGTTTGAAGAATTAATGACGTTATTAATCTATAAAAAACGGTTTATTATTGCCGTAATTACACTATTAACAACGCTTACGAAAATGACGTTTCTCAAACCGTCTCAAATACCGCCATAAAAGGTTTTTAAGACGGTTTTATTAGCTCTTAAGCCGGTTTAAAACCGCATTTATTAACCTATTTTCTAGTAGTGGCCACATATCGGACTCATGCATGTACATGTACACCACATCACATCGCGTCCACCGCACTGCACCATGCAATGTCGCACAGCAACCACGTTAGTGGTCACGACCACGAACTCCAAACGGTGTACCACACACAAAGAGTCACGTGCTATAGGCCACGGTGAGCTTCACTGACGACACGTAGGTCAAAAAGACGAGACGGAGAAAATAATTGTAAAAGTATATTCGCACGAAAACATGGGACCCCCAAGGCCCGTGATTAACTCTTTATAATCACCATTCATTTTATTTTTTTTATGGTAAATGGATTTTCCCCGATTCTCAAAATGGTTCCTTAACACTGCAATTCTTGGAGTTCAATATCTTTCCATACTTAGGATCCGTTTGATATATAATTTTTCCAACTGATTTTTGGATTTTTAATTTTAAAAATTTCTAAAATTAAATTTTTAGGCTAAAAAAACTAAAAATATAAAAAATATGGATTTTTACTGAATTTTTGAAACAGAAGTTTAAAATATGATATTAGACCCAAAAAAATAAAGAAAATATATGTTAACTATACTCAAGTATTGCTCTTTTTCGATTTAGTATACTCAAGTACTAAAATTATTGATTAATTTACTCAACTTTCATTTTCTTTCGAATTACTATACTGGCATCCAATTCATTAACAGAAGTAGTGCACGTGAGCTCATATGCTACTTAAAATTGGTAAATTACCACTGTGTCCCTTATATTCCTGCCAAAACAACAGTCAACATTTCCCTCCAATTCTAGTCACCTCCTTTATAAACACACTTTCCCTATCTCATTATACACAAAACCCTAAATTCAGCCACCATCTCTCACCAAATTCATCAATACCCCCATCTCTCTATCATTACATAGTAAACCCTAAACACACACACATTAGGCTCTGTAAGTGTAAAAACATAGCAGTTTTGGTCACTTCTTGTACTGACCATAACCCAGGTCGTAGGTACTATACTTGTGAAAACCAAACCTGTAATTTTTTTTAGTGACATGATCCAACAATGTGCAGTCGTGCAGTGTAAATTATACCTGGATTATTAAAAATGATTAATGCAATGAAGGAAGACATCAAGGAGTTGAATAATAAGAAAACAAAGCTTGAAATGGTGATTAATGGTAAAAATGGTGTACCTCTGAAAAAATGGTTTTTTATGTAATCCTAGTTGTATTGGCATGTGTGTTAGTGATTTGGTGTTTAGATGATAAGAAAAGTGGCATGGAGGATTAAATAATTTTCTGTATTTGCATTTGTTTTAGTGTTTTGGTGTTTGAATGAATGATGGAATTGCAATGAAAATCTATGATTATTTTTCTAAATGTTTTAATTTGTTTGTGTGTGTTGTGTGTACAAAATAATGCAATTCAGTAAAGTGATAAAAAGTGAGCAAAAATGAGTACATGCAATTCTGATTTCAATAGTGTGACTGACGTTCAAATCCGATAAGAACTCAGAACTGCAAAGCAAAACTTTTACAAGCACAATAACCTTTAAATCAGAAACAAACAATTAGTGCAATGTCAAATTCATACAAGTGATCAAATTCTCACAAACACATAAACTTACCATCTTAATTTTCAACATCACAACCAAATGCTCAAATTATAACAGATGCTGAAATTCACACGAAGTGACATGAAATTCACACAAAGTGAGCTGAAAATATTGATCAAATAATTATCAAATTCACATCAACACCAACATCAAATAATTTACACCAACACCAACCTGTAAATACTCAAATAATACTCAAATTCACACCAAAACCAATACCAACATCAAATAATAAAGTCTTACAAACAGCCATTATAAATAAAATTTTACAAACAGCCATTATAAATAAAGTCTTACAAACAGCCATTATAGTGTCTTACAAAACATTCCCAAATTTTTTAGTCTTACAAAAAGTCATTATAGTCATACAAACAGTCAAATTCTTTAGTATTACAAACAACCAAATTCTTTAAAGAGGTCATATATGAGCTCGCATCATTCCCAAAATAATTCATTCACTGCTGAAATTAAAAAAAAACATAAATTTCAAAGCTTCATTCACTTAGACCCACTCCCACTTTTTTTCCTAGCAATTTTGTCATGCTCAAGGGCCACCTTGAATGCTGCGGGTGCAGAGTATATCTTCCCATTCTTAAAAATTTGACCCTTGAACAAATTTTTAGCCTTTTTGGCTGGTCTCTTCATAATACCAGCATGAATTGTGTCATCATTAGGCTATTCTTCACTTAAATCCACCAGAGAGACAACATTTGATTTCTTATTTGGAGAAAACATAATTTTTGTACTCCTCCTCAACATAATCCTTGTAGCTTTTTTAGGCCTACCAACTATAACAACCACATCTGGTGGCAATAACTTTGGTTTTCCAGTTTTAGTCCACAAGTTTTTCCCATTGATTGGCATTAACACATTTGAATAAGTTTTTTTATACACATCATTGATATAACATAAGTGCACATAGTTTTCTATGTTGTAACCCATCCTATTCAAAGCAGCTATGGCATGTGAACAAGGAATGCCACTAAGTTGCCAACTGTTACAACCACAAGTCCTTCTATGAATATCTACTTCAACTTTCTCACAAAATGGACATGATATCTCAAAACCATTATTGCCATTAGCAGCAACATAGGGCAAAAATTTGACAAAGTTTGAATTCTATACATAGCTAATTTTCTTTTCTTCACAAAATCCATCAGATATAACCTAATATCTTCTAGCATCTCTAGTATTGGTTTACACCTAGCCAGCTTAATTGCACCATTAAAACTTTCATAAATATTATTTAAGAGTAAATCACACTTAGGGTGAGTAGAGAAGTGTGATTTGCTCTATTACTCACCTGGTTTTTTAGACAACCATTCATAAGCAGGTGAATCTAATTCCTTCATCTCATTAAGGGCATCTCTAAATTGTGGCTTTGTTGTAGATCTAGCTTCCTTCAAAAGCAAATTTTTGAGAGCAACTCCTTTATGCAGCAACTTGAAGTTGTTGTAGAGATGCCAAACACATAATCTATGTTCAGCACCAGGTATTATCCTCTCCATTGCTTTGATGAGCCCCTGAAATTAATACAATTTAGTAATTATTATAAAGCATAAAAAAAAGTATTTTATATAACTTATTTGAAATATACTTAAATATATTACCTTTTACTTGTCTGAAATGAATGTGTAATCTTCATTTCTTTCAATGTTGAGATCTCTCACTAATAGCTTTATAAACCACTTCCATGTTTTGTAGGTCTCATGCCCAACAACCGCATATACAAATGGATATATGCAATTGTTGGCATCCAATGCCACTGCTATTAATAACACCCCCTTGTGAGGACCACTCAAGTGTGTCCCATCAATGCCAATCAATGGCCTACATTCCTCCAAAAAATCTCTTTTAAGAGCACCCCAGCATATGTATATACTATTGAACACACTCTCGCCATTAGGCCCAGCTCCCCTAATCACTTTCAAGTCAATAGTGAACCAATATCTGTCCTTCTTAACTCAGTACAATAGTCCTACAACAGCTCATATTGTTGACCAGATGACCCTTGTAAACTAATTTTTGCAATTTTTAAAGACCTATAAGCTTTTAACAAAGAGACATCAGCCTCCAAGGCTTTTGCTACATTAAGTCTAAAGTTTTTTACTGCCCATTTAGGGTTAATTCTGATCATCTCTAAGAAATTTTTGGCAATATACCAAGGTTTTACACTTGCATTGAAATAGGTTCTGCTGCAAGAGTGGTTATCAAAAAAAGTTTTGATTTGAACAGTATGCTCACCATGTATTGCACCACAATACATTTTCCGCTTACACTCCACATTTTGCTCATTTTTGTTTGCACAATATAAATACATCTTTTTGCTAGCTTGTACCTTATATTTGATACTCTTGCCTTTTTGAATTGAATACTCCTTTATAGCATCTTTAAAATCATTAGCAGTAGGAAACCTCAGTCCCTACCTTAGTTCAACATTATCCAAGTCTGACCTAGGAAATCCAGGAGTTTTTAATACAAACTGATCCTCATCTGTATCTGATCCACCATTCTCAGAAAAGTGGTCTGAATCAACATATCCCTCACATCTACATTGTTATATGTGCTATATCTTGGCATTGTTGCACATTTAGGAGCATTCATATCACATGTTACCGCTATATCAACAAGTAAATCACCCTCCATGCCTATTTTCTCACCATCACTGTCAACATACTCGGAAAAATCTTCACTTTCCCCTTTACCTCTTCATCAAACAAATAATCAGAGTCGTCACTACTACTTTCCTCATCCTCATCCCCATTATCATTATCATCAGTGTAATGACCCTCACAATACACTTCCACCATTCTGTTAGCATTTAGAAATTTTTCTAGAGATTTAGCATCACTATCATACCCAATTTTTACTATATCAATGTCAAATTCAGAACCCACTCTTTTAAAATATATGTATCTTACATCCATCCAACCAAAATTAGCAGCCATACCCACAATAGACAAATAATTTAGTTCTTGGGGATCATATTAGTCTACATATCCTATCAAACCATCACCATAACCAACATGGTTTCCTCTATTTTTTTCCCATTCAAAAAATCCCCCATGATGATATTTAATGATAAATAACGGAGTACCCATAGCTGCAATTGAAATTAAATAGACTAACTTTAAAAATTGAACATATAAACCCTAAATTGAATTTTGAAAACCCTAATTGCAGGAAAAATAAGTTCAATTTTGAAAACCCTAATTGCAGGAAAAATAAGTTCAATTTTGAAAACCCTAATTGCAGAAAAAATAAGTTCAATTTTGAAAACCCTAATTGCAAGAAAAATAAGTTCAATTTTGAAAACCCTAATTGCAAGAAAAATAAATTAAATTTTGAAAACTCTAATTGCAGAAAAACTAATTCTAATACCCTAAACTCATAAACATTAGATATGGTTAACCATAAACTCTATATAATAATTAAATAAAAATATTAAGGAAAAAAAAATTAGCATAACTTGGAGCAATGTCCTTCTCGCCCCTTACTTTCCATTTGGCAGCCGTATTAAGGGCCATCCAGCAAAAAGAAACTCAAACGTACTCAATCGCACTGAAACTCACTTAATACAGTCGTTTTTTTTTTTTTTTTATGAATTTACTAACCATATGAGAGAGAATGAGTGAGAGATAGTGTTTTTTGTTATTTTCTATGATGAGAATGAGTTTATTTTTCACCATTTAAGAAAATACGATTTTACCTTTTGACTAACGAGTCAACAGTCATGTGACTGGCATGCGACCTAACTTTTGTTAATAGAATGGACCGAATTGGATGCCAATATAATAATTCGAAAGAAAATAAAAGTTGAGTAAACTAATCAATATTTTTAGTATTTGAGTATAGTAAATCGAAAAAGAGCAATCGTTGAGTATTGTTAACATATATTTTCTTAAAAAAAATAATTTAACAAACATAGGGTTGTGTTAATAGGCTTTCACTACCATTTTATAACAATTTAGATATAGTTGTTAAAAAATACATAACACTTCAAATAAATAAATAAAGTTGATGAGTTCATCAGAATAGATGGAGCCAAACAAACCCGTCGTCATTTGCTAAAATCAGTTACTGTATAGTCTTTTTTTAAGTTTGATTAATTTATGAAAATTCCACATGGCAATAGGAGGAGAGGTAGAGAAACAAGTGTGGTGGTAAAATGATATCATAGCTTTAATACTCACTCGCTCATACCGCCACTAATATATATACAGGTTTATATTTTTTCATTAAAATAAGGTTTAATTTATTATTTATGCGTTCATTCATTCATTCTAATGGGTAAACCCTTTCTGATCTTAATGCAGCATTAATTCATTCTATTCAATTACCTGTCTTTCATATTTGTAGAATTTAAGCCATTATAAATAAATTAATCTTAGAAACCTTTTTTTCTTGTTATTTTTTGTTTTTTTTTACCATTTTAGGGCACATCATTGTAAATTTGTCAATGCTACCAGACATTATTATATTTACTAGGGGTTCATTAATTTAGTACTGATGTAAACTGTTACGTTCCGAAAAAAAAATACTAGATTGGTACCCAACCTATCAGGTTTTAGCAATATACCCAAACTTTGTGCTTAACATACAATCAACGCGCTCATGTCTAATAAAGCACTATAGATTGGTACCAAATTGATAAAAGTTGGTAAATCTTGGTACTAGTTTCGTCATGCTTATTGTAAGTTGGTTCCCAAATTAGTATAGGGTATTAAACAGTGTTTTTCCAATAAGAAAATAGACCGGCAAAAAGCAAGAGTGCCTTGATTGAATATAAACCGTTAACGTGGGTACCAATTTAGAAAAGTAGGTAGGTTGGGGCCAAATTGCTAAAAGCTGATAGATTGGGTACCAATTTAGCATTTTTCGCATTCTTTATCCAAAGTTCCGAACTACTGTTTTTGGTCAATTTGTTACAAGTACAACAGCTGGGATTCAGTTATAGACAGAAACTGTTAGATTCAAGGGTATTAGTGTTATTTTGATGAATATCTGAATTTTTTTAGATCAAAGTACTTACCGTGCTTGTTGTGTCGGGTTTTCCTCTCATATGTAGTGCTTTATTACCCTAGGAGAAGTTTGAAAACACAAAGAGGAATGTATGTGATATACGAGCTATGTTGGTGTGCTTTTAGGATTTTTGTACTGTTGAATTGTTACTGTTTCTCGATTAGTACCCTGAATTCTAAATTTTCTTAATTAGTACCCTGAATTCAATTATTATTTGTTGATTTTGAACTATTGCGTTCAATTTGGTACCCTGAATTCTTAATTATTTTCCGAATTACTATCCTGAATTAAAATATTGTTGTGCCACCAGGTATTAATCGAAAAATAATTGAGAAAAACTTGAATTCAGGTATTAATTAAGAAAAATAAATAGTAAGAGTACTAATCGAGAAAACAACAATAATTGAGAAGAAAACAACTACAATTGGGGGTACAAAAACCATTAAAACTCCTATGTTGCAGCATTTGATAAATGTCAATGTGGATACCAAATCGGTTTGACTATGAAGTTTCTTTCATTCAGAACTTATGTTTACCTCGTTAGGCTTGCTTATTCAATTTGCAAAACCACACCTTCATGAAATAGATCGTCTCTTTAAATAATTGAGTGTCAATCTATTAGTCCAAGCAACATGTTTTGTTAGAGCTACTGGACTGTAATAATTGTACATTTGGTGGAAACCTTATCACAGTGAATGTCTTTTCCCACTTAGTTCTAGATAAAGAAATTTGATACATAGAGTTATTTCTCTCTAAGCATTCACTATCTCTTAAAATAACTAGCTCTTTTAATTAAGTTTAGGCCATTTAACCAGTGCTGATAAAAGTTATTTACTTCGTTTAAGGTAATTTTCACACAGCATGATCAATAAGGGTGATGATGATTCATCTCTCTTGGATGACAATATGAAGAAACAGGACAGCCATAAGCAGCAATTAAACCGAGACGTTATGCTTAATGGTGACTTGTGGACAGATGGACTGATTTGTGCTTTCGAATTAGTTCGCAGCCATAAAAAAACGACCTCTCTCAAAACTGTTAGCCCAAAAGTCGAAGATAAGCCTAAGCCGGGTTGTCACCATGATAGTCAGACTGTAATGGACATGTCACTAGGAAACTATTGGATCCCAATTGGATGGCCTCGAGTATCTGAACTTATCCAAACGATCCAAATCGACGTGGGCTGGGACTCACAACGTAGCCTGTTATCGGATGATGAAGAAGATATCACGGTTGCTGATGTGGCAACACCATATTGGGAGAGGGCCGTGGGACCCACATGGTGGTGTCATGTAGCGGCAGGCCACCCATTGATTAATACATGGTTGAGTACCGCCCGGTGGTTACATCCTGCTATCAGCATTGCCTTGCGAGATGAGAGCAAGTTGATAAGCGAGCGTATGAAGCACCTTCTCTATGAGGTAAATGCATTCTTTTTTTTTAGGGCCGATTCAATTCAAGTGATCTAGTTTAAAGTATTGAACTTATTTTCATTTAATAGTGCTCCATGCTTTTCCGTATTCGCATCCAAAGCTAGTTTACTGAAGTGAATGCACATCAAAGAGTGAAAGCAGTTAACGGTATAACATGTCAATCCACTTTCAGTTCAGGTGCATTCTCATAAATGACATGTCAAACAAAAATCAAAATTAATTTACTGAAGTGCTTGCCATCGGCCAACACTTCATAGGAATCAAGTTTTTCTTGATGACTAAGTAGGTTTTAAGTTCAAAGTATGTTTTAATGGTAAATTTCTCTTGTTTTTATGACATGAATTTGGGGATAAGAAAGGAATTGATGTCGAAAATAGATAATGTTGAAGGATCATTGTTTTGCAAACAGGTTCCTGTAAGAGTTGCTGGTGGATTATTATTTGAGCTTTTAGGGCAGTCGGCAGGAGATCCTTTTGTTGATGAAGATGATATTCCAATTGTGATGCGATCATGGCAAGCACAAAATTTTCTTGTCACCGCGTTGCATGTTAAGGGAGTCGCATCCAATATTAATGTGTTAGGTATTGCAGAAGTCGAGGTCAGTATATGCCAAAACCTATTTAATGAAGTTTGTTACGTTTTTTTTTCGTCTCACGGTGAGGTGAAAACTGTGTTTAGGAACTACTTGCTGCTGGAAGTAGTAATGTACCGAAAACGATCCACGAGGTCGTTGCTCTCCTAGCCTGCCGTCTTGCTCGATGGGATGATAGGTACTCCATATATTTTATTTACAGATTTCATTTTATATGCCTATAACACATTGGAAATATTTTACAAATCAATCTCTTTGTAGGCTTTGAGTGTGAAATGGTTGATTACTTTTATCTTTTAATAAATGAAATCTTGAAAACTTAAAGCCATATATTTGAAATGCACAGATGATGTACAGATATAACAGGTGTATGATGGATAACCGACTAATATTTAAATCCCTTAACATAGAATAATCCTACCCGTATAATTTAGCCACGTAGACTATTTGTGTGGAGGTCTGTGTGTTGATATGTGCTCATACCATTACGGTTTAAAAACCTTACTAAACATGTTCTGTTGCAACTTGCAACTATTGCTACCCTGAGAACTCATCATAAAAGACCTAGTCAAATTTAGGCGGAGATGAGTTGTTTCCAAACTAAAAGACCAACAGAATAGTTTCAATGACAATATTTCGAAACCATTTTAGAAACCCAATATGACACTAGATTTTTAATTTTTAATTTCAATCATTTTGTGCACATTTTGCAGGTTATTTCGCAAATCCATATTTGGCGCAGCGGACGAAGTTGAGTTGAAATTCATGAACAGGTGCGTTTAGTAGGGAGAAGTTGTGTTGGTACTTAAATCTCTGTTTTCAAAAGCTCGCTTGAAAACTCAAATAGCTTGTCGAACTTGCACATGGCAAAAGGAAAGAGCTTTGGTTAAAGGCTGAAGAAGCTTAGCTTACGGTTTTGTATTCTTAATACTCCATCTAATTCTTACTCTTTGGCTCGTAAAAACAATTTATGCCTTGGCGTTTTAAACACTCTTTTAGATCCTTTTGGAAGCTGTTACTTCAGAGTTTACACTGTACTAATGATGTTCAGTTACTGATACTTTAATATTTATTAGGAGAAACCATGAGGATATGCACCTATTCAGCGTAATTTTGAATCAAGAAATTCGAAGGCTGTCAACCCAGGTATCATAATGCCATGTCAAACTGAACTAAAAAATTATGTAAATTAAAACTTAACTTCCCTAGTTGAGTTAGTCAACTCTCACTGATTGGTTGGTTCTGCTTTAACACTTGAAGGCTGTAAGAGTATGCACTCTTATTTTTACAGGTAAAATGTAAATAAACCCCTGGAACTATGGGTCATTGCAATTCCCCCCGGAAACTATCAATTAACCCCCAAGTTCATCTTTAAAATGCATACCTATTTATTCATTTGTTTGATATATGTAGTGCACACGAGTTAAGATTACAATTATCCTCAAAAAGTCATCACATGAGGCTTTATTAAAAATAATATATTATTTTAGTGAAAAAAAATATTTTGTGTCATCACATGAGTACTTGACATGCATGAATATCAGATAATTTATTATAAAAAAATAAAAATCAACCAAAACGGATCATAGAGCATAAAGTTATATCATTTAAAGACAGCATTGGGGTTAATTGCAAAAAAATGATAGTTAATGGGGGTTAATTGTAAGAATTGATTGTTTAAGGGGGTTATTTGTAAATGACCCATATTTTCAGGGGGTTATTTGCATTTTACCACTAAAGTCCTGAAATTTATGAAACTTCAAATTTTCCAGGTTATTAGGGTTAAATGGTCTTTACACGCAAGGGAGGAAATTATATATGAGCTTCTCCAGCATTTGAAAGGAATTGGAGCAAGGAGTTTGTTAGAAGGCATAAGAAAGAGCACAAGAGAGATGATTGAAGAGCAAGAAGCAGTTCGAGGGCGCTTGTTCACAATTCAAGACGTAATGCAGAGCACTGTCCGTTCATGGTTGCAGGTACTAATATTATTTCCGTTAAATTTATGAAAATTCCGCTTGGAGGTATTTTGAAGTGTTGCAAAAATGTTAGGATAAGAGCCTACGGATTAATCATAATCTGGGAGTTTTTGGAGGTTGTGGCCTTGTTCTTACGATTATCGTGGGGCTCTTTGGAATAAATGTTGATGGAATACCTGGAGCTGCTAATACACCATACGCATTTGCTCTTTTTTCGGGTCTTCTCTTCCTTCTAGGCGCTATTCTGGTTGGAATTGGTTTGCTTTATCTTGGATTAAAGACGCCAGTCACGGAACAGCAAGTCGAGTTTAGGAAATTAGAATTGCAAGAACTTGTTAAGATGTTTCAGCAAGAGGCAGAGTCACATGCACAAGTCCGAAAATCTAGCGGCAAGAAGATGCCTTCCGCTGCGGCAGGTATTCTCCCTAACGGTGAAGGCTATGTTCTCATTGCTTAACAAATTCATCCTGGTACTTTTGTTCTGGCCTGTTATTAGATGATGTTTAACACAGTGCTCATATATTGCCCAGGGTATATATTTTAACCGCCTTTTCATTTTCTTACCTTTGTCCAAATAATGGAAAGCCTCTGCATGCTTTTATTTTATTATAGAGTCCGATTTCTGGTTCATGCACATTTTTTTATGTGAACCACTTGTTTTGAAGGTGCTAAAGATGACTTTTGGAATTGAAACTAATCTTATAATCTGTGTCCACGCATCGAAAATTCCTTTGATTATGACTTACAAAATACGGGAAGAGTACTCCTTGATGAATTGAAATAAAAAATAGCAACCTAACAAATTGCAAGAAACTGCCATCTCTGGCGATGCATTATAGTACTCTGAAAAAACTGAAGGACCTGACTACACAGTCTTGAAATGCTTAAGCAGATGAACTTTCTAAGATTCACCTACACTATCTTAGAATAAAAGAATGCTACCTGAACCTGACGAAACATTACATATGAAACGTGAACCCTTGTTTTCTTCAATGATTCATCAGTAATCGAATGACCAGTAGTTGTTCCTAGAAAATACACCTAAGGAAACCGTAAGAATGGTCCATCCTAAAGAACAGGGAATTACAAACAACCGTTAGGGTGCTGTATTCCGTAAGACTTGCCTTTCACATGGCTACAAGTAGAAGTCGCTGATCCACCATTGCCATTATATGACAAGTTTATGTTCTCTAGCGTCACATCTCGGCATGGAAGTACCCAACTACAATTTAGGATAAGTGCATCTTTTGAGCTGGAACTCCCTTGTATATTTTTAAAAATCACATTCCTGATTTGAACACTAGAAAATTCCTACAGTCATAAAAGCTGGAATTAGAATGATTCCTTCAATGAATTAAGAACAGATGAATTTCTTTTGTCATTTTATGTTTTCAAAGCCAAGCCGTTTGTTTCTTTGGATAAAACATTGAATCATACCTTTTTTCACCAAATTAACTTTTGATATTTTTAAAAGGAAATGGAATGGTGGGAAGTTGGCAATTGAATGGTGGATTTATTATTATGAGGGGATGGCGGGGTATGGTTGCATTTGCGTCCCGGTGAGAGTGGCTTATACAAAAATATTTCATTTTAAAAAATAAAAGAAAATCTTCAAACACGTGGATTGGGGTTACAGGTCCATTGGTTTATACTTTCCTTAATTTAAGAATAAATATTTAGAAAAAAAAATCTATATTTTATTTAGTAAAATGTGTAAAATTATCAATCCGCTACATGTTCTTCATTATCTACTTTAGCATAGGAAAATCTGCAGAGGTTTTGATCTTGCAAAGCTCAAAGAGTGAAAATATTTATGTTATAAAAAGCAAAGAACCAAGCAATGTAACTCACATGCAAAAGACAGTTGCCCTGAGGGCAATAATGTTGATCAATAATGATGGGATTATTCACGTTCTCCATCTGAATATCTTCATACAAAAAATTCTCCGCTAAGGTAGGGGGGAGTAACTTAGCCCAAGTTTTGATCCTTATACCATTCTGGGTCCCTATAAAGCTACAGTTCCTAACCGCCACACCTCGCACATTATGTTCACGGAGTGTCCTTCCAAGGCTACCGATGCTAATCCCATGTCCGGGACCACACACCACTTCCGATATGTCTACATTTTCGGTCCCTTCTAGCATGGAAATACAATCATCGCCTGTACCAATTACTGTACGTGAGATTCTGATGTTTTTTGACATTCCCATTTTGATGCCATCGGTGTTGGGGCTGTCGCTCGGGGCTGAGATACGGAGGTATTTCATCTCCATGTTACTGCAATTATATAAGCTAAAGTGGGTGTTTTTGCTGTCGATGGATCGCAAGTGGTGCACCCTTGCATTTGACACAAAACTGAAGCTCATCGACTGTAATAAAGAAGCCCTTGGTGAGATTAATACAAATAGAAATAGAAAACCAGAGGTTCTTTTATTTCAACTATTGCACTTTTCAACTGAAAATATTACAGTACAAATAGAAAGCATATTTAATTATTTTTTTGATACTGCTTGTTTTGCCCTACCTCTTAGTTGGATGTTTTAGCCTTTTAGGCAATACAGACCTTTAGTTTTTTCCTATTTCAATCATATTTTCTCCAAAAGCAGATATAAAACTGCAATTATCATAGCATCTACAGCAGATTTGTGATATATGCCACTGATAGATAAAGACAATGAAAGGTTAGTGTGTTAGATGTTTCGTGCAATGTATATATTACTAGAAATCAAGGAAATATAGAAATGTATGCTTGTAATCATAGAAATGTCTCACAAGCATGTAAGTGTGTTTTTAGAGGAATCTTACGATTGGAAGAGGCAGGCAATGCGGATTGGTGGCGCAATCGTTATAGCGCCAAGCAGAAGAGCCTTGAGCGTCCAAATATCCGCCACCACTCACAACCAAACCATCCACATTATAAAACTCGATCCAACTTTGCTTAATATAAAAACTATTTGGGTTTGTTGAAGCCTTGAGTGTCCCTTTTATTAAAACTCCTATATCACCGTGACATGGCCCTTCAAATGTCAAAGGGTACAGTAAATAAGTTCCTTTTGGAATAATAACCCTACTCTTCCCCTCTGAATCGCAGGCTTCGTCCCAAGCTCTCAAGAAGGCCTACAAATACACACTTGTAGTTGTGAAAGAGATTATAACTTCTTAATTTTATGATTCTTTTAGGAATTTCCATTTTGATAGTTTTTTTGTGTGCATGGTAAGTGGGAAGGAAAATAATACGTTTTGTTAAGTTTTTTCCGAGGTATTTGATTGAAAGACTTCAAAAGCAATTTTTTCTGAATCCACAGCAAAATCGTAACTCTGAGTTACAGACTGGAACTCGAGTTATGGACTTTAACCGTTGATTTATTTCTTTTTATTATTTTTGAAAAAAATTTATAATATTTTATAAAAAAAACTTGGTTGTACTAGTTGTAAACTGACTTTAAAAATCTACATTTTTTTTTATTGATTTTATGTTTTTTTTTTTTTTGTATTTTCTTAAAAAAAAAGTCAATTACAAAGTATAGTTTTTAAAATAAAATACAAAAAGCTTTGACTATTTTTTGGCCTTTTTTTAAACCTTTTTGTAAAGACTTTTTGTGAAACATAGAAAATTTGTAAACAAATAATTATAATTTATAAACTGAGTTTTAACTTTTAAAACACGGTTTTAGAGGTTTAAACAGTCATTCCCTAATTTATAAATGGTTTTTAAGCAATTTTGTAATTTTTTAAAGTAGAACGTACAAAAAGTAGAAATTGCAAAAAGGAAAAATACCACAAAAATTAGAAATTGACTTTATAAATTTTTTAACACAGTTTCTAAATTTTAAAACCATGTTTTATAATTTTACATTTTTTTGGATTTTTTTTAAATAAAGACCAGAAATATTAAAAAAAACAATAAAAATTAAATAAACGACTCTGTACATTTTAAACTAATTTTTCAACTTCTATATCCATGTTTTCTGATTTTACTGTTTTTGTTTTGTTTAAAAAAAGAGCAAAAAAAAAAAGTCAAAAAGTCAATAAAAATTTGAAATATGAGTGTATAAATTTTTAAACTCATTTTAAATTTAAAAACCAACTTTATAATTGTAAGGCTTTTTATTTTTTTTGTTTGAAAAATTCAAAAAAAAGAAGTTAACGGTCAAAGTCTGTAACTCTGATTTATAGTTTTGAGGAGGATTCAGAAAAATTGATGTAAAAAAAGACATACCATTTATTTTACACTTATCACGTGAGTAGTCATGTCAATTTTGCGGCTTTTAACCCGACTCGATCCGATCTGTCACGGATCGGCTAAAAGTGCAATTTTATTCGGGTCGGGTTGAATTTAAATGGATAAAAATGCAAATTAAAAAATATAAGTTAACACTCATGTCCTTCTATCTCTCTCATATGCATTAAACTGTCTAGTATAATAATAGAAAATATACATTTAAATGGGTAAAATTGCAACTTAACACTCTATTTCTTCTATCTATCTCATGTAAATTAAACGCTCTTCTATAATTTAAATGGATAAAAATACAACTTAAAAAGTGTAATTTAATACTCTCTCTTCTCTCTCATATACATTAAACTCTCTCTACTATAATAATACATAACATACATTTCAGTGAATTTATTAAAAAAAAATATTATATACAATTAATTTATTAATTAATGAAACGGTATTTATGCTAAATGTGAATAAAATTTATTCATGTTAATTAATGAGTAATATGTTATCATCTTTATTTATATAATGATTTACGGGAAATCAAATCAACATATCAATTATATACATTTATATTATATTTTTACATATATCAATATTTTAATTGACGAAATTAATGAGTCCAAATTAATTTAATAAACATGGATATGTTAATATGAAAGTGTATTTAATCCTACATTAGTATTTATATATTATCTTTCTAAATCAAATAAATTTTTACTTTATCATATGAGTTTTTAATAAATTATCTTTCAAATCTTGACATTGACGAGTTTTATTTTTCAAAAGAAAAAAAAATGTGTTATAAAAAACGGGTCAAATGGGTCGGGTCAGATCAAATAGATAAAAATACAACTTTATACATAAATCGGATCGGGTTTTGAATAACTCGACCCAATTGGCATCGCTATAGGTGAGCAGTACAAATGATTAATGTCCTCAAGTCTTTAGCAAGCAACCAACATCATCATAGGCTCATAGCTACCAAATGCAGGGGAACACAAATTGAGCTCGGAAAGAAAGTACATAACATAAATATATCAAAAAACACATGCATGCATAAAATAAACAATATATATATATCCTGTTTCATCGAACCTTAGAATTATCGGTCTTGCCATCCGCGACAGCCCCGTAGCTTCTTACGTCATAAAACCTTGGGGCAACACCTCGTTGGCCATCTGCTGCTACAGGTGCTACAATAACCGTAAAAAAGCAAAAAGTAAAACAAATAAAGGAGATTAACTCCATCTTCTCCCTGTTTTTATCTAGGATTTACTCGTCCTGTTTTCTATGAAATTAATCCCAAACTAACCTTCTTGTGTTGTATATATATGTTTGTCGTAGTTCTTATCCTTCGATGATTTGTTCCTTTTTATAAGGGATTTTTCTTCTCTTTGTACTCAACTAAGGTAAGTGCATTTTCACTAAATAACAAATTATTATTCAAGGTAGCATATGGCAGAATTAATTACCATTCAAGGTACACTCAATTCTAATTCAAGCGAGATTCTGTGGTTATTTTTTCCATAAAAGAAGAGTACAAATTTGGACCTTCTTAAATCTTAATATTATTATTTAACGATTAGGATAAGTTGCACTTGATCAAGTTACTTTGAATAGTGGGTAAATTTTGGATTGATAGCTTATCTACAATCCCTTTAATACTAGTCCCGATATTCTGTCTCTCTTTCTCTGTCTCAACAATTGTCCAACTCATCAATAATAAATATTAGAGATATATGCTAGTAATATTTCCTTGTTTCAAGAATATATGAAAGTATCTTTTTAAGTAAATACTTATATGAGACAACTAGTAATAATGCGGTTACTCCTACAAAAGGAAATAATGTTTGTATTAATGAGATAAATACAAAATGAAACAATCTAAAATATGGTATTTACCCACTAATAAGTTGGTGAAAGATATACATCTATATAAACACGAATGATATAAGATGAATAGTCAATACTCAATAGTAATAAATTTACATATATATATATATATATTTACAATTCAATATTGTTTACGGTTTGTCTTATTGAACTATTATTTTTTTGACTAAATAAAATATACTTTGCTTTTTTAGGATTGGTGGTTTATATAAATGAAGACTTGGTGACATAATTTTGGTTTGTGAAGAATCTATAAAGTTTTAATTTTATTTAAATTTTAGTTTGTCATTTTAACGTTTTTTGTTCAATACTCTTTTGATAATTCTATAGATTTTCATCTTACTTATGAATGTTAGTAATAGAAGAAATGTTTATATTTGTTTTGTGATGAGCAATTACATAAATCCATTCTTTTTGTCTTTATTACTTGGTCAAGATATAATATGAATAAACTGGTAATATGTTTATTAATGTTAGAAATTTGACACGATGTAAATTCATTGTAAGATTGTATGGTACATATTTAGAGTTATAACCCAAATAGAGAAAATTAAGGATTGGTCCACGAAAACAAAAGTATTTAAGCATTGGTCCGGCTATAAAATTCATTTAAGGATTGGTCCATTATTTATGAAACTAATTAAGGATTGGTCCAATATAAAAGCCCTCCCAAATCTATTTATCTAATTAATCATTCTCTCTCTAAAAACAAAAAACAGCTTGCAGAGAATCTCTCTCTCTCTCTCTCTCCATACATACCCACATACATACATACCCACATAATATATATATATATATATATATATATATATATATATATATATATATATTCTGCCCCAAATTAGCTATAGGCATATAGCTTTAACTTATCTCTTTCAGTTTCATGTGACTTTCCATGTTTGGAAATTACTGTTTTGATCTCCTCGAACTGAAATATTATAACAGCCTGCAAATTGTTTGGGTTGATTCTTGAAATTTGATTCAGGAGACGTTTTGAGAATATGAAAGTCACAATTAGCATGTGTTGTATGATATTCAGGGGTTGTTTGATTGTTTGTTGGGTTTTTTTTTGCATGGTGAGATTTTACTGTTTTTTTTAAATTTTTAAGACTGTTTTTTTTAAAAAATTTCAGACTGTTTTTTTTTATTTTTCAGACTGTTTTTTTTTATTTTTCAGACTGTTTTTTTTTCAGACTGTTTTTTAATTAATTTATTTTTCAGACTGTTTTTTATTTAATTGTTTTATTTTTTATTTTTCAGACTGTTTATTTTTTATTTTTCAGACTGTTTGTTTTTCAGACTTTTTATTTTTCAGACTGTTTTATTTTTTATTTTTCAGACTGTTTTTTATTTAATTTATTTTTTAATTATTTTTGATGACGTCAGCAATTTTTTTTTAATGATGTCACCAAATGGACCAATCCTTAATTAGTTTCAGTTTCATGGACCAATCCTTAAATACTTGTGTTTTCATGGACCAATCCAAAATTTACCCCAAATAGAGAAAATTAAGGATTGGTCCACGAAAACAAAAGTATTTAAGCATTGGTCCGGCTATAAAATTCATTTAAGGATTGGTCCATTATTTATGAAACTAATTAAGGATTGGTCCAATATAAAAGCCCTCCCAAATCTATTTATCTAATTAATCATTCTCTCTCTAAAAACAAAAAACAGCTTGCAGAGAATCTCTCTCTCTCTCTCTCTCCATACATACCCACATACATACATACCCACATAATATATATATATATATATATATATATATATATATATATATATATATATATATTCTGCCCCAAATTAGCTATAGGCATATAGCTTTAACTTATCTCTTTCAGTTTCATGTGACTTTCCATGTTTGGAAATTACTGTTTTGATCTCCTCGAACTGAAATATTATAACAGCCTGCAAATTGTTTGGGTTGATTCTTGAAATTTGATTCAGGAGACGTTTTGAGAATATGAAAGTCACAATTAGCATGTGTTGTATGATATTCAGGGGTTGTTTGATTGTTTGTTGGGTTTTTTTTTGCATGGTGAGATTTTACTGTTTTTTTTAAATTTTTAAGACTGTTTTTTTTAAAAAATTTCAGACTGTTTTTTTTTATTTTTCAGACTGTTTTTTTTTATTTTTCAGACTGTTTTTTTTTCAGACTGTTTTTTAATTAATTTATTTTTCAGACTGTTTTTTATTTAATTGTTTTATTTTTTATTTTTCAGACTGTTTATTTTTTATTTTTCAGACTGTTTGTTTTTCAGACTTTTTATTTTTCAGACTGTTTTATTTTTTATTTTTCAGACTGTTTTTTATTTAATTTATTTTTTAATTATTTTTGATGACGTCAGCAATTTTTTTTTAATGATGTCACCAAATGGACCAATCCTTAATTAGTTTCAGTTTCATGGACCAATCCTTAAATACTTGTGTTTTCATGGACCAATCCAAAATTTACCCATCAAAATATTTATTGTAAGATTGTATATATAATCTTTCAAATTTCCTTTTGTAAACAAGTGTTACCATTCTCAAAACATTGTATATATAATCTTTCAAATTTCCTTTTGTAAACAAGTGTTACCATTCTCAAAACAAGTAAATAATACTATATCTTCAACCTTCAGTATTGATGAGTTGGACCAATAGAATTGTTGGGACAGAGAATGAGTATAATTAGAAGACACATGGATCCAACTCTTTTAATATTAAAAATTATACCTTACAATATTTAACATGTTATTTGAGAACTTTTGGATGTTTTACACTAGAAAGCACATCGAGGATCAAATGATCAGCGTGCTTGATTGGTCATAATATTATGGTTCACTTTCTTTTAGTTTTGCATAAAACTTGTATATTTGTATTTGAATAAAATTTGTTTATCATAATCTCAAATATGTCGGTTCCTTGTTCAAAGCTGCATTTGACAAATCTCAGTCATTATTGATTAAAATTTAAAGGTATAATGTTTTTTTATTTATAACATGAAGAAAACCGAGTCTTTCAAAATATCTTTCACATCTAACTTGGAAATTAGAAAAATTAAGAAGTCAGTAACAAAATCTCATGGTTTCCCTGCTTTTGGCACTTATTATTTTTTTTTTTTTAAGATTAAACGAACCGTCTATTGATAAGTGAATATGTACGATCTTTGAACAAAACAATTATAATAAATTACATTACATGATAGCCTAAGCGGTTTCCCTGCTTTTGGCACTTATTATTTTTTTTTTTTTTAAGATTAAACGAACCGTCTATTGATAAGTGAATATGTACGATCTTTGAACAAAACAATTATAAGAAATTACATTACATGATAGGCTAAGCTTAATCGCCAACAAATTTCGGGTTAAGCTTCCAATGTCTACTAATAAATATATTTCTATGATTGTTAATAACATTACTTAACTTGTTCATGCTATTAATTACATAAAACTCAATGATTCTAAAACTTGTCCGGAACTAGACTCACTTCCTTCGTTAATTCTAGCAGGGTTCCCGTCGCAATATTGTTTTCTCTTCTCTGTTGATTAATAAATGTTGGATATAACTACTTTTTTTTTCTTAGAAAAAACTGAGGTCTATCTCTTTAAAGGAAGATAGTTATTGATTAGATTTGATTGAAGTAAAATAGTTAATCCTAAGGAAATAAAAATGAAGTGTATACATTTATCTATTTTCATTTCTTTAAACGTTCTTTTCTATTGTGGTTTGTTACTGAGTGTCACATGATAATTGATCTCTTACCCAAATTGGTTGTTATATATATATATATATATATATATATATATATATATATATATATATATATATATATATGAAAAATGTTATATGAACATCATGAAAAACACCCAATTAGACACTTTTTCGTAAAAACGCTCCAAATCAATTAAAGTTACCATTGAACTAATTCTATTTAGAGTAATTCTATATTTTAAAAGGGGCATATATTTTTATATGTTTAGTGAGAAAAAGTTGGAGTATATATGAGATAACCAGAGATTATAGTTAAGTTTTTGGTATTCGAATTTGTAGGAAAATGAAGACATGGTATTACAAAAATTAGAAAATAAATATATCAAACACAAATGAAATATGATATTAAAATAATAAGAAAATTTAGTGTGTGTGCGATCATTATATGATGATATGCATATTGGAGGTATGAGGGTATAATTAAAAAGATAAAAAAAAAGCCGTAAAGATTAAAACTTGAGCTTGCAACAAACAATATTAAGGATTCTGAATAAATATACATGGTGTTTCTATCTACCTACATTATATTCATATATTTCACAGTATATACATGTGGATCTTTTTCTTTTTTTTTTGTCTTGGGTCCGTTTTTAATACTTTAATAAAAATATATTAAAAAGTATAGAAAATAGTAGTTGATCTTTCCAGATGGATTTTAAACAAATGAGGTATATTTGAGTGATATACTAATTATGGATGGAAGATATTAAAATATATGCACATAAGTATTTACTTACCTTTACTGTAAACGTTTCCTTTTTTTTTCATAGGATTCCTTTTACTCCAGTTTTACGGGAAATACAGGAAACATTTTTCAAATATTTTTGTTTTACTATCAACCAAACACCCCTAATATATATGTTGGCTTTGGTACTATTTCGAAAACAATAATTGAAAGAAGGATAAATTAAAAGACAGAAACGCAATGAAAATAACACTTTATTTCTTACAATTGGAATATGAATTACACTTCCTGACTCGTACATAATTTAAATTACACTAATTAAAATTCCAGACAGATTAATATAAATTATTAAACTGCTGGACTGAATTGTAATTGTTTGAAACTGACAGACAGAATAGTATAATTACTAGCTGCTGGACTGTTTTGACAATTAAATAAATTACCAGACAGAATAGTATAATTACTAGACTGCTTGACTGTTTCTGTAAATCCAGAAAAGTAAATTACAGAATAGGAAAGGACTGAATTGAAATTACAGAAACTAAATGTACTAGAAAGTAAAGACAGAATGTAAACAGTACAGAAAAATAAAATACAGAAATTAAAGGTACTAAAATGAAAGAACATAAATTAAAGGTACTGAAATAAAAAGAGAGACAACTGCTGGGCAGTTTTTCTTAAACAATATTTTCCGAACCACCTTTAGAGGTTTCTGGTTTCGGGACTTTGTTCCCAAGGTACAACTCTTGTCACTTAGTGGCTCGTATGGAAACCGGCACCGAACCACAGGTCGAGTTGTTGGTGGTGCGGTGCTCTCTCTCTAATGTGTATGCTATGCTGTGAGTTGTGTGTTCTGATGTTGTGTCTGAAATGAGAGGAGGAGGGCTGCCTCTTATAGCCTCTATTGAAACCGCAGCCATAATGATCATTAATTCTGGGAGTTACACCCCCAGAATCCGCTCAATCAAATTCTGAAACCACATCAATTAATCTCATTTATTGCTGGCGTTTCTGTTGCTGGAAACTCTAGGGACTGCTTTTGTATTTTATACAAAACTCTTTTTTCGGATTTGAACCCAAGACCCGAGACACAAGACCCAAGATCCAAGACCCGAGACACGAGACCCAAGACCCGAGACAAATCCCAAATCCCAAATCTCAAGCCCGCGCCCGTGCCCGTGACCCGAGACACGAGCGAGCGCGCGTGTGTGGTACACACTAATACTCTTAGGTGTATGTGGACATGTTAGTTTAACAACTACATGAGTTGTTATGGTATATATATTGTTGAATTAACTCTTAATCTTCCAATATGAGATTATTCTAAATGGTTTTTTCCATTTACCATTTCGTTTTCCAGATTTCAGCTTTTGAGAGCCCAACTTTGAAGCCACTTTGTATTCACACCATTCTCCGAATAGGTCATGCGATATACCGTTACGAAGCTCGTCACGCGGGCTACTCAACCACGTTGAGTACGGTATAAACAACTCAGCGCTGTTACATGTAATAATGACTCGAAGTTGGTCCAGTGACCATTCGGAAACACCCATGTTTATACATGTTTTTCCAATAATCCCCCACATGAATGCAATTGGTTGAAAATAAAAATGCTCCTAAATGCATACGAGAGAACCGCAAGAGTTCACTGCATAAGGACAGGTAGCGCACGTCTTGAACCTGCCGTAGTGACGTAAAATCTGATATGCTACTATTGGGTAGCCATTAAGCCTTGAACCCTTTAGCGTTTGTGCATACCAGGGTAATGCGCACACAGTGTCCTCTCTACACCACTTACTAAGTCCTTTGGTTGTTTTCCATATTTGGTCGTGGACTGCCTTGACAAAATTGAACCGAGTGCTCTAGTGATTTAGCTCATGGCTCATCATATAGTATCGGCCATACACACTCGTCATAGGTGATTTCAAGTCAAGGGTGTCCTGACTCACCCCTCTCGACCTTCGAGATACTTGCTTTCATTAAGAGCCTCATGCTCACCCTTTAGATGGTCTAGGTCTATCACTCTTTCATCCTAGAAATGGGTTGGGAACTTAAGTTCCCGAGTGCTTTGTTCGGTCACCCCCACAGTTCGGTTTTCCCATTGAACCCGACGCTGGAGAATCCAGTTCGGGTTGGGTTGCCTCTGAGGAGGTTTCCAGTTTGATGGGCTTCAACCCCATTCCCCTCGATGAAACTTCAACTCCTACCTGAGTCAAGCCTTTTGTAAATGCATCCGCAATATTGTCCTTAGATCTCACAAAATCTAATGACATCACACCGTTAGCTAACAATTCTCTTACGGATTTATGTCTCCGACGAATGTGTCGGGACTTTCCATTATACATATGACCCTGCGCCCGCCCAATAGCCGACTGACTATCGCAGTGCATGCTTATTGCTGGGACAGGTTTCGGCCACATTGGAATTTCTTCTAGAAATCTTCTCAGCCAGTCAGCCTCTTCTGTTGCTAGATCCAACGCTATGAACTCAGATTCCATAGTTGATTTAGCTATGCAGGTCTGCTTGGATGATCTCTACGAGACAGCTGCTCCTCCCAACACGAACACATATCCGCTAGTGGATCGTGTACTGTTGGAATCCGAGATCCAGTTTGCATCAGAATACCCTTCCAGTATAGCTGGATATCTGGTATAATGCAACCCTCGGTCGGCAGTGTATCTCATATATCTGAGAAGTCTCATGATGGCCTTCCAGTGTTCCTCATTGGGATTACTGGTGTACCTACTCAGTCTACTCACTGAGTTGGCAATGTCTGGTCTAGTATAGTTCATGACGTACATCAGACTGCCTATTATTCGAGAATATTCCAATTGTCTCACACTCTCCCCAAAATTCTTTTTCAGGGTAGTTGAGATCTCTATCGGAGTTCTGGATGTAGCCCTACTATCTTTATCAAATTTGTCAAGCATCTGCTTGACATAGTGATTTTGAGATAGCGCATATCCGTCTGATGTCTTGGTAATTTTCATACCTAGTATTACATCAGCGACAGCCAAGTCTTTCATCTCGAATTTTTGTGACAGCATTCTCTTAGTGGAGTTGATGTTATCAATACTCCCTATTAGAATCATGTCATCTACGTAGAGGCAGACTACCACGTAGTCCTTTTCATTTCCTTTTACGTAGACGCATTTGTCACACTCGTTTATCCAAAAACCGTTTGATAGCATTACTCTATCAAACTTTTCGTGCCACTGTTTAGGTGCTTGTTTAAGTCCATATAAGGATTTCACAAGTTTACACACCTTGTGCGCTTTACCTGAAACCACAAACCCTTGCGGTTGTTCCATGTAAATTTCCTCTTCCAGTACACCATTCAAGAACGCCGTTTTAACATCCATTTGATGTATTTCCAAATCGAACAGTGCCGCGAGGGCAATGACTATCCGGATTGACGTCTTCCTAGAGACAGGAGCATAGGTGTCGAAATAGTCGACACCTTCGGTTTGTATAAAACCTTTTACTACAAGTCTTGCCTTGTATTTCTCGATCGTTCCATCGAGCTTTCTCTTCCTCTTGAAGATCCACTTGTGTCCTAGTGGCTTACACCCGGGTGGTAAATCCACTAGTTCCCAAGTGTGATTTTGTAATATTGATTCAACCTCACTGTTGATCGCCTCCTCCCAATATTGGGCTTCCGGGGATGACATTTCTTGTTTGAATGTCACCGGTTCGCCTTCTATCATGAAGGTTACAAAATCTGGACCGAAATTCATTTCCTTTCTAGCCCTTTTACTACGTCGAGGCTCTTCTTCTTCTTCCTCCAACGGTTCACTTGTCCCCACATTTTCCTCACTGTTTGACTCCTCAGTCTCTACAGTAATGGAAGACTTTCGGGGAAAGATCTCCTCGAAGAAAGAAGCTTCTCGAGCTTCGATGATAGTATCTACATGCACATCGGGATTATCCGACTTGTGCACGAGAAAACGATAAACACTACTGTTTTGTGCATATCCTATGAACACACAGTCTACCGTCTTTGGCCCTATTCTCATTCTTTTCGGAAGCGAGACAAGAACCTTCACAAGACAACCCCAAACCCTTAAGAATTTATAGCTCAGCCGATGGCCTTTCCATACTTCATAAGGTGGTTTATCCCGCTTCTTATGCGGTAGCTTGTTCAATACATAGTTGGCGGAAAGCAACGCTTCCCCCCTCATGTTCTGGGGTAACCCAGAACTTATTAACATGGCATTCATCATTTCCTTAAGCTTTCTATTCTTACGCTCGGCAACCCCATTCTGCTCCGGAGAGTATGGGGCTGTGGTTTGATGTACAATGCCACTTTCTGCGCATATCTGCGCAAACGGTGCCTCGTATTCACCGCCTCTATCACTCCTCAACATTTTAATCTTTCTGTTGAGTTAATTTTCTACTTCGGTTTTATAAAGAGCGAATTTCTCTACCGCTTCGTCTTTACTTCTCATTAAGTAGACATAGCAGTATCTAGTACAGTCATCTATAAACGTGATGAAATACTTTTTCCCTCCTCGCGTTTGTATAAACTTTAAGTCGCATACATCCGTGTGTATTAGACCGAGAGGTTCAGTACTTCGTTCAATATGTTGATACGAAGACTTGGTTAATTTTGCCTCAACACAAATCTCACATTTATGTTGTTTATTGAAGACAAAACTTGGTAGTAGATTTAGTGATATTAATTTCTTCATTGAATTAGTATTCATATGACCTAATCTACCATGCCATAAATTAAATGAATCACAAGAATAAGCAAATGAAGTTTTATTGGCCACTTGGGCAACATTAACGATTAAATTATTCTTGGTACTGGCCCCAGTCTTAGTACCCTCAATAGCTAACTCGGCTTTAGGATCCGGAGTACCAACATTTAATTTAAACATGCCATTGGTCATATAGCCACGACCTACATACATTACATTTAAGGTGATTACAATTTTAGCAGATTCAAATACAAGTTTAAATCCCTTGATCACCATCACAGACCCGGAAACCAAATTCTTGAGAATTTCCGGTACATGGAGCACGCCATTCAGTGTTAGCTCCTTTCCCGATGTCATCTTCAGCAGCACGGTTCCTTTTCCTTCCACCCTGGAAGTAGCCGAGTTCCCCATGAAGCAGCTCTCATTGTCCACGGTCGTATAGGTCTTGAACATCTATTTGCTGGCACAGATGTGACTAGTGGCGCCTGTGTCCAGCCACCATTCCTTTGGGTTGCTCTCCACCAGGTTCACTTCCGAGACCACAGCACTCAGCTGCATATAGTCCTGTCCAGCATCATCTCCTCCCTCAGCCACATTTGCCTGAGCAGGTGCCATCTTCCTTCCTTTCCCTTGGAACTTCCTCTTTGGGGGGGGAGGGGGGTTTGGGCTTGTCGATGCGTATCTTACAATCCACGGCACGATGGTCCGGTTTGTTGCACACAAAGCAATCTCCAATGAATTTCTTCTTGAGAGAAGCACCGACACCGCTATCAAAGCGTTTCCGCTTAGATACAGCGTCCTCAACCACATAGGCCTTTGCAACCGCGTTGCCTGCTCCGCCACCGCCTTTCCTTCCAGATCGGCAGTTGCTTTGCTCAACATTGAGCCTCTCAATGAGTCCCTTCAAGGTCATAGCATTTCGCTTGTGTTTCAGGTAGTTTTGAAACTCTTTCCAAGAAGGTGGCAGTTTCTCAATCATTAATGCCACTTGGAAAGGTTCGTTGATAACTAGCCCCTCAACCTCAAGCCTGTGGTATATGAGTTGGAGTTCCTCAACCTGCTCGATAACACTCTTTCCATCAGTCATCATGTACTCATAAAAGTCCGTGACGACAAATTTCTTTGCGCCAGCGTTATTCACTTTGTACCTTCTTTCGAGAGACTCCCAAAGGTCATTTGCAGAAGCTTTGGGTTCGAATACACTGAAAAGAGTGTCATCCAGAGCACACAGGATGTAGTTTCGGCATAGGTAGTCGCCGTGTTTCCACGCTTCCACCGCCGAAACCGTCTGCACGTCCTCATCGTCCTCGCTTAGGACGGGTGCAGTCTCCTTGAGAAAACGGGTAAGGTTCAGGGCAGTTAAATAAAACAGCATTTTTTGCTGCCAACGTTTGAAGTTGTTGCCCCTAAACTTTTCCGGTTTCTCTAGATGAGAGGTTGGCAACATTGGCATAGACGGCATCGCTGGAGCCTTGCCCTTTGCTCTGGCCGCAGCCACAAGTGCTGCCTTGGCCACAGCCTTAGCAGCAGCCTGTGCTGCGGCTGCAGCCGCAGCCATAGCATCGGCCTCTGCCACAGCGGCGTCGGCCGCAGCCTTGGCCACAGCAGCTTCGGTCTCAGCCTGTGCCTGAGCCCCCCCACTCGCAGCGCTCGTAATGTTTTGGCTAATGCCAATCACAGTTGCGCCCTGCACGTCTCCCGAAGGAACGATGGGTGTTTGATCCTCATTAGTCATCTGAAATGACAATAAAAATTTTTAGTTTCTCGCAAGAAAACTAATATTCTTAATTTCAAATACTAATTATAACTTAATTAGTTTGCTTCAAAAGAATAAAAACAAATAAAAGAGATTCTAGCGTGAAAATCAAATCACTTTTGATTTCACTAAGAACTCTTTATTATATTCTAGAATTAAAAAGATTAAACCAAATCGGATTTATTCTATTTGCAAATTTCAATTTCTAGTAAACTAGCAATGATTTTGTAAGAATAAAAACCAAGACGTCAACAAAATAAAATAAAAAAGAAAAACCTTTTCTTTTCGAAAATAGTAAACCAAATAAAGATATTGTTTAAGATTGTTGGCTTTGGTACTATTTCGAAAACAATAATTGAAAGGACGATAAATTAAAAGACAGGAACGCAATGGAAATAACACTTTATTTCTCACAATTGGAATATGAATTACAATTCCTGACTCGTACAAAATTTAAATTAAAATTCCAGACAGATTAATATAAATTATTAAACTGCTGAACTGAATTGTAATTGTTTGAAACTGCCAGACAGAATAGTATAATTACTAACTGCTGGACTATTTTGACAATTAAATAAATTGCCAGACAGAATAGTATAATTACTAGACTGCTGGACTGTTTCTGTAAATCTAGAAAAGTAAATTACATAATAGGAAATGACTGAATTGAAATTACAGAAACTAAATGTACTAGAAAGTAAAGACAGAATGTAAACAGTACAGAAAAATAAAATACAGAAATTAAAGGTACTGAAATGAAAGAACATAAATTAAAGGTACTGAAATAAAAAGAGAGGCAACTGCTGGGCAGTTTCTCTTAAACAATATTTTCTGAACCACCTTTAGAGGTTTCTGGTTTCGGGACTTTGTTCCCAAGGTACAACTCTTGTCACTTATTGGCTCGTATGGAAATCGGCACCGAACCACAGGTCGAGCTGTTGGTGGTGCGGTTCTCTCTCTCTAATGTGTATGCTATGCTGTGAGTTGTGTGTTATGATGTTGTGTCTGAAATGAGAGGGGGAGGGCTGCCTTTTATAGCCTCTATTGAAACCGCAGCCATAATGGTCATTAATTCTTGGAGTTATAGCCCCAGAATCCGCTCAATCAAATTCTAAAACCGCAGCAATTAATCTCATTTATTGCTGGCATTTCTGTTGCTGGAAACTCTAGGGACTGTTTTTGTATTTTATACAAAACTCCCTTTTCGGATTTGGATCTAAGACCCAAGACATTTCCCAAATCCCAAATCCCAAATCCCAAATCCCAATCCCAATCTCACGCCCACGCCCACGCCCGTGCCCGTGACCCGAGACACGAGCGAGCGCGCATGTGGTACACACTAATACTCTTACGTGTATGTGGACATGTTAGTTTAACAACTACATGGGTTGGTATGGTATATATATTGTTAAATTAACTCTTAATCTTTCAATATGAGATTATTCTAAATGGTTTTTTCCATTTACCATTTCGTTTTCCAGATTTCAGCTTTCGAGAGCCCAAATTTGAAGTCACTTTGTATTCACACTCATTCTCCGAATAGGTCATGCGATATACCGTTACGAAGCTCGTCACACGGGCTACTCAACCACGTTGAGTACGGTATAAACAACTCAGCGCTGTTACATGTAATAATGACTCGAAGTTGGTCCAGTGACCATTCGGAAACACCCATGTTTATACATGTTTTTCCAACAATATATTCATTTTAACCGTAAATATATTTTTTTCTCAATTTTATATCAAAACAAACAGAGTCTAAGTGTAGCATGATATTAATTGATCTCTTACCCAAATTGGTTATTATCATATCATGCTATTAATATAATCAAATTCAATAAAAATTGAGTGTGCCAAATTTTACCCAATTTTTTTAAAAATACTCTCACTCTATTTTATTAATTACCAATATAGCTAATCTAATTAATTAACAATTTGTTCTCACTATATTTTTCTAATTACGGATGTAGCCTAAATTAATTAACAATTCGTTTTAACCTGAATAACTAAAATAAATTATACCAAATCTGAATATTATATTCAAAATAAAATATATTACGAGATTTATGTCATTACGCGTTTCACACGCAACACGTGAGTAACTTTTACTAGTATATATATAAAGCTACCATTGAACTAATTCTATTTAGTAATTATATATTTTAAAAGGTGAATATATTTTTATATGTTTAGTAGATTTGCTGAACAAATATAATTAATTATTTTGGACAAAGTACTTAATTTGAGGAGGTATCAACAATTTGTGATCATGTTTGAATGGCAAACCTAATGTTCGCATGTTAAATGAACAACGGGTACAAACTATATAGACAACCATTATATATAGACAATCCTTTCTTTATCTCTATTTAGTCAACCAATTGGTGCACTCTCTCTCCTCGTCGTTGAACAATGTTATGTTTTGGTTAGTTATAATAGGCCATCTTAGATAAAATAATAGTTAATTTGTACTGTTTTTGTTTTGTTTTTTTCCATGTTTTTCAGATTATTGACGTTTACTTATGCTATGTTATAGTGCAAAAATGATGACAAACCGAGACTTGAACTAAAGAAATATCCGTAAATGGACCAAATTGATGACTCGGGGATTTGGAAGGACCATAAAGAAGAAAAGTAACGCAACAAAACTCTGAAAACAACGACTAATGTTTATGCCAACCGGCTGTGTCTAGACGGTGACCGTCCCCGGGGGCTGCCGATAATCCAGCCGAATTGAGCAGGCCCAACCTTTAGGCAAAAATATTTAGCCCATTAAAAACCATTCATGAGATATAAATTTGTATGCAACATGGCATAAGCTACTATGCTTGGCCTAGCTAGTGGCTATTGGGGTGTATTTTTAATGCTTGGCCTCAAGTTCAAACCCCGCGTTATTTCATAATAATATTATCAAGTCATTGTAGTTTTAAATGTAACATTAGTAATGCGTTAACGCCGTTCATACTTCTTAAACTTGCATAATAACAACATTTTGACGGGTAATAAAAAAAATTTGGTCAAGGCAAACCATACACATTGGGCGGGCTCTGCTGACCGCTTAGCTAAATATAACTATCAAATTCAAGTTATGATGTTTATCTTGTATCTTAATTTATATCTCGAACCACGTCGGATTGTAATCACCAATTCACCATGCAGTACAGAAATTCAAAAAATTTAAAGAGAGAGTTAAGGGCTAGATCTTGTCCATATTTTGTTTTTGCTCGGGAATTGGACTGTTTTAACCGTGTTCTAATACTTAAATGTTTTTTTTTTTTTTACTTTTCCTCAATTTTCTAGATGAGTTTATGCTTGAATCCATTTATGGGAGTGGTTAACGTTTAATTTACCTCCTATAATTAAACAATATAGTTATGTATAAACAATCCTAAATAGCTTGACTGCTTTACAGATCTCGAATCTTCAAATCTCTAAAACTTTCTAAAGCTCCATCCCGTAGGAAGAATCAAATTGCCAAAAGGTGACATTTTCAGCCGTCTTTCACAAGATTTTGAACCTTTAAAACTTCTAAAACCAGGTCTAATAATTCAAGACTAAATCCGTCTCTGGATTAGTCGACGCTCTTATATTGTCGGGTTTTATTAACTACAACCATTCTCATGCCCTGGAGAATACCTTGACATGTGGAAATAACACACATTGAGGGCACAATAATGTGACGTTGTTTCTGAGAAAGATCGCAAAGAGAGATTAGACTCGGATTAATTTTCTATAAAAGTTGTTGGTTTTCTTACTTTTTCGTGGCCGTACATTTCATGATCTTTATTGGACAGGTCATAACTTATCTTGTTTGATATGCCTTTTTGCTCAATCGCGTTACCTGACAAGTATCAAAACCAGCATATACCTAAGTATTTGATCAGGAGCACAGTTCCTGATCAGATGCTTAGATAAATTACATGAATGGTCCAAATGTCTTTAGCATAGTTTATTTAATTTCATATATAAAGTGTGTGTTGGAGTTTCTATCTTTATTTTATTAGCGACTACATAATGGTCAAACCAAAATCTACATAACCGGTACAGTAATTTGCCCACTCAGTATACTATTACATTTGATATGTTTTAATTTTTAAATGAGGTTGGATTAAAACACTTCAAAAATTCTGTATTAACGCGTGAACCGTAGATTAAATCTACGGTTTACAGTGTTTCACTGTAGACCGTAGATTTAATCTACGGTTTGCATTAGTTTAATTCAAACCGTAGATTAAATCTACGGTTTACAGTGAAACACTGTAGACCGTAGATTTAATCTACGGTCTGTGTAATTTCTGTAGAAATTACACAGTCAGTCCCTGCTTTTCAAAATTACACAGTCAGTCCCTGCGCGAAAATTACACAGACAGTCCCTGAAAAAACAGAAAGTTACGTTTTTTTTAAAAAAAATAACATTTTATTCTACACTCTCTCTCTTTCTCTCAAAAACTCCCAATTTTCAACCCAAAAAATCATCCAAATCAATCAACCACAATTAACTATCAACTTTCTTAACAAAAAACCTCAAATCATCAATCAAATTTATCCATAATTCAAGGGTATATCTTTTATTCTCTAATTTATTATTTATTTTGTGTAATTTCAATTTGTAAAATAGGAAAAAATATATAAAATATGCAAATTGATTATTCACTTAGCTATATATAATTGTTTGTTGTTTGTTTATATTAATTATAATAATTGTTGATATTTGTCCCATTTTTGCATGTTGTTTTGTTTTTGTGTAATTTTAATTTGTAAAATAGGAAAAAATATATAAAATATGCAAATTGATTATTCACTTAGCTATATATAATTGTTTGTTGTTTGTTTATATTAATTATAATAATTGTTGATATTTGTCCCATTTTTGCAAATTTTTTTGTGTTTGGTTAATTTCAATTGTTGATAATTATTGATAATGTGTTTGGTTATGATTAAAAAAATGGAGTTATTATTGTTTGGTTTATGATTAAATGTGTGTTTGGTTATGATTAAAAAATTGAATTATTATTGTTTGGTTTATGATTAAATGTGTTTGGTTATAATTAAAAAAATGGAGTTATTATTGTTTGGTTTATGATTAAATGTGTGTTTGGTTATGATTAAAAAATTGAATTATTATTGTTTGGTTTATGATTAAATGTGTTTGGTTATAATTAAAAAAATGGAGTTATTATTGTTTGGTTTATGATTAAATGTGTGTTTGGTTATGATTAAAAAATTGAATTATTATTGTTTGGTTTATGATTAAATGTGTTTGGTTATGATTTAAAAAATGGAGTTATTATTGTTTGATTTATGATTAAATGTGTTTGGTTATGATTAAAAAAATGGAGTTATTATTGTTTGGTTTATGATTAAATGTGTGTTTGGTTATGATTAAAAAATTGAATTATTATTGTTTGGTTTATGATTAAATGTGTGTTTGGTTATGATTAAAAAATTGAATTATTATTGTTTGGTTTATGATTAAATGTGTGTTTGGTTATGATTAAAAAATTGAATTATTATTGTTTGGTTTATGATTAAATGTGTGTTTGGTTATGATTAAAAAATTGAGTTATTATTGTTTGGTTATGATTGTTTGGTTATCATTAATTGGTTATAATTGAGTTATCATTGTTTGGTTATCATTAATTGGTTATGATTGTTTGGTTATCATTAATTGGTTATCATTGTTTGGTTATCATTAATTGGTTATTTTATCATTGTTTGGTTATCATTAATTGGTTATTAATTGGTTATTTTATCATTGTTTGGTTATCATTAACCGAGTTATATTTGGTTATCACAGTTAGAATGGCAGACCCAGGTCCACATATTAAAGGCAGGTTATGCATTTTACGATAGACCGGTCACATTTCTAATCAGACTTGGGATGCTGGAAGAGAAGCGGGTAGAGGAGATGCCAATAAGATTAGGGTTTATAATTATAGTTGGCAGATACCGACGCCTGAAAGGGTAGTTGAAAATATGATTAGGGCTGGTTTTTACGGTATTCACAGTATAGGTAATTATACCATAGACCGAGGCTTGCTTACAGCCTTAGTTGATAGGTGGCGTGATGAGTCGCACACGTTCCATTTTGTCGGTAGAGAGTTGGGGATATCTTTACAGGATGTAGAGATTATGCTTGGTCTCAGGGTGGATGGTCTTGCTGTTACCCGGTCGGAGCGGAATGATAATAGGGCGAGCAGGTTAGATATGGTAGAGAGTTTGTTGGGTGTTAGACCGGCTGACAATCAAGTGGATAAAAACTGTCTGACAATTAGACTTGATTGGATGTTACACACGTTTGGTGAATTACCCCCCAACCCTAGTGAGGAGCGTTTGCTATATCAGTCTAGGGCTGCCATGTTGTTATTACTGGCGGCACATGTATTTTCAGATAAGAGCAGTGATCAGATTCCACTCTGGCCTCTGCCATTTCTGGAGGATTTTGACACGTGTGCTGAGTATAGTTGGGGATCAGCTCTTCTGGCCTGGTTAGAGGCTAATCTATGCAGTGTGGTACGTTGTAAGACAAACGGAGTAAGCGGGGCGGTGATGTTTCTGGATATGTGGGCGATTACCAGACTATTGCCGGTTAGACCATGTGAAGAGCTGCCAGAAGATATCGAGCCACCTGAGGGCTTGCCTAGGTTCCCCCTCGGTTACAGGTATGATATTATTTAGTTTTTGTGTCTTGGATTTGTGGTTTTTTTTTTTATTGCGTCATCTATCATTTACTTAGCTGTCGGTTATATTTATTGTTTATCGGGTTTTGTTTGTATATTACAGATGGAAGATTTGGAGGCAAACTAACCTTACGCCATATGTCTACGGACATAATGTGGTCCACATACGTGACCAGTTTGACAATATGTCGCCTGAACAGGTAAATTTTAACTTTCGTATTATATGTAACTTACGTATTATATGTTGTATATGTTTGCATTGGTCTTATGTTCGCAGAATTTATTACTAGTATTTTTAAACCCTTGTTTATATATTCTAATTTTGCTGATTACAGATAGTGTGGCAACCTTACGGGAATCTCAATCAGTATCCGGAATACTGCACGTGGGGCCGTTACATGTGGCATTGTTCTGTGCCTCTCATTTGTAATGAGAAGATTGAGTTTCATCCCGCGGACAGGTTCATGAGACAGTTCGGTTTTGTTCAGCAGGTCCCTACATATATTTGGAAACCCAGAAATGGTCACGGCAAGGATAGAAGATTTGGGATTGGGCAAAAACACGATTGGCCTGCACTTTTTGCAGAGTTTATTATCGTGTGGAATGACCGCCACAACCGGCTTGTGAATGGCGAATTTGGTACGGGGACGTCACCGGATTACATGAGATGGTATAGAGAGAGGACCCGCATCTTCATAAACCCACCTGAACTTGCCCCGCCATCTCACGGTTTCCGGGAGTATACAGGGTTGTTCAGTAAAATGGTAACAACTAATTAAAGTTCATTAATATTTGATTCTTATTTTTCTGTTTGTATATTTCAATACTTATAAATCGTTTTTGATTGGGTTTTTTTTTTCAGAAAGCGGTATTGCGCCGAAATTTCAAATCGTTCAAACAGCATAAATTGAAAACGGAAGTGGACTTACTACGAAAGGACTTCGCTGAAATGGGATTGAATCCGTATGGGTCAGCTGATGAACAGTCGGATGAGGAGGATGACGATGACGACGACGACGACGATGGTGATGACGACCTACGTTACGACCCAAGAACGTTCACTAGGGCTTCAAGTTGTCGGCGTCCCGACGAAAGAGGCAGAGGGGAAGGCGAATCTAGTAGTCGGGGTAGAAGATCGACTGGAGGTCGACACCCGACTACAGATCAGGGTCCGGGTTCGAGTTCAAGCGGTCATGGTCGTCGTGCTTCTTTTGCTGGGTCGGAGTACGTTCAGGATGATGTTCCGTTCGATTATCATAGTCAGCATTCAACCGACAGTTGGAGTCGCGGATTAGCACTTACATCACACGAGCGTGCTCCGTATCCAGAATCGCAGCATCGACAGAGACGGCGTACGGAGCTAAACGAAATCGAAGAGTCTGCTGAGCCGTCATCGGATAGATTAACATCGGCCGGAAAGATGCTCCCTACGTCCAACTTTAAATCATTTAGTCGTTACAAAAAAAAATAAATGCACATTTGTGTTTTTTGTAAATGTTTTTTGTATTTGATTTCTATGTTTGATTTGTAAGTTTTATTCTTAGCTGAGTTGGAATATTATAAATTCATAAGTTTAATTTGAGTCGTATGTTTGATTTATATGTTTCTAAAAAATATTCTGTATTTTAATTGATAGGACCAATATTGAGTTTTTACAAAACCTAAACCCTAAACCCTAAACCCTAAACCCTAAATTACAAACCCTAAACCTTAAACCCAAATTACAAACCCTAAACCCTAAACCCTAAATTACAAACCCTAAACCCTAAACCCAAATTACAAACCCTAAAACCTAAACCCTAAATTACAAACCCTAAACCCTAAACCCTAAACCCAAAATTACAAACCCTAAACCTTAAACCCTAAATTACAAACCCTAAACCCTAAATCCTAAACCCTAAACCCTAAACCCTAAACCCTAAACCCTAAACCCTAAATTACAAACTCTAAACCCTAAACCCTAAATCCTAAACCCTAAACCATAAACCCTAAATATTCTGAAATATACATGCAAACCGTACATTTAATGTACGGTTTGTACAGATTTCATACAAACCGTACATTAAATGTACGGTTTGTATGTATTCTGTACAAACCGTACATTAAATGTACGGTTTGTACCCCTGATTTAAGCAGCGTCATTTCATGAATGTAATTTTTGCACTGAATCACCGTTAATAACGTAAAAAAAAAAAAAAAAACTACAAACCGTAAAAATAATCTACGTTTTGTAGTGTAAATGACATTGGATACCATATCTATCAAAATAATTCCGACAAGACCTTACTTTTGAATTATTATGATTTGACAACCCTATCGGAAAATGACTACTCAATGCATTATTAAAGTTTGGAAATGACTACACAAAAAAAAACTACAAAACGTAAAAATAATCTACGGTTTGTAGTGTAAATGACATTGGATACCATATCTATCAAAATAATTCCGACAAGACCTTATCACTTTTGAATTATTATGATTTGACAACCCTATCCGAAAATGACTACTCAATGCATTATTAAAGTTTGGAAATGACTACACCAAAAATTCACTACAAACCGTAAAAGTAATCTACGGTTTGTAGTGTAAATTAACACTATAAATATGACTCCATTTTGCCAATTCTAACAAACCATAAAATCAAACACAAACACATTTCGGAAATCTCTAAAAAAATCCTCATTTCTCCCCAATAAAATATATAAACAACCACTTTTCGAAAATGAATTACAACTATGGTTATGACAACAACCAATGGAATAACAACAACAATGCGAATTCATCCAGTGGCTTAAACGATGAGCTAACTGATTATTCAGAGCACTTTGAAGTTGATGAATTGACTTGGGAAACAAGGGATGAAATGCTTGATGATCTTGCTGATGTGGCTGGGAATTGGGGTTTCATCCTTACGATTCGTAGGTCTGGAGGGGGTGATGGGAGCAGAACACCGTATGTTGATATTGTGTGTGATAAATCGGGGGTTTACGAAAAAAATAAACCATCTTCCGTAAAATCAGGTACAAAGAAAAAAGACTGTCCATTTTTCATTAAAGGTTACGTAGTTAATGGTGAATGGATGTGTCACATAGAAAATGGACAACATAACCACCCACCTCCAACTTACCTCCAAGGGCAAGCACGACGTGCTCGTTTAACCCAAGATGAAAAAGAAATTGTTAAAACTTTAAGGCAAAGTAGTTTTAAAGTTGGTGCTATATTAGAGGCCATTAAAAATCGAAATCCTGACAATGTATCAAACACTAAAACGATACATAATTTTTTGGCCGGACTGAAATTTAAAGAACGCGATGGTAGAAACCCGATACAGGAACTTTTTAATTTGTTGGATAGACATCGCTACACATTCTACTATAATATGAACCCATCAACCCATTGCCTTGAGAACTTGTTTTTTGCACACCCCGATTCTATAAGGATGTTCAAAGCTTTTCCTGATGTCTTGTTAATGGATTGTACATATAGGACAAACCGTTTTAATATGTCATTTCTAGAAGTCGTAGGAATGACATCAACGAACCAAACATATTGTTTAGGTTTTGTTTTCATGAGTGACGAGACAAAGGAAAGTTATATATGGGCATTGGAAAAATTTAAAGTTACATTGGAGGGGTGTATACTACCTAGGGTGTTTGTAACCGACAGGGAAATGGCCTTATCAAATGCTTTATCCGTTATTTTTCCCGATTCGCATCATATTTTGTGCACTTTTCATATTGCAAAAAATGTTTTGAAAAACTGCCGTAAAAAGATCCCTGACGAGGAGTGGCAAACGTTTCTAGATGATTGGGGTTTATTGTTTGATTCTGAGTCGATAGAGGAGTACAATTATAACCGAACTAATTTCAATTCCTCTTACAAATCGTACCCTGCTGTGATTAAGTATGTAGACAAGCTTTTAAATGATTATGCTGAAAAGTTTGTTGCATGCTATACCAACCATACAACACATCTAGATAACAGAACTAGCAATCGAGCCGAACAACAACATGCTAAGTTGAAAAGATCCCTTTCCACAAATACTGGCACGCTTGAAACCGTTTGGGTAGAGGTCAATAGAATTCTAGAAAAACAGTTTGAGGATATTAAGATGAAGTTAGATAAATGCAAGTCTTATTTTCCACATTCTGAACGAACACCTCTGTTTATAAATCTTAGGTCGTATATCACACACTATGCCTTTGATTTATTATTCCAAGAACACAAAAAATGTAGTGGCCAGGCTGATGAGAATTGTTCTTGCGGTTTCAAATTGTCTCACGGTTTACCTTGTCATCATATTATGAGTGAACATATTTTATTCGGGAAGCCTCTTCCTCTAGAATATATTCATCCATTCTGGAAAAAATTAGACGTAATTGATGATAATGGGAACACCGATGATTATGGGGTAGAGGGTGATCTAGAAGAGTTTAAAAGTGTTTATGCTAGCAAAACTAATGTTGAAAAACGGCGTATGAAAACACAACTCCGAGAGATAACCGTACCAGCCAGAACATCCATCAGTGACCCCGAAGTGAGAGCAAATAGGGGGAGACCTAGAAAAGGCGACAAATCTAGTAAGAGGGATAAGTCGGGATGGGAGTATGTGGAGGAACAGAGTGCTGGTGCTAGTAGGGACAAGGGTAAAGGCAAGGCGGATGAAACACCGGAGGTAAGGGTAAACCCAACTAGGAGGCCGCGAAACCAGAACCCTAAACCCACCCCCAATAGGCCAACCTTCCTGTACAGTGACCAAATATGGGTCATGTTACATAGTTACATCGAAACAGTTTATGATGTGCGTGGGGATGGTAACTGTGGGTTCCGGGTACTTGCAAATGCGACGGGTAAATAGCATGGGGAAGATGATTGGTATGCGGTAAGATGTGAGTTGTTTCAAGAGCTGCAGCAAATGAAAAGTGTTTACTATGAGCTGTTTGAGAATATTGGCTTTGAAGCTTACCGGTATGATTATATTTTATCAAGTTTAAATTTTTATCATCCTACAGATCCCGCACCTATTGACAAATGGATGAGATTTCCGTCTTATGGGTTTTTAATTGCTTCTCATTACAATATTCCAATTGTATTGTTGTCCTCATGGGAAAATAATGATGGAGGAGTAAACGTGTGGAACAGTACTTTTTTACCTCTTTATACTGGTCCGCCCCGGGGAACGACAAATTACATCCCGACTGTAATGGTGTTCGTCAACAGTTGTCACTATGCTCAGGTTATTCCTAAAGAAGAAGGGATCTTCCCAATGCCAGGAATTATAGCACGGTGGGAACAAACACGCACTGAGACAGCTGCACCATGGAAGGAACTTTTTCGACCAAATTTCAAGTTATATATGGCGCTGGAAAAGCAATCGGGAAAGCAAAAAGCAAATCAAGAAGAACCTATAGACCTAAGTCCATAATCAGTTTTTTATTTTTAATTTTATGTAAAATACTATTTTTTTCAAGTTGTTGTAAATTTATATGATGTAAACAAATGTTTAATAAATTTGTTTTATGAAATTTAGTTCATGTAATTTAGTTCATGTTTGCATATTGGGTTAATTTCTTTTATGAAATTTATATAATTTATGATTGTTTCATTCAAGAAAATTGTCGATTGACACCAAATTGACGACTTAGTTATGTTTCATATTGCGTTATACAAGTGTTAAAAACAAAAAAAAAAACTTCACAAAAATTGACGATTTAGTTAATCATTCAATAAATATCAACTTATACACTTAAATATAACATGAACAAAAAACATAAAATTTATCAAATCAATTTTTTTTGTGTAAATTTGTGTAAATTTTGTGTTTTTTTTGAGAGATTGTTAGAATATTGGTAATTTATTTTATGTATAATTTTAAAAAGAAGGCATTTAGTTTTTTTATTAAAAAAAAAAATCATGTTTAATTTGAAAAAAAATTTCAGTATTTTAATTTTAATTATTAGAATTTTAATTTATGTAAAAAGAGTAATTTACATAAAATTAAAAATAAAAAACTGATTATTGACTCCAAATTGACGACTTAGTTAATGTTTCATATTGCGTTATACAAGTGTTTAAAACCAAACAAAAAAACTTCTCAAAAATTGACAATTTAGTTAATCATTCAATAAATATAAACTTATACAATTGACAAAAATATAACATAAACCAAAATTGTAAAATTTATCAAAACAACTTTTTTTTTGGTAAATTTTGTGTAAATTTTGAGAGTTTGTTAGAATATTGGTAATTTATTTATGTAAAATTTTAAAAATAAGACATTTAGTTTTTTTATTAAAAAAATCATATTTAATTTGAAAAAAATATTTTAATAAGGCATTCAGTATTTTAATTTTAATTATTAGATTTTTAATTTTAATTTTTAAAGCAAATAATCTGAAAAACACACAGACCGTAGATTTAATCTACGGTTTGGATCAAATGAATACAAACCGTAGATTAAATCTACGGTTTACAGTCAATGACTGTAGACCGTAGATTTAATCTACGGTCTCAGAGTTTATTAAGAAATTATGCAGTGTTTTAATCCCACCTCTTTTTAAATACCTTCAACATTACTTTTGCTTAGTAAAATATGAACAGGAATTAATAGGTTACTCCAAATTTATGGAGGCCGATTGCTAAAACAATAAAAGTTTCTGAGTTTGATTTAATTACTGATATTTGTAAGGCAAACACATATATAGTAGTTTGACGAGTAAGGTTGAAATAATTTACTAAGCAACATGTACCCGACGTATAACGATGTTTACATATATGTGGCTTACGATAAGGTAACATAGTTATAGTTCACAAATGATAGTTTAAAAATGTTTTTTTTTTTCCAACTTAGCTTAAAACCTTCAAGCAAGTGAAAAAATAATCACCACTTAATCATTACAAAAATTTATTAATGCACAAATTTATATTATTTTAATCACATTATGCAATAAATAAATAATAATAATAAATAATATAGAGATTACTCCTAATAAATTACAACAAAAGTTGATTTTATTTCTAACACAAATATGAAAATTATAATATTTGTTTTAAGGGAAAAAACCCAGGCCTTATCAAACTTAGTGGAGAAAACGAGACCGATGTTTGAACCAAGATGAACCTGCATACAAAAAACATACGTATATACTTCTTTACAATTAGCTACATATATTTATTTACAATTACTTACATATGTCATAAAAAAATAACAAAATATACAAAAAAAAAATCGAAAAAATATTAAAAAAATATCAAAAAATGTGTACATAGTACTTCATCCGTTCCCAATTAATTATCCTTTACGAAATTACGTGCAATTTTGAACGGCATATAACATGTATCAAAATTGTCGAAATAAAAATTTTCAAAACTAAATCATATAATTTAATGTTTGAACTATATGATTAACATTTGAAAATTTTCATTCCGACAATTTTGATACAATTTATTGGCCGGTTAAAATTCCACGTAGTTTCATAGTGGATAATTAATTGAGAACGAATGGAGTATCAAAAATAATTAGACATAATTAGACATGATTAGATAAAATTAAACAGATTAGACATACAAGATTGGACAGAATTAGACAAGATCAAACAGGATTAGTAGTATCACACATATTTTTTGTATACAAAATGTATTTTTTAAAATTTTGGTTTTTAATTTTTAAATATTTTTTTTGGATTTTTTTTAATGAATATGTATCTATTTGTAAATAAGTTCACAAAATATGTATTTTTTATAAAAAAAAGTTATCATATTCAAAACAACCGGATTTTTTATAAATAAGTTTCTAAATATATATTAAATTGTCATTTTTTTCATATTTCTATTATTTAAGACTCCAACATGTATGCTTCATGCCCTCGATGAGCCTACCTGATTGCCGCATAGTTTGAGTACTCTTGTTACTTATTTCTAAGGCGGCTGTAAATGAAGCGAAAAGAGTCGAGCATGACTCTGTTCATGTTCATCAACTGAAACACTTGTTCATATTTAGTTCATGTTCATTTAAATACGAACGAACGTTTGTCGAACATGAACCGAACGTTTGACGAGCCGAACACGAGTTGTTCGTGAACGTCTCTTTTCATTCATTCAAAACATTTAATAACTAAAAAAATATTATTTTTTCTTTCTTTTTAAAATATATTATAATTTTATCATTTATTATTATATTGTTTATTATGATAAAATTGTCTACAAATAAATAAAGCCTCAGTTATTTCATTTATTTGACACTATAACATAATTTTTTTTTAGTTTTAAGTTTATATATTCTATTAATGTATAATTTTTTTTACATATGTATAATTAATTATTTTAATGAGTCGAGAACTTAACAATAAAATCGGTGACTGTATTTATAGTATGATGATATAAATTACTTTAATATTTTTGAAATAATACAAACATATCATTAATATTATTGTAATATAAATAAATTACTAATTTGTAATGATACTACCTAGTTTTTGCTACATCATTAATATATTTAGTTTTTTTATTTTATCAAACTTTATATATAGTTAGACGAACACGAACTTAGATGAAATAAACAGAGTGTTGTTCATGTTCAGTTCAATTAATAGACGAACATTATATTCTTGTTTATTATCATGTTTGTTTATAAATGAATGAACATGAATCGAAATTTATCCGAACCGAATACGAACGATTCCACGAATGGCTTATCTCATTTACAACTCTACTTATTTATATGTAAATATCTGACATGCCCCCTCATAATTTCATGAAAACTTGAAATTGATGTATAATATTTAAAGTGAAGCAATTTAAACCAGTGTTTATGTCCTTACAATTCAGAGTGATTATTAATTAAATTAATAAACCATACTGCTATTTTTCCATTTTGTGTAATCATTGAGTTAAAGTGAACAATGTCAAGTGACATTTACAACTATTAGATTAAAAAATGGACGGTTAGATGATACTTTTTTAATAACTAATTTAATTTTTAAATTTTTATTATATATTAGACAAATTAGAATTTAATAAGTTAAATTTTTTTTTTACAAAACAATAAAAACTCAAATAAAAATATAGAACCCTAGTGGATAATATCCTAAATTTAATTATTAATCAAAAATTAAAAAAAATAACAATTGAATATTTATTTTTGAAAACGAGAATTTGTGCCGTTCAATTGATTGACTAAACAAAAGAAAAACATCTATTTTCTATTAGATTTTAAATTCCCAATGTTAATAGCTACGCCCGCTGTTATGAAAATATAGTGAAATTTGTCTTAGTTTTTTTTTAAAACGCTGTAATTTAGTTCATCTAATTAGGTTTCTTATTTAATAGCTAAAATTATAAATGAAACGCATGATAACTAAAACTTAGTCAAGAATCAAGATAACTATTTTTCTCTATCTGAAAATATTATGTTTTACATTACATTTTTTAGTTACATGGCTATAGAATACAAATTATAAAATAACTTTCGTTAACAAATAAAAAAGGTTACAACTAATTTTGGTTAATGACTAAAACTTAGTCAAGGATAACTATTTTTTCTCTATTTAAAGATATTATGTTTACATTACAATTTTTAATTACATGAGTGTAGAATAAAAATTATAAAACAACTTTCGTTAACAAATAAAGAAGGTTATAATTAATTTCGTTTGCAGATTTGTGTTTATTTCCTATAATAACAAAACCTTATTAAAATATTTCATAGGTTGAAGTAGTGAAAATATAATGCCCCATAAACATGTATAAAAAGAGGTGGTGTGCGTATTTTTTTCATATTTACATTCATAATTTCACTTATTTAAAATCATGATACAATTATCCATTAAATTAAATAAAAAAAACATACGGCCCCAAGCGTTGCGGGGGCTTTCTTGCTAGTTAAAGAAAAAGGCTCGATTTTTACCTTCTGAGATATTAGTTTTATTAAAAGTCCTACTATTGAGTCAATTTCTCCAATATTCTTAATTAAATTATATGTATCACTATTAGCCATGAGGTATGGTTTGATGTTGAAATAAATTAACTCCAAGGTAATCAAATTATGTTTTTTTTTTAACAAATATATCTTAATATTGCATATACATGTTTCTAGAAGGCTCTCATGGAACCTTAACCAAGTTGGTCACGAGGTATCCCCTCTTTCCAAAGCAATTGTTGTCAAGCTTCTCGTGTGAGTGGTTGTGGATGTCTATCCCCTTTATCATTCTTATTATTACTCTTTTACCCAATAAATATCGTATCTTAACACGTGTCACTCACATAATATCAGACTTATTATCAATACCTCAAATGGAAAATATATCCCGCTTGTCACAAATTCCTGAAATGGAAAATATGTTCTGCTTGTCACATATTTCGTACCACTCATTTCATGATCATGCAGTCCATTGTAATAACTTTTCGAAGTTCAAATACCGTCACAACTTGGTTATGAATGTATTGTATTACATCATTTGGAGAGCAGGAATTTCAGATATAAATGAGACACCTGTGAACTTTTTTACGGATCCATCTGATGGGAGATATACTCTTAGGCCAGCAGACGTTCTTGTTTACAACTCAAACGCCGGGTAACATTCGTGTATTGATCTTACCGGCGTTTCGTCCTTAGTAGGGTTTGGTATTATAGAATTTACTGTGTGTCACGCAGCTACTACTACATCGAATGTAGAGAAACATGAGAAAACTTGTCAAGACAATCAACATACTTTGATACATTTTGCGTTTGATACATTTGAGTTTTTAATTAGTGAGTCTGTTGAGCTTCTTATGAGAGTGTAGTAAGTTATGAATATAAATATGTTGACCACAGATCGGCTGAATATGTCTTTAGAATGTTAGGATTTGCTATTCAAAAATAACTAGAGACACAATTTGTTGTCCGATTATTTAAAACTCATATATAATAATTTTATTCTACTCCGTTTTATTAAAATTAAAAATTAACACAAGTAAAAGAATAATTTAAAATAGAAACATCACACTAGGCACTAACCAATATGTTGATACCCGAGTACACCACGCTTACCGTCAGAATTCGAAACTTGTCGCCTGTGAAGTTTCGTAGATTTTACCTCCTTTGGAGGAGGGATAAAAAAAAAATATATATATATATGTATGTATCATCCTAACAACTATCAAAAACTTTCAAAAAAGAAAACAACTCAATCAAAGTTGAATTTTCTTACTTTTAAGTGACTAATTATGTCAAAATGATTCGTCTAGAAAAATAAAAATTTGTTTCAAAGTGATTGGTCACTAGTCATATACTAAAACTGAAAAATTGGGGACACCTGCAATCTTAGAGTAATCCATAAAACAATACAATTTTATTTTTTTTGACAAGTAAAAACAATACAATTGATATTCAGAATAAAAGTATATTTGTCATTCCTATTATTTAGTCTTTGTGGAAAAGAGTAAGATCACAAGGCAGTGTAACAGCTAGAATATCGGCCCCATACCATGTGGCTCAATATTCCCCTCTTAGTCAGTTGATTCTGTAATTGCTCTGTCATTCTTATCCACTTGATTTAAAAATTGTTCGATATTTAGTTTGGTTGAGGTGCCTTAATTCTAATCTTGAGATATCACTTTAATAAAACAGTGGAATTTTCCCCAAAACTAGTAGACTGATTATATATCATCAAAGTTGAAAATAATTGATTCAAATGAGACATTTTAAGAAATGCCCAAAGGATAAAGAATAAAAAAGTAGGAAACATGAGAAAAAGTGGAGGGGAATTGGAGAAAACACAAGCAGAATGGATGTTTCTAGTACCCTGGATAGAGAAACAAAATAACAACAAATAATCATTTACACAAGACAGCTACCCTGGATCCTCTCAAAAACCATAGTTACAAAGAACCGCCTCTTTTTTTGCTATCGATTACCTTCAAGTTTCTTGACAAAACGTATCTTACGCAATGTTTTTGCAGATTTATATTTCACCTGAAGGGTGATTAAGCAATTAAGATCAATCACCTGGGTCAGGAAAAAAACTGGTTAGTTGAACCGGGACACATCAGATGAGCTGATTTCAGATTGTTCAATTTTACTCTCTATATCCACTGACCCGCAACTTTCCTTCATAGATTGTTCCATCTCCATACTAGCCGTGCGGCTTTTTCTGTTCCTCCGATCCTGCTAAAGGAAATTTTAATTTAATTAAACTCGAGTCATAGTCTTATATGAGTCTCCTCTTTAGGATTTAGGCACAAAATCTTAAAATAGAGAACCACTCAACATTACACTATGTTACAGTAGCCACGATATATTGAAGTTATACTGTCAAAGACCAGAAAGTATAACAAAGTATTTGTACAAATTTAGCAAGGAAAAAGCAGTAAATCGAGACTGACGCCATTAGTTAAGTGAGAACGGAAAATGAGATTAATAAAAAGTTTTAACTCGTGTTCTGGTGGCAAGAGTTTAATGCCAAGTGGTAGTCAAATTATACATCAAAGTTTTCTTCTCTATCTTTCCCTTTTCTTTGAACTCAAGTCTGGTCTATTACTGGTTCTGCTATTAAGCATTTTGAAAAATGTCAAAGAAAGAGTAATTCAACATTTCACTCCATGTTTAATTAATGGCATTTGTTCAAGTTCTAAGTCATGGACCAGAGCTATACTTAGAAATAGCAAAAGTATGTTCATAAACTGTCCAAGCACCGTAAATGATGCCACTAACTGAATGAGAAAATCAAAGAAGAATAAAAGTTAACTTCGTAGAGCATCAGTGTTAATCTCAGCATAATTCGGCCGAATGGGGAGTCAAGATCTTACCTTTTACCATTTAGAAAATAATTTCCAGTTTACATGATTTTTCAGGCTCTCTAAAGCATTCTCTCTATTAATACTTGATTACTTTTTTATCATCTTTCAAAGATTTCCCTTTTGGAGTAAGAAGCAAAACAGGTAAATGTAGGTTCAAATTAATTGTATTTTAGTTTCCAAGGGAACCCTATTTGTGAAGGGACATGATGTTCTGGTCTAAATATGGAGAGTTGATTTAGAGGTTGACGTTGTAAGGTTTTGAAGTTCACCTCCTTAAATTATGAAGAAATTAAAAATTGGTGAGAGAGGTATGAATGCTCTCAATAATTTATTGCAACCAACTTCGATAAAGGTAGTAGTTGTTAAAGTAGACAGAAAAAAGAGAAAAAAAACTTTTGTTTTTCCTATTTCTGTTTTGCTTTTCATTTTCATCTGTTTATGTGCGTGTGGTACTGTTGGGGAAAGGGTGGCCAAAATAAAAAAAGTTTGAACTAAGAAAGCACCTCACGATAAGGAAATTCGTCATTTTCAAGCATACGGACAACTTGGCTCATTTTGGGCCTTTTCTCGGATTCGGGATCAACACATCTCAACGCAACCAAAAGTGCTCGTTTTATGGCACGTGTCGAAGGTTTAACTTCAAGGTGTGGGTCCACAACTTCCTCTGCTCTTCTATTGCCTACCATCATTTTTAGCCACTCGACAAGATTAACCTGCAATTAGGATACACATCAAATAAGCACTTAACAATAGAAGGTACTTGCCTAGTTACCATTTTTTAATGGTGGTAAAAATACTTCAGAAATATTTAGAACCTCATTAGCAGGTCGACAATAATCTACGGGATCCCTTCCTGTTACCGATTCAAGCAGGAGAACACCAAAGCTATATACATCACTCTTTTCATTTAATAAGCCAGTGTTAGCATATTCCGGTGCTACATAACTGCAGTACATATTGGAAAAAAATTATTTAGTGTTTAGCCTTGTAGAGCCAAGTATAATGGACATTGTCATAATCTACATATGCATTATTTACCCGAAAGTTCCCATAACTCTAGTTGTTATATGGCTTTCTCCCGAATCCAAGAGCTTGGCCAGTCCAAAATCCGATAGTTTTCCATTGAACTCGTGGTCAATAAGAATGTTGCTAGATTTTATGTCACGGTGTACAACTTTTGGTTCTATTGCTTCGTGTAAGTAGGCAAGCCTGGAATTCATTTCAGAAAAAAATTGGTAAATTGGTACCGTATAAAGAAAAATACAATTAATCATAGTATTATTCTATGAACCATGAAGTACTTACGCTTTAGCGGTTCCCAGCAGAACTTTCATCCTGGCCTCCCAGTTAAGGATGCCATGTTGGCGCATAGCCCCATGAAGCCACTGTTCTAAGTTGCCATTGTTTACATATTCATATACCAGAATCCTATAGAATGTCAAAACCAATAGTTAAGCAAAAAATAGTTTTTATTGTAAGTATCAATTTTGAAATTGCAATTACTAGCTCCAGTATATGGCCAGTCAATGTCAATCAATTTTTTTACTGCCCTTCTATAAATAGTATGGTGATCGGTATTTTCATCGCCGACTTATTTGACTCCCTCCTACGCGCCACTTCTTTTGTTCAATTCTTTAATTCCATTTCATTTAACCCAAGCGATGCATCAAAGTGATCATGTCATTGGGTACTAAAAACTACAAGGGAAAGCAATATATTAATTTACCTGTGAACTCCTTCTACGCAGTAACCAAGAAGACGCACAAGATTTTTATGTCGAACATGACCTATAGCCTCCACCTCAACTCTAAATTCCTTCTCGGCCTGGCCCCTATAAAATCAATTTCACAATATGTTAAAAGAGGAAAAGGATTAAGGAATAGAAACTATGTACTACGAAAATATTCTGGTTGAGCTTTGGCATGAATTCCTAATTCCTGCATCTGGTTTCAGAATATATACTTCAAAATGAAGTTATGACAGACAAACTCTTCCCCTATAAAATCAATTTCACAATATGTTAAAAGAGGAAAAGGATTAAGGAATAGAAACTATGTACTACAAAAATATTCTGGTTGAGCTTTGGCATGAATTCCTAATTCCTGCATCTGGTTTCAGAATATATACTTCAAAATGAAGTTATGACAGACATTTCTTCCCCTATAAAATCAATTTCACAATATGTTAAAAGAGGAAAAGGATTAAGGAATAGAATTGATGTACTACAAAAATATTCTGGTTGAGCTTTGGCATGAATTCCTAATTCCTGCATCTGGTTTCAGAATATATACTTCAAAATGAAGTTATGACAGACAAAATCTTCAGTGAATAGCATCTGTGAAGCAGGTTTTGTTTAGTGTTTAACTGAAAATGTTTGCCAAAATAGCCGGAATGTGTGACGAATTTCTCTGACCAAAACAAGAACTCAAGAAGCACATAAAACTGATTTGAAAAAGCAGACAACGGAAAAATTCTAAACATTTGAAAAAATAAAGATCCTTACATATTATTGAGAAGTTTCTTAACTGCTACCTCAGTCCCATTGATGAGAGTACCCTTGTATACTATCCCATATCCACCTTCTCCAAGCACATTATCTTTTGAAAACCTGTTAGTACTTTGCTCAAGGTCTCTAAGAGTAAACCAGTGTCCCCACCCGAGATGCGAAAACTCAGGCAAACCAACCAACGGAGATGCCATCGGAAGCCCATAATGCAACGAAGACTGTTTCCGTATTGTTCCAGAACTTCCATCTTCTCCCGAATGTGAACTAAATGTCCTCTCATGATGATATATAGAGCTAGTCTGGCTTATATTATCAGCATCACTCGATTTGCTCCTACCCAAGTGAACCAAATTCTTCTCTGAATTCTTGTCGCTCGGTTTATCATGAAAAGTCAAGAACAAACTTTCCGGGGGATTATGGACATTTTGATCCCCTACTCTATCGACCGTGATGTCTTTGGAGACATTTGGTATTTGGGTAAGGGAGTTTTTATTGACCTTCTTCGATTTTCTTCGACGTGTGACCCAAAATGATAAGACGCAAAGGATCAAAATTATGAATATGCCAACACACACACCAATTAAAACCCACAACTTTAATCCGAATATCGATGTTTTCTTATTCATCTCCATGTTCAAACTATCAGACCCCATTGCTGTACAACAAGATTAAACCGTCGCCACCTGGTTACGGAAACACATTAATTATCCCATAAAATCACAATGACAAGTCAATTAGCTACATATAAAATTCTCATTTAGGGTCGGAGTTGTTCACATATAATTCTTTTCCCGATCAAAGCACACATTTAATTATCAGTCTAACAAACTGAGCCTATATAATCATTTACTGGGCCTAATTTATCGGAAACTACTGAAAACGAGAACTTAATTTACCATATGCAATGACACAATTTAGTCAAATTGACTTATTTGTACTTAAAACCAATTTTTAGAACTAGGTTCGTATATACTTGGTACTTACTACTACAACCAAACATAATTATAAAAAATAAATCAGTAACTATAGTAGTACATTTAGTAAACACAAGGTAAGCACCTCAAAATTGAGCCAGTATAATCATTGATCGGACCTATATCGGAAACTACTAAACTGAAAATGAGAAACTAATTTACCATATGCAATTACACAATTAAGACAAACTATTTGTACTTAAAACCATATTTTTAAAACTACTTTATGTTCCTTACATACTAGGTACTTGTTAGTTATCACTACAACAAAACATAAAAAATAAAAATAAAAATACACTACATTTAGCAAACACAAGGTAAATAATACCTAAAAAAAATGTACAGATCACAAATCTAATTATGTAAAAGGGAGCATTTATTTACCTCTTTTGAGTAAAAGGCTCTTTTGGATATAATTGAGAGTGGATAAGCATAGATATGAAGCCAATATTAAGTTCAAAATTACCAAAAATATGGATGAAAATATAAATCAACAGTTGTGAAGTAGCAAAAGGGATTAAAAAAGAAAGAAATAAATAAATAAAATCAGAAGAATAATACTGAAATAGGAGCAGACATTATGAATCTGAAAAGGGCAAAAGCCAAGAGAGAATTATAAATTTATATAATTATCTATATATATATATATATATATAGAAAGAGAAAAAAGTGGTTGGTAATGGAGAATGGGAGAGAGAGAGAGAGAGAGAAACAGTGAAGAGAAAGCAAAAGAAGCATAAAGAAATTAAAGAGAAAGTTGCATTTAATGGGTTGGGTTTGATTAAAGAGATGATTTTTGGAAATGGAATTGAAATTGGAGATATTTATGTCAATTTTGTAACTAAAATATAATAAGAATAGTATATAATAGTGTTTATTTATTCAAGTTGGCCAAACATGGGAAAGCCCCCAAGTCTAAGACTTGTTTCATTTCTGTTTCCAAAGAATGGTAGTTTTATTGGGAGCCACATGGCTAAAACTTTTAAAGCTATGTTTTAAAAAAACGAAAATTTAGCTAAAGCGTTTTTTTTTATAAGAGCTATGCTCAAAGCGCAAAATGCGTAAGCTTTTAGCAGCCCAAAAAGCAGAAAAACGAGTTTTTTTAAGACTTTTTTTAAGATTTGAATCGAGCTTTTACTGAGTTTTGAATCGAGTTTTTTTTTTTAAAAATAGTGGCAAAAACGAACCCTAATTTGTTTGCCAGCTTGAAAACTAATTTTGCTTGAAAACTAATAGTTTAACTAGAAGCTTTTTTCTTTGCTTTACTAAAACTAACTTATTTGCTTGCATTTTATACAGTTACCAGTATGCACTGTTTGGGTAGAAACTTGGCAATAAAATTGATCATATCATGTACACTCCTTTTGGGAGGACATTATTAATTGTGTAATTTAATGAAAAGAATATATATGCATCATGCTTGTGAAATCAATTTGAAATTTTAGCTATTGCCGTTAATTTAGCATACGCGTTACTTGTTTTAATTGTGCTCTTCGTGGTGGTGCATGGACACGTTTCCATATTGTCCCAACTCGGAAGTAGGATATGTATGTAATGCAATGCAACCATACAAAATCGAGTTGATTATCAGCTATCCGTGCCTTATAGAAGCAACAATTTCTAAATAAAGAAAATCAAAAATCGAATTTCATTGAAGCTTTCCTTTAGGAAGTGTCTTAATAGTTTATCAAAGGTATTATGGTTTATTCTTTCAATAAGGTGTTACTTTATTCATAGATCGAACAAGCCTACAAGTACAGTAGTGGTTTTTGCTCTAATGTCGTGCCTAGTAGAAAATTATTTTTTCATAGTTATATTATTTTACTATGTGGGATTTGGGGTTTGACTGGCCTAACATGATTTAAATTACGGCTCAACGGTCCTCCGGGGCAAATTGGCCAATTCATGACCAACTAATGAAATCAATTAGTGTGCCAAATTGAGTATAGTGACAGTTCTTCTTTTTTTTTTTAAGATTAAAAAATACCATTAGGCAACGTCTCCATCCAAACGGATGCATTTTTGCTGACTTGAATTTTTTAGGCAGCAAAATGTATATATATATATATATATATATATATATATATTTTGAAATAATGTAATTTAGGATGTGTCACATGCTAAAACTCTAACGCATATTAAAATCTTAACACATATTAATGAACCCAACAATATAACATACAAAATTACATTATTTCAACAAAAAAAAAACAGGATTTTGCTGCTTAAAAAATCAAGGCAGGCTGTCTTGAATTTTTCAGGACAGCCAAATCATTTTCCAGTATAGTGATAGTTCTTCGTTTTTTTTTTAAGATTAAAAAATACCATTAAACAACACCTCCGTCCAAACGGATGTGAACTATACAGATTATAGGAACCGGACTGAGTTTCTAAACAATTAGTTACCAATAATTTTGAGGCTTAATCGCCAAATACTAATAACATATCTATCTCTACGAGAGTTTGTTAATTTCTTAAATTTTCATTAAAATAATTGATAACATAAACTTCTATAAATTTGTAAACGTATCCGGGACTCAATAATTTCCTTTTGGATAACCTTAAATTTATTTATCTTCAAATACAATACTTCGTAGTAACGAGCCTTTGAAAAGGTTCGTCACCTACACCACACGTTCCGACCAAGATCTACAAGAACCAATGAAACCGGACCTAGCACATCTCAATAATCAAGCTGTACTCGAAAATTCGCACAGAAGCAATATGTCAGTCGACAATTTATTCAAAATAGCCAGCCACAAAACGCAGCTACATTAGGAGGAACGGATTCCCCAAACAGTTCTGGACCAACTAATTATATTTAATTTTACACTATTGGAATCCCAAGTGGAGTTCAAGGTTAACTCCGGGAATATCAGGATATTTGATTTTATCCAAAACTGTTGGGAAAATTTACAATTAAAATAACCAATTTCTGTATTTAAAGCTAAAAAGAGAATATAATGCTAATCTTAGTAAATGAGAAGTTGAAAGTGACTCTACCAATAATCATCGTGTAGCACTAATGAAATCAAATATAACTAACCATAAATCTATTCAATTATTATTTGCACACAACTTCAACATTAATCTTTAATGTGACAGGATAAAAGTGAAAAACTTTGATTTCCTAACATATATACTCGATAGAAGTGAAAAAGTTAAAGACAATTAATAAAAGTATAGGTTGAAAAAAGGGAGTAAAAAACTGGATTCACTTTAATTGGATATTGATACACACAAATGCGCCCTTTTATAATTACTATTATGCTGGGGAAGAGATAAATTAAGCCCCGATTAGAGGGAGAAACCAAAGCTTTGATTTGAAGCATCAACTTTTGAATAAAGAACCTCTGACAAATTTACACAGCACATAGCAAAAGCTTTACAATCTGTTAAAACAAAGACTAATAACGAAATGTGAGGTGTTTAATACTTTATTAAAACTGAAAGTAGCATAATTATGGGACCATTAGCTGCCTTTTTAGGGTACATTTTAATAAATATACAAAATGAAAATAATAATGGTCATCCGGTACCACTGTCATGTGACATACCTCTACTTCCACGATTGGAATCTAGAAATATGCAAGGTCTTTATTTTAACTCAATCTTGAAGACTTACTAATGACGAAACATAGGAAAAAAATAAAGGTTAAAAATATTACATATTAAAATTTAAAACGTACCGAATATATAAATCCTTGTTATTGTCAAGATGGTACAAATATGATTTGCAAGTACTGAATTAGAAGAATTGGGTTCCAATATGACCAAGTGATTTTATTGAACTCTTTTGTTCTACATATAAAATTTCATGAAAAACATAAAGCTGGATAAGGTACTATTCAGAAAACTCCACACTTTACTACTACGAATAAATGAGCATTATCATTTGGCTGCATTGCAGTCTATGGTACTATTTGAGCAAATTTGTTTATATTTTTATTTTATTTACTTAAGTTTATCCATAGTAACAAACAGGGGTGTGTTCGGATGGGCACCCGACTCGTAAACGCTTAACCCGTATCCCGATCCGATTACTATTGAAAGTGGAAAAAAAATCCGATCCCCACAAAAGTCGGGGCCCGAATTTTCGGGATCCCGTAGGATCGGGATGAGTTTATCTCGACTCTCCCGACATATTTTTTTTATTTTACAACGATGCCGTTTTTTATTAACAATTTTCACTTGAGAAGTCTCTAAATTTGTTATTAACACCAAACAAAATACTAGTTTAAAAATAACATTCCTAATAAATGAAAAAAAAATTAAAATGTGTAAAAAAATAATGTGAAACTACAAATAATGAAGTAGATATAAAGTTGATACGATTTTTATTAGATTATTTTAGTATTTAGTTTTATTCACACAAGTAACAATTATCATATTAAATGAGATACATTATCATTATAATTTTTATAATCGAAAAATAATAATTATTTATCTTTCTTAAAAATAACAATATAATTTTTTAATTTAAGTATATTTTTTATTTTAATAGTTTTATATATTCAAAACTACAAATCTATATTATACTTATATAATTATAACTAATATATAAAACAAAAAAGATTGTAGTTTATATGATAGAGTGCTTACATTGTATGCTAGGAGTAAAAGATTCGATTTTCATCACTTGCATTTGATATAAATTAATTTATATTTTTATATAAAATATAAAATAATTAAAAAATCGGGTCGGGTCGGGACATCCGACAAAATCAAAATTGTCACCTGATCCCGAAGTTTGTCGGGTCATTACTATTTTTGGGTCGGAAAATTTCGGATCGGATGCGGGTCAGGATACATGCCGGGTCGGGATTTTGGGATTTTTTTCCAGAAATATACTAATTTTGTTGGCGTCCATCTATATATAAGCGTCAATCGATATATAAGCAGAAGGGCTCAAAGAAGAATCGGATTTGGAAACAAGTAATAAGAAAAAAATATTTCTGAAATAAATTTTCCCTCTCGTCCCGTTTTTATGCAATTTTGATGGGTAATAATCAACTCATTTTTATTTTTAAAATTGTCAAACTTATAAATTCAAAATTTTATCACATATAGCACAATCTAAACTTGTGATTAACATTAAAAAAAAATCATTTTGACAATCCGAAGTCCTTCATAATCAAATTTTCACTAATAGTGGGACGATGGGAATAATAGCAAACATAGAATTCCAGTAGGGTATGGGCAAAATTGGATGCGAATTTTTATGTTATTACGTGAGGTCCTTAATGCTAAAACAGAGTAATTTTTTTTAAACACCGGATACAAAAATTCAATTTCTAAAACTAAACATGAGAATGGCAGGGTCACAAAGTAGTGTACACTAGATTTAGACAGTGAAACCGGAGCACGTGTAGATCTTATTTATTCTTCTTCATAAAGAAGCAATTTGATAAATTGAATTGAATTGAAATATAAAAAAAACGTAGCTTTCTATCTGTCTTATCACTAAAATGAGACCCCCTCTCTCTTTCTTATGTTAAGTATTTTTTTAAGTTTGGATTTTGTTTGCCAAGTATTCCAGACTTTCTAGTCCTGCAAGTTGCAATGTGTAATCCCATTAAATAGAAAAACTTAAATGAATATATTTTATGACCATTTACTTATATAGTACTAAAGTAATTAAATAAACCATTCGCCTGGAAGGTTCAGCAAGTTTTTGAATACTCTAAACAAATAACTTGCCGCTGTTTGTTTATATATAATTAATCCTCACTTTTGAGGTACCTACACTTTGGAGATGTAGGATATCAGAACTCCGGTGAACACAACATATTATGGTCCTACACAACATATTATGGGCACTTGCAGAAGTGAATACGTGGATCGGAGTGAGTAGGTAGGAGCATGCTTTTCGATGAGCGACAGAGATGGCGGAGAATTTGACCGTACAGAGCTAGTGGAACTGTGGAAAAGCTTTTGAAAGTAAGTAAATAATGTTAGTAGTAAATTTTCGAATCCTATAAAACACTAATGTTTCAAGGTGGTAGGTGTAATTAACCCAATAAATATAGTAAAAAGTGCCAAGTAAACTTTCACGACCTCAAGCAAGCAAGCAAAAGACAACAAAACAATGATCAGAAGTAACGTATTTACAAACAATCCCATAATTTACCATACATGAGTGTATGGAGGAATGATAGGGGTGTGTGCATATCATTGCTCAATGAATCTTGATACATGCTTAGTTTGTAGGTAAGCATGAGATATCACATATAAAAAGTATAAAGGAGACCCGTAGGCTAAGCAAACAAGACTGGTGACTGCCTACAGCGAGGCAGCACCACAACATAAAAGGTTTTTCCAGTCTGTCAAACTAAGCACTCGATACCTCATTGAATCCGAGCCATCGAAATTATACATGACCTAACAAATTTCTATGTTGGGATTGGTTGCCCCCGTCAACCGGAAGGGTAAAAGGAGAGTCAAGTTTATGACCTTATCAAATTTATTTTACATAATTGTGTAGCCAAAAAACTAAATATTAGAAAACTCGATTTTAACCACTCAGTTGTTTAAGAAAAATCCCTCCAGTTTCACTTCAGTTTCTTTAAATTTCCGAAAAGTCAAATAAATACACGGCATGCCAGTTACATTTAGGGATAAAAGCAAAAAAATGCAATTAAGACGCAAAACAGGAAGGACCATGCTGAAGCTCTCCAAAAACGCAATCATTTTGGTGATATGTGAAGTTAGGTCTAGTTTGGTATGAGAGAAAAGAACAAAATCTGATAATCTCAGTGATGGATAACAATGATGCGTGTGTAAAGTGATGAGACAGGAATCTTTATATTATTCCCAAATTAAGAATGAAAGTGGCAAAGAGAAATAATATGCCTTTAAGGAAATAAGTATATTCCCAAAAGCTAAAAATTAATTTCATTCCTCATTCTATTATACCAAATTTAATAGCAGTTGTCATATAGCATAAGGAAGCAGAAACAACAGCAAAACAAGTAGCAAATACTTCTGGACAGTTATCGTAAAAAAATATTTGATTAGTAGCTAATATGTCAACTTTTGCCATTCTCTACCAAAAGTAATGGACTAAGACGATTTAGTCTTACACATGAACTTAATACTGTCAATCACTACAATCCGAGTACAAATATTCTACCCCTATTCTCTACTCCTTCCGTGCCCACTTGCTTTTTTTCACTCACATTTTAAATTTTCAGTACTTTTTTCGCAAGTTTAAAATGTTTTATGTTATATTGTATTCAAAATTTTAAGCATTTGGACATAATAATGTTTTAGACAAATTTTCTAAAATTTAATGTTTAATTTACACTAATTTATACATTTATTCCAAAATAAATTGTGTGTGGGTTTTCTTTTAAAAATAATTATTGAAATGTATTGATATATGTGTTATATTAATTGTATAATTTTTTTCCAATTTTTTATAACAAATTTTTGCATAAAATAGGTAAGGGGGCACGGAAGGGGATAGAGAATAGGAGTAGAAGATTTGGACTTCTACAATCCAGATGGACTCATCCAATTCATGACATCATAATGCATTCAATTGATAACCGAATGCGTTAAATGGTAATGGTATCTGTCCACTATTATACTCTTATCTGAAAGAAAAACATGGAACAGTGGAGCGATTAACACAACTTGTTCAACTGCCACTCCTCAATTTGTAAAATATTAAAATGCCATATATTTTTTGAATAACAATTAAAAACTTGTCTTTTTTTCTTTATAGTTTAACACTTCCCTTGTTGAAAATGATATTGTGCATAAATCACTGGCCAATCTTGGTTTACAAGACATACAAAGGCTGTAAAAGACAGAAACTTGAAAGGCTAAAAGATCGCCAAATCCTAACCTCATTCCTCTCGATCTTTCATCTCGAGAAGCGCCCATCATCAAGAATCAGAAGTCCCAGTCATCTTCTGATTACTTGGCAACGCCGACTTAAATACCCGAAGTAGCAATTTCCTCTCTTTCACACCCACCTTGCTTACATCAAAGCCTCGATAAACACCAAGCCTCAATGCTTCATTTCCTTCTTTAGCAGCTCTTTTCCTCAGATGGGTTAATAAACCAGTTCCTCTAAAATCAAAGGTGCTCTCATTGTTTTCTGCTTCAACACCTTTTCCATCTACATCATCAGCATGATCCACAGCCACCTGGCTTTTAAGCTCTGTATTTTTGGATTTTTTACTTTCATCGAGGTTTACTTTGTCATTGTCGCTGCTTCCCCACCACTTACTAGAAAAAACTTCCAAGCCATTCGATGGGAATCCATACTTAAATTCATCTGACCCCATATGAGGTACTTTACTCACATTTGTGCTAGGCGAATTCTGAGGCTTTGAACCATGGGTGTTTTTCCCTTGTATTATTACAATGTTCTTCGATTTAGACATCTCCTGGTCACATCACAAAAAAATGTCACTTTCAGAAGTTATATCCTAGTTTCCGTTAAAAAGGACGGTGACCCAGACCATATTTGGTTGCTTGTTTAACAGTCCTAAGTTTATATTGAAACAGCATGTAAGAGTTAATTTTAGAGCGGTTCAAAATTTTGACTTCATCTCTTTCTTATGATCCTTGAATATACAAATTGCAAAGCGAGGGAAAAAAGACATTGATAATGTGAACTTGCACTAGCACTACCAGTCTACCACTAGTACCACAGTTGACGAATGTATAAAGAAACAAGATTGCCGAAAGCAGCTATATTATAAACAATCTAATAAACTAAGTTGCGGTGCTAGACAACAAGCAAGCTAGTCTAAGATGATGTCTGCAATTACAAAGACCATTACATATGGTGTTTCGTAATGGTAATTTTCTTGAAACTATAAAATATTTGAGGTATGAATAGAAATACCACTAGACATTCCTTTTTTATTCCGAGTTGCCTAGACATAAGAAAATATCTGACAATCAAATTCCTAATACTACCAGGTTTAGTACCGAACATCTTTCTTATCGGAAGCTAGTATTAGAGCATTCACAACAATGCTATTAGCTCACTTGTTAGATAAAATTGTTAGGTAATTAATATGTTTTCCTTCCTAATAGTATTGTTGGTGAACTCATTAAATATAATGTTGTTCACTTTTTTGTCAAATTTACCAAGAAAGTTAACGGATATCGTAGCAATTTAGTTTGACCACCCCTATATCAAATCCCACATTAAAGGGAAAATCACCTCTTCTCTCTTTCTTATTTATTTACAATCATAATTTTTTTTCCTAAATAAATTATTTATTATAAAATATTAGACAACTTTGTTAAGAAAAAGAAACTAATGTGAGACTAAAATGGTAGTTAAGATTTACATACACATGTGGCACTATATAACAAGCCAAATTTAACAAAACTATTATGGATGCTCTTAGTCCTCAAGTTTTACGGTGATTGTTTCTCTGCAGCTTATTATAAAATACATCGGCTAACTAGAAGCTGAGGAAAACTTGGACTGATTCAACTTAAATCACAGCATTTCATGGACAAAACAATAAAATAAATAAAATAAAAATTCAGCATTTGAGCATGCCAGTAAAATTAAATGCCATAACAAGATCAATAAACTGTTAAACATCAGCGGAAATCTCCTCACGTTGTGAACAATTAAAACCTTACTTGTACAAAGGGTATTTAACAATTTTGTACCTTGTATCGTTGCGTGTTTTTCGATTAATACCTTACATTAAGTTTTTTTCAAATTTTTAGTTTTTTCAATTAGTACCCTTGTACGTGTTTTTCTTTACATTTTGAACTTTTCCATCAAATTATGGATTATAAAGTTCAAAATGTAAACAAGAAAAACACACACGATTACAGAGTAGAAAATAGGAAAATAGAGTATAAAAAACAACAAAAACAACAAAAATGCAACAATAGACGGTACAAAAAACCCAATTAACCCCTTGTACAGAATATATAGTAAAAAATAATAGCTCACTAAGAAAAATCACTGTCACTTTGGAATGCATAACTATTGTACCAAATGCACAAGTTAATTACATTAGTTGTGGTGTATATCTATATGCAAATAACTAGAGTATAGTAAATAATAAAAACGCAACAATAGAGGGTACAAAAACCAAAATGTTGAACTTTTCCATTTAGTACCCTTGATTCGTGTTTTTTTTTTTTTTTTACATTTTCAACTTTTCCATCCATAATCAAAATGTAAAAAAAAACACGAATACAGAGTATACAAAATACAAAAATTGATAATAGAGTATACTAAATAACAAAAACGCAACAATAGAGGGTACAAAAACCCAATTAACCACTTGTGCACAATATATAACAAAGGCCTAGTAAGAAAAATCACTGCCACTTTGGAATGCATAACTCTTGTACCAAATTCATAAGTTAATCACATAGTTGTGGTGTATATCAATATGTAAATAACTATTTGAAATTGGTCGATTTGGATCCTAAATTAGCTTGGTAGCAATACAAGTGAAATTGGGAGAGAATGAGTAACAGGCTGGTATAAATGGTAATACTAAAATGGTAGTTAGGATTAAAACACATGTGACATTTAGCACACATATCTGTCACTATATAACAAGCCAGATTTAGCAAAACTATTGTGCATGCTCTTAGTCCTCAAGTTTTACGGTGTTTGTTTCTCTGCACCTTATTATAAAATACACCGGCTTGTTAAAAACCGAGGAAAAGTTGAACTCATTCAACTTAAATGTCAGCATTTCATGGCAAAAAAATAAGGTCAGCATTTTAGCATGCCAGTAAAATTAAATGCCATAACAAGACCAGTAACTTGTTAAACATCAGCGGAAATTTCCTTGCGTTGTGAAGAGTTAAAGCCTTACTTGTACAAAGATTTTTTTAGCAATTTTGTACCTTGTATTGTTGCGTGTTTCTCGATTAGTACCTTACATTGTTAGTTTTTCCAATTAGTACCCTTGATACATGTTATTTCTTTTACATTTTGAACTTTTCCATCTAATTATGGATGGAAAATTTCAAAATGTAAAAAAAAGCACGGATACAGGGTACAAAATAGGAAAATTGATAATAGAGTTCTAGTAAACAATAAAAGCGCAACAATAGTCGGTACAAATACCCAATTAACCCCTTGTACAGAATATGTAGTAAAAAATAATAATGGCCCAGTAAGTAAAATCACTGTCACTTTGGAATGCATAACTTTTGTACCAAATTCATAATTTAATCACATAGTTGTGATGTATATCGATATGTAAATAATTTTTTTGAAATTGGTAAACTTGGATCCTAATTAAACCTGAAAAAATTATTAAAGAATACGTCTTTTTATTTTAACTTATCTTCAGACCTCTACAATGCACTGCTGAAAATTCAGAAATTAATAAACCTAACTGGAAAAAAGCAATGGATAAAAATCAAACCTTCCCTAATATTTCCTTCTAATTAGTGCCTAGTCACTCTAAATCACATAAGAATCCTAATTTCAAACACTATTTAGTAAGTACTTAACAAAATGTGGAAAAAAAAAATCCCAAAAAACTTTGAAACCCAAACAAACATTAACATATATATATATATATATATAGACGTGTGTGGGATCTATGATGTAAAACAGTAACGAAAAACAATTGATCAGAAAGAAAACAACATTTTTTGCAGACCTGTGAAGTGGAGAGAGACAGAAGGGAAAATTGAATATTTTGTAATTTAAAAGAGAGATGATTTAGGTGTAGTGGGGATATACAGAGTTTTTTGCTGAAATGGTACGGTGCCCAAAATCAATTCCCAGAATGGGCTACCTTTCTGTAATATTCCCAAAATGGTCTACTTTCGAAAAACGACCGATCGTAATGAATAAAACGACCGGTCGTTTTTATCATTAACACTCTGGAACAATTTGGACCAAAAACGATCGGTCGTTATGTACATTACGATCGGTCGTGTTACAGACCAAAAACGATCGGTCGTTTTAGCATAGCGATCGGTCGTTTTTTGTGTTGTGTCACTGGAAGAATTTCTACTTAAAACGATCGGTCGTTTTATAGTAGCGATCGGTCGTTTTTAAGGTTTGCTCACTGGAACATTTTCGTTCCACACCGATCGGTCGAAATATAAAAACGACCGATCGTTTTTCTGTTTCACTGTGTTAAAATCTCTTCCAAAACCCTAATTTCATTCATTCCACAAAATATATTCATCCTCTCTTCCAAAATCGCCTCCCTCTTTCCAAATCCATCAAAATTCCTCAATAAAACCTAATTTTCTATAAAAATATCACCCAATTTCACCTATTATCCGTATAATCGATTATCGATTAATTTCGTTTCTTAGAAACCCTATTTTCTTCAAAACCCATTTTATTCAACAATGGTTCGTACGAAGAGAGCGTCACTCAACCTCGTTGATGAACATGAGGACGAGGTCGTGCCTCCACCACCTCGCCGTCCGGCTATTCCTCGTGCCCCACGCACCGGCTCCTCCACCGCTTCTCGCTCGGGCCCCGGTTCCTCTTCCGGCCCTCTTTCTCCTCTCTATCCACCCGAGATGGGTAAAAGAGGTATATTGACCAACTTCACTCTAGATATGCGTTTATTCCGTGAACGATTTGCCGCTCTAATGATAGATTTAAGTTTTTACAAACTCGATACTATCCTCACTCTTAAAGAGCCTTTTTACAAAGAAAATGTCTACGAATTTTATTATAACCTAGTTCTCGATAGGGATAATGATGGCGCACTCCGCTTGCGTTCATCGTTTAACCGACAACCTTTCGTTTACGGTATAGACCGTCTACGAACTCTCTTACGCCTAGATAGCGGCGGTTTCCATGAGTCTAGTGAGGAACTTTGTGAGACTCTCGAGATCGACCACTTCAATGATCTAAAAGATGAAATTTTTCATCCCATTCATCAAAATCGCTCCAACAAAGCCCATGGCCTTCTATTCCGTAACAAACTAGCCTACCACATCCTTTCTCACATAGTCCTCCCTCATACCTCCAATTTCACGGATGTTACCAATGAGTACATCTTTCTTCTTGGGTGCATCCATCGTCGAGTCCGACTCGACTTTGCTACCCTCATCTTCCTTAAGATGGACTCGCTTAAAACGAAATCCAAAAATGGGCTACCTTACGGTGCCTTGATTTCGGCCATCTTAAAGGACCTAAACCTCGTTCCCGGTGGAACATTGTTCAAAAACAAGGACAAACATGTTTGGGACACTTCCTATCTTTCCCAAATGTCCATAAAATTCCATAATACCGACAAGTCCATAACTTGGTCCGGTAAGCGGGTATCCGGCCCCAACTATGCTCCTCTCACCCCCGAAGAGGAAGAATACGTCGGCCCTAAGCCAACACCACAAGCCGCACGTGAGGATTTCTCCTCCGAGTCTCTTCCCCCCACCGATATTCCTACATCCTCTCGTCCCTCTCGACGACAAGGAAAAGCTCAAGTAGGATCTTCTCACCGTCCTCCGCGCAACGAACAATTCTACGACGATCTCTACATCGACCAATATCAAAATGCGCGACTTCACCGACGCATGTTTCGTGCCATGAACACATGTCAAGAAGATTTGGACGAAATCGATAGGTTGAGCGCTGAGCAAAGGGCGAAATTCCACGGCTATTTTCCCGATCTTGCCGGGCCCCATGACAACAACGAAGACGAAGAGGATGATGCGACCTCCCACCGCGACTAGGCGGATATCATTTTATTCATTTTCATGTTTTTTTTTTATGTTGTCAAGGGGGAGAAATACCTCTCTTTTTGTTTCATTGTATTTCTTTCCCGTTCTACGAACTTCGTTTGTTTTTGATGTAATAAGTAGCATGATTATATTATGAATTGTGTTTATGTTGGTTTTAAACATGGTTGTTATAATCTATGACGTTGCGAGAATGTGCTTCATAATATGCGTTTTTATCTTATGATATTGCATTTAGTGCGCTTAAATTGCTAGTTGGCTAGTTGATTGGGTTATTTATATGTCTTTCATTTGTGGCGATTGACCTTTTTTTAGGCAAAACTATGGCCGATTTTTCGCGTGCATATAGATCTTTCGTTAACCTTTATCGGTTTTGCTTTGTTATACTTCGTTTTAAATCTGTTATGACATTTACTTGTTCTTTTCGAAGAAATCTTTTATCCAAGTAAAACGTTATCTACACATTTCGGTTATACTTCTTTAAGCAAAACGTTATGTACCCATTTTGATGATAACAATATTTGTAGAACATGATAAAAGCTCGTTTTGCGTACTAATCATTTATCGAGTGTGTTAAAGGTTCTAAATAATAGAATGCGTAATTACCAAGCCAATGGTTCAAGCGGAACCTCAATCGGATTTGAAACGCATTATTTACGAGATTTCGAAGTTTGTCGAGAAAACCGAAACATTGAAGCACAAAAAACGACCGATCATAAAGCTAAAACGACCGATCGTTTTAGATGAGATTTCTTCCAGTGAGCCAAGATATAAAACGACCGATCATTTTACAGAAACGACCGGTCGTCTGTGTAAAAACGATCGGTCGTTTTTCACAGTCGACCGATCGACTGTAAAGAATTTATAGAACGAAGAATTTTTGGCACTTTTCGACACTGATTTGGCAAAAAATATATAAAAACATGATCCTTTTTCAACATGATCCCTTTTTGAACATGATCCCTTAAAAAATGATGTAAATTAATATGTTTAGTACATCGGATTGTCCGGAAGATTTATAGCAAAAATATTATCACATAAAATGATGTCGTAAATTAATATGTTTAGTATAAGATGTGTAGGTGACGTTTTTGCACTTTAATTTTCGACACTGAAGAAAAATATATAAAAATACTAAAATATATATAAAATCAATCAAATATATATATTTATGTTAATTGCACTTATTTATTTATGTTGTTCATTCTACTTTTTATGTTAATTGCATTTATTTATTTACTCTCATACTTAACAAACCAGTTTATCTTCTCAAAAAACAGTATGAAAAAACACTGAGAATAAATATATATATTTCATCTTAAAAAATACAATTACAAGCGGAAAATTAAAATAGTACAAGATACATATTGTCTCGTTGATAAGCGTACAATTACAAGCGGACAATTACAGCTAAAATCATAAGCGTCGAGGACGTATTGGATACGGACACTTACGACAATCATGTCCTCGCCCTTGACAACTAGAACATCTCATACGTGCTCGTCTCTCCGACTGATCCATACCATTATGAATACGAGTAGATCTTGGACGACCCCTTTCTCTTAAAAGAGTAACATCCGGAAGAAATAATCTATCACATTCATCCCAATAGTCTTGATGCCGAATAGGAGAAAATTGCGCCGAGTACGTACCTTCGTATGATTCAAGCGTGTAATATTTTACTATGTAAGCTTCCCAATCAAGACGGTTTGCAGCGCATACGGAAAACACATGTGAACAAGGGATTCCATCACTCTGCCACTTACCGCAATCGCATTGCCAAAGTGAAAAGTCGACAACTTGAGTATTGCCGCCCCTGGAATTTCTTGAACTTGTACACACGGAATAAACCCCTCTTTCATAATCGAAAGTAACATTGGTATGACCAATGTCCGACCTTCGTTTGTCTAAAATTTTGAGAATATTGGGACCATATCTTGTGCCGCTGTTTCTCATCCCGATTACTATCTTTTTCCGCTCGCAAAAATAGTGTACCAACTTATAGAAAATAAGCTGCACAGCAGCAGTGATTGGTAAATTACGAGCAGCTTTTAAGACATTATTGAAAATTTCAGCCATGTTTGTGGTCATGTTACCATGTCGCCTCCCTTTATCATGAAAATATGACCATTTTTCCGCAGGCTCTCTTATCAACCATTGATATGCTTGAGGATTCATGACTTTTATTGCTTCCATGATTCTTTTCAATTTTCTTTCTTGTAATTCCCAAATGGCGTTCTCCACTAACTTGTGTAAGTCAGGATCTCCTCTGAAAGCTTTCTTAAAATTATCCAAAAAATGATTTGAACAATATCGATGAACAAAACCTTGACCACGCCAAACGCCTCTCACTGCACTTAGAATACCAGCATGTCTATCCGAAATTAGACAAATATTCATGCGCTCTTTAATCACATGTCGCATAATGTTGGAAAGAAAATAGCTCCACGAAATTGTACTCTCCTCAGCAACAAATGCACAACCAATGGGAAAAACATGATTATCTGCATCCGATGCCATGGCCAACAAAATCTTACCTTTATACTTCCCATATAAGTGAGTAGCATCAATAGCGATAACTGGCCTACAATACTGAAATGCATCAATAACGGCCTTAAATGTGAAGAAAAATCTGTTCAATACCTCACCCACTGTATTTGTTACCGCATCGTAAACTGGCGTGGTCTCATAAGAAGCAACGGTACCGGGATTATACTTTTGAAGCGCTTTCATAAATTTAGGTAAAACCTTATACGAGTCTTCCCAATTACCAAATATCTCTGCGATTGCTTTTTGTTTACCCAAATAAGCTTTTTTGTATGAAACTGACATTTCAAAACGGGCATTCACAATCTCTTTAACTAATGAAATCTTCATCATAGGATTAGTTGTGATGGCATTTCGAATGGTTTGGGCAACAAGATTGGAATCTAACTGTGGATGATCAGTTGTAAGCTCGGCATGAATGCATGTATGAGGACCGTTGTACACCGACACTTCAAAAAATCCATGTTTCTTTCTTAGCGAAGCTCGTAGTTTCCATTTGCATTGTTGAGTTTCGGCCAATTTACAACGAATTTCCCAAAATTTGGCCTTCGAACTTTTAGTGGAAAAATGGATGTTACGTTTGATTGACCAAAGTTTTATTCCCTTTTTCAACATTTCTTTATCCCTAAATAAAAGACCAACAAAAGGATCATTAACTTGAGGATCCCAAAATCCAGGATACATCATATAATTGCTTCTCTGGTTAATGTAATTTTCTTGAGTGTCGAACGGTTCATTAAACAAACTTGACATTGGTTGATGCATAGGAATTTCATCGGGAATAGTATTATTCGCCAATTGTGACCCACTTGATTGGTCGTTTTCATCCTCATCCATATACAAGCCCATTTCAGAGGATAATTCTTCGTACTCAACTTCTTGTACATTTTCTTCGTCATCGTCAGACTCGTTTTCGCTAATATTGAAGTCCGGATCTTCATCCTCTGGTTCATCCCCAAGTTCTATCGACCAACCAATATTATCTGCCAATCGACACACTGCATCCAAATGTGTCAAATCTGGTTCGTTGTTCTCAGAATATACCTCTAGCATTGGCTCTTGTCGAATGGGTGTTCTACTTGATGTACCGATTTCATGCATTGGCTCTTGTCGAATGGGTGTTCCACTTGATGTACCGATTTCATTAGTGGAAAGAATATTATAATACAACCCGTAATCTTGATCAGAAGAGTAAACTTGCTCAATTTCAACATATAACTCTATAAACGTTCTTCCATTTTCTTCTATTAACTCAAGCATGGTTTCCAACGAATCATTATCATCAACAGCCAATCGCATATATTTAAACTCAGTAAGTGTAGTCAGATATGGATAACGACATGTTAAACTCAAACGATTTGAAGTCGATGACACATCAAGTACCTTAAACAATTTTTCCAAAAATTGGTCGTATGTCGTGTTTCTAGATACCTTAAAAATTTTTTTATAAGAAATATCATAAGATAACCCCTCGCTAATAGTTTCCATTATCGTACCTCCCCAATAACACATAATTGTAGGATTTTTCATTTCGATAAACACACGGTAAAATTAACAATTTTACTCAAATAATACTCCAACAACACAAAATATTGAGCTTTTACCTGTTTTGGAAGAGATCTGAGATTTGCCCTAAAATGATATAAGAGCTCTGTTTTTTTTATTTTTACAGTGGTAATGAGATGAGTACAGTGGTCTGTGGAAATGAGATGAGTTTTTTAAGTACAAGTATTTCCGAAAAACGACCGATCGAAATGTACGTAACGACCGATCGTTTTTGTCTGAAAAACGACCGGTCGTATTGTCCAATTCGACCGATCGTTTATTGTCCAAATTGTTCCAGAGAGTTCAATAATAAAACGACCGATCGTTTTAACCATTTCGATCGGTCGTTTTTCGAAAGTAGACCATTTTGGGAATATTTCAGAAAGGTAGCCCATTCTGGGCTTTAATTGTCCACAGTAGACCATTTCAGCAAAAAACTCGGATATACAACTAGGAGAGAGAGAGAGAGTGTGTTTAATTTTGCTGTAAAAGTGTTTATTATTCTGTAATTTTATAAATTAATATCATTTTTTTATAAATAATTGTTTCAATTTTTCATAAGCTCTATTCACATAAATAATAATATGATTTAAAAGAATTCAAAATTTAAATTTTGATATTTTTTAGCAGAGTCGTTAACTGTTTTTTTTTCCTACGATGAGAAGAGGTGACATCGTTTCATTACCGAACTTTTTGATTACACACCGATATTATACCAAACTAGTTTGGTTTGAGAATTTTTATACCATTATCGAGCCAAAAAATTCGGTATACCGAACTTTCGGTATACCAAACTATTCGAATCAATTCGGTTTTGTTTTTATACCAAAGTTTAGAGTTTAGAAGTGATGATAGAAAAATGGTGTGCATTGGAAAAAAAAAAAAAAAAAAACATAGTATAACGTTTTAAAGGTAATAGATTAAAAATATATATTTATTTATATTATTGTTACATTTCTTGTTTTTTTTAATAAAAGAGTAAACACGGTTAGATATTTCTAATAAATGTTATAAGTATTTATTAGAAAAAGTAATATAAGTATATTATAACAATGTTAATAATTAATTGTATATAAATATTTTAGTTTATTTGTCTATATAGTATATTTTAATATTTCGATTTGAATCGGTATCATACCGAACTCACCAAACGAATACCGAAACCAAACCGACTTTCAAAGATCGTTTCGATTGTACCGTACCGTAATGTCGATATATCAAACTTTTGATACCGACTTGATTAGTTCGGTTCGAAAAACAATATATTAGTAGAAGTCAGTATAAAAAGTCCACAAATTTAGAACCCTTCACTATCCTCATTGATTGACACATGTACATTAACTTTCGTTTACTCATTCCCATATAACAAATATTAAAAATTGATAAATTAACAAAACATACTACTTTTTAAACTAAATTATAAAAAACATACTCTTACAACTTTTCATTATAAAAAACATATCAAACAAATTTAAATTTAATACTATTTATTCTTTTCTTTATCTCTCTCATCTTACTCTCTCTCTCTCCACCATTTTTCTTTCTCATCAATTCTTCTATGTATCTCTTCATTCTTCTCTCTCATCAATTTTTCTTTTTATCTCTGTGTGATCTTACGCTCTCTCTCCTCCATTTTTCTATGTATCTTTCTTTAATATCTCACTCTATCTCTCTCCCTTCCTCGACCACGAAAACTCATCACTAACTACCGAACACCATCTAGATTATATAGATATCCATATACATATAAATACAGATATATATATACGTAATACACAAATATTACACTATTTTATACCCCGTAATATATGAAATTGATAATATTGTTTTCTATTTATTGAGTTTTGAGACTATTGTAAACATTGTGGGTTTCAAGTTGAAAGAGAAAATCCATATGTACAATATTTGAGAGAAATTCATATGTAGGATATGAAGTTTTAAAATTAGGGTATGAAGTTTTGAAATTAAGGTATGAAGTTTTGAAATCAGGGTATGAAGTTTTGAAATCAGGGTATGAAGTATTAAAATTAGGGTATAAAGTTTTGAAATTAGACTATAAGGTTTTAAAATTAGGGTATAAAGTTTTGAAATCAGAGTATGAAGTTTTAAAATTAGAGTATAAAGTTTTGAAATTAGGGTATGAAGTTTTTGAAATTAGGGTATGAAGTTTTGAAATCAGAGTATGAAATTTTAAAATTAGGGTATGACGTTTTATAATTAACATATGCATATTTTGTGAGTTTTTAATCATTTTTAGAGAGAGATGGGTGATTAGCACGTGCTAGAAAGAGGTGCGATTATCGTGTGTTAGAGAGATATGTGCGATTAGAGAGAGATATGTTAGGTTAGAGAGAGATATATGTTAAGTTAGAGAGATATATTAGATTAAGAAATAATAAGTATATATAGGTATGTTTTTTGTAATTTAAATCATTAGAATATATTTTTTATAATATAATAGGGGTAAGATATGTTTTTGTTAATTGCCCCTATTAAAAATAACTAGTCATAATTAGTTTTTTCCTATTAACAGCTACTAATAAAGAGGAAAGGCTTACAGAATAAGAAGATGAAGAACTTCCGTTGAGACATCGTTCTATTATAATAAACCAACACAAGTTAAATGAGCCTGTTCAATTTAGATATTTTTTTTCAAAAATACTCATATACTTTTTTTATTAATTACCATATTAACTATTTTCATAAAAAATAAAAACTAATTACAATATTTCTCTCTCTTTAACCACACAAAATTTCTTATTTTTTCTTTAAAACAAGGTTGCCCAATTTAGTAATTTTTTTCAAAAATACCCATATACTTTTTTATTAATTACCATATTAACTAATTTCATAAAAAATAAAAACTAATTACATTCTTTCTCTTTCTTTAACTACACAAACTTTCTTATATCCTATATTTTTTTCTTTAAATATTTGTATCATCATCACAATTTATGTCATATTTTTTTTTCTTATATCCTATTTTTTTTTTACTCTACATTTGTATCATAATCATAATTTATAGCATTTCACACGCAACGCGTGAGTATCATTTACTAGTATATATATAGAGAGAGATGTTTGATTATGAAGGCTTGCAAGTGTCTGATTTTTTAAAAGAATGGACCATTTTGAAATACACAGGGACCAATTATGCAATTACAAAGTACTGGATTGAATAAAAAAAAAACCTCTTCCTCTTCTCTCCCCCGCGCTGAAGCCTTCCCCTTCTCCCTCTGGATTCCTCCCTGCATTGAAGTGTTTCCCTGCGCCTTCCCTGTCCGTTAATCTGTCAGCCTCACTCATCGCGTTGCTCAGCTCATGCGGAGCAACATCCGTTAATCATGCTCTTAAAGTCTCAAAATCCTATTATTTATTAGTTCGGCTAACAATGAAGGTAAACGAGACCGATTTGTTTTCATTTCGTTTAGTTTTTGAGCTTTTTATTATTGTTGAATTTCGTTTTAAAATGAACGAAAACGAAACGAGTTTTTAACGAAACGAACACCAAAATTTTCATAAAATTTTCGTCTCATTCATAGGCCTATTAGTTTGTAATTTGCAAGTAAGTTAGTAACTCTAAGTTTATTACGTAATCCTATTTACGACACACCTTATATATTTTTATATAACGAGTTTTAAATTCATATTACTAATATTTTTTTACTATACATTTATTGATCCAAACACACACGTATATATTTATATATGCATAAATTTATATATATATGTATATATATATTAGACGAAGACGAAATTTAACGAAACGAACATGGTTATGATCATTATCATCTCGTTTACTAAACAAAATGTATATATGTGATAAAGCAATAAGTTTGATAGGTTGGCGTTATTCTTTTCAACAATAATATATTGAGTAAAATATAACAAGTATTGGACACTTCTTTGATCTTTATTATTGCTCGGTGATTGTACTTGCTCGGGTTACAATTTCTTAATATAATTGTGCTTGGTCTAACGATTTAATCTTGATCTTGGTCTTTATCCCTCTCTTCGGTGTTCGGTCTTCAATTGAGCTCGGTTTACTTTCTTGTGAGATAAGTTCTGACAAGTTTCTCTCTTTTATCTATATCTCTCTATATTTTTTAGACAGATTTCATGTCCTTCTTTTAGTGGAGGTACTTGGCTATTTATAGGCAATTGTGCCTCATACGATGTTGACAAATGTCTTCATCTCATGCGTCACCTCATGGGCTTTTCCACTGAGAGCCTTTACTAATTGGGCTAAGATAGTTTTGGTATAATTACACATCACTAAATGTGGAAAGTACTTTTATACCATGGGCTTTAGTTATTCAGCATTGGATACCCTCTAATAATATTTGGGTTGATACATATCCGAATAGATATATTCGGGTCTAATTTTTGGGTTCTATCAATTTGATTTCATTATCATTTCTAAATGTAATGAACGAAAACGAGACGAGCTATTAACGAAACGAACACGATATTTTTTATGAAATTTTCGCCTTATTCACGGCTCTATCTACGAGCGAAAACTAAAGTCATAGTACTAGGCAATGTATAAATTGTAAATCGGATACAATATATTTTAGGTGTATGACACCACCAAGCAAGTGGTTTACTGTAGCTTTTATTTTTAATTAATTTAAGGGTATTTATTTTTGAATTCGAATATATGTGTTAAATTTTTAGTGGATGACATAACATAAATTTTAATTGACCTGGTTTATGTTAATTTTACACTTGTGTAACAATGAAATTAGATGAGATAAAATCGGAGTACATACGTTTTTAAAGCTTTTTTAAAATCACGTATCTTGTCTTTTTAAATTGGGACAAGTTAGCATTTTGATAAACTTAATTAGATTTAGTATCCTTTAGAACATCCACACGCCTCATCAAATAGTTGTATTAGATTTAGTACCCTTTAGAGCATCCACACGCCTCATCAAACAGTTGTATCTTAAATGACATATATATGTATAATTGTATGTTAAATGACACATGCATATATTAAAATAAAGTATCAAATAAAATTATCAATTTAACAACATTATCTATATTTCAATCAACAAGTTGGCTGAGATTTGGCTACTATATGCGTAGGAAAGGAAAGAGTGTAACTTGTATTGGGGAAATAATGGTTAGTTACATATTGGATCAAACAAATTGTCATCTCATCCAGCTTTATCAATCACTTTTTTGCATTAAATTTAATAAGATTTTTAAAAGCATTAAATTGTTGGCCCAAATGGAGAAATCTAAACAAATAACTTTATCAAAAACTTTTTATTCTTTTGCGCAAAACCTCACTGTTATGTAAAAATCTCTACTAGCGTAAATAACAATATATATGATATATATATATGTAGATAAGCAGTTAGATTTTTACCAGCTATTGACATAAAAATCAAATCAATAATGAAGTGATATAGATGTTTTCATCGATTAGAGATTTTTTTTACACAAAAGTTTCAAATATAAAGATATAAATGACAAGCAAAATATTAAGGACAAGTAAGTAGAGTACTAGAAAGTAAATAGCGTAAAGTAAAGGGCACACCAGATTTATTCAGGTTCGCCTCAAACGAGACTACGTCATGTCACCACGTAACAATGGATCATTGAGATCAATCTCCAACGTTGCAGAATTTTCTTCACCATCCAAGTCTTAAAAAAACTTTGTTGACCTTTCCATATATACATGACCTCATTGGTTGGATTTCAGTACAATCGGTTGGATTAGTTTGTATATTGAATTTTTCTTAAATTCAATTTGGTCATTTGAGTTTGGTGTTTTCCCTTGCATTTCATACATATTTATCGTACTCTTTAATTTGAAATATACTCAGTTTTAAATATTAATACGACTAATGAACTTTTATTAAGTTAAATTATCTATGTTTTATTATTCATCAAAATTTTCGTTAATTACGAATTAGTTATCAAACTATCGTTAATTATGAAGAGGTTCAACATAAGTAGCATAACATAACTACGAGAATAATAATTTGTTTGTAACTAAGAATTGTACGTAACAAACGAGATAACATACAATTGAGAATGCTCACATAAAGGGCTTCATTATGTTTTTACCCAATAATATGTTCTAAATCATAAGATCGCAACTCCTGCCTCATATCCGGCGAACCTCCACAATATAGAGGTGGCGACAAAATGGCACATTATTTCTCTCTCTCTCTTGTCCCTCTGTCAACGTCGTAGCATATCTCCCCCCATAATCTCTCTCTCGTTGAAACTAGCCTCTGGTGGCATCGGAGACTGATTGATCTTCATCGTGTCTCATCTCATTTGAATCCCCATTGCGAAAACCAATTTGTCTCTCTCCTGCCGAAATCAATTCTCTATCTCTACGTCCCTCTATCTCAGGGTCAGAGTTACGGTAAAATAATGAAAATTGTTTGGACATATATTGTAAAGTTGACCATGAAGGGAGATTGAGATTGTAATTAACAAAACTACACTTAAAATTTTGTCTCCAAATATTAACTTTTCGGGACAAAATAATCTTTTACACACAAAAATAAATATTTTGTCCTCAAATCTAACTTTTAATCACATAATTTGAATTTTTTGTCTCCAAAGACAATATCATACGAACATAAAAAGACAATTAAAATTTGTCTATAAATATTTTTTGATACGAAATTAAATTGTCTCCCCTATGTCCGTATGAGATTGTCTTTGCAGGCATTTTTAAAAAAAATTATGTACCTAAAAGTTATATTTGTGGACAAAAAAATTATTTTTTTGTCTAAAAGATTATTTTTGTCCCGAAAAGTTACAATTTGAAGACATAATTTTATTGTCTCTGCAAAAATTGTACATAATTTTTAAGTTTGTTACAGTGTTGTTACAATTTGACCGTATTGTGTTTGGTGCATCCGTTTCCAACTATTTGTAGACCGACTTTATGAATATATATATACATGATGTATTACAGGTAGGTCTTTGTGCAAGCCAAATGAGCCGATTAACTTGGATGTCATATGCGTAAAAGGGAAAAAAGTTTACTTCTTTGTTTTGTTTTTTAAAAGAACAGAGTCGTTTATATAATACAAGAAAAACCTATTTTATATGATGTTGTGTTTTGTGTAATGTAAAAGATAATATTTATGTTTTTATTATGGCATGCCTTGACTATTTATAATTTTTTATGTGTTATTTTTATGCATGTTATGAATTTTTTCAAACTAAGTTAAAAAGATGTCAAAAAAATTTGTAGAAATTAGGTGTAAAAAGGCTCCGGACCGGCCGTGTATAATAAAAACCGATTACGTAATTATTTAAGAAGACAAACACTAAATTTAGGGATCATTAGTGTAATGCAAGGTTGAAGCAAAGCAACTAAGCAAACGAGTCACAATTATTTCCAAAAAGAAGCCCATGCATTTAAAAAGGGATAAAGAGAAAAAGCGGGAGCACTTGAAAAGCAAAGCAGTTAGTGTGTTCCCACTAATAATGTATAGAGCAAAATAATAAGAGAATTCTTTACTTGGCCTCGGAGAAACCGAAAGCCTTTCATTTGCCCACTTCATCAACAAAGTATCTCTCACTGTACACATACATTCATTCATTCATTCATTCACATATATATATAAATATACAAGTGCATGAGTATGGAGTTGGTTTATGATAAAAGAAAGAGTGGGATAGAGAGATACAATACGCATGGCGAGTTCAAGTGTTAGCAAGATGGATGTGGGGCCTCCTCGGTCGATGTCAAGGAGGGTGACAAGGGCCCCAACGATGGCGGACTCGAACAACACAGATGATACGTCAGCAGTGGACAGTGAGCTTGTTCCCTCTTCGTTAGCAGCCATTGCACCTATCCTACGTGTCGCAAACGAGGTCGAGAAGGATAATCCGAGAGTTGCTTATCTTTGTAAGTCTCTCTCTATGTATATATACTGTATGTATATACACATTCTTAAAATTCATGGGTTATTTCGTAGTGTGTTTTTGTTTCCCCTGTCGGAGTCGTTTGCTAACTACCATTAAGAAATAATGTTGATTTAGTGTGGGTCAAAAGTTGTTCGAAAAGATGTCACAAACCTGACACAAATCAACTAAACTGTCACAAAGGTGTCTGCCACCATTTACTATTTAGACTTTTTTTTTCTAGTGTGTGTTGCCGTGTTCGACACTCCAATTTTATTTGATTTTAGACTAGCCATGCTAATATAGGTTTCTGCATAGTATACGCCTGAACGATATACCTTTTGGATTTAGGCCCTGGTCTGCTAGGTCTTTTTTATTTTCTGGGAATCACCAATTTAGTCACCTGTCTTGAAATGCTCATAGGGCGGAAAAATTAGGTGGCGACTAAAACGGGCAACATCCACAACATATTCTGGATTTTCTTTTTGATTTTTATAGCCTTTGAGTTTGAGCCTCCCTCGTGTAAATATAAAAAGAGGTTTGCATATATAAGTTCAGACCCTCCAATATATAGATCTTGTTCCACCACTCGAAATGCTTATGAGTAACTGCTCTTGAAAATACATGGAATCGGTGAACGAGGGGTCCCAAAACCAGAATATGGAGATCTCCGTATGTCTGTGTTCTTGTTTTGAGAAGTTAGAAAACACCAGAACTGTGGTTTCAACTTCTTGTTCTTTGGTTCCATTGGTTTTCATGGCCACGGAAACAATAGATAAGTACAAATGCAACATTATCTTACTTTTAGATCAAACTTTGGGTCCTTACGCGAACCAAGTAAGTTGAAGGCTGCTCGGAACTCAGCATTTACGCGGAAAAGAAAAGGGAAAAACATACAGAAAGACGAGGCTTTGTAGCTTGTCATTTGGTGACTTTGTGATTAAGTTTATCGACTAGTTTAGCTTTGGAATCATGTTTAAAGTGTGACCATATCATTAAAATAAAAAAGAACTGAAAATGAAAAATGGTGTGATCTTGACAAAGGCAATTGGTTCCCCATGCCTTGTGAAAAATATGAGTGAAACCATTTCTCGTATATGCTTCATTCATAACAATATTTCTTCCAGCATGTGTTTTTACCTCATCAAATTGTATGTAACTATCTTGTTGCGAAATCAATATGTTTACTTCATTAGTAGCGGAAGTTTAATTGTTTCTCACCTTGATGTCTTCTTATTATTAGGCCGCTTCCATGCCTTTGAGAAAGTTCATCAGATGGATCCAACATCTAGTGGGCGTGGTGTTCGCCAGTTTAAAACCTATCTATTACATAGACTTGAAAGGGTATGTAAAATACTCTTTTTTGCGTAAATTGTGCTAGTTTGTTTCTAGTATATCTTCCTGCTTCTGCTGATTACTTTTCTCTTGGTGGTTGTTGTTGTTTACTCTTGTTGTCCTCATTATCCATGCCCTGGAGTTCTTTTTTTCCTTTCTTTCTTGAACGTTTTCAATATGAATGTAGGACTTTTACAATTTAGGGAGTGTACTCTATGCCTTTGTCAAAGACTTAACTTTTTTCGTATCTATTTTACAATCAACATAAAGGAAAAGTTCTTTTTTTATTCAGTTACTTTGGTTGAAACAATAGTCTTTCTAAGTGGGTACAGGTGATCATTTTTACTGCCTTCTATAAAAGGCAAAGAGACCATCTAACCGATGTTTCCTTTTTGTTACATACCAAGTCTTTTATTCTAATTAGCATAAATTCATATGATTCGGATGTTACATCGTATTTTTGTTACAAAATGCCTTGTGTTTCATAAAAAAACAGAAAGTGATTTGAAATAGCTTTAGAAAGTGGTAGAACATTGTTTATAAGGTTGGTTATGTGTGTTTTTTGGGATTAAGAATATGTACATTGGAACACTTATGCTAAAATGAAGTGTGAGTTTGGTTACTTCAAGTTGTAGATGTCTTTTTGCAGGAAGAAGTGGACACAAAGTCTTCTCATGGAAGGAGTGATCCAAAAGAAATTCAAAATTACTATCAGCATTTTTATGAACAGAACATCAAAGATGGCCAGTACACAAAAACACCGTGAGATTTCAACATCAAGTTATAGTTTTTTGAGGCAGAATTTGTATTCTGTTTATATTAACTTGAAATCTTCGTTTTGCCTGCTGTTGAAGGGAGGAAATGGCCAAATTTTATCAGATTGCAACTGTACTATATGATGCTCTGAAGACTGTGGTACCTGCGGAAAAAGTTGATGCTGAGGTTTGCTTCTCTCTCGTTACCTACCTTAAATGGACAATTGTACTCTGAAAGTGATATTTTGAAATTTGGAAGCTCAATAATGTTACAATTACAGACACAAAGATATGCCAAAGAGGTTGAGGAGAAAAGACAACAGCATGAACACTTCAACATTCTGCCCTTATATGCTGTTGGGGTCAAGCCAGCTATCATGGAACTTCCCGAGGTTCTACATGAGATTAATTTTAAACTGTTTTGGTTGAGTTTATTTTTTAAGTGATGGGTGTTTGTGTGCTTCTATGGCTTTATGCGTTTTCTGTTGTGAAAATTAGATTAAAGCAGCCATTCAAGCTTTGCGCAATGTGGGACATCTTCCTATGCCAAGAGTTCCAGTGGTCAAAGATCAATCTCCAATTGATATTCTAGATTGGCTTTCCTCGACTTTTGGGTTTCAGGTATATATATATATATACACACACACACAGTCGATTTGCGTCTCTTATCTCTTGTAAAAGTTTACCTTGTTTACACATTGTTTCCCTTTTTTGCATTCGTAAATCATCCAATTTGAACCCATTGCCTAGTGCCTACTAGAAAATTTGTGTCCTTAGCTATTCCAGAATTTTGAGGAAGTAAAGCATAACATCTTCCTTTATTTATCCTTTTTCCTTCTTTTTTCGGAGTAGATACTCTTCTTATTTCTCCCTTCCTCCTTTAGGGTTGCGTGGATTGTGATTGATCATCACGTAAATAAATCTTTCTTCTAAACCGAGTTCTTCATGGAAGCATCCTCCTTTAAATTAATAGAAACTATACGATAAAATCCCTATGTAGCAGAATAGATCTGACAACAAAGTGTCATGTGCTTATCTTCCCTGGTTATTTTAGAGAATCCCTTATCACACTTGATGACTATATCAGGCCAGCAGATATGTTTGATTTATATTTTTGGTGACTACATAAAGATATTAAATGCACTGTGTTTAGAACTTGTGGTTCTATCTGAGATTGTTGTCTTGATATGCTTTAGTTATACTGTCCAGCTTAATTCTATTTAACTTGGTATTACATATTTCTTTTTGTCCATCCTTGTGATTAAACATTTTCATTTTCTTGGTTTGGATTGAAGAAAGGAAACGTTGCAAACCAGAGGGAACATCTGATTTTGTTACTCGCAAATATGGATGCAAGAAAAAAGGATACTGAAAACTATACACAGGTAAAAATCTTTCCGTTTTGTTAGCTGAAGTTTACTTTACGACCCGTTTCTTATTAGGCAGTGTTGGCTGAGATGCCTTGAACCATGCTCTCGTAATTTGGTTGTATAATCACATGGCTTATTTCTCTCTTCAGACCGAAAGCACATTGCAAGCACCTATTAAAGCATGATCACGAAATGCCTCGAGTCTTTCTTATCTATTCTCTTGTTAATACCATTTCCACGGCATCTTTTATAGTTATATATTCCTCTTACTTAAGCTTTATGACATTTAAAATTTGTTTCTTCTTGATCTGGATCATCGCACTTTTAACCTAAAGCCACTTTTGAGTCCTTGATGTAACTTCTCATCTTGATTCTTTCCATACCCATCAGTAACTTCTAGTTTTTAGAATTGAAACTATGAACAAATACTATAACGTTTTACTACAGTAGAGTTGAATTAATTGATCAAGTTCCAGGAAAAATACACTTAATTTTACCATCCAAATTCTATGTATGTAATTAATACATAACTGGACCTAATAAATTTAGTGACTACTTTTGTTACCAAAATTGAAATTAAATTAAAGTAGCATCTAGTAAGTTCATTTTCATCTAAAACTAAAGGATAACAAATTTGAATTTAGAACTTGATTGGCTTACTATTTTCTTTGTAACACTTTTATTTCAAATGCTTATATTAAACTTCTTGCAGTTGGATGGTGCCAGCGTACAGCAGTTGATGAATAAGATTTCCAAAAATTACCGCTCTTGGTGTGATTATCTACACCGTAAACCAAATCTCAAGTAAGTTACTTGATAGGGCATAGGGCCACAGTTCAAATAGCTAAGCAGATGCAATTCTTAAGTGAATAACCTACACTTAATGTTATAATATGTTTTCTAAGTTACCCATATTCACTACAAAAAGTGCATAATTCTAATTTTTATGACTACATTTAAACATAGTTACTTAGTTGGTCATACTCTTTCCTGCAGTATTCCAGCCGGATGGGATAAGCAACAGCTACAGCTTATGTACATTGGTCTTTATCTTCTTATATGGGGCGAAGCTTCAAACATTCGTTTTATGCCTGAATGTCTTTGCTATATTTTCCATAATGTATATCTCCTTCCCTATGCTGTTTCAGTTCATTGTCGATTAGGAAAACTATTTTCTTTTCATTTTAGTCTTTATGATTGCCTAACATCAAAATTATAGCTCTACTTTATTTTCATACAAACAAGATGGCAAATGAAATCCACTCAATTTTATCTGGAAATATCCGAGCTGTTGATGGAGACACAAATCGGACAGCAACACATGGTGAAGAGTCATTTCTGAGGGATGTTATTACTCCCATTTATGAAGTCATGCGCAAGGTAGCTACTATCATATGCCTGTTTTTGTCAAACTTCAAAGAAAAATGATTTGTTTTGTAGTGTGTCCACTTCTTCCTTTCTCATCAACCACTACTTTTTCATGAATTAGGAAGCAAGAAGGAATAGAGGTGGCAAAGCAAGTCATTCAGCATGGAGAAATTATGATGATTTGAATGAATATTTCTGGTAAGTATTTTTGAACTTAATGTTTTCCCGTTATGGAATAGTGAAAACTGTGACATTCGTTTCTGTTCCAGGTCTAGGAAATGTTTTGATTTGGGTTGGCCCATGAAGCTGAAAGCGGATTTTTTTGTGCATACAGATGAAATCCAACATTCTAGGGTGGTATGTACTTATTATAAAAATGTGTTTACTTTGTTACCTTTTTTTTGTTGGTTATGTTCAGTTTTAATTTTACTCAATGTTCTAAAAGGCGCAAGGCGGATTTTATGCGGAAATTGGTCGCCTAGCGCCTGAACTAGTCTAATCTGCTAGGGTTCTAGGCCACCTCGTACATACACTCCGCCTAATTTCCGCCTAGGCTCGGTTTTTATAACATTGCTTTTACTTGTTAAAACGAAATATTTTTTTTACAGAGAAGAAACCAGGTCCCCACAGGGAAGAGGAAGCCTAAAACAAATTTTGTTGAAGTGCGCACATTTTGGCACCTTTACAGAAGTTTCGATCGTTTGTGGATATTCTTTATATTGGCTTTCCAGGTACCATTAATTTCTTAATGTTGTCGAATTTATCTATGTTATTGACATTTGATAGTGCCTATCCATTGTTCTTCTTTCAGGCAATGGTAATCGTTGCGTGGAACGGTCTTGATAACCTTTTTGATGAGGATGTAACGAAGCATGTTTTAAGCATTTTCATTACGTCCTCCATTCTCAATTTTATACGAGGTTTTGACTTTATTGCACTAAGAATTATATTTCTTGCACAATTTTTTTTTCTTCTTATTCTGTATGCTAACCTATCATGAAATTGGATTATATAAACTAACCTAAAAGTTTGAGGTCTATTATACTAAAAAATGTGAATAGATTAACCAGCTTATCTCCATCTAAAATTAACGGAAAGCCTCACATTATAATAAATTATGTACATTAACGTCTTGGTGATTTCACCTTTATACACTGTCTGATTGATCAATTATCACTTTTGTACACTAACCTACATGCAATCATTAACTGAAGTGCATTTATTAAACAATATGTTTTCGGTTCCTAATTTCGAAACACTATAGTCCATAGGTTTGTGTATGAAGTTGAAAAAACATGATAGTCTGGTTTACAATACAATAAAAAAAAACCCTTAAATTAAAGTTCCTATGAAGTCTTGTGTTTTGCATCTACATTTCCTCAACGTTGTCATAGATTTTCCCTTGACAAGAACATCTGTTCATAAGGAAAAAAAAACCTTAATAAATGATGTTAATTTTACCATCTTCTCTTTTCAGTTAATTTGAAATAACTCTGTAACTTTCATTTGTTCTACAGCTGCATTGGATATAATCCTTAGTCTAAATGCATGGAGAAGCTTGAGATTCACTCAAATTGTTCGCTATCTTCTGAAACTTGTATCTGCTATCTTTTGGCTTATAGTTTTGCCAGTTGCCTATTCCAAATCTATAATAAATCCGACAGGACTAGTCAGGTTTTTCAGTCAGTGGGCCGGAGATTGGCAGGATCAGTCATTCTACACATATTGTGTAGCTATTTATTTTTTACCAAATATACTGTCTCTGTTATTATTCTTCCTTCCCAATCTGCGGAGATCTGTTGAGCGTTCAAACTGGCGAATTATTGTTCTTCTGATGTGGTGGGCCCAGGCAAGCACATCTTGCATTAACTTATTGAGAAGTTATTTCATTATCTTTTTTGGAATTACTTACTCCGTACAGAAGTTATTGCGTACTCACACAGTCACATGTCTTTCTTTCCGTTGATGTTGCAGCCAAAGATTTATGTGGGGAGAGGAATGCATGAGGGCATGTTTGCACTCCTCAAGTAATTGCCCCTTTTCATCTTTATCACACGTTTTTATTCTTCTTCTTTTTTTTTTCTTTTTTTTTTGAGGTTTTCTTTATCATCAAAGTCTCACCACGAAAAAATGCACCAGTTTCTCAAAATTTCCTTCTCTTAATTAGTCTGAAATGTTTATGACTTCAGGTATACACTATTTTGGATCATGCTGTTAGTAAGCAAGTTAGCATTTAGCTATTATGTGGAGGTATTTTTTTTGCTCATCAACTTTAAATCTTATGAATTTCTGAATTCATACATCACACAGCTTACTCATGACCTGGAAAATATCTTGTTATTACTGCTACACGTTGTAATGTTTGATATTGTATTTATATACTTATCTTGTTATCTGATGGAGTTTTTTTATTCAAATGATACCTAGTATGCCTTTAGTGACACAATGTTTGTAAAGCTAGTTTCGTCAGTCTCCTCTTAGGTTTCTAACTGACTTGTTGTTTCTCATCCATTTACAGATATTGCCACTAATTAAACCAAGTAAAGAAATAATGAGGATCACAGTCACTTCCTATGAGTGGCATGAGTTTTTCCCAAATGGTAACATCTCAATCATTGGTTGATTGTCTATCAGCAATTAACCCTTTGGTATATTGATTGAAACTGAGTTTTCTGAAATTTTGCAGCGACCAATAATATGGGTGTTGTAATTGCTATATGGGCTCCAGTTGTGTTGGTAAGTTAATCAAGGCCTTACGCGTACATTATATAAATTGTATATTCGATATAGTGTAAACTTATCATATTAGTTTGCTGTATAGGTTTATTTCATGGACACACAAATCTGGTATGCAATATATTCTACTATTTTTGGTGGAATTCATGGAGCTTTTAGTCATTTGGGTGAGGTAAGCTGCATTTTTTTTCTAAACTGTGTGGTAAGTTATACTCTATAATTCTTGATGTGGTTTTGCATGACTTCTGTTTTTATTTTTCCCCAGATACGAACCCTTGGGATGCTGAGGTCAAGATTTGATTCAGTTCATTTAGCTTTCAGAGAACGTTTAGTGCCTAAGCAAGAGGGACGAAACAGAAGGCACCGAGTGGTACATATTAGTATTTAATTCACATGTTTTTTGGTGCATTGGATCTTTTAATGTTCATAGGTTAGATTGCAAGGGATTTATGCAGACTATTAATTCATTATCCATTATCCATTATCTACTTTGCTAAGGAAAGTGCTTATTACTTCCCGGAAAAGATAAGGAACGTCTTTATAATTGCAGGATGATACATCGGATAGAAAGAACATTGCAAAATTTTCTCAGATGTGGAATGAGTTCATATTTTCTATGCGAATGGAAGACCTTATTAGTGACAGGTTTAGACTTTTTACACCTCTAACCTCTGTGAAACATATTGAAACATTGAACTGAATGCATATATTTTCTTTTTGTTGGATATAAATCATCCAGGGAAAGAGATTTGTTGCTTGTACCGTATTCTTCAAGTCAGGTCTCTGTCATTCAGTGGCCTCCTTTCTTGCTTGCTAGTAAGGTAGGCATTTTGCAAGTCTCTAGCTCTTTGTGTAAACTTATATTTTGTTTGTTGACCAAATATATTTCTTGTTTGTTTTTACAAGATTCCTATAGCATTGGATATGGCAAAAGACTTCAAAGGGAAGGAGGATGCTGAGTTGTTCAGGAAAATAAAGAGTGATGAGTATATGTATTCAGCAGTGATAGAGTGCTACGAGACTTTGAAGGATATACTAATCAATCTTCTAGAAAATGAAAATGAGAAGATGTAGGGGCATATTTATTTTGATGGCTTGTATTTTTGATAAGTAACATTTTATTATACTTAGGTCTTCGTTTAAAAGATACAGAACCTTGTTATGGTTAATTTTGATTTATCTTTTTATTCAGGATGATAGCTATGATTTGTAATGAAGTAGAAGCTAGTATCCATCAAAGAAGATTTCTTACCGAATTTCGGATGAGTGGAATGCCATTGCTAAGCGATAAGCTGGAAAAATTTCTCAATAATTTGGTTAGTTAATCTTCTATTCGTCAGTACTTGGGCCATTTTGTTTAAGCTTAATCCTGAGAATATCATTTGGTGCTTGACAGCTTAAGGAAGAGAATGACATTGAGTTATACAAGTCCCAGATTATCAACGTTTTACAGGATATAATGGAAATTATCACTCAGGATATTATATTGAATGGGTACGTGTATATAAATTTTATATGACTGTTTCTTTTTCGGAGCCAGTTAAAAATCTAGAAATAATGTGCTACACTTAAAAATACTTTTTCTTGTAGTTCCCTGGAAAGAGCTTATCCACATAGTCTGGATAATCAGAACGAGAAAAAAGAGCAGAAGTTTGAAAAGATAGATAGTCGTCTTACTCAAAGCAGAATTTGGAAGGACAAGGTCTTGTAATCTGCTATATATTTTTTTACTATGAAGACAACTTCCTAGTGAATTATTCAGTAATTGTCTATTTTTTCTTCTTCTCCTGTTGTTGATTGTTACAGGTGCGTAGGCTCCAGTTGCTTTTGACTGAAAAAGAATCTGCAATAAATGTACCAATGAATCTGGAAGCTCGTAGGCGTATGACCTTTTTTACAAATTCCTTATTTATGAATATGCCAAGAGCACCTAAAGTTCGTGACATGCTCTCTTTTAGGTCAGTTCCTTTATCGGCTAAGGCTCCGAGATCATGTTATTTTAGTTATTACATGTACGAGTAACAGTTGGTTGGAATAGTAATATGCTGTACTACCACGAAATATCCTTTTACGTCCAAAGGAGATTGAATTCTGAGGAGTGAGAAAGATACATTTTCGGCTTCAGCTTATTATACACATGTTTTCTGCTTGATTTGCCTCCATTTACAACATTGATTAGATATGTATCTTCTATATTCTTTTTTTGTTTCATTAGTTTTATAAGCTATCAATGTCTTACTAAAATGTCGCTTCATATTGCCAATAAAAAGTGGATTAAGAAATCTAGTAATTATATGCTGGAAACACATGATTTTGGAGCCGTACTAGCTTCTATAACTGGCATACCACTAAAAAGTTAGTCTTCTTATCAAAAAGTTACATTTTGTACTTTATGCTTTATGCATTATTTACCAGGTAGTCTAACCCATTTTTCATTATATAGCGTCTTAACTCCATATTACAAAGAGGATGTTCTTTATTCTGCCGATGAACTCAATAAGGAAAATGAGGATGGAATTACAATTTTATTTTATCTTCAGAAGATATATCCCGGTGAGTTAAATTGTTAAGCTCTTAAATGGTGTTCCTAATCATCAAGTGGCATAAGCTCACCAGTTCCATTCTCTTTCTGTAAATCAGAGGAATGGGAGAACTTCGAAAGCCGCATAAAAGATCCAAAGTATACATACGATGATAAAGATAAGATGGAATTACTTCGTCAGTGGGTTTCCTACAGAGGGCAAACACTTTCAAGAACAGGTTTTTCAAGTTTATTTATCATTTTTTTTATCTATCAAAATTTGGCATTTACTGGATATCTTTTCTTTATCAGTCAGGGGAATGATGTACTACAAACAAGCTCTTGAACTACAATGCTTCTTGGACTACGCTGGAGACAATGGTTTGTGTTAGTTCTGTAGACATTCCCATTTCCCAGTTAATTTCGTGTGAGATATTACTGAGAGGATCCAATTTATAATGATTTTTATTTTGGTTACATTGGCAGCAATTTTTGATGGCTACAGGACTATCGGCGCAGCTAATAGGGATGAGCAAACTCTCAAGGAGCGTGCACGAGCTTTAACAGATTTAAAGTTCACGTATGTTGTTTCTTGTCAGATTTATGGTGCTCAGAAGAAATCCAGTGATCCCCGAGACAGAAGCTGTTACTCTAACATTTTAAATCTCATGTTAACGTATGATTATTCTCTACTATGTGCTTCTATACTACGTGCTTTCAGTACCTTGAGTGCTTCTTTTGACACAATTACTTATCCAGGTATCCATCTTTACGCGTCGCATATATAGATGAGAGGGAGGAGACTGTTAATGGAAAATCTGAAAAATTTTACTACTCTGTCCTCGTCAAGGGTGGGGAAAAGTTTGATGAGGTAATAATTGTTTTATTAAAAGTAAAAATTTGTGTGATTAATATTTGCTATTCTATAGATCTGTTTGCCTTTATCAAATCTAACTATGCTATTCCGTCTTAATTTTGTAGGAAATATACCGTATAAAGCTTCCAGGTCCCCCAACAGAAATTGGTGAAGGGAAACCTGAAAATCAAAATCATGCCATCATTTTCACTCGTGGAGAAGCTCTACAGACGATAGACATGAATCAGGTACTTATGCTACACGGATGGAAAACAGGTTTATTGCCTAATACGACACTGATAAGCCGATACAAAATAATGATACGGCTAGCATTTACAATGATTTTTATGAATTTGTTTATGTGTTAAAATTTAAATAATCTACCAAAATATAGTGTCTTTCAGAAAGAACAAATTTCATGCATTTTAGTAATAAGAGTCAAGTCAGAGGCGATGACATGAGTTATCATCGACTCTTTTGTGTGGCCGCATTTAATCGACTACTATTTTAGATACCTTTTGGAGAAGTTATCAATTTATGTATTATTATATAAAAAGATCAAAGCACATTCACCTTCCACACTTCAAAAAAAAAAACGATAACTTTAGTCCAGCAGTATCACTGATATATCCGAAAGATCGAAGGCAGAAAAAGTCAAAGATACTCCAAATCGCATATCGGATACTCATAACACCACCACCATGATAAAAATCGTACGAGTTGGGGGGAATTTAGACAAGAAATAGAGAAACACTAGACACGAAATAAAGACATTTATGAGAGATTCTCTACAAATAGGCCTAAAAAAGGAACAACACTGCAATAATTAAAAAACAAAACAATATGCCTAAATAAAATAAATAACCAAAAAGGACAGTTCTTATCACATCACCCAAAACCCAAAACACACATACACATCCGTATGGTATCATCTCCGGTTATTTTTTCATTTGAAGTATAAGTTCTACATAGGGAAGTTTAATAAGGTTTAATGTAGTTAACTTTACTCTAATTCCGATTTATTATGCTCAACTTTAACTTTTCCCATTCAATGTGCTCTACTTTATTTTTTTCTCAATTTAATACAATTACGTCCAAAAATAAAAAACATATGGTGTCACATCATGGGACAGAGATAAAGTCACATGGGACATCTTTCTCTTGGTCTTTTGAATGAAATTGTATTAAAATGAGAAAAAAATAAAGTTCATTACATTAAATGAGAAAAGTTAGAATTCAGCACACTAAATCGGAATTGGAGTAATTTTGATTACTTTAAACCTTAATTATCTCCCACATAGGGGAACAATGGTGCTCGGTTCATTTAAGTGTTCATGAATAATGACTTTCTGCTTTATATGCAGGACAACTACCTTGAAGAAGCTTTCAAAATGAGAAATGTATTGGAGGAATTTTTAAAGAGTCATCATGGTCAGCGCATACCTACAATATTAGGTCTAAGAGAGCATATATTTACTGGAAGGTTGGAATACTTTTCCATTACAATGTGATACAAAGCTACATTTAGAAATGTTTTGTAAAAAATAGCTGATTATTCATTCTTTTATCGTGATTCTTGTGTACAGTGTTTCATCGCTCGCTTGGTTCATGTCCAATCAGGAGACATCTTTTGTGACCATCGGCCAAAGAATGTTAGCAAATCCACTAAGGTGAGACATCTTCCTTTTCTCTGGCTCCATTTGATGATATATTTACCTCTTTTTTTTATGGTTTAGTTCTCATTTATCATGTTACTAAGCCTATCTCCAGCCCTTTTGAAACTTGTATACCATTTTTCTGTCGTAAACCACCTTTTCCATATTTCTGATCTGATCTTGGATCACATTTTAGGCTTGTGTATGCTTTGGTTCAGATTGGATATGTCCTAGATATTTGCACTCTGTTAATGTACAAGGTTAACTTGACATTTTGGTTCACACTTTGCAGGGTTCGGTTTCATTATGGTCATCCTGATATATTTGATAGACTCTTTCACATAACTAGGGGAGGGATTAGCAAAGCTTCCAAGATTATAAATTTGAGTGAGGATATATTTTCAGGTAATATTTTCTCATAATGTGGCATACTATTCTAAATAGTGACAAAATTTGAGTGCAAATAAATGATAAGCACTTTCCATCATTTTCAGGTTATAATTCAACTCTAAGAAACGGATATGTAACCCATCACGAATATATACAAGTAGGCAAAGGGCGTGATGTTGGTATGAATCAAATCTCTCTCTTTGAGGCTAAGGTTGCAAATGGGAATGGAGAGCAGACACTTAGCCGAGATGTTCATCGGCTTGGACGTCGTTTTGACTTTTATAGAATGTTGTCATTCTATTTCACCACAGTTGGTTTCTACTTTAGTAGTATGGTATGTCACCAAACTAATCATTGTCAACACGAACATTTTAAATATAAAAATCTTGAGAACACCCCGAACCCCCTCATTTTTTGTTCTTCTATGATTGGTAGGACTATATGAAATTTACATAGAGCGAAACAATCATCTTTTATTTTTTCAGATTACTGTGCTTACAGTATATGTTTTCTTATACGGACGATTATACTTGGTGCTGAGTGGTCTGGAAAAGCGAATATTAGAGGATCCAGTTGTTCGAGAGAGCAAGGCCATTGAAGAGGCTTTAGTGTCCCAGTCTTTCTTTCAACTAGGCCTACTACTTGTTATGCCAATGGTTATGGAAATTGGTCTAGAGAAAGGTTTCCGCACCGCCCTAGGTGATTTCGTTCTTATGCAACTTCAGTTGGCTTCTGTCTTTTTCACATTCCAGCTTGGCACAAAAGCTCACTATTTTGGTCGAACAATATTACACGGTGGTTCAAAATACCGAGCTACCGGGCGTGGTTTTGTCGTTTTCCATGCTAAATATGCCGAGAACTATAGGCTATACTCACGAAGTCATTTTGTTAAAGCTTTAGAGATGACAATACTGCTAGTGATATACGAAGTGTACGGTAGATCTTATCGTAGTTCAGCTTTGTATTTCTTTGTTACTTTCTCTATGTGGTTTTTGGTTGCTTCGTGGTTGTTTGCTCCGTTTATTTTCAACCCATCTGGGTTTGATTGGCAAAAAATAGTCGATGACTGGAGTGATTGGGGAAGGTGGATGGGAAACCGTGGTGGTATTGGTATTGCACAAGATAAAAGTTGGGAATCATGGTGGGACTCGGAACAGGAACATTTGAAATACACCAACTTTAGGGGTAGGGTTTTAGAAGTTATCCTCGCGCTTCGCTTCTTCATTTACCAATATGGCATTGTCTACCAGCTTGACATATCTCACGGTGTTAAAGATTTTATGGTAAATATTATTTTTAAATGTCTCTCCTTCTTTGATTCCCTTTCATGAATTATTCAAATCCATGCTTAGTTAATAGTTCTAACTTCAGACGACAAATATCACTTTCTTCTTATTTTTTCTTTTTACAGGTTTATGGACTTTCTTGGGTGGTGATGGTTATTGTTCTGGTAGTCTTAAAGGTATCCTAGTTTTCAATGTCCTTGCTTCTTAAATGTTATGCCTTCAATTTAAATTGAGTTAGTTTCTTCCCTCACTATGGCTGAAAACCAAATTAAAAATAGCAAACCAGGGTGATGAATACTTCAAAGTTATATTAGTCGAGGATTCAGACTTCATGTTTGGTACAAAATTGTTGTGCTCGATGCTTATACAGATCTTGCGGGTGATTTGGTTAGAGAAACTTAAGAAATTTATATTCTGAAAGTATATTTTTGCTGTTTTCAGATGGTATCAATGGGCAGGCGGAGATTTGGTACTGATTTTCAGCTGATGTTTCGTATTCTCAAAGCACTTCTATTTCTGGGTTTCGTTTCAGTCATGACAGTTTTATTTGTAGTATGTTCCCTCTCAATAGGTGACATATTTGCTTCCCTCCTTGCTTTCATGCCCACAGGGTGGGCCCTTCTCCTAGTAAGTAAAATATTATACGTTTGTTTCACCAAAACCCGATAAATACTAATACGTATTACGTACTACTATATATTATAACTTGAAATGAACCGATAAGAGAGATATTTTGCTCAGAAGTTGTTTCTGAATGGGGTGATCAGGATATAAGTTCAAATCAAATTGTGTTGGGATTTCTACACAAATCGGCTTCTTACCGACAAGATAGCAATACAATTTTGTTTCAGTAATAAGTTTAGTGACTTTGTCACTGCTTTCAGTTTAATTAAAGGCAATTTTAAAGAATGTTGTCTATTTTTGTGGTGCAAGATTTTTAAACTGGTTCTGTTTGGAAGTTTAGCTCTTGTTCAACAAGGCTTTTAATCTTTCTACTTTCATTTTCTAAATTTAACATATGCAGCGATTCTAGACAGTAGCATTTTTTGTTGTTTTTCTTTTACTTCTATTTAGGTTTGTTTATTACATTCATGAACAGACTGACTTATTATTATTTTTTTCATCATCCTCTGAAGATCGGTCAAGCGTGTAGGCCTTGTTTGAAAGGCATAGGGTACGGACTCTGGGATGCGGTGATGGAGCTGGGTAGAGCATACGAGTACATAATGGGAATAATTTTATTCATGCCAATAGTCATTCTTTCATGGTTTCCATTTGTGTCCGAATTTCAAACACGACTTCTCTTCAATCAAGCTTTCAGTAGGGGTCTCCAGATTTCCATGATTCTTGCAGGGAAGAAAGACAAGTCCAACAATTCCAGTTGAAGCTTTATTTAGGTTTCTTATATGTTGATACCCAATATTTCATTCAGTTTCTTGTATTTATCACACATAAGTAACTAATGTATTATTAGAAGTTAAAACCAGAAATAGTATTAGATGAACTAATTCTTTAATTAATTCTAAAGGAGCTTGTATGCTCTGCCTTTGAAGAGAGTGGCAACGTGCAACAAATACAACCAAAAAATAGCTTATTGAGTGTGTTTGGCACAAGATTTTTTTCATGGCTTTTTAGTTTTTTTGCTACCAAAATCCTTCGGGTGTTTGGTATGCTAGCTTTTAATAACTTTTAAAATCTAGAATTTTGGGTATAAAAGCTTGAAAATCAAAATTCAAGGTTTTTATTGGATTTTTTTTTTTACTTTCTGTACGAAAATACCCTCAGGGTTTTTAGAGTAATTACAGGCTAAAAATTAGAATAAGTCCTCTGTCCGTTTTGATTAAGGTAATCATCTCTCCCATGACCACCACTTATGGAATTTTTTTAATAATGTTTCATGAAACATAATATTTCTTCCAAAATGGTTTTATGGCTATAAATGAGTGTGATTCCGAATTGGTCGAGTAGGTTTGCAAGAAATGGAGATCTAACTGTGTTTTTTTTAAAAGTAATTTACTTTCCAAAAACGATCCACAACTTGCAGTGATTTCACACACGCACGTATACGCGCACACACACACACAAAACCAGAGCCTCAACACTTTTAACTTTTACTATAAATACTCCTCACAACAAGGAATAAACATAGAAATTAGAATATAGCTATAACCAAAAGCTAAAGACTAGAGAGAAAGATGAATGGTTTGTTATACATTCAACACTCCACAGAAACTTATAGCTGAACAAAACTAAAATGAATAATGCATATATCGATATACACCAAACAAACCATTATCAAAGAAATTTCAAACTTTGTGTTCCAATAATGAAAACGTAATTACAAACTAACTAGCATCCTAATTTTAACAATATTAACTTTACACATCATCATTTAATTGATGTTAAATGACACATATATAACTTAAATTTAACATTCACACTAATGTATTAACTTAACAAAGTTATCTAATTTTAATTGAAATTAATTATTAATTAAAATCTCATTAATTAGTCATTTTGTAAACCCTACTAATATAGAAACTAAAATATGAATAGTTAAAATAAAGTTCATGTTTTAATTAATGTTATTTTGTCACATCATCAATTAAGAACATTAAAAACGTTGTTACATTTAACAACTTTTTTAACATCTATAAAGATAACACATGATTTAACATAACTAAGAACATCTGCAATAGACTTTCAAAATTCATCAAAAATCGAAAACTTGATCTTTTGCAGTGTGGTTTTCATCAAAATCTTCGTAATTGGATCTAGTTAAAGGAAATAATCTAAATAAATTTTGATGTACTAGTTTTGAAGTGTTTTTCAACAGGAACTCGGTTTTCTAGAAAAGCGAGCTGTTTTTGTATATTGGTTTGGGCCTCCAATTTTCGTAAATAAAATGTTTATGCAAAGATATTTGAGTCTAGTTTAGCAAATATTATAGTATAATGCTCACTAACTTAGTATTTTAGAACTCTTACTAAAGTTGGAGAAGTGATTTTCTACTTAGTTATAGGATGGTTTAGTGTTTGTGTGATGAAGTGGGAGAAAGGTAGGGGGGTATTTATAATGTTAAACCAAGAGGTGGATTCAATTTAAATGTAACAACACATCACTTAGGTGTTATAATTAGAAGTAAGCTTAGCGTCTTCAAACTAGATGTTTTAGGCAAAAAAATCTGTACATCTGTCCAATAAAAGGTTCACAAGTAATTCACTAGGTGTTCAACTAATGCCCATGACATATGTGTGGAAAGATAAAAGACAGATATACAAGTTTTAAGCAGAAATTGTGTCCTATCCGGAGAGTACAACCTCCAAAAATTTCCATGTAATGAAACACTTTTGCAGTTCCACAATTTTCTGAAGTGTTGTCACTAAAATAGCTATAAGTCTCACTAGATATTTCTAAATCATGAATATTTTATTATTCTCTAAAGATGATAAACATAGCTATAACTTTTATGTTTTACACATTTCCAAATTTTCAAATATTACGACTCCAAAATGTCATGCAAAGTGACACCTTCAGTGATCTCTGGAATTCCGTAGCGTGTTGTTACTAAAAATCAGATATCTACCAACTTAACACTCCAAATATTTTAATATTATACTTATTTTGAATTTCGGAGAATTATCTAACACTTTCATTGGTATGGTAACCCAAAATACAATTAACAGAGGCTCAGAAGTTAAAATCAAAATAATGTCTCATCAAAGAAAAACTAAAAATTAACCTTTGTATAATGACTCAATGATACTAATAACTCAAAACTTTTCCAATTAGTTTGTTTTACACTAACGGAAAGTCGGGATAGAGTATCTCGAATAAAATTTATTCTTGGCAGACAAATGATAGCAAAATAAAATGGCACATGCTACTTTAAAATTTGATGATGTGATAATTAGCAATTTTATTTGAAAATCCTTTTTTGTTTAATCCTAGAAATATGAAATACCTATTTTTCATATTTTATTGTTTTGGACATGTCCTTTGTTTTTTTAACATACATATATGTATATATATTCTTTTAATTATCATTTTTGGTAGAGCGATATAATTAACGTGTGAACAAAAAGATAACCTGTTAAATAGGTTAACCGGTTAATCTCAACCAACCATTTGAGAATCCGGCGACAGAAAAAGTTTTTTTCTCCATAATATGTTGTTTCCTCATGTTATAAGCTATTTTATTTTCTTCGAAAATATACTACCTTAAATTGACAAACGACTCAGAAAACCCTTCCGGCATTTAAACTAGCTCTTGTGAAGATATCATTCGTACCAAAACTGCCCGACAATGTCTTCTAACAAAAATAGAAAAAAAGCTAATCTTACATCAACCAAGAGGAGTAAAGAACCCTATAAAATTTACAACTGCTGCTAATTGAATCCCAAACACCCTTATCATGTCTCATGAAAACTTCAAGTCGCACATTTTCCATATCGTGTCATGTACATCTACAAGCCAAATGAAGACAGTACCCACAACCACATAAACAAAATCAAAAAGGTGGAACATTTAATCTCAGATGAAGACGACATCAATGATGAAAGCGATGAGACTGACTACGATCTTCTTGAAAACTCACTCTTTGTAAATAGGTTAAAATGTATTCTTGAACCATACTCCAAGATGTCTTCCAAAAGATGCGTAAATGTAAAAGCAATCACAAGAAACAACAACTCTGACGACAATGAAGATATTGATAGCAACGACAAGGATGATGATGCACCCGGCGATGACGTCTTCGATGAACACGATGAGTGAAAATCGAGACCAATATACCAACCACTAGAATCCTAAGCTAAATCTATTTTTATAAATGATATTTTTAATGTGACTAATATTTTAGCTGGTTATAGAACTTCTTATTTTATGATTTGACGTTCACTGGAGTTTATTAAAACTTGTGTTTGCTTGTGACCAGTTAATATACGAATGTGTAAAGTCGGCCGCAGTATTAAATATACTTTGGTTAAGGTGGAACTCGGGAAAGATTAGGGTGGATGAGATTTGAAATACTGTCAGATCTATAAATAACGCGTTTGATACGAAAAATGGAGACGAGACTATTAGTAACATGTGATTAGAAATGATGAGAAATTAGAGTATTTCGGGTAATAGAGAGGTGTGTTACTGGGAAATGAGGGTATTTAGAGTAAACGAGGGTGTGATATATATATATATATATATGTGTATATTTTGCAAGTTTATTTATTATGGATATAAATGTAAATTTGTAAAATAGTACAATCTCAATAAAAATCAAACAAATACTTCATTAATATTTCATGTTTATACTGTTAATCCGATGTTCATTTGTTATTCCGCCATACTACTAATACCGCAGACAAAGAAGGCCGTATTATTCAATTAAGTGCATGACTCGAAGTAAATTGACATATTAGAATATTGTTTAAACTCAATAGGAATGCTAATGGATGTGAAGATTACTAATAAAGATAGTATGAATTAATTTTCTTTGGTAAAATCATCTCAACTCATCGAGTCAATGAAGAAGTGGAAAATTGAATTCTGGACAGAATTCAACCAGTCAACAACAAAATCATGTTAAATAGCATAATGGGTATAATCAGACAAACGGGTCAGAACTCATTGGAAATCAAACGTTTGAAGGATTTCGAACCGGTTAAAGATCTGTGAAAACTCAGAATATCAAACAGCCTTTGCATATTGCAAAACACAAACCCCAACTCCCAAAATCACTCCCCATAACAGCAAAAAACACCCACAAATCATCCCATCACTTTTATTAACTCCCCGTCACCCTATAAAACTCAATCTCAAACCCTAATCCGTCTAACCCACCCATAAAACAATAATGGATCGCTCACAAACAAACCCCGAAACTGACAAGCAACCTATACCATCACCAAACACTCAGCCTAGTTAAAAATCATAGTAGACGCTTGGGAGCCTCAAGCTCAACCACTATTTAACACGACGACATAAATATCGAAGATCATGAAGAGTTGAACGAAGACGAAGCGGAAGAACTCCTTACAAGCTTTGGTGTCGAAAAGAAAGTCTCCGACAAATTTGCTCCATCATTATGTTGTAGGTGCATACTTTGTCTCTCTATCTCCTCGATAAATTTTGTAGGCGTATCTCTCCAATCATTGCTATTCGGTTCACGGCTCTATAATTTATGTAACGTTTTCAGTCCCTCCAAATTTGAATTTTTCAATAATTCTCTATATACTGATTGCAACTATACTTTAGCTGAAGGATTGCCACTAAGTGCTGAATTGTCTTTTGTAAGCTTTTCGAAATTGATATCAAAATCCTGTGTTTTTTTGTTCGGGCTTGATGTTTTTGAGCCTATGTTCCCAGTACTTGGTGCAATTATGGTTCGTATCAAGTGCCTCGATTGTCTGAACAATAGAATGTGAAAGAAACCCAAACATTTCAAGCCCGTTCACAGTTTACAAAGTTGGCAGACCCTTTTCGGCCTATAAGTCTCTGTTTCGTAATTTCTTTGTTTAGCTTCTGAGCCCCCATTTCCAGCACGTATCTTTAAATATATTTGAAAAGCTCACTGTCGGGAAGTATTCTAACGAACCCTTGAATAGAGGACTGAGAAATCAACCATCTTGAGTTTCAGATATATACACACACATCAATAAGATTCTGAAGATTGTAGAAACTAACACGAATTTTAAAATCTTTGAGAAAGATAGCTTGTTCAATACAACCGGTGCTTACCAAACACAACAGTCCCATAGTTTATGGGATTAATGCAAAACCTTTTAGTAGAATAACTTTTCCTTGCCAGTTCCATATTTTCTACCTTTTCAAATTCTGAAGTCAAAATATCGGTGAACTTGATTGAAAGATAGGGACTGAAAGATCAAACTCAAACAACATTTTACCAACAGATGAAGATTATTTTTTTGCATAGAAATATTATATGTCGCTAAAACTATCTGTGATACAGATGAGATCGAGCCAATACGATAGAACAACTGTTGAAAATCACTATTTTGTTCATTATTTGACAAATAATTGTAATTCAAATCAAGTTGATTATCATCTCGATTTTTTCTTCATGTTCATCCGAGTTGGAATTAGTGTCGATTTCTTTAGCACAAATGGAAGCACGTGATTATATGGCGTCAAAATTTCAGTTCTAATGCTTCAGCTAGTTTCTTCACCTCTTCCATTGTGTAACGTACATGGGCAAATCTATCATTTGACTCGCAATAATAGCAAGTTAAATTCTCTTGTTTAAGACATGCAAACTTGTCCAAGGAGCACTTGCAGGTAACAGTAGAGAGGTACAAGTTGTAATAACAAGAAAAACATTCTCTATCATCTTTTGAATCAAACTCCTTTTTCATTTTTATGAGATGGAAAGTAGCTGGAATTTGGTACAATCTTTCTTCTTCTGCAATCACCCATTCCTTCATTTTCACAAACGCTTTTCCAATTATATATTTTGGCACTTTCCGATATATGTTTTCCAAATTGCTTGAATAGCTTGCATAGCTGACCCTAAATGCAGTTGATCATGAGAAAAAAAGGTTTTCTAAACTATTTACTATAGAGCTCAACAACACTTTGTCCATGTATTAATCAATCAACTAGAGCCACGTTAACAACTTCACACAATTAAATCTAGAATGGTATGTCCTCGAAAACGTCAGAAGAAATTCTCGAGAGTGTTGTACCACTCTATAAAGGGCACACCCTCGAACATCAACACTGAAGGACATATCTGGTTCACCAGTTCCGAACATAAACACATCGATCAGGGAGATGCTTTCTCATGGCTTTCTCTAACTCATCATCGTTATTTTGAGGTATCCCGTACCATAATCACCAAAATGTAGATAGTTTAAGTGTGGAAAGTATTTCAAGTTCCAACCAGAATGTGCATAATCATCTTTATCATTTACAATCTCAAATCCAGTTTTCGGAAATCCATTTAAAAAAACCTCAGTTTCCAAATCAACACCATAATATATCCCAACTTCATCTGTTGGCTGCTCAACAATTCGCCAATATTCGCCTTCAATTTATTCAACAAAAGGTTCCTATCAATTAAAATAAGTTTGTCAATTATAAGTAAAAAAAAAATTAAGTGGTTCCAAACGCTACAGTGCAACTTCTTTTAAGCAAGTTTTTAAAATATACTTTTTGACCAAAAAATTGATACCAAACGGGCTACGAAGACGAATACTTGGTTCTTAGCCGGTTTGTTATCAATTTTTGGTCAAAAAGATGCTTTTAGAAAGCAATGAGACAAAAACTTGCTCAAAAAAAGTTGTATGTAGTGTTTGGCACAAGTTTAGCTTTTTTTTTTACTTAAACTTGACAAACTTCTTTTTATTAATAGCGACCTTTTGTTAAAGAAATTGAAGGCGAATATTGGGGAATTGTTGAGCAGCCAATATGTGTGAAGTCGGGGTGTATTATGGTGCTGATTTGGAAATTGGAGTTTTTTGAAATAGATTTCTGAAAACCGGATCTGAGATTGTAAATGATAAAGATGATTATGCGCATTCTGGTTGGAACTTGAAAAACATTGCACTCTTAAACTATCTACATTTTGGTGATCCAAAAATATGGTACATGATACCTCAAAATCTCGATGTTCAGTTAGAGAAAGCCATGAGAAAGCATCTCCCATATGTGCTTAAAATTCACCCGATTAATTTGCTTCATGAACGGGTGACCCACCTATCTCTTTTAGTGTTGAGGTTCGAGCTGTGCCAGTATATAGAGTGGTCCAACACTCTTGGGAATTTGTTTTGACGTTTCCGAGGGCATACCATTCTAGATTTAATTATGAATTTAATTGTGCTGAACCTATTAACGTGGCTCTAGTTGATTGGTTAATACATGGACAAAGTGTTGTTGAGCTATATAGTAAATAGTTTAGAAAACCTTTTTTTTTCCTCATGATTAGCTGCATTTAGGGTCAGTTATGCAAGCGATTTAAGCAATTTGGAATACAAATATCGGAAAGTGCCAAAATATTGAATTGGAAAAACGTTTGTGGATATGAAGAAACAGATGGTTGCAGAAGAAAGATTTCACCAAATTGCAGCTATTTTCCATCTCATAAAATAAAAAAGAAGTTTGATTCTAAAGATGAAAGATAATGTTTTTCTTGTTATTACAACTTGTACTTCTCTGCTGTTAACTGCAAGTGCAGACAAGTTTGCATGTCTGAAACACGCGAATTTAACTTGCTCTTACGAGTCAAATGACAAATTTGCCCATGTGCATTACACAATGGATGAGTTGAAGCATTAGAACTAGACTTTGGATGCCATAAAATCACGTGTTTCCATTTTTGGCCAAGAAATCGACACTGACCCGGATGAACACGAAGCTAAAATCAAGATGATATATCAACTTGATTTGAATTACAATGCTTTGTCAGATGATAAACAAAATATAGTTTGCATCGGTTGTCTAATAGTATTGGCTCGAGCTCATCTAACAGATAGTTTTAGCGACATATAATATTTCTATGGAAAAGAATTCATTTTCATTTATTGGTAAAATATTGTTTGGGTTTGATCTTTTAGTCCCTATCTTTCAATCATGTTCAACGAAAATTTTGGCTTCAGAAAATGAAAAAGTAGAAAATATTAAACTAACAATGAAAAGTTGTTCTACAAAACAGTTTTGCATAAATCTGATAAACTATGCGACTGTTGTGTTTGGTAAAGAGTGGTGTAACGAACAAACTATCTTTACCAAAAGTTTTAGAAGTCGTGTTAGTTTCTACATTCTTCAAAATCTTATTGATATGTGTGTATATATATTTGAAACTTAAGATGGTGGATTTATTGGTCCTCTATTCAAGGTTCGTTAGAAGACTATGAATGTGAGCTTTTCAAATATATTAGGGGATAAGTGATAGGAAATGGTGGCTCAAAAGCTAAACAAAGATATTACAAAACGTAGACTTATAGGCGAAAAAGGTCTGCCACATTTGCAAACTATGAACGGGCTTGACGTTTTTGGGTTTCTTTCACATTTTATTGTTCAGGCAATCAAGACACTTGATCCGGACCATACTTGCACTAAGTACTAAGAACATAAGCTCAAAAACATCATCCCAAACAAAAAACATAGGTTTGTGGTATTGGTTTCGCAAAGCTTGCAAACGACAATCAGCACTAAGTGGCAATCCTTCAGCTAAAGAATAGATGCCATCTGTAACTGTTGGTCCGTAGGTGTCTAAACCTTAGAGGGGGGGGTTGAATAAGGTTTTGGTACGTTTTTCGCGGAATAAAAACTATAGGTTATTAATAAGCTAATTAGTGGATTGTAAGACTTAAACACTTCGTTAACACGTAATTTCTAATTTAATCTACGCAAACAATAAATAAAAGCGATAGATAAATGCGAAATGTAAAAGTTAAGAGAAAAGAAATAACGCTAGACTTATAGAGGTTCGGCAAAACGTGCCTACGTTCTCTCCTCGGTATTTTCACTATCGAGTGTTTCACTAAAAAATCTTCGTTCCAAGGTTACACCTTAACGAGCTTAATCAACCGATTACGCTCCCCCTCACTTTATGAGTATCCCGAATAAATGACCTAGAGCTTTTAAGCTACACTTGCTTAAAAGCTTCTACCCAATCACTCGCTCACAAATGAGTTTATAAAATACTCTTTTACAAGATTGATTTTGAATGGATCACTCACTAAATAATATCTCGATGTTTATAAGATTACAAGAATAATACACTCGAGAATAATTTATGATTACAAGTGAGAAATGAGTAGTATAAGCTTGAAGGATTTCTTTGTAGGAATTGCTTAAAAGTTGTGTATTGCTTCGTGATCTTCCACAAAGATTTTGGGGCTTTTTGTAGAGCCAAATTGGTCCAGTAATTAATTCATGACCGTTTGGCAGTTGTTGAGTACAGTAGCTGCTAGTTGCAGCAGTTCGCCCCATTTCCAGGATAAGCTGAAAAGCTGGAATTTGAATTTCTACAGAAACGATCGGTCGTTTTTGAAAAACGATCGGTCGTTTTTCATCTGTGCTCACTGGAAGAATTCATACATAAAACGATCGGTCGTTTCAGCTTTATGATCGGTCGTTTTTGCTAAGTGCTCACTGGACAAATTTCTACCTAAAACGATCGGTCGTTTTAGGGTAGCGATCGGTCGTTTTTTAGGTTGTGCTCACTGGAAGAATTACGCACATAAATGATCGATCGTTTATGCTTATGATCAATCGTTTTTAGTTCTGGCAGAGTTTAGGTTTTTCTCGACATACTTCGAAAGCCCGTAATTAGTCCGTTTTAATTCCGATTGAGGTTCCGCTTAAACCGTTGGCTTCGTAATTACGTATTCTATCATTTTGACCCTTTGACACACTTGATAAATGATTAGTACGCAAAACGAGCTTTTATCATGTTTTACAAATATTGTTATTATCAAAATAATCGATTAGAAGAATCAACGTTCAACAATCTCTCCCTTTTTGATGATGACAAAATATTGACTATAACATACTATAAGCTCTTTTTGCTAGAACAAGTATAACCGAGATGTGTAGATGACGTTTTACTTGGATAACAGGTTTTTAGAAAAGAACAAGTAAATGTCATAACATCCGATTTAAAAGAAAGCTAAATGAAAAGGGATAACGAGCGATCAAAAGTAAGTGAAAAGTTGGCCATAATTTTGCCTAAAAACGATCAATCGCCACAAATGAAAAATCATATAAATAACCCAAACAACTAGCAATCTATGCGCACTAAATGCAATATCATCAAAATAAGATAAAAACGCATATTATGAAAGCACATTCTCACAACGTCATGGATTATAACAAGCATGATTAAAAAGCAACATAAACACAATTCATAATATAACCATGCTACTTATTACATCAAAAACAAACGAAGTTCGTAGAACGGAAAAGAAATACAACGAAAACAAAAGAGATGTATTTCTCCCCCTTTGACATCATCAAAAACGATAATAAAATATCCGCCTAGTCGCGGTGGGAGGTCGCATCATCCTCTTCGTCTTCGTTGTCTTCGTGGGGCCCGGCAAGATCGGGAAAATAGCCGTGGAATTGCGCCCTTTTCTCGGCACTTTTGCGGTCAAGTCGGTCGAGCTCTTATTGACCTGGTTGCAAGAAACGAAACATCCGACGAGTCATTTGGGCATTCCGATATTGGTTGATGAAGAGATCATCGTAGAACTTATCGGAGCGCGGAATACGAGAGTAAGATCCCTCGGGAGCTTTTCCTTGACGTCGAGAGGAGGTCGGGATATCGGTGGGGGGAAGGGACTCGGATGAATTATCCGTACGAGTGGCTTGAGGTGTTGGCTTAGGGCCGACGTACTCTTCCTCTTCGGGGGTAAGAGGAGCATAGTCGGGGCCGGATACCCGCTTACCGAACCAAGTGATGGACTTGTCGGTATTATGGAATTTAATGGACATTTGGGAAAGATAGGAAGTGTCCCAAATATGCTTGTCCTTGTTTTTGAACAAAGTTCCACCGGGAACGAGATTTAGGTCCTTTAAGATGGCCGAAATCAAGGCACCGTAAGGTAGCCCATTCTTAGACTTCGTTTTGAGCGAGTCCATCTTAAAGTAAATGAGTGTCGCGAAGTCAAGTTTGACTCGGCGATGGATGCACCCGAGAAGAAAGATGTACTCGTTGGTGACATCCGTGAAATTGGAAGTATGAGGGAGGACAATATGAGATAGGATATGATAGGCTAATTTATTGCGAAAAAGAAGGCCGTGGGCCTTGTTGGAGCGATTGTTATGGACGGGATGAAAATTTTCATTTTTGAGATCGTTGAAGTTATCGATCTCGAGAGTCTCACAAAGTTCCTCACTAGACTCATGGACACCGTCGCTATCTAGGCGTAATAGATTTCGTAGACGGTCTATACCGTAAACGAACGGTTGGCCATTAAATGATGAACGCAAGCGGAGTGCGTCATCATGATCTCTATCAAGAGCTAGGTTGTGATAGAATTCATAAACGTTTTCTTTGTAAAATGGCTCTTTTAGAGTAAGAATAGTATCGAGTTTGTGAAAACTTAAATCTATCATGAGAGCGGGAAATCGTTCACGAAATAGAGGCATGTCTAGAGTGAAGTTAGACAATATACCTCGTTTATCCATCGAAGGTGGATAGAGAGGAGGAAGAGGGCCGGAAGAGGCACCGGGGCCCGATGGTGGAGCGGTAGAGGAGCCGGTTCGGCGACCGCGAAGAATACGGGGACGAGGGGACGGAGGCACATAGGCTTCGTCATGTTCATCCACGAGGGAAGTTCGCTTAGTGCGAACCATGTTGGATTGATTTCGGAAAAAATGGGATATTTGGGTAATTTTGGAGGAGGAGGCGAATTTTTGAGAGAGAGAATTGTGATGATTTTATTGAAATTAGGGTTTTGAAAGGAGTTTTAACACTGGGAAACACAAAAACGATCGGTCGTTTTTGTGTGACGATCGGTCGTTGTGGAACTAAAATGTTCCAGTGAGCAAACCATAAAAACGATCGGTCGTTTTTAATAATGATCGGTCGTCTGTATGAAAACGATCGGTCGTTTTTACAGACGATCGATCGACTGTAAATTGGTTACAGAACATGATTTATTTGCACTTTACGACACTGATTTGGCATAAAAAAATATAAAAATACTGAAATATATATAAAATCAATCAAATATATATATATACACGTATATTTCACACATCAAACATGCCTAACTCTCGTCGAATAAAACAAAATTGTTCCTCGTTAAGGGGTTTTGTAAAAATATCGACTAATTGCCTATCGGTACTTATATATTCAAGTGAAATATCCCCTTTTTGAACATGATCCCTTAAAAAATGATGACGTAAATTAATATGTTTAGTGCGAGAGTGTTGGATCGGATTTTTCGAAAGATTTATAGCACTAGTATTATCACATAAAATAGGCACACTATCAAAAGATAATTCAAAGTCGTTTAGTTGTTGACGCATCCAAAGGATTTGTACGCAACAACTACCCGCGGCAACGTATTCCGCCTCCGCCGTAGAAAGCACAACCGAGTTTTGTTTCTTGCTATGCCAAGAAACTAAGGCGTTTCCTAAGAAATGGCAAGTGCCACTAGTACTTTTTCTATCTAATCGACAACCGGCAAAGTCGGCGACGGAATAGCCAATCAATTCAAAAGAAGTATCATGTGGATAAAACAATCCTAAATTGCATGTACCTACAAGATATCTAAATATGCGTTTAACGGCTATAACATGCGATTCCTTAGGGCAAGATTGATACCTAGCACATAAGCAAACACTAAACATGATATCGGGTCTACTTGCGGTTAAATATAAGAGGGATCCAATCATACCTCTATAGAGCTTTTGGTCTACGCTTTTACCCGATTCATCCTTGTCTAGTTTTGTTGCCGGACTCATTGGAGTTCCTAGCGGCTTTGCATCGCTCATGTTGAATCGCTTGAGCAAGTCCCTTGTGTATTTGGCTTGATTGACGAAAATTCCGTCCTTTGTTTGTTTGATTTGCAATCCAAGAAAGTAGGTGAGTTCACCCATCATGCTCATCTCGAATTCACCTTGCATACACTTAGAAAACTCCTCGCACATGCGAGCATTAGTAGCACCGAAAATAATATCATCAACATATATTTGAATTAAAAGCATGTCTTTACCATTCTTTTTAATAAAAAGAGTAGTATCTAAAGTACCACGAGAAAAACCTTTTGTAATCAAAAATTTACTAAGTCTTTCATACCAAGCCCGGGGTGCTTGTTTTAAACCATAAAGTGCTTTTCGAAGTTTGTAAACATGATCGGGAAACTCGTGATTTTCAAAACCGGGCGGTTGTTTTACATAAACTTCCTCATTTATAAAGCCGTTTAAAAATGCACTTTTAACATCCATTTGAAATAATTTAAAACGTTTAAAAGAAGCATAAGCAAGCAACATTCTAATGGCTTCTAGTCTAGCTACGGGTGCGTAAGTTTCATCGAAATCGATGCATTCTTCTTGGTTTATACCCTTGAGCTACTAGTCTAGCCTTATTTCTAATAACTACCCCCGATTCATCCATCTTATTACGAAATATCCATTTCGTACCTATAATGGTTTTCTCACGCGGTCTAGGTACTAAAGTCCATACGTCACTACGCTCGAATTGATTTAATTCGTCATGCATAGCTAATACTCAACTCTCATCGAGTTCCGCTTCATGAATGTTCTTGGGCTCTAGTTGAGACAAGAATGCAAAATGATTAACTATATTTCTTAAAGAAGAACGTGTATGCACTCTTTCTCCCGGGTTACCCAAAATTAATTCTTGCGGATGGTGATTGGCAAACCTCCATTCTTGAGGCAAATCCTCATGAATGTGTACACTAGATTCTAAGTCCTTTTGAAGTCTATCTATAGTGACTTCATCAACAACGGGTTCAACCTCTATACTAGGCGTAGACTCTAAGCTAGATGTAACATGATTAGAAGAAGATGCTTTATGAAAAATATCATCATTAATATTATGAACAATTAAAGGCTTATCAATCGTCGGTAAATTCTCATCAAACGAGACATGTACCGACTCTTCCACCAATAAAGTTCTTTTATTAAAAATTCTATAAGCTTTACTCGATATTGCATATCCGATGAAAATTCCTTCATCGGACTTAGCATCGAATTTTCCTAGATTATCCTTACCATTATTATGAACATAGCATTTACAACCAAATGCACGTAAATGAGAAATATTGGGCTTTCGCTCATTCCATAATTCATAAGGTGTCTTTTTTAATATTGGCCTAATTAAGGCTCTATTTAAAATATAACAAGCGGAATTTACGGCTTCGGCCCAAAAATACTTTGGCAAATTATTTTCGCAAAGTATGGTCCGTGCCATTTCCTCTAGGGTTCTATTCTTTCTCTCTACTACCCCATTTTGTTGGGGCGTACGAGGAGCCAAAAAATTATGATCAATACCATTTTCATCACAATAAGTTTGAAATGGAGTATTCTCAAATTCCTTACCATGATCGGTTCGGATACTTTTGATCATATAACCCTTTCGTGTTTGGAGCTTTTTGCAAATAATAGAGAATTCTCTAAATGCTTCATGCTTATGAGTTAAAAACAATACCCAAGTAAAGCGACTAAAATCGTCAACCATGACGAAAGCATATGCACGCCCGCCAAGACTAAGTGTCCGGGAGGGGCCAACTAAGTCCATATGAATGAGCTCCAAACAACGAGTAGTAGAAATAATATTTTTAGACTTAAAAGAAATCTTTGTTTGTTTGCCTAATTGGCAAGCGTGACAAAGTTTGTCCTTTATATAAGGAGCTTTTGGTAAACCTATTACCAAATCTTTACTAGAAAGTTTAGCAAGTAAATCAAGACTTGCATGACCAAGTCGTCTATGCCACAACCAACCATTGTCGTTGATAGTAACAAGACACTTAACCTCATTATCCACCGAACTATTCAAATCAATCATATAGACATTATTTTGTCTTTGACCGATGAGAATAGTTTTATTATCCGAAATACAATGAATGATGCAATGCGATTTTTCAAAAATGACTTTGTGACCCAAATCACAAAGTTGACTTATACTAAGCAAGTTATGTTTAAGACCATCAACAAGCAAAACATTATCAATAACAACATTAGAAGATTTAGAAATGCTACCAATACCGATGATTTTACCCTTGCTATTATCCCCGAAAGTCACAAAACCTCCGTCTTTAGGTGCAAGAGTAGTGAACTTTGTTTTGTCTCCCATCATATGTCTTGAGCATCCACTATCCAAGAACCACTTGCCCTCGTTAACTTTTGATCTCAAGCATACCTACAAGACAAAATGATCATTGGTACCCTAATCCACTTTTGGGTCCTTGAGGGTTAGTGTCTCGACCCTTAGGAATCCAAACCAAGTCATTTCTATTTATATTATATCTATAAGGGCAATAAACATAATCTTCATAGTGATCACTACGGTTGCAAGTAATACATTTAACATGCATGGCTGGTTTAACAAAACGATTATAAACTAAGTTATTTTTATACGCGTTGTTCTTGCGAGGGTAACTTGGTTGTCTATTTTCATTTTTCGCCATTTGTTTGGTGAATAGATTTTTATGCTTAGCCGCTAGAAGTGGGTTGTACCCTACACCGGTTTTATCATATGCGCCTTGTTGAGAAGCTAATATAGTACTTAGCATTTTACTTCCCTTAGTAAACTTAGCGAGAGTAAGTTCGGCGCTATCCGCCTTGATTTTACATGAACTAAGGTTATTGACTAACTTTTCATTTTCCATGGTAAGTTCAGCATTTTTAGAGGTGAGTGAGTCATTTTTTAAAGCTAAGTTTTCAAGTTCATCTTGTAAAGTAATTAGCATTTTTCTAAATGATTTGTTTTTACCTCTAGCTTTTTCTAATGAAGCTAACACATCATTTATATCAAAATCATCATCACTAGAAATAGAAGAGTTAGAGGAGTGATAGCTTACATCCTCGGTATCATCGTCTCTAGCCATGAGACATAGATTTGCGACTTCTTCATTGTCGCTATCGGAGCTATCATCATCACTCCCCCATGTGGCTAAGAATGCCTTCTTGGATTCCTTTTTATTTCCGAACTTGTCCTTTTTCTTCAAGGGACATTCGTTTTGCATATGTCCGGGTTTGTGACATTTATAGCAAATGATTTCGTCCTTTTTGTTCGATTTGTCGGAAGGCTCTCCCTTATGCTCCTTTTTCCGAAATCGTTGTCCACCCTTCTTTTTCCAACTTAGGAACTTGTTGTAGCGTTTGGCGAAGAGTGCCATTTCATCATCCTCACTAGAGGAATCGTTGTCGCTATCGTCATTTGTTGTGCTTTTGAAGGCGATGCCTTTCTTCGTTTTCGAGTCATCCTCATGTTTTCGAGTCGTCATATCTAGCTCATGGGTGCTTAAGGATCCTATGAGGTTGTCGAGAGAAAGTGTGTTCATGTCCTTGGCTTCTTGTATAGCCGTCACTTTCGATTCCCATTTCCTCGGAAGACTTCGTAGGATTTTCGTCACCATCTCCTTGCTAGAATATACCTTTTCAAGTCTCTTAAGATCATTAGTAATTTTAGTAAAACGAGTGTACATGGAAGCAATAGACTCGTCATCATCGACTTTAAACAATTCATAATCATGAATAAGCATGCTAATTTTAGAGTCCTTAACTTGACTAGTTCCTTCGTGCATAATAGCTAGCTTATCCCACATTTGCTTAGCAGTGTCACAACCGGAAATCTTATCATATTCACTAGGCGAGAGCGCACAAGTGATGGAGGTCATAGCCCTACAATTTAGGGAGAAGGCAAGGCGTTCATATGTGTCTAGTTCTTCTACAAGTTTATCTAGACCGTTTCTCCTAGGCGTTTTATAGCCTTTGCTAATGCTAATCCATTGGTCTATCTCAAAACCACATAGAAAATTTTTCATAAGGTCTCTCCAATAGGGATAGTTTGTACCGTCAAAGAACGGTGGCCTAGTTATGGATTTAGAGTCGGCGTATGAAGACATAGCGGATCTTTAAACTATAAAATCGTTAGATTTTTATGAATAGAATAGCTAAGCTCTGATACCAATTGTTGGTCCGTAGGTGTCTAAACCTTAGAGGGGGGGGGGGGGGGGGTTGAATAAGGTTTTGGTACGTTTTTCGCGGAATAAAAACTATAGGTTATTAATAAGCTAATTAGTGGATTGTAAGACTTAAACACTTCGTTAACACGTAATTTCTAATTTAATCTACGCAGACAATAAATAAAAGCGATAGATAAATGCGAAATGTAAAAGTTAAGTGAAAAGAAATAACGCTAGACTTATAGAGGTTCGGCAAAACGTGCCTACGTCCTCTCCTCGGTATTTTCACTACCGAGTGTTTCACTAAAAAATCTTCGTTCCAAGGTTACATCTTAACGAGCTTAATCAACCGATTACGCTCCCCCTCACTTTATGAGTATCCCGAATAAATGACCTAGAGCTTTTAAGCTACACTTGCTTAAAAGCCTCTATCCATTCACTCGCTCACAAATGAGTTTATAAAATACTCTTTTACAAGATTGATTTTGAATGGATCACTCACTAAATAATATCTCGATGTTTATAAGATTACAAGAATAATACACTCGAGAATAATTTATGATTACAAGTGAGAAATGAGTAGTATAAGCTTGAAGGATTTCTTTGTAGGAATTGCTTAAAAGTTGTGCATTGCTTCGTGATCTTCCACAAAGATTTTGGGGCTTTTTGTAGAGCCAAATTGGTCCAGTAATTAATTCATGACCGTTTGGCAGTTGTTGAGTAGAGTAGCTGCTAGTTGCAGCAGTTCGCCCCATTTCCAGGATAAGCTGAAAAGCTGGAATTTGAATTTCTACAGAAACGATCGGTCGTTTCTGAAAAACGATCGGTCGTTTTTCATCTGTGCTCACTGGAAGAATTCATACATAAAACGATCGGTCGTTTCAGCTTTATGATCGGTCGTTTTTGCTAAGTGCTCACTGGACAAATTTCTGCCTAAAACGATCGGTCGTTTTAGGGTAGCGATCGGTCGTTTTTTAGGTTGTGCTCACTGGAAGAATTACGCACATAAATGATCGATCGTTTATGCTTATGATCAATCGTTTTTAGTTCTGGCAGAGTTTAGGTTTTTCTTGACATACTTCGAAAGCCCGTAATTAGTCCGTTTCAATTCCGATTGAGATTCCGCTTGAACCGTTGGCTTCGTAATTACGTATTCTATCATTTTGACCCTTTGACACACTTGATAAATGATTAGTACGCAAAACGAGCTTTTATCATGTTTTACAAATATTGTTATTATCAAAATAATCGATTAGAAGAATCAACGTTCAACAGTAACGACCCGGTTATCTGACCAGACCGTCATCATCTGCTTACTAGCTACCACCAATATTGTTCGCTTTGACCCGATTTCATACTCGCTTTTCGGCCGCACAATTTTAAAAAGCTTTGGTGATAGTAACGATTTTCTTACCTTATATACCATATATCTACTCACATATGTAGGCGATGTGGGACAATACTTTTTCTTTTACACAGACACTTTCCTATGAAAATCCGGGTTTTTACACTATCCGTATTTAGAGAATTATTGAAAAATGCAAATTTGGAGGGACTGAAAGTGGTACATAAATTATAGAGGAGTGAACCGAATAGCGATGAACGGAGAGATGCTCCTACAACATTCACCAAGGAGATAGAGATACGACAAAGTAAATAAGTATAGTTACATTAAATATATTTTTCTTTTATATCTAAACTAAGCTAATTAGCAATATGACCTCTACCGATTTATAAGGCCAATTCACTTTGGTAGTCATGATAAAATGAATCGATCTTAACTCTCTTGATTCCTGTTTGTGCCTATTTATTCAACTGTTGCTCTCAAAATAGCAAATTTTAGTATAAATCATAACGTACCTTGCAAGTCGTAGTGACATTATGAAAACAGAAAAACTGCTTGTTATCTTTGTACATCTGAATATTTTTAATAAACCATGCCTGGGGGCAGCATCCAAAAAAAACGAGCTGCAAAAAATCTGCAAATTCCTAACTATTATGTTTTTGAAGTTTTTTTTTTTTTTTTTTTTTTACTTTTTTGATCCAAAAGCTAGCTTTTTAAAGAAAAAAAGAGCCGACATATGGGGATTTAGGATTTTAGATTCGGGGGCATAATTTAAAGCTAGTGTCGAAAATTTTATAAGTTCATGTGAATCTAGAATCATGTGTTCTAATACTTGAATAAGTAAGTTCGGGTAGAATTTTTAAAATCCATATATATATATATATATATGATATTTGTATATAAATTAGAAGAATCGATTTGTTTTGATTTAAATTGAAAAGAAAACTAATGTAATTCGTTTACATAGTTGGTTTCCCCAAAAAACAACCCAATTAATAATTCATTTGACATTTGTTGTTCGGTTTGTCCAGTTTGATCGATTTGCTTACAAACAAAATAGACAGAACGAACATTGAATGTTATAAGAGTACAATAAAAATCGTCACGATATAATAGAAAGTAAAAAAACAAAACAAACTATAAAATTTTATCAAACGCTGGAATAAACAGACTAATTTGTTTAGGAAAAACCTTCAATGCCTTTAAGGCATCTTACCAAATGAATAAACGTTAATTATAAGCAGTTCAGTTCACGATTCAAGTACATCTAAGTTATATATCGGTTATAAGTATGTTCCGGGGTATATAATCACATTCACTTTCAATAAACAAATTAATTTGTTCGGTAAAAACGTTCGATACATTTAAGACTAGATGCACCAAAATTGTTTGGTTGCAAGCGTTGCGTTACACCATGCAACGCGTGGGTATGCCCGCTAGTATATATACACACAAAATTTTACACATAAATTTACATTAAGATCTCAACCATTTATATTCATTAGTTTTCAATGGACTAGATTAATACAATTAATTTAATGACGTAAACACTCCCTCTTCTTTCTTTTATTATTACCTATGTGCATAACAATTCAGTTAGACTCTAAAATTAGCTTATACAAACAAAACCCAAATTCGTGCTCTAAATTCTTAGTACGCTTTTAGGCAGAAGCATTATTTTCTCTTTAAAATTTTGTCCCTCAAGGTTTGGTAAACCGGCTACGGTAATCTTTCTCTCAGGATTTTTGGGTGAGTTCCTTTTTCATTGTTGTGTTTAGTCGGTGCAATAAGAAATTCGGGATTGAAAATCCCACGTCATACGTGGCATCATTTTTTATTTTATTTTTAAAATTTACAAATAAACAAGTGGATGAAAAAAATACACGTAAGACCCGGACTTTTCAACTCCACGTCCTACGTGGCTATTAGCTCACATTAAATTAAATTATTTGCGGGCTTCTCAATCTTACGTCCTATTAGGTCCCATTAAATTGAATTATTTGTGTTTTTTTATACTATGAAAATATATTTTAATTTATGAATGTTAAATTATTAATAAACAGACAAATATTTCTCACTTTTATAAAAGATTGAATAAAAACCCAACAATATTGTAACTTATTAGCAAATATAAATTGTATTCATCGTTATACAATAATACTGGTCATCGTTTTCATTCTTTCATCCCTCATACTTTATTTCACAATTTATCCCAAATAAAACCTAAAAGTGGCGGCAACCATCTCTATATATAATTATAAAATTACTAATTTTTTTCTCAAATCAACTTGATTCTAAAATTGTTGAGCTTAAATATTGTGTTAATAAATATAACGATGAATGCAATTTATATTTGCTAATGAGTTACAATATTATTGGGTTTGTATTCAGTCTTTTATAATAAGAGGCAATTAACATAAACATACCGTACACCTATTATATTATCAAAAACATACTCTGAAAAGTTAAATTATCAAAAACATACATTCAATTAATAATTAATAAAAAAAAAAAACTGATTCATCTCTCCCAATCTCTTTCATCTCTCTCACATTCTTTCATTCCCTCCTCCCCTCTCCATCTGTCCAATCTATATCTCCTTCTTTCTCCCTCCAATATCTCTTCTCCTTCTTCTCACTTTCTCTCTGATCTCTCATGCTTGCTCTCTCTTTCCGATCTCTCTCTCCATCATAACTCTATTTTTTCGATATTTTTCTTCTCCTCCATCTCTCTATTCCGTGGAGATTGAGACAGACACATTTATAGCAATGAGTGGCGAGGGTATAAAGCGAGACCGAAAACTCGAGATTGATGTCGACGGAGATGCGATCGTTGAATGAGAGGCTCACGACGACGACATGGTTTTTCGAGATCGGAGAACGCGTAAGAGTTGTATTTGTTAATTAGTGTATAATTTTGAAAAATAAGTTTATGAATTACGTGAATTAATGGTATAAAGTTGAAAATTATGTATGTTTATTAATGGTATAAAGTTGAAAGTTGAAATTAGTTTAAAAAATAGTATGTTTTGTTAATTTATCTTTATAATAATGAGAAATATTTGTTTATTAATTAATAAGTTCACATTCATAAATTAAAATACATTTTTATAATATAAAAATCCATAAATAATTTAATTTAATGGGACCTAATAAGACGTAGGATTGAAAATATCATAAATAATTCAATTTAATGTGAGTTAATAGCCACGTAGGAGGTGAGGTTGGAAAGCCCAGGTCATACGTGTATTTTTTTTCATATATTTCCAATACGAGATCCCTTATCGTACTAAATAAACACATCAATAAAAAAAGAACTCCCCGGATTTTTGTCCCTCATGGTTGGGACATAAAACTATTTCTTAAATCTAAGACGTGATTAGTTAGGGTAGGGTTAAATAATTTTATTTTTTGGTTGCAGCCTTTTAATTTGGTTGTGGTAAGAATCTTGTTAATATTTTCCCTTAAATTTGGACTATTGATCGAGTTAATAGCTAAGCTTTTCAAATCCTTTAGCCGAAGAGATAATTTTTGTATGATGGAACCCAGATTTTGTAAAAGCAAAAACCAGCCTATTTGCTAAAAAGCTAATTTTGTAATTAAACAAAATTATTATGAACATAAATAAATTATAATAAAAGAAAGAAAGAGAGTGTTTTTGTCATTTAATTAATTGGATTAATCTGGGTCATTGAAAACTAATGAATATGGATGGTTCAGATCTTAACGTAATTTATGTGTAAAATTATCTGTGTATATATACTTCCTATATATATATATATATATATATATATATATATATATACTAATTGTTGTGATACATTGTGTGGTTGTCCATATTCATGTATAGGTTACATACATTATGTATAACCTTTGAGTTTGTGACTTATGGCTTTCTAGCTTCCCTCATGTATCTTGTTCCACCCATCCGCTATATAAAGGGGTTGGAGTCTTCATAGTTGGACATATATTCATACTTGAATAAGATGACTTTACTCTCTCTCCATACATATCTTACTATGTCGATACTTTCCTAATAGTTGCCACACAACACGTTAGCGGCACTTTGCTTAACGACGGAATAAAGAAATAGCTAGATAGTTTCATTAGAAGTGAGTATACGGATCTATTTATTCCTCGACGAGTTAGGAAGAGGGTTTATTTGGTTGCTAGATCACATATCAATTATCCTTTTAGCATTTTCGAATTAAGGTACACAATTTCTACTTGTAATAAAACGTAGAAATTGCATGATTAATCTACAATAAAACCGGAAATCTCTAGTTTAAGATTTATATCACATGATGGATGCTTTTTTTTTTTATGAAAAATTGCTATTGGAACTCATGTATGTCACTTATAAAATGACTTATAACTTGTAAAATTAGATATAATAAACTGTCGGACCTAAACTGTCATTTTTAGAACATTGGAGGACTAATCTGTGACTTACCGAAACTTTAGGGTCTCTCTGTAAATCTCCTGAAACTATAGGACCAGTACTGAAATTACCCTTAAAATGTATATAGTTTCCTTTATTTACACTCATAGTCCATGTAGTTACTCCTTATACACAAAATAGTATATATGTACGAGTTTACCCAATGTTTAGTCCGAAAATACTTATTTACATGCAAATGATCTAAGATTTAATTGCTACAACTTCTAAAATTTGTAGAAATCTTATAGAAAATACCTCTTGCATAATAGTATTAATTGCTTGTGTGACATTAACTATATTTAGCCTCTTCGCATGCCACCATTTATTGCCTATGAATTGATGTACCCTATGCGATATATTAATTACACATAGAAAATGGCAAAAGTCACACTTTAGTGTTGAATTTAATAATAACTCATGTGTTTTAATATTACTACTCCATGTTAGGACTAGTTTACATGAGTACGGTATGCCTTTATATTTTGTTGAAAGCTATTTTATATGTTACGTGAGCTTATAAATTGACTCGAATTTGAACATTTTTACAATGTATCTCTTTTGAGAAATTTTCCTCAAGGTTAAACATTTAGATATAGCTTTTGAGTTGAAAATTTGCGAAATCCGGTATATATATTCACATTTAAGTTGGAATAATTATGAGTCTTCCCCAAATAGGCTCACCTATTTGGATACGATGTCTAGGAAAGATAAAGGCGGAAGTCGCTCTCCTAATGAGGTCGGTTTTTAAGAGCCATTCGTACCCACCCCCCTCACCGTCTTTCCTGGTCGTGTCCAAGTAGAGCTACCGAAAGGGGTTGAGTAAATAATAAGTTCCCCGAATGTATCTATATAGGTGTATTTTCGCTGAATTGGTGTCTCAGTATCGGCACGTTGTTCGATTACAGAGTACCTATTCAATTGACAGCAAAACTAGTATTTTTCGAACCTGTCGATTCGAAACAAGTTTGTGCTTATGCAAACCATAAACATATAAACATATTGATTTATATGATAACTAATCTAGTATTTTCTTCCCGTTGTAGAAAAATATCAATCAAACTTGACTTTCCGATCCTCGATGCCGCTGGCAAGAACTACTTGGACTGGACTCAAGATATCCAGAACCATCTAGATGCCCAAGGCTTGTTGGACGTCATCTACGCTGAGGATGAACGTGAAGTGGAAGTGTCGCGTGAAATGAATGCGAGGGCGATGATTCTGTTCCGTCGCCACTTATCAGATGCAATGAAATCTGAGTTCATAGCGATCACCTCACCGAAGATGCTGTGGGACTCTCTTAGAGAGCGCTTCGACCACCAAAAGACCATATGGCTTCCTGAAGCCCGCCATGATCGGCTGAATCTTCGATTTCAGGACTTCGAGAGCGTTACGAAATATAATGCAGAATTCGTGCTCTTCTCCAGTATTGTGGTGAAACATTAACCGACAATGACTTCCTGGAGAAGACCTACACCACATTTCCTACCTCTGACAACTTGCTCCAAAAGCAATATCGTCAGTCTAAGTATACCAAGTTCCCTGAGCTCATCACCCAGCTGTTATTGGACGAGAAAATAGCCTCGTTTTAATGAGGAACAACAATTCTCGTCCTGCTGGGACAAAGGTTATTCCAATGCCTGATGCTAATGCTATTCGTGGACCTCGTCCACGATATGGGAAACGAGAAAAGGGCCAGTCATCCCGTCAGCCAAGGAACATGGGTGAGCGTAATGCTCGTCCAGCCAAGCGAGGTTTGGACAATCGTCCGAACCGAGGACCTGTGGCTCCTCCTAGGCAGTCTCGTGGTGGTAGGAACAACCGGGCCAGTCGTTCCAAAGCAAGAGAACCGGCTGATATGCCAACTCTGTGCTATAAATATGGTAGAAATGGTCATATGCAAAGGACTTGTAGGGCAACTCCTCAAGAAGTCGAAAACTACCACAAGGGTAGAAGGGTCAAAGCCAACATGATTGAAACTAGTGCAAAAAAAACTCTTGAGACCCCTGACTTTGAGGCTCACATGGAAGAATAAAGTTTTTTTTCGTTTCTTTTAATAATTGAGCTGTTTTGCTCCTGGATTATGTTATTTCAATTCCATTTCGGATTATGTTTTTTCCTTTGGATATTGTTCATTTCTTTTGGATTATGGTTTGTTTTATGGATAATGTTTTGAACATTTCTCGTAAAATTTAAAGTTCTTTCATTGAGCAATTCCTTTTATTCGTGTGACCGACTTTAAATTATTTTACTTTTAGACATGAATTGTGGGGCAGTTGATTGTCTGGTTGATAGTGGCACTACACACACTATCTTAAAAGATAAATGATTTTTTATCAACTATACGCCTAAAGTAACCTCAGTGGCAACAATTTCGGGCCCGTCAACCCTTGTTGAAGGCTTTGGGAAAGCTAAATTCACGTTGTCAAATGGTACTCCTGTTGAAGTATCTGAGGACTTATATTCTCCGAGGTCCAGTCGTACCTTGTTGAGCTTTAAGGATATCCGAGAAAATAAGTTTCATTTTGAAACTGCTCGTGAAAATGGTATTGAATACCTTCACATTACCTCCACTCAATACGACCAAAAGCGTATTCTGGAGAAGTTGAGATGTCTTTCAAGTGGTTTGTATGTTACTACAATCCAAAACTTTGAAAGCAATCTAATCATTCGGCGGGCGCCGATTGATGAGAGCACTTTTATGCTATGGCATGACCGGCTGGGACACCCGGGTCAAAATACGATGCTTCGAACGATGAACGCATCTCATGGGCATCCTCTTGGAGGAAAGAATTTCGTGATTAATCCGAAAAGCCTATGCCAAGCATGCTCGATTGGAAAGACTAATCTCAAACCAATTCGTGTGAAACCTACGAAATTGGTTTCCCAATTCCTTGAAAGAATTCAAGGAGATATTTGTGGACCTATCCAACCAACATGCGGACCATTTAAATATTTCATGGTTTTGGTTGATGCATCGACAAGATGGTCATACGTAGCTTTGTTGTCCACAAGAAACGCAGCGTTTCCAAACCTCCTAGCCCAGATCATTAAATTGAGGGCTCATCATCCGGATTATCCGATAAAGTCTATTAGACTTGATAATTCCGCGGAGTTTACATCGAAAACTTTCGATGACTATTGCATGACTTTGGGAATTAATCTTGAACACCCAGTTGCGTATGTTCATACCCAAAATGGCCTTGCAGAAGCTTTCATCAAGCGATTGCAAATGATTGGTAGAACTTTGGTTATGCGCACCAAACTTCCTATTTCTGCTTGGGGCTATGCCATTTTGCATGCTGCTGCGTTGGTCCGTCTGAGGCCCATGACCACCCAACCACTTTCTGCATACCAGTTGGTAACTGGATATGAGCCCGATGTCTCACATTTACGCTTGTTTGGGTGTTTAGTCAATGTTCCAATTGAGCCGCCTAAGCGTTCCAAATTTGGACCTCAGAAACGACGGGGCATATATGTCGGTTATGAATCCCCGTCCATAATACGCTATTTAGATCCCTTGACAGGCGATCCCTTTACCGCTAGACATGCGGATTGTGACTTTGATGAGACACTCTTCCCGTCGTTAGGGGGAGAAATGCACGTTAACGTTGATAAGGAACGACATGAATTAACGTGGCATGTACCCACTATGTCTCATCTAGATCCCCCAACTACACATAGTGATAAGGAAGTGCAGAGAATCCTAGGTCTGCAAAATGTTGCAAATCAAATGCCAGACGCATTTAATGACCTGACAAATGTCACGAGATCACATATACCTGCTGCAAATGTGCCTGTAAGGATAGACGTTTCTGTGAGACGCCATGTTCCTGTTGAACATGTTGCTCCGGTTGTACCCACCGAGCAAAGGACGATGCCATCGGCCGTCCAGTCCGCCGCTCTTCCCAAGAAAAGAGGAAGACCGGTTGGTTCCAATGATGTTTTGCCTCGGAGGAGGAGAAATCCTGTTGCATCCGTTTTGACACACGAGATCATTAAGGATCACGGTGATGTATTAGAGGAGTATGTTCCAGATGAAACACCAGTTCCTAATCATCCCGATAACCTCGAAATATCTGTCGATTATACTAGTTTAGACGATATTTTGAAGCGAAACGAAACTGTCATCAATGATGTGTTTATATACGCAGTGGCCACTGACATTATGAGCAATGATGACATGGAACCATGTACCGTTGCTGATTGTCAGCAAAGAGCGGACTGGCCTCAATGGAAACAAGCAATCCAGGCTGAATTGGATTCCTTCACAAAACGAAGAGTATTTGGACCAGTCGTTCCAACACCACCCAATGTTAAACCAGTTGGTCATAAATGGGTTTTCGTAAGGAAGCGTAATGAGAATAATGAGATTGTTAGATACAAAGCTCGCATAGTGGCGCAAGGCTTCTCTCAACGCCCTGGAATTGATTACGAGGAGACGTATTCTCCCGTAATGGGCGTTATAACGTTCCGCTACTTAATCAGTTTAGTAGTTTCCGAAAAACTGAATATGCAGCTCATGGATGTGGTCACAGCTTATCTCTACGGGGATCTGGACACAGAGATATACATGAAAGTCCCTGATAGACTTAAGTTGCCTGAATCAAGTAGTTCCCGGCCACGGAACACATTCTCGATTAGACTGAGACGATTACTATATGGATTGAAGCAATCCGGACGGATGTGATATAACCTCTAAGTGAATACTTGATCGACTTGGGATATGTTAATAATGAACTATGCCCATGCGTGTTCATAAAGAAATCCACTTCAGGATATGCGATTATCGCAGTCTATGTAGATGATATGAATCTCATAGGAACCTCGAAAGAGGTGTTTGAAACTGCTGAAATCCTGAAGAAGGAATTCGAGATGAAAGATCTTGGGAAGACACGGTATTTCCTCGGCCTGCAGATCGAGCACCGTAAATATGGAATTTTAGTCCATCAATAAAGCTACACCCAAAAGGTGTTGAGGTGCTTTAGTCATAGTGACGCTAAGCCGTCCTCTACTCCCATGGTCGTCCGCTCTCTAGACATTAATAAGGACCCCTTCCGTCCAAAGGAGGACGATGAAGAGATATTAAGCCCTGAGTGTTCATATCTGGGTGCAATAGGCGCACTATTCTACTTGGCCCAATGTACTAGACCGGACATTTCTGTTGGTCTGTGGGTGTCTAAACCTTAGAGGGGGGGTGAATAAGGTTTTCGTACGTTTTTCGCGGAATGAAATCTATGGGTTATTAACTAAGTTAATTAGCGGTTTTTATAACCTAAACTCTTTCGTTAACTAATTATCGCTAAATTAATCTAAGTAAGCAATAAATATAAGCGATAAATGAATACGAAAAGTAAAAGATAAGGGAAAGAAATAACGCAAGATTTATAGAGGTTCGGCAAAATGCGCCTACGTCCTCTCCTCGGTATTTTCACTACCGAGTGTTTCACTAAAATCTTCGATCCAAGGTTACACCTTAACGAGCTTAATCAACCGATTTCGCTCCCCCTCACTATATGAGTATCCCGAGTAAATGACCTAGAGCTTTTAAGCTACACTTGCTTAAAAGCCTCTACCCAATTCACTCGCTCACAAATGAGTTTATAAAATTACTCTTTTACAAGTTTGATCACTCACTAACAAATAATATCTCGAAGTTTATAGAATTACAAGAATAATACTCTCGAGAATATTTAATAATACAAGTGAGATTTTGGTAGTATATGCTTGAAGAATGGCTTTGTAAGAATTGCTTATAAGTTGGTATGCTTGGATAATCTTTCTTCAAAGACTTTTTGGGGCTTTTGTAGAGTGAAAAGGTTCAGCATTTAATTTCAGACCGTTGCTGGTTGTTGAGTTCATTCAATGCTGTTTTCGCAGTTGTTCGCCCAATTTTCAGGAGAAGCTTAAAAGCTGAATTTGAATTTCTAAAGAAACGATCGGTCGTTTCTGAAAAACGATCGGTCGTTTTTCAATTGAACTCACTGGACAAAATACGCACTAAAACGATCGGTCGTTTCTTGATATGATCGGTCGTTTTAGCGTTGTGCTCACTGGACAAAATTGATTCATAAATGATCGGTCGTTTCTGGTTACGAGAGGTCGTTTTTGCCTTAGTAGATTTTTCGGTTTTCTCGACATCGTTCGAAAGCTTGTAACTTGTTCGATTTAATTCCGATTGACGTTCCGCTTGATCCGTTGACTTCGTATTTGCGTATTCTATCATTTTGACCCTTTGACACGCTAGATAAATGATTAGTACGCAAAACGAGCTTTTATCATGTTTTACAAATATTGTTATCATCAAAATAATCGATTTGAAGAATCAACGTTCAACAATTTCGTTTGCTGTGAATTGTCTAGCTCGACACAGCACCGCGACAACACGCCGCCACTGGACTAGCATAAAAGACATTTTCCGTTACCTTAGAGGTACTACGGACATGGGCTTATTCTATCCCTTTGCGCCGAGTGGATCTAGCTCCATTGATCCTCGAAATAATGCAACCCTTGTCGGTTACGTCGATGCAGGTTACTTATCAGACCCGCACAAGGGACGTTCCCAATCTGGTTATGTCTTTACCATATGGAACACGGCGATATCGTGGAGGTCTCGTAAATAGGCCTTGGTGGCTACTTCGACGAACCACTCTGAGCTACTCGCGCTCTATGAGGCGACTAGAGAGTGTGTATGACTTCGAGCAGTTATTGGCCATATTCGAAGTACGTGTGATCTACCTTATGATCCTGATGAACCAGTTGTTATTTATGAAGACAACACCGCTGTTATTGATCAAGCGAAACATGATTACATCAAAGGTGCTGCCACTAAAGATATCTCGCCAAAGTTGTTCTTTACACATGGTTACATGATAGTGATTGTTAAAACTTGGTAATACAATATACTAAATAGGTATTATGATCTTTTTTTTCTTTTTTTTAGTCAATTTTCAACCGTAAAAACTTGTATTCCAAAAGGAAAAAAAAATAGAAACAAAAATCCAGAAAAAAAAAAAATTAAGAAACAAAAGTATAAAAAGCAAAAAAACCAGAAAGCAAGATAAAAAAAGGTAAAATGTGAAGAAACAAAAGTAGTAAAAGTGAATAAACCCCGTGTTAAATTAACTTGGGCCGGGTTCTGGCAAAACCGAATCCGAACAGATTTTTAGGTTCGATTTTTTTCGGTTTTCAGTCTTTTTATTTTTTGGACCGAACCGAACCGGTTTGTTTCGGTCCGGTTTCGGTGTTTTGGTTTTTTTCGGTTTTTTTCGGTTTTTCTTCGAGTTTTTTTGGTTTTATTTTCGATTTTTCGGTATTTTTCTGGTTTTTCCGATTTTTCAGTTTTTTTCAGAAACCGAACGGTTCAATTTTTTCGATTCGGTTCGGTTGGGTCCGATTTGATTTTTTCAGGTTTTCAGCCGGGGTAACAATTAAAAGGGAGGTATAATGGCCTTGTTTGGTTGGCCTGTTTTTTTGCTTACTTTTACTTTTACTTTTACTTTTACTTTTACTTATTGTAATGTTGTTTGGCTGCCACTTTAAAAGGTTACTTTTAAAAAGTAAACCATTAAGTATACTTTTGACTTTACTTTTACTTTTATTTATATTAGTTTGTTTGGGTGTCATCTCATAAATATACTTTTGGTGAAAAGTAAATGTCTAGACTTTTTAAAAGTAAGTTTGATGATACTTTTTAAAAGTAAGTTTGATGATACTTTTAAGTAGGTTTTAATCTGAATGTGCTTTTAAAGTACAGTTCAAAACCTAGTTCCTATCATCATTATATTTTCCTAATTTTGTATTTTTTAATCTTTAAATAATAAAATCTTTAATCACAAAAAATATAAAAAATAACAAAAAAAACAAAAAATTATAAAAAATCACCAAAAATTATAAAAAATCACCAAAAATTATTAAAAAATACAAAAATCACAAAAAATTATAAAAATTATAAAAAAATTTAAAAAATTACAAAAAAATCACAAAAAATGAAAAAAATCACAAACTTTTAAAAAAATTTAAAATATATATATATAATTTTTTTTGTCAATATAACACTTTTTATACCGAAAAATCAAAAAAATATATATAAAATGACAAAAACTTTTAAAAAATCACAAAAAATTTAAAAAAAATTTAAAAAATTTGCAATTTTTTTAAAATTTTGTGATTTTTTCATTTTTTATAATTATTTTGTGATTTTTTTTATTTTTTTTCATTTTTTTTTCATTTTTGTGATTTTTGTGATTTTTTATAATTTTTTTTATTTTAATATTTTGTGATTTTTGTGATTTTTTTTCATTTTTTTGTGATTTTTTTTTTTATGATTTTTTTTTTTATGATTTTTTTTATTTTATATAATTTTATGTGTTTTTTTTTTCATTTTTTATGAAATATGTATATGGCGTTTTGGTAAATAAAGTAAATAATTAAAAAGTAGTACCTATATGGAATATGAACTTATGGAGGTACATATAAGTTCAAAAGTGGTATCTATTTTGCATTATTTGAATAAACAATTCATTTTCACTCAAAAAGTAAAAGTAAATATATTTTACCAAACAACATTTTTAATGAAAAATATACTTTTACAATGTTTATCAAATAGCATTTACTTACTAAAAAGTAAACAAAAAACTATAATTTTCAACTCACTTACAAAAATTATACTTTTAAATATAAAATACGCGAACCGGGAGGGTCCATTGCAGTCTATTACTTGGAACTGTTGAATACTAGGAGTAAATAGTAAAGGTATATATATATAATTAAATAAATAAATACACAGAGATCTAAAAAAATGGATAGACAAGACTAATCCTCTTGATCAGATCACAGATCACAACAATGACGTCACCGATGACGTCATCAACTCCACCACCACCGTCCCCACTCAAACGCCTCGCCACCTTCACAACCCGTACCCCACGCGCCTCTTTTTCCACCACCACAGCCGATCTAGACCAGTTATTATCCTCCGACCCGACATTCGCCCCGTTTCTATCACCAACTTTCTCACCTTCTGAATTCTCCTCCACCGCCCTCTCTTCCGGCTCCGCAGCATCCTCCGCTGAACACCTCCAGTCCTCTCTACACTCCCTCTCCTCCCACCTCCGTAATGAGGTCTTGCTCCGCCATGCCTCTCTATTATCCTCCCTCTCGTCGTTATCCTCGCTTTCCTCCTCCCTCCTCCCCCTCCGATCCTCCGTAACTTCATTAAAATCCTCCCTCTCTAACCTCCGTAACTCCATCTCCCTCCCCCGTGCACAGATTGCAACGCAGACCGTCCAGCTGAGTAACCTCCATTCCACCACCTCCCTCCTCCAGGTGCGTTTTTTTTTATTTAGAATTTGGAAAATTGTATACTATTTGTTTGAGTGTAGTATTGTTTATGATATGCCCTTTTATATTTGTGAATTGCATTTTATATTAACCTTCCATCACTATAATGCAAAACCTGTTTTTCTGTACTTAATTTGTTTTTCTATACTAGAGCTTCTTTTTTTTTTTTATAGTAAATTTGTTTGATTGTAGTATTGTTTTAATTTGACCTTTTGTGTTTGTGCTTTGCTTTTTTGTAATCCTTCATCATTATAATTTGGCTTCTCTACCCACGTACGTAACGAAGTCCTGTTACGTCACGTCTCCCTCTTATCCTCGCTCTTGTCGTTATCCTCTCTTTCCTCCTCCCTCCGTAACCTCTCTTAAATCCTCCCTCTCTAGCCTCCGCTCCTCCATCTTCCTCCCTCGGGCACAGTTCGCCACGCAGACGTGCCAGCTAAGTGACCTGCATTCCAACACCTTCCTCCTCCAGGTGCCTTTTCTTTTGGTACTCCCTCTGTCCCATAAATATGGGTACCAATTCTCAAATATTACCCTTAATATAGTAATGATTTTCGTGATTCACAAAGAACAATGCTTATTAATTAGGGGCATTTGAGGAAACTCCTTATCAAAAAGTCAAACTGGACTATTATTATGGGACGGATGGGGTATACTATTTGTATGATTTTATTGTTTTGATATGGCCTTTTGTGTTTGTTCATTGCATTGCATTTTTTAGAAAGACGTCGTTTTGTTTTGAAAATTACAGAAAAAATGAATCTTCAATTACACAGCGACCTCGTTGTACAGTTAAATGATATTTGCCGGTGTTTTTTTTTTAAAGCTTGATTGTTTTGATTTGGCCTTTTGTGTTTGTGCATTGCATTTTTTACAATCCTTCTATCACTATAATGCAAAACCTGTTTTCAGGCCTCGGTTCGTCTCCTCCGGTTATCACACAAGCTCCATGACGTCATGGCGGTATCAGCGAACCTGGATCTCCAGAAGGGTGCGCAGATTCACCGGGAGATTATGACGTTGTGGGAGGAGAACGGTCTTAATGGGATAAACGCCATTGATTTGGAAATGGGGTGGGTTTCTGAGGCGGGGTCCACGTTACGGGAGGAGGGGATGAAGGTGTTAGAGAGCGGGTTGGAGGGGCTCAATCAGGCCCAGGTCGGCGCCGGTTTGCAGGTAGGTTTTTTTATTTATTTAGTATTTGGTTTTTTGTATATTTGTTTGATTGTATTATTTTGATTTGGCCTTTTGTGTTTGTGCATTGCATTGCATTTTTTAAAAAGACGTCGCCATGGTCTGAAAATTACAGAAACTTGAATCTTTAATTACAAAGAGACCTCATTCTACGGCTAAATGGTATTTGTTATTTTAAATATGTTATCGAGTTGATTTTGTTTGTTTGGTGTTTCTTTCTTCAGTGTGATTTTTGTTGGTACATTGTATATTTGTTTGATTGTATTGTTTTAATTTGGTCTTTTGGGTTTGTGCATTGCATTTTTTATAATTCTTCCATCACTATCATGCAAAACCTGTTTTCTATCCCTATATCTATGTATCCTACGTAGTGGCTGAACTAAACCTTTTTTCCCGTAATTTTTAGGGTGCTCAAATGCTAAATCGATAAAATAAAATAAAAAATCAGGATGCATTGCAAACGATCTGTTTTTCTATATTATTGGGGCCGGATAGGACGTTTTTTTTGGGGTATATTTGTTTGATAGTATTGTTTTGATTTGGTCTTTTGTGTTTGTGCATTGCATTTTTTGTATCCTTCATCATTATAATATAAAACTTGTTTTCCGTTGGCGGAACTAGAATTTTTCTTTTCATAATTATAGGGGTGGTGTAATGCTAAAATTGATAAAAAAGAAACGGGATACATAGTAAAAAGATAAGTTTTTTCTCGATATGGGGGTGCTGGAGTACCTTTCAGGTAGTTACTAGTTCCTAGCTGGATTGCAGGTGCTTTCTTTTAGTATATTTGCTTCATTAAATTGTTTTAATTTGGCCTTTTGTATTTGTGCATTGCATGTTTTGTAATCCTTCATCACTATAGTGCTAATTTCCACTCTTCATTGTTTTATTCGGTTTCTTCGTTGATTCCTGTGTTTTAGTATTATAGTTCGGGACTTAATGGGAGTGTTATCTGTTGGAGATCGCAGGCACTTTGCAGTCACCTTGTATCCATGTTTTTTTTTACTGCGGAACCGAACAACTGTAATATATTTTATATTCTTTTTTACTGAAAATGGCATTGTTCATTATGAAAATCGTATATTGCTGACGATCCTTACACATGTTTTGTGATGCAATTCTATGTTAAGATTTGTATTTCAACGTTAAATTCTTTTCATGGTTCTTTTTAAACAATAGTAAAACCTCACTTTGGAGGCGCCAAATATCAAACTACTTCGCTGACTTTTCGTGGAACCTGGAAAATAGTATATTTGCTTCATTGAATTATTTTAATTTGGACTTTCGTATTTGTGCATAGCATTTTTCGTAATCCTTCATCACTATAATGCAATACCTGTTTTCTATCCGTATACTTAGTTATCCAATGTATACCTACATGTCATGTTTGTTGTAATGGAGCTTGGTATTTTGCATAGTTATGGTTTTTGAAGAGGCGTGATTCGTGTAATGCAGGTGTTTTACAATCTTGGTGAGTTGAGGGCAACGGTGGATGGTTTGATAAACAAGTACAAGACTATGGGTTTTAGAAGCATCGGAGCTGCATTAGATATGAAGGCGATATCGGCTTCGTCTGGCGGCAGTGGTGGGTATGGGCCTGGAGGGATACAGAGGAGCGGGACTCCACAGATCGGCGGAGGAGCAAAGGCTAAAGAAGCGCTATGGCAGAGGATGAGTGCCTGTATGGATCAGTTGCATTCTATTGTGGTTGCGGTTTGGAACTTGCAGAGGGTGCTTTCTAAGAAACGGGACCCATTCACTCACGTCCTTCTGCTCGACGAGGTCTTACAGGTGATTATTCTTATTGCAATTCTGTAAAGCTATATGATACGTTTATCTGTTTTTTTTTTGCTTAATACGGAGTATATTTTAACACCAGCTGAAAACGTGAACCTAATTAGATTCAGCAAGTGAGTAATAAGTAATAACTAATAAGGTTTACTTCACTCTCCTTTTTTCCTTACGAATCTACAAGTGTTATGTAAAAGGAGATAAACCTTACCCGCTGACGTGGCGGACTAAGTGGACCAATTATGGATTAAATGAAAACATGATTTCAATATCAAAACAAAAATGATTGGTACACTTAACCCGCCACAACAGCGGGTAAGGTTTTTGGGTAAGTTTTTTGGGTGGCTATATCATTTCTCAATTCAAAATATCAAAGGACAGGCAGACAAGGCCAACCCTCAATACGTAAAGACTGGTTGAAAAGTCGAGTTCCGACTTCGATGCCTATATTACCGAGGACTTGATCCATGTAGATGTCTTTGTTTTCAGATCTCACAAGTCTGTTGTATCACTGATCATTGCCTGTCACATACTATCTGGTGGTAAGCTTATGAATGTAACTGTGAAGTTCTGAAACATATTAGGGTGGACCCCATATTTAATGTTTTGGTAAATATGAAGTATGGCGATTGACGCCATATCACTTGCTTTATGAAGCTTATTTCTGGTTCTGGTATAGAGTACGGGTATGCAAATGTGGTAAGCTAGCCTGGGTTGGAGTAGGCTTAATTGGAATGCTAGTCTAAATTGGGTAGGCTTAGTTGGAATGCGATTTCCGGTTCTAGTATGCTCGTGAATGATGCAATACGCGAGAAGAGTTGAGTAGTTTTACCTTTATTGAACAGTGAAGGATAGAAGCTAGTAAATACAGTTTAGCTGTGTGTTTAACCCAACATTCTTCATTATCTGGGATTGTTTTCATCGAGAAAACCTTGACACCACATTGAGGTTGTCAAAATGGCTTTTTGGACATGAAAGTACCACGTGTCTGTACGTGTGAACTGGAACGTGGTATGTAAGTGAGTTTAGAGAATTAGGTAGCGCTGGTTATTGCTTCTTCCCAGATTCGGATATTCTTCCCTTGAGCTTTTTTGTTATCGTTTTTGTATTTGCCCTTCACACATTCGTTGCTTCTTTCCTTATTAGGATACGTTATTTTTATTTTTTTATGGTACATCATTTCGAACATCTGACTGAATCTACTTGTAAAATTATAAGGAACATATGCAGCTTGATTTCCCGCTTTGCAGAGTTATTACATAATTGACTATCATTTCTCCCATGCTAATGTCAAACCTTTTTTTTCTATTTCTTAGGAAGGTGACCCAATGCTGACAGACCGAGTCTGGGAAGCACTTGTGAAATCGTTTGCAAGCCAAATGAAGTCTACTTTCACTGCTTCAAGCTTCGTGAAAGAGATATTCACGGTTGGGTACCCAAAGCTTTACTCCATTGTAGAGAATCTTCTTGAGAGGATTACACGTGACACAGATGTCAAAGGAGTTGTACCCGCTATATCCTCTGATGGCAAAAATAACATGGTTACAGCTATAGAAACATTTCAGTCAGCTTTTTTGGGCCTTTGTCTGAGTCGCCTCTCAGACCTTGTTAATAGTGTTTTCCCAATGTCAAGCCGTGGAAGTGTTCCATCAAAAGAACATATATCGAGAATTATATCAAGAATTCAGGAAGAAGTTGAAGCTGTTCAGCCAAATGCTCGTTTGACTCTTCTTGTCTTGCACGAGATCAACAAAGTTCTCAATTTGCTTTCTCAAAGAGCTGAATATCAGGTATTGGACCTCTAATCGATTAAAAGCAGTATTGTTATTTTGCTGTCAGCTTGTCACCACGCAAAACTTTTTTTATTTTTTATTTTCGTGCCAAATACATAGTAACAGAAGTACATAACAAGGGAAATGGAGTATCCATACCCGCGGATATGATAGATAGTACCCTGTTAATCTGTTATACATACCAATTTTTAAATAGCGTTATCGCTCGCATAGCGTTTTTTCGTGAGATACGCTAAAAGCGCAAATAGCGTAGCAACATAGCGCTTTGCGGTGTAATTTTTTTTACCTATAAATATAACAACATAGCATTAAATAGTTAATAAAAAATCAAAATATATAATAAATATGTTTTTAAATAAAGATAAATAAATAATTAGTAAATATTCAGACTTAAATTTATGCCTAATTTATTTTATTTTAATTAAGAACGGAATTGAATAAAAAATACAAATAATTGAAAATTTTCCAAAAAAATATGTTGCTGCTGGGTCTCGTGGGAGGCAGTGTAATCTCATAACCATCTGGACTAAACATTTAATTGTAAAAACTATACAACATATATTATTTATTTCAAATCACCATTACATGTTTTTTTTTCCTTTTAAAAAACTCACTATTTACTCTTTTGGTCCAAAATATCGCGGTTTTTGCGCTTTTGGACCCAATAGCGCGTTTTTTGCGCAATTCCACCCAAATAGCGTTTTAGCATATGCATTTTTTTTTTTGAAAACCGTTATATCGTGTTATGTTACGCATCATAGCGCTTTTATTAAAACACTGATAAATACAGAAGTACATAAGAACTATTTATAGGTAATATTGAGAGAATTTAACCTGTAATGGTTATTTCTCCTTAAAAAGTTTGTTTCACCTTTGGGACAGCTGTTTAGAGTCGTGTTTGCTTAATGTTTTCCACCATTCGCAATCAGTTCCCCTCTTGGTTTGAGGTGAATGGTCAAATTTATCGGTGTTAAGATAGAGCATCTGACACCAGTAGCAGATGTTATTTAACCATGCCAGTGTTCTAGTATCCAATTTGAAGCATTTAATGCTTATGTTTTCCTCTGTACCTTTACATTTAACATCATGTTAATTATATTGCATCAGATATCAGCTGGTCCAGAAGCACGTCAGGTAACAGGTCCTGCAACTCCAGCACAAATCAAGAACTTCGCACTGTGTCAGCATCTACAGGAAATTCACGCACGCATCTCCTTTATTACAAGTGGACTCCCCACTATTGCTTCAGATGTAATATCACCCGCACTTGGTAACATTTACGGGGTTGCTTATGAATCTATCGTATCTCTATTCAACACCATGCTCGAACGCCTCCAATCCTGCATTCTCCAAATTCACGACCAAAACTTTGGTACTAATGGCGTGGAATCTGCAATGGACAACAACTCGTCGCCTTACATGGAAGAATTACAAAAATGTATTCTCCACTTCCGTAGGGAGTTCTTGTCAAGGCTTCTGCCTTCTTCCTCAAATGCCACATCACCAACTTCGCTCGAGAACATCTGCACTCGCCTTGCCAGAAGCATGGCTTCCAGGGTCTTGATATTTTTTATAAGACACGCTTCTCTCGTTCGGCCCCTCTCAGAATCAGGAAAATTAAGAATGGCTAGGGACATGGCTGAGCTGGAATTAGCCGTTGGCCAAAACTTATTCCCAGTTGAACAACTTGGTGCTCCGTACCTTGCCCTTAGAGCTTTTAGGCCAGTTATATTTTTGGAAACGTCTCAACTGGAAGGGTCACCTCACCTTCAAGACTTGCCCATTAGCGTTTTACTTCATCATCTTTACTCTCGTGGTCCTGAGGAACTGCAATCTCCAATGCAAAGGAATAAGCTTACGCCTATGCAGTATTCGTTATGGATGGATTCACAAGGGGAGGATCAGATATGGAAAGGTATTAAAGCATCTTTGGATGACTATGCTGTGGAAATCAGGTCAAGAGGGGACAAGGAGTTCAGTCCTGTATATCCTCTTATGTTGAAACTAGGTTCATCTTTATCAGAGAGAACTGGTCGGCAAAAGGCTTGAGAGTTTCACATTTAAATAGCGTTAGTTTATGAAGCGGTACTACAGATTTATGCCTACTTATTTGCTCTAGTCGAATTTTGATGTGATTGATAATTTTGGTGATTTTTTGTTGTTCAACTTTCTCAACTGGACGTCAATATATAATATATGGTTCAGCAGGTATGCTTGATAACATTTTCAATTATTTTCTCGGCCAATCCTGTAAATTCATAAAGCTTCTGAGACTGATATACCTGTTGGATTATGAGAATGAACTTCACATACATCAACTGTATTTGGATTGGAAAGGTTTTGTCAAAGTCGATCATCTGCTAAGTTTGTGGAAATGCTTAGGGTGTTAGTAAACCACCTCAATGCGTCATGAACTCATAGCACTTTGTCATACATTAGCACAAGTTGTTATATCAATGGATGTATCATGTATGTTTTACAACTTACAAGCACGCTTGAGAGTGTTAAAATCCACGTGAAGATGCCTTTTCAAAAATTCCGTATCCCGCGTCCTACTATTTACGTGTACATTTTAGATTTTTTTCATTTTGCTGATGTTTCCTGCTCTCGCTCTTTCAATGTTCTTAAATCAACCCTATTGTACTATCTCCCAATTTTATGTAATATTTAGCAATGTTTTAAAATGTCAAATCATCGTTGAAGCATTTTCGGAAGAGTTTTACTAAAACATAAGATTCGACATTAAAAAGTGTAAACTTTACCCAAAAAAAGGTTAAAAGTTATACATGTTCATTTACTATTTAATATATGAATATAATAGGTCTAAAAACAGAACAAATAATTATTATTCACGTAATTTAATCACATACTCTATTTAATATAACAAATTATCTTTAATAACGTACCTTACGTTTATGTAAATTTGTGAGACTACATTTAGTTTTTTTTTCTTAACTAAAGCTTAAGATTTTCGAGTTTTAAGGCATATTTTTTCCAGTATTAACGCGTTTAAGGCGTTTTTTTAGCATTTCGAGTTTTAGGGTAAAGCTCAACATTTTTTTTTGAGTTTTAAGCAAAAACGAGTTTCAGCACGCTCTAAAACGATCTTTTTAATACACTGATATTTAGGAACTTTCAGTTTGAGGGATTTCAACTCTACATACCAACTTACATCCATAGCATACAGAAGTTCAAGAATCTAGTTTCTACTGAAAATTTGTAAAGCAACCAAAGCATATGCTTTAAAGCCAAGTCAGCGATTAGAATTGGATAAAATGCAGTAGATATGAAAGTGGAAGACTATACAACAAATGTCTCTCATTTAGGGGTAAGTTAATACTGTCAATATATAATTGTCAACTCTCAGCACTTTCAGTCTCAGCTGCTGAGTTTCTTAGTTGCTAGCATGTATGTATTTTGTAACTTAAGACAGAGATGTGATCTCGGTTAAGGAGAATAGTTATGTTGATCCTTGTTTGTTTGGCTTCTTTTAACTTCAAATATATATTATACTAGTAATCTATCACGTGTGAGAAACGTAGTGGCATAAATATAATCACGTACAAATAAAATTAATATTTTTAAAAAATATATGTAAAAATAACGGAATGAATTTAGTAAATTAATATAATATTTTATTGTTATAGTATTATAGTATTATAAAAATACATGTATAATGATTTGTTTGGGAGATTAATTGATATGTGGAAATAAGCATATATATTTATTTGAATTGCATTGAGCGTATATGAGTAGGGATGGCAATTTCGTGGATTTCAACCAGACCCGACCCGACCCCAGTACAAAGTTACAATTTTACACATTTGACCCGACCCGTTTGACCCGGTTTTTTTTTTTTTTTTAAAAAATAAATCTCATAAATATCAAAAATTTCAAATAAAATATGTTAGCTAGATTAAAAAAATCATTTAATTTAAAAATATAATATAAAATTAATATAAAAGAGAGTTTAATGTATAAAAGTGAAAGTTTAATTTATGAGAGAGAGTGTGTGTGTGTTAAGTTGCAATTTTACCGAGATAGTTTAATATATACGATAGAGATAGAAGTGAAAGAGTGTTAACTTGCACTTTTATCCATTTAAATCCAACCCGTCCCGAATAGAATTGCACTTTTATCCTATCTGTGTCGGATCAGGTTAAAACCCGCAAAATTGACTATCCCTATGCATGGATAATTAGTAAAATAGGGTTGGGCCCTTTTTAAAAAAAATTACTAAAATTGGCACACATGTTTTTTACATTAACTTATATATATAGTATAATATATAAACATACGGAAAGAAGGTTCCGAATACTCCCTTCTTTCACATCTAGTTCTGCTTTAAAGATTTACGTGCACGAAAGGAGTATTCTTTGCTAGGATCCTTCTTTACGGGCAATAATGAACACAAGAATTTATTGCACGTCACATGGTTCCGTAAATGACAATAAAAAGGGAATTGATTGAGTTCATTATTTGGGAAAAAATAATAATTGGTCTTAATCTCCACCCATCTTTTCGGATTTACCGAGATTAACTCGCTGTAGAGTTGCCAATTGTGCTCAATCATAACTTTCTAAAGATCGTGTTGTGTTTGTTTGTTTCGTGCATTAATATTCGTCTATGTCGAAATGTGGTGGAAGTGCGAGCTGTACCGATCGGAGCGGTGGAGGAGGGTCATCAGAACATGCCATTGCGAAGTTTGTAGACTCCAATATAACACACTAAATGCACGCTCAACGTCATTTCGAATACATTCTTAATACAGACCAAAGTGCAATACTTCTGTGTCAAATGACTACATTGTTTTAACAACACAAGCTCATGGAGGGCAGATCCCATCGTCTGGGTAGTACCGCGTCTTGTACTAGCTTTCGTTTACCTAATAGTTGTAAGGAAGATCCTCCATTTCCAACAGGTTATCAAACAAGTGTGATTCTTCTGATACGTTGATATTATCGTTATCGCAACATGACGCCCCGAAATACGCATATCATATCCATAAGTATTGAGATGCAACAACTTGCGAGTACTATGTATCATTTTATTTCCACTACGGTATTGAGCGGCATCAACTCATGCAATCAATGTTTCTTATCATCCCCGAAAAACATCTCGTAATGTTGACAATGTTCAATTGACAAACGTCATCTGCAATTGTCTCCCTTAAATAAGTAAAAACCTTAACAATGACACGAGAAAGTTGTTAGGACCAGATTTCTGGTCTAAATATTGTTTATTGTCTATTGGTTTTTACTAAATAAATCCTAACTGTTATTAAGAACTAAGACAGGATTGACAGGTTCCAAGTACCAGTTGCAACCTCAGTTACAACCTACTAAGTTAGTAGTATTAGGTTTCAAGTACTAGTTGCAACCTAAGTTACAACCTGTGTTGACAGGTTTCAAGTAATGTTGCAACCTCAGTTGCAACCACGAGTTCCAACCTACTGCGAAGCAGAATTCTGTCTTGTTTCATTATTCTACATTACTACTTGTTTAATGTTAAATCATTTGTTTTAAAGTATGTAGGATATATTCTCATATAGTCTTAACATGATTAATATGCGTATATTGAGAATATCAAAGTGTTAAGGAAAGATGTTTTATAAAAGATATAAAGAGATTAGTTTATAAGGTTATGTTTCCTTTTAATATATATATCTCTATTCTTATGCTTGTCCTTATCACTTGTTTTAATCTTTTGATCCTTATAATATTCAGTAAAGATATGTTTAAAGATTGATTGATATGTGGAGTTAAATGTTTCATATGTTTATGAAAAGATATTATCTTTAAGAGATCATATCTTTATATGTTTCCTTTCAAAGGAAAAGATTAACTCCTACTTTCAAGTGTGTTACTAAACAGGTATTAATCAAAGATAATTAGAGTCAATCCATGCTGAAGAATCTCGTGATACTTGGAGAGATTGAAGCTAATCAACCAAGTCAAAAGCAATCAAAAGATATTGAAGATAGAAGATTGTTTTTACTTGTTTATATACTTAGTAACTTAAGCTTGTAAAAGTGTGTGTTCTAAATTATAAAGAACTTATTTTTCTAGAGAGAATACACGTGAGCTTTAAAAAGAAAACAATGGTGGGATGCCATTGATTTATAAGTGATAGTTATAGAGTAGGAGCAATATAGTGATAGGCAGAAAAACCTAGAGGGAGTCTAAGTTTTTCATTAAGACTTGAGTCATATATTGTAAGCTTTTTATAATATCATAATCTGGGTAAGTGCCCCGGAGACGTAGCCTAGTTAGGTGAACTCCGTTGTTAAATGTGCGTGTGAATTATTTCCAAGTACATTTAATTTTTAAAACAGTTCTGTCCATTAATACACTTGGTTCCAACTGCAGTTCCAACCTCACTTGGAACCTTATACACTTGGTTCCAACTGTAGTTCCAACTCCACTTGGAACCTTACTGCAAAACTGCATCTAGAACAGCGGATAGGAATTTCAATTGGTATCAGAGCTTCACACTAGATCTTACTTAGTGTGGATCCTGTGTTCTAGTAACAATGGACTTAATGAGGGAAGAAACGCCTTCAACAAACCTCCATTGCTTGAAGGAGGAGTAAACTATGGAGTATGGAAAATTAGAATGAGGTCTTTCATCAAACAGCAGAATGAACATGCATGGAAGACTGTTATGTATGGATGGGAGGCTCCAACTACCATGGATAATGAAGGAGAACTGATTCTCTTACCTGAAGACAGATGGTCTGCTGAAGAAGACAGAAAATCAAGTGCCAACTCAACAGCCATAAACTTGATTTTTGCTGGTGTAACTCTCAGCGTATTCAGGTATATCTCTCATTGTGAAACAGCTAAAGAAGCATGGGATATTTTGCAAGTTACTTTTGAAGGAACCACTAAAGTAAAAACTTTCAAACTTCAACAGTTAACTACCCAATTTGAGAACTTAAGAATGGAGGAAGATGAAAACATTGAACAATTTAATGGTAGAATCTGCCACATTGCTCATCAAGCTGGAACATTAGGTGAAAAATACAGTGATGCTAAACTTGTTAAGAAAACTCTTAGGTCACTCCCAGAAAGGTTTGAAATTAAGGTCACAGCTATTGAAGAATCAACTGACTTAGATAATCTTAAACTTGAAGAACTCATAGGAAATCTAAGTACACATGAACTGAAATTCTTCAAACATAAAAGACCAGAAAAGGGAATAGCATTTCAAGCTAAGAAATCTGAATCTAATGCCTGTGATAAAATGAGTGATGAAGAACAACTAGCTTTCTTTGCAAAAAAGGTGTACAAGAAGTTTTATAAGAAAAAGGAGGATGATACTGGTTCATCTAAAAACTTTCAGAAAAAGGATAACCAGTTTAAGACAGAGTCTAGGTTCAATAATAACTCTACAGGAAAGTGGAATTCCAAAGAAAAGGATAACAAAGAATACAAATCTAAAGAGATTCAGTGTAGAGAATGTAGAGGTTTTGGTCATATTCAGGCTGAGTGTGCAAACACTTTAAAAAGAAACAAAAATGCTTATATAACCACTCATAGTGATAGTGATTCTGAGAGTAACAGTGATGAAGAGGATGGTTCAAATTTTGTTAATTTCATGGGAATAATCACTGAAAAAGAACCTACTTATGAAAGTGACTGTGAGCAGGTTTCAACCCCAGTTACAACTGCCTGTGAAACATATAGCAGTGATGAGGAAGAACCTTCTGATAAAAACATTACTAAGCAATACCTTGTTCTGTATGAAAAGTATAAATGTCTGAGTAAACAATCCTTGATCATAAGCAAGCTAAATGTTGATCTAAAGGATGAGGTTAAAAATCTTACTGAGAAGCTTAAATTACAACTGGCTGAACTTACTGAAACTAAAAAGATAATAAAATTGCTGAATGTTTCTGCTTCAGATAAATTAGATGACATGCTGTCATATTCTAGAGGATCCAAAGATATCAGTGGTCTAGGTTACTATGGTGGTAAGAGTACAGGAAAAACTACTTTTATTGAAGCTGTTGCTAAAGCTAAAACTCATGATTTTGATCACAAGGTTAGAAGCTCAGTTGCAACCAGAGTTGCAACCAGGAATAAAACTCAGGTTTATGTAAAGAAGGTTGGAAGCTCAGTTACAACCAAAGTTGCAACCATGAACAAACTGAATAACTTTAGGTTGAAGTTGTGCAATTTCTGTAAAAAACCTGGTCATTCTGAAATCCAGTGTTATTTAAAAAGAAACAGAAAGTATATTTCCCAGAAAACCTGGTTGGCTTCTGTCAATAAAAATTTGAAATGGGTTTGGAAAGTTAAAGAAAAAGCAACTTTAGTTGCTAACAACAAAGATGTTATTAACTCTTTGAATGCTGTTACTTCTAATGATTGGTATTTTGACAGTGGATGCTCTAAGCATATGACAGGTACTGCAAGCCTCCTAAAAAATGTCACCATTCTTACAGGTAACACTGTTGTGTTTGGAGGTGGAGATACAGGTAAAATTATTGGTAAAGGTACCTTAAACAAACCTGGAATGCCTGATATTGAGGATGTTTTTCTTGTAGATGGTCTAAAAGCTAATCTTATTAGTATCAGTCAACTCTGTGATAATGAAATGACTGTTAAATTTGACAAAGAAAGGTGTCTAATTACTAATCTTAACAATGATTTAATCATGACTGGAGTTAGATCAACCAACAGTTGCTATGTGTTTGAAAAAGCTGAAAAAGAATTGCCTCAAAGTAGGTGTAATCAAGCCATTACTAATAATGTAGATATTTGGCATAAAAGGCTTGGGCATGTGAATTACAAAACTTTAGATAAGCTTGTTAAAAAGGAATTGATAAGAGGAATTCCTAAACTTAGTGCTAAAACTCAAAGTGTCTGTGGTGATTGTGCTATAGGCAAACAAACCAAAAGTATTCACAAAAGTACTAGTCTAATCTACACTAAGAGAGTCTTAGAACTTCTTCACATTGACTTGATGGGTCCTATGCAAACTGCTAGTATAGGTGGTAAGAAATACATTCTAGTAGTTGTAGATGATTTCTCTAGATACTCTTGGGTAGTGTTCTTGAAAGATAAGTCTGAAACTTTTGAACTATTGAAAACTCTGTGCTTAAAACTGCAACTTGAAAAAGGTTCCACTAGTGGTAATATTGCTAGGATTAGAAGTGATCATGGAACTGAATTTGAAAATATCAAGTTTAAAGAATTCTGCAACTCCTTAGGAATATGTCATGAGTTCTCTGCTCCAAAGACTCCTCAGCAAAATGGCATAGTTGAAAGGAAAAATAGAACTATTCAGGAAATGGCTAGAGTAATGCTTAACTCTAAGAAACTTGCCAATAGATTTTGGGCTGAAGCTGTTAATACTGCCTGTCACATAGTTAATAGAGTTTATATTACTAAAGGTACTTCCATGACAGCTTATGAAATTTGGAAAGGTAGAAAACCCAATGTAAAGTATTTTCAAGTTTTTGGATGTGTTTGCTATATTCTCAGAGATAGAGAGCATCTTGGTAAATTTGACTCTAAAAGTGATAAAGGGATTTTTCTTGGTTATGCTCAGAATAGTAGAGCATTTAGAGTCTTCAATCAAAGAACAAACTGTGTTATGGAATCTTATAATGTGTTATTTGATGACCTAAAAACTGTTGATGAGATTACAGGTGATGATGAACAGGCTGAGACTACAGAAAAAGAGAAAGAAGAAACACAACAAACTGGAAGTCCCAGAGTGGTTGGAAGTCCAGTTGCAACTGAGGTTACAACTGAGGTTGGAACTGAGGTTGGAACCACAGTTGAAACCCAAAATGCTGCTGAATCTGAAGAAGAAGAAGAAAGTTCTCATGCTCAGTCAACTAGCAGGCCTCGCTATGTAAGGACTCAGAAAAATCATTCTCTTGACAATGTCATAGGAGAAGTTACTTCAGGTATGAAAACCAGAGGTAAAAGAAATAATGTTGTTCACTTTGCTTGTTATATCTCTCAGTTAGAACCTAAGAATATAAAAGAAGCTCTAGAAGATAGTGAATGGATTTTAGCTATGCAGGATGAATTGGCCCAATTTGAGAGAAATGATGTATGGAATTTAGTACCCAGACCTTCTAATAAAAATGTTATAGGGACTAAATGGATTTTTAGAAATAAAAGTGATGAGGATGGAGTGATTATCAGGAATAAAGCTAGGTTGGTAGCTCAAGGGTATACACAAATTGAGGGAATTGACTTTGATGAAACCTTTGCTCCTGTAGCTAGAATTGAATCAATTAGGATGCTACTATCTCTTGCATGTCTGTATGATTTTAAATTGTTTCAACTTGACATAAAGAGTGCTTTTCTTAATGGTGTGATTAATGAAGAGGTTTATGTCAGTCAACCTAAGGGATTTGAAGATCCTAACTTTCCTGAACATGTTTATTTGCTGAAAAAGGCCTTGTATGGTCTTAAGCAAGCCCCTAGAGCTTGGTATGATAGATTAACCAAGTTTTTGCTTGAAAAAGGTTTTAAAAGAGGGGGAGTTGATAAAACTCTGTTTACAAAGAAAACTACAAAGGATATAATTGTTGCTCAAATATATGTTGATGACATTGTGTTTGGCTCATCTTCTACTAATAGGATAGAAGAATTCATTTCTGATATGAAAAATGAATTTGAAATGAGTGGTGGAGGTGAATTGACTTACTTTCTAGGATTGCAAGTTAAACAGAATGAGAAAGGGATTTTTCTATGTCAAAGCAAGTATACAGACAATCTTATTAAGAAGTTTGGTCTAAGTGAGAGTAAAGAAAAGAGAACTCCTATGAGTACTACTCTTAAACTGTCTAAAAATGATAAAGGAAAAAGTGTTTGTCCCAGTCTTTATAGATCCATGATTGGAAGTTTGCTGTATTTAACTGCTAGTAGACCAGACCTTTGCTTAAGTGTAGGAGTTTGTGCCAGATATCAAGCAAATCCTTTAGAACCTCATCTTCTAGCTGTCAAAAGAATTCTAAGGTATGTAAAAGGAACACCTCATCTAGGCCTATGGTACTCTAAAGATACAAACCATTTTCTTAGTGGCTACTGTGATGCAGATTGGGCAGGAAACATAGATGATAGAAAGAGTACTTCTGGTGGTTGTTTTTATTTTGGAAACAATCTTGTTTCTTGGTTCAGTAAAAAGCAAAATTGCATATCTTTATCTACTGCTGAGGCAGAATATGTTGCAGCTGGAAGTGGATGCACTCAACTTATTTGGATGAAACAAATGTTAACTGATTATAATGTTAAACAAGAGATATTAACTCTGTTTTGTGATAACAAAAGTGCTATAGATTTAGCTAAAAATCCAGTTCAACATTCCAGAACCAAACATATTGATCTAAGGCATCATTTTATTAGGGAACTAGTTGAAGAAAAGAGCTTAATTTTAGAACATGTTTCAACTGAAAGACAATTAGCAGATATTTTCACAAAGCCCCTTGATACAAACAAGTTTGAATCATTAAGAAGTGACATAGGGGTATGTCATTATCAATCTAATTGAATACTTTTGCTAAATATATCTGTATTGAGTACCTTTAATAAGTTTTATTTCTAAGGTTAAAGTCTTATTTTGAGCTATGATGTTTTTGTCTTGAAAAAGCCGCTTTTTTGGTGTCTCAAAAACAGATGTGAGGTAACTTGTCCTTAAAAAACCTCTCTGGTAATAGAGTTGCAAGCACAAAGTGCAATTTTATATGATGGTTGCAAGTTCAGTTGCAACATCAGTTGAAACCTCACACTCTCTATAGTTGGTTGGAAGTTCAGTTGCAACATCAGTTGAAACCTCGTGTTAAAAATACTGGTTGCAAGCTCAGTTGAAACATCAGTTGAAACCTCAGTCTATGTTATAGCTGTCAAGACAAAGTCTTGTAAAATTTTGACATCACTTATACTCTTTCCTTGCTGAGGTCATCAAACTAGTTTTTGTGTAGAAATAAAAACGGATTTGCTCAATTTAAGCTCCTAAAATTTAATCTTTATTAGAGTTATTCTTTGATAAACATATTTTCGTGAGTAAATTGCTAGGTTTCTTTTGTTCTCCTAAAAGTTAGATATCTGTTTAAGTGTTCTTTATCTTGAATCAAGTCAAATTTCCTTAAAGCTTCAATTTTTGAATTTTCAAATTTTGGATGAATCTGTTTTGAAAAAGGAATGTTTATCTGTTTAATTGGCTGAATTTATCTTAATGCCAACTGTTTCTTGCGTAATCTTAGTATGATTTTTTTTTTCAAAATTCTGTTGATAAAATACTTCCTATTTTTAAGCCAAAATATGCTGCTTAATTGATTTGCATGTATCTATTTCCAATTTCAAAAAGATATGGTCTTTATTGCTATTTATACAAACTTCTTTTACTATCCAAAATCAACTACATTTTACAGAATATCTCTCTCTCTCTCTAAACTGTTAAAACCTAGGTCTCTGAAAAATCCTCTTCAAGGTTCTAAGTAAGGTTCCAACCCCAGTTGCAACCATGTCTACGAACCCCAATTCTGATGATGACTGCAGTCTAAGGGACTTCATGAACAAATCTCCAACCAGTCCTAGCTCTAAGGCAAAGGTAAATGAGTCCTCCTCTTCTAAGAAACATAGAACTAAAAAACGTGCTAGGAGGAATCCTGAGAATGAGCCTATTAAAGATAAGTTTGAGTTTGTTCCTAGATTTAATGAAGTTGATCCTAGATTCTGGAGTAGAAAATCTTATAGGAGATTTAGGGCTTACTCTAGTAAAGAAATCCATTGTGAAAGAAGGCTCAATTTGGTTAGTTATCCACACATACAAATGTATGTTGAAAAAATGTTATTTGCTGTTGGATTAGGTGACACTATTTCTTATGCTAGTTCCTACTATCCTGCTGTTGTTAAAGAATTTTATGCCAACTTGACTAGTGGTGTCTTTGATAAAAGTAATCCTATGTTTGGAAGGGTCTTTCTGAGGGGAATAACTTTAGACTTTACACCTGAGTTGATCAATAACTGTTTGAATACACCCAATCCTGCTGTGGATAATGCTGAGTATGATATGGAAGTTATTGCTCTGGTTCTAACTGGAAAGAACACTAGCTTTGATGGTACTTCCATCAAAACATCCTCTCTCACACTTTGTGCTGCTGTCTTGCACAAAATTGCTAGGTTCAACTGGACCCCTACCAAACAACCCTCTAGAGTTAACAAAGACATGCCCATCTTTCTGTATAAGATAATGTCTTCTCTACCCATAAACTTTGGCCATCATATCTTTAACCTTATAAGGGATTTCAGTGATGATAATTCCTCATCCATTCTGCTTCCATTCCCCTGCCTAATTTCTAGTATAATTCTGGGTCAAGTTGCTTCTATGAATAGAGATTCTCCCATTAGTATTACTAATGAACCAATCACAGACTGTCCCTCTGCTCTCTATATTTCTGCCAAACTACTCAAAGAAGGGCATGTCAATGACATATCTGGAGAAAAGGGCAAAGAAAAAGAAGAAGAGACATCTACTGCTCCCTCAGACAAGAAGAAAGGAGTAAAGTGGTACTTACTCCAGAAGCTGGCTTATAATCAAGAAAGGAGAGCTGAATTGGATGCTGATGATTATCAAATCAATAAGCTGCCTGTGGATATTATTGAGAGTGAGGATGATGGTGATAGTGATGATTGTTTCTCTATAAGCAGTGAAGAAAAAAATGAAGAGGTGGTTAGAGACCAACCTCTCAGAGAAAGAGCTCCACATTCTGATATACCTCGTGACTGATTACAATGGTTGCTGACAAATAGGGGGAGTGAAGTTTATGTTGAAGTTTATGTTTTGTTTATTTCAATTTCAAGACTCAATGCTGCTGGTTTTAATTACTTTTTTAAATTGCTGTACTAAGACATTGTTGTGCCATGTTTTTGGCCTTTAAATTTCTGCAATTTTCATTTTGATGTCTTTTAAATTGAATTTATGAATGGATAAATTCTGTGCGTATGAAGTGCCTGCAATTCTAACATACAGGGGGAGCTTAAACAGATGACTCTTTAGTATTGATAATATACTATTTAAAGACTGTGCTGATATTGAATTTGCAGGTGGTTGGGATGATTTATAAACTTAATTGATTTGTCAAAACCAATGACAAATGGGGAGATTGTTAGGACCAGATTTCTGGTCTAAATATTGTTTATTGTCTATTGGTTTTTACTAAATAAATCCTAACTGTTATTAAGAACTAAGACAGGATTGACAGGTTCCAAGTACCAGTTGCAACCTCAGTTACAACCTACTAAGTTAGTAGTATTAGGTTTCAAGTACTAGTTGCAACCTAAGTTACAACCTGTGTTGACAGGTTTCAAGTAATGTTGCAACCTCAGTTGCAACCACGAGTTCCAACCTACTGCGAAGCAGAATTCTGTCTTGTTTCATTATTCTACATTACTACTTGTTTAATGTTAAATCATTTGTTTTAAAGTATGTAGGATATATTCTCATATAGTCTTAACATGATTAATATGCGTATATTGAGAATATCAAAGTGTTAAGGAAAGATGTTTTATAAAAGATATAAAGAGATTAGTTTATAAGGTTATGTTTCCTTTTAATATATATATCTCTATTCTTATGCTTGTCCTTATCACTTGTTTTAATCTTTTGATCCTTATAATATTCAGTAAAGATATGTTTAAAGATTGATTGATATGTGGAGTTAAATGTTTCATATGTTTATGAAAAGATATTATCTTTAAGAGATCATATCTTTATATGTTTCCTTTCAAAGGAAAAGATTAACTCCTACTTTCAAGTGTGTTACTAAACAGGTATTAATCAAAGATAATTAGAGTCAATCCATGCTGAAGAATCTCGTGATACTTGGAGAGATTGAAGCTAATCAACCAAGTCAAAAGCAATCAAAAGATATTGAAGATAGAAGATTGTTTTTACTTGTTTATATACTTAGTAACTTAAGCTTGTAAAAGTGTGTGTTCTAAATTATAAAGAACTTATTTTTCTAGAGAGAATACACGTGAGCTTTAAAAAGAAAACAATGGTGGGATGCCATTGATTTATAAGTGATAGTTATAGAGTAGGAGCAATATAGTGATAGGCAGAAAAACCTAGAGGGAGTCTAAGTTTTTCATTAAGACTTGAGTCATATATTGTAAGCTTTTTATAATATCATAATCTGGGTAAGTGCCCCGGAGACGTAGCCTAGTTAGGTGAACTCCGTTGTTAAATGTGCGTGTGAATTATTTCCAAGTACATTTAATTTTTAAAACAGTTCTGTCCATTAATACACTTGGTTCCAACTACAGTTCCAACCTTACTTGGAACCTTATACACTTGGTTTCAACTGTAGTTCAAACTCCACTTAGAACCTTACTGTAAAACTGCATTTAGAACAGCGGATAGGAATTTCAAAAGTTGTTTCAAACATTCAAGCGTCGAATTAGCAGAAATTCATAAATTCTTAAAGAGCGAGTTTGCAGTCGCATCTCATTAACAACCATACAATAGCGGTTATTTTTTGATTAAGCTCACCCCTATATGCTTTGTCGCATTGTGTGTTATCCGAAAACAAGTAAATTTTTCAGTCATATGTCATTCTTATAAATAGACCACTACTCATAAGAAAACGGTTTGAAATTTAATATCCAAATAAACATGAAATAAACAAAAGTAATTAATTTGGAGTTTTGCTACAGCTTCCTTGATTAGTCGAGGCTTCTCGGTTCATTTGATTAGTCAAGGCTTCTCGGTTCGTTTTTTCCTTGACATCGTTGTGAACTCTCTTATTGTCTGATGGCCACCGTAACAAACACAAACATATGGTACTGCTCACAAATATTCTTGTGACAAGCTTTGAATTTCGCATTGTCGAAGTCAAAATAGATCATGTTGATCGGATGAAACATTTCAGAGACGTTGTGAAGAGAGGTTTTTGATAGATTTATTTTAGCAATTTATAGAGATTATATTTAAAATTGTGTGGTTTGAATTGTGGTAGAGATGGGTTTATATATAAAGTATATGAAATTAAATTTAAATATTTAAAATACTAGAGACTTTAAATGAATTAAAATATAGTCGTTATTATCTTATTTGTAATTCTATTAACGTGAAACTATCCTTTTATAGGGCTTGTTCTAATTTTAAAAAATATAATGACAAAAAAATAAAAATAGCTGTTACATGAACCATTTTGTAATTTTTATAAGATTGGAACAAAAAAAAACTAGTCGTTACATGGACTAAACCGAAGCTCTAGGAATTTACAATAACTTGTCTGTAATTTCTTTAGGACTTTTTGATTGAAGTTCGAATTAACTATTTTTATTTTTATTTTAAGTTTAGAAAAGGAGCGGAAGGCGACCGACTCCCCTCTCACTACAAAAATCCATTTACGAATAGTTAATTTTTGAAAACTATAGTCGCTAGATTTTAATAGTAGTTTAGCAACATAATTAGTTGTTATTAGATTGCTAAAATTTAATAACACTAATTTTACCAATAGTTTTCTAAATAGTAAAACTGATGTTAAATTAACTTTTTCTTATAACGCATGCCATGTTATGCATCCTTTTACTTTAGATAAGTAGGACGGAGGTGCAGAGTGGCTGCACTGCTGCATGTCTACAGTACCTCCGTTAAAGACGGTGTTCACAGATTTATTTATTTTTCAACGTGAAAACGCACTCATCCCCTATGTTGGTAAGCATGCTCCTAGCTATCTTCACATAAACTTGGATCGATGTACTTTACACATGTGATTATTTATGGAACTCGACCACCCCGAGCTGGAATCACGATATTATAAAAAGAAAAAATATAATGTCATAGAAAATAAAATATTTTCCTTTGCTTGTTTGGACGGATATGGAAGTTTAGATACCAAGAATGTCATTTTGAAGGATAGTTTATTTATTTTTTCAAAAAAGTAACAGAAAATGCTAAAGTAAAATAAAAACATCACGGTAAAAATTGAAGAAGAAAAAAATACTTGATTGAAGCTTGAACAATATAAGTTTATTTAATTCTCAAAATGTTAAGAAAAGTCAAATAAATTCAGCTTAATGCTTCCTTATCTATCTAAAAGTTCTTAGTAATGTAAGAAAAGAATCAAACAGTTTGCCTCTCTTTTTTCCGCAAGTTGCGAAGATAACCGAAAATGAGGAATCTACATCATATGTTATCAAGGTGAGTACAACTCTCAATCTTTGTTTGTAGTAGTCACACAATCTAGTGATATCATTTTCTACGAGCTTTTCTATCGACCAGAATTGAGATAGCTGATGTTTGTGGTAAAACAGAAAAGAAGAAAGTAAAAGGATACGAACAAAAAGATGGTATATATCTTAAATAACACAAATTTAAATATCCTGGATCTTATTATTTGGATTCTTTTTAAAGAGTTCTCTTCCGTTCAAACTCCTAAGGAGTATCGAAGTAATTTTGAGAGTAAAATTCCGATACATTTGCCTTTTGCACAACTTAAAAGAGAGTAAGACACGTATTATTATTTCAAGTAGCTTAAACTTTTGATAAAAGAAATTAAAATATTTTAAACAAGTGGTTAAATGGGCCCTAAAGGTCACTTTCTGAATTAACTAAAACTGGGAAAGGGGAAAGGATTATTTATGGTTTCCAAATTTTAAACATCAAATAACTCAAAAAGTATTCAGAAAACACAAATATGATATGTTTCATTTTAGAATTACTTTAAAAGATTCCTGCATGCGAAAATTTAAATATGTTTGGTCAAAAGAAGGTGAAAAACATTGTAGATTCTTAACCCGAAAAGAAAGCTGATGGTGTGATCTTAGTACTTTCAAATTAATCAGTCAAACAAATACTCATTCCATTTCAAAATGTTAGTCGATCTTAAGTTCCATATTCCTTGTTCATTTTGTAAAAGTCAAATAAAAAGTAAACAAATATTCTAATTTTGCCCTTTATTTTGCTTTTATTACAAAATTTTATATAATGTATAAGCCGTATAAATGGTATTTGAGCTATTAGAAAAAATAATAATTATATATTTATAAAAATTTAACTTCTGCATGGACAAACAATTCGGAACGGGAGAAGTAATAAGAAAACTGTCGCCAACTTGAACCCAGCCAAAAACTACACCACTAAAATAAGAAAACGGCCTCAGTACGCACTAAAAAGGGACTTTTCATATACAAGTATTTTTGCAAAGTAAAGTCAGAATTCACGACCTTAAATATAATATGCACATAAATTAGTGTCTATCCCAAAGAAAGCATAATGCAATATCGATAATCAACAAGACATTCATAACATAACAAGAATTCGAATTGTTATGTGCTTGAAAATCATTTTGGACTTTTGCCGCATTTAGGAACATTTTTCTTTAGATAAAATTTTATCACCCGATAGCACCATGATGGTATTACCCAAGAAAGAATTAGACCATTACAAGAAAAAAATTCTTGTATGAAAATCGACGGAAGCTCTGTTGCTATCATGACGTTATAGTGGTTGTGAGTAAATTCGAAATAGATTAACAACAATTTAGGTTGCCGTCTCTGCTATCAATTTATCCACAAACACTTTATCGTCAGAATAATAACATAACGTCTGTGCAGTGGATGGAAATTGTTGGGGTGGTAGCAATAAATGAAAAGTTGTATGAGAAGTTGGTTCTAAACTAGTATCTTTATCTATTACTGTCGGTTTTTTATAACTTATAGTGATGCTTATTTTTTTGTTGTAGTACACCATTTCACCATAAAGTATGTATATCTCTAGAGCATACTTAGATGTTAACAAAAGCCAAAGACAAGCCCATGATACATGAGTAATGTTATGTTCACTACTCTAACAATACTCCTTATACTGCTTTTGAGAGAAGTGAAAACAAAAATACTACTCCATCCGTCTTTTTTAAGTGTCTCCCTTGAAAATTGGGACTTTTTGAGATTTGAAAATTTGATATGTAAACTACCTATATTGCTCTTATTAAAATCATAATTAAATTCATTTATGTTGATTAAATATCTCATGAATGGTAAGTCTGACACATTATTATGTTGTTTCCTTTTATATTTTTTTTTATTTTAATATTATTTAAAGGATAAAATAGTAAATTTGTTAATTTTTAATTATCAAATTGAGAAAATAAACACGGGACAGTCCAATAAGAAACGTCAGTGGACACTTAAAAAAGGACGGATGGATTACATGACAAAACTGCAAATTTTGTCCTCACTACTCTCACAAGAAGTGTAAAGAGAAGTGTTAGAATAGTGAAAATATATTTACTCATAATAAATGAACTAACTTGTGAACGTTAATAATTATCAAAAAAAAAACTATATAGCTCGTAAAGGACCATATATGACGCAAGACGAGGCAGCTTGGCCTTGCATTCAAAGAGAGCGAAAGACTGTTGTCTAGCATATATAGTTAAACGTGTTCGGGTCTGGAAAACTTCAGCATGAATAACTATTTAATATATATTAGTATTTAACTCCTCACATAATCCATCCCAAACATCTAGAATTGAATTTGTTCTTATTTAACACACTATTTTTTTTATGCCTGGGCATCGATAAAACAAACAAACCAGTAAAAACAGTGAATAGTGTTCAACGTGCCTTTGCTGTTCCTCTATTCCACATCACTGGAAGAAAATCAACCCCCTAACGCTATCAACCCTTTTTTTTTATTATTCATGTCATTTTCCATTATTTAAAGAGTCACACGTTAACTATTCATATCCTAAACAAATTGAGCACCGTCGTATAAGTACAAATCTCAGAATGTTTTGCGCTGTAACACAAAAAACAGTGTCAAACAAAGAAAGGGAAACTTGAATTGACAGCTAGCCAACGACTCTTATTTGCATTCTTACAATTATTATTGTATATAGAGTACAATTAATAAGACATGCATGAAAGAGTTAAGTGCAAATAATAACCCGAGTATTATGTGTTTTGAGTCTTTATATAGTATACCATGACATATCTTGCAAAGAATAACATATCCAATTTTGAACATTTTATATGAATGATTTTCCTATTCTAATTAATATGCACTATAGTCCAAAATCAACATATTTCAGTTTTACACCAGGTTCATATTGTCATATATATGTAAACGTTGTTATAATCTTTATTAGATCTTTCCGACATAAAACTACTCTAATTGATAATTTTTCAAAGAACACCATCTTACTATTATGTTTATCTCACTTAAAATTACTGTTAAAAAAATCATTTAGACCGACCGTTGAAACTGATCAATGTCCAAAAGCCAAGACTTGTGCTTCAGTATACACTTTTAATTCCTTAAATAAAAAACTTCGTCCAACTCTCACTAGGAACACAATGAAAGGATTCAAATGTGTCTTAATCACTTAATGACCTATAACAGAACATTGCTATAGCTTAATATTATTTCAAGTTGAAATACGTGATGGTTTGAAATTATAAAAAAAATAATGCCAAAGTGAGGAAATTTATTTGGGCTCATTTTGTAAATAACTGAAAATAAAGTGGGCATATTTACAATATAAACCTTGTAGAAACACCATCATTTTCAGAATCTTAAAATGCTTATCTGTCCCATTATGTAACATTGTAACCCTCAATCGTTCATAATATATACGTATATAAATGAAGAGAGATCTTATTTGCCTTCGAAAAACAAAAACCTGAATAAGAGGGGGAGATATAGAGGGATAAAAGAAAATCTTCAGTTTTTTGACATGGGAAAGAAACTTAATCCATCTTCAATAAAAATCTCCAAACAAGAAGAGAAAAAGCAGCTCAACAACTTGATAAAAGTCTTAAGGCCTAAAGTCTACATCACAGATTCTTCAAGCTTTAAAAAGCTTGTGCAAGAGCTAACCGGCATCGACGAAAACATTAACCCAATCAAACTCCCTCTAAATCTTCCGATGCCACCTCATGATGTCGAGAGTCCTCCCGTGATAGAGATTCAAGATGGTATTGTTTTCCCTGAAAGTAGTTTCGAGGTTTCCCTTGATTCCGAAAGTAGTTCTTCCAGAAAACAGGAAATTGATTTTTCAGAATATAGGGACATCGAGTCTTGGCTTTTGGAAATTGATCAGCTTCAAAACTATGATACATATGCACAACCATTGGCCCATCAAGAGGTTTGCGTGTACGATTATGATTTATCAGGCTTCATCTGATACATGTTTGAATTCTGGAAATGAGAATATGATCCCCGTGCGTGAGTGATTGAATATATCTGCTGTGTGAAAATTTGTTGGTTAGAGACATTATCTGTAAATGTTTATGTTGTGCATGGTTAATTTTTTTTGATTATTTTTAGAAATCTCCCTACATAGCATTTATGTATGGTGTATTCGAGATTAAATGCTTGTATATACAATTGTAGAGGCTTTCACAACTATATACCCATGTAAATACATTGTATAAAGTCTAAAGATAAGAGCTTCTATACAGATCTTGAATGAATGTACATAGTACGTTGCAGAATACAGTTTGTCAGTTTTAATCAATGAAATGCCATTGTGTGTCTGTATCAGTGTTTTAAAAATGGCGATTTAAATTGCTAAAAGCGAGATAAAGCGTTTTGCAAAAAAAAAATGCCTATGCTTTTTGGCTGGTAAAGAGTTGTGCATCGTGCCGAGAATCAATCTGGAAAAGGTCCACCTTTATGACTGGCCAGCACACTTCTAAGCGGAATGACAAAATCTTTGAAAAGTGATAACTCCAAATATACGGGTTCTCCTTATTATCAAGACCACAAGATTGTCGCATTGAAGTTACATTCCACAAGGGGGCAATGAGACGTCATCTGCTGGTCGAGCACCGATATGGAAAGAAGCAGGAAGATTGTTGAAGACTTTGTCAGGGAACAAACAAGAGCAAATGTTCAGGCTTGTCACCAGGATGTGGAGCCATTGAGAAGTGAAGGATCCCCTCACTGTAAAAATTAAAGTCGCCAAAGTTTGTTAACGTGTCTAGTCTCGCTTCTGTTGCTCTATCTTCGACTTCAAAGGAACCTCATCAAGAACTACTAATTCTATGCTGCATGGGCTCGCCTCAACATGCTCACTAGCCACGGCATGGATTTGCAGCCACTTCATTAATGTCGAAACGTCTGCCCATCTATTATGTCATGCAACCGTCAAAATCAACTAGGGAGGTGCTTATCTTTCTGATCTCGACCCGGAAAGTGGATGAATATATGAGCTGATTTAAGAAGCTATAACGAAAATGAACCTGGAATTAGGGCTGGGCAAAAAATCGGAAAAACCGAACCGAACCGAAAAAACCCGAAAAAGACCGAAACCGAAAAACCGAAAAATTTTCGGGTCGGTTTCGGTTTTCAGTAAAACCGAACCGAAAAAGACCGAAACCGAAAAAAACCGAAAAAACCTGAAAATAAAAAATAAAACTGAAAAAAAACCGAAACTGGACCGAAAAAACCGGTTCGGTTCGGTCCAAAAAATAAAAAAACCGAAACCGAAAAAAACCAAACCGAAAAATATCGGTTTCGGTTTTGCCAAAAACCGAACCGGACCGAACCGAACCCAGCCCTACCTGGAATGCGCAAAAAAAACAGAAAAGAAACTCACCAAAAAAAAACGTGGGGTTATGAGTTATGATCAAATTGCTTGTGGGTTTACAAGCCACAAATAGGAGCATGCACAAATTTTTATTTTTATTTTTGAGAAAACACGTTAGCTGCCAAAAGTCTAGTTTTACTAGCAATATATCTAAAATAAAAGTGTAACCTTATGTTAGGACCGATCAAGTCGAACTAAAAGAAAGATAGGATCTCAAACCGAGCACACACTTTGATAACGGAGTTCACCCAAATTGGCTACGTTTTCGGGCCGCTACACGTGGCACTTAATATATATATAGAGAGAGAGAGAGGATTACAACTGTAATCTAGCTAAACACAAAGCTATGGTTCTCTTACAAATAGAACTATCTCTTTACAATATATATAAAAGTGTTTGTGTAGGTGTAATTAAAATACAAGATATTGGGGCATATAAATAGAACACTTAGTGGGTCATATTACAATTTCAGGCGATGTGGGATAATTAGAAAACATGGCCAAACCTCATTTGGCTCCACAACTCAGCAATCTCCCACTTGGAGTCAAATGTCGAGTGCTTCAAAAGAATTATGATTATCCCCGACCACCGAACTCACTGTGCTCCAGCGAGCAGAATGCTCCCATCGATATCTCTGTATAATAATTGTTACTCTTCAGAGTTACTCATCTTCCATGTAGCGCGACCCTGAGCCTCAAGCTCGGAGTCCTACTGAGGTTGCACACAGCCTCAGTTTGTCGATTGTAACAATTTTCGTTAGCATATCGGCGGGGTTCTTAGCGCCCTCAATCTTTTCTAGCGCGAAGATTCCATCTTCTAGAACAGCCCGGATAAAATGGTAACGAATCTGTATGTGCTTTGTGCGTGAGTGGAATACAGGGTTCTTAGCTAGCTGAACTGCACTTTGACTATCACAGTGCAGAACTCCCTTGTCGGTTTTCTGACCGAGCTCCTCTAAGAAACCTTGCAACCAAATTATCTCTTTGCTTGCTTCCGTCATCGCGACGTACTCGGCCTCTGTGGTCGACAGTGCAACGATCTTTTGCAACTTAGATGTCCAACTCACAGCAGTACCACCGAAGGTACAAACACATCCCGTTGTGCTCTTTCGGCTGTCCAGATCACCGGCCATGTCAGCATCCACATAGTCGTGCAGGCCTACCGAGGTCTTTCGGAAACATAATGCCGAACTCACGGTACCCGAGAGATATCTCAATATCCACTTCACAGCTTCCCAATGGTGCTTTCCTGGGTTACTCATGTAACGACTGACAACTCCCACTACATGGGCAATGTCCGGTCTTGTACACACCATAGCGTACATCAGGCTACCAATTGCTGAAGCGTAGGGTATGTTCGATATACGATCTTTTTCTTCCTCGTCTGTGGGTGATTGCTTCTTCGACAAGCTAAAGTGTGCGGCTAGCGGTGAGCCTACAGCCTTGGCATCACTCATGCTAAACCGTGCCAACACTTTCTTCACATATTCGGCTTGTGACAGAAACAAAGACCCATCCCTTCCTCGGGAAATCCTCATACCGAGGATCTGATTTGCGGCACCCAAATCTTTCATCTCGAATTGTTTCGTCAACTGTTGCTTGACCTTGTTAATCTCCACAAGGCTTGTCCCGGCAAGCAACATGTCATCTACATACAACAGTAGTATGACATACGAAGAGTTCGCAAATCTCTTCACGAAACAGCAGTGATCGCTATCACTTCTTTCTAACCTGGTATCCGCCATGAAACTGTCAAACTTCTTATACCACTGCCGTGGTGCTTGTTTTAACCCGTACAAGCTCTTCCGCAGTTTGCAGACCAGTTTCTCTTTTCTCTTTTCCCTTTTCGGCAAACCCTTCAGGTTGGAGCATGTAAATTTCTTCTTCTAGATCTCCATGGAGAAATGCAGTTTTCACATCTAACTGCTCAAGATGAAGATTCGCATTTACAACAATGCTCAACAATAGCCGAATAGTCGTCATCTTTACGACTGGTGAAAAGATCTCGGTGTAGTCAATTCCTGCCTTTTGCTGGAACCCTTTGACTACTAGGCGTGCCTTATACCGTTTCGTGCCGTCTTGTTCCTCCTTCAGTCGGAACACCCATTTATTGCTCAGTGGCCTTTTTCCCTTGGGCAGTTCGGCTAACTGCCAAGTCACACTCTTCTCAAGTGACTTCATCTCATCCTTCATCGCGAGCTCCCACTTGCTCGAGTCTTTCAGCTCCAAAGCTTCTTCTCTACTTTCGGGCTCGCCTGTATCACTGAGCAATATGTAATGCAGGGAAGGAGAGTATCGGGCAGGAGGTCTCTTCTCGCGATGACCTCGGCCCAATTCAGGTCGGGGAGTTTGGGGCAGCTCCTCGTCCTCTTCAGCATCTGCTGGAGGGTTGTCGAGCACCACTGGCTCATCTTCAGTGTCATTTTCCAAGTCCAATCTTGGAAACGCATTCATGTCAACCATACCACTTTCCTCGGACGGGAGCGCTTGTTCTTCCACATTTTGTCGATCGTTGTACAAAATGCTTTCGTTGAAGATGACATCCTTACTGCGAATGATCCTCTTTGTTTGACCATTCCAAAAACGATATCCAAACTCAGCTCCACCGTACCCAACAAAGTAACACACTTTGGATTTCGAGTCAAGCTTGGTACGATCATTTATATCGACATGGATATATGACAGACAACCGAACACTCGCAAGTGTTCATACGAGATAGGCTTTTCTATCCAGACTTCCTCGGGAATTCTCTTTTCCAAAGGCACTGAGGGTCCGCGGTTAATGAGGTAAATCGCCGTGCTTACTGCATGTGCCCACAAGGCTTTGGGCAACCCACTTTGCAGTCTCATACTCCTAGCACGCTCATTGATTGTTCGGTTCATTCGCTCGGCCACGCCATTCTGCTGTGGCGTTCTTCGGATGGTCTTCTCCATTCGAATGCCTCTTTGAGCACAGAACTCTACGAACTTTGCATCAATGTACTCTCCGCCGTTATCAGACCTCAAACACTTGAGTTTATTCCCGGTCTCTTGCTCGACCATGGCCTTCCATTCTTGAAATTTCTTAAACACCTCAGACTTGTGTTTCAAGAAATAGACCCATGTTTTCCTTGTCGAATTATCGATGAAGGTCACATAGTACCGAGATCCTCCCAGTGAGGTAACTGGAGATGGTCCCCATACATCTGAGTGGACCAGTGCTATCTTCTCCTCATTTGGAGCTTTTCCACCTTTTCGGAAGCTCACTTTCTTCTGCTTCCCGAAGATGCAACATTCGCACATGTCGAGGTTGACAGACTTCAAGCCTGGAAGTCTCATGTCCTTCGCTAACACCTTCATCCCCTTCTCACTCATGTGACCCAACTGTCGATGCCACAGTTCCGAGCAGTTTTGCGACACAGCTGCCGCAATTATACGCTCCTCATCGGTCGTCATGTACAATGTACCGACCTTACTCCCTCGGGCTATCACCATAGCTCCTCGTGAAACTTTCCAAGCTCCACAGCTAAACGAAATGGAGTGCCTTTCGGCATCGAGTTGACCTACTGATATCAGATTCTTAGTCAACCTCGGTACATGCCTCACTTTCGTTAGCTTCCATACCGACCCGTTTGGAATGCGAATTTTCACATCGCCCATTCCAACAACATCCAACGCTTCTCCGTCGGCTAGATACACTTTACCGAAATTACCCGCAATGTAATTTTCGAGTAAATCCTTCTGAGCGGTCGTGTGAAATGATGCCCCAGAGTCTAGAATCCACGAATCTATATCTCTCTGCACGGCAAGCATTAGACAGTCACCCGAATCCTCGTCGCTCGCAATATTAGACCTGTGATCACGGCCGGTACTCTTCTTTGGCTACTTGCACTCATGACTGAAGTACCCCATACCCTGGCAGTTATAGCATCGAAGATTCTTCTTACTTCGACCGCTATTTTTCCCGCCTCGGCTTTGCCCTCTTCTACCTCGGGATTGCGAACGTCCTCTAACGTCCCATACCCTGGCCTTATCCCGGTCTCTTGAACCCACGTTCAAGGCTGCTCCATCACTTGAGCATTCACGCATGTCTAATCTCCTGAGTTCCTCAGCAAGTATTTGATCTCGGATGCCGTTGTAAGTCAGTTTCTCCTTTCCAATTGAGTTGCTCACAGCAGCTCGCATGAATTCCCAACTGTTCGGTAGAGATGCTAGCAGTATAAGGGCTCTCACTTCGTCTTCAAAAGTTATCTCCACCACATCCAACTGATTTACGGTGTCGATAAACTTATTAACGTAACTCGCGACAGGTGTCCCCTCAGCCATGCATAGGTTGAACAACTTACGCATGAGATGTACCTTGTTGTTCGCGGATGGTTTCTCATACATGTCGGTGAGGATCTTCATCATCCCCATCGTCGTCGTCTCTCTTGCGACGTTATGTGCTACACTCCTAGATAGTGTTAGGCGGATCACTCCTAACACTTGTCGGTCTAAGAGTTTCCACGCCTCCTCAGTGGTCGTGGTCGGCCTTTCCTCAAGGAGAAGTGGCTGATGCATCTTTCTCCCGTAGAGGTAGTCCTCTATCTGCATTCTCCAGAATGCGAAGTCCTTCCCGTCGAACTTCTCGATCCCGTGTGCGGTCCTGTCTTCTTTCGCCATCGATCTTCCTCTCGGGCTTCGGTCTTAGTTCTGCGAACCTCGGGCTCTGATACCACCTGTTAGGACCGATCAAGTCGAACTAAAAGAAAGACAGGAACTCAAACCGAGCACACACACTTTGATAACGGAGTTCACCCAAATTGGCTACGTCTCCGGGCCGCTACACGTGGCACTTAATATATATATATAGAGAGAGAGAGGATTACAACTGTAATCTAGCTAAATACAAAGCTATGGTTCTCTCGCAAATAGAACTCTCTCTTTACATTATATATAAAGGTGTTTGTGTAGGTGTAATTAAAATATAAGATATTGGAGCATATAAATAGAACCCTTAGTGGGTCATATTACAATTTCAGGCGAGGTGGGATAATTAGAAAACATGGTCAAAACTCATTTGGCTCCACAACTCAACACCTTATACAATTATACCTCTGCTGGTGAAGAAAATTTCAAATAAAATGGTGATATGTTGACGGTCATCAGGCAAAATAGGACTACGCATCGGTTAATCACCCCTCCGATAACAATTACAAGGACTCGAGATCGTCACTGGTTGTCTTGTTTGGCAGCGACAATGATTCCTGAAAGCCTAGCCTGTCTCAAAGTCTCACGCCGGGCTACTCGTCACAATCCAAAGACTCTGAAGTGGCAATTCTCCATCTTCAGGTTTCATTCGCAGAAGTCTCCAGCAAACTTTCTTCCCCTTCCGGAACGTTGATCTTTTGGCAAAGAAGTTTACTGACGACATGGTGAAAAACCGACAAGAGCAAGTATTCAGGTTGTTTTCCAACAAGCACGTAGATGGGGTCACATGTCGATCCTTGTTTCGAAAGAGCTCTGTGATTCGACGCCGAGTTGAATGTAGCCTAGTAAAATACCTCACCCCCTAGCTCAGCCATCAGTGGAAAAAGAAAAGTGATTCATGGGGCAAGAAACTGAAAAGAGTTCCGTCAAAACAACAAGTTAGGAGCCGGTTCAAATCCTGAGCAGGAGGACCAGTTCCGCAATGGAGAAGCTTTTGAAGCTAATAAATCGAAAGCACCTGCAAAAGACGAAAGGAAAAAAGAGGAGAAATAGCATGATATATATTAAGCCTCAACGCGCCTTTCGAACGACTTTCGAACAAGCACTTGAAAATACACCACAGACACAAGGAAATTATTTGTCGAAGATTAAACCTTACCCGTGTCCTAAAAGACCAGAGGTTTTGAGTAAAGCTTGAAACAAGTTTAAACCCCCGTGGCAAAAACGTGGGCCAAGTTAAGGTGCAACTTTAAAGTTGTAAAATAAAAAAATAAAAAATAAACGCCTATAGATAATAGACTCATATGCTGTGACGAGATGTTATGAAAAATTACATGGTGAAGTCTTCAATATATAGGCAAAGGTTGTAGAGTTTGATTAAAAGTCAAATACTATGGTGTGCATGGTCGTATAAAGGACTCTAAATGCCAAGAAATTCAATGGTTGGTATAAGCAAAAGGAATTGTAAAGCAAACACAATTCATCAGACGTGACTTTAACACTTATGAAGATTCTGTTTTATCTTGAGAAAATATAATGGATCATACCAAGGCAATATTTGTCCATGTTAACTGATTCTATGCTATCTCATCGAATAAACCGAATGAGGTAAAAAAAATATTTATCACACAAAAATTGGATACAAAAGTACAGAATTAGAGATGTGGTCCAATCATTTACAACAAGGTTCAAGGAAATTCCAAACAAAAATAGTCCAACCAAAATTCCAGGCACTCTTTCGAGGAGTACGAGAGTCCAGACATTCATAATACTCACGCCGAAGTTATTGAGGAAATAAAATCATTTCTTTATCCACATGTATTCGAGGAATGATTAATTTTCTCCTATTTTTACACGTCGATATATTTAGTCAAGAGTCTCAAGAAGTCAAAACTCATTTACGAAAATTGGAACGAAGCCACAAAAATAATGAAATCCAATCCATTACAGCAACATTCGAAAATCCGAAACTCGAAACGAAGCTACAAAATTTGTAAATTGCAATGGAGCTACAAAAATTGGAAATGTAGTCCAATCTTTGACAAGAAAAAAAAATCGAAAAAAAATTCGACACTCGTTTTTCTCGAAAAAATTCAAGCAAACAAATATCGAAGGGGGCATCTGTTTACACGCAAATTTTACGTCCATTAAAAATGTGACACGTGTCATTTAAATTAAATATCAATTAATTACTAATTTCTTAGTCTAAAAATAGACTTGTTATTAGTAATTTAAAATCAAAAAATAAAATATATTTTATCATCTCATAAAATCTATGATGATAATTTATATAAAATATATGTATTTATTTTTCTAAAACCATTAATTAATGTGGTACAAATAATGAGTTACTCAAACTATAGTACTCATTTGTAATATTTTCAAACATAAATACAATTTTGATTCATTTACATAAGTCATGATATTTAAGATAATGGGCCCAAAATTGATGAGGTGACATTGCAAATAAAATCTCATCCCAAAATGTATAAATAAAGGGGTGGTGGTGTCATATTTATCACAATCAAAAAGTCTTGAAAACTAGAGAGATAAGCTCCTCTACAGACGTCAGGGAATCAGCTCCGCTCCTCCACGGCCGCCAGTGAATCAACTCCGCTCCTTCACAAACGTCATGGGATCAACTCCTAGGGGAAGCTTTGCACACTCCGGCCTCAACGAACGCCTTCAAAGTCTGCAATAAATCTGCAATAAACTTGGCATTCGATCTTCAAGAACGTCTAAAAGCAGCAAGCAAGGCGTTTCTACGGATCAAAATCTTCAAGTTCTTCCCCAGATCTGAAGAACTTCTACAACAAATCTGCCTTCGATCTTTAGAAACGACTACAAGCAATAAGCAAGACGTTTCTGCAAATCAAAATCTTCAAAGTTCTTCACCAAATCTAAAAAAGTCCCGCAATAAATCGGCATTCGATTTTCAGGAACGACTACAAGCAATAAGCAAGACGTTTCTGCAAATCAAAGTTTTCAAAGTTCTTCAACAAATTTGAAGAACTCCACCTAAGAAATCTACAACAAACCGGCATTCGATCTTCAGGAACGACTACACAGAAGCAAAAACACGTTTCTCTAAATCAAAATCTTCAAGTTCTTTCCCAAATCCGAGAAACGTCAAGATCATCAACGAAATCGACAAAACTACAAAGTTCTTCATCAAACCCGAAAATTTTTACTCAACTTGAGCAAAGTCAACAAAATTTATCAAAGAGTCTACAATAACATTTCGAGTCATCACAAATTGTTCGAAGAGGAGAATTAAAAGACTTTCATTTCTATATTTTCTTTTAGAAATTATCAGAGATTGTACCCGCAAATTAATTGATAAATAAAATTTATTTTTCTTCGCATTCATTTTTTCTGTTTTTAGCACTTGGTGAAAATTTGTGTGAAACATCCGGTACAATGTGGTACAATGTAGACGATGGTGGGAAATATTCAGATCCCCTTGTCAACTCATCCCTCGAACTCTGAAGGCTTAAACATTGGCATTTAATTATTTTCAGTGTTAAATCAGGCTATTTACTTGCTAATGGATTTATTAGTCTGTCTTACTCTTTAGGGCATGTTTAAGGTGTGAGTTTAGAATTATTAGTTCAGATGGAGAAGTGACTGTTGCTTTACGGAGTTAGTCAAATTTATGAGTTTAGAAGTGTAAGTTTAGTTTGTATGTATAAAATAAAAACCTAAAAAAGAAATCGATGAAAAAAAAAATACACACCTGTTTACTCAAACAATTTTTTTAATGAATTAAAAAATATTTTGTATGAACTTTTGTTAGTTTATTTTATGAAAATAAGAGGAGCAAACACTTTGAGGTTCTTGGTTGGGAATGGGAGGAGAAGACAGAGGAGGCAACACAAAAATCGCAACGACAATAGAACCTTCCCGCTCTTAAAGAATGAGATTTTGAGTTTCGCGTGTCTAGCATTTCACCACAACCAACACTACTAAAGATGGCTTTGAAGTTGGTGCATTGTTTCAAAAACGACAATCTAAACCATTAAGCATGTCCTTGTAGTTAGCCTTAAACTATTTTGAGATTCAACAAAACGGTGTTTGTAAGAAAAATGACTAAATTTAATTTATTAGTAATCCACGCATTGTGTTCCGTGTAATACGCTATAAATTGTGATAATGATACAAATGTAGAGTAAGAAAAAAAACAGGATATAAGAAAAAAATATATAATATAAATTGTGATGATGATACAAATATTTAGAGAAATATTAATTATTATAATATTGTAATTACTTTTTTATTTTTTATAAAATTAATTATTATATTAATTAATAAAAAAGTATAAGAGTATTTTTAAAAAAAAATGATTAAATTATGCAGAATCATTTGACTTAAATTGTCTTATTATAATAGAATGATATATCCAAGGTTGCCACTTCGCCTTGTACCCGATTTCAAATGCAACAACAAATAATATGGTATAATAGTACACCTGCTACACATATTAGGCAAATAAGGACTCCGTGGCCCAATGGATAAGGCGCTGGTCTACGAAACCAGAGATTCTGGGTTCGATCCCCAGCGGAGTCGGAAATACCATTTCTTTTTAAAAAATGTATATCAAAAAGTTTTTTAAAATATATATATCAAGATGAATCTCTCTATGTTTGTAATACATTATATTTAAAAATTCAAAACATGTCATTATACATCTCGGGAAAAAAAAAAAAAAACGCATATTTGTGTTCCCGTCGTGAAACCGTGGAGATTTGCATTAACCAAATCTTGATTTGAAGCGTTTTTACGAAAAAGTGTCTAGTTGGGTGTTTTTCATGATGTTCATATATCCTCCCCCATACATAAAATATAATGTAACTGCTCTTATCCAAGGAAAATACAAATACTAAAATAAGAAGGTGAATATTTCTTTTTTGACATTTTATATATCTTTTTGTCAAAGGAAAATGAAAAAGGAATTAAATTGGAAGTTGAATAAGTTTTTTTGTACATTATATATCAAAATACATCTCACTTAGTAGACACCTACCATTATGCCTCAAATACAATGTAAGCTTTTAACGGTCTAAAGAGCGGAACAACGAGCTTTTTGAGTTTTTAAAGCTTTGAATCGAGTTTGTTTTTACTACGAAGCATGCTTTTTAAAATAGTGCCCGGAAATATTTACTTTTCACTCACTTTACATTGAAACAAAGAGAGCCAAAATGCTAAACAGCCTTGCAGTCCCGTTTGATTTTAAAATCTTGTTTGTTGTAGGGTTGCAGCTATAAGACAAAATGGAACATGAGCAATGGCGAAAAAAGTACTGAAAAAAATCCTACTCACTTTAAAGAAACGCCTGAATTGAATCTTAGATCGACAAAATAAACGTTGCAGTTTCATTTAGACTTTTTGTTAACAACTTAACATAACAAAAATCTTTCAGCAAGTGGGACTCTAGCTGTCATCCTTTCAAGTTTTTAACAATGTCAACCTATGTCATTCCAGGTGGTCCGTGGGGGGTGAAGAGTTATTGCAATTGAACATAATTGCAGCAGCTAAAATTGCAGTTTCAAACCGCTAAATTAAGACTCCAACAGCTAAATACTCGAACTTCAGCCGCTGCAATTAGGGCCAATTGCAGCAATTCATCATCAGTCTGTGAATAGGTGCTTGCGGAACAAATGAAAGTTCATAAAAAGATATACAAAAAACAATGTATTTTCTTGTACAGAGTTTGTTTTTCTTCTTCTTATCCCTGGATACCTTTTAGACGTTTGGGCTATGATATCAAAAACAATAATGAAGTTGAGTCTTAACAAAAAAGCAAGACACATACATATCATTCTCAGTCCAAACCCAAAAAAACGATTTAAATTCATTGTTCGACAAAAATCCATCCAGCTCAATTCATTACACTTGGTTATTTATTGACATAAACACCAAAAATGATCAACTTAACTATTGAGGCTTCAATTCTTGCTGATGTGGTGTAGTATACAGGGACCGGAGCTGCTTACTTATAAGCTTACTATTATTCAAAGCCGATTGTAGCTCCAAATCATCCGACCACCACTGCTCCAACCCATGAGCTTCTAAAAACTTTTGTTTTCCCTTGGACAAAACAAAAAGCTTAGCTCCAAAATTACCACTCACTTGGTTCGCATTCTCCTTTTCAGCCGAATTCTCCTCTCCTGCAGGATCTGTGTAATAACAACATATATAATCGCTATTATTCACATACAGATGTGGGACCCATTTCTTCAACCCAATGGCAAAGCTCTTTTCCACCTCGTTTATTACTTGATTATCACTACTCAATGGGAGCATCGCTCTAATCCTCTTCCAAACAAACCCAGCTTTCTCCCCAAAATTCCTCAAACTCATCGCTAACGATACTGATGGGGGATTAAACAAATGAGCCTCGACGAAAATCCCTTGTTTAGCCAAAGCTTTCCCTACTTGAAGAGCAAAACCCGCTCCTAAAGAGTGTCCCGCTACACATACATTGCTACTCCCATATCTATTCGCGAGTGATTTTAAAGCCTCGAAAGTGCTATTAAATCTGACAGACCCCTTCAATGTCTCCCAAGTGAGGAATCTTAGGTCATCAACAATATCATTTCTCATAGTTTGTGTTTTAAGTATAGTACCTCGTAGTACCAAAACGGCCCTCGGTGCACCGCTAGGTCGCATTAGTATGAAATCGGATAGGGCAGCGGCTCGGTCCCACTCCAAAATTGCCCCGAATATGGAGTTGTCACGTTCGTCGATTAGGGTTTGGGTGAGCTTATATTTGAAGGGGGAACACCATTTTGGGGCTAGGGCGTTTTCTTCATTTCTTTTTTCTTGGCGGTCGAGCTCGAGCAGGTACACAACTTGTATGAAGCAAGCGATTACTGTCCTCTTGTAGTTCCCATCTTTCCTGTTTAAAAAACCAAATTATCTTTTAGTACTACAAACAGAGAAGTTATAAAACACTTATAAAAGTACTTGTAAAAAAAATTGTATTCAGGAATATTATTCCAGAAGAGATTAGTGAATGAAAACTACATGATTTGGGTCCAAAGAAGCACAATATGGATTTCGAGTTTACTGTATTCTAATACTTTTCACCCTGTTCGAAGTAGAAAGACATAACATCATGATATGAATTACTACATAAGAGAACTGGCAAACGATGCATCACAAATTGGAGTGTAAAAAGGCCATGATAAAAGTATTATTTGACCAAGAAAATACAATTGAAAATAAACACAATAGAGTTTTCCTCATAACCAACTGAAACAAGGATTTAAAGCTCGGAATTTCCAATATTATTATCTATTTACAAACAACATGATGAACTCATTGAATTGACTTCAAAAACATCAAAGGTTGCAACACTTTCATGCTAAGTTAAGAGAAAGACCATTCTCCAAATAGTTACACAGTGATAACTGATGAGTACAATTTAGGAGTAGTTCTTGTTCTTTTTTCTTTAGTATATGAGTGCCACTTTGATAAATTCTAATTGCTAAAAGTTAAAGAAAAAATACTCATCCGAATTCACAAGATCGTTCAAAATTAGTACATGTATCTGCATCAATGTTTTAAAAATCGCGCTATATAACGCGAAATAGCGCTTTTTGGGAAAAAAACGCAACGAAAAACCACTATTTGGCTGGAATTGCGCTAAAATCGCGCTATAGGGGACCAAAAGCGCAAAAGGCACGAAATTCTGGATCAAAAGCGTAAATAGCGAGTTAGGAAAAAAAACAGCGGATCTAAATAATTAATATATATTGTGTAATTTTCATAAAAGTGTGTGCAGTCCATATGGTTGTGGCAGTGTTTTAGTGTTTTAGTTTACAGCAGACCCAAGTTTGAATCTCACCTACAACAATTTATTTATTTATTATTACCTAATATAACTATACATTTTATCTTTTATTGTTATATATTTTATAGTTTAGTGCATATTTAGACCAAAAAAAAGTACACCGCAAAGCGCTATGTAGCAACGCTATTTGTGTTTTTAGCGTTTCTCTCGAAAAAACGTTACGCTAGCGATAACGCTATTTAAAACATTGATCTGCATTGCAATCAAATCTCAGCATAAACCTATTAAGAAAATATGGAAAACATACGGTAAATAATGGCATAAGTGCGTCATAAAAGATAGAAATGAAACTAGAAAGATATACCAACTGATTCTATTATATGTGCAACAGATGTCCCAGGAAAAAAAAAAACTGACAAACCAAAGAGTTAGTAAAATCGAAACCATTTTTAGGCCTTGTTGTGTTGCAGTTAATATGGATAATGTCTTTTATAAGTAATACCGCAATTGCGGGAAAAGACTTAAAAATATGTTGAATTTATATTTTTCTATCTATTTAAAACCAAGTTTTTGTATTTATACATGACAAAGCTGGAAGGTTCAAGCCCAAGAAACTCAAAACATTAGTCTTAAAAGAATAAGCTGCAATGCTTAAAATTGTGGCCAAACAAACTCTAGTTTTACTGAAAATTCGAGAAACATGATTATGAAATTGCACAAAATTGTAATTAAAGCAAATGCATGAAAGACAAAAAAGAATATACTCCGTAATAGTAAGCTTAGCTCTATCGGTGTTTTAAAAAGCGAAATCTTAGCTAAAACATTTTTGCAAAAGCTACACTATAAGCGTAAACGCGGGATTTTTAAAGCTTTCAATCCATCTTTTATCAAGCTTTAAATCGACCTTTTTAATTACAAGGCGCGTTTTTCAAACAGTGGTTCTAACAGAACACAGTACAATATCAGTACAGATGTGATGAGCTTAAACCCCCTTTTTTCTCAGCCATCTTAAATTTGTTTTAGACCTGCGGCCAAACGTAACCCCAAAAAAGCTACAGATTCGAGAAAGTATCAATTTTACTACTCTACTTGTGCAGAACAGCACATAACTGATAACTGCATGTGGATAAAAGCGTTATCGTAAATTCTGACATAACCAGTAACCGAACCAGGAATTGAAAATTGGAGGAGCCGATATTCTAGATAAGTTTTTTCATACCATGATTATTATTATTTTCGTAAAATGGGTGGGCCGAATACTAGTTTTTTATGATTCGGATCATAATACATAAAAAAATAAAAAATCAATCAACTCTTATCAAAAGCTGAACTAGGTGGGGCTATGGTCTCCCCTTATTGAGAAAAATCTTAAACTTTTCCATGTTTTTTTACTGAAAAATTGATTATTATATCTGTTCAGCACCCGCATAATTAGAAAAAATATATATATAAAAGCATGCAATTCTTCCTCACCCACCTGCAAATCCTAATTCCGCCAATGAAAGACAGAGAATTATAAAAGAAGAAAAGGATACAAAAATACCAACTAGAGTTGATGAGGTCTCTCCAATTAAGCGAAATCGTATTGCGAGGACCGGACACATGAAAAGCATATGGATGATGATTATCATCACTATTTAGTTTTTCTCTTCCTTTTCTCTCTTCACCATTCATGTTCTTCGTCATTCTCAACCCAAATATATTATATACCCACAGACCAAAGAACACACACACACAAATATATCATATATACATACATATATATATATGTATGTATGTATGTATAGAAAGAGAAACAGATGAGTGGTCAAGACTGGTTATAAAAGGTTTCCTATTCTATTCCATTTCCACTTTTGGGTTCTTCTTTGTTTCTCAGGGGCATCTCATACCCCCGTTCCATTAATGTCAACTTGTTGGATTTTTTTAGATTAATATTTACAAATTTAAACATAACTTAAGCGTTCTTTTAACAAACTGCTCCGGATTTTTTCTACAATAACTTGTTTGACCCAACATAGTTTCTAATGCAACAATGGTAGCCTCTCTTCTTTTATGTAAAATTTGTACTCCCTCTGTCCCAAAAACATGTAATTTTGACCGGTAAAAACATTTTTAGAGTGTTGAAATGTGATTTTTAAAATTTGATCATATAGTCTAATATTAGAACTATCTGATTTAATTTTGAAAATTTTGATGAGTTATTTATCGGTAAAAGTTATATCTAGTTTCGTATAGCCCAATAATTTAAACGGAGAGAGTATTCTAGGACTCCAGCCATCATCCCTCTCTTCTTGAAACATTCCACCACCCAGAAATTTTTGATATGTATTGTCCATAACCAAAACAGTTATAACTGTTATAACTGAAAGTTATAATTTGAAGGGGTCTCTTATATTTCAAATAAAATTTATCATTGTAATTACTACTAAATGTTTGAGTGGATTAGAACCACCTAATATTTACTCTTCCATCACAGAATCATATCTTTTTAGACACAGAGCATATTGTGACTACTTTTTCTTATTGATTTATTCTCAATAGTTCAATTTCTGTAAGATAATTATGGCTAGTAGCCTAGTAAAAATTCTTAAAAGTTAAATCATATTTTTTTTTTTAAAATTCGCTTGATCATAAGTATTAAACTGTTAAAAAGTATTATTGAAAAATTCAAACCAACGTGTAACTTTTTTCAAAATATGGGGACTGAACTTGTGTTTTCCCAAAAATATTGATCATTAGTGCCTCAATTTGAATTTCGGGGACAATAAAACTCAAGTTAAAATGCGTGAGACCATTGTTGTAGTTTTTCAAATTTATTAATTCAGAGGGTTTTTAACGGTCATATTTCCCCTTAATCTGTTCGATAAATCGACTATGATAAGCTCGTCCATTTTGACTGTATTCGGCCTAAATTTACGATTTTGCTTACGAATGTTTAAGCATATATAACTTTCCAAATTAAAGTTGTATTTAATGAAAATATTGTTACATTTATATGATAATGTTATTGTATTAGCAATTTAATGTATTTAATGAAATTTTATTAACGAATTACTATACTTCAAACATAATTCAACAAATTTCATACATGTTTAACCAATGCTTAGTAAGCATTGATTGTATTTTCCCTATTTGTTATTAAGAGAAAACGTATATGGACAGACAAATGAATGGTTTTAGAGCAAGTCTTTTTTAACAAAATAAGAAATGCCTAAATCCCGCTTTTAAAAGTATTTTCCACAAGTCCGTCTACATAATTTATATCCACTTAGTTGATTTAAAAATATATACATTGCCTTTTGCTATATTTTTTATTTGTTTTTTCAATTATTTTATCGTTTTTTTCGGAGATAGAGAAAGATTCGGCTTATCACATAGAAGATGCGCATACACTACAAGAAAAAATTAGAGATGATAGCAATTTACTTTTTAAAAACTGTTGGTAAATGAGTGTCGCTAAATTTTAGTAATAAAAACTGTTGCTAAACTTAGGCTAAATTTAGAGACACTCATTTTACCATCAGTTTAGCAACAGACGCTCTGATGGTAAACTGACATTTTTTTTGTAATGAGAATCATTCACCATCTCTCTACACTTTGCCGTTATCTCCGTCGTCATTGTAGGTATGGGTACTGTATCTTCCCTATTCTGAGAGATCTATTCCAATCTTGTTTAATTTGGACATTAAATTGTGATTTCAGGTTTAATAAACTTAATCTTGATATATATAGTTGATTAGTTCTCATACTTTTATCAATTGCACCAATTAATGTTTGATGTAAATGTGAGCAGTTAGTTCTCATAATTTAAGTATAAGTAGAAGTTGTATATTCATCACACTACAATAAAATTAAGATAACAACAATTTATTTTTTGAAAATTGTTGATAAATTGAGTGTCGCTAACAAAAATTGTAGCTAAATTTAACAACACTCATTTTATCATCAGTTTAGCAACGCTCTGATGGTAAGCTGACATTTTTTTATAGTGTCATTAATTTGTTCAATGGTGTTTAATTATATGTTCTTATAAGTTTCTAATGGAATAGTTTTATCTTAATTTTCCAAAATTTCATAACAGTAAGTAAATTGTTGATGAATTGACCTAATTTTCCATAAGTAATTATGAAAATGTTTGATCTAATTTGTAACATTTTATGATTTTTGTTTTACAAATTGTATATACCTTAGAACTGAAGTTTGTACATGAAATATATGCGGTTTTTATTCTTATGCGTTTTTTTCTTTTGACTACATACATTTTGTTTAAATGGTAATACACAAACCGGTATACCGACCAAAAAAATTCTCAAATATTATGATACTAAGACCCAACAAAATCGCACATCATATTGTTTTGATCCACCCGAGCGATCTCGAAACACAACAATATGGTATATGATATAAGAATTTATAATTAGTTTTTTTTTTTTTTTTTTTTTGAAAGGGAATTTATAATTAATGTTACATATTTAATAATGAATCATGCATGTACATGACATCAAGAGATTATAGCAATAAAGTGACCAAGATAAATTTAGTTTTGAACAAGAATAATTAAAGCAGTTGTTTGTGTCCATCTCTAGGAGATACCATCTGATCAGTTGGTTGGACATGACCCAAAATCATCCCTTGCTTTTGAATGTAGACCCATTTATCTTGAAAGAGGTAAAGGAAAGCAATGATGGAAATTTGAATAGTGAAAAGAACAGTCCATAAACTTATACTTTTGGAGGTTCTTTTGTGATAAGCATATAATCCTGTGTAGACATTGATTATTCCTAGCACTGAAACTGTTGTGCCAATTACCCAGTGACCTACATACCATACACTTCTCCCTTTGCTCCCTCTGTTTATATGAAATAGAGTAATTAGTACCTTGTTTTGGTCAACCAACTTGGTGCAAATCCCAAGTTTAAATTTAAATAATTAGTTCCATCGATAACTGTCAAATGAGTATACTGACCATTGTTGTAAAAAAACGTGATATTGTGCTATAGTTTACCAAATACCGTTTTGTGAAAAATGCTATGATAAACCAACTATCTGGATGGAAAAACGTTAAATTCGCATTATAAGGACTAATAGTGCAAATTGCGCGAAATAGTGGAGTTGTGTAGCGTAAATAGCGGGTGCAGCCCAATTTTTTATTTTTTTTATTTTTTTTTTAGTCAAAATTTTAATGAAATTATTGGAGCGTAAAGAGAATCAAACCTCAAATCTCTTGCAAACAAAGTAAGTGCTCTACCATCTCAACTGCAATCACTTTGTAATTATTAGTTACAATTTTTTATATATATTTAGTTAATTTTGATTAAATGTTCAGAAATAAGTGTTATATTTATATATATTAATGACAATTAAAACGTTCTTTTACTATTTTTTTTGTTACATTAATACTTTTTTAAGAATACTTTGGTTGCATCTTAAATTATAAAAGCATAATTTTTTGTCGATGTGAAAAAGTATGGTTAAACAGAACTACTGTGTTTGGTAGATGGAGAAAATAAATTTACTGTAAATGTAGTATACAGTATAATGTTAATCCATAAATGTCAAATTATTTACTTTTAAAAAGGTATCCTTTTAGTTACAAAACAGTGAACTAATGATGTGTTGCCATTTACCAAACACGATTTTTTGCTTTCTTACTTGCCTATCAAACAAATCCAGTCCTGTTTCACAATCCCTGCAAACTGCCTTTTTTCTCTTAATCCATGTTACTGGTGCTGGATTCAAACTTGATATGCTTATTAAAAAAAAGTCGGAGAAAATTTACCTTTTAGGCCTCAAAATCCCAGTTAAAGCTTGTAACCATACAGCACCATAAAGTGTTAAGCCCAACCTTTGGTGGGTATTTTCGAAAGAATTCTCAAAGTACTTAATTGACATTATTGCCCCGGCTGTTGCAAGACATACTGCAAGCATCTGCACTAATAAAATAAAATAAAATAAAATAAAAAGTAGCATAACTAAATACTACTACCAATAATAAACTGAGCACTGATAGTTTATTTGGTGGGGAAAGAAAATTAGCTCCCTGCATGATACTATTGAATAAAATCAATCATCTAATGATATGTTTTTGTTAAAAGGGGAGTATTTGCCATAATTAAAGTCCTTCTTACAAGTCTGCTAATCAATGACACAAACTAAGAAGTGAAAAGGAGAAATATTTTCTCCCTCAAAGTAGTCATGATGTCAAATAACTTGGTCGCATTTCCATTATCAACAAGTTAACTATTTAGCTATCCAACTGTAAGTAACATATCTAAGTGGCAATCAGAGAATCTTCAATAGTATTTATATTGGTTAGCTTGCACAGTTGCACTATCATGAAAAGATAGAATATGGTTATGGATTTGTTTCAGAAAAGTAGTACTAGTATTTAATTAAAGTAAACAATAGGCAAAACATTTAAAAAATTGATCCACTGTCAGTTCTTTCTTTACAATTTATACTATTTCTGTTCCATGGCACTTTCCTTCCATTTAATTTTCATCTTCATAATATATATTTACTTTGAAAGATTAAATGAACACCATAAAATGTAAATAGTACAGGTACAAGATAAAACTATATTTTACACAAACTAGTATAAAACAAATACAAAATCAAGATAGATGAACTTGCCTGTAAAATTGCATGGGTGTAGAAGAGGATTCTGAGTCTTCTTCCACTTACTTCTCTATTTGATATTCTGATAGTTAACACTCCAACAGGTATCAAAAACCCCATTGAAGCCCAGAAGATAAAACCATGAACTCTGATTTCGAATGACAATTTATCACTAACCTGTACAGCTTCCGAAATAATTATTAAAACCTTAGAAGTATAATACTCTATGCTCTATTTTATCTCCATAAATCGTTCTCCGTCTGAAATTGATTACTAAACTACGTGCAACTTTGACAAAAACAAATTCATAGCTAAATTGTCGAAATAAACGGTTTCAAAATTTAATCATATAGTTTAACATTTGAACTAAATGAATAGATTTTTTTTATAACAATTTTGGTACAAGTTTTTTGTTGATCAACGTTGCACCTGAATTTTTATCCAAAAAACTTGGTACCGATGAAGATGAACTCCGTCACAAAAAGTTAATCATCATCAATTGTGCCCTTGGTTCCAATATAGGTCACATTGGGTCCCTAATCCCTATACTTATAACATATTGGTCATCAAGATTTGAAATGTTACAGAGTTTGTCCTTGTAGAGTTGTAGGAGCAAAAAGTGATGTTGAAATTTTCGCGTAAGTCATCATGTTTGCTTTCCTGGAGAAAGTTGTTCTTTTTTTTATAATCAATGTATTTTGTCTGATCAATCTATGACTTCAATAAAAACGTAAGAAAGTATTATGGAACAGAGTAAAACCTATCAACTATTTATTAAAATTAACTCCATAAGATAAATTAGAAACCTTCTAAAAAATTGGGATTATTATTCTTTTAGTGATTAATTTGAAACAATGACGACGAATTACAATCTTCGCCCAAACTATTAACGCCTTCTAAAGAATGTTTGATTGGAGAAAATTCACAACTAGAGTATTTAGCTTCCGGTTTTAAGTCTTTAAAGGTAAAAAGAGAGAAATTATGAAGTATGAAATAGATACCTCTAGAGTCCCATCCTTGGTTTTCAAGTTTACGTATTCTGATATATCACCATGCTCTTTCGATGAGTAGGCAAATAACGGCAGAAGAATTAGAATAACTGTAACTATGGACATCGTAAAAGGTATAAACTTCATTACGTCTTGAATTTTCGCTCTTTAGTCGTAACCTTGAAGAGTTAAAGGAAGCTAATAACCAAAACTGATCCTACTGCATCCAAACGTTGATGTTATATTTGGACTCTCCACTCTCTTTTTCTATCTCTTTGCGCAAAAGATGATTGGAATTTGTATCCTTTTGATCTTTGATAGATAGAGAATAGAGACAGAGGTAAACAACCAATAAAGTTGAAGTTCATTAGCACCTTTTAGAAAAGCAACATTCTATAACTATTTTGTATATAAAGAAAAATTAAAGTGGTAACTTACCAATTAACTAACTATAATTAGAATTCAAGAGAGTTTAGGACTAGGTAAGGCATCTTTTCTATTTAAATGTGGGGTCACTGACTTTAACAGGCTTTTGGTTTACTTGTGAGATTTCAGAGCACTCTTGTAATGGAGAAAGATAGTGGAAAACAGATATACTACTACTGCTAATGAGATGGTATCCCTATTGCATGTATATACATATACATAATGAGGAGCATGAATAAGCAAATACACTCAAGTTGTAAAATACTAAAATAGTAAGAGGGGTGACTATTTTGAAACCCAAATGGGAAAACAAAAAATTAGGCTTGGATTTTTCTACTTTCTTCTTGAATTTCTCTACTTTCTTCTTGAATTTCTTCCATTATTTATTTATTCTCTCATCTTCACCTCATCAGTTGTATTATTAAACATAAAAGGCAGTTTCTCGGCCACTAAAAACGTGCAACATGTTTTCTACAAAGATAAAATAAGTATTAATTTCATTGTTAAAAATATATATGTATTTTTTAAGCTTAAAAAAATGATAGAAATGTTTTTTTATCGTAAAGAAAGATAGCAATATATTGTCCTAAATTATTTATTTTTTTACAAAAATGTAAAGGACTTAGTCTTGCTACTAACTAGTAATAACTAAAAAGTGTTGAAAATGTTTAATAATAAGCCCAATGAGTTATGGGGATTTCGATAAGATGTCTGAAACTACATGGCCATTATTGCGAATAAGTTCCCCCAAGTTAGAGCCCTCACTTGAATAGGGACGCTGCCCTCACTTGAAAATCATAAGTTAAAGCCTAAATACGAAACAAATTTAAGAAAATGAAGTTCTTGCAAAGTTAACCCATTAACCATTAAAACCTTGAGGATCCCGAATAATTCTCGAATTTTCCATTAAGGTCATCAAGAAAGCCTGAGAAGATCCGCATTTGATCTGCAAGAAGGTCAAATAGCAGCGAATGAAGTGTTTCTCAAGATCAAGCTTTTGAAACTCTACATCAAATCTGGAAAACCTCCATCAAGCTCATTCAAAAATTCATAAAACTTTCTCATTTGATTCGCAAGAAACTCCAAAACCCACGAGTGAAGTATTTTTCAAGATCAAGTCTTTTAAACTCTTCATCAAACCACGTTCAACCTCATTAACAAATTTAAAAAAGTTTTTCCTTTTATCCGCAAGAAGATATAAAGCCTGTGAGTCTAGTGTTTTTCAAGATCAAGACCTGGAAGCTCTTCATCAAATCCGTACAACCACGATCAAGCTCATCAACAAATACAAAATAAATTCATCATTTGATCCACAAGAATCTTCAAAGGGCCCGATTTAGTATTTTTCAAGATCAAACATTCAAAGTTTTTCACAAAAGAAAAAGAACACAAATCAGCTTCATTTACAAAAGCAAGCAATTCGACAATTGGATCCACTTCAAGCTATGCAATCCAATGAAGACAATAAATGACCGACTCAACTGTAACACCCCAAATTTAATAGATGTCATACGGCCGAATAACACGTAACTTGACCCGTGTTACACGAAGCCTAAAACTTATATTTATAAAATAGATAAATTTTCTTTCAATACTCATAAAATTTGTCAATTGAACACAAATTATATATAGTTTAACATCCCAAAATATTTCGTACAAAGAAATCATATTACCAGAATAATAACTTTTATAACTATACTAGCAGCGGAAAAGAAACTTAAACAACACTGAGGTCTTGGTCCCAACTGACTCAACTCCGACTCTATAACTTGTATTTACCTGAAAAGATTAAAAGAGAGGATAAGCCAAACGAGCTTAGTGAACGATATTTATACCTATAAAGAGGAAGTTTTGACAACCCGTCTTCAAAAATACAATATGGATTTTTATAACAAAAAAATAAAATAAGAAATAAGTTGAATCTTTTCGGTTTTAACTCATGTGTGTTTACATACATAAAATAAGTTTAAATTATAAATTCAAAACGCAGAAAAATATAAATCAATAAACCATTTATTTATCATCAAAATTAAATAATACTAAAATCAAACTTGGAACCAGACTGAAAATTCATTGCCATTAATTTTTTTTTTCTCTATTGTTGAATCCAACTATCGTACTCAAAGTCACCTAGCTTGGCAATCTAGGAAATCCCATTAAAACGATCCGGCTAAGGTCACCGCACTTAAGAGGCCTGTTCCTCAAAGTTCATTGCTGGTCCCAAAAATCATTAATCATTCGAGTAATTCAAATCATTTAAGTCAAAATCAATTATCTCAAATCATTATATCAAGATCAGATATCCAAAATAACAATTATTGAAATAATTGTTAAACAGTATAAGATATGATTTCAATGTATATATATTTCCATATAACCTGGATAACACATCGTTTATATATAACAAAAATTTTCACATAAATCATCTCAAATCATTTAATAAAACTCATATATATAAATATAAATAAAGCTATTCATTTATATAGATTTTGTTGAGCATAAAAATCAATATTGAAAATATTTTCTAAACAATGAGAAATAAATCAAGTATACATGTGTGATATATAATCAGTTGATCAAAATATTAGTTGACATCACGTTATAAAAGAATTGTTTTCAAAATATGTTTTTAAATAATATAATTTCATACACTACTTTACAAAATAACATGGATAGTAAATCGATTATATATATAGGGTACAAAATCACTCACATATCACACGAAAGCCGAAGTGTTTCTTCAGCTTCACAAAAGAAAGATAGTTGCCATTGTTTTCTGTACCCATGTCTATCTGTCTATCCATACGGTTTCTAATATGCTAGTATTAAATAGGAGTTTCTAATATGCTACTAAATTATAGGATTGTTAGTTATATAACGTTCAACACTCATGCTTATCTTATTTTGTTTTAATTTTATTTTATCCATGTACACATACAGTTATAATTAATTGTTGCTTTAAACTCGTCAACATATTTGCAACCAAATTACTCCATATGTTACTAATTAATTAGCCACTATTGGTAATAAAAGTTTATAATAACATTACTAAAATAAAAAGAAAATATGAGGTTTCACAACCACCATATGGGAAGATTGGTAGACGAGGTTGAACAATTAGGGGAGACAAGCCAAATGCAATTAAATCAACGTATGTCTCGAAGAGTTCAAGAATTTTCCAGCAAACAACAAGAGGCAGACAAAAATTTAGAGGTAATGCAAGACGGATGAATCCCTATGGATAACAGAAAAAGTTCATACTTGGTACTGTTAAAGGAAAAGATGAAAATGTAGCACATTGCTCATTCGGCTTGTCAAGCCTTATACACTTAGAATCGAAAAACTAAGGATATCGGAGGGATATCAACCACCTATGTTTCAACAATTCGATGGTGAATGCAATCCAACATTGCTCATTTCATCAAGACCTACAATAATCCTAGAAATTACGCAGACCTTATAGCATTTCGTGTTTCAAAATTAAACACAAGTCACCTTTCATAATACAATTATTGGATTTTGGACTAAAATGTCACATTTAACTATTATATAGACTTGTTCGTAATTGATTAAGTTTATGAAATTTACAAAGATGCCCATCATTTTCTTGGTTATTCGTTTATTCTCTCAGTCGTACTACTCCGCCTGTTGCCACTGCTATAGTGTCGTCTACAACGAGTCGCACCACGACGTGGATAGAGGTGGCTGGAGGTGCCATATCGATGTACGACCGAAAAGAAAGAGTGAGAGACAGAAAACGATATAGAGATGATGAGGAAAATAGATAGTGCTAGTTGTCGCCATCACTTGCATGACGGAGCATCTCAGATAGAGAGAGAGACCGTCTACATCGCCAATAACGAGTTGATGGACGTCAAATGGGTTCTGGCCCTGGTGGTTAGCCGGTGACCTGCAGGTGCTTGTGCTGGTGGTAGTTTTTTTACGATAAAGGTGATGTGAGTTTGGTTCAATTTTTAGAGAGTAAAAAGGGATTGGAGAGGGTGAACAAAAATAAAATTGGCCTTTTTTTTAATATTGTGCCTGTAATCCAATTAATTTAGATTTTATCACTTATACTTAATTTCATAAATGTAAGTATTTGAAACCCCAATAATTTTTTAAAAAAAACCTCCATAAAACCCAAAATTCCCATATCCAATTGCCCCACGGCCCTATTTCACGTTCCCTCATGGCTTTTGTCCGGTGTTTAAAAGCCTGTTACGCTTGAGTGTTGGTTTTCAATAGGAGTATGTATATATATGACACTTCCCAACAATACCTTTTAGGTGTTGTTTGAAAATCAAGTGATTTCCTAAAAAATGATGTCTGAAAAAGTGCTGTTGAAAAGTGACTTATATAAAAAGTACTTTAGAAAAAATTAGCGTTTGGTGAAAAAGTGCTTTTGATTTTTATAAGTTTTGTATGCGTTTGATATGTATAAGTTCGAAATGATTTTAATACCACAATAATTCATATACTACGAAAACACACATAAAGAGAAATTCTACCGGACGAGAGAGAAAATAGTTCTATTAGTATAAGAGAGAGTGAGAGAAAAAGGACGCACCGTAACAAAATAACAAAAAATCACAAAAAAAATAAAAAAAAATTATAAAAAATCACCAAAAATTATTTTAAAAAAATCACCAAAAATTATTTAAAAAAATACAAAAATCACAAAAAAATTTATAAAAATTTACAAAAAATCACAAAAAATGAAAAAAATCACAAACTTTTTAAAAAATTACAAAAAAATATATAATTTTTTTTGTCAATATAACACTTTTTATACCGAAAGTGCATATACTTTAGCTAAAAGTGCATCTGGTTCAGTCGAAAGTGCATCTAGTACAGCCGAAAGTGCATAAAGTTCAATAAAAGTGATTTTTTTCATTTTTTTTTAATTTTGTGATTTTTTTAATAATTTTTTGTGATTTTTTTTATATTTTTTATATTTTTATAATATTTTGTAATTTTTTTTCATTTTTTATAATTTTATGTGATTTTTTTTTTGTTTTTTATAATATTTTGTGATTTTTTATAAAAATTTTTTATTTTTTTTTATTTTTTTTGTGATTTTTTTTTCGTTTTTTTCGTTTTTTGTGATTTTTATTGATTTTTTATTTGTTTTTTGTATCTATTGGGCATTATTTGTTTTTTATTTTGACTTTGTGAGAAAGTCTATTTTCAGAAGTGTCAAAAAACAACTTCTCCCAAATGGACTTCTAATGCTCAGAACTTTTTGGGAAGTGGGTTACTTTTACTTACCAAACACTCATAATTTTGCTAGATGGGCTTCTGGACCTAGGAAGTGCTTACAATCTGTCCGTCAAAATGTTTTACTAGAAACTTATTTTACTAAATTTACACCCTACATATGTCAAGCTCTATCTAATGATTAATTTAATTATCCTTTGTTTTCACGATAGCTAGTTTAGGAAAAATTAGAACAGAAGCTTCCCAATTGAGTATAAACTATTTATTAGATTTATATCGACATAATGTATAGTTGTTGTCATCTTTCTGCCGTCCAATACCAATCCTATCTTTTTGAAAATTAACCATTAGATTAAAATAACAAAATTTTACAAATTCCACAAAGGTACTTCCCGCTATACAATTGAGTTCAAAAAACAACGACACGCTTCGTAGGAAGCATAACTCATTCTAACTTAACAACTATAAATCAATTACATATTTCGAGTATAAGGTTAAGCTACAAGAACAAATACTATTAAGAAGGCCTAAAAGCGGCCTCTAAAGAGGGCCACTCATCGTCATCATTTTCGTCATTATTACACGGAAAGTAATATGTTCTCAGTTATAATCCTGCCCTTTAATCGTACCAATTCTGATACTGTCTAAACAAAAATTATAGTTTTTATCTTTGAATTTTTTTTACAGTTTTTCCGTCAGAGATGGCGCAGAGAAGGTTTTATGGTCTATGATGTCTATCTCTCGATTTGTACTCTCCCACTCGTCTACACTGAGCTCCGATGGTCAACAAGGTCGGAAAAGTTTCGTGACGTCTTGCGGAGGGGAGGGGTTTTAAAACCCAAGCTGATGTTAGGGACTGATTTTGTAATTTTAACTATTTAGTTCTATTACACGTTAGTCCATTGTGACAATTAGTAGTTTCAAATCGAGTCATAAACACTAAAAATGACAAGTTATGCAAATTATTGTTGTAACCCTCTGAGTTCTATGATTTTAACAATTGAAGTATGAATGTTGATTTTTTTGTCAGATTTATGTTATTTTCTAGACAGTTTAATAAGCACCACAATGTATTTTTGAGTATATTTATGTTTTGTTCATTAGACAGTCTATTTTATATACACATTCAAGAACACAATTGTGTACTTTGAGTGTTTCGTTTTATGTATTTTGTGTTTACTAGACTATCACGTAGTATGTCTGTTAGAATGTTGGTTTTATGTATTTTGTGTTTCCTAGACTATCACGTAGTATGTCTGTTAGAATGTTCATTAGTGTAATAAATTATTCATAAGACTAACCACTAGTATATATAAGACTATCTATCAAATTGTCCATCAATGTATTAGATTGTCCATTCGACACTCGAGTAGTGTATTAGAAATCTCAATCTTGTACCCCGTCTTCTTTAAACCCTCCCGTGCCATTTATCTATTTAACCCAAAAAATATTTGTTTAAAAAAATTGAAAAGTATTTTACAATTACAATTAGACATATGTCAATACATTCCAACAATTATTTTTAAGAAAAAAGTCACACAAAATTTATTTTGGAATAAATATAAAAAAATAGTGTAAAATAAACGTTAAATCTTAAAAAAAAAAAAAACGTCTAAATCATTACTATTGGAATTATCTGGTTATTTCTGTTATATTCTGAAAGTGCTATACTGGTTTGTAAATAGAATAAATGTATCTGCTGTTAGTTTTGCTACTTATTGTACTTAATTGTAATCAATTGTAAAGTAGTGGACTGATTTAGTGTCAAGTAGCTATAGGCAGTTAGAGTGCTGAGCTGGCAGTTTGTTAGAGGTTGCGTTTAAAACGAGAATATTATTGGTTAAGATGAATAAAATAATTCTCGTATGTAATTTCATTTTTTTCTCTCTAAAAGGCGATTAAGCTAAATTCAACATGGTATCAGACTTGTATAACCACTCGATTAAGCTCGTTTTGTTAGCATATTTTCTTCTCGTTACTACTTAGTGAAACTAAGTTATTTTCTATTACTTTAGAAGTTTTTTTTCTCTTGAATTTTCTGTATAATCTGCTGCTAGGCTCATCGGGGCATCATAGATGAGGAGTTTAAATAATTCTAATTCAAAGAATATGCTAGCGGGCATGATACTGCTAGATGCCCCAGAATCAATTAGTATCCTATCCAAAACGAAATCACTAATGACCATATTGACTGTCGTGAACCCTCATTATTTTACCTTAGTGCTTGCTTCATCTTGGGCATTTTTTGCATGTAAGATGGGAGATGGATTGCAAGACCGTATTCAATAAGATCGGAAGAGAATATCTGCTAAGGTACTAGAGATGTGTCTTTTATATGTTTTTCGGTTTTCACACTTTTGCATAGCTCGTTTTCACTCAACTTTCTAATACATGGGTACAATTGGTCAAACTTAGTTATGAGGTCTAGGAAAAAACGAGATGTATTAACAGGTTGAGAATTTTTATCGCTAGTACGAACAATCGATAAGTCAGGATAAGTTTTAGAAATAAATCTAATAAAGTAGTATAATAATAACATTACAAACATATTCAACATCGAAAACATATGATAAACTAGTAAAGTAGTAACCCGTCCGTTCCCATTTAATCGTTCATTATGAAATTACATGCAATTTTGACCGCCTTATTACTTGTATCAAAATTATCGAAACAATTTTTTTTTAAATCTGATCATAAAATTTAACATGTGAACTATATGATCAATTTTTAAAAATTTTGATTCCGATAATTTTGATACAAGTTCTTGATCGGTCAAAATTGCATGTAGTTTCATAATGGATAATTAAATAGGAACGAATGGAATACTATTTAATAACAAAACTAGTAAAATAATACTATTTAATAACAAAATGGTACATAACGTGGTATACTAAAATTTGATACCACTGCCGTATTTTTATTATGAACGATAAGATGTTACTATAACACAGTGCTGTAATACCATTAAATACAGTATGAATGATTAGTATAATGTGGTATAGTGTCCCAGGATGTTATAAAGTATAAACAATAAACATGTTATCATTCAACAAAATTGAACGTATACACTACAACAAACTTGAAAATCATGAATAATTTTTTTTTAGAGACAATCAAATTTTGTCTCCAAATGATAATTTTTCAGGATAAAAATAATGTTTTAGACAAAAAAATAAAAAAAATTTCCCCAAATATAACTTTTATGCACATAATTTGAAATTTTTTGCCTACAAATACAATTTCATACGGACATAATGATCAATTTAATTTCGTCTCAAAAAATATTTGGAGACAAATTTTAATTGTGTTCTTATGTTCGTATGAGATTGTTTTTGAAGATTTTTTTTTTTCAATTTATGTGGCTAAAAAGTTAGATTTAAGAAAAAAAAAATTATTTTTGTTTTGAAAAGTTATGATTTCATTGTATGTAAAAATATTGTTGGGGTTTATTAAATTTGGTGTAGTGATAGTAATAGTAATTAGTAATATTTAAAACAGTGACGACCCAATTGAAAATAAAATAAAAACAGTGACAGTGACGATCCAAAAAATGTGAGAAAAGAAAAGAAAAGAAAATAGATTATTCTAATATATCTCTGTCTGTGTGCGTGTGTTTTTGGGGTTTGTTTTGTTCTAATTGTCTTCATATCGGTAATTGTCTTTTCCTCCCTCTCCGTCTATATTAATACGATATTATTAGTCCGGCGAATTCTATTTAACACTCTTCCTATAAATAAATAAATATGTACAATAATAATAGTAGATGAGTTAGTGTATGTAATAAGTAATTAGTATAGTATCTTGTAAGGGAAAAAGAAAAATGAAGAAGAGGTATAGGAATGGGGAGATATGGGAATTCGAGACGGGAATGGGTGATGTTGTTCCGTCTCGGGAGGTGATACTTGGGTTAGACGGAGGAACAACATCCACGGTATGCGTGTGTATGCCGCTCCTCCCTTTCTCTGATCCTCTCCCTTCCGATTCCATCCCTCTCTTCGCTCGTTCCGTTGCTGGCTGCTCCAATCACAACTCCGTCGGAGGTAACTCATACACCCCTCTCCCTCTCTCTTTCTCTCTTTATTTTTATATACTAGTTAAATCCGCTTACACGTTGCGTGTGTGATTCGTACAATCTGTGATGTAAAAGTAATACCTCAGAAACAATATAAATTCTTATCATGAAATCAAATATGAAAATAATTAATTGTTTCTTAAATTTAGTACCTGATGGGAGAGAAAGAGATTTAAGGTTGAAATTCACAATGAATTAGTGCTAAAACTGGCTCTGGTGTTTGTTTTTAGGCAGTTGTTTTTTACACAGCAGGCTTTTTCTAAATTTAAAATTTATTTCGGATTTAACGGCAGTCATGTAATAACTTTAGTTACGTCGTGTTTTTGGGGAAAAAATTTCCAAGGCCTCATAAGACCTTTTGACATATAATCGTTATAGATAGATACACACGTATACATACAATACAGTACTTCCCATGGTCCATTTTAGCTGTCTACTGTAGAATTGCATCCAATTCTGACTTGTACAATCTAAACTGGTGAAATAGAATTTTAGGAAATTGCGCGCAGCTGTTCATGTCCATTAAGAAACTGCGTGCAAATTTGACCTGTACAACTCTAAATCGGTGAAATAGTATTTTAAAAAATTGCGTGCAGTTTTTTTATAAGAAACAGCGTGCAATTTTGACTTGTCGAGCCGAAACAGGAATTTAAAAAACTAGGTGCACTTTTGACCCCTAGAAAATCTGGATTTGCCAAATGGAAATCTAGAAAACTGCATGCACTCGTCCAGTATGAAACTGGGTGCAAATTTTGGCTTATTAAAATATAATTGACAAAATGAAACATAGATATGAGCTTTTTACAATTCAAAATTGTCCGTGGTTTCCGAACATTGGACAATTGAATTGGAGCGGAAGGAGTTTTTCTTTTCTTTTTAATACTCCCTCTGTCCCTAAATAATTGACTCATACGAAACCAAGTGCAACTCTTTGGCTTACAAAATTCTCGTATCTATTTGCGTTGAAGTCTGAATCTCAACAAAAATAACACATGCTTTGTGATGAGGCACGCTCCAAGGAGCCTTAAGACGTGTTTTTTAATACATTGGTTTAAACTATTTGATTAATTTTTGAAAAAAATTAAATCAACAAAAAGATATGAGATTTTTGCTGGTTAAAGTTGCACATAATTTCATAGTGATCAATTATTTAGGGACGGAGGGGGTATGCTTTCTATTATTTCCTATCCTAATTAGTATCTTGAATTTCTTCTTTCCATCACTGGTTGGTCCTGGCTTGCTTCTTGTTGGCATCTTTTACATGCATATATAGTATTTGTTTGTTTGTTAAAGGTAAAACATGTTCTTTTCATTAGCGAGGACTTTGTTTTTATTTTACTAGTAGCAGTAACTTAGCTAGAGATTATATTGATATTTTGCTAAAAACTGCAATGCATTTCTGATGGAGACCATTTTGCTACATTGCTTGGTTGTAGTTCAAAATAGGAAAATACATGAGATATCATTGACTTTAAGTGAGAAACAGAAAACTTTTTGAAAAAAGAGGCCAGCTGTTTAACTCATATATCATCGATAAACACTAATGACAATAAACTGCATTTAAATGAATGAATCCTAATCTTGGCCCCTAACTTGGATGGGCTAACTAACATAATCCTGAGCCATAATTAAATTACATAAGAAAACATAAATAGTCTTCGTCAATTTCTTTGACCAAATTAAAAGTTAAGTTTTATTTGGGAGAAATTAAAATTAATCCATTTTTACTAGTTCTAAACATCAGTCGAACAGAAGATAATTGTTCAATTGCAATCATGCGTTTCATAAAAAGGCGAATAATAACATCTTAACACTCTTTGTTGCCTCGATCCACCTTGCTGCCTCCTCTCTTATAGTCTAAAATACAAGGATTTGAGTATATAAATTTAATATAAATTTGATTGGCTAAATTAAATTGATATATATATAATATGAAATGAATATATAATTGTTCATAGAACCATAGCCCTATCGTATTCTCAATTTAAAAAAAAAAATGTGTCATCATATTTGAATCGCATGAGACACCATACTGGCATTTGTATCTTTTGCGCAAACTTTCAATATTTCATCCTATGCTGTGAGTTGTCGGAAAACTCTCTGAAAATCCATTTAGCCTTGCAAAAGCTTCTTCCCTTGTGTATTTGTTACAACTAATACTAAGAACTGATCATGTTTAAGTCCCTGTTAAAATGCATTTCTTTTATAATTATGCAGAAACTGCTGCAATGGACACACTCGAGCAGGTAATGGCAGATGTTCTATCAAAGTCGGGGTCAAACCGGTCTGCTGTTAGAGCTGTCTGTTTAGCTGTGTCTGGTGTTAACCATCAGTCTGATCAACAAAGGATATTGAGTTGGCTAAGGTTACTTCACAACTTGAGTTTTTGTTTCTGTATTTTCATGATATATTGGTTTGCCAAGCCTTCGAAACTTCAAAAAGAATCATCTACTGATCTTTTAGTGCACTGCGCTTTCTTTCTAGTCAATGCCGGTCTATATGTACCTACACGTACACCTATTTTGATCTTAGCATAAAATATTAAAACATTCCCCTTTTCTAGTGCGATGAATTACGAAGAGAAATAGTCATTCCTAATCAGATAAGTGAGTGATACATCTAATATCTAATTTTGCTCAACTCCGTTGCTAAACTCAGAAATTTGCAAATGCTACAGCTTTTAAGCTTAGTACACTACCAGAATTCAGAAATAACTGATACATTTTCCCCTTAACATATTCGATTTCTTTGGTTTTGTTTTCGTCAAACAATGTGTGAAGCCCTATTTTTGTCTTCTTATGTTTGTGTGGTCAGAGAGATATTTCCAAGCCACGTCAGGCTGTATGTCCAGAATGATGCTGTGGCAGCTCTAGCTAGTGGAACAATGGGAATGCTTCATGGATGTGTTTTAATTGCTGGAACAGGGACAATTGCATACGGTTTCACAGAAGATGGCAAAGAAGCTCGTGCTGCTGGTGCAGGCCCTGTTTTAGGTGATTGGGGGAGGTATGTGTCTAGTGACCTACTTTATACATGGCGATCCTCTCCTCTTGGATTGATTCAAATTGGAAGAAAATTTGAGGTTCTAATTCAGTAATATGATTTGTCCAGAGGGAAACATATTGCTTGATTTAATTCGATTTGCTTTTATTTTTAACTTCAACCTTTTATTCATTTCTGTTAGAGAGCTAGAATTTCATCGGCATTTAATATAATCTGTACACAAGTTTTCTAAAATATATAAATATTCAACTGATCATTAGTAAAGTAACTTACTTTCAATGGCCTGCTATTAAGACGGAGTAGTAGCAACTCATTGATTTACAATGAAACTTTGAGATGATGATCATTGTCCACATAGTGTACATTGTTGTCTGAAGCGGTTACGTTCATCGTCGTGCCTATGAGAAAGGAAAAAAAATGGAAGTTGTTTCTAAAAAGCATGTCTTTAGGATCAATTGCTCATACAGACATCACTGAAACATTTAAAATATCAAATGTTTTTTACTCTGACACTCAGCGATTCCATTTACAAGTTTACTAATGAAAAAATCGTCACCGAATTATTTTTCTTAGTTTTTACTTTTCAGTCAAGAAGTTTCCTTCTTAATTTTAGATAGGTTTTCCTGTTTAATTGTAGTGGGTATGGAATAGCTGCACAAGCATTGACAGCAGTGGTGAGGGCTCATGATGGCCGTGGTCCAGAAACTGCTTTGACACGTAATATTCTACGCAAACTTGAACTCCCTTCTGCAGATGAACTCATCGGGTATGATTCTTAATCTTATATATATATATATAATACTTCTCTCACAGAAAAACGTGTATAACATACTTAATATTGTCGAGAGCGGGGACCTACTTTTAATCATGGTTTGACATGAGTTCTTTGTTCCTTACAATGTGGAAGACTTGCAACATTTCTAAGAAGTTTTAGTGTCATGTATGCCGATGTGTTACAGCAGGATAGGAAGCAGTTCCATTAGTTTTACTTTTGACACAGTGCTACAATATCCTCGTACTGCAATTAATCAAAGAATTTGGCACAAATAGCGGTTAGTAAAAGTCAAGGACGTGGTTTGCTTTGCTATAAACAAATTGGCTCTAGGGTAAATGCAATTGTAAAATAATGTGAGCTTCATTTATTTGACTATGATATACATAAGTCTTCAACGTCGAAGGTGGAACTCAATATACATTGACTTAAATAAAACTTCATGCATTAAGATAGCTGTACAATTGTTGTTAGCAAGTTATATATACTTTATATAGTTCATTCTTTTCCTTTATTTTGAACCTTAAAATACCTTGAGAGGTCCGCATAGAGAGCAAACGTGAATAGTTTTTTTACCAAACGACACTCTACAACTTCTTTTGCTGGTGAAAATTATTCTTTTCAGAGTTCCAGTGAGATGATTTCTACCTTTCAAATATGTCAGTTTATGTTATGCGAGTTTTTAATAGGTTAAAAATATAAAAATAGATTAAATACTATTTAATTTAAGAGCCAGTTTTTTAGTTGTTATTTCGGTCTTGTATTTCAAAAGTTTGGTCCAAATACTCAATTTAAAGGGGTGTCTTTCTTTCTCTTGGAAAACACCACCATCCCGCAACCTCAACTCTGCTAGAAACCTCTGACCACCATCTCCGTCGGAGACCATGACAGCTTGGCCACCATCATCTCTAGCGACCTTGCTTTATTCCGTTTTGATTTTTTTTGTTTCCCGGCAACACGGAAAAGGCTCTTCTGCCGGAATATGCTACTACGAAGGTGATGCAACGGCCTTTTGTAATGGCAAGGCCTGTGTTAGGGGGAGGTTGGGGGGGGGTATTCTTTGTTTTCCTGATGAGTTTCCGATCACAGGAGGGGTAGGGCTGGTTGCCGGACGTGGTGGGTTAGATTTTTGTAGATGGTTGGGGTGGGTGTTTTGTGTTGGTTTAGAGAGAGAGTGTAGGATTGGGGATCTATAAGAAAGATGCCCGTTTTTAAAGAAATATTGGCCCTTTGGAGAATTGAAACTGTAAGGTCTAAAGACATCCGTCGTTGCAATTTTCTGTTGATATGATTAGTCGTTTACAGGTGGACCTATGCAGATCCATCCTGGGCCCGGATTGCTGCTCTTGTTCCAATTGTGGTAACTTGTGCCGAGGCAGGTGATCAAGTTGCAAACAATATCTTGCTTGATGCAGTTGAAGAATTAGCTTTGGGTGTAAAAGCTGTTGTTCAAAGACTTGGATTGAGTGGTGAAGGTATGATATTCAGTTTTAAGTATGCAATTCTTTTGTACATGGTGTGTTTTACCTCCAAAAGAGGGTCATTCAACTAGATGAAAATATGGGATGTATGCTTATAAGTCGACTTGACGATAATTGAATTACTAACAAAATTTTCTTCATCAAGCTTTAATTTTCTTTTGACTAGTCGCTCGGGACAATGCATTTTGTATGTTCTGAAAATAATCTTCTATACCCTGATCCAGAAACCGTGTAAGTAATTGGCTTGATAAATTGGTTTTAGAACACTCGTATGAAAATTTTGCCTCGATTAATCGCTTCTTTTAGCAGGTAGATTTGTTTTTGTTCTGGTTTATGACATCAATACTCAAACAAAAAATATACAAGTAATTAAGGATGGTATTTTGAATAGACTGATGTGCTCAATACTACTAGAAAAGCAAAGAATGTTGAAGATAAAGCCAATATTGTGAAAGAGAGTAAAGACAACCTGTTTCTTGATTAAGTTAGTTTGTTCATTTTAATACTAATAGAAAAGCAACGAATTAGAAGATAAAAGTCATAAATATTGTGAAAGCGAGTAAAGACAACATATTTCTTGATTAAGTTTCAATACTAATAGAAAAGCAACGAGCGAAGAAGATAAAGTCATAAATATTGTGAAAGTGAGTAAAGACGACCTATTTCTTGATTAAGTTAGTTTGTTTATATAAGTAATTGGGCATTTCATTGTTATGATGCATTATCGTAAACTGATTGCAGATGGGAATGCGTCTTTTCCCTTGGTAATGGTCGGGGGTGTTCTTGAAGCTAACAAGAGGTGGGATATTGGCAAAGAGGTTGTGAAATGTATCCTTAAAGATTTCCCTGGAGTCCAACCAATTCATCCTAGGGTAAGATATTCTTCTACTTTTGGACTAGTACAAAGATGCATTAGCTTCCTACCCTTAATTTTGTCTAATTGTTTAAGCTTTCTTGCTATTCTTGGCTTTCCGTATGCATTTTAGCATCATACTATGTCATCCTAGCTCATGATAGTGAATTTACAGATGAAGCCATCAGGAGTATTATTATAGGCTAGGCAACCGAAAGTTCTTTTCCACCATCTTTAGTTGTTTACGACTTTGCCCTGTAGTCATAGATTTTCTACTTTTTGTCATGTATTTTACTATAAATAGCTGCATTAGTGATTAGGCACCCATCGTACTTTTTCTTTCAGTTACATAACTTTTTATGTGAATTCGGCACCTCATCGTTAACAATTTATCGGTTCACACACACGTCGTCAGTGGTATTATAGTGTGTAGACAGCCAGAGCTGATTTCATTTCTTCCATTGTTTACTTCACTCTTGCAAGTTCACTCTTGCATGTTTTTTTTTTTGAAATGATGATTGCATGTTTGATATATTAGAGTTTGAGTTCTCCTATTGATGAAATCAGGTTGAACCTGCTATCGGCGCAGCTTTGTTAGCTTGGAATTTTTTGAAGAGACTATCCAAATAAGGGCATTCAGAACCAAATACTGATAGCCCCGAAACATTTTTAATCTGTACAGTTGCAGACACAAATGTCGAAGATGAAATATAGTGGTTCATAATTGTATTGTGTTGGTATTTTGATTTTTGCTTCAAGGCTTGTTTCTTCGGGTTTTTATTTCCTCTGATATTTGTATTTATTATTAAACATTGCACTCGGTTATTCAAAGCATTGCTCATAACATTTTTTGTGACAGAATATTGAAAACTGTGATACACCTTATATAGTCTTGCGTGGAGTGTAAATTTTGTTCCCTTGATGAGAGGTAAGGTTACAAATGTTGCTCATAATTGCTCTTTTCTCTATATGCATTATATATATACACACTTCATAAGAATAAGGACCGGTCAGTTAATTATGGGAATCGCGGATTAATTTGATATGAGTTGAGTAAATGGATTAAATTCATTCTTTTGCTTCAAAATAAAATATCTAGAACTCTTATGAAAAAGGGAGAAATCTGAAAGAAACGATTTACGGTTAAGAACTAGCTGTTCTTTTTTCTATAAGATTTAATGTAGGGTTAAGAAGAAACATAAAGTCTATATGGGAAATATTTGGTTAGAATTAGCTGTTCTTTTTTCTATAAGATTTGATGTTTCTGTTACATAGACATGTTCTATATAATGAAAATCATTTCTTATTCGCATATTAACTTATATTAGAATAAGAATAAAAATAAAATTATGATTCATTTGATTGAGTTGATTTGATTGTGTTAGATTTGATTTAATTATATTTATTTAGGATATTTATTCTAGGGGGTTACTCAAAACACATTTATACATAAGGAGGTCTACGTTGTTATCAAAAGTACACGTCAATAAAATCATTCTATTCTCGTTCCTTTCTCTGGTAAAAAACGATTCTAATTTATGGTTAGCAATTTCATGAAAAACACAAGTGTAAATAAATTTTACGTACCACTCATGCTAATGATATTCAATCTCTCATTTTAACCAATTATAACATTTGAAATTTTTAAATATTAAAAGACTTAAATTCGTTTGTTTTTTGATATTTATGAAATATTTTAATTTTCTTTATATAAAAAATCGTAATGATGTTTTCAAAATATATATTAAACATGTATATTTTTTAAATATTTCTAACATGTATACTTTTCTAGTATAAAAAGTTTACTCTTTATATTTCAAAGTCAACTATTAGCGTTTTTAGCATAGCTTTTATAAAAACGCATCGATTAACTAAGAGATTTTTAAAACACTGCTATTTATAGAGATTTAAGTGATAACAAATCTATTACAAACTGTCAACTAAATACTAACAAAGTGATGGAAACGGTTATTAATAGATATAAAGTTTGTTGCACATTAACTTGAATTAGAAGCAAGCAGTTGATAATTCTTAGTTATTCTCTTCTGACATGGATGACGTGAACTTAATAGACTACTCTTTTACATTATGGAGAAATTTGAGTTAAATAAATCAACGTTTGTTATTTAAGTTTTCAAATATATTGAGAGGTTCAATATTATAAAAAGGGTGAGTTTTGCTAATATATCTCGACAATCATTTGATAGGTAGTCTTAGGGTTGAAACTTTCGTTTTTGTTTAGTGAAAAGCACAATTTAAATTACAAAAACATGTCAGGGCATAGAGGGTTTGATGAACCCCAAAAATTTTCATCAAATATAATTACGAAAATGCCTTTAAAATTTATATTAATCCATAATATTTTTTTTTTAGTACATATACTATACTTATAATTAAATTTTATTCATTTGGTAAGATGAGTTTATTTTCTACAAAATTACAACAATACTCGTATTCTAATCAAGAATTTTCGTATAAGTTTACAACAATACTAGTATCATAAACAAAAAATAAGAGAATAAATCCATCTAGTTAAAGACATTGAAGATTTTTTCAGAATAAATTAATTTATTTATTGAAAGTGAATGTGATGATGGCTTGAATCGTGAACTAAACTGCTTATAATTAACGTTTATTCATTTGATAAGATGGCTTAAATGCATTGAAGGTTTTTACTAAACAAATTAATCTGTTTATTCTAGAGTTTGATAAGATTTTATCGTTTGTTTTGTTTTGTTACTTTCTATTATTTAGTGACGATTTTTATTGTACTCTTATAACATTCAATGTTCGTTCTGTCTATTTTGTTTGTAAGCAAATCGACCAAACTGGATAAACCGAACAACAAACGTCGAATGAATTATTAATTGGTTTGTTTTTTGGGGAAATCAGTCATGTAAACGAATTACATTAGTTTTGTTTTCAATTTAAATCAAACCAAATTGATTCTTTTAATTTACATATAAATATTATATGCATATGTATATATATATATATATATATATTGATTTTAAAGAGTTTACCCGAACTTACTTATTCAAATATTATAACACATGATTCTAGTTTCACATTAACTTATAAATTTTTCAGCACTAGTCACCGTTATTATTATAAAATTGTGCCCCCAAATTTAAAATTTTGAATCCGTCCCTGCATGTTAGTATTTTTAAAAATTATAAAAACTCCCATAAACTATCACCGAACTCTCCAGGCTCCCTGATTCTTAACCTCGCAGGGGATTTGCGCTCGACGGAATTATGAGAACTCGGAGACAGAATTGCAAACAATTTAGGGCATGATTCAATTATTTTCTAAATAATTATAGACGATGAGAAAGTTTATTGATCACTTTCATAAAAGAGCCAAACCACAGACCTAGTTAAATTTTATCTATTGATATTAAAGTCATTTCCCTGAAACTTTACAAAAAAAAAAAGTCATTTCCCTGAAAGCTACATCCTGGCAAAGATTTCTTGGAAACGCAAACAAACAATATCGGAATTTCATATAAATGGATACATATAAATTGCTATTCTGAGTTTGTTCTTAAAGATTACGTACACCATGAAAACAGAAGATCGAATGCAACTTTAAGGAAATTATTTTTTAAATTGCACAAGAACAAGAAATAAACATGGTGAAATGTCTCAAATGTTAATAAGAATCAAAGCATGATATATATGCTGTTATATATTAAGATTTTCTTTCAGCAAGGTGGCATATCATTAGGCGGTGGCAGCATACTAGTTTTCAGAGAATTTCCATCTTTGACGATGAACACAGTCGTCATTCCCCATGTAAGATGCCGCTCTAAGTGGCAATGCAAGTACCAAACCCCTGTTGCATAAATACAGAAACAAAGCTGTTACACAACGCGTAAACTTAAGTCTTAATTTCTTAATTCTATTGATAGGAAAGGATTCAAATTTATGATCTTGTAATTAGTTGATCAAGATGTCAATATCATTTCCCTCATTCGATTTTACTTATTGTGTATATTTCAGTGTTTTAAATAGCGAAATCTTAGCTAAAACGTTTTTTAATAGATATGCTAAAAGCATAGAAAGCGTAAGTTTTTAGCGGCCTAAAAAGCGGAAAAGCAAGCCTTTTAACCTTTTTTTAAGCTTATTCACTACAAAGCGTGCTTTTTATAACAGTGGTATGTCTAGATGTAAAAATAATTAACAAGGTTGGTTTATAATGTGTATTAAAAATATGAAATTATATGTTTCGTCCTTGATGTTTCGATATATTCCAACTTTAACGTTAAATGTTCGTTCAATCATCAATGTATCACTTGCACTTGCAGAAACAGTACTTCATCACTGTTTTCGTACCTGAGACAGAAACAAGGGTCCAAGTACCCACACATTCTGCCCATTATAATATTTTAATTTAGCACTGAAAGTTTTTAGGAATATAATCTTACCTGGGTTAGCAGCCTTAAAACGTAGCGTAACCCACCCATTCTTGGGGACAATAGCAGTGTTGATAAGAGGTGGATCAACAAGATTGTAGTTCAAAGGGTCCTTATCCTTGTCAAAGTTCCCTAATCCTTGTCCCACCAAATAACAAGAATACCCATGTAGATGCATTGGATGATCTATACCAGCCACCAAATTAGTCCCTTGAAAAATCAACTCCACACTTGAATTATACTCTATAATCTTAACTTCTCTTCCCATCCTTGATATTTCAAGTTCCAAAGGCAGATAATCGGCTGTAAAGTTAAAAATATACGGTGGTTTATCTGGATAGTTGTGACCATACACACCCTTAATATGTCTATAGTAAGCTTCTAATATGTCAATTGATGGTTTCACAAATGTTATGTTGTTAAGGCTTGCAGCTAATCTAGTCGTATTCGGGCCCTCACACGTTTGATTAGCTCGACACGGATTTGCATTCACAGAGACAGCCGATAAGATTCGCGTCGTAATGTCTAGTGGGACCTCTACCCGGTGATCTTTACTAACAAGGCTTCTGAGGCTAGATGTGAAATCTAGAAACGCGAGGGTATCATTAAATTTTGGAAGATGAGGTAATGAAGGGGAAGAAGTTTTATGGTTTTTATTCCGGTATTGAATAATGGCAGTGGTTGTGGTGTTATCAAAAGAGACGTTATAACCAGAAGAGTAAGCCCTAGCTGCCATGTAATAGCTCCCTGATCGTCTCTTCGCATGTAACAATATGTCAAAGGTTTGTCCCGGAGCTATTGTGATAAATTTTCTTTTTAATGGCTTAGTGTAGCTACCGTCACTTCCAACAACTTCAAGTTTGTGCTTTGCGACAGAAAAGAAGAGGATTTCGTTCATAGCAGCGTTGACGATCCGGAGGAGGTATGTCTTCCCGTGGTCTACATTTAGCTTAAATGTATCTGTGATGTACAAGAAAATAAGACCGGTTAATAAATGAAATAACTATTTCAAAAGATTAATGTTTCTCTTTTCTTTCGGAAGTTCAAAGACAAAAGCAAAGCTCCAATAGACAAAGAAACTTTAGTACTGGTCATGTTTTGTTAGGCAGGACATCACAGAATCATATCATTTGAAAGCATTGATGAAAGCATCAGGAACAATGATTTAACGCTGGGGGTACTCGATTAAAAAATGCTGCTTGTCCTAGCTAGGCTATTTCAAACACAATTTACCCAGAGGGATGAGATGTAATATTTCCACTCACACTTCTGTCCCCACTTATTGAAGTGTAAGAAATACACACTCGATCCCTCTTGAGTTTGTTAGCGGTTGGAATGTGCAGTCTGTATATTAGTACACCATTATGTTTATGGAGGCTTTCCGATTTCCTAATTCATTTGATTGAATATATTTCAAGCATCTGAGGTGGTAAACCAAGTCGAAATTTTAAACTTGTTTAGTTCTGAAGCAAGTTGTAAGAAACGACATCTTACTAATAAAAAGTACTAGAAAAATAAGTAATGAATACTGAAGATTAGTGAATTCTCAAAAGAAAAAGTACCAACCAGGCTTGGAGCAAGGATACATATCACCAGGTTGACCATTGATAGTGTACGCATCAGAATTGTCGGGGGTTCCTCCGGATTCTACAAATTCCTTAAGGACCTCGAACACATCTCTCTTCCACCACTCACCTATTTACAAATATGCCGATAATGACACATTAGGTACCCCAAAATAAGCAATTCTTAACATTTTGGTCTCACAAACAGTTTGAAAACAGGTTACGAGAACCAATTGTACCAGGGTACTTCATCATTTGTAAATTTTCTGGGCAAAAATTAAGGTAACTAAAGTTTTCCTTTTCAAGTTTTTTAGGCATACCTAAAACCAAGGGGATCTCTGCATGGGGCTTTTTAAAAGGATAGTTGGTGCCACGGTCAGGATAGACAACAATGGTGCCATGAACGGTGGTTCTTGACCAGTCGCTGTGAGCATGCCACCAAAGTGTACCAGTCTCTGTGGAAAGCATCACCTTCTGAGTAAACTTTCCACCCGGTTGAATCGGGCATTGTGTGATGTATTCAGGACCGTCTACCCATGGATTCCTTCGCTGCTTCACTCCATGCCTTCACCCCCACACACAAAAAAAATATATATATATATACATAATTTATTAGATACACTGGAGTACGTATTTCATAAAGCATTTCTCATTACACGAATAGAGATAAAAGTACAAAGGTTTTGGTACACATCAATTATTAGTTATTATAATAAAAAAAAAATGTTTTTTCTACACTATCATATATAGAACGCTTTCCGTTGTTGGTTTAGGATTAAATTTATTTCTAAGATTAGGACCCAAAATCAACATAACATGCATGATATATTAGTGGAAAAATAACAAGATATGTTGGTGGAAAGAGATATTTTCTAAAATTAAAGATCCACACACTTTTATTTAACCAGAGAGGAAGCCATCTAATCAATATGTGAATTTTAACCTAGCATTTGCAAAAGAACTTTTTAGAGCAGATCGAAACTTTTTGAACAACCAGAAATATATGGTTGGTTCAAGTTGACTCTTTGGTCAATAAGGAGTTTCATTAAGGGCACAAAAATCAAAAGGCAAAACGAGTAATAATGTATTTTCTCTATTTTATTTTTAGTTGGTCATGCAAATAGGCAATAAATATCAGTTGATTTCTGTTTTATTTATCATTTATTGAAATTTGAAAACAGTGGTTTTAAAAAAAATTCAATATTTTTTTTCACAAAGTACATTTTAAGCACAGATTAAAACCTTACCATATGGTTTTCTCTTTTTTCCTTTTCTTTTGTTCTTCTTAGATGTTAATTAAACTGAGAGCCACCATAATGTCGATCTATCATGGTTTATTAAGGCAAGGCAATCATCAAATTACATACTACTACTGTGAAATAATTACGTGACATTATTTTTGTAAATTACAATTATTTTGAAAACAGTATTTCCTTTTTTGGGGTGAAAAATGCTAAAAAGTGTATGAGACACAATGTGGCACATACCAGTGAAGAGTGATATTATACTTGCTCTTGTTGTAAACGTCAACAATAACTGTATCACCTTTGTAAGCATAAATAGTTGGCCCAGGAAATTTTCCATTCACCGTCAGAATCTTCTTTGTGCTACATAGCCTTGTATAAACAGCTTCTTTCACCTGTCACCCAAAAGCGCATATATGAAATAATGAAAGACCAAAAATGCATTTACTTCTTGTATAAATTTTGTATGTAACGTCAATTATATCTCTAAACCTCATGACTTGTGCCAAAACATTCACACACAAAAAAAAAATTGCTTGAAAAATTAAACGTAAGTATGTTTACCACAAAACGGTACTTCTTGCGAACAGCACAAGCTTGGCCATGGTACAAGGTTACCGAAATTATAAACCCAAGAAGAAACAAGTCGGGAAAGTTTCTCGCCATTAAAACAATCTCAAAATAAGCGAATGCAATATGCCTTAATCGTTTGTTTAATCTTGAGGATCTGATCGAACTAAGGGAATTTATAAAGCTAATTATTTAGAGATAAAGTTGTAAGGTACGTAGTTGAAGAGAATTAAATTCTGATCTTTAAGGTTTGAAGCTGATATTGACTAAACAGAAAAAATTGACCATTAAAAGCTTTTGGTCCATTATTATCCAAAACATGAACTCTCTTATGAAATAGTTTACCATTTTTTTTGGGTTATCTTATACCAAAAGAGTTTCCGTTAAGTGACCGAGTAGTTTCTTTTGGTAATGATAATGCTACACATTTACTAAATTTTCATATTATTCATTGCTATTTAATGCTATCTATACCACAATTTTAGGATAAATGAGACAACCACCCAAGTTATTCAAGGAAGCAAGAAAAGTAATAAGAGGTGTCATTAGTCTAATAATGGTACACTAACTACATAAATTTCAAAAAAGAAAAAAAATACTAACTACATAAATTTAAATCAATTAAAAATTTCCAAAACATTAAACGACAAGAACTTGAGTTCGTTTCACAAACAGTGGATGAAGGGTTAATGTTTCATAAGGTTTCATAGAATTAACATTTTATATTTCTTGTATGTTAGTGAACTGGGGTAATTTTCTAAGAATAACAAAGCATTTGATACCGTAATTTTCTTTCTCTTTTTGCAAATGACTTTTTACCATCTAACGTTAAAAAGCATAAAGCTACTAAGATAGCTTATTTGTCCATTGTTTATCACTTTCACACCGGCTACCTATTTCTCATTTAAACGTGAAGGACAATTCTTTTACTTTTTTTTGAAAAAGATATTGACTTGCTGTAAAAGTTTCTTACTGATATTATAGGTTGGGGTTTCTCATAAAGAATTATTCTGACATTTATACTAGTGTACTTTAGTTAGATAGAAATTATATTAAATATCACCAACATCTTTGTTAATCCTTTTTGACTGTTCGTGATGTGCCTAACCAACGGTCCTGAATTTACTATTTAACGCGTTAGTTTATTGATCATTGTTCATACCAAGTAAATTTTAAGGATCCGATTTTGTTCATACAGAAATGAATCAAATGATATTGAGTTAGCTTAATGTTCATACAGTTAAAATGGTCTTAAAAGTTTGAACACAAACTCTTTCAATATTCCCATCTTACGTGATAATTGAAAATCTTTTATTCAAAACACCAACAAATTAAAGTTGTTTTTTCTATTAAATAGCAGGATCGTAGCAGGATCATCAATTCAACCTTCTGATAGTTCGATACAAATTCAAACTACATTAATGTTCTCTCAACAAGCATTGCCAACTTATGTACAAGTACTTTTCAGCTTGCAGATCTCCACACGGTTTATATACAGAGACCGTTCGATGATAAATTTAACGATGTTACTGTTGTATATATTATTTTAGTTGTTTAGATATTGATTATTTATGTGTTATACAATAATTATTAGTTAAATATAAATTGTTAACAAATGGTTACAGCCGTTTATTTCAAACGATAATAAGACAGTTGTTTTCAAAAGTGATTTATGCCGTTTGTGAAGGGGGTGGCAACCTACCAGTACTTAGAATGACAAATCTATACTATTAGTTTATGTGAGAACCACTTATGTTATTTATAAAAAAAGTACTATTAATTTACAAAATTACAAAATAACAGTAAACATCTTTTACACGGAAATTAAAAGAAAAATAACTGTTATCTAATTATTAACTTTCTTTTTAACTACATACATCTTCTTTCAAATTATAATTGCACGCTGCCATCAAATTCTCCATCTCTCTCAATCATAATTGTCCCTTCCTTTATGGAATATTCTAGCATAACGGGTTACAGATTTTTTCTTTCATTTACACCCATCGGGTGGGCAGGTATGTTAATAACTAATAATACAAAGAGAATGAAACAAGAGGAAGGAAGAAAGGGAAATAAATAAATAAACTGAGATTTTATGATAACTTTGTTCTCCTTTATTTTTGTACTGTTATATAATTATTTTCTCTATGATTTTTGGGTATTGAAATTATATTACGAGTATTTCTCGAGACACTGTATTTCGGGGTTAATATTTTCTATGTAGCCATTCTGTAACGAAGTGGGGAAATTATTATCCTTAACACAGTTTCGTGCAAACGCCTTGCCTTCGACTTTGTTTAATTCATTTATTTTCGTTTAAACATTTTTCGTTTTTCCATATTCTACAATTTTCTACAACAATTGAAGGATAATAATCATTCCCAATGGAGTTATATTGGATGTGGAAAAGTTAGGAAATTTAGCGATAATAAGTAGGGGGAAGATCACATGCGACGGTATTGAGGAACGGAATCTCGTGTGCAACTTACAACCTTTTGGAGGCAATGTACAAAAATATGAAATCCGATTAATATAAGTTTTCATCCTTAATTTTCCTTACGACGTTTAAATTATGTTTTAATGCGTGATTAGATAATTTAACTAACTTATAGATTATCTGGTAAGTAAACATACCGTCGTTCGTTGAGAAGGGAAATTAAATAAATAGCCCTGAAGAACAATAAAAGAGTTTTTTCTTGTAAAATTTATTCGTGTTTAATATCGAGTATTTATTTGGAAATTTGGAAATTAACTTGTGAGCCATATATTGAAATAGAAATAATTTACTTTGTGGAAGGATCACAAAAGTTGTGACAGTTAACTTGGTGTGTAATTTGACAACAAACTAATTGATTTAGTAAAAGAAGATATGAAGTTGTGATTCTGAAATTTAGTATAGCTTTGCTCTGTGTGAAAATTCATATAATGGTGTATAGTGCACGAAGAAAGGAATTCCCATTCAAAAGGATTTTCTTTTGTTGTTTGTTATGAAATTAACATGACTTACTCTTTAGTAATCTAGAGAATTTAGAGATGTTTATAAATTAAACAAGAATCAGAAGTTGATGTACAAAGTGAGACTGTATATATATATTTGATAATGAGTTTGAATCTGGATGGCATTAGTTTGTAAAGCGAGTACAATCAGTATCTAATTGTTATGTTTGAGAAACATAAGATATTATTTTTGAGATTCAATTTAGTGTGATAAATAAAAATGTTGCTGACATTGTGATATGCAGAATATTTGAGAATTATACAAATAACGTGTCAATTATAGAGAGGGAGACTCTAGTCGCATCAAAATTCTTTCATTTTATAGATTAAAAGGTAAATTAGAATAGCTAAAATTATTGTTTACTACACCAATCTATTAGTGGTTAATAAACTGCATATGCAGCGACGAGAATTAACAATTTGCATATTCAGGTATAACAAATCAAGCAATCACAACATTCTAGTTAACGTTTGTTGACTTTTCAAGGAAAGTTTGCTCTTGTGCGATCATGTGCAAAACAGACAATTCTCATTCAAAATGACTACGTACGTGATCACACATGATCAAAATTCCGTTTAAAATTCAACAAAAGTTAACAATAGTGTGTTGGTTGTTTGATTTGTTATAGCTGAGTATGCAAATTGTTGATGCTCATAGGTGAATGCATTATCTTAACCACCAATAGTTTGATAGTTTGGTATAGTAAACAATAATTTTCTCATTATTCACTATGGCGAATATGAAAATCTATCTAACAGCAAACATATTTGGAGTACCTACTTATCAAATGTTATAACAATTTCTAAATGTGATTTAACTATCTCTTACGAGAATATAATGAAATTATGAGGGTTATGAGACTATTACCGATTCAGCGATGCTCTTGATTGAATCCTACTTTATCATATTGATCAAGGGAAATTTGTAATGATCATACGCATGAAAGTTTTCAAGGGAAATTCAGTCATGTAACTGTCCGAGAAATGTTAACGCTGAGGTTACATTTCCAGTATATTGTTTATTTAAGAAATATATATTGTTAATCCATATATACAATGAAAACGGTTGAATTTATTCTTAACAGAACTCATAGCTTTTAAGTGGAGTGACACAGCAGTTGTGGACACTTCTGATGAGTCTACCTTTGCAAGTAGGTATGTGAGAGGCGGCTTACTACGAGTTATCGGTAAAACTCCGAAAGTACATACTAATCCGGAATAAGCGCAAGGCCCATTTAATACGTGCCGCTTGCAGAACTATGAACCAATGTTTTACGTGAATATGATTCTTTAAGTTTCGTCTTCAATCATAAGGTTCAAGCCACGGCCACCTCGGGACATAGGTAATAAATATATACCCAGTTATGTTTTTATTGTTTATATATCTAAATAATAAGTGGGCGATTGTTGTATATATTATCTATTATTTTAATTATTTACATATTGATTATTTATGTGTTATATAGTAATTATTATTTAAATAGAAATTGTTAACAAATGGTTACAACCGTTTATTTCAAACGATAATATATAACAGTTATTTTCAAAAGTTATTTATGCGGTTTGTGAAGGGGTGGCAACCTACTAATACTTGAAGAATGAGAAATCGTACTATTATCTATGTGAAGAGCTTTTATGAAACCTTAAAACAATTATTTTAAAAAAAACCTTAATAGTTTAAAAAACTGCACATCCATTTGAAATTTGAAATTCTAAAAGTAGTGTAACTACTCATATCCGCCCACTACATATATATTTCCATTCTCTTCATTTTAAAAGTTTATAACTTTTTATTTGTTCTGTTCTTCTCTCTCACATGTACAATCCTCATTTTTATTCTATTTTTCGATTTTAAATACTTATTAATTTGATTTATTTTTCAAATTAATACTATGAAGTTGTTATTGTTTCTTTTTTTTATATATTTTTATAATGTTGCATAAATTCACGTGTTTTACTACGAATCGCGTGGGCAGAGATAATGAAACAAGAGGAAGGAAGAAAGGGAAATAAATAAATAAACTGAGATTTTATGAGAACTTTGTTCTCCTTTATTTTTGTACTATTATATAATTATTTTTTCTATGATTTTCGGGTATTGGTTCTACTTGAGGACGAGATTACATTACGGATATTTCTCGATCTAGGAGTCATTGTATCCCGGGTTAATATTTTCCATGTATACATTCCGTAAGGACCGTAACAAAGTAGGGAAATTATTATCCTTAATACAGTTTCCTGAATATGCTTTCCTTCGACTTTGTTTTATTCATTTATTTTCGTTTAAACATTTTCAGTTTTTTCATATCCTACAATTTTCTACAACAGTTATTACTCTCATAATTTAAACAAAGTAGAGATAGAAATTTACAAATTTTATTTATTAAACATGAATGGATCAAAAGAGTCGGAACCTCACTTATAAAACGGATAGAACCTCTCAATTTCAAGCCAACATGGAAACATAGTTTTAAAAGTACATAAACAACTAAACCAAACGAGCAACAAGTCTAATAAAAAGAAGATAACAATAAAATGATAAATCATGTCCAAATGGGACATGCTAGGTCAACGGCACACTTGTTCCATGTGGGACTAGTGAGCACTCGCATCCCCATTGAAATCGACCTTAGCTTTCAAGATTGGTCTTGACATCCACATGCAGTACTTCCACCCTTGCCAATGGATCAACGATTATGTTGTCCTTCTGGGGTTTGTATATTTAGTTTTAGTTAATTACCACCAATTTCAAGCAGAGTCGGCCCTGACCACAGCCCAAACAACCCTTGTGCTTAGGTGCCGAACGAAAAAATATGCCGAAATTATTTTTGGGGTGAACAAATTCTGTGTTTATGCAATTTTTTAACAAATATATGATACTTTTTAGCTATACTAAGAAGCAATATACACTGCAGCCTAGTGGTTGACAATCCAGTCTTGTGTTGCACCCCATAGATCCTGGGTTTTGACCCCTACCAGTTACATTTTTCTATCAAATTTTACCGACTAGGCTACAACATTTAGACACTACCATAATTACATTTCATTTCTTTTATTTTTTAATTTTCATTTAACTTTTAGTTTTAAAAAGGTTCTTTTTGTTTGATCAAATTGTTCGGCGCTTAGGTGCTCGTAGTCACTGGGCCGCCCCTGGTTTCAAGATCCAATTCTTTTGATGGTTGTAGTAAATATTTGATCCAATAAATTCCACAAGCTTTACTGGTCCGCTCAAGTAGTAAATCACCGACCCACCTAAGTATATATGCCATAATTTGACCATCTCCAATATCGCTAACATCTCTTTGCCATGCACCGACCATGACTGATTACTCACACAAATCTCTTGAACTAAATATGCTACATGCCGCCATATTTTGAGAAAAAATTACAACAATACCCATGACATGACAATTTCACGGGTTTCAATCCGACCCGACCCGACCCGTTGTGGGTCGGGTAAAAGTGTAATTCTATTCGGGTCGATTTTAAATGGGTAAAAGTGCAACTTAAAAAAATACAAATTAAGACCTCCTCTCATCTCTCTCATATACATTAAACTATCTTTTATACTATTTTTATATTATATTTCTAAATCAAATAATTTTTTAATCTAAATAACAAATTTTATTTGAAATATTTGATATTTATGAGATTTATTTTTTAAAATGAATTTTTTTAATAAAAAAACGGGTCAAATAGGTCGGGCCGGGTCAAATGGGTATTAATCAAAATTTGAAAAAAAAATGAACAATTAAAAACAAATTTTACAACAAAAAGCAAATAAAAATATAGAACCCAGTGGATACTACACTAAATTTAATTATTAATCAAAATTTGAAAAAAAAATGAACAATTGAATATTTAATTTTGAAAACGGGACTTTATGCCGTTCAATTGGTTGACTACACAAAAGAAAAACACCAACAACTGATGGTGGTGAGTGAAAACAAAAATTATATAAAAAAAATTGGTGGTTTGTATTTTAATTAAGTGAGGTGAGTACAATGAAATTGTGTAATAAATATTTGATTGTTTGTATATATCTATTATTTAATATAAGTTTGGTTTTTTCAGGTTTTATATTTTTTTACGTTCGTTTCTTAATTTTTTTAATCTTGATTCTTAATTTTAACTTTTTGTATCGTTTTGTTTTGTTTTCTATTTTATTTAGTTTTTAGTCAATTTTGAAACGCTGAAACTTTCGAGACGTGACTGCGCATGACATTATTTATTTTTTAGTCAATTTTAAAATCGTAATTGTCAAAATTGAGCGAAAAGAAATTTTTTTTAGAAATTAAATATATTTTAATTAATAAATCAGGGTTACAAAATGAAGAAAATATGGTAAAAAAAGGTTTTAAAAAATACGGATTCTCCATGTTTATATTTTGAAAAATATTATTTGTTTATATTAATTATTTTGGCAAGCTCATACATTTGGTACTGGTTCCGCCCCTGTAAGCAACTATAACATAAATAAGCTACATGTTCCTGCTAATCCTACTATACACCATAATATCATCGAAAAACACCAAAACAAATTATCGTAAATAATGTCTATGTAAAGTGTTCGTTGTGAAAAGTAGAAGGTGCAATGCACAAACCAAAAGGCATTATCAAAGTTTTCATGTGCACATCATCACAATGTACGAATCATGTGATAATCATCAAGCATGTCATCAATCGTCGGAATGAAGAACCTGTATCTAAAAATAACTTCACTCAACACTATAAACAATACAAAGATGCAATGTGGCGAGGGTATTTGCGTATTCCCTCTTAGTATATTACAACTGTCTATTTAACGTGTTAAATTGTATTTATTCCGTAATGGACGACACTGTATTTACGAGTGTTACACACTTGCTTTCGGCCCATAATACATTAAAGCCCAACAGGCCCAAATGAAAGGGAGGACCTGACTCACACTATAAAGAGAGGACTTTGCCTCCTAAAGAGGGTCTCTCTCCACGGGGGAGAAAGAGGAGATATATAGATAGATACAAGCAGATAGGGAGAGAGGCAAGAGAGATACACGACACATCCATACGCATGGCTGTACAAATATAGCCACCGACACATAAATAAGAGATACTACCATACATTTACAGGATTATGTGTATAGACGTGACTCGTACTCGGCTGGACCGAGACCAGCCACCGAAGGCAGGGTTCAAGTTGCCGCCTCATCACAGGCCCAACCACGGGCCATCACAGTCACGGTTATTTCTCCCCTCTTACCAACTTATAAATATGCACACATGAATACATATATACATATATGCTGCCTAATCCCAATAGTATTGGATGGGGAAAACCGTAGTTAATCACTACAGTTCATACTCACAAGTTGTAGTCAGTAGCTTAATGTCTTCGTAAACCCATTTACAGTATCACTGACATTCATAGTTAAAAGCTAATTCAATAACAATCCGGTAAATACAACCAAATAACCAGGAACCCGGGAATCATCGGAACGGGCCGCCGTACCAACACCATACACGGCTGCCTCCAACGTTCCGACGGACCCATCAACCAGATAAAAACACCAACCCCTGTACCGACATACTTACATGATATATCTGTTTATATATTATCTTTGTTATTGTACTTGTCCTTTGTAAGCTAGGTACGGTTTAGGTACCGGAGCGGTAAACAGTCGGGCAACAGACCTCGGACTGTAAAAATGGGTACAAGTTAGGTGTCGGAGCGGTGCAGCCTCGTACGGTAAATGACATTAAACTGCTTTACAGATTACTGCTATATTATCTGGTCAACTGCTTCAGTAGGGCCCGATGGGCGTTTAGCGAATAAAATATATAAGCCGAGCCTAAGAAGAAAATTAGGCTCGCCAAATGGCGCCGTCTGTGGGAAACGTAAATTTGCTAAATAGTTCTGAAAGCCATACAAAAGAAAAATCATGTAGAAAAACTGCCAGACAATATGCTGAATAAAATAGATAACTTAGGCCCATGCGGCCACGGTTCTCTCACAAGTGTCCTGATACACTTAGGCCCATGCGGCCACGGTTCTCTCACAAGTGTCCTGATACACTTAGGCCCATGCGGTCACGGTTCTCTCACAAGTGTCCTGATACACTTAGGCCCATGCGGCCACGGTTCTCTCACAAGTGTCCTGATACACTTAGGCCCATGCGGCCACGGTTCTCTCACAAGTGTCCTGATACACTTAGGCCCATGCGGCCACGGTTCTCTCACAAGTGTCCAGATACACTTAGGCCCATGCGGTCACGGTTCTCTCACAAGTGTCCTGATACACTTAGGCCCATGCGGTCACGGTTCTCTCACAAGTGTCCTGATACACTTAGGCCCATGCAGCCACGGTTCTCTCACAAGTGTCCTGATACACTTAGGCCCATGCGGCCACGGTTCTCTCACAAGTGTCCTGATACACTTAGGCCCATGCGGCCACGGTTCTCTCACAAGTGTCCTGATACACTTAGGCCCATGCGGCCATGGTTCTCTCACAAGTGTCCTGATACACTTAGGCCCATGGGGCCACGGTTCTCTCACAAGTGTCCTGATACACTTAGGCCCATGCGGCCACGGTTTTCTCACAAGTGTACGCCCCAGACGGGTAAAATCCTATGGGGGCACCACCTGCTCCAATATTGATAAGTAAAGTCTTATCACCCCGGTACAGTCTTACGGTGATAAGTAAAGTCTTATCACCCCGGTACAGTCCAACAGTGATAAGTAAAGTCTTATCACCCCGGTACAGTCTTACGGTGATAAGTAAAGTCTTATCACCCCGGTACAGTCCAACAGTGATAAGTAAACTCTTATCACCCCGGTACAGTCTTACAGTTCTATGCCCCATACGGGAACAGCCCGGTGGCAGCACATGCTCCAACAGTGATAAGTAAAGTCTTATCACCCCGGTACAGTCTTACAGTTTTATTCCCCAGACGGGTTATGACCCTATGGGAGCACCGGTTCAGTTTCAAACCGGCATAAGCCTATGTGGCCACCGTACGCCCCAGACAGGTTATGACCCTATGGGAGCACCGGTTCAGTTTCAAACCGGCATAAGCCTATGTGGCCACCGTACGCCCCAGACAGGTTATGACCCTATGGGAGCATCCGCTCCAATAATGATAAGTAAAGTCTTATCACTCTGGTAGAATCTTTCAATTTTATACCCCGAATGGGGACGACCCACTGGGAGCACCTGCCTCAGTACATGTATCGACCCATATCAAGAGCCTCCGATCCTAGCCCACCCCGACTATCCCAACATAGTCCATCATAGACAGCCTTCGAGCTCAGCCGATCACGGGCTTCTCCGACACAGTCCATCACCGACAGTCTCTAAGCCTAGCCCGCCACGGCATTCCTGGCATAGTCCATTATCGACAGCCTTCGAGCCTAGGCCACCATGGCTTTCCTAGCACTGCCCACCATTGGCGGCCTAAACCCATCACAGACTCCCTCGACGATCTCCGTCCCTTGATCTAGTCCCCCCTCGACATTCCCTGACCTTTCTCCATCCTGGACATCTCCGACCTAGTATAAAGTTACTCTTTGAAGCCCCTCGAAAGCTCCGGCTTTGAGGGAGACTTAGCGATGTTTCTATGACGACGGTTCACATACAGTTCATTATATTATTTCACGTGATAGAATTAGTCACGCTCTGACAGCTCAACCCATCACGGGCTCCCCGACACAGTTCACCAGCGACAACTTCCAACCCCAGTCAGCTACATGCCCTCTGACGGCTCCGCCCATCACGGGATCTATCTCAGTCTTATGACGTTATTTATCAGGATTATATGATCGATCTCGGTCTTATGACCTCAGACACTGCTTCGGTCTTATGACCTTATTTACCAGTCCCGTGACTCGGGATCTATCTCAGTCTTATGACGTTATTTATCAGGATTATACGATCGATCTCGGTCTTATGACCTCAGACACTGCTTCGGTCTTATGACCTTATTTACCAGTCCCGTGACTCGGGATCTATCTCAGTCTTATGACGTTATTTATCAGGATTATACGATCGATCTCGGTCTTATGACCTCAGACACTGCTTCGGTCTTATGACCTTATTTGCCAGTCCCATGACTCGGGATCTATCTCAGTCTTATGACGTTATTTATCAGGATTATACGATCGATCTCGGTCTTATGACCTCAGACACTGCTTCGGTCTTATGACCTTATTTGCCAGTCTCATGACTCGGGATCTATCTCAGTCCTATGACATTATTTATCAGTATTATATGATCGATCTCGGTCTTATGACGTCCGACAGTGCTTCGGTCTTATGACCTTATTTTCCAGTCCTGTTACTCGAGATCTATCTAAGTCTTATTACATTATTTATCAGTATTATACTATCGATCTCGGTCCTATGACCTCCGACAATGCTTCGGTCTTATGACCTAATTTTTCAGCCCCGTGACTCAGGCTCTATCTTTGTCTTATGACATTATTTATCAGACCTATGAATCAAGACGTTGGGCGATGCCCTCAGGCTTTACTCTGTTTCAGACTCGGATCGTGCTATTTATTATGCTTCGGTCTTACGACCTCGGACACCGCCTTGCAAAGATAACCGTGCCAGATACATGCTTTACATTTGTTTGACGGTTTATTTATTATCCAGCACTATAGCCAGGACCGAACGCTCTACAGAGCCCTCGGTCATGTCTATGCCACTGGACAGGGAGCTGTTGGCGAGGGTATTTGCGTATTCCCTCTTAGTATATTACAACTGTCTATTTAACGTGTTAAATTGTATTTATTCCGTAATGGACGACAATGTATTTACGAGTGTTACACACTTGCTTTCGGCCCATAATACATTAAAGCCCAACAGGCCCAAATGAAAGAGAGGACCTGACTCACACTATAAAGAGAGTACTTTGCCTCCTAAAGAGGGTCTCTCTCCACGGGGGAGAAAGAGGAGATATATAGATAGATACAAGCAGATAGGGAGAGAGGCAAGAGAGATACACGACACATCCATACGCACGGCTGTACAAATATAGCCACCGACACATAAATAAGAGATACTACCATACATTTACAGGATTATGTGTATAGACGTGACTCGTACTCGGCTGGACCGAGACCAGCCACCGAAGGCAGGGTTCAAGTTGCCGCCTCATCACAGGCCCAACCACGGGCCATCACAGTCACGGTTATTTCTCCCCTCTTACCAACTTATAAATATGCACACATGAATACATATATACATATATGCTGCCTAATCCCAATAGTATTGGATGGGGAAAACCGTAGTTAATCACTACAGTTCATACTCACAAGTTGTAGTCAGTAGCTTAATGTCTTCGTAAACCCATTTACAGTATCACTGACATTCATAGTTAAAAGCTAATTCAATAACAATCCGGTAAATACAACCAAATAACCAGGAACCCGGGAATCATCGGAACGGGCCGCCGTACCAACACCATACACGGCTGCCTCCAACGTTCCGACGGACCCATCAACCAGATAAAAACACCAACCCCTGTACCGACATACTTACATGATATATCTGTTTATATATTATCTTTGTTATTGTACTTGTCCTTTGTAAGCTAGGTACGGTTTAGGTACCGGAGCGGTAAACAGTCGGGCAACAGACCTCGGACTGTAAAAATGGGTACAAGTTAGGTGTCGGAGCGGTGCAGCCTCGTACGGTAAATGACATTAAACTGCTTTACAGATTACTGCTATATTATCTGGTCAACTGCTTCAGTAGGGCCCGATGGGCGTTTAGCGAATAAAATATATAAGCCGAGCCTAAGAAGAAAATTAGGCTCGCCACAATGTACCATATTTCTGTCTAACTAAAAAAATGGACAACAAAAGAGACGCATACTCCCCCTAATCAATCTCGTACCCAACATCACCTCGACTTGTTTTTCGATTTTCTTTTTAAGAGAGTGTGCATAACAATTGCGCCACATTCACTCATTTCATTTCATCCTTCGGAAGATGATTCGACCATAAAAGTGTATATATTTGGCGTTAATAAATGGAATTTTATCAATCTCAATATGCGTAATTGAAGTATTTTATACTTGTTTTATGTATTTTACTATTTTGTACTCGATAAACTATTTTTATGTTAATTTGACCTTTTTAGGACAAGTTATATGAAGATATAAATTGAAAGGGTCAAGATGGAATATTGAGAAACTTAAAGGTCTTGAAAAGTTGATTCTAAAAATCTACACTCATGCCCAAGTAAAAAATCAAGAAAAGAGATCAAGAAATTTCCCAAAAATAAATAAATGATTCCCCGCTACTTATCTGGATCACTATTCATTTGTTTCGGATCAAATGAACAGTGTTGATGACATTGACAAATAACAATCTGCCACGTCACTGATCCGGATCACTATTCATTTGTTCCGGATAAGCGATTTTAAGCAAATTAGGTTACGAATTTTTTTGAGTTGAACACGAAATATGTACTATTTTATAGAATTATTGTACAATCAGCCTCTAGGCAGAAGTCCTTCAATATAAATACTTTCTCTCTTTTTTTTCCTTTCTTTATCCTTAAACTTATTCTCTTGCACCTCTCCTTAACAAGAGCTCTTTGTTTAAAAGTTGATGAGATCAAGTGATAGTTTTCTTCACTACTTTGGCCACTCAAGCAAGCGCCTTCTCCATTTGCGCAACTCTTCTTATCGCTACACTTTATTTTTATGCTTTTTATTCTTGTTCTTAATTTATAATCTTTTTAGTAGTAATTAAATAAGGCATGACAACTTGTTTAGTAATTATTACTTTGATTTGCATGATAGATTAGGAATAACCAAATCCAAGGTTTGAGAGCGTGAGCTATATCGACATAAATAAGAAAATCGTGTTTAAATATAATATTAATGTTTTACGTGATTTCTATGGTGTGTTTATTTTCGTTGAGTGTGTTTCTTGAGGCAACAAAAGTAAGTTAGCATATTTGAGCACTATGGTCGATCGGTCGACGTATGCCTTCGATAGGTCCGCCTATGCTACTGGAAATTTTTTGCTTCAGTCCGACCCGTCGGTCTATCGGTCCGGTCGGTCGGATTTCCGTGAGGCTGATTTTTTCGACTTTTTGCAACGCTCATAATTTACTCGTTCGTACTTTGAATCAACTTTCGTTTGAACCGTTGACTTCATTATTAATTGCTCTATCAGTTTAATTATTGGAAATATACATTTTTTCTTTTAGAAAAATATCAAATAATATATCAGCATATAGAGAAATCGTAAAATTATTAAATCATGATCACACTTATAATTAAAATCAATTATTGAACTCATGGTTCAACAATCTCCACAATTTTGATTATGACAAACTAACGATGGTTTTAAAAGTATGAATAAAACATATTTCCATGTTAGCAAATCGCATTTCTCTAAATATTATTTTTTTTTCCCCTTTGACTTTATCAAAATGCAATAAAAATTTAGGGTTTTTTTGGAGTTTTTTGAAAAAAATAATAAAACATGAAAATGTAATCACGATGTATATAACCCAACTAATCACATATATGTAAAAATTATATAGTTGAATGTATCGAATATGTGATGTCGAGTCCGCTCTTTAATGACAATTGCACTGAGCATTTCCAAGTCCGAGTACGTGGTACCATTTGTTGATATGCCTTCAAATTTTGTCGATAAATAGAACTTCATTATTTATGGTGGAATCGTTTTTCTTTACTTCCATGACTTTGTCCGGTTTTTTCAATCATTTGTTTATTTTCTCATTTTGAATGGAGTACCTAAAACACGTGTTTTGTCATTTGGTCAGCAATATTTTTTGGGTCCGGCATGGTTGTACTTAACTAACCAAATTATGAAAACGATACGGATATATTGAAAATTTGTGTTCATTTCTACTACAATGCATGGGATTCTTAGTGTTTTTCGTATAACGAGAATTATATGACTTTTTACAGGAACTTTTATGAGTTTGATGAACAGTTTTGTTTTGAAAATCTAAACCTCTTATGTGAGTATGAAAAAACTCTTGAAATGTTCGCTTGTGTAAAAAAAACTTCTTGTATAGGCGGAAAAGGAGTTATAGAAATGATAGCATATTAGACAAATCGGGGTGTGTTTGAGCCAAATGTGTTCCAATCGAAACTCATGCCGCTTTTGTCATTAATATCTTTTTGACAACTCAAAATTTCGTCCAACATTGTTTTCCCTTTGGAAAACCTTGAAATTTTTAACTTGAGTTTTTCAACAGTAATGATAAGCTCATCGTTATTTCTTTTAAAAATATATTCAAATAATAAGACATTAAAAAAATGACAATTTAATATAAAAAAACATTATATATTTTCAAAATATGTAAATCAAATTATGTAAGAGATATATTAAAATTTGTATACATATAAATTTATATATCCATGCATGCATTTGTACCTAAAAAGAATAGATGCATATATGCATAATAAATATGCATTTGTACCTAAGAAAATCATTAATATATATATATATATTCTTTTGTATTAAATTTTTACATTTAAACATGACATGCATAGTTTTATTTTTTCATGAGAAACAATCTAATTTGTATTGTGTATTTTTAATTATAAATCCATATCTTATCTTTTTATTTACTTTGTAGTAGAATTTTAAAAATGAATTTATTCTTTTTTGGTATTTCATTGATTTTTTCTTTTTCTTTTCTTTTTTAGGCTTTTTTATTTTTTTATGAAATGACCGAAATACTCTCATTTTTAACAGAAAAAACATGACATGGCACTGTCGATGTAAAATATATGGACGGAAATTGGGTCAAATTCACAGTACATGGTATAACACTACAACAAACTTAATAATTATAGACAATATTTTTAGAGATAATTAAATTTTATCTCAAAATGGTAACTTTTCATGACAAAAATAATCTTTTAGACACAAATAAATTTTTTAGGCACATAATTAAAAAAAAATTGTCTACAAAGACAATTCCATACGAACATAAGCAGACATTTAAAATTTATCTCCAAATAATTTTTGAGACGAAATTAAATTGTTTGCTTATATCTGTATGAGATTGTCTTTGTAGACAATTATTTTTTAAATTATTTGTCTGAGAGTTATATTTGGAGACAAAAATTTTATTTATTTGTCAAAAAGGTTATTTTTGTTCCAAAAATTTATCATTTGGAGATAAAATTTTATTTTTTCTAAAAAAAATTGTTCTAATTCTTCAGTTTGTAACATAAGCAGACAATTAAATTTTGTCTGTAAATAATTGTTTTTTAAATTATGTGCCTAAAAGTTATATTTGGGGACAAAAATTTATTTTTTTGTCAAAAAGGTTATTTTTGTCCCGAAAATTTACCATTTGTAGACAAAATTTTATTTTCTCTAAAAAAAATTATTCTAATTTTTCAGTTTGTTGTAGTGTAAATTGGGAATTTATTGGGAATTTTCATAAAAGATGGTAGCAATTGTTAAAACTTGATAGTACATAGTAATAATCGGATATTAACCTTGATATTTTATCATTGAATATATAAATCGTAAAATTATTAAATTATAAATGAATTTTGTTTATTTCCTTCCGAAACTAGGCTTTCGTTTTTTTTTTACTGTGGGGCTCGGGTAGGCTGGCAAAAATGTAACTCTGCTCAATTAAATGAGCACCTGGGGTCATGTCACAAGTTTATGTTAACGTTTAGATGGAATGTACTTAAAAAGAGAGGGAGAGTTGTACTTTGATACTTACAAAAAAATGATTGTTTAAGGTAAGGGTGAGATCGGGTCGGGATTCGACCCGAGCATCGACTCGAATCCCGATCCGAAAAAAATCGGGAATCATTTTTTTACTCCCGAATCCAACATTTCGGATACCCAACCATGCGGATACCCGATAATACGGGTAACCGATGGGTCGGGACGGAGTAATGCCGACATGTTTTTATTCTAGATCAAAAGAATAAAAGTTTGAATAATTAACTACAAATTGCTTAATAAATATGCCAAAAAAAACACTAAAATTTATATAAAAACAAAGTTAAGCTACGTGTAAATCACACATATATATATATATATATATATATATATATATATATAATTTAATATAAACATGTATCATGAATAATTTGACCGTTTAGAGCATTTGCCTAAATTGAAAATAAAAACTATCGATTAATAGAAATCTAAATGGTTAGTTGACCCAATATATAACTTAATTAGTTGCCGATGATCCTTAAGCACTTTTTATGTGCTTCAACGAAACATGAAGCGGTACATAATTTTTAAATTCAACTTCAACTATTAACCACAGAGAAGACACGAATCCGGATTTAAACTAGTCAAGCAATACACATACACACACCATGTATATAAATAAATTTAAAAATATACATAAATAGATATAGAGAGGATCGGGATCTCTTGTATATATAATATAGAAAATAAAAATCATATATATTTAATATATTTTGGGTATCTGATGTGTACCCGACGATATTAAAAATCAAACCCGATCACGAAAGTGATCAAGTCGGGAGAATATTCGATAGAGTCGGATCGGAAAAGTTTCGGTTCGGACAAGAGTCGGGAGGCAGGATCGGGTCGGATTTCGGGAATTTTCTCAACCCCTACTAAAATAATAGAAGGTAAATAGTTTAATTAACAAAATCACAAAAATTCCATTAGATGACTGAGAAGTTAATTTTAGGGGCAATTAACAAAAACATACCATATCTCTATTATATTAACAAAAACATACATTAATAATTTAAATTACCAAAAATATACTTATATATACTTATTATTTCTTAATTTAATCTCTCTCTCTAATTTAACATATATCTCTCTTACCTAACATATCTCTCTAATTTAACATTTCTCTCTAAACTAACATATATCTCTCTAATCTCACATATCTCTCTAACACACGATAATCGTACCTCTTTCTAACACGTGCTAATCACCCATCCCTCTCTAAAAATTATTAAAAACTCACAAAATATGCATATGTTAATTATAAAACGTCATATCCTAATTTTAAAATTTCATACCCTGATTTCAAAAGTTCATACCTTAATTTCAAAAACTTCATACCCTAATTTCAAAACTTCATACTCTAATTTTAAAACTTCATACCCTAATTTCAAAACTTCATACCCTAATTTTAAAACTTCATACCCTAATTTCAAAACTTCATACCCTAATTTTAAAACTTCATACCCTACATATGAATTTCTCTCAATATTGTACATGGATTCTTCTCTTTCAACTTAAAACTCACAATGTTTATAATAGTCTCAAAACTCAATAAATAGAAAACAATCTCACCAATTTCATATATTTTTTTATATATTACGGAGTATCAAATAGTGTAATATTTGTTTATTACGTATGTATATATCTGTATTTATATGTATATGGATATCTATATAATTTAGATGATATTCGGTAGTTAGTGATGAGTTTTCGTGGTGAAGTAAGTGAGAGAGATAGAGTGAGATATTAAATAAAGATACATAGAATAATAAAAGAGAGAGATAAAGAGAAAAATTGGTGAGAGTCAAGAATGAAAAGATACATAGAAGAATTGGTGAGAAATAAGAATGAAGGAGAGAGAGATAGAGAAAAGAATAAATTTGTTTGATATGTTTTTTATAATGAAAAGTTTTAATAATATGTTTTTTTAATTTAGTTTAAAAAATAGTATATTTTATTAATTTATCCTTAATTTTACAATTTTCCACAATTTTGACACGTCAAATTAAGACTATAGTTCCAGGCAGAGCTAATTAATTCTGATAAGCTTTAAACATGTCGGATCTCATAGGTGGAAAACAAGGGTTGTGTTACATGGGTGAGGATGAAGATTATCCGTACCATCTATCTTAACTATTTATTCAAACCTAACATATTTTATACCTTTTAAGTAACCGTTTACATTTATATAAAATTTCAGCTTCCTTATTCATTTACTTATAATAAACCTACATTCTTTTTTTTATTTGTTTATTATATTTTAATAATCATAACAATATTAAAACCACAAAAATGTGGAACTCATGATAGTTTATTACTATTATATTCCATCCGTCCTTAAACAAATATATCTTACGAAAATATATGCAATTTTGACCATCAAAATTTTCATATCAAAATTACCGAAATGAAAAAATTGAAAATTTCATCATATAGTTCTAAGCATAAACTACGTGATTAACTTTTGAAATAACTTTTTCCGGCAATCTAAATATGAAAAAATTATCGGTTAAAATTATACGTATTTTCGTAGAGGACATTTGTTTAGGGACGGAGTGAGTATTAATCTAGGAAATCATATGCATTGCTTATGAGGTGAGTTTTGTGTTTACTTAAATTTAGGCAATTTATAGAATTTTTGATACACATCACTTTTTATAGTATAATCATTAAATTTTAAAAAAAATTATGTTGTGATAAAACAGATACGGACGTGGTAAAGGTACACTATGAGTAACTCTTGATTTCAAATTCCAACGAGTTGACCAAGCTTAAAGTTTAGTATTTGGTTAACCACATGCAAAGGACAACAACCATCAGGTATCAGTTTTTTTTTTTTTAGACGTGCACATGGAACAATAATTCCAAAAATATGAGAAGTAGTATATGTGTGCGTTTTACAAGACAGTTATGAGAGTATTTTTGGATTTTACATTTTAATAATTTATATTTGTTTGGCAAGTCAAATTATTTAACTTTTAAAAATTTGATTTTTAAATTGAAAAACCTAAAACATTCAGAATTTTAAAATCTATCTTTTCAGTAGATTATCAACACAAATTTTTAAAATATAATTTTGGACAAAAAATCGGTTAGCAAGGTAGTTATATTATATGAATTCTTGTATATTTACACCCAACAAAATATGAATTCTTTGTTTTGTATGCGCATGTCATAACCTTATCTCATACAAATGTTTGTAACGAATGGGACTGTACAGGACAAATAATAGACCCTTGGCATTTTATTTGCCTTACACTAAAAATTTGATGAAGGTTAAAACTCCATGAGGTTGAATCCTATTCCACCCGATAATGTAGCAATTCGTATGTTCCACGTGTAACTTGAAGCAGGATGATTGATGTAATAAGTATGGGTGATGAATCACAGACAGGTTGATAAACCAAGAATGAGCGATGGAACAAGGATGAACGATGGACCGGGTATGAACGATGGACAAATGATGATCGATGGATCAAGGATATACGATGGACCAATGATGGGTGATGAACCATATACGGGTTGATAAACCAAGGATGAGCGATGGAGTAAGAATGAACGATGGATCAAGTATGACCAAGTATTTAACTATATTGATTTGTTATCTAAATAGAGAAAAATTATGTAGCAATTAGGTTTATTATATATAATTTATTACTTATAATAAGCAAATTAATCAAATAAATCTGAACCCACCCTTAACGAGCTCAACAAGGTCTTGCTAACTCGTTTAAAATTTTATATGCCGATGTTCCGAATAATACACCACCATAACGCAAATTTTATACTGTGTACGTATTATGTATTATTTTATAATTAAGTCATATCCAAACCAAACTGTAATATGCCACTTAACAAATGTATTGTGATAGATTTGGTAACAAAATTTTATTTATTGAAAATCAGATTTTAAAAATCTGTTTTAAAAAATATATTGAAAATCTGTATTTTAATAATCTAATTTTTTTTTTATAGAATTTTTAGTATTAAAATCAAATTTTAAGAGGTTAAATAATTGGACTGTTAAAATATTATTAAAATCATACAAAAATATGATGCTAAAAGGACCCTTAGCGTCAGTGTACTCATCCCACGTGTAGAACGCTGCCTCGTGACCCATGCTACCAAAAGAGGCACTATACTATATATATAAATAGCAGAAAAATGAAAAAGTAAATGTAAATTAACAGAAATTTATAAAGTAAAGAAAGTGAGATAAAAGGGAAAATGACGCTACACAGTTACAAAGTGCCTCAACCACAAACAACCGTGTATAGGCTTCATATACTCATCCATTCCGTCGGAGTGTTGGCTGTATTATACTATCGTTTTTCTCGTCTTTTCTTCGATGATGTTCCGACTCTACTTTGGTCCCTTATGACACTTGCCGAAGTCTTTTTCTCTCTAATATGGTGATTATATTAATTCACTCTTTTTCAACCAAAAAGCTTACTCTTATTTTCCTCAAACTCTATTTTTCACCATATTATGTTTTTCATTGTGGAAAAAGTCTTCATATCAGTTACTACGAGCTAGCCTATGAGTGAGTTACTACTCACTATGCACAAAATACAAATTAATTATCTATGTTTTAACCTCGATAAATTAGTAGAATTTGATCCATGAAGACTCTATTAATTAATTAAATAGCCAAGTCAGAAGCGTAAGGGAATAAAATATTTAGTACTAATTAAGTTTAAGGGCAAAATATTTAGTGTTAAGTTTAAGGAAAGTGCTATACAATCTATTACAATATGTATACCAACCATCTCATGATGTTTCAATTTCTATTTGATTATCTATGTGTATTCGTTTAATCAACGAGAACTGGAAATGAATATGGAACATTTTTCGTGTGTTTTAAATCGAGTGTAGAAGATTAAGAAGCTGTGATTAAAAAATGGATGTTTTTATTATGAACATCGTAACTTAGAAACGAGTAATGATGACAAGTAACGACTTCAAAAAATCTATCAGGTTCTTCCAGCAACCGTTCAAATGGCGTCCTACTATTCGGGAAGTCCACCCAGAGAACATCCAACTCCGAAATGAAGATTTTCCAGCTGTAGACGTTTTCATCTGCACAGCCGACCCAACCAAGGAGCCGACTGTGGACGTGATGAACACTGTGATCTCTGCTATGGCGCTAGATTACCCTCACAAGAAGCTGGCAGTTTACCTGTCAGACGATGGTGGGGTACCCCTAACGCTTTACGCACTGAGGGAGGCGGGTGTATTTGCAAAGACGTGGATCCCATTCTGTAAGAAGTACAGGATCAGCACGATTTGTCCCAAGGCTTATTTCTCCAAAATGGCCGATGATGAGAGGCTATTAAGGTTTACTGACCATGAATTTAAGGATGATGAAAAGCATATTAAGGTACTTCCATTATCAAATCTTGGTTACTGCCATTGATTGTGATATAGATAGGCTGCGACTAGTGCAGCCTGCCTAGTAGGGTGGGGGAGTTCCGGTTACTTTATTATTTACTTATTAGTTTTGGATGGTGAGGCTCTAGGCTCTAGCGTAGAGTTTAGCTCTTTTAATTAGCCAGTCAAGTTTTCTTTAATATATAAGTTTTTGTTATCTCTCTTAACTTTGTGTAAGAAATACCTTGATAGACCGCATAGGTGGTTTTCCTAAGGTTTTCGGTTTACTCCGTTACGAGTAAATCCGCATGGTGTAGCATTATCCATCATTATGTCGTTGATGTGGTGTTGCGTGCCATTAGATTAATCATTATCAATATAGCATCACAAGCCGTTATATACCGATAAGCACCCTTCGGCACTTTTCAATCTTAGAATCTCTTAATGATCTAGCAAGTTAATAATTTTTCTGGGTTGACTGCAGTCGCAGTACGAGATCTTCACAGAGAATGTGGAGAAAACTCGGGACGAGGGGAAGATAAGAGCGACTGTTGTGTCAGATCGGCCTCCTTATATCGAGGTATGTCATTTTGGCACATTGCAGCCGTGGAAGTATAATGTGGATATATATGCTAAATTGCCAAAAGTATTCATTTCATTATGTGGGTAGATAAAAAGACAAAAATCTAGTTTGCCTATATGTCATTTGATTTTTTTTAGTTTCTCTGCGTTAATAAATTTCTTACAAGGGTGTATCAAATTTGGTATGCTAGTTCTTGAACTGTTTTACGGGACTTTGTAGGTAATCCATGATGGCAACGATGATGAAACTAAATTACCAATGCTTGTGTATGTATCGCGAGAAAAACGACCAATGCACCCTCATCGCTACAAGGGCGGAAACCTTAACGCTCTTGTACGTAACCTGCTCACTCTCTTTCCCTCACTATCCACATTCCATGTACTTTCCACAAGAAGCAACATTAATCTATCTTACATTGCAGCTTCGTATTTCTGGAGTAATGAGCAACGCCCCATATATATGTATATTAGATTGCGACATGTTTTGCAATGAACCAGCCTCAGTCAAACAGGCAATGTGTTTCCACCTAGAGCCGAAAATATCTCAATCTCTTGCTTTCGTACAATACCCTCAAATTTTTCATAATTTGGGTAAAGACGATATTTATGATGCTCAGGGAAGAGCAACTTACAAGGTCTGTATCAACGGATCCTTCTACAAAGCTTATTCTAATAGGCTTATACTTCTCACAATGATGACATTTATGGTTTTGTAATATTTCAGACCCAATGGACCGGCATGGATGGATTAAGAGGTCCGGTATTGTCTGGTACGGGATATTATATGAAGAGAAAGGCTCTGTTTGGTACTCCTTCTAATAACGGTAATTCACAAAAGAAATTCGATAATCATTATAAAACATTATTTTGATATCTAGTATATGTAACTTTAAGACTTCCTGCAGATTCAATTCACAGTAATGATTGTCAAGAAAAAAGCAGAGATAGAACAGCTTCTAGTGCTGTGGTCGAGGAGGCTAAAAAGGTGGCCATGTGTACTTATGAACAAAACTCAAATTGGGGCAAAGCGGTAAGTTCTCTACGATACCTATATAGTATAGTTTTTTTCACAGGAAAACCACAAAGAACAAAAAAAATTAACCAGTATAGGACGTCTTGGTAAAAAAAAGTACGCTACGACCTCTAATTTACTAAGGCGAATATTAAAAAGTGCAAGAATGACACTTTCCTCCAGCGAAATCTTGATCCAAAATTCAAATAACAGTCAAGATAAAAGACTTGTTTGCTTGCAGACTTGCAACTATATAGCTCACGACTGTTCTTTGTTTTATTTTTGGAAGTTGGACTGCATTTAATTAAGTATCTTAATAGCTGAGTTATTCTGGTTTGTTGGTCTGAAAATCCTAGAAACTTTAAGCTGGATAAATTTAGCTTTCTTCCGATACACAAAACTCCAGCATATTTTAAAAAGCTGCAACCAGACAACCCAAGAACAAATTAAATGCTCAAAACATTAGTACTTATTCTTGACAGATTGGATTCTCCTACGACTCCTTATTGGAGAGTTCATTCACCGGATACCTACTACATTGTCGTGGTTGGAGATCTGTTTATTGTTACCCAAACAGGCCCGCATTTTTGGGTTGTGCCCCAGCAGACTTGAAAAACGCGTCAAGTATGCTGCTAAAGTGGATATCGGGATTGCTACAAGTTGGTCTCTCGAAATATAATCCCATCACATATGGGATGTCCAACATGCCCTTCTCTCAGAGCTTGTGCTACTGCTACTTCATGTATCTCATTTTCTACACGTTCTCAGCCGGATTGTACGGCATTGTTCCACAATTGGGATTTTATGATGGTGTACCCTTGTACCCTAAGGTATTTTCTTTTTTCTCTTGTCTTGCCAAGTGCCAACATGACTAATAACGGCGACTCAGACATCAATGGTGAGCGTATTCTAAATATCACATGTATAATCTAGTTGTACTATGGTGTTGCCTTACAAGATATTAAATTTAAAAAGAAAAAATAGCGGGTGTTCCACCACAGTAGCTTTCTCATATTAATCTTCGCACTATGTCCGTAGCCTGGCGCACCCCACTAGAAAAGTATGTGTATGTATTGGTAAAATTATGGCAAATTATATGTCTTGAAAGAAATATATTTACCTTTGAAGGTCCCTGTTTGATGTGGATTTCAGGTTTCAAGCCCTTGGTTCTGGTTATTTGCTCTAATTTACGCGTCTTCCCTTTTTGAACAATTATATGAGAACCTCTTAAACGGTGGGACCATAAAAATGTGGTGGAACGAGTACCGGATTTGGATGATCCAATGCATCACCGGCGTATTATTTGGTGGAATCGATGCTTTTAACAAGATATTAGGAATCCAAAAGGCCAGTCTTCGGTTATCGGACAAAGCAATCGATGAAGAGAAGATGAAAACTTTAGATAAAGGCAAGTTCGACTTCCAAGGGGCTGGGAAATTCTTAGTTCCCTTGGGGACATATTTGATATTGAACACGGTGTGTTTTGTGGTCGGACTTAAAGGGATGATTGTCGAAAGGAATTTTGATGAGATGTTTGGACAGTTTTTGCTCTCATCCCTTATCATGTACACCAGTTATTCGATTATAGAAGGGTTAGCAAGCATGAAACGCTAGGGTACAAGATTTAAATCATCATCTCTACTTTTTGTTAAATTTTTTGTGCTAAAATGCATTATGGCCTTAACCAAAGAAAATGAATAATGGAGTCGATTGATCTATAAAACTCCCTGTTTTTCTATTTACTATTTACTTATGTGCCTGGTTTCTTATATTCTTTCTTCTCATTATTATGTCCTGAAAATATTCTCCCACTTCATCTGCTTCATTTTCCCTCTCCATGCTATTTTTATCTATAATCTTTAGCCTATACAAAATTATCAATCACCACAATCACCAACCATACCAGCTAAACATAAATAGCAACTAAAAACAACTGCTATCCATCCCACCTGTTGAGTTAAACACAATTCAACATCTACATGCTTGTCGACGCCCCCTCTAATCAGGAAGGGGAACTCGCTCTCACCCCTACATGTCATTGCCGTATCGTACCTTGAGAACCAAGTAATATTTCTTAACAAGATACTTCATTTCTTGAAACTTAAGCGATTTTTGTTTGTTATATAACTAAACTTGAATCAATACGGCAATTTCACTCACCTTTGACGTTAAACTATGATTTTTCATGAGTCGTTCTTCGGCAACAGAAAAAGAATTAAAAGGATACACCACAAGGATAATAGGATATTAATTATAACTTCCGACAAAGCAAACACAATAGTTAATCCGAATCATGTATATCATACTTTACTAAGTTCTGGGAGCATATAAATATATATAATGATGCTTTCTTCAGGAAACTTATTGGGCATAATTAGGTTGATAGATAGCATAACCATCCCAATTCCAACATTTTCCACATTTACAAATTAGACTAAGCAGTTGTCGTCTCCTTACTGGACTAGGTTTTTATTAGGCAACAGCTGGTTCAATAGTGCCTTAGGCTTTTGCCTCGAGTGTCTTCTCGTATTCTTCAATGGACTTGAAGAGTTCCGAGAAATTTCCCTTTCCGAAGCCTCCGCATCCACCTTTTTGGTAATCCTTCCCCTTCTCGTCTTTGAGCATGCACCCTACTCTCTGTATTATCTCTAGAAACAATGTCGGCCTGCTCACAAGGCAAACCGCAATAAACATATGTATTATCATTCTTCACATGAACTTCAAAGTATGTAATCATAGTAAAAAAAAACTACAGATAAATACAGTGCATGTGCATCTCTTACCGACTGAATGTAGAATATGTATGACTGTTCACAAGAAGACAGGTATAAAGGCAATTTGAAAACTGAGCAGCTATAAATCAAAACAAATGGGAATGAGGCTAAATTCGGAGACAAAATGTTTTTGACCAGTTAAGCAATCATGTTCGGAGGCGGTAAGTGGAATAGAATTCTTAAAAGGTAACACATGAGGAAGAAGAAGGGAAACTATTCCTCCATCAAATGCATGTAAAACAGGACGTAAGGAACTCCTTTTTTCCAGAGAGATGTCGAACCCTGTGTTATGATTTTCTAATTTTATCTGAATTCGACTAATCTGTATTTTGTAAGCAATTATTGACCTTTGGCTGCTTATGAGTAATGAATGAACTGGCTACGTAACTAGCTTCTCTTATTCTGCTTTGAGAGGTATAGTACCAATCAAGTGTTTGAATTGTCTTTACAGTTATATTTTCCATATACAGTTGTAAAGATACCTAAGATGGTTTTCTTTTATGTGTGTTCTTTAGTACAACTGATTCACTGAAGTATCAGAACTTTCCCTGACCTTTTTATTCTGATTTGCACCTCAGAATAGAGAAAGGACTCTCACTTGTATAGTAACATGAATCGGACATTTTTCAAGGACATTTAAATTCATCCAAAAGATAGTGATACCTCACAAAGGTTTCATCAACTCCAAAGGTGGCAACAGACCTACATGACCACCATTCACAACTTTTACACCAATAACTGAACATTAAACAAAATCTCAAGACTCTAAAGCCAGATTGTCAACTAAAGTTTGATTCCCTAATAATGGAAGCTAAGGCTGACACTTGGTTTAAAATTTGTCCTAAAATTATTAAAACAGAAAGGACATGAAAGAAAGATAGAACTCTTTGGAGCAACGTTATTTTATATGGCATAACCAAAAAGAAACAAACCACTAAATAGCCTCCTGTCTTTCATGTCTACATGACAGGCAAAATTATATAAAAGAGGTTTTCTACTTAATAACACAAACTCTTCTGTTCAGTTCCCAACCCCAGTCTAGGTTCATTAACTCTTCTGTTCACTTCCCAACCCCGGCCTAAGTTCATAGACAAACAAACATACCCTAGTACTAAAAATAAGCGAAGACGTAGAGTAGAAGAACAAACAGAACGTACCTATCCCCAACAGGTTTGGTGAAAATCTGCAACAAAGTACCCTGATCATCCTTGTCTACTAAGATCCCCAACTTCTCACACTCGTCAATCTGCTCTTCACTCAACACATCCCCTGCCCTCTTCTTCAAATTCCGATAATAAGTCGGTGGCGGTGAAGGCATAAACTCAAATCCGCCAACGCCGCTCCTCTGCCTCATCTCCCTCAGCGTCCGGAATATATCTTCGCTCATCAGCGCCAGGTGTTGAACTCCAGCACCTTCGTTATGTTCTAAATACGTCTGTATTTGGCTCTTCCTTTTCGTCCCATACACGGGCTCGTTCATTGGGAGCAAAACTGTTTCTTCATTGTTAGCTAGGACCATAGAATTGAGCCCACTCTCAGTTGTTCCTACGTCTTCTGCGGTAAATTCAGCGAATTCGTGAAAGCCAGTAAATGCCTTGACATATTCCACCGCGGGCCCAAGCTCAGGCACGTTGCCTACAGCGTGATCAAGCCTGCGGATGCCAAAATCAAGAGGGTACGAAGATGATTCGTCCATTGGCTCGAAACCAGGCAAGAAAACGGAACTGGAGCTAAGGTCTGTGTTTTTATAGCTAACATAGCGCAAGACAACGTTGCCATAGAGTTGTACCTGTTGGGGGGAGTGTTAAAAAGCAGTTTTGAAAGACATGTACATTCTATTGTATCAAGATTTTTGCAAAAGTTAAAATAGCCCGTTCAACTAAATTATAACTTTAGCCTTGATTTCCTTAATGAAGGAGAAAACGCCTAAATCACTCACCGTCACATTGGCTTGATTTTGTGAAGACATAACTATCTGGTTTATATGCTAGTATTTTTTTAAAAAGCCCACTTCGAAGCAAAAATTATAGATTTAAAGCTCAATCAAAAGCTCTTCATAGCTTGGAAAAGCTGAAAAACGCTCTCTCCCACTTTTTACCCTGATAATGTTTATGCTTTTTTTACGATTTTAGCGAACATATACCAACTGAGTATAAAATGTGGATAAAGTAGTGGTAAGCATGCATATTCCAGCTGAAAATCATCCACCCACACATTTAAGGTACAAGAGTTAAGTAATTAAGAATTGCAGATGCCATTCAAAATTTAATAATACTTCCGCATATAAATTTATTACATTGCATAGTTTTCTTTTTCCATCCAAGAACTAGATTCATTAAGACCTTCAATCTATTATGTTAAATTACTTTATTGCTTCTGTTTCATTTTTTATTTTATTTTGCTGTCTAGATTCCTAAAAACGAGTACTAATAATTGTCGTCCATATATATTAATATTGTTCACTACTTTAATTCTGTAAAATTATACTACTCCAACATTTAACATCTACTAATACTGTCAAATTTGAAAATCCATATAGAAAAAAGTGGAATGAGAACTATGAATAAAACTAATTCTACACCAACCTAAAACATGTAATTGAGTATGCACATTTTGTTAAAACCAGATAGTTTGTATATGTAAACACTAATCATCCCTAAAACTAAATAAACCTCGGCGATGACAGCTCGTTTTTCTAGGACAACAGGAGGGGAAGATGGCCTTGTCCCATTCGCCACACTGGCTTAATTGCTTCTGTTTCTAAGTTTATTCTTTTCTTGCTCTGTCTAGATTCCTAAAATAGAGTACTAGTATCGGTTTTGCATATATATAGTCCACTACTTTTAATTCTGCAAAAAGTTTACTACTCCAATATTTAACATCGACTAGTACTGATTACAACAAAAAAATATCAACTAGTACTGTCAGATTTGTAAATCCAAATAAGTACAAATAAAAGGGAGAATCATTGATTAGTACATAGAAACACACTTAATAATTAAAAACTTATATTCTCAACTCTTATTTAAGATTTGGTACTTATCACATCAAAGTTAAAAACAAAGAGTAAAAAGAAGTAGCATCATGTACAGCATATGTACCTAAGTTTAAAAGAAATTTTAACCATGGGTTTTTGATAATTAAATCTCAACATATGTATTAAATGATCATTTTTCCAATATTGATTTAACATCAACTAGTACTGTCAAATTTGTAAATCCAAACAAGTACAAACAAAACTAAATAAACCTCGGCAATAACAGCTCGGTTATCCCTAAAACAAAGTACTAGTAAAGGTTTTACATATATAATTGATCACTACTTTAATTCTGCGAAAACTTTACTACTCCAGTATCTAACATCAACTAGTACTGTCAAATTTGTAAAATCCAAGTAGAAAAAAGTGGAATGAGAAGTATAAATAAAACTAATTAGGAAAAACAACCATTTAGTTCATATTTTTAGACTTGATTATCAATAAAATTAGGTGCAGATGCTCAATTCAATAATGTTACTTCTTTTAACACTTTGTTTATAACTTTGATGCTCATGCTACGTACCCTACGATTATGTAGCAATTTTTTTACAAAAACACAAATTCTAGTTTTTCATAATTAAGTCCGAAAGTATATTAAACAATAACTATCCCAATTCATAAACCTCGGCAATGACAGCTCGGTTATCAAGGACAACAGGCGGGGAAGACGGCCCAGCCCCATTCGCCACACTGGCTTAATTGCTTCTGTTTCTAAGTTTGTTCTTTTCTTGCTCTGTCTAGATTCCTAAAAACGAGTACTAGTAAATATTGTCCATATAAATTAGTATTGGGGACTACTCTAATTCTGCAAAAAGTTTACTGCTCCAATAGTCCAATATTTTATGGAAAATTAATGTTTAACACACTTTCGGACTTAATTATCAAAAACCCGAACTTATGTTTGTTTTTTCTTAGAATTGGTACATGCATATCAATGTAGCATCATCAATAATCAAAGCTAAATACAAAGAATAAAAAGAAGTATCATCTAGCATATGTACCTAGGTTTAAAAGAAAGTTTAACCATGTGTTTGATAATTAATTATTAGTATTAAATGATCATTTTCCCATATTTATTTAACATCAACTACAACTAGTACTGTCAAATTTGTAAATCCATATTGAAAAAAGTGGAACGATAAGAACGAATAAAACTGAAAAGTTTAATTCTGCGAAAAGTTCACTACTTCAATACTTAAACATAAACTAGTACTGTCAAATTTGTAAATCCAAACAGAACAAAACAGACCGATTAGCACAAACAAACCTCGGCGATGACAGCTAGGTCACCAAGGACAACAGGCTCCGCAGCCGGCCTAGCCCCATTCGCCACACTTTCCAAAAAAGCCAACTCCGCATCCTCCACCTCAACCGCCACAGCCCTCACAGACACCCCCCCATGCAAACCCACATGCTTCAAACACCCCTCCCTCGAAAACGTAGAAACAGCAGGTACTCCTCCGCCACTAGCAGTTGCGGCGGAGTACGGGGCGGTGAATAGGAATTTGAGGTCCCCGGAGCGGAGGAGGTAGGATGCGTGTGATGAGTTTCCGGTTGAGAGGTCGGATTTGGCAACGATGGGCATTCCAAGGCCCCATGAGAAGCGGCGAGAGAGGTTAGTCGCGTCGCTGCACCAGAACTCGATATGGTCGAATTGTTTTGTTGTGAATTTGTCTGATTTTGGGTTTTTTCGGACGAAGTTTGTGAAGCCTTTAAGCCTGAACTCGGTTTCATGTACCATTTTTCTTGTTTGATTGATTGGTTTTATGAAGCTGGTGACAAATATAAGACAGTAGGATAGTGCTAGTAGAAGCTTTTATTTATCACCTTATTTGTTTAGTTGTCTACTTGTTGTGTTTCAAAAGAGAAGAAATAAAAATGGATTATTATTTTATTATTGTGAAAGGGTAGATAAGTGTGCCAACGTGGCCTACTTCTAACATACAATGTACTTTGAATTGTGATATGGTCCGGCCAACTTCTAGCTTTAACGTGTACGAGTCTAACACTTTTGCCCATTATCACATAACTCTTTTTTGGACAAGCCATAAATTTACATTAACTATCTAATTAAGTGACTTCAAAAAATAACTTAGGTCAAATAATCGTTTTAACGTATTTTACTGGAATACTTAATCAAAAATTGAAATTCTCATAAGTTTCAAAATTATGAGAATGTCGTCAGGAGAATTTGTGTCAAATAATCGTTTTAACGTATTTTACTAGAATACATTATCAAAAATTGAAAATTTCATAAGTTTTAGAATTATGAGAATGTCGTCAGGAGAACTTGTGTCAAATAATCGTTTTAACGTATTTTACTGGAATATATTATCAAAAATTGAAAATTTCATAAGTTTTAGAATTATGAGAATGTCGTCGTCCTAAATGGTCTGCATTTAGCTTCCTCTACTTTATGGATATTAAAACTTAAAAATATAATTGGTATGATTTATTTTACTGCTACAAGGGCGGCTCGAGTTAAAGGCGAATAAGGCTTGGACATCATAAAATTCTCTCTCTACCCCCAATTACATACAGATCATGAGCCGTTGTTACCGCAGAAATGAAGCTATTGAAATTATTTCTTGGAGAGATCATAATGTCGGACGTCGCTTTAGAAAATGTGCGACAAACACTTGTTCATTTTGGCAGTGGAGTTATCCATCCATGTATGATCCACCCATGTATGAAAGGTCATTACAGATCATTCATGACTTATTCAAAAAAAGCTTAGCAATTGAGGGTACAATTGCATAATTGAATTTCAAAAAGAAAGTAATGGAGAACACAATTGCATAATTGAATTTCAAAAACAAAGTAATGGAGGATACAATTTCAGAATTGAATTTCAAAAAGAAAGTAATGGAGAACACAATTGCATAATTGAATTTCAAAAACAAAGTAATGGAGGGTACAATTTCAGAATTAGAAATCAAAAACGAAGGTTTAAACATGAAAAATCATAGCTGAAAATGGAAAAACAGGGCTTGAAGATGGAACTGCAAGGATTGATAATGGAGAAAACAGAGGATAAAATGGGGTTAATGGCTGAAATCATGTAGAATGGGATGTGTGTTGTTGAAGATGTAGGCAGCCACAAAATAAAAAATAAAATGGTTTTGCCATTTATTTGTGCAACTATTTTTGTATTTTGGCTTTTGAGGGGTGATGATGAAATGTTATGAAGTTGTTGAATGCTAATGTAATGCATTTGATGTCGAAGAAATGAGATGTGTGTTGTTGAATGATTATGTTATGTTAATTGTGTATTGTTTTATTTGAACAAATGTTATGTTAATTGCTAGCTAGAATGTTAGAATATTATGTTAATTGAACAAATGTGGTGTGGTGTGGTTTTTTATTTGTTGTGTTGATATATAATCGGAACCACTACAAAAATCCGACTTTTTATCAGAATCTTTTCTGATCTTTACTCACTTCATAAGTTTCATAAGCACACACTCCCTGCTGACTTCACAAAAACTAAACAAGACAATAATAAAATAAAAACAAAATTTGACAATACACAAATCACACTATCACAAAATCTCAACTTCATAACACACACAATCTCAACTGCATAGTCACAGAGAAACTTGACAAAAAACAGAACAAACTAATGAGCAAAAATAGAAGAACACCACAACTTTAAGCCAATATGATATAATTTCATTGATAGTAAGGTTTAAAATACAAAATACACCACTTGTCTTGTTACAAAATAAAAAGTACACCACTTGATCACAAATAACCATAAGGCCATAACATTGTTCACAAAAACACATAACTTCCCAACATTACTTAATACATTGTTCACAATATCCCATAACTTGCCAAAAGCTTACTTAACTTAATACATTGTTCACAATACCCCATAACTTGCCAAAATATTAATTAACTACATTGTTCACCAAAATATTTGTGTATTTTACTTATTTTTTCTTCCACTCCACTTCAGCAGCTAATGCACTTGCACTTGTGTACACTTTATTATCGTTGATAAAGCTTCCTTTAGGCAGATAGCCTCGATACACATGCTGTATTGACTTCATAATTCTAGCATGGAGCTTGCTTTGACCACTCTCATTTGTTAAATTTATTTCACTCACCAACTTTGGCCCTGCTCTTGTATTAAGTGTCAATCTACCACTCATTCCCACCTAAAAAATAAAAAGATATGCAAAATAAAAAGGCTTCAAATTCTGAAAAACAATAAAAGATTTAAATTATGGAAACAATAAAAGCTCACAAAACACATACATGCAATTTAGGTGGTTGGGTTAATGACTGTCTCCTCTTTCTATCGTTCATTTGACTGACATGCTCTTCATTTACTTTATTTTCTTGGGTAGTCATCATTTGCAATGTTTCTTCATCTGTGAACACCCCAATCTTAAACATATTTTCTTATGCTTTTTTTGTTCTTCCTTTTCTTTTTCTGCCTCCTTAGCCACATTTGCATCAAAGATTTCTCTCCAATCCATATCACCTTCATTTTCAAAATATATTGGCATTTGTTTCCACTGGAACTTGAACACATTCTTCAAAATCTGTCTCTTTCTCCATTGTATTTTCATCCTGAACATGAACACTTTCTTCAAAGAGTTCTCTCTCCCTATCCAAAGGTTCACCATGTTCTATGTCAATATCAACCTCATTTTCTATGTCACTCTCATCAACCTAATTCACGTATATCTTGATTTTGTAGCTGTTTTTTCTTTTACACAACTCCTTCAGTTATGTCCAGCACCCTCACATTCAGTGCCTTTCATAGTTATGTCTACTCTAGATCACTTATGTTCTTTTTGTTCTCTAGCCTCACTGTCATATAGAGGGTCCCTACTTCTTGTCTTAGCAGTCCTGTCAAATTTTTTTCGCAATTGGAGGAGGTAAAATGATACCATTGTTAAGTTTTTTCCACATGTTTTTGCCATTAATTGGCATCATAACTTGATTGTAAACTCTTGTATAAGTAGTTCTCAAGTAGCATTGATGCACATAATTCTCAACCTGGTTCCCTTGATGATAGTTAAATTTCGCATATTGCATGAGGACATGCTATGCCACTTAATTGACACACTCTATAGTAACAAGTCCTATTGGGGTACACTAACTGTGTACTGTAAATTAGGACCACTTATTTCATAACCCTCTTTCCCATTACCTCTAAATGAATACACATGTGATATTGATTTTGCAATCTCAAGTTTTTTTTGTATGTTAGGGCAAAGTAGATCTGTTTTCTGTCTCATTGCTTCTAATTTCCTCATCACTAAGTCCATTAAATATTTTCTAATGTCCTCAAGCATAGTGAGAATTGGTTTACCCTAGCTTCTCTTATACATGCATTGAATGACCCACACAAGCTATTGAGAAGTAAATCAGACTTACAATGGGTTGCAAAGTGGCTTCTTGACCAGTGATATGCATCCCTTAAAGTTAACCAATCATGTGTTTTAGGATACAAAGCATTCATCTCAAACATTGCAATCTCAAAATAATGTTTTGTACTTGCCCTGACTGCCTTCCACAACATGTTCTTCAAGGATTGACCTTTGTACTAATGCTTAAAGTTGCACCATAAGTGCCTCACACCAAACATGTGCTCCACTCCAGGCAATAAGTCATCCACAGTTTTGATTAAGCTCTGAGTTGCAAAGCAAACAAGTGAAAAAAAATCAAGTAATTAAATTATCAACACTAAATCTAATACATAATATAAAACTATAGAACTAACAAATTACTTACTATCCTTTTGTTTGTCAGGCATGATTGTGTACTTTGCAGCATCATCAATGCCCAAGTCTGCAGAAAACAATCCGATGAACCAACTCCAACTTTCATAAGTTTCGAAACCTACCACATCATAGGCAAAGAGGTACATGCAAGTGTTTAGATCAATTGCAACTGTAGTTAGCAGTACCTTCCTATGTGGTCTACTAAGATGGCACCCATCCAGCCCTATCAATATCATACACCCTTCTAAAATACCCTATTCAGAGCCCCCAACAGATATATATAGCCTTGAACACATCCTCTCCATCAGGTCATTTCTTGAAGTTAAAAGCTAACTTAACAGTTGTACCAATATTTGTCCTCTTCAACTCATGAGCATAATCCCTTGATAAATCATACTGATCCCAGACTTACCCTCCATCCACTTTTTTGCAATCCTATAAGCTTTATAACATTGTCTTATAGTAACTCTACACCCTAATTCTTTAACAACATGTGTTTGAAAATCAACAACATCAAACTTTCTTGTAGTTCTAATCTTTTCCATATATCTTTTTGCCATGTACCTTGGAGTACAATGCTTGTTCACATTGGCCCTAACACAAGTATGTGTGTCAATCAGAGTTTTTACTTGAAAACTTAACTCATTTGGTAACCTTTAACACAAGATATAAAACAGGCAGCCCTCTACTCTGCATTGTATTCCTAGGAAACTTTAAATTATTTCTATTTTGTAGAGCATATTCTGCTACAGCATTTGTAAAATGATCATGAGTTGGAAATGTAAGGCCTAGTGTGAAAATAACCTTGCTCATATATGAAATCCCAAAGTGGTGATACTTTCTCACTTTAACACTAGTATCACTATCACTGTCCTTTGAGCTCTCAAAAGCATCTAAGAGACAGTACCCTTCATTTTGTACATCATTTGCATTAACAGATGCAGTGTACACCCTGTTATTAGTTCCCCTCTCATCTATATTAAAAATTTCATTATTAAATAGGATTCTATCTGCCTTACCAATGTCATCATCACTCCCAAAATGGTCATCTTCACTACCAAAATCTACATCATTGTCACTAACAAAGTCTACATCATTTTCATAAGACTCGCAATATATTTCAATAACTCTATTCATGTCCACCATTTTACCTAACCCTATAGCATCAACATCATACTTAAGCTCTTTTATATCAGTTTCAAAGTCATAACCAACCCTCTTAGTATTTTATTTTTTACATCTAAATGACCAAAATTCCCTGTCGTAGTCATTACACTTAAGTAGAGGCATTTCACCGGATTCACAATGATCTATATAGTTACCAATACTATCAGCATACCTAATGGAACGTTCCCACAAAAAATGGCCCCCATGGTTATACTGAATAGTGAACATAGAGGATTCTGGAGCTGCAATTAAAATAAGAAAATAATACTTCTCATAACCAATATAATAATAATATTCTCAAACAAACATATATATATAGATATATATACATTACAATAGAGTAAATGCATGGTTGAGTGAGTAAATGTACTCAGTAAACAGTTTTTTAGTGGAGTTTATTTAGCTTATTTTGTTTGGATTATTTTCAAATAGTGATATGATAGTGAACATAGAGTAAATGCATGGTGTAGTGAGTAAATGTACTCGGTGAACAGTATTTGAGTGAAGTTTATTTGGCTTACTTTGGCAGAAATTAGTATAAGTGTAGTGTTTCCAAATGAATAACTTTTAATAAAAGAGACTAACTTATAAGAGAATATCTTGTAAGTAAGAAAATAGATTTTTCAGAATATCTTTTACTGTTCACCGGTTTTATCCATTGCTTAAGAGTTAACATAGGAGTGGATTCTCACCCCAAAATACATTTCAGAAAATACATTTAAAAAAAATGTCTAGTGAGGGAGAGATTAAAATAAAATCACTCCAGAAAATATTTTTTGCTCAACAAGCCACTATCTCAACCATGCAAACAACTATTAACAAAAAAGATGCTGAAATTGAGGAACAAGATGTCCTCATCAAATTTCTCAATGGTTGGGTGGACCAATCCATCAAAGATGAGACTGTTTCTGAGAGGAAGATAAGGGATCTAGAAGCTGAGATTGAAGAGCTAACGGAGATGCAATAGAAAATGAAGGACCTAAGTTAAAGGAAGATGTAATGTAGCATGTCTAAGTAATGTTGTAATATAAGCTAAAGTATTCTAATGGTCACCATGTCTAAGTAATTTTGTTAAGTTTGTAAATATGATATGTAGTAAGTTGTAGTCTCTTTAATCCATCCCTATTTACAAGTTTTCCACAGGTTGCAACTCTAGATGAGTGTCAACTCTAGATGTAACTTGAAAATTATGTACAATCCAATAAATAAATAGCGTGGTTTCGGAGATAATAATTATTTTTTACCCATTTTCATTTTTATAGAAATTACGACTTTGGTTTCAAGAATTTGTGGCTTAGAGTTTAGGGCTTTACCCTTATTAAACAATAGAATTGCACAAATTAGCATGCAATCAATCAATAATTAAGCAATAACATAATCCAGTGTGATTGCCAATAACTTACCATAAACGGGCCTGTTAGGGCCTTCTCGCACACTCCAATCCATCAATAAGACTTCTCAAACTTCAATCGCACTATATGATGGGTTTAATTGCTGGGATTGTAAGGATCACACTCAATCGCACCAATTGAAGTTATATAGAGAGAAACCCTAGAATCTGGAAACCATGAATATGTGTATATGTCTATAATGAATGTATGTATGTATATATTTTTATGTTTTTTAATATTTATCTGATCATAATAACGCAATTGACTATTTTTCCCTTAACAAACAGTAAAAGTAGATCACGTACAGTCACGTGGCTTAACTTCTATAAGGCAATTGGATGAAATTATAGTAACCGGACTGAATTCAATAGTACAAGGTAGTATTTGGTAATTTTCAAACTACATGAGAGCGATCGTTAAAAATTGGTAATACATTAATACCAATTGGGTATTAATGTGCTAGGCTTATGTGTATTGGACCTATTGGTGTTTTACTATGGTTTCCAGTTACATAGTATATGTAAGGCTCATTTGTTTACGGGGTTACAAACAGGGCCGACCCTACTGTAAGCCCCTGAGTTTAGGTGTCGTCGGATCAATAATCGCAAAAAAAATTTCGTAGTTTTGGTTACTATATACAAATTTTCGGTTAATGTGTATAAATATAAACATGCTATGATTACATAGACCAAAGCATGGTCTTATGGTAAAGTTGTGTCTATATTTATTGTCACTTTGCTAGGTCATGGGTTCGAGTCTACCTAATAGGTTTTATTTTTTGTGCGTAAAGTATAAAAAATTTAAATTAAATGATGAATAAGATTCAAACTCTCTTTTAACATAAAAATTTGAAAAATGTTATATGGACACCATGAAAAACACTCAAATAGACACTTTTTTTGTAAAAACGCTTCAAATCAAGATTTGGTTAATACAAATCTCCATGGTTTCACAACGGAAACACAAATATGCGTCTTGTTTTTTTTTTCCGATATATATAATGACATGTTTTCGAAATTATGATAAAATTTAAAATTTCAAAACATGTCATTATATATCTCAGAAAAAAAAAAAAAACAAGACGCATATTTGTGTTCCCGTCGTGAAACCGTGAAGATTTGCATTAATCAAATATAGATTTGGAGCGTTTTTACAAAAAAAGTGTCCATTTGGATGTTTTTCATGATGTCCATATGTACTCCCCCTAAAAATTTTATTTGTATATCTTGACAATAAGAATTATTGTTATATTTGATATCTTTTCATTAATCATTTTTTTCTCGAATTAACTACGAAAAAGACGCCAATTTTTTTTAAAACTTAGGTGCCGAATTGATAGGGCCGGCGCTGATTACAAATAACGAGAATATGAAGTCATCAAGAACGAAATGATTAGAAATAATGATGTCATTAGAAATTTAATACCATCCCCTAGGTATAAGTACTCCATTTAGCCATCATTTGAAATCCAACCGTCAAAGTTTACTCCAAATCATGCCGTCAATTCGTTTACCAAACATGACATCTAGTCTCACCCCACCTTAATCGTACAAGGCCCTAGAGATTTGAAACTAAAGATTTCATGCCATATGTATGGCTATAATGTGTAGCAATACTTGTAATATAGATAGATTTCAGCTTAATTTAGATGTTGGATAGGATCAGGGTCGGATATCGGATGAGTATCCTCCTCTACATCTAATCTTAAACCCGGGATATCGGGAGAATTCCTGAAAAATTAAGACGAGAATCATTCAGGTTGGGATCGGATAGGAGACGGGTCCGTGTTAACCAAACGACATATTTACTTTTTGTAGTTATAGATAAAAAGTAAATTTAAGTAGTGTAGGCTAAACAAGGCCAATATATCTAAAAAGATAGGGTTTGGTTGAAGAGAAAATTAAAAAAGCTTAATTACAATAGCAGTTCTCATCCCATTGTTTTTTTATTTCATTTTATTTAGTACACGTGGTCTCAAATTTAATATGTTGTCATAGTGGGCTTTTCTCTCTTATCTCTCCTAAATTGTTGGAATAATATAAATTACAAAAACATGCCCTATATTAAAATGTATTGTTTCTCTTAGTTTTTACAGTTTTACTTACTTCTATGATCAAAGTTCATAAAACCAACAGTAAAGTACGGCTAAATACTATTTCAAGAAATAAATAGCTCTTGTAAAAAAATTCGTAAAATTAGTTAAAATTAATATGATGTTTATTGTTCATTGTCTTGTTTTTATTTCATACGTACTTCTATACGGCATGGCTTATTAACCTGTTCTTTTAACAATAGTCCGAAATCAACAAATTAATGTTCTTATGATTACGACATATAAAATTGTTAACTTACCATCTTAGTACACTCTCTATTCCGCATTTTCCCGATATGTTAAGCTGACTTTTCTTCATTCGGGTTTCTGTTTCTTATTGATTTTAACAAGTTTTATTTTGTTGCGACATTTTACGAATACAATTTCCAATATCATTCTAATATTGTATCCATATAATCACATATTGAAATAGACATCTCTTAAAAATAAAATAAAAAGTAGCGTAATACTTTAACAGCTTAAATTAATGTAATAAAATTAAGCACATGCTGAAATTATGATAATTATTACATTTTTATAAATTACCTTTCTTCAAGGCAATATGAGAAAATCGAGTAGTGTCGTATAAGTGTAAGATGTTTATTTTTGTACATATTTTAATCGGTAATCGATTGTTCATTTCTTCAAATAAAAATACACCGTTAAAATAAATGTTTAAACAAAATCAAATGAAAATTGCTAAGTTATTAACTTAAATTTAACATAGTTAAGCATATTATTAATATAACATAGGCACGGCTTGCACGGGTCTTTTTGCTAGTTCCCTAAAAGCAGTTACGTTAGAGCAAACGTATTAGTTCTCTTATATAATTCATTTATCCTAAATATGAGAAAATTATTCTAAAATTGTATACACATCAGTTTACTTATCCATTATCTTAAATTTATATGAACTCAAATATCTCTCAAATATAAGTGATCAAGATGTTCTCTTATAATTAATATAATAATTTATCTCTCTTACTTTTCTCTTATTCTCTTTCATTTATTTATACTTTTCACATATAAATTAATAAAATAACAAAAACATGAGCTGTATAGTTTTGATAGAGAAATTGATAAAAAATATGATAATTTGTATAAACCAAAACGTTTACTTATAAGTTGTAAAAGTGTATTTTTTTACTTTAAATAAGAAAAAACTTGTAAATTATTTAATGTGGTTGCTATATTAAATTAATTTGGTTTGAAAAAAATTGATAGAAGTATATTAAAATATACTAATATTTAGTTACGATAAAAAATTTGATAGAAAAGCTGAAAAATGTATAAAGTTAAAACGTTATATTAAAAATATAAAAGTGATGTTAATTAATTTAAATATGAGAAAAAGTGTAAGTAACTGTTACGGTTGCTCTAACCATGGAAAGATGCATATTTGTTAAATAAGTTCTAGAACTGACTTAAATATTAATTATTATTTTTCCGGGTCATTTCCCACCAACTTGCCAAAAGTAAAATTCTTTTCGTTAGAACCGGATGAAAACCCGAAAAAACCGAACCGAAACTAAAAAATCAAAACTTTTTCGGATTGATTTCGTTTTACAATAAAACCGAACCGAAAAAAACCGAAAAAACAAAAATAAAGCCGAAAAAACAAAATCGGACCGAAACAAACTGGTTCGATTCAATTTAGAAAATAAAAAAAAACTGAAAACAAAAAAATATTTTCGCTATCGATTTTACCAAAAACCGGATGGAAGTTAAATTTACCACAAACAAAATACACATTGGATGCAACATTTAGGCGGAGGTTATTTATTAATTTGGGCGCGTAAACAATAATAGGCGCCAAAATTCCCGCCAATATCAAAACCCTTCCACCCACTCACATATAATACATACTATATATATATATATATATATATACACATCTCTCATAACATCTCATCAATCAATATCACAGATAAATAAATAAATAAAACTACATACAAAAACAAATAAATAAAAAGAATGGTAGCGTCACAGGCTTTAGGGCCAGGCAAATTCTACGGAAGCAGCTTACCCCGCCCATACATCTACAAGAACAACTCGGATCGACTCACCCCACCGGTTTCTCTAATGGACCCTCTATTATCGTGGGCTCGAGACGCTCATTGGTCCATGGGGGGCCTCAGCTACACCCGTCTCCGTCTACAGGTTTTTAATTTGACTGTAATTTCACTCTTGTTTACCTTATTGTATTTCTTTTTAAATACTTAGTACCATCTCTGTAATTATGGCTACCACTTTTGTATTATAAATCATCCTTCACAGTTTTGGTTTTTTTTAATTTAGAGTTTATATTGATTTAGGTTTGGGGTTTATAGAGTTTATAATCTAGGGTGTATATTGATTTGGGTAAAAATAGTGAAGTAATTATGGTAATAATTTAGACTAGGCATTTTAAGCTTAATAAATTTGGGGTTTTTACCTAAAAGCTAATACACTAATTTACACTAGTTCTGGAATTACTATAAATTTGAAAATATTACAGGCATTTTGAGATTTTTATTTTATTTATTTATTTATTGGTTTTTACATAGCAGATCCCTCAAATTTAAGTATTATTTAATCTAGTCACACCTCCTGTCACTGCTCTTTGGTTAATCAATCAATAATAAAACAGATTCTGATTGGTTCATTCCTCTCTCTCTCTCTCTCTATATATATATATATATATATTTCTGTATCTATATTTCGTATATTGTTCTATTTTCTCTTTTGCTTTTTGATAATAATCCATTTATTTGATACCAGGGTCGCATCGAAGGCAATATCAAGCGCCTCAGAGCCCAGTGCGAAAAACAGGTCCAAAACCACACCCCAACTGCTGCAGCTAAAATGCCTTCAAAAGCATCGCCTAAGGCGCCTTTTGTGATGAAGAGGAAGAGGTTTACGGTGTTGGTGGACGAGGACGAGGAGGAAGAAGTGGAGACGGTTGGGAAGGGTAGAGAGAGGAAGAGGTTGTCGAGGAGACTAAGGGAGGATTTTGATGATGAGGAGGAAGTGGAGACGGAGACATTTGGGAAGGGTAGAGAGAGAAGGAAGTTGGCGAGGAGGTTGAGGGAGGATTTTGATGATGAGGAGGAAGTGGAGACGGAGACATTTGGGAAGGGTAGAGAGAGAAGGAAGTTGGCGAGGAGGTTGAGGGAGGATTTTGATGAGGTTGCGGATAAGAGTCCTGAGAAGGGTTCTAAGAAAGTGGTTAGAGTTTCGCCAAGGTTGGCGAGGAGGCTAAGGGAGGATTTTGATGAGGTTGCGGAGAAGAGCCCCGAGAAGGGTTCTGAGAAGAGTCCTGAGAAGAGCCTTAGTGGGGTTAGGGTTTCGCCGAGGTTGGTTAAGCGGGGATTAGGTGCTTGATTAAGAAAATGTACAATACAGTTAAAAAAATGCAGTTATGGGTTTATTGTAGTTGGTTTTTTTTATCTGTTTTTTAAGTATTGGTTTCGTGTTTTGTGGTGTTCCTAAACAAATCTGCTGTAGTGAAAATGAAATGAATGTTAAAATTCTAATCGTGGTGCTCCTTCGTTTCTTTTGTTGATTTTAATTATGTAAATTTATTTCTGAAAGCGTGGATTAGGTGCTTGATGATGAGGTTGTTTAATGGAGTCCAGGGTTAAAATCTTTCTTCATTAGTTGGTTTATCTTTTTCTAGTTTCAATTTGCAGTTTTTCTATACCATGTTATGTGATTTTGCTAATCAACTGTAGTTAGTTGAAATGAAGTGAAACCTAACCTGGTCGTATTGGATTTCTGACTTATTAGTTGTTCAGATTTTTCTTTTGTTTGATGATTTAGGTTTTGTTTCACTAAATGCTCAAGCTCAAGTTGTAGAAAGCATATCACGGCTAGTTTGATGTTTTTTATCCGTTTGGAAATTGGCGAAGTTTATGTTTGTTGGTTTATTTGTTTTCCGTTTTAGTTTCATGTTTTATTTGCTTGCTGTTTGTGATTATGCTAAATCTGATTCTGAAGCGTAGACAGGTTAACAGAGTGGATATTTTGATGTTTAGATGTTTGTGCTTGTTGAATTTTGACTTAAGAACTTCCTGAATTGGTGTAATCCATTGGTCGGTACTGTAATACAAAGTAATCTCAGGAGGACGTTCTTAAAATGTAACCGGTTTTTCTTAGATTACAAGACCAGAGTTACTATTGGGAATATTGATGTGGCATTTTAGATCTTTTAGCTGCAGGGTTTTATATTTTGCTTGATGGGTTATCTCTTGTTTTGCTACTGTTTTGAGGGTAACTTATTTAAATCAGAAGTGTATTTGATCATTTCGTACTCAGGTTTATCTAGCCTTCTTGTTTATAAAAGAAAATATTGCAAGTCGGAAGGAACAAAGTATACATTGGTTTTAACCATGGATAACATCTCTCATTTTTCGCTCTCGAAAGAATGTATATACATTGTTTTTAGGTTTTAACTGATAAATCGCCTTACCTTTTTCTAACAGACGACCGACTCCTTCCAGATTAAGTACAAATCAGGACATAGCAAATATTGTAGTTCCTTTCTACTTTCCGATCTTCTCCATCCTACTTTTCCTTTTCACAAATATATCATTTTCGATAGTTTCGTACTACTGCTTCATTTCTTGGAACAGATAATTCCTCCGAGAATTGACTAGCGCGTTGGATGGATTCTAATGTGTTTTACGTGAGACTCAATATGATTGGTGCACTTTTAGATTTTGTTAAGCCTTGAGCCAAAAGCATGAAAACCTCGAGCGAAATGAAACATACTGTAGTTGATATGGCAAGATGTGTAAAGAAATGTAGTTCAACCTGCAGCCTGCAGGAACCAGGAAATGATCTTCCAAAACAAACACAATGAAAATATGAAATGACCCAAGTACGAATCCAGTGAGTATTTCTGAGAATTGATAACTGGCTCAGTAAGAGAAGCTGTTCAAAATAATGCAAAGTTTCGCTTTGACATAAAAAAAAATACGTCAGGGGATCATGCACGAGGTTATTTTAAGGGTCTGAAATGGAATATTGACAATACTAGCAGACCCTTGCGTAGTTGCGTGTATGTACAGACATACATAATCATATCAAAATATGAGTATTGATTTAAAAAGATTTAAAAAGTTGAAGGAAAAAAATAAGCCACGTAATCATTTTGCCTTCAACAAGGGCTTAATGTAAGAGCAAACCCGCCAAGCCATAGTGCAAACAAAAGCTTCTAATCGCATCACGACACTGAAATAGCAAATACTGTCCAGAATGTAAATTCACTCAAGCAACCGAAAAATTTCAAAATAAACAAAGCCACGGTTGATGAGTAGAGAACCAATTTACAAAGACATCATTAGTAGATTCAACTGTTTTAAGGGTACAGAGATATAATACTCAAACTAAATTGCTTTCAAGGTTGTGTTTCTCAATGTCAGAAAACGAATGTTACACTTGATACGAAGACTGGAATAGGGAGCAATAAAATGGTTTTGATGATTGGAGAAAGAATATCTTGCAAATCTAAAATGAGAAGTAACCAAAGTTGTGTTAATAATAAGGTACAGAGAAGTTGTTTATATGCATGAAAGTCCCCTGTGCAACTGAACCGTGTAAGAGGAAGAGCAGAGAACTTCAGAGTGAGATACTTACAAAATACCCCAGCAAACGTTCAATGTAACTTAATTTCAGTTCATCCTCACTTTTAACCCCAAAACTAGATTAAATACATCACTGAGCGAGTGAGCAATCAATCTCTTTATTTCTTCCAGTATCGGGGGATTAAAGTACAATTTATGTACTCGAAATCACTCTCACTTTCTTGCAAAGCTAAATTTAAAATATATAAATAAAACTTAAATTTGGCATGGTAAAGCCGATAGGCTTTATACGCTAGTAGTATATCTTTCCAGGTGAGGATTAACTACAATTTGAACACAAATAAGAGGAAAAATTTCTCACCTGTACCATCCAGATTTAATAAATTATACTTTTTCCTTTCAGACATAAACTCCAAATAGTGAACAAGAATCAATTGCGTAATTGGAATATATACATTTACGTTACAAGTAACAGCTTACAACTACGTAACTGGTAGCTCCTTCCCGGATTCTAAAGATCTATTCCTCCTCCTCTCCCTCGTAGCCATTTTCTCCCCGTATCTCTCAAATATATCTGCCAAGTCGAACAACCCAACCTCTCTTAACTTTTTTGACATAACCTCAAACATAACCACACCTTCCTCATTTGAATAGCAATGCAAGAAAGTATTATAATCGAATCTGGGCACCTCAAGCCCTCTATTCACCACTCTCTCTACGTATTTACTAGCTTCTAAGGACTTTCCGGCCTTGACTAAACCCCCGACGAATATCGTGTCGAAATTCACAAGCGGGTCCGACCCCTTCCTTCCCCTCTTCCCTAAATGCCCTTGTAGCAACATTACATAAGTATGCATAATCGGCTCACACCCCCTCTTTATCATCTCCCGGAAAACTTGAGTCGCTTCACTAGCCTTTTTTAACCTCAAAAGCCCCTTTATCATGCCATGATATATGCTTATATCTGCGCAATTGACCCCTTCCATGATCATATAAGCCTCTCTGATCCTATTCTTTGCCAATAACCCATAAATTAAAGAGCCCGTTGTCGAATTATCCGGCTTAATCCCTCTCTGACAAAGTTCATCAAACACGACACGAGCCTGCTCAAGCTTCCCCTTTTTGCACATCCAATCAATCACAAGGCTGTAAGTGGAAAGCCCTAAATCACCGTCTCTTTTCGTCCTCATCATTTGAAAGAGCTTCAACGCTTCGCCAAACTGATTAGTTTTAAAAAGTGTATCCATCATCTTCTCCAAAACCTCAACATCCAAATCCAACCCTTCGTCAGCCATATAATTCCAGATTTTCGAAGCCTCGATTAAACCACCCGTATCACAGTACCCGAAAACCAACCACTTATAAGTCTCCGCATTTGGCCTAATTGAGCCCTTCAACTTATCGACGACGTACTTTGCCTCGTCAACTAACTTCTCCTTACACAAACACTCAACAACACGATTCAAAGTCTCTATATTATACACAACACCGAACTCATTCATCATATGGAAAAACCCAACACATTTTTTCAATTCCCTCGCTGAAGCTAGTGTTTTCAACGCAATCAAAAACGTTTTATTCGTGATGAAGCCTTTACAAGCCATTTGTTCAAGAACCTCCCAAAACAAGTCGATGTTTTTGGATTTTCCTATTATGTCCAGCATCTTATTAAGGGTAGTTGAGGAGTGAGAAAAGTCGGGTCTATTTTGGGTGAATTCGAAGAACCGGTAGACTGGTTTCCACGAGAGGGGGAAATTGTTGCAGACTTGGAGAAAAAACTCGGGGGTGAGAAGGAAATCACAGCGGGTGAGGTGGCGGTGGAGGTTAGTGTTTTCAGAATTTTGTTGTTGATATAGGACGGTGCATACACGGAGGAGGTGGGCTTGGTTGACAAGGGCAGTAGAGGTGGTTGTTAAGGGACGATGGTGGACGAGAGAGATAAGCTCTAAGATGAACTTTGAGGCTACTGTTTTAAGGACCATCTTGAAGATATTATGTTTTTATGAATGTCCCTAATCATTTGATGAATGTCCCCTTCCGACTAACCTGCTGTGAAGAAATTCTAAACCACAAAGCAAACAAATATGAGAAAGATAAAACGATGACGAGCTTCAGCATTGAATTCACAATTAATTCAAAAAGTAACATAATTGCAGATGATTACACAAAACACACCATGCACTCAATAAATAAATAAAATGAGTACACAAATCTCAAACTAAATATAATATTTCATCGAAGGGTTAATTACAATCTGGTACACTCAACTATTACAATTTTTTGGTTTTCTACATATAACAAACATAAAATTTAATAGTACACCAACCTTTTGGTTTATTTTCAGTTTTATATCTGTCACGAACTCAAGTCATATTGGGCCAAGTGGCGGTTAAAAGTGGTAATTTACTACTTTACTATTTGTGATTTTTATTTTACAATTAAACCCATCTCTCTTTCACTCCACCCACTTCATCATCTTCTAGAATTCCACAAAAACACCACCATCATTATATTAAACTACATACAAAAAGAACTTGTAGTGAATTCATGTTTGAATTGGTATTGAAGTATTGATCCATTTGGCCATCCATTTATGGGGTCATAGTCCTGATCCTAGGTCATAGTACTTTGTGGAAAGAAAATTTGACCAGTTACAAATTTTTTTTCCCGTCAACTTGTCACTTTGTTATAAGTCAATAGTAATGTTGACTCTCCTATTGTTTTTTTTTTTCACAAATCTCATCGTCATTCCAACAGAATAATTACACGTTGACATCTTGATTGTAATATCAGCCATATAGTAGTTGACATTTTGTAATTACACAGTTTACTTTTTTTTTTCTTCATAAATCAAGAAGCACCAAAATAGACATAACATTAGAACTATTTATTCATTTGAGTCTAAAACGCAGAATACATACAAAATGATAACTATCCCTTTATGTTGACAAACTCTTACACAATATTCCCCTCCAAGCATAGATATATTTTTTTTCAGCAACAAAAACCCTTTACATAACAAAAGAAAATGTAACAGAAATCAAAACCATAAGCATCAAAAAGCAATGACCACAGGAAAGCTATCATTTTACTCTAAAAAAGAAAAAGAAACTGATAGATGAACTTAGAATTTAGAAGTGCTTAATTATCATTTGCCTACTATAAAACTTTCCCAAGTTTTTGTATATCCTTGATTCATTCGCAAAGTCCACCTTCAATATAATCAAATAGACATGATATATCTAAAAAAAACTCGCATTCTTGAATAGCATCATCTTCGGTTTCTTTCGTTACACACACAAAAAGACACACAATCTAAAACTAAAGTCATTCTGTCTGAAAGTAAAACAAATATCTGAAAATAAACGTAAAGAAATTACGGAATGAAATACTAGCCCTTTAATCCTACGTTCCCGAATCACCATTGTAGCTCTTAACTTTAAGAATTACAACACATGCAACTAGAAAAAATGTTCCTTTGTTTATTAAAAATATCTTCATAAATTTGAAAAATGCAATAATATTACTAACATAGCAACTGTTATTAGTTGATTAGCACTAAAAAGAATTCCATCATCCAACAAACCGAAACGCAAAATTCAATAAAATTCTAGTGTACGGCAGCTCGTGGAATTGAATAACTAAAAAAACTCTCATTTCATCGAACACCTTCTATGCATTAGTAAAATCTCAAAAAAAATATAAAGAAAACTCAGAACAGAATGAATGAGTAGTTAATCAAATATAATGTTTAGTTAAGGTGAAAGAACAAAAAGGAATTTGAATAAAGCAATGCAAGTAGATAAAATGTGTTACCCCCCACGCTTCACAAAATACTCGTACTGCAGTTACAGTAAACAGTTTACTTTTCTTTTTAAAAATTATGCACTGTTTGTTATTTTGATAAAATGGATATTTTTTTTATTTTCTTTTTAAAGTAACCACTCAATACGTGTAATATTTGGTCATATTTATAAAATTATATTTTGATTTATACGGTCATGTTTTGGCCTTTTCATACTATTCATAATTTATTTTCGTTTTTTATACCAAAAAAATATAAAAAGTCAAATTGTACATATATTTTTTTTGAACAGTCGCTTTATAAATAAAATAAAACGTTGATTTAAGAAAATAAAATTACGAATATATATAAAAAAACCGATAACATTAATTTTACAAATATGACCAAATGTCCTCTCTAAAAGTCTTGAACATGCGAAATCTAGCGCCTTAAAACGCCAAATAAAACCATAAAAGAGGGAACGTAAAATGGTGGAAATGAATAGAAACGTTTAGGAACAAATCGTGTTCAGTTTGTTAACAATTGGGTTCGTTTTCGTTTGTTAAGTTAACGGACTGAACATAAAAGTAATTTAATGTTCGTTAATTAGAAATTATTATTAGATAAAGAATTGTGTGTGACATAAGTTTTACAAGATGAAAAAAAATCTTAAAACCAACGTTACGTGAAAAAAAAAGCTCGTACGAACCATGTGTACAAAGAAGGAGCATTATTAGATACCGAGTAAGTCCAAAACTTAATAAACTTAACACATGCATGTGTTAAAGCACATATGAATATAAATGCTATGGCCATAACGTATATAACTTAATAACCGAGTTTGAACCCCCAATTCCCAAGACTTATGTTCTTAATTAATGAACACGTTATGAATAAATCGTTGCTTAGTTCATTAACAAGCGTGTTTGCGTCGTGTTTGTTCATTTATAATCGAACATCAATACGAAAAGTATATATATATATATATATATATATATATATATATGGGGAAAGATATATCGACAAATAAAAAAAAAAATTGTAAGTAAAAGAGACTCATTTATCATTTACAGATAACGGAAGTATGGCGACCGTCAAATAAATTGAAGGAAGTGTATTAAATTAATAACTTATGTAAGTTGAGTGCAGTAAAAGTTTGCATACAAAATCGAAATATTTTGCAAATTGTACAAAAATTGAAATTAACATATTTTGTTTGGGAGAAAGTGGGGTGTAATGAAATAGGGAAAAAATACATTTTGGTAATATTTTTTATAACTTGTATAAATTTAATCATGTCTTTTCGAAAAATTACAATTTGCAATCTTTCTACTAAAACACATACATATACATACATAATAAGTATCTCAGTTTAAAAAACATATTATTTGACTAGATTTTCTTTGTTTTTTTTCTAAAATAAAAAAATTGTAATTTTTTTTTTATACTTTCTCTAAAACGAACCTAAAGTATTCATGGAAAAAGGTATAATTGTTATGAAAAAAAGTATTCATGAAACGAAACTAAAGTTTTAGATTTATGACATTCGAGCAAAAATTATTTGAGCCCACATCATTATTTGAATACTTTCATAAAAAATGCAAGAAAACTGTTATTTTTTTAAAAAAAATATTCATTTTTTGTAAATAAAATATATTTGTTAAATATTTACAATTTCTTCTTTTACACAAATATTATCTAGAATTTATATTATTTACAATAATATCTATACATGCATTATATATATATATATGATATAATTATATATTTTTGAATTTATGCTAAAATGAGACATTTCAGAAAATTAAATGTTAGATTTATACAAATTACAAATAATAGGACCAAAATGAAAACTAAAACTAATTTCAATACAACTAAATTAACGGCGGTATCTGAATTGTGAACATTGCGATAGTTCAGTACGTCAATTGTTAACTTTGTTAGTCTGATAGCTAAATCGTTAACAACCATGTTAAATGTATTTTTTGCCAATGAAATAGTACATATTTCCCCAAAGTACACCAAAAGTTAGGATGAATTTTTCTTTACATAATTTTGTTTGGTTGCATATTTTAAGTTCCCTTTGAAATTTTTATTTCAAGTTGTACTACATTTGCTAGGCCAACTTTAAATTCGAGTTTTCCTGGTTTTCTAACATGAAGAAAATGGAATTATCAAGCTGGAAGCCCATGTCTTTTACCAGACTCAATAAAGTCAATGGTTGTCTTATAAGCTTCTTTTTAAACAAACACCTAGTTTATGCCACCCCATAGTTTCTTCCCCCGCATTGTGATTAATTGATGAAAATTAAATTTTTACAATGTATTTTTATTAAAATCTTTTAAAAAAACATCATTTCCCCTTCCCCTCCCACCCCACACACCATCTTTACCGAGAAAAAAAAAACTGATATAGAATATTAAAAAATATATAAATATCAGACATTTTCATTTCAGTTCGTGTGCAGATTAATAAAACACAAACTCAGCCTCAATTTTTTTTTAAAGAGGACGGTGCAGTCAGGGACGGCACATTAGTGTGATCACGGCCATCGCAACCCCACAATTTTCAGAAATTAATTTTTTTAGTAGTGTTTTTTGAAATAATTTATATTTAATGTATTTTGACAATCCCTTTCAAAATTATATATTGTTACTGTAATAACATATTATACATTTTTATGTGGTGCAAATAATACTAATTAAAAATGAAGTAACAAGCAATTAAATGCACGATGACACTAATTTATATACCATGTTGATACGTGATACACATATTTGAAATAATTAAACTATAATAATAATTATAATAACATATAGTAATGTTTGCAAATAAAATTTAAAATAAATTTGGATAGTTTGTATGCAAAGTAACTATAATGAATTGTGTAAAATATATTTCATTGTTCGTTTATATCTATGCAAAGTGGTTTTTAATATATTTATACATTTGTTTGTTCATATGTTTTCTTTTTAATAGCTCGGTTTCTTAATTTTACTTTTTTATACATTCGTTTCTTTATACTTTTCATTTTCATACCATTTTTTCCTTTATTTTTATTTATTTTACCTTCATTTTTAATTTATTTTTAATCAATTTTTAAATACTGAAACTTTTGGACACGTGACTGAACGTGATTTTATTACGGTGACTTTTTATTTAAGAATTGGAAAAAAAATGTTAAAATTGACAAAAATGGAAATAATTTTAGAAATCGGGTGAAAAAAAGGAAAATTAAAAAAATGTTTTTTAAGTTAGAGAAAGGCACTCATCACCCAGCTGCAAGTCCACGAGAGAGAGAGAGAGAGAGAGAGAGAGAGAGAGAGAAATCTAACTAACAGCCTTTACCTGACTGATCATAAAAATAAAATAAAAAAAATACAAAGAAGACATTGTTTCAAATTAATATTAAAAATTTATAATAAAAAAACATCGTCACTCTTTATGTCTTCCAATGGCTCTCCCTCCTCCTCCTCCACGGTTTCTCTCTCTCTCTCTCTCTATATATATATATATATATTTATTTATTTATTTATTTATTTATATATATACTGAACTGGTGTTAATTATGAAATTATATAGTCTGTTTATAATGTAATTTACCATTATCAATGAAAAGATGTGAGAAAACAATGAAATATATATTGGGTGCTCGTGGTGGTTATAAATCTGGAGTGTTTTGAATTTTAAAATAACAGTTTTTTTTTTATTTTTGCAACTAAGTTTGCCGGCTTCATAAGCGGTACTTCACATATATAATAGATAGATAGATATGTTTGTGTGTGTGTGTGTGTGTGATCGGAATTTGTAATTTTGGTAAGTGGGAAAACAGTTTTAGGGGTGGTTTAATTGACAGTAATTAATGTTATGTGTTGATTTTATAAAATAATGATGCAGTTGGGGGAATTGGAGAAGATCAAACGCCAATTAGCTTCCAACTCCGGACGAAACCTCTTACAAGGCCCTCTTCTCAAGCGTTCCGAAACCGTATCTCTCTTTTACTATTTTTCTATTGATTTTTATGCTCAATTTAACTTACTTGTCCGGATTCCTTATATAATAGCATATCACGCTTCGCAGTAAAAAAAGCTCAATTCAAAGCTCGATAATAGCTCTATTCAAAGCTTAAAAAGCTCGCCTTTTCGCTTTTTAGGCCGTAAGCTTTTAGGGTAGCTCTTGCAAAAACGCTTTAGCTAAGCTTTCGCTTTCTACACTGCTTTTTTACTGTGATCTTCCTTTTGTCATTTTAGTTAGTAGCAAGAATCACTTGTTGGGTTATCATGAAAATTGTGTCTTTCGTTTGCGCTTTTACTTTGTTATTGGTTGGTTCTATCAGTTAACTAAAGAAAACTAATACTAGCTCTTTTCAAAGAACCAACAAGAATTAGCTGGCTTCCCTTAAATATTAGTATCTCTTTTTACTGCGATGTTCGTTTTGTTTGTTAAAACTAACTTCTTGGGTTATCATAAAAATTGTGTCTTTTGTTTGCGCTTTTACTTTGTTTTTGGTTGGTTGATTCTATCAGTTAACTAGACAAAACTACTTACTTTATTCCAAACATAAGTTAGTATTTTTGTTTAGCTGAAACCTCTTACAAGGCCTTCTTCTCAAGTGTTCCGAAACTGTCTCTACTCTCTCTCTCTCTCTCTCTCTCTTTTACTCTTTCTCGCTATTCATTCTGCTCATACTAGCTTGATCCGTTTTCTTAAATACTAGCATATCTTTTTACTCCCATCTTCGTTTTCCCGTTTTAGTTGGTAGTAAAACTAAGGGAAAGTTAATGTTTAATACATACTTCCGGACTTAATTATCAAACACCCCGATTTGTGTTTCTTGTTTAAGAATCGGTACATATCAATGTAGCATCACTAAGCATCAGAGGGAAAAACAAAGCGTAAAAAGAAGCAGCATCATTGAGCATATGTATCTAATCTTAAAAGAGATTTTAACCGTGGATTTTTGATAAATAAGTCTCGAAATATGTACCAAATGATCATTTTTCCTAAAACTAACTTTCTGGGTTATCATAAAAATTGTGTCTATTGTTTGCGCTTCTATTGTTATTGGTTGGCTCTATCAGTTAACTAAACAAAACTACTATCTTTTTTTTCAAACAACAAGAACTAGCTGTCTCTCTTTTTATCCAATCATCTATATAAGTAAGTATTTTTGTTTGTTTGTTTGGTTGGTTTACCCCTTTTTGATTGCGGTTGCGTTATTATTCGTTTGGTCGTACCAGTCAAGTGAAAAGCTTGTTTTTTCAATCAATCTAGAAAAGCTGGCTGTTTCTGAACCAATACAAAGTCTAGCTGAATCTGGCGTAGTAAGACTTCTAGATTTTAGGATAGAACTCAAAACGATTGTCCGAAGGCTAGAGAACCAAACCAAACAATACCAACTTAAAGAAAAAAAAGGTTGTTAACTTGTAATGAAGCAAATGCTAAGCGAGCAAATTTTTGTACTTGAATTTATTGTCGAAATTGAATTTCCCATTGTTAAAGGTAAAGAAACACCACTTAAGTGTATTGAAGCAGAAATGTCATTGCCATGCCAATTTTGGTGATAAATATCATGGCTTTTAGCGGGTAAATTAACAACGATAAGAAGTATTATCAAAACAGAAAACTTGCGTATACTAAATTTCCATCTTGAGTATTGATTTTTTGTAGTGCAAGTGTTAAAGAAAATCAGGGACTTGACTGTGTCAAGTTATGGAATTGCCATGAGACGCTCCATATTGGTGATATTTCTCTGAAGAAGAAGATGTCGAGCCAGTTTGGTTTATTATCGACTTTATAGTTGTAACCCAAGAAATTAAACTTAGGAATTAGCAGAAGGTCCACAAACTGGAATAGTTTTTTTGCTTTGAAATAAATTCTAAACATATTTTTTCCCTCTAGTTACCTTATCTCAATGTGTATCTTAATTTAAAAAAGGGCCACACGCTTTGCTTAAATTGCAATTATCTACTTGAATTTTGGTTTTGTTTGATATTGCATTGTGTTAATGAGTACCAAACACTATTATTCATTCTCCTAAAGTTTTTACTTTATTAAGCATGCCTAGGCCATAGAACTGAAGGACTTTTGAACACTTCATTTTTTATATGGTCTTTCTTAGTACAGTATTATCTATAGAGAATATAGACCACTCTGTTTTCTCTCCACGATCTATATTGAACTTTCGTGGTATTTCTTTCCATTTGTTTCATTGGCTTCTTTAATACCTTTCTTCCAACAGCTGAGAAAATGGAACGAAAGGTGGGTAATCTTAGACCCAACAACAGGAAAGATGGAATACAAGTAAGTTTGATTTCACTTCAAGTTCTCCTTTACTTCTTCTGCTGCCCCTTTTTTATATTATTGAAAGTAATTTACTATTTATGCTTTATTTCTCTGGTTCTTCAGGATAAGAAGAAATGAACCAACTGTTAAAGGAACCATTACATTTGATGCAAATAGTACAATAGCACTCTCTCCTGTAAACTTCCAGTAAGCTCGGTGTTTTTATTTATCTAATACATAATGTGCCTATAAAGCAGTGATCCTGTGATCCATGCCGTTTTTTTACTATCACTGACCTGGTTTCTCTCTTTTTCTTTTTTGTAGTGGGCTACCAAAGTATGACAGCTGCTGTTTCTGTATCCTTGATTGTTTTCTTTTTTTCTCTTCATCACACCAATTTTATTTTATTCTCCTATCTATTGGGAAGGCTTCCTTCACTTAAGTTTTTTCGACGTGGATGGATCTCTCGACTACAAGGTCACCTTAAAATGAGTTAATTAATCTTGAAAAGGACACGACTTTGGTTATTCTTAACCAAGTTCCTTAGATATTGGAACACCACAGAAAAAAGATTTTTTTCTGTGTGCAGAAACTCCTGGAGCAGCTAAGGCGTGGGTGTCAACTTTACAGTAAGTAATATGTGTGCATGTGTGTGTGTGTGTGTAAATATATATAAATATGTGTGTGTGTATATATGGAATTGTGAATATGTTCTTTCTTGCTTTCTCGGACATTCTCCTATTTATGAGAAAGTGCTCAATCTTTTGTGCTGTGTTATAGTCTTGACAGGCAACCTCGTAACAAGCACATTGAATAGATATGGTTTTCCTTTACATTTCTTTTTCCGATTAATATAGTAATGCACAGGGAAGTGAGAATTACACTCCCTACTCTTTTTGTTGGTCCCTTTTTAGTCTGCCCTATCAACAACATAGCTTCTTCATTTGTGATTGATATATCCTCCTCCTACTTATATTGTTATTGTTTTTTTACCAAAATGTCAGTGCAACACAGTTGGTTCTAAAGGCACATAAAGAGGCTGTGAATTCTTTGAGTGGGAACAGCTCAGCAAAGCTAGGAACAGTGGCTACAGTAGTTGCTGCTGCTAATTCAACAGCTTTGGAATCTTCCAAAGAAATCGAAGCCGCAATGCAGATTGCTATGAGAAACGCTCTCGGAGCTATGATGAGCAGACCACTTGATGGTCCTATGGATGATCTCACAATAATGAAGGTGCGGACATATTTCACAACTTCAGTCTTTGCACATTTCTTAATTAAATAATTAAATCGATTGCATATTTTCCGGAGCTAAAATTACTTTTGTACACCAAACTATCATCTTTTTCCTGTAAGTACATCATACTATTATATCTTACTATCTAGATCTCCAATATACACAAAATCAAATTATCAGTGTACTAGTGTTAAATTGTTAACTTAGAAACTCTGCGTATGTACTAATGGTTCATATAGTCTGGTTCAATAAGCATCAATCTAAAATTCCAGCAACAAAAGTTTCACTTGACGCATTCATGAAGAATGATTGTTTAGTGTACCCATGATTCGATTCTGTGTATATAGGTGCCTAAGTTGTGATATTATTTGGGTTGGGTACTAGTTATTTGGTTTTGTACAATTTAGTATACTGATTGAGAAATCTAATATCATGTTGTAGTAACTGTTGCAAAATGATTCTCTGGTGTATAAAATTGTATAGCCTGTCTTTTTCCCCTTTGTATAGCCTGTCTTTTCCCCCTCTTTGTATAGCCTGTCTGCCACAGGTATAGAGTAAACTAAAAAATCTGATGCGGTCTCATTATGTACTGTATACTTAATTCTTAATATTTATCAATTTGTGCAGGAGACGCTACGAGTGAAAGATGAAGAGCTACAGCATTTGGCTAGGGACCTTCGTGCTCGAGATTCGGCAATAAAAGAAATTGCGGAAAAGCTATGTGAAACTGCCGAAGCTGCCGAAGCAGCAGCATCTGCTGCTCATACTATGAATGAACAAAGGATGGTCGCATGTACAGAAATCGAGCGTTTATCAAAAGATTCCGCAAAGAAACTAGAGACATCCTATCTGAAGGTGTGACTATCATCTTTCTGATAAATATATTGTTTACTTTTTAGGGTAAACTGCTAATAACCCCATGTACTATGGCTGTTTTGCAGATAACCACCATGTCCTTTTTAATTTGCATTTAATCCCTATGACTATATAAAATTCAACCCACCCCCATATCAAACTTTGCAATGGCATTTGGGTGATTCTTTTATCTTTTTATTTCTTTTTAAATAGGTACTTCGTGTAGCTGTTGTTTGAGATCTATGCACTGAAAGCAGCAACATGCGAGTTGATCCAATTTTGTAAAAAAAAAAAGGATGCACTGTTCCTCTTTATTTTGATTTCTTGAGTGGAGTCGCTAAAAATGACCATTTTCCTTTAATTGCTATTTTATGTGCATTATAGACAAAGTACATGCATCAAAAAATCAAAATCATGAGAAAGAAGCCATTGAACATTAAGTTATTCTATTTAAGATCGGTCATGACTCATGGGCTCATGGGGTTGTTTTCAAAAGTTAGATAGTACGTGGGGTTCAATTGATAGTAACCTATGTACATTGGGCTATTTGCAAAGTGTCCATACGACATGCCTAGATGGGGTTATTTGCATAAAACCCATTGTAAGGACAGACATAATTTGTACATTGTTTTTACAGATGAGAGAGTGGGAAGAAAAGTTTATGGTTGTGAATAAAGAAAGAGATCAACTTGTGAAGCAGAGAGATTCGGCACTTCAAGAAGCTCATTTATGGCGATCCGAGCTTGGAAAAGCGAGAGAACGTGTTGTGATATTAGAAGGAGCTGTTGTTAGGGCTGATGAAAGGGTCAGGGTTGCGGAGGCAGATGCTGAAACTAGAATAAAGGAAGCGGCTCAAAAAGAAGCAATCGCCCAAAAAGAGAAGCAAGAGCTTCTTGCATACGTCAACATGTTACAATCACAACTTCAAATAAACAGACAGCAAACGGAAACAAAACAGGTGTTCGAGGAAAAGACAGAGTCTTGTTCAGAGAGTAGTAATCCTCCGCCTCTAACAAAGCACATAGATCCATCTGATGAGAACGTGGACAAAGCATGTCTTAGTGTAGGGGAGAGTACTATAGCCGTCCATTTAGCAGATGATCGATCAAATCACAGCCCAGTTGCAGATGGTGAATGGAGTGATATTCCAGCTCAAGAAGAGGCACCGATTGCTGATGTGAGAGAAATTGGCCCAGGGAGAGAAGAGAGGAGCTTGGATATCAATGTGGTTAGTCTCCCTGTTAATAATCACCATGAGCAAGACTCTAACTCATTCGATCAGCCTTAGATATTGGAAATTAAATCTCAACAGTTTACTTCTTTAAGGATGTTGGACGCACTTAAAGGTCCAGTAGTTAAGGCAAAGACAAAACCTTTTTTTTTTTTCCTGTTTGGTGTTTTTGAGTTATACGTGAGCTTACTTACATTCATAATTATGCAAGCTATCAACATGTTGATAGTTTTTCGTTTCAAGTTTAACTGGAGTGAAGGGGATACGGAATATGGTTTTCTTTTTCTTGGTCTTTGTACTTCCTTGATATATAACTTGTCTTGGTAGATATTAAAATTCAGATGTTCTTCACAAGTGTGACCAGTCTTTCTAAAAAGGATGATATCTGCTTGGTTATTACTTTCTGTTTTATAGGAGAAGTTGCCTTTGCTAATTCACAGCTTGTCCGTTTGGGACGACCAAGCATGCAACCAAATTGAAAATGTATTTTGAACTTTGTTGAGACACTCAATATGGGATGTAATTTTATGTGTTCACTGATTTAATCCCAAAAGCCTCAGTGGCATTGAAGTAATAGGCCAATAATACATTACACAGATATTTAGCTTGCACATTGAAGTAATAGCACTACGAATACGTTGATCCAAATCTCACAGATGCACTCTTAATATAAACATTCATGTATATAACATATGGCAAAATATATGCATAATACAAAAGAAAACCTTGAACCACTACTTTAAAATCAAGTTGAATTTTTTTTACAACAATAAAACAAAATTGATAAATGTGGAGTTGTAAATTTTAAAAACAAGTTAAACAATGTTGCACTAATATAACAAATTGATAAATGAAGAGTTATAAACCTTATAATCGAGTTAAAGAATGTTACATTAATAAAACAAAATTGATAAATGTAGAATTATAAATTACCTACACACTCGCTATCTCGCTATCTATACTGAACTTTCTTGCAACTTTAGCTGCACCTCATGAAGAGAAGTCTGAAGATCCTTGAATTCTTCAGTTTCAGAAAAGTCTCCAGCCTAAGATCACAGGGGGAAAACCATCTCAGTAACATGAAAAGTAAGGTGTTATGGGTGCTGGGAATTTCACAAGTCATAAGTTGGATTTGATAAAGAGAAATTCACAACACCGAAATGGTCAACCAAATCTACTAAGTACATTACTAGTTATGCCCAACTCAATCATGGAGTAATCCTCTGGTCTCTGTTTCAAATCCAATAATCCAAAGAAAGCAAAAAAAAAACGGAAACACGACTTGCCTGCTTTATAGTGCTTTTCAAATGCATCTCGGCAGCAAATAGTTCTCGGCGACTCCCTGTGATGGAAGAAATTTCCATGTACACCTTAGAGAGTTCTAAAGACGCATGTGCAAACTTTTTGAATCGATCACCGTCTTTCCATAGATCAGATCCCTACAATTATGGCGAATTACCATGAGAAGAAAAGGAAAACATTTAAATATTCATATTCAACGACAGCATAACAAGGTACATTGGCAGAATCAATTGCCATACTTGATAAGATCTAATTTGCTTTAGTAGGGACTCAGAACACATCGAGAGATCCCCTCTGAGTTTGTGCCACCTTGCATATAAACCCCATATTTCAGCTCCCCCTCCACTTTTAACTATCTGAAACAGCAAAAGCTCTTGAGAACATGTTACCACAGTATTTTGAATTTTAAGATCCTAAAAAGGAATGGAGCCAAAATAAAAAAATACACAAGTTTGTACATCACAGGTTTTCCAAAACAAAAGAAAAACTCTGGTCTCAGGACAAATAGCTTGGACCACCGAATATAAAAGAAATAAATCAATAAGCCAAAATAATCTATTGTCCAGGGTTCTATATTTTATTTGCAGTTATCATATCTAGCATAAAGAACTATACCCCGCCCTATGAGTGGTAGTTGAGAAGCCAAATTTCAATTGTACAAACAAACCCCCAAAAAAACTGTACAAACACTTTACATCTAGACCGACAAAGTGAAACGGAATCAGATCGAAGGCACAGGGTAAATAGTCAATGCAAGAGGAAAAATAAAGCCAAGAAATATGCCACCTGTTGTAAAATTTTCCCAAGAAATACTAGCAATTGATCAGTTTCTCGGGAGTTGTTGGAAAGTTGGGAGTGGGGATCACTACTTCGAGTCCGTTCTTCAATCTCTAGCATCATTCTTTCTAAGAAAGGTAGATCAGTTCTTTTATTTTTAGTCATATCCAAAACTTTCTGTACAGCTTCAAGTGCCTGCCACCAAATATTGCATCTAATGTTTTAGTCGGTCTCCAAACTTCCATAATGAGCATTTTTTTTCAATTTTTGGAAGACAAAAAAGATCGAAATAAACTTTTGAAGTCTCACTTTAAAACTGTATTATTAAAATTAAAGAAAGGGATGCGTAGCATGAAGAAAACTTGGAAACAGAACATGCATTACGTTGGATGACTATACAGTTGTTTGAAAGAGGGGCCCACAAATAGTTGGGCATCTAGTTGAAAAATAAGAACTAATTTATAATTAGCATTCCACATAAAAAGTATTGATTGAAAATCATTCATTCACATCATAGTTGCCTCTTGCCTGGAAGGGAAACGAAAGCGGGAAGCAAAACAGGAAACGTTGAAAAAAAAACATCTAAGATTTACATGTAAAAATGAGAAGCCGGAAGCGGAAAACAGGAAACAGGGTTTTTGAACGGGGATTCGAGTTTTCTGGTAAATCAAATACACATTCTAATGCGGAAGAGATCCGTTTTATCTGTTCATGAAAGTCTCAAATTCTGTTCTCCTTTTCTACTGTTTTAAGGACAAGAAACAATGGGACGTATGAAAACTACTCTGTTACCAAATCATATCTAATAATAAGAACACTTTATTACAGGAGCCAGGTTATATCCAGATGCTTGGAAACTTGTTCCTGAAACACACCGTGTAAACATATTTACAGTAATATTTCAGTTTTCAGATTAACAACTTGAAAGCTGGGTTGGTTATTTTATTTGAGGGAATATATTTTCGTTACAAGCTAATAGGCATTTTGGATACTGTATTGATCTTTAAGAAAAACATATTTGACTTTCTGACATGAGAAGAGTAGAAGTTTTTAAGTTGGATATAACTTGAGTTATGTCTCAGCTATAAACGAACCAGCTAGTCAACAACATGCAAATTATGAGAAAACAATATGAAGTCGTCCCAAAGTAACTTCAGACAACTTGGGGGAACATAAACCCACCAGGTAGAAACAGAAAAAAATTAAGAAAGATACCTGAGCAAAATTTCCCACATCAGCAGCAACATGGCTGAAATTTTCCCACAACTGCCAGCTGTTTCTCCTGCAGTAAGTTTTGGATGGTTATGCTACCAATTCCGGAATAGTACTCTAAAAATGAGAATGTACAATGCGCATGCGTGTGCATAGCACTGACGAGATAGATAGATAGATAGGTTGATAGAGAGAGAGAGAGAGAAGACGGACTTGAACTTCAGAGCTTCTTTAAATGCAATGAAAGCCAGATCGTTCTTCTGTTTGATCATATGCCTACGAGGTTGAGGAAACATTATTAAATAAGTAAATCATTATAACAGCAATTCTATCCAACTAGAAATCAAGATATGACTAAAAAAAGTAAAGAAAACAGAAAAAATATGAGATATGGTTCAAAAGAAATCAATTATCATAAAAGAAAGCTTTAAAATGGTTGAAAGAGCATACAAACAAGCAATGTTGTTCCAAGCTTCTCCATTATCTGGATCAAGTTGAACAGCAGAGGTGAACGCATGCAATGCCTTCTCAAGATCCCGAGCCTGCAATTTTTTTTTTTTGCCACATAAGTTTTAAAAGTTCGGACTTAAAGGGGGAAAAATAGGTCATCGACTATGTACTGACCATCAGCTGTTTTGGAATAAAGTTCAAAATTAGGGGAGAAATGGTTCTGGAATATATTTAATGGAGAGAAAAAAAACTAAGGTTTCATGGTGACAATTTATCTCAAGAACATAAGCAGCAGGAAAATATCAAGCCAAGAATAATATTTGACCCTTTTAAGTTTTAAGTGTAGCATTGTAAATGAAGGAATTGATTTTTTTTTACAAACCTTCAGAGCAGCAGCTCCCAAAGCAAACCAACCATCTGGAAACAATGAATTTTGTGTCATTGCCGACTCCCTAACAAAAGATTCAACCAAATCAAAAAAAGAAGAAAATTATATACAGATGAACTGGAAAGGAGATTGTTTGGAACCAAAAAATAAAAACAAATATATTTTTCTAGTGTGTGCATAGAGAGGGAGAGGGGAGCAATTCATTGTACCACAAGTTCTTTGACTTTTCAAAGTCTCCTTTATTATATGCGATGCGAGCAAGAGATCGCTGCAAAAGAATGCAGAAAATAATCACTTACAGAACATATAATTTCAAGCAAAAAATAAAAAAACAAATTACAATATTCAAATCTGACATCACCTTTGCTCGAGCAGAGCTATTGTTCGAGATTTCAAGGGCTTTCTCAAAACAAGATTCATCATTTGTAACATCTCCCAATGAACACCTGTTAAATACATGAAAGAAAAATGTTAGCATCAATGATTAAGCAAGAAAGAAAGATAGAGAGAGAGAGCAAGAAAGGGAGAGAGAATAACATAAAGAAGCAAAAACACAGTTAGTACCATAGCCTCGGATCATTAGGAAACTCCGAAAGGCGCCTTCTAATGAGTTCCACGGCTGCTGGCTTCTTTTCTAATAGGCTGTGACGAAGAACACGTCAGATTCGATCTACTTTTATCACAATTAGAAATTGATAAGAAAAAAATGCAAATTAGAGAAAAGGTGTCAGAGTCCACATACCGATAGCAATATATAACACTATCCCACAATTCCAAATCTTCTAAGATCGTAAGTGCATCTCCTATCATGCCACAGCTTACTAAAAGCTCAGCATACTCTCTACGAGGAAAATAGAGGAATAAGAAAAACAATTATGACAAAGTCGGTAAACAAGATATTTACAGACAGTAAAGCTAAAAGGGAGCCATACTTGCGAAGGGCAGGGATTGTTGGGATATAGACTCCAAAAGTGTAATACATCCTTTGTGCAACACTAGGTAAAGATTCACTTATACGCTCTACCTGAAATATAGAAAGAGAATTGCATGAGTGTACTAGAAGTCTAGAACAATATTTGAACCAACTTATGGTAAACAAGTTCACAAAAGAAGAAAAAAATTGAATCGGGTAAAAGATGTAAAACTTTATTAGCTTATAATAAGGATGCAAATCCACTATTTACGATGTGAAAAATACCAGCTTATCCATCATCAACAATGCACGCTCCTTTGTGCGGCTACGAGTTGATTCCCAACGAATGCGTAAAATGTCACAAAAATATCGAATCTGAAAAGAAGAACCAGTCAACACTATATTAGAACCAATGCTGAAGGTCTTATAGAAATCACCATTCAAACATATAAACCAAGGAAAAGAACATCCAGAAAAGAAAGAACTTACGATAAAGCTATACAAATTACTGTATCAACTAAAACACAGCAACAGACAGCTGAACAACTTACTATGAAGTAGGGTTGAGACAGTTGAGAATCAATTGCTTCGATGTATGGAGCCATGTGCCACTCTAAAACAGAAAAGGAGCTAATAAGACAACGAGCCAGTCACCATATTCATAATGATTTCCATGAAACTAAAAGATTAAATGCATCAACCACCATTCGTCAACGCAAAAAAAAAAGCACTTTCTATACAAAGGGCATTTGCTGTTAGGTTAACTCTCAATAAGTCAACTGTTTAATGATAAGATTTTATGACACGGAAGTTAAAAGCTTCAAATTAAGAATATTAATCGTATATAGTCAACAACAAGGCACCGGTTCTTAGAGATTGCAAACATATACGAGTCAAGAATCCAATTATTGAATCCTTTTAACAAAGCATCATGATCCTATACCAAGAAACAATAAATAGATTTCAAATTATTACACAAAAGGCTGTATATAAATGAACTAATCAAGTAAGCAAGGATGAATACTTTGCATTTCATCATGTGGGGTGCTTTTCTCTATTAAGAGGCACTGTGCCAAAATAACTGCTTGTTGGATTTCCTTCAAAGGCGCACCATTTCCATTGCTTTTTTCCACTGTGTCATCTCCAGCTTCTATTTTTGTTACACTGTCTCCTGTGCCTTCTGCTACGAATTTTGGGGTCATGAATATTTCAGAAACCTCACTACTTTTATGATTGGGCCGAAGATCTTGCCCTAATTTTGAGTTTGAAACAAGTAATTGTTGTGCCTTTGGATCAACCTGTATTTAAAAGTGATATTTATCTACAAATTTTAGGAATTTTTCTATATCAAATACATTCATCATAGAAATGACTTATATACCTGATACATAGTTCGAAAGCCCATAGCACCTGTTACTGAAAGTTGAAGCCCTGCTGCAACCTCAGCTGACTCAAAGTGCAGCCTGATATCAACAAAATAATTTAGGAAACAAACTGACAATGAAATAAGTAAATACCATGACATAAACTTAGAAGACAAACCGTTTTCCATAAAAGCAAAATCTATAACTATCAACTCGCAATTATAAAATAGTTACGAACTCTTATACATATACTCGAAAGACCCAGCACTGCCAGAAAACATCATGTAATAATAATTCGTCTGAAATGACACTAAGAAGGAAATTTTTGAGAAAAAATAGGTTTCTGGTCTTTTTTTGGAATATGGATAAGGGAGCTTTTGATCAAGTGGTTGTTAACTACTCTTTTTAACAAGGCTTACACTCTTACTGTATCTTTTTGGCCAAGAATGAAAATATATTTGCAGTCTCTAATATATTTTATTGAGATTTGCACATCTTGGTTGGCTGAATGACTCAGATATTCTCTTATTGTCTTTGAAAAGATAAATCAGTTCAGTATACTATTAATAAAAGATGCTGCATTCCTCATGAGCATTTTAAAACCATAATAACCTAAATTACCAAAAGAGTAAAAATGATGGCCACTTAAAACTAAGATACGGATGAGCTTATAACTTGTTACTTTCCACCCACTTTTAAAGTCAAATCAGTGCAAGTAAAGCAAATCAACAGTAACGTCTCAAAATTTCTAAGCAAACGAGTTTCTCTACTTTAGCGAATAAATTTCAATTTAATTTGATAATTCGAAAATAATTCAGACCAAAGTTATGGGGAAAACCTGGAAGGGTTGACTCGACCATAATACTGTTCCATGAAACCGGCTTCCAGATAAAGCATTGACACAATAGTTGAAGCCTCTTCTCTCTCTAGATTTTGCCCCCAATAGCTATTAACTTTCTCCAAAGTACCAAAATTACGCAAGCTTTCAGATGTATATACGTGCAATAAATCAAACAGAGAAGATGATTGCTCGTCCACTATTCTTTGTTGAACAAGTAAGATTCTAGCCAACCACCATGAAACGCTTTTAATTCCATCCATGGAGGAGATTTTACCCCCTGATAACAAATCTTTGATCTTCGTCAGCAAGATCTTTGCAAAAACTAAATACTGCAATTGCAAGTATGATGAGTATTTCCACACACAAATAGCAAATAGCACAAGTCAATCATCAGAAAAGAAACAACATAAATTTTTTTAAGAAAGACAAGGCCCTCAAGACCAATGGTAGATCTTAGAGCTCACATTAGTAAAAGAAGCAAAAACAATTAATTCCTTTTAAATTATTTAATTCTTGCAAAGTTTGCAAGAATATGAAGATAAAAAAAATATTATATGGTATTCGACTTCCGACTTTCTCACTGTTTTAGCAATAAAAGGGAAAGACAAGAAAGAGAGAAGGGGTTCTCTTTTTTTCTGTTCTTTTTTCCTTCTTTTCGGTGTTACTTGGTGGGAGAGAGGTATTCATGTCACTAAATAAAGAAAAGTGAACTAGGGACAGCAATCACTGTTGAGTACACTAAAATTCCTTTCTTTTATGTTCATAATCGCTATGATCTCAAACATAAGACTCAACTATTGTGGTGACAATAACCATTTCACATTAACAAAAAGGAACGAAATTTCGCTACGAAGAGGAAGAGATCGTTCTCAGTATTTTTTTTTTTTTTGGTTACGTAGATCGTTCTCAGTATTGATTACCTGAATATTGCATAATTTTCCAAGCAAGTCTGAACCAGAGGCCATTATCTGATTCCTAGCCCACCCTTCCCATTCCGAACCCCCTATGCCACCATCACCACATTCAATTGTCGCAATAGGCAATGGAGGCAATTTTTCTGACGGCCTGAAAAGCACGAATAAACATCCAGAATAAAAAACAATCACTAAGAAAACAAATCACAACACCAACCGCATAAATATTTTCCCATTAACTGGAACTAACCCTGTAATGTTGCACTGAGTGAAAGCAAGAAAAGCCGCCACACCAACAGCCATCAACAAAAACACTCCCCAGCTCATTTCTCTCTCATCTTCCGAGTCGTTAAATAAAAATGTCTCTACGCGCTGGAGAACAAGCTCAGAGTAGAATCTTTCAGGACTGTCTTCTAAAAAGAACAAATCAGTAAATTGAAAGATTATTTTAACCGCGTCTGATGATAGGGCATGGACGTAATCTCCTGCCTCTATTGCGGTTACCACTTCTGTTACAAAAGAGTGAATATCCGGGATGTCAGCATCTGAAGGTTTGGATGGTAAGGACGTAGCAGGAAGAGAGCAACGAATGAGACGAAGCTCGAAGTGGCGGAGACTATTGAGCCGTGTTTCTACTCCGGCGGTCATGATTGTTCAAATGTACTTTATACGGATGATTATACCTTCAGCGTAAAATACATAACCATATCAATAACCAAGAAAAGAAAAAACCCGTTGATTTTTTCTTGGTAAACGATCACGAATAACTATTCATAAGTCATAACCTATAATGGGCTTGTTTTTTTTTCTTAAGCTCCTACTTGAAAACGGACATTGTTCCTGTTAGTGCTTTAGCTAGTTTATTGTTTTTGCGTTGCTTCTTTAACTGCAGCTTTAGAGCAATCTCTATCTGAAACTGAGAGTTTTTTGGTTCATCCAACCATTAAACCTATATAACATAAAAAACATAATCTTTTACGCTGGCGAAACAAATATAAACTCGAGCTTAAAAGCTACAGCCGACCAAGCTACGGTTTAAAACAAACAAGCAGGCTTATTCTTGGCATTATGGTCCATTCAGCTCGATTTAATCTAGTTATCTCAGCTTTTAGGTTGTCTAACAAAATAAGTACAGTATAACTTGTAAGCAAAAATAAAATAAAAAAACAATGTGAGCATATTAAAAAAAGCTGCAAAGAACAAATTTAATCGACAAAAGAAAGAAAACTAGCTTATTTGTTTAAGTTGGGACCAAACGTACACAGATAGAATATGGGAATAAAGGCCGTTTTTTTTTCTTAGTATACGATCACGAATAAGAATTCATAACCTATAATTGGCTTGTTTGGTGGGGGCTTTTTAGCTTAAGCTCTTTCTAGAAAACGAATATTGTTGCTGTTAAAGTTTCCACTTAGCCTTTTTTTTTTTCTAGCGTTGCTTGTTCGATTGCAGCTTTAGAGCAAATTCTATTTGAGACTGAGTTTTTTAAGTTCATATAATTTATAACCTATATAACATAAAAACATACTTTTTACGCTGGGGAAACAGATATAAACTCGAGCTTAAAAGCTACAACCGACCAAGGTACGGTTTTGAACAAATAAGCAGGCTAATTCTTCGCATTATGGTCCATTCAGCTCACTTTTATTTAGTTATCTCAACAAAACAAGTCCAATACAACTTGTAAGCAAAAATAAAATAAAAAAACAATGTGAGCATATTAAAAAAAGCTGTAAAGAACTAACTTTTTCGACATAAGAAAGAAAGAGGAATAAAGTATTTGTTTAAGTTAGGATAAAACGTACACAAATAAAATATGGGAATAAATTCATTGTGCCATAGAACTGAGACGGGGACAATCTAAACAAAAGGTATAATTATTAAGAAATAAGTGTGTTCTAAATTTGATAATATTAATATAGCCCTTGAGATTGTTACTATTATTCCACTTATTAAGTTCAAAACTCGAATATTAAGGTAAATAAGAAACAGCAATAAAATTCATCAAAAACCCATCTTACAAAAAAAGAAGATATATAAACAGAAAGAAATTAGAGCATTGAACTAACGTAGTAAATATAGGAGGAAAAACAAAGGAATTAGAAAGAGAAATAAATATATTTATACCTGGAGAGAAAGTGGTGAATTTAGGGCTGGAAGGAAACAGTTGATGTATAATATACTAAAATGCTAAAATGCTACCTAAACTAAGGTTTAACTATCGGTTTTTGGTGATCAGGTAACAATCTCCTATTCTAATCGGCTACTAAACCTATATATTTATCTGATTTGATACCTAATTTATACAACTTATACGTATACAGTACAATTAAAAGACTCAATCTGTTAAAAGACTCAATCTGTTTTCGATCATCGGTTTTTAACGCACAGGTTGGTTACCAAATTAGAAAAAAATGTTAGGTTGGGTATCAAATTAGAAAAAATGTTAGGTTGGGTACCAAATTAGAGCAAAATGTATAGGTGGGGTACTAATTTAGAAAGTGTGTTAGGTTGGGTACCAAATCACAAAAAGTTAATAGGTTGGGTACCATTTTAACAATTTTACTACTTAATATAGTACTAGCAGGGAGGCCCCACCGACAACCCGAAAAAACCCGATCCTAACCGAAAAATACCGAAACCGAAAAACCAAGCTTGTTCCGTTCGGTTCGGTTTACAATAAAACCAAAAGCGGGCCGAAACAAACCGGTTCGGTTCGGTTTATAAAAAAATAAAAAAATCGAAAACCGAAAAAAATCAAACTGAAAAATCTGCCCAGTTTCGGTTTCCATTTTGACAAAAACCAACAGAGGAAAAATACTAGTTTGGAACTTGGATTCTATTTCTATTTCAAAAACTTAATGTTTATTAGCATATTTCAAACTTTGATACTAATAAAAAAAAAAGGAAAAAAAATGTTAAATTGATATACAACTAATGTTGTAAAAGACCAAAAATGTGCATTTAGCGAAATTAGTGGTACAATATCTATCACCATCTAATTCTGCTTAATTGCCATATAGTCTACTTAATCTCGTCTAATTAGGTTTCTAGTTTCTGTGTATTGTTTAGGTTCTGCCTAATTTGCGCGACTTTTAGAACATTATACCCAATTTATAAGATTTTAGCAATTTAGTACTTAACTTATGTATTTTTCAAAATTGTTACGCAACCTTAATGGTTTATGTTCAATCAATACACTATTGCTTGTTGAATCTCTAATTTATATTTGGACAAACACTATTAAATATCACATACGAACGTATTAACTAATTTGGTACCCTACCTATAGTCAAGGTGACCAAATTAATAACAAGGCTTAACAATTTTTACCAATTTGGTACCACTCTATAACACTTAATTGAACATGAATGATTTGATTGAATGTTAAGCACAAAGCTGCAGTATCAATATAGAGAAGCAACTAGGTTGGGTAGTAAAATACTGAAAGCCGTATGTTGGGTATCAGCTTAACATTTTTCAAAAAAAAAAACTTCTAATTGGGTTTCTTGTTTAAAACTTGTTACAAATCAATAAAATACAACAATTCTTTTTTCATAAAATTAGCTACATATCACATAATAGAATATACTTCTACTCAAATTTATCCCTCTCGAATCTTTTTAAATTGGTTTAGGCTTCTTTTTCTCATCCCTTTAATATGTTTATTTTTTATTTCAAATAATGTTATTAACTTACTTTATTCTTAAATTTAAAGACATAAGAAAATATCAATTTCATAAAATAAAACCATGCATAAACAGAGGCGGATGCTCATGGAGGCAATTATGATGTCAAAACTATAAGAATTGAAACAAATCAAGAATCTATAAATTGGATAAAGATGTGAGAATAACAAAAGGATTTATAAATAATCAATAATATGGGCGACGCTTAATCTTGCAGTGGTAGAGTTATCTGTTTTTTTTTACATTAATGTGATTGGAAAAAGTTTAAAAAATATACGTTAACAAGATCCGACCTTGAGACCGGAAACTTGTGACATAACTTTATCATCTAGGTCAGCATTTGTATCATTTTTTGTAAAATCATCATTTATTTATTTATTAACCTCTCATCTATATGTTACAAATCATTTATGAGACACTTCTCTACAGTAGATACTTAGATTTTTCTCTCTAACATATAATCTAAAATACACTAAAAAAACAAATTCTTTTCTATGTAGACTCGAAAGTGATTTGAATAGCAATATGAAAACCCAAATAACATTTGTACACTCGTGTTCGTAATGTTCAATTATATAAAAAATATCAATAAATTCGGTTCAAATTCCACGACCTTCATTGATTTTGTACAATAAAAATAATATTTATTTAATATCTAAAGAGATACCAATTCTATGATTGTTAAAAGTAAAGTTACATGAAACAATAAAGTCATCACGTTACACTTGGTTTACAGTGGGAAAACAAGTTTTAACGTTTCCTTGGTAATTAAACATAACTCTCGAGATATTTTTGAGTTTATTGATTTTTTAAAAATATTTATAAGAAAAAAGTATCACATCACAATGAAAAATTTAGAAATAGAAACCGTTATTACAAATAACTTATTATGAGTAAAACAAATTATTGTAGAAAGAGTTTTGACAAAAGAGTGTCTAAACAGTGAAAAAGAAAAATAATTATGGTCAAATGGTGAAGTGATAAAAAATTAAGGTAGTACAAACAAAAATAGTAAAGTTCATACATGTTTAACGGTAATATTATACCCTTCTCAGTAGCAAATACGCTAAAGTATACGTGTTGAGCTAAGAGTAACCGTATCAATCCGTCTAAGTTTTTACTCAAATTTACTAAAATATATGTATTTTACTAAAATTGTTTATGTTTTTAATAGAAAAAAGTATATAATTGATCAATGAAAATGTGAACGCTCTAAATGTAAACAATACACGGATATTTTTACTATTTGTTCACATGAATGTGATATGTCTTTATTTGAGAGTTGTTCAGACAGTTGACCCATTAAAAACAAATAATACATAGTTATACACCATTTGAAATAGTATAATAGAGTTTTCTATTGAAAACCACATACACACTATCACGCCATCTTTGGTTTGATATTTCTAAATTGATAATGTTTATTTCCAAATTGACAAGTATAAGATAAAATCTAAGATATGTGAAAAGGTATTATTTTGTTACTGTCTCTCCTAAAAACGCATTCAATCTTAAGTGGTATTTGCCAATAATTTTCTTATGATAACTCAATTAAATCGTTCATAAGAAATTTACTTTAACTTATTTTTAGATGAAAGTTCTGCGAAAGAAAATAAAGTATTAATGTGGGTAAAGTGTAACAATTTCACAATCGGGAACTTTTTTTTAAATAATTTTTAGAACTTTTACCTAATAGACAAAAACGGAGTTTAATTTATTTTTTAGAGAGTTTTTCTTTCAGTTTAAGAGATAAGGGTTTTAAAAAAAATATTAACCACCACTTTTATTAAAATATTTATATTAATGATGACTTTTTCAAAAACTCATCACTTGTAAAAATAGTCTAATTTTTACAAATAGATGATTGTAAATAGTATAACATAAGCTATGATTATTATTTAACAATGTTAAACTAGTTTGAAAATTAGAGAATTTTCTTACTAATTACTAAATATGTCAAAAGTAATTTTGTCGACAATTAGTCAAAGCATGATAAACTCACAATAAAAACAAACTTTTCTTAAACATAAACAACAATTATTATTGATAGAATTTCTTCTAATAAATATGTAAATGAACAAAATATATAACGTTAAAAACATTTAATCATCATCAATACAAACGATTTAATAATAAAGTGGGGGCATTATCCCCCTAAACATTTTATTAAAATTAAACTAACATAATAATAACACAACAAAAGTTAAACATGTTTTTTTAAGAATAATGGAATGGTGTTACAAAAGTGTTGTGAAGTGGCTGAATATGTTATGCAATGATATGTGTTGAATGATATACAAAATGGTAGAGTATTTTAAATGTGGTGGGTTGCGGATGAAAAATTGTGAAAAATGCTCGTGTATAAATGAAAAATGGGTATTTATCATAATAATTACACATTCTACAAATAGTAAATATTAAATGCATCAATGTAAAATCTTGTTCATGACGGCATTGTTGTAGTATGGGTATTGCATAGTAGTCACTATTAGAAAATAGGTTAATAAAGACGGTTTTAAACCGGCTTAATAGATAATAAAACCGCCTTAAAAACCTTTTGTGGCAGTTTTTGAGGCGGTTTGAGGACGTCATTTCCGCAAGCGTTGCTAAAAGTTTTAAAACGGTTCAGAAGCGCCTCAAAAGATAAAGGCGGTTTTCAATTAGTTTATAAAGCGTTTGTAAATCGCTTTTAAAAGGTTAGTTTTTACGACGGATGAACAACATGCGCTGTTAATAGTGCAATTAAGGCAATACTAAACCGTCTTTTATAGTTTAATAACGTCGTTAATTCTTCAAACATATGTATAAATTTGTACCGCTATCAATGTTTTGTTCACATAATTTTAAACCACTAAATTACTGTAAACATATATGTATATATTTATAATTTTGATGTATAATTTAAACGTTCAACATTTCAATCTGGTAAAGAAAAGAAAGATACAAAAAACATATTAAAACTTTTGATTCATAGAATATATTATAAAATACTAAACATCGTCTTAGCCGAACTAATTCTTTCCAATACAATAAACGATTCATCTTAGATTGCAATATGTGTACAACTTCTTATATACGTCTATTCTTAAAACTACATAACATTTCAGTTAATAACGTCCACAAAACTCAATCCGGAAATTCAAAGGTATGCCTATATTTCTTGACCTACAAATAAGAAAAAGAACACTAAATTCCAAATATTGATTAGGCAAATGACGATAAAAAAATAAAGGAAAGAAAATTGGATAACATTAGTTCTTGGGGGTTATATAATGGGAAAATTATGAAAAGATACAACTATTTTAAACTAATTACCAAAAAATTACACACCAACACTTTATTATCAAAACATACAACTAATTAAAATTATAAATACTAAATAATTTATATTTTTTTAACATCTCTCTCTCTCATACATATATATATATATATATGGGGGGAGAGAGACAGAATGTCAACTACAATATTCGTATTCATCTCTCCGTCACCTATCTCCACCACCTTCCGTCGCACCTCCATCTATCTCCGATCCCGTCACCACCTCCTCAAATCCCAACCCTCCATTTTTCCCACACTCCTACTTTAACCCCAATCTCCACCGTCCGATCAAAACTCATTCATCCAAGAACTTCATTTTTTTTTTTTTATATGAATTAGGATTTTTTTTTTTTCGATCGGAACGATGCTCATTTTTGGGACATAATTGGTAAGTAATTAAATAATTATAAATTTATCGCTTTCATTTTCCACCCTAGCCATACACAATATATTTTGTATTCATTAACACTTCATATTCTTTGTATTTTTGTTATTCATACACAATATATCGTTTATACAGGCTCTTTAATACAGGCATACACAATACACAATTATACATGCTATTAAATACAGTCATACACAATACACTTTTTATACATACTTTTTAATACATGCATACACAATACACTTTTTGTACATGCTCTTTAATACAGACATACACAATACACAATTTATACATGTTTTTTAATACATGCATACACAATACACTTTTTATACATGTTTTTTAATACATGCATACACAATACATATTTTATACATGCTTTTTAATACAGGCATATATAATACACAATTTATACATATTTTTTAATACATGCATGCAATACACTTTTTATACATGCTTTTTAATACAATCATATACAATACACAGTTTATACATGTTTTTTTAATACGGGCATACACAATACATTATTTATACATGCTCTTTAATATAGGCATACACAATACATATTTTATACATGCTCTTTAATACATGCATACACAATACATATTTTACACATGCTATTTAATACAGGCATACACAATACACAGTTTATACATGTTTTTTTAATACGGGCATACACAATACATTATTTATGCATGTTCTTTAATACAGACATACACAATACACATTTTATACATGTTTTTTAATACGGACATACACAATACACTATTTATACATGCTCTTTAATACATGCATACACAATACATATTTTATACATGCTCTTTAATACAGACATACACAATACACAGTTTATACATATTTTTTAATGCATGCATAAAACATTATTTATACATGTTATTTAATACAAACATACACAATACACAGTTTATACATATTTTTTTAATACGGACATACACAATACACTATTTATACATGCTCTTTAATACAGGCATACACAATACATATTTTATATATGCTTTTTAATACAGGCATACACAATACATTGTTTATACATGCTCTTTAATACAGTCATACACAATACATTCTGTATCCATTAACAGTTTATACATGTTTTTTTAATACGGGCATACACAATACACTATTTATACATGTTCTTTAATACAGGCATACACAATACATATTTTATATATGCTTTTTAATACAGGCATACACAATACATTATTTATACATGCTCTTTAATACAGTCATACACAATACATTATGTATCCATTGACACTGTCCATTTTTTTGTTTTTTTCTTATTATTCATACACAATACAATTTTTATACATGCTCTTTAATACATGCATACACAATACATAATTTATACATGTTTTTTAATACGAGCATACACAATACATTATTTTTATATATTTTTATGATTTTGGATTTTTCTTGGTTTTTTTTTTTGCCACTTTTTTGGAGATTTTTAGGGTTTTCGACTTTTTAAAGTTTTTTTCATCACTTTTTTGGTTTTTTCGGCTTCTCGACTTTTGTGAACTTTTTTCATTCTTTTTGTGATTTTGGATATTTTTTGGGTTTTTTTACCAATTTTTTGGGTTTTTTCGGTTACCGACTTTTTTAAAAGTTTTTTCAGCATATTTTGGGTTTTTTTGAATTCTCGACTTTTTTGAACTTTTTTCATTTTTTTTTTTTGCAATTTTGTAATTTTCTTGTTTTTTTTTTGTTTTTTACCATATTTTTTGGCTTTTTTCGGGTTCTCGACTTTTCTGAACTTTATTTTTATTTATTTTTGTGAATTTGGATTTTTCTTGGTTTTTTTTTTTATTTTTTGCCACTTTTTTAGAGTTTTTTCGGGTTTCCGACTTTTTAAAGGTTTTTTCAGCACTTTTTTGGTTTTTTCGGGTTCTCGATTTTTGTGAACTTTTTTCATTCTTTCTATGATTTTGGATTTTTCTTTGTTTTTTTGTTTTTTTACTTTTTTTAACCATTTTTTTGGGCTTTTTCGGGTTCCCGACTTTTTAAAAGGTTTTTCAGCCTTTTTTGGGTTTTTTCGGATTCTCGACTTTTTTGAACTTTTTTCATTTTTTTGTGAATTTTGATTTTTATTGGTTTTTTTATTTTTTAACATTTTTTTGGATTTTTTCTGGTTTCCGACTTTTTTAAAGGTTTTTCCAGCATTTTTTGGGTTTTTTCGGCATCTCGACTTTTTGAATTTTTTTTATTTTTTGTTGTAATTTTATTTTTTTCGGTTTAGAAGTAATTTTAACATTAAATAAGATGGTATTTTGTGGGGAAAAAATGAAGATTTAGAAAGAGAGAGGAGAGAGAGAAATTTTTTGATAGATGAGGAGAAATATATATTTTTTTCTATTTTGGGTTAATTGTATGTTTTGGGAATAATTTGTTTGGATTGTATATTTTGGTAATATTTCATAACACATTGTATGTTTTGGTAATTGACCCTATATAAATTATTGTACCTTCACCTACAATGTTTCTTGGTTTGAGAATATTGAAAAGGTTAACAATCATTCTAACCTATATCAAATGCCAATAACATATATCTTACTTGATTTTCACCATAAAATTGAATTTCATTCTTCTTTATTAATCAATTTACTTTTTATTAACAATCTTTAGGAGTTCTTGGCTGATGATGAGCTTTGAGCATTCAAGACCTGATAGAACATAAAAATTAGACCCGAATGTATCTATTTGGGTAGGAATCGACCCACCCATCATAGAGGGGTATCTAATGCTTAAATGGCCTATCTCAAGCCTTTCTTTGAGAATAGGATTGGATCTTACTAAAAGTCCAAGCCCACTTAAATAGGGACCCATGTCAGAAAAATCTCACAAGATAGAGACATTTGTCAACATCTCAGGAGGCATACTTGCCTATAAATAGCCAAGTATCCCCCAAGACCAAAGGACCCAGAAAATCATACCTAAAAAAATATAGAGAGAAAGAGAGAAAAGATAAAAAGTAGTCAGGACGTATCACATCAAAAGCCTAACCGAGCCAGGCAGGAAGTCGAGCACAAAGAGAAGAGAAAGATCATCTTCCGGATCGAACAGCGGATCCGAGCATAAATATAGTGATATAAGTTGTAGTCCGAACAAGGGCAATTGCCGAATACTAATAAAGATCAAGAAGTGTTCATCGTTTATTGTCAATTCATTATTTATTATTGTTGAAAAGTCTAACGCGACCGATCAAAGTTATGGATTTGTCAAGACCTTTTACAAAATAAATAGAAAAGTTATCATTCTTTTAGTTTATACTTCATAAGAAAACTAAAGACAAACACGTTTGCAATATGACTAGAAAATATACCATATTTTTTTATAAATATACTGTAAAAAACTAAAGACAGTTCTCATAATTTGCAAGTAAAACTAGTCAAGACTATAATAATAGAACGACAAAACTACCAAGGATGTAAAAAGGACTATTTATATGATATAATTAGTAGAGTTTGTTTTCGATTTTGGGTATAAAGTAACAGCAAATCAACATGATTGTCAGAAAGCGAAAACCTAATCTTATATAAATTAACATCCCAACATTTGTTTATGTCGAGCGCAGCCCTTAAGAATTTAAGACTATGAGAATAAAATAAGAAAGTATACTAACCTTCTTTATAACATTATTTAAGTTAGCTATAATGTTTAAACACACATAGCACCACTTCTATAACAAATGGGAATTAGTTTAAATATGAAATTATAAAAACGAACCAATTAAATCAGTTTCTAATTATAGTTACTTTACATACAAACTATCAAGATTTATTTTAAATTTTATTTGCAAACATTACTATATGTTATTATAATTATTATTATAGTTTAATTTTTTCAAATATGTGTATCACGTATCAACATGGTATATAAATTAGTGTCATCGTGCATTTAATTGCTTGTTACTTCATTTTTAATTAGTATTATTTGTACCACATAAAAAGGTATAATATGTTATTACAGTAACAATATATAATTTTGAAAGCGGTTGCCAAAATACATTAAATATAAATTATTTCAAAAAACACTACTAAAAATAATTAATTTCTGAAAATTGTGGGGTTGCGATGACAACCCCTGATCACACTAATGTGTCGCCCCTGACTGCACCGTCCTCTTTAAAAAAATTGAGGCTGGGCTTCTGTTTTATTAATCTGCACACGAACAGTAACGAAACCAGAAATGTGAAATGAAAATGTCCGATATTTATATATTTTTTAATATTATATATCAGTTTTTTTTGGGATAAAGATGGTGTGTGTGGTGGAAGGGGAAGGGAGAATGATATTTTTTCTAAAGATTTTAATCAAAATACATTGTAAAAATTTAATTTTCATCAATTAATCACAATGTGGGGGACGAAACCATGGGGTGACATAAACCAGGTGTTTGTTTAAAAAGAAGCTTATAAGACAACCATTGGCTTTATTGAGTGATAAAAGACAGGGGCTTCCAGCTTGATAATAAAACCAGAAAAACTCGAATTTAAAGTTGACCTAGCAAATGTAGTACAACTTGAAATAAAAATTTCAAAGGGAACTTAAAATATACGACCAAACAAAATCATGTAAAGAAAAATTCATCCTAACTTTTGGTGTACTTTAAGAGGAAACTCCAGTATACCGTATGAACGAGGGTTCGTTTGGTTGGAACTTAAACATTGATTTCCTTTTTTAAAGTTTCTCCTAGTCTATAAGGCTAGTAATTACATTAAAGAATTTGAGTGATTATATGCAGTATCAATGTTTCTAGCTAAGTTGAAATAGCGGGATTATCATGTAAAAGGTACAAGCTAATAAGCTCGCTATCTAATAATTCATATAAACTATAAAGTATACTAAACTTGTCGGCTCGAATTTCCGACAACTAATTCTTCCATAGAGGCCAACGTATATAACGAAATCAAAACAAGCACCACAATTTCTTGGGTGATCCTACCTACCAGTTCCTTCATCGATAAATCATAAAAGTCTCCTGAAGCCGACGGCAATTGTGTTTTGCCTGGTACAATAAGAAAATAACAAAGGGAAATTGCTACTTAATGAAAAATGTATGACATTATGTAACGAGAACCTCTTTGCAATGTACAACAAAAGATGAATGAGGTACTTTTCTTTTACGAGTAGTATTAAAATATATAGATATCTAAAATCTCCCTAGAGTGAGTGTCAACGAAACATCTACACAAGGGGATACTTCTACGATTTCACTAGCTTCACTTGGTGATCTATCACTCGATGGTCCTGTTTCATCAGTTCCGGGTGCTGCACTACTAATCTCATGAGACTGATCTCCGACTTCATATCTTGGTTCTTTTGGTCGTCTTTTTAGGTGGGTGTGCCAGTAGTTCTTTATCTCGTTGTCTGTTCTTCCTGGTAATTTTGCCGCAATGGCTGACCATCTAGAAAAAATGAAAGTACATACATAGGTAAGATTTCTAGTTGATCATAAACTTTGGATACTTTTCTATCGGTTTCAAAGTTTGGTATGTAATTAATCCTTACTTATTTCCATATTGTTCGCGTAACTTGATTATGGTATCCTCTTCTTCCGCAGAATAGTTTCCTCGTTTCAAATTTGGTCTCAAGTAATTCATCCACCTCAATCTGCAACTTTTGCCACACCTCGAAAGGCCTGGAACATACATGTATGAAAGGGTAAAAAACAAGGCATCTTGTTACTAATATGCAAGGAATTACAATTAAAGACTCAAGAATTTTAATTTCCAGTTTTTCTGTATGTTTCTGCATATGAGATCCGTTCCATTCATTACCAGATGCTGTGGCTGAACAAGAACTGGATCGACGTCAGGCTAAAATAAATGTATCCAAGTTTATTCATTTTCTTAATGGGGACGACTAAAATCATAAGGTTGATACGTTTACAACCGTGACACTCATGGCCGCACTCTAAACAAAATTAAAGCAACCCAATCAATAACACTTGAATTTTTTTTATGCAGGTTTTTTTGGTCCCTGGACTCCCTGCATCATAAATTAATTACATGAGTAGTGCGGATAAAGTGTGTGAGTTTTGATCTTATATTTTCCTCATGTCCAGGAAGTAAAATTTCAAATAAGACATGAAAAAAGTATTATCATATTTCTAGTCAAAATGGATAGTGTGGGAGTTGGGTCTGGGATTTTGTCCCCACCTAATATTCCAGTTCCATATAGAATCACGATTATTTAACATGTTATATCATGTTCAGTGCCAAAACACCGGAAAAGATCAAACAATTAAATTCATATCAATACACATCACACGTTACAAGATGTCAGGAACCCCTTTGAAAGGGACTAAAAGAGCATGGAAACATGCGTGAAAAAGGGATCTAAACAGATTTGTGGAAACTCCGTTGCAATTTTATTTTGTTATAGATGAAAGTGCTAATTAACCTACATGAAAAGGTAAAACCGATCTCTTTATAGGGGATTTTCTCTTTATTCTAAACTAGTAACAAGTTTTACAACATACAGTAAAAAAAACCTCAATATTAAATTTTATCCTCCCTCTAGATGAATCACATGATCATATAGCAAAGGATTCAATCTTGAATGAAATAGTCCTCCAACTAAAGTACATACTTATAAAAAAATGATCCGGATATTTACCAGCGAATCGGGGGAGCTCGCGCCAATTCCAGTGACCGTATCGTTGTATGTAAGTCTTCAACTTGTCATCCTCCTCTGGACTCCATGCTCCTTTCTTCATCCCATTCTTGTCCATGAATGGTTTCCTTGCCATATTTTCCCTCTCTTCTCTTTTCCTTCTAAAGTCAAGAATCATTAAAAAGACCAACCTAGTCTTAAACAGATGATGTATATGTTACTTATAGGTATAAATATGTAGTATATATTTCTTGTGGTTTATCTATAAAGTTAGGTGTGGTATAGGTAGGTGCTCATGAAAAGGTCAACTAAAATGGTGAAGTTATTCCATTAGAAGGTAGATGTTAGAGACTTTCATTATTACAAAATTAGTTGCATTCACTTAATGAGAAAGGCCATGTTATTATTTTCTAACTACCAAAGACTTGGACATCAAGGGCTTCTCAGTCTTTTCAAAGTTCTTCTTTTCATTTTTTTCACAAAACTACTAGTATTTGGTGCCAAGTAGTTTCAACATAAAATACTTTAGTTCTATATATTCAATTATAACAGAAATAGTGTCATTGTTTCCAAATATAATATCTTTGGTCTTTAATATGGTCGACTGCATCACCAAAGTAAATTCACATGACCTGGCCATATATGGTTTTATTGAATAAAGTGGGTTTCATGCATATAGACAGGGCGGATGTTATGTATGACAAAGGGGTGTACTCGTCACCCCCACACAGGCGGAAGCTAAGTGGGGACGATCGGGTGCCACGACACCCCCCATAATTTTAGAAATCCCAAGTGACGCAATTTTTTTTTAGTACAATTTCTTTTTAGATGTAGATTTGACACCCCATAAAAATATGTTACTTGTACATATATTTTGGCACCCCCATTTACACATCCTGGCTTCGCCCCCACAATTTACAAAAATATCATTTTTGTCTATAGATAATATTTATAAATAATTTAATAACAATGAGTTTTGTAACCCCGTAAAATAACACTGATTTGTGTAACCCCAAAATGTTAATCATGCATACACCTCTGCCTATAGATAGTTATTTATGCGGGTATCAAATATTTTTATGACCATGATGTCGATATCATATTTATAAAAATAAAACTAGCCAAATAAATCATCAATTCAGAATTTAAGAAGCAAATGCGTCTATTGTTTTAAAATTACAGGATTATAATGCTTCAGTGAAGACTATGCATACGAAACTGAATTTAGTCCAGATAGGGGACTATTTAGTGTAATAATGACAGCTTAATTTGTATCCCCACAACTTTGTGTTTAAGTACTTAATATTTAATTATGCCTAAATATATGATTGGGAAAAATCTCGAAATCCCGACCCGTGTCCCGACCTGCATCCGATCCAAGAATAGTCCCGGTCCGAAAATATCGGATTTCGTCCCGACTCGACAAACTTCGGGATCGAGATCGGGTGACAATTTTGATTTCGTCGGATGTCCCGACCCGACCCGACCCGATTTTTTATAATTAATTTAAATTTTATACAAAAATATAATTTAATTTATATCAAATGCAAATGATGAGAATCGAACCTTATACTTCTAGCATACAATGTAAACACTCTACCATAAGAGCTACAATATTTTTTGTTTTATATATTAGTTATAATTATATAACTATAATATAGATTTATAGTTTTAAATATATGAAACTATTAAAATTAAAAAATATTTAAATTAAAAAATTATATTGTTATTTTCAAGAAAGATAAATGATTATTATTTTCCGATTATAAAAATTAGGATGATAATTGTTACCTGTGTGAATAAAACTAAATACTAAAAGAATCTGATAAAAAACGTATCAATTTTTTTTATCTACTCAATTATTTGTAGTTTTACACTATTTTTTATATTACATGTTAATTTATTTTTTTATTTATTAGGAATGTTATTTTTAAACTAGAATTATGTTTCGTTTTAATAACATGTTTAGACTTCTCAAATGAAAATTGTTAATAAAAAATGACGTCGTTGTAAAATAAAAAAATATGTCGGGAGATTCGGGATAAACTTATCCTAACCCTACGGGATTCCGAAAATCCGGGTCCCGAAAAAGCTTTGTCAGGTCGGGATCAAGATTTTTTTTTTCACTTTCAAAAGTAATCGGATCGGGATACAAATTGATCGTTTACGGGTCGGCTTCCAATCTTAACACACCCCTACATAAATATATATATATATATATATATATATATATATATAATAAAACTCTTTCCGATAGAATTTGTTATATTAATATATTGTACAACCAACTGCACATGACGAATGTATATTTCATTTCTTTTATGAAGTTAGGTAAACTTCAATGAAAGTGGTTACTGAAATCTAACCACTTGTATACACGCAAACAAAACCCATACCGACTTTTGTATTTTACAGAATATACATACTTCCCTCCATTCCGAAAGAAGTGTTATACTTTTCATTTTAATACGTCTCAAAATAAATGTGCATTTTTATTTTTATTTTTAAAATATCTATTTTTAATAGTGGAATCATATCAAATTTGCAAGTATAATATAATATTATAGGTAAGAAATATGGAATAGTTTTATTTGAAATTTTTGATTTTTTGATTTTTTTTTGGTCGAATTTCAAGTGAAATTGGTTCAAATGATTAAAAATCACAGTTTTCAAAACATAACACTTATTTCAGGATGGAAATAGTAATACAATTTGCATTTCAAGGCCTTTTTTGTCAAGACCCTTTAGGTTTAAAGATCCCATATTTTTAAACTTTACTACATAGTGTCGAGAAGTTTTAAGAGAATAACGGACCCCCCTTTTGTGCAGTCAGTGTGTTTGACTGCACATTGTACCGTTAATTCGTGCACCGTTTGATTAATTTAAATTAGATACGAACCATAATATCTAAAACCCTATTAAAAAAACTTTAAATTACTATTGCACCCTTAAATCTTATGGCTTAAATTTAAAATAAATAATTCAACGGTTCTCTATTTAACAGTAATTTGTACCTATAACGGCACAAAAGAAAACCCCCACAATAACAACCTTGCACGGGCAAAATTTTAGAATTGATAATAAAGCTTGTAATTTAATTTGTCTAAATAAAGTTCAGAAACCAATGAAATGCTGAATGGAAATAATTAAAATAATCCGGGTCACCTCGAATGGATCCTTCATGGCCTTTAATAGGAGTACGATTCATAATAGCTAAGTTGCACGCCCATGTATTGTATTTACCTGGTACGATACAAGTATGGCAACCATACGATTTTTTTCAAATTTTTGGGTATGGTATGGTATGTTAAGGATAGGTTAATTATTTTGATATCTTTTTAATTATACATGTTAAGATTTTCAAGATTTATAATGACAATTGTATATAAAGAGAAATAAAAATTAATGTAGATTGGTTCTAAGACGAAGTATTATTAATTTTAAAACATTAATACGGGTAAATATTACAGAATATGTATCGTTGTATATTATTTCAAGGAAAAAACAAAAAAGACTAGAAGATATAAAAAAAAATTCAAATGCTTTCAATCGGATTCACCCTTTTAGTATTTTTTGCTTTCTTATTTATCATACCAGTATTTCTTGAAAATATAAGTATTCAGCAAGTACAAAAGAAGTCTTGATAAGAGGGTTGGGTACGATGTTCCGAAAGACAATAATTTCTACATAAAATAAATGGAGAAACAACAAAAAATAATTTTAATAAATATATTAATATCAAAACAAATCGAACACAAGATATTGTAAATGATACCGAAAGAATGACTAAAAGTCCATAAACGAGATGACTGTTAAACAGTAATCTTAAACACTATTTGTCCCGTCACCAATCTCACCAATCTACTTCTGGCTAATGAGACACTGTGTTTTCAATTTACAACGTATTTCACATGTGACTCAACGGAAGTGGTATCAAGTCACGGTCGATCGTTTGGTGGTGTAGTTCTCTCTCTCTATATGTATGTCCGTGACCATGTGAGTGTGTGTTTATGTATATCACATATTATTATTTTTCATTCTTAAAATATAAATAGATATACATATAGTTTTATACCAAAAATTATGACAACTTACAAGTCATAAATGCCATCATTTTGGGATATTAAATTCTTTAAGTTACAAATACAAAATTGCATTCAAACAAAAAATTTAATAAGAATTCCAACAATCCCCACATGAATGCAATCGAATGATAAATAACGTGTAACTAAATACAATCGAGAGAATCGTGAGAATTCACTATATAAGATCGGGTAGCGTGCCTTAAACCTGGCACAGCGAAATACCTTCCAAATATACTTGCATGAGGTAGCGTAATGCTTTGAACCCTTAGTGTTTTGTGTATAACAAAGATAGTACTCACAAAATGTTTTCTCTACACCACTTACTAGGCCATTTTAGTTGTTGTCCATATTTAGATCTGGACTGTCTTGAAAAATTCAACCGAGTGCTCTAGCGATTTAGTCCTAGCTCATCAAATAGTATCGTCCATAAACACTCATTAGAGGTGATTTTAAGTCAAGAGTGTTTTGAGCCACCCCTCTCAATCTCAAGATGCTTATTTTCATTAAAAGCATTGTGCTCACCCTTTATATGGTAGAAGTTTATCACTTTTTCATCATACAAATGGGCTGAGAACCTCAGTCACTGAGTGCTTTGTTCGGTCACCTACACAATTAAGTTTTTCCATTGAACATGAGTCTGCAGTTTCCACCTCAGGTTGTAGCCAATGTGAAGGTTTTCACTTTAATGGGATTCAAACCCCATTTCACTTGATGAATCTTTGACTCCTCCATGAATCAAGTATTTTGTAAATGGATCCGCATTATTATCTTTAAACATTGCAAAGTCTATGCATAACACACTGTGTGCTAGCACTTTTTTTTACGGATTTATGTCTCCGACGAATATGTCATGACTATGTCGGGACTTTTCATTATACAAATTATTCTGATCTCGTTCAATAACTTACTGACTGTAGCAGTGCACGCTTATTACGGGAACAGATTTTGGCCACATGAGAATACCTCCCAAAATTCTCAGCCAATCTGCCTTTTTAGTGGCTCCAACATTATGAATTCTAACTTTATAGTTGATCCAAATATGCATGTCTGTTTTAAAGACCTCCATGAGACTACAACCTCTTTGAGTACAAAACATATCCATTCGTGTACTTGTACTATTAGAGTTCGATATCCTTTTGGTAACTAAATACCCTTCAAACATTGTTGGATATCTCGTATAATGTAGTTCATGATTGACAGTATAACTCATGTATCTGAGAAGCCTCATTAGCATAACTATTTAGTCTGCTCATTGAGTTGCATATATCTGGTTAGTGTAGTTCTTGACGCATAAGAAACTAACTATCTATGATCCGAGAAATATCTCAATTGTCTTACACCTTCGTTCTAGTTCTTTCCATTATTTTTATATAGACACATGTCACATTCATTCATACGAGAAACTGTTTAATAGCATTATTCTATCAATTCTTTCTCATACCATAAGTTAGATGTTTATTTTACTCCATACAGTGACTTAACAAGTTTTCGCACATTGGCTTACTTTACACGAAACCACGATCCAATTGGGTTGTTCCTAATTCTATAAATCTCCATTTATTAAAAGGGCAATTAACATAAACATACTCTACAACTATTATATTAACAAAAACATACACTTAAAAGTTAAATTATCAAATATATAAATTCAATTAATAAAAAATAAAAAATAAAAAATAAAAAATAAAAAAAACTAATTCATTCATCCCAATCTCTTTTTTCTCTCTCTCCTCTTTCTCCCTCCCTCCGATCTCTCTCCTCCTGCTTCTCACTTTCCCTCTCTCTTTCCGATCTCTCTCCTCCTCCTCCCTCTATTTTTTCGATTTTTTTTCTTCTCCTCCCTCTCTCTTTCCAATCCGCTTCTGGCTAATGAGGCACTGTGTTCCCAATTTACAATGTTTTTCACATGTGACTCGACGGAAGCGGTATCGAGCCACGATCGATCGTTTAGTTGTGTGATTCTCTCTCTATATGTATGCATTTGAGTGTGTGTTTGTATATATCACATATTCTTATTTTTCATTCTTAAAATATAGATAGATATACATATAGTTTTATACCAAAAACCATGATAACTTACAAGTCATAAATGCATCATTTTGGAATATTAAATTCTTTAAGTTACAAATAAAAAATTGCATTCAAACCAAAAATCTAATAAGAATTCCAACAACAGGGCACGTCGACATTTCCGAAGTACCCGTGCTACCGAAACAAAAGCAAAGGCGCTTATTTATTACAGTATCACTAACACCCCCTAAGATATAGTTTATATCAATAGTGACTCTAGGTTTCGGTGTTGTACGTAAAGAGTCCATCATAGCACACAGGTATAAAAGCATAGCAATCTAGGAATTGTGTACTGTACTCATAATCTCTACAGAATACAACCACCCATGAGAGTACCGCTGTCCATTCCTGATGTATCAAAGGACGAAGATGATTATGAGGGGTTTCACCGTGGTGCCCGTAAAACTACTTACATCAACTTGGAGTTGCCAATCTCAACATGTTTCTCCCACTCCATAAATTTACTTATTATCCCTTTTCCATGTTATATCAATATGTTACTATCAAAGTTTATATTTACACTTTGTAGCCATTGCTAGTAAGAGATGATTTATTATTGTTTCTTGCCAAGGGGATTAAGTACATAATATGTACCAAGGAAAGAGGTGTTATCATGTGTTTTTTCTGAGTTCAATTTGTTTGTGGTGATCGTTTCATTAGAATGAAAACTGAAATTGTGTGGCTCTCGTTGCGAATTATAACTGCCTTTTGAACTCGGAAAAACTTGCTGCAATATCAGAAATAAAAACATCTCCATGACCATGATACGAAATTAGACCAAATGGGCCACTCTAAACTTAACTTCTCCGCCTCAAATAGACCTATTTTCATTCTTCAAAGAGCATATCGATATATACAGAGGCAACCAACAATAGCATGAAGCTCCATTTTGAAGAATAAACCATGGAAATTACAAATCTAATTTACAGTTACTTACAATGATGTGTTGATGTTGAAAGGATCGAATGAAGGGGGTTTTACACATATTGGAAGTACATAAAATGATATTTTTCATGTGATTGTTTATTGTTTAATCTCTTTTCCTTGCCAAAGTCTTCTTCAGTCCCTTGACTATCTTGCCAAACCACATCACATTCAATATGAAAAACACTGATGGAGCACCTATAGCCAACAACATCCCTAGGGCCTGCATTTGTTTAACCTGTTAAGCAAAAAGAGTTGAATTGTTAGTTACTTACAATACTGAAGTATCTAAACATGTACAGGTATGACATATGTACATATCTACTAGGACTTGCTCCTGCAAGAAAATATTTGTCTATATTTCAGATACATGGCCCTCGACAAGATACGGGTGAACTAATTGAAGTAATCTCTTTATCTGAAAATTGTTATTACCTGATCATAATTCCGGTAGATATTGAAGAATATGAAGATAAATAGCATTATTCTGGCAACCTGCACCAGATATGATCCATTAAAATTGATCCCAAAGTAGGCATTTGGAATTTTGAGGGCTCAAAATTCAAAAACACAAATATATAGCAACTCATACCGGGAGAGCATATCTCATAGCCTAAGGACTATATATTTCAAAAAAAGGCTGAAAACTTGCACACTATTGGGGGAACAAAATTGGAGAAACCAATTCAATACGAAAAGTACTTCAGTTAGCGATCGGAAAGATTAGTAGTAGGGGAGGGTCCAAAATAAAAGGAAAACTACACCAAAACTTAAGCACATTACGTCTTGTAAAAATGGCAAATAATACAAAAAGTTAAGTGGGTTGAGTTGTGTATATTTTCCCCTTTCTTGGCTTAAATTATTGGAAAATGATGCAGAACAATACGGAAGATTTATCTCTCTTTTCCAATGCCTCAACCCCAAGAATAGATTCCACCTTCAGTTACCACCTGATTTTCATTTTTCATTCTCATTGCTACTACACACTTTAAAAAATATGTAAAAATAACCCACTTTTGAGGTGACATGGATTGAACCTTTGTGTTAAGCGGGGTATAAAAGGCCCTAACTACATGGTGCGACCCACTTGGGTAACACTATAGGGGAACTTTTAGAAGCTACTTTCTTTCCATCTTTAAACAGTCTCCAGCAGGGTTGGTAAAACACTTTTTCAGAAAATACCCATTGAAAACATAAAGTTTTGTGATTATAATTCTTATGAGTTCTTTGATTTCTTATTATTAAACTCTTCGCCACTACATTTTTCAAATGAATTTTCTTTCTTCTAACATGCATTACAAGAAAAGATCTCAGCTAATTCTTAACTTGATCAGAGAAAGTTGCACAAGTTTTGTCCTTCTTTTTCTTGCTTCCAAGGCATCTTTTTGGTATGAATTTGTCACAGTTTTAAAGATTGATCATCATCAAACATCAAACTGATCCTAAGTCTCAAAAATTGTTGGTCGGCTAATTCTGAAAATTGATCAGTAAAAAAGCAGGCCCTTAAGATTAAATTTTACTCACCACCCAAGATATGAACATTCCAACACCATTAATTAAGTATGCTGTAGAATCCTTCATGCCCGCAGAGTCGAAGTACCTTACAACCAAGATATAAAGTCAAATGGGACTTGAGAGAACACCAAAATAATGTGAAATCAATTGTATAATTAAAGTAGTGATGTAAGACAGTAAGAGTACCATCTCAAATTTATCCCTGGAGTTGTAGCCTCAGAAATAAGATTCATATATGCATAAATCTGACCTTCTCCAGTCAACATTGAATACATAACTCCTGCTAAAGAAAGAAGATGATGAACCACCTGAAAAAGCATAGGAACCAATATGACATTAAATCATTCTATATCATGAAGATCTTCTGTTATTGTGGTGTGGCTTACTCTTTCGTATCACGAGGAGAAAAGGAAAAAGTAAAAGTAGGCATAATAACAATAGAGGGGGAAAATGTACTCACATACTCCATTCCTCCGAGAAAAGGATAAAACCACAATATCATAGCAAGGTCAGAGATGAAGTAACCAGCACAAACCTATAACAGAATAGTTTTTAGTGGTACTTCTATTAACAGATTTGAAAAATAATATGGACTTCTTGTGGGTAATCTTGGACTTGTTCACTTTTAAACACAAATTATTGCAAAAATAAGGATCCATATTTTTGGTCTTTTTTGACAATCAACAGCTGAAGAAGAGTGAAACATTTTAGCTTTTGGTAATCAGTCTCAAAATGATTCAACAACTTTGGTACTCAATAAACTGATATATATAAACAGTAACATAATTTGGAACGCTACTAATAGTTAGAGAATCATATGCTATTACAGCATTATTCACTAGCTACCTAGCCTATCTGATGACTTTAAAACACATTCTTTGATGAAAAAACAACAGTATAATCTACTGACTTCTTGTGCACAAAAGATACGGACTACTAACAGTGGGGTATTAAATACAAGCAGGGCCGGCCTCGACCACAGTAAAAACAGAACACGAGCTTAGGCGGAATTTAAATTATCTAAAAAACATTACATTTACTCAACTTTGTATATGCTATATAATAATTACAGTGCATGGGTTCACAACTGTTGCATCCATGACGCAACAGAATTTTTTTTTACTCCCTAGCTGTAGGTCTTAGTTTCGAAACTTGGTGTCCTCATTGTTTTTGTTTTTTCTTGTTTAAACTTAAAATTCAAAAGAATCATAAGAAATGATATGGGTCGAATTCAAGACCTCACAACTAAAACCATCAAGCTTTACCAACTAAGTTGTGGAATTACTAACGATATTAATTGCACCTGTTTATTTTGCACCTGATTATTTACTTATCTTACTTGATTTGACACTTACATTTTAGTTCTAAAAGGACTTTTTTATATAAAAAATTGATCGGGCCTAGGTTTCCCAAACGATAAGGCGAGCGCTGACCATGAGTACTGTGAATAAAATTTGCAGAAATTTGCAGAAATCATAGAACATAGCAGGGTTCATCATCAGCCCCAACTCAAAGCAATAAGTTATTATGAAAAACTGTGATATAAACCCTTAAATCAAGAAACCTCAATCTCCCAAAAAAAGAAGGAAAATCTAACACGCCAATTGGCCAGTAATCTAACACTTAAACCGGTGTGGCTAGCCTGGTGCCCCGAACTCACACTCTAAAGTAGGAGGTTGTAGGTTTGAATCTTAAGGGGTAAGAGTGAAATCCTTAGATCAAATTTAGGGATAAGGGGGAGGAGAAGTAAGGGAAATATCTAAATTTATTTGAGGGAAGACACGCCAACTCAATAGTGCTTGTAATTTAATGCTAATTCCTGTAGTACTTTCAAATTAAAGAATGATAAAGAACAAAAAATAGTTGCACGATTTGCAGGACCACACATGAACTTCTCTTTCCTAGAATACATGCCAGTAGAAGGCTCTACCTAAAACTGAAAAAAGCATTCAATTAAAAGTCAAAGTTGTACCTAAAAATGACCAAATCATTCACTCAAAAGTCAAAATTTTCAGTTCAATAGTTGTATCAAAGTTCAGTGACAAGAATAACATACAATTAAACATGCCTGCTTATATAGTTATGCTATACACCTGGACGAGCATGTAAAAACCTTAAAAATAAACAGCCAAGATGGTAATAATCAATACTTTTTTTACTCAAGCTATACTAAAGCTACCAAATCTACTATTAGAATTCTAAGTGGATAGGAATATTCACCCCCAACCCGAAGGTGGATAACGAAGAGCTCCGCAATGATGCCGGGACAGGAAGCTGCTCACTAAGAAAGACGTCTGACCAAAATGTAAAGTACAATGCAGCTGTTGTTATATAAATAGCATGAATAGTAGATACACCCCTGCATCATTGTTAAGGCCATATTAGAACTCTAATCGCAAAAAGTTTAATTTCTTATTTTTTATGGATAAAGACAGAGTAATCTCACCTGTCATTCCAGTCAATCTTTTTAATTCTGGGGAGGCTAGAATAGCTTTTGATGTAAGATGTACTCGCAAGGTGGGTTATGTCATAGATCTGAAAATATTACATTGTAAGGCAAGCAAAGAATTATACATGATATTGGACTATCATTTTGGCCATAAATTATGGAAGTGGAATATCCTTTTGGACGAAGGTATATCAAATTACGCTACTTGCAAAAAGAAAGATATTAGATCATGTAAACAATATGCAGGCCAGTGTAAACATTCTCCCAGGAGCTAAGATGTTTAAAGAATACATACATTGTCATCATAAATTTGAAGTTTAAACAGTAACATACCATCTTACAAGCAAATAAACCAGCTGCAACAGAAGTGTATGGTATAAGTGAAGGATCATTGACGAAGATTCCGAGGTTGCTTTTATGAAATAATCCTGACAAAAAAGCTCCTTCACCTTGTGACCTCCCATCCATTTTCTAACACCTGAAAGTATTATCATGAATAAACTAAATATCAGTAGATACACGTCAAATCACTCGCCAAAAGCTTAAACTAGTAATTATGGGGAAAATTGCTAAAATGGTACCCAACCTATTAACTTTTAGCGATCTGGTACCCAACCTAACACTTTTTCTAATTCGGTACCCAACCTATACGTTTCGCTCTAATTAGGTTGGGTACCAAATTAGAAAAAATGTTAGGTTGGGTACCAAATTAGAGCGAAACGTATAGGTTGGGTACCAAATTAGAAAAAGTGTTAGGTTGGGTAGCAGATCACTAAAAGTTAATAGGTTGGGTACCATTTTAGCATTTATCTCAGTAATTATGCTAGTAAAGAGAAGCAGAAAGACAAAAACGACTCTTCACTACATCTACTATTATCTTCCACTCAATTCTGCTTCAGTTCTAGTTATCTCAGATTGAACTAGGAAGTGCGAAGTAAAACGGATAGTCTAGGTGGTATAATACAAGTATGAAAATATGTTTTAAAGAACTGTATTCAGTTAATTTAGAAACAGTCGATCTAAATTATATTTTCAGCATGATCAGTCCTACTGAGTTTCAACACCATGTTTATTGAATTAAGGTACATGAAGAAAGTATTCAGTTTGATGTGGAACAGTTAGCTGAGAAGTACATTTCTCAGTTAGAAAAGAAGCAAGCAAAGAGTCTCAAGATTTTTTTTTTAATAAGTTTTAAAAAATTATTAAGTCTAGATTCAAAACTTTAATAAAGAGGAAAATCAAAGGTTGTTCATGAATGTGTGTATTCATGTATGACTAATAAAGATAGACTTTTCATTTTCTAGTTTTGGCCTATATAAAGGTACTTATCCCATGTAATTTCTCATTCACCAAATATTTGAAATAAAATAAAGTTTGAGAGTTTCTCTATCTAGAGATTAGCTCCTATTCTGGTGGATTCCAGAGTTTATTTTCCGTCCGTTTGAGCGAAATTCAAACAACACCCGTTCGTGTGTTTACGAACAAGATTTTTCTGTTTTTGTTTAGCTTACGTTCTTCGTCAGGTGGTATCAGAGCCATGGGTGACGATCATGGTCAAATTCTTGAAACAAGGTTTGGTGTGATTGAAGCTAGCATCCAAGAGCTCGGTAATCAGCTTCAAAATGTCCTTGGAGCCATCACGACCTTGGCAGCTAACCCTCGATTGCAACAACCAGGTGCTGCTCCGGAACAGCCTCTTGTTCCTAATAACGATCGCAGGGAAAACCATGACGGGTACAGAATCAAGGTTGAAATTCCTATTTTTAATGGAAGTCTCGAAGTGGAGGCTTTTCTGGATTGGCTTACTGAAGCGGAAATGTTTTTCGACATCATGGGAGTCAACGAGGAGCGTAAGGTGGCAATTGTTGCATATAAGCTTAAGGGAGGGGCTGGTGCATGGTGGCAAAATGTGTGTGATGAGCGATACAGACAAAGGCAACAACCGATTAGAGACTGGACTTTGATGAAGGAGTTACTGCAGCAACGATTTCTCCCGAGAGATTACGCACAAATGGTGTATCGACAATTTTTAGATTGTCGAGAAGGTTTCCGTTCAGTAGCTGCATACACCGAAGAGTTCTTGAGGTTGCAGTCCCGATGTGATGTTAATGAGACAGATGATCACCAAATTGCTCGTTATGTGTGAAGTCTGAAGTACGAAATACAAGACAAAATGGGGGTTCAAGCTATTCATTCACTAGCAGATGCAAGGGAGATGGCGCTACGAGCAGAGGCAAAGATTGCACAGCAGACTAGCCGTCCAACAACACTTCGAAGGAACAATTATAACACATCTAAAAAGGCACCAGAACAATCACGATCTCCTACTTCTATTAACAGACCAACTGGAACGAACACGGAACAAGGCTCAAAGCGAACAATCGTCGGAGAGAAACCACGAGACAAGGCCACAAATAACCCGTATGCCAGACCAACAATTCCAAAGTGTTTCAGATGCCAACAACCTGGGCATAGATCAAATGAATGCCCCGAGCGAAGGCCCGTTAATGTGGTGAATTCAGCTGAAGAAGACGAAGTTTTTGAGGAGGAAGAAGATGAGTATGTTGAAGACGTGTGTGGCGAAGAACAAGGAGACTTAGTCTGTGTGGTGCGACGTATTTTGTGCTCCCCGAAACAGGAAGAGCTAACTCAACGTAGAAAATTTTTTCAAGCCAAATGTCGAGTTGGAGAGGCTGTTTGTAGTTTGATTATAGACAATGGCAGTTGCGAAAATCTGATCGCCCAGAAATTGGTGGACCACCTCAAACTAACCACAGAGCAGCATCCAACTCCTTATCGTATTGGTTGGATTAAGAATGGACCATCAATTCAAGTAAATAAGGTTTGCAAGGTGCCTATTTCTATGGGAAAAATTTACAAATCCGAAGTTCTGTGTGATGTTGTCGAAATGGATGCTTGCCATATTTTGTTGGGTAGGCCTTGGCAGTTTGACGTTGATGCACAACACAAGGGTAGAGATAATACTTATATGTTTATATGGGATGGTAAGAAAATCATTATCGCCCCATCAGGAGGTATAACGAAAGCTCCTAAAGTGGAAGGGAAAACTTATTTGGCAATTTCACAATCTACAAATGAGTTTTCCACTGACATAAAAGAATTTGGTGGTGTATTTTTATTGGTGGCCAAAAGTGAACCTCCTGAGGAGGACATTCCGACGCCTGTTACGGAATTATTGGAGGAATTTTATCGTGGTGGCGGAGACTCATTGCTTATCTCCTATGAGAGATATTCAACACCAAATTGATTTTATTCGTGGTGCTCGCTTACCGAACTTGCCTCATTATCGAATGAGCCTGAAAGAGAGCCAAATTTTACAAGAAAAGGTGGAAGAGTTGCTACAAAAAGGGCATATCCGAGAAAGTATTAGCCCATGTGCAGTTCCGGCCTTACTCGTACCAAAAAAAGATGGAACATGGCGTATGTGTGTTGATAGCCGAGCTATTAACAAAATTACTATACAATATCGTTTTCCCATACCTCGACTTGAAGATATGATTGACCAGTTGACTGGTTCAATGGTGTTCTCGAAGATTGATCTAAAAAGTGGTTACCATCAAATACGGATAAGGCCTGGAGACGAGTGGAAGACTGCTTTCAAAACAAAAGGCCTTTACGAATGGATGGTTATGCCATTCGGTCTTTCTAATGCGCCAAGCACGTTCATGAGGCTAATGAATCAAGTTTTAAAGCCCTTCTTTGGTAAATTTGTGGTGGTCTACTTCGATGATATTTTGATTTTCAGCCGCAACGAGATACAACACTTGGAGCATTTGAGGAATGTATTGAAAGCACTGCAAGAGAATGAACTATTTATTAATATTACGAAATGCAATTTTATGATAAATAAAGTTCTATTTCTGGGATACATGATCAGCTCGGAGGGAATACATGTTGATGATAAGAAAATACAAGCGATTAAGGATTGGCCAACACCAAAATCTCTAATTGAAGTGCGGAGTTTTCATGGGCTTGCTACTTTCTATAGACGATTTATTAGAAATTTTAGTAGTATTGCGGCTCCTATTACAGATTGTCTGAAGAAAAGACAGGGAGAAAAATTCGAGTGGACCAAAAATGCGGCTAAAAGTTTTGAGGAGATCAAGCAAAGACTGACATCCGCACCTATTCTCGCTCTACCGAATTTTGAGAAGTTATTTGAAATTGAATGTGATGCTTGCGGAACTGGAGTGGGTGGAGTGCTTTCACAAGAAACGAGGCCAGTCGCATATTTCAGTGAGAAATTAAACGAAGCAAGACAAAATTGGTCAACGTATAAACAAGAGTTGTATAATGTGGTCCGAGCCTTGAAAAATTGGGAACATTATTTGTTACCTAGGGAATTTGTGATTTATTCTGATCACCAGTCTCTTGTGCATTTTAAAAACCAAAGAGAATTTAAAAACAAAATGCATGTTCGATGGGCTGCTTATCTCGGACAATTCAACTATGTTATAAAGCACAAATCTGGAACAACCAATAAAGTTGCAGATGCGTTGAGCAGGCGAGCCTTTTTACTGGTCACCATAAGTAACGAAGTTGTTGGTCTAGAATTCATGAAAGAATTGTATGAAGAAGATGAAGATTTTAGTTCGGTGTGGGCCAAACATGTTGCAAAGCAAACTCTTGGAGATTTTCTCGTACAAGATGGTTTTCTTTTTAAAGGGAATCGTTTATGCATTCCAAGAACTTCCTTACGTGAAAAATTAATTAGAGAACTACATGCTGGTGGGTTGAGCGGACATTTGGGCCGAGATAAAACAATTGGCAATCTTGAAGAACGTTATTATTGGCCAACAATTGAAGAGAGATGCGGGAAAATTTGTGCGTAAGTGCCCAGTTTGTCAAACACAAAAGGGACAAGGGCAAAATACTAGATTGTACATGCCTCTCCCAGCCCCTGAACAACCTTGGGAAGATCTATCTATGGATTTTTTGCTGGGACTTCCCCGTACACAGCTGAGTTACGATTCAATCTTTGTTGTGGTTGATCGATTCTCTAAGATGGCACATTTTATTCCGTGTCGAACCACGAGCGATGCACCTCATGTGGCAAAACTGTTTTTTCAAGAAATTGTTAGACTACATGGAGTTCCTCGTTCTATAACTTCAGACCGAGATCCAAAATTCCTTGCTCATTTTTGGTCGACGTTGTGGAAGAAGTTTGGAACTGAGTTGCGTTTAAGTAGCACTGCACATCCCCAAACCGACGGTCAAACTGAAGTTGTTAATCGGACATTGGGTACCATTTTAGCATCTATCTCAGTAATTATGCTAGTAAAGAGAAGCAGAAAGACAAAAACGACTCTTCACTACATCTACTATTATCTTCCACTCAATTCTGCTTCAGTTCTAGTTATCTCAGATTGAACTAGGAAGTGCGAAGTAAAACGGATAGTCTAGGTGGTATAATACAAGTATGAAAATATGTTTTAAAGAACTGTATTCAGTTAATTTAGAAACAGTCGATCTAAATTATATTTTCAGCATGATCAGTCCTACTGAGTTTCAACACCATGTTTATTGAATTAAGGTACATGAAGAAAGTATTCAGTTTGATGTGGAACAGTTAGCTGAGAAGTACATTTCTCAGTTAGAAAAGAAGCAAGCAAAGAGTCTCAAGAAAACTAAGGGTTTTTTTTAATAAGTTTTAAAAAATTATTAAGTCTAGATTCAAAACTTTAATAAAGAGGAAAATCAAAGGTTGTTCATGAATGTGTGTATTCATGTATGACTAATAAAGATAGACTTTTCATTTTCTAGTTTTGGCCTATATAAAGGTACTTATCCCATGTAATTTCTCATTCACCAAATATTTGAAATAAAATAAAGTTTGAGAGTTTCTCTATCTAGAGATTAGCTCCTATTCTGGTGGATTCCAGAGTTTATTTTCCGTCTGTTTGAGCGAAATTCAAACAACACCCGTTCGTGTGTTTACGAACAAGATTTTTCTGTTTTTGTTTAGCTTCCGTTCTGCGTCACAGTTGATTACACGGAAGGAAATAAGTGGAGAAAGTCGGGGACCGCGACCCTCCCATTTTGATAAACTTTGATGAAAAAGTAAAAAAAATCTTTCTTTTTTGAACGAAATAATTGAAAATTAACATTCCCCACCCCACCCCACCCCCATATTACGGGGAAAAAACAACTCAAATAGGGTATGAAAAATTATAATATCGGCTCGTTACATTTAAAATTGCTGGTTCTGTCCCTGGTTGATTGTACTTGTATCCAGTTTGAAATGATGAATCCCATTAATTTCCCCTTAAACTGTACTTAAAAACAGCAAATTTCTTTTGCTAGAAAACGGGAGAAAGGATATTTCCCACAATACAGAAGGAAAATCCGGTCGCCGTTTAAAAAAAAACTCTATTATAATTTATAATAGAAAATAAAAGGAGATAACTCCCATCAACACGGAAAATGTTCTCCGAAACATACGATACTTTCTCAGTCATTTTATCAGTCACTAAATCCCGGAATAGTTACAAAAGTCTCTTTACTAAACTAGCTTATCTTTGAATAGCGCAAAATAAGCACATTACAAAATTAAAACATAACTCATATATATATATATATATATATATGTCTAACCCTTATTTCATTGTCAATATCATGTCTTATAGTGTAGAACAAGTTAAAGTAATTCAAACTTGATATTTACGAAATTAATAATAACCAATATTGGGAGATAATCTTCGAAAAAAAAGGAGTAGTTATCCAGGAAATAAAAAATCTGAAGTAAAATATTATCGACTAAAACAAATAAAGGCATATACTAGCTTAGTAGTATGAGATACATGATCAACTGGTTTTTTTTATTTAATCAACTACGAAAATAGAGTTAGAGAAATGACAGTTTCATGAAAAAACCAACTACAAATTAAAGTAATCAAGATTAGCAAAAGGTGATTAAATAAATAAATAAAAAAGGGAAAAAGGGATTAATTTACCAGATCAAAATAGCTCTCACTTTTTACTGTCCGTGTATATATATATATATATAGAGAGAGAGTATGTTGTATCAAATGAATGAATGATTTGAGTGCGTGTGTTACTTTGGTTCTTCTCTCATTTTTATTTTTTTAAGGTAGCTTGAGGGACGGCCCTCCGTCATATATAATATTAATAAACTACACCAATCATTTTGTTATATTAATATGATTATTAAATAATAATAATAAAAAATAATAATATAGTCTTATTATAAGAAAATTAATAATAAAACTGTAATTTTATATAAATATAAACGGTTTATTAAAAAATATATAAAATAGGTTAGATTTAAATAAATTGTCAAGGTTGCTGATGCGATTGGTATTAAATAGTTAACTCAAATTGTGAAATTGAGTAAACTAATGCATATATTGTTACTTAATACTCCGACCTTTTAAACTAATTGATTTTTTTCTAAGTTTTTTTTATTAAATCATACTATAAATTTGCAAGTTATACGTTAATATTTTTAGTTGCAAAAAATTATAAGTTCTTATGATTATTTTTTTTGATTTAGTTGTTTTGTAAGATTTTTAAAAGCTAAAATGTCAAAAAAAAATATAAAAGCAGCATATTTTCCAAAACCAAAAATACTAGTAACTTCCGGATTTATAATATGGTTTGTAAAAAAAAAGTTATATTTTAATGAGTTTAAAAACACACAGTGTCAAGTGACACGGTTTAGGGTGTTACCCCCCGTTTTTTAACAAATAAATGATTGAGTGGGAGTATTAATTTGGTTTGTTGGAGTTGGAGAGACACGTGGATGATTTTATTGGCTAATAGGTAGGACCCACATGAATGCTAGCTAAAAGTCCATGTGAGGGTGGTCAACATTTTGTGTTTGACGGGGTTTTTATTTGCAACTTTTCCTCTCTTCTCAACTTGTTCCACAACTACCCCCAAACTTGTTATGTTAGTTTTTTCTTTTTTCTTTTTGCCATCCTTGTTCTTAGTATTATTATTAATATTATTATAAAGAGTAGGATGCTAATAACAAAACACCCGTCCAACACCAAAACTTTCGACTTTCGGTTGTATCGGTTTGGATTATGCTTTTAATTTATAAAGTTTCGTCAGTCCGGCCAGCTTTTGAAAGAAGGAAAATTTTTGATCTGTTATTATTTTTGAAACTATAAGTCCGTTTAAAATCATATTTTTTTGTCCAAAAGATGATTTTAGAGATCAGTTGTTAAAAATCTTGATTATAAAAGCCGATTAATGCGTTCGGTGACATGTTTTTATTATCTAAATTTACTAATATTTTCGTTTGGTTTTAAATTTGGATTTTTAGTAATATATTCAAAATGACCTAATTATTTATATTTTAAATATTAAAACAAGTAGATAAACATGAGTAAGCTCTATATTCATTGAAAATATGTTCGAATCAAGAATGGTCATGCGAGAAAGAAGTGAGAGTATGCTCTCAATGTTGAGATATCACCACTACTAAGTTAGAGGAAATAGAGGGAGCATAGTAATTGTTTTATCGTGTAATTATCCGTCAATGATAAGAGTTTTAAACAATGTTAAAAAAAAGTCAAAACTACTGCCGAAAAATCCATCAAAGATATATATTTTTGCTTTTCAAGCTTTTCCTTCTATAGTTAAAATTTTATCTTTTTAAAAGACATAAAAGCTAACATTTTATATACCCCATGGTTTTTTCGTAGCAAAATATCTAAATATTAATGAAAAAATTTTGTAACAAACACATTAAATAATTTCTTTAATGGTGACTAAGTGTTTTTAAAGTTATTTTTTTACTAGTTTAGATATTTATTGAAAGTAATTATATTAATAATATTGGTTGTTTATTCTAAATAAAACTTTGTTATTATTGCGCTTTTATCGATTTTTGACTGATTTTTTTATAAAATAATTGACACCTTTAGCTCTTAGTAAGAAAACTATTAATTTTTAAATTTAGTTAAAGTTGTTATAAGTACAAACACAGTTCATGTTCTCTTATTGTTATCATCTATTTCTAAAAAGGATAAAATTGAGGCTTAATCCTCCAAAATCAAATTAGAGTAAAACCTCTGTACAGTCATATTGTGGTGACCACGAAAAAATATTACTATAGGAAGGTTATTTCTATATAGAGTTTACATATTAAAAAAATAAAAAATATATGTATTTACATAATATTAGATACATATACATGGTTCATTATAAGTTAAAACAAACAAATGAATCTATCAAAAGTTTAGTTAAACAAATACATGTATGTAGAAAACAAATACATGTGTTTTGAAAACAAATACATGTATTTTGAAATTTGTAAAGTCAAATACAATCTTTCATATACTTTCTTTACATGTATAAATACTAGGTTTATTAAAATAAACATATCAATCACTTTGAGTTACACTTCTTCTAATTTTTAGTAACAATGGCACCAAACGTTGAGAAAATAACCCAAATCACTTAAAAGATTCACGTCGAGTTATATCCATGTCGACGAGTCAGTATGGATGCGCAAGTTAAAAGATGTGGTAGCAACACCAAAAATTAAGTCACCATCGCAAACAACCTTACATAAGTATTTTACGTCATCATAAATTTATTGTAACTGGATATATATATTTTTGTAGAATTTATAACTAACGGGACCATAAAAAACTACGGAATATGACAATAGAGAGTTTATTCCTATTTTGAACTGGTCCGAGTTGGTATCGGAATTTTTTATTACTATAGGAAGGTTATTTCTATATAGAGTATTCTTATAGACAGGTTTTACTGTATTTAAGTTTTAGTGAATACATGTTTAAAATATGTCTATTTTAAACTAACTTGTCTAAATTTTGTTCCAATTCAATTAAATATGTAAGGGTGAAATATATGTTTTCAATCATTTGTTCTAATTTCTATGTGTAAAACTTTATCCGTAAACCCCTCCGTCATAGGCCCACATCTGCAAATCTGTCGTCCATCGGAGCTCCGATGGCAGGAAATCAGTTTCAATCTATCTTATACTTTCCATCTATGTCATCTCTATCTCATCACCTTCTCATCCGTCAACCACCAAACCTGATAACGACGACGAGTCCAACATTATACGTTGATGGCGTCGTTATCTTCTCTGACGAAAATGTCGTCTTCTTTTCTGACATTTATCATGTCCCTCTATCACTCTTTGCCACCTTTTTGATCTCCAATGTTAGGTTGGTGGTGGTGGTGTGGGTGTGACAGAGTCTATGATTGATTCCGGTTTCAATTGAAATGGATTTGTGGTTATAAATTTATAAAAATTCAAGGACCAACCTCATATTATTTTAAATTTCTAAATTTTGGTTTTGGAACTTCTATTTATTAAAACATTACTCTTGAACTCCATGTTTTTTTAACATAACATTTTTTATCTAAAATATGTTCCCGTATAGTTACAGATTTTGATCAATTATATTATTGATTAATCTATTTTGATATGCTTTAAAATAACTTAAGAGTGTTTTTAAAAATAAGCCACAATATTTTTAAAATAATTCGGATTATTTTTAAAATCAATCAGAATTTGGTAAGAATAAGAAATCTGGATGTCTAAGCAGTGTTATATTTGTCCAGTTATTTCTCATGTGTACCAATCATTAAAATAAAATTGAAAATATGAGTTTTTACATGATAAGTTAGTGATTATGAAATAATTCCGGTTCATTGTGTGATTGAAGAGTTTTTTAATCAATACACTTGTAACTAGGAATGGCAGAACTCCGGGTTTTGGTCCGACCCGGCCCGACCTGTTGCGGGTTGGATAAAAGTGCATGTTTATTTGGGCCGGGTTGTATTGGTTCATTTTATAATTTTGTGCAAGTTAGAAATATAATCAATAATAAAAGACAACCCAACACATACATGACATATCATCTCTCTCTAACATACACAGATACATATATAAATACAATGTATAAAACATATGTGCCTAGTGATGAAAGTATGACAGAAACTAATTATCAACGATAAAATATTGGACTCATTCACCAAATTAATTAGTCATCCCTACTCTTGTGTACTAGCTTTCTCTCTGTCTATATATATATATATATATATATATATATATAGAGAGAGAGAGAGAGAGAGGTGGGGAATGATCCATATACACATAAAAAAATACATTATCTTTACACATCAATCACAACCCTCCATTTACTAACTTTTAATGGTCAAGATTATTTGTTTATTCTTGTTATTAGATGAACTAATCTTGACCATTAAAAATAAGTAAATAGAGAGTTGTGATTGATGTGTAAAGATAATATGTTTTTTTATGTGTGTATAGATCCTCGCCTATATATATATATATATATATATATATATATATATATATATTTTATTTTAGCTTCTTATTTTCCTTTTTTTGTTAGTTATTTTCCTTTTTTTGTTAGTTTTTTTCCTTTTATTTTTTTGGGTATTGTTGTAAAGAATAATTTAGATTATTATAAATTTAATATATGCATGTATGATGTATGTTCAGTGAAGAACGGTGATGAACTTTGTTTTGGAATTGAGATTTACTTATTATGCAGATTCTGTTGTTACTATTTGTTCTGATTTGAGGATTTTATGCCTAGTGTCATGTTGCTTAGTCATTTGTGTTCACTAAGTTTCAAGACAATAATACAGGATACTTTAGCAGTGTTACAGCCATGCTATTAATTTTTACCATAATAATGGTTTTTAACCAAATTTTCTCCCTATAGCGTGTATAAAAACAAAGAATAAAAAGAAAAGGAAAAAAATTCCGAGTCAAATTGGTCGGGTCGGGTATAAACGGGTCGGGTCAGGTTATGTGCGGATTGATGTGCGGGTCGGGTCGGGTTTTGAGAAACCCGGCCCAATTGCCATCCCTACTTGTAACTAACTGATAAATATATATGAATTGATAATGATGACTAGTTGATAAACATATTACTTTTAAGCTCAATTGCGATAGATATTAATGATTTTATTTTTATTTTTTTGCTTATAAAAAAACCATTAATAATTATAGCAATTTACTTATAATTAATTTATCAAATCAGATATTAAAAGCAATGTGTATAAGTTTTTGTTAAACAATTATTTAATTAAAAAATATTTTCCATTAAATTCTAGAGTTCATAATAAATTTTATAGTTTCTTACTCTGATACTAAAAGTTATACTAAATCTGACAAGTCAGGTATAAGATGTCACATAAAGTTGTTGTGATAATTTTGAATTCTTATTATTTATCGCATCTTGCAGTATAAGCTGTCAATGTCCCCCAACAACCCTTTGTTTTGTGTTTTAGGTCTCGATGTGAAAAAAATAAGGTAATTAATAGTAGACGCATGTATTTCCACTCGATAAAAAGAACACCGCATCATGTACATGATTATTAAGAAAACAATCTAATATAGAACTATTTATAAGAAAGTATCGTTAAATATTTATTGAGGTACGTTTCTTTAGTTTTTATTATCAAATTATTTGACTTGACTACACAATAACGAAATCTTCAATTTGACGAAAGATAACTTTTTTTAATATTTGATCTGACGAATTATATAGAAAAAAACTCTATATAAGTGAACGTATTTATCATTTTTAAATATCAAACAAACTCATATATATTCAGATTATATATATATATGAATAACAATTATAATATTTGGGAAATTAATATAAATTTACCTACTCAAGAAGATAATTTCCAAAATACACAATTTTTAATTGATTATGAGAATAACTTTTTTCATCTAATATGTATCTAGATTATTCTTAGTTTTCATCCGATCCAAATTTCCGCTCTAAACACAATCAAAATATCAATTTCTTCCCCCACCCTATCAATATTCTAGTTTTCATCCGATCCAAATTTTGGCAATCAATTTACATCGAACGACTAAATGTATATGGGAAATCAACTCGTACCGTCACAATAAGCATTTATGAAATAGTTTGAAGAATTTTAAACATGTCAAGATGAAGAAAAAAAATTGAAGTCAAACGAAAATATATTTTAATTGATCTTTAAGCATTTATAACGCATATTGAAATACATAACAAATAAGTAACATATATATGAACTCACATCTCCAAACCGGTTATGTAAGTTTGCACAATGTAGTTCTCGTTTTGCATTAGACACTTTTGGGCGTTAAAAATCAATGTTGCTTCCGAAAAGACGGATAAAAGTCTACTTCAACTGCCATATATGTGCCTCTCACAGACGTAGCTTTTACCTATCAAATGTAGCATATAACCATTAGTTTAATCATTACTCATTGACTATGCTTAATTAATTACACCAAAACGTATTCATCGATCGCATGTTACATCTGGAGCATGAATGTCTAGGTTTTGACGGAAAGGGAAGAAAGAGTTAGTGGTAGAGTATTTGATACTGTTCTAATTACATCTGGGGCACGCTCTATGTCTGATATCTCAATCAAACAATATTGAATCATTTTGATATATGTGTCCACAACAATATTGTCATTTTCATTGCATTGTCCACTTCAAGTTGGAATGTCACTCTTTCGTCTTCATAAAATATGAACGGATTTTGGTAAAAAAGTTGAGTAAATGTTTTGTTCTGATTAAAGTCGTTTAGTTTGTTTTGCATATTAAGTAGATATTTTATTTTAAAATATACCTTTTTATTATATAAAACGACATCATTGTTTGCTAAATAACACAGATCATAAAACTTGTATATTTATAATATTAAGGTAACGGAAAAGTTGAAAAAATAGTGGGTAGGAGTCAGATGCAGCATCTTATGCAATCACCTAGTTAAAAATGAGCTTTTGTCGTTTTATAGGACAAAACATGAAACATACCAATTGAATTTATTAGTACCATAATTGGTATGTTTCATGTTTTGTCCTATCAACCCAATAACATTATGTTTTTCATTCGCTTGTTTAGATAATAAGAAGCAGTACATCTATGAATAAGCTGTTGAATGTTTGAGTGCGATAATGAAAGATTGTAAGAGCTGCTGAGTAGTGTTGACAATAGGATCAAACATTAACGAATGCGGTACACAATTTTTTTTTCTATGCAAATATCGATTTTGCAGATTTCATATTGCTCAGAACGTCCTAACTTATTTTTCTCCATAAGTTTATGAACAATTTTTGTATATAATGAAAAGTGGGTGTCTTACGACATAATACGATTATGAAGCGATAAGCATGAAACTTGAGAGTGATTATAAAACATTTCCACATAAATTCAAATATATGTGATTTGCTAGACATACATGAAAAAAAGTTTGTGATTTGTTGTACTAGCAAAACTAGAGATCTCGAATACCGAACGACCAAATTAATGGTATAAAATTTATGATTTTGCATGATGTGTAGATATGCTTTTAATAAAATAATAAATTATCTAATATTTTATTTCAAAATTGGTTGATGGTGCTCATATCTCACTTAAAGATTATATAAAATATTCCAACCTCGAAAACATGTTCACATGATGATTTACTTTCAACTCAACAGTAAAAGTTTTTGAGCTAATTGGCCCTAGCAGATAAGTAATCAAATCGATTTGTATATTTTGGGTAAATTCGTTCTCATTATAAATATGAGATTTTCCATCCACTTTCACCCATGCTAAAACCTGTTAAAAAGTAATTGTTAACTTTCCACACGGAAAATGAAATGTGTTTGTCTCAGATCTGCAACACTTGGTTATCACGGTTATAAGATCATTATCTACTTTTGTATACCCTATTTAACCCATAAAAAGTCAGCCACATTTTGCAAGAAATATTTTGATAATTATGAATGTCCTTTATTTTTTTCGATAACGATGTCGTCCCAAAAAATCTGATATGTTTTTTTTTATCGTATAGAACTATATCATCAATAGGTCCGATAACTAAATATATGTTTTTGTCGTTTATCTATAAAACATATTTACCACATCAATATTTACAAAGATTAAACTTTATTTTGGTTGCACTCATAAAGGTAATATAATCGGTAACTATCTCATCCAAGCAATCTCTTGAGAACACATTATCATGCTGTAATGATAGTAATACATTAAATAAAACTCAAAGTAGCAAATCAAATTTAAAACCATAGGTGAAACCAAATGAAGCCAATCTCATCTCATTATGTAGAAAGTAGAAAAGCCCTGATTTTCTTAATTAATTGGCGCTTTAGCGCAGCTTTGAAGGTCAATCGCGCACCAACCGAGTCATACACCATGCCATTCTCACCATCAGCCCTACCAAATCCGAAATTTGTAATAGCACGAAAAATGTTCCAACGAAAGTCCTCCGTGATGTTGTTATTTCCGAACAAAGCCACTTCTTCTTCTATCCCGCTCGCAGGAAATGCCTTGATATATTCTTTTGTATAAATCATCCTAAGATCATTAAACCTCATTCTTAGAGCAATCATGGTCCGTCAGTGGTTTATACCCCGGTAATATTATCACAGTGATGATTTTGGAGTAGCTCATTTGACACCAAAGCTATGATAGGAATGCGTAGTCATCTTAGTCACTCTTACTGCTATATGTAGGGATGAAAAATGGGTCGGATTTAACCCGGCTCGACTCGGGACAAAACCGAAGTGTTTTTTTAGGACCCGACCTGAAAAAGACCCGTTTTTTTTACAAAAACCCAATATTTTTTTTAACAATCTTATCATTACGTAGTTTCGTACTGATCGCGACATGTAAACTTATTTTTTGCTTTTTGTTAACGACAATAAAATAATATGGACATGTAGAAATTTCAATTCATATGTTACATAATACTAATCAAGAGAATTTTTAGCGTTTTTAGAAAATATAATTACATTTTTTACAAAAACGTCTTTTAATAAAATAACAAGATACATCTCGAACAAACAAAATGGTCAATGAGATGCTATGAAGCAACATGAAAACCGAATGACCATGATATCAACTAATATCTCAAACTGAGTTTGCTAAACATTAATAAACTTGTTCAACAACCAACAAACGAATGGTCTAATAACAAACGAGCAAAAATATAATAAAAAATTACTTGTTCACAGCCACATTAATACTAGTAATATATCACACTAGAAAAACATATTAATAAACTAAATTATTCCTCAAGTGTAAATAGAGTTTAATCACGCCAATAAAACAATTTCTTGAGTCCAATAAAAACTTTTAGTTTTAGTTACATGCTTATTGCTCCAAAAAAATACATCTAATCAAACTCTTAAATCAAATACAAGTGAAAACTCATTAATGATTTAATAAATATAAATAAATACATTCAAAATTAACATGTAAATCATTTTGATTAAATTGAAAATACAAACGAAGGTAGAAAAAAATACATATATTTTTGCACTCCCCCCACCCCCACATATATAGTTTCTAAAAAATAAAAATAAAATAAAAAATAAAAAATCAATTGAGATGGTATAGATTTTATTCATTAATATATAAGAGCGTCTATATATATATATATTAAGAAAAACTTACCTACAATCTTTTTTTTAAAGGCTCCATAACCCAATATTATAGGTTATGTAAAAAAATTGAAATTATTAAACACAAAGTGAGTTTAGTTAAGATGGTAAAGCGCTTGATTTGGTTGTAACAAGAATGAGGTTCCATTCCCCTCTTATTGGTTTTAAACTTGAGTTGTTTGATCGGAGCTTTCATGCAACTAAATTTAATTAATTTTACTTTATATGCCTCTCGAACACCCACAAGATGGCCTCGCAAGAACACGAGGGTTATTGTAATATAAATCATGAAGTACAGATTCGTTACACGAAGAACTAACCAAGTTCAATATCAATAATTATAAATCCAAGAATCGGGTTTTAATATCTCATCTTCTCAAATAATCAACTGTTGAACATAGAGTTCAATAATGATTTTGATTATTACTTTGATTATGCGTTTAATGATTTTACGATTTCGATGATATAACTCTTGTCTTGTACAAAAATAGAAAACGTATATTTCAGGTCTTTAAATGATAGAGCATTCGATAACGAAGCCATAGGTTCAAGCGGAACCAAAATCGGAGCTAAAACGAAGGAGTTATGAGCATTCGAAGATTTACGGGACCAGGATTACAGTCGACCGATCGACTGGACAAAAACGACCGATCGTTTTTGGTCCAATTTCTTCCAGTGAGTCCAGTATAAAAACGACCGATCGTTTTCAGAAAACGACCGATCGACTGTAGAAAACGACCGATCGTTTTCTGCAGTTTTCGAAAACAGCTTTTCAGCTTATTCTGGAAAAGAGTTGTTATAACCTTTCAACGGTCATAACCCAGAAAAACAGACTTTGTTGTTATATAAACCACCCCAATCTCTCTCCTAAATTACCAATTACAATATCTATTAACATCCTTCAACCTCTCTCATAAAAACCCTAAAATCACCATTTTGGTGAATATATTCGAGAAAGAGGGAAATCAAAGAAAAGGAGATTCAAGCTCGATCATCATCAACAACTCACCAATTAGCTTTTTAAGAAGCAATTAGAATCGTGAGCGAAGTTACATTTTTGTAACTAAATTTGTATCGAGTGTTTTTATAAACTCAATTGTGAGCGAGTGAACGGGTAGAGGCTTTGTAAGCAAGTGAAGCTTAAAAGCTCTAGGTTTTTCATTCGGGTACTCATAAATTGAGGGGGAGTCGTAGACTCGTAGACGTGTTCTCTTGCACTTGTATCAAGAGTAGGAACCCCGGGTAGAGGGTGAGCCAATCGGTCGATTGAGCTCAATAGGATTTGTAATATCCGCAAGAACATTTTTAGTGAAATACTCGGTAGTACCGAGGAGAGGACGTAGGCGCGTTTGCCGAACCTCTATAAATCGCGGTGTCAATTCCTTTCCCTTACTTTTACTTTACGCAACTTATTTTATTGCTTATTTTCTTGTTTGCGTTAAGTAATTCTAGCAATTCTTTAACTCTTGTTATAACGCTTAAGCTTAGAATTGCATTAGTTGGGTGTTAGTTGCTTAGAATTTTAATTAGGCGAAAATCGCCATAAACCTTATTCACACACCCCCCCCCCCAAGGTTAGCACACGGACCAACATCAACCAATATATTTCTACTAACTAAACCAGTTTACCAAATAATATTAAAGCCTCGTCAATCCTAACAAGTTTATATATAGCAAATTACGGCTATGTTTCGATTTCGGGAGCTTTCCTAACAATATAACCTATGCGATTCAGAAGTCGTCAATTGCTAAACACGCATAAAAATATAAAGAAGTACAAGTTTAAACAAATATCAAGCCAAACGATAAATCCACAAATACGTACTGAAAAATTAACAAAGATCAAATAAAAGTAGTTAGATTGATAGCCTTGCGGTAATTAACATGGATGACAAAACGTATCTCAAAATATATTACAAATGGATGATTTTTTAGGGAGAATGGAGTGTTTTCGAGCCTAATGAGGCTCTGTAAAATGTGTACTCAATATATGTTTCAACTCTCAAAAGTAAATATTTATATGACTTGTAGATTTAACCCTAATTATTAAATCAGTCGCAACGTGACCGGTAAGTGTGATCGGTCGGGTCAGCTTCCAGAATATTCTTTTGAGTTGACTTCTTTTGGTTTTCGTTTGAGTCAACTTTGGTCTTTTGTTAGGAGTTATTGGTCTTCTGATTTCTTCACCTTTAGTCCTTCATTTGGTCTTCTTGCGTCCTTTCTCATTTTTGTGTTAATTACATTCATTTTTCTACAAAAATATAGAAATGTGCAAATAAAACAGGAAAAAACGAAAAAACACTAAATATGACCTAAATAAGCTGAAATAGCAATGCAATTATGCTAATTAACGTAATATAACTTATAAAAACTAACATTTGGTGGTTTAATCACAATACAACCCAAATTTCTTAAGAAAAAAAAAAACTAAATGATTTCCTATTACAACCTAATAACTTTTTTGAAATAGTGGACTAACAAAAATTAAAACACACAAAGAAAGTTAAATTTAATCATATAGAATTTACAGTATTATTAAATAAAATAATACAAATAAAACTTACTTGATAGTATCAACTTCGATACATTATAGATTATGAAGCATTTAATTATTGGAATTGAATTTAAGTGAGACAAAAAAGTATAGGAGGAATGTAGTGTTAGGTGCAGTACTATTTGAAAATTATGAATGATGTAGTAGGGCGATTCGGGTTGTGTATATGCATTTATTTTGAAAGTAAGTTATAAATGAGAGCTGTTAAGTGAAAATTATATGTATAAATATAGCATTTTCATCGGTGCACTTTAATTTTATGTATAAATATAGTCTTATATGGCTTTATAAGGGAAAATTATACAAAACTTTAATAAGTTGCACACCCGTGTGTTGCATAAATTTTTGTATATCTAATTAAATATTGAATACTTTTGTTTTTTTCTTTAATTTTTCGTTTTTATTTTCTCCTCCACACCTGATTCACTTATTCAATCTTCACAACAAATTAACAAGCTACCGCCTCCAGTCTTAAATCCTTCGATCTCTGAAAATATTGGAGAGCATCACCACGTCCTTCGTTTTTTCTGTTAATAATGAGCGGATTTTTTCTTATTTTTGTAATATATGAATCATAATCTAATCAGTTCTAAATTGATGTCGTTTGAGTGCGGATTGGAGGTAGAAGAAATTGAAAGGTGATATTTCAGGTTTGACGACGGTGACTGTGGCCGTGATGGTTGAAAATAGATTAGAGATGTGAATCTAGGGATGGAGATATGCAGGTCTCATTTAGAGAGAGAAAGATAACATTGTAAATGAGAGAAAAATAGAGACAGTAAAATGTTTTGTTTGATGGGCCCTACTGAAACAGTGTTTTATACATCATTACAATTTCTCTTTATATGTAGAGAGGTTTGCAAAAATATTTTAACTCTTATAACATTTTAGGCAAGAGTTGGTTTACAGGGACACTTGATAATGCTCTTAGTAGTTGAGTAGTACAAGTAGAAATGTACATGACAGGTTTGATATAAAGCTAAAAACAAGTCATTTCCAGCCTAAAAAAAACGCTCCCCCACCCCAATATTTAGATGCAACCATGAGGGAGAGTAAGAGAGCGAGTATATCCAGATTTCTCCATTTCCACGGGTATAATGGCATATTTGACATCCATTTTTTTTTATAGTTTTTTTAGCTTTTTATTTTTTAAAAGCCATTTGCGTTTGCTATCGCTGTATTTTTTACATTTTTAAAATCTAGATTCTGGAGTAAAATAAATAGAAAAATTAAAAGCAAAATAACCACACATTTTGAAGATTTTACTAGTTTTCTCACCACAATTTCCACAATTTAAATGATTAATGATCTTATCTTAACTAAAGTTTTATTCGTATGCTTGACGTGTAACTTGCTCGTTTCGACACGATATTTTGAAAATTTATCAAAATAAATGTCTTACAAATCAATTTTAATTGAAAAAATAAAAGTATATTAGCTTTTCCCAAAACATGGTTACATGAAAGTTAGGTTTTTAAGTTTTTGCCAAACATTTATTTCATATTTTTTAAAATAAACTTTTTTTCCTATTTTTTTTTAATCAAAAATTTTTATGCCAAACGAACCTAAAAAAAATCAATGAAAGATTAATATTGTAATGACATAATGATGAATATACAATTTAGTAATTTTTGTAGTCAAAAGGATACCAAATAGCAATGATTGTAGTTAGTGATTATGTGTGAAAATAATATGAAACATTTGGGATATTTTTGAAAAGAAAAGGACTGTAACATTAAAGAGAGAAACCGGGCGCCGCCATAGTGCAGAGTCCAAAATCAGTAAATACTTAAAAAAAAAAGTGTTACTATTTCAATTTTTGAATGAATGAACAAAGGGAGTAAAATATTGATCAACATACCCTTACGAAGAATCTTCACTCGGCATTCCATCTCCACTTCTCTCGTACTCTCTCTCTCTCACTATATACATATATGCAGACCATCTAAATTACGTTAAAAACGATGACCCCTCGTATTTTTTTTATATTAAATTTTGGCACCCTTGCATATATGTATCTGTAGATAAAGTTTATGTCATAATTTAAGTAATAAAGAGTATATAAAAATGAACAGATGGAGATGGAAGGTGCATCGGATCGGTATTGCTATGAGCCAGCATTGAAATGGGACCCACAAGTCGAAGAATATTTTATCAAAGCTTATGGAGATGAACATTTTGATAAAATATCACAAGCACTTACGTAATTATTACTATTGTTATCCCTCACTTTTTATTTATTTATATTTAATTAAATACATTTACGTTAGACGTGTCCCAACTCACTCGAATGCTCCTGGTGATGACCGGGGTATACTGTATTCATTGTTTGTTTGTTTGTATAATGCCCTGTTTATTTATTATTTAGCTGGAAAAAAAACTACTAGTAACTTTAGAATTTAGATAGTTTATAGATAATGTTTTCGCGATAGTATATAGATAAAGTTTGTAGATGAAGTTTTCTTTGCTAAGCCAACTTGGTTTTTACTTGGATCATTTTCTTTTTCCACTTTTATGTTACTATTTTAGAGGTATCCTAACTCTAGTGCCCTGTTTGTTTATTATTTAGCTGGAAACAATTAGTGACTTTAGGATTTAGAGCGTTTTCTAACTTTTGCAAAATGGAGATAGTTAATTTCCTGCAAAATTTAAGGAAGGAATTAAATTCTGATTGCACTTTTTGGCACAATATTTTCTTACTTTCTCTACACTTTATAGGAGTATTCTTATTATTATTCCCCTCATTTTCCTCTTTTATGTTATTTTATATTTTCAATATAAGCAATAAACCTTGCATTAGAGGTATCCTAACTCTAATGCCCTGTTTGTTTATTGTTTAGCTGGAAAAGCTAGCAACTTTAGGATTTAAAGTGTTTTCTAACTTTAGGAAAATTAAGAAATTTAATTCCCTGCAAAACTTAAGGAATTACATTCTGAATCTCTGATTGTAACTTTGGGCACTAATTACTTTCTTGTTACTTTGCAGAAATATTTTACTTTAACAAAAATCTATATAATAATAATTATTATTCCTCTCCTTTTCCAAGTTCTTACGTATTATTTTATTATTAATACCCTTACTTTAGAGGTATCCTAACTCTAATGCCCTGTTTGTTAATTATTTAGCTGGAAAAATCATTTAAAGGAGAAAACTAGTAACTTAATGGAGACATTTTTATCTATAATTAATACTCTTAGTTGTTATTCTTTAGCTGGAAAAAGACTACTAGTAAATTTAGAATTTAGAGTCTTTTCTAACTTTAGGGAAATGGAGAAATTTAATTTCCTCCGAATTTAAGGATTTACATTCTTATACTGGTCATGGAGAATACTATTTCCTTATTTCTTTGTTTAAAATTAAACTTTTTTTTCTTGATTATTAGGAGAATATTGATCTGAAGAAACTTCTGAGTTTATCTGCTTATTCTCGTATGATATTCTCGTAGTTGTGTTCTACTCATTTATGTTAACATGATTTGCACAGGCGTCCATCTTGTTATTCATGTATTCGTGTCAACACACTCAAGTCAACAAGTGATGCCGTTGTTCAGAAGATATCTGCTCGACTACGGGAAATTGGGTTACAGAGAGCTTCTAATGACACTAATCCAACTGAGACAGATTCCATATCTATCGTAAGATTGGGAAAGAAGCCACAAACTTATTAAAAATATTACAAAGAAATCTTATGATTTAGCAAGGTGGCTCTGACAACTCCCTTTAAATGCACAGGCTGGGCAAGTTTCGAAATGTAAAGTACCTGGGCTAGACTATGTGATATTTGTTAAAGGTTCAGGTCCCCACGCTATCGATTACGAATCTGCCCAAGGAAAAACTCCAAAGGAGATAATTGTTAGTCGTAAATGTGCAGAAGCTGTTTTGCGAGGTGCTCAGGTTGGCATAATCTTGGAACCATGTTTTGTATAATTTTTTCTTACAAAGTACATGAAGCAGATTATTGCTTGGATAATATATTCTTCTTTTTTGTAATCTGCTTGGATAATATCTATTTGTTTTGTCTATGTTAAAGTCCATACAGTTAGCCTTGTAATTGGAAAGAGAGGGGGGGTTTACTAACAGTCTAGATAATGTCTGTCTAGGACCAATTACCCATCGAGGTGGGACAATCAACAGTCTAGATAATGTCACTATCATATTTTGACATTCTGAATTTAATCTTTCTTTCTTCGACACTTGTTAAGAAGTAAGGCTAGAGAAGTTTGTGCCAACTTGTCCAATTCTTGCTTCCAGACCCCATTTATTTTCTCATTCTTCAGTTTCTTAACTATCTCGTTATTCAACAACTCTTCACCTATATTGAACAGAATTTACTTATTTTGAAGTAATTATTTGGATAAAAGCTGAGACCTTTGTTATAGTGATAAATTTATTGCATGCATTTAGTTCTTTCCATGAAAAAAAAAAAAGCCATTTAGGATGTATGGTTCTGATAAATGAATTTTTTGTTGGGTCTGTCTTTCCATAACCTATGTTCTTATGGTTTATTTTGGTAATATATCTCTGTCTAGTACAGGCATGGGAACCAGTGCTGATATTATCAATGTTTCTCTTTCTTATGGTAGTTCTTGTGTAGGTATTTGTCCCGGGTGTATTAGCTTGTAGTGCTCATGTTGAGAAAGGGGATTTAGTTGCAGTATCAGTTTCTGTGGAACAGCCTGTTCAGGGTGGTGGATGGGTTGTTGGACTGACACGCGGTTTAACTTTGCAGGCTTCACCAACAGGCAAGTCAAATTTTTAACTACTTTTTTTCATCAGTTTACTTTTTGATTTCATGTATGGCTAAAATTCCACTGACATGTACTGTTGTTTGTAGATCCTTATTTTTTGGAGCGCAAGGGATTGTATATTGGCCAAGGATCAGCCATGATGTCAAGAGCTGGAATGTTCCGAGTTGAACGAGGAATTGCTGTTGATATGAATAAGAGAGTATATGAGTTACCTTCTTTCCATGGTATAGTTCTTGAATTCCACATCTGAACACTCATTTGATTTTGATTATCATTTTCAATGAGTCATTTTTATGAAGGGAAAATTACAGTGTTGGTATACTAACATTTGCACTTTTTTGATTTCATACACCAACATATCAAAATTTTGATTTAATCTACCAACGTTAGGTTTTTCGTACGATTTAATACACCTCCGTCATTTTAATGGGATGGGAAAAGGGTATTTTACCAAAGTACCCTAGTCCAAGTTGAGTAATTAATTCGCCATGCTGTCATCAACTCCACCTATTCTTATATATTACATGGACGAACCACATAGTTTCAAAGCAAATGCAATCTCTGATCGATTGTTGTACTAAAATAACTAAAGCAATTAATGGATAATTACATATAGCTTCAATTCCGTACATATAAATTTAACTAAGTATATACAGTATATACATATTTGTATATACATAAACATATATACTAATATTCGAAGTTCATATAATTACAAAGATACATGCGTACAAAAATATATAAATTAGAAGATATACATATACCGTCGCAAATAAATAAATTCCTTTGTAGTTATAAAAATATAAAAGTATAAAAACTTATATTATGAGTTAGAAATTTTATTTATACAAATCCTTTTTAAACATACAAAATATTAAACCATATTGTGTATTGATAAAAAGATACTATTGAAAAGAATATATTGATATATATCATTTAAAGAATATTTTAAAGATCCTATTTAAACTATTTGTAATTTATTCTAATAATTTACCAAATCACGAATATAAAAAAAAACAATTCTCGAAAATTTATATTGGAAAATGTGAAAGAGGCTAAAATGTTATATATTCAAAAATAATAATATTGTGGTGACCTAAAAATCGTTGGAATTAAATTGTAAAATTATACACATACAGACTTAAGTCAAAATTTTGAAAAGTTAATGTATAAAATCGGAAAAAGTGCAAAGGTTGGGGTATCAAATTTGTAGTTTTTCCCCAAAATGCCATTTGAAGTAAATGAAAAACAAGTCGTGTGGGGTCACATTGCTTTTTTCCAGGACCCGAAGTTTAGAAATCGTAAAAAAGTGTAAAGTTGGAGTAATAAATAGAATTTTTGATATATTGGTGCACAAAATCGAAAAAAGTACAAAGCTTGGTCTACCTAATTATAATTTACCCGTTTATGAAGGATATAGTTATGTGAGACCCTGTATGATAATACGTTATGGTTATTTGTATATTGGAATGAAATAACAGAATACCTATTTTCAGTAAACTATCATAGCATTCGTAATGTTTTTTTGTTGTTTGATCCGTACTTCGACGAAATGAGAACAACAGTTGGTATAAATAAAATAGCAGCATTGTTGAAAATGGATGCTTACGTTACTTTTATCATTAACTTTTTGGAAAGTCTTCTGATCATATTTTGCTTGAAAAACTTTTTTACTTAGGTCTGTATGTGTATACTTTTACAATTTTCAGTTGACCCCCAATTCCAGTTGAACAATTTAACTTGTGCGAAATGCTTTAGCTCATTACATTTTCCTAAAAAGTAAAAAACGTACATGCTGACATGGATGCATAAGTGAACAAATCCTGTTATTAATTTCTCTTGATTTTCATCAAGCAACAACTATAGGACTGCTTTACATGAGCAGGTAAGGTTTTTTTTTTTTAATATGACTGTTGAGTTGATATAGCACTACTTTGAGTTTATTTGCTACATACTGCCTAAAAAAAAAGCATGTACCAAGCAAGCATTGATCTTTCACGAGATACCAGTGATTCCAACTACAGAGCAAATATGAGCATTTGAAAACATGGTTTTCGAGGTGACTTCTTATCCAAGATACTCCTACTAGTTAAACAAAATGTCATCATAAACAAATGTGGCTAAAATTCCAGTTGTCATATTGGTATAGGATGCTTTTGATTACTTTGAAAGAAAACCACATACAATCATCACAAGAGATGTATTGAAGTCTTAAGGATCTGTTGTGGGCACAATATCTCATTTTGAGGCCCTTGTGTTAATTGAAGTCTCATTGCATCTCCACACTGTCTGATCTTCTTTTATTTTGTTTAGTGAGGGCTCTGTTTTCATATTTGCGTCCCTTTATTTTTTTTTTGTTTCAGATGTTTTAGAAGGAGAAATATTCCTGCAAAATCTGCCAAGCATTCTTACTGCACATGCTCTAGGTATACAAACTCATGAACATCTTCATGTTATAGTCTTGTCTCTCTACCTACTCTCTATATCATTTAAATTAAATCTGATGCTGCATATTCTCTTCTGCCGAATTTTCTTGAACTCTTGATATATATGCTTCTTTTATAATCTGGAAAAGAGATCAGTCAATTAGATTATTTGGTAGTATTTCACTTCGCAATGCTGGTTATGAATATACTGATAGCTGGCACCTGTGTGGTTAAAATCATAAGTGCTTGGTTTAAAGTTGAATGTAATAAAAAACACCCGCACGCTGGTTTATAATATCTATCCTGGTCCAAATCTTTTTGAAAATATTATCATGTTTAACATCAATAGATTTCCTTGTTCGCGGCCTAGCTTTACTTAAATGTTATGTAAAATTCCAGACCCTCAACAAGGAGAGAAGATATTGGACATGTGTGCAGCTCCAGGAGGAAAAACAACTGCTATTGCGATCCTTATGAAGGACCAGGGAGAGATTGTTGCAGCTGATAGATCTCACAACAAGGTGGGTTTTCTTAAACAACTAATGTTGATCTTACCATTCCCAATTCTATACCAATCTCAAGTTTATACAGCAGTTATCAGATGACAGCTACATATAATCGAACTTAGATATATATGATATATCTATAATCTGATGACTGTCAGATAGCTTTAGGGTTTTATATCAAAACTTTAATTTTAGATCATCAGGCACTATATCATTAGGGTGAAACGCAAATAAACCCCATCTCATATAGGTGTTTTGCAGTTGAGCAATATCCAACTATGAGATAGAGTAATTCTGGGTCGTTTGTCAGCTTTGGACAATTTTTCTTTTATTTTATCTATGTTTTAAAATTCTATTAAAATGCAGGAAAATCAAATTTTCTATAAAAGCTTCTGCGTTAGTATGGCATTTTTTTTGCCATTGCTCTATTTGGCTTTTCTTGGTTCACGACTACCTTTTGTACTTGGCTATCAAAAAAGTACATTTATAATTAAAAAAAAAGCATCGGTAAAGTTATGCTTTTTGAAAGTTGAATGTGGGTGTTGATTGCAAAAAATAGATAATACTTGGGGTTTAGATTGCAAAATCCCAAAGTACACGGGGTTATGGAACACCCATTGCATATGGGGGATATTTGTATTTTACTCTATTAAAAAGGGAAAATTACCAAAACATACAACTTTTCAAGTCTAATTACCAAAAACTACAAACCAAAACTTTTATTCCCAAAACATACAACTCTAATAAATATGTGATTGTATGTTTATATGTTTTGGGAAGCAACTTTTAGGTGTTGTATGTTTTGGTAATATGTTTTGGTTAATTGTATGTTTTGGTAATATGTTCTGTCATGAGCATTTTCCGATTCAAAAGCCTTCTCTTGTTGTTTTGGATATTTGATCCAATTCTTTAACACTGCAGGTTCTTGATATTCAAAATTTGGTTGATGAAATGGGATTGAAATGTGTAAAGACTTGCAAGTTAGATGCTCTTAAGTCTGTTTGTCGAAAAAGTGAATCCGCTGACTCACCGTCTCTTGCTCAGGAGAGATCAGAATCTAAAGTGGATAGAGAAGAATACAGTATGTTGTTTTTTTCTTGAATCCGATAGAGCTTCCAAAATTAGATTAATGTTCCTTCTAGTATAATAAATTGCATATAATTCTTTTAACTTCTCTTGATTGTACTTTCCATCTCACACCATCTTGATATTGCAGTTTGTAACGAAGAAGCAACACGTACAACTTCTGTTACTAAAGCCGAACTCCGGAAGAGTGTTAAGAAAAACGGGTCCGGAAGAAATCATTTATTAGGCGTTAGGGTGGAGAAGTCGCAAGGTTTTCCTCCCAATAGTTTTGATCGAGTTCTTCTTGATGGTCCTTGTTCTGCTCTTGGCTTAAGACCCCGGTTATTTACTGCAACTGTGAAGACCTCTAACTTCTTCTTTTTATCCTTTTTCACTTTAAATTTTCCTAGGATTTCCTTAGTACTATTTAGTTTAAGAGTATCTATGTCCACTGCCCACATCTTGATAGCTTATAGATCTTCAAATTGCAAGAGAGAGCATGATTGAACAGGCATTGTTGACATACTATTTTGCATTTTTCTTAATATATTTTATCTGCATCGTATATTCAGCACTTCTGGTGGAATGTATGGAATTTTTTAGTATCATAATCAAATTGACTTACTTTTAGTTGGTCATTTAATTATAAGAGAGCTTTGTGCTTGGAGGGTCCAGGTGGGGTAGCTTGCAGGCCTCTTTTTTTTTCATTTTTTTTTTCACTGCGTGACTAAACTTTTATTTCTCTTCTTTTTTTATTTCATAATTTCCCCTTCTCCCTTTTATAACAAAAAGATCTTGTATTGTTTCATTGCAGGAAACACTTTCGTCTTTACGGCACCATGCAAATTATCAGAGAAAAATGTTTGACCAGGCTGTTCAGCTAGTTCGTGCTGGTGGAGTTCTAGTATATTCCACGTATGTATGATTTTCGATTGTCTCGCATATTCACTGACTAGTTTTTATCATATTCGAACATTTAGGTGTTTAGTTTCCACATTATCTGTTTATTGTGCTGCCTGTTTTTATCTTCTCTATGTGAAGTGAACTAGTGAATGTGGCCAAATTTCTACTTCGATATCTTTCAAGTTCCACTAAAGCTTGCTCCATTTTTTGAAAAATAAAATGTTAAGTAGTAGTTAATCTATGGTGCCATCATCGGATGACAATATGGTAAAGTCCTCGATCATTTTCTCTAGAAAGCTAGATTTTTACGGGTGCATTATCTTCGTCGTGGTCATATGGTGCTTTAACCCCTCTTTCTTGTTCCGTTTCATGATTTCATCTCCTGTTTTATTTTTGGTCATTTTTAGACCGTTGGGACTTGAGGCCATAATGACAAGTGCGATTATAAAAGACTAAAATTTACATGAGCTATTTTGATTTTCAGGTGCACAATCAATCCTGGGGAGAACGAAGCACTGGTCCGATATGCTTTAGATACATATAAGTTTCTCTCTTTGGCTACCCAGGTAAATCAATATTTTAAATAGAATTGCACAATTATTGAGCCTTGAACTTCTGTTCCTTCCTTCTACTGTACTCAAGTTATCAGTCTTTTGTCATAAAGAACACTACAATTGAGGTTGTACTCAGTATTGGCACACCAAGGTATCATGATCTTTTCAAATGAACATGTCATATTGAATGAATAATGTAGGGAAAGCAACCAAATTCCAGTAGCAAAACTAATCAACTTCTATATGCTGGTTTCTTTGTGGTTTATGCGAGTGGGAAAGAATTAGAAAACGAGTTCCATTTTCTCACGAGGTTGCTGCTTAAAAATAATGGGCTTTTTACTTCTGACTTTGCCACATTGGAAGGTGCAAAGACTTAAGAACTGCTAGGTGATCAAATGCCACGTGAATGCTATAGTGGATAGTATAAAATGGTAATAGTAGCATCAATGCTTAAGAGACCAGGAACATATTGTTGTAAAATCAATTTTAAGTTCAAACTTACTTCATTGTGTCCCTTTGTGGAGTCCATGACCAGTACAAACTTTGTATTCAAGTTGTTTTTGTTTATAATTTTTTGAGCCTTATTAATGTTTTTTTTTACCTTAGTGGCTTTGTTTTGGGCCATATACTCTAATTATGTAGTTTTTTCGTCAGCATCCAAGACTTGGGGGACCTGGGCTTGTTGGTGGCTGTGAACTCTCGGACGGATCCCAAGAGTGAGTAATCTAACGATTCCTTGTTATTTTATTTTTTCTGGCTTAAAACACTCCAATATACAACTTTTAGTTCTGATGGAAAACACTGTGTTTTCTTAGCTTTTTGAAATGATATATACTTATAAGTAATTAAACTAGTTCGGTTGCAGTATCGAAGCAAAGCTTATTTATTTTTTAGCTTTTAAGCTGGTTAGCATTTATGTTGGTCGCATTAGAAAATGAGTTTTCTTGGGTTTCCAGTCTGAAATAGCTTCAAGTTTTTTAGTTGGATAAACACAGTTGTTTTCTCAGTCTCAAATAAGCCACTTGCTGGCTTAAAAACAGCAGCCAAGCAATTTTTTCCTTAAATACAAATATATATATATGCCCAAAGAAAAGCTGATTTCTTGTAGTATTAGACTAATTCTAAAGTTATAAAAAAAGACTAATTTGGAAAACTGTGAAATATTGCAGAGAATGGTTAAGACCTGGGGAAGAAGATCTTGTTCAGAAATTTGACCCATCATCTGAGCTTGACACAATTGGATTCTTCATAGCCAAGTTTAGTGTTGGTCCCAAAGATTGCTGACTTGTCCTAGATAATTAAATCAACTAATGCAGATTCCTCATTGCTAAATTTCATTTAGAAGAAGTTCAAATTATTGCAAGACAATCAGGTCAAATTTATAATTTGTAATATGATATTTCATTGTTACAGAAACCATTCAACTTCATGCAATGCCGGATTTGAATTGGAATTGCATTTCCATGTTTCACTTAGAAAACAAAATTAAAATCCGTTTTTCATTGAATTGGATTCTTTTTCTTTCTCGCATTTTCTAGGTTTATTTCTCTCTCATGTCATAGTTCATTCCACAAAATGTAGCTTTATTATTTAAAAAAAGAGAGAATGTTTTAAAGAACATGCTTTTTATTTTGATGTTTAGTGTATGTAACTATATATATATGGGTCTGAGATCGAATAGTTGATAAATGTTACAACATTTTAATGTTTTGGGGTTAAAGATGGGTGTTGGCCTGTTGTACCATGGATATAAATATAGAATTAGTTATTTTATGATCTCATCAAAAGTGACATTTAATCGTGAACTTGTTTTTTATTTCTTGAACTTGGAATAAAATCTCATAAAATCCACTTACAAATTACTACAATTTGTGACTTTCTCTTTCTTGTGAGTTAACACCTCTTAAATAGGGCAAATGAACGACCGTGATCTATATTTGATGAGTAGCACTGGATACGGTGAACCACAGTTTAATTAAGGGGACAATTAACATAAATATACTCTACTTCTATTATATTAACAAAAATATACACTTCAAAGTTAAATTATAAAAAACATACTTCAATTAATAACTAATAAAAAACAAAAAAAAAACTGATTCATGCATCCGATCTATTTGATCTATCTCCTCCTCTCACCTTCTCTTCAATCAATCTCTCATCCTTCTCTCTCCCTCCGGTCTCTTTCATTCTCCTTCTCACTCTGTACGATCTCTCATCATTCATCTATTTTTCCGATCTCTTTCATCATCTTCCTTTTATTTTTTCAATCTTTTTTTTCTCGTCTTTCTCTCTGATATCTCTCTTCCGTGTACATTGAGACGGACACATCTATCGGAATGAGCGGCGAGTGTGTACAGCGAGGTCGAAAACTCGAGATTGATGTCGACGGAGATGCGGTTGTCGAAGGTGAGGCCCACGACGACGACGTGATAGTTCGAGATCGGAGAACGGGTAAGAGTTGGATTTTTTAATTAGTGTATAATGTTGAAAATAAGTATATGAACTACGTGAATTAAGGGTGAGGTTGAAAATTATATATATGGATTATGTAAATTGGGGTGTGAAATTTAAAAATAAGCGTGAACTTTACGAATCAGGTCTGAAATAAGCGTATGAAAAATATACAAATTAGGGTATGAACTTTTGAAATAAGTGTATAAACTTTTGGAATAAGGGTATGAAAAATACAAATTAGGATATAAACCTTTGAAATAAGTGTATCCACTTTTGAAATAAGGGTATGAAATATACAAATTAGGGTATATACTTTTGAAATAAGTGTATGAACTTTTGAAATAGTATATGAAATATACAAAAGTTCAAACTTTTTGGTATGTTTTTGTTAATTAGAAATTTTTGGTTATGTTTTTATTAATTTAGTTTTAAAATTAGTATGTTTGTTAATTTATCCTTTACGAAATTTAAAATAAAAACTTAAAAGCTGATTGGCTGGCACACACTTCAAATTATTAGACCGGGTTTATATGATTGTTTCATACATTGCTTTACACAATTCTGAAGATCTCGCCCTTCCCATGTTTTTTGGTAACTTTGTAGAAACATGTTTTTGCATTAATATTTGTTTAATAGTGTGATTTGTCTAAGTAAAAGATATGCCGTATATCAATGCGAAATTCGTGCTTTGACATTGTAAAGTGGGCATACTTTTGGAGAAGTGTAAAAGCAAACCCTTTCTATATTCATCCAAAAGGCAAAAGGGACAGATTTTCAAAGGAAAACTTCATGGGGTTTGAGATTTTCAACCATTTTTTCTTGCTTCAAGAAGCAACCAAGTTGATTTATCTGCCAAGAATTACTAATGGTTTTGTGTGGAAGAAAGTTATATAAACATGAATTTATTGCATACTATGAATGTGAAAATTAACGTAACGGGCAAAACAATTCTAATTTGACACATCGAGGTGGTTAGTACAAGTGGTCGACACTCTATTATAGCACGTTCACCGCAAAGCGAGTTACCTCCAAAGATCGGAAGAGAGGGTTATTATTATTTTATTTTTTAAAACTAATATAAACCGCAACAAAATGGGAAAGAAAAAGTAGGAATTGAATTACTGAAAAATCAAACTTCAACACACGTTACTATTTTTTTAATCTTTGAATGTCATCTCACTTTTCTTTTCCAAGTTACTATTTTTGTAATGTTTGAATTACTGAAAAATCAAACTTCAACACACGTTCCAAATGTAACTTCACCTATAGATAAATACATTAGTTTCCAATACATTTTCCTATAAATAAATACATAAGTAGACCAAAAAAAAAAAGTAAAAAAAATACTAAAATGTTAACCAACCTATTACTTTAAACGATTTGATACTCAATTTAATATTATTTCTAATTTGATACCCAAATTATACGTTTCCACTTCATTTGGTACACAACCTAACCACTTTCTAATTTAGTACTTAACATATTCGTTTTCACTTTAATTAATGGATTCAGTCTGCCTCCAGTCACCGATTTTCAACGTAAAAAAGCATCGTTTACTATTCAATAACCTCTGTAAAAGGTTCGACTCTTGTATCAAATAGTTTAGAATGAAATTACTATTTACTATGTTTGAGTTAATAAAGTTAAAATGAGTGTTGGGCTGATTTCGTTAATCGAAAGGAAAATGTATAAATCTGCTAGGAAATCACAAAAAGTAAAAGTAGTTTGGTTGGATACAATTTTAGCATTTTAAAAAAAAAAAAAAAAAAAACTACTGCATAGTATATTCAAACCGCGTGTTGGTTCGGCTAAATTCAAAGTCTTCATCTCAAGTCCATCAAACAATTTCATTACCTACCATCTCTCTCTCTCTCTCTCTCTCTCTATATATATATATATATATATAGTATATCACTAAAAGTCTTCCTTTCCTTGGTTTTGAACTACTACAATCCTTATATTCCTTTTTTGTTTTAATTTTATTTGTACAACTTCTCCACCTCAATTTTTTAGTCCAACAATTTCTTGATCAATCCTAACAAACATTTCTTGAAAATATTTTCAGTCTGTGTTTGGAATTAAACTTCATAATCCTCCTTTTTTGCTCTACAATTCGATACAACATCGAGTTCACGAAAGCAAAAGGAAAATAATCAGTGCGAAAGAGAAAACAAGAAATGGGGAAAAGAGAGCTCAAGCTCAAGATGACCATTCTTCTAGCTTTCTGTTTCTTGACTTTCTTCAGCTTAAGAATTCACAGCCTGAGATACAATCTCTCACATAAAGGCGCCACGGAATCGCCTGATACTCATTCTCTCTCATCTATTTGCGGTGGAAAACTGCTCGAAAATCCTGATTCCGGCTTAGCCCTGTTGACCAAAACCCTTCTTGATCAAAACAGTGATCCTACTTCTCTAAAGCTCCACCTAAAACACCGCTCCATCGGCCCAAGAAAGAGCATGATCGAGTCCACAACTCATGATTTGATGCGATTACAAACCCTCCACATGAGTATCTCAAGAAGAAAGAACCAAAACGCATTATCAATGCTTAAAAAAGATGAAAAGGCGAAGCATTTAGTATCTTCAGAGGCGGGTTTTTCCGGCCAGCTGACCGCCTCTCTAGAATCAGGTGTAAGCCTCGGGTCAGGGGAATATTTCATTGACGTATACGTGGGTACGCCTCCGAAACATTTTTACATGATTCTAGACACGGGTAGTGATTTAAATTGGATCCAATGCGAGCCTTGTTATGATTGTTTTGAGCAAAATGGTCCTCGTTATAATCCGAAAGACTCATCGTCATATAGAGATATAAGTTGTAATGATCCTAAGTGTGGCCTAGTCTCACCTCCTAACCCTTCGCAACCTTGTGAAGAGGGAGACAACCGAACATGCCCTTACTACTATTGGTACGGCGATAGCTCCAACACTACTGGAGATTTCGCTGTCGAGACATTCACAGTGAACCTAACGACAACCAGTAAAGTGTCGGATTTTTGGAAACTGGAAAATGTGATGTTTGGATGTGGGCATTGGAATAGAGGACTTTTCCATGGGGCTGCGGGGTTGTTAGGCCTCGGGAGAGGGCCTCTCTCGTTCTCGTCTCAGATACAGGCATTGTATGGTCACTCGTTCTCGTATTGCCTAGTCGATAGGAATAGTGACTCAAGCATTAGTAGTAAATTGATTTTTGGTGAGGATAAAGGCTTGTTGAGTCATCCAAAGTTGAATTATACCTCTTTGGTTATTGGGAAGGGGAATCCAACCGATACATTTTACTACGTGAAGATAAAATCAATTATGGTCGGGGGCGAGGTTGTAAATATACCCTCAAAGGTTTGGAATCTGTCGACTGAGGGCGTAGGAGGTACGATTATAGATTCGGGTACGACTTTGACCTATTTTGCTGATCCGGCTTATAAAGCTATTAAGGGCGCGTTTATGGATAAAATTAAGGGCTATCCTATTATTGATGATTTTCCGATCTTGAGCCCTTGTTATAATGTTTCCGGTGCTACGAACTTAGACTTTCCCTCATTTTCGATTTTGTTTGATGATGGGGCAATGTGGGAGTTTCCAGTGGAAAACTATTTCATTCGGATTGAACCTGAAAATGTAATTTGTTTGGCGTTGATGGAAACGCCTAATTCAACTATGTCAATTATTGGGAATTATCAGCAACAGAATTTTCATATTATGTATGATACTAAGAAGTCTAGGATTGGGTTCGCACCAACAAGGTGTGCTGAAATTTAGATGATCTCGAGAAAGTATTACCGAGTAGTTAGCTGTGAAGTGGTGGTAAATTGTATACATGGGGGGGATGGAACATACTGTTATTATTTTTTCTGATTATTCATTAGCGTTAAGAATTGTAACATATGAGATACAACTACTTTTTCATACTTCTCATCAGGTAGGTGAGGTGATGATTATATGGTTTGAATCCCTGTCCTGGGATTTTACAATTTGTACAAGAGAAACAAAATATCGACTTTAATGATATATTTATTCACAAGTACGTTTATTAGAATTTCTGGGTCTCCTAGTCAGTTGAGTCATATGCACTGTTCAAAAATAAAGATAATATCAATTCATTTATCAAATATTTATTTTCTGAAAATGAACTAGTTAAAATATTTGTGTAGATTCTATAATCAATACAAGTTGTGTTTTCACATCAATTTTGCTTGCCGTTTCACTAATTTTTTATTTATTTTTTGCTCTTTCATCTGTTAATTCCTGTGTTCTGCTGACTTTGGCCATTGGATTGTTCTCAGTGTGCTGATTATGAATTAGTAGCTCTATTTGCTGAAAAATAAAAATTAAGATGTGTAAAGTTCCCCCCGCCTTCCAACAAATTTGAATAAAATCTTTACAAATCACAGATCACAATACCGACATTGGCATGTTTGACCAAAATCTTCGGTAAAGCAAAATACACTTTTCTACACCAGCATACCTCATGTATAAACACTACCCTCATGAAACCTAGCATAAAATAAATGCAAAATAATACACACTGCACACGAAGAGTAGCTCACATGAAAATGACGGCAGACAAGAAAGAGAAGTAGCATTGGAATAATCTGTTATGGTTATCAAGAGCCTTGAAATGACAAGCGGTCTCGAAGTGTGTCAAACAACGACGAAGCTGCCGCATTTTGAGCAAAACTCGACCTTAATCGACCAAATAATTCACTATCTTTTGCCTGTGATGCAGCATCTGCAGATTCCTTGGCCATGCCTATTTTAGCGTAAGCCTATCCGCAGTTTATACAAGAATCACAAGGAAAATAAAGGTCAGCAAAAGACTAAAAGTAAATAACAGAGGCAAGAACTATAAAAAAAAAACAAATTAAAAAAAAAAATTATCAAAAAGATTATCAAAAAAACAATAGTAAGATGATGTTTACATAATGAACATTTATCTCATATGTTTTCTTAAAAAAAACTTCAACTTATGGGAGATAAACTTTGAATATACCTCTGCTCTCTCACGAGGTTCAGTGAGCTTTGGGATGTACTTTAATGCTTCAGCTTTCTCATCTGCGTCAACACAAGCTTCTACAAATGGCCGGTATCCTATTTGTACAACCAAACACAAATAAATTCGTTAAGCTCGATATAACAACTTCTAAACATTGGTTATTTAGTTACACAACTAAATTCAGGCATGCCCTGAAAAGGACAAATAAAGACTAATTGACAGCCTATATAAATCTATCATGTAACAGAAGAATCTCAAAGAAACTATTTCCAAAGAATGCCTCATTTTATAAATTAAATAATTTAAATTTCATCTTTACCAATTGGTGGCCTTTTCTCCTTAGAGAATTTCTCCAGAGCATCCCAATCTCTGATTGTAGCCAAAGCAAAAACTTTTAACCAGTACCACCTTTTCTCTGAAACCTAAAATTGAATTAACAAAGGGAATGATAGAGGGATAAGAGAAGCAAGTATATAAACAGGGTGAATTTTTACAAACCTTGAACTCTGTTCTCACTCTCAAAGCGGCTCGATGATTTCCCAGCACTATACAAGTACGAATTGTATCACTAATACTCGAATCCACAAAAATTGGCTGTTTAGTTTGCACTTCTAATTCATGTTGTATCCTGCGGTGTCGTACAAGATAGAGATATAGATCATTTTGAAGAGTTAAATGAATTAAGACAACATAGTTCAGTAAAACTGAATTTGGTGACATGTCACATTCACCATTGCCACTTAATTAAAAGCATCTACTCTAATGGACCAATGAAAATACAGAACTATTCTAAGTAACACATACTTGATGATCTCTCTTAACTACATATACCTACAAACCCACAGAACCCCACAAAATACTTACAAACCTACAAACCCACAAAATACAGGGCAATTTTAATATATTTTTAATATACATATATTCATGCTTATATATATACAAAATACCTACATGTACCTACAAACCCACAAAATACAGGGCAATTTTAATATATTTTTAATATACATATATTCATGCTTATATATATACAAATTATAAAAATATAATGTTGATGATCGATAAATACTCTTCACTTTATATATTAAACTTGTTTTCTTCAAAACTATTAAGTTTATATTAAAGTCGCAATCCTTATTTGTATCATTGATTATCTTAGCATAGATTTTAGCTTAAGTAATTTTTTTAAGCGAAACGATGTTAAATGTGTCCGAAAACGTGTTTGACTGGGCTTGTGAACAGGTTCAGCTCGAGTTCGTCTATAGACGAACCAAGTAGATTTTAGATTTTAGGGCTCGTTGAGTAAACGAGCTGAGCTTGAACATAGATGGGCTTGAATAGGCTCAATTGCATCCTTATTCCCGCTGATCACAGCAAAAATTCCAGTGTGATCACTGGTGTTGGAGCGGCAGCGGTGTAGACGCTAGCCTTCAGTGATAATTGGAGGCGTCACGGAGGGAGAATTGAATGGGACAGAGATTATTTGTGCTTTTCGGTGCTTTTCCGAATCACTGAAAATGGGGTCGTTGGAGGAGTGGTCGCCGAAGGATTGGGAGGGGGAGGGGGGGGGGGGGGGGGGTCGACACGGAGGTCAGGTCGTCAGGGATGGTGGTGGTTTGGGAGATAGTGAGTGCGAGTTTGGGAGAGTTGGTATATGTATTCAATCTTAATACAGATTAGGAATATGAAGCTATTTAGGGTATGTTAGAAGGGTGTTTTTTTTGTGTGGAGTTTAGTAGTTTACTGGAAGATTATTTACCGTAACAGTTTTGCATGCTCTTCAGCCGCCTTTGACTCAAATAAATGTTCTTTCGTCTCTGCAAACAGACTGTGGGCCTTCTCAATTAATTTTATGCGAGGGCCATGAAGAGGGGACCCTTTACTCGCCATTGGATTCTTTGATAGTTCCCAGGACTCTTGCCATAATAACAAAGCGACATCCTACAGTAAATACACAAACAAAGCAAAAAATAGATGAAGTTGTACTAATACAGTTTTTCATGAGACACAATCGTAAAGTCTGCAAAAAACAGATGAAGTTATACTAATAAAGTTTTTCATGAGACACAATCGTAAAGTCTGAACGTCTCCTTTTTTAGCATTTTCATGAGAATTTAGCGTCTGCAGAGTATGAAAAGTTTATGTCTGATAAAAATAATTCGCAAAATCAGGCCAAATATTTGGAAAAAATAGCCAACAAATTCATGGCGTGGTATCAACTACTAACATGAAGTGGAACTCCGAACTCTAGGATTCCTCAAGCAGTGAATCAAATTTAATGATTTCTAAAACGGTGAAGAAATATCCGACTCATAGTTCAAGCATGTTCCAGAGGTTGTGACACTTTAACTTGGAGGAAATCGCTACTCTCCATAATATTTAATAGATACTGTGTACATTGTGATATAACAGACATATAGAAGAAGAATGTTTTGTGCCACGACAGAGAAGAAAACCTACTTGAAGCTGGCCGGTTGAAAGAAAAAAATCCTTCAGGAATTCATGTTGATAACATCTACACAGGAAACAAAAAGAAAATCACTAAGATTCTCATTTAGTGACTATACCCTCCAGTATTCTCACAATATACTTACCGTCCATAGCTTATAAATAAATCCCGCGCCAGTGGCCTGGCCTGTATCATGCCAAATAACTCCAACTCTGGCTTCTGCATTTGGTAAATGGAAAAAGAATAAATAAATAGGAAAATAAAAGGGTGAACATATTTTAGTTTTCTGAGCAGAACTACACCAAAAAATGTTTCATTTATTCCCTATAAGTGATTACCTTCTGCCAGATATGAAAGAGAACAAGGTAGACAAGATCAGTGTCACCACTTTCAGTTGCCTTTATCAGTGCTGTATCTTCTTCCCCAATGCTTAGCAGTAGAGGAACCTAATTTGTTTATTTGAAAAGCAGTGTTCATTAAAAAAACTTACATTTTTTTTTAAATGGAATACAGAAGTGAAGAAGAAAATACAAACCTGCTTGTATGAACGTGGTTCGTGCTCAACCAGCATAGCAGCCAACTTTCTTCTGCCACTTTTATCTGCATGAGCAGCAACTGCGGCAAAAGATATACCTTTGCATATTTTCAGCTGAAATATCCCCCCAAAAGCCTTTTTAGAGTTGCAGCAAGATAAAGTTGTAGGAGACAGAAACATAATCCTTTCCTAACTTATTAAAGGAAGAGTAGAACACGAACCTTATCAAGTAAAATTTCAAGAAGGGTGGCATCAGGAATTGCTAAAGATGCTGTTATCTTTGCGCACGCCCAGTGCATTATTACCACTTCCTATACAAACAAAACCAGATATTTAGACTTCTTTTTTATAATCAATAACTCTCACTTTTGAGGTAATCCATTTTGTGGGCCCCAGAATCAAACCCTGATGGTGAACGTTGCATTCAAGGGTCTCAACCACTTAGACCAATCATCTTGCCCTAGATACTTAAACTAGACAGGTAAACAAAGCATCATAACTTAGCGTATCACTTTTAAGTCCAAAAGTCATCAGAATAATTCACTACCAGCAATTGGATTGAAATTAGTTTTTTCTAGTTTACACAGGTGAATAAAACATCATACCTCAGCATATCACTTTAAGCCCAAAAGTCATCAAAAATAATTAAAAAAAATTAAAAATGTAGTTAACATTTCATACTCAAAAGTCTCCCATCAATTCCTCACTAGTCATAGCTTTACTTTTTCTTTTCTTTATCAGTTAACGTTACTGCAAAGAGGAACCTTTTGACAAAATACAAATCGTAAATTTCCACAAGTTTTTTGGGATCACATATTCAATGTTTTTTTTATAAGACCATATAGTCATACCTTGCGCACAAGAATGAGGTATATCAAGGCAGAAAATGTATTTCTGTAAACAATACGTATCTTCAGCCAAGAAAACGTATTTTTTTTATAAAATTAGAATTAGCGCACTTGAAAAATAAACTTACTTGGTTCAATCCGAGGTAATCAGATATCTGTAATGCAATGAGGTGTTTATGGGCATTGATCAAACGACCAACCAGAACTGAGGGTGTGAGCAACTGCAAACATGAATATTAAAGTAAGACTAACTACTGAAACACGAAGCTTAATGATAATGCAAGAGACGTTTCAAAAGTTCGAAAAATTGATCACCTTGTATTGCTGAATACTTAGAGGGATGCCAATATCATGGCTGCGTACGGCATTTAAGACGCGTAATGTTTTGCACAGCTCTTGTAAGCGGTCACGTTGAAAGTGGCTGCCAAATCCAACACGTCATCATTACCGATAGCATTATATCAGGACTAAAATAAGTGCCCTTTTTTAAATCTTAAAAATGTTCCACTGTCAACAAATACTGAAAATGTTCTAAGCCATCCAATGATCAAAAAGCGGGTGTCATTTACTGTTCCTTTTTACAAAATGAAGAACCACCACGATCCTTTAGTTTAGTGTCGAACATGACTATCATTTCCTTTCTCATTGAATTCCTTTCCTACTCATGATTTTGATTTTATATTTTCTAGTAGCAATATTAGTCATTCAAAGGAATAGAGACTATTATCAATTTCGTTTGCTATTGGGACAAAAACTCTTTAATTCATAACAAGTACGCCAATTTCGTTCAAGCTTCAAATCACAGGAAGGATAGGACAATACCTGATTTTGCCTAACACGTCTCCAAGTAGACCGATAAGACCGGTCATAACGAGGCTTTTATTTTGTAATTTTCTTTTCTGAATGTTTTCAATTAACTCATTGGACTTTTCATAACTAACTTAAAAAAGAAGTGTATCCCAATACGATATTAAACCAACCTGCAAAAAGCCTGACCATAGCTTGCGGCTCTTAATAAAGTCGTTTGTCGGGAGACTTCAAATTCATGACCTGCAGCATCAATACATGCTTCAACAGCCTCTGGAAGAGACGACCGTATCAATCTTAAATTTTCATCTGCCTGACAAACAATATTCGAGCAAAATTTCCTATCAAATTGAATAAAAGTATAAAACAAATATTTCCTGAGATTCCTCTCCTAGATGACATTGTAATCAGCCAACGCATGGCGAATCTATAAGCAATTTTAACAGCATAAAAAGTAGTGAAAGGTAGTGAAGAGGGCGAGATTTTCAACCAATTTATTATACACATTTTATTTTCCCTAAATTTTCACTCCTTTTGTTTTGTTCTTTTTTATTTTTCCTACCACTGTAAGAGTCTTAACAAAAACGCCTTTCATAGCCCAGCTTGAAATATATAAAAGAAAGTCATTCACTGAGACCAAATATAACTATCTAAACTCTGAACGCACTTGGGGAGCATAAAACTAAAAAAGAACACGTAACACATCAATTCTGACCATTACACATAATATGTTTTTGCTATGTTCATCAGTCAGCACAATGCATAAATCTATAGTCCTATAAAGTTGGGAGTGTTTTCACATGGATTAGTGCAACTAAACATTTTAAAAATGGATCTTCAATTCAAAATTATGTAGTTCAGCAAAAATCTCGTCCTGGTGAGAAAAGCGGGAACTAAAGCATAAGAAATAAACAGCAAAACTGCAAATAACAAACAAAGAAACATTAGGTTAAACAATAAGAAGAAGATGTTTAAGGTAGTGATACCTTAGAACTTCGTCGATCAAAATGATCCAAGGCATCATAAAGCAAAGCTGCAGGTGATGTGCTCCCAATCTTAAAGATAGATACAGTTGAATCAGGGACTCGTTGTAGAAACTCCATACTCGTGTTTGTAAGTACCCGCACACCATCACATTCCGGAATAAGCATAATCGGCTCATCATAAACGTAGCGAACTGGATCCCCGTATGGACCAACCATTAAGAGCATATCATCCCAGTACAGTAACACACTGTCCATTCCACACCATTGTAATTGCTCCGGTGGAAGGGCTGACTGGAAATAAACAAGCAGGTAAAGAGACGGATTAGATGTAGTTACGGAAAGTTTAATCATATAAACAAGTTAGAACCAAAACAAAATCTAGTCTTCTTGCTTCTTCGAACTTCATGCTTTCAATGTTGAGTTGCTCCAGAAAACAAGAAAATTAAGAAAGCATTGTGAAAAGACTCAATGGAATCAAGGAAGAACGACCTATTGTGACATTGAAGGCTTTTCAAAGGGAAAAATTTATGTTCAGAAAATGCACTAATAAAGCACAATCATGAAAGTACCTCCCTGTCTCAAGTAGATGAAACATGATTGTGAGTAAAGGAAATAGACCTCCACCATGTGAAAATTCTGTATTTGAGTTGTGGATGTATACAAAACTATTATTCTGTAAATGCAAACTTGTATAAATCCCAATGCAGGTTGAACAAAATAGTGACTAAGCTCATGACCATCTTAACAGGTCATAAATAATATTGGGAAAAATAGCAAAGAGGTGGATGAAAGGTTGCATACGGTTACAACGATGATTAGAATCAGTGGAATGGCGTTCCATTACGAACTCATTTTTTTTAGCCAAAATTTACTGTCATGCGTAACACGCAGTAACTTAAAACATGTGACATCAGAATAACATACTATTTTACTTGCTCCTTCTGTCAGGAAAATAGGCTTGCTTTCTTTTTTTCCATCCATCCCAAGTTCTAGACCACATTCTTATCTTAACCTGGCATCCATTGTTTATTTTACATATAGGCCTCTATCAATAGTCTATTGGTATTTTCAAGTATAAGTCATTAATATACTTAAGGATAAACCCTTCCAAAAAAATATTATGCAAGGCTATAGTATATATATATTGAATGTTACAACTTGCAACTAACTTTTGTTAATCCTAATAAAGATAACAATAAGACTGTGTTTGCGGGACGGATGGGGTAGTAAAGATAATTTCCAGAGCATCATAAGACAAGACAGGTTCATAAGCACACTGGATTGCATTTCACACATGAAAGAATTTGAAAGAGTATAAAGTAAAAGCAGTGGAAGTAACTTAACAAAGAGAAAGGGAAGACCAACCTCACAACTATATTCAAAAATAATCTTGGAGAAATCAGTTGACATGACTAAAAGCCTCCCATCATGTGTAAAAGAAGCCAACAGTTTCCCATTTTGCGATACAACCATTTTCTGGAATGGACCCAACTCATCACCCAACTGTTGAACTCCATCTTCCTCCACCAACAACACATGGTCATCAACCCCAAGCAGTACCTCCACATTCCCTGACATGGTGTATTGCGGTTCAATCACAGCCATACATAATGGTAGCTCCTCCAGATTAGGGTCCGACAGCTGGCACGGATTAGGGTTCTTGAAATCGGATATGCAGAAGACCTGATTAGCCTCATTTATGCAAACCATACCGTTCCCCCAAAACACACACTCAACCACACTGTTTTCAAAGCACTCTTTCCCCATTGTAATTGCACCGTCTTGTATGAGCTCGGCATGGATATTATACCTATAAGATAGTTTTTTTTAATAAATCATTTCTTTTTTTTTAAAGAAAACCCCCCTCTAAACAGTGTACTATAACTTGATTCGAAAGGCAATAGTTCCAAATTTCACCTTCAACAAAGTTGGACTGATTTTCGGAAGTTGTCATATATGTATAATCAAATCAGAAGCAATACACTCCTTAGTAAAGGAATGCTCTGCTGGTTTTATAGAACATAGGGGGTGGAATTTTGTCAGATTAGAGTTTGTGGGTGATACCTATCCTACCACATCCTAAATAAATGAAAATAACTGAGGAAAATGTTTTCAATGTCCCGGTATTGATTCAGAAACTGGACTATTTCCTAAAGGTTTGTTGGCAACGGATAATAGGCTAAGGTTTGTGACTTTCTTGGTTTTTAGTTGCAGTCCTTCAAATGTCTGATTCTCAACATTAAAGCTGGATTTTCTCTATCTTGCTCTAAATATAATAAGCCTCTGACACAGATAGACCAAAATTAAAGACCTAAGAGAAAACAACCACTTACAAGTTACAGCTTATTTAGCACCTATTATATGAACATAGCAAAACAATAGGAAATAAAAATAAAATTGTGAAGACGGTTTTCCCAGCTCTTGTACTGATGTCTTAGGAAAAATAAAAATAAAAATGAAAAGCTGATATCAACATGATTAGACGTAACGAGACATGATCTGGACAACCTTGTTCAACAACCACGATGAGACAAGTTTCAACTATAATAAGAAACGAACACAATTATTTTCTAAAAGCATTTGTTGAAGATAACATTTAGTTCACTCTAAAGCTGTTCTCAAATTTGGTCAAGCCCTACTTGTGCAACTTCAATACGCTGCACGGGAATGACTGTGTGATGAGCGTTAAAGATTTTCTCTTTTTTGAAATTAATTACCAATAGATGCAATCACATGAAACTCACACGGCTTGTCAAGACCAACCATTATAATCATCCTCTCCATGTACCGTAGAGGAGCAAGGTGGTGACACAAGGGGCACACAGACAACCTCTCATATTAATTAAAACAAATTTTATCTCATGTAATTAATGTCTAAATTTTAAAATTAAACCAGCTGTCCCCCCTAATAACCTTCATAGTAAAATCGTCAATGGGATTGTTTGGTTGCAACTTTTAACCAAATTTCCTGAATAATTTGAGTTTCAGGAGAAAAAATTCAGGTTCTACCTTTTTATGGCCATAATTCCAAAAAAGCTTAAGTTTTAAACAATTTGAAACTTACTTATAATTAGTATTAATCACCATAAAAGAAAATAAACCACGTCACCACACTCCAAACAGTTAAACTTAACCAGTCGCTCCTCTAAACCCCATCAATTAACGCTCAATTACTAAAACTAGCATTAAACATGGTCTAAAGTAGAGCCATGCTAGTAAAAACCACACAAAAGAACATTAAATTAAGTACGGTAATACTATGTGCACAACTCACTACACATACCCACACACACATACGGTAGGTGTTAATTTTTAACTGGTTCCACATTTCTTTAAAATCTTTCTCTCTCTCCAACAACTAATATATCTGTGTGTGGGTACGTGTAGAGATTTGTGCACATATTATGAACCTGGAAGGTCAAAAAATTGTAGCTGAACACTCAGATTTGAGAAATAAAGAAAAGAGAGGGGAAATACGATAAAGAAAAGAGAGCATATTCTCACACTACATTATCCTTAGGATCATTACACACTGCTCTAAACAACAGTCGTTCCCCCTCAACTAACGCACACTCAGTTGCTGAAACTATCATTAAGTAGAGGCATGCTTGTTAAAACCACATGAAAGAACATTAAATTAAGTACAGTAATACTATGTGCACAACTCCCTGCATAAACCCACACACACAATAGGTAAATGATAGTTTTTAATCGGTTCCAAATTTCTTCGAAATCCCTTTCTCTCCAATAACTAATATATCTGTGTGTGTGGGTATGTGTAGCGATTTGTGCACATATTCTGAATCGGGAAGGTCATAAAATTGTAGCTGAACACTTATATTTAAGAAGCAAAGAAAATAAAAAAAGAGGGAAAACAAGAAATTACCGATAAAGGTTACCGTCTTTTAAGCAGTTTCTATAATTTGTAGTATTAATTAACATAATTAAAAAAAAAAACTAAACAATGTCTCCAAAATCCAAACAGTTAAACTTAACCATTTGCTCCTTGCCTAACCAATTTTGCTTACTTTGATTAACAAGATTAGCAATCATAGCCATTTTGCTTACCATTGCTTAGTCGTTCCCCCTCAACTAACGCTCAGTTGCTAAAACCAGCATTAAACATGTTCTAAAGTAGAGGCATGCTAGTTAAAACAACAGGAATAGTCAAATAGTAGTACTTTAACACTTAAATTTGAGACATTAAGAAAAGAATAAAATAAAGAGCGAATATAAATAAGAAGACACCAATTAAAAACTAACACCTACACTATTTGTGTGTAGGGAGTTGTGCACATTGCATTACTGAATTAAGTATTCTATACCTAGAATGTCAAAAAACTGCAGCTGAACACTTAAATTTGAGACACTAAAAAAAACAAGAAATCGAAAATTAAGAAGAAGATACCAATAAAGGGCACCGTGTCTTGGGTAACACTCAATTCCTAAAACTAGCATTAAACATGCACTAAAGTAGAGGCATGCTAGTTAAAACTACAGGAAAACTTATAGTACACCCCAAGAACATTAAATTAAGTACTCTGAACCTGAAAAGTCAAAAAGCTGTAGCTGAACACTTAAATTTGAGAAATAAAGAAAAGAAAAGAGGGCAAAAATAAGAATCAGTAATTCTATGTGCACAACTCGCTACATATACCCACACACAGATACGGTAGGTATTAGTTTTTAATTGGTTCCAAATTCCTAAAAAACCTCTCTTATTCTCTCCTCTCTCTCCAATAACTACCCTATCTGCGTGGGTATGTGTACGGAGTTGTGCACAAAGCATTACTGAAATAAACATTTTAAACCTGAAAGGCCAAAAAATTGAAGCTAAACACTAAAACTTGAGAAACAAACAACAGTAAAAGAGAGCAAAACTAAGAAATTACCGATAAAGGCTGTCCTCTTTTAAGCAATTTCTATAACTTGTATCAATTAACATAATTAATAAATAAAAAAAACTGAACAACGTCTCCAAACTCCAAACAGTTAAACTTGAACATTCTCTCCTCTAAATAAGAAAATACCCCTCAACTAACGCTCATTTGCTAAAACTAACATTGAACATAGTCTAAAGTAGAGGCATGTTAGTTAAAACCACAGGAAAGAAGATTAAATTAAGTACAGTAACATACTATATGCACAACTCACTACACATATAAGGTAGATCTTTGGTTCCAAATTCCTGTAAAATCTCTCTCTCTCTCTCCAATAACTACTATATCATGTCTAGCGAGTTGTGCATATAGTCGTTCCCTCTCAACCAACGCTCATTTGCTAGTTAAAACCACAGGAAATAACATTAAATTAAGTATTGTGAACCTGAAAAGTCAAATATCACTTGAACACTAAAATCTGAGAAGCAAATAAAAAGAAAATAGAGCGGAAATTAGCAAGATACCGATAAACTGTTCCGTCCTGGGTAACGCAAACGAGCACCTGATCATCGGTCCACGCCATACCAACCAACCTTCCACCAACATTCTTCCAAACAGTCTCCGATATCAAAACCCCAGCCGAGTTAAATATCCTCAGCTTCCGCTGTGCCGACTCACCGTACAGCTGGACGATCTTCGAGTCATCTCGGATCACCGCGATTGGTCCGCCGAAAGAGGAACAGGCAACTTTGTTGCGGTTGAGGTCCACATGGCGCCAGTGCATTGGGTAGATTGTTGGTTTACGGTAGTACCGGTTGTACAGGATCTCCCACTCCGCCGCGACAGATACCCCCGCCATCAAACAATTTGTTTTTTTGATTATCGGGTTTTGTTCCCTGGGTAATTCTTCTTTTCACTTTTTATTCATTTATATATATATATATATCATATTTATATATATCATATCATAGTGTGTATATATAAGGCGATTCTATACGAAGGATATGATAAAGAAATGTCTGAAATTCACATGGTGAATCGATATTTCACCAAAATATTATATTGGAAATGGGATTCCTACTGTGAAATTATATTTACCATGTTGGTTTAGCTCATCGTTCATGTATTAAAAGTTGATCCGATTAGCAGTTTTTCATGACGAATTATTTGTATGATACTAATGCTTTTTTTTTCTCGAATCGAGAACCGAAACATGAATTATTTGTTTTGAACTGTCACGAGTCTGATGCTCCCCTAGCCAATCGAATTTTAGACAATCGTTAAAATCAGGCTTCAAGACACTTATTGAAATGAACAATAGGGTCCGTTGTCTCAAAGCAATAATGAGCCAATTAGTTGCTGTAAATGACAAATGTCATACCCGGCTACTCTTTTAATAGTTCAAAACTATTATAAGGGTAAAAAAACCCGAAGTTAATGTGGTTAAATCTAACTGAAATAAAACTTTTGATACCCCCGATTTTTGTGGCTCAATTGTAGTTTGATACCTTTCAGTATTTTTTTGATAAATGTTGAGCGGATTTGCACCTCATCTGAATTAAGTTTTTTCCAGTTGGATAAATATTTTGGATTATAGTTTGTTTGTTTATGAAATTTCTCAAAATAATTTAAAGTATTTTTGAGCAAAATTCCTTTGTAAATGTGACCGACTTTAAATTATGAAATTTTAGGCAATACTTGTAACATAGTTGGTTTTCTGTAAATAGTGGATAATAGTGTATCTCATAATTTCACCAACTACTTGCCTAAAGAATCCTCAGTGACAACGATTCTGGACCTATCGCTCCAAATCAAAATCTTTAGTAAAACCAAATTAATTTGTCAAATATGATGTCTTATACTCATGTAGGTCTCGTCGTACCTTGTTGACTAATAAGATATTCGAGAAAACCAGTAATATCTGGTAATAGCTCATGAACGAATTGATATTTTTTTACACAGTCTCAACTCAATACGGTCAAAACCGAATTTCTGAGTAGTTGAAATGTTTTTCAAGTTGTTGCTACCACGCATTTAAAGCATTTTAAAGTTATCTTATCATTTTGCATGTCGTCGATTGATAAAGGATTTAGATGCTAAGACATGATTATCTGTATTATCATTCGCCTTTCGTCAATTGATAAGAGCATTTCGATATTCTAGCATTGACCGGATGAGAAATTCCTGTGTCAAAAGACGATGCTTGATTTACAATCGCATCGCGTTTGGATTTTCTTTAAGGAGATAATTTCATGATTAGTTTGAAATTCATGCCACTAATGCTCTTTATTTGAAAGACTAATATGTGTAAAGATCACGAAAATGGACTCGTAGAATTCTTGGAAAGAATTGAAAGAGTTATTATGGAGTTATCCAACCATAAGACGGACCATTAAAAAATTATGGTTATAATTGATGCATCGACAATATGGTCACATTTTATTGTTGTCCACAGAAATGCAGCACTTCTCAAACTCTTAGTCATATCATTAAGTTGATGGCTCATGATCCGGATTTTTCTGAAAAGTCTAGTCGACTTGATAATGTCAAAGAGTTAAAATCGATGTTTCGATTTGTATTACTTGACTTTGGGAATTGAAATTGAACTGAGTATGCAGCCATGAATGTGGTCATATTTTATCTATGTGGAGATTTAGACAAGAGATGTAGATGAATATCCATGTGTGACTTGAAGTACTTGAATCAAGTAGTTCCTTACCACATAACACATTCTCAATCGACTGAGACGTTAACTATATGGATTAATATAATCTGAGCGGATTTGGAATACCCGCCTAAGTGAGTACTTGATCGGTTTGGTATACTTGAAAAGTATTTACCCTCGCGTGTTTATTACGCAATCCAATTTTGGATTCGCCTTCGAGATGAAGGATTTTGGGAAGTCACGTTAATGACTCGTTCTGATGATCGAGTCCTGTAATGAAATAATCTAAGTCTATGATTTAGTCATCATGACATTAACTCGTCATACTCTCACATGATCGTTCGATCACTAGACATTGATATAAACTCGTTCCGTCCCTGATGTGACGATGAAGAGATATCGAATCATGATGTTCATATCTAAGTACAATAAGCGCATCGTTGTAATTGGTCTAATGTGTTAGGACGAATATCTCATATGCTGTGAATGGTATAGCTCGACACAACATCACGCGCTAACACGCTGCCACCGAAATGGCATTAAAGATATCTTCCGTTACCTTAAAGGTACTATGGAAAAGGGGCTTGTTTATCCCATTTGCGTCATCAACTGTACCTACCCCCTTCGGTACTCGAATTAACGCAACCCTTTTTTGGTTATACCGATGCCGATTATTTATCAAAACTCGCATAAGAGATATTCCTAACATGGTTTGTCTTTACCATTATAAATAAGGCGATATAATGGAGGTCTTGGAAAGACCCCAAACGAATCACTATGATATACTCGTGTTCTATGAGACGACTAGATAGTGTATATGATTTCGAGTTAGTATTAGCCATATTTGAATTACATATGCTCTGTCTCACGATTTAGATGAAGCACTTGTCATATTTGAGTACAACTTGTTATTATCGATTAACAGAGACATGAGTAGATTATGCTATTTAGCATTTCTTGCTGAAATAAATCTTCACATATGAAGTTTAAGAGCATCTCGTTGACTGCTCGTTTTATTCCACGTTAGATTTTCTTGCATACAGTCGTGTGCAAGTAAATGAAGCATTCAGACGAATGCTCATACTATTTCTTGGAATGTGAAATCATTGCACCCAGTTGTGTACAAGTTAGGGGGAGCATCCAGAAGAATACTTATAACTATTTAGCTGAAATCATTGCATCGATTCGTATGCAAGTGAGCTAAATCATCCCGATGAATGCTCGTGTTAATTAACACTTTTGATTGTACTTTTTTGTGTTCATCCGACTGAGTTTACTTTGGTCAAGTTTTAATGAGACACAATCAATCACAACTATTATAGTTTGTCTAAGTTATCTTGAGACATTTTATGTTCAAAATGAATGCTCACATCATGTTGAGTGCAAGTAAAGGCGAGTATCCCGTTATATGTTTCTATACTCTTTTTGTTCTTAGTCCAAGATTTTTTTTTCCACTGGTTTTTCCTTGACAAAGTTTCTAGCGAGACACGTTTCCATCACATCTCACTTAATATTGCTGAAATTAGGGAGAGTGTCATGTTGTATACTTCTTACCATTGTGCACTCTTTTGCCCTTCGATCGGAGATTTTTCCCACTGGGTTCTGGAAAGGTTTTGACGAGGCACACTGTTTTGTGGTTAGTTACTTACATGGAATTTCGGCCTATATCATTATGCTATACAATTTGTCCTAGGTACCGGTTTTGTCCCACACTGGGTTTTCCGGCCCTAAGTTTTATGTGTTGGCATCTCCGAATGAATATCGATTCAGATTGATTGCGACTACATGAAGACGAAGAGCTCAAGACACTCAACAAGGAGTGTTGTATATTATTTATGGGCGCATTGGTCCCTGCTCCAAGTTAGGGTTTGCCTCTATGTAGCCCTCCTGTCCTCTACTATATAAAGAGACTTATAGGTCCATTCTATATATCTCTGTATCAATATCAATGAATAAGAGCTCTTACGTCTTCTCTATACTTGTCTCTTCATATCTATATATTTAACTAATATGCAACACACAGTATCTATATTTTACTATATCTTCTATGTTAGGATGCGGTTATTGGTTATGTTATTTTTCATATGTAATCGTAAAAAAAAAAAAAAAAAATTCGTAAATCAACGTTTTTCTTATTTTAAAAAATCAAATTTTACATATTTTTTTAACAAACACTTTAGAAATATGATAAAACGTTGATTTAATAAAAAAAAAAAATACGAATACATATGAAAAAAATAATAACATGAAAAAAAAATATGACCTTATAAACATGACTAAATATCCTCCCGTTAAGTAATAACCAAACAGAATAGTTTTGAAACTATCAAAATTCTTTTCCAATTGTATACTAATTACGTCCCTAAGTAATTGCTAGTTATGAAACTACGTGTAACTTGACTAGCAAAAATCCTATATCTAAATTGTTGAAATTGAAATCTTCAAAATATAATCACACAGTAACGTTAAACTATATAATTACCTTTTGAAAATTTCGATTTTGGCAAGTTAGATATGAGATCTTTATTATTCAAAGTTGTATATAGTTTTGTAAGAGATAATTATTTAGTGACGGATGTAAAACTCTTTTTTTAATGGTATTCTTTAATTATACATTCTATCATAAAAGCTTGAGGTTTTTATAGTGGCTATTCATCTTTTTATATATAGTGTGTATATGCATACATGTGGAACTCTTTTTATTTTTTTTAATATTGTGTAATCATACTATGAAATTTCAATGACATGATAATTATTTTGTTATTTTTGCTTATAAAAAAATATTATGTATAAAGCATTTTTAAACAAAGAATCTTGACTTTATCAAAATTATAAAAATAATCTATTTTAAAAACTTAAGGTAAATTTGCGTTAAATTAACTATCACATTATATACGATGATAAAAAATATTAAGGGAAAACTCAAGCAAATTTAAATAAAAAATACATAAGAAAAGGTTAAGGACCAAAGATCAATTCCAACAAACAAACAAGGACTAAATTGGAATTTTACCTAAAACTTAAAGGACCAATATGGTGACTATACTTTTTTATATATAACTAGGTGACCGACTTGGTGGGCGACAAAAATCGAACCTAATGCTATAGTTGGTATTCTAGGAATCAATCACTTAGACCAACCACCTTGTTCTATCGTGACTATCATTGGAGTTGCGTCGGGGTTATTATGTGTAGTAAATAGCTTGGTCAACATGTTTATTGGATCCAAGGTTAATCAGTATTTTTATCAAAATTTAAAATGCATTTCATTTTGATGTGGCCCCAGAGGTGAATAACTGAGCAAGTTAAGCATACAGTAGAATCCTGAGAATTAGCTAAAGATAGATGGGTCCTATGCACATTACATGCATTTTTTTTAACGATTAAACCGACCTATGCACATACACGTTACATGTAAACGGAACTGAGAACCTCGTGAAAAAAGAAAAAGAAAAAAACTGAAAACCTTTAGAATCTGTAAATCTTTTTTTTTTTAATGCAAGTCATGAATGTACTTTAGGTGCCAAAAGTTTACCCGCAGAAGAAACGGGAAAAAACAAGTTATGTAAAGTTGATCTCTAGGAATTTTCAGGTTGATTCCAAAAATATAAAAGGGTGGACTAAGCCAACATAGAAAATGATCTTTTAATTTTAAGATGGACTTCACAGGATACTCCAAGCGATTCATCGATTTTTATGGGGTGGCCTCACTATTTTTTAGTGGTGCCGAACCACTGGATATTTACTCAGTTACTCCTAGTATTTTTTTGTTTCCGCAACTTGGGATGGCCTGGATTCATCAGAGGCAGCTGTTTCTGAAGAGTTGCTAGGGGGTAGTGCACACATGAAATTCTTCACAATGCCAAATGACAAAGCAAAATCTGCTTTCATTTTGGAACAGTAGGGATTAATCCATTTCTGTGCAACTTCAACATCGACATTCTCTTGGCTATCCCTCTCATGTTCTTCAATGGCTGGACGGATCTCATCGTATACGTCACTGAGCTTGGCTTCTGCCCGGCTTCTTTGTTCCTAAATAACAGCCAGAAAATAATATCAGGGTAGTCTCAGGTGTTTCTCCACTTGCATGGCGATCATACTAACAAGCACTTAAGAAATAAAGGTTTGACTTAAACTAAGGCACATGTAAATTGATTTCTTTAAAGGAAAAACCAACTACTCCTATCTGACTATCTCTATAAAATATATGTTTCACAAACAATAAGTTAATCCACTATGTTATCAAATGGCCTTTTTACTAATGTTAACGGGGAAGAGGTTTATTAAAGATTTTTTATCAGTAAACATATATTTAAACTATGTGCTCTATTGAGTTCATAACAAAGCATTCCGTCCCAGTAGAAACAATTGTTGTTTCGTACTCACGACACTGACAGATCTATGTCGATATTCAAATTAATCACAACGAAGGGATTGTACGGTTGAATCGCAAAACTGACACAGGTAGAAACTAGAACAGCGAATGTTTACACTTGGGAACTAATCACGGACACTGGGCTACACAAAAACACATTTAAGTTCTAAGATCCTTGTATCCCATATCTTCATTTCTGCAACAAAGCCTAACATGATTTCATATTTGACCACAAAGGAGTCCGAAAAACTAGTTGTTAATAGATCCCAAAAACATACTAATCCTTCGAGGTGAATTAATATCAACTAGATCAGCTATGTAGTGTGTTTAATGCTGCAATATGTGAAATGAATACAAAAAAGTAAAGGCATTGCATTAATCGAGTGGCCATAAAGGTTGTTCCATAACATGACTAGGAAGACATGAGTTAAAACATCAAAACCAATCTTTATGAAGATCTTCAATAAAAAGCTTTCTAAAACTTATTATCCAATTTGTGAATGGATAGGAGAAAAGACAAGATGCTATTGTAGAGTATTCCTAAATTACCAGCACTAAACAATGTCATAAAGGGACTAGACACCTATGATTACGAACACCACATGCACAACAGTTAAAATTACGAGTCTAGTTCCCCCTATGCTGTTGGAAGCAAACCGGGTCAATTAATCAATAATGAAATCTTTTTTTTACACAATCAAACTCGTTTAGCACAAGAAGCTTGATATGCAAACAAATGTACATATAACTGTACTCGTTGACCCAATTGTTTAAAGTGTAAATGAAGTTCACTATTTCTCTTCATCCCTCTTACACAACACACCAGTCTAAAACTTCATACAAAGGCAAACTTCGCAATAGTTGCCAACTTATAAACCCTACTAACTCAATATTCCCATGACATTGTTGATAAATAAAATATACAGATATGTAGTAACATAAAAAGAAAAAACAATAATATAATAATTAAGAGTGTCATGGGAACATATACATGCTCACTCCGATGGATTAGCTAAATAAATACACCGGCTATCTACATACATGCAGGACAATTTGGGCAAGGCTAATGAAAATTTCCATTAAGGCTATGTTTGGCGAGAGATTTTCTGGTCCTAAATCACCTTTAAAAAATCTGTTTCAAAAAATCCACTAAAAATCCAGTTTTTTGTGTTTTAATTTTCTAGCTTTTCTAGCCTACAAAAATCTGCTTTTTAAAAGCTAAATAATCTTACTGTCCAAAAAATTAAAATCCGAAAATCAGATTAAAAAAATTACCAAACGGACCCTTAAACTATTCATGCAACGAGATGTGTTCAACAATCTTAAGAATATCATACTTCATAAAACATAAATTGTTAAATCTAATTAAAAAAAATGAAGGACAGGTAAAGTTAGTACTACCTCAAGTTTAAGTATTTCATCTTTCGCTGCCTTGGATGTAAACAGCTCAGCAGCACGTTTTCCATCAACTGGCTTTCCACCATTATTCTTCATTCTCCTCTGGTTACCTGCGGACCTTCTCTTTGAACCGGCTTTATTATTCCGGCCAGCCTTGCTACTTTTAGCCCCAGAAGTTGTATTTTTTCCCATGGAGACCGTATATTCACCACCGCCTTCAACCTTGCCTTTGTTCACTGTCTTAGCAGCTGTATCATCAATCTTCACAATAGCAAGAGCCTCAGGTAGAGAGGAGCTTCCATTGGCAGGGCGTACTGACGAAGGCTCATCCTCAGCAGAGTCATATGTTGGGATTTCCTCAACATGATATCTGTTGAAAGAGAGAGAAGTTCAGCAAGTTGAGCCAACAACAAGAAGTAGAACCACATCTTATAAAAAGAAATCTCAAGGAAGTCTTATCATCATAGACTTTAAGGGTATTTTTCCTTTTACAAATCCTTTTACTTCGAAGAAGAGTTGCCAACCTTAAGGACCTACATTTATTCTACTCTAGAAAGGCAATATAAGGCCAATCAATATATTAAACAATATACAGTTAAAACTCATGTCATTGCTTTACATGTAGAACATAAATATAGCACTCTGTAAGCTTTGTGATTGTAACATTTTGGGTCCTTATTGACAACTTAAACCTTTAATAACATTGTTACAACCTCGACAAAGTTAAGCTCTCACAGTATTTACTAACAATTTAATGATTTTCCAAATCTAATAATACAATCTATAGCATCTAGCCTTGAGGCAACTAAACAAGAAGTAACGAGGATGTATGGTAAACTCTTTGACACTGTTCAAAAATGTTTTGGAAACACATTATTTGGGCAGCTATTATTAATTTATCTTATGGGATTACATGACAAATAAAGATCATCAACAGCCCCTGTACGGGCTCCAGGACAGCAGATCATATAAATAAAGAGAAAGATGAAGCAATACCTGTCATCCCCCTCTTCCCAGACATGGTTATGCTCCTACCAAAGTTATCAGCAAAAAATAATAAGAAAGGAATAATATCTCAAGAAAGCAAATCAACAGAACATTATGGATATTATCTATCCTCTTACGTAGAGTAACTTGGCAAGAAGGCTTTATCTTTCTATACATAAAGAACAAGTTATATTAGATTTCATAAAGATAAAAAAAGTGGCTGTATTTTTCCACTAGAAGTTAAGGTTATCGCTCTTTCACATTAATTAGCTGTGTCCATACTATATTAGATTTAATTTCAGTCTTACGTGTGTAACACTCTTTGAGACTCTCAAGTCCTAACTCTTGATAAGCCTGATTCCTTATTGCATTAGGTGTCACTAACCTACCTTTCTTATGAAACCAGATTCTTGTTCAAAACGTAGACAAAACAAATAAGTTTGTAAGATTTATATTTCAGTAATTTAGTTCACTTTCACAATATGCACATATAAGAGAGTAAGATGATAATTTCACTTGCTAAACTAATTCTTTAAGCTGAACAAGGATTACTATACATGGAAAGATAATGGAATTAACAGATTAATAATTGCTTATGGTCTGACTTCTCAATTAAAAGAGTGACAACTTGGTGTTAAACCACTTCCACCGTAGTGCATTTTTCTCACTGGGATCAAAACCTATAAACACTTGTACACAATCCACTAAGTAAACTAAATGACATTACTCCAAAACTCACTTTATTACTTTAGATGAACGTTGTAAATGAATTAAAGAGAGAATAATTATGAAATAAGCGAACTAAATCACACTTTTACTTAATCAAAAGAATGTGCATCTCAGTAGACTTGCTATAAAGTATAACCTGTTAGAATAATAATTTCCTGCATTTCCATGCAAAATGATCAGTGGAGTGCTCGTATTGAAACTACTGAGTTGACAACCGACCTCGTTATATTTAAAAGATATGAAGCCAATTAAAAATAAGGAAATAAATCCATGTTTTTGATAACCAAAACAGCCACCTAACTAAACAATGAAATCATGTTGGCTTCATCATACAAGACTTTACATGGAGGTCTTCTATAGAAATGATTGACGACGAAGTCCTAACATGTGATTTGTGAACGCCAGATCCGTTATCTACCATTAGCATATGCGTCAACAAACTCGATTTTATTACTAGAGCACAGTGAGTCTAAAAACAGCAGCTAATGCCTAAACTAGTACACAGCCTACTTAGTACAAAAGATGGCGGCTCGGTTCCATATTGAACGTTGGAAGAGAACATTGATAAACGTTTATAAAAGATAGAATATCAAAAAGACCGTCATATCGTTGGTGTAGCCTATCAACAAAGATCGAACAGTTCTAAAACAATGTAATAAAAATAAAGAGAGAAATCAAAGAAATCAGGCATACAATTTCTCTTATATACTACATAGTACATGCACAGAATAAATCATATGAAACTCAAGATATACTTTCGGAAGGTTTGAGAGCCGTAGTCCTAAAACTTTAAGTCGACAATTTTTATTACTATTCTCACAAAATTTTCAACAGAAATTACCTGGAAACCAGAAGACTTCGCCCCAAGATACTTGCAACAATTTGGTGCCCCACACAAACAAGGAACATTAGCACCGCCATACCATTCAAAGTTGTAATCATATGTCAGCTCTGTTCCAACATCAATATCTTGCTTCGCAAATATTCCAACCCTCATTTCCCCTAAAACTGTCCACTTCCTAGTCTCACAATTTGGTTGGCTGCAACAAATACAATTATTTAATTACAACTGAAGAGGCCAAAAATATTCTTCATATCCTTAATACCTCATATGATGATTTAAGTGACCTACCAAGAGTGGTTAATAAACCTTGCAGGGCTGCCTTTTGCAGTTGCATCAATGAATGTGTTGGAAGTGAGAGAAATGATATATGCATCCATCAGACCTGCATCGAGCCGAAAGAGATGTTTAAATCCAGATATAGGAAAATTAAATGCATAGACGGCCGCCTGTAGGGGGCTCTTAAAATCATACCTTGAGCTTCATAAGCTTCGGACCGTTTAGACGCTTCCTCGGATGAAATTATTTCTCCACAATACTCGATAATAAAGTCTCCAGCCTGCTTTTACAAAATACTCAAATACATGTCAGAACTTGGAATACAAGAATAAGACGATCCATATGGTCACTGTCCTAGTAACTCATCCGCATATTTAAGCTTTTCAAATTTGTACAAAAGAATATAAAATTCTAAGCTGGAAAACAACAATCAAGTGTTGCAATAAAGGAATCCAACACATCCATTGGGATCCGATATATGTTCAGAATCCAGTTTCAATGTGATTACCTTAATTTTCTCAGCAGCTAGAAGACCCCAACCACGTCCATCAGTTGGGAACATTTTTGTATCAGCATATTGACACTTCTGGAACCTCTGTGACCAAATGAATAATTATTGCGGAGAAAAGAAGAAAGTACTGTCCCAAGTACTGAATATTGCACCACAAACCAAAAAAGGAAGATAAGGAAAAATATTCAAGTTGCCAGCAGAAAACAATTTTTGTTTACCAGAGAGGTCTACCATAAAAAAATACTATAAAATATCCATGGCACTCAGGAACCCTTTTACATTGTTCCATAATTTTTCTTTCATTTTCCAGATTTGAATGAATGATATACTTGAATTTTCATTATATTTATAGGCTACATAATACTTGAGTTCTACATTACACTTGAGTCTCATTGTAGCACGGCTACTTAAAAAATTGAGTATCAAATTCCGATATGATACAGATATGCCGCAGCTAGGTGGATACTATCCGATACGTGATCTAGAGGTATCGTTAACTTTCCTACGTTTGACCGACCATATAAGTCTTGGATAGGAAAGTGATACCCACCAAAACGGGTATCCGATACGTTCTGCCAAATTTCACTTTTTTTTTAAATTACAATTTGTAATTTTGAAAAGTGAATGTCACTATCTAGTTATAAGATGGGTCTAATTATGGTTTTACAATATAAATTAGAACGTTAAATGTATGATAAGTTCAATATAAACGTTGAATATAATAAATATTGGTTGAATGCGACTACACAAAAGGCTCGATCGACAGTCTATTTCATGACTTGCGACTCAACACGCATGACTAATGCATGAATTTAACTTCATTCTTTTCGCATATATATTTTTGAACTTGTGTAAATCTTAGCATTTATATTATACTAACAGCCGTATCATATCCTAAATTTTCAAAAATAATAATGTAATGGGCGTATCGGATACGATACCCCTAGCCGTATCCGTGCAACGAAGCTTACAGGCTTCTAGCAGTTAATTAGGTAATTAGGTATTGTTGAAACGTGTCCAGAATAACATTGATACAAATGATTTTTCTGAGAGTTTTTTTTTATTAGCCCGGCATAAAAAAGATCTTTTTTTTTGCTTGAGAACACATTTTTGGGAAATTTATTATGATGGAATATTTAAAACAAATATTAAATGAGTAAAAAAATTAGAAACCGAGTTAAACCTAAATAACAATGGTGGCTTCACAGTAAATGGAAATTGTTATCGTAAAAGAGACATCACATATTTGATTACACACCTATTTGATAACACACCTTTACTAGCTTCAAAGTAAAACGGAAATTGTTATTTTAGAAGAAATTGTTACTTGATACACATTTGATTTATAATTTTACCCGATTCTTGCAAGAGACGTCACATGGGCAGTAGCCAGGCGTGCATTCTGTACTGGTTATGACATTCAAGCACTCAGCACCACATTCACCATTCTTATCACACGCACATATTGAAATTTCCTCTTCTTTCACTTTTTTTTGCCTAACAAGTAACCAATAGATTCATAAATATACTAAAGAAATTAAATCAGTATAATTGACGTAGTACTTGAATAATGTAATGAATCTGAAAACCGATTATTAACAGCTTAACTGTTAAGGATACTTTATGATCTGCAAAAATATCATAACATTGCTTCCACAGCCATCTGGCACAAATCCAGGCAATAGCATTCCATTAACATTATGAATCTCTTTTTTGTGTTAGACCACTTTCTTACTTCTCCAGTTAGCAATAAAATAATCATGTATTGACTTCTCATGGTCCAGGTACATGTCAATGTCACATTTAAGAGAGGGTCAATAGTTTGATATACCTTATTGGGCTCATTCTGTAATACCTTAATTCCGGTAAAGTAAATACAAGGCTTCAAATCTTGCACGAAATTGGTGTCTTTCATATTCGACTTGATGAGATAAAGATTCACGAAAAGGACATTAAATGAATAATTTCTGAGGTCTACCCATTTGGCTACAGAATAAAGAATATAATGATGTTGTGTACTTGTCTGTCAGGTTTGTTGTTTGTCCCAAATCGGTTGAAAATGGTTTAGCCTTTGGTTTATAATGTTTTCCCCACTTTCCTTCTATGAGGTTATTCAGTGGGCAAGTGTGGTATGAACACAGTTAATATTTAAAAACATAAGGAAGTTTATCTGACCAATAGTTTCTTCTTTTTTTTGCAGTTTTGTGCCCTATACTAACCACTTTTTGATTGAAATATTCCCCATGCTAACAACTTCTCTAATCACACCCCTATACTAGTATTAATACTGCTACTTCCCATCACTTTTATACCCCATGGTAAGGTTTTGGTAAAAAGGTTAAAATAAATGTTTGTATATGGATTTGAACCTTCACCTCTGAATTCAAAGCCCAAAACCTTACCACTGTGTCACGATACCATTTTTGTTATACACCTTTTATAGTATTTGTTACAAAATTAACTGAATCATTTTCTTTAATGCCCTATTATCTTCTTCATTCCCTGGTACATGTTCACAAAAATATATACACACGACTAAATCATCTCCATCTCCCCCATATCCCCAATAATGAATTTTATCAAATTAATTATTATGATCACCATTCACCACATCCCTTCCTCTTTCCATTATTTTACATATATATTACATACATCTATCATGAAGGTACATATATATACACTACCACCTCCAATTCCACCACAATCCGCCCCTCTCTCACCATTACTGCCGCCACCAATACCACCAAGTTTCGCCACCACCATCACCAATTTACCATCCCCACTCTCTCCTGTGTGCATCCATCTATGTATACACACCTATCTATCTATATCTATATCTTTACCAATATCAATATCTTTATTCATATCTATATATAAGTATATTAGTATAGGGATAGAAGAGAAGGTGATCTTACCACTCAGTTCGGATGGAAAAAGTTTTTTGATGTCATCATTATCCGTTAAAACGAACTAAAGTTCACAAAATAATGAGAAGTGGTGGTATAGGGGTGTTATTGGAGAAGTTGGTAGTATGAGGTACAAAACTGCAAAACTTCCTAGAGATTAATCAACTAAACAACACTTGCGGTATAGAAGAGAGGGAATCGTAAAGGAAATAAAAGAAAGAGAAGAAAACTTACTTTCTGCCCAAGAAATCATTCTGATTGATGCAAATAAATGACAATCCATCTGGTAGGTCAAACTGAAAAGATAATTTCATATTACTTGGTCCATAGTCTTCAGCAATATGAATAATAGAAATGTAAATTTGCTAACAAAGTCAATTTCAGAATGAAGGTAACATTTCTTTCATATAGAAAGTTTGTAAGTTAGTGTACAACTCTTTTTGGATCCAACAACTAAGACTCTAAAGAAGCGATTTCAGACTGTAAGTGGATAAACAATTCTAAAAACATCTAGACTTTAAAATAAGACTCTAAAGAAGCAATTGTCGACTTTAAATGGACATACAATTTAGAACACATCAAAGTTTTACATTCTACTAAAACGATCTGATAGTCTCATATTTTAAGTTCATAGATTCCAAGTTTCCAGTGTAATCATACTTACATTCTTCTGGAGTTGAACTCCTTTGTATGAAGCTATATGGAGCTTTAAGAAACAGACTGATTAGGTTAGCAATGATGCATTTCTAAACTGTATATAGTGACATTTTTAGATATTTCAATTATTTCTTAAAATTGAAGCTTTCAATAAAGATCATGGAATGTCATTAACTCTCCACGCCAAAAGGAAAATAAATAGCAATCAGAATAAAATCTGTTGACTTAAAGAAACATACAAAGTGTCAAAAGGAAGTGTTTACTCAGAGACCACAAGCGCATCAACCTGGACATAAATCTTACAAACCTCATGTGGAAGTCTTGTTACTTGTGAAATTACTCCAGAGGAATATTTAGGATTGACCATTTACTTTCGTGATAGAATTAGCAAGAGAAGGATGAAGGGGCTGATATTCAGATAGATCGGTAACCTCACTGAAGCTCTTCTAAATAACTTATGCAAAATAATAATGAGAAAAAGGCGAAAGGAGGCTTTGATGGAAAAACAACAATCAAGTAAAAGTCAAATTTAACGAATTTGTCGCTCTGATGAGGAATGGAAACTTGAAGGTCAGATATAGAACATGAAGGGGTAATAATATAATGCTTCGCCAACAAGATTGGCTTGGCAGCAGATATGCGGGTTGAAGAACAGGAGCTATGCTTTCTTTTACAATGCTAGGGTTAGGTCAGCGTTTGATTAAACATTATGATGCATTAGTACCTCTGTATTATAGAAATTTTTACTTCTTAAACATTTAACATAAGTGATTAGTAAGCGGGCTGTCCTACCCAAAATTTAGAGAGCACCACAAATTGCATTTTTGGCCCAATAATACAAGTTTAGTAAGTGGACTCGTAAATGTCAAAGAGGGCCCAGGTCAGAATTATTCAACTCTATAAATGGATAGCCAGATCTCACAATTTCAAATTCCGATATGACTACCCAGCTAGTAAGTAAATAACAACAGTACGATCCAGAAGAAATTTTTGAATAAAAGTAACGACCCACTCCTAGGTGAGATACTTCAGTAGCACTCTATATTCTACCCACCTAACCTCACTCATCAGTACTTCTAGAACATATCATTATAAAACCCATCTTATTGATATAAAATTGGATCCAATTCTTTGAAGTAGATCGTGCTTTAAGGCAAAATTGAAGTATAACTTGTCTAAAACAAATGACAACCCCCTACAAACAAAGAGTTTTATAAAACATCTTATTCTAACTGTTGACTAAAATAGTCCGGATCGAAAGCAACGTTTCCCCGGTATTCAAACGCATCCCCAATATTCCCAAAATACGTATGCAGTTCAGGTCAATTCCACACCGAAAGTAATGATCCTTACAAAATTATCCATCATAGTTTCAGTCGAACAAGAAGGCTCAGAAACTCGTATTTTTTACATTAAGCTTCCATAAGTGGAACTTAACCTAAAGAGCAAACATAGGAAATCCGGAAGAAAAAAGAGAGACATATATGGTATACTATAAATTTGTTTGCATATCGGCTTATTACTTACCTAAACAGTGATATCAGGATTTTATATATCCACATTAAAATTGTTTTCATGGACAAACTAATTGTGATGTGGATGCAATTACTGTATACAAGCACATCCCATATAAATTCAGTAAGAGAACCACTATGGTCAGTTTAGAATTAAGATTATCCAGATTGACCATTTCTCTTTAGGACTAAACATTTTCCATATATATCGGAAAGTAGGTAGTTTCCATCAAATGCTTGTGATATAGAAAAAAAGACATACCATACTTCACTGTCTCGAACAGCTGCTAACTACAGATATAGCCCCAGAGATCTACAAAATAAAAACCATAAAAAGAATTATTAGCTATATCATGTTATATTTCGAAAGTTGTGTAATCATTTACCTATTTACATAAAACTGAAGGTCTGAATCTATGATATGCTGTTAATAGAATGCTTATCATATTAACCGGAAAAATTCAGATACAATCCAACAGATACACTGAAACAAGATTCTGTTATCACAACGTTCAAGCTTAAAAACTTTGCTCTCAGTCAAGAATAATATTTTTCCTTCCCTATTGATAAGAAAGGTTTCGTTAACAACCTTTGCACCATTATAGAGCATCTTACACACCAACTGGTCATCTTAGCCGCAGAAACAACAATGAAATGTGATCATATTTTTTACATTGACTCTTAAACCTCAAGCTACGTTCTTCATGTGTTTAGGAGAAAGAAACGCCAAACCACACACAAAAGAACCCATAATGGATCACATGCAATTTTATGGATGATCGTTAATCTTTTACTCGTATATTGGAGAGTTGTATTTGTTACATTTTGATATTATATGTATCTACATAAAGATAGAGACACAAGCTAATAATAAATCTTGACTTCACGTCGTTACACCTAATCCCTTATTACTATCAAAAGTGGATATTAATTTCCCTCGCTAAGAAAAGACCACAAATTGATTAATCAACTACTTACCATGCATATCAAATGATACTGTCGGTAACTCAGATAATATAGTAAAAATGATCTGGCAGTCAGGTGTCTACTTCTAATTGCGTGCTACGACATTCTAAATGAGATGAAGGATATAACACAAACAATTATCGAATGAACCACATGCAAAAGTGAGGTACTTGGTCAGAGCTGAGTGTAGTCATCAATGTATAACATAGATCGTAATCACAAGATCTTCCGTCTTAATTTGCTAGGGTAAAATAGTCTTTGCACTTATATAGCAACTATCAAAAGGGTTCAGATGCATTCAAAGTGATAAACCCAAGAAGATTCTTTCGTCAGATTTTTAAACTTTAAGTCTTTTTTTCTGTAAAAAGAAAGTATGTTTCCTTCTCGTAACGAATGATCACACGTCAGTTATTCAAGAATCAACTACACATACATTTAATACAAAACGCAGATAAACAACTACACACATTATCAGGTAGAAAAGAAACACAGTGCTCCGAAGTTCCGTCTACAGAAGAATCCACCATTTCATAATTCATTTTATCCAATCTATAACTTCAATACAACTGCTACCAACAAAAATAACAGAATGCGTTGATTATAAAATAAAAATAATATTACGATTGTGTTCTAAAATACTACTTGAAGAGTCGATACAAGTTCAGATTAAGCAAAAAATTCAGAACAAAACTTTATCAAAAGAAAGTATGTTTCCCTCTCGTAACGAATGATTACACGTCAATTATTCAAAATCAACCATACATAACATTTAATACAAAACCCAAATAAAACAACTAAATATATTATCAGGTGGAAAAGAAACCGTGCTCCAAAGTTCCGTCTACAAAACAATCCATCTATAACTTCAATAGAACTGCTACCGACAAAAATAAGTTCCAACAAAAACAACAATAATGATAATATTTTACCGCGAGTTCTAAAATATTACTTGAAGAGTCGATAAAAGTTCAGATTAAGCACAAAAGTCGGAACAAAACTTCATCACCGCTATGTTTTTTTTCTTTTTAATGGTAGGGAAAACCCACATTTTTATTGATTTATAATATGAAAAATAAAAATTTGGATGAATCACCGCTATGTTCACTACTGCAAAACCACACAATTCTTTATTATTATTATTATTATAATAAAATCACTTTATATATATCATCTCATATGATCAACATGAAATAATAATGTTAGGCGTAGCAAATCACCAAATAGAAATATAATAAAATTAAATTAAAAAACATGCAAAAGCAAAACGACACAAATATAGATAAAATGATAATGATCCCCGTTACGAAAAAGAAGTTGTAAAGGAGAGAAATTAAATAGAATTGAAGGATAATAATTAATAACAAAAAACAATAGGTAATAAGTTGATAAAGTGTAATAAACTTACACTAAGAAAGAAATGAGTAGAATTCTGTAGAAATACAAAACACTTTCTCTCTCAAGTATTATATATATATATATATATATATATATATATGCAAGTACATGCGTGTATCTAGAGGGTTTTATTAAACGAAAAACCTGGGGTACGTTTGGTATCAACTTTTTTATATATAACTTTTTAGCTTTTTTAACCAAAGTTAGTTTTAATCGGTTCAGTTTCGGGGACCAAGACCATTCGATTCCGTTTTGGTTTTACGTTTTTTTATAGGAAATAGAAGGAAATTCAAATTTTAAATTAGGAAAATGTATTTGATTTAATAAACAAATGTTGAGAAAAATAAAAATTAAATTAAGAAAACGATCAACATAATAAATCACGTTTGAAACAAAACATGTTACCGAATACTCATAAAGTAAATAAATACTAATTGTTTATATATTATGACTTTTTCGGTATTCAGTTTACAAATCAAATCAAAACACCAAATCGAAGGTATAGTTTCGGGGACAGACAAGACAGAAGAGTTGAGTAAAAGAAAATATAAGAATGAGAAAAAGATGACCGGAGAGGGACCTCCGTCATATTAGGCCTTCCGTGATGTCCATCATAGGGGTAGAATCACCATCTCATGTACTAACACTTTGGAGTTCACAAACGGCCCTCATACGAGCAAGTATAACTTTTATGCCATGAATAATTTATTAGAGTATGGTTTTATTTGGATAATTTAACTAGAGTTAAAGTTATTGATGTTAATGATAATATTAAAGAGTTTGTCCGAATTTTTATTGTGAAGTGCGGTTCACTATTATTATTTATTGATGTAAGCATAATTGGTTAGGTACTGGGATCCAATTAGTTTATTATTTTAGACGATTTTTAATTAAAATGTTACAAGATATAGGTTATTGAGTAATTGAGATATTTCGAGAATTACGAGTTGGGGTTAATGTTTATGACTAAATCATCGAGTAATTATGTTGTTCCATACTGAAGCCACCTGGGTAGTGAAGTCTTTACATGTCATTACATTCGAGATATGCTCGAAATGAGATTTTATAACTATAGGATGGTGACTATTTGAGTTATATAAGTATTTCAATATTTTAATTTTTTTACGACTATAAATTTGTTATTTTGTGTTGGACTGAATGTTTTGGTTATCGATAGCATTCCCATCATTTGAAGTCTTTGGCAAAGAAGACAAGGGCGAGACATCAAACACATTCTATTCTGAATAATTTCTTGTATTTTCCACGCTATAACGATTCGAAATAGAGACTTAAGTTAAAAGAAAAACATTTTTTTAATATATAATAACACCAAAATTTCTTTAAAAAAAATAGTTGAGGGGTTAGATAGCAGAGTTTGAGTGAGATTTCACTCGATCGGGATAGAGTTCGTTTAAGAGGCTGGATGAGTATATTTGGTCTTCCACCGATTCTTGTGGGATAACACGCATACGAAATTGATTTTTCAATGATTCTCTTTTGCTATAACCTTGATGACAAGTTTGTTTTCGAGAAGATGTGAATGATGAGTACCGATTTATTTATTATTTTATTGTTATGTTCATTTATTTAGCGTTATAAAAGGCTCACTCTAATATGCAAGTGTCACTAGCATCAGCTTTTTACTCATAATGAATGGTGAAAGCCAAGTCAATGAAATAATTATTTTCTCAACAAAATTTACTAATTTTTCATCCAATTCTTTCGATTATTCCTTAAGTTCCTTGTTTTCTAGTGTTTTACCATTGTTAAATCAATAGTTTATCCATGAACAAAAGTGGTCTCCATCATGGTCAACAAGTTTAGACATACCTTCGACCACCTCATACAACCTCCACTGAATAACAACTTTCTAAAATTAATTTCTTTTTATCTTCAGGTCACTGAATTTTTTTTATTGAGAGATACAGGGCTGAGTGAATTTACGGGGAGTTCTTTTTTTTGATTGCGGTGTTTAATTATAACTGACCCGACATTACCAAGTTCACATCCCACGTGTCATATTTTTTTCAGTTATTTTAAAATTTATAAATAAGCATGTGAATGAAAAAAATACATATAGGACCCGAACTTCTCAACCACACGTCCTACGTGGCCATTAACTCCCATTAAATTGAATTATTTATGGGCTTCTCAAGCACACGTCATACGTGTCCATTAACTCCCATTAAATTGAATTATTTGTGGTTTTTTATATTATCAAAACGTATTTTAATTTATGAATGTTTATTTATTAATAAACAAACAAATATTTATTACTATTATAAAAGATTAAATAAAAACCCAACAATATTGTAATTAATTAGCAAATATAAATTGGATTCATTATTATATTTATTAATACAGAATTTAAGCTCAACAATTATAGAATGAAGTTGATTTAATAAAAAAAATAGTAATTTTATAATTATGGATATGGTGACTGACACTTTTAAGGTTTATTTGAAAGAAATTGTGAAAAAAAGCATGAGAGATGAAAGAATAAAAACGATGATCAATATTATTTATTATGAAATTGAGTGTCACGTAGGATGTGGGGTTAAGAACCCCCACTACAAGAAAATATGTCTTTGGCAATGAAAAAATCCGTTGCTTAAACTTCATTTTTCGTTGTTAAAATGGATCGGTAACAAATTATTGTCGTTGCCATGCCGTTGCGGACGCCCGTTACTGAAAGTTTCTCGCAACACATAGAAGAATCGTTGCCAAAAAAACTATTATTTGCAACAAAAAATTATGTTGCAATTTTGAAATAATATTGTTGCACAATTGAAACAAGTTGTTGTTGATCCTATAATATTTCCGTTGTTAAAAGTTACAATTCCGTTACTGATTTTTTACTAATTTGTTGCATTAGAGAAATAAAATGTTGCCGAATGTGGAAAAAAATCATTGCAATTGCAACATTGGTTGTTGCTGATTCAAATCTCTACCGTTACACATACATAATCAATTTTTATTGCAAATGAAAATAATGGTTATAAATTTTAAATTCAATTTCATTCCTATATAATACAAATATATAAATTAAATTAACTTTCAATTGGTAGAATTATTCAACGCACAATTAGTAAAAGATTCATCATACACATTTATCAAAATAAAATGTAACATATTCATTACAAGATTAACATTCTTCAATCACAGAATATGTGTACATACTATAAAGAAAAAACATTAGTCATAACATGCTACTGATTACAATGAAGATGAAGCAAAGGCAACTTGATGGAGAATTGGGAAACAGGCTCTTAGCCAAGAGCGTAAGTGTACTCGTCAGTCTTCAAAATTCAAAATAAAAGAAACACATCAAATTATCAGATGTGTATCAACACGTAATGTAATGTCACCCTGTTGTTAATATATCATACAACCACAAACCTGCATATTAAGGAATTTTTTTACAGTTACTACAAGGATGTGATTAATATTTTTTCACTAAACCGTATTGTCTAAACAACAACAAAAAAACTACTAGTTTCATCATGTATGAAACAAAATTTTTGTATAAACATATAAATAGAAGTAGAACAGAGCAATGCAAGCATCTAAATCTGGTGTTTATTATCGGTGTTTAAACATAAATTTCAAATTTGTGAAGAATTAATTAAAATAAACGGATGGAGAGCCAAAAAAAATAAAAAATTGTGTTGATGATCTAAACACTAACCTGTCGGAAAATTCTTGCTGATAGTCTTTTAAACTCGGCTTTCTAAGCAGATCAACTTTAGTAACTGGAAGATTTAAGCTGGACAAAACCTTATTAAGTAATAAAAGAAAATTCAGCATGGCTTAAGAAAACTGCAACCAAACAACGCCTATGCTTTTACATAAGCAGAAAAGCATTGGCATGCAGTAAATTGCCAAAGTTCACTCATTCAGATAAAAAAAAGTTACCAGATAACAGCTATAAATTGAATAAGCAGAAAACTATTGACATGCAGTATGTACCATATACTTGTTGTGTATAACATTTTAACCAAGAAATTAGAGAATACTACCTTTCATCTCGGGGTGCTTTGTGAATAAAGCAACTTGAGCGAACTTGGTTTCTGAGTTGTTCACCTCAAGTACCTTCAACTAAAACCCATAGACAAACATTTATTTAGAATAAGCAAGCGAAACACAGGTTGACCACAAAAACATGTCGAAAGAAACTCATCATAATTCGTGAGGAAAGTAAAACTTAAATTGCAAGTCCATCTATTCAAGGACTTTTCAAGGCAAAAGCTGCAGAAAAGCTCAGCCAAGAAAGGCCTATAAGGGTTACGAAAATAAAAGGGAATACATGATTCGTTCCTAATCAGGAAAAGAATTAGAAAAAATCAAGCTCAAAGCTTTTAGCCTTTCACGCATATAAACCAAAATATCTCAGTTTTTAGCAAGTTAAGCAAAATCGGTCTAGCACACTACATTTTAAGCACAAAAGCAACAAAAGTATATTAAAAGCTGGAACCAAAGAAGGCCCTAATTTCAAATGAAATAATAGACCAACCTTTCCTGTCAGAGTGATCTTAAAACAAGCACGGTTTTCAGGATCTTTTTTCCCACAAGTACCAACTGGGTACTCACTGATCGTTAGCGAAGATCTCTGGTCTTTTAAAGCATTACTAGCCGTAGGATCAAGTGTTGTCAAATAGAAATATGGAATTCCGAGGCCCTTTTCAGGTACCCCGTCGCTAAAAGAAACCACATTCCTGGAAAAAAAAAGTCTGTAAGTAAATATGATTTGGAAAACTTTCACTTTTTTGTTTTTTTCTGTATCAAAATTGTAAAACCCAAAACTGCCGAGTGAACAACAAACATGAACTTTCGGACTGGTCAAGGTGGACGATAATTCGTGTTCATCATTAAAATTAAAGGTTGAAAATTTCTTCATATAGAACTTTCATTAAGAACTTTACATAGAGCACAAAATTGGACTTCATTAAGATTTTGGCTTGTTACTACTGTAGTAGATCAAGGACCTAAGTCGATAACCCCAAACTCAAAAGTAGCAGAGTATTTTAAGTAAGATGTTTATGTTTATAAATATCACTTTTTTTCTGTATCGAAACCAACAACATTGGAAACAGAAGCAGAAAAAAATCGGGGTAAGGAACAAATACTAGCTTGTTTGACTTAAAATCACATTGGTCATGGTAGACGGTTTATTTCTTGGCATTCAACATTAAAATCAAAAAAGAAGGGTCCAAAGTTCTCAAGATAAATTGCACTGAAGACCTTACATATGCAGTAAAGTGGAGTTAAATATGATCAGGAGTTGGGTTACTCTCGATCGACGACTTAAGTTTATAACTCGAGATATGGCAAACATAGCATAAACTATAATTATCATAAATGGTAAAATGGAATATGGTGAAGTTACCCAAAAGGTGCTCCTCCTAAATCGCTTGAGATAGTACTGCAGATAACATAAGTTTCAGATTAGCCCTCTAATTTATTTTTTGAAAATATTTATCAAGGATACATCTCATAACAAATGGAAGCTTTAAATTCTCAAAATGAAGTGCTTTCTTATAAACCACTACTATAAAAGTTATACACTCTTATGCTGCCTTAATTTCTCCACCTAAGTGCTTATCGCTACTCCTCGGCATCTCGTTGTTGATGGTATGCTGTTATTAATATATGAACTCAAAAAGAGTTTATATAAAGTGTAATTTATAAGTAAAGTGGTGCTAAACATGACTAGAATTTAAAACCCTTCTATAACCTATCACACAAAACAACTTGACTTGTGTCTACAGTGATGGCTTATTCATTGCAACTTAAGCTCAAATGATTTGTTTCTCCATGACCGCAACTTAAAAGCTAGTTTTTTCTTAAATTGGACACAAGTACCTTTATAACCAGAAAACTGCTAGTACCTTTATAACCAGAAAACCAACTCCTTTTCATCTTTAGCTTTGAAAAAATACATAAGACCCAATTCCTTAAAAAATGTCATATAGACACATAATGCAATGGGGGAAAAAATCACAAGATCCAGTTCTAGAATAAGACCCAGTTTCAAAACATGCCCCATCTCCTGAAAAGATAGCATATAAATACTTTAATTCATTTTTTTTTAAAAGAAGAATAAGACCAGTTCCAAAAAAGATGGCATATATTCAATTACAAAAATGAATAAGATCCAATTTATAAAAAATATATATAACCCAGTTCCTAAAAAGATGGCATACAAATACATAATTCTAAGTTTCTTTTAAAAAGCAACACCAAGACAAGTCTAAAATCCTAAAAAAAGATGGGATATATATACACAAATGGTATGAATAAAAGATACAGGGTTAATAATACCTCGTCTGACTCCGAAGAGATTAGGGTTTGGAGAGGGTGGTCTGAGAGAGATGAGGGTGGAGGAACGGGGATTGATGAGGTGACGTGTCGGCGTGGATATGTATAAAGAGAGTCAAAACCCATAAATTTCATTTATTTATCAATTATTTACCACACGCACAGATTAATCCTACTCTCTTTGTTTTATTAATTACGGATAAAATCATAAACATACCTTTTGACAGCTTTAGTTTCTGGGTAGTAAGAGAGAGAGGGGAGTTATTTGGGGGAGATTAGAGAACGTGTATATCATATGGCGGTAAATTTATTATTGGGTTCCCGCCTATATGAAAAAAAAAAAGAAAAAGAAGAACAGGTATTTGCCAAAATAGAAGACTTGGCTTTAAAATTGAATATTCACCTTCTTATTGCTACTGCAAAAATGATATTTTTGTTGTAATACACTATTAGCTATGTATTTAGGGAGATAAAAGTAGAGAGAGAGGGGGAACAGTATAGTCTTTTATTATGAATGAATATGAATGGAATGTCAAATACAAGACCCCTAGCCCTCTTTATATAGATAGAGGGTTAGGGTTACAAGCCCATCTGGGCCCATTAAGTAAAAGCCCAAGAGTCCAATAATCTTACAACACTCCCCCTTTGGACGTCTTGAATTCTTCGTCTTCATGCAGTCGATCTGAGTCGAGTTCATTCACAGTGCTAAACACATAAAAACCTTAAGGCCGGAAAACCCAGTGTGGGACAAAACTGGTACCTAGGAGAAACTGTGTAGCCGAATGATATAGGCCGAAATATCATGTAAGTAACTAACCACAAAACAGTGTGCCTCATCAAAACCTTGTCAGAGCAAACCCAATGGGAAAATCTCTAATCGAAGGAAAAAAGAGTGCAACAATGGTAGTAGTAGGGATCAACCACAAAACAGGTGCCTCATCAAAACCTTGCTAGAGTAAACCCAGTGGGAAAAAATCTCTAGTCGAAGGACAAAAGAGTACACAGTGGTAAGAAGTATACAACAGGATACTCCCCCTAATTTCGGCAATCTTAAGTGAGATATGATAGGAACGTGTCTCGCTAAAAACCTTGCCAAGGAAAACCCAGTGGGAAAAAACCTTGGTCTAAGGACAAAAAGAGTACACGAGCATGCGACTGGATGCTCCCCCTCACTTGCACACGACAGGGTGCGAAGATTTCGACTAAGTGGTAATTAGTGCAATAAGCATTCACCTGGATGCTCCCCCTCACTTGCACACGACTGGGTGCAAAGATTTCATATTCCAAGAAAGAGTACGAGCATTCGACTGGATGCCTCATTTACTTACATACGACTGGATGCAAGAAAATCTAATATGGAATAGAACGAGCATTCAACTGGATGCTCTTAAACTTCATTTGTGAAGATTAATTTCGGCGAGAAATGCTAAATAGCATAATGTAGTCATGTCTCTCTTGATCAATAACAACAAGTTGTCTTCTATGACAAGTGTTTTATCTGGATCGTGAGACAGAACATATGTAATTCAAATATGACTAATACTAGCTCGAAGCCATATACACTCTCTAGTCGTCTCATAGAGCACGAATAGATCAGAGTGATTCACTTGGAGTCATTCCAAGACCTCCAAGATGTCGCCTTATTCCTAATGGTAAAGACATACCATGTTAGGAATATCCCTTATGCGGGTCTGATAAGTAACCGGCATCGGTATAACCGAAAAAGGGTTGCGTTAATTCGAGTACCGAAGGGGGTAGGTACACTCGATGACGCAAATGGGATAAACTATCCCACTTCCAAAATTACCATAAGGTAACGGAATGTGTCTTTAGTGCCATTTCGATGGCAGCGTGTTAGCGCGATGTTGTGTCGAGCTATACCATTCACAACAGACGAGATGTTCGTCCTAGCACATTAGACCAAGTACAATGATGCGCTTATTGTACTTAGATATGAACATTATGGTTCAATATCTCTTCATCGTCTCATCAGGGACGGACTGGGTCTATATCAATGTCTAGTGATCGAACGATCATGGGAGAATCTGACGACTTAGCGTCATGATGACTAAAACGTCATAACACCTTCTGGGTGTAGTCTGAATCATGGACTTAGATTCAATATTTACGGGACTCAATCATCAGGTTGAGTCACTACCGTGTCTTCCCAATATCCTTCATCTCGAAGGCAAATCCAAAAATGGATCGCGTAATAAAACACGCAAGGGCATAATAATTGTTCAAGTATCCCAAGCTAATCAAGTACTCACTTAGGCGGTATACCACATCCGCTCGGATTATATTAATCCATATAGTGAACGTCTCAGTCAATTGAGATCGTGTTCCGTGGTCAGAAACTACTTGATTTAAGCATTATGAAGTCACACAGGGACCTTCATCTATATCGCTTTGTCTAAATCCCCATAGAGATAAAACTGTGACCACATTCATGGCTGCATACTCAGTTTTTCGGAAACTACTAAACTGGTAAAGTAGGGGACTGTTATAATGTCCATTACGAGTAAATCAACCATCTCGTAATCAATTCCAAGGTGTGAGAGAAGCCTTGCGCTACTAGGTGAGCATTCTACAATCTCATTATTCTCATCACTTTTCCTTACGAATAACCAAATAAACGAACTCGTTTAACATTGGTGGTGTTGGAGCTACAGGTCCGAACACACTTTCGCTAAGGAGTCTACTTGGATTGCAAGTTTCCATTAGTACAGTCTATTCTACGTTGACTTCAGGCAACGGTACATGGTTCTCTGTCATAATTTGTTCATATTATCAGTCGTCACCGAATATATGAACAAGTAATCAATGACAGTCTCGTTTCGCTTCAATATCGTCTAAGATATCATGATCGACAGATATTTTGAGATTCTTAGGATTAGGAGGAATCACACATCTCCTTGCTCTTTTATAATCTCGTGCGACAAACGAGTTTCAATTCACCACCTCTGGGGCTGAACGAATTTGGAACCGGTCAACTTCCTCGTATCTTGGGAAGGACGACAGACTGACGGCCGATGGCAGCGTCCTTTGCTTGGCGGGTTCGGCCAAAGCAACGTGTTACGACAGGAACACGGCGTCCGACATGGACGTCTATCCTTACAAGCATTTTGCAGCAGGTATAAATGATCTCGTGACATCTCATAAAGTCATTAAATGCGTCTGGCATTTAGTTAGACTTGAGGGAGTCTATGCACTTACTTATCACTAAGTGCAGTTTTGGGATCAAGCTAAGACTGAGTGGGTTATGCCACGTTACTTCACGTCGTTCCTTATCAACGGTAACGTGCAAATCTCCCCCTAACGACGGGGAGAACAGTCTTAGCGATGTCAATTTCGCATATCATGCGGTAAAGAGATCGCTTGCCAAGGTTACTCTATCAAATGATAGGCAGGAGATTCATAATCGACTTATGTCCCCTTCAGAGGTCCATATTTTGAACGCTATAGCGGCTCAATCAAAATATTAATTAAGCACTCCAAACACGCGTTAATATGAGACTTCTGGCTCATAACCAGTAACCAGCTGGTATGCATATGGTGTTTGAGTGTCTATGGGCCTCATAACGGACCAATGCAGCAAAATAGCATAACCCCACACGGAAATATAAATCTTGGTGCGCAAGACCAAGAAATGCGTGCAATCATTTACAGTCGCATCATCAAACTTTCCGTGAGTCCATTTGGGTCTGAACATAATCGACAGGATGTTCAATTTCAATTTCCAAACTCAAGTAATTCAAATCGAAATTTCGATTATTACTCTTCGGAATTATCAAGTCGGCTAGACTTTTCAGGATAATCCGGATCATGGGCCATCAACTTAATGATAGGGCTAAAAGTTTGGAAAATACTGCATTTCTGTGGACAACAATAATCATGTGACCTATTGTCGATGCATCAACCATAACCATTTATATTTATGGTCCGTCTTATGGTTGGATAAGTCCACAATAACTCCTTCAATTCTTTACAAGAATTCTACGAGTTCATTTCGTGATCTTTACACATACTGGTCTTTCAAAGTGAGCATTAATGGCATGAATTTCGGATTAATCGCGAAATATATTCTCAGATAAAATCCAAATGCGATGCGATTATAAATCAAGCATCGTCTTTTGACCCGGGAATATCTCATCCGGTCAATGCCACAATATCAAAATGCTCTTATCAATCGACGACAGGCGAATGATAGTACAGACAATCATGTCTTAGCATCTAAATCATTTATCATTTCGACGACAGGCGAAATGATAAGGTAACTTTAAATACTTTAAAAATGTGGTAGCAACCACTTGAAAGACATTTCAACTCCTCTAAAATACGTTTTTGATCGTATTGAATGGAGGCTATGTAAAGAAATTTAATTATTTCATGAGCTATTACCAGGTAACACTGGTTTTCTCGAATATTTTATAACTCAACAAGGTACGGCAGGACCTAAATGAGTATAAGACCTCATACTTGACAAATCAATTTGGTTTTACCAAAGATTTCGATTTGGAACGACAGGTCCAGAATCGTTGTCACTGATTACTCTTTTAGGCAAATAGTTGGTGAAATTATGTGGTACACTGTTACCCACTATTTCTAAAAAACCAACTACACCACAAGTATTGCCTAAAATTTCATAATTTAAAGTTTGGTCACATTTGTCAAAGGAATTTGCTCAAAACACTTTAAATTATTTCGAGAAATTTCGTAAACAGGCAAACCATAATCCAAAAGTATGTCCAAATGGAAAAATCATAATCCAAATGGAAAAACATAATCCAGATGAGCGAAAAAATGGCTCAATGATTTATCAAAATCAATAAAGAAAGGTATCAAACTCATTTGAGCCACAAAATCGGGGGTCTCAATAGTTTCCTTTCAATTAACTTTAACCACATTAGCATCGGTTTTTCCACCTTTATAATAGTTGTGAACTATTTAAGGAGTAACCGTGCATGACCTTTGTCTTTATAGCATAGAGTTGGCTCCTTGAGCATTATATCTTGCTTTGTGACAACGTGTCATATTGTTCCTTTCAATTACTGTCTTGGAGCCACAGGTTTTCGATTTTGACGATTGTCTAAAATCTCGCTTGGCTAGGCGATTCATCGGGATCGCGACAGTTCGAGGCAAATAACACTTGTCTCGGTTCTCGATTCGTGAAAAAAAATATACACGAAGAGCATTAATATCAGGCAAACAATTTGCCATTGACCCAATAGGATTAAAACTACTCACCGGGGTAATTTTATTTTTTTTATCCAATAACAGATGGGCGATAAAGGAATATGGTGAATATAAATTCACGATACTGCTTATGGAATACAATTTCCAAGCTAGTATTTTGGTGAAGGATAGCTCCAATATGTCAATTTCAGACATTTGTTCACCATAGACGTCATCGCGTCTCAAATGTGGCGGCGGAATAAAATCAACGCCTTAGCATTCATCTCGAGGGTGAGTAACAACAAACTCGTGTTTTACTCATCAAAGATGGCATCCAAAAAAAATTTGGGCATCACATTTTCACACATCAGGATGAGTAACATGTGGTGACGGATTAAAATCAACGTTTAAACAGTCATTTCGCAAGTATGTTTTTACGATTTTTCTCATCATAGATGGCATCCAACATGTGTTGGGAGTTCTGGATTATTTATCATATAAAACGACTGGTTTATATGTTTATGGTTTGCACAATCATAAACTTTATTTCGAAACGACAGGTTCGAAAAATAGTTTTGCTTGTAATGTGAATAGGTTCTCATTGATCGAACGACAGGTCGATACAGAGACACCAATTCGGCGAAACATACATCACTATATAAACACACTCGGGGAAATTATTATTTAGTCAACCCCTTTCGGTAGCTCTACTTGAAAAACGACCAGGAAAGACGGTGAGGGTGGAGGGCACGAATGCCACTTAAAACCCGACCTCATTAGGATATCGACTTCCGCCTATATCTTTCCTAGACATCGTATCCAAATAGGTGAGCCTATTTGGGGAAGGTTCATAATTTTTCCAACTTAAATGTGAATATATATGATTTCGCAATTTTACCATTCATGGCAATAAATAACAGGTATATCTTTTCTAGATAACCACATATATACAAGGCAGTATAAAATATATTCATGATATATATCTAATCATGCAGTAGATTTGGTGATAAACTAAATCAATTCAGGATTATCAATCACACAAATTATATCATACCAAATCAAATCAAATCAATTAACTGTCATATGGTATATTTATCTATGGTAATATCAAAAGATATGTTGATTATACTAATAAGATATCAATCAATTATTTACTGTTTATTGCCATATGAATAATTCTATACATGGTAATTTTAACATTCAAGCAAGCATTATATTTTTAATTAGCAATTAATACATGGTTTATGACAAGTTTATATATATAGCATGTGATCGTCAAACCCTACGATGGCATATTAAATCAACATAATTGTAATTACAACCCGTTAATTACACATACATATATGTTGTTACAGTAGACGAGGAGAACCGATGTTTACATGCAATTTGTTCAGACTTAATAGTAGTACCAGTCAAACACATATAAATTGTAGTACCAGACCAATAAATTATCAAGTTAATGGTAGTACCAGACGTGTTGTGTGATTTCCAAATAACAGCAACCAATAACAATTCTAATGCTACAGTACATGCAATTTTGCTTTGTTAAGTTCTAATGCTACAGTACATGTAACATGGTATTTGTCTTATTGTTATATTCAATTTCAGTGGTAAGGAATCATAAGCAATATTAATACGTACGTACGGATTACCATACACATGATTTATATTTGCAGTTTCGGTATAAAATTGATGTACCTTACTCCTCCTGCTATTTTGAGGAAGATAGATATAACAAAAAAACTTCAAAGTTTGCCCTCATGTTTATAACCCAATCTTCGAGCTTTAAAACTCCGTTTTCAAACAAATAGCCCAATCTTCTTTATTTTACTCCAATATCCGCAAGCAAAGTGCTGATAACGTGTTGTAATACACTATTAGCTATGTATTTAGGGAGACAAAAGTAGAGAGAGAGGGGGAACAGTATAGTCTTTTATTATGAATGAATATGAATGGAATGTCAAATACAAGACCCCTAGCCCTCTTTATATAGATAGAGGGTTAGGGTTACAAGCCCATCTGGGCCCATTAAGTAAAAGCCCAAGAGTCCAATAATCTTACAACAATTTTAAATTTCTCAAGTAATAATAAAATAATATATATATGAAAGTATAATTATATTAAGACTCGTTCATAAAAAACAGGTGCTTATATTAAAAATTTATAGTATTTTTTCAAATTTTGTAGTTAAAATAATATAATTATTATTAAAAGAAAAAAATTGTCTACAAAATACACGTCGTCAAAAACACTTATTTGTAACGTAAGTCATTCGGTCTGCAACGCCATTTGTGTCGTTGCCAAAGATCACTTATTTGCAACGTCAGTCATTCAGTCTGCAACGCCATTTGTGTCGTTGCCAAAGGTTTCAGGATTCAACAACAATATTTTTGACTTGTTGCAGATAAAAGAGATTTTCAGCAACGTTTATAACAATTCGTTGTTGATGGACCACTATTCAACAACAAAAATTCTTCCGTTGCAAGAAATATGTTATTCAATAACGAAATGCAATTTTGTTGCCAAACGCTGTATTTTCAGCAACAAATTTTTTTATCGTTGCACGAATTCGTTGCTAAACATGTATTTTCTTGTAGTGTCCGGGTCCTATGTGTATTTTTTTCATTCACTTGCTTATTTATGAATTTTAAAATAACTGAAAAAATTGTGTCACGTGAAACGTGTGCTTGATAATCCCGAATCACTTATAATAGTAGGTAAACACCTCAATGAAAAAAGAACTTCCCAAATTTATGCATGTACACATGTATCTCTACAAAAAAATTCATGAATTTAAAGTGAAAATCCCACTTTTTTGGTTTTACGAGACATTCACAAACTATAAGATTTTTAGAGTCTGCTCAAAATACTCTCTAGACATATTATTATTACATTTTAATGATTTTCTAATGATGGTTGGTTGTTGTTTTGCATGTGAAATAAGTAGGTGGCAAGTCATGTGTCCCATAAATATGATTTTATTAGTTATACAGATGTAGAATTTATCTATATATTTAAAGATAAGTGGTGGTACTTTGGATAAATACATATAGATTTGAGAGCATGATGTAATCATATGATTCATATTTTCAGTTTAAGTTCCCTAAAATTTTAAAAATGTTATGTTTTGGAGAGTCATGTAGATAGTCTAAGACCATGTATATATAATAACATGAATCCACCATGAAAGATGGGAAAAATTTCGGAGCCAAACGTTTCATCATCACATTTCTTTTGAGTTGAGTTAAACAAAAACTTCGTTTTGTGATTTTGTCCCTCCTTTTTATCATAATAAATGTAGGGATGAGTGTATAAGATGTGTCATTAATCGACCTAAACTACCAATGATACATCTATCGAGATGTTTCTTCCGTACCACTCCATTTTCCCATCAAAATACGCTCAAAGTAAAAATGGCCACTGGTCGGAACATTTATTCCAAATACTTTAAAAGCAAAAAGAAATATACACTTCTAAGTTTTTAAAACATTAAACTTGTATACACTAAGTTTTTAGTGATACGAAAGATACATTACAATGTAATCATGTGCTACGCTAGTTGATGTTATGAACAAAGTCTGCGAGATTGCGATTTGCTACCAAAATTGCCTCCTTTCCCATAACCTTCTCGTTTAGCCTTGCTAGCCTCTCTTTTACCTTACAATCACCCATAATCTTATTTAACCCTTGTTCGATATCTTTGAGACCCAACCCGAGTATACGAACCCCGATTTCCCATACTTTGACAATATAGGCACAATTCACAAACTGGTCACCTGCAACTGGGTAACACATGATCGGCTTTTTGCACTGTATGGCTTCTAATGTTGAGTTCCAACCGCAATGACTCAGGTAACAGCCGACTGCCACGTGCCGAAGAACCTCCATCTGTGGGGCCCATGCAACAACCTTCCCTATCGCCTTTTTGGTCAAAATTCCCTGTAAGAAACTGGATGGTAATCCTTGTCGCCATGAAGGGTTCAGTACCTATTAAAGCGACACAAATTGTTTAGTTAATTTTTCTTTTGATACTTATGGCTTTGTTTTGTTGGTTTATTATTCTCTTTAGGATTTCGTTGACAGCATTTCAACAATGCCTTCATAATAAAAAGGAGGAAAATGTTGTATACATTGGGAGAATTTGTCAACGTCTCTTTTTTTGAACGATCGATGTAATACATGAGTACTTTGATATTGGTTTCTTTTGAGGTTCAAATATGTTGCTTTGACAATCTAATTAGTTATAGAACTTATGGTTATTCTGAAAAAGCTATTGTAAATAGTCTGTCAAACAAATTCTTTAAGCATGCACGTCTATGATGAAAAATTTAATAATGCAACACATACCCATATAAAAGGGCGTTCTAATGCCTCGAGCGCCAAGGCTAAACTGCGAATCTTAGCTTCTCCAATCGGGCTAACCCAGCTTCCGAAAGAAACATACAGAACCGAGCTAGGGAGTTGTTTGTCCAGCCAATCTAGACAACTCATATCCTCATCCCAAAAGGACACCGGACCCTTTACTGTCCATTTGTCGAGAGGGCCTACGGGGACGATATTTCTTATGTAATATTGATGATCATTATGCAATTTATATTGGCCATGTGTTTCTTGTGGAAATGTATTTACTAGGAGGCAATTAAGGTCCTTTGATCTTTCTAGTGTCCTTGTCCAAAACTTGAATCTTGAAGCTCTTTCATTACCTGTTCCTATTAACCATGGTAGGTCTTCTGTCGTAATTAAATTCGAGTGGTCTGGCGAAATGCTAATCGGTCCTTTATACCTAGGGATACCTGTCATTTATACCAAGCAAGCCTCCAAATATTACTAGTGTTGTTATCAAGTCAGGCGTGACACAATCATTATTGTAGAAACTAAGACAATCGTGGAATGTAACAGATGATTTTTCACATTGACAGATGTAGATCAAAATAACTTGGCGAGTCTATGTAATAGCATGTGTGAAAAAGTCTCTACCAATATTATCGATCATACTATTTTTATTACCCACATCTTTTAAAATACCACTAGTTATCTCATGAAATTACCGGGTAGAAAGCATCCAATATTTATAATCCAACTAGTTATCCCGTGAAATTACCGGGTAGAAGAGCTAGCCTTTATTATTTTCAAATACGATTATAAGGAATCCAACTACTAAGCTCTTTCCCTCCGACCTCAGCCCACCAGTCACTGACATCTGCTGGCACCGACGTGGGACTGCAAAAGTCCGGATGCTCTCATTTTTATGGGGTGTAGACGGCAGTTTGCCAATAAATTTAAAATTAAAATTAGAACTGTTGCTATGTAATTTAACAAAAAAAAAAAGAGTTCATATAGTTTTAAATTTGGACCATTAGTCCATGAGTTGTGTACTAGTTTTGACTACCAATGATTTTAGTCCCTTATTATGTTGAAGCTTGTAGATTGTCCACACAACAAAATGTTGGCCTTGTTTTAAACGTGCCTAACTAGAACTATATGATAAGCCTTAATATTGTACGTGAAGATAATTTAAAACTGAATAAATGGCTTTTTCTACTTACCAAGGACAGATTACGTTGGACTTTTTGGAACATTGTTATAAATGGTAACATAACGTGACGGGTTCCTTTTTGATAAGTTTATACTTTATAGTTAGTGCGCAGCTTCCACTGCAAAATCATTTTTCTTATTTAAAGAAAAGAGCAAGTGAGGTAAGTAACATTGGCTAAACATCTATGCAGAAATAGCATCAAGCCATAGGGCTGATAATGAGGCCAAATGATACGATAACGGTCTATTTCGTCTAGTTTTAAGATTTTTTGTTATCGTTTCGTTTTCATGATGAAACATAAAAATTCGTTTCATTTTGTTTCGTTAAGGATATGAAATTTTTGTTTCGTTTCGTTTCAAATCAATTTTTATATTATATGAGATTTATTATTTATATATCTAATATAATATACTATAAATTTATTATTACAAACATATTATTTATATATATATTTATTTATTTAACATTAGACGAAAACGAAATTTAACGAAACGAATAGGGATATGATCATTATCATCTCGTTTACGAAACGAAATGTATATTTTATTTTATTATCTTTTCATTTGGTAATGAACAAAAACGAGAAGAACTCTTAACAAAACGAAAACGAAATTTTTTCACGAAATTATCGCCTCATCCACAACCCTAGCCAGCCATCTACAATCTTAATGAAAGTTCTAGTTGGTCCTTTTAAACTCGAACTGTAATATCAATGGTACTTAGAATTACATGTGGGAGAAGTGATCCATCTTTTGGATAAACAATATTAGTGACTATATTATACATATATTCCACTATTAGTAATTCAATATTAAAACGAAAGAAAGAAGGCTTCTATTCCAGCCATGTTACCGTTGGTCCTAATATATTTTTATGCATGTGCATATGTCAAGGTATCGATATAATTTTTTTATTTTTTTTTGTTAGAAAGAAATTAAAAAAAAAAAACCCAAAGAGAATATATGGACAATATGCATGATATATAGAAAAAAAACATACGATAGGAGGTGGATTTAGCCGTACAAATTACAATCTACTTATTCCGTCCCTTTTTATTTAGCCAGTATATTATTATCTCACGGTGTCCAAATTTATTGAGTCACTTACTAAAAATAGTAAACATTGTTATTACACTAACTATATAGTATATATATTATCACTCATTTTAATATATAGTCACCAAATTGAAGACAAAAATTAAAGGGCTAAAGAGTTACTTATCATAGAATTAATACAAGTATAGTGACACTGTGTATCCTTAATATTTGTTATTTCTCACAGTGCCCAACAAGAACCCAGAGTATTTTTTTTGTTAAGCTAAGTTATGCATGGTAATTAACGTCTAAAATAAAGCTAACAAAATTTCTCTAAGCTAGATCTAGTACTCAAAAATTAATCTACCTGTATCAGAGATTACACCGGTACGAAGAAGATGAGGTATGCTAGCGATCAACTGATAAGTAGCACGCATAACAGGCCAGAAACCGACAACTCTAACCCGCATGCCAACGGCAACTTTTATAGCCCATGAAGCCAACAAATCAACCACCATACATGCAACAATCCCTCCTTCACCACCACTTTGAATATCCCTCAAAACTCTCTCGAAATGCATAGGCATGAAGTTCTCCATAGCCCTCTCTATCGAAAAGAAATCATGTGGCCCGCCTTCTTGTAAACCGTCAGGTATGCCCACGTAGCGTATCTCGTCTTCATGGTTTATCCGACGGTGGAGAAACTCTGGGAGGATTACAACGGGCTTGAACCCTCGGCTGACGAAGGCCGATGCAAGTTGAAGCATAGGGGTGACGTGTCCCTGTGCCGGGTATGGCACCAAAACTACTATATTCTTTCCATTTTCTTGATATATCATTTTTGCCAACCCTATCCGTACACTCTTTTCTGTGAACGTATATGGCAAAGCTGAGAAAATTTGATGAGAAACTTTGAATTTTGTCACTGTGCTTTCTATAGGTTATATAAAGAAATTATCTGTAAAGACTATTTATAGGTAAAACTCGTAGCAACCAATATGGACAATCCCTTGGTATTTGGTAATTGCAACTTATAAGGAAAAAAAATCATTTATTAGAAAATATTAAATAACATTAATTAGAAGCTATTTTGAGTATAAAAATTATGATTGTTGCCGAACCAGAATTTCGATATGGATGTGGCCTGTGGGTGAATTACATGCTTTGCTTTTAATATAGAAGGTTCTGTACTCTTTAAGCATACCTACTTTTATTTTGTAATAAAAACTAGGAGTTCACAACACTGTATGTAATAAAAATTAACCATACAAATATAAACCAAGATATATACTTAATGAGGTAAATTTCTGGCACGAAACTATACAATTAAGTACGATATATATTTTATGCAGTAAAAATGTAAACATATTATATCCATTTTAAAAAAAGAAGAAGTATACGAAGCTTGTACTGTTTAAAAATAATATCCAATAGTTTATTTTGTACTGTTCGATTACCATTGATATCATCTGTAGAAGTCGTTACATATGAACCAATGTGCGTTACCATATGAAAGGAGATAATACCCCTTTCTACGTATAATTAATGTGCCGACCAATGTGAATGCTAGTTATTACATGTATAGATATTAATCAAAATAATATGTAGAATCTAGTAGACTGTATAGCATGTTACCGGCCGGTATACACCAACTTAAAACTTATAAAACTCGCTATTTTATGAACTTTTCAATATATTATGGAAGGGACTAAATTTCGTCACATATAAAAACAGAACCTTTAGTATATTTAATGATATATTGTTTTGGTTACACATTCATCATGCATGTAGTTTGTACATGAGTAGGAACATACTAACATCTAATTTAATTGGTTGGCAGTTTTAGTTTATTAGGCCACTCTGCACTGGCTATATATAGTTCTATAATGTAGTTCTTATCTTTTGTATGATAAATAGTGTATATTTTTTGATAGTGTATATTTGACATACTTGGTATGTAGGTTGAACACGTGGTAATATACTAATATGCCACGCCTAACGCCACTACTACTTTCTTTAATGTAACGATTAGTAGGGTATATTGTAGCTGGCTGACATGTACTCACGATAATACCCGATACGTCCTACTATAAAAATATAGATAATATAAATACGTGAAAAGTAAGAAAAAAATGATATAATATAATATCATAAGATTAAAAAGAATTTTTGCTAGTTAAAGATGAAGAAAGATTGTTATTTTTTTTTTATATGGTAATTAGTAAAATAGTGTAATGGTATTTTTAAAAAAAATATCAAAATTTTACAGTATCATAAATCTTAAATTATGTTATATTAATAGTATGATGTGAATCATTCTCTACTAGTCGGATAAGGTCAATGGACCACACTACTGGAGTTCTCATTATCTCCCAATTGTACTTGCATTATTCCTTGTTGGCCTACTAACTCGTGCTACTATTTTTATCTTTCCGTCTATTTTCTATATTTAAATTATATATTTAAACTTGGATGTAATGATGGGCCGACAATGATGCCACTATTGTCACGTCGCTCATTTTCCTTACACAAAGGCTCCATCAGTGATGGAAATATATCGACGGGCCGTTTTTCAAAATCGACATAGAACTAAGACATTTTATCAACGAAAACAATGCCGTTAAAATCAATAACAAAATAACGACAAACTTGAGACGAGAGCTTTAATCCCCAAATTTAAAGCTGGCTTGACCGTAGAATTTTAATAAAATTGAGACTCAATTTTCACGAATCAGCGACATAATTAATTAAAAGTGGACCCCGCTGTTATTTTCGAAGAGTCAAAGAAAACATCAGGGGCAAATCCGTCGTTCAATAATTGCGTAATTATCTTTAAAAAATCAAAGAAAACATCATTTGCAATTCCGTCAAACTTTCGATTCAAGATTATAGTATTTTTTATCCCCAATGCTAACGGAACTTGAACTCCACAATTATGATCTCTTCAAAACAACGTTTTTTTTAGGAAGAGACGACGTCAAATGAACATTGCAACTTAACATGCATCTCCTTTTTCGTGTTTTTTTCGTAGTTAGTTTGTTACCCACTTACATAACTAATATCTTTATAAAATTGCAGTGTCTCAAAAATAACTTTTAAAAGTTTGGAGACCGAAAAACTTAAGCATCTTGTATTTGGAGTTGTTTGAAAACAATATTGCGATGGAAAGTCAAATTAAGAAATTTTTATTTGTTTAGATTGATTTTCTTTTTATCACAAAATAAATAATTTTATTTATTTGCTTTATGCATAACCGTATTATAGTGTTTACTAACTTCTAACTATGTTGTATAACATATTATCTCACATATATATTTATATAGATATAGAAAGAGAATACAAAAAGACAACAAAACGGGGTATTTATTCATTGATAAGTATAGAGAGATAACTCCAATAGAGCTCTTAGGGCTCTTTATATAATAGAGGTTAGAGTTACATATGTTAGTAAAGCCCAAGTAGGCCCAAGTAAATGCTCATACAGTAAGGCTCAAGATGACCAATAATATACCACAACACTCCTTTTTGTACGTGTTGAATTCTTCATACTCATGCAGTCGATCTGAATCGAGTTCATTCACAGTGTCAAACACATACAAACCTTAGGACCGAAAATCCAGTGTGTGACAAAAACCGATAGCTAGAAGAAACTGTGTATCAGTTTGTCTAATCAAAACCTTTCCATAGAAAAACAATAGAAAAATCTCTGATCGAAGGAAAAAAAAAGTGCAAAAGTGGTAGTAGTAGTAAGGGGTTCAAGCACAAAACATATGTCTCATCAAAACCTTGTTAGAGTAAATCTAGTGGGAAAAAACATTTAGTCGAATGACAAAAGAGTACACAGTGGTAAGAAGTATACGACATGATACTTCACATGATTTCGGCAATCCTAAGTGAGATAATGGAAACGTGTCTCACTAAAAACTTTGCTAAGGAAGAACCAGCGGAAAAAAATATTTGACTAAGCACAAAAAGAGTACACAAGCATATAACAGTATGTTCTCATTCATTTGCACACGACAGGGTATGAAGATTTATTTAAACATACATCGGTATGCTCTCCCTTACTTGCACACAACATGGTGCGGGAATTCTAGTAAGAACTCAGCATACGTCAGGATGCTCTTTCTCACTTGCATGCAACATGGTGCGGGGATTTATATTGAATATAAAATGTATCAAGATAACTTAGATGGACTATGATAGTAGTGATTGTATGTGTCTTATTAAAACCTAGTCAAAGTAAACTCAGTGAGACAAATCATTGATATAAGGACAAAAGAATACACTTACAAATATTATAAATAAACAAATAAATATATATATATATATATATATATATATATATATATATATATATTAGTGTAGGTCTAACTAAGATTATATATTTTTATTTGAGTTTTATTGTATTGGAATCCGTTTTAATAAAAAATTGTTATAATCAATAATTTTTTTTTAATTAAGTTTAGGATAGGCCCAACTAAGGTTGTATATGTTTATTTGGGTTTGATTTTTTAATTTAGCATTTTTATTGATCATAACCTTTTTTTTATTAAAGCGAATTCCAACACAATAAAACCAAATAAAAATATAAAACTCAAATAAAATATAGAACACTAGTTGAGGTTATCATAAAGTTAAACATTAATTTAAATAATAAAATGATTGATTATAACATTGTTTCTTTACAAGAATTAGATATTAAACCAAGGGGATATGTAATTATTGATTGATCAGTAAAATTTGGTCTTTAAAATTAATGTGATGGGATGAGGCCATGGAATGACAATATGTGCAGGGGAAAGGCTGCGAGTTTTTGAAATTTTCCCGTATCTCGTACCGGATAATTTTTGACTGGTTTGACCGTTGGATATGGTTTGGAATTTTGTATGGTTCAAATATTTGGTGGTTTTAACTAGTAATATCTCTATAAAATTACCAAATCTATCATCACACTTAAAGTATATTAGAGAGGTCTTTTAGATTCTAAAAATTTGTACTAAAACCAATAGAATTGAAAATATGTATTATAGAAATATTACAATTTTATTTAAGTTTTATTTTACTGTATAAATTCATTCAAAACTTTCAAATATTAGGACTAAAAATAAACAAAACTAAATAATATACAAGTTGATCTATTTAACTTGAAAATATGTAATATAAATATTAAATATAATTATTATATATTGATCAAAGTATCATAGCCGTACCGTATCTAAAATTTCAACTTTTATGATATTGACGTACCCATACCGTATCCGGTACGGTACGCATACCGGTGCAACCTTGGTTGCGATAGACATTAAAAGAAATTTTTTTAATCCGGTGGTTTTTACTTTTGTCATTACTATAAGTTATTATAACCATTTGATACTTCATAAAAATTGAATGGCTCCAAATAGAGGAGTCTCCGTACGTCCTCAATAAAGGGGAGTTTGGGCCAAGGACGTGACGAGCCCCAAATGTGTATGGTTATAAAAATTAATAAAATCATATAATATTTTTTAAAATATAAATACGAAAAATTCGGATTTTTAAAAAATATTTTTTATCATCTTTTCTTATTTTTTACCTTATTTTCTTGATTAAAATGTATTTGATTTCTATTTTTTTTTCTTTTCGTTCAATTTCGACTTTTTTTTCAAACTAAAAAAAAACCCACAACAGTAATGTCACGTGCAGTCATGTGTCAAAAATTTCAGCGTTTCAAAATTGATTAAAAAAATAGAAACCAAAAATATACAAAAATTAAATTTAAGAAAATCAAGTTATAACAAGTAAAAATATTAAAAAACGAAGGTAAAAAAGTTTAAAAAACGAAGGTAAAAAAGTTTAAAAAAACCCTGAAAAAACTAAAAATATATTAAATAATAGATATATACGAACAATTAAATATATATTACACAATTTCAGTATACTCACTTCAATTAAAATACAAACCACCAAAAATTCTTTTATAAATTTTGTTTGCACTCACCACTACTCTAATTATTATATTTTTAAATTTTTTTTAAACATGTTTGTTACGTGTCAACATGATAACTTGTTGTAAAATATATTTTATAATCAATTGTCTATGTTAATTTTTTTTAAGTATTACTTATATATTATCAGCACATAAAAAATCAGCTATGCTATATATTGAACTAACAATATAGTATAATTTTGTGAGGGGTTGCCAAAAAAATATTTAACCGATTGGTAGAATACCGTATATATAAATTATTATAAAAAACACTAATAAAAAAAAAAATTCAAAATTGTGAGTTTAACAACCGCTGTTGACATGGTTGTGCCGCTCCTGGTCTGCCTCCATTTGAAGAAATTCATACATACATGTAACAATAATTAAATGTTACAACAATTAATCTATAAGTATTCTCATCCCATACATAATGTTATGAACAAGTGAATCTTTGAAACAGTTATCTTATTTGACTGTTTATACTATAATCATCTTAACCATCGTTAGATTAAAAAATAGATGGTTAGATAATATTTTTCAATAACTAATTTATTTTTTCTATTTTCAACAAATTAGAATTTGATAAATTAAAAACAAATTGTACAACACACATTTTTATCCAAATATTAATCAAATGGGACATAAACTAAACTTAAATATTAATTAAAATTTAACTTAATTTTATTCATTTGACATTTTTTTTATGCAAAATGGTTGTGAACCAGTCATATACGATCGATGTTCCCTAGTAATTCCCATGTAAACGTTGCGAATCCATTCCCCTGTAAACGATCAGCTTTAAATTCCGGGTGATGCTACACCCACCCTTAAATCTGATATGATAAATGTACTCGCGGATAACGAATAGATACAGTCATCATTTTCTTAGCAAGCTAACAAACTAGCCCGTCAAAAATAAAACAGAAGAGAAAGAGTTTATCACATATTACAAGGTAATTCATCTCATTTCACTCTTTCATCTATTACCGATCATTAATTACTTCTATGTTCACCTTAATATCAATTTTCAACACTTCGAAAAGATTTAATTAAAAGACCAATTTTAATCTATAACATCACAAGTTACTTGACATGGATGTAAGATTGAATCTTTTAAAAGTTGTTCTTGGTTTTTTTAACTTTTAGATACTGATTTTCTTTTATCAAAAACGCGTCTTTTATGTGTTTGATGAAACGAACCACTCAATTTGCCATTGGGTTCTAATTTATGCAGTTTTATGTTTGAAAGGGTGTTGTTGGAGAAACTATCTTTACTTTGTTTATTATTCATACTTGTGGTACGTTGCTTTTGTATAGAACCTATCTCATTTCATTTTTCTACTTCCTAGGCCTTATTTGGGGTCATTTCCACACATTAACAAAAAACAATTATTTTATATATTTTCTAGTTGCAGCTTCTGTAAATGAGCTAATTTATTTAGTTTTTGAATTAAAGCACATTTAGTCCAACTTTACCTTTCTCAAACCAAAATCCCAAAAAAAAAAAAACGAAAGTTGGTATTTGTTTTTTTTTGGGTTTGTTTGGTTTTTTGCTATTACAAAAATAAGCTCGATAGTATGGTCAAATTTATTTAGGGATCATCAATCAAATTATCTCAACAGTCTGAGCTATTAAAGAAATAAAATTTATAAATCCGAATTTTAAATTTCAATCAATTTACAAATTCATTTGTTATCCATCCTTATAAATTTAGTCTTAATCGTATACTTTTTCAATTATAAAAATAGACTTTAGATGAATTATTAGCATTTCATATTAACAATCATGATACATTTAACATTAAATATGAACCAATAAGCATGATGAGTTCAACTGTTTGATTTTTTAGATATGAAAAATGAATGAGCTAAAACATTTTTCCTTAAACCCCACAACCCCACACCCCCACACCCCCACCCATTCCAATTGTTTATATTTATCCATTATTATTTCAATATCCATTAATTTCTCAAACACACAACGGAACCAGAATTACGAAATACGAGGCTAATTTTTTATATAAAAAAATATATACCTTATATGAAGTTATTTTACGGAAAGGAGTCTATTTTTTCATATTCTTTTTTTCAAATGGAGGTTGTATACCACGACTGTTCATACTTAGTTCTTTTCTTGCACACACCATTCATCAAAACACTATCTCCTTCATACAAAAGTTTTGTTACAAAATAAAAGTGCAATAAAAATTTGAAAGCTTATTTTTTTAGATTTAATTGTCCTATGTAGTTTTATTAACTTTATAATTTCAGATCTTGTTTATTTATATGTTGAATATATCGATTATATAATAAAGCAACCCAATTTACAGATGCTAATGAAATCACACACAAAAAAACTATTTTTTGTTGTAGAGAACAAAGAAATATGAACTTTATATCTGTATTAATTTTTAATTATGAAATATATAAACGATGAGTAGGGAATAAAGGTTTTTTGAAATTTAGAAAATTTTAATTAACCTATTTTTGGTTGGATCATCGCAGCAATCGATTTTAAAAAATGAGAAAATTTCCTATTTGATACTTCATTAGAGAGGGTTTAATAATCATTTCAAATAGAAAAACAAGAAAAAGGATTTTAATAAGGATTTAATAAGTGAGGGGGAGATAACACGAATTGTACAGATAAGGATTTAATAATTAAAATCTTCAAAGAAAAATGATTTAATAAGCATGTGACTGGTACAAAAAGACAAATATCGTCTCAACCTTTTGTTACAAATTGACGGCTGTGATTTGAAAGCCGCGAGCAGCGATAAATTAGAATTGCCGCCCCCCTCGCCCGCTTCCGAAAACTTAACACTCATATCTAAAATTATATAATAAATATATAGAATTAAAAATAAAGGTCAATAAATAAATTACGAGATTTTACACTGGCGGAACTAGACAGTTGAGCGTCACTCTCTGTACATTTACGAACCAATAAGCTCATTTGAAACTTAACAGAAATAAAAGAAAATATTTTCTCTCTCAAGCTCTCTAATGGTGATTTTGCCATTTTGGTTCATTTTGTGTTGATTACATGCTTTTTTACACTTTTCTAACTCAATAGCCGAGAATTTGAAAAGGCAACTCAAAGTGTGTAATATTTTCATCTCTACACTTACATGATTGAAACCTCTTTATAGCAAATGCTAACCGTATTATAATATCAGTTAATTTCTTGTAAATTTGTTATCTGGTTTTCTTTTTTTCGAATCCGGCAAACTTTAAATTAGGAATGTTTCTCTGTTGAGGAAAGAGCTAGACAATTCCACCTTCTTAAGTTGAATTTCTAAATAGTAACTAATAGTTTCAAAATGGCGAGGGAATGTCAGTGTCCCCTCGTCCGGACCGATATCACCACAGAAAGAAACAATCCGGGGCCCTGTACAGCGGATGTATCATCACCCCGACTCAATACCAAACGGGGTGAAGCTAGGCCGGTCCAAAGAAGCGTATCGAGTACGCTTCCCCAATTAATGCTGCTGACCCCCCCCCCCCCCCCTGGGGGACCCTCCTGGCGTTTCATCGACGTGGCCCAATCACAGGCCACCCCCCCCCTGTGGGCCCCGGAAGAGGACAGTACCCTTGTCAGAGTCATAAATGACCTGACGCCGTTGGATCAACATCTTACAGTACAGTGATCCAAGGGCTAATACGCCTCTGATCACACTATAAATACCCCCACTAATACCACTTAGAGGGGAGGCACAAATAGAGAGGAGAGATAAAGCTCAAACAACCTGAACTCCCTGAACGCTATCTGAATCACTCGACATACCGAACTGTAACCGGCCCGGACCCTCATCCCTCTTTACACTTCGTACTTTCAGTTAACACCGATACTGACTTGATCGTTGGAGAGGGAAAACCCGGCAACAACCCCGGGCCCCTGTTCGTTCCTTGTGCAGGCACGAAGACTATCTGACCGCCGGAGCGTACCTGACCACCTCGGAAGATCGGAGCCAACGCGAAATTAATTAAGCCGAGCTTGGGAAGAAAATCAAGCTCGCCAATTGGCGCCGTCTGTGGGAATTGGACGCGTTAGCTTCGACTCCCCGTCCTTAAAAAGAAACATGTCTGGCAATAACCGATTTGACACTCCATCGTCTCGACCCCCCCACGCTCTTGGGATGCCGAGAACGCTTTCTTTCGATGAGACCCCTAGGACCGCATCCACCAGGGAGCCCGTTCCCTTGACCGCAACAGCGCCCGCACCCCGATCGCGGGCCGAGCTGACAGAGATGATGATCGATATCCACCAAAAAGAGCTCGTCGCTCTTGCGGCCCAGAAAGCCTTGATAGCCTCGCTGATGGAGCCAGAACTCGAGCCCGCTCAAGGCGCGAGCCAAGACAAATCGGTTCCCGTCCCCGTCAAAAGCGTGATGTCCAGGTTGGGACCCCTCCGACGACCCCCCCTAGAGACTCCCAGGGAGCCGGCTAGGGGTGCGGAGTCGGAGCATTCCCAAGAAGGAAATTCTCGCCGCGATAACGAGCGGAGTATACATTCGCGGCTCCGTTGGCAGGATGGTAGTCGGGACTCAAGGCCAGAATCTAGTCATGCCCAAACCGACAAGTCACCTCGGACACGGAGACGCGGACGGCACGATGCAGCTGGTGAGGCAGCTTTGAAAATCGTGGCCTCTACCCGCAGCACCCCGTTCTCGGACGAAATTGAATACAGTGTCCCCCCTCGAAACTTTATCGCCCCTATCCTCCAAACCTTCAATGCGGACTCTGATCTAGAGGCCCATCTCCGACACTACCGATACCAGATGAACCATTGGTCGCACCTTGACCAGTTAATGTGCAGGTGCTTTCCCGCCAGCCTGGGAAGGCTCGCTAGTAAATGGTTCCAGTCCCTGCCCGTTAACTCTATCCACTGTTGGGACGATCTAGCTTATGACTTTGCGCACCGGTTCATAAACTTGAAAGAGAGAGCTGCCCAGCCGGAGCAACTCTATCAAGTGAGGGTCCAATCTAAAGAGACCCTCGAGAACTATGATAGTCGGTTTTGGCTGAAGCATGCCGAATGCGCGGACTGTCCCGACTCCACCGCCATAGCTGCCTTTAGGCAAAACATGGTAGTTGGGAGCAGGATCCGAAACGAGATGATCGCGACCCCACCCAACTCTGTTCCTCAACTCAGGTCCCTCATAAAACAGCATATCGACATTGAGAAGGACATGAGGTCAGCCGGGGCAACACGTTCGGTAGCCCTTATCGACCAGCCAAGGGACCGGTTCGTCGCAACGAGCCCTCGAAGGAACCGGCCCATAGCGGAAAGGGTGGAGCGGCCACGAACGGGAAGAAATCCGCAACCGGCCCCTAAAAGAAGAAAAGAGGATCCCCGACCGGGGCATCAAACACCTGTCGCCTCGGGGTCGGGCGCTGCCTATTCCACCACCTTTCGCCTACCTCTCGTCGACCTTCTTAACAAGATTGAGAACGAGCCTTTCTTCTCTTGGCCTCTCCCACTACGGAACGAGCCGGCCCCAGGGCCTAACGACAAAATCTGTGAATATCACAGGGGTCGTGGCCATCATACCAACGAGTGCCATGGTCTGAAGGCCAGGCTCGAGGGATGGGTCCGGGATGGCCTAATGGATAAATATGTCAAATCACGAAGAGAACCCGACCGAGATGGAGAAGGGGTTGATGAGAGGCAGCGGGACCTCCCCCCACCGGTGATGATCTGTCATGTCATTCACTCTGGGCCCAAAAGGTCAATCCAGAATGGGGCAGAAAGAACCTCAGCACGGGAAGCATTGATGAAGCAGTACGTCTGCCTCGCAGAAAGCTCAAGCCCTCGGAAAAAGTATAAGCGCAATTCCAAACCGGATGTAAGCTTCACCGACTTCGACCTGGTGGGGGTGGACGTGCCCCACACTGATGCCCTCGTCATCTCGGCACAGATAGGCCTATGCGCAGTAGGACGGATCCTCGTTGATCAAGGAGTGTCGGTCAACATACTCTTTGAAGACCTCTTTCGAAAGATGGGACTCAAAGAGGAACAGTTGGAAACCGACGTCCCTCCCCTGTACGGATTCAACTCGGAGGCGGTCCGGCCCAAAGGTAACATAACCTTGCCCGTGAAAACTGGTACGAAAGTTATGAACGTGGAGTTCACGGTGGTGAATGTCCCCTCTGTTTACAACGTGATATTGGGGCGCCCGTGGCTCCATGGAATGGATGGAATCTCCTCCACCTTACACCAAAAGGTTAAGTATCCAACTGGTTTTGGTGTGGAAACCATCTCGGGAAACCAGAAAGTCTCACGGAGCTGTGCCATGGCCGTGTATTCCGGCAAAAAGATGGTGTCGACCCAAAGTGCCATGAACATCGAGGCAGAGGACCCTAAGCTGCTGAGGGAACTAAACAAAAAGATGGGGCCTGAGGCCGAAGACAAGGTAGAGGAGGGACTGCTGAAGATCCGAATCCCGGGGTATGACCAGGACCACTTTTTTATGGTGGGAGAAAAGCTTACCAAACCTGAGGTCACCGACCTCGTCGAACTCCTTCTCCAATTCCTCGACAATTTTGCGTGGGGTCCAAGCGAGATGCCAGGCATCAGTTCCGACCTCGCTTGCCACCAATTAAACGTCAACCCGAATGCCAAGCCCGTGATGCAAAAGGGGCGCCGTGTCAGTCCAGAGCATGCCGATGCCATAAACGAGGAAGTAGAGAAGCTTCTTCTGGCCGGGGCCATCAGGGAGATTTATTACCCCAGATGGCTCGCCAATCCCGTAGTGGTCCCCAAAAAGAACGGAAAGTTGAGGGTGTGCATCGATTATACGAGCCTCAACAAGGCCTGTCCAAAGGATCCTTTCCCCTTGCCCAAAATCGATCAAATAGTGGACTCTACGGCCGGGGCCGCCAGAATGAGCTTCCTGGATGCCTGCTCCGGCTACCATCAAATACCTATGTCGGAGGCCGACCAAGAAAAAACTGCCTTCATCACCCCAAGGGGAAATTACTGCTACAAGGTGATGCCCTTCGGACTAAAGAACGCCGGGGCGACCTATCAGAGAATGGTTACCAAGATATTCTCTAAGAACATAGGCCGAACCATGGAGGTCTATATTGACGATATGGTGGTAAAAAGCACCCAGGAGAGGGACCACCTATCCGACCTAAGGGAGGTGTTCGAAACAATACGAAGGCATGACCTGAAGCTGAATGCCTCTAAATGTGCTTTCGGGGTAGGCGCCGGCAAATTCCTGGGGTTCATGGTGACCCACCGCGGCATCGAAGCGAACCCGTCTCAGATCTCTGCCTTGAAAAATTTGAAAACACCTGAGAAGAGAAGGGACATACAAAAGCTAGCCGGGATGGCCGCCGCCCTCAACCGGTTTATTGCCCGGTTCGGGGACCGATGCAAGCCGTTCTTTACGGCCTTAAAAGCCCAGAAGAAATTCGAATGGAATGATGAATGTCGGCGTGCGTTCATCGAGCTGGCGGACTATCTCGGAAGTCCGCCTCTTCTAACTAAGCCGGATCCAGGCGATGTCCTTACCCTATACCTGGCCGTGTCCGAGATAGCCGTCAGCGCCGTCCTCATCAAGGAACTCGACAAGGAGCAAAGGCCTATCTATTACGTGAGCAAAACTCTCCTCGATGCCGAGGCTAGGTATATGCCTTTGGAAAAACTCGTCCTAGCCCTCATCGTGGCCTCACGAAAACTTGCTCACTATTTCTCTGCACACAGCATTGTGGTCTATACAGACCAGCCCATGCGAGAAATACTCCAAAAAGGGGATCTCTCTCGACGAATGATGAAGTGGGCCTGCCACTTGAACGCCTACGACATCAGCTATGCGCCGCGAACTTCTGTCAAAGGACAGGCCCTGGCCGACTTCGTGGCAGAATTCACTGGGACGACTCAATGCCCCGACGTCACAGGTCGTGCCCCCGAGGCCTGGACCTTGCACGCGGATGGAGCCGCCAATAAGAAAGGGTCCGGCCTTGGCGTCGTACTCCGATCTCCCCAGGGGGATGTGATCGAGAAGTCAATCCAGCTTGGCTTCCGAGCCACGAATAACGAGGCCGAATATGAGGCCGTGATCGCCGGCTTAAAAATGGCCCGAAGCCTCGGAATCAAAAAGATACTGGTACATACGGACTCCCAATTAGTCAGCAGCCAGATCAGTGGCGAATTTCAGACGAAGGACGAGAGAATGGCCAGCTACGTGGCTATCGCTTCCGGAATACTCCAAAGCTTCGAATGCCAAGAAATCGTCAACATCAATAGAAACGAGAACACCCACGCCGATGCACTAGCGACCCTAGCCTCGGTCATGAGTGATAAGAAAGAGAGAGTCATCACCATAGAATATGTCCCTTCGCCTAGCATCGAGGCTAAGGCAACAATTAACATGGTGACTGACCTCCCGCCGGAGCCAAGCTGGATGGACCCCATAATCGAATACCATCGCTCCGGAGATCTTCCCAAGGACAAGAAAGAGGCCGAGAAAATAAGAAGAACGGCACTAGGATTCTGGATAGCTCCCAACGACAAGCTCTATAAAAGATCGTTCTCTGGCCCCTACTTACTCTGCGTCCACCCCGACATGGTGGTAAGGGTCATGGAAGAAATTCACGAAGGAACGTGTGGGAGCCATACCGGGGGCAGATCGCTGGCCAACCGAGCCTTGACCCACGGATATTGGTGGCCCCTCATGCAGAAGGACGCCAAAGCTTTCGTACTCAGATGCGAGAAGTGTCAGAGGTACGCGCCGATACCCCATGCCCCGGCGCAAAAAATGAGCAGCGTGACCTCGCCCTGGCCCTTTGCGCAGTGGGGCATGGATATCGTCGGACCATTCCCCGTGGCCCCGGGGGGGAAGAAGTTCCTCCTCATGGTCACCGATTACTTCTCAAAGTGGGTGGAGGCCGTGGCCTTAGCGAAAATCACAGAGGCCGAAGTGATACGTTTCCTCTGGAGAGACGTGATCACCAGATTCGGAATCCCCTACTCAATCGTCGCGGACAATGGGGGACAGTTCACCGGGGTCAAATTAAAAGCGATGTATGCGAAGTATCACATCAAGAACTACTATTCGACCCCATCGTATCCCCAATGCAACGGACAAGCGGAGGTGTCAAATAAGACCGTGCTTGACGGAATCAAGAAGAGGCTAGACGAGTCCAAAGGACGATGGGCTGCAGAGCTGCATCACGTCCTTTGGGCCTACCGAACGACGAGAAGACGGGGCACTCAACAGACACCCTATAGCCTTACTTACGGAATGGAAGCCATCATCCCGTTAGAAATCGGGCTTCCTTCTCTGAGGACGGACATGGTGGAAAACGGGCTTAATGAAAAGATGATGGGGCTAGAGCTGGACTACGCCGAAGAAAGAAGGGAGGTTGCGGCCATCCGTAACGCCGAATATAAAAACGAACTGGGGCGTTCTTATAACAAAAGAGTTAACGCCAGACGTTTCCAAGACGAAGACCTAGTGTTACGAAGAGTAAACAACAACACCAGGGTACAGTCCGACGGCAAGCTATGCCCCAATTGGGAAGGCCCCTATCGAATCCTTGGTGCAGTAGGGAACGGGGCCTACCTGTTGGGTCGTCTTCCCAATGATGTCCCGGTCGACCGACCCTGGAACGTCAACAACCTGAGGAAGTACTATCAATAGGGCTCCGCTTTTAAGGCTCCGTTTTTGCATTTTGATGTAAATACGAAGACGATGTATTTATGCCTATGGGCTTTATAAATGGAAACTGTTACTCGTGTTTATTTGAATTTTTCAGTTCATTTAAATTTTCTCTAAGTGTTTCAGAACACGAGCCTATACGGCACCCCGGTTCATGTTTACTTGAATTTTTCAGTTCATTTAAATTTTCTCTAAGTGTTTCAGAACACGAGCCTATACGGCACCCCGGTTCATATTTACTTGAATTTTTCAGTTCATTTAAATTTTCTCTAAGTGTTTCAGAACACGAGCCTATACGGCACCCCGGTTCATGTTTACTTGAATTTTTCAGTTCATTTAAATTTTCTCTAAGTGTTTCAGAACACGAGCCTATACGGCACCCCGGATCATGTTTACTTGAATTTTTCAGTTCATTTAAATTTTCTCTAAGTGTTTCAGAACACGAGCCTATACGGCACCCCGGTTCATATTTACTTGAATTTTTCAGTTCATTTAAATTCTCTAAGTGTTTCTACACGTGCCAACTCGAATTGTGATGTATATGAAATGAGCGCCCCAACGCCGAAGCATAAGGGCCCCCTCATTTGGGAGCATATATATAATGAATAGACACACAACAGAGATACACAGAATAAAAACAAAAGACAAGTCCAAAATTGTTTTTCATTTCATTTCATAAGAGAAGCTATTACAAGCTAAAGTGTAGAAAGAAGATTACATCAAAAACAAAAATAGAAAACTACAGAAGCCCTAAGAAGCCCCCCCCATCATCATCAGCTTCATCCTCCGAGAGGGCTCGAGGGGTTAAGGGAACCACCTCGGGAATGGGAGCAGAGGGGACGGGAACCAAGATGTTTTCTATGTTCCACACCGGATGATCCGGTCCCGCCCTCATGAAAGCCGCTGCCTCAGACCAGCCATCAACATAGAAGGAATTAAAGTCCTTCTGTGTTGATAGCTCCAAGGCGGCGCTCATATCCGCCTCGGCGGATTGGACCGCGGCCTTTACCTTATCGGCTATCCCTGCCTCAGCGGCCTCTACCGCAGCCTTGACCTTATCGGCCACGCCCGCTTCAACCTCCCCCAGAGCCGCTACCGCAGCTTGGGCACGCTCCTCGGCCTCAGCACCGGCTTTTGCGGCCTCAGCTCTCCTAGCCTCCAAGGAGTCGACGAGGCCCTCGGCCCTCTCCGCCCTTTTCTGGGCCTCTTCCGCCTTCTTCAGAGCTTCTTCGGCCCGTTTAGCACTGGCCTCAGCCTTCGAAGCCCACGATCTCACCAGTTGCCCTTGCTGGTAGACGTATTGGTTCATCGTCAAGTAGGCCTACAAAAGAAGAGGAACACTTAGCAAAAATTTAAGAAATAAACGAAAGACAATGGCACAACGAAAACAACGTTTTACCTGCGGGATCATGGCCATGGCTGACGTCATGGCAGAAGCAAGGTCGCGACCACGTTGGTCGGCCTCGACAGTCTGCTGCTGAAGCGCAGCCAGGGCAAGCAGGCCAGCAGAGGGATGGCCCTCCATTATGCTCCGAACCCCGTTCGTTGCCTTGACCTCCTCCGGAGTCTGAACAGGCATCCTTGGGAATGGGGAGCCTGAGCCTGAGCTTGAGCCTGACGCGCTAGGCGTCGGACCCTTTGCCTGAACGGATGACACCGCTCGCTCTTCTGCAGCGACCACAGGCCCCCTAAGCTCCAGGATGGGTGCAACATCCTCCCTCGGCTCAGGTTCCCCGGTCCGGGCCTTCTTCGCCTCACGAGGGGCCTTCGCCTCCCCCCTCTTTCGCTTGGCAGCCTCGGCAAGTTCGGCTTTACGAGCGGCTCGCTCGCGCCTCAATTGCCCCGCCAAGCCTCCCAACCTTTCCAAGGTCTTCGCCTTAGCATCAGCAGGGGCCACTTCCACCACCTCTTCATCCCCTGCCTCGACCGCCCCCTCTGTAACGGCTTCATTGACCTCTCTTTCAACGACCTCGGGCTCGGGCTCCTCGACTTCATCCCCTCCCTCAGCAGGAACCACCTCCTCCTCCTCGTCCTCGTCAGAACGAACCACCTACGTAAGACAAATGAGAAAGGAGTTAGCAAAAAATTTTCTAAGTGTAAAAAGAAAAAATCCAAGGAGAACATAGAAGCAACGTACCAGGGTCCGCGAGGTACCCAAACCCGGGCCGGTAGTTTCGGCCTCAGCAGAGCTATCTTCCAAGGGGAGGGGACTTTCCCTGGTAGGCTCCGAAGACCTCAAAGGGGGAACCTCTGTCAGAGGCTTCCCATGCTGGTCAATGTAGGCCCGGGTACCATCCGGTCCCTCCCTATAGTGGAGGACGGTACCATCCGGCCGGGTCTCCCAAAGGACTCCGGCTGTTGCAGGGGCGAAAGAGGCCACAGTCACGGCCTTCGCCTTGCTGCCTGACTTCAGCTTCGGTCTCGCCACCCTCTTCACCACGGGCACCGCCGCAACATCGGCTTCCTCTGTCTTGGGAGGGAGGGTCGACTCGAAACCCTTCTCCTTTTCCCACCTCTCCCTGGAGTACCCCACAGGACAGAAGGTCCTGTGTGGCCAGATGAACCCGTTCCCCTTGCAGCTTGTAGGGGAGCCACAGATCAGGAGGCGCTCAGCATCGCGCGCCCCAACGTCGGTCCCATCGGGACCCCACCAGTTAAGGGCCACTTCCAACGACCCGACGTTGGGCTCGCCTAGGCCTCCTATCTTCGCAGCCACCGTGAATTTGTTCTCCTTAGTGCTAAGGACCCTCCCCGGCCGGGATGGAAGAACTAGGTCGTCGCGGCAGAGCCAGTGCCCTTCAACCACTATCACGTCTTGCGTGTAACCCCGATTCGAATCGGAGTTACCCGTGATTAACTGGTTATGGGACCGACATCGCAGATAAGGTTGTCTACTCTTAGACTGAGAGCTCGGCTCAGTCTGCAGAAACTCGTAACAAGCCAACAACTCCCTCAGCCCTAAAGGTTCCGGGAGGATCGGCCCCAATAAGACGTTCAGGGCCTCCATCCCGGCGCATATGCGGTGCGCCTGTAGTGGCCACTGGCACGGGAGAGTTTGCGTCCAAGCGCACAACTCCGCCAGCAGCTCTGGGATGGGGAGGTCAGTTCCCCCATACATAAGTGTGGAGAGGGAGAGGGTCACCATCTTTTTTGGATCCGCCACGATCCCGTTTACCTCGTCAACGCTCTGGCACTTCCGGAGCTTGAAGTCCTCACTAATCCCACAAAGCTGTCGGAACTCGTCGAGGTCGGGCCCATGCAGCCTCACCATAATGCTATTGTCGTTCGAAGCCACGGTCAGGTTTGGATCCAGGGTCATTGCCCGGAATGGCAAGGAGTTCTCCATAATGGCCAAGCGCCGAGGTTGGGGCGCAACCATTGGGCCTTTGCCGGCACCGTGTTTAATAACCATCTTTTTTGGGCTTAAGTGTTGAAAGATGAAATTTGCTAAGGGTGGAGGATGAGAGAGGGAATGGCTTGCTGTGAAAATTTTAGAGAGAGATTGAGAAAGTGAAAAATGAATTTCACTGAGGGTATTTATAGACCCCCACCAGAAGGTGAAAAGACATTTACCAGAAGGTGAAAAGACGCAACGGCTCATTGCACAAACTCCCACAAAGGACAGCCACTACTCAACCCACGCCCTCCACGTGTACAATAAGGAGAGGTCGTCTGCCAAGTGTCACCCTTCAGCCGTTTTAGCATTAATGACATTGGAGAAACTGAAAAGACAGAGGCGGCGCCCCATAATTACGAAACTGGCATGCTCCACGTGTAAGAAATCCATGCATGGTTGAACACGTATCAAGAGACGAGTCGCGCCGAGGTGCCTCTAGACAGCCAAATGTGAAGACAGAATGACCGGAGCCCCCGTACAGTGAGGAAGGTACTCAACGACGACTCCGGACAGGGAGCTGTTGGCGAGGGAATGTCAGTGTCCCCTCGTCCGGACCGATATCACCACAGAAAGAAACAATCCGGGGCCCTGTACAGCGGATGTATCATCACCCCGGCTCAATACCAAACGGGGTGAAGCTAGGCCGGTCCAAAGAAGCGTATCGAGTACGCTTCCCCAATTAATGCTGCTGACCCCCCCCCCCCTGGGGGACCCTCCTGGCGTTTCATCGACGTGGCCCAATCACAGGCCACCCCCCCCCCCTGTGGGCCCCGGAAGAGGACAGTACCCTTGTCAGAGTCATAAATGACCTGACGCCGTTGGATCAACATCTTACAGTACAGTGATCCAAGGGCTAATACGCCTCTGATCACACTATAAATACCCCCACTAATACCACTTAGAGGGGAGGCACAAATAGAGAGGAGAGATAAAGCTCAAACAACCTGAACTCCCTGAACGCTATCTGAATCACTCGACATACCGAACTGTAACCGGCCCGGACCCTCATCCCTCTTTACACTTCGTACTTTCAGTTAACACCGATACTGACTTGATCGTTGGAGAGGGAAAACCCGGCAACAACCCCGGGCCCCTGTTCGTTCCTTGTGCAGGCACGAAGACTATCTGACCGTCGGAGCGTACCTGACCACCTCGGAAGATCGGAGCCAACGCGAAATTAATTAAGCCGAGCTTGGGAAGAAAATCAAGCTCGCCACAAAATACTACGTTTCTTAATAATTTGAAGATTTGGGGATTTTTTGGTTCGTTGTTGGAGTTTTTAATTTTTATCTTTGTGAAAGTTTATGAGATTGAGACCCCAATTTAAAATATTGGTAGATTTTTAAGTAAGACATGATCTGAATCTTAAAAAGATTGGCTCTTTTACACAACTTACACTTTTTTCCTGATTTAAAAAATATCAAACCTCAAAATTTATCGATCCAATGAAGTTACTTACTTTATTAAGAACAAGCTAGAGGAATTGATTTCTTCCTATAATAGGCTTGTTTATCCAAGAATGTATTAGTTTCTTCTACTTCGTTTTCATCTTTTAAAGTGCCGAAGCTGAAGTTGTTGAATCGGTTTATAGATCGGTTGTTGTACTTTTTTTTTATCCTTAGTTTTCTAATTAAAGTTGAGACACATTTGACGATTCACTATTCAGTGCAAAATGATTGTTTGCCGCAATGTATCGCTGCAAGTAATCGAGTTACTTCTAATATAAAGCCGAAGAGTAACGTATGAAGATATATAAGAGCATGATAATTGAAAACTCAACAGTATTCTTTTCAGAACACATTTTAGATTTTGTGTTTTGATTTTTACGAATTGTGCCCCTCCTCGGATGGAATCATGGCTCTGTCCCCAGCGGCCTGTTTAATTGGGAACAAGTTTTTAAACCTGATTAATATGGAATCAAGCTTTTCCTCTTGTTTTTTTTTTTTTTTTTTTGCAAAGTACCAAACATAAATAATTTATATTAAAATGTTGAGAGGCGGACAAATTACTACTTTCCGATGAAAGAAAAATAATCCTCACATAATTAATTAATCTAAATTATGTACGATTTGATAATTTAATCTCATGGGAGAAGAGATTGATGATAGACTGTTGATGTCATTGTTGAGGTCGACCCAACAAACGGTCTCCCACTACAACAAATTTAATATATATGTAGAGAAAATCAAATTTTGTTTCCAAATAGTAATTTTTCGAGATAAAATTAATCTTTTAGACACAAAAATATTTTTTTTGTCTCAAAATCTAACTTTTAGTCACATGATTTGAATTTTTTTTTGTCTACAAAGACAATCTCATACAAACATAACGACACTATTAAAATTTTCTCCAAATACTTTTTTATACGAAATTAAATTGCATTAGTATTTTGAGACAATTTTTTTTTCAAATTATGTGATTAAAAGTTAGATTTTTGTATAAAAAATTATTTTTTTGTCTAAAAGATTATTTTTATCCCGAAAAATTATTATTTAGAGATAAAATTTGATTGTCACTAGAAAAAATATTCTTAATTCTTAATTTTGTTATAACGTAAAACAGGGGTGATCAGTTGACCATTAATTACGTCTTTATGACAAATATTAACTTTTTTTGGCGTAAATATCGATGAAGTGTTACGTAGGAACTATCACCATTATAAACTACTAAAGTCATTAAATGTATAAAGAAAGTTTCGTCATACTATCCGGTTCCTCATCAAGATCACCGTTTAAGAACAATATGTACCAGTTCTATGGAATTTAGCAAATATTAGTAGTAGTTGTAAGTAATACTGCTAATTAGGTTGTTAACACTACTATCAAAAGATTCAAAACTAACCATGAATTAGTAAAAGTAAAAGTATCATGTACTAGCAAACAGATTTTTTACTTTCTTTTTTTTCTATTAACAACATTGAAGAAAATAGTTTATTATTCCTGAATTGTTTAAATTTATTTCCTAATTCAATTTCAAATGAAGATTGATCTTTAACAGTTTTTATTTATTGGCGTTTGTGTAAACCCGTAAGACAATATCCTAGAATAAAATCGGCATTATAAGGGTACAAAATTTTATGTGTTTAGAAACTAAGGTTAAATAATATGGTGATTATATTATTTCTTACACATGCAATATCGAAGCAAACATAAACTAATCATATTCATGCAAGGTTTAATTATACTAAACATTGCATTACAGAATATTATACATGATATTGAAAAAATGTGTAACTTGTGTACAGAAATGAATGGTTCATGGAGAAAAACCAAAATTAAAGGTCGAGTCAATTGTTGGTCGACGATCTTTTCTTAAAAGCTAATAAGTCTCCTATTGTCTCATTTCTAACAATTCTCCTTTTTAGATGCCCATCCGTATACTATAGTCTTTCGATAACAACTCTTGACGTTTGATTTTTAGACATTTTGCTATATGTGTGAGGTTTCTTATCATTTATGATTTTTAGGTTTCGATTAGGCCCAGACAATTAGCAGTTTGCGGGTGTGGATTTTTTGGTGTTACTTTTGGGTTTTTTATTCTATTTAGACATTTTTAGATCAGGTATCAATAGGCCGTTGACACCCCGATGGTGCTTCATGATGCAGGAGAATTTGAACCGTATGCCTCCTATAAATTTTGCCTAGTGAACGGTAGGTTGTAGTTGCTTTTTTCTTTAATATATGTTGAAATTTGGTTTTAATATTTAGTTTATGCTATTTGGTGGATCAAACCGACAAGTTATGTGCTCTTTTATTTACTTCATTTTGCCATAAGTATGTTTGATCTCGATTCAATAGTCTATACTTGATTTGTGGCGGAGCTTGTCATGTGTATAACCGACTTAGGTGTTCATTTTGTTTAGTTCTTTGTGATCGGCTTTTTTCATATTTGTTATTTTTAATATTGTACGATTATAACCACTACATTTTGAACTATGACTTTTCGATCCTAATTTAGGAGCGAGTGTATTGTAGTCAATTTCAGTTGTTGGATTAGTCTTTTGGGTCATTACTCTCAATTGCCTTATTTTTTGATTGAGGTTATAAGTGTGATGATACCCGATGGTTTTATCTTGAACTGTGTTGAGTAGAGCATATTAGGCATTTCCTGTACTTATGTTTGATCGTTGTGTGCTCTTTTCTCTGACCATGTATCACTTGTTAGACTGTTTTGCATGATAATATTTCACTTTTCATTTAGTCAATTAAGATGATTATCTTTTATATTTACGGCTTGTTAGATTTTTTAAGCTTGAATGTTGTGAAATGATTTAGATTGGTATATATTTAGGTATACGAGGCAATGTGTATTATGTATTATCTGTTTTCTTTAGTCATTTGAGTATGTTTCAAAAATAATGACGTTTATATTACTTACGTACATTATTTATAATAATAATGAGCATTGATTAAAAAAATATTTTACCATTGGATATCAAATTGATAAATAAATATTTACCATCATGTTCTCTGTTAGCATATATGACAACATAGATATTAAACACTCACAACATAAATATTGAACATCTAAAAAAAAACATGGCAATATATTTATTCCACATCCAACAACATGATAAACACAGATATAGTAATGAAATAATTTTTATTTATTTATTATAATAAGTATCATAAAAATAATGCCGCAATACAGCTCATTGATTTTAGGATAAATTAACAAAACATACTACTTTTGAAACTAAATTAACAAAAACATACCCAAAAGTTTCTAATTAACAAAAACATACCCAAAAATTCATACCCTAATTTGTATATTTCATAACATTATTCTAAAAGTTCATACTCTAATTTATATATTTCATACCCTTATTCCAAAAGTTCATACCCTTATTTTAAAAATTTATACACTAATTTGTATTTTTCATACCCTTATTTCAAAAGTTCATACCCTTATTTCAGAAGTTCATAACCTAATTTGTATTTTTCATACCTTTATTCCAAAAGTTTATACTCTTATTCATACCCTAATTTGTTCATACCCTTATTTTAAAAGTTAATACTCTAATTTGTATTTTTCATACCCTTATTTCAAAAGTTCAACTCCATAACCTTAATATTCACGTAATTCATACACTTATTTTTCAACGTTATACACTAATTAACAAATCCAACTCTTACCCGTCATCCGATCTCGAACTATCACGCCGCCGTCGTGAGCATCTCCTTCGATGACCGCATCTTCGTCGGCATCAATCTCGAATTTTTGACCTCGCTGTACACACTCATCGTCCATTCCAATAAATGTGTGCCTCTCAATTTTCACGGAAAAGAGAGATCGGAGAGAGAGATGAGAAGAAAAAGATCGAAAAAATAGATGAAGGATGATGAGAGAGATCGAAAAGAGAGAGTAATGATGAGAGATCGGATAGAGTGAGAAGTAGTGGGAGAGAGATCGGAGGAAGAGAGAAGGGAGATTTTTTCTAAATTGGCCTACTGCCGCATCAAAATTCCTATTTTAGCATACCTTATTAATAAATTGCAAAATTGGCCTACTCTATCTCGCTTTTCGGATCAGCGAGATAGAGTCTACTCTATCTCGCTTTTCGGATCAGCGAGATAGAATTTAATATTTTCCTACTTTTTCAAACACTCGTAATTTGCTCGTTCGGACTCCGAATCGACTTTCGTTTGAACCGTTGGCTTCATTATTGAGTGCTCTATCATTTTAAGTCTTGAAATATACATTTTCTCTTTTTTTAAAAGATCAAACATGTTATAGTTTTGGTGAGTAAATGTCGAGCGAAAAATTCGCTATAGTTTTGCTTAAAAATGGATCATCGCCACAAATAAAATTAAAAAAATGATCAACCCAATAATTTACATTTAATACCAACAAACAACACCAATACCGCAATAATAACATTTAATATGATGAACACAACAATAATAACACGTAATATGAACAAAATAACCATTCGAACAAACCATTCAACATAAAATAATAAAAAAAATTAAACATTAACATCTACTCACGAGACGACCAACTGCTCTTTTCCATTTTTGAGACATACCATTTTACAAAATAACTTAATCATCATCGTTTGATATTGCAGTACTTTAAATACGATGTTATTACCATTATTACAAAATAACTTAATCACCATTATTGTTGTGTTCATCATATTAAATGTTATTATTGCGGTATTGGTGTTTTTTGTTGGTATTAGATGTAAATTATTGGGTTGATCATTTTTTTAATTTTATTTGTGGCGATGATCCATTTTTAAGCAAAACTATAGCGAATTTTCCGCTCGACATTTACTCACCAAAACTATAACATGTTTGATCTTTTCGAAAAAGAGAAAATGTATATTTCAGTACTTGAAATGATAGAGCACTCAATAATGAAGCCAACGGTTCAAACGGAAGTCGATTCGGAGTCCGAACGAGCAAATTACGAGTATTTCAAAAAGTAGGAAAATATTAAATTCTATCTCGCTGATCCGAAAAGCGAGATAGAGTAGACTCTATCTTGCTGATCCGAAAAGTGAGATAGAGTAGGTCAATTTTGCAATTTATTAATAAAGTATGCTAAAATAGTAATTTTGGTGCGGTAGTAGGCTAATTTAGAAAAAATCTCGAGTGTAGGAGAGAGAATGATGAGATATATATTGGAGAGAATGTGAGATGAGCAGAGAGAGGTGAAAGAGATGGGAGAGATTAATCAGTTTTTTTTGTTTTTATTAATTATTAATTGAAAATATGTTTTTAATAATTTAACTTTTGAAGGTATGTTTTTGTTAATATAATAGAAATATGATATGTTTATGTTAATTGGTCATTGAGTTTATTATGTATTACAATTCTACATGTGTCCATTTTTATATAAATTTATAAACAAAAACTAATACTCTATTAGTTCTGATATTATAATATTATGTGTAATCTACACTCTACTAATTAATATTAATAATATAATAAATAATATTAAAATTTTAATAAATAATATTAAATAAAAACTGCTCATAAATATTTTTAAATAAATCAAATCAAACATTAAGCACCATCCGAAAATAGGTATGTCTTTTAGTTCACCAAAACAATAGGTGGATTTCTTTCCTAGTTTGATTTTCACAAAACTAAACTACGAGATATATGAAATTACTTTTTTTTAAATGCAAAATGTTTCTAAATATATGTGGTAATAATAATTTGTAAATTTAAGACAAATTCTTATTCTTTAACAAACTTTGTGGATGTTTTCATATAAAAAAATGAGGACAAGGATTATTGTACATAATCTTTTTAATAAATACTGAGTGATTAAAAAAAATTTAAGCAATTAGTATGAATTATTTTAATAGTGCCTTTTCGGAAACATTATAAATAATGAAGAAAGATAGGTTTGTCAACCGGATGAGAATTGAGAAAAGTTATTCGTGGACCGCCTTTCAATTTAAAGGTCACATCCTTTTTATTGATAAGTCTCTCATTAAAAATAAAAAGGGGCATATATCACAAGAGTGGTTACACAAGTTTCATCTATGATCTGTTTGACCTAATTCAAATTTTATCTGTAAAACTATGGTTTCATGTCTTGAATAACTGAAATAATAGATTTAGACGACAGGGGTAAAACTACACGATGAACAATGTGCTGATTAATTAACCCATTTGTTTTCCATTAGGAGTAAACTAGACATTCCGTAGACTTTTTGATTAACTTTTCATACTGCTTAATTTAGCACAAAAAAAGCTAGATGAAAAGAGTATATATCTCGTACCGTAAACGTGAAGAATAATTATAGATTATATTGCCCTATCACCATTTCACCCATTCTATTAAATCAAAATTTGAAAATTTTCTTTTACGAGCATTACAATGTGGTAAAGTAAATGTCAATAATTTTCAAATATATTACAAAAACTAAATGTAGATTAAATCACACTATATCCATACTGAACAATGGTCAAGTATATTGTATAGAATTTTAGTTGAAATCTATTGAATGTATGAATGTAAACTAAAACATGATAACAAAGAAATGTATATATAAAATTCTGTTTTGTTTAGTAGTTTTTTTATCAACAACCGTAATAAGAAGTCTGATGTAACTTCCAAACAAACTGGTCTGTATGTGGTCTAAAAGACTTTAATCGGAATTTAGGAGAAAATAGTTTTTTAGCTCCCATTCCCGCCTAATCACTGCCAATTCTCGCTTAACAACTTAGGCATCTATGCTACGACTGTTACCTAACTAGTCTTTATAGACACTACGTCACACATATTTTCAGAACACGAATTCTAGGAGACAGAGATCAAATTTCTTCACAATAAGTAACGCAAACCATTTAGATTTTGAAAAGTTTTCTTCTTCTTTTTTCCAGACCCAAATATCAATCAATAATGCACGTGGTTTGAATATTGAAAGGTTTTAAAAACCCAAATTATCAATCAATTAACCAATTGAAACTATAACCCTGGTTAGAAGTTATACAAAAGTATGGGGGAGCATTCACTGTTAAATTAATTAAAATCCAAAAAGCCCCTCTGACAGTACATAGTTTCCCTTCTCAAAAAGTTCATTTGTCTCTGTTCTTGCAACTCATCAATCCCAAACTCTTATCTCTCAAGAAAAAAATATTATATCATTTTTCTCTTTCTCTTTTTCTTTTTCCAATCAATCATGCTCCAAAGCCTCATGATTCATCCAAACCCTAACCCTCCCCACAAACGTCCTACCCCCGAGGAGGACCCCGAACAGTACCCGGAGTCCTCCTCTTCCTCTACAAAACGACGTAACAACGTCGTTCCCCCTACAGAGTCAGAGTCTGTAGGACTCCGACTCCTCGGGCTCCTCCTACAATGTGCGGAATGCGTAGCGAATGATAATCTGGATGAGGCCAGCGACATCCTTCCTGAAGTCGCTGACCTCTCCTCACCCTTCGGCTCCTCAGCCGAGCGTGTCGCAGCCCACTTCGGGCAAGCCTTGCAGGCAAGAATTGTATCCTCTTACCTCGGAACCTATTCTCCGTTATCCAACAAGGCGCTTACCCTCTCTCATAGCCAGAAGATCTCGACCGCTCTTCAGTCCTACAACCAAATCTCACCCCTGATAAAATTCTCGCACTTCACTGCCAACCAGGCGATATTCCAGGCCTTGGAAGGCGAGGAGTGTGTACATGTAATCGACCTCGATATCATGCAAGGGCTACAGTGGCCTGGCTTGTTCCATATACTAGCTTCGCGAACAACTCGGAAGATACGGTCTATTAAGATTACTGGGCTTGGACCCTCTATCGAGCTTCTTGAATCTACCGGACGCAGGCTGTCCGAGTTCGCGTCCTCCCTTGGCCTGCCCTTTGAGTTCTTTCCGGTCGAAGGTAAATTAAAATGCTACTTTTTACTTTATATGGATTATTTAATTAGTCTAGTGTTTGGAATTAGTGTTTTAAAAAGCGAAATCCTAACTTAAATGATTTTGTAATAGCTATGCTAAAATCGTAAAAATACAAGTTTTTAGTGGCTTTAAGGGAAGAAAAGCGAGGTTTTTAATCTTGGAATCGAGCTTTTATCGAGCTTTGAATCAAGCTCTTTTTACTATGAAATCTGCTTTTTAAAATAAAGGTTTAGAATAGTAGTTATTGTTTATTAATTAAGGGGTATCTAGAATCTGGATTCCCTTTATTATGTACGACAATAATATCCTTTATTTTCCTTGCTAACTCTTGTTGGGTTAAAGCTTGTTTGGTTGTACTTTCGAAGCAGTTAATAAATTACTGTCTTTTTTACTATATAAAGTGCATGATTGTATGTAGTTGTTCGGATTAAAATTTGCGTTTCTTGGGTATTTTAAAATGCAACTAAACAAGGACTGAGTTTCTTAGGATTTTGTCATTTCAAAAAGATAAAAGAAACTTATTATGTTATCTCATTAAATAAAACAGGTAAGATCGGGAACGTGACGGATTTAGCCCAGCTGGGAGTGACCGGTGGGGACGCTACGGTGGTCCACTGGATGCACCACTGCTTATATGATATCACCGGTAGCGACTACAGTTCCTTGAGGGTGTTGACCTTGATGAGACCGAAACTAATAACAATCGTCGAACAGGATCTAAGCCATGCAGGAAGCTTCCTGGGGAGATTCGTAGCGGCGCTGCATTACTACTCTGCTTTGTTTGACGCGTTGGGTGACGGGTTAGGAGGGGACAGCATCGAGCGGTACACAGTGGAGCAGCAGCTGTTTGGGAGCGAGATCAAGAACATAGTGGCGGTTGGTGGGCCGAAGAGGACAGGGGAGGTGAAGCTCGAGAGATGGGGGGACGAGCTTAGGGGGAGTGGGTTTAGGCCTGTTTCGTTGGCTGGTAACCCTGCTAACCAAGCGAGCTTGTTGCTCGGGATGTTTCCGTGGAGAGGGTACACTTTGGTGGAGGAGAATGGGAGCCTAAAACTTGGCTGGAAGGATTTGTCCTTGTTGACCGCCTCTGCTTGGCAGCCGTCCGATTGATTCTTTTTTTCCTTATTTTTCTTTTTTAAATGAGGTGAGAAAAAGAAGATTTGTTTATGAGATGATGGATGTGATCTTCTACTTGAAAGAGATTCCGTTCATTGTTTATTTGGTGAATTATTGCAATTGGTTTCAACAAGTCAAAGGTGCCTCGCCTCTTCTTTTCTTATCCTTTCCTAATTTGGTCTTTTCTTCTTCTTGAATGGTTTTGGGGCTGGTGATAGGGTAATAAGGCATTTGTAGATTTTTTTTAACATACTCCTGTGTGTAATAAACCTAAGAGGGGTCGAATTTCGGAAGGCGTTTAGGTGTATAAAAGTTATGGTTGTGAAACCTGTTATAGAAGACACTCAAAAAACATCGAGACCATTCAATTGTATCAGATGAGACCGTTGCTGCATCACTCTGAGCATTATATATTTTTCAATCTTGATTTGGATAGTTTCGAATTTTGGAATTCGTAGGTGACAATGGTTGTCGTAATTTGCTTTGGATATTTGATTCTCTGTAAGCATTTAAAATTTGAACATTAGCCATCAGTAATTTATATACTTGGTGTTTTTTTTTGGGTGTCCCCAGTATTTTGGTATATCGCACCCAACGGCGTGTGTATTGTTGTTTTATGTTCCCTGTTGTGCTTGTCGCTCGTATGTGTTAATTGCATCGTGTTGCTAATTGCAGTGCTTAAAGAAGCGAAAACTTGAGCATTTCTGGAAGAGCAATGCGTAAAGCGAAAAGAAAACGTAAGCTTCTATTTGCCTAAAAAGTGGGGAAACAATTTTTTTTTATAGCTTTTCTTAAGCTTTGAATCGAACTTTTTAATTACAGGGCTAGTTTTTTAAAACATGCCTAATTGTGCTTGTCACACTTGTCATATTTGCACTGAATTTCGGATTTTGTTTTGTAAAATCGTGAAGCTCGATTGGGTTATTGTGATTTATTTTTAACAAATATGATCGATCAACAGGTGCTATTCTTATATCCTTCATTTTGAATCGATATCACTGCAAATTTGACTAACTCATGGTTTGTCTTCTAAATCTAAATAAAATCAAAGATGATCACTGCAGTTTCCAGAGCATTGCAATACTAGAAAAAATTGTGAGGGGTAATGTTTTAAACCTTTTAAAGTAATTATATGATTAGTAAAGAAAATACAAAGGGTAAATTAAAGCTGAATACAAGCAAAATACGATATTTATTATCGGCCTAAAGTTGGATATTGATAAATGAATTCACATGAAGGCTCAAGTAAAAGTTCAATGCGAAGGTAATTTCTTATTAACGTTTCCGGTTTGCGAAACTTGAGGACTGTATAGACGGCAGAGTCATTTATCTAAAACTCAGCTAACCAATCTCTCAATCAAATCAAACATTAAATACAAACATGAAAAATACATAAGTTTAATGTATCTGAATTCGCATTTGGGCAAGGGGCAAAAAAAATCAGATCCCCAAACCAGCTTCAACACCAACCACCCAGGGCAAAACTTATCTACGTGCATTGTAAATCATATAAATAATAAAAACATCCCCAATCCCCAGCATACACAAAACCAAACAATCAAATGAAAAACATGAATCACGTTCTGAATAAGGCAGAACCAGAACCTGTCAAGCCATAACTAGTAACGTTTCCCAAGAATTACGCCGATGATAACAGACACCAAGGCCACCACTGAAATATACTTCAAGGTGGTCAGGGGAGAAGCTTCAGCTGTTTGAGTATGAGTTTGGGCGGATGGAGTTGGTGCAGATGTAGACTCGAGTTTTTTCTTACTCTTCCTTTTCACGGGAGTTGAAATTGAGGCTTCAAAATCTCTAGATTTCACCTCTGTGCTGTCTTTCAGCTTTTGTGTGTCCTGAAAACAATAAAAGGATTGGACTTATTAAACAAATACTACATACAATATGCTGATATTCTCTATGTAATGAATTTCGTCATTTGGTGTGATTTCGTTTTCGTCATCTATACCAGAGACATTAATCTTACAATATTATTTGGTAAGACACCCAGTGACTTGTTTGGTTACATTATTATTTTATAAGCCTTGCACAGACAGACGCCACAAATATCTTGCTTTAAAAACTTTATGAAAATTATATACCTTCTCTTTGAGTTTAGCATCTGATAGCTGCAAATTCTGCTCAAGCTCTTTAAGTTGGCCTTCTAAAGCTAGAATGGTCTTGCTCTTAGCTTCCACCTCTTCAACAGAACTGCTCATAGCAGCTTCCTTTTCGATGTGCTTCTGAGAAAATGCTTCTTTCTATTCAAGCAAATATACAGTTCAAGATTAGATCAATAGTTACTAGAACCGCATGCTTTTAAGACGGTAATAAAAACTGCATGTTTTTCAAAAAACAATTTTTTTATTAAGGATAACAAACCTCGGTTTCCAGCTTTTGTACTTCTAGTGTAAGCTTTTCTTTCAAATCTTCGATCATTTTATTTGATAAATGAAGTTGTTCCAGTGCTTCTTCCTTCTCAGTAGTTGTTTCCGAAAACATTGCATTTAGATTATTTATGTTCGACTCATAAGTAGCCAGTTCCTGAGTGAGTTTCGAGTTTGTCTCAACCAAATCTTCCTTTTCTTTCTCATATTTACCTACTGTGCTCTGTAACTCTTCAATGGTGCTTTCCAAACCCTTCAATTTCAAAAAGTTTTGTTCCAGTTCAGCCCTTTGAGTTTCGATTACACTAGATGTTCCCTTAGATTGTTCTTCGTATGAACTTATCTGAACTTGCAGTGCATTTAGCTTCTCAGCCAACTCGCTCCCTTCAGAATCTCTCTCACTAAACCTCTGAATTGCAGCTTCTAATTCTCTCTCAGCTTCTGAAATCCGAGCCTCAGCTGCTAAGTGAGCTTCAGACACTCTCGAGTGTTTATCTGAAAGTTCAGTAATAGTATTCATGTGAGAAACAAGTTGCTGATCAATAGCTTCCTTAACAGCATGAGCAGAGCTCAAGGACCCATCAAGCTCATTTACTTTGCTTTTCAACTGTACATTTGTCTCCGCCAAAAGCTCATTTTCAGAAAAATATTGAGAAGCTTTTTCTTCAGCCTCCACAATTTTCTTCTTTAAATCTTCGGTCACCGAAGCAGATTTCTCAGTCTCCTCTTCGTAAATTTTAACTTGATTTTCAAGAATCTGTAGTTTCTCATACAGATTCTTCAGTTCTAAATCTTTATCGGTAGAACTCGCAATAGCTTCTTGTATTTTCACCTCCTTTTCTTTAATTAGCAACTCTCTTGAAAGTTCAAGTTCCAACTTTTTGGCAGTAGCTTCCTCTAGTTGCTCCTGAATCAACTTTACCTGCTGCATAACGCCACTCTCTCTCATCTCCGCAGCTTTCAAATCGTTCTCAACACTCTCCAGTCTGTTTTGACTTTGAATCATCTCATTCTTCGAAGCTTCAAGGAGAACTTCAATTTCAGCAAGTTTCTCACTAGAACTTCTCAAAGCATCTTCCAAATTCTTCTTCTCTTCGGTTTTCATATCCAATAAGTCACTCAATTCCGTCTCTTTTTCATTGGCCTTTAGCTGGAAACCCTCTAGTCCAGTTTGTAACATTGATATCTTATCAACTCGTGTTTTCAATTCAGCTTCTTGAGCCGTACATTTCTCCCCTAAGGAGCTTATTTGTGCTTCGAGCTCCAAGATTTTATTTTTCTCCCCCTTGAGCAAAAGCTCCAGCTCGCTGACCCTTTTTCCAGCATCTTCGGCTTTCGAAGAATGTGTTGAAACTAAATCTTCTAACTCGAGACTGCGCTGATGTGTCGTGTTTGCCCGTCCTTCATGCTCAGCACGTGACTCCTCAATTTCCTTTATTTGTAATTCAAGCTCCGAATTTTTTGTAGACATCAAGTTTAATTCTGCTTCTAACTTGTTTATCTTCTCCTGCATTTCTCCAGATGTTACATTTTTCTCCTCTACGACTTTCGCTAGAGTGGCAATGATTCCAGAATTCTTTTCCGATAACTCCTTCAATTCTCTCTCAGCATCGTTCTTTTTCAATTCCAATATATTCATCTCTTCCTCCATTTCGTCATTCTTCAGTCCCAAACGTATAACTTGTGCGGTGAGTTCTCTCACCTCAGACTGAGCCTCTTCTGCGATACCGTTCGATTGTTTTACAATATCCGACATGTCATCTATTAAAACTCCAAAAGCTTCTTTTTCATTGGTCACAGCCAAAAGTTGTGTTTCCTTGTCTTTTAGATCATTTTCCAGTAATTCCTTCGTTTTCAGTTCCTCCTCAAGCTTCGATTTCACTTCATCCAATTCGGATACCTTAGCTTGAAGATCTTCTTTCGTCGAAGAAAAAAGATTCTCAAGAGCGGAAATATCTTCCTTTACTTGAGACTCTGAAGCCTTTCTCATTTCCAGCTCTTGTGTAATTTCTGAAAGGAGGGCTTCCTTGGAAGCAAGCTTTTGTTCTATTTCCATCACAAGAGATTTCGAATTTGCCAGCTCCTCTAGCACCGTTGACAGCTCAGAAGCGGTGCTTTTGAGTGCTTCTTCGATTTTCTCGTTCTCGGTTATTTTTGCATATAAACCCTTAAGCTCTTCTTGTAAAGTGCTCATTTGATCTTCCATCTCTTTAGCACTCCTGTTAGCCATTTCGAGCAATTGCTCAAACTCTAATGCCCTTTTATTTTCTGACTCGGCATATGAACCACTCTCTTTATGCAGCTCCTCGAATTTTTTTGCCTCGATTCCAGAATTTTGGAGCTCCATTTCTATCTCCTGCATCTTCTTTTTCGAGGTCTCTAACTCGAGGTTTACACTGTCAAATGCCTCTTTGACATTGACGAACTCTTTGTGTTTTGTGTCTTGAGCTTGTAATGCCTCTTGTAAAGCACTAAGCTGATCTTTGTATCTATCTTCGGTTCCTTTGATCCCATCTAGTAGTTTCTTATTATTAACTTCGAGTGCCTCATACTTCTCGCCACTTTCGTTTAGTTTCTCTTTTGTAACCGAGTTCTCACTCTTGATCTCTGCATTCAAGGACTCGGATTCCTTTAGGAGTTCGGTTACTCTTCTGAGTTCAAGCTCAAGCTCTTTCACCTTTTCGTGAGCTTCTAGAACTTCTCTGTTTACGGATGAATTGCTCGAGCTTCTTTCGATAACTGATTCAGTAACCTCTTCAATTGGTAGCGTTTCAGCAGCACTTGTATCATCTTTCTCGACCTTGATAAATTCTCCGTCCAAGGTCGTTTCTTCCTCTTCCTTTTTTACTTCAACCGGAACTTGGTTTAAAGTTTCATCAGCAATCTGCAAATGGTAACAGAAGGCAGAGATTAATTACTTTTATCTTCTAGACTACATAAATAATGTACTGATAAATAAATACAAGTAGAACGTAATGTCAAGGAGAAGAAAAGTAACCTTGTTAATCTCAGCACTGCTATTTGGCTTCTCCGATACTTCCGTCACTGGTACCTCTTGATTTGTTTGCAAATCTTGTTCCATTCTTGAATTATTTCACCTTAGAAACTTCTATTTATGATCTGGTCCATCACAAGTCAAAGTGACATTAACTACATGAGTTCCATATGAACTAAAAGTTGACTCCTAGTAAATGAATAGAGCTGAGCTCACATAGCTGGCCATGGACACTATTTCTCCAAAAAAGCAATAAAAAGAAGGTAACCAGGAAATGTTTCCATTTTAATTGGTGACGATTAGTGTAACATAAAACAAAGTTCTAGCCCATTGGCATGGAACTGTGGAAGTATATTACTATATTTGAACCAATTTACAGCTAATGCTAGTGCGAAATTAAGAACTACGCATTTGATCTACATAACTCATCCAGATGATATGTGATTCAATCGGGATGTATACATTTCTGCTTCATCGATCAGTCTGGAAAGCTTGGTTGTGAGATTTTCAGGGCCACACAAACATCTTTTTTCCCTGTCAAAAGCTAGACGATAAAAAAGAAAAGGAATACCCTTTCATGGACATCAATAATTAGATGAGTGCACGGGTGTATTTGTTAAATTTTGGGTGGGGATTTCTACATAACTTCTTCCCAGTTTGTTTGTCCAAACACAAGTATAGTTTTTAACAAAACTCTAACGTTATTATTCGCAATTAGAAAAACACATGAGTACCTAATTGCGTATTGTGGTCATTCCGGACCACCCCTAGGAGAGGAGCTAGAGAAACGCCATTCAGCTTAGCCCACAGTTTTTTTTTTGATTTTTTTACATAATCTCAAATCATATTCTAGAAGGACTAACTAAAATCAAGACAGAAATGGCCAATGGGGCCAGCTCCATCACTATTCAATACTCCATTTAAATTTGTAAATCCTCTCACTCTTTCCAAGCTGATAAACCATATGACCACTACCAAACAATTTTTATTTCTTGATTGAAGCTAATATAACTCTTAAAGTACTGTTTTTTTAAGGGTATTTTGGTACTGCTTCATTAACAACACAACAATAGCAAATAAATTTTTATTGCGGAGTCCAACGCAAATGAAGCAAAAGTGGTAACAGTTTCACGACTGTCACGAGTGTAACGGTGTTAGGCTAACTTGGGTTTTTACTACAATTGAGTAACTAAAAAAAAACTCAAGCTTATCTTCTAAAATATAAACCCTTTTAACAGGAGTAAAAAAAACTCAGATTTCAAATAGGAGTATTATTAACAGCAAGTTAAAAGTACAATCAAGTTTTTTTTTAAAGGGTTAAAGTGCAATCAAGTGTGTACAGTACAGTCAAGTGGTTTTTTTGGAGGGTAAAGTACAATCAAGATGTACATGAAGAATTTAGCACAAGCCTCTTATCGATGTACTATAATTTACAGGAGAGTATTTTGAATATTAGTATAAATTATTTGAATATTCTGAAATCTAATTACTGTAGTACATTTTTTATATTTTCATTTTTCTTAGTTTTTCAAGAATTGTCAGATGAATAAAGCGTTGGCCCCGCAGTATTGAGCACCAGCTGCCACCCACATGTATTTCAGTGTTTGCCTAACCAATCTCTGTATCAGCAGCTCACACATGTACAGTAAATAAACTTATCAATTTCTATTGAAAAAAAATGCACTTTTCATATTTGCTTGTGATAATAACGAAACAACGGTCATTCATATAAAATTTCTTGTTGGGCTCGTAAAATACTTTCGTTTGGCTTTTAAATGATACAACCATGAACAAAATTTACAGATCGTTTAGTAAATGAGACGATTACGAGCAAAGCTTCATTCGGCTCGTGAATGTGTTTCATTTCTAATAATTATATATAAAGATAGGTTTCTATATACTATAGATAACAACGGTGAAATAAATCTAAAGTTGGAAATGAGATATTTTTTGTAACGTAGTGACAAAATAATTGAGTTATTTACAATTATTCATATCATCCCGCAAAAAGATAGTCTCATTTGAGTCAACAATACTAAGAAAAATTAGTTATACTGTTTATAATTTTACTAATATACCTTTGAATAATACGACTCATTAATATTAGTTGATATATATATATATATATATATATATATATATATATATATATATATATATATATATATATATAAGGGAGGATCTATACACACATAAAAAAAAATACATTATATTTACATATCAATCACAACCCTCCATTTACTAACTTTTAATGGTCAAGATTATGACTAAATTGAGGGCTGTGATTAATTTGTAAATATAATATGTTTTTTTATGTGTATAGATACTCCCTATACATATATATATATCTATCAAGATAAGCGTATAATTAGCACCTAGAAAATGTAAATAATATAATAATTTGGGGCAAAAAAATTTATACGAGACCATATTTTTGGGACCAAGGAGTATATCGATATGAAATCAAGGTTCTTATAAATATAATTTTTTAAATGTAGAATAGGCAAATATTATCCCCACTTGTTTTTATTTAATATTTTAAGTTAAATTAATTGTTCGTGATTTTTTTTGTATTTATTTCTTCAAACGTTCAATTCATGATGGTTCATTAATGACAGTTCATTAGTAAACAAAACATTTCACTTAACAAATAGTCTCTCTGTCCCTAAATAAGTGTCAAATATTTCATATTTGGTCGTCCCAAAATAAGTGTCCGTTTTACTAAATTATTAATGAAAAAAATGATAAATGTACTATAATATCCTCAAATATTACAATAAATACATTTAAAAAATTGACAATAATAATTACTTAATTTAAATTAGGTTTATTTTTTAGCTTTCTAATGCAATTAATAATCTCTTAATATTTACCGAAATCCAAGAGGGACACTTAAAAAAGGACAGAGAGAGTATAAACATGAACCGATCCGTTTTCGAGTCGTTCCGCTTCATTATCAGTACTATTTGTTCCTATTTGGGCCAACTAATTTGCTAATAATAAATAGGACCGAATTGTTTAACTTTAAAAAGCATGAAAACAAGTACGGGTGGACAAAAAATCTGTAAACCCAACTCATAACCCAATCTGCACGGATTGGGGCGGGTTAGTGTCCAAACAAAATCAATTCGTCCTGGCCCAATCCGCTGTATATTTCGCGGGTTGGGTTAGGGTTGATCAGCTTCTCAAACCGAGATTTAATCCGTCTCAACCCGTTTAAATCTGCAATATATATATAATTATAAATTTATATATTTTAACATACCAACTTTCCATTTTTATTATATTTTAGTTTTCTTACTTGTTTGTGATTGTTCTAAACGTATTTTAATTAGTTTTAATTTATATTTCTCTTTGAAAAATTCAATTTGTTTTAAAATTTAGGTTAATTATGCAAACTATAAAAAATAAATGAGCAAAATAAAATTTTTAAAATCAAGTCAAACTCAATCTGCCCCAAACCGTAATTTATTTTGTGGTTTGCATTGAGTTGGAGTTTTAATTATAACGGGTTGGATTGAGTTGGGTTGAGATTTAAATTTTACCAAACCGTGCCGATCCGCATTATAATTTATTTTACAGATTAGATTACACTTGATCTCAATTCGCACCGATCCGTGTCGTGTTCACCCCTAACAACATCCAGTATTCAATGGAAACTATTTGGATCAAGTTATCTTTGTTCAAACTTTAAAAGACCACTCACTATATTAAGGTCCGTTGTAATTACAAAAAAAAAAAATCTAATAAGCTCAGTATAATAACTTGGAAAATGTTTTTTCTTACTAAATTTTATCCCGAAATCTTGTTTCGGTTCCGATCATGTAACTAATTAATAAGTATTTTACTATTATTTTCATTTTGAAGACAGTGACTGAAAATTAGTGCACATACACAACCAATACAGAAAATTTTCTTATTTATTTTGGATTGGTGATACCAATACTCATCAAATCAGTGTAAGGTATAAATATTGTATTAGTCATTCAGTAACAAAGACAAAGGAAACATATCAAAGATAAAGATCACGATCTTCATTTTAAACAAATTTCGGATATGATCCAACTAAAAAATTACTCATATGAATAAGGACATGATTAGTTTCTTAATATTGAGTTATTAGCTATAATTATCTGAATGATCAAAGAGGGAGAAAAAAACAGAGCAGATCAAGTTTGTACATACTTATAATATCATGACCATGATGATGATCAAAATGATGAACAATACAGTATATGTTAAACAATATTTGAAAGAGTATATATTATATAATAAGAAATGAAATATATTGTTACAAATTATTTACCTGCTGAGCTCAAAGAAGAATTTCTGATAATTCTTTCTGTAATTATTGAAGCTATTTGTTGCTACTTTACTTTGTTGAGAGACCTTATTTGACCGGTAGAGAGATGAAGAAAGTTGTGAGAAAGATTCCTTGATAGATGATTTATATACTAACTACCTTTCTAAATAATTCTTGTTTTTTATGAAATTATGTGTAATTTTTATCGGATTACAGCATGTATTAAAATTATTAAAATGAAACTAAATCATATAATTTAATGTTTAAACTATATGATTAACTTTTAAAAAATTTCATTTCGATAATTTTGATACAAGTTATTGACCGATAAAAATTAGATTTAGTTTTGTAATGGACAATTAATTAAAAATTGAGGCAGTATGTATAGATATTTTTTCCTATAAAAAAAAAGAAGGATAGCCGGTAAGTTGTTGTTTTTTGAAAAGATTATTCTACTTTGTTAGAGACCTCATTTTTAAATATGACTATGTTTGTCTCTCAGTATGTTGTTGTGGGTGAGTTTCTAACAGCCAATTAAAACATTGCTTAATTCGTAACAGTGCTTTGTTCAAATTTGTGAAGTATCCCTGAGATTGTGATCTCTTTGCATTTACTACTTGACATTGCAAATGCAAAAGTTTTGCAAAAAAAACTTGATTGCACATCTAACAGCAACCAAAACAGATTAGAGAAGAAAATTAGGTACTTCAAATTATACTGTGCCGCACATGCACCGTTCTCTATAAGTCCATACAATATACTCGTTCGGTCTCTAAATTATTCTCCTATTTGATATTTCACGAACTTTAAAAAAAAAAATTGACGAGTGTAATTATAGATTACCAAAATATCCTCACTTTTTATTTAATCACATGTCATTATTTGTCGTATCCTTTTTTAATAAATAGAAGGGTACATGAGTACTTTCATCAATTATTTGTTACTCAATTCGTTTCCAATTAATTGTTCATTACGAAACTACGTGCAATTTTAATCGATCAATAATTTGTATCAAATTTGTCCGAATAAAAAAATTTAAAAGTTAATTATATAGTTCAAAAATTAAATAATTATATGATTTAGTTTTGAAATTTTTTATTTTGACAATTTTGATACATGTTATAAATCGATTAAAATTGCACGTAATTTCGTAAAAGACCAAAATTAAAGGATTATTTAGAAAAAGTCTTTTAACAATTATGGATTGATGGGAGGTGTATGGTGCCTTGCACGTTGGAGCATATTGCTTAAACTAAAAACAAATTGGGTGACTAAGTTTGTTACTATCAAAAAAGGTGAAACATAAAATTCTTTCAAAACAACTGGAATAATTCACAAAATCTATTAAAGCTGAGCTTGGATGCTATTGTTAATTAGGTTTACTAATGAAGAACAAATTAATAGAACTTGAGCCAAACTCTACGAATCAAACTGGTTCTCTGTATCAAACTCATAACTGGCGAGCCTACTTTTCTTTCAATACTCGGCTTAATCAATTCGCGTCGGCTCCGATCTTTCGAAGTGTCTGTCGTGGATCGTATCTGCTTCGACGACGGGGTGCTCTTCGTTCCTGCACAAGAACGAACAGGGGCCCGAGGTTGGTACCAGGTTTTCCCTCTCCGACGATCAAGTCAGTATTGGGTAAGACTGAAAGTAGGTTTATAACGAAGAAAGAGGGGTCGGACCGGTTACAACTTATGGCGTCGGGTGTCAGAGGTCGTGTTTAGGCGGTCCGGGTGATTTTAACTTTATCTCTCCTCTCTCTCTTTTTCTCCCCCCACTAAGATGTGTTAGTGGGGGTATTTATAGTATGATCAGATGTGTGTTAACCATTGGATCACTGTACTGTAAAACATTGATCAAACGGCGTTTAGGTCATTTATGACTCTGACAAGAGTACTGTCCTTTTCTGGGACCCATTAGAGATGGCCTGTGATTGGGTCATGTCGATTAAACACCTGAAGGGTCCCCCAAGGGAGCAGCATCATTAATTGGGGAAGTGTACTCGACACGCTTCTCTAGGCCGGCCTAGACACAGGCCGGCCCTCAAGATCCGGAAGGATGCATCATCCATGGTTTGACGGGCCCGGATCGCCTGCTGTGGGGGTGGTATTGACCCGGACGAGGGGATGCCGACATTCCCTCGCCAATAACTTTAGATAAAGAGTTACAAAAGAGAGAGTGATTAGCAAAGATCATTAGATCAAATTTTCTATGTACGCTAAACGCCAGAGAATATGAGACTATAATACTCCATTAAATTTCTCTTTTATTCCTATACTGCTTTAATTATACATTGGCACAAGACCGGCACTTTTAAACATAAATTTGGATGTATGACTTGCTTGAATCAACTGTCTAGATTAAGTCATGTGGTTGGTAGTGCATTTTTTAATGTATATATTGTGACAAATATACTATATAGTTTTTAAAAGTTGAACAATCCATCGGATAGGAAGTTTCTTTTGGTCATTAAGAAAAGGTAGAATATGATAATAGAATTTTTGTGGTCACAATAATAAGTGGCCAGTCTCGACCGACCAAACCGTCCTTTTTTACTTTCATAAAAAAGTTGAAGACGGCTGTATTTATAAGTCTTTGATTAAGACATTTGCCCTCTGCCTCTTTGCTTCCGTCAATAAATTCTTTCATTTGAGCCACTAATTACAAAATTATTCCAAATTAATCTTCGATTATTTCTTTCTTAGTCACAACTTTACTGCGAGGTTCCTTGAATTTGAACCCAAGACCACTTCATGGAATACTTTATTCATTCAAGTAAATTCTTATAGTATACTTTATTCATGTATTTAATTATGTACATTATATTCATTAAGAACCACGGTGCAAACACATGTTGTGGATCCCGTCACTTTCTAGGCACACATAGCCAAAAAAACCGGAATCGGAAACAAAGAAGGCAAACACTCAAAAATCTCAGAAAGCATACAAAAATTATATTTGGTAACGAAGTTCATTGTCGCAGTTGACCCTTATATTAATCAATACAAAAGAGGGTTGACCGTAAATCTAACTTGAATCATACCCACAAAATATAGTCTCAAAATCTCAAGGAGGCTCTCCATCTTGATTTATTCTCTATTTTAGTCACCGTAAATGTTGGAAAAACCATTTTTAACATGATAGTTTCTGAATGGTCACGAGACCATTTTTGAGTCAAGATTCCAAATGACAGGCATTGTCTTTTGACGCCATACTCAATACGGTTGAGTAGATAGTATGACAAGTTTCGTAACGGTATGTCACATGACCTATTCGGAGAATGCGAGTGAATGAAAATTGACGTCAAACATTGGGGTTGAGAAAGAGGAAAACTCTTAATGCTGGAAAATGAGTTTAATGAGGATAAATTATTGAGAATTGTCACACGTTGGAAAATAAAGAGTCATTTTTACAATATATATATACAAAGCTATCCCATGTAGATATTAAATTGTGTGTCCACATACACATGTGTGTATTGTGTAACACACGCGCTTGCTCGTCGGCAAAAGCGTGCCTGTTCGGAAAAATATTACAGTAAATGTGTAACTGTTGTAATAAATATGAATTCATTGCAAAGTTAATACTGCAGTTTCAAATTTCGAAAACTGACAGTGACTTTAATGGCTGAGATACTGTTAAATATTTCGAAAACTGACACTGACTTTAATGGCTAAGATACTGTTAAATAGGCAGTCAGAGAGAGCCACCCACCAACAACTCGACCTTGAGTCGTCGCCACTTTCCGGCGAGTCATCCGAAACGTTGTACCTTGGGATCGAAGCGTCAAAAATAACTAGAAACCTCAAAAGTGGTTAGGCGAATATCGGTTAAGGGCATACTGTTAAACAGTAGTTTCGTATATTTCTTTTATGCCTTTTTTATATCATTTCATTTATGTAATTTAATTTCAGTATTTCAATTTCCTGTCTTTAGTTGTAACATTTAAATTATGTTTTACATTTCTGTAATTTATTTAAAGTACTGTTTCAATTCTGTAATTAGATTAGTTTCATTTCAGTCCTGTAATTTATTTACAGAAACAGTCCAGCAGTTTGGTAAGTATACTATTCTGTCTGGCAGTTTGTTTTAATTAACAAACAGTCCAGTAGTTTAGTTTTATACTATTCTGTCTGACAGTTTCGTTTAATTACAAACCATTTTAGGAGTTTAATAACTTATATTATTCTGTATGGAATTTTAATTAATTGCATTTACATTCTGCAAGTGTCGGAATTTTGTAATAGAGTCATATTCCATTATAGAAATAAAATTATTTATTTCTTTTCAGTCCTTGCATTTTTAATTATTGTTTTTATGTACACCAAAACCAACAATAAATACTAAGATCATCCGTATTAGTTTTGTTAGTTTTAACATGTTAAATATTATCAAATCATTATTTAATTGTATGTTAAATGTCACGTGTATATATTAAATTTAAGAAGCAGTTACCAAAACGTACAAGTGATCAAAACATATTACCAAAACATATAACATCTAAAAGTTTCTTCCCAAAACATATAATTACACATATAAAAACAAAATTGGTATGGATATGGGTACGATACTGGTATGATATTGGTACGGTACCGGTACCGTACAAAAACTTTAAAAACTTACACTAATAATACAAAAAATTTAAAATGTTATTATAAAACACACACACACATATATATATATATATATATATATATTATCATAGAAGGTACCGCTTATCTCATAAAAAACCTCATTATATATATATATATATATATATATATATTTATATATATATATATATATTTATAATTGATATACTCTTTCCGTAACGTATCCTAAATTCAAAATTTTGCCGTATCGTTGTACCCGTGCAAGCTAACAATTATCTATCGCAAAAAAAGGTGCATACACAATCGTGAAAAATATGCCAAAAACTAATTCTGCAATACAAAAAAAATCCAAATAAAAATATAGAATTCTAATTGTGACTAAAATAAATTTAAATATTAATTAAAATAACAAAAAATATTGATTTTAATATATTTTATGTAACATGTACCGTCCGTCTCAATAGATATAACAAAAATACATTATAAAATTGGAACCTCACACACTAGCATATTATAGACACATTAAAATTGAAGGGAATTATAAATATAATATATCATGAAGGGACAATTAACATAAACATATATTACACATATTATATTAACAAAAACATACACTAAAAAGTGAAATTATCAAAAATATACATTCAATTAATAATTAATAAAAAACAAAAAAGTTGATTCATCCCTGTCAATCTCTTTCCTCTCTCTCATCATTTCACTCTCTTCTTCTTTCACCCTCTCTCTCATTCTTCTCTCTCCCTCCGATCTATCTCCTCATCCTTATCACTCTTTCTGATCTCTAATCATTACTTTCTCTTTCCGATCTCTCTCACCATCTTCAGTCTATTTTTTTGATTTTTTTTTCTTCTCCATATCTTTCTCTTCCGTGGAGATTGAGACGAACACATATGTAGGAATGGATGGTGAGAGTATAGAGCGAGATCGAAAACTCGAGATTGATGTCGATGGAGATGAGATCGTCGAAGAAGAGCCCACGACGACGACTTGTTAGTTCGAGATCGGAAGACGGGTAAGAGTTAGATTTGTTAATTAATGTATAATGTTGAAAAATAAGTGTATGAATTACGTGAATTAAGGGTATGAAGTTAAAAATGATGTGTATGAATTATTTAAGTAAGGATATGAATATTATGTAAATTGGGATATGAACTTTGAAAATAAAGGTGAACTCTACAAATCAAGATATAAACTTTTGGAATAAAAGTATGAAAAATACAAATTAGGGTATGAACTTTTGAAATAAGGGTATAAAATTTTGGGTATGTTTTTGTTAATTATAAATTTTTAGGTATATTTTTATTAATTTAATTTTAAAAGTAGTATTTTTTGTTAATTTAGTTTTAAAATAGTTTAAAAAGAGTAGTGGGTTTAGTGGGCTTCACTTATTCGGTTATTGATTGCTGCATTTGTTCGAATTTAGTTGTGTGATTTTTAGAATTAATTCATTTCATGAAATAACTTCACATGTCATGTTTTGGGTGGTTTGGTGCATCACCTAAGATTGGCGGATCCAATACAGTATCACTGGGGGCTGAAGCCTCACTGGATTTTATTTACTTATATGTTTGTAGCTGAGTTGGTTAATGTGTCCTTAATGCAACTTTTTGATCAGAGTTCGATCCTTCTAAGCAAATTTTTACTAAATTTTTTGTCTATCCATTTCATCCGTCAGTAACAATTATTATATGGGGAAAAAAACTAATTTTAGAATTGGTGTATTTTTGTTTTTTAAATAGTACGGATAAAACAAGAAACACCCCTGAAAACCATTTGTTTATTACTTAACATTCTAAATGTTTTCCTTCTTGTATTCTGTTAGCATATTAATCATATGATCCACTAGTATTTTTTTTAAATGATCTACTAGTACATTTGATATTAATTTTAAGAATAAGATTATTAATAAGTGGGTTTGACTTAAGTTCCCAATTTTTAACAGACAAATTAATACATGATAATTCGCCCTAATTATTATTTACTTTATCTATGTTGCTCGAAATGCTAAATTTGTCTTCGTTTTTTATAATCAAAGGTAGTAAGTTGTTCATATAACTCAGTTTGTTTGGTATTTCATTAACATATTTATTGTTAGAACATTTTTTTCAATATACACATTGTTTACTAACAAGGTTTTTTTTATAGATTAAGTGCTTTGTAAAATTTAGGAGTAAATTTTTAATTACGTATAAAAGAGTTTATATAGGAAACAAAACAGTTCTAAAGAAGTATATTTTCGTCTACGACAAAAACAATGTTCAAATTAATAAATTATATAATTCAAAGTTACAAGCTTACACTCATATTTTAAATATTAAATACACCACCGACTTATGTCAAATTTGTGCCCCCGCTGAACTAAATTCCTGACTCCGCCATTAAAAGTCTAATTTGTAAAATCCTGCATTTTTATTTTATTTTGGTTTTGAATATTATTTTTTAATAATTACTTTATCTCACTATTTTTGCTATTTAAATGAATGATAGTAATATTAGTAGCTAATAGGAGATGAGAGACACGTGAAGTATTTGAATTGATGAGGTTAGTACAATGAGTGGGAAATATAAAACGTAATCATGAATGATTAATAGGGCCTAATAGATTAAAGTGCATTAATATGTAGAGTTACGAATACTTTTATAAGTATGCAGATCGTGTGTGTTTGTCTTAATGTTTTGAAATGCTCCATTCATTTACGGGGGTTACATGTGTAGTGTAATGCTAGTAATAAAGCTATTAACTAAAATGAATGGTATGCTATCACTTGAGTTTGGTACAGTTTGGTGTGAATCATAATACATGTCATTAAATAGTTTATGGTTTATTTTATTTGTATGCCTACATTTATAGTACAAATATATAATGAGGTAGGAACTTAGTACGTTATTGTTGTGCTATCCTTGAACTCTCTGTGACTTGCTAGGTCACACATTAATTTATAAAGCAATTATTAATACTTTTATACCTCCATTTGCGTTATATTTATCTGCGTATAGAGTACTCTCACATTGTATTAAAGGAACACATTTATTTATAGAGAGTTACGTCATTTATATAGAGTTAAATATAGAAAATGAATTTAGGTAAGTGAGTAATATTTTATTTTGGCCGTTCATCTTTCACAAGCATTTAATACCCATAATATTCATATCTAATCTGATCTTAACTAATATACTAACCGACACTTTTGACATGTCTGCTTTGATCTTTGTTACTTTGCTCCGTTTCTTTCAATGGCTATTGCTACCTGGCTGTGAGTAATTAATTTCCTTCACCACCAATAACTTAAACATACCCTTTCAGATCATTAGTACAATATGTCTCTCTCTCTCAAAATATGTTACTACTAAATTCACCGCAACAATTTTATGTGAAACGCTAAAAAAATGGAAAGATACATATGTTTATCTCTTCCTCTTACTGTTGTTCTTTGGTTCTCCCAAATTCTTCCCCATCTGAAATAGGGCAAAAATATTGTTATCAACTCCAGGTATGTAATTCATTCAGTTTGTACAAATCACAATTGTTCTTACATTTATGTTTAAAACACATTTGTTTTTCGGATTGACAAAATTCTTAACTCATTTGTTTAATCTATTGCGTATTAAAACACTTATATATTTGCATATTCAAACTGGGGTCTCACATTACCAAGTTTCAACCACCTTTGCTAATTTTCCTTAATAAATAGATTCTAAATAGATGATTTAGTATAATAATTTAAAAAAGTTTTCGTTCTGATTCCTGTCATGATTTAGTATAACTCATTTGTTCTGATTCCTGTTTGGAGTCCATTAAAGAGGGTAGTATTTCTAAACTCTTAAACAGAGACCAGGTGATAAATCGAATTTCGAAAAATTCTGGTTCAGATTTATTCTGTTCATATAGCACAAAAATACAAAGAAGAAAGAAAATAAAATTACTTTGCTCTTATCTCATTTTCAAGTTATGTAATGCTTGATACGACTAGGTGATTATTTCTGAAAAGTCTTCATATTTTTGAAGCAAAAGATTGGATGAGTTGTACGTCATTATTGTTTCGTGCTAAGAATGGGTGGCGTGCTAAGCTTATGAATTTTTTGTTCTATAAGTTTTACTTAACTTAGTAATTTCGAATTAGCTCCATGTCTCTCTGTGTGTGTACGGATGTGTTTTATAAATGGGTAGTTTTGGTATTAACCTTCACGAATTTTCGGTGTTTTAAATAGCGATATCGCTATAGTAGCGTTTTTTTGAAAGAAACGCTAAAAGTGCTAATAGCGTTGCTATGTAGCGCTTTTAGCGTTATCGCTATCGTAGCGTTTTTTCGAAAGAAACGCTAAAAGCGCTAATAACGTTGCTATGTATCGCTTTGCGGTGTATTTTTTTTTGCCTAAATATGCACTAAACTTTAGAATATATAACAAAAAAAAGAAAGAAATGTATAGTTATATTAGATAGTAATAAAAAAAAAAAATTAAAAAAAATTGTTGTTGGTGAGTTTCGAACCTCTGCTGGAAAACACAGCACTGTCTCAACCATCTGGACTGCAGACACTTTTATGAAAATTACACAATATATATTAATTATTTAGATCCGCTGTTTTTTTTTAACTCGCTATTTACGCTTTTGGTCCAGAATTTCGCGCTTTTTGCGCTTTTGGTCCCCTATAGCGCGATTTTAGCGCAATTTCACCCAAAATCGTGATTTTTCGTTGCGTAGCGCGAATTTAGCTACGTAGCGCGAATTTTAAAACAGAGCGAATTTTTGATACGTAATCAATAAATATGAAGGTTAGCTTTTCATTATTTTTGAAAATTAGTTCCCTAAAATCAATTGTCTAGAGATAAACATTTTATGTATATATCTAGGAGTATAAGCTGAGCCCTAACAGCTCTGATTGATTGTTGGACTTACAATAAAACGCCCTAGGTAGGAATGAACAATGAGATACTAATAAAAAAAAAAGTAGAACGAACGAGGATATGCAATAGAATCGACGATCCGAAGTCATGATTCATTGAATTGTCATTTCAACATCCCCTCTTTTCTATAGTCTTCATAAAAGAGAACTGTGTTTGAAGGGAGTGTCTTTCTAACTGAATCCAATGTTTCTCCATTACTATTTTTTTTTATTCCTCCTTTCCAGAATTCATTGTGGCTCAGGGTTTGCTCAGCCACTTCCACAAAAATCTGGGTTCTCTTGCAGGCAAGACACGGGGTCGAAGAGTTATTTTACACAGGACAACAAAAACGTGACTGAAGAATATGTCTATTAGAATTGTAGAGGTTTTTTCTCTATTTTACCTAATTAGATTAATATCGAGTTTATTTAATATAAATATGTATATTTATTGTTAGTTTGGAGGAATGTTTCAAAGTTCGATGTATTCAACGTGAATTGGCCTTGCATTACAGGCTAATTCATGCATGTGGCGAGACAGTAAGGTTTCCTCTTTCCATATTGCTTTGCATTTGCGTTTTGTGATTTGAATGTTACTACTTGCATGGGTTAGGAGTGTTGTACAAATGTTCTATAATATATAAGAGGAGTATAATAGCGCATATCATATGATCATGTTTAAATAAGCAAAAGCTTATGGCTTTCTTAGACTATCCTTGTTATTATGCATTTTTTTGTTTTATAATTCTTTTTGAGGATGAGATTATATTAGCTTGATGGTTTTCATGACTAATTTACTAAATTCTAACCCTTCCTATCACTATGGAACTAGAAGTAATTTAATATTAGATTTGAAGAGCTCCTCTAATTGGCATAATTTGTTATTTGAATTATTACTCGAAACAGCAAGGTGAGTCTAAAATAACAGGCTCCGGTTTTTACATTTTTTTTAGAAATTGATTCACAATTTTATGCTTAAAATCAGATCAATGGACCAAATCAGATGTGTCCGTCATGTTACCAAACAATGAAAAAGAATCTGAGGTGCTTCATGAATCATGTGTACGTGTGATATTGTTTGCCAAGATTTAATTAAAGAATTTATATAATACAACTGAATGTTCCTGAAGTGCTACATAATACATATACAACTTATGAGGGATTTGTTCGTGAGTTTATCATTTTGGATGTCAAATGATTGCAAAAAATTGAGAGTACTCTTTCACTTGTGTGATATTAAAAGTTGGTTGTTTACTTGTAGATGATTTGTAGCCAAATATTTTGATTTGACAAGTATGTCGACATTCTATTATGTTTTTCATCAATTAAGGCATATACTCTTCCGAATCTCATAGGCCTCGCCCTTTTTTACCTGAAAAAACTAATAGATCCAACCTCAAATAAGGCCGCTTATGTACTAAAAAGCTAAAACAAGAGCGAATAAATTGGCATGCTCACATGTTTTTTTTTTTTTTTTTGCAGGTTCTTCACACTAAATCTACTAGGAATTCACTTGGATCTAATTGCGCTTATTTTGCTTTCGTTTTTGTTTTTCCTAAAGAAATGGATTATCTCAGGAACTTTTAACTTGGGCAAATCGGGGCCTTTACACCGAAAAAGAAAATTCATATGGTTACTTAATGTCATTGTCTCATGAGATTTTACACAGCAGTTTTACCTTCATTTATACCGAGAATCTTTTTGTTCTTTTTATCAGTAATTGTGGAATTGATATGCTATTCAATTGTGTGGTTCTGTTAAACTGATTACGAACTTCTTGTAGTTTTTTGTAAAGTTCGGGGGGAAACGCCCCACGGCCGCGTGAGCCTCCTTGCTAGGACTTATATAAATACACATGATAGAGGAAGCTAGTTTGGTACGTCGTCTTTTCTGAGGTATATACTTACTAGAGTAAATTATAAATATATGTATATAATGGTGCAAGATAGTGCAAGAACATAATGTTGGGTAAGGAAGAAAAGTTTCTGTTAATGGAGTTTAGTTGTTCACAGAATCACATTAGCTTATGGTCTAATAGAAGCGATTCGGTTCTTTCGTATTAGGTGGGTGCTTTTGTATTTCTATTATAAAGTATCCCATTGCATATTTTGTTACAAGTATTGCATGCTCATTTTTATTATTTTCATGTATCATCTATATATGTATGTATTGAAAAAAATTTCATCATTGTACGAAAGAAAGAAAGATCAATTTATTTCGGGGAGGCCCGAAAATAAATGAGTTTATTTCGAGGAGTTCCGAAAATAAATGAGTTTATTTCGGGGAGTTTCGAAAAGAAATGAGTTTATTTCGGAGACATCCGAAAAGAGTAGTTTATTTTTGTAAGGTCCGAAAAGACTAGTTTATTTCGGGGAGTCCGAAAAGAGTAGTTTATTTCGTTGAGTCCGAAAAGAGTAGTTTATTTTGGCGAGTCCAAAAAGAGTAGTTTATTTCGGGGAGTCCGAAAAGAGTAGTTTATTTCAGTGAGTCCGAAAATAGTAGTTTATTTCGTAGAGTCCGAAAAAAACGAATAAAAATTTCATATATATTAATTTAATAATTCTTAAAGTTTATTTTTCAAGAAAAGTTTTACATTATTATTATGCATTGGGAAAATTTTACTAAATCAAGGGTTGGTTTTGAAAGAAAAAAAAGAAAAATTAAAACTTATTTTTGTCCTATATTATTATTATTATTATTATTATACTTTATTACTCACTAAACTTGTTTAACTTACTAGCATGTGTCGCCGCACGTGTTATTCGGGCGTGTGCTTCCGTATTGGATGTGGTACGTTACATAATTGGTACACCGGGGTTTACGGAAGTGTTTCTGGTTGCCAAAAGAGTCCCCAATTATTATTCAAATAGTACTAGCCGTTGATCAACGTTGCTCCTCTCTCCAGATCTATAACTCTTATAAAACACACATTTTCTCTCAATCTCATTAAATCATTACTTAAACCTTCACCCAATTTTCGTCATGGGTACGGCATGGGTACGGTAATAATTAAATCATTTCCAAGGCTGTCTCCGTCCTGATATTCACACGCACCTCCGATTTCCTAACCAAGCTCAAGTCGTATGTGCGAGAGGACGATGCTGCGATGATTCTGAAACTTGGGGGAGGTTTGTGTGTTTTCATGTTTTGATTGGAGTGAGTTGCATTGGGGCTTGCTTTTATAATCAAGTACTATGAGATTGTTGAAGGTGGTAATAATAACAGTGGTAAAAGTGGAAAAGAGGAGAAGGATGAGAGCTACTGGCCTTATGCTTTCAGGGTCTAGATTAAGTTTTATCTTTACGTATCTATAATTCCATATGTCTGTTTCATCATAATATTGGATGATAACTTTGTAACTTTTGATTCAGTTGTATTCTTTTATTTGTTAGTTTTATTGAAGAATTGATGGTTGATTTGGGTTGTCTAAACTATAATTTTATCCAGTTAATTATTTTGTTCCTCTCTAATTTCATTACATCAAATCAGTCATGTATTTTTTTCATATTGGATAAGACTTGGTCATCGATGGAAATCTGGAATGAGTTGCATTTTTTTAATAATTTAATTATTTTATTGGATAATAGTATAATAACTTAGCCTTAATGGATATGAGATTCCTAAAAATAACTTGAGCACATCGCAAACACTAGTAAAATAATAAATAACTTGATGGTCATTGCAAACCTAGGTTGTATAGGTATGGGTACGAGTATCGTACCCTACTCGTACCCGATACGAAATGGGTATGACAAAATTCTAAAAAATGGATACGGCACGGCAATAATTAATTGATATATATTTATATATGTTACAAACTTACAAGTTACATACTTTGTTTTTTTTATGTTTCATCAATTTTGGGGGGTATATATGTCCCTTTTTTTAGAATCTAAGGGGAATATAGCGAAATTTGAATGACCTGTAGATGTTTATGTAATACTGTAGTAGAGATTTAATGTACATATTTAAATATGAGGCTAGCTTATTATGTAAAAAAGTGATAATGGTATGTGTTATTGTAATTATGTATTATACATAATACTATTCCTAGTATCTAAATGTAAATTAGGTTTTGCCCAGCTGCCACCACAGGGAATATACTATATGCTAGAATGATGAAGAGAAAGAAAGGGCTTGTGAGAAGGCTTCCTTGCAAGTTATGATCCAAAAAGAGACCACATCATCTTCTCTTACTTTACTTTTAGATTTTTTTTATTTTTTTTTCCAAGCAATAAAAACTGGTTCCACCTTGCTGGACGTACGGGCAGAGCCGGCCAAAAAAATAAATTCTTGTGGTTTGCCTTATTGATTTTTTTGTTTATTTTATTTATTTAAAGAAAATCTCTAAAAAAACATAGTATAAATTTTATTTTTTTCGGAAAATTTTTTGCATTTGCGCTGGGATGTCTACTCCAGTCGGATTATTTGCATTCACTCAAGACCGCCCCTGCCTACCGGTTGCGTACCAACCCTGTACGTACCAGCTGCATACCGAAGTCGTAAAACCTGTTAAAAAAATTAGTGGTACGTTTTTGACGTACTATGTACGTTTTTTCCGTACAGGTATGTACCGTACAGATACCAGATACAGGTACCGGATTCGGCGAAAAACTCAAAAACTGCCGTACCGGTCCTGGTTGCAAACCTTTAATTTAACTACGTCATGATTAAGTGTAAGAATTAATATATTTCCCATTATCTCAAGAGTCGTGAAATTAATTCTAACTCATTATTTTGGTCCATAAACACTAAATAAGTTAAAAGATTAATGATAATGGTAATAAGTGTGTGAGTTAGAAAAATTTAGACATTCTCACATAATGAATGGTTGAGATTGATCCTACCTTGATGGACGGTAGAGATCGAAAGTAAACAAAGAGTCTCGGGTCCTCCCCATACCTATATAAAAGACACAATACCATCTCAATTTGTGTCAAAAACATACACACACATAAACAACACATAAATTAGTGTAGTGATAGGCTAATGAGCAGAAATTCAAGTCTCTACCCTGACGATCTACCTCAGTCATCTAAACTCAACTATCATCTTCCGTTTAATTACCAAGCCCATCGTTCCTCCTCATAGTTTAAGATATGTGTTTTGGCATACCATCGATATGTTATAATATGTATGATCATCATGTAGAAAAGATTCTAAATAGTTATGTTAATAATGTGTATAGCATAATATATGAGTTGTAATTAACTTACATTTGGTATCAGAGCTATAGGTTAATATTTTCACATGATGTTCTACTTATTTTGGTGATTAATATGTATTGAAAGGGCTATACATATTGTTTCGTGATCACTGCATATATAACATCCTATAATAGTTTTAATGAGATTTGGTTATAAACTAAACATAATGAATCATATGTTACTGCTTGTTTTGTACTGGCCTAGTGATTTGGTTTTATTTTCATATGAAACGAATTGGTTTAATTACTAAGAAATGAATGTAGTAAATGTTGATTCATTTAGCCGTATATTCATGTAACCAACTACTACTCTATGGTTTTTAATGCATTACAATTATGGTACCATTTTTGTTTTGTGCTAAGATATACATTTTATATAAAACGAATGGTTCTGTAAACCGTAACCAATTAGAAGACAAAAGCAGGATTGGTTACTTATATTTATCCACTAGTTGCTAATAAAATCATGCTCAAGAATATATTTAGGGTAGTCGTATAAGACATGTAATGGTGAGAATATTACAGGTAAAGTTTCATTAAATAAATGAATAAAGAAAAATTACAAGCATTTTGCTATTGAATTGTTTGCATGTAAATACTAAACATGAGTAGTATCATGTTTAGGCTATAATATGCTTCATAATTGCCATGTGTGATAGCTGATTTTCATGCCTGAAAAGAATTGGTTTGATTATGGATAAACTGATTGATATAATAAGCCATATAATTTGATATATAAATTACTGAATGGTTATATGCAGTAGTAAATCAACCAACTGCCTAACATTATTTAAATGTCATTCTCACACTTTGCATTTGTAGCAATTTGATGGTTATAGTCATAAAGGTTGGTTACTTACGTGTATATGTTGCAGCATTAGTCTATAAATGTAAATGACTTTTCATGAGTCAAATTGTTCATTTGCGTATCGTCTTAATTGATTTAAAAGGACTAGCTTCATTTGTACTAATGTTGCATAAGGAATTGATAAAGATCATTTGGGAGTTGGATATAAGTTATGCAATTGAATGGGAATTAAACAGTTTTGTAACATAAGAATTTATATGGATTAATATATATAGAAAGTTATTTTACAAAACTACATAGTAAGTAATGGCATTAAGTTTTCATTATGTTATGGTGGTAACAATTAAGCACTATATTAAATAAATAAATAAAGGTTACTACATATAAATGGTCATCTTCATATGTCGCAAATTATAAGGGTTTATTCCTATTATTTATTCATTCTTAATAAGAATTGCTTGGTTGCCGAATGGTTTTATAAGAAATGTTAATTGTTATCTTTATGCCCGTTAACTTTATTAAATTAACATGTAAGATAAACTGTTAATACTACAATTATGTAAATGTAGTTGAAAGGTTACGAAAAAAAGTTTAGACTCACATTAATGTTGGAAAATTATAAATCTTTCCCAAATAGGCTCACCTAGGATGATGCGATGGCAATGCAAGACTTCGGCTGATACTTTGTATCTTAATGAGGTCGGTTTTTAAGCAGCCTTTGCTGCACCAACCCTCAGCCTCTCTTACCTGGTCGGATCATGTTAGAGCTATCGAAAGGGTTAGAGTATATAATAGTTTTCCCGATTGTGTTTCTATAGTTATATTCGTCGAATGGGTGTCTTTATATCGATATGGCATGTGTTAGATAAAATGAATAATACGAATGAATGAATGATGGACATCTACCCCCTTACTTAATTATATATATAACTCATGACAATGCATGCCACTAAGTATAATAAATTATGTAACTTTTTGAAAGGTTGGATATAAGTTTTTAAATTTATATTAAAATAAAAGAGTGTTTTAATATATAATTTTAATATTACATGTCACAATGAACATTACTGATAAGGATGCATGTACATATGAAAGTTGGGTGATGTACATATTATTGTTTGATTAAAACATGACGCACGTTTTAGTCATTATGTCGTACATATTATTGTCCCTACTATTATTTTTATGACAAATAAAGTTAAGTCAATTTATTTTCATACCATATAAGTTTTGGTAATAGATTATAAGCTAAATCATATATATAACGTTCATATTATGTGAAATTTTGTTTGCCCCCAGACATAAAATTTTAACCGATGAATGTTAAATAAGCATTGATGTATGCGTAAGTATCAGTTATAGTTATTGATGTTTTAATGTCAATATTCATATTATCGTTTGATTAAAAATCAATATTGTCTTTGATCAAATCTAATGAATATTTAGCTTAACCGCTACACCTAATAGTATTGAACTAATAATCATATTATTCGATTAAAATTAAATGTATATTTTAATCTATATTTTTAATGATTATTAGTGCCAGTAAATATTTTGCATTAACATCATATGTCCAGAATTTGGTTGCCCACAGGTACAAAGTATTGGAGACGAATATTTGATGATAAACGTTATGTTTTGCATCCATTAGTGCCTTAATTATGGTTGCTAAATTATGGCTGTGTCCAATATTGTTATGGGCCGGGGATGCATAAAAACTGATTTTTATGTATGTTTGTTTTTGGTTGCCCACAGGTCCAAAAATATTATGATAAAAATAACTATTGGATGTTCATAATTGTTTAATTATTCATTATAACTTGGTTGTCCAGGTCCAGTTATTTTGACCAAATAAACATTATGAATGATTTCTTAAGGTTTAACATTAAGATGAAAAATACAGGATATCCACAGATACCATATTTTTCCAAGTTAAACAAATATTATGGACAAACTTAAATTTAACATTAAGAATAAAAATATAGCTCAAATAAAGATGCCATATTTTTGTAGTTAAAATTTTAAAATGGTCCATTTTATTGACTTATTCCATTAGTTATAAATTGTCTTGCAAAATAATATGCTTGATTTAAATGTGTTGTTAAAATAAAAGTTATTTTATATGTAAAAAGATTGGTCTTAAATTTTACCACTTTAATATGGTTCTTGGTGTGTATTATTAGTCAAGTTGAATTTGGATACCCACATATAACAAATTTACTTGATGAAAGTATACCATCAATTAACTTAATAAATAAGAGTAGAAAAGAATGAAAACGTTATGTAGTGTTACATGATAATTTCTCCGTAAGAAAACAGTGATTGTTTAATGTTTTTAAAGGAGAAATATGTTAACACTAGTTGAGATATTCTTTTAATATGATTAAACTCATTAAATCTCAAAGTCCAAATTCGTGAGCTTTTACTAAATTCTTGCCTTATTGTTCATATTTTATTTATAGGTCGCATATTAGTTTGCTAGTAAACAAAATGTTTTTAGTTGAAACTAATTTTATATTGTTAAATCTAATAGAAATTTAACGTTTTCAATCACATTATGTGCATGTAGATTCATACTTTCCAATAATTATAGATGATGGAATTTTATCGATATTTTATTAAACAAAAGGAGTTTTGGTTATCGATAAAGTTACAGTATCATTTGTGGGAGAATTATATTATTCATAACACCCACTATAAATGTTTTTCCTAACTCTCATTAAAGAATTAATATATAATTACACCCACATCAAGTTATATGTTATTTACCATAATATTTAAAGTAATAGTTAAACAAGTGGGAGATAATTACTCGTTTCACTATTAATGTATTATTTAACCATATACTTTTATAATAGGGGTAAGATCAATGGTAGTAGTTAATATTTTTTTTTTTTAAATAAGCTAATTGTTAAGATTTACTTGAACTATCATTTTCTTTGAATTCAAATAAAAACGTGTAACTTATTTTGTTATCATAACCTATTATTTTGAAGTAACCATTAGATTAGTGGGAGTAAACGTTGTTATAACCATTATCATTTTGTTTTTGTAACCTATTATTTTACTAATGGTTATATTAATGTAAGTAACTTACTAGACCCATAATGAATTGTAAAATGGTTTTCAAAGGGTTTCTAAATGATAAAAGGTTTTAAAAGAGTTTTACGACTGATTAATAGTATTGTAAACTGATTCTTGTGTGTTTGAACTATTAGTTGTACTTAAAATACATATTATTGTAGGCAACGCTCAAATAATCATTATTTATAGTGGATTAACTTTTACATAATATTAAAGATGCCTAATTTATGTTTTATGTTTGTAAGAATATAAAGATTTTATGCGCAAGTATCATTGATGTGATACATAGAAATACATTGATCAAATTTATGTCTTACTGCTCAATAAATATATGGAGAAATTATAAGTTACATTTCTCAATAAAATATTGTGCAATTTATGTCTTATTGCTTAATATAAGATTGGAGCAATTATATGACATAAGTGATTGAATGTATTATCACATGTATCATCAAGAAAAGTTATATAATTATTTGAGTACAAAACTCATAATAATAGTTGCAAATTAATTTCAGGACTTAGATTATGTCGAGCTTATGACTGAGTCGCTGAAAATGAATGTTTGTAATTATTCTTGATAACTGACATTCAAATGGTGTTGAGTTCACATAATATAAATGCTAAGTTTTCGAGACTAATTTTAGAAACAATACTATCAATAAACACATAATGATCGTATATACCTTAACGATATCTACACAAGACAATTAAAATTTTGTTAATATCACGTGTCTTGATTGTAGATAATTATATGGTATTATATAATGATGGTTGTTTATTTGATAGATAGAGATCTCATTTCTTATTGTTTCTCTTCTTCCTATTGTCCTATTAAGTACGTACAAAAATGAAAAGTTATGGACTTTTAATAGAACCGTCTTTCTTAAGACATTATTGGACCATTAAGATTACTCACTTTATACACTTTGTTGAATAATTTGTTTTTGTCGTAGTACATGGAAGGAAACATGCTCTCAAGTAATGTGCAACCGTCATGACTCTGATTAACAATTTATTTCATAAAGTATGTCATTAATTTATTGCGCGCTTATGTTTTCTTATAGATTGTTAAATGGACCAAGTGGGAGACTGTAAGAATTAATATATTTCCCATTATCTCAAGAGTCATTAAATTAATTCTAACTCATTATTTTGGTCCATAAACACTCAATAAGTTAAAAGATTAATGATAATGGTAATAAGTGTGTGAGTTAGAAGAATTTAGACATTCTCATATAATGAATGGTTGAGATTGATCCTACTTTGATGGATGATAGAGATCGAAAGTAAACCAAGAGTCTCGGGTCCTCCTCCTACCTATATAAAAGACACAATGTCATCTCAATTTGTGTCAAAAACATATACACACATAAACAACACATAAAGTAGTGTAGTGATAGACTAAGAAGGAGAAATTCAAGTCTCCATCCTGACGATCTACCCCCGTCATCTAAACTCAACTATCATCTTCCGTTTAATTACCAAGCCCATCGTTCCTCCTCATAGTTTAAGTTATGTGTTTTGGCATACCATCGATATGTTATAATATGTATGATCATCATGTAGAAAAGATTCTAAATAGTTATGTTAATAATGTATATATCATAATATATGAGTTGTAACTAACTTACATTAAGCACTATTAAAAATGGAGATTTCGTTTTGACCTTTAATTTACAATTTTGTATATATAATTTGGTGTTTCTTTAATTTGATCCACAATATCACAATGGTCAGAAATAGGTCTAGACACCCCCAGCCCTTGGTTTTTTTCGTGTTCTTGTAATACATTTGTTAGAAATATATTAAAACACATGCTTGTTTTTGGATAGTATTTAACAATACTTTTAATTGATTTATTAAAACAAAATATCATAAGCAATTATTATTTAGCATTATTAATTGAATGAGTAAATAAATGTATATTATTCTATTTAGTAGATGGTCTATTGTGTTGAGTATAACTTACACACAGAAAATTAGTCTATCAATTCTAATGGACACACTATTGATAGAGTTGTAATACGTGGTTTTATTAGATATGTATTGATTATAAGAAATGATATAGTTCCAACTCTATTTAGTAGTACACTTTCTGTGTATTAAAGAAGCTTGTTACGAGATAATCATTTTGGTGGTTGACTAAATAAAATGATTTATAACTCGTGGTCATGATTATTGTTTATGATTTTAATTCGTATATTAATATTTAGACATGTATGGATGTGTTTGTTATCTTAATTCATACATAGTGATATTTGTTATGAGTTGGATGACAACATTATCTGTAAAAGTGTTTATACCTTAGCCTATATATGAATCAAGATAACAAACACATCCGGTATGAATCAAGATAACAAATCACACGAAATACAATCTATACGAGTTGAGGTTTTCAGTTTTGTCTAGAGAAAGAGAGTCCATATATCCTCTCTTTTTAGAGAAGTATGATGCTAGTAATAAGGTAGAAGGTTTGATGCGGTCTGTTCTATACTACAACCGTCAGTTATCTCCTTCTATGTTCGGTATGGGCTAAACATATATGGTAGAATATGATTTAATTTTTGGTAACATACGTACTTACTATACTTACTTTTTGGGCAATTTTTCCGCTACGTTATTTCTATCAACATTGAGAAAACTGATAATGTGTTTTGCTAGGTGAGTTTTTCTTTTGTCCTGTTCCCCTTTTAAACGGTACAATGTTCCTTTAAATAGTGGACCGTTAGATGATTTAATTTAGATCCGAACCGTATGATGAGAGGGTATAATAGTAATTACAGACTTCTATTTTTTTTTACGGTTTTAGATCTTACGGTTCAAATTTAAATTAAATCATCCAATCTTTTAATCTAAAAAAATAAAAATCATCCAACGGTCGAGGGACAATGTACCATTTAAAAGGGGAACGGAACAAAAGGGGACTCTTGCTAGGCAATGAAACAGTAAAAATAATGACCGTGTTTGTGTTTGATACTTCGTCATGATTCTTTAGTCATATGATCAGTAGCCAGTCGGTATATTGTATAAAGCTTATAACAATTAAAAAAAAACATTATATTACGGAAAAACACCTAATTTGTACATTTTAGTACGAGTTTTTAGTGATCACTATGCTCTCTACGAAAATTCCTAATTTATACTCTTTCTATTGAAATCAAGACGATCACTATCATTCTGTCAAAATTTGATGAGCTCATCACACTTTTATTGTCATTTTATCTTTTTCCTGATGTATATCAAATAATTTGCAAAATTGTCATTTTCAAAGATTTATATATATAAGAATAATAAATATGCAAGACACTAAGCTATCTAAAAATTTGAAAATATATTCAAATAAAAACATCAAAAAGTTTTTTTCGGTAATTGCATAAAAAAAAAGTCTATATATATTTAAAATATATAAAATTAATTAAATGGGTTTGAATTATAATATTATAAATACAAATTGCAATTATAAAGTAAAATACATAATTTTGTACAATAATGAAGTTATACAGAAAATTACTCTTCATAGTATGTTAAACATATAAAAAATAAAACATATAAGATATACTAAAATTTGTATATACATAAACATATACATTCCTAATACATACATAACGAAAATACATTTTAATATTAAACACACACACACACACACACACACACACACAAACAAATAAATTGGACGTTAAAAATACCCTTGCTTTTATTATTATGACGTGACACTAACGACGTTAAAAATTTGGACGGAAAAAGCTAAATTGGGTCAAATAGCGTAGTAAAGTATATAAATTGGTAATTTTGTAATAAATGATAGCGATCGTTGAAAATTGATAATACATGATATAAGTTGGATTTTTTTTATATGTTACTGACATAACAATTAGCTCCTAGCCAAAAAATCAACACAAACTGGAGTACTAGTGAATGTTACACAAATACAAAAAATAAAAATCAAGAATATCATTATGCTTTTAGTCATTACAATCCAATTGATCAATCAACTAAACGATCATAACCCATTCTAAAAGCTAATGCAATCGGAGCAAGATCAACATATTCGCTTTTCTTTTAACTTGTCCTCTTCGGATTGCTAAATTTTCAACCTATGATCGTACTTTAAAAAGAAGTTGTTACTGGTCAAACGAGCATTTATCTGCATTCAATACATGAGAGTACGAGAAAAATTGCAACAACGGTTTGTTAAATACAAACTTAACCATTCGTTTGTCAACTCACATAGCCTCTACTTGGTTCTTAATTAAAAAAGAAAAACATATAATAAAGACGCGGTCTGAGATTCTAGTAACATATTACTTGTCATCATATTGTTAAAAATACTTTGTTCATAATTAACACTCACTTATTATATAAACGTTTTAGTTCAAGTTGTGCAGTCAGTTGTAACTGACTATTTTGGACATATTCTGTAATATTCGGTCAAAGAGATTTGATGATACCAAAAACGTGGAGAGCAAGTTTAGATGATATAAAAAAATCTCTGAACGGTAGAAATAAGATATTGAAGATATTTACTTATTGGAATAGAAAATTTAAAAGGATATACATGGGAAGACTCATTGTCAAGCAAGAAAACATTAAAAAAAGTAAAGATCTTTGGAGATAACAAAGAATATATCTTGAAGACAATTAAATTAAATATCTTTATAATTTCGAATTAAATAAGATATGATCTGTTAGAAGTCAAAACTAATTAACTATAAAATATGTATTTGATAGAAAAGCAGATAAGGAAATACTTTCGATTTGATTATACTTAGAATCTTTTGTAAGACTATAAATAAAGTCATTAGCATTTACGTGTGTTGAATATAATGTAGATATACTGATATTATAGATCAATAAAACCGTTGTACATGAGAGAGAAACAAACTTAAAAAGATCATCACAGGATACCATTAGATATTGATAATTGTTAAGTTAGAGATGGTAAGACGTGAGCGAGTTATGGTATTGTAAGTCTCAATTCTTATCTTTGTTTATTTCAATATCACTAAATAGATTATGTGAACTCCGTAATCAAACGTCTCGTATTTAATGTTTTTTATTAACTTTATTATATTCGTCAGTTGCAACTGTGGTTACAATTGTAGTTACAACTGTGGTTACAATTGTAGTTGTAACTGAAAACGCAATATGAATATGTTTCTTCAACTATAATAGTAGCTAAAATTGCCAAAGACTGCATATTTATCAACAAGCAATGTAGTGTAAACACCAGTCATCTAACTAAGAGTTTTTCTAGCAACATTTATTGGTTTAATCAATAAAACAAGACTATATTTATGTGTTTGGATTAAAGTTTTAAAAAAATATTAATATTAAACATGTATCAATTCATTTAAACAATTATTATTAAGAGAAAGTAATACAAAATTTAATTTGGAACAAATATAAAAACTAATGAAAAATAATCAGATTAACTCTAAAAAAAATTGTTTGGCCAATACTAATTTGAACGAAAATATTAAAGGGGACACGGAATTAGTAACAAAATAGAGGATAGAGGATTGAGACTCCTAAAAATCAAACATCTACATCTATAATTTTCTTTTGAACTCTTCTTATTTAATTGTAAAAATTCTTTATATTTTTTTTCTACAATCATTTCGTGTTAATTGCATATGGGGCATGGAATGGGACCAACGGGGGGTATAAAATGGTGGGTAGATGATCCGGAATTTTTTTAGAGGTAGTCATGCAATGTAAACCAGGAGCTTACATGTGTGTGACAAGGGAATATTTGTATCCCCTTTATCTGGGTACTCACATCGGGAGTACCAAAGTCAGACAAGTACGTAGACATCGAACCAGACGCGCTGAGCCACGTATTGTACAGAAACCCTTGTCAAAGTGGCACCAAACTCTATAGGGTTGATGCAAAACCCCGTACGACGTGCTGAGCCGTCCATTGAGAAAAACACACGTGCCCGTGACGTCGTTTACAGTCTGGGGTTTGCGCTTGACCTTTAGTTGATGGCTAACGTTGACCATGATTTAAAGCCTGTTAATCCGTGATGAATGATATAAACAAAGCATTAGTAACTCCAAGCAAAGGGTTGGTCGTTCTTGTTGCAAAACATGTTTTAAACATGGGTGTTCTGAATGGTCACAGGACCAACTTCGAGTCGATATTACATGTGACAACACTGAGTTGTTAATGCCGTACTCAATGCGCTTGAGTAGCTCGTGTGACGAGCTTCGTAACGGTATATCGCATGACCTATTCGGAGAATAGGTGTGAATATTAATCGGCTTCAAAGTTGGGTTCTCGAAAAAATGGAAAACCTTAATGCTGGAAAATTGAATGAATAAAAGGAAAAACCATTGAGGGTTATCCCATATTGGAGAATTAATAGTTAATTTTACAATATATATATGCAAGTCCAACTCATATAGTTGTTAAACTATTATGTCCATATACACTTAAGTGTATTATTGTGTACCACACGCGCGCTCGCTCGGGTCTCGGGCATCGAGATTTGGGACTGACCAAATCTAAAAAGTGAGTTTTGTATAAAATATAAAAGTAGTCGCTAGAGTTTCCAGCAAATTGAAACGCCAGCATTCAATGAGAATAAATTACAGATTGAGTGCTGCAGTTTCAGAAATTAAATGGGCGGATTCTGGGGGTGTAACACCCAGAATTAAATTGACTATTATGGCTGCGGTTTCTGAAAAGCCTACAAAAGGCAGCCTTCCCCCTCTCATTCAGACACAACAAACACACACAACACAGCATACCATAGCATCATATTACAGAGAGAATCGCACCACCAACAGCTCGACCTGTGGTTCGGTGCCGTTTTCACGCGAACCACTCTGTGACAGAAGTTGTACCTTGAGAACGAAGTCCCAAGAACCAGAAACCTATAAGGTGGTTCGGGAAATATTGTTTAAGGAAAACTGCTTGCAGTTGCCTCTTATTTTAATTCCTTTTTTTTTACATTCTGTTTTTTATTTCAGTCATTTACATTCTGTTCATTTCATTTCAGTACTGTTTATATTCTGTAATTTACTTTCCAGTCTTTAAATTCTGTAATTTACATTCCCGTACTGTTTAATTTCCAGTCTTTTCTTTTCTGTAATTTACATTTCAGTTATGTAATTTCTTTTATTTACAGAAACAGTACAGAAGTTTAGTAATCATACTATTCTGTCTGGCAGTCTCTTTTAATTGACAAACAGTCCAGCAGTATAGTGTTTATACTATTCTGTTAGATAGTTTTGTACAATTACAATTCAGTCCAGCAGTTTAATAATTTATATTAAATTTGTCTGAAATTTAATTATTGCAATTTAAATTCTGTACGAGTCAGGAATTTGTAATCGAGTTATATTCCTTTTAAAGTGAAATAAAATTGTTTATTTCCGTTTCAGTGCTTGTCTTTTACTTTATTGTTTTTCGATATAGTAAGAACCAACAGTTCTCACTCGATAGAGTTACCAGCATTTAAGACTAGAGACTCACTCTTTCTAGAATCCGAGCTACACTTAATAACACACTTGTAACCCGAGTCCGGGGTAGATAGCAGAAATAACTCTTTCCCTATATCTTGTATCTTAAAGCATTGCAACTTCTATCACTTCTTATATATCAATAAAAAGGGCTCTCTACAACCACATTATCTTTCCATTTCGATTACATGCATTTATTATTGTGAGCTTGGGGTGTGTTTTAGACGAAACCAAATGTAAGTCGAGAGTAATGAATAATTAGGCTAGCCAAACGGAGCCGTCTATGGGAAACCAGTAGGCGGAACCACGCTAGCTAGCTATCAACTCACTCTCTCTTATCACTCAGAGGTAAAATCACTCTAACTCTCCAAAACTCACTTTTCTTAAAAAATCAACATACCTTTACGCCTAGGAAGAATGGAAGCCCTTCTCATTGAAACCACTATGTTAGCCAAATATTTATCTATTTTCTCCTCTTTTACGGTTGATTGTGACTCTTGGTGGGAGATCAATCTTTATTTTCTCCCCTATATTTCTATAAAATCTCCGTGTTTCATCACTATGGTGCGTAATACCCGTGGAGAGAGTGGCACATTTATATCGCATTTCATGTTGAGCGTGTGCGAGATTAAATTAACTGTTTATAAAATATATTTTATTTATTATTTTTGTCAGTTATATTAATTATTTATACATTTAATATTTTTTGGCAGTTAAATAACCCACTGCCTATGTGGCAATAATTATTTAACAAATTGCTTATGTGGCAGCACTTACTTATTTTAAAAAGTTGTGCTTTTTTATTTAAACAAAGGGTTGCGACTTTTTGAAGTGGCACTCCCCTGTTTATTATAAATTAAGGGTCTTGCCAAAAAGATTACTCACTTTTTTTTTACTATTTTGGAAATCCATATAATCTTAGAGAAATTCTGAAATTTCTCAGAATTGCTATATGTCGAATTCTCTAGTCTTGACTGTATCCTGCTAACGATTTACTAGTTACCCTTTAGAAAATTCGATGGATTGGGGATAATTATCGTTTTAAGGAAAACGATCTTCGTCATTCTAAGTCAATATAATTTTATAGTTTTTCTTCTGTTATACTAAAATTTCCAAAATTGGCTCATCAATCAGATTCAGTTTTGTGACGATGTGCAACTCTTTCTCTCGAGACACCCAGAAAGTCTTCTTCTTTACCCGTTGTCAATGGTCTCTGCTCTCGGCTTCTTACCGACATATCTCTCTCTCCGCAAGTAGGATTTGGTGTAAACCCCTTTCCCGATGACTTACCCATATCCTTCAACATAAGCTCCTTCCGATTTGATCTCTTCATAAAAGTTTCAAACTTTCAATATATGATGAACAAATGTCGATAATCTATGGATGCTCGTGTCACTCGAAACCCACTATTTGTAACTGAAGTTTGGCACAACTTACTTGTCGCTCCCACTGTTTACAAAGTTGTCCCTTTTTTTTGGGTGGATTGACTATTTTAGAAAACATATTTTTTACTTAAAAATGAGTTTTTTTTTTAAACAAATACACAGTATAATTTTTGTTTGACCATATTTATTTTCCCTCGGGGTTGGGATACCCAGTCCGTGTGGACTATTGGCATCCCCTTAATGCCAGCTCTGACTCTTTCCTTGTAAACATCAACTTGCAAGAAACTATTACTCTTCCGACCTAAAGAACAAGCCATGTCTTTACTCAAACCTGATCTTGTTTGCTACTTGATAACCGCCTCTTCACCAATGACCCTCGCGGTCAAGTTTATAATTTTTCCTTTTTTGACAATTTTTGTTTGTTCGCCCTTTGTATTAAAAAAACAAATACAAAAAAAAAAAATGATTCAACCCAAGACACATTTGAAAGTACCACACATAACAGTGGGGCTTGAGAACTGATATGTATTCGAATCATAGGAACTAATAATGATTACTACAATCAATCACAACGCTTCACGTATGAACTTCCATTTCCAATTACCACACAAAGTTAATATCCATATTTGTCAAGCAATTCTATGAAGATTAAATTTTTCTTCAACTAAGAAACATGTCACACCTTGTGCAACTTCTAAACATACCTGTTTGGACTTAAGATCTTCAGATCATCCGCGGATCCACAGTCAATTCCAACACAAAGAACGTCACTTGAGCCGCCCAAGTTTCCCTTTGTAAGTTTAAGTTTTCGATTTAGCTCCTTTGTAAGTTTGTTTTCTTTCGCATTTAACTCTTCTATCTCAAATTGGCGCACTTTTGGCCCAATATTGTTGTGGGGTTTTCACCCACATTTTTATTTTTCATCTATTAATAAAATAAAAATGTGGGTTTCCCCCACCATTAAATTAAAAAAAAATGTGTTGCTGTGCAAAGAAGCTAATCATCATCAGGCATAAAATATTCTTTCTATTCAAGTGACCAAGTAATAAATTTAGACATTCCAATCTATTTATAACGAATGTATTTATAACGACTGTAATTTTTTTTATGAGAACACTCAAAACAACGGTCATATAAGTACAAACACATATACTTTAAAAAAAGAAGTACAAACACATAATTAAAACACCGAGAAGGATTAATTCGGACCAGAGAAGCATATGGCCCTCTGAAATGATAACCAACACCAGTTTTAGGAAATAGCGACAATTTATTTATAGACAAATGGAGTATTTGAATGGTATAAAGAACTTGTACACGGTGTTCAGATGGGACGACCATATCAGCCCATGCCACATTCACCACATGAGATGATGCAAAGCATGCATCTTAGACCACACAGTATCCGATTAAAACAAACTTCACATAGACCCGGTTCCGAACTGAAATAAAAAAAAAATAACTGAAAGAAAAGGTTAAGACTAGAACGTGCAAAACAGTGTATTCTGAAACTAGAGTTGAATGCTATAGAAACAAGAAAAAAAAAATGATACATTCACATAATTTGCTGAAAAATGGTAAATTTCACGCCTTCCTCATGACTAGGCGAATTCCAATTACAGTAGTAGTCAGAATATTTTATTAGTAATAATTTCCAATCTGTGAAGATGTATTTTATTGGCCGCTTGGTGACTCACGGATTACGTTGTATCATGTTGACACAATTCTTTATTATAGATGAAATGCAATTTAGGATCATTTCTTGCTAAATTATAGATGAAAAAAAATAATTATTATCATGATAGCATAGTACAAGCTTTTTCCTCAGCTTCAACATCGTCATATGTAAATTAGGGGTGCAGATGAGATGAGTTAAGCTGAACTCAGCTCACTTCAAACTCGACTTATTATTTACTACTGGACTTTGTTCAAAATCGGAGTAAATAAACTCTAAATATTGTCTACACTCAGCTCACATGTGGAGGATCAGCTCGGGCCGAGCTTGTTCACGAGCCCAGCCGAACAAGTTTAGCATCCTTTCACTTAATTTTTTTTTTTGACTTAGCTAAAATTCCTGCTAGGATAATTAATATACAAATAAGTATTGTGAGTTTTTATACATACTAGTTTATTTTTTAAAAAACTTTAGTATATAAAGTGAATAGTATTTTTCAATCATAACCATTATATTTTATAATATATATATATATATATGAAAAAAATATATTAAAATAATTAAAAGAGCCCGAACTAGAACACAGGTCTTATAATTTTTGTTTAGACTCGGTATATTAATAAATGAAGGAACAAGAGTTGAGGGTTTAATGAGACGAACACGGGCTTGTTCATGAACATATTGATTCATTTGCAGCACATAAATAACACCAAAGTACACAACATTCACCTATCAATATCACCCGCCATATTATCCGAGATAGACGACATTGTGATACATTAAGATATATATGTTGTCTAGCAAGTAGCAACATATAAAACGATAACAAACCAAAGAGAAAAAATATTACCATTCACCATCTGCAGTCGTGGGCATATAATGTGACAGGAGAAACTCCCATCATAATACACATAACAATTAACAATTTGGTTTAGATTTTTATAAGCTTTAAAAACACTTACAAAAGGTTTTGAAAGTCAGAAGCATACAAAGCTCATATGCCAATCAAACCCTTAACTTCACATAGTCTTGAATTCTTCTCCCCCTAATCAATTTTTGTTTGCATTTAGCGACTAAGTTTTCAAAATGTTGATTTTGTGACAGATAGTTAATTTGATGACCTTGAACGTAACTTTTACCAAATTTGTTGCCATAAAGTGTCATTTTTTTTGTAGAATGAACAAATTACCCTTGTTTCCTCAGAATTTTTTTTGAAAAATTTTCATTTTTGTGATTTCAGTTTGTCAAAATATCAATTAATGACGGTTTCCAAAACATTGATTTGGCTACCTATGTATATGCAATTAAGTTGATTTAATCACTTAGAAGTAACTTATTCCAATTTTTTTGCCGGGAAGTGACAGATTTGATTTCACATGATTGTACCGGTAAGGTAAAACATTTAGGTTAACCATGCAAGTCACTTGCGATAATTGGTGTTAGGTTTCGTCTAATCATATATTGATTCGACCCAGATATTGTACTATTTGGGTCGGTAATTTCAGTACTTTTGCTGCATTTTATCACCTAAAATAAATCTATTATGTTCACATTTTGCAAAAGTTATGATTTTGTTCGTAATAACTGGCCAGCGTTGCTGTTTATAGGAGAAATATGTTGTGAAAGTGTGCCAATTCTATGTGATCATCACTACATTCGACACAGTATCCCTTTCTGTCTATGCAATATGGCTTTATAAATGAAGCCTTTGTCAATATCCAGACGAGTGGCTTAAAGACTTATTTTTCTTTACTTTGGAGTAATGGTTATCGACTTTTGCCGGTAGTAATGTTTGACGATCGGATGCTATGTTACGAACAAGTGTTAAAAATTTCAAATAGAACGACTACGGTGCCCTCCGTATTATTATTATTATTAAGAAGTGCATTTACACAAAATTGGAAACTCATCATAACATATATTAGCACGAAAAAAGAAAACAAAATTGGAGGTCGTACCGTTTTGAAACAGCTATTAGGTTTTATTACACTTTCACAACATATTAATATAAGTGACATTTTAGAAAAGTGTAATTTGCTTTTGATACCCTGTACATATGGGGTTCAATTCTATTTTACCTCGTTACCTTATTACATCAAGCAAGAGATTAAGAAAAACTTATATGTGGGATATTAAATGTCACTAAACAAAAGGTGTGTAGAGAGTACGAATAATTTGCTTTCAAGCAATTAAGGGAAAAAAAGAGAGTTTAAAAAGTTTCAAGGGGTAAAGAAATAAACAAGTAAGAAAAATAAGAAAGAGACAGTAAACAACCGAATCTGGCAAGGAGGTAGAAGTACGTAGGGGTGTAAACGGTCCAGATTGAACGGATTTTAGCCAAAAACGAATCCAATCCGTTAGTTACTGTCTATAGAAAATGGCTCCGATCCAGACCGATAAAAATTTTAAGTCACTTTCTTAATTTGGTCTTCATTTTGGTCCGTAGTCTTGTTTCCCTTCCTACAATACCTTCAAGTCACTTTGTTACTGGAGAATTTGCCAACTTATAAAACAACAATCTCAAACCCAGCGTTACTCACGAAATGTGGATTCAGTCCGTAGAAAACACCTTATTTAAGGACTTTCCTAGGATTATATCAAGAGCGAAGAAAACGACAATATTATATTAATGTCGAAACAGTAACCGATAAAAGTGATACGAACAATTGTAGTCTCATTCTCGTCCAACCGTCGAAGACGCTTGGAGTCTTGGACCTGAAACCGTTACAAATAATTGCAACACCGACAAAGTAATACGAGCAATTGTAGGTTCATTCTCATCCAAACGTCGAAGGCGTTTGAAGTATTGGACTTGAAACCGTTACAAGTGATTGCAACCGTAATGTATTCTCAAAACCGAAAGAGATTCCTCGAACGAATTATATTACTCTACTCCTAATACATGAATACGGAAATGTAAGGAAATGCTAGGAAATGTAAATTGATAAGAAATTACAAGAAAGTGTAAACTGACTTGGAAGTACAAGAAAATATAAAAGAAATATAAAGTGAAAAGGAAATGCTAGGAAATGTAAAAGTGGCCTTTGTTTGTGTGTTTGTCGGCCTCTTTGGGTCCCCCTTTGTCATTGATGCGATGAACCGGATAAAATCCCGTTAATTCGTGGACCGCTGGATCAGTTTAAATTATATTTGAACCGTAAAATCTAAAAGTCTACTAAAAAAAATAATCATGAAATTACTATTATACCCTTAAATCTTACAGTATACATCTAAAGTAAATGATCTAATGGTGCTCTATTTAACGGGATTTTGTCCCGTTCACTGTAGCAACGGGACAAAAGAAAAACTCGACCTCTTTCTTCATGTTAATGTCTTTTTATTTATATGCGTTGTTCATAATTTGCATAAACCGCTATTTGAATCTGATGTCGGTACGTGTTGCACTCTTCAAATAACTTGTTTAATGAGAAATGATCATACATTGAATTATTGAATAATTTATCCCACCAATTTTAAATTTGTGCAGGGCTGATTTGAGAAAATTGTATATGTGGATGGAGAAATGCTCTTTATATTTCCAACGGTATATTATAGAGCAAATTATGAGTTGTATCGAATGAGTTTTGACGGTTCGACTAAACAGGTGCAGAACTTGATGGTTTTTATGATTTTTCACAATCCGCAACTTTTCTTTTTATCCAATAACGTATTGACACTCTTGTCAATTCGTTTCATAACCCTTTTATTTATTTTATTGGGTCTTTCATGTTTTGTTTCTATCACTTTTAATGCCCAGTAAATATTGAGTACAAACACACTTTCTTAATTTTGATTTCTCTCTACTTTTACAAATTCAGGTGAAGCTTTATAGCTCCGCATTTAGTATTGATTTCGTTTTATGTACAAATCTCCATTAAACGGCATTTTAAACGATGGATAGTAGGCGTTGTGCGTATCGACCTGTGCAGTGCTGTAGCTAACGCGTTAAGTATCCCGCCTGGGGAGTACGTTCACAAGAATGAAACTCAAAGGAGTTACACAGAAAATGAGCTATCGGGTAGAAAAATAAAATAATAAACTGAATTTTACTGAAGATAAGCATAAAACACTTATTTTATTTCTCAAATCCGGCTTGATTTTATGAAATGACGCTCATACACTAGTATAAAGATAGGGGAAAAAACAAAGCCTAGCAAGAGTAAGACTCAGGGTTTATTATACTTTGGTAGCCTAAATTATGGTCATATTTTCGTTTATTATCTTAAAGTATGACTTATTCATGTTAGTACCCCTAAAGCATGGTCTCCGGTGTTTTTTGTAACATTAATTCCGTTCATTAAAATAAACATGTGCAATTCACATGCCAATTTTAGTATTGTTTCACTATAATACCTAATACTTATGTATTTATCAAAAATACCAAACTGAATATACATAAAACATCAAGGACTTATTTGAAAAACCTAAAAATTATTAAAAATTATAATATGGTCCATCTCTCCAAATTTACAAGTAGTGTCCACCTTCATTTTTGCACAGCTAGGATTACAAAACCCTAGCTGCCGCCATTGTTTCACCTTCGCCATTCGCCTGGATACCACTTTCCAACCCTAATGTATATATATATATTACTATTATTTAAGTGAAAACCCCATCATGAGGCATTGATACACTTTTTTATCAAAAAAGTTCCAATAAATAGATAAATTACAACAACAACAAAAAAAAAAGTTACACCAGCAAAAAAAATAAAAAAATGTCATGTTCCATTTCAGAGTCTAAAACTGCCGTTCCATTTTATAACGGTCACTTTATTTATTTTCCATTTTATCATTATATAGGTTGGTTCCTTCACTCTCCCTCTTTTTACAAAAACCATAAAAGCATTAAAAAAATAGAGCAAAAATTTATCATGATTATGCCTAACGATACAGGTAATTAATACCATTTCTCTCCATTTATTTTACTTTTCACTTCACATTTTTATCCCAGTTATTATTCAAATTAAAATATATAATTCAGCGCATTTTGTTATTACACGTATGCATGCATATAGTAAAAATAAATTTACGACAATCTATTGTTGAAACCTAACAGAAATCGACACGTTACGCCACATGTGTGGGCGAGTTACGCTAGTATATATATATATAAACACACAAACAGATCAACCCCAAACCGATCACCACCGCATCGGAATCCACCTCTACATCATCACCACCCGTCGAAACCTGACCACCACCACTCCTTCGTGTCATCATCCTCCTCCCACCACGTTATCGTCCTTCTCCGCCGACAGAGGGTGGTGCTGCCACCATCAACGAGCATGTGTATACATACACATACACATACACATACACATATATATATAAGAAAATGATATATGAACATTAACAAAAAGATCAAATTGGACATCAAAATCTAGATCATCCAATTCAAGGGTATAGACTAAAAATTATCTTATAGAAATACATTTATTATATTTTATTTAACTCTGATTAATAGTTGACTAAATATAATTAATGAGGATCTCCTAAATTGGTACACACGGCTTCCATACTATTTTTGTGAAAGTAATATTTCTCTCATGCTATATAGCATTAATGTATCACTTACTCTGTGAGGCTTTTTTACATACTGATTGGAAATATAAATGTTTTTACATTCTAATAGGAAATACATATATTTTACATTTTTTTTTTACATACTAATTAGAAATATATACCAGAAAAGCATACGGCACTCATAAATGATAATCAACATCAGTTTAGGAAATAGCGCCTATCATATTATATTATTAATACAAGTCAATACAAGCATTTTGAACCTGTCCAATTTTGTCTAAATTTTTCAAAAATACTCTCACTCTAATATTGTAATTACTCTTAAATGTCATCACTCAATTCAAATACGATTATATTACTCTTTAAATAACTTAAAAAATGTTATTTTCCACACATTTATATTTTAAATAAAATCGTTGTGCATTTTTATGAGAGTAAAACATTATGTTACTCTTTATATACGATTGTTAATTAATTATATTTAATCATTCGATATTTAAATTTTTAAAAAAATATTAAGTTTATTTATTGGGATCATATCTATGTCACTACGTATCGCACACGCAACGGGTGGTCAATGATTACTAGTTTATTTATATACAAATGGAGTATTTGAATGGTATAAAGATCTTGTACGTGTTTACGGGACCACCATATCAGTTCAGGCCACATTCACCACATGAGATGATGCAAAGCGTGCATTTTACACCACACACTATCCAATCAAAACAAACTTCACATAGACCCGGTTCCGAACTGAAATAAAAACAAAATAACTGAAAGAAAAGGTAAAGGCTAGAACGTGCAAAACAGTGTATTCTGAAACTAGAGTTGAATTCTATAGAAACAAGAAGAAAAAAAATAATGCATTCACATAATTAGCTGAAAAATGGTAAATTTCACGCCTTCCTCGTGACTAGTGGTGAGGGGATGTCGGCAACCTCTTGTCCGGTCCAATACCACCTCCACAGCAGGTAATCCGGGCCTGTCAAACATGGGTGCCGCATCACCCCGGACCTTGAAGGGCCGAGCTGCGTCTAGGCCGGCCCAGAGAAGTGTGTCGAGTACACTTTCCCAATTAATGCTGCTGTTCCCTTGGGGGACCCTTCCTGTGTTTCATCGACGTGGCCCAATCACAGGTCATCCCCAGTGGGTCCCGGAGAAGGACAGTACTCTTGTCAGAGTCATAAATGACCTAACGCCGTTGGATCAGTGTTTTACAGTACAATGATCCAAGGGTTAATACACCTCTGATCATACTATAAATACCCCCACTAACACATGTTAGAGGAGGGAGACAAATACAGAGAGGAGAGATAAAGCTTAAACAACCCGGACCCCCAAAACACTGCCTGTGCCATCCGATACCACGACTTGTAACCGGCCCGGTCACTCACCCTTAATTATATTCTTACTTTCCAGTTAACACCGATACTGACTTTATCGTTGGAGCGTAATACCCGTGGAGCGTGTGGCACATTTATATCGCATTTCATGTTGAGGGTGTGCGAGATTAAATTAACTGTTTATAAAATATATTTTATTTATTATTTTTGTTAGTTATATTAATTATTTATACATTTAATATTTTTTGGCAGTTAAATAACCCACTTCCTATGTGGCAATAATTATTTAACAAATTGCTTATGTGGCAGCACTTATTTTAAAAAGTTGTGTTTTTTTATTTAAACAAAGGGTTGCGACTTTTTGAAGTGACACTCCCCTGTTTATTATAAATTAAGGGTCTTGCCAAAAAGATTATTCACATTTTTTTGCTATTTTCGAAATCCGTATAATCTTAGAGAAATTCTGAAATTTCTCAGAATTGCTATCTGTCGAATTCTCTAGTCTTGACTGTATCCTGCAAACGATTTACTAGTTACTCTTTAGAAAATTCGATGGCTTAGGGGTAATTATCGTTTTAAGGAAAACGATCTTTGTCACTCTAAGTCAATATAATTTTATAGTTTTTCTTCTGTTATACTAAAATTTTTAAAATTGGCTCATCAATCAGATTCAGTTTTGTAACGATGTGCAACTCTTTCTCTCGAGACACCCAGAAAGTCTTCTTCTTTACCCGTTGTCAATGGTCTCTCCTCTCGGCTTCTTACCGACATATCTCTCTCTCCGCAAGTAGGATTTGGTGTAAACTCCTTTCCCGATGACTTACCCATATTCTTCAACATAAGCTCCTTCCGATTTGATCTCTTCATAAAAGTTTCAAACTTTCAATATATGATGAACAAATGTCGATAATCTATGGATGCTCGTGTCACTCGAAACCCACTATTTGTAACTGAAGTTTGGCACAACTTACTTGTCGCTCCCACTGTTTACAAAGTTGTCCCCTTTTTTTGGGTGGATTGACTATTTTAGAAAACATATTTTTTACTTAAAAATGAGTTTTTTTTTAAACAAATACATAGTATAATTTTTGTTTGATCATATTTATTTTCCCTCGGGGTTGGGATACCCAGTCCGTGTGGACTATTGGCATCCCCTTAATGCCAGCTCTGACTCTTTCCTTGTAAACATCAACTTGCAAGAAACTATTACTCTTCCAACCTAAAGAACAAGCCATGTCTTTACTCAAACCTGATCTTGTTTGCTACTTGATAACCGCCTCTTCACCAATGACCCTCGCGGTCAAGTTTATAATTTTTCCTTTTTTGACAATTTTTGTTTGTTCGCCCTTTGTATTAAAAAAACAAATACAAAAAAAAAATGATTCAACCCAAGACACATTTGAAAGTACCACACATAACAGTGGGGCTTGAGAACTGATATGTATTCGAATCATAGGAACTAATAATGATTACTACAATCAATCACAACGCTTCACGTATGAACTTCCATTTCCAATTACCACACAAAGTTAATATCCATATTTGTCAAGCAATTCTATGAAGATTAAATTTTTCTTCAACTAAGAAACATGTCACACCTTGTGCAACTTCTAAACATACCTGTTTGGACTTAAGATCTTCAGATCATCCGCGGATCCACAGTCAATTCCAACACAAAGAACGTCACTTGAGTCGCCCAAGTTTCCCTTTGTAAGTTTAAGTTTTCGATTTAGCTCCTTTGTAAGTTTGTTTTCTTTCGCATTTAACTCTTCTATCTCAAATTGGCGCACTTTTGGCCCAATATTGTTGTGGGGTTTTCACCCACATTTTTATTTTTCATCTATTAATAAAATAAAAATGTGGGTTTCCCCCACCATTAAATTAAAAAAAAATGTGTTGCTGTGCAAAGAAGCTAATCATCATCAGGCATAAAATATTCTTTCTATTCAAGTGACCAAGTAATAAATTTAGACATTCCAATCTATTTACAACGAATGTATTTATAACGACTGTAATTTTTTTTATGAGAACACTCAAAACAACGGTCATATAAGTACAAACAGATATACTTTAAAAAAAGAAGTACAAACACATAATTAAAACACCGAGAAGGATTAATTCGGACCAGAGAAGCATATGGCCCTCTGAAATGATAACCAACACCAGTTTTAGGAAATAGCGACAATTTATTTATAGACAAATGGAGTATTTGAATGGTATAAAGAACTTGTACACGGTGTTCAGATGGGACGACCATATCAGCCCATGCCACATTCACCACATGAGATGATGCAAAGCATGCATCTTAGACCACACAGTATCCGATTAAAACAAACTTCACATAGACCCGGTTCCGAACTGAAATAAAAAAAAATTACTGAAAGAAAAGGTTAAGACTAGAACGTGCAAAACAGTGTATTCTGAAACTAGAGTTGAATGCTATAGAAACAAGAAAAAAAAAATGATACATTCACATAATTTGCTGAAAAATGGTAAATTTCACGCCTTCCTCATGACTAGGCGAATTCCAATTACAGTAGTGTTGGAAAATGTAGGAAAACATGTATTTTATACATGGTTGTTCCAAGTGGTCAGGGACCATCTTTGAGTCAATTTTCAATGCGACTCCTCAGTTTTTCTGAGGCCATACTCAATGCGGTTGAGTAGCTCGTGCGACTAGCTTCGCAACGGTATATCGCATGACCTATTCGGAGGAAGGGTGTGAATGATAATTGGACTCGAAGGTTGGTACTCGAAAGAGGCAATAAAGCCAATGCTGGAAAATGAGAAAAGAAATGGGATTTAACCCATGAGGGTTATCCCACATTGGAAAATCATGAGTGATTTTTACAATATATATACTAGGGTATCCCATGTGGATATCAAGTAGTGTGTCCACATACACATGTGTGTATTGTGTAACACACATGGGCTTGCTCGACGGGCGGGCTTGCTCGACGGGTTTTTTAACTCAACGGGAAAAGTGCGCCTGTTCGGGAAAAGCGCGCTTGTTCGGGAAAAGCGTGCATGTTCGGGAAAAAGTGCGTCTGTTCGGGAAAAGCGTGCCTGTTCGGAAAAAGTGCGCCTGTTCGGGAAAAGCTTCCAGCAAAGCTGTAACTGTTGCAATAAATATGATTTGATTGCAAAGTTAATACTGCAGTTTCGAATTTCGAAAACTGACAGTAGTAAAGTGACCTTAATGACTGAGATACTCAGCAAGCCTATAAATAGACAGACCCCCCACATGTCAAATACACAACATTCTGAAATAAAATACAGAAGCATATATCATCTCTCAAAAACAGCATTACATTTTAGAACCAGAGAGAACCACCCACCAACAGCTCGACCTTGACTCGTCGCCAGTTTCCGGCGAGTCATCCGAGACGTTGTACCTTGGGATCGAAGCGCCAACGCAACCAGAAACCTTAAGGTGGTTGGGCGAATATCGGTTAAGGGCATACTGTTAACAGTAGCCTCGTCTTATTTTATTCTATTCTGTCCATTTCATTTACGTCTTTTAATTCTGTCCATTTCATTTACGCATTCAATTCTGTCCTTTTTATTTTAGTATTTCAATTGCTGTCCTTAGCTGTAGCTTTATATTCTGTTTGTACTTATCTGTAATTAGTTTAAAGTTCTGTTTTTTGCTGTAATTACTATTCTGTAATTTAATTCTGTAATTAGAATAGTTTCAATTCAGTCCTGTAATTTCAATTTCAAACAGAACAGTCCGGCTGTTAAGTTTGTACTTTCCAGTCCGGTAGTTTCTATTTATTGCAATTCAGTACATCAGATTATTAATTAATAATAATCTGATAACGTTTGCTTTAATTATTTTCAGTACCTACATGTTGTAATCAGTTTATTGTATTTTATTTGGAAATTAATAAAGATTACACTGGTTTTAATTAATTCTTGTTTAGTCATTTTATTATTATTAATTGTTATTTCGTACACGGAAACCAACAATCTTAACCGATATCCTGTTGTTTCTTTCGTGTATTGATTAATACAATTATTTATTTTTTATAAGGAATAATGCTTTCTTGTTTTCAATTCTAAATTATATTAGAAATTGAATTACAACGAAAAAATTCCAAACAGTTTTAATTTTATTTTTGAATCTTGTTGATACCAACCGTATTGGTATTCAATAAGAATCGTTCAATCCTTTTAATATCAACCGTATTGATATTTAAAAGGATAAAAGTTTAATTTTATTTTGTTTGGTAATTCTTTTACAAACTCAAATATCAGTTTTGGTGTTTGTTTATAGAATTTATTGTACACGTATCTCATACGTTTTGTGTTGTCGTTTCAGATGACAAACACGTCGCCTATTCAGTTGCCTATCGGAAGTGAGCATGACCCAATGGTTGGTGGAGATGTCCATAACATTGGGGGCGATGCGATTGTGGGGGCTACCGCCGATGACGTGGCTGCAGCGGCTGAGGCCGCCGCGGCTGCGGCCATGGCGGATGCTACGGCCAAAGCTGAGGCTGCAGCCGAAGCAGCGGCCACAGCCAAGGCCGCAGCTAAGGCTGCGGCCAAAGGCAAGGCACCGATGTATTCGGCTGTGCCTACTTTGCCGACTTCTCATCTGGAGAAACCGGAAAAGTTCAGGGGAGACAACTTTAAACGTTGGCAGCAAAAGATGCTGTTTTATCTCACGACCCTGAATCTGACCAGGTTTCTCAAGGAGACTGCTCCCGTCCTAAGCGAGGACGATCTGGACGAGCAGTCGTTCTCTGCGGTTGAGGCATGGAGACATGCCGACTACCTATGCAAGAACTATATCCTGTGTGCTCTAGATGACACGATGTTCAGTGTTTTCGAGCCCAAAGCTACTGCAAAGGAGCTATGGGAGACTCTCGAAAATAAGTACAAAGTGAATAACGCTGGCACAAAGAGATTTGTTGTCACGGACTTTCATGAGTACCGTATGACTGACAGCAGGGGTGTCATGGAGCAAGTTGAGGAGCTCCAACTCATTTACCATCGCCTTGAGGCTGAGGGGCTAGTGATAAACGAGCCTTTCCAGGTGGCACTCATGATTGAGAAATTGCCGCCGTCATGGAAAGACTTTCAAAACTACCTGAAGCACAAGCGGAAGGAAATGAGGTTGGAGGGGCTCATTGAGAAGCTCAATATCGAGGTGAGCAACCGTCGCTCCGTGAGGAGAGTCGGTGGTGCTGTCATCCCGATGGCAAAGGCCAATGTGGTCGAAAGCTCCAACGTCAAACGGAAACGTTTTGACACCGGAGGCAGTGCTGTTGTCGCAAAGAAATTTGCGGGAACCTGCTTTGTGTGTAACAGGACTGGCCATCGTGCCGCGGACTGTAATGACAATAAAGGCGCTGCTAAGCCTAAGCCCCCTCCGAGGAACTTCAAGGGCAAAGGGAAGAGGAAAGCTCCAGCTCAGGCTCATCTGGCTGAGGGAGGACGAGATGATGACCACTTTACTGCTGTGGTCTCTGAGATCAATCTCGTGGGGAGCAACCCCAAAGAGTGGTGGCTGGATACCGGCGCCACAAGCCACATCTGCTCAACAAGGTGGATGTTTAAGACCTACGAAGCAGTAGAGGGAGAAAGCTGCTTCATGGGAAATTCTGCTACTTCCAAGGTGGAAGGAAAAGGAATGGTGGTGATGAAGATGACCTCTGGAAAAGAGCTGAGGTTGACAAATGTGCTTCATGTTCCGGATATCCGCAAGAATCTGGTATCAGGATCGGTGATGGTGAAGAACGGGTTCAAACTAGTTTTGGAATCCGATAAAATTGTAATCACCAAAAATGGTGTCTATGTAGGCCGTGGCTATATGACCAACGGCATGTTTAAGTTAAACATAGGGACACCTGCTCCCAATAAAGGTGCTAAAGCTGAGACTAGCACTAGCAATGTAATGACTGTTGCCCAAGAAGCCAATAAAAATTCTGAGTTTAATTATTTATTTGAGTCATTTCATTTGTGGCATGGTAGATTAGGTCACGTGAATTATAATTCTTTAAAGAAATTAATATCACTAAAACTAATACCAAATTTCGTTTTTGATAAGCAGCACAAATGTGAGATTTGTGTAGAGGCAAAATTAACGAAATCATCGTTTCAACATGTTGAACGAGAAAGTGAACCTCTCGGTCTAATACACACGGATGTATGCGACTTAAAGTTTATACAAACGCGAGGAGGGAAAAAGTACTTTATCACCTTTATAGATGATTGTACTAGATACTGTTACGTTTACTTAATGAGAAGTAAAGACGAAGCAGTAGAGAAATTCGCTCTTTATAAGACCGAAGTTGAAAATCAACTCAATAAGAAAATTAAAACATTGAGAAGTGATAGAGGCGGTGAATATGAATCACCGTTTGAATAGATATGCGCTGAAAGCGGCATTATACATCAAACCACAGCCCCATACACTCCCGAGCAAAATGGAGTTGCTGAGCGTAAAAATAGAACGCTAAAGGAAATGATGAATGCTATGCTAATCAGTTCTGGTTTACCCCAGAACATGTGGGGGGAAGAGATACTTTCCGCTAACTATGTTTTAAACAAGTTACCACATAAGAAGCGAGAAAAGACTCCATATGAATTATGGAAAGGTCATCAACCCAGTTATAAGAACCTGCGGGTTTGGGGTTGTCTCGCAAAGGTCCTAGTTCCCACTCCTAAGAGGATGAGAATTGGTCCTAAGACGGTGGACTGTGTGTTCATCGGATATGCACAGAATAGTAGTGCATATCGGTTTCTCGTGCACAAGTCGGACAATCCCGATGTACACGTAGATACGTATATGGAAAGCCGAGAGGCCTCTTTCTTTGAAGATATCTTTCCCCGGAAATTAACTACATCTGTACCAACTGAAGAGTTGAACAGTGAAGGAAATGTGGGGGCAAGTGAACCGACAGAGGAAGAGGAAGAGAAAGAGCCTCGGCGCAGCAAAAGGGCAAGGAAGGAAACTTCCTTTGGACCTGATTTCCTAACCTTCATGATTGAAGGCGAACCGGTGACATATAAACAAGCTATGTCAACACCGGATTCCCAATATTGGGAAGAAGCTATTCAAAATGAAATTGAATCAATCATGCAAAACCACACTTGGGAACTAGTGGATCTTCCGAAAGGATGTAAGCCCCTAGGTCACAAGTGGGTCTTCAAGAGGAAGTTAAAGGTTGACGGCACGATTGAGAAATACAAGGCGAGACTTGTAGTGAAAGGCTTCAGGCAAACGGAAGGTGTCGATTATTTTGACACTTATGCTCCTGTCTCCAGGAAAACGTCTATCCGAATCGTCATTGCTCTCGCAGCTTTGTTTGATATGGAAATACATCAAATGGATGTAAAGACGGCGTTTCTGAATGGAGAACTGGAAGAAGAAATTTACATGGAACAACCGGAAGGGTTTGTAGTTCCTGGTAAAGAGCACCAAGTGTGCAAACTTGTAAAGTCTCTATATGGACTCAAACAAGCGCCAAAGCAATGGCATGAGAAGTTTGATAGAATTATGCTATCAAACGGTTTTCGCATTAATGAGTGCGATAAATGTGTCTACTCTAAAGGAAGTGGAAGAGACTGTGTTGTAGTCTGTCTCTATGTGGATGACATGATCATAATTGGGAGTAATGATAGAATCAGCTCCACAAAGAAAATGTTATCACAACACTTCGATATGAAGGATCTGGGTATAGCTGATGTAATTCTTGGTATGAAGATTACCAAAACATCAGAAGGGTATGCCTTGTCCCAAAGTCACTATGTTAAACAAGTTTTAGACAAGTTTGACAAGGACAGTAAAGCTATGTCAAGAACCCCAATTGAGTTAAACTGTAACCTGAAAAAGAATTTCGGTAAAAGTGTGAATCAATTAGAGTTCTCTCGAGTCATAGGCAGTCTCATGTATATAATGAATTGCACCAGACCAGACATAGCAAACTCAGTGAGTAGACTGAGCAGATACACCAGTAATCCAAATGAGGAACACTGGAAGGCCATAATGAAACTTCTCAGGTATATGAGGTTTTCAGCCGATTACGGGCTGCACTATACCAGATATCCAGCGGTACTGGAAGGGTATTCAGATGCCAACTGGATATCTGACTCCAATAGCACAAGATCCACGAGTGGATATGTGTTTATAATGGGAGGAGCTGCTGTGTCTTGGAGATCCTCCAAATAGACATGTATTGCAAGGTCAACTATGGAATCTGAATTCATAGCGTTAGACTTAGCAACCGAAGAGGCAGACTGGCTGAGAAGTCTATTGGAAGGAATTCCAATGTGGCCGAAACTTGTTCCCGCAATAAGCATGCATTGCGATAGTCAATCAGCAATTGCACGGGCTCAGGATCATATGTATAATGGAAAGTCTCGACATATACGTTGAAGACATAAATCCGTAAGGGAATTGTTATCCAACGGTGTGGTATCCTTAGATTTTGTGAGATCAAAGGAAAACATAGCGGATCCATTAACAAAAGGCTTGACTCAAGTAGAAGTCGAGACGTCATCGAACGGAATGGGATTAAAGCCCATTAAATTGGTGGCCCCAACATAGGCAACCCAACCTAAACGGAATATTTCCTGATAGGTTCAAAGGGAAACTGAACTGTGAGGGCAACTGAACAAAGCACTCGGGAACCTGGGGTTCCCAGCCCATTTCCGCGATGACAGAGTGATAGACCTGTACCATTGTAAGGGTGAGCTTGAGGCTCTTAATGATCCAAGTAACTCGACGGTCGAGTAAAGTGAGTCAGGACACTTTCGACTTGGAACACCTATAACGAGTGTGTAAGGCCGGTACCATGTGATGAGCTTGGGCTAATTCACTAGAGCACTCAGTTGAAGTTGCCAAGGCAGTCCAGGCCAAATATGGACAACAACTAAAGGGCCTAGTACGTGGGTAGAGAGGGCACTGTGCGGGTGCCATTCTGGGATACACAAAGCTTGATGGTTCAAAGCTTTACAGCTACCTAATAGCAGTATTCTGGGTGGTATTCCGCTACGGCAGGTTCAAGGCGCGCGCTACCTGACCTTAGGCAGTGAACTTTTGCGGTTCTCTTGATTTGCATTTAGGACATGGGCTTTCGAGCCAATTGCATTCATGTGGGGGATTGTTGGAAAATGTAGGAAAACATGTATTTTATGCATGGTTGTTCCAAGTGGTTAGAGACCATCTTTGAGTCAATTTTCAATGCGACTCCTCAGTTTTTCTGAGACCATACTCAATGCGGTTGAGTAGCTCGTGCGACTAGCTTCGCAACGGTATATCGCATGACCTATTCGGAGGAAGGGTGTGAATGATAATTGGACTCGAAGGTTGGTACTCGAAAGAGGCAATAAAGCCAATGCTGGAAAATGAGAAAAGAAATAGGATTTAACCCATGAGGGTTATCCCACATTGGAAAATCATGAGTGATTTTTACAATATATATACTAGGGTATCCCATGTGGATATCAAGTAGTGTGTCCACATACACATGTGTGTATTGTGTAACACACATGGGCTTGCTCGACGGGCGGGCTTGCTCGACGGGCGGGCTTGCTCGACGGGCGGGCTTGCTCGACGGGTTTTTTAACTCAACGGGAAAAGTGCGCCTGTTCGGGAAAAGCGCGCCTGTTCGGGAAAAGCGTGCATGTTCGGGAAAAAGTGCGTCTGTTCGGGAAAAGCGTGCCTGTTCGGAAAAAGTGCGCCTGTTCGGGAAAAGCTTCCAGCAAAGCTGTAACTGTTGCAATAAATATGATTTGATTGCAAAGTTAATACTGCAGTTTCGAATTTCGAAAACTGACAGTAGTAAAGTGACCTTAATGACTGAGATACTCAGCAAGCCTATAAATAGACAGACCCCCCACATGTCAAATACACAACATTCTGAAATAAAATACAGAAGCATATATCATCTCTCAAAAACAGCATTACATTTTAGAACCAGAGAGAACCACCCACCAACAGCTCGACCTTGACTCGTCGCCAGTTTCCGGCGAGTCATCCGAGACGTTGTACCTTGGGATCGAAGCGCCAACGCAACCAGAAACCTTAAGGTGGTTGGGGCGAATATCGGTTAAGGGCATACTGTTAACAGTAGCCTCGTCTTATTTTATTCTATTCTGTCCATTTCATTTACGTCTTTTAATTCTGTCCATTTCATTTACGCATTCAATTCTGTCCTTTTTATTTTAGTATTTCAATTGCTGTCCTTAGCTGTAGCTTTATATTCTGTTTGTACTTATCTGTAATTAGTTTAAAGTTCTGTTTTTTGCTGTAATTACTATTCTGTAATTTAATTCTGTAATTAGAATAGTTTCAATTCAGTCCTGTAATTTCAATTTCAAACAGAACAGTCCGGCTGTTAAGTTTGTACTTTCCAGTCCGGTAGTTTCTATTTATTGCAATTCAGTACATCAGATTATTAATTAATAATAATCTGATAACGTTTGCTTTAATTATTTTCAGTACCTACATGTTGTAATCAGTTTATTGTATTTCATTTGGAAATTAATAAAGATTACACTGGTTTTAATTAATTCTTGTTTAGTCCTTTTATTATTATTAATTGTTATTTCGTACACGGAAACCAACAAGTAGTAGTCAGAATATTTTATTAGTAATAATTTCCAATCTGTGAAGATGTATTTTATTGGCCGCTTGGTGACTCACGGATTACGTTATATCATGTTGACACAATTCTTTATTTATATTTCTATTTATGTATTCCTTAATCTCTTTTTAAAGCAAGTTGTGTTTTAATTTTAGCATTTAATCTATGAAACACTTAAAGAGGATAGGCCTGCATGGGTTTTCACAGGGAGTCTTATTTTTTTTAATCCAGTCAGCATAAAGTAAAACCTCTTTATAATAATACTCTATATATCACGTAGAAATAAACTCTATATAAGAATAAAAAAAATTCGATCACAACGCAAGGACCAGTTATAAATATGAATAACCTTCATATTTTAATAATTAATAATTTTTTTAAGGTCTCGCGTTACAAAAATTTACATCTATATAGTGATAAATAACATAAAGTTGTAAAATTATATTTATGTAATTTTTTAAGACGGTTTTCTATAATAAATTATGAATAGTGCTTATTCATGTAACGAAAGTATTAAATAAAATTTAGATGAATTTTCACTTTTCTACATACATATATTCGATTTTCTAAATAATTATGTACTTCATTAATTTTTTTAAAATTTATGAGTTTATTATATCATGATTTTCCATCTCATTGAATTCATGTCATCATGTGTTTATCTAGTTAAAGTAAAAAATATGTACTTGTCTCTTAAATATTTATGTGAACAATATATAACATTTATCATGTATTATACTTTCTGGCACCAATCAAAGTGCATTAGAAGAGTCTTGAGGTATATCAAGAATAATCCTTCTCAATTTATTTTTCTTTTCTGTAAATTATGATTTACCTTTTAAGGATAAATTAACAAAACAAACCTACTTTTTTAAACTAAATTAACAAAAACATACCCAAAAAATTTATAATTAACAAAAACATACCCAAAATTTCAAATATCCTAATTTGTATATTTCATACCCTCTTATTCCAAAAATTCATACCCTTATTTTAAAAGTTCATACCCTAATTTGTATTTTTCATACCCTTATTTCAAAAGTTCATAGCCCTAATTTGTATTTTTCATATCATCTATTATAAAAGTTCATACCCTTATTTCAAAAGTTCATATTCTGATTTGTATAGTTCACCTCCTTATTTTTTAAAATTCATACCCCAATTTACATAATCCATATTCTTGCTTACATAATTTTCAACTTCATACCCTTAATTTAAGCTAATTCCATACACTTATTTTTCAACATTATACACTAATTAACAAATTCAATTCTTACCCGTCATCCGATCTCGAATTACTACATCGCCGTCATGAGCCTCTCCTTCGACGATCGCATCTCCGTCGACATCAACCTCGAGTTTTCGATATCGCTCGATACCACCCTCGCCGCCCATTTCTCTACAGATATGTCTGTCTCAATTCCACGGAAAGAGAGAGATCAGAGAGAGATGGAGGAGAAGAAAAAGATCAAAAAAATAGAGGGAAGAATGAGGAGAGAGATTCAAAAGAGAGATAAAGGATGAGATGATCATAGAGAGTGAGAAGTAGGAGAAGAGAGATTGGAGGGACAGAGAAGGAGGAGAGAGAGATGGGAGGAGAGGGTGAGAGGATCGAGATGAGAGAGAGAGGGAAAGAGATTGGGCTATGCATGAATCCGTCCGATTTTTTATTTTTTATTAAATATTAATTGAATATATGTTTTTGATAATTTAACTTTTGAGGGTATACTTTTGTTAATCTAATAGGTGTATAGTATGTTTATGTTAATTGCCCCTAATTTTAAAGGGTTTTAGAAATCCTGATTGGGTATCTTGTATTGATACTAGGATATGTGACTGTGACTGTGACTGTTTTTTGTATTTACTTAGAAAATTCACTTATTTTATGAAAAATTAAAAAGCAAAACATTGTTTCTAGAAGTTCTGTTGAGGCACAATATAAGGTTTTAACATCTAATACATGTGAAATTATTTGGTTACTTCAAGTTTTAAGAGATTCTGGTATTTTTCTTGGAAAACATGTTGCCCTTTATACTGATACGAAATCAGCATTAGCTTTAGCTTTAAATCCTGTTAATCATACTATAACTAAACACATTGAGGTTGACTGTTATTTTATAAGAGAGAAAATTGTGAAGAAAATTATACATCATATGCATGTTTATTCAGAAAATAATAGAGCATATATGTTTACAAAAGCATTTGGGTTTGGATTGTTTAATGGATTATTGTCCAAGTTGGTTGTGTTTTATTTGCACCATCCAACTTGAGGAGAGTATATTAAGTATATATGTTATTGTTATTTTAGTTGTTTATATCCTGGACTAATTGTGTTATGTTTCAGGACTCAGTGACCTAATTGAATAGTCTTTTATAAATAGCAGACTTAATTGTTACTTTGGACTAAATTGTTACTTTGTACATTTTAGGCATTAAATCTGTAATTAAAATAACTTATTTTGCTGCAGCATATAAGCTCAGTTGTGACTAAATTATAAACATTTTTCACCATTTCATAATCAATAAAATCTCCCTCTATCTCTCTACTATGTTGATTTTCTTTCTCTAATATTATACATATATATATAGAAATATATAAAACCGTCAGAGCGTGCTTTCTACACTATTCTGAAGGGATCATAAGCTTACATTCAAGTGGAGTTATGGTTAGAATGGCTTCCCCAACTCAAATTTTTTACCAAAATAATGACAAATGATAGATTGTTAGGTTATAAATCATAGATTCGAGTGACATATGTGTTTGTAAACATATTGGTAAAAATAGTTTGAGAATATTCATAATAAACTCTCACTACACATAAACGTATTGTTTAAATTCTATAAGTTGTTGGTTAATTACAGATGAGTTGCAACTCTCAGTTGCAACTGAATAATACAATTGAATGTGGCGGACATATTTTAGAAAGATTTTGTTGAGGTATACTTTGATTAGAAAACAACGTGTTTATCAAGTTGTGCCAATATATATGAGATATTTAGCAAATATATTAAAGACTTCATAGATAAGAAAATAAAAAATCTTGTTGAAATCTTGATGATAAGAAATAATATTTGGAGATATCTTTTCTGTTTAATCAAATTTAGCATTTTTTTTTAAAGCTATATATATATATATATATATAAAGCCTATTAATCTTTAATATTTCGCGTGTTTTACAATATATAAATTTGATTAGAGAGCTTAATCAGCCGTCGTGCAGGAGAGAAATTAAAAGACAGAAATCATGACGGTATGTCATTGATAATTGATAGTGTTTAAATTGTGAGTAGATTGAGTTAGGCATTTACGTTTAAGTGTCGAAATCTCAAAACTTGTCATGTGCTTAACATATTAATATACTAGCGCAATCTATGCATGCGATACATGTGTGAGATCTAATATTAAACAAATAAATTCTTATCCGGAAATAAATGTTTGTAAAGAAATAAAATATTTTTTATATTTTTTCCGAACTGGTAAAAAAAATTAGAAAGAGTGAATGGAAAATCTTTTAATTCAATTAGCAAGGGGTTATTTTGGAAAAAAAGTGGCGAAATTTGCAAGTTTCAGAAATTAGAGTTGTTTTTTCACTTTGCATATTTTAATAGTATAGATATACTGGGTGATGTCACCAGAAACGTAGACTAGATTTGAATCGAAATTTGTTATCACTCGTCTCGTGTTTAACTTACGTTTTATTTTGTTAACTTCGGCATATTCGTTTATTTGCAACGGAAACATTTAAGTTGCAACTGAAATTGTGTAACAACATCTCACAATTCTAGGTTTTCTTTCAATTAAGAAAAACAAGGTGTTGTTTTATTGTTTATTTTGAGAATTATACATAAAATGAAAATATTACAGCATAAACACATACTCCCAAGTTAGAATAGAAATAAAAATGTTAATTTTCTTTTAATTTTGATCACAAGCTATGCTGGCTGCTGGCATATAACTTGATTAAGCTACTTTATGGAGGTCAAGGCGAAATGTTCAGCATGAATACCTTCAGAGAGGGGCATTTGTGTCGCACGTGTTTATTAACCGTCATGAATTAATGTGTTCGATTCCAACAAGATAATGTGATTTGCCGTTTTTAACTTATTTATTGTATGCAAAACAAAATGATGGTTTGGCTGAAAACACACAAATTTAAAACTTCCGTTGCGTGATGAGGTCATGATTTTGATTACAAAAAGTTCATGCCTTGAATCTAATTTTTAAAAGAGAAAAATATGGAGAAAATCATAATTTGAGTTTAGTTCTCCTTCCGCTCCAAATTATAAGTCTATGTTTACATTTTGGTTTGTTTTACTTTATAATTCCACTTTCAAAAAATTGAAAATTTTATTTGATAAATTTACTTAATTTATCCTTCTCACATTAATTTTGCTAAAAATTAATGGTTAATTTGAAAAGTAAATATAAAAATGAGTAAAATCATGATGTCCGGCCAGGAAGCAAATAAGAAAGGACTAATTGGAAATTTAAAATAGATATAGAGGGCAGTCAGGGTATAGTAGTACTAGAATAGACATCTCGCACACACATTGAGGAGTCACGTGCGCCATGAGGAACACGCATGCATACTCATGAAATAATTTGCATATGGCTTCTAGATTGAATCCTTTATAGAAACAAACAAATAAAACGCATCATTTAATATTAGATTCAGATTATTTGCACTCTAACCTACCTTATATGTCTATCATCTGCTGAACATTCCATAAGGAGAAGAGATAGACAGAGAAAGAGAGATGGATTATGTGACAGAAGAAGACAACTTACTACAAAGTAACTTGGCTTCCAATAAAGAAGCTAGAAAGGGTGGCCTTAAAACCATACCTTTCATCATTGGTACTGCTATATTGCCTTGTCCACTATTATGACTTCTTTGCTTTTACCACTTGACTCTAACTAAGGTCATTTCATTTTTTTTAATTACTTTTTCTGCTAATAACTTGAACTATTTGTGGCTGGCCATATTCATAAAAACTTAGTGCTTTCCGTTTTTTGTGGTTTGAAATTTCAAGCTAGATAAATGTTTACTCTTTCCTCTCCCAATTTAGCTTCCTTTATTTTGGTTCCAGGAGAAGCATGATTATTGCAATATGCATCATCTTGTTATGATTGCAATCTTGCATCATGACACTATGAGATTTTATCTTTCTCATTTTCTTACAGATATATAGATTGATGGAAATAATGCATTGATCGAGATCTGTAACTATCGTGAAAAATATACGCAGAACTAAAAAAAGAAGTGATCCTGTATTCCTTTTATTAGTATAATCGACTACAATGGCCATGCTTGTTATAATTTCCAAACATCTTCTCCAAGTTATCAGTTCTTAATTAACGGATGTTTTGAAGTTCAAATCAAGAATGAAGATCTCTATTCTCTGAGTTTCTTTTTAATTTCAATTTTAAAATATCAGATTAGCCTGTTTTTCATGATTAAAGACCCGTAGAGTAAATTAGATGCCTCCACCTTATCAATTGCAGAATACAAGTTGAAAGTAAATATACCAAAAGGAACCATTTACTCCTTGTTTTCTTCAAATATTGTGTTCAAACTTGACAGTGAACGAGTCCTTGGAGAGGGTCGCAAGCGTTGGACTGACACCAAACATGGTGTTCTACTTGATGGACAACTATCAAATGGAAGTAACAGTTGTCTCAACGATATTCTCTTTGTGGTCTTCTCTTTCCAATGGCTTAACCATTTTCGGAGCTGCCATTGCTGATTCATACTTGGGTCGTTTCCCCGTTATCGTCCTTGGTTCCTTCTTCAGCTTTGCTGTAAGTTTTGTTTTCTCCAAAACAAATAATTTCATTACTACCTGAACCATATAAATAATTTCATTACTACTGAACCATAACACTAACTTCTTCAACCTTGCTGCATGTTCTATAATTTGGATTAGTTTACTTTATAGAAAGATTCATTCTAAAACATCAAGGGATTTATTACTAGAACATTAGAAGTTAGTTTTACTTGTGTTCAGAAATCACAAGATGCAACTAGAATTATTTACCAGAACTTCAAGGAATCCTTGAACTTCAGGGAATTTATTACTAGAACTTTCCAAGTCATCTGTTAGAATTTGGGTGTGCGACTGAACGAGGTAGCGTAGTGAGAAGATCACCAAAGTATATAAAGGATATATATTTTATGAATTTAATATTTGAAAGTTGTAGAGCCAAGTATTTACAATTGAAACTAAGATAATCAGGGAAGCTACGACTGAAACTAGTTACTCAAACTAGAGCGCTACGGTAATTATTCAATAGTATTTTGTAACAAGGTGGATCAGATGGGATATATAAAGTTTCGGTTTCCATGGGGTACCAAACAGTATCTGGTGAATACTTGGTATGAAATTGAAATGTGCACATCAAGGGGGAAAAAAGATCTTCTGTCAAGATATTATTTAACTTTTTCTTTATTAAGATGTTTATTAACTTAAACACTATTTTTGTCTTTTGGTTACTAATCAAATAATTTAAAACTTCAAAATTCAACTGAAAAAATGACAGTTCATTCTGTTTCATTACAAACTTGGCAAAAAAAGTAAGATTTGCCTAAAAGGTGGCAATTTTATTTTGTTGTTTTGTTACAATAGGGAATGATCGGGGTCTGGTTAACTGCAATGCTCCCCCAATTGAGAGGTGAACCTTGTGGCAAGCTCACGTGTATTGGTAACCCACCAAACGCAGCCCAACTTTCATTTTTGCTCGTCTCTTTCGCTCTAATGTCCATTGGAGCCGGTTGTATTAGGCCCTGCTCTGTAGCATTTGGTATAGACCAATTGCAAAATAAAGAAAATAGCAACAACAAAAGGCTATTGCAGAGCTTCATCAACTGGTACAATATTTCGATCGCAGTCGCGTCTATTGTTGCTCTAACGGTCATAGTGTATATTCAAGACCAATTGGGTTGGAAAGTCGGGTTTGGTATCCCTGCCATTCTCATGCTTTTTTCTGCTATTATAATCTTAATCGGTTCGTCGCTCTATGTACACGTTAAGCCTAGCAATAGCTTGATCACCGGGCTCTTCCAAGTTCTAGTTGTTGCGACTAAAAAAAGAAATGTCGACCTCCAAAGTGTCTTGAGTGATGACATGTATTATAAAACCTCGGATACAGAACTCTTTGCACCGACCGATAGTCTAAGGTATCCTCACTATCCTCACCTTCTTCATGTCAACTTCTATTTTCATCTGTAGATATCCAATTGTGCATCTGTGTGTTTAGTTTTTTACAACGTTTTTTCTATACTTTTTTCTATTGTATACTGTATTAACTATTTCAGTGATTACTGATTAATGGTGCTTTTCAAAAAGCAGTTAAATTTGAATCTATTTTCTTTCTAAAAGCAGGTGATACACTTGGCCCCTGTTAATAAATGTAGAAGTTTTAAAAAGCAACGGGGAAGGATACATAAACGTTTTAAAAAACATCAAACTATACACCAAAATATATAGATTATTCATTTCAAGGGTTTAGATTAAAAGTCAGCTTATGAACATACACTTTTTATAATTTCATTTAACTGGTTAATCAATGTAAAATATGGAATTTTCCAATTTGAAAAACAACTACTTTTTCTGCTCTTTAAAATAATAAGACTTCGTCATAAATTTTAAGAAAAAGCTTGATGTCCTAGTAAAAGAGACTTCTATACTATTACTATCTTTAGCACTAAAATAATTTAAGAAAAAAGTTTTACTTGGCAACAGAACAATTTAAGAATGTTGTCCAAACTCTAAAAGAAAAAGTTTATTTATCATCATAAAAAAATTTGAATTATGTTGCTAAAATGGGTGTGGCTGAATTTTAGCAACAGTTTAGCAACAAATTTAGTCACACCCACTTTAACTAAATGAACTTTTTCTTAGTGAAAATAACAAAATCTACTTTTAAATTTTTAAGAAAATCATATTCAAATCACAAAAATTTCACTTAGTTTTAATTAACTAAAGCAAATAATATATAGAAATTTAATACAAGCTTTTGAAAATACAAGTTCTAAAGAACAACGAATCTGAAACATGAATTAGCTCTAAACACGGGACCTATTATGTTATGTTTTCAGAAATTTAATTATTTTTGTGTTACTTAATTGATGTCATTCGTTAAAAACGATAATACTGATGTCACTTTGCGCTGGAAAAAAAAAAAAGGAGGCCGCTGGCCTCTGCTCATTAATTATACATGTTTAGATATTGATTAACCACAGTTAAATGAAGTTATAAAGTGTATTTCCATAAGGTACTTTTAATTTATTTTAGATTTTGGTGTAAAGTTTGATGTTTTTCAAAGTGTTCATATATCATTTACGTGTTAGCAATATCATAAATGATATTTATTAAGAGTGACTTCATATACATGATATGGGGAGGAAGAATCAGCCTTTAAGTAATCTCAAGCTTGAAACTCCCTCCCAGAATCTCCATTAAAACTTCAGAAGAAATTGTTGAGAATAAATACATTTAGTTTACCAAAACTAATACGGCAATATCTGATTTTCATTGGGGGGAATGGAACTAACTATGTAAACGTAGTCCGTATTGCAAAATCCAAACTCTCTCTCATTAGTCTCATCTTGTTTTTCATGCTTGAGCTCTGGTTGTTTTCCTGTTATCTTAAAAGTTATTCAATTTAGATCTTATTGCAAAAGAAAAAAGAAAAAAAAAATAAGTGTTTTGTCTCGCAACATTTATACATAGGTACTTAAACCGAGCTTGCATAATTGACAACCCTGAGAGAGATTTAAATCCCGATGGAACGGCTTCAAATCCTTGGAATCTATGTACTGTAGAGCAAGTAGAATCACTAAAGGCTCTGATTCGAATTATTCCGATGTCGTCCACCGGAGTTATGCTAATGATAAGCTTGTTTCAAACCTCATTTTCCACACTACAAGCAAAGGGCATGAACCGCCATGTTATCGGTAGTTTTGAATTCCCTGCAGCTTCGGTTGGCGTGATTATGCTTTTGTCGCTCGCACTATGGCTTAGCTTCTATGACCGTGTTATACTCCCAATCTTGGCTAAAATTACAGGTAACCCTCGTGGGGTTAACCCTGAGGTGCGAATAGCAATATCTCTGATAGTTTCAATGGTGTCAATGATAGTATCATCATTGGTCGAAGGGCATAGACGTAAACTAGTGGTGGAAAAGGGGTTGGAAGATGACCCATATGCCTCGATTGGCATGTCAGTAATGTGGTTGGCACCACAGTACGTGTTGATGGGTGTGGCCGAAGGTATAAGCACAACCTCTCAGGCAGAGTATTTTTACTTACATCTCCCGAGAAATATGTCGAGTATTGCAATGGCATTGTTGACGATGCAGCAAGCGGCTGCAAGCTTGCTGGGTGCTGTTTTTGTGAATGTCGTGAACAAATTAACAAGTATTGGGGGGAAAACAAGTTGGTTGGCAAGTAATATTAACAAGGGTCATATAGATTACTACTATTTGCTTATTGCTTTTATGGGTTTCCTTAACTTCTTCTATTTTCTCATATGCCTTCGAGCTTTCCACAAAACTAAAGATAGAGACAGCAGTTTGTATTATCCTCCGGTCAACGAAAACGACACAAGAAATGAATAAGGATCTTGTGCCCCGGAATTATGTTGATGTTGTGTTAACAAACACGGTAGTATGTTCGCATATTCTCCTTAGATTGACCGATAATCAATCTAAACACGAGAAAACATGCATTGATAATCAATATACTTTCATACCATTTGCATTTGATATTTTTGGTTTCTTAGTAACAGATGTTGCAGAGCTTGTTAAGAGTTCACATGGTCATTCATAGTAATGTCACGACTCACAGGTATATGGATGTAATATTTTTAAAAAAATAGTTTTACTATTCAGAAAGGGTTAGCGGGAGAGCTTGTTGCTTGCTTGCCTTCTTTCTCGATATAATCATTTGTCTTCTTCTCGATGTAATCATTTCATCATTTATTTGTACTATTTGTGAATCTTTTTTTATCTAATTGGATTAGTTTGTTCATCGTTATTCGGCAAGGTTTTTGCAAGCTAAACCTGTCAAAGATGACTAGGATTAAGTCATTCCTACAAGTCATCGCCCATTCAGTATAGAAAGAAGTGCTATACGACGACTATCAATTTTCTAGATTAAAATTTTAAATAAAAAATGGCAGAAGGCGAGTCAGACCTGAAAAGGGGAAGAGATCCAAAAACTGTGACCCAAATGTAAATACTTTTTAGCTCTGTAAATTACTTTTTAGTTCTTTTAATGTTCTCTGTACCTCATCTGGAGATTTTCCTCCAATGTTTTAAATAGTGTTATCGTAACCGTAACGTTTTTTTTGAGAAAAACCCTAAAAACACAAATAACGTTGTTACATAGCGTTTTGTGATGTATTTTTTTTTAGTCTAAATACATATAAATATAACATTAAATTCAGAACATCTAACAAAAATTAACTAAATATATATATAAAAAGTTGTAAATAATAATCACAAAATGATTGTAATTGACATTTACTTTGTTTGCAAAAGTTGAGTTTTGATTCTCTTTAACCTCCAATAATTTCATTAAAATTTTAACCAAAAATAAAAATAAAAAAAATATTTAAACTGCACCCGCTATAGCGTAAATAGCGTTCCTATAGCATGAATTTATCGTTTTTCCATCTAAATAGCGGTTTATCATAACATTTTTCGACCGAAAAACGCTATTTCGCGAACTATAGCGTAATATAGCACGGTTTTTAAAACAATGATTCTCATCCATGGATGGAGATTATCTTTCCTCCTTAAGACTTGATGGATGACTTTTCTTTATTTATGTCGCATCATGATATTTTGTTGAATAAAAAATATGCAAACAATCGTGTATATGATGTTATGAATACGTATTAGTTGACATCATATAAAAAAAATCTCAATGCGCATCACATTTTTCGTCATAGAATCAATAGCAAAGATATCACTTACTATTGTGTTGTCCAAGACTTGAATCACCTCCTCTTTTGATTTAGGGGTATATAATATTTAAGGACCGTTAACAAGAAGTGTTTTTTTTTTTTATCCCTCATTTGGAGGTAAAACCTGCAAAACTGCACAAGTGATAGGGTTCGAACCCTGACGGTGAGCGTGGTATAGTCAGCTAACAACCACAAGTTGTGTTTAAAAAGTACAAAATGTTACAAGTAATCTCTCAAAGCAACTCTTCCTCAATAAGATCTCCTCTTTAGTTTACACCAAAGTCCATTCTTTGTATGGATTGTTGCCCCCGTTACAAGTTCCACTTCCTCAGGAGATCCCTTGAGCTCCACATCGAATTTCTGTAACAGCATTGCTAACGCAACAGTCGATTCCATGAGTGCAAATTGATCGCCAACACATTTTCGTGGGCCCCCACCAAATGGTAAGAAAGCGAAATCTGATATGATCTGTAAGATCATAACGAACAACTATTAAAAAACTTATATACAAGGAACAGAAGTAGCATCCATGCAGAAGACATGTAAGCCTATTTAATACCTCATTGGGGTAGAGTGCTCCTGGGCTTCGAGATGGATCAAAACCAGCCCACCCTTCGATAATTACGTCTTTTTTCTGTCTAAGGAATCTCTCTGGTTCAAATTCATTGGGATTATCCCAGAAGAACGGAGATCGATGGAGATTGTAAACCTGCACATGGAGAATACAGCTAAAAGAAAATTATCAAATAAACAATGACAAAAATTCTCACCTGCACCAAGGTCATCCCATTCAGATTTTTTGTTACACTTTGCAAGATAGACATGCAGATAACCCATAGATCGTGTTTCTTATAAACTGTTATTTGGGAAATGGCCAAGTGTCCTCTAACTTTGGTAAATAAATTTTTAACTTTGCCAAAAAAAAATATATATTACTCATAGATCAATCAAATAGAAATATATATTACTCATAGATCAATCAAATAGCAGGAAAACATGAAATGCTCACAGAGATGAAAATATCAGTTCCTGCAGGAACATCAAATCCGTCTTTGTTACCATTGTATCCTCCTGCACAAACGGAAAGAAAAGGAAAATATAGCTACAAGAATCCACCGTAGAATGATACAAAAGATTGAGAAATTAGATGATCCAAAACCAAAAATAAACATTTGGTAATTTGAAACGTTACAAATGAAATGGAGTGGTTATTCTTTGAGAAAATAATGCATAGCCCTTGACTGTTGCACATATGATTATAATGATGGGAAGGACAACTGATAGGCTTTTAAGTGACTGAGTTTTCAGTATCAAATAACTTCCACAGCTACATGAGCTCACAGGTTTTTTTTTTGTGGCTGATGAGCAAGTTATAATGAGTAATGAATTCAGTCATTCTAAGTGAACTAATGCACACTTTATAGATGCAAAAGTCGTGGCAGTACCAGTACTAAAACCATATTATCAGATTTTTGAAATGCCTTGTGGTACTATATGAGAGAAATATTTCTGAAGCTGATATGTATATAATAGAACAAAAGAGTGGGGAAGGGTGAGACAGGTGGGAGATATAAGTTTTCCTTATAATGGTTCGGCAGAAAATAAAAATTATTAAGAGCAGTTCTTCGGGGTTGCTTTTCTTTGCAGATGAGGAAAAATGATTTCTTCTAGAAAAACTTTTACACTGCCAGAAGACCAGCATTACGAAACGACTCTTAAGTACCTGGCAATTTATCTGACTTCAGAGACCGCCTAATAAGTAACGGAGGTTGAGGAAACAAACGTAGAGACTCCACAACAATAAGTCGTATGTACCTAAAAAGCATGGATGGATGAAGTTATTGATACTTTGAACTTGGAATATATTTTTCCAACTAGTGATAAATTTGTCGCCTGTTGGTGCAGTTGTAACTAAAAATCGTCATGTCCCGTAAATAGAAGCTAAAACTAGTACAGTCATTTTTAAAATGTTAAGTGCACGATGTGAGATCATCCCCGGGCTTGATTCTGTATGTAATATTGTTTCATTTATCTGTCTTTGAATAAACATATTTAGACATCAGTCAAAGAATATTATTTGTTAATTGTATTTCATGAGATTCATATCCATCAATTGAGGAAAGGTAATAAATGGAGTCTTTTAATAAACACAACCAGACATCAATCAAAGAATATTATTTGTTAATTGTGATTCATGAGATTCATATTCATCAATTGAGGAAAGGTAATAACTGGGTATGTAACCTACTGCAGTTGCTTTAACGATTCATAAGTTGGAGTTCCCTGACCCAGCACTGAATCAATTTCTGCTTGAGCTTTTTTCATCTTAGAAGGGTTCTGTATGGCAACAAAGTGCATTAAAATGGCTAAACTTGCTATATCGTAATTGATTGGAAAACATGACTATTCAGGTTACCAAGTTGATTTCGATAATAATGAATTTCTTGAAAATATCATACCTGTGCAAGAAGAAACACAGCCCAAGTAAGCACTGCAGCTGTAGTTTCATGGCCAGCGATAAGCATTGTCATCAAGTCGTCCCTGAGCTGCAACAGTTAATAAACCATAAAAGAAAGCTTCTGAAACAAAAAAAAATTGTACAATTAAGATGTTTTGCTACTTAGAATTATTGAGGCTTCAATTATCAAAATAATCCACAGCTTGAATTTCTTCCAACAGAAAAAGGCATAGAAAGGTTTGCAATTACTGACCTGACGGTCATCGACATCTACCCCTCTCATGTCGACTAAAAATCGCAAGAGGCTCGCGTCCTGAAAATATTTAAAGCTAAACTCAAACGCTGCTTGCTAAGTATTTGAAGGTTGGTTTTGGGAAAAAACTTTCAAAAGCAAACTGTTAAAACTTAAAACTACTACCCAGTTAGTCTATTGGATAGATGCTACTTTTACCTTAAGATTTGAATAGTCTCGTTGTTGCAGTTTCTCAACATCTGCTTCCTACAAAGTCATATCAGTCTTCATATTTAACAAAATGATCCAGAAAATCTTAATCTCTCTCCATTTCTTTTTTCCTCTTTTTTTTTTTCTGATCAGTTTTGTCATTCATCTAAATTTCACAAAAAAGATGTTTCTGACTATTTCTTTTTCTAACTCTCTTTACACCTTACCCACCTCTCTAGTGTCTTTCGCATTGTTTATGAGACCATCAAGACAATTGTTGATGAATTTGAGGTCCTTCTGGAACTTCCTTTGCCTTGGGACCAACCAACTTGCAAGGGGAATTTTCCAATAAGGGATGTAAAAAGTTGAGCGATGCTCCGCTTCAGAAAGTGTACCATATACTGCCTGTTACATCAAGGTAGAAGAGCCAAAAACAATTCAACAATTGCTAACAGACAAGCAAGTATTCTACTAAAAAAGAGTACAAATTAGACTAAATACAAACTCAAAAAGACCCATTATCAAGAAATGTATGCGATGCATCTATGATCAAACCTTAATGATAGGAGACTCCGTGGTTATGGACCCAAAGTCATAGTTGAAAACACCAAGACCGATAATATCAAGGGCCAAGCTGGAAAACTCTGATTCGAGATCCAACTCAATAATTTCTTGTCCATGCGGTCCTGACTTTTCCAATTGTTTCTCAAATTTCAATATTGTCCTTCCAGAACAGTTGGTAAAAACTTTGACCATAGATTCCAAGTACAGGGCATGAAATCCCGGAGCAATAACTGCATATAATAATATCAGTTTCTCCTTTTAAATTAAAAAGGTAGGTACAAATCTGTATACCTCTGAAAAATGCTTTATTCAGGCTTTTATATACAGAGTACGAAATGATAGCAAGAAAGTATGCCATAATAGACTTACCTCGTCTCCTCTCTTTCCAAGTTCCAAGATCAGCAGGTATAAGCCCTTTTCCCATTATTGGCTCCAAAATATCAGCAAGAACTCCCTTATAAAGACAAAACAAGGGTTACCCTCATGAATAACACTAATGATTCGGGTTACACTTATACCACATGCATCTGAATATTATAGATTCATAAGTCGGACATATGAATGTTAGGAAAGCACTGGCATAACATTTACGAGGCACGGCTATCAACATAGTATTTATTAGTCAGAATGCTGAAATTACTTCTATACTTTCCATTTTTGCATCAATTTTTCTAGAGCTTCTTAATTCCATGATAACAATTACTCCCTCCGTTCCCATTTAAATGTCCACTACGAAACTACGTGCAATTTTGACCGGCATAGAACTTGTATCAAAATTCTCGAAATGAATTTTTTTAAAATCTAATCATAAAATTTAACATTTGAACTATATAATCAACTTTTGAAAATTTTCATTCCGACAATTTTGATACAAGTTCTTGGCCGGTCAAAATTGCACGTAGTTTCGTAGTGGACAATTAAATAGGAACGGAGGGAGTAACAAGCATTGCCAGCCATAAAATTTCAAATCCAGCAATCACCAATGAAACCTAAATAATATAAATGCGTAGTATGAGAAACATATAGGCAATAAAGAGACACATGAAAAGCACACACATGGTTATTCCTAACATAATGTTCACTTACCATAAAAAAAATCCAATAAACGACAGTGGTGAGAGAGAGGAAAGATCAGGATATTCTGAATCTACCTTGTCATAGGAGAATGCATTCTCCCGAAGAATGTGTCTAGCTACAATAGGATCTGATACAACAACAAAAGCTTTGGGTCCAAAAGCAAGTTTATACACCGAACCATGCTGCCAAGTCAAACTATTTCCACAGTGAGTACATTTAACATTTCAGATTAAACACAAGCAAACCGCACATGTACATATAGTTTTATTTCAAGAAAAACAAGAGATCGTACCTTTAGAAACCAATCGTACAGTGCAAAAAAAAGGGGGCGGCCAAACAGATCCGAAACTGCTCCTTCAGCAACTGGCATTGATCCCAAATTTCCCCCGCTTAATACATTTGTTAGGAGATTGCTAGCATTATCCAGTAGGCTCCTTGATTTCGGTCCATCGGTACTAGTTGATTTGCACCTGTAGCAAGAAAAGAATATTAAATCCATAAATTTTGATATCCTACCTATGACTGCTAAATCATCTTAACTGCAATTTTCAGAAGCCAACAAGGTCCATTCTCTGCTACATGAGTTTCCCTTTTATTTCGAGGAGGGTTTAAAATTGAATAAACTTTCTTTTATCACATTAGCATGCTATCTTAAGCTAATAGGATGGGACATATTACATAGTCTATCATCTTCAACAAAGTCCCTCACTGGCGGTGAATCTTTGAGCCAAACAAGCGCTACTTTTTAGTTGAGTTGGGACGATAATTGAAACAGGGATCTTTGCATGCTCCACTACCATATTATAAAGCCCATAAACTAACCTCTACATGATTTTTAAGATAACTATATGGGCTTTCAACAAGTACCACAAGACCACATCTTACATTCTATCTTCTTAAATTCCAGAGCAGCATTTTGTCCGATCGTTATCATAGAACTCTTTCCCTTCATTCAACTATTCAGTCTTAGAACTCTTTATCTTCATTGTAATAATTGCTTTACAATTAATGTTTCGGTGAGAGGGTAAAATGAAGAATGACCATAACCGTTTTAAAAATAAAATAAAAATTGACCATAACTTTGTTTAAACGGAAGTACAAACATTTTGGGATATCCAAAAAAGTAACAGTGCGCCAATATTACGGAGGGAGTAGAACGGTAAAAATGGGGATAACAACCATCTATATTACCACTTTAATTTGATTTTTTGCAATAGACGAGCATGAAAGATTCGATATTTGCAATTGACCACTCCCCCCCATAAAAGATGGCATAATCTCGCACTTGAAAGTTTTTTTTGGACAAGTTTCTTTTATTTCTGTTCATTTTTTGTACTTTGAAGATATCTACAAACCGCATACAGCTGAATGCAGTTTGGCGGAACTAATTTTCTTAGAAACGCAATATTCTGCTCAACTTGCTTATCTTTCACTAAAATGAAAATAAATAGAACTGAAGTTTAACTAAACTATATTAAAATTAGGAAAACTGAGTTGATTACAGAAGTTGGAAACCAGTGCTATAGGCATGTGAAAATGGAGCAGTAGTTATTTACATTTTTACTACGCATGGACAGAGAGAATAAAAATAGCTCCATTCCAATTTAAAAGTCGACTAGGCAAATGCTCCAATTTAAAGATAGATCCTGATTACCCTACTTTTGAACGTACTTTCTGAATTTGCACTTTACTTTTCGACACATATTTACGTACCCTTAATGTGATAGATACTCCCTTCGTCCCGAAATAAGTGTCGTGCTTCGAAAACTTTGATATTTAAGGATTTGGACCAATCTCACATAAAATTCGATAAAAAAATATCAAAAAATCAAAAATTTCAAATAAAAACTATTTCTTACTTATAATATTAGATTATAGTTGTAAATTTGATACGATTTCAATACCAAAAATAGACATCTCAAAAAATAAAAACGAGAAAATTTACTTAAAAAGGAAGGTGGACAGGACGTCCCAAAATGGTAAGCAGCACGACACTTATTTCGGGACACAGGAAGTACATAAAATTATCTTAAGAACTGTTTCTATATAAGCAAATTGGACAATTAAAATGTAAACATCTACTTATATTTCGGGACGGAGTGAGTAATAAAGAGAGGGAGAGAAGACCTGATAAGAAGAGAAGAGCGAGAATTGAGCGAAAACAAGGATTTTGGAGAAGAATGAAGTTTTGGTTTGTAGTCCAAAGAGAGATTACTACATAAGCTATTTGTAAGAAGGAGCTGATTAGAACCCGCCATTTATAACATCCACACACACACACACACACACACACACACACTGTCCCTTTATTCTGTATCTATCTATATATGCACACATATATATGTATGTATGTACACACTCTGGTTAGTTAAGATGATATTATATTCGCAATGAAATTTAACCCCACTTGTTAGTTTTTAAGTTGGTTGAATTTTACTAGAAAAAGGTTTAAAGGACATGAATTAACTAACCGCCCCAACCACGGCAGCAAAAAGGAGGTGGTTTATTTACACAGTTACCCCAAAGTTCTGATTTATACAGTTCTAGCTCTAGTTCTATTTATTTTATATTACTACATTTTACCCTCTAATATCAAATAAATTTAACTAGAACTAGAACTGTATAAATCAGAACTTTGGCGTAACTGTGTAAATAAAAGAACTTCTCATACTAAACACTCAAGTATCTAACTACTTTCAATCGGGTCTACTATAACAGAATAACAACAGAACTAACTATTAGTAATTACATATTCAATAATGAGAAATAGAAAGTAACAAAATACCTCCTGTATCTCAACATAAAACGCGGCAAAAGATTGGCGTAAGTTCAAATATATTATTCACCCTTTACCACCACCCCATCTCATAACGACCAGTACCCTCTTACGCAATTCCCCTTCCCCTCTAGCCATCGTCCCCATCAGGTATGTATACACACACACACACACACACACTGACACACACACACCCCATCGGATCTTTGTGCATCACCATTCTCGCCGGATGCTTGGGATTGGTCTTTATACTAGCATGGCAACTTAGGTTATTATCTTATGTTGTGACACAAATAATTTTGGCTAAGGAGTTATAATAAGCTTTGTCTGATTATTCTAATACTTTTACGCTTAAGTAGTAGCTTGTGATATCACATACGACATTTACATCTGCTTGGTTCTGATCTATAATTCGCTTAACTTAAAAATAAAAAGAAATTATTTGCAATTCTGAGCATGTTGGAAGCTTGTAAATGAGTAACCTCTGGTAAACAAATACAATTTTTTCTTATAATTCATATTTTGTGCACGTAGAAGTAGAATTGATAATATTGAAGTTTTGACCGTCAATTTTTTTATAAATTTTTCTTTTGTGCAGTGTGAAACTGAAGAGTTTTAATTGGTTAAGTAAATAGTTACACTCCCTCCGTCCCAAATTGTTGGGACTATAGGAAAATATGTGCAATTTTGACCGACAAATAACTCATATCTAACTTGTCGGAATCGAATTTTTCAAAAGTTAATCATATAATTCAAATGTTAAACTATTTGAACAATTTTATAAATTTAGATTTCAACAATTTAAACAAGAGATATTTGCCGGTCAAAGTTACACGGAGATACATAGTGCCCCAATATTTTGAAACGAATGGAGTAATTTTTTTTTACCGCTTCGGATGTATAATAAGTATCTAATTAGGTACAGTCCCTACGTACAGTTTGGTAGGGTTTTGGACGTTGTTGTAAGAATAAGGCCAGGGTGGTTTGCAAGTCATGCAATTTATCCTTACACTTCAAGTGCAATCCCATTCTCCTTATTTATATTATCAAACACATATCTCAGAAAACCCAAGAAAAAGGGTTGATTCACATTATATGCAATTCTATGAATAAAATCTAGAAAATGAGTCACAAGGGCATATTCTTGGCTCTTCTATTTGCAATCTTTTCGGCTTTGATATCTAAACATCTAAATATTTTACCAGTTTCACTTTTGACATATCAAGCTCTGGAAAATCCTAATGCTACCAAGCTTAGTCGCCATCATCACCATAAACATGATAAAAAACACACAAAGAAAACCTCTATTTGTGATGATTTTCCACCTGATATTCCTTCTATAGACTCTAATACCACCTCAATTACTTGTGTGGATCGATTTGGATGCTGTAATTTTACAACCGTGCAAGCTGCTGTAAATTCCGTTGAAGATTTTAGTCAGAAGAGAAATATCATTTGGATCAACAACGGTATTTACTTGTATGTTCTTCTCAAATCTTTAATATCTTTTTACTGTCGCCTCTAAAACAATATATATCGATTTGAAGTTACCGAAAGGGGTTTAAGTTGAGTTTACGAATATATGGAGACACTTTGGAAGTACTTTAAACAATGAGAAAAAAATAATTGTCCTGATCTTTAATTTGTGTATGTGTCAAATAAAATTGATGTTAACCAAAATCGCATTTGGTTAAATATCCTCACTTATGCAGTTATACTGTTGAGGTGAACGCTAATTATGCATGTTCAATGTTCATAATTGGTATTTAAAACGTAATAGAGTTAATTTGTTAGCCCATTTGTCAATTTTAGAGAAAAAGTGATCATACCAAAGACCAAACCAAATATTACATTTCAAGGACAAGGCTATCTGTCAACTGCAATCGCATGGAACGACACTGCAAATTCTACACGTGGCACGTTTTACAGCGGCTCCGTTCAAGTTTTCTCGACGAACTTTATTGCTAAGAACATAAGCTTCACGGTAATTATGAAACCCTAATTTTCTTCTCTAGCGAATTAACACTTGCTTAATTAATATATTTAATCGTCATAAACTATAGGCATTCAATACTGAGATAAAATTATCTCTTTATCTTATTTTAATCACAAGAACTTAGCACCAATTCCGAAGCCCGGCGATGTGGGAGCACAGGGAGTGGCCCTAAGAATAGCAGGAGACCAAGCTGCATTTTGGGGTTGTGGGTTCTTTGGAGCTCAAGACACCCTTCATGATGATAGGGGTCGTCATTACTTCAAAGATTGTTTTATCCAAGGCTCTATCGACTTCGTTTTTGGCAATGCTAAGTCATTTTACGAAGTAAGTCCAAAATAAAGATGGAACTTAATGGACAGATGATAGCATCTTTCCAGTGTTTCCATTACTGATTATAGTTACCTTGAAACGAAGACTAATGATTTGTAGTAAATCTGCTTCTTTTTGTAAATACCCATAATTTTGATAATAATGAAGGCATATATGTTTTAATTTGAACAGAGCTGCCAGTTGAGTTCAATAGCAAAGCCAGTAGCAGTAGGCGCAAGGCTGATAAACGGGGCGGTTACAGCCCATGGGAGGGCTTCCAATGATGAGAACAGTGGCTTTGCTTTTGTGAATTGTAGCATTGGTGGTACCGGACGGATATGGTTAGGAAGAGCATGGAGGCCCTTCTCTAGGGTTGTGTTTGCTTTCACAAACATGTCCGATATTATTGCGGCCGAGGGATGGAATGATTTCAATGACCCAACAAGAGACCAGTACGTATATAATTATGTACAAGACAAACAGACTAGCCATTATTTACAAAAAAAAAAAAAAAAAAAAACTAGCCATTATTTAAAAAAATAAGAAGAACAAACTAGCCATTCATCCTAGGCTATTACTAATTATCGTATGGTTGCAACATTGAACCGAAATAGTCTTTAGCTCATAGTAGATTCAGTTGAAAAAGAGTCTTCGTAATTTAGGCTCGGGACCGTTCTATAGATTTGGGGTGGGGCGGATCGAGAATTTTTTTTGGGGGGCACGGTTTACATAAATACTTACCACATAGTTAAAAGTTTATTTCAACTTAAAAAATATGACCCAAAATTAGTGTTGCTACAAATTCAAAGAAAATTACAAATTGATTTCGACAACTACTAGTTCGAATTCATTATATATATTAATTATATCGTTTGGTAAACTATTTGAAATGTTTATTGACATAAAAAACATATTATTCAACTAAATATATATTTTATTCAAAATCGACTCTTTACATTAACTATTTTCACGTTTTTCAATCCGCTACAAATATGTCACAAGAGAGAGAGACCACGAAATTAAAATTTTCTACATTGACATTACTTCATTTTTTTGGTTGTTAGAAAAATAATCTTGTATAAAAAAAATAGCCCGAAATTTAAACATCTCAATCTCATTATTCAATTTATGTCCTAAATAAATCAATCCAAAAAATATGGGTAGGTTTAGAATGACTCCGAATGTAACTATAAACTATTCATCTAAAACTTAAGAGCGAAATTAAAAGTTATTATGAGTCGGTTCTAAAATTAAACAAAATAAAACAAGTATACTTAGTACATTGTACTATTTTTATTTTTGCACCGGGTTCATCCAAATTATACCGAATATTCTATAAATACAAACTATATGTGAGTATATAAATATGTATTAAAACTTAAAACAAATACAAATACAAATACAAATACAAATACAAATACAAATACAAATACAAATACAAATACAAATACAAATACAAATACAAATACAAATACAAATACAAATGTATATAATCTAATATAATAAAACACCATAGGGTTATTTTGGTAATTTCATAATTTGAAAATTTTGGGGGCCATGTGTCACCATATGCCCCATGGTAGATCCGCCTATGTTTGGGAATGGGAGGCTACCATGAAAATGGGAGTGTTTCGTTGTAAAATAGGAAAGAATTAATTAGTTAAGACTTGCGATAATTTAATAGCAAAATATTTAGTGAAATTTAAGATGCCATCAATTGAGTGCATATATATAACACACAATACAATAATAGCAAGTAAAATTTTATGTGAACTTCGTAGCTAGGAACCAAAATTAAAATCAGAAAGAAATAAAGCTAGTTTTATTCAAAATGAAGGACCAATGCATTATCTTTACGAAACTTGTAACCTCTTTCTGCTTCGTATATATGGTTTGTGTCCCCAGAAATTTTTTAACTGAAAGTCTGAAACTATAAAAAAAAATTGTAAAAGGAAAAAGGAAAAAAGAATGTGTTTATGCTCTCTGTTGCTCTTTATTAGTGGTATGTATATTGTAAAAATACTGTTAAAATATAATTCAAATAGATATATAACAATAATAAGGAATAAATATAACGAAAAGGATAAGCAAATTGATGTCATATATATGAATTTAAAGTTAATAGTTATAGTAAAAAAATGTGTTTGTAAATCTAACGGTAAGGAAGACGATCATGTGAAGCTCTAAGCGCCAAGACTCTAAAAGGTTAAGACTGTATAGTTACCGAGAAACTCTATTAAGTAGAAAAAGCGTTTTCTCATAAACCAATTTCAAAGATAGAAAACGTATTGTCTTAAATTTTGAAGAAAACATTTCCGACACATTTTAGAGACTTGAGCAGAACATTTTAAAATCTTAAATAATACTTTTTCATAACTCTAATACTGTAATATGAAAAATAAACTTTACTAAAACTCAAGAAAGCTTTTAGAATACTATTTTTGTAATAAAGTATAGAAAAAAAACATTACAACATGATGAAATAAAGTTACTTAAAAAGACTATATAATAGTAAAATAAATTATTAGTTTAATTATTTAAAATTTAGCCATTATATCTCATCAAATTCAAGAAATTGAGTATTACTTCACATAATTATTGTAGAATCCATATTTCATATAAATATTATATAAGAATGTCATAATTCATATATGTTCTATCAGAGTTTACATGCATGAAAGGAAACCTTAATTTAATCAATTTGTATAACTCCTCTACATCATACTACATGCCATCATAGCTATTCATCTGGCCGGTCCCCAGACATAGACAATTAACAAGAAAAAACATGGTAGGCATGTAGTATATTGGGAATAGTTCTAAAGGACTAAATAATCATAGTCGTTGATTTATACAGAACATATAACCAAAATTTGTCGATTTCTAATTACTTCCATGAAACAGATGCATTAATCATAGTCGTTAGGTTTGTGACTCACTGGGAGTCAGTGCTTTAGTTATTTAATTTATTTGTTTGCATTCCCCATAAAATAAAAGTACTAATAAATAATGCCTACGTTTATATAACAAAGTCAATAAACATTAGAAATAATGAATACTATTTTTATTGATGAATCCTAAAGAGTGATAATATTTACACCGCGAGTATGACACAAAACTATCGGTGCAAGCCAAAATCATTACTTTGAAATCAACTGAGTGATAAGTAACTCCTACTTTTATTAGCGACAGCGAAATTGCCAAATTTATAAACTTGGACACGGATGAATTTCTAGTGAAAGACCCAAACAGTTTAAATTATATCATCACTCAATAAACCATTATTTTGTTTAAAAATAGTACTCAAGTTAGAGCAACTTCTCAAATTTCCACCATACAAAGTCTAAAAGGGAGAATCATTGATTAACATTTTTATCCTTAATTTCCAAAACTATGAATTTTCAAGTATTATTTAATATTTGATATATATAATTTAGCATTAAAGTTAAAAATAAAGAGTAAAAATAAATAGCATCATATAACATGTGCGGTGGAGGTGGAGCTATTCTATTTTCTCAAGTCTAACTAAAATCGTCATGGTGTAATCAATCATCTGTAAATTTCTATTTTATTTGCAACAAATGTTTTTGAAGGTGTGAAAAGAAATAAAACAAAAACTTATATATAATGCAGGAGTATATTCTATGGAGAGTACATGTGTAGTGGAGGTGGAGCTAATACAAGTTTGAGAGCTACATATGCTCAGAAACTTAACGATACGCAAGCTTCTCCTTTTCTTAACGTGTCTTTCATTGATGCTGATCAATGGTTGTTGCCTTTCAATGATCTCATATCCACTTCCATATAAACAAACATATACTAAGTGATATTTTCTTCTTAATTTTATCTGGCATTGTTCACCCACCCATTCATTATCTTATTTCTCTCAAAAGTCTATATCACATTGGAGGAGCAACAGACGTGTGAATTAATTGCCTCCATGTATTGCATTCAATTATATTATAAATTAACGACTAGCTTTTTGCCTTTTTTGAAATGGGATATCTTGGAGTCCTATTTTGCACCACAAATTTAGTAGTAGAACCAAACTAATTCACTGTAGTTCATAGACATTCCACGTGACCACACGTGGATAGGTGTAAATGAAGCGGAAAGGGCCCAAAAATATTATGTTCAAGTTCATCAAGCCAGACCAAGTGGTTGGTAGCCACGTGCTTGTTATCCGAGTATACCACGCTCACCATCAGGGTTCGAACCCTGTCGCCTGCAAGTTTCGCAGGTTTTCCTCCAAAGGAGGAATAAAAAAAATAAAAAAAAAGTTCATCAAGCCAGACACTTAATGAAGCTTGTGCGTTTATGGTTATTTAAATAAGAATGAACATTTGATGAACATGACTCGAACATTTGACGAGTCGAACATGAGTTGTTTGTGAACGTCTTTTTTCATTCAAAACATTTAATATAATTTTTTTCTTTCTTTTTGAAAAATATTATAATTTTTTTATTATTATTAAATTGTTTATTATGATAAAGTTGTCCACAAATAAATAAAATAAAACGATTGTTAATTCATCTATTTGACATTATAACATAAAAAAATTCCTAGTTTTAAGTATATATATTCTATTAATGTATAATTTTTTTTTACATATGTATAATTAATTAATTTAATGAGTCGAACACTTAACAATAAAATCAGTAATTGTATTTATGGTATGATGATATAAATTATCTTAATAAGTTTGAAATAATACGTACAAACATATCATTCATATTGTTGTAGTATAAATAAGTTTATTAATTTGTAGTAATACTAGATAGTTTTTGTTATATCATTAATAGAATTAATTTTTTGATATTATCAAATTTTATATATAATTACACGAACATGAGTTTAGACGGAACGAACAAAGTGTTGTTCATGTTCAGTTCAATTAATAAACTAACGTTATATTCTTGTTCTCGTTTATAAATGAACGAACATGAACCAAAAATTAACCGAGCCGAACACGAACGGCTCATCTCATTTACAGCATACTATGAGTGGGAATTCGCTTGAAACAGACGTACAAAATCACCAGAATGTGTGAAAAAGTTTAAACATTTTTATTGGATGAAAACTTTATTAATCGAAAACCATACAAATCACATTTAGTTTGCAATAGCTCGAGATGGCTTTCCCTTTGTGTGATCACTTCACTTCGTTACAATGTTCATGATGATTGATGAGTCATGTGCTCAGTTGGAAACAATTAGTTGGCTTTAGGATCGATCAAGTAAATAAGTTGATTTATTTATGATTCCGTATATCCTTGTCTCACCTTGATTATAGATTCCGGCTTTACATAACAGAAACAACAACACTCAGTTTTAAGATGTTCAATCCAAATTCCTTGCAGCTTATACGTTAAAGAAAAAAAGTATGTTAAGCATAAAAGACGCAACCAAACAATGCTACCTCGATTAAAAGCTCATACTAAGCTCTTGTATTTGTCTTTTAGACAGAACCAGCATCAATGATTTGGGGCTGAAGTTGACAAAAATGTGGCTGTTTTCTTGTCTAAAATCAAAATAACAAAGCTTCATTATATAACTTCTCAAATGCAATACAAACCAAATACAATCAGACTATGAATAATCAGAGTTCACCTCAATAAACTAAGTAAACGACACTCCACAACTAGACATAAAAAGAGGAAGTTTTATAGTAAATTCGTTAAAATAAGCGGAGATCTAACTTCTTTATTTTGTAAGATTAAAGGCATATTCATGAATGAGTCTTTTAGGCTAGATTTTGGAACCAGGCCTGTCTAGCTATTGAGCACTTCTTGGATGAATTCACCTAAGGTAGCATATGAAGAACCGCCCTCGACCACAGTCCCTCGAATCTCACCACTCATTGCCTTCATTTTACTCTTGATTTCTGTACTTTTGGTGCTTTCCATCAGTTCTTTTATCCCCTTCTTGATCTCTTCTGCAGTCAGTAACACCGGATAATCTTGCTGGTAATCGATTTTGATTTCGACCGCGAGACCCAATTCCTTAACCAACTCGAAAGCATTCATTTGTTGCTCAGCATAGAGTGGCCAAGTTGCAATAGGCACCCCACACCACAAGCTTTCTATGATAGAGTTCCATCCGCAATGGGACACGAATCCTCCCACTGCTTGGTGAGAAAGAACTGCTACCTGTGGGGCCCATCCGATCACTTTCCCGACTTCTTTTGTCCTTTCCAGAAATCCCTCGGGTAGAACCTCGTTAAAGTAACTGGATTCCGGATGAGGCTCCCTACTGTCCTTGGTTGGAGGCCTTCGTAGAGCCCAAAGGAAACGATGCCCACTCTGCTCCAGAGCATTTGCTATTTCGACCACCTGTTCTGCCTCAAACATACCCAAGCTTCCAAAACATAGGAAAATGACTGAACCCGAAGGCTGAATATCCAACCACGTCATGATTTCCTCGTATTCGCCAAGTTTATTCCCATTACTACTTGCCATGACGTTGATGTTGAGCACGGGTCCTATCGGGAAAATTGGTGGGAACCCGCCGTCTTCAGATAGGCACTTGATAGTGTAGGATTCCATCTCAGCAAATGTGTTGACCAAAATTCCCTTGGATGTTCTAATCGTTCTTGGGATTTGGATGAAAAGACCAGTCCAGATTTCCTTGATTAAAGCGGCAGTTGGCAAGATCTTAACAGGGACCGGATTCACAAACCCCGGAATGAGCAACTCAGTATCCGTGTCCTTGAACTCCGAGATATCTTGGCCTTTCTCATCATGAAGGAATTGGAGATAAGACATGAGGCTGAGGGAACACACATTGGAGGTGTAGAACATGTATCTTGGCACTCCCAACTCACTAGCCAAATCCGCGTAGGCACTGCAAAACATATCAAAAATTAACCCCTTGGGGTGGGGAGCTGATCCAGAAGAATAGAAGTCCTTGACTCTAGAGAACTTGGTTAATATGGGCTCGTCCGAGGCTAGTCTGACGAAACGCATATGTGGGGGAGGTTGATTGGCTAGAAGAGTTTCGGTGTAGGGGGTGAGCTTAGACTGGAATGGTGATTCAGTAATGAAAATTGTGACGGAGATGCGGTGGTCTCGGGAAGTAAGCATTTTCCCGAGCTCGACGAAAGGTGCTAAGTGGCCAGCATCTAGGCTAGAAATCATGGTTACCTCCGCTGTCTCCATGTTTTATGTCTTTAGAATGTGACTATTATTGTATGTGAAAGGATAAGTGGATGACTGATATGTTCTTATATAAACATTATTGGTATTTGCCTATTGGCGTATAGCCATTCAAAAACGTTACCGAAAGGATAAGTAGAGAAGTAGATAACTGTTTAATGTGTTGAAAGAAAAGAAAAAAAAGGTGTAAAAATTAAGTACATTAAACAAAAACAGGTTTTCAGTATGAGCTGGTACAATTTACAAAAACTGGTTTCCAGTAACGTGGAAGCTTAAAGTCATGTCAGTGTTCTGATTGGTACTTATAGCAAAATTGAGATGAGGAAGATAAGACGTAAATAATACCTAAATGTGTCAATAATTGTTCATTGTTGTCTTTCACTTTCGTCAAATACGCATTACGCTATGCAATTACGAGTATATTAGAGTATTCATAATAGTTTTGTTAACTTTTTATTGTTAACTAATGACACATCATCATTTAAAAAATTATTAAATGACACATATGTATATTTAAGTTAAACGCTCACATTAGTTTTAACTTTAACAATGTTATCTATTTTAACTAAAAATTAATTATTCAAAATATAGTACTATGGATAAGTGCTGAGAGAAAATAAATAGTTGTATGATATAGATATAAAAGATATACGTTAGAAATAACAGTTAATTATGAGTGTTAATAAACTTTTTTGCCATGCCATCAATTATAACAATTAAAAAAATTGTTATATTTAACAATGTTTTTAACATGTATAAAGTTAACACACACTTTAACACAACTAATAGGGACACAACTAATAGGGACACAAAATTGCATTGCTAGCTAATATTTTTATTTAACAATAGAGATACCAACACTATTATAGATGCTCTTAACAAATTACGATTTTGAGACAATTTACTTAGATATATTCAAACTTTATGTTTAAATAATACTATGACACAAATCAAGTATATTTAGAGAGGTATTTTAAAAAAAAAAATTGCCTTTAAAGGAAATCATATACCAATATAAGATAACAATTTAAATTTGTGTCCAAATCTATTTTTACACAAAATTTAGTTGTGATCTTATGTTTGTATAGTAAATTATTTACCAATAATTTGTTGCATAAATTTAATCACTTATCTTAGATTTTGAGACAAAGAAGAATTATGTTTGTCCTTAAAAATTAATAGTTAGAGAAAAAAATTGATTGTAAATAATTTGTGTACGCTATGAATATGGCGGTACTGATCTTTTTAAATATTTAGGTACGGATGTTTAGATATGTCAATTATATTAATACTAGTTATGTCCTATATTTTGTGTCCATTTTCATGAATATATAGATACATATGGTATATTATAATAAAAATATATAATTATTTTGAGACGGAATGAGTATATATTAAATCTATCAAAACCTTTATTTATAAACAATATGAAAATTATATTTATGCATTTTAATTCTTAGAAAATGGTCAGGTTAAATAAGATTGATGTCGATGCGTTTTACATTTAATAGCATTTTATCTTTCATATATGCCCACTTTATATAAATAATTAATCAAGTTTTCATCATTTAATGAATTAGTAAAATATAAACAAAATCCTTTATATTTATTATAATATATTTATTTTCTCATATCTATTATGTAAAAGTTTTATTCTATTTATTTTAATAAATAGAGAAAAGTCAATGGTTCTCCAAAAAGGTACCAAATACTGCAAATGTCGTAACGTCCAATTACTTGAACAGTACTCAAATTCAATACTCAATTTTTTTCCCCCAGAATACCCATATTACATAGCGTGTATAGGCTATATGAACATTTTTTTTAATGAAATATCCGGTACAAACACAGTACATCATTTCATTTCAAATATTGTTGATTTTTATTAACCACTTGGTACTCTTTCGCTACGATTAAGAAAATTAATATTTCATTTTTCTCCTAAAAACTAATTAAATTATAAGTTAATTAATATCATAATCTATATATTTTATAATTTGTAAGTATGACAAGTTTAATTAAATTTGATTTACAAGATAGTTATGAAAATTATGTTGACATTGAACGAAAATGATCGTATTTAAGCCTAAATCATTTATTAAGATTTTTAGTTCTATTATTAAAAGAACTGAGAGAGCTCGTTTGGTTACAGTATTAGTAATAACGGGACTATGAATACATTCGGATTATGATTGGATAACAAATGAATGTGAGATTAATAGTACATACATGAAATATCAATGAAGTGTTTTTTTGATTTTTATTGGGGTTGGAGTATTTTACAAATTTACATTTATATCTATAATAAATAAACTTACAAAAAATATATATATATATATCACACCCCTCTTTACTCAAAATACTCTCATTTTCCAATATCACACCCCGCTATTACTCTAAATACCCTTATTTATTATATTTTTAATCCCACCGTTACTTAGTAATTACACCATTAACAGTGCACCCAAACAACTCACTTCTTGTGGGGACAACATGAAACCATGTCCAATCCCGCTGGGATAATGAGTAAAAACAAGCCCACAGTGTTAAACTTCACCTTTCTACTGCTACTTTCTTTCGGGCAATCCGGCGTGTGGTATTCGCATTTTCCTTTATTAGCATACATTGTTAATAATTGTATCATTTACACAACTAATATTAACACATTTTTTAAGATGTACAAATGTAATTTTATGGTACGACTTTTATACTAAAATATTTTGTACACTTTCATTATGAACACTATGCACATTTATTGTGAATATTATATACTTTTATACTTTATAGAATGTACGGTAGGTGAATATGGTGTACATTTATGGTAAACAATATGTATTTCGTAATTAGTAATTTTGTATACTTATATCATACTATTATAATAAGTAAAGTCAAAAGTTCTAAGTCAACCAAATTTTGACTCAATTTTTTCGAAAATCCCTTTATTATACTAATTACTCATATTTACCTTAATGCAATTCAAATACATAAATAACTAAAAAAATATGGTTCTTACCACGCATCTTCATTTCTCTCTCAGACTAAATCTTCACGTGTGTGTTTTTATATAACCAATAAAACATTATATTACTTTTTATATACGATCGTTAATTTACTATATTCATTCAATCACTTTTGTATTTTTTTTTGGTAAATTTTAATTTTATTTATCCGTATCATGTATATGCGACCACCAAGTTTTGTACATGCAACGAGTGAAGTACGATTACTAGTACATTTTAGCAAAGAAGAAAAATAAAAGGAAGGAACAAATTTTTGAAATTACTCGTTATGATTTTCGGTTCGTTACTAAAAATTTGTTTCGTGTATAGTAAGTGGTGACTAATATCATTTGCAAGTTGTGTACCCGTTTGTTGTTATCGTGCCGTCTGAGTTCCAAATTGAATTTGGATAAGTGACCTATATACGAATATTAAAAGTCAAAGAAAAAAGATGTACTATTAACGAAATACTAATCACATATAGATCGTTAATCCTAAATTTTAGGAGATGATGTCAGAAGGAAAAATTTCGTCATAAAATAATTAAGAAATCGTTTTTAGTCGTAAGCATGACAATTTTTTTTGTTACATATGTTATTGTATGCAATACTTTAACAAATATACAACCGCATATGAATAGTCTATTAAAATATGTTTTCATATCACACACCTATGAAATAGAAATAAATATTACAGATATATAAATGGCATTAAATATGTCATTTTCTCCAAGTTAACAGTCATACTGTGTCATTTTTAAATAATTAGGAAGTACTGTTATTTCATTTAAAGGTACAAGAACTTAAATATGCTGTTAGACTATGGGGAATCAGTTTGATAGCATCTGAAATACTGATACGGTCCCTTTCTTCTTTTCTATTTACTTGGCTATGTATGTATATAAATATATTTTTAGAAAAATGGGCCCCATCGGGTTGGATGACCTAATTTACTGCTTGTTAAATTTGGTCCTATATCCGCTTCTGGTTGTTACACATTTATCATAAGATGCAAACTTATGGTCCATTTTGATAAAAGATCTCCTAGTTTTTTTATCTTTTAATTTATGGTTCTATTGGAAACCAAAGGTTCCTTCCGTTACGCAGGTTTGTGTATTTAAGCAGAAAAGTCACTTAAAATTTACCTAATTGTTGTAACATTTGATTTGCACCAATGCTATAGGAATTCATCTAATGATACAACAGAAGGATCAATTATAGAACACTGCTACTACAATGAATCATCTCGAACAGCCTCCAAACACGACCAATTACTATCACAGTAATCTACCCTTTTAATTCGGAACCGACATCAGTGATTCGGTGAACATGAACAATTCTAGGCACAAAGCAGGAAAACAGATTTGCTTGAATCTTCGTTATAAACACTAGCAATTACTATCACATTAATCTACCCTTAGGCTCTGTTTGTTTCGTAGTAAAATATTTACGGAGGGAAAATATTTTTCGGGTAAAGTTTTACGGTGCAAACTTTTGTTTGCATTTTATTTACGGGTGTTTGGTGCGTCAAATGTTTCCCATGGAAATTCTATTGAAATTCAAAAATCTATTAGTTATTTAAATTAGACAAATTCGATGCATAAATAAATAAACATTGTTCATACTTTAAACAAAATATTTTAAGATGAAAACATCAAAAATTAACTAAAAATCACAAAAATTAACTAAAAGTCACAAAAATGAATAAGTTCGTGAAAGTTTAAAAACATTAGTGATTAAAATCACAATTATTTTGACGGAAAAAAAGCTAAAAGTTCGTCTACTTTTCTGAAAGGAACTCCTAAACACATATTTTATTTCATATACGTCGTTTATAATAACTTATAATTTTTCAAAATATAAACTCATAAAATTAGAAGCATAGAAGATATTATTGACTTTTTTTAGCGTTTTCAAATTTCCTTGGGTTTTTTAGATTTTTCTGAATTTTTTGTTTTATTTTTTCCATTTTTTTTGTTATTTTTTAGATTTTTTCCTATTTATTTATATTTTTATTGGTTAATTAGATTTTAGCTTTTTCAAATTTTCTTGGGTTTTTTAGATTTTTTAGAATTTTTTGGAATTTTTTGTTTTATTTTTTGTTTTATTTTTTTGTTATTTTTTAGATTTTTTCCTATTTATTTATATTTTTATTGGTTAATTAGATTTTAGCTTTTTCAAATTTTCTTGGGTTTTTTAGATTTTTCGGAATTTTTTTTAGTTTTTTTTTTCCATTTTTGTTATTTTTTAGAATTTTTCGTGTTTTTTCCTTTTTTTTATTAGTATATAGAATTGGACTAATTATTAAATAATTTTGAAAGAATAGACCTATAATTAATAATAGTTATAATACTAGTATTAGAAATAATATAGAGAGAGACTCCGTAAACCGTTTACAACTTTATTTGCGGGGTAATCGTTTTTCCCAATTTTATTGGATATGTGGGAAAAGTTTTCCCAAAAAAATTGTTTTACGTTAAACCAATCACTCAAAAAATCTATTTACCTATAAATGTTTGTTTATCCCATTTTACGACAAAACAAAACAGCTGGTATCAAACACCGTTAAATTAAACCAGCCTTGCCGACCCTTAAAAATTTACAGGAATAGTCCCTGTATTTTTTAAAACTTACAAACTAGTCTATATAAACAAATATAAGCGTTACTTATTAGAAAGATTGATCCTGCTATTTCAAAAAAATACAAATCAATCTCTATAACAGTTAAAATTAAAAAAGATGTGAACGTATGTTTCTATTTAAATAAACATAATTTTTTATTTATTAAAATATTAAAAAAATAAATATTTTCATTATTACATTATTTTAAATTATACATGAACCAACCTTATTAAAAGTAAAACCAATAAACTTTTCGGTGCACGCACTCCCTCATTCTAAACCCAGACCGTCGTTAGTCGTTACTATAAAACTTAATAGGTAAAATGCAAACAACCCCGGTCAATTGCAAATAAACCTCAAGAATTATAAACTCTTGCAACTAACCCTTTTAAAAACTACACAATAATATTGATTTAGTGAGGGTCAAAAGGTATCACCAAGCTGTTAATATTTAAAAAAATTATCACTATTTAAAAAAGTTGTCTCAAACTGTCACAAAAATTGTAGCTATTAAACTCGTAATAAAAAAAGTTGTCACTATTTTTACATTTTATAGTGAAGCTATCAATTTTTTGCAAATAACCTCGATGCAATCTTTTAAATGATATAAATTTATGCTCGATGATCTGTTTTGGTTGATTTTTCATTTATCATAATAAATTATTTGATATTCATACATGTGTATTTTTTTTACGTAAAAACATAAACATATTTTTTTTTACTAAAATAATATTTTTTTAATAAATCCTCTTGTGATGAATTTTTTAGGATAATTGTTAACTTAGCTCGTGTGTATTGACAAACTATGTATATCAAACAAATAATTATGTAGACGAACAAATGAATAACATGTTATGTCCTTTGAAGAAATGACATTGGGAGTTAATTGCAAAAGTTAGATATTTTTTAGAGGTAAATTGCAATAGTTGATAGTTTCTGGGGGTGATTTGCAGACGATTCATAGCTGGAGTGGTTTATTTTCACTTTACCCAAACTTAAAAAGTTAAAAGGCTTCAAATTGGCGATTCCCTTTCCCTCACTAGAGTAGAAGACGATGCCGTTGTTCATATCAGATGAGGAGTACGAGCGGTGCTCGGGTGACGTGGCGACGGTGACGGAGAAGGCGGACGAGTACATAAGAGAGCTGAAGAATGAGGTGGAAACAGTGCGGGCAAAGGCAGATGCGTGTTCGGTAACGGCGGAGCAGACTTGCTCAGTCCTCGAACACAAGTTTGTTTCTCTCTCATCGGAACTCGGGTCCCGTAATTCAGAGTTACAACAACTCGACTCCGACCTCGCCCTCGCCCGCTCGCACAACCACCAAGCCACTGTTGCTCTGGTTATTACTACTCCTTTTTTTCCTTTTTATTTTGGATTTATTATTAAACTGATGATACAAGTAGAGACTATTTGACATATAGCGAGGGGATGCTTGTGTATCCTATCGATATAATTATACTAGATACATTCGGGTTTTTGTTTTGTCCGGTCAACTTGTTGGACGGGTTCAATCACTTAATAGTTTATTATTATTATTATTATTTTAATTAACTTACTCTCTCCCTTTTTCCCTTTTTATTTTTGAATTATTATTAATACTCTTATCGTGCATGTTTGGCAAAAACTTTTATTGTTTGCTTTTAAAAAGCAACATGCGTTCGGTATCACTGCTTTTTTTTAAGCTTTGAAAAAATCTAGATTTTGGAGAAACATAGCTAGGAAAGCTAAAAGCACAAAAGCTTCGGATTTTGAAGATTTTCTAGCTTTCTCGCCACCATTTTCGGAGTTTAAATGAAAAATGACCAACTAGAGTTACTAGACTAAAATACCCTTACGGTTTCATTATATTTACTCGCTAGAGCCATTAATGCCAAACATCAATTTGCTTGAACGTTAGCTTTCTTAAGTTGGTGCCAAACACTCATTACATGTTTTTAAAAGCAGCTTTTTGAGCAAAAAAGTTGATGCCTCATCTGTTTTTGTATGTATCATCTCATTTTGCCCTTACTAAAACCTATTTTACTAACATATCCAAAAGCTACTATTTCTAAACAAAGAAATTGCACAACAAAAACGTAAAATAACCTAATCGTAATAACGCCTTCCGAAAAAAGAAGAAAATAAATTATAAATCAACGAATATTGGTTTTTTGAAACATGATATGAAACCAAAAAGAGGCATCTATCTAGCTCATATAAATAGATATAATGCTGGTAACTTGCTCCACTTTTTTTTTGGTAATTATAATTAATACTTGTTGATTCAGAGAATATGAAATGAAATGAAATGTGAAAGTAAAGTGTATTATTTCTGAATACTTATTTACATACTAGACAACTCAATATATAGGTACAAAGGTGTGACTAAATAAGGAAAAAACGATCATTCTAATTATATACATAATCAATGATAATAATATCATATAATTATCATTGATTTTCCCACATGTTAGTATCTCAGACATTGATTCTGAGATTTCCACAATACTCTTATCATCTAGTATGCCTCGATACCTCGGTGTTATTTGAATCATCAACTCCGTATCGCAAATGGCCAGTGCCATTTCCAGCATTTTGGAGACCCAAAGCTGATAAAAAAAATGGGCCCTAAATACAAACATTACTTTAACCATTAAAATATTAAAAAAAAACACTCGAATTGATAATTTATTCTTTTTCCCACCATGTTTTAAGTAAATAATCGGGCACAAGCACACCTGATAAATTATCAGAATAAATTACTCAATCAATCATATACACAAAATTGAGAATAAATATATTCAATTAAAATATTAATTTAAAACTCCCAAATTTAGTTGTCTAAATCATCACAAAAAGCTCACGAGTCATAGGCCCATATGAATAAAGCGGATTCATTTTTACTGTACTACTTTTTTTAGGTTAGCATACCCTAGTTTTTTTGGGGCTATTCGATCAAAAGCAATCTTATCCAAAGTTCAACAAAAATTATGAAAATATTACTACGTAGTATTGCCTAAATACACTCCTCGGTAACACGAGCAGTTAAAAAAGAAGAAGTTCTCAATGCGATTACGGTACGTTATTTTAGAGTAACACTACCATAAACCTGGTAAATGTGTGTCAGCCACTAATAACCCAACACCTATTAATGAACCCAAAATAACTACTACCCTAAAATTAATTTAAAATTAAAACTAAAATATTCTATTGGTTGACACATAATAAATTATAGTGCACCGTATGAAAAAAAAAATATCAACCGTATCGAAAAAGTATCAGATGTATTTCAGATACATTACGTAAAAAATAAAAATCAAATTTATCAATCGTACCGAAAAAGTATCGGATATATGTATTCGTGTCAACCCTTTTCTTACATATATTTTTTTTCATATTTTTTGTTAACCATTAGATTGGATTGTTTTTTATTTAATTATAATTCGTACAAAACTAGGGTAGCCTATCCTAAAAAAAATTAGGACCAACAAAAATGGATCCGAATAAACCCCAAAATCTATTGGAATTCCAGAGGAGAGTAATTTTGTTTAACCTATTTTGAGTTTATCAAATCAAAATTAACTTACAAGTAGTGATGTAAAGACTTTATTTACATAGAGAAGTAGAAAATCAATTACCTTTGTTACGGTTTGTGAGAGACAGAGACTGTTATGTGTTTTTTTTTTTATTTGGGAATAAAACTTGGATTTTTTTTGTGATCAGTTGTATATTAATAATAAAATAAAATGCTATTATTTCTTAAAGGTATATTAGTAATTTCATATATAAAGGAAAAAATGGGCCCCTGTAATTTTGGTGGCCCCAGTTTTATACTTGTAAAATTTGGCTCTATAGCCGTTTGTGCAAATGGCGCTATATATCCTCACTTTTATTTGTGTCGAACTAGGTAAACAAAATATATTCTGGTACTAAAAACTTTTTTTAATTTTGATATTTCACCCTTTTACCCCCAAAAAGCAACAACTAAGTTCAGATAACAGTCTAAAAATGGTATATATTTCTTTCTCAAAATGTGGTAAGTCACTGTTACTCTTGTAACTTTCTCCCCCCTTTTCCTTTTTTTTGGCTCATCATTAACTATTACTAGAAGATGGTTTATTTTTAATAAATATTTTTTACTGCTATTTTTATTATAAAGTAACAGATTATGATTTGATAAATTACAAACTAACTCTACAACACAATAAAAATCCAAAATAAAAATATAGAACCCTAGTTGAGATTAAGCCTAAATTTAAATGCTAATTAAAATAATAAAAAACTATTATTTTTAATATATTTTATGTGACTGAACAATATCCGTCAACACAAAAATCCCTAGATACATACTCCATATCGCAAAAGGCACTATATATCCTCACGTATATCTGTGTCGGACTACGGAAACAAAATAATCTACTACAGTACTATAAACACTTTTCATTTTGATATTTCACTCTTTTATTGCCAATCCAAAGGCAACAGGAAGTTCAAACATCGCAGATTAGGGTTTATACTAGTACATTGGGGTTTTTGTTTTGTCCGGTCACATGTTGTTGGATGGGATATTGTTCAGTCACTTAGACTATATGAAAAATAATAGTTTATTTATTTATTTTAATTGATGTTTAAGTTTAGGTTAGTCTCAACTAGGGTTCAGTATGTTTATTACTTTATTTTGGGTTTTATTGTGTTGTAAAGTTTGTTTTTAATTTAGCAAATCATAATTTGTATCTATATAATAAAAATAGAAAACAGAAATTAGTTATTGAAAAGGAACCATCTAACGCTTCATAATCTAATCTAGCGGAGGTTAAGGTGACTGAATAATTTCCCGTCCAACAAGGTGACTTGACAAAATGGGCACCCGATACATCCTCTGTATCACAATAGGCACTATATATCCTCACATATAATTGTGTCGGACTAGGGAAACAATATAATCTACTACCAGAAACATTTTTAGTTTTGATATTTCACACTTTTACCCCCAAAAGCAACAAGAAGTTCAGATCTCAGTCTAAAAATGGTGTCTATGACTAAGATTTCTGTGTTTCGATTCACATATATATTATTATTAATGCTCTCATTATCTATTATGCCTCTACTGTTTTTGTATGTATCAACTCATTCTGCCCTTACTTCAAACCTATTTCACTATCTTTAAGAAAAGAAATTGCTCAAAAAAAAGGTAAAATATATAACCTAATCATAATACAACGCCTTCCAAGGAAAAAAAGAAGAAGAAGATAAATCACATTTTAACAAATATTGGGTTTTCAAACATGATATAAATCCAAACTCAAGAAAAAAACGGCATCTATTTAGCTCATACAAATGACGTCTGTTTATAAAAATAATTCGTTTCCCTTCTTTTTGTTTCGGCACCTATTGGTTCGCTAGCATTTGGGTTCACCACAAGTGTCTGATTCCTTTATGAATGGATATTATGATACTAGATTGAGACCTTCGTGTTATTTGAATCATTAACGGTACGAGGAGTCGAGGACATAGTCTGTATCGCAAAAGGCTATGTATCCCAACTTATATCTGTGTCCGACTAGGGAAATAAAATAAACTACTACTATAAACTCTTTTAATTATGATATTTCACTCTTTTACCCCCAAAAGCAACAAGAGGTTCAGAGCTCAGTCTAAAAATGGTATTCATGACTTAAGATTTGTGTGTTTTGATTCACATAACTATCGATTACATGTATAAAAAAAATTATGCATACATTTTCTCTCTATTTTCAAAATTTGTAGTATGTCCATGTCCCGTATCCATGTCCGTGTTACAGATGTTTTGTGGTGTATTATTATTACTAATATGACCTGATAATACCAGCATACTTTGGTTTGTTATTGTTAAGTTGCGGTGAATTGTTTTTGGCTGTATCGCCTGTGCAGATTGCGAAAGAAGGAGAGATTGAACGATTACGCGCCGAGGCTTTGGAGCTGCAGAAATCGAATAGGCAGTTCACTGATTTGCTAACGCAGAAGGATTCGGAGATTAGTGAGAAGAATGCGTTGATCAAGGCGTATTTCGACAAGATTGTATGTATTTGTTTCTTATTCCGTATGGCTCCTATTCTATTGCCTCCATTTACTTGTTGGAACATTAGCGTTAATAACTCGGTTGAGTGCATATTCATGCAAAGTAAATGTTTGGGTCGTTTGCGAGAGTGTTGACAGGATGTCATGTACTACCATGATATTAGGGTTATAATCTATAATTTAATACTTATTAGACCAGAATTGCGGTATTCATTCTCATTATTAGAAGAGATTTTCCGTGTGATCCATATAGATATGATGCTTATTAGGCCGATGCATTATTTCCCTAGGATTAGGAGGAGACACTAGGCCGCTTGCACATATCTCTCGTTGTTTAAAAGTTAGGACCTTAATCACATCACTTGAGGACGTGCTAACTACTAAAACTCGTCCTTAGGTCAGAATGTCAGATATATTTAAGCCTTTTTCAATTGTATCATTCTATGTTGACTGCCAACTTAATTCCTGTACAAGATGACAGTAATAAGAGGTCAATCACGCTGCATGAACTGAACTAGAATGTGTAATGACAGTGGTAATCGTTATGATGTGTGTATGAAAGAATGCCCTATTATGTCTGCATTAACTGTATTAGTTTTCTTACCAAAAAAAAAACTGTATTGGTTTCGCATCGGGCGTTGTATGATTTATGCAAATATTCGAGTTAGCGGCATACTTTTTTCTGGTTAGGAGGCGTGATTTTCACAACCTTACTGCTAAAATGTGGTTGTATAATCGATATGGCCAAAAAATCCTGTACCTTCATAGTTTATCTATGGTCTAGATGTAGCTATCAGTGAATGAGTAAGCTGCAAAGGCCAAGATCCTAACTGGTGAGGTAAAACACCAGACTAAATTCAGTTCCTTGTGTTTATTGGTATGGTTGTTTTACTTACCCTTGGTGATTATGCTGTTTTATACCCCTTTAGTTTAAGAGCAGTTAAGGGTTTATGTAATTAGTTAGTTTTGAGAGCAACTGTGATGAGTTATTATTAGTGACTTGAACTCAATTGGAACATTAGTATCTTGAACCACAATTATGTAGCGAGGGTATGTTGCGAGGCAACATGTATATGGCATTGTTTGTACTGTATATAATTAGACACAAAAAGAAAAATGTTAGTAAAATTAGTCAAACAATTGATATGGAGGAAAAATATGACAATAATCGCAACATGTTATATGGCATTGTTTGTACTGTATATAATTAGACACAAAAAGAAAAATGTTAGTAAAATTAGTCAAACAATTGATCTGGAGGAAAAATATGACAATAATGAAAGAACCATGTCTGTTTTTTGAATGTTCAATTTTGTTTTAAAAACAGCTGTACAACATTACGGTCGAGATCTCACACATCTCAAAGGGAATACACGAAAAAAACTACCCCTGAAATTCCCTTAAATCCAAGAGTTCAGTTTCATATTCCTGCTAGTCCTGACAGCATTCTCAAATTGCTTCGAACTGGTTTTTTTGTTGTTGGTATCCCTTGAATTTTACTATTCGTTTCGGAGTGTTTTATATTTTTGAAGTACCTGCCAGTTGAGTAAGTCCTTCATGTTGGATATGCAGTTCACACACTGTATAAGTGGGCTAAATGTTTCTATGCTCTATCTCATAGTTGCAAAAACACCTTGCATATGAAAGTTTGAGACAGAGATCACAGTTTGTCTTTAAATCTATTTTCTAATTCAGTTTATGTCGTCCTTTATGGAAGCCAATCTGTATTATTTGTTTCGTCTCTAGTTTGTTGCTTACAGTTTCCATTTGCAGTACACTGCTATACATCTGTTAATTGCTAACATTGACTACATATTTATCTTTTCAAGCTTAATTTGACGGACATTGTTTCTTCGAAAGAGTCTCGTGTGAATGAAGTCGAAGAAGATTTGACGCGCTGTAATGCTTCATGTTCTCGTCTTTTGCAGGTGATTTCAATTTCAACTTATGCATTCGTGCTCACTAAGTGGATCTTTACTGCATTATGGCGATGTAAATTACAGAGAATTGGTTCACATTTTGGTCATAGTTGTTATGTTTATCCATGCACTTGGTGCTCTAGTAGTAGCATGAAAGTTTTTGCTTCCTTTTGGAAATGATTGTTTTACTTAGCTCGTTAACACTAACTTGTATTTTACCCATGTACTAAAGTACTCCTTATTGTAAAAAAAATAAGTCTCTCTCTCTCTCTCTCTCTCTCTCTCTAGTCTTGATGATCAACGGTATACCATTTGTCAACTGCTTATATAACCTGTCCCTAGATTTGTCTGTTTTAGTATGTTTTAGTATTTCATCAGTAATATCCTGTGTGTATATTGAGGTTTGCCTGAATGATGGATAAAACCACTATGTCTATGCATTTGTTTTGGTCATGACATGATGTCTTCTGCTTTTGCTCCCTTCCAGCCTCCCCTCTTATTCTGATTTTTGACAGATTTAACTGATCAAATTTGACTCGATGTAGCAAGTGGGTAAAAATGCTTGAAATGAAATGATTAACCTTTTTTTTTATGTTAACATGTTACGTCAGTCATATACCACATGAAGGGTGATACAGGATGAAACTAAGTTTTGAAAAAGAAAACGCGTCTGGTGTTGCATTCAAAATGAGTATTGTTGAAATCATGAAAACTTTTCATACCGTGCCTCCCCTCTTATTCTGATTTTTGACAGATTTAACTGATCAAATTTGACTCGATGTAGCAAGTGGGTAAAAATGCTTGAAATGAAATGATTAACCTTTTTTTTTATGTTAACATGCTACGTCAGTCATATACCACATGAAGGGTGATACAGGATGAAACTAAGTTTTGAAAAAGAAAACGCGTCTGGTGTTGCATTCAAAATGAGTATTGTTGAAATCATGAAAACTTTTCATACCGTGTATGATCTTTTATTTATTTATGCTTATCTTGTTTTTCTTTCTGCATGGTTGCAACTTACTTCATATTTAAGAGTCGGTGTGGCATGTTAGCAGGAGAAAGAACTTGTTGAGAGGCATAACCTTTGGCTAAATGATGAGTTGACGACCAAAGTGAACAGCCTGATAGAGTTGAGGAAATCTCATGGTGAACTTGAAGCAGACTTGTCATCTAAGATTGTAGATGTAAGTATTTGTGTTTAATCCACAATACCTGCCCACTATTTGAATTGTTTGAACGGTTACATCATAATTACTCTCTCTCTATCTCTTTCTCTCTCTCTTTCGTTTCTTTTTTGCTTCTTTAAGTTGACATGTTGTAGGACCTTTTCTTCCCCACAGTTCTTAGTAAATTCAAATCATTTATTTTTTCCAGTTAGAAAGAAAATTGAGCGAGAGTTCTAGCTCTTTGAAGTGGAACAAGGATAGTGTGATGGATTTAGAAAAGAAGCTTAAGTCGGTACAGGAGGTTAGGCTCCTTCACTTGCTTACCTTTTTTTTCCCAGTCCAATTTGCTTGAACTGTTCAATTTATCTCTATTTGATATTAAATTGTGAAGGACCTGAGCATCTGTCAAGATACCGCTGCAGCAAATGAAGAGCGACACTGTGCAGAAATGACAACAGTAAGGCCTATGGAATACTAGTCTCATGTGATGCTAATTCATATTTCATAGTAAAAGCATCTATTTACTGTTTAAGTTCACATTAATCTGAATACGATTCCCATTGCAAGCTCCATGACGATATCATAGGCTTATTATATCTCACTCTTTCTAGGTTTGGCCTATTATTACTACTTTGTCTTAAGCATTGCCGTTTGGGTAAGTCATGTTGGTGGAATGTCAACTTGGCTATCTTCAGTTTGGTACCTAAGTTTTTTAAACAGACCACTACTCATTCATGTTTGTCCTTGGAGGTCGAAATGTGTTGATGCGAAATACTTGGGGACGAACATTTTTTTGGGGTTCGCATTCTCTCTCATCCAATATGGACTGACAACTTACCAGTCCTCATCAATGTATTGTAACATTCGACATTAATCAATGACCAAGATCAGTTTTATTAATATACTGATAGTTGTATATAATTATATCAGTTTCCCCTCTCATTAATTTGTCCCGCCGGCATTTTTTTTTTCTAGGGGATATAAGCAGATATGCCATCTCTGCCCTACATGACAAAGTACTAGACCTGCAAATATTTCAAAAGAATAGAAGATGTTAGAAAGACATACCGAAATCTGCCATCTGATGCATATAACATCAAGAGTAAACGAACCGATCAAGGAGAAAGAGAAAAAAGGACAAAAATAATAGTAACATAGATAAATAAGAGAGGTGCGCGCGTGTGTGTGTGTCTATATATATACAGAGAGAAAGTTTCGATTACAAATATTACAAAGGTATGCTTACTGCGCTCTCTCTCCATATATATATATATGGAGAGAGCGCAATAAGCATACCTTTCGTCAATTGATGAGCCAAACTTAAATAAAGAAAGAATTATAGTGTATTATGTCGTTGTGTCTAGCTGTGAGAAAAAAAAGATTCGAGCCTTTAATTTATAGATGTGTTTTATAGCCGTTAATTTAGTGGACCGATAGATTGTCAGTTTTAATAAGGATCACAGAGGATCTGAATCCGTTTTTGTGACACTGCGCTCTTATACGGCAATGGTGACTTTGAGGAGAGAGGTTAGGGATTATAACAGACATCTTAGAAATATTATCTTCCTGTTATTGAGCTGATTGAATAAATCGCCTCTACTCTCTCAATCCTAAAGCTAGTGTCCCTCTTTGGATTCAAACCTTTAATAAGACAAAGTTGTTCCACTTAAAAATTACGAAAATGTGTCCCAATTATGTTAAACTACATATATGTTACGTTTATTTAATTTGAATAAGAGGGCTAAAAGGCAATTTAACATGATTTGATTACTTTTATGATAAAATGAAGTAATGAACACTAATATAAGGACATTCCGAGATCCAGAATAGAATTGTTGACAGTTATTTAGAGATTGAGGGAGTAAATGCAATTCCTTATTCGTAAGGTTAGTTGATGCATGGTTGATGCTGTGGAGTGGCAATAATTTATCTGTTATTGAACAAATTTATTTGTGGTTGTCATTTGTGAGTTAATGTGCTCACCTGCTTGGCTCTTTTCTTATATTGTTGGGACTATTTTTTAAAATTATCTTTATGCTAGTTTTTATCCCTTTGTGATATTGATATTGTTTTTTTTCTTGCAATCTTTTAAGTAAACTTGATTTACCTTAATGCACCATGTAGGTAAATAAGCTTGTTGAGTTGTATAAAGAAAGTTCTCGAGAATGGTCCAAAAAGGCAGGAGCACTCGAGGGAGTAATTAAAGCTCTAGAGGTGAGAATGGCCTCGGAGTCTGTTCCAATCTAGTATCTGTTATTTTGGTCAATAATATTTTGTAGACATTTTATGCATCGATCAAAAACTGTATAAAGTCATTGCAGATTCTTTACACTTCTGACTCTTAAACAGTTTTCACATATTTCTTTCTGCCTCTGGATTGTTTATTTTATATACCTACTGTTTGACAGACTCGTCTAAGTCAAACTGAAAATGATTACAAGGAGAGGCTTGAAAAAGAACTATCCGCCAGAACAGAAATTGAAAAGGTAAATCTGTTGACTGTTTTCCCATTGTGGTGGTAAACAGTTCAGTTCTTGCTATTCACTGAGTTGAAAATATAGCAGCTTGATTTTGCAATTACATAAGGGTAATACTTGAAGCAAATAAATTGAATTGCTATTGGAACTATTTACCAAGTCTTAATGACAGATTAACTATTTACCTTACCTAAAATATAGTGACCACGAACGAGTCAAAAGATGAATAGGCTGAAATAACGAAAAACCATAACCAGATGTTTCTTTAAAGGCTGAGCTGTCAGAAAGTGCGTGTAGGGTATTACAATTGTGCCCCTTGAAACACATCTATTGTCCTTTCCTTTTGGTGTTAAAGAGGTTTTCATAAGTGACCATGGAGGAATCAAAATACAAGTTGTGCTGAAAATCACTGGAAACCGTCACCAGATGTTTTTCGAGGGCTGAGCTGTCAGAAAGTGCGTGTAGCCTGTAGGGTATTCAGTTGTGCCCCGTGCAATACGTTAATTGTCATTTTTGAGTTCTTTTGGTCTTAATAAAATGGTCGTATTTGGAATTTTATATATAATTTTAAAAAAAATTCCGTATTCAGTTATTTCTGTTTATTTAGACTTACTGCATTAAATTAAATTTTGCAAACTGCATACTGAATTAATGTTATAAATGTGCGATGGTTCCTCAGTCATTCTTAACGCGACCTAGTATGGCTAGTTGACCTAGGTGAGGTCACCCCATTTTAGAAGAGTTTATTTCACAAGTATTAAGAAACTAAGATAGGCGCCTCAAAACAGTTCATTACTAGTTATTAGTTACCTGTGTTCCTTTAGTTTTGGATCCATACATCCTCTTTTTGATAAAAAAAACCATTACATATATAATACAGTTGTTTTGTGCGTAAATATAAAATGTCTCAGTTCATTTTCTTGGTGTTTGTAGGAAGCTGCACTTTTGAAAGAAAAGCTTGTAAAGTGTGAAGCTGAGCTTGAGACCAGCAGAAGAGCAACTGAGAATAACCTGCTTTCCTTGAGCGCGTCTTGTATCGAACCGTGAGTCAGATAGTCTCCCTATGCAAGACTATTTTCAACTTTAAGTGGTTTTTTGCATGTATGAACATATTGTTTGGATTATAAAAAAGGGGAAATTATTGTTTACTACACCGACCTATTGGTGGTTAAGAATCTGCATACTCATCTTACAAGATTAATAATTTGCATACTCACCTATAATAGATTCATCAATCAACACAATTCAGTCAACTTGTCTTTACTTTTTAACAGAAGTTAGGTCACGTGTGATCACGTGACCACTTCTAGTTACGATTTAAGGGTTTAACAGGCATCGCACGTGACCAAAAATCTGTTAAAAAGTTAACAAAAGTTAACTGAAGTGTGTTGATTGATGAATCTATTATTATAAGTGAGTATGTATATTGTTAATCTTATAAGATGAATATGCAGATTCTTAACCACCAATAGGTCGGGGTAGTAAACAATAATTATCCCTATAAAAAATGCATAATAATTTTGCAAGGACATATAGTTTCCGATCATATAAAGAAACAACAACTCCTAAATTAGAGTTGACATGGTTAATAAGAAGCAATTAATAGTTCATCTCGAACACCTTTCCATTAATCTTTAATAAAAGTTCCATTCTTTTCCTTTATGTGTAAATTTATGCTCTATTAGTTTGGCTTGCAATTTGGTTATGTGAAAGTCCACCTTTATTCACTTAGAAAAATAAGCTTTTGGGAGGATTTTCTAACTGAATCTGCAATCCAACATTTCAGCTACATCCAAGTTGAGAGATATTTTATACTAGGGAATTGTCTACGTTGGGCTGAAAGCCTTAAAAAATTTCCATTTCATAATGGTCGACTGAAATGAAGGCCCATACTTGAAGATTCCCAATTTAAGTGACATTTTACCGACAACCCATTACCACAAACAATGTATACCGACGCTTGTTAGAAAAATTGGGGTTTACAGTAGCGTTTGTTGGGTTCTCAACATGTTTGATTTGTTAAATTCATTAGTTCACTGAGGTTGTCATTTTAGTGCAAAGTATGTATCGGATCACCAGCTTTGGAGTTTGACATAAATTTTAGCTTGTTCCCCAAATCACTTCTTACTTGCCATGTCAGTTATATGAATGGTTTTCATTGCAGATGGGTGGATTCTGTTGGTGGCCATGATATGGACAGGGCCAGTCAAATGGTTGTCCCAAATGTTCCCTCTGGTGTATCAGGAACTGCATTAGCGGCTTCTCTGTTACGGGATGGTTGGAGTGTAAGCGTTTTATTTTGGATGTATTTACTGGGAGTAGAGGTTGTTCATTCTCATTCTAATAAAATATTTCACATCTATTTTCTTAGATTTAATTTGTTTGCTTAGCTTGTTAAGATGTACACCAAATACCAAGAGGCTGCTGATGCACTTCGCCATGAGCAGTTGGGGAGAAAGAAGTCTGAAGCGATACTGGAGCGGGTACGTTATAGTATATCTCCGTTCAATATTAATCTTTGGATAATAACATCGTCAGGTGACATTTACACCTGAGATGGACATTAGGTGGACACTAGTCACTAAATTATCTGCAAGTTTCAATTATAAAGGAGGGGCCATTAGACGTAGTCTAATTTTTAGTGGAGAATATTTGAGTATGAAGAGCCAATTTATGAAGAATTCGACAAATATGTTGAACCGGGCTGTATCACTCGTACTAGAATTCTAGAAATACTTCAGCTAGCCTTTTAAACATATAGGGCTCCATGTGTTTTTAGATTTCTAGTAATGAAATTAAAAAATCATAAATTCACTCTATGTTGGTACATCATCTGTTTCAAGTTCTTTTTCTTTTGATTTGGCTATTACTATACATGTCATGATCAACTAGGGGAATATTCAAAAAAGTAAACCTTAATAAAATATTGAAAGGTGTTTGTAAATTGAGTATTTCATTATAAATTAATATATAAATTAATAATTATTAATTTATCGATTAATTAATAAATTTTGGTGGTCCCATGAGTATTAATTTATAGGGTTTCTACTATATGTGTATATTGTCAGAGCCCATACGCTTCCCCCCACCCACCCATCGATGTCGGAAATAAATATACAATAAATATATAAATTAAATTGTCATTCTATTCTGTTTTTAGATATTCCCCTGCCTAGGATATAAAAAAGAGATTTAGCATACCGTAGTCACTTTCTCCCTAGAAAGGCCAAACTTTCCCAAACAACTATAATATATTCTCATCTTCGTTGTGCATTTCGTATCTTGTAACTGATTTATAATGCATTTGAGATATTATATCGTTTGATTACTCATTTGTTTTTGTTTTTGTTTTCATTAACTGTATCCTCAAATCTATTATATTGCAGGTTTTGTTCGAAATAGAGGAAAAAGCTGGTGTTATTATGGATGAGCGAGGTATTTGCTATTTGCATGTTTACTAGTTGGAATCTTGGATATTGACCTTTTCTTTACGAGTCAAAATGAGAGTTTATGTTTTGTCCGTTTTATTCAAGTTTTTATGAAGATTACATTTCACTATTTTACAATAATTTCACCTACTTTCTTATGAATATTTTAAATGTATAACTAAGTTAGGATTGGTTTGTTTATTTTCTGTTTTTCACTATCCTCTTCTGAATGCTGATTTTAGAAACAGTTTCCCCCGTTATCCTTTTTAATAGATACATTTGAAAGTTTGTTTTAGTAGCTGAGTAGTATAGAGTGTAATGAAGTGCTTTATTGTAAAGAAATTGGAAGTATATTTTATATTTCTAAAGAAAAGCAGAGTAGCTGTTATAAACAGATCCCAAGGTGCTTCAGAAAGCAAAATAATAAGGTAGAAGTAAATATTGAGAAGCAGCTGTGTGTACTGTTTACCAAAATTGCTATTCGCTTCTTATGAAAAGATAAGCACTTCACCATTAGCAGTCCCAAATTAAGCCTCTTTTTCTTAATGAAAGAACAGATTATACGGGCATACTACTTTGAGAGAAACAAAACATATTTGCAATGAAATGCAATCCAGAGTTTCAGAATGTCCTTCCTGAGTTGGAACTATGAATTTGAAATAGCTATAGTTTAGTGCTACTGATTTGGGAAGATTTGACGGTATAATGATAAATTTCTGTTGGGATTGGGCAGATTTCTTGTAGGGAACTTTTCTTTTATTTGTTTCTCTTACTGTCAAAATTTCACAGCTAAAGTTGCATTCTTACCCCTTTGTAGCGGAGCATAAGAGATTTTTTGAAGCATACTCTGCCATGAATCAAAAGCTGCAATATTCTCTGTCAGAACAGAATAACTTGGAGAGGACCATAAAGGAATTGAAGGTTTGCCTCATTATTATAGTGGTAATTGCTCTTAGTTCTTTGTTGCTTAAGATTTTATGCTTTCATTTTTAGGCTGACTTGAAGAGGTGTGAACGAGACAGCTCATTAGCTGACAAGGAGGTTACTGATCTTCAAAAACAGGTGTGAGGTGAATCATATTAAACCAAAGCAGGATCCCTTTCGCTGTACATTACCTTATAACTCAAGTTTTTTTCCCGAGTTGGGTATGCTTTAGAGTATGCGTTGTGCTGAGAGGACTGGAGTTCAGTGACTTGTACACTTGAGTATCAGTTATTTTTCAACCTAAACCAATATTTTCCTAATTTATCCAGTGGATAATTTCAGGTGACAATCCTATTAAAAGAATGTCAAGATGTACAACTTCGTTACGGTTCTGTAGCTGATTGTGCTAATAACAGCCTTGGTTCTTTTGTGGAGCTAAATACTGAGACCAATACTGGGGAAATTATTTCTGAAAGACTGGTAATTTATGATGATTGATGATCATCCTCTAGTTCCATTTTCTCCTAGCCTGTATCTTTATAAATAGTCCGTAACCTCGCTGTTAATGCCTATGACAGGTGGCCTATAAGGACATTCATGAATTAGTTGAGCAAAATGTCCAGCTGCGAAGTGTTGTAAGAAAGCTTTCTGACCAGGTTGAAGGCACTGAAACAGAGTTGAAGGTTAAATCATAATTCTCGGTTTTTTATTTAATTTTAACATATTTTCATCTCACAGTACTTTATCTGTATACGTCTGAATTCATGACCAACATGTTATACATTTTCTTGCTACATTTTTACTGTGTTATTCATGACTTTTGTTATGATTTCAGGAGAAATGCAAAATAGAACTTCAGAAAAAAGAAAATGAGGCTGTCATTAAAGTTAATGCAGTTTTGGCAAGAGCAGAAGAACAGGAAAAAATGATTGAATCACTTCACACCTCTGTAAGTTTTCTCATATAAATTGAACCGATTTTAAATGTCTTCATTTGGTGCTAATTTATGAATCTCTTCTTTTTTCCCCATTTGTGGCGATAGGTTTCTATGTATAAACGCTTATATGAGGAGGAACAAAGACATCATTCATCTCAGCCCCTCGCTACAGAAACTAATCAATGTGTACAAAGTATACTTCTATCCTCCTACTCCAGTTTTTTTTAGGACTTGCTTTTCTTTCTAATGTATGTCAATTCATATACTTACTTTTCTTTCTAATGCATGTCGATATATCTCAATTTTTTTTCCTGCCCCCCATGTTCTCACGTAGCAATTCAAACTAGTATCTTCCCGGTCAATTCTATTATAACACCTAATTGAGAAGAATTCAAGAATATTTCTGAGAACATTTACCACGAACCCAAACTATCTAGCTAAATAAAGCTAACCTTGCAAATATGGAAAAGGAAATAAAACAATGTAGGGCTAAATCCAAAGTTATGCACAATAAAGGATCAATGTAACCTGATTTATGTAATTTTTTTAAAATTCAGTATACATAATCCTTGTGTGCGACCAAGTCCATTGTTGCAATTGCAACAACTAATTTAGAGTCATACCTTCTACGTAGTTAACAATTAATATTTAATTGTAAAGTGGATTTCCTCTGACTCAAATATCGAAGTATTTTTTAATTAGCCAAAACCTTCCCGAGTAAAATGTGTGAAACCCAGTTTATGCTTCTGAGCATAGATGTAAACTCATTTCAAGAAAACAAACTATCAAAGAGAAGGTGGTTAACGTTTTCAATCCTCTCAAGGGACACTTGAAATTCTTTCTGGTTATCGTATTGTGGCACCTTTTTTCTTATGCTTTTAAGTTGTAACCTGTTACTTACTGTTAACCATAGAGTGAAACTTATCCCAGGCACATAGGGTGCGTTTGGCAACAGATTTTTTTAGCTGATTTTTGGATTTTTGATTTTGAAAATCTGTGGGTGTTTGGCAAGTCAGATTATTCAGCTTTTCAAAATCTGATTTTTAGGCTGAAAAAGCTTAAAAAATCCACAATTTTACAAATTTTGATTTTCAGTGGATTCTTAAAATAGATTTTTAAAATATGATTTTAGACCAAAAAATCTGTTACCAAACATAGCCATAGTGAGGGAAAAGAATCAAATGGTTCCAACCGTTTATTCTATCAGTCACTGCCTCCCAACTCTTTAGGTAGTATGATATGTTTGGTAATTTCCTGATTTGCAGTGTGTATTTCAAATATAGTGTTCTTATAAATGCATTACAAACCAAGAGATACTATGATTAGTTTATTCTACAAATACAAACTTGATGCTTTTTTGATTCGTAACTTGTTGTCAAATCCCGGCAGTTTCTGAGAGGTTTGTTGTCAGATATGGGGTTTGACCTATATGGTCAGGTGTGCTTTCTTTTGGAAAGTAGTCACCCTTAAATTAAAGTTCTTTCAAATTGGTACTCCAAACTCATATCTAGAAACAGAGAATCACATTTTATTAGAAAATAGAGCTGCTCAAGTTTTTCAACCCAACCCGCTCCCTCCATCAGCATCCTACAATGAAAAGAAGGAAGGAGGCACCACCGCAGACAAAATAAAAACTTTTGAATAGCAGGTGACTGACCTGGTTGGTTTTTGTGTTGTCAGAACTTGTATGGTGGTCCTTGTAAACATATCTGGAGTTGTAAAATTAGGATACAGTTGTGAGTAATGACTCAGAATTGTCTTTTCAAACATTTGTTTGTGAGATGAAAAAGTTTTAAGAGCAAGCAGAGTTCTTCTCAATTTAAGAGTATCTACTTTGAAAGAATTGACTACATGTACTTCTTTATCTTCTTCGACCTTTCCTTTTGTAGTTGTCCTCTTATTTGAGATCCCTGAAAAGTTCAACTATTTATATTTGTATAATATTTTGTTCATTCTGTTGACTGTTCAAGTGTCTTTATATATTCTATTCTGCAGATCATGGAAGAAAGAACCTTACGTTTTCACTTGAAGGCCCCGAGGTACGAATTGACTAGTGAAAGAACTGGTTCCGTGTTCTATTTGCAACTTAAGTCTCTATACATTGTATGCTATTATAGGAAGCACTGAAAAAGGCACAAGAAGAAGCTATCGAGCGTGTGAGATGTTTGGAAGATGACTTAAAGAAGTTAAGGTAATATTAGTTGGGGGAATTCCCTATAAGTAACTCATAGCAACTTCTATTCCTCCTAGGTACCTTCATAAGTTCACATTTCCCATAGGTACCACTTTTTAATTATTTACTTTATTTACCAAAATGCCATCATACAACCCAAAACATAATACACATATTTTATCTCTCTAAAAACCCAAAAAAATAGTTTTAAATTACAAGAAAATTCTATAAAACCGAAAAAAATCAACAAAAATGGAAAAAACACAATTATAAAAACACAAAACTGTTCCAAAAACCACTCAAAAACCGTCCCAATAAAGTTGAAAAAAATCAGATTGCTAGTTATTTGGACTCGAGTATAAATCAGGAAAAACAAAACCATAATCGTAAATGTAACAACGAATTTAGAAAATATAAAACAAAACTGGAATTCTTTTTCATACATACGTAGATAGATAGACACATACCTTCAAAGCTAGAGCAACAGTGAACCGTGAGCTCGATGGAGACGGAGGCGGAAGGGCGACAATAATCTCGGACTAAAACCTAAGGAGGTCTATCCTGTGATCGACGGAGACAGAGGCGGAAGGTCTGATCCTTATCTTCTCCTGTGATCCAATCCGTTCGATCCGAACCCATCCTGCTTTTCCTCCCGATCGGCGACGAGGACTGGTTTGATCTTGATTGTGCTGTGGTTTTGTCAAAGACGTCGCCGGAGACGATGATGAGGTGGCGTTATCGGAGATGTGGCCGGAGACGATGATCCCTTGCTGCAATCGTTGTTGTTGAATTGATCTCCATCATCTTTATTGGGGAGAGAGAAAAGAGGAGAGAGAGAGAAACAGATTTCTTGTTTTTATTTAACGCGTGAGCAAAAAATAGAAAATTAGGGGTATTTATATTTTAGAAAAGTGGTACCTAGGAGGAATGCAACTTATTCTAGGTACCTTGTGGGAATTAAAATTCAAAAGTGGTATCTATGAGGTATTAAATCATATTGGTTTTAACATAGCATATCACCTTCTCAACGTAAAACTGAAAAGCGGATCACATCATTAAAAGAATTTATGATCCCTATATTATTGGGCTTACTCGAAAATCCAGCTTAACACTCGCCGCTTTTGTTGTTGCTATCTTGCAACATATTATGCGTAAATATCTGGTTCATCATTATCTGGAGTTTTCGTATAATAAATATCACTAAATCCTTTGCTGATAACTTTTTTTTGTAATCAAAAGGTTGAAATTAAGCCTTTACTGATAACTCTTATCATATAAACTTAAAGAATATAACATGCTTGTCTTGATGATTTGAATAGCATTTGAATTATGGCAAATAACATATTCCTAAATTCATGATACATGTCCAAAACTGTATCTTTGACTTTCATCTTCTCTTCTACAACGTTAGTATCCCAAGTCTTGTCAACTGGATGCCAGGGACGGTTTCAACTGATGACAACCTGCTTTAAGTTTAGTTTTCACAGAAATTAGAAATGTTGAAGAAATTGTTGAACTAAATATGGATCGATAGTTTAGAACTATGATTGTATAAAAAATAGGAAACCTATTGATTTATTGTTTGCTTGTTTATAAAGATTATTGTAGCTATTAACATACTTTGTAAAATTGGATATAATGCTGTATTTCAACATCTTTTTCTTCATTTTTTATATTTAAAATTGTATGACATCCTTGTTCCCATGAGAATAAAAGGTTTTCAAAGACTTAAGATATACGTAACACCTCTTGCATCAGGAGTGAGATGAAGTCATTACGCTCAGAAAATGACAAATTAGCCAAGGAAGCTGACTTTGCACGGGACAAACTCGATAGAAATCTGAAGGAGCTGGATCATCAGGTGAAGTTGGCAGCTTTCCTTAAACACTAAAAATACAGTATTGAAGGCAACATTTTGTTTGTATTAATGTTGATACGTGATACCTTGGATATAGTAAGTTATATAATTATATTTATGTGGATTATGCCAGAGAGGTGAGCACAATGCTGTTATATCCAGAAACGTGGAGTTCTCCCAGTTAATTATCGACTACCAGCGGAAGCTACATGAGAGTTCCGATACGGTGCAGGCTGCAGAGGAGCGCTCCCGCATGTTAAATATGGAGGTATATCCTACAATTTGATGAAACGTATCCTTTCTCTAGGATAACATCATAATAGTCAACTAATCTCTGGTTTCTCTACAGGTGTCTGTCTTAAAGAGTGAAAAAGATATGCTCTCTCATGCGGAAAAGAGAGCGTGCGATGAAGTTCGCAGTTTGTCTGAAAGGCTTTATCGTCTACAGGTGTTTTTCTAAGTTGTTTGCAAGTATATTCACATTGTTCATTTTCTCTATCCTCTTTTTTTGATCATATATTCTCTGTACACTGCAGGCTACTTTGGATACTCTCCATAGTGCAGACAAAGCTCGTGAGGTAGTCGATTATGTAGTATTTCTTTTTTCTGCAATTGGGAAACTTAATTTTTTTGTCCAATAGTTGGATTTATTTTATAAATGTAACAAAATTGTATATTTATATGTTGGGTCTAGCTATGGTTTATCTATATGTCAATTGGTCAGAGTAAAAAGAGTTAGTGAGTTTGTTTAGAAAATATAGAAGTCATTTGAATTTGAAGGTACATAATAATCAATAAATGACCTGTATCATCGCCTCCGAGACAAATTGATGGACTAAAATGCATGAAATACATTTTTTCTCATTAGAATTTACTCTTTTGATTGATTTATAATTTTTGAAATACTTACATTAAAATTATGAAGGAATAATTACTGAACATCCTAGCCGTATCATATCCTATTTTTTTAAAAAATAAATCATACATGCGTATCGGCATGGTATGATGTTGGATACGTCCATAGTCGCGCAACATAGCTCAATTTCGGTTCGTGATAATTTTAGGAGGCTAATAGGATGGAAAGGAGAAAACAAGATGATTATGTGAATCAGATCCAGGTACGTGGCAGATGGATGCCATTGGATCTTATATATTATGCCACTCTTATCCTTTTTGGCACTTCGGTTGTGCTGTTTTTCTCACCTTTTGAGGTCCTATGTTGACGCAGAAAGAGTGGGCTCATGCTAAAAAAGAGCTTGATGAAGAACATGCAAAAATTCAACTTCTCACACTTGACCGGGAAGAGATTAGAAAAAATTCCTTTAAACAAGTTGAGGAATTAAGAAAAGATTTTTCTACCCTTACAAATGCTCTTGCTGCTGCTGAGGCCAGGGCAGCTGCCGCAGAGGTCACTACTTAGTTCTTAAAAAGTTTACATCAAGTCATGTAGTTCAATAAATGCTCATTGTGACTTGTTGCTTGAATTTTCAAAGAGATTTGATGTTTCTTTTGGATATATTTTGAATCTCTCAGACTCAAGCTGCTGATATGGAGAAGATTAGATCTTCTGTAACACTGGTAATTTTATGCATAACTTTCTTTTTTTCCTCGCCATTTTCGTTTTTAGAAGTTCTCTTTTTTGTAATATTACCTTTTCATTTTTTTCCCCGCGGTGCATCCTCTTTGCTGTACCACGTTTAAGATATATCAGAGTTATGGTTATTTTGATTGGGAATTGAAGATTATCGTTAGATTGATATGATTGGAGTTGATTTGTATTGATACGCATCTAACATTTGTAAGAAGTTTTATTTTATTTCCATGTTTATATTGTACTAGTTAATCCCCCTCGATAAGTCATCAATGAGACAGTAAAGAACTCTTTACCGTTTGTATTACTTGTATAGTACTTGGGCCATCCGTACCTTGATAGCTGGGATTTGAACAGCTTTGTACCCTTTACTATAAACTTTTTTCAATTTAGTACCCTCTACTATAAAAATTTCAATTTAATATCTTCTACTGCGAAAATGACTCAATTTAGTAACCTCTGTCATTTTTTTAACAGAAAGTGACGTGCAGTGACGCATCACAGCCATGTCACCTATCTCCGTTAAATGAAGGTTATTTACCTTAAACCGTGTTTAAAAAACGAAGCACCGTATTTTTAAAATTTATAATTATACAGATAAAAACCTAAACATACACTTTTAAATAGAAAGGAAATACATACAGATATAAACAAAGTTATAAATAAATATCAGATAGAATCATCACACACACACATATATATTGAGAGAGAAAGTGTGTTTAGTTGAGTAAATTATAGGGTCAAGGCATGAACTAATTCACGACTACGGTTCAGATTCAAATTGAGGCTTGGGTCGGCAGGCAGGCGGAGATTGATTTAAACGATGAAAATTGATGATTAAGGTTTGGGGCTTGATGTTAGGGATGTGTTGTGGAGGTTTGTTATTAAATATATTCAGAAAAAAAAAACAATTTTAGTGTTTTCTTATACTGTTATACCATTTTCAGTAAAATATAAGGTTTTATTTTTTAAGATTTCAGTTAAGGTAATTTTTGTCTCTAATATATTTTTCTTATATATTTTAACCATAGCTTACTGTAATAAGGTTTTTCAATTTTTATATACATATTTTTAATTTGGTGAAACGGTTTAGTTCTTTTTACTTACCAGTTTTTTTTATAAAGAAAAAAAACGTTCCGTTTTTTTAAATATTAAAATTACTGTTATTTTACATGCTTTTTACATTTAGTACAAATAGGAGTATATAGTTATGATGTAGATATATGCTTAAATGGCATATCACTTATTTATTTTTCGTTTGAGGGACAAAATCATAAAAACAGATAAAAGGGGTCACTGCCACGTCACTTTCTGTTAAAAATTTGACGGAGAGGGTACTAAATTGAGTGATTTTGGCAATACGAGGTATTAAATTGAAATTATTTGTGGTAGAGAGTATTATATTGAAAATAAGTGTATTGTAGAGGGTACTAAACTGCTTAGATCTCCTTGATAGATCCACTAAACTTGATTGAACCGGCGGGTGGTGTTCATAGCTCCCGCCAGAATACCAAACCATTTATTATCTTTGTTCACTGAAAATTAATAAGAACCCTTAGTCTAACCCCACTACCTCCAGTCGTTTTGGCCAATGAAGTTGTTCTTTTCTTTCAGTATCCCGTTTGATTTTCTTTTTGTTTGTTCTTGCATCCTTGTGTTGGTTACGGTTCTTTACCAACACAATCAATTCCATTTGCGTTGGTTACGGTTCTTTACCAACACATTCAATTCCATTGGTTACAACAGCTTCTATGGAGTTCCTGCATCTATTCCTCCCTCTTGTTTCCCTTCAGCCTATGTTAATGAAAAAGAGGATTGGGCTCAGGACTGAATGTTTGGTTAAATATAGGTTTCTCTAATCTAGTACGTTTCTCTACAAGTTCATCCTGAGATGGGTGTTCAAGATACTTCACGGTCATGGTTATTATGACTTTACCTTTTAGGACAAAGTTAAGTTTGGCATGATTTTCTTTGATTTTATCGTGTTGTTCAACGTTTATCTTTCATTGTAAGATAAAACCCTGCTTACGCCTCTCAAATAGATCATTGACTAAAAATTCCTTTTATGTTTTCTTTTGCATACTCATTTATTTCCTTCTCCCTCTATATTACCTCAGAGAATTTTTTTCTGTAAGCTATTTTTTCTATTAAAAGTGCGATCTATTACTTTGTCCAGATAGATGGTGCATTGGATGTCTCCTCTTCATACAGCAATGAAGTGAGTGTTTGCTGTAACAGTTTGTATTTTTTTAACTTAGTTGTGTATTAGCTCTGATGAAAAATATGGTATTATTTCCCGACTGTTTGGGGCAACATGAAGATACAACATCTGGTAATTTTACTTAAGTTGGTGTTTTTAAATCTAATTTTTCTGCTGCATTATCATAAGGACTATAAAAGCGATTCCGCTGGGGTAATTTTGACCACCTAATATTAATGCATGAAAGTTTATATAGGCACTTAAAGATTTGTGTGTTGCAAGAGAAGAGATCAAAAACTTGAGAGTGGAAGCCGAAATTAGTAAGGCCCATATGTTACAGGTATGTATCTTGCATTATGTTTTCGTTCTGGTCTGAATTTTATTGTTTGTTGTGCTAAATTGTTGTCATTGTGCAGTACAAGAGCATAGCTCAGGTGAACGAGGACGCATTAAAACAGATGGAATTGGCACATGAAAACTTCAAAGTTGAGGTAAAGTTGAGCCTCAAATACAACCCCCCCCCCCCCCCCCCCCCCCCCCCCCCCCCCCAATTCTTGTCTTTTCAGAACTGGTAAAGGTCGAAATGCTGTGCATAACTATTCATCCTGTATGATTTTTATTCTACTTGAAAGCCGAACTATATTGATCAACTGTAGCGGCTACCAATGTCGTATTATCCAAGGTTTTACATAACATCAGTAATTTATAAATCTTTTCATGGTACAAAAGTTACCAAGTTATTGCTGTGGCTCCACAGTGCCATGGTTAAAGTTTTCCAGAACAACTTGCAGGTGCAATTTCGCAATGTGATTTTTTCTTTTGAATTTGAATAGGCTAATAAAGTAAGGATGTCGATTGAAGCCGAAGTTGTTTCACTAAAGGAACGGTTCAGGGAACATGAAAGTGAGTACAGTTTAAAATTTGAAGAAGCAGTATCGTCTGTAGCAGGGACAGAAGCTGCTCTGAAATCTTCTATGTCAGAAATTGAACAGCTTGAGCAAGAAAAATCAGTCAAGATGTGAGATTTTTTCTTCTTTCATTGTTTTTATCTTCTTACTTCTGTAATTAGCTAAATTTGTTTCGATTTCCATCGAGACAGAAAGTAAAATTTCTGAATATTAATTTCCATGTTTTACAAAATCTTGTAAAACCCTGTAAATATAGCTTTAAGCTCTACCATATATCAAACATAAACTTTTCTTTTCTTTTAATTATTAGACGTTTATGTATTTTTTATAATTTCAAGTAACATCTAAATGTTATTTAATTTTTGGACTCATATTTTAAGAAAAATTTGAGAACTCATTGAAGCGCTTGAGAACGTTTTTTATTTGAAAAAAAAATATTGCATACGCTTTTCTACAGGAATGTGTAACAATTCAATGTCATGGTATGACTGTCTTTTCGAGAAGTCTATCTAGATGTAATGGTTTTTAGGCCAACCAAGATTTGTTGTCCAATAACTGGGAATCATGAAATTAAAAATATTGTTATCAAAATAAAGGACTATCCATATTTTGCAAAAAACAAAATTGAATTGATACCGCATACCGCAACCACCCTACTTAAAGCATTTTTTTAACTTTTTTCGATACGGTTATTAGGTGTTTAATTATCATGTCTTCCTCTCTCAAACAGGTCACAAATTGCGACACTTGAAATCCAAGTAACCTCCTTGAAGGAAGAGTTGGAAAAGGAGCATAAAAACAAGCATGATGCTCAAAGCAATTATGAAAGACAGGTATCCCTTTAACAAACAAGATGGGCATCTTCATTTATCTTATTTTTTAAAATATGTAAAGATATCTCATTGCTGCCTAGATTCAAATCTGAGGGCTGATAAGGGAATCACATTGGCTAAATTTTCTTCCAGGCTTTATTTTAGTGGACCCAGAATAACCGTTTCTTCTAGCACTAAAATATTACTCCGTATTACACTTTCATAGTGAAGATTCAGAGAAACTAATATAATGAAAGAGGATTGCTTTTATTTCTGAATAATATAACTTCTGTACATGATACCTATATATATATATACATAGTCAAGCACTAAGAAAAGGTAATAAATAATACAGAATATTCACAATAATGAGCTTATCCTTTCAGTATCATTGCTGTGATATACAGCTATAGTATTAGCTCATATTTTACACATGTTGATATCTTCATCCGATATGCAATGATCTTCTCAGTAATGTTCCATGATTTCCACACATAGTTACCGGATACTTTGATGAATTTCTGAAACTACCCCTTAAAGGCTTGAGACTTTTTAAAATTCGATATTATTTATTTTCTATACACTATCAAGATTAAATTAAGCTTGCCTATGCACAAACATTGAGGGACGTTACGTATTGTGTTCTGAGTTTTTTTTTATTTCTTTCGATTTAAACAGGTTATACTACAGTCAGACACCATTCAAGAATTGACAAAAACGTCTAAAGCTTTGGCATCTCTGCGAAAATTTTCTAAGGGACTCCAAACTGAAAATGTAATTTCCTCCTTCGCGCATCCAGCTTTTCGGTTTTATTAATTCTTTGTCAACAAAACTACTTTATTTATGTGACTCGTATAATTAAGTTCTGTTGAAGTTAGTCATTTGACTTATGCAGCACAGATGGTTCAAAATGAATCCTAGCATCGAATAAGGATGCAAATTAAGTGAATATATAATTTGAGAAAATTGTTCAAAATCATTTTTTTGTTAATGAGAAGGTAATGAGGACTCTAATCATGTTTTACTTCAAACTAAATGACTAAAAAGTAAAAGCAGTTAAAAGACCAACCGTTCAACCAATCACACTGAAGAGGTGATCAGCACCTTACCTCATATGTTTTTGTGGACTAAAATCCATAAATTTGTTTTTTTAGAAGAAGAATGTTAACTTTTGATAAATCATAATTCTTTCCGCATATACTTGTCCAAAATAAATAATTTTCTTATCCTATCTGTATTGTATCTAAAGTTTTCAAAAAAAATTCGAGGTACTAGTCTCTTATAGTGGAGTTATCTGTAAATATGCAAGACGATATTTGACCTATTGTATTTCTCGTTGATTGGCGGATTGTGATTCTTCAGATGTCTTCTAATTTAATTCTCGTCCCTGTCATCAGTTAGTTTTTTTTTTTTAATAAATTATAATAGTTTGGCATGTCTTTTTCGGCTCCTGTGAATTATCTTTCTCTGACACCAAGTTACAGTTGCCTTGTATATCTCTTTGTCATTTTGTGCTCATACAATTGATATACTTCCTAATGCCCTCAATGACATGAAGTGCCTCTGGCAGTTAAAGCCATATTGCAATAAATCTAGACAAATAGCCACTATTTCCTGCCCCTATCAGAGCAGGACGTTCCCTAGTTCTTTGGAAGTTCCTGGAAAAAAAGCTGATATAACCAATTACATTATAAAAAAACACAAGAAGAAACGTTGATTGTTCCTCTTTTACTTTGGATGCTATAGATCTTAGCGTTGTTTGATTTTCATCAATTCTTTTGTCAAATTGTCTTGTTGTTTCCTCTTTTATATTTTGTGATATTTACTATTGCATGCCCTTCCCCTGCCCCGCTTTCACTTACACACGCACATTCACATTCAAGACTCCATTTATATTAGAATTTATTGCCATTTGCATGAAAGGAAACCCATGATATTTAAGTACAAACGGGTTTTACATTTCAGTCCTGATGTATCTATATATGACTTCTCCTAATTTGACAGAGTCAGCTAAAATCCACTTGGGATTGTGAGAAGGTGATGCTAGAAGAATCCAAAATTCTTGCTGAGAAGAAGTACGACGAACTTAATGAACAGGTTGATCCCAAATTTGATGTATTTAGGTAGTAATGTGTGTGAGCACTGAGCAGGCATATACGTAAATTAATTCCAATCCGTAAATTGAAAAGATGGTATGTACAGTTCCAGCTAAATCAATAAAAGAATGGGCAAGAACTGAGTTTATAGGGAAATATATATCAGCTTCTTTCATATAACTAAGGCTTGGATGGCTCTGATTATTTGACATGGAGGGTTAGTTTTGCTAGAGGATGAATTGTGCTGGATAGTCACGTCTATTATTTGATCAGATAATTGAATGTATAGTTAGTTTTGCTATACTCAAGAATATTAAACATCGATTGAAGCTGAATCTCCAAGTAAGTACATTGGAGAAGTTATATCTTGTCTTTGTCTATGAATCAGAAAAAACAATTTACGCAAGCACCAAATTGATGGTTCTAAAATAAATTGGCTTCTAACCAATCACAAAGCGTATCAATTTGAAGAACTTTTAACTTTTAAGTCCCAATGACACTGAATGAGCAAGTCACCAGGCCTTTAACTGGATTTTGATATACTTTACAGGTTGTGTATAGTAAAACAACTTGCTTACAGTAGGTTTCCACTCACCAAAGGAGCACCTAACTCAAAGGCTAACCAACATTAGTTCCAAAAAACTATTATCGTCTTCCGCCCTTGTTAGGATATAATTTGCTTTGTGCTATGAAAGTTTTGTATGGTTATGTATTGACCTTTTCTATTGTTCCAAATTGAACGTTTTCAGAACAAGATATTACACACTAGGCTTGAGGCGTTCCACGTTAAGTTGGCTCAGAAGGATTGTGATTTTGCGGGGATTTCCTCAGGTAGTAATGACCTGCCGCAGCCTGATGCTGGGCTACAGAACGTTGTAAATTATCTACGGCGAGCCAAGGAAATTGTGTGTAGTACTTTTTATCGTTATTTTCATTCAGAATTATTACCCATGAAATTCTTTGTAGCTCTATCTTTTAGTTGTAACCTTTTTACTTTGACCTCTTCACAGGCGGAAACAGAGATTTCATTGTTAAAGCAGGAAAAGCTCCGGATGCAATCACAGGTAATGTAGTCATTTTAAATATTTGTCGCTTGTCTGTCTTTCCTCTCACTTCTTTTCCAACAAAAGGTGGTTAGTTAGCGGACAAGTCAAATACTAGTTGCTAAGATGGTATGTGAAGATATGCCCTATTTAACAAGGTGATTATCTGATGGGAGTTGCAGGTTGCCTTATCAGAGTTTTTTAACGTGTTTATGCTCTTATCTTTACACTGGCTTAACTGTTTGCAATGGTGTTTTAACTTTAGTATTGTCCTCCGATCTGTTTTTAGGCCTAATATGTACGTGTAATTTCTTTTATTGCGATGCCATTCTTGACACGTGTTTAAATTGCTTTTTATTAATTCATTTTTATGTCTTATGTAGAGATCTGAGAATTAGTACAATTCTTTAGGAGGTTGTTAACTATCCCCTTTGTGCGGTCTGGAGCCTACAATAACAAAGCAGAGGATAACTAACAATACTTTCCCTGACATGTAATGCTAACTAACGTGAATTACTTACCAAAAAAAAACTAACGTGAATTATGTTGCGTCTACTACAACAAAGCAAGGGATAGTTTACAATATTTACCCTGACATGTAGTGATACCTAACTTGAAAGTGACTGTGTCATAGAGAAGTAGAGATGTTAAAATTCTTAACAATGTGGAACCTTTTTTCTTTGTTCTAATGTGTCGATTTTTCCAGTCTCCATTTTGGAGTTTGGAAATACCTGTTTAGTCATAAAAAAAGGAATATGCCGTCAAATTGTGTAAAAATGTTGTCTGTGTTCTTTCTTTTGATCGATTCTTTTAAGTATTCGAACACAGCTTTACTTCAAGAAATGAGTGAGCTAAGAAGTGCTTTAGTCTGATCATATTTTTGTTACATGCTTCTTCAAAAACTTCTCTCCTACTTAATTGCGCTTGGATACAATTTCCAATCTGCCTTTAAAGCAGAAAACAGAAAGAAGGAAAGCAAACAAAAACTCGGGCACATAAAAGGTTGAATAAGTTGACCAAACAATTTGGCTGCTTTACTTCGAGTTTGGCCATTTCATTGTTTCGTTTTATGTCAATCTTACTTGTTCTTACACTGAAAGATGGCAAGTTGCAAGTAAAAAATTTAATGGACAATTAGTCCTCTGGAGCATATTCAATTTATAATGCATAAACTGGTGACAAGCATAAATTAGTTACCTTTAGGGGATACCTGGAGTAGTTTTTTTCTGGTATAGTTGTTGGCTTTAGTAGTTTTTCTATATTGTGATCCGTTCTCATCGTTCTTATCATTGACTACGTACGAGTTAAAAGGTTTCATGTTTTATGGGTACTGAGTGCTTTTTTTTTGGCCACTGAAAGTCCTCTGGCACCAACTTATACTTTTGTTGGCTTCTCAAGGTGAGGATTGAAGTTGGGGTTATTTTGTAGCAGAATCTTCTCTGCATTATTCCTCGATCTCCTCTTGCCTTCCTTGCTCACAAAATAAGAATGAAAAAGAAAACCCCAATCCAATTAAAATTAGAAAATGACCCTTTCCTAACATCCTTGAACCCTCTTGAGTGAAATTTCAAGTACTCAAATCCATTACTGTTATTGCAGCTCGAGAGTGCATTGAGGGCTACTGAGTCAGCACAAACATCCCTTCAGGCTATGCGGGCGAATTCAAGAGCAATGGTATTCACTGAGGATGAATTTAAATCCCTGCAAATTCAAGTATGTTTACCAATTTCCTTGAAAAATAAGATTATACTAGTATGTCACATTTTTCTTTGCAACATCCCCTATAAATCCTCCTTCTTTTCTGGATGAATTCTTTTTCCTTGAGGAACCTCTTTTCTGTTGATGATTTGAAATACCACTATTTTACTAGGCATTGTTTGCTATATTGCTGAAGAACCTATCTTCCATAGGCAAATTTAAGTGTCAGTTGCTATTTTGGATTATAGAATTACGTTAAATGTGTGTTTTATGTTCTTGTTAGAAAACAAGGTGATAGTATATTCAAATAGGGGCATGAAATGCAGTTTAGGAGTTAGATTTGGTAATTGCTAAGGAATTTATCCAATGCTTTGTATTTCCATTTCTGAGATAGGAATGAGAAGTTGGACCTTTTGAGCTAATTTTGACATTTTTGGTTATGTTTTAAAAGGAACATGTTCATTGGAAAAGACGTTAAACACCTAATATTAGAACGTTGATAGTTTTGTTTTATGAGGATTTACAATGAATTCTCACTCTCAGGATTATTTTAATCATTCAGTTTCTATATCTTCTTGCAGGTAAGAGAAGTGAACTTGCTTCGGGAAAGTAATGTTCAGTTGAGGGAGGAGAATAAAAACAACTTTGAGGAATGCCAGGTTCTTCTTAAATTTACTTATTTTTTCTGTGCTTCAGAATTTGAGTTGCTAAGTAATGCAAAATGATGCCAACGACTTACTTCGACTACTTTAAATCTCAGAAATTACGAGAAGTGGCCCAAAAAGCAAGAATGGAAACAGAGCAACGGGAGTTTTTGCTCAGGGAAAAACAAATTGAGTTGGATGCCTCTGAAAAAGAATATCAAATGTTGAAATTGGAGAAAGATCGTGCGGAAAAGAAAGTAAAAGAGGTATTGCATCTTTATCCATTTTTCCATTTGTACTTATTAAAAAGCCGTTTCTCTATTCTAAGTTGGTTCTTTTCTCGTTCATTGTAATTTATTTATTTTAAGTTGACCGAGAAGAGCCGGGATACTATTGATCTCGAAGAATATAATCGCATGAGAGATGAGATTAAGCAGATAAAGGTGAGGCTACTCTTACCTTTGTATGTCATTCTTTTGGATAACTATGTATACTTGGGATGCTTTCAAATACTACTTTGTCCTTGTGTAACTTATTTGTTGTCGAGCTAGAATTTTATATGTTCTGTGGAGAAAAGTTGGTGCCTTGCTGTTACAAGTTAGCAGGAATGTGTAGGATAAAATTGTGGTCCTGCACAATTTTGTAGTCATGTTTCTCCTCTTATAGAACCTTTTAAGGTCTCTGGAGGAAGGGCCATCTTTTTTCAGTTCAGTAGTTTCTTGTTGCTTCTCATTTAAGTAAAAGTCAAAGAAAGTTTCACCTCTTGCACTATCTCTTGGGCATACAAATCGAAGTTCATGTTTTTATTTTTTATTTCATGAACGCCGTCCATATTTTTTTAATACAGTTTTTGGTGATTTTCCATACTATTAGAATAGATGCTTTATGGTTTATAAGTTAAGTATATGAAAAAAAAAATGCTTTAGCGCTAGGTGAATGGTGGACCCAGTTATAGTTATAAGTTAGGTAGTGAGGTAGTACCAAAAGTGATAGGTCTCATGTCTCAGTATATTGGGTCACTAACTGAAAATAATGTTGGATTACAAAGTAATGTTAACCCTAGGATCCAAGCAGGGTGATTACTTCAAAATTCTTATGCCGTTGTATTATGTTTTTAAGATCAAAGGAAAGTTTTATAAAACAAGTATAAGACCAAGTTTACTCTACAGTAGTTAGTGTTGGACATGTAAGAAATTAGACTAAAATAATTTTGGTGTATCAGAGTTGCGGAAGTAAAGATGAATGTGTGGAAAGAGTAGGAAACAAGACTTCAAATAATATTAAGGATAAAATAATATTTGGCCTGATTTGATGAGCATGTACCAAGGAGACATGTAAGTGCACCGGTTAGTGTCAGATTTTAGAGGTTACAGTGTAAGGAATGGAGGAGAACAGTATGTACAGAAATACCCTCTCTGTGTTTTTTTGTTACGATGCAGAACATCTGTGTTTTTTCATTGAATACTCTTGTTTATTCCTACTAACTCATAAGACAAACTACTAGCTAATCACTCCCAAACTACTAACTATTTACAATTAATATCTCTAATTCTTGACACTTCTTCTCCGGCTGGTGAACACTGAATACCAATGCTGGATTTTTGTACGGTATTGGACCAACCAACCTATATTACCGTTATACCATAACCATATGTCCGGTAAGTACCATATGTTCGGTATGGTAATATAATACCATACCGTTCACGTGAGACGGTATGGTAATGAATACACAATCTGTCATTCTCAGCTTGAAAATCAGTCTTTGGAAGACCACTCTGCTAGGTCATTTGTTGAGAACATTTTTGAGTTGGGTGTTGGTTGTTGGTCGAGACGTATAGAATACAAATTGATCCAGTCTTTGAAAGACCTCACTGCTAGGTCATATTGTTAGAACATCTGAGAGTTGGTTGTTGGTTGAGGACGTATGGGTACAGATTGATCCACTATCCAATTTTTCCTTTATGATGTGTTTATCCACCTAATTATGTTTTGCTATGTTGTGTTGAATATGATTGTGAGTAATGTTAACAGTAGATTTGTTGTCATAAGACAATCTCATTGGGCATTCCCATTTAATCCTCAGATCATGTAGAAGTATTTTTAGACATAATTATTCACAAATTCCATGAGTCGTTTTCCTGAACTCAGCCTCTGCTCTCGATCTTGCTACCTCATTGAGTTTTATACTCCTCTAGGTCTCAAGATTATTGTAGACACGCGTGAAACAATTTTCTCCAAGAAAAATGCATTAACTCGTTATTGATTTTATGTCAACTGGTAGGCCAAACATAGCTTTTAGATTGAAGTATTTTGTGGATAGCATGTAGACGTGCTTCTCTTGGGTTGTGCCTAAATTAACTAACCACACTCAGTGTATGCGATATGTAGAAGCCCGTCCATTCTCCACTAAAAGGCCTATTAGTAAGGAAGGAGAGGGGCATATATTAATCCTTGGCTTTATCAATGCCTCAACGATGTGGGACTATTCCAACACTCCCCCTCACTTGTGGGTTGGTCAATTTCCGATAAGCCCAACAAGTGCAATCAACAAATCGGGTGGAGGTGGCCCATCATACAAACAGGCTAGCTTTTGGCTCTGATACCATGTAGAAACCCATCCATTCCCCACTAAAAAGTGATTTATTTTATGTGTCAACTTTTTCTTTTTTTTCACCAAATTTTCTTAGGAAATAAATATGCCTTCTTTTGACTTCACAACCTACTAAAACTACAACCTCTCAAGCTCCTTTATTTCGCAATCTTTGAGAAGACATCTTCTCAAGGTCACTTTTCCTTCACATATTCCCTTATTTCAATAATATGATCCATAGCTACCAAAATTATTGTTACACTACTTGCATCCGAGAATTTTATAAATAGTGTATGGTGACTGGTCTCCATGACTTTGTTTATATCTATACCTTATTGAATATTCCAAACCAACTCATGGTGAGGACCATACAATGCTTTCATCAATCTTAAAACTTTTTGCCGTCTTTAGTTTTTTCCAAAGGTTGGAGGAACATCCATGTATATTTTTGCTCTTTTTAAGTCCATATGAGGTGCGTTTTTTACATCTATATTAAATTTGGCAACCAGTGACAACACTCTTATTATATTCATTTTAGCTAATAGAGCGAAATTATCTTGATAGTCGATTCCACATGTTTGCGTGTAGCCCTTCACCGCAAATCTAGCCTTGTAAAGCCATCTTAATTTTACTTGAATATAAACAAACGATATATCTCATGGGCTTCTTTCCCAGTGGCAACTGGCTAGTGAACTATTTTCTATGTTTGGTTTTTCCCAGCATGTCTTCACGCATGGCATGTCTCCGCTTTTCATCGACAATGCCTCAAATAAAGCATTAGGAACATGGATAACGTTTACGTTGACTAGATAGTTTATATATAATGGTGAGAATTTTCTTAAAGCTTCGCCGATTAACTGGCAAACCCCGACCTAATTCTTTTGCCAATTAGGCGGTGATTTTTCCGATTAAGACAGTCTAGTGTTTTTTTCCATTAATCTTTAAATTGAAATGTTCGTATGTATAAATAACTATATCTGCTCTTTATATGAATTATATTGATTGGTTGAGATTTGAGAAAAGTAAAAAAATGTCCTTGACTCCTGATCACGCAAGCATAGTCATTAGTCCATTTACGTCATTCAAAATTTCAAATTATGTGCAATTACAAAGTTTAACAAAAGAAAGCGAGGATCTAATTTCTTGGGATTAAATAGAAACGAGCGGTGAAGAAAATATCATTCTTGCGAAAAATTAAAAGGCCTAATTTGTCATATGGTTTCATATAGCGTCCCCAATTTCTTGCGATTAAGGTATTAGAAAGTGCCAATATATAAACATTTAATGTGTATACAGTACTGAAGAGCAGTCATCCTGTGCATTTGTCCATGTCACTTCCTTTTTTATGATCTCAAAACAATGTGAACACCTTATGCTTTTCATTTGATTGTTTAAAGTACTTATATGGGCTGCTGTTATTTCCAGACAAGTTTGAGTGAGAAGAATGTCCATTTGGTAGATGCCAAGAAGCTTCTTTATGAGAAGGATGGGACAATATCCGAATTAGAGAAAGACCTTGCCAAAAGCAGAAAAGAATTGAGTGAGAAGGAAAACAGGATTAATAAAAGTTCGCAAGTCGAGGTACTTAATATCTATTGCTTACAATAGATAACTTGGTATCACCGTGTGTAGCTTCATTTCTTTGATAATCTATTGAGCCTCTTTTCATCTTTTTATGTCTTTCAGGATTTTCTAAGGAAGGAAATTGCTCATTTCAAGGTTGTCCACTATTTAGTCAATCACTCAGTTCTTGTAAATGTGTCCAGTTGTTTTCATATCCATTTATAACTGCCATTTGAGCATATAAATTTTCTCCTGTTTTCGTCCTGCAGAAGACACTTGAGGCCTTATCGATAGAAAAAGAGGAACTGTGTAAGCAAAATGAAGCTCTTTCCAAGCAGTTCGCGAATTTGAAGCAAGGTACTGAACCTTATCTTTATAGCTGCAGTTGGGCGAGCTCATTTTGCAAGCATCTAGTGTAGCTTATGCTTGTTAGAAATTGTAGGAAGGAAGGACGTGGATGAACTAATAAAGGAGAAAGAGGAGAAAGAAACCAAAATAAAGGTTTGTTACTCAATAAATCATCTTTGCAATTTTTTGCAGAATTTGTTATTTGAACTTTCCTGGCTAAAGGTTAACAATTTTTTTCTGTTTTCGCTCACATTCTGCAATGCTACGAATACACAGATGCTAGTGACTCTTACAGACAGGCAAAGAATGGAATTAAAGAAAGAACGTGACGATCTCATGAGAGAGAAGGCGAAGCGTCAGAAAATAGAGAGTATAATTGTAGAAAAAATCAAGTCTGTCGATCAGGTACTGACGATTAGCGTTTCTGTATTGTTGGTCTTGTGGGTTTTCTTGTCTTCTGGTATTATGTGATCAACTGTCTAGGATACAAGTCTTGTCTCAGTTTAACCTCTTAGTTCGGCTTCTTATGTTACAATTTTTGCCTTTATCTTCTTTAAGATAGTAATCTGAACGAGGGAATGGTGGACTATATCATTTCTATTCTTTTGGTATGATTTGACATGTTAGAATAGTATTGGATCTCCGAACGGTTTTCTTAGGGATATAATCATTTAACTTATTTCCAACTTAATTGTCCGTATGTTGATGCATAAGTTATTCACAATTACATTGATTTTAGACTGTTGATAGTTTGTTGCTAGCATAATGTGTTGGAATAGTCCCACATCGTTGAGGCATTGATAAAGCCAAAAATTAATATATGCCCCTCTCCTTCCTTACTAAGCCTTTTAGTGGGAAATGGATGGGTTTCTACATGGTATCAGAGCCAAAGGCTAGCCCGTTTGTATGATGGGCCACCTCCATCCGATTTGTTGATTGCACTTGTTGGGCTTATCGGAAATTGACCAACCCACAAGTGAGGGGGACTGTTGGAATAGTCACACATCGTTGAGGCATTGATAAGGCCAAAGATTAATATATGCCCCTCTCCTTCCTTACTAATAGGCCTTTTAGTGGGGAATGGATGGGATTTTACATAATGTACAGTGCTCCATCTCTATTGTTCTTTCTTCTGCTGTATTCATCTCTTCTATTGCTCTATTGTGAGTTCTTTTATATCTTGGATTCAGCACTCAGCATATTCAATATTATTAGGCTAATTTTGCTGTTTTTGTCACGTTTGGGTGTTGTGTTTTACATCAGATTGTCTAGGGCAAAATTATTGGCACCTTGATATTTGAATTTTACCCTGCTTTTAGATAAATTATTTTGATTTTGACAAGTTGGCGTTATTCATTTTCTTCTTTTTAATGTAGGAGAAAGGCAAGTTGGTTGATGGGCTTCAGAAGCATAAGCAAGCGCGAGAGAGGTTGACTAATGAAGTTGAGAAGCTTAAGCATGCTGAAAATAGTCTTCCAGAGGTAATATCACCTTTCGGGAGGTCAATAACATGCCTTTTTCCTCTTTGTAGTTTTGGAGTATATATGCTTCACATTAGATTATTGTTTCTTAAGCTACTATGTTACGTTGTGTTTGTTGCATTTAATCGGTTTTTTTGGGCTACCCACATGAACTTAGATACTTCTTTTTTTCTTTCTGGGAAGTGTTTGTTTATGCAGTTCCACTCTCCCTAAGGCTCTTTTGAAGTAAGGGCATCGATTTTGCACGTGCTTGATAACTTGCTTACATCACTGAATAGGAGATATAAGTAAATACTAGTGTACTTTTGTACTTTCATGTTTTCTCAAGATACGCAATTTAGGTGCTGTTTCGTTTCGTCTATTTTGGTAAAAAAAAATGTTCTTTTACTTGAAGGGAAAACAAGGTAGGGAATGCAGAACTATTCACTTTTAAAGCTGGTTCATTTTTCTTTTTATTTTTTATACTTGGTGTGAAACAATGTCGAGGATGAGGAAAAAGTAGCTAGGATTGTTTTATTACTTCCATATAAGTTTTTGAAGATTTCCTGCTAACTGATATGAAATCTAAAGCTGCGTTTAATTTATTTCAGGGTAGCTCTGTGGTTCAGATTCTAAGCGGGAATCATTTGGAAGATATATCTGTAGCCTATAAGTTGGCTGTAGAAAATTTTGAACGTGTAGCTCACTCAATTGCTAGTGAACTTGGAGTACCTCCTGCCCCATTAATTGCTCCTGTCCTTGATGCTTCTACTGCGGTGGTTAACTCAGGTACTTTATCTAGATAATGAAATTAAGCTTTCATTTTATTGTATTTATAGCAGATGTTTGTGTCATGATATTTGAGCAATTGTTTATGTTTTCCTTGATGGTCAGTGAAAAAATAATGTATCTGCCTAGTGACCCTTCTATACCATTTGCACCTGATTATTACCTGGAAGCTACTGAACTAAACGCTTAAAAGAAATAACTGTTATTTAGAGTCTCCTACTGCGGCATATTAAAAATAACAAGGATGATTAAAACTTAGTTTCGTAGATGCGTCAGTTGTTGACAAATTGGCAACTTTAACTCGTTTGATGCAATCTAATCATGTGTATGCTCTCTTTTCCCCCTCTGCAGGTCAAACACTTCCTTTGCAGCAGGACCCAAATGCTTTAGCTGCTAACACCAGTTTGTCTCTAGCTAAACCTACTGAATATAAGAAGGATATGTTCCTAACAACAAATGCTGAAACCCGTAAACAAAAGAGACTACTTGTGAGGCGGCCAAAGAAGAACGATGGCCCTCAGGTAGAAATAGAGATGCCAGAGGCTGAGAAATCCAACATTATTGAGAAGCCTGTGTCTTCTGACAATATAGAAAATAAAGAAGTACCCATTCAATCGGCCCACGTGACTGTTCGCAAACGTCAAGATGAATCACTTGTTGAACATGATGCCAGCTCAGACATAGAAGCACCCGCTCTAAAGAAACCTAAAGGCTCAGATTCTCCACAAGTGACTACCGAAGCTCATGCAATTGCCATTTTCAAGAACTTGGAAACTGTGCCAGAGACTTCAGGTTGTATTAGTGATAGACCAGAAACAGCGAATGAGGAATCAATGGATACTGAGAACGATGATGGAGAAACTAGTGGGGAAAAGGATGAGGACCAGAAGCTAAATACTACAAATCGATCTGAACTGCAGAGTGAAAGCAGCATTATCTTAGAAGAGTTTGAAACCAAGCCAAACGAAACAAATTCGGTACTAGACGATGAAGAAATGCAGCAGTCGGCGATGGTGTCTGAAGGTGAGAGAGAAGAGGGTGAGCTTCCCCCTGGTGGTGGAAATGTCGGGGAAGAAATGGTTGAAGATCAACCGGAGCCTGATAGCTCTCCATTGTTCAATGACTACATAGTGGACCCGACTGAAGAAGCAACTGTTCCTCAAGCTGTAAATGATGAAACTGATGTTAATGAAGGGAACGAAGCCGGAGTTGCTGATAGTTTAAATGAGGTAGACAAAAACCTATGTGAAACAGATGTAGAGACAGTAGGCCATGAGGCTCATGAAGCTATTGTGTCGGAAACAACTGGTAAGCTCAAGAAAGATGGAAACCAAGAGAAACAAGCAGAGGATGATTTTGATGTTAAAACAAGAGAGCGGAAAGAAGATGGCTCTGGTATTGCACAAGAAACACCACAAGTTGGGCAGGTATCTCCTGCAGGAACAACGATTAATTTGTTTGAGAGGGCAAGGTTAAGGTCTGCTCTGAGACAGCGTAGTGTTCAGCAGGGTCGGGAGTCTTCAACTCCTCCACCTCCTCCAGCAACTAAAGGTCGAGGAAGGATATCTCGTGGACGTGGTGGACGTGGTCCGGGCTCTGGTGGAGGAAGGAGCTAGTGGGTTTGTATGGTTGGAAACCCTTTTCTGTTTGAGAATTGGGCATAACCAGGAAATATTAGGTTTTGAAAATTGTGGCAAATTTTTTATAAGGTAGGTGTTTTGGAAATTCATGTCGGTTAGTATCAGTAATACCACCGTGGTTAATGTTGAAGCATGTTATAGTGCAAGTGATTTTGTGCTCTTTCATTGCGGAACTGCCGTCTATAGGGGGAATAGCATTAAGTGCAAAAGTGATTAAATTATAGGATTAATAGCTCGTATGTACCATTTTTAACATTAATTCCCACTAGATACCTATTATAATTTGCATTCTTTTTATATACCACTTTTTCATACTATATAAACTAAAAAAAATCTAATTTCAAAAAAAAAAACAGAAAATATATCTCTCCCTCCTTCGTAAATGAAAAAAATCACAAAAAATAATAAAAAATGATAAAAAATAACAAAAAATTATAAAAAATAAAAAAAATCATAAAAAATCAAATAAAATTATAAAAAATCAAAAAAATCACAAAAAATTATTAAAAAATGAAAAAAAATCACAAAATTATAAAAAAAAATCATAAAATTATAAAAAATGAAAAAAATCAAACTTTTTAAAAAATTACAAAAAAAAAAAAAATATTTTTTTGTCAATATACCACTTTTTACACCGAAAAAATTGTTTTTTCATATTCATAAAAAAACACTTTCATAAAAAAATGAATTTTATGTATTTAACTCTCGTTTAACTCATTTCAATGCTTGTTAAAGTTTGAATTGGTTTTTTATAAACTAATTTTAGTAACTAATTTTAGATCCGTAAGCTCAAATTGGTAAGAGCACTTGCACACAACACCGATGTTCAAGAGGTTGGTGGTTCGAATCCACCCAATTTTTTTTAACTTTAAAGTAAAATATATGCACTTTGACTATATGCACTTTTATTGAACTTTATGCACTTTCGACTGAACCAGATGCATTTTTAGCTGAACCAGATGCACTTTTAGCTGAACCAGATGCACCTTTTACAGAACTATATGCACTTTTATTGAACTAGGCTGAACCAGATGCACTTTAAGGTGAATCAGATGCATTTTTGACAGAACTATATGCATTTTTATTGAACTATATGCACTTTCGACTGAACTATATTCACTTTTGACTTAACTATATGTACCTTCAACTAAATTAGATGCACTTTAAGCTGAACCAGATGCAATTTTAGCTGAACTATATGCATACTCACTTTTATTGAACTATATTTACTTTCGACTGAATTGTATGCATTTTCAACGGAACTAAATGTACTTTCAGCTGAATTGAATGCAATTTCGACTCAATTTTATGCACTTTTGACTAACTATATGCACTTTTACTGAACTATATACACTTTTATTGAACAATATACGTTTTTGACTAAACTATATGTATTTTCGACTGAACTAGATGCACTTTCAGCTCATTTAGATTAAAAAAATTCACATTTTCATGGAAAGCCCATTTTTTGTATAAAAAAAATCACTTTTTGATGAAAAAAGTGTTTTTTTTAATGAAAAAACAGCTTTTTCTGCATAAAAAAGTGCTATATTGACAAAAAAAATTATATATTTTTTATAGTTTTTTAAAAAGTTTATGATTTTTTTAAATTTTTTATGATTTTTTTCATTTTTTTTATAATTCTTTTTATTTTTTGTGATTTTTTATGATTTTTGGTGATTTTTTTAATTTTTTGTCATTTTTTTTTTTTTTTGTCATTTTTTTTTTTTTGTCATTTTTTTTTAATTTTTTTGTGTTTTTTTTTTATTTTGTTGTAATTTAAAACTATTTTGTTGGGTTTGTGGAGAGATCAAAAAACGTCTATTATATTTTGGTTTGTATGACCATGTAGTAGATAAACTAAATAATTAAAAAGTGTAACTATGACGAATATAAACTTATCAAGATATATATGAAGAATATAAGTTGCTATGAGTTACTTCGAGAGAATTCACCCTAAATTATAAATATGTTACTATTAGCAAAAACAGACTTGTTAGTAAAGTTGTGCAGGGGTTTATTTCACTTGTGTTACTGAATAAATAGCTTGTTCTTTGTTTTGTTTTTTTATCATTATTTTCTAGCCTTTGGAGATTGAATGTTTGATCAAAACTAATCTTTAAGCTGAAGTGACCATGTTACCCTTGAATGTGAACGGATTTTAGAGCATCAATAACGGGGGAGGAGGGGAACAACTTTTTTTAAAAGGAGGAACAATTTTCGTTTTTTTTTTTTTGAGAAGAACGGGTCAAGATTAAAGCGAGATGAAAAGAAAAGGGGTATGGATTAAATTTCAGTTTTTTCTTTTTATTTTAGAGACGGAGAGAAACACATATAGTGACAAAGGCATAACTTTGTTCGGTAGCGTTAGGCTTTTCAACAATAATATATAATTAATTGACAATAAACGATGAACACTTCTTGATCTTTATTATTATTCGGCAATTGTCATTGTTCGGACTACAACTCTATCACTATGTTTATGCTCGGATTCCCTGTTTGATCCTGAATGTGATCTTTCTCTTCTCTTCGGTGCTCGATTCTCTACCTTGCTCGGTTAGGCTATTGATGTGATACGTTCTGACAAGTTTTTATCTTTTCTATCATTCTCTCTATATTTTTGAGATATGTTTTCTGGTCCCTTTCTTAGGGGGGATACTTGGCTATTTATAGGCAATTATGCCTCCTAGGATGTTGACAAATGTCTCTATCTCATGGGATTTTTCAGACATGGGTCCCTAGTTAAGTGAGCTTGGGCTTTTAGTAATATCCACTCTTATTCTCAAAGAAAGGCATGTGATAACCCATTCAAGCGTTGAATACCCCTCTATGATGGGTGGGTCGATTCGTACCCGAATAGATATATCCGGGTCCAATTTTTATGTTCTATCAAGTGCTCCCTGATTTCCTCGGTGTGGTCTCCACGTCGAGGGAGTCATGATCGGTATGTCGAGGATATTGCTTCGGTTTTGTTGTTCCCAAGGCTTCATCGAGAAACGCGATAGATTTATGAATGTTCCCTGGGGCCCATTTGAGGTCATTAAGAAGTCCTATCTTGGTATCTTTTTTCGAGGGAAACCCTTGATATTTCCAACAGTTATCTACTATAAAAGGAAGTGCCCCATCCTTCATTATCCCATTTATTATTACTTCGACTGCGGCTCAATGGCTTCTCCCAATGGTTCTACTGGAGACCATTCTTCAGATTACGTCGCTTACTTGGAGAATGAGGTCAAGAAGGCTCGCGTCATGAAAAAGAAACTGGCGGACGTGACAAAAAGGTTGTCTGATATGGACGCGGCTCATCACTTGACGATGGCTGACCTGGATTGGGCCTTTGAGCGTATAAAGAGGCTCGAGGCTTACCTGGCTAAGCAAAAGGCAGCCAAAAGGGATTATAAGCTTGCTTTTAAGGAGCTGCATGATCGGTCCAAACCAGGGTCGGATGGCGTTGAAGCAAGCTCTTCCTCGGAATAATTAGTTTTTGTAATTTCTTTTGTATGGGGCATCATTCCCCAGTTGTAATCGAATTATTTGAAATTAATAAAATATTTCCTTATTCTCGTTCTTGTCGGTTTATCTTCTTGATACCTCATTAGACGACTTTAATTGGACTTGGAACTGTGGTTAATTAGCCATAAATGTCTTTGGGAAGTTCAACAGGGTTAGTCTTCCTTCAAGGTGACCCTTGATCTTCTCCATTGTTTCTTCTTATAAAAGGGGGCTGTACCTATCTTTTTGTATAATTCCCCTTATTAACGAATCAAATGGCTTCTCCTTATGAAAATAGTGGTGACAATCTTCCCGAGTATGTTGCTCATCTCGAGGAAGAGGCTAGGAAAGTGCGTACTCTTGATAGAAGGGTTGTCTTGTTGTCCGTGGAGGCTCGTCGGGCCGTTGAAATGGATGAGCGATTGGATGCCATGGAAAGGGAATATCAGAGGTCTTTGATCGACAACCGCGTGCTCGGATCAAAGAGCTCGAAGCCTCAAGGGACCGGCACATAGCTTTCAAGAGGGCTTACAAACTAGCCCTTAAGGAAGTGTATGCTCGGTCGAAGAGGAAGCCGAATGATGAAGCCGGCCCTTCTACGAAATGATTCTTTTTTCTTTTTATTGTATTTCCTTTACGTTGACTGCCTCCTTTGTAATGAAGTTTCAATCAATCAAAAAAGACTTCTTTTTCTTGTTTTTATCTGAATTATTCTCCCAATGCAATTAATTTTGACTGTGCATGCTTGTGGCTTCATTAATGATTTTTCTTGGGTCTTGTGCTTGACCTTATCCACTGAATCTTCTGAATCTTTGTATCTAGGGACTAATGGGATTTCTTGAGCCCTGTGCACAAATCTTATCCTTTATCTCTTAACACTGTTGCACTTTCCTAACGAGACACGTGTAGAAGCTTTTTGGAATTTACCCTCTTTAAATATTGGCATGAATCCAAGCGTTTCTTCTTAATAGACGCATCTTTTAATAACGAACGGCTGCAATTCCCCACTTTTAATTTCTTCTCAACAGGCGCGTCTTTTAATCGCCCATGTTTTCCAGAGCCTTTTGACGAATGGTTGCAATTCCCCACATTAAACCATCCTTAATTTTTCTATAAATACCTTCTTAAGATATGGGTTTATTCATAATCTCTTCTTTATCTCTCCTTACCATATATAGAATTTTATCCCATAACTCCCTTAAAATGGCTGGTTCTTTCACCAAATCCGCACTGGTTTTGCAAGTGGAGGCTTTCGAAGCCTCCTATGGCCATGCACTAAAGCTGTTGAAGGATGCTGAGGAGGAGTTAAAGGTGATGCATTATCACCATACCGAGATGGTTCGGGAATTAACTTGGCTAAGGTCCGAGCTGGATTATTGCCGACGTGCTCGTCAGGCTCTAGTCGAAGAGAATGAGGTGTTGAGGGGGAACCCGACACTTCGAGACAGGAATGTCTCTGTCGGGCCCTCTCATCGATACCGATCGACTTCCCCCTAGCGTCGCCCTTTTTTCTTTCTTTTTATTTTTTTCAATTTTCTTCATTTCTTCATCTTTTCTCATTTCTTTTTCTTTTTCTTCTGCGCTTCCCCTTTCTTTTTCTTCATCTTCTTTTTTCACCACTACGATGTAACAATCAACCCTGAGTCCCTCGGGTTTTTTGTTACTTCTAGGGTTTTTGTCATTTTTCTTTTACTTTTATATTTTGTTCTCTCTACTTTTTTCCTTTCTCTTTCTTCATCCTCGGTCTCACCACCTTTTTCTTCTTCGTTTTCTTGCACTCTTCTTCTTTTCTTTTTTTATACTTTGTTCTCTCTATTTGAGCAGGACTCTTCTTTTTTATGTTTCTTTTCTTCGTATTTTTCACTTCTTCTTTATGTTCCTCTTCCATCTTTTTCTTCTTTCTTTTTTCTTTTTACTTCCCTTCACGCCTCCTGTTCGCTTGGCCTGCTGATATAGTCGATCTTATTTGTATGACCTTCTGTAATAGATTTTCTCGGGTGTAATAGATCTTTTTCTCGGATGTAATTGATTTTCTTTTTGATGTCCTCTGATGTAAAAAATTTTCCTTTTGATGTTGTCCTCTGATGTAATGAGCAGCGATGTATCCCATCTTTATTAATGAAAATTATATTTGCCCCTTTATATTTGCCCCTTTATCTTGCACTTCTTTTTATGTTGCACTTGTGGCTTGTCATTTTTCTAGAATGTGGACCTTGAATATTTTGTATCTTTATTTCTCGCTGTACTGCATACGTGTGACTTCCGAGGCATGGCAGGTTTGGTCAAAGATGCATGTTCCCAAGCATTGTCAGATAATATGCATGTTCCCAAGTATTTGTCAGACAACAACATACTATCCTTGCTCTATAAATACTCAAACCTTTCCTTGGGAGATTATCCTTATCATAAACTTGTATTGACTTCTCCCTCATCCCTCTTCTCCTTTTGTACCATAATAATTTTCCATTATGTCAGAGTCCGTGGCGAGATACCATGCTCAGATGAAGGACTTGGATGCCGAGGTATCTTGGGTCCGTCGTAGAATGGCCAGCCTTGAGAAGGAGTATGGTGTTTTGGCTTTGAGTTTATTCGACTCTCATCCTGAGGAGACAATGAAGTGGACCGAGATTTCGGCCTTGAGTCGCCAGCTTGATAATTTGTTGTTGCACAGAAATCACCTGGCTAACTCTTGGTTCGAGGCCGAGGAGATTTGGGATCGTGCTCAGGATGAGTTCGATAACTCCCCTCAAGGCCTAGCTAGTATGACGGTTAGGAATGCTCGGCTTGAGGAGCGCATCAGGGTCCTTACTAGGATGAACACCGAGCTCTCCAGGGAGAATGAGTGCTTGGTAGTCATGAATGACTCCTACCAAGCTCGATTTGACTGCTCTGCTCGGGTAGCTTTCTCTCGGTCTGGTAGTTCGGTTTTTCCGCCCATTGATCCTTAGTTAGATTGGGCTAGTTTTCTGATGTATTTCCTGTTTTGTAATTTGTATTTTCTTTTCTGTTTTTGGTAAGTTGTACCCTGTTGTATTCCGTGCCTCTCTGTATATTGAACCGTTTGCAACGCCTCGTTCTTGACACCTTTTCGTACTTTGTGCCCTTTGATTCCTTATAAATGCTCCATATTGTTTTGTACTTCAGTATCCATTCTTCCTTTCTCTCTCTCCTGTTTACAATTACTGTGTTTTTTTTTTTATAATTAGCATTTATCTGAGATGGCTCCCATCACCAGATCTGCCTCCAAAAAGAAGACCCTTGTTGAAGAGCCTACCTTCTTGCTACCCCGTCCCCCTGGTTTTGGGGAAGAGGAATTGACTCCACTTCAGCTAAAAGAAATCGAGATGTCGTGGCTGAAACACGATCTCAAGTGTGCTCAGACCGAAATGGGGCGGTTCAAACAGTACTGGCAGGAGGAGAGCGCTGCTCGTTTTGAAGCCGAGCAAAAGTGCAAGTCTCAATCTCATGCTTTAAAACAAGTGGAGATTGGCATTTCTCATTTGATTAGGGAAAAAAAGCATCTGGAGGAGCTCTTGGCGAAGAAGGATGCCGATATGGGGGGTAGTTCGAAGAAGTAGGATGGGTGTTGTATTTTCTTGTAAACTTTTCTTTTCCTGTTGTATTGTTTGTTTGTATCCCCCTTTGTGGATGAATAAAACTTGTGTTTTGCAACTCGATCCTGTCTATTTTATTTGCTTTTCCTTTATGTTGATATCATTCGATGTCTCTCAGTATCGGACACCGAGCAAGGTGCACCGTGGTTATCCCCCCGGAGAGCGTTGTTAGACTTGATGCTTAAATGCCGTCGAGCTAGGAACGGTCTCCGTCCACCTTGTTTGGTGTGCTATTCGGGTAAGACACGGTTTGGCATCGAGGAACTTAATCGGGGGACATCCTCGGTTTGGTAATATTGGTAGCGTATGCTGGAAGCTTTTCGTGGTAGGGTCCACTGGCCGTTTATATAGGTGTAATGATGTGAACTGCATTGGTTAGTGGGATACATTATCTGATGTGGCCATATCTGGAGCGTTGATTTGTTGAAAATAGCAGCAGTTGGGGATTTTTCTGTGGGTGGAAAAAAGGTAAACCTCTGTCACACGAAAGGACGGTTATTATTTTATTCTTTCTGTGGCTTCACTCCTTTTAACTGTGCTAAGTAATCCCTCTTGTTCTTATCTCATAATTTGCTGGAACAAAATATTTCTTATTTTCTCTCTCTAGGGTTTGTTCTTCCCGCCAAAATTTTTTCTGCCTCTCTATCTAGGGTTTCGCCTGGTTGTTGATAGATTTGCTGCTGTTCTCGCCTGCTTGCTCGTAATTATGACTGTAAGTGCTTTCTTATTTTATAGGGCTTTGTGTACCCCTTTGTGCGTAGGGTCTGTATTGGATTGTTTGTTGTGGTCATGTATGTGGCGGTGATATATAGGGTCTTGTTTGCCTGTATATATCTATCTAGGTTGGTGGTTGGTGGTTGATGGTTGATGGTTTTTCTTTACGTATAGGATCTCCGTTTATTGGGTTGGTGGTAACACTTAGGGTTTTGGGTAATTTGGGGGGGGGGGATTCTCGTCGTGTCATGTGTTTTTGGTTAATATATTGATGGAGTTTTGGATGATGTTTGGATAGGAAATTCTGACCCAATGCCTGGCCCAAGTTGGCCCATTTGTGGAAGAGGACTTTAAGAAGCTCGCCGGGATACCTGCCAACATACACATTCGGCTGCCTGTCTCCGATGAGGAGGTCATGGGATTTGTTCCGGCCGGCGAGGTAGCCGTTCGTTCTTCGGCGTTTTTTACTGGGGGTCTTAGACTTTCTTTTACTGATTGGGTGGCTTCGTTCTTTGAGGCCATCCAGATCGCTCCGGCCCAACTAGCCCTGAATGGTTACCGCACGCTGAATGGTATTCAAAGGTTGTCGGAGTTGTCCGGGATACCTATCGAACTGAAAGATGTATTCGGGGTCTACAGTTTGAGTTTCAAGCGCCACAGCTCTTATTTGAAGACTTTGCGCTCCTTCTCTCGGCTTGTCATCGGTCTGCCGGACACCAACAAGGAGCATAACCTTGGTGTCGTGATTGCTTCCGGAGAGTGGGGTTGTGCTGGACACCAGATTCCTGGGCCTGCTACGATGGCTCCTGATATTCCTGACCTCGGTGCTCCCAATGCTGAAGCTCTCTTGGCCCTTTGGAATTGGTGGGGGACTGGTCCGACGAAGGATCCGGCAAGCCGTACTGCCCCCATGCTGCTAGGTTATCCTACGGGGCCAGTGACAAAGGGTAATCCTGAGCCCGAGATTCCCACAGAGACTGAGGAGGACTTCCTCAAATTGTCAAGGCTAGAAGTGCCTCTCGGGGAGGGAAAAAGCCTGTTCGTTCTAAGCGCCGAGCATCGGACCCCGTTGTTGGGACCCCAAAGAGGGCTAGAGGGGCAGAGACATCGCTGAGTGAGGTGCGTGCCGATGTTGGTACTGATGTGGCATTGGTTGCTTCTTCCCAGGGTGATAACGCCGAGGGGGCTTCTACTCATGTCGACGTACGTGTATATATATTTTTTATTTTGTGAATTGTTGTCTTTTAACTCTCTTGTTCTTCGCTTTATTTGTCATCCTGTTTCAGCTATTGACTTCTTCATTGGTTACCCTTGCTCTTGCCCGGTCTATGGGTATTATTGTGTTTCAGGGGTCGTTCGATAATGTATTCGGACATATCAACCTCTTGGTGAACATGGGCGAGGATACGATGACCCTGCCTGTCATCTCGCCTATCCGTACCGAGGACATGATGGACCTGCCTGTCACCTCGCCCATCCATACTGAGGATGTGAGCGAGCACGGGGCCCCTGAGACTGGTCCTTCGGAGGAGGTGAGGGAGGTAGTGGAGGTGGAAGCCAGCAAAGAGACTACCGTGGAGGTTGTGAAGGACGGTGAGGATGAGGTTCCCGAGGGACCAAAAAAGGTGTTGGTGGACGGGGTCGCGATGACCCGTTACATTGGTCGGTGTAAGGGGAAATTGCTGGAGCAGCCCCGAGCTTTAAGGATGGGGTGCACTGCTCTTGAGCCCCTTCTTTACAAGGATGCAGAGGAAATGGCTGCTCGGCCTATAGCATCGGTCATTGAGCAGGCCAACAATGATGTGCTTCGGGTATGTTTTGCACGTCTTTTGCTATGTAGTGTGCTATGCCCTTAGTTGGCTGGTATCTAATGTTGTTGATCACAGGCTTTCGTGGGTACTGTGGTGTTAAGGGATCAACTGACAGCGCTAGAAGCTGAGAAAGAGAAACTAATTGCCGAAAAGAAGGCCATGGTCGAGGAGAACACTCGGAGAATAAGGGATCAGCTATCAGAGCTCGAGGCTGAGAAGGAGAGGCTGATTGCTGATAATAAAGCAATGGCAGAGGAGAAAACTCGGATGGTAGGGGATAACCTACGGCTGACCGAGGAGGTTGAGAAGCTGGAAACCGAGAAGGAGCTTATGGTCGAGAAGTACGACCTATTAGAAGCAGATAATCTGCTCATGGCTGAGGACGTGGAGGCCGAAAAATCCAAAGTCGATGCTCTAAAAGTGGCGCAAGCGGAGGAGCGGACAAAGTTAGCAATGATGGCTAACTTTTCCGTCTTTTGCGCTCATGTTCTTGCTCTCAATTTTGCGAAGGTTCCTTTGTCGGATCGGGCGTGGTCGGAATTGGTGTATCCCTGTCCTCAAGGTGCACCGCCGAAACCCCTAGACTGGGCGAATCTTCGGGACGAGGAGCTCCCCCGGCAGCCCGGGCAGACGACTTCGACAGCACTCCGTCCCCATTCCGTGTTGGCCCCGTCCGCTCCTCGGTCTGCTGCTGCTGTTACTCCCCCACCCGCATCCCCTCAGGTGGAGCCTTGACCATTTACTTGTATTTTCTGTGTTGCTTAGTGTAGGACCTGTTGGTACCTGAATTGTGGGTCTCTTTTGTAACTAAAAAGATATTCTTTTGGGAAGTGATAATATAGGTGCTTCATTTTCTTTCTGTTTGGCTTCCCTGGTTAATTTCCTTGTTTGTGGGTCGTCGTCTTTTGAAGGATGTAAAAACAAAATCTTGTCAGGTACTTGTTAACCCCCTTGCCATGGTGGTATGGACCTCGCCTAGTCGTAGTGTAGGCGATGTTATAGATGGTCTTGAAAGATCTAAGGCGTCGCTAACTTCTGAACTGAATTCTGCTCGTCGTGAAATCGAGGGTCTGAATATTCATATTTCAAACTTGTCGATTCGATTACGTGACTTGGGAGAGAAGTTCAGCAAGAAGACCGCCCATTATACGGTAAACAAGGGAAAGGCTAAAGAGCTTTTTGGTGCGCTTTGGCGCTCTCGTGATGAAGCCCGAGGCCGGGTGACGAGCTTGAACTTGGTTCTAGGGGCCGTTTTCGAGGACGCAGACCTGTTGCTATCCTTCGCCAAAGCGTATTGGGCCCGAAGTCGCGCATTAGAGGTGCTCGAGCATGTAAAAGGGATGCGTGGTGTTGCCCGGGCAGAGCGCATGGTTGATGCTATGGCTGGGGTAACTGAGACCACGGCTGCCTTGAATTGAGTGGATGCGGTCGTGCAGGAACGTTTGGGGACGCAAATTGTCTCGTTGCGAGATATTCATTTCGCTGATGTCGTAGAGACCTCAGCGTCTGTTGATGGGTTATCGGATTAATGATTGAGTAGCTTGTTTTGTCATTTTACTTGTAGCTTGTATAAAAATCTTCGTTCTTCTACTTCCTTGTCTTTTCTTTATTTGCGGATGAATATTCATCTCTTCCCTTCTTCCCCATTTTTTTTTTATAGGCACATGCTACTATGTCGCAACAGGCTGGTTCTCCATGCCTAGTTAGTCCGGGGCTAGGACCTACTGGTGCTACCCGGGACGAGGTCTCATCTCGTGCGGCTAGTGAAGGGCATGCCAATTGGCCTTACATCGTTTTAGTGGGTAAAAACGTCAAGTTGCTCGATCAGTGTGCCCGACTTAAGGCCAAGTTAAAAACCCAGGCGTCCTCTTTCCGTGAATATGTTCGTCGTGCCGAGCATGTTGTTGAGGTTCAGGAGCGTCGTCTAGATCGATATTGGCGTGTAAAGGAAAAATACCTCGGTAAACTAAAATCGTTGGTAACCCAAGCCAATAGAGATAATTAATGTTAAGTGTATTCAACTTTCAGCTCATTTCGATTTACTATACTCAACTTTCAACTTTTTGATTTAGTATACTGGACTAAATAAATTATTTCGATTTAGTATAAATCTGTTAAATTTAACCAGAGAAACCTTGTAAAATGTGGAAATGACCAATATACCCAAAAAATTCCCTCCAAAAATAACAAAAATATTTCCCTCCAAAATTGACAAAGAAATTTCCCCCCAAAAGTGACCAAAATTTTCACTGTAGTCTGGACTGCCTACTTATATCTATTTCCATATCTATCTCTCTCTCACATCAACAGAAACACACACAAGCAGACACACACACACACACACACACACACAACATGCTCTGTTTATGCAAAGAACCAGCTCTTTTAACAACATCGTGGACGGATATTAATCCAGGAAGAAGGTACTATACTTGCAGAATCAAAAGCTGCAATTTTTTTCATTGGTATGACCCACCAATGTGTGCTCGAGCAGTTAACATAATTCCTGGTTTACTGAAATCAAAAAATACACTGAAGGAGAAAATTTTGGTCTTGGCTAATGAGAAAAACACATTGGAGGAGGAAATTTTGGTATTGGCTAATGAGAAAAACATAATGAATGAGAAAATGGCAGTCTTGGCTACTGAAAAAAACACAGTGGCTCAAAAAAATGCAGTTATGTCTAATGAGAAAAACACATTGGAGGAAAAAAATGCAGTTCTGTCTAATGAGAAAAACAGATTGGAGGAAAAAAAATGCAGTTTTGGCTAATGAGAAAAAGCAGCTTGAAAAAATGATGATTGATGCATTGAAGTTGAAGAAAATAGGACTAAAAGAAAATAATGGGGTTTGTAAGAATTTTTTTTGGGTGTTTTTGGCTATTTTAGCTTTATTTCTAGTGATGATGGTGCTCTGTTTGGATGATGAAAAAGAAAAAAAGCAGTTGTATTAGAGCTTATGTAATGTATTGGTGTGTGAGAAATGTAATGAATGATGTAATGTGGAATGAAATGAAATGTGTTTTTTCATGTGTTTGTACTGTAATGTCATAGCAAATAATTCTGATAAAAGTAAACAAATTCTGATTACATTTACTTACCTGTCATTCCGAGATCTTTTCTTACTGAAATTTGACAATTCTGATCACACCTAATAGGACCAGCTCATTGTTTAGTACCCAATAGGACCTGCAAATTGATCACAAATCTGATCATAAAATGAAATTTAGCACCTGCAAATTGTTTAGCACCCATTAGAACCTGCAAATTGATCACAAATTTGATCACTTACCTGAAATTTAGCACCTGCTTTTGACCTGCAAATTGATCACAATTGTGACATGTTTTTTCTAACAAACTAGCCATAAACTGACATCAAAGTGACATGAAATTTAATAAACACTTAAATTAACAAGAAATTCCATAATAGCAAAGTGATAACAAGTTCAAAATACCAAAATTACACATAAACTTCCATATCATCATAAACTTCCACATAAACCAACATCTTTTCCAAAACATCAAACATTTAAATCAACATCTACTTGAAGAGCTCATACATGCTCACAAAATAAAAAAGTTCAACAGGATACACATGCTCACACATGTCCAAAATACCAAACATTTAAACTAACCTAAATTTGAAAAGATACCCTTACAAAATGAAAAGTTGATACTCATTTGGACCCACTCTTTTGCCTTGCAATTCTTTCATGTTCAAGTGCAACTTTGAAGGCTGCTGGTGAAGCATAGCGCTTTCCATTTTTGTAGATTTGGCCTTTAAGCAAATCTTTGGGCCTTTTTTCTGGTTTATTCATTATACCAGCATGTATGGTGCCATCGTTTTGTCCTTCATCTGATAAATCTACAAAACTCACCTCATTTGACTGTTTGTTTGGTGAGAACATGATTCTTGTGCTCCTCCTGACCTGTACATATTAAAACATGATAGTTAAACAAATATTATCAAAAGTAGTGCACTAAAAAACTAAGTTAAATAAGAGCATGTTCATTAAAATACTATACTTACAGGGAGTTTTTTCTTAATTTGTGGATCTGGTTGGACTCTTTCTGGTGTAGTTTGAAGTTGCTCATTTACCAAAACATTTCCACTAGCTTGTGTAACACCACTTGCTTGTGTGCTAAAACCATTATCATCCTCATCATTTTGACTATTCTGATCATCACCCCACAACCTCTCCCTCTCTTCTCTCTCACACATCATCTCAAAAACATCAAACTCTTCTAGTTGTTCTCTAGCATCAACTCCACTCACATTAGCCTCCACAAAATTTTCTAAACCATCAATAACTCCTTTTAAACCCTCACTAGCTCCATCCACTTGAACAGAATCCACCCCATCATTAGCTTCATTTGCAGAAGCACTATCATCACTTTCATCAACAAGTTGATGTGGGGATACAACATTTTTTTTAGCTTTCTTTTTTGGCCTTTTGTTAGCTTTTTTTAGGTCTGCCACATGTTTTTTTGTTATGTCCTTCTTTTTTACATATGCTACACTTGATAATTGTGCCCACTCTTGATATTTTTGTTGGATTTTTTGGTTCCCCAGGCCCCTTTCTCCTAGCTTTCTTAGGCCTACCAGCCATTACATCAACATCTGGTGGTAATAACTTAGGTTTCCCACTTTTACTCCACATATCCTTGCTATTAATTGGCACTAACATGTTAGAATAAGTCTTTTTGTACACCTCCTTACTATAACACAAGTGCACATAATTTTCTAAGTTGTAGCCTATATAATTTATACATGCAATTGCATGTGAGCAGGGGATACCACTTAATTGCCAACTCTTACAACCACACCATCTATGATGGAGATCTAAGGCATATGTTCTAAAAGTACCAGCCACCTCAAATCCAGAGTTACCATTAAATGAAATAATATACCCATGTGATATTTTTCCCCTTTTCTCAAGTTTTTCAGCTATTATTGGGCACAATGTTGACATGGTTTGGAGTCTTTCTATGGCTATTTTTCTTTTCATTACAAATTCCATCAAGTATAACCTAATATCCTCAAGCATTTCTAAAATAGGTTTACACCTTGCTTCTTTTATAGCACCATTAAAACTTTCACATAAATTATTTAATAGCAAGTCACACTTAGAACGAGTGAAGAAGTGTGATTTGCTCCATTGTTCACCTGGTTTGGAGGCTAACCATTCATAAGCAGTTGGATCAAGTGCCTTAATCTCCTCAAGAGTAGCATTAAAGTGTGGTTTTGTTGTGGCACCAGCTGCCTTCCAAACTCTATTCTTCAAAGAAACACCTTTGTGTAATAATTTAAAATTATTGTAGAGATGCCAGACACAGAATCTGTGTTCACCACCAGGTAGGATTTTTTCCATTGCTTTGATTAAACCCTAACATTATTACATGAAAAATACATTATAACATGTAATCAGGTAGATAAATAGTGCAAATAAAAAAAATATATAACATGAAAAACATTACCTTCTGCTTGTCAGAAATAAATGTGTAATCCTCAGCCCTTTCTATGTTTAAATCCTTCACCAACAGCTTGATGAACCATTTCCAGGTTTTGTAATTCTCATTAACAACAATTGCATATGCAAAGGGATAAATGCAGTTGTTGGCATCAATAGCCACTGCTGTGAGCAAAACCCCTCTGTGAGGACCACTCAAATGAGTGCCATCTATACCAATAAAAGGCCTACAACCCTCTACAAACCCTCTTTTAAGAGCACCCCAGCAAATATAAATACTCCTAAACACATCTTCACCATTTTTCCCAGCCCCCTTTTTCACTTTCATCTGAATTGTTGACCCAACATTGCTTCTTCTTAACTCAGTACAGTAGTCCCAAAGTAGGTCATATTGTTCCCCTGTTGTACCTTGAATTGTGGTTTTGGCAATTTTAAAGGAACTATAAGCTTTTGACAATGAAACATGAGCCTCAAGTGCCTTTGCTACATGTATCCTAAAGTTTTTTACTGGCCACTTAGGGTTGATTCTTATCATTTCTAAGAACTTTTTAGTAATGTATCTAGGCTTAACACTAGCAATTTTATAGGCTCTGGTACATGTGTGGTTATCAACATATGTTTTGATTTGTACAGTCAATTCATTTGGCAATTTACCACAATACATTGACCATTGACACACAACCCCTTGCTCATTAGAGTTTGAACAATATAAATACATTTTTTTTCTTAGCTTGTACTTTGTATTTAATCCTCTTACCTTGCTGAACAGAATACTCTCTAATAGCATCTTTAAATTCATCTGCAGTAGCAAACTTCATACCTAATTTTAGTTGTACATTGTCTAAGTCAGATTTTGCAAACACAGGGAACTTCACTTGATAATTTTCTTCATCTGTATCTGAACCAACATGCTCAGGAAACTCCTCATCAGAATCAATTATACCTTCCTTAAGAACACCACTTTCACCAATATTTTGAACAAAATCCTTATAACTTGGCATTGAGGCACATCTAAGTTCTCTCAGATCATATTTCTCCCCTACATCAACTATAACATCACCTATTTTTCCCATTTCTTCCCCATCACTATCAACATAATCAGAAAACTCCTCACTTTCACCCATGTCAACCTCTTCTTCACCGGACCAAGACTCATCATCAGAACTACTACTTTCTCCATTATCATTCTCATCATCATAATAACCCTCACAATATATTTGAACAACCCTATTACCATCTATAAATTGTTTTATTGCTTTGGCATCATTATCGTACTGAATTTTAGTAATATCAGTGTCAAATTTTGCACCTACCCTTTTAAAGTACAAATACCTGACATCCATCCAACCAAAATTAGCTGCCATTCCTACTATAGGGAGGTAATTAAGTTCATCAACTTCACAATTATCAACATAACTTATCAACCCATCACCATAACCTACAGGATTTCCTCGCTTTTTTCCCCATTCAAAAAAACCCCCCATGATGATATTCAATAGAAAACTGAGAACTGTTCATGTCTGCAATAAAAATATTACAGATTTTTAAGTGCATGTTCTTAATTTGAAGTACACATTTTTAAATTCAAACTTAAATTAAAAATCATTAATTGAAAATTCTAACATAAACCCTAATCTAACATAAACCCTAACATGTAAATTTATAATTTAGATAAGAAGAAAAAACGACTTACCATAAGTTGGAGCGCTTTCATTGTCACCCCTAACTCTCCATTTAGGTATGGCATTAGACGCCATTGGAACCCTAATTTAGATGTGATTGCACTCAATACAACTGTGATTGGAACCCTAATTAATTATGTTTTAATTTGGGAATTATAAACCCTATATATTTATGTATGTATTTATGTATGTATATATGTATGTAATAATATGTGCTGTAATGGAGAGAAATGTTTATATTTCGTTAAGTTTGTGAAAAGACAATTTTACCCTTCACAACGTCAATTAACAGGCACGTGAGGTCACGTGCAGAGCTTCTCTCTGTTAAAACAGACGGAATAACACTAAATCAAAATAATTTATTTAGTCCAGTATACTAAATCAAAAAGTTGAAAGTTGAATATAGTAAATCGAAATGAGCTGAAAGTTGAATACACTTAACATTAATTATCTCCAAGCCAATATGTTGGTGAAGTATTTCCATCTGTCCCGATCCAGATACGATGCTTCTGCGGCTATGATCGAAGCTCGTAAGCTTCCCTTCGACGATGCTCGCCGTAAAGCGGCCTCGGATGCTCACGAGATCGCTAAAGAAGCCGAGTTCTCCGCGCGGCTTAAGACGCTAACATGTGTTGGTGCTCATACAACCAAATTTGATGCCCTCATTTCTGAGGAGCGTTTTGATGGCGATGAGACCGATGCGGATACGGCGACGGATGACGAAGAGGTAGAGCTCGGTCAATTGCCGTCGTGCTCCTCATGTAGTAGTAGTTCTTAAATCAATTTCGTTATGGTTGGTTGTACCTTGTTGCCTCCGTAATGAGGGCGAGGACTATTTGTTTTACTTCTTTCTTCTTGTGTTCGGATCTTCTCATTGTTGTACTGATATTTCATTGATTGGATTGATTTTCCTTTGCCGATTTCTTCGTTCGATGTTTTATTGCTTCCGTAATGTGGGCTAGGACTATTATTTCCCCTTGTTTGCCCATTTTTCCTTGATGGAGTTGGTACCTGCATAAGTGGGACTGAGCTATTATTTCATATGCCTCCGGTTACGTTGGAGGGCTTTAGTATTCCCAGGCAGTCACTCAAACATGCCTTTTGGGAATTTCTTATGCCTCCGGTTACGTTGGAGGACTTTTAGTATTCCTAGGCAATAAGTCATACATGCCGTTTAGGAATTTTTTATGCCCCCGGTTACGTTGGAGGACTTTTAGTATTCCCAGGCAATAAGTCATACATGCCGTTTAGGAATTTCTTATGCCCCCGGTTACGTTGGAGAACTTTTAGTATCTTATGCCCCCGGTTACGTTGGAGGAGTTTTAGTGTTCCTAGGCAATAAGTCATACATGCCGTTTAGGAATTTCTTATGCCTCCGGTTACGTTGGAGGACTTTTGGTATCTTATGCCCCCGGTTACGTTGGAGGACTTTTAGTATTCCTAGGCAATAAGTCATACATGCCGTTTAGGAATTTCTTATGCCTCCGGTTACGTTGGAGGACTTTTAGTATTCCTAGGCAATAAGTCATACATGCCGTTTAGGAATTTCTTATGCCCCCGGTTACGTTGGAGGACTTTTGGTATCTTATGCCCCCGGTTACGTTGGAGGACTTTTAGTATTCCTAGGCAATAAGTCATACATGCCGTTTAGGAATTTCTTATGCCTCCGGTTACGTTGGAGGGCTTTTGGTATCTTATGCCCCCGGTTACGTTGGAGGACTTTTGGTATCTTATGCCCCCGGTTACGTTGGAGGACTTTTAGTATTCCTAGACAATAAGTCATACATGCCGTTTAGGAATTTCTTATGCCTCCGGTTACGTTGGAGGACTTTTAGTATTCCTCAATCCTGGTAAATAGCAAAATATCTTATGAATTCAAAAATAATGTTATGACAAAGTAGAGGTACGTTGTGACCTGTAATGGAAGCCAGTTCATATGTAGTACTTCTTGAGATTCGTCACGTTCCAAGAATTCTTTTCTCCTCGGCTATTTTCGAACAGAACGCTTTTGATCTTGTAGGTCGCCGGGCTTGTTCTTTTGACGATTTCGTATGGGCCTTCCCAGGTAGGGCTCAGTTTTCCATGTATCTCGTTTCTGGTATAGACCATTACTCGCCGTAACACCAGCTCTCCTACCATAAATTCCTTGGTTCCTTTCACCCTTTTGTCATAGGTTTGCTTGATGTTTTGCTGGTACTTTGCTAGTATAAGGGCTGCTATCTCTCGTTTCTCGTCCAGCATGTCGAGTTCTTCTCTCATCCTTTGTTCATTGTTTCCCTGCTCGACTAGAATTGTTCGGAGTGTGGGTAGCCCCATTTCTGTTGGTATGACGGCCTCGACGCGGTACGCTAAACTGAACGGGGTTTCCTTGGTGCCCGTCTTTGGCGTAGTTCGGCAAGACCATAAGACGTTGAGCAGTCATTCAGGCCATCTTCCCTTTGCCTGTTTGAGGGTCGTCTTGATACCATCCAGGACAGTTCGGTTCGTAACCTCGGCTTGTCCGTTACCCTGTGGGTATGTTGGGGTCGAATAGAATTTCCGGATACCGAGTTCTTCGTACCAAAGCTGCAGCTTGGCGTCCTTGAACTGGGTGCCGTTGTCCGCAAAAATGGCGTATGGTATGCCGAATCTAGTGATGATATACTCCCAGATGAATTGTTTAACGTTGCTGGCTTTAATCTCTCGGAGAGGCTTAGCCTCGACCCATTTGGTAAAGTAGCCCGTCACTACGATCAGATACTCCACGCTGCTGGGTGCTTTGGGAAGTTTCCCGACAATATCAATTGCCCATTGCACGGATGGCCAGGGTGCCGATACCGGGGTCATCATCGATGATGGGAGACGAGGTATTTTGGCTAATCTTTGGCACTTGTCGCATCTTTGGACATAAACGTTTGCATCTCGTTTGATATAAGGCCACCAATATCCTTGAGTGATCGCCTTGTTGGCGAAGGATCACCCTTTGATGTGTGCTCCGCAGGACCCTTCGTGGACCTCTTCCAAGACAGGTTGTTGCAGTTCGGGCCGGACGCACAGAAGGTGAGGTCCTCGGTAACTGGATTTATACAGTTTGTCGTCCTCAGATAGCCAGAACCGAGGGGCTTTTCTTGTGATTTTCAACGCTTTTATCTTGTCTGCCGGGAGCGTCCCGTTTCGCAGATAGCGAATCATGTCGTCCATCCATCCTAGCTTGTATTGCACTGATGTCACTCGGTCTATTCATTTAGTTATGCTCGGGGTTTCCAAAAGCTCCACCGTGATCGTCCGAGTGTTGGTCAACGTTAATGTCGAGGCTAGGGTGGCCAAGGCGTCGGCATGTGCGTTTTCGGTGCGATTGATTCTTATTAGTTCGCATTGTGCGAACATGACCATTATGCTCTGGACTTTCTCTTGGTAGAGGATCATTCGGTCGTCCTTGGCTTGGTATTCACCAGTAGCCTGGTTGACGATTAGCATGGAGTCGGAGCTAGCAATCAAGTGGGTGCATCCGAGGGATCGGGCGATGAGCATGCCATTGATCATGGCTTCGTATTCCACCTCATTGTTAGTAGCTCGGAAGCCCAACTTGATGCTTTTCTCGATGATCGCCCATTTTCTGGACTTGAGGACAATGCCTGCTCCCGATCCGTCCTTGGTGGACGATTCATCGACATGTATCTCCCAGTGCAACTGTGGTGAAATGGTCAGGGGCTCGTCATAACCTTCGGTGAACTCAGCGACGAAATCAGCCAACACCTGTCCCTTTATGGCGTGTCGGGGTGCAAATTCGATATGAAATTGGGATAGCTCGACCCCCCATGCCGCCACCCGACCGCTGATATCCGTCCGTCGAAGGGACTCCTTGACGTGGAACTTCGTGTAGACTTGGACCTTGTGAGCTATGAAGTAGTGTGGTAGTTTTCGGGTAGCAACGACCAATGCCAAACACGACTTTTCCAACGGTAGGTAGCATGTTTCGGCCTCGACCAAAGTCTTGCTGACGAAGTAGATAGGAAATTGTTCGCGTCCTTCTTCTCTTAGGAGGACTGCGCTCACGGCTGTAGTGGAAACTGCTAGGTAGCAGGCCAGAATATCCCCTTTATTCGGCCTCACTAGCAGTGGCAGCGTCCTTAGATACTCTTTAAGGTTGTTGAATGACGCCTCACACGCCGGGTCCCATACGAACTTTTTATCCTTCTTGAAGGTCTCAAAAAATGGTCGTCCCTTATCTGCGGATCGACTGATGAACCTGCTTAGTGCGGCCATCATCCCCGTGAGCTCTTGCACCTACTTCTTATTCCTCGGTGCTGCTAGGTTTTGCAGAGCCGTTATCTGGTCGGGGTTAGCCTCTATTCCTCTTTGGCTGACCATATGCCCCAAAAACTTCCCTTTGCTAATGTCGAATGCACATTTGTTAGCATTAAGCTTTAGTTTGTGCCCGCCCAGCGTTTGGAAAACGTCTTTAATGTCCTGGAGGTGGGAAGTGGCCTTTTCGCTCTTGACGACCATGTCGTCTATGTACACCTCCATTGTCTTCCCTATATGCTTTTGTCATACCTTCGTTATCATCCTTTGGTATGTCGCTCCTGCGTTTCGTAGGCCGAACGGCATAACCGTATAGCAGTAGTTTCCCAAAGGCGATATGAACGAAGTCTTTTCTTGATCTTCGGGGGCGAGGGGGATTTGATGATATCACGAGTATGCGTTGAGGAAGGTCATCCTTTCTGCTCCTGCCGTGGCGTCCACCAATTGATCAATCCTTGGTAGAGGGAATGGATCCCTCGGGTAGGCTTTATTCAGATTGGTAAAGTCTATACAGACTCTTTCCTTCCCATTCTTTTTTGGGACGATGACCGGATTAGACAGCCACTTCGGGTAGAACACTTCCCGTATTGCTCCTGCTGCCAACAACTTTCGGACTTCAGCAATTATAGCCGTTCTGTGCTGGACGGACACCTTCCGGCTCCTTTGAGCTATGGGCTTATACTCGGCATTTACGTTGAGGTGGTGGCATGCTGTTTTCGGATCTAGACCGGGCATGTCTTTGGGGCTCCAAGCGAACTTATCGATGTTGCTAAAGAGGAACGCTTTAATCTCCTTGGATTCCTCTTTAGGAAGGCTATCTCCGATGAGGAAGTAGTGCTCCTCATCCGTATCCGGGATATACACCTTCCGGAGTGTTTCTCCGACTTGTTCTTCAACAACCCTCTCAGTTCGTGCTATTTGGTCGATTAGCTTCCCTGCGCTTGTGGGCTGTTCGACAACCACAAGTTGTCTCTTCAACGTAGCGGTGATGTCTTCACAGCGTCTTGAATCCTCCTGACATCCTCGAGCTGTCTCGATCTCCCCCTTGGCGTTATGGTATTTCACCTTCTGGTGGTAGGTGGAAGGTATCGCCCGCATAGCATGAAGCCACGGTCGGCCCAAGATCGCATTATGGCCGGAATTATCATTGACCACCAAGAATTCCACGGGGACAGATACAGATCCCGTGGTAACATTTAGGACGATCTTTCCCAGCGGCTTAGTCGTCTCAGAGATGAACCCGATCAGTGTGACATCAGTGGGCTGTAGATCTTGCAATTTGAGCTCCATCTTATCAAAGAGCTCTTTGTACATGATATCACAAGAGGCTCCTTGGTCGACAAGTACTCTACTGACGGTGTCTATGCCGATCTGGACGCGTAGGTTAATGGCGTCCCCGTGAGGGTATATCACCCCTTCTTCATCAAGATCTGAGAAAGAAATGGGCGGGTGTCGCTGCGGCATGCATTGCCGCTTTGAGGTCGACGCCTGCGAAGCTTTAGCTACTTGCCCAAAGTGGGCCAATTGCCGTTATTGGGATCGATCCCCCCGGTGCTCTTGGGCCTTGACAAGTGGACAACGTTGATCGTTTTGCCTTGTCGGTTGTCCGTTCCCTCGATGACTAGCTGCTTGCCTTTGTCCCTAGCGCCTTTGATGAATTTGTTGAGGAATCCCGCGTCTCCCCACGTGTTCATCTTCCACCGCAGGTTTCGGTAATGCTCGGTGAGATGGCCGTGATCCTCATGATAGGCGCAGAAGATCTTGGTGTCTTTGGAATCAGGGGGGAAATGATTGGTTCGGGTCGGGAATACCAGCTTTCTCTGCATATATCCTTTAGGATATCTTCGGCAGACATGTTGAAAGTGTACCTCAACTGGACCGGTTCATAACGCCTCTGGCGTTCCCTTTCTGGCCCACGACCTTGCTGAGGTGGTTTAGGCGGCATTGGATAGGCGATTCAGAGCGGCTTGGGCTCGGGCTTGGGCTCTACGGGTCTGTATTCCCTTCGCTGAACCTCGGGACCCTTGTCCCGTTTGGATTGGGGGACTGGTTCCCCATGATTGTTCTTGGCTCTCTTGCGGTCCACCTGCGCTTCCCGGACCGTCTCTCTTTTTGGTGGAGCCCGGTTGAGGACTCGCATCTCTTCGTTCTTATCGGTAAGGTGGGTGCAATAATCCAGAAGGGCGTCAGTGGTCGGAAAATTCTTGCCGATGAACTTCCTTCTCGCCCAATAGCCGCTGGGGATAGAGTTGATGAAGTTCTGGATGGCTATATTATTGGCGTACTGCGGGATCTGGTTCGCCACGTCGATGAAGCGTATGCAGTAGTCCTGGAGCCTCTCATTGGGCAACATAGCCATTTTTAGAAGGGTTTCAATGTTAACCTTCTTTTTCCTATGAGCGGCGTATCGGGTGGAATATGCACGGAGGAGCTCAGCCCAGCTTCGTATAGATCCCCGTGGTAGATTATGATACCACGACGACGCCTCCTGACCCAAGCTGTTCTTAAAAAATTTGCACATCAGTGCACTGTCGTCACTCCACAACTCCATCCTTGTTTTGTAATGTCGGAGGTGATCGATGGGGCAGCTCCTTCCATCATATAGTCTGAATTTGGGGATGACAAACCCCGCAGGATTGCGGTACCGAGTTATCTGATCGGTACATGGAGTCTCTTGGCATACGTCCCAAGCCTGTTGGAACGCTTCATCCGGTGCCGGGTAGTGAGGGGCGTATCCCCCATAGGGGTGTTGTGGATAGTAACCGACTATGACCCTATGGTCGCCATTCCTCCCGTCGTTCGGATTTCTGTCGAGGTCAGGTAGAGGAGGCGCGCCTTGGTGACCATAGACCGTCGGGGTTATCCTCGGGACGGGTTCTCCTTGTCTTGGTATCCTCGTATCATGAGGTCGGCCCGTTGCTGCCATCGCTGCTCGGTAAGCAGAATCTTCCGCTTCACGTCGAGAGTCGGTTTGCGTGTTGGTCGGTTGGATAGGCGGTATCGTGATCCCGGCCGCTGCCATGGCCGACATGCATGCCCCTAGCTGGGCTTGTAGCAGGGCATTACATTTTTCTACGGCCCGTGCCAGTGCGGCCGTAGTCCTATCTTGTCGAACAGGGGTTTGTAGTTCCACAGTGTACGGTGTAATTATCTGCAGTGGGAGGGGTGGATATGGGACTACCTGTTCTAGTATGGGGTCGTCGGGCATGCCATACCGGTGGGCTTCGTTTGTCTGAAAACGAACCTGTTGGGGACTGGAGTTGACCGAGGCTGCTGGCTGAAGGGCCTTTGAGCTTGGCCCTGTATTATTGGGACGGCGGTTGTCTGGTAAGAGTGTCCCCACATGCCTAGTCACGGATGGCGCTCGTTCCGCCTCCGTGTCCGTAGGGTTTTCGTCAACAAGACCGTCGACCTGAGGGGGATGGTCGGTTTGTTGTTCTGTTTGGACATTAGAGACGGTAAGTCGAGATCCAACCTGAAGCACTTCGTAGCGGTCTCTGATGTTGAGGAGATGCGCTAACACGTCTTTGTGGACTGGGATTTCCTGGTTTGTCGATGTGCCTACTTCCTCTGGGCGAGTTTCTTCGTTGGTGTTTGCCATTTGTTGCTCGTCTGGTAGAACGTTGGTGTTTGATTTCGAAGCTAGTTGGGAACTAGATGATTCCCTGAGACGGCGCCATTTGACAAAGCCATAACTTTGGTCGGTAGCGTTAGGCTTTTCAACAATAATATATAATGAATTGACAATAAACGATGAACACTTCTTGATTTTTATTATTATTCGGCAATTGCCATTGTTCGGACTACAACTCTATCACTATGTTTATGCTCGGATTCCCTGTTTGATCCTGAATGTGATCTTTCTCTTCTCTTCGGTGCTCGATTCTCTACCTTGCTCGGTTAGGCTATTGATGTGATACGTTCTGACAAGTTTTTATCTTTTCTCTCCTTCTCTCTATATTTTTGAGATATGTTTTCTGGTCCCTTTCTTAGGGGGGATACTTGGCTATTTATAGGCAATTATGCCTCTTAGGATGTTGACAAATGTCTCCATCTCATGGGATTTTTCAGACATGGGTCCCTAGTTAAGTGGGCTTGGGCTTTTAGTAATATCCACTCTTATTCTCAAAGAAATGCATGTGATAACCCATTCAAGCGTTGGATACCCCTCTATGATGGGTGGGTCGATTCGTACCCGAATAGATATATTCGGATCCAATTTTTATGTTCTATCATATAGATATAGAGACAGAGAAAGGTTGAATAGCTCCAAACAGACGCGGAAGAGAGCAACATTTCCCCCTAGACTTGCCTCACACGATCCACTTTCCCTTCATCTGTCTCGTCCGTCAATGGTTGCAGAACCCTCTTCGCAAAGAGATTGCTCGTCCGTTATTCATACGCTAAAGTGAGACCAAGTTAATAAAAAGACTATAATATTAAAATAAAGTGTTTTTTTTAATTATTTAAAATTTAGCTATTAATAAAAATGTAAAAAATAAAATAAGACTAAGTATTTCTTGATATTACTATTGTTCAATCCATAAGTTAATTTAAGTTTTATAAAAATGTCATGTATATTTTATTCGAGATGTTACACATGCATTTTCCGTTTTACATAGATTTTAGGGTTAATTAAGAATTGGTCCATGAAAACAAAACTATTTAAGGATTGGTCACCCTATAAAATTTAATTAAGTATTGGTCAATTATTTGTAAAACTAATTAAGGATTGGTCACCCAACTAATTACCCAATAAACGTGGATGGGTGCTCAAAGGGAAACCCGGGCTATCAGCGGCAGGAGGCGTTCTACGAGATCACCAGGGTTTTATTTTGGGGGCTTTTGGAAAGTTATTAGACCAGAGAACGATCATCTACGTAGAGTTTTAGACGGTCATTTTAGTTATTCACCTAGCAGTCTCCCTGGGCTTTCAGCATATTGAGGTCGAGACAGATTCGACGCCCAGTATCTTCTTAGATTTCTTCGACGACTCTTGGTCCTTGAGAGCATAGCTACACTATCTCGCGTATTCGTGGGTTGTGCTCATTACACGATATCTTGGTTCGACACGTTTTTAGAGAGGCGAATCAGGCAGTTGACTTTATGGTCAATTGGGCATGTGCACATCGGGCTTCACAAACATTCTCTCATAGGCGACATTTACCATATGGCATTGACGGTATATTGACTTTAGATAGGTCGGGGGTCTCCCCATATTAGAACCTGATGTATAATTTTGTCTCTTTTACTATTTTTTCTTTTGTCATGTATTTTTCATTATCGCGGACTTGATGTATTATTGTTTATACTCGGAGGGTTGGATTTTACGTCCCCCTCCCAGTATTGTACTTGCATGGTTAATTATATACACGTAGGGGTCTATGCCTCAACCCCTTTTTGAGTTTTTAAAAATAAAAATAAAATGGAAAAAAATGGGGAAAAAAAAATGGGAAAAAGAATAAGAAAAATTTAGAAAAACAAAAAAAAAACGAAAATACCAAAAAAAACTGGAAAAACCTTTTAAAAAGTTGGAAACTCGAAAAAATCCCAAAAAAATGGTAAAAAAAAACTAAGAATAATCCAAAAAAAAAAATGAAATAAAAGTTCAAAAAACCGAAAATTGTAAAAGATTAAAAAAACCCTAAAATTCCAACATCACAAAACAATGAAAAAACGTTCAAAAAAGTCGGGAACCCGAAAAAAACCCAAAAAAAGGTAAAAAAATTAAAAAAATAAACGAAGAAAAATCAAAAATCACAAAAAAAGTGAAAAAATGAAAAAATAAAAAAAAACGTTCAAAAAAGTTGGGAACCAGCAAAAAAAATCAAAAAATGGTAAAAAAATTTTGAAAAACCCAAGAAATATCAAAAAATCCAAAATGAATTTTTTTTTGAAAAAGCAGGAAGAAGCTGGAAAGTACTTGCAATTGTTTTCAAAAGACTCGAAATGACTTAAAAACGACTCAGACTGTTTTTAAAATTATTCGAGCCGTTTTTTAAAATGACTCGAACTGTTTTTAAATTTATCGAAAATGACTCATATTGTTTTTCAAATGATTTAAATATGACTGACACTGTTTTTAAAATGACTCGGACTGTTTTTAAAATTAATTAAAATGACTCAAACTATTTTTAAAATTACTCAAAATGGCTCAGACTCTTTTTAAAATAACTCAGACTATTTTTTAAAATTACTCACATTATTTCTAAATTACTCAAACTATTTTTAAAATGACTGAAAATGAATCAGACTGTTTTTAAAATGACTTAAAACGACTCAGACTGTTTTTTAAAATGACTTAAAACGACTCAGACTGTTTTTAAAATGACTTAAAACGACTCAGATAGTTTTTTAAAATGATTTAAAACGACTCAGACAGTTTTTTAAAATGATTTAAAATGGCAGAATGTTTTTAAAATAAGTTAAAATTACTCAGACAGTTTTTAAAATGACTTAAAATTACTCATACTATTTTTAAAATGACTTGAAACGACTCAGACTGTTTTTAAATGACCTGAAACGACTCAGACTATTTTTAAAATGACTTATAATGAGTCATACTTTTATTAAAATTACCTAAAACGACTCGTACTGTTTCTAAAATGATTTAAAACGACTCGGACTATTTTTAAAATGACTTAAGACAACTCAAGATTGTTTTTAAAATGAATTAAAATGACTCAAATTATTTTTAATACGAATTAGGACGAGTAAGATTGTTTGTTTTTTTTTTTGCGTTTTTGGATTTTTGTTTATTTTATATTTTTTGGGATTTTTAAATTTTTAGTCGTGTTTTTTCGGGGTTTTGCCTTTTTACAGTTTTTTTTTCAGTTTATGTTTTTTTATTTTCCCATTTTTTTCAAGGTATTGTTTCAGTTTTTTCCTATTTTTTACGTTTTTAATGGTTAGTTATAGGAAATTGATCAATCCTTAATTAGTTTTGTAGATCATAGACTAATCCATAATTAAGTTGTAGATAAGGTAGTAATCCAAAATTTTGTAGATAAAATTACTCAAACTGTTTTTTAAAATGGCTTAACACGACTGAGACTGTTTTTTAAAATTAATGAGACTGTTTTTAAATTTACTCATACTGTTTTTTAAATAACTCATACTATTTTTTAAATTACTCATACTGTTTTAAAAATTACTCAGGTTATTTTTAAAATGATTTAAAACGACTCAGACTGTTTTTTGAAATGACCATAAACTCTCATAAACTGTTTTTAAAACAAGTCAGACTATTTTTAAAATTATTTAAAACGACTTAGCCTTTTTTTATAACTACTCGTACTGTTTTCAAAATGACTTAATAGGACTTAGACTGTTTTATAATTAATTATACTGTTTTTTAAAATTACTTTAAACGACTTAGACTGTTTTTATAATTATTACGACGAACAGGGTTAATTAAGAACTGGTCCATGAAAACAAAATTATTTAAGGATTGATCAACCTATAAAATTTAATTAAGTATTGGTCAGTTATTTGTAAAACTAATTAAGGATTGATCCCCCACCTAATTACCCAATAAAAATAAAAATAAAATGGAAAAAATAGGGAAAACTTAAAAAAAATTAAAAAAACAAAAACAAAAATCAGAAAAAATAAATAAAACAAAAAAAAACTTGAAAAACATTTAAAAAAGTCGGAAACCCGAAAAAATGGTAAAAACCAAGAAAAATCCAAAAAACCAAAATCACAAAAAAATTGAAAAAATGTTCAAAAATATTAGGAATCCGAAAAACCCAAAATTGGTTAAAAAAATTAAAAAATACCTGAAAAATCCAAAATCACTAAACAATGAAAAAACGTTCAAAAAAGCCGGAAACCCGAAAAAAAAAACCCAAAAAAGGGTAAAAAATAAAAAAAAACAAACCAAGAAAATTCCAAAATCACAAAAAAATGTTCAAAAAAGTCGGGAGCCTGAAAAAAATTAAAAAAAAATGGTAAGAAAAATTATAAAACCCAAGAAATATCAAAAAATCTAAAATCACAAAAAAATGAAAAAATTCGAAAAAGTCAGAAAAAGTCGGAAAGTCCAAAAAATGTTACAAACTTTAAAATAACTTGCAATTGTTTTCAAATGACTCATACTGTTTTTAAAATTATTTGAGTTGTTTTTTAAAACTACTTGAACTGTTTTTAAACTTATCGAAAATGACACATTGTTTTTCAAATGATTTGAATATGACTCAGACTGTTTTTAAAATGATTCTGACTGTTTTTAAAATTACTTAAATGACTCAGACTATTTTTAAAATGACTTAAAATGGCTCAATCTCTTTTTTAAATGACTCAAAATAACTCAGACTGTTTTTAAAATGACTGAAAATGATTCAGACTATTTTTAAAATGACTGAAAAGGACTCCTAGTGTTTTTAAAATGAATTAAAACGACTCAGACTGTTTTTAAAATGACTTAAAATTACTCAGATTGTTTTTAAAATGGCTTAAAATACGACTTAGACAGTTTTTTAAATGACTTGAAACGACTCAGACTATTTTTAAAATGACTTATAACGAGTCATATTTTTTTTTTAAAATGACTCGTATTGTTTTTAAAATGACTTAAAACAACTCAGACTATTTTAAAATGAATTAAAATGACTCAAACTATTTTTAAAATAACTCAAACTGTTTTTAATAGGAATTAAGACTAGCCAGACTGTTTTTTATTGCATTTTTGGATTTTTGTTGATTTTATATTTTTCAGGATTTTAAAAATTTTAGTCGTGTTTTTTTGGGATTTTGCATCTTTAAAGTTTATTTTTTCAGATTTTTTTTATTTTTTATTTTTCATTTTTCTATTTTTATTTTCTGAATTTTTACTATTTTTTCTTATTTTTTTCTTTTTTATTAATTATTGAGAAGAAATGAACCAATACTCAGTTGTAATAAGACGACAATACAAAATTTAGCCCATAAAAGTTACGTAGGCCTATTTTTGTAGGAGGTGTGATTAATGTACTACAAAATTTCTGAAAATACTCTCAGACCGTAGATTAAATCTACGGTCTGTATTGATTCAATACAGACCGTAGATTTAATCTACGGTTTACAGACATTTGCTGCAAACCGTAGATTAAATCTACGGTCTGCATTGATTCAATGCAAACCGTAGATTAAATCTACGGTCTGCATTGATTCAATGCAAACCGTAGATTTAATCTACGGTTTGCAGCAAATGTCTGTAAATTACACAGTCAGTCCCTGCTTTTCAAAATTACACAGTCAGTCCCTGTGCGAAAATTACACAGACAGTCCCTGAAAAAACAGAATGTTACGTTTTTTTTTAAAAAAATAACATTTTATTCTACACTCTCTCTCTTTCTCTCAAAAACCCCCAATTTTCAACCCAAAAAATCACCCAAATCAATCAACCACAATTAACTATCAACTTTCTTAACAAAAAACCCCAAATCATCAATCAAATTTATCCATAATTCAAGGGTATATCTTTTATTCTCTAATTTATTATGTATTTTGTGTAATTTAAATTTGTAAAATAGGAAAAAATATATAAAATATGCAAATCCATAATTCACTTAGCTATATATAATTGTTTGTTGTTTGTTTATATTAATTATAGAAATTTTAATAATTGTTGATATTTGTCCCATTTTTGCATGTTTTTTTATTTTTTGTAATTTTAATTTGTAAAATAGGAAAAAATATATAAAATATGCAAAACCATAATTCACTTAGCTATATATAATTGTTTGTTGTTTGTTTATATTAATTATATAAATTTTAATAATTGTTGATATTTGTCACATTTTTGCATGTTTTTTTATTTTGTTTGGTTAATTTGAATTGTTGATAATGTGTTTGGTTATGATTAAAAAATTGAATTATTATTGTTTGGTTTATGAAACAATGTGTGTTTGGTTATGATTAAAAAATTGAATTATTATTGTTTGGTTTATGATTAAATGATTGTTTGGTTATGATTAAAAATTGAATTATTATTGTTTGGTTTATGATTAAATGATTGTTTGGTTATGATAAAAAAATTGAATTATTATTGTTTTTGTTTATGAAAAAATGTGTGTTTGGTTATGATTAAAAAATTGAATTATTATTGTTTGGTTTATGAAAAAATGTGTGTTTGGTTATGATTAAAAAATTGAATTATTATTGTTTGGTTTATGAAAAAATGTGTGTTTGGTTATGATTAAAAAATTGAATTATTATTGTTTGGTTTATGATTAAATGATTGTTTGGTTATGATAAAAAAATTGAATTATTATTGTTTTTGTTTATGAAAAAATGTGTGTTTGGTTATGATTAAAAAATTGAATTATTATTGTTTGGTTTATGAAAAAATGTGTGTTTGGTTATGATTAAAAAATTGAATTATTATTGTTTGGTTTATGATTAAATGTGTGTTTGGTTATGATTAAAAAATTGAATTATTATTGTTTTTGTTTATGATTAAATGATTGTTTGGTTATGATTAAAAAATTGAATTATTATTATTTTTGTTTATGAAAAAATGTGTGTTTGGTTATGATTAAAAAATTGAATTATTATTGTTTATTTATGATTAAATGTGTGTTTGGTTATGATTAAAAAATTGAATTATTATTGTTTTTGTTTATGATTAAATGATTGTTTGGTTATGATTAAAAAATTGAATTATTATTGTTTTTGTTTATGAAAAAATGTGTGTTTGGTTATGATTAAAAAATTGAATTATTATTGTTTGGTTTATGATTAAATGTGTGTTTGGTTATGATTAAAAAATTGAATTATTATTGTTTGGTTTATGAAAAAATGTGTGTTTGGTTATGATTAAAAAATTGAATTATTATTGTTTGGTTTATGAAAAAATGTGTGTTTGGTTATGATTAAAAAATTGAATTATTATTGTTTGGTTTATGAAAAAATAATTGTTTGGTTATCATTGTTTGATTATCATTAATTGGTTATCATTGAGTTATCATTGTTTGGTTATCATTAATTGGTTATCATTGAGTTATCATTGTTTGGTTATCATTAATTGGTTATGTTATCATTTTTTGGTTATCATTAATTGAGTTATATTTGGTTATCATAGTTAGGATGGCAGACCCAGGTCCACATATTAAAGGGAGGTTGGGTATTTTACGACAGACTGGTCACATTTCTAATCAGACTTGGGATGCTGGCAGAGAAGCGGGTAGAGGAGATGCCAATAAGATTAGGGTTTATAATTATAGTTGGCAGATACCGACGCCTGAAAGGGTAGTTCAAAATATCATTAGGGCTGGTTTTTACGGTATTTACAGTATAGGTAATTATACCGTAGACCGAGGGTTGATTACAGGCTTAGTTGATAGGTGGCGTGATGAGTCGCACACGTTCCATTTTGTCGGGGGAGAGTTGGGGATATCTTTACAGGATGTAGAGATTATGCTTGGTCTGAGGGTGGATGGTCTTGCTGTGACCCGGTCGGAGCGGAATGACACGAAGGCGAGCAGGTTGGCTATGATGGAGAGTTTGTTGGGTGTTAGGCCGGCTGACAATCAAGTCGATCAAAACTGTCTGACAGTTAGACTTGATTGGATGTTACAGACCTTCGGTGAATTACCCCCCAACCCTAGTGAGGAGCGTTTACTATATCAGTCTAGGGCTGCCATGCTATTATTACTGGCTGCACATGTGTTTTCGGATAAGAGCAGTGATCAGATTCCACTCTGGCCTCTGCCATTTCTGGAGGATTTTGACACATGTGCTGAGTATAGTTGGGGATCAGCTCTTCTGGCCTGGTTAGAGGCTAATCTATGCAGGGTGGTACGTTGTAAGACAACCGGAGTAAGCGGGGCGGTGATGTTTCTGGATATGTGGGCGATTACCAGACTACTGCCGGTTAGACCGTGTGAAGAGCTGTCGGAAGATGTCGAGCCACCGGAGGGCTTGCCTAGGTTCCCCCTCGGTTACAGGTATGATATTTATTTAGTTTTTGAATTGGATTTGCTTTTTTATATTATTGTGTCATCTATCATTTACTTAGCTGCCGGTTATATTTATTGTTTATCGGTTTTTATTTGTATATTACAGATGGAAGATGTGGAGGCAAACTAACCTTACGCCATATGTCTACGGACATAATGTGGTCCACATACGTGACCAGTTTGACAATATGTCGCCTGAATAGGTAAATTTTAATTTTCGTATTATATGTAACTTACGTATTATATGTTGTATATGTTTGCATTTGTCTTATGTTCGCAGAATTTATTACTCGTCTATTTTTACACCATTGTTTTATATATTCTAACTTGATGATTACAGATAGTGTGGCAACCTTACGGGGATCTCAATCAGTATCCGGAATACTGCACGCGGGGCCGTTATATGTGGCATTGTTCTGTGCCTCTCATTTGTAATGAGAAGATTGAGTACCACCCCGCGGACAGGTTCATGAGACAGTTTGGTTTTGTGCAGCGGGTCCCTACATATATTTGGAAACCCAGACATGGTCACGGCAAGGATAGAAGATATGGGATTGGGCAAAAACACGACTGGCCTTTACTAACCGGAGAATTTATAGTCGTGTGGAATGACCGCCACACCCGTCTTATTAACGGCGAATATGGCACGGGGACGTCACCGGGTTACATGAAATGGTATAGAGAGCGGACCCGCATCTTCATAAACCCACCTGAACTTGCCCCGCCCCCTCACGGTTTCCGGGAGAATACGGGTGTCTTCAATAAAATGGTAACTACTAAATCGTTTTTTACTAATAAATCGTTACTTCTTTTTATGTATATTTCAATACTAATAAATCGTTTTTTATTGTTTTTTTTTTACAGAAAGCGATGTTGCGCCGCAGTTTCAAATCGTTCAAACGGGCGAAAATGAAAACGGACGTGGACTTACTACGTAAGGAGTTCGCTGAAATGGGTATGAATCCGTATGGGTCAGCTGATGAACAGTCGGAGGGGGAGGATGACGATGACGACGACGACGATGGTGATGACGACCTACGTTACGACCCAAGAAATTACACTAGGTCGGCAAGTTGTCGGCGTCCCGACGAAAGAGGCAGAGGGGAAGGCGAATCTAGTAGCGGCGGTAGAAGAACCAGTGGAGGTCGACCCCCAACTACAGATCAGGGTCCGGGTCCGAGTTCAAGCGGTCATGGTCGTCGTGCTTCTTTTGCTGGGTCGGGCTACGTTCAGGATGATGTCCCGTTCGAGCATCATCCTAGTCATCAGTCAACCGACAGTTGGAGTCGAGGGTTGACAGTTACATCCCACGAGCGTGCGCCGCATCCAGAATCGCAGTAGCGACAAAGACGGCGTACGGAGCTAAACGAAATCGAAGAGTCTGCTGAGCCGTCATCCGATAGATTAACATCGGCGGGAAAGATGCTCCCTATGTCCAACTTTAAAACATTTAGTCGTTACAAAAAAAAATAAATGCACTGTTTTTGTATTTGATTTCTATGTTTGATTTGTCAGTTTTATTATTAGCTAGGGTTGGAATATTATAAATTCGTAGGTTTAATTTGATTTCTATGTTTGATTTGTACGTTATAATTTCGTAAGTTTAATTTGATTCGTATGTTTGATTTGTATGTTTTAGGGTAAAAAATATTATGTATTTTAATTGATAGGACCAATATTGAGTTTTTACAAAACCCAAAACCCTAAACCCTAAACCCTAAACCCTAAACCCTAAACCCTAAACCCTAAACCCTAAACCCTAAACCCTAAACCCTAAACCCTAAATTACAAACCCTAACCCCTAAACCCTAACCCCTAAACCCTAAACCCTAAACCCTAAACCCTAAACCCTAAAATCTAAACCCTAAACCCTAATTTACAAACCCTAACCCCTAAACCCTAAACCCTAAATTACAAACCATAAACCCTAAACCCTAAACCCTAATTTACAAACCCTAAACCCTAAACCCTAAATTACAAACCCTAAACCCTAAACCCTAAACCCTAAAAAACCCTAAATATTCTGAAATTTACATACAAACCGTACATTTAATGTACGGTTTGTACAGATTTCATACAAACCGTACATTAAATGTACGGTTTGCATGTATTTTGTGCAAACCGTAAAAGTAATGTACGGTTTGTACCCCTGATTTGAGCAGCGACGTTTTACGAATGTACTTTTTACACGGAATCACCGTTAATAACGTAAAAAAAAAATAAACTACAAACCGTAAAAGTAATATACGGTTTGTAGTGTAAATTACATTGGATACCATATCTATCAAAATAATTCCGACAACACATTATCACTTTTGAATTATTATGACTTGACAACCCTATCCGAAAATGACTACTCAATGCATTATTAAAGTTTCGAAATGACTACTCCAAAAAAAACACTACAACCCGTAAAAGTAATCTACGGTTTGTAGTGTAAATTACATTGGATACCATATCTATCAAAATAATTCCGACAACACCTCATCACTTTTGAATTATTATGATTTGACAAGCCTATCCGAAAATGACTACTCAATGCATTATTAAAGTTTCGAAATGACTACACCAAAAATTCACTACAAACCGTAAAAGTAATCTACGGTTTGTAGTGTAAACTTACCCTATAAATATGACTCAATTTTGCCAATTCTAACAAACCATAAAATCAAACACAAACACATTTCGGAAATCTCTAAAAAAATCCTCATTTCTCCCCAATAAAATATACAAACAAACACTTTTTCGAAAATGAATTACAACTATGGTTATGACAACAACCAATGGAATAACAACAACAATGCGAATTCATCCAGTGGCTCAAACGATGAGCTAACTGATTATTCGGAGCACTTTGAAGTTGATGAATTGACTTGGGAAACAAGGGATGAAATGCTTGCTGATCTTGCTGATGTGGCTGGAAATTGGGGTTTCATCCTTACGATTCGTAGGTCTGGAGGGGGTGATGGGAGCAGAACACCGTATGTTGATATTGTGTGTGATAAATCGGGGGTTTACGAAAAAAAGAAACCATCTTCCGTAAAATCAGGTACAAAGAAAAAAGACTGTCCATTTTTCATTAAAGGTTACGTAGTTAATGGTGAATGGATGTGTCACGTAGAAAATGGACAACATAACCACCCACCTCCAACTTACCTCCAAGGTCAAGCACGACGTGCTCGTTTAACCCAAGATGAAAAAGAAATTGTTAAAACTTTAAGGCAAAGTAGTTTTAAAGTTGGTGCAATATTAGAGGCCATTAAAAATAGAAATCCTGACAATGTATCAAACACTAAAACGATACATAATTTTTTGGCCGGACTGAAATTTAAAGAACGAGATGGTAGAAACCCGACACAGGAACTTTTTAATTTGTTGGATAGACATCGCTACACATTCTACTATAATATGAACCCATCAACCCATTGCCTTGAGAACTTGTTTTTTGCACACCCCGATTCTATAAGGATGTTCAAAGCTTTTCCTGATGTCTTGTTAATGGATTGTACATATAGGACAAACCGTTTTAATATGTCATTTCTAGAAGTCGTAGGAATGACATCAACGAACCAAACATATTGTTTAGGTTTTGTTTTCATGAGTGACGAGACACAAGAAAGTTATATATGGGCATTGGAAAAATTTAAAGTTACATTGGAGGGGTGTATACTACCTAGGGTGTTTGTAACCGACAGGGAAATGGCCTTATCAAATGCTTTATCCGTTGTTTTTCCCGACTCTCATCATATTTTGTGCACTTTTCATATTGCAAAAAATGTTTTGAAAAACTGCCGTAAAAAGATCCCTGACGAGGAGTGGCAAACGTTCCTAGATGATTGGGGTTTATTGGTTGATTCTGAGTCGATAGAGGAGTACAATTATAACCGAACTAATTTCAATACCTCTTACAAATCGTACCCTGCTGTGATTAAGTATGTAGACAAGCTTTTAAATGATTATGCTGAAAAGTTTGTTGCATGCTATACCAACCACACAACACATCTAGGTAACAGAACTAGCAATCGAGCTGAACAACAACATGCTAAGCTGAAAAGATCCCTTTCCACTAATACTGGCACGCTTGAAACTGTTTGGGTAGAGGTGAATAGAATTCTAGAAAAACAGTTTGAGGATATTAAGACGAAGTTGGATAAATGCAAGTCTTATTTTCCACATTCTGAAAAAACGCCTCTATTTATAAATCTTAGGTCGTATATCACACACTATGCCTTTGATTTATTATTCCAAGAACACAAAAAATGTAGTGGCCAGGCTGATGAGAATTGTTCTTGCGGTTTTAAATTGTCTCACGGTTTACCTTGTCATCATATTATGAGTGAACATATTTTATTCGGGAAGCCTCTTCCTCTAGAATATATTCATCCATTCTGGAAAAAATTAGACGTAATTGATGATAATGGGAACACCGATGATTATGGGGTAGAGGGTGATCTAGAAGAGTTTAAAAGTGTTTACGCTAGCAAAACGAATGTTGAAAAACGGCGTATGAAAACACAACTCCGAGAGATAACCGTACCAGCCAGAACATCCGTCAGTGACCCCGAAGTGAGAGCAAATAGGGGGAGACCTAGAAAAGGCGACAAATCTAGTAAGAGGGATAAGTCGGGATGGGAGTATGTGGAGGAACAGAGTGCTGGTGCTAGTAGGGACAAGGGCAAAGGCAAGGCCGATGAAACACCGGAGGTAAGGGTAAACCCAACTAGGAGGCCGCGAAACCAGAACCCTAAACCCACCCCCAATAGGACAACCTTCCTGTACAGTGACCAAATATGGGTCATGTTACATAGTTACATCGAAACGGTTTATGATGTGCGTGGGGATGGTAACTGTGGGTTCCGGGTACTTGCAAATGCGACGGGTAAACAGAATGGGGAAGATGATTGGTACGCGATAAGATGTGAATTGTTTCAAGAGCTGCAGCAAATGAAAGGTGTTTATTATGAGCTGTTTGAGAATCTTGACTTTGAAGCTTACCGGTATGATTACATTTTATCAAGTTTAAATTTTTATCATCCTACAAATCCCGCACCTATTGACAAATGGATGAGATTTCCGTCTTATGGGTTTTTAATTGCTTCTCATTACAATATGCCAATTGTATTGTTGTCCTTATGGGAAAATCAAAATGGAGGGGTAAACCTGTGGAACTCTACGTTTTTACCGCTTTATACTGGTCCGCCTCAGGGAACGACATATTACATCCCGACTGTAATGGTGTTCGTCAACAGTTGTCACTATGCTCAGGTTATTCCTAAAGAAGGGATCTTCCCAATGCCAGGAATTATAGCACGGTGGGAACAAACACGCACTGAGGCAGCTGCGCCATGGAAGGAACTTTTTCGACCAAATTTCAAATTATATATGGCGCTGGAAAAGCAATCGGGAAAGAAAAAAGCAAATGAAGAACCTATAGACCTAAGTCCATAATCGGTTTTTTATTTTTAATTTTATGTAAATTACTATTTTTTCCAATTTGTTGTAAATTTATATGATGTAAACAAATGTTTAATAAATTTGTTTTATGAAATTTAGTTCTATGAAATTTTGTTGTAAATTTTGTTTAATTTTGTTGTAAATTTTGTTGTAAATTTTGTTTAATAAATTTGTTTTATGAAATTTATAAGTTGATATTCATGTTTGCATATTGCGTTATACAAGTGTTAAATACAAACCAAAAAAACTTCACAAAAATTGACGATTTAGTTAATGATTCAATAAATATCAACTTATACCCTTGACAAAAATATAACATGAACCAAAAACATAAATTTTATCAAATCAACTTTTTTTGTGTAAATTTGTGTAAATTTTGTGTTTATTTTTACAGATTGTTAGAATATTCGTAATTTATTTTATGTAAAATTTTAAAAATAAGTCATTTTGTTTTTAAATTTGAAAAAAACAAAATGTCTTATTTGAAAAAAATATCAACTTATACACTTGAAAAAAAATCAACTTATACACTTGAAAAAAATATCAAATTATACACTTGAAAAAAATATCAAATTTTAAACATAAGGCATTTTTATGTAAAAAAAAAATTATGTTTAATTTGAAAAAAATATTCAGTATTTTAATTTTAATTATTAGAATTTTAATTTTAATTTTTAATTTCAAAAAATCTGTGAAAACACACAGACCGTAGATTAAATCTACGGTCTACAGTGATACACTGTAAACCGTAGATTTAATCTACGGTTTACAGACAATCACTGTAAACCGTAGATTAAATCTACGGTTTACAGTGAGTCACTGTAGACCGTAGATTTAATCTACGGTCTGTGTGTTTAATAAGAAAAAATGTAGTACATTAATCACACCTCTTTTTGTAGATGGTTTTGTTTTGTTTTGTATTTATTTTTTCTTTTAAAAATAAGGGTAACAGGGTAATTGTAAAAAAACAAACAAACAAAAAAAAACTCTTAAAACCCACCCCCCGTCTCCTCCTCCTTTCTCATATACATATATACATACATAAATCGACATATATACATACATACATTACTCTACACACATGCATATATATACATATATAAATCTACATATTTTAATAAAAAATAAAAATAAATACATATACATATATACATACATATACATATACATATACGTATATATATAGAGAGAGAGATCTGGTGGCGTAAAGGCGGCGGGTAAGGGGCGGCGGCGGTAGGACGGTGGGTGGGGATGGCGACTGGCCGCGGGGGTGGTCGGTGGGTGATTGTTTATTATAAATACATATACACACACATCAATATATATATATATATATATATATGTGTGGATGTATATATCTATATATATATATATATTATAATATGTATATGTTTATATATATATAGATTTAGTATATATATTTATGAATTTATATGTTTATATATACACATCTAGTATATTTTATTTGGTTTTATGTTTTTATATGTTTAAATATATATTTATTATGTATATTTTGATATATATATATAAATTTAATATATATACAAATAAACTAAGTATATTTTATTTGGTTGTATATTTTTAATATGTTTATATATATATATGTATATTTTAATGTAGTTATTTATTATTCTGTAGTTTTTTTTTTTTTTTTTAATTTTTAATTTAAAAAAGCAGTAACCGACTTATATTGGCCAAACGGTAACATTCTCACCCCCTCTCTCTATATATATACTATTAGCCTTCGCTTATTTCTCTCATTAATTTTCTCATAATTTCTCTTTTATTATTCCATCTCTCTCTCTTTATATATATATACCGGCAGTGGAGAATGGAGACGATTCATCTTCGTCAGCGAGAGATACTTCTTCGCAAGGTTATATACTCAGCCTACTCTTTATCATCCCCTGTTTATTTGTATTCTTGTTTTATTTTATTATATGGTTTTTATTTAAGATTGATTGATTTCTGTCTTTTGCAAGTTTAATTGATTTCGACCTTGTTCCTGTTTTCTGTAAAGTAATTACTTGAAAACCCTAATTAATTTGTATCCATTGAAATTGGTTTCTCTTATTGCTATTTAAATTGATTTCGATCTGGTGTTTTGTATGAAGTAATTAGATCTAGTGTTTTATTAAACCCTAATTAATTTATACAAGATTGATTTTGGGTATTTAATTGCAACTTCAATTTATTCCAAACTGGCTACTGTTTTCCGTTAAAAAAAACTCAGATCTAGTTTTTGAAATTCCTAATTAGTTTTTTATGTATTGATTTTGGGTTTAATTATTTGCAACTTAACTGTTTTGGGTATTTAATTGCAACTTCAATTTATTCTATTAATTGGACTGAACCAAACCGATTACAATTTTGGATTTTTTTCGGTTTCGGTCTTTTTATTTTTTGGACCGAACCGAACCGGTTTGTTTCGGGGTTTTTTGATTATTTTTCGGTTTTATTTTTGGTTTTTCGGGGTTTTTCGGTTTTTCCGATTTTTCTGTTAAGTTTTATTGTAACCCGAAACCGACCCGAAAAAGTTTTGATTTTCCGTTTTCGGTCTTTTTCGGTTCGGTTATTGGTTCAATTTTTCCGGGTTTTCGCCAGCTCTAACTTATTGTGTCTTTTATTAACTTAATCGAATAGTATATTGTTTGATTTAACAGGTCTTTTTAGTAGAAACAAATATTGATTTTACTCCCATAATCCACCCTTGTTTCTATTTCCCTGTTTTCCACTTTATATTTCTTTGCTTTTATGTTTATTTAAGTTCAGGTGTTTCTATCACTATTAAGCGTTTCTATTCTAAAATATCAAAAGATTCAGTAAACTTTTTTGTGAATAACAACAGCTACTGATTTCACTCCCAAAAATACGCCGTAGTTTATTTTTTGAAGCAATAGATGTTAGTAGTTTTTTTCCCGTAATCTTGTATGTCTAAACTTGATTCCATCCGATCTTATTTGTCAAATCACGTGTTTTTGACAGTTTATTCCAATTTAGGGATAACATACTTCTCACTGAAACATGTATACTGTTTTCCGGTGTTCCGCTATTTGGGATTAAAATACACCATAATCAGTGTTACTAGATATTTTCTTATTGCTTTTATCTTGTGTTTGTACTGCGTATTAGGTGTATCTTTTTAGAACTCTGGTTGGTCCAGGACTTAAAAAATTAAGGGTAATGCATATGGAAGATGATTCAGTGTTTGTTTTTACTTTTCTTTTGGAGTAAAATACGATCCATATTCATTGTTATTTTTAATGTAATAGACGTTTCTATATGTTAATGCGTAATGCACTTTATCTAGATTTTACAATTAATTATTGTTAATAAAGATTCACATGATTGATCTCAGGGAATGTCAATTTGTTATTATATAAACTATGTTGCGACAGAGTAATAGACTTTAAGTACTTCTTACAGGAAAATTATGGGTTGTATCTACTTCTGCGTACATTACGTAACACTGGTTTGTTGATTGATATGTTTCTTATTGAATGATACGTTTTTACAGAAGACTTTGTTGAATGTTATGTTTCTTATTGATTGTTGTTGAAGTTAGCATGGTTTTTTCTCATAAAACTCATGCATGTTTGTTTGATTATAGAGTTGCAACACCCTAAATAATATGCTTCTATTTGTTTCGAGGTTCAAGGACTTTTGCAAAACTTTATGAAGTCATTAAATTATAGAATTTCCACCCTTTCCTGCTCCAGTTTTTTTTTTTTTGTGGCAAAATTTGTGAAACATAATGAAAAAGGTTGATTGTAAAATGATCGTAACTTCGTGTGCATTAAGAAAATAACTAAAACAAAGAATATATATATGTATATATATATTATGTCAGTTGCTCGTATCTGTAATGAGAAACCAGTACATATTACATAATGTCAATTTGTCGTATCTATACTGAGAAACTAAGCTAGATTAGTATTTTTTAATTTATATGTTATCCTCATCCACCCTATTTGTAGTAATCACTGCTCTGCTGGACATGTAGTCCACTAGTTTAGATTACAGGTTAAAGGCATTTTTGCATTTTGTACTTCATCTCTAATTTTTTGTTTATGTACATATTGAATTGATCACGACTTCTAGTTTTCTTATGCCCATACGCTTCTTTCTGTAATACTTTTTGTTTTTTTTATCGGTACTTGCTGTTGATGTTAAAATTACTCCACTTGTAGAATGCCTCTGCATCGAAAAAACTTAGTGAGGATGTTGTGTCTAGTTTTCAGTATGACTGTTCTTCTCTTTTCTCTTCTCAAATCAGTTGTCTTCGAGTTGGTCTTTCTCCTGAGTTGACTGTTTATTAAAATTAAGAATCTTTCTTCTCTGAATTTCAGAAAGTTGGGCCTATTGAAATTAGATTGCTGACAAGAGTGGTAATTTTTCTGAGTTTATGTTTTTGCTATTTTGGGTCTAATAGTTTATCCATTGAGACAAAAACAATGTTTTCATCCAGCCTAAGATCAAGTATTTGTTTATATACGACTCCTTTTCATATGGTAAAATTTATATACTGGTTGTACTTTTATCACCTTTTCACCTTCAATGCAATGGAGAGAAGAACTAATGGGTAGATTTTTGCACATGAAAAAAATTAAAAGATATAACAGTTGGGTTGGAATATAGTAATAAATTATGATTTAACGGGTGAAATTATTTCTTATGAAACAGTCATAACTTCCAATCTTTCTAATGTTTTCATCAAGCTAAGACCAAGTATTTTTTCATACTGACTCCTTTTCATACGGTAAAATTTAGAAACTGGTTGTACTTTTACACCTGTTCACCTTCAATGCAATGGAGAGAAGAACTAATGGTAGATTTTTTGCACATGAGAAAATTAAAAGATATAACAGTTTGGTTGGCCGTTGAAATATAATTATGAATTATGATTTAGCGGGTGAAATTATTTCATATGAAACACTGGTCACACTGTTCCAATACCTTTGACGTCCGGATGGGGTGTCTGATTAGTAAATCAATGTCAGTGGTAATATGATTTGTTTATTTATGAGAAGTTATTAGTTTATATTCTTAATTCAGCTTTGGTTATCATCTATCATTAGTTCTTTTGCTGATCCACAGGTCCTACATCTGTAAAATCCAGGTTTTCGCTTTATTTCATCAAGTTCTTCTTTTTATTCAATTTATTCACTCTTTAGTTTTAGTTGAATACTCAAATACTGTATCCTTTTTTCCGCATTTTTGATAATTATTTGCTTCAGTCACAGATGTGGTCCTGGGGTGTTCTAAAGCGAGTGTAGGCTGAAATTAGGTGGAGCTTAGAAGCCTAAGAGATTAGGCGTGAATAAGCGGATTAGGAGGTGATTATGTGGTGATTAAGTGAGATTAGGCGCCAGGCGACGAGGAAGAACCTTTAATTTTGTAGACCAACAAGTACTCGTAATCACTATTTCCTTTATGATTTTTATGGAATTTACTGAATTGTTTGCTAGTTATATAAGCATTTCATTGTTTGAGAATAATTAAATGGAGCATCTATTTGTTAACTCAGGTTTGTCCCTCACTGATTATGCTATCTGAGTTTATTTGTTTGGTTTTATGATTTTTTGTTGTATTAATTTTACTTGTTAAGTATGGTGGACCTGCAATTAATCTGAAGTGTTATCTTTTTGTACCGATGTTTGAAGTTTGAACTCTGTAGAGGAATAGATATTATTAATCATTGTTTACTGCTGACTTTTATGGAAATTGTTGTTTTGTTTGCCAGTTATCTGTGTATTTGATTGCTTTCTGTCTCTTGTTAAGATTTTTTTTTTTTTTTTACTGCATTATAACTGCTTGTTTAGGTTTATGCATCAGTGTTCATATTAACTGGATTTTATTTTTGGTTTTTGATTTATGTCCTGTTATAAGTATGGCTGAACTCCTTATTTCTAGCTAGTCATAGCTGTATTTTACTGTGGCATTGCGGGAATTGTTTCTGTATGTAACAGCCTTTCAATTCTATAAACTAACAGATATACGTAGTCACTGTTAACTATTTATTTTTGCAGAAAGTTTGTACTGTTTGTTAGTTATGTGTATTTCATAGTTTTTTTTTTCTCTTGTTATGGCTGAGATTTACTTATTGTAGCATTTATATCTGCTCGCTCAGGTTCATGCCTCGTTCATGTTATCTCGTGAGTGACTGTTTATTAAAATTATGAATCTTTCTTCTCTGAATTTCAGTCATACGGGCCCTATTCAAATTAGATTTGCTGACAAGAGATGTCTTGGTATTTACACACATTTATTTATATACATCAGTTGAGATAAAGATTATGATTTTTTACCGTCTTTTGATTTCTTTCTCATTTGTTTAAGTTTGTAACTTGTTACGGCGGTACTAGTCTCTTTTTATGGTTCTCCATTAGAAAACCGTTATGTTGATTGTAGGTTTAACCAATTTTGTGCTTTACTGTTCCTAAGGCCCAATTTATGTATATTGCTACCTGTTTTTTGCCTGAATGATGTTTTGCTTTTCTTACAATATTGGTTATCAGGTGCCCTGAAAATTATCCATGGTTTTTGGATTTGAGACCCTTTTTAATAGGGTAAGTGAGGCATGGATTGTTGAACTTGTGGTTTTTGCAAATGCCAGCATTTATTCAATAATCACATACCATCAGTTTTATTCGGTATAGCAAACGTAATTTTCCTATACCGGTTTCACAAGGTTAGCAGGGCTCTCCTCATTTTCCTCTTTTAGTATTAATTACTTTCATATTTTTTGGTTTGAAGGTCTTCCAATAACACATATTCATTGGCAAGGTCCCCTTGTGCATTTTTTCCTTTTCCTGTTGTCGGATGAAAGAAAATTGTTCCTTTTAATGCTTACTTTTTCAGGCGTGAGAAAACAAATTGTTAGCTAAAAAACGTACGTCGACAAAAGAAAGAAACTAGCACATGTTTTTCTGCCTCGGCAGTTCTTACTTGCTTGCATTTTTTTCTTTTCCTGCTGTCGGATGAAAGAAAATTGTTCCTTTTAATGCTTACTTTTTCAGACGCGAGAAAACAAATTGTTAGCTAAAAAACGCACGTCGACAAAAGAAAGAAACTAGCACATGTTTTTCTGCCTCGGTAGTTCTGACTTACTTTACAGCTTTTCCCTTGTCTTGTTTTTAGCTCTAATTAACAAAACTGGTTAATAAATCTTTTAAACCAAACAAGTTTTTTTAGTCGAAAAACAGATAGAAACTTAATTATAAATAAAAAAATTTGGCTGAACTCTACAGCTTATTTTGTGTCCTCTTTTATGTGCTTCTCAACTTCATCAATTTTTTAATTGATATATATTATGTCATCGACTCTGTTTTTTGCATTTGTTAGATCTCATCTATAAGGTTACCAATGATATATTTTTCACTTCTACACGATAGGAACAATCGTATCATTTGCCTTTCTTTGTCAAGTATTGCTTTTTCTCTCAGTTGTTTTTCATATGATTAAAATAGGTGTATTTGATCCTGAACATGAGGCTGCTTAAGTCTCTGTTTTAAAGCTTCTAAACTATTCATCTTGTTTTCTGTTATGCAAATATTCGCCTCCAAGTTAGCTGTTAAACAGGATGCGCATCATGAATCTGCAGTCTAGTAAAAATATGCAGTTATCTATCCATATGAACTGTAGGATTGTTGAAACATTATAGTGAGAAATATGTGAATTTTTAAAAGAGATTTGAGGACTTCTGCTTTATTTGCCCCTTATGAATCTTATTTAGAAGTACTAATAGTTTCAAATACTCGAATAAATTTTTATTCTAGAACTGGGGGTATCTGTTAGATCTTTTTTTTTTTTTAACAAACATCTAGTCAATAGTTGAAATAATAATTGCAATTTGGATTCTTTAGTAAACGTCTAACACAAAGGAGAGGTATATAGATAAGAGTCAAGTGTTCGTAGTTGTTATGAGACAACAAGCTCGAGTAATACCTTTTTTGTTATATCTTCTACTCTATTAGTTTTTATAATTCCTTTCTTCCATCTACTTATTGTTTTTTTTTTCTCTTATATGTTTTTCCTTAGATAGATTACCATTTTCTTTTATGAACTGGTGATCTATTGAATTTTGTAGTTTGTGGTCCTATCAAGGATAAATTATTTCAGTGTGTACTGCAGGATGCTACCTAGAAAAAGCTGACAGGGTATGAGCGTTCCAAACCAGCAAACGTTACCTCGGGTAAGATATTCCGCTGCTGCATGGTCTATCTCCTGAGTCGATATTTATTGAAATTGTGAAACTTCCTTTTCCGAATTTCAAACGTTTGTGCCTAATCAAATTAGATTTGCTGACAAGAGAAGTCTTGGTAATTTTTCTGAATTTTATTTTTTTTACCATTATAATATTTTAACATGTTTTGGTATTTTGGTTCTCTAGTTTTAAGATAGAGTTATGTTTTCATCAAGCTAAGATCAAGTTTTTTAAATAGGGGGATCCTTTTCATTCGGTAAAATATATACTATGTTTTTTTATTACCCCTTCACCTTTAATGCAGTGGAGAGAAGAACTTATGGGTAGATTCTTGCACATGATAAACTAATTTTTTTATATTAATGGTGGGAAAAACCCACTTTTTATTTATAGATGATATAGATTAATCAAAAAGTGGGGGAAAAGCCCCCACAGAAAACCAATCCGATTGTACAAATGAAAGAAATCAAAAATACAAGTCTTGAAAATAAAAACAGTAAACTCTGCTCAATAGCATAATCGGCAAAGTACATGAGAAACTAAAAACATATTACAGTTTTGATTGGAATACAATTATGGTTTTGCGGGTGAAGTTCTTTCTTATCGAACCTGGTAACTTTGTTCCAATCGTTTTAAAAATAGTTTTGTGTATTTATGAGAAGTTATCAGTTTACTTTCTATATTCAGATTTGGGTGTCATCTACTATGTTCTTTTGCTGATCCAAAGGTCCTACTGCTGAAGAATGAAGGTTTTCTTCTGACTTTATATTTTGTTATCCTTTTTTAAGCATTCATCACACTTTTTTTGGTCATTCAACCACTAGCTCTTACTGTCTATCTCTTCGAATGCTTGGGATGCGCATAATTTGTTGCCATTTTTAAACTCCGGAGTACAAGGTCTTGGGAATTATTTGTTTACATATATTTTAATTTTTAATGTGTATATTTTATTGAAAAATCACAGTTTTATCTTTAACTGACCAAAATTATGAAATCGATCCTAAAGTAAGCAAGTCTTTAGTAAGAACAAACATCGAATTTCCCCCATGTTAAAACCAGTTATCATTCCATCAGAAACTTGTCTAAATTTCCCATTGTTTTAGCCTTTTACCTTACTTTCAATTGGTCTCAGGTCCTTAAATCGTTGTTGGAAATTGATGTGCCATTCGCGTGATCAAATCATAGCATGCCGTTGATTGTACTTTTTGATGCATATATATATATATATATATATGTTTTCATAGCTGTTAGTAAATTTTGTTGCTTCATATTTCTCTTACCCCCTTTTCTTTGTATTAGAGATGCACACCACAAGAACAGTCCTACATATTTTTCGAGGCAGGATTAGAGTACCTTCAAGCCAAAGTACACATGTTATACTTCAAAATGGTATGCTCTTCTTATAACATTAAATTTCTTTCAATTTGGGTAGGAGCTTAAGGAACACCTTGCTGTAAACCAGTATTTTATTATTTGGAAAACTGAGTGACCTTTGGATTATGTGTTGTTGGATCAACAAAATTATCAAACCCTTGCTGCCAACGTTTAAGGCTATTCTGTAAATTTATTATTTATAAAAAAAGCTGTTTTTATAATTTTTGTGTGGGAGCAAGTTGCCTTTGTGTTCAATATGTTGCGTTATCTTGTTCAGCCAACGGAGTTGAACATTTGAATATAGCCTTGATGAAAAGTGCAACGTATTCGGATCACAGTGAACTATTGAAAGCAAACAACGTAATGAATATTCTTCCATTTGGTGATTTTTTTACTCTTCAGGATTTTCAAAATTAATTCATTTATACCGGATTTAAAAAAAATGTAGATACTTATTTACAACTGTAGTAGGAATAACTCTTGTACGTTAGGGACTTGATCTTCAGTGAGTATTAAAACCATTTGTAGAAATGCTTGTTAACTGACTTTACTGACCTGCTTTGATTTCAGAAATTTAACGTTTGAGAAAATGTTCTAGGCTGAGCTTGCAAAGATACTGCTTGTGACCCATTTGACCCAGGACCTTTAATCATTCCAACTTTTCTTGTATACTTTTCCTCACTTAGCACTCGGGCTCTGTATGCTACCAACAGTTTACCCAATGTACAAAGGTAATAACTGGCCAAACATCAGATAGGCTATTTTAATAAATAATTCACCGAGAGGTAATTTATTTACTATTAGTTCCGGTTCTAATCGTTTATCTATTGAAAAAAAAATCATGTTTTCATCAAGCTAAAATCAAGTATTTTTTTATACAACTCCTTTTCATATGGTAAAATTTATATTCTGGCATATTTATCACCTGTTCACCTTCGATTTAATGGAGAGAAGAACTAACGGATAGATTCTTGCACATGAGAAAATGAATAGATATAACTGTTGGGGTGGAATATAATTATGAATTATAATTTAGCGGGTGAAATTATCTCTTATGGAACACTGATCACTTTGTTCCAATCCTTTTGAAATTCGGAATTGCATACTGATTTAGTAAATGTCAGCGGTATTTTGATTTGTTTATTTATGAGAAGTTATTAGTTTGCCTTCTTAATTCTGCTTTGGTTGCATATATCATTTGTTCTTTTGCTGATGCGCATGTCCCACACCTGCAGAATCAAGTTTTTCGCTTGATTTCATTAAATTATCCTTTTTATGCAATTTATTCACTCTTAGTTTTAGTTGAATACTCAATACTGTGTTTTTTTTCCGTCTTTCTAAAGGGAGCGTAGTTGGAAATTAGGCGGAGTTGATTAAGCGCTATGCAACGAGTAAGAACCTTTAATTTTGTTGTTGATTTTTATGAAAATTACTGAATTATTTGCTAGTTATATGTGCATTTCATCGTTTAATATCCTTTCTTACAATTGAGAATAATTTAATGTAGCTTTCTATTTGTTAGCTCAGCTTTATCCCTCACTGATTATGCTATCTGAGTTTATATATTTGGTTTTGTGATTTTTTGTTGCATTATTCGACATGTTAAGAGTGGTGCACCTGCAATTGATCCGAAGTGTATCTTTTTTTTATAGACGTTCGAACTTTGTAGAAGAACAAATATTAGTAATCACTGTTTACTGCTGACTTTTATGGAAATCGTTGTTTTGCTTGCCAGTTCTGTGTATTTGATTGCTTTCTGTTCCTTGTTGCGATTTAGATTTTTTTTTATTGATTATAGCTGCTAGTTTAGATTTATGCATCAATATTCATCTTAGCTGAATTTTATTTTTGGATTTATTGTCCTATTATAAGTACGTCTGAACTGCTTTTTTTCTAGTCATAGCTGTATTTTACCGTGACATTGTGGGAATTGCTTCTTTTATAACTATTTTTCAATTCTGTAGACTAACAAATATACGTAGTCACTGTAAACTGTTTATTATTTTTGCAGAAAGTATTGTACTGTTTGATAGTTATATGCGTAATTCATAGTTTTCTTTCTCTTGTTATGGCTGAGATTTACTTATATTGTAGCATTGTATTTGCTTGCTCAGGTTCATGCCTCGTTTATGTTATCTGACTAGAATTGTTTGCGATTAGTGATTTGTCATCATATTATTTTACATGTTAAGTATGTTTGATCTGATAATATTCTAGTCATAGTTGTTTAATTATATCATAGTATGCCAACAAATATTTGGAACATATTTTTGTTTCATCTTTTACACGTAACAATCCTTCCCTAAATTGCAGAACATACCTGTTGTGATTTTTTCGTTTTTTTTCCTTCTTGTATCTTGATTTTGTTATTGCTTCTCTTTTCCTCCACAGATGCACTTGGCAAGTTTCTCAGTACAAGATATATATGTGCAGTTAATATGAACATGATCACCATATTCTCTACTATCATTGCGTGAACTACGAATTTTGGATTTCTAGTGATTTATTAAGAGGTTTTTAACTTTCTCTACTTTTATAGAGAATCTCAATGGCAATGAAAACTCATTTCCAAGATAAATCATCTTTTAAAAACAGGGTTCTACTTTATGAACCTTGCGAGAAACCCCCGTCTTTGGTAGCACGATATTTATATTTTATAGACATCTCATTATTTTATTTTATTCCAGTGATTTTTTCGATCGTCTGAACTGCTTTTTTTCTAGTCATAGCTGTATTTTACTGTGACATTGTGGGAATTGTTTCTTTTATAACAAATTTTCAATTCTGTAGACTAACAAATATACGTAGTCACTGTAAACTGTTTATTATTTTTGCAGAAAGTATTGTACTGTTTGATAGTTATATGCGTAATTCATAGTTTTCTTTCTCTTGTTATGGCTGAGATTTACTTATATTGTAGCATTGTATTTGCTTGCTCCGGTTCATGCCTCGTTTATGTTATCTGACTAGAATTGTTTGCGATTAGTGATTTGTCGTCATATTATTTTACATGTTAAGTATGTTTGATCTGATAATATTCTAGTCATAGTTGTTTAATTATATCAGAGTATGCCAACAAATATTTGGAACATATTTTTTTTTCATCTTTTACACGTAACAATCCTTCTCTAAATTTGCAGAACATACCTGTTGTGATTTTTTCGTTTTTTTTCCTTGTATCTGGATTTTGTTATTGCTTCTCTTTTCCTCCACAGAAGCACTTGGCAAGTTTCTTAGTACAAGATATATGTGCAGTTAATATGAACATGATCACCATATTCTCTACTATCATTGCGTGAACTACGAATTTTGGATTTCTAGTGATTTATTAAGAGGTCTTTAACTTTCTCTACTTTTATAGAGAATCTCAATGGCAATGAAAACTCATTTCCAAAATATATCATCTTTTAAAAACAGGGTTCTACTTTATGAACCTTGCGAGAAACCCCAGTCTTTGGTAGCACGATATTTATATTTTATAGACATCTCATTATTTTATTTTATTCCAGTGATTTTTTCGATCTAGTAATATATTAATACCCGATAGGCGATAGATAGTTCATCTTATAGATTTATTGATAACATCCTCATGTAAGGGTTGTCATGTCTTCTAAGTGTACGAATCCAAAGTGCCATATGTATGAGATATAGCAATAAATAATAGTTGAGACTGAAATGTAGTAGCTTTCAAAGTGTCCCACACAATTCATTATTATTTATGTTATCTTATTATCTGTATAACTGCTGTAAACCTGTAATGTAGATATTATGATATGCCTACAGTTTATCTTTGAAAGGAACGGCTTTAGTGATTTTGATGGGTTTTATTACAATTTATCTAAGTTGTTTATGAATCTTTGTTAATGCAAACTTTTGCTACAAGGATAGGTAAATTTACCAAAAGTGTGGACATCTTTGGTTGCTTTAGAGATCGCTGTCACTATTTAAAGCAATTTTTTTTATCAATTTTTTTATTTTTTCATTTTCAAAAGCTAAAAAGATTTTATTAAAATGGGAGGTGTTACATCCTTGTCTCCATCTAATTTCTTCGGTTTTAAGTATGTACATGGAAAAAAAAATAGAAAATGGAATAAACATATGAATACTTTGTGATTGTGGCCGGTCATATGCAATTTCGTAATTATTATTTGGTCCCCGACCAAATAATATATGAATGAATACGATATTGAGATGCGGACGGCGATTAGATAGATGGTGATTGTAAAAATTCTCTTTTTCTAGTAAAAAGCTATAAATATGTTTCAATATTGTTGGTCAATCTAATCCTAACGTACATATTCAACTTAATTGATCTCTTACATAGTAAGCTCAAAAGTCGATCCTTTATGGATTAGTATTTGTTTTAAGAAATTAATGTTTTTAAGGTGAATGGGTCCCCTACCTCACCTAAATAAATCCTTCTTATCAGACTAAAAAAGCGAAGCTCTAACCAAACCGACCCTAATAAGTCCACTAACATACAGTTGTAATTACTTGGGCAGGATTAGCTTAATTTCTCTGCTATCGTTCTAATTAAACACCCAGCCCTGTCTGAAAGGAGAACTCACCAAATCAAGATTCTCGCCTCAAATCGAAAGAGATAGATATAGATATATATATATAGAAAGAGAGGGGGGGAGGTGGAAATCTGCGCTAATCGGAGATGGAATAACCGTATGTATGTATATATATCGCCCCTCTTTCTTTCTCTCTATCTATATATATATTTATTTATATATATCCTCGGATTGGAGGCCATAAACCCTAGATCGAAGCAGTTTGATGAGATTTCTCTCTCTCTATATATATATATATATCGGTGTATTCTTTAATTGTTATCTGATGTATCCTTGCCAGTAGTAGCAGATTCGGTCTCTCTTTAACATATAATAGATAGTATATCTGTTTGCTTTCCTTTTCTTTTTTTAAAAGTTTAGGTGTTTCTATCATCTATTTAGTGTTTTCCATCTCCTCTCTCTATATATATGTATGTATGTATATCTGTATCTATCTCTTCTGATTGGGGAAAAGAAACCCTAGATTGGCCCATAATTGTTATCTGCTGTATTCTTTTTTATCACTGTGGTATTGCTTATTGGGTCTTTTTTTTAACTTAATCGATAGTAAATGTTTAATTTAAGCATGGTTCTATTTTCCCTTTTTTCCCCTTTTAAATATGATTTTAACTAGATATCTTCACTTAAGCTTTTTTGGTTTTTAGGGTCAGGTGATTCTATCATTTATTAAATGTTTCTATCACCTAGTTTGAAGTATTTTCTCAGATTATATATTTGGTTTATTGAGATGTCCTCTCTCGATCGCTCTTTCTCTCTCTATATATGTATATCTATGTATATATATTGCTCTCTCTCTCTCTCTGTGTGTGTGTATGTCTTCCGATTAGAGGCCAGAAACCCTAGGTTGATATGGTTTGTTGAGACGGCCCTTAATTGTTATCTGTTGTATCGTTTTTATCACTGTGGTATTACTCCCTTCGTCCGTAATTAAGTGTCCACTGTTGTCCCAAAATAAGTGTCCACCTTTTCAATATGTTAATTATAATGCAACAAATTTACTCTTTACCTTTTATATACTTACCATTTATGACTACAACAACAATAATTTTTAGGAAATAAGTTACCCGCATTAACTTTAATTATGATATTTAGAAGGGCAATATTGATAATTTATGTCTCAAAATTTAATATCCTTAAAAAGTAGCAATTTATAAGGGGGGCACTTAAAAAGGGATGGAAGGGAGCACTTATTGGGTCTTTTTTTAACCTTATCGACAATTTCTATTTGTTTTAAGCATGTTTCTATTTTCATATTTTCCCATTTATGCCGTGCGAATTACAGTACGATTGTAACCAGGTATTTTCGCTTTTTTGTTGGTTTTTTAATTTCAGGTGTTACCATCATCTATTAAGTTATTCTACTCTAAAAGATTAAGGGTATTATTGATTTTACTCCCAAAATCCACCGTATGTTGTAATCTTATTTGTTAAATCACATATGTTGTAATCCCCTAATGTCTGTTTATGGATAATGTACTTGTCATCAAAACATGTTTCGACTTTACTGTTTTTTCCTGTTTGGTACTTTTTTTTTTTTTTTGAGTCAAATACGATCCATATTCAGCTTGGTTTCTTTAAAATAATAGATGTTTCTATATGTTAATGCTCAATGCACTTTATCTAAATTTTACAATGAATTTCTGTTAATTAACATTCGTAGGATTGATCTCAGGGAATGTTAAATTGTTCTTTTATAAAATACTCTAGGACAGAGTAAAAAACTTTTGAGTAATTCTTACAGGAATATTGGGGGTTGTATCTACTTCGTTATTACTTATTCGGTCTCTTATCAACTTAATCGATAATATATTGTTTAATTTAAGCATGTTTCTGTTTGTGAATAACAGGTCTTTTTATTAAGAACAAATATTGATATTTACTTTTACGATTGTTCCTCTCTCTATATCTATCTATCTATCTATGTATATACATATATCCTTTTTCTCACATCGTTATTACTTATTGGGTCTTATATCAACTTAATCGATAGTAAATTGTTTAATTTAAGCATGTCTATATTTTCCTATTTTTCCCTTTACGTTCGCTTTGCTTTTATGTTTTTTTTTTAGTCTAGGTGTTTCTATTCTATTAGAAGATCCAGTAAAATTTATGTGAATAACAAGTCTTTTTAGTAAGAACAAATATTAATTTTCGTAGTTTCTTTTGTAAAGAAATAGATGTTAGTATATTTTCTAGAATCCTGTATATCTAAACTTGATTTTATCCGATCTAATTTGTCAAGTCATGTGTTTATGGACAATTTATTCCAATTTATTGATAATATATTTCTCATTGAAGCATGTTTCGACTTTACTGTGTCCCCCTATTTGGTATTAGAGTACACTAGAAGTGTTACCGGATATTTTCTTTTTTGCAACTCTAGGTGTTTCTTCTATCTACTAAGTGTATCTATTTGAAAAGCTTGTTTATAGAGATACCCTTGTTGGTCCGGACTTAAAAAATCAAGGGTAATGTATGGGAAAGACGATTCAGTATTTGTTTGGAGTCAAATACAATCCATGTTCACTGTTTGTTTGGAGTATATGTTTCTATTTGTTAATGTTTAATGAACTTTATCTAGAATTTACAATTAATTCTTGTTAATGAAACGATTGATCTTTAGGGAATGTCATGTTGTTTGTGTAAAACTATGTTAGGGCAGTCTTTACAGGAAAATTATCGGTTATAGCTACTTCTGCGTAGATTACTTAACAATGTTTTATTGATTGTTTTATAAATAGTATGTTTTACGTAAGACTTTGTTGAATGATATGCTTCATATTGATTTTTTCTTTTAACTCATGCATGTTTGATTATAGAGCTGCAACACTAAATCATATTATAGAATTTCCACCCTTTTTTCGTCTCTGGCTCCTTTTTTTTTAATCAAAAACGTTATTATATCTGTAAGGAGAAACCAAGCTTGATTATTTATTTTTTTCATATATGTAATCGTCATCCACTATTCGCATTAATCATTGCTTTGCTGGACAAGTGCTCCACTAATTTAGATTAGTGGATAAAGGAATTTTAATGTTTTGTATTTCTATTTCTTGAAGCTCAATCTCTCCCCCGGATAAACCATATAGCCAAGAGAAACCATGAACCAGAATAGCAGAGCTTGCCCCACCCATGAGTAAATATTTCATAGTAGCCTCATTAGACCGTACATCTTTCTTGGTATATCCAGATAATAGGTAGGAGCATAAACTGAAACATTCTGGAGCTACAAAGATAGTTATTAAATCGTTAGCACCGCATAAAAACATTTCATCTCCAATTTTTTGTTTATGTACATATTGATATGATTAAGACTTCTAGTTTTCTTATGCTTCCACTGGTTTCACTTCTGTCTGTAATACTTTATGTATTAATACTTGCTGTTGATGTTAAAATTTCTCCACTTGTGCAATGCCTCTGCATCGAAATAACTTAGTGAGGGTGTTGTGTCTACTTTTCAATGACTGTTCTTCTCTTTTCTCTTCTCAAATCAGTTGTCTTCGAGTTGGTTTTTATGGTGAGTTGACTGTTTATTTAAATTACTAGTCCGTCCTTCTCTGAATTTGAGACGTTTGGGTCATATTCTAATTAGATTTTTCTGAGTTTTCGTATCCTATTACCATTAGAATTTTTTTAACTATGTTTTTGCTATTTTGGTTATATTTGTTTATCCATTGAGAGAAAAAATCATGTTTTCATCAAGCTAAGATCAAGCAAATTTTTTATATAACTCCTTTCATACGGTAAAATTTATATACCTATTGTACTTTTAGCACCTGTTCACCTCTAATGTAATGGAGAGAAGAACTAATGTGTAGATTTTTGCACATGAGAACATTAAAAGATATAACAGTTGGGTTGGAATATAGTTATGAATTATGATTTAGCGGGTGAATTTATTTCTTATGGAACACTGATCACTTTCTTCTAATTCTTTCCAACTTCAGAATTGCCTATGGGTGCCTGATTAGTAAGTCGATGTCCGCTGTATTATGATTGTTTATTTTTGAGAAGTTATTTCCCTTTGTTCTATTCTTTCTTCCGTGTACCGGATTATTATTTGCTTCAGTCACAGATGTGGTCTGGGGTGTTCTAAACCGAGCATAGGCAGAAATTAAGCGGAGCCTAGAAGCCTAGAAATTAAGCGGGATCAGGCGCTAGGCGACGAGTAAGAACCTTTCATTTTTTAGACCAACAAGTATTCGTAATCACTATTTCTTTTATGATTTTGTATGGATATTACTGAATTGTTTGCTAGTTATATGTGCATTTCATTGTTTTATATCCTTTCTTACAATTGTGAATAATTTAATGTAGCATTCTATTTGTTATCTCAGGTTTATCCCTCACAGATTATGTGCTATCTGAGTTTATATGTTTGGTTTTATGATTTTTTGTTGTATTATTCTACATGTTAAGTATGGCGAACCTGCAAATAATCCAAAGTGTATCTTTCTGTATGGATGTTTGAACTCTGTAGAAGAACAGATATTAGTAATCACTGTTTATTGCTGACTTTTATGGAAATAATTGTTTTGTTTGCCAGTTATCTGTGTATTGAATTGATTTCTGATCCGAGTTTAGATTTTTTATTTATTGCATTATTGCGGCTCGTTTAGGTTTATGCATCAGTGTTCATGTTAGCTGGATTTTATTTTTAGTTTCTGATTTATTGTCCTATTATAAGTACGGCTGAACTGATTTGTTTCTAGTCATAGCTGCATTTTACTGTGTGATTCTGGAAATTGTTTCTTTCTGTAACAACTTTTCAAATCTGTAGACTAACAGATATACGTAGTCACTGTAAACTGTTTATTTTTGCAGAAAGCATTGTTCTGTTTGCTAGTTATGTGTATTTCATAGTTTGCTTTCTCTTGTTATGGCTGAGATTTACTTATTGTAGCATTATATTTGCTTGCTCAGGTTCATGCCTTGTTCATCTTATCTGACTACAATTGTTTGCGATTAGTGATTTGTCATCATATTATTCTACATGTTAAGTATGTAAATATGTTTTTTCCTGAAAATATTCTAATCATACTTGTTTAATTATATCAGAGGAGTTATATTTTCCTGTAACATCCCAACAATGTATGGTTTACCTGCTATGGTATGCGAATGTAATTTTATTGTTTAGAGTTTATCTTTTTTTTCCTCCTATTTTATGTTGTTCAAGGAACGTGTTGATTTTTTGATTGGGTCCTTGAACTTTGGCAATTCATTCAGACAAATCAAAACACTTTTGAGGAACCCATTGGGATTTAATTAAAAAAGATCGAAGTGGGAAAGTAGTAGCTATAATCTTATATGCGTTGGGGGGAATCGTTTGTTATATGAACATCAGGGCTCTAAAATTTATTTTGAAATCTTTATGCTCTGTTCTTGATAGTATTTGTTCTTTTAACTGGCAAGGGTTAGATTTGAGGGGATCAGAATCAATTCGGTTTTGTGAATTTGGCGTCTTGAGCTTTAAATTGAATTTAATTAAATCTTCATTAGTCTAGGATTACTTTCACATTCTTTAAATTATTATTCCTTATCGTCCCTTGTTAATCTAGTTTAAATATTTCCTCCGCGACGAGAGTGATTGTTCTTTCCCTTAATTGAAATTGGTGATTCATCATGGAATCTGTTGGGTCTGTGATGCTTTTATATCAACTGATCCTGACTATCATGATTAAACTATATAAATCTTTTAATATCTATTGTCATAAACTGTTCGGTTGAATTGGTGAATTTTTTTGTCTTTGATTTTAATTTTCTTAAAAATGCCCGTCCATATGTCATGTTCTTTTTTACTCTATGCTTATGAACATGCATGCAATAAAGCTTATGGAATTGTTACTTTGCTGTTCTGTCTACATTTTGCTGTTCTGTCCACTTTCTTCATTTTCTTTGCATCTGCTGTAACATTGTTAATTTTGGATGAACTCGTAGACCTTGAGATTGCCTTATTTAAAAGTTCGTACTATTATTTAGATTACCGATTGGTTTGGTTTTTTTTTTAACGACGTTCGTGGAGAAACAAATATTTGAGTTCCGCATCAATCTCGATTGTTGATTAGAGGCTCCAGCGACTTAAGAGAAATATTATGAGGAGAAAGGATGCCATTACGAAAGAAATGCTAATTTCAGATTAGAGTGGGATTTTTGTGGCCATCATCACGGTCAAGAGTACAGCTACAGCAGGCTGATGTTGCGACTTAATAGAGTCTCACAGTAAGTCCTTATCTTTAAGATACCTCTTTCTCTGCATTGGATATATATATATATATTTTTTCGTTTTTATAAAGAAAAGTGACAAGTAGATTTTCTGTTCCGGATGAAGATGCCTTTTCACTATTTAATATATTTACATGAAGTCTTATGCTGTAGGATAAAGGAAAATAATAAGTTGAGAACAAGGCGAGAAATGCATACCAAGTCTCAATTATTCAGTAATGGGAAAAACTTGTCTCGTATTTGTTCTATTCAAATGTTTGTAGCCGAAGTATGCCCCATTTTCCCGTAAACCTAATAAAATACATATTCTTTGTTTCATAAAGATTCAAAAGTCTAATGGCACAATTAACCGGTATGCCTTTCCCTTTTTTCCTCGTTATGTTTTTGCCAGAATCAGAAGCATTTACCTGTATTCAATTTTTTTTTCTTAGTATTCTGATAGGGTACGTTAGGCATGAATTGTTTGATCTGTGGTTTGTTGCAAATGCCAGCATTTATTCAATACTTACAGTTTGGTCTGTATCATCTTTAAACAACCATATATTCAATAAAACAAACCTCATACCCTATCAGCTTCTTCTAAGGTAGCATGCTTTACAAAACAGCATCCTGCAATTCATGCTGACGAGGGAAGTCGTGGTAATTTTTCTGAATATTTGTTTTACCATTATAATTTTTTAACTATGTTTTGGTATTTTGGTTCTATACTTTTATTCATGGACAAAGAGTTATGTGATCAATTTTTTTAATAACATCAATTAGTAACATCCAAGATTTGGGTGTCATCAAACTGATCCAAAGTCCTACTGCTGAAGAATGACGGTTTTCTCCTTACTTCATTTTGTTATCCTTTTTTTTAGCATTTATCACACTTTTTTTGGTCATTCAACCAGTAACTCTTACTGCCTCTTATCTCTTCTAATGCTTGGGATGCGCATAATTTGGGGCCATTTTTATTGTACGGAGTACAAGGTATTGTGAATTATTTGTTTACATATATTTTAATTTTTTATATATGTATGTTTTATTAAAAAATCACAATTTTAGCTTTAACTGACAAAAATATATGAAATAGATCCTAAAGCAAACAAGTCTTTAGTAAGAACAAACATCGATTTTCCCCCAAATTTTCATTTCAAAACTAGTTATGATTCCACCGGGAACTGGTCTAAAATTTCCCATTGTTTTAGACCAAACAAGTCTTACCTAGAACAAACATCGATTTATTCCCAAATATTCATGTTAAAACCAGTTATCATTCCATCAGAAACTTGTCTAAAATTTCCCATTGTCTAAAACTTATTTGTCTCCGTTTTGGAGTTTTTAAAAACCACATAGTCCACTTTCTCACTTTCTTTGCATCTGCTGTAACATTGTTAGATTTGAATGAGCCCATAGGCCTTGAGATTGCCTTATTTCAAATTTGCTACTATCATTTACATTACTGATTGGTTTGGTTTTAACGGCGTTTGGGGAGAAGAAAATATTTGAGTTCCTCTTCAATCTCAATTGTTGATTAGAGGCTCCAACATAAAAAGAGAGAGATTATGGGCAGAAAGGATGCTATTCTGAAGGAAAGTCTAATTTCAGATGAGAGTGGCATTTCAGAGGTCATCATTACGGTCAATAGTACAGGTGCAATGTGATGGTGATGCAAAAGTTCTTGTCTTTAGGTTACCTCTTTCTCTCCATTGGATATATATATATATACATATATATATTTATGAATAAGAGACAAGTAGATTTTCTATTCCGGATGAAGATGCCTTTTACTGTTTAATATATTTACATCAAGTCTTATGCTGTAGGATAAAGGAAAATAATAAGTTCACAACAAGGTGATTGGCATAGCCAAGTCTCTGATACTAAAAATTTGCAGTTATATGGGATTTTCCTTTCTGTACATGAAGAATGATTTTTAAAGTGTCTTCTGGTTGCAAGGTCAGCAATTATTTAGTAATGGAAAACTTGGCTCCTTGTATGTGTTCTATTCGAATGTTTGTAGCTGAAGTATGCCCCTTTTCCCCCTAACCCTAAGAAAGTACATAATCCTTGTTCAATAGAGATCCAAAAGTCAAGTGTCACAATTAATAGGTATGCCATTCCCTTTCTTCCTCATTATGTTTTTGCCAGAATCAGAAGCATTTGCCTGTATTAATTTTTTTTCTTAGTATTCTGATTGGGAAACAGAAACTTTCTTATTCGCATGCTATCTTATAGACTAGTAAGAAAAAAATGGATTTGACTCAGTTTTCTACCATAGCTTTCATATGTTTTTCTTCTTTACCTATTAGTTATTGTTACCTAATTAGCCTCTTAGGGTCATGGAGAGGAGAACGCATAGATGGATTCTTGCATCTGAGCAAATAGAAACCATAAACAGTTAGATGGTGATTTTTTTTATGTTTACTATAATAATGTAGGCTATGCTTCTTTATGGAGCTCTGTTCACTTTACTGGATCTTTATGGAGCTCTGTCCACACTACTAGCTACTACATGCTGTTTTTTGCTTCTCCAAGTTACTAGGTTTCCCCAAACATATGTACAGTACCCCGACGTTGATCTTCTATCCACGGAAGATCATCCTGCCCAATCAGCATCGGTATATATTTCCACCATTCTGTTGTTACCTTTTCTAAAGAATAACCCTCTGCCAAGAGTACATTTCAAATACCTTAGTATTCTAATGACTGCGCCAAAATGCCTTTCCTTTGGGGAGTGCATAAACTGACTTACTACGCTTACAGCAAAGGTGATATCTGGTCGAGTATGCGCCAAATAAATTAGTTTACCTACTAATCTTTGGTATTGCTCTTTGTTCACCTCTTTTCCGCCTTCAAGTCCCAGTTTAACATTGGGCTCTATTGGTGTTTCGGCTGGTTTACACCCCATCATTCCCGTCTCATGAAGAAGATCGAGAATATATTTTCTCTGAGAGACCACTATACCTGAATTGCTCCTAGCTAATTCCATTCCCAAAAAATACCTAAGAATGCCGAGGTCCTTCAACTCAAATTCTCGTGTCAAGTATCTTTTAAGTTCTAGTTCGATATAGTCGTCTCCTGTGAGTATAATATCATCCACATACACTATGAGAATAGCCTTTTTTCCTTCGTCAGAATGCTTATAGAAAAGAGTATGATCTGCTTGTGACTGATGGAAGCCTCGTTTCTTTACGACGTGAGCGAACTTCTCGAACCACTTTCTTGGAGACTGCTTCAAGCCGTACAAAGATTTTTTTAATTTGCAAACCAACTGTTCATTGTGATTGAACCCCGGAGGTTGATCCATATATACTTCTTCATGCAAGTCTCCTTTCAGAAATGCATTTTTCACATCCAATTGTTTAAGTGGCCAGTTAAGATTTGCTGCTAAAGATAGACGAACTCTAATTGAGTTTAGCTTGGCAACGGGTGCAAATGTCTCCTTATAATCTATTCCATATGTTTGAGTGAAGCCTTTAGCGACCAATCTTGCTTTGTATCTACTAACGCTACCATCAACATTAAACTTGACAGTGAACACCCATGTGCAACCAACTGTACTTTTTTCATCCGGCCTTTTCACAATCTCCCATGTGTTATTTCTTTGTAAAGCTGTCATCTCTTCTAGAACTGCCTCCTTCCATTTTGGATCTATAAGAGCTTCATCAATATTTTTTGGTATTTTAATACCTGTTACATTAGTTGTGAAAAAAAAAAAAATTGGAGACAATTTTTCATATGAAATATTTGGAAATCGGGTGTTGGGTGTTGGGTACATGTTCTAACACCCTTTCTAATAGCAATTGGAACTTCAAGATCCTCTCTACTAGTTGGACTGTCGTTTCGCAAGCTTATCTCTTCGTCCCGAGCATCATTGGTGGTCTCACAGCTTCGAACAAGGACTAGAATTGGTTCAGCTTCTTGACATTGTTGATCAACAGGCTTGTCACTACCATGAGAATGCTTTTTGCGTGAATAAACAATATCCTTCCATTTCTTTTCTTGTGACTCAATAGGCTCTGTGGGTTCTATTGGAGTGGGTAAAGATGGAGGAACAACAATATCTATAGGTTCAAGCGGAGCAGGGAAAGGAACAGGCGGTGATAAAGAATCAGAACAAGGCAAATGAACAGGTGATGATAAAAAATCAGAAGTTTGAGACAAAGACATTTTCCAAGACTTTGATTCACCTTGAATCTCCCCCTGAAGCGAAGATTTGAGGAAAAACGGTTGATTTTCAAAAAACGTAACATCCATCGACACATTCAATGGAAAGTAGGTGAGTAACATTTATAACCTTTTTGTGTAGATGAATACCCAATGAAAACACATTTGATAGACTTGGGATCAAGTTTTGACAAGGTTTTTCGATGGTCATGGACAAACACCGTGCACCCAAATGTCCTTAGAGGGATAGACGACGAGCAACAAAACAATGGAAAAAACTGTTTAAGAACAGAGATGGGTGTTTTAAAATTAAGGATTTTTTATGGCATACGGTTTATGAGATGACAAGCCGTAAGAATTGCTTCTCCCAGAGGTATTTTAGAACCTCAGGAAACTTCGAGCAAAGTGTCGGTTTTTTCTTTCGGCTATTCCGTTTTGTTGTGGGGTATCCGTACACGAACTTTGATGGATAATACCATTAGTTGTTAGAAAGTCTCCTAATAGTGTTTTGAAATATTCGGTTCCATTATCGGTTCTCAAAACTTTAAATGATGTTTGAAACTGGTTTTTTATCATAGCATGGAAAGCTTGAAATATTTTTGCAACTTCAGATTTTTCTTTAAACCCAAGACACTCGTGTATGATCGTCAATGAATGTGACGAACCATCGTGCACCAGTGGCATTGTGAATACGGGATGGCCCCCAAACATCACTATGAACTAAGGAAAATGGACTGGATTCATTGTATGGTTTAGGTGGAAATGACGCACGTATGTGTTTAGCAAATTGGCAAATCTCACAACGAAAGCTTTTTGGATCTTTATTGATAAATAAACTGGGAATCAAGTGTTTGAGATAAAAAAAATTTGGGTGTCCAAGCCTAAGGCCGGGTAAAAAACCGGAAAAACCGAACCGAACCGAAAAACCGAAAAAAATTCGGGTCGGTTTCGGTTTTCAGTAAAACCGAACCGAAAAAGACCGAAATCGAAAAATACCGAAAAATACCAAAAAAACCCGAAAAAGACCGAAAAATCAAAAATAAAACCGAAAAATAACTGAAAAAGCCAAAACTGGACCGAAAAAACCGGTCCGGTTCGGTCAAAAAAATAAAAAGTCCGAAACATAAAAAAACCGAACCGAAAAATATTCTCGATTTCGGTTTCGGTTTTGCCAAAAACCGAACCGGACCTCACCGGACCCAGCCCTATCCAAGCCTATAGTGCCACAACATAACATTATTATCTTGAACAGATGGTATGGTAATTTCAGCAATTGTGGCTTGTTTATCTTCACATTCATCATTCTCAAAGTAGTAGAGTCCACCTCTCTCTAGCAATGTCGATCGTCTTCTCCAATCCCTGCCCCTGTATTAGACCAATCATCACTAGAGAACTTAGTAGTACAGTTAAGGTCTCGAGTCAATTTACTAATAGACACGAGATTGCAGGCTAAATTGGGAACATGTAGGACGGAATGTAAAACAAGATTTTTTTACATGTGTATAGAGCCTTTTCCAGCAACTGAAGTGTAAGTCCCGTCTACTATTTTAACTCTTGCATCACCCCGACAAGGCATATAAGAGTAAAACAGAGACAAATTAGTTGTCATGTGGTCCGAAGCACCTGAATCTAATACCTAAGGATTTTCCTTCTGTATATTAAAAGCAATACCTTGATGAGCATAACTACTACTAGCTGTTTTCGGAATTGACATAGTATGTTGTTTGAGAAGATTTAACAACTGTTCGACCTCATTCTTTGCTCAAGAAAGCACCTGTTGCTTCAGCGTTACATGCTTCCTCACTTTTTTTTTCAATTTTAGCTTGAAAGACTCTTCCTTGCGCTTGCATATGAAGTCTCATATCTGTCGTTTTACCATGGAGAAATTTTTTACCATCCAATCTATGATTAGTAATCTGCAGAGAAGAACTTTCTTCATAGGTTTGTGCGATCACGGGTGAGCTCGTCGAGGAGCAGATGACATGGGAGGAAACATTGTCCTCCTCTAGACCCATGGCTATTTGGGTCGAGAAGTTAACAAGATGAAGTGGGACGTTTTAAGCAGAGCTTCGGCTTTGATACCATAAAAGCATAGAGAGAATAAAAGATTTTTATAGTTTTATATTTCTTGCTTTTAAACTGAGTACAACAAGGCCTTATATAGGCTGATCAAGGTTCTACAGACTTCTATATTAAATGTTACTCCAACTAACACCAACATGTATTAACTATTCACTAATTACTATTTCTAACTAATTAAAGTTAAAGCCTTAGTACTAATTGGCTATTAATCTGAAATATTCTAACAAGAACCCTTCTATTTCCTTTAATCTTTGGGGAATAATCTATCATCAATTGTTCATTTTGTTGATTCCAATTGGAGAATCAAGGTTTTTGTCGTTTACCTCATTATGTTCTTTGTCTAATCCATCTTATTTACTCTCTTTTTTAGTCTGTCTACTGTATATTTCTTCTGGATTGTGATATGCTTTTCAGTTGCAGAGGTTCAAAATTTAAACGAATGGGAATCAGGTTGTTCTCTACTTTCTAACCATTGAAACTTATCTTAGAAGTAATATTTACTTTACTTCATTTTCGCACAGATTACCATTCTGCTTGAAACCAATGTACAAGGTTTTGCGAAGAGAAATTCCCAAAAAAACTTGTTTATTTACCTTTTTTTTTTTTTTTTGAAGATCCAAAGACGAAGTAAGAAAATATAAGGTTAGAAAACAATTTTTTTGATTTATTCCTATTTTAAAAACTTAAAGGCCCTTTTTAGCTCAGCGATAGAGTAACGCCATCACAGTGTAAAAACTTGAAGGCCCTTTATCTCAGCGGTAGAGTAACGCCATCAAACAGCGTAAGTCATCGGTTCAAATCCGAAAAGGGGCTTTAATTCTGAAAAAAATAATCTGAATTTTTTCCCACCCCCGATAGTGGCTTTCTTTAGCTTTTATTTTACAAGATTACTTTTTTAGAATTGATACGGGCATAAATGTTTATATGGTCTCATGAGTTTTCACTGGTTTCAATGTATAATTTATATATGTGTGTGTATTTACACATATTTATTTATATACATCAGTTGAGATAAAGATTAGGATTGTGTACAGTCCTTTGATTTCTTTCTCATTTGTTCAAGTTTGTAACTTGCTATCCTTTTTTTAGCATTTATCACACTTTTTTTGGTCATTCAACCACTAGCTCTTACTGTCTCTATCTCTTCTAATGGTTGGGATGCGCATAATTTGGGGCCATTTTTAAAGTCCGGAGTACAAAGTATTGTGAATTATTTGTTTACATATATTTTAATTTTATTATGTGTATATTTTATTAAAAAATCAGAATTTTAGCTTTAACTGACAAAAAAATATGAAATAAATCCTAAAGCAAACCACTCTTTAGTAAGAACAAACATCGATTTTTCCCCAAATTTTCATGTCAAAACCAGTTATGATTCCCACTAGGAAATTGTCTAAAATTTCCCCTTTTTTTAGACCAAACAAGTCTTAGTAAGAACAAACATCGATTTATTCCCAAAAATTCATGTTAAAACCAGTTATCATTCCATCATAAACTTGTCTAAAATTTCCCATTGTTTTAGACTTTTACCTTGCTTTCAATTGGTCTCAGATCCTTAAATCACCGTTGGAAATTGATGTGCCATTAGCTTGATCTAATCTATAAAACATGTTGATTGTACTTTCTGATGCATATATATATATATATGTATGTTATCATAGCTGCTAGTAAATTTTGTTGCTTTGTATTTCTCTTACCCCCTTCTCTTTGTATTAGAGATGCACACCACAAGAACAGTCCTACGTAATTTTCAAGGCATGATTGGGGGTACCTTCAGGCCAAAGTACACAGGTTATACTTCAAAATGGTATGGTCTTCTTATAACATTAAATTTGTTTCAATTTGAGTAGGCGCTTAAGGAACACCTTGCTGTAAATCGGTATTGTATTATTTGAAAAACTAAGTGACCTTAAACAAGCAATACCGAAAAATGAGAGGCTAGTCTTGTTAGAAGACCATTTCCACTGATTAACAAAATTATCAAACCCTTGCTGCCAACGTTTAATGCTTTTCTGTAAATTTATTATTTATGGAAAAGCTGTTTTTATAATTTTTGTGTGGGAGCAAGTTGCCTTTGTGTTCAATATGTTGCGTTGTTGGATTAATCTTGTTCAACCAACGGAGTTGAACATTTGAATATAGCTTTGATGAAAAGTGTAACGTATTCGGATTATAGTGAACTATTGAAAGCAAACAAGGTAATGAATATTTTTCCATTTGGAGATTTTTGTACTCTTTAGGATTTTTAAAATTAATTCATTTATACTGGATTTGAAAAAAAAAATTAGATACTTATTTACAACTGTGGTCGGAATAACTCTTGTACTCTAGGGACTTGATCTTCAGTGAGTATTAAAACCATTTGTAGAAATGCTTGTTAACTTTGACTTTACTGACCTTTATGATATTGAATGGTGTCTTAAATGCATATAATTGATATTGCCATACCAGCTAATTTTGTCCTTATTTATATTTGTAATATGTGGCAAGTCTCTTTCCTAAGTATATATATCATCTTTGATTTAATAGGGATCAGTAAACTTAGAAAGTCATTAGCATGTAGCCCCCTTTTATCCTTAATATGATTTTTCTGGAAGAGAAGTCCCATAAATATTGTTTGTGTACATGTTTGTTTGACAAGCATGTTCACGGATGAGCCAGAAAAAATAATTCGAGAAAAAAAACTTTTGCTTTTTTCCTAGCTTAAAAACTTGAATGCCCTTTTAACTCAGTTGTAGAGTAACGTTTTCCCAATGCCTGCGTCATTGGTTCAAATCCGATAAATGGCATTCAGTCCAGAAAAAAGTTATCTGACTTCCTTTTTATACTTCAACATATGGAATTTTGCACAAAATCATTTTAAAGAACATTCCATCATAGAGGCTTCCTTACGGAAACGTGTTGCTAATATCTTTCCAAAGTTTGGAAAAAGAAAAATAGACACAAAACAGGGGTAATGTTTCTTATGGTTTTAACTTTCTGTCACCTGCTTAAAGCCTCTTATAGTTTTTAAATGTAACATTATACTAAATATACACAATTAAATATTTTTTATTAGTAGTTTGATATTTTCTTTATTGGATATTATTGTAGCTAAAACTATTAATTTTGTGATTTGTATTGTGCCAATGTCTTCGCTATTCATGCTATTGGTACTATATGTCATTTAAGGTGAATTAATTTTGTAATTTTCAACATTGTATCAGTGTTTTGTAAACCGATGTTTAGACATACTGCTTCGACCATCTGAATTCAGAATTACTCGATTTGAAAGGTAAATAAATAAAGAGATTGTGAGAGAGAGAGGAGAGGGGGGAAGTGGGGAAGAGAGCGAGAGAGGGAGAGAGAGCCAGTAAGAGGACAGGCAAGAGACACAGTGGGGAGAGCCGCTTACTTCTGTTGTCCAACTCTTAGAGGTATACCCATATTTATATTACCAAGTTCCTTGATTTCAGAAATTTAACGTTTGAGAAAATGTTCTATGCTGAGCTTGCAAAGATACTGCTTGTGACCCATTTGACCCAGGACCTTTAATCATTCAAGCTTTTCTTGTATACTTTTCCACACTTAGCACTCAGGCTCTGTATGCTACCAACAGTTTACCCGATGTACAAAGGTAATAACTGGCCAAACATCAGATAGGCTATTTTGATCAATAATTCACCCAGAGGTAATTTTTTTACTATTAGTTCCGGTACTAATCGTTTATCTATTGAGAAAAAAAATCATGTTTTCATCAAGCTAAAACCAAGTGTTTTTTTTTATACATCTCTTTTTCATACGGTAAAATTTATATACTGGTATATTTATCAACTGTTCACCTTCGATCCAATATTATTGTTTGTGTGAATGATTTAACTTTAATATTGATTATTATTGCACAAGTTTATTGATTGCGTAGCTTAATCTCGTTAGTTGGGTTGTTAGTTGCGCTTAAGACTTAATTACGCGAAAAACGCTTAAAAGCTTATTCAACTCATCTAGGCTTTAGCCGCTTACGGACCAACATATCTTATGCTAGTATTTGTTATAATTCTGTACAAACTTTCCTATCTGCTTGAGAAATTGATTAGTAGTTTTTTTTCTTGTTTTCGAACTCGATTTTCCCTCAATCGGTCGTTCGGCGACAGACTTTTTTTAGCTGGTTTATAGATTTTTTATTTAAAAAAATTGTTGGTGTTTGGACAGATTATTTAGTTTTTAAAATCTGATTTTTAGGCTAAAAAATGTAAAGATTTAAAAATCTAAAATATTGACTTTCAATGAAATTTTGAAACTGAAAATTGTTCCAAACATAGCCTTAGTACTTATTTTGGCAACTTTATTGACCATTTTAACTTGAAAATCTATGTTTATCCCCGACTAAAAATTTAGCCTTATCATTGTGGCTACTACACCCTTATTAATTTTCTGTGAAATAACATTTGAGAAAATTGTGGAAATGCTGTCGTGTGCGTTTGTTACATTGAATTTTGGATGGGTTACACGTTTCCACTCATACCTTTATTAAGGGTCGTTTGACAATAAATTTTTTTAGTGGATTTTTGGATTTTAGATTTTAAAAATATGTGAGTGTTTGGTAAGTCAGATTATTCAGCTGCTAAAAAATCTAAAAAAAACCCAGAATTTTAAAATATAGTTGTTCAATGGATTCTCAAAACATATTTTGAAACAAAACATATGTTACTAAACATAGCTTAAGTCACTCAACCATCCTTAATCTCAAATTGCAATATCATTATCCAATATTAACAAGGGCATTATAGGGAGGAATAATCTTACAACTATATTAACCAATTTTTTTAATTCGCGTGGAAAGTTAATTGAGACCATTAATTTGTAACAAAGGAATGAATGGATATAAGAGATAATTAATCAACGCCCTAATTTATTAGAGATTGGATTTAGTTATGTAGATGGGATGAGCGATGAATTATTAGAACTATCTAACCAACTAAATTGTAAATCTCTTCAAAATAAAATAAAAAACTAAAATGTAAATAGTTGCTATTTTTAAAAATTAATTTCAAAAATCAATACTAAAAGCAAAGTAAGTTGTAAATATAGAATATTTACAAAATAAATGAGATATGTTACGTATTGCTAATTTTCCTTAATAAACTAACAAAGAATTCAGGGAGATGCTGTTGAAATGAAATTGTATTTCTCTATGCAAAATGATGCCCAAATGCGGTATGGTAGGTAGGGGTGTACACAGTTCGGTTCAGTTTGTACTTATCGAAAAACAAAATAAGAGATTTTACTTTAAAGGATAAATTAACAAAACATATTATTTTTGAAACTAAATTAATAAAAACATACCCAAAAATTTTTAATTAACAAAAACATAACCAAAAGTTCATATCCTAATTTGTATATTTCATACACTTATTCTAAAAGTTCATACATTTATTTCAAAAGTTTATAACCTAATTTATATTTTTCATTGGCCGCCTTGGTGACTCACGGATTACGTTGCATCATGTTGACACAATTCTTTATTTATATTTCTATTTATTTATTCCTTAATTTCTTTTTAAAGCAAGTTGTGTTTTAGTTTTAGCATTTAATCTATGAAACACTTAAAAAGGATAGGCCTGCATGGGTTTTCACACGGAGTCTTACGTTTTTTAATCCAGTCAGCATAAAGTAAAAGCTCTCTATAATAATACTTCATATATCACGTAGAAATAAACTCTATATAAGAATAAAAAAATTCGATCACAACGCGGGACCAGTTATAAATATGAATAACCTTCATATTTTAATAATTAATAATTTTTTAAGGTCTCGCGTTAAGAAAATGTACATCTATATAGTGATAAATAACATAAAGTTGTAAAATTATATATATGTAATTTTTTAAGACGATTTTCTATAATAAATTATGCATAGTGCTTATTCATGTAACGAAAGCATTAAATAAAATTTAGATGAATTTTCACTTTTCTACCTACATCATATACTCGATTTTCTAAATAATTATGTATTTCATTAATTTTTTTTTAAATTTATGAGTTTATTATATCATGATTTTCCATCTCATTGAATTCATGTCATCATGTGTTTATCTAGTTAAAGTAAAAATACGTACTTGTCTCTTAAATATTTATGTGAACAATGTATACATTTATCTTGTATTATACTTTCAGCAACAAGCAAAGTGCATTATAATGCAGCAATAAGAGTCTTGAGGTATATCAAGAATAATCCTTCTCAATTTATTTTCTTTTCTGTAAATTATGATTTACCTTTTAAGGATAAATTAACAAAATATAATACTTTTTAAACTAAATTAATAAAAATATACCCAAAATTTCATACCCTAATTTGTATATTTTATACTCTTATTCCAAAAGTTAATACATTTATTTTACAAGTTCATACTCTAATTTATATTTTTCATACTCTGATTCCAAAAATTTATACCCTTATTTTAAAAGTTCATAACCTAATTTGTATTTTTCATACCCTTATTCCAAAAGTTCACACTTATTTCAAAAGTTCATATCCTGATTCGTAAAGTTTATCCTTATTTTCAAAATTCATATCCTTACTTACATAATTCATATACATAATGTTTAACTTCATACCCTTAATTCAGGTAATTCATACACTTACTTTTCAATATTATACACTAATTAACAAATCCAACTGTTACCCGTCCTACGATCTCGAACTACTACATCGTCGTCGTGGGCCTCTCATTCGACGACCGCATCTCCGTCGACATCAACCTCAAATTTTCGAGCTCGCTCTATACCATCGTCGCCCATTCCGACAGATGTGTCTGTCTCAATCTTCACGAAAGAGAGAGAGCGATGAGAAGAAAAAAATCGGAAAAATAAATAAAGGATGAGGAGAGAGATCGGAAAGAGAGATAAATGATGAGAGATCGGAGAGAGTGAGAAGGAGGGGGAGAGAAATCGAAGGATAGAGATTGGAGTGAGAGAGAAGGAGGAGAGAGAGGTTGGATATAGGGTGAGAGGATGAGAGAGTAAAATGAGGTGAGAGAGAGGGGAAAGAGATTGAGAGATATGAATCAGTTTTTTTATTTTTTATTAATTATTAATTTAATGTATATTTTTGATAATTTAACTTCTGAGGGTATGTTTTTACTAATATAATAGATGTAGAGTATGTTTATGTTAATTGCTCAAATAATATTTGACTTGTTTCAAGATTAATTATGGACATGTCACAAATTTTGTTAAGTTACATATAATATATATAAATTTTTCTATTTATGATATCTATGACAATATATAGAAAAATATTTATATATAATTATATGTCATCGGTTGGGTTCGGTTCGTTTTGAAGACGATTGAAACCATGAACCGAACCGATTAGATCGGTTTTTAGATTTATAAACCAAACCAAATTAGCAATCAGTTTTTGATCGGTTCGGTTTGGTCGGTTTGCTTGGTTTGTGTACACCCGTAGCTATAAGGACTATTTAGAAAATTAATGAAACTATTGGGTAACCATAACCGTATTTATATCTATATCTAATCCCATATTCCCATCTCGGAAACTCAGTGTGCCTAAACACAAAAACCATACTAACTTGGGTGTTGTTTGTAAAACAAGTGCTTACTGAAAAATTGATGTTGAAAAACGACTTCTGTAAAATCACTTTAGAAATAAATAGCGTCTTGTGAAAAAGTGTTTTTGATGTTCATAAGTTCCGTCTACGTTTGCTATGCATAAGTTTGACATGACTTAATAGCACAATAATTGATAGAGTACGAAAAACACATGAACAATACTAGTAAGTCCAATATCACTTTAAAACCAAATAATTAAAAACAATTATTAAAAAAAAAAACATGATAAAAGTATTATTAATAATTTAATATGTAAAAACGACATACTACGAACAAAAATTTTATTTTAAAAAAACAACTTCAACAATTATTTCAAGATGCAAGAATAGAATTCACAATTGCAATCCGGGTAGTATCCATTTTCAATGATATTAGGCGTTTGTTCATCGTTTTCAGATTCATCATCTGAATTCAACAAGCGTCCAGGATAAACGATTAAACAAACTGCCATAGGCAATAAATACAAATGAGAATAACAACACATGAGAATAAACAACCATCTGAGTTTACTAAACATTAAGAAACTTGTTCAACACAAGAGGTGCGACAAGAAACCAAAGTCGACTCATAACATAATCAGAAACTATTTGTTCACAACCGCATTAGTACTAATAATAGTTTCACTAAGAAATCATATAATAAAAAGTACGATTGGCCAAGTGCAGGCATAGCCGCTTAAGCACATTTACCCATGATCCTCCTCGCAAGTTGTACATCTTTCGACATAATAATCACACGCTTGGCATGGATGACGCAGAGGTTAATGTCCTCGAAAAGACCCATGAGATAGGCCTCAGCGGTCAGCCTCCCATCTGGACAAAATAAACGCTCAACCCGTATCCCGACCCGATTACTTTTGAAATTGAAAAAAAAATCCCGACCCGATAAAAGTCGGGACCCGACTTTTTCAGGACCCGAATTTTCGGGATCCCGTAGGGTCGAGATATATTTATCCCGAATCTCCCGACATATTTTTTTATTTTACGACAACGTCATTTTTTATTAACAATTTTCATTTGATAAGTTTAAAGATGTTATTAATACGAAACATAATCCTAGTTTAAAAATAATATTCCTAAATGAAAAAAGAAATTAACATGTAGTAGAAAAAATAGTGTGAAACTACAAATAATGGAGTAGATAAAAAAATTAATACGTTTTTTATCAGATTCTTTTAGTATTTAGTTTTATTCACACAAACAACAATTATCATACTAAATGAGATACATTATCATTATAATTTTTATAATCGGAAAATAATAATCGTTTATTTTTCTTGAAAATAACAATATAATTTTTTAATTTAAGTATATTGTTTATTTTAATAGTTTAATATATTCAAAACTATAAATGCATATTATACTTATATAATTATAAGTAATATATAAAACAAAAAGAATTGTAGCTCATATGGTAGAGTACTTACATTGTATGCTACATGTACAATGTTTGATTCTCATCACTTGCATTTGCTATAAATTAATTTAGATTTGTATATAAAATATAAATTAATTAAAAAATCGGGACGGGACACATGACGAAATCAAAATTGTCATCCGATCCCGATCCCGAAGTTTGTCGGGTCTAGACAAAACCTGATATTTTCGGATCGGGACTATTCTTGGATCGGGTGCGGGTCGTGATTTCGGGATATTTTTTTCCAGCCCTAAAATAAACACAAATACCCTACTAACTCAGTATTATTCTTTATATATTTCGAAGAAAGACTAAAGTTTAAATAATTTGCTTTAAAGACGGGGCCTTTCTTTTTTTTCCAAATTTTAATCCGATTGGTTCCTATTTTACTCACCAACCAATCTAAACGGATTCCAAATCTCCATATATTTTCACCAATATCGTGGGGAAATGCCACCGCAGAAGGACTATATATGACTAAATAGAACATTGATAAAACTATGGGTGACCATATTTGTATCTAATTATCCCATATATTCCCATTTTTTGACACTTGCTGCTTAATAAATACACAAATCCTGCTTACTTATTGTATATCACAATTTTTCCACATATGAGATCAATAATAATATTAGTGAGACAAATTTGGGAGCAAAATCCATAGGTTTTACTCCATCCGTCTCGAAATAAGTGCGTTGCTTCGAAAACTGTGATATTTAACAAATTCAAATAATTTCACTTAAAATTCAATAAAAAAAGTATCAAAAATCAATTTTTTTAAAACAAAAACCATTTTTTAGTTTATGTATGAGGTTAACCACAAAAAAAAAAATATTTCAAAAAAAGAAAAAAGAAAAATTTACAAATAAAAAATAAACCCGATATTTTCGGATTGGGACTATTCTTGGATTGGGTGCGGATCGTAATTTCGGGATATTTTTTTCCAGCCCTAAAATAAACACAAATACCCTACTAACTCAGTATTATTCTGTATATATTTCGAAGAAAGACTAAAGTTTAAATAATTTGCTTTAAAGACGGGGCCTTTCTTTTTTTTCCAAATTTTAATCCGATTGGTTCCTATTTTACTCACCAACCAATCTAAACGGATTCCAAATCTCCATATATTTTCACCAATATCGTGGGGAAATGCCACCGCAGAAGGACTATATATGACTAAATAGAAAACATTGATAAAACTATGGATGACCATATTTGTATCTAATTATCCCATATATTCCCCATTCTTTGACACTCGCTGCTTAATAAATACACAAACCCTGCTTACTCATTGTATATCACAATTTTTCCACATATGAGATCAATAATAATCTTAGTGAGACAAATTTAGGAGCAAAATCGATAGGTTTTACTCCATCCGTCTCGAAATAAGTGCGTTGCTTCGAAAACTGTGATATTTAACAAATTCAAATAATTTCACTTAAAATTCAATAAAAAAGTATCAAAAATCAATTTTTTTAAAACAAAAACCATTTTTTAGTTTATGTATGAGGTTAACTACAAAAAAAATATATTTCAAAAAAAAGAAAAATTTACAAATAAAAAATTTATTTTGGGACTTAAAAATAAAATAAAGGCTTGGTTAGGGAAGGAGGGAGCAGTATGTATGTAATTATCCCATTATATTCCCAATCTCTCTGAAACTAAAATAAACACAAAAACCCTACTCACTTACATACTCTCTAAAATATCACCATTTTTTTTCACAGAGAGAGCAATAAATAATAATATTAAAATGAGAAGAAGCTTGGGAGCAACAATCAAACACCGTTACCACCCCATCATTGGAAATGCCTCATCCGTCAACCTCTCTCTAAAATCCTTCTCCTCCTCAGCCCCTTTCGGTCGAGGCCGTGGCCAAGGCTCTCCTTCTCTTTCTGATCCTCCCTCGGACGATGCCCCACCTTCCCTCTCTACAAAACCCGGGATATGTATCGGCCGAGGCACCCCCTCTGTTGATGATGCCATCTCCTCTCTCTCTACAAAACCCGGGACAGGTATCGGCCGAGGCACCCCCTCTGTTGACGATGCCGTCTCCTCTCTCTCTACAAAACCCGGGATTGGTCTCGGCAGAGGCGCCCCCGTTGGTGGTGGTCGCGGTCGAGGCACACCTTTCCCCACCTCCGGTCTCGGCCGAGGAACAAGCTCCTCCGAAACCGATTTAGGTATTGTGTTCAATCACTCTTTTGTTCTATCGAAACCGGTTCGTAGAGGGAGAAACATTGATAAGTACATAGTTAGGGTCCGTTTGGCATAAAAAAAAAATTTAGTTGATTTTTTATTTTAAAAATCTGTGGGTGTTTGGAAAGTCGGATTATTTAGCTTCTAGAAATCAGATTTTTAGGCTAGAAAAGCTAAATAATCCAGATTTCAGTGGATTATTAAGAGTCCGTTTGGTAACAGATTTTTTTAGTTGATTTTTGGATTTTATTATTCTGTGGGTGTTTGAATAGTCAGATTATTTAGCTTCTAAAAATCAGATTTTTAGGGCAAAAGAAGATAAGAAATCCAGATTTTTGAAATCTAGATTTTCAGTGGATTATTAAAAAAAATTCAAAAGCTGATTTTGGACCAAAAAATCCGTTACCAAACATAGCCTTAGTTTCCAAATACTCATATTCTCAACTCTTGTTTAAAAGCTGATTATTAAAAAAAATTCAAAAGCTGATTTGGCATATAATGTTGCATAAGTGAGCGTTAAAGTTAAAAACAAAGAGTAAAAAGAAGTAGCATGTGGTAGCATCATGTACTAATCTTTTAAAACTGTTTTAGTGGCTATGGTTTTTTCTATAAATTTCAAACTTGGGTATGATTGAAATTTGAGTGCCGTGCCCTAAACTTCGATATGGTTTTCTTTTCTACCACAATTCTATTTTTAAATGCGTAGCAAAGGAGGGGAACTAGTAGTATTATGAACAAAGAAAAAAACTTCCCTAAGTTTGCTCTTTGGATATGCCTGTTAAAAAGAACATTCATTTATTGGGTTATTCATAAGAAAAATTCTTTCTGGGCATGAAACCATATATCAGAAGTCTTTTTATCCGTTCAAAAGAATGTTCTCAAAACAAACACTCAGATTATTGAGTAACTATAAACTATGAATGTATACAACTTTCTTGAACCATTGGAACATCAATGCAAATACAAAATTAAGTAATGTATGTTAAATAATAGGTAAGGGAGAAACGTCTGGGGTGGCGGTGAGGAACGAGCTCCATTTAGGTATAATGTCAGCCTTGTCTGGCGGGGCAGGCCGTGGTGGTGGTTCTCGACCCCTGGGTGAAGGACAACAGCCTCTTCCGCCTCCTCCTTCTCGGTATGATGAACAGCAGCGTCGTCCGGTTGGCGAGGTCAAGAAAGCCGAGGAGAATCGCCACCTTAGGCCACCTCCTGATGCTGCTAAACCCGATGTTGCGAAACTGCCCAAGGCCCCAAAGCTGAGTCGAGAGGACGCTGTGAAGAAGGCGGTGGAGATTTTGTCAAAAGGAGACGGGGTAGGAGAGGGAACGACGATCACAGGAGAGAGGAGGGTGGATGATAGGAGAGGCGGAGGAGGGTTTAGAGGGAGAGGCGGGTTTAGAGGGAGGGGGAGAGGTGGACGAGGGACATGGGCTGGTGGGAGGGGAGGAGGGAGGGATTCTAGGGATAAGGAGGATGATCATGGCTCGGGGCTTTTCTGTGGTGACGATGCCGATGGGGAGAAACTGGCTAAGAGGCTTGGACCCGAGAAAATGAATGTGTTGGTCGAGGCTTTCGAAGAGATTGGCGAAAGGGTCTTGCCTTCTCCTGTTCAAGACGCCTATATCGACGCTCTTGACACCAATATGATGGTAATATACTCTCACTCATGTTATTATTGTGTATTGTTGTAATGTGACTAAAGTAGTAAAGTTGTAGTTTCTAACAGTTAAATTGCGTTCTTTCCTTATGTTATGTTTATATCAGTGTTTTGAAAAGCGAAATCTTAGCTGAAGCGTTTTTTAAGAGGTGCTAAAAGTGTAAGCTTTTAGCAGCTTAAAAAGCAGAAAAGCAATTTTTTAAAGCTTTTTTAATCTTTGAACCGAGCTTTGAATCGAGCTTTTTTTACTAAGAAACCAGCTTTTTAAAACAGAGGTTTATATCTTTATTTATTTCTGTTTTGCAGATTGAGTGTGAACCAGAGTGGTTGATGGAGGAGTTTGGATCAAACCCAGATATAGATGACACGCCCCCCATACCTCTAACGGATGCTTTTGAGAAGATGAAGCCATTCTTAATGGCCTACGAGAATATTCAGAGCCACGAAGAGTGGGAGGTAAACTCATATGTTACCATATCATATGATAATTTACTTAGTGTTAGAATTACATTAGTGATGCAGAAGCGAGCATAAATAGATTTATCTTATTTCCATCTTTTATTATTTTAAGTGTTTCCTTTTTAATAAGTATTCCCTTTTAGGATTAGAATTTTAGGTTTTCTTAGACTATTATAAATAGTCCTTGTGCTGTGTTAAGAAATCAGACTTGATTATTATTTGATATTTTGTATGAAATACAGAGTTTTATTTAACTCTTAAGCTTAGGCTTAATTCCCCTTTTATCACTTCTATGTTTTTATCTCTTCTATACTTTGTTTGAGCTATTAAACTTCCCAGTCCCACATTAAGTGGTACCAGAGCCAAAATCCACGACAAAAAACATGGTCCGTCGTGGCAGAGGTGAAGGAGGCAGAGGAAATCAAGGTCAAACTGAGATTGCTGAGTTAAAGCGTATGATTGTTGATTTGTCGCGAGCAGTTCATGCTATTCAGCGACAGGGACGAGCGGAAGCCCGTAGAGGAGGCATCGGAGCGAAACCGCAAACTTTTAGACAATCCGGAAGGTAGTCTTGAAGATAATTATGTTGGTGGGGAGTACGACAATCCTTTTCATGATGCTGGAAGTGCAGAATACGCACCAAGAGGAGGATTGGAGGACCGTTTGGTTTGTGCTCTTAACTTGAATGGAGCGTACGAAAATCCTTTTCATGATGCTGGAAGTGCTAACGACGCACCACGAGGTGGATTGGAGGATCGATTAGTTCGTTCTCTTGACTTGAATGGAGGTGGAATAACAAAAGAAGCGAAGCCTAGAGAGAGAATCAACCTTTTTTTACCGTTATCAATCCGACCAAAATGAATCTGTTCACAACTTCTAATAATAATACGAGTTAAAAAAAATCTGAAAATATCCCTCTACCCTTTGTATCCCACGAAATCCTTTCATATACAGTAATTCGTGAACATTAAAATGTGGTTTATTATTTTATTTTTTTGAAACTGAAGTCCCTTATTTGTCTAATTTATAAACACCAAAATGAAGTTAGAAACATAATTGTATAAATTGCATTTGAGCAACTGTTAAATTTACCCTTGGATTTACCAGTTTTTTTTTTTTAAATCCCTTTTACCTTCCCAAACCTAGTTCTGCATAACTTGTAATTATTCTGCGACTCTTCCTAAAGAAGGCATTCTGTCACTAGATACAACTCTTTCTGATTTATCGAATAAATAAACGTTGTCTAGGAAAAATAGAAGGCTAAATGATGAACTAAACCTCTATTCTTACATCTAGAAAGTTGTAAGAGACAAAAGGTAAATATAACTTATTTGGGTGGTGTGGAAGTGAAATGATTTGCAACTTTTCCTTTTTCTCGAAATAATAGTTTTTTATCATGCTATACTAGGTGGCTTCTGAAGTTGCTGTTATGATTCCTTCAAATGCATTGGGCTTTATGTTCCGTTTTGGCAACAGACTTTTTGGGCTGATTTTCACTTTTTTTATTTAAAAAATCAATGAGTTGGACAGTCATTATTTAGCTCTTAAAAAACAGTTTTTTAGGCAAAAAAAGCTAAAAAAATCTAAAAATCTAAATTTGGACTTCAATGAATTTTTGAAACAGATTTTTCACCTGAGAATCTGTTGCCAAACAAAAGATCTTATATTTTCCAATTACAAATGCTCACTCCGAACATAAATCTTATGATTGTATTTTTTGAGCCAAAAATACGTAACCATGAAATGTATTGCACTTGACGTTTTCTTTGCGTTATTCCATGTCATGCTGGTGTATTTTTTTTTACCTTGTCGTCTTTCAATTAAGTTTATAGATTGATAGTAGTACGCGGAATAAGTTTATCGAATTATTCTTGCTTTTTTTTATTCCCCAGAAAATTATCGAAGAAACAATGAAGACTGTGCCTCTTATGAAAGAGATTGTGGATCATTACAGTGGACCTGACAGAGTAACTGCTAAGCAACAACAGAAAGAGTTGCGAAGGGTTGCAGATACCCTCCCGGATAATGCACATGCTTCAGTGAAGCGGTTTACTGACCGTGCTATTCTCTCTCTCCAGGTTCGAGTTCTGCCTCGTGATATTGTTTTATTGTTAAAGTTGATGATTTCATTTTTTTTCATTTTGTTTAGGCTCTTTTTAATTTTGATATAGATGTGAGGGTTATGACACATTACAATATGAACGGATTTCTTAAGGCAGTATCTCAATGAAGGAAAGATTTATGTTCATCAGTTTATCTACACTTAAGTCTTTACATAGTTTCTGATTTCACCCTCTTTATAACAGATGCATTTTAGTACAGTGCATCCCCCAAATGAATGGCAGATCATAATAAGACTTTATTTATATATACTTTCCGCATTTTTCTTGATAGTTGATTCATGTGTTTACTTGAGCTTTTCAGAGAAGGGAAAACTACAAAATATGTTTTTCTTTTTAAAGAAAGTGGTCAATTAAAATGGAATATCCCAAGAAGAATAGTGCTTACTTATTATAACTGAAATGTGGGAGTAGTAGCTAAATTTTCTGCCACTGATTATCAGTAATAGAAAACAAACAAGTTGCAATATTTGGGGGGGAAAATTAACTGAAGTCCTGAGCCGGTTACTGTATACTTCGATTCGGCCTAGATCTTAAAATTGTATGATTTCACTTATCTTTTAAAGAATACTAGTCAGTACAATTCTGTTTTAAGTATCCAGAAGGATTGAAAAAGGTCGTGGAAATGTAGTTTCATGCTGCACACTATGAATAAGAACTTTGACTGCAGCATGGGCCTGTCTCCATTTTTTTTTAGTCAAATTACAGTTTTCAAGGTAGCTTTCATCAGATGTTATTTCACCACTTAAAAGTAAATTATTTGTTTTTTTCCTTGTCTTATTGTAAACTGTACGGAAAGAGTAGACGACACTAGAAGATATTTAGGGTGATGTTTTTACTCGTCGTTTTGTATTTTATATAACTCGAATTCGTGTATCCTTTCGTATGTTTTTGTTGGGTATCAGGATCATTAAAGTATTTCAACTACTTCTGTAATTCTTTTTGGGATTGTTGATTTTGATCATTTCCTTACTAGTTTTTTCATTCTTTTATACGTCATGCAGAGCAACCCAGGATGGGGATTTGATAAGAAATGCCAGTTCATGGATAAGCTGGCTATGGAGGCAAAACAGCATTACAAGTGACCATGCTTTTATCCTCTTCTTGTTGACCTAGTAGATGGTTTCGCATTCACTTCACTCAGAGATGATCCCGCTCGATTCTAGTGCTTCCTGTCATCATGAACGGCTGAGTTCTACATATTTACAATAATTACTTTCACTCTTTGGTACCTCGTAGTTTGAAAGAGTTTCCTGGTACGATTTTGTTATATTTAGTTAATTTAGGCTGTTTCATAGCTTTGTTGATATCGATAAATTGGTTAATGAATTATATCAAGCACTTTTTTTTTTTAATTTGCAAGGTCTTGGAAATGAAATTTCACAGACAACTACTTTTGTACCAACGCTTTAGTGTCATTTATTGTGGATCTGTATACGCTCCTGCACCTAGCTAGGTAAGCGGTTTGTGCGAACTAGCTTCAATTTTCGTTGTTGTATGTCTTTCATGTTAGAATATAAAGACTCGCTAAATACCTTATTGTGGAAAAATAATATTTAGGATCCTTTCTTTGGTGATGATAGTCCTATTTTTTTTTTTAATAAACTAGATATTGTCTCATACAAAACGGCATGCAATACTGTATTTGAAATGACTTGTCCACGAAATTGCACAATACTGAGGTGGTTAATTAGCATGGGATATAAAACAAATGTTCATCATTTCCAAATCCACCTCTCGCATGAACCCCATCTCAGCTACTGCTGCTGAAAGTCATCAGTCAGTGTTGCGGTCAATGTCTGGATGGCGGTGGAGATAAGAAGGTCCAAAGTTTTTTTAATAACATAATCCAGTCTTGACAAGAAGGTCCGAAGTTTCTTATTAACAGTTATTGAGGGCACAATGAATGGATGTCTACTTCGTTTACTATTTCGACTATCTACACAAGTTGCTGGTTGATAATAGTATTTTGCACTCTGGAATAAATATGAATTCTAGGAATCTGATTTGATATAAATCGAAGGATGAGCTAAATTAATAATTTGTCCTTACATAATCTGTTGATTCTGAAGACAGTAAGCCAGTTCACCTAATGCTACTGAACTTGCACAATTTAGCCAAGGATCTCATGAAACATTGAACACAAAGACAACTACTGTTTGCTGCTATTTTCTGCTTAATCTTGTACACTTCTTAAAAATCTTTTGTTTTTTTTGTACATTTTGTTGTTTTAGCGCGCATTATTATTTGGAATATCGGGACATGAACTACTTACTCAAGTTAGCCTGTGCCTTAGTTACGAAATCAGCTACGTAAAAAAAAGTAATAGTTTTTCAAGGACCGGCAACAAACAATAAATATTGGTCCACACAGTCCTTTGTAAACAAATTATTTACTTTGTAACCCGTTCGTGAGAAATAGGACCGTGTATAATTATTGTTCTTGTTAGGGTTTCTATCTTTCAAGAGAAACAACTTCATGTTAAAAGAAAGAACAGATTATTGGCCAATGGCCAATCTATCACCTTCCAATACGTAAGTAAGATTATGTCTTAATGAAAAAAATATTATGGGGAGATAAAGATAGGCTTGAGCTCATGTATTCTTATGCGTATTAGTGTATTTCACGTAACTTTATAATGACTGTCAACTATCTTAATCATATTTTGAAGGTTCTGAATGTAAGTACTTGTTTTCTCACAATGAGAAGATCCCCAATTTCATGTAATAGTACAGTTTCCTTATTCTTAGGAGGGAAACGTAAGCTTCCTCTTTCATACATGCATGTGTGTCTATCCCTTGGTAAATCCCAGGAATATTGGGCCTGAATAGGTGCAATAAGCACGATGTGTCTGTGCGCACGCGCGTGTGCGTGCGTGCATGTGTGTGTGCGCATGTGCGTGCGTCAAGTTGTTTTATTATAAAATTTTATAGTTAACGAAGGACAATTGAAAAAGGTCCAATTTTTCTTCTCGCACGGGCCCATAATACTTTAGGGACGCCCTGATAAAGCCCCCTAATACGCATGTAAACTCTTCTCGTTTGCCATGAGACACGTTTACATGGAGAGACACATTTACTTCTGTGAGCGGACGTTACTCCATATACACATACTTCCATGTTCCGGTGCTATCTCATTTGGTAGATCTCTCATATGACCAAACACAGTGATTTTCTCATAATCTTGTTCATATTATATTAGTTTGCTATTGAGTATGACCACCTCTTTTATATTGAGAACGTCATGAATACAACTCTTTAATATATCTTGTGAATATGACATTGATTCCTTGATACTTATATTTTATTAAGTCTCTTTTGATCAATCTAACAAATCTTAATATCATGCTCTGAAATATTATCTAGATCATATTAATTATAAAAAAAAATGTGTTTACTCATTGATTATTCTTGTTACACAGGATAATATTGTATTTTTAGAAAAAATAATTGACATTTATGTGCTGATAAAGTATAGGATTCTGAAGATGTAAATGAGATGAATAACAGGACCAGATTATGGTTGGATACTTCATAGTTCATACTTTTGTAGTTCTTAATTTGCTTTGAACCACAAACATGTTCTAATCATCTAGCAGACACGTCCTCCTGCACCACAATTTTTTCTTCAATTTTTTTTTTTTTTTTTTTACGATGGCTAGTTTTTTTTTTTTTTTTGTTTTATTGTGGTAAAGGTAAAAAAAATCATTACCAACCAAGAATGCCCACGACTACAGCTCAAAACCCAAAGGCTCAACCTTTACATCACAATAAAAACACATCTAGAAAATAAACAGGGGTGGCCCTGAGGGGTATAGTAGATGATATCGCATCGGGCCTCACGATTTCGATGAACCTCTTAAGGACTCACGACATCGACAAAAAAACAATTATTTATGTATAAAAAAATTATACGCGTAAATATATGCTAGTAAAAATAATTATAAATAAATGAAAGCACACAATTCTTTTTATATGCATGATTTTTTTTGTTTGGACCACCCCTGAAAATAAATGATCGATTACTAGCTATATTTACATCAAAAATCTAACCACATCCTCAGAGCACTAAATATAAAAATAGCATCTTCATCTTCACACAGTTGCCTAGCCATAATCCAACCATATGAAAGCGGGACCCAAACTCTAAGTCAGGGTGACTCAAAATTTTTAACTACCTTTAAAATACTCAATTTTATTTTAATTGCTTTTGATTTTCAAAATCAAAATTATATAAAACTTACAAATATAATTAAAAAGAAACAAAAAAGACACTTTGGATCTATATATTATATATATTCACACATACATATTTATAATATGTATGTATACACCTACATATATAAATGTATAGCCTGATTTCATGGAATTGGAAAGAAAACAAAACCCATATAATTTCAACTTTCAAAAATTAAAGGCAATTAAAATATGAAATTGAGTATTTTAAAAGAAATTAAAAAATTTGAGTTATCATGACTCAGAGTCAGGGCCCCCGCTTCCGAACCACATGATTCCAATGATTTCTTTTTGGCCAATGACCAATAGGCCACTTTTGAAAGATAAAGTTTCCCAGTAACACACTTTTTAGAAAATATATAAAACTAAAAATCATTTAATAATTAATATATAAAACACTCACTTTGTCTCTCTAAAATCAAAAACCATGAAAAATATATTAAAATTTCAAAATATCTAACAAAAAAATCAGAAAATTAATAAAAATAAAAAATTCAAAAAAAAATCGGAAAAAAAAATAAAAAATTCAAAAGTGCATACGCGTCGATAAAAGTGTATAATATTAAATTAAAATATATATATATATATATAAATTCAAAAAAATATATAAAAAATAAACCTCAATAAAATTTAATGAAATTTAAAGAAAATAAAAAATGCCAAAAGTATTAAAAAATTAAATAAAAAATAAAAAATTCAAAAGCTCATAAAAAGTACATACGAGTTGATAAAAGTGTATAAAATGTACATAAACAGTACATATTAGGACATAAAATGGGCAGAAAAGTGCATACGAAAGCATAAAAGTTGGATAAAAAGTGCATATTGGTGCATAAATGTACATACGAGAGCATAAAATGTGCATAACAAGTGCATACGACTAAGTAAAGAGTGTATAGAATATACATACGGGTCAAAAAAAGTGAATAAAATTGCATAAAAAATACATACGGATCCATAAAAATACATAAAACATGCATAAATTGTGCATACGGGTAAAAAAAGTTGCATAAAAAGTGCATACGAATGCATAAAATGTGCATAAAAAGTACATACGACTGCATAAAATGTGCATACAGCTAAGTAAAGAGTGCACAAAATGTATAAATTTTTTTGCATAAAAGTGTATACGAGTGAATAAAAGTGCATAAAAGATACATATGTGATTCGACCCAGAAAGTGTTATAATTGGGTCGATATTTGATTGCTATTACATTTTATTAGTAAAAATGGGCTTAAAACACTTATATTACGCAAAAGTTATGTTTTGTTCGATATAATTGGTTTTGTGTTAAAAACTGCAGTTTTATGTGGATTTATCTACAAAACGGAGATATAGTAAAGAATGAGGTTATGAAACACACATAAGTTCGTGGAAGAACGTAAGAAGATCGGACTATTGAGTAAAGAAAGAGATTACAAAGAAGAACGAACTCAATGAAGACCAGAGTAAACATTCAGACCAAAGATCCTGAGGAGTTTATTTGAATAAGACATGTTGATTCCAATAAGGAAGAAAAATCAACACCACTTTAGTTCTGATGACGTGGCATCTAATCATTGGTCAACACAACTCTTATTCGAATCAGAGGTTGTGATTCGAATAAATCACGGAAATTAGATTTTCGGATAGAGGCCTATTTAAACAACTTTATGACAGAAAAAAGTAACTTCTCTCTTTTGGAGTCAGACCTAAAGACGGGTTTACCGCCTCTTTTCCTTCTTTCTTTCTTCTTTTTCCTTCGATTTTTAAACCTTCGATTCTTTTAACCTTTAATCCTTCGATTGCTTACATGCAAATTGTGGTACTCTCTAAACTATTATTTTGCTGTAATCTTACAATGCTTTTGATATAAATTCATGTTTGCTTCTTTTCACATGTTTTAATTAAAATCGTATTATTTATCCTTCTTGTTCTTGTTTATTTTATTAATCGCCTTGTTATAGTTTAGTTTGCTTTATTTGTATAAATCGCTGAGATTATAGGGCGTGACAACTTGTGATCTTGCGTATTTATATTTGTTTAGTTAGCATAAAAGTTAGATTATTGAAATCCTACGAGATATTACAAATTAGTGGTGAAATATAATTATGGAAGAATATATAATAAGGTTATAATCAATTCTCCGTAGAACGAATCTTACTTATCAAATTAAAACTACGGTTGGGCCTAGTGCTCTTGCTAGGTAAAAAGTACATTATTTTATAACACGTTTTAAGTCCGACCAAGTTTTTGGTGTCACTGCCGGGGAATTGAATTTTTAATCTTATAATATAGTTTTTTGCAATTATCTGTGAATAATAGCATTTTAAGTTATTTGATTTTCAGTTCAAAAGCCTACAAATTCGAAAAAATACCAAGTTGTTTTACCTTATTCGTTAGATTTAAAATTCGTTCTGTTTATGTACCTTCTGTTGCCTCTTATTCGCATAAGAGACAGTAATTCGAATAATCCTTATTCGAATAAGTAAGACCCGATTCAAATCAGGACAGTGCAGAATATTAATTTATTTTGAATTATTAATAAATAATAATAAAATAGAAAAGAAAAAAATAAGAAACTGAATTTGGAATTCATATTCCAGATTTAAATAAATAAATAATTAAAAAAACATATTTTATATAATTAAAAATTAATATAAATAGTAAATACTAATCAAATCAACTAAATAATTAAATATCCGTATCGCCAAATATGAATGCCGAGGAGAGGATTAGCCCATTCCAGAGGAGGCATGATAGTGGTCTTAAGTGTTGCATTGATTGGACAAAGATCGAGGGGTCGCCGAATCCGTTTCCGTCTGATTTGCAAGAGCAGTTACCATTCTTCGAGGGAACTGAATCTGAGGACCCATACAAAATTGTTTGAAGGAAATAGAGTGTGTTTGTATCAGTTATTGAGGAACATAATTTGATTTAACACTTTATTTAATTCATATTTTTTTAATGACGCTTGCAAAAGGTGCAAGAGCATGGTTTAATAGGTTATCCCCTAAGTCCATTAACCGTTGGCATGAGATGAATGAGAAATTCGTAAAAAGGTGCCCGCCTTCTGTTTTCGATGTAGGACATCTATGGAGATTTTTGTATTATTCTTTGACTAATTATTTTACATAAAAAAGTGTGCTAATTGACACAAAAAATTAACACCTTGGTAGCTTTATTACAGATTTCCAGGACATGTAAAAGCTATTTTTAATTGTTTGCCATTTAGGCTCTGTTTGTTTCTTTGAAAATATTTTCCAAGCATAATGTTTTTTTTTTTTTTATGTTTGTTTGATTTGATAAATTAGAATCTTGAAAAATATAGGAAGATATTTTCCCTTAATTTTGATGATAAAATATTTTCCGGATATAAAAAACTTTTGTATTCACCAGCTACTACTAATCTACATCATGCATCATGATGCGTGTACTATTATACTATAAAAAAATCTATTATAAAAATATACTATTAAACGTTATAGTAATAAAAAAAAGTTAATTAAGGATTGAACCATGAAAACAAAACTATTTAAGAATTGATCCGGCTATAAAATTTAATTAATGATTGATTCATTATTTTTAAAACTAATTAAGAATTGGTCAATTATTCATTAAATATAAAACATATCTCAATTCTATTTATCTCATTTATCACTCTCTCTTTCAAAAAAAAAACTCACATAAAACTACCACAACAATCTCTCATCCGTCGTCGCCTCCGTCGCTGCCGTCTTCCCGTCCCGTCGTCGCCCGATGTCGCCTCCACCGTCACATGTCTTCTATCTCTCCCACTCTCTCTCTCTATATATATATATATATATATTTATATATCTATATATGTGTCTATGTATATATCTATATATCTATTTAATATATCGCGGCGATGGTGGTAAGTAGAACTCTTTCTTTCTCTCTTTCTCTATCTCTTTAGTTTCAAATATGATAAAAAAATAATTGGATTAAAAGGGTTCAAAATGATTCAGACTCTTTTTAAAAAGGTTCAAAAAGATTCAGACTATTTTCAAAAAGATTCAAAAGGATTCAGACTCTTTTTAAAAGGGTTCAGACTCTTTTATAAATTTCGGTTCAGACTATTTTTGGTTCAGACTCTTTTATAAATTTTGGTTCAGACTCTTTTTAAAATAACTTATTGTTCAGACTTTTTTTAAAACGACTTAAAATAGTTCAGACTATTTTTAAAACGACTTAAAATGGTTCAGACTCTTTTTAAAATGAGTTAAAATGGGCCAGACTATTATTTTTTTTACGTTTTTGGATTTTTGTTGATTTTAGATTTTTTGGGATTTTTTTTTTTATTTTTTAGGATTTTAAAAAAAATATTCATGTTTTTTCGGGGTTGCCTCTTTTAATTTTTTTTTCATTTTTTTTTCATTTTTGCATTTTTATTTTCTGGATTTTTTTTCATTTTTTCTTATTTTTTACATTTTTAGTGGTTAGTTAGGAGAAATAGACCAATACTAATTAGTTTCAGTTTTATGGACTAATCCTTAATTAATTTGTAGATAAGGTATCAATCCAAAATCTACTATTATACAATTATACATTATAGCACCAAAAAAAAATCTACTATTAAACATTGTATAGTAATAAAAAAAAATATTCTCCGCCTTGAAAAACTTTGGTTCTCATAAGACATTTTCTTTATATTGTCTAATTTTATTTTATTTTTATTGTCTAATATATTAATAGTTCATTGTTGATTGTTGATTGTTTGATCAATTTTTAAATTGTAACTTGGTCTTGATTTTTATTGTCAAACTATCACAAAAATTTATCTTCTTCTACTAATCTTAGTCTACCTTTTCGGAAGAGTTTTTCGAATTTTTACGAAAAATTGCTCATGAGATTAATTCTCTATAGCCGTCAAAATAAATATTGGTCAAGACTACATGCTAATTTTAGAGTTTTATTAAGTAACATGTCACCGGACTTTGCTCGGTAAAATATGATTTTTTGTCTTTGAAATATCTTTAAGATTTCATCCTTCTAATTTTTTAGTTTAAAATTTCTATATGCTGATTTTGTTGCTAATATTACGTAATTCTATTATTATTTTTGTTAAAGAAATTATAAAGTATATTTTAGATTTTCCATGAAATTTTTTCACCCAACCAAACAAACACCAAGAAAATTATGAAAAATTATTTGTTTTCCATAAAAATCTTTTCCTTCGAAAATCTTTTCTCCGGAAATTAGTTTCGGAAGAAACAAACAGAGCCTTAATGATCATCCAATGAATGTGAATCACTGATGCACGTGCATTAGAATTTATAATGCAGCAAAAATGGATCCACAACGGCAGTTATTTGCTTATAGTTTGTGGTTTTTGGTTAAGAGGGGTCAATTCGATTGACATTGCTCTGGACTGAATTCTAGCCAGCAATGACCACAGTTTCTCCTTTTTCCCAGGGAGCTTAATTTAGCTAGAAAATGGATGTTCGGTAGGGACTATATGGATCATAAATTGCAATAATTTCCACGTCTAAGTTTGAACAGGTGTATATAAATAATTTACGCATTTCATTAACTATTGAGCTTACAGTGGTGTAAAGATTTATAATTGGAAATACGACAAAAGAAAGTGGTTATTTGCATTTACGAGTTTATGTGAAGCAATTTCCTTGCTGTTGTTATACTGGAAATCCATGCATCAAACGGAGTCTTGCAAATCATAATAAGGAATTTGGTGCAAAACAATGTAGCAAGATTTAATACCTTTTCTAAGACTTTTGAGACTTTTTTTTCTTTCATTGGTCCTGCAAAACTCATGTCCTAACATCAAACAATAAAGGCGTGAAAAAGTGCATGATTTACGACCAGATAAAAAATAACAGAGTGATAAGGGCCTTGGAGGGTATGTACGTATATACAATTTTTGTAAAGACTGCAAAGAAACTGCAGTCCAAGAAAATGAAAGAGAAGCCCAGAATATTTGGTAATAGTTGATAGCCTTCAGGCTGCAACAGACTGAGCTTCTGGTTCTCATAAGTAAACAAAAGAAGGAAGAGATATAAACCAGCATTCGCAAAATAGAGATTCAAACACATTCTTATTTCTTGGCATTACAAAAGGCAATCTGCTCTCCAAGAGACAAAAGTTGACATCATAAAGTGATTAAATATAAATATTTTAAAGCTAAAATAACGAACACATGTTAAGGTTGTACCAGTCTTGGAGAACATCGACACTGAAAATGACAAGATAAAACTCCACCACTCACTTAGCCGACGAGGAAAGTCTCTCACTTCGTGCTTTATCAGCTTTCTCCAAATAATCTTGATGAGATTGGTGTTTTGCTCCTAAGAAAAACAAAACTCGCACGTAAGCATATGATAAAAGATACAATGAGAAAAGAAATTTTAATCAAACATTACTGTCACAATTTCACATTTCAACTACAATAGTTCCTTACCAGAAAACTTGAAAATAAATGAAACGTGTCGGATCAGTACTTCAAAAGGCAAAAGCGTTCAGACTTATACCCTCATTTTCTAGCTTACTCAAAAGTGGAAAACTGCAAACTTAACATCTATACGACATGCAGAACTTGGCGAACAGTGCTAAATTATATATTTCTCAACTTTTACTCCCAATCAAATAATAAAGCTTTCGTGGAAGATAATGGGTACCATCAATTCTTAGAAGGGTACTTTACCAGGTCCGGCATTACTTCATGGGAATTACTCCCATGAGTATCGTAAAACTACAATGACAACCTCTAGAAGGCCAACCAAATTGCACTACAAACCACATCAATACAGACTAAAGCTTATAGCGCAAGTATGAAAACAAGGCACAAGTTATGGTCCTTAGTGATGTAAATGCATGACTCTAGCTCAGTATTTATCATTTAAAGTCAGGTCCAATGATTCTAAATTTCTAATTACCAGATTTTCCAAATTCATTGCATTCACCAGTTCATAATTAGGGTGACGGGAATCTATCTTAAGGACTCCTAATTATAAGGGGAAGAAAAACCCTAACAGCTGAGCTACAACCTTGAATTAAGTCCAAACAGACAGAAACAAAAACACAGGCTTATATTGATCTCTATATCTCTTCTTGCTTCGACATGAGACTCATCTCTTATCAAACCATCACTTGCACATCTAAAGATTCGAAATATGATTCTTCCCCAAACCCAGTGAAACATATAAATTCATAATCCGGACCTTTGGCAAACCCAAATCATACCTTTCTAATCTATCTCCTAAATAGCCTAATAAGAAAAGAAGAAAGTGCAGAATTCGGATAATAGCATATAGCTCCGTAAAGATGTAAATCGATTTAACAGCAATTAAAAATGGTTTTCTGAAACTCTGATTAAGGATCCGTTTGGCAACAGATTTTTTAGTCCAAAATCAGCTTTAAAAAATTTGTTTCAAAATCCACTGAAAAACCGGAACTTTGTCTTTTCGCCTATGCTTTTTAAAAGCTAAATAAACTGACTATCCAAACACCCACGGATTATTAAAATAAAATATCTCAAAATCAGCCAATAAAATCTATTACCAAACTGACCCTTATATATATATATTAAAAGAAAGAGAGAGAGGGAGTGGAAATAACCTCGGGTCATGAAGTACCACGGAACAGCAAAGACGGCACTGATGATGACAATCCCTGTAAAAACGTGTTTTTTCTCACCGCTATACAAATAATGCTCAATTTTTGCCCTAAATCCTCCTCCTGTTACAGTTCCACTCTTCGTCTCGTTCACCATTATCTTATTACCCTAAACAAACCCTTTTTTTACTGTTCAAATATACAAATAAAATACAGTTGTATTAGATTGCTTGTTTTTGAATCAAATCATTTAAACAAACAACACTGCCAACTATTAAAACGATTATCTTGTTGGCATAAATAATCCCCATTTTTTACTGTTCAGATTAACAAATAAACCACACTTGTGTTAGATTGCTTGTTTGTGATATAAATCTTGTAAACAAACAACACTCCCAACTATTAAAAAGAATAATGATAACAAATCTAATTGGGGCGATGTAACAAACAGAAAAAACAATCAAAACCTAAAAATGAGAAGCTCTCCAAAAGCAAAAGCAAAAACAAAAACAAAAAAAAGATTGATAATAGGCCGTCGAAATATAATCGAAAAAGAAAATTTAGTAAAGAGTGTCATAAACAATATTAGCGTTCCCCTCTTCGTCTCGTTTACCATTATCTTATTACCCTACGCAAACCCTTATCTTATACTGTTCAGATTAACAAATAAAACACACTTGTATTAGATTTTGCTTGTTTGTGATATAAATCTTGTAAACAAACAGCACTCCCAACTATTAAAAATAATAATAACAAATCGAACGGGGGATGTAACAAAGTGCTAGCAGAAGAAACAATTACAAGCTAAAAATGAAAAGCTCAGCCAAAAAAAACAAGATTAACAATAAGCGGTTGAAATATAATAGAAAGGGCAAATTTAGTAAAGAGTGTCATAAATATAAAACATTATCTTATTAGCGTAACTGAACCCTTTTTTTTTACTGTTCAGATTAACAAATAAAACACACTTGTACAAGATTGTTTGTTTGTGAATTGAATCTCGTAAACAAACAAAACTCCCAACTATTATAATAATAATAATAATAATAAACTGAAATTAGGGAATGTAAGAAAGAGCTAACAGAAGAAACAATTACAAGCTAAAAATAAGAAGCTCACCAAAACAATAATAATAATAAAAATAATAAGCGGTCAAGATATAATAAAAAAGTAAATTTAGGAAAAAGCGCCATAAAAAAAAAAAAAAAAAGAGATCAAAGTTTGGAGATATTAACCTATTGAGAAATTAGCTAAAGCTGGGGCTTTGCAGAGAGATTAGGGCTTTGCGATGGTTTACAGAAACAGAAACAAGGACAAAAAGAGAATTCGATTGTCTAAAATATACTGTATTACTGTTGTTATATTACTTGGTCTTTTTCACTATGGATGAAAAAATATACTATTGCCTCCTTTTACTTTATACATACATACAGATTATTGAAATGAATTTTTTTAAAATTTAATTATAAAATTTAACATTTGAACTATATTATTAATTTTTGAAAATTTTCATTCCGACAATTTCGATACAAGTTCTTAGCCGGTTAAAATTACACGTAGTTTCGTAATGGACAATTAAATAGGAATGGAATGAGCAGTTTTATTATTTTGAAGACGATATAAGGTTTTACTATGTTATAAAAACAACGCTAATAACTCGATGGGATAATTAGTGTTTATATATAGAAGTTATTTATTTTTAACAAATGTATATCGAATTACATGTTTTTATCAAGTCATATCAAACTCTTTATAACCGATTATTCGCAATGTCACATTTAAAATATAATAGAAAGAGCAAATTTAGTAAAGAGTGTCGTAAACATAAAACATTATCTTATTGGCTAAAATTAGGTTCGATCGATTGATTGAAGTCGTAAATGGTTTGATTGATCGAAAGCGTAAAAGTTTTGATTGAAAAATTGAGAATGAACAAAGATGTGCGCGTAATCGGAGCACAACGTAATTTGTTCATGCATTTTGATTGATTTAGGTTTTGCTACGAGTTAATCCTCAATTAAACCCATTATATATGCATTAAGGTTTATTGGTAAAATCCCTAATTTTACATAACAATGCAGAATTTGGGTTAAATGCCAAATTAAATTTGAATTAGGGTTTATCGGGTAAAATCGCCAATTTTTACATTCAAATGCAGAATTAGGGTTTAATTATGATTAAATTCCCAATTCGATCCGAATTAAAGTTTTTTGGTGCTAAACGAGAGGCTAAAATGTTAATCTCCATTTTAATTTTCCAAATGTCGTTGTTTTTGGGTGTTAGGTGACAACAATACGTCGAATAGTGAGTTTTAAAAAGTTTGATATGATTTTTGAGAAAACATGTAATAGAGTATGCATTTGGTAAGAAACAAATAGTTAGTACAGTAATTATCCCTAACTCTATAATATAAGTATTCGAAACGTAAATATATAATGAACACGAGATATGACGTAATTAGGCGTCGCAACACTACATGGTTGAATGCTATCCACGGGAACGACTTATCGTTAGTACAAAGTATAATGCTTATATTACACTGTATATATTATACTACACTGCTTTTATTTCTTTTTTCTTCCTCATTTCAATAGTAAATAGCTAGATCTGTATATAAACAAATTAAAAGTGAAGACTTATCATTACTCACACGCTTAACTTGTGTCTTTATTCTCATGTGGCATGTTGTTGTCATTACACCCCAACGAATGGTGATGGTTCATAACATATTATTATTTATATTCTATACTTTATAATAGTTATATTTGACTTATATGATAATTGATGAAAAATTAAGAATACAAATTTAAATTTATACAAACAAAAACAAGATCAAATTATAATCACAACTCCTCGTGTTTAAATTTTAAATTATGACATTTTGTTCTTTATAAATTATAGATTTACCAAATTATATAATTCTTATTAAAAAGTGAGAAATTATATATATATATATATATATATATATATATATATATATATATCCTTAACTGACTTAGCATATTATTATTGGCTCTGATACCACCGTTTAATATTTATTTCTATAATTTGTATAAAATTAAAACAAAATTAAGCGTAAAAAAATAACATTAAAAATAAGAGTTTAATTCACTTTTAGACCCAAGGTTTGTCACTAAAAAGTAATTAGTGGCCAAATTTTACAAAAAAAAATGATTTAGTAACTTACGTTTATCAAATGGGCCGAATAGGAATCCCATATATTTGGCAAATATGAGAACCATATTTTTTATACTGGATCTGCATTTTTACGAGTGTAAAAGGGCTCATCCATCATATTTTGTCTCCATCACTGCATATTGTCAGCTATATCCCATTCGTTGCATACCCCCATGTGAAGTCTACCATATCCCCTATATTTTATTTATGTGTTGGTAAATTGTGTATTTGTTTTATCATGTCACGGAATCCCTTGGCTTTATACCCATATTGTATATTTGTATCAAACTTTAATTTTTTTTATAATTTTATAGGATAGTTACTCACACCTTTCAGTTTCCTTGTGGAGAGTGTCTTATGGGGTGTTTGTTTTGATGGATATCCTGTCATTTGTAATGATTCTCATGAAGGCATGGAAGATAAATTTCGGATGGTAGAAAAATTATTAGGTAAACGTCTACCAACTCGTAAATATAAATCTGGAGGTTTATCTTTTCAATGGTTAGAACAAGAGTTTTCAAGTCTTCATGACAACACAACCCCTCTACAAACCTTGCAGTATTCTCGAGCAATGATGTTATTGTTGTTAGGGGTGATTTTTTTATTAGACAAGTCTAAAGGTTATGCTCCTATTCAAAAAAAATCCTTTTTAGATGACTTCTTGTTTTGTAGCCCATTAAGTTGGGGCTCCGTAAATATAATTAGTGATGGTAAGAAATCCCATGGAATGTATATAGGTGTCCCTCTAATCCTTTTACAAATATGGGCGTAGACGAGCTTCACAAATATTTGTCCCGTTCGAAAATTAACATGTGCACCAAATGACGGACGAGCCTATACTTATAGATATAGGTAAATACTACATCTTACTTTATATATATATATATATATATATATATGAACATCAACTTAGACATCAACTTGAACACTTTTTCGTAAAAACACTCCAAATCAAGATTTGGTTAATGCAAATCTCCATGGTTTCATGACGTGAATACAAATATGCGTTTTGTTTTTTTTTCGAGATGTATAATGACATGTTTTCGAAATTATGGTAAAATTTAAAAATTCAAAACATGTCATTATACATCTCAGAATAAAAAAAAATAAGACGCATATTTGTGTTCCCGTCATGAAACCGTGGAGATTTGCATTAATCAAATATTGATTTGGAGCGTTTTTACGAAAAAGTGTCCATTTTGATGTTTTTTATGGTGTCCATATATCCTCACCCTATATATATATATATATATATATATATATATATATATATAATCATTGAGTTAATATTTCTTTTCTATAGCTGTCTTGTCGTTGCGATACAATATACTTGTGAAACGACAAGTCACTTGCCAAGATTGGTTTCGAGACCAGTTTGATGACGTGAAAGACAAATCAGGTAGTCATAAGTTTTTTTAAATTTGCATCTTTTATTAGATATTGATAATTAAGACATATCTTTTCTATTAATTAGACCACGAAATGGTAATTTTCATATGTTAAAATGACATGAATTAGCATAGTTTTATTGACATTTCGGCTTGTTTAAGCCATGTTTTATGTTTTTATGCATTTCTCAATTTATTTGCAATGTTTTGCATTTTTGCAGGAAAACACATGGAATTAGCACAAAAACGAGAAAAATGATGCAAGAGCACCCAATGTAAGGACCAAAAGAGAAGAATTTAGAATTTTAAGGGTCTGAAATCAGTTCAAAATAAGTTGGAAAATGAAATCAATTGAAGATAAGAAGAAAAGAAGATTCTAGAAAACTGGTCTGGCGGTCAGGCTGCGTCAGATTTTAAATTTTAGAAAAAATATATAGTTTGTTAGGGTTTAGGGTCATATAAATATTTTCTTTCCGGCCCCATTTTCATTCATTCAGAATACATATTTCATTTGAGAGAGAGAACTTGTTTTATCATATTAAACCAGTAGAAATTCTGCCAATTGCAAGTTAAGTTTATTCTTTTATGTGAAATTTGTCGTTTTCTCATTATCTAATATCTATTTGTTGTTCTTGGATCCGTTGGTTAGTAATAACAACGTTAAAATAATTCTCTTAAGTTTCTAACTAATTATTTATATGTTGATAATTTAGTTAGCTTGGTAAAAAAAAAAAAATCTAAACACATATTCGATTTAATTAACTCATAGTTGCATGTTAGGATTGATCACATTTTCAACTCGTTAGTTTTATTCAATACAACTCTGCACGTAGTTGCATGATTAGGATTTACGACTCTATAATCGGAAACATTGTAAAAGCTCATAAAAAGCCACTAAAAATTATTAGACTTTACCTCGTAGGGAGAGAACTATTCGCTAAACGCTCCGCGTTTGTCCACTAACGATTCTCCCTACGAGGCCATTTTATGCGTAAAAACTACACACTTAAAGGGTAGTCAGTATTTTGACACCGTTGCCCGGGACGGTGGCAAAGATTAAGTTTTATTTTTTGCTTGTTTACTTCCTGTTTTATTACCTGTTTTTTTTTATTTAGCCCAAATTTCTATAAATCTATAAACCCTCGGGTCTGACCGGTCACCCTTACCGGTCACATTCCAGTTTAAAAAAAATATTAATTGTTGATTTAAAGAATCAGTAAAAAAAAACTGGATTTTATATAAAATCCGAAAATATAATAACAGAATATTAAATTGATAAAACTGTTGAAAAAATATTAAGTTCAAAATTTGATAAGACTTTATCTTATCACCAAATCTTAAAAAAAATCTTTTCCTAACTAATTTGGATAAAAAAGATCCACTTCAAATCTTATCTAAAACTTAAACCAAATCATTAAAAAGAAAAGATAAAATTTCAGACTTTGTTAATAATTTATTAATTTCCGAAATTAAAAGATTTTTAATTAATATTTATAAGATAATTCGGAATTAATTTAATTTTAATAAATAAAATTCGAAAATAAAAAAAAATAAAATTACTTCCCTGATTTCAAGAATCGGGATAATTTATATAAAAAAAACTGTCTGGAATTTATTAATATAAATTCTGAAAATATTAATAAAAACTGAAATTGTTAAGGTTAGTTCAAGAAAAAGAAAACAATAAAAATATATCAAATCTAAACAAAATCTTTTCTAACTAATTTTGGATAAGCAAGATACTAAAAAGAAAATTCTATCCTAACAAACCATATCTTAAGAATAGGATACATTTTCATAAACATTTAAAATTTATTGATTTTCGAAATTAAAAATTATTATTTTCAATAATTAGTTATTATTTTCAATAATTAGTTATTATTTTCAATAATTAATTATTATTTTCGGAATTAATTTATTTTAAATAATAAAAAATTACAAAATTAATTATTTAATTTAATATTATTTAATTAATAATTAAAAAAATCAAAATTAATTTCATGGTTTGAAGAACCACATTCTTAAAATAAAAAAAATTATTCATTATTAAATATTAATTAATTACAAAAAAGAAAAAAATTATTTCTCCGTTTTAAAGAATCAGTTCTCCAAAAGAAAAAAATATAAATTATTTTAGAGTGGTTAATTTGATTTATTTTGAATTAATTTTAAAAAAATTACGTTTATTTATCACCCGCATAAATCTTATCCAGTGGGGATATAAGATTTAATGATTTTTATAGTCTAAGTCCCGAACGTCAAAATAACCAACAACCCAATTTCATAAATCACGAATGGTCTCGACCATCCGAGTCTAACGCTCAAAACGCTCAACAAATGAACAAAAATTAGTCTCAACCTCAAAGTCGGACATTTCAATGGACGTCGAGACCTGACGACTGTTAGGTGACGATGACCGAATTGAGAAGTTTTGAAGACCGATTGGGTAGGTTGATCACCGACTCCTTCACCAAGTTCCAACTTGGAGTGAGCGAAAACAGTCGATCGCTGGCATAACATGCTGCTAACCTTAAAAGTCAACCTACAAATGGTAACACTTTAAATGATGAGCAAACTCAACATTATCCTCCACAACCTCCAATAAACCACCAAACCATCACTCATTCGCCAATCGAAACTTTTAGTTCATAAACCAACTATGTCCTTCTTGTTGAACGTGAGAAGATAAATAATTTCTTTAGAATGAGTAGGATAAGATTTAATACCAATAAGAACAATAGGTTCTTCCTCTCACAATCGGACTATCATAGGAGTGATATATATATATTCTATAAGGCCGCACCTAAACCACTTAGTGACATGATGGACGCCAAATGGCCCTCGAACTTCATTGACTCAACCCCTGATAAAATCTTTGCACTCATTGAGGAGACCTTTTTGATTGAAAATGAGTAGGGAATCTCCATTGATGAGGCAATTGAATTACCATCGGTGACCAATAGTGATTTTAAAATTAAAGAAGTAACCCCCAGGATAATGATACCCACACTAAAAGGTGTTCCTCAGCCAATCTTAGAGCCTAAAAGGAAAATAATCGCGCCACCTAAATCAATTAATCATTACACTCCAACTTATAAAAAAGTTGTGGAGTCAAAACTAAATGAGAGAATTTGTGGTAATAAAATTAAAGTTTGTGACATGGGTAAATAAACTAGGGAGGAGGTGATGGTCACACAACCCAAAAGTGAGGTGTGTGATATTGGTAAACAAGTGGAGGAGGTGATGATCACACAACCCAAAAGTGAGGTGTGTGATATTGGTAAACAAGTGGAAGAGGTGATGATCACACACCCTAAAAATGAACCTAATGAACTAGTAATATATAATAGGTTAAACTTAAATGAAAACAAGGGTTGTGACATTGCTAACCAAATGGAGGAGATGATGGTCACAGAGCCTGAAATGAAAGCTTGCAAGCTAATTACTTTTGATAGGCTGATGGATCATAGTGATAATGTTAAGCGGGAGCGTAAGAAGAGTGAGCTATAGAGCATCGAGATGAAAGAAAACCTACGCCTACAAAATCCAATGGTCAGGAATATCACGACCTCTTCCTGGTTAATTTTGACATCCATCAATATTCAATTTATCGAGAATTGGGTTGGTATAAGTCGAGATTCCTCCAAGTTACCATTAATGTCACTGGAAGGGTAAGAACTTATATGCAAAAGCATAATATTGTAAATCGTGATCACCCATGCACAAAATTCCTTAGATATCGCAAGACGATAGGAACAGGTCAAAAATCCTCACCATCTTCTAAAGAGCGACTTAACCCTAACTCTTATCTAATGAGAAGAGGGAAATTAATTTAAGAATATTCTCGGGGAGGAAGAGAAGTAAGCGGTGTTGTCGGAGAGGTAAGCGTCGAGTGAGACATAAACGTAGCGAATATCTTAATAACCTCATATGCAAATTGAAAAGACCTAAGAAAAAGCGAGTTGTTATCTGTAAGACCTCCCATCAATTAAACTTTAAACCAAAAGGGTGGAAAGGTCTGATTAGACACTCAAAAGATCGAGGTAAGTGAAATTGTGGCCTTAAAAATGCTAAACTGGAGAGAGAAAAAGTTGGGGGAAGGTATATATTGTTTAGTCCAGTGCATGTAGTCTTTGTATGCAGTCAACGTTGATTTTTTTTTTTCCAATCTTTCCAAGAGTGGGGTCACTGTCAGATTTAGTTGGGGAAAGATATATCACCATTGAATGAATGTGGAAATTGGGAGAATTTTTCAAAAAAAGTTGTTAATATATATGTTTTTAGTTAATTAAAACCCCTATTTATTTATTTTTTATAAAAACCAAGAAAATCATAAAACCAGAAAATCAAAAATGGATATAATTGAGTCTTTATTTTTGTCTCTCACTTGAGAGAGTTTTTAAGGAGTTTTCGTTGCGTAAATTCCGATTTTATTCCATACTTGCATTTTATGCTTTTGTTCAATGCTTTGATTAGACATGTGCAAGTAGTGGAGAATTAATCGAGACCCCGAGCATAGGGCTAGACGTGTTTGTATCATCTGGTAGGCTACCATATGCATCATTTGGTGAGCTTAAATCGACTATAAGGGTCCTGTTAAGCTCCAATTGATTCAACGGGTAGTCAATCATTAGTGACGTGTTGTAAAAACACTTTAGGGAGACAGACAGAGCCTCCAATTCTAATGTCATAGGAATTTGCTTGTTGTTTTGTGATTGGGGTTCATCCGATTGACCCTCTAATTCTCCCAGTGGTGATTACCAAACCAAGTTTTCATAGATGTGACACTTCATAAACTGTTTATAATCAAATCTCAGTAAAACTATTCTAGACTATTATATATGCAGTGATCATGATACAATATGTTTAGTCATTTCAATACACATACATAACCAAAATAAGTAGAACATCATGAGAAAATATTAACTTATGCTCTGATACCAAATGTAAGTTTATTATAACTTATATTATGATATTATAGACATTATTAACATAAGTAGAAATGACATTTTACTACATGATAATCATGCAATATAAACTATATTGGGTATGTCATAACACATACATTGAACCATGGGGAATGACGGTGAGCTCGGCACTTGAATACATAGATTGAAAGTTGAGCTACTCTCCCTTTACCTATTATATCTCTATATCTTTTGGTGGGTCTCAAATTGATGAATTTGAACCCTTTAAATAGGTGGGGAGATGACTCGACCTCATAAAAAGTCTTTCTTTCGATCTCACTCATTCATCATGATACAATCAATCTTGACCATCCATTATGTCACGACATGAAAAGTTGTAACTCACAAATACATTGCTACTAAGTCATAATATCTTGTAACCTATTAATGCCAAAAGATCACATTAATAACCAAGAATTATTGTGTTGTAACTCTTGAGAAAATAGAATTAATTCTTACAACCCTCGGGTGTTTTTCTATTCGTGAATAGGTTCTTCTCATATTAATTAGTAGGGTTTGTGCCTCCACATATTTCATTAATCATAAATACTATTGTTATAATGTGTCACTTTCTCTTTTATTTAGTAGAGGTGACTTGTATTTCTAACTAGTGTTGTGACCGTTTACAGATAACCCACAATGGTTGAGTTCATCAAGTATACTCATTTCCGGTTATAGCGACCGAACCGAGCGGAGAGAGTTGTTAATGTCTAGTTGGCTAGTGCCGGAAAATTGTTCAACTTTCTTTAGAACAATATACATAAACTGAACATTAATGTGACCTTTCAGCCAAACGCATAACAAGCTAAATATTTATTTGTTCAAGATGAGCTAGTTTATTTAAAATCTTAGATTACAATATTAAATGTTTCTTTCAATTGATGTATTTAGAATATGTAAATTATACAATAGCATGTGAAAAATAAGAATTTTTTAATTTTTTTTCCGATTAAGGTATGATTCTTAATCGAGTATTGAGTAATTAAACAAAAAAATAATTAAATATTTGTATCAAAATACAAGGTTTCACTAAACTTTACAGCAAAATTTGTATAAATTACATTTCCGGTTAACTCTTTATAGACGGAGAAGACTAGACATAATCTTCAAACAAAAGAGAGGATATATGGATAAAGAGATGAGCTGCTTAGTCAATAATACTATATTTTGGGTTCATGACTTTGAAAAAAAACAATTATTGGTCCGGATGAAATTGGATGATTCAAACCTAAGGAAATTTAAACCCCTCTCCTCCATTCACCTTGTATATCATGTGACAATGGTTTCCTTAAAAAAATAAAATACTATGTTTACTTTATTTATCTATATCCTTTTAGGTAGGGATGACAAACGGGTCGGATCTGAAAAGATCCAATCCGATCTAATTGTTTTTAAAGAGGATCCGATCCGATCCGAACCGGATCCGAAAGATCCGATCCAAACTGGATCTAAATAGTCCGGTCTAAACTAGATACGAAAGACCCGACCCAAAAGTGTTTACCCGAATTTTATATATGTTATTTTTAATATGCTTTTTATCTCTTTATATATATATGGGAAATAATCTATAAACACATAAGTTTACACATTATTTTTACATTATTATCTTTACCCGTATCTTCATTTGTTTTTAATGGCTATGATTGATTCTATTTAATTAAATAACATAAACTCTCCCCCATTACTTTCTTTGTTCTCACACGTCCAGAACAAAAGAAATTAGTTAAATTAATCCTCTTCTAAAAGTTTAAACCCATCCCCTTTTATCATTTATTATTCTTTTTTTTCCGTTGTTCTCACATAAAAAAAAAAAATTGCAAACGGGTTTAAGCTATCTCTATATCTATTTTTGTTCTTTTTTCTTGTTTTTGTGAAACAATGTTTATTTTTCTCTAATATGTCTAAACATCTTTCAAATTAAGTTAGCTATAAAAATTGTATCACCACAAGCTATCTTAAACTCTAATTTTCCATCTCTTGAACCCATATTAGTTTTTCCTATTCAATTTATGCTCACCTTCCAATCTTTGCAAAATTAGGGTTTTCTAACAACATAAGTAATTGTTCGTTTTTTGTGCCTGATTTTGAATTAAATTTAATTTGAAAATTTTTATTGGTTTTTGTAGATCTTAAATAGACGTTTTAAATAGAAAAAATATTAAGAGTATCCACAATTATTGTATTAATTTTAACAATATTAATTTTGACACATCATTATTTAATTGCATGTTAAATGACACATATGTAACTTAAATTTAACATTAACATATTAGCTCGATATACATATATACGAGATATGTATAGATATAAATAAAACATAGAGAGAAATGGAACAATATTGTATTAATCATTGTATGAATGTCTACGTATACAAGGTCCATAACTCTATAGATAGAGAGTTAGGGTTACAAGACCAATTGAGTCTAACTAAAGCTCATAGAGTATAAGCTCAATAGTTCAATAATATTACACAACAATTGTCTAATTTTAATTAAAATTAATTATTAATTGAAATCTCATTAAATAGTTATTTTGTAAACTCACACTAATATAGGAACTAAAATATGAGTAGTTGAAATATATTTCATATTTTAATTAATTGTATTTTGCCACAACATCAATTAATAACATTAAAAATATTGTTATCTTTAACAATTTTTTTAACATTTATGAAGATAACATAACTAATGAAGACAAAAAAATATATTATTAACTAACTATTTTAATTAACAATAAATATAATAATATTATTGTAGATGATGTAAGGTGGGTAGAAAAGAGATAAGAAATTATGTAAGACAGATTCTTTAAAGAAACATTAGTAAAAAATGGTCTAAGTATTTTAAATACATATTGGAATTAAAAAAAAATTGATGCAGAAAAAACTCAAGGCATTTTGAAAGTCTCCAATTAATTTATAGTTATAGAAGAACGAAGAATAGACGACAAATTGGGTTTAGACTTTTAATCACTGATAGTGTGATAGTACGTAGTAGTTTGCCAAGATTGATTTTTTCTATTTTCTTTTGTCAAAAACATTAGAGAAAACCGTAAATAATATTTTATACAATGAAAGAGAACCTTGTTTTAATTGATTTATTCATCACCGAAAGATAAAGCATTTTAGGGTTAGCCATAGTTAGTACTACGGGGAAGAGATGCCTTTTTAGTATCTTTTGAAGGTCGGTTTTGTTTTAACGATTATTTTGAGATTAAATGATTTATTATCAACACAAAAGAAAAGAAAATAAGAGAGAATTGGAGTGTTTATGTCATTTGATTAAGTGAGTTAATCATAGCTATTGAAATCATATGAATTTAGACGAATGATATTATAATGTAAACATAATGTGTAAACTTATGTGTCGATATATCATTTCCATATATATATATATATATACACTTCACCATTTCATCTTGAATCCCTTGATTTTTTTTTTATTAGTGACCGATCATATTGAATAAAAAATAAAATTGGCAATATGTTGGATTTTGGTAACACTATTTAATTTCTTAACATAAATCAAATTTTGGGTGTCCCTATTATTTATTTTTACAAAAACCATGCTAAACTTATATTTTCTTATATAAAAATTGTAGATCAATAATTTGTGACATGTTAAATACATGTGATTATACTAAATTTTCACATTGAATTATCATTCACCGATTTGGAATTTATAACCGGGTGATGCTAGACACACAACTTGCACACAACTTCCACACTCCCTAGTTAATGAAAGACATATGTATCCCTCCAAATGTACATAAAACACAATATATAATTTGATAAACCAAAATATAAATATTCAACATAATAAAAACTCAACCTACTAAAAACCTAAATAAAAATATAGTAGAACCCTAGATGAGACTATCCTAAATTTAAATATTAATTAAAAATAAAAAAAATTATTAAATCTGGTATTACTAATATATATATATATATATATATATATAATTAATATTTAAATTTAGGGTATTCTCAACTAGGGTTCTACTATATTTTTATTTGGTTTTTAGTAGGTTGGGTTTTTATTATGTTGAATATTTATATTTTGGTTTATCAAATTATAGATTGTGTTTTATGTACATTTGGAAGGATACATATGTATTTCATTAACTAGGGAGTGTGGAAGTTGTGTGCAAGTTGTGTGTCTAGCATCACCCCAATCAAATATAGGATTTGTTAGAGCATGACTCACCATTTTCTGGAGGGACCCACCTAAGGGAGTGTGGTCTGGAGTGTCCTAGTTGTGTGAATAGCATGACCCTAAAAATCCAACTAGAACCCAAACAACAATTAATTTCAAGTCCGGAGTGTTAATACTAAGATCCGATCCAATCCGATCGGAACCGGATCCGAAAGTTTGGATCTAAATCCGATCCATTTGGATCGGATCGGATCGGATCGGATCGGATCGGATCTTGTACAATTTGGATCCGAATGCCATCGCTACTCCTAGATCCTCGGCCATCTAATTAGCTTTAATTTTCTACGTCTAATTTAAAATTGAATATTGTATTAACTACTTATTTTTTATAATTACAAAGATTGAATTTACTTGAAAAACTTTAGTATTGTTGTAAGATATTATTGGACTATTGGGCCTTACTCATAGTGGGCCTAAGTTGGGCTTTCTATCTTGTATAACTCTAACCTCTAGTATATAAACAAGGTTAGGGTCTCCTTGTATTCATACATTCTCATTAATAAAGCCTCCCTTATTGTTGTCTCTCATACCTCTCTCTATATCTATACATATATCTATATATATCTATAACGAGCTAATATGTCACACAACACGTTATCAGCACGTTGCTCGCGGATATTGGAAATTTTGGGTAAACGCACGGATATTGGGTACAATATAAACCTTGAGGTTTATCCGGGTTTTATTAGGTTATTGCTATATCGATCTTCACCAAAATACTGTGCGGAAGGTACATAGTTTTTCAAAACCTAATTTTTGTCTGGTAGCACTATAACCACATGTTTAGCATCTGTGTATGGTTGCATAATTTGAAGGTTAACAACCCTGCGTGCTTATATGTTCACTGCTTAAAGAAATATATATGTAAACAATGCTGTATAATTTGTACCAAAAATAAAGGAACCATTGACTTGAGAAACATGTGTAATATTAATACGTACCTAATTAATAGTTGTGTATGGTAAATCAAAAATCATGAACTTGTATGTTGAACACATGTATGATTAAATTTGCTAGTGGATGTTACAATTAATTTCACATCACAGGTATATATGCTACTTGGTTGAACACATGTGCAATATGAATTAATTTGTTTTGTTTTCTGGAATAGATTAAAAGAACATCAAAACCTGCATAAATATGTGTATCCCATCTTAGACTCAGTTCTTGTATAGAACAAACTCTAATTGCATGATTTGATTGGATTTTAACAATGATCCTGTTATAATCGTATATTCTTATTTCAGAACTGCATGTTTGTAAAACTAAATTGATTAATTTGTCTAAAATGAAAATTGTTGACGTATACCATGTATTGAAAACTACATCTAAATTACCCATGATATTTATAAGCTGTAATTGCCATACCTATTGATATTGTAATTAAATTACCATGTATAGAAATTGCATGTGGTATGATAAATTAGTAATTAAATATACTACTCCCCGGCATGTCGAAATTACCGTGAATAAAATTTAGATTGATGGATTGTATTAGATATTGCTAAGTGTGATTTAGAATATCTTGTTATAATATGTACTACAAGCAGGTACAATCTAAATATATATTTAATCACGGGCATGTAATATTTATTTACTGCCATGTATACTTGTTTAAAATATGGTAATTTGCGAAATCATATATTTTCACATTTAAATTGGAAAAATTATAAACCTTCCCTAAATAGGCTCACCTATTTGGATACGATGTCTAGGAAAGATATAGGCGGAAGTCGATATCCTAATGAGGTCGGGTTTTAAGTGGCATTCGTGCCCTCCACCCTCACCGTCTTTCCTGGTCGTGTTCAATTAGAGCTACCGAAAGGGGTTGACTAAATAATAATTTCCCCGAGTGTGTTTATATAGTGATGTATGTTTCGCCGAATTGGTGTTTCAGTATCGACCCGTCGTTCGATCAATGAGAACCGATTCACCTGAAAAGCAAAACTAATGTTTTCGAACCTGTCGTTTCGAAAAAAAGTTTGTGCTTGTGCAAACCATAAACATATAAACCAGTCGTTTTATATGATAAATAGTCCAGAACTCCCAACACATGTTGGATGTCATCTATGATGAGAAAAATCGTAAAACATACTTGCGAAATGACTGTTTAAATGTTGATTTTAATCCGTCACCACATGTTACTCACCCTGATGTGTGAAAATATGATTCCCAAATTTTTTTTTGGATGCCATCTTTGATGAGTAAAACACGAGTTCATTGTTACCCTCGAGATGAATGTTAAGGCGTTGATTTTATTCCGCCGCCACATTTGAGACGTGATGATGTCTATGGTGAACAAATGTCTGAAATTGACATATTGGAGCAATCATTCACCAAAATACTAGCTTAGAAATTGTATTCTATAAGCAGTATCGTGAATTTATATTCACCATGTTCCTTTATCGCCCATCTGTTATTGGATAAGAAAATTACCCCGGTGAGTAGTTTTAATCCTATTGAGTCAATGGCGAATTGTTTGCCTGATATTAATGCTCTTCGTGTACATTTTTTTTCCACGAATCGAGAACCAAGACAAGTGTTATTTGTCTCGAACTGTCGCGATCCCGATGAATCGCCTAGCCAAGCGAGATTTTAGACAATTGTCAAAAATCGAAAACCAGTGGCTCCAAGACAGTAATTAAAAGGAACAATATGGCCCGTTGTCACAAAGTAAGAGATACTGCTCAAGGAGGCAACTCTATGCTATAAAGACAAAGGTCATGCACGGTTACTCCTTAAATAGTTCAAAACTATTATAAAGGTGAAAAACCCGATGCTAATGTGGTTAAAGATAACTGAAAGAAAACTCTTGAGACCCCCGGTTTTGTGGCTCCAATAAGTTTGTTACCTTTTTTTTATTGATTTTGATAAATCATTGAGCCATTTTTTCGCTCATTTGGATTATGTTTTTCCATTTGGATTATGATTTTTCCATTTGGACATACTTTTGGATTATGGTTTGCTTGTTTACCAAATTTCTCGAAATAATTTAAAGTGTTTTGAGCAAATTCCTTTGACAAATGTGACCAAACTTTAAATTATGAAATTTTAGGCAATACTTGTGGGGTAGTTGATTTTTTTTGGAAATAGTGGGTAACTGTGTACCACATAATTTCACCAACTACTTGCCTGAAATAGTCATTTGTGACAATGATTCTGGACCTGTCGTTCCAAATCAAAATCTTTGGTAAAAACCAAATTGATTTGTCAAATATGAGGTCTTATACTCATGTAGGTCCTGCCGTACCTTGTTGAGTTATAAAATATTCGAGAAAACCAGTGTTACCTGGTTGCTTATGAAAGAATTGAAATTTCTTTACATAGTCTCCATTCAATACGACCAAAAGCGTATTTTAGAGGAGTTAGAATGTTTTTCAAGTGGTTGCTACCACATTCTTTAAAGCATTTAAAGTTACCTTATCATTTCGCCTCTCGTCGAATGATAAAGAATTTAGATGCTAATACATGATTGTTTGTACTATCATTCGCCGGTCGTCGATTGATAAGAGCATTTTGATATTGTGGCATTGACCGGATGAGATATTCCCGAGTCAAAAGACGATGCTTGATTTATAATCGCATCGTATTTGGATTCTCTCTGAGAATATATTTCGTAATTAATCCGAAATTCATGCCACTAATGCTCACTTTGAAAGACTAGTATGTGCAAAGATCACGAAAAGAACTCGTAGAATTCTTGTAAAGAATTGAAGGAGTTATTGTGGACTTATCCGACCATAAGACGGACCATAAATATAAATGGTTATGGTTGATGCATCAACAATAAGGTCACATGATTATTATTGTCCACAGAAATGCAGCATTTCCTAAACTTCTAGCCCTATCATTAAATTGATGGCTCATGATCCGGATTATCCTGAAAAGTCTAGTCGACTTGATAATTCCGAAGAGTAAAAAAATCGAAATTTCGATTTGAATTACTTGAGTTTGGAAATTCAAATTGAAAATCATGTCGATTATGTTCAGACCCAAATGGACTCACGGAAAGTTTGATGATGCGACTGCAAATGATTGCACGCATTTCTTGGTCTTGCGCACCAAGATTTATATTTCCGTGTGGGGTTATGCTATTTTGCTGCATTGGTCCGTTATGAGGCTCATAGACACTCAAACACCATATGCGTACCAGCTGGTTACTGGTTATGAGCCAGAAGTCTCATATTAACGCGTGTTTAGAGTGATTAATTAATATTTTGATTTAGCCACTCTAGCGTTCAAAATATGGACCTCTGAAGGGAACATAAGTCGATTATGAATGTCATGCCTATCATTTGATAGAGTAACCTTGGCAAGCGATCTCTTTACCGCATGATATGCGAATGTGACATTTCTAAGACTGTTCTCCTCATCGTTAGGGGGAGATTTGCACGTTACCGTTGATAAGGAACGACGTGAAATAACGTGGCATAACCCACTTAGTCTTAGCTTGATCCCCAAAACTGCACTTAGTGATAAGTAAGTGCATAGACTCCCTCAAGTCTAACTAAATGCCAGATGCATTTAATGACTTTATGAGATGTCACGAGATCATTTATACCTGCTGCAAAATGCTTGCAAGGATAGACGTCCCTGTCGGACGTCGTGTTCCTATCGTAACACGTTGCTTTGGCCGAACCCGCCAAGCAAAGGACGCTGCCGTCGGCCGTCAGTCTGTCGTCCTTCCCAAAAATATGAGGAAGTTGACCGGTTCTGAATTCGTTCATCCCAGAGGTGGTGAACTGAAACTCGTTTGTCGCACGAGATTATAAAGGATCAAGGAGATGTGTGATTTCCTCCTCATCCTAAGAATCTCAAAATATCTGTCGATCATGATATCTTAGACGATATTGAAGCGAAACGAGACTGTCATTGATTACTTGTTCATATATTCGGTGACGACTGATAATATGAACAAATTATGACAGGGAACCATGTACTGTTGCCTGAAGTCAACGTAGAATAGACTGGACTCATGAAAACTTGCAATCCAAGTAGACTCCTTAGCGAAAGTGTGTTCGGACCTGTAGCTCCAACACCACCAATGTTAAACGAGTTCGTTTATTTGGTTATTCGTAAGGAAAAGTGATGAGAATAATGAGATTGTAGAATGCTCGCCTAGTAGCGCAAGGCTTCTCTCACACCTTGGAATTGATTACGAGATGGTTGATTTCCTCGTAATAGACAATATAACAGTCCCCTACTTTACCAGTTTAGTAGTTTCCGAAAAAATGAGTATGCAGCCATTTGATTGTGGTCATTGTTTTATCTCTATGAGAATTTAGACAAAGAGATATAAATGAAGGTACCTGTGTGACTTTATGTGCTTGAATCAAGTAGTTCCTGACCACGGAACACGATCTCAATTGACTGAGACGTTCACTATATGGATTAATATAATCCGAGCGGATGTGGTATACCGCCTAAGTGAGTACTTGATTAGCTTGGGATACTTGAACAAGTATTATGCCTTTGCGTGTTTTATTACGCGATCCATTTTTGGATTTGCCTTCGAGATGAAGGATCTTGGGAAGACACGGTAGTGACTCGGCCTGATGATCGAGTCCCGTAAAGATTGAATCTAAGTCCATGATTCAGACTACACCCAGAAGGTGTTATGACGTTGTAGTCATCATGACGCTAAGTCGTCAGATTCTTCCATGATCGTTCGATCACTAGACATTGATATAGACCCAGTCTGTCCCTGATGTGACGATGAAGAGATATTGAACCATGATGTTCATATCTAAGTACAATAAGCGCATCATTGTACTTGGTCTAATGTACTAGGACGGACATCTTGTCTGCTGTGAATGGTATAGCTCGATACAGCATCGCGCTAACACGCTGCCATCGAAATGGCATAAAAGACATTTTCCCATTACCTTAAGGTAACTGTGGATGAGGGCTTGTCTTATCCCATTTGCGTCATTGAGTGTACCTACCCCCTTCGGTACTCGAATTAACGCAACCCTTTTTCGGTTATACCGATGCCGGTTACTTATCAGACACGCATAAGGGATATTCCTAACATGGTCTGTCTTTACCATTAGGAATAAGGCAATATCTTGGAGGTTTTGGAATGACTCCAAACGAATCACTATGATCTGCTTGTGCTCTATGAGACGACTAGAGAGTGTATATGGCTTCGAGCTAGTATTAGCCATATTTGAATTACATATGCTCTGTTTCACGATCCAGATAAAACACTTGTCTTATTTGAGGACAACTTGTTGTTATCGATCAAGAGAGATATGACTAGATTATGCTATTTAGCATTTTTCGCCAAAATAAATATTCACATATGAAGTTTAAGAGCATCCAGTTGAATGCTCGTTCTATTCCACGTTAGATTTTCTTGCATCCAGTCGTATGTAAGTAAATGAAGCATCCAGTCGAATGCTCGTACTCTTTCTTGAAATATGAAATCATTGCACCCCGTCGTGTGCAAGTGAGGGGGAGCATCCAGGTGAATGCTTATTGCACTAATTACTACTTAGTCGAAATTCTCGCACCCTGTCATGTGCAAGTGAGGGGGAGCATCCAGTCGCATGCTCGTGTACTCTTTTTGTCCTTAGACCAAGGTTTTTTCCCACTGGGTTTTCCTTGGCAAGGTTTTTTTAGTGAGACACGTTCCCATTATATCTCACTTAAGATTGCCGAAATTAGGGTGAGTATCCTGTTGTATACTTCTTACCACTGTGTACTCTTTTGTCCTTCGACTAGAGATTTTTTCCCACTGGGTTTACTCTAGCAAGGTTTTGATGAGGCATCTGCTTTGTGGTTGATCCCTACTACTCCATTGTTGCACTCTTTTTCCTTCGATCAGAGATTTTCCCATTGGGTTTGCTCTGACAAGGTTTTGATGAGGCACACTGTTTTGTGGTTAGTTACTTACATGATATTTCGGCCTATATCATTCGGCTACACAGTTTCTCCTAGGTACCGGTTTTGTCCCACACTGGGTTTTCCGGCCCTAAGGTTTTTATGTGTTTAGCACTGCGAATGAACTCGACTCAGATCGACTGCATGAAGACGAAGAATTCAAGACGTACAAAGGGGGAGTGTTGTAAGATATTATTGGAATATTGGGCTTTACTCATAGTGGGCCTAAGTTGGGCTTTCTATCTTGTATAACCCTAACCTCTAGTATATAAAGAAAGTTAGGGTCTCCTTGTATTCATACATTCTCATTAATAAAGCCTCCATTATTGTTGTCTCTCATACCTCTCTCTATATCTATACATATATCTATATATATCTATAACGAGCTAATATGTCACAAAACAAGTATCATTTATATTCTAAACATCATAAACCAAATCCATTTGGTTTCTAAAAAAACTCTTTTAAGTATGATAAATTGGGTTCTACGGCCTAAACTTCATGTGCATTTTAAGTAAATGGTCCAAATAAATGAAACTTGTCAATTTGCTCAATTAATACTGCTTTGAAAGAATAATTTTAAGAAGAAAAAATGTAAAGTCGAAGAAGGAGAGAAAGTGTTAGAAAGGACTAATAGAGAGAGAGATAACCAAGTAACTATGAAAGCAAGATATAATAATTTTAGAATTGACGCTTCTGTCGTTCTAATTAGATGGCAGAGGATCTTGATCCCATCTTATATGAGGTGACAATTGATTTGTTTCCATCAAAATAAAATACTATTTTTAACCTATTTATCTCTATAATCTTTTTTTTCTTTCTAATCTTCAAAAAAAATATATATTAAAAAAGTGAATGATAGAGAATAAATGATAAAATAATGAATATAAACAGAATGAAAGAAAGATTGATATATTGTCACATGTAAAATAATTAACCAAAGTTAAATGAAGTATGTTTTTCACTTCATAACTATGGAAGATCATAAAGATATTGATGCGGATGCTTTTACATCACCCCAAAAAACATTTTAAGCAAACAGATCAACAAGTTGTATTTATCTCAAAACAGATCAACAAGTTGTATTTATCTCAACTACTAACCAATAATACGAAATACACACCAAAGGCTGACTTGACCCTTACAATTTTATCGCAATCAGCCAATCATTTGTTCCTTAATGGCATCAACATGGATATAACAAACCAGAAAATAACATTGATCTAAAATTGAAGGGTGCACATACCCAATACGAGATAAGGTTCTTAACAAAGTAAGAGGAACTTTCCCCACACGTTAGGCACCTGTTTGCCACTTCATGATCTTGATATCAATTGTAATCCAAACAAAATTGGTAGCGTCATCATATGACCAAAGGATTAAAACGATTTCTTTTCATAAGAAACAAGGCCGTGAACTCCACCTTCAACTTGTGCTGCTCCGGTACGAACCTACATAAAGACACATCACACCCACACACAATTTCAGTAAACAGAACTGTACACTGGGCTACCCACCCAACTTACGTTCCATTTTGAAGTATGTAAATAACCAACTTTATAAGCACAATGACATCGGACTTCCCCGCTTCAAGAAGCAGATCAAAATTATAAGCTGTGATACTATTGCTCCAACTAAACTCTCTTGTTTGTTCTATGTGAAAAACATTGAATCCAGAACTCGAATATGAAAGTCATTTCCAATACCTTTTCATAATTTACTCGAAAACTCACAAAAAAAGAAATCAATCATTTTTTTGTTTGAATAATATATTGACACTATCTGTTTTATTAATAAGTATATTCAGTTATAACACCTTGTTTTGATCCATATTCTTTGGTCAAATATCACACTGCTTTCAAGCAACATCATATATCGTTTATTCAATGATTAATCAAACCGTTTCCCTTATATTTTTAGAGTCATGTTTTGCAATTGCTATTGTATCTATTCCATGTTCTCATTTCCCAAACTGCAACTAAACTCTTTTAAGTTAAAAATTACTCTCATTTTGCCAACATGGCACTACAATTTAAACTTTAATTCCGAAGCCATTGATGTTTCAAGAGTTTCAAATAGTACTACAAATGTCAAACTCAATAATTCATATAGAGATAAAAAAACCAACAAATAAGGGATGTATTTCGTACCTCGAGCCTCAGTACTGAGGAACTTAAAAGATCATGTGCAGACTGCAAAGAGGAGGCACCAAGGTCCTGAAAACCTTGCTTAACAGCTTGCATTGTGTAAGGTACAAAGTTCAAAACAGAGCCTTTATCTGCGACAGCTCCAACAACCCCCTGAGCAATCTTCAGTTTTGCAGTGTCACCCAAATATCTGGCATCGCTTCCTTCTCTCATGGCTTCCAGAGAGCCCATGCCTCGGTATTTCTTTATACGAAGACCACTCTGTCCCATAGAAAAATAGTAAGGAAACAATGATGATAATAATACTAGAAAATTTAACAAAGTCAGATCAGACACAATTCTGTTTTACTGCAACTTCCATATATACATTGGAAGCTTCAATAAAAACTTAACAGCAAAATAGACAACACCAAATGAAATTTCATCCGAACAGCACCAAGTTCAGTACAGTAAATATACATCAAGTCATCAACGGATGCCCATTGTTCTCCTTCTCCAAAGAAAGAACTCATCCAAATAAAGTTAAGTCTACAGTATGATAAACTTAGTTTTTCTAATCTATATATGCCTCGTGCAGAAATAGATAAAAATATTCAAATTCTACATGCTAGGAAAAAAGAAATACATGCAATTAGCCTAAAAATCAAAGAAAATATAAAATAAACTAAATATCAGGACGACTGATTCAATAGTGACATTAAAACAGTAACTAGCCATGTGAAAATCCATTTCCTTTTTCTCAAGGAAAGGAGATAAAATATTAAGAAAGTAGGAGAAAAAGGGCAAGATGTAAATATTACAAGAAAACCATAACTACGGAGTGAAAAAAGACGAACAAGTCCAAAGACTCATGAACAACTTGAGATATTAAACCTAAAAGAACAGTGTCGGCTTGGCATGCATGATGTCTAGTCCAAAATTTGTATACATTCAATTTCATGTTGCCGCCCATGGTCTTACTTACCTTGGGCTGGCCGTGAAAACAAGTGTTGAATGCCCATGCATACCTGAATTTGGTACGATCCAGGAGTTTCGGTACTTCCAGCTAAGAAACTTCCCATCATTACAGTAGAAGCGCCAAGCGTCAATGCCTTGACGATATGCCCTGAGTTTGAGATGCCACCATCAGCGATCACAGGCACTCTACTTCTTTCCGCAACAGATGAAACCTTGTAAACTGCTGTTGCCTGGAAAAATTTCAAGAAAAAAATTAATGAATGCAGATTTTAACCATAGACCATGTCATATACAAATGTCATAAGACTATTGGGACTGATTTCCCTATATATTGTCAAATGCTCAAAGCAAAACGAGCCCAGAAACAAGCTACTATTAGAAAGTAGAATTTGCATGCTATTAATCAAAAGAACAAACCAACAGAACAATCTTTATTTATTGCATGAACATGCACAGCCTTCATTCATTGCATGAGAAGATTAAACACGTATGAAATTTCAAATATTCAGTCAATAAATCATGTTAGAGAAAGTTATTTAATTAAAACTTGGTGAGAAAACCTATGTTGAGCACCACCACACATGAATTATTACGAACTAGTGCGAGTAACATTCAACTCAGGGGCTAATTAAAACAAGAACTAATAACAACTCTAAGAATTATCCGAGTTAAAATTTTATAGAATGCATTCAATGAAACTCAAATTTAAAATGTTAAAAGTGCAAGAAAACGCAAGACTGCAAGAAATCAAAATTATTGATTACTACGCTACCTGTCCACGGCCAACAGCGCAGACCTCCTGAGTGGTGCAAATCGATCCAGACCCCATCCCAACTCTCAGCGCATCAACTCCAGCTTTAATTAAATTATCTGCTTGGTACGTTGTCACAACATTACCTCCAACAACATCTAACACCGGATAAGTCCTTTTCACGTGCTTAATCATCTCAATTTGGTAGATCGAGTTCCCTTGAGAACTATCCAAAATCACCACATTGGCCCCTGCTTTCACCAAATGCTCTAGTCGCTCCTTATCAGATTCCCTTGTTCCAATGGCTACACCAACCATTAACTTTCCGTCAGGCCCCAAAGATGGCAACCCAAGCTTCGGAAATCCTCGAACCCTCTGCACATCAGAAGCACTCACGAACTCCACTATTTCTCTCTCTTCCTCGTTCACAAGAGGGATGAATTCGAGCTCGCTTGCCGCTAAATAATTAGCAATTTGCTCGAAATCGTAATGCGATGGAATATGGGAAGGCGGGTTCTCCATGTAATCAGAAACCCTGGATTCTTTGTCTTCTAGTTTCTCCCAAACGGACATTTTTACCACACCTAATAGCTTCGATTTCCTGGTTCCAGATTCTGTAACATGCACAACATACACCGTTATCAAAACAAAATTACAACATTTAAGGTTATGGTTAAGCCTTTTGAAGTTTCCAGGAAAAAAATGGCCAAGCCATTTATTCGTTTGACACGTTACAGTAGTAGAATAAAAAAGAGATGTAGGCAATAAAGGCTGGTCAGAGACACGACTAACAAATTTACTAATTAATATATACTTTATTATATGAAATTGTGGCTTGGGATGAAAAATGTACAAAATATGTAAAGGTAAAAATGGGATTTTCAAAATCAGTTTCTCCGAGTCACGGACTACTTCAAATAAGCAGACGTTGTTCACTTCTAAGGGTACATTTCAGGCTTTAGGGACTTACTATTACACATATCAGCTGTATGAAAGAAATCATAATATTAGAAGTAAGCTTTTCGCCGACAGGCAAGGTTTCACAGTCTTGTTCAGCAAGAGTACAGTTTTACAATTTTGAGCCTTTTCACCTTTTCAAATGAATATTAAAAATAAGTTGTAATAAGGAAATCCTAATATTTGAAGTACAGTTTCGCCAACACACAAAGCACTCTTGTTTAAATCTAGAATTTTGTACTTAAATGAACAATAGTCTGCAAATTCAGGCAAACACCCTGCCAGTCACTTTTCTTGCTCTTAAAGTAAAAATAGTCCAACTTTATAGCATTTCAGTATAGATATTTGGCAACTTCTTTCAGAGGAAAGATTCGTAATTTTACCAGGGAAACGGTTTTTTTACTACTAACATGTTATTTCTTACTTACATAAAACAAAGTTATACAACTTTCTACACATTAAGCTTTTCGTAGGCACCTAGAAGTAAGTTTTGTGTACTTTTAATTTTAAAATAAAAAGTTTGTTTTGAGCACTAAACACAAAGTATAAACATTCACATTTTCCTGTAGAACAAGTAAGGTTCATGAAATTTTTCTCCATATTTTTCTAAACAAGATTTTTTTTCATAATTATAAACTACAATTATCAAGGATTCGAAAAGGTATATTTTTGAACTTCAAATAAAACTACAATGTAATAATAGTCATCATTAAGCTATTACAAAAAAAATAGTCATCATCATACATTCATACTAAGCCTTCATCCCAACATTTAAAGGTCAATGCAAAATCACACAATAAAACTGGAGTATGATTATTCACCTCTATTAAAAAAACATACCCTTTTTTCGTATAAAACCAAGAAAGCCCACGGTATAGGAAAACTCAATTACTGTATTAATGATCGGTCCCAACTCTGGATGCAACTTTCACTCGAGAAATTATTATATCCGAAACGAGAATTTTCAAATATTAATACAATATTTATGTAAGGTTTAAGTATAGGATAACATTGCAAGTCAAAAATGCACGTAGTTTGTATATAGTTTTGAGAGACGAGGCGAGTATAAAGTTTTCGTTTAACAATAGATGCATGCAACGAGCAATAAAAGGAGCTCCATAAGTAGAATCAAATAAAAAAAACCCGATAAGTATAGCATTATGAGATCCAGGATACCTGTTACTAACACAATTATACCCCTTTTTTCTTATAAAGCAAAAAAGCCCACGGTGTAGGAAAACACAATTACTGTACTTACAATTTGTACTTAATGATCCGTCCCAAAACGGGGTGCAACTTTCACTTGCGAAATTATTGTATCCAGAACGACAATTTTCAAATATTAACAGAATATACTTATAAAAAGTTCAACTATAGGACAAAATTGCAAGTCAAAACTGCATGTAGTTTCATACAGTTTTTAGAAACAGGGGAAGTCTATATCTTTTGTTTACCAATAGATGCATGTAATGAGCAATAAAAGGAGCTTCATAAGTAGAATTAAACAAAAACAACAATAAGTATAACATTAGCCCACTATATAGAATAACACAATTATTGTCTTTATAATTTGCACTTAATGATCGGTCCTGACATTGGGTGCAACTTTCACTTGCAAAATTATCGTATCCAAATTTATGAAATGAAAATTTTCAAATATTAATAGAATACTTATATAAGTGTAAACTATATGATTAACTTTTGAACATTTATACTTGGGTAATCTAAATAGGATAAAATTGCAAGTCAAAGTTGCACTTAGTTTCATATAGTTTTGAGAGACATGAGGAGTTTATATTTTTTGTTAAATAATATATGTATATAGTGAGCAATAAAAATGGGCCATAGGTAGAGTCAAACAAAAACTACGAGCAAGGATAACATTTCTATTTGGTTAATCTAAATAGGATAAAATTGTAAGTCAAATTTGCACGTAGTTTAACAAAAGATGCGTGTAATGAGCAATATAAGGAGCTCCATAACTAGAATTAAACAAAACCAAAGTTAAGTAGTATAACATAAGCGAGATCGAGAGTACCTGTTACTAACACACAGGGCGAACTGGCGAAGTCATCAACAGATTCAATCGAATCAGAAGGCGACTTAAAGACAAGTTCATTAACACACGGAATCCGATGCGACTTTGCAAGCCTAACAGCATCAGCCTGCTCAGCAACAGTGTTATTATAGTGCACGAATCCTATCCCGCCGAGTGCAGCCATGGACACAGCCATGGATGACTCCGTGACAGTGTCCATTGGCGACGATACACAAGGGATGGAGAGAGAGATGTTCCGTGTGAGGAAGGTAGAGAGGGAGACTGCGTCGGTCGGGAAGTCGATGTAGTGAGGGAGGAAGATGACGTCATCGTATGTGTAGGAGTAGCCTTGGTTGAATAGCTTCTCCGCCCCATAACCGTCTTCCATCATCATCCTACGGCCCCAGATAAATATGTATTTCCCTCTGTCCCTAACTAAATAAGTGTCCTGCTTCGAATGCTTCGAAAACTGTGATATTTAAGGATTTGAAACAATTTCATTTAAACTTATCAAAAAATCTAATTTTTCATACAAAAACTATTTATTAGATAATATATGAGCCTATAAGAGTATCAGGTTCGGTTTTGGCATCAGCCAAATAAACTTATCAGCTTAAACGCCGATCCATGAACAGCGCAAGAAAAAAGCGAAATAAATGTTAATTTGTTTTTCAGAAATAAGTTGTTTTTTCCTCATAACAATTCAATATGAGGTTAAGAACCTTTGTTAATTAATGGTCTGTTTTGTGTGTAACGTAAGATACAACTTTGTTTCTTATAACATACATGGTTAAGATTTTGTAATTGTTCTGAAATTATTTTTTTACGCAAGTTAAAAATAATATCGAATAAAGTTAAAAAGTCGCCCACAAAAAAATATGACTCAGGTGTAGAAAGGTGCCGGAACGGTTAACAATTGAATTATACGATAGCAAATATAAATGATATATCAAACCCATTTATAATAAATATACTTTAGCAACAGTTAGCAAAAAAGAGAAGACAAATTAAGAAAGAGAATAAGTAAATAATAAACCTGTGTGTCAATAATAGATTAGAGAGAGAGAGAGAGAGAGAGACTGACAAAATGGGTTTTAGCCTGTGTGCGGGTTTATTCTCTCTCTCTTTTGTTTTTCTTTTTAACTCAGCGCACGTGGGGCAGAAATCTAGTGTTACTTTTTTTTTTTTTTTTTACTTTAACTGTGGCTAACTGGGTGTGATTTATTATTATTATTATTTATTTTATTTTTTTAAGGTACATCCGGTCTAACAAAAAATTACTCCACAGATAAAGGTTATAAATTAATCTATGCTTTCATGTACAATCTCATTTTCGGCTCGGTAAATGCTTGGGTGACTCAAGTTCGTTAACTTATAAATAAACCGACCCTAGAACAAAAATATAGGGCCTGTTTAATAAACAAGTCAAGTCTGAGCACATGTTCGACTCGTTAAGGGCTCGGGCTTATTTAATTAAATTAATATATATATATATATGTGTAGTATGTATGTATATATATAATTTTCAAAAAAAAAAATATACTTTAAATATGAAAAATAATTATTTATTATGAGATTTTACGAGACGAGTTTAACAAGCCTAACTCGGTGCATTAAAGCTTAACAATGACGACAAGCACGAGCTTTTCAGATAAGTCACGAGCCGAATTTGAACTCGTTTCTTTAGGCTCATAACTAAAGTCTTATTTGATTGTGTGACTATGAGTTACGGGACTATAAATGTGGTTTGCACTATGAGTGTGATTAAGAATATACACATGTAATTCCATTCGAATTGGACAAAATCTAATATACAACGTACTTCATGGTAGCATAAACACGCCAATTTTGCATCATTTGTACTCCGAAGTGGGTATATAGTCCGGACACGATATATCTTGACGTTCACCACACTAATAATGGTATTTAGCTAAATAATCCCATAATCTTCAATCTTCCATCTTTGAAAGATATTGCTATAAAATGATAATGGAACTGAAGCAGCCCGTCATTTTCAATCTTCCCTCTTTGAAGGATATTGCTATACAAAGATAATGGAACGTGATGACTGGTTTCAAAAGATAAATGTTTTCATTCGTTTAATTTTCTTTTAATTGTGTATCCTTCCTTCTTTTCTCCTATATATTATGATTTTTGCAACACAGAGTTCTATAATCACTACACTACCATTTTTAAGTAGATTACTTGCAGCCCAAATATTGAATAGATTGGATACTAGGAAAGTGTATTTTAATAGTTTAAAGTATGAAATACATAACATTCAACAATTTGTTCACAATCTATATGAATCCGGGAAACACTATAGAAAGTTGTATTATACTTAGTCTCTCTTTTTTCTGTTATTTTCATATATGATGTGCATTAGTGTTGGGCGAAAAACCGAAAAAATCGAACCAGACCGATAACCGAACCGAAAAATCGAAAAAAATTCGGGTCGGTTTCGGTTTTCAATAAAACTGAACCGAAAAAGACCGGAAAATAACCGAAAAAGCAAAAAAAACCGAAACTGGACCGAAAAAACCCGGTTCGGTCCAAAAAATAAAACGACCGAAACCGAAGAAAACTGAATGAAAAAATATGCTCGGTTTCGATTTTGCTAAAAACCGATCCGAACCGGACCGAACTCAGCCCAAATGTGCAGACAGCGCCATAGTATTTTAAAAACAGCAACATTTGGTCAGAACTATCCAAATTATTAAAGGACTGTTATGATCCGCATCTTATTTTCCAAATCACAGAATTTATTCCGGTTTCAGACCAACTTTATTATTAAAAAAAAACGTTACATCACCTTTTTGTGAATGGTTTCTAACTAATTAAATTAAGCACGCAATGTTATTGGGCATTTCCCATTTATTTACAAAGGCTCGTTAATTAGGAGGATAATGTCGGCGTATATAAGATAAAATGTATATGCACTATACATTTTCGTTTAAAGAAAACAAAATAAAATGATACAGTGATAGTAATTTTGAGCATTGAATTATCATAACGGTTTATTGGATTCGGAGGGAACGTACTATGAGAGTGTATGAAGGCACGTGTTATGAGTCACGGAAATGTGTTTAAATTAGTCGAATTCTATGTTATCAATGACATGAAAGAGTTTGGGAAGTTTTCTAACTATTGTAGTGATAGATTCATAATTAATAATTGGCGATTAAGACTCAAATTTGTTGGTGTAGTCACACTTTTTTTTAGCTCGCTTGTTTTTGTATGGTTCTTGCCCATTTGGACGGAGGCGTTGCCTCTTTCTAATATATTGGTCCGTTTAATCTTTAAAATAAAAATAAAAAATGATGATAACTTATGAACGTATCTACAGCAGGTTCGATGGTTCTCAATTCTTAGAATGTCGGAGTTAATTAAGACTTCAGATATAAGACGACGTTATTTCCTAACCAAAATGCAACATATGTTTTAAGCTGTTAATTAACAAAAACGGACTACAATTTCTATAAACAAAACAAATAAGCTAAGCTTAAAAGTTGCAACGTGAACAAGCCACATATTCATAGGTTTTGCGCTCTTGCAGTCTTGTTGAGTAGTTCTCGTTCTTCCAATATATTATCAGGTTTCAACTCTTGTGATGACCAGATGATTATCGAAATTTGTTCTCTCATCTGCTTCTATTAATCGCTGTTACGATATTATTCTTTTTGTCGCGTCTTTATCCCATGTGATTTAAATGGTACACATATTTATATATGTTTCCATGAGTACGATTATATATAGCTTTTCATCTACAGTCACAAATTTCTATTATATAGTAAATCTGAATAAAAGTTTGTAAGTCAACAAGGTAATGAGAAACGATTTCTCATTAACAAAGTTTTTTTTTTTTGGATAATTGAATAAAAAAAGTTGATCAGTTCACTAAAGAAGAAGAAAGAAGAAAGAAGAAAGATAACATCAATTTTTTGAAACTCTAGAGCTTTAATTAATTCCAAAAAATGACAGTTCCTTCTGACAGTATTTATTTGAATTAGTACAAAACTCGTTTGTAAAAAAAAGTTATGGGTCTTAAAATGTGACGGCTATATATAATTTACTAGACCAGCAATATTAGTTGCCTTTTCTCCATTCCGATTCCTTTCCTCTACATATTGGTTTCGCAAATCAAACGAAGACGAAGTGACACCCATCGTAGCCTGCAGAGAATCGAATAAAATCAGTCTAAAACTCATCACAATCACACAAGTGCATAGAGTACATTACTGACTTGCTGTAGCCTGTTCATCTACTATCATACTCTTATTAGTTATGAATGGACCTATAAATATAGAAGAGAATTTGAGTACTCACTTGGATCTACAGTTACAAGCATGGCGGTCCCTCCAAAATCACACGTACCACCCGCGACCTTGGTTCTCTGCCAATAACTATTGAACGCGTATGAAGAGTGTGCATATAGCGTATCAGGCTGAAAGCAAAGTCCTTGGGGTTGAATTGATCCGCAGTCACCTCCCGATCCACATGCATAGTTCATAGCCTCTTGAATAATAGGATCCGGCACTGTGGGCTTAGCCACACACCAAAGTGGCCCATTATGCACCACCCTGGGTGGTGGCGGCACTGCTGGCGGAGGATACACCACAGGAGGCTGAAAGACAGGCGGACTTGGTACAAATATGGACGGTGGTTGGTTATATGAAGGTGGCCTTGGGATGACTATAGTTGGTGGATTCAGCTGGTAATTGTAAGGCGGACTTGGTATTGATGGGTTTGGGGTTAAAATGGGAGGGTTGGGTTCCGACGGGCTTGAGCCTGTACCTGGATCAATATTTTGAAAGCGTTGATGTTAGCGTAGCGTCTTTACGAGAGTTATGCTAAAAACACAAATAACATAGGAACAAAACGTTTTGTGATGTATTTCATATAATGCAGATGCTAATTATGTTAGCACAGTTACAAATTTAAAAACAACAACATGCAAAGTCTGTTAATTTTGCAAATACGTAATCTTATACGGATACTAGAGTGGAAACTAAAAGTAAACGATAAGAGCTATTAGTTAGATATATAATCCTAAATAAGGATATTATAACTCTTATTTATGTATATTTACGTAAAAGGATAAATTGTGACCCAGTCATTTTTATAAATAAAAAAAAAAAAATCGCTTTTACGCTTTCGGTCGTGTTTTTTTATGTTTTTTCGAGCTTTTTGCGCTTTATTCCTGAAATAGCGCTATTGGGTAGTTATTTTCGCTAAACACTATTGCACGCTTTTTAAAACACTAGCCTGGATTTGACGGCGGGTTGGATGGGTTTGAGCCAGCACTCGGACTGCCAGTAACGGGTCCGCTTGAACCCAGAGGTGGGTTTAGGAAAGGGGGTACTGTTGGTGTCGGTGTCGGGTTGGAAGAAGAGGAAGGTGGTGGGAGGGGTAAGTATCCGCTGCCACTTCCTCCGGAGGCAGCAGGGGGTGGAAGTAGCATGGTTGGAGAATCGATACATAAGGGAGGTGTAATTTGGTCAGGCCAGGATATTGGAGGGAGAGCATCATATGGTGGGATTGTGAATGGTGAACCCAAACCATATGATTCTGTGTTTGAAGGCATGTCATCCACTTGTGCATTGTAGAGATCCAAATGCTTTGATGTTACAATCTTTTTGGTTGAATGGCCTCTTAATAAGTGTGTCGTTCTTGCATCTACAAAACAGAGATTGATATAACAGTGGGTAACATAAGTTTGGCAAAATGAAATCGCAAGGGTAAGGTAAAGTTGATGTCATGTGATATGGAAGTCACGAATTCAAGTCGTGAAAGCAGACTCTTGCAAAAACAGAAGGAAAAACTTTATATTAAGGCTTAAAGTGGCCACGCATTACGAGAGGTTTAGCACCGGATGTTGCTATAAAGAAATAGCTCCTTAATCTTAATTTTCTTTGGTTCTTAAGAACTTTGAGGTGGTCTACTCATACTACATTTTAGCGAACAACCAAAAATCGTCAAAATTGAGTGACCGTCATTTTACACCACGTTGAACAACTCACAAGATCCTTATAAATTTTATATTAGTTTTACTTAATGGCCCTTGAAGCCATGTTCACACACCCGGTTATATATGAATTTACAAAATTTAGTACCTTCTTTTAAATTATAAAACTTACCGCAAGGAGCAAAAGAAAAGGCGACGGCACATAGTTGGAGACCGGAAACAAAAATATTCATTCGAGCTCTGCTCATTGTCATGGCTCGAAAAGTTGCAGCACTCGAGAGAATCTTACTCAAACATTAAAAGAGTCAGTGTTTATATAGGCAGAAAAAACATGAGCTAAAAGGAGCAAGGGTACAGCTACTATATTACACTAATAAAGTGGCAATAAAGATTATTCTTTCACAGTGGTAGCTTCATACACTTGAAAATGTGTACTTCAAGAAATCTAAGATGGCCTGAGAATGTGTGTGTATCAGTGTATGTACTATATAGGAGTATATTATACGGAGTAATACTTAGTCACGTAGTTAAGGACTGGTATATATGCTTGCCTTGACACTGAAAAAATGGGAAAAAAGTAATTTTTGGTCCTTTTTCTTGCTCTTCCTTTTTACTCAAAGCCCCCGCAAAGTGGAAAGCCAATTCTAAACTCTTATTTGGTTTTTCTAAGTTTAATTTTTAGCCTGTGTAACAATTTTTTTACCGAGTGTGAATTAGGTTGTGTCCGTAATCAATATCCTACTGCGAAAGCTGGAGAGTAATTATCTGACATAAACTAATTTCGAGTCAGAGGAAAACCAAGGAACGATGCTAAACCAATTCAAGAGCATGTTATTTTTTCGTGTAAAAATCTTCCTTCATAGTAATTTCAATTTAGACCATTCCATGGAGAACCAAACGTATAGCAATTGAAGAGGTCGGGGGAAAGCTAGTTGTGTAGACCATTGGGGGTCAAAGCACCCCACATCAAACAGAAAAATGAAAATTTTCTAATTTGTTTACATGTCCTTTTTATATATATTGCTGAAATGAATGCTTTGCTACCGCTTATATTTTTTTAGGTTGTGCTCTATTAGGTTAGCAGTGATGTATGAGGGCATTTTATATGGTAGATGGATCTTGAAATTAAACTCCATTATTTGATCTTAGTACAAAACAAGTTCCAATGGAGAACACTTGTTTTGCATGACACAAACATTTGTTTTTTGCCAATTATTGAGAGACCTACCAAATTATAACAAAGGATAATAATTTAAGACGGAGGGAGTATGAAACAAGCCAACGAAGTGAACTGAATGAATACCCATCATTTTTATTGAATAAAATGTCAGTAAAACAAATCAAAACATCAAGGAAAACTTGATTACCATTAAAACCAGTGTATTCAACTTATTGTCATTCAACTGGTTGAGACCTTAGCAACACCATCATGCTTCAAATTATGGCATCCACAAAATGGGTTATCCACAAAACGACAGTAATTGTCTATCAAAAGAACATAAATGTCACTAGAACTAAATTCAAACAAGGGGGTTCACATAATAGCCTCTAAAATCAGTTCACAGTGAGTGATTGACCCAACATTCCTTTAATCCCAAATTGAATAGTGACCCGATTTTGGCCCGTTGATCAAGCCTGATAGTAGCGTTCACATGAACATTCCATTCCATACAAGTTCAATTAAACCTAATCAGATGTTACAAATGAGGCAAAGAGTTATACTAATATACTGATTACGTTTATCTATTACTTCTCCTCTTCTATTCTATGGCTTTTCAGCAAAATCTCACACTTGTCCACATAATTTGTTCAGTTATTTAATTAATTGTCGACGTTTCACTAAAATTTGGTTCGATAAAAATACATATACAAACCACACGCATAACTCTACTTGTTGATGGCAGGTCAGAATATGATTGGATCAGAAAAGGGCTTAACATAAAAACTTTTAGACTTGCTTGTTCTGTCTGCAGTTCTGTTTTTAAAGATAATGACAGTTTTAAGGGCAGCATCCTAGGAAACTTTGTTCACCATTTGTGTTTTTGATTTTTTTACAATCGTAGATGATATAATGACCGTGTGTCGAGATTTGAACATTTTTTTCGTGTTAATTTAAGTGAAATTTATACACTACAAAAATGAAAAATTTGTTAGTACACTACTTGTTGATGGCAGGTCAGAATATGATTGGATCAGAAAAGGGTTTAACATAAAAACTTTTAGACTTGCTTGTTCTGTCTGATGTTCCATGTTTTTAAAGATAAATGACAGTTTTAAGGGCAGCATTACAGCATCCTACGAAACTTTGTTCACCATTTGTGTTTTTGTTTTTTTTACTATCATAGATGATATAATGACCGTATCAAGATTTGAACATTTTTTTCGGGTTAATTTAAGTGAAATTTTGTACACTACAAAATTTGTTATTACGCTACAAAAATGAAAAAGAGCCTCCTCTACACTTCAGTATCATAGCAGGAGAACTGATATGGCCACTTTAAAATTGCCAGAAAAATATAATTGCAAGATGGTCACTGAAATATCATCAATTTAGATATAACAACTTTTGCAAATCTAGGTAAGAAAATGATACATGACTGGATACAACATCTTGCAATCCTTTTGGATACACATAAAATTGTCCATTAAATATTATCACTTGAAATCTTGTCACGTCAAATAAATATGAATATGGAAACATATGTATAAGCCTTTTTACTTATTGCTTTAATACTATATCCTAAAATTTTCTTTTTTGCTATTTTTTTCCTAAAACAATCAATAAACTGAGTGTGTAGAACATCTGAATGCATAGGCCGAGAGATTAACGACCAAAGCTTGTATCTCAGTTCCAGATATATTATTATTGGCAACATTCAGCACTGATTGCACTATTATTATAAGTGTAACAGAGACTCTAATTATGTTGCCTTCTTGTCAATTATCAGACGCCTAAGAAAGCCAACAAAAAACAATTAACTGTGAGGCTCAGAAAGTAGTATAAAAGTTGCATCAAAGGGCTGAATTAGCTCCTCAAAGTTTGATGGTACATAAATAATCATCACTGCCTTCTTATGTTATTATAAATTTCAGTAAAAATATTGTACAAACAATAAATAAAGAGCAAGCAGAAACTACAAGAAAACAGATGAGAAGAGAGGGAGAGTAACAAATACACAACCATGGGAAAGTATATATATACCAAGGGAACATAACCCTAAGATCTATAAAGTTACAATTATGTCCTTTTAAAATAGTGCGGCTTCTACTGTAAAATCCAATTATCAGGGGCTAATAGCATAATGGTCCTTGTGGTTTTAGAGTCTTACAAAGCTTCTATATTGTTGAGGGTCTATATGAGCCCGACTGTGTTCAAGCTCGACTACTTAATTAAACGATTCTTAAAATTTTGTCCAGACTCGTCTCATTTGTAATAAGCTTGTTTAGGCTCGTCTTGTTTGGATAGTTAAGTTTAACGAGCCGAGTCTTAATTGTATTTTCAAGATCGTATAGTATCTTTTCGTTCGTGAAAATAAATTTTACATAATGAAATTATATACTAATATAATCAATAATACAATTAACAATTTTGAATTTAGAAGATAAACCAATGAAGTTTAAAGACTATACGATTTATTATCTAAAGGAAAGAGTGTTATCCATTATTTGCATTACATTTTGTAAGAACTTAAATAAAAATGTTAAAATAATTAACTAGTCTAAGCCTTTGCATGAGCCCTGTTTTAATTTTTTCAGGCCTGTATTCTTAATAAATAAACCGTACGCGGATCAAGACTTTGATGAGCAGAACACGACATTGTTTATGAATCACTCGATGAGCAGAACACGGCGTTGTTTTTGAACACGACATTCAATTGCATCCCTGATTTTGTCTTAAAGAATGAACCGAGTTGTTTTTCATAATTTCGTAAATCAAACCATGTAGAGTTTGTTCTATTTGACTACTGATGAATGTCCATCATAGCCACAAATCGGTTACTATTTGACTGCCCTTTAAATGTGTAGCTTTTACACATAAAAAGGCCTCGCTACACTACGAGTGCAATTGCAATATAATTCTCGAAAGTACGAGTTCGTTCCACGGAGAACCAACTAATTTCAATATTAGTCTTTTTATTTACCTAGATTTTAGGTTTTTAATATCTTTTTCTCAACTAATCCATAAATATATATCTACTAACTAAAGGTATATATTAGGAGTACTAGTATTTGGAAAAGTATTATTTTCAATAACATATATCAGATTTCTAACGATACCTTTAGAAGCTAGACTTAGATTAGATAAAAATAAAAATATGTTTCCTTTTATGTTGCCAAACAATTTCAAGATGTGTTAATGTGATGATGTTTCCGTTTAGTCCTGCAATTTTTATTTTAAGCATACTGCCAAACACGAATGTTTTGACTGACTATATTAGTACCCTCACTGTTAATATGTGGATCAATAATTTTAAAACAAATACTATTTGTTATGATTTGCTTGTCCAGCATCATATATTTTACCTGGATTATAGTTCTTTCCCATATTCTTGAAGCAAAATAATTAGTCCCGATCTTTTGATTGATTCGGACCAGCATTTTCGTATGAAATAAATTTCTGCTAGTGTTTTTCTAACCAACTTAAAACAAGGCCGAGGCCTGATTTATTAGCCCCAATTCAAGAAAATAAAACTTTGATTAAGTAACGTGTTTGAACTTCAGAACGATGAAGAATGATTGTTGTTACCAGATAAAAGTTTGTATATCTTTTATACGTATCGGGTGCTCATTAAATGTATTATTGTGTCTATCTTGAAGATTAAGGAGGAAGCATATAGACACTTGATGCAAAATCCTTCATTTTCTTCATCTGCATGCCTATATGAGATTGCCATTAGCTTACCATCTTCTGAAACTACCAGTAAGTTTGACGAAAACCAGGTAATTCCAAGTTATCTCGGCCGAACAGATAATATTAAGCCTAGAGGTTTCCATGGAAGCTCAAATGGCGTGCACGTGTCACGTATTCTACAAGGAAACCGGCTATTGGCAGAAATGCAATTGAAAGAGAAGGTTAATATTATGTATCGGTTGGCCTTTGTAAGCATGACTTTTCCTTTATGATCCGGAACTGTTTGGTAGTTGTCGGAACTCGGAAGAATAATCATTTAGTACATATTTAATATAGTCAATGAGGGTATTCTATGTAAATTGATTAAAATCTCAAGATTAGCATTTCTACCTCTCATACTATACATAAAATATACATAAAAGATCATACTCTCTCCGTTCATAATTAATTGTTTTTTACGAAATTACGTGCAATTTTAACCGGCTTATAACATGTATCAAAATTGTCGAAATGAAAAATTTCAAAACTAAATCATATAATTTAATGTTTGAACGATATGATTAATTTTTGAAAATTTTCATTCCGACAATTTTGATACAAGTTATTGGCCGATCAAAATTGTACGTATTTTCGTAATGAACAATTAATTAGGAACGAAGAGGGAGTATACAATAACATACCCCTCACATTCCTGGATCCGTCCCTGTTTAATTATAGTCATCAAGTAACCTCCTAGTTTAGTAACTTGTATTTCCTTGCCAAACTCATTTTCATTTTTTCCTGAAGAGAAATATTTTCACAAATTAATAATCAATCACGATGTAGTATCTATGTGCCCATACACAACCTTCACGGTAATATTTGTGTGCCACAAAAGTATACCGCCAATTTTCTCAGAATATTCTCCTTCAGATTCTTGTCATGTACATGTATGAATCCATTAACTAGTATGTTTAAAGGTTTAAGGTGTCTTTTTCGTATTTCTTTCTTGAGAAATTGTTCATCAAAGCGATAATGTCAGAGGTCATATCTCAATCTCGTAGGAAGCTAACAACTATTGCTACCAAGTGCCAATTGCTACTAGCTTGAGATGCAATTATTTTGTCCTGGTGTAAGGATGATTTTGTTTCTTGTTGCTTCAAATATCGAAAAAACTTACAATTCATTCTGTTTCTTGCAAAAAAATTAGCACCAAGCATTCGAAAAGCTTAGGACTGTAGTTAGAAGGTTGTAATGTCTTTATTTTTCTTTCCTAAACCAGGTGAGTAAGCCGGAAGCTATAAAATATAAAGCTGACATACTCGACGAAATTGATTATCCTTGTAATATTCAGAGCAACGGCACTAGTCGCTATGAAGATGTCATCAAAATATTTGATGAAACTACTTTCAAAGATGCCAAACCCCCCTTGAAGTCAAGAAAAGACCCAACAAGTTTTATTAAAAAGAACGGTGGATCAAACCCTAGACGGACTTGCGGAATACCCTTAGGCCCATGTACTAGATTCACCTGTAAGAGGTAGAAGAAGGTGTCGTGAGCACAAAGGGATGAAAACATATGGTTTAAAATCAGAGTCAATCTTAGAAGAGAATGTCGTTTTTGATGATACTGGGAAGAACCCTTTTGCCCATTTGTGGACTTGCTTTGGAAAATGGTTATCTATATTCAAGCCAAATAATTCCTGGGAGGAAAAGAAGTGAAGAACACAAAGGTGGAAAGGAATTCCACATTCCTATATTCTATATAACGGAAGTTTTCTCAGTGGAATTTACCCGAAGGGGAAAAATGAAATTGAAACACCGTTTTTTTGTCATACCTTTTGTTATGTAAGTGAAGTTTTTTTATGATGCAAAAAATTTCCTAGTGCCTCTGTTATGAAGGGTTTTTGTAGTTCGAACCTTAAGACCTGGTTACATTTGTATCTGGCTTACATATGCTACATATGCATCATTGTTGGAGTAGTTTTTTTCTCCGAGTCAGCAGCCTTCTATTGAAAACTGCAATGTCACCCAATGTAGTCATGTGCCACATACGTTAAATTAGCCAGGTCCCAGGGACTAGTTTCATAATCTTCATAACATGCATTGAAATTACTACCATGTGTGAGACAGTGTACATGATTGGTTATCAAACCGAGAAAAAAAAATTGATGTCACATCAATTTGAAACAAAAAAATTCGAACTAGCTGGTTAATTGGTTAATAGTCGACGGGTGGTGATACTGGTTGAAACATTTTGCCAGACTACTACAGAGACTCGCTGAGGTCTTCAGATATGGCTATTATGTGATGCTATTGGTATCCAGTACAATTGATTTACAATTGCAGCAACTTCTTCTCCCAACTGCTTGACTAAATTAACCAAAACAGTTCAGACAAACAAACAAAATCAGATATTTTGAAGATCCTTCATGTCAAACACAATGCTGTATAGAGCTACAAGACCGTCGGATAAAATTAGATTGAGATATGTTAAGAGTTTATATTATCCTACATTGATATAATATCGATCAAGCCTGTAGTTTATAAAGAGTTACATCGATGTGAGATAATATAAACTCTAACAAGATATAGCAATCAACAATTTTATTATAGCTTTTCTAATACTCCATATGTACATGCACCATTGGAAATATACATTGGGATTATTATATTTATAGTCAACATCCTATCTACAACATCCGGTACCTAATTCTCAAAAAAAAAAAAAAAAACTGGTACCTAATAATCATTTGTAGTACAATAGGGAGAAGGCAGAGAGGGTGTTTCATGCTATACTAAAAATCATATAGACATTAAGAATGGCAATAAACCTGCCTTCAAACCCGATTAATGGGTAAAATTGACTAATTATATTGACTTTCCGAAGTTAAAACACTGCAAGTCTGCAACTAATGCAGAGATGATGTTTGGGTGTTTCTTTGGGTTGTTACCAGCTCGACAATTGCTTTATCTCTTGATGGAACTTTCAGATACGCTTTCATAACATCATAAACAGTAAAACCGATTGCTACTGATGGCACAACCTGCAAAAGACAAAATATAGAATTCAATTCTTAAACTATGTTGGATTTTCTTGATATCTGATATCCATTGTTTAGAGGTTGAAAATAGGTAGGATGTATTCTTCTTTTTTTCTTGGGAGCCTTACAAATAGGTACATACCAATTAACTTAATTACAAAAAACCCACCTATGTGTACTTCTTTACAATTAGATACATATACTTATTTACAATTAGTTACATATGTCATAAAAAATAACAAAATGTACAAAAAAAATAATTGAAAAAAAAATAAAAAAAATTGAAAAAAAAAATTAATCAAAAAATTTGTACATAGTATCAAACGGGATTAGACATGGTTGAACATGATTAGATAGGATGAAACACACATTTTTTGTATAAAAAATGTATTTTTTAAAATTTTGGTTTTTAATTTTTTTTTATTTTAAAATATTTTTTTCGATTTTTTTGGATTTTTGTAATGACATGTAACTATTTGTAAATAAGTTCACAAAATATGTACTTTTTTGTAAAAGAGTCGTCAAATTCAAAACAACCGGATTTTTGTAAATAAGTTTCTAAATATGTACTAAATTGTCATTTTCCCTTTTTTCTTTTCTGAACTTTCTTAAGTGTTGTGTACTTCACTTTATGCTCTTTCAAATAAAAACTCATTGGAAACATATCACGTAAATTCATTAGAAACACTTGGCGAAAACTCTTCCTTATAACACTTTTCTTTAATAGCATTTTAAGTTGTTTTCACTGAATTCAACAACCTTCATAAAACCTCATAAAGAAACTGGAGAAAACATAAAAAGGTCATGTTAAAAATTAAATATAGGGTTCTTCTTTCTGGTATCCAGATATATATTCTTTTGTAACCAATGTAACCAATTAACTTATGAACTCCGGACTCTAGAGTGATATGAATCTCACCTTTAGGTAGTTAATGCTAAGTCCCGAAAACAGATGCTTCCATCCTTGCTTCTGAACAATCATTTTCAAACTCTCTATAGTCCCTATCATTTCTCCACTTTTAGAACCTATTAGTCGCTCGACCTGTCAAATATTATCCTCAGTTTCTTCCGCATAATATTATTCCATAATATATGTTTATATATGTATATATATATAGAGAGAGAGAGAGAATACCTGCATTTGTCGCCTGACGACGTCAAGAGGGTAAGTAGAAGTCTGACCCAACAAACCCGCAATGGATCCGCATACGAGTTTCCAAATTATATCTGTCTTGTGTTCTTCAGGAACATGACTTTTCATTTCTTCGTAGAAATAAAATTTCAGGCCAGCATATGGAAATATCCCGTAAAGTGATGGAGCTGGAACATTTTACCGACACCTCAATCACAATTACATAAAACCAAAAACCACAAAAAAAAATGAAATTATGAACATTGGACATACCAACCCCACGGTAGAGGCCTCTTAATCCAGCCTCTTTGTAGGTCTTCGCAAAGCAGTCCATTATTCCTTTGTATACTTGTTCCTTTATATTTAACTTGGATGATCCGACAACCTGCACTATTAAATGTAACAATAACTCATTTGGTACATAAAAAAGCAGTTCCTTTACAGTTTAAGGTTCCTTTTTCTTCCGTTTACCTGATATGCTAACTTAGTTCGAACTAAATCGAGAGGATAAGTAAATAAAACTGCAGTTCCACCGGAAAATGACCCAGCCACAAGATCTAGAAAAGGACCTCTTCCAACATTAGGAAAAGTTTGTATAATCCATCTCCGATATTGCTCATAAGACATGTAATGTAAGGCTGCATAAGGAACTATCCGAGCGACACTAGCTCCATTCCCTCTGAAAACAAAAACAAAAATCAGCCCATATACTACATTTAGTAACAGTCTCAAGAAACAAACGAAGAATAGAGTAGATGACTACCTGTAGAAACCAAGAACCCCCTCTGTTCTGGCAATCTTCTTAAACGACCCGAATAACCCTATGCTGTGAAATTCCATTCCTCGAGTCTGGAATACAAAACCATAAATCAATTTCTCTTCTAATAATGCACCTTCATATAACCAACGGCTTATCAAAATTATTAGAGGTAAAAATTTAAGTAGCATGCAAGAACTCTTATCACTTGACAAGTACGTAAGTTCTGCAATTGTAGTGTGTATTCGAAATTTACAATGGATTTCAATAGGAAGAGACATAATTTCATATCCCGTAATTACTATAATTTGACGTTAAAGCGGGTACAAACAGGAAATGCAACTCGAACAATCAGGAAAACTGGAGAGTTGTTGAAGGGGAACGTAAATGAATGAAAGAAGACGGCTTTGACACATGTTCATCACAGTATTGACACAAAAAAGTCAAGTGCATTTGTAACTTGTGGTTTTCAATATAAACTGCTCAGATATTCTAAACAAAAAAGTTAAGTTTAAGTTCAAGAGTTTCAGGGTATCAAAATTTTAGTCACGGAAATAGGAGAAGAGTGAAAGTGACTGAAAAAAAGGTGTATATTTTTCGAAAAACCCAGAAGAAAATAGTCTCAGAAAATCAGATGTGGTGTTATTATAACTAACTACAACAAGAACCAGGTGCACCATTCTCCAACAATATTAGTCGTGCAATAACCAGAAATTTTAAAAAATTATATCCGACTGAAAAACAGACCAAAAAGGAAATAAAACCCCAACGAGAAGAACCGCATCAACAGGCATAAAATAGTCAAGAATCGTGAAAAAAAGTAAAATCAACAAAGCTGGAGTTTATTATGCCTAATTTTGCTAATTTAGCAGTGTATAACACTAAAACTTCTAAACAACCTGAATAGTGCTACAACTAAAGCTCACAAGTTTTTTCCCTGACTAGGATCCAAGTATCATTAACATTTAGCACAGAACATAGCAAGCTCACCCAATCTCCAACAACCTACATACACTTTAGCAAGAAATCAACTCCCAAACGCCATTTTTAATCAAATGATTTTAAAATAATATCAAAAACAACATAGTCGAGGACAAATGAGTAGAGAAAACTACTTAACAAAGAAAATTGGTAAAGCAAAATAAGCCCAGCAAAAGATCGAGCGATTGCGCTGAATTTTTCTCAATGTGACAATGTACATGTAACATTAGCCTATAGAACCAGGAAAAAATCTTTAAATCATGCCAAGTTTATGTAAAACCATATTACTCTGACTAGAAATTTTGCACTCAAGACCAAAACATCACATAGCATATGCTTTGCCAATATCCGTCTATCAGATTTTTCTGTACCAAGAGAAAAAAAACTAAATAATCAAGAAACGGTTTAAAAAGAAACAATAGCCCATCTGAAGAAGAAAGAGCCCACAAAAACAAGCAGAAACTAAAAGGCATTATATCAAGATAATGAAAATTAACAAAAAATGGTTAATAAAGGGTAAAAGTTGAGTTTATCTGGCTTCAAATTCTGGCCTTTTCTTCCCATACCAACAACAAAAAGCACAAAAAACAGCTCAACCACACTGCAAAAATGGATATGCAAACAAGTGGATCTGTAAAATATGCAATACAAAATACCCTAAGCCCCAACTTAGCTAAATTCAGCAGTGTACCCAACGAGAACTCTAAACAGCCTCTAATCATTAATCTACATATAACTTTTCAAAAGAAACAAAAATTCATACAGGTCAGAATTGTCCTACAATCACAGCCCCCGTGCCAATATTTACAAGCTGATTACTTAAAAAGTAGATAAAATCATAAAGAACAGGATGAAGAAGAAAAAATAGTACTCTCCATAACAAAGACAACAACTAGTACGCTTATAAACCAGATACACTACAACTTATATGCAAACAAAATTGAGCTTAAAATATGCGAAAAGTGTTGGGTTTCCGTGTACGAAATAACAATTAATAATAAATAAAGGACTAAACAAGAATTAAACAAAACCAGTGTAATCTTTATTAATTTCCAAATGGAATACAATAAACTGATTACAACATGTAAGTACTGAAAAGTAATTAAAGCAAACGTTATCAGATTATTATCAATTAATAATCTGATGTACTGTTTTGCAATTAAAAGAAACTGCCGGACTGGAAAGTATAAACTTAACAGCCGGACTGTTCTGATATGAATTGAAATAACAGGACTGAATTGAAACTATTCTAATTACTGAATTAAATTACAGAATAGGAATTACAGCAAAAACCAGAACTTTAAACTAATTACAGAAAGGTACAAACAGAATTAAAAGCTACAGCTAAGGACAGCAATTGAAATACTTAAATAAAAAGGACAGAATTAAAATACGTAAATGAAATGGACAGAATGTAAATAAAACAAGATGAGGCTACTGTTAACAGTATGCCCTTAACCGATATTCGCCCAACCATCTTGATGTTTCTGGTTGCGTTGGCGCTTCGATCCCAAGGTACAACGTCTCGGATGACTCGCCGGAAACTGACGACGAGTCAAGGTCGAGCTGTTGGTGGGTGGTTCTCTCAGGTTCTAAAATGTAATGCTAATTTTTGGAGAGATGATATATGCTACTGGTGTTTTATTTCAGAATGTTATGTATCTGTGTTGACATGTGGGGGGGTCTGCCTATTTATAGGCTTGCTGAGTATCTCAGCCATTAAAGTCACTTTACTACTGTCAGTTTTCGAAATTCGAAACTGCAGTATTAACTTTGCAATGAATTAATATTTATTGCAACAGTTACAGCTTTGCTGGAAGCTTTTCCCGAACTGGCGCACTTTTCCCGAACAGGCACGCGTTTCCCGAACAGGCACGCTTTTACCGAACAGGCGCGCTTTTCCCAAACAGGAACACTTTTCCCGAACTGGAACACTTTTTCCGAACTGGAACAGGCGCACTTTTTCCCGTCGAGCTGAAAACCCGACGAGCAAGCCCGCCCGATGAGCAAGCCCGCCCGACGAGCAAGCCCATGCGTGGTACACAATACACACGTGTATGTGGACACACTACTTAATATCCACATGGGATACCTTAGTATATATATTGTAAAAATCACTCATGATTTTCCAATGTGGGATAACCCTCATGGGTTAAATCCCATTTCTTTTCTCATTTTCCAGCATTGACTTTATTTTCTCTTTCGAGTACCAACCTTCGAGTCCAATTATCATTCACACCCTTCCTCCGAATAGGTCATGCGATATACCGTTGCGAAGCTCGTCGTACGAGCTACTCAAGCGCTTTGAGTATGGCCTCAGAAAAACTGAGTAGTCGCATCGAAAATTGACTCAAAGATGGTCCCTGACCACTTGGAACAACCATGTTTAAAAACATGTTTTCCTACAATTTTTCCAACAATCCCCCACATGAATGCAATTGGCTCGAAAGCCCATGTCATAAATGCAAATCAAGAGAACCGTAAAAGTTCACTGCCTAAGGTCAGGTAGCGCGCGCCTTGAACCTGCCGTAGCGGAGTACCACCCAGAATACTGCTATTAGGTAGCTGTAAAGCTTTGAACCATCAAGCTTTGTGTATCCCAGAATGGCACCCGCACAGTGCCCTTTCTACCCACGTACTAGGCCCTTTAGTTGTTGTCCATATTTGGCCTGGACTGCCTTGGCAACTTCAACTGAGTGCTCTAGTGAATTAGCCCAAGCTCATCACATGGTACCGGCCTTACACACTCGTTATAGGTGTTCCAAGTCGAAAGTGTCCTGACTCACGTTACTCGACCGTCGAGTTACTTGGATCATTAAGAGCCTCAAGCTCACCCTTACAATGGTACAGGTCTATCACTCTGTCATCGCGGAAATGGGCTGGGAACTCCAGGTTCCCGAGTGCTTTGTTCGGTTGCCCCCACAGTTCAGTTTCCCTTTGAACTTATCAGGAAATATTCCGTTTAGGTTGGGTTGCCTATGGGGGGGGCCACCAATTTAATGGGCTTTAATCCCATTCCGTTCGATGACGTCTCGACTCCCACTTGAGTCAAGCCTTTTGTTAATGGATCCGCTATGTTTTCCTTTGATCTCACAAAATCTAAGGATACCACACCGTTGGATAACAATTCTCTTACGGATTTATGTCTCCGACGTATATGTCGAGACTTTCCATTATACATATGATCCTGAGCCCGCGCAATAGCTGATTGACTATCACAATGCATGCTTATTGCGGGAACAGGTTTTGGCCACATTGGAATTCCTTCCAATAGACTTCTCAGCCAGTCTGCCTCTTCGGTTGCTAAGTCTAACGCTATGAATTCTGATTCCATAGTAGACCTTGCAATGCACGTTTGTTTGGAGGATCTCCAAGACACAGCAGCTCCTCCCATTATAAACACATATCCACTCGTGGATCTTGTGCTATTGGAGTCTGATATCCAGTTGGCATCTGAATACCCTTCCAGTACCGCTGGATATCTGGTATAGTGCAGCCCGTAATCGGCTGAAAACCTCATATACCTGAGAAGTTTCATTATGGCCTTCCAGTGTTCCTCATTTGGATTACTGGTGTACCTGCTCAGTCTACTCACTGAGTTTGCTATGTCTGGTCTAGTGCAATTCATTATATACATGAGACTGCCTATGACTCGAGAGAACTCCAATTGATTCACACTTTTACCGAAATTCTTTTTCAGGTTACAGTTGAACTCAATTGGGGTTCTAGACATTGCCTTACTGTCCTTGTCAAACTTGTCTAATACTTGTTTAACATAGTGACTTTGGGACAAGGCATATCCTTCTGATGTTTTGGTAATCTTCATACCAAGTATTACATCAGCTATACCCAGATCCTTCATATCGAAGTGTTGTGACAACATTTTCTTTGTGGAGCTGATTCTATCATTACTCCCAATTATAATCATGTCATCCACATAGAGACAGACTACCACACAGTCTCTTCCATTTCCTTGTAGACACATTTATCACACTCATTAATGTGAAAACCGTTTGATAGCATAATTCTATCAAACTTCTCGTGCCATTGCTTTGGCGCTTGTTTGAGTCCATATAGAGACTTTACAAGTTTACATACTTGGTGTTCTTTACCAGGAACTACAAACCCTTTCGGTTGTTCCATGTAAATTTCTTCTTCCAGTTCTCCATTCAGAAATGCCGTCTTTACATCCATTTGATGTATTTACATATCAAACAAAGCTGCGAGAGCAATGATGATTCGGATTGACGTTTTCCTGGAGACAGGAGCATACGTGTCAAAATAATCGACACCTTCCGTTTGCCTGAAGCCTTTTACTACAAGTCTCGCCTTGTATTTCTCAATCGTGCCGTCAACCCTTAACTTCCTCTTGAAGATCCACTTGTGACCTAGGGGCTTGCATCCTTTCGGAAGATCCACTAGTTCCCAAGTGTGGTTTTGCATGATTGATTCAATTTCATTTTGAATAGCTTCTTCCCAATATTGGGAATCCGGTGTTGACATAGCTTATTTATATGTCACCGGTTCGCCTTCAACCATGAAGGTTAGGAAATCAGGTCCAAAGGAAGTTTCCTTCCTTGCCCTTTTGCTGCGTCGAGGCTCTTCCTCTTCCTCTTCCTCTGTCGGTTCACTTGCCCCCATATTTCCTTCACTGTTCAACTCTTCAGTTGGTACAGATGTAGGTAATTTCCGGGAAAAGATATCTTCAAAGAAGGAGGCCTCTCGGCTTTCCATATACGTATCTACGTGCACATCAGGATTGTCCGACTTGTGTACGAGAAACCGATATGCACTACTATTTTGTGCATATCCGATGAACACACAGTCCACCGTCTTATGACCAATTCTCATCCTCTTAGGAGTGGGAACTAGTACCTTCGCGAGACAACCCCAAACCCGCAGGTTCTTATAACTGGGTTGATGACCTTTCCATAATTCATATGGAGTCTTTTCTCGCTTCTTATATGGTAACTTGTTTAAAACATAGTTTGCGGAAAGTATCGCTTCCCCCCACATGTTCTGGGGTAACCCATAACTGATAAGCATAGCATTCATCATTTCCTTTAGCGTTCTATTTTTACGCTCAGCAACCCCATTTTGCTCGGGAGTGTATGGGGCTGTGGTTTGATGTATAATGCCGCTTTCAGCGCATATCTGCTCAAACGGTGATTCAAACTCACCGCCTCTATCACTTCTCAATGTTTTAATTTTTCTATTGAGTTGATTTTCAACTTCGGTCTTATAAAGAGCGAATTTCTCAACTGCTTCGTCTTTACTTCTCATTAAGTAAACGTAACAGTATCTAGTACAATCATCTATAAAGGTGATAAAGTACTTTTTCCCTCCTCGCGTTTGTATAAACTTTAAGTCACATACATCCGTGTGTATTAGACCGAGAGGTTCACTTTCTCGTTCAACATGTTGAAACGATGATTTCGTTAATTTTGCCTCAACACAAATCTCACATTTGTGTTGCTTATCAAAAACGAAATTTGGTATTAGTTTTAGTGATATTAATTTCTTTAAAGAATTATAATTCACGTGACCTAATCTTCCATGCCACAAATGAAATGACTCAAATAAATAATTAAACTCAGAATTTTTATTGGCCTCTTGGGCAACAGTCATTACATTGCTAGTGCTAGCCTCAGCTTTAGCACCTTTATTGGGAGCAGGTGTCCCTACGTTTAACTTAAACATGCCGTTGGTCATATAGCCACGGCCTACATAGACACCATTTTTTGGTGATTACAATTTTATTGGATTCTAAGACTAGCTTGAACCCGTTCTTCACCATCACTGATCCGGATACCAGATTCTTACGGATATCCGGAACATGGAGCACATTGGTCAACCTCAGCTCTTTTCCCGAGGTCATCTTCATCACCACCATTCCTTTTCCTTCCACCTTGGAAGTAGCAGAATTTCCCATGAAGCAGCTTTCTCCCTCTACTGCCTCGTAGGTCTTAAACATCCACCTTGTTGAGCAGATGTGGCTTGTGGCGCCGGTATCCAGCCACCACTCTTTGGGATTTCTCCCCACGAGATTCACCTCAGAGACCACAACAGTAAAGTGGTCATCATCTCGTCCTCCCTCGGCCAGATGTGCCTGAGCTGGAGCTTTCCTCTTCCCCTTGCCTTTGAAGTTCCTCGGAGGGGGCTTGGGCTTAACAGCGCCTTTATTGTCATAACAGTCCGCGGCACGATGGCCGGTCCTGTTACACACAAAGCAGGTTCCCGCAAATTTCTTTACGACAACAGCACTGCCTCCGTTGTCAAAACGTTTCCGTTTGACGTTGGAGCTTTCGACCACATTGGCCTTTGCCATTGGGATGTTAGCACCACCGACTCTCCTCACGGAGCGACGGTTGCTCACCTCGATATTGAGCTTCTCAATGAGCCCCTCCAACCTCATTTCCTTTCGCTTGTGCTTCAGGTAGTTTTGAAAGTCTTTCCAAGATGGTGGCAATTTCTCAATCATGAGTGCCACCTGGAAAGGCTCATTAATCACTAGCCCCTCAGCCTCAAGGCGATGGTAAATGAGTTGGAGCTCCTCAACTTGCTCCATGACACCCCTGCTGTCAGTCATACGGTACTCATGAAAGTCCGTGACAACAAATCTCTTTGTGCCAGCGTTATTCACTTTGTACTTGTTTTCGAGAGTCTCCCATAGCTCCTTTACAGTAGCTTTGGGTTCGAAAACACTGAACAGCGTGTCATCTAGAGCACACAAGATATAGTTCTTGCATAGGTAGTCGGCATGTCTCCATGCCTCAACCGCAGAGAACGACTGCTCGTCCAGATCGTCCTCGCTTAGGACGGGAGCAGTCTCCTTAAGAAACCTGGTCAGATTCAGGGTCGTGAGATAAAACAGTATCTTTTGCTGCCAACGTTTAAAGTTGTCTCCCCTGAATTTTTCCGGTTTCTCCAGATGAGAAGTAGGCAAAGTAGGCACAGCCGAATACATCGGTGCCTTGCCCTTGGCCGCAGCCTTGGCTCTTGCCACAGCCTTAGCTGCAGCCTTGGCCGTGGCCGCTGCTTCGGCCGCAGCCTCAGCTTTGGCCGTAGCATCCGCCATGGCCGCAGCTGCGGCGGCCTCAGCCACTGCAGCTACGTCATCGGCGTTAGCCCCCACATTCGCATCGCCCCCAGTGTTATGGACATTTCCACCAACCACTAGGTCATGCTCACTTCCGATAGGCAACTCAATAGGCGACGTGTTTGTCATCTGAAACGACAACACAAAACGTATGAGATACGTGTACAAGAAATTCTATAAACAAACACCAAAACTGATATTTGGGTTTGTAAAAGAATTATCAAACAAATAATAAAATTAAACTTTTATCCTTTTAAATATCAATACGGTTGATATTAAAAGGATTGAACGATTCTTATTGAATAACAATACGGTTGGTATCAACAAGATTCAAAATAAACAATTAAAACTGTTTGGAATTTTTCTTTGTAATCAATTTCTAATATAAATTAGAATCGAAAACAAAAAAGCATTATTCCTATTATAAAAATAATTGTATTAACACACGAAAGAAACAACAGGATATCGGTTAAGATTGTTGGGTTTCCGTGTACGAAATAACAATTAATAATAAATAAAGGACTAAACAAGAATTAAACAAAACCAGTGTAATCTTTATTAATTTCCAAATGGAATACAATAAACTGATTACAACATGTAAGTACTGAAAAGTAATTAAAGCAAACGTTATCAGATTATTATCAATTAATAATCTGATGTACTGTTTTGCAATTAAAAGAAACTGCCGGACTGGAAAGTATAAACTTAACAGCCGGACTGTTCTGATATGAATTGAAATAACATGACTGAATTGAAACTATTCTAATTACTGAATTAAATTACAGAATAGGAATTACAGCAAAAACCAGAACTTTAAACTAATTACAGAAAGGTACAAACAGAATTAAAAGCTATAGCTAAGGACAGCAATTGAAATACTTAAATAAAAAGAACAGAATTAAAATACGTAAATGAAATGGACAGAATGTAAATAAAACAAGACGAGGCTACTGTTAACAGTATGCCCTTAACCGATATTCGCCCAACCACCTTGATGTTTCTGGTTGCGTTGGCGCTTCGATCCCAAGGTACAACGTCTCGGATGACTCGCCGGAAACTGGCGACGAGTCAAGGTCGAGCTGTTGGTGGGTGGTTCTCTCAGGTTCTAAAATGTAATGCTAATTTTTGGAGAGATGATATATGCTACTGGTGTTTTATTTCAGAATGTTATGTATCTGTGTTGACATGTGGGGGGGTCTCCCTATTTATAGGCTTGCTGAGTATCTCAGCCATTAAAGTCACTTTACTACTGTCAGTTTTCGAAATTCGAAACTGCAGTATTAACTTTGTAATGAATTAATATTTATTGCAACAGTTACAGCTTTGCTGGAAGCTTTTCCCGAACTGGCGCACTTTTCCCGAACAGGCATGCGTTTCCCGAACAGGCACGCTTTTCCCGAACAGGCGCGTTTTTCCCGAACTGGAACACTTTTTCCGAACTGGAACACTTCTTCCGAACTGGAACAGGCGCACTTTTTCCCGTCGAGCTGAAAACCCGTCGAGCAAGCCCGCCCGACGAGCAAGCCCGCCCGACGAGCAAGCCCGCCCGACGAGCAAGCCCGCCCGACGAGCAAGCCCATGCGTGGTACACAATACACACGTTATGTGGACACACTACTTAATATCCACATGGGATACCTTAGTATATAAATTGTAAAAATCACTCATGATTTTCCAATGTGGGATAACCCTCATGGGTTTAAATCCCATTTCTTTTCTCATTTTCCAGCATTGACTTTATTTTCTCTTTCGAGTACCAACCTTCGAGTCCAATTATCATTCACACCCTTCCTCCGAATAGGTCATGCGATATACCGTTGCGAAGCTCGTCGTACGAGCTACTCAAGCGCTTTGAGTATGGCCTCAGAAAAACTGAGTAGTCGCATCGAAAATTGACTCAAAGATGGTCCCTGACCACTTGGAACAACCATGTTTAAAAACATGTTTTCCTACAATTTTTCCAACAAAAAGTACCCTAAACCCAACTTAGCTACATTTGGCAATGTACTCTAAAAAAAGTCTAAACAGCCTTTAATCACAATCTACTTTTCTAAAACAAGCAAAAGTTTACTAATAATCATAATTGTGATACAATTACACCACGCATGCCAATTTTAACAAGCTAACTACATAAATTGAATACAGCTCATTACAAAGAACGGGATCAAGAAGATAAAATATCAATCCATAACAAAGACAAGAGCTTGTACGCTTAAACCAGATACACTGCAACTTATATGCAATAGGTTGAGTTTAAAAATGCAAAAGAAAAAAGTAACCTAAACTCCAACTTAGCTAAAATCAGCAATGTACTCCAAAAAAACTAGAGCTTCAAATCATCAATCTACAAGTTTTTATAACAAACAAAAATTCCAAAAAAACCCATAATTGTCCTACAATTATACCCTTTCTGACAATTTCAACAAGCTGGTTACTTGAAAACTAGATAAAACCCCTCATAAAGAACATGATCAAGAAAAGAATGCCTTCACCAATAACAAAGAAAACACCCCTTACGCTTATGAACCAGATACACTGCAACTACTTAATATGCAAATAAGTCGAGCTTAAAGTATACCCTAAACCCCAACTTAGCAAAATTTAGCAATGTACTCTAAAACAAACTCTAAACAGCCTTTAGTCACCAATCTACAATTTTCTAGAACATACTCAAAATTCCTAGAAATCAGAATTATTCTACAATTACACCGCTCATGCCAAATTTAACAAGCTAATAACTTAAACTATGAAATTCCTATCCGCTGTTCTAGTTGCAGTTTTGCAGTTAGGTTCCAAGTGATGTTGCAACCACAGTTGGAACCTAAGTAAATTAATGGACAGAACTTTGTAAAGTTAAATGTACTTGAAATAAATCACACGCACATTTAACAACGGAGTTCACCCAACTAGGCTACGTCTCCAGGGCACTCACCCAGATTATGATATTATAAAAGCTTACAATATAGGATTCAAGTCTTATTGAAAAACACTCAGACTCTCTCTAGGTTTTTCTGCCTATCTCTATATTGCTCCTACCTTATAACTATCAATTATAAATCAATGGCATCCCACCATTGTTTTCTTTTAAAGCTCACTGTGTATTCTCTCAAGAATGAGTTCTTTATAATTTAGAACACACTTTTTACAATCTAGGTTATCAATTATTTATACAAGTAAAAACAATCTTCTTTCTTTAAGATCTTATTGATTGCTTTTGACTCTTTTTGATTGGCTTCAATCTTTCCATATATCACGAGACTCTTCAGCATAGGATTGACTCCAATCTTCATAACTAGCTTGGAAATAGGAGTTAGTCTTTTCCTACAACAAGTAAACATATAAGATAATATCTTTTAGAGATAATATCTTTTAGAGATAACATCTTTAAATATACATATGAAACATTAACTCCAAATTTCATTCAATCTTAAACGTATCATACTGATTTTGATAAGGAACAAAGATTGAAACAAGTGATAAAGATTTGCATAAGAATAGAGATATAGATTTACCTATCTAAAGGAAACATATCTTTATAATCTAATCTCCTTATATCTTTTTTAGGAAATATCTTTCCTTACCACTTTAATATTCTCAGTATAAACGAACTAAACCTTTAAGAGCATATGAGAATATATGCTGCATACTTTAAAACAAATAATTATCATTAAAGAATAATAATGCAGAATTACAGAACTGAACAGAATCCTGCAGAACAACAGGTTGGAACTGTGGTTGCAACTTAGGTTGCAACATTACTTGAAACCAACAACACTGTCTCAGTTGGTTGTAACTGAGGTTGCAACATTATTTGAAACCAACAACACTGTCTCAGTTGGTTGTAACTGAGGTTGCAACATTACTTACAACACTGTCTCAGTTGGTTGTAACTGAAGTTGCAACATTACTTGAAACCAAAAAGCTGTCTCAGTTCTTAACAAACAAGTAGAATTATTTAGTTCAAACCAAGAGACAACAAATAGTATTTAGACCAGAAATATGGTCCTAACAAACTAGATAAAACCCATCATAAAGAACATGATCAAGAAACGACTGTTTTCACCAATAACAAAGAAAACAGCTTTTACGTTTATAAACCAGACATGCAAAAACCTGAGCTTAAAATACGCAAAAAAATACCCTAAACCCCAACTTAGCTAAATTTGGCAGTATACTGTATGTAAACAAACTCTAAACAGCCTTTAGTCCCCAATTTACGATTTTATAAACTCAAAATTCCTAAAAATCAGAATTATCCTACAATTACACCCCTCGTGCCAATTTCAACAAGCTAATTATTTAAAAATTAGATAAAACCCATCATAAAAAACATGATCAAGAAAAGAATGTTTTCACCAATAACAAAGAAACCAGCTTTTACGCTTATAAAGCACATATCCAATGGGCTTAAAATAAACAAAAAAAAAAACTAAACCCAACTTGCTACATTCAGCAATGTACTCTAAAAAAAGTCTGAACAGCCTTTAATCATTAATCTACTATTCTAAAACAAACAAAAGATTCCTACAAAACATAATTGTGATACAATTACACCCCTCATGCCAATTTTAACAAGCTAATTACTTAAATTAGATAAAACTCATCACAAAGAACAGGATCAAGAAAAGAATGTTTCCACCGATAACAAAGAAAACAGCTTTTACGAGAGCGATACACTGCAACTACTTAATATGCAAATAAGTTGAGCTTAAAGTACTCAAAAATAAATACCCTAAACTCCAAATTAGCTAAATTCAGCAATGTACTCTAAGAAAACTCTAAACAAACTACAAGTTTCTACAATAAACTCAAATTCCTAAAAACAAAATTATCCTACAATTACACCCCCTCATGCCAATTTTAACAAGCTAACTACTTTAAAACTAGATAAAACCCATTATAAAGAACATGATCAAGAAAATAATGTTCTCACCCATAACAAAGAAAACAGCTTTTATGCTTAGAACCAGTTACCAGATGCAGTGCAACTACTTAATATGCAAAAAAGGTTAGCTTAAAGTACTCAAAAATAAGTACCCTAAACCCCAACTTAACTAAATTTAGCAATGTACAACTCTAAACAGCCTTTAGTCACCAATCTACAATTTTGTAAAACAAACTCAGAATTCCTAAAAATCAGAATTATCCTACAATTACACCCCTCCATGCCAATCTTAACAAGCTAATACTTAAATTAGCAAAAACCCATCACAAAGAACATGATCAAGAATTGAAAAGAAGAAGAAAAAAGGAATTTTTTTATGCCAATTTCAACAAGCTGATTACTCAAACTAGATAAAACCCATCATAAAGAATAAAAGAACATGATCAAGAAAAGAATTTTAAAAAAAAAAAGCAAACTAGATAAAACCCATCATTACAAAAAGCATGATCAAAACTAGAAAAAAAATATAATGAAAAAAGGGATAACCTGAAACAAGATCTTGACACGTTCTAAAGGAGCAACAACAGTCTTAGCAAAACCACCAGCAACTCCACCAGCAATCAGCTCCTTTGCAAACAAAGGCATACCCTCAATCACCCCTTCCATTGTTAGATTGAGTGGGAGAGAAAGAGAGAGATGCCTTTTTTTTAATTTTGAAAAGGGTTACTTTTTGAGTTTTTTATTCAATAAAAAACGTGTTCTGTGGACTTATGTGTAAGAAAATAGAATATTGAGGGGACAAAGTGAATAATTTTAAAGATTGGGGTTTTCGAAAGATCTGTAGGAGTCTTTTTTTAGATTTCCCAAAAGGCAACAGATGGATGACAAGTAAGGAATTCTTTGTAGAATTGTGATTGGGTTAAAAGGTGCACATTTGGTAATATTTTTAATGTCATGTTTTAATTATATTGTTTTTTCTAATATGTATTTGTAATTTTTTTTTTTTTTTTTCTTAAATTAATATTTTATTTTATTTGTAATTTGTTTGTTCAAAAATATCTGTAAATTTTGACTTTTTATATATTGTTTTTTGTATTACTACATTATAATTTGTCAAAACAAACAATAACTACAAAAAAATATAAAAAAAATCAAATTTTACATATTTTTTTGAACAAACACATTAAAAATAAAATAAAATATTGATTTAAGAAAAAAATTACAAATACATATAAAAAAAACGATAATATAATCAAAACATTACCTTACAAACATAAGGAAATGTACTCTCATGTTAAAAGTAATAATTGAAAATACCATCTATGGTTATTTATTACTATCTAACCTTTTGTATCTATATTTGAATTAATAGTCGGCTTTCATAGGAGTCAAATGTTAGTCTTATAGACATGCAATTTTAGAATTACTTAAAATTTATCCATTTGCCTATGGTTGTAAGTAAGTGTTGATTTCTGTTTTGAACGTCTCAAAACAAGTATCAAATTTACTTTTTAGTAAAAAAAATGCTTTTATTTTTTGAAATATTTATTTTTTATAGTTAAATCATATCAAATTTACTTTTTAGTAGAAAAAAATGTTTTTATTTTTTGAAATATTTTTTTTTTATAGTTAAATCATATCAAATTTACACTTATAATCTCATATTCTAAGTAATAAGTAGTTTTGTTTGAAACTTTGAATTTATTTATTTTGTTAAATTTTAAGTTAAATTGGGTAAAATCCTTATATATCAAAGTCGTCGAATCACGTCGAGAGTGGGAGTAATAATAAAATATTATTGATTGGGTTTGTAAAAACGTGTTATTTGGACTTTTGTGTTGGAAATTAAAATGTTGAGGGGACAAAGTGGAAATTTTAAAGATTGGGGATAGAATTAAAATGTTCCAAAACCTACATCAGCAATGTTACAGTAGAAGAGTAATAAAAAAAAAACTATGCCTATTTATTTCATTAGTTTTAAGTAATTGATTGATTCACGCTCAATTAACATTTAGTATAAGTGATTTCTCAATTTAAACGTATTTACATTAGTAAAATAAGAACTTCTTCAACTTATAATTACTTTTCACTTATTTCATTTATAGAATAAACAATAATTGATAGAACATAAAAGTTTGACCCGAATATTCTATTCGGGTAATAATTAACTCACTTTTTAAACGGGTATCCAACGCTTAAATGGGTCATCTCATGCCTTTCATAAGAGAATAAAGGTAGATATTATCAAAAGCCCAAGCCCACTTAACTAGGAACCCATATCTGAGAAACCTCCTGAGATTGGGACATTTGTCAACATCCTAAAAGGCGTAGTGGCCTATAAATAGCCAACTACCCCTCATAGAAACGGACCAGAAAATCTATCCAAAAATTATAGAGAGAAGTTGAGAAAAGAGATAAACTAGTTAAATCTTATCACGCCAAGAAATAAACCGAGCAGAGATAAAGCCGAGTACCGAATAAAAGGAGAGAAAGACCAAGAAGAGAGATTAAGTAGTCAAATCGAGCACAATTGTAATACAGAGACACTGATCCGAGCAAGTGTAATAGTCCGAATAAGGATAATAATCCGAGCAATAATAAATATCAAGAAGTGTCCATTATTTATAGTTGATTTACCATTATATTATTGTTGAAAAGGCTAACGTGACCGACCAAAGTTATGGCTTTATCAAATGGCGCCGTCTCCGGGAATCATCTAGTTCCCAACTAGTTTAGAATTCGAATACCAATACTCTACCAGACGAGCGACAATGGTGACCAATGTAGAAGAAACCCATCCCGAGATAGTAGAAACCAATAACCAAAACGCGCAAATCAGCCAACAAGACCTCGACAATCTACTCGCCATCCGCGACAGATATGAAGCTATCCAGTCCGGAAACCAACCAACAACCTCCAATGTCAACCAAGAACAACCGACCGAACAACCCCAACAACTTGAAAGGATTGTTGATGAATATCTTTCGTCCTCGGACGACGAACAAGTTTTGCCCGTATTAAGGCGTGCACTGAGACGCTTACCAGGATCCCAGGCAGGGCCGAGCTCAAAAGTCCCTTTGCCAACAGCCTCGGTTAACTCCGGTGCTCATTTACAAACGGACGAAGCTCACCGGTTTGGCATGCCCGCGGATCATGTAGCCGAACAGTTGACCCGACTACCGACTCTTCCACCAAGGATGATTACACCACCTACGGTGGAAGTACAACACATTGTTCCGGTAGCCGAGGAAAAGAACTACGCCCAGCTACAAGCTCAGCTGGCAGCATGCATGACGGCCATGACAGCAGCCGGCATCATATTGCCAATTACCCAACCTGCCAATACAGATAAAGACCCGCGTCGTGAAGCGGAAGATCCCGCCTACAGGGCCGCCTTAGAAGCGGCTGGTCGGTGACCCGATACAAGAGTGCCCCACCAAGGGGGCAATGTCCCAATGACGATCCCTCCAGTGGTCATCCAACCGAACACTCATACGGAACGGCTCCACACGAAAGACGGTAGATATCCCGAACATAGGATCGGGGAAGGATATGGCCCACCACCACATCAAGGGGGATACCTTCCCCCCTACCAAGTCACGGATGACGCGTTCCAACAGGCTTGGAACGTATGCCAAGAAACCCCATGTACCGAGCAGATCACTTGATATCGCAATCCTATGGGGTTCGTCATTCCCGAGTTCAGGCTCTATGATGGAAGGAGTTGTCCTATTGACCATCTGAGGCACTACAAGACGAAGATGGAGCTGTGGAGTGACGACCATGCACTGATGTGCAAATTTTTCAAAAACAGCTTGGGCCAAGAGGCTTCTTCGTGGTATTACAACTTACCACGGGGCTCAATAAGAGACTGGGCAGAGCTGCTAAGAGCATACTCCACCCGATATGCCGCACATCGGAAGAAGAAGGTTAGCATCGAAACCCTTCTGAAAATGACGATGACGCCAAATGAAAGGCTCAATGACTACTGCATACGTTTCATTGACGTAGCAAATCAGATTCCGCAGTACGCCAATAATATAGCCATCCAGAACTTTATCAATTCCGTCCTTAATGGCTATTGGGCGAGGAGGAAGTTCATAGGCAAAAACTTCCCGACCACTGATTCCCTACTAGCCTATTGCACCCACCTCACCGATAAAAATGACGAACTACGTTTCCTCAACCGAACTTTACCAAGAAGAGAATCGGTCCGAGAGGCACAGGTGGGTCGCAAAAGAGTTAGGAATAACCAGGGAGAAACGTTCCAACCGACCAGAAAGGACAAAGGTCCCGAGGTCCGTAGCAGGGTAGAGCGACCATGAGAACCCGAGCCCAAACCGCTCCAGATCGCATACCCAACACCGACCAACGAACATAAGCCGCTCCAGCTCACCTACCCAATGTCCCCCAAACCGTTTCAACAAGGTTGGCTCCCAGAGAGGGAACGCCGAAACACCTACGAACCGGTTGAGCTGCGATACACTTTCAACCTATCTGTTGAAGATATCCTCAAGGATATATGCAGGGAAAGTTGGTATTCCCGACCACCGCCGATCACTTCTCCCCCCAGTATGAGAGACTCCAAGCTCTTCTGCGCATATCATGAGGATCACGGCCATCTCACTGAGCACTGCCGTAACTTGCGATGGAAAATGAACCTATGGGGCGATGCGGGATATTTAGCAAAGTTCATCAAAAGCGCTGGGAATAAAGGCAAGGCAAAACAACTGGCCATTGAGGGAGCCGACAACCGGCAAGGCAAAACAATCAACGTCGTTCACATGTCACGACCCAAGAACACAGGTGGGGATCGATCACGACAACGGCAATTGGCGCACTTTGGCCAAGTAGCCAAGGCATCACAGTCGTCGACTTCTAAACGACAATGCACACCTCGACAATATCCGCCCATTTCTTTCTCGGGTCTTGACGAAGAAGGGGTGATTTACCCCACGGAGACGCTATTAACCTCCGTGTTCAAATCGGCCTTGACACGGTCAGCAGGGTGCTTATCGACCAAGGAGCCTGTTGTGATATAATGTACAGGGAGATCTTCGACAAGATGGAACTCAAGCTGCAAGATCTACAGCCTACCGATGTCACACTGATCGGATTCATCTCCGAAACGACTAAACCGTTGGGTAAGATCGTCCTCAATGTCACAACTGGATCCATGTCTGTTCCCATGGAGTTCTTAGTAGTCAACGACAACTCCGGCCACAACGCAATATTGGGCCGACCTTGGTTACATGCCATGAAGGCCATACCCTCGACCTACCACCAAAAAGTCAAATACCCAAATGATAGGGGAGAGATCGAGACATCCAGAGGATGTCAAGAGGATTCAAGGCGCTGTGAGGACATTACCGCGGCCCTTCAAACACAACTGAGCGTTGTCGAACAACCCACCAACACAAAGAAGCTGATCAACCACATAGTCAAAACCGAGAGGGTTGTCGAAGAACAAGTAGGAGAGACACTTAGGAAGGTGTATATCCCGGATATGGACGAGGAGCACTATTTCCTCCTCGGCGATAACCTTCGAAAACAGGAATCCTCAAATATATGCAGGTACCTATCGATCCAATGAGCAGGGATGGCAAGTAATACAGAGAGAAGAAGAACAATTCAGGCCCACATTATGGAGACGATATATTAACATATGGCGAAAAACAATGAAAAGAAAGGAAAAAAAGCAAATGAAAATAGACCACATTACAGAGGCGACACAATATCAAACGAAGAAATCAACAAAGGAAAATCAATCCAATCAATGAAATATCAGTACGACAATGGGAAGCTCAGAACACAAAAAAAAAAAGACACAAATAGTCCTCGCCCGCATTACGGAGGCAACGAGATATCACCAACAATGAAGAAACGGATTTAAGAACTACTGCTACAGGAGGAACACGACGGTAACTGACCGAGTTCAACCTCTTCGTCATCTGTCGTCGTGTCCCCATCCGTCTCCTCGCCATCAAACCGTTCCTCAGAGATGAGTGCGTCGAAATTGGTCGTATGAGCACCAACGCAGGTCAGCGTCTTAAGCCGCGCGGAGAACTCGGCTTCTTTCGCGAACTCGTGAGCATCCGAGGCCGCTTTACGACGAGCATCATCGAAGGGAAGATTACGAGCTTCGATCATAGCCGCGGAAGCATCGTATCTGGTTTGGGCTAAACGGAAATACTTAACCAACATATTGGCTTGGGTTACCAACGACTTTAATTTGCCGAAGTATTTTTCCTTCACACGCCAATATCGATCCAAACGGCGCTCCTGAACATCAACAACATGCTCAGTACGGCGAACATATTCTCGAAAAGAGGCCGCCTGAGTTTTCAGCTTGGCCCGAAGTCGAGCACATTGGTCGATCAACTTGACGTTTTTGCCCATCAAAACGATGTAAGGCCACTTGGCAGGCACCTCACTAGACGCACCAGATGAGACCTCGTCCCGGGCAGCACCAGCAGGTCCTAACCCCGGGCTAACTAGGCATGGAGAACCAGCCTGGTGCGACATAGTAGCGTGTGCCTATAAAAAGAAAACGGGGAAGAAGGAGACGAGATGAATATTCAACCGCAAGAAATGAAAAGACGAAAAGAGAAAAACGAATATTTTTATACAAGCTACAAATTAAACGACAAAACAAGCTACTCAGTCATTAATCCGATAACCCGTCAACAGACGCTGAGGTCTCAACGACGTCAGCAAAATGAATATCTCGAAGAGAAACAATTTGCGTCCCCAAACGCTCACGAATGACCGCATCGACTCGGTTCAAGGCAACCGTGGTCTCAGTTACCCCGGCCGTCGCATCAACTATGCGTTCTGCCCGGGCCACACCACTCATCCCTTTTACATGCTCCAGCACCTCTAAAGCGCGAACTCGGGCCCAATACGCTTTGGCAAAGGATAGCAGCAGGTCCGCATCCTCGAAAACGGCCCCTAGGACCAAATTCAAGCTCGTCACACGGCCTCGGGCTTCATCACGAGAACGCCGAAGTGCACCAAGAAGTTCCTTCGCTTTACCCTTGTTTGTCGTATAATATGCGGTCTTTTTGCTGAGTTTCTCTCCCAAGTCACGTAACCGAATAGACAAATTTGCAATATGAACATTCAGATCCTCGACTTTATGACGAGCAGAATTCAGTTCAGCAGTTAGGGCAGTCTTAGATCTTTCAAGACTATCTATAACGTCACCTACACTACGACTAGGCGAGGTCCAGACCACCACGGCAAGAGCATTACTAGGTACCTGACAATATTTTGTTTCACATCCTTCAAAAGATGACAACCCTCAAACAGGAAAATTAACCCGAGAAAGCCCAACAGAAAGAAAACGCAGCACCTATATTATCACTTCCCCAAAAGAATATGTTTCTAGATACAAAAGAAACCCACAATTCGGATACCAAAAAAAAAACAAAAAAAAAAACAAAAAAAAAATATATATATACTTCCAGAAAAATGGTCAAGGTTCCACCTGAGGAGATGCGGGTGGGGGAGCAACAGTAGCATCAGGTCGAGGAGTGGACGGGGCCGACATAGAATGAGGACGGAGCGCTGTCGAAATTGTCTGCCCCGGCAGCCGGGGAAGCTCCTCTTCACGAAGATTCGCCCAGTCTAAGGGTTTCGGCGGTGCACCATGCGGACAGGGATACACCAACTCCGACCACGCCCGATCCGACAAAGGAACCTTCGCGAAATTGAGCGTCCGCACATGAGCGCAATAGACGGAGAAATTAGCCATCATTGCTAACCTTGTCCGCTCCTCCGCGTGTGCCGTTTTCAGAGCGGCCACCTCAGCCTTTTCGGCTTCCACGTCCTCCGCCAGGAGCAAGTTCTCCGCCTCTAGTTGGTCGTACTTATCGACCATGCTCTCTTTTTTAGCCTTCAACTTACCGACATCCTCGGTCACGTGCAGAAAGTCCACCGACAGCTTGTCATAATTATCGCCCAGGGTTTTATTCTCGGCGACCAGTTTCTCTTTCTCGGCTTCAAAAGCCACAAGCATGTCCTTTATCTTCCGATCGTTCTCCTCGACCATCTTCTATTTCTCAGCCCCTAGCGCTGCCATCCGATCCCTTAACACCACGGTACCCAAGACAACCTGTACTTTAAAAACATCAGATTCCAACCAAAATGCGAGCATCATGGCATATATAACAAAATACTCGCCAAACGTACCCGCAGCGCATCAGCGTTGGCCTGCTCTATAACCGACATGGTAGTTCGAGCAGCTATTTTTTCTGCATCCTTGAAAGCAAGGGGCTTTAGAGCAGCATACCCCATCTTCAAGGCTCGGGGTTGCTCCAACAACTCACCCCCACATCGGTCAATGTAACGGGTCATTGCAACCCCATCCACCGACACCTTTTCAGGTCCCTCGGGAACCTCATCCTCCCCACCACTCCCAACACCCACGGCAGTCTCTTCGCCGGCTTCTATCTCCACTTCTTCCCTCACCTCCTTATCTGAAGGAACAGTCTCAGGGGCCCTGTGCTCGCTTACATCCTCAGTACGGATGGGTGAGGTAACAGGCGGATCCTTCGTATCCTCGGCACGAACAGGCGAGATGACAGGAAGGATCATCGTATCCACGCCCATATTCACCAGGCGGTTGATATGCCCGAATAGGTTATCGATCGACTCCTGAAACACAATAATACCCATCGACCGGGCAAGAGCGAGGGTAACCAATGGAGAAGTCAGTCGCTGAAACAAGATAACTAATAAAGCAAAGGACTAGAGAACTAAACGACAACAATCAAAACACAAGAGAATCAATATACATATGCACATACATCGCCAGGCGTAGAGGCATCCTCGGTGGTATCCCCTTGGGAAGCAGCAAACACCCCCTCGCCCATGCCAACGTTAGCAACCTCCTCGGTGACCGATGTATCGGTTCCCCTAGCCCTCTTCGTTGTTCCAACAACAGGGTCAGATCCACGACGCTTAGAACGAACGGGCTTTTTCCCAACCCGAGCAGCACTTCGAGCCCGGACCACTTTCAAGAATTCCTCCTCGAACTCTTTGGGGATCTCGGGCGCAGGATTCCCCTTGGTCACCGGCCTCACAGGGTACCCGAGCAGCATGGGAGCAGTACGGCTCGCAGGATCCGGCATCGGTCCAGGCCCCCACCATTTCCAAAGAGCTAACAGCGCCTCTACATTGGGAGCGCCGAGGTCTGGCATAGTGGGAGCATTGGTAGCCGGTCCAGGAATCTGGTGTCCCGCACAACCCCATTCACCGGAAGCAATAACGATACCAAGATTGTGCTCTTTGTTGGTATCCGACAAACCGGTAACGAGCCGGCAAAAGGCACGCAGGGTCTTCAAATACGAGCTGCGACACTCAAAGCTCAAACTATAGACTCCGAAGACGTCCTTCAGTTCAATAGGTATTCCGGACAACTCCGATAACCTTTGGATACCATTCAGAGTACGGTAACCATTTAGGGCCAGTTGGGCCGGAGCAATCCGGACGGCCTCAAAAAATGAAGCCACCCAGCTAGTAAAAGGAAGCCGAAGACCCCCAGTAAAGAATGCCGAAGAACGTACATCAACTTCTCTGACAGGAACAAATCCCATCACCTCCTCGTCAGAAACAAGCAGGCTAATGTGTATGTTATCCGGTATTCCGGCGAGCCTCTTAAAGTCCTCTTCCACAAATGTGCCCACTTGGGCCAGACTTTGGGACAGAATTTCCTGTTCAAACGTCATCAAAACTTCATCAATATACTAACCAAATACCCAAACCAAAACAACATTACCATAACGAGAGCCACCACCCCCCACTCAAATTAACCAGAAACCCTACGTTTTACTACCATCCCAATCAACACAAATCCAATACATAAGAACCATCAGACATATATAGACAACCTAGACCATATACCAACACCACATCTATGACCACAACGACAAATCAAATACAAACCCTAAAAACAAAAAACAAAAAAATAATAATAAAATAATAATAATGAATAAAGGAAAAACACTTACAGTTATCATTCTGAGCAAGCAAGCGAGAACAGCAGCAAGTCTATCGACAATACAACGAAACCCTAGATCGAGCGGCGGAATGATTTTCCTTTTTGGCGGGAAGAATATACTTTAGAGAGAGAGACAGATATTTTCTTCAACAAATTGTGTGATAAAAACAAAAGGGATTACTTGGCACAGTAAAAGGGAGTGGAGTCACTAAAAGAATAAAATAATAACCGTACTTTCATGTGACAGAGGTTTACCTCTTTTTCCAGCCATACAAAAGTCCACAACCGCTGCTATTTTTACAGATAAACGCTCCAGATTTTGCCACGTCAGAGTGTATCCCACTACCCAAGACAGTTCACATCATTACACCTAAATAAACGGCCAGTGGACCCTACCACTAAAAGCTTCCAGCATACGCTACTGCTATTATCACACCGAGGATGGCCCCCGATTAAGGTGGACGACCAACCTTCTCTTCAACAAATGGCACACCGAACAAGATGGACAGAGACCGTTCTTCGCTCAACGGCATTTAAGCCTCAAGCCGAATAACGCTCTCCGGGGGGATAAACGTGCATATTGCTCGGTGTCCAATATTGTGTAACGTCGAATGATATCAACATAAAAGCAAAGCGAACACAAGAAATAAAGTAAGATAGACAGAATCAAGTGCAAGACAAGTATTATTCATCCACAAAGGGGGAAACACAAACAATACAACCGAAAAGAAAATTTTACAAAGAAAATACAACCATCCTACTTCTTTGAACTACCCCCCATGTCGGCATCCTTCTGGGCCAAGAGCTCCTCCAGACGCTCCTTTTCCCTAATCAAACGAGAAATAGCCATCTCAGCCTGTTGCAAGGCATAAGACTGAGACTTGCATTTTTGCTCGGCCTTGAAACGAGCAGTGCCCTCCTCGTCCCAATATTGTTTAAACCTCCTCACTTCAGTCTGAGCACACTTGAGATCATGTTTCAGCCATGACATCTCAATTTCTTTTAGCTCAAGAGGAGTTAAATCCTCCTCCCCGAAACCAGGCGGTCGAGGTAGCAAGAAAGTAGGCTCCTCTTCTAGAAGGGCTTTCTTTTTGGAGGCGGATCTAGTGATAGGAGCCATCTCAAACAAAAGCAAGTTAGAAGCAGCAAAATTTTAGAAAGAAAGGAAGATTGGATAATGAAGTACAGACAATAGGGAGCATTTATAAGGAATCAAAGGGCACGAAGTACGAGGCGTCACAACGGTTCATAAGACAAAGGCACGAGATACGAAAAGATACATCTGATTCTAATACAAAAGAAAATACAAGTTCCGAAACAAAAAAATATATACATCAGATAACCAGCCCAATCCAACTAAGGATCAATGGGTGGAAAAACCGAACTGCCAGACCGAGAGAAAGCAAAACGAGCAGAACAGTTCAACCGAGCTTGGTAGGAATCATTCATGGCGACCAAATTGTCATTCTCCGAGGAGAGTTCGGATTTCTCCTTAGTAAGAGCCAAGACGCGCTCCTCAAGCCGAGCATTCCTAACCATCATGCTAGCTAGGCCTCGAGGGGAGTTATCAAACTCATCCTGAGCATGGTCCCAAATCTCCTCGGCATCATACCAGGAGTTGGCCAGATGATTTCTCTGCAACAACAAATGATCGAGCTGACGACTCAAGGCCGAAATCTGGGTCCACTTCATCGTCTCTTCGGGATGAGAGCCGAACAGACTCAAGGCTAAAATGTCATACTCCCTCTCAAGCCTCACCATTCGTCGACGGACCCGGGATACCTCAGTATCCAAGCCCTTCATCTGAGCATGATATCTCACTACAGGTTCAGACATTCTGGGAAATTGTTAATAGTACAAAAAAAAATATATAGAGGATGATGGAGAAGCAAACAATAAGAGTTGATGAGAGATAACTACTAAGAAAATAAGAGTACTTATAGTGCAATGGGAGCATGCATATTTCCTGACAACACTTGGGAACATGCATATTTCCTGACAATACTTGGAGCATGCATATTTCCTGACCACGCTTGGGAACGTGCACCTATGATTGACAACGTGGGTGATAGGTCTACAGTCCTTTAATGCCACAATACGGCAAGAAATAAAGACAAGATATTCAAAGATCTATATTCCAGAAGAAACGACAAACCACAGATGCAAAATAAAAAGAAGTGCAATATAAAGGGGAAAAGGAAATTTTCATTAATAAATGTGGGATACATCACTGTTCGTTACATCAGAGGACATAAAAAAAAAACTATTACATCCGAGGGAAAAAACTATTACATCCGAGGAAAAGTCTATTACATAAAATCATACACAGAAGATCAACAATGTCGGCAAACCCAGCGAACAGGATACATGAAGGAAGGAGGCGATGGGAAAGAAGAAGAAGAGAATGAAGAGGAACATAAAAAAGAAGTGAAAAGCAAGAAGAGGAAAAGCAAGAAGAGGAAAAGAAAAATGACAAAAACCCTAGATGTAACACAAAACCCTTAGGATCACAGGGTTGATTCTTACATCGTAGTGGTGCAGAAGAAGAGAAAAAGGAAAAAAGAAAAGAAGAGAACAAAGCATTAAACAAAAGAGGAAGAGGAAGAAATGATGAAAACCGACAAATAAAAAGAAAGTCAAATAAACAAAACAAAAAGAAGAAAAAGAAAAAGAGTGATGGGAGAGAAGATGAAGAAAAAGAAAGAGGAGACGCAGCAGAAGAAAAAAAAATAAAAATAAAATAAAAAAGAAGAAGGGGGAAGGTTAGGGGCAAGTCGATCGGTATCGATGAGAGGGACCGGCAGAGATTTCCCTATCTCTGTATGTCGGGTTCCCCCTCAACACCTCATTCTCTTCGACTAGAGCCTGACGAGCACGACGGCAGTAATCCAGTTCGGATCTTAGCCAAGTTAATTCCCGAACCATCTCGGTATGGTGATAGCGCATCACCTTCAACTCCTCTTCAGCATCCTTCAACAGCTTTAGAGCAGTGCCATAGGAGGCTTCGAAAGCCTCCACTTGCAAAACTAATGCAGATTTGGTTGAAGAACCTTCCATTTTTAGAAGGTTAAAAGATAAAATTCTGTATATGATAAAGAAAGATAAGGGTGAGATTATGAATAAACCCATATCTTGATAGGGTATTTATAGAAAGATTAAGGATGGTTTAGCGTGGGGAATTGCAACCGTTCGTCAAAAGACTCTTGGAAACATGGGTAATTAAAAAGGTGCGTCTGTTGAGAAGAATTAAAGTGGGAAAGAGCAACCGTTCGTTATTAAAAGTTGAGTCCCTTAAGAAGAAACGCTTGGATTCATGCTAGTATTTAAAAGAGGACGAAATTCGAAAAGTCTCAGCACGTGTCAATCTAGAAAAAGTACAGCAATTAAGATATAAAGGATAAGATTTGTGCACAGGGCTCAAGAAATCTCAGTGGTCACTAGGGGATAAGGTCAAACACAAGATCCAAGAAAAATCATTAATGAAGCCACAAGCATGCGCCGTCAAAATTAAATGCATTGGGAAAATAAATCATACAAGAACGAGAAAAAGAAGAGTTTTCATTAATCAAGGGGAACTTCATTACAAGATACTCCTCGACAAAAAGACATTACATCACAAAGAAAAATATGATTATTTTGTAGAAGGACCAGCTTCTTCACCGGGCTTCTTCTTCGACCAAGCATACACTTCCTCAAGGGCTAATTTGTAAGCCCTCTTGGAAGCAATTTGCCTGTCTCTAGAGGCCTCGAGCTCTTTGATCCGAGCACGAGCACGAATACTGTCGAGCAAAGACCTCTGGTGCTCCTTCTCCATGGCGTCCAATCGCTCGTCTAGCTCGACGGCCCGACGAGCTTCCACCGACAACCAGGCAACCCTCTTCTCGAGATAACGCACTTTCTTAACTTCCTCTTCAAGATGAGCAACATATTCAGGAAGGTTGTCACCATTAGTTTCATGAGGAGAAGCCATTTGTTCGTTAATAAGGAATGAATTACACAAAGAAGACAGTGCAGCTCCCTTTTTATAGGGAAAAATGAGGGACATATTAATGATTGTCTCGAAGAAAGAACAACCCTCACGAACTTCCCAAGGGCATTCAAGGCTAATTAACAACAATTTCCAAGGTCCAATTAAGTCATCCAATGAGGTATTAAGGAAACAAACAGACAGGAATAAAAGTAGGAAATATTTTATTAATATTTTCAATAATTCGGTTACAACTTGGAGATAATGCCTAATTACAAAGAAATCACAAAAGACTAATTATTCCGAGGAAGAGCTTGCTTCAGCGCCCTCCGACCCCGGCTTGGACCGATCATGCAGCTCCTTGAAAGCGAGCTTATAGGCCCTCTTTGCTGCTTTTTCCTTAGCCAGGGAAGCCTCGAGCCTCTTTATACGTTCAAAGGCCCAATCCAGGTCGGCCATCGTCAAATGATGAGCCGCGTCCATATCAGACAACCTTTTGGTCACGTCTGCCAGCTTCCTTTTCGTCACGCGAGCCTTCTTAACTTCATTCTCCAAGTAAGCAACATAATCCGAAGAATTATCTCCAGTAGAACTATTGGGAGAAGCCATTAAATCACAAGATGGTGATGGAATAAGTAATTGTGGGAATGGTATTCCCTCTTTATAGTAAATGGATCTTTGGAAAGGTCAAGGGTTTCCTCGAAGAAAGAGATCGATGGTCATATCAAAATTAAATCACCAGTTTGCGAGTTCCCAAGACATTAAATGGGTCCCAAAGAGCAGTTGTAATTAGGGGCATTTGTTGAATGAAACATAGGAAACAGCCAAACAGAAGTAATCTCTTCGACAGACCAATCATGACTCCCTCGACGTGGAAACCACACCGAGGAAGTCAGGGAGCAGTTGATAGAACATAAAAGTTTGACCCGAATATTCTATTCGGGTAATAATTAACCCACTTTTTAAACGGGTATCCAACGCTTAAATGGGTCATCTCATGCCTTTCATAAGAGAATAAAGGTAGATATTACCAAAAGCCCAAGCCCACTTAACTAGGGACCCATATCTGAGAAACCTCCTGAGATTGGAACATTTGTCAACATCTTAAAAGGCGTAGTAGTGGCCTATAAATAGCCAACTACCCCCCCATAGAAACGGACCAGAAAATCTATCCAAAAATTATAGAGAGAAGTTGAGAAAAGAGATAAACTAGTTAAAGCTTATCACACCAAGAAATAAACCGAGCAGAGATAAAGCCGAGTACCGAATAAAAGGGGAGAAAGACCAAGAAGAGAGATTAAGTAGTCAAATCGAGTACAATTGTAATACAGAGACACTGATCCGAGCAAGTGTAATAGTCCGAATAAGGATAATAATCCGAGCAATAATAAATATCAAGAAGTGTCCATTATTTATAGTTGATTTACCATTATATTATTGTTGAAAAGCCTAACGTGACCGACCAAAGTTATGACTTTATCAATAATAATCAAATTTTCCATAAGGTGGTTAAAACGCTAAGGCAACAATCTTTTGTTCATGGCAAGTCTAATAAGGTTGAGCAAGGCAAAAAGATTTATAAATGTGTTAAGAGCATTATTAGCTGTCATTGTAAATGACACAATTTTGCTATAGTTAGCAATTTTGTAGAAAAAGAATCACACACCAGCTTTTGTATGGGTACATCTATTTTACAAAAAATTGTATATATCACCCAAATTTGAACAGTAATCATTCCTATTAAGTTCTATATATATTTGTGTGTATGACTTGCATCCTTCCATTTCTATTCTCTTTCTTATGTGTCTTTTTGTTTTTCTTTATTTTTCTTATTTATATCTTTCTCCATGCAATTATAAGATATTTGATTCACTTTTTTTTATCTTGTCTACAAGATATATATTTATAATATTATTTTATGTCAACACCCCTTATAAAGACTTAAAACAAGTATTTATAAAAAAAAACCCATTCAATTACACATATTGCAAATAAAATAAATACTAAATAAAAATGTTATGTTACGTTACCTGTCATCACACTTTCAAATTCATTTGTCTATTTTTTCTCTCTCATCTTCTCTCCCCTCTTCTCTCCCTATCTTTCCAATTTTTTTACTATTCCACCTATGAAAACTTTTTTTTTTCCAATAATATTATTGTTATTAATTTATGTGATTTCAATTCTATGGTTGTCAAGTTTATATTCGATTTAATTAGTATCTATGAGTATAGGTTACCGTCAGACCAACGCATCGCGTGGGCAGGTTCGCTAGTATATATATATATATATATATATATATATATATATATATATATATATATATATTATCATTGCTAATTTAAGTTCTATATTTTTTTGTCATGGATTCCCAAGAAAATGGAATATTTTTTATTTTTTTTATTCAAATTACTAGTATTAAAGTGAATTATTATTTTAAATATATTTTTCCAAATGCATACAGGTTATGTATTGATATAATTTGTGTGTCTAATAAGTGAGAATAGTTTGTTAAATCATAACTTGTTATTTGCTAATTAGTAATATTTAGTCTTTGCTTGTTGAATATCGATAGTTTATATGAAAAAACAACACTGCAAAATAATATTTGATTTAGTGAGAGACAAAATATGTTACAAGTCTGTTACTAATTTAAAAAACTGTCACAAATCTGTCACAAATTGACTAAACTGTCACAAAACCGTCACAAAAACCGTCGCTAATAAGCACGTAACAAAAAATACCGTCACTAATCCCGTCGCTATTTGAGTATTTTTTCGTAGTGCAAGTACATGTGTAAAAAGTTATGTTTTTTAATCAATTTAATTTTTCCAAAAATAGTTTAGTAGTTTTAAGTCAATTCAATATTGAGGTTGTTTACAATTTTTTTTTTACAAAATCTGTATTTTAGATAATATGCTGGAGAGAATAATTTGTAAATCGAAACTGTATTTTAGATGATATGCTACGGAGACATGTGTTTTACAAAATCTATAAATATATAAAAGTTGACTAAATCTGTAAAATAAATGCTCATTTTACAAATTCAAATTGAATGCTCTTATATGACCAAAATCTCTAGCCCCACCTTTATGACATATAATTTGGCAAGCGCAAGACACAAGATGCAAACTTTTACGACATTCCAATGAACTTTGGCAACAAATTGATAATTCAAACAACATTCTCGTGACTTCCGGGAATTGTGATGACGGCAATCCAGTCCGATCATACAATTTTTTCATTATTTTGAAATAGTAATAACCAAGTTTGACATTTTTACAATTATATGTTTGAAACTACCGATTGAATACATACATTTTAGGGTATTCCAATATATAAGTCCATTTTGTAGAAAGAATTAATAAAATTAGACTTATAATTGGAAATGGAGAAAATAGTATTATACATTTATACTTTTTAAAATTATTTTCCTCAGCAACCAACCACATGTCAAATGCACTGTATCAACACAAACAAATCTACTTGGCTATCGAAACTATGTTGCTTTTAAAATAGTATTACTACACTGTGGTAAACCGGATGTACCACATATGTGATACGTCATTTAATAATAATTTGACACTTGTCACCTGATTATTTATCCAAATTCAAAATTAACACTAAGAGCAATCGTACCAGTTTACTTACACTTTTAGTTATATTTAAATTAATTAGCATTACTTTTATATTTTTAGAGCAACAATTTAACTTTATATATTTTTCAGTTTTTCTATCAAATTTCTTATCAAAACTAAATATTACTATATTTTAATATATTTTTATCAATTTTTTTCAAGCCAAATTAATTTACTAGAGCAACCACATTAAATGAAGTTTTCTTACAATTTTACAACTTATAAGAAAACGTTTTAATTTATACATATTATAAGTTTTTTTTTATCAATTTCTCTATCACAACTATACAACTATCTTTTTGTTATTTTATTAATTTATATGTGAAAAGTACAAATAAATGAGAGAAAATAAGAGAAAAGTAAGAGAGATAAATTATTATTTTAATTATAATGGAACATTTTGATCTCTTATATTTGAGTGATATTTGAGTTCATGTATATTTAAGATAATAGATAAGTAAACTGATGCGTATACAATTTTAAAACAATATACTCATATTTATGATAAATTGATGATACAAACGAACTGATACGATTCGTCTAAGCGAGAGAGTTACTAAATGCCTTGCTATCCAACCATTTCATTTCATTTCTCTTTCCTTAATTTAAGTTCTCCACATGTTTTTCTTCTTTCCCTCTATAAAATACCTAATATTTTTTAAATAATTTAATAATGATTTGGTAAATACGAAACTAAAAATTAACTTTTAATCCAATAAAAACCCAAAAAAATGAATAACCCTAATGGGGACTACCCTAAACTAAAATAATAATTAATTTTTTTAAAAATATTGTTTAAAATATATTTTTAATAAAAATATCTCGTTCGTTGATTTTTCAACATAATCAAAATGCTCCGTTCGTTAAAATATATTTTGAATGTGACAATCTATCTGTTTTTTAAGTTTTTATTTTTACCTAATTTAAATGTAGTTATTTATGGATTCATAATATATGTCGTGTTTTTAGTGGTTTACATAATTGTAATAAAAATTTAATTTTATAAGTAACATTATACGTTAGAAGAGTGAAGAAATAAATGTTAATTTAATTTTAGAACATGTATATGCGATGGTGGGTGGTAGGACCGTCCACTGAAATCTGAAATTTGTATTTTAATCTGCATAGTATTTCGGTACAAACATATGTACTAAATCAATAACAGGTGTAATGAATTTATTAAATGGCACATGGTACACGCGTTAGACCGGGTCTATCATAGTGTTTCTCATAGTATTATACCTTTATGCTTTTTAAAATTATACAGTATGTTGATTTTTTGTAACATTACATTTATGATTTATAATCCGTTATAATGAAAATTTTATAAATCAGTTTATACCACTGCCTGCATGTGCTGTCACAGCCCTTCCAATAAACCATTACAGGCAGATACATGGTACATATTAATAAAGAAACAATATATCTAAATATTCTCATCCAATGTCTTTAAAGAATAAATAAATGTCTGTATGTTGATTTACACATACAACTCAATAACATGCTTAGGACAGACTACAAAGAATCAATTTGCACTTCTCCCACCTTATCCTTGTATAGTTGTATGTATATTCACTTCAAACAATTTCCTTCCCTTATCTACAAATACAGCTATACTTTATATCCAACAAAAAATCAATGAAAGGGAAAAAAATTATGGTCAATGAATTTTTCTTTTTCCATTTAATGTCACAAAGAATTTCGGTCCACAGTTTTTGTATGGGGAGAATATCGGGTCTTGATTGGTTTGAGTTTCAAGCCCATGCTTTCAGGAGAGAGAAGCTCGGGAGAGATACACAAGGCGAGTGGGCTCCGTGGGCTGCCACTGACCTGGCTAGGCCGGTATAGCCCATACCCCATCAGAAAATACTCCATCGGTACCAACATTGCGTGTGGTTGTTCTTCTGTTACCATTGAGCCACAGGCCTGGACCTAAAATAGAAAGAAATAGAAAACTTTGCTTGAAAACCTGCATTCCCAGTGCTTAAATTTTCCTTTTTAACATGGATAAAATGCTTTGATTTGGAATATCTCATTAAAAATTTAATATTAAGTTGGCTACACACAAAGCTAGGACAACTATTGCCAGCTTAAGCAATTAAAACTTGTTCAAGTATTTGTGAAGAAGAAAACTGTAATAAAAGATCGTCACAGTCTGTTTTTTACTTTTGGATCTGAAAGTGAGGGAACATTGTCCAACAGTCTTAAGTTCTTATAGAATACAAACACCACCAAATAAATTACTGCCTTCTGTGGGCATGTCTTGTGGGCATATACACAGGAAAAGGATTTTTTCATATATTCATGGAAAATTATTGGTGACTCAGCAACCTGCCTTAACCTCTATTCGGGAAATTAAGAAATGGAAAAAAGGTTACACAAGGGAGCACGGCGAATAAACAGACAAGTTTTAAGCTTTTAATCAAGTGTACTGCAAGGTAGGTACAAGGTAGTTTTAGATTTTATAATTCATTTATGATAGTAGGGTACTGTTTATTACGACATGAAGGAATCTCATCTTCTAGTTCATCACATACCTCGACTAATGCACTATATCTTCTATCCAGCCTTGATGTCATGTGGACAGCCTCATAATGGAACGGAGAGCTATCGCCAACAAATATAAGTGACCGGCATTTAAGTCTCTTTAAGCCGTTAGTAATGTCAGGTCTTCTGCTAGATCACAAGAAAAAACAAGGAAGTGTTTGAGAGTTCAAGTTTCAAAAACGATGAGCACATATAGAATATGTACATATAGCAAGCAAAATTCGTATTGGCTCTACATCACCCTTTCTTAATTGATATGAAGCTAAAAGAGTCAGTATCTATACAGTCAAAAAAAATGAGAAACGAGAAGGAAGACGAGATTTACCTGTCGATAGCTTGAAGAAATCTCCAAACATTTTTGCTCTGCCTCTCTTCCAGTAACTAAACACCAAAAACAAGAACAAAAGATCTTGTAAAAAACGAATATATCACCCGGCAGCTTCTTCTTTATAAAATAAATTCCAAATAGGACTACAGGACCACAGGTAATAAGAAATGGCAATGAGGAGACAAATATTACAACTAACAAAGATATATAGTCATTAAAGTGCTTACTTTTCTACACGCCTGAACAATGTCTGATTCTGGGACATCTACATTACCACGAACTTCCTGATACAATCCAAACAAATCTTATCACTCAACCTAATCAAATATGAAGGTGTGAGAAGCTTAAAACCATCAATACACAGGTAAAAATTGAAAACATAACGAGCACCTTACTGAAATACCGTTGTAGCAGTAAATCCTTCAATAAAGCACAATTGCCATAGTAGTATAACAAATTTGACATCACCTACAGATCATCGGTTTGTAATTTTGGGTTAATTGGGAGATAACAAGATAGCCAAAAACATAAAAGGGAATCAAAGTAGGTAGAGTACCTTATTGTACAACCACTCTGTCCAGGAGGCGGCTTTGCATAAAGGGGATACGAGTATCAAACCGAGAACCCGCTCTCTATTTTTTATCTGCACAGAAATGTACAGAACTTAGTTATCAAACTAATGTCATAAGCACATTATATCAAACTATTAAATCAAGGAACATACGGCAAACAGAGTAAGAATATAGGCTCCAGCTGTTACACCCATGCACATTACCGCACCAAGCCTGAAAAAACATTTAAAAGATTATTACAGGAACCAATAGGAGTATTAAAAAAGACTTCAACCATTAGTAGAAAAGTACTTCCTGATCAAGTGAAAGCAACAAAGACAAATAACCAGTTTTAGGAAGGTCGTCATACTATAAATCATCAAAAGTGTACTTTTAAAAATTACCTAAAGTGATTGAGAACCTCGAGTAACTGATCTGCCAAGTCATCTACGGAAGGAAAAGGGTCATCTGAACAAATTGGTCCTGCTCCTAACTGCAAGAACTCTTGTGCGAGTTCAGAATATTTCTTTTGTAAGCGATAGATTTTAAAAATAAATAAAATATGATCGGGATGAAAACGAGCAACACAAAATCCAGAATTCAATGGAGGTTAAGTATGATTAAAATAAAGCAATAAACAGACCTCGTGTCCAGGAGGACTAACATGGTAGATGCAAAAGTTGTGTAGCAACAATGAAGTTGCTTCTGGACAAAAGAAAAGGCCTTGAAAACACGACACATCTGTCAAAACAATATAACGGACAAGTAAGAACACGTGTACAGTCAAAAAAATGATGGGACTTGTAAAATTTAGGCTATAAACAAAATAAAGAAACATAAGCTAAATAGAACGTAAATGAAAAAAGAAAATCTTTCACTCACGATTTAGAGCCAAATCAGGATAAGTAACAAGTGCGGGCTTTTCTTGGTCTCCATACACAATAACAGACACAGGACCACAGCCTGTCCGCACAATATGTTCCTGCATTTATATGCAATGCTTAGCAATTAATAAGAAAATTCATAACCGCAACAAATCATTGGAGATCTAATGAACATATTTAAATAGACAAGCATTACAGAAAAATAAGAAAACGGAATTGACCCAAAACTTAACAGAAAACGGCTAGTAAATGTTACAGTTGTACGGCACCGTTACAAATTTAGTTTAAAAAAAAGGAACAAACAAGACATTCTCTAAGCTTTCACCATTATAAGCCAATTAAAATCAAAAGACAGCATATGCATTAAATGTTTTCAAACCAAAGTGAGCTTCAATAATAATTAAAACAAAATTTAAGAAATTAAAACCAGCTAGCATATAACCAGGGGCAATTGTCAAGAACTAAAAACAAGGCTACCCCGATTGTTATTTCAATAAATATTCTCTTTTTTAATACAATAAGCATGTGAAAAAGGCTACAGGTCTATCTAAAAATACTTCCTATTTCCGTCACATTTACAAATTACTAAAACAAACCAAATTCCAGATAAATACGTAAACGGAATTAACCCCAAAAGTAACAGAAAACGGTTAGTAGTCACAAAATTGGTAAGAAAAAAAAAGAACAAACAGGACATTCTCGAAGCTTTCACCATTGGAAGCCAATTAAAATCAAAAGACAACATTTGCATAATATATTTTCCAATTTCACTTTTCTCTCCTTTTCAATATTAGAAAAGCAAAGGGAGCTTCAATAATAATTAATAATTAATAATTAAAACAAAACGTAAACAATTAAAACCATCTAGCATATAAACAAGGGGACACCTATTGTTATTTCAATATATACTCTATTTCTTTAATACAATATTACAATAAATAAGCATGTGAAAAGGGCTACAGCCTACAGATCTACCTAAAAATGCCTGCTATTTACGTCACATTTACTAATTACTAAAACAAACCAAATTCTAAAGAAATTGACAAAACCAAATTCCAAGCAAGAATCATAATAACATTTCATCAAAAAATAAAAAAAAGTCAATCTTTAATTTCATTTCACTACCTAAAATGCTAATTGAAAAAATCAACAATATGCATATACACAACTTGTCATATATATATATATATATATATATATATATATATGAGATTAAAAAAAACAAATACCAAATTCCAAATGTTAATTGACAAAATCAACAAATACCCACATACACAACTTGTCACATATTAGCAAGTATATATAAATATATCTATATACGAGATTAAAAAGAAACAAATACCCACATACATAAATGCCCAAATACATAACATAAGCCATAGTAAGAACAAATATACATATATATATATATATGTATATGTATATGTATATGTATATGAGATATTTATAAAAATAAAAACCTTTCCACCAAGAAAAATGGTTTCCATATCGACGGAGACAGAATCTTTGGACTCTGCCATGACCCTCTCTCTCTCTATATATATATATATATATATATGTATCTCTATTTATATGTATCTCTTTTTTTATTAAGTGGATTATATACCAAGCGATTCTCTATCTCTCTCTGTATTTTTCTTTTTTATTTTATTTTTCGGTGTAATTATTAATTATATACTGATGATGATAATTGATTGATACCTGGTGTATTATCAAAGTTCTATTTGGACCCCAGTTGTTTTTAAATAAATTAGTGGAGTATGTAATAATACTTTATTATACCAACTGATCATTGTAGTCATTTATCCTTTTTATATAAAATAAATGATGAGGTGGTTCTTTTATGTATTTGTCTAATCATTAAATTGTGGTGCTAATTACTTTCATTTTTTATTTAGTTATTCAATTTCAGGAGTTATTAGGTTAACTTTTAGCGTGGGTTTGAAATCCTGTAAAATGTTATGTGAAAATATAAAGAAAAGAAAATAAACATGAAATCATATTCCTCTCGCGTGCTTAAGAGGTTGAAAAACAACAAGAAAATTCAATTTTTGTTTGATTATTGACTTTGTTTTTTGTTTGGAAAAACAACATGGAATTATTTTTAGTTCATTTTTCGCTAATTACTTTAATTTTTTTGTTTGATTATTGAATTTAAGAAGTTGTTAGATTAATTTTTAAGTAAATGAATTTGTCACTCGAAATTTAAAAATGTTGGGTGCGTTCGGGTTAAGTCTAAGTAATTATGTGCACACACTTGTTATATTTATTATTAATACACTACTTTTTATAGTAATGGCCAAAAAAAAACTTATTAATTATTTTATTTTCACTACTTTCGTAAATAGTGTGTCAATAAGGCTCTGTTTGTTTTGTAGTAAAATATTTACGGAGGAAAAATATTTTTCGGATAAAGTTTTACGATGCAAACTTTTGTTTGCATTTTATTTACGGTTGTTTGGTGCGTCAAAGGTTTTCCATGAAAATTCTATTGAAATTCAAAAATCTATTAGTTATTTAAATTAGACAAATTCGATGCATAAATAAATAAACATTGTTCATACTTTAAACAAAATATTTTAAGATGAAAAATATCAAAAATTAACTAAAAGTCACAAAAATTAATTAAAAGTCACAAAAATTAACTAAAAGTCATAAAAATTAACTAAAAGTCACAAAAATGAATAAGTTCGTGAAAGTTTAAAAACATTAGTGATTAAAATCACAATTATTTTGACGGAAAAAAGCTAAAAGTTCGTCTACTTTTCTGAAAGGAACTTCGTCAACATGTATAGAAAACTTAACTTAAACACATATTTTATTTCATATACGTCACTTATAATAACTTATAATATTTCAACATATAAACTCATAAAATTATAAGTATAGAAGATATTATTGACTTTTTTTAGCTTTTTCAAATTTTCTTTGGTTTTTTAGATTTTTCGGAATTTTTTGTTTTATTTTTTCCATTTTTTTGTTATTTTTTAGATTTGTTCCTATTTATTTATATTTTTATTGGTTAATTAGATTTTAGCTTTTTCAAATTTTCTTGGATTTTTTAGATTTTTTGGAATTTTTTGTTTTATTTTTTCCATTTTTTTGTTATTTTTTAGATTTTTTCCTATTTATTTATATTTTTATTGGTTAATTAGATTTTAGCCTTTTCAAATTTTCTTGGGTTTTTTAGATTTTTCGGAATTTTTTGTTTTATTTTTTCCATTTTTTCCTATTTATTTATATTTTTATTGGTTAATTAGATTTTAGCCTTTTCAAATTTTCTTGGGTTTTTTAGATTTTTCGGATTTTTATTTTATTTTATTTTTCTATTTTTTGTTATTTTTTAGAATTTTTCGTGTTTTTTCCTTTTTTTATTGGTTAGTAGATAGAATTGGACTAATTATTAAATAATTTTGAAAGAATAGACCTATAATTAATAATAGTTATAATACTAGTATTAGAAATAATATAGAGAGAGGCTCCGTAAACCGTTTACAATTTTATTTGCGGGGTAATCGTTTTCCCCAATTTTACTGGATATGTGGGAAAAGTTTTCCCAAAAAAAATGTTTTACGTTAAACCAATCACCCGAAAAATCTATTTTACCCGTAAATGTTTGTTTACCCCCATTTTATCCCAAAACAAACAGAGCCTAAGAGTCATGTGTGCATCATTAGTCATTAATTTTTTAATGGTTTGGTTAATGAGTGTCTGTATATTCGTTAAACATTAAGTTTCATGCTAAAAATGTAACTTGTTTTTGATGCAAAAACAGATTGCTCTTATTAAATATTCGTATCAAATGTTAAGTTTTTCTAAATCATAACAATATATAGAAGAAAAAAACTAACTTTTACTAATAAATCTAAGAGTTGCAACAAGACAAACCGTATCTGACTTAATTGCATACACTTGTGGACTTAAAGATTCTAATTGTTGTGCATGATAACACTTAAATCTTATTGAATCACCTTATAAACAATTATTGAGAATCAATTCGGAAAAAATATATTGTGTGTGATAATATTCTTCTACTTTTCATATCGAATATTTACAAGATTCCTGGCTTTCTTATAGCCTAACATATTCGTTGATATCAAAAGAAACTAACAATAAGATTTATTTACTATCACTAGTAACTAGTAAGCAACCCATCTTGCTTCATAAAAAAGAGTAGGTACGACACATTTTCAATAGATTTTATTGGACTAATGCTTATTGAAATCCAGAAACTATAGAAATGGATTACATTTAAGTGAACTTTTTATATATGTGATTCGATTTGATACTTTCTTTGTTAGGGCATGTTTAAGGGTGTGTTTGTTGGTGGTGCTGCGTTAACTTTATGGTGTTGGTTGTGGGAAGCGGCACACCAAATTTATTAATGGGTTGATTTAACTTTTCAATGTTATTATAATTATTAAAGAGTTATTAACAGTTTTGAATGTAATTGTAAATAGATCATAATTGTTAACATTGTAATTAAAACTAAATAATTGATAATTAAAAAACTATAAATTTAAATAAGATAAAATTGAATATTCATTTCATTAATTAATAAAAGAGCAGATCAATTAAAAATAAAATTATATCAATTAAAAATAAAAATTACGTCAAAACATAATTTTTGTAATACATTAACAAATTAAATATTATGTATAATTAAATAAAAAATTAATTTAGAAAAATATTCACATTTTTTTTGTAAAGAAAACTGATACAAGAATTGGATTGTAATTTCTTGAAACTACAAGGACCAGTCCATGCAGTTAATAATGGGTCAAAATTGGTTTGTTTTTTCAAACTTGTTTGTAACTTTATGAAAGTTATAGGGACCATTCGGTAATTAATCATGTTTTAATTTAGAAAAGAAACTGATGTGTAACTTTCTGCAAAATATAGGGATCAGTCCTGTAATTTGTAGAAAGGGGGAACCAACGTATGAGAAATGGAGACGCGGACTCCAGAAAAAGCAGAAAGAGAAAGGGGGGGTCGATATCCACAACGCAGCCAAATCCCGATAAAGATGTGGATGTGCTGGCTGCGGCTCCGCCTACCGCAACCATACCAATAAACATGCTCTCAGGTATTCAAATTGACGATGATAAATAGTTGAGACGATTAGGACCGCAATATCTCCCGATTTAAAAAATAATAATAAGAGAATAACTTTTCTCTTTATAATTTAGTTAAGATATTCAAAAAAATAACGATTAATCCCTTAATTAGATATTATTATATTACATAAAAAAACTCATGTTACAGTATAAATAAAAAGGCAAATGCTAACATATGTCCCGGGGCATACGATAATGAGAATTTTTTTCATTGATTAAATAGTAATGATTAATGAATTAATTATACCCATGCTTCAAAGTATCCTCGAAAATTGATTCTTTAAATGTCATTATTAATAAAGTCTATATTTAGTAATAATTGATGATACTTATCGTAATATTAATGACATTTGCCTTGAAATTATTAATCTTTTTACTATATTATTTGAACTTTCCTATATAACAAATTGAAAACTAAAAGACAATTTGTAGTTACTTGTACATTACTATCTGTTTTGAGTCTTATTAGCTCAGTATAGATTATATATGAGATATAGAGAGAGACAGTAACACGGATGATTGTCCAATAAAAGTGCCACTCAACCTTTTTATATGATAAGTGATGGAGTTTACATGAACATAAGCCCTAACTTGGAGCCCATGTAAAGCCCAAAAGTAGCGCACAAGTCTAACCACAAATAACTTATAACGAGAGCATTAGTAGCATATATTTCGGATCAATCATGAAATATCTCATCAAAAAAGGATCCAAATGCGATGCGATTATAAATCAAGCATCGTTTTTTAACCCATAAATATTTCATCTAGTCAATGCCACAATATCAAAATGTTATTATTAATCGACGACATGCGAATAATAATATAGACAATCATGTCTCATCATCTAAGAGCTCATATCAATCGACGACATGCGAATGACAATGTAACTTTCAAATACTATAAAAATGTGGTAACAACCATCGAAAGACATATCCACTACCCATGACTACGCTTTTGGTCGTATTGAGTGGGGGTTGTGTAAAGAAATCTCAATTCTTTCATGAGCTATTTTTAAATAAAATTGGTTTTCACGAATTATCTTACTACTTAACAAGGTACGACAGAATCTACAGGAGTATAAGGCCTTTTATTTGATAAATCAATTTGGTTTTATCAAAAATTTTAATTTTGGAACGACATGTCCATAATCGTTGTCCGTGAGTACTCTTTAGGCAAGTAGTTGGTGAAATTATGTACTACACTGTTACCCACAATTTCCATAAAACCAACTACTCCACAAGTATTTCCTAAAATTTCATAATTTAAAGTTTGGTCACATTTGTCAAAGTAATTTGCTCAAATAACCACATTAGTTTTGACTTTTCTACCCTCATGATAGTTTTAAACTATTTAAGCAGCAGCCGGGCATGACATATGTCATTTATATAGCAAATAATTGGTTCTTTGAGTATTATCTCTTATTTTGGGACAACGAGCCATATTGTTCATTTCAATGAATGTCTTGGAGCCACATGTTTTTGGTTTTGACAATTGTATAAACCTCGCTTGGCTAGACGAGCATCAGACTCGTGACAGTTTAAGACAAATAACCCTTGTCTCGGTTCTTGATTCGAGGAAAAATATCCACAAAGAGCATTAGTATCATTGATTGAACCTAGAATATGTCATTTCAAGCCGTTATTTATAGCTTTAAATCCAACTTTACATTGTGTAAATATGTGTTTTTATGCCAATTTACTATTTTTATGTGTTTTGGAGTCGTTTATCTATTTATATGTGAAAATTGCTCTTTTTAGGTGCATTTATGTGAATAACGGAGGTGAAATGACTCAAGATACAAGTTGGGAAAACTAAATGACCTCAAATAAAAGGATATTAAACTATTATTCGGTCAAATTAGCAAGAATTGGGGAACAAGGAAGAAATCAAGCCAAAAAGAAAATAATATTAAGTTCTTCACTGGCTTATTCGAATCAGACCTTCTTATTCGAATCAGAAATCTTCCGCCGCCATAAATTAATGACGTGTCGTAATTTTATTGGCCAAACAGTGCTTTATTCGAATAAGCGAATTTTAGGAGTTAGATTCTCGAATTTTCTGAGCTGAACACTATAAATACAAGTGTATTCTATATAAATTTTTAGGCTCTGCCTCCGCTAGAAACCCGTAATTCAATTCTCTCTCTTAATATAATTTATACTTTTTATGCCATATCATTCTTGCCTTGTGATACACTCGTCCTTGTAAGCATCTCCTTCTACCCTTTTTAGTGAAATCAACTCCGCTTTGCTTGGTAATATCCTTATTCCCCTTATCTTTTATCATAATTATTCATATTATTTATTCACTTTTAATTATATTATTTTAGAATAGATTTAGTTTATTTGTGGTATAGTGATGAGTAGAGATTGACAACCTTTATATAAGTTTTATTATTGTTGATTTAGTTTAGATTAAACGAACATAGCGCGAGCTTAGTCGTTGTTTTTCGGATTTTACATGCAGTTTTCTTATGTAATTTTCTGGATTATGTATACATTTTTTCTCGATTGTGTATGTACTTTTATAAATTGTGTATATATATTTTTTGGATTGTATATGCATTTTCTCGATTTATTTATTTTTGAATTTTTCAAATTTTTAATTTTAATTTTAATTTTTTTTTGCCGGAGATGATGTCGGTTTTTGCGATATATATATATATAGATAACTTTTATGAATATACTATAGAGATAAATTTTATGAAAGCATAGTTTTTATAATTAATATACTAGTTGTATATTTTATGAAGAAACTTATACATGTTATATGTTTTTTTAATATGTTAGCTTTAATCGTATGTTTTGATAATTATCATAGTATTTAAATAGTGAATGACAGCTTGTCATTTTCGGCTTTTGCCAGGCATCAATTTTTCCCACGGGATATACGCGAAAAATAAAATGTCTTTTTCCTCATTTATGACTTCTTAGTTTTTTCACAATTTGACCAATAGCAATTGTACATAACCACCGACAACTAATTAACCGACAACTAGTTAATAGACTGTTTTAGAAAAGGTAAACAAACAGATTATGTCATACTGCAACGCACAATGCTGATTTTAGACGAAATTGGTCGTCTAGCACCTAATCATTATACATGCATCGCCTAATTTGCATCAAATCTGCTCAATCCGCATAATATTTTAGATTTTTAGGCCCCGTTTACCATTTAGACACCGCCTAATTTACGCCTATATACGTATTTTAGAACACAACTAGTATCAAATGACAGTGTGGAAGACAACACAATACTCAACAACGCAAATGTATTTCTCAGTGTTTTGTAAATACATACCATGCATCAATATATAGGCATAAACGGTAGACTATTCGCTAAGAAATAAAATCAATTCTCTTTATAATAGGTAGTTACTTAAATAAAATACTACATATAAAAATCATATCATTCTAATATATTTGTTTCCTGTTTAGTGATCTCTAAACGTATTCCGGCATGTTATAACTAATACACGTATTTTATTTATATAAAAAAAAAACTAATACACGTATGTTTTTTTTTTTATTGGTTGCTCTTTGATGATAAAGAGTTGTAATTTTTACCCAAGGGACCAGAAGTACACGAACAGGTCACGACCCAATAGGCTAGCTGGCTCGGTTTTTTTGGAAGCCTACCGATTCAAGTAAGATTGTATGTACTACTAAAGGGAGGAATTTGGTATTCCATGTGGGGAGAGCCTCAAAACGAACTAAAACGAATTGGATCATGCATGAATTTAAACTCGACCTGCCTCCAAGAGAACCCGGAAGTGAATTGATACATAGGGAGTACATGATTATTATTTGTAATTCAGCTTAAAAGATAGATATTTAATTAGTATGTTTCTTAGTGAAAAACGTCTAGTTAAAACTTTGACCTATACTAACCCTCCGTCAGCTAGATGATTTCAGTTTTATGTCGAATCCACCACACGAACTCAAGTGGCAACTACAAATCATCCACTACATGAACGTCTTAGTTCAACGACATCTTAAACACTCCACCATTTTGAACGCTTCCGCACAACACCGAATTCGACGATAGGGGCAATTTTGATTAGGAGGGCCTGGAATGCTTTCTATTTTTAAACCACAAACCGCTATGATTAAATCGGCTTTTCTATTTTTAAACCAAACCAAACCAAACCATTCACTGGTCTGGTTAACTTCTTGATTGGTTAAATTCTCTTTGGATCCGTCGGTTTACCTACGCCCCACCTTTTTGTTGATGTTTCAAACTTTTAATTTTAAAGTAAAAGGGTAAAATGCAAATAACCCTTGAAACTATGAGTCATTTGCAAATATACCCAGTTTCAATCAACCCCCATAAAATATCAACCTTTTGCAAATAACCCTGAATGCCATCTTTTAAATGCTATAAATTTATGCTCGATGATCCGTTTTTGTTGATTTTTCATTTATTATAATAAGTTATTTGATATTCATCCATGTCAAGTAATTTTTTTTTCGGAATAACACAATAAATATTTTTTCACTAAAATAATATTTTTTTATTATAAAGCCTCTCTTCTGATGACTTTTTTTACGATAATAGTTATCTTTACTCATGTGTATTGACAAAATACACATATCAAATAATGATTTTTCAAAACAAACAAATGAATAAAAAGCTAGAATATCATTTAAGAGATGGCATCCCAAGTTATTTGTAAAAGTTTAATAGTTTACGGGGTCAATTGTAAGAATTGATAGTTTCAGGCGGTTATATATTTTACCCAAAGTAAAATGCACAATGAACACACTTTTATTTTTGATTTGTTTAAGAATACATACTTGTACTCTAAACATAAATATTACTAAAAATACTCATAAAATCTTCTTCATCCCTAGATACGAAAAAAGACTACTCTTTTTTTTAGCTTTTTTTGTCTATGGAATCCAGCATTCTCTCTCTAAACATGCGTATCCCTCCCCCAATACCTATTTCTTCTTTATTTTTCTCAAAATATTCACAAAATCATTTAAGGCCAATATTGCTCACAGTTATTCGTTATTCATCTTCTTCTTGTGCTACTAATATAAACTCTGAAGCTAAAAAATCTCACCTTTTTAATAAACCCATTATTTTTATGACCTATGGGGTGCAAAAAGAGCAAAAAAGTAGTAAAAGAATTAATGGTAACTTAGAAATAAGAAAATTAAATGATAACTTGACAGTTAAGTGGTGCTCTGAGAATTTGAGAAACTGCACTTATAATTTGAATTTGAGAGAGGGTAAAGAGACTCATGGAAAGATTATTAAAAATGGGTTAGAACCAGATTTGCATTTGTGGGTCTCGCTGATTAATTTTTATGCGAAATTAGGTGAGTTGGACTGTGCGCGTAAAGTGCTCGACGAAATGCCTGAGAGAGATGTTGTGTCGTGGACAGCTCTTATTAGCGGCTTCGTGGCGAAAGGGTACGGGATTGACGGTGTTTTGTTGTTTATACAAATGCAAAAAGAGGGTGTTAGGCCTAATGAGTTCACTTTCGCTACTGTTTTAAAGGGAGTATCGATTTGCTCGGAATTAGGGTTTGGGAAGCAGGTTCATGCACTTATAGTTAAGGTCGGGGGGTTTTCAGATATTTACGTAGCTTCCTCTCTTGTTGATCTTTACTCGAAATGCGGGGAGATGGAATACGCGAAGAATGTGTTTTTCAGCATTCCGGAACAGAATGATGTGTCTTGGAATGTGTTGCTTAACGGATACGCTAAAAGCGGTGATGGAGAGGAGATTATGAAAATTTTGCTTGATATGAGTAGATCGAATATCAAGTTGAGCGAGTTTAATTTGTCGACTGTTCTTGAGGGCATAGCGAGGTCTGGCAACTTGTTAGCGGGTGAGATTGTGCATTGCTTGGCAATCAAGTTGGGGTTTGAGCTTGATAAATTTGTGAGTTCTAATCTTGTGAATATGTACTCGAAGTGTGGGGTGGCAACTCGTGCACTAAGCGTATTTAAGAGGATAAATAGTCCTGATACAGTAGCATGGACATCTATCATTAGTTGTCTTGATCAACAAGGGCATAAGCAAGAAGCATTGGAACAGTTTAGTTTAATGATTGAAACAGGACTAAGACCAAATCAGTATACCTTTACTAGCCTAATTAGTGCTTCCGCTGATTTTGACATACAAATCTGTAAAAGCATACATGCTTGTGTATATAAATACGCGTTCGAAAAAGAAAATGTAGTTAGTAATGCATTGATCGCCATGTACATGAAAAATGAATCTACTCGTTATGGTCGTCTAGTTTTTGAGAAAATGAATAATCGAGATGTCATATCGTGGAATGCCCTTTTATCAGGACTCCATAATAGTGAGACTTATGATCAAGGGCTTAATTTCTTTAATCAAATGCTTGTGAAAGGGTTTAAGCCTAACTCGTACACATTTATCAGCATGCTCAGGTATTGTTCGAGCCTTGGTAATATTGTTTTTGGAAAACAAGTGCATGCTTGCATTATAAAGGGTAGTTTTGACGATGATGGATTTGTAGGAACCGCTCTCCTGGACATGTATGCTAAATGCAATAGGTTGTTCTGTGCAGAAATAGTTTTTAATAGGATTAACTGTAAAGATCTTTTTACATGGACAATTATTATTTCTTGTTATGCACAAAATGATCAGGGGGAAAAGGCCATTCAATCCTTTACAGATATGCAAAAAGAAGGCATTAAGCCTAACGAGTATACTTTAGCTAGTTGTTTGAGAGCATCTGCAGGGATATCTAACGTTGAAAATGGAAGATTACTCCATTCTTGGGCAGTGAAATCTGGGCATTCTAGTGATCTTTTCGTCGGTAGTTCAGTTGTTGATATGTACGGAAAGTGTGGTTGTATTGAAGATGCCAAGTATGCTTTCGAGTCCTTAAATTTTCGAGACACAGTGGCATGGAACACGATGATATGTGGTTATGCACAACATGGGTTAGGATATAAATCTATTAAATCTTTTAAGGGTATGTTAGATGAAGGCGTTTTACCCGATGAAATTACTTTCTTGGGTATTCTTTCAGCTTGTAGCCACATGGGTTTGATTGAGGAAGGTAAAGAGTATTTTGAATCTATGGATGAAATATATGGAATTGTCCCTTCAATAGAGCATTATGCTTGTATGGTTGATATTCTTGGTCGAGGAGGAAAATTCGATGAGGTGGATACCTTCATCAAGGATATGAAGTTCGAACCCGATGCACTAATTTGGGAGACTGTTCTCGGGGCATGTAAAAGTCATGGAAATTTGGAATTAGGTAAAAAAGCAGCGGAGAAACTGTTTGAGTTAAAACCGGAGATAGATTCAAATTATATATTGTTATCTAATATTTTTGCCGCTAAAGGGAAGTGGATTGATGCCTCTAAAGTTAGATCATTAATGTCCAGTCAAGGTGTGAAAAAGGAACCGGGTTGTAGCTGGGTTACTGTAGCTAATAAAAACCATATTTTTCTCTCTCAAGATAATTCACATCCAATGATAATTGAGATATACCAAAGATTGGAAGAATTAATTGAGAAAGTTTCATCTGTTGGGTATTCGCCTAACATCGATTATGTGCTTCATGATATGAGCGAGGGAGAGAAAAAAGAAAGTTTATATCACCATAGTGAAAGGTTGGCTTTATCCTTTTTCCTTATAAGTCAATCTGCATGTAAAACTATCAGAATTTTCAAGAACTTGCGTATTTGTGGAGATTGCCACGAGTTTATGAAATTAGCTTCGGAGATTACTAATAGAGAAATTGTAGTACGCGATATTAAGCGCTTTCATCACTTCCGACATGGTAGTTGTTCGTGTGGAGATTATTGGTGATTTATTCCAAAGACACCATTGGTGAATAGTTGATATCTGCATCTCTCAAGGTATGGTTTCTACCCTAGTAAATACATTTCATGAGGATACCTGGCAGACAGTGTAGGCTAGTAATTAAACTGTTCTGATTTTATTACCCAAAAGGGTCCATTATTCCTTTTTGGTTTATACTCTTGACAGTTTGGTCTTTTTGAATTAGGCTTTCGATAAATCTTTTATGGTAATGTTTTAAAAAAAGCCGACTACTTTGCATGGAATTATTTTTTTCCGAATTGTGTTTAGTCTGTGGGGTGTTACTGTGTAAGGGACGTGTTTATATGTGTTTTGTATGGTTTTTTGGGCAGTAGAATCGAGTTTGCTATCAGTTCACTGTAATGTGTGTTAGTTCAATAAATTCATTGCTGCATTATTGTAGTGTTTTCTTTGATTGAAAAGTAAAGCTTTATTTTTGTAATCCAGTTAGTTATGTTTTTGTTGGAACTTTTCTAGGAACTCAACAAGAGTCCTTGAACTTGAAAGCAGCAGCAATTGTCTTACCGCGATTCAATGATACTGGTTGTTCGAAATCATATGATCCTGAGCTGTGCGAGGTAATTTTGCTACTGCATTTCAAATCATATGATCCAGTTAGTTATTAGTTTTCCACTTTCTATGTATTTAAGTCTTTCTCTTATTGTTTTCTCTAATCGAAAGCTGGATAGGTATAAAAATGTTTGTTGGCTTTTGCTGCTGGCATATAAGGATGCTTATTGATTACTGTCCCTTTAATATTTTTATTCTCATTGTTTAGATTTTTTTAATCAATATATATATATGTTTTTCTCTGATTGAATTTTTGGGATTCGTATCACTAGGCTGATTGCAGATGTCACTTTATGCTAAAGCCTTAGCTTGAAATATCATTAATCTCTAACTAGGCAAATTTACTTTTCAACTTTATTGCAAATTGCACAAGTGCTAGGAAATTGTTTTGGCTTCTTTTTAAAAAAACTACTGTGTAGAGTTAAGTGTCTCTTAATATCAAATCTTCATATTGATCCTCTCCGTCATTTTGTTTGTTTTTCCGAAATCAGTTGCTGGATGGAAGGTGCAAAGCGTTACCGTTTCAATTTCTGTTAACAACTAACAAGTATGTCACACTCCTCTTAAACTTAAAACGCATCCTCTTGTTAAAATAGTTTTCGTTGATATGCTACCCTTTTTTTTGTAAGCTTTTCTTTTGAAATCTTACATTTAGTTGGTTACCAACTTTTTCTCACTTATACATTGTTGCAGTGAAGTTGTAGTGCTCTCTTTCTTAGAATTTTTTTTTTTCGTCAGTTAATTTAGTCCTCAATGGAATTATAGCTTATAGAGTCAATTTTTATAATGTATGCATGTTCTGAATTCCACTATCAACATTTTCATTGTTAAGTTAATCCTCTTGAGTTATGTGTGTGTGAGCGTGCATCTGTACTTGTGTGTTTGTGTATCTGTTGCATTACAGGCGTGTATGAGCGAGATAAAAGCTTTGTCATCATGTAGAATAATAGTTTATGTGTCTGTAGCCTGTAGGTATACCAGTATATAACCAAAGAATAATACAAGACTTGTTTTAACTTTTAAGTAAAGAGGTTTCAGCCGAATCTTTTATTCGTGTAACTGTCACAATGGCAAATTTGCGTTCTTTATATTTGTTGCTAAATGTGCTGCCTATCCCCCTTTATTAAGCTTATTTAGCTGCCTTTGCTTTTGCATATTATTAATTTTTATAGAACTGGCAATCAAGTTGTTGTACTACTCCGGCTCTCCTGGAAAAAAAGGGTTTGTTCCAATTCGCAACAATTTAGGGATTGGTTATGCCAATTAGTCTGTAAATTTTGTTATCTGGTTTCGCAACAATTTTTTTATTTACAGCATCATTGTTGTCTTCTCTTTTAGTCTTTTATATGGGGTTTTTTGATATTTCATTTGATATGTTCTTTTATGATGTTTCCGAAATCAGAATCAAATGGAAAACTGTTTCAAGTCTCTTTGAATACATTTCCTTATTTTTCTTTCTCTAAAAGTAACATTGGTTGTTGACATGCTGATAAAGAACTTATCTTTCAACTGGGGCCAGATCCGCTTACAGTTGAAGTTGCTATCAGTACACATAATAGTACAAAACAAGTAACTCGTTTTTATTAGTTCCTTAAATTCTTTTGCAACTCCAAGCAATTTTCTCAACCTCATAAAGATAATCTTTTTTTACACTGTTGTTATATACAGACCTTACATGATTAGAATATGCCAATTCTAGACACGGAGCTTGAAACATTTATACCATTCTAATATGATCCCTTCCTTCCACGCGAGTAATTTCTTTCTCTGCTTTCAACCTTATAGATTAGAATCTCCAACCGTCTCTGCTAAGTCAAGTGCTTATGAAGAACACTAATTAGCCTGTTCTTTTCCCCTGATACCTTTAAAAGTTCTACTGTTATGGGGACTACCCAGCTTGCCTGCTCTTTTGATGCGCTGAAAGTCTTCAAAATTATGCATTAATTTTTCAAATATTTGTTGATCATTTGATGCAAGTGAAAGGGAAACTTGCAAGTGATCGGTGTCTTGTATATAATGTAAGTCTTTCCTTACAGAGAGTTGAGTCAGTTTAGTTTGGAATGACTTCAGTATCTGCGTGTACATTTTTCTGCAGGCATTTTCCCATGTGCCTTTGCTGATGGGTATAAACATAAATTTCTCATTTGATAACCTTTTTCTTTTACTTAAAATTGCTATGCTGTTCTAGATGCTCATGATGCTATCTTGTTGGTACGGAACCTGGAATAAGTTGAGTCGATATCCAATTGAAGACTCCACAGTGAACAAAGTTTTACATTTTATAAATCATAAAAAATCTTTGGTGGTTATGGTTCTCTTTTCATTTACATATTGCTCCTTTTCAGTTTATTTGGTGATTAAAACCAACCCGCTTAAGTTATATTTGAGATTAACAGAGACTATTGTTTTTGAGACATTGAAGTTACTTACCAAGTTAAAAGTAAAACTCAAGCTATTAACTGGGTACTTGCATTGGTTTGTTTTCAACTTAAGCTTTATATCTGTTAAGTCGTGTCGGAGTTAAATACAAAACTGTATACATACTAATACACCTATTGGTTTTAGGTTGCACTGAAGCTGAAGGAACAGTGGTTAGGCGAATGGGCAGTGTGCTCATCCCTCATGATATAGGGCGCTGCTTAGGAATTGATACGCATAAACCCGGGGATTCCTTGCAGGTCACTAAAATCAGATTAATTATTTTACAATTCCACATGTATTTTAAAATGTGCATCCATTTATCACACAACTCACCTGAACTTGCAAATTTTCAGGGAGCACGAGGAATCTGCTAAATCCGGTTACAGTCTTTACGTACAAATAGAGAACTCCTGGTGAGGCTGGTAATTGAATTTCTGCTTTAATTTTATTTTTTACTTCGATAAAAAGTGAACCGTATCAGCATTATTTCTGACTCACATGACTGCAACATATTTTTGTACCTGTATATTTAATTTACGAGGTTGGATGGCTATTTGGTGAAGGTAATTACAGTATCGCCACGATTGTGCTTCGTAGATGCTTTGCTGAAACCTGCTATGGAAGCTCAGAAACTTGAATTTTTACAATCTGAGCTATTGAATACAATCAGGGTCCAGAGAAGTTCAAATCGAGAGTGATGCGCTGATGTGGTACTTCATTCAACCGATCATGTCTACTCCTGATATAGTTTTGCTATGTTAAGTTGGATGGTTGTTCAAACTTGAAAAAAGTTGTGTTAGCGTGGGAATCGAAGCTGTAAAACCTGTAATGGCGGGGTCATGCCCTCTCAATAAAAGATTTATCAGCTCATAAAATGTTGGAAATAGATGACATATTATATCCATATAAAGAATTGAAACTGGTTATTAAAATAAACTTGGCATTGCTTGTTTCCACTTTTGCAAATTTGTTCCTATGACACAGACGTTTTCATTGTGACCGAGAGATGACTGTGAAGGAAAGTTCATAGATTATGTAGTTGTGCCTGACAAAATAGAGTAATGTTACGTTCGCTACTTTAACATTCCTTCTTACACTCCTTGTGGAAGGAGTGAAGACAAAAACGTTACAGGACCATGTTCTCACAAGTAGTTTAAGGAGGAGTGTTAGAATAGTGAAAATATATTTACTCGACAAAATGATCTCAATGTGATATGTATGTTTTAAATTCAATGTAATTCGTGGTTCTGCAGATGAATTTGACTTTTGTAACTAGTTATAACTTATAAAATCCTGGTATTGAGGCTTGCTTGTTTCCATGTAAAAAAACTGTCCTTGAAGATGTTTAACTCGACCATCCTCTTCTTCTTTTTTACGTAGGTAGCTAGTACAAGAAATAATAGCTAGAATATTAATTTAAAAGGAAAGTATAATATAATCATAACTTTTGATAAAAATGGCGAATTGAGAGATAATCCATTCCCAACTTGCTTCACTTATTTTACAACTTGCTACCAAACTGGTACCCAAAAAAAAGTGCATAATAAAGGGAAAAAATTATGAAAGTACATTATACTAAATCAAAAGTAATTTAAGTGTTGGATGAGGGTAATTTAATAATTTCGGCTATTTTTTTTAGTCTATTGGAAGTTGGAACCATGTCCGAAGATGAAAAAGTCAAAAATTCATATATTAATTAAGAAAATTGACGGTATGTAAGATACTCCTCCGTTCCTATTTAGTGGTATCATACGAAACTATCTTCGTTTGTGATCCGGACTGTTTCATTCTCAACCATAAAAAGATGGATTTTTTATGATGAAATGCAAAATTGCAATTTTAATAGGTTAAAAACTTATATCATACAAAATTTTAAAAAATAGATCACACAATGTAACACTTGAAATTTTAATTTACGCCACTTTAAGTAATAGTAGTAGTTATTTTGTGGCTTAAAATTGCACATTTTGTTTTAGCACAATTATAATAGAACCCGGTGACTATTTTTATTTTTTTGGGTATCCTAATTAGTAATTACTGTACTTCACTTATTTTTACTACACCTGCTACAAAACCCTTGCCCAAAACCCTAATCTCTCTCTCTACCAAAACCCAATTAGTGTTTTAGCCTAAAAAAACTCACTTAATCTCTCAAACCCAACAACAATGGCGAAAACCCTAATCGACCCACCTCAATTCACCAACCCAATTGCCCAAAACCATAACCTTCTTCTCAAAAAATCAATTGATTTTCTCTTAACAAATTCACAAAAAAGTGACAACTCATCTTCTCTCAATACCTTCCACCAATTAATCCAATCCAGAATCAACCCACCTCTAGAATCCATCTGGGTTTACTCCTATTTAGTCTTTTCCACCAAATTGAAACAAAAAAATAAGTTTTCGGATCGAGTTTCGTGTTTAAATGAGCTTTTTGGGTTAATATCTATTTGTTCAGCTACTTGCGATTCTTATAAAAGCATTGCTTTGTTAGCTCCTGTTGTGTTTGAGGTTCATAGAGTTATTATTGATGTTAAAAATAAGGTTTGGGAGACGGGTTCTAAGAAAGAAAAGAAATTGATGAAAAAGATTCAATCCGTGGTTAAATCTGTTTTAGGGTTTATTAGCGTTTGTTGTTCTAAAAATGGCGATGAAGTGGATTCGGGTTTGGGCTCGGATGAGTTTATTACGCCGTTAGAGAATTTGATTCGTGTTTGGATTGGAAACGAGATTTGCGAGGGTTTAGAAGGGAATGAGATTTTCAAAATCTTTTTTCCTATTTTGGGAGATGAAGTGGTGGTGGTCGGTGTGAGTGAGTTGGCTGGTGCGGTGATTGCAGAAGCATTTTTGTTGAGACTGTGCTTGGATTTGTGTTCCGGTGTTTTGGAGAAAGAGTTGAGGGCTCAGGCTGTTGGGTCCATCACTGGATTTCGAAACTTCTATTTTTTTGGTTAGTGTACTCTCTTTTATTCTGTGTTTTTTACTTTTCCTTAATTATGATTTCCTAGTGCTTGTAAAAATGAAGTTTAGGATGTAAAAAAAAAAGGCTACATTTTTAGGACTTTAGTGGCACATCCTTTTTGTGTTAGCTGTTAAGAGAAACGAAAAATGGTAGGTGACATTCTTATCACACATTTCAGTGCCCTTGCTTTTTTACCAAATTATATTTATATTGGATGATGTTTGTAAAAAAATGTGAATAGAAGAGTGGGCATGCATAAGTTGGGAAATGTGATGGAGATTCAAAACACCAAAGGCTGCTCATTTTGTTATAACTTTTGAGAAATGGTCTGTAGCTAATTTTCTTGGCAGTACTAATATGCTACTTTATCTGTTACATTTGCAGAAACCCTTGTGAAGATGTTGCTTGAGCAGTGTTTGCCTGTAGCTTCCCTTTTGGTAAGTGTGAGTTTGGAATCCCTAGTAGTTGTACTGTTCAGTGTTGACTATCATTGGATGCAAAATTTCGAATCATGCTAAAACCTTGTTTACTTAAGCTGTTCTATTGTTACAACTTACAAGAAATAACTGGTTTTTATAATGTGAAGGCTTTTCTATAATTTATACAAATGTTATGCTAATATTGCTACTTACTAATTTTCGTCATTCAGGGTATGCTATTTGTATTTTCATTCTTTAGTGAAGTCTTTTATGATTTTAAGAATTGGTACTCATAAATTGTTTCGGTCTCACCTTTCGAGTTATCTTTAATGGGACTTTGATACAATAAAATAATAACCATCTGGTATGTTCAATGACTACGCCATAAACTCTACACATTGATTCTTAGATAAATATATATTTGCAGAGTCCTGAAAATGAGGTGTCTCTGAGAAAGGTTTTTCTTGATGCTGTGATATTACCAGAGTACTCATTCCTGAATCCAGAGACAATGAGTAGTGTATCCGTCAAAAGCGTACTAAGTCTTTCTATATCCCGAGTTGTAGTTACCCATGAAGCCACTGAGTTATTCAGGTATATTTGAGAAGCACATTTAAAGTTGAGAGCCTAATGGAATATATCATTTTTAATATCTTGAATATTATTTTTTCTTACGACTTGCAGAAAAAATGGAGATCTCACAAAAGCTCTCTCTTATGATAACGCTTTCACTAATTCTGGGTTCCCGTCTCAGCTTGTTAAAGTGGTTAGTGACAAGGTTAGCACGGAAATTGAAGTAGATGAACCGAAAGGAAAATCACCCAAGGCAATATTAAGTAAGTTATTTCTGATATTCTTCTTCTAGTAATCTTGTGCTATTGGTTATGAATATATTATAAAGAAAGCTTTATGGGTTAACTCTTTCTTTTTTATGGAAAGCCTCTTGAACCATCTGTATTCTCTGTTTTGATCCCTGTAATACTATTTACAAGCAACCTGGTATTTCCGATCATGTCATTCTGGCATTTTTACCTATGTCTTGATAATTTTAAAGGTTTTAGGAGCTCATAAGTCCTCTAATTGCAGTGTTAGTTAAACTGTTTACATCTCATTAGAGAATAATGGAAATAACCAATACTAGCGGATGCGATGCCGATATGTGATTTATGATTATGGAGTTTACTCAACTTTGTAGTTGATATCCTTTTGTTTCATGTGGTACATAATAATCAATGACCTCACTTCTTCCTGAACCTAAGAAAAGCAAGATTCAATAGCTCATAAGGTTTTCTTTATCACTTTTTGATTTAAGGTTACATTTTCTTATAACAAAATTAATAGTGAAAGGAAAAAAAAGTTGGCCCTTCTTTGTGAGTGCCCCTTAGCTCGCCTTTGCAAGAACTATAAACAACGTAATCAAAAGGAGGCCTTTCAAATAGACAGTGTCGGGAGGTGAAACTTTATAACTAGGCATTATTATTCTCTCTATTCAAAATATATTTCTAAAATCTCTGATTTAATCCTGAATTGTGATTGCTGTTGTTATCCAGACTGGTTACACAAGTTAATGGTACACAAGTCAGAAGATCAAGGAATCACAGCGCTTGGTGAAATCATTCTAAAATTCCATGCAAGGATAGTTTCTGACAAATCAGAAGCTGGAAGCAAGATATCAAAATATGGCGCAGGAGGGAAAGACTCGGACCTTGATGATGTATTTTACATTGACAACAAAGGAAAAGTTGAAGAGGAACGCGAAAAGATAAAAGATAGAAAGAGAAAAAAAAGGAAAAGCGGTGAGAAGAAAAGAGGCATCAAGTATCTAAAAGTTGAACTTATTAATGACTCTGGAGCAAAGCCCTCGAATCTCAGGAACAATGAAATGAATAGTGAAAGTGAGGTTGAAAATCCAACAGCAAATGATGTGGAATCCGAATAAGAGAAGTGAGCATCGATGAATTAAAGAGATGCTCAATTTATCTCTTCAAAATTGAAATTTTGATGTTTGATCAAATGACAACAAAGCTACATAGAGAAAACATTCGGGTGGTTAAAGATTGTATTTTAGCAGTAACTGGGAAGAAAGATGATGTATTTGAACTTCAAGGGTTTCACTTATTTATGCCTTTCTTGCCTCTTCAGAAAAGTTCGTCTTTTTTGTTCGCTTTCTTTCATAGTTTGTAATGAATTGATGGAACTCCTGTTTCAGTTATAGGATTGCATTCAAGGACGAGAATTCTTTTATTTTGTTTTGGGGCATTTGTTATGCATAACTGTGTTGGGTCTTTGTTTGTTTACAACTTTTATAGCCCAAGTACTAACAATCCTAGTAGGATTAACCTTCATTAAAATGAAAAGGAGGGTGTATAGGGGGAGAGAGTCGGGAAGCAGCGTAGGTGTAGCCATTGTATATTGCTACAGTACAGCCATTGTATATTGCTACAGTACATTTCATATTTTAACTGTAGCAATATCCAATGGCTGTGGACTCTGAGTCACCTTGACTCAGAGTCACCTACGCTGCATCCAGAGAGTCGATGTGAGTCTATGATCAAGGAGACAGATACAGATGAATTTGATAACAAGTATGTAACAAAGATTAAAAGAACTTTGTTTCTACTAAATAAGTTCACTAAATTGTACAACCACAAACTTTTTTCCAAAAAATACTCACAACTGTGTAAGGCCTTTTAAACACTCTTAAACTCTCACCCAAGTTGTCAAATGTTTTCCATAAGCTCGTAGAAGTTGTCTCCGAAGAACTCACTAGAACGACCAGGAGCCTTTAGGTTCTTGACGTAGTTCTGTCGAAGCCTCAAAGGAGACAACAAGCCTGTGGTGGTTCGGTGACGGTAAGTGGTGATATTGGTGTAAAATGACCCGATTGATGTTTGGACGGAAATTTGTCGTAGACAGCTTAGAGCGTCACAATGAGTAATTTGGATTAAGTGAAAGTAAACTATAATTAGATGAGATTAGACGAGAAACAACCCTTCTCCGACTAAAATCCATTTTATAACAACATATTGGAATAGTAATTACAAAAAGGAAAAGACTAGAAGTTGAGTTCTCAAATAGATAAGTTGGTATCCTAAACATGGGTTTTTTTGGTGGCCGATCATCTTTTAAGAAGATTTTTATTCATGGGTCATTTAAATCTAGGTCACCTTACAAATGATAAAAAAAATATTATTTTCGTAACTTTTTGGTATCTTTTGTTTTTTACTTAATAATTCAAACAAACACTAAAGAAAAACTAAAAAACCAGTTTAAATATCTTTCTCGTATAAATTATAATCCATTTTTTTAAGGTTAAAAACAGATTTGAAGCTCTTTTTCATATTTTAATATGTTTTTCGTATAAATTATAAGTTATTTTTGTATTAAACCGGAACACTGAAACTTAAATCAGTTTCGACCAACGCTTTAACCCGGAAAATATTATAAAAAGTAAGGTAGGTCAAGCTAATATTCTGAATCAATATATTAGTACTTCCATGGAATATGGAGTAAAAATGATTGGGCTAAACGGCCCAAGTAAAAAACCCAATAACAACTTAACAGTAAACTAGGGTTTCGTTTCTTTTTTCTTCAACACTTGGCGCATACTGAAGAGAGAGAGAGAGAGAATGGTGGATAAGGCTACAAAAGGGAGGAAAGAGGAGGTTGTGAGCAGAGAATACACCATTAACCTCCACAAGCGTCTCCATGGATGGTATTTTTATTATTATTATTATTATTATTATTATTACTTACATATACACTTCCATCTACTTTTAGTCTTTCTTATGCTTTCTTGTTATTTTGTTTTCTTATTAAACCCATTTGATTTTTGGCTGAATTTTATGACAAAAGATTTAATATTTAGTAATGATCATTACTGGTATTTTTTAATGATTACTACGAGTAGTATTATATACTTAAATCTATACTGCATATAATTTTGGTGTTTCTTACAAAATTATGCTTTCTTAGTATATTTCCTGAGTTACCCATTTCTTGTTATTTGGTTTCTTATTAAACCCTTTTGGCTGAATTTTATGAGAAAAGATTGAATCTTGTCTGATTCCATTTGGCTGAATTTTATTACTATTTATTCCTCACTCTTTTTATCATTATTACTATTACTTACTTATATATATACTGCATATAGTTCTAGTGTTGCTTACAATTCCTGAGCTACCCATTTCTTGTTATCTGGTTTCTTATCAACCCATTTAAACTTTTGCTTAGTTTTATGAAAAACAGATTATCATTACTAAGATTTTTGTTTGATATCATATGAATTATTAATACTGAATACTTACATATTTACATATAATTTTGGCGTTGTTTACAAAGTTATGCTTTTTTAGTATATTTCCTGAGCTACCCATTTCTTGTTATGTGGTTTCTTATCAACCCATTTGATTTTGTTGCTTAATTTCCATGAGAAAAGGTTGAAACTTTGGTCAAATGATCATTACTGATATTTTTGTTTGGTATGATTTGAATGATTACTACGAGTATTATTTACTTACATATGTACTGCATATCATTTTTGTGTTGCTTACAAAGTTATGCTTTGTTAGTGTATTTCTCAAGCTACCCATTTCTTGTTATGTGGTTTCCTATCAACCCATTTGATCTTTTGCTTAGTTTTTACGAGAAAAGATTACTATTACTAGTATTTTTGTTAGGTATTAATTGAGTGATTATTAGGGTATACTTGCATATAGTTTTAGTGTTGCTTACAAAGTTATAATTTCTTAGTATATTTCCCGAGTTACCCATTCCTTGTTATGAGGTTTCCTGTCAACCTGTTTGATTGTTTGCTAAGTTTTATGAGAACAGTTTTGAGTCTTTAGTCAAATGATCGTTACTGTTATTTTTGCCTGAGATACCATTTGAATAGTATTTACTTACACATATACCGCAAAAAAATAGTGTTGCTTACAAACCTATGCTTCTTAGTATATTTCCCGAGCTACCCATTTCTTGTTATTTGAATTCTTATCAACCCATTTGATTTTGTTGCTTAATTTTTATGTGAAAAGATTAAACCTTTAGTCAAATGACCATTACTGGTATTTTGGTTTGATATCATTTGAATGATTTACTACGAGTAGTATTTACTTGCATATATACTGCATATAGTTTGATGTTGCTTACAAAGTTACGCGTCTTAGTATATTTCCTGAGCTACCCATTTCTTGTTATTGGAATTCGTATCAATCTATTTCTATGAGAAAAGATTGAATCTTTAGTCAAATAATCATGACTGGTATTTTTGTTTGACGCCGTTTGAATGATTACTGGTATTTGCTTACATATTAACTGCATATAATTTTAGTGTTTTATTTCAAAGCTATGCTTTCTTAGTATATTTACGGACTTGCCCATTTCTTGTTAATTGAACTCTTATCAATCCATTTGATTTTTTGTTGAATTTTTTGAGAAAATATTGAATCTTTAGTCAAATGATTATTACTGGTATTTGTGTTTGATATTATTTGAATGATTACTAATATCTGTTAATCTGAGTTGCTCATTTTATTTTATTCCGTTTCTTATCAACCCATTGGATATTTGGTGTTTTCTTTGGTGGAAGATTGAACCCTAGTCAAATGATCGTTACTGGTATATGTGTTTGATATTGGTTGATGATTACTAGTATTTTTCGAATGTGGTTGCCCATTTCATGTCATTGCTTTCCTTATCAACCCATTGGATATTTGATATTTGATATTTGATATTTTCTTTGGAATAAGATTGAACCTCTAGTTAAATGATCATTGCTGGTATTTGTGTTTGATATTTGTTTGAAGGATTACTAATATTTTCTGAATCTGGGTTGCCCCCCATTTCATGATATTGCGTTTCCTATCAACCCATTTGATATTTGTTGGTTTCTTTGGAAGAAGGTTGAACTTTTAGTCAAACGATGATTACCAGTGTTTGGGTATAATGTGTTTAAAAGAGTTATAAAGGTATATAGTATTATTCTATATTTGTATAGGAGTGTTTGTATTTTTGTTACTATTGGTTGGATCTGAATGATTCAAAGTCTAATTAATCTCCTTTTGATGACTTAAATGCTACTTGAGTAACATATTCCTAACCCTTAAAACTTGCGTATGGTAATACATCTTCCAAGCACTCATCACCTTATTCTAAAAAATGGAGGACCCTTGAATTGCCTCTGAATAGCATAATTACTACTCTGAATTACAAAGCTTGCATCATCACTTAATAGACAACAAGATATCATAGGCTTCCGTACATGTGTATATATTGCTTATTTTAGTCAAATAATGCTTGGGAGGGTTTATTGAGTGTGTGAAGTTAACTTTATTTTCTCAAGCCAGTGTTATTTTTACACTCAGATGTCAGTGTTTGTGTTAGTATTGGTTCAATCTGAGATTCCCTGTTCATATGATTATCTTCTATCTTAGGTTCTGTTATAGTTTCTAGAATGAAATGTTTAGAATCTGCACTAGGTTTGGCCCGAACCAACTTATTTCTCATGATAAAACATGTCCATGCATTTACATACTTTTAGATTTCCTTATTATATGTACACATCAAGTTATATGTTAATATGGTTGCGTTACTTAATGTGTATCTGGATATACGCATACGGGCATATCATTATTAACTTGCTAACTTTTGTTATGCACCTTTTACTTGATTAAAAAACGCTTACTGTATGTTGATTAACCTAAGTGATCTTATTTAGGAATTTGTATTGATATTTTCTTCTTTTTATTGAGTCTGATAATAAGAAAGAAATTAAGAGAAAAATATCTAACCATAATTAAATTCATTTTGGTCTGCTGTAAATCATTGATGCCCAACTTATTAGGATGCTCTTTAATAGGACATTCTAACTTTCTTTTGAGAACCTGAGAGCTAATAGCTTGTTGCTTCTTCTTTTGGCACCATAGTTTGTGCTCCGGACTTTTTTCATATGGACAACATGGAACATTGTTACTTAGTAAATTGTAGTTTTAGTAATTTTTACCTGCTAATTTCACATATCTTAGCTTGGTTGTATTTTCATCTTCCAAATAGATAGCTGCTTTGTATGTTGCTTTTGTTGAATTTCGCTAGTCCTAGCCTTCCAAATTAGTTTACACTTAGAAATATAGCCAATTTCAGTCTTAATATGCTTTTCTCAATACCCTACAGAGTAGGTTTTCACATTTTCCCCCCATTGTTTTTTCTAACCAACAGCACCTTCAAGAAGAAGGCCCCTAAAGCCATCAAGGAGATCCGTAAATTCGCGGAAAAGGCCATGGGGACCAAGGACGTACGTGTGGACGTAAAATTAAACAAGTACATTTGGAGCCAAGGAATCCGAAGTGTTCCGAGGCGGGTTAGAGTGAGAATTGCTCGCAAGAGAAACGACGATGAAGATGCAAAGGAAGAGTTGTACTCTCTTGTCACTGTTGCCGAGGTCCCTGAGGGTGGGCTCAAGGGTTTAGGAACCAAGGTTATTGAGGAGGAAGAATGATTCTGGAGATTAATTTTTGTTGCTTTATTTTGTTTTTTTAATCGTGAGACTGGTTTAATTTGGTTTTTGACATTGTTACTATTAGACCAAAACCGAGTGGTTTTCATTGGAGTAATACAATTATGTAGCTATTTCTTTATTACTTTTATCTTATGGTCAATTGCCGATATTATATTTTGCCTTCATAAATTTTTGATATATTTATCTGTTCTTACTTCCTCCAAATCTCGTAGCTGTGGGCTCAAAGTGGTTCGAAGCCAAGAGCCTGTGATGCCCTCAAGAGCCTATTGTTCCAATGGTATCTTTCCTATGGTTGCACCTTGAAAGATCTGCTTATGATTTTTTGTGTGCTTGGTATAGGTTAAAGTTTATAAGCTTGTTGAAGCATGTAGCCTTTTAATGGTTCTTGTTATTGTCGATATTACCCTTTGTATTTCCGTTCCCGTGAGGTTATAGAAACAACCAAAGTCTCAATAACCAATCAAAATCTATATGATTCACAAATCTGTGAGAAAAAGATTTTAAACCACCCTTATCATTCTCTGTGATTTTTTTTGAAGAAAATTAGTAAGCAGCTAGGCCTATTTAAATGGCCTTTTTACCTAACTTGTTTCACATAAAACAAATTCTATACGTTGAGAAGACATCTTATCAGCAATGGAATAGAATTCAACTATTTTGGCCTAAATATTGCAACCAATCGAACACTGTATCATGACTTCTACAATTTTGAGGGGGAGAAGTATCTCTATCAGCTTCCTGGTGGTTTTCTAAGTGCGTATTTGGTAAAATTGGTTCTTCAAATCAAAATTATAAACTTATAAATACCATCACTTTTGCAGCTAAATCAAAATGAATATGTGAAAGATTAGGCTTATTTTATAAATCATATAGAATGGACTAATTAATACAAAGAGGACAGGGTAAATTAATATGAAATGATTAAGGTCCTCTAGGTAGGTCGGAGCTCGGGAAAGGCGGTCTAGGTGGAAACCATCGTCAAACTATTTCCACGAGTACCCTGCTGCCAACTTTTAGAACTTTGTGCAATAAAAAGAAATATAGTTTTCCACAAGTTAGAAGTATATCATTGGTAAACGACTAAACGGTAGTGAATTGAGTTAATAGCTCCGAGGCCTAACAGAATCTTTACCACGTTTGCACAAAACATAATACGGTTATTGTGCTAGCAACATATAATGCTCTTGGATAAATTTATAGGTAGCCGGAAATAATGTACTCTTTGCGTGCACAAAATATAACCTTTTTATCAAGTAAATTATCCATTTTTCTAACTTTTTTTACCATGATTGTTTTTCTACATGCAACTGTTATGTTTTATACTTGTAATTCAACAGAGTAGAGCACCTGCCTGTTGCAAATGCATTGTTTGGCTAACGAAACGTCGAAACATGACCAACACAACCGCTTGCTTCAAATGTATTAAAATTCCAACGGGGCTCATCTTCCACGGCTGCTTGCCAGAGGGAGTGTAATGCGGAGACATATCATTAAACCGCAACACCAAAGAGAACTCTTTTCTTTGCAACTTCCAACATGGGTCAACTGGGGAGTATCAAAGAGAGATTGGTTTGTACTTGAAAATCATGATAAATTATTTCTGGGAAGTATTGCTATGTTTTGCTTTTGGAGAAACAAGGATCTATATGACCGGAATTTCAACATACCATTGGATCCAACGCGATACATTACTGGTTTGCTCCGTAATTTTTTGACGGGTGGCATAGTGCCAGAATACAGAGTCATGTTACATGGCGTCTTCCACAATTTGATACTATTAAAGTTAATGCAGACGCGATACATCTTTGAACCGTGATGTGAACCTGTATATAAAATTCATTATCTTCGGAAGGGTAATAGTAATACTACACCAAAAGCAAAAGAAAAAAATGTCTCTTACATGAGGATTATTTGCTTGTAGTTTTTTAAGCGAATGAGCTGGTGTAGTTTTAGGTTAAGCAAAAATCTGAGTCTATCCAGCAACTGAGCGTAAAAAGCAACAACGAAACAACTCTTCAACTAAGGACACCTGCAACATTTCCATTTGCTTAGTTTGGTCAAGGCTGAACGATTTCCAATCCAAGCCTGAGTAGAGAAATACCAATTTAGACAATTGAAGGTCTTCCCTAAAAATCTGTATAATTAAGTATCAGAAATTGGATGTGATCATGCGAGTAAGAAAGCATTGTGAACAAGCACCTAAACCCAAAAGACTTTACTCAAAAGAGCATAAAATCCAAAGCAACCACTAAGCTAAGAGGATGATAACCAACTTACCTTCTCCACTTTCTTCTTGTTTTCTTTTTCCTCCTCAACAAAGTCACACAACACTAACAATGGTTGAACTTCATCTACCTGAGACGCATGGATTAACTATTAAGATTTTTGGCAACTCAAAAGCCTTTAAAAACATCAACTCTAATGTGACAAGTTTTAGAAGCCACAAAGCATGTCAAGATTCCATACTCGAATTGAAGATTGCATTGAACCAACTGCTAAATAATTTCCTGCCAACAGAAAAGAAGCAACTGAAAAGATGGACAATTATGAATACAAAAGGAAGCTAAAATGAATAGTTGAGTTATATATCCCATCAAGCATTAACATATTGAATCTTAGTAAAAGAAGATATTTTTTCCAGTTCAGATACATAGTCAACTGGAAGAGAGAAGTTTGTAACTTCCAAGTAAACAGTTTACTGTACTTACAAAGTGACTTCATTTAAGCGTTAGCAACAATATGAACTACAATATCCACGTTTTCTAATATCCAAATCTTTCACACCATACGTTATACAAATTGAAAGAACAAAATTTCACCCAAAAACAACATAACCAACTACATGCAAATCTGTAAAAGAAAAATATTAAACTATGTGCTAAACCAAATACCCCATTCACCTTCTTTGACAGGGCAATTAAGCCAGACCTGCAATACACCGCAAATGCATATAACGACTAATTACCGAATACGGGAATCATGGAAAAAACATTATTTCTGAAGTAGGACGTTAGATGCCTTGAGAGGACTGGCATCATCTTCACTGCAGCATGCACATATAACAAAAAAGTCCCCAGCCTTTTGTGACCATGTCCTATTCCACTTCAGAACCATCATCCTAAAGGGGAAACTCACAATACATAAAAAAATGGGGGGAATAATGATAACATGAACAATATTTGCTATAGTCGAAGGGAAATAATCAGATGCACCATTACTTCCGTATCCTGCAGATACTGGTCCAATTTGTTACTAGGACTATATATATCAGCTTAGTAAATATTCCTTTCGCAAAGTACAACAACAAGGGAATCAACGAATGGAACCTCACTCCTGCGACCAAGCATGTGAAATGACTCGTAACATAAAACTCATTTGCATCATCTAAAGATTGCAATTAACTGGGAGTTGGAAGATACTCGAATCATATCAACTCAGCCTTTAACCAGAAAAAATGACGATGAACTTAGCGGCTTGTCAAATAAGTTATATTTTAGTGTTACTACAAATCACTTTGGTGACCACATGAAGGTGAGAAACTAGTAAGGAACAGATGAAGAGTTTTTTAGTTGAAGTTTTTTTAAGAAAGTAAACGTACTTTTAAAAAGCTAGCTTTTGTTGAAGAGTTTCTTTAAAACAAAAATATTTTGAGAACACTGAATACACATTCTACGAAATGAACTTTACTCAAATGAGCATAAAAATCAAAGTACCATAGGGAAGTAAGCTAAAAGTGTTTTTTACCAGATGACAAGTGGCTGCAATTACACATAGCAGCGGATATAGTTACACATAATTGCAGTGGCTGTAAGTACAATAATTTTTGTTGAGTCAATGTTCCAACCACCGAGATGTGTTGTAATTAAAAGGCACATTTTGTCTTGTTTTTTAGTGCATCACATCTCGAATGTTGGATTCTCGATCTCACGAAAAAGACTTGCAATTTCAGGGGCTGCAGTTTTATTTAAAAGCAGCAAATCCCTTGCAAATTTACTGACTTACCTTCAAGACTACCAACGGCTAAACTTCATCTACCTGAGAAGCACGAATAAATAATTAAGATTTCTGGCATTATAAAAGCATTTCAAAACATCAATTCTACTAAAATAAAGTTTTGGAAGTCACAATTATGTCAAGATCCCACTTTCCGTCTGAAGGTTGCCTTGAATCAACTTCTAAGAAATTCCCTGTCAATAGAAAAGAGGGACAAATAGGAAGGCAAATGAACCTATGATAAGTTGAGTTATATTTCCCATTATGCATAAACATATTGAATCTTAGAGTAAAAGAAAATAACATTCCACTTCAGATAATGGTTCAATTTGGTTATAAAACGCTGCTTAACCATACTCACAAGTCACATCCTTATCCTACAGATAATAGTCCAATTCATTACTAGGATAATAGCTATCACCAATACACGTACGAAAAGCTCAATGGATGTAGTATCCAAAAAACAAATAACCTTGGTTACCAACTCATTATATTTACCGATTTAAGCATTTAATATGAATAATGGATTTTCATGAACATGGTTTTGGGCTTACCCAGTCGTTGAATTGCATCATTGATCAGGATTGAAGAGTCTCTAACATTGAAGAGTCTCTAAACTAGATTTTCCTTTCAACATTGAGTTGGATCTGTCTAAACTAAATTGTCACTAAATAAAGGGAAGAAATTATTTAGCCTTGAGAAAAGTATGAAAACCCTTTCTTTTGAAAGTACACATTAAAGTAACTAGCCAACCGCGACGACTATAAAGAATTCCACAAAAAATTGGTTATATAAGTTCCTTAAGGTTTATAAACTAATTGGTTACAGCGGGTTAATTCTGAAGAGGAGAAACTTGACTAAAGGCCGACGTCAAATGAAGTGATCCCGTAAAGTAAAAGTAACCAATCTTCAACTTAATATAAATTTAAGTCCTCAATTTGATTATTTCAACATATTACATTATGTTCAAAGTTTTAGCAACTCACTACGCAAACTACTCTTAGAAAGCAATGCTAAATCACTTCTAATCGAGTCTGCATGGCAGCATGCTCTATTCTTAAGAAAACTAAATAAATTCCATAACAAATTACCACTTTCTGGAGGGACTTCCCTTTCTCTATTTCCCTTTTGGTGGTGGTGGTAAGATAATATTTGATTGACTAAAACATGATGGCATAAAAGGGGGATAAGGGGAGGTATTACCATCGTCCTCTTTCTTGTACGGTTCCAGGTTTATATCTTGAAAATTATTGATAAATGGTAATATATATGTGTATTAGGACTGAGTTACAAGCCAAGTAAGCACACATATGTGTGAGAAAGAGTGAGTAAAATATAATCTCTTCAGTTCATGGAAGTCCAGCAAATTGCAAAAGGAAAAAACACTAATAATCAGACATTGAATGCAATTAGATAAGACTGCTCATAAAACTTAGAGTAGGATTTAAAAAAATATAAAAAAACTAACAACTCGTGTGATAAACTCCAATTCTACCAATACTCGAGCCAATCTATGTTATAAGAAGAAACAGTTCCACCTCCAAATTTCCAAACCATTACAAAAAATCAGGATCAAAATCTTGTTGCATTTAACCCGAATTTAACAAGCATGGGCGTGGACATGATAAGCAAAAAATACATCATAATAAGTAAATCAATATCAAAGAGCATCACAACAATAACAAATATCGTTGAAAAGTCACAAGTACAATTTAACTTTTGTACTTTACATTAAAACTATTTTACAATGGTACATTGACTTGACTTGAAGCTTATCAATAAAAGGACACAAAAACTTTTATTGATTGATGTTTAAACTTGGGAAGTGTCTTCGATACATATTCAAATAACAGAGTTTACAATTTTTTTTTTAAAAGAATCTTTGGACTTATATATTAACATATGCTACTATAAATTGAGACATCTTCTACATAAAAATTCAGAGTTGAAATCAAAATATAAACAGGGTAATAAAACACATACATGATTAATTTAAGAGGGTCAATTAGCATAAAACTGTAAGTTGGTCAAGTCTAATTTCACAGTAATATCACAAACTAAACATGATTAATTCAATGAAGTCAAATTGAACAAAAATGCAATTTATAGGAGAAAAAACACTCTGTAACAAAAATACTTCATACTTTTAAGGTACTTGCGACTAGGGCTTCAACTTTACTGAGAAAGTATGGCCTCCAAAAAAAAGCTTTTAGTTTCCATTTCATATTTTTAGTTTCATCAAGAAAAAATAGCAATAAAGATAAATAAATCAAAATTGTAGAGGAAGATGTAGTGTATACCAGACACTGACAATCAGTGAGGATAAACTACCATGAGAAGTAGGATGGCATATGAAACAACCTGTTAGAAACCAACCCCAAAAAAGTCCAATTCAAAAAAGAACCGAAAATATAAGCTACTCGGTAAAAGCATGTATGAATTATACTGAGTAAAAGGAAAACCAAAAGACTACAACAAACTGATCTCAGACACCGGAACCAAATGAAATGAACTAAAAGCATAATCTGTGAAGAAAGATGGATTGACATAATTGATTAAAAACTATGAATTGAAGAAAGAAAATTTTCTTAATAAACAAGTCAACAAAATTATGCTTTAAGGCAACCTGGTCATACCGTGACATCATTGTCAAGCTAGTCGTACTGTCACGTCATTGCCAGAGTGATTTAAGGAACTGGGAAGAAATTAAAACAAAATAACACAACAAGCACTTTTGAACCCGTTTGGACAATTTATTTACTTGTAGATCTTATAAATACTTTTTAAAATTCAGTTTCTATCTATTTTTCTACTAAAAGAACCTGTCTGGTCAAATGGTCCGTTAACTAATTTTTAAAGACATGACAAGTGCAATCTAACTATACATATGTGTGTAAATTCATAAGTAAAGCTGTAAAGTAAGTCTCAACTACTGAGGCAGAGAAACGTGTGCTAGTTTCTTCCTTTTATCAATGCGTGTTTTTTAACTAAGAATTTGTTTTCTCATGACTAAGCATTTAACAAACAATTTCCTTTTATCTGAAAACAGAAAGGAGAAAAATGCACACAGAGAAAAGGGGGACACTTACCAATGGATATATGTTATAGGTAGACCTTCAAACCAAAAATATGATATATTTAATTCAAAAAGAAAAAAAGGAAGAGCCATGCTAACCTTATAAAACCGATATGGAAAAAATCTTTCGCTACATAGCTTCTAATAGAACAAATCTACTGAATAAAATTGATGGTCTGTTATAATTGTACCAATGCTGGCATTTGCAACATACCAAAAATTCAACAATTCATGCTTCACGTACCCAATTAAGAAGAGTTTCAAATCCAAACACAACAGATAGTTTTTTGGGCACCTGATAACCAATAAAGTATCATAAGAAAAGCAAAATTTAATTCGTCACAGAAAGTAGGCTTAGCGATTTGAAAAAAAAAAACACCTCATTGATTTGTGGATCAGGAAAGTAAAATGAGTAAAGTAATTGAACTTTAGGCACAGTAAAGCAAAAAATGGAAAACCTACCCTCAACATAACAGTTTTCTAATGGAGAACCATAATTAGCAAGCGTATAAATATCACTTTCCAAAGTACAAGTTTTCGTTTTTTCGCTTTTGAATAGACATTGGAGAACTCATTTTGGTTAATTGTCCGGTTCATACAATAACATTTGTTGTCCTCCTTTCATTATGCTTAACATAAGATGCATTGCCAAACAAGTCTACACCATAAGTCCTAGAATTTTACTTTTCTCATTTGTTTGTCCCCGATAACCTAATCAACTAATATTACTTTAACTACGACATTTGCAGTTTGATTAAAAAGAAAACATGGCATGTTAGGTATAATGGCCAAATGACTATTTCATTCATTTTCTAAGCCATTGTTTATATACACATTCATGTGAAGTAGTGCAACATGATACTCAAGGAAGGGCTGGACAACTCAATCCAATATATTTAAGCTTAAAATTTTAGTCCAACCGGACACCTAGTGCGAAAATGGTATAAAACAAAAATAAATCTAGTCTAGAGAGGAAAAATATTTACAAAATAATAGGAGTTATAAAAAAGAAAATAGTAAGAATTATATATTAAATACACGTTAGTGTGCAATGCCGCAATAGATGACAACTATTTTTCGAAAGATGGCATGTGGCCACTACATCACTCTCCAACTCAATCTTCCTTGTGAGCGGTATCAATTTATTTTTCACTATATGTGTCTATCTAATAAAACACTAACAAGAAACATAAAACACTAGTGTGACAAAAAAAACTCAATATGTAATATCAAACTCCATAAAAACTCTATCAAATGAGACATACAAATGAGTCGGGTACATTAAGTTCGACACTACCACATCAAGTTTATGTTAGCATGCTACATGAGATTATCAAACAAGCATTAACTTATTTTCGGGGTTGAAAATGATGAAAACGTGGGTCCTTAAGAAAGAGCACTTCTCGAGATGCAGTACCTATTGGCAAGTCTGAGCATCACTTTGCAAGGTCAAGTACAGATTTCGAGAAAGTCATGACTTCCGATGATGAGGAATTAAGGGAGGATGATCTTAATGATGATTAAGATGGCAGTGGGGGTGTTGGCAATTGCTGGTGAAAACTGAAAAGTGTTAATTTCTTATTTTGTTTAGCTATGGAGCCACAAGTACTTGTGATAATTTTGAGGTTGTAAAGCCTAATTCTAGTATTGACTGTTGGATTTAAGATGATGGAAATTAATTATGCTACTAAGCGTTTTTGTATGTAATATGGCATTTTGGGGTAAGATATTGTTTTCATTAATATCTGTTAAAATGTTTGACATAAAAAAACGTCATCATTATTAATATATATGATATTATAATTATTAATATTTATTATATTATTTGAATGACTGTATCATATTTCCAACATTTAGCAACATATTATTGTTTTCGAAAAACATATAGCAACATATTAGTATCACTATAGCAACATATCATAATATTTTTTTAAAATAAAAGTATAAATAGTAACAGAATACCGACGTGGTGACATGAGTTGCTGAACGAAGTTTTATATTAAAATAAAATAGATTAAAAACTGTAACAGATTTGTAACAATATTATGTGTTGCAAATGTGTTACTAAATCAATTACAAAAAATTAGCAACAAGCCAAACGGTATCATACTGACTTATGTTGAGAATGCTCTGAGTAGCAACATTTCCAGAGAAAAAATAAATCCACTCGAATGCATCTTATTCGAGTACAAATCTTTTATCCTTAATCTCTATCCTTTCCATAGCCCTTTGTTTATTTTCACTTAAATTTTAAATTTTCATAACTTTTTCTGCAAGTTTATAAGCTTTTATGTTATATTGTGTTCGAATTTTTAAACATTTGGACATAATAATGTTTTAGACAATTTTTCTAAGATTTAATGTTTCACTTACATTAATTTATACATTTATTCCAAAATAAATTGCGTGTAAGTTTTCTTTTAAAAATAATTATTGCAATGTATTGATACATGTGTTGTAGTAATTGTATAATTTTTTTCAAGTTTTTTATAACAAATTTTTTCATAAAATAAGTAAGCGGACACGAAAGGGATAAAGAATAGAAGTTAAAAATTTGGAATAATTTGATTGACTTTGCTCATTGTCAATTTAGATAATAGTTAACATAATTTCCATAGGTTATCAAGTCACATTATTCTAGAGATAAAAAAGACATAAATAGATACAAATGATCTTGTCCATTAAATAGCAAACTAAATATGTGGCTAGAATTAACGTGCAAACATAATATGTTTTTTTTTATATGTGTATGATACCCTATCATTCCATTATAATAAGTCAATTTAAATCAAATGAGCCTGCTAAATGTTTTTTCCAAAAATACCCATATACTTTTTTATTAATTACAATAATATTATGCTCACATAAAAAAATAAAAAAATAAAATAAAAAATAACAACTAATAACACTATGTGTCTCCCTTTAACAAACAAACATTCTTTTAAGTCTTATACTATTTTTTTTTATTATCCACGTATTTGTACATAACTACATTTATTTTTTATATTTTAATTGCATTGCGCGTCACACACGTAACGCGTGGGCCACGATTACCAATATATATATATATATATATGTGTGTGTGTGTGTGTGTGTTGGGGTGGGGGGGGGGGGGGGTGTGTGTGTGTGTGTGTGTGTGTTAAGTATTAATCAACAATTAAATACATATCAACTCTATATATATAAGGATCATTCCCCTAAGCAGTGTCGTCTCCAGCCTTTTGTATACCCAAAACCGATAAAAAAAATAGGCCATAAATACTAACATTACTTTAACCATTAAAATATATAAAAAAACACTCGAACTGATAATTTATTATTTTTCCCACCATGTTTTAAGTAAATAATCCGGCACAACCGCACCTGATAAATAATAAATTACTGAATCAATCATATACACAAAATTGAGAATAAATATATCCAATTGAAATATTAATTTAAAACCTCCCAATTTAGTTGCTTAAATCATCATAAAAAATATCATGAGTCATAGGCCCATATGAATAAACCGGAGATATTTCTGTTGTACTACATTTTTTAGGTTAGACTATCCTAGTTTTTTTGGGGTCATTCAATCAAAATCAATCCCATCTAATATTCAGAAAAAATTATGGAAATATTACTGTGTAGAATTATTTACATACACTCCTCGGTAACACAGGTAGTTAAAAAAAAAAAGTTCTCAATGCGATTACGGTACGTTATTTTATATTTTATAGTAACACTACCGTAAACCCGGTAAATGAGTGTCACCCACTAAAAACCCAACACCTATTAATGAATCCAAAATAATTAATACCCTAAATTTAATTTAAAATTAATTAAAACTAAAATATTCTATTGCTTAACACCCTAAATTATAGTGCACCGTATAAAGAAAAAAAAATCAAATTTATCAACCGTACCGAAAAAGTATCGGATGCATTTCAAATATGTTACGTAAAAAATCAAAATCAAAATTATCAACCGTACCGAAAGAGTATCGGATGCATTTCAAACACGTTACGTAAAAAATCAAAATCAAATTTATCAATCGTACATAAAAAGTATCAGATATGTATTCGTGTCAACCTTTTTTTACTTACCTTTTTTTCATAGTTTTTGTTAACCATTAAATTGGATTGTTTTTGATCCAATGACCCATAAAAAACTAAGGTAGACTACCTTAAAAAAATTAAGGACCTTTGTTACGTTTTGTGAGAGATAGAGACTGTAATGTGTTTTTTTTTTTGGAAATAAAACTTGCATTTTTTTTGTGTGACCAGTTGCATATTAGTAATAAAATAAAATGCTATAATTTCTTAGGAGTATATTAATAATTTCATATATATAATAAAAAAAATGGGTCATGTAATTTTGGTGGCCCCAGTTTTGTGCTTTCAAAACTGGGCTGTACAACCGTTCCTGCCCCTAAGGTCATAACATATTCCTCTCACAAATCTCTCGTAGAAACTCTGGACAACAAATTTATATAAATCCTCTCGTAGGATATTTTGGTGATCAAATTTATCATAAATTCTTATTTTTTAAGGGGATTTTCTGTAAAAATGAATACAAACTCCTACATTATTCATCGTATATATAAACTCCATAAAATTATATATTTTTGATATTTTAAAAATGAATATTTGAGAGTAGGTGTAGATTTAGTTAGGGGTGGAAATGGTTTTTAGTAATACGTTCCCTAACCAAGGAAACTTTTTTTATTCTCTGTTCCCTAACCAAGTATTAAAAGGAAATCAGATAACTTTTTATGGATTAAAAGCTCTCACCGGATTTGAACTGATGACCTACGCCTTGCGTTTATTATCATGTTAACTCTATTCAAGTGACAGCAAGGTAAAACCATTAGAAACTTTACCCCTGTTTTGTGTCTATTTTTATTTTTATTTTTGAAAAAGGTACTAGTATTACATTCCCTAACTAAGTAAATTACTAATGATGCTATGCTCTTTAAATGATTTTGAGCAAAATGTTGCAGTATAAAAAGGAAGTCAGATATCTTTTTCTGAACCAAAAGCCCCTTATCGGATTTGAACCGATCACATACGCCTTATGAAGAACGTTACTCTATCTCTGAGTTAAAAGAGCCTTCAAGTTTTTAAACCAAGAAAAAACAGAAAGGTTATTATCTTACTTTATGTTTTCAGGCTCGTCAGTGACCGTGCTCATAAAACAAATTCTTGCCACATTACACATACACCAAATATAAACAAGATAAAAAGTAGCTGATATGCCAATGTCATTTTTATGCATTTAAGACACCATTCAATATCAGCCACTAAAGTCAAAGTCAACAAGCATTTCTACGCATGGTTCTAATACTCACAGAAGATCAAATCGCTGGAGTCTTAAGTTTTATTCCGACCACAGTTGTATATTAGTATCTATAAATTTCTAAATCCAGTATAAATGTATAAATTTAAATATCCTGAAGAGTACATAAATCTCCAAATGGAACAATATTTGTTACCTAGCTTTGAGTAATTCCAGTTCAATTCACTATGATCCAAATAAGTTGAACTTTCCATCAAGGCCATAATCAAATGTTCAACTCTGTTGGCTAAGGAAGATTAAGCCAACAACACAATACAGTGAACAAAAAGTCCACTTGACTACACAACAAAAACTATAAAAAAATAGCTTTTATGATAAATATACAGAAAAGTATTGGACAAATTACAGCAAGAGATTTGAGAATTTGTTAATCGAACACCACCTAATCGACTAATCAGAGTCAATGTTATTTCAAGTGGAAATGCTGTCTAACAGGACTAGCTTCTCATTTATTTATATAAAGCTTGTTTAAGGTCACTCTTCCAAAGAAAACTATACTGATTCAAAGCAAGGTGGTCCATAAGCCTCTACTCAAGTTAAAAGAATAATCTTATAGTACGAGTATACCATGTCGATGTATAGCCTGTGAACTTCGGCCTGAAGGTACCCTAATCATGCGTCGAAAAATCTGTAGAACTGTTCTTGCGGTGTGCATCTCTAATACAAAGAGAAAGGGGTAAAAGAAATATGAAGCAACACAAATGACAACCTCATAAGCCGGCCTCAATCCAGAAGAGAAGGGAATTTTTTTTCTTTAATCCACCTTCCAGGACAGGTATGTTTTCAACGCAAAAATTTATTTTCTGCTCAATAAGCTAACAGCTATGAAATATAAAACATCAAAAACTAAATTCAACGAATGCATGTTTTGGATTGGATCATGCTTATAGTATTTCATTGCCAACAGTGATTTAAGGATCTGGGACCAATTGGAAGCAAAGTAAAACAATGGAAGATTTTAGACCAGTTTCTGTTGAGAAGCTTAACTGGTTTTGAGTATATGAATATTGGGAGTAAAATTGATATCTGTTCTTTACTAAAAAGACTTGTTTGGTTTTTAATCTTTTGATAATTTTGGAAATTTAAAGCTAAAGTTGTGATAATAATATATTGTACACATATAAATACATAAGTTAACAAAGGTTTTCCAAGACCTTGTACACCGTGTTTGAAAATGGGACCAAATTTTGCACATGCCACGCATTACACGAGATAGAGACAGTAAAGAGTTACTGGTTGACTGAAAAATGGATTAAAGATATAAACTAGTAAATCGTCAGTTTATCTTTTCATGAGGGAATAGAAGACAACCTAATTCCTTTTTGTGTAAATATTGGACTAAAACCTGGACCACCAATTGCAGGACGTTTTAAAAGGCGCAATGCAGGTTTCAGAAGGAAATTGGTCGCCTATCGCCTAATCCGCTTAATTCCGCCTAATGTTCTAGGCTCCGCCTAAGCTCGCTTTTTAGAACAGCCCAGGACCACAACCGTATCTGAAGCAAATAATTATCAGAAACCGGTAAGAAAGCATACAATATTGAGTATTCAAACTAAAACTAAAGAGTATATAACTTGCATAAAAAGGAGAACTTAATGAAATCAAGCGAAAACATTTATTCTACAGGTGTAGGACTTGTGTATCAGCAAAAGAATAATGATAGATGACAACCAAAGCAGAATTAAGAAGGTAAACTAATAACTTCTCATAAATAAACAAATCATAATACCACTGACATTGACTTACTAATCAGGCACCCATAGGAAATTACGGCCTTTAAAAGTATTGGAACAGAGTGATCGGTGTTCCATAAGAAATAATTTCACCCGCTAAATCATAACTCACAATTATATAACCAACCCACCCATTGTATCTTTTTTATTTTCTCATGTGCAAGAATAGTGAACGGGTGATAAAAGTACAACCAGTATATAAATTTTAACGTATGAAAAAGGGTCGTATAAAAAAAATACTTCATCTTTGCTTGATGAAAACATGATTCTTTCTCAATGAATAAAAAATTAGAACCAAAATAGCAAAAACATAAACTCAGAATAAATAACCATGACATCTCTTGTCAGCAAATCTAAATTGAATAGGGCCAAAACTTCTATAATTCAGAGAAGAAAGATTCATAATTTTAATAACCAGTCAACTCCCAATATAGACCATGGAGTCAAATGAAATGCAATAGATTGTAAGGGGAACAAACACACCAACTCGAAGACAACTGAGATGAGAAGAGAAAAGAGAACTACAGTCATATTAAAAACTAGACACAACACCCTCACTAAGTTATTTCGATGCAGAGGCATTCCACAAGTGGAGAGATTTAACATCAACAACAAGTACTACTAATAAACACCTTATAGTATTACAGGCAGACGTGAAACTAGTGAGAGCATAAGAAAACTAGAAGTCATGATCAATTAAGCATGTACATAAACAAAAAAACTGGAGATGAAATACAAAACATAAAAATGCCTCACCTGTAATCTAAACTAGTGTACCACTTGTTCAGCAAAGCATTGAATTATTACTCCGAATAGAGAGGATAAGGACAACATGAAAGAAAAAGATACCAGTCTAGCTTAGTCTCTCATTAGAGATACGGTCCGTTGATATTATATATTGGTTTCTCATCACACTAGCAATCGTGCCCCACGCGTTGAGTGTGCGGCGTGTAATGCAATAAAAATATAGAAAATATGTATAGTTATGATATAAATATGTGCATAATACAAAAAAAAAAAACGTAGTTTAAGATTTAAAAGAATGTTTGGTTGTTAAAAAGTGATAAATAATTTTATTAGTTTTTACTTTTTTATGGGAGTATGATATTATTGTAATTAATATAAAGGTGTAGGGTATTTTTGGAAAAAAATAGCTAAATTGGGCAGCCTCATTTGACTTGTGTTGACTTATTATAATAGAATGATACAAGCAAATGACGTTATATATCTTCTTTGTTTTAGTTTTTTTTTTTTTAATTCATACGAAGTTATGATCTTTTTGTAATCAACCTTTGACATTATGTTTCCCAATTTTTCTGAAAAAAACAAAAATCGGAGTCAGAGACCAAAGAAGGGTGGAAGATTTATAATTCATATAGTTATGCAAAAGTTCTTGAACCTGGAGACAAATAGATACTATGGTTAAGGGTGTCGCAGATCTATAATCATTAATCAAACAAGCATGTTTTTTTTATTCAAAAAATTAAGAAGAGAAGAAATCATGCAATCTTCAAAAACAATCGATAATAAACATATCAACAGAGAGAACAAAACAGTGGTACATAATCTACACAGAAGTAGCTATTATCCTGCAAGAAGTACTCAAGATCCTTTATTATGTCCCAACGTAGGTTCAGATAAGAAATAAATTGACATTCCCTGAGATCAATCGAATGAATGTTCATTAACCAAAAAAGAAACTAGACACAGATGCATCAAACGGGTTTTCAACAAGTGGATACATCATATAGGATCACTTGGAATCACGTCTAACTATTGAAACATTTATTACTTTAAATAAACCACAATGAATATGGATCGTATTTGACTACAAAAAAAAAGTAAAAACAAATACTGAATCGTCTTTCCCTTACATTACCCTAAATTTTTTAGTCCTGGAGCAACTAGTGTTTCTCATGAAACAAGCTTCAAATAGATACACCTAATAGATAATAGAAACATCTGAAGTTAAAAGCAAAAGGAAAATATTTAGTAACATGTATAGAGTAATTTAATACCAAATAGAGGAAAACAGTAAAGTCGAAACATGTTTCAGTGATAGATACATTATTCGTAAATTGGAATAAACTGTCCGTAAACACGTTCCGATGGAATCAAGTTTAGATATACAGGATTTTGGAAAATAAACAAGCATCTGCTATTTCTTTAAAAACAAACTATGGAGGATTTCGGGAGTAAAATCGATATTTGTTTCTACTAAAAATAAAATAACAAGAGTGAATTGTGCTTTCCAAACATTACCCATACTTTTTAATCTTTTAAAATAGGAACACTTGATAGATGATAGAAACACCCGAACTAAAAAAAAAAAACCTAAAAACAGAGTGAAAGAAAAATGATACAACATATAACAATTAAGGGCTGTGTAACTGATACGGCATAAAGGGTAAACAGGAAAATAGAAACATGCTTAAATTAAACAACTTACTATAGATTAAGTTGATAAAAGACCCAATAAGTAATACTATATTGACAAAAAATATACAGCAGATAACAATTAAGGGTCATCTCACCAAACCACATCATTCTAGGGTTTCTTGCCTCCAATCGGAAGATAAAGATATATATATATATATATATATATATATATATATATATATATATATATAGAGAGAGAGAGAGAGAGAGAGAGAGAGAGAGAGAGAGAGAGGACATATTGAAAGGGCATCCCACTAAACCACGTCAATCTATGATTTTATGGTGTCTAATCGGGGAGTAGATAGATATAGATATAGATATAGATTTACATACATATACGTATAGCTTCTAATTGCATAAAAATGAACGGACATCACACCAATAAAGCAACAGTACTACTTCAATATAGTAAGAAAGAGTTCAAAATAAGTAGTAAATTGGTAGTTCATCTAATAAGCTACATCACTTGATAGATTTCCAACATATTTCTCACATAATGTCTCAACAATCCTCCAGCTCTACGGATAAACCATGCGCATATTATTACTACATTGTAGATTCATGATGTACATCCTATTTAGCAGCCAACTTGGAGAAGAATACTTGCATCACAGAAAACAAGATGAATAGTTCAGAATCTTTAAAACAGTTAAGACCTAAGCAGCCTCATGTTCAGGATCAAATACACTTATTTTAATCATATGAAAAGCACTGGAAGAAAAAGAAATACTTTACAAAGAAAGGCAAAATGGCAAATGATAAGATTGTTCATGTCCCGTAGATGAAACATATATCATTGGTAACTTTGGATGATATCTAATAAGTGTAAAAACCAGAGTCGGTGACAGAAAATATATCAAATAAAAAATTGATGAAACTGAGAAGCATATAAAAGAGGACACAAAATTATCTTCTTCGGCCTATAAGGGAACAAATACACCACCTTAAAAGACAACTAATTTGAGAAGATAAAAAGAGAAGTACAGCCGTATTTAATACTAGACACAACACCCGCACTAAATTTGTATATTATTTCAATGTAGATGCATTCTACGAGTGGAGAAAATTTTAACATCGACAGCAAGTACTAATAAACAACATCAAAGTATTACAGAAAATTAAGTGAAACTACTACTAGTAAGAGCGTGAGAAAACTAGAATTCGTAGCCATATTTATTTAAAATGTACATAAACCAAAGAATGGAGATGAAATACAAAACATAAAAATGCCTTGAACTTTAAACTAAACTAGTGGACCACTTGACCAGCAAAGCTATCATTACTACTAGAGTGGATGAGAATAAATAACATAAAAATAATAATAAAGTAAAATCTAGCTTGGTTTATTATTACAAATAACAGCAATTGACATTAAATGTTGGATTCTTGCTAACAACAATTAAATAACTTATTTGTTTCAGTTATTTTTCTAATGCCATACGAAGTTATGATCGTTTTACAATCAACTTTTGCCATTATTTTAGCAGATCTACCACTGAAGTTGGCACCTTTTTTGGGGTTTTCCACGTTTTGCCAAAAAAAAGATGGAGCCAGTGTAACACCCTGAATATTATAAGAATATATATAAATATATATTATAATAGTTGATATATAAATATATGTATTGCTTATTGCAAAAATAAAATAAAAACAAAAGAGATAAATATGCAGATATCTTCAATAGTAAGAAAACAATAGGGTCCACTTGGTTTTTATCTTTTCACAGCTTCAGCTCTTTTAATAGATATGCATGCATCGATACACGCATATACACACAAACACATTAAGACGCATGCAAATTCAGAGAGATAGCAGGAGTGAAAGTCAGAGACAGAACCAAACACATCCAACTCACATAAACCCTATTTTATTTCGACTCGTTAATCCGTTTTTCAATTCGTCTTCTCCGTTGCAAAGCTAACGCATAGGGGAGTAGCCCCCCCCCCCCCCCCCCCCCATTTCAGTTCTGTTCTGAGCCTTTTAAAGGCTGAAATTCGCTTTTCAGTAACAAATTTGGATCGTTTTCTTGTAGCTTGATCATCGCAGGTTTAAGCTGAATTTTGAGGCTAAACTCGTTTGCGTTTCATCTCTTTTCATCCTTGTTCGTCTCAGTCTACTGTAGCCTTTCTTAGCGTCAATCGAGGTACCATTTCTAGTACTAAAAAGGGGTGTTTCCTAAGCCGTTATATACGTGCTTACGCTTTATATATATTTTTGACATATTCTGTTTTTACAACTATATTTTAAATGTTTATTAGTACTTTAATTTCTAATTTGTTGTTCGTTTACTAAAGATTGAGTTGAGCTTATTGTGGCCATTCACCTAAAGCTAGTATACTACTTGTATTTTAATTTGAGAATTTAATTTCGAGGGCTTGAATAGTAGTATCAGAAGCCTGTTATTTGTTTATACAAGCCTGAGGTTGCTCTATTCGGTTATTTGGATTAGTTGATAATCGATTAATTCTTGCACTATCGCAGCTTGTTGTAAGCTGTTTGTAGCATCATGTTTTATTATTTAGAACTGTTTTTAAATGTTGAATAGTATTCTAATTACTAGTTGTTGATTTATATTGTTGTTGGTTTGCTGGTGTTGTTTTCGGATGAGTAAATGATTGTGGTAGCTCAAGGTTAAAGCTGTAGAACCATGACTAATTCGCGGGTGAACCCGAGATTTTTACCTAAAAATAGTATAATTTTATCAATACTCTCTATTTGTATCATAGAAAGAAAAAAAAATAACAAACAAAAACAAGAAGTTATTTACTGTGGTGGTAGTATTAAGTAATTGTTTAGGTTTTAATGTGTATTACAACTTTATTGTTTATATGGTTTAAAATGAACTAAAATGGGGATTCTGAAGCGTGGTTGGAGGTAGAGGTGGTGGTTGTCGTCGATGTCGGTCTTTTACATTTCTTTTAGGGATCACGTGCCAACTTAGTATCCGGAGCAGTAACCGAGCGTATTGTTGTCGTCGATGTCGGTCTTTTACATTCTTTTAGGGATCACGTGCCAACTTAGTATCCGGGAGCAGTAACCGAGCGTATGGATATCACGAGTAGTTGATTCTTTACGTTTTATTTCCGGCTTATGGATATCATGAGTAGTTGATTCCATATGTTGATCTGAGTAGTGATCCGGCATCTTACGTGGATATGAGGAGTGATCCGACACCCTATGTGACTCCGATTTTATACACTTTTGAGTCGTGGGTTGTCGTGGGTTGAGTCACGCCATGAATTGGGAGGGCAATTAGTTGATGTTCAGTAGAGTCATGGGTGTGGAGAAGTAATAAGATAAACCTTTTATACGAAAAAATTAATATTAAAATTCGTAGTTTCTATTTTTTTTTAGTGTAGACATTTATGTAGCGAGTTTAGTTAACTCACCCTTTGCTTTGTGGTTTCTCGTTTCTTTTTTTGTTGTATTCGCTTCATAGGCGGAGAGTCGAATGTACAGATTTTCCCGAGCAGTTTGAGCTCATGGTCATAGACGAGAAGTTAGTGTTTTGGGTTACAGTATTTTGGGTTGCAGGCGTAGTATAGGTACTCGAGGCCGAGTTAGTTTGTTGTGGTGTAGTTTAGATGATGTATATTATGTATATTTATGTAGCAAACATACTGGTATTGTACTATTTTGTGTAATATTTGCCTGAGCATTGTTTTTTCGGAAGTTTGTTCTTTTCAGTATTTTCCTTTACATTTTTTATTTTAATTGCATTCCCGATTTCTGTAAAAATTCGGGGCGTGACAGCCAGAGACCACAGACAGGAGGAAAAATGTATAATGACTTCATATAATATACAAAAGTCTTAGATCTTCGAAAGAGATAGAAGCATATGGTTTAGTGTCACAGCTCTACAAAGTAATCAAACATGCGGAAAAAAAACATTCTTCAAAAACATTCAATAAGAAACAAAAATAACAAAGAGAATATAACAGTGTTTAAGAATTCAAGTAATGTATGTAGAAGTAGCTACGAACCATAATTATCATGTAACAAGTAATCAAGATCTTTTATTCCGTCCCAAACGTAGTTTTATTTTTATATAAGAACTTGACATTCCTAGATATTTGTTGTTAACAATCTATTTCTTTTCTAAAATCTAGATAAAGATGCATCAAGCTATAACAACATAAATTAGTGGTTTTCAACAAGTGGATTCTGGCATAAGATCATATGGAATCACATCTAAATATAGAAACATTTATTACTCTAAAAAAACTAGGTGAATATGGATCATATTCGATACCAGAAAAGAGTAAATGTCTATCCCGATCATTACCCTTAATTTGTTAAGTCCTGGAGCAACTAGGGTTTCTCCAAAAAAAAGCTTTCAAATAGATACACCTAATAGATAATGGAAACATCTAAACTTAGCAAAAAGAAAATACTCATCTAGTTACATTTATACTGTGTTTTATGGGTGCATCTTTTTCTAGTGCTACAATTCTAAATCCAGTCTAAAACATTACCTATTAGTGCATTTCGCACTTGTTAGGTATGATTTTGACTTTTTGACTTTTTTTTTTCAAACAATAACTATAATAAGTGCGAAATGCACTAATAGGTACTGTTTTGGACTGGATTTAGAATTGTAGCACCGGAAAAAGATACCTGTGTTTTATATCAATACCAAATAAGGGAAAACAATAACGTAGAAACATGTTCCAATTAGAAATATATTATCCATAAATTGAAATAATTATCCATAAACACGTTTCGATAACCATACATGACATTAGGGATTACAACATATGTGATTTGACAAATAAGATGGAATCAAGTTAAGATATACAGGATTCTGGAAAATATACTAACATCTATTTCTTTAAAAATAAACCACGGTGGATTTTAGAAGTAAAATCAATATTTGTTCTTACTAGAAAGACCTGTTATTCACAAACATAAACATGTTTAAATTAAACAGAAGTTATCGATTAGGTTGAAAAAAGACCCAATAAGTAATACTAAAGTGAAAAAAAAAGATAAAACAGATAACAAATAAGCACTATTAAAAAATATACAAATAGCTACGGGAATTGTGACAGTTTTTTTTTTTGTGACGAGCCTATTAGCTACGGGTTTTGTAACGGGTTTGCGATAGAAAAGTGAATTTGTGACCCGCTTGTGACAGGAAAGTCATTTTGTGACAGGATTTGACTCTCATAAAATCAACATTTATTTTGTAGTGAAGGGCCATCTCACCAAACCACATCAATCTAGGGATTTAGGCCTCCAATCGGAAGAGATAAATATAAATATAGATATACATAATATATTAACAGAAAGGAAACTATTACACAAGGCTAGCGCCTTAAAGGTTTAGCTTTGCAGTGTAAATTAACCAAACAGCTGAACAATTCAAACAAACTGGGTTGTCCGCATTTCATTAGCCTGTGGAAGCAACATGTGCACAACTTTGGATCAATGATTATTAGTATATTTGCAAGCTAACGTTTTAAATAGTTTGTTTGCCTATAACTACTCATAAGCAAATATTTCAACTAAACTTGGTTAGAAATTAAAAGCATATGTACTATTACCTTACAACCAGCTATGTCCAGCACTGATCTTGTAATGACCCGGTCCCACGGACCGAACCGCCACGCCCGTATCAACAATATTGTCCGCTTTGGCACAACTTCTCAGGGGGGGTCACCCATCCTGGTACTACTCCAAGCTAAGCACGCTTAACTGTGGAGTTTCGTCCTCGCTATTGTGCCGCACGGCTTTAAAAGGCCTTGTTAATAGGAAATTGATCTTTTAAGCTCATATACCACACGAGTACTTTCATATCTGGGCGATGTGGGACTGATGCACAACACCGCATCACAGAATTTCCTTCCTGGAAATCTGGGTCGTCACAAGCACCCCCCCTTTAGGCACGACGTCCTCATCGGGCACATCGTCCTTCAGGGGTCCACACACACGTGCTAGTCCCCACATTTCCGGCCAGATAGAGGCTCTGATACCACTTGTAACGACCCGGTTCCATGGACCGAACCGCCACGTCCGTATCAACAATATTGTCCGCTTTGGCACAACTTCCAAGGGGGGTCACCCATCCTGGTACTACTCCAAGCTAAACACGCTTAACTGTGGAGTTCCGTCCTCGCTATTATGCCGCACGGCTTTAAAAGGCCTTGTTAATAGGAAATGAATCTTTTAAGCTCATATACCACACGAGTACTCTCATATCTGGGCGATGTGGGACTGATGCACAACACCGCACCACAGAATTTCCTTTCTGGAAATCTGGGTCGTCACAGATCTATCAGCCATGAGATATTCAAGTAGGCCAGCGATAAACTTTACTCTTAAGAATTTTATTGACAACAACATCAATTTGCCATCAACTCTCGACAGATACAACACATAGCTACAATGAAGAAGATTAGACATTAATTTGTAGAGCACATCTCTTCCGATCAATGCAACTTGTATTTCCTTCTACACCAATCTTCTGCACCTATTCCATATAATAAATAAGCATAATTGTTAAGAGTTCCTGTTAATTCAAAGCAAAAACATGATATCGTTAAAATAAAGTCAGTATCATGGACCAACAACAAAAGGATAATCGCAATAAAAAAATTCAATATAAATACACCTCTTCACAAACAAAATGGCTAACGGATACTATTATTGTGTATCTAAAAAAAAAAACATGTTACTAAATTCAAGTTTACCTGCAAAACGTCAAGACCATCTAATCAAATATCCTAACACCCATCGACGTGCCATACATATATTGAACACTTCTAGCCCCAAATTAAAATATATGTAAATAAATAATTCACAATACCTTGTACTCCGGACTTTAAAAATGGCCCCAAATTATGCGCATTCCAAGCATTAGAAGAGATAGAGACAGTAAGAGCTAGTGGTTGAATGACCAAAAAGTGTGATTAATGCTAAATAAAAGGATAACAAAATGAAGTCAAGAGAAAATCTTCATTCTTCAGCAGTAGAACATTTGGATCAGCAAAAGAACATAGTAGATGACACCCAAATCTAAATATAGAAAGTAAACTGATAATTTTTCATAAATACAAAAATCATAATACCGCAGACATTGAAATGCTGTCGTTACTAATTAGGCACCCATATGCAATTTCTGATTTTTAAAATGATTGGAACAAAGTTACATGTGTTCGATAAGAAAGAATTTCTCCCGCATAATCATAGTTGTATTCTAATCAAACTATAATATTTTTTAGTTTCTCATGTACTTTGCGGATTATGCTATTGAGCACTAGAGTTTACTGTTTTTATTTTCAAGACTTGTATTTTTGATTTCTTTCATTTGTACAATCGGATCGGTTTTCTAGGGGTTTTTAAAGGTGAATGGGTCATAAAATACAGACAATATGCATTTTACCTTATGAAAAGGATCCGTATTTAAAAAACTTGATCTTGGCTTGATGAAACCATAACTCTTTCTCAATGGGTAAAAGTACAGAACAAATTAAAGTTAAAAAAATTATAATGGTAAAAAAATAAAATTCAGAAAAATTACCAATACTTCTCGTCAGCAAATCTAATTTGATTAGGCCCAAACGTTTGAAATTCGGAAAAGAAAGTTTCACAATTTCAATAAATATCGACTCAGGAGATAGAGCATTCAGCAGAGGCATATCTTACTCAAGGTAACGTTTGCTGGTTTGGAAACCTCATACCCTGTCAGCTTTTTCCAAGGTAGCATCCTGCAGTACATACTGAAATAATTTATCCTTGATAGGACCACAAACTACAAAATTCAATAGATCACCGGTTCATAAGAGCAAATGGTAATCTATCTAAGGAAAAACATATAAGAGAAAAAAAAAATAGATAGAAGAAAGGAATTATAAAAACTAATAGAGGAGTAGAAGATACAACAAAAAAGGTATTACTCGAGCTTGTTTTCTCATAACAACTATGAAAACTCCTCTTCTTCGTGTTGGATGTTTACTAAAGAATCCAAATTGCAATTATTTTTCTTCAACTATTGACTAGATGTTTGTAAAAAAAAAGACCTAACAGATACCCTCCCCCCAGTTCTAGAATAAAAATTTACTCGAGTATTCGAAACTATTGGTACTTCTAAATAAGATTCATAAGGGACAAATAATGCAGAAGTCCTCAAACATCTCCTGTGAGCAAATAAGAGCATATCAATGGTAAATTGTGAAGAATCAAACAGAGTTCGCATGCTGCTCTCTTTTAAAAACTCACATATTTCTCACTATAATGTTTCAACAATCCTACAGTTCATATGGATAGATAATGGCATATTATTACTACATTCTAGATTCATGATGCGCATCCTGTTTAACAGCTAACTTGGAGGCGAATATTTGCATAACAGAAAACAAGATGAATAGTTCAGAAGCTTTAAAACAGTTAGACTTAAGCAGCCTCATGTTCAGGATCAAATACACCTATTTTAATCATATGAAAAACAACTGAGAGAAAAAGCAATACTTGAAAAAGAAAGGAAAATGATACGATTGTTCCTGTTCTGTAGAAGTGAAAAATATATCATTGGTAACCTTAGATGAGATCTAACAAAATGCAAAAAACAGAGTCGATGACATCAATGAAAAAATTGACGATGCTGAGAACCACATAAAAGAGGACACAAAATAAGCTGTAGAATTCAGCCATTTTTTTTTTATAATTAAGTTTCTATCTGTTTTTCGACTAAAAATCTTGTTTGGTTTAAAGGATCCATTAACTAGTTTTGTTAATTAGAGCTAAAAACAAGACAAGTGTAAAGCTGTAAAGCAAGTCAGAACTACCGAGGCAGAAAAACATGTGCTAGTTTCTTTTTTTTTTCGACGTGCGTTTTTTAGCTAACAATTTGTTTTCTTGCGCCTGAAAAAATAAGCATTAAAAGGAACCATTTTCTTTCATCTGACAACAGGAAGAGAAAAAAATGCACAAGGGGCACTTGCAAATGATTGTGTTATGGGGAGACCTTCAAACCAAAAAATATGAAAATAATTAATACTAAAAGAGGAAAAGGAGGAGCCCTGCTAACCTTGGGAAACCAATATACGAAAATTACGTTTGCTATACTGAATAAAACTTATGGTGTGTGATTATTGAATAAATGCTGACATTTGCAACAAACCACAAGTTCAACAATCCAAGCCTAAAAGGGTATCAAATCCAAAAATCATAGATACTTTTCAGGGCACCTGATAACCAATATTGTAAGAAAAGCAACACATCATTCCGGCAAAAAACAGGTAGCAATATAAATAAATTTGGCCTTAGGAACAGTAAAGCACAAAATTGTTAAAACCTACAATCAACATAATAGTTTTTTAATGGAGAACCATAAAAAGAGAATAGTACCGCAGTAACAAGTTACAAACTTAAAACAAATGAGAAAGAAATCAAAAGACTACAAAATCCTAATCTTTATCTCAACTGCTGTATATAAATAAATGTGTAAATACACACACACACATATATAAATTATATATTGAAACCAGTGAAAACTCAGGAGACCATATAAACCTTTAAGCCTGTATCAATTCTAAAAAAGTAATCTTGTAAAACAAAAGCTGAAGAAAGCCACTATCGCGGTGGGGAAAAATTCAGATTATTTTTTTCAGAACTAAAGCCCCTTTTCGGATTTTAACCGATGACTTGCGTTATTTGATGGCGTTACTCTACCGCTGAGATAAAGGGCCGTCAAGTTTTTACACTGTGATGACGTTACTCTACCGCTGAGCTAAAAGGGCCTTTTAAAATAGGAATAAATCAAAAATAAAATAATAAATAGGAATAAATCAAAAAACCCTTTTCGGATTTTAACCGATGACTTGCGTTGTTTGATGGCGTTACTCTACCGCTGAGATAAAGGGCCTTCAAGTTTTTACACTGTGATGGCGTTACTCTACCTCTGAGCTAAAAGGGCCTTTCAAAATAGGAATAAATAAAAAAAAAAGAAAAAAGGAATAAATCAAAAAAATTGTTTTCTAACGTTATATTTTCTTTACTTCGTATTTGGATTTAAAAAAAAAAAACAGGTAAACAAACAAGTTTTTTTGGGAATTTCTCTTCGCAAAACCTTGTACATTGGTTTCAAGAAGAATGGTAATCTGTACGAAAATGAAATAAAGTAAATATTACTTCTAAGATAAGTTTCAATGGTTAGAAAGTAGAGAACAACCTGATTCCCATTCATTTAAATTTTGAACCTCTGCAACTGAAAAGCATATCACAATCCAGAAGAAATATACAGTATACAGACTAAAAAGAGAGTAAATGGATTAGACAAAGAACATAATGAGGTAAACGACAAAAACCTTGATTCTTCAATTGGAATCAACAAAATGAACAATTGATGGTAGATTACCCCCAAAGATTAAAGAAAATAAAAGGGTTCTTATTAGATTCACGTAACAAAAAGCTTCTAGATAAAAATAAATCATAATACTGCTGATGAGAATGAATGAGAAACTTTTCTTGTCAGAATAAATAAAAGTTCATTAAACTCATTACTTGCTATCATTGACATTTCCGTAAAAAGAAATAACAAACTGGCCATTGCCATTTCCGTAAGGAGAAATAACAAACTAGTCCACAAGTGACAAAATCGCCGGTAGAATATATAATTCATCAAGTATGGGCAATCCGGATTTTAAAAGATCCAGTAAAGTGAACAGAGCTCCATAAAGAAGCATAGCCTACATTATTATAGTAAACAGAAAAAAATCACCATCTTAACTGTTTATGGTTTCTATTTGCTCAGATGCAAGAATCCATCTATGCGTTCTTCTCTCCATGGCCCTAAGAGGCTAATTAGGTAACAATTAGATATTCAATTCTCTCTCGATACGTTCCTCAAAAAAGCCAATTCGTGCAAATTCTTCCCCCAACTAACGAAGAGATCTTGTCGGAATTGCCACATATCAAATTGAGCACAATTTTGTAAAGAAAAAGCCCGCTTGTTTCTCGAAAAGAAATGGGAAACATGCTCAATATCATTTGAATGAATCGTTAATCCAGCCCCTTGTTGTTTGAAGAAACTGTCCACTTCCATTGGTATTTTTTCATGAAAAGCAGACATGAGATAACAAATTCAGTGTTTCACTAAGATTTCAAATAGCGGTCCCAAATTCAAAAAGAAGGTTTCTGTTTCCCAATCAAAATACTAAGAACAAAAATTAATACAAGTAAATGCTTTTGATTCTGGCAAAAACATAATGAGGAAAAAAGGGAATGACATACCTGTTAATTGTGTCACTGGACTTTTGGATTTCTATTAAACAAAGAATATGTACTTTCTTAGGGTTAGAGGGAAACGGGGCATACTACAGCTACAAACATTCGAATAGAACACATACAATGAGCCAAGTTTTCCATTACTAAATAATTGCTGACCTTGCAAATAGAAGACACTTTAAAAATCATCCTTCATGTACAGAAAGGAAAATCACATATAACTGGAAATTTTTAGTATGGGAGACTTGGCTATGCCGTTCGCCTTGTTCTGAACTTATTATTTTCCTTTATCCTACAGCATAAGACTTGATGTAAATATATTAAACAGTAAAAGGCATCTTCATCCTACAACATAAGACTCGATGTAAATATATTAAACAGTAAAAGGCATCTTCATCTGGAACAGAAAATCTATTCGTCTTTTATTCATTAAAAAAAATAAAAATATATATATATATATCATTCTATTATAATAAGTCAACCCAAGTCAAATGAGTCTGCCCAATTTAGCCATATTTTCCCAAAAATACCCCTAAATCTTTATATTAATTTCAATAATTACTTCCATAAAAATATAAAAAGTAAAAACTAATAAAACTATTTATTAATTTCAATAATACCATACTCCCATAAAAATATAAAAAATAAAAACTAATAAAACTATTTATTCCTCTTTAACAACCAAACATTCTTTTAAATCTTAAACTATGTTTTGTTTTATTATCCATATATTTATATCATAACTGTACATATTTTCTATTTTTTTTATTGCATTAATTGTCGCACACGCAACGCGTGGGGCACGATTACTAGTATATATATATATCCAATATAGAGAAATAGGTAACCTAAAGATAAGAATTTACTGTGAGATTATTAATTTACATCACCAGCATATTGCAGCTGTACTCTTGACTGTAATGATGACCTCTGAAATGCCACTCTCATATGAAATTAGCCTTTTCTTCAGAATAACATCCTTTCTCCCCATAATCTTTCTCTGTCTGCTGGAGCCTCTAATCAACAATTGAGATTGAAGAGGAACTCAAATATTTTCTTCTCCCCGAACGCCGTTAAAACCAAACCAATCAGTAATCTAAATAATAGTAGCAAATTTGAAATAAGGCAATCTCAAGTCCTATGGGCTCATCCAAACTTAGCAATGTTACAGCAGATGCAAAGAAAGTGAAGAAAGTGAACTATGTAGTTTTTAAAAACTCCAAAATGAAGATAGATAAGTTTTAGACAATGGGAAATTTTAGACAAGTTTCTGATGGAATGATAACCTTGTTTTAACATGAATATTTGGGAATAAATCGATGTTTGTTCTTACTAAGAATTGTTTAGACTAAAACAATGGGAAATTTTAGACCTGTTCCTGGTGGAATTATAACTGGTTTTGACATGAAAATTTGGGGAAAATTCGATGTTTGTTCTTACTAAAGACTTGTTTGCTTTAGGATCTATTTCATATTTTTTGTTAGTTAAAGCTAAAATTGTGATTTAAAAAAAAAATATACATATATAAAAAATTAAAATATATGTAAACAAATAATTCACAATACCTTGTACTTCGGACTTAAATGGCACCAAATTATGTGCATCCCAAGCATTAGAAGAGAAATAGAGGCAGTAAGAGCTAGTGGTTAAATGACCAAAAAAAGTGTGACAAATGCTAAAAAAAGGATAACAAAATGAAGTCAGGAGAAAACCTTCATTCTTCAGCAGTAGGACCTTTGGATCAACAAAAGAACATAGTAGATGACACCCAAATCTTGGACGTTACTAATTGATGTTATTAAAAAAATTGATCTTAGTTTGATGAAAACATAAGTCTTTGTCAATGGATAAAAGTATAGAACCAAAATACCAAAACATAGTTAAAAAATTATAATGGTAAAACAAATATTCAGAAAAATTACTAAGACTTCTCTCCTCAGCATGAACTGCAAGATGATGTTTTGTAAAGCATGCTACCTTAGAAGAAGCAGGATGCTGTTTTGTATAGCATGCTACCTTAGAAGAAGTTGATAGGGTATGAGGTTTGTTTTATTGAATATATCTTTGTTTAAAAATGATACAGACCAACCTGTAAGTATTGAATAAATGCTGGCATAAAAAACTGAATACAAGTAAATGCTTCTGATTCTGGCAAAAACATAACGAGGAAGAAAGGGAAAGGCATACCGGTTAATTGTGCCATTAGACTTTTGGATCTCTATGAAACAAAGATTATGTACTTTATCAGGTTTACGGGAAAATGGGGCATACTTCAGTTACAAACATTTGAATAGAACAAGTACGAGACAAGTTTTTCCCATTATTGAATAATTGAGACTTGGTATGCGTTTGTCGCCTTGTTCTCAACTTATTATTTTTCTTTATCCTACAACATAAGACTTGATTTAAATATATTAAATAGTGAAAATGCATCTTCATCCGGAACAGAAAATCTAATTGTCACTTTTCTTATAAAAACAAATATATATAAATATATATATATATATATATATATATATATATATATATATATCCAATGCAGATAAAGAGGTATCTTAAAGATAAGGACTTACTGTGAGACTATTCATTCGCAACATCAACACGTTGTAGCTGTACTCTTACCGTGATGATGGCCACAAAAATCCCACTCTAATCTGAAATTAGCATTTCCTTTATAATAGCATCCTTTCTCCCCATAATATTTCTCTTAGTCGCTGGAGCCTCTAATCAACAATAGAAATTGATACGGAACTCAAATATGTCTCTTCGCGAAAGCCGTTAAAAACAAATCAAACCAATAAGTAATCTAAATAATAGTACCAACTTTTAAATAAGGCAATCTCAACATCTATGAGTTCATCCAAAATTAACAATGTTACAGCAGATGCAAAGAAAATGAAGAAAGTGGACTTTGCCGTTTTTAAAAACTCCAAAATGTAGACAGAACAGCAAAGTAACAATTCCATAAGCTTGATTGCATGCATGTTCATAAGCATTGAGGAAAAAAGAATATGACATATGGAGGGGCATTTTTAAGAAAACTTAAATCAAAGACAAAAATTTCACCAATTCAACCAAACAGATTATGACAATAGATATTAAAAGATTTATATAATTTAATCATGATAGTCAGGATCGGTTGATATAAAAACATCAGACCCATCGGATTCCATGATAAATCACCAATTTCAATTAAGGGAAAGAAGAACAATCATTCTCGTAGATGAGGAAATATTTAAACTAGATTAACAAGGGACGATAAGGAATAACAATTTTAAGAATGTGAAAGTAATCCTAGACAAATGAAGATTTAATTAAATTCAATTTAAAGCTCAAGACGCCAAATTCACAAAACCGAATTGATTCTGATCCCCTCAAATCTAACCCTTGCCAGTAAAAAGAACAAATACTATCAAGAACAGAGCATGAAGATTGCAAAATAAATTTTAGAGCCCTGGTTTTCATGTAAGATTATAGCTACACATTAACCACTTCGATCTTTTTTAATTAAATCCCAATGGGTTCCTCAAAAGTGTTTTGATTTGTCTGAATGAATTGTCAAAGTTCAAGAACCCAATCAGAAAACCAATACGTTCCTTGAACAACATAAAATAGGAGGGAAAAAAAAGATATAACTCAAAACAATAAAATTACATTCGCATACCATAGAAGGTAAACCATACATTGTTGGGATGTTATAGGAAAATATAACTCCTCTGATATAATTAAACTATGATTAGAATATTTTCAGGAAAAACATATTTACATATTTTAACATGCAAAATAATAAGATGACAAATCACTAATCGCAAACAATTGTAGTCAGATAACATGAACAAGGCATGAACCTAAGCAAATATAATGCTACAATAAGTAAATCTCAGCCATAACAAGAGAAAGCAAACTATGAAATACACATATAACTAGCAAACAGTACAATGCTTTCTGCAAAAATAAACAGTTTACAGTGACTACATATATAACGTCTACAGATTTGAAAAGTTGTTACAGAAAGAAACAATTCCCACAATCTCACAGTAAAATGCAGCTATGACTAGAAACAAATCAGTTCAGCCGTACTTAAACCTAAACGATGCCGCTATGCAATAAATAAAAAATCTAAACTCGGATCAGAAATCAATTCAATACACAGATAACTGGCAAACAAAACAACAATTTCCATAAAAGTCAGCAGTAAACAGTGATTACTAATATATGTTCTTTTACAGAGTTCAAACATCCGTACAAAAAGATAAGACTTCGGATTATTTGCAGGTTCACCATAATTAAACATGTAGAATAATACAACAAAACATCATAAAACCAAACATATAAACTCAGATCCTGAGATAACAAATAGAATGCTACATTAAATTATTCACAATTGTAAGAAAGGATATAAAACAATGAAATGCACATATAACTAGCAAACAATTCAGTAAGTTCCATAAAAATCACAAAAGAAATAGTGATTACGAATACTTGTTGGTCTAAAAAATTAAAGGTTCTTACTCGTCGCCTAGCGCCTGATCCCGCTTAATCACAGCAAAATCCGCTCATTCCCGCCTAATTTCCGCCTACGCTCGCTTTAGAACACCCCAGGACCACATCTGTGACTGAAGTAAATAAATATCAGGTACACAGAAGAAAGAATAGAACAAAGGGAAATAACTTCTCATAAATAAACCATCATAATACAGCTGACTTCGACTTACTAATCAGGCACCCATAGGCAATTCTGAAGTTTGAAAGAATTAGAAGAAAGTGATCAGTGTTCCATATCACCCACTAAATCATAATTCATAACTATATTTCAACACAACTGTTATATCTTTTAATTTTCTCATGTGCAAAAATCTACCCATTAGTTGTTCTCTCCATTGCATTAGAGGTTAACATGTGATAAACAGGTATATAAATTTTACCGTATGAAAAGAGTCGTATAAAAAATTTGATTGATCTTAACTTGATGAAAACAAAATTTTTTTCCTCAATGGATAAAAAAAATATAACCAAAATAGCAACAACATAGTTAAAAAAATTCTAATGGTAATAGATACGAAAACTCAGAAAAATTACCAAGAAGGCTCTTGTCACCGAATCTAATTTGAGTATGGCCCAAATGTCTGAAATTCAGAGAAGAAAGACTCATAATTTTAATAAACAGTCAACTCACCAGAAAAACCAACTCGAAGACAACTGATTTGAGAAGAGAAGAGAAGAACAGTCATATTGAAAAGTAGACACAACACCCTCACTAAGTTATTTCGATGCAGAGGCATTCCACAAGTGGAGAAATTTTAACATCAACAGCAAGTACTAATACATAAAGTATTACAGACAGAAGTGAAACCAGTGAGAGCATAAGAAAGCCAGAAGTCATAATCATATCAATATTTACATTAAAAAAAAAAATTGGAGACGAAATACAAAACATTACAATTCCTTTATCCACAAATCTAAATTAGGGGAGCACTTGTCCAGCAAAGCAATGATTAATGCGAATAGAGTGGATGAGGGTTACATATATATAAAAAAATTAGTAATCAAGCTTGGTTTCTCATTACAGATACAATCACGTTTTGCAATCAACCTTTAACATTATGTTTCACGTATTTTGATTACAAAAAAGGAGCCGGAGACAAAAAAAGGGTGGAAATTCTATAATATGATTTTGTGTTGCAGCTCTATAATCAAACATGCATGAGTTTAAAAGAAAAATCAATAGGAAGCATATCATTCAACAAAGTCTTACATAAAACATACCATTTATAAAACAATCAATAAAACACTGTTAAGTAATCTACGCCAATAACAGATAATTTTCCTGTAAAGACTGCCCCAACATAGTTTTACACAAACAACTTGACATTCCCTCAAGATCAATCGTTTCATTAACAAGAATTAATTGTAAATTCTAGATAAAGCGCATTAAACATCAACAAATAGAAACATATACTCCAAACAAACAGTGAACATGGATTGTATTTGACTCCAAACAAAAGAAGTAAAAACAAATACTGAATCGTCTTTCCCATACATTACCCTTAATTTTTTAAGTCCTGGACCAACAAGGATATCTCTATAAACAAGCCTTTCAAATAGTTACACTTAATAGATAGAAGAAACACCTAGAGTTAAAAACAAAAAAGAAAATATCCAGTAACACTTCTAGTGTACTCTAATACCAAATAGGGGGAAACAGTAAAGTCGAAACATGCTTCAGTGTGAAATATATTATCAATAAATTGGAATAAATTGTCCATAAACATATGACTTGACAAATTAGATCGGATAAAATCAAGTTTAGATATACATGATTCTGGAAAATATACTAACATCTATTTCTTTACAAAAGAAACTACGGCATATTTTTGGGAGTGAAATTAATATTTGTTCTTACTAAAAAGACTTGTTATTCACATAAATGTTACTGGATCTTCTAATAGAATAGAAACACTTAATAGATGGATAGAAACACCTAGACTTAAAAAAAACCATAAAAGCAAACCGAACATAAAGGGAAAAAGGGAAAATATAGACATGCGTAAATTAAACAATTTACTATCGATTAAGTTGATGTATGACCTAATAAGTAATAACGAAGTGAGAATAGGATATATGTATATACATAGATAGATAGATAGATAGATAGATAGATATAGAGAGAGGAACAATCGTAAAAGTAAATATCAATATTTGTTCTTAACAAAAAGACCTGTTATTCGCAAACAGAAACATGCTTAAATTAAACAATATATTATCGATTAGGTTGATAAGAGACTCAATAAGTAAACAAAGTAGTTACAACCCACAATTTTCCTGTAAGAAGTACTCAAAAGTTTTTTACTCTGGGACAGAGTATTTTATAAAAGAACAATTTAACATTCCCTGAGATCAATCGTACGAATGTTAATTAAGAGAAATTCATTGTAAAATCTAGATAAAGTGCATTGAGCATTAACATATAGAAACATCTATTATTTTAAAGAAACCAAGGTGAATATGGATCGTATTTGACTCTAAAAAAAAGTACCAAATAGGGAAAAACAGTAAAGTCGAAACATGTTTCGGTGACAAGTACATTATCCACAAACAGACATTAGGGGATTACAACATATGTGATTTAACAAATAAGATTACAACATACGGTGGATTTTGGGAGTAACACCCTTAATCTTTTAGAGTAGAATAACTTAATAGATGATAGTAACACCTGAAATTAAAAAACCAAAAAAAAAAAGCGAAAATACCTGGTTACAGTCGTACTGTAATTCACACGGCGTAAATGGGAAAACAGGAAAATAAAAACATGCTTAAAACAAATAGAAATTGTCGATAAGGTAAAAAAACCCAATAAGTAATACCACAGTAACAAAAAGGATACAACAGATAACAATTAAGGGCCGTCTCAACAAACCATATCAACCTAGGGTTTCTGGCCTCCAATCGGAAGACATATACACACACATATATATATAGAGAGAGAAGCAATATATATATATATATATATATATATATAGACACACATAGATATACGTATATAGAGTGAGAGAGAGCGAGAGGAGCGATCCAGAGAGGACATCTCAATAAACCAAATATATAATCGGAGAAAATACTTCAAACTAGTTAATGGAAACACTAAATAGATGATAGAATCACCTGACCCTAAAAACCATAAAAGCTAAGTGAAGATATCTAGTTAAAATCAGACTTAAAGGGGAAAAAAGGAAAATAGAACCATGCTTAAATTAAACATTTACTATCAATTAAGTTAAAAAAAATACCCAATAAGTAATACCATAGTGATAAAAAAGAATACAACAGGTAACAATTATGGGCCAATTTAGGGTTTCTTGCCCCCAATCAGAAGAGATAGATACAAATATACATACATGCATATACATAGAGAGAGAGGAGATGGAAAACACTAAATAGATGATAGAAACACCTAAAATTTATAAATAAATAGAAAGGAAAGCGAACAGATATACTATCTATTATATGTTGAAAAAAGACCCAATCCGCTACTACCGACAAGGATACATCAGATAACAATTAAAGAATACATCAATATATATATAGAGAGAAATCTCATCAAACTGCTTCGATCTAGGGTTTATGGCCTCCAATCCGAAGATATATATAAATATATATAGATAGATAGAGAGAAAGAGGGGTGATATTGAAAGGAGAACTCACCAAATCAATATTCTCGCCTCAAATCGAAAGAGATATATATATATATATATATATATATATATATATATAGAGAGAGAGAGAGAGAGAGAGAGAGGAGAAATCTAGAAAGCTCTAATCGGAGATGGAAAACTGCGCTAATCGGAGATGGGATAAACGTATGTATGTATATATAGACAGGGCTGGGCGTTTAATTAGAACGATAGAGGAGAAATTAAGCTAATCCTGCCCAAGTAATTACAGCTGCATGTTAGTGGACTTATTAGGGTGGGTTTGGTTAGAGCTTCGCTTTTAAGTCTGATAAGAAGGATTTATTTAGGTGAGGTAGGGGACCCATTCACCTTAAAACATTAATTTCTTAAAACAAATACTAATCCATAAAGGATCAACTTTTGAGCTTACTATGTAAGAGATCAACTAAGTTGAACATGTACGTTAGGATTAGATTGACCAACAATCTTGAAACATATTTATATATTTTTACTAGAAAAAGAGAACTTTTACCGTCACCATCTTATCACCGTCCGCATCTCAATTCCGTCCGAACCGTCAACATCGTATTCATTCATATATTATTTGGTTGGGGACCAAATAATAATTATGAAATTGCATATGACCGACCACTTTCACAAAGTATTCATATGTTGATTCCATTTTCTATTTTTTTTCCATGTACATAGTTAAAACCGAAGAAATTAGATGGAGACAAGGACGTAACCCCTCCCATTTTAATAAAATCCTTTTAGCTTTTGAAAATGAAAAAATAAAAAAAATTGATAAAAAAAAAATTGTTTTAAATAGTGACAAAGATCTCTAAAGCAACCAAAGAGGTCCACACTTTTGGTAAATTTACCTATCCTTGTAGCAAAAGTTTGCAACAACAAAGGTTCATAAACAACCTAGATAAATTGTAATAAAACCTATCAAAATCACTAAAGTCAAGTCCCTTTCAAAGATAAACAACTGTAGGCACATCATAATCTCTACATTACAGGCTTACAGCAGTTATACACATAATAAGATAACATAAATAATAATAAGATAACATAATAGCAACGGTAGGCACATCATAATCTCTACATTCCAGGTTTACAGAAGTTCTACACATAATAGTGTGGGACACACTTTGAAAGCTACTACATTTCAGTCTCAACTATTATTTATTGCTATATCTCATACATAAGGCACTTTGGATTCGTACACTTAGAAGACCTGAGAACCCTTACACGAGGATGTTATCAATAAATATATAAGATGAACTATCTATCGCCTATCGGATATTAATTCATTACTAGATCGAAAAAATCACTGGAATAAAAAAATGTGATGTCTATAAAATATAAATATCGTGCTACCAAAGACTGGGGTTTTTCGCAAGGTTCAGAAAGTAGAACCCGGTTTTTAAAAGATGATTTATCCTGGAAATGAGTTTTCATTGTCATTGAGATTCTCTATAAAAATAGAGAAAGTAAAAGACCTCTTAATAAATCACTAGAAATCCAAAATTCTTAGTTCACGCAATGATAGTAGAGAATATGGAGTGTTGAATTTACGAATAAGGATCTGGTCCGTCTAAAAAGAACGTGTAAAGAAAATGAAAATTCCACAAATGGCATGGACACTCTATCATGGATCTGTTCCTCGTGCGTTAACAGCAAAAAATTGAAGGAAAAAGATAAATAAAGAATTTACCTGGTCAGGTTATGAGCCACGGGAGGAAATGTAAACGTACTGGAAAAAGGAAAGGATCTTACAGAAAGCTCAATACGGTGATCATGTTCATATTAACTGCACATATATATCTTGTACTGAGAAACTTGCCAAGTGCTTCTGTGGAGAAAAAGAGAAGCAATAACAAAATCCAGATACTAAAAGAAAAAAAAACGAAAATTCATCATAACAGGTATGTTCTGCTATTTTGGGAAGGATTGTTACGTGTAAAAGATGAAACAAAAATATGTTCCAAATATTTGTTGGCATACTCTGATATAATTAAACAACTATGACTAGAATATTATCAGGTCAAACATACTTAACATGTAAAATAATATGATAACAAATCACTAATCGCAAACAATTCTAGTCAGCTAACATGAACGAGGCATGAACCTAAGCGAGCAAATACAATGCTACAATAAGTAAATCTCAGCCATAACAAGAGAAAGAAAACTATGAATTACGCATATAACTATCAAACAGTACAATATTTTCTGCAAAAATAAACAGTTTACAGTGACTACGTATATTTGTTAGTCTACATAATTGAAAATTTGTTGATCTGCTGTGCTTACTGATTCAATCACAGCTGATACGCATTTAAAATACAGCTATGACTAGAAAAAAAGCAGTTCAGACGTACTTATAATAGGACAATAAAACAGAAACCAAAAATAAAATTCAGCTAAGATGAACATTGATGCATAAATCTAAACTAGCAGCTATAATCAATAAAAAAAAAATCTAAATCGTAACAAGGACGGCGCTGTGTCTGTGTAACGATCCGGTGCGAGGACTTCTGATAAAGCACTCGAACGATTGCCACTGATCGGACTTTGTCTATAAGTCTATTGTTCCGCTCCGGAAACCGAACCAAGGCACGTTCACCTCCTATCACACTTTCCTTTACTCAATTGTTGCGCAGTCGGGCAGCAGAAAGCAATCAAATACACAAATAACTGGCAAGCAAAGCAACGATTTCCATTAAAGTCAACAGTAAACAGTGATTACTAATATCTGTTCTTCTACAGAGTTCGAATGTCTATACAAAAAGATACACTTCGGATCAATTGCAGGTCCACCATAATGCAACAAAAAATCACAAAACGAAATATATAAACTCAGATAGCATAAACAGTGAGGGATAAACCTGAGCTAACAAATAAAAAGCTACATTAAATTATTCTCAACTGTAAGAAAGGATATTAAACAATGAAATGCACATATAACTAGCGAACAATTCAATAATTTCCACAAAAATAAACAAGAAATAATGATTACAAATACTTGTTGGTCAACAAAATTAAAGGTTCTTACTCGTTGCATAACGCCTAATCACCGCCTAATCCGCTTATTCCGGCCCAATATCCTAGGCTTCTAGGCTCTGCCTAATTTCCAACTACGCTCCCTTTAGAACACCTCAGGACCACATCTGTGACTGAAGCAAATAATTATCAGAAAGACGGGAAAAAAAACACAGTATTGAGTATTCAACTAAAACTAAGAGTGAATAAATTGCATAAAAAGGATCATTTAATAAAATCAAGCGAAAACCTTGATTTTGCAGGTGTAGGGACATGTGCATCAGCAAAAGAACAAATGATATATGCAACCAAAGCTGAATTAAGAAGGTAAACTAATAACTTCTCATAAATAAACAAATCGCAATACCGCTGACATTTACTAAATCAGTGTGCAATTCCGAATATCAAAAGGATTGGAACAAAATGATCAGTGTTCCATAAGAGATAATTTCACCCGCTAAATCATAATTCATAATTATATTCCACCCCAACTGTTATATCTATTCATTTTCTCATGTGCAAAAATCTATCCATTAGTTCTTCTCTCCATTGCATCGAAGATGAACAGGTGATAAATATTCCAGTATAAAAATTTTACCGTATGAAAAAGAGTTGTATAAAAAAATACTTGATTTTAACTTGATGAAAACATGATTTTTTTTCTCAATAGATAAACGATTAGAACCGAAACTAATAGTAAAAAAATTACCTCGGGGTGAATTCTTTATTAAAATAGCCTATATGATGTTTGGCCAGTTATTACCTTTGTACCTTGGGTAAACTCATGATTTTTTTTTCTCAATAGATAAACGATTAGAACCGGAACTAATAGTAAAAAAATTACCTCTGGGTGAATTCTTTATTAAAATAGTCTATCTGATGTTTGGCCAGTTATTACCTTTGTACCTTGGGTAAACTGTTGGTAGCATGCAAAGTATACAAGAAAAGCTGGAATGATTAAAGGTCCTGGGTCAAATGGGTCACAAGCAGTATCTTTGCAAGCTCAGCCTAGAACATTTTCTCAAACGTTAAATTTCTGAAATCAAGGAAATTGGTAATATAAATATGGATTTACCTATAAGAGCTGGACAACAAAAGTAAGAAGGGGCGTGAGAGTCAGTGGTGTGCCAATTACTTGTAACTTATAAAATATTGTTATTGTTCTCCTATGCAGTAGGCGGCTCTCCCCATGGTGTCTCTTGCCTGTCCTCCCACTGGCTCTATCTCCCTCTCTTTTTCTTCCTACTCTCCCTCTCTCGCTCACTTCCCCACTCCCCCTCTCCTCTCTCTCTCTCACAGTCTCTTCATTTATTTACCTTTCAAATCGAGTTATTCTGAATTCAGATAGTCGAAGCAGTATGTCTAAACATCAAAACATTGCTACAATGTTGAAAATTACAAAATTAATTCACCTTAAATGACATATAGTACCAATACATTCGCACAATACAAATCACAAAATTAATAGTATTAGCTACAATATCCAATAAAGAAAATATCGAACTACTAATAAAAAATATTTAATTGTGTATATTTAGTATAATATTACATTTAAAAACTATAAGAGGCTTTAAGCAGGTGACAGCAAGGTAAACCATAAGTAACGTTACCCCTGTATTGTGTCTATTTTTCTTTTTCCAAACTTTGAAAAGATATTAGCAATATGTTTCCTAAGGAAGCCTCTATGATGCAATGTTCTTTAAAATGATTTTGTGCGTTGAAGTATAAAAAGGAAGTCAGATCACTTTTTTTCTGGACTAAATGCCCCTTATCGGATTTGAACCAATGACGTAGGCCTTAGGAAAACGTTACTCTACCACTGAGTTAAAAGTGCATTCAAGTTTTTAAGTCAGGAAAAAACCAAGAGTTTTTTTTTCTCGATTTATGTTTTTTGGGTCATCCGTGGACGTGCTTGTAAAACAAGCATGTACACAAACAATATTTATGGGACTTCTCTTCTAGAAAAATCATATTAAGGATAAAAAGGGGCTACATGCTAATGGATTTCTAAGTTTACCGATCCGTATTAAATCAAAGATGATATACTTATGGAAAGAGACTTGCCAGTATGGCAATATCATTTATATGCATTTAAGACACCATTCAATATCATAAAGGTCGGTAGAGTTAAAGTTAGCAAGCATTTCTACAAATGGTTTTTTAATACTCGCTGAAGATCAAGTCCCTAACGTACAAGAGTTATTCCTACTACTGTTGTAAATAAGTATCTATATTTTTTTTAAATCCAGTATAAATGAATTAATTTTGAAAATCCTGAAGAGTACAAAAATCACCAAATGGAAGAATATTCATTACCTTGTTTGCTTTCAATAGTTCACTATGATCCGAATACGTTGCACTTTTAATCAAGGCTATATTCAAATGTTCAACTCCGTTGGCTGAACAAGATTAATCCAACAACGCAACATATTGAACACAAAGGCAACTTGCTCCCACCCAAATTATAAAAACAGCTTTTTTTTATAAATAATAAATTTACAGAACATTAAACATTGGCAGCAAGGGTTTGATAATTTTGTTAATCCAACACATAATCGGCTAATCAGAGTTGATGTTATTTCAAGTGGAAATGATGTTCAAACAGGACTAGCCTCTCATTTTTCAGTAATGCTTGTTTAAGGACACTCAGTTTTCCAAATAATACAATACTGATTTACAGCAAGGTGTTCCTTAAGCGCCTACTCAAACTGAAAGAAATTTAATGTTATAAGAAGAGCATACCATTTTGAAGTATAACCTGTGTACTTTGGCTTGAAGGTACTCTGATCCTGCCTCGAAAAATACGTAGGACTATTCTTGTGGTGTGCATCTCTAATACAAAGAGAAGGGGGTAAAAGAAATATGAAGCAACAAAATTTACTAACAGCTATGAAAACATATATATATACATATATGCATCAAAAAGTACAATCAACAGCATGCTATGATTGGATCACGCTAATGGCACATCAATTTCCAACAATGATTTAAGGACCAAAGACCAATTGAAAGCAAGGTAAAAGTTTAAAACAATGGGAAATTTTAAACCAGTTCCTGGTGGAATCATAGCTGGTTTTAACATGAACATTTGGGAATAAATCGATGTTTGTTCTTACTAAGACTTGTTTGGTCTAAAACAATGCGAAATTTTAGACCACTTCATGGTGGAATCATAACAGGTTTTGACATGAAAATTTGGGAAAAAATCGATGTTTGTTTTACTAAAGACTTGTTTGCTTTAGGATCTATTTCATAATTTTGGTCGGTTAAACCTAAAATTGTGATTTTTTAATAAAATATACACATTAAAAATTAAAATATATGTAAACAAATAATTCCCAAGACCTTGTACTCTGGAGTTTAAAAATGGCAACAAATTATGCGCATCCCAAGCATTAGAAGAGATAGAGACAGTAAGAGTTAGTAGTTGAATGACCAAAAAAAGTGTGAATTGCTTAAAAAAAAGGATAACAAAATGAAGTCGGGAGAAAACCTTCATTCTTCAGCAGTAAGACATTTGGATCAGCAAAAGAGCATAGTAGATGACACCCAAATCTGAATATAGAAAGTAAACTGATAACTTCTCATAAATACACAAATCATAATACAAGTAAACTGATAACTTCTCATAAATACACAAATCATAATACCGCAGACATTGAAATGCTGTCATTACTAATTAGGCACCCCATACATTAGAGTTTACTGTTTTTATTTTCAAGACTTAGTATTTTTATTTCTTTCATTTATACACTCGTATTGGTTTTCTGTGGGCTTTTCCCCCACTTTTTGATTAATCTATATCATCTATAAATAAAAAGTGGGTTTTTCACACCATTATTATAAAAAAAATAGTTTATCATGTGCAAGAATCTATCCATAAGTTCTTCTCTCCACTAATTAGGCACCCATACATTAGAGTTTACTGTTTTTATTTTCAAGACTTAGTATTTTTATTTCTTTCATTTGTACACTCGTATTGGTTTTCTGTGGGCTTTTCCCCCACTTTTTGATTAATCTATATCATCTATAAATAAAAAGTGGGTTTTCCCCACCATTATTATAAAAAAAATAGTTTATCATGTGCAAGAATCTACCCATAAGTTTTTCTCTCCACTCCATTAAAGGTGAAGGGGTAATAAAAAAACAGAGTATATTTTACTGAATGAAAAGGATCCCCGTATTTAAAAAACTTGATCTTAGCTTGATGAAAACATAACTCTCTTAAAACTAGAGAACCAAAATACCAAAACATAGTTAAAAAATTATAATGGTAAAAAAAACAAAAATTCAAAAAAATTACCAAGACTTCTTTTGTCAGCAAATCTAGAGATAATTAATTTTTACAATATTCAATTATCACAAGTTTTCGATTTAGTATACTGAACTAACAAGTTTATTGATTAGTATATTGTACTAAATGAAAACTTTTGATTTAGTATTTGCCGTCCAGGTTAAATAGTGACGTCATCTAACATTTTCAGTTAAGTTGAAGGGCAAAATGGTCTTTTTACCTACTAAATTAACTAAAACAAAAAAAAAACTACTAAATTAACTAAAACAACAAAAAAATCAGCCCACGGGACTCAAACACTGGTCTATTAAACAGAGTGGAGGGTTCTTAATCAACTGGCCACCAACACTTTTGTTACAATAACAGCCTTATATATATACTCTATCTGTGTATGGAAGTGTATATATACACTGGGACTGATTTCCTAAATTTGGGAAAATTCAAATTTTATGTTTGTTTCAGTTTAGTCCTTAAATTTTCAAATATATTGTAATTGGGATGTAAATTTGTTCAGAATTAATAAAATTCATTAACAGCTTTAAAAAGAATTTGCAGCAAATGTGAAAATGACTGGATTAATCTTTTATACACATGATTCAATTTTCTTAAAAAACTAAAAAGGATGCAACAAAAATATGATTTTTGACTATTTTTTTCATTACACGTTATCAATTTTACTAGCTAAAATAATTTTATTTTTATAGTATAATTTTCTTTTGGTCTTACATGTTTTTTTTTTGTTTTTCAGTAACTTCCTTTTAAAAAAAATTCTACTTTGTTCTGATAAGTAGTATTTAAGATACAATTTCTAGACAAATGGGTTTTTATGTTATAAACAATTTGAATTAGAATGGAAAAAACGAGTTCTTGTTTTTATCATACATGCATGACCAAACGTACCAGCTAAAAATTTTATTTTTTTTATTTTGGACGTCCATTTTTTTAATTATCGACTTTCTTAAATAAAATTAAAAGTGTGCAAACAAATATAATTTTGGTCTAATTTTTTTCATTACACGTTATCAATTTCACTAACTAAAAATTATATAAAGAACTCTGCCACTATATCTATATCTAATTTTTTTCATTACACGTTATACACTTATGGACTGATTTCGTAAATGTGAGAGAATTCAAATTTTAAGTTTATTTCAGTTTGATCCTTGTATTTTCAAATATTTTGAATTTGGAATATAAATTGTTCAAAATTAACAAAATTTGTTAACTTTAAAAAGAATTTGCAGCAGATGTGAAAAGGACTTAATTAATTTTTTATACAAATAAAATTTTGATTTGAACATGTATTTTTTATATTTTAATTTTCAGTTTTTTCAAATAAACTAAAAAAGGTGCAACAAAAATATGAATTTTGTCTATTTTTTTCATTACAAGTTATCAATTTCACTAACTAAAATTATTTTATTTTTTTAGTATAATTTTATATTGGTCGTATATGTTTTTTTTAAATGACTCCTTTTTTTAAACATTTCTACCGATGAGTAGCATTTAATTTATAATTTGTAAACAAAGAATTTTTTTTTGTTATAACAATTTAAATTTTAAGGAGAAAAAAATGTGCTATAGTTTTTATTTTCTATACATGAAGAAATGTACCAAATAAAAATACTTATTATTTGTAGTGTAAGTTATTAGTCATACATATTATTTTTTACACTTTCTTTTATTTAATATTTGGTGTCTTTTGAGATTATAAGTATCAGATTGATTATATTCATAAACTACAAGGACTACCTCATTAATAATGACTAACTGTGAAGTTGATAGAAATAAATAGTGTACAAAAGTGAAAATATATTAGTAAAACATACTAAATCAAAACTAATTTAAGTTTCATAAGGGTAATTTTGTACAATATACTTTACTTATTTCTATTAGACAATTGGACGGAAATATACTAATTCGAAAGTTTTCATTTAGTCCAGTATGATGATCAGTAAATTTGTTAGTTCAGTATACTAAATCGAAAACGCATGATAGTTGAATATAGTAAACATTAATTATCTCGCAAATCTAATCTGAACAAACCCAAACGTTTGAAATTTGGCAAAGAAAGTTTCACAATTTCAATAAACAGTCGACTCACAAGATAGAGCATGGAGCAGTGGCGTGGCATATCTTACCCGAGGTAACGTTTACTGGTTTGGAAACATCATACCCAATCAGCTTCTTCCAATGTAGCATTCCTCACATAACAGCATCCTGCAGTTCATACTGAAATAATTTATCCTTGATTCGTATCTTCTTCGCCACGTCAGCTAATCTAACTTGAACATGACCACAACCTACAAAATTCAATAGATCACCAGTTCATAAAAGCAAATGGTAATTTATCTTAGGAAAAACATATAAGAGAAAAAAAAACAGTAAACAGATAGAAGGAATTATAAAAACTAATAGAGTAGAAGATACAACACAACAAAAAATGTATTACTCCGGCTTGGTTTATCAAAAAAACTACAAACACTTGACTCTATATACATTTCCTTCGTATTAGTTGTTTAGTAAAGGATCCAAGTTGCAATTGTTTCTCTTCAACTATTGACTAGATGTTTGTAAAAAAAAGTAGTTTACTCGGGTTTTCAAAACTATTGGTACTTATAAATAAGATTCATAAGATACAAATAATGCAGAAGTCCTCAAACATCTCCTGTGAGCAAATAAGAGCATATTGATGGTAAAATGGGAAGAATCAAACCGACTTCGCATACTGATCTCTTTTAAAAACTCAAATATTTCTCACTATAATGTTTCAACAACCCTACAGTTCATATGGATGAATAATTGCATGTTATTACTACATTGTAGATTCATGAGGTACATCCAGTTTAACAGGCAACTTGGAGACGAATACTTGCATCACAGAAAACAAGATGAATAGTTCAGAAGCTTTAAAACAGTTAGACCTAAGCTGCCTCATGTTCAGGATCAAATACAAACCGACTTCGCATACTGATCTCTTTTAAAAACTCAAATATTTCTCACTATAATGTTTCAACAACCCTACAGTTCATATGGATGAATAATTGCATGTTATTACTACATTGTAGATTCATGAGGTACATCCAGTTTAACAGGCAACTTGGAGACGAATACTTGCATCACAGAAAACAAGATGAATAGTTCAGAAGCTTTAAAACAGTTAGACCTAAGCTGCCTCATGTTCAGGATCAAATACACCTATTTTAATCATATTAAAAGCACTAGGAGACAAAGCAATACTTGACAAAGAAAGGAAAATGATAAGATTGTTCATGTCCTGTAGAAGTAAAAAATATATCATTGGTAACTTTAGATGATATCTAACAAATGCAAAAAGCAGAGTCGATGCAGAAAAGATATCAAACAAAAAATTGATTAAGCTGAGCAGCACATAAAAAAGGACACTAAATAAGCTGTAGGGTTCAGAAAAGGACGCATACTTCAGCTACAAACATTCGAATAGAACATATACAAGGAGACAAGTGTTTCCCGTTATTGAATAATTGCGGACCTTGCAAACATAAGACACTTTAAAAGTCATCCTTCATGTACAGAAAGGAATATCACATATAACTGGCAATTTTCAGTATAAGAGACTTGGGTATGCCTTTTGCCTTGTTATCAACTTATTATTTTCCTTTATCCTACAACATAAGACTTAATGTAAATATATTAAACAGTAAAAAAGGCATCTTCGTCCGGAACATAAAATCTACTAGTCACTCTTCTTTATAAAAAAATAAAAAAATAAAAATATATACACATATATATAGATCCAATGCAGAGAACAATGTATCCTAAAGATAAGGAACTTACTGTGAGATTAGTAATTTGCAACATCAGCACGTTATAGTTGTACTCTTGACCGTAATGATGGACTCCAAAATCCCACTTTAATCTGAAATTAGCCTTTCCTTAATTCCTTTTCATAATAGCATCATTTTCTCCCCATAATCTTTCTCTTAATAGCAGGAGCCTCTAATCAACAATCGAAATTGAAGCGGAACTCAAATATTTTTTCCTCCGCGAACACAGTTAAAAACAAACCAAACCAATCAGTAATCTAAATAATAGTACCAATTGAAATAAGGCAATCTCAAGGTCTATAAGTTCATCCAAACTTAACAATGTTACAGCAGATGCAAAGAAATTGAAGAAAATGGACTTTGTAGTTTTTCGAAGACCAAAATGGAGACAGAACAGCACAGCAAAGAAACAATTCCATAAGCTTGATTACATGCATTTCATAAGCATAAAGGAAAAAAGAACATGACATGTGGATAGGTATTTTTAAGATAACTTAAATCAAAGCCAAAAAAGTTCACCAATTCAACCAAACAGATTATGACAATAGATATTAAAAGATTATAGTTAATCATAATAGTCAGGATCAGTTGATATAAAATCATCACAAACCCAACGCATGCCATGATGAATCACCAATCTCAATCAAGGGAAAGAAAAACAATCACCCTCGTAGCTGAGGAAAGATTTAAACTAAATTAGCAAGGGATGATAAGGAGTAACAGTTATAAGAATGTGAAAGTAATTCTAGACCAATGAAGATTTAATTAAATTCAGTTTAAAGCTCAAGCACCAAATTCACAAAACCGAACTGATTCAGATCCCCTCAAATCTTAACCTTGCCAGTAAAAAGATAAAATACTGACAATAACAGAGCATAAAGATTACAAAATAAATTCTAGAGCCCTGGTGGTATTCATATAATAAACGATACCCTCAACGCATAAAAGATTATAGACACAAGCACCTATTCGGTCTTATTAATTAAATCCAAATGGTTTCCCCCAGTGTTTTGATTTGTCTGAATGATTAATTAAATCCAAAGTTTAAGGACCCCATGAAAAAACCAATATGTTCCTTAAACAATGGAAAATAAGGAGGGGAAAAAAGATAAACTCAAAACAATGAAATTACATTCGCTAAAAGCATTACCATAGCAGGTAAACCATAAATTGTTGGGATGTTACAGTAAAATATAACTCCTCTGATATAATTAAACAACTATGACTAGAATATTTTCAGGTAAACATATGTACATACTTAACATGCAAAATAATATGATGACAAATCACTAATCGAAAACAATTCTAGTCAGCTAACATAAACAAGGCATGAACCTGAGCAAGCAAATATAATGCTACAATAAGTAAATCTCAGCCATAACAAGAGAAAGAAAACTATGAAATACACATATAACTAGCAAACAGTACACTACTTTTTGCAAAAATACAGTTTACAGTGACTACGAATATCTGTTGGTCTACAGAATTGGAAGGTAGTTACAAAAAGAAACAATTCCCACAATCTCACAGTAAAATACAGCTATGACTAGAAAAAAATCAGTTCAGCCGGACTTATAATAGGACAATTCCCACAATCTCACAAAAAAATCAAAATTGGAAGGTAGTTACAGAAAGAAACAATTCCCACAATCTCACAGTAAAATACAGCTATGACTAGAAAAAAATCAGTTCATCCGGACTTATAATAGGACAATAAATCAGAAACCAAAAATAAAATTCAGCAAAGATGAACATTGATGCATAAACCTAAACTAGCAGTTATAATCAATAAAAAAAAAATCTAAATCGTAACAAGGAACAGAAAGCAATCAAATACACAGATAAATGGCAAGCAAAACAACGATTTCCATAAAAGTCAGCAGTAAACAGTGATTACTAATATCTGTTCTACAGAGTTCGAACGTCTATAGAAAAGGATACACTTCGGATCAATTGCAGATCCACCACTCTTTTAACATGTCGAATAATGCAACAAAAAATCACAAAACAAAATATATAAACTCAGATAGCATAATCAGTGAGGGATAAACCTGAGCTAACAAATAGAAAGCTACGTTAAATTATTCTCAATTGTAAGAAAGGATATAAAACAATAAAATGCACATATAACTAGCAAACAATTCAGTGATTTCCATAAAAATCAACAAGAATAGTGATTATGAATACTTGTTGGTCAACAAAATTAAAGGTTCTTACTCGTTGCATAGCGCCTAATCCCCTGCCTAATCACCGCCTAATCCGCTTATTCCGGCCTAATATCCTAGGTTTCTAGGCTCCGCCTAATTTACAACTACGCTCCTTTAGAACACCTCAGGACCACATCTGTGACTGAAGCAAATAATTATCAGAAATACGGGGGAAAACACAGTATTGAGTATTCAACTAAAACTAAGAGTGAATAAATTGCATAAAAATGATAATTTAATAAAATCAAGCGAAAACCTTGATTCTGCAGGTGTAGGGACCAGTGCATCAGCAGCAAAAGAACAAATGATATATGCAAACAAAGCTGAATTAAGAAGGTAAACTAATAACTTCTCATAAACAAACAAATCACAATACCACTTGACATTTACTAAATTAGTATGCAATTACGAATTTCAAAAGTATTGGAAAAGTGATCAGTGTTCCATAAGAGATAATTTCACCCGCTAAATAATAATTCATAATTATATTTCAACCCAACTGTTATATCTATTCTTTTTCTCATGTGCAAGAATCTATCCATTAGTTCTTCTCTCCATTGCATCGAAGGTGAACAGGTGATAAATATACCAGTATATAAATTTTACCGTATGAAAAGGAGTCGTATAAAAAAATACTTGATTTTAGCTTGATGAAAACATGATTTTTTTTTTCTCAATAGTTAAACGATTAGAACCGGAACTAATAGTAAAAAAATTACCTATGGGTGAATTGTTTATTAAAACAGCCTATCTGATGTTTGGCCAGTTATTACCTTTGTACCTTGGGTAAACTGTTGGTAGCATACAGAGCCTGAGTCCTAAGTGATGAAAAGTATACAAGAAAAACTGGAATGATTAAAGGTCCTGAGTCAAATGTCATTTATTTAACTTTCAAATCGTGTAATTCTAAATTCAGATGGTCGAAGCAGTATGTGTAAACATCGGTTTATAAAACACTGCTACAATGTTGAAAATTACAAAATTAATTCACCTTAAATGACTTGTAGTACCAATAGCATGAATAGTGAATACATTCGCACACTACAAATCACAAAATTAATAGTTTTAGCTACAATATCCAATAAAGAAAATATCGAACTACAAATAAAAAATATTTGTGTATATTTAGTATAATGTTACATTTAAAAACTATAACAGGCTTTAAGTAGGTGACGGCAAGGTAAAACCATAAGAAACATTACCCCTGTTTTGTGTCTATTTTTCTTTATTAAAACAGCCTATCTGATGTTTGGCCAGTTATTACCTTTGTACCTTGGGTAAACTGTTGGTAGCATACAGAGTCTGAATGCTAAGTGATGAAAAGTATACAAGAAAAGCTGGAATGATTAAAGATCCTAGTCAAATGGGTCACAAGCAGTATCTTTGCAAGCTCAGCCTAGAACATTTTCTCAAACGTTAAATTTCTGAAATCAAGCAACTTGATATAAATATGGGTATACCTCTAAGAGCTGGACAACAGAAGTACGAAGGGGACTGAGAGTCAGTGGTGCGCCAATTAATTGTAACTTATAAAATATTGTTATTGTTCTCCTATGCAGTAGGCATCTCTCCCCAGTGGCCAATTAATTATAACTTATAAAATATTGTTATTGTTCTCCTATGCAGTAGGCGTCTCTCCCCAGTGTCTCTTGCCTGTCCTCCCACTGGCTCTCTTCTCTCCCTCTCTTCCCCACTCCCTTCCCCACTCACCCCCCCCCCCCCCCCCTCCTCTCTCTCACAGTCTCTTCATTTATTTAACTTTCAAATCGTGTAATTCTAAATTCAGATGGTCGAAGCAGTATGTGTAAACATCGGTTTATAAAATACTGCTACAATGTTGAAAATTACAAAATTAATTCACCTTAAATGACTTGTAGTACCTATAGCATGAATAGCGAATACATTCGCACAATACAAATCACAAAATTAATAGTTTTAGCTACAATATCCAATAAAGAAAATATCGAACTACTAATAAAAAATATTTGTGTATATTTAGTATAATGTTACATTTAAAAACTATAACAGGCTTTAAGTAGGTGACGGCAAGGTAAAACCATAAGAAACATTACCCCTGTTTTGTGTCTATTTTTCTTTTTCCAAACTTTGGAAAGATATTAGCAATACGTTTCCTAAGGAAGCCTCTATGATGCAATGTTCTTTAAAATGATTTTGTACAAAATTCCATACGTTGAAGTATAAAAAGGAAGTCAGGTCACTTTTTTTCTGGACTGAATGCCACTTATCGGATTTGAACCAATGACGTAGGCCTTAGGAAAACATAACTCTACCACTGAGTTAAAAGGCATTCAAGTTTTTAAGCCAGGAAAAAACCAAAAGTTTTTTTTCTCGAATTATGTTTTCTGGCTCATCCGTGAACTTGCTTGTAAAACAAACATGTACACAAACAATATTTATGGGACTTCTCTTCCAGAAAAATCATATTAAGGATAAAAAGGGCTACATGCTAATGGCTTTCTAAGTTTACTGATCCGTATTAAATCAAACATGATATATATACTTAGGAAAGAGACTTGCCACATATTACAAATATAAAAAAGGACTAAATTAGATGGTATGGCAATATCATTTATATGCATTTAAGACACCATTCAATATCATAAAGGTTAGTAAGTCAAAGTTAACAAGCATTTCTACAAATGGTTTTAATACTCACTGAAGATCAAGTCCCTATAGTACAAGAGTTATTCCGACCACAGTTATAAATAAGTATCTAAATTTTTTTTCAAATCCAGTATAAATGAATTAATTTTAAAAATCCTAAAGAGTACAAAAATCTCCAAATGGAAGAATATTCATTACCTTGTTTGCTTTCAATACGTTACACTTTTCATCAAGGCTATATTCAAATGTTCAACTCCGTTGGCTGAACAAGATTAATCCAACAACGCAACATATTGAACACATAGGCAACTTGCTCTCACACAAAAATTATAAAAACAGCTTTTCCATAAATAATAAATTTACAGAAAAGCATTAAACGTTGGCAGCAAGGGTTTGATAATTTTGTTAATAAGTGGAAATGATCTTCTAACAGGACTAGCCTCTCATTTTTCGGTAATGCTTGTTTAAGGTCACTTAGTTTTTCAAATAATACAATACTGATTTACAGCAAGGTGTTTCCTTAAGTGCCTACTCAAATTGAAACAGATTTAATGTTATAAGAAGAGCGTACCATTTTGAAGTATAACCTGTGTACTTTGGCTTGAAGGTATCCTAATTCTGCCTTGAAAAATACGTAGGACTGTTCTTGTGGTGTGCATCTCTAATACAAAGAGAAGGGGGGTAAGAGAAATATGAAGCAACAAAATTTACTAACAGCTATGCTAACATACATATATATGTATTCATCAGAAAGTAAAATCAACATCATGCTTTATAGATTGGATCACGCTAATGGCACATCAAGTTCCAACAGTGATTTAAGGACTTGAGACCAATTAAAAGCAAGGTAAAAGTCTAAAAACAATGGGAAATTTTAGACAAGTTTCTGATGGAATAATAACTGGTTTTAACATGAATATTTGGGAATAAATTGATGTTTGTTCTTACTAAGACTTGTTTGGTCTAAAACAATGGGAAATTTTAGACCAGTTCCTGGTGGAATCATAACTGGCTTTGACAAGAAAATTTGGGGAAAAGTCGATGTTTGTTCTTACTAAAGACTTGTTTGCTTTAGGATCTATTTCATATTTTTTGTCAGTTAAAGCTAAAATTGTGATTTTTTAATGAAATAAACACATTTAAAATCAAAATATATGTAAACAAATAATTCACCATACCTTGTACTCCAGACTTTAAAAATGGCCCCAAATTATGCGCATCCCGAGCATTAGAAGAGATAGAGACAGTTAGAGCTAGTGGTTGAATGACCAAAAAAAGTGTGATAAATGCTAAAAAAAAATGATAACAAAATGAAGTCAGGAGAAAACCTTCATTTTTCAGCAGTAGGACATTGGATCAGCAAAAGAACATAATAGATGACACCCAAATCTGAATATAGAAAGTAAACTGATAATTTCTCATAAATACACAAATCATAATACCACAGACATTGAAATGTGTCATTACTAAATAGGCACCCATAGGCAATTTTTGATTTTTAAAACGACTGGAACAAAGTTACTCATAAGTTCACCCACATAATCATGGTTGTATTCTAATCAAACTGTAATATGTTTTTAGTTTCTCATGTACTTTGCCAATTATGCTATTGAGCATTAGAGTTTACTGTTTTTATTTTCAAGACTTGTATTTTTGATTTCTTTCATTTGTACAATCGGAGTGGTTTTCTGTGGGGGCTTTTCCCCCACTTTTTTATGTTTCTATATTATCTAAAAATAAAAAGTGGGTTTTCCCCACCATTAAAATAAAAAAAAATCCCATGTCTAAGAATTTACTCATAAGTTCTTTCTCTCCACTGCATTAAAGGTGAAGGGGTCATAAAATACAAACATTATACATTTTACCGTATAAAAAGAAGCCGTATTTAAAAAATTGATCTTGGCTTGATGAAACCATAACTCTTTCTCAATGTATAAAAGTATAGAACAAAATATAGTTAAAAAATTATAATGGTAAAAAAATAAAATTCAGAAAAATTACCAAGACTTCTCTTGTTAGCAAATCTAATTTGATTAGGCCCAAACGTTTGAAATTCGGAAAAGAAAGTCACACAATTTCAATAAATATCGACTCAGGAGATAGTCCATGCAGCAGCGGCATATCTTACTCGAGGTAACGTTTGCTGGTTTGGAAACCTCATACCCTGTCAGCTTTATCAAGGTAACATCCTGCAGTACACTGAAATAATTTATCCTTGATAGGACCACAAACTACAAAATTCAACAGATCACCAGTTCATAAAAGAAAATGGTAATCTAAGGGAAAACATATAAGAGAAAAAAAAACAATAAATAGATAGAAAAAAAAACAATAAATAAATAGAGTAGAAGATACAACAAAAAATGTATTACTCGAGCTTGTTTTCTCATAACAACTACGAACACTTGACTCTATATACCTCTCCTTCGTATTGGATGTTTACTAAAGAATCCAAACTGCAATAATTTCTCTTCAACCATTGACTAGATGTTTGTAAAAAAAAGTTCTAACAGATACCCCCAGTTCTAGAATAAAAGTTTTATTCGACTATTCGAAACCATTAGTACTTCTAAATAAGATTCATAAGGGGCAAATAATGCAGAAGTCCTCAAACATCTCTTTTAAAAACTTACATATTTCTCACTATAATGTTTCAACAATCATACAGTTCATATGGATAGATAATTGCATATTATTACTACACTGTAGATTCATGATGCGCATCTTGTTTAACAGCTAACTTGGAGGCGAATATTTGCATAACAGAAAACAAGATGAATAGTTCAGAAGCTTTAAAACAGTTGAGACTTAAGCAGCCTCATATGTTCATGATCAAATACATATTTTAATCATATGAAAAACAACTGAGAGAAAAAGCAATACTTGACAGAAAGGCAAATGATATACGATTGTTCCTGTCCTGTAGAAGTAAAAAATATATCATTGGTAACTTTAGATGAGATCTAACAAATGCAAAAAACAGAGTCGATAACAGAATAGATATCAATTAAAAAAATTGATGAAGCTGAGAAGCACATAAAAGAGGACACAAAATAAGCTGTAGAATTCAGCCAATTTTTTTATTTATAATTAAGTTTCTATCTGTTTTTCAACTAAAAATCTTGTTTGGTTTAAAGGATCCATTAACTAGTTTTGTTAATTAGAGCTAAAAACAAGACAAGGGTAAAGCTGTAAAGCAAGTCAGAACTACCGAGGCAGAAAAACATGTGCTAGTTTCTTTCTTTTGTCGACGTGAGTTTTTTAACTAACTATTTGTTTTCTCGTGCCTGAAAAAGTAAGCATTAAAAGGAACAATTTTCTTTCATCTGACAACAGGAAAAGAAAAAAATGCATAAGGAGCACTTGCCAATGAATATGTGTTATTGGGAGACCTTCAAACCAAAAAATATGAAAATAATTAATACTAAAAGAGGAAAAGGAGGAGCCCTGCTAACCTTGTGAAACCGATATAGGAAAATTACGTTTGCTATACCGAATAAAACTGATGGTCTGTGATTATTGAATAAATGCTAGCATTTGCAACAAACCACAAGTTCAACAATCCATGCCTCACTTACCCTATTAAAAAGGGTATCAAATCCAAAAACCATGGATAATTTTCAGGGCACCTGATAACCAATATTCTAAAAAAAGTAAAACATCGGCAAAAAACAGGTAGCAATATACATAAATTGGACCTTAGGAACAGTAAAGCACAAAATTGGTTAAACCTACAATCAACATAACAGTTTTCTAATGGAGAACCATAAAAAGAGAATAGTACCGCAGTAACAAGTTACAAACTTAAACAAATGAGAAAGAAATCAAAAGACTGTACAAAATCCTAATCTTTATCTCAACTTATGTATATAAATTAAGGATAAATTAACAAAACATGCTATTTTTTAAACTAAATTACAAAAAACATACCCTTACAACTTTTCATTATCAAAAACATACCAAACAAATTTAAATTTAATGTTATTTATTCTTTTCTTTATCTCTCTCTCATCTTACTCTCTCTCCTCCATTCTTCTTTCTCATCAATTCTTCTATGTATCTCTTCATTCTTTTCTCTCACCAATTTTTCTCTTTATCTCTCTCCTCCATTCTTCTATGTATTTTTCTTTAATATCCCACTCTATCTCTCTCCCTTCCTCCACCACGAAAACTCATCACTAACTACCGAACACCATCTAGATTATATAGATATCCATATACATATAAATACAGATATATACATACATAATACACAAATATTACACTATTTGATACCCCGTAATATATGAAAAATATATGAATTGGTGAGATTATTTTCTATTTATTGAGTTTTGAGACTATTGTAAACAGCTTTCAAGTTGAAAGATAAGAATCCATATCTACAATATTGAGAGAAATTCATATGTAGGATATGAAATTTTAAAATTAGGGTATGAAGTTTTGAAATTAGGGTATGAAGTTTTGAAATTAGGGTATGAAGTTTTAAAATTAGGGTATGAAGTTTTGAAATGAGAAGATGAACTTTTAAAATTAGAGTATGAAGTTTTGAAATTAGGGTATGAAGTTTTTGAAATCAGGGTATGAAGTTTTATAATTAGCATATGCATATTTTGTGAGTTTTTAATCATTTTTAGAGAGAGATGGGTGATTAGCACGTGTTAAAAAGAGGTGCGATTATTGTGTGTTAGAGAGATAGGTGCGATTAGAGAGATATATGTTAGGTTAGAGAGAGATATATGTTAAGTTAGAGAGAGAGATTAGATTAAGAAATAATAAGTATATATAGGTATGTTTTTGATAATTTAAATTATGAGGGTATGCTTTTCTTAATATAATAGGGATAGGGTATGTTTTTGTTAATTGCCCCATTAATTAATATATGTAAATACACACACACACAGAACATTACTTAAACATAGGAAAAGGGGCATTCTTCAGCTACAAACATTCGAATAGAACACATACAAGGAGCCAAGTTTTCCATTACTAAATAATTGCTGACCTTGCAAACAGAAGACACTTTAAAAATCATCCTTCATGTACAGATAGGAAAATCACATATAACTAGAAAATTTTAGTATGAGAGACTTGGCTATGCCGTTCGCCTTGTTCTAAACTTATTATTTTCCTTTATCCTATAGCATAAGACTTGATGTAAATATATTAAACAGTAAAATGCATCTTCATCCGGAACAGAAAATCTACTTGTCTCTTCTTCATAAAAAAAATATATATAGTATATAAATATATATATCCAATGCAGAGAAAGAGGTTATTAATTTACTGTGATAAGAATTTACTGTGAGATTATTAATTTGCATCACCACCACATTGCAGCTGTACTATTGACCGTAATGATGACCTCTGAAATGCCACTCTCATCTGAAATTAGCCTTTCCTTCATAATAGCATCCTTTCTCCCCATAATCTTTCTCTTCGTCTGCTGGAGCCTCTTAATCAACAATTGAGATTGAAGAGGAACTCAAATATTTTCTTCTCCCGAACACCGTTAAAACCAAACCAAACCAATCAGTAATCTAAATAATAGTAGAAAATTTGAAATAAGGCAATCTCAAGGCCTATGTGCTCATCCAAACTTAACAATGTTACAACAGATGCAAAGAAAGTGAAAAAAGCGGACTTTATAGTTTTTAAAAACTCCAAAATGGAGACAGAATAGCAAAGTAACAATTCCATAAGCTTGATTGCATGCATGTTCATAAGCATAGAAGAAGAAAGAACATGGCATATGGACAGATATATTTAAGATAACTAAAATCAAAGACAAAAAATTTCACCAATTCAGCCAAACAGTTCATGACTATAAATATTAAAAGATTGTGAGATTAGATAGTTAATCATAATAGTTAATCAGTTGATATAAAAGCTTCACAAACCCAACACGCATGACATGATGAATCACCAATTTCAATTAAGGGAAAGAAAAACAATCACTCTCGTATCTGAGGAAACTAAATTGGCAAGGGACGATACTTGATCTTAGGCTCGATGAAAACATTTTTTTTCTCAATGGATAAACGATTAGACCAAAAATAGCAAAAACATAAACTCAGAAAAATTACCAAGACATCTCTTGTCAGCAATCTAATTTCAATAGGCCCAACTTTCAGAAATTCAGAGAAGAAGGATTCTTAATTTTAATAAACAGTCAACTCCCAAGAAAGACCAACTCGAAGACAACTGATTTGAGAAGAGAAAAGAGAAGAACAGTCATACTGAAAACTAGACACAACATCCTCACTAAGTTTTTTCGATGCAGAGGCATTCTACAAGTGGAGTAGTTTTAACATCAACAGCAAGTACTGATAAAAAAAAAAAAAAAAAAAGTATTATAGACAGAAGTGTAGGGGCATAAGAAAACTAGAAGTCATGATCAATTCAATATGTACATAGATGAAGTACAAAACACAAAAATGCCTTTAACCTGTAATCTAAACTAGTGGACTACTTGTCCAGCAAAGCAGTGGTTACTACGAATAGGGTGGATGAGGATAACATATAAATTAAAAAATACTAATCTAGCTTAGTTTCTCATTATAGATACGACAAATTGAAATTATGTAATATGTACTGGTTTCTCATTATAGATACGAGCAACTGGCATGATATATATATATGTATATGTATATGTGTATATATATATATATATATATTCTTCGTTTTAGTTATTTTCTTAATGCATACGAAGTTACGATCATTTTACAATCAACCGTTTTCATTATGTTTCATAAATTTTGCCACGAAAAAAAAATTGGAGACCAGGAAAGGGTGGAAATTCTATAATTTAATGACTTCATAAAGTTTTGTAAAAGTCCTTGAACCTCGAAACAAATAGAAGCATATTATTTAGGGTGTTGCAACTCTACAATCAAACATGCATGAGTTTTAAGAGAAAAAACCATGCTAACTTCAACAACAATCAATAAGAAACATAACATTCAACAAAGTCTTATGTAAAAACATATCAATCAATAAACCAGTGTTACGTAATGTACGTAGAAGTAGATACAACCCATAATTTTCCTATAAGTACTTAAAAGTCTATTACTCTGTCGCAACGTAGTTTATATAATAACAAATTGACATTCCCTGAGATCAATCATGTGAATCTTTATTAACAATAATTAATTGTAAAATCTAGATAAAGTGCATTAAGCATTAACACATAATACAACTATTACTTTTAAAAAATACAATGAATATGGATCGTATTTTACTCCAAAGAAAAGTAAAAACAAACATTGAATCATCTTCGACATACATTACCCTTAATTTTTTAAGTCCTGGACCAACTAGGGTTCTAAACAGATACAACTAATACATAGTAGAAACACAAAAGATAAAAGCAACAAGAAAATATCTAGTAACACTGATTATGGTGTATTTTAATCCCAAATAGGGGAAAACCGGAAAACAGTAAAGTATACATGTTTCAGCGAGAAGTATGTTATCCATAAATTGGAATAAACTGTCAAAAACACGTGATTTGACAAATAAGATCAGATGGAATCAAGTTTAGACATACAAGATTACGGGGAAAAAACTACTAACATCTATTGCTTTAAAAAATAAACTACGGCGTATTTTTGGGAGTGAAATCAAAAGTTGTTCTTACTAAAAGGACTTGTTATTCATAAAAAAGTTTACTGAATCTTTTGATATTTTAGAATAGAAACGCTTAATAGTGATAGAAACACCTGAACTTAAATAAACATAAAAGCAAAGAAATATAAAGTGGAAAACAGGGAAATAGAAACAAGGGTGGATTATGGGAGTAAAATCAATATTTGTTTCTACTAAAAAGACCTGTTATTAACAAATAGAAACACGCTTTTAAATCAAACAATATACTATTCGATTAAGTTGATAAAAGACACAATAAGTTAGGGCTGGGCGAGAACCCGGAAAAACCGAACCGATAACCGAACCGAAAAAGACCGAAACCGAAACTTTTTCGGGTCAGTTTCGGTTTACAATAAAACCGAACCGAAAAACTAAAAAAAACCGAAAAGGCCCCAAAAACCAAAAATAAAACCGAAAAATAACCGAATAAACTGAAAAAACCCGAAACAAACTGAAACCGGACCGAACCAAGCCGGTTCGGTTCGGTTCGGTCCAAAAAATAAAAATACCAAAACCGAAAAAACCCCAAAATAATTGTAATCGGTTCGGTTCGGTCCAATTATTAGAATACATGAAGTTGCAATTAAATACCCAAAACAGTTAAGTTGCAAAGAATTAAACCCAAAATCAATACATAAAAAACTAATTAGGAATTTCAAAAACTAGATCTGAGTTTTTTTTACGGAAAACAGTAGCCAAATTAGAATAAATTGAAGTTGCAATTAAATACCCAAAATCAATCTTGTATAAATTAATTAGAGTTTATAAAACACTAGATCTAATTACTTCAGACAAAACACCAGATCGAAATCAATTTAAATAGCAATCAGAGAAATCAATTTCAATGGATACAAATTAATTAGGGTTTTCAATGTAATTACTTTATAGAAAATAGGAACAAGGTCGAAATCAATTAAGCTTGCAAAAGACAGAAATCAATCAATCTAAATAAAAACCATATAATAAAATAAAACATGAATACAAATAAACAGGGATGATAAAGAGTAGGCCGAGTATATAACCTTGCGAAGAAGTATCTCTCGCTGACGAAGATGAATCGTCTCCATTCTCCACTGCGGGTATATATATATATAGATAGAGAGAGAGAGATGGAATAATAAAAGAGAAATTATGAGAAAATTAAGGAGAGAAATAAGCGAAGGCTAATAGTATATATAGAGAAAGGGGGTGAGAATGTTACCGTTTGGCAAATATAAGTCGGTTGCTGTTTTTTTAAATTAGAAAAAAAATAAAAAAAATACAGAATAATAAATAAATTACATAATAATAAATAAACTACATTTAATGTCATTTTACCTCTTATAATAAATAAACTACAGAATTGCCATTTCCCCACTAAATAAATATATATATAATTACCATTTCCCAACTAAATATATATATATATATATATATATAAACATATTAAAAACATACAACCAAATAAAATATACTAAGTTTATTTGTATATATATTAAATTTATATATATATCAAAATATACATAATAAATATATATTTAAACATATAAAAACATAAAACCAAATAAAATATACTAGATGTGTATCTATAAACATATAAATTCATAAATATATATACTAAATCTATGTATATATAAGCATATACATATATATAGATACATCCACATATATATATATATATATATATATATATATATATATATATATATATATATTGATGTGTGTATATGTATTTATATATAAAAAAACCATCCAACCACCACCCCACGGCCAGTCACAGCCCCCACCCACCGTCCTACCGCCGCCGTAACTTGCCCGCCGCCCTTACCCCACCAGATCTATCTCTCTATATATATATCGATGTATGTATATACGTATATGTATTTATTTTTATTTTTTATTAAAATATGTAGATTTATTATATATGTATGTGTATAGAGTGGTGTATGTATATATATGTATCTTACTTCTTACTATTATTTTATGTGAAGACTCTATGAAACCTTGAAAAACTAATTACTAAAAAACTCATATAATTATAGAAATTACAAAAATAACAAAGACATAACTAGTCCATGATTTAAAATTTAAAATATAAAAAAATAACTTCTCTTACTCTTATCTATTCTAACGTTTAATAATTAAAATCATAAACTACCATCATTATTTCTCTCTTCTCTCCCTCTCTCCTGAAACTTGATTCCACTTTATTTTCATTAAAGAATTTGTTCTTTCTCCTACCGGTACTATTTTAATTGTTTCTCCCTTCGTCAAAGATTCTACCCTAACGGGTTATATATATTTTTTTTTGGATTCACACCCATCGGGTGGGCAGGTACGCTAGTATTTATGTATGTATATATGTATATGAGAAAGCAGGAGAGAGAGAGAGGCGGAGAGTTTCTTTTTTTTTTTTTTTTTTTTACTGAAATTACCCGACTACACTTATTTTTAACACTCTCACGCGTTGCGTGTGCGGCGCATAACGCAATGAAAATATAAAAAAATATGTATAGTTATGATAAAATTAAATATGTGGATAATAAAAAAAACATAGTTTAAGATTAAAAAAAAATTGTTTGTTAAAGAGGGATAAATATATACTTTTATTAGTTTTTACTTTTTATATTTATGAGAGTATGATATTATTGTAATTAATATAAAGGTGTATGGGTATTTTTGGGAAAAAAGGGGCTAAAATTTGGCAGTATCATTTGACTTGAGTTGGCTTATTATAATAGAATGATAAAACATAACATGGCAAAAAATGTGAACAAAATAAACTTAATTGGTCTGATTTGGTTAGTACAGTGCCTAAATTGGTAATTTCCACAGTACATGTTACATTTCGTTAAAGGCCGATAGTACAGTCTACTAATTGGGTATTAACACTTAAAAAATTACTATATGTTAATTTAATCCAATAAAACATTAACGGTTTATTTGTTAATTGGTTTTTTTTGTATAAAGTAATTACATTTACGAGATAGATAATAGTCATTAGTTCAATCAGAGTTGGTCAGATGTTTTTTAACGGCCGCATAATTTTTTGCGGGCTTTCAAAAATTTATCGAGTTTCTTTTAGTTTCGACATAAAATTTTATAAAATCAACTGCAAGATTATACTTATTATTACAAATATTCCCTTTGCCTAAATACAAAACAAAACCATCTGAAATAATAAGCCTACATTATTATTTTTTTAAGTTTATTTCAATTATTTTGTCGTATTTAACTTAATTAAAAACTCATTCTCATTTGCAATTATAAATAATAAGTATAACCATAATTTATTTTTACCAAATGCCTAAAAGATGGTAATTGAAAGTATTAGACGAAATGAATTTCCGACTAACCAGTGATTGGAGATTAATTTGCTGGTGGCGGCATAACCATGACAGTCATCTTATATGGCGATGAACTCGAATCTTTGTGCAGTGTCAAGCTCTCTCTCTTCCAATCCCCATGTTTTTCTCTCTTCTGGTATATATATGTACATATCATTCTATTATAATAAGCCAACCCAAGAGAATTGAGGCTGCTCAATTTTGCCCATTTTTTCCAAAAATACCCCTATATTGTTTTATTAATTACAATAATATCATCCTCATATAAAAAAATAAAAATAAAATAAAAACTAATAACACTATGTGTCCCTCTTTAACAACCAAACATTCTTTTAAGTCTTATACTATTTTTTTTTTATATTATCCACGTATTTGTATCATAACTACACTTATTTTTTATATTTTAATTGCATTACGCGTCACACACGCAACGCGTGGGGCACGATTACTAGTATAAATATATGTATGTATACACATACACACAGTGGGCCCACGTCACCGCCGAAAAAGATGTTTGTTGATGGCGGAGCAACGACTGTGGCGGATATATATATATATATATATATATATATATATATAGGGGGAGGATAGATGGACACCATGAAAAACACCCAAATGGACATTTTTTCGTAAAAACGCTCCAAATCAAGATTTGGTTAATGCAAATCTCTACGGTTTCACGACGGGAACACAAATATGCGTTTTGTTTTTTTTTCCGAGATGTATAATGACATGTTTTCGAAATTATGGTAAAATTTAAAAATTCAAAACATGTCATTATACATCTCAGAAAAGAAAAAAAAAACGCATATTTGTGTTCCCGTCGTGAAACCGTAGAGATTTGCATTAATCAAATCTTGATTTGGAGCGTTTTTACGAAAAAGTGTCCATTTGGGTGTTTTTCATGATGTTCATATAAACTCTCCCATATATATATATATATCATTTTATTATAATAAGTCAATCCAAGTCAGATGAGTCTGCCCAATTTAGCCACTTTTTTTTTCAAAAATACTCATACACCTTTATATTAATTACAATAATATCATACTCTCATAAAAATATAAAAAGTACAAATTAATAAAACTATTTATCGCTATTTAACAACCAAATATTCTTTTAAATCTTAAACTATGTTTTTTTTTTATTATCCACATATTTATATCATAATTATACATATTTTCTATATTTTTATTAATTGCAGTACCGCCGCACACGCAACGCGTGGGACACGATTACTAGTATATATATATATATATCCCAGGAAAAAGATGTACTATAGCTGTAATTTCCAAAAGTTTAACTAAATTACAGAATTGTCTATTTGTTGTGAAATTTTAAATAATTAGTCATCCAGCGCTAAATAGGTTTATTGAGTAATCTTGTCCCGAATGCATATAAAAATAACTCAAAATTATTCTAACTATTTTTAAAATTACTCAAAATGTTTTTAAAACCACTCAAACTATTTATGAAATCACTCGGTTTGTTTTTAAAATCATTTAGACTATTTTTAAAATTTCGCAGACTTTTATAAAATCTCTCAAACTGCTTTTAAAATGACTCAAACCATTTTAAAACGATTTCGACTATTTTTTAAATGACTCAAAATGACTTATACTATTTTTATACTAACTCAGACCGTTTTTAAAATTAATTCGGACTGTTTTTAAATGACTCAAAACTACTCAGACTGTTTTTATTCTAACTCGAACTGTTTTTAAAAATGACTTAAATTAACCCATACTATTTTTTAAATGATTTAAAATTACTCATATTGTTTTTAAATGATTTAAAATTATTCAGACTATTTTTTAAATGATTTAAAATTACTCAGACTGTTTTTTAAATGATTTAAAATTACTCAGACTGTTTTTTAAATGATTTAAAATTACTTAGACTGTTTTTTAAATGATTTAAAATTACTCACACTGCTTTTAACATGAGTTAAAATTACTTACACTAAAAGCAAGTGTTGTATTACTAATAGCTTTGTTATCATGAGTTGTTACGGTTAAAGACGTTTCTGCAAACTTTCAATGTTTATTCCTCAGTAGCTCAGTGGTTGAGCAGTCAACTGTTAACTGACTTGTTGTAGGTTCAATTCCTACTTGGGGATGATAGTTATATTTTTTCCGACCTGTATGCTCTAGTTTTTCTCTTAAAACTAGCGGAATTATAGGTGAACTTGGTTCATTGAATTCGTAGGGACACATAATTTCAAATTTCAGAACCGTTAAAAATCCGATCCGTCAATGATAAACACTTAAAATTCTTTAAAAACAAAAATCCTAAAACATTTCCTATGTGGATGTTGATTTGCCTGCAATTTATTTTCACAAATCATGACAAGTGAATTTTTCCCTAGTTTGTAAGACAAACTGATTTGATTATTTGAGACAATAGATACTTATCTTCTAAACATATTAATACCTTTTTTTTTTACATTAACATCACATTACTAATTTTAAAATCATACTCTTTCTATCAATATCTGTTAAACCTTGGTTTATGGGTAGTATAGTATCAATGTGAGAACTGTGGCAATAATCGAACACTAATAAAAATTTCTTTTTGTTGCAATTTTACGTGTTATTTCTGTTTTTAATGTTATTTGCTTTTAAACACCTAGGTCTTTGGCATACGGTGCTGCTATTTGTGGTCTAACTGGATTAAGGAACTATATCTAATGTAAAAACTTGTACTCAAGCCTTTAATCAGTTTTCAACGTGATTATCTTTTGTATTCATGTCATCTAGCTAGCGATTCTCCTTCTCTTATAACATTCCCGCATCGATACTTTTAACTATTGAACTACTGTGTGTATATCTTGGGTTCCCTGCATTTAATAGCTAGCTTTTAGGAGCGAGTTCTCCGTTAACTCCGTTTTCTTGCATGTTTTCCCACTAGAATGTCTGCTAAGCCATTCACTTGCATGTGCTCCTTTTCTACGTAATGTTTGTGTTGAAATTTAAGTCCCTGTTGACAAGATTCTTCTTGTCAATGGTTTTGCGGAACAAAAACCTTTTGTTTATAGATTTTGGCTTCTCAGTATATTTTTAAACATTTGTTCTTTTCCATACCATGCTTCAAATATAGTTGCAAGGATTATTTTCTGTTGACCTTACTGAACAGACTCGGCTAAGAATCTTGTTACCATAATACCTAAAAATAGCCATTCTTAGTGACTAAAAGCAGTTTGTACTTTAGATTACTCATAAATATACATGGTGTTTTGGTTAAGATGTCGGTCTCAAGAGCTAGTTGGCATGAGACTGTTGACTGAATTTTTTAAATCAACATATTTCTTAGCGGTTGATAACTATTTCTGAATTGCATATATCAAAGAATTTACTGATATGAAATTACAAAACAAAAGTTAAAGTAGTCCCATATTAGCCATGTTCAGCCTATTATACTGACATTTACTCCGTATTGAGTCACAATTTTTTTCAGAAATGAAACTTTGATTTGCGTGAGAAATTGTCTCAAAATTGGCAGAAGCGGCACTTAGAAATGACAGCTTCAACTGCCAAACCATTACCTATATGCATAATTTTGTGAGGCAGTTTCTTTATGTCTTGGACCATGGCTGAACAGTAAATGATGGTTCTGCAGATTCTGTTTTGTTTTTAAGAAAGTTACTCCACCTGATAATGGCCACAAATAGCATCCCCATGATACTTTGTCAGATTTTGTAGTGCCTTTTTGATATACTGATATAGATACTCTAGTCTTGTCTAATTGAAGATTGGTAAACCTAAATCAGTGTGTGGAAATTAGAATCTGATGCCATTTTGGAAATGTTGACTCGAAGAATACTAGAATAGTTTTACTGTATGTGTGGGAGGTTGTCAAGTAAGGAACGCTAAAAAAAATTAGTCCAAGTAGACTTTGGGATAGAGTTTGTTGTGAGACATGATGTACTCACACCTCAACTATGCTTACATGTATAAATGGCCATGAACATGTTTTCTGAAATCCGACTATTGGGCTTTCAACCATCAGGCCTTACTCAATATTGTAGATAGATTTTATTCCTGACATGACTACGAAGATATTATTGTAATGATAATGATGAGCTCTAGTAAAAAAGAGAAGTCCATCAGCAGCTGTGTTGAAAGGAAAGAACTCGTGTGAGTGTCTACGGTAGATGTGATCTCTTACATTCCCCTAATATTTCTATCCATGACAACAGACTTTAATAAAACTAAACGGAACTTACTTAATAGTGTGAACACCCACTAATATTATCATTCATGTTGCTTTCTCTTTACTCCGCCCTCCTTAATGATTTGATATGATATATTTCCTTTTTGTTCCTTGTTTGTGATTATAGGAATAAAACACCTTGATTTTATCTAGTTGAATGCTTGTTGATCAACACTTGAGTGCATCAAACACCCCGGGTATGTAGATATATGAAAAGATAGAATTGTTATCCAATGGTTCATTACGATCAGAGAACTCCGGCAAGTAGACTTTACTGGTATCCATAGTCACATGTTGGGTCTTTTTCATTAATATTGTCGTAGAGTTCATCTTTTACAAATTAGATGTTGTTTTCCTAAATTTTGACACAGTCACACATATACTGATAACTCATACTGATTACTGTTGCTCTTTATATTTGTTTCACATATAACACTAAGCAGACTATGCATGTTTTATGAAATGGAAATGAAAATGAAAAATATGAATGATTACTGTCGGTGGGCAGCTATACCCATTCTCTCTCAACTTGTTATTTTTCAGAACCGTTAAATTTTAAATAAATTATAAAGTCGGGTGCTGTGTTATTATTCCGGCGAGTGGCGATGAAGGTGGTTTAGGTTACTCATGAATCTTTAAGTATATGAAAGGACAAGAGCGATGAAAGATTAATAGCAGAAGCGGTGACGTTATCCGTAATCAGAGTTTTTTTATAGCGTGATCTCGAAGTTAGGGGTAATTAATAACACCGACTTATAGTATCTAATTTAATTATCATTCTAATAAAAAACACCGGCTTATAATTCAAATATAATTTTGCACAGTTAAATTTTGAAAATAACATTTCCACAGTTTTTCTATACGACCTATAAATCAGTCAAAATTGCACATAATTTTATAGAGTACACTTAAATGGGGATAGATGAATTATTAATTACTAATTGATTTGTAAATTAAAAAAAATATTATAGCAATTATCATATTGAGACTAGTTCTAAGTGACGATCATATATTAGTACTACTAGTTTACAAATTTCAAAAACAAAACTCAATTGACTAAACACTGTTAGCCCAATAAGTTTGAGCACCGGTATTTGGAGTTGACAATCAGACACAACATCAATTGAAGATAAGTAAATAAATAAACTCAAAAAAAAAAAATACAAAAATCACAAAAATTCCGAAATCAGGTAAATATAAAAATGAAAAAATAATAGAAAAATGAAGAAAAAAAACTCAACAGAAAAAGTTATCCGTCTAATGGACACCTTAATGGACAATATTATATACCAATAACGGTCTAATATACTAATAACCGTCTCGTAAAAGTCAAGCATACATTTTAATAGACAATCTTATAAACAATTAAAATCTAGCCTATAGAATAAATTAATCAAACACTAAAAACAAAGATACATAATTGATAATCATTTCATAAAAACAATCTAATAAAAAAATACCCGTCGACTGATATTTAATAATGAAAATAGTCTAGTGTACTAATAAAAAGGAAAGTCATAGTATGTAACTTGTTTAGATTAGCTATGGTTGTGGACAACGATGTCGACACCATTGCACTAACGACACCATTGCACTAAGGACGTCGCCGGGAAGTTCTAGAGAGAGAAGGGGGGGAAGGTGGACTGTCTGATGACGGCGCTAACCGAGGAGAGAGAAATCTGGAGAGAGAGAGAGAGAGAACAAAGACTGTTACGGCCATGGCGGTCTATTTCGGCAGAACAATTGTGGCAGGGACCTAATTTCCAGGGACAGCAAAGTCAATTTTAAGTTTTTTTTAAAACATATCTTATATTAATTTAAAAGAACAGTGGAACTCTAAAGGGGTAGGACCGTAGGAGTATAAAAGAGTCGGATCCGCATACCTTTTAAAGACTAACCATGGCATCAATGGACACAAATTTGAAAGAGGGAGATGAGAAAAATACATCAGTGGAAACAATAAAGAAATGGTACCACTGAATACAAAAAAAATACAAAAAAATAAATGGTACCACTACAAAAAGATGATCAAATGTTTATGCATTTTGTATCTTTCTTGCTTCGTCTACTTACAATGAACTGTGAACCAATAGAACAAAACTTAAATAGCATGGCGGGCATATATCACCCTACATGTTTAGAGTCCGTAATCATATCTCCACCATTTACACAGAAAGAGCTGCTAGGACAAAGTTTAGCTGGCCTTGAAAGCATACATATACCCTCGCAGCTTCCTCACTTCTTCGGATGACTCGTCGAGTAGATGATCAACGTACAACCCAAGTCCAGCCCCACTGCAAATTAAAATGACATGCTACATGAGAAATAAAGACAACAATCTCTGATTGGGTCATCAATCCCGATACTTTTATCTCCACACGTGATAAAATTATACTAAAATGTCACTTATCTTGAACCAGAAGTTCAAAAATCTGAACGGAAGGGTATAGAAAATTGAAAAAAAGTGGCAGTAAATGGAGAAGAGGTCTAATTAAACGAGTCGAACCTAAGAGGCCCAAAGGGTAGCCAGATGACATCCCACCTGAACTTCGGCAACCTACCAAACAAGAAGAAAAAAGAGAGCTGAAGTAATGTATACTTACCACATTATAAGATTACGTATACAGTTAAGGGGTATTTGACTATACAAGGGATATTTGAGACCCAAAACACAGATAGTAAACGCTTTAAACAAATCAATAAGGAATACTTGAGACCCACAACACCATAGTAAACGCTCAAACAATATCATTAAGAAATATTTGAGACCCACGACAAAGATAGTTAGCGTTAACAATATCATCAAGCGGTAGTATATATACTAAAAAGTGATAGTAGAATTGCATTGAGTATTGACCCCATTACTTATCCCAAATGATCTATTGTGCTCATTAGAAATTGCTTTACTTTAAAGCAGAATTCTCTCACTTTTCCATTCTTAAGCACATACTTATGGTCATGTTCAGGTTCTGAGTGGCGGTAAAAGAATTTGATTAAACAAGTTAAATCAATTATTAAAGCCATTAGTTTAATTAAAATTCACCAAAATTGCCATTAGTACCTGAACATGAAGTAGAACCAGAAAACCGAAATGAAGATGCCACCAAAAAAGGAATACCAAAGCCATTTCCTATGATCTCTTGTATCAAGTAGCAGCCCAGCTATGGCCGAAGAACAAACTAAAACAGCAACCCAATCTGTCAAAAAAAAAAACCGTACTGAACCTCCATGTAGGTAATAATTGTTAGAAAGAAGAACAGTGTTACAACTACAAACATTTGCAATCATGATATATTAATATGCAACCCAAAAATTTAATGGACTAAAATTATATCATATGTTTAGATTTATTCCAAGTAATAAACATGTCAGAATGACTGTCATTTTCAGGCATGTGATTGGATTGGCCTTTGGTATCAAGAACAGAAACGATAGGTGGTATCGTATCATTTACCCAGCAGAATTTGAAACCATAATAACATTTCTAGCTTGAACCCTGGAATCTTTTTACAATTTAATTAGGTTGTTTAAACCCAAATAAGTATCAGTGCACCTGAAGAGAACCTTCTCTGAACTTCGATAAAGTGAACTCCCAAACTAAGAAAGAGACGTGTACTGAAGTACTTTTAACTTTATACAGTTGGAAATCCTAAAACTAACGTTATGAAAAATTGCTATTCTGAACTGAAATTATACAAATACCTTACCAGGCATGAACAAAAAAATGATACGCACACCAGAATACAAGCAATTTGAAACGAACTGATATAAATTCATTTTAGAATGCATTAGCACAAAATATGAGGAGCGATTGACATCTGCAACATAGCAAATTTGGAAGAAAAAAAAACACCACTTGTCTGACATGAAAAATAAATAAAAATGGTATCAACCTTAAAAAAAACAAGCTAAAGCAGTCGGTAACAATCTTACGAAGACCAAAAATTTACAGATGTCGTAGAAGGACATGGGTGAAAATATGGAACCAAGTCATGTACTCCCTCCCTCCTATATACGTAGATGGAATTGTTCAATATATGTCCCGCCTTTGTTTCACAAGGTTTGCCTAATAAACAATTTTATGTTTTTTTTCATTTTACGCATTTTCTAGAATTACAAAAGTAAGTCAAACCATATAAGAAAGGGAAATATGTAAAATCAACACAAAAAGTAAGATAAACCATGACATCTTCTCAATTTTTGCTTTTCCCCTGTATCCCAAATGATTTAGGACATAGAGTTCTCTGGAAGACGCTTCGTGAAGTGTCCACAAAATCATATTGAACAGTATAGAAGTACGTATAAGAAGACATGTCATGTAATAAGTTGGGAACAAGCATAAAAGAATAAAGTGGTATATGTGTCTAAGCCTACTTAACCTCTAGTCAGAGACTTTGATTGTTTGTGATACCATTTTAGTACTCTTGTAATGATCAAAGCCAACCGAGAGGTAAGGAATGAATTATTTACCTGACCAGAGTTGCAAGTTTAGTTCCCCACAAGAGACATAGATAGAAATACTAAATACAAATTATTCCAAAAAAAAGGAGATGAATAATCGGGAATACTAAGATTATACCTGCTAATATAACGATCCATGAGTCAACTTCCTCCATGAAGTAGGCAAAATATCGCTGTTTACCACAGTAAAACCAAAAAATTGTGCTTGTGAGTACTTATACTATAATACAAATAAATATTCGCTTATTACTGTGTAGACTATTAAAAGAATCACCCAAGAGTTGGCAATAAATTGGAGAGACAGCGAAGTTATATAACATTAGAAGTATCTATTTTCACCAAAATATCTATATTTTGCAGCTAAACATCCCATTTCATAGTGAAAAAGGAATATGGAGTTTGTCAAAAAAAAAATTGAAGATAGACAAACACTTGCTTCCTCCTCTTTACTTTTTTTTTAGAAAAACATCACCAAGACAACCATTTGGACTGTGATCAGAAAACCAAAACGTGCATTTAGTTTTCTTTCCTTTTCTATGGGTTAGGGTCCATGACTAGGACATGACTTCAGCTCTTCATACCACTTGAACCAGCATCAATTTGTATTTGGTAATTTAATGTTTAGATCACTTTTCCAACTACTTCCAATCTCTGGTAATAACAAAGAAAAAATGGAAATAAAATGCATTGCTTCTATTAGTATACACCTCTGTTTTAAAATTCGCGCTACATAGCGCTACGTAGCGCGAAATAGCGCTTTTTTGGTAAAAAAACGCAACGAAAAATCACGATTTTGGGTGGAATTGCGCTAAAATCGCGCTATAGGGGACCAAAAGCGCAAAAATCGCGAAATTCTGGACCAAAAGCGTAAATAGCGAGTTAAAAAAAAAACAGCGCATCTAAATAATAAATATATATTGTGCAATTTTCATAAGTGTCTGCAGTCCAGATGGTTAAGACACTGCTGTAACTTCCAGCAGACCCAGGTTCGAAACTCACCAACAACAAAAAAAAATTTTGATTTTTTTTTATTACTATCTAATATAACTATACATTTTTATTTTTTTTTGTTATATATTCTAAGGTTTAGTGCATATTTAGGTAAAAAAAAATAGACCGCAAAGCGCTATATAGCAACGCTATTAGCGCTTTTAGCGTTTCTCTCGAAAAAACGCTACGATAGCGATAACGCTATTTAAAACACTGGTATACACTAAACATGCTCATGACAAAAGCAACAAATAAAGTTTTCATACAACTCCTATTCCAAAAGACATACTAACCTCTATGTTTTTCAAGATTAAGTTATAAATCTGGTATCCTGAAAGTTCAAGCCAGCTTTTTCATTTGATACATCACAATTCCATAGAAAGAACGCTAAAAACCATCATAAAAAGGATATGTTTTAACAGTTCAAAATATAAAGAAAAATAATTAGTAACTGCACATTACATTCTACAAAAAACAGATTTTTTGTGGTATACAACAGTATAACTACTTTTCTGCTCACATCTACGACCACCATAGTATACATGCATATCCATTTCATGATACATATGAACCATACTGTTTATTTCAAGGAACCAAATGCTGTACGGAGACGACAAAAGTTAATGTCCCCGTTTCCACTGGTAGCAATAAAAAACAAGAATGTCGAATCGGAGAAGTTCAGAAATTAGTTTTCCCACAAAGAGCTAAAATTCAGAATGTTCCCCATAATTTCTCAAAACATTTCCATTCCCTAATAACCAATATCATGCGACAAATTCTCCAGTACGTTTATTTCACCGTATAGTTTTTTACCAACTTAGTCATATTACTATAATGGTCTGTATCTTCAATTTCAAACAGTCAAATTTCTTTTATAAGTGAGTGTAGAGTGTAGAGTGTAGAGTGAAGTATACAAACCAGTTCCCAAGGAGACAAAGTTTGTTGATAGATAGAGTAGACCAGAAACACAGCATAGCAAGACAGAAAAACTGCAAACACTCTCTGCACCAATCGAAAAAATACAAAAAACTAAAAAAAGTACTCTTATACTCATTTGTACATTTAACTATTGAATAGAATTTGTGTTTGATATAGTAAGCATACTTATGATGATATTAAGATACAGGCAAACTATATAAATACTTATGATGATATTAAGATACAGGCAAACTATATAAATATGTTGATCCATACTTGCTTCCAAACATTTACTTTACGCCTACTTTAATCTAATCCCACTTAAGATAGTGATTCATATCAAACAAATACATCTGTAGTATTTATAAGTATGGTTTTTTTTTTTTATATACTTTTTTCATGTTTGGCCTTGTTAAAAAAAATTAAAAATAAAATTGTACTTCTACTATAAGTAATATAAGTTTGTTCGGCACATCATGAAAAAAGAAAATGCCAATTCAAGTAATATAAATTGCTTTTGCTTCTACCAAAAGTCGTTGGGCGACCCAAGGCGGGAGTTGGCACCTGGGTACTAGATGAATAGGCGGTCCCTAGACGGAAAACCACATTTCAACATCTCTGGGAGTATATTGCATTTTCGTTTGAAATATATGTTGTAAATTATAATTTTAAAAAATAAAAATAAAAACTAAATTGGGCAATTTATCTATGTATCGGCATACTATCAAGATTCAACAAAAGTTATAATAACAATAAATGAACAGTTGAACATAAAAAGCTAAGTAAAATAATAATAATAATAAAATGATTAAATATAGAAAACAAACATACCCTCCATAAAAGAGATTGGTGAGCTTGAGAAATCTCTAAAGACCGAACAAGCTCCTCTTGCTCTGTACAACAAAAAAAAAAAAAAACAATATGAACTCATTTTTTAAATTATAAAATATAATTTAATTTAATTTAAAAAGAGAGATAAAAAGACCATGGGTGTCGATGGGGCGAGAATCGTCCTTAGTTGGGAGACAGAATTTTTCATCGTCTCCTTCTTTTATACTACTTTTTTTCCATTTTCTACTTAAAGCCTTCATCTCTCTCTCTCTCTCTCTCTCTCTATATGTGTGTGTGTGTGTGTGTGTCTTGGTCTTGCGTCTTAAGTATTAAATTTGCAATGATTTTGTTTATTATAACTAATTTAATCCACTAAATTTGACTCCAAACAAACCAAACCGAGTCATTTATCAATAATCTTTTATTAAGGGCGATTAAATAAAGCTGGTCAAAATCATAAGACTCCTTTAATTGCTTTTTAATATTGTTTACCATGTTTATGCATATATAATTACAGGTAGGGCCGGCTTTTTTAACCGATTTGTACCAATAGTTCGTTTTTCAAACCGAATCAATCAAGTCGGTATCAAAAGTTTGGTATACCGAAATTACGGTACGGTACAACCGAACCAATCTTTGAAAGTCGGTTCGGTTTCAGTATTATTTTAGTGAGTTCGGTATGGTACCGATTCAAACCGAACTATTAAAATATATTACAAATAAATTAAAATACTTATATACACTTAATTATTAGCATTGTTATAATATACTTATATTACTTTTTCTATTGAATACTTATAACATTTTCTTTTATTTAGAGCTTTTAGTATAGAAATCTCTAATAGGTTTTGCTCTTTTATGCAAATAAACAAGAATTGTAACAATAATATAAATAAATATATATTTTTAATATACTATTTTTAAAACTTTATACTATGTTTTTTTTCAATAGGAACCACTTTTCTATCATCACTTGTAAACTCTAAAGTTTGGTATAAAAACGAAACCGAACCGAATTAACCGAAAGTTCGGTATACCGAATTTTTTGGTTCGATAATGGTATAAAAAATCTCAAACTAAACTAGTTTGGTATGGTATCGGTATATACTTAAAAAATTCGGTACCGAACCGATGTCACCCCTAATTATAGGGGAGTATATATCAACACTAAGAAAAACACAACTTAAACATCAAAATATTATACATTGATTTCAACGGTCAGAATTAAAATTAATAAATTAAAAAAAAACTCACTAAACTCTATCTCCTCTTTGCCGACATTATCTATTCCGTCACAATAAATATCTTATCCCTCTATCTCACTCTCTAAATATCTTAACGTGACGCATGTTCTCTCTTACATAATTGTCTAGCTGTTCTGTCCTCTCTCTCTACTGTATTATCACACCCTCGAACTTATTGTTCAGTTCTCAAATTGATTTTTATTTTTATGCTATACTAATAATTATATGATAGAATGGTACAGTAGACTTTGTGTTTTCTTTTTGTTTGGAATTATATTAAACTATATTTAATTGATTTTGGGGTTTTGTTTGGAATTAGTTTTAATTGTTGTTGTGTCGTATTGTCCTTTTAAAGTTATGTAAAGTATTTTTTCTCTTTTATGGTTGTTGTGTTGCGTCAAAACTTTCCGGATAATACCACAGAACTTTAATAGGACAAAAATAAAATATAAAAAATACTTGACAACCATAAAAGGAAAGTAAAAGAGAGAAAAAATACTTAAACAAAACTTTAAAATGACAATACGACACAACAACAATTAAAAGTAATTCCAAAGAAAAACCCAAAATCAATTAAATATAGTTTAACATAATTCAAAATAAAATAAAATAAAGCCTACTGTACCATTCTATTATATGGTTATTAGTATAACATACAAATAAAAATCAATTTGAGAACTGAACAAAAAGTTCGAGGGTGTGGTAATATCGTAGAGAGAGAAGGTGGAACAGCTAGACCATTATACAAGAGAGAAACCATTTGTCACGTTAAGCGTTAAGAAATTTAGACAATGAAATAGAGAGGAAAGATGTATATTGTGTTGGAATAGAGAAGGTATACAAAAAGTGAGATTGTTTTGAAATAGAGAAGGTCTGTAAAGAGGGTGAGAAAGAGAATTTAGCGTATGAGTTTTTTATTTTGTTTTAGTTTATTAGTTTTAATCCTGACCGTTAAAATTAATGGCTAGAATTTTAATGTTTAAGTTGGTGTTTTCTTAGTGATCGTATATCCTTCCTATAATTATATAAGTAATAGTAGTAAAATATGAGTAAACATGATTGATAAACACACTTCGCTCTATATGTAATAAATTTAAATCATTTTGTTTTTGCATCAGCTCGTCACCACACCGATGGGACAGAGTGGTTAAGATGTAGCTTTGCTGGGTTTTATTTGTTCCTGGAATCAACTCAAGTACAGTAGTAGTAAAGTAGCAAGATTTCTGGCTTCCTTCAAAAGGATTGTTCAATTAATTAGTCTCAAAACAATTTCAATTTGGCCTTTGGGCACAATTCATAGAGAAGGCATTCTATTCTTTCTTCAATCACAAGCCCCCAGGGACTCCTTATACAGAGCAATTTTTGCTAGTGAAGTGCTTTTTTACTTCCCACAGGAAATCAGGTGTTGGCGCAGGAAGTCGGCCAATGTATAGAGTTTCACGACCAACAAATATCTAGTACTGTAAATTATCATAAAATTACCTGACACACTAGCGGAATAAGGAACCAAAAGAAGCACTAGTCAGAATTCAAAACGAAAAAGAGTTTTACAGGGGCACCAAAAGACCAATCTGATTTACTAGTAATAAATACTCTAGAACTAGAAAGAAATACTAATAATACAACATGAACAGTAACTCAGAACCAGGATCCATAAATACAACTAGATATATAAGACATCCAAATATCTTCAATCAAAAACTTAACCATTCTGAAACTTTTTCTTTGATCAATGATCAATCAATCTATAAACATCCATGCTAGTGTGTGATTCAGGCAAATGAAAAAAACTATGAATGTAATCCAAAATATCATAATCCATATGAAACCGAAAAAGAAAATCATAGATCTGCTCTTCCAGGGAATCTAGGGAAAGGAATGACGTCTCTGATGTTGTCAATCCCAGTTGCAAAGAGGATCATTCTTTCAAAGCCCAGACCAAAGCCACTGTGTTTGACTGTACCATATCGGCGAAGATCTAGGTACCACTCGTATGGTTCAAGAGGAAGCCCCATCTCCAATATCCTGCATACATACAACGTCATGTTTTCATCTTCTTGTTAAGCCAGATCGGTATATAGATAGCATTAGAACAGTAAGCTTTGCAGACGTAAAATTAATTTTAAATTTAAAGAGTCAAATCTTTCTCAGATGCATACCCAAAATCCAAATTAGTTTTGATCAAGTACGCAAGTGCCTATTCTAGAATTGCTTCAGAGTTTTACTGCAGAAAAGGTTCATAGTGGCCTGTAGGAGTGGTATGATGGTATCTATGCAAAGTAGGTTTCCATGTATGTGATACAACAGGGCTTTAGTTCAATAAAGCTATTCTCAGTCGCTGAGACAAAAAATGAGTCATAACATTAGAATTTCCATTAAGTTTTAATTTTATGCATTCAATGATTACCGCACATTTCAGGATTTTAGTTTCCAAAAACAACATTTTAGATATAGGTTCTAGAAAAGGGTAATGACAGAAAAAATGGTGGGAAAATAGATTTCTCACGTAAAGAAGACAGCATTGGGAATAAAAATTCAATAAAAGATGCTAATTAAGAAGAAAAAAAAACTTCTTATGTTTATGGGAAAAAAATGGAACTGGAGTTTAAACTACCTCTCCTTGATGACCTCATAACGCTCTTCCCTTTGGCTTCCTCCAATTAGCTCTCCCACCTGTAAATAATACAATATTTAAAATTTCTAATGTAAGTAAATTGACTTAAGCTGTTAATGCAGCAACATATGGAATCAAACATTTAAAGATAACTATCATTGTTTAGGTAAGTAGAGCTGCATGACTGCCAGCGGTAACATTTACCCTTTCAAACCCCATACAAGATGTAGCCATAGACATGGGAGAAGAAAGATCATACCTTTGGTACAAGAACATCCATAGCAGCAACTGTTTTGTTATCCTCATTGACCTTCATATAAAAGGCTTTAATGCCTTTTGGGTAGTTATACACGATAACTGGTGATTTGTATTTGACATCGGTCAAATATCTGCATAAGCAATAAATTATCAGTATATTGAAGGGCATTCAAGATAAAAATTCCATATACAGAACTCATAAATACCTTACCTTTCATGTTCAGAAGCTAAATCAATTCCCCATTCCACCTTATTCTCAAATTGCTTCTCTTTCGATGCTTCCTCAAGAATCACAATTGCTTCAGTGTAGGTAATACGGATAAATTTTGAAGTAGCAACCAGCCTTAGACGATCAATCGCAGTTTTATCAAAGTTCTTAACCATGAATTGCATGTCATCAAAGCAGTTGTCTAATAGCCACTGACACAAAAACTTCACATATGCCTCTGCACAGTTCATATCATCCTACACAAAAATATATGTAATATTGCATTTACAAGACAACAGAATTCAATTATTCAACAAACTTAAAGACTTTGAGAACTCGATTCTCAAGTGCATCCTGTAAAAGATATAACCCTGCTACAATCAACCAAGAAACTCCAAGAATGCAAGTTTGAAATGGACTAATAGATGAAGTGATGTACAAGAGAAGAAAAATGGAAAGACAAAAAATTTACCTGCTCCCCATTAAAAAAGTCTACAGAAAGGAATTAGACCTCAGAAAAAAAGAACAGCAATTCTTTAGCTGAAAACTATAAAGTATTAACTAAAATACCTTGATATCAGCAAAAGCAATTTCAGGTTCCACCATCCAGAACTCGGCAAGATGTCTAGAAGTGTGAGAGTGTTCTGCACGAAATGTTGGGCCAAACGTATACACACTGCTAAGGCAACAGGCATAAGTCTCAACTTGTAGTTGACCAGAAACAGTCAAAAACGCTTGTCGGGCAAAAAAATCTTGCGAGTAATCTATCTTCCCATCCTTTTGAGGAATACCAGGCTTGAGCTTAGACCTCTCTTCAGTCTTCTTAAGACTTTCTTTTGCTTTCTCTAGTACGGAAAAGGCAGCCTTAATTTCATCCTTTTTTGCTGTGGCGGATTTTTTGATTTCCATAGCAGCCTCTTCTTTCTCCTTCACCAAAAGCTTAGCGGATTCCACGTCAGGAGGATTTGTTATCAACTCCTTTTCCAATTTCTCAGAATCATTAATAAGAGTTGTAACTTGGAACATTTCACCTGCACCTTCACAGTCACTGGTAGTGATAATTGGGGTGTGTACGTAAAGAAACCCGTGTTTCTGGAAAAAGGTATGGGTAGCAAAAGCCAATGCATTTCGGATCCGAGCAATGGCAGAAATCTGGAGATCAAATAATAATTAGGGCACATATGGATGCAACTTAAGTTCGTTTATATAAAGATTTACTTCACATTATCTTGAAACGTAACTATAAAAGTATTCAACAAAACAGAAACAAACACACCATTAGCATGAAATTCTGCTCTTAATATTTTCTTATCTCATGATTAAAAATAAAAGATTACATGCTTCAAACCATTATCAATAAGATTGAAAATATAAAAGGAGATAAGAGACTCTAGATATTCACACAGTACTGCTAGTTCTCCGGCAGATAATATATCCAACTACAGTGTGCTTGCTATGGAACTGGCAAAAGTCGAACAGTACTGCTAGTTCTCAGGCAGATAATATTTCCAAAGTAAAAAAAAATTAACTGATAATTGTACTGACCTGACAAAAATCGAACAGTACTGCTAGTTCTCAGGCAGATAAAATACCCAAAATGAAAAATGTAACTTTTTTTCTACTTCTTGTCGGGCATTCCTATCTAACCCACATCTTCCAAAATCTTAGCATGCGGTCCAAAATTACCACATTCAGAGATATATTACACAAATGAAGTCCTCCTACGAGAAAAAAAAACACATCCACAATAATCTAAAAAATACACACGCCAAAAAACACATTTATAGATATGCATGCTTAGATATTCACTTTAATACGTATAGATATGCAAGTATGTATATGGTCCTGAATATAGATAAACCAGAATCGCAGATTTTAAAAAGAGTGCAGTGTCGAAATCACAAAAGCAAGGCGGAACTTAAGCGAAACCTAAAAGTTCTCACTAATCAACTATTGCAATGATGGCTTATATTTTAGGACAAGAAACTTTTGTGATGTTACTAGAAAAACCCTAGACACGATTTAGGCTTATTTTTGGGGATGCAAAGTTGAAAGCAAAAGAGTTTCTATTTCGAAATCAAGTGCAGAAATAACAAAAGCAAGGGCGAAACCTAGAAGTTATAATTAATCAACCATTGCAGTGATCACTTATACTTTAGGACAAGAAACTTTTACGATGTTACAACTAGAAATACTCTAGACACGATTTATGCTTATTTTTTGGGATGCAAAGCTGGAAGCAAAAGAGTTTCTATTTTGAAATCAAGTGCACAAGGGAATTAGTTGGTTATGCGTTGAAGACAATACCTGCATAGCAAATTAAACCTTCAAAAAAGAGCTTGTTTTGTTAGAAGTACAACCTCGGTTCATCAGATTTTGTATATAAGCTGGGTAAATTTTGAATATTAAGCTTTTTTTAATTGTTTCTTTGTGCAAAAGACTAGATATTGCAAGTATTTATTTGTCCGGCAATCCCCTAATATAAAATTTGCATTCAAATGAAAGGATGGTAACAAGATTTCTAAATCCAATTACTAGTGTCATCAGATACTTCCTCGAATCTAGCAGTTAATCTTTAAATATTGCTCTTTTGCTTTTAAGCTACAGTTAAGCAAAACAGTAATCGAAGTCTACAAAAATACGTTCCCAAAGGAATTGAGTAAAAATTCAAATAATCCATAATTCTGAATCGAGCACTTATCTTTTGATGTTCCTCTTTTTCCTTTCAAGCTACAGTCACGCATAAATAGTATTCAAAGCCTAGCAAACTCCATCTCCAAATGAATGGGTAAAAATCATACACATAGTTCCAATAAAGCAATTCACTTTGAAAGTTTCTTTCTTTCTTTTAAGCTACAGTCAAGCAAAACAGTAATAAAGGTAAAAAAATCCATTACTAAATGACAGATTACTTTACATAAATACAGTGTTCTAAAAGACGAGCCTACGCGGAGCTTACGCGGAAATTAGGCGGTTGGCAAAACTTAGGTGCCTAGGTGACTAGGCAGGATTAAGCGGATTAGGTAGTTATTGAGCGGAATTAGGCACTAGGCGACCTATTTCTGAGTAAAATCGCCTTGCGACTTTATTAATATTGCATAAACACATAGTCAACTGTCACTTGTCTTTATATGTTCCCTTTTTTCTTTTAAACTACAGAAGCAAGCAAAACCAGTCTTCACAAATCCATTTCCAAATGGATGACAAATTTAAATTGAAACATAGTTTCTTGCTTATTTTTTTGAATGTCTACTACATAGAATTACCTCAATCTAACATTTTCCATAACCTAATTTTTTTGGACTACAGTCCATTAAAACAGTAAGAATTGCCCAGAAAAACCATTTCCAAATGAATGATTAATTTTAGATAAATCCTTAAACCAATTGCTTTCCTATCAAATATTCCATTTCTTCTGTTAAGTTACAGTCTAGCAAAACATAATCAAAGTCTACAAAAATCAACTTTTAAAGGAATAATTAATTTAAATAATAAATAGTCCCTTGAATGAGTCTTTTAAGCTACAGTTAAGCAAAACGTTGTTAGTTTAGTTTGAGTTCTAAATTACAGATTATATGTTCATTTGGCTCATTTATTAGAACTTTCATTTTAAGCAAACAAGCTAGTAAAAATCTAGCTTATTAGCTTAAAAGCTGCCATTAAAAAATTCGCTCATGCTGCTATTATTTGGTTATGAACAGAATTAAACACGCAGAAATTAATGTCTACGGCAATCCATTTCCAACTGAATAATAACAGTATAATAATTAAGATTTATGACAATAATCAATAAAAAATCCATGTACAATTATATACATATAAATTTAGATATATAAGTTACACACACACAAATATCTATATATATAATGTTCCATCATCATCTTTTAAGCTACAGAAGCAAGCAAAACAGTAATCATGTCTAAAAAAACCAATTACAGCGCAATTACTAAAATAACTAAATGATAAGCTTTCCTTTGCACATTCCATTTTCTTTCAACTTACGGAAGCAAGCAAGTAATCAATGTCTACAAAAATTCAATTGCCCAAGGACTAATACTAATTAAATTAAAACGAACAAAACAGCAGACTGTAAATTGATAAATATATAGATATGAACGAATAAAAAGAAACAGCACATTGATAAATTGTAACAAACAAAACAACAGACTGCAAATTGATAAATTTTATAATTAGATATGAACGAATAAAAAGAAACAGCATATACCGTGTTGGTCCTGGGACGGAGATGAACTAAATCCCTAAGATTCTCAAGTGTAAGCCTAGTCTTAGGCAAAGGGTACTTCCCGGGGTCAACACTCCCAACTTCTAGAACCTTTTGGACCCTCATCTCAATCTTCTGCTTCGCACCCTCAGGTGGAACCTTCAGCACTCCCTCCACGTGTACACATGTCCCTGTTGCCACCAACCCTGCTAATCCTGCCGACCCCGCCACTTCAGCGTCCACGATCACCTGCAGGTCGGGTTACAAGTCCAATAATATCAATTCCAAAAAATGCATAAAACTAAAACATAGACGATAGTAAAGCGCAAAAGTCTATAGACAGATATAAACGTAAAAAAAATGTCGCTTCTGTATGCTTGTAAGCCAGGTAAATTAGGCAATATATACGTTAAGGGGTTTTTGGCTTTCATGTCCACAAGAAGGGGTGATAATCAAACGAGCCATTTGTAAACAATAAGGTGCTTAGTTCATGTTTGTTTTGTTTCTAACTGAAACGAACATGAACAAAAATATAAGATCGTGTAGTAAAAGAGATGATAATGAGCAAAGCTCTGTTCGGCTAGTGAAGTTTCATTTTGATTGATTGATGATATATATATATAAAGATAGATTTGTATACTACTAGATATGGTAATAAATAACTAAAAATGGTTTCCTTTAATAATGGTAAAGTAATCTAAAGTTCTAGTTTTTGTAATGCAGAGTGATATGCTTATGTAAATAAATTGGTATACCGAATAGTGACTAATAATGTATCATTAATTTAATAAAAAAAATGGCATATATAATCCCTACTTATCTTTATCTATTTAAGGCTTTAAGTTAAATAAGCCAACTATTTGTGAAAAAACTCGTGATCAACATGAATTTCATAAGCCTGTTTCAATTTGTCTTTCGTTTCATAATCGGCCTTACCTACTTGCTAGATTTTCTAAAGTCTGCAATAGAGTTCAGATTCATGTTTGGTTAAAAGCTACAAGGACGGTTTATTAATCACTTATCTTCCGACCTTCCTGAATATTCTTTAACACCAACAAAAAAACAAAATCCATATACAATAATAATAATCCATTAATCACTAGCTAGATGCTTTAGAGTCTACAATAGAGTGCAGATTCATGTTCGCTTAAAACATACAAGCACGTTTTATTAAGTATTAATCACTTCTCCAAATTTCCGAATATTCTTATAAGCTACAGTCAGGCAAAGGAACGAGTAAAATAAAAAACAAAATCTAATTACAATAAAACCTCTACAAATTAATAACATTGGAACCGGAAAATTCTATTAATTTATAGTTATTAATAAATTCATATGGTGATTAAGCACATTGACCGATCCGGAGAAAAAGTATAAGCTTAGAGAGGTTATTAATAATCAATTATGATAAAGTCTACAATAAACTGTAGATTCATGTTCAGTTAAAAGGTACAAGCACAGTTTATTAATCACTTCTACTTCAGCTATAATAATAATCCATATAAAATAACAAAATCCAATTTAACAATAATAATCGATTATGATAAAGTCTACTATAAAGTGCAGATTCAAGTTCGGTTAAAAGGTACAAGCACGTTTTATTAATCACTCCTCTTCGACTTCAATAATAATCCATATACAATAACAAAATCCAATTACAATACTAATCAATTATGATAAAGTCTACAATAGAGTGCACATTCATGTTCAGATAAAAGGAACAAGCGCAGCTTATTAATCCCTTCTCCTTCGACTTTAATAATAACCCATATACAATACCAAAATTACAATACTAATCCATATTATTAACAAAATACCTGAGTGTGCGTTTGGAGCCCTAATGGTTGTGGTGAATTTTGGTATTGTAGTAACAAATGTTTATAGAGTTATTAATTTATTGATACAGTGATTAAGTACATTAACCTAAGTAGGGGCCGGAGAAAAAGTATAAACTTAGAGAGGTTATTAAGTATTGATAATGGATTATTAATGTATAGAGTTTAAACTGTACAATAAAAACAAAATCCATATACAGTAATAATAATAATAATCCATTAATCACTAGCTAGATGCTTTAAAGTCTACAATAGAGTGCAGGTTTCATATGTTCGCTTAAAACATATAAGCACAGTTAATAAAAACAAAGTCCATATTGTGTTCATATTGTGTCCATACTTAGAGTTTACATTAGAGTACAGATTCATGTTCACTTGAAACCAACAAGCACGATTTATTAATTTATAAATCACTTCTCCTTTGACTTTTCCGAATATTCTTATAAGCTACAGTCAAGCAAAGGAAGAGTAAACATAAAAAATAAAATCCAATTACACTAAAACCTCTACAAATTAATAGCATCAGAACCGGAAAAATTTTAGTATTAATTTATAGAGTTACTAATATATTAACATGGTGATTAAGCCCATTAACCTCAGTCGAGGCCAGATAAAAAGTGTTAACTTAGAGAGGTTATTAAATAATCCATTACTAATTTATAGAGGTTGTTTTTTACTCCATTGTCGGCCTTACCCACTAGCGAGATGTTTGTAAATCTACAATAGAGCACAGATTCATGTTCGCTTGAAAGGTAAAAAGGCACTGTTTATTAATCACTTCCCTTTCGACTTCCTTAAAAGAAAAGCTACAATCAAGCAAAGCCTTACAAAAATCCATATCCAAAGGAACGAGAATATATACAATAATTATCCATTTTCTACGAAAATAGCTGGAGGTTAATTATCTGCTAACTAGCTAGATGTTTTAAAGTCTACAATAGAGTGCAGATTCATATTTAATTAAAAGGTACAAGCACGATTAAGTAAGCCCTTCTCTTTCGACTTTCCTGAATTATTCTTTAACGCCAACATAAATATGATATCCATATACAATAATAATACTATTTCGATTCCCACTAAACGAACATGAATTTCATAAGCCAATTTCAATTCGATTCATTATCAACCTTACACACTAGCTAGATTTTTTAAATCTATAATAAAGAGCAGATTCACGTTTGCTAAAAAACATACAATAATAATTTATTAATCACTTCTTCAGTTCTCCTTAACCTTTTTCCAAATATTCTTATACGATACAATCAAGCAAAAAAACCGAGTAAACATAAAAATATAAAATCCAAATAGTACAATAATAATAATAATAGTTTTAGAGTCTACAATAGAGTGCAGATTCATGTCCAGTTAAAACATACAATCACAGTTTATTAATCACCTCTCCTACGATATTAATAATATTCCATATACAATAATAAAAGCCAATTTAACAATAATGATCGATTAAGATAAAGTCTACAATAGAGTGCAGATTCATGTTCGGTTAAAAGGGACAAGCGCGGCTTATTACATTAATAACAAAATCAATTACAATAATACTAATTGATTATGATAAAGTCTACAATAGAGTGCAGATTCATGTTCGGTTAAAAAGAACAAGCACGGTTTATTAATCACTTCACCAATTACAATAATAATCGATTATTATTAATAAATACCTGAAGGTTAGCAAACGCAGGAGCCATAAAAACTAATAATAATCGGCAGTTTATTATTAATCACTCCTCTTTCGACCTTCCTGAATATACTTTAACGCTAACATAAAAACAAAATCCGTATAGTACAATAACAATAATAGTCCATTAATCACTAGCTAGAAGTTTTAGAGTCAATAATAGAGTGCAGATTCATGTTCTGCTTAATACATACAAGCACGGTTTATTAATAAATATAAAACAACAAAATCAAATAACAATAATAATAATAATCGATTATTATTAATTAAATACCTGAAGGTTAACATACAAGCACGGTTTATTAATCACTCCTCTTTCAACTCTCCCATAATATTTTTTCAATCAAACAAATGAATAAAACACAATAATAAATTAATAATCGATTATAATTAAATAAAATACCTGGAGGTTAGCAACGCATGATCCGTCGTTAACCTCTAAAAACGCAAACGAGCCTTTTCCCTGTTCTCGGCCGGTTTTTACCCAACCGCCGATACGCACGGTGGTTCCGGCGAAGGCGGCGCCACCGTCGTCCCGGGACAGGATCGTCGTTATCAACACTCGTTGCGAAAACTCCGCTTCCGGTGCGGTGGTGGTGGTGGGATCGGTTAGGGTTATGGCGGCGACTTTCTCCACCGGCGGCGTAGACATTTTTAGAGAGAGAGAGAGAGTGTGTGTTGGGAGCCCTAATGGTTTTTCGTGAATTTTGTATTATATAGAAAGTGACAAAGTGGGTTGGGTTTCTTTTTATTACTATAAAATTTTGACTGTTGTACGTACACCCCGCCCTACCAATTTCATGTATAAAAAAAGGAAAAAAAATTAAGGAAGGTGTAAGAGGTATTTTGAAAAAATTGGAGATTTGGGCTTTATTTTGTATCGTATAAAATTAATCAATGGCTCTATGCATATATAAATCGAATACTAGTTTCGTTGTTTATAAAATAAAATCATTCTTTTTAAATAATACTTTGTAAGTTCGAGTTGTTTTTTTAAAATTTATTGACTTCTTTTTTATTTTCGGGTTGGGTCTTCGATAATTTTGAAAAATGAAATTGATTTTATTTCTAATTATGATTATTAGAAGATCTAGCGATATAAATATATATAGATTTAGAGAGAGAGAGCACCCTAGAGTTCGAGTTTTTTTGCTGAAATGGTACAGTGAGCAACCCAAATTCCCAGAATGGGCTCTGTTTCTGTAATATTCCCAAAATGGTCTACTTTCGAAAAACGACCGATCGAAATGATTAAAACGACCGGTCGTTTTTATCATTAACTCTCTAGAACAATTTGGACCAAAAACGATCGGTCGTTCTGTACATTACGATCGGTCGTTTTTCAGACCAAAAACTATCGGTCGTTTTATCCTAACGATCGGTCGTGTTGTGCTCACTGGAAGAATTTCTACTTAAAACGATCGGTCGTTTTATCCTAGCGATCGGTCGTTTTTTGTGTTGTGCTCACTGGAAGAATTTCTACTTAAAACGATCGGTCGTTTTATCCTAGCGATCGGTCGTTTTTTGTGTTGTGCTCACAGGAAGAATTTCTACTTAAAACGATCGGTCGTTTTATAGTAGCGATCGGTCGTTTTTAAGGTTTGCTCACTGGAACATTTTCGTTCCACAACGACCGATCGAAACATAAAAACGACCGATCGTTTTTCTGTTTCACTGTGTTAAAACCTCTTCCAAAACCCTAATTTCATTCATTCCACAAAATATATCCATCATCTCTCTTCCAAAATCGCCTCCCTCTTTCCAAATCCATCAAAATTCCCCAATAAAACCTAATTTTCTATAAAAATATCACCCAATTTCTCCTATTATCCGTATAATCGATTATCGATTAATTCCGTTTCTTACAAACCCTATTTTCTTCAAAACCCATTTTCTTCAACAATGGTTCGTACGAAGAGAACCTCACTCAACCTCGTTGATGAACATGAGGACGAGGTCGTGCCTCCACCACCTCGCCGTCCGGCTATTCCTCGTGCCCCACGCACCGGCTCCTCCACCGCTTCTCGCTCGGGCCCCGGTTCCTCTTTCGGCCCTCTTTCTCCTCTCTATCCACCCGAGATGGGTAAAAGAGGTATATTGACCAACTTCACTCTAGATATGCTTTTATTCCGTGAACGATTTGCCGCTCTAATGATAGATTTAAGTTTTTACAAACTCGATACTATCCTCACTCTTAAAGAGCCTTTTTACAAAGAAAATGTCTACGAATTTTATTATAACCTAGTTCTCGATAGGGATAATGATGGCGCACTCCGCTTGCGTTCATCGTTTAACGGACAACCTTTCGTTTACGGTATAGACCGTCTACGAACTCTCTTACGCCTAGATAGCGGCGGTTTCCATGAGTCTAGTGAGGAACTTTGTGAGACTCTCGATATCAATCACTTCAATGATCTAAAAGATGAAATTTTTCATCCCATTCATCAAAATCGCTCCAACAAAGCCCATGGCCTTCTATTCCGTAACAAACTAGCCTACCACATCCTTTCTCACATAGTCCTCCCTGATACCTCCAATTTCACGGATGTTACCAATGAGTACATCTTTCTTCTTGGGTGCATCCATCGCCGAGTCAAACTCGACTTTGCTACCCTCATCCTCCTTAAGATGGACTCGCTCAAAACGAAATCCAAAAATGGGCTACCTTACGGTGCCTTGATTTCGGCCATCCTAAAGGACCAAAATCTCGTTCCCGGTGGAACATTGTTCAAAAACAAGGACAAACATATTTGGGACACTTTCTATCTTTTCCAAATGTCCATAAAATTCCATAATACCGACAAGTCCATAACTTGGTCCGGTAAGCGGGTATCCGGCCCCAACTATGCTCCTCTCACCCCCGAAGAGGAAGAATACGTCGGCCCTAAGCCAACACCACAAGCCGCTCGTGAGGATTTCTCCTCCGAGTCTCTTCCCCCCACCGATATTCCTACATCCTCTCGTCCCTCTCGATGACAAGGAAAAGCTCAAGTAGGATCTTCTCACCGTCCTCCGCGCAACGAACAATTCTACGACGATCTCTACATCGACCAATATCAAAATGCGCGACTTCACCGACGCATGTTTCGTGCCATGAACACATGTCAAGAAGATTTGGACGAAATCGATAGGTTGAGCGCCGAGCAAATGGCGAAATTCCACGGCTATTTTCCCGACCTTGCCGGGCCCCATGACAACAACGAAGACGAAGAGGATGATGCGACCTCCCACCGCGACTAGGCGGATATCATTTTATTCATTTTCATGTTTTTTTTTATGATGTCAAAGGGGGAGAAATACCTCTCTTTTTGTTTCATTGTATTTCTTTCCCGTTCTACGAACTTCGTTTGTTTTTGATGTAATAAGTAGCATGATTATATTATGAATTGTGTTTATGTTGCTTTTAAACATGCTTGTTATAATCTATGACGTTGTGAGAATGTGTTTCATAATATGCGCTTTTATCTTATGATATTGCATTTAGTGCGCTTAAATTGCTAGTTGATTGGGTTATTTATATGTCTTTCATTTGTGGCGATTGACCTTTTTTTAGGCAAAACTATGGCCGATTTTTCGCTTGCATATAGATCTTTCGTTATCCTTTATCGGTTTTGCTTTGTTATACTTCGTTTTAAATCGGATGTTATGACATTTACTTGGTTCTTTTCAAAGAAATCTTTTATCCAAGTAAAACGTTATCTACACATTTCGGTTATACTTCTTTAAGCAAAACGTTATCTACACATTTTGATGATAACAATATTTGTAAAACATGATAAAAGCTCGTTTTGCGTACTAATCATTTATCGAGTGTGTTAAAGGTTCTAAATAATAGAATGCGTAATTAAGAAGCCAATGGTTCAAGCGGAACCTCAATCGGATTTGAAACGCATTAGTTACGAGGTTTCGAAGTTTGTCGAGAAAACCGAAACATTTCCAGAAATACAAAAAACGACTGCTCACAGCTAAAAACGATCGATCATCTACAAAAACGAAATTCTTCCAGTAAGCACTTAGCAAAAACGATCGATCATAAAGCTAAAACGACCGATCGTTTTAGATGAGATTTCTTCCAGTGAGCCAAGATATAAAACGACCGATCGTTTTACAGAAACGACCGGTTATCTGTGTAAAAACGATCGGTTGTTTTTCATAGCGATCGGTCGACTGTAACATTTAGACATAACAAAGAATTTTTTGCACTTTTCGACACTGATTTGGCAAGAAAAATATATAAAAATACTAAAATATATATAAAATCAATCAAATATATATATTTATGTTAATTGCACTTATTTATTTATATTGTTCATTCTACTTTTTATGTTAATTGCACTTATTTATTTACTCTCATACTTAACAAACCAGTATATCTTCTCAAAAAACAGTATGAAAAAACACTGAAAATAAATATAGATATTTCATCTTAAAAAAGACAATTACAAGCGGAAAATTAAACTAGTACAAGATACATATTGGGACCTTGAAGCTACAGCTAAAATCATAATCGTCGACCACGTATTGGATACGGACACTTACGACAATCATGTCCTCGCCCTTGACAACTAGAACATCTCATAAGTGCTCGTCTCTCCGACTGATCCATACCATTATGAATACGAGTAGATCTTGGACGACCCCTTTCTCTTAAAAGAGTAACATCCGGAAGAAATAATCTATCACATGAATCCCAATAGTCTTGATGCCGAAGAGGACAAAATTGCGCCGAGTACGTACCTTCGTATGATTCAAGACTGTAATATTTTACTATGTAAGCTTCCCAATCAAGACGGTTTGCAGCGCATACAGAAAACACATGTAAACAAGGGATTCCATCACTCTGCCACTTACCGCAATCGCATTGCCAAAGTGAAAAGTCGACAACTTGAGTATTGCCTCCCCTGGAATTTCTTGAACTTGTACACACGGAATAAACCCCTCTTTCATAATCGAAAGTAACATTGGTATGACCAATGTCCGACCTACGTTTCTCTAAAATTTTAAGGATATTGGGACCATATCTTGTGTCGCTGTTTCTCATCCCGATTACTATCTTTTTCCGCTCGCAAAAATAGTGTACCAACTTATAGAAAATAAGCTGCACAGCAGCAGTGATTGGTAAATTACGAGCAGCTTTTAAAACATTATTGAAAATTTCAGCCATGTTTGTGGTCATGTTACCATGTCGCCTCCCTTTATCATGAAAATATGACCATTTTTCCGCAGACTCTTTTATCAACCATTGATATGCTTGAGGATTCATGACTTTTATTGCTTCCATGATTCTTTTCAATTTTCTTTCTTGTAATTCCCAAATGGCGTTCTCCGCTAACTTGTGTAAGTCAGGATCTCCTTTGAAAGCTTTCTTAAAATTATCCAAAAAATGATTTGAACAATATCGATGAACAAAACCTTAACCACGCCAAACTCCTCTCACTGCACTTAGAATACCAGCATGTCTATCCGAAATTAGACAAATATTCACTCGCTCTTTAATCACATGTCGCATAATGTTAGAAAGAAAAAAGCTCCACGAAATTGTACTCTCCTCAGCAACAAATGCACAACCAATGGGAAAAACATGATTATCTGCATCCGATGCCATGGCCAACAAAATCTTACCTTTATACTTCCCATATAAGTGAGTAGCATCAATAGCGATAACTGGCCTACAATACTGAAATGCATCAATAACGGCCTTAAATGTGAAGAAAAAACTGTTCAATACCTCACCCACTGGATTTCCTACCACATCGTAAACTGGCGTGGTCTCATAAGAAGCAACGGTACCGTTATTATACTTTTGAAGCGCTTTCATAAATTTAGGTAAAACCTTATAAGAGTCTTCCCAATTACCAAATATCTCTGCGATTGCTTTTTGTTTACCTAAATAAGCTTTTTTGTATGAAACTGACATTTCAAAGCGGGCATTCACAATCTCTTTAACTAATGAAATCTTCATCATAGGATTAGTTGTGATGGCATTTCGAATGGTTTGGGCAACAAGATTGGAATCTAACTGTGGATGATCAGTTGTAAGCTCGGCATGAATGCATGTATGAGGACCGTTGTACACCGACACTTCAAAAAATCCATGTTTCTTTCTTAGTGAAGCTCGTAGTTTCCATTTGCATTGTTGAGTTTCGGCCAGTTTACAACGAATTTCCCAAAATTTTGCCTTCGAACTTTTAGTGCAAAAATGGATGTTACGTTTTATTGACCAAATTTTTATTCCCTTTTTCAACATTTCTTTATCCCTAAATAAAAGACCAATAAAAGGATCATTAACTTGAGGATCCCAAAATCCAGGATACATCATATAATTTCGTCTTTGGCTACTATAATTTTCTTGAGTGTCGAACGGTTCATTAAACAAACTTGACATTGGTTGATGCATAGGAATTTCATCGGGAATAGTATTATTCTGCAATTGTGACCCACTTGATTGGTCGTTTTCATCCTCACCCATATACAAGCCCATTTCAGATGATAATTCTTCGTACTCAACTTCTTGTACATTTTCTTCGTCATCGTCAGACTCGTTTTCGCTAATATTGACGTCCGGATCTTCATCCTCTGGTTCATCCCCAAGTTCTATCGACCAACCAATATTATCTGCCAATCGACACACTGCATCCAAATGTGTCAAATCTGGTTCGTTGTTCTCAGAATATACCTCTGGCATTGGCTCTTGTCGAATGGGTGTTCTACTTGATGTACCGATTTCATTAGTAGAAAGAATATTATAATACAACCCGTAATCTTGATCAGAAGAGTAAACTTGCTCAATTTCAACATATAACTCTATAAACGTTCTTCCATTTTCATCTATTAACTCAAGCATGGTTTCCAACGAATCATTATCATCAACAGCCAATCGCATATATTTAAACTCAGTAAGTGTAGTCAGATATGAATAACGACATGTTAAACTCAAACGATTTGAAGTCGATGATACATCAAGTACCTTAAACAATTTTTCCAAAAATTGGTCGTATGTCGTGTTTCTAGATACCTTAAAAATTTTTTTATAAGAAATATCATAAGATAACCCCTCGCTAATAGTTTCCATTATCGTACCTCCCCAATAACACATAATTGTAGGATTTTTCATTTCGATAACCACACGGTAAAACTATCAATTTTACTCAAATAATACTCCAACAACACAAAATATTGAGCTTTTACCTGTTTTGGAAGAGATCTGAGATTTGCCCTAAAATGATCTAAGAGCTCTGTTTTTTTTATTTTCACAGTGCTCTGGGAAATGAGATGAGTGGTATGGGAAATGAGATGGGTTTTTTTAAATAGGAAGTAATTCAGACAAAAAATGACCGATCGAAATGTACAAAACGATCAATCGTTTTTTGTCTGAAAAACGACCGATCGAATTGGACAAAAAGACCGATCGTTTTTGGTCCAAAAACTCCCAGAGAGTTCATGATAAAAACGACCGGTCGTTTTTATCATTTCGATCGGTCGTTTTTCGAAAGTAGACCATTTTGGGAATATTACAAAAACAGAGTCCATTCTGGGATTAAACTGGACCCACTGTGCCATTTTGGCAAAAAACTCCTAGAGTTCTATCTATAACATAGGTTTCATTCTCCGCCTATTATTACGATGGCTTCTCACATACTCACATACTTAAAAGCAGGGGTAGCATCGGTATAGGTCCCGAACCGAAACTATCATACCTGAATCCTGACCCGAAAATGATCGGGTAATGATTTTTTTACCCGATCCCGTCCCGAAAAACAACGGGTCCCGACATTTCGGGTAACTGATGGGTCGGGATAGAAGAGACTCCCACAAATTACTATTGCAAATTATTGGTTTTTTTCTTGACTTTATAAGTTGGTCCAATCAAGTCATATTAACTACTATTGCAAATTACACTAGTAGAGCATCTGCTAAGGAGATGTTGCCACTAAATATTGTGCAAATGTTCAAAATTGCTAAACATTGTTCGAATTTCAAAATACATACAAAACCTGAAAAAATATGCTGGATTTGCTGAAAAACAGCTTTAAAGGCTTAAAAACGGCTTTAAAGTACTGAAAAACGGCTAACAAATGCTGACAAACAGCTATAAAATTCCAAAAAACACCTGAAAAACCGCATTTAAAAGCTGAAAATCGCATACAAAAATTGAAATTCGCCCAAACAACATTAAACAGCCTAAATTCCCTTCAAATATCCCTGGAAAATGCTGAAAACGAGCAAAAAGTGATCGGAAACAAAATAAAAACAATTTTAATTAATGGTTCCCAAAGAGCCAAACAAGTAAACTATATTATCAACAGGAAACAAAATAAATTACATGACTATGTCGACTTCTAAAACATGAACCTAGTGAGAAGCTGTCTCATCAAGCTACAAAACAACAACAACAACAAGGTTATGCAGTTAAAAAAGGAAAGGGACAACAGTAAAAAAATCAATCTATTAAGAGACTAAGAAATTCACTTACTTGTGATAATTTCTTCACAGTCTTTATAAAACTCTATTTCTTCATCGGTTGGTTCCTTGTATAAATTAATTTCCTCACCACGAAGTCAATCATTAGTGCACACTAATGCCTCCACCGTCTTAGGATGCAAAGATGCTCGAAACGGATCTACTATCCTCCTGCCAAGGTTAAAAGAATTCTCGCTAGCAACTGTAGAAGATGGTATTGCAAAGATATCTTTTGCAACTTTTGAAAGTATCGTGAAAGTTGTTTGATTAACTTTCCACTAGTCCAAAATGTTGAAATTTTGACTCCATTGTTCAAAAGGATCAGCAATGTACCTATCCACTTCATTCGTAATTTCCGTTTGATTTTGAGCTTTCCTTAATTGAACCATTTGTAAAAGATTTTTGAGTTGAATAGGATATCTTTAAAAGTATTCATCAACTCATTGTCAACATCACCATCGAGATCACTTATAATAGGCTTCAAGGAAGAGGTCCCTTTGTAAGCATTATATAACTCCATTAAACAATTTTCCATTCCCGTAACAAACAATTGAATGGTCGGACTGTCTTTTCCCATATCACTCAAATGTATATTAATCATTTGAAACTTAAACCGAGGGTCTAAAATTTGACCAATGAATACAAGTTTGTTGATATTTTCAAGATCACCCCAATACTTATCAAATTTAGCCACCATATATTGAGCAACCTCTTTCAATGTGGGATTGGTGATGCTCCTCAGGGTCTCATTAATAGATGTGCCCATCAAAACTATTTCCGCCAAAACCAAAGTCGATGTAACTGTCTTGCTAGCGCTAAGTTTCAACGTGGTATTATAAAACCTTTTAAGAAATTGCATGATAACACGTGTTTTATCCCAATCCATATCAACGGGTGGCCCAACTCAATTCACCGAATATTCAGTCTCATTAAAATAAGCAATATATTGTACGTTTTGTCTCAATCTAGCAAACACGTTCCTGAACTTATATGCGACTTAAAGCATTTTGTAAGTAAACTTCCATCGTGTGGGTACGACATTTTATCCATCTTCAGTAATATAGCATAGCGCTGGGCGAAAAACCGAACCGAATCAATAACTAAACCGAAAAAGACCGAAACCAAAAAAATTTCAGCTCAGTTTTGGTTTTCAATAAAACCGAACCGAAAAAGACCGAAACCGAAAAAAACCGAAACAGACAGAAAATAACTGAAACTGGACTGAAAAAAACTGGTCCGGTTCGATCCAAAAAATAAAAAGACCGAAATCGAAAAAACCCGAACCGGACCGGACCCAACCTTAATATAGCACACTCCATAAATTGGTCTAATCTAGCCGAGAAAGAATGAATATATTTGACACTGTTTCTAATCGATGCAACTGAGGTACCAATATGCATCAACCCACTTTTTACAATAATATTTATAATATGACAGGCACACCGTAAATGCAAGTACTTTCCATTAAACAAAAGTGTTCACATGTATTTTAACGATTTTTCCATATATTTCATAGCTGTGTCATTCGCACTAGCATTGTCAACTGTAATGGTATAGATTTTGTCTATTCCCCATAAACTTAAACACGATTCCTTAACATGTCCAATACCATCTACTTTGTGAGAAGTGATCTTAGTAAAATTTATGATACGTTTATATAATGCCTAATTGTTATCCACAAAATGTGCCTGAATCGTGAATATGTTGCAACATGAATTGCATCCACCCGTTTTCTATATAAGGACCATACCCTCGCCTTTAGTCGTGCCATTCTCAATTCAAAATTACTTCATACTTTTAGAATTTTGTTAGAAATTTTTAATTGGTTTTATAGAGGGAAACTATTGCCATTTTTGAGTTCTATGTTTAAAAGGTTTGCTGCTTCCATTTTCATGTAAATCAAAACTTCGCCGTTTTAATATTGAAGATCAAGGTCCGCAAACCTAGAAAAAATCAGTAAGGGACTTAGAAGATTTTAAGAGCAAATTTTCGAGAAATCGACTTGACAAACAAATTTATTTATCGACCAATGACAAGACACTTAAGGTATACACATTCTCTTAAAACACTCGTTTTAATTCAAATAGTGCAATATATTATCATTAAAGACTTGCTATAATTCCCTTCATTACCTGTCAATTCGAGAAACTGAGTTGACTTTCAATTTTTTATGACCCCAGTTTACCAAACTCACCATTACATATTGACCCTGTTCAATAACACCGATGAGAGTCATTAGATACCAAAAAAAAACTCATAATCTTTATAATTATACGTACAGTGTGGCTTTGTTTAACAACAAATTTCATTGACATTATTTTAGCATTTTAATAATAAGAATCAACATGTGTTTGAACAGTCACATCATTTACTTTTTCAAAAGCATACTATGAGGCTAAAAGACCAATGATATGTTTGATAACAATTTTTTTTAGTTCAAACTCAGATTTTAAAAATCTATACAAATCCAATGAAAATCTAGATTTCTAAAATCTGTATTTTAAACTTTTTAAATCTAAAAATCTGAATTGTATTAGCTAAATAATGGAACTAAACAATTTTTTGTGAAGCTGATTATCGACCAGAAAAACCGTTTGCCAAATAGGTCATATACCAAACCCGACACGACATACCAATAATAGCCCAATAACTAATACTATCCCAAAAAAAGCCCAAATAACTAACAAAGGTATAAAAACCAATATCTCCCACTATTCAAAACCCTAGCCGAACAATTATCTCTCTCTCTCTCTCTCTCTCTCACTAGATCTCTCTTCAGCAGCAACTGAGTACTTCATCATGGGTCAGTAAAATGAATTTACCCAAATTTTCAATATTCTATAATACTTATTCGTTTGTTTGTTTGTTTGTTTGTTTGTTTTTTTGGGTTTTAATAATATGTAACGTTTTATTTAATAGGTAAGGTGCATGGTTCGTTGGCACGAGCGGGGAAGGTTCGGGGACAGACACCGAAAGTAGCGAAACAGGATAAGAAGAAGAAGCCACGTGGCAGGGCCCACAAACGCCTCCAGTACACCCGCCGCTTCGTCACTGCCGGTATTTATTTTTATTATTATTATTTACCCCCCCTCTCTTTTTATTTCATTTTATTAGTAATTTGTTGTGGTTCTATTTTACTCCTGTAGTTTTAGGTTATTGCTAACCGGTTCCATGAGTTTGAAATGTTGTGGTTTTTGCTTCCTTGTTGTGAAATTAGTTGATTTTCACTCTTACTTTTGCCGTAGTGAAAACAGTTAAGATAATTATGTACTATGAAATGATATTATATGTATATATATATATATATATATATTATACTAGGTTTAGTTTATTACGAACTGGTCCCCCTGTGGTGAAATGTAATGGGTCTTGCTTCCATATTGTGAAATTAGTTGATTTTGAGTATTTTATAGTTGTTCTAGTTAAAATAGTAAAGCTACTAATGTACTATCGAATGATTTTAGTTTATTTATAGTTTATACCCATGTTATGGGTTTTGCTAGTAAAAATGTGAAGCTGCTAATGTACTATGAAACTGTTACATACTATAAACTAATAGTCATTATATATTTCTCATCCTTTTTTTTTATCGTTTTTATTTATTTATTTGTTAAGAGTGTCGGTTTTTTATCTTATACCCCCGTAGTTTTAGTTTATTAGTTCACTAAATCTAGTAATATACTATCAAATGGTTATATATTTTATACCCATAGTTTAAGTTAATTTATAAACCAGTCCCCTGAGTTGAAATGTTATGGGTTTTGCTTCCTTGTGATCTGAAATTAAATGATTCTCAGCTGTTCTAGTAAAAGCATTAAAACTACTAATGTACTATGAAATGGTTATATATTTTATATCTTATACCTGTATTTTTTAGTTTATTACTAATCGGTCCCCTGAGTAGAAATGTTTAGGGTTTTGCTTCCTTATTGAGAAATTACAATAGTTGATTTTCAGTGTTATTTCTGTAACCCTGTTCTAGGAAAACCAGTAAAGCTTCTAATGTACTACTTATGAAATGGTTATATATTTTATACCTCTAGTTTTAGTTAATTACTAACCAGTCCCCTGAGTTCAAATGTTATAGGTTTTGCTTCCTTATTCTGAAATTAGCTGATTTCCAGTTTTTTTACTAATATTCTAGTAATACAGTAAAGCAAATGGTTCTATATTATATACCCGTAGTTTTAGAGTTGGAATGTTATTATTTTGCTTCTTTATTGTGATATGTGAAATTAGTTGATTTTCGGTTTGTTATTTATGTTCTTGTCAAAACAGTAAAGATACTAATGTGCTATGAAATGGTTATTTTATACCTGTATTTTTAGTTTATTACTAACCAGTTCCCTAAGTTGAAATGCTAGTGTTTTCCTTCTTTATTGTGAATTTAGGTGGTTTTCTGTTTGTTACAACTCTCAAGCTACTATTGTGCTATGAAACGGATATTTATTTTACACCCGTAGTTTTAGTTTATTACTAACTAGTCCCTCTGAGTTGAAATGCTTTGGGTTATTCTTCCTTAATTGTGATTTTAGCTGATTTTGAGTTTGTTAATGTACTATGAAATGGCTATATATATATTTTATACCCTTATTTTGAGTTTATTACTAAACAGTCACCCTGAATTGAAATGTTTTGGGTTTTGCTTTTTTATTGTGATTTTAGCTGTAGTGTTTTTCATTTCATAGGTTCTTTTTGATTTTCAGTTTGTTACTTATTTTATACTAAAAACAGTGAAGCTACTTATGTTTTATGAAAGGGTAATGCATATTTATTCTTAGTATGTTTTGGTAATTTTCAAAAAATTACTTTCGTCCTAGTACGAAACAGTGAGATACTAGTATTATATTTTGAATGGAAATAGTCTAATATTTTTTCTTTCTCAGTGTACCGTGGGTGATTTATGGTCAGTATAGTTATTTTGTTTTCATATCATTTATTATTCATTTGATTTATTAAAAAAAGTAACAATTGTGTGTATCGGCGCTATGCGAAAAGAGTGCATTATGTTCGAAAGTGTTTTCTGCGAAATTGATAATTTGGAGAAAATGTTCAGATGTCCTTTTTAATAAAAGATTCATCAATCAGACTCTTGTAAGTTTTAGTTTTTTGCCAAACAGTTTCCAAAGTTGAAATTTTCGTCCTAGTTGTAGAACAGGTTTTAGGTTTTGTCATTTCGCAGTATTTTTTTTTTTTAGCTTTCAAAATTGTTACCCTTGTCCTCTTTTTTCTTTGAAATAAGCCCTTGTCCTCTAAAGGAGCTGTAAACAGTTGTTTTCTGTTACTACTAATTTTATCATGGGTTAGCTATGACGAGCATTAGTTGCTCAATGATTTGCGTGTATCTTTAATGTTTGAGTGTTTGTTTTTTTAGATGTATTTTATTATTCATATGGTACCTTAAAAAAGCAGAGATTGTGTGTATCGACGTTGTGCAAGAACAGTGCATTATGTTCGAAAGTATTCTCTGTGAAATTGATGAATTGGGGAAGATGGGCAGATGTTCTTTTTTATTAGTAGAAGAGTCATCAATCATTTTCCCCACATTTTCTCGCTGTTTATCTATATTTTTAACTTTCATAAGAGGATATCATTTGGGTACCATTGCTTCTATTCCTCGTTTATTTCTGGTGCTCCGCAGCTTATCTTTTGATTGTAATGCTAACCTTGTTGGAAGAACAATTTTTATGATCATTTTTAAGAGTAAAACTAAAACTAACACATTTATTTAGCGCCCCAGTGGCAGAGAATATCATGTGTGCCGTTTTTCTATTTGATTTACACTAAGTATGTGTTTATAATGTACCGACTTAAGATTTCACTATGTTTTTTAAGTTGTTGTGCTGGTAGTTTAATTTTTGAAAAAAGGTACTGCTCTTTTTGCAGATGTCGATTTAGCCTTAATAAAGAAGTTTAAGATCATCTCCCGTCTTTGCTGTTGTGTATAGTCGTTTCATAACTAGGATGATAAATGCTAATAATCTGTAGTTGTGCAAATATAATTTAAGAATGGTGTGGCTCTGGGTTCTCTTTTAGCTTAACTTACCTGCATACCCTGGGATGCATAAATCAACTGTTAAATTTTATTCTATGTATCCTTCAAATTTAATGTTTCATTCTCACATATTAATATATCCGTTTTATGATGGTTCACAATAGGCGTCTATATATTCTTATCTAGTATGTATTATTTTAAGTGCCAAGAAGCACATGCATAGGTGTCACAGGGACGTTAATAAAAGTACACTTTGTTCATGTGTAAACAATTTGAAGTTGAACGAAACCACAACTACCCTGGGGTCATCTCGAAATGAACCAATCTTCAACATAGTCACAGCATTCTAAAAGCCCTTTTTACTTAGGAAATAGTTATATTACACCTTCAACTATTTTGCTTGTCCACAATCTCTCTCTTTTTCTCACTTGTGTGTAAATTTGGATATTTCTCTTGCATTTTCCTATTTAAATAAAAAATTTAAAGGGATACTTAGCAAAAGCAGCATTTTTTTTGTATTAACATTATCTAAGGAGAATCTTTTAACCAATTCAAAACGTCTTGTTTCAGTTCCAAATTTTAAGAATGAATATAAAAAAAAATTAGAATATTGTGCAAGAAAATATTTTAAGGACTGTTTTAGTGGACCAAAAGGTTTCTAATCTCTAATTCAATTGTGTTTTGCAATTTTATTAATGTGTTTTTTCTAGGTTGTTTACGTAGTCTTTGTTTTCCCACATCTTGAGTTGTGGTAGTTTTCTTCCCTATCATCTTATAGAAACTTGAGATATACGCTTCCATTTTATTAAAACAGTACTGTATTATTTAAAGTTCTGAATATCAGTCATCTTCTTGGTTGTTACTTCAACTTTTCCTCTTTTGCACCTTATTTATATGAGCCTTGTTTTTTTTCCTTTTCGTGTACAGTTGTTGGCTTTGGCAAGAAGAGAGGACCCAACTCCTCAGAGAAGTAGAGCTGATCCGATGAGTGTTTTAGCAGTTTCGATATTGTCAGTTTGATAGTGTTCTTATTTTCTAGAAAGTACTGCTTACTACTTTTCCTGGATAATTTGTATCGCCATTATTAAGTAAAGAAGTTTATTTATCTTCTGGATTAAACATATTGTTTCTGATTAAGTTGCTTTGGGCCCGTTAATTTTAGCTCATCTTATCCAAATTCAGAAATGATCTGCTTGCGTAAACTTTATTTTAGTTATAAATACCCATTTTTGAAAAGATGTTTGTTATCTTCACTTCAGGAATAAATGTCTTGTTTTCATTGTTTGCCCCCTGAATTCTGGCTCATTATGTTGTAAACTATCCATTAGCAAGTGTGCAACTGTACAGTTATTATTAGTAACTGAGTTGATATTATCCATTAATCTTATTATGCATTGGATAGGATTAATCAGTGTCCATTGATCGATTTGCCTGAAAATAGAATATCAATTATCGGCCAACAGTCTATCATGGCATTGATAGTCGATTAGCGTGTGATAAGATATCTTTTAAGATAATCCTGGATTGGTCAAAATATATAATTTGGAAAAGCAAAAATGGAAAGACAACCTATGTAGTTTGCTGGTTCATTTGATATGGTTACATGGTAAATTAATCAAACTAAAACTCATGCGAAATTAGTGATTCATCACTTATAATTATATCGGCTGTTTTTACATTGTAAAAGTAGATAGAGGAACGGTAGGGGTCGAACGAAAAATTGTCTTTGCTACTTGCTGGCATCGTTTATTTGTATCAACAAATATCTTCATATTTTAAAAAGAAAGTTGTAGATGGTAAAATACAACTTAAAGGGAAATTATTATAGCATCTATGGTGCTTTTATCACTTAGTTCCGAGCCTCTGTTATGGTCTTTTATCACTTAGTTCCAAGATTTCATTTTTTCAACTCACTGAAATATGTGTGAGAACGTAAGTCTCTCATATAATTGAAGGTAGGCTTTTTTTCTTTTGTCAAGTTTTAAGCATCGATCCTGTATAATGTTCTATAACAAGTTACAATTCCCCCAACTTTCTTCTAAATGCTAATTATATCAACGTGGGCCGTTGCGGTGTATTGGAATTTGGGTGGCTAACGATTAAAATTCGTATGCAATATGATCGATGCTTTTGAGATTAGAAATGAGGTGTTCAGGGAGATGGCACTGCCGTTCGCTTTGTCACGATGCCATCAAATCTCGTAAGAAAATTTTAGATTTTTTAATCTGCTTTAAAAAATTTAAGCTTGATTTTTTGCTAAAATAACAATATGAGATTTGACAAGTTTGATAAAAAAAAATGGTGATTTGTAAATTCTCTGTTGTTGAGAGATGCTTGGGGAAGAGAAAAGTATGCATGGTTCTTTGTGAATTTTATTAGGTTTTTTGGCTCAGCCGTCAGATTAATATAAAACTAGATCTAATGGCTTAGAAAAGAGCAGTTTGCATATGAAAAAATAGTTACTGTATTAGTTAAAACCCTACGTACGGCCTATTCCAATTAATAGACTAATACTATCTCCCAAGCGGCAAAAGAAATTTTTGTATTATGGAAAACACAAATTTGTAAGTTCACCCCCAAAAACCCAATCTTTTTTACTGATACTAAGATTTACTAAATTCTGGGATCTGATCACTTGACCTTAGTTTTGCCCACATTGCAATGTCACACCACATACCAGATGATATCATTATAGAAATCTTAGCCCGCTTACCCGTTAAATCGTTACTCGGGTTCATACTAGTTTGTAAGCGTTGGTGTTCTATCATAAGAAATCCTGATTTTATCATCACACACTTGAACCAATTCGGAAAAATAACACTGGCTCATATCCTCATTAAGAATAAGATTTATAGTGGAAAAAGAATAATACTGTTAGCCGATGAAGGAAAGTTCGATAAAAATTATGTAGAATTTGATTTGCCATTCTATGACCCAAACTTGTTCTATTATAGTCCTATAGTTGGTAGCTGCAATGGGCTGATTTGTTTGCATCACGAGACTCACGACACTCTTGATTCTATTGAATTATCCGAAAGAGTTATAATTTGGAACCCATGTATACGCAAGTCAGTTACTCTTGCTACCCCCAAAAAGTATCCTAGTTCGTGCCATATTGTATTCGGGTTTGGGTTTGATCTGGTTAAAAGTATGTTTAAGGTTGTGACTTGTGAGGATTATATTTATATATGATTCAAAAGTTTTAGTAAAGGCCCTGTTGGTTTCCATGTACGAAATAACAATTAACAATAATTAAAGGACTAAACAAGAATAAACAAAACCAGTGTAATCTTTATTAATTTCGAATTGGAATAGAAATTAACGATTACAACATGTAGGTACTGAAAAGTAAATAAAGCAAACGTTATCAGATTATTATTAATTAGTAATTTGATGTACTGAATTGCAATAAATAGAAACTGTCGGACTGAAAAGTATAAACTTAACAGCCGGACTGTTCTGATTGAAATTGAAATTACAGGACTGAATTGAAACTATACTAATTACTGAATTAAATTACAGAATAGTAATTACAGCAAAAAACAGAACTTTAAAGAAATTACAGAAATGTACAAACAGAATTAAAAGCTACAGCTAAGGACAGCAAATTAAAATACTGAAATAAAAAATACAGAAATGTAAATTGCTGAATTTTAAATAACAGAATTGAAATGGACAGAATTAAAAGAAATTAAATTGGACAGAATTAAAAGAAATTAAATTGGACAGAATTAAAAGACGAGGCTACTGTTTAACAGTATGCCCTTAACCGATATTCGCCCAACCACCTTGATGTTTCTGGTTGCGTTGGCGCTTCGATCCCAAGGTACAACGTCTCGGATGACTCGCCGGAAACTGGCGACGAGTCAATGTCGAGCTGTTAGTGGGTGGTTCTCTCTGGTTCTAAAATGTAATGCTGATTTTTGAGAGATGATATATGCTGCTGTATCTTATTTCAGAATGTTGTGTATGTTGTATTTGACATGTGGGGGGTCTGCCTATTTATAGGCTTGATGAGTATCTCAGCCATTAAAGTCACTTTACTACTGTCAGTTTTCGAAATTCGAAACTGCAGTACTAACTTTGCAATGAATTCATATTTATTGCAACAGTTACAGCTTTGCAATACACACTTGTGTATGTGGACACACTACTTAATATCCACATGGGATACCTTAGTATATATATTGTAAAAATCACTCATGATTTTCCAATGTGGGATAACCATCATGGGTTAAATCCCATTTCTTTTCTCATTTTCCAGCATTGATTTTATTTCCTCTTTCGAGTACCAACCTTCGAGTCCAATTATCATTCACACCCTTCCTCCGAATAGGTCATGCGATATACCATTGCGAAGCTCGTCGTACGAGCTACTCAAACGCTTTGAGTATGGCCTCAGAAAAACTGAGTAGTCGCATCGAAAATTGATTCAAAGATGGTCCCTGACCACTTGGAACAACCATGTTTAAAAACATGTTTTCCTACAATTTTTCCAACAATCCCCCACATGAATGCAATTGGCTCGAAAGCCCATGTCCTAAATTCAAATCAAGAGAACCGCAAAAGTTCACTGCCTAAGGTCAGGTAGCGCGCGCCTTGAACCTGCCGTAGCGGAGTACCACCCAGAATACTGCTATTAGGTAGCTGTAAAGCTTTGAACCATCAAGCTTTGTGTATCCCAGAATGGCACCCGCACAGTGCACTTTCTACCCACGTACTAGGCCCTTTAGTTGTTGTCCATATTTGGCCTGGACTGCCTTGGCAACTTCAACTGAGTGCTCTAGTGAATTAGCCCAAGCTCATCACATGGTACCGGCCTTACACACTCGTTATAGGTGTTCCAAGTCGAAAGTGTCCTGACTCACTTTACTCGACCGTCGAGTTACTTGGATCATTAAGAGCCTCAAGCTCATCCTTACAATGGTACAGGTCTATCACTCTGTCATCGTGGAAATGGGCTGGGAACTCCAGGTTCCCGAGTGCTTTGTTCGGTTGTCCCCACAGTTCAGTTTCCCTTTGAACCTATCAGGAAATATTCCGTTTAGGTTGGGTTGCCTATGGGGAGGCCACCAATTTAATGGGCTTCAATCCCATTCCGTTCGATGACGTCTCGACTCCCACTTGAGTCAAGCCTTTTGTTAATGGATCCGCTATGTTTTCCTTTGATCTCACAAAATCTAAGGATACCACACCGTTGGATAACAATTCCCTTACGGATTTATGTCTCCGACGTATATGTCGAGACTTTCCATTATACATATGATCCTGAGCCCGCGCAATAGCTGATTGACTATCACAATGCATGCTTATTGCGGGAACAGGTTTTGGCCACATTGGAATTCCTTCCAATAGACTTCTCAGCCAGTCTGCCTCTTCGGTTGCTAAGTCTAACGCTATGAATTCTGATTCCATAGTAGACCTTGCAATACACGTTTGTTTGGAGGATCTCCAAGACACAGCAGCTCCTCCCATTATAAACACATATCCACTCGTGGACCTTGTGCTATTGGAGTCTGATATCCAGTTGGCATCTGAATACCCTTCCAGTACCGCTGGATATCTGGTATAGTGCAGCCCGTAATCGGCTGAAAACCTCATATACCTGAGAATTTTCATTATGGCCTTCCAGTGTTCCTCATTCGGATTGCTGGTGTACCTGCTCAGTCTACTCACTGAGTTTGCTATGTCTGGTCTAGTGCAATTCATTATATACATGAGACTGCCTATGACTCGAGAGAACTCCAATTGTTTCACACTTTTACCGAAATTCTTTTTCAGGTTACAGTTGAACTCAATTGGGGTTCTAGACATAGCCTTACTGCCCTTGTCAAACTTGTCTAATACTTGTTTAACATAGTGACCTTGGGACAAGACATATCCTTCTGATGTTTTGGTAATCTTCATACCAAATATTACATCAGCTATACCCAGATCCTTCATATCGAAGTGTTGTGACAACATTTTCTTTGTGGAGCTGATTCTATCATTACTCCCTATTATGATCATGTCATCCACATAGAGACAGACTACGACACAGTCTCTTCCACTTCCTTTAGAGTAGACGCATTTATCACACTCATTAATGTGAAAACCGTTTGATAGCATAATTCTATCAAAATTCTCGTGCCATTGCTTTGGCGCTTGTTTGAGTCCATATAGAGACTTTACAAGTTTGCACACTTGGTGCTCTTTACCAGGAACTACAAACCCTTCCGGTTGTTCCATGTAAATTTCTTCTTCCAGTTCTCCATTCAGAAACGCCGTCTTTACATCCATTTGATGTATTTCCATATCAAACAAAGCTGCAAGAGCAATGACGATTCAGATTGACGTTTTCCTGGAGACAGGAGCATACGTGTCAAAATAATCGACACCTTCCATTTGCCTGAAGCCTTTTACTACAAGTCTCGCCTTGTATTTCTCAATCGTGCCGTCAACCCTTAACTTCCTCTTGAAGATCCACTTGTGACCTAGGGGCTTACATCCTTTTTGAAGATCCACTAGTTCCCAAGTGTGGTTTTGCATGGTTGATTCAATCTCATTTTGAATAGCTTCTTCCCAGTATTGAGAATCCGGTGTTGACATAGCTTGTTTATATGTCACCGGTTCGCCTTCAACCATGAAGGTTAGGAAATCAGGTCCAAAGGAAGTTTCCTTCATTGCCCTTTTGCTGCGTCGAGGCTCTTCCTCTTCCTCTGTCGGTTCACTTGCCCCCACATTTCCTTCGCTGTTCAACTCTTCAGTTGGTACAGATGTAGGTAATTTCCGGGGAAAGATATCCTCGAAGAAAGAGGCCTCTCGGCTTTCCATATACGTATCTACGTGCACATCGGGATTGTCCGACTTGTGTGCGAGAAACCGATATGCACTACTATTTTGTGCATATCCGATGAACACACAGTCCACCGTCTTATGACCAATTCTCATCCTCTTAGGAGTGGGAACTAGTACCTTCGCGAGATAACCCCAAACCCGCAGGTTCTTATAACTGGGTTGATGACCTTTCCATAATTCATATGGAGTCTTTTCTCGCTTCTTATGTGGTAACTTGTTTAAAATATAATTTGCGGAAAGTATCGCTTCCCCCCATATGTTCTGTGGTAACCCAGAACTGATTAGCATAGCATTCATCATTTCCTTTAGCGTTCTATTTTTACGCTCAGCAACCCCATTTTGCTCGGGAGTGTATGGGGCTGTGGTTTGATGTATAATGCCGTTTTCACTGCATATCTGTTCAAACGGTGATTCATATTCACCGCCTCTATCACTTCTCAATGTTTTAATTTTTCTATTGAGTTGATTTTCAACTTCGGTCTTATAAAGAGCGAATTTCTCTACTGCTTCGTCTTTACTTCTCATTAAGTAAACGTAACAGTATCTAGTACAATCATCTATAAAGGTGATAAAGTACTTTTTCCCTCCTCGCGTTTGTATAAACTTTAAGTCGCATATATCCGTGTGTATTAGACCGAGAGGTTCACTTTCTCATTCAACATGTTGAAACGATGATTTCGTTAATTTTGCCTCTACACAAATCTCACATTTGTGTTGCTTATCAAAAACGAAATTTGGTATTAGTTTTAGTGATATTAATTTCTTTAAAGAATTATAATTCACGTGACCTAATCTACCATGCCACAAATGAAATGACTCAAATACATAATTAAACTCAGAATTTTTATTGGACTCTTGGGCAACAGTCATTACATTACTAGTGCTAGCCTCAACTTTAGCACCTTTATTGGGAGCAGGTGTCCCTACGTTTAACTTAAACAGGCCATTGGTCATATAGCCACGGCCTACATAGACACCATTTTTGGTGATTACAATTTTATCGGATTCTAAAACTAGTTTGAACCCGTTCTTCACCATCACCGATCCTGATACCAGATTCTTACGGATATCCGGAACATGAAGCACATTTGTCAACCTCAGCTCTTTTCCCGAAGTCATCTTCATCACCACCATTCCTTTTCCTTCCACCTTGGAAGTAGCAGAATTTCCCATGAAGCAGCTTTCTCCCTCTACCGCCTCATAGGTCTTAAACATCCACCTTGTTGAGCAGATGTGGCTCGTGGCGCCGGTATCCAGCCACCACTCTTTGAGATTGCTCCCCACGAGATTCATCTCAGAGACCACAACAGTAAAGTGGTCATCATCTCGTCCTCCCTCGGCCAGATGTGCCTGAGCTGGAGCTTTCCTCTTCCCCTTGCCTTTGAAGTTCCTCAGGGGGGGGGGGGGGGGGGGGCTTGGGCTTAACAGTGCCTTTATTGTCATAACAGTCCGCGGCACGATGGCCGGTCCTGTTACACACAAAGCAGGTTCCCGCAAATTTCTTTGCGACAACAACACTGCCTCCGTTGTCAAAACGTTTCCGTTTGACGTTGGAGCTTTCGACCACATTGGCCTTTGCCATCGGGATGTTAGCACCACCGACTCTCCTCACGGAGCGACGGTTGCTCACCTTGATATTGAGCTTCTCAATGAGCCCCTCAAGCTTCATTTCCTTTCGCTTGTGCTTCAGGTAGTTTTGAAAGTCTTTCCAAGACGGTGGCAATTTCTCAATCATGAGTGCCACCTGGAAAGGCTCATTAATCACTAGCCCCTCAGCCTCAAGGCGATGGTAAATGAGTTGGAGCTCCTCAACTTGCTCCATGACACCCCTGCTGTCAGTCATTCGGTACTCATGAAAGTCCGTGACAACAAATCTCTTTGTGCCAGCATTATTCACTTTGTACTTATTTTCGAGAGTTTCCCACAGCTCCTTTGCAGTAGCTTTGGGCTCGAAAACACTGAACAGCATGTCATCTAGAGCACACAGGATATAGTTCTTGCATAGGTAGTCGGCATGTCTCCATGCCTCAACCACAGAGAACGACTGCTCGTCCAGATCGTCCTCGCTTAGGACGGGAGCAGTCTCCTTGAGAAACCTGGCCAGATTCAGGGTCGTGAGATAAAACAGCATCTTTTGCTGCCAACGTTTAAAGTTGTCTCCCCTGAATTTTTCCGGTTTCTCCAGATGAGAAGTCGGCAAAGTAGGCACAGCCGAATACATCGGTGCCTTGCCCTTGGCCGCAGCCTTGGCTCTTGCCGTAGCCTTAGCTGTGGCCTTGGCCGTGGCCGATGCTTCGGCCGCAGCCTCAGCTTTGGCCGTAGCATCCGCCATAGCCGCAGCCGCTGCGGCCTCAGCCGCTGCAGCTACGTCATCGGCGTTAGCCACCACATTCGCATCGCCCCCAGTGTTATGGACAAGCCCACCAACCACTGGGTCATGCTCACCCCCGATAGGCAACTCAATAGGCGACGTGTTTGTCATCTGAAACGACAACACAAAACGTATGAGATACGTGTACAAAAAATTCTATAAACAAACACCAAAACTGATATTTGGGTTTGTAAAAGAATTATTAAACAAACAATAAAATTAAACTGTTTATCCTTTTGAATATCAATACGGTTGATATTAAAAGGATTAAAACGATTCTTATTGAATACCAATACGGTTGGTATCAACAAGAAAATAAAATAAAATTAAAACTGTTTGGAATTTTTCCTTGTAATTCAATTTCTAATATGATTTAGAATTGAAAACAAAAAAGCATTATTCCTTATAAAATAAATAATTGTATTAATTAATACACGAAAGAAACAACAGTGTATCGGTTAAGATTGTTGGTTTCCGTGTACGAAATAACAATTAACAATAATTAAAGGACTAAACAAGAATAGACAAAACCAGTGTAATCTTTATTAATTTCGAATTGGAATAGAAATTAACGATTACAACATGTAGGTAGTGAAAAGTAAATAAAGCAAACGTTATCAGATTATTATTAATTAATAATCTGATGTACTGAATTGCAATAAATAGAAACTGCCGGACTGGAAAGTATAAACTTAACAGCCGGACTGTTCTGATTGAAATTGAAATTACAGGACTGAATTGAAACTATACTAATTACTGAATTAAATTACAGAATAGTAATTACAACAAAAAACAGAACTTTAAAAAAATTACAGAAAGGTACAAACAGAATTAAAAGCTACAGCTAATGACAGCAAATTAAAATACTGAAATAAAAAATACAAAAATGTAAATTGCTAAATTTTAAATATTTGAGAGATGATATATGCTGCTGTATCTTATTTCAGAATGTTGTGTATGTTGTATTTGACATGTGGGGTCTACCTATTTATAGGCTATTCATATTTATTGCAACAGTTACAGCTTGCTGGAAGCTTTTCCCGAACAGGCGCGCTTTTCCCGAACAGGTGAAACCCGAACAGGCCCACTTTTCCCGACGAGCAAGCCCGCCCGACGAGCAAGTGCATGTGTGGTACACAATACACTTGTGTATGTGGACACAATACTTAATATCCACATGGGATACCTTAGTATATATATTGTAAAAATCACTCATGATTTTCCAATGTGGGATAACCATCATGGGTTAAATCCCATTTTTTTCTCATTTTTCAGCATTGACTTTATTTCCTCTTTCGAGTACCAACCTTCGAGTCCAATTATCATTCACACCCTTCCTCCGAATAGGTCATGCGATATACCATTGCGAAGCTCGTCGTACGAGCTACTCAAAAGCTTTGAGTATGGCCTCAGAAAAACTGAGTAGTCGCATCGAAAATTGACTCAAAGATGGTCCCTGACCACTTGGAACAACTATGTTTAAAAACATGTTTTCCTACAATTTTTCCAACAGGCCCCACCAATGGTTGAGGTGCACGATCAAGGGGGAAGTGAGTGGAGATCTATTGGACGTGCTCCTCCAGATTATTGTAATATTAGATAAGATTATACTTCACAAGTATTTTTCAAAGGGACAGTGCATTGGGTGGCTGATATTTTAACGGAAAAGTATTTTTCTAACCTGATTGTTGTTTTTCAAATGGGGGATGAGGAGTTCAAGGAGATTGCATTACCATGCTGTTTATCGCATTTGATGCAGGAACGTTTAGCGATTTCTATATTTAAGGACTCAATAACTGTGCTTGCTGGTTACTCTTTATCGCACTCCCCGACGTCCCCGTTTCCGATATCTGAGTGCCATGTGTGGATGATGACAGATTACGGAGTTTCCGAATCTTGGATCGAGCTGTACAATATTGTTCTACCAATTGTGATGAGTAGGCCGTTGGGATTAAGGAAAAACGGAGATATCCTTTTTCTGTCAAAAAGGGACAATTTTTTAGTGTACGAACATGAAAAACTTACGTTGTACGAACAGGAAACAAAAATAGTTAGAGGGAGTAGCATCCCTGGAAGTGTGGATTTTGACACGGTTCTGAATTTCGTTGAGTCCCTGGTTTTACTTGCATGAGTGAATCAATCTTTTCTTATGGTCATGATTTCATTACTGCCTATGTTTTTAATCATGGGCAGTATATAATTTGTCAATTTTTGTGAATCTTAAATAACATTTGAAGGCATATGGCACTTTCTAGTTGTTCTGTTTGTTTTACTCAGTTAGATTGCGGTGTTTGACGGTTTCTATGGGGTGTTTGTGAAGTGCTTATTCTTTTGCTTATTTTGTTCGTATCTTATTCGATTTATAATGCTTCTTTGTCTCAAAGCTGAAGTTCTAGGTTTTACCTGGTGACGAACCCGACCTTTCCTGAATCGAAAAACTGAACTATATGTTTACAAAACACGTAACGTGTTATGGAAATTTCCAGGTAATGTTATGGAACTACTTTGTCTTTTCTCTATTTATACAGTTTCTTAGGGTGCGTTTGGAAACAAGAATAATCACAAAGGGAAGAGAAGTAATCTTTCAAGGAAATACTTCCTGTTTGGCTACAAGATAAAACCAATGAAAAAGAAAACAGATGGAAAGTATGGGAAAACTCTGTGTGAAATATGAGGGTAATCGTCTTCTTTTCAAAAGCAGCAGGAATGAAAATGAATGGAAAAATTTAAACGGAATGAAAATGAACGGGAAAACTCTGTGTGAAAAACCAGTACAAAAGCTCACATAAATTCATCCATGAAAGAGCGTAGAGCTCTCGCTCTCTCTTCTACAACATATTGCTTCCAATTAATGTTTCAGTGTACTTAAATTAAGTTTCTTAGAGTAATTTAAGATACATGTAACAATGGATGGGATATAGCTATTTTGTGGGAAATGCATCTGAATAAAGACGGGCCTAGAAAAAACATTATTCATGCATTCTTATCACTCTTTGTTTACCTAGCTAGTACTATATTGTTGATATAAATGAAGTAGACACATAATACATGCTAGTATGTATTTGTATTGATCGTTGACAGCCTCAAGAGTTTCTTGAAATTCCATTTACTCCTTGTGCTTTCATTTGAAACACTGATTGTTCTTAAATCATGAGAAGCGAAGGATCCGATCCCCAAATTTAAAACGTGTGAAAATTTTATCCCTTTCGAAGCGGTCTTTGTAATGTCGAAGTTTGCATCATTCTCATAGTACCCTTGCACATAAGAGGTATTTGCGAGTGATTAGCTCATTAGGCAGTGTACCCTTGCACATTCAAGACTTGTAATCTTTGTGATCATAATGATAGCACTTGGTAACGTAATTTGGTAAAGTAATTATGAGAAGATGACTAGGTTGTAAGACGAATTTTTATATATGCCGTGTCAATTCTCTTTATTACTATTTATTTTTTGCGAGTTATGGGTCCGTTTGGTAACAGGATTTTTGACAAAAAAACTGATTTTTAAAATCAAAAAATCAAGCAAAAAGATGGATTCTGGATTTTTGAATTGTTTTAACTAAAAATCTGGATTTTAAGAATAAAAAAATTTATAATAACCAAACACCTATTAAAAAATATGAATTTTCAAAATACAAAAATGACCCCAGAAAATTTGATAGCAAACACACCATACATTTGTGATTGTTTGAATATTTTGATATTTTATCTTTTACCATCACACAAATCTCATAATAAAGGTAGAGATTGGTTTAGTTGAGTTGAAACGTACATAAGTCTAAATTAAGTATAAAAAAACAAACCACAACCTCATTCATCAGGTTTTTCTACACGAGCCAACAAAAAAAAAAGACAAAGTTCAAATTTCAACTTATATTTCCATAGATAGTCATATACTCAAAACCAAACATAGCAACTAAATTATCAATATCTATGTAAGATACATACATATATATGACTAACTTGTTGAAATATCAACTTATATACTAACTTCCTTGTTTTGAGTTTCTACGGTTCCAAAACCACTAAAACTATTGAATGTTTCTACGGTTCCAAAACCACTAAAACTATTGAATTAACTGATTAAGTCGCTTCTTATAAACGGGTATGTGCGATAACATTTAGCCATTTAATCTTCCTAAATAAGATTTTGAAGGATAAAAAAACCCGACTAAGTCACTTTATAGATTTTCAAACCGATCTAAAAGTGATTTGGTTTTTAATCGACTTGGTCTTGTATCTAGCTAGTGCTGCAAATAAACCGAGCTATTCATGACAAAGCTCGTGTTCGACTTGTTAAAGTCTCGGCTCGTGTTCGTTCATTTACTAAAGAACCGAGCCTGAACAAAATAATGAGGCTCATGAACAGGCTCAGGCTCGCTAAAATGCTTGTTTAATTATTTTAATATATTATTTTTCATATATATTCATGTTTATAATTTATAAATATAATATCGATGGTCGATAAATCATCTTCAATTTGTAAATTTATTTTTTGAAACTAAATCCAACTAAAAATAGAACTCACATGACTAAATTGTACTATTGTTTGTCTTTGCATATATTTTAATCGAGTTAAAAATATTTTTTTAAAGAAACAATGTCAAATATGTCCAGAATCATGACTCATAAACAAACTCGGCTCAAAATCCTTTATGAACAAAGCCGAGTTTGAATAAGATTTCATAATTCGTTTAGTAAACGAGCTCAGCTTAAACACTCTCCCAATCATATGAGAAAAAATACGTTTAGTGTACTGTACTATCAGTGTTTAACGATTTAGGTACTGCATTATCAATTTTAACAATTGATGTAGTAATTTATGAAATTTGTATCAATTGAGTATATATCATTAAACAAAATGATGAAATGTCATTCACATATGAACCTAATTTTGTAAACATTTATAAAAAACAAATCCCCAAACATGTAAATGTAAGATATAACAACTATGCAAGAACCCGTGTGGGTTCCACAATAAGCAAACTTATATAAACCTCTCCCAAACCAATTATTATATTATTATTATTATCAACTCCAACGCGCCCAAGTAAACTCTCTCTCTCTCTCTCTCTCTTCCTTGCAATTTCCTTCAAATTATTCAGCTATTTATATTAAATGGATATGTATATATTATTGTGTTTCTTGGAAGGTATAATCCTTCTTTAAGAACTTTAAGAAGGGAAAATTACAGATTAAGGCTCATTCTCGTTTTTGTTTTTATTTATTCTTTCAGATAAAATTTATCAAAGATGTTTAATAGGATATTTGGGAGACCTAAACAAGAGCCCAATGCCTTTTATACCTTAGACAAATTGAACGAGGTATCATATCCTCCTTTCTTTTTTCTTTTTTTTAATCTTTTTTCTTTTAATTACTGTCAATTTTTTTTTGTTTTTTCTTTGATGATTTTGTTAATACTTGTGCCTTAATTTGTGATTTTGTTACTAGTTTGTTTGTGCTTATTGTTCCCTTTATAATCAACTTCCAAGTTTATTTTATTTTATTTTGTGAGTTGATTATCCTAATGTTTATAAATTTAGGTGGGGTTTGGAGGAAAGTGTTTTTTTTTTGTTTTCAAAAAGTTCCATTAAAGAAAAGCACATTAGGAAAAGAATAATGTTTGGTGTATATGTGTTTTTGTATCTACGAATTTTTCATTACGTTTGGGGCGGTGACCGGACTAGCATACGAAAATGAGTGGGGTTGGAATTTCAACGAAATATAAGAGGGGTGTTAATTCACTATTTTTATAAATTTATATGTAAAAAATACACAGGTGACAGAGTTTTTAACAATATAGGGGTGGTTGTAACCCCCGTCATAGCCCCTCCCCTGATTTGGTATATAAGTCAAAAGTGACTTATATGTATAATATTTGGTGCTACAAACAATATCAAATTTCCAATGCTAATAGTATATCTCCACTTTGCCAGAAGTGGTTAGAAAAACTTCAGCTATTCATGACCTTTTAAAATGGACTTTTACAGTTCCCTTCTTTTTAGAAAGTTTAACAAAAAATTCACTCTGAATGTGAAAAACTTTTGGAAAAGATAAGGGTTCAAACTTAGGCATGTTTTTTTTTTCATGTTTGGGTCATGTTGCACATGGACTAGATAAAAAGTTCCACACTAGTTTTGTGTGCGATTTCCCAAGAAACCTCCTCTCTCGCCCTCTTCCTCACTCTTCAATACCACTTCCCCTATTTCCCTCGTCGTTGAGTCCTGTTCAATTTCCGTCTTTGTGTTTGCTTTGTCCCCAAGTCTTCCTTTTTTCTTTTGTAATAGAACTTCATGGAATATTGGAGAAGACTAGTCTCGTCTGCGCGTCTACTACATAGGCGTCCTTCAGCTTCCTATATATAATACTGAATCCTCAGTTATTAGTAATGCGGCATATTTCTACTCTTTCTGTTCCATATTACTTGTCCAGTTCAAATATACGTGCATTTTGGGATGCATAATTTTCGTAACTAAATTTGCAGAAATGACAAGTTTGAAAGTCTACACATTTCGGGGATATGTTGAGATTTTAAATTGGTCTTTGTGTCACATGTCCAGAACATGAGGAAAATAGAATGACTAAACTTATAAAGTTAAGCATAAAGTTTCGTTTAGTTTTTGGGGTACTCAAAATGCCTACTATGTTTGGCTTAATTTTTTTTTGTAGTTTTCAAAGTAGAAAACTCTCAGTTTTATGGCTGAGTAGCTAAGCCTATGCCATCTTTTAAGAAAGTATTAGATTTCAATTTTTCGTCCGGGGCGATAAGGGGCTAAAAGATCCACTAGTTTTTAATTCCTATTTCAAAAAACTAATAATTCTGTAAATGCTACCACAATGAGGGGTCAGTGAAAATACGATGGAGGCTTATAGAGTTACTATTGTAAGAAAAGCCATATAAAAAACAGTTTTGTATGTAGACCGGTAACATTTGTATTACTATTTGGGGGGAATATCATAATCATAATGAAGACAATCAGAAGCACCAAAACATTCTCCCAGGTGCTTATGTTTTAAGAAAGCATCCCCATAAAACCAGAATCAATCGGATAGAAGCACTGACCTTCTGGTTTACCTTCCCGAAATTTCTTGCATCTTTTTCTGGAAAAAGCGTTATAAAACTAAGCATAAGTGTCGGGGATTAACATATTTAAGCAACTTTCTCTACTAACAGTTTAAAGTACTGGGTAAGTGCCAACAGTAACGTTTAAGAGTAATTGGCTTTTTTGCTGGTTGGTAAGATCTTGTGAGTCCTGTGCAAAAACACCACACGTCCCAATAAAAGTAAAAATATTGATATAATTTCCACATCAGTAGTGGATTTTTTTCATCTATCAAAACTAAAATTCTAGACTAAGTTGTATAACCAAAAGTTTGAGCAACATATCCGAGGTTTATAAAATGGACTTGGGTGTAGACTTCACGCAAATTATGATTCTGACTTGTGCATGGGACTTCTTAAATGTTTTTTATAAGAACGGTAATATTTTTTTTGGTTTCTTATCCCTATTTTCTTTTTCCTTTCTCCTTCTTAAACATTCCACCATTTCTAGATGATTCTTCTGTATGCTTATTAGGATATTATTCATTTGGTAACACAGTCAGATTTCAGGATAAAAATTCATGAAGGTCTTTTTCTTTAGTGTGTAGTAAAAGTGCAAAAGGCATTTTTATATGATGGATTAGTGAAGATTTTGCTGCTAAAAAATCTGGCATATGATTTATTACTGTTGGATCCAATCCGACCAACTTTCCAAGTGTCTATGTGGTAAAATAGAAAGAATAATGTGTGTTGCGATGTGAGATGCCATATGGTGTTTATTATTCTTGATATTTTTTTCAATGTTTTTAGGTAGTCCTAACTTGTCTTTGTTTTTCAATTTTAGACCCTGGAAATGTTAGAATAAAAGGAAAGTGTACTTCAGAAGAAGGCTTCTGCTGAAGTTGAAAAGGCAAAAGAGTTCAGTAAAGCGAAAAACAAGAGAGGTATGAATATCCTTCGTTCACATATGGTTCTTTAAGCATCAGTTTTATGCTAATGAAATCGAAAGTTACTGGAATTTTGTCTTATATATTTGACATCGCGATGATAAAGAAATGTTTTTTTTTTCAGAAAAAAATGTTTTTGTCAAAGCTTCAAAGTTAAAAGCACTTTAAGAGCAATATAGAGAAACTGATAGCCATTGTTTTTTGATATTCACACGGTCTTCGTAGCTTTTTTGAGACTTGTAATCGTTATATTTAGGCATACTCTGTTGTAAATCTGAATTGGCAATTGGTTGGGTGCAGCTGCAATTAACTGTTTGAAGAGGAAACATTTTTATGAGCAACAAGTTGAACAACTAGGGAATTTCCAACTACGCATTCATGATCAGGTTAGCTCGATATTTAAGCTCTGCTGAAGCCACGTAGGGGAAGGATTTGACTTTTTTCATTTTCTTTTTTTGGTAAATGAATTTGGAGAAATTGAATTTCATTTTAATCATTTTGCAGATGATATTGTTGGAAAGTGCAAGAGCTACAACAGAAACTGTGTCTGCGTTGAGAACTGGAGCATCTGCAATGAAGGCCATGCAGAAAGCAATGTCAGTTATACAACCATTAAGTCACATTCTATTTTTGCATATTTTCTGCTCAATCTTTAGATCACTTAATCAAATTATCTTTATAGCATTATGTATTACAACTTACGTCATCACTAAAATCTTTTATAAGAAATGTTATGTCCAAACATTTAATGAAATTAGCACCAGAATACATTTACGAGATGCATTCTTGAGGAATGAACCACTAATATACTGCTAAATATACTTTGAAATGAATTTTAGATGCCTATTATTTTTGCAATACCCCTAGACTCTAGTGGTTCTGTACTCTCCTTGAATTACTTGTATTTTGTCCTCTTAAATTTGTATTGTTTTGGATCACGCGATGATGCAGGAAAATTGATGACGTGGACAAAACAATGGATGAAATCAACGAGCAGACTGAGAACATGAAGCAAATACAGGATGCACTTTCTGCTCCTATTGGTGCCGCAGCAGATTTTGATGAGGTTTCACATCTTACTCATCCTTTCGGAATAGAACTTTTCTGTCCATGTTTTTTTTTTCTTTTACTGGTAGTTAAAATCATACGTGGTCGATGAAGTGGATCCAGTTCCCTACCAGTTTTCGGGGAACTGGTGTTAACTTTTGGATCTTGCTTGTTTGAGTGTTTCTCTACCATAAAATCAAAACAAATACGATGCCAAAATATTTCATTATACAACAATGCGTTTTTTTGCAGATATTTTCCCAATTAAACAGTACCATCTCTACGCCGCTAAATTAAAATGTTTCAATGACGTGTCTTGTTTGAACCGTCGCTGATTCAGAGTGATATTGAGAAAATGCGGATACAATTAAACTAGTTTGTAAAACTGATAAAATGTTTTTAAAGTTTTAATTTGAGAAGTAGGAGTCAGATTTTAGAAATAATAATCAAACTTGTCCCTCTTCAGGATGAATTGGAAGCAGAGCTAGAAGAACTAGAAGAGAGCGAGTTGGAAGAAGAGCTTCTGCGACCAGTCACCACCGCCCACGTGGCGCCTATACGTACATCTGCAGAAAGGCTGCCAGCACGTGTTCCTCAAAATCCCAAGGATGAAGATGAGGAACTTGCCGCTTTAACTGCAGAAATGGCACTTTGAGCCATCTATACGTTTGTTTGTTTCTCTTGTATAGCTACCCCAATTTGCAAATGGATCCGATTCTATCTGTTGATGACTTGATGGTGTTGCAGTGAAATAGATAAATTAGTCTGTTTCACTGATTTTTTGAAGGTGCAGAGTTGCAGACCTTCACCTTGGACCCCTACAGTTTGGGAATTCAGTACAGATTTCCTTTGTGAATATTCTGTGTTCGTTTTCGTTTAAGGCATATTTTATTTTATTTCTTTATAATTTAAAGAGATAAAAAAGCATAATTCCAAAAAAACATATTCGAGGCATAGCTGATGATGTGTAAGAATAAATGCTTGTGTAACACAATTCTAGGGTATATTAAGGGGCACCGTCTTTATGTAGTCATCAATTTTAATTTTAATCCAGCATTAGTTTCGTAATTCTGAAACCAGATTCGGTATTTCAAAATCAAAGTCGTCGTTACAAAAGCAAAGTTATTATTTGGTGTGACGATTGTTGATTTGTTTTGGGTTAAAATTTGGCGCTCTTGTTAATTGTGTAAAATAGGGGTTCTTAGTTTGTTTACTTGACAAGTGCACTACAAAATGTAGTGTATGGAGTATTAAGTTACTGGGCTTGCGGTGTCTGACCATAGCTTCTTTTGTTTATCTTCATATTAAGTTCTAGTGCATTGTCACCAACCTAATATACGATAAGCTGATCTTTAAAAAGTTTTTTGATTTCGTGTCTGGAAAACTAGAAGTTTTAAGCAAGTGATACTCAGGTTATCTTTGCAAATAAGAGATTTTGAAAGACGCATTTTTTTAGAAAAGACAAAAGTCGACTCTCTCGACTTCCAAAATACAATTATGATTTTGTAAAAGCGACTCTGCTAGCTATTGAAAGAACGAGTCTGGTTTTGGAATTGCGAAAGTCATGCAGATAGGATTAAGAATACACTAACGTATCCTTGTGAAGGTCTTGTAGCCTTCACTATCAACAAAATTTAATGTAACGAAACGTTGTGCTTTCTTAAAGAATAAAATTATTTACATTTATTTGTTATTTTAGTGTTCTTTCATTTGATACTAAACGAGTAATTGAGTAAACGACATGATACTTAATCCATAAATAAGTTTCTGATCAATTATTTGCTGCAATCACTTCCAAGCAAGCACAATAATATTCCCTGAGCTTCCAAACATATTACATGCACGTACATTTATAGGGTTGACAAAATTGATGGAAATCCAATAACCTATTCTAACCCGAAAAAAAAAAAGATCCGAATCCGATCGGATTATGATGGTTTTAAGTTGACAATTTCAAGATTTGACCACATAGCTCTACAATATAATTTTCCGATTAAATTTTAAAACTGGTCAACCCAACGTTATTTGGTACAAAAGTATTGGATCCTTAAACGAATCGATTTTACTTTAACAAGGAATGCAATAAATAGTTTTTTGTTCTTCACTTATTAGTTACTCCCCATAATTTGTTTTCATACTCTCTATGAGTTATTTTTCTCATAAAATATGGTGAGTAGCGTTAATTCTTAAATATTTTGATCAAAATATATATAAAAAAAAAACTTTATTTCTTCATATTTTTTTTCAAAATAGATGGATGTGACCCTGACTGTCTCAATCTAGTCACTTCCATGTATGTATGTATAAGTTGTTTTTAGATTTATTTTCTTCACTTATAAGTTAGATTTATTCCATGCATGTATGTACAAGTGAACGGAACAAAGTACCCTTCTCATACAAATGTCAAAATTAACGGTGGTCAATTTAACGGTTGTCAATTTACACAACAATGTCGAGTCTAACAACCAATGAAACAAAATGGCGACCCGTTACCAATACTACTTTTGTTGTTGTACAACTCTTATTAGATTTTTGTGTATATGTCACTACTCTCATGAGATTTTTAAGTGTAGATCACGTTAGAAGTGATAAAAAAAAATTAATTTCGTAACTTTTTGCTATCATTTTTTTACTTAATAATTCAAATAAACACTTAAAAAAACTAAAAAAAACAGCTTTTAAGTTTTTTTTACATTTTGATATCTTTCTCGTGTAGATTATAATACATTTTTTTAAACTTAAAAACAACTTTTAACATTTTTTTTACATTTCAATATATTTTTCGTATGGATTATAAGTTATTTTTTAAGTTTAAAAATAACGTTTAAGTTTTTTTTTTATTAGATTGGGTAACTGAAAATTAAAAAAGTTTCGATACAAAACAACGAATTATGATAAATATTCTCATCCAATAATCTCATGTGCTCAAAGCCCAACTCCAATCAAGCCCAAACATGTTTAAACCACATTAATCGCATCAAAAACATCAACACACACCACTCTCCCCTCTCTCTCTCTACAAACACATACACACACATATACATATACATTATACATATTATTATTATTATTATATATATACATATCTATTAGCTCGAGAGATTGAGTGATCAAATCAACATGTATAAAGCAGCTTCTCGTCTTAGGACTCTTCAGGTAATTTCACTTTTTAGATATATTTATATTTATATTTATATGTGTGTGTGTAATGGATACATATGCATACCCTAGGATTTATCCCAATTGCATTCTTATTTAGATCAGGGCTTTTTTGGTCAATTTCTCGATCTTGGCTCGATTATTTCTATAAAAAAAATTAGAAGAGGTTTTTTTTATTTGACTTTCTTGTGTTGGAGGAATACCCATATAGCAAAATTCAGAAATCTAACCATAACCCACATCAGGATTTCAGTTTTCAACAATACCCATATGAGATTTTTGGCTCGTTTATTATTATTGTCTATTTTGTTTTTCCGATTAATTGTTTTCGTTAGAACTTTTTTTTTTTGACTTTCAACCCTTATAGGAAAATCAGAAATCTAACCGAAACCCACATCAGGATTTTAGTTTTCGACAATACCCTTGTGAGAATATCAAATTTCAAACAAAATATGTGGGATAAAACGCGAGATTTAAGAGGGGGAAAAGCTGTCAAGTGTCGAAAAAACAGCTTGAGTTGCGCTTCGAGATTGTTCTGTTATTTGGTCATATTGATATTTGGTTTTCCCAATTTAGCTTATGTTTACTTATCCTTTGGGCTAGAAGGTAAGATATTTCCGCCTGTTTGGTTAAAGCTCTTCATAAAAAAAAACTCGCTTTTTTCCGGAAATGAGCTAAAACCTGGGTTCACCCAGTTGCAACTTGGAAAATTATGGCTTTTCAGTCGAAAGAATTAGAGAAGCTCATAATTTGAGCTGATTGCCCTAGTAACAACATCCATATATATAAGGTGATAGATACATATGCATACCCTATTAAATAATTTGTTCCAATTGTATGCTTATTTAGATCAGGACTTTTTGAATCAGTTGCTCGATCTCGGCTCTTTTATTCCTGTTGTCTAATTGTTTTTCGATTGATTGTTTTGTTAGAAGTTTTTTTTTTTTTTTGACTTTCTTCTGTTAGAAGAATATACCCACATAGGAAAATCAGACTTCTAACCGAAACCCACACCAGGATTTTGGTTTTCGACAATACCCGTATGGAAATTCCAGGTTTCGAACAAAATCCATGGCGTAAATTGCGAGATTTAAGAGGGGAAAGTGTCGAAAAAAACAGTTCGAATTCGGTTAAAAAATTGTTCTGTTATTTGGTCTTATTGCTGTTTGGTTTTTTCAATTTAGCTCATGTTTACTTTATCCTTTGAGATAAACGGTACCAGCTTTCGGCTTGGTTGAAGCTCTTAAGAAAAAAAGCCGTCTTTTTTCAGAAATGAGTTAAAATCTGGGTTCCACTTGAAAGATTAGAGAAGTTCTTAATTTGAGCTGATTACTCTAGTGATGTCTATTTTTAAGCTGAAAACCACAAAAGATGAGCTTAAAGTTTTGCTACCAAACAAGGTTTTAATCTTATATAGTTTTGTTTTTAGTTTATTCATACTTGACACATCAAAATCAAACAAAAGAAATGCATATTGAAGACATATCAACTTTATGTGCTACTCTGACCTGTTCACTTTTGCATAGATTCGTCAGTGGTCTAAACCTCTGTAGGGATTAACAAAAAATATTGGTTGATATACTAATCTAACCTGTTCACTTTTACATATATATGTTAGTGGTCTAAACCTTTTTAGGGGGAAAACTGTAGGTGAAAAAATAAACATCCTTTCTTGTGTACATTGTGGGGCTGTGAGTTGTATTGCATTTGGTTAGTCAGCTAAAAGCTGTGTTCTTTTTAGTTTCTAGAAATTTTAATGTGAACAAATCCTTCTTTTTTCACACAGTCAAGTAAGCTAACTTATTTTACGAGAAGATGCAGCCAAAAAATGCCATTGTAGAGAAAGATAACATCTTTGTGGTCGTGATCCAAATATATGTTGTTCTTCTATGTTCATGATTGTTTGTAAAGGATAATTTTCCTTGTGCACTACGTTGGCATAGCCTGTGCTTCAATTCAGCCTCACCGTTAAGTGAAAGTCTAATGGGTGGAATGAACAATTTCTTAAATTATGTATGATAGTTGTTTGTGAAGTATTACATGGTCAACAAATGGTGTTTTCTTTTGGCTGTGAGGAGGCAATCACTAATATCGATGGGAAAACATGTAAATTTATAAGGATAAGCATGATCACCATTCACAGCTGAGTTGAAACTGAACTCTTTGAGCAATCCTCTCTTTGAGTAATTGTAAGATGACGAGATAAAACTGAACAATAAGCCTTTTGAAGTGCCGACGTGCCATCGGATTTGGCTTAATAATTTATATCTTGAAGTTAATATTCTCCCATCCTTGAGTCTGTCGATATTGTTCCTCTTCTTTAACTACCATTTTTGTTTGTTATAAAGTCTGTGGCCAGGTTTTGTAGAGAGGCCATTTAAGTGGCCAGGGTAGTTGATAAAAAATGTAGAGCTGTTAGAACGCAGAGTTACTTGCATCTTAAAAGTTATCTTTGTTCTAAGGATTCATTTATCTTTTCTGTTAGTTTTTTATGAAGCTTTTTCTCATTGGTTAGCTGGGTCGTTCTTATAAAATCCAAGTTTGTTTCTATAGGTTTTGACATGATAACAAATGTTGATTTTAACAACCCAATTGTGCTTCTTTAGCTTCTTGCTACATTGATTTTTGGGTAACTTCTTTCTTATTTCAAAAGGTTGAGCAAAAATTCGCTTCAGCGTTTTTACATTTGTCTGTTATATACTTATGTCACATTCAGATGTTCATTTAAGCTTCTTCCAGACTCCTTTTTTCTAAAACTAATACTGCCAAGTAAGATATTCCTCCTCAGTCCTCTCTATCCTGTGTGAGGCAAAGTTTGGTGTTACAAACTAAGGTTTTGAAGCTATTCACTGATTTTTATATTTCGTAGAAAGCCACATATATCAATGATTGTAAAATTGTTCTGGATGTTACTAAGTTATGTTAGGTCTCTTAGGACCTGGAAACCCTTTCAAGGGAGTAAATGTAGTACACGTAACAAATTATTAATCACACCTCACTGAAGCAGTACAACGTCATAAAGGTTTTGTTGGCTAACATAATGGTTGTTACTCCAGTTCTTAACATAACAATGTCAAGCAAATATAAAGGAAGTAATTTCTTGGGCCACTGTTGGTGCAGTAGCTGTCTTTTACACTCTTTTAGTGATGTGAGCATTTTACTGTTTTGCCTATACTTTTATTGCAGTTTGATGTTTTGTTGCCATATATTGAGATTCATTTATATTTTTTTATTGAACAGGGGCGATCGGTGAATAGATCATTAACCCGATTTGCGAGTTCCACCGCTGTTGCAACAAAGCCATCAGGTGGTCTTTTCAGCTGGCTGACTGGAGATAGTAGTAGCTCCCTCCCCCCTTTAGAAGTCCCACTAGAAGGTGTTACCCTTCCACCTCCACTCCCTGACCATGTTGAACTGGGCGAGACACAGTTAACAACCCTCGCCAATGGTGTCAAAATAGCTTCAGAAACATCTCCGGTATGGTTTTTCCTTTTTGTTATCCTAGCACCTGATCTTACTCCATTTCAAGAGTCAAATGCAAAAAATCCCTTGTACCATGGTTACCAGCAACCTCTGAGTACCATTTAACTTCTTCCGCAAGCAACCCTCACCATCAATATCAAAGTAGGATATTTTTCTGTTAGATGGTTTGTTTTGGGAGTTAGTGTTTTGGTATATATGTACGGAAGAAAATTAGCACTTAGATCAATTTTATGAAATAAGTCATTTAAAAGGGGAAAAGTTTACCTTGTATACAAAAAAAATAAAAATTGATGTCAACTTGCATTGGAAAACTCTCAAATTAAAATATGAAAAAGGAAAAAACAAACAAATGTTAAGTTATGTCATTTCAAAGTGTAAATTGGGGTTGATTGCGAAATATAGTACATAGGGGTGAAATACAAGTATACAATGTAGACAGGTTATTTGCAGCCGATTTTTTATTTTTTGTCTTAAAAAGGTAGTTGATAAAATACGAATATGGACAGAATCATGCGGCCTCGATTGGGCTATACGTTGATTGTGGCTCAATCTATGAGAGACCAGGCACACTTGGGATCACACATTTACTCGAACGTATGGCGTTCAAGAGCACGACAAACAGGAGTCACTTACGAGTAGTCAGAGAAGTCGAAGCAATTGGTGGTAGTGTAATGGCCTCAGCTTCTAGAGAACAGATGGGTTACACTTACGATGCTCTAAAATGTTATGTACCTCAGATGGTAGAACTTCTTATTGACTCTGTGAGGAACCCGGCTTTTCTGGATTGGGAGGTCAATGAGCAGGTATTTTTTTCCCCAAAACCTGTTACTAATAATATGGAGGAAAAAAAACGAATTCTATAAATATATAAAGATGAATAGGTTATAATTTTGTTATATTATGGGTTTAATATCTATATAGTACGTGTGAGATATGCGACTAGAGCTTCTCTTTCAACGTAGCTCATGAAAAGGTAAATAGTATATGCTTCATTACAAAGAAGATAAGTTGTTTTAATGCCATCCCACAGAAAAGTCTACGGGCAAGTCCGAATCACTTCTTCAAGACTAATACACCTGAAATTGCTATTTTTTTAGAAGTTTAACTTTTAGTAAAAAACCCGTCCTAAAACGTTTTGAGCTATACTGGAACACAAGTGAATAAGGAACATAATGATTACTTGCATTTTGGAGTTAATTTTTCATTTTGTGGATGTCATATGACTTGTTAAAGCAGGTAATTTGGTAAATTGTGAAAAAGAAATATTAACCATTTTATAAAAAAAGTGTCTTAACGTTTTGGGAACCGTTTTATAAGAAAAGTGTCCGAACGTTTTGGGACACCCCATAATGGAATACCTCCCCGACGAAATTGCATGGATTGAGCATCAAGTTTAAATAGAATTTAACGTAGATTTAAAGAGTTAATAAAGTTGCGAATTCCTGCTGACTGAGAGCTATTTTAACAGTGGCGAGTGTAGCATAAGACAAGGGTAGGCAAGTGCCCACCCTTACTTTTCAAAATATAAAGTTACTATATTGGCCCTATTCATTTTAAAGGATACTCCATATTTGATATTTCATGCATGTTTCTTACCCATGATTTGTCCACTATGAAAACTTTCACCTAGCGTAACTAACAAATTATAATCAAATGTTTGGTCCCTATACTTAATTTTTCATAATCTATATTAAGCCTATGTTTGCAAAGGAAGATAATCTATAATGGTATAGAGCCTTATTTGACTTCACATTTTGAAAATTTATGATGATTTATATTTTGTAAGTTTTCTTCTTTTATCTCTATTACTAATAAGTTCATTTCCTATTATCTTAATTATCAAATTTGATAAATATTCAAGTGATTTGGTGTTATTCCCTAGTTTATAATTAGTTGTTGTTAACTACATCTACCTTAAAATCTTGTTAGACCTTTTTTTATTAAACATATTCAGTAGAAAGTTTCCAAGACTAATGACAGTAAATTAATGTATAGCATGCATATATAAATATATATTTGTTCTTTTTATTTAAAAACAGTATGTATGCACACACACTTATGCTAAAAAAAAAGTTAATGTTAACTTTGTCTGTAATAAAAATTTGTCCTCCCTTGATACAAATTCTGTATTCACCCCTGCTTTAACAGATTCTAAAGGTGAAAGCTGAGATTGCAGAAGCCGCTAATAATCCACCAGGCCTTCTTATAGAGGCTGTTCATTCTGCTGGTTATTCTGGTGCTTTGGCTAATCCCCTTGTGGCCCCTGAGTCTGCACTTAGTAGATTGGACAGTACCATATTGGAAGACTTTATAGCTGTGAGTTTTATTTTATTGTAGTCACCTATTAAAACATGTTCCATGCATGTTTTTTTAATTCGGTTATTTTGTGATTTTTTAGGAGAATTATACTGCTCCACGCATGGTTCTTGCAGCTTCTGGTGTTGAACACGAGGAGCTGTTGAAATATGCAGAACCGCTTCTTGCGGACTTGTCCACTCATCCTCCAAGTGAACAGCCAAAATCGGTTTATATTGGAGGCGATTATCGCTGTCAAGCTGGATCAGGGGTATATACATTTAATAATATCAAAGTCATTGGTTATGAGATAAAGTAGAGATTTGGGCATTTGAGCGTGTATCCTTAGGAATAGTCCATGAGTGCCAATTTCTGAAATTGACATTTACGTGATGTTTTGCCTTTGAGATAATTTGATTTCATACGACTCATTAGTAACATAAAAACTTACGGTGCGTTCGGCATCGGCTTTGCTGGCCAAAATTCTGCTTTGAAAAGCAATGAGAAAAAAGCTTGCTTCAAAGAAGCTGTAATGTAGTGTTTGGCAGCACCTCAGTTTTTTTACTTATAAGCCAATTTTCTACTTATTTAAACTTATAGTGAGTGACATTTGAATAAATAAACAAGTTCATTAGAAAATATCAATTTTTTTTAGTAATTTATTATGTGAAAAATCTGAAAAAGCTTCTCTCCTTGAGTTTTTTTTTTTTAAATATTTTGTGAGCAAAAGTTAGCTTTTTAAAAGATAAATTAGCTAATTAGACAAACACGCATGGCTCTTTGTAAGCAAAAAGCTAAAAAAGAACGAAAAAAAAAGCAGTTGCCAAACAGGCACTTAAATCTACTTGTGAACAAATACTAAAACTTCCCCGCATTTCATTTAGTCCTCTATGGACCTGAAACCACTTATTAAAACAAGACCTTGTGCTTGATTATTTTTTACTTGTGATTCTTTGGACGCTTTTTTAGTGCTTGTGATTTTATTGTTTTTGTTAGTTGTTCCTAGTGGGTCATTTTTGTATTATTTATATAAGAATGCGTGTCATTGTATCTTGTGGACAGACAACACATTTTGCCCTTGCATTTGAAGCTCCGGGTGGCTGGTTTCATGACAAGGAAGCTATGGCTGTTACTGTTCTTCAGGTATTAATTTCACGTTTATCTGCTAAAACTTAAAATATACATGCCTATATGGCAGCCAACATCAAAGCCGGTTTTCTTTCAATGATAATGTTTTTAAGCAAAGAAGGTGATACTTCTCATTTGGCTGCACAATTTATCACTAACTGGGAACTTAAAGCCTTTTTTAGCGACTGACAATAGAGTTATTAAATGACAGTTTAAAAGCTGGCTTCTTGATTTCTAAGTCACTCAGAGACGAGTGTTAATATGGATCTGTGTTGGGTTTGGATCATTGGTTTCTTTTTGATTTTTTTTCTAATTGTCCCACCATGTGATTTGGTGTTGTGGAGAGTTGTGGAGATGGCAACTCTAGATTTATTAATTGAACAATCTGTCTTATAGATGCTATTGGGAGGAGGTGGATCTTTCTCAGCTGGTGGTCCTGGCAAGGGGATGTACTCAAGGCTATGTAAGTTTGCTCATCAGTCATATTATTGACGATCTTTGAGCATGATATAAAGCATATATCTCGGTCTAAATAGTAAATGACAACTTAAGGCTGCTATCCTTTTAATTTTTCTTCTTGTTCTTGTTCTAGTACTTTCCCTTCAAACATCTGACCATGGCTATTTCTTATGGTTAATTAATAGATCGCCGTGTACTGAACGAGCATCCACAAATCCAATCATTCACTGCATTCAGCAGCTTATTCAACAATACCGGCTTATTTGGAATTCAAGCTACCACTGTAAGCCATTTTTTACGTGTTAAATTTTTTTGTTTATATGTGCATTATTGTTAACAATGTGTTCAGACAAATGGGCAGACATGGGCCTTGGTGATTTTAAAATGCTTGATATTTCGTTGTGATGCTTCCTGTTATGGGATTGTGTTCTGTTTGCGCCGACATATCAATGATCATCTTTGAGTTGTTTTTGGGTAACTCTGATTTAGTTCGTCCCAAACTGAGCCTTGAGGCCAGTACTCTTCATTTTGTATGTTCTCAATAATGTGTCTCAAGTCTTCTGCCTCCCTTTCTCTGAAACACATACATTCTTCCTCTCAGCTTTCACCCCGGAGGCTGTGATAAGAATTCAAAACTCCCCACCTTGACCTAGGCGCTAGGCCTCGGTATGCCTCCCCGATAAGTAGAAAGCGTTTTGATATGAGTTACATCCATGACAAAGGGGTCAATCTGGTTAAAATATTTTTTATAAAAGATTTGCACTTCAAAGTTGTATTTGAACACTGAACAATGTGTATTTTTGTTTATATTCGACAGTTATCACTGTTCATATGTTGCTATCACAACTTTTCTTAAACTTTGACCAACAACAATGTTAATTAATTTAACATGTTAATTATATTTACAACATCTTTATTGTACAAGAAATGAAAAGTAAACATTAGAATGTTGTGATATATTTTTCCAGCCTAGGCCTCGAGGCCCCACCTCCCCGTCTCGAGTCTGCCTAGCAATTTTGTAAATCTTGGAAAAGCTTAGTGATTATACTTGATGCTCCTTTACTTGCTTTATTGCAGCGCTGACAAATTTTTGGGCCAAATAATTTAGAGGATCTTATGATTTGTTTTGCATAGCCGGGGTGAATATTAGAAGTTATAGTTTTATTACTTGTACAGGGGACTGAATTTGTATCAACGGCCATTGAGTTAGCTGTTAGAGAGATGATTGCAGTTGCTACACCTGGAGAAGGTCTGAGAGCTTCCCTTATTTTTCCTTGTACCCATTTTTTTTATTCCAACCCTTTTCCTTATTACACTTAACTACTCCCTCCGTAGGTCACTATTCTATTTTGGGATGTTTCAAAAGGTTTGAGTCACTTTTCCAAAACAGTAATCTAATCTATTGTGACTTACCTTTCTACCCTTTTTGAAACAGAAAAAATGATGAAATTATCGTCACAAAGGCTGATAATTTGAACTTTGCACAAAAAGTAAAGCATTGATTATGTTTCCTCGTTATTTTATGATTTATACTCCGTGTATACCCAACAAAAAATTAGAGAGGGAATGCAAAATTGTCTATAGAGTTCATTTGCTGGCATCAAAAGTGAAATAAAATGTTGGTTTACCTTAAAGCTTGTTTATTGGTCAAGTCTTGTCTGTTTCTATTTCTTCATTGTTCTCTTTTGGCTTCTTGGCAGTTGATCAGGTACAACTTGATCGCGCAAAACAAGCAACAAGATCTGCGATACTGATGAACCTAGAGTCTAGAGTAAGCAACCCTTTACTGCATTCTGTTCCTCGAACTACCCCATTTTCTCTTTTCTTTTATCTGTTATTCCTTTTTTCCCCGTTAATAGCTGTTTACCGGGTTACATCGTTCATGTTTTCGGCACATGTTTTCTGCTCGACTTATATTCGAGGTGCGTTTTGCAGATGGTTGCTTCAGAAGATATTGGTAGACAGATTTTGACATATGGACAGAGGTAAATCTTCTAAGGGATATCTTGTTACAACTTATTTTTCTTATTTTTTCTCTTTTCCTAATTAAGAAACTCTAGTACTTTAGAAGTTTCATGTAAATGAGGAAGGCAATGGCTTTGTAACCTCTAATTCGGTGTAACCTGTTACTAAGAATTATAGATGTCTGCACACCTTTCCAGAGTTTTAGAAGAATTGAGATGGGTAGATTACCAAGCATAAGCTTTTTCCTGCCCAAAAAAAAAAAACTGTGAAGGGCACTATTTCTTGCTGTGTCGATGTGGATAATATTCCAGTTTGGTTGTTTCTTTTGGGTTTTGGTACTTTTCATGTAGGTTGATGATACCTTGTTGGAAAAACAAGTTTCGCCTTTATATTCTATCTGTTGCTTGTTATTGTATAGGAAACCGGTGAAGCATTTCTTGAAAGTAATAGATGAGATTACGGTGGAAGATATAGCTTCTATTTCCCGGAAGCTGATTTCTTCTCCGCTTACAATGGCGTGCCATGGAGATGGTAATTGCCAGATTTTAATATTTACTTGTGATTTCATTTTTTTTTTCCATATATTTATTTCTAATAAGAAACATTAACAAATGCGAAGTTGAAATAGAACACTGCTGACCGCACACACATTCTTGAATTTGTTTTCTTCTCATTTATTATCATATGTTTGGCAGTGCTCTATGTCCCGAGCTATGATTCAGTAAGCAGCAAATTCCGCTCGAAATGAAACCGTTTCATTTCACTGTAGATTGGCTGAGCCCTTGATTTCTAGGACACGCCAAAGCTTTTGAGTTCAGAGACAATGCTACGGGAATAAAACTCGGAACAGAAATTGTTTGGAAGATAATTTTGATATCCCCACTTTCTGGAATTTTAATTGAATGTTGTATGCCATTTACTTGACGTCAGATATATATTTTTTATCCAGGTTTGGGTTGGTTTGTTTTTGAGAACCTCAACATTTTTTTACTTTTTCACCAAGGGACAGGCGCTTTTTTCTTTATGTTGTTTCAAGTGGTGTATTAGGAAGCCCTTACTTTGGCGCCGAATAAAGATAACTATAAATAATTAGACTTTGAAGTTGAAAATCAGATGGTAAACTAGATGTTAAAGAGAGAAATGATAAGGAGTACCAACAAGCTCGTATGGAAGAACAAATTTGATTTGTTTTCAATTTTCGATGGTAGCCAATTCTCAGTTCATCACTTAATAAACTCCAGCTCTGCATTCTCTCATTTCAGAGCATTTTTTTTCAAAAAAATGATTCTTCTGGGAAGCAAATAGTTTTTATTTTTCCCTATTGCTGCGTCATGTTTTAATTACACGTTTCTAAAACCTACTATCCCGTCTACTAATTTCAAATTCTATTCCAAGTTGAAATAGAAAAATCCCCTCGGTATGAAAAATGAAAACTTATTTCAATTAGAGACTGGGTTTCAGTTGATCAGGAAAGGGGAAACTTGTGAAGTGCATCCTCCTACTGACCTTGATGTCAAGTTAATGTAGTAACAGTTGATATGCTTCCAAAAAGAAAGACACGGATAGGGTAAATGAAAAAATCTGTGTATTTTTTAGTCTGTTTGAGAGAAATTGGGGCATACCATGTTTTGATTTTGTATGTCAGGATGAGTTATTGTGTAAACCGCCTTCGTACAGAAGGCAGTTGGTGTGCAAATCACACTTTACTTGCTCACGCCAACAAAAGAACTGTGTCAAAACAAAAGCACTCTTAAAGTATGCAAATATTGTAACCAGCTAACAGAAAAGCTTAACAAAGAAAAGAAGTAGCTAGTGGGAACAAGTTTCTACCATGAAAAGACTTAAATATGAATATAGAATTGTTCTACAAATTTTATCTGAAATACAAAGCGAGCCCAATAGCTGAATGTCGATGTTAAGAAGCAATGAATCGTAACGGGAACTAAAAGCCCAATCTTGACTTTTCACCACTAATATTTTAATTTCTCATTCAACTAAATCAGTACCCGTATCTCCCTTCTTGTCATTGCTATTACTTGTACCAATCAAGTGATGAAGCAAAACCCCAGCTGCAACACTAACATTTAAGCTCTCCACAGCCAAAAAATATCGAAAATCATCACTTTCCACATCATCAAATCCCTCGTTAACAAAAGGAATATTTCCTGGTATTTTAACCAAATCAGTGCACGATCTCTCTACCAAAGGCCTTAACCCCGTCCCCTCACTTCCTAACACAAGAATAGTCGGTATATTAGGTTCAATTTCGTTAATAGAAACCGCTTTCTTAGAAACTGAACCACCTATGACCCTCCACCCATTTTCGCTAGAGTTTACCAAAAATTGCATCATGTTTTTGCACGATCTAAGCTCCATTAGTTCCAAAGATCCTGCACTTGCCTTGCTCACTACACCACTCAAAGGGGCCGAGTTTTTTGCACACAAAACAACACCTTCTGCCCCGAAAAAGTAGGCAGACCTCACAATCGCTCCTAGGTTTTGAGGGTCGGTAACTTCGTCTAGAGCGACCCAGAGTGGAGCTTTCTCTCTCTTTCCCTCTCCTTCAAATGGAACGGGGTCCAATTCCTTCATACCCACCATTTCTAAAGGAGAGGCATCTAAAACGAGGCCTTGGTGTGGGCGATTATCAGATATCATGTTGAGATCGTGCTTCGAGATCTCTTTGTTTCTCAAACCCATCCTTTCGGCTAGTTTCAAGGCTTTTTCGAACCCTTTCTTATCCTTTTTCTTCCTATTATTACTACTCAAATCGATCCCCTCTTGAACATACAAAGCATATAACTCTCTCCTACCGGCCGATAATGCAGCTAAAACAGGACCCACCCCATAAACCCCTTCGCCCGACATTTGAGGAACCGACGATTCTGTAGCTTCTTTCCATGTTTTTTTACCCCAATTGTCAACCTTATTCCACGACCGGAACTCAGGTCTTTCATACCTTTCTCTTGAATTAACAATCCTATTAGCTCTGTCCTTAATCTTATCCCATCTCGGACTATCATCACCCTCGACATCTCCCTCTTCTTCACCGTATTCCACAGCTAAATTTTCCCTAAGGTTACGACGATTTTCAAACGAATTGCTTTTCGTTTTTTCAGAAACAGAAGTCCCGACTTTCAGGAATTTCTCCGCAGACACCTCCCAAGAAGACCTCTCATTTTTCGGATAGCCCGATTTCTCATTTTTCCTATCCTTATTTTTCCGAGACGCCAACCAAGGTAGAGTCTTTTTCCCACCATCTTCACTAACACTCGGAGAAGAACTCGAGAACCCCCGATCACTATTTGCAGAATAATTTCTTCCACTTTCTACGCGAAACCCACCCGAAAAACTTCCCCTTTTCGCTAAATTCTCAGATAAATTCATGGGTTTAATAAAGGTAAGTTTTTTAAGGGCTAAACGAGGTTTTGGGGAAAATCCACATGAAAAAGATTGTAAATTTGGTGATAAAAGTGGGTTTAAGCATTTGGGTTGGTGTGAAGATACTCTAACTGCTAAGGGTAAAGCTTGGGTTTTTGAGATATTGCAATACATAAGTGTAAAATCTGTTATACAAAACAGAATAATTTTAATTGATTAAAGTATTAGAAGATTCAAATCTGAATAAGGGCTGAGGCAAAACCTGGATAATTTGTTTGCTTTATTGAATAATTTTATATGATCATTTAATAAACCCTACCCACTTTTTCTCCTTTTCTATTTGTTTCCTCTTTTTGAGAAAATAAAGAAAAGGAAAATGAATAATTTAGAAGTGGTCCAGTGGATAAATAGTTTTATTTTCACTTGCTTGCCCAAATGTTTAAACTTAATTAGATTTTTTTGCCATAATTTAAGTTAGTAGACACATTTGATACCACACTTTTTGTAAAATTTGTGTGATGTTGTCCTGTGGAGTGCTTGTTTGCTAACTATTTTCTAACTTAAACTTTTACAAGCCTTCATTTTCTAGTGATTGTTTACTTAATTTTTTCACATAATAGGCAACTTAGATTGCTTAGCAAGATCGTATACATTTCGGTAGCATTTTTTTAGTAGGGGTTTCGGGTGAAAAAGAAATCAATTACTCCAGATTTTATTATGAAGGTAATAAAAAGTACCATGCTGAAAGATGTTTTTCTTTTTTTTGTTAATTTCTTTTTGACCTGGCCACAGATGAGAAGCTAATGGCGTCGACATTTATTCGTAACTGCACACCATTCCAGGCAACCCAATCCTCCATAATATATTGTTAAGAAGTGCAGAAAAAGAGGTCACAAGAAGCTTATATTACCTTTAAATCCATGCGTATTTCATATATGTGGATCCGATTAGCATTTACAAACTAACAACACAATTGTAGTATATATCAAGTATATGATCAATCCAAAACCAATTTTGTCAACATAATGACAAGATATAATAATTACATAGTCGCAAGAAAATTTTAATATTCATATGATCCTAGGCTGCATCACTTGTGAAGAAATCAACAGACTGTTAAAGAAGGAAAAAACACAATTAGAGACTATATTCATGACACTATTAAGAGCCAACGAGCCATCATGGATGCACAAAAGTTTGCCTGAGATTTCCTTTTAATTCCTGAAACATATTCATCAGGAACCACTTTTCACGGTCGGGTTGATTTCTACCAATTCCACACCGCTAGAAGTGTTGCTAGGCACAGATACAGGAGAGTTCACATTTTCTTTTTTGTTTGGAATAGCTTTGAACAAATAAATAGTTATGGTAAAGTGTGGTTGGCAAGTCCCATGGATTCAGCAAGTTCTCTAGAGGACAATGAATCGGCTTGTTCCTGCCCATTTGCAAGATAATATAAATCAATGAACTGCTAATTATTTATACAACACTATAATTCTTTTCTCTCGTCAAAGTTTTGGGTGTTCAGAGATCGAGGGTAAAAACATGATAATTTTATTTGTACATGATTCATCTGTAGGTTTGATGCTTGCAATCAAAAGTTAAGAAAAGCTATTCATGTCAACAAAACGAATTTCTTTTTCAGGGTATAACAAATTTACTCAGGTAACATACATGACAATATAATTTACTTATGCTACAATGAATAATTTAGCTACTCATAAGGTAAATAAATTCCATGACTTTGAAGATAGTATCAGTACCTGAAGACGATGTAGAAGATACATCAGGAACAGATGAACAAATACCTGCACATAATAAAAAAAATTAGTACCTCACAGTATTCAAATTAAACTATACAAACATTTTATCATCAGACAAAAAAAATCTGAAACAGATTTAGAAGATTTTAGGTCCATTGTTCTCACTAAATAGCAAAGAAGGGATATTCGAGCCGTTGGATATCGCCACAAAAATCTTGTCGCTCTGACTGCTCCAGTGTCTAGGAATTTCGCCGCCTTCTGCAACTGCTCGAACAAAACAATAAAAGGTCAGAAACTATAAAAAAACAAAATTACAACACGATTTTTCTTTGGAAAAAGAAGGCCGTGAAAAGAGCATGAAAATATTACCTGTATACTTGCTGCAGCCATATGGCGGTGATGCAAAGGTAGAGGCCTGCAACAAAGTCCTTATGGTTTAAGTAGACGATTGTCTTGTGGAAACTACTGTCATTGATAGGGTTAAATAACTGCTATACGAGATACTGTTACAATTCTTTTAATTCAAATGGTATTCGGAGAGACAGAGTTATGTAAATAACAATGCTGTATTAAGAACTTTAAAGTTTAAACATGAGCTCTCCGCATCAAATAAATAGCTTCTTGAAAAAGAAATCACGATTATCTACCTAAGATCTTAATGGCATGCACACATTTCAGTAAAAGCTTTCAGAAATATAATTCATGAGTCCTGGACTTTGTAAAAAAAAACATCACTTTTTCGAGGCCCTACTTAATCCATTGGAGCCTAAATCTGGGAAGATACATATTTTTTCCAAGATCAAGTTAGTATATTTTGCTTTACGTCTTAAGCAAGTTATCTGTTTATGACAAGTCAGAAATGGGTCTGTATTCTCTTTCCATCACATTACTTTCCCACATCCCACAGGAAAAAGTACACGTTTGGAACCAGGGACGATCACCATAAACATGTAATCAGAAGATTTAAGGGTTGGGGGTACTTCAAAATGATCCGAAAATAGAAGACAACATGAGCTTCTAAAAAAGTTGCAATCTAAAGTAGAAACTTCATGGAAGATCTTGCAAAGATGCACGGGACCAAATAACTATATCACTCATTTTTCATCATCAATTTCACTATGTAAAATGAAATTTAGACACTAACAAAATCAAAAGATGCAGTCTGTCAATAATTGGAAACAACTGCTATTTAACACAACATGCCGAATAAATTTAAGCAGAAGCAAAAAATGAAATATATAAGAAAACACGTACTCAAGTGCTTTCATGTCAGTCTCTTCTTCCCAAGATGATGATGGTCGCCTAGAAACTCTGCTGCTTCTTTCTGCTTCAACCTGCTTAAGCAAGAGAAAAAAGCTTCCTTTCTCAATTCATTTTATAACCATGGTCTAAGTGAATGAAATGGTGCTTTATAATTTATTTATTTCACTCTTATTTCTTAAAATTTGATATTTCCCTCACAAAGATTCATGTATAGCTTCAAAGCTGGTTAACAATATAACTTCTGCTAGAAGGAAAATTGAGGGAAATATAGCTGTGATGGAATAGAACGAAGTAATTTATGTATAAGAACAGGTACCAAGGAAGCCAACATGGCAATTCAGAGTTTAAGCAAGATTTAGTGAAGTATGGAACCCATTACAAAAGATTTAGAGTTTAAAAACAAACCTGAGCTTCTTGAAGACGCCTCATTTCCTTCTCCAACTGAAATTCTGCTGCAGCTTTTTCACTAGCCATGGCTTCCAGCTGTGTTTGCTTGTAATACTGGACCCAAGATAAAATTTCTCAGCGGATAGGCCAAAAAATAAATAAATTATGCTATGGTAACGTTTGTATCTTACATACCAAAAGATCAGTTAGTTCACGATATCGTTTCTCCAACTCCGTATGCTCCTGTAAAGACAAGACCAGTTATTGGGATATTTATTTCTATTTTGTTATATACCACAGAGAGCTCGATTTAGAAATCTGCATAAAGCTACATGCGGAAACATTCATGTCTGCGCAGTTTAATCTCTGGAACCAAATCAATTTTGATAAAAATGGTTTTGAAAACCAAAACCTCTGGAAAAAACAAGCCTCTTAGGTTTTATGTAGACAAACAGATTTCCTTTTACAACAAACAAGGATGAAGCGCCATGTAATTATAGTATAGATAACTATAAACAATGTTACATAGCTCTATGACTGGAAATGCTAGAAGTCAAACAGAAATTAACACCACATAAAGAAGACTAAAAGCTACTCACTTGACGTGAATAATGCTCAGCATCTCTCTTCATAGCAGCAATTTCGACTCTTAACTTTTGAACTTCAGCCTGCAATATTCATCATAAAAATTGTAGCCGACTAATATGGTTATCAATGGACTGGGGATACCAATAAATTAAGCATATAAATAGTTCTTAATCCACATCTTCGCATGTAACACCAATTTTTCAGAAAATAAAAAGCATAAACAGACAAAAGAAACTTACCTCCGAAGAAGAAAGCTTGCTCTCAGCATCTCTTTGCAGTTGTCGAGCTTTCTCCACTTCTTCTTGCCATGCCTGCAACTTCATATCAAGGGTTTTATGTTAGTTAGTACATTCGGGAAACCAAATTTAAAACTAATTCATCCACAATAGTTTTGCTTATGAAAGTCACAGCATCTATGAACTTTTGAATAAATACCAATCCAAAGCAAAGGGATAATCAAGTAAAGAAGGAAGAAACGAGTGTGATGCAATTACCTTTTGCCAAACAATCTCCTAACCCTAGCTTGTTTTCATAAATCAGGTTAAATCTTCTACCAGGACAGCCATAAATTTAGTAAATGTTAAACTAAAGGCTTTATTTGCTTTGACATTTAATAGATTGGAATTTACTGCAATATAAGGGGTTTCCTCTGCCTGGTACCAGACTTGTAACTCTGCACGAAAAAGTCCATTCAACACACACTAAGAGATCCAGGTATTATTTTCTCATCCCCATACATGATTTTTGTGATAACACGTCACCATACATGAAATAATGATCAGATGTAAAACAATTGGCTTTGCACATATAAAGCAGAAGTACCGAGTGAGCGAGAGGAATCCGAGAGTAAGAGAAGAGAGACAATCAAGGATCAAGAGGAGATAGATAGGAAGACAAATTTCCAAGAGAAACCTTAGATACAGAAATCTTAAACAACTGATAAGACTCCTGAGCAACAAGAATAGCTGCAATAAATAACAAGGATTTCAAGAAAAAAAGTTCCTTTACCGGGTTTTGGTTAAACATTACAACTGAAATGAAATAACTTGCTTTTTACCAACAAACACCACAAAAGGGGGGAGATGTTATATCCGAAAATAGATATGGTGCAGAAAATGTCGTAACAAATGAACCCCAATTTAAAATACTAGCTCAGAAGAAATTCAATGCTGGAAAATAACAAGAGTTTTCAAATCTGTAAAAGAACTTACAGAATTTAGAATTCTGAATATTGTATTTTTCTCCAAAAAAATGAATAAAGAAGGAAAAAAAACAATCCCAATTTTAATTATCTCTAAACCGCTTGAGATATTTCCTTGGTAGAGCAAAAAATCTTCCAAATAAAATCCAGGGGCCAAGTTAGTAGCTTGAAAAAGGATAGTTCCCAATGGAGCAATACAGGACACTAAGAGTAGGGGAATACACAGGAATCCTTTGTTTTACCTATTCCTGACACTGTAAAAAAAAATTGGCGTCAACCTATGTTTATAATGTTTACCTGAACCATTTGATTCGCCTCTTCGGGAGGCTTTTTCTGTCCACGACGACTACGCGCCTCCATATCCTGGAGCTCTTGGCTAAGCGATGCACATTCAACCTGACACCATATCATTAAAAAAATTAATATGACACTATATGGGGTTAAATAGAGTTTCATGCACTAACATGTCTCCAGGGTTTGATTTTGCACACCAACCTACAAAAACTAGCAATTAAAACACCAATGTTACATTCTCGAAAAATTTAGTACACTTTTTGTACCAAATCTTAAAATTTTCATAAGTTGGGGTGCTAAATAAATAAATAAATATATATATATATATATATATAAGAAGATATTATTTTCAATTATATCAAATTTTCTTTTTGTCCACTTTCCTATCATGTGTCCCTATGACCCTATCTCAATCCCCATATATTTCAATTTCTATTTTAGTTCTGATATATGGTTGTGTTTCCTATGTAGTGTACTCAAATTGTTAAGAAGTGTAATGTTAGGGAGGGTACTAATTAGTCTAATTGTTAATATGTGTAGGTTGGTGTAGAAAACCAAATCATGGTGATAAGTTTGTAGAAAGCTGTAATTTCCATTAATTATTGATTGCCGGAACTTGGAAGCATTAATTATAAACCATTACATACCTCCAGTAATGCCATCTTCTGCTCAAGTTCTGCTGCCTTAGCGATTCTTTCATCTGCTGTTCTCTAAACAAGGAAGAAATGATTAAATTAGCTAAATCTTGAACACGGAAATACAAATTAGACTTTTAAGAGCATCTCCAATGGTCATGTTAACTTTTCTTAGTTTTAAAGTTGACACATCGGCAAAAGGTTATCATTTAAAGTTCACCGGCATATGTTTACTTCAACATCTAATAACCTATACATTAGACCTTTTGTGTTTTTGCAAGCAAACCTATTTTATTTTGTTTTTAAATAATTATATGTTCATGTCCCACTAGTATATAACCAACAAAATAAAAGAAAGAAAAAGAAGTAACTAATGAAAAAACTAAAAGAAAAAAACAATAAATTTATATGTCATGTTTTGTTATTTCCCATATCAGAAAAGTAAAGTTGCCAAAGTTATAACTTTTAACCATCTAACGAAGGCAAGGTGAGATAACTACAGGAGCTGATGGACACACGTTAGAACTATTAAATATAAGGTTTATCAGAAATCAGCTGAACATGAGAGAATAAAATCCAACAAATAGAAAAAAAACTGCAATACCTGGATCCTAGCTAAAGCCGTAGATGCTTCAAGAGATCGGTGCTCTAGTTCTACTTCCCTCTCCATGGCAGCCTATTTAAACAGAATACCTTATTTCACTACCAAAACAAGGGGCCGACAAATGAAGAAATAAGCCAACTGAAGTTTGCGAAAAGACCATTTTTGTAGCATTATGAGCCGCACGCTCTTCCTCTGCTCTCCTTTCAACAGAAGATAACTCTTCCCTTAGAGCCTAAACAGATAATTCAAATAAATTTAAAGTTCCAAATAATCTCAATTACATTAACCAAAGCAGCTTTAATAAAGGAAGAGAAAGGGACAAGAAGTTAATTTTTTTACTGATAACAGAATGGCCAACTTACTTGCATCATCCTTGTCTCTGTCAGTTCACGATTTCGCATGATAGACTCCATGTTTGCCTGGTGGTATATGATGTTACATTGTCAAAAAATCATAAATACAAATTTCTACTACGTTTCTGATCCGAAAACAAATGAAGTGCCATTCTTAAGAAAACTACAGTCTACGAGCTATGTGAATGATGGTTTAAATGTTTAATTTTATCAAAGTCCATTTTATTTGTCGTTTAGCTGTTGAGACCTAAATCTGGTAGGCCTGGCCTAGATACACTCTATGTTTCAGAGCTAGATAACACTCCTGAATTTTATTCTCTCTTCTCTTCTTATCTGTGCTTCATTCTGTGTATTTGAACTTGGTATAAAATTGGTCGATTTGAACCGATTACAAATAGCAATAAATTACCAAATGCAATAAGGCGATGTCATCTCTGTAAGATGACGTGTCCATTACATCATTATATATAAGATAAGGCACCAAAACTACTCTAAGAAGTAATGCAGATTTTGATAAAATAGTTTAAATTTTCGGCATTCGTAAAAGATTGTCTCTTCATTTCCAATTAATGTAAGCTACCAAAGCTTAATTAAATATCTGATAAAACAAGAAGTTAACCGTTTACGTTTACCTGAAAGAGGATCTTTGAGTACCAAACCCAAAAAATATGTAATAAAAGACCCCCCACTCTCCAAAAAATTTCAACTACCAAATCTGACTTCGTAATTACAAATAACCCTATTTACAGAATACTAAGTCACAAACATTCAAAATGATGCATGCCTTTTTTTTTAAAACGACACAACTATTAAAACATTTTAAAAATGAAAAGACGTAATTACAAAGGAGACTTTGTTTATGAAGGACATGATTTTTTTTATAGGACTCATTCTTTAAGAAATAACAAAAAAGTTCAAAATTTAAACTAATCGATAAAAATCTGCTCCACCAAGGATCTGTACCCAAGAGGGGAAGCTAAGTGGTGACCATCAGGGGCACGACACCCCCTACAACTCCCTTAGTTATTGTTTTAGTAAAAAACTTATCATGTTTTTTCACCAATGTGTAAAAAATGATGATCTGGCACCCCATGGTTTATTTTTTCACTTAAAATTATTTTTTATGCAAATTCGGCATCCCCATTTATGGATCCTGGCTTTGGGAATCTAAAGCCTCCCGCTTCTTACAAATTCATCTCTCACAATTCAAAGCAGAAGAAATGCATATTCACTAAAACAAACTTGTCTAAAAGAAGAGTATATTTAGACTGATATTTCTTCAATAATTTACTTATAAAGAAGTCTGCAAAGAACCTGGATTGAAGCCAGATTTCCTTCCGCTAAAGCAGCCTGCTTCTTAACTGCATCCATAGAAATGACAAGTGTCTCAATTTCAGAATTCTTTGCAGACAAAGCCTCAGATATACTTGATTCCACTCTGGTAGCTTCATTTCTTGATTCGGATAAATCTTTCTGTAGCTGCTTTATTTGAACTTCATATGATTTACTGAGCTCCCTCTGAAATGATTGAATGTTAAAACAGAAGCAAAACCTTTTATCCAAATAATACAAGAATATTGTGTTTCACCTCTGCGGTGAGAAGCTCCTCTAACTGAGCACTTTCAGATTTGTACTCTTGCAGGCGTGATGAAAGCCCAGCACAGACCTAAGGATCAAATCAAAGTGACGAAAACTGAATGTTAATTTTAGATTGGATATCCCAAGAACATTAAGCAGCAATGTGGATAAAAGAACAACCCAACACTTCTTGTAGTATGAGTCTATAAGATACCAAAAGCTTATAAACAGATGAAACCACATAAAGCATGAACAAAAAGATAAAAATTTCTTACGCATCAAGTAGCACTTGAACATATATCATGACAGATGTTTTATGCCTATGTATAATTTTTCCCACAAGAAAATATGGGTTCATTTCCAAAATGAATATCAGTATAAGGTATGTATAAATGCTTTTCCTTTAGTTGCCCCGACCATTCCATCAAATTTTATGATATTTAGAATCTAACACTTAAACCCTTAAAAAATAATAGGCTATCGTTCTTAAAGTACTAACAATGCAATCAGATTTTGATTCTTACCCGAGCTAACCTTGCTTCTTTTGATTGACCAGTTGAAATTGCACTTTTGAGCAGTCCTTGAGCCTGAATAGGGGAGATTAAAGTGATTAAACCACTATATGCCCAGCTTGTTCGGAAGATAAATACCCAGTAAAAAATACGTTCTTTACCTCATCGAGTTGATCCTGAACTTCAGCAGGAGTGGAATCGGTTTTCTTTTCTTGAATATTCTCTACAGCAAGAGGTTCGACCTTGATTTTTGCATCTTTTGGTTGCATATTAACTTCACTAGGTTCGCTGACTTGAACAGGTTTGAGTAGTTTTTCTTCTTCAGATTTAATAGGAGTGTTTATATCTATGGGACCAATATTATGCCCAGAATCAAGCGTAGCATGATCTTGGACAACCTCAACACCTTTGCCAGCTATAGGTGATGAAATTTCTTCAGAAGCACTAACTGAATCTTTACTGGTTATTTCTTCATTAGAAGTTGAAGCAATGGGTATTGTACTCTCCTTCAATAATGACTCCGGTAATGGAGCACTTATTAATGAGACATCTTTCTCAACATTGTTTTGTTCCTCAATATTTGTTTGGGTACTGGAATTTGTGGGTTTTGTCTCACCCTCTTCAAGTATTGAGACAGCTACTTCTTTTTCAGGTGCCATACCTGATTTCTCTGTTTCAGTATTATTCTGTGTGGATGAAGCATCATTTGTTTTTTGAGTTTCGTTTGATGAAAGTTTCTTCTGAGCCTACAAATGATACGAGCGTTATATAAGTACTCCACTTTATCTAGCAGAACACCGACTGAAAACTCAATTTAAAGGACAGTACCTTGGCTTTTGACTTCGACCTCTTTGTTTGAGATCCTTTTCCATTAGAAGCTATGTAATTGAGAAGAAAAAAATCATTCAATCGCAACAGTAATCTCAATGCAAAAGTGAAGCTCAAAAGAAGGGAAATACAATTTTTTTTAATTTAGTCCAAGTCATAAAAGATGCTGCATACTATAGTTAGCAGTTTATACTGTACAAAATTACCTTCACTGTCAGACTCATAGGAAAGAGAGAAGTCGAATGAAATATTGGATAAATGCTAAGCCTCTTATTTGGTCCTAACTGAAGTGATACATATGTGGGCGAAAATTGATGTAGAATTCTATATACTAGCGCTAAGTTAAACTGTCTAGGCATGTAATGTGTAACAAGCAAAACTTAAGTATTTACCTGGTGCAGGAGTATTTGAAAGCTCATCTTTTTCACCAACAACAAGCTTTGCTCTTCGGTCTACAACTTCAAAGAGATCTGGTGCATTGTGAAAAGGAAACATGAATTACTATACATGATTATCTTATCTAAATACGTATAACACCAGTAATTACTTAATGAGTTATAATTAAAATATCTGTTTCAACTTTCAAGAAAATATATGTTTACTCCTATAAACCACAAGGGGGCATACGTTGACATGGCTTCAAACTACGTGTGGAAACAAAATTTCTCCACAAAAATCATTATAGAATTAATAGTTCAATGGCTGATACCCTATCATCCACAATTATATTTTTCAAATAACAAGTTGCCCAAGAAGCCGAGTAGGACACTTCATCGCATGATGATTTTGCTTATCCAAAAATACATAATAAGTACAGCTGGGATAAAAATGATAGTGCAAAGCTAACGATATAATCAAGAAGGAATTGGATATAAGAACCAAATAGAAGTTCCTTAAAAAGTGGTGCCAAGATTGACACTATGCAACAAGCATGATGCAGTATATAATACCAGCCTACATGAGATGATAAAGATCCTATTGACGTTTCATCTAACCAATCTAACATTCCATTATTTCCTCCGGAACGTTTACTTATGAAGATATGTTTTAAACCAAGTTTGCAAGTTTAATGGTCAAGGCTCTTCCATTTTGTATGTCACAAAAGAATCCTAGACACCCATATCACATGCAGGCACCCAGTTCTCGGAGATTCTTTGTAGCCTAGTTATCGAAAGACGAGGCTACTTTGGTTGTCTGTCTGTCTGTCTGTCTGCCTGTCTAAGATAACCTCGTAACATTATTGTCCCTACTAATGCTGTACAAGTACAACCATATCCATTTGCATAAAAAAATTGGAATTGGTAATAGTTTGCGGAATACATCCTTGTACTTCCAAATCTCTATTAGTATCTATGAACCATTACTATATTTTTCCTCCAAGGCATACGGTACTAATGGTATTGGCACCTACCAAAAACTGAAAATTTTGCATAGATTTACCAATTCGGAATCCATATTACACGTCTATCACTAAATGTGTCTGATCAAGCATTGTACTATTTTTCTATTTATAAAAGGTACTGTACACGTACGAGTCGGAAAAAGGAAAAATTACCCAACAAACAGTAAACTTTCTTCTAGCTTCTCCCTAATTCCTTAGTCTAGGCGAATAATAATTATAGTAACATATGTTCGCATTTCGTACTATGATAAACCCTTTCTCCAAAAATAGCAAAGTCGGTTTCTAATCAGGTTATTCTTAGCCCACACATCTACAATGTAAAACGGCACAAAAACTACTAATCTACATATTATTTAAATCACCATTATCTATCTACTAATGGTATTGGTAGTTGCCTACAGACTGAAATTTTTGCATAGATTTACCAATTTGGATTCCATTTTACATGTCAATCACTAAATGTGTCTGATCAAGCATTGTACTATTTTTCTATTTATAAAAAAGGCACACTATACGTAAGAGCCGGAAAAAGGAAAAATTACTCAACAAACGGTAAACTTTCCTCTAGTTTCTCCCTAATTCTTTAGTCTAGGCGAATTAATAATCATAGTAACATATCTTCATATTTCGTATTATATAAAAACCCTCTCTCCAAAAACAGCAAAATCGGTTTCTAATCACGTTTATCGTATCTAATAATTCACATGCATAATAATGTAAACCGCCAAAAAACTACTAATCTACGTATTCTTTGAATGATGACTGAGGCCAATAATTCAATACTTTTAAAGAACCAACGCACGGAAAATCATTTACAGTTATCATAAAATCACACAAAGCTCCAACATAAGTATTACTTTACTCGTTTACTATCGTAATGTGTTATGTTTATGTAGACTTAAATCAATAAGAAGAAAGATTATGTCATTTCATCAAACTTAAAATCGCACTAATACATAACTACACAAGTATATAAACTAATTCGGGAGCTGGAAATAGAAATGAACCTAGGCTAGGACACTCTTTATATTTTGTACTGTAAAAAAGCCCTTTCTCTAAAAACAGCAAAATCTGTTTCTAATCACGTTTATCGTAACTCATAATTCACACCCACAATGTAAACGCCACAAAAAACTACTAATCTACGTATTATTCAAATCACTACCGAGGCCAAAAATTCAATACTTTTAAACAACCAACCCACGGATTTTTTTCCATTGTTACCAAAATATCACACACCAGTTTTTTTTTTTTATCGTAATGTGTGAGGATTATAATTTATACAGACTAAAATCAATAAGAAGATTTTTTTATTTATTATTCCATCAAACTCAAAATAACACTAATACATAGCTATATTATAAACTAATTCAGGAGCTGGAAATAGAAATGAACCCAGACTAATACATAAATATACACACATACATATATATATAGATATATATATCTATATATATATATATATAGAGAGAGAGAGAGACCTTCAGCGGCTTTTAGCCAATGTGCCATAAGAGGATCTGAAAACTGTAACACAATTAAGATCTAATTTAACTGATTACAAAACAAAACAAAACAAAAAGATCTAATTTAACCAAGATTATAAAATAAATTTGACTCTTTTTGCTATATACAGTGAAACGTCTATAAATTAATAACGTGTGGATCTATTTATTAAGGGTATTGCCAACATGTGACCCGCATATGTTAAAACCTGCTCTACCATGAGAACTTCTTTTACTATTAATATTAATATTAATATTAATTTATAAAACTGAAACTAATAAGTATCCGTCTATTTTCGGAGTTTTGTTGAGTTAGACTGTATAATGTTGAGTCACTTTTACAATTATTAGATTAGAAAATGGAGGGTTAGATGATACATTTTCAATAAATAATTTAATTTTTTAATTTTTATTATATATTAGACAAATTATGATTTAATAAATTAAAAACAAATTTTACAACACAATAAAAAACCAAATAAAAATATAGAGATCTAATGGATACTAACATAAATTTAATTATTAATCAAAATTTGAAAAAAAATAACAATTGAATATTTATTTTCGAAAACTGGACTTTGTGCCGTTCAATTGATTGACTTGACAAAATAAAAACCTCCATTTCCCCTAACTGACCAATAAAAATGTAAAAATAAGAAAAAATGGAAAAAATCCACAAAATAAAAATGGAAAAAATGAAAAAAAAAAAAACTGAAAAAAAAAAAAAAACTTTAAAGTGGCCAAATCCCGAAAAAACACGAATAAAATTTTAAAAATCCCCAAAAATAAAAAAAAATTCCCAAAAAATATAAAATCAACAAAAATCCAAAAACGTAAAAAAAACCCAGCAGTCTGACTCATCTTAATTCATATTAAAAACAGTCTGAGTCATTTTAATTCATTTTAAAAACAATCTTGAGTCGTTTTAAGTCATTTTAAAAATAGTCTGAGTCGTTTTAAATCATTTTAAAAACAGTACGAGTCATTTTAAGTAATTTTAAAAAAAGTCTAACTTATTTTAAGTCATTTTAAAAACAGTCTGAGTTGTTTCAAATCATTTAAAAACAGTCTGAGTCGTTTTAAGTTATTTTAAAAACAGTCTGTGTAATTTTAGGTCATTTCAAAAACAGTTTGAGTAATTTTAAGTCATTTTAAAAACATTCTGAGTAATTTTAAGTCATTTTAAAAATAGTCTGAGTAATTTTAAGTCATTTTAAAAACAGTCTGAGTCGTTTTAAGTCATTTTAAAAAACAGTCTGAGTTGTTTTAAGTCATTTTAAAAAACAATGTGAGTAATTTTAAAAACAGACTGAGTCGTTTTAAATCATTTTAAAAACTGTCTGAGTCGTTTTAAGTCATTTTAAAAATAGTTCGAGTCCTTTTCAGTCATTTTAAGTCTGCGTTATTTTAAGTCATTTTAATAACAGTCTGAGACATTTTAAAACCGTTTGAAACATTTCAAAACAGTCTAGGTAAATTTAAACATAGTTTGAGTTATTTTAAACCGTTATGGTCATTTTAAAAAGGTCAATTATAAACAGTCTGATTGATTTGAAAAATACTTTGAGAAATTTTAAAAATAGTTCGAGTTATTATAAAAACAGTTTGATACATTTTGAAAATAATCTAAATCATTTTTAAAAAGTCTATGGTCGTGTGAAAATCGTTTATTTTCATTACAATACGAATATGGTCATTTGGAGATACTTTATCTTTCAAAAAACAATCTAATAATAAAATACTAGCACTATTTGCATTTTATTCATATTTTCTACTAAAAAAAAAAGCATGTTTGAACTTAAACCAAAAACAATAATGGAGAAAATATCAACTTTTAATAACATCTAGAGGTTATAATGTTAAAACCTAAAGTTTTGGACTGAAATGATAATACACCTAACAATCAAATTTACAATTGCAGATCCCTAATTTATCTATGTCTTGGTCGAGCATAGACTTGTTGAGATCTAAACGAACAATGATCTATATGTCATGGTCACACTCATTGGTGTATATAGTTTGCGATTCATGATTATCATATTTTTATGAATTGCTTTTCATGCAATAAAAAGAGTTGTAATAAAACGGTTATTTTCGAGCAATACATTATTTTTTATTAATGAAAACAGTCTTGGAAAACCATGTTTTTATTTAAGAAACAATTATAGTTATCTTTACTCACTATCAGACTGTTTTATCTAATTTTTGTGTACGCTTGGTATAAATTTTCTAAAAAACAATTTTTGTAATAAGAGTATTTGAATTTGTCCATATATGTCAAAATAGTCAAAGTGTATAACTTTTTTAAAATATGGACTGTTTCATCAAAATATTTATATATTTTTATTCTTTAAGATGAAATATATATTTATTCCTTATGTCAAAATACAAATGAAATGCATAAAAGCACGTGATGCTAAAGAGTTGTGGAGCCAAATTTAGTTTTGATTTGTCTGCAATTTATTTTCACAAATCATGACAAGTGAATTTTTCCCTAGTTTGTAAGACAAACTGATTTGATTATTTGAGACAATAAATACTTATCTTCTAAACATATTAATACCTTTTCTTTTTATTGCAAGAAACAGGTGGCAACAAAAGCTAACGTTATAAACAGATGAGCATTTAGTGCATTAGCATCGGAACCAATAATCGATATTTCTATTTCTTTTAAATTATTTTGAAACGATTCAAAATGCAGTAAAAGAACATGAAAACGAAAGCTTTATGCCATGTTTAATGTTTCCGGCTTTATGCACATTTCTAGTTCTGAGCACTCAGAAGGAGAATATTCCACATTATCCCATCATTTTGTTGCTTAAACTGAGTTGCTCTTTGCTTGTATTGTTTATTGTCATATAAAAGCTATAGGGTAGAGGACCTGGACTTACTCTTCAGTACCAAAAACCCAAAAACCCTGTTTTTCTTTTGCCTAAAAAATATGGCTAAACTAGCTTACCCAGCTTGAATTGACAAACTACTCGAGATGACCAAAACATTATATAGCATTTGCATGCGTATGTTAACCAATTAAGTAATAAGATATATAGTGACTTATTAAACTCTCACCAAATTAAGTAACTTTTAGTGAGTGAATTAAAGTTGTGTATCACAGTATCACTACAGGACAATTTGTAGTGCAAGCAGATCAAATATGATATATCTGGTAAATGATTAGTAGAATAATATATAATTTGCATTCTTAAAGGCATCCAAACTTTATAAAACTATAACATTAAAATTGCGCATAATTATTTCTACTTCGAGGATCTACAAGAGGGGGGCTTCATGTCCTTTCTTAGAAGGTTTATGCCACATATACCATTCTCCTTCTTAGTCGAGATTTTGCATGTAATAATCAGTTAAGTTACTTTCTCAAATAGAACTTTCTCAATGTTAGAATCAATTGTTCCTTGAGTACAATGGGCTAAATAATAGTATAAATAATGCCCTAAGTATCACTTTTGAACTTATATTCTCACAAGCTACCTAACATTAGTTACATTCCTCCTGGGTACAATTTTTAAAAACTATATAAAACTTATTTAATCTAATTTTTATCTCTCGTCTGTTTTTAATCTCACGATCTATTCTCTCTCTCTCTCTCTAACTGGATCAATCATTCATGTCGATCATGTCGCCGGAGAAAGGATTTTTGACCGGATTGACCTCCCACCACCACCCCCACACCTCCGCCGTTGATCATGTCGCCGAAGAAAGGATTATTGATCGGATCTCTATATCAAACACTAAATCCAGTTCTGGTTTTAACTCTGATTCAAACTTAGGTACGATTCATTGATTTAGGTTTTTACATTTGTGTAGTTTGGGCATTTTGTTACATCTTCAATTTTATTTTATTTTATTTTATAAATATTGAGTTTAATTTTTCACGTTTTCGCCATCTTCTCTGCCGCCGTTCTCGTCGACGGAGGTGATGAGGAGGATGGGTATGGTTTAAAGGCGAAGAGTGTGGGGAACAAGATGGTGTTGGCAGGGTTTCCGGTTATGGATCTGCCGACGATGATTGAGACGGTGGGGACATCAAACTGTACTCGACTCGGTGAGAATTTGTGGGGATTTCGTTAGGAGTTCGACCGAAGAGCGCGCATATTCCTAGCTACACGACCAGGTAAGTCAAATTGTTGATTAAGTGCCAACAATTGATCATTACTTTTGTGGGGTTATTTGATAATCTTTTAATTTTAATTTATGTGTGGATATTTGTTTTGAGTTATTATTTTCGAGTTTGACTATTTTAGTGCTGATGCAGGGTGGGTTTTTGGGTTGTTTACGTCTGTTTTGTGGCCGGTTTTGGTGCTTAATCGAGCCCGTTGTAGGGCTAATTTTAGGGTCCGTTTTGGGGCTGAAACGAGCTTGTTTTAGTGCTAATTTAGGGTATGTTTTAGTACTAAATGCAGTCCGTTTTAGGGCTGAATTGGAGTCTGTTTGCGGGTTGAATTGGACTCCGGGTTCAAGGCTAAAACAGATTCTGGTTCAATGTTAAAATAGGCTCTTAGTCAGAAATTTAAGTCTCCATTTGTATTATGTTATTTGTTCTAACCGATTAACTGTTGAAGAAACTTTTTTAGGGAATATAGACGCTCATCCAATGTGTGTGTAATTTAGGGCGATTATTGATGGTTTATGTGTGTAATTTTTCACTTCATGTAATTCTTTAGATTTTAGATAAAGTTGGATTGTTTTAGATTGTTTGGATGCAGTTTTTTATTCAACTTGTTTGAGTTTTCAATAAATTTTTTTTAGAAATAAGGTCTTTTTTGGGCTGAAATGGAGACTGTTGCAGGGCTAAAATAGAGTTAGTTTTGTGCTAAAACAGAGTTAGTTTTAGACTGAAACAGGGCTCGTTTCGGGACTGAAACGTAGATATTTTTGGGCTGAAAACGTAGTCCGCTTTAGGGGTACAACAGAGGCTATTTCAGGTCCAAAACAGAGACCATTTGGGGCTGAAACTGCATCCGTTTTGGGGCTGAAACGCAATTCGATTTTGTAACGGATCAGAGTTTGTTTGAGACCAAAACCGTGCTTGTTTTTTTTTTTTTGGGACATAAGTCATTGCTTTTTTCCTGAAAAATGTATTATCCCTTAAAATCTAATAAATTATTTTGATGTTTAGCCATTGCTGCAATTACCGAATTCCCTCTTTGTTTGATTTCTATTTAAATTTGTAAGCTCAAAATGGTAGGAGCGCTTCGACTCAAATTTGGGTTCAAGAGATTGGTGGTTCGAATCCATCTGAATTTGTTTTTTTTTAATTCAAAGTAAAGTATATGCTCTTTGTTTTGTGAATTATATTGTGTTTATATTAAACATTATGCAATTTAGAATGAACTATATGCCCTTTTGACTGTACTATATGCACTTTCGACTGAAATAGATGCATTTTTCGCTGAACTAGATGCACTTTCAGCCGAACTAGATGCACTTTCAGCTAAAACAGATACACTTTTAACTAAAACAGATGCACTTTCAGCTGAAACAGATGCACTTTTATTGAACTATATGCATTTTTGGCTGAATCAGATGCACTTTCAGGTGAACCAGAGGCACTTTTCAGGTGAACAAGATGCACTTTCGGCAGAACTATATGCACTTTTATTGAACTATATACACTTTTGGCTGAACCATATGCACTTTCAACTGCACTATATTCATTTTCGATATGACTATATGCACTTTTGACTTAACTATATTTACTTTCGACTAAATTAGATGAACTTTTAGCTGAACCAGATGTATTTTCAGCTGAACCAGATGCACTTTTAGTTGAACTATATGCATATGCACTTTTATTGAACTATACTTACTTTCGACTGAATTGTATACACTTTCGACGGAACTAGATGTACTTTCAGCTGAATTGAATGCACTTTCGACTCAACTATATGCACTTTCGACTGGACTATATGCACTTTTATTAAACCATATACGCTTTTGACTGAACTATATGTTCTTTCGACTTAACTAGATGCATTTTCAGCTCATTTAAATTTTAAAAAGCCACTTTTTTATGATAAAACACTTTTTGGTGAAAAAAATTCACTTTTTGATGGAAAAACAGTTTTTTGATGAAAAAACAGATTTTTCAATGTAAAAAGTGGTATCTTGAAAAAAAAAACATTTTTTTATATATTTTTTAAAAAGTTTGTGATTTTTTTCCATTTTTATGATTTTTTTAGAAAAAATATGTTTTTTTTTTTATAAAATACAATTTTTTGGTGATATTTTTCATTTTATGTGATTTTTTAAAAAAACAAATTTTTTGTTTGATTTTTTTCATTTATTTTATAATTTTTGTGATTTTTTTAATAATTTTTTATAATTTTTATAATTTTATATATTTTTTTGTGTTTTTTTTTTCCATTTTTTGTGATTTTTTTGGTTTTATATAATTTTTTTTTTTTAATTTAAAACTATTTTTTTGGGTTTATAGAGAGATAAAATATGTGTATTATGTTTTGGGTTGTATGATGACATTTTGGTAAATAAAGTAAATAATTAAAAAGTGTTACCTATGAGGAATGTGAACTTATGGATGTCTTTGCTATCGGGAATTACCCCATAATAGTATGTCTTCGCAACCATGAGAAATGTTTGCTTGATTTGAGGATCCATTTCTTCTGATGAAGGCGAGACAACTAACTGCACAAGCTCTTGCATATCTGATTCAATCTGAACCGTCATTTTGCATTTGTCATTTTCTTGAACCTACCAAAATAAGATAAAATATTAATGAATCCATTAAACAATTATCTTAAAATGAGATTAGTAAGTCCAGGATTCTGAACAAAAGAAACTATTACACTGACCAGATTTCTACAACATTTCCGGCTTAATTTAATTTATCATGAAAAAAAGGTAATTGTTCCTGCTATTGAATTGTATAAATCATGGTTTAAACTTACTGTTGGTTTTGTTATACGTAAAAGCAATAATTAAAAATGCAATGACTGAAAAGAAATAATTTTTTTTTCTATTAAACGGAATGTGACTCTATTACAATATTCCGACACTTATAGAAGGTAATGCAATTAAATAAAATTCCAGACAGAATAATATAAGTTATTAAACTGCTGTACTGATTTGTAATTAAACGAAATTATCAGAAAGAATAGTATAAAACTAATCTACCGGACTGTTTGTTAATTAAAAGAAACTTCTAGACAGAATAGCATATTACTAAACTGATGGACTGTTTCTGTAAATAAATTACAGGACTGAAATGAAACTAATCTAATTACAGAATTAAATTACAGAATTGAAACAGTAATTTAAATAAATTACAGAAAGGTAAAACAGAATTTAAATGTTACAGCTAAGGATAAAAAATTGAAATACTGAAATTAAATTACATAAATGAAATAAAATAAAAAAGGACAGAAAAGAAATAGACGAGGCGACTGTTAAACAGTCTGCCCTTAACCGATATTCGCCCAACCACCTTTAGTTTTCTGGTTGCGTTGGCGCTTCGATCCCAAGGTACAACGTCTCGGATGACTCGTCGAAAACAGGCGACGAGTCAAGGTCAAACTGTTGGTGGGTGGCTCTCTCTGACTAAAATGTAATGTTGTTTTTAGAGAGATGTGTTTGCTGTGTATTGTGTTTCAGAATGTGTGTTTCAGATGTGGGGGGGTGTTGCCTATATATAGGCTTAGCTGGGTATCTCAGCATTAAGTCACACTTAATACTGTCAATTTTCGAAATTCGAAACTGCAGTATTAACTCCGCAATAATCCCCATTTATTGCATCGGTTACAACTTGCTGAAAACTTTCAGGACCACTCATGTTATTTATACAAAACTCTTTTTTTAGTCTTGGGCATGGATCCGAGATCTGAGACACAAATCCCAAATCCCAAGCCCGCCTCCCATGACCCGAGTCCCGAGACCCGAGCGAGCACGCGCGTATGTGGTACACACTTAATACACACGTGTAAGTGGACACACAACTTAATACCCACATGGGATAGCTTTGTATATATATTGTAAAAATTACTCTTTATTTTCCAATGTGGGACAATTCCCAATGAGTTATCCTCATTTTCCAGTATTAAAATATTTCCTCTTTCTCAACCCTAATCTTTGACGCCAATTTCCATTCACTCCCATTCTCCGAATAGGTCATGCAACATACCGTTACGAACCTTGTCATACCATCTACTCAATCGTCTTGAGTATGGTGTCAAAAGACAACGGCTGTTGCTTGAAATATTGACTCAAAGATGGTCATGTGACCATTCGGAAAACACCATGTTTTACATAGTTTTTCCAACAATCCCCCACATGAATGCAATTGGCTTAAAAGTCCATGTCCTAAAATACAAACAAGAGAACCGCAAGAGTTCACTGCCTCAGGTTAGGTAGCGCGCGTCTTGAACTTGCCGTAGCGGAGTACCACCCAGAATACTGCTATTAGGTAGCTGTAAAGCCTTGAACATTAAAGCTTTGTGTATTCCAGAATGACACCCGCACAGTGCCCTCTCTACCCACGTACTAAGCCTTTTAGTTGTTGTCCATATTTGGTCTGGACTGCCTTGGCACATTCAACCGAGTGCTTTAGTGATTTAGCTCATGCTCATCACATCGTACCGGCCTTACACACTCGTTATAGGTGGTTCCAAGTAGAAGGTGTCCTGACTCACCTTACTCGACCTTTGAGATACTTGGATCATTAAGATCCTCATGCTCATCCTTATTATGGTACAAGTCTATCACTCTGTCATCGCAAAAATGGGCTGGGAACTATAGGTTCTGGAGTGCTTTGCTCGGCTGTCCCCACAGTTCAGTTTTCCATTGAACCCAATAGGTAAATCTCATATGGGTTGGGTTTCCTATGAGGATGCTGCCTATTTAATGGGCTTCAATCCCATTCCGTTTGATGACGCTTCGACTCTCTCTTGAGTCAAGCCCTTTGTAAATGGATCTGCAATGTTATCCTTTGATCTCACAAAATCTAAGGATACAACACCATTAGCTAACAATTCTCTTACGGATTTATGCCTCCAACGTATATGTCGAGACTTTCCATTATGCATATAGTCCTGAGCCCGCGCTATAGCTGATTGACTATCGCAATGCATACTTATCGCGGGAACAGGTTTTGGCCACATTGGAATCACTTCCAAGAAACTTCGTAGCCAGTCTGCCTCTTCAGTCACCAGGTCCAAAGCTATGAATTCTGATTCCATAGTTGACCTTGCGATGTAAGTTTGTTTGGAGGATCTCCAAGACACGGCAACACCTCCCATTACAAACACATATCCACTCATGGATCTTGTGCTGTTGGAGTCTGATATCCAGTTGGCATCTGAATACCCTTCCAGTACCGCTGTATATCTTGTATAGTGCAGCCCATAATCGGCTGTATATCTCATATACCTGAGAAGCTTTATGATGGCCTTCCAGTGCTCCTCATATGGATTACTGGTATACCTGCTCAGTTTGTTTACTGAGTTGGCTATATCAGGTCTAGTACAGTTCATCACATACATGAGACTGCCTATGATCCTAGAGAATTCTAATTGTCTCACATTTTTACCGAAATTCTTTTTCAGGCTACAGTTGAACTCAATTGGAGTTCTTGAGATTGCCTTACTACCACTGTCAAATTTGTCAAGTGTTTGTCTAACATAATGCGACAGAGCATACCCATCTGACGTCTTGGTGATTTTCATACCAAGTATAATGTCAGCTATACCCAGGTCTTTCATATCGAAATGACGTGACAACATTTTCTTAGTGGAGTTGATCTTATCAGTACTCCCTATTATAATCATGTCATCCACATAAAGGCAGACTACTACACAGTCTTTTTCACTTCCTTTCATGTAGACACATTTGTCACACTCATTTATTCGAAAGCCATTTGATAGCATGATTCTATCAAATTTCTCGTGCCATTGTTTGTGTGCTTGTTTGAGTCCATACAGAGACTTTACAAGTTTGCACACCATGTGCTCTTTCCCTGGAACCACAAACCCTTCAGGTTCCATATAAATTTCCTATTCTAATTCTCCATTTAGAAAGGCCGTCTTTACATTCATATAATGTATTTCCAGATCAAACAATGCCGCGAGAGCAATGACGATCCGAATCGATGTTTTCCTGGGGATATGAGCGTATGTGTCGAAATAATCGACACCTTCAGTTTGCCTGAAGCCTTTGACTATAAGTTTTGCCTTGTACTTCTCCATCGTGCCATCAACCTTTAACTTCCTCTTGAAGATCCACTTGTGAGCTAGGGGCTTGCATCCTTGCGGAAGATCCACTAGTTCCCAAGTGTGGTTTTGCATAATCGATTCAATCTCATTATTGATTGCTTCTTCCCAATATTGGAAATCCGGTGTTGACATAGCCTGTTGATATGTCATCGGTTCACCTTCTATCATGAAGGTTACAAAATCAGGCCAATAGGAAGTTTCCTTCCTTGCCCTTTTGCTTCGTCGAGGCTCTTCCTCTTCTTCTTTCTCTGACAGTTCACTTCCCCCCACATTTTCATCACTGTTCAACTCTTGAGTCTATACATGTGTTGGCATTCTGCGGGAAAATATATCCTTAAAGAAAGAAGCCTTTCAATTATCGTATCTACGTGCACATCGGGGTTTTCCGACTTGTGTATGAGAAACAGATACGTACTGCTATTTTGTGCATATCCAATGAACACGCAGTCCACCATTTTCGGACCAATTTTCATCCTTTTAGGAGTGGAGAGTAGGACCTTAGTGAGACATCCCAAACCCTCAGGTTCTTATAGCTAGGTTGATGACCTTTCCATAATTCGTATGCTGGTTTGTCTCGCTTCTTATGAGGTAACTTGTTTAAAACATAGTTTGCAGAAAGCAACGCTTCCTCCATATGTTTTAGGGTAATCCAGAAGTTATTAACATCGCATTCATCATTTCCTTGAGCGTTCTATTTTTATGCTCCGCAACTCCATTTTGCTCCGGGGAGTATGGAGATGTGGTTTGATGAATGATGCCACTTTCCGCACATATTTGCGCGAACGGCGCTTCATATTTTCCGCCTCTATCACTCCTCAATATTTTAATCTTTTTATTGAGTCGATTTTCTACTTTAGTTTTATATAGAGTGAACATATCTACTGCATCGCTTTTACTTTTCATTAAGTAAACGTAACAGTATCTGGTACAGTCATCTATAAACATTATGAAGTATCTTTTACCTCCTCTTGTTTGAATAAATTTCAAATCACAGACATCTGTGTGAATCAAACCAAGAGGTTCACTATCTCGTTCAACATGTTGAAACGATGATTTGGTTAACTTTGCTTCTACACATATTTCACATTTATTTTGTTTATTAAAGACAAAGTTTGGTATTAGTTGCAGTGATATTAATTTCTTCACAGAATTAAAATTCACATGTCCTAATCTACCATGCCACAAATGAAATGACTCAAAAATATAAGCAGAATCTGAAATATTATTATTGGCCAACTTGGCAACAGTCATTATATTACTGGTAATGACCTCAGCCTTAGTACCTTTATTAGCGAACCCACCTTTAGGAGCTGGAGTTCCTACATTCAACTTAAACATGCCATTGGTCATATAACCACGACCTACATAAATACCATTTTTGGTGATTACAACTTTATCGGATTGAAAAACTAATTTAAAACCCTTCTTCACCATCATCGAGCTTGAATCCAGATTCTTGCGAATATCTGGTACATGGAGCACCCCAGTTAGCGTCAACTCTTTCCCTGATGCCACGTTCATCACCACTGTCCCATTTTCTTCCACCTTGGAAGTAGCAGAATTGCCCATGAAGCAGGTCTCACCATCCACCGCCTCGTAGGTCTTGAACATCCACTTGTTGGAGCAGATGTGGCTCGTGGCGCCGGTATCTAGCCACCATTCCTTGGGGTTTCTTCCCACAAGGTTCACCCTGGAGACCACAGTTGCTTCCCACTTGTAATATTGACTCAAAGATGGCTATGTGACAATTCGGAAAAAATCATGTTTTACATAGTTTTTCCAACACTTTTACCGCACCATGTAAGTGGTGTCTTATATCTCTACTGTGTGCCACAACTGTATCCAAATAAATCTGGTTCAGAACTTCAACCAGGGTCCTCGCAAGTTTCCATCCTCTGCCCTTGTTTGTTTACTATGCCTGAACAAACCAACCAAAATATTTCTTCAACAAAAAATATAACAAAAAAAATGTGATTAAAAAATTACTATATGTTAATTTAATCCAATACAACATTAACGGTTTATTTGGTAATTGATTGTTTTGACATAAAATAATTACATTTACAAGATAGATAATAGTCATTAGTTCAATCAGAGTTGGTCGGACGTTAAAAAACGGCCGCATAAATTTTTGCGGATTTTCAAAATTTATCGAGTTTCTTTTAGTTCCCGCATAAAACTTTATAAAATCAACTGCAAGATCGTACTTATTATTACAAATATTCCCTTTACATAAATACAAACACAACCATCATAAATAATAGTTATCTCTTCTTTTGTTGGCAATGTTGAGAATCGATTATCAAAGAACTCATTACCAACTGATGAAAGAATGATATCATTTATTTATGTTAAACCTTAACCTACGCTTATCTTCGAGATTTGAGGCATCATTAGTTGTGATTTACTTTTCAAAAATAAATATTCACATCTAAAAAAATTCTAAATTGATGATCAGGGATTGAGAAATGACCTGGAAAGCAAGTGCATAGCCACAATTATCATCACCCTGCACCATTTCAAAATCAGGTGATGTAACTTTATGTTTGTGAGTTTATTGTTATATTGTATGCTCGTCTTTGGCAACATAAATCATGTAACTTTTTAGACTTTTTTAAGTCTATGTGTTTTACTCGGGGTCGCGCCGTTAAAGAAATTTATTGTAGAATATATTGATGAGTCAAGTCCCACTTTCAAAAAAATGAGTCTCAATAGAAAGTAAAGCATGCATCATACATGTATCGAGAAAAGATTTCATATGAAAATGCAAGTATATACTAATTCATAATAACAAAATAAAAAGGGTGAACAATGATGAACTATATTTCCGCGCACATGAAAACAATGTCATTTATACTAAACTGTAACGTTATATTTGTCTATAACTAATGTTTAGAAGAATAGACTTCCTTCATTACACATGTTGTTAGAATATATATTGGATTCTTAGGAAGTTGCATAATCAATTTATTCATTACAATACTGCTAGAAATATAAGAATGCAGAAAGAGGACAGGTAGTAGTTATTATTGGGAGTGGACCTAGTACAATTGATGTACCTTCAGAAATTGCAAAGGTTGCCAAAGAAGTTCACCTCTCATCAAGATCACCGGCTATTGTTTATGTTTCAAAGTTTGAAAATTATCCCAACATATGGCAACATGCTAAGGTATTGCTCTTTCTTTTTACTTTCTTTTTTAAATATCAATAACCTATAATTTCAAATATAATGACGGTTGAATGAGTTGAGAATAGGTTTGATTTATCTGAATATTGCAACTATAGATTTGTCTGACCCAATATGAGAGTTCTTACAGATAACCAAAGCTTATGATGATGGTATGATAGAATTTGAAGGTAGTTCTTCGGTGCTTGCAAATACCGTTTTACACTGCACTGGGTAATGTGCAATAAACTCGATTCGTGTTATTTTTAGCTCTGCAACTCATTTTCACGAAAACACATGCACTTTAACTCGCAAAATTTTCATATCTAGATTGCCCAAAAAATAATAATCAAAAGTTAAACACCTAGTTCATGGTTAGAACTATATAACAAAATTTTTAAATTTTCCATTTCGACAATTTAGATATGAAAACATCATTGCACGTATTTTCGTTAGAGAGACTTATTTATTTAGAACGGGGATAATATGAAAATCTTAAATTCATTTCACATGTACGCCTATGGTTTTCCTTTTTTGAAAACAAATGGTGCCTTAAGTACCGAAGACAAACGTGTTGGGCTTTTATATAAACATATTTCCCCTCATCTCTTGCTCCTCGGCTCTCTTTCATTGGAATTCCGCTACAAGTCAGTCATTAACTTTCTTCCGTCTTTTATTCTTATTTTTTTGTTCTTGTTTTCAATGTGAATAAACTACTTTATATGAAATTCCGGTCCTCCCCAACCGGAATAAACGATAGTATATTACATGTTATGGGATTAAGTATTTTCTAATTTGGCTAATTAATTAGTTACATCTGTGCATGTTATCAGGGAATTGTTTCATTTGTTACCGAGTTGCAATCAAAATGGGTTGCAAGTGTATTGTCTGGTAAATTGCATTTATCATCTGAAGAAAAGATGTTAGCTGATGTTGAACAACATTATCAATATATGCAAGTGTGTGGGATTCCCAAGCACCATACCCATCTTCTTGGTTTTAATGAGAGGTAATTCTTAGACTTTGTTACTATGAAAATATATATACTGCCGCATTAATATAGAACCTGTCAAGTTTGGTTTGAAAATATTTAGGATTCACAGGAAGGGAATTAAAGCACAATAAACTCAGCGAAGTCATGAATATTTAAATATAAAATTGTCTTGTTTATCCAAAAATAAATTATCATTGACGATAGTTTTGAAATTTACCATTAGTCTTCTAGATTTACATTGCATATGTTTAATATTCTACGAGACATTTTAGGAGTATAAGCTCGTTTTATTTGCATTCTACTTATATTTATCCGAAATGATGTTCTTCATTTTATAGTTGAACTTTTATCTTCTTTTTTTCGTATTCGGGATTCAATTCATAAATGACCCAAGAAAAACCAAGCAAGTGGCTGTCCCATTTTGGTAACACGCCACATTTTTAGTTAATTATGTTTTTCCAAACAATAGAAAAATACATAAGCCAGCCAGTTTCTCTAATCTGGTCATCATTAAAAATACTACGGAGAACCTTAAATCGCTCATGTATCATCTCATAAACAAAATCTTTTACACACAAAACTAAAAATATATATAAGCAAAGTTTTGGAAATTATTTTCATAAAAACTTAGTTCTACAACAATTAACTCGTAAACTTTAACTTCTATCTATATTTTGTGCACTAATTACACAGTTTGGGAACCAAAACTGGCTGACAGCAGAGATTGGAGTACCACATGTCGACAAAAGGGTGACGTCGTTGTATAAAAATACAATGGAATATTTTATTTCTCAAAAGGAAGTATTAAGGGATAACTTCGTCCTTGAAAAGTTCAGCACATGAATGCAATTTGTATTTGATCATTTTTCTAACTGCATCCCATTACTTGAACATTGGAAAGTGACGAAAGATTTACAATAACAGTGAGATTGTAGTTATTGATAAGGATTTCAAGTCAAGGATACTTTCAGACATCGTTTCATATTAATGTGAAATTGTGAGGTGTTGGCCAAAGATGTTATTTTACAATGTTTGGTATCTGAAAATTCAAGTAGTTTTAAACAGTTGATATCCGCACCATGCATCTGGATACTGCTAGTTTAATTGAAGTCATAATTGCGGAAAAGTTGATATAAAAAAGAAATTTCTCTACTTATCAAAATAAAAAATAAAAAAATCTCAAAGCTAATTGCACAATGTTTGTCATCAACGCATGCCATATTTGGTTTATTAGTATAAAATCATTATTTCATTTAGATTATTTTAGAATAATCCGATCTCTCCATAGATTAAGGTCATTGTGATATTGATTAAACCAATAAACTATTTAGGTTCATCAAACAAAATAGAATTTACCACTATTTAGGTCATTATGGAAAGATTCACATTTTCTGAAGCGACTAGCATGAAATTCAGATTGGAAACATCTCTTCGCAATAATAAACAATCCTCAAAGCGCAGGTAGTGGAAGTTAATAGTGTTTTTGATACAAAATTGAAGCGAATAAATGTAGTACAACATTAACCTTACTGGTTTTTGGTGTCATGTTCAAATTTTAAAATGTATTTTCTGTCATAGATGCATCATGCATCATATTAACTGTTGAACCTCACATAAATTACCATTAAAAAGCCTCGTAATGATAATGATGGTTACTTATTATAAACCACATGTTAGATCATATTTTAGTCGATGTGAGATAATTACTCTAATATTCTCACTCGCCCGTGGCCCGATATTTCAAGGGTCCTACAAGCGGACATATTAAATGGATGGAAGTGAGCCCAATATCGTTAGGTCCGCTTTGATACCATGTTGAAACTCATCTATTCCTCAGTAAAAGTAGGCAATTTTTGATTGTTACCCATTAAAACTACTTATTTAAGAATTAGTAACACTTTCAAACTATTTATTGCAAATTAGTAGCTCTTGCTAATACACATAAGCCAACACATTTGGCCCAATAAAAGTTTATCAATTACCAAGCCATTGAGCAGTCTCCGACGTTGACCAAACTTAAAAAAATGTAAAAATAAAAAAATAAAAAATTATAAAAAATTGGAAAAAAAATTAAAATTAAAAAAAAAAATTACTTTTTTACAAAAATCCAAAAAAAATAAAAAATTTTGTAAAAAAATGGACCGGTCTCCGGCGTTGACAAAAAAACTCAAAAAAAAAAACTATAAAAATCTGGAAAAAAAATCCAGAAAATTTATAACATTTGGAAAAAAAAAATTAAAAATTTGGAAAAAAATTTAAAAAATTCTAAAAATATATTGCAATTTTTTTGATAATCTAATATAATTTTTTTGAAAATATAATGCAAATTATCGACAATCTAATACAAAAATTTGACAATCTAGTAGAAAATATAATACAATTTTTGTGACAATCTAATACAATTGTTTTGACAATCTAATACAAATTTTTGACAATCTAATAACTTTTTTTGGTAATTTAATATATTTTTTTTGACAATCTAATGATTTTTTTGACAATCTAATAAAATTTTGTGACAGTCTAATGCAATTTTTATAACAATCTAATACAAAATTTTTGACAATCTAATGCAATTTTTATGGCAATCTACAATTTAATCCAATTTTTTTAACAATCTAATACAAAATTGTTAACAATATAATTCATTTTTTTCGGCAATTTAATAAAAAAAAATTGACAGTCTAATACGTTTTTTTTTACCATCTAAATAACATTTTTGACAATCTAATACAATTGTTTTGGCACTAATTTTGACAATCTAATTCAAAATTTTGACAATATAATTCGAATATTTTGACAATCTAATACAAAACTTTTGACAATCTAATTCAAAAAGTTTAACAATATAATTTTTGAAAATCTAATTATTGACAATCTAATGGACAAATTAATAGACTAATTTTCTTTACACTCTAATACAATTATTTTCAGATAGTCTAATACAACTTGTACATTAATCGATAATTTATTGGACAGTCTAATAGACTAATCCCTTTAAAAAAAACTGATCAAATTTGTTTTATTTGCAGTCTGAGTTAAATTCATAGATGCATTAAACTTAGGGACTATTTTGAATTTCCAAAAACAGTCCCATGAACCTTTCAAATCACAGTCCAGAGCTTCTACCGCCCACCACCTACCACCGCCACCTGGGCACAGCTTCGTCCAATAGTCGACGACGTCCGTCACCACATGCCCACAGATAGAGAGAGAGATTCGGGGTAGAGAGAATGGGAGGTATATATACAAAGAAAGTAGGTAGTGCTGATCCGTACCTTCATCGTCGTTTGATGATATGCATATATGTGTATATATATGTATATATGTGTGTATATATGTTGCATAGATATGTATATATAGATCTGGGGGTTGTAGAATAAGTTCACATGAAAGAGAGAAGAGATGTTCATCGGAGCTCCGTCGCCGAAGCACCAACGGAGCTTCGGTCAAGTCGTGGTGGAGTGATGTGTATTATTGTAGAGAGAGAAAATGTTTTGGGTTAATGGAGAAAAACATAATTTGGGCCAGTTTTATATTTAGAGTACATGCTACCAAAACCAAATTAAAATGTTTTAAAATGGTATCTTATGCTAATAAAAAATACAAGTAGTACTAAAACATAATAATTATTTTAAAGTGGAATCGACCTCCAATTAATTCCACTAACTAGGAGGCCTATTAGTAGGGAAAGAGAGTCATATTTTAATCATTGACTTTATCAATGCCTAAACGATGTAAGACTATTCTAACATTAACCTTACTTGTATACAACTTTGTGAGCTGAGCTCCTAACAATTTCGAGAAGCTAGTTTGGTCCACTAGGCAGTAGTAATGGGGTTCCTGAGCAAGTCTCCCTATTAAACACTCTGGCTTCATTGTACAATGTGATGCTACTCATTTAGTCACCATTGTAGAAAGAAATTACGCTAACGAAATTTCATCACCAGTTCAACTAAACAGATTATGACAATAGATACTAAAAGAATGTGAGGTCAAAAAAATAATCGTATTAGTCACATAAGTTGATATAAGAGTATAACCCAATGCATGGCATGATGAATCAACAATCTCGATTAAGGGAAAGAAAAACAATATTTCATGTAGCTGATGAATGATTTCGAATAAATTAGCAACTGACGAAAAAGAATAATAATTCTGAGAATGTAAAAATAATCACAGACCAATGAATATTTAATATAAATTCAGTTTAAAGGCCCAAGAGGCCAAATTCACAAAACCAAACTGATTCAGATCCTCTCAGATATAACCCTTGCCAGTAAAAACAAATACTACCAATGACAGAGCATAAATGTTACAAAGTGAATTCTAAAGCCTGGTAATAGACCCTTTTCAATGAAATCCCAAATGGGTTCCTCCAAAGTGGTTTATTATATCTGAATGGTTTGTCAAAGTTCAAAGACCCTATGAGAAAACCAAATTATTCCTTAAACAATGTAAAATATTAGTTAAAAAAGACGTAAACTCAAAAACCCAGCAAAAACAATAAAATTACACTCACTCAAGCATTAATGTAGCAGGTAAACTATAAATTGTTGGGATGTTACTGTAACGTATAACTCCTCTGATATGATTAAACAACCATGACTATAATATTTTCAGGTCAATCATACTTAACATGAACAGGAAAAAGAACGAGGCTAACAGAATGCTATAGTATTTTCAAGTCAATCATACTTAACATGGACAGGAAACAGAACGAGCCTAACATAATGCTACGATAGGTTATTCTCAGTCATAACAAGATAAAGAAAACTCTAAAATACACGTATAAAGGACAAACAGTACCATAATGTCCACAAAAATCAACAGTTTACATTGACTACGAACATCTTTTAGTCTACAGAATAGAAAGGTTCTTACAGAAAGAAACATTTTCCACGATCATTCAGCAACAATTTACTTGTTCGGCCTTACCCATAACAGGACAATAAATCAGAAAACAAAAGTTAAATTCAGATTACATGAAAACTGATGCATATACATTTAGCAACAATTAAGCAACATATATTGTTGGGATGTTACAGTATGATCATATAACTCCTCCGATCCCATTAAACAACTATGACTACAATGATTGCGGTTCCAACGTACTCAAAATGTAAATTAATACATCATCAAATAACAAACGAAACAAATATATTCAGATAGCATCTACACTAGAATGCTAAAAAAATTATTCCTAACAAGGGACATAAAACAATGAAATACAACTATTACCGGGAAACAGCAGAATATTTTCAAATTAAAAAGAAACAGTATACAGGGACTACAAATATCTATTGGTCTAGAGAATTAAAAGGCTGTCACAGAAAAAATAAGAAAACTTTGGACCAATTAAGCAACATTGGTACTTAATTGGATCGTGGGAGTTGTTTTTTTCTGACGTTACAATGAGATATAGCTATTGCTAAAATTATTGCTACTTAACATGGAAAATAATAAGACAACGACAAATCGCAAACCAAAAAACTAAATTTCAGACAACATGAACACTGAGGCATGAGCAAAAGAATGCTACAATGATATATTTTCAAATGTAACAAGGAAAAGAATGATAAACACATATAAACTGGCAAATAATCAAGTAACTTTCAAGAAATCAACAAATACACAGTGATTAAGAATATCTGTTAGTCTATGAAACTGAATAGTTGTCCATTAAAGAGACAAACAGTAATCTATTATAAGGGGTTAGTTTACACACATAACTGGCGAACAATAGACTATTATCCGGAAAAAAACAAGAATTCACAAACTATTACTAATATCCATTTATCTACAAGATTTAAAAGTTTTGCAGAAAGAACCAATTCCGTCGATCCAATTAGGCAAACAATTATTGATTAAAAGGAGTCAAACAAACTACATATGTAACTAGAAAAACATACAATAATTCCATAGAAAACTTGGAAAAAGTTTTTAGTAATACGTTCCCTAACCAAGGAAACTTTTGTTATTCTCTGTTCCCTAACCAAGTATTAAAAGGAAATCAGATCACTTTTTATGGATTAAAAGCCCTCACCGGATTTGAAATAATGACCTACGCCTTGCGTTTATTACCATGTTAACTCTATTCAAGTGACAGCAAGGTAAAACCATTAGAAACTTTACCCCTGTTTTGTGTCTATTTTTTTTTTTTTGAAAAAGGTTTTAGTAATACATTCCCTAAGTAAGTAAGCTACTAATGATGCTATGCTCTTTAAATAATTTTGAGCAAAATGTTGCAGAATAAAAAGGAAGTCCGATATCTTTTTCTGAACCAAAAGCCCCTTATCGGATTTGAACCGATGACATACGCCTTATGAAGAACGTTACTCTACCTCTGAGTTAAAGGGCCTTCCAAGTTTTTAAACCAGGAAATAACAGAAAGGTTGTTATCTTAATTTATGTTTTCTGGCTTGTCAGTGACCGTGCTCATAAAACAAATTCTTACCACATTACACACACCAAATATAAACAAGATAAAAAGTAGCTGGTATGGTAATGTCATTTTTATGCATTTAAGACACCATTCAGTATCCGTCATACCCCAAAATCCGCATGACACGAACATCAAGGCGTGACCTTTTTAAACAAAAGGAAAAAAGAACCTGTTGGTACAAAATTTAAATTTTGTACCAACAGGTTCTTTTTTCCTTTTGTTTAAAAAGGTCACGCCTTGATGTTCGTGTCATGCGGATTTTGGGGCGTGACAGTATCAGTCACTAGAGTCAAAATCAACAAGTATCTCTACGCATGGTTCTAATACTCACAGAAGATCAAATCGCTGGAGTCTAAGGTTTATTCCGACCACAGTTGTATATTAGTATCTACAAATTTCTGAATCCAGTATAAATGTATAAATTTAAATATCCTGAAGAGTACATGAATCTCCAAATGGAACAATATTTGTTACCTTGTTAGCTTTGAGTAATTCCAGTTCTATGATCCGAATAAGTTGAACCTTCCATCAAGGCCATAATCAAATGTTCAACTCTGTTGGCTAAGGAAGATTAAGCCAACACCACAATACAGTGAACAAAAAGTCCACTTGTCTACACAACAAAACTATAAAAAAAAAAATAGCTTTTATGATAAATAGACAGAAAAGTATTGGACAAATTGCAGCAAGAGATTTGAGAATTTGTTAATCCAACACCACCTAATCGACTAATCAGAGTCAATATCATTTCAAGTGGAAATGCTGTCTAACAGGACTAGCCTCTCATTTATTTATGTAAAGCTTGTTCACTCTTCCAAAGAAAACAATACCGATTCAAAGCAAGGTGGTCCATAAGCCTCTACTCAAGTTAAAAGAATAATCTTATAGTAAAGAGTATAGCATGCTGATGTATAGCCTATGAACTTTGGCCTGAAGGTACCCTAATCATGCGCCGAAAAATCTGTAGAACTGTTCTTGTGGTGTGCATCTCTAATACAAAGAGAAAGGGGTAAAAGTAAAATGAAGCAACACAAATGACCACCACATAAGACGGCCTCAATCCAGAAGAGAAGGGAATTTTTTTCTTTAATCCACCTTCCAGGACAGGTATGTTTTCAAAGCAAAGACTTCTTTTCTGCTCAATAAGCTAACAGCTATGAAATATAAAAATCAAAAACTAAATTCAACGAATGCATGTTTTTGGATTGGATCATGCTTATAGTACTTCATTGCCAACAGTGATTTAAGGATCTGGGACCAATTGAAAGCAAAGTAAAACAATGGAAGATTTTAGACCAGTTTCTGTTGAGAAGCATAACTGGTTTTGAGTATATGAATATTGGGAGTAAAATTGATATCTGTTCTTACAAAAAAACTTGTTTGGTTTTTAATCTTTTGATAAATTTGGAAATTTAAAGCTAAAGTTGTGATAATAATATATTGTACACATACATATATAAGTTAACAAATGTTTTCCAAGACCTTGTACACTGTTTGAAAATGGGACCAAATTTTGCACATGCCACACATTACACGAGATAGGGACAGTAAAGAGTTACTGGTTGACTGAAAAATGAATTAAAGATATAAACTACTAAATCGTCAGTTTATCTTTTCATGAGGGAATAGCAGACAACCTAATTCCTTTTTGTGTAAATATTGGACTAAAACCTGGACCACCAATTGCAGGACGTTTTAAAAGGCGCAATGCAGGTTTCAGAAAGAAATTGGTCGCCTATCGCCTAATCACCGCCTAATCCGCTTAATTCCGCCTAATGTTCTAGGCTCTGCCTAAGCTCGCTTTTTAGAACAGCCCAGGACCACATCCGTATTTGAAGCAAATAATTATCAGAAACAGGGAAGAAAGCATACAATATTGAGTATTCAAACTAAAACTAAAGAGTATATAACTTGCATAAAAAGGATAACTTAATGAAATCAAGCGAAAACCTTGATTCTACAGGTGTAGGACCTGTGTATCAGCAAAAGAACTAATGATAGATGACAACCAAAGCAGAATAAAGAAGGCAAACCAATAATTTCTCATAAATAAACAAATCATAATACCACTGACATTGACTTACTAATCAGGCACCCATAGGAAATTACGGACTTTAAAAGTATTAGAACAGAGTGGTCGGTGTTCCATAAGAAATAATTTCACCCGCTAAATCATAACTCACAATTATATAACCAACCCAACCGTTATATCTTTTTATTTTCTCATGTGCAAGAATCTGCCCATAATCTAAACTAGTGGACCACTTGTTCAGCAAAGCATTGAATTATTACTACGAATCGAGAGGATAGCGTGAAAGAAAAAGATATTAGTCTAGCTTAGTCTCTCATTAGAGATACGGTCCGTTGATATTATATATTGGTTTCTCATCACATACAAGCAACTGACGCTATATATCTTCTTTGTTTTAGTTTTTTTTTTTTTAATTCATACGAAGTTATGATCTTTTTGCAGTCAACCTTTGACATTATGTTTCCCAATTTTTCCAAAAAAACAAAAAACAGAGTCGGAGACCAAAGAAGGGTGGAAGATTTATAATTCATATAGTTATGCAAAAGTTCTTGAACCTGGAAACAAATAGATATTATGGTTAAGGGTGTCGCAGATCTATAATCATTAATCAAACAAACATGTTTTTTATATTCAAAAAATTAAGAAGAAGAAATCATGCAATCTTCAAAAACAATCGATAATAAACATATCAACAGAGAGAACAAAACAGTGTTACATAATCTACACAGAAGTAGCTATTATCCTGCAAGAAGTACTCAAGATCCTTTATTATGTCCCAACGTAGGTTTAGATAAGAAATAAATTGACATTCCCTGAGATCAATCGAATGAATGTTCATTAACCAAAAAAGAAACTAGACACAGATGCATCAAACAGGTTTTCAACAAGTGGATACATCATATAGGATCACTTGGAATCACGTCTAACTATTGAAACATCTATTAATTTAAATAAACCACAATGAATATGGATCGTATTTGACTACAAAAAAAGTAAAAACAAATACTGAATCGTCTTTCCCATACATTACCCTAAATTTTTTAGTCCTGGAGCAACTAGTGTTTCTCCTGAAACAAGCTTCAAATAGATACACCTAATAGATAATAGAAAAATCTGAAGTTAAAAGCAAAAGAAAAATATCTAGTAACACGTATAGAGTAATTTAATACCAAATAGGGGAAAATAGTAAAGTCGAAACATGTTTCAGTGATAAATATATTATTCGTAAATTGGAATAAATTGTCCGTAAACACGTTCCGATGGAATCAAGTTTAGATATATAGGATTTTGGAAAATAAACAAGCATCTGCTATTTCTTTAAAAATAAACTATGGAGGATTTCGGGAGTAAAATCGATATTTGTTCTTACTAAAAATAACAAGAGTGAATTGTGCTTTCCAAACATTACCCATACTTTTTAATCTTTTAAAATAGGAACACTTGATAGATGATAGAAACACCCGAACTATAAAAAAAAAAACATAAAAACAAAGTGAATTGAAAATTGAAACATGCTTAAATTAAACAACTCACTATCGATTAAGTTGATGAAAGACCCAATAAGTAATACCAAATTGACAAAAAATGAAACAACATATAACAATTAAGGGTTGTAAGTGACACGACATAAAGGGTAAACAGAAAAATCGAAACATGCTTAAATTAAACAACTTACTATAGATTAAGTTGATGAAAGACCCAATAAGTAATACTATATTGACAAAAAATGATACAGCAGATAACAATTAAGGGCCATCTCACCAAACCACATCATTCTAGGGTTTCTTGCCTCCAATCGGAAGATACATATATAATATATATATATATATATAGAGAGAGAGGACATTGAAAGGACATCCCACTAAACCACGTCAATCTATGATTTTATGGTGTCTAATCGGGGACTAGATAGATATAGATTTACATACATACATGTATAGCTTCTAATTGCATAAAAATGAACGGACATCACACCAATAAAGCAACAGTACTACTTCAGTATAGTAAGAAAGAGTTCAAAATAAGTAGTAAATTGGTAGTTCATCTAATAAGCTACATTACTTGATAGATTTCCAACATATTTCTCACTATAATGTCTCAACAATACTCCAGCTCTACGGATAAAACATGTGCATATTATTACTACATTGTAGATTCATGATGTACATCCTATTTACCAGCCATCCTGGAGAAGAATACTTGTATCACAGAAAAGAAGATGAATAGTTCAGAGCCTTTAAAACAGTTAAGACCTAAGTAGCCTCATGTTCAGGATCAAATACACTTATTTTAATCATATGAAAAGCACTGGAAGAAAAAGAAATACTTTAAGAAAAGAAAGGAAAAATGGCAAATGATAAGATTGTTCGTGTCCCGTAGATGAAACATATATCATTGGTAACTTTGGATGATATCTAATAAGTGCAAAAACCAGAGTCGGTGACGGAAAATATATCAAATAAAAAATTGATGAAACTGAGAAGCATATAAAAGAGGACACAAAATTATCTTCTTCGGCCTATAAGGGAACAAATACACAATTTAAAGACAACTTATTTGAGAAGATAAAAGATAAGTACAGTCGTATTTAATACTAGACACAACATCCGCACTAAATTTGTATATTATTTCAAAGTAGATGCATTCTACGAGTGGAGAAAATTTTAACATCGACAGCAAGTATTAATAAACAACATCAAAGTATTACAGAAAAATTAAATGAAACTACTACTAGTAAGAGGGTGAGAAAACTAGAATTTGTAACCATGTTTATTTAAAATGTACATAAACCAAAGACTGGAGATGAATACAAAACATAAAAATGCCTTGACCTTTAAACTAAACTAGTGGACCGACCAGCAAAGCTATCATTACTACTAGAGTGGATGAGAATAAATAACATGAAAAAATTAAAAAGTAAAATCTAGCTTGGTTTCTTATTACAAATACCAGCAATTGACATTAAATGCTGGGTTCTTGCTAACAGCAATTAAATAACTTCTTTGTTTAAGTTATTTTTTAATGCCATACGAAGTTACGATCGTTTTACAGCCAACTTTTGACATAGCAGATCTACCACTGAAGTTGCACCTTTTTTGGGGTTTCCCACGTTTTGCCAAAAAAAGATGGAGTCAGAGACCAGAGACAGGAGGAAAATGTATAATGACTTCATATAATATACAAAAGTCTTAGATCTTCGAAACAGATAGAAGCATATGGTTTAGGCTGTCATAGCTCTACAAAGTAATCAAACATGCGGAAAAAAAAACATTCTTCAAAAAAATCAATAAGAAACAAAGGTAACAAAGAGAATAAAACAGTGTTTAAGAATTCAAGTAATGTATGCAGAAGTAGCTACGAATCATAATAATCCTGTAACAAGTAATCAAGATCCTTTATTCCGTCCTAGACGTAGTTTTATTTTTATATAACAACTTGACATTTTTAGATATCTGTTGTCAGAACATCTCGTCTAATATCTAATTCTAAATATCTAATAACTAATAAAATAATTAAGTTAAAATTTCGATTGCGACACAAAATGAAAAGGACAATATACAGGATGGGTAAAAGGAGGTTTTGATACGTAGCTCTATCCAGGGAAACTAGAAAATATAAAAGAACTACACCAATCTCTTAAGGATCTATAGGATTAATTGTGGATCCAATTCAAGAATAGAAATATTTGAGTTTTTGAATCTTATTTTTTATTTTAGGGAAATTTTCATTTCTTTACTAAAATCAAGATAAAGATGCATCAAGCTATAACAACATAAATTAGTGATTTCAACAAGTGGATTCTGGCATAAGATCACATGGAATCACGTCTAAATATAGAAACATCTGTTTTTTTATTTTATTTTGTATTTTTTGACTTCTTTAAAGGTTTTTATAAAAAAAATAAAAAAAATTACCGATAATAAATATTTTTTTGTGAAAAAATATAAAAATAAATAAAAAATTATTTTCAAAGTTTTTACACACTTTGTAACTGTTATTGACAAGATTTATAATTTACCCATTTTTTTTATTTATTTTTGATTTACCTTTTATGATTTTTCTTTATAAAAATATTTTAAAAAGTCAAAAAATACAAAATAAAATTAAAAAATAGCTTAGAAATTTTAAAACTCATTTTATAACCTTTATAAACACAGTTTTATTATTAGAATTTTTTTATGTTTTTTTTTTAAAATAAAATAAAAAGGTCAAAAAGTCAAAACCGTACATAATAAGTGCGAAATGCACTAATAGGTACTATTTTGAACTTGATTTAGAATTGTAGCACCGGAAAAAGATACCCATGTTTTATACCAATACCAAATAGGGAAAAGTAACGTAGAAACATGTTCCAATTAGAAATATATTATCCATAAATTGAGATAATTGTCCATAAACACGTTTCGATAACCACACAACATTAAGGGATTACAACATATGTGATTTGACAAATAAGATCAGATGGAATCAAGTTAAGATATACAAGATTCTGGAAAATATACTAACATCTATTTCTTTAAAAATAAACCACGGTGGATTTTAGGAGTAAAATCAATATTTGTTCTTACTAGAAAGACCAGTTTTATTTACAAACAGAAACATGCTTAAATTAAACAGAAGTTATCGATTAGGTTGAAAAAAGACCCAATAAATAATACTAAAGTGAAAGAAACGAAGATAAATCAGATAACAAATAAGGGCCACCAAACCACATCAATCTAAGGGTTCTGGCCTCCGATCGGAAGAGATAAATATAAATATAGATATACATAATATATTAACAGAAAGAAAACTATTACACAAGGCTAGCGCCTTAAAGGTTTAGCTTTACAGCGGAAATTAACCAAACAACAGAACAATTCAAGCAAACTGGAAGTAACATGTGCACAACTTTGGATCAATGATTATCAGTATATTTGCAGCTAACGTTTTAAATAGTTTGTTTGCCTAGTACTACTCATAAGCAAATAGTTCAACTAAACGTGGTTAGAAAATAATAGCATATGTACTATTACCTTACAACCAGCTATGTCCAGCACAGATCTATCAGCTATGAGATATTCAAGTAGGCCAGCGATATACTTTACTCATAAGAATTTTATCGACAGCAACATCAATTTGCCATCAACTCTCGACAGATACAACACAGCTACAGTGAAGAAGATTAGACATTAATTTGTGGAGCACATCTCTTCCAATCAATGCAACTTGTATTTCTTTCTACACCAATCTTCTGCCCCTATTCCATATAATAAACAAGTACAATTGTTAAGAGTTCCTTTTAATTCAAAGCAAAACATGATACCGTTAAAATAAAGTCAGTATCATGGACCAACAATAAAAGGATAATCGCAATAAAAAAATTCAATATAAATACACCCCTTCACAAACTAAATGGATAACAGATACTATTATTGTATATCTGAAAAAAAACAAACATGTTACTAAATTCAAGTTTACCTGCAAAATGTCAAGACCATGTAATCAAATATCCTAAGACCCATCGACGTGCCATACATATATTGAACACTTCTAGCCCAACATATTTTACTTGCTCTCCTCTCCATCCACAGTACATGTACAATGCACACAGAGACGAGAAAAAAGTTATCTTGAGAACAAAAACGTGAATGAAAACATAGAACAGAAGCACAAAGACACATGCATAATCTACCCATAAATTTATTTATTGTACTAATAGCATGAACATATTCGCACAATACAAACGATAATATTAGAACTTTTAGCTGCATATCCAATAATAAAAAAAAATATGAAACTCCTAATGAAGAATATGCCATTGTGCTTACACATTTAATATCATGTTTACTTTTATGAACTATAAGAAACCTAACCAAGCGACAGCAAGGTAAAACCATAAGAAACTATACCATGTTTTGTGTCTATTTTTCTTTATTCTGGAAGTGAAATTGATAATATGTTCCCTAAGTAAGTAATTTTCTATGATGCTATTTTCTTTAAAATGATTCTAAACCAAAACACAAATGTTGAAATATAAAAAGAAAGTCAACTAACTTTGTTTCTGGACTAAAAGCCACTTATCGGATTTGAACCAATGACGTACGCCTTATGAGTACGTTACTCTACCATTGAGTTAAAAGGGCCTTCAAGTTTTTAAACCATGGAAAGACTGAAAGGTTCTTTTTTTCAATTTATGTTTTCTAGCTCGTCAGTGACCTGCTTGTAAAACAAATATGTAACAAACAATATTTTCCGGGCCTTCTATTCCAACAAAAAGATATTAAGGATAAAAGAAGGCATTCTAAAACCTACTGATCGATATTAAATATTTAGATCAAAGATGATTTACTCTCTGTAAGATCAGAGCGAAAGAGAAATGCATACTAACTTTGTAAGACTGTGATGGAGATTAAACTCTTGCCACATATTACAAATACAAAAAAAAGGGAGAAAATTAACTGGCATGGAAATGTTATTTTTAGGCATTAAGACACCAATCAATATCACATCAGAAAAGTCAAAGCCAACAAACATTTCTACACATGGTTCTCCATACTACCTGAAGATCAAGTCACTGAAGTCGTTTATTCCGATCACAGTTGTAAGTAATTTATCTATAAAATTCTAAATTCAGTATTTATGTATAAATTTTGAATATCCTTAAGGGTACAAAAATGTCCAAATGGAAGAATATCCATTAGCTTGTTTGCCTTCCTGGGCAGGTATGTTCTCCAAGCAAAATGTTCTTTTCTGCTCAATAGGCTAACAGCTATGAAATACATGAAAAAGTACAATTAACAAATACATGTGGATTAGATCATGCTAATGGCACTTCAATGCCAACAGTGATTAAAGGATCTGGGACCAACTAAAAGAAAGGACAAACAATGGGAGATTTAGAGCAAGTTCTGCTGAGAATCATAACTGGTTTTGAGTATATAAAATTTGGGAATAAAATTGATATGTTCTTACTAAAAAGATTTGTTTAGTTTAAAATAATTCTAATATTTTATTTTATTTCGTCTAAAAATAGGTTTCTCAAGACCTTTTACTCTGCTTGAAAACGGGCACCAATTCTGCGCAAGCCAAGACTGAAAAAATGGATTAAAGATAAACCAGTAGATCATAAGTTTATCTTTTTTGTTGAGGGAATAGGAGACAACCTAATCCCTGTTTGTGCAAATATTGTACTAAAACTTGGTCCGCCAATTGCAGGACCACATCTGCAACTGAAGCAAATAATTATCAGAAACCCGGAAGAAATAATACAGCATTCAAACTAAATATAAGTGTGAATAAAATGCATAAAAAGGAGAACTTAATAAAGTCAAGAGAAAACCTTGATACTACAGGGGTATGACATTCGAAATTTGAATAAACAAAAGCTGAATGAAGGTAAACAAATAACTTCTTATAAATAAACAAATCATAATACCGCTAACATTGAACTGTTGTCATTACTAATCATGCACAATAGGTAATTCGAATGTTGAAAGGATTAGAACAAAGTGATCGTTGTTCTAAAAAAAAGAATTTTACCTGCTGCTAAATCATAATTATATTCCAATCCGACTGTTAAATCTATATATTTTCTCTTCTCATGTACAAGACCACACCCACAAGTTTTTCTCTACATTGCATTGAAGGTGAACGGGTCATAAAAATAGAACCAATGTATACTTTATACCAAATGAAAGTGTCGTATAAATATATACTAGATCTTAAGACTGATGACAGCATGATTTTTTCTCAATGGATAAGAGATAGAACCAGAATGCCAAAACATAGTAAAAAAAATCAAATGGTAAAAGATACAAAAGTTCGGAAAAATTACCAAGACTTCTCTTGCAACCAAATCCAATTTGAATAGGGCCCAAACGTTTGAAATTCAGAGAAGCAAGTTTCATAATTTCAATAAACAGTCTACTCACAAGATAGTGGTGTAGCGCAGCGGCATATCTTACGTGAGGTACGTTTGCTGGTTTGGAAACCTCATACCCTATCAGCTTTTTCCAAGGTAAGCACACTACACATTAGATTACATTAGACCACCTGTTCATAAAAGCAAATGTCCATTTTATCCAAGGACAGGATACGGAAAAAAAAATTGTCAGTGAACGGATAGGAGAAAGCAATTATAATAACTAATAGAGGAGGTGAAGATACAACAAAAAATATATTACTTCAGGTTGGTTTCTCATTTCAAGTTGTGTTAGTTGTTTACTAAAGAATCCAAGTTACAATTGTTTCTCTTCAACTATTGACTAGATGTTTGTTAAAAGACTTAACTACCCCCAGATCTAGAATACAGCAAGCAGTTTTCCCAAGTTTTGAAATTATCGGTGCTTCATAATAAAAGAGGAATTTTAAACCACTTAATATAAAATCATGCAGAAGTTCTCAAACATCTTCTGGGAGCAAATTAGAGCATGGTAAATTGTGAAGAATCGAACCAAATTTCTATGCTCCTTTAGAAATTCACAATTTTATCTTGTACAAAACAACGATCCTAGGAGTAAAAAAATGATGAATTGTTTATCCTCAAATCATATTCCGTGAGAAAAATATAAATATCAACAAAAAGAGTTTGGGCTTTGTCAGAAAAATAAAGATACGTCACTAATTAACATGAAAGTTAAAGTGATTTATCGTTTCTGATATGAAAGTTGGGTGATTTATTGTTTCTCCCAAACTGATTAACAATTACAAAAGGTCTAAATTATTTAGGATCACATACCATACTTGAAGCCACACACATAACCTTCATGACAGTGACACGAGCTGTGTGAGCTAGTCCAAATCCGTATTCTGTCGAATTCAATTTCCTACTAAGATAACTTGACGTTCTTTCCACCTATAAATGTTTGATAACAAAAGGTCGTCCATCGAGTATAATTACAAGTTTAAGTGAAGTTTATATTCAATTATTAAATTCAATTAAACTTCTTAAAACATGTTACTTTTCAAAAATAATTCTTTAAAGTTTTTAACCAACGAATGTGTTTCTTCACCACCTTTATGAACACGTCAAATATTGCATATTTCAGCCCACGTAAAGCTCAAAATCAGCCTACATCAATCTAGAACTATATACAAAAGAAAGAAGAATACATAAAAAGGAGTAACGCCTTTAACAAATATGATCTTTAAGTTGATAGAACCAATACATTCTATTAGAAAAGCGCCAGACAACCACATATGCCTACATAGTTCTATCTTAACTTGATGGGCATAATATAGAAAATTGACTTCAGCTCTACGAGAACAGAGTGACCTTTATGGACTCCGTGGACTGGTTTACAGCTTCTAAATGCATAAACATGAACAGACATCACCGCAGAAAAGCAACAGTACCGCCTCAACTAGCACAAAAGAGTTCAAGATAAGCATTAAATTAGTAATTCGTCCATTAAGTTACTAAGTAACGATAGATTTCCGACATATTCCTCACTATAATATCTAAGCAATCCTACATTTCATTTAAATAAATAATTGTATAATTTCACTACATCAAAAAATACTTGCATCACAGAAAACAAGATAATACTTCATATGATTTACACCAGTTAGACGTAAGAAACCACATGTTCAGGTTTAAAATAACTATTTTAATCATTGGAAAAGCACTAGGAGAATAGCTATACTTCACAAAGAAAAACAGATGATAAGATTGCTCCTATACTGTAAAAGGGAATAAGATATCATAGGTAATTTAGATGCTATCGGACAGCAAAAACCAGATTCGATAACAAAAAGTTATCAAAAAAATTGACGAGCCTGAGAAGCATGAGAGCACCAAATTATCTTCTTAGGCCTATAAATACCATTACCGGGTATGAAAATGTGGCTGGCACTTGGCGAACGAGAATTTAATCACCAACTTGGAATCCGAAATGATATGATATAATCACCAAGTGTGTAAGCAAAACAAGAAATGACCTGAATTTATATTTTAGCAGTGATCACAATGAGTTGCACATCTGTGACTTTAGTCCATCACACAACTTCAGAACAAGTACTACTCGAAGACAACGGATTTGAGAAGAGAAAAGACAAGTACATTGATATTGAATACCAGACAGCACTCTTACTAGATTATTTGGATGTAGAGACATTCTACAAGTGGAGATATTTTAACATCGACAGCAAGTACTAATACACAACATGAAAGTATTACAGAAAGAAGTGAAACTAGTAAGAGTGTAAGAAAACTAGAAGTCATGATCAATAAATATATACATAAATAAAAAACTGGAGATGAAATACAAGATAAACAAAAAAACATTGACCTGTAATTTAAACGAGTCGACCACTTGTCCAGCAAAGCAATGACTACTACGAATAGAGTGGATGAGGAGAACATATATTAGAAAAGAGAGATACTAATCTAGCTTAATTTCTCATTTCAGATACGAGCAATCAACATTGTATAATGTATTATCTTCTTTGTTTTAGTTATTTTCTCAATGCATGCGAAGTTACAATCGTTTTGTAATTAACTATTAATAACATTACGTGTCACAAATTTTGTAAAAGAAAAAAAAGAGCTGGAGACCATAAAAGGGTGGAATTTCTATAATATAACGACTTCATATAGTTAAGCAAAAGTCCTTGAATCTCGAAACAAATAGAAGCATATGGTTCAGGCTGTTACAGCTCTATAATCAAACATTCATGCGTGTTTATTATTTTCAAAAGAAATTAAGAAGGAAAAAAGCCATGCATTCTTAAAAAAACAGTCAATAAGAAACATATCATTGAACAAAGAGAATAAAACGTTGTTGTGTAATCTATGCAGAGTAGCTACAACGCATGATGTTCCTATAAAAATACATTTTTTATTTCTTTCATTTGTACACTCGGATGTTTTTTCCGCCACTTTTTTACTTTTCGGTATCATCTATAAATAAAAAGTAAGTTTTTTCCACCATTAATATATATAAAAAAATGTTTCTCAGTGCAAGAATCTACCCGTAATTTCTTCTTTTCACTGCATTAAAGGTGAATAGGTCATAAAAATACATACAATATATATTTTACCGTATGAAAAGGAACCGTATTTTAAAAAAATTGATCTTAGTTTGATGACAACATAACTCATTGTCAATGGATAAAAGTATAGAACCAAAATACCAAAATATAGTTAAAAAATTATAATGGTAAAACAAATATTCAGAAAAATTACTAAGACTTCTCTCGTCAGCATGATGCTGTTTTGTAAAGCAAGCATGCTACCTTGGAAGAAGCTGATAGGGTAATGAGGTTTGTTTTATTGAATATATGCTTGTTTATAGATGATACAGATCAAGCTATAAGTAAAGGTCTGTGATTATTGAATAAATATTGGCATTTGCAACAAACCACAAATTCAACAATTTATGCCTCACGTACACTATCAGAACACTAAGAAAAACAATTAAATACAAGTAAATGCTTCTAATTATGGTAAAAATTAACGAGGAAAAAAGGGGAAGGCATACCTATTAATTGTGCCATTAGACTTTTGGATCTCTATGAAACAAAGATTATGTACTTATAAGGTTTACGGGAAAATGAGGCATACTTCAGCTACAAACATTTGAATAGAACAAATACAAGGAGACAACTTTTCCCATTATTGAATAATCGAGACTTGGTATGCGTTTCGCCTTGTTCTCAACTTATATTATTTTCCTTTATCCTACAACATAAGACTTGATGTAAATATATTAAACAGTGAAAAAGCAACTTCATCGGGAATTTATAGCTTTTTACTAGAAAAAGAGAATTTTTACTATCACCATATAATCATCGTCCGTATCTCAATTCCCTCCGGACCGTCAACATCATATTCATTCATATATTATTTGGTCGGGGACCAAATAATAATTACGAAATTGCATGACCGACCACTTTCACAAAGTATTCATATGTTTATTCCATTTTCTATTTTTTTTTCAATGTACTTACTTAAAACCGAAGAAATTAGGTGGAGACAAGGCCCTCCCATTATAATAAAATCTTTTTAGCTTTTGAAAATAAATAAATTGATAAAAAAAAATGGTTTTAAATAGTGACAAAGATCTCTAAAGCAACCAAAGAGGTCCACACTTCTGGTAAATTTACCTATCCTTGTAGCAAAAGTTTGCAACAACAAAGGTTCATAAACAACATAGATATATTATAATAAAACCCATCAAAATCACTAAAGGCAAGTCCCTTTCAAAGATAAACAACTGTAGGCACATCATAATCTCTACATTACAGGCTTACAGCAGTTATACACATAATAAGATAACATAAATAATAATGAATTGTGTGGAACACGCTTTGAAAGCTACTACATTTCAGTCTCAACTATTATTTATTGCTATATCTCATGCATAAGGCACTTTGGATTCGTACACTTAGAAGACCTGAGAACCCTTACACGAGGATATTATCAATAAATATATACGATGAATCGCCTATCGGGTATTAATATGTTACTAGATCGAAAAAATCACTGGAATAAAATAATGTGATGTCTATAAAATATAAATATCATGCTACCTAAGACGGGGGTTTCTCGCAAGGTTCAGAAACTAGAACCCGGTTTTTAAAAGATGATTTATCTTGGAAATGAGTTTTCATTGCCATTCAGATTCTCTATAAAAGTAGAGAAAGTAAAAGACCTCATAATAAATCACTAGAAATCCAAAATTCCTAGTTCACACAATAATAGTAGAGAATATGGAGTGTTGATTTTACGAATAAGGATCTGGTTCGTCTAAAAAGAATGTGTAAAGAAAATGAAAATTCCACAAATGGCATGGACACACTATCATGGATCTGCTCCTCATGCGTTAACAGCAAAAAATTGAAGGATAAAGATAAACAAAGATTTTACCTGGTAAGATTATGAGCCACGGGAGGAATGAAAAGGTACTGGAAAAAGGAAAGGATCTTACAGAAAGCTCAATACGGTGATAAAAGTAGAGAAAGTAAAAGACCTCATAATAAATCACTAGAAATCCAAAATTCCTAGTTCACACAATAATAGTAGAGAATATGGAGTGTTGATTTTACGAATAAGGATCTGGTTCGTCTAAAAAGAATGTGTAAAGAAAATGAAAATTCCACAAATGGCATGGACACACTATCATGGATCTGCTCCTCATGCGTTAACAGCAAAAACTTGAAGGATAAAGATAAACAAAGATTTTACCTGGTCAGATTATGAGCCACGGGAGGAAATGAAAAGGTACTGGAAAAAGGAAAGGATCTTACAGAAAGCTCAATACGGTGATCATGTTCATATTAACTGCACATGTATATCTTGTACTGAGAAACTTGCCAAGTACTTCTGTGGAGGAAAAGAGAAGCAAAAAAAAAAATACAGATACTACAAGAAAGAAAAAAAACGAAAATTCATCACAACAGGTATGTTCGGCTATCTTAGCTAGGGAAGGATTGTTACATGTAAAAGATGAAACAAAAATACGTTCCAAATATTTTTTGGTATACTCAGATATAATTAAACTATGACTAGAATATGATCAGGTCAAACATGCTTAACATGTAAAATAATATGATGACAAATCACTAATCGCAAACAATTCTAGTCAGATAACATGAACGAGGCATGAACCTGAGCGAGCAAATACAATGCTACAATAAGTAAATCTCAGCCATAACAAGAGAAAGAAAACTATGAATTACACATATAACTATCAAACAGTACAATACTTTCTTTAAAAATAAACAGTTAACAGTGACTACGTATATCTGTTTAGTCTACAGATTTGAAAAGTTGTTACAGAAAGAAACAATTCCCACAATCTCGCAGTAAAATGCAGTTATGACTAGAAACAAATCAGTTCAGCCGTACTAATAATAGGACAATAAATCAGAAACTAAAAATAAAATCCAGCTAACATGAACGCTGATGCATAAACCTAAACGAGCCGCTATAATGAAATAAATAAAAAATCTAAACTCGGATCAGAAATCAATTCAATTCACAGATAACTGGCAAACAAAACAACAATTTCCATAAAAGCAAGCAGTAAACAGTGATTACTAATATCTGTTCTTCTACAGAGTTCAAAAATCCGTACAAAAAGACACTTCGGATTATTTGCAGGTTCACCATAATTAACATGTAGAATAATACAACAAAAAAATCATAAAACCAAACATATAAACTCATATAGCATAATCTGTGAGGGATAAACTTGAGATAACAAATAGAATGCTACATTAAGTTATTCACAATTGTAAGAAAGGATATAAAATAATGAAATGCACATTTAACTACCAAACAATTCAGTAATTTCCATAAAAATCATAAAAGAAATAGTGATTAGGAATACTTGTTGGTCTAAAAAATTAAAGGTTCTTACTCGTCGCCTAGCACCAAATTCCGCTTAATCACCGCAAAATCCGCTCATTCCCGCCTCATTTCCTAGGCTTCTAGGCTCCGCCTAATTTCCGCCTACGCTCGCTTTAGAACACCCCAGACCACATCTGTGACTGAAGCAAATAATTATTAGGTACACGGAGGAAAAGGATAGAACAAAGGGAAATAACTTCTCATAAATAAACAATCATAATACAGCTGACATCGACTTACTAATCAGGCACCCATAGGCAATTATGAAGTTTAAAAGAATTAGAAGAAAGTGATCAGTGTTCTATAAGAAATAATTTCACCCGCTAAATCATAATTCATAACTATATTCCAACCCAACTGTTATATCTTTTAATTTTCTCATGTGCAAAAATCTACCCATTTGTTCTTCTCTCCATTGCATTAGAGGTGAACAGGTGATAAAAGTACAACAGGTATATAAATTTTACCGTATGAAAAGAGTCGTATAAAAAATTTGCTTGATCTTAGCTTTGATGAAAACATGATTTTTTTTTCTCAATGGATAAACAAATATAACCAAAATAGCAAAAACATAGTTAAAAAAATTCTAATGGTAATAGATACGAAAACTCAGAAAAATCTAATTTGAATGTCCCAAAGGTCTGAAATTCAGAGAAGAAAGACTCATAATTTAAATAAATAGTCAACTCACCAGAAAAACCAACTCGAAGACAACTGATTTGAGAAGAGAAAAGAGAAGAACAGTCATTGAAAAGTAGACACAACATCCTCACTAAGTTTTTTCGATGCAGAGGCATTCCACAAGTGGAGAAATTCTATAATATGATTTAGTGTTGCAGCTCTATAATCAAACATGCATGAGTTTAAAAGAAAAAATCAATACGAAGCATATCTTTCAACAAAGTCTTACGTAAAACATACCATTTATAAAACAATCAATAAAACACTGTTAAGTAATCTACGCAGAAGTAGCTATAACCGATAATTTTCCTGTAAAGACTGCCCTAACATAGTTTTACACAAACAACTTGACATTCCCTAAAGATCAATCGTTTCATTAACAAAAATTAATTGTAAATTCTAGATAAAGTGCATTAAACATTAACAAATAGAAACATATACTTCAAACAAACAGTGAACATGGATTGTATTCGACTCCAAACAAAAGAAGTAGAAACAAATACCGAATCGTCTTTCCCTTACATTACCCTTAATTTTTTAAATCCTGGACCAAGAAGGGTATCTCTATAAACAAGCCTTTCAAATAGATACACTTAGTAGATAAAAGAAACACCTAGAGTCAAAAGCTAAAAAGAAAATATCCAGTAACACTTGTAGTGTACTCTAATACCAAATAGAGGGAAACAGTAAAGTCGAAACATACTTCAGTGAGAAATATATTATCAATAAATTAGAATAAATTGTCCATAAACATATGACTTGACAAATTAGATCAGATAAAATCAAGTTTAGATACACAGGATTCTGGAAAATATACTAACATCTATTTCTTTACAAAAGAAACTACGGCATATTTTTGGGAGTGAAATTAATATTTGTTCTTACTAAAAAGACTTGTTATTCACATAAATTTTACCGGATCTTCTAATAGAACAGAAACACTTAATAGATGATAGAAACACCTAGACTTAAAAAAAAACATAAAAGCAAAGCGAACCATTAAGGGGAAAAATAGAAAATATAGACATGCTTAAATTAAACAATTTACTATCGATTAAGTTGATATAAGACCCAATAAGTAATAACAAAGTGAGAAAAAAGATATGTATATATATAGATAGATAGATAGATAGATATACAGAGAGAGGAACATTCGTAAAAGTAAATATCAATATTTGTTCTTAATAAAAAGACATGTTATTCACAAACAGAAACATGCTTAAATTAAACAATATATTATCGATTAAGTTGATAAAGAGACCCAATAAGTAATAACGAAGTAGCTACAGTCCACAGTTTTCCTATAAAAAGTACTCAAAAGTTGTTTACTCTTGAGTATTTTATAAAAGAACAATTTAACATTTCTTGAGATCAATCGTACGAATGTTAATTAACAGAAATTCATTGTAAAATCTAGATAAAGTGCATTGAGCATTAACATATAGAAACACCTATTATTTTAAAGAAACCAAGGTGAATATGGATCGTATTTGACTCCAAAAAAAAGTACCAGATAGGGAAAACAGTAAAGTCGAAACATGTTTTGGTGACAAGTACATTATCCATAAACAGACATTAGGGGCTTACAACATATGTGATTTAACAAATAAGATTACAACATACGGTGATAGTAACACCTGAAATTAAAAAACCAATAAAAAGTGAAAATACCTGGTTACAGCGTACTGTAATTCACACGGCATAAAGGGGAAAACAAGAAAATAGAATACAAGAAACAAGAAAACTTGCCAAGTACTTCTGTGGAGAAAAAGAGAAGCAATAACAAAATCCAGATACTACAAGAAAGAAAAAAAACGAAAATTCATCACAACAGGTATGTTCGGCTATCTAGCTAGGGAAGGATTGTTACGTGTAAAAGATAAAACAAAAATATGTTCCAAATATTTGTTGACAAACCCTGATATAATTAAACTATGACTAGAATATTATCAGGTCAAACATATTTAACATGTAAAATAATATGATGACAAATCACTAATCGCAAACAATTCTGGTCAGATAACATGAACGAGGCATGAACCTGAGCGAGCAAATACAATGCTAAAATAAGTAAATCTCAGCCATAACAAGAGAAAGAAAACTATGAATTACGCATATAACTATCAAACAGTACAATACTTTCTGCAAAAATAAATAGTTTACTATATTTGTTAGTCTACAGAATTGAAAATTTGTTATAAAAGAAACAATTCCCACGTCACAGTAAAATACAGCTATGACTAGAAAAAAAAGCAGTTCAGGCGTACTTATAATAGGACAATAAATCTGAAACCAAAAATAAAATTCAGCTAATGTGAACATTATAAATCTAAACTAGCAGCTATAATCAATAAAAATAAATCAAAATCGTAACAAGCAACAGAAAGCAATGAAATACACATAACTGGCAAGCAAAACAACGATTTCCATAAAAGTCAGCAGTAAACAGTGATTACTAATACCTGTTCTGCTACAAAGTTCGAACGTCTATACAAAAAGATACACTTCGGATCAATTGCAGGCACACCACACCACTCTTTAACATGTCGAATAATGCAACAAAAAATCACAAAAGCAAATATATAAACTCAGATAGCATAATCAGTGAGAGATAAACCTGAGCTAATAAATAGAAAGCTACATTAAATTATTCTCAATTGTAAGAAAGGATGTTAAACAATGATATGCACATATAACTAGCAAAAAGTTCGAATAGTGATTACGAATACTTGTTGGTCAACAAAATTAAAGGTTCTTACTCGTTGCATAGCGCCTAATCACCGCTTAATCCGTGTATTCCGGCCTAATATCATAGGCTTCTAGGCTCCTCCTAATTTCCAACTACGCTCCCTTTAGAACACCTCAGGACCACATCTGTGACTGAAGCAAATAATTATCAGAAAGACAGGGAAAAAACACAGTATTAAATATTTAACTAAAACTAAGAGTGAATAAATTGCATAAAAATGATAATTTAATGAAATCAAGCGAAAACCTTGATTTTGCAGGTGTAGGGACCTGTGCATCAAGCTGAATCAAGAAGGTAAACTAATAACTTCTCGTAAATAAACAAATCACAATACCACTTACATTAACTAAATCAGTATGCAATTCGGAATTTCAAAAGGATTGGAACAAAGTGATCAGCGTTCCATAAGAGATAATTTCACCCCCGCTAAATCATAATTCATAATTATATTCCAACCTAGCTGTTATATCTATTCAATTTCGCATGTGCAAGAATCTATCTATTAGTTCTTCTCTCCATTGCATCGAAGGTGAACAGGTGATAAATATACCAGTATATAAATTTTACCGTAAGAAAACGAGTTGTATAAAAAAATACTTGATTTTAGCTTGATGAAAACATGATTTTTTTTCTCAATAGTTAAACGATTAGAACCGGAACTAATAGTCTGGGTGAATTCTTTATTAAAAGTCTATCTGATGTTTGGCCAGTTATTACCTTTGTACCTTGAGTAAACAGTCGGTAGCATACAGAGCCTGAGTGCTAAGTGATGAAAAGTATACAAGAAAAGCTGGAATGATTAAAGGTCCTGGGTCAAATGGGTCACAAGCAGTATCTTTGCAAGCTCAGCCCGGAACATTTTCTCAAACCTTAAATTTCTGAAATCAAGCAACTTGTTGATATAAATATGGGTATACCTCTAAGAGCTGGACAACAGAAGTAAGAAGGGGAGTGAGAGTCAGTGGTGCGCCAATTACTTGTAACTTATAAAATATTGTTATTCTTCTCCTATGCAGTAGGCGGCTCTCCCCAGTCTCTTGCCGGTCCTCCCACTGGCTCGCTCTTCCTCTCTTTTTCTTCCTACTCTCCCTCTCTCGCTCTCTTCCCCACTTCCCCCCTCTCCTCTCTCTCACAGTCTCTTCATTTATTTACCTTTCAAATAGAGTAATTCTTAATTCAGATGGTCGAAGCAATATGTCTAAACATCGGTTTATAAAACACTGCTCCAATGTTGAAAATTACAAAATTAATTCACCTTAAATGGCCATATAGTACCAATAGCATGAATAGCGAATACATTCGCACAATACAAATCATAAAATTAATAGTTTTACCTACAATATCCAATAAAGAAAATATCGAACTACTAATAAAAAATATTTCATTGTGTATATTTAGTATAATGTTACATTTAAAAACTATAAGAGGCATTAAGCAAGTGACAGCAAGGTAAAACCACAAGAAACATTCTGTTTTGTGTCTATTTTTCCTTTTCCAAATTTTGGAAAGATATTAGCAATACGTTTCCTAAGGAAGCCTCTATGATGCAATGTTCTTTAAAATGATTTTGTGCAAAATTCCATATGTTGAAGTATAAAAAGGAAGTCAGATCACTTTTTTTTTGGACTGAATGTGACTTATCTCATTTTTCAGTAATGCTTGTTTAAGGTCACTTAGTTTTTCAAATAATACAATACTGATTTACAACAAGGTGTTCCTTAAGCGTCTACTCAAATTGAAACAAATTTAATGTTATAAGTAGAACGTACCATTTTGAAGTATAACCTGTGTACTTTGGCCTGGGGAGCAAGAGTAACAATACAGTTTATAATGCTACAGCAACCTCCCACTACTTCTTCATTCAGGGGGGACTAGCCTCATTACTTCCCACTGGGCGAGAGGTTGAAAAATACGTAGGACTGTTCTTGTGGTGTGCATCTCTAATACAAAGAGAAGGGGGTAAGAGAAATATGAAGCAACAAAATTTACTAACAGCTATGCTAACATACATATATATGCATGCATCAGAAAGTAAAATCAACAGCATGCTTTATAGATTGGATCACGCTAATGGCACATCAAGTTCCAACAGTGATTTAAGGACCTGGGACCAATTAAAAGCAAGGTAAAAAGTCTAAAACAATGGGAAATTTTGGACAAGTTTCTGATGGAATGATAACTGGTTTTAACATGAATATTTGGGAACAAATTGATGTTTGTTCTTACTAAGATTTGTTTGGTCTAAAACAATAGGAAATTTTATGGCTTTGACAAGAAAATTTGGGGAAAAGTCGATGTTTGTTCTTACTAAAGACTTGTTTGTTTTAGGATCTATTTCATATTTTTTGTCATTTAAAGCTAAAATTGTGATTTTTTAATAAAATAAACACATTTAAAATTAAAATATATGTAAACAAATAATTCACAATACCTTGTACTCCAGACTTTAAAAATGTCCCCAAATTATGCGCATCCCAAGCATTAGAAGAGATAGAGACAGTAAGAGCTAGTGGTTGAATGACCAAAAAAAGTGTGATAAATGCTAAAAAAAAAGGATAACAAAAAGAAGTCAGGAGAAAACCTTCATTCTTCGTTGTCATCTACTATGTTCTTCAGCAGTAGGATCAGCAAAAGAACATAGACAACGAAATCTGAATATAGAAAGTAAACCGACAACAACTCATAAATACCCAAATCATAATACCGCAGACATTGAAATGTTGTCATTACTAATTAGGCACCCATAGGCAATTTCCGATTTTTAAAACAACTGGAACAAAGTTACCAGTGTTTGATAAGAAAGAATTTCACCCGCATAATCACAATTGTATTCTAATCAAACTGTAATATGTTTTTAGTTTCTCATGTACTTTGCGGATTATGCTATTGAGCATTAGAGTTTACTGTTTTTATTTTCAAGACTTGTATTTTTTATTTCTTTCATTTGTACAATCGGATTAGTTTTCTGTCGGGGCTTTCCCCCACTTTTTTATGTTTCAATATTATCTAAAAATAAAGTGCGTTTTCCCCACCATTAAAATAATAATTAAAAAAAAATCCCATGTGCAAGAATCTACTCATAAGTTCTCTCCACTGCATTAAAGGTGAAGGGGTCATAAAATACAGACAGTATACATTTTACCATATGAAAAGGAGCCGTATTTAAAAAACTTGATCTTGGCTTGTTGAAACCATAACTCTTTCTCAATGGATAAAAGTAGAGAACAAAATATAGTTAAAAAATTATAATGGTAAAAAAATAAAATTTAGAAAAATTACCAAGACTTCTCTTATCCGCAAATCTAATTTGATTAGGCCCAAACGTTTGAAATTCGGAAAAGAAAGTTTCACAATTTCAATAAATATCGACTCAGGAGATAACTATGGAGCAGCGGCATATCTTACTCGAGGTAACGTTTGCTGGTTTGGAAAGCTCATACCCTGTCCAACTTTTTCCTAGGTAGCATCCTGCAGTACACACTGAAATAATTTATCCTTGATAGGACCACAAACTACAAAATTCAATAGATCACCAGTTCATAAAAGAAAATGGTAATCTAAGGAAAAACATATAAAAGAAAAAAAAACAGTAAGTAGATAGAAGAAAGGAATTATAAAAAACTAATAGAGTAGAAGATACAACAAAAAAGGTATTACTCGAGCTTGTTTTCTCATAACAACTACGAACACTTGACTCTATCTATATACCTCTCCTTTGTGTTAGAACTAAAGAATCCCAATTGCAATTATTTCTCGTCAACTATTGACTAGATATTTGTAAAAAAAAAATCTAACAGATACCCCCAGTTCTAGAATAAAAGTTTATTCGAGTATTCAAACCTATTAGTACTTCTAAATAAGATTCATAAAGGGTAAATAAAGCAGAAGTCCTCAAACATCTCTTTTAAAAACTCACATATTTCTCACAACAAGCCTACAGTTCATATGGATAGTTAATTGCATATTTTTACTAGACTGTAGATTCATGATGCGCATCCTGTTTAATAGCTAACTTGGAGGCGAATATTTGCATAACATAAAACAAGATGAATAGTTCAGAAGCTTTAAAACAGTTAGACTTGAGCAGATTCATGATGCGCATCTGTTTAATAGCTAACTTGGAGGCGAATATTTGCATAACAGAAAACAAGATGAATAGTTCAAAAGCTTTAAAACAGTTAGACTTGAGCAGCCTCATGTTCCGGATCAAATACACCTATTTTAATCATATGAAAAACAACTGAGAGAAAAAGCAATACTTGACAAAGAAAGGCAAATGATACGATTGTTCCTGTCCTGTAGAAGTGAAAAATATATTATTGGTAACTTTAGATGAGATCTAACAAATGAAAAAAAACAGAGTCGATGACAGAATAGATATCAATTAAAAAATTGATGAAGCTGAGAAGCACATAAAAGAGGACACAAAATAAGCTGTATAATTCAGCCAGTTTTTTTTTTTATATAATTAAGTTTCTATCTGTTTTTCGACTAAAAAAACTTGTTTGGTTTAAAGCATCCATTAACCAGTTTTGTTAATTAGAGCTAAAAACAAGACAAGGGTAAAGCTGTAAAGCAATTCAGAACTAACGAGGCAGAAAAACATGTGCTAGTTTCTTTCTTTTGTCGACATGCGTTTTTTAGCTAACAATTTGTTTTCTCGCGCCTAAAAAAGTAAGCCTTAAAAGGAACAATTTTCTTTCATCCAACAACAGGAAAAGAAAAAAATGCACAAGGGGCCCTTGCCAATAAATGTGTTATTGGGAGACCTTCAAACCAAACAATATAAAAATAATTAATACTAAAAGAGGAAAAGGAGGAGCCCTGCTAACCTTGTGAAACCGATATAGGAAAATTCGAATAAAACTGATGGTCTGTGATTATTGAATAAATGCTGGCATTTGCAAAAAACCACAAGTTCAACAATCCATGCCTCACTTACCCTATTAAAAAGGGTATCAAATCCAAAAACCATGGATAATTTTCAGGGCACCTGATAACCAATATTGTAAGACAAGCAAAACAGTAAAGCACAAAATTGGTTAAACCTACAATCAACATAACGGTTTTCTAATAGAGAACCATAAAAAGAGAATAGTACCGCAGTACCAAGTTACAAACTTAAACAAATGAGAAAGAAATCAAAAGACGATACACAATCCTAACCTTTATCTCAACTGATGTATATAAATAAATGTGTGTAAATACACACACATAACATTACTTAAAAATGTTAAAAAGGGCATACTTCGGCTAAAAACATTCGAATATAACACATACAAGGAGTCAAGTTTTTCATTACTAAATAATTGCTGACCTTGCAAACAGAAGACACTTTAAAAATCATCCTTCATGTACAGAAAGGAAAATAACATATAACTGGAAATCTTTAGTATGAGAGACTTGGCTATGCCGTTCCCCTTGTTCTGAACTTATTATTTTCCCTTATCCTACAACATAAGACTTGATGTAAATATATTAAACAATAATATGCATCTTCATCCGGAACAGAAAATCTACTTGTCTCTTCTTCATAAAAAAAATATATAGTATATAAATATATATCCAATGCAGAGAAAGAGGTAACCTAAAGATAAGGACTTGCTATGAGTATTAATTCGCAACATCAGCACGTTGCAGCTGTACTATTGACCGTAATGATGACCTCTGAAATGCCACTCCCATCTGAAATTAGCCTTTCCTTCAGAATAGCATCCCTTCTCCCCATAATCTTTCTCTTTGTCTGCTGGAGCCTCTAATCAACAATTGAGATTGAAGAGGAACTCAAATATTTTCTTCTCCCCGAACGTCGTTAAAACCAAACCAAACCAATCAGTAATCTAAATAATAGTAAAAAATTTGAAATAAGGCAATCTCAAGGCCTATGGGCTCATCCAAAACTTAACAACGTTACAGCAGATGAAAAGAAAGTGAAAAAAGTGGACTTTATAGTTTTTAAAAACTCCAAAATGGAGACATAACAGCAAAGTAACAATTCCATAAGCTTGATTGCATGCATGTTCATAAGCATAGAAGAAGAAAGAACATGACATATGGACAGGTATATTTAAGATAAACTAAAATCAAAGAGAAAAAATTTCACCAATTCAGCCAAACAGTTTTTGACTAAATAATAAAAAAATGTGAGATTAGATAGTTAATCATAATAGTTAATCAGTTGATATGAAAGCATCACAAACCCAACACGCATGACATGATGAATCACCAATTTCAATTAAGGGAAAGAAAAACAATCACTCTCGTATCTGAGGAAAAATTAAACCAAATTGGCAAGGGACGATGCGGATTAACAATTAAACTAAATTTTAGAGCCCTGATGTTCATATAATAAACGATACCCCCAACTCATATAAGTTTATAGCTACACATTCACCTCTTCGATCTCTTTAATTAAACCCAATGGGCTCCTCCAAAGTGTTTTGATTTCTCTAAATAAGTTGCCAAAGTTCAAGGACCCAGTGAAAAAACCAATACATTCCTTAAACAACGGTAAATAGGAGGGGGGAACTCAAAAACAATAAAATTACACTCGGTTTACCGTAGCAGGTAAACCGTAATTTGTTGGGATGTTACAGTAATATATAACTTATCTGGTATAATTAAACAACTATGACTAGAATATTTTCAGGTCAAACATAACAAATCACTAATCGCAAGCAATTCTAGTCAGATAACATGAACAAGGAATGAACCTGAGCGAGCAAATATAACGCTACAATAAGTAAATCTCAGCCACATAATTAGCAAGAGAAAGAAAAGTATGGAATACACATATAACTAGCAAACAGTACATTACTTTCTGCAAAAATAAACAGTTTACAGTGACTACGTATATCTTTTAGTCTACAGAATTGAAAGCCTGTTACAGAAAGAAACGATATCCACAATGTCTCCGTAAAATACATCTTTGACAAGAAAAAAGGAGTTCAGCCGTACTTATAATAGGACAATAAATCAGAAACCAAGAATAAAATTCAGCTAACATGAACACAGCTGCATAAACCTAAACGAGCAGCTACAATGCAATAAAAAAAACTAAATCGTAACAAGGAACAGAAAGCAATCAAATACACAGATAAATGGCAAACAAAACAACAATTTCCATAAAAGTCAGCAGTAAACAGTGATTACTAATATCTGTTCTTCTACAGAGTTCAAATGTCGGTACAAAAAGATAACACTTCGGATTAATTGCAGGTCAATCATACTTGACAATTGACATGTAGAATGATACAACAAAAATCATAAAACCAAACAAATAAACTCAGATAGCGTAGTCAGTGAGGGATAGACCTGAGCTAGATTATTATCAATTGTAAGAAAGGATATAAAACAATGAAATACAAAAATAACTAGCAAACAATTCAGCAATTTCCAAAAAAAAAAATCTTAAAAGAAATAGTAATAACTAATAACGAATACTTGTTGGTCTACAAAATTAAAGGTTCTTACTCGTCGCCTAGCGCCTAATCCTGCTTAATCGCTGCCTAATCGGCTTTATTTCCTCCTAATCTCCTAGGCTTCTAGGCTCCACATAATTTCTGCCTATGCTTGAACGCCCTCAGGACCACATCTGTGACTGAAGCAAATAATTTACCATAAACACGCTAGAAAGGGTACAGTATTTGAGTATTCAACTAAAACTAAGAGTGAATAAATTGAATAAAAAGGAGAACTTAATGAAATAAAGCGAAAACCTTGATTCTACAGATATAGGACCTGTGGATCAGCAAAAGAACTTATCATAGATGACAACCAAAGCTGAATTAAGAACTTCTCACAAATAAAAATATGCAGACCAACTTACTAATCGGCACACAGGGGATTCCAACTTTTAAAAGGATTGGAACAAAGTGATCAGTGATCCATAAGAAATAAATTCACATGCTAGATCATAATTCATAATTATATTCCAACCCCAACTGTTATATCTTTTAATTTTCTCATATGCAAAACTCTACCCATTAGTTCTCTCCATTGTATTAAAGGTAAACAGGTGATAAATTTACAACCAGTATATAAATTTTACCATATGAAAAGGAGTCGTATGAAAAAAAAGACTTTATCTGAGTTTGATGAGATTTTTTTTCTCAATGGAAATAGAACCAAAATAGCAAAACCATGGTTAAATAAAAATCTAATGGTAATAGATACAAGAACTCATAAAAATTACCAAGACATCTCTTGTCAGCAAATCTAATTTGAATAGGGCCCGTACGACTGAAATTCAAAGAAGAAAGATTCATAATTTTAATAAACAGTCAACTCACGAAGGCACGAACCTGAGCGAGCAGATATAAATGCTACAATAAGTTAATCTCAGCCATAACAAGAGGAAAAAAAAACTATGAAATACACATATAACTAACAAACAATACAATACTTTCTGCAAAAATAAATAGTTTACAGTGAGTGACTACGCATATCTGTTAGTTTATAGAATTGAAAGGCTGTTACATACAGAAACAATTCCCGCAATGCCACAGTAAAATACAGCTGACTAGAAAAAAGGAGTTCACCATACTTATAACAGAACATAAATCAGAAACCAAAAACAAAATCCAGCTAATATGAACACTGATGCACAAACCTAAACAAGCAGTTATAATGCAGTAAAAAAAAACTAAATCGTAACAAGGGGCAGAAAGAAATCAAATACACAGATAACTGGCAAACAAAACAACAATTTCCATAAAAGTCAGCAGTAAACAATGATTAATAATATCTATTCTTCTACAGAGTTCAAACTTCAAACATCGGTACAAAAAGATACACTTCAGATTAATTGCAGGTCCACCATACTTAACATGTAAAATTAATACAACAAAAAATCATAAAACCAAACAAATAAACTCAGATAGCATAATCAGTGAGGGACAAACCTGAGTTAACAAATAGATGCTCCATTTAATAATTCTCAAGCAATGAAATGCTTATATAACTAGCAAACAATTCAGTAAATTCCATAAAAATCATAAAGGAAATAGTGATTACGAGTACTTGTTGGTCTATAAAATTAAAGGTTCTTACTCGTCGCCTGGCGCCTAATCTCGCTTAATCACCACATAATCACCTCCTAATCCACTTATTCCGCCTAATCTCCTAGGCTTCTAGGCTCCGCCTAATTTCAGCCTACGCTCGCTTTAGAACACCCCAGGACCACATCTGTGACTAAAGCAAATAATTATCAAAAATACGGAAGAAAGGATACAGTATTTGAGTATTCAACTAAAACTAAGAGTGAATAAATTGAATAAAAAGAACAACTTGATGAAATAAAGCAAAAACCTTGATTCTGCAGATGTAGGACCTATGGATCAGCAAAAGAACTAATGATAGATGATAACCATAGCTGAATTAAGAATATAAACTAATAACTTCTCATAAATAAACAAATCATATTACCACTGACATTGACTTACTAATCAGACACCCATCCGGACTTCAAAGGTATTGGAACACACCAGTGTTTCATAAGAAATAATTTCACCCGCTAAATCATAATTCATTACTATATTCCAACCCAACTGTTATATCTTTTAATTTTTTCATGTGCAAAAATCTACCCATTAATTCTTCTCTCCATTGCATTGAAGGTGAAAAGGTGATAAAAGTACAAGCAGTATATAAATTTTACTGTATGAAAAGGAGTCGTATATAAAAAAATACTTGATCTTAGGCTCGATGAAAACATTGTTTTTTTCTCAATGGATGAACGATTAGACTCAAAATAGCAAAAACATAAAACTCATAAAAATTACCAAGACATCTCTTGTCAGCAATCTAATTTCAATAGGCCCAACTTTCTGAAATTCACAGAAGAAAGATTCTTAATTTTAATAAACAGTCAACTCACGAGAAAGACCAACTCGAAGACAACTGATTTGAGAAGAGAAAAGAGAAGAATAGTCATACTGAAAACTAGACACAACATCCTCACTAAGTTTTTTCGATCCAGAGGCATTCTACAAGTGGAGTAGTTTTAACATCAACAGCAAGTACTGATAAAAAAAAACAAAAAGTATTATAGACAGAAGTGTACGGGCATAAGAAAACTAGAAGTCATGGTCAATTCAATATGTACATAAACAAAAAATTAGAGATGAAGTACAATTCACAAAAATGCCTTTAACCTGTAATCTAAACTAGTGCACTACTTGTCTAGCAAAGCAGTGATTACTACGAATAGGGTGGATGAGGATAACATATAAATTAAAAAATACTAATCTAGCTTAGTTTCTCATTATAGATACGACAAATTGACATTATGTAATATGTACTTGTTTCTCATTACAGAAACGAGCAACTGACATAATATATATATATATATATATATATATATATATATATATATATATATATATATATATATATTCTTTGTTTTAGTTATTTTCTTAATGCATACGAAGTTACGATCATTTTACAATCAACCTTTTTCATTATGTTTCACAAATTTTGCCACAAAAAAAAAACGGAGACCAGGAAAGGGTGGAAATTCTATAATTTAATAACCTCATAAAGTTTTGCAAAAGTCCTTGAACCTCGAAACAAATAGAAGCATATTATTTAGAGTGTTGCAGCTCTATAATCAAACATGCATGAGTTTTAAGAGAAAAAACCATGCTAACTTCAACAACAATCAATAAGAAACATAACATTCAACAAAGTGTTATGTAAAAACATATCATTAAATAAGAAACATATCAATCAATAAACCAGTGTTACGTAATGTACGCAGAACTAGATACAACCCAGAATTTTCCTGTAAGAAGTACTTAAAAAGTCTGTTACTCTGTCGCAGCGTAGTTTATATAATAACAAATTGACATTCCCTGAGATCAATCATGTGAATCTTTATTGACAATAATTAATTGTAAAATCCAGATAAAGTGCATTAAGAATTAACATATAGAAACGTCTATTACTTTTACAAAAAAACAATGAATATGGATAGTATTTTACTCCAAAAGAAAAGTAAAAAACAAACACTGAATCATCTTCCACATACATTACCCTTAATTTTTTAAGTCCTAGACCAACTAGGATTCTAAAAAGATACACCTAATACATAGTAGAAACACAAGATAAAAGCAACAAGAAAATATCTAGTAACACTGATTATGGTGTATTTTAATCCCAAATAGGGGAAAACCGGAAAACAGTAAAGTATACATGTTTCAGTGAGAAGTATGTTATCCATAAATTGGAAACTGTCAAAAACACGTGATTTGACAAATAAGATCGGATGGAATCAAGTTTAGACATACAAGATTACGGGAAAAAAACTACTAACATCTATTGCTTTAAAAAATAAAGTACGGCGTATTTTTGGGAGTAAAATCAATAGCTGTTGTTATTCACAAAAAAGTTTACTGAATCTTTTGATATTTTAGAATAGAAACGCTTAATAGTGATAGAAACACCTGAACTTAAATAAACATAAAAGCAAAGAAATATAAAGTGGAAAACAGGGAAATAGAAACAAGGGTGGATTATGGGAGTAAAATCAATATTTGTTTCTACTAAAAAGACCTGTTATTCACAAATAGAAACATACTTTTAAATCAAAAAATATACTATTCGATTAAGTTGATAAAAGACACAATAAGTTAGGGCTGGGCGAGAACCCGGAAAAACCGAACTAATAACCGAACCGAAAAACTGAAACTTTTTCGGGTCGGTTTCGGTTTACAATAAAACCGAAGCGAAAAAAAACAAAAAATCGGAAAAACTGAAAAAAAAACGAAAAAGCCCGAAAAACCAAAAATAAAACCGAAAAAACCGGAAACAAACCGGTTCGGTTCGGTCCAAAAAATAAAAATACCGAAACCGAAAAAAACCCAAATTAATTGTAATCGGTTCGGTTCGGTCCAATTATTAGAATAAATTGAAGTTGCAATTAAATACCCAAAACAGTTAAGTTGCAAAGAATTAAACCCAAAATCAATACATAAAAACTAATTAGGAAATTCAAAAACTAGATCTGAGTTTTTTTTACGGAAAACAGTAGCCAGATTGGTCTGAGTCATTTGTTGCCAAACTGTTGCTAAAATTTAACCACAAGCACTTTAGCAACATAACCGGAAAAAAATTATGATGTTAAATGAACTTTTTCTTGTAGTGACATTTTTTCCGTGGCCATATCTATTTTTCCAAATTCATATACCATTTCTTTTTCTATAAGTTCATATCCTTTTTTTTCTTTTTATGTTTTATACGAAAATAAAACATGATTCTATTTTGTGCAACTTATTTTATATCTTAAATGTTATAAATGTTAAACAATATTAATAATTATATTTGAATATGAGTATTAATATTTTATATATAAATGGTAATATGGTACAAATGGTACAATACCATGATATCAAAAATCGGTTATCATTATTGTACCACTAAATTGAGTTGTATGGTAATATTGTACCATAGTATTATATGCGTGGTAGTACCGTAAGTACGGTATATTTGGTACGGTATGGATAATAATTACGGTTGGTTGTTACATTATAATACAAAATTCCACCCCCAGCTCTAATTTTATTGAAACTAATTAGACCACTTTAGCTATAGTTTTAGTTATTTATTAACCCACTTTAGCTATATTCTTAGGCTTGATACTGGTCTGAATAACCTAGAAGATATTGTTAATTTTGGGGTAGTTAATTGGAAAGGTAAAAACAATGATGGCATGCTGAAAAAAGGTACTCTTAACACTTCAGTCTGTCTTTAATTTGGATGGCTAGAAACAAGAAAATATTTGAAAATAAGATTTCTGTATTGTCCAATCTTATTATGCAGATTAAAGAGGTTATTGAGTGCTACAAATGACAAATGGGCTATCAATTTCAAGCTTATACTACAGGAAAAAATTGCAAAGGTGCAGAAGTTTTGAAGAATTCAGAGGATTCATAGACATGCTCCTAGTGGATATAGAAGAAGCAAGAAGTCACTTTCATGATTTGGTGCAAGTCAACATTTCTGTGGATGAAGACCTGGTTGACATTGCAGACTACTTCTCTTGTGTGATTAAGCCCGCTGTTGAGACATGGTAGTCTGCTAGAGTGGCATGCGAAGTTGATGTACTTGATCTTCTGCTTATCTTTTTGAAGATGTAATTTCTTTCTTTTTCTGTGTAAGAAGCGTGTTATGTGTTCGAGTTCGTCTCTAATCAGGGGCGGCCCAACATTACTGGTTGTCCAAGAGTCAATCCAAATATTTTTTATTTTTTTATCCCAGCCTAGTTTTTTTTTGCCACAGCTCAATTTTTGTTCCAGGCTCAAGGCTTATTGGACTTGGGTCTGAACCGCCCCTGACTCTAATCTGTCAAGGGGGTATAAATTATGTGGCACTTTATTTGTTTAGAGTTTTTTCACCTTGTTGTCCATATACCATCTGGAAGGTTTCACTGGTCTTACGGAGGTTACAACTCGTTGGTTTTTCTCATAACAAATAAAGTATGATATAGACCTTACTTCCTTTTTCAGGCCCATAGTTTGTCTAGTGGAGAGTTGTGTGGCCATGTCTTAAAATGATGTATTCTGGGTTATGTCCCTTTTTATGTTAATATATGCTTACTTACCGGGAAAAAAATTACACCATAAGGCCAAAAAATTGAGAATATAGACAATCGAGCGCTATCATCTTTATCCACGGAGATAGAGAAAGAAAGAAAAAAGCAAGATGTTTAGAGAAAAGTAAAGGAAGTAGATAGAGAAATAAAATGACACTTAAAAAAGAGTTGTATTTTTTGATTAAAAAAAAAACAATTTTTTTTTACATCTATATCTTTAGTAGCAATATACTCCAAATTTCAGAAATGGTAGACTTTGCTAATTTTTCCTCCATATTTTCAAAGGTATATCCAAATTTCTAGGGCGACTCGGTTCTATACCCCACTGGCATACGTATGGGTATTTGTTGATATGGAATCCTGCTATAAATAAATAGAAATCAGCAGTGACGATGAAGACGACGATATAAATACGAAATGCTTATGGTTAGAAAATTAATAAAAATTAGAATAAACATAAGACTCTTATGAGTAAATTATAAGTTACTATCAAGTCCTAGAAATGCTTCCTGGCAAAGGGAATTCGTTGGTGACAACTGATCCATGAATTATTTTCCAGAAAACTTGCATTAATATATGAAGTTGAAGTTTGGAAATTCACCCTTATTTGTATGAAATGGGACCTCTCCTGTCGCGTTTGAATTTCTATTAGTTATGCCAAATATACCATATTATATCTAGAATTAATAAATCTGGGTATCATTTTTCAACTTTAATTCCTACTAGATACCTATGATAATTTGCATTCCATTTAGGTACCATTTTTTCATACTATATAAATAAAAAAAAAATCTAATTTCATAACAAAACAGAAAATATCTCTCACTCTCTCCCTCATAAATGAAAAAAATCATAAAAAATCATAAAAATTATAAAAAAAATCACAAAAATCACAAAAAAAATAATAAAAAATCAAAAAAATACAAAAAATTATAAAAAAAATCACAAAAAATTATAAAAAATCAAAAAAATCAAAAATGTTGTAGGATATTATTGGACTATTGGGCTTGTACTTTATGGGCACAAGTGGGCTAGTAACTCTACCCCTCTATCTATATAAAGAGGGTTAGGGGTCTTGTATTTCACATTCATTCATATACATTCTGATTAATAAAAACCCTGTTGTTGTCTCTCTCTATATTCTCTCTCTATATCTATATACATATATATGTGAGCTAATATGTCACACAACACGTTATCAGCACTGCTCTCGGAGATCGAAGTACGGATTATAGATTCAATAAACCTGATTTTGCTATATCGACCTTCACCAACATACCGTGCGTAAGGTACCCGGATATAATTTTTTTTATACCGCACACGTTACATATTACAACACGTATTGTTTGTATGCTACTGTACTGTTTGTATGTTAGTACTGTCTTGCATGATTACAACGCATGTTTGTATGTTACTACTGCAATTGCATTATTACAATTCCAGCCTGGTTTTTAAATAAAAAAAAAAAAAAAACCTTATGCTACTGCCATCTTACTAGTACTGTGATTATACTACTCCTATCTTATTAAAACTTGCCATGATTACTGCCATGATTACTATGCTATTCACAATTATGTGTTCTACTGTAAATAAATATATAGTTTGTTGAAATTACACGCATGGTCCTGTAGTATAATATTTATACGAAAACAGTACATATGGTTGATAAAGATACAATATTTAGTAAATATACACACACATGCATATAATTTTTTTTATTAAAAGGCAAACGAATAAAAAAAAATGCATATAAATTGATTTGATTTGTTAGAATCTTCATAAATTGATTGATAATCCTAAATTGATTTGATTTGATATGTTAGAATCTTCATGGATTGATTGATAATCTTAAATTGATTTGACTTGATATGTTAGAATCTTCATGGATTGATTGATAATCTTAAATTGATTTGACTTGATATGTTAGAATCTTTATGGATTGATTGATAATCTTACATTGATTTGACTTGATATGTTAGAATATTTATGGATTGATTGATAATCTTAAATTGATTTGATTTGATATTTTAGAATCTTTAAGGATTGATTGATAATCTTAAATTGATTTGTTTATAACACCAAATCTACTGCATGATTAGATAGATTCTAAAATATATTTACTGCCTGTTTATATATGTGTGGTTAATCTAAATAGATATTCTCTATGCTGTTTAATATTATTGCCATATATAAAATGCAAAAATCGTATATATTCACATTTAAGTTGGAAAAATTATGAATCTTCCTCAAATAGGCTCACCTATTTGGATACGATGTCTAGGAAAGATAAAGGCGGAAGTCGTTCTCCTAATGAGGTCGGTTTTTAAGAGGCATTCGTGCCCACCCCCCTCACCGTCTTTCCTGGTCGTGTTCAAATAGAGCTACCGAAATGGGTTGACTAAATAATAATTTCCCCGAGTGTGTTTATATAGTGATGTATGTTTCGCTGAATTGGTGTTTCAGTATCGACCCGTCGTTCGATCAATGAGAACCGATTCACATGAAAAGCAAAACTAATGTTTTCGAACCTGTCGTTTCGAAAAAACGTTTATGCTTGTGCAAACCATAAACATATAAACCAGTCGTTTTATATGATAAATAATCCAGAACTCCCAACACATGTTGGATGCCATCTATGATGAGAAAAATCGTAAAACATACTTGCGAAATGACTGTATAAACGTTGATTTTAATCCGTCACCACATGTTACTCACCCTGATGTGTGAAAATGTGATGCCCAATTTTTTTTGGATGCCATCTTTGATGAGTAAAACACGAGTTTGTTGTTACCCTCGAGATGAATGCTAAGGCATTGATTTTATTCCGCCGCCACATTTGAGACGTGATGACGTCTATGGTGAACAAATGTCTGAAATTGACATATTGGAGCAATCCTTCACCAAAATACTAGCTTGGAAATTGCATTCCATAAGCAGTATCGTGAATTTATATTCACCATGTTCCTTTATCACCCATCTGTTATTGGATAAGAAAATTACCCCGGTGAGTAGTTTTAATCCTATTGGGTCAATGGCGAATGTTTGCCTGATATTAATGCTCTTCGTGTATATTTTTTTTCCACGAATCGAGAACCGAGACAAGTGTTATTTGTCTCGAACTGTCGCGATCCTGATGAATTGCTTAGCCAAGCGAGATTTTAGATAATCGTCAAAATCGAAAACCTGTGGCTCCAAGACAGTAATTGAAAGGAACAATATGGCCCGTTGTCACAAAACAAGAGATAATGTTCAAAGAGCCAACTCTATGCTATAAAGACAAAGGTCATGCACGGTTACTCCTTAAATAGTTCACAACTATTATAAAGGTGGAAAAACCGATGCTAATGTGGTTAAAGTTAACTGAAAGGAAACTCTTGAGACCCCCGATTTTGTGGCTCAAATAAGTTTGGTACCTTTCATTATTGATTTTGATAAATCATTGAGCCATTTTTTCGCTCATCTGGATTATGTTTTCCATTTGGATTATGTTTTCCATTTGGACATACTTTTGGATTATGGTTTGCCTGTTTACGAAATTTCTCGAAATAATTTAAAGTGTTTTGAGCAAATTCCTTTGAAAAATGTAACCAAACTTTAAATTATGAAATTTTAGGCAATACTTGTGGTGTAGTTGGTTTTTTGGAAATAATGGGTAACAGTGTACCATATAATTTCACCAACTACTTTCCTAAAAGAGCACTCAGTGACAACGATTCTGGACCTGTCGTTCCAAATCGAAATCTTTGGTAAAGCCAAATTGATTTGTCAAATATGAGGCGTTATACTCCTATAGGTCCTGTCGTACCTTGTTGATTTATAAAATATTCGAGAAAACCAGTGTTATCTGGTAATAGCTCATGAAAGAATTAAAATTTCTTTACATAGCCTCCATTCAATACGACCAAAAGCGTATTTTAGAGGAGTTGAAATGTCTTTCAAGTGGTTGCTACCACATTCTTTAAAGCATTTAAAGTTACCTTATAATTTCGCCTGTCGTCGAAATGATAAATGATTTAGATGCTAAGACATGATTGTCTGTACTATCATTTGCCTGTCGTCGATTGATAAGAGCATTTTGATATTGTGGAATTGACCGGATGAGATATTCCCGGGTCAAAAGACGATGCTTGATTTATAATCGCATCGCATTTGGATTCTCTCTGAGAATATATTTCGCGATTAATCCGAAATTCATGCCATTAATGCTCACTTTGAAAGACTAGTATGTGTAAAGATCACGAAATGAACTCGTAGAATTCTTGTAAAGAATTGAAGGAGTTATTGTGGACTTATCCAACCATAAGACGGACCATAAATACAAATGGTTATGGTTGATGCATCGACAATATGGTCATATTTTCATGTTGTCCACATAAATGCAGCACTTTTCAAACTTTTAGCCCTATCATTAAGTTGATGGCTCATGATCTGAATTATCCTAAAAAGTCTAGTCGACTTGATAATTCCGAAGAGTAATAATCGAAATTTCGATTTGAATTACTTGAGTTTGGAAATTGAAATTTAACATCCTGTCGATTATGTTCAGACCCAAATGGACTCACGGAAAGTTTGATGATGCGACTGCAAATGATTGTACGCATTTCTTGGTCTTGCGCACCAAGATTTATATTTCCGTGTGGGGTTATGCTATTTTGCTGCATTGGTCCGTTATGAGGCCCATAGACACTCAAACACCATATGCGTACCAGCTGGTTACTGGTTATGAGCCAGAAGTCTCATATTAATGCGTGTTTAGAGTGATTAATTAATATTTTGATTGAGCCGCTCTAGCGTTGAAAATATGGACCTCTGAATGGGACATAAGTCGATTATGAATCTCATGCCTATCATTTGATAGAGTAACCTTTGGCAAGCGGTCTCTTTACCGCATGATATGCGAAAGTGACATCGCTAAGACTGTTCTCCCCGTCCTTAGGGGGAGATTTGCACGTTACCGTTGATAAGGAACGACGTGAAGTAACATGGCATAACCCACTCAGTCTTAGCTTGATCCCCAAAATTGCACTTAGTGATAAGTAAGTGCATAGACTCCCTCAAGTCTAACTAAATGTCAGATGCATTTAATGACTTTATGAGATGTCACGAGATCATTTATACCTGCTGCAAAATGCTTGCAAGGATAGACGTCCCTGTCGGACGCCGTGTTCCTGTCATAACACGTTGCTTTGGCCGAACCCGCTAAGAAAAGGACGCTGCCGTCGGCCGTCAGTCTATCGTCCTTCCCAAGATACGAGGAAGTTGACCGGTTCCAAATTCGTTCATCCCCAGAGGTGGTGAACTGAAACTCGTTTGTCGCACGAGATTATAAAGGATCAAGGAGATGTGTGATTTCCTCCTCATCCTAAGAATCTCGAAATATCTGTCGATCATGATATCTTAGACGATATTGAAGCGAAACGAGACTGTCATTGATTACTTGTTCATATATTCGGTGACGGCTGATAATATGAACAAATTATGACAGAGAACCATGTACCGTTGCCTGAAGTCAACGTAGAATAGACTGGACTAATGGAAACTTGCAATCCAAGTAGACTCCTTAGCGAAAGTGTGTTCGGACCTGTAGCTCCAACACCACCAATGTTAAACGAGTTCGTTTATTTGGTTATTCGTAAGGAAAATTGATGAAAATAATGAGATTGTAGAATGCTCACCTAGTAGCGCAAGGCTTCTCTCACACCTTGGAATTGATTACGAGATGGTTGATTTCCTCGTAATGGACATTATAATAGTCCCCTACTTTATCAGTTTAGTAGTTTCCGAAAAACTGAGTATGCAGCCATGAATGTGGTCACGGTTTTATCTCTATGGGGATTTAGACAAAGCGATATAGATGAAGGTCCCTGTGTGACTTCATAATTCTTGAATCAAGTAGTTCCTGACCACGGAACATGATCTCAATTAAATGAGACGTTCACTATATGGATTAATATAATCCGAGCGGATGTGGTTAACCCGCCTAAGTGAGTACTTGTTTAGCTTGGGATACTTGAACAAGTATTATGCCCTTGCGTGTTTTATTACGCGATCCATTTTTGGATTTGCCTTCGAGATGAAGGATATTGGGAAGACACGGTAGTGACTTGGCCTGATGATCGAGTCCCGTAAAGATTGAATCTAAGTACATGATTCAGACTACACCCAGAAGGTGTTATGACGTTTTAGTCATCATGACACTAAGTCGTCAGATTCTCCCATGATCGTTCGATTACTAGACATTGATATAGACCTGGTCCGTCCCTGATAAGACGACAAAGAGATATTGAACCATGATGTTCATATCTAAGTACAATAAGCGCATCATTGTACTTGGTCTAATGTACTAGGACGAACATCTTGTCTGATGTGAATGGTATAGCTCGACATAGCATCGCGCTAACACGCTGCCATCGAAATGGCACTAAAGACACATTCCCTTACCTTATGGTAATTTTGGAAGTGTACTAGTTTATCCCATTTTGCGTCATCGAGTGTACATACCCCCTTCGGTACTCGAATTAACGCAACCCTTTTACGGTTATACCGATGCCGGTTACTTATCAGACCCGCATAAGGGATATTCCTAACATGATCTGTCTTTACCATTAGGAATAAGGCGATATCTTGGAGGTCTTGGAATGACTCCAAACGAATCACTCTGATCTATTCGTGCTCTATGAGATGACTAGAGAGTGTATATGGCTTCGAGCTAGTATTAGCCATATTTGAATTTCATATGTTCTGTCTCACGATCCCGATAAAACACTTGTCATAGAAGACAACTTGTTGTTATCGATTAAGAGAGACATGACTACATTATGCTATTTAGCATTTATCGTCAAAATAAATCTTCACATATGAAGTTTAAGAGCATCCTGTCGAATGCTCGTTTTATTCCACGTTATATTTTCTTGTATACAGTCATGTGCAAGTAAATGAGGCATCCAGTCGAATGCTCGTACTCTTTCTTGGAATATGAAATCTTTGCACCCAGTCGTGTGCAAGTGAGCGGGAGCATCCAGGTGAATGCTTATTGTACTAATTACTAGTTAGTCGAAATTCTCGCACCCTGTCGTGTGCAAGTGAGGGGGAGCATCCAGTCGTATGCTCGTGTACTCTTTTTGTCCTTAGACCAAGGTTTTTTCCCACTGGGTTTTCCTTGGCAAGGTTTTTAGCGAGACACGTTCCCATCTTATTTCACTTAAGATTGCCGAAATTAGGGGGAGTATCCTGTTGTATACTTCTTACCACTGTGTACTCTTTTGTCCTTCGACAAAAGATTTTTTCCCACTGGGTTTACTCTAGCAAGGTTTTGATGAGGCACCTGTTTTGTGGTTGATCCCCTACTACTACCACTGTTGCACTCTTTTTTCCTTCGATCAGAGATTTTCCCATTGGGTTTGCTCTGTCAAGGTTTTGATGAGGCACACTGTTTTGTGGTTAGTTACTTACATAATATTTCGGCCTATATCATGGCTACACAGTTTCTCCTAGGTACCGGTTTTGTCCCACACTGGGTTTTCCGGCCTTAAGGTTTTTATGTGTTTAGCACTGTGAATGAACTCGACTCAAATCGACTGCATGAAGACGAAGAATTCAATACGTACAAAGGGGGAGTGTTGTAGGATATTATTGGACTATTGGGCTTGTACTTTATGGGCCCAAGTGGGCTAGTAACCCTACCCCTCTATCTATATAAAGAGGGTTAGGGGTCTTGTATTTCACATTCATTCATATACATTCTGATTAATAAAAACCCTGTTGTTGTCTCTCTCTATATTCTCTCTCTATATCTATATACATATATATGTGAGCTAATATGTCACACAACAAAAAAAATATAAAAAATCACAAAAATCACAAAAATTATAAAAAATAAAAAAATCACAAAAAATTATAAAATATCATAAAAATGTCAATATACCACTTTTTACACCGAAAATTCATAAAAAAACACTTTTTCATAAAATAAAAAAAAAACACTTTTTCATAAAAAAAAAACACTTTTTCATCAAAAAGTGAATTTTATGTATTCAACTCTCGTTTGACTCATTTCAATGCTTGTTAAACTTTGAATTGTCTTTTTAGAAACTAATTTTAGTGACTAATTTTCGATCCGTAAGCTCAAATTGGTAAGAGTGATTGCACCCAACACCAATGTTCAAGAGGTTGGTGGTTCGAATCCATCCAGTTTTTTTTAACTTTAAAGTAAAATATATGCATCTTTTGTGCTGTACTATATGCACTTTTATTGAACTGTATGCACTTTCGACTGTACTAGATGCACTTTCGACTGAACTAGATGCACTTTCAGCTGAACTATAAACACTTTCTGCTGAACCAGATGCACTTTTAGCTGAACCAGATGCACATTTTACAGAACTATATGCATTTTTATTGAACTATATGCATTTTTATTGAACTATATGTATTTTTGGCTGAACCATATGCACTTTTAGCTGAACCAGATGCACTTTTAGCTGAATGAGATGCATTTTTGACAGAACTATATGAACTTTTATTGAACCATATGCACTACAGAACTATATGCACTTTTATTGAACTATATGAACTATCGACTGGACTATATTCATTTTAGACTAGACTATATGCACTTTTGACTTAACTATATGTACTTTCGACTAAATTAGATGCATTTTAAGCTGAACCAGATGTATTTTCAGCTGAACCAGATGCACTTTTAGCTGAACTATATGCATACTCACTTTTATTGAACTATATTTACTTTCGACCGAATTGTATACACTTTTAACGGAACTAGATGTATTTTCAGCTCACTTGAATACAATTTCGAATCAATTTTATGCACTTTTGACTAACTATATGCACTTTCGACTGAACTATATGCACTTTTATTGAACTATATACGCTTTTGACTAAACTATACGTACTTTCGACTGAACTAGATGCACTTTCAGCTCATTTAGATTTAAAAAAAGCACATTTTCATGTAAAAACCGCTTTTTGTATAAAAAATTCACTTTTTGATGGAAAAAGTGTTTTTTTATGAAAAAACAGATTTTTCGGTATAAAGTGTTATATTGACAAAAAAAATTATATATTTTTTTTTAATTTTTTAAAAAGTTTGTAAATTTTTTCTTTTTTTTTATGATTTTTTCATTTTTATAATTTTTTATGATTTTTGCTTTTTTTTGATAATTTTTTGTGATTTTTTATGATTTTTTTCAATTTTTATAATTTTATATGATTTTTATAATTTTTTATATTTTTTTTTTGTGATTTTTATAATTTTTTTGTGATTTTTTTTTATTTTGTTGTAATTTAAAACTATTTTTTTAGGTTTGTAGAAAGATAAAATATGTCTATTATATTTTGGTTTGTAATACTCTTTAGTAAATAAACTAAATAATTAAAAATTGGTACATATGAGCAATATGAACTTATCAAGATATGTAGGAGGAATATAAGTTATAGGGAATTCCCTCTTATATCTAATGTACGTTTCCAACCAAGTAGAGAATCCCTAATATTAAACAAAGAAAGAAAGCTCGTTACGCCGTCCATTTACACCAAAATCTTATAGCAGGGGATCTTTTAACATTTTATTAACCGAATTCGACTCCCTAGTAATGGAAGTGATGGATTTATGTCTGTAGTTTTAGGAACTCCGGTGTAATATATTAGCGGTATATAATTTCCAACCCTTGTTTTGTACAATCCAGAATTCCCATCAGTTGAAAATAAATTAAGAGTTGAAAATAGATGTAACTCGGTATAAACGCATTGCAAACTCCGTATACATATTTTTATCTGTTTGATTCATTAACTTTGCATTATGCATATGTGCATTGGTTAATATCTACTTATCTTTATACTATAGTTGAACGTCCAATGCGTCGATTAATTACTAGAACAAGCATGAATCTGTCGTGTGCATACATAACGGTTAGATGCCAAACTTAAGTTCAATCAGTGTATATTTATGAAGCTCCAACTTACTATAGACTATTGTTTTCCCTTTTTTGGGCAGGTTTACGAGGGATTACGTATGAAGAGGGAAAAACATTAGTAAGAAAGACAAGAAAATAAAGAGATACAAATAGCATTACATATGCAAATTCACTTGTAAATATCATCAAGCTTTACAAATAAACCCGCCTGGCAATATATATATATATATATACCCGCACTTAAGTAACTAACCACATAATTTTATGCACTTATACATGAGCTAATCGTGATAACACGGCTCGAAATTTTAATCTCACACACATTGGACGATTTTATAAACTTATTTAGCTAGCCCACATGTAGTAAGGAGATGGTGGTTGAAGGGCTGAAATCAGTTTTTGCTGGCTCAAATCATTATAAAACTTGTTAATGAACTCTTGGGCCGCGTCATCTACTTGTGTATCTTCCTCGTTATAATCCCTTATAGAGAAAGGCGAGTCTGTCACCCTCAGTTCTCTGACCACTGTACTCGACACAAATAATGGCGACGCCAAAGGGGTCACCTTTAGAACATCGCTATTATCCAAATGTTTTAAAACTTTTTGGATGGTCTTCATGGTGCGGGGTTTGTGCCGAAATGGTTGGTACGAGGGGATCGGACTATTGCTACAACTGAACTCGTATCCTCTAGAAGACACATAACATTGGACAGTGTCGTCAGAGCGGCACGTCAAGGTGAGGTGACGCTGGAGCACGAGGCGGTTCAAGGCTTTTCCAGCCAACTTGACGCGTTTTAGGAGCATTTGGACATGTCGTACAAGTTTTTCCTTTGGAATGCCTTTCTTCGACAAGTGGGCCAATTTTTCCACTATGTTACACAACTTAAACTTCTTGGCTAAAATTAATTGTGTACTCGGCTCACTCTCCATTTCCATATATACTGAAAGAAAGAGGAACTGTGTATGATCTGCTAAGAGTATTTGGTAGAGGGAGACATGTATATAGAGAAGTATTTGTTGGATAACATATCATTATAGACTTATAGTACTAAAAGTTCAGCATTTGGTATAATAGAAAAATAGCTAGTCACTCTCAATTGAAGAGTGTTATACACTTTTCGGTCATAAAATTATCATTTAAATAGTTCGAATATAGAACGGCTATGTCACACTTGGTCCAACAATATTAATATATCATTGTAAAGTGTACTGCAGATATGGTCTTTAAAAAATTGAACTAGTTGAAAAGTAAGAAAATATATCAACATCAAGCATTTATTAATAACTTCCCAGTCGATACGAATTATCTTATATAATGACCGCTTGATTCATCTCGGATTTATCACGAACTGTTGTTGCCAACTACCGGTGCCAAACTCACCCTTTTGGAGAATTAGCGTAGCTGCACTATCCCCCTTCGATGGACACCAGACACAGCATGAGTAGAAAGCAATGTTCTAAAGGGCGATACAAGACAAAAATGAGGCGGTAGGCGGTGCCTAAGAGCTTAGGTGATTAGGCAAGATTATGCATTAAATGACTTAGTTCCGCCTAAATTCTGTCTTATGCCTTTTATAACATTTGTAGAAAGAACTAGAGCTTGAGAGCATCATGTCGATGAGGGGAGGAGGAAATCTAGGAGAGAGAGAGTGCCATTGAGAGTGAAATCCGAAAAGAGAGATGGAGCAGGTATATTTTTGTATAAACAAATTTAATTTTCAGCAAATTTTACGATTCGGTCACAAAATTACTGATCTGAACTGGAATAGAATCTCGTTAAACTGCAAGAAATAAAGTGGTTTTTTTTAGATACAGAAAGGCCAGGTTCATTCAACATAACCGACACAAAAATGGGGTATCTACAGTTTACACAATGATGCATCAAAAGAAGTTACAAAACAACACAATGATTGCCTAAACAAAACTACTTAAAGTTGGGCCAATTAGGGTATTCCATCAAGACAATCTATTAGAAACAAGTAGTCAGGATTCCCCTGGATGTATGCATCCCTCTTGGGGTTAAACTAAACACCATGCACATCGTACAACCTGCTATATAGCTTAACTAACTTAGATACGTAAGAAGATAACGGAAATAGCACATATTTCATATCGGGAAATTGTGTTTATAACAAAAAAAGTCTTTAACAATAGTAACAGCCAACAGCAGCCGGAAAAAGAAAAACCACACGCAAGTTACAGATGGATGCGTAAACAGACATTTTTGAAGTCATTAATTGAAATTAAATATCCCAAATAAAACTTTAGAATGACTGGTGAGGCAACACCCATGCGGGAAGCAAAAACTAACCTCGACTTGTATACTTTTACTTTCTACTTCCCCTCTCAAAACCAATACGGCTTCTCCCTGATGCTTCATACCCATCTCTCATGGACGCACCAGCACTTGCTTTCATAGTCCCACTACCACCCACTTTATCCAAAGCTTTTTTACCCGTTTTAACCTCTGTTAAAAACTGATCCAAACCAAACGGATCAGCTTCCTCAACATCTTTCTCAAACTCAACTGGCCTATCTCGTGCTGGTGCCTTCTCCGATGTCCCAGCAAATCCTTTATCCGGTTTAAACCGATCAGTTTTCATGATCTTATCCAGTTGCTCATCAGCACCCCCATATGTTTCTTCGTCTCTGTCTCTCTTGGGCCTATAAAGGGTTGATAACGTCGGTTGAGCATTGAAGAGACCCTTATCATACACATTGTACTGATCATCAGTGGCAAAACCAGAGTCCATTCCTTTCTCCTGGTTAAATAGACGCTGGTCGTACATAACCTCACCCCCTCTTCCGGAATTAGCTGAGGCCATCCCAAGAGCAACTTTTTCACTAACATCACGGTCCCTATCTCTCGTAATCTTACTCTTCTTACCCATCGCGGCATCCTTCGCCTCCAGTCTCCTCTCCCTCTCTCTCTCCCTCCTCCGCTCTTCACGGATCTTCTCCCTCTCCATCCTCTTCTCTCTCTCCTCCTTCGTCTCCCTCGGGGCATCTTTCTCCTTCACCCGCTCGTAGTCCACCCTCATGTCATCACCGTCGTCGACCATGCTCTTCTCTGGGGGTAAACTAATCCCACCACCAGCACCGGTCCTCTCTGATCGAGCTCTTTGAGCTAGGGCACGAAGATCCTGCTCCTTCCTTTCTTTCTCTTTCATCATCATCTCTTTCTGGACCTTCGACCGCATCGCAACTGCCTCTCTAGCCTTCTGTTCGGCTACATACAAAGCCTCCGACAGCTTGGCAAAATTGTCGTTAATCTGAACTTCTTGTAGCCCTCTCCCGTCAGCAGCCAGACGCTTATCCAGCGGGATTGTATACCTAAATTAGAAAATTCATATCCTAAGTACAGATCCAATACAAATTCTCGAAATCAAACCCTATTAAGAGCAATAAAACAGAAACAGAAAAATAATACTAATGGGACTAAATCAAACACAAATACTGTTATATTAAAGGCGTGGCCGGTTGCAGTTTTAGAGCAAATGAGCTGGAAATTCGAAATTTTAGTAAAAGCGAAACCAGGTACCATCCAGCTTAAAGCAACTTTTTCAGGCAAAAATCAGAAACCCAACTGTTTAAGCTGGTCAACCACAATGCTCCTGCTTTTTTTTAGAACGCAAAAAGGCTGAGCATAAAAAGCTGCAAAAACAACAATGCCTGATAACCAAATGAATAAAAACAATTAAAAGAATATGCATCATTACCCCTTTGGATTCTTCCAGTTTGAGATACAAGGCGGTATCTTCCAATCCTGCTGGTCCTTCACTGTCACAGGGCGCGGTGGGGAGTGCATTACAGGTACAGGTGGCGACCCAGAAGCTTTAGGGACTCGCTTATGCTTGAATTTTGGTGGGTCCAAAGGGTCCACAGGCATCTCCACCATACGAATAATCCTCTCCTTTGCTCCCGAGTTAAAAGCTGCCGACTGCTGCGACGGTTTATATTTAATAAACTTCGAATCCGACGACTGAGAAGGCACGTTCTTGGGTTGCGCCGCACTTAACCGTCGATTCACAATTTTCTCCAACTCCGCTTTAGTCTGTAACTTCGTCTCCTCAATCTCCTTCTGCAGCTCCTCGTCATCATCGTCCACTTCCATTTCATTCTCTCTTAAGATTTTAGGAACGAGGTCTCTATGCTGGGCATAGACAATTTTCGAAGAGTTTTCGTTTTGTTTCACAATAGCGTCGAAGGTGATGTTCCCATGCTCGTCGACCGAGACAGGGAGGGTCTTTTGCCCAGGTTTGGAGTTCGTTTTCCTGCCCATACCAAGAGGGTATTGCGCATAGTGAATTTCAGGAAATGCTCCGCCATCGCCAAAATCTTCAGGTTTATTTGGGCGAAAACCGTCTCTGTTTAGATAAGGAGGTACTGGATTGGGTTTTATTACAACAGATAGCTCGGCCTCTGATGCAGTGTATCTTTGTTTGAACCATGGATCGTTTGAGTGGTCATAATGCGTAGCTGCAGAGGCTTTTACCGGTGGGAGAAGTTCCTTCAGAGCTGCCATCAGAACCTAATAAAAAAATCAAGAAAGTGACGCAATTAAAGGATTTCATAACAATAAAGCCATAAATATTCCCAATTCAGGATAAGGATTGGAATCAAAGCACATTAGGGATTTAAACTATAGTCAGAAACAGGAAAAACTTTTTTGTTATGCTATGAAAACCGTTCACTTAGCTATTGTCAATTGAAGGTTAGTTACCAAATGAGCATTTAGCTGATAAACATAGCTAAAAAAAATAGAACTTTTTATTTCTGATAATTCAATTCATACCCAGATTATAGTTAATAAGTTAGCAAATAAGCTGTTAAACCATAAACACCCCAAAAAGGATACCTAATAGTCATCACTCCTGTGTTCTTTATTCTAATAAAAATAATCAAAACCCCTAAATTTTAGAAAATTAAAAAAAAAAAAGCAATAATTGAAAAAACAACAACTTTCGAACCCCAAACGAACACCAGGGCTTGTCAATTGAAGATCTACACTTTATTTCGTACACATATCTCTAACTAAAATCTAATTGTATCAATTGCTAAATTTAGGAAAACAATTAAAGCTTATCCCTAGTTTACGTATTCGACGGAGTACACAAATAATCATAAATAAATACAGCAAAAATGAAAAAAAAAAATCAAACTTACAATTACTTATCACAAAAACAAAAAACACAAATAAAAACCCAGGCTTGTTAATTGAAGATCGGGAGATAGTTTCGTAAACATGATATCTCTAACTAAAATCCAATTGTATCGATGGCTAAATTTTGAAAAAGAAATAAAGCTTCACCCTCTTTAATGTATTCGATGATGAACGCAAATAATCATAAATAAATAAAGCATATATGAAGAAAAAAAAAACTCTCAATTACTAAACACAAAAAAACAAAAACCCCAAATAAAACCCAAGGCTTGTCAATTGGAGATCTACAGATAATTTCGTAAACATAATATCGGTAACTAAAATCCAATTGTATCGATTGCTGATTTTCAGGAAATATATAAAGCTTATCCCTAGGTTACATATTTGATGGAGTACACAACTAATCATAAAATAATATAGCAAAACTGAAAAAAAAAATCCAACTTCCAATCACAAAACACGAAAACAAAAACCCAAGGCTTGTCAGTTGAAGATCGGCAGATAATTTCGTACACATAATATCCTTAACTAAAATCCAATTGTATCGATTGCTAAATTCCGGGGGGAAAATAAAGCTTATCCCTAATTACGTATTCGACGGAGTACCTAAATAATCATAAAAATTATAGCAAAAATGAAAAAAAAAAAAAAAAAAAAAAACAACTTTCAATCACTAAACACAAAAACAAAAACAAAAACCCCAAGTCTTGTCAATTGGGGATTTACATATTAGTTCATAAACATAAGACCTATATCCGTAATCCAGTTGTATCGATTGCTGATTCTGGAGAAAATAAAAAAGAAACTCTAACCCTGATTAGGAAACACAATTATGAACACAAATCACTCGATTAACGCCATATATCGGTGCATATAGAGGCGATTGAGCTGGGTATCGAATATAATATTGCTAACTTAAATCCAATTGTAACGATTGCTAAATATCGAGAAAGAAATAAAGCTTATCCCTATGGAGTACACAAATAATCATAAATTAGATATAGCAAAATGAAAAAAACTTCTTCTTTCAATCAATGATCACAAAAACAATAACACAAATAAATCGCTAGGCTTGTCAATTGGGGATCTACAGACTAGTTCATGTACATGAATTGTATCGATTGTTAATTCTGGATAAAAGAAAAAGCAAACCCGAACCCTAATTAGGAAACACGATTATGAACACAAATCACTCGATTAATGAATATATCGGTATATAATATCTATAGGCAATTGAGCTGAGTATAGAAATAATCACAAATAAAAATAGCAAAAATGAAAAAAAACAAACTTTCAATTACTAAACACAAAAACAAAAAACCCCAAATAAAATACAAGGATGGCTAATTCTGGAGAAAATTAATAATAAACCCTAACCCTAATTAGGAAATATGATTATGAACACAAATCACTCAATTAATGGCATATATATGTGCGATTGAGCTGAGTATCTAATTTACCTGTAGAGAGAGAAATTGATCTATACGCGCTCGTATTGATAAAGATATATAGATATATATATTATAGAGAGAGAGAGAGAGAGAGAGAGAGAGGGGCAAACGATTATGTGACTGAAAGTATTTAGAGGACTTGTTTGGCAAAACTTATATTGGGTTAATTATTAGATATACGTCAATTATTTTGATCAAAGATTTCCTATTATTGCATATGTAGAGAAAATAAACTAAATTTATACAGTTTTTAACAATATAAAATTATTAGCTATAAAACATTGACACCGGCAATTTAATAACACACCATATGCATACTTTTCATCTATTTCAATAAAAAATAATTATACCACCAGATATAACAAAATCAAAGCATTCTCAATTGTATTCTATCACTGAGTATTAGTAGGGCGGGGTTCGGTCCGGTCCGGTTTTTAGCAAAACCGAAATCGAAACCAAACATATTTTTCGGTTTTGGGTTTTTTATTTTTTGGACCGAACCGGACCGGTTTTTTCCGGTTCGGTTTCGGGTTATTTTCGGTTTTTCGGTTATTTTCGGGGTTTTTTGGGTTTTTTCACGTTTTTTCGGTTTCGGTCTTTTTCGGTTCGGTTTTATTGAAAACCGAAACCGACCCAAATTTTTTTTGGTTTTTCGGTTTCGGTCTTTTTCGGTTCGGTTATCGGTCCGATTCTGTTTTTTCGATTTTTCGTCCAGCCCTAACTATTAGTATTATATTCCGTCACATTCTTATTTATTTGTTTTATTTACTTACCGAGAGATATAATTGTTTGGTACGTACTCAAGTATTATCGGTATCCGAAGCAGTCGTGCTACCTAGTCCATGTTACATGGAAACTTATTTAGCATGGAGACGAATATGTTTTCTAACACGACATGATACAAACACGTAGAAACTGTATATTTATAAACTTTAGGACACGAAATAGTTGAGACACCCTAATTAATAAACTATATTATTTATATAGTTTTATCCTATTATATATATTTAGTTTATCGAAATAGAAAAATTATAAATATATTAACTAGAACCATCAAATCTTAAACCACATGTGAATTTGGTAAGAAGAATAAACTAGGTAATTAATTAAAATTACGTGACTAGTTGAGTGATTATTAAAACTAAATGGACCATAAAATGCAAATAAGTAATGCAATTATTCCTTGGAAAGGTTAAACATACAGACAAACCCTCTTTCATCAGCAATTCCCCCTCTCTATCTCTCTCTATCTCTATACAAAAGAGATAAATAGATACACACACATATATATATATATATTATACACACACACAAACTGAAAAACATATAATATAAATAATATTTATTAAATATATAGTTTAATGGCTTCATCGATTCACGCATCTCTCTCCTCTCTAAGAATCTCTCCGGCCAGCTTCACTCGTCTCGGCGTCTCTCTCTCCTCTCGCCGCCTCAGATGTTGCCACCTAAGCACTGGTATTTTTTTTTATCTTTTTACTAATATCTTGATTTTAATTAGTTCAAGTTTGATTCTTTTTTATCTGGGTGTTGCTATTTTGTAGCTATTTGTTTTGTTTTGTTACTTAAGACTGTTTTTTATTACTAGTTTAAGTGGCGTGCTTCATAGTAAAAAAACTCGATTCATAGCTAGATAAAATATATCGATTCAAAGCTTAAGAAAAGCTTAAAAAACTTACTTTTTAGGCCCGCTTTTAGCATAGCTCTTGCAAAAACGCTTTTTCCGGTATCAAGTGTATTACTTTAAAAGAGGTTTAACTGTATTGTAATTCTTAATTTACAGACATGATCATTTAATCGTTTAGACCAGTTGGCCAGTCACATTCATGTTTTCTCTATCTGGCGCTAAATTACATAGAGAATTTGCATTGCCTATACTACGCTATGATCAACATGAATTATAAATAGTTGGTTTAAACTATCTGAAAATACCGGTGTTTTTAAAAGACGCGCATAAACGTTAAACGCAAATTAGGCAACGTTTATACGGTTGGTGGAGTCGAGAAGCATAAGATATTAGGCGTGACTAAGCGAATTGGTGATTAGGTGCTAGACGGGGCAGTTTCGGTCTGAAGTCCGCCTTGTGTCTTTTAGCTCAAGGACCACGCTCTCTTTGTCCCAAAATACTTATTATGGGAAAATTTTAATTTGGTGAACTAAATGTTTAGAAATTAACTAATTACGTACGGAGCCTAGTCACCAAAGGGTTGAGCATTTTCGTACTATCTATCCTATAGCCAATCTCGATGTACTCATGTATTGAGTAATCAATTAAAAGTGATTTAGGTATGAATGAATGAATTGGATACAACTGTAAAAATGGTTTGCCCAAAAATAAGAAATAGAGTGGTAGGTTTGACAATTTTAATGAAATAACAGTATTTTTTTGGAGGTTGGAAAGTTTTGTACGACAATAATAATAATAAAAATGTTAGTTTTAGTATGCTTTTCGAATACAGAATTTGCGATATTTCTTTACACACTCTAGAATTCAAGGTTATTAGTTTCTAATTCCACGTATGAAAATTTTGGATTTATTCACTTTTTGTACCTTTCTTTTTTTATTTTTTCCTTTTTGTACTTTTCTTTCTCAAATTTTCTTTTTTTTATCTTGATTTCTACTTTCTTTTTCTTTTTCTTTTTGTATCCGAGATTTAGAGGTGTAAAATTGACCAAAAAAGGAAAAAATAATTGATAAAGCCATAACTTTGGTCGGTCGCGTTAGGCTTTTCAACAATGATATAATGGTAAATCAACCGTGAATAAAGGATACTTCCTGATCTTTATTATTACTCGGATTATTGTCCTTGTTCGGACTATTACATTTGCTCGGATTAGTATTTCTGTTTTACAATTGTGCTCGATATGACTATTTAATCTCTCGTCTTGATCTTTCTCCCCTTTTATTCGGTGCTCGGCTGTCTTTTCTCGGTTTATTTCTCGAAGTGATATGCTTTGGTTAGTTTCTCTCTTTTCTTAACTTCTCTCTATATTTTTTGGATAGATTTTCTGGTCCTTTTCTAGGAGGGGTAGTTGGCTATTTATAGGCAACTGCGCATTCTAGGATATTGACAAATGTCTTCATCCCAGGGATTTTTCAGACATGGGTCCCAATTTGATTGAGCTTGGGCTTTTGGTAGTAATACCTCAATTCCTATAAAAAGTATGAGATGACCCATTTAAGCGTTGGATACCCATTTATAAAGTGGGTTGATTATCACCCGGATAAAATATTCGGGTCTCATTTTTATGTTCTATCAAGTGCTCCCTGACTTCCTCGGCGTGGTTTCCATGTCGGGGGAGTCATGTTCGGTTTGTCGATAAAGTTACTTCGGTCTTGTCCTTCCCAACGCTTCATCGAGAAACGCAATAGACTTATGACGGTTCCCAGGGGGCACATTTAATGTTTCCTATCCTAATATCTTTCTTCGAGGAAAAATCCTATAAAGGGGTGTTCTCCCTCCATACTTAGACATTTTACTTACTAATTTGCTCGTGACATAATGGCTTCTTCAGGTTCTACTGGTGAGAGCTCCTTTAATTATATTTCATATTTAGAAACGGAAATCAAGAAATCTCGTACCGCGAATAAGAAGCTCGTGGCCAAGGTTTCAGACTACAAGAAAAGGTTGTCTAACATGGATTCTGATCATCATGTGACGATGGCCGATCGGGATTGGGCCTACGAGCATATAAAGAAGCTCGAGGCTAATCTGGCTAAGCAGAAGGCAGCAAAAAGGGCCTATAAGCTTGCCTTCAAGGAGTTGCATGCTCGGTCTAAACCGAGTTCGGATGACGATGAAGAAGGCTCTTCCTCGAAATAATTAGCCTTTTGTAATTTCTGTCGTAATTTCTCTTGAATGGGGAGTCTTCTCCTCAGTTGTAATCGAAGTTTTTAAAATTAATAAAATATTTCCCTTTCCTTGTTCTTGTCTGTTTATCTTCTTGATGTCTTTTTGGATGACTTTAATTGGATTTGGAACTGTGGTTAATTCGCCGTAAATGCTCTTGGGAAGTTCAAGAGGTTGTATTTATTCGAGATGACCTTTGATCTACTCCTTGTTTCTTCTTATAAAAGGGGACTGTCCCAGTATTCTTTATGCAGTTCATTCTTTATTAACGAACAAATGGCTTCTTCTCTTGAAAACTATGGTGACAACCTTCCTGAATACGTTGTCCGTCTGGAAGAGGAAGTTCAGAAGGTGCGTTATCTCGAGAAGAGGGTTGCCCGGCTGTCGGTGGAAGCTCGTCGGGCTGCCGAACTAGACGAGCGATTGGATGCCCTAGAGAAGGAGCACCAGAGGTCTTTGCTCGATAGTATTCGTGCTCGTGCTCGGATCAAAGAGCTCGAGGCCTCCAGAGATAGGCAGCTTGCTTCCAAGAGGGCTTACAAATTGGCCCTTAAAGAAGTGTATGCTCGGTCGAAAAGGAAGCCGAATGACGAAGCGGGCCCTTCTATGAAATGATTTTATTGTTTTCATTGTATTTCCTCTTTGTGATTCTTCTGTAACGAAGTATCAACCAATCAATAAAGATTTCTTTTTCTTGTTTATATCTGAATTACTTTCCCAATGCAATTTATTTTGACTGCGCACGCTTGTGGCCTCATTAATGCTTTTCTTGGGCCTTGCGTTTGATCTTATCCATTGGACCTTCTTACTCTTTATATCTAGGGACCAATAGGATTTCTTGAGCCTTGTGCATAAAAAATCTTATTCACCAGAGTTTTCTTGAGCTTTGTGCAAAAGATCTGGGATATTTATTTGAACCGCTGCCCTTCCCAAAAATGACGCGTGTTTTGCTGCCATTATTACTTACCCCCTTTAAATATTGGTAAGAATCCAAACGTTTCTTGAACAGGAGTGGCTTTTAATTACTCACGCTCTTTAGAGTCTTTTGGGAATCCAAACGTTTTTCTTGAACAGACACCTCTTTTGAGTGTCGTCGCTTCTGAATACCCATTGGCGAACGGTTGCGACTCTCGATCCCAGCCCTCATCTAATTGATCTATAAATACCTGCTTAGAGCATGGTTACATCCACAATTCTTATCATATTATTTTCCCCCATATATAGACCCTCATCTTATAATTTCCCTAAGATGTCTGGTCCTTTCACCCAATCAGCATTAGCTTTGCAAGTGGAGGCCTTTGAAGCCTCCTATAACCATGTACAAAGGCTGTTGAGGGATACCGAGGAGGAATTGAAGGTGATGCGTTATCACCATACCGAGATGGTTCGGAAATTAACTTGGCTAAGATCCGAACTGGCTTACTGCCGACGTGCTCGTCAGGCTCTAGTCGAAGAGAATGAGATGCTAAGGGGGAACCCGACACTGAGGGACAGGGATGTCTCTGCCGAGCCCTCTCATCGATACCGATCGACTTTCCCCTAACCTTCCCCCTTCTTTTTTTCCTTTTTCTCTGTTTTTTCCCATCTTTTCCCATCTCTTTCTTTTTCTTCTTTTTATTTCTCAGTTTCCATCATTTCTTCCTCTTCCTCTCTTGTGTTTTTTTTTTTTATACTCTGTTCTCTTCTTTTCCCCTTTCTTTTTTGTTTCATTGACTTCCTTTTTAGTTGTCTGTCTCCTTCATTTCTTTATCTTCTTCTCATCTGTTTTTCTTCTGTGCCTCCTCTTTCTTTTTCTTCATCTTCTCTCCCATCACTCTTTTTCTTTTTTTTTTCTTTTTTTTTTTTGCACCACTACGATGTTACAATCAGCCCTGTGATCCAAAGGGTTTTGTGTTACATTTAGGGTTGGTCATTTTTCTTTTTGACTCTTCTTTCTTATCACTTCTTTTCTTGCACTCTTCTTCTTTTCCTCTTCTTGCTTTTCCTTTCTCTTTCTTCTTACTTTTTCTTTTTGGCGTCTCCTGCTCACTTGGTCAGCTGATATAGTTGATCCTTTGCCTGATCTTCTGTACTAGCTCTTCTCGGATGTAATAGATCTTTTCGGATGTAATAGGTTTTTATCTCGGATGTAATAGACCTTGATGTAACAGACCTCGATGTAATATTGTCTTTTGATGTAATGAACAATGATGTATTCCATCTTCATTAATAAAAAGTATTTTTGCCCTTTTATTTTTGCATTTCTTTTTATATTGTACATGTGGTTTGTTGTTTGTCTGGAATCTAGATCTTTGAATATCTCGTCTTTAATTCTTCTGCACTGTAGTCTCAGATGTCAGTAGATGTCCCCATCACTGTCAAACATATGTGCATGCTCCCTAATAGGTCAGGAAATGTGCATGCCCCCAAGCATGTCAGGAAATATGTAATTTCCCAAGCAAGGTCATAAAATATCATACTCTCTGTTCTATAAGTACTTCTCTTTTCTTTGGTAGTTTATCATATCTTTTTTCTTTTTGCTTCTCTCTTCCTCAGCCCTTTATTTTCTTCCGTACTAAACAATTTCCCAGAATGTCTGGACCTGTGGTGAGATATCATGCTCAGATGAAGGGCTTGGACACTGAGGTATCTCGGGTCCGCCGTCGGATGGCAAGGCTTGAGAAAGAGTATGGCGTTTTGGCCTTGAGCTTGTTCGGCTCTTATCCCGAAGAGACGGTGAAGTGGACCGAGATCTCGGCACTGAGTCGCCAGCTCGATCACTTGTTGCTACAGAGAAACCATCTGGCCAACTCCTGGTATGATGCCGAGGAAATTTGGGACCATTCTCAAGATGAGTTTGACAACTCTCCTCAAGGCCTAGCTAGCATAATGGTAAAGAATGCTCGGCTCGTGGAGCGCGTCAGGGTTCTTACTACGGAAAACAACAGGCTCTCCTCGGAGAATGACAATTTGGTCGCCATGAACGATTCGTACCAAGCTCGGTTGAATTGTTCTGCTCGTTTTGCTTTCTCTCGGTCTGGCAGTTCGGTTTTTCCACCCATTGATCCTTAGATTGGGCTGATCTCGCTTTAAAATTTTGATTTTGATTGAATAAATACACACACACATATATATAGCTAATGGCGTCATCGGTTCACGCATCTCTCTCCTCTCTCCGAATCTCTCCGACGAGCTTCACTCGTCTCGGCGTCTCTCTCTCCTCTCGCCGCCTCAGATGTTGCCACCTAAGCACTGGTATTTTCCTTTTTCTACTAATTAAGTAATTATTGTTATTTAATTTAGTTAAATTTTGGTTCTTTTTAATCTGGATGTTGCTAATTTGTAGCTGTTTGCGAGTCTATTTGTTTTGTTGAACACTTGTACAGTGTACTTGATTGTTCCCGAATTTTATTTTTTATGACTAAATTTGATCAATGTTTTTAACAAGCGAGCTTCGTAGTAAAAAAGCTCGATTCAACGCTTTAGCTAAGATTTCTTTTTTAAAAACACTGATTTTGATTGAATAAAAACGTTGTCTTGGCGTTTCTCTCTCTTCTCGCCGGCTCAGATTTTTCTCTTTCTACAAGTAATTATTTATTATGATTTAAATCAGTTCAATTTTTTTTATTATCTGGGTGTTGCTAGTTTGTAGCTGTTATGAGTGTTTGGGAGTCTACTTGTTTTTGTTGGACTTGATTATTCCCAAATTTTGATATTTAAGACTAAATTTGTTATGATGGAACAGTTTTGTGAGTTTTAAAGTCTGTTTTGGAATATATTAGGCACCTTTTTTTTCTTCTCATAGTGGGTATTTAATATAATTCCTGCTAGATTATGTACATTGATAATTGCCTATGTAAATCTTGTGTGGTTTGAGTTGTGACAGTTCTGTACTTCTGAGATAAGTGTATAAAAATCTGGCAGCTAGCTTTAGTGCATGCATCATTATTTATGTAAAGCACTTCAGATGTTGCCACCTAAGCAGTGATATTGCTCTTTCTACATTTTATTTATTTAGATTTAAATTAGTTTAAGTTGGTTTTTTATATCTGGGTGTTGCTAATTTGTAGCTGTTATGAGTGTTTCAGAGTCCATTTGTTTTGTTGGAGTTGATTGCTCCCGAATTTTGTTGTCTAAGACTAATTATGATAAAATAAAAGCGCTGTGATGCATAGTTATTGTGTGAATTTGTTATGATGGAACAGTTTTGTGATTTTTAAAGTCTGTTTTGGAATATATTAGGCACCTAGCTTTTGGTACATGCATCCTTATTTATGTAAAGTACTATTCTTTTAAAGATATGTTCTTAAAGTATAAACAGTTTTGTGTTCTTTAAAGTCTGTTTTGAATATATTTTCTTTTTTCATTGGGTATTTAATTTTATGCCTGCTAGATTTGTACATTGATAATTCCCTATTTAATCTCAGATGTTGCCACCTAGGCAGTGGTATTTTGCTCTTTCTACTTGCTATTTATTTTGATTTAAATTAGTTAAAGTTAGATTTTTTATCATCTGGGTTTTGCTAATTTGTAGCTGTTATGAGTGTTTGGGAGTCTATTTGTTTTGTTGGACTTGATTGTTACCGAATTTCGTTATTTAAGACTAATTTTGATCACTGTATTAACAAGCGCTTCATAGTAAAAAAAGCTCGATTCAATAGCTCTTGCAAAAACGCTTTAGCTAAGATTTCGCATATAAATATGCATGCACACACAAACATATACTATATATATATATATATATATAGCTAATGGCATCATCGATTCACACATCTCTCTCTTCTCTACGAATCGATGAGCTTCACTTATCTCAGCGTCTCTCTCTTCTCTCGCCGCCTCAGATGTTCTTTTTTATCTGGGTGTTGCTAATTTGTTGTTGTTTTGAGTATTTGGGAGTCTTATTTCTTTTGCTGGACTTGGTTTTTCCCCAATTTTATTATTTAAGACTATTTGTTTATCACTGCTTTAACAAGCGAGCTTCGTAGTAATAAAAATACCTCAATTCAAAGCTTAAAAAGCTCGATTTTCGCTTTCGCTAAAAGTTAACAGTTTTAGCGTAGCTCTTGCGAAAACGCTTTAGCCAAGATTTCTCTCTTTAAAACACTGATTTTGATAGAGTAAAAACGTCTTCATGCATAATTATTGTGTAAATATTTATGAGGGTAGTAAATATGTAACTGTGATTTTACTAGCTGGTATGTGTAAATAATTTTGATTCAAAATATACTATTGTGATTATTAAAGGCTGTTTTGGAATATATCAAAATTTTCTTTTTCTGATTGAGTATTTAATTTCATGCCTGCTAGCTTATGTACATTGATTATTGCCTATGTAACTTGTTTTGTGGTGTGAGTTGTGACAGTTCTGTATTTCTTGGTTGTAGTTCTGTACTTCTGAGAAAAGTGTATAAAAGTCTGGCAGCTAGCTTTAGTACATACATCATTATTTATGCTTAGCACTATTCTTGTAATAACTATTTATGTTTTTACTATATCCGGGTATCTTTCCCGAAGAGTGGTTGCTGAAATTTTCAGGCTAATTAGTCTTGTCCCACCTTACTGGGATTGTGATAAATTCTCGACGGACTACTAGTCCAAAGCATATTCTAAATAATATTAATGATAATAATAAATAAATAACTTGTCCCAAACAGACCCCTTATGGTAGGACTATTGGTTATATACTGGCAATGCCAGTCAATGCACTTATATATAAGACGGAAAGATTGAAATTGAATCACTAACTTTGATTTGTGAAGAATTAGGATGTACAACATCCTCTATACTCTTTTTAATTATCAGAGGTAATATGTAAAGAAGTTCTAATACGCATCTGTTTTATAGCTTCATTTATTCATAGCCTGGTTTTAGAAGGAGATTCTAAAGTAGAGAAAATTTAGAGAAGGGGCACATTCTAATAACTTTTAAAAATCTTGCTATGTCTGTTTCATATGCTTCTTTTACTTATTAGAAACTTTTTGCTGATTCTAGTTTTCCTGGTTTGGATATTTTCAGTTGGCTAGCCTTTTGCACCGCTTACTTTAGTTTGGCAAGTTGTTGACTTTAAATCTAAGTGACCTTTACTTGTTAGTTAGTCGCAAAAAATAGACAAAATCATTCTTTCTATGATTTTGAATGTTGGTACAGAACCTAAGACTTGTAGGTTTTGGAATACTTGACCTATTATCCTAATTCTTTTGTAATTTATGAAGTGGTACACGGAAATTCTTAACTGCTATTGGATATCTGTTTTGAAGTCGTGTTGACACACAAATCAAATACTAAGTATGTTATTCTGAATATCTTTTCAGCAATTCCACAGTCACAAAGTTTCAGCCTAAAGGCATCTAAGGTGTTGAGAGCAGAAAAAAGCAATATTATAGTACGGAATGCTGGAAATATGGCACAAGCCAGCACAAATATTGCCCAAGAAGAAGCCTTAGAGTGGGTAAAAAAAGACAATAGAAGAATGCTCCACGTTGTTTATCGAGTCGGAGATCTGGATAGGACTATAAAGTAATATATTTTTTACCCTGATGTGTATCTTTTGACAGCTTTGTGATTCTTGATTTCTTTAATGATTTATAGAACTTCGATTAAATACTGGTGGATGTAGGTTTTACACTGAGTGCTTAGGGATGAAGCTATTGCGGAAACGTGATATACCAGAAGAGAGATATACAAATGCCTTTCTTGGATATGGACCAGAAGATTCTCACTTTGTCATAGAACTCACATATAGTAAACCACTTGAAACTTTCTCTATTTGATTATTAGACTCTATTTAGCTTTCTAATTAGATGTTCCAGTTTATGGCTTATCAGCTGTCATTTTTGTAACAAAAAAATAATAGGACCACTAAAAAAGGATACCAGTGTTTTTCAAAAGGAAAAAGATATTCCCACAACTTTCCCACTTCCGACCACACTCCCTTAGGTGGCATGTGATGTGGATATTGAATTAATTGTATATTGAAGGGAGATAAAAGCTGTATAGAGACAAATATACTTTGAATGTTGAATTTTAGAACTTTTAAATATTTGCCTTATTATTTTTAATTGTGACTAAATGAAACCAGAATTTTGTTTTCTTAAAAATAATGATAGCAACTAGTTAGCCGTTTGAATTTATTTTCTTGAGTTTTCTTATTATTTTGTTCGAAAACATGAATTGTGAATTTTCAGACATGTATTTGTTCAACAAAAAAAGAAGTTACAAAGCTTTGACTTATTTTATGGCCATACTCTTCATTTTCAACAAGTTCTACTTTAAAATAAAGATAAAAAAACTCAACAAGTTCTCCTTCATTCGCATGTAACTTAGTAGTAGGGACCACTTAAAGGCTAAAGGCATAAAAACTGAAACAACCAATAATTAACTCTAATTTTTGTTAAATTACATTATACGACTTTAACTGTAAACCTTATTGTATTCAGTCCATGCCACGTCACCTGACAGCTAAGGGAGTGCTGTCGGGAGTGGCGGGTTGTATATATAGCATAACACTTTTCAAAAGTTATTCATCTAAAACTTTTTTTGTGAACCCTACAAAAGTAGGTCTAATTATCTACAAAAGTAACTTTCGCAATGCCTAAAAAGAACAGCCAAAGGCTTGCTGCTTATGCTATTGTGTGACTTGCTTTTTGTATTGATGTTGCTGCCAGATTATGGAGTTGACAAGTATGATATTGGTGCTGGCTTCGGTCATTTTGGTATTGCTGTTGACGATGTAAGTTGTTAATATTATGGAATGCAAGTTACATGTTATCCTGCTGTGTGGACACTTGAGACCCCAATTGCATCTGTCAGTTCTCTTATCGCGTGTAGCTCTTACTTGCATACAAGATATAAGCTATCCATCAGGGTTTAATCAAAGGATTGTTTTGGGGGTATGTTATGCATATAGAAAACAAGCAGAAAGTGAGTCTCAGATGCAAACCACTCTAGGAGAATATATACAGGCTAGCACCTCCTTAGAAACCCCAAGAAAAAACTAGCCACTCTAAGAGAAACTGAGAAAGGAACTTCCAGCATTATTTCTTACGAGTTCTATTATTTGCTTTTCTGGATATGCAAACTTAGGAGTTACTTAAACATCAATAAGTACCGTGTATGTTTTCAAAGAAGCATCACAGCTGAAACTCTTCAGTTTGATTCTTTCAGAATTGTTAATGTGTTAATCTTTGATAGTTGGCATTTGTTATATTACCATTATAATAGGTCATGGTACAACGCTCATTATGAGATGCTATATTTTTTAGGTTGCAAAAACTGTGGACCTTATTAAGGCTAAAGGTGGAACAGTTACGAGGGAACCTGGCCCTGTCAAAGGTGGCAAGACAGTTATTGCATTCATTGAAGATCCCGACGGTTATAAGTTTGAACTTTTAGAGAGAGAGCCTACACCAGAACCTCTTTGTCAAGTCATGCTCCGAGTTGGTGATCTTGATCGTTCCATAAAATTTTATGAGAAGGTAAAACTTTTTCTTATCATGGATGCACATTTGACTTATTGTTTTTTGCACCTGTTTTGTTTTACCTTGTTTAGGTAGTTCTTTTTTTGGAGGGTACCTTGTTTAGGTAGTTATGTACAATGTTTACTGGAACTCAATTTTTTTTTTGGTAGGCTTTTGGCATGGAGCTTCTTCGAACTCGGGACAACCCTGAACAAAAGGTAATTTGACATGTAATTTAGATACTTGTTCGAGTTCGGAACATTTGAATTGAACATCACATGTCGATTACTTTTGGAGATAGTTTTGAAGAGATGTAATATTCTGATGATTGGTTATTAGCTAAATGGAAGGCTAATACACAAGTAATTGCTTTTTTATGATCACATGTTGGTTATCTTACTTTGCAGGTTCTCATTCTACTTGAAATTCTGTCTGTAGAACGTGATTTGTGCTCCTTATTCAATGGAAAGTTACGGCTTAATGCTAGTTTTTGTAATGGATGATTTTTGTTATAATTGGGATTTTGGGCATTGTAATATTGAAATTTCTTTCGCAACATATAACATTTGCTGCAGATTTCACTTTTCAAAGTAGGAAAGAATTGTGCTTTTTCCCCTTTCTTTTTGGGTAAGTGTATGCATGGTATACTTATTTTATGCTTCTCTTTTTGTGCATGGGAGGGAAAAGAAAGTGGTAATAGTAGGATACTTTTGAAGGGAGAGGAGATAATAGCTGTCATATTTTTTTATCTCCTTTCGGAATCTTTTGGCTTATGTCTTCTCCTTTGCGCAAAAGTCGGAATTTAAAATTAAAGATATGCAAGGACAGAAAAATATTAAAAGAGTGATTTGGCCTACTTCCACTGATGACATGCAAAGCAAAGGATCCTCTAAACTGCCTTTGCTTTTTGCAGTTCCAGTTACTGTTGTAGTGTCATTATATGCACATTCCCTTTACTAAGTATCTGCATTGTGTTTCTTCTGGAAATTGCTGTATAAAAGTTTCTCGTATTACTTCCCTACTGTTTTTCTCACACTCATCTATTCCTCCATAATGAAATTTTTGCTTGGGTAAAGCCGTAAAGTATACAATAGGAAACTTGCATGATTATTATATAGAATTAAGAGGCGGGAAAACAGCATTAATGATGAATCAAGATAGGAATCCATCACATTAGTTTATAGGTCCTGGGTTCGTATAACTCACTGCACACTGTTTTCTTCCTATTCTTAATATTAGACCGGAAAAAGTAAAAAGAGTAATATATAACTTATATTTCCTTTTACCATTTTGGGCCGATTATATTTGGTCATTAAACTCTTTGGTAATTTTCTCTGCTTGCCACTGTAGAGCTAACTTAATGTGCTGCTTTTGTCCCCCAGTATACAATAGCAATGATGGGTTATGGTCCTGAGGATAAAAGTGCTGTCTTAGAGTTGACATACAACTATGGGGTCACAGAGTATGCTAAAGGGAATGGCTATGGTCAGGTAACCCTCATCCCCCATTCTAGCTATAATTTTTTGTTGCAAGGAACCGAGTAAAGCAAAACTTGATATTGTGCAGATAGCAATAGGGACAGATGATGTATATAAAACTGCAGATGCGATAAAGCTCCATGGTGGGAAGATTACACGAGAAGCTGGACCATTACCTGGCCTCCAAACCAAGATAACTGCATGTCTAGATCCCGATGGCTGGAAATCGGTATGGTTCTTAATTTATTTCGTTTGTTGGGAGTCAATTGCGATGGATCATGATATTTGTATTTGGAACATTTAATGTGAAAGACTTGCATTGGTTTCTATCACATTTTAGCTCACTGATTGTGTCGAACAATGTCTGTTCAAGCTATAGGCATATTAGCAACAATAGGAATATTGCATAAAAATTAAAAAAAAATGACTGTTAGCAAATAACTAGATCACATTGACCAGTTGAAGATTGTTCTGTACACTATTACACCTCTCTAACAATTTAAACTCTTCAATTGGACGATGGCTTACAATTTCTCTGGAACAGAAATCGTGAGTTCATGTTCCACTATTCGACGCTAAAAAATATTGTTGCATGCGTTGTCCAACTACTGAAAATGAACAAGGTTATACATGAGGTGGTGTATTGAGATAATGATTATGCTATTTTATCTATTTTAAGTTGCTTAAGTTTTCAAATATAATGGTGGCTTACCATGTATGACTAACCAAACTGGATTTTGAAACTGTTAATAACATTGCCGCATGTGCACATAACTGGTTTGCTTCAAGTATTGAAAAAGATGACTGGTACATGGTTCATGACTCGTGATTTGGTTTATGCCAGCGTGTCTTTCTTTTGATCATCTTAGCAATTATCTCTAACCAAGGAATTTACCATCTCTGTGGGTCTTAATTTTTGAACACAGTACGCCTATGTTTGAAAGTCGTAAGCAACTTTTAAGTTCAAAAGTCCTTATTCCCACCACATTAGGATATTTAGTTCTACATTTGTGTCTGTTGTTTTAAGGAAGAATCTTATTCGTAAATTCTGCAGGTTTTTGTTGATAATGTCGACTTTTTGAAGGAATTAGAGTGATTACTGGCAAGCGGACATCTAAATTTTTAATGAGGCTTTGGATAGATCGTCGATTAGAATCTTCACCTCTATTGCAATTCACTCTCTCCAATTTCTAGTCGACCACTGTTTGCCTTGTGTCCTCGTTTGTAAATGAAGTCCTTGGAGCTGCCACAGTCACCTGCATTATGTAGCATAGTGTAGAAAAGCGGATTATTAAGTTTGTTTCACTTTTCTTTTTGATATCTTTCATTTGTAACAATTTCCCATATTTTAATAAGAAAATATTGCGATATAAGAATTAAAGAATTGCCTCTATGCAGTAACATAGTAGTTCATTTTACATGTCTTCCGACAGTGTCGGGGGATGAAATTGTATACATGAAACGATAGGTTAGTAATTACAAGGGAGGCCACTGCACGGGATATGGCGCTTAGAGGGGCACGAAATTGAAGAAAACTGAAAAACTACCAAGTTTATTCATTACAATTTACATTCAATGCAACAGATGAACCACCAAGTAGCATAGCCATAAATAGGTGTGTACACCGTTCGGTTCGGTTCGGTTTTTGAATAAAATACGAACGATACCAATCAAAAGCAATCGGTTTGGTTCGATTTTGACCCAAAAAAATATCGGAACCAAACCAAACCAGTCATAATCGGTTTGGTTCGGTTGGTTTGAGCTTTAACAAAGAAAAAACACAATATTCAAAATTACACCAGTTTCGTAAAATTTTCGTTTATATTTTATTTTCAACTTTGAACCAAAAATCGAATAATAAGTAAATTATAAATAATTTAACAAAATATATTATTGATAGCTACAAATAGCAAGTAAAACATCATATTTTAACTTATTTATGTATATATATAAATAATTATATTGTTTTATATATTAATAAAATAATTGGTTCGGTTCGGTTTGATTCGGTTTAAAAACCGCTAAAACTGTAAACTGAACCAGTCAATCGATTGATCAAATTTCAAACCAAACCAAACCAATTACTAATCGGTTTTGTATCGTTCGATTTGATTCGGTTGGTTTGATCGGTTTGTTTCGGTTTATGTACACCTCTGTCCATAAACACCGGAATACATGATTGAAAATCATGAGAATTGGCAAGTAATAGTATAACAAGGAAAGCTGGAAAAGACAACGTGACACGCTGTATTTCATCAACGATTTAAATAATTCCGTCACATATCACTAACATGTCTTTTTAAAGAACGCTCGAGTTTTCCAATATAAATTTCCCGTATTTTTTTAACTTAACCTCAAAGTTATCTTTTTTATTATCATAAAAAATTCGGTTAATCATGTCGATACTCGTTTCTTTTTCAGTTTCCATTATTTTATTATTTGTCATTGTGACAACTAGGGGTGGGAAAAAATCCCTAAACCCCGACCCGAAATCCGAGTTTGTCCCAACCCAAAGTTGTCCCGTCCCAAAAAAGTCGGGATTTGTCCCGACCCAAGTACTTTCGGGATAGGGATCGGGTGTAGGGATGAATCCCGACAGGTGTCCCGACCCGACCCGATTTTCAAAAAAAATAAAAATTATTTTTATTTTTATAATTCCACAATAACATTATGTTGGGACTTTATTTATAAGTTAAATGAATTAAATAGTTATATTAAATGTTCATTTTGGGAATTTTAGTTTTACTAAGATAATATATAAACTACTTTAAAAAGAAAAACTATACAATTGACAATATACTAAAATTGTTATTTTAATATATGAAGTTAATAAATAATATTCAATATTTGTTTTTTGCAACATTACTTTGTGTGTATGGATCATGTGTGTTACGTAATTATTATAAAATTATATATTTCTAGTTTTGAATATAAAAGACTAGTAAAATTTAAAATATACTTAAATTTAAAATCAACTTTGTTATTTTAAAAAAATAGATGATGAATATTTACCGATTATAAAAGTTATAATGATGATGTATCTCATTTAATATTATAGTTACTACTTGTGTGAATAAAATTAAATAATAAAATAATCTAATAAAACAAACTATTCAATTTAAATTATTTTATTATTTAACTAAATTATTTGTTAGTTTCATCACTCTATTTTTACTAAACAGTAATCGTTTTTTGCATTCATTAGTAGTGTTGTTATCAAAAGTATGATTATGTTTAAACAACATCGGAATTTTTTATTACTTCTCGAAAGATTTTTTTTTAATAAAAAAATGATATTATTGATATAAAAAAAATATGTGAGGAGATTCGGGATAAACATATTTCAACGGCGGGTCAAATATATATTATATTATACTTATGTAACGTAAATTGTAAACCCTAGAAATTACCAAAAGGCTATAAAACCCATATTAGCTTTGAGGTGCTCTTAAAGCACTACAAAAATTCTGTATCAACGCACAATCTACGGTCTGTGTAATTTTTTTGAAAATTACACAGTCAGTCCCTGCTTTTCAAAATTACACAGTCAGTCCCTGCAAAAATTACACAGACAGTCCCTGGAAAAAACAGAAAGTTACGAATTTTTTAAAAAAAATTAAATTTTATTCTACACTCTCTCTCTTTCTCTCAAAAACCCCCAATTTTCAACCCAAAAAATCACCCAAATCAATCAACCACATTAACTATCAACTTTATTAACAAAAAACCCCAAATCATCAATCAAACTTATCCATAATTCAAGGGTATATCTTTTATTCTCTAATTTATTATGTTTTTTGTGTAATTTAAATTTGTAAAAAAGGAAAAAATATATAAAATATGCAAATCCATAATTCACTTAGCTATATATCATTGTTTGTTGTTTGTTTATATTAATTATAGAAATTTTAATAATTGTTGATATTTGTCCCATTTTTGCATGTTTTTTTATTTTTTGTAATTTTAATTTGTAAAATAGGAAAAAATATATAAAATATGCAAAACCATAATTCACTTAGCTATATATAATTGTTTGTTGTTTGTTTATATTAATTATAGAAATTTTAATAATTGTTGATATTTGTCCCATTTTTGCATGTTTTTTTATTTTGTTTGGTTAATTTGAATTGTTGAGAATGTGTTTGGTTATGATTAAAAAATTGAATTATTTTTGTTTGGTTTATGAAAAAATGTGTGTTTGGTTATGATTAAAAAATTTAATTATTATTGTTTGGTTTATGAAAAAATGTGTGTTTGGTTATGATTAAAAAATTTAATTATTATTGTTTGGTTTATGAAAAAATGTGTGTTTGGTTATGATTAAAAAATTTAATTATTATTGTTTGGTTTATGAAAAAATGTGTGTTTGGTTATGATTAAAAAATTTAATTATTATTGTTTGGTTTATGAAAAAATGTGTGTTTGGTTATCATTAAAAAATTTAATTATTATTGTTTGGTTTATGAAAAAATGTGTGTTTGGTTATGATTAAAAAATTTAATTATTATTGTTTGGTTTATGAAAAAATGTGTGTTTGGTTATGATTAAAAAATTTAATTATTATTGTTTGGTTTATGAAAAAATGTGTGTTTGGTTATGATTAAAAAATTTAATTATTATTGTTTGGTTTATGAAAAAATGTGTGTTTGGTTATGATTAAAAAATTTAATTATTATGTTTGGTTTATGAAAAAATGTGTGTTTGGTTATCATTAAAAAATTTAATTATTATTGTTTGGTTTATGAAAAAATGTGTGTTTGGTTATGATTAAAAAATTTAATTATTATTGTTTGGTTTATGAAAAAATGTGTGTTTGGTTATCATTAAAAAATTTAATTATTATTGTTTGGTTTATGAAAAAATGTGTGTTTGGTTATCATTAAAAAATTTAATTATTATTGTTTGGTTTATGAAAAAATGTGTGTTTGGTTATCATTAAAAAATTTAATTATTATTGTTTGGTTTATGAAAAAATGTGTGTTTGGTTATCATTAAAAAATTTAATTATTATTGTTTGGTTTATGAAAAAATGTGTGTTTGGTTATCATTAATTGGTTATAATTGAGTTATCATTGTTTGGTTATCATTGAATTATCATTGTTTGGTTATCATTAATTGGTTATGTTATCATTTTTTTGGTTATCATTAATTGAGTTATATTTGGTTATCATAGTTAGGATGACAGACCCAGGTCCACAGATTAAAGGGAGGTTGGGTATTTTACGACAGACCGGTCACATTTCTAATCAGACTTGGGATGCTGGCAGAGAAGCGGGTAGAGGAGATGCCAATAAGATTAGGGTTTATAATTATAGTTGGCAGATACCGACGCCTGAAAGGGTAGTTCATAATATCATTAGGGCTGGTTTTTACGGTATTTACAGTATAGGTAATTATACCGTAGACCGAGGGTTGATTACAGCCTTAGTTGATAGGTGGCGTGATGAGTCGCACACGTTCCATTTTGTCGGGGGAGAGTTGGGGATATCTTTACAGGATGTAGAGATTATGCTCGGTCTGAGGGTGGATGGTCTTGCTGTGACCCGGTCGGAGCGGAATGACACGAAGGCGAGCAGGTTGGCTATGATGGAGAGTTTGTTGGGTGTTAGGCCGGCTGACAATCAAGTCGATCAAAACTGTCTGACAGTTAGACTTGATTGGATGTTACAGACCTTCGGTGAATTACCCCCCAACCCTAGTGAGGAGCGTTTACTATATCAGTCTAGGGCTGCCATGCTATTATTACTGGCTGCACATGTGTTTTCGGATAAGAGCAGTGATCAGATTCCACTCTGGCCTCTGCCATTTCTGGAGGATTTTGACACATGTGCTGAGTATAGTTGGGGATCAGCTCTTCTGGCCTGGTTAGAGGCTAATCTATGCAGGGTGGTACGTTGTAAGACAACCGGAGTAAGCGGGGCGGTTATGTTTCTGGATATGTGGGCGATTACCAGACTACTGCCGGTTAGACCGTGTGAAGAGCTGCCGGAAGATGTCGAGCCACCGGAGGGCTTGCCTAGGTTCCCCCTCGGTTACAGGTATGATATTTATTTAGTTTTTTAATTGGATTTGCTTTTTTATATTATTGTGTCATCTATCATTTACTTAGCTGCCGGTTATATTTATTGTTTATCGGTTTTTGTTTGTATATTACAGATGGAAGATGTGGCGGCAAACTAACCTTACGCCATATGTCTACGGACATAATGTGGTCCACATACGTGACCAGTTTGACAATATGTCGCCTGAACAGGTAAATTATAATTTTCGTATTATATGTAACTTACGTATTATATGTTGTATATGTTTGCATTGGTCTTATCTTCGCAGAATTTATTACTCGTCTATTTTTAAACCATTGTTTATATATTCTAATTTGATGATTACAGATAGTGTGGCAACCTTACGGGGATCTTAATCAGTATCCGGAATACTGCACGCGGGGCCGGTATATGTGGCATTGTTCTGTGCCTCTCATTTGTAATGAGAAGATTGAGTACCACCCCGCGGACAGGTTCATGAGGCAGTTCGGTTTTGTGTAGCGGGTCCCTACGTATATCTGGAAACCAAGACAGGGTCACGGCAAGGATAGAAGATATGGGATTGGGCAAAAACACGACTGGCCTTTACTAACCGGAGAATTTATAGTCGTGTGGAATGACCGCCACACCCGTCTTATTAACGGCGAATATGGCACGGGGACGTCACCGGGTTACATGAAATGGTATAGAGAGCGGACCCGCATCTTCATAAACCCACCTGAACTTGCCCCGCCCCCTCACGGTTTCCGGGAGAATACGGGTGTCTTCAATAAAATGGTAACTACTAAATCGTTTTTTACTAATAAATCGTTACTTCTTTTTATGTATATTTCAATACTAATAAATCGTTTTTTATTGTTTTTTTTTACAGAAAGCGATGTTGCGCCGCAGTTTCAAATCGTTCAAACGGGCGAAAATGAAAACGGACGTGGACTTACTACGTAAGGAGTTCGCTGAAATGGGTATGAATCCGTATGGGTCAGCTGATGAACAGTCGGAGGGGGAGGATGACGATGACGACGACGACGACGACGATGGTGATGACGACCTACGTTACGACCCAAGAAATTACACTAGGTCGGCAAGTTGTCGGCGTCCCGACGAAAGAGGCAGAGGGGAAGGCGAATCTAGTAGCGGCGGTAGAAGAACCAGTGGAGGTCGACCCCCGACTACAGATCAGGGTCCGGGTCCGAGTTCAAGCGGTCATGGTCGTCGTGCTTCTTTTGCTGGGTCGGGCTACGTTCAGGATGATGTCCAGTTCGAGCATCATCCTAGTCATCAGTCAACCGACAGTTGGAGTCGAGGGTTGACAGTTACATCCCACGAGCGTGCGCCGCATCCAGAATCGCAGCAGCGACAAAGACGGCGTACGGAGCTAAACGAAATCGAAGAGTCTGCTGAGCCGTCATCCGATAGATTAACATCGGCGGGAAAGATGCTCCCTATGTCCAACTTTAAAACATTTAGTCGTTACAAAAAAAAATAAATGCACTGTTTTTGTATTTGATTTCTATGTTTGATTTGTCAGTTTTATTATTAGCTAGGGTTGGAATATTATAAATTCGTAGGTTTAATTTGATTTCTATGTTTGATTTGTACGTTATAAATTCGTAAGTTTAATTTGATTCGTATGTTTGATTTGTATGTTTTAGGGTAAAAAATATTCTGTATTTTAATTGATATGACCAATATTGAGTTTTTACAAACCCTAAACCCTAAACCCTAAACCCTAAACCCTAAACCCTAAATTACAAACCCTAAACCCTAAATTACAAACCCTAAAACCTAAACCCTAAATTACAAACCCTAACCCTAAACCCTAAACCCTAAATTACAAACCACTTACCCTAAACCCTAAAAGCTAAACCGTAAACCCTAAACCCTAATTTACAAACCCTAACCCCTAAACCCTAAACCCTAAATTACAAACCATAAACCCTAAACCCTAAATTACAAACCCTAAACCCTAAACCCTATATTAAAAACCCTAAACCCTAAACCCTAAATTACAAACCCTAAACCCTAAACCCTAAACCCTAAACCCTAAACCCTAAAAAACCCTAAATATTCTGAAATACATACAAACCGTACATTTAATGTACGGTTTGTACAGATTTCATACAAACCGTACATTAAATGTACGGTTTGCATGTATTTTGTGCAAACCGTAAAAGTAATGTACGGTTTGTACCCCTGATTTGAGCAGCGACGTTTTACGAATGTACTTTTTGCACTGAATCACCGTAAACAACGTAAAAAAAAAAAAAAACTACAAACCGTAAAAGTAATATACGGTTTGTAGTGTAAATTACATTGGATACCATATCTATCAAAATAATTCCGACAACACATTATCACTTTTGAATTATTATGACTTGACAACCCTATCCGAAAATGACTACTCAATGCATTATTAAAGTTTCGAAATGACTACTCCAAAAAAAACACTACAAACCGTAAAAGTAATCTACGGTTTGTAGTGTAAACTACATTGGATACCATATCTATCAAAATAATTCCGACAACACCTTATCACTTTTGAATTATTATGATTTGACAACCCTATCCGAAAATGACTACTCAATGCATTATTAAAGTTTCGAAATGACTACACCAAAAATTCACTACAAACCGTAAAAGTAATCTACGGTTTGTAGTGTAAACTTACCCTATAAATATGACTCAATTTTGCCAATTCTAACAAACCATAAAATCAAACACAAACACATTTCGGAAATCTCTAAAAAAATCCTCATTTCTCCCCAATAAAATATACAAACAAACACTTTTTCGAAAATGAATTACAACTATGGTTATGACAACAACCAATGGAATAACAACAACAATGCGAATTCATCCAGTGGCTCAAACGATGAGCTAACTGATTATTCGGAGCACTTTGAAGTTGATGAATTGACTTAGGAAACAAGGGATGAAATGCTTGCTGATCTTGCTGATGTGGCTGGAAATTGGGGTTTCATCCTTACGATTCGTAGGTCTGGAGGGGGTGATGGGAGCAGAACACCGTATGTTGATATTGTGTGTGATAAATCGGGGGTTTACGAAAAAAAGAAACCATCTTCCGTAAAATCAGGTACAAAGAAAAAAGATTGCCCATTTTTCATTAAAGGTTACGTAGTTAATGGTGAATGGATGTGTCACGTAGAAAATGGACAACATAACCACCCACCTCCAACTTACCTCCAAGGGCAAGCACGACGTGCTCGTTTAACCCAAGATGAAAAAGAAATTGTTAAAACTTTAAGGCAAAGTAGTTTTAAAGTTGGTGCAATATTAGAGGCCATTAAAAATAGAAATCCTGACAATGTATCAAACACTAAAACGATACATAATTTTTTGGCCGGACTGAAATTTAAAGAACGATATGGTAGAAACCCGATACAGGAACTGTTTAATTTGTTGGATAGCCATCGCTACACGTTCTACTATAATATGAACCCATCAACCCATTCCCTTGAGAACTTGTTTTTTGCACACCCCGATTCTATAAGGATGTTCAAAGCTTTTCCTGATGTCTTGTTAATGGATTGTACATATAGGACAAACCGTTTTAATATGTCATTTCTAGAAGTCGTAGGAATGACATCAACGAACCAAACATATTGTTTAGGTTTTGTTTTCATGAGTGACGAGACACAAGAAAGTTATATATGGGCATTGGAAAAATTTAAAGTTACATTGGAGGGGTGTATACTACCTAGGGTGTTTGTAACCAACAGGGAAATGGCCTTATCAAATGCTTTATCCGTTGTTTTTCCCGATTCTCATCATATTTTGTGCACTTTTCATATTGCAAAAAATGTTTTGAAAAACTGCCGTAAAAAGATCCCTGACGAGGAGTGGCAAACGTTTTTAGATGATTGGGGTTTATTGGTTGATTCTGAGTCGATAGAGGAGTACAATTATAACCGAACTAATTTCAATACCTCTTACAAATCGTACCCTGCTGTGATTAAGTATGTAGACAAGCTTTTAAATGATTATGCTGAAAAGTTTGTTGCATGCTATACCAACCACACAACACATCTAGGTAACAGAACTAGCAATCGAGCCGAACAACAACATGCTAAGCTGAAAAGATCCCTTTCCACTAATACTGGCACGCTTGAAACTGTTTGGGTAGAGGTGAATAGAATTCTAGAAAAACAGTTTGAGGATATTAAGACGAAGTTGGATAAATGCAAGTCTTATTTTCCACATTCTGAAAAAACGCCTCTATTTATAAATCTTAGGTCGTATATCACACACTATGCCTTTGATTTATTATTCCAAGAACACAGAAAATGTAGTGGCCAGGCTGATGAGAATTGTTCTTGCGGTTTTAAATTGTCTCACGGTTTACCTTGTCATCATATTATGAGTGAACATATTTTATTCGGGAAGCCTCTTCCTCTAGAATATATTCATCCATTCTGGAAAAAATTAGACGTAATTGATGATAATGGGAACACCGATGATTATGGGGTAGAGGGTGATCTAGAAGAGTTTAAAAGTGTTTATGCTAGCAAAACGAATGTTGAAAAACGGCGTATGAAAACACAACTCCGAGAGATAACCGTACCAGCCAGAACATCCGTCAGTGACCCCGAAGTGAGAGCAAATAGGGGGAGACCTAGAAAAGGCGACAAATCTAGTAAGAGGGATAAGTCGGGATGGGAGTATGTGGAGGAACAAAGTGCTGGTGCTAGTAGGGACAAGGGTAAAGGCAAGGCGGATGAAACACCGGAGGTAAGGGTAAACCCAACTAGGAGGCCGCGAAACCAGAACCCTAAACTCACCCCCAATAGGCCAACCTTCCTGTACAGTGACCAAATATGGTTCATGTTACATAGTTACATCGAAACGGTTTATGATGTGCGTGGGGATGGTAACTGTGGGTTCCGGGTAGTTGCAAATGCGACGGGTAAACAGCATGGGGAAGATGATTGGTACGCGGTAAGATGTGAATTGTTTCAAGAGCTGCAGCAAATGAAAGGTGTTTATTATGAGCTGTTTGAGAATCTTGACTTTGAAGCTTACCGGTATGATTACATTTTATCAAGTTTAAATTTTTATCATGCTACAAATCCCGCACCTTCTGAGAAATGGATGAGATTTCCGTCGTATGGTTTTTTAATTGCTTCTCATTACAATATGCCAATTGTATTGTTGTCCTTATGGGAAAATCAAAATGGAGAGGTAAACGTGTGGAACTCTACTTTTTTACCTCTTTATACTGGTCCGCCTCAGGGAACGACATATTGGATCCCGACTGTAATGGTGTTCGTCAACAGTTGTCACTATGCTCAGGTTATTCCTAAAGAAGGGATCTTCCCAATGCCAGGAATTATAGCACGGTGGGAACAAACACGCACTGAGGCAGCTGCGCCATGGAAGGAACTTTTTCGACCAAATTTCAAATTATATATGGCGCTGGAAAAGCAATCGGGGAAGAAAAAAGCAAATGAAGAACCTATAGACCTAAGTCCATAATCGGTTTTTTATTTTTAATTTTATGTAAATTACTATTTTTTCCAATTTGTTGTAAATTTATATGATGTAAACAAATGTTTAATAAATTTGTTTTATGAAATTTAGTTCTATGAAATTTTGTTGTAAATTTTGTTTAATTTTGTTGTAAATTTTGTTGTAAATTTTGTTTAATAAATTTGTTTAATGAAATTTATAAGTTTATATTCATGTTTGCATATTGCGTTATACAAGTGTTAAATACAAACCAAAAAAACTTCACAAAAATTGACGATTTAGTTAATGATTCAATAAATATCAACTTATACACTTGACAAAAATATAACATGAACCAAAAACATAAAATTTATCAAATCAACTTTTTTTGTGTAAATTTGTATAAATTTTGTGTTTATTTTTACAGATTGTTAGAATATTCGTAATTTATTTTATGTAAAATTTAAAAAATAAGTCATTTTGTTTTTAAATTTGAAAAAAACAAAATGTCTTATTTGAAAAAAATATCAACTTATACACTTGAAAAAAATATCAAATTTTAAATATAAGGCATTTTTATGTAAAAAAAAAATCATGTTTAATTTGAAAAAAATATTCAGTATTTTAATTTTAATTATTAGAATTTTAATTTTAATTTTTATTTTCAAAAAATCTGTGAAATTACACAGACCGTAGATTAAATCTACGGTTTACAGTGATCCACTGTAAACCGTAGATTTAATCTACGGTTTGCATTAAATCAATACAAACCGTAGATTAAATCTACGATTTACAGTGGATCACTGTAAACCGTAGATTTAATCTACGGTTCACGCGTTTTTTCAGAAATTATGTAGTGTAATAAGTGCACCTCGTTAGCTTTATATTTTATTTTATTTTATTTTTATTTACGTATTGAATAAATCACTGCTTCTTCTCTGTAACACTTTAGACTCTCTCTCTCTCTCTCTCTCTCTATATATATATATATATATTTATTTTTTTTGAGCTAGTAAAAAAACGCTAAATGAGCAAAAAAGTCTCGATCGAAAACCCCAATAATAATAATAATAATAATAAGAGAAAACGTAAAGAAGTTGCAATATTCGGAAATTACAGAAACTACTACGGCTATCGTGTAATTATTCCCCTTATATATATATATATATATATATATATATATATATATATATATATATATATTTAATTTCTGCATATATTTGTAAATTTAATAGTGGTTTTATTTGTAGGAAAAAAGACCCTTTACTTGTTAATTGAGTTTATTCATTTATTCAAGTTTTAAATGTCTTTGTTTGTATGTTTAGGTAGTGCCTTTTTTTAAGTTGCAGCTTTTAAGCTCACCTTATTTGCATTATTTTTATATGGTTTTAAAAACTTTAGTTTGGTTTTTTATTTCTGGCTTGGAAAGGCTAAATTTCTATTAATGTTTTTTGTTTATATGTTTACTTTATGGAATATTATAGTTGCAGCTTATTTGTTTTTCTTTTCTTTATAAGTTGCAGACGTGCATTGTATATATATATATAGGCTATAGCTAGCTGTCCAGAATCGAAAACTTTAGTTTCCTTTTTTTTTATTTCTGACTTGAAAAGGTGCGATTTTTATTTACAATTTGTGCAAATCGATAGATTTTGCTGCTATGACCGTTATCCCTGTGTTTGGACTTTGGACACAGTTTTATTTCGAGGAAAAAGACCCTTGTTATTTGACATTATTCAATTATTCCAGTTTTAAATGTCTTTGTTTGTATGTTTAGGTAGTGGGCTTTTTTGTAGTTGCATCTTTTAAGCTCAGCTTATTTGTTCTTTTTTCCTTTTATAAGTTGCAGACTTGCATTGTATATATATATATAGCTAGCTGTCCAGTATCAAAAACTTTAGTTTAGTTTTTTAGTTTCTGACTTGAAAAGGCGAGATTTTTATTTACGATTTGTGCAAATTGATAGCTTTTTTCTGTTATGAATAGTTGACCCCGTGTTTAGACAGTTTTATTTTGAGGAAAAAGACCCTTTACTTGATTATCTCCTTTATTCATTCATCTGATTTCTAAACGTTTTTGTCTGTATGTTTACTTTATGGGCTTCTTTGGTTGCAGCTTTTAAGCTCACCAAGTTGCAGGCTAATAGTTTTATTTTCTATAAACTGACCAGCTTTTATGAGCTATCATGTAATCACCTGTCCTTTTAATTATAACTTGAGCAAATTTATAGTTTTTCTGTTCTGAACAGTTTGCCCCTGGTTTGGACGAGGTTTTATTTAAAAACGTAAGCCGTTTACTGTTATTTGCCTTTATTCATTTGATTCGTCTTATATGATTTTGTTTGTATGCCCAGTTAGTGGGCTGCTTTAGTTGTACCTTTTAAGCTCACCTTTTTTTTCCTTCATAAATTGCAGACTGGCAGTGTATTTAGCTGTCCAGTGTATCAAATACTTGAGATTTTTGTCTTAAGTTTCTGACTTAATACCGTCAAGATTTTTGTGGGTTGAATCCATCTTTTTTTTTCTTGGTCTTAAATAAACCACATCTTTCACTTAAAAGTTGCAGGCCGACTAGAATACTTATCGACGTGCTTTGATTAAGAAACTTGTAAAAGTTGTAAATTGTTGGTGCTGTTAACAATTAGCACTATGTTTGTGTTTTGGAACATGATTTCTTTGGAGAGACAAATAAATAATGTTTGCCCCTTTTACTTTCTTAATTCTCTTTGATCACATAATTATCATCTGTTACTTGAATGTTTGTGTTTATCAGTTCATGTTTATCTTTGATATTTGAGAGCATCTGCAGCTTTTGAGGTCCTTCAACACGTAACTTGTGTGCTTATAGTTTTTTCATGTATATTTGCAATTGCAAAGTTAACTGTGTGGATACTAGTTGCATTATATAAATACTAGAGTTCTTTTCCTTTCTATTCAAAGATGTAGTTGGCTTCACCTTCTTGATCCATTTTTTATTTTTATTCAGGTTGGTCAGGATTTGGATGAAGATCCTCGATTGAAGGTTTTTAAGCAAGAGTGGTTTGAGGGCAAGGATTGTCTAGACATTGGATGCAATAGTGGGTCAATTACGATCGCTATAGGTATTAAAACTATGGAGCTAAATCCAAATTTCCGTGTTGTCTTCTATTCTTTTACCTCGAGATTGTATAGAACTGGCTGGCCTTGTGACATACCTTCAGATTACTGCATAAGTATTTCACTAAACTTTATGGTTTACCTTGACTTGCATGCATCAATGTAAAATCTTCACTTATTGTGTTAAACATTAGGTGCAGTTTTCTGTCTATACGTTCAACTCCTTGTTCCACCCTATGTAGCACGAATACTCCAATTTTTTTAAAAATTGCCGTATCGGAGTATCGGGGGATACCGATACTCCCCCGATACTCCGATACCGTATCCGACACTCCAAATGCCGTATCCTTGACTTTTCAAAGGTTTGACCAATCCGATACTCGCATCGGATACTCCAAATGCCATATCCTTGACTTTTCAAAAGTTTGATCTATCCAATACTTCAATGATACTTCACAGATGCTTCACCCATAGTTTTCAAGATACGGTGGGGTTGAAAATTTATATTTATTTACAATTTTAAGGCAAAGTATTATAAGCTCATTAAAGTAATGAGTCATACATGCTATATTAGTATAAAGTATATATTTGCTATTTATAAGAAAGTACAAATATACATAAGTACTTACATATTATAGAACACCTTTTGGGGAATTGTATTTCCAGATAATGTTTGATAAGTAAAAATTAATTTGTAGCAGTATATTTTGTAGATATATATATATATATAATAATAATTTTTATTATAATTATAATTGCCGTATCCTAGCCGTATCGTATCCTAAATTTTCAAAAAATCTGTATCCGCGTATCCGTATCGAATACGATACCCGTATCCGTATCCGTGCAACATAGGTTCCACCATTTTGATCGCTTTCACATAATGGATAAGACAAATATAAGGAAAAATCTTTGGACAAATTTTAGTTATCAGGCAAAGATCGGATCAAATTAGGAGATGTCTTAGTCATAAGAGTTACGGACTATTGTCGAAATTCCGCAAAGATGCTATATGTTCTCCCTAGCATTTTTTTAAAATAATTATTGTCTTACAAATGCCACTTGTACGCGTAACTATCTGTTGTAGTGGCATGTATACTTTTTTTTGTTTTATATGTCAGCATAGATTTTGAAATGTACATGAATTTATGTTTTGATAAAATTCAAAGAAATTATAATTGCCTCAACTAGGAATTTGTAATCGAATGGCTCTGACCTTTCATGTAGTAGTTTCTCTTTTTTCTTCTTCAACTTGTATATCTCACTGTTTGTAATTTAGTTCAATTTAATATGAGATCAATCTAAAGTTGCCCCCCCAAAAAAATTAAAGTGTGATTCTGGTTATAACTTTTTGTTTATTTAGTTTTTTTTTTATGAAATTTATTTATTTGCAGCAAAAAAGTTTGGCTGCAGGAGCATCCTTGGAATCGACATTGACGGTGGTATGTTTACTCTGGAAACCAACTTTAAAAAATTGTTATGGTCTCTTTTCCACATACGTACACGAGAAAGCACCAAACTAGTATATGATTAGATAATCTCGTCGCTTCAAAAATTTGTATTTTATTTATAATGTCTTACTTGAGCAAGAAATCATATATATCTGGTTACCGGGGTTTCTTGGACTTGATAGACAATGCTTCACTATATTAATATTGGTTTTAGTTTGTTATAAAATATTGTTTGCTTTCAGAATTACTTGCTACATTTATTGCAATTCAGAAATTAGTTTATAGATTGTACATCGAAAGAAAATTTTAGGTTTGTAGTAACATTCGGTGATTGTACATCCGACCAATATACTTAAGATATTTTTGGGATTTGATTGTTGCTTGTGTTTCCTTTTCTCATAGATCGAGTACAGGATGCTTGCTGGACTCTTAGAAGAACTGTACGAGTGACTAATTCCCAGAACTCTCCAAAGATTTCCCAATTAGAAAATACGGAGGTGGTTAAAGATGCTCAGCATGCTGCCACTGGATCACAAAAAGAAGAGACCAACGAAAGTATGGGTGCTAATTCCCAGAACTCTCCAAAGATTTCCCAATTAGAAAATACGAAGGTGGTTAAAGATGCTCAGCATGCTGCCACTGGATCACAAAAAGAAGAGACCAACAAAAGTATGGGTGCTAATTCCCAGAATTCTCCAAAGATTTCCCAATTAGAAAATACGGAGGTGGTTAAAGATGCTCAGCATGCTGCCACTGGATCACAAAAAGAAGAGACCAACAAAAGTACGGGTGCTGATTCTGTACCCGAAGGAAAAGATCTTTTCAACATAGTCACTTTCCAAAAGGGAAATTTTGTCCAGAATTGGAGATCACCAGACGATAAGTGCTACCATACAATTCTTTGGTAAGTTATTTTGTTTTATGAAGTGAATTCCAGTATTAATCTGGAGAGTAAATGTAAAAATAGATGAGGCGGACTTCTTGTGATGGACAAATTCTAAAATAAATGTCTGTGCTACATGGGATACTGATAAACATAAGTGTCTATTTGGTTGAGTTTTCGTTTTGAGTATTCTAAAAGTAGAATTATAGCTGCATCGGAGGAACTCTGAGTAGGCTGAAAGGGATTACCAACCCCCAGATACTGAGCAAAAACTTGAGTTTTACCACATTTTACCTAAACCCCCCACATAATAGACATGTTCTTGTGAAGTTCAGCCCCTTCCACAAGTAAATCCTGGTTCTGCCACAATTAATGGTTCAGCATTTATAATATATATGGGTAAAAATACAGAAAGAATATTGGCGGATTCACCCATCTGTTTTATAACGATAAACTACATTGATATCAAGGGTAATCAAGTTTAGTTGGGTTTTGTTTCTGTGAATGCATAATTTCACTTGAAATCAGCTCTTTATCATTCCAATATCCAAATTTTAGGTATACATTGAATATTAATCAAATTTCACGTCCTCTGTGATGTTTCACATGTATTGAGTTTGTCTTCCTTTTTTGTTGTTTTGACTTCGAACAGTTTAAGTGTGTCAAAATGGATCCATTTGAACTGGGGAGATGATGGACTGATTACTTTGTTTTCAAAAGTTTGGAAACTTCTTCATCCGGTACTCTCTTTGCTACTTTGGCCTTTTTTGCCAAAAAAAAAAGCTCTATTTTTTTTGGATATCATCTTGTTTTCCCCTTCCCTTATCAATATTCATGTGCACTAATAATGAACAGGGTGGAGTCTTTATTCTGGAACCCCAGCCATGGGAATCTTACTACAAAAACCGTCTTGTATCTGAGGTACAACTTCCTCTTAACATTATCTTTGTTCCATTCTATAAAGTATATATACCAATGAAGAAACGAAAGGAAGAGGGGGAGCGTGTAGGGTCCTCTAATGGTTCTGACATTCCGTTCTTACTCGAAATTGAAATGATTTTTGGAACAAAATAGTGAAAAAGTAGCCCATTATAGATTATAAGAATATATGTTCCGAAGCCGAACGAGAAGCTATAATAGGATTTGATATGTGATGCATCTCGGTTTTTAAAGTTATGATGCGGCTCAAATATTACGGATATTGCAATTTTACATAGTTCACCCCCCGAGTAGTTTCCGGATCCAACACTTGGTTTGTGTTACTTTCTGATATTGAAATTTTACATAGCGCATCTGAGTAGTTTCCGGATCCATTTGTTCGTTTGTGTTCTTTAGTTATCAACCTTAACATTCTGCAAATATATATTCACAGGTGTCACAAACTAATTACCGTGATATCAAGATCTATCCTGATAGTTTCCAAGAAATTCTTCTGGACAAGGTACCTGCTACACTTGGTGTAACCTTACAAAGAGATTCTTATATCTTTATTCGTTGATTTTAAACCCAAAATATGTCATAGATTAATGTTTATGATCTTTCCTGGGTGGCAGATTGGGTTCAGAACGGTGGAAAACATCACTTCCCGCTTATCTGGCACTAAAGCTGGATTTGCTAGGCCAATCCTGGCTTTCTGGAAATGAAGCACAGTTTTTCGACGAGTTGCCAAATCTTTGGAAGTTGATGAATTCTCTTTTCTGCTTTCGAAAGCACTTCAGCTCAAAATTTGAGCACATAAAAAGTTCATTACCGGAAGTGCAGGAAGAAAAGACCAAAAGACTGCGTAATACGAATACCCCCTCTTAAGATTTTCAATGACTTAAAGCCTTAACTCAACAACCGTGTCGCCTGAGTAGTTGCGGCTATTCGTCAATGAATGATATTAAATTTGTATAATACACGTGAAAATGTGTTAAGATTATCTTCTTTTTTTAAGAAACGGGTCTTGTCACCTTACATAATGGCAATACTGCCTCAAAAATTCGACTGGGAGGAGTTAATCAGTTTCATATGTATTCTAGCGTAGCAAAATACCAAAACGGGACATCCAAAATTTCTCTTCTTTTTAAAACCCTGTAGAATACATTACATTATTTGATTAAAAACTTATGACAGTAGTTTGCAAAATATAATATAAGCATGTAAAATGAAAAATGAAAAATGAAAATATTTATAGAAATGGAAATATGAAAATATCGAACTAATTATAAGGATGGTTTAATTGTCCAAAAGTGTCGCTTTCTTGGTCCATTGTAGACTAAACGAAGCTTGCGTACGCCTTTTATCGTGGGTGACCAGCTCTCCATCTTATCCAATTAGAAACCGAAATTATAATGAAAATTAGTTGTAATTTTGTTCTTCAGTCTACTTTATACAAATAATAAAAATCTCAAGTGCAAAATATCAATGAGCATGTCAAACAAATACTGCGTGAGTATATGGAAAAAGATGGGTCGTGTTTTGAACTGTTCATTTTAGATTTTGTATGTTTACATTCATTCTTATATAAGATAATTCTAACAAGCATACAATCATGAATAGATAATTGAGCTGATAACAACAGGTTTTGGAACCCTTTGAATAAAGCAAATATCCGGTCGATTGGAAATATATTCAGTTGCAGCTCTACTGGAACAAATATTTGAGATATTCTCGGTATTTCAGTGCCAAAGAATTCTTGATCACAGTCTGAAATCAGAGAGCGGTATGCATCGAATCTGCACAGATGAGTGATGAAGAGCCTGAGTGACACGTCTTTTCATAATAAAATTGATCTAGTACAAAAAAATACATACTAAAAGAAAACGACAAAAACATACCCCAAAATTGAAGAATATGTTTACTTGACCGGACTAAGGTCAGATTATGGCCATAACAACTCCCTAATAAACATCGACGGGGATGCAACAATCAATTAAGCAGTTTGAATCATACAAATTCTCTAAATAAACCTTCCGACGTAATATATATCAGGGCTAGCATATGTTATCCAATATCGGTGAATTTAAGAGATCTAGTGATCAAAAGCAAGCATGTTTCCAACATATCTATTATCCAAAAGGTGTGTACATGGTACAAGATTATAGATCCAAATATTCAATTCAAGAAAACACTGTTAATCACAAATGTTAAAGAAAAATTCCAGATCCATGTATGAAGGAAACAACATAGCACACATGCCTATCTAACATGAGGCCATATTATGCAGTTTTTGACAAATATATACATCAAAGAACCGAGTGATCGGTTTTCAAGGATCAACTATTCATGCAGTCACCTTGGAAATGCTTACACTCGACCATCCAGCTTTTCATCACTCTAGTACCAGACATGATCATCACTAAGATCTCGAGCACACTGCTGATTTATGCAACAAACATTTAGTCTCGCGCCACTTGAACTTGAGCCGGTAATATCAATGCAAATGAAAGCCATAGCCCATATATTCTCAAACAAACGGTCATAGTTCATGACTGATCCAATAAAGCTGCAACAAGACAACAAGAAAAAAAAATTAGTCAGTCCAGAATCATTTTATATAATCCATAATATGGTATGGTATGTTGAAGTGAACACAATTGGTATATTTACCCAACATGATCATTTTGCAGAAGAAATACGCTGTAGGGAAGGGATCCAACTGCTTGAAGGACCAACTTTGTCGGTGCTCCCGTGACCAAAATTTGTACTTTCACCAGGTAGAACCCCTTTTGAGGCCTTTTGTTTCATAAGGTCACCATGAGAAACTGAAGCTGAAGGCAACTCTGTGCTGCTTAAAATCTATACAAAAACACACAGCTTTTAGCAAAAAGAGACTTCCAGAATAAAGTTACGGGTATATCACTACGTTATTCCTAAATTACTTCCCAGTCATAAGTGGTACACTCAAGAGTTGTACTCAAATTTCATTGCCAACAGAAAGGTCTTTTTGTTTTCTATAAAAGAGTTATTAAGAAAGCCAGGTTCCAAAAATTTATGGACTCAATTTCTTCAAATGAAATATGAAGGATCAAACTGAGCATGGGGTTTAAACGAGGGTAACCACATAGCTGGTCTAGCAAAAAGGACATATTACTTACATTGCCGTTGAGGGGTTTGTTAGAGCTCATATTCCTCACAGCTGTCGATTTAAACTGCATGTGAATGCCAGTACTTGCTGTGTTGCCTGATCTTAACCGTTCAGTTACCTCGGGCGAATATGCAGCAGGATGACCTGTTGCTATATTATAATAGGAAATTTTGTAAATTTGTTTTCAGAAATAAAATAATAAAAAATTGGAAATATAAATAAATGAACCAGAAATATTCCAACCTTGATAGCGGTCCACATTCATTGGTCTAGCCCTACTGTGGCCCTCTCCAGGCACTTGCTGTAAGATTCAGATTTTAATTCTAGTTTGGATCCCAATTTAACATCGATTATATAAAAATAAACAAAAATTAAATAACAGGATACTCACTGATAATTGGGGTTGAGTTCTACTTTTCTGTGATTGCTGATACTTTAGGATGGTCCAATCAAACATGTAATCAGATTGAAATCCTGCCAAAAGCAGTTTTTTTAGTTTCCAGTCCTTTATCCATAATTTAATTCAAAACAAGCAAATATACACTTGTTGATAGCATAAAAAAACCTCCTCAACTCTGGTAACTGGACCAAAACTGTGGGTTATCCATAATTCAATTCAGAACAAGCAAAATACGTTTCGAAAGTATAAAAAAAACTCCTTCACACTCTTAACTCTGGTAATTGGACAAAAACTGTGGGTACACTCACCTTCACTTTTGAACAGCTCGCGGAATAGGCGCTTTAAGAATCCATAATCAGGCCTTTGATCAAATGTCAATGAATGGCAGTAGTGAAAATACGATGCAAACGCAACCGGATGAGATTTGCATAAAACCTACAAAAACCAGGTAACACATTTCAATAACTTTGGCCTGCATGACCGGCATGCATAAAAACTAAATACAGAAGTGCAGTTTTCTACACTTATTTTTCTCTATATTCCCCCTTTTCCTGGTGCTGTTTTTATTTTATGGGAGGAGATTGAAAAAACAGGTCTAAACTAAGAAAAAAAAGGCTCAACTTGAACTGCTTACCTCTATAGGTGTTGATAGTTTTTTCTCACAAATCTTCTCATACTTCTGTTTCTTCGCCACAGCCTTGAGTCCTTGCCATGGCAGGCTACACAGAAGACAATTCCATCAGCAAAAAAGGATAACATGAATATATGAAATAAAAAGACTACACAATCATTAGCATCTATACTCATACACCAAGTAGCATACCTTCCGCTCAAAAAATACAGAAGTACATATCCAAGTGATTCTAAATCATCTCGCCGGCTCTGCTCTATATTAAAGGCACGGAAGAATGGGACGTCAGTCATTTTTGATAAATAAAAAAAAATCCCCAAAAAATATCAAATGAAAAACTTTTGATATCTATACCTATTCCAAGATGAGTATTACAGCTAGCATAACGTGCAGTCCCTGTCAAATTTTTGTTCTCCCTGCATTAAAAGTATGTTTGGAGGAGAGAACATAACATCTGTTATCAGTACGTGTGAGAAGTATAACGCGTAAAAGAAAATTGTACATACTTGAGAATTACATTATTGGTAACATTAAGAATTAGATAAACAAATCAACAGGATACATACCTGTAAGGTATGTGTCTATTGGTAGTAGAATCTCGATATCTTTTTGCAAGCCCAAAGTCAATAATATAGACCTGTAGAATTTTTCATTGATAAGTGGACACAATTATATCCAACCAACGATGAAAAGTAGAGAAATGTGATTCCATCTAAGAACTTGAACCAAAGACATTTGCAGTTACCTGCGTTGCTCTTCTGCCAAGGCCCATAAGAAAGTTATCAGGTTTTATATCGCGATGCAAAAATCCTTTAGAGTGGACAAATTCAATTCTCGACAACTGAAAGAAAAAAATTGAAATCAATGACCAATATGAGGCTCATAGACGAGACAACCTACAATTTAAAAAGTAAATTTTGGAAGCATAAATATCAAGCGGAAAGTAAAAGATCTCCTTTATTTTGAGCTAAATGGTCAATTTTTAGTACTACATACCATTTGATCGGCTAACATTAAGACTGTTTTCAATGAAAACTTTCGTCCACAATACACAAAAAGATCTTCAAGACTCGGACCAAGCAAATCCAGGACAAGTATATTATCTTCCGCATCTATGCCCGACCACATGATACCAGGAATACCACCTTAAGGAGAAAAATACCACGTTAGAAAAAACACAAGTCTTTCAAGACTAGTACCGTTCAAGCAAATTTGCATATGGAAACAGTAAGAAATATGTAAACTAAAAACTCTTGATAAATAGTGAATTTACATACTTCCTCCTTGCAGAATTTTGTATAATTTGGCCTCGTAAAACAACTGAGGATGTTTTGTCTCTCTATTTTCCTGAAAACCAGAAAAAGATAAACCTAAGCAAAGGATTAAGAAAAATGAGTATGCAATTTATTCAAATCATGAAAATTATTGAAAATAAACATATAATTAATGAGACGAGCAGATCAAAAAGCATTACAAATTCACTTAAAATCTGAAGAGAATTAAAGTAACATATGTTAGGAACTTTATATAGGGTTCTAACTAAAATTGGTGCGTAAAAATACAACCACTCCTTCAACATTATGGAAACATGGTATATCCTAATATTTGATATTTTAGTTTTGGGAGTAACTAAATATTTATGTGAACCATATTTAATAAATATTTTAAAATTGATTTTATGAACATGTTGAGCACCAACGATCCAAGGTTGAAGTAAACTTGATGAAATCAAAGTAAATAAAATATATATGTAAAGCATGCGTGTGTGTGTGTATGTGTGTATATATATATATATATGTATGTACATATGTATATGAAATTGATTTTATATTTTTATGTACATGAAAGATTAGTTTTTTATGCATGTCCCTTTTCTATAAAAAAACAATTAACTAGGACATGATTTGCCTGATACGCACAATGTAATTTATACTAAGGAAGATAAAATCTATATTCCCATCCACCTATCTTAAGAATATAACCAACTCAATACACCTAATTCAAATACACAATAATGACGGATTAGAATATTAGATCATAATGAAAATGTAATATGTCCATAAAAGTTAGACTTGTTACTCAGATTGAAAGAAAAATAATTTTTGGTTTATATGTTCAATGTTAAGCAAGTGCGCAAACTGCAAATGCACATTTGGGGATAAATAATTACAGCACACGAACTCTCATAAGCCATTTAACAAAAAAATATCAAATTAATAATAAACCCAGACCCATTTTTCCAACTATAAGAAAAATATTATTTTTCTTTGCATCTCATAACCCCTAGAAAATAATGCAAATTTATATTATAATGGCAAATCAATTGACCACTTACAATCTTGACTGCCACGACCTCGAATGTATCGATATGAGTAGCTGCGGGGAAAAAAACCACATCAGCAGCAGAACAACGCAAATTAAAGCAATTACATACCTAAATTATATACAAAAACATCATCTACGCATATTTAGGAAGAAGTTCTCAAACAAATTGACACATAATCAACTGAATGTTATACAAAAACAGCATATATGTATGTGTACGATGAAATGGTCAAACAAGTTGACATATACTTGTCTATGGGTTAAACAGAAACAGCATACATATAGGCATCGACGAAACTGTCTCGTAAACTGACTATACTCTGCTGGATCTTGTACAAAGAGAGAATATACATATGTTCACAGCCAAATCATCAATTAAAGTGACAGAGACTCAACTGGGTCCAATACAAAAACGGCATTTAAGTACGTATTCAGCCAAATCATCAATCAAATCGATAAATAGTAAGCTGGGTCTTATGCAAAAACAGCACATGTGTATGTATTCATCCAAATCATGCAATTAATTGACAAATACTCAACTGGGTCCTATACAAAAACAGCATATATTTATGTATACACCTAAATCATCAATTCAATTGACAACTACCCAACTGGGTCTAATACAAAAAATACCATACATGTACAAATACAGCCAAATCACCGATTCAATTGACAAATGTGTATACATTCAGCCAAATCACCAATTAACATGACAAAATTCAGCTGGGTCTTACACAAAAACTGCATATATATTATGCATTCAGCCAATTCATCAATTCAACTGAAAAAAACTCAATTGGGTTTTATTAAAACATCTCAACTTGACAAATTTTCAGCTGCGTCTTATACGAAAAAACCATACACGTGTGTGTTCAGCCAAATCATCAATCAAACTGAGAAAACTCAACTGGGGTTAATACAAAAACATCATACATGTATATATTCAACCAAATCATCAATTCAGCTGACAAACACTCAGCTCGGTATTATACAAAATCAGCCGATACATATGTATACGGCCAAACTATCGATACAAATTGAATTAAATTAATGAGTTCAGGCATATTATAAATTAAAACAACAAATACCCAACTGGGACTCATAAAAAAAAACAGTATACAAATGTAAGTAATAAACCAAATTATTAATTCCATTGACAAATGTTCAACTGGGTAATATACAAAAACAGAAAATACAAATATATACATCCAAATTACCAATTCAATAGACAAATACTCAGTTGGACCAAATCAGCATAAACATACGTATGATGGACCAAAAAATCAAAATAATTGACAAATACTCAGAGCTCAGTATTACACAAAATCAGCTCATACGCATGTATACATCCAAATCATTGATTTTATATTTATTTTAAATAATCAGTGATTCTTTATTTATTTATAATCATTGATTCAAATTGACAAAAATGCATGTATTCAATCAAATCATCAATTAAATTGACAGGTACTCAGATGGGTCTTACACACAAAAAAACAGTCAAATCATCAATTAAATTAAACTAAAAAGATAATCGATCAAATTGACAGATAATACTCTTCTCATCTTCTGGGTCTTACTTATAACAACAACAACAACAAAAAACAGCATACATACATACATATATATATATATATATATATATATATATATATATAGAAATGAATAGAGAGATAATACTCGCCCAAAAAAGCCAAATCGTCAATTAAATTATTTACCTCCCAAAAAGACAACTAATTAAATCGAGAGATAATACTTTTCTGGGTCTTAAAACAAAATTGAGAAAAACTGAGTCAAACACAAAATCAGCTAAAATGTATGCAATCAGCCAAATCATCAATTGAATTGACAAAATATGCATGTATTCAATCAAATCATAAATTGAATTGACAAACACTCAGATGGGTTTTACACACACAAAAAAAAAGTCAAATAATCAATTAAATTAAATTAAAAATGTAATGAATCAAATTGACACATAGATATAGATATAGATATACGTTATAGAGAGAGAGAGAGAGAGAGAAGACCTAGAAAGATTTCACCGAAAGATCCGCTGCCGATCTTACGACCAAGCTTATATTTACCTCCGATTATCCTCTCCATCTTCTCTTAGATCCACCACCGTCTACTAACCTAGGGTTTCTTTCTTTTTTTTATTTCTTCTTTTTTATTATTTATATATAGAAATAAATAAATAAAAAAGGGATCGGGAAAATAAAGAATAGGAAGGAAACTGAAACAGACGGAAGAGAGAGAGAGAGAGAGAGAGAACTTTCCTCTGTGGCTGCGAGGGTTGAATTGGATATAACCCTGCCACCTCATTAAATAATTTAATTCTCATTTCTCATACTTTCTCTTTTTTTTGATAATTATATCCTACTACTATAAAATGCATATTTAGTCCTAAATTATGCCTTGTCCAGCTGCTGGCCTAAATTAAAATAATACATCCGTTACTAATTAATTATGTGTAATTTTGATCGGTTAATAAATTCTATCAAATATTCAAAATTCTCGAAATGAAATTTTTTAAAAGTTAATCATATAGTTCAAACATTAAATTATATGATTTAGTTTTGAAAATTTTCATTTCAACAATTTTGATATATGTTATAAGTCGGTCAAAATTGCATGTAATTTCGTAATTGACAATTAATTGGGAACGGATTGAGTATTATGTGGAATTACAAGGATTAAGCGGTAATTAAGCGTGAGATTAGGCACTAGACGGTCAACTTCTGCCGAAACATTGACTATACTAGTACTATTTTTAAAAAAAATATATAATCTTATGATACTGCGATACTAATATCGACTATTGTATGATGCGGTTTTATTTGTACGCAACTCTTGCACTGGATTAAATTCTGATTTCGGATAGTATTTTTTGAAAATAATATACTAGTCTACGATAATACTAATTTAAAAAAAAAGGTCTGATACTACTATTGACTATTGTATGACGAGGTTTTTATTTTTCATTCATTTTTCTATATTTTTTATTTGAAAAAAAAAAAAAGTCAACCATGGTCAAAGTTCGTACCTCTGAGTTATGGTTTTGTACTGGATTCATTTTTTTTTTGCGCCGGATAAAAGTGCACCCTTTTTCTTATGCATGTTTTTTTTTCTTGCAAGGTTTGTGATTTTTATGCTTTCCGTTGTTTTTCGATAAATGTGATGTGTGGTGTTTCTTTGAATTATTTTAACTAAATATTAAATTCTGCTACTAGTACCTAGTATTTTTTGAAAATAATATTATGATATTATACATAAATGCAGTTTTATATTTTTTTTCATTTATGATTTATGTCTGTTCTTTTTTCTTGTAAAGTTAGTGATCTTTTTATAATTACTTCATTATTTGTACACAACCCTTGCACTACCCCTCTTTTTGAAAGTATAATTAGGTTTATTTTTTGAAAATAATATACTGGTCTATGATATACTAATTTTCAAAAGAAATAAAAATGTGATACTACTATTGACTATTGTATAATGCTGTTTTCCTTTTTTTATATTTTTATAAAAAGAAATCAACCATGGTCAAAGTCGGTCATGTGAGTTACGATTGTAAATCTGAGGTACGGGTTTGCACTGGATTCTAAAAAAAACGCATCCCTTTTTCATTTATGTATGTACTTTTTTCTTGCAAAGTTTTTTACTTTTGTGCTTTCCGTTGCTTCTAGATAGATGTGATATGCGGTGTTTCTTTGAATCGTTTAGTAAATTAGTCTTTCCTTCAATTTAATTGATAGTCAATCCTTAATTGCTAGTCATTTCATTTTAGAATGTCTTATTTTAAATGGAAGTTTATTGTAAGATAAATTTGAAAAGTGATGAAATTATTTTATTACCAATTTGGATTCTGTGTGATAGAGTAATAAATATTTTAGTTTAACTAAATATATTCACTTGCATCCCTAATTTCCTATTATGGAACGAAGTACAATTCTCGACCTTTATCGAACCGAATAAAAATTGATCCACCCAAATGTAACCATTTTTTTTCTAAAAATACCTCTATACTTTTTTCTTAATTATCATATTAACTATTTTCATAAAAAATAGAAAAATAAAAACTAATTACACTCTTTCTGCCTCTTTAACCATACAAAATTTCTTATATATATCCTATATTTTTTTTCTCTAAATATTTGTATAATGTTCACAATTTATATCATATTTTTTTTTCTTATATCATATATTTTGTTTTACTCTAAATATTTGTATCATCATCATAATTTATAACGTCTCACACGCAACGCGTGGGTATCATACTATTAATATAACAGAACTCAAGAAAAGTTGATGCTGTCAAATTTAACCATTTTTTTCCATAAATATTCTTATACTTTTTTCTTAATTATCATATTAACTACTTTCATAAAAAATAGAAAAAATAAAAATTAATTACACTCTTTCTCCATCTTTAACCACACAAAATTTCTTATATATGTGCTATATATATTTTTTTTCTATAAATATTTGTATCATCATCACAATTTATATCATATTTTTTTTATATACTATGTTTTTTTTACTCTAAATATTTATATCATCATCACAATTTATAGTGTATCACACGCAACGCATGTGTATCGTTTAGTGGTAATTGTTTATTTATTTCCAACTGCATAAGAAATGAAAACATTATAAAAAAGTTGCTCTTGAACTTTCTTGGGTGAAGTTTGACTTACTGTGTCGGACTGAAACCTAACCGTTGAGACTTGCCGATCATTTTTGAAAAAAATGACAATTTAGTATATATTTAGAAATTTATTTACAAAAAAAAAAATCCGCTTGTTTTGAACTTAATGACTCTTTTAAAAAAATATATTTTGTGAACTTATTTACAAATAGGTACAGATGTCATTAAAAAATCCAAAAAAAAAATAAAATTTAAAAACCAAAATTTTAAAAAATACGTGTGATCGTATCTGATCTTGTCTAGTCGTATTCAATCATGTATGTCTAATCATGTTTGATCATGTCTAATCCTGATTAATATTATTTAATCATGTCCAATCATGTCTAACCCTGTATAAATTTTTTATTGATTTTATTGATATTTTAGTTTTTTATTTTATTTTTGTATACTTGGTTATTTTTTATGACATATGTATCTAATTGTAAATAATTATATGTAGCTAATTGTAAATAAGTACATATATGTGAGTTTTTAGTAATTAAGTTGATTGATATTTATTTATTTGTAAGTCTCCCATCTCTTTTTGGGTAGTTTTAAGTTTATCTTTATTTTTATTGTTAAATTTCAATTCAGTTGCCGAGAATCGAGTTTTGGGCGTCGCAGTTAAAAAAACAATTTTAGTAGCTTGGTGCCTTTTGTATACTTCACGCCTTCACCTATGAAAATGATTCACATAATTTCGAAATTGTAGCTTCTTTAGGCGTAATTTCAAAACTTCTCTTATTGCAAATCCTAGCTCACTCCCATTGTTCTATGGTGTTTACCAACTCCTACATTCGAGGATGTTTTCAAGTTTCTAAAATTCTAACTTAATATCCTCTTCTTAATCATCCCAAACTAATTTTCCATTTGTCGTATCTCGCCTCCACTCCACGAGCATCCACTTGAATGCGGGTCTTCTGCGTTGTTGTTACAAATGACCACATGCACCACATTTATTTTAGAAATTGTGTTTGACATATAGACGAAAAAACAACTCCCTATGGCAACCTTATAGTTCTCCGATTGGACGGTTAGCCTCGTTTTTTCCCATCAAATCTGCATTATTTCATCGCTTTTGTTTGCCAATTTTCGGTCAAATACCCAAAACACACTTGCTTTGATGTCATTGATATAGTAAGTTGTTAACCATAGGTTCATACTGTTATAAATATACTAAAAGACATGTTTGTTTTTGTATTTATATTTGACAATGTTTTGAATTGATTTATTTAATGAGAATAATATGAGCAATTGTTATTTATCATTATTGTCTGAATGACTAAATAAGTGTTTATTATTCTATTTAGTAGATGGTCTAGTGTTTAGAGTATAATTTACACACGAAAGATTAGATTGTAGTTTCTAATGAAATATAAGTTATATGTTTACCATTTTAGATGAAAATAGACACACCATCAATAGATTTGTAGTAAATGGTCTTAGTAGGTCTGTCTTGACTACAGGAAACAGATAAATTTCAACTCCATTTACTAATGCACTTTGTGTGTATTAAACAGGACTGTTACAAAATAATCATTTGGTGACTGACTAGACAAAATGATTCATAACTCGTGGTAATGGTTATTTTTATGTTCTTAATTCATATATTGATATTCAAACAATGTATAAATGTGTTTGTCATTTTAATTCATACATGGTGAGATTCGTCACGAGTCAATAACTTAATGAGTTGGATGACAGCATTATTCGTATCGGTGTTTATTAGTAATAAAAGAAATCCACGTCCCGTAAGTGATTGATGATACTCCATTGAGAAAGGTTATAAGTTTTGTGCGTGTAAACCCTGCAGATGGATTTATAATCTGACACGACAAATAAGTTAAGCGGACAGACTTAAGGATTATACGTTTATTAAATAAGAAATCATTCAGTGATTTAATTTAATAAATGAGTATCTGATTAATTTTTACGTGGAGAGATAATAAACATGTTTGACAATTGGAACGAATTAAATATTCAGATTATTGTAAAGATATCAGTCGTGCTTTTTAGTGGAATAAATCACGATTTAAATTGATTGTGTATATCTCGGGTTTTAAGGAGATATGATAACACGAAATCTTTTTAAAGAGTTATATCATAATCGGCATACAAGTGCCTAACTTAGCCTAAATATAGCACGACCGTTTTCTTGGCAAATATAAGTTTTTCATAACTATATTTTCGAGATTGCCTAGAGAGAGAAAGAGCCCACCCCCTTGAATCAATGTGCTAGAATAAGTTAAAAGAGTTGATGCGATCTGTTACATCTCACAACCCTCATCTGTTCTCTTCTATTATTCGGTATGATATAAACATATACGGTAAAACATGATTAATTTTGATAATACGTACATATTAAAACTAGAAATCTGACACGTTTTTTCCGCCGTGCAAAATGGTTTTCTATCACATACTCTATATAGATACTAGGAAAATATGAAGATGGAATATTGATTGCAAACTAAGCATAAGTCCTTAGGAAGATGAGCATATAAAGCGATATAATGCTTTAATAACATATATCTAATGACATTAAAAGTAAATAAATAAGAATTTCATCCAATGCTAAGCGAATAATGTTTAGATTAAAAAGAAAAAGAAATAATTATTATATTGATAAAAGCATCAACATCTGTTTCTCTATCATTTTACTTAAATTTAAGGTTAATGATATATTGTTTAAGTTATATCTAGTTATTTATATGTGATATAATTTAGGGCTGGGTCCGATTCGGTTTGGTTTTTGACAAAATTGAAACCGAAACAGAGCAGATTTTTCGGTTCGGTTTTCGGTCTTTTAATTTTTTGGACCGAACCGGGTTTTTTCGGTTTTATTTTTGGTTTTTCGGACTTTTTTCGGTTTTTCTAGTTTTTTTCGGTTCGGTTTTATTGTAAACCGAAACCGATCCGAAAAAGTTTCGGTTTTTCGATTTCGGTCTTTTTTCTTCGGTTCGATTTTTTTGTTTTTCACCAGCGCTAATATAATTTATCAGTCTCCCTATCTAGTTCCCTAGCTATTTCATATTTACATTTAATATAACATATTTGTAATTACAGATGTATGATGGAAAACAAAAGTCTATTATTAAAAGGTACTAAAGTGTTTTTTTAGGAATTTATTAGTTAAACTATGATTATTTCATTGCAAATGGTTCTATCTATTATAAAATAGTACTACTAGTTTTCCGAAGAGAAAAAAATATGTTTAATATACGCAACTATTGGTAAATAATAATTTGGGTATCAAACGATCAGTTTTACCAACTACATATTTTATTGTAACTTCGGTAACCCTGATGGAACTTAAGTTTACTTTTCATTTTATTCTCATATTGTATAAAACAAATCAATTTAATCCCATTTTTTTGAAAAATTAACGTTTTAGTATACACATAAACAAATATATACAATGCAGCTCAATTGCAAATCAGTCTAATAGAATACCATTTTTTTCCTGCAACACTTAAGTTAAAAATGAGCACAAAAAATGCTTCACTAAAACGCGTCATGAAAAATAAATTGGTCAATAAGAGAATGAATGTAAGTGTACTGAAAAGGTTTACGTTGTGTACATTCAGACTAGGGATGGGAAAAAGTCCCTGTCTCCGACCTATCCCGGTGTCCTGACCCGGTCCAAACCCGAAAAAATCCCGACCCGAGACTTTCTAGTTAATTGATCAATATAATTACAGTATCATGAAAAGAGAAATGTCGACGGGAATATATGCAAAATCACCATCGTAGGCTAAAAAGGACATGGTTACTCCAAATTATGTGTTTTTAACGATTGGTACATCAAACTATACGTTTTACATGTTGAAATTTGAAAAATTGAAAGGCGCATACTCTAATATAATTAGTGGTTGAAGTTTAAAAATACAAGAACGTGAATAGAGTCACATAGTAGGTGATATCGATCTTTGTGATAATTAATGACTACCGTTGACATGTTGACACAATAGAAAGTCTTTTTCTGTGCATCGACATTTAGAACCCACAAAAAACCATCTCCATCACCTGGATATGTAGAAACCCGATTAAAGTTATAAACAAACCAAAAAGATACAAGGTTCAATAAATTCCATTAATAAAGAGAAATTCCTCTTGCTGTACTGATTCTTAAGTCACCAAGTAAGACAATGCTTCGAGTAAAAAACTACTTTTGAAATGAAATCGAATATGATCTTGTGTTTGAATCTTTCACCGCTTTGAAGTTAACAACACTCATCCGAACCGCCCAACCCCATCTCTTTCAACTTACCTGCAACCTACGAATATAGATAAAAAATATATATATCAATAATGAAAACCTACTCAACATAGCAAACAAAATTTGAAAAAACCTACCCAACATTTCTTTTTTCATCTTTTCTCGCTTTTTAGCACCCAAGGGTTCTGAACGCTTAATAGTCGTTCTCACATGACTTGTGACTCATCCAGCTCCAAGATTTTCTTCAAATCTTCAATGCAAAAAAGGTAATCGGCAAAGTGAGAGAACGAAAAAAGGTATTAAGAATATAAAAATGTGAAACAAGTCCAAAATCTTTTAAACCGAGTAAGCAGGTATGACAAGTTTACTATTTATGGAGTAGAATATAAAATTACCAGCAATAGCCTCTTCGTAGTGGTCTAGTTTTTCATGGGCTTCTGCTATTCTCAACAGAGCTTTCATATAACTGGGATTTAACTCTAAGATACTATATGCATATAATGAAATACACATAATGGTGTATATAATGACTAATTACATAGGGAAAAAATCAAACTGTAACCCTACCACTGTTTATATATATCACATGTTATTACATTTCACGTACCCATTCTGTGTATATACCGTGCAACTCACTCTGTGCATATATCATTTCTCTAACTCTAATGTTTTTGTGCACTATTTGACAGCATCGTCAGATTTATTCTGAAATTTGACATAACAAAAATAAGAAACTGAATTGGATATTTATGCATGACGCCTTGAGATAAATAGCTAGGCCTAACAGAAGAACCAAGAAACCATCTTAGAACAACTAATAGGAAGTTATATAGAGCTTTTATAATAAGATTAAAAAAAAAATGAAAATAAAGGAAGAATAGAAACCAAACACCAAACTTGCTGAATTGGATGATAATTAACTCCAATGCTTATGAAAAATCTATAATTGCATAATTTACTCTAAATCATGGCATAGAACAAAACATAAGAAGCTGAACGGGATAATAAGTGTCAAGACACTCATAAAAAATTATAATTTATTCCCTCCATCCTTTCTTTTCTCCACGAAAATCCGTCGATAATATTTTCTATGTCGTTAATTATGTATTAATTGCAAATAACGGGAAAATGGGTGATGGTGATAAACGATGATCGTATACTCTGTACATCAGTGAAAGGAGTAACAAATAAAAAAATAAAAAATATACTATTATTTTAATTAGAAATATAGCTTCTTTATATAACATTGATGTGCAAGATTTAAGTTTATACCACACGTGGCTCCTATACAGCTATATAACCTTAAATACTATAGGAGCACTGATGAGAATGCTCGAACAACTAAAAGCAAGTTAATCTAAAAAAAAACAAGTAAAAGAGTTTTATAAAAAAAAATAATACACCAGATAAAAGAAGATAGTACCATTTTTAAGAAATATATTGCACAATTAGCGATTTAGCGTGACAAATGGAGCGTAGTTCAACAGATGCACTACAAAATAATGTTTGATTTAGTGAGAGTCAAAAACTGTCACAAGCCTGTCGTTAATTTAAAAAGCTGTCACAAATCTGTCGCAAATTGACTAAACTGTCATAAAACCGTCACAAAAACCGTCGCTAATAAGCTCGTAACAAAAAATACCGTCATTAATCCCGTCGCTATTTGAGTATTTTTTTTGTAGTGATGAGGGGAAATCAGGTGCAACTTGTAAAGCAAATCTATATTTTGACAAAGCTTCTGTCTATTTCCAAAGAGTTTGTTGCCTTCCAATTTTGCTTCATTTGCTTCTTTTAATGCTTTCTGCTTTCAGGAAAAAAAAAGAAAAAAGAAACAAGAAACAAGGAATATGAATATGAATATGGAAAAGATTTAACATAAATTCATAATGTACAAACTCATCAAGATCATTGAAAGATGCAATAATGATTCGAACATAGCTAAAGTCCAATCAAAATTCCAAACTCAAAGAATAGCTAGTGACAAACAAACCGACGTTGTAACTAACAAAATACATACAGATTATCTATGTACAGATGAAAACAATCAAATTAGAGTTACTAGAATGCACAGAATGAAATACGACACCAATTTCGCATCTTTGGCAAACAACTGAAGGCTGATATGTTTTCCAACTCATGTCTCCTTTGTTACCCTTTTCACCTTTTCTATAATAGAAAGTTGCTGTCAATTTTAGTCGTTTGAAGACTAGCTTTCAGAAATCTAGCGAGTCATGGTAATGAATAATACAGGGATTTGACGTGTTTAACAACCGAACAAGTACCTATCAGTAATCGCATGTCCGGTTTACAGAGATTTTTTTATTTTAGTAAAACATTATCTCTAGACGCATTTGTTTACTCCTCAGAAAAATAAATGTCATTGTTTATAATTAATCAATACTTGCCTTTGTTACTCCAATTCATGAAAATATCATCACAATTTCCCTTTTAGTTAACCCACTACAAAATAATGTTTGATTTAGTGAGAGTTAAAAGCTGTCATAAGCCTGTCGCTAATTTAAAAAGTTGTCACAAATCTGTCGCAAATTGACTAAACTGTAACAAAACCGTCACAAAAACCGTTGCTAATAAGCTCGTAACAAAAAATACTGTCACTAATCCCGTCGCTATTTGAATATTTTTTTGTAGTGACCCTCCATTCTAAAAAATAAACCAAACTGAAAGAGCACCAACTCGAAAGAATCGGTGCCACTCTTGTTCATAGCAACCAAGTTGCAAAAACCTCAATCCAGTTAATCTCTCGCTCGCAACAGGAATTTTTAACAAACACAAATCAAGCCGTTCAGTACAGTGGTTATCTCGACAATCATCTGATGCATATACAAGAAAAACCAATAGACAACTAGTCAGAAAATAAAGTACAATAAATTATTTATCTGGTTAATATTAATTGGCTATCTCATATCTTTCTCATTTTATTATGATTATCAACCATTTATCCTATAAATAGGTTAACTTACTATATCTCAGCATTAAAGACCGTAACTATAAAAAAATTGATATTTAAGACAAGAATGACATGTCAGTGGCAATCGCTTTGTTTTGTGAATTTTTAAAACATTTTATTTTCCTCTAAATCTGCACAAACATACACTTGGAACTTTTTGTCTAAAGATTACTCATATATCTGCATTATCACGAGTAACACTACCGTACATCCGATACATTATAATTTAAGGTGTGACATCTATTAAAAATCCAACACATATTAATAAACCTAAAAATAACTATCCTAAAATTAATTCAAAATTAAAACTAAAAAATTCTATTGGTTAGCACACCCTTAATTATAGTGGATCGGCTTCACAGTACCGTTTCTCCGTTATAACAATCCTGATACGTAACAACAAATATATCAACCATCCATTTATAGATCATTTAAGCTCCTAATCTTGAAAATGATTTATTTTGGACAATACAAAATATTTGAAAAAAACAAAACGCAATAAAAAAAAGTAAACAACAGTTCATGAAATGCAAAGTAACAACCACTTAACCCTTTTCAGTCATTTTCTCTTTTATCTTCGTATTCGGATATTGTATAAAATACATTAACTATCCATGGTACCCATACCATTAAAAATTCAGAACCAACGTATTTTCGCACCCATACCGTACTCTACCCGCATAGGTGCTTTCTATTTATACACATACACATGCATATACTTACATGAGAAGTTATATAGACATTAACTTTGACATTTTTTTTGTAAAAACACTTCAAATCAAGATTTGATTACTGCAAATCTGTACGGTTTCACGACGGAAACGCAAATATGCATTTTTTTTTCGAAACGTATAATGACATGTTTTGAAAATTACGGTAAAATTTAAAAATTCAAAAGAAATTACAATATTGGCCCTCTTACTATGCTGTTTTTTTATTATTTGACTACTGATTTTTTCAAACACGTCAAAAATATCTCTTATCTTGTTAAAAGGTGGGCTTGGTATCCGAAAATGTAATGGGGAAAAAATGCAAGACAAAGTAACGTGAAATCATTAACAAAGTTTTTCGGAAATTTAATTGTGTTCACATTTAATTATCCTTTTCTTTATATATATATATATAATAATAATAATAATAATAATAATATATTTATGGCTATTTCGAGAGTTTTGAGGGTCTTGGGCCATCTTAAAAATGAGGGTTTTTTTTCTCCGTAAAAAAATGTAGTTAAATAAAATTTATAAGATACGATTAATGAATGGTAAAATATTAAGTTAGAAAATATTAGATGCAATAAGTTGAGTACATTTAACAAAAAAATCAATGATACGGAGCAATTTTTTTACAAATTTCGCATTCGACCTAAAATTATACTATGATTTTTTTAAAAATAAATCAGGGACCAAATCTGTTGTTTATTTAACAAATTGCAATTATTTCATTTTTTTCTTTAATAAAAGAGTTCATTAGTGTACTAAATTATATAATGAAATAAAAAATAAAATATTATCTCCGCAAACATTAGAACACAGGTTGACTAGACTATTTAGTAAGAAAACCAACCAATCGGCCACATGCCACATATAACTATTGATTAGAGAAACAAAATGAATTATATGTATATATTTAATATTTCGTAAAACCGTGGCCTTTAAAATATACTTTTTTTGGAAGCTTTAGACCCGTGGCTATTGAGCCTAGCTCAAAATCCGGCCCTGACTATATGTCTAGAGGCCTTACAACAAATATTTACAAAAAACCCTATATAGTTTTAAAAATTACCCACACACATAGTAGTTAGATTAAATTCAAATCTTAAAAAAAAAATGCATAACCACGGTTAAATTTAGAATACCAACTATTTCAATACTACCAAAAAAAAAATCCGATGCGCTTTCTCTCGTCCTTACATGTATCATTATTTTTCTTGTTATAGTTAGGAGTGCTCTTTTTTAGAATTGAATTTATGTTGCTAAATATTTTTGTTTGATATTACACAACAACTTACACATCTATGTGCTACACCACACATCACGTGGACACACGCATGCTAGTATATTTATATATATTATAATAATCGTGATACACGCCATGCGTCTGCGACGGATAATGATATAAAACACGTAATTATTACACCAGATTGTCAATGCGCAACTTAGTTTAAACATATACGCTTGGGTTTGTCGAACAATAACAGAGTATACTTTATATATTGACTTGCAAATAACATAGGTGGGTAAAGCTACAATAACTTAAAGTCAGATGTGCAATTTATGAAAGCAGTTTAATAGTATAAAACATAGAATCATTTATAAGTAGTGTTTTAAATGTTGAAGTTGAATCAAAAAATGATAACAAACGCAACTTACTATATGTGTAACAACACCAGATACGTAAAAATTCTAACGGATGAAGTAACGAAACCATACAATTAGATACATCTAATTAATATACCCCTAAATATATAGTTAACTTAATTTGATCAATTTTCAGAAAAGAGTAATGAGCAATACCTAAATAGTATAATTTTGAAATACTTCCATCAAGAAATATCAAACCCAGAGAAAAGAAAATAAATATTTTCATTTCTTTTGCAGTTGTTGGAATATTCAAGTGCTCCTTTGGTACATACATGATCAGGATGAACAGTACATGAGGCAATTGGGTTTCCCGTTATTTTCTTTAAACTTCAACATCAGTATAAAATAGGATAAATTACCTCTAAATATAACTTTTTTTACTTATTTAGTGAAAAACCTACCTTTTGGACTTCCATTGTTTTTAGTCTTTTTATTTTCTAATCATTTAAAAAAATTATATACCTATATTATGCCCCGGTTATTAATTTCCTACACTTTAGTTTGTCAGATATCTCCTATAATTTCTCTCCCTCTAAGATTTATCCTCATATTCTCTCCCACTAAAATTCATCCCAAATGATTCAAAACCCATATTTTGGTTTGAAAAATTAATTAGAGGACCAGTCTAATTAATATAATTTTTTCCTAAAACTAAATTACTTTCACTTCATACATAAGTGCAAAGATAACGTTTTTTAGAGAGTACAACTGTACAAGTACGATATTAAGGGTAGACAACTATACCTTTTTTTTCACATCATACAATTACAGTTTTGATAGCAATCAATTAAATAATTTTAATAGAATACATGATCTAGTAGTATGAATTTTGATAGAACACAACAAAATAGTTTAAACAACATAGATAAGCTTATGACTTGGATTTCATTTAACATTATACATAAGCTACTGCATAACATATATTGAGAGAATACAATTATACAACCAAATTGACATAATCTTATAAAAAAGCTAATTATAATGTATATTTTGAGAGAATATATATATAAATCAATGATTTTTACATAATACAATTATGATTTTGAGAGTATACAACTAGAACTAGGTTTTTCACAGCATACATTTTTACTTATGATAGCATACAATTAAAAAATTAACATAATACATAACCTAGCGATATGAATTTTAATTGAGCACAACAAAATAGTTTTAAACAACATACATAATCTAATGAAATGAATCTTTTTAATAGGATAGAGAAAATATAACGAAAATGACCTAATATCATACAAAACTAACTATTATATATTTTTGAGAGCATGAAACTAAATTAATTAAGCAACATGCATGCACCTATAATGATAATAGATGATATGAAATATGGTGTTTTAAAAGTAAAATAGTCATGATAAATCTTATGAGGATGAAAGATTTGGGAAAACAATTTATAATAAACCAATTTATCTCTCCTTAAGTTCTCAAAATAGGCTGGATTGCTTAATAGCACTTGTCCCATTATGAAAGTCAGATAAAATATGTATAACATTGTAGGACAACCGGGTTATTAAGTTTACTCTTGCAAAAAGTGCGGTCCTAGTTTGTATCAGATTGCAAATACCAAAGCTAGGGCTGTTGTTCTTGAAATTTTTTTTTGGAAACAAACAATCCTGAGAATTGTTTTCAGTAGATTACACTAGATGTGTACAAGTTTCGAACCTTGTACTGAAACATAAACCTAGTTTAAATTTACCTTTTGGTCTTATGTATGTTCACCCGTTATCTGGAAAAAAAAAATGATTTTCAACTACACGAGGCCTATCTGAACAGGAGTTGGCAATAACGTTCTTGATGGACTTTAAGGTCATTAAAGATGGTCGATATTATATACCTGGAGATAGAAATACTAAAAAAGATAAGAAAACTATCTAGAAGTGTCTTACACAATTTCACTTGGATTCCAATCAATGGTGTAGTTGTGATAGTCACTAGTCTGCAGTCGCGTCGATAAACCATAGCTAAAACTGTGTTGCTCCTTTTCATGTATGCCAGTCGTGGAGATATTTGTCGATACGAGGTAAGGTTTTCCGATGACTATTCCCAGAAGTCTTCCTCATCATGTGTATTCTCTGCCACACTATCAGCTGTTTTAAATGTAGAGTCGATGAAATTGTCCGGAGTAACGTGCAAGCAACTTATTGAATACTGAGGCCCGAGTCCGCTGGATACCCAACTTTTAATAATGGTTCAACTTCCTTTTAAATGGTCTAATATCTTTATATATAATAGTAAGGATTAAGGAAGATAATGAGCGCCCGTCGATTGCAAAATGATAAAACTTGCGTAATTGGTAGGTTGTGATGTGACAGTTCGTCAGTTCCTGTGGAATTTCCAAGTACAAACTTGATTAATATTTGAAAGCTTCCGTAGAAAAATGTGTCTTTGATTGTACTCGAGCACCTGATATTCAGATCACGTCAACCATAACGGATTATAACAACTACATTGGCAAGGTTGGCAAAGGTGTTGGTGTACTCAGACTATAAGAATACATGCGATTTTGATACGCTTTGGACTTGCTAAGTTATCATTTAACTCAACAAAATGGTGTCAGAAGTTGATATGTTTGCCACATTTAGTAAACAATTTAACGGGTGAGGTGGAGAAATGAGAATTCCTTGCTCCCACATTATCAAGCGAGGTTATATCCTGTGCTAAACTGCTGTTAGTTTCATTTCAAATAAGCTTAATCTAATTTATTGCAAAAATGACATGATCCGAAATAAATCCTATTTATATCAGTGGGAAACATAGTGATCTAAAATCAAGTACTTTAACAGAAATTGACCGGGTTAAACCTGTCTTGTCTGGCAATAAGCTTATACGTACGAGTGTGTTTTATTCATTGTCGTTTCGTAACAATGCAACGAAAATGTAAATTTGTTTATCCTTTAGACTTTTAAATATGATAGGGATCTTTTTTCCAGCAATGCGGCTCCTTTGATCATTTCGAGCTATGAGGGTTTATAGTATGCACTTCTATTAAATTTTTGTAGCAAGTCATTGTATAAAAATTAAAGTCATTTGTTTTATTACATCTATTAGTTTCTCCTGCCTTTCTTTATGTTTCTGCTTTTGCGATTTTCCTTAATCAATTTCAATTCCTTGACGGAAACGAAGTACAGCAGTTTGTTACTTGTACCTGAACTTTTATCCAGGGTAAGTTGAAGATCACTCCTTTTATTCGTAATAGAAGAATGATAAGCTCCAAATTGAACACCCTATTTCTCAAAAAGTTGGCCCCACCGAGCTCGAAAAATAGGATATTGCAGACATATACATATCGCTAGGGGTAGCTAATTGGGACCTTGCCATTGCAACTCCAGTCTAATCAAAATCTTCTAATATATCAAAGTTTACTTTTTCTTTCAGGTTTATTTGGTCTATTTTGTAGTTGAACAGTGATTTTACAATGCAAGAAAAATTTATATAACGTCTAAATTTCCATTCTTAAATTAATTTTTGAATTAGCTTTTTCTCACCCTAATAATAGAAATTAAATTCATTGGTTCGTGTAATTTTCAGAAACTGAACCTTTGGATGAGGATCTCACAAAGTTGTCCGTAATTAGTTTGCTGTCCATGAATCTAATTTCACCAAATCATACTTTTTAATGGTGAGAAACTCTTGCCTCAGTCTACTAATTGGACTCACATTTTCCCCCCCTCAAAAGTCTGGTGCATTTCATTAAAAAAAAGTATTTATGATAGACCCCATGGTGGTCCTTACATTACACAAAAACTATTTTTAAACTTGACCGGAAAAAAAACAGTCATACAATCATATAGTTAAAGCATCCGCATTTGTTTACTCAAAACATATTTTTTCTTAAAATTTGATGATTATGGTATAAAAAATTACATGCATCAGAAACCTTATAAATTCCTTAAATTTAAGTAAACACAAAATTCACCTCATATATGAGGAATGCATATGATTCCCTAGATTAATACTCCATTCGTTCCTAAACAAATGTATCATACGAAAATAAGTACAATTTTGACCGATAATTTTTTCATATTTAAATTGCCGAAAAAAATTATTTTAAAAGTTAATCACGTAGTTTATGGTTATTAGAACTATATGATGAAATTTTCAATTTTTTCGTTTCGGTAATTTTGATATGAAAATTTTGATGGTAAAAATTGCATGTATTTTCGTAGAGGATATTTGTTTAGGGACGGAGAGAGTATAATAATAATAAACTATCATGGGGTTCACATTTTTATGGTTGTAATATTGTTATGATTATTAAAATATAATAAAAAAACAAAAAAATAATGTAGGGTTATTATAAGGAAATTATTAAGGAAGCTGTAATTTTGTGTAAATGTAAACGGTTTCTTAAACATATAAAATGTGTTAGGTTTGAGAAAATGGTTGAGGTAGCTGGTGCGGATGATCTTACTAGGATAGGTAAAGCTAAGACTAAAGACCGAGAACTTAATGTTACAAAAGGAAGGTGCGGATGATCTTACTAGGATAGGTAAAGCTAAGACTAAAGACCGAGAACTTAATGTTACAAAAGGAAAGAGAGCACAAAAACACAACATTCTCCTTATACCCCCTAACCTTATATCTCTGAATATAGATCAGTCGTGATCTAAGGTGTGATTTTTGATACTCATATCCCAATTGACAAAAATCTCTAGTTCTAGATCACTAGCCAAACATCTCATAATAACTTTACAAAACTTCCAAATAGCTCATGTAAGCTGAAATCTCAGCATCATCACCAGCAAACCTGCATCTATTATCAAGCTAATTAGCAAAAATAAAGCACAAATTTTTTTCATACCCAGTCCTTCTTAAAAAGTTGCCTTTTAAAAACAACAAAAACAAAAACAAAAAGCTTCAGAAAAATATCCTCATAAGCTTAAATATCTGTTCTTATCCTATGTATCTTGACACCCAAGCACAACTTTTCTCATACCATTGCCTTCATTGAAAAGTTGCCTTGAAAAAAAACCTCATGAGTCAAAGGTTTAAAACCTCAGTAAACCTCTTGGTTTATACCTCTGTTTTAAAATTCGCGCTACGTAGCGCTACGTAGCGTGAAATAGCGCTTTTTTGGTAAAAAACGCAACGAAAAATCACGATTTTAGGTGGAATTGCGCTAAAATCGCGCTATAGAGGACCAAAAGCGCAAAAAGCGCGAAATTCTGGACCAAAAGCGTAAATAGCGAGTTAAAAAAAAAACAGCGGATTTAAATAATAAATATATATTGTGCAATTTTCATAAAAGTGTTTGCAGTCCAAATGGTTAAGACTGTGCTGTTATTTCCAGCAGACCTGGGTTCGAAACTCACCAACAACAATTTTTTTTTTGATTTTTTTTTTATTACAATCTAATATAACTATATTTTTTTTATTTTTTTTTGTTATATATTCTAAAGTTTAGTACATATTTAGGCAAAAAAAATACACCGCAAAGCGCTATATAGCAACGCTATTAGCGCTTTTAGCGTTTCTCTCGAAAAAACGCTACGATAGCGATAACGCTATTTAAAACACTGGTTTATACCCTTTCTATATCTTAAAATAACTACCCCTTAGACAAGGAGTGTTATTTTGATCCAAAAAGTAAGCAGCATAGATATTATTGGGTAAATCCATAGCCCTGCAAGTCATAAAATCATTACCATTTGACCCCAATTGGACTCACATTAAATAACTTGACAAATCTGTCCTTGATACTTTCTTTCTTACTGAAGAAACCTTTCAATCGAACCACAATTGCAAAACAAGCATCATATTTGCTGGTAGAATATTTCATAGGTGACGGTAGAACAAAAAATGTGAGCAAAAAAAGTCACATGTGCTGATTTGCATACTTCATAGTCACACACACACACACAAAAAAAAATTGCAGCTCAATTTTACTACTACTAACATTATTAGGTAGAGCCATCCATGGTCTGTAACCAATCATAACATCCTCAAAAGGATTGCAAGTTCCGAAATTTCTCAAATGTCTTGTACAAAAATTTACATAGTTCTCAAGGAGCTCCTGCTCCTCCAATCAACAGTTTCACTGCTTTTTATTTGAAGAAAGGTTTGCAACCCTACCTAAGGTTGACTTGGTGTAAACACATGCATCTAGACAACATAGCGGTATGTGATATAGCGGCCTGCAGTTTCACTTGAACGAGTAATTCTCACAACTTGTCCACGCTTCATCCCATAATATTTCGCCACTGGGTCGGTGACCTGAATACGAGGAAGCTGGAATCCAACAAAAGCAAAGGATAGAAAGAGAGAATTTAGGATCAGTTGATAAAACAAATGAAGCAGAAATCATGAGTTAAAGAGTAGATCCTATAAGGATGACAGACAAAAATGGGGACCATATTAGTAGGGTTCCCAAATTAACAATTTAAAGAAACGGCTTCCAAAAAGAATTTTGGGGATATGAATTTTCTTTTATCTTTTTTTTCCATGAGGAATGTCGGTTTGTTTCAGCAAGATTTCCCGTAGTAGTCAGTCTCACATACTCTCTGAAATACAAAGTTAAGAATCAAACATGAAAAGAAAAGAAAACTTTTGATCGTGTGTGGTGTCTTTAGGAGAAAACTCAGAAGGCAATGTTCACCAAATTTAACTCAAAATAAATTTACTTCTTTTTAACACTTTTACCAAATAATAATTTGGAGTAGCGAGATGGAAAAATCCGCATTTAGAACAAAAATCTATCATTAATTACGCATGTGTGAAGGGAACAAGGTACATAGGATGAGGAAAAAAAATGTATCATTGTTTTGAATAAAATCTCTTAACACGGTTTCTTTTATGGAGACAATGATAAATGTTAACAATAGGTATTTTTAATAAATAAAAAATAACTAGCATCGAACCTTTGATCAGTTAAGAATACGTAATGAAGTTGTCAAATTGTCCACTCATTTCGAATAAGAAGACGCATAACAGTATCCAAAAATTGCAGAACCGCTCTTAACTCAATTTTTTCTGGAGCCAATGCTAGCAATATATACTTCAAATAAAGATATACTTTCGTCGGAACTCAATACATAATGCACATATGAAACATAGTTGTCAAATTGTCCACTCGTTTAGAATGAGAACACGGCATAATAGTATCCAAAAGATCATGCAAAACAGATCTCAATCCAATTCTTTTAGCAAGTAAATGCTAAAAATCTGTACTTCAAAATAAAAAAATACTAACTCAATCAGTCATCCATATTTGTAATGAAGTTGTCAAACAGTCCACTTTTTTTAAAAAGGAACACCCAAAATAGTACCCCCAAAAAATTTGCAATTTTTTTTACACAAAATCACAATTGTGCTATACTGCTATTCCCACGTGATTATGATATCACATAAAATTATGCATAGTTAGTATTTTCCAAAACCTACCCAGAAATACAAACACCATAACAATCAATAAAAATCAAAACTTAATATATTCCAAATAACTATTACACCACGGTAAGTATTAAGCCTCTTCAGAAACTGTACAATATGGTAATAAAATAACAAAAACCTATTTATGCATGGTTAGTATTTTCCAAATACTACCCAGTAATACAAACACCATAACAATTAAGAAAAATCAAAAGTTGAGATATTACAAACAACTATTATACCATAATTAGTATTAAGCCTTCAGAAACAATACAATATGGTAATAAAATAACAAAAACCTATTTATGGATGGTTAGTATTTTCCAAAACCTACCCAGTTATACAAATTCCATAACAATTAATCAAAATCAAAACTTCATATATTCCAAACAACTATTACACCACTGTAAGTATTAAGCCTTCAGAAACAATACATTATGGTAATAAAATAACAAAAACCTATTTATGCATGGTTAGTATTTTCCAAAACCTACCCAGTAATACAAACACCCTAACAATTAATAAAAATCAAAAGTTGAGATATTCCAAACAACTATTATACCATAATTAGTATTAAGCCTTCAGAAACAATTAATAAAAAATTCAGAAAGACTTTCTGCATTGTTCAGTCTCGCGAATTCTCCGAAACTGATTTTTGAGGATCTGAGATGCTGTTATATATGAATATAGTAAACTTCTGATTAGATTTGTGTGTTTTCAGGGAAACCTCAAAAGGAAAAAAGTCAAAACAAAAACCCAATCAAATATGAAACATGGAAATAAGAAACCTCTGACAGAGTATGTGCGTCTTTAGGAAAAGAACTCAGAAGGCAATGTTCAGAAATTGAAACCCAATCAAATCTCCCCATAGCTTTACACTGGGTTTCTTTCCTTACTGCCTAGAGAAGTTAATGAACCATGGCAATTGAGAAGAGTTATAATGTGCATTTCATTTAACTAACAGTACGGTTGATGGGCATAACATAGGCTCAACAAACAGCAGAACAGTCGAAATGATAATTATGATGATAAATAATATAATTTTTTTCTCACATTCGACCAGGATTTGTAAAACTACAGATGGCAGATTGATATAAAAGAGTAGCGCAAAAACTCAATCAGACCTGTGTTTCTTTCACAGTATATCTCTCCAACAAAGTCTTCTTTTCATCATTTGTCAAGAGCTGGTGTTCTGGAACTAGAACATGTTTACTGATGTTCACCAACAACTCTGCCTCCTGTACAAGGAAATGTACATTATATCCTAATAATCGTTGTATTTTGCATGTGCATTGATCCATTCATGATCAATACGCCAAAATTTGTGTAAGCATTTTCCCAAAATATTGTATTCATCTGTTAACAGATATGGCAACCGACTTTGGACATTAAAATGAGTAAAAAACTCACATAACAATAAAAAATTAAGAACTTCTAGAGAAGTTTGAAGTAACATCATCTGAATAAACAAGGTAGCGTCTTTATACAGTCAGCAAAATCTGAATCCAGTCTGAGACTCGTAGTTTAAAAAACAAAATCGTACTTCTGAAATACGAGGCTTGACTTTTCTGGGTTGACTATTTAAATTATGATATTATGTGCTGAAATTACTCCAGTTACATAGACATTGAAATTACTTCATAGCTCTAAATTGTTGCTGAAAGTATATATGTTATTATGTGCTAGTTTGTTACATATGCATGTTTTCTATATTGAGCAGACTCGATGACATAAACTTTAAAAAAATAGTTGTATCTTCACAAATTTATTTGAGAGTGCACATTTGACGGTTTTAAAATTTTGATCAGAGGACTCGGATTTTTCAAAATCTGACTCTTAGGACAATATTTTCAAGTTGGACTAAGTATAACTATCGATATTGAAATTACTCCAGTTAAAATGAAATATAGATAGTTTAAATTACCGTTTAAAAATGATCAAGTGTCCAAGTCATATAATGTTGGAAACTACGAAAGATTCACTTAGTTTTATTTGGTTATAGGATTTCAAAAATAAGCAAAGCTTATTTGTGATCGGTCGCGAAAACTTTCGACTTATTAATAAATTGTTTTCATGTTCTCAAATAGTCAGTAGAAATAACGCATTAAGCAACCAAATATTTAATATATTCTTTTTCATTCTTCTAGCAAATGCGACAACTAGAAAGTAAGTAATAAAATATTAAAAATGCCGTAACTACAACAACACTAATCATAACTTTACATAATCATAATTTAAATAGTCAACCCAGAAAAGTCAAGACTCGTACTTCAGAAGTACGACTTTGATTTCAGAACCACGAGTTTGTCTTCAGAACTACGACTTTGTTTTTCAAACTACGAGTCTCAGACTGGATTCAGATTTTGCTGACCGTATAAAGACGTTACCAATAAACAATTGTAATATCCGATAAAAATGTTCATATGCATATCAAAGGATGCATAATTACCTGGAAAACCTCCAAGTGAAATTTTGTAGAGATTTCAGTTATACAAGTCCTTGCAAAAGGAGTGAGATTCTGTTGAACCACCAGAATTGCTCGAAAAACATTCTCTGATTTCATGCGTTCGGTATATGTCTTCATTGTTTTCACACCAACTTTCGGCTCTTGAGGGAAGAAAACATAGATCTGGCCCACGACAAAAGGACAAATTAGATGTGAATATACCAGCCAAGCAGAGCATATATACAATCAAAATTAAATAAATGCCACCAACAATGAATTTAAATAAGTAACACGAAACGAAAGTTTAGATATCAAAGGCCTTAAAACATTAAAATCCTGAATCACACCTGATCAGAACTGTCATTTTGCTTAGATCTGTTGACGATGAGGTCTTCTCTTTTCATAGTTTCACCAAATTTTCTAATGAATTTCTCCATTGTCATCTGTATCTCATCATCTAAAACCATGTAACCCCTGTCCTTCAGCATTTCCAAAACTGTTTTCCTGATTCGGTAAAGCCTCGTCCTTTCGTCCTCGGAACCAGACATCTTGCTCTACAAATAAACCCCTGGAAAATAGCCTATCATTAATTATACCAGTATGACACTAAAACTTGCAGAAGATGCTGAATCTCTTATTTCAATCCACCAGGATATATTCACACATTCAAGTATGCATATACCACAAAAGCAGAATGTAAAGGGTGATGAAATTTATGTTAAAATCTCACTCTGACTAAACCCCAGCCTATAATAATGAAGAGAGTGGCTTTAGAAATTCATATTTAACTTGCATCTACCTACGATACAATTTTCATGAACAAAAATATACCAACCAATTTTCTGGTCATGAAGCCACGATTTATTTCTCTGAAAAGTATACTAACAATTGTCACGTAAATGCATATGAGCTTCGTAATTTAAACAATTGTGACAATATGATGGTTTCTAAGTTACCAGTTTAACGACTGTTACATCAGTTTACTTTAAAATCCACAGTAAACCTTCTATGACAAATTTCATTCTTTGCTTCTAAAAGTGCTTTAATGGTGTCCTCTAATCAAAGCTCTTTAAATATCCGATTCATGGTACGATGTGTCACATAGTAAAGGTACAGAAACTTGAAGTAAAAAAAATGATTGTGAAGAGATAAACCGTATGATGGAAGTTGAAGGCTAAAGTAGTCAATTTATATAGCTTGTGAAGTAGATAAATTCGCCTCACCAAATTGAACTCAACAAAATAAATTTACTTCTTTTTTAACACTTTTACCAAATAACAATTTGGAGTAGCAAGACGGAAAAATCCGCATTTGGAACAACAATCTATCATTAATTACGCATGTGTGAAGGGAACAAGGTACATAGGATGAGAAAAGCGCTGTTTTGAATAAAATCTCTTAACTCCGTTTCTTTTATGGAGACAACGATAAATGTTAACAATAGGTACTTTTAATGTAAAAAAAAATAACTAGCATCGAACCTCGATCAGTTAAGAATACGTAATGAAGTTGTCAAATTGTCCACTCATTTCGAATAAGAAAACACGTAACAGTATCCAAAAATTGCATAAGCGCTCTTAACTCTTTTTTTTTTTTCTGGAGCCAACGCTAGCAATATATACTTCAAACAAAGATATACTTTCATCTGAACTCAATACACAATGCACATATGAAACATATTTGTCAAATTGTCCACTCATTTAGAATGAGAACACACGAATAATAGTATCCAAAAAGTGCAAAAATTGGCCTTAACTCGATCCCTTTAGCAAGTCAATATTAAAAAATTATACTTCAAATATAAATATACTTGTACCAAAACTCAATCAATCAATCATATAATCATATTTGTAATCAAGTTGTCAAATTGTCCATTCCTTTAAACAGGAACACCAAAAATAGAACCCAAAAAAATACATAAAAAATGCCACAAAAAATCACAATTGTGCTATTCCCAGAATCCCACGTCATTATGAAATCACAACCTATGCATGGTTAGTATTTTCCAAAACCTACCCAGTAATACAAACACCCTAACAATCAATAAAAATCAAAACTTTATATATTCCAAACAACTATTACACCATGGTTATTAGTAAGCCTTCAGAAACAATAATACAATATGGTAATAAAATAGTAACAAAAACCTATTTATGCATGGTTAGTATTTTCCAAAACCTACCCAGTTATCCAAACACCATAACAATCAATAAAAATCAAAACTTGAGATATTCCAAAAAACTATTACACCACAGTTAGTATTAACTATTAAGCCTTTAAAATACATTATGGTAATAAAATAACAAAAAGCAAATTATAATATTCACTTGTTCCTATTAGTATCACTATGCATGTATATGTATATGTATATATAGAGAGAGAACCTGGAGGTACGGCGGAGAGAGAGAGAGAGACGGTAATAATAAATAATTTATTTTTAAGTAATAAAAACCCTAAAACTTATTTAACGGCTGCCACCGCTCACCGCTTACGAAAATTATAATATTGGCCCTCTCCCTATGCTCTTTTTATTATTTAACTACTACTTTTAGAACACATGAAAAATACCTGTTATATTTTATTTTTTTATTTTTTTTTCATGATAAAATCGGTAAGGGTGTGTTTGGTATCCGAAAAATATCAAGCGAAAGAAAGGGAAATAAACAGGATAAAGGAAAAGTAGCATGAAATTATTAACAAAGTTTTTCAAAAATTAATTATGTTTACCTATGTCTTTTTCTTTCTTTATATATATATGTTAAAATAGTTACATAATGTTTTTTTAGAAGTCAAACGGCATAAACGAGATATTTGATCAAAATAACGACACTAAAAAATTAAGATTTTTAGTATTTTATAATAATTGTCTTCGACGTGTATTAAACTGTTTTTGTTAAGATTGTCTTTTAACGTTTAACTATTTTGGGAATTGTTTGTAACATGATCTTGCGGCGTGCGTGCAAGATGGGTGCAATATATGCGAGGCAAGCATAGCATGCATTATGCATATACATGCATTGAAGATGGCGTCACAACAAGGTTAATCCATACCAAATCTAATGAATACTTGAGATCGTAACATGAGCAAGTGTGAACTTACCCATATAGTATCATCGGTGTAAATACCTCTAGTTTATTGTATTTAGGCAATATTTTTTTCATATGACCATTTCAAATTTTTGCTAGCGTACATTATGGGTTTGATAAGGGTGTGTTTATTATCCGGAATTAAACTATTTTTTGAGGCTTGTCGGTGACTCAAATCATACTAGCAACAATTCATATAACAATAGCAATAAGCAAACCAAATAACATTTTTTTCCCAAATTGCTTTTTCCCAAAACATTATATAATAGAGCCAAATCATCAGTCAATTGAAAAATACTCGACTGTGTCTAATGCAAAAACACAATTTACGTATGTATCCAGCCAAATCATACATTCAATTGAAAAATATTAGATGGGTTTTATATACACACACTCAAATGTATATAATGCAGTCAAATCATCAATTAATTGAAAACTATCCAACTGGTTCTAATACACACATATGTATCCGGATTGACAAATATGCATGTGTTCAAACAAATTTTCAATTAAAAATTGACAAATACTCAATTGAGTGTAATACAAAAACACCATATATGTACGTATCCAGCTAAATCATATATTTGAGCGACAAATACTCATATGGGTTTTAACACACACACTGTACACAATATAGCCAAATCATTAATTATACCAAAATTCCCCCCCCCCCCCCCAAACAAAGTAACGTGCTTATCATTAATCAAAATAACAAGGTTATACAAGGATCACTGTCTATGGAACAAGCTCCAAAAGGCTAGAAAAACGAAAATACATAAACACGACCCTTTTCAAATCCTTCCATCAAAATAAAAGCCCAAAAAGTACTAAAATCTTGTCAAATGTGCCAATCGAGTGTTCGAAAGTAGAAAACGTCTACAGGTGTCGTGCCAACCAAAATCGAATTAGAGGATCCAGAAGGGTTCTAACACAGACTAGTCCAATAAAAAACACCATCGGGGTGCCAGCACACAAATAAGCCGATCTAATCATACCAATCACAAGGAAGGACCCATAAAAGTAACCCCATACGTCAAAAGATTTTTACAAAGCCATGAAAACATCACCCAGACAGAATACACCATACGATTGCAATCTAAACAACCCCCGTCAATACTCATAAAATACAATTGAGACAAAATTATATCATAAAATATGCCTAAAAGATGTAAAAAGTAAATAACTACCCAAAAATGTTTGACACGTCAAAAGTTTTGCTCAGATAGACCATATCTACAAACAGAGTCATCCAGGAATAAAAAAGACAACATACCAGACTACATGTCAAACGAGGGCCGAAAGGTACCATAGCAACCATATCTGTCTGGCGCTGTAGTTATAAGCAGGGTGCCAACACACTATTAAAATCCGATCTAAGCAGGAGGCATGATGTCCAAGACTCGTAGTACAAGGTAGTCACACTATTTCTATTGTAGACTCTGATCACCGGAAAGTCACCCCGATCGGCACAATTTAGGCCCAAACAAATTTATAAGATGGTCATTGAGAGAGTATATAAAAAGGGGTTGAGATTTAGAAGAGAATGGAGATGAGAAGAGAGATCGGGACGGATGTGGAGGACGAAGAGAAAAAGATAGTTGGAAGGTGAGAAAAGAGCGAATGGGGAGAGATAGATCAGAAGGGTGGCTATAAGAATCCGGATTTTCATAGAAAAATGCCGGTGTAAAGAGAAAATATTGCTCAAGTCCTTTTAAAGTCGTGTGGCCTGAAAAGCGAGGACAAAATCGGGTCAAATCGGACAATATTTGTGGTGGTAAGCAGATGGTGTGAGTTTGGTCAGAGGACCAGATCGTTAAAATTGTTATCAGAGCCGCTATCTAGCTGATGGTGTGTGAACCACCCCTGGAAGGACAGCGTGTCCGACAAGAACGTCGTGCATGAAGGGGGAAAGAGTGTAAGAATCTAGATTTTTATAGGAAAATGTCGGTGTCAAGAAAAAATATTGTCACACATCGCCTAGATATGTGAGTACCTATATGGTATATAAGCTAAGAAAATCTTCATTACTATCACCAATGACTTTTAAAGTCGTACGGCCCGAGAAGCGAGTACGAAATCGGGTCAAAACGGACAATATTGGTGGTAGTAATTAGATGGTGCCGGTTTGGTCAGAAGATCGGGTCATTACAGTGGTGGAGGAGAGAAAGGGAAAGGCGGAGATGGGGTGAAGGAAAGTGACGGAGAAGGGGATGCGATGCCAGAGGAGAATGGGTTAAAACTGGGTACGGAGCCTGTGGGTAGGGGAGGCGTCGCTGCCTCCTCCCCCACCCCAGATAGTTGGCGGCGACAGGTTGGAACTAGGGTTTGAGAGGGAGAGAGTGTTAGAGAGAGAGAGTCAAATCGTCAACTAAGTTGAAAAAAAATACTCGATTGGGTCTAATGCAAAGACACCAAATACGTATGTACTCAGCCAAATCATAAGTTGAACTGACAAGATGCATGTATTCAACCAAAATATCAATTAAATTGACAAATACTCGATTGGGTGTATAGTACAAAACACCATATACGGTATTCAGCCAAATCATATATTCAATTGACAAATACTCACATGGGTAAAACATGAATTATAGAAAGCAAGAAACGAAAATGTAAAAATTTATAAAACAAAACAAAGAAGTTTAAAAATTAATCGTGAAACAATAGAATGAAAAGAGAATCCGAAAACAAGAACTGAGACTTTTGAAAGGCGAAACAAAGTTGAAAGTTAATGAGTCAGGTTTTACCATCCATTTTATAAAACAAGGGTTTAAAGAACCCCCACCCTCTCACTCTCTCTACACACCCACATACCAAAAACCTATACATGCATACATACATATATGGTAAATAGAGAGAGAAGTCGGTCAAGTTTTACAGAAAGTTGCCACGACGGAAAACTGAATTGAAAAACTGAAGCACGATAGTAATAAAAAAAATTATATAAAACCTACATGCGGAATAATAAGAAAGTATTAAACAAGTAGTTGAAAACAGAAAATACGGGAATAATGCTAAAGCAGTTTAGGACTCAAGCTACCTAATTTTCCAAATTGGTACCTGTTGAACCATGTGTTCCATCATTGATTTTGATTATGAGTATTTTAATGATTTTACTAATTATAAACAAATTTTCGATTCAATAATATAATACTTGATCTTTTACAAAAAGAGAGAATTTATATTTCAGAACTTAAAATGATAGAGCATTGAATAACGAAGACATCGTTTTAAACAGAAATCGATTCGGAGTCCGAACGAGCAAATTACAAGCGTTTCAAAAAGTTGGAATTGATAGGAGAGATTGATGAAAAATTGAGCAAAGTGTAAGCCTAGCACCTGTGCTATCAAATCAAACACTGATGCGTCAAAAGTTTATAATCCGGCAGAAACCCAAGCACTAGTCCAAGTATCAGTGCTTCAAAAGTTGATAATCTGGTAGAAACCCAAGCACTTGTCCAAACACCGGTGCTCCAGTACACATATTAAAAAAAACAACTTTTTAGGTTTTTCGAAAAGTGGCTGTATCTATTGGTTAAAGCCTATAACCATCCCAAACGGTTATAATGTGACCAAGGGTCATTTTGGGCCATATTTACACCTTTATCTCTCTCTCAAAATCACCAATCAACAAACCCAACCTCCATTGTTATAAAAAAAATTATAAAAGCAAAAAAGGCTTATACTACATATTTCTCACTTGTTTCATATATAATTCTTGGGTGTAATCTTATTTGTTATCTTATAAACACCAATAGAATATTTGTTTGTGAGTGATACTTTGTAACAAATTTATAAGAGTAAATTATAAGCTCGTTTGTAAGTGAATGTTTGGGTAGAAACTTTTAAACCAAAGTGTTGGTTAAAAGTTCTAGATTAAACACTTGGTTACTCATAGATTAAATGGGGGTCGTTGACTCGTAAACGTGTACGCAAGCACTTGTATCAAGAGTATGAAGCTCGGGTTGAAGTGTTGTAATCTTGGGTTTAAGATTATAGTGATAATAGCTGGTAAAGTAAATTCTGGGGAGAGGACTAAGCGGGTTTCCGAACCTCTATATATCGTGGTGTCATATCTTTTTCCTGCTCTTTACTTTACGCTTGCTTATTATTGCTTGTTATATTGTTAGCTAAAATAGTTTAGTTGTTGATTGCTTGTGTTGCAATTCATTTATCGTAGATTGACGCTAGTTGGGTTATATTTGTTTGTAAATTTTAATTTCGCGAAAATCGTACGTAAATCTTATCCACCCCCTCTAAGGTGTAGCCGATTACGGGCCAACAGTACCCAATCCTAATGATTTATTTTCAATCAATGCACTATTTCTTGTTGCCGCTCTATTTTCTAATTGAAAAAACGTTGTTCGGTACCCTATATACTACTCCCTCCGTTCCCATTTAATTGTTCACTACGAAACTACGTGCAATTTTGACCGGCTTATAACTTGTATCAAAATTGTCGGAATGAATTTTTTTAAAATCTAATCATAAATTTTAACATTTGAACTATATAATCAACTTTTAAAAATTTTTATTCCGACAATTTTAATACAAGTTCTTGGCCGGTAAAAATGGATTGGTTTTGGCTGCCCTGAAAAATTCAAGGCAGCCTGCCTTGAATTTTCAAGGCAGACAAAACCAATCCGCTTTGGATCTATTTAGTATATTTTTGGGTCCATTAATAAGTGTTAGATTTTTAGTATGTGACACAACCAAAATAATAATATAGTATATTCACGATAGTGTTAATCGTTCGGTATTCATTCCAAAATACACTATTATTTAGGGTGTCCCAACCAATAATATTTTTTAGTTTTAATTTTAAATTAATTTTAGAATAGATATTTTTGGGTTAATTAACATGTGTTAGGTTTTTAGTATATTTTAGTTTTAATTTTGAATTAATTTTAGGATAGATATTTTTGGGTTCATTAATATTTGTTATGTTTTTAGTATGTGACACAGCCCTAAATAATAATATACTAGATTCACGGTAGTGTTAATCATTCGATGTTGATTCCAAAACATTAAAACAAAAATGTAACATACAAAATTACATTATTTCAAAAAAAATATACAAAATTACAAATTGTGCTGCCTGAACAATTCAAGACAGGCTGCCTTGAATTTTTCAAGGCAGCAAAAATGGATCCGGTCAAAATTACACGTAGTTTTATAGTGGACAATTAAATAGAAATGGATGGAGTATCATATTTTACTAGTTTAGTACCCATCTTACACTACATGAGACCACTGGTCCCAAAATTTACCAACTTTTACCAAAATTGGTATCAACCTTTAATGCTTAATTGTACATTAGTACCTTGATTGGATGTTCATCACAAAGTTTGAGTAATATTTTAGAAAAACAAGTATATTGTGTACTATATTGCTAAAAACACAAAAACTGGTTTATTTGGGTATAAATTTATCACTTTTCTCCCGAAAAAAACTCTGGTTTTGACCCAATAATTTCTTTCAATCCGACCCATTAATCATGCCCTTCAAAACAAGGGTTTATTAGAGTCTCTAACCTCACTCTCTACTCTCCGAACACATGCCAATACATCGAAAACCTATACATACATACATATATAATAGAGATAGAAGCCGGACAAGTTTTATCCGTAGTTACCAAGATGGAAAACGAAAGTAAAAAACTAAAACATGATGATAAATAAAAAATTATATAAAACTACACGTGAAATAATAAGAAAAGCGGAAAGCAAATACCTGAATACAGGAAACAATATTGTTGTGGTAGCCGGTGCGGTTGAAAGAAGAAACAAGTTTATTTTTGACCCGGTAAGTTTTTTTAAACCGGACCCATTTATCATCCCTTTCAATACAGGTTTAATCAATCTCTCTCACTACAAAACCCAGATAGAGAGAGAAAGTTAGAGAGAGAAACAACAACAATGGAGGGTACTGGAGGACTATCTTACCAACGCTTCCCAACAATCAAAATCCGAGAGACGAAAGACGACTACTGCAAGTTTGAGCTCCGTGAAACTGATGCCTCTCTCGCCAATGCCCTCCGTCGCATCATGATCGCCGAGGCACCTACCGTAGCTATTGACTTGGTAGAGATTGAAGTCAACTCATCTGTCCTCAACGACGAGTTTATTGCGCATCGTTTAGGTAAAAAAGTTTGTTTGTAATGTGGAAAAAAGGGTACATTCTTTGTGCTAAAAGTAATCTGTTATGCTAAAAATAGATACATTCTTGATGCTAAAAGTAGGGTTTGTTTGGTTGCAGCTTTTGAGCCCCTTTTTTGTGCTTTTATCAAGTTCAGATGGATTAGGGTTTCTATTTTTTTTTACTATTTAGTCGGAAAAGATACATTCTTTATGCTAAAAGTACATACAAGTGACTATAGGTCAACTCGTTTAATGCCGAGTTTATTGCGGTTTCTATGTAATGTGGAAAAACCGGTACATTATTTATGCTACTGTTTGTTGTGTTGTATGTCTTGTTGGGGTCTGTTTGGTTGCAGCTTTTGAGCCCGTTATTTGTGCTTTTATCATGTTCTGATGGATTAGGGTTTCTGTTTTTTCTATTTAGTTAGGAAGGTATCCCTCTAACGACGAGTTTATTGCACATCGTTTAGGTCTCATTCCGTTGACTAGCGATAAGGCGATGGGGATGAGGTTCTCGAGGGACTGTGACGCTTGTGACGGTGATGGGCAGTGCGAGTTTTGTTCGGTCGAGTTTCATCTTAGGTTCGAGTTTGAAACCCTAGTTCACTATTCTTTTGTTTTTACTGATTCATTTTTTATTACTATGAGTCTCAAATCATAATATCATTCCTTACATATGCTTGTTTGCCATTAGCTTTTTTCCTCAGCTAGTTTAGCTTTTTTTATTAAAAAAACTATCCATATTTGGTATGTTAGCTTTTTAGCTTTTCTAAAAGCTAGTTTTTGCGTCAAGAAAGCTAAGAAAGCTCAAAGCAGAGAAGCGATGAGTTTGGACTTTTTTCAGTACATGAGGTAGTGTCAAACAGTACATGGGAGAATCATTGATCGTTTTTTTTTTTTTGGGATTGTTTATCTTAGGGCCAAGTGTATTGGGGACCAGACTTTGGATGTTACAAGCAAGGATTTGATTAGTTCGGATCATACGGTGGTTCCTGTGGATTATTCGGATGCTGGTGGATATGAAAACAATGCCGAGAGCAAGTAATTGTTTTTATACCCTAATTAAGTTTCTGTTGTACTTACTGTGTGTTGTGTTGTGTGTCTTGTTAGGGTTTGATTGGTTGCAGCTTTTGAGCCCATTTTTGTGCTTTTATACCTTTCTTTTGTTTTGTTTAGTTTTATGCATGTTTGTATGTAATGTGGAAAAAAGATGCATTCTTTATGCTAAAAGGCTCTGTTGTATTTACTGTGTGCTGTGCTGTATGTCTTGTTAGGGTTTGTTTGGTTGCAGCTTTTGAGCCCATTTTTGTGCTTTTATAATGTTGACATGGACTCGGGTTTTATCAAGTAGTTATTTTTTAATCCCTTCTTTTGTTTTGTTTTGTTTTGTTTATTGTTTATTTATGTTTAAAATATTAGTTGCTGCATGTTTGTATGTAACTGTGGAAAGGATACATTCTTTATGCTAAAATAAAAGTACATACAAGCAGTGTTTCAAAAATCCCTGCCTAGCTCCGCCTAGGCGCTAGGCCTTGGTCTGCCGCCGAGCGCCTAGGTGAAATTTTATTATTAAAAAAAAGGGTGAATTTTTCCTTTTTGTGTCAAATCCGGGTTGATCCGCGTCAACTCGGTCAAAATAGGTGAAATTTTATTATTGAAAAACTCATAAAAGATTACTCAAAAAGACATGGTGATTAATCAAGATTTACACTTCACATTTGTTTTTCAATACATCATGAACCCTTGACTCGTATGACGTTATCGTACAATTATTGGGTTGTAATAGTATAACACTATAACTATGGGCTAATTGGCTTGAAATGTTCAATTTAACTTGGCAATCTTATTTACAATGTGTCTATTGTACAAAGGTCTAAGAAAATGACTAAAAATGTGAAAAAAAGGTCTTGCCGCCTAGGCTCCACCTAGCCGCCTAAGCCCCTAGGCCCCACCTCGCCGCCTAGATCTCTTCTAGTGCCATTTGAAACCTTGCATACAAGTGATCAAGTAGACTGGTGTGTTTTGTGAATGTAATCAAGGACTTGTTTGGTTTAAGTTTTTAAGTATTTTTTTAGTTATAAGCTGGTTTTTCTGTCTTTCTTGTTGAAGTTGCCAGAAAGTTTATACTAAACTGATAAGCTTATTTTCTCAAAATCTGTGACCAAACAAGCCCTAATTAGGTTTTTTTCACAAGTTTCTGTTGTATTTGCTGTGTGTTGTGTTGTATGTCTTTTTAGGGTTTGTTTGGTTGCAGCTTTGGAGCCCATTTTTGTGCTTTTACCATGTTCAGATGGATTAGGGTTTCTATTATTTCTAATTTACAAGCTAGGAAGAGCCTGAGGGATTTTTTGGTTAAGAGCTGTCTGTAGGGACCTAGAGATGTAAAAGCTTTTAGCTGAATGAACTAAGGTTTCAAAAGGCGCTAAGCGTGGTCTAGGCGGGAAGGAGCCGCCTGAATGCCTAGCCGCCTAGGCAGCGCCCAGGCCTATGTGGGAAAACGGCTTTTAAGTGTTTTTCTTGAATTTCCATGCAATAGACATGTTGTAAATATGGGTTTCATGTTAAATCAAACATCTCAAGTTTATTTGCTCATAGTTATTCGATTAGAATCCAATAAAGTCTAGGATGACAACACCTGAGTAGTTACATAAGCAAAAAATTGTCATGAAATTTGTTTCAAATAGAAGTTTGAAATGTACAATGTACAATGTAAAATGCAAATCTAATCCAAAATCAACAAGATATCAAAACTGAAAAAACATATCTTAGTTTTGAATCCTAATCATCATTGCATTTTGAGTGGTTTTCCTTTGCTTTTTCTTATTGCTGATTTTAGCCTTAAACTGAACATACATTAAGTTGTTCAATCTTGACACTGTCTAGTTTATTCATTGTTCAATCCTGTTCGTCAATCTAGGAAAAAGGTTGCTCGTCAATCGGAAAAAAAGGGTTTGTTTCATCAGACCTAAGTTTATTAGGTTTAATATGTTTCTTTTAACCCATTGAAACCGGTTCACCTGAAATATACTTCAAAGTCAAATGCCTACATAAAAGCGGGGCGGCTAGGTGGCGCCTTCCTCGGCCGCCTATCAAAACAGAGGAATGAACCCAGATTTTCCAGCAACCTTGAAGAAATCAGTTTATCTGCTTAGAAGATGTAACCAGAATTCAGCTTATGTTCTTGACGGCATGTCTGCATCGCATTCATTCCATACTTAGAGTTTGTTGGGTTCTTTTGCGCTTCTCTCATATGGACTTGGATTAGGGTTTCTATACATTTGTAATTTAGCTGGCATGCCATTATGCAACTATGCCCTCTTGCAAACCTTCTTACTGAATGTTTCTTGTATGTTATGTATATACAAGGATGTGTCAAGAGTTAAATTATTTGAAGGCAATGTTGTCACTGGATCTGTCTAATGATGGTTGGTGTGGTTGCCTCAAAATTGTGTAATTGGGAAGATTCCAAAATCAGGGTTGCTCTTTGTCGAAGTAGAATTGATCTGAAGTGTATCTTTTCTGTTGTTTTTCGTTGATGCATGTTTTAGCCGAATCTGTACTAAGTTTATGTCTAATTAAGGGTCTATGTGTTTATGTAATTAAGCTCTTTTTTGGGTTGAGAGCTGGCTGCATGGACTCGTGAAAAATGTAAAACTATAAGCTGGATGATCTCAAGATTCTTTCTCACTCTCAATTAATACTTCTTATTTGCTTAAAGGCTGCAACCAAATATTCAGAAAACAAGTGAGTAGTAAGATGGACTTTTTGGTGTCATCTATGAAAGTAAGACCTTGTTTCGTTGCTGTTTTATATTTCCTTTGCTAAAAAGATGGATTGAATTTGGTTTAAAGCTGAGATTCTCTTTTTCTTTTTCCTGAAAGCTAATACCTTTGTGGACCCAGCTTCGTGCTCGACCTGAAAAACCAACTTATTAGCAAAGAAGCTCTATGTTTGTATTAAGTGTTCGTTGTGTTGTCTGCGCCCTTCCTATTTCTTGCGAAGGATTTGTTTGGTTGCAGCTTTCAAGCTCATTTTTGTCCTTTTTCTCATATCAAGATGGACTGGGGTTTCTATGTTTTTAGTTTAGTTATGAAATGTATATATCAAAAGGCAACTACCCTCATTTGCAAACCTTTCTTACTCAATGTTCGTTGTCGGCAGAAGTGATGTTTGGAGAGCACTGGACTTAGGGGTAATCTCTTTAATCAGCGGAACTGAAAATCATTACTCTCTCGTCATCTCTGTTTTCTGTCTAGTATTACAGCTTACTTCTGCATTTCCATGCTTTTATCTATTTTTTGTTTTTGGTGCTCATGATGTGTATATTTCAGCTGAGGCCAGGCTAAACTGGGTTGGTCTGCATTTGTTTTTGTTTCAAATGAAAAGGATAAGACTACGGGGGTACTTATGGAGGGGTGGCTACGAAATTTTTCATCAAAAATTGAGGGTTTTCCTTCTTCCTTCTTTGGTTTTGTAGTGTTGTGGGGTAAAAATGAAAGAGAAAAAGGTTCAAAAGAAAAAGAGAAGCAGTTTTCATTTCCTTCTAAGTTACAGCATATTGAGAAATACAGTTGTTTAACATCTTTGTGTTAATGTTGTGTTTGCCTGCATACGTGCTACATCTATTCTTTGCAAAATTTGCTGTAGTTTATTTGTCTTTACTTCTAAGTATATTCGATCATGTGCTAAGATTACTGTGATTGTGACTGATTATTGGTGTCTTAAGGCATCATAATAGAAATGAAGATTTTATTGAGAGCTGAGAATCGAGAAATTGATACGAAGAATGATAAAACTAGGCTTTCCTTCTTCCTTTCTTAGATCTGAAGTTCAGAGAGTTGATAAATAAATAGAAAAGATCGTAAAGTAAAGCTTTTGGGCAAACCAGTGGTAGAGTCACTAAAATCCCTTAGGTGATCTGTTGGTTGAAGCACTTCTTTCCTACAGAATATCAAATTTTGCGAAATACGTCTTTTATTTCTGTTTGGTCGGCCTTTACAAGACTAAACCCATTACTTCATAAATAAGGAAATTTGTGTGACAATGTCTATACCTGCCAAGATGACAACTCCTTTCTTACAGCTTGATCTTAGGCTTCTTCACATCTATTGTTTGGAAGAAGAAGAAGAGAGGAACAGTTTAGTCTATCAGATACCATCCATCTTTCTCCTTGGAAAAGAAAATAGAACCCCTTCTCTGAAAGGGAAAAAGTAGCTATTGTCTATCATTTGATTGATATCTGCGTTTATTTGTGTCGTAATATGGTGCAAGGCTTTTTGGCACTTTATAGGCCAAGTGTTTAGTTTCTCCAACAATTTTACTTATCATCTTCCCTTATTGTTTGGTTTCTTGTTGATTAGCTTCGTACTTTCTATGTGATTTCAGACTTCCTTGAAAAAATTATCTCCATTAATTGTGCATAATTTTATGCTAATTCACTCGCTGTTTCTTCAGGGGCATTATCATAGTGAAATTGCGCCGAGGGCAAGAGCTGAGGCTGAGAGCCATTGCAAGAAAAGGGATCGGAAAAGATCATGCCAAATGGTCGCCAGCTGCAACTGTCACATTCATGTACGAACCTGAGATACATATTAATGAGGATATGATGCAATCTCTAACCCTTGATGAGAAGAGAAGTTGGGTAGAAAGTAGTCCAACGAGGGTTTTTGATATTGACCCTGACACTAACCAGGTTTGATGATTTATACAAAACTGTTACTTTTTTTGCTTTTGTTGTAGCCATTTTAATCTGCAATATCTTCTTTACCAGCTTAATCTGCAATATCTTTTTTAGAAACTGGAGTTTGATCGTTTGTGTTTTTTTAGGATTGTTTAGTTGACTAGCTTTTTCTGTGGAAGTGTAATATTATGCAGCTTTTATTTGGTGAGTGCGGTATTTGTTTGTGATCTTTGTTGTGAATTTGGTATTACCGTAAACAGAGTAGTTGCACTTCCATTGTACTGAATTTTTGTGACAATGCAATTGTTTTGTGATATTTGAAAGAAAGTGGAATTTTCTTAATACAAAGATTAGCCCAGTTCATTGTGCACTTGTTTTAGAATATGAATAAAGGAGCCTGGTATATAAAGTTTTCTTCTAGAGATAATGACCGAACTTTTAATTCATGAAGTTTTATGTTATTTGTTCGTTGTTCATCTAAATTACCTTTTTTCATGCTAGATTTCCATGCATCCTTCATCCCCTCTTTCACTTTCAAGGAACTTTGTATGGCAAATAAAATTAAGCAATTGTTTCTTATGAAATTTGTTCTCTAGCAATGGCCGTTGTGTTACTGCAATTTTTTTTACATCTTTATCGAATCCCATCTGTAAACTAATGTAGAACAATTAGTTCATACAGTATCTTCTAAGAACCATTAAATACTTATTTAGGTACATGCCCTTCGTCAAGTTATCTTTTCATTTGTTTATTTGTCTCAGATTGTAATTCTTGACCCTGAGGCATACACCTACGATGATGAGGTGATAAAGAAAGCTGAGGCCATGGGAAAGCCAGGGCTGGTAGATATACGAGCTAGAGAGGATAGCTTCATATTCACCGTAGAAACTACCGGTGCCGTAAAGGCTGCTCAGCTGGTGCTCAACTCCATTGAAATCCTGAAGCAAAAACTTGATGCTGTTCGTCTCTCTGAGGATACTGTGGAAGCTGATGATCAGTTTGGTGAACTTGGTGCCCATTTGCGAGGCGGTTAATGATTTTGTTTTTCTATTTGCTCTCTGTTCTGTCTAGAGAAAACTTGCTCCCCAGTAGAACTGTTCTATCGTCCCTTACGGGTACTGCTAAATTAACATATGTATATTTAATTTTATGTTTTGACTTTCTTTAGATTTACGAGTTCTTTAATAAGACTTTTAACTTTGCCATAATGTCATAATGTCATTACTGCATTCTCATCTTTGTAGTTGATCTTTGGTCATATGATTGTTTCAGTGAATGATTTTTGAATGACATTTAAAATCGTTTCTGCAAAAAACTACTAGTATTTACTAATTTACTATTGAACTTGCTCATGTGTAGGTGAAAAATTATGTATTGTTTTTTGGAGACTAAAAAATCAGTATCAACTTGTCAAAAGTATTAATCGACATACTTTACTGGCACTTCTATGTTCCTGACTCGTGAGCCAATGAACTAAAATTGGCATCACGATGAAATACAGCATCTCTCCTAAATTTTTAATGAAATAATGAAATTATACATCTTTAGAAAGGTACCAAACAAATCTTTTATGTAAAACCTTTGTAAAGAAACGGGGTATCAATCATGTTTTTTGTATTATGAGATTATGAATGTCTCGGCTGAAACTATGAGGGCCAAGGACATGGTGCACACTGTACAGCTTAAATACTGCTTTTACGTGTTCTTTGAAAACGACCGGATAGTGCAGTGGGAGCATTGCCGACTCTGTTGTACGTTATAGTTGTGTACCTTCGGAATATTGTTTTTCTCTCTGAAAAGTGAATATCGATAAATGTTAGTAAAAGAGTATCCATGACACTTATCTAGATGATATATCTGATTCAACAGCTTTAGGCAACGTCCGTTAAAAACAGGGTCGTGGAAACTTTTTGAGTACTAGGTTTTAGGCCAGTATGACTGTAATTCAGCAAATAAGAAGAAAGAAAATATAAAAAGGTAAATGATTTTGCTCACCTATTTTTCTACTCAAAAAATCAACCCGCTGATTTGGTATATACACATGGCAAATCCACTTATTATGAGTTTTAATTATTAATGTTAAATGGTAACAATTTAATAATTTATTTTAAATGAAAAATGTTTTTGCTCACACATTTTTTCTAACCAAAAAATCAACCCGCTGATGTGTCACATTACATGACATATCTACCTAACCAATGGTTTTGATTGTTATTAATACTAGATTTAATATTTTTTTAATTCATATTTAAATTTAGGATAGGCTCAACTGGAGTTCTAGTATATTTTTATTTGGGTTTTTAGTGGGTTGGGTTTTATATTTAACAATTTTTTATTTTTAATTAATATTTAAATTTAGGGTAGACTCAGCTAGGGTTTTAGTATATTTTTATTTGAGTTTTTAGTGGGTTGAGTTTTTATATTTAATTTTTTTAATTAATATTTAAATTTATGATAGACTCAAATAAGGTTCTATTATATTTTTATTTGAGTTTTTAATAAATTGTATTTTTATTATCTGAATATTTATATTTTGATTTATCAAATTATACAATCAAAATATAAAATTTTATGTATATTTGGAGACTTTGAGGGATAAATATGTATTTTATTAGCATATGGAGTGTGTAAGTTATGAGTCTAGCCTATGGATTGTGTGAACACTCTTTTTTAAAATACAATTATCAGTTATTCATTTTTTTTTAATTTGTAATTGTATTTTTGGTTATTAATATTTATAATACATTACTCATATATTTAGACTATAATAGTGTTTGTATGAGTATGACCGGACAAACCCATCTCAATGGCTAAAAGTTTTAGATAGATTTTTTTTTTTTGAAATAACACACTCGTACAAAAAAGTCCCTTTCACTGACGACGTTTATCAAGTATGAGAATTCTCTTTTAATACTACCAGACATTGTATGTTTTAAAACTCCCACCTTTAAAACTTTCCAGTAACATAATTGGCGCATGTTAACCACGACGGCCACAAATTTCATTTCCATCTATGATACTAGAAAAGACAAGTTCTTATTGACCAGCTAGAGTTGATATAAAATGGAAAACTGAATGATTGTATCATCAATGTACTAAAATTGCGAAGAGCGCAATATTTGAATATTTTTTAAAGATGAATTGTTAAAGCAATATCAAGAATAACAAAAGATAGCCAAAAGTGTACAAAACTAAACGGAACAACAACAACAGGATCGCTAACTGCATTGACTCCTTAGCGGGTCTCTATATACACACACAACATTCGGAAGCACCTTAATCTTCTCTCTTTCTTTTAGTTGTTCCTCTCATGCAAACCCGAGTGCCAATTGTTTTAGAGTGCTTCCACTTTTTGTTTCTATGTGAACATAGAAAAACGGAAGCACCTTAATACTGTAATACAAAAAATCAGAACATTAGGAAACTAAATACTACATAAACATTCAGAAACCTTGTTAGGCTTCTCAACCGTACCCAATTCTTTCCATGTCGGATATGTTTCTTGTTTGGTACTCATCCGATGATCTACTCAAATTGTTATTCTCCATCCAGCAATCAAATTTTTATGTTTTTTTTCTGAAAAGATTAATTTTCCAAGTCACCATTCAAGCTGTTTTCCTTCGATGCTGAATCTTTTTGGTTGAAGTTCCAACCCATGAAATCGGAGAGTGTCATCGAAGTGGGCGTTTCTACGGTGCCTGCTATATTGTTTGTATCTTCTAACACGCTTGGGGGCACGTTTGTCTCGATCGTTAATGGAGTGGATGGTTTTCGTTCTATTGCTAGGGATGGATCTTGTGCGATAGAATCAGCGTATAAAACATCTTCAATACGAGACGAAACAGTGTAGGCCAAGCTCTCGAGCACCCTAGAATAACTCTCTAGGACAGCATGACCGACATCCTGTATCATGGATTTAACAAACTATAAGAAAAGAAGAAGTGTACAGTGTTATAAGTTCCCTTTTGACATTAAGTCTTGTTTATGTAGTTGCGAATTTTTAGCTCAGTTCTTTTTTCCTATTTGCTTAAAAACTAGAATACCAGCTAAAGATATGACGTTCTTTGGTTTTTTTGGCAGAAAAAATCTTCAAAATTTATGTTCTCATCCTCAAAACACTTGGCTTATTTGCTTCAAAGTTGCAGCCAAACAAGATTCAAGTCCTAGATCATAAGAGTAGCTTGTAGCATGTAACATTGCTCAAAGGATGAACTCATACTGCTTATGGATAAAAGCATATTTATGTGAGATGAAAAAACATGCATTTATCTACAGTATGTCTTTAACAAGGGTGTCCTAACCTCTGGACGTAACCCAATGACTTGAGATTACACCTTATATATATACAACTACAAGCATAGATGTCTATTGCTTGGCCAGTTGATTACTTTAGTAAACAATATTTCAGCTTTATCGTTATTGAACCCTCTGCTCTTACTAATCTCATGTACAGTGTACTTATGTTTTAATCTTGACCATTCCTGTCTAATCTTTTTGACCACTTTCCTTACAAAAAACTACATGGCATGCAAAACTGAAAATATAACTAGCTATGAAGATAAGAACCAAGTAATCTTACCCTGTTAAACTGAATCTTGCTTATGTCAAGAGCAGACTGAGGAAGACCAGGGAACCTTAATTTAAGTAGTAGTAAAATAGTTTCGGCTCTCTCTTCGAATAACTCTCTCTTCTCTTGACTAACAGCTGAGCCCCATGTGGATTTTCCATCCTTCTGGTTCATTTTTCTCCTCCAAATCACAATTGAAGCCTCGATTCTATTTTTCAAATCGAGAACTTTATGCTCAGTTGACAAGTCCACGTTCGAGAGAAAGTCACTTGGGTCGAAGAATTCGACAGTTATATTTTTGTATATGTTGTCCCCTAGACTCGATCTCCCATTCTGAGGAAAGTGAAAGAAACATATTAGGAGTTTTCACCAAGGGACTTGTTTGGTGTAGCTTTTAAGAAAATGGAACTAGACATACTGATTTTGATTTTGAATGGCATACTGTTCTACAAATAACTTTTATTTTTAATGGGCATACAATTCAATAAAATCTTTCTGTAATTGCATATAGAATAGTTAAACAGAACCACTAAAGGATAATGAAAAGTTCACACAAGCACTTAATGGGAATAAAGTCAAACATTTGTCAATTAATCGGAACTGTTCTTAAGCTAGGTAGTTCTAGCTTGATATTTTTGGCAAAACCCCCAGCCTAAAAACTAAGATGCTAAGTACATGTCAGCTTTAAGCCGAAAGGCTGGAGTTCTGTCGTGTTGGCTAGTTGGCTAGATTTTGCTACTGGTGTACGTAATCATAATGAAAAAGGTTATAACAATTTTGCCTGATGTCAGGTTTTTGGTTTTCGGTTATTTCCGAAAGAAAAAATAAATTACGTTCCGGAATCTCAAGACTTAATAGCAGCAGTAAGGAACCGAGACAGACCTTGGGGAGGGATTCAATATAGTCTTCGGGAATGTCCATTTCGGAGACAATTTGGGCATTTATTGCCATAGATGCTTTAAGAACTTGATTCACACAATCCTTTTGAAATTGTAACCATTTCCGTGTTGGTTCTGATAGCCCCTCTGGAGACACTTTAATTGTCGGTAACCACCATTTATCGTCTCTCTGACTACCCTGCTCGGACTCATCGGCATCTCTTGAGATATACCAAAACTCGCTACTTTGTTCACTGAAGTTGTCTAAGCAGTCCTGTCCATTGATTTTACGATAAAAAATGAGACTAGTTAGTTGCTTTTGGCCGTTTGGAATATTCAAATGGTATTTCGAGATAAATTTGTTGTCCAACGAACAAGGAGATATACTTAACCAAAGATTCAAATGGTATTTCGAGATAAATTTGTTGTCCAACGAACAAGGAGATATACTTAAAAGTTATACTGTAAAAAGATGTGAACCAAAGGAAATAAAGAGAAGTGGTTGGTACTTACAATTAGCATGTTATCAAGCTTGCGCAAGGCTGGGATGTTCATCAACAGGTCTTTTCTTTGCTGTGTCACCATTATCTGTAAATGAGGAACTAGAATAAGGATCAATTTTAAACAACTTATACCACTAGTACGTTATGTGATGTAATTGGCCTACTTCGTATAATCTAATACACAAAATATTTCCGTCTTGCCTGGTCAAGGTGAATACTTTGTGTTCAGGTTGCATGTGTAGGTAATAAGCGTCTTTGATCGAAAATTGCTAATAGAAGTGTAAAACAGGTGGACATACTTTCTTAGTGAAATATGAATCAAGATACTAAAATAATATCTTTTGTCTTGAAAGGGTTAAGAATTATACCATTGCACGGGTTTTCAATTAAATTAGAAGTATCTAAGTCATTTTTACCCATTAGGCTACTCATCAAGTTTTTGAAAAACCAAGGCCACAATATAATGAATTTGGCATGCTTATTAATTCCAGTAGGCATAGAATCAATTAACTATGGAAATAATAAAGATGGTAAAACTAAAAAGTACCTCCATATTAGTTCCAGAACTGGATAATTGCTGTGAAGGGACAAGTTCAACAATATGATCTGTCACAGAGAGAAGCCAATCTATTTCTTTTTTCCATCTTGCTTTCCTATCTGCAGCCATGGGCTCCAACTTTCTTTGTTCTCCAAATACAGAAGCTATAAATAAAAGAAAATGGCAGTCATGTAACATTGACAGGGGTGGCTCTACTATTGACCCAATTTATGTGTGTTTCTTCTGAAACGAGTATATACATAATTTTAACAATTACATATAGCTAACATTGAGCTTGAGAACCTTGTTAGTCTATTAATGTTGATTAGTTCCTACTCCGGGTAAATTTAAGTGAGAAGAACCAATGAACATTTATTACCAGCAAGATTTGTGATAGCATTTGAAAGAGCTAGCGCTGATGAGACACCTTTTCCACCACCAGACATATCTTCTCCCAATAGCAGCTTTGCAAACCTTTCCTTCATTAAATCTATATCTATTTCAAATCATAAATATAAAAAACAATCATTACATGCTCCACAGTCCACATAAATGTGTATACGATGTTTAGCTTCCAATAATACATATACCATTAAAGTCATTAAAAGATTGTAGTTTCCGAATTTTTTGAATATTGTGAAAACCTTGTGCAGAAGAGAGAATATTTTCATGTATTCATAAAAAAATTTGTAAATGTATACCATAAAGAAAACAAAATCCATTTTTAATTATTTATTTCATCATATGGAACAAAACAAGGCAAGAATGAATTTTAATCAGATGATATTCATATCACAAAGGTTAAATATAACAAACCTGATGTAGGCCTCTCCCTTGGAGTTGCAACCGCTGGTGGCTCCATGTTCAACCATGCAACAGGACTTCTATCATTCGATAAATCAAAAATAGAACTAATTTGTTCAATAGGTGCAGATCTTGGACCTGGACTTCTACAAGGCCTCTCATCAAAACTATCCCCGCTGTTACTATGTTCGAAAATCGAACTATGTGCCAACCGCCCAGGTATTTCAAACATTCTTTTAAAATGAAACGACCGTGTTTTTTGAAATCCACGATCTTCTTTCATCATTCTTACATTCAATTTAGCTATGGTAATTATTTGTTAATTGTAAATTTGTTGTCATAAACAAAGATTGAACATATGAAGCAATGAGTGGATAAAAATAGTCATATTAATGGGGAAAATGGAAATTGAAGAAAAACCCTTTTCTTTCTTGGTGAGATTGAAAAGGGTTTTTCACAATTCTTGAATTAAGGAGAGAAGGGTGGTGTGAAATTGTTATGGTTTCCTATTTGTTTTTTTAGTAAGAAAATGTGAGGTTTAAGTTTTGTTGTAGAAAAGGATGGTTATGATAAATAGAAATATAGATAAATTAGAGGATATGATATGGCCTAACCTTCTCCTTTGTTTTCAATTGTATTGAGAATTGGATGGTTGAGTTTCTATAAATTGCAAAAATTAGGGGAAAATGCAAGTAACTAACGATTGTCAAGGACTATAACTACCTTCCCCACATTTTCTCTATACCCTCCCTATCTATTTTTAGTCACCAAAATTCTCCAGTGTTACAGAACTTCTCTATTCTTATCCAAAACTTTCTACTTATGGCTTGGTTGGCTACACCTTCAAAAAGAAAATAGGCTTACTCAGCTGAGAGAAAATATGTTTCACTCGGTTAAAAAATAAAATAACCAAGCTTTGAGGCAAGCTTCGAAACTGACTGACCTGATACCATTTTTAAGAGGAACAACAAGAAGAAAATCAAGCTAATTGTAAAACAAAATAGACTATTTGATCTATTTCAATAAAGTTGTAGGATTTTTTTAAACAATAAAAAAATGCAAAATATATAGATTTTTCCTTCTCTTTTATCAAAGGTAAATAAAATTTTGTACAAAAAAGCAAATAAACATCAAGAAGTTGACATCTTAAAACATTGTTTCCCTCTCTCATGTGGCTTACACGTGATTTAAAAATAATGTTACAAGATGGATAATCAACAAGAAGAGGAATTTCAAGCCCTATTAATAAATGTTTTCTCTAAGGAATAACAAATCCACTAAACAATAATGTTAAGAAGCCGCGTTAGACTGAGATTCTAAACTTGTTTCGGTTTTATCAACAACACAACCATTTGGAAGTACCGTTCCGCCAATTCTAGCTGGAGGCCAGTAACGAAATACAGATCTTCCAATTATATTCTTCGCAGGAAGGGGACCCCTACAAATTCAACCAAATATATAAAGTTGGATAAAAGATAACCAAGCCGCGATTTGGGGGTAAGCAGGTATAAAATACAAAAAAAAGGTATAATAATAGGATAAGACTCTTACCACACATGTGAATCATAGCTATTATTACGATTGTCACCCATGACGAAGACCGAATTCTCCGGCACACGCTGCACCGTAAAACACCAGCAAGTTAAGAAACTTATTCTGATGTTTACTAGATAAAAGTATTTCACTTCACCAAAAACGAAAAGCAGTACGTTTTTTTTCTTTTCCTTTCATATTCTACCAAACGTCCACAAATCTACCGGATTGCCAGCTAAATACAGCCCCGTATTTCTTTTTCCAAGAAAACAAACAGATGCAGAAAAAAAATGTATTAGAGATGAACTTACTATGGGTTTCATGTCATATTTAGGCGATTCGAGGATGTAGTCTTCACTTCTTGCCACCTCGTTCACAATAAGCTTACCTTCACGAACCTGCAGTGGATGCACAATAAATTGTATGCTTTAGGACATGATTTAGAGAGTATGGAAAGGATATTATTATAGTTTAAGGCTGGTCCGGCTGCAACTTTTAAGCTAATAAGTTTGATAATTTATATTGAGAAAATTCTGGAATAATGCAGCTAGCGATGTTTCGTTTATTGGCCAGAAAGTTAAACAACACGGATAATAAGTGCATAAGCAAATAAGCAAATTTGTTGGCAACTAAACAAGCATAATGTAGGCAAATACAAGCAAAGGCTCAAACTAGTAATAGATTTATCTACGGGCCTCTGTTGAGTTAAGTTGTAACAATTAAATCCTTGAAATACACAAATTTTAAAAATGATTCGTATATTATAGATAACTACGATCATATGTTTCTTTTAACTTCATCAATAAAAAAAACTTGCAAAAGGAATAGTTTCTCAAATGAAAAAGGAATTTTCAAAGAACTGTTGCTACTTTTCACTTTTTTACTTTTTACATTCCAGAAAAAGTATCCGCCGTTAATTGCCTGCAGATCAAATTAAGTAGTCTTGAACAAAGTTGTTTCTTTAACTAACCTCAACAATATCACCTTCTTTTGCAACAATTCTTTTGATGAAGACATCATCATCCGTATATCCTACTTCCTGCAGCACTGGAGGGCTTTTGAAAATCACTATATCATTCCGACAAGGTTTCCTGAAGTAGAAACTTACCTAAAATTCACAGAAAAAACAGATTCAAGAAACCCGATCAAGTAACATATATTCTGATTTGTAATTGCAAGAGATAAAGTAATAATACATAAAACTAAACCCAAGAAAAAGAGAAGGATCAAAATTAACCAAATTAAGGTAACAAGAACATTTTAGCTTCTTGACAACAATACCTTGTCCTCAACAGCAAGAACAGGAAATATAGAAAATAAATTTAAGCTTACAGAATTCTTTTGACACTACTTAAATTGAAACTCAGGCTTATTTGATTGCATCTTGTGAGTAAAATAGTTGGCTTATTTACCGCTCAGATAAAAGCTGGTTTCTTCCCACTTACGAACTTCAAGCTTAGGCCAGTTTTACCCAGAAAAAAACCTTTGAATTTCAGCTATTCACCCAAAATGTACACACCACAACTCCTATACAAGAAACCCAAATAACCTGAACTTGAAAGCTACAATTTTTTTTTGAAAACTACAAATCAAACCAACCCTCGGTATCTTAACATATCAAACAATATATAGAACTAAATAAACTCTTACCAGCTCAATTTTTATGTTCATCAAAACCATACCTAAAAAGGCTAAAATTCTTATATCATAAATACTAAGCCATCCAAAGAAAGTAAAGGAAGAATCATTGATTAGTACATAAAAACACACTTAATATCCAAAAACCCACATTCTCAATTCCCAATTCTTATTTTAGATTTGGTACATACCAACGTAGCATCAGTGAGCATCAAAGTTAAAAGAAGGAATAAAAAGAAGTAGCATTAGCAAGCATTTATACTTAAGTTTAAAAGACATTTTTCACCATGAGTTTTTGATAATTAAGTCTCAAATTATGTACTAAATGATAATCTTTCACAACGAAACTAAGGCAAGGAAAAAATAACAACCTTCTCAGCAACAATCCTGTACCCAAAACCATAACTAAAAGTCTGAATTCTTATATCATGAAAACTAAGCCAAATTCAAAGAAAGTAAAACAACAAAACTAAAGCCACAAAAAGACAACAACCTTCTCGGCAACAATCCTGTCCCTGACATCAAACGTAGGGAACTATCTGTGTGTGGGGTTGTGCACATAGCTTTTATATGTCATCAAAAGCTCAAAACCATAAAAAAAGTCTAAATTCTTTTATCCACTGCTTATATCATAAAAACTAAGCCAAATTCAAAGAAAGTAAAAACAACAAAACTAAAGCGACGAAAAGACAAAAACCTTCTCGGCAACAATCCTGTCCCCGACATCGAAAGTAGGAAACATAGACAACGAGGGGATAAACCTCGGCTCCGCCACAAAAGACCTAAAAGCCAACGAAAGCAAAACCGCCACAATCACCGTTTTCGCATCCTCAAAATTAAACTCCAGCCATTCAGGCAACAACCCGTCTCTTGCCTCATCATCGTCTCCGCCACCGTCGCCGCCTCCTCCTTCATCGCCACCATTATCCTTTTTTACCGCCAAAACTGTATATTTCTTATCGGCCGAATATTTTAATCCTTTGCATTTTAACCGAATCGGAGAGATACCCAGATGTTTATTGGGGGTTTTGGAGATGGGTTTGAGTTGGATTGAGCTGAAGTGAAGGGGTTTGGAGTTTATGAGGAGAGAGAAGATAGGGTTTTGGGTTGGGAAGAAGCATTGGGTATATTTGAAACTGGGTTTTGTCAGTCCTTGAGTTACCATCATCTTTTTCTTCTTTTTCTTCCCCTCCAAAAGATATGAGATTAAGTTGAATATTGCAATTATTTATACATTAGTATATGTAACATAACCCCAAGGTACACCAAAATTGCCAAAGATCTAAATGGTTAGTAGAAAAAATGAAAATTGATTTTTAGGATCAAATTTTGAAACCCAAAAACCTAACAGTTGATATGATAGATGATTTTGGACCAATTATTTTTGTTACTGTATGAGTTTGAAAACCAATTTTCATCTAGTACGGTTCATTATTTTTAATTTATTCTCATGTTAAACAAACACAATATTATTAGTCTCGCTCTAAAATATTAATCCTATAGTTGTACGCATAATCGTGTTTTCAGTTTTTTTATTCTCGTTTTCGACTTCCTATTATTTCAGGTGTAAATTTAAAATAAAAATATATCATATTTTCATCTTTCTCGCTTCCGTTTCCGGCGATGCAATCCAATGTGTATTTGTAATCTTGTCAAAATCAGTCCGGAAAGCAAAGGGATTAAGCCCGGTGTTTTTAGTGCAATTATTAGAGCATTTAAACCTTATATATCTATTTTAGAATTTCTATAATACATTTATTTACAACAAATTATTCAAAATACATAGTTGTTTAACAAATTTTCATTATATTCAAATTACTTAAAATAGAGATAAACTTAATATTTCTTCCCACAACTAATTCAAATGGATAAAAGACATGTCATAGTAAAAAAATAAACATCCTTCCACAAAGTAAATAAAAACCTAGTAAATTGTAAATATCAAACTAATTTCAAATAACAATATATATTTGAGGTTTCCCGTTTATATAAATAAATATAATGTAGGGAGATGTTATATGAACATCAACTTGAACATTTTTTTATAAAAACGCTCCAAATCAAAATTTGACTAATGCAAATATCCACGGTTTCACGACGGGAACACAAATATGCGTATTGTTTTTTTTTCGAGATGTATAATGACATGTTTTCGAAATTATGGTAAAATTTAAAAATTCAAAACATGTCATTATACGGGAACACAAATATGTTTAACAAACATTTTAGAAATAAAATAAACGTTGATTTAAGAAAAAAAATCAAAAAAAATACATATGAAAAAAACGATAAGATGGCCGATGTATTTCCAACCCAGTAAAAAACTTTATATGTTGAATTTCTGTACAGGGATTAAATTTCCTTGGTCAAAAGCCTAGGATATAAAACCAAGGCCTAGAGGGTAGAGCCCAATGCAACATGGGTCAAAGATGACATTTTCATCGATTTGGGGTAAACAATTGTCAATTAAATCAAACTATAAAACAACATCAAACCCCCCCTAAAAAAAAACCAACAACTCCACAACTACAACTCTGAAAACACAATATCTCTCTCTCTCTCCACCACTTACTGACACACACACTGACACACACACACACACACAGCTATATATGTATATACTTTGTATGTATATATATGAATATATTCCATATGATATGGAATTAAAACCTTACTAGCACATAACCATGATCATCACTCATAATAAATTCACCAATCTCTCTCTCTTAATTGCCCTCTTTTCCATCTCTCTCCTCTACTTCATACCCTCTCTCAAAATCCCATTTCAAATTTTAACCAATCAACCAAAAAGATTCAATCTTTACACCAAAACAAATCTCACCCAACCCCAATCTATCACTCCAAATACTAACTACATACTCCGTTTTCGCCGTTACGAAAAAGCCCATTTCTTTAAAACCCATCTCGAGGACCGTGTTCTATCTCAGGGGTGGAAATGGGTCGAGAGAAGGAATCCTGCGATGGCGTTCGATACGGATTTCGCCTTGGTTTCGATAGAGGAGGGTAAAGTTGGGATCTTGGTTGAGGAGTTTAAGAAATTGGAGATTGTGAAGGATGTTTGGGTCGATTCGAGCTACGAGAGAAAGTTGTTCGGGGAGAAGAGGAGGGAGAGGGCCGGGGCGTTTGTGGACGGTAAAAAGAGACCGGGGAAGATTTTCACTGCATTTAGTGAGGGTGAGGTTTTTGCGGCGACTAGTAACGTTAGTTTGAGTTGGAATCGGCATATCTTGATGCAAGTTAGTGAATTTTTATATTTTGTAACAATTTTTGAATGATGGATTAGTTTATATTTCAACCTATTCTTGTTCATTACCAAAATCAGAATGAGACATTAGTTTATGAATTAGGATAAGAATTCTAATTCTTTAAACTGGAATCGGTATATCTTGATGCAAGTGAGTGAATTTTTATATTTTGTAGCAGTTTTGATTAATGGATTAGTATATATTTCAACCTATTATTGTTGATTACAGAAATGAAATATTGGTTCATGAATTAGGATAAGAATTTTAATTCTTTACAGTTCTATGATAGGAAAGAAGAAAAACCGTCTTTGTTCGGTTTCGTTTATGTGCATAATCATTTGTTGATTAGTGTAATGGTTGTGTTCTTTTTGGGTATTTAGCTAGTGTTCTTATCTTGGTATGCTTACCTTCAAAAAGATTATTTATTTTGAGTTGTTAGTGTTTAATGTGAAGAAGGTGTGTAATGTAGTCCATGTGGATGTTGTTACAATGTAGAAATTTTAGCAAACATATAAATGTAGTCATTACAGTTATTTGAGTAATCCAATCCTACCGTAGTGACTAACTAATTCGGAAGCAAATGGGAGAGTCGAGACCTTTTGTGAGCAGAGAAAACAGGCATTAGAAGAATTTTGAAAATGTTTGTGAATTTGGGAGTCCATGCTTAAGGACTGTCTGTGCCATACTTTGAACTTTTTTCCTAACGGGTTTGTCAGAAAATGGAAACCATTGATTTTGATCACCAACGTTATTTGTGGATAGAAGAGCATGATTTGAACAGCTTGTTGAGATGAGGTCAGCTTAGAGATTGTATCTCTTTAAAACATAATCTAAACTTATTGTAACTCTTGCAGAAATCTCAAGTCACATCCTTGTTCGGAGCAGAGGAGCTATGGTCAAAAGGTTATACTGGATCAAAAGTCAAAATGGCAATATTTGATACTGGAATTCGAGCTAATCACCCACATTTTCGTAATATCAAGGTACATGTGATTTCTTATTGGTAGTCCTGTAGAAGTTAATAATGTGCTTCTGTTTTCTCTCCTTCATGTTTGATACTATTTTTTCTTTTGTAAATTGAATTTTCAGACTTAGAATACCTTGAAATTGAGATTTGGTTGATTTGATTTCTCTTGGATCTTGTTTTAGGAACGAACAAACTGGACGAATGAGGATACCTTAAACGACAACCTGGGACATGGAACTTTTGTTGCTGGGGTTATTGCTGGTCAAGATGCAGAATGTCTCGGTTTTGCACCAGATACTGAAATCTACGCGTTTCGTGTGTTTACAGATGCACAGGTAATGCATTACGGCTTCTTTCATCTGTTCTGGTCCTCCTGCCCAGACTTGTTACTTTTCTGTTTGTTTCTAGGGTGTTAAGTTACGTGGTAGCATGTTAGAAATGATTATTGTCAGATTTGTATTCAGAAAAACGAAAAAAGAAAAAGAAGAGTACTTGCTAAAGACCCTTTTACTATTGAAGCCCTGTTGCGGATGTTTACAGTGATAGTTTGCAAAAATATAGATTTTCCCATACCCTTGTTTACGTATGCATGTTTGACTTAATTATGATGCTTACAATCTATTAATTCATATCAAAGTTACTAGAATTTTGGACGTTTATCCTACTTGGCTATAGACATTTTTCTTTCCTTGGAAATAAAAGTTGTGCGAGTAAATGAAAATGGTCTCCTGATTTTTACTTCCAAATGTGAAGAGTATAAAATACTTAAATAATTGCATAGACACTGAGTTAAGATTAATTTAAACAAGTGGTACCAGTCTGATAAATATGTATGTATGCATGGCGTATTATCATCTTTGTACGTCCTCCTGTTGTCTTTGATGGAGAATATATTTTGATCAAAATTATGAGAAGTTTATATTCAGCTTATTGCAGGTATCCTATACTTCATGGTTCCTTGATGCTTTCAATTATGCAATTGCTACCAATATGGATGTGCTGAACTTGAGCATAGGTGGACCTGATTACTTGGATCTCCCATTTGTGGAGAAGGTAACACAATTTTTATATATCTTAATCAAGTTCATCATGGTTAGATTGTTTGATTGTTTAATTGTGTTTGATTTCGTTTTGGTTTTGGGGACAGAAAATAATGTGGAAATGGTTTATATTTCATTAAGATTTTCGGAGCCTGCTTTGATGTGTATTGCTTTTCCAACTTTTTAGTGAAAAATTCAGTGTGGTTTTCGTCTAAATTCGTATGTCGAGCACTTGTACTTGCATTGATTCCATTCAAGGGAAATAGTTGTACTACACAATATTCTTATTTAAATTTATCGCCAGGTCTGGGAATTGACTGCAAACAACATAATAATGGTATCGGCAATTGGTAATGATGGGCCGCTATATGGTACACTAAATAATCCAGCAGATCAAAGTGATGTTATTGGGGTTGGCGGCATTGATGACAGTGATCATATTGCTTCTTTCTCCTCTCGTGGCATGAGTACTTGGGAGATTCCTCATGGGTATTCTATCTCTTCTTTCCCTTCCACCATTGTTATTTCCAGATCCCCTTTTGTATTGTTGAATTAATTTCATTCACCATATTTTTTGAATTGCCTTTGAGGGCTGTGCAGATAGTTATAATATCTACCCTGTCAAAGCAAATTTCAACTGTTTGGTTTGAGATTTGTGGCGTGTTTCTTTCAGCTTCTTTTAAGATAATAGCATTTTAAACTTCTTTTAGGATGTATCTTCATTTTCTTAAACGCCTTGACTTTAGGTTTTCTGTTCAGTTTTTTCGTATCATTTTATGAGTCTTCTAATTGGCAAAGTAAATTGAAAATGCGGTGTAATTTTAAGAAACGATGTTTTTCCAAATCTGAGTTTTACCAAAACCGAAAATCAACAGCTTTACCAAATGAGTTTTCTGCAGTAAGAAACTCCGAATTATTAAAAAAACGCAAGTAACTAAATATTTTATTGAAAACATGTTTCTGGTTTTGCATATTATGCCAACCCCCCATAATCCCATATCAGTAACGTTATTTATTTATCCATGTAAGCACTGTACGCTGATGAGATAAGAGATGGATGTTTCTGCTCTTGCGATATATGCCTAATTGACCCCCACCATGTCTATACTTTTTATTTAATTATTTATATGCTACTGAAAAAGAGACTTTCTGACCCTAATTATTGCCTTTTGCAGGTACGGACGTTTGAAGCCAGATGTAGTTGCTTATGGAAGAGAAATAATGGGATCAAAAATGAGCACAGGTTGCAAAAGTCTGTCTGGTACAAGTGTAGCCAGTCCTGTTGTTGCTGGTGTTGTATGCCTTCTTGTCAGTGTCATCCCCGAAGAAAAACGAAAATCTATCTTAAATCCAGCAAGCATGAAGCAAGCACTTGTTGAAGGGGCTGCTAAGCTTTCTGGACCCAATATGTATGAGCAGGGCGCTGGCAGGGTTGATCTGTAAGTACTTCAATATTTCAATTAAACATAGTTTTCCTTTGGCAACAAGTTGTCACTTTCTTTGTGGAGGTAAAAAAACTACCTGCTAAAATCTATTTATTTAAGTGTGTTAAATTGTAGGCCACCTTCTTATCTAGAAACTGAAGCTATTAGAAAGAGGGACGATTATCATATTTTGTGAATTTCCATACTCCACCTTTGGTTTGGCGTCAATTTAATTTGATTGGCCAGCCAAACATGGGAAAGAAAACTTATACTAACATTTTGGTTAAAAAACCCGATAACATTAGGTGGCAGAGAGAAATGGACACTGATTTTTTGTTCATGATGTCTTGCTTAATTTTGTCTGTCACTATATATTTGAAGCCTAAAAAGGAAGTTTATAACGTTTCTTCGTGTAATACAGCTAACATTTCTTGCTTGATTTCTAACATAGTAAGCAAATTCTGGCGACGTAAAATGGTGAACATTAATTTTGGAGATGAGATGCTTAAAGATCAAAAAGATACATGAAGTGGAAAATTAAAATGATTTATTAATTTAAGTGCAAACTTTTGCTTTTATCTTTGTTAGATAATAAGCAGAGCAGTTAATTGTTACTGTTATTAATTAATTAGTAGTTAGTTGGTTGGAAGAGCATTAAATATAGAAGTGTGTAGATCATGTAGAAGTATGTAGAAGTTGAAGTATGTACAAGCTCAACTAGCCTATAAAAAGGCCGCTATGTACTCATATTCAATAATAAGAAATAAACTTCTCTTTCCAAATTATATACTCTTAAAATTCAACATGGTATCAGAGCAATACGATCCTACTGATTAAATTCTATAAAATTAGAGCCGCCCGCCCACCATATTACTCCCTTGTCCGCAGCCTTAATTGCTGTTTTATACCTCTTTCTGCAGCCTTCATTGCTGCAGTTTCTCCCCATTCTTGAGCAGCCTTCATTGCTGCAGTTTGAAAACTCATTTGCGGCCTTCATTGCTGCTAAGTTTTCCTCTCGTTGCAACCTTAATTGCTGCTGTTTTACCCCTGTTTAGCGACCTTAATTGCTGCATTTTCTTCACACATTTGCAGCCTTCATTGCTGCCAGGTTTTCAAATCTTTTGCAGCCTTAATTGCTGCTATTTTCTCCTTAGTTAGCGGCCTTAATTACTGCTGTTTTTCATCTCAGTTGCAGCCTTAATAGCTGTTGTTTATCTCTTCCATTACAGCCTTCATTGCTGTTGCATATGCCGTTATTTGAGCAGCCTTCATTGCTGCTATATTTTCTTATAATACAGCCTTCATTGCTGTTACCTATCTGGTTCTTGAGCAGCCTTCATTGCTGCCTTTTTTTCTTGTAATTCAGCCTTCATCGCTGCTTGTTTTACTCCAGCCTTAACGCTTAAGTTTTCCCTTGTTATCAGTCGCTTTACCATCCATTCAAGGATGTCTGGTATCGTAACGACCGCGGAGTCTGAAGAGTTTAAGGAGAAGTTGGGTTTAACACCGAAGTGTTTCAGAGATTAACCTCCAAGCTGGAAATTCCAGCTTGAGGGGGAGTGTCAGATAATAAGCAGAGCAATTAATTGTTACAATTGTTACTGTTATTAATTAATTAGTAGTTAGTTAGTTGGAAGAGCATTAAATATAGAAGTGTGTAGATGATGTAGAAGTATGTAGAAGTTGAAGTATGTACAAGCTCTACTAGCCTATAAAAGGGCTGCTATGTACTCATATTCAATAATAAGAAATAAACTTCTCTTTCCAAATTATATACTCTTAAAATTCAACAGTCTTCAACCTTTATTTGTTAAAGTAAGTTTAATCCACATCTGGCCACCTTTATTTGCTACACTGGATTTTTATTCTTTAAATATTATGTTCAAACTCTAATTTTACAATTGGCTGTCAGGTTAGAATCGTATGAAATTCTAAAGAACTACCATCCTCGAGCAACCATCTTCCCAAGTGTTCTGGATTATGATGATTGCCCTTACTCTTGGCCCTTTTGCCGTCAACCACTTTACGCAGGTGCAATGCCAGTTATTTTCAACGCTACCATTCTCAACGGGATGGGCGTAATCGGTTACATCAAAGGCCCACCAACGTGGCACCCTGCTAAGGAGGAAGGCAATCTTTTGAACGTAAAGTTCAGTTATTCAAATATAATTTGGCCATGGACTGGCTATATAGCCGTGCACATGCAAATTAAAGATGAAGGATCAGAATTTCATGGTTTAATCGAAGGTAATGTGACCCTTAATGTATATAGTCCTCCACCACCAGGAGAAAAAGGGCAACGACACAGCACTTGTGTTCTTCATTTGAAACTAAAAGTGGTTCCTACTCCTCCGAGAAAAAACCGTATTTTATGGGACCAATTCCATAGTATAAAATACCCGCCGGGATATATTCCTAGAGATTCGTTAGATGTTAAGAATGATATTCTGGATTGGCACGGGGACCATCTTCACACCAATTTTCATATAATGTTTAATATGTTGAGAGATGCTGGGTACTTTGTCGAAACTCTCGGCTCTCCTTTTACGTGTTTTGATGCTACCCAATATGGAACACTTCTACTGGTGGATCTTGAAGATGAGTATTTTCCGGAAGAGATTGAAAAGCTTAATGATGACGTTCGTAACACCGGTCTAGGTTTGGCTGTTTTTTCCGAGTGGTATAATGTGGATACCATGGTGAAAATGAGGTTTTTTGACGATAATACAAGGAGTTGGTGGACACCTGTCACTGGCGGTGCTAATGTTCCGGCTTTAAATGATCTTTTGGCACGGTTTGGCATTGCGTTTGGGGATAAAATTTTGAACGGTGATTTTTCTATTGATGGCGAGCAGAGTCGTTATGCTTCTGGGACTGATATTGTGAAGTTTCCTCGTGATGGGTATGTGCATAGCTTCTCTTTCCTCGATAGCTCGGAGAGTGGAGCTACTGAAAATATCCTCACCGCTGGTATGACCAAGGTGAGCAGAAGAGGAGTGCCTTTGTTTGATTCTCTCTTTTTTTTCTTTTGACTTTCGATTTTTTTTTAAATATGATTTGCTGCAAAATTCATCCTTTTACGCTCTTATTGGTTTATTTACCCCCCATAATTTGAAGTTACACTAATAGTTCTTACTTTGTAAGTAGGTTACAAGTCACCCCATATATGAAGCTATTGGTCTCCATATTAAAATTAAGAAACTATGGGGACCGTAGGTGTAACTTATTCAATCTTTGAGGATTTATAGTATATTGCAACTGAATTATTGGGGGCATTGCTGTAACTTACTCTTAACTTTGTATTCCTAGCATTTTTGACAAAGTATTGGAAGGAGCAACTACTAAATCATCATTAGCATCTCCAAGAGATGGTTATTACTCACAATCTTAGTATCTGTTCACTACTGCTGCTTAGTGTAGTGTAGAATAGGACTTAAATATCTGTGGAAATCATCATTATTTGTTCCTTTTTTTTTTAAATTCTAATCTAAGAATTCTGAAATTCTGGAACTTACAAGACTGGCATATCATTATAAATAAATGCAGGCGGATTCCCCTGTTCTTGGTCTTGTAGTGGCAGCAAATGGGGGTCGAATTGCAGTTTATGGAGATTCTAACTGTCTCGATAGCAGCCATATGGTGACCAATTGTTATTGGCTTTTAAAGAAGATATTGGATTTCACAAGCAAAAATATCAAAGACCCTGTGCTTTTTACGGATTCTGCTAAACTAAATAAACCCTTAAACGTAGATAAGAATCAATTACCTTCTCGAAGAACTGATGTTAACTTCTCTACCTATTCGGCTGTAGTTGGAAAAGAATTGATATGTAAAAGAGATTCTAGATTTGATGTTTGGGAAACTAAAGGATACGCGTCACAGATGAAAGGACGACCTCGAAGAAGGCCTGATAATAATGTGGGCAATAACGTTGATTCAAATGTTACGATAGATACAGATCCGAAGTGGTATTATTCACCTGAGACGAATAAAGACGGGTCTTGGGGAAACAACTACTTGGGTGATGTAAGAAACAATCTTTTTACTTTATCTTTGGATTTTTGGTATTTCCTTTCTGGAATTTGGATTAACTGTTCTGTTCTTTGTTATTTTGTTTTGTTTTTTTTCAAGAAGTTCTCTCGGAACTAAAAGGTTCAATTAAAATATATTTTCAAGTCCCACGAAAGCAGGTGCTTTTCAAGGAAAAGAGTTGTTTCTAAAATTAATTAACTTTTTTTTAAGGATAAAATCAATTAACTTTACGGTGTCTTGAAGTATTGGCCATAAAAAAATATTTCATTTTGTTTGTGTTTTGATTGTAAATTTATACCTTACAAAAAGAAGGATGTACACTCTGCGGAAGTTAGTTACCAGTTCTTTGTAACTACTGCAAGTTTCCACACACATGGTCATGCACGGATTTTCAGTCCAAAAAACTTGCATGTGAAGCTCTATTTGTTGTTCCTATGTTCATATATGGATATGTAAGTATGAATCATGACATATTTTGTGCCTTTCTACAGCTCGATATGCCTGTTATGCTTGCAAGTCATTGGGCTTTACCTGTCATTGCCGCTATTTCTGGTTAGTTTTATGAACATTACTTATATATTTATTTTTCTACTTCACTTTCTTGTGCAAAAACATTCGTGTGTAAGGCATAGTTTAATATGTTCGGAAAAAGCCCCTCTTTAGCTAATTATATCTTGTTTTGACAGGCCTATTGCTTTTAATGAGCTTTTGGCGAATTCGACAGAAGCGGCGGAGGCGTAGGAAAGGGTCCGGTTCTGGTCGATATGCCAATTTATAGCCTTAGAAATTGAGTTAGCACTCTCTAGAACACATACTTTTCCATTTTTGTGGAAGATTTTCTTTTATGACGCTCAATAGCTTGGTTCCCGCATTACAGGGATTACTTTTTGTTCATAACATAGACATCTCTGTAAACTTTTGACGAGTTCATATATTACATTTTTCTGAAAGATAGTGGAAAGCAAAGAGTTATTCTCGTCTTTGGTCGGTATGGAAATGTTTTGTTTGGGCTGTATGCGACAAAAATAGACTAATTTTGTTGTGTGTGATCCAAAATGAACTTCATGCTAAGTTTTGTATATGCTTACTCATATGGGCACATTACATATCTTGAGGATGAATCTTTGTGAAAAGCAAAATTGGTGCAACTAAGCTGATAGGTATGAGATTTTGTTTTAAGAAAAAGGCATATCGGGTTGTCTGTGAAGAAGAGTAAATAATTGCTAAGTGAAAGAAAAGTACAACTCGTCCGGAAATGGCATTATCTAGTTTTAGAGAAACGTATCAACAATCGTATATCCTCATTTAGCTACTTTCAACAAAAAGCATGAGAAAGGAACTTAATACAGAAATAGATACATTAGCATGATTGTTTCTAGGAAGTGGTAGTAATTGAAAATTTCATTTTGCTAGGTTCTTAAACGTCTACATGTTGTATTATGCATATATGACTAAAGAAGAGAAACAAGAGTCAAGTAAAGATGTTGCCAATTTACTCTTATCCCCACGGCCAAGGCACTAGTTATGTACATCAAAGGCTGTTATGAAAGGGAAAGGAATTATTCATTTATTCTTACAATTGTCTGTAATAATTTGGTTGGAATTTAGAGGTCCGGTGTTTACGTTTGGTGTAGTTGAACCTCGTGTGTCTTCGTATCCTAGAAGGGCACACTTGGTTATTTGTAAAAGGAAATTGTGTTTCACTCAAAAGTAGACGAGATTTAGGTTTCTATGATCCAAAAAAGATATATTGTCGAGACATGCGATGCAAGTGACTATAATGTAAACATAGTTATGAAGAAACATCCAAAAGAACAAAAAAATTAGGGATAACAAATTCAAAAGATCGCATAAAATAGAAATTGCGAAATTTAATAAGCACAATATGCTGCTATAATGTTATCTTGAAGAATACTTTTTGTCATTGTCGAAAATGGAGACATTTATAAAATTATATAAATAACAAAGAGAAATATATCCAATAAAGTCGCTTTGGCCGAGTGGTTAAGGCGTGTGCCTGCTAAGTACATGGGATTTTCCCGCGAGAGTTCGAATCTCTCAGGCGACGTTTATTTTTCTTTTATAAAATAACATTTTAGTATTTTACATTTGCCACAAATATTTAACGTTATCGCAAAAGTATCATGTCGTAATAATGAAATTTAACAATAATTTAGAAATATCCAAAGTACATTGTTTGGTTCATAAAAAGAGGCAAGTTATCTTGGTTTAGAAATTAGAATCAAATAACTAAATATAATATTGACATGTTATTCTGAACTTCTTAAATTATCATGTCAAAAGACCTTATACATTTAGGCCCGTAAATGAAACGAAACGAGCCCAATATGACTCTGTTCATGTTTATGAACTCAAACACTTGTTCTTGTTTAGTTTATGTTCATTTAATACGAACGAACATTTAACGAACATGAACCGAAAATTTGACAAGCCGAACACGAGTTGTTCGTGAAAGTGAAATATATTATGATTATATTGTTTACTATGACAAAATTGTCTACAAATAGATAAAACGTTAGTTAATTAATTTATTTGACATTATAACATCAATTTTTTTTAGTTTTAAGTTTATATATTCTATTAATGTATAAATTCTTTTTTACATACGTATAATTAATTATTTTAACGAGTCGAGCACTTAACAATAAAATCGGTTACTGTATTTACAGTATGATGATATTAATTATTTTAATAAATCTGAAATAATACAAAATAGCATTAATATTATTGTAGAATAAATAAGTTTATTTATATGTAGTGATACGAACTAGTTTTTGTTACATTATTAATAGATTTAATTTTATCAAACTTTATATATATATACACGAACACGAGCTTAAACGAAACGAACAGAGTCGTATTCATGTTCAATTCAATTAATAGACGAACGTCATATTCTTGTTCATTATCATGTTCGTTTTTAAATGAACGAACATGAAGCGAAAATTAACAGAGCGGAATACGATTTCACAAACGGCTCATCTCATTTACAGTACTAGATACACTAGTTATTTACTCAGGCCATCTCTAAGTTTTTGTGTGTACAAAAAAAAAACTTCATTTTTTTTAAAAACAATACTTTTTTTTTTTAGTTAGGTGAACATAAATGAAACCATTTGATCATAAGCTGGTAGGTCTGAATGTTAGCTAAAGACTTGTAACTGTATAGTCTGTTTTGTTGTTTGGAGAACCAAGATGAACTATTTTTCTATGTATATCAGTATATAACATACATATATATATATATATATATATATATATATATATATATATATATATTCATAATCTACTAACCAAATGCCCTTTTCTCCCTCTATATTCAAATATTGTTTCTCCCTATAACCAGGAAGCAAGCCATGGTATAATTTCATCTTCTTCTAATTTTTTAGTGCAAAACACTCTTTAATTATCTATCGAATTTTAATTCCCCCCCTTTTTTTTATTATCAATTCTACCATCTAATCATAAATAGTTAGTTAGTACTATATGATCTAATATTGTAATAATGTACCATTTTAAACTATTCAGAAAATTTGTAGGACTGCTATCTTTTTTAAGATTGTGTATTTTTGTCAAGTACGTTATAGTATTTTTATACATTGATGTTTATGTAGTTTTAACTTTGGGGACAAAACGTGGTATAAACTTGTATATATATTACTAATTACATTAGAAATAGATAGGATTTAGTTGAATACAACTATTTTTTACCTTTAGAGAGAAACGACATATAAATCGCCACTGTATATCATATCTGTTTCAATTCAGAACTGCTTGATTAATTACTTTTGCTATTATTTATACATGTGCAGTCGCTTAGTATGGTCATGTTCAGATCACTGGCAAGATTTGTAGCAACAATGGTGGGTGAACCATCAGCTTCCATATCGACAGTTCTCTACTACAGTGATCTTCTACCTCAGCACGTTGTACTACAAAGGATGGTTCGACACGAATTTCTTGACCAAGAAAATTACCTTTTCCATTTTCTAATCAACCTATTGAGATGTTTCTGGTAGTGAAAACACCGCGTAGTGGTGTGGTCGGTTTAAATGTATACTGAGTGGGATACTGGGATCGATCAAGTTGCCTATTTTTTCATGAATATGTATCATTTCAATTTTTTTTATTTATATAATCTCATCTTTTACTATGGGTAAACAAGGAGAAATTGAGTTAAAAGGAGCAACATAGTCCCGTGTATGTGTCTGTCGCATGTTAAGCTTCCTGTCAGAATATTGGCTCTTTTACTATCTCTTCTGTTGATCGAAATGCGAGTGATTAGAATTTAGAAATCAATGACTTATAATTAGTTTTCGCTACTCAATTCTAGTGAACAATGACTTGGTGTTTGAAACTAGGTTGGTTAGTTTGGTCTTTTAATTAATTTTGTACTTCTGTTTACTAAGAGCAGTCAAAAAAAGATATTAACTACTTATCTCTCGTAGCTGCAGAGGCGGAAACAGAAACAAATGTGTATGATTATCAAAATTGATAAAAACGCATAATATTTTTCAAAGTATAAACACGGAAAAAACGAATTTTTTAAAACCTTTTTTACCATCTTTTCTTCATTTTTTTTACCTTACTTTATTGATTAAAATGTATTTGATTTCTATTTTTTTTGTTTTCGCTCAATTTCGACTTTCTTTTCAAACTTCCAAAAAAAATCACAACAGTAATGTGACGTGCAGTCATGTGTCGAAAGTTTCAGCGTTTTAAAATTGACTAAAAAATAAATAAAATAGAAAGCCAAAAGATATAAAAATTAAATTTAATAAATCAAGTTATAACAATTAAAAAGATTAATAAAGGAAGATAAAAAAATATTTAAAAAAACCTGAAAAAACCAAACATATATTAAATAATAGATATATACGAACAATTAAATATCTATTACACAATTTCAGTATATTCACTTCAATTAAAATACAAACCACCAAAAAATATTATATAAATTTTATTTGCACTCACCCCTGCTCTAATTATTATTTTTGTTTACTTTTTTTAAACATGTGTGTTACGTGTCAACATGATAAGTTGGTGTAAACTGTATTTTATAATCACTTGAATATGTTAATTTTTTAAGTATTACTTATATATTATCAGCACATACAAAATTATGGTATGTTAATGCACTAACAATATATAATTTTGGGAGTGGTTGCTAAAAAAAATATTTAAGTGTTTATCAGAATACCGTATATATAAATTATTATAAAAAATATTAATAAAAAAATTTTATTTTTCGAAATTATGGATTAGCGAACAATATATCCTCATAGGGTGTGCCACCCCTGCGTAGCTGGGCGTATGACAAATCCAATGGTGAAAACATGTTTAGGGGGAAAAAAGAGCATTTTGCTCTTCAAGAGCAATCTATAGTTCTTAATGTAATAATAAAAAAAAATACCAGCCTCCCTCTCTTATACTAACAATTAGTAATAAAAAAATAAACCATAAAACAGAACCTTTTAATAAGAAAAAGGAAATACTTGAAATATTTACGAGAAACCGAGAGACGCGAGACTAGTGACTTGTCGCATCCTTGGGTTTAGTCTATTGCCTCAATCAGATCAAATAACATTCATAAACAATTCCAATGAATTAGTTTTACTCGAAACTGCTAGGTGCTCAGCCATAGCATTCTGGTAATCATGAGGATCACGAATTGCATATTTATACAGTTATAGGGGGCTTCAAACAAGATCAAGCTAAAAGGAAATAAATAGCTGACAATAAAATGAATGTGTGCCAATTGTGCGGACTTACGAGTGTAGTTGAGATAACGAATGTCATGACACAGATGATGGACCGTTAGCATCAAGACCAACACGAATACTTACTCTACCCTAACCTCTACACCTTCAACTACGCAACTAACTTTTAGCACCCAAAATAATACAAGATGAAATTCATCAGGAGCAGTGATAAGGGATAGTACTCTCTATATATGAGGTAGCAATTGGCAACAACAGTTGCTAGAAAATCTGATGGGCTCAATGATTAAATGGTTAATGTCGTCAATATCCGACATGGTCACCCCATTTCAATGAGAAGGAACATAGAAGAACAACATATTTTCAAGAAACAGAAGATTACTAGAGCAAGAGAATATATCAGCAAAATGATCATAATATCAGTGACCACCTACGATAGTATCATAACCGGGTAAGAGATATATAGCAACAATTGCTGACAACCTGGAACGTTCCCTACTTGGTCTTCGAACAAACATACGACATCTGACAAATATAGCTAGACTTTTATAACGGAAAGCCGTAAATCATGACTTATGTAATACAACTAAGAAATGCTTCAGATACAACACTAAATCCACTAGTGTACGTATAAGATCCCATAAAAATGAATAAATATAACCGCCGTGGCTTGCTGGAAACAAAAGAAAGGATATAGTACTGTGTTAGGTCCTAGTTTCTAAGTCACAAAATATATATTGATATTTTTTATACTTAAAGTGTTTATTGAGCTAATGATAGTTTGTTATTGAGTTGTTCATCAATGCATGTTGCTGTGATTTCAGTTGTAACTAAGAAGTGCGACTGAAACGGATCAGATTTTGTCGGAGCTGATTTTGTTAATATATATTTCGTATCTTAGATTTTATTTGTGCATATATGTTGGACAAGGGATAAGAATGTGCTAAACAAATAAAGATATTGAAAAGTGTATTAGACAAAGGTTAAAGCAAAATAAAGAAGAAAAAAGAAATAAAAATTATAATGATCTTGATCTTGATTTTATGAAAGGAAAGAATAATGAAAATATTAATTGATTGGTAAGGAACCAAATTGAATACTAAAAAGAAATATTATTCATTTATATCTTTATTATATAGTTAGATATAATCTGTTATGAGAATACATATTTTATGCACATGTATATACGTGGGTACATGTTTATTGTACTTGTGTGTAAAATATATTTCATATAAAATATAGTAATATACACACAAGTACCTCGTTCTAGATGGCTCGATCAAAACCGTTAATGCAAAGTTTTGAGTCAGTTTTGACAATATTTTTTTGTTGGTGAACCTTCAATTGAATTTCCCCTTTTTTACTTTACAATTCTGTTTGCTTATTGTATAAGAGACGGGCTTACTACATGACAGAGGTCCATGAAAAAGTTGATTCCCTTTGCATTTTAGTTTGAGAAGTTGGTTTGAACGAAATATCAAATCTGGGTCCCAAAAGGCCAAAATGCAACCACCTTTCCTGATACAAGATCACAAATCAGTTACCAAAAAAAAGTTAGAAACAGTTACAAATCAAGTAATCCATCTGTTACTGTTTAATTATTTATTACGAAATCATGTGTAATTTTAATCGATTTATAACTTGTATCAAAATTGTCGAAATGAATTTTTTTTAAATCTAATCATAAAATTTAACATTTGAAATATATGATCAAATTTTAAAATTTTTTATTCCGATAATTTTGATAGAAATACTGGTGTGATATGTTTCCTGGCTATATACTTAGTATCCTTGAAACTGATCCTATCAACATATACTTAAATAATATTTCCTCTTAAAATGGTAGCTCCTGTTTTTTCTTGTTTTTTTTAAAGGTTCTACTGTTATAAAAGGATTGAAAAAGCCTCAGTCATGACTTACAATAAAACACATGCCATATTAGTACATATTTCAGAACAAGCTAAAAAAATAACTTGTATCTAAAAGGAAATTAAAACCTGCACTATCAGGAAAGATTTTCCAGTTTTTCATCAACCCGCTAAACTTAGTATCTAACTTAAAGTTTTTACTAATACAAACAACAGTTTTAAAAATACAATCGGAGACAAGAGTAGAGTTACACTTCTCTTCATCTATTCATGAATTCTGAGATTCCTTTATGTCCAAATTGTTGTTGTAGCTACCGAAATTATCACTCTAGCCACTACACTCATCATAGTATTCCCCGCCATTCGTCTCAAAGCTTTCTTGGCCAAATTTTCTATACTACTCCCAGATATACTCATGTTCGCCATTCGTCTCAAAGTTTTCTCGACCAAATTTTCCATACTACTCCCAGATATACTCATGTTTGCGTAGTTGCTCAATATTTTCCAAACTTCCTTAGTGTATCCGCACTGAGTAAAAATATGATCATGCGTTTCACAATCAACAATACATAAAACACACCAATTAGTCATGAATATCCCCGTTTTTTGAATTCTGTCACTCGTAGCTAATTTTTCCTTTATTGCCAACTACAAAATGAATGTACACCTTGGAATTTTAACTCCTTTCCACAACCAAGATCCCCATTTTAGAACGACACTTTTCTTTCTCACAATTTTCCAAGCCGATTTTATCGAGTTCACCGCTAATATTACCCTTTCAAACATTTCTGCAGATTCATCAATTATTTCGATTTGGGAAGACACTAAATTCACAATGACAAGAATTCGTTAAAAAAGATCATACTGACACATGTATATATACCGAGTCATCTGCTAAATACAGACGCTGTCTGCTTGATGCAGACGGTGGCTGTATTAGTGGGGTGGGGTATAAGTCACGCCACGTAATAAAAACTCAATCTACTAAAAATAAAAATAAAAAATTTAATTAATGTTAATTAAATTTAGGATAGACTCAAACTAGGGTTTAAATATATTTATTTGAATTTTTAATAGGTTGAGTTTTTATGACGTAACATGATTTGTACTATTACCGTCTATATTAATAAAAAGGCGTGTGCATAAATAAAAAAAAACAGCCCATTTTAAAGTTATGAACTAGAAAAGTGACAACATATAGATAATGATTGGTACAGTAAGTCACGAAATCGATTGTAAACATTTAATTATATAATTGTTTTATAGTACAAAAGTAGCTAGGGCTGGTGACAATTTTTTTGTTTATAAATTTTAAATGTAACGCATGTTGAGTTTTATCCGGTCCATACTAACTATATCCTAGAAATGATGTACAATTTTACCAAAACCCATATCAAATAATCATGCTATTAATTAGTTTTTTAAATATGAAATATCTACGATTTATAAAAATGAAGGCTACACATAAGTCTATATGAACAATATTCTAGAACCATAAAAAACTATTATGTCGTTAGAATATGTGTAATTTAACTGTCATTGGATCATTTGATGTAAAAACGAAATAATTAGTCTAGATCGACTTTATTTTATTGTGGAAATGGAAGTGATAATTTTCCCCACACTTGAGCTTTCCAATGCTAAGAGTTTTCTCTTCGTACTAAACTAATATGCCAACTAACGAAATTAGAGAGAGATAAATTTTGACATGTAACTGCAGAACGGGATGAAAATAATGGTGGGGATGGTGCTATTTACATAAAATGAAAGTGTGTGCAAAAGAAAAGACACAACTCTTGTAAATAGACAAACAATTGACTTTTCATACTAATAAAATCAATTGAATACTATTCACACTATAACACAGATCTACAACTGTTAGGGTATGGCTGTTAGTTTTGGCATAAAAAAATTTAGGACGAATCAGATGGTGCCACATGTTGAGCTCACGTACGCGCGTGTACACCGCACCGATGTTAGCTGACTTGGACTCGGGTCACGTGGAGTGGTCAGCATGTCACCCGGCGGCACGTGGGATGAAGGGACGAGATCGATATGAGAATTGCTAATTTCTCACTCCAACAGTGCACACAAAACTGGGAGCACAAAAGCCCAACCTATTGTGCTTGAACATGGTATATAAAACATTAAAATTCCCAATTTCTTATCTAAGTGAGATTTGTTCTATCCAATCCCCGAAGGATGGCACGTGTCAGGGTCACACACGCGCGTGTATACCGCATCGAGAGTCGTGAACTCAGACTCAGGTAGTTGGCCGTGGTCGATTGGCAGCACGTGGAACGTAGAGACTAAACTTAGACAATAATTGTCAAAGTCTCGTGATGAAAACTCGGATCTCCAAGACAAACGCCCAACCCATTATGTTTGAATAAAATATATATTTCACATTGATTACCAATTTTGGACAAATTTTATATCGTTTCGAAACCCTCAAAAATCATTTCGATTTTGGACAAATTTTATATCGTTTCGAAACCCTCAAATTTTAGATCGATGGGGTATTTCTAATACAGTGAATTAGTCCAATGTAGTATTTGGTTGCATAACTTCTGCATCCGAACTATTTATATAAATTTACAACTTTAACATTTGTTCTTACAAATAATAGTTTATCCGGATATTGTATTTTTTTCACATATCATTTAAATATTTAACAGTACTATTGAAGCTTGAAACAAAAATATTGGCTATTTATGTGTATTTGTATGAATATATCTAGATAAGTTTGCTAGCTAGTTGATGTGTTAGACTATACCATACCTTATTTGTATGTATGTATGTATTTCATAAATGTTTGTGTGTAATTAATTATATAGAGACATGATAGATGCATGTGACATGTAAGACTTTTTATGTAAAGTAAAAAAATCATTTATTAACTAATTGACAAATCTTACTCCAATACTACCGTCACCCGGTACTAGAAATAATAACTTTTAGGATCATTTGAAATATCAATACTTATATAATCCCAAACTTGCATAACCAGACGGTGTATTTATAGGCCTTAATTACTTCGTAAATAGTCCAATCCCATTCCACTAGTAACCCAACCAAACGCACCCATGTCTAGGGGTGAAAAAAAACCCGGACCGAACCGTGTCAAACCGCAACCCAAACCAACCCGCTGCGAGTTGGATTGAGTTGGACTTTTCAAAATTATAAAACCAAAGCAATCCGCACCACATTTAATTTATGCGGGTTGGTTTTGGTTAGAATTTTTAAACTGCAGGTCGAACTGCTAAACCGCAAAAAAAAAAAATACTAATTAGTATATCTAATAAACATATAACCATTGTAACTTCTCACTATGTCATCTCTCAGCTCAAGTCATAACCGTTCTCAATTATAAATTTAATTACATGTTACTTGTCTAAATTTACATTGTCACTATAATAATAATAGTTTTATCATTATAATATTATATGCATCATTATCACACACGGAGAGTACTAACATAAGTATTTATTAACGAATGAAATGACTCTTCTGCTTGAAAAAAACATAAGTAGTTAATATACGAGATTAACAAGTTAAAGAATGTAATTGGTTATGCTTTATATTTTGTAAATAACTTGTGTTGTGTGATTCTGACTTAGACAAATTAGATAGATGTTGTAAATGTTATGTCAACCGATGAGAGTACTAACATAGTTTAGAGTACTAACATAGTTTTTATGTATTTTTTTATTTTCTAATTCCGAATTCAAATAATAGTTATTGTCGGAGGTTTAAAATCCAATGTTGTGATCGATCAAACACATAGAGTTTTGCGATTTCAGTATACATTATATTTTAATTTACAAATTTAACTTGTTTGGATATTTTAGGGTTCTATGTTTATTTGTTTGTTTCGATATTTGTTTAGCGGTGTAATGGACATGAATCAAAAATATTATGTCAAAATATTAGTATGTGTATGTTACTATGTGTTGTTTTGAGAATGTTTAATATTTAAGTTTTTTTTTTTCGACTTTTATTATTTTTAGGGTTAAATTTACACTATTTATAAATTTAAAGTCCAAAATGCAAAACCCACGAATTAAACCCGCAACCAAACCGCTTTAAATAAATTAGGTTTGGTTGGATTGAAATTTAAAAATTTATCAACCCATACCAAACCAAACCGTTCGTTTTGGCTATGAGTTGGCTTGGGTTGGCCCGCGTCCCACAATCATGCCAAATTAGTTCATGAGAGTTATTTGTAGTTTACCCTAACTTAAATTGAAAGACCTTTAATTAATTAATTAAAATGACCGTTGTAACCGGCGACAAGTGTCCCCCTCTTTTAGACGTGTGGACCACTGCATTGAATTTCTCAAATAGTCCTTTTTCTCACATTAGAAACTCGTTAATTATAAATAAAGTTATAAACTCTTATTGTACATGCAAACTATGCTCTCAAATATAAGTAATATACAACTAAGTTCATAATCATAAAACTAATTCCAACTGAGAAATCCCAATTGCACAAAGATTGGTTTTCAAATAATAAATATAGATGTTTAGTTTAGAGTCTTTAGACGAAGACATCTCAATATAAACTTTGCTGGATTTATTTGGATTTTGCTTGTGCTTTCTTGTGTTGTCAATTTGATTATTCAACACTATTAGAGTTCTAGTTATCGATACATTGTTTTGTAGTTTGAATAAATTGAATTTTCTTGGTGGTTCTGTAATTTTATGTTTATGTCTTTTTTATTATACTCAAAAAGGTTTTTTTTCCCTTCACAATATTTGACTTGCCAATGGAAGAACACATTTTTTCGTAATCAAATATACAAAATAGATCAAATTTACTAAACGTAGTGATAATAATTCAGGTTTTGTGCTAAATTGTTACATTGATAAAAAAAGAAGTTATTATCAACATTAATATAGTTTTTTTCACATCTATTCTTGACCTTGTATACACATGATAAAACTAAGAGTTATTATCAACATTAATATAGTTTTTTTCACATCTATTCTTCACCTTGTTTTGTGTACACATGATAAAATCTATTTGATGATTAATTTCTTTGTATATTAAATATAAAAGAAATATCTCCGACCGAACTAACATATCTCCCTTTCTTAAATCCTATTTTAAAAATAGTCAATGAAACTCAACAAAACTACGATAAATAACATAATGGATAACGAAGGAAACCAAATTCACTTTTTTCCCCTCTTCGAGGTACGTGGATTTATCTAAACGGACAAATCGTGTAAAAAAAATCAAAAATGCCGTGATCAATTTGCTAATGACTCAGAACTAAGTGGACCAAATTACAACTACCCTGAATATTTAAACAAAGGAAAAAACCAGTGTTATAAAAGGCGTGTGTAGGCGCAAATTAGGTGGTGATTAGTCGGATTAAGTAGATTAATTGCAAATTGGACGACGTCTATGCGGTGATTAGGTCATAGGCGATCAATTTCACCTAAAGTATGTCTTGTGTCTTTTAGAACATTAGGCAAAACAGTCATTTTGAGAATGTTAGTTTGAAATGGAATTAGACGCTGTTCAGTTTATTATGTGATTAATAATTTCAAAACCGTAATACAAAACTTAATGGACCAAATTACAATAAGGTCCAAACATTAAATCACTAATAAAAACGAAGGGTAAAACAGTCATTTCGAGAATGAGAGTTTGAAATGGAATTAAGACGCTTATACTTTACTCTTTAAAATTCAGCTGTAGACTAAATAATTAAATAAACAAATACTCCATTAGTAATTCCAACACACCTATACATACATATATACATATACATATACATATAATCTCTCTCTCTCTCTCTGTGAATCGAGAATGCTGGACGGGTTGCTTGGCCGAGGATTTAGCTCCAAATGGTAACTCTCTCTCTCTCTCTATATATATATATGTAAATAATTATATATAAGAGTAATGTATTTATGTGTTATATATATTGGTGCAGTAAATCACTGATAAAGGGGACAAACAAACCATTCAAAAAAAACCATTTAAATAACAACAAAAAATGTAAATATTTTTAAGAGACAAAAAAATTACGTTTTTTTAATCCTAAAAATTGAACACAATATCACACAGGATTGAACAAGATCACACTGGATTAGAAAGAGTAAAATTATCAACAACAAAAAAAAAAACAATTTCTTACTTATAATACGAGATTATAGGTGTTAATTTGATATGATTTCACTACCAAGAATAGATATTTCAAAAAATAAAAAAGAGAAAATTTACTAAAAAGGTAAAATTATAGGTGTTAATTTGATATGATTAGAAAGAGTAAAATTATCAACAACAAAAAAAAAAACAATTTCTTACTTATAATACGAGATTATAGGTGTTAATTTGATATGATTTCACTACCAAGAATAGATATTTCAAAAAATAAAAAAGAGAAAATTTACTAAAAAGGTAAAGTGGACATAGGTACAAAAATGGGAAATGAGAACATTTATTTCGGGACAGAGAGAGGGAGTATAAATAATTATAAATAAGAGTAATGCAATTATTAATGTGTGTGTGTGTGTGCAGTAAATCTTTGATAAAGGGGACAAGGACGAGGATAGAAGTGTCGAGGAGGAGAGAAGAGGCGACACAAAGGTTTCTAAAGGGTAATTTAGCTCAACTACTCTCTAATGGTCTCGATATCAACGCCTTCGGAAGGGTCTGTTCTACTCTCTCTCTCTCATTCCCTCTCTATATGTATGTATGTATGTATGTGTGTCTGTGTGTGTGTAGCTTTCCTGCTTTGTTTTCCGATCTGGGTTTTGTTTTGATTTCAGTAAAGTTGTGTAATTTTTAATAGTATTAGTGTAGTGCATGTTCGGCAACTGGTTTTTTTATTAACTTTTTTGGTTTTTGCTTTAATTTTTTTTTATATTGCTTTCCTGCTATGTTTTCTGATCTGGATTTTGTTTTGATTTTAGGATAATCGTGTTATCTTTTGTTATTCTAATGTAGTGCATGTTTGGCAATTGATATTTTTCTTAGGTTTTTTGGTTTTTGCTTCATAAAAGTTATGTGTGTATGTGTGCATTTAGCTTTCCTGCTATGTTTCCCGATCTAAGTTTTGTTTTGATTTTAGGACAATCGTGTAATATTTTGTGATTTTAATGTAGTGCATGTTTGCAGGTACGAGTAATAGGGGTGTCAATTGATTAAATATAATAAAATTTAGTAAAAATCCATGTCGAAAACTAAAATTTGACAATTTCTAAGGCTGATATGGATGCCTTGGCCCCCGATATTCTCCATTTAGCTTCCACACTGCATGTTTGGCAACTGATCTTTGTAGTTTTTGCTCAATAAAAGCTATGTGTGTTTGGTTTCGTAGCGGTTTAGATTTTAAAAAGCTAGCTTTTGGGGTCAAAAGAGCTCAAAAAGCTTGAAATTATAGAAACTAGGGATTTGATGCTTTTTCAGTTTCTTTTTTTATTAGAAGTTTTCTTATAAAGGCTGTTTGTAACTTTGCATAGTTTAAGGACACTTACGGTATGAAATAAGTAAAAAAAATGATAAACTAGTTAAAATAGTGTAATAAGTTACTTATAACTAAAAAAAAGCTAAGGTGGTGCCAAATGCTTTTTTGAAGTAAGCTTTTCTTTTCTGTGTTTTTTAGGCAGCTTTTTGGAATAAGTTATAAGTCACTTATAATTGTTATAATATGTTGAAATATGCATGCATTGATCTTGCCTGGCATCTATAGTTTTGATACTACATTAGTAAAGCCTGGACTTTGATATTATAATTTGGCCATGTCTATGATTTGTGTATACAGATTAAGATATTACTATAATTTAGACCATGTGGGTAATTAAAAAAAACAATTACAAAAGAAAATTTGAATGTTCTTAAAATTTATGAAATTCAGAATTGAGAATGCCTTTAGCAATCTCTATGTGGACTACAAAAGGGGACTATATATTTCTTTAAATAGGTTTATTTTAGAACGGATAGTAGTTATACTGGTTTTGTAAAATTTAGAAGGTTTCAACTACTTTTGTTCAAAACAAACTACTACAAAGGAGACTCTACCTTTCTTTAAATAGATTTATTTTAGAACGGATAGTAGGTATACTGGTTTTGTAAAATTTTAGAAGGTTTCAACTACTCTTGTTCAAAACAAACAACTATTCATTTTTGGTCTAGTTTTGTAAAACATATTTCAGGAGCGGTAGTAGTTATACTTGCTTTTGTAGAACTGTTTGTTTATCAACAACTGTTTATGTTTGCTCTACTGTTTTTTTCCCCACTACGAGTCATCTTTTACTGAGGCTATTTGACCCATTCTCTCTCTAAGCTAGAACTTGGCAGCAATATAAATTCTTTGATACCATGATATATCATTTTTTTTTAATTTTCTTCACTGCAATAATCTGATTCCACTGGCTTGTCATGCTCAATTTGTATACTCCAGCATTCAGCATTTTTGGGCATCTTAGTCCCATAGTTTATGTTTGTTTCCCTGTTAAAATACAGAATACTGGGTTTTGTTTAGTTTAATGACTTAATCCAAATTCAGGCCTCTGCCACTGCCATGTTCGCAGATTGGAGTTTCAAAAAAAAGGGAAAAAAGAAAAAGTTTAAAAACTCGAATGTTTAAAGTTAATTCAGTTTGGACTTAAAAGAATTCTGGAACAAAGACAAAATTAGGTTGGTTTTTTTCAGATAAAATCCCAAATGTCTGTCCCTGAAGTTATTTGGAGAAAGAGGTATGAAAGTAATAACCTTACCTTAAGGCCAGAAACTCCCTCTATAATTCAAATAGAAGAGCGTATCATACACCTCCATTTACACAGTGGATAGAGTGCGAAACTTTACTACTGTTCTCTGATCTCAGAACCAACATAGTTTTTTATAAATTTGGCTTAAAAAGGAAAGAAAAACCTTGGTACCTAAGGTCACATAACTGACTTGTGCCATATCCCTGCCTGTCTGCCATTCATATTTTTTACTTCTTACCTTTTCTATGACAACTTTCCATTTACTGCTGGTACATGCTCTTACACAAGTGTTTCTTCTGTGGTACAGACTGAAGAGTTTCTCTCTGGCCTTAACTCATTGGCATGCTATGATTTTCTCGAGCAGTCTTGTGAGTACATATTGAAGAAACTCTCTGCGATGCAAAAACATAGGTAACAAAATTCTGAATGTTAATCTTAATTAATAGCATAAATGACCTGCACTAGGATCAAGAATTAACAGTCTTCAATAGTCTAGGCTGCAAATAGTTCCGTGGCATATAACTGTGTAATTATTAAAATGTGGTCTTAAACATAAATTTGATGCCAATTTAACTGTGTAATTGGTTACAGGACCATCTTGTAAAGAACTTGGTATGCTTTTTCTAAATATTTTCTAAATATATACTATTTTGAATTTTTCAGCGAATGCCCTGAGGAGTGCAGAGAAGCTGTTGGGTCCCTGATGTTTGCTGCAGCAAGGTTTTCGGATTTACCCGAATTACGGGACCTTCGAGATGCGCTTCAAGAGAGATATGGAAATTCTTTGGAACATTTTGTTGACCAAAAGGTTATATTTATATCTGTCTCCTTATACTAATCCGCATTGTTATTTGATTGGTTTTAAACTATTACACCGGGTTTTTTACAGTTCGTTGAGCGGTTAGTAATGAAACCCCCAACTATAGACAAGAAAATCCAGTTATTGCAAGATATAGCATTGGAGTTGTCAATTAAATGGGACTCGAGGGGTTTTAAGAAAAGGATGATGGCTAATCCATCTACACCTGAGCAGGTATTCCCTTGATTTTCTTTAATTTGCGCTGATAAAGTAGCTTCTATAGCATGCATTTTTCTTCTTCAGGTGGGTGTTATTAAAGTTGCAAAGCTTCATACTAACCATGCGAGCATGCAACCCAAATCCCAAACTTTATTTATTTATTTTATCTATTGTGTTGTATTGCAGAACCAGGCAAAGAAACAAGAGCCTGCATATAATTTGCGTATCGAAAATGAAATTTCCGTAAATTTTATTAAACCAGACCTGTTGTTAAAAGTGAAGAGTGATCTTAGCAGTCATCAGCTTAAAGCGAAAAATGGCGGAGAAAACCATGTCATGAGGAAAGATGAGTTAAGCCAGCGGTCTTTCGGAGGAATTGAATCAACTGGTAACAATGGAAAGCGACTCATGGGTAGTGACCAAAACACCCCTCAAGGAAGACAAGTAAAGGATGAGCTTAGTAGTGATGAGCTACGGTCAAAAAATGGCCGGGAAAACTTTCACCTGAGAAATGAACATAACACCAATAGAAGAGACGGTTACAGTCATACCCCTATAAATGGTGATTTTAGAAGTTACGGGACAGGGGCAGGAAATGGCATTAATAACAATTTCTTGAGACAAGATGAGCAGGGTGATTCAATGGGTAATAGAAATTGCAAGCCGCACATGGGTCTTGAAAGAAATACCCCTCGGAGAGAGAGATGCTGTATAGAGGGAGAGTTAAATAGTGATGGATTACGAGCAAAACATGGTGGGATTAACTATATGATGACAAAAAATGAGGTGGCTCACCTGTCATATCAACAAGGTGATTCAACAGATAACATTCTCAAACCGCACTTTGACAGTGACAAAAAAACAGTTAGAAGAGAGATGCACAATATTAGCCCTCTTCACGGAAGAGAACTCACGGGTGATGAGAATGAACCAACTAAAAGAAGTGTAAAAGAAGAGACTGTTCTAAGAAGAGAGAGGCATCGGAGCTCATCTCGTGGAAAAAGGCCAGATAGTTTTGATGAACAAAACACCTATCAGAAAAGGATTTACGAAATTAGCCCGTCTGTAAGACGAGAACTTGCTGACAATGAGAATGAGCCGACTGGAGTAAATGGAAATAAGGATACTGTTCACAGAAGAGAGGGAAATGGGAGCTCGTCTCGTGGAAAAAGGCCTGAAGTTGCTGCTGGGGTATACATGGCACCGGATAAAAAGAGTTGCGACTTCCCGAAAAGTTACGACTACAATTTTATAGCAGACATCAATGAACTTCCCTCTTATAGAGAGGAAAATACAGAAAAACTGAAACCCAAATCTAACTATGCTCTTCCTCCTCCATATGTTAAATCGAAAGATAAATTTGTTCCTCCCCCATACGTGAAATCATCAGAAAGAAAAAAGGCAACGGTAATTTCTGACTATGGTGGTGCTTCTGTGCACCCTACAACGCATAGTAGGGATGATGTGGAGGGAAGATCAGAGAGGTTACGACCTGATGATCCGTCAGATTATGGTCAGGAAAAAGATGCACCTTATCGGGATAATATACCACTTCCAAAACCAAGATCAATTAGGAGAAAACACGTTAGATCATCTTCTCATCGTGATGGTTTTGGCGATTATGAGGATACCGAGGTCGTGAAGAGAAGTTCAAGTAGTCGAAGGAGAGATTATCATCACTCTAAAAAGGGGTTACAAATATTGTTTGATGAGGAGCATAAGGAGAAAGACAATGAGGAGAGGAAAATCGACAAACTACTTTTACATTATAGTAAGAAACCATCAACTTATGACGAAGAGAAGGCAAGGAGAGAGAGAAAGGTCAAACCGCATGCTCGTGAGACCCCTCACACTGGGTTCAATGTGGGAGAAGATGGTAATCTTCCGACAAGATCTGTTTCTCTACCTCGTGAGCAAATCAACTCCGACGAAGTTAAAATATATGCTCGGGCCAATTCCTTTCAGCCAGATAAGCCAGCTGGCCACGTGCATCCCAAATTGCCGGACTATGATGACCTGGCTGCCCAGTTTGCAGCACTGAAGGGGCGATGAAATGTTGAAGTTGACCAACTTGAGAAATATGAACTTGATAGGGCGGCTTTCTTTCAAGAATTTGATACGATTGCATAGTTTTCCAGTTTGGTTTTTTTTTTTTGCTGAGCGGGTGGAGACGACTATCTCTCATTGGTATGATGAATGAGCTTAAATGTATACTTGTGTGTTTGGAAGTCCTGTGTTGTTGCATTTGTGTTTACTCAAAACATTATTGCAGGCCTGATTTTAGTGAGTGTGCTTTACTTTGTTGTAATACTGTATGCAACACCTGATTTGGCATATTAATAGATGGATGTAAGACTGAGATTGATGACTAATGATGTGGCTAACCTTTATTGGTATGACATGCTCGATGTTCTCTCTAACTTATTAATTTTTGCTAATCATGAATAGGGTGACCGACGACTGTTGTATGTTGGTTATAATGTTATAAAAGTCGCAACTTTTTCTTGCTCAAGCTGTTAAAGAGTGATGCTCCTATATGACTAAGACGTGAAATTGTTGTTAATATTAGTTAGGAATACAGGTTCCATCAGTTTGTGATACAAGTAGATGGTGTGGACAACTATTTGTTATCTAAAACACACTATTTCAAGCTGGTTACAAGTCTATTCTTTCAGTTACAAGTATGTAGTTCTAGAGACAGTCTAGTCTTTAATGTTGGTTCCTTTTTCGAGAGACCAATCTTTGATTTGAGGTAATTTAATGTTCTATTTTTAGTCTTCATCATTGATTATTTTTCCTTAGATCTTGGTCAACCTATTTCATCATTCAACAGTTTCTCCACACACCCCAAGTCTACAAAGGGCGTTCGGAACACATTCTCTGAGTGGATGGCACAACACGCCGTGGGATTTTTTGGCGCCAACCCTAATAGTGTTCCACGTCAGCAATTAAGTTTCCGTAGGTCATGTGACAGGCACATGCCAGGCCCCTCGTGTCTCCAAGGTGCCGATGTCACGTAAGATGCACATGAGCAAATCCTAGTGCTCGGAATGGTGAGTGACATATTTGTTGTTCTATGACCCGGCGTGTTGACTTTGGTACAGGGAAAAACAAATATTCCCTCAAATCATTTCTAACAAGATACCTAGTATTTTGTGCACCCAACCAAAGGTAAATAATCTCTTCGTCGACTATAGAAGACAACAAATTTGAGAGAGCTGTGCCGGCCAAAATATGAAAATGAACATCCTTTCTTTGTTTTGACAAAAGAGAAAAAATCAATTTATGGATTACAATAACCGAAAAGTTGATGAATGTAATCATTCATCAATATTTAAGGGCAAGTAAAACTAGACGAGTACAAATGTATATGGTCTTTTACTTTTGTGCATACGGATAGGGGCGTACATAAACCGACCGAACCAAACCGAACCGATTAAAAATCAAACCAAACCGATTAGTAATTGGTTTGGTTCGGTTTAAAATTTGATAAATCGATTTAATCGGTTCGCTTTGCGGTTTTAGTGGTTTTCAAATCGAACCAAACCGAACCGAACCGAACCAAACCGATTATTTTTATTCATATAAAAAATATATATATATATATATATATATATATATATATATATATATATATATATATATATATCAATAAGTTGATATATGATGTTTTGCTTGTTATTTGTAGTTATCAATAATATATTTTGTTAAATCATTTGTAAATTTACTTGTTATTCGACTTTTGGTTCAAAATTTGAAATGAAATATAAGCGAAAACTTTACGAAAACACTATAATTTTGAATATTGTGTTTTTTATTTGTTTAAGTTCAAACCGACCGAACCAAACCGATCATAATTGGTTTGGTTTGGCTTGGTTTGGTTCCGATAATTTTTTGTGTCAAAACCGAACCTAACCAATTGTTTTTTTATTGCTTTCCTTCGCATTTTACTCAAAAACCAATCCGAGCCGAACCGCGAACACCCCTACATACGGATATATAGGTCGACTAGATAACATCAGTAACTGTCTCCCCTTTTGGTACGTAATTTTTCCCCACGTAACAAAAGGCCTCGCAGGAGCACGAGGGTAGCCATAGTTTTTTCCTTAGGAAGCTACCACGGTTATCGTCCGTAGAACCGTTTGTTTGTTAGATTAGATAGTTTTACGAGAGTTTACTAATTAGGTGTCAATTCATTAGTAACGAGGAGAGTATTAGCGGTTGGATTGTCAATCCAACGGCTCGTTACTCGGGGGTTTAAAACTACTAAATATCAATTTATTAAGGTTGTTTTAAAGATTTTTTCAGTTTATATTTCGATTTATGTTTTTTAACATGCGGCGTTAACTAACCAATAACTAGCTTGTACGACGTTATTTATTTGTTTTAACTAGTTTTCATGCGAGAAATTACAAGATTAATGTTTTATGACATGAAAACATATGTAAACATGTAGCAAAACAAAAAAAATACTAAAAACACACTAAGAGGTAATGAAATATAATGAATTAACTTACAAAACGAAGTCGGAAAACAAGGATTCGTGCACAAAACCTTGAATTTTGTATTTTTTTTTTCTCTCCTCTCTCTCTAGAACGAAAATACAATATAAAAGTGATTAAAAGTGAATGTATTATGTCTTTTTTCGGAATAGGTGATATTTCATAAAGTTATACCAAACAAAACGGACTAAATCTTTTCAAAATTCAAAACCTAACTGAACCTGACGGTCAAGTTAGTGCAAATTCTGGGTCTTTTAGAATCTTCTTTGCTCTATCTTGTTTTAATCCGTTTTGAACTTTGTTGGGTTGTTTTTGAGGTCCTTTGTCTTTTGAAATCTTCACTTTAGGTCCTTCCATTGGTTTTCATGCGTTTTTATCTTTTTTTTGTGCTAATTCCATGCTTTTTCCTACAAAAAACATTAAACTAATCAACATTTTTTTCAAAGCAAGTACGGGTGGTGTGACGACCCAGATTTCCAGGAAGGAAATTCTGTGGTGCGGTGTTGTGCGTCAGTCCCACATCGCCCAGATATGAGAGTACTCGTGTGGTATATGAGCTTAAAAGATCCATTTCCTATCAACAAGGCCTTTTAAAGCCGTGCGGCACAACAGCGAGGACGGAACTCCATAGTTAAGCGTGCTTAACTTGGAGTAGTACTAGGATTGGTGACCTCCTGGGAAGTTGTTCCAAAGCGGACAATATTGTTGATACGGGCGTGGCGGTTCGGTCCGTAGGGCCAGGTCGTTACAGGTGGTATCAGAGCCTCTATCTGGCCGGAAATGTGGGGACTAGCACGTGTGTGTGGACCCCTGAAGGACGACGTGTCCGACGAGGACGTCGTGTCTAAAGGGAGGAAGATTGTGACGACCCAGATTTCCAGGAAGGAAATTCTGTGGTGCGGTGTTGTGCGTCAGTCCCACATCGCCCAGATATGAGAGTACTCGTGTGGTATATGAGCTTAAAGATCAATTTCATATTAACAAGGCCTTTTAAAGCCGTGCGGCACAATAGCGAGGACGGAACTCCACAGTTAAGCGTGATTAGCCTGGAGTAGTACCAGGATGGGTGACCCCCTTTAGGAAGTTGTGCCAAAGCGGACAATATTGTTGATACGGGCATGGCGGTTCGGTCCGTGGGACCGGATCGTTACAGGTGGTATCAGAGCCTCTATCTGGTCGGAAATGTGGGGACTAGCACGTGTGTGTGGACCCCTGAAGGACGACGTGTCCGACGAGGACGTCGTGCCTAAAGGGAGGGTGATTGTGACGACCCAGATTTCCAGGAAGGAAATTCTATGGTGCGGTGTTGTGCGTCAGTCCCACATCGCCCAGATATGAGAGTACCCGTGTGGTATATGAGCTTAAATATCCATTTCCTATCAACAAGGCCTTTTAAAGCCGTGCGGCACAACAGCGAGGACGGAACTCCATAGTTAAGCGTACTTATCTTGGAGTAGTACCAGGATGGGTGACCCCCCTGGGAAGTTGTGCCAAAGCAGACAATATTGTTGATACGGGCGTGACGGTTCGGTCCGTAGGGCCGGGTCGTTACATATGGTATCAGAGACTCTATCTGGCCGGAAATGTGGGGACTAGCACGTGTGTGTGGACCCCTGAAGGACGACGTGTCCGACAAGGGACGTCGTGCCTAAAGGGAGGGTGATTGTGACGATCCAGATTTCCAGGAAGGAAATTCTGTGGTGCGGTGTTGTGCGTCAGTCCCACATCGCCGAGATATGAGAGTACTCGTGTGGTATATGAGCTTAAAAGATCCATTTCCTATCTCAACAAGGCCTTTTAAAGCCGTGCGGCACAACAACGAGGACGGAACTCCATAGTTAAGCGTGCTTAACTTGGAGTAGTACCAGGATGGATGACCCCCTGGAAAGTTGTGCCAAAGCGAACAATATTGTTGATACGGGCGTAACGGTTCGGTCAGTAGGGCTGGGTCGTTACAGGTGTAGTTGGTTGCATACCTTATGAATATTCATTAGTACCTTAATGAATATTCATAAGGTAGCCGTGCGGCACAACAGCGAGGACGAAACTCCATAGTTAAGCGTGCTTAACTTGGAGTAGTACCAGGATGGATGACCCCCCTGGAAAGTTGTGCCAAAACGAACAATATTGTTGATACGGGCGTAACGGTTCGGTCCGTAGGGCCGGGTCGTTACAGGTGTAGTTGGTTGCATACCTTATGAATATTCATTAGTACCTTACTTTAGTATACACCATACTTTCGGAATATCGCGAGTCGGTATGATACGGTACGGTACCAATATTAAAAATAATTGGACATATACAAATGTTTTATCACATAAATTGCAATGGAAAATCATTAATTAACAAGTAAAAAAACTTAAGTATTAAATAAAAGAAGTCATGAGTGTTTCACCATAAATTTTCAATACATTTGCAAACAATAAATACAAAAAAAAATTGCCCTTCAATCATACATATACAATCTTAAAGTATATATGTAACATCCTAGACCCGATGGGTGTCACACGACTGAATAACACGTGTGGCGGCACGTGTTAAACAAAGCCTAAATACAAAAACTATAAAACTCTCACTAAATTACCCATTAAATTGAATCAAATTTCTATCAAAAGTTTCATTAAATATAATCTCAAAAATTATGTTAATTACAAGAAAGTTAATCTTTTACAAACTATAATAAAAATGTAATCGCAGCGAAAATTTTAACACATAATCTTAAAGGTCTATCTGGTCCCCAAACTGACTCGATATCAACTTTAATTAACTGCTTGTAACCTGAAAACATTTTAAAAATGAGGGTTGAGCTAAATGAGCTCAATAAGAGAGAAAGCCTCCCAATATATAATACGGGTCGAAAATAAAATTTTCTTTTTCAGTTTCTTTCCAAATAATGTTTTTTTTAAATAGAAATTCTCAATGCATAAGTATTTAAAAATCACTTGAATATAAAAGATAAATAAACTCTTTTCCTTTCTTTTCTTTCATCACGATTAGACCCTTTTTTAAACCATAACAACAATAATAATAATAATATATTTCTTTATTTTTATGATAAAAGTAAAATGATAATATGTATATGTTAGGGTATCAAGCTGAATTGACTTATTTAATCATTTACCGTCCATCTTTTCCTCTGGTGTATAAACCGTACGTGTACTTCGTAATTAATGTCACCGCAGCTTGACGGCTGAGTCTCTTCCTTAACATGATCCAGTTAACGAAGCTATGTACAATCGCTAAGTTAACCGTTGAAAAGTAAACTTTTTCGTTTAGTTGCCAACGTCACCCCACTTTCCTCTTCCTCTTATTTTCGGGGATTTTCCGTTGTACTTATTCTCATGGTATCAAATACAAATCATAAACAAATCATAAAAATAATAATCTTGAAACCTTATACAGATACACTGTATATAACATTTATCCTTATAAGATATAAACTCATTCTCTTAATACATATTCACTATATATAAATCACTTTTTTTTCATTCTTTTCTTTCTTTCGATATTTCTTTGTTTTCGTAACAATATAAAATTAATATTTACATATATAAATATTATTTAAAAAATAATACCAATTAGCCTGTAAAATATTATCAAAAGATGTAACGGATGATAACTCCGCTTCCAAATTCTTTTAAGTAGTGTCTTAAAATACTAACTTGCTCTATTCCATTTATGACCAGCGGCTACTGACTGCTCTTTGTTTTTTCTCCTTTCTCTTCTTTCAGGTTTTTATCATTTTCTCTTAGATCGTATGAACATGTATTTCAAATATAGTATATGTATATACCAAGTATATATATACAGAATAACAAGAGTAAAAAGACGATATCTCAATATATACTAGCTAATATGTTTGTATATATAGTAAATAGTGATTTTAAAACTCTGCATATCTTATCAACGTATAAAACTCCTACAAATTAACTCCCACAATGAACGTGGCCAATTAATGCCTATGTAACATTTAGGCTTAACACAACTAAATGGTAAAATATAAACGGGACTCAACTAAAATGAACTAATTAATCATAAATGGCATTAACTCTATACATATTTTACATATATACGTTCTATATTCACATGTAACTCCCATCCGTTTGTGTTCTATTTATGAATTTATTAGTATAATGAAATTCATGTATAACCATGTAACACCTGCCTATCAAAATTACAACAATCATATCATTACAACAATTACCATCAACCTATTAAACATAAATTAACAAAATATACTACTTTTAAAACTAAATTAACAAAAATATACCCAAAAATTTCTAATTAACAAAAACATACCGAAAAGTTAATACCCTTATTTCAAAAATTCATATCCTAATTTATATTTTTCATACACTTATTCCAAAAATTCATACCCTAATTTGTATTTTTCATACCCTTATTACAAAAATTCATACCCTTATTTCAAAAGTTCATATCCTAATTCGTAAAATTCACTCTTATTTTCAAATTTCATACCCTAATTTACAGAATTTATATCATTACTTACATAATTCATATCCATAATTTTTAACTTCATACACTTAATTCACGTAATTTATACACTTATTTTTCAAGCTTATACACTAGTTAATAAATCCAACTCTTACCCGTTCTCCGATTTTGAACTACCACTTCGACGTCGTGGGGCCTCTCCTTCGACGACCGAATCTCCGTCGACATCAATCTCGAGCTTTCGACATTCCTCTACACATTCGTCGTCCATTTCGACAGATATGCCTGTCTCAATTTCTACCGAAGAGAGAGATCGGAGAGAGAATGAGGAGGAGAAAAAGATCAAAAACAGAGGAAGGAGGATGAGAGAGATCGAAAATAGAGAAGAAACATGAGAGATCGGAGATAATGAAAAGGATGAGAAGAGAGATCGGAGGTATGAAGAATGTGGAGAGACAGATTGAAGAGAGGGTGAGAGGAGGAGAGAGAGAGGAAATAGATTGGGAATGATAATCAATTTTTTTGTTTTTTATTAATTATTACTCGAAAGATAAATCAACAAAACATACTAATTTTTAAACTAAATTAACAAAAATATATCCAAAAATTTCTAATTAATAAAAACATACCCAAAAGTTAATACCCTTATTTCAAAAGTTCATACCCTAATTTGTATTTTTCATACTCTTATTTTAAAAGTTCATAACCTAATTTGTATTTTTCATACCCTTATTACAAAAGTTCATACACTTATTTCAAAAGTTATTATCCTAGTTCGTAGAATTCACCCTTATTTTCAAATTTCATACCCTAATTTACATAATTTATATCATTACTTACATAATTCATATACATAATTTTCAACTTCATACACATAATTTTCAACTTCATACACATTCACATAATTTATACACTTATTTTTCAAGTTTATACACTAGTTAATAAATCTAACTCTTACCCGTTCTCCGATCTCGAACTACCACTTCGCCATCGTGTGCCTCTCATTCGACGATCGAATCTCCGTCGACATCAAACTCGAGTTTTCGACCTTCATCTACACACTCATCGTCCATTCCGACGAATGTGCCCGTCTCAATTTCTACCGAAGAGAGAGTGAGGAGGAGAAAAAGATCGGAAATAGAGGGCAGAGAATGAGAGAGATCGGAAAGAGAAAAGAAGCATGAGAGATCGGAGAGAGTAAAAAGGATGAGGAGAGAGATCGGAGATAGGAAGAAGGTGGAGAGGAGTGACAGGAAGAGAGAGAGTGAGATGTGCAGAGAGTGAAAGGAGGCAGTCTTTTTTTAGCAGTCAAATCACTTATTTGAGGCCTCAAATTACTTTTTTGAGGACCTGATAAAATATTCAGGTCCACGTCACATCTTATTTTTATTTATTTTTTTCAATTCATTCTACTCAATTTCATTACAAAATAAATAACTCTAATACCACTTCATTACATCTCATTACACTTCATTTATCTACAAAATAAATAAATTTACCCACTCTATCACACTATTAATTAATACATTACTCTGATTTTTTTTTCCATTCAAACAAAATACAAAATTAAAATATTTTATAATCATAATATTATATCAAGTTAACACTTTCAAGTAATTTATATTTTGCACTTTTTTATTTATTAATTTTGTTACTTCCGAGTAAATAATTAAATTGTTTCCAAAAACCATACACGTCATTAACTTTTCAAATTTTGAAATTACACGTCATTTCACTTTTAACTATTTGAAATCACGGACGGACTAATGTTTTTAGAAGTGTGGGTAGGTAAAGGTGGAAGAAAATAATGATTTAATTTTTTTAGAACCAGTTTAATAAAACGTGGATAGATTCCAAGTCAACGTCACATCTTATTTTTATTTATTTATTTTTTTAATTCATTCCACCCAATTTCATTACAAAATAAGTAATTTTAACACCACTTCATTTATCTACAAAATAAATAAATTTACACACTCTATCACACTATTAATTAATACATTCCCCTGCTTTTTTTCCATTCAAACTAAATACAAAATTAAAATATTTTATAATCATAATATTATATCAAGTTAACACTTTCAAGTAATTTATATTTTGCACTTTTTTATTTATTAATTTTGTTACTTCCGAGTAAATAATTAAATTGTCTCCAAAAACCCTACACGTTATTATTTTATTCCACTTTTACCTACCCACACTTCTAAAATTATTAATACATCCGTGATTTCCAAAGTACATGATTTCAAATTGATTCCAAAGTCCGTGATTTCAAAGTATGTAAAGGATATTTTAAATTTCTATAAATAGGAGGCCTCACCCTCATTTATTTTCACCACAATTCCACAGCTTTTATTAGATCTCTCCAAAATCATATACATATGGATAACAATTATGATATTTCGAAAATAGATCTAAAATTAACTTCTCATGACGATACTTTTCAAAATACACCATTTCCATTTGATTATCATAATACATTTTTTCCATCTAATATGTATCCAAATTATCAGTTTTCGTCTGATATGTTTGAAAATACTAATTTCCCCTCTGATCCATATCAAAATTCTCATGTTTCATTTGATCCAAATTTTAACAATCAATTTACACCGAATGACTATGACTACATGGGGAATCAACCTGAACCGTCAGAACAAACATTTACGAGCCACTTTGAAGAAGTTCAAAGTGATCAGTATGAAAATAACCAAAATTCTCAATCGGATCTTGATGAACATAGTGAACCAACCGAATTTGGAATTGGATTTGATTATAGCGATCATTTTCAGAGTAATTTGGTGAGTTTACAATTTTTTTAATTTCATGGGTTTTTTCTTGTGTAACTTTTTTACATTTTTTTTTTTTACTTATATTTAATTTTTTTCAGGCTTTTTTCTCGATTGATGAATTGAAAGATTATCTGAATGATACAGCAGAAGCCTTTGGTTTCTTTTTGAGAACAACTTCGTCAAAAAATATCAAAGGACACTTTAATAAAAAAAAGTAGGGTCATTATGATGTGTACCAAGGAAGGGGATCCCCAACCGAAAAAACCATCGACTAGAGACACCAGCTCTAGTAAATGTTTCTGTTTGTTTAAAATAGAGTGTTACAAAGTTGAGAATAATTGGAAGTTTTATATCAAAAATGGAATACACAATCATGATATGGCTGTTTATCCAGAAGCTCATCCCCGAACACGTAGACTTAAAAAAGATGAAAAAGGGTTATTTAGAACCATGGTAGATAGCCTTGCTGAAATTAAAAAAACCCATGAAATTAAAAAAATTGTACACTCACCAAATTACTCTGAAAATGATCGCTATAATCATATCCAATTCCAAATTCGGTTGGTTCACTATGTTCATCAAGATCCGATTGAGAATTTTCGGTATTTTCATACTGATCTTTTTGAACTTCTTCAAAGTGGCTCGTAAATATTTGTTCTGACGGTTCAGGTTGATTCCCCATGTAGTCATAGTCATTCGGTGTAAATTGATTGTTAAAATTTGGATCAAATGAAACATGAGAATTTTGATATTCAAACATATCAGGCGAAAACTGGTAATTTGGATACATATTAGATGGAAAAAATGTATTATGATAATAAAATGAAAATTGTGTATTTTGAAAAGTATCGTCATGAGAAGGTAAATTTAAATCTATTTCCGAAATATTATAATTGTTATCCATATGTATATGATTTTGGAGAGATCTAATAAAAGCTGTGGAATTATGGTGAAAATAAATGAGGGTGAGGCCTCCTATTTATAGAAATTTAAAATATCCTTTACATACATTGAAATCACGGACTTTGGAATCAATTTGAAATCACGGACTTTGGAATTCAATTTGAAATCACGGACTTTGGAATCAATTTGAAATCACGGACTTTGGAAATCACGGACGTATTAATAATTTTAGAAGTGTGGGTAGGTAAAGGTCGAATAAAATAATAACGTGTAGGGTTTTTGGAGACAATTTAATTATTTACTCGGAAGTAACAAAATTAATAAATAAAAAAGTGCAAAATATAAATTACTTGAAAGTATTAACTTGATATAATATTATGATTATAAAATATTTTAATTTTGTATTTAGTTTGAGTGGAAAAAAAGCAGGGGAATGTATTAATTAATAGTGTGATAGAGTGTGTAAATTTATTTATTTTGTAGATAAATGAAGTGTAATGAAGTGGCGTTAAAATTATTTATTTTGTAATGAAATTGGGTGGAATGAATTGAAAAAATAAATAAATAAAAATAAGATGTGACGTTGATTTGGAATCTTTTATCCACGTTTTATTAAACTGGTTCTCAAAAAAGTAAATCATTATTTTCTTCCACATTTACCTGCCCACACTTCTAAAAATATTAGTCGGTCCGTGATTTCAAATAGTTAAAAGTGAAATGACGTGCAATTTCAAAATTTGAAAAGTTAATGACGTGTATGGTTTTTGGAAATAATTTAATTATTTACTCGGAAGTGACAAAATTAATAAATAAAAAAGTGCAAAATATAAATTACTTGAAAGTGTTAACTTGATATAATATTATGATTATAAAATATTTTAATTTTGTATTTAGTTTGAATGGAAAAAAAGCAGAGAAATGTATTAATTAATAGTGTGATAGAGTGGGTAAATTTATTTATTTTGTAGATAAATGAAGTGTAATGAGATGTAATGAAGTGGTGTTAGAGTTATTTATTTTGTAATGAAATTGAGTAGAATGAATTGAAAAAATAAATAAAAATAAGATGTGACGTGAACCTGAATATTTTATCAGGTCCTCAAAAAAGTAATTTGAGGCCTCAAATAAGTGATTTGGCTGCTAAAAAAAGACTCTGCCGTGAAAGGAGGAGAGAAAAGAAATAGATGGGGAGTGATGAATCAATTTTTTTTGTTTTTTATTAATTATTAATCGAATGTATTTTTTTAATAATTACATTTTGAGTATATATTTTTGTTAATATAATAGGTGTAGAGTATGTTTATGTTAATTGCCGCTATAAAAAAATGCTAAAAACCTAACAATGATGCATTAAGCAAATGTATTTTGAATGTTCATGATTATCTATTATTTTTAAGACATTATTATGATATTTATTTATTTTAATATTTAGTTTTTTTAATCTTTAAACTATCAGTCACTAGATCACTCATTTTTAAGTATTATATTTTGTTATATATTTAAAAGTAGATATTACTATGATTTTTAATCACTAATGTTTTTTTCATCTGAAATATTACATTTAAAGTTTAAAAAATATTGAGTATTTGTTTATGCATCAACTTTATTTGAATTTAAGAACTAACAAAAATTTGAATTTATGTAGAATTTTACGTGAAAAACTTTTTTTATACCTAACGCTCGTAAATAAAATGCAAACAAATGTTTTCACAGTAAAACTTTCCCATGAAATTATTTTCCCACAAGAAATCTTTTAATATGAAACAAACGGAGGCTTTAAGTCTGAGTCCGTATTCGTGAGTTTTGCAAAGTTTGTTGTAACAACGCCATAGCTAGAACTCACCCATAAAACCGGTTAAATAAGTGAAACTGTCTATAGAGTTATATACAATACAAATGTAGATTACACTACCAACGTAGGATAATGTAGTTTATATTACACTACTCTTATGATCGTTACATTTGCATGATGAGCTTCCATATATATACACAAATCCGATTAGCGGTGTGAATGTGAATTGCCTTCAAAGTGAGTAAGTTAAAAATGTTCAACTTTCAAGTGTGAAGTTGAAAAAGTTTTGTTGATTTATCACATGTTCAAATAAGAAGAGTCACATGGAGTGATTTATATAACCATCATCGTTCTTGAGTGTTTAATTGATATAACACACAAAGTGGTTAGGAAAGCACTACACAAGCGAGGTGGGTCGTGGGTTGTGTGGTGCGGGCTCCGAACCTGGTTGTGCTTTGCGCTAAATTGAATCGTTCTTGTTCATTTAATCCTTTTTCTTTTCTAATGTTATTTTATTTGGTTGTTGTTTATGTTATTTTATCATTTCAGTCCGTCTTTAACTTTGTGTAATTTCATTCCAGTTCATGTTTATTTATATTCTGCAATTAAATCTTCTTTTTTCCGTTTATTCTATCCAGAAGCTTTAGTTTATTACAAACAACTCTTCAGTCATACAATAGATTAAAATGTATGAGGATTCTTTTAAAATATCATTTGATTTGGGTTTTAAATACAGCCTTAACGAACACTTTATGTTAAATAAAATGTATAACTTCTTGACATGTATTTTGGATGACTTTATTACCTAAGTGGCAAAATAACCATTCTACTATGTAATTCTCAATGAAATAATAGAGTATTCATGGCGCTTGTCGAATATCAGACTAATTATACTATAGGTCGAAACTATTAGCCTTAATTTGCTCTTGGTAGATTAAATAAAAATTAGGTTAGTTCGTCATTTTTAATTTTTTCCACGAACACCGTATTTTAAAAAATATATGATAAATGTAGTTAAAAATACCATAAAATTAATTAGAAACCTTATATTTAAACATATCACAATTCACATATTCAATTAAATAAAATGGCATATAATATTAGGAAGATACTTTGCAATAACATATAAAACCAAAATCAAATTACATACATTCCCCAAACTAGTTAAGAAATAGAATTTCTAAAAAATTTATTTGATGATATTAATTAGTCGTGAATCATTGTCAAGTTGTAAAAAAATAAAAACAGATGGGTAATTAGTTCAGGCACAAACTAGCACTCATAAGTCGTACACACAATTGTCTTTTAAATAACATGGGGATAATTTCGTAATTTTGCATTTTGAAAAACAGGGGGTAAGTGTCTACTGTTGCCACTAATATGAACTCTTGTAGCTACGTCCCCGCTACTCCAGCGATGTCATAACTGAACTCTCTTTCTACTTTCTCTTACATTATTCATTCGGCTTTTCTTTCCCGTCACTGCCAATTGCCGCCTCAACTCCTCTCTCTCCTCCGCCATTATGTCATTCCCTCAATCACTTTTTTACTATCTATCAAATAAGTGGCTCGTTCTTTAGAACACAGCGACTTAAAAAGCTTATATGATACGAATTTAGAAAACACCCAAGTCGTAAATTTTATAAGTTAGTTAATTACAATCATACGTTTAATTTGTCACTAAATTATCTATTAGTAATATTTTAACCATTTGATTTTCGGAGTATACACTTTTGACAAAAAAATAACAAAAAAACCCTACAATTTTGACCATTTGATTATTATTATAACAGTTTTGACCCAATTAACTTTCAAAAAGTTTGCAATTGAACTTATTATTTGACATATGTAAACCCTATATATCAGCAATTGACTTTTTTAGTGTCCAATGAAACATTTTTTTAAAATATATTTGATCACTTTCCTATCAAGTTTCGTCATGTGCAATAAGTGTATTATACTAGTAACAGTGTCCACATACATAATGTGGTACGTTTGTAACACGGTAAGAATAATATAATTATGACGAGAATACAAATATGTGATAAAAAAAGATAAAATATAATATGAGAATACATGAAATAATTTTTAGTCGTTAAAGAATGAGTAATAGTGTTATTTGTTTTTAGTTTTCTAGTAGATAATAATGTAATTAATAAAAAGTGTAGATAAATTTGAAAAAAATTGGTAAATTTTGACCGATTGAAAAAACTTCATATAATAGTCTATATCCTTTTTGTGTTTCAAAATTTTGTGTGCTTGATCCTGTTATTTGTAATATTTTCTAATTGTTTTTGAAATATTTTGACTTTCTTAAACTTATTTATCTATATTGAAACTAGGGGTGGAATCGAGATGGGGTCCGACCCGACTCGAAAATTTTAAACCTGTGTTTCGATCCCGATCCGAAAACAGTCGGGTACCGATAATATGGATTCCCGATACTTCGTACTTCTAAAAAAATTGTTAAAAAGTTACAACATAAAACAATATAAAATGGTACTATTTAAAAAGTGGAACAATACTATGTTGATATTGTATTCGTTTATAAGATTGATTATCAAACAAGACAGCTAATTATAATTATTTTTAAGAAAAAATAAACAATAACACAATTCAAACTAGGAACCAAATGTTATAATTTTAGCTATTCAAAATTAAGATGTATACACAACATATGCAACAATAAACTCATACAGAAATAAAAATGTGTTATTTTGTTAATATAGTATATATGAGAGTAAGTTCATTTTTTTTTTAATAAATATAAAATGGTACTATTCATAATAAGATTTTTATTTTATTTTAATCTATATTAATTTTATCGAGTCGGAAAATCCATCGCAATTTAAAATAAAAATTCGATGCCGATCCGAATTATTTCGGGACGGGACAAAAATCCGGATTGAAAAAAAATCGAATGTTAGATCAGGTTGGAATTTCAGTAATTTTTTCCGGACCTAGTCGAAACAAAGTGTACAACAAGTACATACTATTTTCAATAAAAATGATACTTGTTGTAATACACTATTAGCTATGTATTTAGGGAGACAGAAGTAGAGAGAGAGGGGGAACAGTATAGTCTTTTATTATGAATGAATATGAATGGAATGTCAAATACAAGACCCCTAGCCCTCTTTATATAGATAGAGGGTTAGGGTTACAAGCCCATCTGGGCCCATTAAGTAAAAGCCCAAGAGTCCAATAATCTTACAACACTCCCCCTTTGGACGTCTTGAATTCTTCGTCTTCATGCAGTCGATCTGAGTCGAGTTCATTCGCAGTGCTAAACACATAAAAACCTTAAGGCCGGAAAACCCAGTGTGGGACAAAACCGGTACCTAGGAGAAACTGTGTAGCCGAATGATATAGGCCGAAATATCATGTAAGTAACTAACCATAAAACAGTGTGCCTCATCAAAACCTTGCCAGAGCAAACCCAATGGGAAAATCTCTGATCAAAGGAAAAAGAGTGCAACAGTGGTAGTAGTAGGGATCAACCACAAAACAGGTGCCTCATCAAAACCTTGCTAGAGTAAACCCAGTGGGAAAAAATCTCTAGTCGAAGGACAAAAGAGTACACAGTGGTAAGAAGTATACAACCGGATACTCCCCCTAATTTCGGCAATCTTAAGTGAGATATGATGGGAACGTGTCTCGCTAAAAACCTTGCCAAGGAAAACCCAGTGGGAAAAAACCTTGGTCTAAGGACAAAAAGAGTACACGAGCATGCGACTGGATGCTCCCCCTCACTTGCACACGACAGGGTGCGAAGATTTCGACTAAGTGGTAATTAGTGCAATAAGCATTCACCTGGATGCTCCCCCTCACTTGCACACGACTGGGTGCAAAGATTTCATATTCCAAGAAAGAGTACGAGCATTCGACTGGATGCCTCATTTACTTACATACGACTGGATGCAAGAAAATCTAATGTGGAATAGAACGAGCATTCAACTGGATGCTCTTAAACTTCATTTGTGAAGATTAATTTCGGCGAGAAATGCTAAATAGCATAATGTAGTCATGTCTCTCTTGATCAATAACAACAAGTTGTCTTCTATGACAAGTGTTTTATATGGATCGTGAGACAGAACATATGTAATTCAAATATGACTAATACTAGCTCGAAGCCATATACACTCTCTAGTCGTCTCATAGAGCACGAATAGATCAGAGTGATTCACTTGGAGTCATTCCAAGACCTCCAAGATGTCGCCTTATTCCTAATGGTAAAGACATACCATGTTAGGAATATCTCTTATGCGGGTCTGATAAGTAACCGGCATCGGTATAACCGAAAAAGGGTTGCGTTAATTCGAGTACCGAAGGGGTAGGTACACTCGATGACGCAAATGGGATAAACTAACCCACTTCCAAAATTACCATAAGGTAAGGGAATGTGTCTTTAGTGCCATTTCGATGGCAGCGTGTTAGCGCGATGTTGTGTCGAGCTATACCATTCACAACAGACGAGATGTTCGTCCTAGCACATTAGACCAAGTACAATGATGCACTTATTGTACTTAGATATGAATATTATGGTTCAATATCTCTTCATCGTCTCATCAGGGACGGACTGGGTCTATATCAATGTCTAGTGATCGAACGATCATGGGAGAATCTGACGACTTAGCGTCATGATGACTAAAAACGTCATAACACCTTCTGGGTGTAGTCTGAATCATGGACTTAGATTCAATATTTACGGGACTCAATCATCAGGTTGAGTCACTACCGTGTCTTCCCAATATCCTTCATCTCGAAGGCAAATCCAAAAATGGATCGCGTAATAAAACACGCAAGGGCATAATACTTGTTCAAGTATCCCAAGCTAATCAAGTACTCACTTAGGTGGTATACCACATCCGCTCGGATTATATTAATCCATATAGTGAACGTTTCATTTAATTGAGATCGTGTTCCGTGGTCAGGAACTACTTGATTAAAGCATTATGAAATCACACAGGGATCTTCATCTATATCACTTTGTCTAAATCCCCATAGAGATAAAACCGTGACCACATTCATGGCTGCATTACTCAGTTTTTCGGAAACTACTAAACTGGTAAAGTAGGGGACTATTATAATGTCCATTACGAGGAAATCAACAATCTCGTAATCAATTCCAAGGTGTGAGAGAAGCCTTGCGCTACTAGGCGAGCATTCTACAATCTCATTATTCTCATCACCTTTCCTTACGAATAACCAAATAAACGAACTCGTTTAACATTGGTGGTGTTGGAGCTACAGGTCCGAACACACTTACGCTAAGGAGTCTACTTGGATTGTAAGTTTCCATTAGGCCAGTCTATTCTACGTTGACTTCAGGCAACTGTACAAGGTTCCCTGTCATAATTTGTTCATATTATCAGTCGTCACCGAATATATGAACAAATAATCAATGACAGTTTCGTTTTGCTTCAATATCGTCTAAGATATCATGATCGACAGATATTTCGAGATTCTTAGGATGAGGAGGAAATCACACATCTCCTTGATCCTTTATAATCTCGTGCGACAAACGAGTATCAGTTCACCACCTCTGGGGTTGAATGAATTAAGAACCGGTCAACTTCCTCATATCTTAGGAAGGACGACAGACTGACGGCCGACGGCAGCGTCCTTTGCTTGGCGGGTTCGGCCAAAACAACGTGTTACGACAGGAACACGGCGTCCGACAGGGACGTCTATCCTTGCAAGCATTTTGCAGCAGGTATAAATGATCTCGTGACATCTCATAAAGTAATTAAATGCGTTTGGCATTTAGTTAGACTTGAGGGAGTCTATGCACTTACTTATCACTAAGTGCAGTTTTGGGGATCAAGCTAAGACTGAGTGGGTTATGCCACGTTACTTCACGTCGTTCCTTATCAACGGTAACGTGCAAATCTCCCCCTAACGACGGGGAGAACAGTCTTAGCGATGTCACTTTCGCATATCATGCGGTAAAGAGATCGCTTGCCAAGGTTACTCTATCAAATGATAGGCAGGGGATTCATAATCGACTTATGTCCCCTTCAGAGGTCCATATTTTGAACGCTAGAGCGGCTCAATCAAAATATTAATTAATCACTCTAAACACGCGTTAATATGAGACTTCTGGCTCATAACCAGTAACCAGCTGGTACGCATATGGTGTTTGAGTATCTATGGGCCTCATGACGGACCAATGCAGCAAAATAGCATAACCCCATACGGAAATATAAATCTTGGTGCGCAAGACCAAGAAATGCGTGCAATCATTTGCAGTCGCATCATCAAGCTTTCCGTGAGTCCATTTTGGGTCTGAACATAATCGACAGGATGTTCAATTTCAATTTCCAAATTCAAGTAATTCAAATCGAAATTTCGATTCTTACTCTTCGGTATTATCAAGTCGACTAGACTTTTCAGGATAATCCGGATCATGAGCCATCAACTTAATGATAGGGCTAAAAGTTTGGAAAGTGCTGCATTTATGTGGACAACATTAAAATGTGACCAAATTGTTGATGCATCAACCATAACCATTTATATTTATGGTCCGTCTTATGGTTGGATAAGTCCACAATAACTCCTTCAATTCTTTACAAGAATTCTACGAGTTCATTTCGTGATCTTTACACATACTAGTCTTTCAAAGTGAGCATTAATGGCATGAATTTCGGATTAATCGCGAAATATATTCTCAGAGAGAATCCAAATGCGATGCGATTATAAATCAAGCATCGTCTTTTGACCCGGGAATATCTCATCCGGTCAATGCCACAATATCAAAATGCTCTAATCAATCGACGACAGGCGAATGATAGTATAGACAATCATGTCTTAGCATCTAAATCATTTATCATTCGACGACAGGCGAAATGATAAGGTAACTTTAAATGCTTTAAAGAATGTGGTAGCAACCACTTGAAAGACATTTCAACTCCTCTAAAATACGCTTTTTATCGTATTGAATGGAGGCTATGTAAAAAAATTTTAATTTTTTCATGAGCTATTACCAGATAACACTGGTTTTCTCGAATATTTTATAACTCAACAAGGTACGGCAGGACCTACATGAGTATAAGAGTTCATATTTGACAAATCAATTTGGTTTTACCAAAGATTTTGATTTTGGAACAACAGGTCCAGAATCGTTGTCACTGAGTACTCTTTTAGGCAAATAGTTGGTGAAATTATGTGGTACACTGTTATCCACTATTTCCAAAAAAATCAACTATCCCACAAGTATTGCCTAAAATTTCATAATTTAAAGTTTGGTCACATTTGTCAAAGGAATTTGCTCAAAACACTTTAAATTATTTCGAGAAATTTCATAAACAGGCAAACCATAATCCAAAAGTATGTCCAAATGGAAAAATAATAATCCAAATGGAAAAACATAATCCAGATGAGCGAAAATATGGCTCAATGATTTATCAAAATCAATAAAGAAAGGTACCAAACTTATTTGAGCCACAAAACCGGGGGTCTCAAGAGTTTCCTTTCAGTTATCTTTAACCACATTAGCATCGGTTTTTTCATCTTTATAATAGTTTTGAACTATTTAAGGAGTAACCGTGCATGACCTTTGTGTTTATAGCATAGAGTTGCCTCATTGAGCATTATCTCTTGCTTTGTGACAACGGGCCATATTGTTCCTTTCAATTACTGTCTTGGAGCCACATGTTTTAGATTTTGACGATTGTCTAAAATCTCGCTTGGCTAGGCGATTCATCGGGATCGCGACAGTTCGAGACAAATAACACTTGTCACGGTTCTCGATTCGTGGAAAAAAAATATACACGAAGAGCATTAATATCAGGCAAACAATTCGCCATTGACCCAATAGGATTAAAACTACTCACCGGGGTAATTTTCTTATCCAATAACAAATGGGCGATAAAGGAACATGGTGAATATAAATTCACGATACTGCTTATGGAATACAATTTCCAAGCTAGTATTTTGGTGAAGGATTGCTCAAATATGTCAATTTCAGACATTTGTTCACCATAGACGTCATCACGTCTCAAATGTGGCGGCGGAATAAAATCAACGCCTTAGCATTCATCGTGAAGGTAACAACAAACTCGTGTTTTACTCATCAAAGATGGCATCCAAAAAAAAATTTGGACATCACATTTTCACACATCAGGGTGAGTAACATGTGGTGACAGATTAAAATCAATGTTTAAATAGTCATTTCGCAAGTATGTTTTACGAATTTTCTCATCATAGATGGCATCCAACATATGTTGGGAGTTCTGGATTATTTTTCATATAAAACGACTGGTTTATATGTTTATGGTTTGCACAAGCATAAACTTTATTTCGAAACGACAGGTTCGAAAAATAGTTTTGCTTTTAATGTGAATAGGTTCTCATTGATCGAACGACAGGTCGATACAGAGACACCAATTCGGCGAAACATACATCACTATATAAACACATTCGGGGAAATTATTATTTAGTCAACCCCTTTCGGTAGCTCTACTTGAAAAACGACCAGGAAAGACGGTGAGGGTGGAGGGCACGAATGCCACTTAAAACCCGACCTCATTAGGATATCGACTTCCGCCTATATCTTTCCTAGACATCGTATCCAAATAGGTGAGCCTATTTAGGGAAGGTTCATAATTTTTCCAAATTAAATGTGAATATATATGATTTCGCAATTCTACCATTCATGGCAATAAATAACAGGTATATCTTTTCTAGATAACCACATATATACAAGGCAGTATAAAATATATTCATGATATATATCTAATCATGCAGTAGATTTGGTGATAAACTAAATCAATTCAGGATTATCAATCACACAAATTATATCATACCAAATCAAATCAAATCAATTAACTGCCATATGGTATATTTATATCTATGGTAATATCAAAAGATATGTTGATTATACTAATAAGATATCAATCAATTATCTACGGTTTATTACCATATAAGTAATTCTATACATGGTAGTTCTAACATGCAAGCAAGCAATATATTTTTAATTACCAATCAATTCTATATATGGTAAAAAAATATTTTAACATGCAAAAGGTTAAATTTACATGGAAACATATCAATTTATTCAATTAACATGCAATTTTTATTCGCTTGCCTTTTAATAAAAAAAATTATATGCATGTGTGTGTATATTTACCAAATATTATAACTTATCAACCATATGTACTGTTATCGTATAAGTATTATACTACCGGACCATGCATGTAATTACAACAAACTATATATCTATTTACAGCATTATTACATATACAGTCCAGAATTTCATACAAGTTTCAGTTTGTTACAGATTTAATTTGACAGATGCATATTAGTATGTTTAATAAACAAAATTATAACATAGGTCATGTTTATGTTTATACATAAGCTTTTAAACAAGGTCACATTGTGGCCTATGCAGATCACACTACAAACATGCAGTAACATACTGTAACATACAAACATGCATTAAAATATATACACATGATAGTAAATTTAGTACAAACATGCGGCTGTAATACTTTTAGTAAATTTAGTACAGTACTAGTACAAACATGCATTAACTAATAGTAACCTGGTGAAATAAACACTGGATTCCATACAACTAGTATGAAATAAGCACTGGATTTCATAAGCACTGGATTTTATATATAGTACTTCAGTAACCATATAGACCTTATATGCATATAACTTGTTCGTGTTAATATTATTTAATTAACAGAATTAAATCACATACAACATGCAAATTAATCCTAAACAAAATATAGCATGCAGCCGTAGTAACACGAACATACGAGGCTAGTTATATGAGTTTTGAAAATCGGTACCTTACGCACGGTATGTTGGTGAAGGTCGATATAGCAAAATTCTAATAAAAAATCCGGATAAACCTCAAGGTTTATTGAATCTATAATCCGTACTTCAATCTCAGAGAGCAGTGCTGATAACGTGTTGTAATACACTATTAGCTATGTATTTAGGGAGACAGAAGTAGAGAGAGAGGAACAATATAGTCTTTTATTATGAATGAATATGAATGGAATGTCAAATACAAGACCCCTAGCCCTCTTTATATAGATAGAGGGTTAGGGTTACAAGCCCATCTGGACCCATTAAGTAAAAGCCCAAAAGTCCAGTAATCTTACAACAATACTGATATTATCTACAAACTATTTATTGAAAATAAATCTGCACACCAATACAAAACAAAACAAGCCACCTGTGACGATCCCAACCCCAAATGGAATAAAGTAATATATATAAATATATATATCACGATCTATATTGGGTTTGTGTACATAAGGTGATCTCTGTATCTGGGTCTAACCTCATAATAATAAATATTAAAAATGCCATCTGTGTATGGAGCTCGTTTAACTACCTTTGAGGATTCTGAAAAGGAGAGTGAATATGGTTATGTTAGAAAGGTAGACACTTTCTTTTTATTACCCCCCCTCCCTTTTTTTATTATTTTTTTATTTTTTTATTAGTAGATCTTATTGTGATTTTCAGTTTTTAACTTTTTGGTTATTGTTTCTTGTGTTGTTGATAAACAATCATACATTTATTTCTCTAAAGGTCTCTTCTTTTGAATACCCTTTTAGTACTTTTGTTAGAATATCAGATTTATTTATTGGATCTTATTGTGTTATTCAGTTGTGAATTTTTTGGTTATTGTTTGTTGTGTAGTTGATATATAATCAGACATTCATTTTTCTTTTGAATACCCTTTTAGTGTTTTTCTTAGAAAATAAGATTTGTAAGATCTTGTTGTGATATTCAGTTGTGAACTTTTTGGTTATTGCTCTATTGGGTCTGTGCTCATTTTTGTGTTTGTTTGCTCAGTAGTTTATAGACATTTACACATTCATTTTTCTAAAGGTCTATTCTTTTGAATACCCTTTTAGTGTTTTTGTTAGAAAACCAGATTAATTAGATCTTATTGGATATTCAGTTCTTATTGCTCAATTGGGTCTGTGCTCATGTTTGTGTTTGTTTGTTCAGTAGTTGATAGACATTTATTCATTCATTTTTGTCAAGGTTTCTTCTTTTAATGCCCTTTTAGTATTTTTGTTATGTGATAAAACTTATTAGATCTTATTGGATATTCAGTTGTGAACTTTTGGTTATTGCTCAATTTGGTTTGGGCTTATGTTTTTGTTTGTTTGTTCAGTAGTTGATAAACATTTCTAAAGGTCTCTTCTTTTGAATACCCTTTTAGTGTTTTAGTTAGAAAAACAGGTTTATAAGATCTTATTGGATATCTACTTCGGAACTTTTTGGTTATTTCTCAATTGGATTTAGGCTCATGTTTGTGTTTGTTTGTTCAGTAGTTGATAGACATTTATTCATTAATTTTGTTCAAGCTTTCTTCTTTTGAATACCCTTGTAGTGTTTTAGTTAGAAAGCCAGATTTATTAGATCTGATTGAATATTCAGTTGTGAGCTTTTTGATTCTTGCTCCATTGGGTTTGGGCTCATTTTTGTAGTGTTTGTTGTGTAGTTGATAAACAATTATACATTCACTTTTCTAAGGTCTCTTCTCTTGAATACCCTTTTAGTATTTTTGTTAGAAAATCAGATTTAATAGATCTTATTGTGAACTTTTGTGTTATTGCTCAATTGTGTCTGTGCTCATATTTGTGTTTGTTTGTTGGTGTTTTATTTCTGAGGATTTGTATGGTTATAGTTTATACGTGGAAAGGAGCTAGTAGCTTCAAATAATAAGTTGAATAGCAGATCTACGTTTTTTGGGACCAAAAAGTGCAGAACTTGAGCAGGCAAAAGCTAATCAGCTTAAACCTTTAATGATGCGAAGATGATCCATCTGTATTTGAGTGTTATTTCTGCAATTTAGTATCATTTCAATTGTGTTGCTTTCAAAGAATTTGGTCAATTATATTTTTTAAGGAAAAGCTGTTTTTGTCCAGGGTGATGCTAGACACACAACTTGCACACAACTCCCTAGTTAATGAAAGACATATTTATCCCTCCAAATATAAATAAAATACAATCTATAATTTGATAAACCAAAATATAAATATTCAACATAATAAAAACCCAAATAAAAATATAGTAGAGCCCTAATTGAGCCTACCCTAATTTTAAATATTAATTAAAAATAAGAAAATTTATTAAATCTAGTATTACTAATATATATATATATATATAACTCAAATATATATCATTCTATTATAATAAGTTAACCCAAGTCAAATGAGGCTGCCCAATTTAGCCAATTTTTTCCAAAAATACCCCTATACCTTTATATTAATTACAATAATACCATACTCCCATAAAAATATAGAAAGTAAAAACTAATAAAACTATTTATCCCTCTTTAACAACCAAACATTCTTTTAAATCTTAAATTATGTTTTTTTTTGTATTATCCACGTATTTATATCATAACTATATATATTTTCTATATTTTTATTGCATTACGCGCCTCACACGCAACGTGTGGGGCATGATTACTAGTATATATATTTGGAGGGATAAAAATGTATTTTTTAACAAAAATATATTATTATACATGTAAGGGAGTGTGCAAGGGAGTGGCAAAGTTGTGTGAATATCTTTTTCCTTTTTTCCAAGTTTAGAAAAAACTATATGAATTAAGCTTACATCTTGTAGTCTTTTGGGGCCAAACAAGCAGGAAATGTTGGTCTAGTAAGTGAACTTATAATATCTACCTAGAAAACCCCTACATGATTCGATGATTGCTTGCCAACACCACAGCTTTACTACACTGAATTTTTTTGAAATGTAGATTTCGATTGATTCCTTCTCATGCAGTTTTCCCAAGTATACGTATCGGGAGACTTTATTGCCTCAGTTTTCCAGAATATACATTGCTTGTGTTTTTTAAGTCACTTTGTTGGAAGTCTGCATTATACAAATGCAACTCCACTAGAGAACAAAGCTGAATACAATTATTTGTATATTTTCTGAATACAATTATTGTCCATGTCATGAATAGGTATCGGGGCCCGTGGTGGTTGCCGATGGAATGGCTGGAGCTGCTATGTATGAACTGGTAAGAGTTGGACATGACAACCTTATTGGGGAGATTATTCGTTTGGAAGGAGATTCCGCTACAATCCAAGGTTAATTCTCTGGTGATCTCTGTTAAATAAATGTCAGATTAACTTTTCCAAATTGCAAAAGTCATCATTCTACTAGAGCTTTAAAGTTTCTTAACAATAACATAATTTTATTGCAGTGTATGAAGAAACAGCTGGATTGATGGTCAATGATCCCGTTCTTAGAACACACAAGGTGAATGTTTTTGATAAATTATAAAGCCTTTGTTCATTTATATTTTTCATCATGAAATGTAATTTTTTAAATGATATTGCAGCCCTTGTCAGTAGAATTGGGTCCAGGAATTTTGGGAAATATATTTGATGGGATTCAGGTTCGTAAAACTCACGATTTCAAAATTGTCTGTGCCAATAATGTCTTATCAAATTTGTATCCTTTTATTACCCCTTAACAATTCATGTTTTTTTGAGTTATACAGAGGCCACTGAAAACAATTGCTAAGAGATCTGGTGATGTGTATATTCCCCGTGGTGTCTCAGTCCCTGCTCTTGACAAGGATATACTCTGGGAATTTAACCCTAAGAAAATAGGTACCTAAAAATTAGTAATTATATTTTCCTTGTATAAGTGCACCTAGAATGAGAAGAGCTGGGAATGGGTTCTTATTGAATAGATTTTTTAAGTATCTCTTGGTTGTGGCAGGTGAAGGAGATCTTCTTACAGGAGGAGACTTGTATGCTGTAAGTTTCTTACTTCCTCTGTAGCTGAACCTTTCATTCATTACGTGTCTCCTTTTCTGAGCGTCATCTAACATTCTCATGTTTTCAAATCATTTGTCAGACTGTTATTGAAAACAGTTTAATGGAACATCGTGTTGCTCTTCCTCCTGATGCTATGGGAAAAATAACCTATCTTGCACCAGCTGGTCAATATTCGTTGAACGTGTGTATCATATCTAATTTATTTTCTAATATCCTATTTTTCTTTATACAGAGACACTGTAGTAGACTTTGATAGGCCTTTTTTAATCAACATTTTCTCCTATACAAATGCAGGACACTGTTCTGGAGCTTGAATTCCAAGGAGTCAAAAAGCAGATCACTATGCTTCAGGTTATTAGCTGTAGTCAGTTTACTTTTACTTGTTCACTTTTGGAATTTATGACATTGAATACTATGTTTATAATGTGGTTGTGCCTTTACTTATGCAGACTTGGCCTGTTCGATCTCCAAGGCCTGTTGCGTCAAAGCTTGCTGCTGATACCCCTCTTCTCACAGGGCAGGTAGAGTGACTGCCCATATTTCATATAAATCTCCATATAGGCTTTTGTTTTCAAAATTCTTATACCTACGAAAACCTTATCATATTGTCAGCGAGTTTTGGATGCTCTTTTCCCCTCGGTTCTTGGTGGTACGTGTGCCATACCTGGTGCATTTGGATGTGGTAAAACAGTTATCAGTCAAGCCCTTTCCAAGGTATTTTCGTTCAAACATCGACTCTTCCATTACAGACATTCATAAAACAAACTCAATTTATTTTCTATTATTTCTTATTGGTACGACATGATGCAGTACTCGAACTCCGACACCGTTGTTTATGTTGGATGTGGAGAAAGAGGAAATGAGATGGCAGAGGTATATTTCACTGTTCTCGTTCTATTTTTACCGTTCTGTCACTATTAAAAGCTGAAGTTTTCTTATAATTTATAAATCGTATAGGTTCTTATGGATTTCCCACAATTGACAATGACATTACCCGATGGTCGTGAGGAATCTGTTATGAAACGAACAACTCTTGTTGCAAATACTTCAAACATGCCTGTGGCTGCTCGTGAAGCTTCAATCTATACAGGTGATAATATTACTGTTGCCATTGCTTTGAACTTAAGTATGTTGCTGAGGCATAAATGCAATCAACTGCTGTGAGTAATTCCTCTGAGAATCTTTAATTTGAAATTTCAGGAATCACTATAGCTGAATATTTCAGAGATATGGGTTACAATGTCAGCATGATGGCAGATTCAACGTCACGATGGGCAGAAGCATTGCGTGAAATATCAGGACGCCTGGTGAGTGACCTGTGACCATATATTCATGCCTTGCCTGGTTGAAACATCTCAGCAAAGCTTTTTGCTTTTTTTTCCCTCCCTTAAATTCTGGTCTGCATTTGGTTGTTCAGTTCGCGGAGATTTTATCTGGAATTTTGGCCTGAAAAAACTAAAAGCTTTTAAGCTGGACAAACCTAAAGCTTTTTACGAACACAAAAACCAGCTTGCTTGAAATCTAGTGTGCTTCTCTTGTGATGCTAATCTTTAAGATTTTCAAATGTTTGGTGCAAGTTTGGAAACTTTTATCACATGGCGCTCATGTTTAGAACATAGTAAGACAAGATCAAATCAAAAGTAGAAATATAACTCAATTAGACCTTAGTCTTTTACCGTTGTGCTCTGTTTTTTTCATTGTTTTATACTGATGTAGTTCGAAAATGCTACAACTATCTATGATAACTACCTTAATTGTGGCACAATTATGTGAAAAAATAAGGGGGGCTGTTCAAAATTTGATTTCTTCTTGGATCGGTTTTCTTTTTTCAGGCGGAAATGCCTGCTGATAGTGGATATCCAGCTTACCTAGCAGCGCGTTTGGCATCATTTTATGAGCGTGCTGGTAAAGTGAAGTGCCTCGGTGGACCTGAGCGTACCGGTAGTGTCACAATTGTCGGTGCCGTTTCTCCTCCTGGTGGAGATTTCTCTGACCCTGTTACATCTGCCACCCTCAGCATTGTCCAGGTGTCATATTTTGCTAGCTTTCTTTTACTTGTGAGAAGGTGTTAAGAGCAGAGCATATATTCATGAACCATGAATGCATAGAGATTGCACTTAATGTGAATTCTTGTAAGGTTTTACGGTAACTTTTCTGATTTAAAAATTTAAAAATTTAAAAATGCTTTTTCAGGTCTTCTGGGGTCTAGACAAGAAACTAGCTCAGAGGAAGCATTTTCCTTCTGTCAATTGGCTCATTTCTTATTCAAAGTATTCCACGGTATGTGCTTAGTAATTTTTTTATCATCCGCCTTTCCCTGCTCGATTCATTTGACCCCATAGGTTAATTCGTTCTCTTTTTTCCATGTCAGGCTCTGGAATCCTTTTATGAGCAATTTGATCCAGATTTTATTAACATCAGGACAAAGGCTCGTGAAGTACTACAGAGAGAAGATGACTTGAATGAAATTGTGCAGGTAACTTGTGGTTGATTATTCTGTTTTTCTTTTTCTTTTTCTTCTTTTGGAGCTTGCTAGTTTTGTTACATTAAATTGCAATATATTGCCTACTTTATTCGAGAAAGCTGTTTGCATGTTATTTTTTCATTGCAACATTATGTGTGTATATTTGATTGGGATGGTCTTCATTTTGATATACTTAGTTTGTGTAAAAAGGACGAGGACTAGATAGAAGACGCTGATAATGTCTAAAACCTTCGAAGCAAATAACTTGTAATCATAAAACTCAATTGCTTAAGAAACTTGTAGAAATAAATTTCTGTTAATTGTTAGAGATTAACCTCTTGTGCTTTATGTGCAGTTGGTTGGAAAAGACGCTTTAGCTGAAAGTGATAAGATTACATTGGAGACCGCAAAGCTTTTGAGAGAAGACTACCTTGCCCAGAACGCATTTACTCCGTAAGTGATAATTATATGCATATTTGTGTGTACATGTATATTTAAGATATAAATACTTTATGCTTTAATATTATCACACGTCACCCTTTTATATATTTTAAACTTTGGTTGACAACAGGTACGATAAATTCTGCCCTTTCTACAAGTCTGTATGGATGATGCGAAACATAATTCACTTCTATAACTTGGCCAACCAGGTATTCTTCCGCCCTTCTTCTCCTTGTTCATCTTTTTACCTTCTCTTCGTTTCTCTGATCTTATTGAGAACTCTTTTGGGTGAACTGAAAGGTGACTATCATCAGTATTTTCCTTGTTGATCACTTGTTGTTATATATGGAATCACTTCACGAATTACTCTGACATAGTAGATCATGAAAACATAACTTTTTCGTCATCCTGATATGATTAGTGATGTGTAAAGAAATAAATCGTTTAAGCAAATGTACACTACAGTTGGTCACAAGCTTAATGTTTTGTTACCCACTTCCCCCCCTCACTAACTGCCTATGCGTGTTGCCTTAACTGCTTTCATTTGTTAAATACCTGGCACTGGTTTTTTTTTGCAAATAAGAAGTTTATTACAGATTTAATCAAGCTGGAGTTATGTATTTTCTTTTTGTAACAAGTTCTTGACTTATGTGCAGTCCGTGGAGCGAGGAGCTGGTATGGATGGACAAAAGATAACTTACTCACTTATCAAACACCGTTTAGGAGACCTATTCTACCGCTTAGTGTAAGTACTCCTGTGTTTTCCCTTCTTTTCATCTTCTACCTTCAGGAGTTTTTTGTAAAAAATAATTTGTGTGTTTGTAAATATATGTACAGGTCTCAGAAATTTGAGGATCCAGCTGAAGGGGAGGATGCTCTTGTTGCCAAATTTAAGAAACTTTATGATGATCTGACCTCAGGTTTCCGTGCTCTCGAGGATGAGACTCGATGATCCAGAAAACATATATATGAAAAGGGCTAGATATGAGCTGGGGGCCGTTTCATGTTCAGCTACAACTGTCTTCATCTTTTTTGATGTGGTTTGCCTAGATAGTTATTTTTGTACCATCAGTTTTTCGGCTTTCTTTACAAACGAGAATTACTATATTTCGGTTGTGCACTTCTCACCTATTCATTCCAATAATATGTAAACCTCAGTGTCAAAAGCTCATGCTCGTTTCCAATAATATAAGCAGTTACGTACTTTTTGTGTCCTTATCGTTGTAACCCTTAGGCTGACCGAGAAGCCTGCCTGCATGCAAACCGGCCTCAAAGTGTGGCCCGGCCAAATGCTGTATCTAAAATTGCCTAAATGTAGTTTATCAATTTGTTAAGATCTTCATGGGTCAGATACTTGTTATGTGGGATTATTGGCCGTAATCATATTTCGCTATCAGTTGTTTAAATGTTCTTGCTCGTCAAGACATGATAGAAATGGCTCCCATCACCCAATCTCCAGTACCACTACCTTGGATGCATCTCCTTAATATAATCGCCATGGTCGCAAACTGGTCTTTGGAAAGATAAGTAAAAACAATTGTTTGTTTAGCATTATGCATGCATGTTATATGCAAAACTGTAATATCGATTGTTCAGGACTGTAATTGGATAAATATGGAGATATAGGGCATAATGTGGAGTTAGACATCAACAAGGGGATCATTGAGAAAATAAACGAATCAACATTGGTAACTATACTTAGCGAGCCACGTTGGAATTAGACTTTGTAGTTTACTCGTTAATTCCGAAGAAGTGATATCAAAATTTGATCAATATCCGAATTTCGTTTATGTTTTTAAAACACCGAAGAAGATATGGCGGTGTATCGTCGAAGAGTGAAACAGCTCAAATAAATAAACGAAGAACTCTTTTTGTTGGACATACGAACACATCACCGTGTCTCTCATCGGGGAACCGCCCAGCACCATTTGGAAGAGCAACAATAAAATAAATATGAGTTCGTATATCTGTACAAATACATTACACGTGTAAATGTTGGTAATTAAAAACTTCATGTGCATAAGTGAATCGGATAATGAAAAATTGGGGCACGAATTTATTTTGCGGGTAACAAAACCTCCAAGGCCGATCGTGTCTCTCATCATTAATAATTTTGTGTTTCTTTGAGGAAGAAACTATCAAACATGAAAGAAATCTTTAAGAATTGAGTGTTTTCTTTTCTGAAGAAGCATTCATCTTAGTGACAATTTATAGAATGGGGGCTTTTGAATTACTTCTAAATGTTGTTAGTGTATCCAACTTTTGCTTGAGTCTTAAGAGGGATGAAGAAAAATCGACATTGCAGAGCCAAAATTAATATTGGTAATTGTGATGAAACTGTATAACAACCGATCGAGAACATAACTGTCAACTTAAGTAATCATCATTACAGTGTTAATCAACTTGTGTTTGGAAAGATTGATTGTTTCAACTTGAATACTTGTATCCCTTTCACAAATTCACGAAAATGCCAACTAAGAGTAAAATCATATCAAGCTTACCTACTGTATTTAATATTCTTTGCATATTAAGTTTTACAAATAAAATTGCATTTGAAACTCCTTATATAGATATTAAAATTAGTAGTGAGATCAGAAATGATCCAAAAAATTGACATGTTAACTACAGTTTGCAAATATTTCAAATAGTATAATAACGACAGCTTGCAAGTCTACATCACAGTACAATTTTATATTCCTTTCCTTTCTGTCATATCATTTTATGTCAACTTATCGACAATAATCGCAACTTAATAACTATGTATAAAACTTTGTGAACTATTAAAAAAAATATTTGATTTAGTGAGAGTCAAAAACTTTTACAAGTTTGTCACTAATTTAAAAAGCTATCACAAATCTGTCGCAAATTGACTAAACTGTCACAAAGTCGTCACAAAAACCGTCGCTAATAATCTCGTAACAAAAAATACCGTTACTAATCCCGTCGCTATTTAAGTATTTTTTTGTAGTGGGGTTTCAGTGAAAGTTTGCCAGAAACAAATGAACCTGAATGTAATGATTAAAAAAAAAAAATAAAAAAAAATGAACCTGAATGTAAGTAGTGCTTATGTTTACTTGAATGGAATGGGCGTCTCTTTTAAGGGAGGGGTCAAGTAGGTTCAGTTTAGCTTAAATGGATTAATTATCATTCCTAAGTTATGGAAAATTAGGTGAGGATCTGATAGAACGTAAAAATCAGACCCGAATATTTTATTCGGGTCATAATCAACCCACTTTATAACTGGGTATCCAACGCTTAAATGGGTCATCTCATACTTTTTATAGGAATTGAGGTGTTACTACCCAAAAGCCCAAGCCCAATCAAAAGGGGACCCTTGTCTGAAAAACCCCTGGGATGAAGACATTTGTCAATATCCTAGAAGGCGCAGTTGCCTATAAATAGCCAACTACCCCTCCTAGAAAAGGACCAGAAAATCTATCCAAAAATTATAGAGAGAAGTTAAGAAAAGAGAGAAACTAACCAAAGCATATCACTTCGAGAAATAAACCGAGAAAAGACAGCCGAGCACCGAATAAGAGAGGAGAAAGATCAAGACGAGAGATCAAATAGTTATATCGAACATAATTGTAGAACCGAAATACTAATCTGAGCAAATGTAATAGTCCGAACAAGGACAATAATCCGAGCAATAATAAAGATCAGGAAGTATCATTTATTCACGGTTGATTTATCATTATATCATTATTGAAAAGCCTAACGCGACCGACCAAAGTTATGGCTTTATCAAATGGAGCCGTCTCCGGGAATCATCTAGTTCCCAACTAGTTTAGAATTCGAATACCAATACTCTGCCAGACGAGCGACAATGGTTACCAATGTAGAGGAAACCCATCCCGAGATAGTAGAGACCAATAACCAAAACACGCAAATTAGCCAACAAGACCTCGACGATCTACTCGCTATCCGCGACAGATATGAAGCTATCCAATCCGGAAACCAACCAACAACCTCCTACGTCAACCAAGAACAACCGGTCGAACCACCCCGACCTTTCATCGAAGGGATTGTCGACGAACACCTTTCGTCCTCGGAGGACGAACAAGACGTGCCCGTATTAAGGCGTGCACGAAGACGCTTAACCGGGTCCCAAGCAGGGCCGAGCTCAAGAGTCCCATTGCCTACGGCCTCGGTCAACTCCGATGCTCGTTTACAAACGGACGAGGCCCATCAGTTTGGCATGCCCGAGGATCATGTACTCGGACAGTCGCCCCGACTGCCGACTAATTCTCCGAGGATGATTACACCACCCACAGTGGAAGTACAACATGTCGTTCCATTAGCCGATGAAAGGAACTACACCCAGCTACAAGCTCAGCTGGCGGCATGCATGACGGCCATGACAGCGGCCGGCATCGTATTGCCAGTTATCCAACCCGACAAAGACCCACGCCATGAAGTGGAAGATTCTGCCTACAGGGCCGCCCTGGAGGCAGCGGGTCGGCGACCCGATACAAGAGTCCCCCACCAAGGGGGCAATGTCCCAATAACTATCGTCCATCCGAACACTCATATGGAACGTGTCCACACAAACACGAAGGACGATAGATATCCCGAATACAGGATCGGGGAGGGATATGGCCCACCACCACATCAGGGAGGATACCCTTCCCCCTACCAAGTCACGGATGACGCGTTCCAACAGGCTTGGAATGTATGCCAAGAAACCCCGTGTGCTGAACAGATCACGCGGTACCGCAATCCTATGGGATTCGTCATCCCCGAATTCAGGCTCTATGACGGGAAGAGTTGCCCTATCGACCATCTGAGGCACTACAAGACGAAGATGGAACTGTGGAGTGATGACCATGCACTGATGTGCAAATTTTTCAAAAACAGCTTGGGTCAAGAGGCTTCGTCATGGTATCATAACTTACCACGGGGCTCCATTAGAAACTGGGCAGAACTGCTAAGAGCGTACTCCACCCGATACGCTGCTCATCGGAAAAAGAAGGTTAGTATCGAAACCCTTCTTAAAATGACGATGATGCCAAATGAAAGGCTCAACGATTACTGCATACATTTTATCGACGTAGCAAACCAGATTCCACGATATGCCAATAATATAGCCATCCAAAACTTTATCAATTCCATCCCTAATGGCTATTGGGCGAGAAGGAAGTTCATAGGCAAAAACTTCCCAACCACTGATTCCCTGCTAGCCTATTGTACCCACCTCACCGATAAAAACGACGAATTGCGTTTCCTCAACCGGATTCTACCGAGAAGAGAGTCGGTCCGCGAGGCACAGGTGGGTCGCAAAAGAGTTAGAAATAACCAGGGAGAAGCATTCCAACCGACCAGAAGGGGCAAAGAGCCCGAGGTCCATAGCAGGGGAGAGCGACCACGAGCACTAGAGCCCAAACCGCTCCAGATCGCATACCCAACACAGACCAACGAACATAAACCGCTCCAGCTCGCCTACCCGATGCCACCCAAGCCATTTCAACAGGTTCGGCCCCAAGAGAGGGAACACCGAAACACTTTCGGACCGGTCGAGCTGCGATACACTTTCAACCTGTCTGCTGAAGATATCCTCAAGGATATATGCAGGGAAAGTTGGTATTCCCGACCACAACCGATCATCTCTCCCCCCAAACAGAGAGATTCCAAGCTCTTCTGCGCATATCACGAGGATCACGGCCATCTCACTGAGCACTGCCGTAACCTGAGATGGAGAATGAACCAGTGGGGCGATGCAGGATACCTAGCCAAGTTCATCAAAGGAGCTGGGAATAAAGGCAAACAACTGGCCATCGAGGGATCTGACAACCGGCAAGGCAAAGCGATCAATGTCGTTCATATGTCACGACCCAAGGGCCCAGGCGGGGAACGATCACGACAACGGCAGCTGGCCCACTTTGGCCAAGTAGCCAAGACATCACAGGCGTCGACCTCTAAACGACAATGCACACCACGACGACATCCGCCCATTTCTTTCTCGGATCTTGACGAAGAAGGGGTGATTTACCCCCACGGAGACGCCATTAACCTCCGTGTTCAAATCGGCCTAGACACAGTCAGCAGGGTACTTGTCGACCAAGGAGCCTCTTGTGATATCATGTACAAGGAGCTCTTCGACAAGATGGAACTCAAGCTGCAAGATCTACAGCCTATCGATGTCACACTTATCGGATTCATCTCCGAAACGACCAAACCGTTGGGTAAGATCGTCCTCAGTGTCACAACAGGGTCCATGTCGGTTCCCGTGGAGTTCTTAGTGGTCGACGACCACTCCGGGCACAACGCAATATTGGGCCGACCTTGGTTACATGCCATGAAGGCCATACCCTCGACCTATCACCAAAAGGTCAAATACCCAAATGATAGGGGAGCGATCGAGACAGCCAGAGGATGTCAAGAAGATTCAAGACGCTGCGAAGACATCACCGCGACTCTCCAAAAACAACGAAGCACTGTGGAACAACCCACCAGCACAAAGAAGCTGATCAACCAAATATCCAAAACCGAAAGGGTGGTCGAAGAACAAGTAGGAGAGACACTCAGGAAGGTGTATATCCCTGATATGGACGAGGAGCATTACTTCCTCCTCGGCGACAACCTTCCAAAACAGGAATCCGAGGAGTTGAAAGCATTCCTCCTCAACAACACTGATAAATTCGCCTGGAGTCCTAAAGACATGCCGGGCCTAGACCCCAATACAGCATGCCACCACCTAAGTGTGAACGCCGAGTACAAGCCAATAGCACAGAGGAGCAGAAAAGTCTCTGTACAGCACAGAGCAGCTATAATCGCTGAAGTACAAAAGCTATTGGAGGCTGGAGCCATAAGGGAGGTTTACTATCCAAAATGGTTGTCCAACCCGGTCGTCGTCCCTAAGAAGAACGGGAAGGAGAGAGTCTGTATAGACTTCACCAACCTCAAAAAAGCCTGCCCGAGGGACCACTTTCCCCTTCCAAGGATCGATCAACTGGTGGACGCAACAGCGGGAGCAGAACGGATGACCTTCCTTGACGCGTACTCAGGATACCATCAAATTCCCCTCGCCCGCGAAGATCAAGAAAAGACTTCGTTTATCTCACCTTTGGGAAATTATTGCTATACGGTAATGCCGTTCGGCCTACGCAATGCAGGAGCAACATACCAAAGGATGATAACAAGGGTATGTCGAGATCATATAGGGAAAACAATGGAGGTATACATAGACGACATGGTCGTCAAAAGCGAAAGAGCCACATCCCACCTTCAAGATATCAGGGACGTCTTCCGAACGCTGGGCGAGCACAAACTGAAACTCAATGCGAGCAAGTGTGCATTTGGCATCAGCAAAGGGAAATTCTTGGGACATATGGTTAGCCGACGAGGAATAGAGGCTAATCCCGATCAAATAACGGCTCTACGAAACCTGGCAGCGCCAAAGAATAAGAAACAGGTACAAGAGCTCACGGGAATGATGGCCGCGCTGAGCAGGTTCATTAGCCGATCCGCAGATAAGGGACGGCCATTTTTCGAATCACTCAAGAAGGATAGAAAATTCGTCTGGGACCCGGGATGTGAAGCTTCATTCAACAATCTCAAAGAGTACTTGAGGACATTGCCACTGCTAGTAAGGCCGAACAGAGGAGACATTCTGGCATGCTACCTAGCAGTTTCCTCTACAGCTGTGAGCGCGGTCATCCTGAGAGAAGAAGGTCGCGAACAATTTCCGATCTACTTCATCAGCAAGACTCTGGTCGAAGCCGAAACACGTTATCTACCCTTGGAAAAGCTATGTCTGGCATTGGTCGTCGCAACCAGAAAGTTGCCACACTATTTCATAGCTCATCAGGTCCGGGTATACACAAAATTTCATATTAAAGAGTCGCTTCGACGGACGGACATTAGCGGCCGAGTTGCCGCCTGGGGGGTCGAGCTATCCCAATTTCATATCGAGTTCGCACCCCGCCACGCCATAAAGGGACAAGTCCTGGCCGATTTCATCGCAGAATTCACTGAAGGCTATGACGAGCCTTTGGCACTCTCTCCACAATCACACTGGCAGATACATGTCGACGGATCAGCCACCAAGGACGGATCAGGAGCAGGGATCGTCCTAAAGTCCAGCGAGGGAGCAATCATCGAAAAAAAGCATAAAACTGGGCTTCCGAGCTACCAACAATGAGGCAGAATACGAGGCCATGATAAATGGCATGCTTATTGCTCAGTCCCTCGGATGCTCCCACTTAATTGCAAGTTCAGACTCCATGCTCATCGTCAATCAAGCCATCGGCGAGTACCAAGCGAACGATGATAGAATGATCCTCTACCAAGAGAAAGTCCAAAGCTTGATGGCAACCTTCGAACAGTGCGAGTTAGTAAGAATCAATCGCACCGAGAATGCACATGCCGATGCATTGGCCACCCTAGCCTTGACACTAACATTGACCGACACCCGGTCGATCACAGTGGAACTACTGCCGACCCCGAGCATAATAAAAAGGGTAAACCGGGTGACATCGATACAGTACGAACTAGGATAGATGGAGGACATGACCCATTATCTACGAAATGGAACGCTTCCGGTCGACAAGATAAAAGCGCTGAAAATTACAAGAAAAGCTCCTCGTTTCTGGCTATCCGAGGACGATAAACTATACAAATCCAGTTACCGGGGACCACATCTACTGTGCGTCCCGACCGAACTACAACTGCCGGTCTTGGAAGAAATCCACGAAGGATCTTGCGGAGCACACATCAAAGGGCGATCCCTTGCAAACAAGGCAGTGACCCAAGGATATTGGTGGCCCTATATCAAGCGAGACGCCGATGCATACGTCCAACGATGCGACAAGTGCCAACGATTCGCCAAGATACCACGGCTCCCTTCATCTATGATGACCCCGGTATCAGCACCATGGCCGTTCGCTCAATGGGCAATCGATTTGGTCGGTAAACTCCCAAGAGCACCTGGGAATGTGGAATATCTGATCGTTGCGACTGATTATTTCACCAAATGGGTCGAAGCTAAACCCCTCCGAGAAATCAAAGCCAGCAACGTCAAACAATTCATTTGGGAATACATCGTAACTAGGTTCGGAATACCGTACGCTATAGTCGCCGACAACGGAACCCAGTTCAAAGATGCCAATTTACAGCTGTGGTACGAGGAACTCGGTATCCGAAAATTCTATTCGACGCCGACATACCCACAAGGGAACGGGCAAGCCGAAGTGTCAAACCGAACCATATTAGACGGCATCAAGACCACCCTTGAACAAGCAAAGGGGAGGTGACCCGAGCGGCTACTCAACGTTTTATGGTCGTGCCGAACTACACCCAAGACGGGCACCAAGGAAACCCCGTTTAGCTTAGCATACGGTGTTGAGGCCGTCATACCGACAGAGATCGGGCTACCTACGCTCCGAACAACGTTGGTCGAGCAGGGAAATAATGAACAAAGAATGAGAGAAGAGCTCGACATGATAGACGAGAAACGAGAGATAGCGGCCCTTACCTTAGCTAAATACCAACAAAGCGTAAAGCAAACCTATGACAAGAGAGTAAAAGGATCTAAAGAATTCATGGTAGGAGAACTGGTGCTGCGACGAGTGACGGTCTATACCCGCAACGAAATACATGGCAAACTGAGCCCTACCTGGGAAGGCCCATACGAAATCGTCAAGCGAACAAGTCCAGTCTCTTACAAAATCAAAAGCGTCCTGTTCGCCAACAGCCGAGGGGAAAAGAATTCTTGGAACGTGGCTAACCTAAAGAAGTACTACGTATAGGCAATGCTCCGAATACAAGTACAAAAAAAACGACAAAACAAGCTATTTTACTAATCCGACAACCCCTCAACAGACGCCGAAGTCTCTACTACATCGGCAAAATGAATATCTCGCAATGAATTAATTTGCGTCCCCAAACGCTCACGAATGACCGCCTCGATTCGGTTCAAGACAACAGTGGTTTCAGTTACCCCGGCCTTCGCATCCACCATGCGCTCTGCCCGGGACACACCACTCATTCCTTTTATATGCTCCAGCACCTCTAAGGCGCGAGCTCGGGCCCAATACGCTTTGGCAAAGGATAGCAGCAGATCCGCGTCCTCGAAAACGGCCCCAAGGACCAAGCTCAAGCTCGTCACATGACCTCGGGCTTCATCACAAGAACGTCGTAGGGCACTGAGAAGTTCCTTTGCTTTACCCTTATTTGCCGTATAATGGGCGGTCTTTTTACTAAATTTCTCTCCCAAATCACGTAACCGGATCGCCAGGTTGGAAATATGAATATTCAGACCCTCGATTTCCTGATAGGCACAAGTCAATTTCGCGGTAAGGGACGCGTTAGACCTTTCCAAATCCTCCATTACGTCACCTACACTACGACTAGGCGAGGTCCAGACCACCATAGCAAGGGGGTTATTTGGTACCTGACAATATTTTGTTTTCATATCCTTCAAAATATAACGACCATCAAAAGAAATTCACCCAAGCAAGCCCAACAGAAAGAAACCACAACACCTATATTATCACTTCCCCAAAAGAATCTGTTTCTAGATACAAAAATAAAATAAAAAAATATACATAATGCTAGGAAGATAGTCAAGGTTCCACCTGAGGAGATGCTGGTGGGGGAACAACAGTAGCATCTGGTCGAGGAGTGGACGGGGTCGACATAGAGTGAGGACGCAGCGCTGTCGAAATTGTCTGCCCCGGTAGCCGAGGAAGCTCTTCTTCACGAAGATTCGCCCAGTCCAAGGGTTTCGGCGGTGCACCATGCGGACACGGATACACCAACTCCGACCACGCCCTATCTGACAGAGGAACATTCGCGAAATTGAGCGCCCGCACATGAGCGCAGTATACAGAAAAGTTGGCCATCATCGCTAACTTTTTCCGCTCCTCCGCCTGTGCCGTTTTCAGGGCAGACACCTTAGCCTTTTCGGCTTCCACGTCCTCAGCTAGGAGCAAGTTCTCCTCCTCTAATTCGCCGTACTTAGCGGCCATGCTCTCTTTTTCCACCCTCAATTTCTCGACATCCTCGGTCAGGTGCAGGAAGTCCACCGACAGTTTGTCATAATTTTCGCCCAGGGTTTTCTTCTCGGCGACCAATTTCTCCTTCTCGGCCACCAGATTATCCTTCTCGGTCACCATCTTCTCTTTCTCACCCTCTAGAGCTCCCAGCTGATCCCGTAGCGCCACGGCACTCACAGCAATCTGCACTTCAACACATTAGTTTCCAAATAAAATACAAGTACCAAACCTATATAGTGCAAACGAGCCCCACGTACCCTCAGCGCATCCATGTGGGCCTGCTCTATAACTGACATTGTAGGTTGGGCAGATAGTTTTTCTGCATTCTTGAACACAAGGGGTTTCAGAGCCGTATACCCCATCTTCAGTGTTCTCGGTTGATCCAGCAGTTCACCCCTACATCGGTCAATGTACCAGGTCATTGCAACCCCGTCAACCAACCCTTTCTCGGATTCCTCGAGAGCCTCATCCTCGACACCCGTCACAACATCCCCGGCATTCTCTTCGCTGCCTTCCATCTCCACCCCCACGTCCTCCTCCAACTGCTCAATCTCAGGGGCCCTATGCTCGATCTCTTCCTCATTACGGAGGGGCGAGCACACGGACAAATCTATCGGACCCTCGGTGGGGATAGGCGAGATGACCGGCAAAGTCATCGTACCCTCTCCCATGTTCGTCAAGAGGTTCATATATCCGAATACATCGTCGACCGACCCCTGAAACACAATAATACCCATAGACCGGGCAAGAGCGAGGGTAACCAATGGAGAAGTCAGTAGCTGAAACAAGATGACTAATAAAGCAAAGCACTAGCGAACCAAATGACAAACAACCAAAAGACAAGAAAATCATAATAACTATACACATACCTCGCCCGGAGCAGAGGCATCCTCGGCGGTATCCCCTTGAGCAGCGGCACACACCCCCTCGCCCGAACCAACGTTAGCATCTTCCTCGGTAACCGATGTATCGGTTCCCCTAGCCCTCTTCGTTGTTTCAACGACAGGGTCAGCTGCACGACGCTTAGAACGAACGGTTTTTTTCCCAAGCCGAGTAGCACATCGAGCCTGGACCACCTTTAAGAATTCCTCCTCGGGCTCTTTGGGGATCTCGGGTGCAGGATTTCCCCTGGTCACCGACCCCATAGGGTAACCGAGCAACATGGGAGCCGTACGACTCGCAGGATCCGGCGTAGGTCCAGGCCCCCACCATTTCCAAAGAGCTAACAGAGCCTCTACATTGGGGGCGCCGAGGTCTGGCATGATGGGAGCATTGGTCGCCGGTCCAGGAATCTGGTGTCCCGCACAACCCCATGCACCGGAAGCAATTACAATACCAAGATTACTCTCTTTATTGGTATCCGGCAAACCAATAACGAGCCGGCAAAAGGCACGCAGAGTCTGCAAATACGAGCTGCGACGCTCAAAGCTCAGACTATAGACTCCAAAGACGTCCTTCAGTTCAATCGGTATTCCGGACAACTCCGATAGCCTTTGGATACCATTCAGAGTACGGTAACCATTTAGGGCCAGTTGGGCCGGAGCAATTTGGACGGCCTCAAAGAACGAAGCCACCCAGTTTGTAAAGGGCAGTCGAAGACCCCCAGTGAAGAATGCTGAAGAACGCACGGCCACCTCGCCGACAGGTACAAATCCCAGCACCTCCTCGTCAGAAATAGGAAGCCGGATATGTATGTTGTCAGGTATTCCGGCGAGTTCTTTAAAATCCTTCTCCACGAATTTGCCAACTTGGGCCACACTTTGGGTCAAAATTTCCTATACAAAGATCATCAAAAGTCCATCAATATACTAACCAAATACACAAACCAGAACCACATCAATAGAACGAGAGCCACCACCCCCCCCCCCCCCACGCACATTACATCAGAATCATCAGACATATATAGATAACCTGAACCATATACCAACGACACACCTATGACCACAACGACAAATCAAATACAACTCCTAAAAGAGGGAAGGGGGGAGAACAAAAAATCACTTACAGTAATCATTATGAGCAAGCAAGCGCGAACAGCAGCAAGTCTTCCAACAAAACCACGAAACCCTAGATCAAGCGGCCGAACTCTTTTCCTTTTTGGCGGGAAGAATATGCTTTAGAGAGAGAACGATATTTTCTTCAGCGAATTCTATGATAAAAATAAACAGGATTACTTGGCACAATAAAAAGGAGTGGAGTCACAAAAGGAATAAAATAATAACCGTCCTTTCGTGTAACAGAGGTTTACCTTTTTCCAACCATACGAAAGTCAACAACCGCTGCTCTTTTTAAACATATACACGCTCCAGATTTCTCCACGTCAGCACGTATCCCACTACCCAAGGCAGTTCATATCATTAGACCTAAATAAACGGCCAATAGACCCTACCACGAAAAGCTTCTCACATACGCTACCACTACTATCACACCGAGAATATCCCCCGATTAAAGTTCCTCGACTCCCAAACCTATCCTTAACACAAGGGCACACCGAACAAAGTGGACGAAGACCGTTTCTAGCTTGATGGCAGCGAGCATCAAGTCTAACAACGCTCTCCGGGGGGATAACCGGGCATATTGTTCGGGTATGATCAGAAACATAAAAGAGAAGCAAACAGGAAATAAAATAGGACAGAATCAAATGCAAGACAAGTTTTATTCATCCACAAAGGGGGAAACACAAACAATACAACAGAAAAAGAAAATACACCCGTCCTACTTTTTCGAACTATCCCCCATAGCAACATCCCTCTTCGCCAAAAGTTCCTCCAGACGCTCTTTCTCCCTAACCAAACGAGAAATCGCCATCTCAGCCTGTTTCAAGGCGTAAGACTGAGACTCGCATTTTTGCTCGGCCTTGAAACGAGCAGTGCCCTCCTCGTCCCAATATTGTTTAAACCTCCTCGCTTCAGTCCGAGCACACATGAGATCATGTTTCAGCCATGACATCTCAATTTCTTTTAGTTGAAGAGGAGTCAAATCCTCCTCCCCAAAGCCAGGGGGACGAGGTAGCAAAAAGGTAGGCTCCTCTTCCATAAGGGTTTTCTTTTTGGAGGCAGACCTAGTGATGGGAGCCATCTCACACAAAAGCAAATTATAAAACAAGAGAGGTAGAAATTGATAATGAGATACAGGCAATAGGGAGCATTTATAGAGAATCAAAAGGCACAAAATACGAAGCGTTACAATGGTTCACAAGACAGGCACGAGACACGAAAAGATACAACTGATTCATCAAATACAGAAGATAAAACACAAATGGCAAAAGGGGAAATACAAAAGAAAACCAGCCCAATCTAAGGATCAATGGGTGGAAAAACCGAACTGCCAGACCGAAAGAAAGCAAAACGAGCAGAACAATTCAACCGAGCTTGGTAGGAATCGTTCATGGCGACCAAATCGTCATTCTCCGAGGAGAGCCTGTTGTTTTCCGTAGTAAGAACCCTGACGCGTTCCACGAGCTGAGCATTCTTTACCATTATGTTAGCTAGGCCTTGAGGAGAGTTGTCAAACTCATCTTGAGAATGGTCCCAAATTTCCTCGGCATCATACCAGGAGTTGGCCAGATGGTTTCTCTGCAGCAACAAGTGATCGAGCTGGCGACTCAGTGCCGAGATCTCGGTCCACTTCACCGTCTCTTCGGGATAAGAGCCGAACAAGCTCAAGGCCAAAACGCCATACTCTTTCTCAAGCCTTGCCATCCGACGGCGGACCCAAGATACCTCAGTATCCAAGCCCTTCATCTGAGCATGATATCTCAACACAGGTCCAGACATTCTGGGAAATTGTTTAGTACGGAAGAAAATAAAGGGCTAAGGAAGAGAGAAGCAAAAAGAAAAAAGAGATGATAAACTACCAAAGAAAAGAGAAGTACTTATAGAACGAAGAGTATGATATTTTATGACCTTGCTTGGGAAATTGCATATTTCCTGACATGCTGGGGGGCATGTACATTTCCTGACCTACTAGGGAGCAGGCACATATGTTTGACAGTGATGGGGACATCTATTGACATCTGAGACTACAATGCAGAAGAAATAAAGACGAGATATTCAAAGATCTAGATTCCAGACAAACAACAAACCACAGGTACAATATAAAAAGAAAGGCAAAAAGAAAAGGGCAAAAATACTTTTCATTAATGAAGATGGAATACATCATTGTTCATTACATCAATAGACAATATTACATCGAGGTCTGTTACATCAAGGTCTATTACATCCGAGATAAAAACCTATTACATCCGAAAAGATCTATTACATCCAAGAAGAGCTAGTACAGAAGATCAGGCAAAGGATCAACTATATCAGCTGACCAAGTGAGCAGGAGACGCCAAAAAGAAAAAGTAAGAAGAAAGAGAAAGGAAAAGCAAGAAGAGGAAAAGAAGAAGAGTGCAAGAAAAGAAGGAAGTGATAAGAAAGAAGAGTCAAAAAGAAAAATGACCAACCCTAAATGTAACACAAAACCCTTTGGATCACAGGGCTGATTGTTACATCGTAGTGGTGCATAAAAAAAAAAAGAGTGATGGGAGAGAAGATGAAGAAAAAGAAAGAGGAGACACAGAAGAAAAACAGATGAGAAGAAGATAAAGAGACGAAGGAGACAAACAACTAAAAAGGAAGTCAATGAAACAAAAAAGAAAACGGAAAAAGAAAAGAATAAAAAGTACGAGAAAACAGAGTATAAAAAAAAACACAAGAGAGGAAGAGGAAGAAATGATGGAAACGGAGAAATAAAAGAAGAAAAAGGAAGAGATGGGAAAAGATGGGGAAAGAGCAGATAAAAAGAAAAAAAAGAAGGGGGAAGGTTAGGGGGAAGTCGATCGGTATCGATGAGAGGGCCCGGCAGAGACATCCCTGTCCCTCAGTGTCGGGTTCCCCCTTAGCATCTCATTCTCTTCGACTAGAGCCTGACGAGCACGTCGGCAGTAAGCCAGTTCGGATCTTAGCCAAGTTAATTCCCGAACCATCTCGGTATGGTGATAACGCATCACCTTCAATTCCTCCTCGGCATCCCTCAACAGCCTTTGTACATGGTTATAGGAGGCTTCAAAGGCCTCCACTTGCAAAGCTAATGCTGATTGGGTGAAAGGACCAGACATCTTAGGGAAATTATAAGATGAGGGTCTATATATGGGGGAAAATAATATGATGAGAAGTGTGGATGTAACCATGCTGTAAGCAGGTATTTATAGATCAATTGTATGAGGGCTGGGATTGAGAGTCGCAACCATTCGCCAATGGGTATTCAGAAGCGATGGCACTCAAAAGAAGTGACTGTTCAAGAAAAACGTTTGGATTCCCAAAAGACTCTAAAGAGCGTGAGTAATTAAAAGCCACTCCTGTTCAAGAAACGTTTGGATTCTTACCAATATTTAAAGGGAGTAAGTAATAATGGCATTGAAACACGCGTCGTTTTTGGGAAGAGCAGCGATTCAAATAAATATCCCAGATCTTTTGCGCAAGGCTCAAGAAAACTCTGGTGAATAGGATTTTATATGCACAAGGCTCAAGAAATCCTATTAATCCCTAGATATAAAGAATAAGAAGGTCCAATGGATAAGATCAAACGCCAGGCCCAAGAAAAGCATTAATGAGGCCACAAGCGTGCGCAGTCAAAATAAATTGCATTGGGAAAGTAATTCAGATATAAACAAGAAAAAGAAATCTTTATTGATTGGTTGATACTTCGTTACAGAAGAAGCACAAAGAGGAAATACAATGAAAACAATAAAATCATTTCATAGAAGGGCCCGCTTCGTCATTCGGCTTCCTTTTCGACCGAGCATACACTTCCTTAAGGGCCAATTTGTAAGCCCTCTTGGAAGCAAGCTGCCTATCTCTGGAGGCCTCGAGCTCTTTGATCCGGGCACGAGCACGAATACTGTCGAGCAAAGACCTCTGGTGCTCCTTCTCTAGGGCATCCAATCGCTCGTCTAGTTCGACGGCCCGACGAGCTTCCACCGACAGCCGGGCAACCCTCTTCTCGAGATAACGCACCTTCTGAACTTCCTCTTCCAGACGGGCAACGTATTCAGGAAGGTTGTCACCATACTTTTCGAGAGGAGAAGCCATTTGTTCGTTAATAAAGAATGAACTGCATAAAAAATACTGGGACAGTCCCCTTTTATAAGAAGAAACAAGGAGTAGGTCAAAGGTCATCTCGAATAAATACAACCTCTTGAACTTCCCAAGAGCATTAAAGGCGAATTAACCACAGTTCCAAATCCAATTAAAGTCATCCAAAAAGACATCAAGAAGATAAACAGACAAGAACAAGGAAAGGAAAATATTTTATTAATTCCAAAAACTTCGATTACAACTGAGGAGAAGACTCCCCATTCAAGAGAAATTACGACAGAAATTACAAAAGACTAATTATTTCGAGGAAGAGCCTTCTTCATCGTCATCCGAACTCGGTCTGGACCGAGCATGCAACTCCTTGAAGGTAAGCTTATAGGCCCTTTTTGCTGCCTTCTGCTTAGCCAGATTAGCCTCGAGCTTCTTTATATGCTCATAGGCCCAATCCCGATCGGCCATCGTCACATGATGATCAGAATCCATGTCAGACAACCTTTTCTTGTAGTTTGAAACCTTGGCCACGAGTTTCTTATTCGCGGTACGAGATTTCTTGATTTCCGTTTCTAAATATGAAATATAATTAAAGGAGCTCTCACCAGTGGAACCAGAAGAAGCCATTATGTCACGGGCAAATTAGTAGTAAAATGCCTAATTATGGAGGGAGCACACCCCCTTTATAGGAGTTTTCCTCGAAGAAAGATATTAGGATAGGAAACATTAAATGTGCCCCCCTGGAAACCGTCACGAGTCTATTGCGTTTCTCGATGAAGCATTGGGAAAAACAAGACCGAAGTAACCTTCTCGACAAACCGAACATGACTCCCCCGACATGGAAACCACGCCGAGGAAGTCAGGGAGCACTTGATAGAACGTAAAAATCAGACCCGAATATTTTATTCGGGTCATAATCAACCCACTTTATAACTGGGTATCCAACGCTTAAATGGGTCATTTCATACTTTTTATAGGAATTGAGGTGTTACTACCCAAAAGCCCAAGCCCAATCAAAGGGGGACCCTTGTCTGAAAAACCCCTGGGATGAAGACATTTGTCAATATTCTAGAAGGCGCAGTTGCCTATAAATAGCCAACTACCCCTCCTAGAAAAGGACCAGAAAATCTATCCAAAAATTATAGAGAGAAGTTAAGAAAAGAGAGAAACTAACCAAAGCATATCACTTCGAGAAATAAACCGAGAAAAGACAGCCGAGCACCGAATAAGAGAGGAGAAAGATCAAGACGAGAGATCAAATAGTTATATCGAGCATAATTGTAGAACCGAAATACTAATCTGAGCAAATGTAATAGTCCAAACAAGGACAATAATCCGAGCAATAATAAAGATCAGGAAGTATCATTTATTCACGGTTGATTTATCATTATATCATTATTGAAAAGCCTAACGCGACCGACCAAAGTTATGGCTTTATCAGGATCAATAATGGATACAAAAAGTGACAAATCAAAAGCTTATCATAATAGTAAATTTTTTGTTAATCCGTAATAAATCAATCTCACAGTCCTAATAATTCATCTGGGGAGTGGAAAATTTCCAATTCAGGAATTCTTATTCAGGGTCAGGTTCCTCGCCTTGGTTTCAGCCAACTTATGTTCATATAGAGCGCATAAGTGTCCATGTTGGTTAGGCATACGAGTTTTTTTTTTTTTTTTTTTTTACTTTAATCACTACAAGAAAATGTCGGGATAGCAACAAACAACTTTTTAAAAACTGTTGGTAAAGTGAGCGTCGTCAAAATTTAGCAACATAATTACAACTTATTATTTTGTTAAAACTTAACGACACTCAATTTATCAACAATTTAATTTTCAAATAGGTGTTTGTTGCAACCTGACATATAAGATATGTAACTACAAGACTAAAACTATGAAACGTGCAAAGGCCTTCTCAAACAGCTCTTTTTCTCCTTTTGCAAGGTAATTTCTGGCGAGTGAATGTCAGCATCCCCTCGTTCGGACTGATACCACCACGAGAACAGACTAACCGGGCCCCATATAGTGGATGTCGTGTCACCCCGGATCTTAAGAGGCCGGACTGAACCCAGGCCGGCTCAAAAAAGCGTGTTGAGTACGCTTCCCCAATTAATGCTGCTATTCCCCTGAGGGACCCTCCTGGCGTTTTATCGACGTGGCCCAATCACAGGTCACCTCCCTGTGGGCCCCGGTAGAGGACAGTACCCTTGTCAGAGTCATAAATGACCTAACGCCGTTGGATCAGCATCTCACAGTACAGTGATCCAAGGGCTAATACACCTTTGATCATACTATAAATACCCCCACTAATACCACTTAGAGGGGGACACACAAAGACAGAGAGGAGAGATAAAGCTTAAACAACCCGGACCCCCAGAACACTATCTGTGCCGTCCGATACCACGACGTGCAATCAGCCCGGTCCATCACCCTTAATTACATTCTTGCTTTCAGTTAACACCGATACTGACTTGATCGTTGGAGAGGGAAAACCTGGTACCAACCCCGGGCCCCTGTTTGTTTCTTGCACAGGCACGAAGATTACCTCGTCACCGTGGCCGACATAACCCACTCCAGATACCTCGGAAGATTGAAGCCGACGCGACTTGATTAAGCCGAGCTTGGGAAGAAAATCAGGCTCGCCAATTGGCGCCGTCTGTGGGAAACTGAGAACGCGTTAGCTTCGACACCTAAAGAAAACATGTCTGGCAATAACCGATTCGACACCCCATCATCTCGACCTCCCCACGTTCTTGGGATGCCGAGAACGCTTTCTTTTGATGAGACCCCTAGAACCGCATCCACGAGGGAGCCCGCTCCCTTGATCGCGACAGCTCCTGCGGCTTGATCGCGGGCCGAGCTAACAGAGATGATGCTCGATATCCATCAAAAAGAGCTCATCGCTCTGGCAGCCCAGAAGGCCTTAATAGCCTCGCTGATGACGCCAGAGCCCGAGCCAGTTCAAGGCGCAAGCCAAGACAAATCAGTCCCTGTCCCCGTTAAAAGCGTGATGTCCAGGTTGGGACCCCTCCGACGACCCCCCCTAGAGACTCCCAGAGAGCCAGCTAGGGGTGCGGAGTCGGAGCATTCCCAAGAAGGAAACTCTCGTCACGATAACGAGCGAAGTATACATTCTCGGCTCCGTTGGCAGGAAGACAGTCGGGACTCACGACCGGAATCTAGTCATGCCCGGACTGACAAGCCCCCTCGGACACGGAGACGTGGCCGCCGTGGACGGCACGATGCAGCCAGTGAGGCAGTGTTGGAAATTGTGGCCTCGACCCGCAACACCCCGTTCTCGGACGAAATTGAATACAGTACTCCCCCCCCGGAACTTTGTCGCCCCTATCCTCCAAACCTTCAACGCGGACTCTGATCCAGAGGCTCATCTCCGACACTATCGATACCAGATGAACCATTGGTCACACCTTGACCAATTAATGTGCAGGTGCTTTCCCGCCAGCCTGGGAAGGCTCGCTAGTAAGTGGTTCCAGTCCCTGCCCGTCAACTCCATCCACTGTTGGGACGACCTAGCAGATGACTTCGCACACCAGTTCATAAACTTGAAAGAGAGAGCTGCCCAGCCGGAGCAACTCTATCAAGTGAGGGTCCAATCTAAAGAGACCCTCGAGAATTATGATAGTCGGTTTTGGTTGAAGCATGCCGAATGCGCGGACTGCCCCGACTCCACCGCCATAGCTGCCTTCAGGCAAAACATGGTAGTCGGGAGCAGGATCCGTAACAAGATGATCGCGACCCCCCCTAACTCTGTCCCTCAACTCAGGTCCCTCATAAAACAGCATATCGACATAGAGAAGGACATGAGGTCTGCTGGGGCAACACGTTCTGTAGCCGTTATCGACCAGCCAAGGGATCAGACCGTCACGCTGAGCCCTCGAAGAAACCGGCCCGTGGCGGAAAGGTTGGAACGGCCACGAACGGGAAGGAATCCGCAACCGGCCTCTAAAAGAAGAAAGGAGGCCCCCCAACCAAGACATCAAACCCCTCTAGCCTCGGGTTCGGGCAATGCCTATTCCACCACCTTTCGCTTCCCACTCGTCGACCTTCTTAACAAGATAGAGAATGAGCCTTTCTTCTCCTGGCCTCTTCCCCTACGAAATGAGCCGGCCCCCGGGCTTAACGACAAAATCCGTGAGTATCACAGAGGTCGCGGTCACCATACCAACGAGTGTCACGGCCTGAAGGCCCGTCTCGAGGGATGGGTCCGAGATGGCCTGATCCCCCCCCCCCCCCCACCCCCCCCCCCCCCCCCCCTCCCCCCCCCCCCCCCCCCCCCCCCCCCCCCCCCCCCCCCCACCCCCCCCCCCCCCCCCCCCCCCCCCCCCCCCCCCCCCCCCCCCCCACCCCCCCCCCCCCCCCCCCACCCCCCCCCCCCCCCCCCCCCCCCCCCCCCCCCCCCCCCCCCCCCCCCCCCACCCCCCCCCCCCCCCCACCCCCACCCCCCCCCCCCCCCCCCCCCCCCCCCACCCCCCCCCCCCCCCCCCCCCCATACTGATGCCCTTGTTATCTCGGCCCAGATAGGCCATTGTGCTGTGGGACGGATCCTCGTTGATCAAGGGGCGTCGGTCAACATACTCTTTGGAGACCTCTTCCAGAAGATGGGACTCAAAGAAGAATAGTTGGAAACCGACGTCCCTCCCCTGTACGGATTCAACTCTGAGGCAGTCCAGCCCAGAGGAAACATAACCTTGCCCGTGAAAACGGGTACGAAAGTTATGGGTGTGGAGTTCACGGTGGTGAACGTCCCCTCCGTTTACAACGTGATATTGGGGCGCACGTGGCTTCATGGAATAGATGGAGTCTCCTCCACCCTACATCAGAAGGTCAAGTACCCAACTGATTCTGGTGTGGAAACCATTTCAGGAAATCAGAGAGTCTCACGTACCTGCGCCATGGCCGTGTATTCTGGCGAGAAGGCGTTGTCGGTCCAAAGCGCCATGAACATTGAGGCAGAGGACCCTAAACTGCTGAGGGAACTAAACAAAAAGATGGGACCGGAGGCCGAAGACAAGGTGGAGGAAGGGTTGTTGAAGATTCAGATCCCGGGGTATGACGAGGATCACTTTTTTATGGTAGGAGCAAAGCTGAGCAAGCCCGAGATCACCGATCTCGTCGAGCTTCTGCTCCAATACCTCGATAATTTTGCATGGGGTCCAAGCGAGATGCCAGACATCAGTTCGGACCTCGCCTGCCACCAATTAAACGTCAACCCAGGTGCTAAGCCCGTGATGCAAAAGGGGCGCCGTGTTAGTCGAGAGCATGCCGATGCCATAAACGAGGAAGTAGAGAAACTTCTGCTGGCCGGGGCCATCAGGGAGATTTATTACCCCAGATGGCTAGCCAATCCCGTAGTGGTCCAAAAAAAAAACGGAAAGCTGAGGGTGTGCATCGATTACACGAGCCTCAACCGAGCCTGTCCCAAAGATCCTTTCCCCTTGCCCAAATTCGATCAAATAGTGGACTCTACGGCCGGGGCCGCCAGAATGAGCTTCCTGGATGCCTGCTCCGGCTATCAACAAATACCTATGTCGGAGGCCGACCAAGAAAAAACTGCCTTCATCACCCCAAGGGGAAATTACTGCTACAAAGTGATGCCCTTCGGGCTCAAGAACGCCGGGGCGACCTATCAGAGGATGGTCACCAAGATATTCTCTAAGAACATAGGCCGAACCATGGAAGTCTATATTGACGACATGGTGGTAAAAAGCACCCAGGAGAAGGACCACCTATCCGACCTGAGAGAGGCGTTCGAAACGATACGAAGGCATGACCTGAAGCTGAACGTCTCTAAATGTGCCTTCGGGGTAGGTGCCGGCAAATTCCTAGGGTTCATGGTGACCCACCGCGGCATAGAGGCGAACCCGTCCCAGATCTCTGCCTTGAAGAATTTGAAAACACCTGAGAAGAGAAAGGACATACAAAAGCTAGCCGGGATGGCCGCCGCCCTCAACCGATTTATTGCCCGGTTCGGGGACCGATGCAAGCCGTTCTTTACGGCCTTAAAGGCTTAGAAGAAATTCGAATGGAACGATGAATGCCGGCGTGCGTTCACCGAGCTGGCGGACTACCTCGGAAGTCCGCCCCTTCTAACCAAGCCGGACCCAGGCGATGTCCTTACCCTATACCTGGCCGTGTCTGAGATAGCCGTCAGCGCCGTCCTCATCAAAGAACTCGACAGGGAGCAAAGGCCTATCTATTACGTGAGCAAAACTCTCCTCGATGTCGAGGCTAGGTATATGCCTTTGAAAAAACTCGTCCTAGCCCTCGTCGTGGCCTCACGAAAACTTGCTCACTATTTCTCTGCACACAGCATTGTGGTCTATACTGATCAGCCTGTACGAGAAATACTCCAAAAGGGTGATCTCTCTCGACGAATGATGAAGTGGGCCTGCCACTTGAACGCCTACGACATCCGCTATGCGCCGCGAACGTCCGTCAAGGGACAGGCCCTGGCCGACTTCATGGCAGAATTCACTGGGACGACCCAATGCCCCGACATCACAGGTTGTGCCCCCGAGACCTGGACCTTGCACGCGGATGGAGCCGCCAATAAGAAAGGGTCCGGCCTCGGCGTCATACTCCGATCTCCACAAGGGGATGTGATCGAGAAGTCAATCCAACTTGGCTTCCGAGCCACCAATAACGAGGCCGAATATGAGGCCGTGATCGCCGGCTTAAAAATGGCCCGAAGCCTCGGAATCAAGAAGATACTGGTGCACACGGACTCTCAATTAGTCAGCAGCCAGATCAGTGGTGAGTTTCAGACAAAGGACGACAGAATGGCCAGCTACGTGGCTATCGCTTCCGGAATACTCCAAAGCTTGGAATGTCAAGAAATCGTCAACATCAAAAGAAACGAGAACACCCACGCCGATGCACTAGCGACCCTAGCCTCGGTCATGAGTGATAAAAAAAGAGAGAGTCATCACCATAGAATACGTCCCTTCGCCTAGCATCGAGGCTAAGGCAACAATTAACATGGTGACTGACCTCCCACCGGAGCCGAGCTGGATGGACCCCATAATCGAATACCATCGCTTCGGTGATCTTCCCATTGACAAGAAAGAGGCCGAGAAAATAAGAAGAACGACACTGGGATTCTGGGTAGCTCCCAACGACAAGCTCTATAAAAGGTCATTCTCTGGCCCCTACTTACTCGGCGTCCACCCCGACATGGTACTAAGGGTTATGGAGGAATTCACGAAGGAACGTGTGGGAGCCATACCGGGGGCAGATCGCTGGCCAACCGAGCCTTGACCCACGGATATTGGTGGCCCCTCATGCAGAAGGACGCCAAAGCCTTCGTACTCAGGTGCGAGAAGTGTCAGAAGTACGCTCCCATACCCCATGCCCCGGCGCAGAAAATGAGCAGCGTGACCTCGCCTTGGCCCTTTGCACAGTGGGGCATGGATATCGTCGGACCATTCCCCATGGCCCCGGGGGGGAAAAAGTTCCTCCTCATGGTCACCGATTACTTCTCAAAGTGGGTGGAGGCCGTGGCCTTAGCGAAAATCACAGAGGCCGAAGTGATACGTTTTCTCTGGAGAGACGTGATCACCAGATTCGGAATCCCCTACTCAATCGTCGCGGACAATGGGGGACAGTTCACCGGGATCAAATTAAAAGCGATGTATGCAAAGTATCACATCAAGAACTACTATTCGACCCCGTCGTACCCCCAATGCAACGGACAAGCCGAGGTATCAAACAAGACCGTGCTCGACGGAATCAAGAAGAGGCTAGACGAGTCCAAAGGACGATGGGCCGCAGAACTGCATCACGTCCTATGGGCCTACCGAACGACGAGAAGACGGGGCACTCAACAGACACCCTATAGCCTCACTTACGGAATGGAGGCCATCATCCCGTTAGAAATCGGGCTTCCTTCTCTGAGGACGGACATTGTGGAAAACGGGCTTAACGAAAAGATGATGGGGCTCGAGCTGGACTATGCCGAAGAAAGAAGGGAGGTTGCGGCCATCCGTAACGCCGAATATAAAAACGAGCTGGGGCGTTCCTATAACAAAAGAGTGAACGCCAGACGTTTCCAAGACGAAGACCTCGTGCTACGAAAAGTAAACAACAACACCAGGATACAGTCTGACGGCAAGCTAGGCCCCAATTGGGAAGGCCCCTATCGAATTCTCGGTTCAGTAGGAAACGGGGCCTACCTGTTGGGTCGTCTTCCCAACGATGTCCCGGTGGACCGACCCTGGAACGTCAACAACCTAAGGAAGTACTACCAGTAGAGCTCGGCCTTTGTGTTCTTGTGTAAATAAGAATGTGTTGTAGATTTATGCCTGCGGGCTTTATAAATAAACTGTTTCAGTTCATTTAAATTTTCTAAGTGTTTCAGAACACGAGCCTATACGGCACCCCGGTTCATATTTACTTGAATTTTTCAGTTCATTTAAATTTTCTAAGTGTTTCAGAACACGAGCCTATACGGCACCCCGGTTCATGTTTACTTGAATTTTTCAGTTCATTTAAATTTTCTAAGTGTTTCAGAACACGAGCCTATACGACACCCCGGTTCATGTTTACTTGAATTTTTCAGTTCATTTAAATTTTCATGTTTCAGAACACCCGAGCCTATACGGCACCCCGACTTATATTTATTTGAATTTTATGAAGTGCTAATTTGAGTTGTGAGTCATGTAAAATGAGTTCCCCGACGCCGGAGCACCAGGGTACACTCATTGGGAGCACATACATACATAAACGGAACACACTTATATAAAAAAATAAAGACAAGTCTAAAGAAGAGCCAAAATTGTTTTTCATTTCATTCAATGGAAAGCTATTACATACTAAGTACAAAAAAGAAAATTACAAAAAAAAAAGAAAAAAAAAAGAAGACAAACTGCCCTAGACATCCCCATCGTCATCTCCCTCGTCCTCTTCGTCGGAGAGAGCTCGAGGAGTGAGGGGAACCACCTCTGGGATAGGAGCCGAGGGGACCGGAACGACGATGTTGTCCATGTTCCATACCGGATGGTCCGGTCTCGCCCTCAGAAAGGCAGCCGCCTCGGTCCACCCTTCGACATAGAAGGAATTGAATTCCTTCTGTGTCTTTTCGATCCAGGCCGCGTTTAGTTCGGCTTGGGCGGCTTGGACCGCAGCCTTCAGCTTATCAGCCGCCCTTGCTTCGGCCTCCTTCAGAGCCGCCTCCGCAGCTTGAGCTCGCTCCTCAGCCCCCGTCTTGGCCTTCACGTCTTCGACCCTTTTCGCCTCGACTGTGGCATTGAGGTCTTCGGCTTTCTCCGCCCTGCTCTCGGCCTCCTCCGCCCTTTTTTGGGCCTCCTCCGACCTTTTCTGGGCCTCCTCCATGAGCTTGGCGTTAGCCTCGGCCTTATTGGCCCATGATCTCACCAGCTGGCCTTGGTGGTAAACATATTGATTCATCATTAAGTAGGCCTACAAGGGAAAAGGCAAAACACTTAGCAAAATATTTGAAAACAATACGAAAGCATACAACATAAAACAAAAATAGAGGGTTACGTACCTGGGGAATCATGGCCATGGCCGAAGCCATGGAGGATGCGAGGTCACGACCCCGATGGTCAGCCTCGACGCTTTGCTGCTGAAGCGCAGCCAAAGCTAGTAGCCCGGCGGACGGGTGAGCCTCCATTATGCTCTTTACCCATGTGGCCGCCTTCACCTCCTCGGGTGTTTGCATAGGCATCCTGTGGGTCGGAGAGATGGCAGAGGCGGCAGAGGAGCTCGCGCTTTGAGTAGGGCCCATTGTCACTCTCGGCCTCTCCGTCACCACAACCTCAGGCGAGGTGCCCCCCCAGCCTTGGCCTTCTTCCCATCACGGAGGAGCTTCGTCCCCTCCACCTTTCTTTTCCCAAGCCGGGCCTTGCGGGCCGCCCGATCCAGCTTGGTCTGAGCAGCCAAGTCAGCAGCAACATCGGCGCAACACTGAGGCATGACAACCACTTCATCGTCCCCTGCGTCGACGACCCCCTTTTCTCTGGTCTCGGGCCCTATGACCGCCTCCTCTTCGACCACCCTCTCCTTCTCGACGGACTCAGGCTCTATGATACCCTCCTCAGCCACAACGACATCCCCCTCTCCCTCTCCATTACCCCCAGTCTCGGCAGCATTTTCTTCCTCTGCCTCCTCCTCCTCGTCAGAACGAACCACCTGTATAGGCCAAACAAAAAGAGTTAGAAAAATTAACAAAATCTAGCTAAGTGTCGAATGATGTAAAGAACATGGAATGACTTAGATTTACCCTGGTCCGTGAGGTACCCAAGCTCGGCCCTGTAGGCTCTTCACCCACGAGGCTATCTTCGAGGTGAGAGGGACTCCTCACATCGGGCTCCCTGGAGCTAAGGGGAACGACCTCCTTCAAGGGGTTCCCATGTTGGTCTATATAACACCGGGTACCGTCCGGCCCCTCCCTATAATTGAGGATGGTACCATCCGGACGTACCTCCCATTTTACCCCGGCAGAGGTGGGAGCAAAAGACGTCACAGTCATGACCTTCCTCGCCCTGCTGCTGCTCGACTTTGCCTTCGGCTTCGCCGCCACCTTCTTCGCCACGGGCCCTATCACGGCCTCGGTTTCAACCGTTTTGGGAGGGAGGGTGGACTCCAACCCATTCTCTTTCTCCCATCTCTCTCGGGAGTATCCCACAGGACAGAAGGTCCTGTGGGGCCAAATGAATTCGTTCCCCTTACAGGTTGTTGGGGAACCACAAGTTAGGAGACGCTCTGTATCGCGCGCCCCAGCGTCGGTCCCGTTTGGACCCCACCAGTTCAGAGCCATCTCCAAGGACTCTATGTTGGGCTCACCCATGCCCCTAAGCTTAGAGGCCACTGTGGCCTTGTTCTCTTTGGTGCTTAGCACCCTCCTCGGCCTGGACGGGAGAATCAGGTCGGTCCGGTGGAGCCAATGGCCTTCCACCACTATCACGTCTTGAGTGTAACCCCGATTAGAATCGGAATTACCCGTGATCAGCTGGTTGTAAGCACGGCACCTTAAGTAGGACTGCCTGCTCTTGGATTGGGAGCTTGGCTCGGTCTGCAAGAACTCGTAGCAGGCCAAGAGCTCCCTAAGCCCTAATGGTTCTGGCAGGGCCGGGCCCAACAACTCATTCAGGGCCTCCATCCCGGCGCAGATACGGTGCGCCTGCAGGGGCCACTGGCATGGGAGAGTCTGCGTCCAAGCGCACAACTCTGCCAGCAGCTCTGGGATGGGGAAGTGGGTACCCCCATACAAGAGAGTAGAGAGAGAGAGGGTTACCATGTCGTTGGGACGAGCCACTATACCGTTCACTTCATCGACGCTCTCACATCTCCGGAGTTTGAACTCCTCTCCGATCCCGCAGAGCTCTCGGAATTCGTTGAGGTCAGGCCCGTGTAGCCTCACCATTATGCTGCTGTCGTTCACATCCACGGACAGGGCCGGGTCGAGAATCATCGGACGGAACGGCAGAGCATTTGCCGCTACGGCCAGGCGCCGTGGTTGCGGAGCAACCATCGGGCCCTTTCCGGCTCCATGAATTATAACCATTATGGTTGGAAATAAAAAAAAAAAATTTGCTAAAGTGCTGAGAAGGTGGTTTGCTGTAGAAATCTAGAGAGAGAAAGTGGTTGCTGTGAAAATCTAGAAAGAGAAGGAGAAAGTGAAAAATGAATTTTCACTGAGGGTATTTATAGGCATTTACCAGAAGGTGAAAAGACAGAACGGCTCATTACACAAACTCCCACAAATGACAGCCACCACTCAACCCACGCCTTCCACGTGTACAACAAGCAGAGGTCATCTGCCAAATGTCACCCTTCAGCCGTTTTTAGCGTTAATGACATTGAGGAAATCAAAGAGACAGAGGCGGCGCTTCATAATTGCAAAATTGCAAAACGGGCGTGCTCCACGTGTAAGAGATCCACGAATGGTTGAACGCGTATCACGAGACAAGTCACGCCGAGGTGCCTCTAGACAGCCAAACATGAAGACGGAATGACCGGAGCCCCCGTAAAGTGAGGAAGATGCTCACCAACCTTGCCACTAAAGACGACTCCGGACAGGGAGCTGTTGGCGAGGGAATGTCAGCATCCCCTCGTCCGGACTGATACCACCACGAGAACAGACTAACCGGGCCCCATATAGTGGATGTCGTGTCACCCCGGATCTTAAGAGGCCGGACTGAACCCAGGCCGGCTCAAAGAAGCGTGTTGAGTACGCTTCCCCAATTAATGCTGCTGCTCCCCTGAGGGACCCTCCTGGCGTTTCATCGACGTGGCCCAATCACAGGTCACCTCCCTGTGGGCCCCGGTAGAGGACAATACTCTTGTCAGAGTCATAAATGACCTAACACCGTTGGATCAGCATCTCACAGTACAGTGATCCAAGGGCTAATACACCTCTGATCATACTATAAATACCCCCACTAATACCACTTAGAGGGGGACACACAAAGACAGAGAGGAGAGATAAAGCTTAAACAACCCGGACCCCCAGAACACTATCTGTGCCGTCCGATACCACGACGTGCAATCAGCCCGGTCCATCACCCTTAATTACATTCTTGCTTTCAGTTAACACCGATACTGACTTGATCGTTGGAGAGGGAAAACCTGGTATCAACCCCGGGCCCCTGTTTGTTTCTTGCGCAGGCACGAAGATTACCTCGTCACCGTGGCCGACATAACCCACTCCAGATACCTCGGAAGATTGAAGCCGACGCGACTTGATTAAGCCGAGCTTGGGAAGAAAATCAGGCTCGCCAATTTCAATCAGGTACGTACTTGTTAAATAGATCCAACTTCAAAAATGTAATCTTTTAAGTATCTTATAGTTTCTAGTTGTTGGGAACACTATGTTATATGCAACTTTCATTATTATTTGTTTATTGCCTGAATATTTCCTGGTGTTGAAGCCAATTTACAAGAAGTACCCATTATCTCGCACTTTTTTTCTTTTGGAGACATTTATCATGCAATATAGAAATAGGTTCCAGTTTTTTTCTTTTTAAAAAAAAATAAAAATACTAACAATCAATGTATTAAAAAGCTTGCCTTAACACGCTGTGATACCCGAAAAGCTTAAAGAAATATTGTTGAGATTTAACATAAAGCTCGAAAAGCTAAAAAAAAACAGCGTTTTCACGCGTCAATGCTAAAAAACACGCCTTAGAACTCAAAGAGCTCAAGGTTTTAGTTAAGAAAGAAAAAATATTCTCACAAAAAAAAATAGTTTGCGTTAACTTGGTAGCCATTTGTTATATTAACATTCCCCATGATTAAACTATGCTAATATTAGTTATTTCTAATGTTTTTGAAAATTTGTTTTCATGTATTCTATAGTTATTGAGCATACATTCCATAGTTATTTGAGCATATGTATATGTGTTTACATTTTTCTAATAAAGGTTACGCTGTTAGGTTATTTTAATAACCAGACGTGTGAGCTAATTAATTAAAACAATTATATTTGTGTTAATATTTTTGAATAGGCCAATTAAGCGATCTATTAAAAATAGTATAATAAAACATGCGGTTTGGTATGACATTTGTAATGTGTATTATCCAATAGGAAACTAATTATGGTTTATGAGATTCTAATTAGTATTACTATATAAATAATATAGGATTTAGTCCCCAATACTAATCTCTAATAACTCTCATCCTCCATTCTCATCAATAGAGATAGATTCATACAGAGGGAGGATTAGTCTGTGAAATACCAAGAACCCATAATCCGTTCTCGTATCCAACACGATGGAACCAGATTTATCCTTGTATTCGTTCCGATGTAATTTTGATAGTCTGACATAAAGATCTATTCATGTATATAGATTTAGTTTTAACATACGTTTTTAATGTAGGAACTTGCATTTTAATAAAATTCCTCTGAAAACGCTTCAACAATAGTTTAGCCTTTTAAAACATTGATAACAATAATATGTAAGCTAAGAAGAGTAAGAGTGAATAGGTGGAAAGAGCTAAGCTTATGGAGACGTAAGATTATCAAACTGGTAGTTTGGAACTGGACTTTTTTGCTATTACAAAATTGATAACTTCTCATTTCAACAATATCTGTTCCAAATTTCTAACCACTAACTAATAAACAAATTGTTATCGTCTTTGCTTTTAGTATTCATCTGAGTGCGCCATATAAATTTATATATTTGGAGGATCCACTGATTAAAGTGTCAGTTAAATACTCTTTTGTATCGTAGTTATGACAGAAGAAATTTATAATTATATATCACCATTCATTAAAATAAGAAAAATGTTATAGGAACATTATGAAAAACACCCAACTAGACAATTTTTCGTAAAAACGCTTCAAATCAAGATTTGGTTAATGCAAATCTCAATGGTTTCACGACGGGAACACAAATATGCGTCTTGTTTTTTTTTTTCCGAGATGTATAATGACATGTTTTCGAAATTATGGTAAAATTTAAAAATTCAAAACATGTCATTATACATTTCAGAAAAAAAAAAAACAATACGCATATTTGTGTTCCCGTCGTGAAACCGTGGAGATTTGCATTAAACAAATCTTGATTTGGAATGTTTTTACAAAAAAGTGTCTAATTGAATGTTTTTCACGATGTTGATGTATTCCTTCCCTCAGAATAAAGATGAACTTTTATGCCAATTCAATATAGCATAAGACTCGGTCATTACACACACGCACCTATCATTGAGACTTGCCATTTTCTCCTAGAACCAATTTATTATTCATATTAAGTTTTGTATCAAATGATTTTCCATCATTATATATTGAATTATGCTAAACTTATATACGGGGTGCTTTGCTTTCTAGCGGGATAACGAGCGAAAGTGAGATAGAGATTCGATAAAGTCTTCAAGAATGAATAAAATTCCAGAAATAAAGTTCACGAAGCTGTTTATCAATGGAAAGTTTGTTGATTCTGTTTCAGGTTCTTTTCTCATATCATTCTGCTTTGTACAAAATCTCAGAACTCTCTAAACAATGTTTTGATAGGTAAAAATATATATATTCCTATACGTAAAACGTTTATACATAAACGTTGACATATTATTTGAGTTTTGTAAGTGTGCGGATTTGTATGGCTTTGTAAATTTATTTGCATGAATATATTTGTTAGATTGCCTATATACACACAAGTTAAGCTAAATAGGTAGGCGCCTCTAATCGAGTAAAAATACAATACCAAAATTATAGAGATTAGAGCATACAGAATTTATATACTATACGAGAAGAGGATAACAAGTTTCAATAACCCAAGGAGAATATAGTAAAAACTTAGCATGAAAGAGTGGAAGCCATTGATTTTGTAAGTTTGAAATTTAATTTTGGAACACATCATTTGTTGGTAACAGTGGAACAGAAAATTTGGTAGTTAGATTATTGAGGTCTTAATTTTTCTAAAAAAAGAATTTAAGTCAAAATGCAACTCCTACAAATACTTGATCTCTTCCAAATAGGTAGGAGAGAGATTGTGAATTACGTTCGATAATGATAAGACCACGCACCATGACGAGCTTTAGCTAATCTCTCTTGTTTTAGTTTGCGAAAGAAAACTCCACTCCATTTTTCATTCAAAATGTTTTTTTTTTTTAAATAACATTAAAAATGTTCTTATATCATCAATATATCCAACTAAGTAACGATAGGAACCACGAAACATATCTAAGTAAAAACTGTTAAACAAGGATTAGATCAAAGGAGGGGCCAAAATTTGATTGTCAGATGTCTTCAATTATAACGAGATGGCGAATGGCGAGATGGAGAAGGATTGAAGAACAAAACTATGAAATGTTTTTGGGATCTAAATATAAGTTTTATGGAAGCATGAAAGCAATTAAAATATTTTATACAATAATGAAAAATTACAAACTTTGATATTGCAATATTTGATAAATATTGTAATATATCTTGCCAACAGGAAAAACATTTGAAACAATAGACCCGAGAACGGAAGAAGTGATAGCAAGGATCTCTGAAGGGGACAAAGAAGATGTTGATTTAGCTGTCAGAGCTGCTAGAGAAGCTTTTGACCATGGCCCTTGGCCTAGACTATCTGGATCTGTAAGTAAAATATTATCTCAATTCTCTTGTAGTAGCTGAAATTACAATAGTACCAAGTTCTTTAAATATTCATGATAAGTACTTTTCTTTTAATTTTCTGCTTATAATCCAGTATGCTTTTGAGTTCTCATCTTTTTAAGTGAGCCATTTTCAATCTAATGGCCTCAAATGGCTAAAGGTTTAATCTATAGGACCGATATTTTTATTTTTCCTATGATTTTCAATCAAATAAACTATGTAATTTTTATGTTTACTTCCACTGTTCCGAAATATATCAGGTATTTCCCCTATTTAAAAACATCTTGCACACGATATAGCATATTAACCTATGGGTTATTCATGCCCAACTCCGTGATAATCATTTCTTTCATCCTCCACAATTACTAACTCTAATGCTTTGTAAAATTGAAGGACAAAATTGTTTTAAATGAATTCTGTTTGATAATGCCGGACTTAAAAACGATCCTATTGATGTACAAATTCAAATCAGGTCAAACTTTCTTATAGTAACTAAAAAGGGAAAAAAAGAAAAAATAATCATGAGCAACACTATAAACTTATCTCCTCTAATTTCTTAATTTTATGTTCTTGCACAGGCAAGGGGCAAAATGCTAATGAAATATGCAGACTTGGTGGAACAACACGTAAAGGAGCTAGCTACGTTAGAAACCATCGATAACGGGAAACTACACTCTTTCTTAATTGATGTAGAAGTTTCTATTGTGGCAGACGATATTCGTTACAATGCTGGTGTCGCAGATAAAATTCATGGAGAGACTTTGAAAATGTCAGGACAGTATCATGGTTATACATTAAAGGAACCAATTGGTGTGGTGGGAATTATTATCCCTTGGAATTACCCACTCACGATGTTTTTCATGAAGGTAGCGCCTGCTTTAGCGGCTGGGTGCACCGTGGTTGTTAAGCCAGCTGAGCAGACACCTCTATCTGCTCTCTATTGCGCTCATTTGGCCAACTTAGTAAGTTACTTTACTTAAAAATCGAAATAGTGAGGGTTTTTTCTCATTTCCCTATGGCATAGGGAGGATTCCAGCAGAAATATTAATTTACAGGAGTGTACAAAGTAATGGGAATTGCATTTAAGAAATTGTAAATCTCACTCAATCACCAAAAAAATATTCTCCGGTATAGTTGGAATTGAACGCGAATCTAACCAGTGTTAAAGAACACCCGCTGGCCGCTACACCATCATAAGAAGCTTCAATATCAACAAATCCATTTAAGATATGAAATCCGTATCTTAATCTTAAGAAAGTATTTAAAGAAAACTGTAACATGTGAATGATTCCAATCGCACTTGAGTAAAAAATTTTCTTCATATGTGTACTATATACATTTATATAGTATAATGATGTACATTAAACTATTTTATCACTTTTAACAGGCAGGTATTCCAGATGGAGTGATAAATGTTGTAACAGGATTTGGTTCCACCGCCGGTGCTGCCATTGCCTCCCACATGGACGTCGACAAAGTAATCATTAACTAATTACCTGAAAATATTTACTATAAATGTAACCATCACCCTTATTTCCTTGGTTCATTTTTCATTTCCAGATCAGTTTTACTGGGTCGACAGCTGTAGGTCGTCTCTTAATGCAGGCTGCGGCAACGAGCAATTTGAAATCTGTCTCACTTGAATTAGGAGGAAAGTCACCTCTTCTAATATTTGACGATGCAGATGTTGATAAAGCCACGGATTTGGCACTCATTGGTAATTTCTTTCATAAGGTGGAGTTCACTTTTTTATATTTTCGATCATCAATTCTTTGTATTCTCAATCATAATAATGTTTGCTTCAACTAAATTATCAAATTCTTGATAAGTTTGTGATTACATTTTATACAAGAATGATAAACTTGATCTAGAAAATCTCGTAATAGTGTTCTTGAAAGTTTCTTCTTTTGGTAGGGGGAAATTTGTGTAGCAGCATCTCGAGTTTTTGTTCAAGAAGGAATTTATGATGAATTTTTAAAGAAATTACTTGATAAGATGCGAAATTGGACTGTTGGGGATCCTTTTGATCCTAAAGTGCAACAAGGACCACAGGTAACTAGACTGCTCTAGGCAAGCACCTATAATTTGACATTTTATGTTTTTTGTATGAATCAAACAATTCATCGGTATATTTTTTATTTACAAATACTAAAAAGGTTTATGCCTCTTCTGCAACTCTACTAAAAGCCAAAGCTCCAACTATTTACAAGAAAGAAAGAATTGTGAAAAATATGACCATTTTGAGCTCTCGTCTACAAAAGAATTCTTTTAAAAGTATTCACATTTACAACTTGTGCAGGTTAGCAGGAAACAACTTGATAGAATTATTTCATACATTGAGCAAGGGAAAAAAGAAGGAGCCACTTTGTTAACCGGTGGTAAGCCTATTGGCCAAAAAGGGTATTACATCGAGCCAACAATTTTTACCGATGTCAAGGTTACAATTTCACCTATTTAAAATCTCATGCGATAAATGCAGTTTAAGTTTTTTTTGGATGGTCTGACCTTGTTATGTTATGTATCTTGCTCAGGACAACATGATAATTGCGCAGGAAGAAATATTCGGACCTGTTATGTCCCTCATGAAGTTTAAGTAAGTTGATTTTCATATGGGCTTATCTTCACTTTATCAAATTAAATATGAATTCATACAAAGACTTACGTACATGTAATTAAGTTCTTATACAAAAGGTATCCAAAATAAAGCTAAAGACAGTATGTTTTTCACAGTAAGTTTTACTCAAATTGCTCAACTAATTATATAGGACCATGGAAGAGGCAATCAAGAGAGGAAATGCAACAAAATATGGTCTAGCAGCTGGGATTATCACAAATGATATAAACATAGCCAACACTGTATCAAGGTCACTCAAGGCTGGTTCTGTTTGGATTAATTGTTATTTTGCATTTCAAAGAGATTGCCCCTTTGGTGGCTACAAAATGAGCGGATTTGGAAAAGATTATGGAATTGATAGCGTCAAAAAGTATCTCCAAATCAAGTCGGTTGTCACTCCCGTTTATAATTCTCCATGGTCGTGATGATAGAATCTCTATATGTGCATTCCACAAAGAGGTTTATGTTGCATATCTAATGAATTACAAAATAATGTGAATTGGAAACAGATTCTTTACTCTTGGTGTATAGGTGGAAAATGTTTAGTGTGCCTAATTTGCATGTTCTGGTGAAATAAAAATGTGTTTAAGAAAAGAAAGTGTATCTAGTAGAACCTTACGGATTGCCAAGTTCTTCATATGCATATTATGAGTTTGATCAATGTTTTAAGAAGCTAAATCGTTTTTGCAAGAGCTACGCTAAAAGTGAAAACAAACGTAATCCTTAAGAGGCCTAAAAAGCGGAAAAACGAGCTTTTTCGCTACGAAGCCAGCTTTTGAAAACAGAAGGTTTGATACAACATAAGTCGAAAGTTTTATATTTTAATATTTAGTAGACGGCGTTCTATCAATAAATATTTATGGCTTATAAATGAATTTACTTTCTCTTGAAATCGACAAAATAATTCATATGAACTGCAACAATCTTCTTGATTTTTAGTTGTTAGATAAAAAAGTCCTCTGTTAGACTAGTTTTAAATTGATTGGTTTCCTTAAATAGTAATCGGATTTCAAATGGTCAAGCACACTCATTAAGAATCAAAATAATCATCCGTGCATCAGGGATACTGTTAGGTTGATGTGTCTGTCAGAACGACATGTTGTATACTTTGGCTGCTCTGTGTCCTCCTAAACAAGTTATTCAGAAAATTGATAGTATCTTAGCTAATTTCTTGTGGGGGAGGAATGGGGAAAAAATTAAATATCACTGGATAAAGTGGAAAAATATTTGTAGACCGGTTGAAGAAGGAGGTTTAGGCCTTCGAAGATTTAAAGATATAGTGGAAGCCTTTTCTATGAAGCTTCGGTGGAAGTTCAGAAAAGAAAATTCTTTGTGGTTTCAGTTTATTCTAGCAAAATATTGTAAAAAGCTCCATCCTAATGAAGTGAGTAATAAAAAAGGGGCTAATATTACGTGGACCAGAATGTTGAATGTAAGGGAAGCTGCTGAAGAAAATATTATCTGGTTAATTGGAAATGGGGATATGTCAGTAAATTATGATAATTGGTTAGGTTCTGGTCCAATAAAAGACGATCTTATCTCCATTGAGTTGAAAATCAAGGATCTAATGACAGACTACAATTGGGATTATGAATGAATAGATGATAATGTTCCACTTCAGTACAAGAATTGTTTTAACAAGTGTTAAAATCAGTTTTTATGGTTCAAATAGCGTTATTTGGAAGAATAATCCTCAAGGCCACTTCTCTATTAAATCTGCTTGGCATCTAAATAGAGAAAAACATAATAAAATTTGGACAAAAGAGCTAATTTGGGATAAAATGCTACCTTTGAAAGTTTCTTGTTTCATGTGGAGGCTTCTTAACCATGCTATTCCTATCGATTCTCTGGTTCAAAAGAAGGGTATAAGTCTAGCTTCTATCTGTAAATGTTGTAAGCAAAGCCAAGAACACTGCAATGGCCCTATTGCTAAAGAAGTGTGGGGTTATTTTCAGCATATTATGGGTATTCGCACTTCAAATATTTCAGTAAAAGGTAACTTGATGACTTGGTGGTCACAGTCAAGTATTTCTAAATCTGAAAATCATTGGAAATTATGCAAGATTAATCCTTCTATTCTTTTGTGGTGTATTTTGGAGGTCTAGATGTAAGAGTACGTATGAAGACGCTAAAATGGACAGTGGTTTTATTTGTAAAGATGCTATTAATTTAATCAATATTCAAGCAAGGGGAAGCAAGTTATTCTCCAGAAAGTTTGATATTCTTTCTAAGGACCTAATAACAACCTCCTATCCAAGATTAGTGAAAGTTATTAAATGGATACTACCTCCTGTGAGATTTATAAAATTTGATCTTGATGGTTGCTTTAAAGTTTCAACAAATCGCAGTGGAATTGGGGGTCTTATTAGAAACGAAAAAGGGCTATTTTTAAAGGGTTTCGCTACAGCAATTGAGAGTAGATCTGAATTAGAATCTGAAATTAAAGCTTTAAACTTTGCTATGTCCCTAACCAGATCTAATTTTGTTATCTTTGAGACTGACTCTTTGCAACTGTTGAGAATTATTCAATGAGATCAAAATCCTAAATTTGGAAACTGAAACTCATGATCTTTGTTCAAATTAGTAGCTACAAATCGTTAATCATACTCCATTAATTAATATTATTTTTTCCATGTTGGACCAATGCCGGAGTCGCGTGATCTCTAACTCCGAAAAGAAAAAAGATATATTCAGTGAGCTCGTGTTACCTATCGGCTATCATATATAACTACGGAACTCCATCAACCTGACATGGTAAAGAAGCCACTCAAAAGAACGCATGGATTTTTTTCTGTTGAAAAAAGTGTTAAGACTTAATCGAAGGCTAAGTTTTAAAACATGAAAACTCAAGACTACGAGATAAACTGGAAATGGTTTTTCGAGGATTCACGACCCGATTGAGAAACTCGGCATCTAAGCTTTTCTCTTATTATTTAGGAGGATCAAGTGATTTCATACCTACCCCAAAAATAAGCATCTAAGCTCACAAAAGGTGAAATATCCTTATTGTATAGGGCCAACCCGGTGCACAAAACTCTCGCTGTGGGTGGGCCACGCACGCGGAGGGCTGATACCACTATGGGTATTCCTCCAAATTGAATTTGGAAAAGTGCCAATTTTATTTATTTATTGAAATTATAACAACCATATCTGTAAAAGTACATAAGTGGAAGAAAATGATGCCGTGACATTGGCATGCATTGCTCCAATTCTGACTATATGTCGGTAAAATATCCCTATTCTATAACAGGAATATACTAAACCGTAATTGGGTCATCAGGGCCATGAGAAGTTTAAGAGTAGATTACTTTTTCCGAAAATGGTCCGTTCTTAAAACACAACTTCATTTTCTAATGCAGTTCCAAAGTGAATGAATACTAGCAAGAAACTAGAAAATCCTTTTTAACAAAATGGAAAGGAAAAAATTAACTAGATACCCCTTATTGGGAAGCTATATAGGGAACCAAACTATTTAAACGGCCTGTTTAATCAAATTCTCCCAAACCTGCTGCGTAAGTACGAAATATAAGCATGTAAGGTGAATAATGAACTGATATAAGAGCTGGTAGAATTAAAGAGACAAGTTGGAGCTCTTTCATAACAATTAACGCTACAAAATCGGCTGGTTTTTACCCTCATCAGCAATAAACAAAAACTCATACTAATCATATCTCTACATTAATCTTCTAAACCAACTAACATACTTACATATCTTCTTAAATACATAGAAAGGACACAAAATCTTCACTGGATCTGGGGAGTTAAAGGATTCAAATTTAGGCTTTAATAACGGCAAAATAGATTCTTGATTGCTGTCTGAAAGAATAGACCTCAATAGGAGTATTTTCCCGTAATTTATTTTCCGCCACGACTTGTTTCCACGGGCTTAGAAGATTATACACCACATTATTACCCATTAACCACCTTGCAAATTTTATATCATGTTCTTCCCCAGATGGATCGATTAATCTCACATACAAGTGTCGCACAGCTTTTCCATCTCTCTCACTTAGCCACAAAACCTCTTCTTCTGTCAAAAAACCATGGTCCAATATTTGCGATTCTGGAATAGCGAGACGACTGTTATTATTATTAACGTCTGTCGCAGTCAGATTTTTCTTGATCACCAAAATTGCGCCCTCTCTTTGCAAACAAGCCTTCAATTCCACAGGAATGTTTTTATCAGTTCCTGGCTCGTACTTAATAACTCTCCTCTTTTTAGCCCTGATAAAATCACTTTCATGTTCGTTGTTCGGCTGTTTCTTTGTTGGAGGATTTTCTGGAATAACAGTAATATCATAGCTAGCCTTCAATTTCGAAGGAATGTTTTTCTCAGTTGGCGGTTTGTACTCAATAATTTTCCTCTTTTTAGCCCCGATAAAATCGCTTTCAACTTCCTTGCTGGGCCGCTTCTTTTCGGGAAGATTTTCTGGAACGACAGTAATATCATAGTTCCTAGCGACAGAAAATACGATATTCCCTCCGAGTTTGATATTCAATCGAAAACCTTTTTCGGGGATCTGTTTAGGCAACAACAGCAGCTCTGGTTGTTTTGCTGTATTAGTACTATCACACGGGGTTTTCTGACTTTCATCAACAGCAGTAATCCGGTTCAGGGTTTTAACAAATTTCCGATTCGGCGATCTTTTGCACTTTGTGACATGAACTGGGAAACACGGTTTCTTGAGGACTTGTTTTCCCAATTCTTTGTTTTCTACCCACCGGGACATAAGTGTATTAAATACAGCAGTTTTGTAAGACTTATCTGATATGTGGTCTAAACACTCGGTAGAGTCGATGAGACCACTGTAGTATAAATCGGTGTCGTCGTAAAGAGGATTAGCAAGATACCTCCGAAGAATCCTCTCTTTTTCGGTGATCTCATAATTTCTCTCTTTTTCCATAATTTAGGTACTTATTTTCTAACTTTCAAGAGTAGTAGAAGCAGAACAAGAACAAAGGGTATGTTTTATTCTGTATGTATGTAAATCTTGAATTTTTACTTTTGATATGATATGTATGCATATGTAATGTAAACAGGGAAATAATGTTATAATGGGGGTAACTAATTAACCTATTGAGAATTATAGGAAATTTTGGTACTTAGAGCTCAAGTTATAAAAACCCTAATCAGATATATTACCGTTGCGAGAGATTTAAGGAAATATGTCCAATAGAATAAAACCGCGTTTTAATTTTTCCATATATTATATTATATCTTAACATCATAGTCTCTGTACGTACGTAAGAGTTCTATTTGGTCTTTATTTGTTACAAGTTAATTAAAACATTTATGGTCCCTATCATGTGACTTTAATAAAAAGGTGTTCGTTAATTTTTTAGACAGATAGTAACGAGTTTTTACTTTTTCTGGGAGAGGTAATATTTGTAACGAAATTGATTAGTCAAAATGTTCATCTTGAATAGCTAATATCTAATGTTCATTTAAATTATTCAAAAATAGATTGTAAATTGGCATCATTACAAATTTACAATTATATTTTTATTTTCTAGATGTTGATCAGAATGTTCTTGATCAGTTCATTACACTACAAGTCTCTGTCTTCTTTTTTTTTAACTAAACGAAGTTCATAGTATATTTGGTGTAGAAAAATTCGAAACCATTTTGATAAATGTTTTGTTAACATGTGCCACCGGGACATATTTTAATATCAATTTTATTTTCTAAAACAATGTTAAATAAATATTTATGATGTTAATGCATGGTAAATGATATGTGTTAATACTCCAATGCTAATGAGCCAGATAGACTCAACCAGACTATCAACACACTAATACTTAATGTAAATTTAAAATTTCATTTTCATCCCGAAATTTAAGAGTCTGCTATTCGGCCATATATTTAATATTTTTAATTAATATTTAAGTTTAGGATAGTCTCAAATAAAGTTCTATAATATTATATTTGAGTTTTTATTTTGTTCAATCGTCAAATAAAATATATTAAAATTATTAAAATTTTAAATATTTTTAATTAATATTTAAGTTTAGGGTAATCTCAAATAGGGTTTTATAATATTATATTTGAGTTTTTATTTTGTTGAATAATCAAATAAAATATATTAAAATCATTAAAATTTTAAATATTTTTAATTAATATTTAAGTTTAGGGTAGTCTCAACTAGGGTTACATAAATATTATATTTGAGGTTTTATTTTTGTTTTGGTTGTGTGTCAAAAGAATTCTAAAAATTACATAAATGACTGTCTGTTAATCAGTCGGGTTGAGTCCGTCTGGTTCTATAGCATTACTGGTGTTAATATCAGTTGAAAGATCTCGGAAAATTAAGTTTTTTCTAGGTATTGAAGATTGAAGCTGCACAATCGTTAAAAGGAATTTTTATCAACCAAATAAAATATATTCTCGATATTCTTTCAGATGTTGGACAACTAGGGTGTCGTCCTGCATATTCTCCTATGGAACATTACTTAAAGCTAACCAATGTTTCTGGTTCTATGATTCCTAAACCCGGTTCATATAGACGTCTTAAAGGACGATATATTACATAAGTGGTCAATCTATTAAGACAATTTATGCATACACCAACGAGTTCCACATAATGATGACGCCATACAAATTCTACGATACCTCAAGGGTACTATCACCCACGGTATTTTTTTTCCTTTTAATAATAACCCCGATTGGGCAAGTTGCCCCATTACTCGTTGATCAACAACGGGTTATTTTATCACGGTTGGAGTAGTCCCGTCTATTAACACACAAAAAAACAATCTGTCATTTCTCCTTCTTCTGCTGAATATGAATATCGTGCTATGACTTCTATAACTTGCGAAATTCTTTGGTTTCGTACAATTTTACACGATTTAGAAGTCCCTCACCTTCATCTAGCCAGTCTCTATTGCGATAACCAAGCGGCAATTCACATCGTCTATAACCCGATATTTCACGAAAGAACCAAACACATTAAGATCGACTGTTATTTAGTTAATGAGAAGTTACAAAAAGGTTTACTGTATCTCAGTGAGGGGTGAAGCCAGTAATGGATTATGTAGGGTACCAAAATTTAAATCATCCACTAAATTCAATGAACTAAAAATTGAGGGGTGTCAATTATCGTTTTTAACATATTTTAGTGAAAATACAAGATTAATAATTGAAAAAATTATAATTTTCGAAACTATGGGGTGCCGTCACCCCCGATGGTTTGCACTTATCTTCGCTCTGATCACTCGTGTGTTGTCCTCTAGCCAACTCGAATGCATATTTACAAAAGCAATTAGCGTTCATCAATTCCAAAAAAATTACGTCCAAACTGGGAGTTACGTGCCTTCACTCGTCAGTTTAAGAGGGATTATTACGATTCTATAAGATTGGATTTAGAGATCAAACAGGATACAAATATATTAGATTGATATGATTTTTAATAGCCTATTTAAGTAATTACCTATGATAAAGGGATTTGATTTGATTTCTTAGTGAATAGACTACTGCTTATGCCTATATATTAACTGTGTGGTATATGTACTTACAATCATACATTACACTAAGGAATACAATTGTGCTATACTGAGTTTATTCCTTTTATAACCTTTTAATATACAACGTGTCACATTGAAAAGAAAGAAAAAAATATATCATACAAAGGTAAGTAAATGAGTAAAAACGGGTAGTAGATAGAATAAAGTTTTCTGAATATAGCTCATAATTTAACATCACAATAAGTCCTTTGAAAGCACACTGAAGAAGAGAAAGGCAGCAAAGTTGGGAACACAAATACCCTCAAGTGCCCTTGCGTTGATTTCCATAAACCCATCCTCAAGCTCTTATGTCCTGATTTTTATAAACCCTGGGCTTTTAATTTCACTTCTGCTTTCATCCGAATATTTAACTTGACAACTCCTGAACCTTTTTTCACCCTTAAACGTGTCACGTTTTTATGAGATTGGTTAAACGAAAAAAAGAGTATTTGACGTCACGGTTTGATTATCATAGACTACCGATGTTTCGACTTTGTCATGGTAAATAGAGATTTTGGAGTTGGGATTATGTGCTCTTATGACAAAATTGAAAGTTGCATTTAGGTGTTTGTTAGTTAAGTTGATTAAGTTTGTTAAGTTGATCATGTGTCACAGTAAAAAGTGTTTGTTGGTTAAGTTGTAATAATTTACTGAACCGTCTTCGATTGTGTATTCTGGCTTCTGGACTTACCGGATAGCCAAATGCCAAGTATGACTATAGCGGTTACAGAAATGAGGACGAGAAACATGAATAAAATGGTTCGAAGTATTTTCAGAATTTTTGGCTTGGCTGTTCGATGTAATTGTATTTTATTCATGTTTGTATTGTGTAAAAAATATGTAATGATTATATTTTATTAATAAGTTGGGTTTTTCGTAATGTAATTGTATCATGAAAATGTGTAAGTATTATTTATTTATAAGTGTTCACTGTCCTTTGACTAAAGTAAACGGTGTCAATAAAGTTGTCAATTTAAAACAAAAATGGCATACAAGATTGGTCTTATTACTTTTCATTAGTTTTAAGATAAATAATAAAGTATCTTACTCATTATAGTTTTAAGTTGCATTTAGAAGCCACATTGAACACTTCAATTTTAACTTTTAAGAAAATAATCTAATAATACTACTGTGCTATAACAAATTGGTAGTGATGACAATCTTTTTGAATTAATATAGATTTCATTTACAAAATAGTAACCGACTGTAATAAGTCCATTTTTTTTCCAGTCATCAGTGAACTTAAATAAAATAAGAATATTAAAATTTTCAGTATTTGAATTGTTGTAGAAGGAAAATAACGAGTTTGGCTCCATCAACTAATTTACTAACTTTTAATAGGAATAGGTTTTTTGTTGTATGATTTTTGCATTGAAAAATAAATTTGCAAAACACATAAACGAGTGTTTCTACGTTTGGGTGAACCAATCAGGGAGTTTAAAATAATAACTGGGTTATGGGCCTAGCTATGACCTTAATATAATATAAAATGAAACTAAAAGTCAGGGGGCTTGTTAACTATGTTGCTATACCACTACATTTGCTTATGTTTGTGAGATTATATTTTGTTTATTTTATCATTTTTGTCATATGTAATTGTAAATTATTTTCTTCTTAAATCAATGATTTTTTTTTCTAAAGTGTTTGTTATCTGTAAAATTAGACTTTTTATATTTTTTTTGATATTTTTTGGTGTATACATTTTTGTAGTGTAATAGTTTTATAAAAAGTCTGTCTTGCGTCTATTAGAACATTGATTAAGCCTGATACCTAACACAAGGGAGAAGCCAAGTGGTGGTCATTAAGAGCATCGTCACCCCCATCACACTAAAAAAAAATGTAACTCTTTTTTGTAAATATTTTTACATGCAATTTTAATATTGTTTTTTTTATTATATAAATTAAGTATTTGACACCGGCATATTTTTTTATACTTGTGCTCTCTGACTTCGCAAATATTCATTTTCTGCTATTTACTACTATATGTTATTTGACACCATGCTACTGATCAAACCAATACTTACAATTGTAATCTGACAAGTGTGGTAAATAGGATGGATATAATAGGCATATAAATTATTCAAAAATTGATTTTAAATTGGCATCATTACAAATTTACAATTATATTTTCTAGATGTTGATTAGAATGTTCTTGAGTTCAGTAGACTACAAGTCGTGTTTCTTTTTTAACTAAACGAAGTACATAGTATTTTTGGTATAGATAATTTTCATTTGAAATGCTAAGCTAAACTCTAACATCGAATAATGCCAAAGTAGAATAAAAAATATAAATTTGGGTTGAACTGAAAGTACATAATATATTTGATATAGGAAAAGAAAATAAACTATTTTGAAATGCTAAGCCAAACACTTAATATGAACTAAGCCAAAAGTAAAACAAATTATATAAAATTGGGTTGAACCGAGTAAATCAAGGAGGGTTAATTGAAGAAAGTGAGGATTATTACTTGTAGTATTAAGTTGTCTCGTGTTTGTCATAAATGGAGGGCTGATATTCTACATGAGCAGCTCATGTAAAAAAAAAAAAAGTACATGAGCTATCCCGTTCCCCAAGAACACAACTATTTCAATTTTCATTCTAGTTAAATATTTTTAACTGCTATCAAAATTTAAACTAACATGAACAAGTTAGAAATTATGATGCTGAAATTCCTATCCGCTGTTCTAATTGCAGTTTTGCAGTTAGGTTCAAGTGAGGTTGCAACCACAGTTGGAACCAAGTGTATTAAATGGACAGAACTGTAAAAAGTTAAATGTACTTAAAATAAATCACAAGCACATTTAACAACGGAGTTCACCTAACTAGGCTACGTCTCCGGGGCACTTACCCAGATTATGATATTATAAAAGCTTACAATATAGGACCCAAGTCTTAATGAAAAACTCTTAGATTCCCTTTAGGTTTTTCTGCCTATCTCTATATTGCTCCTACCTTATAACTATCACTTAATTAATCAATGGCATCCCACCATTGTTTTCTTTTTAAAAGCTTACGTGTATTCTCTCAAGAATGGGTTCTTTATAATTTAGAACACACACCTTTTACAAGCTAAAGTTACTAAGTATATATGCAAGTAAAAACAATATTCTATCTTCAATATCTTTTGATTGCTTTTGACTTTGTTGATTAGCTTCAATCTTTCCAAGCATTACGTGATTCTTCAGCATGGATTGACTCCAATCATCATTGGTTAATACCTGTTTAGTAACAAGCTTGAAAGTAGGATTTAGTCTTTTCCTTTGAAAAGAAACATATTAAGATAATATCTTTTAAAGATAATATCTTTTCATAAACATATGAAACATTCAACTCCATATTACATTCAATCTTTAAAACGTGTTATACTGATTTTGATAAGGAACAAAGATTGAAACAAGTGATAAAGATTTGCATAAGAATAGAGATATAGATTTCCTAGTTAAAATGACACATATCTTTATAAACTAATCTCCTTATATCTTTTAGGAAACATCTTTCCTTACCACTTTGATATTCTCAATAAACACATATTAATCATTTAAGATCATTTGAGAATATATCCTGCATACTTTAAAAAAAATAATTATTATTAAAGAATAGTTATGCAGATAAATAGAACTAGACAGAATTCTGCTGAACAGCAGGTTGGAACTGAGGTTGCAACTGAGGTTGCAACATTACTTAAAACCTGTCAGAAAAGGTTGTAACTGAGGTTACAACATTACTTGAAACCAGTTAGCATAGGTTGTAACTGAGGTTGCAACATTACTTGAAACCTAACAACACTGTCTTAGTTCATTATAAACAGATAGGATTATTTAGTAAAAACCAATAGACAACTAATAATATTTAGACCAGAAATCTGGTCATAATAATCTCCCCCTTTGTCATTGGTTTTGACAAATCAACTAAGTTTATAAACCACATAAATCCACCTGCAAATTCAATACAACATTTGTATTGTATCAATACTTTTGAGGTATCTGTTTTAGCTCCCCCTGCAAGTTAGAATTGCAGGTATATCATATAAGCACAATTTATATGCACACAGTAAGTTTTCAGACCTGTTTCAAGTTTAAAGGCCTTCATACTTCAACAAAATATTTTTAGAAAGAAATTGCAGAATTATTAAAGCCAAACATGCACAGAATTGTCTCAATACAGCATAACTGGAAACAAAATAAAGTCTTGAAACTGAAACATTAAACATCAAACTGAAAACAGAAAACAGAAACACATAAACTTTCTTTTACTCCCCCTATTTGTCACATCCTTGACAAACTAATTACGAGGTATGTCTGACTGGGGTGTTCTTTCCCTTAGGGGTGTGTCCCTGACAACCTCTTCATGTTCATCCTCACTGCTTATAGAGAAACCATCATCACTGTGAGTAGCATCACCATGACTGTCACCACCATCACTGTCACTATCATCCTCACTTTCAATAAGATTCTCCAGTAGCTTCTTGATTTGATAGTCATCAGTATCCAGCTCAGCTCTCCTTTCTGCATTGTAAGCCAACCTTTGCTTTAAATACCACCTGACACCTCTCTTCTTGTCTGAAGGAGCATTGGATGTCTCTTCTTCTTTTTCTTTGCCTTTTTCACCAGAAATGTCATTGACATGCCCTTCTTTGAGCAATTTTGCAGAGATATATAGGGCAGAGGGACAATCTGAGATTGGTTCTGTGGCTATCCTAATGGGCTTGGATCCAGTCATAGGTAAGACTTAAGCCATAATCACCCCAGTGATTAAACAAGGAAAGGGGAGCAGAATTGAGGATGAGGTATCAGCACTGAATTCTCTAATCAAATTAAAAACATGATTACCAAAATTAATTGGCAAAGATGACATGATCCTATAGAGAAATACAGCCATATCCTTGCTTACTTTAGAAGGCTGCTTAGTGGGATTCCAATTGAACCTAGCTATTTTGTGCAGCACAGATGCACACAAGGTGAGGGAGGATGTTTTAATGGAGCTACCATCAAATCTATTGTTCTTCCCTGTAAGAACCAGAGCAATCACTTCCATTGCATACTCAATATCATTTTCAGTAGGATTAGGACAACTCAGAAAATCATTGATCAACTTAGGGGTAAAGTCTAGAGTCACACCCCTTAAAAATACTCTGCCATAGGCAGGATCACCCTCAGCAAATACACTACTACTTAGATTGGCATAGAATTCTTTAATAACAGCAGGATAGTAAGAATCAGGATAAGAAATAGTTCTATCTAGGCCAACAGTAGACAACAGTTTTTCAATATGTACTTGAATATGTGGATAGCTGACCAAATTTACTCTTCTTTCACTGTGAATCTCCCTACCAGTAAAAGACCTAAACCTTCTATACATGGTCCTACTCCAGAACCTAGGATCAGTCTCATTAAACTTAGATTTATAAGAGAAAACAGTTGGAATTGGATCATCCTCTACAGTTTTCCTAGCACGTTTGTTAGTACACTTAATCTTGGATGAGGAAGACTCACTTACCTTAGATTTTGAGCCTGGACTGGTGGGAGATTTATTCATGAAATCTCTTAGAGTGCAGTCATCATCAGAATTGGGGTTATTCGACATGGTTTCAACTGGGGGTTGGAACCTTACTTAGAACCTTGCAGTGGGTTTTACAGAGATCCTAGGGTTTTACAGTGGAGAGAGAGATATATAGAGTTATTCTGTAAATTGTGATTGATTTGGGGAGTAAAAAGATGTTTGTATAAATAGCTATAAAGTCCATATCTTTTTGTAATTGGAAATAGATACATGCAAATCAATTATGAAACAAATTTAGCTATAATTTAGGAAGTCTATCAATTAAGATAAATCCAACAATTAATACAGATTAACATTACCTTTTAAAACAGATTGATCCAAAATTTTAAAAATTCAAGAGTTGAAGCTTTGAAGGAACTTTGATTTGTGTCAAGATAAAGAGCAATTCAAAAGATATTTACGCTTTTGGAAAAACGAAAATCTAGCAATTTACTCAAGAAGATATGTTTATCATTGAATAACTCTAATAAAATTTAGATTTAGGAGCTTATATTGAGCAAATTCGTTTTTATCCCTACACAAAAACTAGTTTGATGACCTCAGCAAGGAAAGAGTATAAGTGATGTCAAAAATAACAAGAGTTTGTCTTGGCTGTTTTTATTATAAACTGAGGTTTCAACTGATGTTGCAAGTGAACTTGCAACCAGCTACTTTGAGCGTGAGGTTTCAACTGATGTTCTAACTGAACTTGCAACAAAAAAAAATGCACTTTGTGCTTGCAACTCTATTACCAGAGAGGTTTTTTGAGACAAGTTACCTCACATCTGTTTTTGAGACACCAAGAAGCGGCTTTTTCAAAACAAAAACATCATAGCTCAATCAAGACTTAACCTTAGAAATAAAAATTATTGAAGGTACTCAACACAGACATATATAGCAAGAATATTCAATTAGATTTATAATGACATACCCCTATGTCACTTCTTAATGATTCAAACTTGTTTGTATCAAGGGGCTTTGTGAAAATATCAGCTAATTGTCTTTCAGTTGAAACATGTTCTAAAATTAAGCTCTTTTCTTCAACTAGTTCTCTAATAAAATGATGCCTTAGATCAATATGTTTAGTTCTGGAATGTTGAACTGGATTTTTAGCTAAATCTATAGCACTTTTGTTATCACAAAACAAAGTTAATATTTCTTGTTTAACATTATAATCAATTAACATCTGTTTCATCCAAATTAGTTGAGTGCATCCACTTCCACCTGCAATATATTCTGCCTCAACAGTAGATAAAGATATGCAGTTTTGCTTTTTACTGAACCAAGAAACAAGGTTGTTCCCAAAATAAAAACAACCACCAGAAGTACTCTTTCTATCATCTATGTTTCCTGCCCAATCTGCATCACAGTAGCCACTTAGAAAATGGTTTGTATCTTTAGAATACCATAGGCCTAGGTGAAGTGTTCCTTTTACATACCTTAGAATTCTTTTAACAGCTAGAAGATGAGGTTCTAAAGGATTTGCCTGATATCTGGCACAAACTCCTACACTTAAACAAAGGTCTGGTCTACAAGCAGTTAAATACAGCAAACTTCCAATCATGGATCTATAAAGACTTGTACAGACACTTTTACCTTTATCATTCTTAGACAGTTTAAGAGTGGTACTCATAGGGGTTCTCTTCTCTTTACTCTCACTCAGACCAAACTTTTTAACAAGATTGTCTGCATACTTACTTTGGCATAGAAAGATGCCCTTCTCATTCTGTTTAACTTGCAATCCTAGAAAGTAAGTTAATTCACCTCCACCACTCATTTCAAATTCATTCTTCATATCAGAAATGAATTCTTCTATCCTTTTATTTGAAGTAGAAACAAAAACTATGTCATCAACATAGATTTGAACAATTATTATGTCTTTTGTGGTTTTCTTAGTGAACAGAGTTTTATCAACTCCCTCTCTGTTAAAACCTTTTTCAATCAAGAACTTGGTTAATCTATCATACCAAGCTCTAGGAGCTTGCTTTAGACCATACAAGGCCTTTTTCAGCAAATAAACATGTTCAGGAAAATTAGGATCTTCAAATCCCTTGGGTTGACAGACATATACTTCTTCATTAATCACACCATTTAGAAAAGCACTCTTAATGTCAAGTTGAAACAGTTTAAAATCATACAGACATGCAAGAGAGAGTAGCATTCTAATGGATTCAATTCTAGCTACAGGAGCAAAGGTTTCATCAAAATCAATTCCCTCAATTTGTGTATAACCCTGAGCTACCAACCTTGCCTTATTCCTGATAATCACTCCATCCTCATCACTTTTATTTCTAAAGATCCATTTAGTCCCTATAACATTTTTATTAGAAGGTCTGGGTACTAAAGTCCATACATCATTTCTCTCAAATTGAGATAACTCATCTTGCATAGCTAAAATCCATTCACTATCTTCTAAAGCTTCTTTTATATTTTTAGGTTCTAACTGAGAAATATAACAAGTAAAGTGAACAACATTATTTATTTTACCTCTGCTTTTCATATCTGAAGCAACTTCTCCTATGACATTGTTAAGAGAGTGATTTCTCTGAGTCCTTACATAGCGTGGCTTGCTTGTAGTTGGAATGGCAGACTCTTCTTCTTCAGATTCTGTTGAATTCTGGGTTTCAACCTCGGTTCCAACCTTAGTTCCAACCTCAGTTCCAACCTCGGTTGTAACCTCAGTTGCAACTGGACTTCCAACCACTATGGGACTGCTTGTTTGCTGAACTTCTTCTTTCCCTTTTTCTGCAATCTCAGATTGTTCATCATCACCTGTACTCTCATCAACAGTGTTTAGGTCATCAAATAACACATTATAAGATTCCATAACACAGTTTGTTCTTTGATTGAAGACCCTAAAAGCTCTACTATTCTGAGCATAACCAAGAAAGATTCGTTTATCACTTTTAGAATCAAATTTACCAAGATGCTCTCTGTCTCTTAGAATGTAACAAACACACCCAAACACTTGAAAATACTTAACATTGGGTTTTCTACCCTTCCATATTTCATAAGCTGTCATGGAAGTGCCTTTAGTAATGTAAACTCTATTAACTATATGACAGGCAGTATTAACAGCTTCAGCCCAAAATCTGTTGGCAAGTTTCTTAGAGTTAAGCATAACTCTAGCCATTTCCTGAATGGTTCTATTTTTTCTTTCAACTATGCCATTTTGCTGTGGAGTCTTAGGTGCAGAGAACTCATGACTAATACCTAAGGAGTTGCAAAATTCTCTAAACTTACTGTTTTCAAATTCTGTTCCATGATCACTTCTGACCCTAGCAATGTTACCACTGGTTGAACCTTTTTCAAGTTGAAGTTTTAAGCACAGAGTTTTAAAGAGATCAAAAGTTTCAGATTTATCTTTTAAGAAAACTACCCAAGAGTATCTAGAGAAATCATCTACAACAACCAAAATGTACTTCTTGCCACCTATACTAGCAGTTTGCATATGACCCATTAAATCAATATGGAGAAGTTCAAGGACTCTCTTAGTGTAGATTTGACTTATACTTTTGTGAATACTCTTAGTTTGTTTGCCAACTGCACAGTCACCACAGACACTTTGAGTTTTAGCACTCAGGTTAGGAATATCTCTTATCAACTCTCCTTTAACCAGCTTATCTAAGGTTTTGTAATTCACATGACCCAGCCTTTTATGCCAAATATCAACATTATTAGTGATAGCTTGATTACACCTATTCTGAGGCAATTCTTTTTCAGCTTTTTCAAAAACATAGCAGCTGTTTGTTGATCTAACTCCAGTCATGACTAAATCATTGTTGAGATCAGTAATTAGACACCTATCTTTGTTGAATTTAACAATCATCTTGTTGTCACATAGTTGACTAATACTAATAAGATTAGCTTTTAGCCCATCTACAAGAAAAACATCATCAATATCAGGCATTCCAGGTTTGTTTAAGGTACCTTTACCAAGAATTTTACCTGTATCTCCACCTCCAAACACAACAGTGTTTCCTTTAAGATTGATGAGATTTTTTAAGAAACCTGCAGTACCTGTCATGTGCTTAGAGCAGCCACTGTCAAAATACCAATCATTAGAAGTAACAGCATTTAAAGAGGTAATCACAGCTTTGTTAGTAGCAATTAAAGTAGATTCTTCTTTAACTTTCCAGACTGATTTTTCTTTAACTTTCCAGACCCAGTTCAATTTTTTATTGACAGAAGCCAACCAGTTTTTATGAGAAATATACTTTCTGTTCCTCTTTAAGTAATACTGGATTTCTAAATGACCAGATCTTTTACAGAAGTTACACAGTTTAGTTCTAAAAGTAGATTTAACATCAAAGCTATTCAGTTTTTCCTTGGTTGCATCTGTAGTTGCAACTCTACTTTTAACCTTCTTCTCAAAAACATGAGTTTTATTCCTGGTTGCAAGCTTGGTTGCAACTGAGCTTCTAACCTTATTGTCAAAATCATGAGTTTTAGCTTTAGCAACAGCTTTAATAAAGGTATTTTTTTTTGTACTTCCACAACCATAGTAACCTAAACCACTGTTATCTTTAGACCCTCTAGAGTAGGACAGCATGTCATCTAATTTCTCTGAAGCAGAAACATTCAGCATTTTTATTTTCTTTTTAGTATCAGTAAGTTCAACTAGCTGTTTGTTGATTTGCTCAGTGAGACTTTTAACTTCATCCTTTAGATTAACATTAAGTTTGTTCAAGATCAAGTTTTGCTTACTCAGGCCTTGATATTTTTCAAAAAGAACAAGATATTGTTGAGTGATGTTTTCATCAGAAGGTTCTTCATCATCACTACTATAGGTTTCAAGAGCAGGTTTACCTATGGTTGAATCAGAATCACAATTACTTTCATAAGTAGGTTCTTTTTCAGTGATTATTCCCATAAAATTAACAAAATTAGAATCATCCTCTTCATCACTATTGCTCTCTGAATCACTATCACTGTGAGTGGTTATATAGGCACTTTTGTTCCTTTTTAAAGTATTTGTACACTCAGCCTGAATGTGACCAAAACCTCTACATTCTCTGCATTGAATTTCTCTAGGTTTGTACTCTTTGTTATCCTTCTCTTTAGGATTCCACTTCCCTGTAGAAGTATTGTTAAACCTAGATTCTGACTTAATTTGATTATCCCTTTTCTGAAAGGTCTTTGATGCACCAGAATCATCCTGCTTTTTCTTTAAAAACTTTTTGTAGACCTTTTTAGCAAAGAAAGCTAGCTGTTCTTCATCACTCACTTTCTCACATGCATTAGATTCAGAGTTTTTAGCTTGCAAGGCTATTCCTTTTTCTGGTCTCTTTTGTTTAAAGAATTTAAGTTCATGAGTACTCAGATTTCCTATAAGTTCTTCTAGTTTAAGATTATCTAAGTCTGTTGATTCTTCAATAGCTGTAACCTTAATTTCAAACCTTTCTGGAAGTGACCTTAGAGTTTTCTTAACAAGTTTAGCATCACTGTATTTTTCACCTAAGGTTCCAGCTTGATGAGCTATATGACAAATTCTACCATTAAATTGTTCTATGGTTTCCATCTTCCTCCATTCTTAAGTTTTCAAATTGAGTAGTTAACTGTTGAAGTTTAAAAGCTTTTACTTTAACAGTTCCTTCAAAAGTTACTTGTAAAATATCTCATGCCTCTTTGGCAGTTTCACAATGAGAGATATACCTGAACACACTGAGAGTGACACCAGCAAAGATCAAGTTTATTGCTGTTGAATTTGCACTTGATTTTCTATCCTCATCAGCATACCATCTGTCTTCAGGAATATAAACTAGATCACCTTCACCATCAATAACAGTTGGAGCCTCCCAACCATACAGTACTGTTTTCCAAGCATGTTCATTCTGCTGTTTAATGAAAGACCTCATTCTGATCTTCCAAACTCAATAGGTTGCTCCTCCTTCAAGCAAAGGTGGTTTGTTGAATGCATTTCCTTCCCTCATTAAGTCCATTTTTGCTAGAACACAGGATCCACACTAAGTAAGGTCTAGTGTGAAGCTCTGATACCAATTGAAATTCCTATCCGCTGTTCTAGTTGCAGTTTTGCAGTTAGGTTCCAAGTGAGGTTGCAACCACAGTTGGAACCAAGTGTATTAAATGGACAGAACTGTAAAAAGTTAAATGTACTTAAAATAAATCACAAGCACATTTAACAACGGAGTTCACCTAACTAGGCTACGTCTCCGGGGCACTTACCCAGATTATGATATTATAAAAGCTTACAATATAGGACCTAAGTCTTAATGAAAAACTCTTAGATTCCCTCTAGGTTTTTCTGCCTATCTCTATATTGCTCCTACCTTATAACTATCACTTAATTAATCAATGGCATCCCACCATTGTTTTCTTTTTAAAAGCTCACATGTATTCTCTCAAGAATGGGTTCTTTATAATTTAGAACACACACCTTTTACAAGCTAAAGTTACTAAGTATATATGCAAGTAAAAACAATATTCTATCTTCAATATCTTTTGATTGCTTTTGACTTTGTTGATTAGCTTCAATCTTTCCAAGCATTACGTGATTCTTCAGCATGGATTGACTCCAATCATCATTGGTTAATACCTGTTTAGTAACAAGCTTGAAAGTAGGAGTTAGTCTTTTCCTTTGAAAAGAAACATATTAAGATAATATCTTTTAAAGATAATATCTTTTCATAAACATATGAAACATTCAACTCCATATTACATTCAATCTTTAAAACGTGTTATACTGATTTTGATAAGGAACAAAGATTGAAACAAGTGATAAAGATTTGCATAAGAATAGAGATATAGATTTCCTAGTTAAAATGACACATATCTTTATAAACTAATCTCCTTATATCTTTTAGGAAACATCTTTCCTTACCACTTTGATATTCTCAATAAACACATATTAATCATTTAAGATCATTTGAGAATATATCCTGCATACTTTAAAAAAAATAATTATTATTAAAGAATAGTTATGCAGATAAATAGAACTAGACAGAATTCTGCTGAACAGCAGGTTGGAACTGAGGTTGCAACTGAGGTTGCAACATTACTTGAAACCTGTCAGCAAATGTTGTAACTGAGGTTGCAACATTACTTGAAACCTGTTAGCATAGGTTGTAACTGAGGTTGCAACATTACTTGAAACCTAACAACACTGTCTTAGTTCATTATAAACAGATAGGATTATTTAGTAAAAACCAATAGACAACTAATAATATTTAGACCAGAAATCTGGTCCTAACAGATGCGGAGGCCTTTACCGATGCAGTCGAAGACATGATGAAGCGAGCTGCAGAAACTTGAATCGTTGAGGAAGCATGGAAATTAAATCTGTTGATTTAATAAAAAAGCATGCGAATAATGAAAATTTCTTACTTTCTTAGACCCTTATTGACGTTTGGAAGGTAATGGTGGAAGAGTGGGACAAAGAAAACAGTGAAATTAGTCGAAAAACAGCAAGCCCGAAAAACAGCAAGCCCGAAGCCACAAATTTACCATGAACCGGATATTCCCATAAAGGTAAAAAAAAAAGGTCAATATAGACCAGAAACATGAAGTATTGATGAGGAAACATCAAGTTAGTATTCTGAAACCGAGCAAGCCCTCGTGCTCGTCATCAATAGTCAATTCCGACCAAAAAACTGGATATAGGAAGAAACTCTAGCAAACGATTTAGAGCCAACCACTACGCAAACGATTCAGAGCAAACCCCTAAGCAAACGATTCAGCATGTCTGTTTGGATTCAATATGTCTGCTATGTTGAAATTAGGGATGGGTTAGGGTCGGGACCCGACCGGTAAACACTCAACACGTATCCCGACCCGATTACTTCTGAAAGTGAAAAAAAAATCCCGACCCCAACCAGACAAAAGTCGGGACCCGACTTTTTTGGGATCCCGTAGGGTCAGGATAATTTTATCCCAAATCTCCCGATATATTTTTTTAGTTTACAACAATGCAATTTTTTATTAATAATTTTCATTTGATAAGTCTAAATATGTTATTAATACGAAACATAATATTAATTTAAAAATTACATTTCTAATAAATGAAAAAAGAAATTAACATGTAATAGAAAAAATAGTATGAAACTACAAATAATGTAGTAGATAAAAAAATTGATACGTTTTTTATAAGATTTTTTTAGTATTTAGTTTTATTAACACAAACAACAATTATCATACCAAATGAGATATATTATCATTATAATTTTTATAATCGGAAAATAATGAACATTTATTTTTTCTAAAGTAAAAATATAATTTTTTTATTTAAGTATATTTTTTATTTTAATAGTTTCATATATTCAAAACTATAAATCTATATATACTTATCTAATTATAACTAATATATGGAGAAAAAAAAAGGATTGTAGTTCGTATGGTAGATTGCTTACATTGTATGTCAAAAGTCGATTCTCATCACTTGCATGATTTAAATTAATTTATATTTTAGTGTTGAAATAATAAAAAAAATCATCTTATATAATATAAAATATAAATTAATTAAAAAATCGGGTTGGGTCGAGACACCTGACGAAATCAAAATTGACATTCGATCCCGATCCTGAAGTTTGTCGGATCGGGACAAAACCCGACATTTTCGGATCGGGAAATTTCGACCGGTCGCGGGTCGGGATTTCGGGAATTTTCCAGCCCCAGTTGAAACTGTTCAATTTTTGAACCCATTCAGTATGGTTCAAACTAGTTAAATATATGAAAAATTAGCTATAGGTACTACTTATTTTACTTGGTAAAAATTCTATCTTTTCAACTTCCTTTGCTTTTAGTCTTATATTTTTAAAATTACCAACTAGACCCATTTTTTTTACAGATAGTTCCTATAATTACTCTCCCACCCTATCTACTAACTAAATCAAATCAGACAAATTTCTCTCAGAAATTAGAGCGTTAATTAATTATCTTTTATATCCATTAATTCCCTCACTCTCTTTAATATTTTTCAGCATATACTCAACGTGGAACACGATTGATTTTGAGAGAATACATAAGGTGACAATAATAAATTATGAGAGAATACAACGAAATTGTTCTAACATCATACAAATGCAAAATATAAAATATTTTGAGAGGATATATAAAACTAAATCAATTTATAATCATATACAACTAATAATAATAGATTACAATAGAATACAAAAATAAATTTGAGAAGATACATAGACTAGTAATAATCAATTATTATAGGATACAACTAAATTACGATTTTGAGAGAATACATATAATTTAATGATTTTGAGAGAATACAATTACGGTTTGATAGTATATAACTAGATTACTTTTTTCACATATATTTACTATTTTGAGAGTATACAACCAGACTACTTTTTTCATAACATATATTATGATTTTGATAGCATACACTTAATAATTTTAAAAATACATAACCTAATGCTATGGATTTTGATACATTATAATTAATTTTCTTTTATCACCATACATACCCTAATGATATGGAATTTTGAAGTAAGATGATCATATGATTATTGGAGGATAGATTTGGGGTAAATTTAAAATTGTGTTTATATTATTGATAGAATATACATGTTTTAATTATAAGGATGAGTCTTTTGCTTTACTAAAAATGACGAAACAAAAATACAGTTTCATGTGTAATACTTATTGCTAATTAAGTTACTAAAGTAGTACTAAAGTCCAATTCAAATTGTTGATTATTTGACGAAGAATAGCGTGGGTACACCGATTGTACTTGGAATTTTCAAATTCGAACACTTACTATCATTTTCAGGTTCAATAGATCTCTTTTAAATAGTCCCAACGTTTTAGTCCGTTCATCTCAGGTGCCGACAGACTTAGGAAGCCTTCTGAAAATCTGAAAATTGAAAATCGCATTTCCTTTTTCTCATACAACCTATTATTAGAGGGTGCTACGGTGTTGATTGCACTTAACCATTACAAACACAAAATAGTACTTACTCCTTATTTAAGCTTTCTAAATGCAAATAGCAATGTAATTGAGAAATCAGAATTCGAAAAAAGGAAAACATTTATGGGAAGATATAGCTTATAAAGAGAACCACCAGAATCAAAGAGCCTATTCGGCCTTTTTATTAAAACAACATATATATGGATTTCCCAAACCTGCTACATATGCAAGTTAAATATGGAATATAATAACAGATATACCAAAAAAACACTTCCAGAAACATTATTATTAAAGTAACAAGAAAGAGCCTTTTTCCAGACTCTAAACACATAATATAATTAGTTACATTTTGCTTTCATCACCAACAACAATGTCAAATCATATTACTACATTCTCTACTAACTAATCTTTCCCCAACTGACATAGAAAAATAAATCAGTGTTAAACTTTAGTGACTGCAAAATAGAGCTTTTTCTCTCTCTAAACAACTATAGAATATCGGCCCCTTCTATTTACAGTTCCTGGTTCCGTCACTGATTGAGTGTACTAAATCAAACTTTTTAAATAAGAGAGTGCAAAAATGTACAATTAATAAATGGACAGTGGTTAAGGTTTCCTTCGTACTTGTATTTCATTGCATAACAGGACGATATCTTTTCATTTATTTACCACTGATGCAATGTCCAATCTGTCTACTAGTACGATCTATAGAGTAGGCTCACGTAATACTCTCGGATAAATCGTTCTAAACAATTGTGATAGTTCACCCTTCATGCCATGGTGGTGCCATTTAATATGCCCAACAATAATATTTCATAATCCATGCCTAAGTTAGTTAGAATTGTTAATCCATAAACTTTGAAAACTGCCAAAGAATTTGGCCTAAATCTGTTTAACTCTATGCTTGGCTACTTTTATATGACGGACGTTACAATAATATTTCATAATCCATGTCTAAGTTAGTTAGAATTGTTAATCCATAAACTTTGAAAACTGCCAAAGAATTTGGCCTAAATCTGTTTAACTCTATGCTTGGCTACTTTTATACGACGGACGTTAGAATGTCTACCAACGAAAATCGCCATTTCCAGGTAATAAGTATAAGAATAGAAATGATAAACAAAACTAGCTAGTTATCCTTTGACTTTGCTTGGTATAAATTCATTGTTGCCTTAATACTTTTGTTTGCGGTGAGTCCTAAAATGATTGTTACGAGATCAAACATATTTGGATTTGGAAAACAGAATATTGGAAAACGGAAGTGTACAATCATTTTAATTTTACCCAGAGCAAGTTGTGACTTGTTGGTGTTAGTATGGAAGATTTGCTCCAAGTTATTAGTATACAATGTTCACATAATTATAACTCAATAGTGTCATGTTTATGAATTGTCAAATTTAAAACTAATAACATGGATACATTTGATCTGATACACAATATAAAAAATGTACCTTTGAAAACATATCAGTTGATTATTGTGCTTCATTTATTTGGTTTTACTATAATAATACATGTTATAAGGTTAAATAAAAGATCAATCTAAATGCTACCAAATCTTCCATGCATTACAAAATTGGGATAAACCAATACTTATATCGTGTTTTTTCTTTTGGAAGTTAAAAAATATATAAAGAAAACAAAGGGGACAACTTGATAGTACACTACTAACAAGTAGAACTAATTAATAGGTTATCCAAAGTCAAATTGCATTAAAATCTGTATGGCCGACTAAACCATCTACGAGCTAAGAATTGACATAATAACAATGACATCTTATACAAAATAAGTTAGTATATCTTTTTAATTAGTCAACTGTTAATATTGTGATCCTTTCTATACTCTCCTCTGATGAAGTGGTTTTTAAACTATATTTTTCATGAAATCTCTGATTTGTATAACGAACTTATATTCTCTAAACTCTGAAATGTAGATTCATGTTCTTTGGATAGATTATCTGGTGAATTATTCATAAGTGCCCCCTTCAACATAAAAAAGTTTATTTATATCACAAATTTACTTTAAATATGAGCAGATTGTTCTAAAATTGTATACGCATCAATATTTTTATCCATTAATTTAAATATACATGAACTCAAATATAGCTCAAATATAAGGATCAAGATGTTCCCTTATAATTAAAATAATAATTTTTCTTTTATTCTCTCTCCTTTATTTATACTTTTCACATATAAATTAATAAAATAACAAAAAGATGAGTTGTATAGTTGTGATAGAGAAATTTATAAAAAAAATAATAATTTGTATAAACCAAAACGTTTTCTTATAAGTTGTAAAAGTGTACTTTTTTACTTTAAATACGAGAAAACTTATAAGTTATGTAATGTGATTATTCTAGTAAATTAATTTGGGTTAAAAAAAATTGATAGAAGTATATTAAAATATAGTAATATTTAGTTATGATAATAAATTTGATAGAGAAGTTGAAAAATGTATAAAGTTAAACTGTTACCCTAAAAATATAAAAGTGATACTAATTATCTTAAATATGGAAAAAAAATGTAAAGAAAGTAGCACTTTTGATGCATCTAAACTATTTGTTTGCCATAAGTACTAATATACTAGGGCAAGTCTCTTTCCAGTATTTATGTTCTCAATCCAGTGCAATTCCGCACCTACTAGTTACAGTTCGTAACTAATAAAGTGTGATTTTGAAGTTGACTTTTTGAAAATAAAATCGACATTTTTTTTAAAACTTAAAACTTGATTTTAAAGGTTAGAAACGGAGTTTAAAAAATGGTAAGTCAGGTTTTAATTTATTTTTTGATATTTTTTGTTTTTTATTAAAAAATATAAAGAAAGTTTAATAAATTTATAAAATTGCAAAAACTTTGTTATAAAAGTTAGGAACTATGTTACAAATTTCAAACTCAAATTTTGAATTATTTTTTCTAATTTTTCACAAAAAGTATTTAATAAGGTTAGAAAATCCTGTAAAATACCAAAAAAAAAACTTTTTTTTAATTACGAAATCTACTTTGTTTTATTTATTTATTTTGTACTGTATTTTTTCTTTTAAAAGTCAAAAGATTATTTTTTTGACGTTGTAATGTTTAAAATTCAGATTCTAACTTTGAAAGCCAAGTTTATAAATTTAACATTTTTTTTATTTCCTTCTGGAAAGAGTCAAAAAGTATTTTTTTTTCAAAACCGCATAATTTTTCTTCGGGTAGGATTTAAAATTTTGTCAGCAGCCTTCCGAAGCTCTCAAAAAACATTATCGAAATTCATCGGAGCTCGTCAGAGCTTGCTGAAGCTCCATAGCTATATAAAACTTGTCAAGGATCCGTTAATCCAGTAGGCATTACGAATCTGTCAGTTGTCTTTGGGAGCCTCGCCGTAACTCTATAGGGACTATGCTGGTGGTGGTATTGCATCAGTGTGGTTGTCTTTGGGAGCCTCGCCGTAACTCTATAGGGACAATGCTGGTGGTGGTATTGCATCAGTGTGGTTGGATTCGAAAGAGAGAAAGTGTGCCTTTTAGTGTACGTATTGGGTTTGAATTATTTAAAAGTGTTATTGCAATTAAGATCAACAATTAATGGAGTCGTACATGTCACGTAGAAAGATTTTTTTTAAACCTTCTAAGTAATATAGAATTTTTTATTAAATCTACGAAGGCAATAGGAACTACTCCTATAATTTATTAAATCTACGAAGGCAATAGGAACTACCCCTATAATTTATTAAAATCTACGAAGGCAATAGAAACTACCCCTATAATTTATTAAATCTACGAGGGCATTAGGAACTACCCCTATAATTTATTTGACACAAATAGCCTTACCCATTATCTTGTAAACTCTTAGACCATTGAATAGCATGAGCCGTCTTCTGATTCTCTTTTGATTGAGTAATATTCATAGATTTAGTGATTTACTCTTAACTAATTTATCATTAAAAGTAAATTTGTGTATAGTATGGAATTACAACGCATGTATGGTGGCTAGTGCAATAGTGTATTGCAATGTCTTTATCTTGCAGGCTTAAACTTTTATAAGATTCAAAGACTCAAAACTCTTATACTACTCAGAGTCAAAGAATAATTAATTAGCACGGTTTATCACAAATAAAAGAGTGGTGATATACTTGAAATTTATATCCGTTGTTCTAGTTGCAGTTTTGCAGTAAAGTTTCAATTGAAATTGCAACCACAGTTGAAACTAAGTATATTGATGGACAGAACTTGTAAAATTAAATATACTTGAAATAAATCACACACACATTTAACAACGGAGTTCACATAACTAGACTACGTTTTCAGGGCACTCACACAGATTATGATATTATAGGATTTAAGTTTTAATGAAAAACTCTCAGACCCACTCTAGGTTTTTCTGCCTATCTATATATTGCTCTTACTTTATAACTATCACTTAAAAATCAATGGTATCCCACCATTGTTTTCTTTTAAAGCTCATTGTGTATTCTCTCAATAATGAGTTATTTATAATTTAGAACACACATTTTTACAAGGTAAGTTATCAACTATTTATACAAGTAAAAACAATCTTCTTTTTCAAGATCTTGATAATTGCTTTTAACTCTTTTGATTGGCTTTAATCTTTGCATATATCACGATATACTTCAGCGTAGGATTGATCTCAATCTTCATAAAATAGTACCTGTTAATAACTAGTATGGAAATAGGAGTTAATCTATTTCTTAAATAAGAAACATATAAGATGGTATCTTTTAGAGCTAAAATATTTCTAAATAAATATATTAAACATTAACTCCATATTTCATTTAATTTTAAACGTATCATACTGATTTTGATAAATAACAAAGATTGAAACAAGTGATAAAGTTTTGCATAAGAATAAAGATATAGATTGCCTAGTTTAAAGTAAACAATATCTTTAAAAACTAATCTCCTTATATCTTTTAAAACATCTTTCCTATCACTTTAATATTCTCAATAGATATAAGCTAAAGTATTTAAGAGCATATGAAAATATATACTGCATACTTTAAAACAACTAATCATCATTTAAAGGATAGTAATGCAGAATAAAAGAACTAAACAGAATCCTGCAGAACAGCAGGTTGGAACTGTGGTTACAACTGAGGTTGCAACCTTACTTGAAACCAAGAGACTGTTTCAATTCTTAACAATCAACTAGAGTTATTTAGTTCAAACCAATAAACAACAAATAGTATAAGGTCCAGAAATCTGGTCCTAACAGATTTTTTTTACATAAACTATTACAGAAACTTAATGCAGACCATCAGATCATGCAATGGTTCACATCTCTATGTAAACAAGTTTTTTCTTATATCATCGATCAAAATAAAAATGATGGTGAGAGGCAAGTTGACCATGACATAAAAGTATAGCTCACTACGCAGCCCCTATGGCAACTCGCTATTACTCTATGAATTTAATTTAACATCTACATCATAATAGTTTGCACCATACGTTTTGTTAAACCAGTTTATATTGCATCACGGTACACCACACATGTGTAGGAATATTATTTGAATCATATACAGAGAAATATAGAGACAGAGATTAACAGTTCTAAGCATGACTAATAATATTCCAGAAATAAAGTTCACAAAGCTGTTTATTAGTGGAAAGTTTGTCGACTCTGTTTCAGGTATTTTTTTTCTTAAATTTCTGATTTAATGAAAGGTATTCAAACTGTCTAACACTAATGTGCTATTTATCAGGTTTTTTCCTTAAACTTTTGCTATAGCCTATATACACACTCACTACTAACTCATTTGAGTTCTCACTCTCTATGCCTCTTCATTTTCTCATACTCCGTTACTTTTCATTTAATTGTCCACTATAAAATTACATGTAATTTTGATCGATTTATAACTTGTATCAAAATTATCGAAATGATTTTTTTTTAAATCTAATCATAACATTTAACATTCGAACTATATAATTAATTTTTGAAAATTTTCATTATGACAATTTTGATACAAGTTATTGACCGGTCAAAATTGCACGTAGTTCCGTAATGAACAATTAAATAGGAACGGATAGAGTACAATTTTGGAAAAAAGACACCACGTGTACTACCTGAAGAGATTTATGTGCTTTTATCACTGGAAGCCCTTGAAGCTCTTCTAAGTTTTATTTTCAGTTTGTCAAGTTGTTTTTCTTTATTTTTTTCCGAACCTTTTGTATTTGCTACACTTTGGTATCACTACTATGGATGATGTTTTTTTGTGGGTTTTTTTTTTTCTGCATTTTTATTTTTCATAACTATAAATAAATAAAAATATGAGTTTTTCCTCCACCAATTATATAAAAAACTTGGTGTGTAAGTAGGTATATAGCAGGGAAGTAACCAGGAGTTCTAAACGATAGAGGCCGATATTCAATATATATTTTTTTTGAAAAAAAAAAAAGCAGACAAGAAAGTACCTGGAGGTTGAATAGTAAAATTTTCACGTAGAACCAGTGTAATTTATTAAGTAGCAGAGAGACACAAGAAAAGAGTTGAGGTAGCAGTTCACAAATCACAATGTACCTGTTTACTTTGTTAAGTTGTGGACCCAAATGAGCTTTGCTCATATTTTCTAATTATCTCACATCACTAAGAATTGTAATATGACCCACTAAGTGTTCTATTTATATGCCCCAATATCTTGTATTTTAATTACACCTACACAAACACATCTATATTATAAAGAGAGAGTTCTATTTGCGAGAGAACCATAGTTTTGTGTTTAGCTAGATTACGTTTGTAATCCTCTATATATATATTAAGTGCCACGTGTAGCGGCCTGGAGACGTAGCCAATTTGAGTGAACTCCGTTATCAAAGTGTGTGTGCTCGGTTTGAGTTTCTGTCTTTCATTGATTCGCCTGATCGACCCTAACATACTTTCCCGTGGTTCAAATAGTTAATAAATTAATACACCCGCTAACTTCAACTCGCTATTATTCTCTGGTTGATAGGAAAAACATTTGAGACAATAGATCCAAGAACAGGAGAAGAGATAGCAAGGGTCTCGAAAGGCGACCAAGAAGATGTTGATTTAGCCGTCAAAGCAGCTAGAGAAGCATTTGATCATGGTCCTTGGCCTAGATTGTCTGGATCAGTTAGTTAAACCATTTTTTTCATTGTAATTGCTAAATTATTAGAAAACTGTCCCGTTTTTCATGATATTATTACTAGTTTTATTTGCGAAGGTTTACACGTTATTTGAGAAAGAATTTCATGCTAAATATTAATTACATGATGAAGTTATATTTTCCTTTATAGTAAAAGAACAAATGACCAAAATTGATTATTAACTTTTGTCTGCCACAGGCAAGGAGTAAGATAATAATGAAGTATGCGGACCTAGTGGAACAGCACGCCAAAGAAATTGCTTCGTTGGAAACAGCAAATAATGGGAAACTATTTTCTTACACACATGGTGTAGAAGTTCCTAACGTGGCGAATGATATTCGTTATGCTGCTGGCGCAGCTGATAAATTACATGGAGAAACGTTGAAAATGTCGGGTCAATATCAGGGTTACACATTGCGAGAACCAATCGGTGTGGTGGGGATTATTATTCCTTGGAATTTTCCTTTTACGATGTTTTTCTTGAAAGTAGCGCCTGCATTAGCCGTTGGATGCACAATGGTTGTTAAACCGGCCGAGCAGACACCTCTCTCTGCTCTTTATTGTGCTCATTTGGCTAAACTTGTAAGTCATCACAAACACACACACACACACGCTAAACATTAATGTATGATTACAATTATTATACTCCAAACCATACTAGCCATTGTCAATAATCCGACGGAGCAAACTTTAAAAGTTATTCTTCATATGTTATTATATAGGCGTAACTGAGTTACTTGTAACTTTTCTAGGTATTTGTTTAACAAGGTCTTTCTCCAGTGTCATAGTTGTCTTCGGTTATAACAGTTTCACTCTACAGTCCACATATGAATCCTAAATTACTTGATTTAAGTACAACTATAATTGCAATGTGAAGTCATGTAAATTATCTAAATCTTATCCATCAAGACAATGGGGGAATTGTCCTTGAATATATTTTGGAGGATTTTTCACTACTTTTCATCATTTTTAACAGGCAGGGATTCCAGATGGAGTAATTAATGTTGTAAACGGATTTGGTTCTACTGCCGGTGCGGCTATTGCTTCTCATATGGACGTTGACAAAGTAAAGCTCAAATAGTCAAATTACTCATAAGAAAATGTCCAATTTAAGTAACGAAAACAGCACCTCAAATATCTAATTTCATTTTCATTTCCAGATTAGTTTTACTGGGTCAACAGCCGTGGGACGCCTCATAATGCAAGCTGCTGCAATGAGTAATCAGAAATCTGTATCACTCGAACTCGGAGGAAAATCACCTATCATAGTATTTAACGATGCAGATATTGATAAAGCCACTGATTTGGCACTCATTAGTAATTTGTTTAACAAGGTCTTTCTCCAGTCACTACTTCTTTATTTTCTTCCGTTGTGTTCAAGCTAGCGAATTATATGAACAAAATCTAATTAGAGTTTCCTTGCAATTTTCTTTTCCATAGGGAGAAATTTGTGCGGCAGGATCTCGAGTCTTTGTTCAAGAAGGAATTTCTGATGAATTCACAAAGAAATTAACAGAAAAAATGCAAAATTGGCCTGTTGGGGATCCTTTTGATCCCAATGTTCAACAAGGACCACAGGTAACTATGCTCATCTTTGCTAAAAGATGATCTGCCAATATTTGAAAAAACAATTGATATACTATAAATAAAACACAGTTCAACATTTGAAGCGTATGTGTATGTAATTCTTACTTATGATTGATACATTTTATATTGTATTGATCAACTAAATCATGGACATACCTGTATCTGTTCTAAACTTGTACAGGTCAGCAAGAAACAATTTGACAAAGTTCTTTGGTACATTGAACAAGGAAAGAAAGAAGGGGCCACATTGTTAACCGGGGGTAACCCCATTGGCCAAAAAGGATATTATATTGAGCCAACGTTATTCACCGATGTCAAAGTAAACCTCCTAACATTACACGATCATATAATTTACTTCGATATTCATATTCAAATAAAATATTAAAAGCTTACTCAAAATGATATCTGACCTTTTAATTCATATCTCTTGCTTAGGATGACATGATAATCGCACAGGAAGAAATTTTTGGACCGGTTGTTTCACTCATGAAGTTCAAGTAAGCTTAATCTTTTATAGCCCTCTCTCTTCACTTCGCAAAATTAACTCTGCACACCACATAGACATGATAAATTTCATCAATGCCTCCTATGTTTTGTTTAAAGCAATTTGTTTAAACTTGAGTATTCTAGCTTAATTTGTAGTACAGAAGGGGTAGCATTTCAAATTGATCGAAAACTTAGGGTCCATTTCTCTTTTCTTTTGTGAAAAATGGATATAATTTTTCATAATAATTTGACTGAAGATTTCAACTATTGATATAGGACCATGGAAGAGGCAATCGAGAGAGGGAATGCAACAAAATACGGTCTGGTGGCTGGGATTGTCACAAATGATATTAACATAGCCAACACTGTATCAAGGTCCCTCAAGGCTGGCTCTGTTTGGATTAATTGTTATTTTGTATTTGAAAGAGATTGCCCCTTTGGTGGGTACAAAATGAGTGGTTTTGGCAAAGATTATGGAATTGAAGGCCTTAAAAAGTACACTCAAACCAAGTCTGTTGTCATTCCTATATATAACTCTCCTTGGCATTGAGTCTCATTATACGTGTACCATCCCCTTTGCGGTTTATGTTACTTATGTAATCACTCTACAATGATGTGAATGACTATAGTACTCTTCTTTGTTGTTAATCAAGAAGTTAGTTCGTAAATTACTTCTGTAATCACTCTACAATAACGTGAACTACTACAGTCTTCTTGGTTGTTTGTTGTTAATCAAGAAAATAGTTCGTAAAGATGAGTTTAACTTGTTAGTTCCCGGTTTTAAATCTCCACCAAATATTTTTACAATGAACTTACAATGTATGTGAGGTAACCTGACTTTAGACACATGGGGAAAAATTGAAGCAGAAGGAAGACTGGGAGAAGGAAAAATCTGGTTTGAAATCATACATTACCATTGGTCCATTGTCTTATGACCAAAGTAAATACTTAGTGGCTAACCAAGATATAGTAGGGGTCATTAGGTTATCGATATAGATTTTGAAAGTACTAAAAGGAAAAAAGTATGTTTCTTGGAAAATACTTTTTATGTTTTCTGTCTATTGATAATGATGTTCTAGATCTTGAAAGGTCTGCGAATATGGATCTCCGTTTAATGATATGAGTGTCCACTACATTGTTTAACCTTTAATCAAACCAATATTAAACAGAACAATGTAAACCGGAATCATTTATTTCTTGATAAGTAGAAACTGGAAAGTTCCAGCGCCTTCAGTGTGTAAACAACTACTTGGCATGATTGTGATAACTTATGATTTATCCATCACGGGAAATTTTTGATATATCACTTGACGTACCGAAGTCAACAAAGTCTAGATCAGAATAAACATTCTTTCAAGGTGACTGAAATTCTTTCTTTTTTTGTAGAGGTCATGATCATCCAGAAGCAGCTCCACGATTTTTCCTGATGAATGAGGTATAACCATATATACAGAAAGTGCCATTGATGAGCCTCAAATTACTGAACTAGAATTTTCAATTGTAATATTAGGAATGAATAATGTTTATCAATATCAATAGGTTTTGCTATGCCTCACTTGATTTGCACAATGAATTGGTGCAATGTAAACTGAAATAAGGTCTTAATTCTTTAAAACTTATCAAGTATGCGAAAACTCTTTTGAGGACATCAAAGAAATAATTTCTCCGAAAGGGAAAAATTTCAGAATACAATTCCTGGATAAGAGATGTTCATGATTTTAGAAATTTTAATGACCAAAGAGTGAATGAAAATGTGAAGTCTGCCGGCTTAAATTCTATTTGGAGATAATAAAAAAAAACATTATTATTTATCATTTCAACCCTATTACTTTGTGTTGGGAATGATACGAATAATACTAAACAAAAGTTCACAACACCGAGGAAACGACCAACGGAGATACAACTGTCGCTCTTACTTCTTAAACATTTATGAGAAAACTTTGCGAGACATTCAGATATTATGAGTTTGTGTGTTCTAATACACTATGGCCAAACGACAGTGTTTTTATTGTTTTTTATTCAAGGGTAATTTAATTTCCATAATATAGATTAAAATACTTGGTGTTTAGATTCAAAGATCTCTGACCTATTCAATGTTTTAAATTGAAGCATGGACCAGGCTTATTTTGAAAAGAGGGTTACGTAATTGAGTAAAAGACATTTGATGTAATATATACTAGATTACAGGCTAATCGTTGACATATCTCAGTGCTAACATCACAATATAATAAAATAAATAAATAATAATAATAATTAAACGAAACTCTCACCGTCCCTTACGCGATCACTATCAGAATGATTTGTTATCTCTTGCACTATTTCTTTTTTGATATGTAATTATCTAGTAAAGATAATAAATTACTTGCCAATGCTTCGATTTTGAGTTTTTTTTTAAAAAAATTAAGCATTAATTGATTGCTATCAGCAGCCAATTAAATGCTTAATTTTTAAACTTACATCTCCTTTTAAGAATCTATCTAGAAAGGATAAATCACTAACCTTCCAATTTATAAATTAGAGTAAAAAAAGGAAATAATTGTACATAAAGGTGTTTGGTATTTTCATAATCTCTAGGAGCTTATAATCAAGTTGTTCAAATGGTTATGGCATGGGTTCTACGAATTTGATCAGAGCATGATCAGCTGTAATAATTCGGATTTTCGTAAGAAATGCTATGCTAAAGAGAAGAATTGGCTATTTCACATCGTATACACATGTGAGTACTTATATGATATATAAGCTAAAAATATCGTTTTTGGTATAATCAATGCCTTTTAAAGCCGTGCGGCCTAATAATCGAGTACGAAATTAGGCCAAAACGGACAATATTGGTGGTAGGAAGCAGATAGTGACGGTTCGGTCGGAGAACCGGATCGTTACATCATCGCATAGTATTAAGTTATTTCGGCTCTTTTTAAAAAAATAGAAAATTTATGTAGTTTATAGTATGATTGCCGAGTCTCAATTTGTAACAATAGTGGTTTTACTGAGTTTCTAAGTGTTACAAGTTGTAACTATGGTTTTAATCCGTATTTGCCAAGATGGTGTGTGAGAAAACGTTTATCATTATTTTTGTTTGTCTTGATTTGACATTTGTGTAATATACTTTTCAGTATATTTATTCTCATAGTACGTCCTTATTCTATCCCCATCATATCTGCATAAATATGATCTAAACATACTAAATATATATTAGAAGAATTAGCTCCGACAAAATCTGATCCGTTTCAGTCGTACTTCTCAGTTACAACTGAAACTTCTGGAACTTGCATTGATCAACAACTCAATAACAAACTCTCGTTAGCTCAATACACACTTTAAGTATAAAATTTTTAAGGTCTATTTTGCTAATACAATGACAACAAAATGAGGTTCTTATGACCTAAAAACTAGGATCTAACGGTCTGGTTTTGAATGCTGGTGCGTGATCACAGTAAAATTATTGCTATTCAAGGGTATTTTTGATGTTTTTTTAGCTTTACTCAGCGAAGGCATTCAAAATGTCATACTAGGATGAATTTGTTTCCAGGAACACCATGTGGCTTTCTCTAATTTTCTCTGCTTATGACTCCCCTCTCAAGATGCTTAGTTTGAGGTCTGTTTAGTTAAGAAGTTTTTGGGGTGTATTACCGATTTGATTTTATGATACTTAGGTTCTACTTCCTTGTAAAGAACCACGAAACACAAATTTATACTTTTTATTTGATCAATGAAAGTTTCTTTTTGCACGAAAAAAAGGAGGTCCGAGTCACTGTCGAGAGAAACATGATGACAGATCCTCTTGGGCAGTGCCGGCTACAGGCTAATATTAGGCAAGAATAAAGTTTGGGGTCGACTATTTTTTCGTTAAACATAGATATCATTATACTTGTATAATGTATAATGTAAGCACTGACACATCACTCCCATTACTTTGTTTGTCCCCATCCAAAGTAGTAAATTTGGTACTAATTAAAAAATTATTTTGGTTGACGAGATTAGTTTCGTTTTGTCATTTCATGTTACTTAAAAAAATAATGCTTGTTGTGAAAATAGTTTTAAGATATCGTTTTTATTAAAGTATCATTTTGAATTTATTATATATAACTAATACTTTTTTCCCCATAAAATATGGATATCTTTCTTCTTATATTTACTGGATGAATAGCTTACAAAACATCAATGATATATAATTGGATTTATCCGTTACACTAAGTCAGTAACAGACTAACAATGCATAAATAAATACAATCAAGTAATTCATGTTAATATAAAATAGCTCTGATCGGCTATGTTGCAAGAGAGATTACACAATTTGGTAGTGTTGTGTGCCGATAATTTTGTTTTCAAAACTAAGTGTTGTTTTGGCTCATCGAAAAGTTGGAAGATCCATGCCTTATAATTTTCTCCTTCTTACAACTCTTTTCGTGTAATTATGATTTTGTTAAGCCAACTTTAGTTGTAAATTTTAGCATATTCAAGTTGTTGTTCCTTTTTTTGTTGTTGACCAATTTAGCTTTTCTAAGATATTTTAGTAAGTTATGTTGTTTGATAATCTTTTAGAACATGTTGATTGAAGGTTTTTTTTTTTTTTTTGTAATGAAGAAATCAAGAAGTTAAGAATTTATGAAAGGCATCGATGTCCGTATTAGTCTCGAATCTAAAAAACTCTTGAGACGCCCTCCTGTTGGGCGAAGATAATTTTCTCTTTTGTATAGGTGATAGCCTGATAGGTAAATTCGTTGGGTCTTTCTTAACTGTAAATCTTCTAAGAGATTGTACTTTATGTCGCCATCGGTATGGATGGCGGGAGAAAGGGGTCGGCACACCTATTGGCTATTGCTTGTCTACAAGACTACCTAGATCAATTTTACTAATGAGCCAAGTTTACTTTTGAATTGGGTAACCCGTTGTAGTTTTAGCCTTTTAGGTTATTAAAACGCCCCTGGATAGCCTACAACCATTTTCTTATCAAGAAGTCCCAATTGTTAGGCATACAGATTCATAGTTAAGAAGTCCCAATTCTTAGCCTACAAATTCCCTAAAAAGATTCATAGTTAAGAAAGCAACTTTAGCATACCATCAACATCAAAGCATAATTAAGAAAAAGGGAGGTAACAACTCACAAGTTACGGGAATAACTCATGTTATTGAGCAATTAGTCAAGTTTAAAGGAAGATCGAATAAGACAACTCATATTAAAGATGCTCGCATCTCTTAGCTAGGTACAAAATTAATAAAAATGATTTGTATCCGACAATGGTGAAAGCAGGATTCAATTTTTCTGTAGGCCGTTAATTTTTTTTGTTTAGTACAATAATAATAAACGGTATAAAAAAAAAAACTGAAGTTTAAAACTTAACTGACTTGTCAATTGATCTAAAAATTTAAAACGTTACTTTTTTTTTGTTAGTACAATAACAATATACGATATAAAAAACCAAAAAAAAACTTAACCTTAAAACTTAGATAAATTGTCCATTGATCAAAAAATTTCAAACGATACAGAAAAATTGACTACAAATACGAATTTATTAGTTTAAAGTTTGTTGTAATATGACTATGAAACTACACAAAAACATTTATTTATAAAATCTTGTAATAGTACTTTAAATATGCAATTAATTAATAAAAAAGTTAAAAAGTAATATAATGTTAATTAAATAAATAGTAAAAATAGCCATAAGATTCGAACTAGTGATCTTGTAACACAAAAAAATTATCTCGGTAATACAATAAACTATTGATATCCGTTTTATTGAGATAACCGAGACAATTAATTATTTTTTCAAGTTCATAAATATGTTTCTCAATAATAGTTTCATCTGTTAATTGAAATTTTATTGACCGAACGAATTTTGCAGTGTTGAAAATAATTTGTTATTGTCGTTCGGTGAACATTAATCATTCAATCAATAAAATCTCTTTAAAATAATAATTATTAATTTATCTATTAATTAATAAATTTCTACGATACCGACATGGTTAATTGATAGAGTTTTTACTGTAATACTTGCATAACCTAGGACTATATGAGTACTTTAATTATATACTAATTAACGGCGAGATAAATTAAAATAAAATCTATCTTATGATCAGTGTTATCACTCACATGCGAATATAACACACTAATAGTTTTAGTACTACCCTTAGGCCTCGTTTGTTTACAACTTTCATAGTCCAAGAACTGACATAGAATGGGATTGACCTTACATTACAAAAAAAAACCCTCAGATTACAAAGCCATGGTTGAGTGGGACTATATTAATAGCTATCCCCCATGGTATAGTAAAAGAGCCAAGTTAGATTTTTTTTAGTTCCGCATTCATTTTTAGTATCATGCACGTAATAAAATGCAAAACATCTTTTGTGGGGCCACATTCTTTAGTAGTCATATCCCGAACTACAAAAGATTACTAGTCCTATCCCGAACTACAAAAGATGCAAACAATCAAGGCCTTAGCCTTGTTTAGCAACTTACCTGTTAGTAACAACGAAAGCTGATGCTAAAAATTTATTCAAATAAAACACTTTTTTCTAATCTTTAATTATTTATCAACTACCGTCCTTAATGTTGTGTTTGAAACCCGGAAATGTGACAGGAAAATAAATGAAAATTAAAATGAAATCATTTTTCACTCCTATGTTTAAAAAATTGGGAAAAAAAATGAAAAAAAAGGGAGATAGATAACCTCACTTTTCTCATTTATTTTATTTTTCCGCCCAGTTTTGTACGGAAAAAGTTTTTCCTTATTTTACATATAAAATTTTCCTGTATTTTCTTTCATTTTTTTTTTTTATTGATTTTCTTATTTAATCAAACACAAAAAATTATTTTATTAAAAAATCATTTTCATTTTTCCATTCATTTTTTTAATGTTCCAAACATCCCGTAAACATTTGCTCAAAGTTTTTTTCAACATTGGTGTGCCAAAAAGGCTCGGTGGACAACTGGACAAGTTGGTGTTAAACTTTTCACTTCTATGTTTAAAAGATTGGAAAAAAAAATGAAAAAAAAGGGAGATAGATAACCTCACTTTTCTCATTTATTTTATTTTTCCGCCCACTTTTATACGGAAAAAGCCTTTCCTTATTTTACATATAAAATTTTCCCGTATTTTCTTTCATTTTCTTTTTTTATTGATTTTCTTATTTAATCAAACACAAAAAAATATTTTATTAAAAAATCATTTTCATTTTTCCATTCATTTTTTTAATGTTCCAAACATCCCGTAAACGTTTGCTGAAAGTTTTTTTCAACATTGGTGTGCCAAAAAGGCTCGGTGGACAACTGGACAAGTTGGTGTTAAACTTTGTATCCTGACTTATAGATATGGACAAAGACTATAAATCGTACCTTCCAAAACAATAGACTATATTTCAAAATTTCAATAAAATTTTATTTACAACTAGTATTAGTGTATGTGTCATTATTAAACTATATGCTTGCTAACTTATCTGTTTCTGCTCCAGCTTAATTGTATTTTGTTGAGACTTGACGTGTTTGATCTGTTGGGATAAATATAAAAAGAGTGTTTGTAAACATAACCGGCTAGCTCAAGTTGAAATTATACTACTATATTGTCAATTGCACCTGCTTCTGGAATATTCCAACTAACGTTTATCGGTTTCTTAAAATACAACTACTATCATTTTACTATATCGACTGCGAGGACTGGACATGTTTCTATCGTTTTATCGTAGACTTTATCAGACTAACAACACTGATCATAGTTTGATCCATATATTTGATGATGTCTTGGTGTTTTTATACGGAAGAGAATTGTAGTTTTAAATTTTGAAGAAGTTATGGTGTCATTTTAGTTGAGATAAATTCATTTAAATTCATATATATATACTTTAAATTAGTGTTCTTCATCACCTAGCAGCTGCATGTACATCATCAAAGTTATCCATTTTCCTTATAAATAAGGTTTTGTCATTAAAATGGTTCTTTCATGAGTCTCTTTATACTCACCCTGTATTTACATGAAGCTAAGTACTTTCTCCGTAAACAAGGAGAAGCCAACTATCCTCAAAAATGAAACATGACTACTTTATTAACCGTCAATTATCCACCAAATTAAAATTACAAGAATATTAAAAGAAAGAGAGAGAATTAATATAATAATTATAACACAACGTTAATAAAGATATTGATATTTTGTGAAAAATGTAAGTAGTTAATTAAATTTGTAAAACTGTTTTTTCTCTTCATATTCAAGAACAATGATAAAATAATTGGTGCAGATCTAAAGTATTTACTTATCAGTTTGGTAAACAAGTATGGTTAAACCCTTATTCACTACTTAAATGATTATATTCTATTTATGTATAGTATCTGATCATTAAAACCATATTCTTTCCTTAAGCTAAAATCACCCTTATTCACTACTTAAATGATTATATTCTATTTATGTATAGTATCTGATCATTAAAACCATATTCTTTCCTTAAGCTAAAATCACCCTTATTCACTACTTAAATGATTATATTCTATTTATGTATAGTATCTGATCATTAAAACCATATTCTTTCCTTAAGCTAAAATCTATTAATGTGTATGCATGGTAAGTTTTAATAATAATTTAGCAATCAAATAATTGAAAATTGATACTACTATCATATAATATCGTTCTACTAAAATACATCCTACACCAAATATTATAATAGAGAATCGATCTTTAAATTAAACCACCCATACACTTATTTCCTTAAAAAATAGTATAATATCTTCTTCCATAGAAATATATGATACAGATGGACATAATATCTTGTTCCAAAAAAAATTCCATTTCTAGGGACAAAAAATTAATAGTCCAAAGTAGTTGTTAATGGGACCAGGTTTGTCATTTTCCAAAAATAAATAACTCTCTCTGTCAATAATTGACATAATGGGATCAAACAGAGATTTGGCAGAAACAATTTGATTGTGATGTCACTTGTCAATCTTATAATATATAAACAAACATTTGTTATATCGTTGGCCAAGTCTTGAGAGCCAAAAACATAACTAGTAAGTTATATAAAGAGAAGTGTATACATACATAAGTATATATACACATAGTAAGTGTGAGTTTGAGAGATAGAGATGGCAAATGAAAGCAATGGAAAAGATGTAGGTGTAAGCAAGATTCCAGAGATCAAGTTCACAAAACTCTTCATCAATGGAAACTTTGTCGATTCCATTTCAGGTTTCTTTTTATTTCTCATAAGTCTTTCTTTAATTCATCTTTTATGGTGCATAATAATTAATAACTCTTACGGTTTCTTTAGCTCGGTTGTAGTTTGATGGTTCTCGTTCTTTTGAACAGAGACGTTACCTTTTTTTTAATATATTAGTCCATTTAATTATTAAAAAAAATAAAAAATCTACGGTTTCTATATACCTACCTAGTATCAAAACACTAATTTGCCTTTTCATTGATTGGTAAATTAAGTGTAGAGCTACGTAGTTGACTTTCTAGAACCAAAAAACTTGATTTTCAGATTAACTAGTTACATGGGTGTATCGAGGGACAATGAGAAAAAAGTCTCGATGAATGTTAAATATTTCTAAAAGGTCATACACGAAAACTTTTGTTACATTTATGTACCTTTTTTTTTTTTTTTGACTCCCTATTTACTTATCTAAAAACAAGCACACTCCACTACAACCGTCTTTTTTCAACCAGAGTTTGGACCTATATGTAATGAAAAATTTAGAAATGTGTTTTTTTAATAAGGATTGAAAAGTAGTATTTTTTTGACATTTCCTTGTGTATTAATCCATAATATCTCATGGACAATATATTTTGGCTATTTTAGAGCAAACATGGTTTGCATCAATTCTTCTAACCTTTTCTCTAAGTAGTGGTGTATTAAATTTCTCTTTTAGACTCCTTAAAAATATATTGATTTTTAATCAACATTTCTACTAATCGTATATTTATTCACTTGAATAAGGCATATCAATCAAAATATAGTAGTTAAATTGATGGGTAAATTATAGTAAACGGGTGAAGCAAATATTAGAAAAGTGTAATTTTTACTCGTGGAAACTTTTTGAGACATTCAAATGCTTATGTAGTGCATGCTCCTACCTAGAAAAAAAGTTAGCTCGTCTTGTCAACTTTGATAACTAGAAAGAAAAATTAGAAAAATCAAAAAGTTATAAATAAATAAAGACATTACTTTTTTTTAATAAAAAAATACTAGGAATTAATTTTTGTATCGTGAAAGCATTGAGGTGTCACGGGGATTCCCCTAGAATGGGAGTCTGGTACGGGGTGTCACAGGGACCTTTTTTTTAGATATATAACTCCAATTTATAGTCATGACACCGTGAAGGTGTCACGGCATCACCGGGACTTCCCAATCGGGTACAAATTAGCAACAATTAATTAGTCTTGTCTGGAAAGTGGAGTTATATATAGCAATTAAGTTTTACTAGAGCATCCCACTTAAGTTCAATGTAACGAAATTACTTATTACTTTATCAGTTATATCTCCCAAATTTTTGACTCTCAAGATAAACCTAGTGATGCTGAATTTGTATCCTTTTTGTCATTGTGTTTTACACCTTAGTTTACTAGCTAGGTGACACTCCAGAGTAGTAAGTAAAAACAAAACAGTATAATTATCATATGAACAACTTGCAAAAAGCAGACATCGTGTTCAAATCAATACAATAACATCACAGTATAAGAACCACCCACATTTCGCTCTTTATTTATTCATGTTATATAAAATAAAATTTGAAAAGTTACTTATAAAATGGCTTTCAAATCAGGCTATCTATTTGATTTTATGATGCTGGTTAAAAATAATGAATATTAGTATGCTAGTTAAAAATAACTAGCAAGATGCACTGGTTTAACATATAAATTATTATTATATATATTACTTAATTGAAATAGATAGTATTATAGAAATCATAATATTTTGAGAAAATGTAAATTGAATTAGATAAAAGTAATAAAGTGATATTTTTTTAATAAATATAGCTAGTATGATGCACCCCGATGTGGTTGTTCTAAAATATACGTATAACAATCATTTACAATAATACAGAAGTCCTTGATTTTAATAAAAATCTGAAATTTTGAAGGAAAAACATTTGAGACCATAGATCCAAGAACAGAGGAATTAATTACAATGATCTCGGAAGGCGACAAGGAAGACGTTGATTTAGCTGTAAAGGCAGCTCGAGAAGCCTTCGACCACGGCCCTTGGCCTCGCTTATCCGGATTTGTAAGTGGAGTATTTTTATTCATATGTTTATTAATAGTATTAGTAACGAATCCATCTAATTACTCAAAAGGCAAGATTTAGTATTTCGCATTTATATCTGACAAAAATGTTAAAAAGTAATTTTGTTATTTGTCTTGATACATGATATACATAGCATGTTGTTACAGTTACACCTTGCCTAGATAGGTTAAAGTCATTTCTAGATGGACGCTCTCAATAATGCTAGATTGCCCAATAAAACAATATCAAAACTATATAATGACGTGAAAATTTTAGAGCCTCACATTATATATACTCTCTTTCGTTACTATTTAATTGTACATTACGAAACTATGTGTAATTTGATCGGTCAAGAAATTGTATCAAAATTGTCGGAATGAAAGTTTTCAAAAATTGATCATATAGTTCAAATGTTAAATTTTATGATTAGATTTAAAAAAAATTCATTTCGACAATTTTAATACAAGTTATAAGCCGATCAAAATTGTACGTAGTTTCGTAATAGACAATTAAATGAAAATGGAGATTAATACGTAAATATATTCCAAAATTTTCTTTATATGGAATGGTACATCATAATTCATTGTTGACAATTGATATTTGTTGTTTATTTTGTTTGATTTCTTGGCATTTTTGGAACCTTGTTGGCACGCACTCCTACAAGCATCTTTTACATGTCTTTTTTGTGTGGGACGACTTGACACCCATGACATATTTAATTTTATTTTAATTATTGATAAGTTTTCTTTTTCTTTGAAAACTATGGTTTAGGTATACTTGTGTTTCGATGTATATTTAGCTTAAAAAATATGGGAAATATATATATAGAGAATTAGAGATTGTGTCTGGAGAAAGACCAAAGGAGACTGTCAAACCTAACAAGACACCATATATTTCCTTTGAAGTTCTTTATGCGTTTGGAACGAAAATTATGAAGAAAAATAACACATTGCAATTCAGTAAAATAGCATCGTCGTCTATAGGTTTACTTAGTAACTCTCCGGATTAGATTTATATACCGATTTTTCTTACCCTAAAAAGAATTTTTTAGTTAATTTTGTTATATTCAAAAAAGAAAAGAAAAAAGCATTCCTTTGTTTGAAATAACAATAATCACCACAACTGTAATCGCGATCTCCAATTGGTCTATTATTTTGCAATGGCAATAAAGTTGTAAGTTTCAAAGCTTAATTAGAATATATACATTTTCTCTTGCTATGTAAATAGTTCAACTTCAAAGAGAATTGGTCACTGTACTATCACAATTTGAAATACCGATATGATGTAGAACTTGGGGCATATCATTTGTTAAAATATTTTAAATATTGTTGCGGATAAGATATCATCCGCCTTGATTATGCAAAATACATTAGTAAGCAAATGGGACATATTTTTTTTACTCACTTCCTGTTAGTATAGGCGAGAGGCAAGATAATTATGAAATACGCGGATTTAGTCGAACAACACAAAGAGGAGCTAGCTGCATTGGACACAATCGACAATGGAAAACCGTATTACCCTGGTGTAATGGGAGAAGTTCGTTCCGTAGCAGACAATATGCGTTATTATGCAGGTGCAGCTGACAAGATACACGGTGAAACTTTGAAAATGTCTGGTAATTTCCAGGGTTACACTTTACGAGAGCCGATTGGGGTGGTGGGGCACATAATTCCTTGGAATTTCCCATTAACCATGTTTTTCATGAAAGTAGCGCCTGCATTAGCAGCTGGGTGCACCATGGTTGTTAAGCCCGCTGAGCAGACACCTCTTTCTGCTCTATATTGTGCTCATTTGGCTAAACTAGTAAGTTGTTTGTACATAACTACTAGGGCTTTGTTCTGTTGCAGCTTCCAAGCTCCGTTTCCTTTGATTGCTAGCTTAAAAGCTAGCCTCTTTTTGTCTGAAAAGGCTAGAAACTTGAAGTTAGTTGAATGCAACAATGTTTTTTCTTAACTTCAAGAAATGCAACTTATTTGCTTAAATGTTCTGCAGCCAAAAAAGCCATGATAGTAGTGCATTCTAATGACAGTAGAAGATGTTACGACTGTCCAATCTAGGCCATCATGTGGTGTATATCTCTCATGCCACTGATTAGTGGGTTAAAATTGAGAAACCTATTAAAGAAAACTGAGTTCTAGCTAGTTCTAGTAACCTGATATGCTAGCCAAACATGTTTTATTACATTTTGAACCACCTATTGTTCTACTAATTAGTCAGTTCCAGTTTTAAATTTCTGTGGTGTATTGGGAACTTCAACAGTATCCAAAATCAAAAAAAAAAAAAAAACAAGACCTTCTCATTTTAGTCTCCCTTTTTTTATGTCCTAAAGGTTAATTTTCTCTTATTTTTTATTATAATATTCGACAAGGCTGGCATTCCGGATGGAGTGATAAATGTTGTAAACGGATTCGGTCCAACTGCTGGCGCTGCAATTGCCTCGCACATGGACGTCGACAAAGTAAATTCGAAACTAATAATATACATCTCCATATTGAGTTTTTTGGTTCCTTGGAAAAGCAATCACAATATCACATAGTGAGTATCTGTAATGCTAAATTTTCAGGTCAGTTTTACGGGTTCCACACAAGTTGGCCGTAGTGTAATGCAAGCGGCAGCAACAAGTAATCTAAAACAAGTTTCTCTTGAATTAGGAGGAAAATCCCCTCTTATTATATTCGACGATGCAGATGTTGAGAAAGCTGCAACTCTAGCCCTCCTTGGGGTCGTTTACAATAAGGTGGACTTTATTTCATGTTCTCTCTTAAAATTTTTATTTTATTTCAAACAATCCTGTATGCTGTATGCACATCATCTCGTAAAATTAAATTTCCTTGTTATTTACTCTCTTTTTTCAGGGAGAAATTTGTGTTTCTGCGTCACGAGTTTTTGTGCAAGAAGGGATTTATGATAAAGTTTCAAAGAAAATAATCGAAAAGGCAAAAAATTGGGTGGTTGGTGATCCATTTGATCCTAAAGTTCAACAAGGACCACAGGTAAAGAGCTAAGCTAATACATACACCAGAGTTGTTACCAACTTAAAAGTTGAGGTTAGAATGGGACAGCAGCCTAATAAAATCTATTACTGTCTAATTACCTATTCTAGAGTTTTGATTTCAAGTAGTAACTTCTCAAGCACATACAAATTTAGGGTAGGGAAGAACTAAGTGGGCTTGAATTTTCTTCCCAACCACATGAAAGAAATTTCCAAATATTTCCTGTCGCAAAGTCTGCCTAAATTTTCTTCCTTATGAAAGGGTTTTCAGAATGTCTCTTGTCACAAAACCTGCCTAAATTTTCTTCCTAACCACATGAAAGAGGTTTCCAAATATCTCCTGTCGCAAAATCTGCCTATACTTCTGTATACCTGTTTATGACTTATTGAATACAAAAAGAGTTTCGGAAAACAAAGGCTGTTTACATCTCTATATTTGGTGACTAGAATGTGATGCAGTCTTCTACATCCCTTTCGGAAGGTAGGGCAAGACCAATTCCAAACTCTTTAGTGTTAGTCTCAAGTAACACATGAGGGTATAGATCCATTGTCACTCAACACTTAACAGTCCATCAGTCCTTAAATGGCCTATTTTTACTTTACTTTAAATCTGTTTAACACCATTGCCTATTTTATTGAAACTATAATTCTATGAACGGCTTGATGAACTTGTGTCTAATAACAATTGTACAGGTTAATAAGAAACAATTTGAGAAAATTCTTTCATACATAAAGCAAGGAAAGGAAGAAGGGGCCACATTGTTAAGTGGTGGTGAGCGCGTTGGCCAACAAGGGTTTTACATTGAGCCAACAATTTTCAGCGACGTCAAGGTAAGATCCTAAAAAAAAACTGTATTAGCATGATTAACTTGAATAAAAAATTAAATTATGTCAATTCACATTTAAGTTTTTGTTTCTGATTCGTTGTTCAGGATGACATGACAATTGCACAGGAAGAAATCTTTGGACCTGTTATGTCGCTAATGAAGTTCAAGTAAGTTCAAGTTTTTAGCCTTATCATCATCTAATTCTAATGAGAGTGCTAATTCTAATGGCGTGAGAATTTCTTATCTAAGTATGTGACCACTTTTCTTTATAGAAAGAAAATACCGAATTGATTTGACTTGGTCTGTTTCAAATAATAATAAGAAGAAAATCAATAATTATTTTAGAATGGTGGCAAAAATTTGACAAGGGCGAAGCGATTGTAAGTTTTCTTAAGAAAGAATTCTATATAGGAGTAACTAATTGTATACATGATCTCATGTTAAATGTTTTTTTATTGTTTTTTAAATCAGTAGTTGAGCTTAATTATCAAAGAAATAGTCCCACTAGGTAGCCTATAAGATAAAAAAAACTCAAATGAAATATTAAGATAACATATTTCCAAAAAATTGATAAATCAACACTTTTTTGTTAGGGACTGTCGAAGAAGCAATACAAAGAGGGAATACAACGAAATACGGGTTAGCAGCAGGGATAGTGACGAACGATATAAATATAGCCAATACTGTATCAAGGTCACTAAAAGCTGGGGTTGTTTGGATTAATTGTTATTTTGCATTTGACAAAGATGTGCCTTATGGAGGCTACAAACAGAGTGGGTTTGGGAGAGATATGGGAATGGGATTCTCATTGATAAGTATCTCCAAGTCAAGTCTGTTGTTACTCCCATCTACAATTCACCTTGGCTGTAATTATTTACTATTGAATTTTCATAAATTTATCTTCAGGTTTTTAAATTTTCCTGTGTTGTTGAGTGAGGTATGAGTGTAGAACAAGCAATAATACACAGATGATACACTTTTAATACAAACTTTTCTTTCTTGCTGTTGATGGAAATTCTTGTTCATTTGGACTTTGGATTGTTATTTCCTTTTTATTTTTCCTATTGCAATCTGCCAAGATTGGTCACAATATAAAAGTACTACTATATTCCTTTATTGAACACAGATTTATTGTGAATTTGTGAATGGGCATAAACCAAGATTTACCTTATATTTGCCTGCTCTATATAGGCAAACTATGTTTTAAGTAAATGTAGAACAAAAAAGAAAATTAAATCTCTATCTTCTCTGCTAGAATCAAGTTTCAGCAACAGAAGGTTCCATTT